>OU862910.1:14064709-19064709 GCA_917880885.1 Limnephilus marmoratus | reverse complement strand
GAATTTCCGCAAACCATGTATAAAACATGCCAGTTTAATTTTTATTAATTAATAAAAAAAAATAAATCTATCTGCATTTTTATTAGGTAGCTAGTTCGAACTTCAGTTCACTTTCAGATGATATAATTTTGAAAACAATTCCTTTCAGGATCAAAAATATTTGAAAAATTAAACACATTGAGTAGCAGAAATTGATTGTATAGTTTTATTGCTTGATATTTAAAATTAAATGAAACCGTAGAATATATTAATTTAAGTATTTTAGTTTATATCTCACTCAACTTAAGTTTTGATTAAACTGACTACATAATACATTTACAACGGAAATTGCTTTTATATGGGGTAATTAAAAAGTGTTGCCTATCTGTAATATCATTTAAAATAACATAAAAAAAATAAGAATAAAATACAGACCTGATCTTTTAAGATATCTTCTAATTTTATTAAGTTGACAACTTTTAATTGTTAAGGGTGGGTTTCTTCATTTACCGAGAATGCTAAATGCAATGCTAATTGTAAAAGTAAACGATCGAAATTTAAAAATTTCTATGCATTTGACTGTTTACTTTTACAATTAGCATTGCTTTTAGCATTCTCGGTAAATGAAGAAACCCACCATAAAGTTGATTATTTTGTTTTTAGTTCTTTTGCTGTAATATTATATATTCCCCAATACATTATATTGGAACGAATAACTTTGCTAAAATTTCAATCAACGCATTATTATCTCGAATAATGGTTTGAAACTATCATGATGTATCTATGTACAGTAATTAGTTGCAATTTGTTCAAATGTCCCAATTAATGAGACCAATAAATATGCCACAAATTAATTTTATTATCAACGGCAAAAATAATCAGGGCAATGTTTCTGAATTCACGTCCACATGTCTAATTTCTGACAGCGAAGTTTTATCACGTCTTTATGAAAAGTATTTTTTTTTTATCAAAAAGATAAACACTAAATTCATACTGTCACAATTATAGTAACTATAAATTCTATTTAATATTTATTTAAAATTCACATTTTTTAAATCTGTACAAATCATTCTGATTGATTTTTGGGGTATTATGCCTTCTTGCACTTTCTCCTTCTTTTGCAAACGTTTCGGACAGCCTTACACTTGGCTGTGAAAATCTTAAATAATACCTACACAGATCATTTTTACAAAGTTATTTTGAGTATTCCAAAATCAGTATTCATAGCCCGCTGATTTATAGATATTTTTCGTACACCATTACCATTATGTAAGTCCAATATTATGAAAATTTTCCGCTGAAAAACATGATAAGTCAGGCTCAGTTATGTCTCGACTTTATCAATTGGGGCTATCTTTTCGTAGACATCTGAAATGAATCTAATCACGCATAATATGTATCTTATTTGATAATTCATTGTAAATCAGATGCAGGACGTACAAAGCAAGTCTTTCAGTACCGTCGCAATTCTCTGATAAATGTTATTTATATTTAGTTGGTTCACGTTCTGTTGGAGTGACCGGGGGATATGTTAATGTTTATCTCGGCCATTTTACAGCTGTTTATCTCTGTAACTAGCGACGCCGAGTCACAAGGTGTCAAGTTATGAAGTGTAAATACTTTTAATTTGTTTGCTGGGGTTTTGCATGCAGATAAAACACTTATTATTTGATCGCCAGCGTACTTTCTCCAAAGGCAGCGTTTATTGTCTTTGTTTAAAGCATTTACACTAAAATTGATTTATGAACATGAGAAATTAAACTTTTTATAATTCCTCTTTCGTCAATCTAAATTCATATATTCGTAGGTCGTTTATGGTCACTTTTCACGATAAACAATAGTTCTAACATACATGAGCGCTATGAACATATTTTCATTGTGAAAAAAATTATTTAATTTTAAAATAGCATAAGGACAACTTATTCGATTATGTTACCACGGTAACGAATTCCCAGCGTGAACCACTTGCAAATGCACTTTATTTTTGTTTTAACCATTTTCAATAGAATAGTTTAATTTTTAATTATAATGCTCCATATTAATGTCCTATTTGCATTGTCTTTGAAACTTCGTACAAATAATTTGAATCACTATTGTTTAAGATCTTTCTTTATCAAATTGTCTTTTTAGCAACATCTATTGATGAGAAATAAAAGTTTAAATGTAAATTTAGGACACATAAAATAGGTAAATTCTTTTTATGTCTGCGTTATCTCTCAAAGAAATAATTATTAAAATTTCTTTTTTCTTTGTTTAGGTATATTCTGTCACATAGAGTAAAATAAAAAATGTTAATTTCCCTTTGTTACAATATGCATATTTATGTGTTTTTAGCCGGCATGATTCATTATTTTCTGTTGTTCAATGCGCTACTCACATAGATACCGAGTTATTTGATTGAAGCAACGTATTTATGTGTAAGATATAATATGTATTTTTAAATTTACTTTATTATTGACTAGTCTATTTTGTTTTAGTTTTATGCATAGTTTCTTTGTAAAGTAAATACAATCGAAAATGTAGTAGGTATCTATTTGTTGTTTGATAATCGTTATTTTTGTAGGACTAAATCCTTACAAGTTTTCTGATTTTACAAGGTGATTTTACAAATCTCGAGATATTTTACCAATGTTTAACAATATTCTGGGTGAACAGCACGTACCCAAAGGGTTTTAACCAGCGATTCCTGAGCATATTTGGAGTAAAAATTTAGATGTCATATTGCTCTCCTGTTTTTCAATTAAAAACATTAAAAATATTTTTCCATCACATGTAATTCACCAGTCAGGTATAGCTTAGCGGTGAGTCACGTGAAAAGCATTCCGTCTCGTTCCATCAGCACAGTAACACAAGAAACAATAGGAGTGGGATCAGTGGTGATGTGTGATTGAACAATATGTTATTTTTTAATGGAAAAATATATCATCGAATAGCAAAATGACATACTTATACTCTTTTGTACTCCAAATATGCTCAGGAATCATTGGTTAAAATCCTTGTGGTATATGCTGTCACACCATGAAGATGTTTGATAAAACTCTTTTGAAACATCAATTGATATCAAAATATAGAACATTTCAATCAGTATATATCTAGTGGCATCTTTTTTTTTTAATTGAGTGCATTTTCTGGCTGGCTGTCAATAACGCAGACTTCACTTGCGAGATTACCACTCGAAATAAAGTCAATACTCCGTCTTGTTGCACCTATTTCACTTATTTACAATAATATTAACCGTGTATTTTCCATTGTACTGATCGTTTCTTAATTTTATAAATGTATTATTGTTCCAGGCTGGAATTGAGACAAATGCCACTCAGTCAGTTCGTTCTCCAATCACGAACCTGTGCGAGGAGAACTCTCGCGTGACAGTGGATGGCCTGCAGACGGCAGTCGGATGGGAGTTCCTTCGAACTCCGGCATTCCACATCGCCGACGGGGGCCAGGAACTCATCTCCAAACAGAAGGGCTTCCAGATGATCAACCCCACCGAGGACTGGTTCCCTGGTATGTGAATTATCTACATTTTATTGCTTATAAAGCATTAAATCTGATTGTATGTAGCGCTAAAACTCTTGACGAGTGAATTCTGATATCATTTTTCTACCAGAAATTTATAGTATCTAATATTATAGTATTTAATATCACGGCACTATATTTTTGTACGCTTTGTTGGCTTTCGACATTAACCCCTGAGGCTAATTTGTTTGTTTTTGGGAACAACTCGTATAGGTCTCAAGGAAATTGTTGTGTCTCCCTTACTATCATAGTGAGAAATATGATGTAAGCGGTGTTAGAAAGACAAAACGCCATGCTTTATTTTCAAATCTAAAAGTTAACCACAAAATAATTAAAATTTACGCCCTCATGAAACCAAAGTTTCCAACCTGAATTTGATAAAAAATTATGAAACTTTGTGAATTTTTTATGAATTATTTTTACATGAAAGGGAACGTACCCATACTTAGTGACCAACTTTTTGCAATTACCTCCCCCCCCCCTTCCCCGGTGACTAAAAACCTAAGCCCCCCGCAACACATTTGTACCAAGCGTGTTATTTTGAAGACCCCCCCCCCCCCTGAACGGATCACGTAGTATGATTACGTTCCTAAACAACAAAAAAGTGAGGTGATAATAAAGTTTTCAATAATGCATTTGTCTAAAAAAATGAGTCTTTTTATTTTTTTTCATTATCAGTAATTTTAGTTAGAAAAATATGAGGTGAGCCATTTTTAAAACTTTTTTATGTTTGCATTAAAAAATTTTATATTTCAAAAATAATGTTTATTTCGAATTATAAAATTTGATTCCGAATTTCGTCTCCTTTCAAAAACAGTTTTTAATTTTTGGATGCATTTGGAAATCTTCCATTTTAAATTTTATTTTCAAAAGAGGAAATATTTTGACCTTCTGACAAAATAGGGTCAAGCCATGAGGGGTTAACTTGAAGTTGCAATGCGTGATACAATTTTAGTCGTGGTATTTTCTACCTATTCTATTGCTACCTAATTTTTTTACTATATTTATTGTAATATGTAATATATAATTACCAGTATATCGGTTTGAAAAATTTGCACAGTCTTATAGGCTTGTTTTTTTTTGTATTTTCTAGAGTACTTATAATTTGCAAATGTAAAGAAATAATTTTTGCGCCAATATTTACTGTTATCTTATTGTAAATATAAGTTCTTGATAATTAAATAATAAAATAATGTTTTTTTTTTTAAATAATCAAGTTGCAAAGTCTACATGAAGATTATATGCTGACCTATTGGCTCCCGTGTGATTTTGTGAAAAATATGTTGTTTCACTCGGATGTGCTCTCATATTATCTATTTTCGTATCGAGAATATAATTTAATTTTTTATTCTCGGTTCACTGTAACCTAAATTATGAACTCATAATGGTACTTAACTAAGTGGTAAACATCGTGGCCATTTTCGTGGCCGTTTTAGGATGTCCTGCCTTTGCCATCTATCCTTATCACCATTTGATGAAATAGAAGATGCATAGTTTAGAAGTACACAACAATAAACACAGTTTAGAAGAACACAACAATAAACACACTTTAGAAGTAGAATACACTTTAGAAGTACATAACAATAAACACAATTTAGGAGTAATTCAATAATGTAACTTTAATTTTGATTTTGAATTGTTCTAGGTCTTGACAAGATTAAGCAAGAGCTCGGAAGCTGGGACTGGAGGTTTGGCAAAACTCCCGCCTTCAAAGTGAAGAGATCCTTCACCGTCCCCTCGAATCTACTGTCCACCGGAGATGATTTCATTTCCAAAGAACAAGACAGTCAAGAGCTGTGCATCAGTATGTCTGTCGAATCCGGTCTCATCGCCGATGTAACCCTCAATATCCCTCCGGGCCTCATGGCTTCCGGTTTCCACGGAGACGCTTCCGTAGTGACTCATCTCAAGGGAAAGAAGTTCACCTCCGAGTCCCTGGACGGTCTGCAGGAAGTTTTGCAGACCACGGAGTACGATGATGGAGTGACGGACTCCAAGGGAGGCAGGAAGCTCGGGGAGAAGGAGCAGTTCGTTGCCAACTGCTTTGATCAGGTTGTGAACACAATGTGATATGATGCCGGCGATTCAGACAAAAAGAAATAAGAATCAATTGGACGCTTATAGACCAAATTATTTTGAATTTAATTCTGATTCGCCATACATAGTTCAGATCTGTGATGTTAGTGAATAAGTAAAAAAAAAGTACATAATACTTGTAAATTTGTAAATAGATTTTCTAACAATGATTTTTTTTTTGAACATTTGCTTTCTGACTTTTCAAACTTTTGCTTTTTCTAACCTTTTTAAAACCCCTTTTCTTGGTTTCAATTTCCTTCTATCGTGTTGATTCTCCTTTCTTTTGGTTCTTTACCTTTCCTAGCATGTATGTTAATTAATATTATTATTCTTATTTACTTTTTAATAATAATTTTAATGTATACTCCACCTGCTGAGAAATCGGCGGGTGATTCAAGAATGCATCATATCATTTTCTTTAATAATAATTTTCATTAATTTTTGGCTTATTACCAAATATATTAAAAATTATTTACATTGGATTAGTTCTAACTACTTACTTTTATAAGATTTAGTTAATATCTATTTGAATTCATTGGGGGATATATTTTTTAGCATCTTTGTTATTTTATAACATTTATGTTCAATGGTTGGTTTGAATTTCAAGCAAAATAAAGCAACAGTGGATTGTAAATAAACGCACACTAAAATTGTAAAAAAATATCATTTCAATATTCTATGTGAAATGTGTCAACTTTATTTTTTAAAAGCCTGAATATGTATATTTTGTTGTTAGTTTAATTAGTTAAATAATGCTAGTAATTACTGAGAAGCTTGAGTCTTTATTAGTTTTTATATACTGTTTAATTATTTTTGTGTAGATTATATTTTATGCAGAAATACATATTATATTTCTATGAAATTATCGTTTTGTTTTTATACCCATTCCCAAAGAGATTAATTCAGTTGACATACCATTTTTAATGAGAGGATCAACTATTTGCTTTTTTTATCTTTTTAGATAAGAAATAGTGGATGATGAAATAATTATTTTTAGAAACTCTAGTTGTTAGCAGTTTAAACTTGTAACAATCGGTTTCATAAAAATTTGCAATCTCTCCGGAGTATTTAAAAATATGTAAGTAGGTATCTCATGTTGATCTAATTTATAGTAACACTCCTTACAAGATGCTTTTTCTTTTAGTATCAAAAATATAATACATATTAATATAATGTCCTCATCGCCAAGAATAATTTTATACACGGATTCCGTTTTCTAATTTTTCTTTGCATACATTCAGGGGCGGCCCTAGCTAAATTATTAGGTGGTGCGAAATCTTTTGGTGGCGCCCCCCCTCCTAACAAAAATTAGAGCTCTTTCTATGCAGTTATGCAACTTTAATTGAAGTACCTAGCAGAACAGATGAGAAATAATATCAGAAAAAAACAAAAATTTTAACAAAACAAAAAACGTCTTAAAAAGATGCACTAAAAACTAAAAAAAATAATTTCGTATTCTTCTACACTTTATAATCAACTTACTTTTTCTACTCGTCAATATGTAGGTACGATTGTTATTTTTTAAGTCGGTGTCAGCCAAGGAGGTTTTTAACTACATACATAGTCATAGGTGAGATGTGCTTGTGTCGCATGCGCGACTAGACAAGGCGAGAGGCGAGAGCGGGGCCACGGCGGGAGGGGAGCTATCAAGTGAACACGCCGGGCCGGGTACCTTGACTGACACCGACTCCAAAAATAACAATCGTACCTACATATTTATGTGTAGCAACCAGCCGTGGCTTTACTACGCATTGGGATCGCCCCGAAAATTATCGGTGCCTCCAGAAACAGCGCTGGTTTTAAATTGTATGCAAGCGAATTCACGAGAACATTCCCACCTAGCAGCTAGCACGGGTGGCTGGCGACTCATTCATTAGTACGTAATACACCGAGTCGAACTACCTACCTAGCGCACATTCCAGAGGCGTCGCCGGTGTTCAATGGTATGCGAAATTACTAAAGAAATAGTTCTGCCACCTAAGCGAAAGAGCTAGAACGTACGGCTGTACAGTTCAAGTGCCCGCAGAA
The DNA here is from genome assembly GCA_917880885.1 of Limnephilus marmoratus. NCBI lineage: Eukaryota > Metazoa > Arthropoda > Insecta > Trichoptera > Limnephilidae > Limnephilus > Limnephilus marmoratus. The sequence goes on along the minus strand of OU862910.1, from coordinate 19,057,107 downwards.
GGTTCGGGTGATATCTCGCCTTTACGTGAATTCACCCGGCGTTACCTACCGTCATTGAATCTACTTGCCGGGCCGGCAGAGTATAAAAGCAAGTGCCAGCCGCATACGGCTCAGTCTTAAGTCTAGTATTCATTCAACTTACCACGGAGCAGTTGCCTCGTCTATCCACGATCAACCTTGACCCAGTGCGTAAATTCGTTTGTAGTATTTATCACCGTTACGTGACCGTGTTACAATTGTGTATGTGATTGTAATTATTGTGTGGACTCATTAAAGGCTATTATTACACGCAAACTCGTTTCCTTCATTCAATCATCAGCCACGACACTTGAGTACCCACATATGAGTAGAAAAAGTTAGTTGATTATTAAGTTTTAGAAGAAAACGAAATTATTTTTTTACTTTTTAGTGCATTTTTTGAAGTGGTTTTTTTGTTTTGTTAAAATGTTTGTTTATTTTTTGATTTTTAGTGAATCTGGAGTACTTTAACTAATTTGTCTGAATATGGGTAGACCTACTAAACGTGCTACTCACATGAGACAGACATTACTTGACCATAACGACGTTACGGTAGGTAACTCAAAGATCCGGATAGCCTATAAAAGATTCGGCCGAGTATCGTTAATTTGCTCCTCAGAATTGAAGAGTCAAGAATGATCCCATAGCCAGAACCTAACCAAACTCTCATCAAACTACCCTTGAAGTACATCCTTTCCAATAAAAAAGAATAATCAAAATCGGTTGGGGTGATATTGAGTTATTCGTCCATTTGTCGCGCACATACTTAAGATTTAAGATTTATAAGATTTAAATAACTTATCTCTGAAGTAGCCTAATAGGCGACCAGACGCCTTTTAGATTTTTTCGTCGCCGATTTTCGTCCTGAGTAGCCTAAATGGCGAAAAACCGCCTTCGTTGGCAACACTGCTTGCTCCCCGCACCGACCACACGATTTAAGCGTACGATCGATAGATAGTCGGTCGGTGGTCGGGTGTTTTCGGCGCCCCCCTTACGACGGCGCCCTGTGCGGTCGCACCGCTCGCACCGCCCTAGGGCCGCCCCTGCATACATTTATAATCATCTAAAGATCAACTAAATATATAATGGGTAGATGTTATTTCTGTTGGTATTATGAATTTCATAACGTATCTGCTAAGCCTAGATCAAGTGTTAAAATGCAATGCAACAAGACTAAGTATGACCAAAAGAGGAAATAACGAAGGAATAAATATACTTTTTAATCATAGTAATACTTGTTGAATAGATCCAGAATGCCAACCCTTAATCAGTGAATTAGATATGCTAATCAGTCTAATAATGTTATATTCATACCGCCCTTCTCTGCACAGTTAAGCAGATTAGTAATGTATATCATGCATTACCGATTAAGGGCCCGCAACCCGAATTTCTACCGATTTCTTACAATATCCCCCTTAAACATGGTAAGTTTTAAAGCTCTTAAAAAAATATATGTTATTTTTGAAGATTATATCTAGACATTGCCCGCGCCGAAACGCAAATTATTTAAAATTCCCTCGATAGAAAAAATCGCAAAGTATTTATTTTTTATTTATTAGAGATAATATATTACAAAATTATTACATAAAATTTATAATACATTACTCCCAACTAGTTTAATAAAACTCATTTCGGGATATGATGCCGGCTTAGTATGCTTCCAAAATTATTATAAACACGTTATATGTATGAAAAAATTCACAGTGTTTCTTTAAATGCTGTTTAAGACAATGCCCGCGAGATTTTTGCTCTATTTTAAATGAGTCATGTTTTATTAAACATTTTCGCAATTTTCGCATCGATTTTGTCGCTGTAAATGTTAGCGCTCTCCTCTAACATTCGTAATTTCGTATCTCTCCATCTTCTTCTTTTCGAGCCCGGTTGCATAGCCTTAATGGTGCAAAGCTTCGGGTTCCCACTCACGAGTCACGGATTCAATCCTCTGCTGGTTCTCCATCATTGCACAGGCCACAATTTTCGTTTTCAAGGTGGGGATAGGAACAATACAAATATTATCAGGTTATTTGTAACCAAGGTATATGTTTGTTTTTCTTTAAAAAATTTAATAACAATGGTGTTTCCGGTTCAGTGGTGGCTGACAAATTCAATGTCCTAAGTATTTGAGATCTATAAGGCTACAGCGGGCTGATGTGTGGACTTACATTCTGTTTACAAAAACAAACTAAAAAAATCTAATTGAAAGAAAAGCATTTTGACTCTGGTTTGGTAAAACCCTTCAAACCATTAAAACCTTCTCGCGTATGTGACTCATGTTTGGGGGCGGTGTCTGGAACATTTCGGTGAGACCCAAACGGTTGCACTGGACATTTTCAAGGCCTTTGACCGAGTTTGGCACCGAGGACTTACATATCAACAAACTGCCTTCTTACGGAGTTTTTTTAAGCATCCTTGTGTACGTGGATTGCCGACTTTCTGAGGGAGAGGTCAATTCAGACGGTAGCCGATGGTTTCACCTCTTCCTCACACTCGATAAATGCTGGCGTCCCGCAGGGATCGGTTCTGTCTCCGACTTTGTTTTTGTTGCACATCAACGACCTTTTGTCATGTGCACCAATTCATTGTTACGCGGATGACAGTACAGTCCACAATAGGTTTTTGTTTGACAAGCCCCCAAAAGGCTCACAAACTCCAACGGCTCGGAGGGATTTGAAGCAAAGAATGGACGGTTACCTCGAGAGTGTTTTCTCTTGGGGTAAAAATAATCTCGTTGAATTTAATGTTTCAAAGACCCAATCTTGTCTGATCACGTCTAAAAGGGATCGAAATGAAAATCTAGTCTCCTTCAACGGAAGCAATCTTCCAAACAGGCCCTCCATTGATATGCTTGGTGTAACCCTAAGAGACTAGCTCAAATATGGGGTCTCCATCGAAGCCAGAGTAAAGTTAGTCTCTCAAAAACTGGGCGTACTGTATAGGGCCCGCAGATGCTTTAATAGTACATAACTGCTAACCCTGTACAAATCACAAGTGCGCCCCACGGTTGAATTTGGCAGCCAGCTCTGGTCTGGAGCTCCAAAATACCTGAAAAATACCCTCGACTCTGTGCAGAAACGGGCGGTCCGTTTGATAGATTCTCCCATCTTAATTCTCGGCACCGTTGCATAGTCGGGAAACACGCCAAACGCGTGCCCAACATTTGTACACGGTCGAAATTTGTCACATGAGAACGGGTCGCTTCTTCGACTCGTTCTTGTGTTCAACAGCTCGGCTGTGGAATGATTTGCCGGCCTCTGTGTTTCCTCCTTCCTACAACATGGGTCTCTTCAAGACCAATGTTTATTCCTTCCTCTCCTTAAAAAGACCCTCCACACAGCATCCCAGATGACACAGGCCCCGAGGGAAATTATTTTCCTCAAGGCCTCCTGTGTGGAATTAATGTAAAAAAAAAACATCAAAAGTTTTTAGGAGCTGATAAAAACAAATATTTACAAATTCATTAAAAACTAACAATTCAAATTTTTAAAATTTATATGAAAGTGTTTACATGTTCTTCAAATTTTAATGTAAAATATGGCAATTCTATTTATAAATCTGAAAGATTTGAGAGTTGGGTAATTTCATGTACGGTTTTGTCAAATAACCTTAAAAAAAATTATGCATAAATTTACTTTTGAAGTGAAAACTTCTTTAGCCACATTGTGATTTGAAACTCGATGAAACGGAAGCGAGTGACACTAAAAAGAGACCATCACTTATCTCGCCTGCGAGAGAATGAGATAGCAATAAAATTTTTCTTTATTTCACGGGTACTTACTTCCAATATAGTACGATAAATCCACGGTCCCACGCAAGTCTCTTTTGGTCCTTTTAGTGGCCAGACATTCAGCAGACCAAAGATCGAAACCTATGAAATCCATAATAAAAAATAAAATATCTTTGACGTTATTTCATTTTGATAAATATTCAGTCTTCAAACCACTCCAAAATGAAAAACAGGCAAAGAAAATACAAAGAAAGCGACATCTAGCGGCTCCGAAGAAGAAAACACAAATTTTTTATTTTTTATTTTATTTATTTATTTAACGCCCAAAGGGCTTTTACATTTTGGTAGTACAAATAATTCATGACAGATTATTTTTAAACATATACAGAAAAAAAAAAAGTAATAATAATAATAAACAAATACTAATAAGATGACCAAATGTATAGAAAAAGGTGCACTGGAATTCAATGACAAAAATATGGATAAAAGCATCCTTCACTTTGAAAAAAAAAGTGCTTCAAAGTCTCCACACTCTTTTCTACTTTAATTTTCTGAAGGTTTTCACTTCTACCGCATGTGAATTGCACCTCTGATTTTTTAGAACATATTAAAAATGCTTAAATCACCAAAAATTATTTTATTTCAATATTTCTGCATGAAACCACTAAAAAGCAACGCATTAGCCAAAAAAATGTGACTTGAGGGGTTTTACCAAAACGCAGTCGATTTGATAATAAACACGCCATTAAAAAGCCGCATTGATCTTGACCGTGAACTTGCTGAATGGAAAATATTTTTATGATAATTTCACAATAATATAATCATGCATTGAGTGATATCATAACTACATGCAAAACTATACTAAGTGCATTTGCACTGACAAAAAACAAACTATTGCAATTATTAATTATGTAAATAGTAGTAGCTTCAAGCTTGTTTATATGCGAAAAAGGAAATATATAATAATTAGTAGAGTATATACTATACATATACATATATATAAGTGATGGGTGTTAGTCAGTTCGAACGATTTGTTATATAAATTATAAGTAAATGGGTTGCCAGCATGAAGATTTCTTTTTCGGTTGAGGAAAGATCAAAACCGCTGCAATTTAAATATACATCTTTTTAATACTTGCAAGAGTGGAATATTCTCATAATCGTTAAAAGTCATCTTTATTCATGTCATACCGGACCTCCCAGATTCTTTTGGAATCGGTTTCTTATGACTTATGACAATTTCACTGACAGCTAATTTCACTTTCCCCCCCCGGTAACCAAAAACCTAAGACACCCGGCGCTCAGGGGGCGTTCAAGTATTACGTAACGCAATTTTTGAAGATTGATTTTTGACCCCCCCTCCCCCCCATGTAACGCGCCGTAACGTTTTCCGTTCCAGCCCCCCCCCCCTAAACGTTACGTAATGCCCAAGTGACAATTTTTACCTGAAAGTCACAATTAAGTTGCGCAAAGTACCGGAAAATCGCTTAAATTCCTTTTTTCTTCTTTTAATCGTGTTTGCGGTAATAAATAAAACAAGAGATTTCGAGAACGAAAAGGATTGCCAACTTGGAAGATTTTAATTCCCTAGTTTTTTTTATCTAAATAAAGAAAAACATGTTACGTAACGCGTTGTTCGAACCCCCCCTCCCACCCCCCACGTAACGCACAGTAACGTTTCACAAGACCCCACCCCCCGAAGTGCGTTACGTAATACTTGAACGGCCCCTCATTTGTACCAAGCGTGGCATTTTGAAGACCCCCCCCCCTGAACAGGTCACGTAGTATGTGTACGTTCCCTTATCTAGTATCGAAAAAGAAGCGCTAGCTAGTGTCGCCGCCTTGTCGATTGTGGCCTCCCAAATAATAATTGGCGTAGCGGAGGTGGCGCCCTCTGTTATTTATTTATTTGTTTTATTATACTCCCAGAGGGCTTTTAAATAAATAAATAAAGGCAGTAAGTACATCTTTAACATGAGAAGGAAATAATATAAATAGAATTACAATAGAAATAAAAAAGTACACAAATTAAATAAAAATATAAACTACAAAAATTTTAAGTACAGTGAGATTTAATAACGATAAGTTACGACAAAAAAATACATACATTATATAAAAATACAAACAACAAAAATTTTAAAGTAAGGTGATCAGAGGTTTACAAAATTTCAACATTAACCATGTCTAATAAAACCTAAGTATTAGTTTCGCAAAATGGCAAACCGCTACATCGATGGTACCTCCAGTACCTCTGCAAGTTGCAGGAGTTCGCAACTGTCCAATTTGGATTTTAATATTTTAGATAAGAAAGTTAAATGTTTTTTTTAATAACTAAATAATAGTACAAGTTATGACGGTTTATAATATTTCAATGAATTTACTAAGACATTACATTTAATTACATTAATAAGATAGGTAGAGATAGTTTAGTAAATTTGTCGATATACGAGTAGTTTAATAAATTTACCAAAGAATTTCCTTAGTGAGTACTTGCATCATGGATAAATGATTTAATTATTTCATTTTTAAATTGTGTTAGCAACATATTCCATACATGCACATGCAATGTGCGAATGCATATTGCCCAATATGCATTCGCACATAGATATTGAATTCTGTACAGTGGTATATTGAATTGTGCTCTGGTCGTAGTATTACCACAGAAAAATGGTAGTACTGACCTTTTGTTTGTCGCCAGAACATTAAAATTTATGAGAGCCAAGAATTCAGGGCTGTCAATTATATTATGCAAGATTTTAAATAAAAAAACTAGATAGAAAACATTTCGATCGAAGATATTTTCAAAAAGAACTGTTGAAGTTTTCAAAAAGCTCTAACGGGCTCTGTGGTCGATGGGCAAAGCTCTCGATTAGCTATCCGGAGGTCGTGGGTTTAAATCTCGGAGTAAATAATAAAATAATATCATTTAAAATAATACTAGGTATATTTGCAGCACGTCCCAGAGTGGAAGATGCTCTCAGTATCGCCCTGGTGTAAGACCACAATTCAGAATTGAAACATTGCTGGAAATGGCTTTAGCCGAGTTTGGTGACCAGATCTGAATAGCCGGGACTTCCTCACCTTCTGCTCCTACATCTCGTACCCCTCCTCTCTACCTTCAGCCACACAACATACTCCTATATAGGGATGCCATAGTATCACTGGCTGAAAAAAGCATCCCCGATGAAAAAAATTCTGAAAGAAAACTCAGTTTCAAAAACTTCAATTTCCCGACCCATTACCGAGCAATTTTCAGAGAAAATATTTTCCCGTTTTCCCAAAAGAATATTTTCCGGGATTAAAAATATTCCAACATGGTAAATTTCAAAACTTCACGTAACAAAAAAAGATAAATGTTTTTATTAAAAATTTCCAATCAAGATAAAATATTCCAATTTTCCCGGAAATTTTCTTACACAAAAATAAACATTTCCCAAAATGGAAAGTTATCTCTACATATTATAAATTAAAGTCCTCCGCCGTGTCTGTCTGTTCCCAATAAACTCAAAAACTACTGAACGGATTTTCATGCGGTTTTCACCAATAGAGTGATTCGTGAGGAAGGTTTAGGTATATAATTTATTGCGGTGGACGAGCGGACTGGCAGCGGGCGATATGGATTTGATTTGTATGGAAACCTACAGTTTCATGCCGAGGTTGATGAAATTTTGCACATGTGACCTTCAAAACAAGAGGAAGGTCACTGTCTACATTAGATTTCTAACTTTGTGTAAAGGCCGGGCATCGCCGGGGACTTCAGCTAGTTACTTCTATAAAATCAAATTGATGAATGTCTTTTAAAAAATTACCTGACTTACTTTCCGATTTATCCAGAAGAATTGCTTAAAAAAAATTGTTAAGTTTTTAAGCTTCTAAAAAAATATATGTTATTTTTGAAGATAATATCTAAACATTGGTCCCGCCGAAATGGAAATTCCCTCGATAGAAAAAAATCACAAAATGTGCTGCGAAAATCATTATAAACACATTTTTATCTGTTATTTTACAAGTTATGTATATGTATGAAAAATTCACAGTGTTTCTTTAAATGCTATTTAAGGAATTCTCCACGAGATTTGTGCTCTATTTTAAACGAGTCGTGTTTTATTAAACATTTTCACAATTTTAGTTTTTAATATTAGCGCGCTCCCTCCAATATTTGCATTTACATATTATCTCCTCTTCTTTTTGAGCGCTTACCACCGGGCCCTAATGCTATTCAGCTATTCTTAAGAGGGCATTACCAGAGAAAACCGGAAATACGTCATTTTCAAAAAAGTTTTTAGACGTATTGACTCTTTTCCACAAAAAATTATAAATGGATTTCGAAAGATTGTTCTTTTATCTAGCATTCGTATGTAATAAATTTTGAGAATTTTTTTTAATTTTTAGTATAATAAGGTTATTCCATAGGTCGTTGGCAGATTTTTTCAATTTTCCGAAAAGTTTTTGTATTATACCACACCCCTTTCAAATAATAAAATCATGCAGTAAAATAAATCAATACATTATCTAGCAAACGTATGTTTTAGAATTTTAATTTTAGTTTCAATAAAATCATTAAAAAATATGTACGTACATGTGTTTCTTGGCGAAAATTGGTCCGTTTGTGTATTTATTTGCGCACTTACAAACTAATATATTTCAGAATTTTTTAACATTCTTATTAAATTTAGACATTATTGAAAAATGATAAATACTTATAATCAAAAAATAACTACAAAAAGTACATTATTTTAATAGTTTTATCATCACGCCTTTCAGCATTTTTGGATGAAGGTATAAATTAAAGCTAATTTGGATTGAAATAAATTCGATATTGAGTTATAATTTTAAAAAGCTGGTACGGAGAATAATTAATCTTTCTCATTGTAACCGCCCTGCACGATCGTAAGAACAACTTTCGACGAAATGTGGATTTTCGTCAGCTGGCTGGTTAAACGCTCTTAATGAAATTCTGGATAAAATACTGAGTACAACTTACACTATGTATTTGAAACTAAGAATTTAAACATTCAGCGTCCGGCGCGAAATCTATTGCGATAGCTGTGCCAGTGGCGTAGCTAGCATGGGTGGCACCCGGTGCGGCGAATAAGGTGTCACCCCAAGAATTAGTAATCCTCAAACTAGATAATTTCCTTCCTAATATTGAAGAAAATAATTTAGGGATTATGATTGGCGGCGCTGGTAATGCGAGGGTAGCCTCTTGTCCAAAGAATCCATAACCAAACGAAATCTGAAGGCGCTCTTACATTTGGTCGACAAATTAGGGAACGTACCCATAAATATAATACGTGACCAACTTTTTGCAATTTTGTGTCCCCCCCGTGTCACATAGTATGGGTACGTTCCCTTATCTTCGCTTGCCCGGTGAAGGCGGAAAACTACCCCAGTGTAAGCAGCTAGTCGTTCGACCAGGTGTAAACACTGTCGGCAGTCGACTTGGTAATGGGTGTAAATAGCGCTTCGTCTGTCGCCTGCGGTAAACGATCGATTACTGATCGAGTCAATAATCGATCAATTCTGCTTAAATTTTATTCAGGTTTTACGTTTATTAGGGTTCCATGCCAACTCAGAATCACGTCAACTCAACACCTCTTTGAAAAGTTATTAAAATAAAAAAAAAATAATCAAAAATAATTCAAAATCTAAGCAAACCTAACCTATTTTTTTTTAATATATTTTTTTCATAATTTTTAATGACTTTTCAAAGGAGGCGTTGAGATGATTTCATTCTGAGTTGTCCGGTCACCATTTATTAATTACCGTTTGTTAAAAAAAATGAACCATCCAATCCACTCAAATAAAAAATGAACTATCCAATCGTCTTTCAACACTTTTAAAACGCTAACAGAATAACAACTTTTTCACTAATTCACGTCAATCAATAGGTAACAATTCACTTCACGAGTTCACGTTAATTACAATCTACGAAAGAAATGAATCTGTAGCTATTCGAAAACGTAAAAATAAATGAAATTATTGTTCACTATTAGCCCGCTAAAATGGCCGGAAGTTTCGAAAAAAATGGATTTCGTGATTTGGAAAAAAAAATAAAACAAAGGGCTCATATTTAATATTTTGTACCAAACTTATTTTTCATTACATTACTGCAGTACAAAGAACCAAAAAAATTTTTTTTTAAACATATGTGATGTGTTGGTTAAAAAAATAAAAGGGGAAAATAACACTTTTTCTGGATAAAATCAGAATTCTTGTTGACTTACTTGTATTTATAAAGTTGAACTTTTTTTTCTTTTTTGTCAGTTATACGCATTTTTTAATAATAAACAAACGTTAAAAGTTTAGATTACTGAAAAAAAATTATTAAAACTTAAAAAAAAAAGATTTTAGGTTTGTTTTCTGATTTTCAATGCATTTTAGCGGGCTAATAACCATTTAAAAAAAAATTAATTTAAATGCAGTTCTCATTTTCTTTGCAAGACGCAACTTTTGAGACCCCGGGCGTTTCTGAATTCAAAAGTTGAAATAATTGACACACGCTAGTGTTCAATGAACACTGTTCATGTGTAACATATTTTTGTGCCCATATTATACCTTCGTAAGTTTTTTTTTCACCGTCGGGTGTCACCCTCATCGGGTGGCCCCGCCGCCCCCCCTTAGCTACGCCACTGGGCTACGCACAACAACACGCGCCAAAGGAATTAATGCGCAATTTCTAGAATCCAATGACTGAATAAAATAATTCTGCATTCAATGCTAGAATCAAAACTTTAGCAAAAGGTTTGAGGTAGTCACGCAGATTAGGTTGGTATTTCTATTTAGGCATCAGAGAGGCTGTCTTCTTGGCAGTCGGAATGTTCGCACCTTTAATTCACCTGTCTTATCTATCTGTTCCTGCACTATAATTTATCGTCTTAGACATTTTATTTAGTGATAGAATTTATCGTTGAATTATCTTGGAAGGGACGCAGCAAATCTATGTGTATAATTAATAACTTTAATTTATAAAACGAAGTCGTGTTACTAACGAAGTTTTGAATATTTAATTCATATTTTTCTAGCTCTTTGAGAATTGTTTCTGTTAAAAATTCTCCTGTTGATTCCGAAACTGCCAAAAACCCAAGAAAATGTTTTTCAATTGTACCGGTGCAGGTATTGATGAATCTTATTATAACGGACATTTGTTCGACTCTACTGATGTCCCTTGTACAGTCCAGCATTATAGCATAGTACTTACTTTCTTTAATTTTCCCTATAATCTCATTGACAATGGTTTGTGACATTAATAAAATAAGTTCATTTTGAATTTGAGGACTAGTGTTGATTTAGTTTTTTTTACTACTACAATAGTGTTGATTTAGTTTTTTTTCATTGATACGATTTAAGTGTTCACGAAGAGTCAAATCGTATTTAGATAGTAATTTAAACAGATCGATAAAATTACCGCTATTTCCTAAATGATTCTGATCGAGAGATTCCTTATGACCTCGAAAAGCTAAGTTATGTGAAGCTAAAAAATTTATTATATCAACTAGTCTTTCAAACAAATTATACCAATGTTTCTGACTTTCTTGAATGGGTCTCTCGTTTTCTTGATCAATCGTTTTTTCGTCACCTGTCACTCACTATTTAATTGTTAAGTTAAATTATACACTTAGTGATAAGTGATAACTTTAATGTTTTGTTTAATTAAAACTGTACAGTGCCCACGATCAATGTAATCAATCGACGCAATGCACACTACTATGACGCCTGCCGGGTCGGGTCGTTTCGAACGAAAGTAGAGGATCTGTCAAAATATGAGTCTAGGGATGGGAACGCAAAGATCGATACCGAAAATTTCCGATGATCGATATTAATAATAAAATTTTGCACATAAAGATGATGAGATGTGCGAGGCCGTGGGCGAGGGGCCGCTTCGCCCACGCCTAGCTACGCCACTGCGTGTTAGTTACAACATTCATAACTTGAGATCGGCAATTTTTATAATATTTGATTTGTTGGATTTGTCCCCGCCCTGAATAGCTGAATAACTATTAAAACATCGAAAAAATGCACGTAAAAATAAATTATGAAGAAAATTGTTTTCCTCATACATTTTGTATGGAACGACTTCTCATCTTTTGAAAGGTCTGCAGGAATATATAAGTGAAAAGTATAATATTGAGTAGTGAGGGAAAATCCAAAAATTCAAAAGCGTCAAATATCAATGCGTCGATTATTTTGCCTTTGTTCTTAAATATATTATAATGCTGCCCCTCTTTCTTACACACTAAATATCATCGGTCGAAAACGGGACAAACGGTGAACGTATGTCCGCACCCCTCCAAAGGAAAACTACAATAATTATATATAATATCTCCCTAACAAGTATAAAGAAAATGAAACGCAATTACCGTAAGTAAGTGTAAAAGTAAGAAAATCACAAAAATTATAAATCCGTACACAACGCCATCTGTGATTCTGACAAAAAGCACGGACAGTTGCACATCGATAATTGCTTCATTGGATCATTTTTAACTTAATTAAAAAACTGTATTTATTTCAGCTAATAAGTTAACACAACAGTTATTGATTCCGGGGCGGTACAAAGTTCGCCGGGTCAGCTAGTTTTAAATATACAGTATAGGTATTTTACATTGCCATTAGGTGAGCTACTGAGCTTGGCAGAGAAGGGGGATTTCGCGCAAGATATTTAGGTAAGTTTGTATATTTATTTAGTGCAATAATTTTATGACTTCAGCACTTTTTAATGTTTACGTGATATACATAGGTATTTATTAAATTTTAACACGCATTTATAACAGGCTAGGTTGTAATCTTCAAAAATGAACGTTTCTTTGTTCGTCCCTTATGCGATCCATAAACCATTCATCCGATTGCAATGAAACTTTAGTGATTTGTTGTGCGCACACCAGCGATGGTTTCTATTTGTAATGGTGAGTTCTGGCGTTATTGAAATTATTTCCTAAACCATTCATCCGACTGCGATGAAACTTTGGTGATTTGTTGTGCGCACGCCCGCGAAAGTTGCTGTACATACTGGTAAGTTCTGGCGTTATGAAATGTGTGTAAATTTACTATTAGGCGCGCGAGTTGTTTGAAAAATGTTTTATTTTTATTTTTTTTATATGAATACCTCACAAGAGTCCCAACTGCTCCCGTCTGAAGCCAGTGAGACTATGGCATCCCCAATTGGGGTATGTTGTGAGGCTGAAGGTAGTGGGGAGGGAAAGGAGATAGGGAAGAGGAAGGTGGGGATGTACCTGGCTATTCAGATCTGGTCTGAATGGTGGTCTTACACCAGGGCGATACTGAGAGTATCTTCCACTCTGGAGCGTGCCGCAAATATACTATATTTTAAAATGAATAAATTATGAAATAACACAAATTAATCAAATAAAATTTATTTGTACGCCGGGATTCGATCCCGCGACCTTCGGTGTGCGAGTCAAGAGCCTTACCGCTGGACTACGCCGGCCGTCAAAATGTGTGTATTTCATGTAGTTTAGCGGCAGGGAGGATGCCCAGGAGAGGGGAGAGACGGGGAAGGTGAAAGAGGAATGCGGGAAGGTAAGAGGACGCGGGAGGGGAACGGAGGCGGAAACACTGTTCTCGGGAATGACGTGTGAACGACACGCAGGAGAAGGGTGAAGGAGGGGTAGTAGGCAAGAGAGGGTCAGATGGAGGGATTACATAGAAGAAACAGTAGCGGTAGGGGATGGCAGGGGATAAATTTGAAAAATCCCCTACTTCTCACGCGGATAGTTGCGAGGAGTGTATGTATTTCGTACAGTTTAGAAGCCGGGAGGGAAATCTAGGAGGGGGAAAGGAAATGGTGGGGTGTGTGGGAGAGGGGTATGTGGAGTAGTGACGAGGGGGTGGGTATGTAGGAGTGTGTGAGGGGAGGAAAGCGGGGAAGGTGGAAGGAGAACCCGAGAAGGCTGAAGGGGGAGGGAAAGGCGGGATAGGAGGAGGGGTTCGCGAGAGAGGGGGGAAAGCGGGGAAAGTTTTTTTTCTTTAAAGTTCTGAAAATTTTTTTTCATCAAAGTCATGATTTTTTAGCTCGAAAATTATAATATTGAAACGGTAATAAAGCGCTGTGCATTTCTGTTCAATTCTGGAATAAAAAAATAATCGAATAATGTGTTGAAAAAACTTGTGCGAATCTTTCTCTTGAATTTGTGCCAATCGCATTGATATGGACTGCTATCTATTATATTTACACTTATAAAAACATTGATATCGACTGGTACCTATTGTACTTAAACTTACCAAAAAACTTTCACTAAAATTCGTTCACCTCTAAAATTATTAAAAAAAACCTAATGTAACTTTTTTACCTACTATTAACTCATCGATTGACCAATGCAAAGCATTTTGTGCCGTTTTTCGCACGCAGCCAAATATAGAATCCGAATTTATATTCAGCGTTGATTATTCACGAGTTGATACAACATAATACGATTATTCCACTGCGGGCATAGTGATAACATTCAACCATGAATATTTATAAAAAAGGAATGTCATTACAGTGGCCTGAATAATTGTGATTTGATTTCTTAAATAAATACCTATGTAATAACAATTATGAAAGAGCAACTAATTACAACCGTGAACAACGTTAATAGAAATTACATTGATTAATTCGTAAGATTTATAATAATAATTGCTTACTTCTTCAGAGAATATATTAAATGTATTATGAACGATTACATTTTTTGACAACAGAATACAAAGAAACGTGGTTTTAATTACGATGTGCTCGTTATATAGTGCGATTTTGAAATGAAGAAGTGATTATTTCAGGGAAACTCAAGGCAGGAAGGTACTTTCCACTACGTGAATTTTTTATTGAGCTCAATTTTTAAAGAGGTGTTTTAAAGACGGTTCACTCAAAACTTTTGTAGGAATTTGACACCGGTCCATTTGGAAAAATTCAAAATAAGAAAATTTAGCATAGAAAGCATCTCCATCTCTACATTCTACATATTATAAATTGAAGTCCTCCGCGTCGTCTGTCTGTCTGTTCGCGATAAACTCAAAAACTACTTAACGGATTTTCATGCGGTTTTCACCAGTAGATAGAGTGATTCGATAGAAAGGTTTAGATATATAATTTGTCAAGGTTTTGTGTAAATTGGTTAAAACATAACGATAATTGTTAGAAGTGTCGGAAAAAGTCAAGCCACCTAGGAGCTTTCATCGAAAACACTGCCTAATACCTTTGAGATACAACAAAACAATGCATGGTGGGATATTCCTCTTTTATAGACATCAAAAAAGTCGGCGATGGCATATATCTATCTTTTACAGATAGCTAACTATACCCATTCTATCTTCTAAAAAAATGGTCACGTGCAATGCGGTAATTGGAAAGTTATTTGGACGGATACAGTACTAATCCTTATCAACTTAAATACGTTAGTTACCTCAAGTATTGCATGCACATTATTATAGCCTTTCGCACCATCTCTACGTTTTATAAATTAAAGTCCTCCGCGGCGTCTGTCTGTCTGTCTCTTCGTGATAATCTCAGATATGGCGGTGGTTATAAAGGTTGAATAACCATCCAGTAGATGGTAACGTGTTAGTTAGCCACAGAAACGCGTGCCGGGTCAGCTAGTTATTTTATATTACGATAAGAAATTCGCACATTTGAGGTTAGAAGGCTTCCACGCGTTCATAGAAAAATGTCTTATGCATATTTCGATCGTCCAGTTAATTAGTCAGACATCTCCAAATACTAAATTTTACTGAAGGAGTAAGTAAGGAAAGCAGTATTTGATGCTCGCCGTAAATCAAGTATTATTTTCACGTGTCTGTGTTTTACGGTTCACGGCGAGTTCATCGAAAGCAAATTCATAGAAAATGAGTTCATCGAAAACGAGGTTATCGAAAATGTGTTCATCGAAAACCAATTCATCGAAAACCAATTCATCGAATGATCAATTTAGCGAATCGCCAATTCATCGAAAAAAAAATATTTTGTAGATATTTGAGAGAAATGCTGAGCGGACCGGGAAGTTAAAAAGCATTGTTCAATAAAAGTTGACAATAAATTTATATATAAAAAATTGATAGTAAAACTTTGGACAAGGAGACTAACCTAACCTAACCTAACCTTTTTTCGATGAATTGGCGAATCGATGAATTGATCATTCGATGAATTGGTTTTCGATGAATTGGTTCTCGATGAACTCGTTTTCGATGAATTGGTTCTCGATGAACTCGTTTTCGATGAACTCGGTTTCGATGAACTAGTTTTCGATGAATTTGATTTCGATGAACTGATTTTCGATGAACTCGTCGGTTACCGTGTTTTACATATTAAATATGCTTGAAAATAATACCGGGATGCATAACGGTCCGGTACATTACTATGACATTTTGAAATATCTTCCTGGTGACCCAGAAAACATCAACATTTTGTTAAATTCACTACAAGTTTTTCTGCATTATAATTTAAAATTATAATTGATCTGGTGGTGTTTATGAGTAATCTGAGTATTGTACCAGATAGAGGGTACACTTTTACGTATAACTGCGTACTCAAGTCAAATTTTGACTTTCCGGAGATGTCTGGATCAACTGGACGATCCGATTTATTAGGACAGCAATTCTGTTAATTAAAAAGTTATAGGTATTAATAAACCGATATATATATTTGTAAATTTGTGCCTAATGTTTACTGCTCAAGTATCCTGATAGAATCGCAGTTCAAACTCTACGGGATGGTATGAAATTCACTTGAGGGGGTAGTCGAGTCTAGAAAAAAAAATTTAAAAGGATTTCTCAAAATTAGAATTATTTTAAAAGTTATAGTCATTTTAGTTCGACCGGTTCAGATAGAATCCTAACTAGAATCTAAATAGAGCAAAACTTTAAACGCGTATTTCTCCAAACTACTTTTTTCGAGACGGCTGACACGATATCTCAAGTTCTACTGAACCAATTTTCTTAAAATTTGGTGTGAGCCTTCTCTATACATTACTCTATCACACTAACTAAAACTATAACAAAATTCAAACTTTTACAGGTTAACAGCCGCCATTTTGCGAAAAAAATCTTTTTATTTTTCCTTAGTTCGGGCCATAGCAGCATTTGTTTGAATTAAGAATTAATTTGGCTTCTTTTCTTTTTTTAAGTTACTAGGAGGGTGGTAATCGTGTCAACCAGGACGCGCCATTTTTTGAGACCTCCCACTTCAACGCATTGTAACTTTTCGAAATTTTAATTTTTTCGTTTGATTTTTTTAATGATGTATTTTTTAATGTGTAATAAATATTTGGTAAAATGATGGCAATTAAAAATATTGTTTTTTTAATGAACCTGAAAAAATACCTACAATTCATGCTATCCTTTGCATTCCTGAAAATGCCAATGTACGACAGTCAACCCTTAGGTCAGCAGCGTCATCAGCCATCGGAAAGTTGAAGGAACCAAAGTGTACACTAAGATGCTAGATTTCGGTGAGTAGGTTTTCGGAGTGTCAGGACTCCCATATGATCACAAACTCGACAGAATTTAAAGCTCATATTTTCAGATAGTCATAACCATAAAGTTAGAATCCTTTCTCCTCCACAGTCCGCGACATTGTTAATAACTAAATATGTTATAAATTTAAATATCTATTTATAATTTTTGTTATTTGTTTTTGGGGTGTTATGCCGTGTTGCGCTACCTCCTCCTTTAGCCAACGTTTCGGACAGCTTTACAGTGTCCATCATCATCACACACCTGCCCTGATGATAGGCACTGTAACGCTGTCCGAAACGTTGGCTAAAGGAGGAGGTAGCGCAACACGGCATAACACCCAAAGACAAATAACAAAAATACTTTTGGCCGTGAAAATCTAAAATCATATCTATTTATAATTTCATATTTTAACATAAAGGTAAGGCATTTAAACCCATATAATTAGATAGAGCCTGGGAAGTTATATTTGCACAGAGCTGTTGAGGTGATTATTGCCAAAAACGGTGCTACACAAATTATCTAATAATTACTATTAACGGAGTAGGTACGGTGGGTGTTGGTTGGTTGTCGTTGTAATTACAATAACAGGTAATAATTGCGTGAGTGATTATTATCCACAGGTGATTAAATAAACAAGAATTCATGCACTGTGTATGATACCTATCTACCCATTTATTATAGATCCAATTGGCAGTCATTTTATTTGAAACTCGTATTTTCATGTAAATAATGATAATGACCTCATCAGCGACCAAATTCTTGAACCTGTTTTACGTTTTCTAAGTTTCAATCGTAGAGCTAAGCTATAAAATTCCGGATACGACTCTGATATCCTAAAATATGTAAAACCAGTGGCGGTGTAAGGGGGGGGCGGAGGGGGCGGTCCGCCCCGGGTGCCAAGCACCAAGGGGTGACAACGACAACCCACTCGTAAATCTCCCGCTGTAAAGACATTTCAATAAATAACTACGTACTCTTGTATCTAGCTACTTACATTATCATATTTTGAAATGCGTCGCAACTATATTTTTTAAATTTTTTTTTCGAATATAATTTCTAATTCCCTTTCTAAAACTGAAGAATCATTTTGAGAAGCTTGTATCAACACTCAAAGAGATATGTGATCTCAACACCGGCAAAGCAGGCGTTGAAAGAAGAAATTAGCGAAACTCAATCGAAAATCTGGAGACACAAAATCAGAAAAAGTTATCGGCACCTCTGGGACTTGAACCCAGGACCTTCTGCTTACATGGCAACAGCTCTACTAACTGAGCTAATTAATAATTCATCCAGACACTATCTAGATAGCCAAGGGCGGATTTAGGGGGGCGGGGGGGGGGGGGGGGGGGGGGGGGGGGGCACGTGCCCCCGTGCCCCCGTGCCCCTGTGCCCCCGTGCCCCCCCCCAGACGGTATTTTTGTGTACTGTGAAGATTCCATCACAGTACATACTTAGAAGCTAAAACTGTCTTTTTTAAACATTTAATTTTTCGATTGTTTTGACACCTTCATAAACCATCCTATACATACTTGAACTTGTAGAAATAAACTTGAAATATGATACTTAAGTTTACTTCTAACAGTAATCGTTGATTTTTTTGCCTTTCCGCCCCTTGTGCCCGCCCAGAAAAAAATTCTAACAGTAATTGTTATTTTTTTGCCCATCCGCTCCTTGTGCCCCCCCCCCCAGAAAAAAAATCCTAACAGTAATTGTTATTTTTTTAAGTAGGGTGTTCAATACAAAACCGCCCCGGGTGCCAATCTACCCTACGCCGCCACTGTGTAAAACCATTTATCTATTCACTTCCATGATGTAATTTCTATGTTATATTCGGTAAATTCCTCAAATAGAACCAAGGGTAGTCGACTTAAATGTTAAGATATTACTTCCAAGCAATGGCATCTCCTTGGGAGTTAAGAAAATGGAGAAAAAAAGTACTTCTAATTAATTATGAAAAAATCTCGGTTTTTTCCACATTATGTAAGTAGGTATATTTTTGCGTAGATCTTAACGTATTTCATCACATCACTGCACCAGATATTAGCGACCAAGTAACAATATGCAATTCTGCAATTCATTGAAACGTCTGTGTCTAATGAATACAAATAATAATGTCGTAGGTTACAAAAATAGTTTAAATTACGAAAACCACAATAAATGAAAAAAAAAACTGTTCCTTTGTTAATAAAATGCAACATTCACAGTAATAATAAATTTATAAAAAAAAATTCAAAACGCGACGATCACAGAAAATAATCTCTTGATTCTTACAAAATAATAATATTTTAACAAATCACGTAGGTGCTGCGTACTCACGCAGCTAGTAAGTTCCTAAGATTTGCAGGTCTATCTCCCTGATGCCACTAGTATATTTTGTATGAACCTACAAATATAACAGAAGGTTCCGTGGGTGCTGATAATCATAAAGCACCTATGGGATTTGAGTATCATTTCGAACTCGCTCTTGGGCAGTACTTGTATCATTCGGGCGGGTGGATATTTAGCATGGGGTTTGAATAGCACACTGTTTAAAGTTAATCTTATTTCCTAATATAATTTTATGGGAGTCCACTGCACAATCACACTTTAGAGAAAACCACCAATGTTTGGAATCTGTACAGATATGTAATTATGTGTGGGTGTCAGAGTTGAAAGATTTCTATAAACTTTTGCGAGAAATTTTCGCTAGCGCGGAATTAACTAACTAACTAACTAACCATCACGCCGTTTCCCCGCAGCGGTAGGAAGAGAGGACGGACCGCCAAACAACTCGATCTTGGCACATACTCTGCCTCATTCACAGACGGATTGCAATCTTTAGAGCACAGGCGTCGGGTGGGAATGCTATCCTTGTTCTACCGGTATTACAATGGAAGATGCTCCGAGGAACTAGCATCATTGATCCCTTCGGCACCGGTGCATAGTCGGGAAACATGCCTAACGCGTGCCCAACATTTGTACACGGTTGACATTTGTCACATGAGAACGGGTCGTTTCTTCAACTCGTTCTTGTGTTCAACAGCTCGGCTGTGGAATGATTTGCCGGCCTCTGTGTTTCCTCCTTCCTACAACATGGGTCTCTTCAAGACCAATGTTCATTCCTTCCTCTCCTCA
Source organism: Limnephilus marmoratus (assembly GCA_917880885.1). Taxonomy (NCBI): domain Eukaryota; kingdom Metazoa; phylum Arthropoda; class Insecta; order Trichoptera; family Limnephilidae; genus Limnephilus; species Limnephilus marmoratus. Next base: position 19,036,808 of record OU862910.1, on the reverse strand, counting down.
AAAAGACCCTTCACACAGCATCCCAGATGACATAGGCCCTGAGGGAAATTATTTTCCTCAGGGCCTCCTGTGTGGAGTTAATGTAAAAAAAAAAAAAAAAAATCATACATCATCTCATACACACTCTTCTATTATTCTGACTCTTAACATGGCCCAACTCAAGTATCTGATTCACTTGATCGTGCCATGTCTTCCTCGGTCGTCCTCGACTTCTTCGACCATTCACATTTGCGTCATATATTCTTCTTACACTACTTTATATGTTCATTCGCTCTACATGCCCAAACCATCTGAGGGTCCCTTTCTTAATCTTACTCATTATGCTTACATCGGCCTTGCATTCTTTGCGGATATCCACATTTTTCACACGATCATACATGGTTTTACCACACATACGCCTCAAGGGTCGGAATTAAATCACATATACCTACTCATAATATCGCAAGAGATTGCCATTGCACAGAAGACCCCTACAATGAACTTCACTTAATTTAATCATTGAAAAAGATAATATCAACAGCTCAACCAACAATGAAAATATAATTGAGACAAGACACAGAAAGTAAAAAAGGTGACGGTCGCAACGGGACTCGAACCAATGCCCTCTAGCCTTAATGGGACTGGCGTCTCTACCAATCGAACTGTCACCTAATTACATTCCTTAAAAACATTAGGTATCTTCAGTAATTTTCCCATATTTTTTGGCAGCCAACTTTTTGGCGTGATTGAAAGTTTTACCGGGATATTCACTTACATTATTTGAAAGAGGGCGCTCATTATTTTGAACCACGTTCTGATATAGCGTGATATGCTTGTATTACCCATGTTCACGCCATTTAATACCCACTCCTCACCAGGGGTTACCTGCATGCCGACACATTTAAAAAGGCGAAAGAAATGCTGTATAACCGTTAACATCTTTTGCAACATTGTGAATGTTCTTGAAATGTCTTAACCAAACCAACATTGAAATGCCTTAGCATTTAGGTTGCGCGACGTTTACAGTTTACAGTAAAGGGTGCGCTGGCTGAGCGCCCCTCCTGACCTATCACGGAAACTACAAACTCTTGAAGCCTTCCATCGTAACCTCCTGCAACGGCATCAAGCCTTCATCCGCTTCTTGGGTTTGTACGAACCGTAGATCTGTGATGCTTTAAGTGTACTCTGGATGTAGGTATGAAGTCTTTGTTCGGTATAGTTGACGGAAAATTATCATAAAAGTGAACTGATAACGCGCAACAGTTCCAAGTGTCCGGAGTCAGTGGGACAATGGTATTGTGAGAATACTGGTATACCCAATTTGATACTGCAAAGAAGCTCCAAGTGTTCACAGCCAGTGGGACTATGGAATCCCCATTTGGTGTGTAGGTAATATTGAATTCCTCGAATCCTAATCCAATAATATCCAACCCAAATTCAATAATCTAAATAAATAAAAATGAATCGCCGAAATGTATGCACGCGCATAACTTCCGAACAACTGCACCAAATTGGATAATTCTTTTTTTTGTGTGTTCGTTATTGTCAGGACAAGGTTTGTATAAAACTACTGGTGAGCTCTGGCGTTATGAAATTTCTATAAAAAATGCAATATGAGGCACGTGATTAAAAACTGAATGTACCGGGAATGAATATATGGAAAGCGTGAGGTTGGAGGGTAACTCGGGTAGGGAGTTTACTCGGAAGAGGAACGGGACGAATGGGAAATGACACGCAGGGAGAAACAATTTCTTTACTAATTGGCGTAGCAACGCATGCCGGGTACCAGCTAGTATCCAATAAAACAACCCTAATTCCAATGGTTTAAAAAAATATATATATCATTAATTCCACATAGGAAACACAGAGGATAATAATCCCCTTCTTCACCATCTATTCCACTTATTCAGTATCATAAAATAGTTTCAATTCAATTTTTTGTTTCAAAAATATTACAAATTTTTGCATTTTAGTGCGTTTAAAAATTACATTTTTAAAACAGTATTACATAAAACGCAAGTAGTGGGCATATCAACCACACCAGCATTAATAAAGCTTGCCTTCACCGACGCTAAATATGTCAATATCTGAATTGATTTTGTTCAACTGCAATATTGCTCTCCCGGCAGGCATGAATATTATTGGCAAGTTACTCCTGCAGGCTGAGAGACAGAACAGTGTTTGTTGTCGGTGGTGGAGATAACATAAAAATGAATGCTCTCCAAGATAGTCGAGTTTCCAAACCATCCGCGAATCAGTCTTAAGAAATGTTTCAGCAATGTGTACATCCCCTACAACTCGTAGATGGTTCATTCCGAGCATTCGGTATGAGGGGCAGTTGCCTTACTCCCTCATGTAGAAAAATATCAGAAATTTATTCGGAACTCTCTCAAAATTGAGGGAATACTTTACTTGGTGTGGACACCAAACTACCGACCCACTTTCACGTCTACTTCTTACTAAGCTGGCTTACCACTGGCTCCGAGCACATGGAACTTCTGTGCGATAGGTACTTACCACAAAAAGTGCCCTTTGACCCTCATCATGAATCAGACACGGTAACTTTTAATTTGCATGAGTTTTGATCTCTGTTGTGACTTGTGATTAAATTGAATATTATTAAAGATATGCAGGACCCGACCGAATTGGAGTTTGACTGTAATTTAGTCACCATCGAAAGGTCTCTACCCAAAGTTCTTAGATTGGCCCTATCCAGTGTAAAGTACCATCTTTCATAACTCTTGCTTTCGACGGAGGCGTCGCTTTCCGACTGTTTGAAATTTGAAGATCGAACGCGAAACGTGATTCTCCCGCCCTTGCTGCTCACTGCTGGGAAACTCTTGCCTCTACCTCCGCCAGTAGTCCAGTACCCGCGCTGCAGCCGCCTCGCGAACACCTCTTGGCGAAGCTCTGTCCAACTCGATGGCAACTTTCAAACACGTATTTGTTGTTGTTTTTCAACCTGTCAAAACGCCGAACGCACGTGAGGGAGCCGATACTAACTAGACTATCACTTAGATTTTCTCGATAAACTTAAAAGCAACTGCAAAGGTCGTCATTTCTTTAGTATCTTTTGCTCTCGGAAGCTTGGTGTTGTGTTTGTCATTGTGTTGGTTTTAAAGGTAGTTGTAAGTTTTTTCAATAGACTGTTTATTAATTTCATATTTTTGAGTGTAAGGACATAAATTGAATGAATTTCTAAGGTTTGTGCAATACGGAGAAAATCTAATCCTCAGACTTGATTATTTGAATGTAAGTAAGATACATTTTATTAAGATATATTTTATGTTAATTTACGTTTTATGTTATTTTCAGGACGTATTTTATGGTTATCCTTATTGTCTGTGATAGTTTAAAATGTTATTGTTTCGCAATACTTTAAATAATAAGGCTGATTATTGATTTTGAATTAATTGCAAATTTCCAAAGATTCTTGTTAGATTCAAATTGTCAGTAATGAAATAATACTATACTAATAAAATTTACGATTCGAACATTCGCATTGGTTATGGTGTAAGCATTTTGTTAGTTATTTTTGGGGTATAGTTATTCCCCCCTTGTGCTATTCCCCCTTCTTCAGCTAATGCTTCGGACAGACTTGATGTCACATTAAATATTAATAAATGTCACTTTTTGCATCAATAAAATACATAGAGGTTATTGCCGCGACGGGGATTTCAACGCCGGGATCTCCCGTCAAACAGGCGTAAAACCTGTTTTACCAAGATATCGTGGAACCCTTCAAACCCACCGTGTTATTAAGTACATATTTATTATTGAAGAAGAAGATAAAACTAATAACCTAAATGAAAAAATGAAAGAGAATAAGACACAGAAAAATAGAAAAAGATAATATGATCGCAACTGCCACCTTCCAGGAAACCGTCGGAATGTCAATCTCATATTTTAAAATTTTAGAATTAACAATATTATTTTCAATTGATTTTTTCATATCATAGGTAACTACCCTTTTCATTGGAAACAATCGTTCTAGGAATTGGTTTGTAACCTAGATAGCGTCTAGGATAAATATATTATGAGATTGAAAATTATGACGGTTTCTTAGAAAGTGGCGATGGCTGAATTGCCGCACGTCCCGGTTAGACGAGAGATTCTGGGTTTGAGATCCAATTGCAACCATTATCTTTTTCTATTTTTCTGTGTCTTGTTCTCTTTCATATTTTAGTTAAGATTATTAGTGTAATCTTCTTCTTCAATGATATATTACATTGATGGGAATAACCTTCAAAAGTTATAAAAAGGGAGGTGTTCTTATAAAAAATTACATGTTTATTGTTTATGAAATATTATCTAATATTTTTTCAGGACATGCATTGACCTTTATCAGGACAAACGCGAAGTTTACAACCGCCATGTTGAACCTTTATAAGACTGTCATTGAAAATTGCAAATCAATAGTGTAGGCTTAGTCTGATGTGCTTAATAAAGGAACTGTAATAGCATTTCAATTATTTTCATTGCCTTGGAAAGTAACATTGGAATGATTTAACATTTACATTACGATTTTTTTTTTATATTTAGAATGGCAAAGAGTAACAAAACAAGTGTTAACCTGCAATCTGTAATGACCTTCCATAAAGGATGACTGAACTCGAATTAAATGCAACAAATGTGGGATACCTACTTCCTACCGTTTTATGTTGCTTAAATATTGTCCATGAGAATGTTATTGTGTAATTATCTGTACCCGAGAAGCATACGGATGCAAGTCCAAAAAAGTAAATGTTCAGGAGAGCCAAAAAACTATTTTTTCTCTAACTAAGGTCTCATAACTTCTTCGGATATCCATGCTGACAAATAATATATATATTTTTTTAATATTAAATCAATTAGTTTTGTTTTAAAAACGAGCAAATATAACGAAATATATTATATGTAAAGCCTTCAAAAATATTGTTTAAAATAAAACGCTGACTTGAGTCAAACAAAAACACGGACCTGAGTCCTTCTGCTTCCAAATGAATTGGAATATTTTGTTACGACATGTGGTGTATTATGAATGGATCAATGTTTAAGAATTGTTTACTTTAACAGAAAGGGTAGTAATGTATAATTTGAGTCATAATACTACATAATACGTAGGAATGAGTCATAATACTCAAAATGCAACTAAATCATAAAGATGCAAGTCCATGGTACATCCTTCTGCTTCTAAGAAAGTTGTTGCAACATGGTAGTTGCATCCATATGCAATTTTGAAAATCCTATATTTTATTCATGATAGGACCTGTATCTTTCTGTCACTGATAAACATGATTATTTACTTCAAGTCTGCATCAAAAACTCATTTCTTCAAATTTTGGATTTGCATCCGTATGCTTCTCGGGTAAATTATATTACCCACGTTGGCTTGCTTTAGGAGCTTATAAGAACTAAAATAGCTTATCAATTACAATTCCAACATTGAAAAAAAACACTACGGAACATTTCCCACAAAATGAGTGATCAGTGATCACCCTTTTTTTACCTTAGCTCCACACAGAAGGCCCTGAGGAAAAAAAATCCCTCAGGGCCTGCGTCATCTTTAAAGATGCTGGGTGGAGGGTCTTTTTAGGGAAAGGAAGGAGAGGAAGTTTTGGGAAGGAAAGGGGTTTGAGGGATGGATAGGGAGCAGTCTGGGGGTCAATGTGTCCAGGTGGGACGGACATACGAATCCATCCCTCCTACTGCAGTGCATGGCGATGGGTCGAGAGAGTCCAGCTGGAGAGATATTGATTAGGTCTCATTTAACCAGTCTCTACCGATTCAGCATGCCACGCATCGCCACTAAGACTTAGAAAAACCTCATCCCATGAACTCGGGCATCCCTGTCAAGTTACCAAACTTAGCTAACACTTGGAATAATCCTATGGTAGGGTGGTTGGTTATCAGATAAATGCTTCCCGGGTGGATACTCATACCCGCCCCCTCCCCTAAATTGAGGAATAAAAAAATGTTAAATTTCCTTACTTATCTACCTTTGAAAGTGGTAATGAAAAAATATGTTTCTAAGAAATGACAAAATAAGTGCTCACCAGCAATGAGTAACGACCTTCCTCAAAAGATAAATGGATTCAAATGAAATGCAATAAACGAAATAGGTTTCCTGCCACACACGAGTTTTTTAATTGTATTCTTGTAGGTTTGTACTGGAACAAAGATATTCAAATACAAAAGAGATATGCTATGGTGTCCGCGTAACTGTCGGCGGACTACGCCCTAATTAGAGTAGTTTGCATACAAAAAGAATTTGTTCATTTCGTAGATTTTTTGAATATGTACATTAGTATTTGTTAACAATATAGTTTGAATACGGAAAGAATTCGTTCATTTAGTTTAACGTTCGTTTGGTTTATTCGTTAATTATTCGTTCATTTAGTTTATTTGTTAATTGGTAAACAATATCGGCGACACCCGGAAGCGCAGTCCCACCTAGTAAAAACGGCAGATGGCACATCTACTTATATTTCAATATCTTTGTACTGGACACTTATAAATTCAGCAGAAAAATAAAGAGCATTGAAACAGATTTGCAATTACCTTTTGAAAGTACTTAACAATGAAAAAATATCAATACGGATCATTTCTAAAGATAACTAAATAAGTAATGACCTTCGAAAAAGGCTGAATGAATTCAAACAAAATGTAACAAACGAAAGTGATATTTTGCCACAAAGCTCAATGTGGCAATCAATGTAATAATTCTTAGATTAAAACCTTGCTCTGCGTTACCACAATTCTGGGCGACTATTTCAAAACTTTAAGTGGAGAGGCGCAGCTTCATTTTCACTTTAAAAGCAAAAATTAATTAAGAAAACTTTCCTTCCATTTACTGGTCCGGTGTTAATTTATGTGTTTCAGAATCAAACCGCACTTAAATTGTAAAACTCCACCTCTAACCGGCGATCTTCCTAGATTGTGTTTCAAGTTAAACTGGTAACGCTCGAATTAGCATCGGAAGGATGAGAGACACAACCAGATGACATTGAAAATTCTCTAAAGATGAATACTTATGCTAATTGCGATGAATGGACGGGTTTAATAATGGTGTTGCCAGGTTTTTGGGGTGTTGAGACGTGTTGCGTTTTTCCTCTGTCTTGTTGCAACGTTTCGGACGACCTTGCTGTGTCCATCGTGTATAGTTTTATAGACCGGTTGTGGAATATCTTAAAGCGCGCCGGGTTGTTCGCATCGTGAGTATCGCGGGTTCAATCAGTAAGTTAGGTCTTCCATCTTTGCACAAGCAATATTTATTAACATGGTAGTCGGACGAAATTGAAAATTGACGAAATGCTTGCCTTTCTTTTGAACATAATTAAATTTGGATATTTGGAATTTAATCTATGTGTAAATTTGTTTATTACGTTCCGGTTCCGGTTCAAGATGGTGGTCTTATTGTTACTAAATTTTTATCCCATCAGAGTTCGTATGATACGAGCTGTCAAATTGAAAAAATTAATATTATGATACCTACTGGCCCATTGTTAGCCAGAATATTTTGCCAATACATCGTATGAAATCTCAGAAAGAATACTTTTGAAGTAATATTTTTTGAATTTATTTAGAACTATCGTTTATTCTATTTACCGAAACACATTCTTTGAACAATAAACTATCAATGAAAATAACATTACTTGTGTTTATTTGATGAATTGATAGGTTTATCGAAGTTTTTGTAACCAAACATCGACTGACTTTGACCGCTCGTTTCGCGGTAAAATGCGACCGAAAAACTCCACAGATAAATTATTTCAAAATACTCTGGTGTTGCCAGGTAAATGAAACTTTTAGCGGTATCGGGAATACTGTTGGCGCAAGCGCTTCTGACCTTGTTCTTGATACACTTTCTTTATACATAAGGGTCAAAATCACATCAATTTTTTTTAAAATTTTTGTCGTATCACTGGTGCAAGAGCGGCCGGGAAGGGGGAAAGTTTGAAAAATAGAATTGTTATTACATTAATTTCTTTAGCAAAATTGTATAATTTAATTTCATATTTGAAATAAGAAAAAAAATGTTATGTGAAATATTTATTTTTATAATTAAGTTGGTAGCTATTTAAGCACTTACTTATGTACAAATCTTATATGATTCCTGACGAGATTTTGTAAAATTAGAAACATACTTTTTTGGACGCGAGTTCTACTGCTTACATAACTATTAGTATCTACCTATAGTAATTTTTTAGGGTTTCATCAGCGGGAGTTAATAAGAACGTATTATTGTTAATTTTATTATAAATTGTTTTTGTGTTTAATTCTTAGAAGTTTATTTATTTTAATTTTTAAAAATTTAAATTAAATTAACTTCTTTTGAGATGGCTTATTTATAGGATTCCAAATTTCAATTTTTGAAGGTGTCTAAATTGATTTATTACTCGTTATAGCAAGAGTTCGTAAGAATCTGTTATTTGAAGAATGTTGTGAGACTGAAGAATGCGGTGGAGGTTAAACAAAGGGGGAAGTTAGTTACCTCAAATTTAAAATTATTTCAGAACTGTTGACTTAAAACCACTAAATATAACTAAAAGTATTTCTAGCAACTTTTATTTTCTGATTTTTTATCTCTCACAAGAGCAATGCTGAGAGAATCGTATAGTGTGAAATAACACATTAAAATTTAATTCAAAGATGTCTACCTCGGATTTTGAACCCTTGATCTCTGTGTACAAAGCTACGGAGCTTGCGCCTCTGCCACGGAGGTCTTCAGTGTACAAATGGTTAAATATTTAATCGAGAATCAATAATACCTCATCACTGTCCATCCTCGTTAACGTCGGCTGCACCGGTTGACTGCACCACGATATCACTGATTCAAAAATAAATATTCAACTTTCTACTTTCTGCACATCTGCCCTGTTAGTGGACTCTGCAAGGTTGCCCGAAACGTTGGCTCAAGAACGAGGAGGAAGCGAAATACACTAAAAGCCCTAAAAGTCAACACTTTTAATACTATTGGCCGTGAGAATCTCAAATCAGATCCGTACATTTGTGAAATCGTGGGAATACTACATATACAAGTCATAAGTCAACATTTTGCTGATTTTACTTAATGATGTAGTAATTAATTTGAGTGAACACTCTATAGTCTACACGCACTTAGGCCAATGTAGATAGTCGTCTGAATTATTTTCTGCAATTGGTCAATAGACAAGGTACCGTAATCGTATAATTTATTAGGATTTTACATGAGTAACTAGTGGGGTTTTTACCCAAGTAACTCGTGGGCTTTTTTACCCAAGTAACTAGATGGCTTTTTATCCAAATAACTAGTGGGCTTTTTTACACAAGTAACTCGTGGGCTTTTTTAACCCAAGAAACTAGTGGGCTTTTACACCCAATTAACAAGTGGGCTTTTTTCCCCCAAGTAACTAGTGGGCTTTTACATGAAATTAAAATAAGAGTACAGATATGTTTTTTTTATACATATTAGCTCCACACAGGAGTCAAGAAAAAAAATCTTTCAGGACCTATGTCAGCTTTAGGGATGCTGTGTGGACGGTGTTTTTAGGAAAGGAAGTAGAGGATGTGCTGGGAAGGAAAATGGTATGAGGGGTGGGTAGGAATCTGGGGGTTAGTGTGTCCAGGAGTGACGGACGAATGATTCCCTCCCTCCTGCTGCGGTGCAAGGTGATGGGCGATGTTCCGTGAGAGCCCAGCTGGAGAAGTCAAAAGGTCTCCATCAAAAAATCTCTCCCGATCTGGCCTGCCACGCAATTTTTAGCAGATGCATCTGCCGCCAAGACCCGGACAAATCTCACCATATGACCCCGATGATCCCTGCTAAAACAAGTAGCAAACCATTTGAGGTGACCTATGGCAGAGGTGTTGGCTACTCAATGAGTGGTTCCCGGGCGGCCGTACGTAACACCCGCCTCCCAAATTGAAAACCAAATACCAAGTTTAAAGCTTAAAAGCTCATGATAAAGAAGTGTTTGATTTTTATTGGAAACTGAGAATCCACAACATTGAGACAATTCAAACATTCTAATAACCTTTTAGTTTTATATATATACCGGGCTTTATTGACCTGATAATACCATTTATATCCTTGTATGACCAATGTTTGCAGGTACCTTAATAGTCTAAGGTCTAAATCTTAATAGCTAAAGGTAGGTATGCTAGCTTGTATATATCAATCGATAGGTTAATTGAAAATGGGTCACATAGCAATGTCAAACCTGCAATCAAAAATGTCCTTTGATCGATCAAAGGCGAGAGTTTAACTCTTTTAATACAGGTTACAGTTCGTGAGTCCGTAATTAAACTGCTTCATCACTGACAATGATATATAAACGAGCTTAACAAGAAATACACTCTAGATAGTATATATAAGTACATAAGTACGTACTGAGTGACTGGTATTAGATATGTAATGTTGGAGGTTATTTATGCAACTGTGTTCATGTTTAACAACTATTTATTTATTTATTATCGCACAAGAGGGCTTTTACGTGATTGATAGTACAATTAATTCATGACAGATAATTTTAAAACAAATAAAGAAATAATAAAAATAAAATTAGATAAAAAATGCACATAAGTCATAAAAATACAGAAATACGGCGATTTGATAGGTTTATGTTTAGGAATGTTGTTGGAATAAATATTTTACAAGTTCCACAAAATTAACCAAGTTGATATTAAATATGTCAACATCACTTAAGTACTGATTTCATAGGGAGTGGGCAATGTAGGTCCATTTATGAATGCTGCAGTAGAATAGGGTATTTCGTCGTGTTCTTACTGTGGGTTTTCGTAAGTTTAAAAAAAATTAAAGTAATTTTTTTCGAAATATTAAAATTACACCTAAAATCAGCTAGGTAACTGAATATTCAAATCGTATCGCTATGCAGAGTAGATGCCGAGGTAAGGTTTTACTTAAAACTTTTTAATAGTGCCGAAATTAATTTATATTAATTGCCTGATTGTTCGTATAAATGGAAGGTTATTTATATGTTATCTAGGTGAAACAGTGGAAACAAATTTCTCATTCAAAGAACTGTTTTATTTAGGTGATCAAGGTATCTTAGTATCTGTTGAGAATAATTAACAAATGTAAATTTATAAATTTAACATAGTAAAATCTTTAAATAATATTTCGTATCAAGTACCAGTTACCCTAGAGCAATTATAATGGCTTGTTTTATCTATTTATAAACCGCCATTATCATCTACACAATCATAGATAAGTGTCCATGTAATAGGATAAAAAGCGCGCTTTTGTTTCCGGTACCCACCTAGTACATATTTTCTCATGTTTGAGGTTTAGTGGCTGTTAAAGCACTACGTGACCAGAGTGGTTGAATGATTGCTATTTTTACTCCGCAAGGTGTGCTAAATGGCATCTAGAATGACTTTAATTTTGGAGATTTTTAATATTTAAAAGAAATTTTTCCAATGTCAAAATACTAGACGTGTAAAGGCGCCCGCTGCTGCCACCGCCTTTTCGATTATTGTCTCCAAAGGGCAGTGGTCTACGCATTTTCTATTGGTCTGGAGGTTACGGGTTACATTTCTCTAAAATAAAAGAGCTTAAAATCAAACATCTTTATTTACAAAAAACGTACCAATAATTCGTGGGCTTAAAGTCAAACAATGTTATCTACAAACAAATATACCGGTAACTAGAAGAATTAAAGACAAACAAGTTTATCGACAAAAAACATACCAATAATTCGTGGGCTTAAAGTCAAACAATGTTATCTACAAAAAAATATACCGGTAACTAGAAGAATTAAAGACAAACAAGTTTATCGACAAAAAACATACCAATAATTCGTGGGCTTAAAGTCAAACAATGTTATCTATAAAAAACACACCGGTAACTAGAAGAATTAAAGACAAACAAGTTTATCCACAAAAAACATACAAATAATTCGTGGGCTTAAAGTCAAACAATGCTATTTTCCAAACAATATTCATAGAAATAAAAGTAAAAAATCAATATTATACCCACGCACAGGCATTGCCTTTGTGGGATTTTTTTGTTCATACATTAATTATATTAAGTTTTTTATATACTTTTCATTATTTCATGTATGTATTATATGTATTGTATCAAAAAATTTCAATAAAAAAAAAAAAAAAAAAAAAAAAAACACACACCGGTAACTAGAAGGATTAAAGACAAAGAAGTTTATCGACAAAAAACATACCAATAATTCGTGGGCTTAAAGTCAACCAATGTTATCTATAAAAAACACACCGGTAACTAGAAGAATTAAAGACAAACAAGTTTATCCACAAAAAAACATACCAATAATTCGAGGACTTAAAATCAAAATTCAACAACAACAAAAAAAAATATTTCGGGGACTTAAAATCAAGCAACGTTAATATCTATAAAAAACACATACCAATAATTTGAAGGCTTAAAGTCAAAGACAGAGAATTATTTGTTTGTTTTTAATAGATAACGATGTTTGACTTTAAGCCTTCGAATGGGTAGGTAATGAGCAAATTAGTCAGTACCAAGACAGGCGAACACTCTAATATGGTACCCCAGTATGGAGGCGTCTACTAATATCTACAGGAATTCCAAAAACTGAAAAAATCGAACTAATATCTATGAGAATCAAAGTGTTGACGAATATCTACAGCTCAAACTGTTGACTAATATCTATGAGAACCAAAGTGTTGACGAATATCTACAGTACTGGCAGAGGTTGGATTTGCAATTATGTATAGCATATTGGAATAACGTAATATTGCGTATGAAGTTTAAAAAACTTAATTTATGTAAGTATGTATGTAAAAATCCCTAATATCGGACTATTGGACACATTTAGATGATTAGTCCAACCTACGCTCTGTAGATATTAGTTCAACCTACGCTCTGTAGATATTAGTCAACACTCTGAAGTTCGTAGATATTAGTTCAACATATGAGCTGTAGATATTCGTCTGACATACAGGCTGTAGATATTAGTAACTGGAGTCCCCCAGTATCGCACTCATCGGCCCTGCCTGCTCCAATTTCACCTGCATTAGATCGGGTATGGCAATACCCATTTAACATTTCAAAGCTATAAATCAATTGTTTCAGTATTTTAAACAATTTATCAAAGTATTCTCAAAAATCTTAAACATTATATTATAATCTTGGCCATAAATTTGGATCGATAAAAATGAACCACGAACATTAAAAAGATAAAATGAATTTATTAGTCTTGCAAGGTGTCGCATATGCAAAAAAACAGTATTTTTCTCCGCGAATAATTTGAATTCCAGTCGCCGTTTTTTTTGTGTAAATGGATATTTTAATCATAGAGTATGACATCATTTAACGGAGTCGGAATTCAAATCGTTCTGAAATTACTTGGAATACATGTAGATAATCGTTGTTAATATCCCATAAGTGATCTATTCAACTGTGTGGTTGATTGAGGCATTCGAGTAGGTAGAGTCTCAACGATTGGTTTGCGTATCTATTTCATGCAAGTAATTATGTATGTTCCCAATTATTTTCGATTATGTAAAAAATATTGAGGTACCAAATTGAATTTGTAATTGATTATTGTTAAAGAGTATAAGACATAATTAATCTAAAATCGTTAAAGTGCAATAAAAAATCGCAAGCATCATAATCATTATTATTTTGGCAAATAATATGTGGGCAGGATTTTACGTCCTATTAAGAATGAAGGCAACGATTATTTTGTAACATACATTGCAATTAAAAATTGAAAACTTTCATTTTCATCGAATGAATTTCACATTAGACTAACTGCCTACATGCTTTGTGTTCTGTTTTCTACTTATTCCTATCAATCAATTGTATTCCGTTTTTGGTGGGTTTTGTTCTTGCTTGCGCGTTGATGATTTATATGAAGCAGTCCGTCGGCGCTTGAAAATGAACTCATTAATTACACGACTGTATGGAAAAAAATGCTCGTTTTGATTTGTCTAATGGTGAAAAAGGGTGTTAAATGAAGATATAAAATCACGTAATTTTTTTAATAATATTTGGATATCATCTTCTTCCTCCGGATTGGCTTTCAAATTTCACACAACAGAGAAAAACCCACCCCTTTTAAACCTTAAAAAAATGTTGGATAAACAATTAAAAATGAACCATTTTCAATAAAACACGAAATAAAGGGAATATTTTGATTTATTTTATTTAAAAATATATGAATATAATTCAAATTATTTCGAGGCAGTGTATTCAAATACCAGCAAAATCCTTCTTACTCTCAAATTTCGGCATTATTTTGCGAAACTCAATTTTGGGACTTTTTGTAAATGATTTCGTAAATATGTACTACATTTGCTATAGAAGATTACAAAAAATATGGTTTATAAGATTCATAGTCACTTTTATATACACTAGAAATAACCCCTTAGTATGAAAATTTTCAAAACTTTGAAGTGAATCCGGAGGAAAAAAATCGATTTGAGATTTGAAATATTTTAAACACGTCGTTTTGAACCCATTTGGCACCCTTTTATCGCTCTTAGAATTTAAAAATCACTTTTTTTTATGGCCCACTTTATTAATTACGCCCCTGAAACTGAGAGTTCTTATGTATTGCCTACCCTCCACACTAGCACCATTTTTTGTGAAATTAACACTAAATCTTAAAAATAATGGAAGATTTATGCTGTAAATCGCCACAGATCGAAAAGGTACCTCTAAATACATGTTTTCAAAAATCTTTATAGTATATTGAAAATCTATTTATCATATTCAGTCAGTAAGTATATCATTAAAAAACTTAACCTTTACTATCTAATACTATAAGTAACAGACAGTTTATATCATTCTAATTAGTCAATTAAAGTTGTAAAGTTAAGCTAAAAACTTTGCTTTAAGGTGATGCACCGCGTCGTGTACAATTCGGGATCATGCCGCCAACAATAACACTCCTTATGAAGATGACGATAAGGTTTATATTCCCGTTTAAGACCAGCCGTATGTTTTGATTCATGCACGACAAAAACATCGCAAAAAGCGTGTTTTATTTTATTGTGCGAAACTCAGTGACAAATTTTTAAATATTTTACGATCATTTACTAAAGAATTGAATTTTTCACATTATATAATAAAATCTTAAACGGAAAATGGTTTGTTTGTAGGAGATTTTTAACTTTAAAACAGTTTTTATAGGCCTGATACCAAAGATATTGAAATATAAGTAGATGTGCTATCTGCTGTTTTTACTATGTGGGTCTGCGCTTCCGGGTGTCGCTGATATTGTTTACCAATTAACAAATAAACTAAAAGAAAAAATAATTAACGAATAAACCAAACGAACGTTAAACTAAATGAACGAATTCTTTCCTTATTCAAAATATATTGTTAACCAATATTAATGCACATTTTAAAAAAATCAACGAAATGAACAAATTCTTTTTGTATGAAAACTACGCTAATTAGCGCGTAGTCCGGCGACAGTTGCGCGGATACCATAGCATATCTCTTCTGTATTTGAATATCTTTGCCTGATACATTATTTATTCTGGGCTAATAAAACGACTAATAAAAAATACTTAGTTATTTTCAAGGCAAATATGTGTTCTACTAGCAGTATTTAGTTAAAGCACCTAAATTTTTTTTAAACTGTGTAACTTTTAAACCAAAATCGTTTTAAATAAAAAAGAATTGTAGTAAAAATTAGGTAGTAATAATGTTCCATTGTGCCATTTCATTATCTTCACTTACATTTTGCAATAATATTGAACATAAAAGACTCGGTGTCCGTTGAATCGTACTGAAAACACAATGTCCGAGCATTATGGTGTTTGTATACGAGTTACAATTGAACTGAAAAGTTGTGAGAACTACCCATTATAAAATATATTACATTCTAAAATACCCCCCCTGTCTACAAACAACTCATACAAACTCTAAATTATGTAATGAGCCACTTGCAGGAATTATCAATTGGCTTAGAAAAAATATGTGAATAGATTTTTCTACTCTGAGCTACAGAAATAGACAAAAAATGAACTCACTGTTTAAAAAACTAATTTACAAATATCTAGATTTTTTTTAGCACGCGACATTACTATGTGAAAGTTATTTTCTTTGCTAGATTCCTACCTTTATAACCTAAGTGGATGATTTTTTCATCTTGCACTGACTGCGAGGAATTTAGCTGGCGAACGGATTTTTTTTTACATGAGCTCAACGTAGGAGGCCCTGAGGAAAGGACGACGGGAGCGTTCTGGAAAGGAAAAAGGTTTGAGGGGTGAGTAGGAATCTGGGTTTCGGTGTGTCCTAGTAATCTGCCGCCAAGACCTAGACAAACCTTACCCCATGAACTCGGGCACCCCTGCTAAATCACCATTCGTAGCGAACCACTTGGGATGACCTATGGCAGAGGTGTTGGTTATCCAATAAATGATTTCCATGGCCGCGCTACCCTTTCCCGTCTCCCAAATTGCGGAACTATGAACTCATTAAACCGAATTGTAAACTAATCGTGAAATATGTGATAATTTGTTATATCTTAAATCCTAACTCGAATTCCATTACGTAATTTGCTAGTTAACTGATACCTGCGACTGTGTGGTCGCTATAAAAAAATAGATGTGGCTGCTTAGATAACAATAAATAACACTTTTGGTAGCTGTTAAAATGTTTTTATATAGAATGTAGGTTTTACAAACGCAATAATTAAAATCAATTGCGATGCCTTTTAAGGCCCAGTAGTAACCGCTCAAAAAGAAGAAGAAGAGATATGTAAATACGAATGTTAGAGGGAGCTAATATTAAAAACTATAATTTTTAAAAGAAAATTGTGAAAACGTTTCATAAAACACGACTCGTTTAAAATAGAGAAAAATCTCATTGGGGAATGTCTAAAATAGCATTCTAAGAAACACTGTAAATTTTTTTACATGTAAATTATAAAATAACTGAAAAAAACCTGTTGATAATAATTTTCGTAGTATATTTTGCGTTTTTTTTTCTACCGAAGGAATTTTATATAACTGCCGTTTCGCCGTGGGTAAAATAAGATATATATTTTTAAAAGCTTTAAAACTTCAGCCATACTAAAAAAAAACACAGCACGGCCTGTGTTGTTGCCGCAACATGAATAAAACAAGAATACACTAAAACACGAAATATTACTAATAAGGTTTGTTCTTAAAATGTATTTTAAATCTGGCAACAATGTAATTTTTTATAGTGTACATAATAAATTGTTTGTTTTCCTACATAACCGCTAGGTGGCGGCGCCTGCGCATTCGCCGTTCGCGCTGAAACCGTGAAAAAAAAATCACTCCGCGGATGTGTGTGTAATATTACTCAAATGTGATCGTAATTTCTATTAATATGACTAATTCACTCTTATATTCGTATGATTGATATATTTACCGTTTTTTAATATAATTTAAGTTATAAACAATGTGTATTTTTTCCATGAACAATTTTTTAATAAGTAATGTTTTCACATCCGCGGCCGTTTGTCAATTGAATAAAATTTTCACTGGGTTTTTTAGTAAGGCTGTATTAAGGAAAATATGTAATAAATCGGTAGAAATGCGAAAAGCCGGTCCTTAAAATACTATTGAAGTAAAAAAAAACCTGAACTATAAAAAATCATGCCAGAGGCTCATTGAAAATGCCACACAAATGTGAGAAATATCTCACAAAGCATTTGCATGTCATAATTTAATGTTAACTTTTTATCAATTATTTTGCAATTCTGTGACAAACTATAAACTCACCTATGCGAATTATTTTGCAAGTATACCATTAGTAAGAGTTAATGTTACACTAACTTATGTGTACTATTTAAATTACTTCGCCATAAAGAAACGCTTATGGAAAATGACATGTTCTTAAGAGTTACCTGCGCTTATTTTTCAATTATGTAGCGTGACAGAATGTTTGCCGTGAGGGAATTCATAGAAGTGTTAAAGGAATCTGTTACAGATACATTTCGAATTGCTATATCAAAATACCGAGCCAATACTTTGAATTACTTGAAATACTCGCTTAAATGTTAAAGGTTTTCTGTGGCAATATTCTTAGATTAAAATCTCTATTTTGTAAATAAATGTAATTTATGTTAGGTTAACGAATAATTTCGTATTTTAGTAAGTTATATTAGCGCAAACACGAGAAAATTCACGGGATGTTATCATTGTGTGTTTTGTGAAGCTGACGGTATTTATAAAAAAAATATTTGATCTGGATCATTGCCTTGCAAAAGAAGAAATTTTTCTTTGTGAGTGAACATGTGAATAAACTTGAAAATTTCCCATACGAATTTAAATTGAAATTATAAAAAGATACGACAAGTTTTATTCATACTGATCGAACGAAAAATGTAGAACCGTTTATGAAAAGGATAGCCATTCAAAGAATATGATTAAATTGACCCATAGTATGGATGGCTCGCTAAAGTATGTCCACTGGACTAAGTTCAGTGAAATCATGCGCATTGTCTTAGTCCCGTATCTACGTCTCTAGTAAGCATCTATCAAACATTTGAACAAGAGAAATACACATTAAAAAAATATATAAAATAATTTTGCTCCTTCTTTATCGTTCGCTTGATATGATTTATATGCAGGTACTTTTCTTACCAAAAACAATATTTTTTCTTTTTTACTTGTGTGAATATTTTATTTGTATCAGTTAAATTCTTTAGTTTAGTATTGAGCAAGAGGATCTTAATATCTATATAATACAGTCAGCTAAGATGTTTATTTTTAGTTGGGTAGATACCTGCGAATTAAGAATATATTTTATTTTTTAAATTTCCTATTTCTTCCCATTTTTTTTACACACCTACATTAAAAAATATTTTTTTAAACGACTTCAAAAAGGAGGAGGTTCTTAATTCGACTGTATTTTTTTTAATGTTTATTACCTCAGAACTTTTGACTGGGTGAACCGATATTGATGATTCTTTTCTTATTTGAAAGCTGGTGCTTCCCGTGTGGTCCCATTTTGGTCCAGTTCCGACAATGGCATCCATGAGAAAACCATATAAGTCTTAAATTTGCATTAAGTATGTGCGCGACAAATGGACGAATAACTCAATATCACGCCAACCGATTTCAATGATTCTTTTTTTATTTCAAAGGATGTACTTGTTTGTGTCTTTTTTATTTCAAAGGATGGTTTGTAACTTGTAGTAACAAACCTACCTTGACTGACACCGACTCCAAAAGTAACAATCGTACCTACATATTGATGATTAGAAAAAGTAGGTTGATTATGAAGTTGTAGAAGAATACGAAAATATTTTTTTTACTTTTTAGTGCATTTTTTGAAGTCGTTTTTTTGTTTTGTTAAATTTTTTATTTATTATATACTTTTAAAATACGGTCAAATTTAAACATTAGTAATGAAAAGGTAAGAAAAAATGTGTATATAAATTGTTTGTGGGTAATTCAGATAACTAAAAATACAAAGATAGATCAACCTAAAAACATAAATATTAAACTTACGTTGTTTAAATAATATAGGTATGTATGTAAATATATTGAGAAAAGGTGAAACATAAACATTTAATGATACTTTGTAGCGCGCCGTTTTTAAACTTGCCACTACACCATCTCTTTCCCCCGTACAGCGCCATCCTGCTCACCCACCCCTAAGCAAACCAGGATGCGCCGACGCCTTCTGCGCATCTCCCACCCTCGAGCCGCTACATAAACCACACCCCGCAACAAGGAATGGGCTATATAACAAGCTGCGCGCCCTAAATTAGTCAGTTCGTCTGCAGCTCGCTCTTGGCTAGTACGCTCTCTTAGTTGCGCTTCGTCCTCTGGCACGACCCTCTAAGGAGTATTCTACTACCATAAGTAAAGCACCAACCAGACCCCCGACTGCTGCCTTAGTTGCGCTTCGTCCTATGGTACGATCCTCTAAGCAGAACCACAGTCAGCTTTTGTTGTTCCCAAAGCCTAACGGCAAGGTTCCCTCCGATCCCTTGCTCAGTTAATTAGTGAATTGATACATTGTGACTATTTTTACCATATTATGTGATCTGTGAACTTACTTTCTTAAATAAATAACCTTTTACCAACAATTGTGTTATAACTTTTTATTATATAAATTGATAGGAAAACAGTATTCGCGTTATAGAATCCGCATTTTCTGGCAATTTATAATAGATATTCCGGTATAAGTATAATGCACATAGATGCATATGTATACTTTTTATTTTATTAATATCAATTTTGTCTGTACGTTCAACAGGCGTAGTCACGAAGCAGTTAATTAAATATTACTTTTATTCTGGTCAGAATCGGAAAAAAATTAAGAAAATATTTACATTTTATGAAACTAGGGAATTTACATTAACTTAATGAACGGTTTAACTGTCAAAGATTGTTGTAAGCAGTTTGCATAATTCGTAGGTGGACACGATCCCGTAAATTCTGATAGGTATGGTTAGGTAGGTACGCGGCAGAAATTAATTCACATGAATTAAATAGATAAAGTTAAGGAGTAAATATCTAAATGCTTTAAATAGTTAGATTGCAGTTAATGATGCCTAGTTATGTTAATGTCGTTCAGTATAATTTATAATGCTAAATAATCTAGAAATCGCGCCTAGATTTTAAGAGGAACGACTGCTGGGCGGATCCTCACAAACTTCCTTTGAATAGAATATAAAATGTGTAACTAAATTAATTGATTCGTTTTTAATGGCAGGGATAATGAACAAGGGTCAGGTTTAATTTTGGAGGCGGGTATGGATTTTATTTATTGGATAACCAACACATCTGCCACAGTTACCCCAAGGGGTTCGCTACGTTTGGTGATTTAACGGGGGTGCCCATGTTCATGGGGTAAGGTTTTCCTAGGTCCCAAGACCGATGCATCTACTCATTTACTGCATGGCCGGCCGGATCCAGAGAGACTGGTTTGGGGAGTCTTTTTGATCTCTCCAGCCAAACTCTTTAGACCGAGCGTCTTGCGCCGCAGTGGGAGGAATGGATGAAGTGTTGAGCTAATGCAAAAAGGGTACCTATGGCATACATTTTCTAGCACACTGGATATTTAAAAAAAAAAATTGTTTAAAAAAACGCTATTTTTGTTTACGATAGCTCCACACAGGAGACCCTGAGAAAAATATTTTCTCTCAGAGCCTGTTTCATCTTTGGGGAAGCTGTGTAGGGGGTCTTTTAAAGGAAAGGAAGTTCTGGGAAGGAAAAGGTATGAGGGGTATTTAGGAATCTGGGGGTCAGTGGATCCAGGAATGACGGACGTATGAATCCATCCCTCCCACTGCGGTGCAAGGCGATGTACCAAAAGAGTTTTGCTTGAGAGATAACAAGGTATCCCTCAACCAGTCTCTCCCGATCCGGCCTGCCACGCAGCTGGTACGCTGCACGCAATGCCGATTCATTGCGATATGTATTTAACGAACCCTGATAATATGGGACCAAGAAGAGCGAAAGCGGCATGGATAGCCATTCATCCATCAGTGAACTTCGATGGATGATTATTTTATTATTGTAGCATTTATCTTTAACTTCACGCTCTATTTCAATCATTCAAATGCAAAATATGGATCATGCTGTCTCCATTGTGGTGCAACTCCCTATTAAATATCATAGAATCGTATTTTACCAATCCGTACAGATTTCTTATTGAGAAATTTACCTGGATTACAAATTTTTATATACCTTGACTCCATATCGATTTACGCACCTGAATACGTACAAAATGTTGCAATCATTGTCTTGTAACAATATCAAAATGTAGGTTATATTAATTTTGTGATTTCAAACCGCGAGGTATGTTTCCCTTCGGTTTTAAATTGTTATTATAAATGGTGAGAGATAAACACTGAAAACACCAAAGCACAGTGCAACTGCCAATCGTGTTGTACGGTGTATTTCCAAGTATTGACAAAATAAAATTTAATCGACGGAATGATGACGAATTCAGTGTCTTCACAAAAAATATGTGTTACTACTTTTTGTGGTGTTCATATATTACCTTCAAAATTAATATTGTCTGAGTGGACATCGTGTTTGGATCCCACCCGGGCGCGTATTCACAAAACCTATACCGATTCAGTCGCGGTAACGACAATTTACATTTTAAATATACCTCTATATTGGTTATTTTTTATCACATTGCAAAAACAAAAATTGTTCTAAAATCTAAATAAAATAATCTTTCTGATGTGTATATTAGAAATTAATAATTTTATTTCTAAATATTTAAATTTTAATATTATTCCCATATATTGTAAATACACCTCTATATTGATAGTTTTTTATCACTTTGCGAAAACAAAAATTGTTCTAAAATCTAGATAAAATAATCTTTCCAATGTGTATATTAGAAATTAATAATTTTATTTCTAAATATTTAAAATTTGATATTGAAAATTTAAAGCGACTGAAACGCGGTAGGGATTGTAAATACGCCACCCGGGCGCCCGTGTTCGATTCCTCGGCTGACTAAGTTCTCTATCACGACACAAGAAAACATTTTCCGCTTACTGTGGTGATAGTAGGAGATTTTAAAACATTGCTGGGTTATTCGTAATCCGGGAAAGTTTGTCTTTCTTTAAAAAAAGAAATAAAGAAAAAAGTAATCTATGGCAATGTACTAAAGTAATGTATTTTTTTTTAAACTGAGGAGCCATAAAACGTTAAACTTCAAATAGGAGAAAGTTTTTTTTATTAAAACTAGGTGCAAGAATGATTATTAAAAAAAAAATAACTAGGTTAAAGGAAATTTAATCCCAATTTTTGTAATTTGATTAATTTTTATTTTCTATTCACAATTAATTATTGAAATGTTGCGGTTTTTTAGAAATTCGCTATTCGCTACTGTTTTGATGTACAAAGAGAAAAATGGATTTAACCCAATATATCCAAAGTTTTGTATGTTATTAACAAAAAGCATATTTGACAAGTTCTTTATTACCTATTAAACCATTTGTTCAATACACAAAAATATAAACACATTGAAATGTTGAAAAAGTGTTCAAGCGCGTAGCGTGTTTTAAAGAAACCACGCGTTTTTGATATTTTTGTATTATAGATATAATTTAGCGCGTCTTGTTAAGATTTTATTTAAGAAAGCACCATACACAATAAAAAATCTTACTATGATCATTCAGCGTGTTTTGAAAACACAGTCCTCTTGTAAAAAAATGTTACTTGACACCAAAACGGCACCTACATAAAGCTCTGGAATCGCTGGTTAAAGTATGTCGGGTGGGCCTAGTACCTGTACATATACGTCTTTTATACCCCGTATACTATGGTTCCATGCCAACTCAGAATGAAACCAACTCAGAAAAACCTCAGAAAGGTCATTAAAAGCTATGAAAAAATAATTTTTAAATAGCCGGTAACCCTAACCTAACTTAACCTATTTAACCATTTTTTTCATCATGACCATTTTATCACTCTTAATGACCTTTCTGTGGTGCTTCTGAGTTGGCTTTAATCTGAGTTGTCCGGTCACCGTACACTGTATATAGCTATTTTGGTAAGTAAATTATTATTTAGCGTTAGGTTTTGTTGTTAAAAACTTCACCATTTGCCAACAGATCTGAAAAGATTCTTGGTTTAGTATCATATTAACGTTGGTAACTCGTTGTAATTCTTCATGAATGACGCAATTCTTGTTTATGGCGTCTGTATTATCGTGATGAATTATAAATTCTCATTCGTTTTACTTCTTGACCTTATAAAACAGTGATATCGAATGGAATAGGTAAAATTCCATATATGACTTCATGGGTAGCTCAAGCCGCCATTGATTTGACTGTAACGGAGTCTACACACCAGGGAGGTCAAGTTTGTCGTGCCCGGGTCACATAATACCATCGAGGTACAACCTATTAACCAATTAATATACCTGTGCCTAACGATGAATAATGAACTACTGGCGTATGACACATATTGAAGCTTGTCCCTGTGGAAAAATATAATAGCCATAAAATGTTATTTGTCCTTTCGTGCTGCAGATACAATCAAAAACCTATTTTGTATTTGTCAGCATAAAGGTTTGGAATTCATATAAGTAAGTACCTAATTCCTGTCACATTGAATGATCGCTGTCATTAGGACGTTTTCGATTATCACCTTTATAAAATTAGTCAATCTCGCCTTTAGAAATAAATATTTTGTTATTATCAGTTATTTAAAAATAAATATTTTGGAAAAAAATGAAAAAAAACGGCTAACGTTTTATCAAATTAAAATTACTGATAACGAAAAAAATAAATGCACACACATAACCACTTTTTCTCGTTTCAAGTAAAAATAATTCTTAAAAAATTTACAAAGTATCATTAAATCTTTTTCAAATTGCGGTCGAAAACTTTGGTTTCATATAGGTGTACATTTCAATTTTTTCTGGAAAACTCTTAGATTATATTATAAAGTGTAGTATTTTCTCTTTTTGACGCCATTTGGATCATAGTTCTCACCATGGTAGTAAGGGAGACACAACAATTTCTATGAGACATACATAAAAAGAGGGGTTAAACATAAACTTTAGGCAGCACACCCGCGCCGTGCAAGCGGGTTCCCTACAGAGCATCGGACCATCCCTAGATAACATCAGACGAAAGTTAGCGTAAGTATAATATGTAGTTGATAATGTAAACTTCAACGTTTCATAACTCAGGATGAAAACTACACTGTAAGCTGAATATTTGAATCCGAAAAAAAAACACAATGTTTCTACTACACTACACGTGTTTTTAGCGGGACAGTCAAAAGTCTCGATTATGGTGTAGATATATGACCATGAAAATCAGGATATAATATTTAATCTTTTAAGTTACCTAGCTGGTTTTCCTCCATCCTTGATACGAGATCGTAAGGATGAGATAGAGTTCTCACAGGTATTTTATAATACTTGCACAAGTCTCGATAAAAATATTGACCTTTATAAAACTACATGTTTTTTCTGAGAGATGAAACAAATCTATCGGTACTGCTTAGCCATATCAAAAGCACTCAGTAAATCGTTATCACCTGCCATCTCGTGTCGGGTTTGTGATGGATGAAATAGATTTTAAACTTTTGACGCGTTTATTTGTACCTGCAACACTTCATCGGATGATTAACTATTTGGAGTAAAACCCATCTAGGGAAAGTACATATTTACGTACGTTTTATAAATGTGGGTATTTTAGAGGTGCTTTTTGCGCAATGTTCTTTGCAAACAATATTTTATCTAATGGAGTATTATTGAAATGAATTTGTGAGATAATAATGTTAAAGGATATATAGAGTTTGCGGGCTCGAAACCCCGCATGCGCAAACAAAAAAGATTTGTTAATTCACATACAAATAAAGTATCTACTATAGTAAATGCGTTTGAGGCATATTCCAGGGTTGAGGGATACTATCAGAATCCAAACGTTGATATCAATGTTTTTTTATCGTGTTTAGTGACCAGATCTGTAAAGCCCGGTACTTTCCCACCGTCCTCTTAATCATCTTCTTTACTTCCCCACTCCGTTCCCCAATTAGGGATACCATCGTTCCACTTATCCCAGGCACTTGGGATCTATAGCTACATACAGTATTTATACAAAACAGCTTAAGGGCCCGCAACCCGAATTTCTACCGATTTCTTACATATTTCCTATAAACACGGCCAGTTTTAAAGCTCTGAAAAATTATATATGTTATTCTTGAAGATAATATCTAGACATTGCCCGCGCCGAAACGCAAATTATATAAAATTCCCTCGATAGAAAATAATCGCAAACTATGCTCCAAAAATTATTATAAACACGTTTGTTTCAGTTACTTTACAAGTTATACATATGAAAAAAATCGCAATGTTTCTTTAAATGCTGTTTAAGACAATTCTCGCGAGATTTTTGCTCTATTTTTAACGAGTCGTGTTTTATTAAACATTTTCGCAATTTTCGTATCGATTTTGTCGCTGTAAATGTTAGCGTTCTCCTATAACATTCGTAATTTCGTATCTCTCTATCTTCTTCTTTTCGATCCCGGTTGCAGAGCCTTAATTTAATGGGTAAAAATATCAAAAAAAGAAAAATTAATTGGATATTGAGTGGGACCTACGTAGCTTAAAATAAAACGTGAAACTGACAGTTGTCAGTTGTTGTTGACAGTTGCCAAACCGTCAATCCGTCACTCAATTTATTATTTCAGACAATTTTCAAATACGGAATTGCGGTTACCATTCCAGACAACTTTCAAAATTAATGCGATTAATAATTTTACCATCATATAAAAATGATACTGAAATGGCAACTAAACATTATAACTCTTGCGAATTATAAATATTCGCGATTTCCCGCAATGCGTTGCAAATGCCACTTAATAAAGAAATTGTTTCTCCCTGCAAGTCCTTTCATATT
Organism: Limnephilus marmoratus; assembly: GCA_917880885.1. Classification (NCBI taxonomy): domain Eukaryota; kingdom Metazoa; phylum Arthropoda; class Insecta; order Trichoptera; family Limnephilidae; genus Limnephilus; species Limnephilus marmoratus. The sequence goes on along the minus strand of OU862910.1, from coordinate 19,010,532 downwards.
CATCCCGTTCCCCTTCAGCCGCACTTCCCCTCCCATGTCCCCATCCCCTCCACCTTCCCCGCCACCTTACCCGCCTTTCCGCTCCCCTCTCCCACTTCCCCGTTACGCCAACCCTCTTCCCGCGTTCCATATATTCAGTCCAGTAAATTCAGATTTCAAACAGCTCGCGTGCCACCTATTACAATTTTTTTTATTAAAATTTAAATTTTTCATATATTAGACATATTCATGTTTATAGGATATTATAAGAACAATTAATCAAATTTGGTACCTAACACAGGTACCTATTTAAAATGAATATAATTCTAACTTACTTAGTGGGTTCGTCATTAATTTATAGAATTTATTCGAAAATTGAATTTTGATCAATCAATCGATGGTTAGCAAAATGTCATTCTTAAATTGTGCCATTTTTGACAGTTTCGCAAGAGTTTTTGTAATGATTAAAAAACTTTTCAAATGTATTGTCATGTAGTTGTAATAATCCAGAAACCTTCGCGGGGATGGAAAGAAGGTACACATTTTGAAAGTTTCAAGTTTCCAAAGGTCAAGGCGTGGCAAATAAATTTTATTTGATTAATTTGTATTATTTCACAATTTATTCATTTAAAATAACATATAGTATATTTGCCACATGTTCCAGAGTGGAAGATACTCTCAGTATCGCCCTGCTGTAAAACCACAATTCAGAATTGAAAAGTTGCTTGAAATGGCTTTAGCTGTGTTTGGTGACCAGATTTGAATAACGAGGTACTTTCCCACCCTTCTCTTCCCTACCTTTACTTCCCCATTCCATTACCTTCAGCCTCACAACATACCCCAATTGGGGATGCCATAGTCTCACTGGCTCCAGAGGAAACAGTTGGGATTCTTCTGCTTCCCATGCTTAACATAGCAATACATAGACAACTCACTTACATATGTTCATGTTCATAAACAAGCATATTTTGATTTATATATATATGCAGATTAGGGTACCTACCTACTTAATTTTTAAAGAATATTTCACAGCATACCTCATTCATAATAATTCATCAGTTTAGTATTTTTAACCGTTCCAACTTATAAATACTCAAAAGCTTAATTTTTAAATGACATCAAAATCAATCCTTTAATCACTAATACATCGCTGACATCATAAAATATCCAACGAAACTTGCTTCTCACAAAACTTATGGTGAGTCTCGAACCGATTCATCTGATGTCTAAAGCGTTATTTTTTACCTCGTTAAGCAAGTAAAACCGAAAGTAAATGCGGTAAAAGGGAGATGATGTACCGATATGGCCATAGAAGAACTGGCCGGTAACCGGTATCAAAGGCGTGAGCATAAAAAGTTATGAAACAAAAAATGTATGCCAGAGCTGACCTTGATTGCCGTTGAGAACGTCTTCGTTATTTTATTTTCGATTGAAAATACATAAAAATTATTTATATTCGCCGTTAAAATTGTATTATATCGCCAATTAATTTGTGGAAACGGCGCCGGTTTCGTAAAATTCAGTGATATTAATTTAATAGGATATTTCGATCGAAATGTATTTTTTATAGTGAGCCAATGCTTGGCAGTGGATTAAATATGCCAAATACGAGTATATGCCCCTCACGAAATTTAACAACCCGCTCTTGTAATAAATTCTGTGTGATTACGTAATGTCGTCAAATGAAAGACACTTTACTGAATAAAGAAAAAAGATAATTTAAGAACCTGATAGAATAACGTTTTCATTAGTCAATGCATTCCTATTATATTAAAAAAAGTGTTTTTTACTGTATTTATGTTTTTTTTTTTTTTTTTACAGTGAATAACCGCACAAGAATCTGAACTGCTCCCGTCTGGAGCCAGTGAGACTATGGCATCCCCAATTGGGGTATGTTGTGAGGCTGAAGGTAGTGGGGAGGGGAAGGAGGTGGGGAAGAGGAAGGTTGGGAAGTACCTGGCTATTCAGATCTGGTCACCAAACACGGCCAAAGCCATTTTCAAGCAACGTTTCAATTCTGAATGGTGGTCTTACACCAGGGCGATACTGATAGTATCTTCCACTCTAGAACATGCCGCAAATATACTGTATATTATTTTAAATGAATTAATTGTGAAATAACACAAATTAATCAAATAAAATTTATTTGCGCATGCCGGGTTCGAACCCGCGGCCTCCGGGCTGTGAGTCAAGAGTCTTACCCACTGGACTACGGAGGTCGTCAAAAAAAAGTGTAAAAGCCCTCTGGACGAAAATAAAATAAATAATGTTAAAAACTGGCGAATGGAATGTTTTGAAGAAATGATTTTATGGCCCGGTATATAAGTTGATTTTAAACTCGGCTTGGATGTAAATTTACCGAACTTAGCGCGCCTTGGAATATAAACATCAAAGTGATCCAGAAGCTAATCATCAAAGTAATCCTAAAGAAACCCTCCACTTATCCAACAGAAATGCTTTTCGCAGATTTCACGGTGCCTCGAGTAGAGAATATCTTCAAGAAAAATGCAATTATTCAAATTTACAAAAATAATATCATCAAACAATTTGAAACTCACCAATCAAAAAGATATCAAGACAAGATCAAAATACCAAAATTTAATACCAAACTAATGCAAAACAATTATGTATATCTAGTTAGGAATAAAGTTTTACAACAACCTTCCCATTGAAATAAAAAAAAAAACCAAAGACATCAATAAACTGAAACTTAAACTGAAGCTACACTTCAATAGGAATAATTAACTAAATAATTACCTGTTTTTCTCTTTCTTTCTATTTATTATTAATCTATATTCATCTCTATTTTACTTAGATTTTTCGAATTTCTCCTAAGTGCACAGTATTTTAGTATGTAACCGTATCCTATGTATGTACACCTACACATATAGATGATCCAGAAGTCTCAATTGATCCTATTATATACTTACCTATTGCATAATGTTATTCTATTTCAGTTATAATTAGTGTAACTCGCTCATCAAGCACAGGAACTAGCTTCTTCTTTGGTGAGATTGCAATTTTTAAATAATTTCTGTACCGATGTGTAATTTATATAACTCCAATGTACACTTATATATCTGTATTAAAAAAAGAGAGAAAAAAAATAGGTTGCAAGCCTAGATCTCACCAGTATTACACAGACAGTACATGATTTTAATAGAGGAACGTGTTTCTTTTTCTTTGAAAAACCAAAGAACTGTCCACGTAAGTGCTATATCTATGCTTTCTACTATCATCGGGAGATCGCGTTCTCTGGAAATGTTAACGACGACTGTTTATTTCATGAACCTAAAATATTTATAGGATGGTTGATTTTTGATAAAGTTCCCCACTTCAATCAGCACGGTGCTATATGTTAGGATACTAATTTTAAATAGAATTTGTTTGCCGGAGTCGTGAACTATTCAAAAATTTAACCGCTGAAAACAAACCGCCCTGACGTCGAAACTTTTAAAATCCCGTATCAGACTATTTTAGATTGATTATCAATAAATAACATCGACACTTCTCATCATAGTCAATACTTGTTAAATTAGGCAATTTACGTAAATGTCGTTGATATAGAAGTATTCAATTTTTTTTTTTACCTGAGCTCCACACAGGAGGCACTGAGGAAAATAATTTCCTTCAGGACCTATGTCATCTTTGGGGATGCCGTGTGGAGGGTATTTTTTAGGAAAGGAAGGAGGAGAGTTCTGGGAAGGAAAAGGGTTTAAGGGGTGGGTAGATCTGGGGTTCAGTGTGTCCTGGTCATCCGCCTCCAAGACCTAGACAAACCCCACCCCATGATCCCGGACGCGTATTTACAAAACCTATACCGATTCAGTCGCGGTAACGACAATTTACATTTTAAATATACCTCTATATTGGTTATTTTTTTTTCACATTGCAAAAAAAAAAATTGTTCTAAAATCTAGATAAAATAATCTATCTGATGTGTATATTAGAAATTAATAATTTTATTTCTAAACATTTAAATTTTAATATTATTCCCATATATTGTAAATACATCTCTATATTGATAATTTTTTATCACTTTGCAAAACCAAAAATTGTTCTATAATCTAGATAAAATAATCTTTCCAATAAAATATATTAGAAATTAATAATTTTATTTCTAAATATTTAAATTTGGATATTGAAAATTTAAAGCGACTGAAACGCGGTAGGGATTGTAAATAACGCATCCCGGGCTCCCCTGCTAACCTATGGCAGATGTGTTGGTTATCCAATAAAGGTTCCCGGGGCGGCGGTACCCATTCCCGCCTCCCAATATTATCTAGGTAGATGACAGATTTGACATGTAACTGATAGAGCCTTGGTGGGCTTGTAATTCTATTCTCTACTATTATTGAACTGAACTATTCTCCGGCTTATCAAGGCTTGAGCGGCAGATTTAGCGGACTTGAATTTGAGCAAGGAATGTAGGAAAATAGGAAGCGCGGATAAGGGTAGGGTGACATGTCGAGCTTGTTAGAAAGTTTTGCTTCGAATTTCAAAATCAACTCAATACCTAGTACGTATGGCCATTCTTAGAAATTTTTGAGAATTTTTTTTTGAATAGTGTATTTTTAAATTTAATGGTCCAATAGGCATGATCATCGCTTTTTGTAGTTATAAGTGTACTTAATAGTTATATAAATTTGTTATGGTTTTTTACAAAATGAAGTAAAATAACTTCGAAGAGGGTGTAACTTTGCATAGCTTACGTATTTACTTACTATCCATTGAATATCGCATACTGGTGGACTGTACGCCATAAAAATATTTTTGGTATCCCTAGTCTTCATTTTTATTCATTGTTTATGCAAAGTTAATCAATAATAAAATGCAAAGTAGCCCCGGTTTACGGTATTTCAATTTATTTTTAATCTATATGTATTCAATAGCGAAGGGTATCTTTGAGTTCTTTTATGAAAAGCATCATGCAATTGTTGCAAGGTGTTATATACAAATAAAATAACAACTCAACAGAACATCGAAACATTCACTGGCTAAAAATCAAAGTAAAAAAGTGTTTCGTGAGGGGAAATCCTAGATCATCATCATCATTACATAGTATAAAATGAAGTCGCTGAAAATGTATGTGTGCGTTAATCTTTTAAACTACGCAACGAATTTTCATACGGTTTTCTCCAATAGATAGAGTGATTGAAGAGGAATGTTTATATGTATAATACATTTTTTTTTAAGTATGTTTATTCAGTTTGTTTAATTTTACAATATTTATCTTAAAAAACATGTAAATTATATTAGAGAAAAGCCGAGAAATTTAAAGAAAACATATTTTTGTGTGATTTAAAACGGCTGGCGGGCCGTACTATAGTCACTTTTGAAATTCGTTCTACGGAAGAAATTGGAAAATAGATGTCCTAGAGTAAGTAGGTATTTGATTTGAATTATTTTATTTGATGAAGTCGCTCAAAATGTATGTGCGCATAGATCTTTTAAACTACGCAACGGATATTCATGCGGTTTTCAGCAATAGATAGAGTGATGCAAGAGGAAGGTTTATATGTATAAAAACATGCTTATTATAGTAGAGAAAAGTCGAGAAATTCAAATATTCAATTCAGGCAGCGGGCAGCGGGCAGCGGGCAGCTGGCAAGCCGGTGGTGTGGATTTTATAAAGGTTGGGCAATGGCGTTGTGTTTCGTTAGCCACAGCAACGTGTGGCCGGGTCTGCTAGTATACAAATAAACTCAACAGGACATCGAAACATTCCACTGGCTAAAAATGAAAGTAAAAAAGTGTTTAAGTAAGGGGAAATCCTAGACTATCTACAAAATTAAAATGAAATTTTTTTGTATTTAAATTCCAACCCGTCTGCTTGTTTAGGAATAAATACATCCCAAAACACGTAATCGCATTATACTTTCATAAGACCAAAAACGTCCCGAGCGACCTTACATTTTAAAAGCTATAAATCTCTCTTCCTCTCATGCAAACATATGTATTTTTTCTTTTAACCAGAAAGAGAATTAAATAATGCTTCTTGTTGTCTTTGAAATATGTAAGCTATCTTGCTTAGATATTTTACAATCTCGATCCAAAGTGATGGTTTCAGAATTTACGCGTGGAACTGAGGCTTCCGGATTGTGAGGTGTGAATATATTGAACCAAGCAGACGGGTTAAAATGTTCGCTGAAATCTACCAGTTGTTTGCCCATAATTATTATTTTTAACTCCATGCATTGATATCACAATTGAATCTTGTCTGGGGATTTTTTTTCGTGAATGCACAAAGTTCTTGTTTTTGAAACGGTGGGATACAACGAAGTGTTTTTTCATTCGACGTTTTAACAATTACTTTGCAACAGGATGTCTGCGGGATTGGGACTTCCCAGTGGGTATAACATTATACAGGAAGTGCAGAAGACAACACAAATCAATGTCAAACAATGTTTTTAATTAAGTGAATATTAAGGTGGATTTTACAGTCAGCATGAACTAAAAAACAACCCGACAAAAGGGACAAAATAGATAATTCCTTTTCATTAAAAAAATCTTTAAAAGTGTTTCCATTTTCCATGCTGCTAAAATCAGATTAGTAAAATTCGTGAAAAAATAAATATACGTACAGGTTTAGTTGGATTAAACCTGCATACTTTTTAGTTTTTCCCACCTAACTCTGTATTATGTTAACTGGTTAAACCATAGAATAAAGAATATAACACTAGCAGTGCCTTCCATACAGATTTCAATGGAAACACATATTCTATTTATCCCAACCCACTACGTTGCGTCTCACTCACACTCGTCTGAAATCGTAGATCCATCCCTTTTAAATTTCAAAAACACAGTTTTGTACGGAAATATAGGTCCAAATTAGGCCTATATTTGGATCACGGAACACGTCCACAAGATCCTTCTCGTTTAATTATTTAATATATAAATTAAGCTGCGGCATTCCGAATTTCTACCATTTTATAATATACATATTGGACACTTGTTTTTAAATTTCTAAAAAAATAAATGTTATTTTTGAAGATGATATCTATACATTTGCCGAGCCGAAACAGTAATTATATGAAATTCCCTCGATAGAAAAAATCGCAAAGCATGCTACAAAAAATATTATATACACCCTTTTTTGTTATTTTACAAGTTATACGTATGAAAAATTTCACAGGATTTTTTAAAATGCTATTTAAGACATTTTCCAGAGATTTTTGTTCTATTTTCAACGAGTCGTTTTTTATTAAACATTTTCACAATTTTCGCTTAAATATTATCTTTTTTAATATAAGCGCGCTCACTCTAATGTTCGTATTTACATATCTCCCCTTCTTTTTTTTGAGCACCTACACCCGGGCCTTAAACCGACATCTTTGTTGTAATTTAAAATGAAAGACATTTAAGAAAAATGTGCTTTGAAATGTGCTCTTGAAGACCCCATTCCAATTTTTTATTTTCGATTATTTTTATTTTTCATTTGCGTTCGGTCATTTTTAGTGTCAACTGTTTATCTTATGGTACATTGTAAGTTATCGATAATAATATATGTAATTTAATGTTAATGCTTAAAGGTAATATGGTAATAATTATTCTTATAGGCTCCATATACATGCTAATAAATCACATTCTTCGACAAGTCTTCATACCTTTGTGTTATCGTCACAAATGTATTGTCATTATTATATGTCAAATTATAACATATTATATTGTGTGTGGAACACCTAGACATTCCACGATCACAATACACTGATTGTTAGCTGATCCGGTTGAGTATTTATAAGGTGCCCAAGGGTTCTGCATTGTGAATGTCTATTAAAAATTAAAATGGATCAAATGTATGTATAATGAGCCCAGCATTAGCAGTGACCTGTTGTCGCGAACTCTCTAGATTTTGGACCTTTGTTTATGTATTTATACAACGCCATCTACTGGACGGTTACCCAGCCTTCGTAACCACCGCCATCTGTTAATTTGATACAGACTTTCTCTTTTATAAATATAACCAACAAATTTACACAAAACCTTGACAAATTATGTACCTAAATCTTCCTCATGAATCACCCTATCTATTGGTGAAAACCGCATGAAAATCTGTTCAGTAGTTTTTGAGTTTATCGCGAATAGACAGACAGACGCGGCGGAGGACTTTAATTTATAATGTGTAGAATTTTAGGGGTAATCAACAGGACTTTTACATTAATATCAGTTTAAATAAGGCCCCCTCACTTAAAGATCTTGTATTTATCGTTTATTCCATATTTATTCAGTTGTGACGTTTTTGTCAGAAATTTATTTGTATTTTTTCACTTTTGTAAGGTAAGTAGTGAATTGGAAGGCCCAAAATCTGTAGTAGGGAAGCCCCCAATCACACATATAATTTTGTACACCTGTAACAGATTCTGGTAATAATTGTAGGCATTGGTTAGGTGTCTAATGAAAGAAAAGCTGAAATATTTGTTTTGAAGAGTTTCATTCGCAATGTAAATTTGTTACTTAATTTTGTCTATTTGCTACCGGTTTCGACACACCCATGTCATTCACTGGCGTTCTTAAAACTAACTTTAAAATTATGCAAGTACAGAAATGATTAGACATTATCAGGTGGTAGGTAGTACAAGTGGTGATTTGGGAGGGGGGGGAGCGGTGGGAGGTTTCCAAATAACAAGGAAACATGGTCAACAAAGGTGACTTACAGAGCGTTATTATTTTGTTGTTTTCATCAAAGGTTTCTAAGGCACAAATACAATGTCCAGAAATTATTACATAATTAATGCCCAAGAAATACAAACAAATGAGAAATATTTGTGTATGCGAGTAGTGAAACCGGTCGGCGTACCTACACAAAGTTACACTGTTTTAAAAAAATGATATTTTATCTTGCATAATTGTGTTTATATTCAAATAACAGAGATTTCAACGAACCAAAATGTGTCAAAAGTGAAGAAATATGGTGGTTTTGTCAAGGCTTTCAGGTCCCGTATTAGTATCAGTATGAACTTGAATCCACATTATATTATTGTCAAATACAGTTAAGTTGAGTCAAAGCTTAATCAAGCAATCATTCGATATTGCACATAAAACACAAGGCATTAAAATATACGATTGCGTGTGAAATCTTCAATATTTAGATAATAATATTAATTTTATTTCGGTTCATGTCCTAAATCGAACTGTTGACAAATTATCGATGAATTTTTTAGATTTAAATATTTGGCTTAGATAGTTATCCGTAACAGCTACCACAATCGTGTTGCATGTTTAAATACGGTAATTTTATAGAAAGCAACCAATTTGTGGTTTCATTTCAAACTCATTTTGAAAAAACAAATTACGTTCACGTATATGTTGCCTGCCGGTTTCGCTATCATAAAATTCACACATGTTTTTTCATCGCTCAGATTTCAATTTTTTAAACGATATTCAATAATTTTGTTTTCAAAGATTCTCGTGAAAGGCACTTTCCTGATTATTTTGGCCCCTCAGGACTTGGACCTATTTTGTCTGAAGGTCAAACTATTTCCGCTTTGTTATAAAATCCAAATAAATGGAATATTTCTGAAAGCATCTGAAAACTAAAAAAATGTTTTTAATAGTTGATGAAATCGCTTTAAAATTTTATAAATAGAAAAAAAACATATATTATTGTTAAAATATAAAATTTTTGATCGCAAACGTAAAACAAGTTTTAAAAATGGCTCACCTAATGATTTCTCTAATTAAAATTATACGGATAAAAAAACAAATATACGTTTTATTGGGCAAATGTATTATAAACTTTTTCTTTTACTCACTTTTTTATCGTTTCATGTAAAAATAATTAAAACAAAATTCCATTTTTATTTTTTATTTGTGGTTGTAAACAATGGTTTCATTTCAATTATTTCGTGATTAACTTTTATATTTTAATATAAATAATGGTGTTTTTTCTTTTTAACACTGTTTAGATGGTATTTATAACCATGATAGTAAGAGAGACACAACGAGTTGTTCCGAAATGCAAACTAATTAGCACGAGGGTTTAACATTCATTGAAACCTCGTGGAAAATGTTTTTTTTTTTAATAAAACTCATTTCTCTATTACACTCTATTATGGATCCCAAGAAGTGACTAATTATTTTCGTTCTTTAAAAATAATTAAAACTAAAGAATAACGCGATCTAACAATCAAAGAGTAAGAGAGAACACACGAGTTTAATTATATTAACAACATAATTGCATGTTGTTTATAATATAAATTGAATGCATAAACAATTTATGTAAGTCGAATGATATTGCAGTTTTGAAATCGTTCAACAACTGCAGCTTTATATTAGTAATGTTTTTAGAACACCTTGATGAAATTAAAAAATAAACAATAACAAATCAACAATAATAATAATTTAATTAAGAAATCACAACATGCTTCAATTTGGAAGGCGGGTATGGTTACTGCTGCCCTAGGAACCATTTATTGGATATCCAAAACCACTTCCATAAGTCGCCCAAGTGGTTCGCAACTTTTGATGACTTAGCAGAGGTAATCGGATTTATGGAGTATGCCGAGTGTGATTTGTCTAGGTCTTGGCGGCGGATGCTTTTGCCGATCTACTGCGTGGAGGGCCAGATTGGGAGAAACATCTTTTGACCTCTCTTGCTGGACCATCGCCTTCCACCGCAGCGGGAGGGATGGATTCATACGTTCGTCATTCCTGATCACATTGACCCCCAGATTCTTACTAACTCCTTATATTATATATACACCAATTTGGGAGGCGGATATTGGTACCGCCGCCCCGGGAACCTTTATTGGATAACCAACACCTTTGCCATAGGTCACCCCAAGTGGTTCGCTACGTTTGGTGATTTAGCAGGGGTGCCCGGGTTGCGTATTTACAAAACCTATACCGATTCAGTCGCGGTAACGACAATTTACATTTTAAATATACCTCTATATTGGTTATTTTTTATCACATTGCAAAAACAAAAATTGTTCTAAAATCTAGATAAAATAATCTTTCTGATGTGTATATTAGAAATTAAAATTTCATTTCTAAATATTTATATTTTAATATTATTCCCATATATTGTAAATACACCTCTATATTGATAATTTTTAATCACTTTGCAAAAACAAAAATTGTTCTAAAATCTAGATAAAATAATCTTTCCAATGTGTATGTCAGAAATTAATAATTTTATTTCTAAATATTTAAAATTTGATATTGAAAATTTAAAGCGACTGAAACGCGGTAGGGATTGTAAATACGCGCCCGGGTTCATGGGGTGAGGTTTGTCTAGATCTTGGAGGCGGATGACCAGGACACACTGAACCCCAGATTCCTACCCACCCCTTTAACCCTTTTCCTTCCCTGAACTCTCCTCTCCTTTCTTTACTTAAAAAAACCCTCCACACAGCATCCTCAAAGATGACATAGGCCCTCAAGGAAATCATTTTCCTCAGGGCCTCCTGTGTGGAGCTCATGTAAAAAAAATATATGTCTTTTTATTTCCCAAAACGTCCTCTCTTTCCTTTCACTAAAAAGACCCTCCACACAGCATCTCCAAAGAAGGCGTAGGCCCTGAAGGATTTTTTTTCCTGTGTGGAGATAATGTAAAAAAATATATCAATCAAGTGTCAGTAATAAAACGGATTTAACAGAACAGTGACAAAATGAAACAATGAGATATTAGGTTAGTTTTAATTCTAATATGAATTTATTTTCTTCACTTTTTAACTTTAATTCAATGTTCTGTTCTATTACGTCTATTATGAATAAAGTTTAAGAACAACTTGTATTTGTAGGTGTAATCAACAATGACCAGATTTTTAATTAAATAATATATTTATATACTCCACATTGTTCTTTGTAGCGTAACTCGCTCGTGATGGTTGCAACCTTCGGGGTAAAGTATAGACATCTCGGCATCTGTCAAAATATATAAACGAGTGGGTGATTGCATTAAATGTAGAACAATATGTCGAGGGTCAGGAGAACTATCAGATGGAATAGATCAGAGTAGATCACGGCGCTAACTCCCATTCAACATTCAATTAAAAATATAACACATTCTGTTACGCAGCCGAGGCTATGATGAAATAATTAATGGGTTTATTATGTACTACATTGGATTGCAGTGCAATACAAACTGAAAAAAAACAACAGATTTTATTAATTACTGGCGAGTTCCTGGCATGCGTTGTAATGCCTCTAATAAAGAAATGGGCGCCTTTTCCCATTCGTCCCTTTCTCCTCACGCGTTCCCCCTCCACCTTCCCGGCCTTCCCTCATCCCTCTCCCGCTCCCCCGTCCGGTCAACCCCCCTCCCGCGTTCCATATATTCAGTCCCAGTACATTCAGTTTTCAAACAACTCGCATGCAACCTATTAATTTTTTTTTAATTTTTCATGTATTACTAACATTCATTTTTGTATATTATAAGAACAATGAATCAGGTAGCTACGAGTATCTTATATATAAAAATGAATCGCTGAATGCGTTGCTAAGCGCAAATCTCAAGAGCAGCTGAACCGATTTCGCTAATTCTTTTTTTAGAATATTCCTTGAAGTACGAGGATGGTTCTTATGAAGAGAAAAATTAAGAAAATTGCGCAGAAAATAGGATAATTTCATAAAACCTAACGACATTTTGCAAAAAATTGATAAATTTATTTAAAGTAGGTACTCCCCTAATAGTTTGAATCGAATCAAGAATTTTAGATATTTTAAATAGATACCTATGTTAGGTACCAAATTTAATACAACTACATGAAAAATGGAAATTTGAATAAAAATTGTAAAAGGTGGCACGCGGGCTGTTTAAAAACTGAATGTACTGGGATTGAATATATGGAAAGCGGAAGGGATGGAGAGATGGGGGAGGGGGGGAGGCAGATGAGGGAGGGGGGGGGGGGGAGGTGGAGGAGGCGGAGTGGGAACCCCCCTTACACCATGCGAGCGAAGCCGCGGGAAAAAGCTAGTTTAGAATAAATATAATTTTTGATTAGATTCAAAGTATTCGATTTTGGTTTAGTACCATAGTACCTTCGACAATAATTTAAAGAATTTATTCGAAAATTGAATTTTGATTTTATAATCGATGTTTGCAAAATGTCATTCTCAAGTTGTGACATTTTCGACAGTTTCGCAAGAATTTTTGCAATAATTAAAAAAACACTTCAGATGTGTGGTTGTAATAATCCAGAAACCTTAGCGAGGATGGAAAGAAGGTATTTTGAAAGTTTCAAACTTTTTCTATGCTTAATATAGCAATGCATAGACAACTCATTTACATATATACATATTTATAAGCAAGCATATTTTGATTTTTATATAATACATTATATAAGATTGGTTTGAGGTCGTGAGTTAAGTACCCACGCATCTTTTTTATAATCTTCTTAGTAACTTTTGAGAGATGGGCGATGCATCAATTTCTTTGAGGTACTAATTATATTTATATACATTGAAAAGATTCAACATAAGTTCCTGAGGCTTATAAATTATAAATTGCGTATTCTTTTTGAAAACATTGATTATACTTACCTCCTGGTAAAATGTCCGTATTGAAATTTTCAGAAAGAAGAAAAAGCACGGATTCAGTACTATTACATGCATTTCAAAATTGACTGTCCCGAATTTATCCCCATACACCCAAAAGATCTGGCCGATAATTATTACGCTTAGGACATTGGCTTATCGAAATTCCCCCAATCCGAGACTTCACAGTCTCGGAAATAAATATTCTGATTTGCGAGATAGGTATATTCCTTCTTAAAAATAATCAAAATAAATGTTGTAAAATAATACCTTTATTTATCTAGACACAAATAGACTTTTATACTTCCTACTGTTTTTGCTATGTTGACTATTTTTTATGTGTCTCTGTTATTATTTATTTAATGCTTTTGTTGCCACATTTTTTCATTATGTTATTTTTTTTAATTGTTATAATTTTAAAGTATTTACAATAACAACGATATAAACAACCTATAAATGTGAATGTAAAAGCTAATTAGGGCGTGTATTAGATAAATAAATAATTGGCATTTTAAAGTAATTCTTTTCAATCAGTTTGAAAAAAAAGATTAAACAGTAGATTTTCAATCCCAATTCACAATCATACGCGTTTATTACATCACGTAGTTTCTAAACTTGCATGTTTATGGAATACTAGTGAAGACCCATGAAAAATCGCGGGACGAAATATATTTTCAAAATTTCATTTCAATCATTATATTATAGGCAGCTTTACCGCTTATCTGAATCATTGTATATCCGAGCAGTTCCGATATTGAAAATACACTTAAAATCAACGAAACTTTGAATTGATTTTAAGTGTATTTTCAAATTTGTATGTGAATAATTTCATCTAGGAATATTTCACATTTCACGCACACACAGCCGAAATTAGTACCTATCTTAGATGAAATAAAAAACATACTCCACGAAGATTTTTTCAAGGTTTAGTTTTAAAATTTTTCTTGCAGGATCGAGATATTTTTTACTTCACGTACCGGAGTTGAATTTTTTTAAATATCACGAACTAGAAATAGCTTTCCGAGTAGTTACTAATTCCAAATAAACAGAATTTTTTGTAAATATAATTATTGTCATGAATCTTTTTCAATTTCCACGAGAATCTAACCAGAAACTTCTGAAACAAATCATTTTTCACACTGAACGCCAGATTTTAATGAAAATTTGACAAGTTATTGTTTAACTTTCTATCGAATCGATAAACAATGCTTGTTTTGTAACATTAGGGACGGGCACATTGTATTATTCGTTTCTATTACTAAAAAAAAACTATTGTTGTGTTTTTAAAATTACATGAAAAAAGTTAGGTCACTTGAATCCGATGATAAACAGTAAAAAACACAAGAATACTATAAATAAATATGTAAGTTCTGTAGTTCGACTGCCATTAAGCCAGGACGGGACAAAGCCAGTCATTGTCTGCCTCATAGCACATTGAATCGGAATTTGCATAATCTTTTGTGCCAGGTATGAATGTGAGGTTTTATATTAGTAATGGCCACTAAAACACTTTTTACTAATGTTTTTTTTGTTGAAAGTTTTCACTTCATGTTATTTTTTGGATTACATAATCCTTCGCTAATATTCGGAGACAATATGGTATTCAATAATAATAATTTCTATGTATGCGAATGAATCAAACAATCAAAATAGTAAGCACCTTCCAATAAACTATGGAGTTCCGCAAGGATCCATACTAGGGCCACTACTGTTCCAAATTTATATCAATGATATTTCGCAATTAGAATTAAACGGTGAAATTTACTTATATGCAGATGATACTGCAATATTCTACTGGGGTAAAGATCTAAACATACTACTAGAAAATGCACAAAGTGACCTAGAAAGAATTTGCGGTTGGCTCCAATCAAATATCCTAACAATGAATATAAAAAAACAGGATACATGATTTTAAGTTCAAACCGTAAAATAATTCCTCCACATGTACCATTAAAAATTGAAAATAACGATTTGCAAATTCTGAAACAGGAAAAATATCTTGGGCTGTGCATCGATAAGCATTTAACTTTTAAACAACACATTCAAAATGTAAAAGATAAAATCACACCCTTAATTAGCGTTTTTAGTCGGTTATCGTATCTATTACCAATTAGATTAAAAAAAAGTTTATACTATAGTCTCGTACACTCACACCTAAATTACCTAATTGAAATCTGGGGAAATGCGTATGAAACATACATCAATGAATTAAAGGTAATTCAAAATAATTAATAATAATAAATAAACTATTTCACTACGAATCCAAAACATCCACAAAAAAATTATATTTGGAAAAAAAAAAAAACTGCTAACATTAAGAAAACTATACGAGTACAATATATGTGTCCTTATATACAAAATAAATAATAAACTCATACATACAAACACAGAATTCATTAAAACGTCCCAAGTACACAAACATTTTACACGACAACACGATAACATACGTTTAAACACCATTCATACTAACTACGGTAAGCAATCAATTAGTTACGAGGGGGGCAATTTATATAATTCCCTTCCAGATGATATCAAAAACGAAAAAAGTGTGTGCAAATTCAAAAAAAAATTGTTCATGTTTATTCACAAGAAACAAAGAAGTGATAGTGAATAATATCGTATGGTAATATAATATCATGTAAATGTTAGTTTTGCAATCTAATGTAATCTAAGGTTATGAAATGTAAAAACTGTACATAATTCAATATTCTAGTTAAGTAAGTGAAAATGTTATTTTCTTTTTTACTGGAATAAAAACATATGAAAAAAAAATCATCGTCGAATTATTTCTTTAATAAAGTTATTTTTATAATCTAATCGTCATCCAGAGAGGATGTAAAAAAGATGTAATGTCTTTTACATTCTCTCCAGAGAATAATTTCATATGGTAAATACTGGGGCCTGCATCCTCTAGTATTTATTATCCGTATGACCTGTAGGATGCTTGATTTAAAGACCTAGGTTCTTAATAACACAGTGACTGTTTATTGTCATATTGTAATTATAATAATACTTCTGTTGACAAACGTCCTTCCAAGCTGAAAGGTAGTTCTGATCTGGAATCATAAATATACCAAACCACCCACTCTGGAATGCTCCTGAAACCTGAAACCTAAATACTTAGTAAATCTAACTTGGGTCACTTTCGGCACAACTCGGCAACGATACCATAAGACCCGAAGAGCCCATAGCCATAGTAGTATTAGATCACAGACTAATATGAAACATTACATTAACACATCTTAGGGCTTCCACTCATCCGTGCTCCACCAAAGTTGTTACTAGAACGGGTTATGTCACAGAAATTTAAATATAACATTGTTATCAAATGGCCTTTCAGATTCATTTAATTTTTTTGACAGTCGAGATTTCGTTAAATGTCGATTTTAAATCCGTATTAGCTTTTGAACAAATTGTGATCAGCGGAATAGGACAACTATTATGTTGTTAAGCTTGTCAGCTTATTACAAATTGATAGACAAATAAAATCGGCGTTTAACGGAGACCTTTCAAATGTAAAATGTATGGCCATTTGATGATAACGTTATATTTGAATTTCTGTGAAACACTGGCATACATTCTTCTGTTATTCAGACTCTTGACTTGACGGGACTCAAGTACTTACGTGACGCGTATCTTTCTCGGACGATCTGAGTTATTTAAACCATTTTTGAGTAGTACAAACTTCTAATATTTTTCTCTACAGCCATCCGTTCTATGTGACCACATTATTTAACTGTCCCTTTTATAATCATGTTCACTGTGTTAAAAATCTAATACTTTTCATCACAAGTTCTCTCTGTGAAGAGATTTGAACTGTACAATTCTTAGGGCATTAACCATCTCCTAAGTAAATATGTAGTAATTGATTTATATGAATTGATATAATATTTTATATCAGTCTAGCATTCTTGGTTCCAACTCTCATGCACTATCCACGCTAATTAGTAATTCTACGATGAATGTTTTTTAAAGCACGTACGCCTTCGGGATATTATTTAGACTGCTTTATAACACGTTCTTGGGAAAAGTCTGAATTTGGATTAAAAGCTTAATCTCAAATCTGGACTACAACCTTTTTTCGATAGGATAACCTTGTTCCTAATACCCAAAATTATCTTATATTTTTGATAATTAGTTATACAAAAATCGTTTGTTTCTTGTTTGTTTATATGTAGCAGTGACGTGCCGTGGTCTTTGTCCAGATCGTAGCGTTTTCCAGAAAAAAGAGAGTTAATAGCAAACATAAAGAATTTTTATTTATAATTTTTTTTTTCCAAAATGGCGTTTTTGCGCAATGCGCAATGTTAATATGTACCTAGATAAATACTAAATATATATTTTCAAGTTAAAAAATTAACTAACACAGAATTTAATGCACTCCATCCACTCTGACTATTAACCTTCATCCAATTAGGGAGGTGGGTATGGGTACCGCCGCCCTGGGAACCATTTATTGAATAACCAACAAATCTGCCATAGGTCTCCCCAGTGTTTCGCTACGTTGGTGACTTAGCGGGGGTGAGGTGTGTTAAGGTCTTGGCGGCAGATGCGCCTGTCCACCAGCGGCGTGGCGAGCCAAATCGTCAGAGGCCACTTTGGGGAGATCCTAGGACGTCTCCAGCTGGTCTCTTTCGACACATCGTCTTTCACCACAGTGGAAGGAATGGATTCATACATCCGTCACTCCTGGACACACTGACCGCTAGATTCCTACCCCATATTCCTTTCTCCTTCCCAGAACTTATCTCGCCTTCCCTTTCTTACAAAGACCCTCCACAGAGCATCTCCAAATATGACATAGGCCCAGAAGAAAATTATTGAAGTGAAACTACTTTACGCACGATTGACTTAGGAAGTAAGCTGGTGAATGCGTAACGAGAGCGTTATGAAAATTGTGTTCGAGAGAGGCGAACGGTCGGGCGAGGCGAACGGAAGTTGAGAGGGAGATATAAGTTAGTGAAGTTTTACTTCAGTCGTGTGGTCTAAAGCACACTCGTTTTTTTCCTCAAGGGCCTCCTGTGTGGGGTTGATGTAAAAAAAATATATATTTTGCGACATTTTACAAATTCTTCTTTTTAAAAATTGAAAAATTTCACGCCGTTAAAATGCTTGAAAATAAATCGTTTTGTAAATTATTGAAAATAATTCCGCGATATGAATGTTACTAAACTTTATGTATATGAACTTATTATTATAAAAATTTATGCAAAAATATGTTCAGTCGCATTTAATGCCTATTTTCGAAGGACTTATTTCAATAAAATACAAAATAAATAGAGGCTTAACTTAGATGTTCTTCGAATTCTAATATGCAAATGACTTTCGCTGTTATTTCAAACCACGTTGTTAGATTCGCAATAAAATTCAATTATTACACAATTAACAAATCGGGCAATTGGCATTGCTAAAAAGTGAAAGCATTTTTTCGTTATAAATCTACTAAACATTGTGGCACGCCACTTTGCCTGCTAATCTGCTCTGATTTATAATCAACTTGCAAGTATTTTTATTTGTTTTGACGTCATATTGATACGTGGGCATACAATCTTGTTAAGGATATTTCTGTAACCAACAAGTATAATTAAGTTATTTATGCGTCTAATTGATTTGTTTAATTTGACGTGTATAATAATTAGGACTTGAAACAGGTAATTTTATACTTTAATTGGCTCCCAAATTAATGTACAGTGTGTGGCAGGACGTATCTGACAGACTTTAATATCAGCGATTCCTAAACATATTTGGAGTAAAAATGTACAAGTCGTTTTGGTCTCCGATTAGATTTCTTCATTCCCCAGGCCTCGGCCATATTTTGTCAGTGGGTCAAAATATTTTCGCTTTGCAATAAAATTCAGATAAATGGAATATTTCATGAACTGAAAACTATTTTTTAAAGGTGATAAAATACGCTTTATAATTTTATAATTCGAAAAAACATACAATTTTTGAAATATGTAAATTTTGCACGCAAACATAAAAAGTTTTAAATAACCACTTTCACCCTTTTCTAACAAAATTACTAATAACTAAAAAAAATAAAAGCACACACACACTTTATTAGACAAACGCATTATAAACGTTGTTGTCACCTCACTTTTTTGTCGTTCCGTGTAAAAATAATAAATAAAAAAATTTCCACAGTTTCCCAAATCTTCTTCAAATTGCCGTCAGAAACTTTGGTTTTATAAATGTGTACATTTTAATTCTTTTGTGGTTAATTTTTAGATTTGAATACATTGCGTGGTGTTTTCTCTTTCTAACATTTCCCACTACGACAGTAAAGGAGATTCAACGATTTCGAGGGGTACTACGATAGTAAAGGAGATACAACGTGGGGTTAAATAAAAAAAGAAAAAAAAATGTATTTGCAAACCTCTACAGCACTATCCCTTTACTGTCCAACACTGCGGGAAAGGGACATTACATTGGAGGTTATCCACCACTTACCCGCCCTGGTATAAGTAACAATGGTTACTCCTTCAAGGCTCTCGCAAGGACTCTAATTTTAACTTTAAGTTTGCAACGAAGCTACATTTAGTTTAGAACGAATTTAGACATCCAATGTCCCTGCATACGTTGTTAGTAAGCAGTATGCAAGTGCTTAGCGGGAAATACAAGATACAATATATGTTAGTATGAAAGCGGAAAAGGGATAGGGCATACTGCGTACCACAAGTGCATCATTCGAAAGTCAAAATAAAAAAAATAAAAAAAACTGGAAATGGAGTTGATAAATACTGCAAACATCTACGAAGCGTTAGCTCCAGAAAGAGAAGGAAGTATTATATGAATTAACAATATAAACATTCCAAAATAAACAAATTCCAGGCTATTGACCGTGAAAATCTTGTGTAAGTATATCCGGAAGACAACAATGATTTCAAAAATTTGTCTACGGCGTCTACTATTTGCATTGTCTGTCCACTTTTAATAGTTTAAAAAAAGCTTATTTTGTGTACTTATTGACACAGTCTATCAAGGATGTATCATTGTATTGACTTTAGACAATTAAGTGAAGCCATCCGTGTTTACAATTAAGTTAGACATCAAATTATCCATGAACCATGAGTGATCGATGACTCAAAACGTCCATTGAGCTTGCAGTTTGCAGTCACGGATAAACACTTCGATCCATGAAATGCACCATATTCGACACAGACGATGCGCAATCATAATTTTTTACTAGTGCAATCTGTTTTTACAACCGTTTCCTTTCTTTGCAGATCTTCGCGCATCAGTGAGCAAGAAAGCCAAGTTGAACCAGGAAAAAAGTTACGGCGAAATGGCGTTCAAGATGATGAACAAGTGTAAGGTGGCGTTCACGGTGAGTTTATTAAACATTAACATACTAGAAAAAACATAATGTATATCACAGTATATTTTCTCTCTCCGACTCCTGTCGCCCTGTCTGTCAAAGTTGTGTTTGGGTAGACACTCGAAATGTTATGATATTATGAGCAGTGGTATGTTGATCGACGCGAGAAGCAAGAGAGATCGCGGGTCTGCTTTTCTTCCTACTTTTGATTTGACATCTCGGGTCAGAGGTTCAAACCGTTAAAAGTTTTCTTTTTTATTAATACTAAAATTTGTGTTGGGCATTCGAGGTATTTATTGTGAAATGATCGATTATTTCATAGATTCATTATCACCATTACATAGTATAAAATGAAGTCGCTCAAAATGTATGTGCGCATAGATCTTTTAAACTACGCAATGGATTTTCATGCGGTTTTCACCAATAGGTAGAGTTATTCAAGAGGAAGGTTTATATGTATCATACATGCTTATTATAGTAGAGAAAAGCCGAGAAATTCAAATATTACAGCGGGCAGCTGGCAAGCGGGTGGTGGGGATTTTATAAAGGTTGGTGGGTAATGGCGTCGTTTTCGTTAGCCACAGCAACGTGTGGCCGGGTCTGCTAGTATAATAATAAAGTAAAATACAGGCTGATGTTAGCATAATGAGTAAGATTAAGGACGCTCACATGGTTTGGGCATGTAGAGTGAATGAACTAGGAACGGAGTGTAAGGAGGATATATGAACCAAATGTGAATGGCAGGTGAAGTCAGGGACACCCGAGGAAGATATGACACGACCAAGTGAATCAGATACTTGAGACTTGCCTTATCAAGAGTCAAAATAATAGAAGAGCAAGTATGAGACCATGTATGAATGTGAACGAGGCAAGGAGTGTGTACCAAGACAGAGTTGTTTGGCGGTCCGTCCTCTCTGCCTACACCTGCGGGGAAACGACGTGATGATTAGTTAGTTAGTTAGGAAAATACATAAGAAAAATTTAGATTTATCGTTAACAATCACTTAAAATCGTTTTTTTACATTAGCTACACTCCTGGCACCCCTGCTAAGTCACCAAACGTAGCGAACCATGTGGGGTGTCCTGCGGCAGAGGTGTTGGTTCCAGCGGTACCCATAATTGCTCGCATGTCATATTTTATTTAATTACCTATATAATTTGAAATGACATGAATCTTCAAGAATCAAAAATTAAATAAAATAAAAACGCTGTAAATGGTGTTTCCGTATGTGAAATCGATTTCTATTTGAAGTTTAAAAACAAATCTTTATAACCCATTGACTTCTTAAAGTGTTTTGTATTTTTCGAGTGCATGAAAAATATTTATGCAAACAAGCTTACTTCAATCTCAGTTCATACAAGTCATGTTTTGAGCTCGGCACAACCAACTCTGTAAACACTTCAAAAAATATTTAATATGTAAATGAATGTGTTAAAAACGCTAAGTTCTGGAATAAATTTCGCTAAATTAGGTAATTTATGATGACAGCATAAGTAGACACAGCACATTTCACCAGTAATAGGTGAAGCTGATAGTATTACCTCTTACCTAATGCGGCAAAGATTTATGATGGTGAGAAAAACTACCTAATGTAACAAGTCTATTTTGTTTCAATTAAGTACGGTTCCCTACAGCGACGGCAATCGTCCATCAAATAAATGAATATTAACCAAGTAATCAGACAAGAATATGTTTAAATTGAGATCAGGAAATACTTCTCTACCGTATATGTAATTGCAAACATGTTGAGTAGGCACCTGTACCAAAACATCGAATCGCAAAAGCCATAAATTACGTTGTGAAACCTGTCGCTCTTTTATGACATTTTTCTGTTTGAAACTAGGTTTTGATTATGGCGCCTTTGTTGTTTGAGACAATACGATACTTATTAAACCCACTGTTATTGTGTTAATCTGCATGTTTAGTTGGTTTCTAATAGAACAATAACACCCACACCTCAATTCTTCTATTTTACACACAATATATCATCAACAACTCAACTGACGACCAACTGCTGACAAAAAATCGATTCGATCTTTTTATTCGAAGTGAATGCACTTGGTTGTATACTCTATGCGGTTTGGACAAATTGAAGCTATTATTGAAGCATCGTAAAACCGACAACTCTCACCTACTCTCGTTTTTTTCTTCTTCAAGACAGTTAAAAGACATCAAACAGCTTCGGCATATAAGCGTACTTACTAATTTACTGGCGAGTTCCCGGCATGCATTGCAATACCACTTAATAAATAAATAATTTCTCCCTGCGTGTCCTAACGCGTTCCCACTCCGCCTTCCCTCTCCCCACTCCCCCTCCCACTTCCCCCTTCCCGCGTTCCCCTCCCCACTCCTGCTTTCCATACATTCATTCCCGGTACATTCAGTTTTCAAACTATAGCCACCCATTACAATAATTTATACACATTTCATAATGGCAGAGCTCACCAGTATATATAGAAACCTTCGCGGGCGTGCTCACAACAACTCACCAAATTTCTTGACGCCAGGGCTCACTATCTATATATAGAAAACATCGCGGGCATGCGCACATCAAATCCCCAAATTTTCATCGCAATCGGATGAATGGTTAGCAACGCATAATATCATGACGCCAGAGCATTGTATATAGAAACCATCGCGGGTATGCGCACATCAAATCCCCAAAGTTTCATCGCAATCGGATGAATGGTTTAGCAATGCATAGACAACTCACATACATATACTACATATTTCAAAAAACATTACACGTTATTAAGATCTAAAGGTTTAGATATGTGCATTGTACATATTAAGTTTTAATGTGATATTGTAATTTATTGTTTGTTTGAGCAACGAGAACACAGTAAACAATATTTTACGAGAATCGCCTGAAGCTCTTTTTCTAACATTGTCTGTAAGGTCTGTATGTATTAACGGTGTTTCAACATAATAACCTTTAAATCTATAAAACATTAACTCAGCTTCATCTAGTTTAATACAATCTTAAGTGCGATCCTTAAAACATGCACATCAATAGCCGAACAAACTGAACACACCAGCCTTCGCTTTATTATACCACTCCTACGGTATTGAAGGCGAGGCACTCTTCAATAAATTTGATAAAACAACCTTGGCAATCGTAGGAATTTAGATTAGAATCCCTTGGTACAATTGTACCAATGTTGTATCCGGATTTACATAGTCACACTTCCCGAATGCATAATGTCAATGATTTATTTTTTATATGTTCTTGGGCATTTCCGAAAAAGGTTGAAAATGTAGTTGGTGCGCAACAACACTCACAATAAACATAACATGTAGTTGATATGATTGAGATTTTCACGGCCAAACATATTATAGCCTCCTTCTTTAGCCAACGTTTCGGTCATCGTTACAATGTCCATCATCAGGGCAGATAATCACTATAATAACAAGTGGTAGTTCAACATTACAATTACAATCTCGGAGTTAAATTTTTTAATTCACTACCTGAAAAAATCAGAAACATCAACAGAAACATAAAAAATTTAAAACTCAGCTTAAAAATTACACTGAAAATTTGAACTGAAATAAAAAATAATAAATTGAACCAATATTGTAACACCCCCCATACACACAAGCCCTGCTTATTTATGGGGGTACATCAAATACATGAATTATGTAATTTAATTATTGTAAAAAATATATTATAATTTATGTATCTTTTGTAAATAATTTATTTTTTATTTTTTTTATTTAGTACAACATTATACATATTACACACATACATAATTTTTTTAATGTTTTGACTGCCCAACTGCCCTAGGAGGATCCCCGTTTTAGAACAGTCAAATAGTTAAGAGGATGAACATACATATATGGAACATGATTTGTAAAAAAAAAGGAAAATTGAGAAACTAAAAAGAAGAGAAAGAATACAAAATATAATAAAAAAGATTAGAACATAGTAACTGTTATTTGTTCATTATAGTTATTAAAATAATATTATTTTTTAAAGGAAAATGTACTTAATAACATATAGATGCATACATAATTAGTACCTATAATAAAAAAAAAATTCTATGCTCTTGCCTAAATTTGTTGTATTAAATAGTTTGTACGTGGAGAGAACCTCTGGAAATTTACGCGTATTGTTTTTTTCGGTTCCATGACAACTCAGAATCTACTCAATTCAACACCTCTTTGAGAAGTCATTCAAAGCTTTGAAAAAATAAATAAATTTAAAAACAGCCCATAACCTAACCTAACGTAACGTATTTAACCAACTTTTTATAAGTGTTTTATCACCTTTTAATGATTTTTCAAAGGAGGTGCGGAGTTAAGTTGATAAGTTGTCCGGTCACCGTTTTTTTACCTATTTTCCATTACGGGGCGCTTCAAGATCAGATTTTCAAATATTTGTACAGTTCGGAAGACGACGTTGTTCCTGTGTTTTAACAACAGTATCTACAGCCAGGAGATCTCTCGCATATAAACTTTGTATGTAAATATCTACGTTTGAGTTATTCGGTTTTAATATGATGTAATTATCGAATATTATCTTACCACAAAATGATTACACACAATTCTAAGGGGTGGGCTTCTAAATGCCTTTTATACTTTCTTTATAAAACCATGTAATTTCATCCTTGGTTTAGTTAGCGTCTCATTACTATCTCATCGCCCTTTCTCTTGTTAATAATTCAAACAGGTAGAGGCATTACCATTCAGTGAAACTCACCAACTGTGATAGCTCTTCAATGATCGCATATAAAATCTCTAATTATCATCTTCTCTCGTTCCAGAGGCAAAACAACTGCATTTTTAACCCTTCAGGTTTCGGGCATATTCTGCCAGAAGGTCAGAAATTTTCGCTTTGCAATAAAATCCAAATAAATGGAATATTTCATAATGTATCCGAAAATTTAAAACTGTTTGGAAGGTGAAAGAATATGCTGTCAAATGTTATTATAAGAAACAAAATATTAATTTTTTAATACAAACATTAAAAAGGTTTAAAAATGGCTTACTTTACGCTTTTTCTAACTAAAATTACTGATAATGAAAAAAATAAAACACACACATATTATTAGGCAAACTTATTATAAAAGTTACTATCACCTCACGTTTTCGTCATAAAAAATAATGAATAAAGAATTTTATATATTTTTCTCAAATTGCTACCAGAAACTTTGCTTTTAAAGAAGTGCACATTTGAATTTTTCTATGGTTGAATTCTATATTTGAATACAAAGCTTGGAGTTTTCTTTTTCTAAAACCGTTTAGATCATATTTTTGACCATGACAGTAAGAGAGATACAATGATTTATGTGAGACCTATGTGGTCTCCCTTGATTATATGGGTTAAACTGAGTGATTAACTCAACTTGAATTTAAAAGTCATTCAGATTATTTCTAAGTCCCATTCACAGACGTATCTTTTTAAGTAAGATGCAATTTTGTCATCCTAATTCGGATTGAAATTATTTGGGGTGTTGGTCTTCAGTTGGTCATAAAACTCGTTGTGTGAATTGTAGTTTATTAGTTGTGCTTCTCACAGGTACGATATTATTTGATTTATATTATAAATCGTTCATTTAGTTGAGGAAATCATATTTCATGAATGCATTAAATTTTAACTGCTTTAGGTAAGTAGGTAGAATAGAAGCTACTAAATGTACAATGTCGGCGCGGCGGGCGGTGCGAAATTCCTTGAAATGTATTTTATTAAGGACAAAAAATATACATTCATTTAGTTCATTCAAGTGCAAAATTCAAGGATGAATAATATATCAATGCTTAAACCAGTAATTATTGCAAATTTGTATATTTAACTAAATCGCACCTCTGTAATATTCAGGATTGCCAATGCAAATATACTAAAATACCCACAATAGATGTTAAAATTTCCCACAAGTTCACATACCTACAAAATGAATTAAAACTCTACCACTGGATAGATAATAAGGTCAAAATATGGACCGCTTTTATTTTTCTGCGATTAACAGCGGTCCAAAATTGGACCACATTTTTTTTTTACCAAAGTTAACGATTTCATAATATTTTTTTTTTATAAATCCTACGAATATTCGATGATCGACAAAATATAGGCGAGTTCATTGACTATATAGAACTATCATCTGTTTGTATGTCTCCATACGAAAAATTAGGAGGTATGATTTTTTTTAATGTGTGTGGAAAATATTCAAAATGATCTCCAAAAAATCTCGAGCAATCGGGGGAAATTTTTTTAAATCGCGCTATCGCTCAAGTAGTCAATTAGCATTTTTTTTGTTATTATCTCAGCATTTTCGGATTTTCTCTTTCGTTCAGGCTTGAACATTTGCTGCAATTTTCGTAGGCGTTTTACATAACAATTTTTCCCATCCGACAAAACACAAGACCTCTTAACAGCCTATAACAGCCAGGTACTATTTTAAATACCCACATGCGGTAAAAATTGCAAGGCGCATATGACGTCGTTCTATTTGTATAAGGAACATTAACTTTAAATTCAGTGAATTTAAATGATTCATCTCTTCAAGAATCATAAGGATCTAGTAAAACAAAAGAACATTTGCTGCTGAAGAAAATGAATTCACAGTACATTCTCACAATTATTTTATATATTTTTTCAATATGGTTGGATGATCAGGAAATGCCCAGAATCCCTGCACTTTCTCTGTTTAATTTTGTGATATGTTTATATGTCAACAGATGCCAATGTAATCTATTTAATTTTTCATTGTAAGTAGATTCTTGTTTTACCATCTGTAACCATTTTTTCTTCACAAAATAGAATCATTTTCTGTCGACTCCTGTTTCATCGACTCCACTATAGTCCCTTTTGTGACCATAGCATCCTACCAAAAACCAAACCAAAAGGATTCAATAAAGCTTGTGATTGATACACCAAACAGTGCCCCTATATTTTACATTCCCCACAAAAATTTATTAGAATTTCCCCGCAATTTGGGGAATTCCCGATCAATTGGCAACCCTGATAATAATATATATGAAGAGGAAGATACAATGATCAATCGATTGTATTGAAGGCCAGTGCTAAGTGTTGTAGAAGACATATGAGGACAAGAAGGTTAACGGTGACCTACAACCTACGACTACAACCTTAAACGTCGGAAATGGTAAGATTAATCGTTTTGGTTTCAAAGATTGGCATGATGATAATAATCTATGCTTTCGATTTGGAAAACATTAATATTGTCATGTTAACATTACTAGAAATAACACCGGTACATAAGGCAGTTTTACTAACAGAAAATCTATGTTTGAAATCATAAAAGTTTTGTGTCATACAATAATAATTATATAAAATTTTACAATAATTACCCAATTATGTTCCTTTTGCTACGGCTTATTGTTATATTTTTGCCTGTGCTTATATATCTATACCCTTTAACCTAGTCTTATAATATATCAATTTTCAACGTTGTATCCTAACCTTTGGTTGTAAAAAATGTAGATTATTTTTACAAAGATAATGGGTTTAATTAAAAATCTTTGAAAATCTACGCGTTGAAGCAGATAACTCTCTGATATCTTGAAAATAGTACTGATTCCTCATCGAAGAACAGTGCAACTATTTTAAGTTCGCAGTTTGATATCCATCACGTGCTACGGAACTTTCAAATTTTCATTTAACGAACGAAAGTAAGATAAGACAAAATTGTTTATTTCATATTCATGTTCAATAAGGAAAAAGGTTTCGTAAAACGACTCCAAACCATTGGTTTCATCGACAAACAAAAGGAACCACTTGGTATTTTATGCACTCTAAACTCACTCTACGTGAGTAAGATGCTTGAAAAAAATGTACTTACCTATTTCATATTTCGTTATTTCCTTATGCGAAATTCATTCGATTATCTTGCAAATGATTTCGTCTATTTAGTCTATTAGAAAAGACTAAGCATGTACCTAAAGCTAGTGTAAAAGCTTCCGGATTCAGAAATGGTGTATAAATTGATCGATATTACTCGTACATTATTTTTGGCACACATAAATACTACCAATTTAACGAATTTCGATACTCGTGGGAAAACGGATAGCATCATCCTAATAACGTTACAGATAATTACCAGGAAACCGGCGTTTAAATTTTATCTTAGGGATAAAGAATTCCATAACTAATAGTTAATAATTCTAATTGGTAATGCACTTAACTGCATGGGTACACGATGTGGAAAGGTGAAAGTTGTGTGCAAATAATTGCACTGATCTCATGAAAAGAAAGAGAATTTCCTAAGACAGTACTTTTAGCCAACAGGCAGGGCCAGGAACAAGGTGAGAAAATTATACTGGGTGGGAAGAAAGATAAAAATCATTTATTTCATTCAATTCATCGTAATTTGTTCTGAATTATAAACGCTAATGGTTTTCACAAGTGTTCAGATTACGTATAAAAGCAAACAAAAGAAACCGTAAACGACGAACGAATTTTATTTCAGTGATTTGGTATGGATATGAAAACCGTGGTTTAACACTTGATCAATCCATAAATCTCGATTAATCCGGAATAAAAAACTGCAAATTTTTGAAGAAATTTTTAGACCGATTTTTTTATGTATAAATTGAATAGTTAGCCTCTTTACAAACATGGAAATGGAAAAATTTGTTGCTCCGCTATAAAAATATCGAGCAAAAAATTGTAGTCTTATCGTTTGAACCACTTGTATATTTGTTTAAAGCCGACCGTTCCTTCCTCAGGGCAAACGTATACCTACTATGAATTTAAAAGCTTGAGAGGATACCGGGTGGCGGCGTTTTGTCCAGACATATGTGTGCCCCAAAATTTCTTACTGGGTTTTGACACTACTGCAAATATTTTTAAGTATAAGGTAGATATTAACCACTAACGTGTTGGTAGCTATGTTAAGTTTTTTTTAATAAGTTATTTCTTATTGGAGTTGGAATCTCGAAAAATCGTTAAAGTTGCCTGGTTTAAACGCCATCAACAGACGTTCGGTGTGCAAATTAGACAACGTATTTTTTAAAAAAGCACATTGTACAGGCAGAGTATTTTATTTTAATACAGTTAATAAAAAAAAATTAAAAATCGTTCCAATTTTGGAGAAGAAAAATGGGGAATACGAAACTTCGATTTTGATGATTTTATTTAGGTATTATCAGCCTGAGGTGCGGTTGTCCCTTTCGCTCAGGGTTCGGGGGAGTAAGAGCGACAGTGACAGAAACAGTTTGGTAAAATATCTTTGTTAACATTTCTCGGCGACCGGGTTTCTTTTTAAACAAGATAGGAAAAAGTCCGTTTAGATTTTTTGCACGTGACTTAAAAACATGTTTGTTAGATTCTCAACGTTATTTTTTTCAGTTATTATTGAGATCTGCTACATCACACAAAAAAAGTATTTAGGTACCTACCTACTAAATTAATAAAAAAAAACACAGGATATTAGTTAGATCTGTTAGGCGTGTTATTGCCTACGTTATATATTTTATAGAAAGATGGTTACAGTGCATTAGAGGTGAAGTATGAATATTTATGTACACGTATAAGATATACGTATATATAAATCATAAATATTCATTAGTTCTGTACCAATTGGAAGATTCGAGATGCATTATAGGAGTCACATTAAACAATTGAATATATAGTACCCATGGGAGTAGGCACGGTGGGGCGTTTGCCCCACCCTGGCTGGCCGATGCGTGATCTCTGGGATTATCGACCGAGTCGCGTTTTCAAATTTATAGCACTTCATAGGATGGGTTTTCTTTCTTCCATTATCATATTATTTGTATTCATAGAGCCTAAAGCATGAATTTGTTGTAGAAGCTTACTTTTTCCTACTTTAGACTTTTATTTTTTGTCTCACCCAATCAAAACGTGGCTACGCCCACGATGGTACCTATATAAGTTATAAATAATTAGTAAATTGTAAACTTTGAGGTGCAAATTAGTAAAATAAAATATTTAAACAAAGACATTGGGTCACCCTATCCACGAGGAACACATTATTTACAATTAACTTCGTCCATCTTTTGGATCTTTGTATCGAGGCAACGTTTTCTCTTTTGAAATAAATAAATAAACTTGTAGATGATTTTAAGTAGCCATTACAAAACGCAGTTAATATACCCACTTTAAATTAGTTTAGTATCTGAAAATAACCATTAGAAACCAGAATTTAATATTATCTGATTGATGAACTCTATATAATATGGTTCCTGGGTTGAGAAGGTCACGTAACTCAATAGTCGTTTAGAAGCAATTTATGTAACTCAAAAACTGTGCAGTAAAATTTCTCAGAAATGTGTAACAATGGACCATTTTCTTATCTTGATAAGCCCGTAGAACAGCAAGTATGAAGAGGTGAGATTGTTTATTTCACTTCAAACATGCGCTAAGTACAAAAGAGAAGTTTAACGAGTTCTATACATCCACATTTTAGTTTTGTCTTGTCAAAACAAGTTGTCGAAGTGACAATTATACGTTGGTATTAAAAAAATTAATTAATTGAAATTGAACATTGAAAATCAGAAGGTTACGATTGGAATGCTAAGACAAATACTGCGTTGTAAACTAAATGATAAGTGCGATCTAATATATTAACAGGTACAAAAATCGTCGTGCATAAATTTTCGCATGGCTTGTTCAAAACGTATAAAAAAATAATTAGACAGTAGGTATAAAAAACTGAATCAAATATAAAATAACTTAATAACGGAAAAATAGTACATGCTGTCTAAAATGGTGACCGGCAAACTCAGAATGAAACCAACTCAGAAGCACCTCAGAAAGGTCATTAAGAGTGATGATAAAAAAAATTGGTTAAATAGGTAAAGTTAGGTTAGGGTAACCGATTATTTAAAAATTATTTTTTCATAGCTTTTTATGACCTTTCTGAGGTGTTTCTGAGTTGGCATGGAACCATCTAAAATATGTGGACAAAAACGCAATGCCTAGTCTATTTTTAATGCACATATATTTACGAAAATAAGAGTCGGTATATCAATGTCTAAACTATTTTCTAAGTGTTCGAGAAATCGATTGTTGCTATCGGAAAGTATTCCTGCAGGTTTACGTATCCGATAATATTAAGAGTATGTTTCTATAAGGAAGAATTCGTATTGCAGGTTTATCCGTCAGAAGTCAGATAAGTAAACAGTCCGACTCGGAAGATCATTTTATTTTGTTGACCGCATTTTTTTCATCATGAGTTGAAACGAATTGGATCGAATAGCATCAAAAATCTGAAGAATGGTATTTTAACAGTGTTCAGTGGTTTATTTGTAATCTAATAATGTTTATAAAATGTTTTGCATCCAAAACTGCTCACGAATTAAAGCTTTACTTGTAATGGCCTGTAAATAAATACTAAAAATGATATGAAATTGTGTTTGCTGGAATTGGGTGATAATATGTGTAGGAAAAACAAGTTATGCAGGGAAAAGGGATAACGATTAACTTACCATTGTATCTCTGCGAAGGAGCACACGACATGACCACAATATAGTTATATAGTTCCTCCCCGATACATCGAAATAATTATGGCCACAACAAAATGAAATTTGCTGGAATTGGGTGATAATATGTGTAGGAAAAACAAGGTATTGGAGGTTACCCACCACTTACCTACCCTGGTATAAGTAACAGATGGTAACGAAGCTACATTTATATATTTTGAACGAATCTAGACCTCCAGTGTCCCTACATACGTTGTAAGCAGTTTGCAAGTGCTTAACAGGAAAATCAAAATGCAAAAAAAAATAAGGTATTCAAGGAAAAGGGATAACAATTAACTTACCATTGTATCTCTACGAAGGAACCCACGACACAACCACAATATAGTTATAAAGTTCCGCCGCGATACATCATGATAATTATCACCACAACAAAACGAATGAGTACAAAACGATATTATGTATTTCCGAGATGGTCAAATTTCTTCTTTCTATTTAAGAGATTGTGTATACGAAAAGCACCAACAACTTGTTTCCGAGGTAGTTACAATTCTTCTTCTGTTTTCAAAACAAATGCATTCGAATTTTCACTATTTTTCTTTCAATTGTTCCAAATTTCGAATACTTTTCCAGCAGGGTTAGGGAGAGATAGAATCTCGATATATGACATTCCGGTAGGAACTAAGCATATTCTCATTTCAAAACCAAACAATACGAATATTAGCTTATTGTAGTTGCAGTAGAGATGGGGACAATCGAATTTGTTACACATTATTTATTCAGTATGATTTCAGCAGTTCAAGAAATGATCAACGAAGGTTTAAATGTTCACTCGCTTCCATGTTTTAATTTATTTCACCTGTTCGTAACAACCTTAATGAATTTGAAAATGAATTACCTAACGATCCACCAGCGAGAATAGCTTTACATTAAATTAAAACACCATTGTACACAAACACTTTCGCCGTGAATTGATTGAACAATTTGCTCGACGCTTCCGCCGCTGTTTACTCACAATACAAACTAGTTTAATGTTTTCTCACAACAAATTAATGAGGAGTAAATATAACTAACTGGACAGAAAACACGAACGCTGGTTACCGGAAATCAGGCAACCTGCTTTCGACGGGTTTTCAGTTTTCACCCCAATCCAAACAAATATTTCAGTTTTAGTGTAGTAGTAACAATGATCGTTTGTTACCAAATATGGAAATAAATTTTTTGTATGTCATTGGCTAGAAAATGACACTGAATGTAAAACTATATTCTCTTTCCTTTTGGCCAATATTTACTACTGTATATATATTTTTTTACATTAGCACCACACAGGAGTACCTGAAGAAAATAATTTTCCTCAGGGCCAACGTCATCTTTGGGGAGGCTATGTGGAGGGTATTTTTAGGAAACGAAGAAGAGGAAGTTCTGGGAAGGAAAATAAAAGGAAAAAGGTAAGAGGGGTGGGTAGGAATCAGGAATTCAAACCTCACCCCATGAGCCCGGGCATCCCTGCTAATTCACCAAACGTAGCGAACCACTTGGGGTTACCTATGGCAGAGGTGTTGGTTATTCAATAAATGGTTTCCGGGGCGTCGGTACCTATACCCACCTCCCGGATGATGTAGTGTGGTGTACTGATTCCTCCGATTAACAATATAATTCTGATGATCGGTAGTTTTCAAAAACACTTCGGTTAGTCAAAGATGCCCGCCTGTAGATCGGAAATGATCTTTGTAACCGTTCGGGTATTTGACCCAAGCGTCCGACAATTGTCTCTATTATTTAATAGGGTTACCGGACAACTCAGAATGAAACCAACTCAGAAGTACCCCAGAAAGCTCATTAAGAGTGATGATATTAAAAAAATGGTTAAATAGGTTATGTTAGGTTAGGGTTACCCATTATTTTAAAATTATATTTTCAAAGCTTTTAATGACCTTTCTGAGGTGTTTCTGAGTTGGTTTCATTCTGAGTTGGCATGGGACCATTTATTAGTACCAATGACACCTATTGAGAAAGCTTAAAACTACACGTTGCTATATATACTAACGACATCCGTTGAGAGGCATTCATATTACATGTATATTCTAATGACATCTGTAAAGAGATATTGATACTATGTATACGAGTATATTTATAAACACCGCATATATAAAAAAACTACTATACACTTCTCTTGTTAGAAGCCAACTAGAATTTAATTCCACCATTTGGAATCCATATTACAGTACACATGAATATTCCCTTGAGCGTTTCCAACATAAATTCTTACGTCACATTAATTTTAAATTGGGAATATCAATTGAAAACATTAATTACTTCTCCTTGTTACTGTGACTTGATACATTAAAAGAAAGAAGAATTGGTTCTGATTTATTTTATTTATTTAAAATTGTTAATAACTTGTTGAACTCTCCTGAACTTCTTTCGTTAATATGTTTTCATGTACCGAGTAGATCAGTTCATCACAAATTACTTTACCATTGTAATAATACAGGATCTAATGCTGAATTATATGCCATAATAAATCGCCTGCATATATTTGGTAACAAATATGTTGTTGATGATATGATAAATATTGAAGGATTACCAACATAAAAACATAATTTAATTAAAGCTGTTTGTCAGCGCTTCTCAGGTAGATTATAATCTAATATACTCGTACTTTGTATGTTTATATTCTTCATCAATGTTTATTTCTGGAAATTTTAAATTTATTATTACGTACTTTACGTAGTAATTTTTTAGTTCATAATATCTTGTGCACATTCATGTATATGAGGTTTTCTTTTTCTTCATGTTTGTGTTTATAATAGCTTACTATTTTTGCTTTATACTGTCACTTCAATATGTGCTCTTTAATTTTTTGTCATGCTTTTTCAAATGGGATTTACAAATAAATAAAGTCTGTGAACGTCTGAGATCTATTGTTAGTAGATTATATAAACTTAAATTCTATGTTCCAATATGCACACTTCGAATAATTTATTTATCATTAGCTGAGTCTATTATAAGGTACGGAATTACAGCTTGGGAACTTTCCTGTAAGACAAATGTTAATCATGTTCAATCAGTCCAAAATTCATTAGTCAAATTATTAGCTCATAAAATTTTATACGAGCAAAGACACAATGTTGCGTACTTTTACCAGAATCTTAAAATTCTCTCAGTAAGAGCAATTCTGTGGCATAAAATTATTTTTCAGCATATGAATAGCCCTATATACATAAATAGACTGGACCACACTTACAATACTCGATTTACGTTAAATGAAGGACTAATCGTACCTAAGCACTTAAACAAATATGGACAAAGAACGCTGGACTACATGATACCAACATGCTTAAATATGTTACCTGCTAAAATTAAAAAATGTACAAATAATGTAAGAACAAATATTATATTGAAAAATTGGCTAGCCGAAAGAAAAAGTTTGTATTAAAATTCTTGTAGTAACACAAAAAAAATGTCTAACTGCATTATAAGTTTTATTTAAAAAAAAAAAAACTTCAAAGTAAAAGCACCCATTGATAAACTACTTAAAAGTAGTTTATTGGGACTTTTCTTTTTTGTAATATCTTATTTTTATTTGATTTCCTGTAATATTGTATAACTTTTTTCCTCTAATAAAAAAAAAAAAAAATTTTTTTTTTTTTTTTTCTTAACTATGTATGTTTTTTCAAATTATTTCAATTCCCATGTAAAAGCCGTTAATCGGCGTTAATTCGTTATAAATAAATAAATATATATATGTATGCTTATGGAAAAAAATAAATAATGTTGTTTTTTCACATTTTAATTCAACTTATTTTTAGAATATCTATGGCTAGTAAATTATTAATTTATCGTAGACGCCTCAATGACGATTATTATGCAAGATTTTGTCTATCTGATAAAAACGATATAATTTAAACACACTTGTTATATAAAAAAAATATTATCATTTTTTGAAGGTCAGTGATCGCCCAGTAAAGTGTGCATATAAAATAGACGAACGCAGGTACTTGTCGAATCTAGTTTTCGCGTCCTTGAAAAACAGATTAATTTAGGTAGTTCAACTTTTAACTGATAGTTGGATGTTGTTGATGTTGCTTCATTTTTGGTGTCTTAAACGAGAACATCTGGCACGATATAAATATTCACCTGGCCCCCTAGCATGGTCGATCGATATAGGTTTTATCGAAAATGTCGGTAACTTGCGATAGCTCCCGAACACGACTGCAGACCGCTAACGAATAAATGAAAGTTCAAAACGACTAAGGGTTCCTAATTTATTTGACGTGAACTGTTATTTGCTCGTTAGCGATCTGCAGTCGTGCTCGGGAACGATGACAAGTTACCGACATTTTCGATAAAACCTATGTCGATCGACCATGCTAGGTACCCTGCTAAACTTAAGCTCATTCAAATTTAATCTTAATATTGTTACGTCAGAACGAACTCTGTTGAGGAGCGGCGAGGACTAGGGATGGACGATATACATCGATGTATTATAAACACTCGATGTATTGTAACGATGCATCGTATTGAAGCGATGTATTGTTAATACTTCAACATCGAATATATATCGATGTTTTTTATTCGATGCATCGAATACGAAAAGTTTTTTTTTTTTACTTTTCTTTATTCATTGTGGTACTCATTATTACGTTGCCAGTACGCGGTTTGTTATATTCCAACAAGCGATACGCAAAATACGGGGCTGTTTGTTTAATAAGAAGCACTTCTTCCATTGTTTCAAAGTTCGACAACCCCCCCCCCCCCCCCCCCCCCCCGACGCGATTTGATTTGTACCACCGAAATATAGGGAATTTCACATAAGAAATCAGAAATACATCGATGTATTGGAAACATCGATGTATTTCTCAATACATCGTATTAACATCGATGCAACCGTTCGATGCATTACATCGGCAAAAACATCGATGTATTTTTTGAATGTCCATCCCTAGCGAGGACTGGCTATTGATCCAGTGGTCGAGGATTCTAAACACCGTACTTACCTATTGCCTAAATGTGTTTGAAGATTAAATTGATTTCGTCGGGGCTTTCTCCCCTTTTTTAGGGAAAAAATTATTTAATTCATTCTCATATTTTTGCCTCTAATAAAAATTAATAAGACTAATTTAATATTATAATAAGGGGGCATCCATAAATTACGTCACACCTTAAGGGGGGGGGGGAGGGGAATAGAGAAGTGTGACATTGTGTGACAAGGGGTATGGGGGGGGGGGGGGGCAACAGCTCTGTGACTTCACATGTAAAAATCTAAATTATTATAAATTTGCAAAATATGTGACGTCACACTAGTGGGGAGGGGATCTCACAAATGTGACGATGTGTGACAGGGACCGGGGGGGTGGGAGGGTAAAAAAATCATGAAATTCTTGTGACGTAATTTATGGATGGCCCCTAACTAGTTCGGAAAAGCCTTGCAATTTCCGCATTTCCATTAAGGGAACGTACCCATACTACGTGACCTGTTCGGGGGGGGGGGTCTTCAAAATGTCACGCTTGGTACAAATGAGCGGCGGCGGCCATAGGTTTTTGGTCACCGGGGGAGAGGGGGGATGGGGGGGTTAAAAATTGTAAAAAGTTGGTCACGTAGTATGGGTACGTTCCCTAACCGCTTTTTAGTTGTTATATCTTCCCAAAATTCCTATAATCGAGCTGCCATAGACTGACTCTGAGCAGTGGGTCTCATGTGTAGTATTCATATAAAAGAGAGAAAATTAAAACCCAACCATTATTGCATTGATTTTTTTAATATCAAATATCAGCTTTTGGTGGCCGACCCACTCGAACTTTAAATTAGAGGATTGCGGGTTTGATATAAATTACCTTTGTTATTGTCTTTAACCCTCGACCTATCGCGTGGGGTCTTTAAAAGGCCAGGTTTTACAGGAATGCTAATTATGTACATTTTAAATGTTCCCACTGATTCCTTACTTTAGGTAGCTTCCTAAAAGGGACTGTACTTGACGCTAGCGCCGCCAACATTCATTCTGCGCATGTGCGATGTGAGATACAGACTTGTGTTTCGGCGTGAGGCTCAAAAAAATCAACAAAATTCAACGAAAAACCAAGTTTACATGTTTTTTCATTGTATTTTGTTGATTTTTTTTGTACAAGTCTGTATCATTCTCAAATAGTTATAAGTTTGATAGAAATTAGTTAGATTTAAAAAAAAAGTTTTTTATTAAAAAAGTACGATTCAAAATAATAAAACTTTTTTTGGGTTTTAGCTGTCGTGATTATCATTAATAAATCCTAATTTATGCACCGACATTACTAGTGAAATAAAATATATTTGCATAAGTTTAAAAAAACGCAAACAAAAAGTAGATACCGTTAAACACTTTATTTATTTCCCACACATTAAGAGTTAGGAAACGTTGACTAAATTATTTAAATAATATAAAAGGTAAAAATTTTGCACCATTCTGTTGGTGTTTATCATTCAAGTATCTTTGACATTGGTTTTATCTCGAATATAAAAAAAACTTTCATTTTTCAATTATATGCAAATAATCCGCAACCTTCGCTATCGTAATAATTTATAGAATCCGATAAAAATGAAGAAATAATAAAATATTGTTTATCACTTTATCAAGATTTTTACCAAATAATATATTCTTGACTAGGTGATGTAAGAACTGTAGAGGACGTTGGTCAACATTTTCATATGGGTATTTTTCATAAATGCACCATACACCATATCGACTTCGAAAAGGCAAAATGGAACTAATTTTCTAAAATCCTACTGAATTATAACTTATCCACCGGGGCACAGAGACATTTACAAATTAAATGCTTTGATTGCTGGAGGTTTTTGATTTTTTTGTTTTGGATTCGTCCGCGCTCGTTTAAAATTCATACCTCCGAAATATATTAAATTGATCCAATAATAGATACGCTGTCATTCAAAGCCAATTAATTTGCCTATATATAATCATTTATCTTTAGTTTGTACGTTTTGTAAAAAAAATTAATACGAAAACGAATGAAATTGCGTGATTGTTGACAAAAATCGTTGAAATTGTTCTTATTACCATATATTTTTGACATTACAATAATTCTATAGTGTAAATTGATATTTATATACAAGGTGTCCGGGGGGTAGACTGAACAAACTTCGGGAGGTGATTCCACATGATAGTACAATTAAAAAAGATAAATAACTTCTTTCGAAATTCCAAAGTTTGAAGATAGCTTCCGGGTTAAAAAGTTGAATTGTTTGCATAGAAAAAATAATATTCTTATAAGGAAAAGTATTTGTGTATGGAAAAAAGGTGGAAATTCTAAAAATTTATTCATCTTTTTTTCACACCTTATTTTAAGTTCCAGGACTTTGAAATTATTTTAAGTAAGGAGAGAATTCAATAACAAACACAAAGATATATAATGCATAACAAAATTTGACTAAAATAAACATCCACAGGAAAGAATAAATTGAACTGTTGACATATTTCTGTTGGCTGCTAATTTCATTGGAAACGTTTCTCTGCCATCTATTCATTATCGGTGAAAGCATTATCTCAGCTGGCAACTCACGAACATCGGGAAGGTTCAAATACATTCTAATTAATTTTGAAAAGTAGGCGCCCACATTGTGGGAGCCTGACGTTCAAGGGTGAAAGCCATTTACCCACTTTGCGGGCGCCTATCGCTCGAGCGATTATGTTAAAAAAAGAAGTTAGGCAGATGAAATTCAGCTAACGACCAGATGGAAATGATCACACAGAAACAAAGCTCAGTAAAAAAAAAGTCTATTGCATTGTTTTTCTGAGAAGAAGAATAGGCCATCGTTTTAAATCGTTTTTCTGAAGTTTCATGACATCTGTAGGTCAAAAAGAAGAGAAAAAAATATACGTCAACAGGAAATGATAATAAACCCACAATTAAAACATTGTGATTTTTATATGAATTATTCTTTTTCATTTTTTTTACATGAATACCGCCCAAGAGTCCCAACTACTCCCGTCTGAAGCCAGCGAGACTATGGAACCCCCAATTGGGGTATGTTGTGAGGCTGAAGGTAGTGGGGAGGGGAAGGAGATAGGAAAGAGGAAGGTGGGGAAGTACCTGGCTATTCAGATCTGGTCATCAAACACGGCTAATGCCATTTTAAGCAACGTTTCAATTCTGAATGGTGGTCTTACATCAGGACGACACTGAGAGTATCTTCCACTCTGGAACGTGTCGCAAATATACTCCATATTATTTCAAATGAATAAATTGTGAAACAACATAAATTCAAATAAAATTTATTTGCCACGCCGGGATTCGATCCCGCGGCCTTCGGTGTGCGAGTCAAGAGCCTTACCGCTGGATTACGCCGGCCGTCATTCTTTGCTTTTTCATGGACGATATTATTACAGCTATTATTTAATCCTGCATGAATACATTTTGCTAAATAACTAATTGTGGATTTTAAGCGTTACATTTATAATATACTTTCACATTTATATTTCATAATAATATTATTTTTGATAATAATAACTTAACACATACATAAATTAGTATCTCCACGCAGTTGTTTTGAAACTAACTCGGTCACCTTTACAGTTCTATGGTCTATGAAATTATCTTACTGCATCATCTATTGAAAAACGGTAGTTGTTAAAAATAGATAGTGAGATAATATTGTATTATTATGTTGGCTTTACAATTATATTTGATGGGAAACATAAAGATTTATTAAACAGTTTTTCTCTGAAGATAATGATCTTGTTATTATTTTACCACGATTATTGTGATTTAGGTGTTATTTTTTAAACAAGCCGTGAAAAATTTTGGCAACATAATTTAAATTTCCATTTATATTTGGCCGCCAAAATTAACACCTTAATTTGCAATAATTGTTTCTTACTAACACATACGACGAAAACAATACTATTACTACATCATTCTATCAAAGCAGTCATAAAAACTCATCCTAAAAATATATAAAATACTATAATAACATGAAAATGCAGGAATGTCCTCATATTATTTAGAATGTTTTTTTTTCTAAATTGGTGGGTAGGTACCTACCCTTCATATCCTCAATAAATATTGCCAGGAAAAATATTCGAATATTTAATAAGCACTTTTGTCGATGCAAGACACCCAAGGTTCGTAGAAAATTCTTAGCTCATAAAGGGGGTAGAGCGGTGATTGGCTTCTTCTTCTTTCGTATGGTGGGGGGTCAGAGGGGGACATCTAGGTCTGCGAGCCAGTCTAGGGCCTCAGGCGTTGCCCTGTGGACCTCATAAATCCCGCCGGGGAATGAATGGAGCGGGCATTCGTTGACTACATGTTCGGTGGTCTGCACCGCACCGCATTCACACGTCGCCGACTCTTTAAGGCCCCATCTATGCATCATGTGAGCACAACGGCTATGGGAGCACCTTATTCTATTGATGGCAGTCCAGAGTTTGCGAGGCAATGAGAACCCAGGCTGTCTCTCAGTGGGGTCTTGCACGAGATCGGCGTTTTTGACGTTAGCTGATTGCCACTCAAGCTTCCACCTATCTTCTGGGGTGAGAGGTGTTCGAAGGAGTCTTTCTCCTTCCGTCCAGAAGGGTTTTCGAGACTTTAAGCGGCATGCCGGGTGAGAAACGACATCATCGTGCAAGGGTATTTCGCTTTTTTGCAGCGCCTTCTTGTATTCCCTCAGTGTTGCAATCTCTCGCCTGATATTTGGCGGGGTTATATTTGCAAGTACGGGGAGCCAAGGAAGAGGAGTCGATTTTAAGGTTCCGCTGATGGTTCGCATTGTGGCATTAAGCTGAACGTCGACCATGGAAGTGTGGGCGCTTGGCTAAAACGTGACGTAGCTTGAAGTCCATACTCCACTGGCAAATTTTAATTAAACTAGCTGGTTCACGGCATGCACTGCTATGCCATTTAATAAAGAAATTAATTTTTCTGCGTGTCCTTTCCCATTCGTCCCGTTCCCCTTCCGCCTCCCCTTCCTCTCGCACGTCTTTTTTTTTACATGCGATCCACACAGGAGGCCCTCAGGAAAATAATTTCCCTGAGGGCCTATGTCATTTTTGGGGATGCTGTGTGGAGGGTTTTTTTAGGGAAAGGAAGGAGAGGAGAGTTCTGGGAAGGAAAAGGGTTGAAGGGGTGCGTAGGAATCTGGGGTTCAGTGTGTCCTGGTCATCAGACCTAGACAAACCTCATCCCATTAACCCGGGCACCCCTGCTGAATCACCAAACGTAGCGAACCACTTGTGACCTATGGCAGAGGTGTTGGTTATCCAATAAAGGTTCCCGGGGCGGCGGTACCCATTCCCGCCTCCCAAATTGTAGAAATTATATAGATAGATAAAAGATGCAATACAAGACGAGTTTTTTTTTTTCGATAAAGGCCTGTATGAACTCTACCTTGTTAAACGCATTTTCTACGAACCTTGCAAGAAATCTAATTTTTTAATTGAATTAATTGAAGGCGTTTACCTACCTGACTCTTAAACCTTTTTAATTTATGAAGTTGCTAATCGTAAAATTACCAAATATAAAATGACAATATTGTAAAACTGTCACGTGAAAGTGTCAATAAGAATTTTGTCGTGAAAAAAAATTCGTAATCAAATATTTGAAATTGCAGACAGGTAGTATTATGGCAGACAGACAGACACTCGAAATTATAGTGTCAAGTGTAATAACTTGAAGATAACATCGTAAGATTTTTTGCATAATATATTATAAGAATAATTCTTTAAATAGTCGTTGCTTCATTCGCTATCCCAAATCATACCGGTTTTCTCACTAGGCACAGTTAACTGTCTGGCATCTAGAAAAGTGAATAAAATCACTCAAAAGATATTGCCTAGAAGTGTGAACTATACTAACATGAAATTAAAACTATTTTAGTCGACAATTTATCTAAGACTATCGAGAAATTGACCTTACTTCAGCCACACCAGATGCATCCACAAATATTTCTAACTTTTGGTCTCTTCAGTGTTACAAAACGCACTCATGATTGTGTATTTTTTCTATAAAAGCATGATTCGTCATGATCAGCTAAAAATATTGAGCGACGGATGTAACCTTACGTGATAGGTCATGGTAATTTTTGAGAATTTGGATTTGGTCTGACCTTTTGGTAATAAGAACAGAATAGTGATTTCAGATGAAGATGGTTTTTATTGTTCAGATTCTACATGTCACTTCCGTGAGATTATGTTTGAACTTTTGAGAATCGAAATTTCCAGGTATATCTGGTGAAATAATAAAAGAAAAGCGAGCAGTTACCACAGACTTAAACTGGTAACGAAAATAGATAATTTTGTAACTGCTGGGCAAATTAGTGTTTGGGAAAGAGAGAAACTTCTGTTGCATAAAAAGCATGAAATGAGTGGATATTTACAGAGATTACCAAGATCACAAAATATTTGTTTAGGTTTGTCTGGTCTGACCCATATAGCTCATCTTCCATTTACCAATCCGTAGCATTCTCACTTTCTAACCACCACTCTATAATAATAATATATCTTTATTGAACAAGAAAATTAAGATTTATAATTACAAAAACAAAAAGTACATCATAAGTACAGTAAAAGTACAGTTTAAAAGTTGGATGAGTACAAAAGTTATTAACAGAAAACAAAATACATATATCCAGTAGGTACTTAAATAATAGAGATTTATAATTATAAATTTAGGTTTCTCGTAATCTGCCTCACTAGGCTAGCCTGTGTTGAGGCAGTAATTTTACGTCAATTTATTA
This sequence comes from Limnephilus marmoratus, assembly GCA_917880885.1. Lineage (NCBI taxonomy): Eukaryota > Metazoa > Arthropoda > Insecta > Trichoptera > Limnephilidae > Limnephilus > Limnephilus marmoratus. The sequence continues at coordinate 18,966,633 of OU862910.1, read as the reverse complement.
TACTGTGAACATACCTACACTTATATTAGAATAAAATCACGCAATACAATGGAGGATGGCAATACTCTGCCTCTAGGTTTATTCCACTTGGTCATGATTTTGGCCAGGTCTGGTTTTTATTGACCCTAAAGAAATGTGACGTTAAAAATATCAGAAATAGCACAAATCTATTTTCTGAAACAGCAAAATTTCCGTAATAGTGAAATTGCTCAGGTTTTTATTTGATTTTGAATGCCAGTGTTATATTTTTAGTTCGCGGCACCATTACAACAATGAGCTAAGGATATACGATTTTAAATTTTCACAACCAAAGAATTATCGTGATTTATTTTTGGGGTATTACGCCGTGATGCACTACTTCCATTTAGAGCAAAAGTTTCGGAGAGCATTTTGGTGTCCATCATCACATCAACACATCTGCAGATTTGACGACCTCCGTAGTCTAGGGGTAAAGCTGTTGACTCACAATCCGAAGGTCGCGGGATCGAATCCCGGCGTACATAAATAAATTTTATTTGATTAATTTGTGTTATTTCACAATTAATTAATTTGAACTAATATACAAGGTGTCCGGGGGTAAAGTGCATTAACTTCGGGAGGTGATTCTACATGATAGTACAAGTAAAAAAGATAAATAACTTTTTTCGAAATTCCATTTTTTAGGGGTAGTTTTGAGGTAAAAAGTTAAAAATTAGTCCGGCGTGTGCGGCCAGATTTATTATTTTCCGCTGTTACGATACGGGCCAATCACAATCGAATCGCGCGCCCGCAGGCTCTCAGCAAGTACGATCGTACCTCACACTAAGGATTTTTAGTAGGTACGTCTTTTTGTATGGCAAAAAAATGTTGGAATTTCGGAAAAAGTTGTTAATCTTTTTTACTTCTACCATCATGTAGAATCACCTCCCGAAGTTAATGCACTTTTCCCCCGGACACCCTGTATAGTATACTATTGAAGTAGAAGATAACAACAATAATCTAAACGAAAATATGAAAGAGAACAAGACACAGTAAAATAGAAAAAGATTATGATTGCAACTGGGATTCGAACCCAGAACTTCTCGTTCGAAAAGAAAAGTAAAAAAGAGAGTTTTTCTAATAAAAAATTGGAAACATAGTATATTTGCGGCTCATTCCAGAGTGGAAGATTCTCTCAGTATCGCCTGAATCAAACTAAATTCTGAATAGTGGTTAAAGACACCATTCAGAATTGAAAAGTTGCTTGAAATGGCTTTAGCCGTATTTGGTGACCAGATCTGAATAGCCAGCCCACCCACCTTACTCTTCACCATCTCCTTCCCCTCTTCACTACCTTCATCCCCACAACATATCCATAATTTGGGGATACCATGGTCTCACTGGCTCCAGACGGGAGCTGCTAGATCTCTTGTGAGGTATTCACATAAAAAAAATCTGCCCTGATTATGGATTGTTGGATGTAATACCCCAAAAATAAATCACTATAAATTAGCTATACAAACGAAGTTTTAAAATATCCATTAAAAAGAAAGACTACGACTACAAGGCTGTCTAAAACGTTATCTGAAGAACGAGGAAGTTCTGCACTCAACAACCGAAAAACCACCTAAGTCAACGCTACTTTTGACCGTGAGAATCTAAAAAACATCATCTGATATCACTTTCTTACTCATTGGGATATTCCCGTATAAAAAATCAACTGTTACTACAATCTTTATTTTTGCATCATCCTAACTGCAACACAAATCACTACAGCAAAGAGTGATTGTTGGTTTTACACTTGCATAATTTTTTTCCTCATTAGGTACGCTTCAATCTTAAACTTACAAAGATAAATAAGAGGAAAAATCCATTCCCACCGAGGCAAAGGTCACCTTTGTCGATTCGAAGCAGGTTATTTAATCTACGGTTGCACCTCGTAGAGATAGTCGTTGCATCACGCTACCAGGCGAACATAATAATAAAGAAGGCATTGCTGCACGCGTCCCGTGTGATACCCACAGCATCTGTGGAAGTCTTGATAACCTTGAACCGGCGCTCTCGCTGGTCACAGAATGTACCATTATCCACTAGGAGGTTGTAATGAACGTCGTGGGATTGAGATGAGCGGGTGACATTACTCTTGACCCCAGACATTTGGTAACCCGGAGAGTTGATCACTCGAATAGTTGATCTCTCTGCCAGTTGATCCCTCGGATATATCCCAAAAGGATTATTTATGTTGTAATTTCTCCCAGGTATAACGTATGCAGAGAGGTCATAATAGAAGGCGACGCGAGGTACATACATAGTAGAAATCCGCTGTACCTACATATATTTTTGCTGACAATAATGCTGTGTGGCTTAAAGGGTATGCAGAGAGGATATACCTAATAACAATAACAAAAGATGCCAAAAAACAAGAGTATTATAACTTATTACTTACCTGTAGTAATGTGTAGTGTGTGTGCAGTCGGCTTAGGTTAGGTTACTAGGTTAGGTTAGGTTCGGTTAGATTAGGTTCCTTCTTGTAAACGGAAGTATATATCATTGAAGAATAAGATAACAATAAAAATGAAAATGTGAAAGCGAACAAGACACAGAAAAACAGAAAAAAAGACAATGGTCGCAACTGGGACTCGAACCCAGACCTCTCGTCTAACCGGGACGTGCGCGTTAACCAATTTCGCTATTGCCATCTCATATTTCAATTTTTTTTTAGAATTAACAATATTATCTTCAACTAATTATTTTTCCATATTGTCTCGAATAAATGTATCCGAATTTATTTATATGGAACTATTGACTTTTTATAAAAGTCTAAATGAATATTTAATTTATAAAAAGAGAGTTTTTCTTACAAAAAATGGAAGTATATGGTTATATTATGAATGTAATATAGCGTATTTTACTTTAGCCGACTGCGCATATAAGTTTGTCGGCTTTTGGTTTTTCGGCCATCCATCCTTCTGCATATTAAGGGTATGCACTCACAGTTATATACATGACCCTTAGTTATATTATATGTAGGTGGGTATTTTCACTAAGTCGACTGCAACGTGCATGGCCATGTCGTCCTTTATTATTCGGCAGTTCGAGTAGGTATATCCTCTATCTACAGTGTAGTATAATATCTACAGTGTAGGTACATTACGTATTTTGTACATCATGATGTACAGTATACGTACCAATATTCCAATACAACAATATTTAGATACATAACATGCATTTTATTATAATGCACTTCCCGAATAATGCATATCTTATACATTACATGCCTTGAATATTACATGCCTTATACATTACATGCTTCGTGTTTTATATAACATTACATACCCTACAGTTTACATGCTGCGTCTCGGTTTGTGATACCAACAGATCTGCCTCTTCGGTGACATCTTGCTAACCTCGAACCGGCGCTCTCTGTGATGAATTGAGAGTTTGCGACAAGAATGATACTTAAAATTATTATTTCTTTAATGAATAATGATGCTTTCGATTCAATCTGCCACCAAACGCTTTTTAAAAAATTAGAAAACATAGGTATCAAAGGCAAGGAACTCCAACTATTAAAAAGTTATATGAGTAACAGAACACAGCAAGTAAAAATAAACAAACATATTAGCAAGCCACTACCAATTACATATGGAGTTCCACAAGGAAGCATACTAGGGCCCGTTCTTTTCCCTATTTACATTAATGAACTTTGCAGCATGAAAATAGACGGTGAAATAGTTAGTTATGCAGACGACACAGTCTTACTCTTTAAATCTAAGGATTGGAAAAATGCATACAACATAGCGAATTTAGTGTGGTGAACGTATGTCTTGCGGTATGAAAGTGACATGCGTATATGAGTGAGACAGCATGAGGAACGTATAAAAGGGTGTGATTGCTGTCTACCGTCCTCTTTGCATTATCGCTTCGTAGGAAGCACACCTGTACCATATCTCGGAATAAACTCGCTAAGTCTACCTACGACTTATTATTGTCAATCACCCTGAACTGAGATCACCATCCCAAGAGGAATCTGGATCCACACACGGAGTCCAGAAAGTAATGTTGATACCGGCCACGGTCATCACATTTGGCGCAGCCGAAATAGGAACTAGCAGCAGCCAAAATCACATTTGGCGCAGCCGATAAAGGAACGAGAAGCAGCCAAATCATATCACATTTGGCGCGGTTTGAAAAAGAACCACGGGCAGCCAAATTGTCACATTTGGCAGTCGAAAAAGGAATCACGGGCAGCCAAAATCACATTTGGTGCAGCCTATAGAGGAATCCGAGATTGGGGCTACAGGGGCAACAGGCAAGAGCAGCAGAAATTGGCATCCGAGGAACAGCAAGGCGCTGGATTGGTTTATTCAGTGCCGAGAACCAGGAGCATACACGTAAGGCGTGGATGGAGAAGTCCGGGTCTTCAGGAGAAGACCAGAGACCAGGTGCAGACCTCACGGAAGGCGTGCCGGGCATTAGAAGGACGACCAGGGTACAGGAGCCAAGAGACGATCCGCGGAAGGGTGAGATCGGAGCAGCAGCAAGTCAACAGAGTCGTGAGTTGAGTGTTGTTTGTAAAATTTTCTGCTTATTGATTGTATCTGTGTGAAGATGGAAGGGGGAGAACTACCCAGGTTCTGTCATTTGAGGGACAAACTGGAGACGTTCGTATTGCAATACGAACAGTTCATCCTCGTCAATGATGACAAAATTAATTCGGTAGAGAAAAAGAGAGCGGTTTTAATATCTCATTTACACACAGAGCCAATAGATTTATTGATTGATTTGTGTTTTCCTAAAAAAATTACAGATATTACGGTCGAAAATTTATTGTTATTACTAGAGAATCATGTAGGTATCAAACGAAATGTGTTCAAAGAGCGTGAAATTTTTTTTGCTATTATATAGCACGGTTAAGGAATCTCGTTAGATTTTGTAAATTCGAGGACAGACTTGAATATAATTTAAAAGATATTTTTGTCACCGGTCTTCGAGTGGGGCGAATTAAGGAGAAATTATTTGTAGAAGCTGAAAACTTTTCATTAAAAAAGGTTTTAGAATGTGCTATTGCTATGGATTCATTCGAGGTAATGAATAAGCAAATTAAAACGGAAAGTGTTGATTTAGTAAATAAATTTAAAAATACATCGAATAATTTGTCACAAAAACAAAATTCGGTGGGTAAACATTTTTTTAGAACTTCGGACAATAATGTTACATCGTACAGAGCGAGGTCAGCGGATCGAACGAAATGTAAACATTGCGGGAGTTATCACGATTCAGTAAATTGTAAATTGAAAGACGTGTTTTGTTATAAATGCAGAGTAAAAGGGCATATTGGGAAGATATGTCGCTTTTTAAATAATAATAACATTTCTTCAGTATTCGTCAATACGCAGGAACATAAAAAAATGTTGCGGATAAACGCAGATATTGTGAACCAATATTGTGCAAAGTTTTAGTGAATAATGTGGAACTAAACGGGTTATTGGACACAGGAGCGGCGATCTCGATTTTGGCTGATAAGATTATGTTAAACATTTCAAACATTTGAATTTAAAACCAAAGGATTTAACCTTAAAGGGTTACGCTAACAGTAAGTTAAATTTATTGGGTTGTATCTTATTAACAGTTGATTTTAACGGTTATAGGGAAATGTTAGAATTTTGCGTAGTAAAACATAGAACAATTACGGTTCTAGGGCGCGATTTCATTAAAAAGTTTAATATTGGATTTACGGGCTTACAATCTACTTTATCCCAGGAGGGAAGTGAAAATTTTTCTCCCAATATGGTTGAGAATAATACTAGTGTAGTAGATAATTTAATTCGGAAATTCCCGGAGGTTTTTTCGGAGAAACTGGGTAGATTCAATAAATATAAAGTGCATTTGAAATTAAAAGAGAATGCGGAACCGAAATTCTGCAATCCGAGAAATATACCGTTTGCTTTAAAAGCAAAGGTTGAATCGGAATTGGGCCGTTTACAATCGGAAGGTATTTCAGTTCCGGTAAACTATAGTAAGTTTGCGTCACCAATCGTTCCCATAGTAAAAAGTAATGGGGAAATAAATGAACAATCAATTTCAGCCCAGGAGGGTAGTGAAATTTTTTCTGACAGAATATTTGAGAATGATAGAAGTGATTTACAATCAATTTCATTCCAGGAGGGTAGTGAAATTTTTTCTCATAGTGGTTTTGAGAATGATAGAAGTGATTTACAATCAATTTCATCCCAGGAGGGTAGTGAAATTTTTTCTCATAGTGTATTTGAGAGTGGTAGAAGTAAAGTGAATAAAAAAATTCGAAAATTCCAGGAGGTTTTTTCGGAGAAAGCGGGTAGTTTTAATAAAAGTAAAGTGCAATTAGAATTAATTCGGAATGAGGAACCAGTTCACGTAGAGAATGACTTGGATACTCAAATTCTAAGTTTATTTAAAAATAACAGAGATTTACCTATAACGGAAGAAATATGGAGTAGGGTGCATATTAATTATGCGGGCCCAATTGCAAATAAATATTTTCTTGTGATTATTGACTCAACCTCAAAATGGTTAGACTGTGTAGAGGTAAATTCTCCAAATTCGTATAACACTATTAAAATATTAAAGGGTTTATTTAGTTATTTCGGGAGTGTACAGACAATAGTTTCAGATAATGGAGCCGCTTTCATGTCAGCGGACTTCAAAGAGTTTTGTGAGATGAATAACATCAAACATTTAACTACTCCGGTAAATCATCCACAATCAAATGGTCTTGCAGAAAACGCGGTTCGAACGTGTAAAAATTAAAAAAAAAAAATGATGATAAGAAATAAGTTTCAGTCAGGTTATGTGGAAAAATTAGGAAATTTTTTAATTGATTACAGAAATGCACCACACTGTACAACTGGTTTAGAACCTGCAGTTGTAATGTTTGGAAGGAAACTAAGGTCAAACTTGAACAGTTTTGTACCGAGAGGGGGGAGAGATAAGGATAATATAATTAAGAAAGAAACAAAATTTAAAATGTCAAAATGTCAGGAAAATCAAAGATATTATTATAAGAGAAATAATAAAGAATCGGTGAGTTTTTCGATAAATCAAAAGGTAATGGTTAGAGATTTCAGAGACCAAAACAATGATAAATGGGTACCAGGGAAAGTGTATAAACAATTAGGAAAAAAACTTTATATAATTGAGGTAAATTTAAATGGTAAAATTATGTATTGGAAAAGGCATTTTGATCAGTTGTCTAAATTATGTGTATCATGGGAAAAGAAACATAGCAATCCTTATATCGCGTCTGAGACGAAGAGACTGTCGTATGACGAATACGATGTCTCCGGCTTTGGCCTGGATGACAGTCTAATGGGTTTTTCTCCTTCTCCTTCCAGCTCCAGTGATCCAGTGGCGTCAACGTCGGGAAATTGGAAGGACCGACTACGACCACGAACACACAGATGAGTCAATGAAGACAGCACTCAGCTCTCGACTCAACATGAATTACTTACATTGTAAATATTGGAATATTATATGTATTGTAAATAATTATCAGTTCATGTTGTGTAACTGTCTTCGGATTTAAGTGTGGAGGGATGTGGTGAACGTATGTCTTGCGGTATGAAAGTGACATGCGTATATGAGTGAGACAGCATGAGGAACGTATAAAAGGGTGTGATTGCTGTCTACCGTCCTCTTTGCATTATCGCTTCGTAGGAAGCACACCTGTACCATATCTCGGAATAAACTCACTAAGTCTACCTACGACTTATTATTGTCAATCACCCTGAACTGAGATCACCATCCCAAGAGGAATCTGGATCCACACACGGAGTCCAGAAAGTAATGTTGATACCGGCCACGGTCATCACATTTAGGAATCACGCGAGTGAAATCATGGCTAGACTCAAACACGCTTACACTTAACATATCGAAAACAAAATTCACAACGTACAGTATAAATAGCACAGGACAGCCAAAAAATAACACCAACACCATAAAAATACACGAATGTTTAAACACCAACATCTGCGTTTGCCCTCCTCTAGAACAAAAAGAACAAATAAAGTATCTAGGAATCATAATTGACCATAAACCTTAGATGGACACATCACATCAAACAAGTCACAAATAAACTTCTCAAAACGATACACATTTTCCTAAACATAAGAAACATATACAAAATACAACAACTGAAAACAATATATTTTGCTCTATGTCAGTCTATAATAGAATATGGAATAATTGCTTGGGGAGGAGCAACAAACTCAGCTATCGAACACCTGGAAATTGCGCAGAAAACGATCTTAAAGGTAATCCTTAAAAAACATAGACTTACTGATACAGACCAAATATTCAACCACTGTGACGTACTAGACATACGACAATTATACGTTAAATCGCTACTAAATTACAATTTTGACCAAAAAAACAACCTTCAACAAACACAAAATATCACAAACAGACCAGTTAGACAAGCATACAAAGAAAACTTAAAAACTCCGACGGTAAATACAAAGACAAAGACACTACCAATATCAAGCTATAAAAGCATTCAACATTCTAACACTTGAAAATAAAATTGAGGAAAACAAAAATAAATTCCGACACAAAATTACAAAATGGATTAAAGCCCAAAATAGACAATACTACCAAAATATTATAGCATAAAATAATAAAAAAACATACAAGTAACACACAAAACCAATATAAAACACAAACACACAACACTTATTAAAAATATCGTTTTTAATCTTATATAACATTATTTATTCTTAAATTTACGTTAATTTTAAATCTCTACTTTTTAAGTTTAATTTATCTTAATCGTATGTTTTTTATTTACTTTTTTCTGTTTTTTCACCAATATTATATATATATATATATGTATTGTGCATAATTTTGTATATGAAATGGAGGCCTCAGCACGGGTAAACCACCCAGTGAGGCCAACATCATTGAATTGTGTAAAAAATGTAAATATATTGCATCAAATAAATAAATAAATAAATAATGCAGTTTCTTTGTATATATAATATCTCGTACATTACATTCTCTGTACTTTATTGTACATGAGATACCTTGGTCATAGCGCATTAAATAACATCATTGTCATTGCCTTGTGTTATACTGCTGCATCCCGGCATGTGATGCCAACAGCCTCGCGAAGTCTTCATAACTTGAACCGACACGCTACTCTGTCGCTGGACACAGACTGAAGTGTTATGCACTATTAGGATAGCTTCATAGGACGAACAGTTCCATGACAATTGATCCCCTGACGGTTGGCACCCCGACATACTTATATACAATATGCAGTCAATTTAGCTAACGTACGGTATACCTACTTACACAAAATATAACTAAACGGCCCAGAAGGGTTTGTTAAAGAGGGGTGAATCACCGAATTACAAAAATATAAAACATATTTTCTATAAAACTATATAATATATATACCGCTGATTAAGTACAAAAAATGGACACTAAACTAATTCGTTTGATAATAATACTAACAAATTAAAAAACTTAGCAAAATTTCAAAAAATTAATATCTATACAATTCTTATAATATTAATGATAAAGAATGGCGTAATATTTTGTATATTAATAATTTTTCGCTTCAATGTTGCAAAAATCTCCCTTCTGATATTAAACCAGCTTTTTTTACAAGAAATAATATCGGTAATTTTTTGAGAAATACTAAAGGTAAAGACCATAAATTGACTAATTCCGGAATATATAAACTCAAATGTAATGATTGTCCCTCATTTTATATTGGAAAAACAACTCGTAAAATTTTGAAATCAGAATCAAAGAACATTTAAGGTGTCTTAATAATAATAATTTTTCTGAGTTCGCTAACCATATCATTGAAAATAACCATAGTTTTGAAAAAAATACAGGGATAAATATTCTTCATATTAATCATAAAGGAAAACGTTTAGATAACTTAGAAGCCTTGGAAATTTAAAAAAAATCCCTTAAAAATAATGAATCTATTATCAACAATCAAAAAATATTGTCTTATAGCCCTATCATGGATTTGTTCCCCTGCCCACCCACTCTACATTAATACCTACCCACCCACTCTACATTAATAACTAGCAACGGCTCCACCCCTACCATAATAAAACATTGTTCCCATCCATATTTCGAAACTGTCAAATGCCTTTCAAAAAAAAACTTTCATTTTTCAAAACGAAAAACAAAAAAAAAATCAATTTTTAAAAACGAATTTGTATATTGGTTACTTACAACTCAGAAAGAATGTTATATACTTATTCCATAAGTCAAACGAATTTCATGATTTTTTGCCCCCCTTCCCCGTCCCTGCCATACATCGTCACATTTGTGAGACCCCCTTCCCCTAGTGTGACGTCACATATTTTGCAATTTTACGTCTAAAAAAGTTTTGCGTTTTAATTATTTTGTTTTTTACATGTGACGTCACTGAACTGGTGACCCTCTCATACCCCTTGTCACACTTCTCTACACCCCTCCCCCCCTTAAGGTGTGGCGTAATTTATAGATGCTACTGATATAGTATAGGTACCCATTAATAAATTACATTCCATGTACCTTTATTATAATAAGTTGTAATTTTAATACCTTGTGCATTCCACGCCCTTTTTAAAAATTATTTAATAACCAAGTTACAATATACACACAAACATTGATTACCTTTAATTGATTAATTACCTAGTTCCATACCTTGAATATTCCAATCCATGTAATTTACATATCTTGTAAAATATACTGTAGATACATAACTTGTTAATTGCATGGGTACATAGTTAGTAGCATAAACATGTCAAGTTAAAGTCAAATCTTATTATTAAGAAGTATTTTGCATATTCCAACGTACCCTACAGAAAATTAGGTAAAAATATGTTTCTCTATTGGCTTATCTTATTTTATGTAGTTTTGTCATAAGTCATTTTTTATTTTTATACATTATCTCCACACATGGGCACAAAGGAAAAAATCCGCCAGGGCCTGTTCGGCCCGCAACGCAGTAGATGGTAAAACGAATTTGCCGCCAAGACCTAAATGCCCCTTCTAAATCGCCAAACGTACCGAACCACTCGGGGTGACCTACATGTATGTGACCTACCTCGTATGTCAGGGGTGTTGGTTATCCAGCAAATAGTACTCATACCCGCCTCTCGAATTGAAGTTATACTGATTTAAACAAATTTTTTAAAGGTTGTTTTATTGAAATTATCTTTTTCCAAGCTTAACGCTACGTAATGATTTTGAAACCAGTGGAAACTGGAAGCTTTTTTCTGTGTGATTTTTCAATCGACCTGCGGTTGTTATTAATTTTATTGGAATAATTTTGCTTAATAAAAACTTTTGTGGGTTATACCCATCAATGTAATATATCATTGAATAAGAAAATAATACTAATAAACCAAAACAAAACGTGAAACAGAACAAGATGCAGTAAAATACAAAATAAACGTTTTTGTTTTTCTGTGACCTGTTTTTCATGTTTCGTTCAGATTTATTAGATAATCCTCTTCTTCAATTCAAATTTTTATTAATGTCAAATAGTTAAGGCAGATTTCTTTGTTTTTTTTTTTAAATGCAAATACCGCACAATAGTCTCAACTGTTTCCAACCGTCTGGACCCAGTAAGATTATGGCATCCCCAATTGGGGTATATTTGAGGCTGAAGGTTGCGAGTCGAGAGCCTTACTTATAGACCACGGAGGATGTCAAATCGTGAACCTTCGTCGTGTTTAATTTTAGGCATAGAGATTAAGTGCCTTTTAAATTAGTAGGAAAATAGAAGAACCGTAACCGTCTGTTCCTTGTGTTACCTGTGATTTTAACAGCTACAAAACCACTTGCCATCGGTAAATAATTGGTGAATGATTGTTTTAGTAAACGTGAAACACGGCACTAAATAGTTAACTTGTTAGTTACCTGTTGCTTGTAGACCCTAATAAATTCAACCTTCAATTAGAAGTAACAACCTTTAATAATATAGACGAAACAGTCTGTAAATTGCGGCGAGTCATCGCTAAAATGGACACATTATTATATGAAGTATCTCCCCTTTATATGTATCTATGAGTGAGGCAAGATTTTGTAATGCATATAACACTAAGATAATATAAAATCTCTTGGTACGATGAAAATTAATTGTTAAACTTTGTAGAGAAACAGGTGAAAAATTGGGTTGTTGCCACGACCAGGATTTAGCTAATCGTGATCGATCTATTGCAATTGGTGCCTCCAGGGGATAAAACTAGAAATGGTGTTAATAATTACATATTAAAATAGTCTAATAGTCTAATAATGGTTGCTGTTGTAATAGTTCAGCACACAATTGTTAAATTGTTTAAAGTTCATTAAATTGTTTATTTTTTTAAATAATCATAACAAGTAGTGATTTGCACCTGGGAATATTCCTAATCTAACATAATTTCCCCAAGTTGGGTAAGTTGTTCTAAATCAGATTGTCTTTTTAGATGATAAGGTTTTTGTTCGCCATACAGCATTTCCATCATATTTGGGGATGCCGTATGGCGGGTATTTTTATGGAAATAAACGATAGGAAGTTCTGGGAAGGAGAAAGGTAGGAGGGGTTGGTAGGAATCTGAACGTCTGTTTGACGTCTGAACGAAATGTTTCCAGAAGTGACAGATGTATGATCTATCCCTCCCACTGCGGTGCATTCGGTGCATTCGGTGCATTCGGTGCATTTTATTTTGTAGTAGTCGAAATATGCGTTTTGAATTTCTCAAAGTCAAATTAAATTTGGGGGGGGGGGGGGGTGACACCACGTTAACCGCCCCGGGTGCCGTCAATGCTAGCTACGCCACTGCCTCCTTGGTCGAGGGTCAAGGAGCAAGGCACTTAGCGATCCGGAGGTTTCTAACAAATAAGTACCATATCGGCCGGCCGCTAATATCAACATTTTAACGGCATTCTAAGTATTTTGTCGGCGCCGCTATCCGAATTTCTATCGTTTTCTTACATATCTCCCTTAAAAATTTGATGTTTTTAAGCTCTAAAAAAATATATACGAGTGTGTTATTTTTGAAGATAATATCTAGGCGCGTTCAACGCCGAAACGCAAGTTATATAAAATTCCCTCGATGAAAAAAAATCGTAAAGTATGCTCCGAAAATTATTATAAACACGTTTGTTTCAGTTATTTTACAAGTTATAGTTGTGAAAAAAATCACAATGTTTCTTTAAATGATCCTTAAGATACCGTCCACGAGATTTTGGCTCTATTTTAAACGAGTCGTGTTTTATGAAACATTTTCGCAATTTTCGCATCGATTTTATCGCTTTAAATATTAGCGCACTCCTCTAACATTCGTAATTACCTAATTACATATCTCTCCATCTTCTTCTTTTTGCGCGCGGATGCGGCGCCTTAAGCACGCTTTAATTAATATGATACGTTTGTAAAAAACAAGAAATTTCTTCATTTTTTATTTACATTATAGTGGATATCAAATATTTGAATTTGTTCATTTCTCAAAGTCAAATATTACGCTATAAGTATATGCGGTCTGTTAATTATGTATCTATATTACAAAGCTCTTTTTACTATCTAACCAAAGTTGGTAGACACGTCGGTATTATTATTATCTTGTAATCTTGACAGAAAGCTATAAAAATCGAAGATTGTAATAACGTTATGAAACCTATTACAAAATGTCAAAGAAGCTACGGTTTTGGTTCATATAGAAGCAAAACGATGTACCTACCTACATGTGTGGTTTACTGACGTTCGTGGTTTACCTACGTCCATGAAAAAATAGTCAAAGAGTTATGAATCTTAAGAGCGTTTTAAATAAAAACTAAATTTCCATACAGACGAAACCTGAGATAAGATATTGTGCATTTCTGAATCAGTAATAATATTATGTACATTTATACTTACGTATTAATATGATGGCAATGATATCAATTAAATTTATTTCACAAAAAATCTGTTAAGTTAACATTTCAAGCACCAAAAGGTAGAAGCTATTATCATTTTCTGTTTTTTGGTCAGTGTTGTCATTTGGAGCTTTTTGACTGGTTGGTATAGAATTGTATTGTAATATTTTGTTAACTGTGGCAAGCTTTTGATGCAGATGTGAAGACTACAAGGTCGACGACTTTGGTCACTACCTTCACAGTCGTAAAACGAACATCTTTCTGAAGAATTTTAAAGGCTTGGTAAACGAAATGTTGCATCCAAGTACGTTACATTATTGTATGTATTATGGTATGGCAAGTGTAATAATATGGTATATTCTGATTATAATTATAGTTCTCACCAGTTCTTCTCCCTTCACTGTACGAAAAGTACTTAAATATTACAATTAAATTTAATAGCAAAATCACTCTCGCGAAAATGTATAATTTTTAGATGGTCAAGTTGCAAGTGAAAAATATATGTATTTATTTTTGGCATATGATGCAACGATTATGACCCCCATGAATCGTAACCGCAGGTCATACTATCCATACGAATATTAAAATTTATCATAATATCTGTACAATTATCTGGGTTACCATTACATAAATTGCCAAATACTAAGTTCTGCGATAACAAGGAGAGCAATATTCGAATGCTCACCTTAAATCAAATATTATTTAAACATATCTGTGTTTTACATAATAAATATCTTATAAAATAACACCTGGAGGCATAACGGTTCGGTATATCAATTAGTATGACATTATAAATTTCAGCACGGAAAACATCATCATTTTGTTTAATTAACTATAAGTTTTTCTGCATTCTAATCGATTTGGTGGTGTTTACGAGTAATCAGGGCGTAGCCAGGTTTTGATTTAGGGTGGGGCAAAAAATAAAAATCTAGAGTAGGTACCGAAAAAAGTAGGCTTCTACATCATATTCATGCTTTAGACTCTATGAATATAAGGAATATGAACGGGAGAAGGAAACACCATCCTACGAAGGGCTGTAAATTTGAAAATGTGATTCGGTCGACAATCCCAGAGGTCATGCATCAGACAGCCAGGGTCTGGCAAGCGCCTCACCTTGCCACACCGTGCCTACGCCCATAGTGGATGGTATATAATAATAGTGCATGGTTTTAATATAACATCCTTTGATGAACTGAAATCGCTTTGAATTTAAGTGTTAATTTAAAAATCGGGAATGATTGCGTAAACAATTCAGAAAAGCGATAAGGTATAACGATGTACCTATTACATAATATTTTAGAAAATGGTTTTAGTTGACATTTTCAAAATTCGAATACCAAAAATTTAGTCTATCCCGTGATTTTTTGCTCTGCGCTAATTCTTATTATAAAAGAAAACAACATTTACAAAAATCGATTAATTCTGTGGTCATTAATCTGTTGTTTGCTGCAAATTATTTAACCTAACCTATTAGAAATCCCAACAGAAAAAAGCTTGTCGCTCTAACTTGGATTTTAATTTCGTTCAAAAGTGATGAACAATATTCTTTAGAATTTTAAAAGGTCTTATAAAATTCAAAATTAGACTTTTTCTTTCACAGAGATTGAACTAGGTAAATAATGAATTTCAACACATAACTCTTTTTAATGATTTTTATCTTCCTGCAAGTTAAGATTTAAACTTACTTCGTTTTAAAAACTTAATGCATTGCAACTTTATAAACGAAAGCTGCTTTATGCATCTTCACGTTATGTCATATCTCAATTCCCTTGAAAGCTCTTTTACAAAATGTCAAACGACCGCGAAATCTTCTCCATCTCTGCAAGTAGGTTACCTACATGTTTTAAATACGAGTTCATTGGTAAACACGTAATACAACCAACGTAAGTAAGTCCCTTCGATATTAATTATAGTAAGGTCGCTTTATCAGGTATGGTAGGTATTTACATACCAACATGATTAATGTACGTTGTTATTTTAAATTAAATAAATAGAGAATATGTTGTGTATTATATAATTCTGAATATTTTAAAACGTGTGTTCAGTTTGCATCGCTAAGTACTCATTTTGTGTTTGTTTAACAAAATTTTGCCTCAAATTGAATCCTTATTATTTAAGTACAGTAGAACTTGTTTATAATAACGATCATGATAATCCTCAATGATTTATTATATTATACGTCCATAGAATTGCTTGCTTTTGTAACGAGTATACTGCATATATTTAACAATATTTGGGGCAGTGGGACATCATTAATTTGGTGATCTCTGGTATAATTAAATTTGTAAAGGGTTTTCTGCACTTGAAATCAACGCAATATTTTAGCGTGCAACGTGGTCTCCACCTCGAGCGGTGGACCCTTCAAAATATTCATTGAACTGCAAATTGATCTCTGTAAAGCTAGTTTAACGGAGCAGTGCAATCTGCAGACTGAAATGTCGTATATTCATTTGTTGATTTAGTTTGAAAATAGGATAAAAACCAATATCTAAATTGCAAAAGCGACAAAGAAAATTACAAAAAATGGCATAATAAACGTAAGGTTACATGTGGAACAAAAATATTTCACGAAAGTAGTATATACAGTGGCTTCAATTATACGTAATGTTTAAATTCGTTGTAAGAGATGTGGAAAATATCCACATTTCCTGCGAGGCAGTTTTCTATCCATCACCATTGTTAAGTTAATGTATGGGCATCACCATTGTTAAGTTAATGTACATCTCAGAAGAATAAAAAGCCTGTATGAGCGGCCTCACAGCGACGTGAAATTATTTTTTGGATTTTGTTTTTTACATTAGTTCCACACAGGAGGCCCTGAGGAAAATAATTCCCCTCAGGGCCAATGTCATCTTTGGGGATGCTGTGTGGAGGGTATTTTTTTAAGAAAGGAAGAAGAGGAAGTTCTGGAAAAGAAAAGGGTACGAGGGGTGGGTAAGAATCTGGGGGTCGGTGTGTCCAGGAGTGTCGGACGTATGAATCCATTAATCCACTTGCAAAATGATGTTCCTAGAGAGTGCGATTGGAGGACAAAAGGACTCCCTCAACCATGCCTGATCCGGCCTGCCATGCAGCTGGCGGCAAACGCACCCACAGCTAAGACCCGAAAAAACCTTACCCTATGAACCCGGGCACACGTACTAAATCACCAAACTTAGCGAAACATTTGGGTTGACCTACGGCAGTGGTGTTGGTTATCCAACAAATGATTCACAGGGCGGCGGTAGCCATGCCAGCCTCCCAAATTGAGGAATTATTTTAGCCAGAAGCTTACACCTCATCAGCAGTAATGCCACACCCCTTCTTGAACTAAGGCTGCAGATACCTAGCATTCCCGAGATAAATGCTGTTCGAAACAGCAACGGGCAAAAACAGATTTCTCTCATGTTGAGGTATCGTAACATTTCTTTTGTATTTTCTCGACATGGACATGGACGGTGTCCTCTGCCCCCCGTACCCGAGATCCACTCTCGAGAATGCTACGCACTGAGCAAAGTAAAGCGGCCTTATAACTAAAAGGTTGGTCAACTTCTTTGAATTGTGTATGACAAAACCCAACTTATTTATACCTGATTTACACAACTTTTAATATAAGCATGAAATATTAAGCGAGCGCCATACACCATTTCTATTTCTAGATTCTTGCAAGTCACCATGCGCTTTGCATAGTGGAAGTGAAAATCGTAACTTTTGAAGTATGTTATTTTGAGGAATTACTCCGTGAATATCCTATTTTGAAAAGTCCGCTATTAGATTTAGAATGATGTCGACACAATAAAGGTCATCTTCCATTATAAATATTCAAAAGCAATGAAATTCTACGGACGTTAAGATGGTATCGTGCATTGTTCAGCGATTAAGTGTGAAACCGTTATGGTATTTAAAAAATAATAAATCTCATAAGTTTCCTAATGGTTACCCACCTACCTACTACCGAAACTGGATATTGGCCCACAAATAATATTTTTATTTCAAATATTAAAACATTATAATATGTATTTTTGGATTTGGAGTTTAGATTCTGATCAATTGTCTATTTGCTAATAAAAATCGCCTAAGGCGCTCAATACGAACTAAGGCGACGCAATGTTCATACCTTCCTCTCCTTAACAAGACCCTCCACACAGCATCACAGATGACATAGGCCCTGAGGGAAATTATTTTCCTCGGGGCCTCCTGTGTGAATTTAATGTAAAAAAAAAACATGGCCGGCTTGACTAAACGCGCATGCGTGAATATCAAAAATATCACACTCGTTCCTACGCCGTGGACGCGGAATGAATGGAGCATCCTCTGTTTTGCTGGTGTTGGTGAGTTTACGTGACGTTCGAGCATTGAGAATGTATACATATTACATATGTATTTCGACCTGCTCCGTGTGTCGTGTTAATTTTGGTCTCTGAGATTAGGACGGTGGCGGTGTCCTTATTGCAGTATCTAGTGCAGTTTACGGCCAGAAAAAAATAAAACCAATTCTTTTTATTTCGGAAAAAATACATATTAAAAAAATTAAACTTTATATCCCATATAAACTTAATCTATAATAAAGGTATCAAAATGCTTGGCTTCGTTCTTAGAAATTCCAGAGGTTTCAAGAATATTTCAACTTTAAATATTTTTTATACATCCTTAGTAAGTAGTCAAGTCGAATATAACTCCTCGATCTGGTCCCCCCATTTTAAAATACATTCAGATTCAATCGAAAAAATTCAACACAAATTCTTAAGACACATTAATTTTAACCTCGGTATTCCCATTGAAAACATAAATTATAATTACTTGATGAAAGAATTAAATTTACTAAGACTGTCAGATCGAAGAATTATATCCGACTTAATATTAATGTTCAAAATTGTAAATGGTAGAATAGACAGTCCTGATCTAACTAAGCTCATTGAATTTCATATTCCCACGAGAACCACTCGTTCTAAAATCATCTTTTTAAATGTAACAATAATCGGACTGAGTATACGAAACACTCACTTTTACCTAGGATGCATGAAGTTACTAATAAATATGCAGATGTGATAGATCTATTTAACTGCACGGAACATAGGTACAAGAAGGCTATGCTATCATATTTTTTAATCACTATAAATTTAATTTGTATTATAGATTTTTGCATGTAAATGTATCTCTGGTGTCACTTCTCAATGTATCGTCACATTTAACTGTTATACATACACTGTTTTACCATTACTAATATTTTGAATATGAATTTGTGACATGTAATTAATGTTTTTGGCATACTTATGCCGTTTTGATTAAATAAATATTAATTATTATAATACTTATTTTAAACTTAGAAAAAAAGGGAAGCGCAGCATCCACAGTATGTATGGAGGGACCGCGCCTGCTATACACATCTATCAGTTTAAATTTCAGTGAGTCTCTCTATCCTACTCCCATCTTACGTGAGTAAGTCAGTAGCTATCCATGCTCATACTAATGAAGTCATCGTCATTTGCATAATATCGATCTTAACGCATATTAATCTCAACATCTATCTACCCATCAATGCTAAGATAATCTTTCTAAACTTACATGTTTTTTTATAAAGCCATTGAAACAAATTATGCAAATTTGTGATCGCCATGGGGCATTAATTTATTGGCCTTTTCCAAAAATGCCTCCGCGGCCGATATAACGTTACAAGCTTACAAATTAGGCGCATTCTTAAATTTGCCATCTATATTACTACGCATTCCACGGTATGTACTACCGACGTAAACAAGCGAAAGTTTTCTCTGAAAGAGTGAAAACCAGACGAGAGATAATACTATGAACAGAATTGAAGAAGGTATCTCCGCTTGGACGCACAGTACCCAATAAATAATAAAAATGTGTTATTACGATTGTATTGCAGACGAATGTGAATTTAATTACATTATAACCGGTCGCATACATGGTGAATGAAAGAATGAGTCACATACATCAGTTTTTAATTGTAGAATCTTGGAATTTAAAAAATCAATGTGCAAACTACTTAACGTAAAAAATTAGCTTTTTTTCATAGACATATGAATATTAGTAGACCTGCCCTAAGTGATGAAAGCTTATTATTTCTCCCTCCCCATACCGGTTCCATAGGAACCGGCGTGTAAATATATACTATCACTCGAGATACATGGCGTGTGCTCGTCGATGTTTAATGGGGTGAGTAAATTATGAAACATTTGTAAAAGTGTCCTAACTAAATACGGCAACAAAATATTGGAGTTTGCAAATAAGCGAACTTTACTTTGCCGTACGTGAACTTCGCAAATTTGTTCATTACGCGGCGAGCAATTCGCGCTCCCGTGTAAAAAGGTTTATTCATTCAAAAGCCGAGTTTACTTTTAAGAACTAAATGGTGATATTATAATGCGAGATGCCTATATACTGTCATATTGAGTTATTGACGAATCACATATCTCCAAAGTCATCTTCCCGCTCTGCGCTCCGCTGTAGTTGTTGTCTACCCCTCACCTTTATGTTCTGGTCTAGTAATATTCATATGTCTATGGCTTTTTTTTATTAAAAATAATTCCACTCAGGGCCTATGTCATCTTTGGGGATGCTGTGAGGAGGGTCTTTTTAGGAAGAGGAGTGGAAGTTCTGGGAAAGAAAAAGGTATGAGGGGTGGGTAGGAATCAGGAGGTCAATGTGTCCAGGAGTGCCGGACGTATGAATCAATCCCTCCCACTGAGGTGCAAGGCCATGTTTCAAGAGAGTCCTTCTCGAGAGGTTAAAAGGTCTCCCTCAACCAGTCTCTTCCGATCCGGCCTGCCAAGCAGTTGGTGGGCAGACACATCCGCCGTCAAAATACAGACAAACCGCTTCCCGTGAACCCCTGCTATGTCAACAAACGTAGCGAACCATTTGGGGTGACCTGTAGCAGAGGTGTTGGTTATCCATTAAACGGTTCCGGGGTGACGGTGCCCATACCCGCCTCCCGAATTGAGTATGAATGTGAGGGGTCGGTAGGGGTCTAGGTCAGTGTTTCAGTGTATGAATCCATTCGCGCAAGGCGAGGAAGTGTGACTGGAGAGTTAAAAAGTTCCTCAACTAGTCTCTCCCGATCCGGCCTGCCATGTTATTGGTGGACAGACGTATCCGCCGCCAAGATCCAGACAAATCGCACTCCATGAACCCAAGCACCCCTGCTAAGTCAACAAACGTTGCGAACCACATGGGATGACCCATTGCAGGACGGTTATCCAATAAATGGTTCCCGGATTATTTTAACGTAAAAGTTAAATAATAATGAAGGCCTTAGGAATGCACCCTGAAACAAACAAACAAAATGCGAGTGGCTCATTACTTCATCATTACTCATTACCCACGAGCCTCGGGAAAGAAGTGAAAAAACAACATTATGATATAAGAGTAACGAATACGCAGTGCACCAAACGTTATGTTACGTTATTTAATGGATTTAATCGTTTAATGGTTTGGGAGAGGCGGCGATGGTTATTGGACGGCGTTCACACGGTTTTGTTTCATCACATCTCTCGTCCCATCTTGAACGGCCATCTTGGGCGGGTAAATGTCAAAAGTTCCCGCCGAATGGCCGCTCTGCCTCTTTCGCAACCAACTTCAGTCCTGTCGGTGGAATATTGCTCTCCTAATTGGCGCTGCAGAAGCGATGTGCAGCCAACTTCGCGGTGATGTAACTGATATCACGTGCATATAAAGGGCTCGAAAAGGCACATCCAATGGAATCAAAGTTTCTCACACACGTAAAGATGCGTTTGGTATGAAGCCAATCAACGACATTTTCCCATACTAATTATGGATGGTAGTGCTTTGCAACAATTTCACAGCGATAGACATGTAGGTAATCTCCGAATCTCTTTCAGATAGGTACTCTTAGATTAGTTAGTTGGTCCAGACGTCCAAATCACCCGGTTCCGACAGGTTGCGGGTTCAACCCACAAAATTTGAAAAACACTTAGATTCTAAGTACTTAGAATACACGGCCGGCCACAGAAGGCCGGCGTGGTCTAGCCATAAGACTTTTGACTCGCAATCTGAAGTAAATAAATTTTATTTGATTAATTTGTGTTATTTCACAATTAATTCATTTAAAGAAATATATAGTATATTTGCGACACGTTCCAGAGTGGAAGATACTCTCAGTATCGCCTTGACGTAAGACCACCATTCAGAATTGAAACGATGCTTGAAATGGCTTTAGCCGTGTTAAAAGTGGCCAGATCTGAATTGCCAGGTACTTCCACACCTTCCTCTTCCCCATCTCTTTCCCTCCCCACTACCTTCAGCCTCATAACATACCCCAATTGGGGATGCCATAGTCTCACTGACTCCAGACGGGAGCAGCTGAGCGCTTGTGAGGTATCCATAAAACAAACCAAAAAACATATCTTGCTAAAAAAGTTGGATTCTTAAAAAGGATCAGAAATAACTTGGATATTAAGGTGGTCCAAAATTTTTTTTTTATTATTTTTCATTTGGCCACCCCGTGAATTTGTTACACGTATTCATAGAAATAACATAGTAAAATTTCAGCGAGATAGCTCAAGTAGAAAGGGGTGCTCAATAGAGTGTTGTTTTTGACTTTTTTGTGTAAAATGCTTAATTTTTACTTTTTGCTATAGGCCAATTTCGTGTGTTAAACTATTAAATAAATATTAAAATAAACTACTGAAGAGTTTTATGGACAAATTTGAACAGTATTTGATACTTATTTAGTAGACTGTGAAATGAATCAGTGTAGTAAAATGTGTTCATCTACTCGAAAAAAATACGAAATTCTTTTACTTGGGGTTCGAGATATTGAGCCATTGATGAGGATTAACCAACATCCTACTCTTCGGCGAGTTTTACTCCGTTTTCACTACATATTAAATGATTCCAAAAATGTGAAAGATTCCGCGCATGTACTTATTCAAGAACTTATAAAAGTATGGAGTAAATCTAGTATTCCGACCGGACAACAAAATCACTGCATTGAAAAACTGATTAAGTTTCTTATGAACTGGCTGCTATTGAATAAAAATAGAGGAGAAATTCTGAAGCACAAAAACAGGAGTGTATTTGTTTTAAAAATAACTAGACAAACTTTTTGATTTGCCAATGCAAGCGCTTTGAATTTGATAAAAATTGCGGAAGACAGAGCGTTTCATCGATCAAAGATGAGAACGTAAGATGATTATGACCTCAATCGACAAGAAACTAGAAAAGGTCAAAGAAAGTTCTCTAAAACGGAAACAAAGATCTGAAGAATTGAAAGAAATGGCTGCTGAAAGTAATGCTTCATCTTCGGTGATGTCGAGTCAAGAGTTAGAACTTGAGTGCAACTTCAGTAGCACTTCTAGTAATGCTAGCATATTACAGGATAAGTCCAAAGATGAGTTTGTAGTGCGTTGAGCTGTCTACAAGTGACATATTTACACAATACGTTACCAGTGCGCTTGATCGTAATAAGATTTAAAATTTGAACTAATCAAGAGAGAAGAAAAACAAATTGTTCGATTTGTTAGTTATCATCTACACCAAAGTTTGAATCGAAGCGTCTTTAGCAGCAGATGCGCCAGTAAATGACTTAATACTTTGGAATAGCTTAAAATTGTACGAAGCCATTGATTCCGTAATCAGTATAGCAGCTAGGGGTGTCTTAAAGCGTCACTTATGGTATTTGTCAGATGAACTAGTCTCATTTACCTTGTTTTCTGAGAAGCTGTCTGATGCTGAGAAACAGGCCATTGTTCAAAAAATATATTCTGATGGCGGTAATCCTTCAGTGCGAGGTGATTCTGCTAAGCTTACCACAGAGGTTACATTAGAAGCTTTTGCAACACAAAGAACGTGTAAAACGCTGTTAGTTCCTGATGTCACGGACTCTTTCTTGTAATTACCTCCTAAGACTTGGAATAACAGTGTTGATTTCCTTCAAGGTAAAAGTTGAGTCAAAATTTTGCGTGTTGTTAATGATACAGCGGAGAGAGGTTTAAACTATTTGAAGATTACAACACGATACTTACTAAGAATGAGGAAGAAAAGCAATTTTTACTTCACATCGTTGAACAAAACAGAAAAATCGTTTCTACTGAAACATTCAAAATGGAGTTAACAAACATGGTTTTGAAAGATTGCGACTAATATTATGTTAATTATTGCTTTGTTACCAAATTTTGTTCAAATTTAAATACGTTTTATACTTATTTGACTAAAATACTTGTAATATTAATAAACCTTAAATTACGTGTTTTACTTAAAATCCAGAACTTTTATCAGAAACTTCTAATTCGATGAGCACCCCCTTGTATATAAGATAGGGGGCTGAAATTTTTTACACATAATAGGAATGATAGGTGTAACAAATAAAATGGGTGGCTACATCTATATTTGAAAAAACAAAATTTACCATACAAGCCTGGACCACCTTATTGGATATCAAGACAACGCACCTTGTATACGATTATATTGTATTCTGCCTTTAAATTACTGTTACAGTGTTTTATTCTTATGTAATGAAGCCCAAAATGATAAATTACAGGTTATATGAAATAGGGTGATGAGGATGATTTTGAAATTCAATATTTTTACCAAAGTTAAATTCAAACATGATGACAACTAACCAACATATAATATGTAATACGTTAAAGTTTTACAAAGCATGCTCCCTAATTATCTGAAAACTAATATTATGCACCATGAAAATATACCTACTCAAGACACATGAGATTTCAGCGTTCACATAACTAAACTTCCGTGCCCACAAAATAGTGTATCTTAGGACAAAAACTTTGTAATAACCAAAAGCCCCAAAGGAAGCCTCAAGTCTTCGAACTTTTTGTCGGTTGTGTAAAAAAATGTCATTTTGAACGCACTCAACAATTATTTTAGTCGACTATTTTTAATCTGTCTATTTTAAACTGTATCCTTTAAACTGACGTATCTGTGTTTCTTAAATTGTATATTTTTAAAAATTATTATTTTCTTTTGTATTTTACATCTTTTTCCAACTATGAAACAAAATGCTTACATCTAAATAAAACAAACAAACCAAAACACTGCTAACTTAGAGCCCGTTCACACTTCCGTCGTAAAAACGGAGAGGGGTTCCGTCGTCACGACGGAAGCCCTAGCCGCTGTAGTGGCTCTATGGAGCTGTTCACACTTGTCGGATCCGGCGCGAAGACGGATCCGTTTTTTTTCGCCGGAGAGTTCGCCTACGCAGAGCGTCCGTCGTGAAGCCGGAAGGGAACGCGCTGGCTCATACATTTCAATGGAGCTGTTCACACTACACGGCGGGACGACGGATCCGTTTTGAACCCGCCACACCCCGCTTCACACTTCACCACCGCCCGCTCCCAGACGCAAGGCGGCAGGCAATTTGTGTTTTTATGGGGCGCGCGTTTGGCGTTTTGTAATATTATTATATAATATATATGTTCGTTCCAGAATGCGATTTTTTCTATTTAATCTCAAGAAAATATTTAGTCATATCATTCATGTTTTTTAGTGATTTTAGTTATAATAATTGCTGAATGATTTTCGCGTACTTTCTCCTTTTCAAGTATGCAAACACAATATTCTCCCACGGTTTGAACAAATAAGGTCCGACCCCTGAAGTAATTTTATGGCTGGAATTATATCAATACATTCCCTTACCGAATTCGAAGAAAAAGTTTATTACAAATGAACTCTCTCAATTTTGTATTTTGATACGTTAAGCTCTCTGAAACTCGTCCCAGTAGATAGTTAAAGGAAGTGATAGACATTCTAAAATAATTAAAGAACTTTAGTTCATCACTTCTCAACTCACCAATTAACACTTGGAAAGTTCCTACAGAAAATCTTTCAGCTATAATTGGGTGTACCCAAAATTTTCTTTTCACTTTTTTCCTTCTTTTTAATAAGTACCACATGACAACAAGAGCTTCATCGTCGTCCATTGCGCAGTGCGCACGACCGTCTACTGAAGAATGATAAAATGTTTTGGTCGTTGTTTTCGTAGAGTAGGGTCCGTTTTCAAGACGGATCCGTCTTGAAAACGGAAGTGTGAACAGGGGCCTAGGGCTTCCGTCGTGACGACGGAACCCCTCTCCGTTTTTACGACGGAAGTGTGAACGGGCTCTTAGTCCCCTCATCATCGCGCAGACATTACCGTTTATTACGGTGATTGCAGGAGGTACTCAAATATCGTCAGGTTATTCGTAACTTGGGGTTGAAAGTTGAAAGACCATTATGAAGAATCGATACATTGCTTGAAAAGGCTGTAAAAAATGAAATAAAAATAAAATTGTACTTATTATTAATTGTACTTGTATCTGTTTGTTTTTGAACAAGTAACCTCTGTATTCAAATCACTTTACAACTATCATTCACCTTATACAATAATTACGTGAGCAGTTTTTCTTCAAATCTAGACCCCCCCTTTGGTGAGATAAATTTGGGCCACTTCGTATATTCTTTTCAAGTAACGTGAGATTTTGCTGGACCCCCCCCCCTTTTGAGCTCACGTAATTAATGTATGCCCCCTTATGAAACAATAAAAAAAATAAAGACAATCATAAAAATATAAACAGGCTCCCATACTGTGAGCTTGATAAGTAGAATGACATAACGGGTAAATTCGGATGAAAGAAGTCGGGTGTGCCGAACGGAATTTGGCAAGGCCAAAGGAAAGTTGTTAAAAAATTATTTTGCTTTTGTGTTCACGAGAGAAACGTGTTTAGCACTGACTTCTGAATTCCGTATGCCGTTGCTCATCTTTCTAGAATTCTAGACAATAAGGAGATTATTTTTAGTATAATCAGTCTAAAAAATAAATCCCGAAAAAAGATCGAAAACCATTCATTGCTTTATTTGGTTAATACCAAGATGGTTCAAAAGTATATTTAAAGTTAATTTTTGAAAAGCTCCGTGGTCTGGCTGCTTGTTTTCCCATTATTTACATTTGCCATGTACTAACCCCAGCGAGAGACCGTACGTAAGGACATCGACCGGTCAGTGGTTGAGTGGGTATCGCGTTTGGGTCCCACCCCCACCCAGGCGTTCCGTGTTCGATTCCTCGGCTGGCTAAGTCCTCCAACACGACTCAAGAAACATTTTCGGTTTACGGTGATGGTAGTAGGAGATTTTCAAATATTATCGGGTTATTCGTAACCCGGGAATGTTTGCCTTTCTTTAAAAATACCTTTTGTCTTTTACGTTTTCAACAAGACGCGTGAGAAGAAAGAAGATGAACATCGGTAATGTTCGTATGAGCTCTCGCTGGGAGCTGGGTTTAAAATCCATTCTCTTAAGCCTCGATGACATAGGGCGAATTTACAAGCTACTATCTACTAAGTGTAAAAGCGGATAAATCGGCGAGTGAGATTGTCATGATGACACACAAAACTGTTCACTCGCTTAGGGGTCGTCCATTAATCACGTGAGGCTCGAAAGGGGGGGGGGGGGGTTTCGGAAAAAATCACGAAATATCACAAAGGGGGGGGGAGGTATAATGAGATATCACGTGTATTTATTTATCGTGATAATATTCTGAAATTTTCAAAATACTTTGTACTAAAAAAATTCACGTGATTTTGGGGAGGGGGGGTTAAAAAGTTGCTAAAAAACATCACGTGATTAATGGACGACCCCTTAGTATCGTAGGAAACTGAGGTCGCTGCTAGCGCCAGTAACAAGAATAACGACACCTGCGTGAACTAATTCTGTGATGTTTGACAGTCGAAATCAGCTGTTAATTGGCAGCCATCTTGAAAACATAAATAAACCAATCACGAGCAAGCGGAGCAAGCGTGTAGCGAGTAAAGTTGACGACCTTTCAACTTTTTTCGTAGATTGTCAACAATCTGCTAGTTAGCAAGTAACACGATGACACTGGGCGAGTTTACTAAAACATAGTGAATTTCCCAGATTGTAGCTTGTAAACTCGCCGTCATCGACGCTTTACTGGTAGGTACATACTTTCTGATGGAATATGATTCTGTATTCGAACTTGTTCTTTTTTAACGCTTTGTAAACTAAATAATCGCAAGGAAAACAGTTTTTTTTTAAAACGGATCCAAGAACGTCATTGCATTTAAAATGTGTTAAATATTAGGTTAAAAAAACTATGAAAAACCCGCAAATGAGCTAAGAAAAAGAAACGTAAAAAAAGAGTTTCGTCGTTTTTCCATGTCAAATTGTAAATTTCAGGAGTCAATCATAACTTCATGTCGAATGTTCTGTAATATCTAAGAACTGTTCTAAAATCGATGAAGGAATTCCGTATTGCCATAAAATTAGTAATCTTTTGTTCCATTTTAATACATTTCGGCAGGTATTTTTTGTCAATTATGACTTTTTTACATTAGCGTAGCAGGCCCTGAAAATAATTTCTCTCTAGGCCTATATCATCTTTGAAGATGCTGAACAAGGTATGAGGAGTGGGTAGGAATCCAGGGGCCAGTATGTCCAGGAGTGACAGAAGATGATGGATCGAGAGAGACCAGCTGGAGAGATCAAAGGTCTTCCCAAATCAGCCTCTCCCGATCCGGCACGCCATGCAGTTGGCGGGCAGTTACAGTTTGCAGTTGCAAACCTCACCTCATGAACCCGGGCCGTGGGCACCCCTGCTAAGTCATCAAATGTAGCGAACCACTTGGGGTGACATGTGGCAGAGGTGTTGCTGTTATCCAATTTGTTGTAACTAATATTTGTCGTATTTGTCAATATTGTGGGTGGTTTTACGCAATAAACCGCTCGTAATGAAACGTAGGTATAACTAGAAAATAGATTTTACTAGGTTTTACCGAATTGAATTCACATAAAACTGAAGAAGATCAAGCGAACTGTAGCACCCTGAACTTTCTGATACAACCATGCGGTAGATGAATCCCACACAAAAAATCTCAATCGAGCATTTATAAAGCTGTAATAACAAACCGTATAAGTTTGGAGTTATTGAACTATAATTAGAAATAAATAATAATAAGGTATAGTAGAGACGAGGCCAGAATATGACAGGTGAAGACTACAGACTGACGAATGAAACATTTAATCCTACTATTTGACGGCGACCTTCCCTCAGAAATTCATAAAACGTGTAGGATTTATTACTTACTTAATCTTTTAAATTAACAACGAGTCAAGGTAATATCAGATATAAAATGTACATAACCATCAGAATGCCTGTCATTATTAAATAGTACCTAATGCAAATCATCAGGAAATGAATATATGGGCTGAAAACATCCAACTGCTAAGAATCTTGGATCGAAAGTGTACCTACGTTAGGTGTCGCCAACGCTGCTGAGAGTATTTTTTTATGCGTAATCAACCGGCGCGGCGTCCGGGATTTCTGAGCGTCCGATTAGGATATTTCGTGCCCTCATTAAAACAAATCATACCTCCGAATTTTAATACGAAGACATGTAAACTGTTTATAGTGTTGTAGAGCCATTAAATGCAACTATACAGGGTGTCCGGGGGTAAAGTGCATTAACTTCGGGAGGTGATTCTACATGATAATATAAGTAAAAAAGAAAAATAACTTTTTTAGAAATTCCAACTTTTAGGGGTAGTTTTGTGATTAGACCGGCGAGTGCGGCCAACGTTATTATTTTCCGCTGTTACGATACGGGCCAATCACAACCATGTAATGTTGCCACAATCGTGCGCGGTAGGCTCTCGGCAAGTAAGATCACACCTCACACGAAGGATTTTTAGTAGGTTCGTCTTTTTGTATGGGGAAAAAATGTTGGAATTTCGGAAAAAGTTGTAAATCTTTTTGAAGTAAAACTTCTTTAGGCACGCTTGACTTGGGGAGTAAGCTGGTGAATGCGTAACGAGAGCGTTACGAAAAGTGTGATCGGGCGAGGCGAATGGAAGTTGAGAGGGAGATATAAGTTAGTGAAGTAAAACTTCAAAGCACACTGCTTTTTTTTACTCCTACCATCATGTGGAATCACCTCCCGAAGTTAATGCACCACCTTACTCCCGGACAACCTGCATGTATATAACTGCCAACCCCTGATTTGTATGATTCATAAAAAATCAGTAATCGTTCTGAGCATTAATTACATTAAAATTGGCGTATGTCGTAGTTATTTGGAGAATATAAAATATTATGACTTAATCACAGATATAAATGTAAAGTGTGATTAATTGAAGTGCACAACGCGTGGAACCTTTGAAATAAATCCAAAAAAGGGTTTTTAACATCAGAGACATTCAAATTGGCCACATTTTGGCCAGCGAACGCTCGAGGGTGCTTGCAAATTGGCCAAAATGTGGCCAAAACGTTTAAGTATAAGTGATACTACTTCGTTTGAGGCTAAGGGACATCACAAGACTATATACAGACCCAGAAACAAATCTCTTTCCTCGATTCGGGTTGTCTTAATGACACCTCTAACAACTAAGCACTACAATAAGTACGTAATTCTTAATGAAATTCTGCTGGTTCCTTAGTTATTTTTCTATTATGTTAAGGTCATCAGTATCATCTTACAATTTTTGATATGTGCAAGATCTTCAGATCACCCGTATGATTTTTCTGGAAAACTAATACCATGACATTGACAATGATGTTTGAAGACTGACACTTGTGTGATGAACGGTAATAGATAGTACTGAATGACTGATGACCTTCGAAATTTAATCTTAGGAGGTGCGCTGGAGAAATCATGAAGCAATTATCGGAGATGGTCCGCAGCGACCTATCATCATCAAACACAGCACCAAATCATCATAAATCAACTGGATCTATTCAAAGACAATAGTAACTACGAATTTTGCTTCGCATTTTTGCTCTTCTCTGGGACAAATATGTTTGTAGTTGGTATTGTTATATCTGAAAACGATTATTTTTCTCACTCTCTCCAAACAAGAGTTGGCCAATAAAAATACCTACCAACAAGTTTTGTTCTGGAATGTCGCGAAATTTTAATGTAAAGCTACGGCACGCCTCTAAAGACATTAGGTTACTTTTGTTGGGTTCATTGACCTCAACAATTGCTATCTCAATACAAAGGTCGAAAATGGGCAGGAGAGTTTTTTTTTCATATTTTTGGAATATTCGTTTAGAAACGGTGCATTTTTTAAATTTTTTTTTTACATGAGCTCCACACAGGAGGCCCTGAGGAAAATAATGTCCCTGAGGGCCTATGTCATCTTTGGGGACGCTGTGTGGAGGGTTTTAAAAGGGCATTAAAAGGCTTCAGCGATGTTAAGTTTCACATCTGACGCTAGTTTGGTAGTTATCTACCTGCTTACCAATCGTTCTCTTCTCTTCCTGTCCTCTGCTTCCTATACACCCTAGCAACGTTCCCCATATGAGAACTTTAGTTTCGATGACACTGCATGGACATTCTCGAAATTTCTTAGTTTTTTTTTTATTTGTTCTTTCATATGCTTATCAGAATTATAACGGTTTTCAGTTCATTACCATCATTCAAACCTTGACCTCAATTTACAAAATTATTAAATTATTTTCATGGAGTAGATAGAGATACTCATTTTTTGTTGTTTTGAAGCAGGAATTAATAACACTAGATATATAAAAAAGTTCAATTTTTTTAAACTCACAAATGTTCAACATCTTGAAAAAACGAGTGAATGACCAAATAATTTCTTTAGAAAAAGGGGTCTCACGTTCTACGTTAAATTAATGAATTTCAAATGATAATGATGTACAAAATCGTGAACTTAAAAAGTGAAGCTATAAAAGTGTGTGTTAAAACAGTGTGTTAACAAAGTGACTCTCCGTTCGCAAAACAATATTTTTGTAAAGATGAACTGATACTCAAGGATGCACTTTAGGAAAAAAATAGATCTCCGAATAAATCCAACTCATATAACATCTTGTTCAAACTTCGCAAAATTACTTTGTGGCATCATTAATTACATAATGAATAACAGATCACTTTGTATAAACCACTATATTATAAACAATATCTACATGTTTCGATAACAATGTTATCTTCATAAACGTATCATATTATTAACATATCCTGATAAAGATAACATTTTTATCGAAACATGTAGAAATTGTTTATAATGGTGACTCGACAATTCGTCCTGCGACAATTCATCCGGCGACAGTTCATCCTGCGACAGTTCATCCGGCCGACAGTTCATCCTGCCGACAGTTCATCCTGCCGACAGTTCATCCCGCCGACAATTCATCCGGCGACAATTCATCCTGCCTGATCATTTAGAAGATTTTTATTAAGTAAGTATGCAAAGAGGATATACGGCCGTACAACCAAAATCGATATACTTATATCTGAAGGCATCTTGAGTGGAAATCCGCTGTAAAAATATTTTTACTAAATAGGTTAGGTTAGGTTAGGTTAGGTTAGGTTTTTTTTTTTTTTTTTTTTTCCTGAATGTTCTTTCTATTATTTACCTTACACTGCGGAGTAATTCAATTTGAAAAACAGAAGTAAACCAAACGCTTGTACGCACCGAATGTAATCAGATTTATTTATTTTTTTGTGCAAATTTGTGCAACTTGACGTGGATCGAAAGGAAAAATATTTATAATGAGTTTAGAATGAATTTAAATGCGAAGGAATTTAATTGTGATTGAAGCTAAACAACGGAATATTATTTTAAAATTTCTTACTGTTTGCTTTTCGGCTGGTGAAAGAACACTCGGTTAGGTTAGGTTAGGTTAGGTGAGGTTAGGTTAGGTTAGGTTAGGTTAGGTTAGGTTAGGTAAGGTTA
This sequence comes from Limnephilus marmoratus, assembly GCA_917880885.1. Classification (NCBI taxonomy): domain Eukaryota; kingdom Metazoa; phylum Arthropoda; class Insecta; order Trichoptera; family Limnephilidae; genus Limnephilus; species Limnephilus marmoratus. The sequence goes on along the minus strand of OU862910.1, from coordinate 18,934,119 downwards.
GGTTAGGTTAGGTTAGGTTAGGTTAGGTTAGGTTAGGTTAGGTTAGGTTAGGTTGTACGGCCGTATATCCTCTTTGCATACTTACTTGAAGAAAAAATCTTCTAAATGATCAGGCAGGATGAATTGTCGCCGGATGAATTGTCGGCGGGATGAACTGTCGGCAGGATGAACTGTCGGCAGGATGAACTGTCGGCCGGATGAACTGTCGCAGGATGAACTGTCGCCGGATCAATTGTCGCAGGATGAACTGTCATGGAACCGTTTATAATATAGTGGTTTATACAAAGTGATCTGTTATTCATTATATCATATAACATCGTTAAAGTTACTTCTTATACCTATCGGAATCAGACCTCTGCAGACTGCAATGCGGAACTGAACTCGCAGTCATGTGGATTTTAATTTTGGATCAGGTCGGTTTTCTATTATTGTTACTTTATTTATCAGTTGGGTATATTAGTATTTGTCGCTCCTCGTGGAATAAGATATTGGAGAATTCTATGTTTTATATATTTATTTGTATATTTTTAGCCGATAAAATGTTGAAAACTTTCAGGTTAGTTTTCCTATATCTGGGTATTTTGAGTACAGAAAGTACCCGAAGCATTTTAATTCGCAATTCCTGAGCATATTTGGAGTAAAGAATATCATCTTGCTGTCCGATGACATTTTTTGTCCAATTATAAACAACAACAAAAAATTCTGTCACAAGTCGCAACTCCGTAGTCGACTGCAGCCACCAAGGGCCACGTTATATGCAATCCGTCTCCTTTCGGCAGCACGGTGACAGAGGAGAGAGAACGCGTATCACGTGTTCCCATGTGATTGTTATGCCATGTGATCAGTGGCAACGTGCGATAAAAACTTAAGTATTTATTTTGTTTTTAATTGAAAAAAATATCATCGGACAGCAGAAGGACAGGTATTTATATTTTTTACTCCAATATGCTCAGGAATCGCTGGTTAAAATGCATCGGGGACGTATTATATCACCCTGTATACATTTTGTACATATTTCAAAGACTTAGAACTTCTTTTGGCCGCTTGCACAGATAATGCTAACCTGACATTACTATTACAAAGATCAGCCAGATTTCTTAATCTTATACGGTTGTAGGCACCAATTCCTAAGAGAATCACGTGGTAAAAAATCCAAGGGTGTTAAATCGGATGAACGTTCTGCCCATAATTGCGATCCACCACGGTCAATCCAAAGAGCGGAAAACCTGGTGCCGAGGTAATCGAGAACAATTGTTGCACAATGGCATGGTGCCCTATCCTCTCTGAAAGATAGGTGTAAAAAAGTCGTAAGAAAAAAGTGCAGATTTCACTTATTGTTCGAGCATGTCACGGTATAATGATATAACCTACTAAATAATGGTTCCTGGATTGTAGTCTTTGAAAACAATAAAGGTCCATAAACCTTTAACTTACTCAAACGGTGACCTTCATGGCAATGTGGAGAGATCCTTGAATATGTTATACGGATGTTATTGACGGGGACCGAATAAATCAACAATGTGCAACTTCAACCTTAGAAAAATCATTAGAGATACGATACGATACGATACGATTGTACCACCCCAGCCAGGAGTACTCCTGTCCCGGTGAGACCGGTACACCAGGGGGCACTGATTTGTTAGGACTAGGAACCCGTGCTCTGAGGATGGGAAGGAGGTTGGAGTTAAATCGACCGGTATACATGGAAACCTAATAAGCTAATATTGGAATTTAGGCTGGGCAGGAATAAAGGAATGGATTGTGCATTACGATTTTTTTTTAAATCCTTTCTTTATGGGTTCTTTCTTTTTGCCTATTCTCGGCTATTCTTGGACCTTCTTGTCTATTTCTGGCTTTTCTTGGCTGTTCTTGCCTCTTCTTGAATTTTCTCGTCTCTTCTTGACTTTTCTTGTCTCTTCTTTTTCCCAATTATTGTCTTTTCTTGTCTCTTCTTGGATATTCTCGTCCCTTCTCGGCACTTCTTGGCTCTTCTTGACCCTTCGTGGCTTTTTTGTCTCTGCTCTTTGTTTCTTCTAGTCTGTTTTGGAAATTTTCTGTCTCTCCTTTTTACTTCTTCTTGTCTCTTCTTGCCTTTTCTTTATTTTTTTTTGTCTCTTCTATGCCCTACTTGAATCTTCTTGCTATTTCTCGTCTCTTAATGTCTCTTCTTGGCTCTTTATGTTTCTTCATAGATCTTCTCGTCTCTCCGTCTCATCTTGGATTTTCCCGTCTCTTCTCTGCTTTTCTGATCCCTTCTTGCCCCTTCTTGGATCTTCTTATCTCTTCAAGGCTATTCTTGGCTCTTCATGGCTTTTCTTGTCTCTTCTTAGCTCCCCTTTCTTGGGTCTTCTTGCCTCTTCTTGCATCTTCTTGCATCTTTTAACTTCTCGCCCCTTCTTGGCTCATTTTGTCTCTTCTTGAGTCTTCCAACTGCTTACCAACCCTTCTTGTTCATTCTTGTCTCTTCCAGTCTCTTCTTGGTTCTTCTCATTTCGCAATTTCTTGTCAATATTCAATTCCCAAACAATCCCATATCATTCGTAAGAATAGGTATATACGAGAAGAGAACTAAACTAATTTCTGAAATGCACTAAAAGTACCGATTTCAAACTGTTTTCAAACAATTAGATAAATCAAATGATCCCTTCTCAGACCCTCCCTTTGTAGTATCCGTGAAATACCTAAATAAAACAAAAACCAAACCAGGAAATTAACATATCTTAACCCTACGTAAAATCCATGTACAAACAAAGGAGATTCCTTTGAAATGCAATGAATAAAAACCGACTGAAAACAAAAAACATAACAATTCTGTAAATGGAGTAAGTCTCGACTTAATCCATCGATGTTTCTTGGTAAATGTAAACAATTTATCTCCCAAAATAATAATCGATGTTTTACACTAAAATGTGCAACTCTCTCGGCAATAAATCGAGAGAACTCAAGTGTTCTGTACTATAAAATACTTCAAATCCGAAAGCAATAAATATTAATTTGTTAAAATTGTGTTATTTAGAAATGGAAAAAAGACTTATCTTCTGCTTTGAGAGCTGCTCGGGATCCACTTTTGGTTTAGTCTGTTACAATAATCAATTCACACTTGAATTATCTGAAGTTTTTTGACACGGTTTAACCTAAACTCGTGAAGCTTCGTATGATTTTGTTAACTTCGAACTAATTTTGAATGCGTTTTGGAAAAAAAATATAACTTTAAAACGGAACAGGGTAAAATTAATTCGCAAAACAAAACAGATTGCACTGATTCTATCGCGTGTGTGTAACACTTTTCATGAAAATCGGTTCATGAAAATGAAGGATAATTTAGAAAGAAGGTAGGTCCGCAGAATACACGTGCTCCTTCGCCTCCTTAGAAAGCGAAATACAATGGTAGCTTTGTCTGAAAATCCACGAACACGGATGTTTATATGGTGCGACGGGTAAGGCGCGGCGGCAGATATGCGTTGGAAGTCGGATTCTTAAATTCAACCATGCAGAGGCAAACCTATTTTATTTTATTTATTTATTTATCTATAAAAAGAATGTTTGTATTACATTATTCGATGCCTTTCTCACTAGGGTATACCTGTGTTGAGACAGGCGTAGAGGTACATAAATGAGTATCATACAAAAGAATATTTAATTACAACATAAGAACATTTAAGGTAAGATACATACTGATTTATACAATTCAAACAGAAAGATGATTAAGATTGAGGGTTAATATCATAAAGAGAGCATTATATAGGTGAAGGAAGAGATGAATAAAGTAGTAAATCCTTTCGAATCTATATAGGTAGTTATATTATACATATAGGATTTTACTATTTTAAGTTCTTTAATGAGGGTAAGGACATACGTGAGATGGTAATTCTGTCTATTTGTACTCTATTTTACAGATGTTAGCAGTAGTGTGACGTCCAATACTTATAATCCATTTCTTTATATCTTGTTTGTATTTGGTCATTGATTCAGTTTGTCTAATCGTGGCTGGAAGTGTATTGTGTAGTTTGCAAGCTATGTATTTAAAGTGTTTTTGTCCAAAGGTGGTTTTAGAAAAGGGAGTTTGGAGAAGTTCTTTATTTTTGGCTCGGGTATTGTGTATCATTTGTGTTGGTTTGTATAGGATTTTGTTGTTTTTATGTAAATAAAGTAAGATGGATTTTGCGTAGAGCTGTTTAATGTCCATAACGTTGAAAGTATTGAAGATCGTATCGGTGCTGGTAGTGAGAGGAAGTTTAAGAATTATTTTTATTATTAGTTTTTGTGCTTTAATGATGGGGTCGAGGGCATTAGAATGAGTGTTACCCCAAGCTAAAATTCCGTATTCGATGTGAGATTGGCACAGTGAGTAATACACTGTTTTTAAAAGTTGTAGGTTAAGGAAATTGCGCGTTTGTTTGAAAAAGTAAATAGATTTGCGAATTTTGTTTGTAGTGTTAAGTATATGTTGCTTCCAATTTAGGTGTGTATCAAAGGTTAATCCTAAATATTTGATAGTTGCTACTTGTTCTAGGCATGGGCAGTTGCAATTCCGGTTCAGAGATGAGTTATTACATCCGTGTATTTTCAATTTTGGGTGTAGGTTTGGTTTTGTGATATTGGTAAGACTAGACAGTAAGTATTTAGTTTTCTGTATGTTAAGAGTTAATGTGTTCGAGTCAAGCCAATATTAAACCTTTTGAATTCCTACCTCCGCTTTAGAATATACGGTAGGCCAATCTTTTGCTTGAAATAGTAGTACAGTGTCGTCGGCGAAACTGACAATAGTGGCATCGATATCTAGGTTACACAACTCGTTAATGTATATTAGGAAGAGCGTTAATACTGTTTGAATCAGAAACTAGCAATTATTAACCGTTAGGCTATTAATACTGTTTGAATCAGAAACTAGCAATCATCACTATAATGTATGAAATAGATATCTTTACAGAACCGTCTTGGTGAGAGACCACAATTGGCTATCATAATCTATTTAAATTACTTTAGATTTGTTTAACAAACAGTTCTGTATAGCCAGACACTCTTTGTTTAATTTTCCCCAGAATTGCGAAAACTATAGTTCCGCTGGTTTTGGTGTATAAGCCTCATGTGCGGTATGGCATAAAAAGGACAATACGTTTAAGAATCAGTTCTATTACAATATGTAAATATATTATAAATCATATACAAAAATATTTTTAAAATCTTGATGATAATGTCATATTTTTTAATCTTAGTACTCTCTGAAAAGACATGTACCGCCATTAGCCTTGGCTGAGAATCCATGACTGATTTATATATTTAAATATACATATATCTAATTTCATATAAAGTTGATTATTAGTAGTCACAATGTTTAGAAACACTGTATTATGTTGAAGTGTTTTGTATGAATAGTCATATCACGATATAATAATAATTGAATACAAGGAAGTGAATTTTCATAACGGAATGTATTGCATTTTTTCGCCATCATAAGCGGCCGTGAAATTACAAGTTAACTTCAAGTATGTAATTATCCTCGCTCCTCTTCAAACAAAATGTTAATGTGAACATGAAAATGATTGCATTATTAATAAAACCATTCTAAAAAATATATTTGTTTGGCGTGAAATGACAATGTGCTTAGTTCCTACCGGGATGCCATTTATCCAGTTACTATTCCTCCCTGACCAGCTGGAAAGTATGAGAAATTTGGAACAAAGGCAAGAAAATTGGATTGCATTTGTTTTGAAAACATATGAAGATTTGGAACTACATTGGAAGAAAATTGTTTCTGTTTTACGTGTACGCAATCTCTTTTTAAAGTAAAAATAAGGAATTTGACCGTCTCGAAACTCGGAAGTACATAATATCGTTTTGTACTTATTTGTTTTGTTACGGCGATAATTACCTCAAGGTTTCCCAATTGAACATATAACTAAAATGTGGTTGAGTCATGTGCCCTTCGCAGAGATACACTGGTAAGTGATTGGTTATCTCTTTTCCCCGCTTAACTTATTTTTCGTAAAAATTTAACTTAGCAGGAGTGCCCGGGTTCATGGGGTGAGGTTTGTACAGGTCTTGGCAGTAGATGCATGTGCCCACCTGCGGCGTGGTGGGCAGGATCGAAAGAGATTGATTGAGCGAGGTTTTTTTTGTCCTCTCCAGTCAGAATATTTCGACCCATAGCCTTGCACCGCAGTTGAAGGGATGGATTCAAACGTCCTTAATTTCTGTATACGTTGAACCCCTAGATTCCTACCCACCCCTCATACCTGTTTCCTTCCCAGAACTTCCAATCCTTCCCTTCCTTAAAAAACCTTCCACAGAGCATCGCCTAAGATGACATAGGCCCTGAGGGAAATTATTTTCTTAAGGGCCTCTTGTGTGGAGCTAATGTAAAAAAAATTCAATTCCAGCAAACACCATTTCGTCTCGTTTCGTTCTTAGTTCTCCCGTTTAATCACAGGATACCATATTTGTCCCAACGCACATAGGTCTCATATAAAACGCTGTAACTCCCTTACTATCATAGTTAGAAATATGTTCTAATCGGTGTTAGAAAGGAAAAACACCACGCTTTATAATATTCCAATCCAAAAAATAGCCACCAAAAAAGTAAAATGTACACTTTTATGTACACAAAGTTTTGAATCGCAAATTGAAAAAAAAAATTGAAACTTCGGAAATTTTTTATAAATTATTTTTACATAGAGCGACAAAAAAGTGAGGTTACAAGTTACAATATGTATTTGTTGTACATTTGTCTAATAAAATATGCATGTGTTTTTATTTTTATTTATTACTAGCTGAACCCGACTACGCTTCGCTGTGGTTTTGTCTGATTTTAATTATTAGAGGAGTTAACAAAAATTGTCTAGCAACTGTGCATTTTCCAAGAAGACACATTGCTTAATTGAATATCTGCTGTGACTATGCTGTAGTGTAGAATATAAGGAAAGAAAAAAAAACATTGCCTCGGTGATCAACTTTGAAAAAACTTACACATCAATCAACTGGTCACAGTTACACCTTTTTGACCTTTGAAAATTTGTCATATATAATTCAATTTGTTAATCTGATTTTTTGTAGGTTTTGCAAAGTTACGAACTGACATTCAGTACAATTACGAGTAAATTTAAAACGCACAAAGAAAACAAATGAGTGAAAATAGTAATATAATTTGTTAGATATAATTCTACTTTTAAATCCGATTAAATTCTTTTAATTCCTAATTGTAGGTATCATAAATTTTTGTAACTTTTAATAAAATTAATAAAATTGCAACACTGTCTAGAACTGTCTTTCCGTTTTTTACTATGACAAATTATGAGTCAATTTAAAACGCAAAAAATTATCCTCTTCCTTTGGAACTACCAAATAAAAAGTATGTATAAACGCTCTTCTGCTAAAATGCAATGTTCTGTAAAAATTTTGAGTCAATCCATCGATTACTTTCCGAGAATAGTGAACGCAAACATACGGAACCTAAATTTTTATATATATATAGATTAGTAACTTTAGTTAGAAAACTTTTTTTATGTTTGTATGCAAAATTTTTATAATAAAAAATATGTTTATTTCGAATACTTTGAAAGCGTATTTCATCACCTTTCTAAAACAGTTTTTGGTTTTTGAATGTGCTCAGAAATATTCCAAATATTTGCATTTTACTGTAAAGCGAAATTATTTTGACCATCTGAAAAAAATGCCAAATTTTTGAAGGGTTAGTAATTACATTTTAGTCCATTTTAAGTGCATCTGAATCTGTAATTCGTAAGCAGTTTCGGATGCAAAAGTACTCGTATTCTAGGAATCTCAAGGCAGATTGAGACTTTTTATTTAAGAGCATGAATGATTGAACAGGCTTCAGGTTTAACTTATCGAAATTGATGAATATCGTCGATGTAGAATGTTCGTATTAAAAAGCAGAATTTTCGACACAGTCCGAGTTTATCACCTTCTCCGCCATGACACTAATAGCATTCTTTACGGAGGACGGTCAGGTCGGCCGATACGAGTGTCGCCATAAATTCATATTTTTTGCCATATCTGAATTATCCAGTTTCTATTCCATTGAATGACTAATTATGATAAGCTGTTTAAAAACGAGAAACAAGAAGTTTTGAAAGCCAGAATGGCAAAAATATGATCCAGGCTGCATTCATTGAATGCAAAGTTTTTTGGTTCCAGTTTCGAATTCGAACTTGCTCCTTTTCACAATAGTAATTTTGTAAATATTTTGAGAGGATGGCGATTTAACAACGAGAGCGCAAATTTTTGTTTTTGTTGTGTTTGTGTTTTTCTTTTTCCAAATATGTTTCCTTCCTAACGGAGGTTGGGGAGCATCATTGACCATGGAATAAAGTTCTAAATAGTATTACCGTCAACTACTCTATAGAATATTCCTCATTCAAATTTTTGACAGTTTTTCTTACAGAACTTCTATCTACCCACTTTTTTTATAATTTCAAGAAGCTTGTCATAAATTTTCAGACTGTAAACTAATTATGAGACCTTGTTAAAGTAACTTGGGGTAGCTTCTATTTACATTTCAAGATTCAAAATTATTTGTATTTGAAATTAAAACGTCACCATTTACAAAATACTTGGGTATTTAACCAATTCATATAGAAATTATGTATTCAATAGATAGGCATACGATTTTGTTGTAATCGCTTTACATAGGAATTCATATTCAAATATATGGTTATACCCGTGTTTTTTTTACACCATTTTTTTATTATTTATTTTTTTCTACGCCCATGGGGCTTTTGCGTTGGGTACACAATCTTAACATTTTTTACATAAGTGGTAGGAATAAACAGTAGGTTGATATAATAGAACTGATATAAAAAAATATATATATACTCTGTGTTTCCTCCTTTCTACAACATGGGTCTCTTCAAGACCAATGTTCATTCCTTCCTCTCCTCAAAAAGACCCACCACACAGCATCCCAGATGACATAGACCCTGAGGGAAATTATTTTCCTCAGGGCCTCCTGTGTGGAGTTAATGTAAAAAAAAAATAAGAACTTTTAAACATTGATTTGATAAATTTAAAAAGTCGATGTCATTGGTATATTCATTTGCTAAACCGTGAAGGCGACAAATTGATGAGTTTGTTAAAGGTGACGTTAAAATAGATCGTTATGCCGGTGAGTCGAGTAGGTAGGTACTCTAAAATTGACTTAAGTTAGTTAGTTAGTCAATTCTCTAGATTCGAGACCGTCTTGGCTTTCGGGGCAATCTGTTTACATTTATAATACGTAATGCGTTCAACGTACCTACTGATGTCGTTAATTATTCCCCTGACGTGTATAGTACCTATAATATAATGTTGAAAGCTGATAAAGTTTAGATTTTTTTTTCATGTAGAAAAAGCAAATAAACTACATTTATTCATAAATTTAGTTGATAGGTATCGAATTCGTGACCCATGAGTGGAAAGTGATAGGTAATAATTTCTTCGGCAAGTTATCACGAATTTGATCGTATTTAACGATTTTTCGTGATGATTTATTAATATTTTAAACACATACTGTTTTTTTACGTTTTTATTATTGACATAAAATTAAAAAGAAATCTTTTTCTTCACGGTAAACTTTGAAGATATAGTAAAAATGATTTAATTTTAGAAAATTCACAATGTCGGCTAAAGGTCGAGGAAAAGTTGTTATATTAATGTCGGCATAAAATGTCAAAGGACGCGTAATGGAACCGTCACATACAGCTATAAAATTCTATATATCTCGACATACAATTCCATAAGACCCGCCACACCTAAGCATAGAAAATACAGATTATACGCCGCGCCGTAACCACTGCTCACGCGATATGCGACCCCCTCACCTATTTACGGCGGAGAGGGGGTCGCATGTAATTACTATAATTAATATTGGAGCTGCGTAAACGTGCGAATGACGGCTATCAAGTTGACAGATCCAGTACAAATAAATGATATTTCGCAGCAGCTTCTTAATTCAACTGACCCCCTCTCTCTACCAAGAAATCTTTTATATCGTAGGGTGTCGGTACAACACAAAAGCGTTCGCGCTTTTAACGCTGCGTGTAACCGATGCTTAATACGCACATTGCAGATTTTTACATATTTCGGAGAAATAATAAATATTTATGAACGCTTGTTTACCATTCTTAATATATGTTTTTTTTTATTATATTACAAAGAGTCCAAACACCCATATTTTTAAAGCTAATAATGTAAGTAAGGACAGAAAAGAGATTGGGAGGAAGAAGTTTGAGAAGTACCTTTACATTCATATTTGACAACTAGACAAAGCCTTGATATTGTTCGAGCAACATTTCCATTCTGAATGGTATTAAAAGCTTTTTATGAAATAACCAAGTCCATGGCGCCTAATATCATCTTTAGTTTTTATGTGAATACCGCTCAAGTGTCCCAACTGCTCCCAACATTATGGAACCAGTGAGACTATGAAATCCTAAATTGTGGTATGTTGTGAAGCTGAAGATAGTGGAGGAGGGTGTGTCTTTCACTCTTGAATGTACATGAAATTTACTGCATGTTATTTTTAATGAATTTTTTTTTTCCCATACAAAAAGACGTACTTACTAAAAATCCTTAGTGTGAGGGGCGATCTTACTTGCTGAAAGCCTGCCGGGCGCCCGACCCGATTGTGATTGGCCCGTATCGTAACAGCAGAAAATAATAAATCTGGCTGCACATGCCGGTCTAATTTTATCTTTTTACCTCAAAACTACCCCTAAAAGTTGGAATTTCGAAAAAAGTTATTTACCTTTTTACTTGTACTATCATGTAGAATCACCCCCCGAAGTAAATGCACTTTACCCCACCACACCCTGTATATGTAATAGACTATGTGTAAGTAGACTTACATAGGTTAAATTAAAATTGTAAAACCAGTGGGACAATGACAGATCTATTGGAAAGTACCTGGTTATTCAAATTGGTCTTCAAACATTTTAAAAGTCATTGCAAGCATTGTTTCGAAGTTTCCATGCGACAAATGGTACGGAAACTTTTTAAAAACATGAGACTAATAGTAACACGTCTCAAGTTTATAATTCTTAATGAGTGCAACTTGTGAATTGGATTCACAGTCACGATCACACGAGCGGTTTATCTTTTTCCCGTATAATTTGCGGACTTGTGGTATCCGCAGACTAGATCTCGTTTTCGCTTTCGTTAGACGTAAACGATAAATTTCCCTTTCGGAGATCGATTTTGCTTTCAAAACGACCGCGCTCACGAGAACTCGAGCTCTTGCTGGTTGGTGGAAAGATTTAACGGAAATTTCTTTGCCGACGAGGGATCTTCTCGTCCGTGACCATTGCGTTGTTGGAGTTGATTTTTATTTGTAATGAACTCACTAATACGTACGAACCTTCTGGGTATTTTTGCATTCGTTTGCCAAGTGTAACGAATTGTAAGAAATTTGACAGTAAATCAACTAGATAGATGGCAGAAGTGTAGCGAAAGACGTTAAAATGCAGTAAAATGTTAATGTCAATATACTTGTTATTATTAAATAAATTAAGCCTCAGAGGAAATCATCTATAATATTGATTACATACTTTAATTCTTCGTATAATTAGCCAAGAAAACCAGAAAACCAGAAGATAAGAATTTTTTCGAATAATATTATATGCATGGATCCAATTATCAATCGGAGTAGCAGAAATTGAAATGAGAAGTTAAAAAATATGCACAAATTATGCATGTAAAATGAATTGTTCACGGCCGTATATCCTTAAAACGGTGCCCTCCACTCGAGATGAGGATCTGGTCCTTAAGATGGTTCTGGAAAGTGGAGGATGCCCTTGACTAAGGATGAGGATCTGGTCTTTAAAATGGTTCTGGAGAGTGTTGGTTTGGGTGCCCTCGACTAAGAATGAGAATCTGGTCCTTAAAACGGTTTTGGAAAGTGGTGGGTGCAATCGATTAAAGATAAGAATCTTGTCCTTAAAATGGTTCAGGAAAGTAGTGGGTTCTCTGGACTAACGGATGAGGATCTGGACCTTAAAACGGTTCTGGAAAGTAATGGGTTCTCTGGACTAATGAATGAGGATCTGAACCTTAAAACGGTTCTTGAAAGTAGTGGGTTCTCTGGACTAACGGATGACGATCTGAACTTTAAAACGGTTATGGAAAGTGGTGGGTGCTCGACCAAGGATGAGGATATGATTCTTAAAACGGTTCTGGAAAGTGGTGGGTGCATTCGACTAAGGATGATGATCTGGTCCTTAAAAAGGCAAATGAATTTTAACCATTTTAATATGAATGTTCTCTTCATTGCTGAAGATAACTTTACTGCAGGCCTACGAATGAGTTGGGATTTCTTCGAAAAATTCCAATATTTTTGGTGAGGATCGACCGATCTGCGTATAAGCAGGAGAAATTTGAGGGTTATCTATGTCAAAAGCTGGACGCCAGAAGACTTATGAAGAAGAAGAACAATTAATGGAATGAATTTAACCTATTCTCCAAAGAAATAACGCAACTGAATATTTCATAGTGAAAGGATTGAAATGAATGACGTGAAGGTACATACGAGAATCATTAAAAGTAGTGAAATGAAAGCATCACAAAGAACGGAACGCATTTGTGAAAGGACTTAACGAAAGTAATGAAATGAAAGGAATACAATTAAATGATTAGAATGAATTTATTTAACGACCGATGTGAAATTAATGGATTAAAATAAAATGTTTAGAATGAAATGAAAATTGTTTTGTTCCGTAAAAACCACATTGGATGGGTTAAATAAACAATACCATAAGTCTCCTATGGATTTGGCAGAGTGTGGGAGTGAACTGCAATGCGTAGGCAGCCTTCCTCGACCATTTACAATTCGTCAGCGCATAACAGTGTGAACCTTTCGTGATTTTATTCGTTTTCCTTTGTCATGGCGTGACATCGCGATGATTGGTGAAGGTTGGAAAATGAAAGAGTTATGTCAACATTAACTCAACTGTATGAACTTAAGTTGATCCTCTTTTGATACCAAATACCAGATTTAAAAAATATTTTTAGTATCTAATGCTGCATATTAATTTGCCAACATAGCGCGAGCCGAGCCATCAGGGGGAAAGGAATGAGCCGTTTACGATTGCTTCATTCCTTTCCCGTAACTCTTGGTTCGGCTCGTAGGTTCGGTTGGCGTGTGCATATGTAGCCTTACAAAAATACATTAAGCTTCATAACTATTTTATAAACTTGTAATAAATATTATTTTTTTATTACCGATAAATTTATTTTCGGAAGCCTAATATCTCATGGTACAGCACTACTAACACCAGTACTTTTTCACATGTAATCGTAATGCAACATTTTATTATTTTACTTATAAATAAATACTAGGAAATTATGGACTAAACATTATCACAAACTTAGCACAAAAATTCACAACCCTAAACTAAATACTTGACTTTGCATTGTTATTATAGTCGTATACTAATTACGTTAGTATATTTATTACGTTAGTATACTTATTACGTTAGTATACTTATTACGTTATTATAGTCGTATACGTTATTATAGTCGGACGGCCGGCGTAGTCCAGCGGCAAGGCTCTTGACTCACACATCGAAGGTCGCGGGATCGAATTCCGGCGTGGCGAATAAATTTTATTTGATTAATTTGTGTTATTTCACAATTTATTGATTTAAAATAATATACAGTATATTTGCGGCACGTTCCAGAGTGGAAGATACTCTCAGTATCGCCCTGGTGTAAGGCCATCATTCAGAATTGAAACATTGCTTGAAATGGCTTAAGCAGCGTTTGGTGACCAGATGTGAATAGCCAGGTACTCCCCCACCTTCCTCTTCCCTATCTCCTTCCCCTCCCCGTTACTTTCAGCCTCACAACTTACCCCAATTGGAGATGCCCTAGTCTCACTGGCTTCAGACGGGAGCAGTTGGAACTCTTGTGCGGTATTCATATAAAAAAATACGCCTCATTCATTTTCACTGTTAAAATTTTTGGTCGGCTTCATGGGGTTGGATTAATTTAATTAGATTTACCAAAATTTTGACAAGTCACCTAATGTATAGTTATCCAATCAATCAATCAACACTAGTTGATAATCGAACACCAAAAACATAGTTTGCCTTTGATCTATGACAAGCGAGAAAGAGTTCAAATAATAAACGGTAATAATTTCGAAATTAATTCTTCGAACAACAGTAGTACCTACGTATTTACGGTGAATTTCAGGCAACAGGTTTACAATCATTTTGTTGCACTACAAAACAATCGAAGTATAAACTCATTGATTTCACCGCAGGTGATTTTACAAAAGAGGAAGGTGTAATCGTCCAGTCAAGGACACAATACGCCAGGGCTAGTTATCTATTTGGAAAGCCAATTTAATCGATGTTTAATGATTTTTTAGCGATATCTCTATGTGTAAAAAATAGCTGTAATGGGCAGGAATTTACACAATTTCTATTTTGTATTTCACCCATAGAAAAAAAAACGTTGTAAAATTAACACATACCAAATTATCACGCGCAACAAACGATTCCACACGAACTCGGAAGATTTTTATTCTCTTACAAAAGTTAATTTTCATTGCTTTTGTAATTACATAATTTGAGGCTTTTTCATCCACCATGCCAGGCACATGCCCGTGTTGTGGTTATGTGTTGTGTGTGTGTTTTTTTTTAAATATTTACTTATCTATATAAAATATAAAGTATGTTTACATTAGGTTTATCGATGCCTGCCTCACTAGGATATATCTGTGTCTAGACGGGCCTAGAGGTACATAAATGAATAACATGGGTACAAGAATATTTAAGGTTAAATGCATATTATTTTGAATACAATTAAAACAGAAAGATTATTGAAAGTTTGGATAAATCCCAAAAAGAGAGATATCTTATAAATGTAGAAAGAAATGAAGTAAAGTGGTAAATCCTGTCAAATTTATTCCTAACAAATTGTTGTGTGGTGTGTATTGTATTACAGTAATTTAAATGATAATTATGTAAGTATAAGGATGCAGTTAACATTATCAAATAAACATTATCAAATATTTAGGAGTAACCTTCGATACACACCTGAATTGGAAGCAACATATACATAATACTACAAACCAAATCCGAAAATCTATATACTTTTAAAACAAACACGCAATTTCCTTAACCTAAAACTTTTAAAAACAGTATATTACTCATTGTGCCAATCTCACATCGAATACGGAATTCTAGCCTGGGGTAATGCATATTCCAATGCCCTTGATCCCATCATGAAAGCACAAGAACTAATCATAAAAATAATTCTTAAAATGCCGCTTACTACCAGCACTGATACTATCTTGAATTCCTTCAACGTTATGGACATAAAACAGCTCTACTCAAGATCCATATTACTTAATTTACACAAAAACAACAAAACACCATACAAAGCTACACAAACAATACACAATACCCGAGCCAAAAACAACGAACTTCTCCAAACTCCTTTTTTCAAAACCACCTTCGGGCAAAGACACTCTAAATACATAGCTTGCAAACTATACAATACACTACCAACTACGATCAGACAAAGTGACTCCTTTACAAAATTCAAACAAGATATTAAAAAATGGATTATAAGTATTGGACGCCACACTATCACAAATATCTGTAAAATAAATCACACATAGACAGAAATAACTATTCACATACAACCTATCCCATATAAAATAAATGAAAATAATGGAATCCTGTCAAATTTAACCTATAAATAGATTAGGCAGAATTTATTTCATTACTCCATCTCCAACATTTATAAAATAACTCTCTTTAAAAGATTTACCACCCTTCCAATCACCCTTCTGTTTTAATTCTATTCATAATATGTATTTTACATGAAATATTCTTGTAACTACTATTTATATACCTGTACACCTGTCTCGACACAGGTATACCCTAGTGAGACAGGCATACAAATAAAACCATTGTAAATATATTTTATTATAGATAAATAAATAAAAAATAAAAAAAGTTTATTACAAAATTAATGTATTTTATATGGTTTAATTATTGATTTTTACAGCAAAGAAATCCTTTATTATTCTTTGTTAAACATTTTTATTATTCTTTGTTAACTTTGTCTGTCGATTCTAAACATTTTGGAATCTGGAAATTTACCTGTGGGCTTTGAACATTTGCAGAAATAGTATAATCATCAGTTAAAACTAGAGATGTATGTTACTAACTATAGATTTGTCTTCTTATACTCCACTCATCGATCATACGTCAATGACTCCACTCCTTTCGCTCCACTGTAGACCAATAAAAGGTAAAACGCAATGCACAATGCGAACTAAATACTGCGATACACGTAGCGGGCTTTTTCATATATGTGCACGTAAACCAAATTGAAATTGGTTTGGGGGTCATTTTCCATGCTAGTACGCCCGGCCTAGTTTATTTGGTCGATGATCAAAACATTATTTTTAAATAATGTGTGATTCGACTTAAATTTGAAATCTCTCGTCATAATATAATGGTTGCGTTATCAATATGCCCAGGAAAACAAAAAAAGTTCCTCATTTTTTTTTATTATTATCTACTATTATTAAACACCTCTTTTTTCAAAACGAAAAAGTTTCAATGATGTACATACTATAAATGCATTTGTCAATATCATTTATAGTCAAGTTTCCACGGCCTTTACAATAAGCTCCTTGTATGAAATCACCACCCCTGAAAAAGGAATGTGGCATTTTCATAAGAGCAGGCACTCCTTTTCTGACCTTTCTACGTAATAATGGATTTACTCTTAGATACATTTGGAATTCAAGACCGTAATTGTAAAATCCTCCTCGATCCTGCTTGAATACAATTACTGCGTTATTTGTCCAAAGGCCTAAAGATAATGAGAGGCTTGTTTCAGAAACCAACAGTAGATTTTTGCATTTGACAGTTAGTTGCACAATCTGTGGATGCACCTGCGGCTGGAGATATATGTCAATTGAAGAATTCAGCATTCAGCGGAGCGAAGGTGGTCCTACTGACTTTGTGGTTTGATCTCTGCTATTTTCTGAATCTAAATCATTCTGACATTCGGTGGATAATACAACTTCTTTTGACACAATTCCTTGTTTTATATTTTGAATGAAGATAAATTTGAGATAAAGAATACGTATACTTTATAATTCTTTGTAACATCTCTAGTTGTCGATCTGATTCGAATGTAAAAACCTAACCAACTGGTACATCTGTGAAGACCTAGTCGTCCACAAAAGTGTGTTTGTAATTTTTTCTTTTTTTAAAATTAAAACCAAAATTTCATCAGAAATCATAAGATTTCTAAGTAGGTGTTGAAATACTTACTTAATTATATACCATGTCTTCATGAAACATTTTTTTAATATTTTAAAATAAGGAATTCTGCGAGTTTAATTTGTCCAATGAAATGTGACTACGAATATCTCAATGACAATTTATTTTTGCAGAAAGGTACCATAATGTTGAAATAAAGTCCAAATACACACGACGATTTCTCAATTGAAAACATAATAATTACTGGACCATTAAAACGACCACCATCTTGAGATCCGGAAACGGAAAGTACAAACAAATTTACAACCAGAAAAAAGGCAAAACGGTCGGTCGGACGTTTGAATCCATCACTTCATCTGCGGTGCAAGGACATGGGTCGAGAGAGTCCGGCTGGAAAGGTCAAAAGGCCCCCTCAACCAGTCTCTATCGATCTGGCCCGCCACGCACTTTTCAGTAAATACTTCATAAATATTGTATACTTATTATTATTACGTATTTGAATTTTGTATTTAATTTTTCAAGTTATATACAGTTTGGCAAGAAAGTGTAGAAAATAAATGATGGCGCTGCGATCGTTTTCTAGTTTTAAATGGCAACACCAAGATGGCTCGTAAGACAAAGAACGTATGTTTTAAAAAACACTTCTGGCAAAATGCATATTTCATAGCGTATTTGTATTTTCAAAAAATTTGCACAAAAAACTGTAATTTAATAGAAGCAAAATAAAACAAAACAGGTTTTAAGTGGGCGTTTATTCCGATATAAAAACGTGGGTACTTAAAAATTTAAGTCTATTAATTCAACACCCGACATGTAATTATTGTCTTCGTCCTCGTGTGATTCTTCTTCTTCCGTATCTTTATCTTCATCTAAACGCAGTTCATCGATATCATCATATATATTACTGCCTCATGCATAATATTCTGCATCAATTTTCATCACGTGTTTGCAACAATTTTTCCAATCATCAGCACTTATGCTATTACATAATGCCCATTTTCCGTTTTCCCAGTGTTTCAAATTTTCCATCTGCCTTTTCCCCTTCCTTGACAATTCGTCTTACCGTTGATTCAGATTTACCTGTTTGTGAAAAATCATTAAAATTATTATTATAGAAGGGAGTTTTAAAAACACACACTAGATAATATTCACTTGGAAAGAAAGAAAGAGAAAACGTGAAAAAAGTAACTTTTCTACGAGTTTAATATTATTTTTTTTATTGAGTTATTCCCTTTTTCCTGTGGCCGCACATTAACTGTCAAAATGAAGTGTCAAAATCAGATTTTTTTACCATAACCTCAAATCAGATTGTAATGGTTATTATCGCTCGAAAATTGGCATAAATCTTGTAATACTAATGAAATTTATTAAACAAACTATACTACGTACCAGTCATTTCTGCAGTTCGTTTGCAAACATCTTCTAAATTAAAAAGAAGCTTCTTCGCGTGACACTCGGCTAGGCAGCGTTGAAAAACGCAGAATATAACCCCTCTTGTATCACTATGTAATAATTTATTCATTTTAATTAAATTCAGGCAAACAATGAATAAAAATATTATCAAATCAGCGATATTCTACTCAGATTTAAGACAATAAATCAACCGTAACACCATGTAACACGCGCTAATATGACAGCCATAGGCGGCCATAGGAAACGTCATATAATTCGGTGTTGCCATAGTAATGAACACGTTTAGTTCCAATTGAATTAATTTCTACACTTTCTTGCCAAACTATACATATAAATAATACTTGCATTGTTTTTCATGTGTTTGCATCCTTGAAAATGCATAATATGTGATTACTGCAGTCACATTAGTCTAGGGATATTTATATTTGTATTTTAGTTTATTATATTTTACCCAAAAAAATGTATTATAAATATCCTGTTTGTATCTCAAATAAATAAATAAAATAAAATATAAAGGCTCTCTTCGGTTATACTGAATATTTACATAACACGATTCTTTTGACCTGCCATGTCTTCCTGAAGAAGCCTATACTTCTTCGTAATTTCTTTGTTCATTTGCTTTTAATTTCAAATCATCCTTGTCCCTTTCTTAATTTTTATGGTGCTATTCAGATCTCTTCAATCGGAATATTGTTGTTTATGGCTTTATCACATATTTAATAAGTCATTAGAATAGTGGTTCTTAACCTTTTTGGAGTTACTGATCCCCACCAGTTTCATATGCGCATTCACCGAACCCTTCTTAATTGGAAATCGAACCGAATCATTTGAGTCGGGAGTGTGTCTTGACCTCAGCCGAACCCGCGAAACTGACTCACCGAACCCCTGGGGTTAAGAACCACTGCAGTAGAATCTCATCCTGAGATGAGAAAACTCTGAATGCTTTCAGTTTTCTTTTGACCTAAAAATCAGGGTCGTTATCAGACTTTCATCGTGGTCTGTTAGACCTGCTTCTTACTCTAACATTTGGATCAGAAATCTATTAGATGATCGATATCTTGTCGAAATATAAATACACGAAATTTGATACTTATGGCTTTCATCCAAGATTCAATGACAGTAAAAATAACTAATGAAATTGACTTAGGCTTTTAAATTCCCATGCTCTGCAGTAATTTCCTAAGGT
This sequence comes from Limnephilus marmoratus, assembly GCA_917880885.1. NCBI lineage: Eukaryota > Metazoa > Arthropoda > Insecta > Trichoptera > Limnephilidae > Limnephilus > Limnephilus marmoratus. Next base: position 18,914,277 of record OU862910.1, on the reverse strand, counting down.
TGAATTACACGTGAACTTGTGTAATTTCCTAACATTAATAATGCCTAGTAACATTGAGCAAACACATAAAAATAGAGACGATACTGTTAATTGTATATAGTTACCGCGGCGAGGTATTTGTAACCTTTAAAGAATAGATCCGCTCGTTAAAATTTCAAACTTCGTGGATATTATTATAATTTTCTATTTGTCCTTGTCTAGATCGATTTTAATTCTGCGTGATCGAAGAAGAAGACTAATCGTACATTACCAAGTAATTTCAATGCTTATCATGGCTGTTTGAAACAAGGTATTTTAAGTGCAAAAATAAATTAAAATTTCAAAATTATAGATGCAAAATTTATTCGAGTAAGTATGTAACTACCAAAATAGTTTTAAAGATAATTATTCCAGTGTTTGGAATATATATGATCCTCAACTACCAACACCTCTGCCATAGATCACCCTAAACGGTTCGCTACGTTTGGTAACACAGCAGAGGTGCTGAGGTTCACGGGGTAAGGTTTGTCCTTTTGGCCTCTCCATCAGGAGCCTCTAGCAACATCACCTTACACCGCAGTGGGATTCAAATGTCCGCCACTCCTGGACACACTTACCCCCCGATTTCTACTCACCCCTCATACCTGTTTCCTTCCCAGAACTTCCTCTTCTTCCTTTTTCAAAAATACCCTCCATACAGCATCTCCAAAGATGCATAGGCCTTGAGGGAATTCGGCTTGCTCTACATTAGTTTTGCTTGTTATTCCTATGTATCCTTTATAACTTTTCTATATTTTTATTACTTTTATGTCAGATTTTCTTATAAAATTACTAATAGTAATAATGTTTAATTTCAATAGATGCAAAAATATATAGTTATCCTCTCCTAAGCACAAGCATCTGCTTTATGAGAGTGTTTGAAATATTATGTTATGATACGTAAAATTGTAAACACTAAAAATGTTTTAAACATAGACATCCAAATTCAATAGACGAGAACTTACAGGTAAGGGGAAAAATCAACTATGGCGGTACGAAGAGGGGGAAGATGACTCTGATTGGTTTAAAAATTAATCTGACAGTATATAGGCATCTCGCATTATAATATCGCCATTTAGTTCTTAAAAATAACATCTGCTTTTTAATGAATAGACCTTTTTATGTGGGAGCGCGAATTGCTCGCTACGTTATTAACATATTTGCGAAGTCTGAATAAGCAAAGGAAAGTTCGCATCTTTTCACAGACAACTATTTGGTTGCCGTATTTAGTTAAGACACTTTTACAAATGTTCCATAATTTACTTACCCCTGTAACCAGCTACGAGCACAATCGAGAACCGCCCACATTCGTGATGATCGACAGATTTTAGGGTTATCACAACCGCTCTGTTGCTATATAATTACATAGTATAAAATGAAGTCACTCAAAATGTATGTGCGCATTGATCTTTTAAAATACGCAACGGATTTTCATGCGGTTTTCACCAATAGATAGAGTGATTCAAGAGAAAGGTTTATGTGTATATTACATGCTTATTATAGTAGAGAAAAGCCGAGAAATTCAAATATTCAATTCAGGCAGCGGGCAGCAGGCAAGCGGGTGGTGAGGATTTTATAAAGGTTGGGTAATGGCGTTGTGTTTCGTTAGCCACAGCAACGTGTGGCCGGGTCTGCTAGTTAATAAAAATAATGTAATTATCTCTTTTAATTAAAATTATTTTACCTAAATTATTTCACACGTTATTTAATTACAATAATACGTAGCACGTAGCAGTTACATTATTATTTGCTCCTTTTTGTAGATACTCTTAGTATCGCCCCAACTGCTTGAAATGGCTTTAGGCGTGTTTAGTGACCAGATTTACATAGATAGGTACTTCTCACCACCACATCGACGCATTGTGTATAGGCAACAACTTCCCCCCTCCCCCCTAAACCTCCCGACTTATCTGGGTTCTGCAAATCGGATCGTGCGTAGCCAGGAGTGGGGTATTAATTGGAACATTTTGACGACGAAGGTGCTTTTTATTTATTTTTTGGGTATAATATTTTTTGTTTAGCTACATTTAAGCATATATCAGCAGAAACTTAGTAAAACAGTATTATATGCCTACACCGACACAGTAACAGTATTCTCAGACTATGCATAATATTGTTTAAAGAAATAATATTTATGTAATATATATAACTTCCATTAAATTATTTCTTACATTGTCTATGGACAATGGAAGAAGTGAAAAGAAAAAGACAAAAAGGGTTAAGGATAACATTATATTTGTGAGAACAGCATTCAATAAACAACTTACAGAGGTTTAAATAACGTACAAAAATAACAGCACAGCTTAAGAGAAAACAACATAACATGTACAGGAGTTATATTATCGATGCTAAAAACAGTACAATAATAACAGCTGAATATATTAAAAAGATGAGCCAACATAGTAAGAAGGTATTAATCTGTTGACTGTGATGACGGCCGTGAGCACTCATTCTCGTTCCAGCACTCAGCAATACCGTAAATACGAAACAACGCGCTTACCTAACACGTGGTCCGCTGAGACGTGACAGTGTGATCCAAAGATAATATAATCGGTGGCGACGTGCGTTAGAAAAATATTTTATTTTAAATTTTGATTGATAAAAAATATCATCGGACAGCAAAATGTCACATACATTTTTCATTCCAAACATGCTCACTGTATCTACATTTTACTTCTAAACATACCACGAAGGAGTACATAATTAAGAAAGCAAAATATACAATAACGCCTAATAAAAAAAAACCATACTTTATTTAGTTTAGTAATAAGGCCCTTAAAGTGTGATAAATTTAAAAATTATTGGTTTATTATCCTTTATTAATACCACGGATTTCCAGCAAGAAATAACACATGAAAAGATAGACGTTCCAAATGATACGATTAGATATTTTAGCAGAGCGCAAAAGGCGAAGGCACACCCCTGATTCTTTTGCAAATGGCTGTGTGTTTTACGTCACAGCTGTGTGTGAACACGCCCTCTGAGCGTTAACACGTGTTCACACACACAACTGTAATATGCGTGGGATGGCGTATTTCGGCATATCGCTCGCTGTACATTCCCAATCGGAATATATGGCGAGCGATATGCTGAAATACGCCATCCCACGCATATTACGGCTGTGTGTAAACACGTTCATGATAGTATATGTTACAAAACTGATAATATAATAATATAATTCGAATAAGCTTAAAATAAAGTAAAATAATGCTTCCCTATGGAATGTAATACGACAATTTGGTTTATTCTCCTTATCACTTCTATTTTTACACGTTTTCATAGCACAAGCTACCATTTTTGCCTTGTTATTTCGTAAAATGTACTATGTGACTTCGGCGCTGGTCAGAACAAGAATGATGACGTCACGTTTTTAGATTCAAGGGAGGCGGCTCTCGTAAGCCCAGGCGGTTCCATGGAACCGTTATGGGGAGGGGGAAATAATACGCTTTTATTACTTAGGGCAGGTCCATATATTCCTACGTCCGTGGTTTTAAACAATAAATAAAAAAAATACACCTTCAAACAATTTTGTAAAAATATACGATGTCTTTCCTTCGACGAGCGCGCAGGATTCGATCTGATTGTAAAATAACTTAACTCAATAAATTAAAAACTCATCACAAATCCAGACGAGTTCTGTTCACCAAAAACGTTATATTTATCTTTTTTTTAAATGATTCATGATGGCATGTAATGTTGCTAAAACGCTAACTAGACAGTTGCAGATGGTATCTACTATTTCGCAAATACATGTTACTTAAAAATAAGGCTTGCTGCGTCACCGTGGTGTACAAATACTATTACTATTATTATATTTGCATAGGTCCTTATTAATTTTGAAATGTTTTTTCATGCAGAACTGTATCCAAAAATACGCTTGGCTAACCCATTTAAAAGCCTATTAATACACCAGCTTTCCAACTATAAGTAGTATCGATTAGTGTTTTTGTGGGATCATTTTGCTGGTTTTTATGGCTCTTCAAATTAGCAAGGCGTTTATGTTCGTTATTTGTATCATATTGTGTCTATATTTAAGACCAATAAAAATTTAAAAAAAAGTTTTAAATACATTCCAGAATGTTGCCTTACAAATTGTTTCTTCATCATCTTAACATGTCCTGTTGCTATGGTTGCATTCAACTTTTAAGCTTCATTCCCTTCTTGCACATAATCTTCATTCTATTCTATTAAAAAAATACCGAAATCAATTTGCGTATCTTAATTTTACAATTCGACCCTTTGGAATAACAAGGTTCCATCTGTCTCGGTAACATAAACTACTTCAGAGTTCATGGAAGATAGTTCATGGACAGATGGAACCTTGTTATTCCATTTGGTCGAATTGGCAGCTTAAAAAATTTACTTAATTATTAATTTTGTACGGGAATTGACTGGAATGACGCGCATTTTTTTTACATTAACGCCACACAGAGGAGGCTTTAGGAAAATAATTCCCCCCAAGGCCGATGTCATCTTTGGGGATGCCGTGTGGATGGTCTTTGTAAAGAAAGTTCTGGGAAGGATAAAGGTGTGAGTGTTGGGTAGGAATTTAGTGTGTCCAGCAATGACGGATGTATGAATCCATACCTCCCGTTGCAGTGCAAGATTATGGGTCGAGAGAAACCAGCTGGAGAGGTTAAAGGGTCTCCTCAACCCGGCCTCTCCCGATCCCGAGCTGGTGGGCAGGCGCATTCACTGATGAACCCGGGCACCCCTGTTAAGTCGCCAAACGCAGCGCACCACTTGGACTGACCTACGGCAGAGGTGTTGGTTATCCAATAAATGGCTCCCGGGGCGGCGGTATCCTTACCCGCCTCCCAAACGCTGCCTCTACACTTCAAAACACAGCAATTCGATAAGTACCTTAGCAATGAAATTAACAACAATTATAATAATAATGCAATGAGTAAGTATTTACATTCACACATGAGTCATATCATGTCAAATTATATCATTGAGAACACCCATTAGGGGCCATCCATAAATTACGTCACACGAATTTCATGATTTTTTAAATTCCCCCCCCCCCCCATCGTCACATTTGTAAGATGCACTCCCCCGTAGTGTGACTTTAAATATTTTGCAATTTTACATCTAAAAAAATCTTTTTTTTTTTTACATGTGACGTGGCAAAGCTGATGACCCCCCCATGCCCCTTGTCACACAATGTCACCCTTCTCTACTCCCCCCCTTAACTTATGGATGGCCCTTTAACGTTATTGTTTTGTTATTTATTTCATCAATATTTTCCTTCCTTTGACTGACCGCACAGCTTAAATCGACATATTTCATTTTTTTTGCACTTGTCATTGAGTATCCAAAAATAGTCAATAAGTGGCTACAAGTAAGAACTTAACGATAGTAACTTCCAAAAAATTTTGCAAAAAATAAATAAACATGATATATAAATGTTAGAACATGTGTGCTTTAAAAAAAAGTCTTCCTGTTTATTTTAAAAGTGCAATGAATGCCTTTCGTTGGCGCTGTTTTTTCGATGTTCGAATATTTGCTTAACGTTTTGCAACGCAATAGATACGCTTTGGTATTTGCGAACGATCGTTATTATTATTTGGCAAACGATTGCAAAAAATACAAGTGCCTTGGTACCGAATAACTTGAAAACGAAACACACAATTAATACCAATCTGCTGCATTGAGTCATTGCATTCGGAGAGCAAAAATCATAGTTTTTAAGCTGATTTTGGTATTCGTTTTCATTTCATTTTTCATTCGTATTCATCGTAAACGGGGGTAACTTTAATATATCTACGTAAATAACAATTAATATATTTTTTTATATTCTCTCAATTCAGTAGGCCCCAAGGAAAAAATTCCCCCGACCTATGTCGTATTTGGGGATGATGTGTTGAGGGTCTTTTAAGGGAAAGGAAGGAGAAGAAGTTCTGAGAAAGAAAAATGTATGGGGTGGGTAGAATCTGGGGGTAAACGTGTTTAGGAGTGACGGATGCATGAATCCATCCCTCTCCCTGGGTCGAGAGAGTTCGGCTAGAGAGGTCCACGCTAGGTCTCCCTCAAACTATCTCTTCCGATCCGGCCTACCATGCAGTATGTAGGCAAACGCATTGGCCGCCAAGACCTAGACACACCTCACATGGTTCCCCGGAACCCTTTCAGTGAATGGACCCGGGCACCCCTGCTAAGTTACCAAATGTAGCGAACCTCTTGGGGTGAACTACGACAGAGGTGTTGGTTATCGGTGTTTGTGTTTGATTAAGAGAAATAATTTTGACTTGATTATAAAGAATTTTAAACACGAACTGAGAAAAAATAGAAAAGAAAAAGAAAATTGGAGATACTTACAAAACAACTACACCTGAACATACAGGGTGTCCGGGGGTAAAGTGCATTAACTTCGGGAGGTGATTCTACATGATAGTACAATTAAAAAAGATAAATAAATTTTTTCGAAAATCCAACTTTTAGGGGAAGTTTTGAGGTAAAAAGATAAAATTAGTCCGGCGTGTGCGGCCAGATTTATTATTTTCCGCTGTTACGATGCGGGCCAATCACAATCGAGTCGGGCGCCCGGCAGGCTCTCAGCAAGTAAGATCATACCTCACACTAAGGATTTTTAGTAGGTACGTCTTTTTGTATGGGAAAAAAATATTGGAATTTCGGAAAAAGTTGTTAATCTTTTTTACTCCTACCATCATGTAGAATCACCTCCCGAAGTTAATGCACTTTACCCCCAGACACACTGTGTATCAAAGACTAATTGCACAAAAACATACATCAGTAAAATTAATTCTGAATAAGGTTTTAATGGAATACGTGATGCAATACCACAAGTTTTCTAGTTACATTTTGGACAACATGATGATGGTAAGGCTATATGCATACAAAATCAGTTATATACTCGTACATATTAATGTTTCAATCCAAAGTAGCAAATTTTCAATATCGTGTACAATGAATGCGTGATAATCGTTACGTGTTTTTAATATGAATAATTAGTTAAATTGTAACGAATACTAATTAGTAATTAGCAACCGGTAATCGATGATGAACAATATTGAGTTACACTTTATTTGCACGCTTTGGAAGGTTGGCAAATTTTAAATTAATATAAAAAAATATTGTTTTAGTCAGGTACATCCTACGAGTACTTCATGTCGGCGGTGATGTGTAAACTCGAATTATAATCTGCATGTTAACATTAAAGCCCGATAGTTAACATTCAAAGAGAAGAAGAAGAATGTTAGAAGAAGAAGAATTTTAATTAAGCGAAAATTGTAAAAATATTTAATAATTTTTTTTTAAATATTAAAAAAAAAAACACTTTTAGGCTTTTAAATGAGAGCAAAAATCTCTCGACCAATATCTAAAGTAGCATTTAAAGACACACTTTGATATTTTCCTTCATATCTTTAAAATAGCAAAACAAAATGGGTTTTCATTAATTTTCGGAGTATATTTCGCGATTTTTTTCTAATTACCGTTTCGGCTCGGCAAATGTACAGATAATATCTTCAAAATAACATATATTTTTTTTTTAACTTAAGGGAACGTTTGAACGAACTTGTTGCATTTTTTACCCCCCTCCCCCCCCGGTGACCAAAAACCTAAGCCCGCCGCCGCTCATTTATACCAAGCGTGACATTTTGAAGACCCCCCCCCCCTAGTAGGGGCACGTTCCCTAAAGTATTTAAGGCACCTATGTTATAAATCGGTAAAATAGAATGAGGGGTCTTAAAACAAAAAATTGAGTATATCCTTGATTAATTTTAGTCGCAGGTTCTATCGTTTTTTCAGATTTTACAACTCTTATTTTAGATTTTTTTCTATTATGCTATTTTTTTGTAAACTCCTAGACTAGCCCTTATTGAGAGATGTTTGGTTAGGTTAATGTCCAAACAGACACTACTTTTCTCCACAACTTCGTGGTAAAACATTTGATTGTAAACACTAACACTTCAATATAAGATTAATAAAGAAATTATTAAAGTTATTACGGTTTTCGGTGGTCCAAAGTACCTCCAAAGTACAGCAAATTTAATCAATTATAGTGAGACCAATTATTAATATTATTGGGTAATTTTATTGCTCTTTTTCACGAAGACACGTAACGACGCAAGCCTTTTAAACGTCCGCTTTAGCATACTTAAATAATAATCTTCGGAAATTGAATTAAGAAATTATTTTATGTAACGCGATTCATTATGTTGCCAATTCTTCTTCTTTAAACTGCAATTAGAAAGAGGGAAAAAACCTACCTGGGTAACTTTGACCATCTTTAGAAAGTTAGTTGTACGCAATTATTTTTAATAAATATCTATTAGGTATAAGAATTGAGTTCTTTCCACAGGGCCGGACAAACAGAAGTTTTTTCTGACTTGTTCCGGGCTGCTATCTACAGGGTGAGTAGTATAGAGTCACGTGGGCAGTGGCGGACTAAGCCCGTCAGAGGCCCGGGGCGGTAAAGCTGAATGAGGCCCCCCCCTAGTAAAAGTTGACGTAATTTTACAAGATTTTTATTCAGTTCACACGGGCCTCTGGTCCTAGGGGGCCTCCAAGAACTTCCGTCTTCCCTTGACCAAAACCTAAACAAGGCTTTAAGACACCAGGACACTAAAAAAATGACACTTTTTTAATTAATTTTATAAAAAATGCATTTGTAAATAATCCTTCACCAAATATTGTAAGGAAATTCGAAAAATTGACGGAGATAAATCATCTTATATGGAACCGTTTTAAACAGTTTGTGTGTTGAATTATCCTTTAGCAAAACTTTGAACGCGTTTTTCTCACTATGTTTTTCAACCTGGTTGACAACATATTAGAAAAACCCCATATCGGGTTGGGGCCCCTAGAGTAAAAGAGATGTGCATTGCCTAGGGGCCCCGACATGTTTAAGCCGGCCATGGTAGGGCCGTATTGTCCATAAGGCAGTGTAGGAGTGTAGGCCATTGCCTTCGAAAACCCAGTCACTATAGCCAGGGCCGTATTATCCATAAGACATGTAGGCAACTGCCTAGATGCTCCGCATCGGGTAGGGGCCCCTAGGGGAAGGGGGCCCTGAGATGTGCATTGCCTAGGGGCCCCGACATGTTTAAGCCCGCACTGGCAGGGCCGTATTGAGAAAAAAGCAATGTAGGCCACTGCCTAGGGGCTGAGGGCCACGCATCGGCTGAGGGCCCCTATGGTAAAGGGACCCCACGACGTGCAGTGCCTAGGGGCCCCGACATGTTTAAGCCGGCCCTGCCAGGCAGTGTAGGTCACTGCCTTTGAAAATCCAGTCACTATAGCCAGGGCCGTATTATCCATAAGACGTGTATGCAACTGCCTAGGTGCCCCGCTTCGGGTAGGGGCCCCTAGGGTGAAGGGGCCCCAACATGTCTAAGCCGGTCCTGGCAGAGCCGTATTGTCCATAAGGCAGTATGGGGCACTGCCTTTGAAAATCCAGTCACTATAGCCAGGGCCGTATTATCCGTAAGAAGTGTAGGCAACTGCCTAGAGCCCCCGCATCGAGTAGGGGCCCTTATGGTAAAGGGGCCCCAAAACGTGCATTGCCTAGGTGGCCCGACATGTATAAGCCGGCCCTGGCAGGACCGTATTGCCCGCAAAACAGAGTAGGCCACTGCCTAGGGGCCACGGGTCGGCTAGGGGCCCCGATGGTAAAGAGGCCCCGAGACGTGCATTGCCTAGGGGCCCCCCAACATGTTTAATCTGGCCCTGACTATGACACCATGATGGGATTGTTTTAAAAAGAGCCACCTTCTAATTTTTAAATTTTTATGAACGATGAAAATTTACCATAAAAAATTGAAAATAAAATTCCCTGGTGCGCCATTTCTATCTTTTTTTTAGATATCGAAATTCCCCTATATGGTGCCATAGACACTAGATTTTCAAACCATTTAAGAATTGGTGAATGCAAATCGGTTGTATAGTTTGTTTAATATGTTGTCAACCAGTTTGAAAAACTTGTCAAAAAGTTTCGAGAAAAACGCATTCAAAGTTTTGTTGGAGGATAATTCAAAACTGTTTCAAACGGTTTCACATAAAATGTTGTATCTCCGTGAATTTTTCGAAATTCTTTTAAAAAAATGGTGACAGCATTCTTAACAAGTGCATCTTTCTAAAAATTAAATAAAAAAATGACAAAAAAAATTTTACAGTGTCCTGGCCCCCTAGCATGGTCGATCGATATAGGTTTTATCGAAAATGTCTGTAACTTGAAATCGCTCCCGAGCACGACTGCAGGCCGCTAACGAAGAAATAACAGTTCACATCAAATAAATTAGGAACCCTTAGTCGTTGTGAACTGTTGTTTGTTCGTTAGCGGCCTGCAGTCGTGCTCGGGAGCGATGGCAAGTTACCGACATTTTCGATAAAACCTACATTGATCGACCATGCTAGGACCCTTGGGCTTATTAGGATTTGATCAAGGGAACATGGGGGCGTTTGGGGGCCCCCAAGGACCGGATTTTATTAATGATAATAATAATAACGATTGAATCATTTCTTTAGTGCAGTTTTAAACAACATCAACAACGTTTTCTTGTACTTTAGAGAAGTGCACTACGGAAGTATATTTAGCGCAGAATCTTTCAGGGACAATAGTGCGTAAGAGGTGTTTTTTATATGGTTCCATGACAAAACAGATTGAAGAAAAGGGAGAACAAATCGAAACTAGCCTAACATATTCTTACCGAAACTAATCTAGCCGATTTTTTAAATTATTTTTTATTTAATTACTGTATTATAATTTTTCTATTTTAGAAGATATTTTGAATATTATATATATAAGAGAGACGTAAATTATTATTTTAATCCTCCTGTCTAGGAGATCCTGTAATGAGGGGGGGGGGGTAGGTTTTGGTTAGAGGGTTTTCAGCGACTTCTATGGTGCAACTCCATGGTTTGAGTAAGGTTTTTTTAGTAACTTCAACGACGATGTTTTTAAAATACTAGTTAGTTGTTTTTTTCTGAAAATTCCTAAAGCTTCGTTTTATTAGAATTTGTTTGATACTGTGTGCAAGTTTGTTAAATAATTTAACAGCCAAAAATTCGTATTTTCTTTGACCAAACGTAGTATTACTCGTAGGTATATTTAGCGGTGTATTTGCTTGACTCTGGTTTAATGATTATGTGAGGTGTTTACCTCTTTGTTGTTTTTTGAGTATATATTAAGAGGGCATTACCAGAGAAAACCAGAAATATGTCATTTTCAAATCTGATTTTAGACGAATTGACTCTTTTCCACAAAAAATTAAAAATGGATTTCGAAAGATTGTTCTTTTATCTAGCATTCGCATGTAATAAATTTTGAGAATTTTTTTAAATTTTTAGTATAATAAGGTTATTCCATAGGTCGTTGGCAGATTTGTTAAATTTTCAAAAAAGATTTTGTATTATACCACACCCATTTCAAATAATATAATCATGCAGTAAAATAAATCAATACATTATCTAGCAAACGCATGTTTTAGAATTTTAATTTTAGTTTCAATAAAATCATTAAAAAATATGTACGTACATGTGTTTCTTGACGAAAATTGGTCCATTTATGTATTTATTTGCGCACTTACAAACTAATATATTTCAGATTTTTTTAACATTCTTATTAAATTTAGACATTATTGAAAAATGATAAATACTTATTATCAAAAAATAATTACAAAAAGTACATTATTTGAATAGTTTTATCATCACGCCTTTCAGCATTTTTGGATGAAGGTATAAATTAGAGCTAATTTGGATTGAAATAAATTCGATATTGAGTTATAATTTAAAAAAGCTGGTACGGAGAATAATTAGTCTTTCTCATTGTAACCGCCCTGCACGATCGTAAGAACAACTTTCGACGAAATGTGGATTTTCGTCCGCTGGTTAAACGCTCTTAACCAGAATATTTTTGGCGTAGATTTTTTTGTATAAGTACTTGGAGCATTAAACTGATTAAAAAAATCTGCTGTTGTCGTCATTATGGGGGACCTTTAATACGGTATTCTTTAATCATGTTCTGTTTTATCCGTTTACCGTTTTTAATTGAATTTCCTTCTTCTTTCTAAGTATAAATAAATAGTCGCCACACCACGCCACAACAACACAAACAACAACAACACAAACAAAACCCGAGGACATAAATAATGATAATAAATTACACATATGCACATAAATAATATTTTATTGTTTTGGGTAGGTACACATTTTCATATAAATCTCTCTTCGTGATTAATGTACGACTCCCCGTGGCTACAAACTTGCAAACTTTCAATAGAAATTAACAATTAAAAGTCCTACACCCGTACATAAATATTATGTAACTAATCATAACTACCAATGTACATTATTTATTGTAAATTAAATCATTTTAACTGTTTATTTTGAGATCCGCATCTTACCAGCAAACTGCTAATGATAAAATAATTATTTTCATTGCGATAATAATACCTTTATAAATAATGGCAAAATGATAGGTTTAAAACACTGAAGAAAGATTTTTATCGTTATGATAATTGATTTTTTAGCTGTTGTTTGTAATGAATACGTTGTTTGTAGTTATTAATTAATATGTTATGTTATCAGTTCAAATAAAATATTATGATGGAAATTATGACATTATGATAAAATATCAAAAAATACACCATGTTTTTACTCTAAGCCATCTCTATACTTACAGGTACATATATAATTCATCTGTATCTGTATACTTTTTAAAGTTTCACCGCTGACCAAAAACATTTCAAAATAAGCTTAGGAATCAGGTAAAAGTATGTAGGGCCCTTCCTGTTACTCTCTGAACAGTGATTTACAGCAGAAGATATTATAAAACAAAGTGTAAAATATCCACACGAGTTTTATTATAAAATAGTGCAGACCCGTGCAAAAGCACGGGTGAAAAATAAAGTATCTAAAATAATAAAACTTATAAGTTATAACCCACAAAATCGAACCCCGGTCAACAGCCGGAAGACAAGTATGCTGACCATTACAATACCAACCATTATAAGAATGGTAACATAAATTCATTATCCGATAGTATTAATACGAAAGCGTCTGTACGGTTGAAATTTAAGAACCCATTTCGAGTACGCGAAACCATATTTTTATTTGAAATTTGTTATAAAGCCACTGTCGCGCGTGTCGCCCGCCGCCCGCAGGGCCTAGCAGCAAAAACCCGCAGAGTGGGTTTTTAACTTCTAGTACCTATTATTACTGAAAATTGCAAGAAGAAAGCACATTTGAATTGAATTTTCAAGACTGGTTGTTTAAAAATTTTTTAACAATTCTTCAAATTTTTAAGTTAATTTTCACTTGTTTATTGTTGTGTGTAAGATCTACCTATTCAAGTTCTGTTATTATATCATTATATTCCAGTTGCTTCAAAAAGGGGGCTTACATTAATTACTTGAGCAGTTTTTCTTCCAATCTAGACCCCTCCCCTCCCCTTGGTGAGATAAATTTGGGCCACTTCTATTTTTTTAAATTATTTATTAACCAAGATATTACAATATAGTGTATGTATATTATATAATATATCAAAATACATTTTTTTTGGTATATACCACCTCACTAGGCTGAGCCTGTTCCGAGGTGGCAGGAATTTAAACTAATTTAGATATCTTACTCTTGGAAGAATAATAAGATAAAAATAAAAATATTTTAATTTAAATAGATAAATAGAATAAAAGAACAATAAAAGAAAAGAAAAAGAAAAGAGATAAGAAAAATGTAAAAATAGAAAAAAATATGAAAGAAACAAATTAGAAACACGATATTCTTTTCAAGTAACGTGAGATTTTGCTGGACACCCCCCCCCCCCCCTCCTTTTGAGATCACGTAATTAATGTATGCCAAACTAAAATAATCAAAGAACTTTAAATAGAAATTTCAGAGTGTAGAAACCAATTTGAAAATTTTATGTATTGTTAAAGTTTTTTGAAACATTTATGCCATTTAAACCCATTTATTTTACGATGTCACCATCAAATCACAACCGAAAATATATTTTTAAATTATTGTACGAGTAGGTAGGTACTAGAGCTGTTAACCATATAAAGGTCTTTCATAATTGACATTAATTTAGCGACAGGATATAATAATATTTGCTTTGTATTTCCAAATGCGTATCGTGTCATCCACTTGCACCAGCGATTATCTCAGATAATTGCATTGCAATTCTAAATTCAAACGATGCCAACTTGAAGATGAAGCATTCAAGATTAAAATCATAAGTTCAGATGAGGGTTTGGCTCAGTTGTGCAACGCTCCGCCCAGCATCCCAGCATACCGATTCAACTTCTATTATTCATCAAATAATGATCTAGCACCTCGGCACTTAGTAGCAATATACCACCTATTACAAGTACAAATTGATGTGAATGCCAGCAGGAAAGCCCTTGTTGCTGCATTTGACATTTTTGATGTCCCGATCTTAACATTTTGAAGATGGGTCAATTTTAAATGCATGAATGTGAATGGGTAAGGAGTAATAATAATTGATGTTATTGTGGGTCGATACTTGGACCTATTTCGTGTGTTTTGTTGGAGGCAGAATATGTGGCAATGTTGTGTTTAATCACCGAAGAGATGAATGATGTACATAAACCTTCTGGTCGTTATTGAAGGATAGAATATTTTTTTTACCAAGTAAATTATGGCTTTCAATAAAGATTGGTGATTTTCGCGTTTATTTTTATTTTTGAACGAAAACTGAGACAAAAATAGCAGTTTATTTTGAAGAATAAATTTTAGAAACTTTTTTCAACAATTTGTGCTTTTTCGGTTTGACCCCCGATTCATACCCACCCCTCGTACCTTTTCCTTCCCAGAACTTCCTCGCTTTCCTTGCCTTTAAAAGACCCTCCACACAGCATCCCCCAAGAAAATATTTTCTTAAGGGCCCGCAACCCGGATTTGGGCCGATTTATTACATATTTCCCTTAAACACGGTAAGTTTTAAAGCTCTTAAAAAATATATGTTATTCTTGAAGATACTATCTAGACTTTGCCCGCACCGAAACGCAAATTATATAAAATTCCCTCGATAGAAAAAAATGCTCCAAAAACTATTATTAACACGTTTGTTTCAGTTATTTTACAAGTTATATATATGAAAAAATTCGCAGTGTTTCTTTAATGCTCGCGAGATTTTTGCTCTATTTTAAACGAGTCGTGTTTTTTTAAACATTTTCGCAATTTTCGCATCGATTTTGTCGCCGTAAATGTTAGCGCTCTCCTCTAACATTCGTAATTTCGTATCTCTCCATCTTCTTCTTTTCGGGCTCGGTTGCAGAGCCTTAAGGACCTTCTGTGTGAAGCTATTTTTGTAAAAAAAAAACAATACAGGACGCTCTGAGGAACAAAAATTCCTTCAGCGCCTATGTCATCTTGGGGATGATGTGTGGATTCTCTGTTTAGGGAAAGGGAGGAGAGGACGATCTGGGAAGGAAAAAGGTATATGGGTCGGTAGGAATCTGGGATTAACATCGAAAAGGAGTGACGGACATATGAATTCATCGCTCCCACTGCGGTGCCAGGTGATGGGTTGAGAGTCTGCCTGGAGAGGTCTAGGTTAGGTCTCCCTTAACCAGTCTCTCCCGATCCGGCCCGCTACGCAGTAAGTGGGCAAACGGAAAAATTCAACGCCAAAAACTAGACAAACCTTACCCCATGAACCCGAGCACCACTGCTAAGTCACCAAATGTAGCGAACCACTTGGGGTGACCTATAGCTGGAGTTTTGGTTACATTGCATAATCCGATCAGTGGCTGAGTTGGCATCGCGTTTGGGTTCCACCCGGACGTCGCGTGTTCGATTCCTCGACTGGCTAAGTCTTCCACCACGACACAAGCAATATTGTCCGCTTACTGTAGAGGTAGTAGAGGATTTTAAAATATTGTCAGGTTATTCGTGACCCGGGAATGTTTAATAAAAGAACAATATATGCTTTCGGCAGTAGATACCCATACTCGCCTCAAAAATTTAATGATGAGTGAGTTTTGTTTTGATTTCTGTTGGGTAATTTATCATCGTTGTATCATAAGATAAACTTTTCTTAGGGACTCAGTAATCATTGGAGTGCGCCTCCGATAACCAATGAAGTTGCTAATCTAAGAGATGATAAACGTTTTAAAAATATACTTTCCCCTTATATAAGAAGCAAAAATAATGATTAAAGAAATTGGTACAATCCAGAAGCGAGTAATTAAAATTTCTTACACTACAAAAGAAATATACGTAAGAGTCGAAAATAATAAAACAAACAAACCCAGACGCGGTTAATTAAAAATGCTCACAAAAGAAATATATACACTTACCTAAATAATAGGCAAAAATAATAAAGTAAAAGTATAAATAAGCGTTTAACTAAAAATATCGATGTGCACTACAAAAGAAATATATTATCATAGAAACAAAGATCGCGGGACTTTTGAAATCGAAAAGGTTTATGACATAGCGGAGAATGTTAAATTGTAGAAAGATGCAAATTTTTCACGAAAGATTGCATATTGCTTGACATTCCGCTCGATTTGTGTCCCACTTCTCTCAAGAACTTTACTTCCAAATAACTACGTTCCTAACGAAATGTGAGGGTACTTACAGATTAATTTGTTCGCTTTTCAGAACAACTCATATAGGTCTCATAGAAATCGTGGTGTCTCCCTTACTATCTTGGTTAGAAATATGATATAAACGGTGTTAGAAAGAGAAAATACCAAACTTTGTATTCAAATCTAAAAGTAAACAACAAAATAATAAAACTGGTTACTGGGGGTTACTGCAGGTATTCTATAATCCCTTCAAAAACGCAACGCCCCTTCCGATTTCGTAAATTTATAAAAAGTCGGTTAAATGGGTCACGTTAGGTTAAATTATGGGCTATTCAAAGAGGTTTCGATTTGACGTAATTCTGCGTTGGCATGGAACCATCATAATTTCTTTTCGTCTTTTTCAAGCATGCCTTTGTTACTTTCATAAATATTATAAACAAGCAAATCAATAATTTCGAACATCGAAATAGTTTGGAACACCCGCCTGTAGTCCCCTCTTTCCCCGCATTAGTACAATATACGATTCAGTACACCACTATACAAGCAATAACCTCTTTATGATTATACTGTATCTACTAACTACGTACTACCGCATATTCATCAATAAATTTATGCAGTTCCGATTACGAAATTAAAATGGGATGGGCATTCCGTTGTCTTGAAAAGCAGTTGCACAAACCACAGAGTGCATATTGTATGTTGAATGCAGAGAAATGTCATTAACACGCCTTTATCAACCTTACGAGAACCGTTGACATCTCTTTGTTGATCCATGATGAAATGTGACGCACACTCCCCTGAAAAGATTTAACTAATCAAGTACCCACAATATATTATGAAAAAATATATTATTTTGTTGTTTATTCCTTGAGCCTCTCCTTGAGACCAGCGATCCGGTAGCTCTTGAGGGGGCATTGCTATGCAAGCGGCTCTCCGCAAACATTGTTGAAGTGCTGCAGTAGCGCGGTAGCCCAAACATCATTCTGCATGCGTCATTATACATAGTTGTATCCTATTAGGTGCTTACATGTGAGTATCTACTTTTCGACATGTTTTCAATTCATATTGAATTCATGTTTCTCGTTAAATATTAAGGTGGTATCTACAGGGTTTTCCAATAAGAGGTGTTATTTTGATATTCAAAGACAAATGCCATTTTTTAATATAAATGATTGGATGTTTATTTTATTATAAAGAGGAAGGTATGCCGTTAATAGTGGAGAATAACATCAGGCAAATGACCACTACGACCACGCTTACAGAACCATATCCTTTTCATGAAATTTTCCATAACCAAATCGCAAAGTGGCTGCCCTATGTCCTCGATAGCCTCACGAATTCCATCTTTGAGGTCTTGAATCGACGCTGGGCTGTTGGCGTAGACCTTCTCTTTCACGTGGCCCCAAAGGAAGAAGTCGCAAGGTGTTAAATAACAAGATTTCGGTGGCCAATTGTGATCACCTCTTCGAGAGATAACACGGTCCGGAAACTTTTCCCGTAAAAGTTCTGTCAAAATCCTGAAGAAGTCAGCTTTGCTGACGAAACATGTCGGTTTTATAAACAATAAAAGTGGTAAAAACGAAGTAATCTATTAATTTCAATCAATGGTTTCGTTGCTTGTGTGGCACGTAGCGCCGTCTTGTTGAAAGTAAACGATGGCCAGATCAATACCATCCAATTCCGGCCATAAAAAATCATTAATCATCTCTCGATAACGCAATCCATTCACCGTAACTGTTGCTCTAATAATTTACTTTAATAATTTCAATGCATTATTGAAGCGTGTATCGTTCCATTTTTATTAATGGCGTAGATTCTACTTGTCAAATGTCAAAAAATGACAGCTTCAAAAGTAACATCTACCGAAATAGCGGGCTATTCAAAATAACACCTCTTATTGGAAAACCGTATACTATCTTCGTTATTCTGTTCTTCGTGATTTTCAATTGCCCAGGTGCAAAATCTCAATAAAATTTCAAAGTGGATATAGTAGGTACGTTAATCGCGCATGAGTGTGTTGAAATTGATTGTTCAGAAATGCTTGTCTTGTTTTAAAATCGTGGCTCATGTCGTTGACATTTGTCTCACCCAGATAATTCCTTCGTTATTACACTGAGGGAAGGATCAAGGTAACGCTAAGATATAATTAAGATTATGTAAAACAAACATCCATCCGGTTCACTTTCCAATCTACTGCGTCGTTTATTTATTTATATAATATCAACAGTGTTCACATACCATAAATTTTTTTAGAAAATGTGTTTAACAAAGTTAGCTCATACGGGCCCTTTCGAAAAAAAAACTCGTCGAGTCAATTTCGAAATTTCGAACGTGTGACATAGCTTAAAGTAAAACACTGTCACTTGTATTGCAGTTAATTCAAATCTCCCAGTGGAACATGGACTCCGAGCTACGTCACGTTTTTTTTAGCCAACACCAACAGTAGCTAATAATGCCAAAAGATGGCGCCACTTACGTTCACAGCTAGCTTGAGGAACGTCGGCTGGCAGGCGTAGGTAGGTACTCTTGGATTTGCATTTTCATGAATATCTCCAGTCTAGATATGGAAGATGTGTACGTGAAGTTTGTGACTAAAAGCTACTGCCGGGTCACCTGCCGCCTAAGAGCAAAAACCCGCGAAGTGGGTTTTTAACTGTCCTGATTATTGCATTATAAGACTACGTTTTCTAATGTTTCTAATGCAATTTTGTCAAATTAAAGTAAAAGTGGGTATACATTTCCAATTGATATATATACGTACAATAAATTCCTACAACACTACTTTCTACTGTTTCTAATGTCATCTGTGATATGATTTATCCTCACTTGAGAAAATTCTCTGAAAAATTATGGACATGTGAATTTATTCAGATTCCCAGTAATGTCTCTATTTACCACATTCTTCATTCTGGCCGTGTAGTATTCCAATAAATTGTTAGCATAAATAAGCAATTACTGATCGGTTTCGAATAACTCACAGCCATAATAAATCATTTTTTCCAACACCGGTACGCGGAAAAAACAATTTGCCGACATTCTTTCATTAATGTTGTTTTTTTACAAGACACGATAGGTTTTAACTGGATTTTAGCTGTGGTAGAATTAATAGCATTTCAAAAACTTCTGTAATTAAAAATAATTATAATTAAACACTAAGAAATATTAATGGGGGGCATTGCAATAAGTTAAATTCTTTAAATGTTAACACTAAGCTCCAAGATGGTTCGAAGTAAAATAATGAAATTTAATGAGAGCACTATAAGCTAAGTACATATTTTTTTGAGTATGTTCAGAAATTTATGGTATTTCCGAAAGAAGATAGAAAATTGCGCACTTGAAGTGAAATAACACAAAACTGCGCTATATAAATACTATTATTATTATGAGTCTACTTCTGCTTCCAATGCAAGGTTATATTCGATCTGTTTTTCGGCGATAATTTGTAAGCGAGATAATTGCAGGAAAAAGTGTTCTTACTGCTTTTGAAAAGTAATATCAAAGAAACCCTTAGCATATTTTGAAAAGTCTCAGTTGATCCCAACCGCCTAATCTACCAACGGAGCCAGTGAGACTACGGCATCCTGATTGTGGTATGTTTAGGTAAATGTGAGGTTAAAGGTGGCGGGGAGGGGAAGGAGATGGGGAAGAGGAAGGTGGGGGATTACCTGGCTATTCAGATCTGGTTACCAAACATGGCTAAGACTGAATACTAAAATGGTCTCAGTACTTTTAAGATTTTTGTTTAAAAAATTAATTGAATTTTGTTAGGCTTAATATTTTAATAAGGTTTTGTTTTCATAACAGAGTGTATTAATAATTTGTGCTTTATTTTAAGAATAAAAAAAATCTAACTGATTATTAAAACAATTTGTAACAAACTGTAATAAGATTCTGTTTTGTTAGGTACATTTATAATGATGACTAAATAGATGATAAAAGAAGACTAAATTTAATTTGAAAATAAATAAATAGGTGATTTATGACATTTTCAACTGTTTTTTTATTGCACTGACTATGTTTAAAAAAAACTGTTGACATGTCCGGGTTCTGGGCCCTAAAATCCGGGGTTTTCACGCGTCTTGTCCTGGTTGCCAAATTTATGAGATGGCAACCCTACTTATAAAGCAATGAAAGTACCTACCTATTGGCAACATCAGAACAATGTTTTTCATCATGTCAAAGAGACATGTTGCGATTTTTTTCATCAAACGACACGACACGACTCTTACGTGGTGTTAAAATGGGCGTCGTCGGTTCCATGTTTATGTTTAGTTCCATATTATTATGGATCGTAGCACTGTTCGAAGTTGAAGTTACGAATGCAGGTCGTATTTACAGATCATTATAATAATACACGGTGCAGGAGGAAGTAGGGAGATTAATAGGGCGGAGTCGTATAAAGAAATAATCGATATCGTTAAGAGGAAATACTAGCTGCGCTTTTCTATACAAACGTATTCCCCGTTTATCTCTCTGGATTTTGACCCTAGAGCAAAATTTTTTTTTACATAATATAGATATTGACCACTAGCGTGTCGGTACGTTTTGTTTTTTTTGATAATTTACTTCTCATAGAAGTTACGACCTTCCAAAAATGAATAAAATTGCCTAATTTAAACGCCGTCAAAAAACGTTCAGTATACAAACTAAACAATGTATTTTGAAAAAAAGCAAAACGTACCGACATAGAATATTTTCTTTTAATACAGTTAGTGAAAAAAAATTTTTAAATCCGTCCAGTTTTGGAGAAGAAAAATGGGGAATACAAAACATCGATTTCGAAGATTTTATTTAGGTATTTTCGGCCCGACGTGCAGGTGTCCCTTTCGCTCATTTCTCCTGAGGGGGGCCGGGGAACGTGGGTTTTGACAAATACATACATATAATGCGAAGTAGTGATGTAAAGAATTTTATCGGTAGACTAGTGTTGTCCTTGCCCGAGTAATCGATATTTTTTATTCGTTTTTTTTCTGTTTAGTGACTCATCGCGGTATACCAATACTGACCGAGCTTTCATACTAAAATTGTGCAAAATTAAATTTTTTTATGTCAAGTACTATAATAAATTTTCAATTTGGGAGGCGTTTTAGGTACCATCGCCCCGGGAACCATTTATTGGATAACCAACACCCCCGCCACTTGGTCACCGCAAGTGGTCCTCTATGTTTGGTGACAGAGCCTGGGTTCCCGGGTTCACGGATGAGGTCTGCATGGGTTTTGGTGGCGGATAATTTTGTCCACTTACTGCGTGGCGGGCCGGATTGGGAGAAACTGGAAGAGGAAGATCTTTTGATCTCTACAGCTGGACTCTCCACCATCATTTCATACTTTTACCTACCTTTTCCCTACCCAAAACTTCCTTTCCTTCCTTATCCTAAAAATACCCTCCACACAGCTTCTCCAATGATGTCCAACAACTTCTCCAACAAAGTCCCTGAGCGATTATTTTTCCTCGGTGCCTCCAATGTGAGGTTTATGTTTTTAAAAAAAATCTGTTTCAAATTTTTAGTTGAGAGTCGCTTACATTGCCTTCAGTGATTAATTGAAATTTTTTGTTTGTAAACACTTTATTGTACAAAATTTTTTACCACTATACAATGAATTTTAAACAATTTATGATTTAGATCTTTCTCTCGCCGGTAAATTTCTTGATATGCGACCGTCAATTGTTTCTGGTAAAAGGCATTGGTGGTAGAAGTTTTT
Organism: Limnephilus marmoratus; assembly: GCA_917880885.1. Taxonomy (NCBI): domain Eukaryota; kingdom Metazoa; phylum Arthropoda; class Insecta; order Trichoptera; family Limnephilidae; genus Limnephilus; species Limnephilus marmoratus. The sequence continues at coordinate 18,892,036 of OU862910.1, read as the reverse complement.
CTAACAGTGGTTCAATTTTTTGCCAGATTGAATCGTCCCTTTCAATTTTTTCATACGGCAAACCTTTAGGACTCCACACGACAAAATAACAGTATTTACGACGAGTAATGTGTAACTGGCCTTGTACTTGGTAGAAGTAATTGTGATTCCGTTTTAATGTTGAAGCATTGTCTTCAATTTTACAGTTATCAATTTTTTTTGTTCAAATCCTTCTTCTGGTGACATATTTACTATACTATATGGGCATTTCACTTCAATTATAGAATCCTTGCCAAAAAGGCCATCCGGACTTGCCGCTAAAAAGTTTTTGTTTTCATCGATAAATAGTCCACAGGCGAATACCTCTAATTTTGTTTCTTTTGTAAATTGCTCAATTGCTTGGTTTTCATTTTCTTTCCCATAATTTGTGGCCATATTTCCTTTAAATGGCGAGTACAGTAGCGAGTTTAATACTCTCGCAACTGAAGTTTTTGGCCGTAGCTTACATATTTTTGTCCAAAGTTAGAAGCTGTAAGCCGCTTACGCCTTTCAATTGTCCACAAATTATTATTGCTTTGGCCCACCGTATTCCTTTCGAGTTCATCCTTATTCGATGGAGATAATTCTTTGAAAAATTCCTCTTTATCGTTTCAAATAATTCAGCTGGCATATCTGGATCTAATTCCAATTGACCATAATTTTCATCAGGCCCTGTAACTTTTTTTCTCTTTTCTGTCGTGTTTTCGTAATACCTTAGTTTTATTTTTCGACACCTCTGTATTGTCTCCTTCGAACGTCGTTTTCTTTCAATAAAATGCTTCGTGTAGTTGCCAGGACTGTGGCCTTGGATTTTTTTTGTATTCGTGAATGGGTTGTCATTTCACTATTCCACGAAGTTACTGCTCAAGAAGCTCAACTGCTGAAGTTATCCCATTTTTGTAAAATTTGCTCTTTTTCCGCCTATAAATTTGGCTATAACGTTGTTGAATTGCTCCACAGTGTTATTTGTCACGTTAATAATAAGACTTTCTGCATTTGCTATTAGAGACGACAATAATTGTTGAATATCAGTCCTGTTCCACAATCTTGAAGATCGCTTACTAAATTTGGATCATTAGTATACTTCTCCGACTTGCAATAGTATGACGAACATTTTGTATGATCACCAAAAACATGGTTTGCGGCATTTTTTTGTCCATTTTCAGATTTTTTACTTTATCACTTTGTGCCGTGTTTTCTTGCTCTTTTCTGTAATTTACTGCTCAAACTATAGCTTTTCTCATACGTAAAACGTTTGCTTCAACCTTTTTCCTTATGTGAACTGGTACAAAGCCTTTAGCGTTGTTGGTTTTTTTTCTAAGTGCTTTTATTTTATTGCAAAAATTGCGAAGTTAGTGATTTTTGCACTTTTTTTTTGTACTATGAAGTTGGGCCTGAAGCCTTGGGTTGAAGTTTCGCTAATATTGTCTTAATGTAATTAAATATTACAATTTAAGGTTTTATAAAGTTGAAAATAAAAATAAAAAGTTTTGAAGTTTAAAAAAATTATATATTTGTTTCCTTTATTTCAAACTGACTGTAATAAATATTTTAAAAAAATGTGTAGGTAAATCTATCTATAGGTAAAAGACCAACATTTTTGATTGAATTTTGAACGAACTAACACATCCTTTTTTGTATTTACTGCTTAAAGAAACTCAAAAATACAGGAGTACAAATCAAACCTCAGCAAGCGATATATCTAACATTTTAAACATTATTATTTACAAACATGTCAACTCACACGTATGATACACACAACACAATAAATCCATTTAGATTTAATTGTCTAATAAAATATGTAAGTGCTTTTATCTTTTTCGTTATCGTAATTTTAATTAGAAAAAAACTTAAGGTGGGCTATTTTTAAACCTTTTTTATCTCTACATATTATAAAGTAAAGTCCCCCGCGCCGTCTTTCTGTCTGTCTGTCTGTCTGTCTGTCTGTCTGTCTGTTCGCGATAAACTCGAAAACTACTGAACGGATTTTCATGCGGTTTTCACCAATAGATAGAGTGTTTCGTGAGGAAGGTTTACGTATGTAATTTGTCAAGGATTTGTGTAAATTGGTTGAAACATAACGATAATTGTTAGAAGTGTCGGAAAAATTCCAGCCGCCTGGTAGCTTTCATCGAAAACGCTGCCTAATCCTTTTGGGATATAACAAAACAACGCTTGGTGGGATATTCCTCTTTTATAGATCTACAAAAAAGTCCGCGATGGCATATATCTATCTTTTACTATACGCATTCTATCTTCTTATCTTATTATTCTTATCAATTGCATTTTAGATATAATGTGTATAGTAAGCTATCCGTAAAAGATAGATATATGCCTTCGCGGACTTTTTTGTAGATCTATAAAAGAGGAATATCCCACCATTAATTGTTTTGTTATATCCCAAAAGGATTGTGCAGCGTTTTCGATGAAAGCTACCAGGCGGCTGGACTTATTTCCGACACTTCTAACAATTATCGTTATGTTTCAACCAATTTACACAAATCATTGACAAATTGCATACTTAAACCTTCCTCACGAAATACTCTGTATATTGGTGAAAACCGCAGGAAAATCCGTTCAGTAGTTTTCGAGTTTATCGCGAATAGACAGACAGACGGCGCGGGGGACTTTATAATATGTAGAGATAGAGATAATCGGTCAAAAATACATTTTTGTTGCATATGCATTTTTGAGTTTTTTTTTTAATAAGATAGGTAAGTGCCAAATTATATGAGTAGAAATTTAAGTTTTGTGGTATCATCATTACATAGTATAAAATGAAGTCGCTCAAAATGTATGTGCGCATAAATCTTTTAAACTACGCAACAGATTTTCATGCGGTTTTCACCAATAGATAGAGTGATTTAAGAGGAAGGTTTATGTGTATAATAAATGCTTATTATAGTAGAGAAAAGCCAAGAAATTCAAATATTCAATTTAGGCAAAGGGCAGCGCGCAGCGGGCAGCTGGCGAGCGGATGGTGTGGATTTTATAAAGGTTGGGTAAATGGCGTTGTGTTTCGTTAGCCACAGCAACGTGTGGCCGGGTCTGCTAGTTATTAATAAAATAAAAACAAAATTATATGTTTATTTCGAATTATAAAATTTGAAAGCGTATTTCATCATCTTTCAAAAACAGTTTTTAGTTTTCGGATGCGTTCACAAATATTAAAGTTATTTGGAATTTATTGGAAAGCGGAAATATTTTGACTTTTCGAAAAACAGGCCCGAGGCCTGAGAGGTTAATACTAATTTTCAATAATAACTAATGTATCATAGAGAATAATCATATGTATGTATATAATAATTCGATGTAGTTGGTTTGACTGCATATTTATAAACGCAAATACAGTGAAAACTTTAAAACTACTAACCTACATAGAGTTCTAGTAAAATAATTCGTAATTTGTCGGTAATAAGCGTGAACAGAAGACATTGTTACAATACCTATCGACGATATTTATAAATAACCGACAATAGCAGACCTCGTGCGTTTAAAAATAATGGGCCCTTTTTCTGTCACACCGCAAGGCCGATTCAAAAACTTCATTAGCGACGAAATAAGTCTAAACATGCTTTATCTAAACAGAATATTGGATATGGCGGTATGAGGCGAAAGACGGTAGGCATGAGACGTAGAGGGGGCGAGAGGGTGTACAAGCCAAACACTCACGTGGTCTCACCAACACATCGATAGCTAGTTCTTTTTTGAGCGCGGTGCGATAGCGAGAATTTTTTAAAATACCTACCGTCGAGATTTCTCACCGGTGCTATTACCTCTTAAGTGCAGCTTTAAGTAAATACAAGTACGCGTTTTGTAAAGTATTTATTAAGATTATTTATTTTGTAAATAGATGTTTCGTGGGAAATTTACATATCTTATTTCATCTAGAATGCATACAAAGCGGATATTAATTATTAATTTTGCTTTAAATCTTATCATTACACTGGGGTAGGTACTTACCTATTCTTTGAATTTGAATAGAAAGCGTGAAAGCATTATTCAACACATGTATGTAGTTGTGAATGATGAACACTTCGCACCCGGGGAATAACAATGGCACAAGTTCAAAAATGTCATTTTTGAGTTAATTGTGCAGAAATATTCCTTGATATATTTTTTATCTTCGAAAAAATCGGCATAATTCTTAAAAATATTAAAAGCGAACATATCATTGTTAAATTATAATGTTTTACTTAAAGTTCAAGATGACTAAATTGTGGCACAATGATCTTTGTACCACTATTATAATATCTAACCTAATAAATATTAATATACTGCTTTTCAACTTTTGTAAAATATTTTTTTTTATTGGTTAATAAACTGATTTAATACACTCAAACCAAATATTCAAACTGCCCTCTCGAAATTAGAGGTTTTTTGAGTTGTGCCATTGTTATTTCCTGGGTGCGACTTGTAGCAGGTGGATGAGTTTCAGTGTTTGGGAAGGATGTTTACTGTTAACATGATAAGGAAAGGCTGTTATGTATAGGCAATCGTAATCCTGTGGCAGATAGGTAGTAGCTTTTAGAGAGATTCGTGCATTTTATTTGATTCTTTTTTTAGAAACACAATCTCAAAGTTTGGATTTGTAATTTTTTTCTTATGTTGTCAGTGTTTCATTAAATCATTTTTTTCTTACGTTCTTAGTGTTTCATTAAATGATTATTTCTTATGTTGTTAGTGTTTCATTAAATAATTGTTTTCTTATGTTGTTAGTGTTTCATTATATCATTTTTTTCTTATGTTTATTTATTAATTTATTATTTTTTTTTTGAAATACACGGCACAACATGTGCCATTAACATAGTTACATTAACTTATAAATAGTATATACAACAACAATACTAACATATATATAAAGTATAGTATAAAATATAAAGTGTACAAAGTACAAAGTACAAAGTATAAAGTTTTAAGAAAAAAGTAAAAATAAAAGTTAAAGTAAAAAATATTATAGTAAAAAGTAAAATATACCTATAAATATAAGATATCTTTAATAGGTACAAAGTTTTAAATTTAAATTATAAAAATTAATAAATATAAAAAGATATAAAATATAAAAAGTTATAAAAGTAAGAAATCCTCTTAGGAGCAAGAAAAAAATAATTATAAAAAGTAAAATAATTAATAGGTAGGTATCGTGGAATATGTCAACTTGATGTCAACGATGAGAAACGATATGATAAATTTTACAAGTACGAGTAGGTACCTATGATTTCTAAGATATTCATTGATTTTAGAGTGCAAGTATTGGTAGGCATATTATATTTACCTGATGTATTGTGTTGTTGTAAGTGTTTCATTAAATAATGTTTTTTCTTATGTTGTTAGTGTTTCATTAAATCATTTTTTTCTTATGTTGTTAGTGTTTCATTAATTATTTTTTTTCTTATGTTGTTAATGTTTCATTAAATCATTTTTTTCTTGTGTTGTTAGTGTTTCATTAAATCCTTTTTTATGTTGTTAGTGTTTTATTAAATCATTGAAAAATGTACATTGATATCTAGATCTAGTCAGTGAACATTGCTTAATGTTAAGGCCAGTTGGCTAAGCCCCCCAAATTTAACAATAATTAGCACCAGTTTGAATTTTTAACATTTGGACGGTACTTCAGAGTTTGGCTAAGTGATTTTCACGCCTTCATGCTCAATCAATGACTGTTCAAACAAACACAAAAATTAAAATTAATTAAACGCTGAAAGACCGAGAAATCAACAGTTAAAAGGGAACCTTCAATATATTCACTCTTTAATATTAGGTTACTTACTCCAATATTATCAAATATATGACATCATGGGCGTAGCCAGGTTTTGATTTAGGGTGTGGCAAAAGTAAACATTTAGCTTAACTTAACAACATGATATTTGTTCTCTTCTGCTGATCACAATTTGTTCAAAATCTGAAACGGACTGAGGACGGGTGGTTTCAAAAAATTTGATTAGTTCATCAAATATTTTAAGTTAATTTTCACATTCCGTTGTGGTTCTATTCAAGTTCTGTTATTATATCATTATATGCCAGTTGGCTGAATGGCCCCATGATGACTTTATTCCTTGTGAATTCCTGCGAAACAATTAGTCTTTTATATTCTACTGAACAATAAACGTGTGTCGTTCAGATTCTCATAATATTATTAATAGGCCCATTCAAAACAAATACTTTTCAATTGCCTCCATCGATCTTTGATAACAACAATAATTTGTCAGATGTTACAATAATGTGGTCCATTGGCATCTCGTGTCAGGCCCCCCGGGGCCAACATGTCGAATAATCCATTGGAATCTGGCCTTCGAACCTGTATTCAGGTATGACAATATTACATACTAATTTAAATGTAACGCCTTCATGTTTCCTGGTCACGGTTGGAGCCATAAGAAGACCATTAATTCTGTGACTGACATTCATTTATCTTTTAATTCCATAGACAATAATAATCATTACGCAAGAAAGTGATACTAACTACGTTGTAGTTTTATGTGAATACCTCACAAGAGCTCACAAGAATCCAACTGTTCGAAGGAAGACGTATTATGGCGTCTCCAAAGGGGGTGTATTGTGATAATATTTTTAAATAATTTAATAAACTTTTTCCCACTTAATTTATTTCTGATCGTAACCGATTTCAGCATATTTTGACCATTTCCATATAATTTGAATAAAACCGTTGTATTTAATTTTTTAATAATTTTTATTATGCACTTTAGGTATTAATTCTCTTACATTTGGTGATGTGCTACGCCTGCCTCACTAGGAACTCCTGTGGTGAGAGATGATGGCGCAGTTTATAACAAAAATATAAATAACAACATAATCATCATTGTACTGTTTGAAATGCGTACTTATAAATTGGTTTTGCAAAAATCTTTGATGTTAGATCTGTCTTTGTGATGATTCAAGACTTGGTGTCTGATTTATATTTAAAATATTGTTTATATTTAAAAATTGTGTTCTGCTTAATGGCCAGTGGAAGTGTATACCATCCCTGTTAACCCTCCCACCCAAATGTTACGTATATAAACCACAGTGTAAGGAATAATTGCACCGGTCTGAAGATATGTAGCCTTAATGCGCCGAAACCGGTTACAGTCAGAAATAAATTAAATGGAAAAAAGTTTTAAATTGTTTTAATATGTTATTGTAATGGATTTCCACTACGAATTGTCAATATAAAACATTAGTATGTTGTGAAGCTGATAGGAGTGGGAAAGGGAAGGAGATGGGAAAGAGGAAGGTTGTGAAGTACCTACCTGGCTATTCAAATCTGATCACCAAACACTAGTCCATTTCAAGCAAAGTTTTTGAATGGTAGTATTTCACCAGAGCGATAAAGGGAATATCTCCTAATAGTATTTACCACCAGTTATTCGATTAGAAGGATATTTTTGGGTTTTTGTATTTCGGGTGTCAGATTACAACATCTTAATATTTTGGTTTTTTGTTTTTTACGTAAGCTCCACACAGAAGGCCCAGAGGAAAATAAGTTCCCTCAGGGTCAATATCATCTTTGGGGATGTGTAGATGGATTTTTTAAGGAGAGGCAGCTCTGGGAAGGAAAAATGTATAAAGTGTGGTGCAAGGCGAGAGAGTATGGTTGGATAGGTTAAAGATCTCCCTCAATCAATCTCTTCCGATTGGGCCACCACACTGTAGTTGGGCAGATCAGAACATCACCCCATAAACCCGTGAACCCCTACTAAGTCACCAAACTGATCTACGACAGAGGTGTGGGTTATCCATTAAATGGTTTCAGGGGCGGCGGTACCCATACCGCCACCCAAATGCCGGTCTTCTACTTTATGGTAAAACTTTTTCTTGCTGGAAGATCGTGATATCCGCGTCTGACTCTCCGGTGAGTCAGTCTCAAATAGTCCTCACGAACATGCCATGCAAGGATACTTGGTCAGATGTTTGTGTCACTTGATCAGTTCAGCGCATTGATGATCTCATTTGCTTCTCTTGCACTCTGTCAGAAAGGGAAACTTCTCTACGATAAACTTTTCAATTTGGCGAGTGATGTATTTAAATAAACACATCCCGAGAAACGTTGTAGGCAAACCGTTAACAGTCTTTTCAGGATGCCTAGAAATTTCACAATTGATAGACTTGTACGCCTGCGTATCTCTGGAGTGAGTCATTTTCAAACCAAGAGCATCCAATCCAACTCCATCTCAAATATCTGACATAGGCGCAGAGGGAAATGATTTATCTTAGGACTTCCTGCGTAAGGTTGATATAAATGTTTATAAGCACGCAAAATCCAAACAGGGAATATGGAAAGCCATTTGTCGTTTGTAACTTTTTTTAAATTCACAGTAGTATGTTCATAACAGTTGTTATAACATGCATTATATAAGATCAGCTTTTTTTATAGAGTAATTAAAAATCAATGCAGCACCATCAATAATAATAACGTCATAATCATATTTTGAAAGCGGTTAATATTTTTATTGCACCAGTTTTTCTTTAGTTTTGCAAAGCGTAATTGCATTTCTGCGGAAGTCGGTACCCAGCTGTTATTGATGATTTAATTGTCTCACGCTGGTTGTTAAAAGCAGATAAACGGCTCTTTCTTTGATATTACTAATAATAATACAAATCATAAACGTCCAAACTGGGGTAGTACCAAAGTCACGGAAAAACATTAACGTTTTTTCTAATGCCATCACGTAAGGGGCCACAGATCGAAATATCTCTTCGGTGCCTTTGAATTCAATCTGCGTTACGATAACTCAATATTGTTTGAAAATCTCCTACTACCACCACACTAGGCGGAAAATGTTGCTTGTGTCGTGATGGGGGACTTAGCCAGCCGAGGAATCGAAGACGCGACGCCCAGGTGGGATTCAAACGCGATGCCCTCTCAGCCATTAACCGGTCAATTCATATATATTATTTCGGTCGGGTATATTCATTTATGAACCAAAAACACACAGTTTCATAAAATTTTTGGAATAAACCATCTCACTAAGTTGAGTTGGTTCCGAGGTGGTAGAAATTTAATAGAATATCAAAGTCATTATTTTTAATTTTTGAACACGAAGAAAATACTATGAAATCTAAACGAAAAATTAAATAGAATAACACACAGAAAATAAGAAAGGCAATGATCGCCACCGGGAATCGAACCCACTATCTCTGTCTTACCGGGATAGCGTCTTATACCTCACGGTCGTAGATTTATTACATGTGAGGGAGCGGGAGACAGAAATGAAAGGCGTCATGTCGAAGTAGTGAGTCAGTCGTTTATTGGGCTACGTAGCAGATGGTCGGTGAGCGGTAACTTGATGTAATGCGGAGTGCCGTAGATGATGCTGCAGGCGTACGGAGGTGGAGATGGTGTGGTGAAGGTCAGCGAGTTGCTCGACACCATGGCGGTGGAGATGACCTATCTTCCAGGCCGTTGCTCGACGCTTTGAATCGCGGAGATGAACGGTGTGTGGCTCGGTGAGCTGAGCCACCAGCAGGTAGTCCTGGCGAGGCGGAGCGTGTTTCCATGGCAGCGAAGCACGGTGAGGCTTCGGGGTGCCATGAAGTGGTGAGCTGATCCCTTGGCTGAAGGTGCGTCAAACCTTGTAAGTCGCGGGATGTATCTGATCTCAGGAGCTGAAGACACGATGGGCCTTGTAGCTGAGACGCGGTGATGAACCTCGAGGAAGCTGCCCTGGATGCGTAGCGATGCCATGCAGGAGCACTTATTACATGTTGAGATGTTGACCGACGATTAATGTGAGACTGAACTGCAGCGGGCGAGCGATCGGCTGCTTATATAGCCGCGGTAGAGTAACTACCTCGCGGTAGGCAATACGAGCCACTTCGCCAGTTGACGAGAATATTCGGCGCCGTACAGATATTGTACGGTGCTGTCTCGAGACCTTTCTAGGCGGGGTGATATTATTATCGTCGGGCTGGCACGGGAGGCGAGAAAGTACATCGCGGCCAGTATAGGTACGAAGGTACCTAGGCAAGTAGGTTTGCCGATGGGCGCAAATATTAGGAGATGTTTCTCGTATGTTCTTTTGATGGCGAAGATAATAATGATGCGTCGCCACACATGTTATGGAAATTATTTTTTAAATATATTTACTTACATGTATGTTACATATTATTTTTAATGCGGCTACTATTTAAAAAATACTTTAAATTTATCAAAGACGACCTCCGTGATACAACGGTGAATTACTTGGCTTTCTCTAAGCCAGTGGGTAATATGTTCTAAACCCGACGTTAACAAATAAATGTAAATCATTCAGCTGATATTAACGTCATTGTCCTTCATTCGAGATATGGAAGATACACCCAGTCTCGCCAATCTGAATCAGATATGTATTTAAATAGCTTTATGTGTACAGATTTGTGTGACCAGATCAGAGTTACCTCCCAATGCTTTATTTTGTTAGTTCCCTCACACTTTACCTTAAGCTTCACAACATCAAGCCACAGTTCCACTAGTTTACGGTATGATATAAAAAAGTAATAAAAACATGCATCAATTCCAGCTTAGACCTTGATTGATAAAGTTAACGCCGCAGGTGGAATAGTTCTCATCCGTAGTACCTACCGAAAAATCGTAAACCCCGTGAACCATTCAAGGGGTGAGTTTTCTTTTTTCTTGATATTAGGTCCTTACATATGAAATTGGCGTTTTGCCGTACTGGCAACTTTGATCTCAAATATCTTCTCTTTGGTTAGGAATTCCAAATTCAAATTTATACAGTTATTTACTCATGTATTTGTGTTTCGAAAATTATAATTCATTTGTTTTTTCCTTAATTGTTTTTTTTTTTTGCGTCACTTAGTTCACAAAATGGAAAACTTGAAATATCGCGTTATTTACGAGTACGAGTTCCACCGTGGCACCAGTGCTGCAGAAACGGCTCGAAGGATTAATGATGTGTATGGCGACGGTGCCGCAAAAGAAAACACAGTGCGATTTTGGTGACAACGTTTTCGTTCAGGAAATTTCGACCTGCAGAACAAGCCCCGTGGACGGCCGGAGACCAAAGTTGATAATGAAGAATTGAAGGCTATTGTGGAAGCGGATCCATCGCAAATCACGTCCTAGTTAGCTGCAGGCCGCGGTGCTAGTGATAAAACTGTTTTAATCCACTTGAAGCAAATTGGGAAGGTGAAAAAGCTTGAAAGGTGGGTACCTCACGAATTGAGTGAAGCAAATCAACAAACGCGCGTTAGAACGCTAGACCACACACTGCACAACAGACGGCTACCAAAATAGAGGAGCTTCAATTGGAATGTCTTAGACATCCACCGTACACTCCGGACCTTGCCCCAACAGATTACCATTTTTTTCGAAATTTGGATAACTTCTTGCAAGGGAAAAAATTCAACTCCGATGGGGCAGTCCATTTTATTGATTCTCGTCCGAATGGTTTTTTTAGTAAAGGGATCGATGAACTACCTATGAGATGGCAAAAGTGCATAGATAGAATGGTACATACTTTGATTAAATAAATATATTATATTAAAAAAAAATCGACTTTATGTTCCTCCCATACAAAACGCCAATTTCATATGTAAGGACCTAATATTTTAATTGTGCCTTTGCGTTGGTTAAATGATATGAATGAAGTTTTTTTTAACGATTGATAATCTTTTTTTTGCACAGCTAAAATTGAAACAATTACAAGAGTGTCACCATGTTTAAATATCAAATTTGCATTATTTCTCGCAAAGTAGGCTACGAGACCGCAAGGCAGATTAGGTATTGGTAATCACATTGTTCTCAGAAAAACTAATACAGTTCACACCGTCTTATATATATCCTTGAGTTTTACCATTATCATAATACTATCTGTGTAGCACTTCAATCCGAAATAATCGATGACTATGCATTATGAATCTGCAAAACGTGATATATCAATATTTTTAAAGTCTTCATTTCGCCGACAATAAAAAACAAAGGATTCTCTATGTTAAATATATAAAGGTTAACCCATTTCTGACAAGGTTAATGTTGTTACATTTTAAATTCCTAATACCTGATACAATGTACTTACAATAATAAAGATCAACTGATTGCGACATGTTGCTTCAGTCTCATATGGAAATCACATTCCTGGATCTATTGAATGGTTGTTTAACCTACTTATGTAGTACCTTGTTATAAGCGATAACATGAACCATGCAGTTAATGTTTTGTAACGAAGTACTCGAGAACCGAACCTATAAATACTTTACCGAAGTGATTGTGTATGACATATTATTAGAGCCCTTTGTACATCTCTTTTGTATTTCTATATCTTACTTATACTGCAGAATATCTGTGTAGTGAAGCATGAAAAACCCTCGAAACGAAGGTTCTGGCGTTATTCAAATAAAACCGATTGAAAACAACACGGATTGAAAACAACACAGATTGAAAATAACAAAGATTGAATATAACACAGTTTGAAAATAACATAGATTGAAAATAACACAGATTCAAAATAACATAGATTGAAAATAACAAAGATTGAAAATAACACAGTTTGAAAATAACATAGATTGAAAATAACACAGATTGAAAATAACATAGATTGAAAATAACACAGATTGAAAATAACATAGATTGAAAATAACACAGATTGAAAATAACAAAGATTGAAAATAATGCAGATTGAAAATAACCCAGATTGAAAATAACAAAGATGGAAAATAACACAGATTGAACATAACACAGATTGAAAATAACAAAATATCAGGAAATTTTATTATGAGTATTTCTAATCAAGAATATAATTGCTCATTCAAATAAAATTAATATATAATTTCACCTTTAAATGATGGCCTAGAACACCCTTAAAAAAAAAAAAAACTATTTATATTATTATTTTATCGTGGGCCGATTGTTTCACAGAACTTAAATATTAACTTTGAAATTAGATGTCTTCCAATCTGTGTAAAAACCAGTCTTGAGTTTATTATGAGTTATGGCTTCGTGTGTTTCATCTTTTTTTCCTTCTTGCAAACATAATTTTTAATGAAACATGAAAAAAATCCAGTTTCAGAGGTAAGAGCTAAACTGGGTGTTCACACTAATTGTTCGTAAATACTAAAAAAATATGAACATTTTTATGTTCCAATAATTTTATCATTGATGGCTTACGGCGAAAATCACAATCTTCTAAGCAATATTAAAGAATTTTAATGGTATTTAAACTAGTTATTTCATAGAATTATTATGCAACTGAGATTCCAATGTATTTTTTTTTCTATTTTGATGACATTGGGGACTCATTGTAATAGTGTAATTTATTAAAAAAAAAACACTTGTTAAGTAGATTGCAAATAATCTACAAAAAGTTGTGACGCCAATGTATCTACTTGGAAAATTAAATTTCGGTTGGTCTTACGCGAAGAAATAAAAAAAGTATTTTCAAGAATTAAAACTAATTATTATTAACGCTATTGCGTTTCACAGAATTGTCAGAGGAGGTCAAAAGTAGACTGAATGAAGTAGTAATGAGATCCCTGGGGCGTAAGCGTGGAAATACCAGTGTAAACATATTACAAATTGAAATCACAAAATCAATGCAAGGTCTGTGTACCAACACGTAATGAATAAGATCAGAGAGATATTTATTTATTTTATTTATTAATTTTTCAACGCCCTGATGGGCTTTTACATTATAAGTTTATAATACAGAGACATTTTTTTTTAAATAAAAAAATAAACTATAAAAATATAACTAGTAAACATCATATGAATGGTAGGTATACAGATAAATTTAGGAAAGGTAGTGCATTATAATAAAAGAGAATATTTCTAAGTTGTAAATGGCATAGAAATAAACTAGTAGGTATGTTAGTAATTTAAAAAAATTGCAGGTGATTGATTAAATGTCATGAATAATACATGACAAAATGCAAGATACATAAAAAGAAAACGTTAACAAGTTTGTACATTGTGGATTAATATAGAAATACACAAATATGTGCAATAGACCCTAGTTGATGCTCCTTAGATATCAAAATATTCTACATAAAAATATTGTTCAGATATTTCTTGAATAACTGTAAACTTGTATTAAATACATCGATATTTGAGGTGTACTTGCTCGCTAGTGTGTGTAGTCGAGAAATTGATGCATGTGTGTGATAGTTAGTTAGAGAATTATTGTTGCAGAATAATATGTTTTGCCTTGTCGCTCGAGTTGGTACCTTAAAGTCAATGAGATGCAGAAGTTCGCAACAATCTAATTCGGAGTGAATAATTTTAAACAAAAAAGTTAGGTCGTTTATTTTTCTTCTGTTTTCTAAGGAATGCAATTTAAGTGTATTTAGTAAAGATGTGTAGTTAATGTGTTGAATAGGTATGTGTAACTTGAAGTTAATAAATCTTAAAAATTTGTGCTGCACTCTTTCGATATTTCTTATATGAACTTGATAATATGGGGACGAAACTATGGAATTGTATTCCAGCAAGCTGCGTACGAGTGACAAATGTACGATTTTTATAACTTCCAACGAATCGAAGTCTTTGATTGTTCTGATTATAAATCCTAGTGTTTTCATGCCTTTGTTAGTTATTTGTTGTATGTGATTTATATAATTTAATTGCGAATCAAACACAACTCCAAGATCCCTAATTTCTTTGACGTTTTCTAAAATTTTATTATCTATTGTGTATTTGAAAGATAGTGGGGTCTTTGTTCGACAAAATGTTGGTGTCTTACATTTATCGATATTGAGGAATAAGTTGTTTGCGACACACCAATTTTGTAATTTGACGATGTTTGACTGTAGGATTTGGCAGTCACCTATATTAGATATTTCTTTGTATAATTTGATGTCATCGGCAAAAAGCAGAACTTCTTCATCGTCGAAACAACTTATGATATCATTTATGAATATTAAGAAAAGGATGGGGCCGAGATGACTCCCTTGCGATAGACCACTGGTTGCATATAATAACTTAGATTTAGAATATTAGAGGGTACCTCATCACTTTCCCAACGGCGTTATAAGGAAACATAATATGGTTTCCTCCTTCACCGCACACGTCAAGACTCAATTTTTTTAACGAGGCTACATTTATTTAAACGACTCTACACCCTCCGATGTCCATGCATACGGGTTAGTAAGCAGTATGCAAGTACTTACATTGACATAATGCAAAAGAGAAATAGAAGTAGCAGCCCGTAGAATAATTCTTCTGAAATAGCAACATAAACATAGAGATAAAATTGTTAGTAAAAGAAAAAGAAAAATAAGAGCCAGTCGAAGAAACCATCTGAAAATAAAAGAAGTAACGAGGAAAAAAACGGTAGTAATATAATCAGAGAGACATAGAGACGTATATGTTTTGCTTATGGAATGAAAAGCATTTATATTAGTGTATTTTACATGTCCTCTACTGACCTAAGCCAATTTAACCTAAGTATTAATAATATTGTTTTTAAATTCTGTTGCTAAAATAAAGCAAACATTTAGAATAATTCAGATTCTTCTGTCGTTCGGCATGGCAACCCGTGCAAATCACTGCGTTTTATCACTCAAAGTGATAAAGTCAGGTTTACAAACAAAAGATAAGGTGCGCCAAATTTCTTGTTAAATAACAAGATTAAGTTTTTTGACAGCTGTGGAAATTTCCATGCAATCTGTTGACTTCAGATAAGATACGAGTTGTTTTCGCAGACGAAAAAAATGTCTCCCAAAACTTGTTTTTAAGGAAAAAAAATAGTAAACACGTCTGCTCCAAATTTAAATGTGTTTGTTTTAGGCAATGACTACAAAACACCTAAGTTTTAGGATGGTTTTAAGTAATTTGTTTGAAGATAACAAGAAAATAATGTACGTCATGCACGTGTGCTGTTAAGTAGGCTTGTTGAAAAAGTATCGATATATCGATGTATCGATATTTTTAATTCAATGCATCGATATTTTTAGCCGATATATTTTGATCCGATATATCCATACAAAATATCCAATATCGAAAATTAGTATCAAACACGTTGTTTTTTTTTATTATTTATGTAACTAAAGTCAGTAGAATCCAAAACCGTTTAGGAACGAACGGAAAAAAGTAACGGTATTGGTTCATGACATCTGGCGGTTGAAATTTTAACAATTAATAGCTTACAAATCTATTGTCTTTGCATTAGTATTTGTGATCACTAATACTATCTTATATATGTAGATGCACACATAGAAATGTATGCTATTTTTCGCCATTTTTTTCTAAGCTACTCCTGTGTGTTGGTTCCCAATTGTCTATGATTATTGACTATCGAAACACGAAGTCCTTTTTGACATATTAATACGCAAAAATAATGTTACTGAGACGCATACAAACTTCGTATGCGTCGCGGTTTACATATAAGTTAGAAGACAGCTTTTTAGTTTTTGATATTTTTGTAATTATTACCTAATAAAAATGAATACTGATGAAAATACTTTCATTTTTATTGAGATTTTTGTACATTAAAATAATGCACATTGTGTATAAAAATTACTATTGGTAATATTGAGCTAAATTCACTATTATTTTAAAATTTGACCGATATATCGATACATCGATATTTTTTCCTCGATATATCGACGTCGATATTGATATTTTAATTAATATCAATGTATTGATATTTTAATAAATATCAATACATCGATATATCGATATTTTTTTCACTTTCAACATCCCTACTGTTAGGTAGCAAAAAGCTCTTGGAGTGAAAATTTATTACCTGTGTTATTCAATTTGGAGAAGACGTGTTCAATTTGGGAGGCGGGTATCGTTGCCGTGGGAACCATTTATTGGATTAGCAACATTTCTGCCATAGGTCACCCCAAGTGGTTCGCTATTTTGGTGACTTAGCAGGGGTGCCAGGGTTCATGGGGTGAGTTTTGTCCAGGTCTTAATGGCGGATGCATCTGCGCCTGCTGTGTGGCGGGCCGGATCGAGAGAGACTGGTTGAGAGATGCCTTTGACCTTTCCAGCCGGACTCTCTCGACCCTTCACCTTGCACCGCAGAGGGGTGGATTCATACATCCGTCACTCCTGGATACACTGACCCCCAGATTCCTACCCACCCCTTATACCTTTTTACTTCCCAGAATTGCCTATCCTTCTCTTTCTTAAATAAGACCCTCCACACAGCATCCCCTAGGATGACATAGACCCTGAGGGAAATTATTTTTGTCAGGGCCTCCTGTCATCTTGCCTATTTTAGGAAAGGAAGGAGCGGAAGTTCGGAAAAGGAAAAAGGTGTGAGGACTCAAGGAGAGACGGACGTAAAGATCCAACCCTTCCACTGCGGTTCAATGCGATATTCTAAGAGTCAATAGGGTCAAAAGGTCCCCTTCAACCAGTCTCTCCCGGTCTGCCCTGCCACACACTCTTGGTGGGCAGATGCCTCCGTGCCAAGACCCGCAAATCTCACCCCAAGAACCCGTGCACACCTACTAAGTCACCAAACAAGTCACTTGGGGTGACCTACTTTTTTTCTTTTTTTTTACATGAGCTGCACCCAGAAGGCCCTGAGGAAAATAATTTCCCTTAGGGCCAAGTCATCTTTGGGGATGCTGTGTAGGGGATTTTTTTAAAGAAAGGAAGGAGAGGAGAGTTTTGGGAAGGAAAAGGGTTCAAGGGTGGGAAGGAATCTGGGGATAAGTATGTCCTGGTCATCCGCCTCCAAGACGTAGACAAACCTCACCCCATGAACCCAGGTACCCCTGCTAAATCTCCAAACGTAGCGAACCAGTTGGAGTGACCTATGGCAGAGGTGTTGGTTTTCCAATAAAGGTTCCCGGGGCGGCGGTACCCATTCCCGTTTCCCAAATTGAAATTTACTGCAAAGGTGATGGTTACACGGTTCCCGGGAGGCGGTACCCATGCCCGACTCCCAAATTGCAATATTTTACGGATTAAAAACATTTTGGTGTGCTTTACCTGGTAAAGATATGATTGTAAATTTTCACCGCCAAAAGTATTTTCGTTATTTATTTTTGGGGTTTTGTGCCGTGCGACCCTGCCCTTTACTGACCCTGCTCTACACATCTGGATGATGGACACCGTATCGCTATCCGAAACGCTGGCTAAAGAAGGAGGTATCGCAACACGACATGACACCCCAAATTAAATAAACGAAAATGTAAATTTTTCATTTTTTTTCATTATACGCATATTGAAAAATACATAATTAAATTAACAAAATGGTACTCGGATGTGAAATGAGATTATCACGGTCAAAAGTATTATCATCAATTATTTTTGGGGTAGTATTCCGTGTTGAGCTTCCTCCTTCTTTAGCCAACGTTTCTTACAGCATTACAGTGTCCAACAAGAGAGCAGATGTGATGGCAGGGAACATCTGCTTTGATAATAAACATAGCTGTTCGAAACGTTGGATACAGAAAGAAGAAGCGAAGTACAGCATAATACACGAAAAATATATCACGATAAAATGGCCACCGTCTTATTTTTTTAAGAGTAAAATTGGAATTTATTGGCTCCGTGACAGGAAAATTATCAAATTTCACAACGTCGGAGCTCATTGTCCTTTGATAAGATTTGAGTACCTATGCCTTCGTTTTGGAAATTAATTTATTTTAATTAATTCTATGTTTAATTTTTGTTACAGGTAAGCATAAAAACTATGCACGACTTTCATTCTTCGCTTTCTAACCATCAAATCTGCCGACAATAAGAAAAACACCATAAGATTGAGGGACAACAGTGAGTGTTTTTTCCGCTATTAATATATTTAACAACTAGCTGACCCGATGAACTTCTTACCGTCTCAGAATCAATAACTGTTGTGTTAAGCTACATTAAATTCAGTTTTTTTATTAAGTTAAAAATTACACAATGAAGCAATTATCGATGCGCAGCTGTCCGTGTTTTGGTTTTGTCAGTATGAGAGAGGGCGTTGTGTACAGATATATTAGGTCCTTACCTATGAAATTGGCGTTTTGTATGGGAGGAACATAAAGTCGATTTTTTTTAAATATAATGTATTTATTTAATCAAAGTATGTACCACTGCTATCTATGCACTTTTGCCATCTCGTAGGTAGTTCATCGATCCCTTTACTAAAAAAACCATTTGGACGGGAATCAATAAAATCTTTGAAGGCGGTTTGGACTGCCCCATCGGAGTTGAATTTTTTCCCTTGCAAGAAGTTATCCAAATTTCGAAAAAAATGGTAATCTGTTGGGGCAATGTTCGGAGAGTACGGTGGATATCTTGGACATTCCAATTGAGGCTCCTTTAATTTGGTAGCCATCTGTTGTGCAGTGTGTGGTCTAGCGTTCTAACGCGCGTTTGTTGATTTTCTTCACTCAATTCGTGAGGTACCCACCTTTCAAGCTTTTTCACCTTCCCAATTTGCTTCAAGTGGATTAAAACAGTTTTATCACTAACACCGCAGCCTGCAGCTAACTCGGAAGTGGTTTGCGATGGATCCGCTTCCACAATAGCCTTCAATTCTTCATTATCAACTTTGGTCTCCGGCTGTCCACGGGGCTTGTTCTGCAGGTCGAAATTTCCAGAACGAAAACGTTGGAACCAAAAACGCACTGTGTTTTCTTTTGCGGCACCGTCGCCAACACATCATTAATCCTTTGAGCCGTTTCTGCAGCACTGGTGCCACGGTGGAACTCGTACTCGTAAATAACGCGATATTTCAAGTTTTCCATTTTGTAAACTAAGTGACGCAAAGAAAAAAAACAAGTAAGGAAAAAACAAATGAATTATAATTTTCGAAACACAAATACATGAGTAAATAGCTGTATAAATTTGAATTTGGAATTCCTAACCAAAGAGAAGGTATTTGAGATCAAAGTTGCCAGTACGGCAAAACGCTAATTTCATATGTAAGGACCTAATATATATTTTTCTTATTTTCTTACTTTTCAACTTACTTACGGGAATTGCGTTTCATTTTCTTTGTATGTGTGAGGGAGATTTATTATAATTATTGTATTTTTCCTTTGGAGGGGTGCAGACATACGTTCACCGTTTGTCTCATTTTCGACTGTTGACATTCAGTATGTAAGAAAGAGGGGCAGCATTATATGTTTAAGAACAAAAGCAAAGCAATCAGCGCAATTGACATTTTTAAATTTTTAGAATTCACTCACTATTCAATATATATTCCCGCAGCTCTTTCAAAAGATGAGACATTTTTTGTGACAATTGTGACATGACTTCACATTAGGGGGGAGGGATCTCACAAATGTGGGGGTGGAAGGGGGGAGCAGCTAGTACATTAATAAAATACGGGCAAAAAAAACCTGTAAATAGATTACTATAATACCAACTCGTTTAAAATATTTTTTGTCATCATTTTACATTTGAAGTGGTATCAGGATCGTTAAATGAAAAATAATGTACTACCGTGATTTATTTTTGGGATATTATGCCATGTTGCGCTACTTCTTTTTTAGCCCACAACATCATATTATCAATCATCAGGGCAGATGTGTAATCGAAGATTGTGGTGAAGTGTGTGCTTATGTAGGTAGATGCGATACCGTGTTACTTACATACAGAAGCACACAGTTCACCACAATCTTCGATTACATATTTGCCCTGATAATGGACACTGTAATGAGTGAACGGAAGACTCAACAAAGTTGCACTTCATCACTCATTTGAAAAGTCATGAAAAGTGGTTAAATTGGTTAGGTTATGGGCTATTTTTTTCGCCACTTTTATGGCACATTTGGCTTTTCAAAGGGGTGTTGTTATGCCACTTTGTTTACTTGTTATGGAACCTCTAATGCTGTCCGGAACGTTGGCTAAAGAAGGAATAGGAAATCACGGTAATACCTTTTGGCGGTGAAAATCTTAAATTGTATCCAAAAAATGTACTATTCAATCCAAGGTAATCATCAAACAGTATTAATAGCCTGTCTGTAGTACACACCTCGATTCACAAATAGATACAAGAAGTGCTGTCATCTATATTATTAATAGCTAAAAAAGCCACTTTTGTACTTCGGTTTCGAATTCAGGAATTCGTCAGTTTCGACGTGCCCCCCTAGGTATAAGTTAAGTTCTACGGATTTGTATAATTTGAGAATCTCTCCGGATGTGGAAAGATTGACGGTAATACTTAGAGTTGTGAATAATAGTATCACGCGGCTATATATTACATATGACGTCATTGCCTGTCTCGTTACTTTGTCCCGGTGAGTAGCTGTCACTGGATCACAGTGGATTTTTATATTTTTTTTTTATATGAATACCGCACAAGAGTTCCAACTGTTCCCGTCTGAAGCCAGTTAGACTATGGCATCCCCAATTGGGGTATGTTGTGAGGCTGAAGGTAGTGGGGAGGGGAAGGAGATAGGGAAGAGGAAGGTGGGGAAGTACCTGGCTATTCAGATCTGGTCACCAAACACGGCTAACGCCATTTCAAGCAACGTTTCAATTCTGAATGGTGGTCTTACACCAGGGCGATACTGAGAGTATCTTCACTCTGGAACGTGCCGCAAATATACTATATATTATTTTAAATGAATAAATTGTGAAAAAACACAAATTAATCAAATAAAATTTATTTGCCACGCCGGGATTCGATCCTGCGACCTTCGGTGTGCGAGTCAAGAGCCTTACCGCTGAACTACGCCAGCCATCAAGATCCGAGGAATCGGTTTTTTTTGGAACCAGTTCCTATCGGATTTATAAATATGCTCACCAAAACTGGGCGAAGCGGAACCAAAAGCCGCCCGCAGGGCCTAGCAGCAAAAACATGCGGAGCGGTTTTAGTAAACATATAATATGCTAACATCTCTGTTAAAAGCAATTATTGACGTAACTAGCACAGTCACACAGTCACACACGGTAACACAAAAACGTGCAAAGAAATCAGGCTTCAAAAAAAGGATAAGGCGAATACGCAGAACAGTTTGCTGTACAAGGGGATGAAGTTGTATAACAAGCTACCAGAGACTTTGAAGTCCACACCAATTGGAAAGTTCAAGACGTATTGTAGGAGCTACATAAAATTTAGTTTGCGATATGAAATATTATAATTAATTAGAAATTTGTAAACTTAAATGTACTAATAAAATTAATAAATAAAAAAAGTCAATCGATAATGTATGTAATTTGTCGGTCGTCCCCGAGCATGACTGCAGATCTTGTATTGATGTTTTTTTCCCTCGTTTTCTTGCGTAAAGATCATTTCCCACCGGAAGTTTCCCTGAAGGCCCCATGAGGGAAAAGCCAACCGAGGTGATCTCAGCTCTACTCTAAATTCCTCCTTGGTTCCATAAAGGTCCCAAGAGGGAATGGCTTCAGCTCTCCTCTCCCTCCCCCTAAGTCCCTCAAATGCCCCTAGTTTTTATGATTTGTTTTAGAACTGTAAGAGATAGGACGTTTGACTGGGTAGATACCCTGATAATAATGTACTCCACGTGCGAGTACATTAAATATATCTATTTTTTATCTTCACTGTTCAAATGCATGGGTGAATAAAAAAATCAAACCCATTAAACCTGAAATTAAAAGAAGCCTGGTTTAAAACCGATTACTTTCGAAATAAATGCTCCCTTTATTAACATAACAAACAAAATCTGACATTGACCCTTTAAAAAACATTGATCCAAATTAATTTATCTTTTAACTTGTTTGTTAATTTGTTACATTTATTAATTTTGAATCTTTTCGAAAAACAAAAATAAAATTGTTTTCAACCACAGCAGTACATAAATAAAGTTCATCGGCATTGAACTGAATGTAAGTTGTTGTTAAGCAGAAAAATGTCACCCCCCGTAGCGTATCAGCTGTTTTCAACCAACGACCAAACAATGACCTCTGGGGTTATTATTTAATCACTAAATATTTAATATGCATGCTCAGAAGTAAACAAACTGATAAGATGACATACATACATTATTAAATGCTGTGTTACTGGGAACGTTGTGTTACTAGGCTTGGGAAAAAAACAATATTGGTTGTTTAAAGAAGCGAAGCTAGCCGTCCATAATAAAGTGCTGGTTGTGCGTGATGTTTGACAGTTAGGAATGGATCTGGCAGAAGAAGGATGAAAGTGGACTGAATGCTGTATAAATGAGATCCCGGAGGCATATGTGTGGTAAAACCATAGACATCAGAATTCAATAGACCAGAACAGACAGAAGAGGGGTAAAACCAAACTATGGGGGGCGAAGAGAAGAAAAATGACTGTGATTCGTTAAAAAATCAATCTGACAGTATATAGGCATCTCGTATTATAATATCACCATTTAGTTCTTAAAAGCAAAATCTGCTTTGAATTAATAGACCTTTTTACATGAGAGCGCGAATTGCTTGCCACGCTAATAATATATTTGCTAAGGCCAAATGCTCGCCCCGAAAAGATTCGCCCCAATTCACATAGCAATATTTTGTTGCCGTGTTTAGTTAAGACACTTTTACAAATGTTTCATAATTTACTTACCCCTGTAACCAGCGACGAGCACACTGGAGAACCGCCCACATTCGCTATGTCCATATAATATGTGCGTAAAATGTATAGCACAAGCTACCGTTTTTGGCGTGTTATTTCGAAAAATGTATGGATGTTACTTCCGCCCTGTTCAGGACAAGAATGATGACGTCACATATTTTAGATTCAAGCGAGGTTCTCTCCCCTCCCCATGGAGCGAGCTGGGTCCAAGGCGGAGCTCTAGCCGGCTCCATGGGTAGGGGGAAATAATACGTTTTTATCACTTAGGGCAGGTCCAGATATATTCAATTGTCCGTGGGTAAAACCGACGATTGTGTGGAGATCCACAAAGAATGCAAGGCTGATGTAAGCGTAATGAGTTAGATTAAGAAAGGGACGCTCAGACGGTTTGGGCCTGTAGAGCGAGGGAATCAGATACTTGAGTCGAGTCATGTAAAGAGTCAGATATGTACGAGACGATCTATAAATGTGAACGAGGCAAGAGTGTGCGCTTAGACGGAGTTGTTTGGTGGTCCGTTCTCTTTGCCTACTCCTGCGGAGAAACGGCGTGATGGTTAGTTAGTTCGTTAATTGAACTGGCAGAGGAATTATGAAAGTCGGATTGGAACTGGCGGAGGAAGGATGAAAGTATAGTGAATGCTGTAGAAATGAGATCCCTGAGGCATGTGCGTGGTAAAACCATGTACGATCGTGTGAGAAATGTGGAGGTCCGCAAAGAATGCAAGGATGGTGTAAGCTTAATGAGTAAGATTAAGAAAGGGACGCTCAGATGATTTGGGCATGTAGAGCGAATGAACAAGTAAAGGAGTGTAAGGAGATTTTTTTACATGAGCTCCACACAGGAGGCCCTGAGGAAAATAATTTCCCTCAGGGCCTATGTCATCTGTGGGGATGCTGAGTGGAGGGGTTTTTTTAAGGAAAGGAAGGAGAGGAGAGTTATGGGAAGGAAAAGGGTTTAAGGGGTGGGTAGGAATCTGGGGTTCAGTGTATCCCGGTCATCCGCCTCCAGGACCCAGACAAACCTCACCCCATAAAACCGGGCATCTCTGCTAAATCACCAAACGTAGCGAACCACTTGGGGTGACCTATGGCAGAGGTGTTGGTTATCCAATAAAGGTTCCCGGGGCGGCGGTACCCATTCCCGCCTTCCAAATCTAGATATATGATATGATGCAAATGTGGATGGTAGAAGAAGTCGGGACGCCCGAGAAAGACGTGGAACGATCAAGTGAATCAGATACTTGAGTCGGGTCATGTCAAAAGTCAGAATAATAGTGTGTTTGAGACGATGCGTGAACAAAGCAAGGAGTGTGTGCAGTGTGCATAGACCGAGTTGTTTGGCGGTCCGTCCTCTCTGCCTACCCCTGCGGCGAATCGGCGTGATGGTTAGTTATTTAGTTAATTGATATCTGAATTACTACGTAGTCAACTGTATTATAAAATTAAAACCGCTTTGTTTAAATCTTAAATCTATTTATTTAATTAACTAGAACATACTTTCTTCAGGAAGTAAAATTGAAAAATTAAGATAAAATCGAATTGGTGTTAATTTTAACTAAACATAATTTTTTTTCATATTTCATTTATTAATATTTTTATCCAACTGTGATATTTTTAAAAATCTAAAACTACCTATTTTCTAATTGTATGTAATAAGATTGTAACTTAAATTTTTCTTTCACTGTAAAAAACCTCTCGTTTAATGTTTTTAAAATGTGCTTTTTAAAATTTGGGAGGCGGGTATGAGTAACGCCGCCCTGAGAACCCTTTATTGGATAACCAACACCCCGTCCATAGTTCACCCCAAGTGCTCCGCTACGTTTAGTGACTTAGCAGGGGTGCCGGGTTCATCAGGTTAGGGGTGTTCAATCTTGGCTGCGGCTGAGCTTGTCCACTTGCCGGATCGGGAGAGGCCGGTTTGGGTAGAATCTTTGACTTCTCCGTCTGGTTTTTCTCAACACATCGTCTTGCACTGCAGCAGGAGGGATGGATTCATACGTCCGTCTCATCGACACTCTGATTCATAGATTCCTATCCACCCATCATACATTTATTTGTTCCCAGAACTTCGTCTCTTTTTTTTTAAAAAAGACCCTCCACACAAAATCTCAAAATATTAGGAAAATTATTTTCCTCACAAGCCTCCTGTGTGGGGTTAATGTACTCGTGAAAAAATTATGTGTATATGATCTTTAAAGTCAATGATATTTGTATTAACAAAGAAGATTTAAGAAAGAACAATATTAACAAGGAAGATGTTCCATTTAAGTGAATAATTTATTCTCGAGACATTATAATGTAAATATTATGTTCAAAGAATTAAGAGACATTAACTTGGATTAACTGATAAAACTGAAAAATACGCTATTTATATGTTCATGAAAATAATACGAAAACATCTTTCGTCTGAAACACGTCTACTGTCCGTGTTAAAACACTCAGAAGTTGTTTTCAAAATTATAATCGTTTTTGGTAAAAATAAATAAATTTATCGGCCTAAGATCAGTATCAAAAGAGGTTTATCTGAGAAAATTAAAAATGCTCTTGTTATTGCTATTTTCAATGTGTTCTAAACTTTTTTCTTTTTTTATTACAACACAAATAAATCAAATGAAATTTTATTGATGGTACATAATATATTAAGACCAGAACATAATGGTGAGGGGGTAGACAACAACTACAGCGGGGCGCAGAGCGGGAAGATGACTTTGGAGATATGTGATTCGTCGATAACTCAATATGACAGTATATAGGCATCTCGCATTATAATATCACCATTTAGTTCTTAAAAGTAAACTTTTTGAACTTTTTGAATGAATAGACCTTTTTACTTGGGAGCGCGAATTGCTCGCCGAGTATTGAACAAATTTGCGAAGTCTAAATACGGCAAAGTAAAATTTGTTTATTTTCATATGCCAATATTTTGTTGCTGTATTTAGTTACGACACTTTTACAAATGTTTCATAATCTACTTACCCCGTAATCGACGAGCACACGCCATGTATCTCGAGTGATAGTATATATTTACACGTTTTCAAAACACAAACCGTGTTTTTTGCGGTGTTATTTCGTAAAATACACCGATGAGCGCTCGACGTTACACGACGTTACGACGTCACATTTTTTAGATTCACGCGAAGCCATACTCAATCCCAGCCGGTTCCAAGGAACCGGTATGGGGAGGGGGAAATAATACGCTTTTATCACCTAGGGCAGGTCTCTTAATATTCAAATGTGTATGGAAACATTCCCAACATACGGCTATCGGTCAAATTTAACTGTTTATTAAGAATTATGTTAAGCGAAACCGGTCGGTATTAAAAAAATTAAATAAATAAATATTAGTTATAAACAATAATTTTTTTTCCTTAAAAATGTTAAACTACAAAGTGACTGCTTTCTACCTAAAAAAATATTATGACACCTTTACATGTCTAGCTTTTCCAGAATCGATGGATTTGGCCTGCTTGATATTTTAACCGTTACTCGACCATTAATCAACATTTTCCACTTAGTTTTTCATCCGTCGTTTTCCTTTCGATAAATTGTCCTAACCACATTCCTCCGATTGTCCAAGTTTAAAGAAATGAACTTTAGGAAATCTAATCAACAATGTGATAAGATACAAGATGATAAGCTAATTCATTACAATCACAACTACCGCCATGATATATTATAATTTATTTCTTTTCTTTTTTTATTATTTTTTCTAATGATTTTTACGTACGTAACATAATGGTATTTATTTTTTGCATACATACATACAAATATAAAACAAATGTAAGTAATGAGAACCCTGTATAACGGTTCATTTGTTGTGTGTTTAAATAATATCGAACTGTATTAATACGCAAACGTCTGTCGTATATACACACTCGATTCAAAAATAGATACAAACGGAAGTGCTACCATCTATATTATTAATCGAACAGTATTAATACGCTAACGTCTGTCGTACACACTCGATTCATAAATAGATACAAACGGAAGTGCTGCCATCTATATTATTAATACGCTAAACACGCTAATTTTGTAATTTGGTTTCGAATTCAAGAATTCGTCATAGGATGGCGCCATTTACGTTAGCAGATCACATGAGGACGGGCCCCCTAAGTATAAGTACTACGGATTTGTAGAATATGAGTATTTCTCCCGATATGTTAAGTTGACGGTAATACTTAGAGTTGTGAATAATAGTACCATGTGGCTATATATGACATGTGACGTCATTGCCGATCGCGGTTACTTTGTCCTGGTGACTAGCTGTCACAGGATCACAGTGGATCCGAGGAACCGGCTATTTTTGGAACCAGTTCCTATCGGATGTATCAAATGGTCACCAACACTCGAAGCGGAACCAAAAAACGAGTTTTTAACTGCTGCTTAAATATTAATGTTTATACCGTGAAACCAGATGACACGAGATACGTACAAATTACGACACTCTGTACAGAAATGCACATGTCGTTACAGCCTCCGTGTACCAATATTTAGTTGACATTGAGCAAATCTTTCCAGCGAATCCAATGGATGTAGTAAAACGAATCTCATTAAAGTACCCACTCTCGTATACCTATTACCAAACAACTCGCATGAAAATAAGGTAAAGCTGAAGACTTCCAACATCGAATACATCATTGCAGAGGTACTGAAAGTTAAAAATTGCAACTTATTGCGCAATCAAACGCATGCGTCCTAGTGTGGCGATTGAATAAATATTGCCAGCGCCAAAAACTAAATTATGAAGAGTTCCTGCAAAACTAATTTCGTTTCCGATATTGTGCATTCAAATGTGCTTAAAATTTTCAAAATTGAAGCTGATGATTGTGTGAATGAAAATTATTTAACGTTTATTTTATTAAGAATTGTAGTTTTGAAATGTGTATTTTCTTTGATTAAAACTTTTAACAGATGATTTTACAAGTGTTTGCCCATGAAAGGTAAATTGTTGACATCTCTCTAATTTGCCAACAAAAAAAATATCATTACACATCATGTTATAGAGAAAATTGACAACATTTGATTTTGAAAGGCAATGATTCTGAGGCAAATATGTTTTAGAAATACTTTCAGCTTCACAAATCTTACAATAATTTGAATACCTCTTGATTTTTAACGAGTCTGCGAAAGTATAATATTCAGCTACAAGAACGTAAGTATTGCCACCGTGCAGAGGTAACGTATGCGTGTACCAGATTTTCCAATTTAGAATTTTTGCACCGGAACTCGGAACTAAAGCGTAAAGATCAGAAGTCTGGTATTTTTAAAGTATCTTCATCCGGAAATGGAACTCGTACCTAACACGTAATATTATACAAATACAATAATTCATATGAAATGTTCACAATACAATCAAGGGGGGAATAAGAAATCCGGAAACCGTCCAACAGTGATTAATTTGATGTATATTGTAATAGATATGGGTGAAGCTGATAAAAACTTAAAAATATGTTGATTGAAAACTTGGTTCAATCATCAGTTAGTTTAGTCATCCATCACGGCAAAAGGAACATTTCCACTGATAATGATGATTGATGATATACCGTTTTTAATTGTGTGACTTTCAACAATATTTAAAAATAATATATTATTGTAATGACGATCGCAGATCCACGTCAAAAATCGCAAGATTTTTTAATTATTGTAGGATTTGTGAAGCTAAAAGTATTTGATCATTGCCAATCAAAGACAAATAGTTTTGTTAATTTTTTTATATGTATATTTATGATATATTTTTTTTTCCGCTGACAAATAATTATTAGAGATACGATCAGAATTACCTTTAGAATAAACACCGTAAGTAAACTTTAAAAATCATTAGTGATTCAGATTGTCAAAAATTTAAGCAAAAGAAATACACAATCAATAAAAAAAATAATTTGGTACCAATTTACTTTTGTCGCTTGTCTGAAATGTCGCAGTTAATATTTTGAAAATCATCACGTTACGCAGGAATATTTCACATCACACGCTTACAACCTTATTATGTTTGATTAGCTTGCTTGATACATTGTGCATGTTAGTCCTATTACGCAGACGTAGGTACCCTGTGTGTTGTGGACTTTGAACCAATGATTCCATTGTTTATTTGGAGTAAAAAGTTTGATGAAATTTTACTTCACGATGAGTTTTTTTCTAAGGACGTCTTCCGATGCTTCTCCGAAATGAGAACATTAGAACACTGCATTAAATAAGTTAATTGAAGAGATTGCGGTTTCGTATCCTGCTGTGCAAAAAAGAACTTGTTATCGATTTTTCATTTGACAAATGGTTGCTGCTCTTCGGTGGGTTATTTATTGATAAAGTTTGTTGGATCTATTAGTGTAGGAACAGCAACGCTTTTACAAAACATATAATAAATAAAATCATTTATCTAATGAGAGTAGAAGAATACCCACTCGTCTGGCAATGCAATGCAAACCACATTACGCTTGTTTCATAATCTCCCTCCACCACAGACGAAGAAGTCAAAGGTCCATCTAGCCATTGTGTATCCGCCACAATGCTCGTGATAAATTGTGACATCTTTTGTTTATTCCCGCCGCTGACCGCCGATTTGCTGGTTCCATCTTTGGTCACCGGGCAGACTTGTTTGCATGACAAGTTACTTTATTGAAATAATAAACAGATGCTAGCCTTAAATAATTGCAAAAACATTTTTACTAAGGTCGCTCGATGCACAGTTACAAAATGATACTTTCTCCTTTTGATTTTGTGCATCAATGACTTGAACTATTATTGCTCTGGTCTAATTGACTTTTTTAGATGAGGCTTTCTTTCTCTAGAAAAATGGAACGTCGATTTTTTAACCTGTATTCAATTTTATTGTTTTCAAACTTAATTCTTGCTAGAGCAATACTGATAAGTTATAAAACTAATTTTAGGACGGGAGGAACTTTATAAGTGGGATTTAAAATTTAATAGTTACAATATCACATAAATATACCTAAGTTCATAGTACAGCATAAAAAATAAAAAAGGGTTAAGTAGCAAAACAGGTTAACTAGAACTAACATCAATAGAAAACAAACAAGGGTATACATATTCAAGGGTATATATATATATGGATGATTACAAATACAGGTAAAAGAAAAATGGAGAAAAAAGAAACAAGACAGAATAAACATTACAAGAAAATTACATTTATTTATTTTTAAATATACTTCAAAACATTTCTTTAAAGTTTTTTATTTTGCTGGATGTTTTTGTACAGACATAGTGTGTGGGCAATATAGTTCAGAGATAATATCTCATATTTTGTAACGTGTGTTTGAGGAACGCGGATTTTATTGTTATTTGGAGTATTGTGGTTGTGGATGTCTTGACTGTAAAGTGGTTTGACGTTAGTCTGAGTTGATTGTTGAGTAATTTGTAAGATGGTGCTGGTAATTTTTGTGCTGGTGGTGGTTCCTTTTTTTGTATACACTAAGGTAATTCTAAGCAAAGACATCCAGTGGGTCACCCCAGACAAAACTCAGGAGTGCAAATGCAGATGGAACTGCAATGGACTGAGACCAAGGACGTATTGATAGATAGCGAAGGATTGTGATAATGCATTTAATAGTTCTTCCGCTTGATTACAATAGATTAATACAAAAGATTATATGATGACTGTGAAGATCAGGTCATAAGACGATTATCCATTTGTTTCCAGTAGTATTTAAAGGAAGCCACAAGCCAAAAACATGTATATTCTTGATGTTCCATCAACACAAATATAGATAATAGGCAAAAAAACCGCTTTTTATTTATTTTATATATTGAAAGGGATTTTTATTTATTTTGTGAATAATTTTATAAGAAAGAAAAAAGTTTTTGACGTATTGACTCTTTTCCACAAAAAATTATAAATGGATTTCGAAAGATTGTTATTTTATCTAGTGAAGTTATGTAATAAATTTGTAGAATTTTTTTTTAAATTTTTAGTTTAACAAGGTTATTCCATAGGTCGTTGGCAGATTTGTTAAATTTTCAAAAAAGTTTTTGTATTATACCACACCAATTTCAAATAATGTAATCATGCAGTAAAATAAATCAATGCATTATCTAGCAGAGTTATGTATTAGAATTTTAATTTTAGTTTCAATAAAATCATTAAAAAATATGTACGTACATGTGTTTCTTGACGAAAATTGGTCCATTTGTGTATTTATTTACGCACTTACAAACTAATATATTTCAGATTTTTTTAACATTCTTATTAAATTTAGACATTATTGAAAAATGATAAATACTTATAATCAAAAAATAACTACAAAAAGTACACTATTTTAATAGTTTTATCATCACGCCTTTCAGCATTTTTGGATGAAGGTATAAATTAAAGCTAATTTGGATTGAAATAAATTCGATATTGAGTTATAATTTAAAAAAGTTGGCACGGAGAATAATTAATCTTTCTCATTGCAACCGCCCTGCACGATCGGAAGAACAACTTTCGACGAAATGTGGATTTTCGCCCGCTGGCTGGTTAAACGCTCTTAACGGAAACTGACACAAATAATCTTAGCAATGCTTACGTATTTTTTAAAGTTGTTTCTTCTTTAATATGTTGATACATTTGTAGTGAAAAAAAAGCATTTTATAGTAGTTGACACTTATATCTTTAGTTAAGTAATTAACACTTATATTTGAATTCTACTTAAGCGAAACGTTAGTAAAAGCTTCAATATTTTAATACATATTACATTAGTATGCATAATGTAAGCTCTTTCATTGTAAAGGTTAATCTAAAATGATAGTTTCGCCTGTACAATATAAGGTGCGAAACGCATTTAACATTTAATAGTAAGTTTTAAAGTCTCGTGATTAGTTTTCTCACCACAAACAAAGGTCTGGTTTCAATCCCAGTATCTGTTAACTGCACTTTGATAACGTCTATGCGCCTGTGAGAAATGTTTGTGATTGCGAAACAAATATAGCCAGCCAATATGGAGCAAAACAGAGCCGTAGTTTACTATGGTCATGCATGTCTATTCGTTGAAAGGTCAGGTGTTTGATTTAAAGAATCTCACGGTACGTAGTACGTGATGATTTTATGGATAGTTAAGAGATATTGTATTTAATATTATTGAAAGTATTTTTTTTATTATAAACCAGTATCTTCAACATTTTAATATATCTATATGATTTCACAAGTGTTCTCTACTCGATACGCTAGCTAAGATCCATTCTCTGTACTGGTCCCAGCGAGAGATCGTACGTAACGTCATAGTTCTACCATCTTCTAGAATCTTTTTAGTTTTCATACAAGACGCGCGAGAAGGAAGAGGACGATCATCGATGACCTACGTACACGTACTCTCGCTGGAATCACGCTATCACTATTCACGCTCTCGTTTAACACTATTCTGTGATTTCCCTCTTTTTGAAGCATTAACACCTTTGTCCCTATTTACTGTTGGACGGTGAATATCAACAAAATTAGGAAATTTGTGAGGCGAAAGGAACCGTATTGCAATTTGGTTACTGAATTTGACTATATTCTCTAAGTAACCAATATCAAGCAATGCAATCTCGATGTGAATGGTGGTCTTCGTTAATAATTTAGTTGGAGCAACGCTGAAAGAGTACTCTATTTGTATGTGCAAATAGTCTTCTTCTTCTTCCTGGCACTGTCCCAACTCATTGCCTAGATAGGCTGTTAGGGTCGGCTCTTCTCGTTCTCAGGCTATATCTTCTTCGGTTCTGGTTTTCATCCAGGCCGTTTCTCTGTAATAATTTGGAGCATTGAGTCATCCAGGAGTTCTTTGGTCTTCTTCTGGATGACTGTCGATGAAGCTCCGTAGACATTGCCTGCTTCATTGTGTGGTCTGGTGGTCTCCGTCTTATGTGCCTGCACCATCTCAACTATCATTCCTCCAGCTTACTGTTTATGTACGTGACACCCACGAATGCGTGAACTTTTACTCCCATCTTTTAGTGCTACTCCTACCGACCATCTATGTATGTGCAAATAATATTATAATAAATTAATATTCTTTTGTGTTAAATGCTATGCTAGGTATGAGCCAAGAATCTTATCTCAGAGCTCAGAGATCTTCATTGACACTTGGCTATAATACAGTTTACTGAAGTAACTAATCCATTATGGCCTTCGTTGTTCAAATTTTAATAACGACATTTAAGAATAATTTACTTCACGAAATGTTTGGCTGGATCCTGGCACACCTTCAGAAAAATAAAATCCTTCAACTTTAAAAGTATTTTTACAATCACGCTGTCCTTGCTCTAAAGTCTAAAGCCTAAATGAAGCACTATTTTAGTAACTTATTATATTTTTAAAATGTATCTACCTACATTTCATAGTGATGATTCAAGGTAAGTACATACGTTGTTTTAAGAATAGACCATCTATTCCTTTGAATTATCGAAAAATAAAGTGTGAGATTTGCGAATAACGCACCATCGTAGGATTTCGTAACTGTTTGAGTTGTAACAAAGAATCATTGAAGAAATTGATGGCCACATTGAAATGGAAAATGCAGGTTCTAAATATTTTAGATGATTTTAAACTTATT
This sequence comes from Limnephilus marmoratus, assembly GCA_917880885.1. Lineage (NCBI taxonomy): Eukaryota > Metazoa > Arthropoda > Insecta > Trichoptera > Limnephilidae > Limnephilus > Limnephilus marmoratus. The sequence continues at coordinate 18,858,105 of OU862910.1, read as the reverse complement.
AATTGTTGTAAAACTAACATCGTCGTACTGAACACATCCGCCATGATTAGTTTTATTCATTTTGCCACAGCTGTTAGACAATTTTTGAAACTTGCGTCATTCGTAACATAGTTAACCTCACAACATCCATATCTGGCAGCGCTCATAAAATAAAATGAAAATTCACGACGGAGCGACATGTATAAAAAATAAAATTGTAATAATTATTTTCGTTATTTGTTTTTGGGGTGTTATGCCATATTGCGCTACCTCCTTCATTAGCCAACGTTTCGGACATCGTTGCAGTGTCCGTCATCAGGGCAGATCCAGTAGATGTGAAACTTTTAGTGGTGAAATGTGTGCTTATTTACTTCGAAGCGATACCGTGTCGCCAGCTCCACTAACTTGCGACACGGTATCGCTTCGATGTCAATAAGCACACATTTCACCACTAAAAGTTATACATCTACCGGATCTGCCCTGATGATGGACACTGCAACGATGTCCGAAACGTTGGCTAAAGAAGAAGGTAGCGCAACACGGCATAACACTCCAAAAATAAATAACGAAAATACTTTTGGCGGTGAAAATCTTAAAACGTATCTGTAATAATTATGTTTAAATATATTGTTAACTCACGAAACTGTTGGTACTTCTGAACCAATTAACGTATGAGTAGAACTGGCAACCGGCAGTTCATGGTAACTTATCCGTTCTCGAGATTTAACTCATCTCGTCCCTTCCTACGACATTCGAAGCATTCGCTTTCTAGAAAGGGTTAAATAATCGTGATTCGAATCGAGCCCGGCTCTCAAATAATATGTTGAACATTATACTTGTACTGCCATGGGAACTCAGAAATTAGAAGACATAAAATATCTAACGGATCGTGGGATATACTAATCATGTTTTGAACGCGGTAATTCAATCGATACTTAAAAAATATAATAATGTATTTATTGTTTTCAAGTTTCATTTGTAGAACTTCATTTTAATTTTAATTTATTTTATATATTCAATTAAGACGATAATATACCCTAAAATATATTCAGAATCTTAACGACGTAAGTAAAGAAGCCGTGTATACAAATTGCGACTCGCGACCCGTCTATTGGACTGACCTACTGTCGAATTTGCCGTATTAAAGAAATTATGAAGAAAAATAATGTGGAAATCTTAACGACGTAAGTGAAGAAAGCGTGTAATCAAATATACGCCGCGGCACAGCGTATTGTACGAACGTACGGTCGAATTCACCCCAGCAGGCTTGGAGATTCGACCTTTCTGCCGCGTTAATTTTAATTAATTCTGAAGAACGTATTACAAATATTTAAAATATGTCTCCATGTTGTCCTCTCGAAGTTATTAATTCATCATCCAGAAAAATAAAATCTGGTACTTACCGCTAAAGTGTTTCTTTAAATGCTGTTTAAGACAACCCCCGCGAGATTGCTCTATTTTAAACGAGTCGTGTTTTATTAAACATTTTCACATCAATTTTGTCGCTTTAAATACTAGCGCGCTCCTCTAACATTCGTAATTTCATATCTCTCCATCTTCTTTTTGTGCGCGGTAGCGGGGCCTTACGGCATTTACCGAGAAATTTTTGCTCTATTTTAAACGAATCGTGTTTTAAATATTTTCACAATTTTCGCTTAATTATTATAGTTTTTTTTTTAATATTAACGCGCTGCCTCTAACATCCGTACTTACAAACCATTTTCTTCTCCTTTTCGAACGATGTTAAAAATTCTTATTTAGAATTGTAATATACCAGTTTTAATATTTTCAATTAAATTAAGTAAATAACATGTATTCCATAAAATTAATTTATATTATCAGACTTGTTTCTAACCCAAAGTTTCTAAATATTGAGGAGTATTCACTGAAAAGCGTTTCGTTGAATCTTAATTTGTAACAGCCTTAGGTTTAAAATATATGAGAATCAGTAATTAACGAGGTAGATACAGGTTACAGGTGAATCATTTTAAAGAGACCCTTGCTTGTATAGTGGTGTACTGGATGGAACAAAAAGGAATTAAATTTAATAACAATTTTATTTTTGATTTAGCTGAAAAAAGGAACAACAAAACATGAAAATTAGATTTTGTTGAATTGAATCCGAATCTGAATGTTGGTATTCAGATAAAGTTTTATTGTATGATTTTTTTTTATTTTTACGCTGGTATATAGCAGGGGCGTTCACTCCATATAGGCACATAAGCACTGCTTACCCTACCCTAATTGTAAAACATAAGCAATAATATTATAATTTTTTTAATTATTGCTAAAAATACATACGCACTTTCAAAAACAAGCGCGAAAAAGCTGAGCAACCGAAACTAAGCGAGTGCCTCATCAAACGACATATTACAAACATGGCATAAACTGTAACTAGAAACTACACGCGCGCCCTCCGACTACCTCATTAAAATGCGGCCTTAAGCAGGAATTATTTCTGCTTGGAGCTAACACCACACATGATATAATATAAATGTTTACGAAATTCACAGAGCATAGAGTAGAACTGTCGTTTTGAATTTGCTTCCATGAGGTTTTTTGTTAGTATTAGGCATTGCTTTCTGGAACAAAATTAGCAAATGGCAATCAGTGACGACAGTGACATCTGTTGATATCTATTTCTATCACCTACATAGTTGTCTTACAGTGTCCAACAGCGAGCACACTCGGACGAAGGGAGTTATTTGTAGTAAGTTTTTATTTTATTTATTTGAATCAATTCGGGGGTTTTCCTACTGCCCACCATGATCAAAAACTGGTGTATAGTTTATATAGATATTAGACTTATTACTTAAAATCGCTTTAGCCGTGTTTGGTGACTAGATCTGAATAGCCAGGTACATTTTCCGCATCTCTATTCCTTACCCACTCAGCCTCACAACATTCAAAAATTGGGGATGCCATAGTCTCACTGTCTGCAGACGGTTAGGAGCAGTTGGGACTTTTGTGTGGTATTCAGATACAGTTATATTATATGCAAGTAGGAACCTTAAGCGATTTTTTTGCTAAGGCAACTGCACGTATGAGTATGTCGTATTTTTTTACAGCATGCTTCTTCGGGGAATCTGAATTATTGTTAGTAAAAATATTTGATTTTCACTCACGTCGCCTGCAGGTTGTATGGTCGTATATCCTCTGTCAGACAGGTCAACTGTCCGTCGGATAGACTGTCGGGGGATCAACTGTCAGCGGACCAATTGTCGGCGGGCCAAATATCGCTGGATCAATTTTCGGGCAACCCTAAAAATCGTTGAGGTTGTTTTCTTGATCGCGTCTCGATTTTTTTCCCAAACTCGGATGAAATAACAGATAAAGGTTTATTTTAGAGATTACCTGTGTTTTTAATTGAATAACAAAAGAATTCAGCTAAATGTTGTTGCATTTTCGCTAATTACGAACTAATTAATACCAATTAAAAAATAAAAATTAATTGTGGAAACTGTTCTTACCCGCTTGATTAACGAACAAACCATCAATCAACAAACCTAACCCTAGTTTTGACTTAGAATGATCACGTCTAAGAAATAATGCTGGAGGGCTCATGTGCTCTGCTTACATATCTTCACATCAAGTTCATCTCTGGGTCTACTTTTACTTTTTAGCTTATATCAAGCCGTTGTTAAATAACCCATGACAAGAATGGTGAAGCACCAATAACGGTTCCATAAGATTAGCAGTTATTAGTCGAGAAAACATGACACAATTTTGTATTTCGGAGGTTTAAATTTGTCAGTTTAATCAAGTTTATCTCTCAAATAAAATAAGCATGTAAACAGGTCGTCCAATTGTTGTAACAACGGGTTTTCAACAAAAATTTCCAACACTCCGCGAAAGCTGAAATGAATTAAATTTGTTTTTTATTGCTCATACACCTATTTATTACTTTGTGTTTAATATCAAGTAAAACCATATATACTCGTGTGAGAAATTGGATAGAATTGAACGAGAGGCTGTAATGAGTAAGATTGAGAATGATGATTTAGGATGATGACGCAAATGTAGATGGTAGAAGCAATCGGGGACGCCCAAGGAAGACATCGGTCGATCAAGTGTATCAGATACTTTAGTCGGGTCGGGGCATGCAAGAGTCAGAATAATTGAAGAGTATGTATGAGACGACATTTGAACGCGAAGGAAGAAGAGGGTGCGTGCCAAGACCGAGTTGTTTGGTGGTCCGTTCTCTCTGCCTAACCCTGCGGAGAAACGGCGTGATGGTTAGTTAGTTAAGAATGTTCTTATTTCTGAACCAATTTACCTCCGGATTTATAATGTGTTTTAACAGTATAACTATGTTCTTGTTTTTTTTATTATTACTGTCTTATTATTGTTTATTATTACTGTCCTATGCAATGTTGTTATTGTTAATTTTTTGTTCTATTGCAATTAATTTGAACATACTGTACATTTTTGATTTCATATTAATTGTACAATATTATGTAGGAACCAGGGAGGGACTTGTAAGGAGCGCTTTAGGAGTAATCTTGAGGATACAGCCACTGAATACTAAATAATTATTTTTAAGTTTATTATTATTTTTATTTCTTCTTTAGCCCCGTAGGTGATTTGCAATTCGGGTGAAACGGAAATGAGTCACAAAAATTTATTATGTATTTATTTATTAATTTTCGGGAAATCGACAGTTTATATTTATTTCAGTTTGTACATAGTATTAAATAGCCAAAATAAAACCAATTATGGATTTCCTCCTTGTGACTTTACTTCTACTGAGACAGCATAATAATTTGACGGTTCTTGGTTCTAATAAAATGCGGTAAATTCATGACTACGCGCGGGCCTCCAATAGCGCCGCGGTAAGAAGCGCCTGACTCTCAGCGCCCAGAGAGACATCCAGCGAATGGAGGTTCGAAACCTGCCAAATCCAAAAAAAATAAACGTTTTTTATTTTGTAAAATCAATATCCAATCTTCAAACACTTTAAAATAAACTGGGAAAAGAAAGGAAAACGATATCTAGCGACTTTCTAGTTTCACTTCTGTGGTTTGCACACTAGATTTTACATTAGATCCGCACAGGAGGGCCTGACGAAAAGCATTTCCCTCAGAGCTTTTGTCATCTTTGGGTATGCTGTGTGGAGTTTTTTAAGGAAAGGAAGGAGAGGAAGTTCTGGGAAGGAAAAAGGTAAGAGGGGTGGGTAAAAATCTGGGGGTCAATGTGTCCGGGAGTAATGGACGTGTGAATTCATCTCTCCCACTGCAATGCAAGGCAATGGGTCGAGAGAGAGTCCGGCTGGTGAGATCTAGTTTAGGTCTGCCTCAACCAAACTCTCCCGATCCGACAAGCCATGCAGTTGGTGGGCAAACGCATCAGCCGTCAAGGCCTAGTCAAACCCCCCATGAACCTGCGTATTTACAATCCCTACCGCGTTTCAGTCGCTTTAAATTTTCAATATCAAAATTTAAATATTTAGAAATAAAATTATTAATTTCTAATATACACATTGGAAAGATTATTTTATCTAGTTTTTAGAACAATTTTTGTTTTTACAAAGTGATAAAAAATTATCAATATAGAGGTGTATTTACAATATACGGAAATAATATTAAACTTTAAATATTTAGAAATAAAATTATTAATTTCTCTTCTCATTGAAAAGATTATTTTATCTAGATTTTAGAACAATTTTTGTTTTTGCAATGTGATAAAGAATAACCAATATAGAGGTATATTTAAAATGTAAATTGTCGTTACCGCGACTGAATCGGTATAGGTTTTGTAAATACGCAACCCGGGCACCCCTGCTAAGTCACCAAACGTAGCGAACCACTTGTGATGACCTATGGCAGGATAAGTGGTTCCCGAGGCGGCGGTACCCATACCCGCCTAAACCCCATACTAAAATAATACAAAACTGCACTATACAAATGTTGTGCTATCTTCTAATATATAAAATTCTCGTGTCACGGTGTTTGTTACCATACTCCTCCGAAACGGCTGGACCAATTTTGATGAAATTTTGTGTGCTTATCTGGTAGGCCTGAGAATCGACCAACATCTATTTTTCATACCCCTAAAAGTAAAGGGTGTTCCACTCCGAAGAAAATTATTTTCCCCATACATTTTGTGTGGAACGAATTCTCCTATTTTGAAAGAACTGCAGCAATATTGAAAGGGGTATAATATTGAACTGTGAACCGGTGGTGGGGGGTGGGGGGAGGGTGGAGGGGGGAGGGGGGGGAAGGGGGGAGAGGGGAGGGGGAAGGGGGGGAGGGGGGAGGGTGGAGGGGGGAGGGTGGAGGGGGGAGTGGGGAGGGGGGGAGGGGGGAGGGGGGAAAGGAACTCAGGAAGGGGGGTTAGCGGGACGGGGGAAGGGGAGAAGTGGAGTGGGGAGAGGGAGAGGGAACGCGAGAGGGGAAAGGATACGCAGGGAGAAACAATTTAGATCAAGGTATGGTATACACAGGGAGAAACAATTTGGATCAATTCAGCTAATAAGTTGACAACAGTTTTTAATTCTGAGGCTGTACGAAGTTCGCCGGATCGGCTAGTTATTATAATAAAAATAACATCCAAATAATTGAATTGTTTTTATTTTGCGTAAAGTTATCGTTTTTTAAATAACGTATTGTTTTTTCTTATTTGTTACAGGTAAGTTGACACACAACGGACGGTTTCCACACCTTCTTTCTAATCATCAAATCTGCAGACAAATATGAAAATATCACAAGGTTTGAAATAACACACGCTTCTCTTAACTTATTTCTGCATAATTTTAAATGTTACTTTTAATTTCCAAATCATTTTTAGCCAAAACCCAATCAGTCAATATGAGATTCACTAACCGATCTAAGACAGTCCTAGGTACCTCTATGAAAGAAACACTCACGTATATGCTACGTTCGTTGTGTAGCTAAATCTATGTCAGAAGTGATTAGAGCAAGTTTGATTGATTTGGACCAGATCTGATAAAAAAAGAGGAGCACCGTACACCGACAGAATGACAAATCGTGGGAAGAACATTTGCGAATTTCTTTTCATATAGACTTGAGTTCTATTCGGAAGTATGTCTATTATATGAATGTCCATGTTCAACCTCGATATTTTAAATGCGTTTTCAATCGCATTTATGTCAGAACGCTTTTATTTAGTAAAAGATGAACCATTAAGTCATATAAAAATTAATACGCTTAACAGTTTTAATTTTTTTGTAAAGAGTATTTAACGTTTTGGGAATGAATACTTTTGCGTGTTTGTTGTTTTGCCTTACTTTTCTGGTAATCTTTCCGGAACACAAGGCCTTAATGTCATGACCATTGCGAACTATATTTTTTCTGTAATTTTGTTGATCTCATATTTCAAATTCAGTATTCACCATAGACATCCAAATTTAATAGACGAGAAGATACAGATGAGGGGTAAAACCAAACTATGGGGGAACGAAGAGGAGAAAGATGAAACAATCCGACAGTATATAGGCATCTCGCATTAAAATATCACCATTTAGTTCTTAAAAGCAAAATCTGCTTTTGAATGAATAGACCTTTTTACATGGGAGCCCGAATTGCTCGCCACGTTATTAACATATTTGAGAAGTCCCAATACGGCAAAGTAAAGTTCGCCACTTTTCACAGACGAATATTTTGTTGCCGTATTTAATTAAGACACTTTAACAAATGTTTCATAATTTACTTACCCCTGTAAGCAGCGACGAGCACACAGGAGAACCGCCCACATTCGTTATGATCGACATATTTTAGGGTATAATGTATAGCACACGCTACCATTTTTGGCGTGTTATTTCGTAAAATGTTGCGAGCTCGACGCTGGTCGAGAATGATGACGTCACATTTTTTAGATTCAAGCGAGGCTCTCGTAAGCCCAGCCGGTTCCATGGAACCGGTATGGGGAGGGGGAAATAATTCGCTTTTATCACTTAGGGCAGGTCTATAATATATATTCATATGTCTATGGTATTCACAATATTATCCTCTACCAATTTTCCCCTTAAATTTTCGGTAATACAAGAGATGACCGTTACCTTTTTATTTCTCTGTGTTTTGTTTTGATTCATGTTTTGTTTAGATTTTAGATTTATTAGTATCATCCTCTTATTCAACGATATATTATATTGATGGGCATAACCTTTTAAAAGTCATTCTAATAAAAATTAAGCAAACACTTATATTTTCACAAACATTTATATTTTTATTTTGCAATGGATATGACTCGATATATTCTCGATGTCATAGAACAGATCAACCTTAAAAGCGTAATCTGAATTGATTGGAAAATGTCCTCGATTTTAATAAGACTTTCAACTCCTAGGTATCAGATGGACCGGTGAAATTGATTATCTGTCGCAAGAAAGAATTCACACATTTGAAAAACTTTACTCAACTTATCGAAGTAAAGCAAAATTGAACTTACTTTGGGAACGCCAGACAAGCCCGCAATACTCTTCCGCCGGTTTGCATCTTCAGTGCTCGATGCATAAAGGGGTATTTCACATCCTCTTGATATGGTAACATAGATTTTCAATTTACGATTTGTTTATTTATAAGTTTTCTATTCGGTACTCGAACCTATGAAAAGGGTTATATATCTGAAAAGCTAGCCGAGTTTTCTACCTTTTGCAAGTATTTATTTATTTATACGTTATATTATGGACAGCCCCGGATCTAGGGGGAGGGGGGAAACCGGGGCGCCTTCCCCGGGCGGCAGTTTTAGGGGGCGACAAATTCTTAATTTGTATGTTTGATTGAACAAAAAAACTTTATTCACAAGGCGCCTGGCATTCAGCGCTGTTCATTGTTCATTGTACTATCGATATTCATTTGATTTTAAAACGCCCAGTTGGTTTTTGAACACATCCTAAGTTGGTTTATAAACCAACCCTAAGTCGATTTAGAAAGCGTAGTAATAATTATAATTACAGAACGCCTGTTTAAAGAATTTCAAGTACCCACATTTAAAGATTTATATATTAAAAATTCATTAATTCAAATTATAAAAGAAAAAGATAAATATCCATTTTTAAATGAAAACAGAACTCGACTTAAACATGTTTTTCTATGCCCAAAACTAAATACGTCTTTTGCACAGCATCATTATACTTACCAGGGAAGAACTTTTTTCAATCGTCTACAAGAAGAAATCAGAAGCATTAATGATAAAACCCGAATAGTGCTCTCTGACAAGAGACATTTTGAAATTATTTTTAAGAAAAAAACTACTATCACTTAATTATTCTTTCTTTTTTTAAATACACACTATTATCAAAATAAATACTGCAGCACACATATATTTATGTACAATGAATTATTTAAGTAGGTACTAACTAATAATTTATTATATTATACACAATTTGGGAGGCGGGAATGGGTACCCCCGCCCCGGGAACCTTTATTGGATAACCAACACCTCTGCCATAGGTCACACCAAGTGGTTCGCTACGTTTGGTGATTTAGCAGGGGTGCCCGGGTTCATGGGGTGAGGTTTGTCTAGGTGTTGGAGGCGGATGACCAGGACATACTGAACCCCAGATTCCTACCCACCCCTTAAACCCTTTTCCTTCCCAGAACTCTCCTCTCCTTCCTTTCCTAAAAAAAAAACCCTCCACACAGCATCCTCAAAGATGACATAGGCCCTGAGGGAAATTATTTTCCTCAGGGCCTCCTGTGTGGAGCTCATGTAAAAAAAAAAAAATGTATACTCCCCTTCCATATACAAGCAAATGCTTTCAATGGAAGGGTAGTAAAAAACCTGAGATGTAAAATTATCATGTAAATACCATGTAAAACATATTATAAAAAAAATATATATATATATATATATATATATGTAAAACACTTTTCTCGGTTTACCCGCGTAACCTTAAGTCTTGGATTCTGGGCCGAACAGACATGCGAAAGCTATCAGTTTGAGACAAAAACTAAAGACATAAGGCCTCTGAAGATGGACAGTGTGATCTGTCCGAAACGTCAGGAGTTAAAAAGTCCTTCTCAGGACTACGTTACGCGGGTAAACCGAGAAAAGTGTTTTACATCTTACACCCGTGAAAACCTTAACCATAACATATATATATATATATATATATATATACATCCCGCTATCATTTCTGCGTCCTTTCATCAGATCGACATTACTGCGTCTATCTGAAGGACTTGATTTTACATAGTTCTAACTAAAGTATATACTATCTTTTCAGTCTTTGATTGTAGTTAGGTATTTACATTTTTGAAAAACATTAATTTAAAAATATACAAAACGAAAAAAACGCCCTTTACTGTTCCACCAATCTGAACTCCTTTCATATTCAATGCAGTGATGCATCCTGCGTATATTTTCGTTAATTTGGTCCACAATATAGCGTCCAATTATATATTCATTTTCATGTTAACGACAAACCGAGGTCTTGCGACGTTGCCGCTTTTTGTTCAAGTTTTTGGTTGGACGACTGTATAGGTATTTATAGAATATGAAGGCGCCAAGATGACTGGCCCATACGTCGTGGACTCTAATCAACCCGGCGGCAATGCCCACGTAAAATTTATTAAATTGGTATGAGATTTTTTTGAGACTTATCATTCAGAATTAAAACGTTGCTTGAAGTGTTATTTGTTATTTTTAGTAACTAGATCTATATTGCTGGGATCTTCCTATGCTTCCTCTTCTCTCCATTTTGATTACTATATCAGTGCAGTGGAATCCTGTATTGTTTTCTCATCAAAAACAGTTTTTTCATGTTAATTTTAAAGAATGCACTCTAGATATGTGGCTAATTATTACTACAACACGATTATCAGTAGAAATATTATGTGACCTATTTATAAAGAAACCGCAGACTTCGGAAAGAGTCAATTTTGGAGGCGGTATGGGTACCGCTATCCCGGGAACCATTTATTGGATAACCAACACCTCTGCCATAGGTCACTCCAAGTGGTTCGCTACGTTTGGTGAATTAGCGAGGGTGCCCTATAATATGTTATGCTCATGTGGTGAGGTTTGTCTGGGTCTTCGCACAGAATTCGGGACAGAATGGTTGAGGGAGTTCCTTTGATTCTCCAGCCGTACTCTTGCCGAAACTTGCCGAAATCGAAACCGAACCTTCGGTCGGTCACTAATTATATATATATTATTATTTTGAATTATATTATAGACCGGTCAGTGGCTGAGTGGGCATCGCGTTTGGGTCCCACCCAGGCGCTTCGTGTTCGATTCCTCGGTTGACGGAAGTCCTCCATCGCGACTCAAGCAACATTTTTGGCTTACTGTGGTGGTAGTGGGAGATTTTCAATTATTGTCGGGTTATTCGTTAACCCGGGAATGTTTGTCTTTCTTTAAAAAAAAATTCTTATCATGCTTGACGATGCATTTTCGTTCACGGGAGAAACAATTTTAGGGGTTTTAGGGGCTTAGGTTTTTAACAACTAAATTATATGAGAAATCCTTTTAAAAGAAAAAGGGGAAAATAGAAAAGCGAAAGCATAAAACTGTCTGAACAAATAATATAATATGACTTCGGATAATAAGTTAATAACTAAATCTAATACTAATCTAACAATGACACTGTTCTTTGCAGAGAGGACCGCCAAAGAACTCGATCTTGGCACACACTCCTTGTCTCAATCACGTTAAGTTTTAAAGCTCTTTAAAAAATATATGTTATTTTTGAAGATAATATCTAGACATTCCCCGTGCCGAAAAGCAAATTATATAAAATTCCCTCCATGGAAAAAAATCGGAAAGTATGCTACAAAAGTTATTATAAACACATTTGTTTCAGTTATTTTACCAGTTATATGTATGAAAAAATTCACAGTGTTTTTTTAAATGTTGTTTAAGACAAATAACACGAGAATTTTGCTCTATTTTAAACGAGTCGCGTTTTATTAAACATTTTCACAATTTTTGCATCGACTTCGTCGCTTTAAATACAAGCGCGCTCCTCTAGCACTCGTAATTTCATATCTCTCTATCTTTTTCTTTTTGAGCCCGGTTGCGGCTCCTTACGTGCTAACTTTTGAGTGTCTGATTGTAGCCAGTCTATTTATGCCAGTTCTGAAGAATGAATTCTAAACAAAAGAGGATTGAAAAACATTTAGTTCATTGATATCAGATGATAAGTAAAAAGGGTAATTATTACTTCAACATTGTATCGGATGTACCATCAAGACTTGTACGCAAGGCAATCAAGGGGGGTTGACCCCGCCCCGAAATCTAATAAAGCACACTGAAAATATGATGTTAAACGCTACCGAAACCCGACTGTACAAAATTAACTTATTGCAATTTGTGGTGAAATTGTCCAGAAAAAAAACTGGTGCAAAGGTTGAATTCTGCTAAATGTTTTTCATTCCTTGTTGATGAAACTACTGATGTTTCACTACAAGACAAAAACAGATGTCCATCTGTGTGAGATATGCAGAGCTAAAAGATAATTAGCCTTACTAAAAAACCCCGTGAAAATTTTATTCAATGCGGCTCGAGCTCGACCCCCCCCCCCCCCCCCCCAAGGTCGAAAACTTTTTTTTCCGTTAGAGTCCCAATCTACACAACATATATCAAAATCGCTACTACATGACCTTTTGCAAGGTAAAGGCTTTTTTTACCCCCACTGACTGGAATATAAGACTCCAGATACTAATATCTACAGCCTGTATGTTGGACGAATATCTACAGCTCATATGTTGAACTTCAATCTACGAACTTCAAAGTGTTGACTAATATCTACAGAGCGTAGGTTGAACTAATATATAATATACAGAGCGTAGGTTGGACTAATCAGCTAAATGTGTACAATAGTCTGATATTAGCGATTTTTACATACATACTACTTACATAAATTAAGTTTTTTAAACTGCATACGCAATATTACATTATTCCAATATGCTATACATAATTGCAAATCCAACCTCTGCCAGTGGTGTAGATATTCGTCAACACTTTGGTTCTCATAGATATTAGTCAACAGTTTGAGCTGTAGATATTCGTCTACACTTTGGTTCTCATAGATATTAGTTCGATTTTTTCAGTTTTTGGAATTCCTGTAGATATTAGTAGACGTCTCCGAATATAAACACTATTCCACCAAACAAACCCCCCCCTCCCCGAATTTTTTCTCTGGCTACGGCCTTGCTTGTACGGTGTACACTTAGTGTACTGGTTTACGAACTTGACCTAATAATGAAAAATTTGTTTGTTTTATAAATATTATAAACAAATACATCACATCCAAACACTTGAAATGTGGTTCCTAGAACTCGATAATGGATTAGGAGGCCCGTTAAGTAACAAGAGATTCATTCATTAATTTTGTCTTCTGGAATATTGCCGATTACTCTAATGGACGGTTCATGCCACTAAAAAGATAACGATTTTAATCGACATTTTTGACAGCAGTACAGTATCTCTCAACGACAGCGGATACCTACTTATCGAGGACATCAACCGCACCTCTGTGAAATTCATCGTGTTCTACCTTGCCGGTATCTGTGGTCGAGGTGTAAGGCTCTCTAATTGCAATCAGGAGGTCACGGGTTCAAATCGCAAACTGAGCTAATATATTTTTTTAAATAGCTCCACGCAGTTTTTTTTATTTGATTAATCTGTATTATTTCGCAATTTAATCACTTAAAACAAAATAAGGTATATTTGCGGCACGTTTCAGAGTGTAAGATACTCTCAGAATCGGCCTGGCGTAAGATCACCATTCAGAATTGAACGGTCAGTGACTGAGAGGGCATCGCGTTTGGGTCCCAACCGGGGGACGCTTGTTCGATTCCTCGGCTGGCTAAGTCCCCCATCACGACACAAGCAACATTTTCTGCTTAGTGTGGTGGTAGTAGGAGATTTTCAAACATTGTTGGGTTATTCAAGGCCCGGGAATGTTTGTCTTTCTTAAAAAAAAATAAAAAAGGAAATAGAATTGAAATCCCCGGAGTAAGACCACCATTCAGAATTGAAACGTTGCTTGAAATGGCTTTAGCCGTGTTTGGTGACCAGATTTATATAACCAGGTTCTTCCCCCCCCTACCTCATTCCCATCTCCTTCTCGTCCCACTACCTACAATCCCGCAACATGGGTACCCCAATTGGGGATGCCATAGACTCACTGGCTCCATTTGTTGAATGGTGGTCTTACACCAGGACGAAACTGAAATTATCATCTTCTCTAGGAGTCACAAATATAGCTACTAATACAATTTTTTTTAATTAATAAATTTTGTAATAATACACGTATTAATCAAATAAAATTTTATGAGCGCACGCCGGGATTTGAATCCGAGACCTCCGGATTGCTAATAGAGTGCTTTGCCCTCGACCACGGAGGTCGTTATTTCCTATCCTTGGGTTTTCTTGCACGTCTAAATCAAATGGAACCGGGTCTTTTCTCTATGATTATTGATTATACACTTCACGCTAAAAAATGTACTAATATATATCAGTTGGTTAAAATCGCCAATAGCCAATTCTTAGTAGTTTTTCTCGATTAGTCTATGAAGTTCACCTGAACGTTTTCAGTTTAGTAGGAGAACTTGGAAAAATACTATTTCTATCATTAGAAATAATCCGGAATACAGCATCACTTGCCTTGATTTTTAAATGTTAATCTAACAACGAATTTCAACTTGTTTTGCGAGTAAGAAGAAAAGTCATAGTTTTCACATTACTTGCAGCTTTGGCAGATTTGGTAATTATTACTACAACACGATTATCGATAGAAATATTACGTCTTTTGCGAATATTATATAAAAAAATTAAAATTAATTCAATTTGGGAGGAGGGTGTGGGTACAGCCGCCGCAGGAACTATTTATAAGATAACCAACACCTCTGCCATAGGTCATCCCAAGTAGTTCGCTACGTTTGGTGACTTAGCAGGGGTTCCCGGGTAAATGGGGTGAGATTTGTCCGGGTCTTGGTAGCGGATGCGTCTGCCCACCAGCAGCATGGCAGGCCAAGTCGGGAAAGATCGGTTGAGAGAACCTCCTTGACTGTTACTCCTGGACACATTGACCCCCAGATTCCTACCCACCCCCAATACCATTTTCCTTCCCAGAACTTCCTCTCCTTCTTCTCCTAAAAATGACCCTCCACACAGCATACCCAAAGATGATATAGATCCCGAGGGGAATTATTTTCCTCCCAGGGCCTCCTGGGAGGCAAAATATATGTTAAATCTCTTAAAAGGAAAATCGAAAGCATAAAACTGTGTAAACAAATAAAATAACATGCCTTTAATAATAAACAAACATTATCTCACAATAACTATAACTAACCATCCCGCTGTTTCCTCGCAGGGGTTCGTAGAGAGGACCGCCAAACAACTCGGTCTGTGCATACACTCCTTGCCTCATTCACATCCATACATCGCTCTTTTCTTCCGTCTTTCGACATGACTCAAGAATTCGGTTTACTTAATCATGCCATGTCTTTCTACCATTCAAGTTCACGTCATATATTCTTCTTACAACCTTTCTTTAGATAATTGGCTCTACATGCCCAAACCTACTAAGAGTCCTATTCTTATCTCATTACACTCATCAGTCTTGTATTCTCCGTGAATCTCAAAGTATCTCATATATATTTTTTAATGTCAAATCAGTCATAAATTGAAGAGAAAATTGTTTTATTTGTAGTAAGTAAGTTTTCAAGTTACTAATATATTAAGTACATTGGTTTTATCTTGTTTAATAATAATAGAGTGGCGTGGCACACGATTAAGTATTGTAGGAATCGTGGATAAGAAAATAACCAATATTTGTTTAAAAATGATCATATAAAAAAATAAAGTTGCGAAAATATTTGCTGTACAATAATAACATAATGACAAGCTGAATTTGAATGAAATCTTGTTTTTTCTTATCTTAATTGCAATGTGCGATGTTTTTATTATGATTGATCTGTATCAGAAGAAACGCTATTAAAAAGCGATGTTGCCAAATGTAGGAGTTGCGATACGCTAGTCAATGAAACGTATATTTTGCTAAAAATATACGCTCGTCTACTGCAGCGCCGCGGCTCGCCGCTCGCGTGACAAAGCCCTGAACTAAAATAGCATATTTCAGTTGATTTAGGTACCAATACCGCGTCTGGCTTATTTTCGTTTTTGGGCTGTACGGGGGTACAGGAGTGGGGAAATCTTGAAATTACATGTGTTCAATCCTGCGTCCGTATACCGGACGCAGAATGACGGTCGGACGCAGGATTGAATGAAAGTGGACCATTAGAAGACGCAGCAATGATAGCGGGATGTATATATATATATATATATATATATATATATATATCTTTATTAAACAAAATTTGCAAGATTTATAACTAAAAAACGTACATATTCAGTGTTAAGGTTTACAATGGTTTATATAAGTACAAAAGGTTAACAACAGAAAATAATATAAATTTGAACAGTAGGTACTTGAAGAATAGAAAATAGTTATAGTGTACGTGATGTCTCTGCCAGGGGAATCCCCGTCGCATCTAGAACTAGGGGCTACACGAGCTGAGCCGAATAAACCCGAGCGGTCGAACGTCAAGCAAAGCGACGATCACTCACCTCACGAGAGAGGGCGCCACTCATCGAGAGGGGGCGCCATGTCAAGATTCTGCCCCGGTTTGAAAAAGTCGTAGATCCGGGGCTGCTTATGAATAAGCCATCAATCTGGTGGTGAAATACCCCATAAATAGTAAAGATGCTAAAACATGATGTAAAAAGCCAGTTACATGAGTGTTTAATCGGCAAGATGCAAAAAATACCCACTAACTAGGTGTTCCGCAAATCACCACACCACTTTACAACTATTCCACTAGAGGTGGGCTTGTAAATAATTCACTGGCAGTTCGACGTTAATTATTCACCGGATGCATTTTTTGTAATAATACCAGTTCCCATTATCTTGTCGCTTATCCGACTAACATACACGTCGGATTGTGTACGAGATGATAAGAGATGGCAATCATTGGATTTTTAACACTCGTAATTACATGCTGTATACACAAATTAAGTAGAAATTGATTGAATGCCGAATGAATCTTTAGCCACCGATATTGAGGCTTTAGCAATTTAGGTGTGATAAAAGATATTTTATTTATTAATTTAAGGCAAATATTGCTTTCTAGGTATTTTTTTTAAACTGTAGATTCAAGGTTAATACCAAAAATAAGTTGTGACAAAGTTGTTGCATTTCGTACAAATAATATCGAGGGTCCTAAGCCAAAATGGTGTTAGTGATATTTTACTACTTTTCAGAAGAAAAAAAAAGTTTGATATTTTTTTCAATTTTGGTTTATTTGAATTTTTATGAATCACCCTCTGCGTTGCAAGGCAATATTCCAAGAGAACCTGCAGTAGAGCTTTAAAAATCTCCGTCAAACTGTCTCTCCCGATCCGGCCTACCACGCAGTTCGTGGGCGGACGCATCCGCCGCCAAGATCCGGACAAATCTCACCCCATGAACCCGGGCACCTCTGTTAAGTCACCAAACGTAGCGAACCACTTAGATTGACCTATGGCAGTAGCATTTTCATATTATTTTTAAATACAGTTGTCCTGTAATTTATTGCAAGTAAATGCTTTGATTTGAAATGACACTGAAATATTATTTAGAAAAAATTTGTACTAATGAAACTTTATCTCTTCAAAGATGGTCATCTGTATGTGCTTACGAATTTTTTTTTCAAATGGTGTGAAAAAGAATTTTCTTTGAGATGATGTGATGTGTGTGCACATATTATTTAATACCTTATTCCAAATTAAAAAATATATATACATGAACTTTTTATGGATAAGTAATTTAATTTAAAGTTAAGTGTGTTATTCTTCTTTTTAACCTACATAAAGTTGTCTCCACCAGAGATTGGAGAAAAATTCAAGAGAATAACCAATATTATTATTTTATAATTACTTTCAAATCTACTGTACCTATTAAAGACGAAACGACTGTGTGCGTTTCAAAAATATTTGTGATCATATTTTTGTAGTAAAAAATATGTGACAGAGTTGTAACTCCTCGTGATAGAAGTGTATTTCATACAAATCACAGTTGTCTCCTGCCACCTCGACTTGCGTATATTCTATAATGTTACAATGTTTAGGCCTCCTTCTAAATTGTACGTATAGTATATAATGTTTAAGCCTCCTTCCCCTCTTGCTACAATTTCCCCTCTGAGATCCAGAGAGAATTCATTTATAGTAAAAACAAATGTGACGGAGGGGTGGAAATGTGACAGAGCGGTAAAAGTTATGTAGGTTAAAAACAACAACCCAAGTATCTGCTTGTAAATCTTACGATTTGATTTTTAGTAATATATTTTTATAAAAGTAAATGAGAAAAAAAATAGAAAAATACTTTTTTGGAATCGAGGTCTTCTGTTCACAGAACTGCTAGTATTTAGTAACTCTAACTCACGTCAGATGAACACATGAGCAGTCGGCCGCTGCCGTTTTTAGTCATTCAACCGTAAATCATCATTAGAATAACTGCCTTATCTGTTAATCGGTAACCACCTGTAAAAGCGATGAACAA
Organism: Limnephilus marmoratus; assembly: GCA_917880885.1. Lineage (NCBI taxonomy): Eukaryota > Metazoa > Arthropoda > Insecta > Trichoptera > Limnephilidae > Limnephilus > Limnephilus marmoratus. The sequence continues at coordinate 18,839,621 of OU862910.1, read as the reverse complement.
TCATTTAAATTACCGTTTAAGTTTTATTCCAGTATTTTTAATCATTTTTCAGAAAGCCTTCAGTTTTCACGAAAATCATTTAATGCAATTTCTATTCGTTTTTATTAGAAGTTCTGGAGCATGTTACGCTTTATTAATAACTGCATCTTTATAATATTATATAGAAAACAAATTCGGGTTAGTTACACCATTTATAACTCAAGAACGGCTGAACCGATTTTTATGATCTTTGATTTGTTGGATTTGTCTCCGCCCCGAATAGCAGAGCTATTAAAACACCGGAAAAATTTACGACAAAAAAATTCGAAAAAATTCTTTTCCTCGTACATTTTGTATGGAATGAATTCTAATCTTTAGATAAATATAATATTGAATTGTGAGTGAATTCCGAAAATTCAAAAGCGTCAAATGTAATGCGCTGATTGTTTCACTTTTGTTCTTAAACATATATTGCTGCCCCCTTTCTTACACACTAACAGCCTTACTAAAAAAAAACCACAGCACGCCCGATTACCCGCGTTGCTGCGGCAACATGAATAAAACAAAAATACACTAAAACACGATAACATTACTAATAAGATTTGTTCTTAAAATGTATTTTATAAGTTTGGCAACAATGTAATTTTTCATACTATACACAATTTAATTGTTTGTTTTCCTACAGAACCGCTAGATGGCAGCGCCTTCGCATTCGTCATTCGCGTTAACACCGCCAAAAAAACTCACTTCGCGGGTGTGTGTGAAATTTTACACAAATCTGATCTTAATATCTATTAATATGACTAATTCACTATTACATTCGCATAATTGATATATTTACGGTGTTTTTTGTGGTTTTTAATAAGTTTTAGTCAAGTTATAATAACCATAATCATACTTTGAAAATTGAAATGTCAATAAGTATTTTATGTGAAACATGAAAATTCAAATTTACCTCTAAAGTATTTTATTTTATGTGAATTTCATAAAAGTGGTGTTTTTTTTAAATATTAATATCTAATACATGTGTACCTAACCGTATCAATGAAATTAACGTTTTAAAGTTGCAAGAAATCTGTTATAAAAGTCGGTATTATTTTTTTAGGTTAGTTTTTTGGCAATAAAAAAACTTTGAATTTTTTTATTATTTTTTTATTGTTTACACGAGGAAAAAGTGAGGTGGCAGTTTCGTTCCAAATTCATTATATAAAAGGTCAGTATTTTTTTAATTTGGTTTTTTTATAAATTTACGTACACTTTCATCAAATATGTTTTGGTGAAAAAAAAAATCCGTTTTTTTTCGCGTTTGAATCTTAATATATGGCAGTTTTTAAAAACTAAAGTGTATTTCAATTACACAAATCTAAAAGGTAATTTTATCTAGTTTTCATAAATGGTATTTGTTTTTACGACACCTTCAAAAATAAGAAATATATAGAACATTCAAAATATTTTTTTTTTTAAATTTCAAATTTCGTTCAAAGATCATTGATAAAACAGAGATAAACTACCCCCTCAGGCCGTGTAAACCAAGTGTATTTTTTCCATGAACAATTTTTTTATTAGTAATGTTTTCACATCCGCGGCCGTTTTTCAATTGAATAAAATTTTCACTGGGTTTTTTAGTAAGGCTGTAAATGTCTACAGTCGAAAATGAGACAAATGGTGAACGTATTATATCTGCACCCCTCCAAAGGAAAAACGCAATAATTATAATAAATCTCCCTCACACGTATAAAGAAAATTAAACGTAATTCCCGTTAGTAAGTGGAAAAGTAAAAAAATCATAAAACATATAAATCCGTAACAACGCCATCTCTGATACTGACAAAAATAAAACACGGACAGTTGCGCATCATTAATTGCGTCATTGTGTAATTTTTGACAATAAAAAAACTGAATTTAATCCAGATTATAATTTAACACAACAGTTTTTGAATCTGAGGCGGTACGAAGTTCTCCGGGTCAGCTAGTTATTCATAAATGTGATGTATTCACTTTTTTTTTGCAAATGTTTTACGTATCTTTTCTAGAGCCCTTTTAAAACATATTTGAGTTAATTTATCATACACAAAAGTACTTATTTATATTCTTATTATTTTTATTACATCTATATAAACATAACTTTCTTTGGATATGATTTTAGATTTTCACGGCCAAAAGTATTTTTGTTATTTGTTTTTGGGGTGTTATGCCGTGTTACGCTACCTCCTCCTTTAGCCAACGTTTCGGACAGCGTTACAGTGTCCATCATCAGGAGAGATGTGTAAATGATAGTGGTGAAATGTGTGCTTAATACCGTGTTGCCAGCTCCATTCCACTGCGAGCTGGCATCACAGTATACTTGAAGATAGTTTTCTGCATTTAGCTTTAGCTAACGGCTACACCAAAGCTAAATGCAGAAAACCATCTTCAAGTATATTGTATTGCCAGCTCGCAGTGGAATGGAGCTGGCAACACGGTATTAAGGCAACACGGTGTACTTAAGCACACATTTCACCACTATCATTTACACATCGAGGAGATAGCGTAACACGGCATAACACCCCAAAAACAAATAACAAAAATAACTTTCTTTGTTTTTTTGCTATGCCAGACTGTGCCTGTCTCACTACACTAATCCCAGCGACAGATCGTATGTGACTTTCTTGTATTGATGACATAGTCGATGAAGTCAGTACAAGCTCTCGCAGGGGCTAGTTTAGTAGGTAAATACAGTCTGTATTAAAACATTGACCAAATATGTATAGCAAATAGCTTAATGTAAATAATAGCTTAAGTACTCCGAAGTTACTTTCATATTGTTTTTCTTTCGATATAAATAATTTGAGGTAAGTAGTAAAAAAAGGTTAATCGTTAATAAATTGTTTTTAATTCTATATAGTTTCACACTCACACTAGGTAACCATTGGTTGCCGTCCAATGTTTTACAACTGGAATATATTATAATATTACATATTATGAAATATACAAATTTATGGTCAAGAACCTTGTTCATCTGATAGTGTTTCTGATGCTGATGTGACGAATCGGGCATGACCTATTTATTGCGCCACTTGATAAAAACCATATTTGATGATCTTTTGACCCTTTTACCAAAAAAGTTAATAAGTTAAAATTTACTGATATTTTATTGAAGTCGTCGATATTAATCTAAAACTTTTCCCTCATATTTGACAAAAATATTGATTTGGTATACGTACAATATTTTGCAGTTATTCACTAAACGTAACAATTCTATTTAAAATCACAGCAAACTTGAAATTTCTCGACGAGAAATTCGCCTACTAGTTTTTGTATACTTAACGTATATGACTGAACTTTAGCGCTTACACATTCAATGGTAACCCCAGTAAAATGTTCGCTCTACTTATTAATGTTTTTTTTCATAATATTTTTTGTATTGGTCGTGATTTTTGCCATGCTTGAAGTACCACCGAAGTAGGCTTGGGTAACTGGAACGGCAAGGTTAAGATTATAAAAACGGATACAGCAAAGTGATGGAAATGCGCAAATACATCAGTGTCGCTCCAAGTTACGGTGACAAAGACATCAATGACGTTAGTTCCTCGAAGCATACCAGCAGAATAAGGAGAGCATTCCTATCTGATGCCTAAATATTGCAATCCGTTTGTGAAGATTAGGGGAATCTATCAAACGGTACAGAGTCAAGTGTTTTTTTCAGGGTTAGGAGTGGTGCACTATTAAAGTCCCTGGAGACCATGTACAGTGTACAGTGCTCCCAGCTTCTGAGAGACTAATTTAACTCTGGCTTTGATGGAGCCTCCGTGTCTGAGCAGATCACTAAGACTTAGGTGTATCTTTACTAAGCATTCAATGGAAGGCATATTGGAATGGAACAGAAGGCACATTGCCTTGCGACTGTTCTTACCACCGTCTTTTCCATACACTGTCCTCAACATTGTCCTCGCCGCAGTTCTTCCCACAGTCAATAGCACTGTCTTTGCCACAATACTTTCTTGCCACTGTAATTGCCATTATCCTTGCCACTGACTTTTCCACTATCTTTACCACTGAACTTTCAACTGTTCTAATAACAAGCCTTGTTATTAGAACGCTTGAAAGTCTTACCATTGTCCTCGCCACTGAATTTGGCAACTGTCCTTACCACTGTCCGTTATCCTTGCGATTGTCCTTATAGACTTGGTGTTTCGATTGCTTTTTACGCTCGGCTTACATAAAGGAGATATTTACTTTCGTCAAGTTGCTATCAGGTACGAATCCTGGATTACATTTACTCTTCACTTATTCCACTGGTTAATCCTAGCATGTGTGCTGAAAAACTGACAGTTACTTGATCGTGAAACCTTCCGTATAAGGCGATAGATGCAACTGTTGAACTGGTTCATTTCTAAATACGAAGAACTGGATCCGTGTCATCTGATGTGCCGCCGTTCTCCGTCTCCTCGTTACTCGCCGCGCGTGACGTCATACACTCATTTGGTGAAGAGAAGGTCTGTTGGAATGACCACTGCAACTCATTTGTTCCAGTTTTGTAGTAGTTGTAAAAAAATAACGGTAGCGGTTGTGAGCGAAGATTTAATGCTCAATTATAAGTGCACCAGCATTGAAATGGAAATCTATCTCATTTTCTAGATTCTATCAACAAAATTGTCTTACGACAACTTCTCTTTGTAAATCGTCTTGATGATAATGTCAATCGCCTTTTATGATTGTTTACTTTTTTACAGGAAGTTTTTTTTTATATTAACTTCAGATTGAAGGCCCCGAGAAAAATAATTTCCCTAACGGCTTATATCCAGTCCTGGATTTGTCAATAGGCCTTATAGGCCGCGGCCTAGGGGCGGCAGAGTTCAGGGGGCGGCGCTCACTCGCTTTGGTAAGCCGTTAATAAATAAACAACAACAAGAAAGTCACTGTTGATAGATAGAGTTTTCTATCTATTAACCTTTAGACGCCCGGTGGTCCCGTACGGGATCGCAGATTTGTCTCGTTCAATGCCCAACGTTCCAATACGGGACCGGTGATTGTGGTGCGAATATTTCACAAAAAAAGTCTTTGGCAGTGGATTACTTTTATTGCACGAGCGTTTAAGGGGAGAAATAGATGTAGTACCTCGTATTTTTAGTGATTTTCATGATTTTTTTAAATACGTAAGGAATATATATATATATGTTTTACTTATACCTTGCGGTCATTTTACTCTTATTCAAGAGTATATTCTAAAATTTTCCAATAATTTCTTCAAAAAATAACGCAGATATTAACTGCCGCGCATTGTAAGTCGCCATCCGGCAGGACAATTTGTTGACAAACTCCTGGAGGTCACAATTTTCATCCGAAATCAATTAAAAAAAAAAAAGTTCCTTAAAAGTTTTTCTTCTATTTGAACCTCACTTCTTACAAAAAATCGTAAATTACTACTTCTAATAGGTATATTTAAATGTAAACATTTATTTATGATTTTTAACATTCTTTTGAATGTTTTTTTGCTATAAAAAAAAGTTAAAATGAAGATATTGTTTAGGATTGAGGTTCAAATAGAGCGCATTTATATAAAGAAACTATGTGCTGAGCTTGATAAAGATTGATAAAAAACTGTAGGAGCTAGAGGTTGCACAAATTCTAAAAAAGTAGTTTCGAGAAAAATCCATTTGAAAATAAGACTGGCAGTAAAATAGTGTAGTCCGACCGAGGGACACTCACTCAAACGCATGTAACTTTTAAACGGCGTGGAATTTTGGTTTGAAATTTTCAGAAAATATTTTTGAATAGTTCTACCATCGATTTATGAAAAAAAGGATTTTTTGAAGCCTCTATGCCTATTTCCCTCTTAAAGGAACCTTTAGACGCCCAGTGATCCCATTCGACACCGCGGATTGCGTCGTGCTATGATGCTAAAAATGCTTGGGCAGTGGGCTACCTTTATTTGGTTACTAATCGTATTTTGAAAAGACAAAATAAAATGAGTGCTTAGATTCAGAGTTCATAATATGTTGATGTACTGACGGTATCTGATTTTTATGGATCTCTTCTCGAGTTTATTATACCGGAGCAAGAAAACTTTGATTATTTCGAAGAAAGTGCAATTGAAATGAGCGCACTTTAGCAACATCAGGGCGAGATTCAGAGTAAGATGGTCCTAAGAGAAAAAACTTTGTAGACGAAACATCAAATGAGGGTATTAAAACCACTTCCTGACTGACATCTGAATTAGAGAGAAGGCATATGCGAAGGCATAAGGCATAATATGAAGGCATAATACTCCAAAGAAAAAAAAAATGAAAAAAAAAATGGGTGAACTTTCTTCACAAAGAGTCTCAGAAAAAGCTCAGTCTCTTGTGCAATGATTTAAGAGACGATTTAGTTCAGGAATGGGTACACTTTCGAGGTCACGTTTTCTCTAATATGACTTCTCTAATTATTTCTCTAATATTACTGAATCTTTCTAAGGAAAGTTTTTGAGAAAACCATCTCTGTGCAACGTTTATCCAAACTTGGATACAGCTCTCCGCGTCGCACTTTGCACTCCGGCCACAAATTGTTTTGGAGAAAGGAGTTTTTCCTGTTTAAAGCGAGTGAAGAAATACCAAAGGTCTTCATTATCGCAAGAAAAACTTTATTCTTCGAATCTTTTATGCATAGAAGCAACCATGAAACTATTATAAATGATTTGGCAAATAAAAAATCTCGTAAAAATTGTAATTATTGTCTCATGTTACACTTTTATTTAACGAATAATTCATTCTTTATTTCATTTTCGTATACCTACTTAACGTAGGTATATTTGAATATTTATTTTTAAAATTGTGCGTCACCTAATAAAAGCCTACAAGTGAGTGATCATGGTAGGTGGCAATTTCTAAGAAGGAGGAAGGGGCGGCGCAAATGAAGTGGCCTATACGGATGAAAAGCGTAAATACGGCCCTGCTTATATCATCTTTGAAGATGTTGTGTGGAGGGTTGTTTTGAGGAGAGGAAGGAGTGAACAAGGGTTTTGAAGGAATCCATGTTGTAGGATGGATGAAACATGAATGCTGGCAAATCGTTCCACATCCGAGCTGTTGAACTCAAGAACAAGTCTTAGAAGCGACCCGGTCTCATTTGACAATTGTAAACCATGTACATTAAACCATGCACATTAAACCATGTACATATGTTGGGGTACAAGATATACCATTTGGGCGTGTTTGGTTATCCAAATCAAATCCGGAATTTAAATTTCCAACACAAAATTGTGTTTCGCCAGCATTACGAAATTTAAATGGGGATGGGAAAGACGATGTCAGGTAAGTGTAAGAGAGGCAGAACTTGTGCTTAAATGACTAACGTATTAAGTCAGTGGTAACATTGTTTGCCATTAATTCTACAATTTTTCATGGAAGCCATTTCCAGTGTTTATTATATATCCAGTGCTTTGTGCAAATGGATTGTGTTTAATTCACGTGCGAACGGTTTACGGCTTTAAACAAAATGTTCTTTACATCTCAGATGAGCCTTACAACTGACAAAATATTTTGATTTTTCTTTAAAAAATTCTTATTTTTACTATCCGGTCTTTCAAAGACTCTAGTTACTAATATCTACAGCCTGTATGTCGGACGAATATCTACAGCTCATATGTTGAACTAATATCTACGAACTTCAGAGTGTTGACAAATATCTACAGAGCGTAGGTTGAACTAATATCTACAGAGCGTAGGTTGGACTAATCAGCTAAATGTGTCCAATAGTCCGATATCAGGGATTTTTACATACATACTTACATAAATTAAGTTTTTTAAACTGCATACGCAATATTACGGTATTCCAATATGCTATACATAATTGCAAATCTAACCTCTGCCAGTACTGTAGATATTCGTCAACACTTTGGTTCTCATAGATATTAGTCAACAGTTTGAGCTGTAGATATTCGTCAACACTTTGATTCTCATAGATATTAGTTCGATTTTTTCAGTTTTTGGAATTCCTGTAGATATTAGTAGACGCCTCCCTTTCAAAAGTATAATCTTTGTTGTCGAGACGGACTGGAATGGCTGCTGTATGAAGGAATGTTCCTATTTACACAAAACCCGCCGCTACGAATCTCTGAGAGATATTGCAGCGCAAGAACATACAATAGGACAATTTATTTCAAAATCTTTCAAATTCCTGCATGCGCTGTGTTCATTATGTAAATGAACTTGGTAAGTATGGGAAAAACTTACTTTTACTTCTTCAAAAACATCAAACTTATTTTGTAGCACCATTTTATTTTTATTTTATTTTATTTATTGGGGAAAATCAACAGATATTTTACACTTATAATAATAACATTAATAATACACATTATATCCAATAACAGATTTTCACATAAGTAATTAAAATTAGATTAAGATTAATAGATTTATTAGATTTTAACTACGTTTTTTGTTTATAAAAAACCGACATGTTTCGTGAGCGATGTTCATTTCCTCAGGGTTTACTTAAAACTAATTACAATAGACTTATCTCTATATTTTAAAAAAATATCTTGTCTCTTTATTTTTATGTACAAGCTGTTTGTCTCTTACAAATTAATAAATAAATAAATTACAATATTTTAGAAAGCTGAAATGCACCTAGAATCTGCGGTTAAGAGGGATCTTTCAAATGTCAAGAAAACAAAATGGCGCTGATCGGCCATTTGATGACAATGTTACATTTGAATTTCTGCGATAAAAACTGCGATAAAATACCATTTAAATTATTTCGAAGGACATAAAAAGTTATAGACAAAGTTAAGCATAATTAGTTCTTAGCAGGAATAAGTTCTCAGTTTCAACTTTAACTAGTAGGCTGTTAGATCCGATGTTTGAATTCTATTTCTTAATTTGAAGATAACTTTGCGTCAATTAATTAATTTTGTAAAATATTTCAGATAATAAAAAAAATTGTACAAGGTTGGCCTTAACTGTTAACTTAATACGTGGGGCGAGTGTAGGGATGTCGAAAGTGAAAAAAAATATCGATATATCGATGTATCGATATTTATTAAAATATCAATATCGACGTCGATATTTCGAGGAAAAAATATCGATATATCGATACATCGGTCGAAATTTCAAAAGATTTTGCGGTTTTAAAATAAAAGTGTAATCAGCTCAATATTATCAATAGTAATTTATTTACCCGATGTACATTTTTTTAATGTACAAAAATTTCAATCAAAATGAATGTATTTTTATCAATAGCCCTTTTTATTAGGCAATGTAACTACGCATATGTAATAATATTAGTGATCACAAATACTAATGCACGGAAAATAAATAGATTTGTAAGCTATTAATACATAAAATTTCAACCGCCAGATGTCATGATCCAATATAGTTACTTTTTTTCTGTTCGTTCCTTTACGTTTTTGGATTCTAGTGACTTTAGTTACATAAATAAATAAAAATATATCGTTTTTGATTCAATTTTCGATATTGAATATTTTGTATCGATGTATCGATATATCGAATCAAAATATATCGGCTAAAAATATCGATGTATGGAATTAAAAATATCGATGCATCGATATATCGATACTTTTTCAACAAGCCAAGGCGAGCGTAGTGCGCGGGATAGCGTCAGACGCACTATTTCGTGGAATTTATAGTCGCCATGGAGCAGATCACGGGAGAGCAGCGCGCGTTTTGCGTTTGTGCATATTAAGAAAACAATTTATTCGTGGCGATTTCGGCTCGAATGTACCGTGCTCACTTTGGTTTACGAGACATTAATCAAGCACCAAGTCCAAAGTCTATTTGGAAATGAATCAAAATGTTTGAGACAACCAGCTTAACAGTAAGAATAATGAATAAAGGCAGCCCTAAGTCATCGAGGATACCAGAAGTTATTCAGCGTGTTAGGAATCAGTAAGGAAAAATCCACAAAAATCGACTCGCAACAGAAATCGCAAAGAGGAGTTGCTATGACAGTGAAATCTGAGAATTAATGTCAGATGCTTCAGTAGTTCTTGGTCCCAGCTCTTTAAGAATTTCAATTCCAGGATCTGGTTTCAGCAGGACGGCGCTACCTGTCACACCACTAACTGTCCATGCAACGTTTGAAGCAGATGTTACCCGGGAAACTCATTTCATTGAGTGACCCCCACGGATACCAGATCTCAGCCCGTGTGTGATTATTTTTTGTAGAGATACTTTAAATCAAGAGTTTATAAAGATAATCCAACCAACAATAAATCAGTTAAAACAAAACATCATACGGGAAATTTACGCCATCCCACGAGAAACTTATCAACGTGTTTTTGAGAATTTTCGAATCCGCCTTAGACAATGTCAACAAGCTGGTAGAACTCACTTGGACAATATAATTTTCAAAACTTAGATATCAATAAAATTTTCATTTATAGGCCAGTGCAATTAGCGATCCGCGATCGGAATTATTCCGGTAGTCCCAATTTTTTTATATGTTTTATACACTCATCTTGTGATGTAAAATCTGAGTTTTCGACCTTGGGTCACTTGAGCTTTCGCCGCCATTTTGAAAAAACCAGTCGAAATCGAGCTAAAATCTAGTTTTTCTCAAATATCTCGTTTCCAATAAAATTTTTGGCTAAAATATCTTTGCAAGTTTAGTAGAACATAAAATTACCTACAATTTTCATTCAAACAATTTTCTTCTATCTCGAATGAATATCGAGATATGCAGGCACAAAAATGTATAAAAGTTTATAAAAACCGGTAAATTGCTCGACTTGGTTCGGTTTTTTGTGCGTATCACTTTTCCAGTACAATTTTATGAAAAAATTATTAAGATCAATTTTGTAGAAAATAAAATTTCATAAAAGACGTAGGTATATGTTTAATGTTTAATTAGGTATCCCGGTTCTAATCCAAAAAATTCTAAAAAATTAGATCGTAAATTGAATTGGTAGAATAGTGTTTTATTCTAGGCATACCTTGATTATTCTTTTTTTAACAATTATTATTGAAATAACATGTGACATACATAACAGCAAAATTAACCACCAATTTAAACACAACATATAAATAAAATTATTAATTAAGTACATAGTTGTGGTTAAAAAAGAGAAAAAAAATTAATTTTCTTAAAATTTATAATTATTGACTTTAGTTTCTTGCTGCCACTTACGGGCCCCGAACAGCTTCAATATAGTCTTCCTATGTCTCATTAGCCGAATTTGTGGCGACTGGGGTATCAAATTCCTCGTCATCATCATGAACGAGGGCTTCCACAGTATTCTGGCTCGTGCTTTCATTACAGTGAGTAGGGAGCATTTCAAACCCGATTTTATACATGCGCACTTCCAGCGAAACCTTTTTTGCATTGGCGTGATATAAAGCTCAGTAACGCCTGAGGTGCAGCCTCCTTTAACAATAGTACTGGAGTTAATAACCTAACAGCGTCCTTCTTCCACCCCCATTCAGTTGGATCTTTATGGTGACAAAGCCAAGTCTGCACTTTGAAGTATGTTCTTGAAACATGTTGCTGGATTGCATCTTTGGTGGGTGGTAGCCTAGATAAATTGAATTTGTTCTTTTTCACTCCTTTGACAAAAATAATATACCTTAAATTTTCCATATTTGATTTCTCACTGCTGCCATACAAAGTGCAAAGAATTGTTCGGCAGCCAAAGTGATTGTTTCTCCTTTGCTTTTGGATCTTGAAATAAACGAACAAGTCTTATTCGCTGAGTGGTTCTTGAGAAGAATATTACAAAATTTGTATACACCTTCTACGAACGGAGCACCAGTTGTGTCGCAGCCACTTATGGCACGAATGAATAAAATGTTTTCAACTATTTCAATGTGTTTAAAACATTCGTCAGAGTACAACGCTTTAGGTGATTTTTACCTTTTCCAACTTTTTGGCAATACACGTTTGGAGGTGAGAGAGTCGATATCCTGACCAATGATTACGACTGCATGATGTTGAGATGACGAGTTTGCTGTGGTTATTATGTGAACATCAGCATCCTGTGCAGCTTGTACTGTCGTTATTTGCGATCGATCAAATGAGGCTTTGAGTAGGGAAATAAAACGGAACTTGTTCTTCTCATTTCCCAGAAACATTACCTTAGTGCTTTTCTTTTCAACCGAATCTGGGTATCCTCGAATTCCACTGCTGCATTGGCTCCATAATGATTTTATTCATATTCTTGGAAATATTCTTTAAGTTCAATTTCACACTTTTTGGCAATACACATATGATGGAATAGCATTCACATCCTGATTTTTTATGCTATTGGTCACCGCCGCAGGAAAAACTACGCATCCTTACGTTTTAAAAGTAGGTTTCCAAAGTTCTGGTTGATAACTTCAGACATAGAAAATTTCCCCATCTTTTCCCATTCTTTTCATCGTGCCACTGCTTGTAGACATAATTACGTTTGTTTTAGGAAATGGTTCATGGCAAGCAAACCAATCAATGAGAGTTTGGACGTCTTTGTCATCCCTTTTAATTCGTGTAGGCCTCATCTCTACATGTTGCTCTCACGTTCCTGATTCAACTCCACAGAATGACTCGATACCCTCACAAATGTTATGCAGATAAACAAATCCGTAATCCTATAAGAGCTATAATCCTGTGAAGTCTAAGTTATGACCGACTATAGTTTCGTGGGGGCTGGCGACTATAGACAATTCATGAGAAAAAAACAACAAAGATTTCAATACAAATGAAATAACTCCAAAGAAATGACTCTTAAAATATCATTTTGTTTAAGATGTCTGTATAAAGAGCTAAGTTATCTGAAAAAAATATCTAAGAATCTAAACCACATTTTTGGAGTTGACGACCTCGATTTAGAACTACATGTTGCCCTTATACTGATCCAGACAGACACGACATAGGTGACACCTGATGTTCTGGAGTACTGAAGTGGCCTGGGGGGGGGAGGGGGTCGACCCCCACTCTCGTCTATTTAAAGTTATAATATGTAAAAAGGTAATGTGAACAAAAGTCGAATAACGTGGTAATATGGTGATGAATTTTCTGTTTTCACCTACCGATATTTATTTACATATACTTTATATCAGTAAAAAAAACACAAAAAACATAAAAATCACACATCTTTTTAGAAATTTTGTTCTCTACAAAATTGGTATCAGTAATTTTTTCACAAAATTACATTGGAAAGGAGATACGCACAAAAAACCGAACCAAGTCGAGCAATTTACCGGTTTTTATAAACTTGTATACATTTTTGTGCCTGCATATTTCGATATTCATTCGAGATAGAAGAAAATTGTTTAAATGAAAATTGTAGGTAATTTTACGTTCTACTAAACTTGTAAAGACACTTTAGCCAAAAATTTTATTGGAAACGAGATATTTGAGAAAAACTAGATTTTAGCTCGATTTCGGCTGGTTTTTTCAAAATGGCGGCGAAAGCTCAAGTGACCCAAGGTCGAAAACTCAGATTTTACATCACAAGATGAGTGTATAAAACATATAAAAAAATTGGGACTACCGGAATAATTCCGATCGCGACCCCCTTTTTTGCGCTAATTGCACTGGCCTATTATTGTAGTTTCTGAAAATATAAATAAAACTGTTGTAAGTTCTATAATTATTTATTTTTTGCTAAATGAAACTACGTATACAATTAAGGCCCACCCTGTATAAGTGTTTATTTTTATTATGATTGTTGTTTATTTTAATTCGACAGTATTCATGGTACAAATATTCTAACTATAAGTGAAGCGTGAATTTCAACGAACTTTCATCGACATTTTTTTCTAATTTTTGCCAAAAGTTAACTCACTCGAACTCACATTAGAAAGAAAATTTCACGAATACAAAAGCACTTCTTTAGACGTCCTACCTCAAATGGCAGTCCATTTAGAAAAAAAATAGTGTGCTAAAGAAATATTGACAGAATAGTTGAGTTTTTCTATCTATAATATAAAAATGAATCGCTAAATTTGTTGGTAAGCGCAAATCTCGAGAGCGGCTGAACCGATTTCGCTAATTATTTTTTTAGAATATTCCTTGAAGTTCGAGGATGGTTCTTACGGAGAGAAAAATTAAGAAAATTGCGCAGAAAATTGGATAATTTCAGAAAACATCGCACGTTTGACAGATTGCGTATTTGAGAATAACATTTTGCCAAACAATGATTATTTATTAAATCAGGATTCTATTTTTGAAAAGCCTTAGTTGATAAATTTATTTAAAGTAGGTACTCCCCTAATAGTTTGAATCAAATCAAGAATTTTAGATATTTTAAATAGGTACCTATGTTAGGTACCAAATTTAATATACATGAAAAATGGAAATTTGAATAAAAATTGTAAAAGGTGGCACGCGGGCTGTTTAAAAACTGAATGTACTGGGATTGAATATATGGAACGCGGGAGGAGGGTTGGCGGGGAAGGTGGAAGGGGAACGGGGGAGGGGACGCGTGAGGGGGAGGGGAACTCGGGAGGGGGGTTCGTTGGACGGAGGAAGGGGGAAGGGGGAAGGTGGAGGGGGGAGGGGAAGGGGGGGGAGGGGAAGGGGGGAAGTGGAGTGGGGAGAAGGAAGGTGGAGGTGACGGAGTGGGAATGCGAGAGAGGAAGAGGACGCAGGAGAAGAAGGGGAGGCGGAAGGGGAACGGGACGAATGGGAAAGGACACTCAAGGAGAAACAATTTCTTTATCAAATGGCATAGCAACGTATGCCGGGACCAGCTAGTTCTAAATAAAAAAAGGTTAATACAGCATGAGATGAGAAGACCAACACATACTCGGGGTTCTGTGAATCGTTGAATATATATACCTACTCTTCTTGTGGAAAGTACCTGAGAAACATACTTTTGTCTAACGCTTTGTAAGCGCCAGTTGTTTCACAGAATTTGACCAATTCATCAAATTTCAATGTTGTCTTTTAATTGTAAAGGTTCTATTCAGGTTCTATTTTATCATTATTGGCCAGTTGTTTCATATAAATGAAACAATAACCTTTACAGAACTTCAAAATAAACTTATAAATTTGATCATTTGTTCAAATCCTGGCCCTTATTGTTATTCGTAAAAAGGGGACACCATGCATTAGAATTAATTTGAATAAATTATTTGAAAATTTTGTAAAAACATTCGATAACTTATCATGCCAATTTTTTTTAATTCATTTGCTTTAATAAATTGAAATAACCGAAAGATTTTCCTTTTTATTTTTCGCAGTAATTTTCTTTTCTGAAGTAGAGTAACAATTTTGGAACACGTTTTGGAATATATACTCAACTCAACTTTGGTTAAGATACTTTAAAGATTTACGAATTTACTAACCTTGCTGTTCGTAATGTATTTATTTATTACTTGAAACCTTTACAGAGTGTTAACAATTATCACATTAATGAAATTGACATTGGGATGTGCATAGATATTAACACTCCAATTTAAAATGTTCACAGCTTGCTTAAATCAAGGTTAAGTTGTTACTGTGTAGAGAAGCTACTAGTGAAATAACAGAAATAATAATAATAAGCAAAATTAAACATGGTAGATAAGCATACAGTATAGAGAAAGAGACGAGAAAAAGAGAGAAAAGATATAATGACAAAGCAATTACACAATTTTTAGTTTAAATACTTGTATTTGACAAGACGTTATGTTAGGTTATAGCCAATAAAATTAGCACATGTTTTTTACACCCTTTAGAGGCTGTTTATAGACGTAATGATAACAGTTTTATAGCGAGAAGATTCCAATAATAATTCATAATTCGTTGCACCTGAAGGTTGCTTCTTGTGGGAAGCTGTAGGCTTTGTACAATGAAAGGATGTGTTTTTCACGAATATGCATGGGTTCTTCCTAAGATTATCATTTAGATGGATTGTAGGCGAAACATGAAATTATAATTTTGAAATTCCAGGCCAAAGGTTTATGCGGTTCATCTCCATTGAGATAATAGTGTAGGATTAGTATTTTCAATGGAGGAAGCGACAGGTGGTCATAAAGACAAGACCAAGATCAACCTTCCCATCAATGGTTGCAACATCAATATAAGTATTGTTCAATGTTGATTATACATGCTTCATGAGGCTTTGAATTTGATGCGATCAACCTATAATATAATATCAACCCAATTAAAGATGTTGGGGGCGGTGACCCGACAATTCGTCCTGCGACAATTCATCCGGCGACAGTTCATCCTGCGACAGTTCATCCGGCCGACAGTTCATCCTGCCGACAGTTCATCCTGCCGACAGTTCATCCCGCCGACAATTCATCCGGCGACAATTCATCCTGCCTGATCATTTAGAAGATTTTTATTAAGTAAGTATGCAAAGAGGATATACGGCCGTACAACCAAAATCGATATACATACTTATATAATATCTGAAGGCATCTTGAGTGGAAATCCGCTGTAAAAATATTTTTACGAACAATAATTTCGACTCTCCGAAGAAGCATGCGTGAATAACAAAATACGACATACTTATACTTAAAGGTTATACTTATAGGTTAGGTTAGGTTAGGTTAGGTTAGGTGAGGTTAAGTTAGGTTAGGTTAGGTTGAATTGTCAGGAAGAATTGTCGCCGGATGAATTGTCGGCGGGATGAACTGTCGGCAGGATGAACTGTCGGCAGGATGAACTGTCGGCCGGATGAACTGTCGCAGGATGAACTGTCGCCGGATGAATTGTCGCAGGATGAACTGTCATGGAACCGTTGGGGGCAGTAGAGTAGCGTGCCTTGGAGGGGCCCTGTATCAAAATTAGTGGGGGGGCCCTAATGAAGGATAAAGCTTTCTCACAAAAGAAACAAAAGGCCTCTGTAGCCCGGGGACCCCGTATCATTGATACGGCTGATACGGCGGTAGCTATGCTACTGGTTGGGGGATGTATGCGCTTTTGATCACGTAGGTATTCTCAAGAATGCACCTAGTGATTTGTAGACCAAATATTTATTATCATCCTTCACCTTTTCCAAAGAAGAGTTCACAGTGAAAACGTTCTCAAATAATATTATCGTCACACTTGACGGGTAAACAAGAGCACGTTGTCCCGATAAGGAAACGGTTATTTTTAAATGGCTGAATGTTTAATATTATCTGAAACAAAATAAAATAATTATGACAAAATTGCGACGCAATTTGACATTCAATGATCCAATAATATTAACTTTTGGGTGATTGGAGGAGAGCCGTTCTTGTGAATCAATTAATAATGTAAATTTTATCTCATACTTTGAAAATAAAACTAGTGCTGTTAGTGGCTGGCTGAACAGACAGGTAAACGAAAATCACAAAAATTGGTTCTCAAAAAGCAATTGATAAAGTTACAATATTAATTGAATCAATTGCTTAAACCGGAAGGGGGTGTATTGGGAGAATAGAACAAGAAGAAGAATCGATATCAATTCTGTATTATATTAAAAAAATATTTGCACTGGTGTCAAAATCCAGACAGGAAATTGTGGAAAATGTTTGTGTGGATAAAACGCCGCCCGCTTTCCAAAGTTTTTTTAGTGAAAACGGCCAGGAATTGTATACACCATGCACGCTTGAATATCCCTAGCATGGCGGACGAAAATTGTTAAGTAACTTATGAAACTTAACCTTTTGAATTTGAAAAAAAAATCTTTCGCAAAAATTTTCTGCGATTTTTACTTTATGTTCCTAGAAGTAAAAACCAAGTTAATCTATATATTTTAATATTCGTTTTTAGATTACACGCTTTCTTCATACGTAAAACTGTTTCGACATTACTGCCTATTTCAGCAATTTCGACTTCAAAAAGTATGACCTAAACTCATGAACTTTCAAAAAGCGGCCATTCTGCATGCACTCCCCAAAACTCTTCTAATTTACAAAACTGCAAGATTCGTTCTATCTTCATGGAAATCAAATGGCAGAAATGCGATAAATTTTATAAGTACGCTTTTAGAATATTTTAGTAATTTTCCTGTATGTACGAGTATCATATTCACAAATATATTTTAGCATTTTGGGTGGATTTTTGCATAGATTTGCATGTCAGCAATTTTTAATGCATATAATCCGATGTCTTTTTATGAAGTATAATTTTATGTAGATAATAATGTAAGAAAAATACTGTGCATTACTGAGCGTTGTGTAATAATTTATGTAGGTGACATACTTTTATGACACACTTAAGAACTTTTCTTAAAAATTCGCTAATGAAATAAATGAAAAGGAACAACCTTTTTGTTTATTTTGTATTGTTAAGCTATTGTTTACGTCGCTGCCTAGATCTATTCAGAGGGTAAATGGCTCACAGTTGTGATAATATAAAGAATGTTACAATGGAAAATATTCCAAATTGAGTAATTAGTTAAAAAATGTATTTAATGAAAATTTAAATACAGTACTTGGTATTTGATAAATGCATTACATAGAAAAACGAGATTGACTGAGAGTAGTGAAGTCCTGTTTTATCTCTACCCTTACCAATTTCCTGAAAAATTGGTTTGTCACTTTCCGGTTCCGGTTCAAGATCGTAGCCTTGTTTAATGGTTCCGTAAAGTGTGTTTTTTATTTAAAATCGTCGTGGTTATTAAGTGAGTTGGTAGGTTTTTAAGTAGATACCTATTTACAAATCTTACGACTTCAGTGGAACTTTTGAAAACCTTTTATTTACGTCGACTTGTTATAAGGCCAAATTACATATATATACGTACATATATATATGTACGTGCTATAGAAATAAGTCACGTTTTCATATAACACATAACCGTGAACTTCATGTGATGGTTAAACAATAGCAACTTTATCAATCATGACGTGACAAGAGATCGATAGAGTCAACAAAACAAAGTTTATCTTATTAAGATATTATAATAATTTAACGCACTGTGACCCCATGTGAATTATATGAAATCGTTGAAAATTTCATTGAATTTATTATAAAAGATAACGTTACGTGTTGAAAGTGCTTATAAATGTGTATATTATTATCTGACGTCAACAAAATGGTGACCCCGAGATTGCATGAGATAACTTGATTTCGATAAAATTATTAACGCCTCTTAAAGTTTTTGTACCACTGTTAATCTTTACGGTTCTTATTTCCTTTTTATACTGTAACTACCACTACCAAACTACCAAAACTTGCTTTATTGAAGCCTCTTTGAAGTGTAGGGCTTATCAAAGGGCAGTATATCCTACTTATCTCTGACAAGGCGCAAACCAAGTCATAAATATAAACACATTTATCACGATAACTTTCCAACTTTCAAAAACAACAAATATCAAATCGATTTTTAAAAATAATAATTCGTGGAATTAAATGTGCAAGGAAGATACAATACAAATATCACTGTTATATTCAATGTATTCAAGAATCGGATGTGGCACAAGTCAGAATCTTGCAATTTCAACAACCCTTTAAAAATTCATTAAATGTTACAATTTTTTTTTTTAAATTGCCCCTAATCTTACCTAACGTGACCCATTTAAGAGAAACATTTGCGCGGCCCGTTTCCTCCCATTTCATAGAAATCTTTATTTTGGATTTGAGATTGAAATGCCCAGCCAAATTGAAAAATATGGATACGAGCTACTTTATTTATTTCTGCTTTAAATTATAAGATATAGGCCATTCAAGATTTTAATTTTTCCAGATTTTATAGGCAATTATTTGTGAGTAAATGAAAAACATTTTTAAAAAAAATTACTACATTTATTTAAAAAATACGAGTATGATGAAATATAAAATAAAATAATAATATTTCAGTTTGGTTGGGTATTATATTCTCAAATGCAAAATTAAGATTTTTATGAAACGGGCCGAAACGAGCCGCGCAAACGATCATCTTAGGCCGGTTACAGTGCTCGACCGACGGTCGGTGCGTACGGTCGGTCCTGACGATACGCATGCGTACGGTCGGTCCTGACGATCGCATACCACCGACCGACCGTCGGTGCATACCGTCAGTTCACGATTGACCAACAAGCTGACCGGACGTCGTACGAGAAATTAATTAATTAATAGCTGCTTATTATCTTCGTAGACGTATTAGTAACAGAAGACGTAGATATCACGTACACCCGATCGTCGCCCAGAGAGCATTTCTAGCTCGTCGGTCGACCGACGGTCTGCATGCGCACGCGCTCGACCGACGATTCTCGTACGTACTGCGTAGCGATAAACGTATGCGTACGGTCGGTCCTGCAGTGAACGATTTAGGAATTTTCATACAAATGACAAGCGCGACCGACGTACGCACCGACCGTCGGTCTAGCACTGTAACCGGCCTTAACCAATTTTTTTATTTTATTTTTTTATCACTTTCAAAGACTCTTCAAATTAGATGTTCTGATTGATTCTGAGTTCACCGACGCCAGTCTTAATGAAAAATTCAATATTAAAAGCAATTTAGAGAGCCTTTGTAGCTTAGCGGTAATAGTTGCATTGCGGAACATTTGACTTTTGTGAACAAGGATGTCACGCTGAGACTTTGATGTTTTCAATTAAAAGATTGAATAATATTTATACACAGTGTTTAAAACTCAATTACCGTGCACCTACTGTGACGTTTAGCAGGTTCAGATAAAAAAAAATTTGTAAAAATCTGTATTTGTTGTTTGGAGATCTGATATTTTCAGGATCTTCTTCCTAATGTACCAGGCAGTAGCGTATCGAGTGGGAGGGGGCGGTCCGCCCTGGTGACACCCGACAGGGGGGTGACACTCGACCGTGGGAAAAAAATCACGAAAGATATTGTCCCCAAAGTATTGTATACATGAACACGGTCTGTTATTTTCATTCATATGTTCCTCGTGGAATGCTCCGAATTTTGTGTCCGGTCGCGTATTTACAATCCCTACCGCGTTTCAGTCGCTTTAAATTTTCAATATCAAAATTTAAATATTTAGAAATGAAATTATTAATTGCTAATATACACATTGGAAAGATTATTTTATCTAGATTTTAGAACAATTTTTGTTTTTGCAAAGTGGTACAAAATTATCAATATACAGGTATATTTAAAATGTAAATTGTCGTTACCGCGACTGAATCGGTATAGGTTTTGTAAATACCCTATATTCGTGGATAAATCTGAAATTCTCTCGCCACCCCCCCTCCCCCCCTCCCAGGATGGACCAATTTTATGAAGTCGAAATTAGCGTTTTGTCAACGTTAATAGGGCGGGGGGGGGGGGTGACACCACTCCCCGGGGGGTAACATCCGCCCCGGGTACCACCCATGCTAGCTACGCCACTGGTACCAGGTAAAGGTAGTAGTTACTAAACTCTTTCCAGTGATTTTTGAAAAATAATTTTGGTAATGTTCTCCCTTTTAATGTTGGTCATGAAAGCAAACTTATTTTAGATTTCAACGCATGCTGTGCAAGGAGTAAAAAGTACACTTCCCACGAGGCATTGAGCGGCGGAAAAAATAAAATGCGATCATGGTTGAAAACGAGTAAATTTAAAATAAAAGATAGCAAATACGTTTTAAGTGTTGCTGCCGTCTTGCTGGTTCTTATTTTAAGACATCTAACAAATAAAACAAATCATCTGTTCTAAACCCGTTTACTTCAGTCAATACAATAAAAAGGGCCAATAACAAAAATCAATTGTAAACGGTATATTTACAATAAAATAAATTTAAAAGGTTTTCCTAGCTTGTTCAACTCACATATTTTTTAATTTTTTTAAATTTTTTTTTTAGCATATAAAATATAATGTACATTTAAATGATGTATTAATTTGCTTACATGTTCATATTCAAATATGTTAATACCACTCTTCCATGGAAGCGTTAGCTTGTGTCTGGAAGAGTAGTGTACATTTTTTAATGCTATATTTAAGTTCTTAAATTACAATGTGAATGTAAAAAACAATAAGTTGTAAGTTCGGTGATATGTAATTATAAGTATTTATCTACTATCAAAACAATTTTACTATTTGGATAATGTATCTAGAATTATTGTAATTAGTTGCTAAAAACAATACAAAATTTAACTTATTTAAAGAACGGAGTATCACTTGGAAACTGAGTTATAAGTAGATATTCTTGAGATTAGATTAGTCGGAAACTTTTTTTTTTGAGATTATCTTTAAAATATTTTTAACAGTGTTTATTAATTGGATTTTATCATTAATTTTTCTAATTTCATCCGGTAATCGGTTGAAAATAAGTCTTCCTTGATAAGTATAATCATTTTGTGCGAAGGAAGTGTTTAATTTTGGGCTTGAAAAAATATGTTTATGTCTAGTACGGTTTTCAGTTATAAATTGATACTTTTCTTTTTCTTTTATAATTTGAATCAATGCATTTTTATTGTATAGATCTTTGAAAGATGCTACTTGGAATTCCTTAAATAATTGATCCGTTGGGTAGTCAGAAGGTTTTTTTAATATGATTTTAATTATTAGCCTCTGCACAAATTCAATTTGGGAAAGATTATTATATCGCTCAAAACAATCACTTATGGCATAATTAAGCATAAAATATGGTTATGTTATACAAAGTTGCATTGCGCTAGACGAGAAAAATGAAAACCGTGCTTCCCATCTCACTCAAGAGGAAGCCATAAGCCTAAATGATGTTACAAGCTTTTTGGCTGTCCGCAAATAACCACATTTTCCCGGCTTACAAGTTCGGTATTTTCACAGATAACTTTTGAATTTTTTGAAAATATCTTTGGATATTTTCAAAAAATTCAAAAAGTTATGTCCTCTTCATGCTCTAATTAAAAGTATGCATTGTTTGTAAAAAAAACATTAAATATCGTTCTTGGATACGTCCTCATTTGCATTTGAACAAAAATGTAAGTTTTGATAGCAGGCTGTAACGCCATCTGTCTTTTTTATATGAAAACAATGTAGGTATCATAACCATAAATGATAATGCAATTGATTAAAATTGAAATTCTCACTTCGTATATATACTGAAAGTTAATACACCTCAAATATTATTTAGATTTGGTTAACCCTTTCAAAACCAGAGTTCTTCATGAGAAAAATGAAGAATAAAAAATTGTTTATCTCTTTTTGCTTGTGAAGGACATTCCTTGTGGCCTCTATTTTTTCTGCTAGGTTGCAATCTTTATTTCAGCA
This sequence comes from Limnephilus marmoratus, assembly GCA_917880885.1. Taxonomy (NCBI): domain Eukaryota; kingdom Metazoa; phylum Arthropoda; class Insecta; order Trichoptera; family Limnephilidae; genus Limnephilus; species Limnephilus marmoratus. The sequence goes on along the minus strand of OU862910.1, from coordinate 18,816,657 downwards.
ACAAGTGCTGTGAATATAATGACAGATCCCTTTTCAGCTGTTTTGCTTGGACTGGGATCCATTTTTGTTTTTATGTTAACTCACACACAATCTCTTTACATTACGCAAAAACTAATAATTAAAATAATATTAAAAAAATCATTTTTATGTCCATCTGAACTCATATTCAAAGAATTTAAAGTCAGAAAATTAAATACTATTTTCCTGTATCACTCAACCTTACAAGTTTACGAAGAGGATATCCTAAACCAAACCACACCTTTCAAAAACACAGCAAATCACAGGCAAAAATACATGTTACCAATTCCGATTTGTAAATAACTTTCGGTCAACAAAACTATAAATACTTGGGAACAAATTTCTTTAATAAATTGCCAGAAACATAAGAACCCTTAATAACAGTTTCAAAAAATTCAAAACACAATTAAAAAAAATACTGAAAACCTTAACTAAAAAAATAAAATAAATAATAATAATAAAAAAAATAAAAAATAAATAAGCATTGCATAGCCTTTATTCCATCCAATGTTAGCGATTATCTCAGAACGTAATTAGTGATAACGCCTTTATTCCATCCAATGTTAGCGATTATCTCAGAACGTAATTAGTGATAACGCCTTTATTCCATCCAATGTTAGCGATTATCTCAGAACGTAATTAGTGATAACGCCTTTATTCCATCCAATGTTAGCGATTATCTCAGAACGTAATTAGTGATAACGCCTTTATTCCATCCAATGTTAGCGATTATCTCAGAACGTAATTAGTGATAACGCCTTTATTCCATCCAATGTTTGCGATTATCTCAAAACGAATGCTTTAAGGAGTTAAAATCACCATGAATTTTCCATGCCAAATTTCACCTACCCCCAATATATAAAAGAAAAAGAAAAGAGTGTCAATTTTTCAAATTTGTTACCGAAAGATCTTACACAAATCATTATATACATTTGTTTTAATACTGTTTTATAGTGAGCAAGTGTGTAAATTTCAGTTTTTTTTATTATTCGTAAATAATTTTTTTTTTTTTTAAATCTTATAATATTTGTACATTGTCCTTTCTTGTTCCTTTCTCTTTCATCCTCTTTTTGAAAAATAATTTAGATGTAATTATACCGTAAATAAATAATAAAGAAATATTTTTTTTGATATGGCTTTATTTACGACCATGTGTACATGGACCCAAAAATAAATAAAAACGTTCATTATAACGACGCTCCCTACGAATTTTCACAATTTTCTTGCTTAACCGGCCAATTTGTTTGTTGCAACAATCCGTGAATTTTCCTTGGCAGTTTAAGTTTTCTGTTGGCAAGAATAATTCATCGGATATCAATGATGGTGATGAAACTTCAAACGAAAACATATTTTCGAGGTAATAATCTCTAAGAAAGTCTTCGAAATCATCATGGAAAAAATCACGAAAAACGTATGTATTTTTTAGCAATCCAGGGTAGTTGCATCTTGCCATTCTTACAATTTCAGTGATAATTTTTTTTTGTGTTTTAAAACTTGTCTCGTCGTCGTATGTTTCAAAAAATAATGCCATTTCGTCAATATTCATTGAAGGTAAAATTTTCTCAAACCAACAAATGGCAGAAAGCTCCATATCTCTTGTTTCACATCCTGATTTAATAATTTTTGGCATATCAACGTAAAGCAGAGGAAATTCTTTATAATCTTTTCCATGAATATGTATAAACCCTCCAAATAAATATCTTACATCAGCAATCATGTCAATGTTTTTCACATGGTTCTTTTTTCTCCAACAAGCGTGACTGATAAAAGCTTGGAGAGCAACATCCGCCTCGAAGAATTTTTCAAAATTATCAAACACTTTTTTATCATATTTTTCTTCGACGTCTATTAAATTCCGAAGAAAGGGGTCGGGAGAATTAATTCTCTCAGCCCATTAAGCACTTAGGGAACGGTATTTATTTGAATGATACATATTTCAAATAACGTCTTGACACTACTTTACCCAGGTAATCGAGCTGAAAGATTGATAATAATATGTTTGGTCTTTATCACAATTATCTACTATTATCTCTGTTGAAACGATAATGACAGTCTTCTATCTGTAGGCATAGATCGTGTTTTTAATGCTACAACCAAAGATATTGAAATATAAGTAGTTGTGCTATCTGCTGTTTTTACTATGTGGGTCTGCGCTTCCGGGTGTCGCCGATATTGTTTACAAATTAACAAATAAACTAAAAGAACAAATAATTAATGAATAAACCAAACGAACCTTAAACTAAATGAACGAATTCTTTCCTTATTCAAAATTAAATCTAAATTAAATTAATCCTCCGAATTAAACTGTTGTGAACTCCTGCATCTCATTGACTTTAAGGTACCAACCCGAGCGACAAGGCAAAACATAGTATTCGGCAACAATAATTCTGGAACCAACAACTACCTCACACATGCACCTATTCCACGATTTCATACACTAGCAAACAAATTCACCTCAAGTATCGATGTATTTAATACAAAGTTACCATTATTTAAGAAACACTTGAACGATATTTTTATGTAGTATAGTTTAATCACATAGCACATTGCATATATTTGTGTATTTTTATATATATCTACAATATAAAAACCTGTTGCCGTTTTCTTTTCTTTTTTATGTAAGTACTGTGACATCTGATTTGAGTTGTCTAGAACTGTTTTTATGTAAATTTTGTAAATACACAATGTGTACTATTTTATGTCATCTGCAACCTTAAAAACTTTCTCTTATATTGTAATGCATTATTTTTACTAAAATGTATCTTTATACCTTCCATTCATGTGATGTTTACTTTTCAAGTTCATCTTTTTTATTGTTCAACTTTGTCTCTGTATTATAAACTTATATGTAAAAGCCCATCAGGGCGTTGATATATTAACAAATAAATAATAAATAAAAATAAACAAATAAAATATATTGTTAACCAATATTAATGCACATTTTCAAAAAATCAACGAAATGAACAAATTCTTTTTGTATGAAAACTACGCTAATTAGCGCGTAGTCCGGCGACAGTTGTGTGGACACCATAGCATATCTCTTCTGTATTTGAATATCTTTGGCTACAACCAATCAATCTCGGGTATTTTAATACCCTTCAAGTTTGACATTGTTACAAATCGATGATCGGCGTCATTCTGTTTTCTTCGAGCATTTTTGCCATTTCGCATTTCTTTTGTTTTACGTTAGCTCCTCACAGGAGGCCCTGAGGAAAATAGTTTTCTTCAGGGCCTACCTCATCTTTGGGGTTGCTAATCTCTGGTTTTTTTAATATAAAAAGAAAGAGAGAAAGATCTGGGAAGAAAAAAAAGGAACGGGTATGAATGTGGGGGTTAGTGTGACCTGGAGTGACGGACGTATGAATCCATCCCTCCTACTGCGAAGCAAGCCGATAGGTCGAGAGAGTCCTGCTGGAGAGGTAAAAGGGGTCTCCCTCAACAAATTTTCCAAATCCGGTCCGCCCTACAGCAGGTGTGCAGACGCATCCGCCGTCAAAACCTCCCAAAACTGAAAAAACATTGCCGCACATTTCGAGATCATTCCTGAATTCCTTTTCTCACCGAAGTACAACTTTAGGCAACTTGTAAAACATCATTTTTTACATTAGCACCACACAGAAGGCCCTAAGGAAAATAATTCCCCTCAGGACATGTGTCATCTTTGGGGATGCTGTGTGGAGGGTCCTTTTAAATAATATTTCTCTTAACCATGGATGTTTGTAAAGTTTCTCGGCTATTTCAATGATTTATATCCAGCTTTAATTTACAAAAATGATAATAATAAAAAACGGAACGTTAATCCCTAAGGCTAATTTGTTCGCTTTGCGGAACAACTAAAAATACAGCCCTCATAGAAATAGTTGTCTCCCTTACTTTCACAGTGAGAAATATGATGTACACGGTTTTAGAAAGGATAAATACAACGCTTTATATTAAAATCCAAAAGCTAATTACAAAAGAAGTAAAATGTACACCTTTATGAAACCAAAGTTTCAGATCGCAATTTGAAAAAAAATGGAAATTCAGGATTTTTTATTAATTATTTTTACGTGGAACGAGAAAAAAGTTAGGTGACAATATTTTCGAAATTTATTTTTGGGGTGTTATGCCATGTTGCGTGTTACAGTGTCCATCGCACATCTGCTCTGATAAAGAAGGAGATAGCGCAACACGGCATAACACCCCAAAAATAAATAACGAAAATTCTTTAGGCCGTGAAAATCTTAAATCATATCAGGTGACAGTATGTTTATAATACGTTTTTCTAATAAAATATGTGTGTGTTTTTATTTGTTTTCATTATCAGTAGGTACTTTTATGTTTGTGTGCAAAATTTTAATACTTCAAAAATCATATCTTTACTTCGATATATAAAAGTTGAAAGCGTATTTGGTATATCACTTTTCAAAATAGTTTTTGTTTTCGGAAGCGTTTGGAATTACTATGAGAATACATATTTTTTTAGTTTATTGCCAAGCGAAAATATTTTGACCTGCCGACAAAATAGACTCAAAGCCTGAGAGTTAATAAATTATTATTTATATTGATAATCTTATCTAGACTTTATCTAATTAAGATAAGAAGCAATATGGTTATATATATTTTTAAATGAGCTGTTAACTGTTTTTATGAGGATATAATTAAATACGGAGAATTCTTACTTTCTTTTACAATAGCTCCACACAGAAGGCCCTGAGGAAAATATTTTCCCTCATTTTTGGGGATGCTGCGTGGGGGGTCTTTTAAAGGAACTTAAGGAGAGGAAGTTCTGTGAAGGATAAGGTATGAGGGGTGGGTAGGAATCTGGGGGTCATTGAGTCCAGGAGTGATGGACGTACGAATCCATCCTTCCCAGTGCGTTGCAAGGCGATGTTCCAAGAGAGTTCTGATTGACAGGTTATAAGGTCTCTCTCAACCACTCACTCCCAATCCGACCTACCACGCAGTTGGTGGGCAGACACACCCGCCGAAAAGACCCGGACAAATCCCATCCCATGAATCCGGGCACCCCTGTTAAGTCACCAAACGTAGCGAACCACTTGAGGTGACCCATTTCCGCCTCCCAAAAGTTGTGTTTTACGTTGAGAGGAATGAGTATGGGTAATTGGGCAGATCCGCCGCTAGGAATTCACCCGCCTGTGTGCGATAATCGAAAATGCAACCCCATGTGATACATTTGCATTTTTTTTAAATCGTAAGTACTTTACTGTGGTGTCAAATTATAATTAAATAAAACAATTATTTACAGCAAAAACAATACTTTAATTTAATCACAATCTTTATTGAAATATACTAAAAGAGTGCATAACGATTTTTTTTTATAATATACGTAAGGATAATGTAACATCAATAATAAGGTAACACTTTTTTAGGCACGAAAAACAGTGACGTAACCTATAATACAATAATACACATTTCAAATCATTTAATCATTAAATAAATCAATAAATTACCTAAGAAAGCTACTTTTCAAGATTTAATTTTAGTTCAAATAAAATCATTATGAAAAAATTCCGCGCACGTGTTTTGCGACGAAAATACTTCGGTGTGTTTTTTTTTTATTTACGGTCTTACAAAATAATATGTTTCAGATATTTTTTACACACTTAAATAGTAAACAGAGTAAACAGTGCGTAAAAAATATCTAAAATATCTTTTACACACTTAATTAAGTGTAAAAATTGCTTGGACATTATTGAAAAAATTGCTTGATATTATTGAAAAATTACAAATATACATAATTGTAATCATTTAATATTGAGTAATTATTTGAGTTATTGGTTAAAAATGCTGGTACGCAGAATAATCAATCTTTCTCATCGGAACCGCCCTGTACAGTTGCAAGGGTTTTGCAATTTAAATTCTTAGTCACTGGTTAATGATCCTCAAATTTTAAAATTATTGTTCGCTCCGTGAGATGACGAAAATGGACAATTTAGAAAGTAACAATCATAATGAATGTTTCCACGCCTCAAAAATTTAGACCATTTTTATCCTGCCCACGCCCTCACTTAACCATTTCAACGCCCCTAGATTTTTCAGAGTCTTCTACCGCCCCCTTGAAATACTCGAATGCCAACGTAAATGAGTTTTTTAGGGGAGTAGTAGAAGACCCAGAGAAAATTAGGGGGGGTTGAAATGGCACCATTAGTAGCGTGTGTCGTTCTGCATAGAGAGAAAAAAAATAACCTTATATTTAAACGCCCGGGGTCTTAAAAGTTTCGTATGATCTGTAGCTATTCGAAAACGTAAAAATAAATGAAATTATTGTTCACTATTAGCCCGCTAAAATGGTCGGAGGTTTTGAAAAAATATAGATTTCGTGATTTGGAAAAAAAAATAAAACAAAGGGTTCATATTTTATATTTTGTACCAAACTTATTTTTCATTCCATAACTGCAGTTTAAAGAACCAAAAAAAATAATTTTTAAACATATGTGATGTGTTGGTTAAAAATATAAAAGGGGGAAATGACACTTTTTCTGGATAAAATCAGAATTCTTGTTTACTTACTTGTATTCGTACACTTGAACTTTTTTTTAATTTTTGTCAATTATACGCATTTTTTAATAATAAACAAACGTTAAAAGGTAAAATTACTGAAATTTTTTTTTATTTAAAATTTGAAAAAAAATGGTTTTAGGTTTGTTTTCTGATTTTCAATGCATTTTAGCGGGCTAATAACCATTTACAAAAAAAAATTAAATGCAGTTCTCATTTTCTTTGTAAGACGCAACTTTTGAGACCCCAGGCGTTTCTGAATTCAAAAGTTGAAATAATTGACACACCCTAACCATTAGGGCGTGGGCAGGTAAAGAAAAATGGTCTTAAAAGACAACTACAAAAAATGCAATAATCAGGTTAAGGTTAAGGAAGTGGATGAAAATTAAACTAAAAGAATCCATTACATTCAGAGCTACATTAAATTCGATGACATGATTTTTTTAAATTTTTTATCACATGATATTATCACCTTACGTATACAATTATTATTATGAATTGACACATATCACGAATACAAGAAGAAATGAGGTAACAAAATAAACAACCCGGTACTTAAAATACAAAAGAATTGCTTTTTTAATTTGCAAAAAAAAGGTATTATAAATAATTTAATACATTTTTAATCGAATTATTAATCCCGCGACAGTTGAACCCCCCCCCCCCTATAAAAAATTGGGAGGCTCTAGAAAAAAAATTCTCAATGCGGGGCGGTGGGCAAAATAAGGTTGAGAACCTATGGTGTACACGGACACAAAAATTATTCAAAACAGTTATTAAACGAACATTCATTATACCCATTATATTGCAATTTTTTTTCACATAACCTAAAAATTTCTTTTTCACAACAATCCCCGATTTTTCCGTGGCAATTTTCTGCTTTCATGATAAAATTTTCGGATAACTTTATAGGTGAGGATACTCCAAAAGAAGACTTATTTTCACCAAAATAATCTCTCAGAAAGACTTCAAAGGGGACGTGGAAAATAGCGCGATAAACGTATGATTTCTTTATCAATCCGGGGTAGTTGAATCTCGCCACTCTTAAAATATCAGTGATAATTTTTTCTTGTTTTTTCAAACTTGCTTCGTCATTATGCGTTTCGAAAAATAAAACTACGTCATCAATTTCCAATGAAGGTAAAATTTTTTCAAACCAACAAATGGCGGAGAGCTCAATATCTCTTGGTTCACATCCTGACTTAATGATTTTTGGCATATCAACGTAAAGCAGAGGACATTGTTCAAGATCTTTTCCATGAATATGTATGAACCCTCCAAAAAAATATTTTGCATCAGCAACCATGTCAATGTTTTCCACATTGTTCTTTTTTCTCCAACTGGCGTGACTGACGAAAGCTTCGAGAACAACATCGGGCTTGAAGAATTTTTCAAAATTATCGAACACTTTTTTGTCGTATTTTTCCTGGACGTCTATTAAAGTCCGATGAATGGGGTCGTTACGATTGATTCTGAGATCCCATCTATAACTTAATGACTGATTTGTTCTTGAAAGATTCATGATGCAAATAACGTCTTCACACTTCACCTGGACAATCGAACTGAAGGAGTGGTAATAATAAATTGCTTTAATGTAGTATCTATTGATATCTCTATTGAAACGATAACGATAAACGATAAACGATAAACGAAAACATCGCGTTTTTAGATTGCAAAAATGAGTTATTTAAGAAAATTTGTAAGTAGCGAATATACTTGAACAATCAATCTCAGGGGTTTGCATATACTTAAGGTTTGACATTGGTTACAAATCGATAATTGGCGCCATTCTATTTTCTTTGTGCATTTTTTTTCCATTTCATATTACCACACTTTTCGGGAACATTCCTTGTCCCACCGGAGAACTACTTTGGTCACCTTGTAAAAGACAATCTCAATTATAACGAGTTATTTTGCGTGGTTCAACTAAATAATCACCATTTTGATAAGGTGCCACTTCACTTTCGATCATTTCTGGCACGCGTACGTAACAAGGCGGCAATTTCTCACGCCATGCAATTTTTCTCTATTGTTGTTTATACACGCCACCAAAGAGCCCCTACCGATGCCACACTCGAGGAAGGAAAATTTCTAAGCAAAGCAAAGGCATCTTATAAAAAGAAACCGACGGTTGCGTCTGGCTAGTTTTGTATTGTTTTGTTTTAAATGACTCAGTTTGCTATGAGGGACCATTACTTGACTTTGTTTTTTGCGACTTGCGGAAGAGGTTATATGTTTCATTGGGTAGTTAGCGAAGTGTTACGCTGTCTTTGAGGTTTTCTTCATTCATTGTTTAACTCCATTCCCGATATGTCATTGAAAACTGTTAGTTACCCCAGGGAGTCCGGTCAAGTCGGTGTTTTTTTTATTAATAAGCCGTGCTTATTTTTGGTGTAATACGAAGGAAAACTCAGCGCGAAAAAAGTGAAAAAATCAAAAGTTTGTTTTATTTAAAATAAGTGCGATACAAAATAATATTATATAACATAATATAATATCGGTAGATTGGATTAACACATTTAGTTCGTAAATTATTAAAGTGCATTATCTTATTAGGTTAACTATTAAACCAGATAATATATTGCTATAATCAGCGTGATAATTTATTGATAATAATTTTTTAGCATATCTGCTCAAATAAAATTACTTTATTTAATATTTTATTAAAAAATATTGTTTTGCAAAATTATAAATAAATTTTCGATAACAATTTTTGATTAGAACTTTGATTAATTGATTGATTAAGGCTCTGCAACCGGGCACGAAAAGAAGAAGATGGAGAGATATGAAATTACGAATGTTAGAGGAGAGCGCTAACATTTACAGTGACAAAATCGATGCGAAAATTGCGAAAATGTTTAATAAAACACGACTCGTTTAAAATAGAGCAAAAATCTCGCCAGCATTGTCTTAAACAACATTTAAACAAACACTGAATTTTTTCATACATATAACTTGTAAAATAACTGAAACAAACGGGTTAATAATAATTTTTGGAGCATACTTTGCGATTTTTTTCTTTCGAGGGAATTTGATATAATTTGCGTTTCGGCGCGAGCAATGTCTAAATATTATCTTCAAGAATAACATATATTTTTTTAAGAACTTTAAAACTTACCGTGTTTAAGGGAGATATGTAAGAAATCGGTAGAAATTCGGGTTGGGGGCCCTGAATGGAACGCTTCTTTCGAACCTTTTAACCTGTGAAAGGCCAGGAACGTGCCCGCACGCGAAACTCGAATTTCAAAAAAGAATATTAATTCAAATAATTTGGATGCGATTTAAATTTTTTTGTATAAAGAAACTGTACCAAGGAAAAGCTCAGAATAGCTTCCTCCATTCTTGTTCTTAAGGTAATTTAAAAAAGGTAAGGTAAAAAACCCTGGCCTTTGACAGGTTAAAGATCAAATATTGCCAGCCAACCATTTTAAATGGTGTCAATATTTTTACAGGCTTTGTAGTCACAATTCAAGCATTAATTAATTAATTTAGAAATAACATTATACTTTTTTCAAAAGCTCTAACAATGTAGTGAATGCAATTACGTTGACTTCTTTTGGAAATGTTACTTCGAAAAATAATTCCTGCCATTCTCCATTGTTGTATGCTTTTTTCGGTTTTTTGGATTTTTTCATAAAAATATGGTTCATTTTTTTTCTTTCATTTTTTTTAAAAAATCTTTTTTGACATTTTTGAAAATCTCTTACTACCACCACAGAAAGCCGAAAATGTTGCTTGTGTTGTGATGGAGGACTTCGCCAGCCGAGGAATCGAACACGCGACGCTCGGTGGGACCCAAGCGCTATGCCCACTCAACCACTGACCAGTGGTATTCAAATAAATACTTTGTTCTTTTTTCCGCGCAAGAGTCCCAGCTTTCCGGAGGCATTGTGACTACGGAAACCCGGATTGGGGTGTGCTGGAATTAGTGGAAAAGAGATGGAAATGGAAAATGCTAAGAATGTGAGATGTAATTTTGACCAAAAGAGGTTTTCCCATTCTTCTTCATTTTGACGTGTCGGTTGGATAGTGCAAGGAAACCATCCAAAATAAATAAAATATCACTTCCACTAAGCACTATTGACTAGAGGTAGATCATCAGTATCATTTTCATTTTTCCTAGGCTGGTTGGATCTATTGATTTATCTTGTGTTACTTCGGCGGCCTGGGTTTATTGCAGTCCCAGTATAGTGGCTTCTGTTTATCCACCACAGAGTTGATCTTGTTCATAAGATCTTGGAAGAACATGCCCAATTTTATTAGCAGTGTTACGTTACCGAGCAGAATCTCCTGAGTTGTCGCGGAGGTCGTAAGGCAAAGGATCACGCGTGTTTTCACTCTCGTTGGGAGAGAACATTGTGTTACCATGAGAACAGAATGCTGGAATCCACAATGACTGGTTGCATGGGATGGCGCAAGTTCCTGTCGTCATGGCGGCCATTGTGGCATGTTGACACGTGGGAAAGTTCCCGCCAAAAAGTCGCAAAAAGCGCGGGAACGCGGAATATAAACAATGGTTTGAAATGTAACTTGTTCGGAATAATCCAGATCAACTAATAATTCAATTCTCTCGAGGCGCGTGTGGTGCAACTGCGGTTCAGAAACTGTCCGTTTTGCAAATCATTTTTAATTTGTAATGGACTCTTGAACAATGGGGGCGTTTTGGAATACATTTGTTGGTAAAACAACATAAGTACCCAGGCGTGTTATGCAAACGATACTTTGACACATTTCCCTTTCATGCCATATTGTGCACTTGATATTGCAATCATTATTTTAAAATACAAAATCTATATATATATATAAAAATCTCATGTCACGGTATTTATGGTTGCACTCCTCCGAAACGGTTCGACCGATTTGTATGAAATGTTTATGTGTAAGTAAGGTAGGTAAGGTCGTAAAGTATATTTCATACCGCTAGGTGATTGGGGTGTACCTACTCAGAATTTTTTTCTGTTTTATTTACATTTTTTTTTTGCTTCAAAAAATACCTGTAATCCCTAATGTTCACCCTCCTACCCCACCATCCCATTTTTTAAACGCGATTTTAGTATTTTTGTATAAACAAATTTAACCGTCGATTGTATTTCAAACAGAACGAAATTATTTATGTTGTTGATTGACAGATGGCGCTACGTCCGCCTCATCGAACTTTCATCCACACATAGAAATAATTTATATGGCAGAACAACGTTTGCTAGTAATACATTAATTTTAACTGAACCTTCTCCCACTGATTTTTATTTTATTACGCAATGTAGTCACCTCAGAGAGGTGTGTGTGTCACATGTGTTGCGCAATAAATATAGTTTTTTTTTCAATTGCAGATGAATTTTCTAACTACCGGCCGGTCTTAGGTTTACGCATACAAAACACATGATGTGTGTATTATTAATTCAAACACAATGCAGATCGTAGGTTTGCAATATTCGCTGCACCTTTAACAAGGAACTGTATTGGTGACAATGCACAATGCAGTTGTTTTTGCATTAGGTACCTAAACTAACTTTCTCTTGTTGACTAGATGAGATTCATAAAATCATTTGTGATGGCTCCAAACGTTTTGAGTGCTCTATAAATATAAAATGTTAACGATAAGTGCCACAATAAGAAAAAAGTGATTTTATTTTTACAATACATAAGTTGTGTTTAATCAAAATGGTGAGCAGAAATTACACGGTGCAGTCTGACAAGAAGACTGGTGAGTTATATGCCAAGAGCTCGAACAATAGCTACAGCAATCCTCCCAGCAAGAGTTCCGCAAGCAATGCTCCGAAAACCAAACAAAATATCTACCACAAGCAGGCCTCAGTTGGGACGCAGTTCTCATCTCCACAAGCCCCGACACTCAGAGAAAACAATTCTCCAAAGAGTAACCGCTACACTTACTCCACGCCGACAAAACTAAAATCTGATAAATCATCAGTCATTCCAACATATACCAGTATTGTCAATCACGACTTGAGTCCTCAAGTGGATTTGAAATGTTTGACACCTCTTTCTGAAGGATCAGCCTCGTATTCGTATGCGTCACCCAATAACCAATCAAATTTTAATGATTCTGGAGCTCACAAGCAGAAAAGCAACTCTGTTGATTCAATATATTCCACGAGCCATGGTTCGTTCGATAATTCCAACACTGATAACTTCTCCGTCCAAGGATACAAGATAAGGATACCTTTGAGCAACGTGTCTCCCAACAACAATACGAATAACAATCTCCCGACTATAGCGGAAAGTGTGGTGGACGATACGGAGTATCCCGTGGACGTGCAGCCCTACGGATACACTCCCAAGGAGGCCAAGTGTAGCAGGAATGCAACGGTGAAGTGTAGGGATGCCGGAGATGTCGGAGGTCTGTGCTACTGCAAGGACCACGCTCCGTACGGGTGCCACAGGAATGGGAAGTTCCAGTATATCTCTGATCGTCCAAGAGACAACATAGACACATCAAAGGGGAATAACAATTACAAGTATCAGGTATGTATTGGTACTTTGCGCTGTCCTAATATTGTTCTTATGATAGTAACAATTTGTACCTGTTAATGTATATAATATGTACTGTAATAGAAACCGTTTATCACTACAGTTTCAACACTCAACTACCATCCTGTCATTGTGTAATTCTTTGGCAAGTGATTGAAAACTGGCGAGTTTAACTTTATTGGTTTTAGCAAAAACCGTGTTCTGAATACTAAAAGTATTACAAAATTATTTAAAAGAAAAACAACAAAACAATGCACGAATTTAACGCATGCCCAAAAATCGTGCGTTTTATAAGGCGAGAAAGTAAAAGTTGTTACACATTTAATTAGACCAGGCCATCTCCGTATTACATCCTTACTCTATCAGTTTCATTAAATAGCACCCACTTATTATCGGACGCTTTCATAACGAATCAACTAACACAATGAACTCCGTGTGGAGCCGTGGGAGACTTCTAATATTATGGGATTAACGTCGGCCCATGAAGTAACCCAATGTTTGGGGAATCTATTGCCTGTTTGAAAGAAATTAATGGACTTGGTCAATGAATAACTCGGTTTCTGTGAGAATAGATACCTGACGAAATCATTTTTATTTCGTAGACGGATAATGCGCTAGCCTTTATGCCACGAGAACACATTAGTTACGGTTTATTGTAATTAAAAGACAATGCATTTATTAATAACGTAACCAGCTTTTGGTTTACTCATTTAAGATATGAGTAATCAAAGATTTCGGAAAAACCAGCAACAGAAAACTTTTTTTTTGTCGATTGAAGTACATTTCATGTATTTTTTATATTTCCTTTGCTAAGATCGAGGGTGTCATCAAATTTGATATAATAGTGAGAGTGCAAGCAATAACCAAATGTTCCCATGTACGGTATTTGGACTTATATACAGAATTGACCATAGCTTTCGAGCAAGTTACAGTAATCCATATCACCGTTGAAATCCAGTAAAACGCTACTATTAAACTTGCGTGAAATGGAGGTGTAGAAGATATATGAATTTTTAGACATGTCGAAATTGACTTGTTGATTTGGGTGCCTAGTTTATCATTACTGATTTTGGCTCCCTGGTTTCTTCTAATTTAGGATCCATGGGCTCCCCTTTGCCCCTTTATTCTTGACCTGCTAAGAGAAGGAAAGGGACAGTTAACTTTATCCTTGATTGCATCCGTCAGTCCACCCAAATCTCAAGCCTCTGGTTAACCGTCTACAATATCATTTGAATTCGGAAAACTAAATATTCGGGAACAATACATTTGCCAATACCGTACCAAATCTCACTGAGACTATTGCCCAACGTGGTTATTTATAAAACCAGTATTGTTTTCCTCCGTATGCAGAATTTGGCTGTGCTGAAACACAGGAAATATTCACGACAAATTTTGATTCGCAGATTTACCAATCAAAAGAATTTCAATTCGTTTACCATCAGATTTCGATTGTTTAAGTGTTTTTTAATAGTTTTAGATTTCCTTGTTGACATTTTTTTGGAGAGAGAATTTTATAGTTGTATTAAATTTTTTTATGGTGTGTCATCGTTTTTATCTTTTTTGTTTATTTTTATTACACGGTATTTGAAATGATGATGATTTTTGTATTATTCAAAAAGCAGCCATCATATTTTGAGGCTTTCACTGATTGGAAAAAAGACATCAGGAACTTTTGACTACTAATGTAAAATTGAGCATTAAATGCGTACGAAATATAATCCTGATTTTTATGCTGTAAGCATTCATGTTTCATAATTTTTTCTTTGTTCCTAAGTATTTCTAAAGTTTTTTGTGTTTTTTCTAATCCAAAATTTCTAAAATATTCATATATTTTTTATCACTAGTTCGTAAAAGGGACGTTCTTGGCTTTTTAACTTGTGATTCTTGCCATTATTTGGAGTAAAAATGTTAATTAAACAATTTATAATTGACGTTTTTCACGTTTGTTTTTGAACTAGAAACTTAAAAAAATTGTATGTATTATGTCCAATGACAGTTGGGATCAGGGTGAGGGATTGGCCGGTTATCCGGATGAGTATCCAAAAAAAAAAGTGACGACATGTTTTTTTTTTACATGAGCTCCACACAGGAGGCCCTGAGGAAAATAATTTCCATCAGGGAATGACATAGGCCCTGAGGAAAATAATTTCCCTCAGGGCCTATGTCATCTTTGGAGATGCTGAGAGGAGGAGATTTTTAAAGGAAGGAGGGGAGAGTTCTGGAAAAGAGGGTTTAAGGGGTGGGTAGGAATCTGGGGTTCAGTGTGTCCTGGTCACCCGCCTCCAAGACCTAGACAAACCTCACCCCATGAACTCGGGCACCCCTGCTAAATCACTAAACGTAGCGAACCACTTGGTGTGACCTTTGGCAGAGGTGTTGGTAAAGATCTATTGCAGAGGTGATGTTAAAGATTTTTTTGTTAGTTTTGTTGGAAAAAAAAATTACAATTTTATCAATTAAAAATAATATATTGCATATTTGCGGCATGTTTCAGAGTGGAAGATACTCCCGGTATGGCCCTGGTGTACGACCACCATTCAGAATTGAAACATTGCCTGAATTGGCTTTAGCCGTGTTGTGTTTGGTGACCAGATCTGAATAGCCGGTTAGTTTCCCACCTTCCTCCTCCTCCCCATCTCCTTCTCCCTACAAACTTCAGCCTCACAACCAACCCCAATTGGGGATGCCATAGTCTCACTGGTTCCAGACGGGAGTGCAGTCGGAATTTACATATATTTATATATATATCACACCTATCGAAAATGTTACCGTAAACCAAAATTACATTTATATTTTTTACTCCTAACATTGTCAGGAATCTCTGGTTAAAGTAAAGTAAGTCATGTACGTCTCTTAACACCTTGTATATGTGTATAATGTAGTGTACTGAAATTTAGTCGATGGTACTGAATTATATCGCTGCTGAATCCCTGCAGTGTAATTGCCCAAATATTGAAAAAGTGTACCAATATACATACCTTGGTCTTACAATAGATGTCAATTTTAACTGGTCAAATCATATTGAAAATGTATGTAATAGATTAAGATCCATATTAGGGAAATTTTATCACCTAAAAAACTTTGTTGATAAAAATATATTATACTGTATATACAACGCATTAGCAGAATCAATTATAGGATACGGAATAAATAGTTACGGATTAACGTACAAAACGTACTTAAATAAAATAGAACAATTACAAATCCGTTTCCTAAAATTGATATCAGGCAAAAAAAAGTTCAATTATGTGAAGGCGATTATAAAAAAATTTTCTCCTTGTGTAATGTCCTCTCTATACACAGTAAAGTAGATTATCAATTAACGCTAGATGAATTCTGGAATACAGAATTCAAAAAACCTGTAAACCACAACTACCCTACTAGGCATAGAGAAGCACAAATGCTTATTATTAATAAATCTCAAAATGTATACGGTGATAGAACAAAGAGGCATAGAATTCCGAAAATATTTAACGCATTACCTGAAAATATTAAAAATGAGACATCTTATTCAAATATCAAAAAAAATGTTAAATCATTCTTTCTCCGTAGAACATGAAAGCAAATAATATTGTATACAAATACCCAAATCGAATATTGATCATGTATCTTACTATCACCCACTGTATTCGTAATTAGTAGTTTATAATAATTAGTATTGTAAATTTTACACAGTTATTACAATGTAAAACATAAAAGTACAATAGTATTAATTAAATAGGAATAAGCAAAAATTTTAACAAAACAAAAAAACGACTTCAAAAATGCACTAAAAAGTAAAAAAATAATTTCGTATTCTTCTACAACTTCATAATCGACTTACTTTTTCTACTCATCAATATGTAGGTACGATTGTCATTTTTGGAATCGGTGTCAGTCATGGTAGGTTTGTAACTACATACATAGTTATAGGTGAGATGTGCTTGTGTCGCACAAGCGACTTGACGAGGCGAGAGCAGGGCCGCGGCGTGAGGGGAGCTGTCAAGTAAACACGCCGCGCCGGGCCGGGTACCTTTGCTGACACCGACTCCAAAAATAACAATCGTACCTACATATTGATGAGTAGAAAAAGTAAGTCGATTATGAAGTTGTAGAAGAATACGAAATTATTTTTTTACTTTTTAGTGCATTTTTGAAGTCGTTTTTTTGTTTTGTTAAAATTTTGCTTATTTTTTGATTTTTAGTGAATCTGAAGTACACTAATTTGTCTGAATATGGGTAGATCTACTAAACGTGCTGCTCATATAAGACAGACATAATTTGACCATAACGACATTAGGGTCAAATTAAGAGATTCGGCCGAGTTTCGTTAATTTGCTCCTAAGAATTGAAGAGTTCCGTTACTTTGTAATGGATCCGATAATCAGAACCTAACCAAACTCTCATCAATCTATCATTGAAGTACATCCTTTCTAATAAAAAAAGAATCATTGAAATCGGTTAGCGTGATATTGAGTTATTCGTCTATTTGTCGCGCACATACTTTATGCAAATTTAAGACTTATATGGTTTTCTCATGGATGCCATTGTCAGAACTAAACCAAATTAAAATGGGACCACATGGAAAGCACCAGCTTTCAAATAAAAAAGAATCATCAATATCGGTTCACCCAGTCGAAAATTCTGAGCTAACAAACATAAAAAAAAAAAAATAAAATAAAATAAAAAAATACAGTCGAATTGAGAACCTCCTCCTTTTTGAAGTCGTTTAAAAATGAGAGATTTCTTACAATCAAACTGATTGATCAGTTTTGTAAGATTTTTAAGATAAATATTGTAAAATTAAAAAAACTGAATAAACATACTTAAAAAAAAAATAAATAAATAAATAAAACTATATTTCAACTAAGTTTTTTTGGGGTACTAAGTTATACGTTTATGGTTTTGACATGTCTATCTCATTTGCATTCTGCGAGGCCTTTCTAAATGTGTGTTTGCAATTGGATGCACTCACGAGTGTTTGTTTATGCCGCTCCACGCACTGCTCACTGAACTAGTAGTAATAATAACAATCATTTGCATTTATTTGTGCATCTTTTTCATCCAGCAAGTAAAGACCGCCAGACGACGCAATATTCAATGCGTACTAATGTACTGTAATATTGATGGATAGTTACAGTAATAATTTAACTGACTTATGGTGGTTAATATCTACCTAATGATAGGTTTTGTTATGGAATTTCACCTCAGAGTCTCTAAGTCTCTCATCTAGAGAGTCCCTAATCATCTGTGATTAAATATTACATTTTGAGGTTTTACTCATAGCGTTAAAATAAAAATAAAGAATTGAATTATAAGTAAGAGACTCTTTTTTTCTTCATATTTTACGATTCAGTCAGCAAAATTAAGATATTTTTGGTCTAAGTCATAAGTACAACCCTTTACAATTTGCCAGTAAAGAAATTCTTTACTTGGGATATTTATCTCACTGTCAACATTACATTTAACTTTTAAACAACAGTTGAACAAGCCGGAACTACATACAGTTGAGATGCAGGTGGTGCAATTCATTGCCGAGGATAAACAGGATCCAGATAATAAAGAATGATGTAGATTTGTGTAATTCTCAACAAATGCATTAAGAACATTTTTGAAAGCGTAAAATTGATTTCAGTGCAAAAGGAATTTTCTTTATTCACTCCACACTAAATAAATTTTGAAATTTAACAATAACATAAACTGTTTGAAGGGTCGTCCATGACACAATTTGGGAGGCGGGAATGGGTACCGCCGCCCCGGGAACCTTTATTGGATAACCAACACCTCTGCCTTAGGTCACCCCAAGTGGTTCGCTAAGTTTGGTGATTTAGCAGGGGTGCCCGGGTTCATGGGTTGAGGTTTGACTAGGTATTGGAGGCGG
The DNA here is from genome assembly GCA_917880885.1 of Limnephilus marmoratus. Lineage (NCBI taxonomy): Eukaryota > Metazoa > Arthropoda > Insecta > Trichoptera > Limnephilidae > Limnephilus > Limnephilus marmoratus. Next base: position 18,797,789 of record OU862910.1, on the reverse strand, counting down.
ATGACCAGGACACACTGAACCCCAGATTCCTACCCACCACTTAAACCCCTTTCTTTCCCAGAACTCTCTTTTCCGGACGGAGGGAAGCAAAACACGAAACAGATTTCTGTAAAATAAGTCTGTAACACAACATGTAATCTTACAATATAATATTTTCGGTAGAGAGGGCTCTTGAAGTGTTTAAACACTAATGATGTTGATGATAATGGTGTATAATTAATGGTGTATAATTATGGTGTATAATTAATGGTGTATAATTATATAGGATGTCTTCAATCTTTTAGGTTCCTTTAGCCACATAAAATGAAAACGAAATGAGTGAACAAACCTCCTTTTATAAAATTTATGTATAACTGAATAATAAGGATTTAAAAAGCAATCAAATTATTTTAAATGATATTTGAAAAAAAAAACTCTTAAAAATATATAATGTGACAGGCAGAGGTACCTTATCATAAAATTCTTCATACAATTTATTCCAATTTTGAGAATGACCCTTAAATTCGGAACAAATTTGAGTTCACTGAACCAGAGTTACGCAGGAAACACTGATAACCAAAATTTGTATTTTTGATGTTATTTCACATACTTTCCAAATATGTATGTAAGTAATATACTTTCGGCGTTGTAGATACGCTCAGTATCGTCCTGATGAAATACCATAACTAAGAATCGGAACGTTGACGTTGCTTGAAAATGATTTTAACATATTTAGTGACCAAATATGAATAACTATACCTATGTCTAGCTTTCAACCTTCTCATTATCCATCTCCATTACCCATTCCCTTCAACCTCTTAAATCTTATCCAAATTGGTGATGCCACCAGCTCGGGACAGTTGGTAATAGGTGGAACTCTTTTGCCGTATTCACATATGATGCACTTACCTATGTTTCAAAGTCGGTGAAGTTCAAAAAGTTCTCAAGTCAGATTTATTTTTCTAAATTTAATTTTACTGTGGGGAAAAAGGTTTAGAGGCTTCAAAAAAATCTTTTTTTTCTTTCGCATATCGATAGTAGAACTATTCAAAAAGTTATTATGAAAATTTCAAACTAAAATTACACGAAGTTTAAAAGTTATAAGCGTTTGAGTGATTCAGTCGAACTACTTCTACTTTACTGCCACTCTTATTTTCAAATGTGTTTTTCTCAAAACTACTTTTTTCGAATTTGTGTTACCTCTAGCTTCTACAGTTTTTGATCAATCGTTATCAAACTCAGCACATAATATTTTATATAAATGCGCTCTATTTGAACCTCAATACTAAACAGTATCTTTATTTTAACAATTTTTTTATTCCAAAAAAACGTACAAAATAATCGTTAAAAATCATACAAAGTTTCACATTCCTCAAAAAAACATTAATTTTCAATTTTTTGTGAGGAGTTAGGTTAGAATAGAAAAAAATACGTAAATATTCTTGAAAATTTGATTTCAAGTGAAAATTGTGACCTCCAGGAGTTACACAAAATGCCCAGCCGGATGGCGATTTACAATGCGCGACAGATCATATCTCCGTTATTTTTTGAGGAAAATTTAGAAATTTTATGTGTAAAGTTTAACCCGTCTGCTTGGTTCAATATATTCGCACCTCACAATCCGGAAGCCTCGGTGTCGCGCGTAAATTCTGAAACCGTCACTTTGGATCGAGATTGTAAAATATCTACGCAAGATAGCTTTCATATTTCATAAACAATAATAAGCATTATTTCGTTATCTTTCTGGTTAAAAGAAAAATACATATTGTAACGGACGTGTTGCTCTCCCTCATTGTTAAATTATAATTTGCTAATTATGTACAATGCCTCGGTGCAACCAATAAAGCTTGTGTGCCAAGTTTGCACCGGGAGACATTCTAGCCTCCTATATTTCTTTAATTATGCTTACTTATAGTTATATGTTATATGTTATACCCCTGAGAAGGGCCGTTTTTCCGGCTCCAAAGGATCGGCTACTCCTCCAAACGGACTGCCTTCCCTCCCTTGCCGTTTTGCCGCTATGGCACGGCAGGAAGACCGGCTCCGCCAAGCGGGCTGCTCTCTATTTTTTAATAATGGCGGCCCCTTTCAGGGCCTTTTTCGTCCTGGCCGCGGTTCATGAATACCGTGCCGCCAGCAACGATCCCTTGCCTGCCTTTTACCTTTTATTTTATTACGCCCCTTTAGAGGGCCTTAGGCTTAAGGAAGCGGCTGCTCCACCAAGTAGACTGCCCTTCCTCCCTTTCCGTTCTGCGGTTATGACACGGCAGGAAGCCAGGCAGCTCCGCCAAGCGGACTGCCTTTGCTCCCTTGCCGTTCTGCGGTTATGGCACGGCAGGAAGCCAGGCAGCTCCGCCAAGCGGACTGCCTTTGCTCCCTTACCGTTCTGCGGTTATGGCCCGGCAGGAAGCCAGCGGCTCCGCCAAGCAAACTGCCTTTGCAAAACATCGTTTTGTAATATAACTTCATTTTCACACCCCGTAGGACGCTGAAACTAAGACGTTTCAGTGCAGAGTCCTACGGGGCATCCAAAGAGACATAAATAAACATTGTAACTCTTAAACTGCCAGCGCTATCAGCATTTGCGCAGATTTTCGAGACTTTAGCATCAATTCACTTTTTCTCCATTTTAAAAATCCCAGGACCTCGTAAGACGACGGAACCAAAAGGTTTCGATAGCCAAGCTTACGGGGACCTGGGAAAAATATTAACTTCATCATAACTCTTCAAATTCCCCTTTTAAATGTAAATACCTACCGACAAAAAGTCAAACAGCCTTAAAATTAACTCTAAATCATCAAACAAAAATTCTACGGATAAACAATATCCGTAGAAACCCATTAGCATTAAGAAAACCATTGTATTAGCTATAATTTAAGCTGTATAATTATTATAAAAACCCAATTTTAATCGACCACTTTCGAGGAAATGGTCGGCAAAACCGGCGGCAACAGAAAACCGCACTTCATATACAAAACGGGATAGGTAAATCCTCCCACTCTAAAAATGTACCACGTGACCGTTTTTTCACACGAAAACGGGTATAAAAAGCGTGATTTTTTGGGTAATAAATCAGTTATTCTTCAACAGTCAACAAGTCTTGTTATTTACTCCATAAGTGGTCCAGACACCTACCTCTGGAAGTCTGCGACCTGCTGCCAGCTACTGCCTCCTGCCGAAGTTCTGCCTGAACGGGAACTCGGTGCCTACCGCTGCAGTCGGCCCTGACTCTGGGCACTGCAAGGCACCGCTCAGGCAGAAACGAGGCGCATCCAGGGCCATACCACTGGATGTAGGGAGGCCAGCCAGCTACAATCACCATCATCAGCGTGAGCTAGTGGAAGGCGTGCACAAAACCGGTGCTTCTATTTTACAGTCTTGTAAAGGCTTGATACGTCTGTTACACATATATTTGCATGTTTTTTGGTTCATATGAAAGTATAACGCGATTACGTGTTTTGGGATGTATTTATTCCTAATATATATATATATATATATATATGTGTAATTTATTTATACTTTGTATATACAATGTGTCCGGAAACTTGTAGTACAAGCGGGAGACTGGTGAATCTACATCACGTAGAGAATCCAAAAAACTTATTTTTTTCGATCTGAGCATTTCGATTTTAATATTATTTTTTTTCTATTTTTCCATTTTTTCGGCAACTAAAGGGTTAAAAAATTTTTTGAGCCTGGTTTACCCTTCGATGCATTTATAAGACATTACACAGCTGAAATCAACCCCCTAGCGAAAATTTTTTTCAAATTAAACAAAAAAATTCCAACTTCGGGCCCGATTTACTCGAAAACGAAAGCTCAAATCAAAAAACTTATATCACAAATCGACTCCGAATGTGATGTAGATTTACCAGTTTCCCGCTTGTACTACGAGTTTCCGGACACCGTGTATATTCCTTATGTGTTAAAAAATCACGAAAGTCACTAAAAATACTCTGTCCTACACATATTTCCCCCCCCCTTAAATAGTTGTATTACGAATTGCAACTTAAGATTTATTGCAGGGATAGGAATTTTTCTTTCTTTTAGAGATGAATGGTATGTAATTTAATACATGGAGAGATTTTACAGCCGCATCAAGAAGAGAAAGAAGGATGTCGAAGCATCGAATTGAAAAACTCGTTAAAAATAACATAAAATTTTTCTGACGTATGAAAACGATACCCAAAAGAGGCCCTTAACCAAGCGTGTTTAATTCGCCTACTGGTTTATTTAATTAAGATAAATAAATCAGATTGAGTGACAAGTTAATAATTGAGCTGTCAAATGTCTGTCGGACGCACTCATTTGGTAGCACGTCCAATTGAATAACTTACACGCCACTTAATGGTTTTTTTTTACACGGTGCATACATCAATGTTCGGCAGAGCGTGGTGTGTCACCACGTTAAATTTAGTTATTATTTCCGTGGTCAATATTTGAGAAACAGCTTATGTCGGGAGAATTTTTTAAAAACTTTCAAAATTCCTGTTTAAAAAAAAAATAGAAAAAAGGGCACGTATAAGATAGAATATTCACAGTTTGTTAATCCACAATAGGGATGTCGAAAGTGAAAAAAAATATCGACATTTATTAAAATATAAATATCGACGTCGACATTTCGAGGAAAAAATATCGATATATCGGTCAAATTTTCAAAAGATTTTGCATTTTTAAAATAATAGTGTATTCAGTTCAATATGTCAATAATTTTTATACACAATGTACATTGTTTTAATGTACAAAAATCTCAATCAAAATGAAGGTATTTTAATCAGTATTCCTTTTTATTAGGCAATGTACGTACACAAATGAGGCAGTATTAGTGATCACAAATACTAATGCAAAGACAACAGATTAGTAAGCTATTAATAGTTAAAATTTCAACCGCCAGATGTCATGACCCAATACAGTTACTTTTTTCCTTGCGTTCCTAGATGGTTTTGGATTCTAGTGACTTTAGTTACATAAATAAAAAATATATATATCGTTTTTGATACAATTTTCGATATTGGATATTTTGTATCGGTCTATCGATATATCGGATCAAAATATATCGGCTAAAAATATCGATGTATTGAATTAAAAATATCGATACATCGATATATCGATACTTTTCCCACAAGCCTAATCCACAAAGAAAACATGATTTAAAAAAAAAATATTTTAATATTCATTATACGTACCCGCTAAAATTCCAATACAGTTTGTCAGCAGGTCAATTTCACGTCATTAATTAAAACGGTAAAGCACACACATAAAGGGGAAAAATAAAGTGTATTAAATTAATTGTGACTGTAATCGGTCAGTGGCTGAGTTGGCATCGCGTTTGGCACCCAAGCATCGTGTGTTCAGTTCCTCGGCTGTCTAAGTCCTCCTTCACGGCACAAGAGGTACTCCGGTGTGGTCTGGTGGTAATGCTCTTGATTCGCAATCCGAAGTTCGCGGGATCGAATCCCGGCGTGGTAAATAAACTTTATTTGATTAATTTGTGTTATTTCACAATTAAATCATTTAAAAAATATATATATGTACTATATTTGCGGCACGTACCAGAGTGGAAGATACTCTTAGTATCGCCCTGGTGTAAGACCACCATTCAAAATTAAAACGTTGCTTGAAATAGATTTTAGCCGTGTTTGGTGACCAGATCTGAATAGCCAGGTACTTCCCTACCTTCCTCTGCCCCATCTCCTTCCCCTCCCCTCTACCTTGAGCCTCACAGCATACCCCAATCGGGGATGCCATAGTCTCACTGCCTCCAGACGGGAGCAGTTGGGACTCTTGTGCGGTATTCGCTTAATGTGGTGGTAGTAGGAAATGTTCAAATGTTGTCAGGTTATAAGTAATATGACATTCTTAATAAAAATTGTACATTCGGGCATTCCCATCAATGTTTTAGAATTTATTAGGTAGTTGGGAACGACTCAGTCTATTGTCACTGCCTACCCCTCCGGAGAAACGATGTAATGATTAGATACGATTTTAGATTTTCACGGCCAAAAGTATTTTTGTTATTAGTTTTTGGGGTATTATACCCGCATAATACCCATGTTGCGCTATAATAGAGACGACGGAGCTAAGCTAATAGTTCTTGGTATCCGGTAATTGACGGTTACATCAAGGCTAAACGCAAAAAAACATGTTGAAGTATATTGTAGCGCCAGCTCGTAGAGGAGTGGAGCTGGCGACACGGTATCGCTCCTAAGTAGATAAGTACTAACATCACCCCTAACTATTACACATCTGCCCTGACGATAGACACTGCAACGCTGTCCGAAACGTTGGCTAAAGAAGGAGGTAGCGCAACACGGCATAATACCCCAAAAACTAATAACAAAGATGTAATGATTAGTATGTTAGTTAGTTACATGAATCAAATACATAATATTGTTGCCATTTTCGTATTACGAAACTTGATAATTATCATCATAACCGGTGAAATGGTACGAAATCTGAAAAAAAAACTTTTACTCATTTCTTTTCCATTTCATAATGCTGCTGATGTCAACTTTCAATTTTAAACATAATATAATATGTAAATACGAGCACTCATGCCTTTAAATCTGTCCAACGCAATCACCTCAGATCACGGAGGGTCAATCCCAATATTTATTACAAGCATATTGGTACCACGGAACTAGCGCCAATGCCTTACTGGGGGCCTAGTCACTAATTTTTGTAAACCTCCGTTTCATGAAGTTACGGGTTTAGCTACGTCACATACCCGTATTTTGACAGATTCGCCAACTTAAATAACAACAACAACGGGTATGTGACGTAGCTAAACCCGTAACTTCATGAAACGGAGGTTTACAAAAATTAGTGACTAGGCCCACTGGTCCGTTACCGGATATCGCTTTTTATGGTATGCAAGACACGGAGAGATAAATTTTTTGTTATTTCTTTATTTTAAGGCTCCGTAGTAAGCTTTCAAAAGAAGAAGTAGATGGTTTGAAAGGGATATTTGTAAATACGAATGTTAGATGGAGCGCGCTAATATTAAAAAACGATCTTGATTAAGCGAAAATTATGAAAATATTAAATACAATATGCCTCAGATATGATTTTAGATTTTCACGGCCAAAAGTATTTTTGAAACATGTATTTTTAACACCCCAAAAATAAATAACAAAAATATGACTCGTCTAACACATAGCAAAAATCTCTTAACGATTGTCTAAAGTAGCGTTAAAGACTGCTGATTTGTTTTATACCTAAAACAGGTTATTTACAATTTGGGAGGCGGGTATGGGTACCGCCGCCCTGGAAACCATTTATTGGACAACTAACACCTCTGCCATAGGTCACCCTAAGTGGTTCGCTACGTTTAGTGACTGAGTAGGGGTGTCCGGATTTATGGGGTAAGGTTTGCCCGGGTCATGGAGGCGGATGCGCCTGCCCACCAGCTGCATGGCAGGCCAGATCGGAAAGAAGCGGCTGGAGATGTCAAAGGGAATCCCTTTGACATCTCCAGCCGTACTCTCTCGGAACATCGCCTTGCACAGCAGTGGGAGTAATGGATTCATTCATTCACATGACGTCCGTCATTCCTGGACACACTGACCCCCAGATTCCTACCCACCTTCATACCCTTTTCCTTCACAGAATTTCCTATCCTTCCTTTCCTTAAAAGACTCTCCACACAGCATCCCCAAAGATGACACAGGTCCTGAAGGGAATTATTTCCCTCAGGGCCTCCTGTATGGACTTAATGTAAAAAAAAATAACAGAACATAATGTTTTTTCATAATTTTCGGAACATTCATCATCGGATTTTTTTTCTATCGAAGGAATTTTGTGTAATTACTGTTTCGGCTCAGCGAATGTATAGATATTATCTTCAAAAATAACATACAGTTTTCAAGAACTAAAAAAAATAAAACGTTCAAGGAAAATATGTCATAAATCAGAAGAAATTCGGTATGCCGAACCACGGATCACACGGCATTCGTACGGAACAAGATCATTTGAAAACGTAGGAATATAACCAAAGAACGCTGTATTATAATACTAACTTTAAAGCATAAAATAAACATTGGTTTTAAGCTTCAAACTCTCGAACGGTGAACTCTGACATCATGAAACTTGCACAGCTATTTATGGCTAATATTTCTATATGAAAGCAATTGTTTTCAGATGTCTTTTCGATCATGACGTTTAAAATTTTTGATTTTACTGAAAAAAATGTCAAGACGCCATATTGAACTGAACAAAATTCACCCAAACTAACTGTTGTTGCCAGTTCACACAAAACTTTTCGACTCAGGTAAATTAAATTGAGTTTATTCGGTATTTAAAATTGTTTGATCAACATAACTACATAATAAGATACTAAATTTAACAAATATCAATACATCTATATTCTATGCAAGTGTAGGACATAGGAATGAGGTGGATACCTGGCTATGGAAATGTATGCATTGCTACCTCGGCAATGTCATTTCGTTCTCGGTGAGGGCGGCGGTGGACAAATGCCCTTAGCTTAAGAGGAATATAAACGCTAGAAATATGTCGAATCTCGTGCCTGCTAAATTTTAAAATCGAGCGTTTTTTGCACGAGGCTAGTAAGCGAAAAAGTGGTTTTTATTTATTTTGTGCATAATTTTATAAGAACGAAAAAAAGTTAGAACATAGATAAAGTCAAAAATAGTCTTAGCCGTAAAGGGGTATTTTTAAAAAATTGTTACTTACATTACTTCATAGTTATGTCATGAGAAAACATTTTTTTTGTGGTTTACGCTTATATTTTTTGTTACGTAAATAATAATTTTATTGTAATTCCAATACATAGATAAAGTAGTTAAAGCTTCAATTTATCCGTAGCATATTTTTTGATGTTCATACTGTAAGCCGATTCGTCATAAAGATTAATCAAAATAGGATTTCACGTATATATTCATCTTAAAGCGTTGGAGGTTGAAGGTCAAATCGGACTAATTATCGATAAGATAAGATTGGAACCTATTTTTTCACTCTTTTTTGTCAATATTTATCAATAAATCCAGATGTGTAATTGTAGGGTATGGGTTTGCGAGAGTAGTATTTCAAAGTTACATTATTTTATTTTTATACCATCTGGGTGTTGTCGTTTAAAGACATTTAAACTATTGCCGCGCCCTGTATTTTTTCAACATTTATTTCTTAGACTAACGGGGGTATTTCACCAACTCTGAGTAAACGGTCGATTGGCGCTACTCGTCGAGTAGCGTATATTATCTATTTCATCACCGCTAAGTAACGCTACCGTCAAGGATTTTTTTTTACTGCCATTTTAATCCTACATTTAAAAAAATATATAATTAGCTCCACACAGGAAGCACTGAGGAAAATAATTCCCCTCAGAACCCATGTCTTCTTTGGGGATGCTATATGGAGGGTCTTTTTAGGAAAGGAAGGAGAGAAAGTTTTGGGAAGAAAACTGGTATTAGGGGTGGGAAGAATTTGGGGGTCAGTGTGTCCGAGTGACGGACGTACGTAACGATGAATATGAAGGCAACATTTCGAGAGAATACGGTTAAAGAAGTCAAAGGGGCTCCCTCAACCATTCTCTCCCGATCGGGCCTGCCATGCAATTGGTGTCAACAAACGTTGCGAACCACTTGGGGTGACCTATGGCAGATATATGGGTTGTCCAATAAATGGTTCCCGGGGCTGTGGTACCCATATACTCCTCCCAAATTAAAGTTACTTGACGAGTAGAGTTATTTGGCAGTTTGTTCAAAGGTGATGAAATACCCACTTCGTGTGAATTAAATTTATTACATACGGAATAGGCACATTGCACGGGACAAGTTTTTCTTCTTTTTTTATTGCCATTTAAAGCCTACGATCAAAGTTACTTGACGATTAGGGTTTACTCGACAGTTTACGCAAAGGTGGTGAAATATCCTCTCTATGTGAATTACAATAATTACCCAAGGAGTAGACAAGTAAACATTGCACAAGGCATTCGATGCGAGTTAGTTAGATATGCATCGGACTGCTTTAATGTTTACGTTGCGGGTAATGAATAAAACAACAGTGAGATGCGTTCTCTTGTTCGTACATAATCAATATTGGTTCATGCATAATCAATTGCAACCACGTATCTATTCTCTACTCATTGAGAAGGAATGTAGAGCTTCAATTAGGAGCAAAATTGTGTAGGTACTAATATCTCATTGAAACGATCAGACTAGTCCAAATTTGTAGTTTCCGGTCGGTCTGCGTTAAAGCGTTTGTCCACTGCTGCCGTCACCGAGAAACAAGATTATTTCGGACCGAGTTTGGAAAGATGTGACGGCGATCGTGTTACTTCCGCGACCGATCTTGGTGGATTCGACGTAGGGTAATTTTTCGACGCATGACAAAAAACGTCTTTTGTATTTTCGACATTTCGGCCCGTCACGATCCCAGGTCGAGTTTTAGCGATAGCACCAAACAATCAATTTCTTCAATCTCGGCGGCGATGACGGCGCTCGGATGACGGGTGTGCGGTGGACATCCGGCAGTAGTAATATTATGGTTCCATGCCAACTCAGAATGAAACCAACTCAGAAACACCTCAGAAAGGTCATCAAAAGCTATGAAACAATAATTTGAAAATAGCCGGTAACCCTAACCCAACTTAACCTATTTAACCGTTTTTTTAATATTTTTTATCACTACTCTTAATGACGTTTCTGAGGTGCTTCTGAGTTGGTTTCATTCTGAGTTGGCCGGTGACCGTGATATATGTATCGCTATGACAACGTCAATTTGGAAGGCGGGAATGGGTGCCGCCGCCTAGATTCCATCCCACTCCTTAGACCCTTTTCCTCTTCAGAACTCTCTTCTCCTTCCTTTCCTTAAAAAAAATCCTCCACACAGCATCCCCAAAGATGACATAGGCCCTGAGGGAAATTATTTTCCTCAGGGTCTCCTGTGTGGAGCACATGTAAAAAAAATATCGTGTCGGCAACGACAGCGGTGGACAAACGCCCTTAGAGCGTTGGAGGTTGGAGGCCAAATAGGGCCAATTGGACGGACAAAATTGAAACCTATTTTTTCACACCATGTCTCATCTAAATATAATACAACAATGAGAGGGAATCATTTTAGAAACAATGTAATACATTTCACAATAAGTTTTGACTTAAGTTTGTGTAGTTATAAAACAAAATCTTGTACAAGACAGCTAAAAGCAAATGTTTAGGCGTAGATATGCAACGGCAAGTTTATAATACTATATTTGCCTGAAAGGCTGCCGAAACCGGTCGCCCACAGTGGCTGAAATTTGAGCGCTGGCGCGACGTTGACCCCAGATCGGCATGTTCCCGAAATGATTTTTTTTTTACTAATATATTCTCAATTAACCACTGACATTAAAAAAATCATTTAAAATAACATCCGAAGCTTACTTACTCGGTAATTAATCACAGAACTGAGATTTTCGGGCGCGCAATAACGCTGCTGTATCTAGGCGAGTTGGAAGGCGTGCGAATTCTGGTTGTTTGTGTACTTATTATACAAAAAAATTATTATTTAAAATCACTTAAAATATTTTTTAAGATTCGTGCTTTATTTAAATAACTTAAAAAATACATTTTTTTCATAAATTATATTAGTTGCCTTGGTTCAAAGTTAACGTTTTTTTTCCAAACTTTTTTTCCATTTTTTTGTCTTTAATGGAGTAGGAACAAAAAACTTCACGAGTCTTCACTCCAATTTTAATAGGATATGATTGCTGAGACTTTTTTGTACATAGGAGAAAAAAATCACCACCAACTATGGCCAGCCACTCCAGTAATTGCATTTTTAAGAAATTATTGCAATTTTCGTCAATTTTTTTTCAGAATCCAATCTTTGACTCCGATTTATCAAAGAAAGATCAACTTAATATAATATTTAGTTCTGCGTACCATTAAAAAAATTTAAGTTATTTACAATTACTCACTGACAATTTAAATTAACACATGAAACTTAATTATTCTGTAATTAGTCGCAAAACAGGAGTACAATGGGCGCACATTTACACTGCTGTATTAAGGTGATTTTGAAGGTATGCGAAATCAAGTTTTTTGTGTACTTATCGTTGGGTACATATTTTTTTAATACTTAAAATATTTTCCAAGATACATTCTTTATTTAAATAAGTTAAAAATAATATCTTTTTCATAAATCATATCTGTTGCCTTGGTTCGAAGATAACGTTTTTTTTCCAATCTTTTTGCAATTTTTTGTCTTTAATGGAGTAGGAATAAAAAACTTCACAAGTCTTCACTTCAATTTTAATAGAATATTATTGCTGTATCATTTTTGTACTTGGAAGAAAAAAATCACCACCAACTATGGCCAGCCACTCCAGTAATTGCATTTTTAAGAAATTATATGTAATTTTCGTCAATTTTTTTTTCAGAATCCAATCTTTGACTCCGATATGTCTAAGAAAGATTAACTTAATGTAATATTTAGTTGTGTAAACCATTGAAAAAAAAATTAATTATTCACAATTACTCACTGACCATTTATTTAAATTAACATCTGAAAATTAATTATTCTGTAATTATTCGCTGAACAGGGGTACACTGGGCGCTCATTTACACTGCAGTATTAAGGTGATTTTGAAGGTATGAGGAATCAAGTTTTTTGTGTACTTATCATTGGATATATTTTTTTTTTAATACTTAAAATATTCTTCAAGATACAACCTTTAATTCAATAAGTTAAAAAAATTTTTTTTTTTCATAAATTATATCTGTTGCCTTGGTTCAAAGTTTACGTTTTTACGTTTACATGCATTACTGAACCATTCTATTTACTTACTTCGTACATTATGTTAATTAATTAATATGAAATACCCATAGTCTGTTTTAACTTTTGGTGTTTTCCTGTTATATTATTATTATGAATATGTCATTAAACCTTAATTATATCTTTAAATAAGTGCCGATTATAAAATGTTTGTAAAGGCAATCAATTTACTTGTACACATTATTAATGGGAGTTAAAATATTCGTATAGGGTGAATTACTCTAATCACCCCCATTATTAAACTTTCATCCCCCACTGTCTGGAAAATCCTAAGTATTATTGGTATGTACATCAGTTAATAATAATGTGTCGAATGTATGGGTTTCTCCTTCAATGAATCAGGTTCGGTGTCATTAGAGATTTTAATGATTGTAAGTTAACTTAAACAGTTTTCTCAAATAATTATAAACGTGGGGTTGCTACTGGAAATCAAATTTTGTATTTATGTTAAATCATATAATAAATATTTAGTTCTCATAGTATTTTTATTATCTGTTTTTTTAATGAATTATAATCTATAAAATACAATACTTAGCGCCCAAGTGACATGCTATTTTTTATAAAAGCATTAAAAATGATTATCAACATTTCAACTAATGAGAATTAACAAAAAAAGTGGTATTTCTTATTAACACTTAAAAAACATCAATGAACTGCCGAATGGTCGAACGCCGAGAGCTGTGTCGCGCCAAATCATCAAAATCAGCCACTGTGGCGCCGTAGTGTTACTAAAAATAGTATGCAATTTTTTAATGAGTGACATAGGCACATACATTTTTAATTCGATCTCGAAGATATCACATTCTGTGTTTTTGTTTTTTATTTATGTTCATAAACCTTTTTAAAAATGCTGTAACCAACAAGTAGTGTACAACAACCTTTTTTTCTTACTTATTTCACTGAATTGTTAATTACACAATTTGAAGATTTTTCGACCACCATGCTAGACATATGCCCGTGTTGTGGTGGTCGGTTGAGTTGGTTGAATCCGTAAACATCTACAATATTCACGTAATGTATTTGCTATGAATACTTGGTTAAATCCATATTGAAAAAATATAACTCGATTAAGAAAAACCATCATTCTAAAAATAACAATTTTCCATCTCTGCTCGCAGATACGGGCGTAGCAATGGTTTAAGAACGGTGTGAGAATGATTTAAATTGGAGACAGTAAAGGTAAAGCTTGCACCTGCTGCATATTAGATAACCATTAGTTGAAATTATCTTCCGAATAACCTCTTCCGTGTTTCTTCTAATTACAATGAGGAGTTACCGTACTAGGATCGGAGAGTGGGGTAACTTTAATTACAGACAACATTTTAATTGGATGCATTACAAGATTGTGCCAAACGGTATTAGACGCCACGATTATTTATTGGATTAATTAGTAGACACGATGCAAACATTTCTTGAGCGTATCTATATAACGGAGGCGTGGAGTACCTAATTCTAAACGTTCTTTCTTTCATATTTGGCGATAATCTCATGTGAGCTTCACTCTAAATTTATATATAAGTTTCAAATCCTATCCTATCCTACTAATATAATAAAGGTGAAAGTTTGTATGGATGTATGTTTGTTATTGTTTCACACAAAAACTACTGAATGGACTTTAAAAATCCTTTCACTAATAGAAAGCTACATTATTTGCGAGTACTATATATATATATATATATATATATATTGGTAAGCTCTGGCGTTATGAAATTATTTATCATACGTTTTCTGTCCCTAACAAAATCGAGTTATCGCAAACGTCAGAAGAAAAGCAAACAAATTGTTGCCTTGGAAATGATGTTTTTTTTTCTTCTTTTGAATTAGGCAGTTCACCCTAAAAAGAATGCTTTGTTGACGTCGCAGTTAGGTAATATCTATCTTTAAAAATTAAAAATGAATCGCCGAAATGAACGCACAAATAACTTCCGAACAAATGCACCAAATTGGATAATTCTTATTTTTATAATATTTTGTTCGTTATTTTGTATAAAATTACCGTTGAGCCAGACATGATAAAATTTGTATAAAAATTGTAATAGGTGGCACGCGAGCTGTTTGAAAACTAAATGTACCGGGAATGAATGTGTGAAATGCGAGAGGTGGGAGAGGGGTGGGGGGAGAGCAAAGGGGAGGGGGGGAGGAAGGGGAAGGGGATGTGAGAGGAATGGAGGTGGGTTAGGGGAAGGGTAGGGGGTGGGGGGAGGGTAGGTGGAATGGGGGGAGAGGGGTAGGGGGGTTGATGGGGTACTGGAGTGGCAGAGGGAAGGTGGAGGAGGCGGAGTAGGAATCCCCCTAATACCATGCGAGCGAAGTCGTAGGAAAAAGCTAGTATTGAATAAATAAACATTAGAAGAAGCAACAATTCAATGGTGCTCTTTTTATTTAAAAATGGTCTGGGTCAAAACAACTCTATGCATATTTATCGTATCGACGGTGGAAAGGAATAATGGCTAACGAGCCAAACAGCTGGAAAAAATGGCTTGCGTCATACAGCTGTTTGGCGCTGAAGTCATGTTATTTTCCAACGGAATAGCTCATTAGCCATTCTTCCTTTCCACCGTTGATATGCATTAAAGAATAAACAAAATTTTCAAAATTTTAAGCAACCCCCGACACAAAAAAAAGAGCTGATGACCTTGAAACGCCTAAACAGATTTTCACAAATTGTAACTAAGAACCATCTCGATCACGTCAGCTTTCAACCAAAAAAACCGCATCACAATCGGTCTATTCGTTTAGGAGCTACGATGCCACAGACAGACACACAGACAGAGAAACAGACACACAGAAAGTCAAACTTATAACACTGCTCCTTGCGTCGGGGGTTAATTAAATTTTGGTTTGAAATTGTAAAATATTCAAAAATATTAATTTCGGCTGTCTGTCCGTCCGAAGTAATTCTGATTTGAATTAAAATTTGTTTTGAAATTAGGTGTCCTTTAGAAAAGTGAATCTGGGTGTAGAATTCGGGAGGAATGCAGATCCCGCCAAATGTTGAGGATTTTAATAAAAATGCACTTTCTAGATGGGAAAAGTGTGAAAAAGTTGAATAAAAAAGAAATTAAGGCGCGCTCGGCAAAATTGAGGGAGATACAGCCGTTTAAAGAATGTATGAAATGACACTTCATGAACCGATACTATCAGCCATTTTGAAAACTAAATTATTACCTTAAAGTTGGTAGCACTCGTAATCATCCTCATCTGTTGTAACATGGTTTATGTAACAAGAAAAACATCCCAGTTTTCAAGTAGTTTAGCGGCTACGCCAGGTTTGTGTAACATGGTTTGTGACCATTATTAATTCTGTTTTTCATAATTACGTGTATATCACACGAAGTTAGCTACAATCGTATCAACCTTCGTTAAAGCAAGTCTGAGATACCAACATTATGGTAACAAAATGGCTGACAATATCGGTTAATGAAGTGTCATTTCATACATTCTTTAAACGGCTGTATCTCCCTCAATTTTGCCGAGCGCGCCTTAATTTCTTTTTTATTCAACTTTTCCATACTTTTCCCATCTAGAAAGTGCATTTTTATTAAAATCCTCCACATTTGGCGGGATCTGCATTTCACCCTAGAATTCGGACAAGCAATACATATAAAATATTGTTTGAACAGAAAATTATTTAATTGCGTCATTTTTATGATTGTAATTGATTTAGGAAGAAATGTCAAAAATTTGGACTATCCCGTGTTTTTCACGGTTCAAAATTGAAATTTTGAAAAAAGAATCATTTTCAGCTACAGTATCACCGCGTAGCACTCTAGCTCATTAAAAAGTCATGGACCGCCACTGGGTAGGCATCTTATATTATGTTAACGGACAACACGAAAAGACTCTAAAGGGATTCGCACGAAAATTTAATTAGTTTTCCAAAGAAATGTAATAATATTAGTTATTTTATCGGTGCATTTAAAATGCTGAAAGAGGTTTTAAAAGTGATCAATGATTTCCCCCGGAAATAATTACAAAAATCTTTTGACTGTTTCCGACGGCAATGCGTCCGAATAAATTGGATCCATTTTTTTTAAATGGATCTCTATTTTGTCCTTGTATTAGCATAATTTGCAAACGAATATATTTGCTTACGCTTAACGGCTGATAAAAAAAAATGATCACACTCTTAAATGGATCGAGAATAGGCTGTTAATAAGTATGGTTCTGTTGAGTGTTGAAACAGCTTTGGGACTAATCCATTTCCCAAGGTCCTGTCATTGTCATTCATCTCCCATTGACCTTATTCTTCCTTCAAAGCCCTACTAGGAAAAGAAACAACAAAGGACCTTGAAATGGATTAATCACAAAGCTGTTTCAACACTAAACAGGTTCAAATGTCGAAAAATAAAATGGTGCCAATCGTCGAATTATAATCGTATCCCATCCCAATAGTATCGTCTTTAGCATACAGCTTTATTTCCACAATCATAAATATACGACCACGGTGCGTAATAGTACATTTGTAACAGTTTGTGATGAGATAATATATAATATAATCTCCCTGTGGGAGAGTCGTTAGTGTTAGCATTGCAGTGCCTGGTCGGCGCGGCGGTCTGCCATAAGCTTAGAAACGTTTCCGGGTCGTTTTAAAGACGACAACTGAACCATTTAGCAAGCATATAGTTACAATGGCGAAGTGCTTTCATGAATAGTGTAATGTCTAACGGTCCGGTCGCCGCGATGGCTCATTAGAGCAGTGGCTCATTCAGAGGAAGATCCTGGCGCAAATTTAGGTACTTGGGAGAAGAGGATGGGGATAGTTTTTCAAAATCTCACGCAAACAGTAGCTTTTTCTTGTTTTGAAGGTCGAGAGGGCAAAATTTTATCTATTTCGGAATAAAACTACAGATTCGTATAAAAAATTAAGCCACACCAGACCCTACAGCAGCCTCGGATACATGACCTTTTCAAACCGCAGCAGAAACTTGATAGTGCCGTCATAATAAAAAATATTAAATTTCGTATCATCCAATTTAATTTACAATATTATAGTAATTTAATTAATTCAATTTCATATTTAATTTAATGTAGATCTGAAGGAAATGGAATTTTTCAGTTCAATTTTCATCCGCTTCCCGAACTACCGAAATATGTGAATTTTCGCACACGTGATAAAAATGATTACAACACAGAAGATCGTCAGCGAAAGAATAGCAGCTAACAATGCAGCTCTAAATATATTCGATGTCAACCTATGTATGTACGTTAGAAATCTGCAGTTGTCCTAGGGAACGATGAGAAGTTATCGAAAATTATCAAACCAGTCTTTATGAATCGACCGTGCTAGGTGTCCTGGGCGCTTCTTCATATTTGTAGATATAAATAGATAATACATAGCTGAAGCCACCGGCGTCGCCCGGGCTTTACACAGATTTAAGAAATCAATGGGTAAGACGACAATATACCCTAAAATATATTCAAAATCTTAACGACGCGCGACGTAAGTAAAGAAGCCGTGTATACAAATTGCGATTCGCAACCCGTGTATTGGACGGACCTACTGTCGAATTTGCCCTACCAAAGAAAAGAAGAAGAAGACAAATAATGTGGGAATCTCAACGACGTAAGTAAAGAAAGCGTGTAAATAAATAAGCGCCCGCGGCATGGCGTATTGGACGGACGTACGGCCGAATTCATCCTGCAGGCCTGGAGATTCGACCTTTCGCCACGTTCATTTTATTTAATTTTGAAGAACGTATTACAAATATTTAAAATGTGTCTCCATGTCGAACTCCCGAAGTTATTAATTCATCGTCTAAAAAAATAAAATCTGGTGCTTACCGCGACTTTATAGTTGAAAAAGGGGTTATAAAGTTTTAAAATCGTTGTACGTAAAATATATTAATGGTAAGGTATTGTTTTTATTAATTTTAAATACAAAGAACTTAGATCCCCAGAGTTCTGTTGGAATAAAAAAGTTATTATAGTTACGAAATCGCCGGAAATGATTAAAATGTGAGTTTTGAGCGAATAAAACGTCCGTGAGGTAGAACATCTTATTACACGGGATATACATGAAAATTGTAGAAATATAAGGTTACAGAGTATAATTTTATCAAATAATCGGTTTATTTGTCCTGGCCCTGTTACCAGGTGGTATTTCTACTCAACTGGCGGAAGATACCATAAGGCGACTCATTATCCCGCTTCAGGCCTCTGCAAAGGCGGGGTCAGAAGTCAGAAGCCGCGGTATTGTACCTGCCTGCATTGTGCTGGCAATCACCCCCAGAGTGCATCGCTAGCAGGCACTTCAAACTGCAGAGGATAGCGATGAAAGTGAGAGATATCTAACTGATGGGACCACGAAGTTGACCACACGTTCACAAAATGACCGCTCTTACGCAAAATGACCGCAAGCACACAAAATGAACACACTTACGCAAAATGACCACACTTACGTAAAATACCGCACTTATATCTACAGAATTACAATTCAAAAATTATCACATAATGCCATTACAGATGTATGAATATTCCAATGAGCGTTTTTATTACTGCCGTGACGATCCACGATTACGGTACCGTGATGGCACAAAAAAAGGCAGTAAACATATGTTCCTTATCACAATATTGCAGCAGCTCTTTCAAAACATGAGATACACAATGTACGTAGGTCTGTTTCCTGCAAAAGAAAAAAAAGTTATCATTTTCTTACATCTCTCTCACACACCGCACCGTGACATCTCCGTAGACCCCTATAATACTACTAGCCGTGACGATAATTTTGAAAGTATGGAATATAGTTACATGGATAATATTGAAGTGTGAGTAAATTCAAAAACGTCAAATTTAAATGGGCTGATGGTTTTTCTTTTGTTCTTAAACATATAATGCTGCGGATTTTTCATATACACTAAATAAAAATAATCGAAAATGAAACAAACAGTGAACGTACGTCTGCCCCCCCCCCCCCCCAAGGGAAACATACAATCATTATCATACATCTCCCTCACACGTAAAAGGAAAATGAAACGCCTCCCGTCGCCGATCTCATCTTTTGTCTTACCGTTATTTTTAACGTGTAAGAAAGAGTTGCCGTAAACGTGGGTCGTCCGCCAATAATAAAAACGCTCATTTAAATTTTTTTTTCATTCATTGCATAACATTTTATGGTTACATTAATTAGTGGATTTTTCGACCACCAAGCTAGGCTGATGCCCGTGTTATGGTGGTCGATTTTACATATAGTGCAACAACAATCACACGTTCGTGTAATATTTTCAAAGAAAAGCACTGTAAAACAAATTCAAACCAAAATGCTAACGATAAAACAACCTCCATGGCAGATTGGTCAGTTCCTTTGTATTTTTTCCAGGTGTCGCTGTCTCTAAACCCCACGAAAGAAAATAAAAATGTGTACAAAATGTAAACCCATGCGTTTATTCGAAGAGTAAATCATTTGAAAGCAAAAATTTTATCTATCTCTATTTGCACTTTGATTTCTCCTTAACCAGAAGTTCTGCAAGTATTTAAGTTTTATTTTTATTTTTGTGACAGCTGTTTCAGCTTACAAGGCCATTTTCAAACTGTGGTTGAACCACTTTGAGACGAGTTATTTATTTGATTCTAAATAAAAAAATGAAGGTGTTTACATTGATTTATTACCGGTTAAACCAAATGTGTAAAAAATTATATATTAAATGTAAAAAAAATATATTTTTTATTTTTATTTTTTTATTTTAACTTTATGAGTAAAACCTCAAATTGTAATATTTAAATAAATGAAGACAATATAAGCGAAACTCCAGATTTTCGATTGAGTTTCGCTTATATTGTCTTTATTTATTTAAGTAAAAAAAATAAAAATAAAAAAAAACCCTTTTAAGAGCTTTTAACCAGCCAGCGGACGAAAATCCACATTTCGTCGAAAGTTGTTCTTAGGATCGTGCAGGGCGGTTACAATGAGAAAGATTAATTATTCTCCGTACCAGCTTTTTTAAATTTTAACTCAATATCGAATTTATTTCAATTCAAATTAGCTTTAATTTATACCTTCATCCAAAAATGCTGAAAGGCGTGATGAAAAAACTATTAAAATAACTTTTTGTAATTATTTTTTGATTATAAGTATTTATCTTTTTTCAATAATGTCAAAGTTAAATAAGAATGTTAAAAAAATCTGAAATATATTAGTTTGTAAGTGCGCAAATAAATACACAAACGGACCAATTTTTCGTCAAGAAACACATGTATGTATATATTTTTTTATGATTTTATTGAAACTAAAATTAAAATTCTAAAACATGCGTTTGCTAGATAATGTATTGAATTATTTTACTGCATGATTATATTATTTGAAATGGGTGTGGTATAATACAAAATCTTTTTTGAAAATTTAACAAATCTGCCAACGACCTATGGAATAACCTTACTATACTAAAAATTTAAAAATTTTCTCAAAATTTATTACATGCGAATGCTAGATAAAAGAACAATTTTTCGAAATCCATTTATAATTTTTTGTGGAAAAGAGTCAATACGTCTAAAATCTGATTTGAAAATGACATATTTCTGGTTTTCTCTGGTAATGCCCTCTTAAGCAATAATTATATGACTATTGACCTTGCACGTGGTTTTCCAAATAATATTGTACAAATTCCGATGCACGTTTGTCTTAATACACACGTTTCCTCTAATCTTCTTTAGTAGATCGTTAAAGAGTTGTACCAATTAGTTATCAATGCATTCTAAACACATGCAGAAATGTTGAAATGTCCATATCGACCATCTTCAACAAATTCGTATCGTGTCGTTTGCGCTCGAGTTTTGTCGCTTGTTAGTTGCTAGTCAAAGAGAAAGGGGAAGAAATTACATGACGTTACTCGATATGTAAAAAATATATTTCATTCGTACGGACTTGCGAATGAACAAGACTGCTTATGCAATAATTTGCATCTGGGTGCTTATGGATGTAGACTTGGATATGTAGCGGAGGTTAGAACTCGCGGCGCCTCGGTTGTGTCAACTTCGTTTAATCCTTACATTAATTTCTTGCGACTATTGCTTAGTCTAGGTATATATTGAACAATGAGGGGAGTCAGGGAAACTAATATTTTGGCGCTTTTTTAAATAGTAACAAAAAGTTTTAAGTAAAGCTTTTACTGATGTTTAATTTTCTGAAATACTTTTTTATGCGAAAATCGCACAAGAGTCCCAAGTGTTCCCAACCACATGGAGCCAGTGACACTATGGCGGTTCCATGCCAACTCAGAATCAAGTCAACTCAACACTTCTTTGAAAAGTCATTATTAAAAGCTATGAAAAAAACAATTGAAAACTAACCCATAAACTAACCTAACGTAATCTATTTAACCAATTTTTTACATCACTTTTAAAGAATTTTCAAAGGAGGTGTTGAGTTGATTTTATTCTGAGTTGTTCGGTCGCCCACTATGGCATCACCAATTGGGGTATCATGTGAGGCTGAAGGTAGGTGGGAAGGGGAAGGAGATGGGGAAGAGGAAGGCGGGGAAGTACCTGGCTATACAGATCTAGTCACCAAACGTGGCTAAAGCTATTTCGAGCAACTTTTCATTTTTGAATGATTGTCTTATACCAGGGCGATACTGAGAGCACATTCCACCCTGGAACGTGCTGTAAATACATCTTTTATTATTTTAAATGGTCAAATTGTGTTCCAATCAATTGAATATAGTTTACTTGCGCACGCTGGGATTTGAACCCACGACCTCCGGATCGCTAGTCGAGAGTCTTATACCTGGACCACAGAGGCTGTGTTATTTAGTATACGCATTGCAATGTGTTAACGGCCTCCGTGATCGCGAGGTAAGACTCTCGACTAATTTGTGGTATTTCAAAATTACTTAATTCATTCAAAATAATATATAGTATATTTGCGGCACGTTCCAGAGTGGAAGATACTCTCAGTATCGCCCTGGTGTTAGTAAACCATTCAGAATTAAAACGTTGCTTGAAATGGCTTTAGCCGTGTTTGGTGACCAGATCTGAATAGCCAGGTACTTTCCCACCTTCTTTTTCCCTATATCCTTCCCCTTCCCACTCCTCACTGGCTCCAGACGTGAGCAGTTGGGGACTCTAGTGCGGTATTCAAATAAAAAAAATGCATTGTAAGGACCGCATTATCTGGTAAAGTTAGACGCCGAGGCGCTCGTTTGCGACGCCATCTATTCGGTCATGGTTTCCAAATGCAGCTACTCGACATTTTTAAGGCATTAAATAATAAAAAAATCATTATTATTGAATATTATCTGCCTATTCAGGGCCGGATTATCCATGTCCCCTAGGCAATGCACGTCTCGGGGCCCCTTTACCAATGGCGGACAAACGGGGGGGGGGGGGTTGAAGGGGCCTTGAAACGCCTCCTTGTTCCCTTGATCAAATTTAAGGGGCTTTAAGGGGGGGGGGGGGGGTAAGGTTTTAAAACTAAAAAACTAAAAAAACATGACAGTATATTGAGTATTGTGTCAAAATTACTGAGTACAACATTTATATTTTAAACATACAATTAATTAGAAATAAAACAAAACAACTGCCAATAAATAAAAGTAAAATACAACTATGTTTATATATTTGTTTTAATCATAGACTTTTTATTTATTATTTGTGCATGATGTGAACATTAGGGAACATACCCATACTACGTGACCTCTTCGGGAGGGGGGGGTCTTCAAAATGTCACGCTTGGTACAAATGAGCGGCGGCTTGCTTAGGATTTTGGTCACCGGGGGGGGGGGTTAAAATTTGCAAAAAATTGGTCACGTAGTATGGGTACGTTCCCTTAGTTATTTATTGGGTTATAACCTAATCAGTGGCGTAGCTACCGCCGTATCAATGATACATGGCCCCCGGGCTACAGAGGCCTTTTGTTTCTTTTGTGAGAAATCTTTATCCTTCATTTGGGCCCCCCAAGTCGCCCAACTAATTTTGATACAGGGCCCCTCCAAGGCACGCTACTCCACTGAACCTAATTATTATAATTTGTTGTTTTATTTAATGCGTGTACCTAATTTTATTAACCTGTAAATGTTCCTAATTAAAAAAATAAAACATCTTTGAAAGCTGACTTTTTCCGAAACAAACTTCGTTGCTCACTAATTGAAGCAAGTCATTTTTTCTCGGGACGCGGGGCCCCTAGCCGATGCGGGGGCCCCTAGGCAGTTGCCTACTATGCCTTAGGGATAATCCGGTACTGTGTCTCTTCACTGACGGTTACATATATTGGCGCATTGATAAATAATGTAAAACTTAAAAAAATACCTGCACCATCAATGTTGTTAGTCCAAGAACACGTATTAGTTATATAAATATTATATTCTCACGCGGTCAAAAGTGTCTTACAAAGCATTTCATAAATGTAACCCCAATGTTTAAAGAAAATACAAAGATTTCGACATCTTTAAAAAGCCATTTGACTATTTTATCTCTTTGCGTATCAGATGAATAATAATCCAATCGCTAAAAGCCAATCGTAAATTATTAAAGAAACATCCATTTGTGTGGACATTAAAATACATCACAGCGAACGAGGCTACACTCAACATAAGCGTGAGTATTAATAATATATGATGTAACCGCGGAATATAACGCAGTATTGTGTGTTTCTATTGATGAATTATAATAAAAATAATTTCTATTAAATTGTCTCGAAGTCAGCAATGTGTTCTCGCGTATCTATTTGTGACTACTGTTTTATAACAGTGTTGCAACAAACATCGGAACAATCAAATAATTTATTTTTACACAGAATATAGATACCCAAAAAAAACGAATGTGCTTTAGACCACACGACTGAAGTAAAACTTCACTAACTTTTATCTCCCTCTCAACTTTCGTTCGCCTCGCCCGATCACACTTTTCATAACGCTCTCATCACGCATTCACCAGCTTACTCCCCAAGTCAAACGTGCGTAAATGCCCAACCGTTCAACTCGCCCGATCACACTTTTCGTAACGCTCTCGTCACGCATTCACCAGCTTACTCCCTAGTCATTATAAACATCGGTACGTAGGTGCTTACATTTTTCTCTTTTGTTATCCGTTTATAGCGTTATTTGTTGGATACACAAATCCATAAGGTGAAGGATTCCTGTAAGTTTTTAATGTGAGTAACGTAAGCAGAAAAACTCTCGACTATTTTACTTAACTTAGTCACTCCATCTTAATTAGTAAACTGAATAAATTCGGCATTCACGGAAATCTACTAGAATCATATTTACCACATAGAAGTCAATTAGTTACTGTTAACGGTTTTTACTCTTCCCCAATATTAGTTACGTCGGGCGTACCACAAGGATCTCACCTTGGACCCTTACTTTTCTTAATCTTTATAAACGACCTTACATATAAACTCCGCTGTAATTTTCCTGTATATGCTGATGACCTCAAATAATACCCTTATATAAAGCAATTAAATCTATGAAAGATTGTGAACTCTTACAACCAGACCTTAACACAATATCTGATGAAATGGAACGGAATATAGCTAAGTTCAAAGTTATAAATTTTACCAAGAACACCAACAAAACTCTATGTTCATATAGCATGTGTGGTCACAATCTGGAAACAGTTAAATCAATAAAAGATTTAGGAATTATATTCGACAACAAACTAACGTTCAACCAACACATTGAATACATTGTGAGTAAATCAAATAAATTACTCGGTTTTATTGTAAGATCAACCAAACTGTTCAAGAATTCTAATAGCTTAATAATTCTATTCAATTCCTTAGTACGTAGTGTTCTTGAGTACGGGCCAACAGTCTGGAATCCACATTATATTACACAGGTATCTAGACTCGAATCAGTCCAAAGAAAATTTACATGGATTTTGTCTTACCGATCTGGTGTCTACCATCTTTTAGACGGGCAAAGACTTCCACATTTCAAATTAGAGAGTCTAGTTAAAAGACGAAACATAAATGACCTCTTAATGCTTTACAAAATTGTGAATAATCGTGTAGATAGTAACTTAGTCAATCAAATCAAGTTATTCGCTTGGCCCAAATCTACCAGAAACCTTAACATATTTTGGACCGAAATTTTTATCAATGATACTGGATATTTTAATCCTATATATAGAATGTTTCGATCATACAACTATCTTTTTAAAATACGCACTATCATAAATATTTTTGTAAACAATATAACTAGCTTCAAAAAATATCTCCACGATTTGTGCATCTAAAAAATTTTTTTTTTGAATCATTATTTTCAATAACTTCATAAATATTTTATATTTATTATGTATTTCAAATTTTGTATTTTAGTTTTCAAGTTATGTGTAAAGTATAAATAATACTTACATTGTTTTTCATGTGTTTGCTTCTGTGAATATGCAAATGTGATTACTGCAGACACATTAGTCTAGGGATATTTATATTTGTATTTTAATTTGTTTTATATTACCCACAAAAATTCTTTATACATTACCCTGTTTGTGTCTCAAATAAATAAATCAAAGTAAATGTCCTTTCATGTAACTTATAAAATTATGTATTTACATGTATCAGGACTATTTGGCTTCATGCCAGCCTTTTAAAAAAAATTAAGGCCTTTGATTAGCCAACAAAACTGTCGACTGTCTGTGGAGTAAAGATAGCCCGAGGATCTAGCGATAGAAAACCTCCTTTCTACTAGAAGAAATTATAAACATTTCGTTCTTTATTTTATTTAATTTTTGCTGTTGGTCCTGAAGGCGTTTATTTCAGATAGCAATCTAGGCTTATCAATCTATATAACATCTTGCAACAGACATAGCTCGACTTTAACACTTTAAATCCCATTTCCTTATATCAATCTCCATTTAGCCACATAGTGTTTCCGCACAAGCGCAATGTGGTCTAATTTCCACTGTATTAGATATGACGACTTTCCCAATATCCCAATGCGTAGGTATATATATTATAAACCAGTTTGAACCGTGACATTTGACATCACTCGGTTCAGATAAGTGTATTATGCTCAATCAATAGAATTTTGTGATGGATCTTGATGGTTTTTTCATCGTAAGATCGGATGTTAAAATGTGATATTTAGGCATAATGTGTTAAGTGTTGTATAGAAATTTAATGCAAATGAGGCTAACAATAAAACGCTTAATGGTGAATCAGAAGAGGCGTCTTTTGTTTTGTAATCTACTTTCTGAGGTCAGTTAGGTTAATTCATGAACTTTATTTTAAGGCGCTTAAATCTCAAAATATAGTGATTTTATTGAATTTGTCATATTCATTACGTTTGGTTCCGTTTTTGTTACACCTGGGAGATTAAATTTTAAATTTATGGAGATATTTGGATACAGAAGCGCACTCATACATACATTTTCAATATTTTGCCTAAATAATAATTTTTGTATAATTTTGTTTTCATTCGAAATAATTTTTCTACTTCTCATAATTTCGAAGAAAATATTGCGACAAAAATGCAATTCCACTTAGTGGAGCGATTAAATAGCCCCAACAAAGGCGGGTTTTATACCCTAAGAAATATAAGAAATAATTAATTATATTCGCGGCGTTTTCAAAGGTCATCTTTAAGAATTGCCTACACTTACAATGAAGTGATCACTTCTTTGAATGCTTTGCTCACACATTTGGTCACATATTGTTGTTTCTGCCAGATATGTGTTCAAAGATTTGATCACTTCTTTGAGCTCACAGTTTTCAAATAGACTTGACAAAACATGGACGACGATTTGGTCGACACAGTTTTTTATTCCGATTTTTACGCCCTTTACGTTTCGGATCCCATATATCTGGCTCTCCTTGCATCAACTCTATAAACTCGAAA
Organism: Limnephilus marmoratus; assembly: GCA_917880885.1. Classification (NCBI taxonomy): domain Eukaryota; kingdom Metazoa; phylum Arthropoda; class Insecta; order Trichoptera; family Limnephilidae; genus Limnephilus; species Limnephilus marmoratus. Next base: position 18,770,265 of record OU862910.1, on the reverse strand, counting down.
ACGCTCTCATTATTCCACTCCATCGTTAGTTCGTTTGGTTGTTTACGCACAACATCTCTCCACAGCGACGCTCTCGCAACTGGGCTTCGCGCAGGGATGTTCTGTCCAAAAAAAATATTTCCCTAGATTTCGAGGTGAAATTTCCCTAGAATTTCCCTAGATTTCGGGGGTACCTCCTTGGCAAATCAAAACACGCATCGGGGCAGGGCGAGGGGGGGGGGGGGGTTGTCGGACTTTGAAATAAAGGGCAACTTTTTTTGCATTTCCTTGGCATTAACTATGTCAATGTGTAGACATTTTGTTTCAGTTACTTAATTTTTTTATTATTTTTTCTTCATTTTTTATTTATTTTTTAAAATTATAAAAAAAAATTAAGTAGCAAACGTAGATAGAAAATTTCTAAACGAAATACATAATAAATGTTTGACATGTTATAAATTGTGAGCAGTCAAATTATTCAAATAATCACATTTACGCAAGTACGTAATCACCTAAGGGAACGTACCCATACTACGTGACCCACTTTTTGCAATTTTTAACCCCCCCACAAAAAGCCGAAAATGTTGCTTGAGTCGTGATGGAGGACTTAGCCAAATAGCCAGCCAAGGAATCAAACACGGAACTCCCGAGTGGAACCCAAATGCGATGCCTACTCAATCACTGACCGGTTGCATGTTTATTAATTGGAAAGATATTGGAACTTATGTAGTAGATGTACTTATAATAATACTGTGCTTTTCCAAATAAAACACTTTTTGCTAAGTGAAATAATAGTTTAAAAGTATGTATACACTTACCGCTGAATTACAAACGGAATTCCAAATAAAAATCACTTTGCAAAATAAAAATCAACCACAATTACCGAAAAAACGGAACTTGATTTTTTTTTCAGAGGTCTTCATTTATCTTTTTAGATACATTATACCATTTTGAGTTGTCAGTGTTAAAAATAACATTGCTTGTAAGTACATCAACACTATTTAAGATTAATGGGAATTCCAAAAAAATCTATTATACCAGTAATAGTGTCAAATGTAATAAAATTTTTGCCAGAGTTCGAAATTTCCCTAGATTTTGTGCTGATTTCCCTTTTCCCTAAAAAATATTTTTCTCCCCTAGATCTAGGGAAATTTCCCACCATCACTGGCTTCGCGCGACGCGCAGTGTGGCAGGCAAACTAACATTTGGACTTTGATGCCTTTGATGTGCGCTAAAAAACCAACAATGAACGGCAAAGCGCACTTAAGTGATCAAATATGTGACAACAGTATAAAATGCATGTGCCATACATGTGAACACTTATTTGACCACTTCTTTGAACTCATGTCTGCCGCCGGCATAAGAATAACACAATACCAAGAGAGGCACCCACTCGCCAAGTGGCTATCACAGGTTCCATCGACACCGCGTTCACTTGAGATAAATCACTTTGTGTAACAATGCAGCATTTGGCTTGCTAACTTACAAAAGCAGTCACTCACAATCCAGATATCATCTTTTTTTAAACTTTCTTCCGCCTCTGAAGCACAATCATTTTGTGTTGGTTTTTACTCATACGAAACCACAGTAATGTGTTTATTTTTATTGTTAGTTAGTTTTAACAAAGTGCATTATTGATAGCCCATTCCTCTTCGAATCCTACGGCTTATATTTATTTATTTAATTTTATTTAACGCTTAGAGAGCTTATACATAAATAAATAAAGGCAGTACAACTTTAACATGAGAAAAAATAATATAAATAAAGTTACGACAGAAATAAAAAAAATACATACCAGCTCAGGTATGGGGGCTCCATCGAAGCCAGAGTAAAGTTAGCCTCCCAAAAACTGGGCGTACTGTACAGGGCCCGCAGATACTTCAATAGTACACAACTGCTAACCTTGTACAAATCACAAATACGCCCCACGGTTGAATTTGGCAGCCATCTCTGGTCTGGAGCTCCAAAATACCTGAAAAATACCCTCGACTCAGTGCAGAAACGGGCGGTCCGTTTGATAGATTCTCCCATATTAACAAACGGATTGCAATCTTTAGAGCACAGGCGTCGGGTGGGAATGCTATCCTTGTTCTACCGGTATTACAATGGAAGATGCTCCGAGGAACTAGCATCATTGATCCCTTCGGCACCGGTGCATAGTCGGGAAACACGCCAAACGCGTGCCCAACATTTGTACACGGTTGAGATTTGTCACATGAGAACCGTATCGTTTCTTCGACTCGTTCTTGTGTTCAACAGCTCGGCTGTGGAATGATTTGCCGGCCGCTGTGTTTCCTCCTTCCTACAACATGGGTCTCTTCAAGACCAATGTTCATTTCTTCCTCACCAAAAGACCCTCCACACAGCATCCCAGATGACATAGGCCCTGAGGGAAATTATTTTCCTCAAGGCCTCCTGTGTGGAGTTAAAAGTTAAGTTAAGTTTGGAGTTAAGTAAAAAAAAAAATACAAATACAAGCAACAAAATTTTAAAAGTACGGTGATCAGAGGTTTACAAAATTACAACATTAAACATGACAATAACTTTTTCTTTTTTTTACATTAACTCCACATAGGTGGCCCTGGGGAAAATAATTTCCCTCAGGGCCTATGTCATCTGGGATGCTGTGTGGAGGGTCTTTTTGAGGAGAGGAAGGAATGAACATAGGAAGGTCTATAAGAGACCCATGTTGTAGGAGGGTCGTAGGAGAGTCGAAGATACGACCCGTTCTCATGTGGCAAATGTCAACCGTGTGCAAATGTTTGGCACACGTTTGGCGTATTTCCCGACAATGCACCGATGCCGAAGGGATCAATGACGCTAGTTCCTCGGAGCATCTTCCATTGTAATACCGGTAGAACAAGGATAGCATTCCCACCCGACGCCTGTGCTCTAAAGATTGCAATCCGTCTGTTAAGAAGGGAGAATCAAGGAGTCAAGGGTATTTTTCAGGTATTTTGGAGCTCCAGACCAGAGGTGGCTGCCAAATTCAATCGTGGGGCGCACTTGTAATTTGTACAGGGTTAGCAGTTGTGTACTATTGAGGTATCTGCGGGCCCTGTACAGTTCGTCCAGTTTTTGGGAGTATAACACTTTGATTAATCCTTTATCCTTTGTAGCTACGATAATTGAAATAAATTACATAATATTGAAGATATTTTTCATCTGGTGCCCTCTCTTACGGGAAGTTATCTATCATCGGGACAGCCGTCAACCTTTTTTTTAACATTAGCTCTTCTAGGAGGCCCTGAGGAAAACAATTTCCCTAGGGGTCTATGCCATGTTTGGGGATTCTGTGTGGAGATTCTTTTCAGGGAAAGAAAGAAGAGGAAGTTCTGGGAAGGAAGATGGTATGAGGGGTGGGGAGGAATCTGGGGGTCCAGGTATTCAGGAGTGGTAGACGATGAATCCATCCCTCCCATTGCGGTGGGTCGAGATAGTCCGGATGGAAAGTTAAAAACGTCTTCCTCAACCGGTCTTTCCCGATCCGGCCCGCCATCAATATGTGGGGAAATTGATCCAATTAGATCCGATTTATTAAACAAGAGAAAATCAGAAACATATTTTTTTGGCCGAGGGGTTTACTATTCTCAGAATTACTAGTATATTTTTTGTTAAGTTAAATTATTTTATTTGAGGATCTTACTAAATGAATGAATTTTCGTAGTAAAGTTGGCATCAGGTTTAACTAATGTGCTTCATTATATTATAATGCTCTAATCTCTAATAGACTAATTTCGCTCTCCATATTCTAAATTCTAATAACCTGCTTCTTATCTCTACAAATTTAAGTATCAGGCTCGTTAAGTTGGCGACACGACCATGGCACATCTGCAACACTAGGGCTAACATATCCGATCGAACTAGTAATTATTATTATTTATACGAGTCGAGAGGCGTACTTCAGCCAATCAATTAAACCAGTAATGACTATGTGTTTCAATTAACAGATCTCCTACGGGTGATGATGGGGGCAGTGTAAAGGAATGTGGAAAGTGCCCACGATGTTATCTGCTTTGAAATCCATTAATTATTTGGCTTTTAACTTCACATTATAAAAGATGAAGAGATTGGCTTTGATCCGCCGTTCTATAAGCTTACACTGTAAAAATAATATAAAAAAAAACTGACTCAGAACACATTATAACAACATCCTCTACCCGATGGTCCTGGACCTGTTACCCCCCGTGACCAGGGGCGGCCCTAGGGCGGTGCGAGCGGTGCGACCGCACACGGCGCCGTCATAAGGGGGCGCTGAAAACACCTGACCACTGATCGACTATCTATCGATCGTGCGCTTAAATCGTGTGGTCGGTGCAGGGAGCAAGCAGTGTTGCCAACGTAGGCGATTTTTCGCCATTTAGGCTACTCAGGACGAGAATCGGCGATGTAAAAAAATCGCCTATTAGGCTACTTCAGAGACAAGTTATTTAAATCAGCCGAATCGCAAACAATTAAGAAAAAACAATAATGCTGTCGCTGAAAGAATTTTCAGCGTAATGGGGACAATCAAAACAATCATGGACTTAGCAAACGCATCGCAATTGCTGAAAATCTGCTCGAAATTTGTGAAGCAGTACCGGACTTATTCGTCTGCTCAAATAACAGCTAAGGAAATAACTTCCCAGGCTGCGATAGATTCTACGCTTAAGCCAGTCCGATCCCGAAGAAAAAAGCGATTATTTGAATATGACGCTGCAGGTGACACCAACAAATCCCGAAGAACTGTTTAAAATTAACGTCTTTTCCCCTATCTATGATATATACAATTGAAAATGCATTGGTCACTTGGTTTGGACAATTATCTAAATTCAATGATGCATGGTTCTTTTTTGAATAACATCAAAATAATTCCTGATAAGTATTCATTAGAAAAAGCCTGTGCAGATTTGCAAATCATTTTAACCGACGGAAAAATTTGATGTCTCTAGTTGGGAATTGGTTGTAGAAGTTTTGAGCCTAAACCCATAACTAAAATATCTTGCCTCAGCAGAGCCACTAAAAGTTCTTCAACTTATAAAAAAAATGATTGGCAGGATATATTCCCAAATGTATGGACGGCGCTTCGGATTTTGCTGACCATCGCCGTAAATGTCGCCAAAGGAGAACGAAGCCTTAGTAATTAAAACGTACTTACGTTCGGCTACGTGTCAAGAAAGACTATCAGATCTTGCAATTTTATCAATTGAGAATGATATTGCCCAAGGGTTAAATTATATTTAATTAAAAAAAATTCGCAAGGGCAAAGCAAGAAAAGTGGTGTTCTAGTGTTTTTATTGATTTCACAGATTTAATTAAATAAATGTTATCAAACTTCAAAGGGAGGAGGTTCTCAATTTGACTATATTTTTTTAATGTTTGTTACCTCAGAACTTTCGACTGGGTGAACCGATATTGATGATTCTTTTTTTTTTATTTGAAAGCTAGTGCTTCTCGTGTAGTCCCATTTCCATTTGGTTCAGTTCTGAAAATGGCATCCATGAGAAAACCATATAAGTCTTAAATTTGCATTAAGTATGTGCGCGACAAATGAACAAATAATTCAATATCACCCCAACCGATTTTGATGATTCTTTTTTATTGGAAAGGATGTACTTCAATTCAAGGGTAGTTTGATGAGAGTTTGGTTAGGTTTTGATTATGGGATCCATGACAAAGTAACGGAACTCGTCAATTTTTAGAAGCAAATTAACGATACACGGCCGAATCTTTTATAGGCTATCCGGATCCTTGAGTCACCTACCGTCAGTGGTGTAGAAAGGTGGGGGCGGGGGGGTGCACCCCCCTCGGGTGGCACCCGGGGCGATCCCGGTGCCACCCGAGGGGGGACGGGGGTGACACTCGAACGTGGATTAAAAACTTACGAAAGTGCAAAATTGCCGTAAAAAATATTTTACTCCTGAACACTGACTTTTATTTAGCTCTATGGCTCGGTTGGTCGGGGATTCCCGAAAAAATGTTTTTCCTTATTTTCGTTCCATAACTCGATCGGGGATTTCCTAAAAATATTCCTTGTGTCATTCCAATTTAGTTCGTTAATTGTGATTGACGTAAACTCGTGAAGTGAATTGTTATCTATTGATTGACGTGAACAAGTGAAAAAGTTGTTATTCTGTTAGTGTTTTTAAATGTGTTTTAATTTTAAGGACTACGAAATTTTTGTTTTCACATTTGACTCTTAGCTAGTGATGTTTTTATATTTTAGGAAGTCGAAATTTGCGTTTTGAATTTCTCAAAGTAAACTTTAATGGGGGGGGGGGGGGGGGTGACACCACGTTTTCCTCCCCGGGTGCCACCCATGCTAGCTACGCCACTGCCTACCGTAACTTCGTTATGGTCAAGTAATGTCTGTCGCATATGAGCAGCACGTTTAGTAGGTCTACCCATAGTTAAAGTACTTCAGATTCACTAAAAATCAAAAAACAAACAACAATTTTAACAAAACAAAAAACGACTTAAAAAAAAGCACTAAAAAGTAAAAAAATAATTTCGTATTCTTCTACAACTTAATAATCAAAAAAAAATTTCTACTCATCAATATGTAGGTACGATTGTTATTTTTGAAGTCGGTATCAGCCAAGGTACCCGGCCCGGCGTGTTCACTTGACAGTTCCCCTCCCGCGGTGGCCTCGCTCTCGCCTCTCGCCTCGTCTAGTCGCGCGTGCGAAACAAGCACATCTCACCTATGACTATGTATGTAGTTACAAATCTACCTTGGCTGACACCGACTTCAAAAATAACAATCGTACCTACATATTGATGAGTAGAAAAAGTAAATTGATTATTAAGTTGTAGAAGAATACGAAATTATTATAATACTTTTTAGTGCATTTTTTGAAGTCGCTTTTTGCATTTTTTGAAGTCGCTTTTTTTGTTTTGTTTTCTTAAAAAAAAAATCTGACATTATTTCTCATCTGTCCTACTAGGTACTTCAATTAAAGTTGCATAACTGCATAGAAAGAGCTCTATTTTTTGTTAGGAGGGTGGGGGGGGCGCCAATAAGAGATTTCGCACCACCTAATAATTTAGCTAGGGCCGCCCCTGCCCGTGACCCCCGCCCCCGAAACATTGTGGCCAAATTTGCTAGCAAGAAATTGAAGGACGAATTGATTGCTGCCATCAAGATGAAGAAGGGACTCAACTGCAGTAGCATAGGTTTAGTTGGAGGAAAAATATTTATTAACGACCATCTCACAATAAGAAATAAATATTTATTACGGTCCGCGAAAGAGTTTAAAACCGCTAACAACTTTAGTTTTTTATGGGTGCGAAACGCCAAGATTTACATAAGAAAGAACGAAACCTCTCCTGCAATCCTGATATCTTGCCCTGCGCAATTATCAAACCTGGTATAACTATAAAAACATCTACCCTTCCTATCCACTTCACTTATAATTCACTAAATCATAATTACCTACCCTTTACTCCAGCGCACACAACACATCATAACAAACACATTCATTCTATCGGTACCAACAGCTAAAATGTTCAACAACCATACTTACACACTCGCACATTCAGTATATTATCCAGCGTTACACTCGCCGAATGCATATTCCAGTGGACTTGTGGCAAACAATAATAAATCGGTAATTTACTTCATTCTCCAATGTCTGAAAAAATAATAATTTTTTACCAAAATGCACGTGGCCTTTGTACTAAAACGAACGAGTTTTATCACAATGAATTCGATATAATTTTAATTACTGAAACTTGGTTAGTAGACAGTATATCTGATAACGAGCTCTTCGACTCCAGGTACAATATTTACAGATAAGACAGAGACACGTCCCTCACGGGTAAAACCAAAGGAGGTGGTGTCGCAATTGGTATTAAAAAAAAAATTTCTGTACATTCACACGAGTCATGGAGCTCGGAAGCTGAGGACATTTGGATTTCAATAGTACTAAAAGACCCAAAACGTCGTATATTTAATATTCACATCTGTTGTTCGTACTTACCCGGAGTCGGTCCAAAGCTATCAAACACTCAGCGATTATCTCTTCTCAACAGTCATACGTCCAGAATATCCGATCTAACCACAAACTATCCAAATGATATCTTCCTTTTAATTGGAGATTACAACATGCCTAATATCAGTTGGAACACCACACATCATCCCCGCGGTACTGACCTTTTCTCCACTACCCTCCTTAACTGCCTATCTTATTCAGATTTAAAACAATACAACCACATACCAAATAGGCACGGTAGAACACTTGACCTAGTGCTCTGTAACACCATAGTCTGCGTCTCTCCTGCCGACTCCCCTCTGGTTCAGGAGGACACACATCACATATCCCTAATAGTCGAACTTAATATTCACGTAACTACTTCCCAACTCCAAACGATCAAATTATTCAATAAAGTCAACTATGACCTAGTCAACGACGCTCTGTCAAAAACTGACTGGTCTTCTGTCTTAAACGCACAAGACGTCAACACGGCGGTCAACAGCTTTTACTTAATCATTGACGCCTTAATTGATAATTTTGTTCCAAAGAAAATTCTGAAAACAAACACATTCCCAACGTGGTACTCATTGGCTCTTATCAATATTACAAAAGAAAAGCTCAAATTCTTTCGAGCCTGGAAACGCCACAAGAACCCACTAGATTACCAAACCTTTTCACTGCTCCGTAAACGACAAAAGAAAATCGCTACTCTCACATACCACAATTATATTTCACACTTAGAACATGCCATACAAAATAATGTAAAAAAAATATGGAGCTTTGTCAAAACGCAAAGAAAATCTCCTTCCATACCTGAACACCTAACATATGGCTCAAGAATCGCACACAATAGTAAGGAGATTACCGATCTATTTGCTGATTATTTCTCTACCGTCTTCACTGATCACACCCAAAATTTATCATCTGATGTTCATGAATCTGAACCGCTGAATAACATAGCTATATCCTCAATTACAATCAACGACGATATCACCTACAAATATCTATCATCCATTGACATTAACAAAGGACCTGGTTTAGATAGTTTGCCTGATATCTTCATACGTAATTGTAGTAAATATAACTCCTCCGGTCAGTGCAATTTTCAAAAAATCATTAAGTGAAGGTACGTTTCCTCATAAATGGAAGTCTGCCGTAATAACTCCCATCTTTAAAAAGGGTGACAAACATGACGTAACAAATTACAGACCTATCTCTCAACTTCCCATCTTAAGTAAAATGCTTGAAAAAATCGTTTACGACCAACTTTACCCAACTAACACTACAACAATTTCACAGAACCAACACGGATTCATGAAATATCGGTCTACAACATCTAACCTTGCCCTATTTGTCAACTATTTGCAGAGCAATATGGACGAAAGGGTGCAGGTCGATGCTATGTACACCGACTTCTCAAAGGCTTTCGACCGCGTTATCCACTCAATTCTGTTAAATAAACTCACTCGTCTTGGAATACACGGTGACTTGTTTAGATGGATTAAATCATACATTAGCAATCGTAGTCAAGTAGTCTCAATAAATGGAGTTTTATCCAAAATAATCAACGTAACCTCGGGTGTCCCTCAGGGTTCCCACCTTGGTCCGCTCTTCTTTAATATATACTTAAACGACATAGGCTCATGTTTCCAACACTCTAAATTTTTATTGTTTGCAGATGATATGAAAATTTACAAAACGGTTCGCTCTCTATCGGACTGTAAAGAGCTACAAAGTGACTTAGATAGGCTCTGCAACTATTGCACAGCTAACTATTTAGACCTCAATGTTTCTAAATGCCACACTATGTCCTTTACTAGAAACAAGCACATAATTAACTTTTCATATTCACTCTGCGATGAACCCGTGATCTCAAAAAATGAATGTAAGGACCTTGGAGTCTATTTAGACAGTAAACTTATATTTAATACGCACATTGATTCAATCACTGATAGATCTTACAAAATGTTGGGTTTCATACTACGTCTGAGTAAATTATTTAGAAATCCACATACTCTAGTAATGCTTTACTCCTCACTAGTCAGAAGTACACTGGAATTTGCATCGCCTGTCTGGAATCCCAAATACACCCAATACGTCAATAGCATAGAGCGCATACAAAATAAATTTATTAAGTATCTCGGTTATAAATACAACAATAATTACATCGACATTCTCCAATCCCTAAAATCCAGGCGAAGCAGGTAGCTGACATGACATTTCTCCATAAAATAATACATAACGAAATAGACTGCCCAGAACTTCTATCTCAAATAAATTTTAACATCCCTTCTAAAAGAACTCGCCACATCAACCTTTTTTACACAACTAGTAATAATACGAACGCTGCGGCCAACTCCCCCATTTCTCGCATCCTTCAAAGATTCAACTCAATTCAAAAAACCACAAATACCGATATATTTTTTGATTCCCTCCCTTTATTTAAGAAAAACATTTTTAGCACACTGAATTCGCACACATAATACACACATCCACAAACCCTCACGCGCATTCACACACATACAAACACTCTCACACACCCCTCTCCTTCAATAATTTATTAATTTAATTTAGGTATAATGTATTATTTATCTCACAAAAACATAAGTATATAACAGCGACATGTCATTGGTACCAATTATTGTATTAATTCTATAACTTTGTAACTATTTCCCATTATGTAATAATGTACTGTTTGTTTCTGCAAAATAAAAAATAAAATAAAATAAAAAATAATAAATATTTTTTGAAAAATATAGTGTCTTGTCATCATGTTCACCAAACACAATGACCAGTTTTCATAGCACGTACGCGACCAGGATTTTGTGTGGTTGGTATTACTCAACGTACTCGTATTTACTATTGGCCAAACCGGATTCATTCTACTTGAGCATCGTTGGACTTGCGCATTGTTAAAATTTAGTGAAACTCTTTTTTTCATATATTTTTTTGGTAGAAAGCAGTCGCTTTGTTCATATTTTATGAAATAAAACAATAATTTAGTTTATAACCACGAAATTTAATTTAATTTATTGATACCGACCGGTTTCGCTTTACGCACGCATTATCAGGGTACAAAATTAAAGTAATAAAAAAATACATTGTGTAAGCTTGTATACACAAGCTCACACTACTTATTTTTTTTAGTTTAATCTTGAACCCAGATGATGCCTGTGTTAAGCGACATCGGTCGGTTTCAATAAATTTAAAAAAAAAATGTTGTTCAAAATTACTGTTTTATTTCATCAAGTTAAACGATTTTCAAAAATACTCTTTAAGAAAGACGAACATCCCTGCGTTTCAAATAACCTGGCAATGCTTGAAAATCTCTTGCTGCCATCTCAATAGGCGGAAAATGCTTGTGTCGTGATGGAGGGCTAATTTGGGTTGTGCGTTTGTGATTTTAACTTTGGTAATTAATCTCGGATTTGTTTCGAAATTGAGTGCCATTTTCAAAAATGGATTAGATTGAGTGAAGAATTCAGATAAGCGATAAAGTAGGTACCTACCTATCACGGACGTATATAAGGGGGGGGGTTTTGGGGGTCCGGACCCCCCCCATTCATATCCATCTTACTTGTCCAACAGAAAAAAAATTACATGCACAACGTCTAAAATATACGCTCTAAAAACTTTTATCCTGCTCTTTTTTTTATTCCCAGAAAATTTTTGTAAACAAAAAATGTGTTGCCGTGAGTATAAAATATTTGAAAAGTGGTAATTTCAGTTTATAGTCTGTCAAAATAGAGTAGAAAATATAAAAACTCGAACTTCTAAATTTGTAGACTGGCGACACCAATTTAACTGTCAAATATTTTTTTGAAGTGCAATGACACTGAATGCATAGAACACAGTAAACCACATTTTAAAAAACATTTTTTCTTCATGACATAAAATTGATTAAAAGGTGGTTTACATATAAAGCGATTTGCTTTAATTTAATTTAACATAAATTTGAAATTAAACAATAGAGAGAAAGGAAGAATCACTAATGGTGAGTTTAGTAACACTACTTTTAGATCTGAATGAGTTAAATATATTCAGATCTAACATTAGAGACATGATCTAAAGCCCAGGCAACGCTAGGTACTTTATCTAGTATTAATAAATGTGAGCAATTTCTAAACTGTGCTTTATATTTTATTACATTATAGTTATTCTTCATTATGTTAACACAAAATTGCAAAGGTATAATAATAATATATCTATACGCAATTCTAATTTTGTGATCGGTGGGTATCTATACTGCAATGAAAAAATATTTTTTCCACTATTATGCCTTTTTAATTTTTTTTTAAATGTAGGTTACACGGCTTTACTTTAACACCGTGAGTTATGTGTTTAGTATTGCCATTTGAACAACAGTGGCGCCCTCATATATTTTCTACTCTTTTTTGACAAACTGTATATGCGAAATGTACCTACGAGTAAGTGTCATAAAATCATTTCGCCTTTTAATAGAAAGAAATACAATTATATTTTACAACCAGCTGGTGCCCGCGACTTTGTTCGCGTAGACTTAATTTTTAGTTGAAAATTCTTATTCTTAACATAACTTTTTAGTTTATGAACCGATTGGAATGAAATATACACTAAAATGTTACGGGAAGCTTGCCACTACACATCACTGAAAACCGCATATAAAAAAAATCTGGCGGAGCAACTTGATTCCGAAGAAATTTTTAATCAGTTAGCAATAAAACGTAAAAGACTAAATTTATTACTTTAAAGTTTCAACTTTGTTTCTTTTAAATAAATATTGCAACGCTTAGATACATTACATATAACTTTTTTATTTAAAGGCGCCTACTTAGAGAGTTAGTTATATATTATAGATTACCCGCGACTATACTTGCGTGTTATAGTAGCAGGCAATGTTTAATTTGTAAAGCCGGCGCCAGACATGTGTTCAAAGATGTGTTCAAATATGTGTTCACATGTGTGGCACGGGCAAATGATACTGTGTTCACTTATTTGGGCACATATGTGCGCTTTGCCGTTCCGTGTCGGTTTCTTTAGCGCACATCAAAGAGATCAGCGTCGAAATGTTTGCATGCCTGCTACACTGCGCGAAGCTCAGTTGCGCGAGCGTCGCCGTGGAGAGTAGTCGTGCGTGGACAGCCAAACGAACTAACGATGGAGTGGAATAATGAGAGCGTTTTCGAGTTTATAGAGTTGATGCAAGTAGAGCCAGATATATGGGATCCGAAACGTAAAGGGCATAAAAATCGAAATAACATCAATGACGCCTGGAACTCAATTAAACACCACTCTTCAATACCTTGCTCAAGAATTAATTAGATAGATATATTTAGATAAATATATTTAGATAAATATATAATTAGATAGATATATTTAGATAAATATATTTAGATAAATATATTTAGATAAGTATATTTAGATAAATATAATTAGATAAATTAATTAGATAATATAAATAATTAGACGCACATAAATAATAGAAGCAAACTGTGTCGACCAAATCGTCGACCATGTTGTGTGAAGTCTATTTGAAAACTGTGAGCTCAAAGGAGTGATCAAATCTTTGAACACATATCTGGCAGAGACACACATAAGTGAACAAAGGTGTGCGCAAAGTCTTCAAATGTGTGAACACATCTTTGAATACATGTCTGGCGCCGGCATAAATGATTGATTTAATTGGCGTTAGAGTTCTGTTTTTTTTTTTACTTTGGGGACCCCCCCCTTGTCAAAGCTATAGCTACGTCCGTGCTACCTATAATATAATTTTGCAGGAGTTTTTTTTTTCGTTTTTATTTTTCAAAATTGAAACTGATTGGAGACAAACGACAAAAAATACGTAACCTAACTATAATACCAATATTATTTTTTAAAATTAAAAGCATTTTAATTCTATAATTGAAATGGTTCCACGCCAACTCAGAATGAAACCAACTCAGAACCACCTCAGAAAGGTCATTCAAAGCTATTAAAAAATAATTTAAATAAAGCCGGTAACCCTATTAACCCATTTAACCATTTTATGTTTTTTTTTTATTACCACTCTTAATGACCTTTCTAAGGTGGTTCTGAGTTGGTTTCATTCTAAATTGGTCGGTTACAAATTGAAATGTGTATTTTTTTGTTTAAATTTCTTAGGGTGACATCTTGACAAGTCAGATTTCGTGATTTTTCAGTGATGATATATGACTGCTCGCCGCATTCAAAATATTCACATCAGCATATTAAGTATATATTGATAGATTTTTTAAATTTATTTAAAAAAAATAATTTTATTCATCAGTAATTATACCTACCCACGAAATTGTCGTACATTAGTTCAGATTATTGATAAAAAAATTATATTTTGGCTTGAAACTTTCGAACGCATAAAATAAATAGAAATTTTGCACTTACAAGCATATAATACGACGCCATTCATATTTTTAATTATGTGCTTCAGTTTCAAATATGCCTCAAGGAATATTGATGAAAAACATTCTTGATTACAACTTCTTTGTAGAACTTTTGTATTTGATGATGACGGAACGTTCGAGAAAGTTTCGATTAACAATTTATTATTATTAAATATCGACTCGCTCCTTTACGGTGCCTTATTCGCAAACCCCCCTTTCATATAGGCCACTTGCATGGATTTAATAACGACGTGGAAAAAATCGTGTGGAAAGATCTTTTTACTAAGATTACGAAAATGTTAGTAAATTTTTTTAGAAACGTACAGTTTTTTTTATATTTTTAAATAAATAAATCCATTATTTGGGCTCGTGACGTCACTATATGAAAATGTCCCGTCTTCGAAAATGTTCCTATTAATTTTGTAAAATTACACACTTATTTTTTTTATATGGCATCACTTTGATTTCAGGCGAATTTTCGAATTTGACATTTAACGTTCACTAGATTTATTGTTTGTTCTCCGCGAACTTCATTTGGTTTGAATTTTTGACAGATGTTATGAAGAGAACTCCATACAATTTACGTTGTCTGTACGTGTTTTAGAGGTATGGTGAGGTAAAGGTGCTGATTTTAACAAAATCAAATTTTATAATATTCTTATTATTATTATAATTTACAAGTACAAGTATATTTACATTGGATTTAGAAATACAGATGTTGAACATTACAATGATTTATGATCAATAAGATGGATCAAGGAAAAAATATTTATGAGATGTAATATTTTTGGTATGCCTCGTTATTCTCCTGTACCCTTTCTTGTGGAAAACGTTCTTTTTTTTTAAATGATTTTCGGCTATGTAATTATTGTTTTTCGCACCTATAAAATTATGTCCCGTCTTTCCGGTTTATAAAAAATGGTCTGATTTGTAGGATTGAAATTTTCAAAAAATCGCCAGGTTTTGCCAAAATAGAGAATGTCTTAGAATATTTGCCTAAACCTAAACCGGAATTTTTTTTAAATGTGATGCAAGTGGCCTATTCTGAGCTTCCAAACTCAATATTTGAGAGTGTTTTCGAAGTGAAAACTTCATTAGCACCATTGTGATTTGAAACTCGATGAAATAAAAAATAGCGACACTAAAAATAGACAAACACATATAACTTTAGGATTTAGCCTGCGAGAGAATGAGATAGAATAATCGGTCTCCTCTTTGTGCGATGCGTCGTAGCCTACCCACTCTTTTCTACCTTAGTTTTCTGAACTGCACACAATTTTTTTGTACCTTCTAGAAAAAAGCTGAAAAAAACAAGAGTTGAAGTCAAACCTTATTGTGTTCTCTCACCGGTGTTTTTTAATACTTTTTAGCTAAAAAAAAAAAAAATGTGAATACCGCACAAGAGTCCCAACTGCTCCCGACTGGAGCTAGTGAGACTATGCTATCCTCAATTGGGGTATGTTGTGAGGCTGAAGGTAGTGGGAAGGGGAAATAAATGGGGAAGAGGAAGGTGGGGAAGTATCTGGCTATTCAGATCTGGTCACCAAACACGGCTAAAGCCATTTCAAGCAACGTTTTAATTTTGAAATGGGGTCTCTTTCACTTGGGTATCTACCACTGTACTAATCGTCTGCTAATTTAAAGTTGCTTCAAACTGGCTTTAAGCCTAAGTTTCTTTATATTTTCAAGCTGTAAGGTGTTTATGCTTCCACCTCGGTATATTATTTTCCCATTAAAGTTGAACCTTATTTTAGATAGAAACTTTAGTAAGTTATACAACATTATGATGGCCTTCAAGGTTGCATAATATTTTTGTCTTTGGAATTGAATATTCTTTGTTCCTTCATATAACATATTATTTTGTTCGTTTTTCACTTTTTCAATATTGACATTTAACCAGGTGCCTAGTTCTTTTTTACCATCCAAATTTCTACAAGCTATCAATGGGCTTTGTATAATATCATGGTGTTTTCGCTAGTAGGCAAACTACGAATGTAGTTGAAAGTCTGTGGAAGATTTTAATTTTATTAAAAGACAAATAACTTTGTTTACATCACTTTATTTTTTATACACAATCTTGTTTCGTGAACAATGTTCTCTTCATCAGTAGTAAATGTGCACTGTAAATTCACAGTAAATGTAAACAAAGTTATTTGTCTTTTAATAAAATAAATAATGCCGTAAAAAGGTGAAAAGCTTTCAAAAGAAGTTTCTTAGAAAAATGAATGAAGGTTTTAAGTTTATTTTTCTGATTCTCTTCATAAAAGTGAGTAAATTTAATATTACACGACGCACAAGCGTTCCAACTGCTCACATCTGTCCTAAGCCAGTGAACCTATGGCATTCCCAATTTGGGTAAGTTGTGTGACTGAAATTGTATGAATGGAAGTAGACGACCGGTATTCGGATCCGGTCACAAAATATGGCTAAAGCCATTTCAAGCAACATTTCTGAATGGTGGTCCTACACTAGGGTATTTAAAAAAAAAAATTGTATACGAATGCCTCACTAGAGTCCCAGCTGCTCCCGTCTGGAGCCAGTTAGACTATGGCATCCCCAATTGGAGTATGTTGTGAGGTTGAAGTTAGTGGGGAGGGGAAGGAGATGGGGAAGAGGAAGGTAGGGAGGTACCTCGCAATTCAGATCTGGTCACCAAAGAAGGCTGACGCCATTTCAAGCAACTTTTCAGTTCTGAATGATGGTCTTACACCAGGGCAATACTGAGAGTATCTTCCACTCTGGGACGTGCCCCAAATGAACCATACAATATTTTAAATGAATTAATTGTGAAATAAAAGGATTATTATTTGCCACGACGGGATTCGATCCCGCGACTTTTGGGTTGCGAGTCAAAAGCATTATCACCAGACCACGCCGGCCGTCCAGTACACACTATATTATTAATTCTTCTTCTTCTTTGTGTGCCGTATCAGGTCCCCCCGACGTTGGCGATCACTCTTGAAAATGTCTTTCTGTCTTACGCTGCCCGGAATAGCCCCTCGCACTTCTAACGCCGGTCCACTCTCGTATATTTCGCAGCCAAGACATTTGTCTCCTACCAGGCCCTCGGCGACCCTCTATCTTGCCTTTCAATATTAGATGGAGCAAGTGATACTTCTTCCCTCAAAGTATATGACCCAGATGTGAAATTTTCCTGAATTTTATTAATGTAAGCAGTTCTCTATCTGCTCTAGCCCGCCTGAGAATTTCTGTGTAGGATAATTAATTCTTGTCAAACTATTACTGCATGGTGCAGATGACTTCTAACTACCCGGAACTATTGCATGTTCAATTTGGGGAATGTTTTGACGTTGAAAGAAGTGGGAGGGGAAAATAAGGGAAATGGGAATGTATAAGTCAAAAATCACTGAATAGTCAGAATTTTCGATTCTTGACAAATCTGTTAGAATTTTTAAAATAATTAAACAATTATGATATTATAGTAGGTACCTACCTATAAATATATAGGTACTTTAACGCTTGTCTGAATTCTTCACACAACTGTTTCCAATTTTGAAAATGAAGACACTTAAAATTAAAGCAAATTTATGAACCAGATTTCTCGCAGGACTAACTAACTCATGCACAGACAATCAAAATTAGTATGTTTAATTATATCGGTTATACGTAAAGTTGTATTGATGTAATCTGTGTAATAGCTTATAATATATTACCTGTTTTTGCAGTCAGTTTTTCATAGGCGCCATAACACAAAGCACATGTTAATATTAAATATTGTGGATTGTAGATGTGTGTGTTATTTTGACACCCACGCTATTATTATGAAATTTCTCTGATGAAATAGACAATACAAATATTATAACAAATGAAGCTATTATTCATGGAGCGAATCTCTTTCGAAATAATGGGACCGTCTGCTGTGATAAATTGCTGTATCTGCTTTAGAATTTTAATGTGTTTAAGATATTATTTTTTGTAAAATATATTTGAGTGACCTTAAAAAAAATATACCACATTTTTTAAAATACTGCTCACGTTCCTAACAAAAATCACGCATTTTCAGCTCAGGGGTCGTCAAAATGATTAAAAGTTCAACAATGAAGTATTTGATTTATTTAAAACATTGATTCATTTGATACCTATGTTCCATTTGATTGAACGATTCATTTGATTCAATGATTCATTTGATTCAGTGATTCATTTCAATCGATGATTCATTTGATACCATGGTCCATTTGGTTCAATGATTCGTTTTATTAAATGAATCATTTTGTTCTTTTAATTCTCTTTATTCAGAGATTCATTTGATTCAATAATTCATTTTATTCTTTACATTCTCTTTGTTAAGAGATTCATTTGATGCAATGATTATTTTTGATGCAACGATACAATTAGTTTAATGTTTAACTTAATTCGTCGATTCGACTGATTTACCGCTCCATTGACTATTTTTATTTAATTCTATAATTCAGTTATTTCAATGATTCATTTGATTCTCTTAATTCACATTATTTAGAGATTCATTTGATTTAATGATTACTTTTGGTGAAACCATTAATTCACTCCAATGTTTC
The DNA here is from genome assembly GCA_917880885.1 of Limnephilus marmoratus. Classification (NCBI taxonomy): domain Eukaryota; kingdom Metazoa; phylum Arthropoda; class Insecta; order Trichoptera; family Limnephilidae; genus Limnephilus; species Limnephilus marmoratus. Next base: position 18,751,419 of record OU862910.1, on the reverse strand, counting down.
AATTAATTCGTTGATTCAATGGGTTCATCGTTCCATTGACGATGCTTAATTAATACTTAATTCGTTAATTCTGTTGATTGAATTATTCATTTGATTCAATTTGAATAATCGCGGTTCAACGCCGTCTTGGAATGTTTCGAACGTCTCTTCTCCCGAAACGGAATAGACTTAAATTAATTGACTATGCTTTATTTTTCGGTAAGTCAGTTGATTCGATTTGAAAAATCAGGGTTCAATGCTTTCTTGGAATGACTCGAACGTCTCTTCTCCCGAAATAGACTTAAATTCTATAGAAAAAAACAACATTTTTATTGGACAGAAAGTACTTTTGAGTAGTGAACCATGAAAAACGTATAAGAATAATAAAACCGTATGTAATTTGTGAGAAAACGTATCGAATTTCTCGTGTAATATACGCCTTTGATAGCATCTCTGACACAATGAAGGTTTTATTCGATTCGTAAATTATTGTTGCAATCTTTAATGTGAAAATCGGAGTCTTAAATTCGTTCGTGGCGTCATCCGGAATGTGGAAAGTTGAGAAATAACATTGTGTATTTGACACCCGCCCACACTTGTTGAAGGCATAATCCTTTAATTCGATAAATAATGTGTACTTCAACTACAGAATATCGTTTCACATAATTGTATAAAAAGCTTTCTTTTTTTATTTCTGAATCTGTACAGTATAAATATCTAGCGACTTGCAATGTTGAAAAAGGCAATGACTGGGTATCCTTTTTATATGAATATCGGACAAGAGTCTTCCCGTAACCAACGTGACTATGTATTCCCATAGGTTTGTTGTGAGGCTGAAAGGAGAGGAAAGAAGAAGAAAATAATGATGAGGATGGTTGGGAAATAACTGAATATTTAGTTTTGGCTACTAAATGTGCTAAAGAACAATTTCATGATTTTTTCTAAGGGGTCGTCCATTAATCACGCGAGGCTCGAAAGGGGGGGGGGTCGGAAAAAATCACGAAATATCACTGGGGGGGGGGGGGTGTAATGAGATATCACGTGTATTTATTTTTCGTGATAATATTCTGAAAATTTCAAAATACTTTGTACTAAAAAAAATACACGTGATTTTTGGGGGGGGGAGGGGGGTTAGTCTAAAACATCACCACATATCACCACGGGGGGGGGGGGGGGTTGTTAAAAAGTTGCTAAAAAAACATCACGTGATTAATGGACGACCCCTAAGTCATTAGGATATTTTTTTATGGATACAATATTACTGCGTGCTTTCAAACGTTATACGAGAATGTGAGGTACTTTGCCCATGGCGAGACTGCCATTTTTAATTTTATAAAATTCAATGAAAAGATAATATGAAATAATAAATGGAAATAAAATAAAATACAATAATGAAAATTAAAAATGCAAATATTATGAGGGACGGTTGCATTTAAAGAATTGAAATAATGTTCACGCCATAAAAATTTATGGATATGCTTTTGATGCATGGTATTTGTGGTGCCTTTGTCCAAAGCTTGTGTTTACCTTCTGAGTTTTTAAGTTTTATGTACACTTCTCTAACAGGTCAATTAATGATAGTTTGTGTTAGTTAAAATTTTAACATACACAAACTGTAGTAAAGTAGTTTTTATGTATATATAGTTGGCATATATCTAGTAAATCAAACAAGTTGAATATTTGGCATTCTATGTTTATAAACAATGTAAGTTTCAATTCTGAATTTCGTCTAGCGATCTTAATTCTTAGTGGAATCGCTCTTCGTTACAAATTCTTGCATAGCTTCTGTAATATTTGATTGTGGAATAAAATTTAACATGAGTGTATATATTGCAACTACTATTATTAAAGCGAAATCAAAATAGCATATTGGGTGACTCATTTCCCGTACACGTTTCATCGTTTACCACTTCCAAGCTCCAAGAGTTAAAAAAATTATCAAAAGTCATAAAGCTTTCACTAAATGTATATAATCAATAATCAAACACTAGTATTATCTTTGATCTAGTATTTCCTCAAGATAGATTTCCTTCCCAAAATGACATCATTCCTTCGTATCTGATTCATATCAGCGAATTCAATAAACGGCCGAGTCGAGTATATTAGTATTTTGGTGGCTTTGTCTAGTCTTAACCCCGTGAATACCTAGCATCTTTATGGTGTAAGCCAGAAATGATGCAGTTTATATTTTACATATCTGTCTTGTATAAAAAAGCTTAATAGTGTTTTCTTTTTACAAGCTGCGGGGTCATGTTACCTTCGCAGTTTCTAAGAAATGTTTAAATGAATTTTAATTATTAATTGATCTGCACGGACTACAGCGTCACCAATTTATTGGGGTATGTTCTGAGACTGGAGGGAGCGGTGAGAGGTAGTAGACGGGGAAGAGGTAGATTGGCTACGTACGTTACCAACAATCTGAAGCTAAGTGATAAGAATAAACACAATTTATGGTTCCATGCCAACTCATAATGAAACCAACTCAGAAACACCTGAGAAAAGTCTTTAAAAGCTACGAAAAAATTATTTTAAAATATCCGGTAACCCTAACCTAACTTAACGTATTTAACTATTGTTTTAATATTTTCTTAATGACCTTACTGAGGTGCTTCTAAGTTGGTTTCATTCTGAGTTGGCCGGTCACAACAGTTTATATTTGCTGGATTAGTTTAATGGTGTAATGATTCATTCTTAATTACCTAATTAAAGCCTCTGTGACATTGAGCGAGTTAACAAGCTACTATCTGGGAAATTCACTATCTGCTAGTAAACTCGCTCAGTGTAATCGTATTACTAGCTAACTAGCAGATTGTGGACAATCTACGAAAAAGTTGAAAGGTGGTCAACTTTACTAGCTACTCGCTCAAGATGGCGGCCTACCAACTGTCAGAATTAGTTCTGTCAGAATTAGCTGTCAGAATTAGTTCGCGCGGGAGCCGTAATTCTCGCTACTGGCTAGCGCAGCGCTAGCTGCGAGCTCAAGTTTTTCACAAAATGTCGACCAAAATGGGTTACGCGGGAGTCTTATTTTAACTGCTACTGTCGCTACTGAGCAAGTAGACAGTTTTGTGTGTTAAGCGCGGGTCACATTATGCTGGTTGCCAGCCGCGAGTTGAAGAAGCCGCTTCTGCCAGCCGTCGATCAGCTTGGTGTGACAACAAAATTCGGCGCTGGCGTCGCCAGCCGGCGAGTATTTGTCAGCGGCTGACGAAGTTGGACATGTTTAGCTTTTGGTAGCAGGCAGCGGCGAATAATCAATCACGTGACCGCTGGCACCAGCCGGCAGCGCAGTCTGACCACTATTGCGTCTATCAGCAACGAGAAAGCACGTGTTTTTTTGTGAAGTTGTTTAGTTGTGACTATTTTATATTTTATATTTTGTTTAAAGTTTATTATTGAATATATATATTTTTTTTTTTTTTTACAGTGAATACCGCACAAGAATCTCAACTGCTCCCGTCTGGAGCCAGTGAGACTATGGCATCCCCAATTGGGGTATGTTGTGAGGCTGAAGGTAGTGGGGAGGGGAAGGAGGTGGGGAAGAGGAAGGTTGGGAAGTACCTGGCTATTCAGATCTGGTCACTAAACACGGCTAAAGCCATTTTCAAGCAACGTTTCAATTCTGAATGGTGGTCTTACACCAGGGCGATACTGATAGTATCTTCCACTCTGGAACATGCCGCAAATATACTATATATTATTTTAAAGGAATTAATTGTGAAAACACAAATTAATCAAATAAAATTTATTTGCGCATGCCGGGTTCGAACCCGCGACCTCCGGATTGTGAGTCAAGAGTCTTACCCACTGGTCTACGGAGGTCGTATATAAATTTACATATAATAAATTTACATATAATAATTCTAAAAATTAAACTTGATAACAATTAATATCTTCGAAGTTACTCGATTTTTTATGTAATACCGCACAAGAGTTGCAACGCATTGTTGAATGGCATTCTCATTATAACATTCTCGTTTTACACGGGATTGCCTGCCTGAATACTGTATCTTGTTTTTTAATTAAAGGTTCAACTAATTCTAACAAATCTTGAAATTGAGGGGCCGTCATTCTTAAAACATTTCTGTGTGTTTCTGGATCCTCTTCTTTCAGTTCTTGGAGAAGTCTTGACGATGCCCCTAATTCTTCCCTTCTTTGTATCCATGGCCTGACCCACCATCGTCTCTATTTGCGGTGAAGCTGGTTAAGCATTTCTAAACTAAGTTCCCTGACACCCTCTATCAACAACTGCTTAATTAGCTTTTTACGTGAAACGACAGACGACATATAGTGAATGACTAACTGGAGAGTGCGAGACGCGAGTAGCAGCAACAGTAGTGTGACCAGATTGCCCGCCGCTGCTAGCTGGTACTACTACCAGCAAAATGTGACCCGCGCTTTATCATGACAATCTCACTCGCCGATTCACCGGCTTTTAAACATACCGGCTAGTAGCTTGAAAACTCGCTCAATGTAATCGAGACTTTAGACATTTATTTGTACACAGTCAAATGAAAGTACCAGGGTAAATTCAATACAAACTTTCCAAGTAACGGGTAAATTCCAAGAGCCTCTCATTAAGCTCACATCAACAAAAAAATATAATGTGGCAACCTAGTGTTATGTAATTTAAATTGCATAGTCCCAGAGATACATTCTATTATCATCATTATTTGAATCAAAGCTCCTTCCAAAAGCTCCGGGATACCTGCAAAATGATTATGAATGAAATCAAATATAACATAATAATAATAATAAAAACGTTTATTCATCAATAGATTTTTTACAATAGTACCAACACTTTTTATTCATGTTGTATATTCATCTGTTGATTCGATTGACAAAAAAGTCACTGCTCACCTACAATTCAGGATTTCTCCTAGAAAGTAGCTGGTTTTCAGCAGTGCTTCATGTGAAGTATTTTACTTTCCCACTTTCAAATATTTGCCCAAACAACGATCGTTGTTGGCAATTCACGCATATCCCAACATCAACGATAAATCGTTTACGGTGATGCAGAGGGTTAATAGAGCCCAAAAGAAAGTTATGACGTATTCTCTTTTAACGCAGGATTAATTCATTTGTTATCGAAACTGCGATTGTTGAGAATGGATAAGAAATTTGATTAATGATCTCCATATTTAGATGAATGGATTGCAAATAGACGTAATAAATAAATGCACTCGACAAACAAAGCCCCGTAAATCAATACTATCCACAATACATCGAGATGATGATGAAACGATATATATATATGAAAGAACGTCTACGTTTACAAATTGTACGTAATGATTAAAAATTCGGTAACATCTAATGTTGTGTTAATGATGGTTCTTTATCAAATAAAAATGTCTATCCTGCTTATGCCAAAAGTTTTCAAGTTAAGCAATGCTTTCTAACGTGAACACCAATATTTATTTTTTTACATCAGCTCCACGCAGGAGGCCTTGTGGAAAATAATTTCTCCGAGGCTCTATGTAATCTTTGGGGACGTTCTTAGTGTTATGACTGTTTAGGGAAAGGAAGGAGAGGAAGTTCTGGAAGTAAAAGGAACGAGGAGTGGCAAGAATCCAGGAGTCAATGTGTCCAGGAATGACGGACGTATGAATCCATCACTCCCACTGCGGTACAAGGCTGGGTCGTGAGGGTCTGGATCATAAAAGTCTTCCTCAACCAGTCTCTTCCGATCCGGCTCGCCACGCAGGAGGTGGGCAAACACATATCTGCCAAGACTTAGACAAACCTCACCCCATGAATCCGGGCACCCGTGTTAAGTCATTAGCGAGCCACTTGGGGTGACCTTTTTTTTTTTAAAAAGAAAGACAAATATTCCCGGGTTACGAATAACCCACCAATGTTTGAAAATTTCCTACTACCACCACAGAAAGTCGAAAATGTTGCTCGTGTTGTGATGGAGGACTTAGCCAGCCGAGGAATTGAACACGCGACGCCCGGATGGGATCCAAGCGCTATGCCCACTCAACCACTGACCAGTCACCTACAGCAGGGGTGTTGGTTTTTCAATTAATGAATAGTTACTACCCGGTTTCACCCGGGTTTATACATCAACATTTTAAATCCTTTGTCTATTATACTGGTTTGTAAAACAAAATCAGCAATATATATATTTTTTTTTTTTACATGAATACCCCACAAGAGTTCCAACTGCTCCCGCCTGATGGAAGAGGGAGAGAGAGGAGGGAGAGATGGGGAAGAGGGAGGTGGGGAAGTACCTGGCTATTCAGATCTGGTCACCAAACACGGCTAACGTCATTTTTTTTTTACATGAGCTCCACACAGGAGGCCCTGAGGAAAATAATTTCCCTCAGGGCCTATTACATCTTTGGGGATGCTGTGTGGAGGCTTTTTTAAGGAAAGGAAGAAGAGGAGAGTTCTGGGAAGGAAAAGGGTTTAACGGGTGGGTAGGAATCTGGGGTTCAGTATGTTCTGGTCATCCGCCTCCAAGACCTAGACAAACCTCACCCCATGAACCCGGGCACCCCTGCTAAATCACCAAACGTAGCGAACCACTTGGGGTGACCTATGGCAGAGGTGTTGGTTATCCAATAAAGGTTCCCGGGGCGGCGGTACCCATTACCGCCTCATAATTGAAATTTCAAGCAACGTTTCAATTCTGAATGGTGGTCTTACACCAGGGCGATACTGAGAGTATCTTCCACTCTGGAACGTGCCGCAAATATAATAAATTATTTTAAATGAATAAATTGTGAAATAACACAAATTAATCAAATAAAATTTATTTTCCATGCCGGGATTCGATCCCGCGACCTTCGGAGTGCTAGTCAAGAGCCTTACCACTGGACTACGCCGGCCGTCATATGGGGCTTATCTTATTTTTACAGAGAAATTTATATTTCATAGTGTAAATCGCATCGAAAATGATTGCCTGCTGAAAATGGCTGAACTATTTTGAGGACAGAAAAATAGGAAAGAAGAATCTTCGTCTAAAAATAATGTCTACCGATAATGTTACCAACCGCATAAAACAAAATAGCGACCAAAAACGAATTTCATAAAGGAATATTTTATGTGAGGTTAGGTAAGATTGTGTTAGATTAGTTTAGGTTTTAGGTTTGTTCACTTTCTTCAATGTTTTGTATTGTCACTGTTCTGTTTTGTAATGCAACCTTTTACAAATATATAATACAAGGAAATATAAACATTTCCTCTTACTAACTGTTTTTTGTCTTTCCAGGGCACCCACCCTGACTCGCTGTACCGTGTGGCGCAGCTGACGGGCCCTGAGAGTGGGGTGCACGGGGGCGAGGGCGGCCACGGAGGGCGCTGGACCTCGGGCTCCTCGCGTGTCCGGGGCCCCCTGCGCCTGCTTCGCTGGCCCCTGGCCCTGGCGGCCGTCTGCATAACCCTAGCACTGCTGGTCTACTTCCTCATGCCAGGTAACTTCATATTTAAAAAAAAAGTGTTTATAATTATGTGATTTATTTATTTATTTGCAAGAAGCAAACAGCTTATTTATTACAAAAATCAATACATTTGGTGTTAAATAAAGTTGTCACAAGGAAAGAACATCGATTCTAGGATCTGTGCGACCTGTATATAAAAAAAAACTAGTCCCAACGAGAGGTCGTTCGCTCGTCATCGACGTTCGTTCTTTTCCTTCTCACGCGTCTTGTTCGAAAACGAAAAGAACTTGGATACTTGGACGATGACTTCACGTATGATTTCTATCTGGGATACATAACTATTGCCCCTATACAAATCGCAATTCTGTCAGCACCCTGACATCTCTTTAAGCAGTCAATATATATTTTTTAAATTTCTTAAGATTTTTTTTTCATAATAGGTATTAAATTTTATGAGAGCGAAATAAACATGAAATAATAATATAGCCTTAAACAAGGTAGCCTGATCTTAACGACTATAGTCCTTGCAACATAGGCATAAAGAGGAAATGCTGCGTCTGTGTTACTGACATTTTAAAGTGAGGTACTTCGTACAGAACTACCGTCAATGATATACGGCCGGAATACAGCGAGAATAACGCTAAACGCGTGCATAATATTTATACGCGGATGGTATAATATATGCCACATGAGCAGGTATTCAGTACCTACCTCACTACTGGTCGTTTTCACGATTTGTTCTTATTTTAATGATTGAAAACATTGGTTTTTCGGCTCTCCAACAAGAGTTCCTTAAAAATACCCGTAAGTCGAAAGTCAGATGCTTTTTTACAGATTATATTTTAATTTATATTTTTTTATAACTCCCTTTGGCTTGTAGATCATATCAATAACGTTCCATATCCCTTTTTTTGTTTTATCCTCAGCTGCATAAACTCTTTTGCTCGGTGCATATGAGGCTAGTATTCCAAGCCAGGATAGCAAGCTAGTATGCCAGAGTCCTGTCCTGTCAAGGTCCTGGCTTACTATGCTTATGCTGGATCTGGATTGGCACAAGCTAGAGCAGTTTACACGATGATTGGAAATTTTAAGCCAGTATCAACGGAGAGGCGCGATATCAAGGCGCGAACGTGTAGTTACCGTTGTCATTGCAATTTGAAATTTTTTTTATATCAACTAAAAAGAACGGGCGACCTTTACCACTAAAGCTAATGACATTAAACAATAATACACGGTACTAAACAATACGCACTAAATGTATAATAATACGTGGGTATCTTCATACTTTCCAGCAAATAAGGTCATTATTAATAATAACGATGAATTAATCAGAGGTCAAACTATGAAACAATAATATCATTTAATTGTCTTATTATCAATACGTAATAATTAATGAACTATTCACTAGGTTGTTACATTTATTATATTATCCTTTGTTTTGGCTAGAGATAATTATTTGTTGAGACTGGAAAAGTTATTGTGTAGCGGTGGTACTTAAATAAAATCCACACTTTTATACGGTAAACATAATCAATTTACAAGTATGTCACAGTTCAATAATCGTAAAACAGTACAAACTATAACAGTAGCTTTATGGGTATTTTGACAATAAATAACCTTTATAATTATATTACCTTCATATAATACTTAACAGGTAAATGTTTTATAAATGTCAACTAAATGTATTTTAACAGACGGATTGCAATCTTTAGAGCACAGGCGTCGGGTGGGAATGCTATCCTTTTTCTACCGGTATTACAATGGAAGATGCTCCGAGGAACTAGCGTCATTGATCCCTTCGGCACCGGTGCATAGTCGGGAAACACGCCAAACGCGTGCCGAACATTTGTACACGGTTCGCATTTGTCACATGAGAACGGGTCGTTTCTTTGACTCGTTCTTGTGTTCAACAGCTCGGCTGTGGAATGGTTTGCCGGCCTCTGTGTTTCCTCCTTCCTACAACCATGAGTCTCTTCAAGACCAATGTTCATTCCTTCCTCTGCTCAAAAAGACCCTCCACACAGCATCCCAGATGACATAGGCCCTGAGGGAAATTATTTTCCTCAGGGCCTCCTGTGTGGAGTTAATGTAAAAAAAATAATGTTTTACATATGTCAACTAATTTTTTTGTAAAAAGTTGTATGTCGTTTTATGTAGAAATAATTATCATAAAATTCCTAAAATTTTTTTTTTTTTTATATTACTGTCGAAAACTTTGGTTTTTAAAAGGTATATATTTATTAATACACTTTTAGATTTGAATATAAATCATGATGTTCTTTCTATCTAACACTGCTTAGATCATATTTCTAACCAGGATAGTAAGGGAGTCACAATTAATATAATATATTTATTTAATCAAAGTGTGTACCATTGCTCTCTATGCACTTTTGGAATCTCATAGGTAGTTCATCGATCCCTTTACTAAAAAAAAACATTCGGGCGGGAATCAATAAAATCTTTGAAGGCGGTTTGGACTGCCCCATCGGAGTTGAATGTTTTCCCTTGCAAGAAGTTATACAAATTTCGAAAAAAATGGTAATCTGTTGGGGCAATTTGTTAGCCGTCTGTTGTGCGGTGTGTGGTCCAGCGTTGTCAAGAAGCAGCAGTGGCCAAGAGCGATTAACCAGCCTCGGTTGTTTAGCAGCTAGCTTTTCCATCATGGTTTGCAGTTGCTGACAATAGATATCTGCCGTAACCATCTGGCCAGATTTAAGAAAACTGTAGTGAACGACACAAAAAAAAAAAATTAATCCTTCGACCCGTTTCTGCAGCACTGGTGCCACGGTGGAACTCGTACTCGTAAATAACGCGAAATTTCAAGTTTTTCATTTTGTAAACTAATTGACGCAAATAAAAAAAAAACAATTAAGGAAAAAACAAATGAATTATAATTTTCCAAACACAAATACATGAGTAAATAGCTGTATAAATTTGAATTTGGAATTCCTAACCAAAGAGAAGATATTTGAGATCAAAGTTGCCAGTACGGCAGAACGCCAATTGTAAGGACCTAATATAAATATGCCAAACAAATGCATTCATGTACTATCAAGGTTTTTAATCTAGTTACAGTAACTTATCGAGCTTGTTATTACTAGTCATTTTAAGAGAAGAGAAGAGCGAATTAGTTTAGTTTGTGTATAAAGTTTTACATACGATAACCATTTAAAAGGTATAAACATGACGTGCATTATATTGCGTGCATGTTCATTATCGTTGCGTTTACACTGAATAATTTATTTTTTTTGTTATTTATTTTAGTAATTTGTACATTTAAGTTTACAAATTTCTAATTAATTATAATATTTCATATTGCAAACTAAATTTTATGTAGCTCCTACAATACGTCTTGAATTTTCCAATTGGTGTGGACTTCAAAGTTTCTGGTAGCTTGTTATACAACTTCATCCCCTTGTACAGCAAACTGTTCTGCGTATTCGCCTTATCCTTTTTTTGAAGCCTGATTTCTTTGCATGTTCTTGTGTTATGTCTGAATGTCCTTGTTGAATACAATTTTATTTGAAAAGTATTTTGGTAAAATGTTGTTAATTATTTTATGTATAAATATCATCGTATTCAAGGTCAGCATCTGTTTCACGGTTAGCCAATTCAGTTCCTTTAACATTTTGTTTACTTTTTTTATTCTACTACAAAGGTGCAGTAACGTGTTGATTTAACTAATATGGTTGAAACATTGAAATTAAAAAATATATTAATAAATAAAAAATGCTTTTGCAATGAAATTCAAGAGGGTATTACCAGAGAAAACCATAAATATGTCATTTTTAAATCAGATTATAGACGTATTACCTCTTTTCCACAAAAAATAATAAATGGATTTCGAAAGATTGTTCTTTTATCTAGCATTCGCATGTTTTTAATTTTGAGAAAAAATGTTTATTTTTAGTATAATAAGTTATTCCACAGGGACCCAATTTTGATTTCAGTAGATAATATTTCTCGCATGCGATAATTATGTACTTTGTCTATGGTGTTTCTATCATCTTGTAATTATCTACTAATTTTCGATGTAAAGCGTATTTTGGAATTTCTAATAGATAATTTGTAAAAGATAATTATCTATTACAAAGCAGTAGATAATTAGACTATTGGTTTTAGCAGTAGTTCAACTGTCAAAAAGTGTCACTTGTACGGTTTGCGTGTATCGTCTTTTTGTTAATTATTACAAAAATGGTGAGTTTTGAAGATTTGAAGAATTTTGATCGAAGACGTGGAATTAACTGAAAGGCCACCAAGAAAAACTTTTTCAAGAAATGATGCCTTTAGTCTGAGTAATGAACTGTTTATAAAAAGTTTTCGACTATCAACATTTGGTGCTCAAATTAATTGACTTATTGTCGCCTTTGATGAAATAACCTTATAAAATCAAGTCTGTAGATGTTAAAACGAAGGTAAGAACGATTAATGATGCCTATTATATGCAAGCTAATGATCAAATAGTAACAGAAAGTCCAAAGGTAAAGCAAAAGTCGGTAATATTTTGAAAAACACGCAAGAGGAAACAACTACTTCTTCAACGAACAACAAAGTGAATTGAAAATTGACAGATTGGCAGCCGTAAACCGGAAAAATGTATCAAATCTATGGAGTCAAAGACACGGGTTACCATATAAAAAAATAAAATTGGTACATTTTTATGTTGGCATTAATATCGGTTGTTTTACATTATCTACGACGGTCGAAATACGCATTTATCGAAACATTAGATAATTTATCATGCGCGATCCTCGCATGCGAACAATTATTTTATTTTATTTTTATTTTAAATACATAAACGGCTATACTGCCTTTTATAAATAAACATATAATAGAGTACAAAAGTAGGAAAAGTAATATCATTACATAATAGTAGTTTTAAACTTAAAAAATAACATACAATTATTTTGTGTATCACAACAAAAAATAACAAGAAATAAAAGTGAGAAATATCATCATTTCATTTCAACATGTCCATATTGCGTGTATAAAGTTACATTATGGAAAAAATAAAAAAAATAAAAACTTGAAAACTGAAACCTAAAAATAACATACAATTATTTTGTGTATCACAACAAAAAATAACAAAAAAGAACAATGAATATAATATAATATAATATAATATAATATCATCATTTCATTTTAACATGTCCATATTGCGTATATAAAGTTACTTTATGGAAAAATAATTTTTGAGTGCATATTTATATTGCGCTAATTTTAAGAAATAAATGTCGCCGATGTTAGCATATTCATTTCCCAAAATATGTAGTCGACTGATTGGTGAGTAATAGTGTGATAATGTATGTGTGTTATTATAGTAGAACGGTAGAGTCAGTCTATTGTTAGCGCGACCAGGGCAATGAAATCGTATTAGTTCTATTAAATCAGGGGTATCCAAGACCGAGTGAATTATTTTATATAATATTAATAGATCACAGATTTTTCTGCGATCTGATAAATTTACGAGATTAGTCCAGTTTAATAACAAATTATAGTCAACGGATTCTCTTGGAATACCTAATTTAAAATTAATATACCTAAGGAATCTATGCTGGACTTTTTCAATCGCTTGAATATGGATATTGTAATGTGGAGCCCAAATCGTAGAGTTATATTCTAAAATGCTTCTCACTAGCGTTATGTATAAAATGCGAATAGTATCAATGTTACAAAATTGTTTGGTTATTCTAATAATAAATCCTAAAATCTTCATTGCTCTATTAATAATATTAGTTATATGGCTAATAAATGTAAGTTTTGAGTTAAAAATAATACCTAGATCATTTATGGTTTCTACTGAGTTTAATATAATTTTGTCAAGATTATATTCATAAATGATCGGTTTCTTTATTTTATAAAATCTTATTATTTGACATTTACTAATGTTAAGTGCCAGTTTATTGCATATACACCAATTAAACAAGTTGTTTAAATTTTTTTGTAAAATTATGCAATCAGAAATATTTTTAATTTTTTTATATAATTTTAAATCATCAGCAAACAACAGGATATCAACATCGGAAAAAACGTCTACAATGTCATTAAGAGGTAATACTAGCGGCGTTTTTCCATACAAACGTATTCCCCGTTTATCTCTCTGGATTTTGACCCTAGAGCAAAATTTTTTTTTACATAATATAGATATCGACCACTAGCGTGTCGGTACGTTTTGTTTTTTTTGATAATTTACTTCTTATAGAAGTTAGGACCTTCCAAAAATGAATAAAATTGCCTAATTTAAACGCCGTCAAAAAACGTTCAGTATACAAACTAAACAATGTATTTTGAAAAAAAGCAAAACGTACCGACATAGAATATTTTCTTTTAATACAGTTAGTGAAAAAAAAAATTAAAATCGGTCCAGTTTTGGAGAAGAAAAATGGGGAATACAAAACATCGATTTCGAAGATTTTATTTAGGTATTTTCGGCCCGACGTGCAGGTGTCCCTTTCGCTCAGTTCTCCTGGGGGGGCCGGGGAACGGGGGTTTTGACAAATACATATAAAGCGAAGTAGTGATGTAACGAATTTTATCGGTAGACTAGTGTTGTCCTTGCCCGAGTAATAGATATTTTTATTCGTTTTTTTCTGTTTAGTGACTCATCGCGGTATACCAATACTGACCGAGCTTTCATACTAAAATTGTGCAAAATTAAAATTGTTTATGTCAAGTACTATAATAAATTTTCAATTTGGGAGGCGTTATAGGTACCATCGCCCCGGGAACCATTTATTGGATAACCAACACCCCCGCCACTTGGTCACCCCAAGTGGTCCGCTATGTTTGGTGACTGAGCATGGGTTCCCGGGTTCACGGGTGAGGTCTGCATGGGTTTTGGTGGCGGATGATTTTGTCCACTTACTGCGTGGCGGGCCGGATTGGGAGAAACTGGAAGAGGGAGATCTTTTGATCTCTACAGCCGGACTCTCTCCACCATCATTTCATATTTTTACTTACCCAGAAATTCCTCTCCTTCCTTTCATTAAAAATAACCTCCACACAGCTTCTCCGATGACTTTGCTATACTATAAGGGTATTTAACTTAAAAATAATTTTTATATTTCATTTTGTATAATTGCATTTTGTGATATTTTTAAGTAATTAATCACCTCTCCCTTTATTATTTTGTCTATAATTCTCATATGCCTATACTTGTTTGTCTTTTAATATTAATCTTATCATGACGAAGAACACTCTGTTTTCGAAATATGTTGATAATATTGATTACATAAAGCTGTTTTTACCAAGTTATTTGTTCTCTTATTAATTAAAAATGACGCCACAAAGATTGGACCCATTTGCAGCATTTCAAGCTGGGTCGCCATAACCAATTCGTTTGTGCAATTTCAATCAATGCATTTCTGTGTTTCTCGAGAACCCTTCTATGGGCTTACACGTCATTAGTACTTTTACGCCAGTTTTTTAAAAATTTGTGGTCAGAAACATCCAAGTAGTGTAGTTTTGTAGCTCTAGCACATATGAAGCTATATGACTTTTGCACTCCCAGAAATAAAACCTTTTTAGTATAATTATCATTATGCATATATCCAATTGTATATCCGCATGTACATTATTTGGCTTAATATAGTAACTATGTTATTTTCCACATCAAGTATATAATAAAATAGATGCAAGAATGTTATTTTTTTGATAAATTAATAACGTAAAAAAAAATATATCTATATATTTATTCTCAAAACTCTTGAGAACATATCGTCGTTGCATTCACAAAATATCCCATGTGAGGTTTTCGACCAATTTTTTTTTGTTTACACCATTTGATTCACCACGGTTTCCTAAATAATCTGACAAATATATCCCATTTTTCAAACTCATCTTTTTAATCATATTAGAGGCAACTCTGACCATTACTTGTAATTAATGGTAATTATTTAAAAAAAATATACTACATATACTACAGAAATAAAAAAAAATATAAACCGAAGATACATTTCATCAGGAATAATTAACTAAATAATTACCTGTTTTTCTCATTCTTTCTATTTATTATTAATCTATATTCATCTCTATTTTATTTAGATTTTTCGAATTTCTCCCAAGTGCACAATATTTTAGTATGTAACCGTATCCTATGTATGTACACCATATGTAATTTATATAACTCCATTGAACAATTATATATCTATATTAAATATTAAAAAAAATATATATATATATTTCTTCAATATTAACTCAGTAGGTAAAGCAAAAATATTTTTTTATAATTTATATTTAACTCTCAAAAAATTACCAAAAAATTAAGTTGCATCCAAAATCATACGAAATTAATTTTTTTAAGACCAATATTTCGTAATTTGAAACAAAAATAAATAAAATAAAACATATTTATCCACACAAGATATTTTCTCTACCTTTTGATAAAAAAAATACATTTTCAGTTTATTTGGGTGTTTTGGTCACAAATCCAAATTTAACCCCCCCCCCCCGGCTATTTGTTAGCTTTGGGAACAACTCATATCGATCTTGTGTCTCCCTTACTATTATTTATTTATTAATTTTCGGGAAATCGACAGTTTATATTTATTTCAGTTTGTACATAGTATTAAATAGCCAAAATAAAACCAATTACGGATTTCCTCCTTGTGACTTTACTTCTACTGAGACAGCATAATAAGAATAAGTAAATTAATTTTATAAAAAGGAATATGAATCTAAAATTATATAAAACAAAAAATATATATATGTATACTCAAAACATTTTTTTTTATATAAAATGAAAAATTACAAAACAAAAAACCTATCAAAACATTGGTAGCCATGGAGAGAGGTTGTACATATAAATCAAATCATAACAGAAATATAAACAATAAAAACATAACATTATTCAAGAACCATTAGAGAAGCACTCTTTTTATGGACCTTTTATATTCAGTAAGTTTGCAATTGAAAATGTCCACATTGGAAAATACGCTATTATAACTATTGTGAGTATTATGTTGAGAAATAAGTTTTAAACGGTGTTCGAAAGAGAAAGAGAAAATATCAAACTTTATATTCAAATTCAAAAGTTAACCACAAAATATTGTAATTGTGCACCTTTATAAAACGAAAGTTTATTTCATCGCCTTTCAAAAACAGTTTTTAGTTTTCGGATACTATCAGAAATATTCCATTTATTTGGATTTTATTGCAAAGCGGAAATATTTCGACCTTATGAAAAAATATGCCCGAGGCCCTACGTTTGCTACACAAAATATCATATGTGCATAAAAAGTGCGCACAAAAATCCTGAATGCAAAATTTAAGAAAAAATTGTCGGTTTTATTAAAAAAATATATATTAAGCCCACTTGTTTTCACCCAAACATGGTATCACAAATAACTCTACAATTAATAAAAATAAATAAAAATGTGGGTCCCTATTTTTTTATTTATTATTTCTCCTAATATTCTAAAATACCCACAGGATATTTTGTGCGCGCAACAACGATATAAAGTAGCTATAATAGCATATTCATAGGACGCTCCTGTGAGCGGGTAGAGAAATTGAATGTTAGTCTTGTTTCTACACGTTTGCAGATTGGAACATGCGTGGTCGGCAGAAATAATAATTCGGCTTATTACGGGTGAAGCGCGTAGCCCACACACACAAGGCCTGCATTCACTCACACATCTATAGCGCGATTCTGACTAAGCATGCGATGAGATTCGCGATAGACGGTAGGAAGGAGGCGCAGAGGGGGAGAGAGAACACTCACGTGGTCTCACCCACACATCTATAGCTAGTTCTTTTGTGAGCGCGGTGCGATAACGATAATTTTTGAAAATACCTACCGTCGAGATTTCTCACCGATGGTATTACCTCTTAATAAATAAAATAAACAGTGTTGGTCCTAAATGGGAGCCCTGTGGCACACCACTAGTGGCAGAAAAGGCATCCGATATTACGTCATTTAACTTTACAAACAGTTGCCTATTTGTTAAATAACTCTCTACCCATTTAAGAAAGTTCCCGGTTATACCCATACTCCTTAATTTATTTATCAATATTTTATGACAAACTTTATCGAACGCCTTGCTGAAGTCAGTATATATCGAATCTACTTGACATTTATCTGCAAAGGCATTCGCTATAAAGTTTTCATATATCAGTAGATTTGTCAGAGTTGATCTATTCTTCATGAAACCATGTTGAAACCTTGTTATAATCCCATTTAATTTAAAAATAATTTTATCCAAAATAATTTTTTCGAACAATTTTGGAATAGTTGACTGTATACACACAGGTCTATAGTTGCGTATATCGCATTTGTCACCTTTTTTAAATATGGGTGTGATGTAACTATTTTTCCATGCAATTGGAAAATATCCCGATGACAATGACATATTAAAAATTAAATAGAGGGGATACGACAAGGCATGTATACAGTGTTTCAATAGAATTGGGGGTATTTTGTCAGGACCAGAACTTTTTTTTACATCTAATTTGTTAATATGGGTTTTAATTTCATTTATATCTATGTGAATGTTAGAAATTTGTAAATTGATGTTAGATGAAAAAAAAGGAATTTCACTATTATCAATTGTGTTGTCATATACATCTTTAAAAAATGAAGCAAATAAATTAACAATCATTTCTGCATTATTTCCATTTATGCCGTTATAAAACATGCTAGCAGGTATATCTATTTCATTTCTTTTTAATGACTTTGAGTACTTCCATAAAGTGTTGATGTCGTTATTTGCAATTGAATTTTCCACATTATTTAAGTATTCTTTGTAACAATGTTTAGAAAGATCGTGACATTGGCGGCGAATTGAATTAAATTGAATATAATCTTTAATTGATTTAGAATTTTTGTACTTTTTATGTATTTTCTTTTTCAATAGAGTCAAGTCAATTAAATCTTTATTGAACCACTGAGGGAAAACATTATTTTTACATTTAATGTAAGGCACACTTTTTTCTATGATATTGTGAATTATTTTATAGAATACGTTGATATTTTCGTTAATATTTTCTTGTTTTAAAAAAGTCCAATCAGTAGCATTTAAGCATTCATTAATATGATTAAAATCAGCTTTATTAAAATTGTGAAGTGATTTTTTGCACTGTAGATTTGGTATTTTATTTAGTGATACGCTAATATTTAATGGAGGATGATAGTTATCTACAGGTAATATTATTTCACTTGATTTTACTACAGTTACTGAAGTATCACTTGAAAATACCAAGTCCAGTATTTTGTTATTACAATTTTCAATTTTATTTAATTGTGTTAGATTTATAAAATTTGACATGCTATTATTATCTACTGAAATGAAAATTGGGTCCCAGGTCGTTGGCAGATTTGTTAAATTTTCAAAAAAGATTTTGTATTATACCACACCCATTTCAAATCGTATAATCATGCAGTAAAATAAATCAATACATTATCTGGGTATCGCATGTTTTACAATTTTTTTTTTTTTTTTTTGATTTTCATCGAAAATTGGTCCGTTTGTGTATTTATTTGCGCACTTACAAACTAAGATATGTATTTCAAATTTTTTTTAACATTCTTATTTAACTTAGACATTATGAAAAAATGATAAATACTTTTAATCAAAAAATAATTACAAAAAGTACATTATTTTAATAGTTATATCACCACGCCTTTCAGCATTTTTGAATGTAGGTATAAATTAAAGTAAATTTGGAATGAAATAAAATCGATATTGAGTTATAATTTTAAAAGGCTGGTACGGAGAATAATTAATCTTTCTCATTGTAACCGCCCTGCATGATCGTAAGAACAACTTTCGAAGAAATGTGGATTTTCGGCCGCTGGCTGGTTAAACGCTCTTAAAAGAGGGCAGGGAACGAATTCCCACTTGCTCTGGATATTTGGTACTTTTGTGCGATGTTTTTGTTTTATGTGTTTGGGATATACCTACACCTTGGTTGGTATATTTAGAAGAGAAACAAAAGTCTTGTTTTAAAATTAAAATATTAAAACAATACTACCTCCGTAGTCCAGTGGGTAAGACTCTTGACTCACAATCCGGAGGTCGCGGGTTCGAACCCGGCATGCGCAAATAAATTTTATTTGATTAATTTGTTTTATTTCACAATTAATTCATTTAAAATAATATATAGTATATTTGCGGCATGTTCCACAGTGGAAGATACTATCAGTATCGCCCTGGTGTAAGACCACCATTCAGAATTGAAACGTTGCTTGAAAATGGCTTTAGCCGTGTTTAGTGACCAGATCTGAATAGCCAGGTACTTCCCAACCTTCCTCTTCCCCACCTCCTTCCCCTCCTCACTACCTTCAGCCTCACAACATACCCCAATTGGGAATGCCATAGTCTCACTGGCTCCAGACGGGAGCAGTTGAGATTCTTGTGCGGTATTCACTGAAAAAAAAAAAAAAAAGTTATGAATTTTTATGGGCTTCTATTAATATAAAATTTTTATAAAAGCGAGTAAAAAATTACGCCTCTGTTTCGTATGACATTGTGAGCATTTTTTTTCAGTTTTTTTTAATGTTGCTTGGTGTTATAATTTTTAATATTGTTCCACAAAAAACGTCATTAATTGTAGATACCTACCACTCCAACAAGACATACTTTTTGTCCATTAGTCCGTTTTAACGACATTCATTATTTATCACTGTGTTAATTCGACAATCTAATTCTAACGTGGCAGTATATCATTTTAGAAATTAGAAACCAAATAATATTATTTTTGTCTACCTACCTACCTTCAACGTCTACCTACCTTATTACTTAGGAAAACAGTTTCACTAGTCGGTAGTAATGTAATTTTGTAATAATAATAGAGAACTGTAATGAAATAACGAAATTAAAGAAACATTTTTATAATACATGCTTAACTGGCATAGAAAGAATGAAAGTAGACTGAATGCTGTAGAGATGAGGTCCCTGAGGCATTTATGTGGTAAAGTCGGTTCACGACGAGTTCATCGAAAACGAATTCATCGAAAATCAATTCATCGAAAATCAATTCATCGAAAGCAAATTCATCGAAAACGAGTTCATCGAAAACCAATTCATGGAAAATCAATTCATCGAAAACCAATTCATCGAATGATCAATTCATCGAATCGCCAATTCATCGAAAAAATATATTTTGTTGATATTTGAGAGAAATGCCGAGCGGACCGAGAAGTTAAAAAAGCATTGGTCAACCTAAACTAACCTAACCTAACCTAACCTAATCTAACCTAACTTAACCTATTTAACCAATTTTTAAATATTTTTCTATCATCACTCTTAATGACCTTTCTGAGTTGTTTATGAGTTGGTTTCATTATGAGTTGTCTGGTCACCGTTCCTTAGATATCCCCTTTTTGCAGTATCAGACAATCGGAAATCGAAGAGATAACCTATAAATTTTACATTGTCACTACGAAACTGACAGTTGCTAAACACGTTTAACTCAGTTAAACAAACCTTTTTGGGAATTTAATTTTGACAGCTCTAATATCTACAAAAAATTGTTTTTCGATGATTTGGCGATTCGATGAATTGATCATTCGATGAATTGATTTTCGATGAATTGATTTTCGATGAACTCGTTTTCGATGAATTTGCTTTCGATGAATTGATTTTCGATGAACTCGTCGGTTACCGGTAAAGTCTTGTATGACCGTGTTGGAAATGAGGAAATCCAGAAAGAATGAAAGGCTGATGTAAGCGTATCTAAAGGATAAGATTAAGAAATAGATGCTTAGATGGTTTAGGCATGTAGAGCGGTTGAACGAAGAAAGAAGTGTAAGGATAACACATGAGGCGGAAGAGTATGGTAGAAGTCAGGGACCCCGAGGAAAACAATTAAACACTTAGACACCGCGTTCCTAATGTACCGAAAACACATCTGGTTCTGTTATTTAACATGTTAAAAGTATGAAAAAATTCACTGTGCTTTTTACATGCTACTTGATCATTTGTCGAAAGATGTTTTCACTACTTTAAATAAGTCATGCTTTTATTAAATATTGTCCGCTTGTGCCTATTTATAATAATAATGCTTGTTATGTATTGGTACGCTTCGACTAACATCGTCAACCATCTTCTTCCTCTTTTTCAGAGTCAGAATAACAGAATTTATGTAAGAGACGACGTATGAATGTGATTGAACCAAGGACAGAGTGCCAAGACTTTGGGTTGTGAGTTGTGTCGCGTGACTACATCCGCGAAGATACGGGTAAATTGTAGGTTTAGTTTTCCTATTCTGTAAGCTAGAATTTTGTATAAATTGTACCTACTCGTAGAGCAAATTTTCGACTTTAGCAATGTTTTCCTCGGATACCGTTCTCCTTTGTCCTCTGGGTAATCACTGCAATCATGGGCTCAGTCATTTATCAGAACCGTAAAAACCCCAAACATTAGACAAACTGTTGTTCGGTTATTTGAATAGAACCAGTTTCTGCAACGCGAACACCGTAACAGAACCTACTGAAAGAAGGTATCAAAAGAATTTACTTTCAGAAGAGATGAAAATAAAAGGCAGTTGATTAGAAAGCAAAGAAATTGACAGTTCAGAACAATGTACTCATCAAAAAGAAAACTAAAGATTTAATTCAAATTCTTCCATATAGAAACCATATGTCTTTTTTATGTGATTGCCATTATGTCGAACCACCGCGGGTTTAACGCAGTGAAGTGCACATTTTAAACAAATACATAAGTAGTTTTTAGTACTAACAAAAATAAACAAATTAAATTTTTTTTTTTTTTTTATTTATTTCAAAAGTGGAAAATAGGATTCCATAACAGTTGATCTCCCGAACTGTAAGGCCAAGGGAACATAGTCTCAGTGACTCATATAACTGCGTGTAACACAAACGTAATACCGTCTAAAATATCAATAAAATCATATATTTTCTGGCATCAATATTTTAAGAATGACCTCTAGAGCGGGAACATAACTACATACTTTTACAAAAAATACATTAAAAAAACTTAAACACTCTCTTTACTGCTTTGGATAAGGTACCTACTCTTTTGCGATGTATCAAAAATATGTTGCTAGGTCTGGATGTTATTTGCGCAGATTATAACGCTTTCAATTAGCGCCATGAAACACTACATATAATGCCTATACAAATATTTCATAAATATTGTATGATACAATAATAGAAAAATGAGAAATTAGTAATTAAATCATGTAATTAAAATGCTTCCTATTTTTTCTACAGGAAAATAGACAATACTTTAAATAAAAATGCGAAATCATAATATTAATTTTATGAGTTGAGCGCAGAAATAGAAGGATTTATGCTGGCCATTCAAGATAGAGTCATTAATACTAAAAATTATAGAAAGCATATAATCAAAGATATAAATCAAATTGATGATTTATGTAGAAAATGTTTGGCTTTTCCCGAAACTATAGAACATATTATATCGGGATGTTCTCTATTAGCGCCTTCCGAGTATACATTTAGGCACAATCAGGTTTTAAAAATAATTCACCAAAGTTTGGTAATTAAACATAACTTGATTGACTGCCGTAATATAGTACCATATTATGAATATGAACCAAATTCATTTTTAGAAAATGAATTTTATAAAATATATTATGATAAAACTATACTAACAGACAGAACAATTAGTCATAATAGACCTGAAGTTTTACATGACAAAATTAAAAAAATAACTTATATCATTGATGTAGCTATTCCAAATTCCTGTAATATTCAAAAAACTATTTCTGAAAAAATAAGAAAATACACAGATTTAGGAAATGAGATTAAAAGAATTTGGCATTCTCGGACTATAAAAATATTGCCATTTGTTATTTCGGCCACTGGCATAATACCTAGGAATCTGATTCAAAATTTAAGCATATTAGATTTGTCAAAGAATTTGTATATAAAAATGCAAAAATCAGTCATTTTAAATACATGTAGGATTACAAAGGATTTTTTAAATATTTATATTGAGGGATCAGTAGGATTTATAGGTTCAATTAGAAATGCCACAGAGCCGAACCCTCTGATATGAAAATATCTGGAGTCGGTGAATTATATTCCCATTTGGTCTCTAGTAGGTTGACATGTTGTTCTTGTATTGTTTTGTATTTATAATACTTATATAGTGCAATTGCATAGCGTGGGTTGACTAGATGATCATTTGGGGAAGTGTGTGAAAGGGTTTAGTTTTTTGGGGAAAATTTAACCCTATATTTTAAAATAATAATATCGCAAATTACCTTCTTGGCATGGCGAAAAATGGAAAATTTACGTGTTTGAATGAACTGAATTACTGTTAATATATTGGCGATTTATGTTATTTAATAGAGTAATAATTTTGAATGATCTCTATTTTCTACGCATTTACGATTTTTATTATCTATATACGATGACCGTGGGTGGTTTGGTATATTTATGCGATGACCCGACAGTAGATTCCCCGACAGTTGGCTCCCAGAAAATTTAATAATTATAAAATTATACCTAATATCAAACCTAAAATCAACTTTCAAAATACCTTTAATGATGGATATCAAACGAATTTATTAATTTAGAGTGTCGATTTTTTTTAGTTATACGCTGATACACACAAGACATTTAGACAAGTAGTTTTTCCTGTAGTTTTTCAAGATGCATTTGAAAGAACATATAATGTTTTATACTTTTATTTTTCGACGGTACATCCACTCTGCACACCCCTTCGGGAAACTTTGTTATATTTTGTGTAAATAGGTGTCCCGTAATTTCCCTAAATCGTTTGGGAGACGGGTACGGGTACCGCCGCCACGGAAACCATTTACTGAATAACCAACACCTATGCCCTTGGTCCCTCCATGTGGTTCACTACGTTTGGTGACTTAGCAACCCGGGTTTATGGGGTGAGGTTTTGAGGTTACTGCGTGGCAAGCCGGATCGAGAGGGACTGCTTGATAGAGACCACTTGGCCTCTCCTGCAGGATTCTCTCGACCCATCGCCTTGCAAAGCAGTGGGAGGAATGGGTTCATTCACCTCTGGATCCACTGACCCCCAGATTCGTACTCGAGGATAACATAGGCCCTGAGGGAAATTAGTTGATCGGAGAATCAACTTTCATAGATTCTTTAAAAATATCTACTAAGTACCTACTATGATGAAGTTATTATGCAACTAGCTTTTACTTCTAAAAAAACTTATTTTATTTATACAATGCGAATAAGTGGTTTAAAAAGTAATTGTGGAAACTTGATGCCACTTTTAAAGTTAGCAAAAAACGTCAATTGCTAAAAAAATAGATTTCTTTATACTTGTTAGTAGTTCGTATGTATGGTGAAATAATTTCAATCTTTTGTAAGACTCTTGACTCGCCACTGGCTGTCAGAATCAATTTGTTCAAAAACACAAAGAAAAAATTTCTTATTACTTATTACTACTATTCGTATACCACTTTCATTCGCCGACAAATACCTGTTCAGAAAACTTATTCTGTACGTTAGAAGTAGTTTCCCTTTGTGCGCCGCCGTCTGTTAGGACAGCCTCTCTTGTTCCTGTCACTTTGACAGAAGAGCATCACGTAACACGTAACACCGGTAAGGTAACATTAACCAGAGGTAACATTGACTACCGCGAGGCAGCGTGGCGTGGCAATACGATAATGGAAGCCCAATTAATGTGATTGAGGATTTGATCGTAGATTGTTGATTGTGAGTAATGAGGATGGATTGAAGATAGGGTCATGGAAAGAAAGAGAAATAGGAAATAATAGTAAGTGGCAGGAGGCAACTTTCAAGTTGTTTAGAGGTAAGCAAGTGGAAAGGGGCAAGTAAATTTTAACATTGTTTCGTCGGATAACTTTCGTTTTTTTGATTAGCCAGACGGTTTAACTGTATTTGAATAACATATTAAATAAGTCGGACGATCTCAAAAAGACTGAATTCTTGATTTAATTGATTAGTTTGTGTAGTGTATCTAAAAGCTTCCTGCTTTTTCACATAGATGGCAGTACTAAGAACTGTCCTTAGACACCGCTAGATGGAAGTTAGTTTAGTACCAGTTATAAGCAACAGAGGGTCCAGCAGCTCAGGGAGAGTCTTCAGCAGAACTCTCACCTCAGATTCCAATTAGACAGTTCCTAGATAGGTCGACTAAGTACCTGGCACTAACTACGCGAAGTATCATTAAACCAGATTTATACTAAAAGAACATTATTCTACCCTTTGATTAAATCTCCTCCCTAGGTGAGTTGGAGAACTGTTGGTGAAATACCACAGTTTGGTAGGCGAGTATGGGTATCGGCGCCAATGAATGGTTCCCGTAAGTTCTGCCATTGATGACTTAGCAGGGGTGCCTGGGATCATGGGAGAGGTTTGTTTCGGTCTCACTAATTGTGTGGTAGGCCGGATCGGAAGAGACTGGTTAAAGGAGACCTTTGGCTTCTCCTGAAGGATTCTCTCAGGACTTATCGACTTGCACCGCAGTGGAAGACATGGATTTATTCGCCTGTCACACTGACCCCCATATTCTTACTCTAGACATAGGCCTTGAGGGAAATTATTTTCCTCAGGGCCTCCAGTGTGGAGCTATTATGAAAAAAAAAAATATGAAGATAATAACAACAGCTCGCAATGAAAATATTATGAAACACAAACACAGAAAATAAAAGTAAATACCTCAACTGGGACAAGAACTCGTGTCTTCTATTCTTTGTCCAGTCCCCGTTGCGACCGTTACCCTTTTTGTTTTATTTTTCTCTATCTGCCTGTGTCATATTTTCATTTAGAGTTTTTGATAAAAATCATCATAACATTATCTTCGTGAGGAATGAGGTTTATAAACTTCAATAAGTTATCTTAATTTATAAAAACGAAAGTTTCTTTGTTTGTCCCTATGCGGTCCCTAAACCATTTATCCGTTTGCAATGAAACTTTGGTGAGTTGTTATGCGCACGCCCGCGATAGTTTCTGTATATAGTGGTGAGCTCTGACGTTATTAAATTATTTCCTTTACTATTCATCGAGTTGTTGTGCGCATGTTCGCGAAAGTATCTATATAATATATCTACATTTACCAACTATTACAATTTGTATAAAAAAATTGCAATAGTTGGCACGCGAGCTGTTTAAAAACTAAATGTACCGGGACTGAATGTATGGGACGCGGGAGTGGAGTTCGGGAGACGGGGAAGCAAAAGAGGGCGAGGGAAGGCGGGGAAGATGGAGGGATGAATGCGTGAGGAGAATGGGATGCGGGAGGAGAGGGGAGGCGGAAGGCGAACGGGACGGATGGGAAAGGACACGCAGGGACAAATAATTTTTTTATTAATTTGCCTTGCAGCGCATGCCGGGAGCTCGCTACTCCCTAATAAAATTGATTAAAATGGTAGGTAGTTCTTAAACGTAATTTTGCCTTAATTAGAGTAGGTACATCATATCCTAATGTTTAGTTTTATTTATTGTAACACTCAAATAACTGTATGCATAAACCTTACATATTACCTTTCATATTATTACACCTTGTCTTATGTCAAGTTGTTAAATTACATTAGTTTTTTATTGGTAAAAAAATTATTATTATTATTCTTTACCTTTCAACTTACAAGTATGTTGCATTCTTATTTATTCCGTTGTATTGGTTTGTAACGCTTGCTTTTACTTTGTTTTGCTTACAATTTCAGGCTTATATTGTTAGTATTATGGTATTGGTATTTTGCTAAATTTTATCATATATTTGTGTTGTTTTCATACGAGTACTACAACTATATTTATCGATGTTGTACTATGTTCATGTAAAAGCCCACTAGGTCGTTAATAAATAAAAATAATTAGAATTATGCATGGAACATTATTATCCAATACCTATAGTTAAAGCTTTGGTTTTATTATTTAAAAAATAATCATTACGTGTTTCAAAAATAACTCAATATTAAATTTATAATTGAAAATTCAGCCTGCGGTTTCATAATAGTGGGAACTCAGACATTCAATATGCTTTCAAGTTTTTAGCACTTTCTCGGTTAATGGGTTGCTTCCGAAAAAAGATCAAATGGCGACTCACAAATAATTATCTTGAAGAGTGTCTATCCGATTGAAGCCTTTGATAAGATATTATAATTTCCTATTCAAAACTCGATGACCCGATGGTTTTATTAAAGTCAACACTGAAGAGATAAACCAATAGAACTGGATTATTGGCGTGTACAGTGTGCTAGAAGTAAGGTTAATTTTTTCTTACTTCTTATCTATATATGTGTATAAAAATCAATAAATGTTTCCTTGTATGTGAGTTGTTTATGCATTACTATATTAGGCATAGGAAATGTTTTAAACTTTCAAAATACCTTCTGTCCACCCTCGCGAAGGTTTCTGGATTATACCACTTGACAAACATTTGAAAGGTCTTTTTAATAATTACAAAAACTCTTACAAAACTGTCAAAAATGTCACAATCTGAGAATGATATTTTGGATAACATTGTACTTATAATATATGAAAAATTAAAATTTGTAAAATAAATATTGCGATAGGTGGCACGCGAGCTGTTTGAAAATCTGTATGTAACGTGAATATATTGAACGCGGGAGGGGGGTTCGCGGGAGAGGGTGGAGGGTGTACGTATAACACGTGAGGGGAAGGGGACATGGTAGGGGAAGGGGAGGCGGAAGGGGAACGGGGAACGGGACGAATGGGAAAAGACACACAGAGATAAACAATTTCTTTATTAGTGACATTGCAACGCGTGCCGGGAATATTTAAATATTGAAAGTAAGTACTGTAAAGATAAATATATTTTTATTAGCCTGTCTTGTGTAGGTACTTTGGCGACATCAGTTACTTCGAGCGAGATGAAACTTTTTAGAATATTCATTCATTATCATTGTCTTGTCTAGGAGTCGAAAGGTCTCAAAAATGTAATTTGGCGTTTCTTTGAAATCGGTATAGATTACATTTCTAGATATTGTATATTCAGTGAACCGACGTCTGATTCGACTGCGATTACAAAATAACGAGGTAAAAGTTAAAATGCCGAACTGATAAATTCAATTTATATTCAAATTTAAATAATAGATCTGTTTTGTGTTGAATCTGAGTGTTCATTATTGATTGTGCTCTGTGACACATAAATAAAGCAGTTTTTTCAACAAACCACTTATCGAGTTTTTTATTGATAAGTGTTAATTATTGTCCTCAATTAGATTTCACTGTGCCACTAAAAAGCTTTTTTCTAAATTTTCATATACCTATCAAAAAATTAAATACTTTATTTTTTCGTGATGACGCAATTAAATAGAGATGAAGATTTTCAAATCAGGAATATCATCCATTTTATCTGGGGAAAGATTTGGAAAAGAGGAAGATTAGGAGGTACCATATACTCAGAACTCCTAGCCAAACACGCTTAAAGAAATTTCTAGCAGAATTTAGGGCTCTTTCAATTTTGACGTTTCGTGTCGGACCGCTGCCGCACGTTTACCGTACCGCTGGTTATAACCCGCTGCCTGCCGCTGCAGTACGGTAGCAGTCCGATACCAAACGCCTAAATTTAAAGCGTATCTGACTGCCGTGCGTTTGTATGCTAGTGATGTTTAAATTGTTTTTTTAAATCCTCTATAAATTTTTCACAGATACCTTTCCAAGCATTTTTTGTTTGTAGCTTTTGCAGTTTCATATAGCAGGATGTATTTCGATTTAATTTATAAATTCTTCCACGTTTATATCACCCATTTTAAGCAAACAATAAACATGAAAATTCGATGAAATTAGCTCTCATGTCTTGTCACCGCACTATTTAACAGCGAAATGAACACGTGGAGCTTGCGACGTTGCCGTCCTGTCGTCGAGCGTTCTCGGTACCGACTCCGCACTGTTGCCGCTCCGTGCACTTTGAATGAAAACAAATGACCGTCCTTGCGCCATGCGACAAACGCACCGCTTCGGCACTGCCGCGATCCGACACGAAACGCCTAAATTGAAGGCGCTCTTAGATTCTGAATGCCGAACCTAACCTAACCTCACCAGCGTGATACCTAGAGTGACTATCACCCAAAGTTATCACGAAGAAATTAGCAATCTCCCCGCCATCAAGTTATTTTTTACCTTACAAAAACCATACCATCATACCTACCCTCATTATTGAGAATGCCATAACCCCACTGCATCATATAGTTAGGACTCTTGTTCGATGTTCACAGAGGGAAAAAACATGAGACATACCCGTGCAATTGTTTTTCCTGGGTTCACCAATAAACTTAAATATTTTTGTTCCTTTTGCAGTGCAGCATCAAATTCATTAACATTTTAATGGTAAGTATGGATTTTATTCACATTTGAAAATTAAGTATCTCACACCAAAAATTTAAAAATCGCTAGATAGATTGGTTATTGCATGTTAAGATGAAGCCATACTAAATAATGCAAAATCATACAAAATCATATGTTTTGTTTTGAAAATTTGATGGCTTAGAAGTATTATAGATGCTTCAATTAAATACTGCGTATAGAACACACCTTAGTCCTTAAAAATGTCGGTCATTTTTTTTTGTAAGTTTTTTAATAAGCCTATTAAAAAATAAAGTATAAGGTCTATAAAAAACACTTTCAAGTCCAAACTCTCCTATTTATAAACCCCTTTTTGGATTTGGTTTTACTGTATAATGTGGCAAATTTAGTTTCTTTTATAATAATCGTAAAAAAATGATATTTACGCCCGAACTTCACAAAATAAAATAAAATATGCATTTTCTCGTTGTTATTTTTGACATCAATCAATACGGCCCGCACTCCACGAATTTGGATTCTTGAAGTGACTCTTATGGCATGGGCACAAGAACCATGCACTGGGCACACCTATTTCGTGGCAGTCACGCCCCGGCCAGCGGGAGACAGTCGCATTGACTCAGCGTCGCTTAGTCGCTTAGTTTCAATGAGTAAAAAGGAATTAATATTTTTTACAGGCCTTTACGAAATCAACCAGCAAAAAAAATTCTCAAATACCTTTTCCAATCTTTCCAAAAGCTTTTTCTCAAGTATTTTAAACTCCTCCCACAAAGGGCGTGAATTCCGATTTCGATTTTTTTCCTGAACTATTGGATCGCCTTAACTAAAAAGCGAAGACCATTGAAAAATTACGAAATTTGACTTTGTTGTCAAGATTTTTTTCCCTCACGGCTTTTCACACCAAAGGAGTGTTCTAGCCACTGTCAAGTGAATGACTTTGTAAATAAAGTTTGTAAGTGTAATTTTGGGTTAAATTTACAAATTTGGTAAAAAATGTGATTGAGGTCCTGTTCATCAAGACAACATTCGTACATGGCAGAATTCTATACATGAATTTTTGTCAGGTGTGGTAGCAATGCCCTATCCGAGCTTGTCAAGATTGATATAATAAGAAATTTAAATCAATGAAAACATGTTTCAAATGGAGAATTTATTTTTTAAACAATTTTCAGGTAAAAAAAAATATTATTATGATATTATGTAATAGGTAGATACTTTAAGTACTAAATAAATTTATACAAAACTAGCAGACCCGGCCACACGTTGCTGTGGCTAACGAAACACAACGCCATTACCCAACCTTTATAAAATCCACACCACCCGCTTGCCAGCTGCCCGCTGCCTGAATTGAATATTTGAATTTCTCGGCTGTTCACTACTATAATAAGCATGTATTATACATATAAACCTTCCTCTTGAATCACTATCTATTGGTGAAAACCGCATGAAAAGCCATTGCGTAATTTAAAAGATCTATGCGCACATACATTTTGAGCGACTTCATTTTATACTATGTAATGATAATGATGATTTTTATTTTTTTTTTTTATGAGAAAGAAAAAGTTATACAATATTACAGGAAATCAAATAAAATAAAATATCACAGAAAAAAGAAAAGTCCCAATAAACTACTTTTGAGTAGTTTGTCAATGGGTGCTTTTACTTTGAAGTTTTTTAAAAAATAAAACTTAATATGCAGTTAGACATTTTTTTGTGTTACTACAAAAAGTGTTAATACAAACTATGTCTTTCGGCGAGCCAATTTTTCAATATAATATTTGTTTTTACATTATTTGATGAATGTGTAGGTAGGTCGATTAGTACTTTATCGATATATCGCCTGATTGTATTTTATTTTATTGTTTTTTATTGGTTTTTACAGATGCAATGCCGCCTCATGGAGCCTCATGAATGAGTTTTTCTTTTGCCCTGTTTTATTTATCTTTGTCTTACTAACCTATTTTTTGCATTTTGTTTTTCCTGTTAAGCACTTGCATACTGCTTACTAACAACGTATGCATGGACACTGGAGGTCTAGATTCGTTTAAAATAAATAAATTTAGCTTCGTTTAACAAAAAAAATTAGAATCTTGCGAGAGCCTTGAAGGAGTAACCAT
Organism: Limnephilus marmoratus; assembly: GCA_917880885.1. Taxonomy (NCBI): domain Eukaryota; kingdom Metazoa; phylum Arthropoda; class Insecta; order Trichoptera; family Limnephilidae; genus Limnephilus; species Limnephilus marmoratus. The sequence goes on along the minus strand of OU862910.1, from coordinate 18,719,740 downwards.
CAGTTACTTTTACCAGGGCGGGTAAGAGGTGGATTACCTCCACTGATTGTATTTTAACGAGCAGTTCCAATTTTGAAAAAATAATTAACTTTAAAGCAAATTCGAGTTCTAGAGTTCATTGTACCAGAGTTACAGACAGACACACAACTGAACATCAGAATTGAAGTAATTACCATCCATTACAGGTTACACGGCTTTTATTTATGACTTAAATGTCGCAATCTTATTCCTCACGGCATCAAATACCCGACTAATAGGCGGTAAATCTCCTCCGGGGTAAGCAGTAAGCAGCAATTTATTCGGCAGAGAGCTGCGCGCATTTCCCTCTCAAGACCACCTCCTCACGAAGCTTCCGACGCGACGGTTGGTCATTAAAACTTCTAGCATTTATTTATTACGGTGATCTACCATAAATAAGTTTAATGCCAACTTTTAAATTTTAACATGCTTTTTTATGACCAAATAAAACGTAGAAAATATGTTGTGAATCCCTGTTATGAAGTGCGAGGCGGTGTTAGTGAGAAAGTTATTTCTTTCAATTTAACTAAATGGGTTACATGCCTTATGCTTTTTTCGGTTCATTATCTAAGGATTTCTAAAGCAATCAGTATTTTATGATTAAAGAAGTAGATAATATTAATAAATCTAAACGAAAATATGAAAAAAGAACAAGACGCAGAAAAAAGGTAACGGTAACAATTGGGACTCCATCAGATTTTATTTATAGGTGTCCCATATAAATAAAATCGTATATGTTTATTCTAGATACTGTCTAGATTACAAACCAATTCTTTGGAACTTTGTGGTCATTTAAAAAGGTAGCAGCCATAAATACGGGAAAAATTGGTCGAAGATAATGTTGTTAATTCTGAATTTAATATATAAAATCGACGAAATAAGAGATCCCAATGGCTGTGTTGGTTAAGGTGTTTGTCCCGGTAAGTTATGAGGTACTGAGATCGATTTCAAAAATAGATCATCTTCACCTAGCAGCGTCACGAACTAAAAACAAGGACTATTAAAGTGTCGTTCAGACATCGAATAAAACCGCGACCAGGTATCTGTTGAACCGCGAGCGCTTATGTTTCGTGGCGTTCACACGACGCAGATCAAATATAGCGTCAGATGAATTAGCGAGCGGCCACGGAGTGCGCATTTTTTGTACTGAATCTATCAACTTGACATCTGTCATCCACCGGTCTAGGCAGCTCCGTAATTAAAATGACCCCCTCTCCTGTTTTCGTCGGAGTGGGGAGCGCTTAACTGTTGGCATATCGCCTTAAGAGCGGTTATGGCGTAAGATGTGCATTGTCTATGGTTGATGTGCGCATAAAGCGCTCAGGTGTGAACGGTCTGAAGGGATTGTATGGAGAGCGATATTTGGCGTGCTATGATCTTTTATATTTATAATGCTCAATCTGAACAGGCCTTAAAACTACTAAAAAAAACTTTGTTGTGGTATTTTTGTAACTATGTCCGAAGGAAAATACCCCTGTCACAACAAATATTTATGATGATGATGATTATATTACATACAAAAAATGTACAATATTGTAAATGGTTATGTATAATACCGTAAATGGTTATGTATAATACTGTAAATGGTTCAATTATTGTAACTCAATTACTATATGCTGTTATTAATGTAAACTGTTGGTATCCCAAATAAATAAAATAAAATAAAATACATTTTTTTTAAGAAATTTATGTACCTACATGAAAGATATATGTAATTCAATAATTCAAGTCTGTTATATTGGTAACATTTCATTCTTAAACTATACACACATCTTATTATAGTTAGGTATTTAGATAAAGAGGTTTTTTTTACGTTGTCTTTTTTTTAATATTCAGAACATTTTTTAATTGAATTTTGAATTCTTTAAAAAAAATGCAATTAAAAAATAATATCTTTTTAGTACTTTATTAAAGAAATTTATTTCCAGGTATTTGTACTTCCAATGTTTTTTTAATATCGGAATCGGTATTATGTATTTTTTATTGAGATTTATCGTGTGTCTGAAGTGCTGTTTTATTTAAAATATCTTATTTTATCTCTATGGTTCACAAGTATATTTAGTAGCCAATTAAAAATGCATGCGAGTGGCTTATCATCGTTGCTTATGGGTATCATTTTTTGCCGATCCGCTTTGTCTACCTTCCGTCAAGAATTTAGCAATAATTCTAACGACACTAACAAATTAGAATGACATTAGTGAATCCGAACCGCATTAATAATACAGTTTAGCCGTTTCTAAAATGCCTGGTTTCGGGTTTCGCCCGGTTCCTGACAGTGCTGATTTATTAGTGACTAATATTGTTAATTGGATAATTAGTAGGAGATATGTGTCCCGTTAATTGCTTTATGATATCATTAATTTTAAAAAGTTAGGATATAATAAAGTAATATAGAATACCCGGTAGTCAATTTCTCGTTTGTAATCATTATGTTACGATCAATTTGGTAGCGAAAACACGTTTTCTTAACATCAAATATTTAGGCATAAAAAACTAATATCTACTTCAATGATAAATGCAATAATCACCTAATGCGAACGAAAATACTGAATCTGCTTTGATGATATATATATTTTATATTAAGCGTTTGTGAAGGTCATTTCATGAACATTCTCCAGCCCTAAAGATTCCGAAATTCTCCAGTATTTTAAAATAAATATCAACTATACTTTTGCCACTAATCTCCAATAGTCCTAAATTCTCCAGTATTTTAAAATAAATACCTCTACTTTTGCCACTAATCTTTTCACAAATGTAATAGGTACTAACAGCGATGAGGGTAGCAAATAATGTAAAATCACGCAATGTCCAGTGTGTTAACTGTAATGTCCTCCGCGTGCAAAGCCGTATCTTCTCCAAGCATAAACTTATAATTAAAGTGTGTTTATCGGAAGTGACCTGCCAGGTAAGTATGTTTCTGTATCCATTTGTAAATAGTAAAATCAGTTTACCTAAGCATTCCTAATAAATTGTACAGCGCCCTTGAGGTGATTTTTCACAAAAACGGCGCTTTATAAATTATCCAATTATTATTATTATTATTATTTTATTTAAATATTCTACCTACATGGTTAAAATTACAATCTGAATGTTTTCTTTAATTTTATAAAAGTATTCCACGAAGGATTTTTTAACTATGCAATATTACTACCTACCTACATAAGGGAACGTACTCGCTTTTTGCAATTTTTAACCCCCCCCCCCTCCCTCCCCCCGGTGACCACGTGTAGTATATTCGAAGACCCCCCTCCCCCTACAGTTTTCAGGTAGTAAATCATAAATATGTTTTTGAATCATTTCTTGCCAACAGAAAGTTAAAAAAATATATATTTGTCTTATATTTGTCGTTATTAACACGGCGCTTGCTGCGTGACGGCAAGGGTGCATGCGTACCTATAATTATCTACAAGTGGAAAAAAACATTACAAAGTTAGTGGAAAAAATATAAAAAGATTTCTAGATTGACAACGTGATAAAAACCTAAGCCCCCCCCCCCCCCCCCCATTGTGACCAAGCGTGGTATTTTGAAGATTCTCCCCCCCTAAATGGGTCACGTAGTAAAAGGTACGTTCCCTAATATGGAACTTTCTATGTTGACGCCAACAAATTTTTTGAAGTGAAACTTCTATAGCACCGTTGTGATTTGGATTTCGGATGAAACGGAAATGACGATTACTGCACCTGTAACGCATCAACTGCGCTCATCAGCCGCTTGGTTGAGATATGAAAGGGAAATTACGCGAGATCTGCGCTCAGTGTTCGTTCTGAATATGACCTCACTTTTCAAGTATTGGTTGAGATTTTTTGGTAAAGTTTCGCTTCCAACGCGTGTAAACTGCGCTCGATTTTTTTCTTTGCTTATTGGCATTTTTTAAAAACCATCTAAAATATCTGACGTCGCGTCGCCGGGCTTTATTCTGTTTTAAAGGCAAGGAACAGCGGATGGGGATGATTTTTCGAAAGTTGATGTACTCAGGGACCTTGTTTATAAGAGCAAGTGACTAATTTCATTAATATCGACACCACAAAACTGTAGATTTGTATAAAAAAAAACAAGTCGTCGTAAGTATGACAAATAGGCAGTCGAATACTCAGATAGGACACCACGCTCCTCTCAGACCCGTGAGGCGACGCGAACATAGTATACCTTTTGATTACTTTAAATTTACCAATGATACAAAAGAATTGTAATGATTTTTAAAAGATACGTAGTTTTAATTTTTTTTTGTTGGCAACTCTTGCGTTTAATGAGATAAATATGATGAAATAAGTACATTACCCGCCACAATAAACAATGTGTGTTCTGACACGCGAGAAGTCGTGACGGGTAGGTGCAAGGGCGGATCCAGGATTTTTTTTTCTGGGGGGGGGGGGCACAAGGGGCGGACAAGCAAAAAAATCAACAATTACTGTTAGGATTTTTTCCTGGGAGGGGGGGGGGGGGCGCACAAAAAAATCAACAATTACTGTTAGAAATAAGCTTGAAGTATCATACTTCAAGTTTATTTTTATAAGTTCAAGTGTGTATAGGAAGGTTTATGGAAGTGTCAAAACATTAAATGTTTAATAGAGACAGTTTTTGCTTCCAAGTATGTACTGTGATGGAATCTCCACAGTACACAAAAATACCGTCTGGGGGGGGGGCACGTGCCCCCCCCCCCTCCCCCCCTAAATCCGCCCATGGGTAGGTGAGTCGAAATATCGACTTAAGATTGCAGCATGCAGAGGCAGGTTTTGAATTAAGTGTAAGTTGTCCCTCAGTTACAAATCTTGCAAAAAAGATAAGGTGATTCAAAAAATACTTAGGTATAATGAATTTCTTTGAAAAAATTACACCGTAATATAATTAATTATTTGAAAAACACTACATGGAGAAATTGTTTAGTGTACCTACTTATTGCGTTGGAGATGATTTTATCTCAATGCCTAGGTTTGGCACTTACATTTGTAAGATTGGTTAACTCTGTCTAAGTAAGAAATTTTAATAATAATGTGTCAGTTATTTTAACAGGAAATAATTTTTCCACCAAAAAATTTATAATTAAAGTTGTATGCATACGTATATTATAATTTAGATTTGGGTAAGAACTTACCTACGTAAGTAGACATGTACACATAAGAGAAAATAATGTTGCAAAGCAAATAAATTCTACTCTTGACTTGAATTTTGAATGAGCATTTCTTTCGCATATTTTTTTTTCTTTTTAAGAGTTTAATTTGCGTAGGTACCTACCTACTTACACAGCCGTTGTCACACGGTCGATCTACGATGGGTTCTTATAGAAACGATTATACTCGGGCTAAGTCTGGTAAAAAATGTTTTCAGCTTCACTAACTAACTAACTAACCATCACGTCGTTTCCCCGCAGGGGTAGGCAGAGAGGACGGACCGCCAAACAACTCGGTCTTGGCACACAATCTTTGCCTCACTCACATTCATACATCGTATCATAAATTCTCTTCTATTATTCTGACTTTGGACATGGCCCGACTCAAGTATCTGATTCACCTGATCGTGCCATGTCTTCCCCGAGCGTCCCCGACTTCTTCTACCATTCACATTCGCGTCGTATATTCTTCTTACACTACTTTCTTCGTTCATTCGCTCTACATGCCCAAACCATCTGAGGGTCCCTTTCTTAATCTTACTCATTATGCTTACATCAGCCTTACATTATTTGCGGATATCCACATTTCTCACACGATCATACATTGTTTTACCACACGTACGTCGCAGGGATCTCATTTCAACAGCATTCAGTTTACTTTCATCCTTCCTCTGCCAGTTCCATGCCTCACTGCCATACATCAGGGTAGGTACCAGGACTCCATTGTGGACTGCTAGCTTCGCTTTTTTAACAGTTTTTTTATTAGCGCCAACGGCATTCAGTCCACCATTCATGGAGTTACCGGCATTCACCCTTCTTTCAATATCTCTATCAGCCTTCCCATCAAATTCTACAAATATTATAATATCCAGTGATTTTTCATTGGTATGCACTAGTTATTAACATTTGGAAAAAAGTAGTTATTTTGTATCACTAATCACAAGTCGTGCTGGTTAGGGTTAATCACCTAAGTCAATGTCAAAAATAATTGTTAATTTCAAAACAAGCATTAGTTTAATTTTTTTCGCAATTAATTAAATCCAGAGCTTCAAGGACTTAATCGTGCATGATGTCAATTAAGCCGGTTCTTCTTGTTAATTTAATCAAGCTGCAGTCATTTTATGAGTAGTTGAGTACCTGCCAACATTATTTCAATTATGTGGATGCAATATTTGTGAAAACTTTGCTAATCTCACAAAATTAATATTAATTGAAGAAAATGCAGCTCAAGGATAACAAAAACAATGTACCTATTTATTTATCTACTCTACTAAATGTTGGGTGAGATCTTCTAAGGAAAAAAAATTAGGTGGTTAAATTTTTTTAAATAAAAATACATATAAACTAGTCACACATCTACCGGATCTACTGGATCTGCCGGATCTGCCCTGATGATGGACACTGCAACGCTGTCCGAAACGTTCGCTAAAGAAGGAGGTAGCGCAACACGGCGTAACACCCAAAAAACAAACAACGAAAATAACGTAAACAACTTTCCAAAAAAGCGAAGCTAGCAGTCCACAAGTGGTTGAGAGTAAGATTGTTGATTCGCATTCCGAAGTTCGCGGGATCGAATCCCGGCGTGGGCAAATAAAATTTATTTGATTAATTTGTGTTATTTCACTATTAATTAATTAAAAATAATATATAGCTTATTCTTCTATAATAAGAAGAATAAGTGCGGCAAGCACTGTATTGCGTCCTCTCTACAGCTCAGTGATAAGGAAAGCCGAGCTGAGCATCCAAACAAAGATGTCAGTATTTAAATCGGTATACCGCCCGACGCTCACTTACGGCCACCAGACATGGATGCTAAATGAACTAACACGCTCTAGAGTCCAAGCTGCCGAAATGAGGTACTTGAGAAGAGTGGCAGAGGTTACGAAATGGGATCATATAAGAAACTCCATGATCCGAGATGATCTAAACATTGAACCACTGCTACTCACTGCTACTAGAAAAATCACAACTGAGGTGGCTTGGGCATGTACTAAGAATGTCTGATAACCGAATTCCGAGGAAGATATTGAGTGCGATTCCAGAGGGTAGACGTCCAGTGGGCCGCCCCAGACACAGTTGGGCGAGGCAACTCCAGAAACTGTGTGAGGAGAGGATGGGGCTACCATGGACAGAGGCCGAACAATCAGCACAAGACAGGGACATATGGAGGAGCCTTGTCGATGCAATGGGTCCCCGACCCCTATAGGATAAGGGGAAGAAGATGATGATGATGAATATATAGCTTATTTGCGGCATGTTCCAGAGTGGAAGATACTCTCAGAATCGCCCTGGTGTAAGACCATCATCCAGAAGTAAAACGCCTTAAGCCGTGTTTGGTGGCCACATCTGAATAGCCAGGTACTTCACCACCTTCCTTTTTCCCATCTCCTTCCACTCCCAACTGCCTGCAGCCTCACAACATACCCCATTTTATGGAAGCCATAGTCTCACTGGCTCCATACGGGAGCCGTTGGGACTCTTGTGGAATATTCTTATTAAAAAATGTGTCTTGGTACGTACTATGATTTACGACAGTGAAGCATGGAACTGGCAGAAGAAGGATGAATGTTGACTGAATGCTGTAAAAATGAGATCCCCGAGCCGTTTGTGTGGAAAACCATACGTGGAGATCTGCAAAGAATGCAAGGCTAATTGATTTTGCTGGCGTCCCGCAGGGATCGGTTCTGTCTCCGACTTTGTTTTTGTTGCACATCAACGACCTTTTGTCATGTGCACCAATTCACTGTTACGCGGATGACAGTACAGTTCATGATAGCTTTTTGTTTGACAAGCCCCCAAAGGGCTCACAAACTCCAACAGCTCGTAGGGCTTTGAAGCAAAGAATGGACGGTTACCTCGAGAGTGTTTTCTCTTGGGGTAAAAATAATCTCGTTGAATTTAATGTTTCAAAGACCCAATCTTGTCTGATTACGTCTAAAAGGGATCGAAATGAAAATCTAGTCTCTTTCAACGGAAGCAATCTTCCGAACAGGCCCTCCATTGATATGCTTGGTGTAACCCTAAGTGACCAGCTCAGGTATGGGGGCTCCATCGAAGCCAGAGTAAAGTTAGCCTCCCAAAAACTGGGCGTACTGTACAGGGCCCGCAGATACTTTAATAGTACACAACTGCTAACCTTGTACAAATCACAAGTACGCCCCACGGTTGAATTTGGCAGCCATCTCTGGTCTGGAGCTCCAAAATACCTGAAAAATACCCTCGACTCTGTGCAGAAACGGGCGGTCCGTTTGATAGATTCTCCCATCTTAACAGACGGATTGCAATCTTTAGAGCACAGGCGTCGGGTGGGAATGCTATCCTTGTTCTACCGGTATTACAATGGAAGATGCTCTGAAGAACTAGCATCATTGATCCCTTCGGCACCGGTGCATAGTCGGGAAACACGCCAAACGCGTGCCCAACATTTGTACACGGTTGACATTTGTCACATGAGAACGGGTCGTTTCTTCGACTCGTTCTTGTGTTCAACAGCTCGGCTGTGGAATGATTTGCCGGCCTCTGTGTTTCCTCCTTCCTACAACATGGGTCTCTTCAAGACCAATGTTCATTCCTTCCTCTCCTCAAAAAGACTCTCCACACAGCATCCCAGATGACATAGGCCCTGAGGGAAATTATTTTCCTCAGGGCCTCCTGTGTGGAGTTAATGTAAAAAAAAAAAAAAAAAAAAAAAAAAAAAAAAAAAAAAAAAAAAAAAAAAAAAAAAAAAAAAAAAAAAAAAAAAAGCGTAATGATTAAAATTAAGAAAGGGACGCTCAGATGGTTTGGGCATTAGAGCGAATGAACAAAGAAAGGAGTGTAAGGAGAATGTATGATGTAAGTGTGGATGGTAGAAGAAGTCGGGGACGCCCGAGGAAGACATGGCACGATCAATTGAATCACATACTTGAGTACGGCCATGTCAAGAGTAAGATAATATAAGAGTGTATGAGACTCATTCACATTCGTACACCGTCTAGTACATACTATGAGTGTGTCAAGATCGAGTTGTTTGGCGGTCCGTTCTCTTTGCCTTCCCCTGCCTAACCATCACCATTTTGTTTTGGGTGTAGTCGGTTACTAAGTACTTATATCTTGCAAAGCTCTGATTCAATTTTCTACGGTTGCGTCGTAGGTATTAAATAATATTGGTGATTTGTTCATGTAATGATTCTAAATCATTTTCGATTCCTTTCTCACTGAATCAGTAATCAACACATTTGAAATTATTGATTCCTGCGTGAGCCACTCGAAATTACCATCTTTAAAACAAATATTTAAAACATTGAATTCTTTGACATCTCTAGTTACCGATATGATAAACTCTCGTAAAAGTAATTAAGACATAAAACTTATCCACCATGACTTCATGATTGGATCATTTATGGAGAGGTATAAATTATCCGACACGGCAGTTAAATTAGTTTCCGCTGCTCTTATTTCCGGTATGACGTTAGGCTATCGTGTGACGCGAGAAAGACCAGTCCAGTTTCCTTTTCCCAGTTCGAAGCAGGCTCTATGCAGACCTGATAAGTACTAACTACGTCTCACTTTGGCGTGGGTTAAGTGGTAAGTGTCTGGGAATTTTGTCGTATGTAATGAGTAATGACTGTTATCGTCGGAAGTGCATGTACTTAAGTATTGCAGAATTCTATTGCTAAACGAATGCATTTATTTTAAGATAACGAAATGCTTTCACAAAGTTATCATCGGCATTTTTCGGTAGTGTATGTAGTAGTTCGGTAGTTTAGTATCTAAAAAGCTTTTTTCTGAAAAGGAATTGGTTTTTGGTAGGTATAGAAGATTGGCTAAAATGTGGTCTATATTGGACGATTTTCAACTAATGACTAAGAAATTGGAAGACACAACACTGATCTGATGCTATCCAAATTCCGATTTGAGAGGGCACTAGAAGAAGAAGAATCGTATATTATGTTCGGAAGAAATTTTAGTACCTACCAAGGTAGTTTATAACCCGTGCATAGACATTAGATAACTAATTTGGGGGTTTTGTGATACCGCTAAGAACTTCAATTTCCCGGAATTTTGTAATTATGGAATCCTCATTTGAGGGGACATTTTGAGTAGGATTTATATTAGGGCAAAGATAGGAGAAGTAAAAGGAAGAGAAAGTATGAGAAGAACCTGAATATTCAGAAGAACCTGACTATTCATAAGAACCTGACTATTCAGAAGAACCTGACTATTCAGAAGAACTTTATTATTCAGAAGAACCTGATTATTCAGAAGAACCTGAATATTCAGAAGAACCTGACTATTCATAAGAACCTGACTATTCAGAAGAACCTGACTATTCAGAAGAACCTTATTATTCAGAAGAACCTGATTATTCAGAAGAACCTGACTATTCAAAAGAACCTGAATATTTAGAAGAACCTGACTATTCAGAAGAACCTTATTATTCAGAAGAACCTGATTATTCAGAAGAACCTGACTATTCAAAAGAACCTGACTGTTCAAAAGAACCTGACTGTTCAGAAGAACCTAACTGATTACTAAACATAGCTAAAACCGATTCAAATGACGTATTGTGAATGGTGGTATTTTACCAGCGTGATCCACGCAGGAATTGCAAAATAGCTACATTTATTATTATTTTAATTCATTTCTTTAACATGTGAATTAACTTATTGGGATGAGTTTATGTACTTGGGAAGTGTGTTTACGAGAGATGGGAAGGCTGATAGATACATCGAAAGAAGGATAAATGCAGGCAACTCTATTAATAAAGGACTGACGCCGTTGCCGCCAACAAAAAACTCCCCAAAGAAGCGAAGTTAGCCGTCCATAATGGAGTGCTGGTACCCTGATGTATGGCAGTGAGAAATGGAACTGGCAGAGGAAGGATAAAAGTAGACTGAATGCTGCAGAAATGAGATCGCTGAGGCGTACGTGTGGTAAAACCAAGTACGATCGTGTGAGAAATGCGGAGATCGCGAAGAATGCAAGGCTGATGTAAGCGTAATGAGTAAGATTAAGAAGGGGACTTTCAGATGGTTTGGGCATGTAGAGCGAATTCACGAGGAATGGAGTGTAAGGAGAATACATGACGCAAATGTGAATTGAAGAAGAAGTCGGGGACGCCCGAGGAAGACACGGCACGACCAAGTGAATCAGATACTTGAGTCGGGCCATGTGAAGGGTCGGAATAATAGAAAAGATATTAATGTGAACGAGGCAAGGAATGTGTGCCAAGACCGAGTTGTTTGGTGGTCAGTCCTCTCTGCCTACCCCTGCAGGAAACGGCGTGATGGTTAGTTTAAATTGAATTTTATGTTGTGTGCTGATGTCCAGTATTGAACCCGCGACCTCTTGGTATCCATTGACTGCGCGATTTTCATTATGGAAAGTATCGCCTGAACGTAATTATTGTAATGTAATACTAGAAGAAACGCCATACACTGTTTTAAGCCGTACAGATATTGTGGATTAATGCGATTATATTTTTAGTATACTTAGTACATTCATAACACCAAGTTAGATAATAGTAAAATGATTAATAATATGACCATTACATAAACTCCATGGTAGAAAGTACTTTATGGCATAAAATTAAAATAGTAGAATTTATTGAAGTGAACAGGTGTAATTTATTTCTAAGAGAACTTAATAATACGCTTTTATTACTGGTAGTCTTTTTACCAGTCCGAGCTGCCAACTAAATTATTATCATATTCAATTTATACGACTCATTAACGCATGTGATAGTCAATCATCATTTTATTAGGGTTTATTACAGTCGTTTATTATGTTGAATTCAAGCAATATCCACCTCAAAAGTAACATATCAATATGATACCGGAAATCTTCTTCTTTTATCAATTTCTTTTTAATTAAATTTTTGAAGGGACCGATGATCTATTGGAATGTTGTTTATAATGATATTAATGATGTTGTTGAACTTTCTTCATTTTTATTTTATCGTTATTTTTTATGTAAATACCGCACAAGAGTCCTAACTGCTTAGAGTAGGTATGGTATCCCCAATTGGGGTATATTGCGAGGCTGGAGGTAGTGGGAAGGGGAGTGAAATGGATTAAGAGTAAGTAACTGGCAATTTAGATCTAGTCACGAAATACGGCTAAAGCCATTTCAAGCATATCATTTGAAATCATAAGATTTGTAAGTATATTTTTTTATGTAACATTTTTTTGTTTCAAATAAGGAATTACACAATTTGTCCAAAGAAACGTCACCTAAAATGCTTTGTTCCTTTCTCGTTGTTCGTTGTTCGGCTCACATTGCTTTTGTTATTTGTCGTGTGTACACGCAGCCTTAGGTTCTTACAATTCTAAGAACCTTGAACATCACCATAGCAATAACAATACTTTTTAAAACTTTCTTCAAAGACAAAAGAAATTCAAAGACAGAAAAAATTATGCCAAATACCTAGTTGAGTTTAATTTTTTTTTCTTTATTTGGATGGTTACATAATTTGTGGATTTTCGACCACCATGCTAGGCACATGCCCGAGATATGGTGATCGAAGTTTAAACATCGCTCAGTCAATAATTATGAAGTCCATGACAGAATGAAACCGGTTCATTAAAAATAAATAAAATAAAAAATAATGTTGTTGTATTATTAGTACGCAACGAAAAATTCGCAACAATTATTAAATAGTTAGTTAAAGATAGTAATAATAAAAATATCATTTTGGGCTAGTAATTCGCGTTGCGCATTTTATTATCATTGGTTACTAGCTGACACAAAGCAATCTCCAACCTTTTAACCCATTGGCCACAAACCCCGGCAGCCTGCCGGGTGTGCAACTCAGGTACTTAACCACAAACCCCGGCACGCTGACGGGCTAGAGTAGGTCCGCCAAAAAACGGAAAACGAGCACGACTGTGACATTATTGAATAAAATTTAAAATGCTGAACGCTCTGTAGGTAATTAATCATTAATTTAATAGAATTGGCAATAATACGTTTCTTATGTTTTTTCCCTGGTATTTGTGTTCCAAGTTTTGTATGCTGCAAGCCGCCATTTAATTTCTTCAAAATTGCGAGTGGTTGTCGGCTTTTGGTAGTGACTCTGAACGTCCCTGATTGCTTTGAGGACTATCATACCAAATTATTTTATTAGTTTTTAGTATATATGTATGTGAAAATAAAAAATTATTAATGTTCGATTTATGAATATTATGTTTTCTTGTAAATTGAATTAAAATGTGGAAAAAAACTTACGAAAAAAAAAGGTTATGTTTGTATTCTTATTTACACATATTTTTTTAAATTATTAATTTAATGTTTTTCTTTACCTTAATTGAATATGTAAACAAATTTAAATAAATTAATTCATTTGAATATATGGTTTAAAAGTTACAATGATTTAGTACACAAATGCAGGTTTTCAATTTTTGGTACAAAATTAATTCAGCGGTGAAGACCAATTTTTTTGCTCATTAATTCTGTGGCCAATGGGTTAACTTACACCGCCATCTGTTAATTTGCTTACAAATCAAATCCACACCGTCACCTTGCCGCCATTACGCTCGTCCACCACATACAGACATTCTCCTTTAATTATATATTTCAACCGATTTACATAAAACTTTGACAAATTAAATACTAAACATTCCTCATTAATCACTCCATCTATTGGTGAAAACCGCATGAAAATCCGTTCAGTAGTTTTTGAGTTTATCGTGAACAGACAAGCAGAGGAGCGGCGGAGAACTTTATTTTATAATACGTAGAGATCATAGACATCCAAATGGATAGACAAGCAGTTACAGATGAGGGGTAAAACCAAACTATGGAGAGCGAAGAGGGGAAAGATGACTGTCATTCGTTGAACAATCAATCTGACAGTATATAGGCATCTCGCATTACAATATCACCATTTAGTTCTTAAAAGCAAAATCTGCTTTGAATGAATAGACCTTTTTACATGGGAGCGCGAATTGCTTGCCACGTTCAAAACATATTTGCTAAGGCCAAATGCTCGCCCCAAAAAGACTCGCGCCAATACACATATCAATATTTTGTTTCCGTGTTTAGTTAAAACACTTTTACAAATGTTTCATAATTTACTTACCCCTGTAACCAGCGACGAGCACATTGGAGTACCGCCCACATTCGCTATGTGTACATTGATACGTAGATATATTGTATAGCACAAGCTGCCGTTATTTCGTTAAATGTATGGATGTCAGCTTCTCGCTGTTCACGGCAAGAATGATGACGTCACACATTTTAGATTCAAGCGAGGCTATATCCCCTCCCCATGGAGCGAGCCGGTTCCAAGGAGGAGCTACAGCCGGCGCCATGTGGAGGGGGAAATAATACGTTTTTATCACTTAGGGCAGGTCCAGATATATTCATATGTCCGTGGTAGAGATAGACCTTATTTATTTCGACCGCAAGGTAAATCATAAATCGTAACTCTCATTTTCAAGAAACAGTTGAATTTCCGGTAAGAATAGGAAAATATTTCATACAATTTATGAGACATCTATCTATCTATAAATATCATCTTTAATTATTTGTTGAATTTGTCTGACTTATAATCAAACATCATTTTGTTGCAAATCATTGCAAATAATGCTTCTCGAAAGTCAAGGGCGAATTGTTTGAAGTAGGTAAAAATTTTCGTTATTTGTTTTTGGGGTGTTATGCCGTGTTACGCTATCTCCTTCTTTTGCCAACGTTTCGGACAGCGTTGCTTCAATCAGGGTAGATCCGGCAGATATCAATTCATTGAAAACAAAAAAAACATATAAGTACAGTCATTAAAAATTGATTTATGTTTTTAAATTCTTTTCACACAATACTTATAGGGACGTGTGTTCTTCTTTTTAATCTATATAACCTTTACCACTCTGTCACATTTCCACCTAAAGCAGCGGTCGTCACACTTTTCTGGTCAAGGGCCACCCTTCCTTCTTGTATTCATTATATATTGTCAATTCTTAGTAATAATCATACACGTAAAATCATAATATTATATAAAAAAAAATTATGTAGATCTGTAATGGAATCTTTCTGTTCAATTTTCATCGACTTCCCGAACTATCGAAATGTGTGAATTTTCGCACACGTGATAAAAATGATTACAAAACACACAATAACAAAAATTATCCAATATTAAAGTTTAATTTGCTTTATTAGTACGTGATAAGCGTGTTTTTGGTCTTTTTTAGACATTTTTTTATCTACCCACGCCCTTACTGTGCCATCTCTACGTCCTTTAATTTTCTCTGGGTCTTTAGTACGCGATAAGCGTTTTTTTCAATCATTTTTAGACCATTTTTTTACGTACCCACGCCCTCACTGCGCCATCTCTACGCCCTCTAATTTTCACTGGGTCTTCTATTGCCCCTTGATAGTTTCAAATGACCACAACGGGGCGTTATCGCCCACGTTGAGAACTGTGACGTACACTATGCGCGCGTTCAAAATCGACTTAGGATGTGTTCAAAAACCAGCTGGGCGTTTTAAAATCAAAAGTCAATCAATTAAAATCAACGTTTTAAAATCATAAGGGCATACGTTCACAAAATATTTGAAAAAACTGATAATATGATTGTACATAAAAAATATATTTAAAAAGAAAACGGCAGACATTTGTGCACAGTATTTACGACTGTGGACCATATGACCCGTTCGGTGTGTGGGCCACCGAAGCGGCCTTCTAAGAAACGCACCAGAGAAGAAAACAAACTGATGACCTCTGCAATCTCTACATCCCTAGCTGCCCCCGCTGCCAACCGCCCGCGCCTGCCCCCCGCCCATAAGCACATGGACTAGGAACTCATCGGACTGAACCCGCGCCCTTCGGTTTCTACCAGTGCCGTACGTATGGAGTGATAAATGACAAAATAAAATACCTAAGAGACAGTGTTTAAAACAACAATTAATAATAATAGTTCATAGTGATAATTATTACAGTGTATTACGAGTATATACATTTTCGTTAGCGTTGATTACATGTTATTTTTATGGTTTCTTTGCAACTGTTATTATGAACTGCAGATTTATTAAATATAGGTTTTGAGTATGTGTGAGTAAGATTAAGTTAGGTTAAGTTAGATTAAGTAGATTAAGTTAGATTAGGTTAGATTAATTTAGACTAAGGATGTTACGTAGATTACTAAATACATAAGGTAAATGTATTATTATGGGGGGCAAGAATTCCAATAATCCATGCGCTTGATAGCTGCAAGACGAGTTGTTATCTAGCCTCCTACATGGTTAAGTAAATTAAAATACGTACATATAAAAAGATATTTTATTTTATTTGATTTATTGGGGGGCTAGAATTCCAACAATCCATGCGCTTGATAGCTGCAAGACGAGTGGTTATCTAGCCACCTACATAGTTAAGTAAATTAAAATACGTACATATAAAAAGATATTTTATTTTATTTGATTTATTGGGGGGCTAGAATTCCAACAATCCATGCGCTTGATAGCTGCAAGACGAGTGGTTATCTAGCCACCTACATAGTTAAGTAAATTAAAATACGTACATATAAAAAGATATTTTATTTTATTTGATTTATTGGGGGGCTAGAATTCCAACAATCCATGCGCTTGATAGCTGCAAGATGAGTGGTTATCTAGCCCCCTACATGGTTAAATAAATTAAAATACGTACATATAAAAAGATATTTTATTTTATTTGATTTATCGGGGGGCTAGAATTCCAATAATCCATGCGCTTGATAGCTGTTATCTAACCTCCTAAGTTAAGTAAATTCTAATGTAAAATCCAAGCTAATTTGTACAGCGCTCTTGAGGCGATTTTTCGCAAAAACAGCGCTATATAAGTTGTCCAAATTTATTATTTTATTATTATTATTATAGATATTAGTCAGCAGTTTGAGCTGTAGATATTCGTCCTCACTTTGGTTCTCATAGATATTAGTCAGCTGTTTGAGCTGTAGATATTCGTCCTCACTCTGATTCTCATAGATATTAGTCCGATTTGTTCAGTTTTTGGAATTCCTGTAGATATTAGTAGACGCCTCCATAATTAAAACTTATGTAAATACCCCACTACAGTTCCAACTGCTCTCAGCTTTGATCTTCTGTATGGTGGATGTTCGCCAGAGTGATACTGACAGTATACAGTTAACTATCACAATGGTGATCATTACTTTTTATAAAACTTTTTTTTTAATATTTCTGACTTTTGAGCAAATCACAAGAAAAGTCGATCAATGTGACAAGAATTAATTTTCTCGTGATCAATTTTACGTCGCAATCCAGAGGGAAACAACCATAATTAAGATGAAATAAATTAATATCGCGAGTAACTATATTGTAAAATGTAAAATGATACGATACAGCTGAAAACAGATCACTTGAACAAACTCGGGTACAAAAGTTAGTTAGTGATAAACCATTTCCAAGCAGGTAGATTTCTACTAAAAAACATGACATATTTATGTAGGTAATGGAATTTGAAAATCATAACACGAAATCACACACATAAATATAGCGTTACGAAATTAATATTAAATATTAACGTTATCTTCGGCCGACATTAGCGACCATAGGATATAATGGATTATTACTTGTAGGTATATATTCTAGCATAGAGCGCTCGACAGATTTAAATTACCCACTAGCAGTTTAATTCGTAATTGCCGTATCTCATCTCGTAAGAGCAATTTTCACCTGTCCATGTTCGGCAGTAAATACCACCACAGGTGTTATGTCATTACTAGCGGAATACATGTCACATGCAGTTAAAATAATAAAACCACAGGAAAGTTTGCAAGTCGGCGTGTTTCTGCATAGTCGACATTCCTCGTAAATTATTAGGCAGAAGTAATTATAAGTCGAATCCAGTGGCGTGTAGATAATTTGACGGACTCTTTAGCTAGTCCCCCCCTTCTGCACAAAATAGATTTAGAATAATTAATAACTTTATTAATTAAACGTTATATTTGTTATTTGTTATTAATAACTTTATTAATTAAACGTTATATTTGCTAGTGTCTGAATGAATTCGAGCATAGCATTCACTGTTCTCAATAATGCGCAAACAAAAAAAATGTACCTACACAGCTTTTCAAATAAATTATAACCACTAATATTAAATGTACCCTTTCTAGTTTAAATTCAGGAACGTTCAGGATATCAACTATTTTATTACAAAATTTTTAAATTTCTCTCATTCTTTTGAATAATATTATTATTTAATGTACAATAACACTTTATATGAAAGCAAGTAATTATTATTATGCGTGACGGCTACTTTGCCTTCTGAAGGCATTATCAAACTGTGGTGAGGCCACTTACAATTAAATATTTTTTTGGTTTCTAATATTTGAACTTGACTTTAACACATCTAAGAGTGACAAACGAATTATATTTTTTGTTCATTGCTCAAACTAGCTTTTGGATTATTAGATTTTTTTTCAATTTCCAACTGCTCTAAAAGATTGAGTTTACGGCCTTTATTTTGGTATGTCTAATTATCACTATGCGAGTGATTTTAATCTAGGAGATGTTTGGCAAATTGTGACTTATTTTATTGTTATTTTTAAACGATTGCATGTATTCATTGAATCTAATATTAAAGGACCGGAAAAAAGGACGTTAACTATTACTGAGAATGTTTCCGGTGGAACATTACAATAATACTAGCTGATCCGGCGAACTTCGTACCGCCTCAGAATCAAAAACTGTTGTCAACTTATTAGCTGAATTGATCTAAATTGTTTCTACCTGCGTATACCATACCTTCATCTAAATTGTTTCTCCCTGCGTATCCTTTCCCCTCTCGCGTTCCCTCTCCCTCTCCCCACTCCACTTCTCCCCTTCCCCCGTCCCGCTAACCTCCCTTCCTGAGTTCCTTTCCCCCCTCCCCCCTCCCCCCTTCCCCCTCCCCCTTCCCACCTCCCCCCTCCCCCCTCCCCCGGTTCACAGTTCAATATTATAATACCCCTTACAATATTGCTGCAGTTCTTTCAAAATAGGAGAATTCGTTCCATACAAAATGTATGGGGAAAATAATTTTCTTCGGAGTGGAACACCCTTTACTTTTAGGGGTATGAAAAATAGATGTTGGTCGATTCTTAGACCTACCAGATAAGCACACAAAAATTCATCAAAATTGGTCCAGCCGTTTCGGAGTAGTATGATAACAAACACCGTGACACGAGAATTTTATATATTAGATATGAATAAAATTTTTCTTCCGAAATGATTTCTTGTTATGTTTTTTAATCTCTGATCTGTACCCGGACGGTCGTTACGCTACTGGTCTTATCAAATAAGGCATATAACATGGGTTAGGTGTGAAAAAATGCGCAGAAAGCCCATGTCGGCGTTTAATCAACATGTTGATGAACTGTCGAGCATAACGGCTCTGCTATTAAAGATTGTTACGCACATTTTTATAATGCTACTACTTAATGAGTCTAGTTTTTGCACTGATAATTCGTGGTGGAATTCCATTGTATTAGAATTTGAAATTAAAACACTTTTGTACTTTCTTCCACTAATTTATATTTCACCAGGACCGGTTTCATCCTATTACGGACATTTTCAGACTGGTAGTTGACTTTACTGTACTGTCAATAAACTTTATAATTACCTGTATATACCTAAAATTAACAAAATAGAAATATTCATTATATAGAGACAATGTTGTGTACCCCTGCCTAAGTGTGTATAAATACCGTAGCATAATAATTTCAACTACCAGTCTGAAAATGTCCGTAATAGGATGAAACCGGTCCTGGTGAAATATAAATTAGTGGAAGAAAGTACAAAAGTGTTTTAATTTCAAATTCTAATGCTACTACTTAAGCCGCGGTATTTCGAATTTCTACAGTTTTAGAACATACTTAATCACTTAAAGTAAAAAAAAACATATGTTGTATTTGAAGATAATATTAATAAGATAAATTCCCCATAATGTTTAATCCCGCAGTTTATGCTCTGAAAATAATTATTAATATATTCTGTTATTTTACGCGGTATATATATGAAAAAAATTTACAGTGTTTCTGTAAATGCTATTTAAGATAATTTCCACGAGATTTTTGCTCTTTTATAAACGAGTAGTGCTTTATTAAACATTTTCACAATTTTCGCTTAAATATTATCGTTTTAATATTAGCGCGCTCCCTCTAACATTCATATTTACATATCTTTCCGTTCTTCTTCTTTTTGAGCGTTTACTACAGGGCCTTAAATATATATTATTAAAAAAATCTTTAAATTTAACGAGTTTAAAAAACAAAATAAAAATATTTGAAAAACAAAATCACAGTATGTATGACTAATTGAATATCGGAAGTATTAAATGATTGATAATTCTACTGAATGTAAATAGAAAACATAAACCTGCAATCAATTGAAACGATAATTCACACTTATATAAATAAATACAATAAATCGCATACGCTCTGCCTCTCTTGCACTTGCCTGATCGCATCCTTCTCCATCGCCATTCCTTTTGATCGAAATGAAATTTTCATAACAATGATGAAACATAGCTCTGCTTGTGAAATTTAAGCAAATAATGTTCAGACTTTTACATCACGGAGCTCACTCAAATATGTAGGAGTAATAATAGTAATAATAATAGTATTATTATGTACTGTTGTCAAAAAGTTAAAATAAAGTATCCTCCATGATGACTATTTTATGAGTAATAAATAGTCATCATGGAGGATACTTTATTTTAACTTTTTGACAACAGTACATAACTCATAATAATAATAGTATTATTATGTACTGTTGTCAAAAAGTTAAAATAAAGTATCCTCCATGATGACTATTTATTACTCATAAAATAGTCATCATGGAGGATACTTTATTTTAACTTTTTGACAACAGTACATAACTCAAATGAGTGGTTATAATAATTCATAAAATCTTATAAGACATTTCTGTGAAATATTTGTAAAGTGATTCTTCATATGTTGTGTCTGTATGTTGCTTTTGTGAAATGTTTTGTAAAATTTTTCTTCATTTATTGTGTCTGCATATTGGGTTGGGTTGGGTTTAACTTTTCAAAAGTACCAATTGGCGATCCCTTAATGAGTTTTGATTACTCATGGGAATGCAACTTCGTCGTATGTTTTATTTAAATAAATAAATAAAAAATAAAATAAATCTCGTTTTTTACGCTTTTCTATATTCTATGCTGCAATATGTCAATAAGAGAAAGAGAACTCCAACTTTCCACATTTCCACGGTCCTAAACGTTCCTTACACTTTTTAAAGAAAATCAGAATGTGGAATTTTCACACTCCTTCCACAGCTATCACTAGAAAAATATTAATAAACAAACGGACATAGGTAAATAGTAAGAGACAAAGTAATAAATACAAAAAACATTAATTGTTAAAAATATTTTTTAAAGGTTTATTGTCTTACCAACCATTGTTTCATGGTGTACTTCCTATACAATTGACGTATCCTTCAATAAATTCACACGCTCAAAAGAGCATTTTATACAACAAAAACCCCAAAAAAATATTACCCAATCAGCATAAATCACTTCTAACGGTGCGGTTGTGTTGCATGTGTTGGCCAGAACAATAATAGAAATACCAATAATTGGTGGCCTCGTAGGTTTGGAGGTAAAGCACATTCACACCTTCTATCTTATAACTGCATAAAACTCAAGAGGTCACAGACTGTAACATGTACATAAATACATAATTTTGCTCTAATCTTCAAAAAGCACTGTACTACACTGTATTTGACATATAAAACTATTAACCTTTGAAAGAAAACCTGGAAAAAGCCTGTTCACATACTGGATAGGTCGAGATATGCATTTATTTAACGCGCGTAGGGCTTTTTCAAATTTTACAGTCTCAGTCGAAATTCTACATATTGCAGAAATATAATATAAATATGCATACGAGTGCAGTGAGCGCTGGGCCCGAGCTCACTCTAGACCACGCCCACATAATAATTGATTATTTATATTTGAAGTGAAAACTTCTTTAGCAACGTTGTGTTTTGAAACACGATGAAACGAAAAAAGACAAACACATACATCTAGATTTAGCCAGCGAGAGTAGGGTTGCCATCTTCTAAAATAAAAAAGCCTGACTCTGCGCTCTGTAAGGCCGGACATATTGCTCTAAAAGCCGGACGTACGTACATAATTTTGGAAATAACTTTTATACATAATAATAAAAATCTGTTACAAGTTACAGTTGTTTATTAATCACGCATTAACCAATTTAATAACAACAATCATTAATCAGTTGACATTTGTATAGAATATATGTCAATAACAAAATAAAAAATATTGTAACACACTAAACTTATAAAACAAACAAACAAAACAACTCTTTTTCTGGTTAAACAGTTGACTAAAGTTTTCGTTAAATAGATATAAAATGAAACATATTATCTTTGTGGACAAAAAACTAAAAACATAAATTAAAATGAAATCTAGACTTCTCCAAATTATTCAAAAATTATAAAAATCTACCATTTTGTATATTTGGCGTTTTCACCTACGACTGAAAATGACATTTCACCTTGAAATGTCATTTTTAAATTATACAATGTGTACACCATCTTAGCAATTGTTTGCAATTTATTGCGTTCCTTGGTCCACTGGGCGTTTATTAAAGAGAAAACTCTTTGAAAGTAATATTCCGCCAATTTCAGAAGTTCGGAAGACAAAACCCGCGCGAACCAAGAGGCCTCCGCTTCGTCCTTAACACGTTGCGCCTTGCGTAGATTGCGTTGCGTTCGTTCTGCAGGTGCTGCGTGCACTAACAAAAAGCCTAACAAAAGCCGGACAGGCCGGACATATTTTGCCGGACACGACCTAAAAAAGCCAAACATGTCCGGCTAAAGCCGGACAGATGGCAACCCTAAGCGAGAGAATGATATATAGATAGTAATGGTCTCCTCTTTGTGCGATGCTTCGTAGCCTGTCGGTCTCCTCTTTGTGCAATGCTTCGTATCCTCCTCACTCTTGTTTACTTTAGGTTTCTTAAGGTTTCACTTCTACTGCATGTGAATTACACACTCTGTTTTTTATTACTTTTTTTCTATTCTATGTACTTGTTTCTTTACTTAAAATTTACTGTGTAGTTATACATTAATTTTCTGTGTAATTTAATGTATATGGGACGTGTGGGATTGCACTATCCTCCCCACATTCTGGAATAAAACATTATTTTTATTATATTACTAGCTGGTACCCGGCATGCGTTGCAATGCCATTCCAATAAATATTTTTTCTCCCTTCATTTCGTTTTCCATACGTCCGCGTTCCCTTCCCGCGACCCCTTCCCATGCCGCGTTTCCATTCCACTTTCCCCGCCTCTCCCCTCCCTTGTCACTCCTCCTGTGAACCGTACCTCTTTCGTTACCCTTCGCCTCCTTCCTTCCCTCCCTGCCGCTAAAATATATGAAATGCACACATTTTCATTTTTACAAATTTTATAACGCCAGAGCATACCATTATTTTATTTGTTAGCGTTATAAACAGTCATTACAAGTTCATATATAACAGTGTTAGAGATAGTCATATCATTGACCAATAAAATAACGACATAAAAATTTATAGCTTATAACCTTCGCGGACATACGCACAACAAATCACCAAAGTTTCATCGTAATCGGATTAACGGTATGGCAGCGCATGAAATACGAACAAACAAATATTAACAACTATTATAAGCAATAATTGTCAGCCTGAAACACTCATTTACATTGAAAAATCTTCCGAGAAAAGATACTTGCCGCAATCAGAAGGACACGGGTTCATGTCCCGTTGGCGGCAAGTATCTTTTCTCGGAAGATTTTTCAATGTAAATGAGTGTTTCAGGCTGACAATTATTGCTTATAATAATTGTTACCCTTTGTGCTATGCATAAAAATCTGTCTAAACGTTAGTTTATAAATTAAATAAACAAAAATTTTAACAAAACAAAAAACGACTTCAAAAATGCACTAAAAAGTAAAAAAATAATTTCGTATTCTTCTACAACTTCATAATCAACTTACTTTTTCTACTCATCAATATGTAGGTACGATTGATATTTTTGGAGTCGGTGTCAGTCAAGGTAGGTTTGTAACTACATACATAGTTATAGGTGAGATGTGCTTGTGTCGCACAAGCGACTTGACGAGGCGAGAGCAGGGCTGCGGCGTGAGGGGAGCTGTGAAGTGAACTCGTCGGGCCGGGTACCTTTGCTGACACCGACTCCAAAAATAATAATCGTACCTACATATTGATGAGTAGAAAAAATAAGTTGATTATGAAGTTGTAGAAGAATACGAAATTATTTTTTTACTTTTTAGTGCATTTTTTGAAGTCGTTTTTTGTTTTGTTAAAATTTTTGTTTATTTTTTGATTTTTAGTGAATCTGAAGTACACTTACTAATTTGCCTAAATATAGGTAGACCTACTAAACGTGCTGCTCATATGAGAAAGACATAATTTAACCATAACGACGTGAGGGTCAAATTAAGAGATTCGGCCGAGTTTCGTTAATTTGCTCCTAAGAATTGAAGAGTTCCGTTATTTTGTCATGGATCGATAATCAGAACCTAACCCAGGGGTGGGGAACCTGCGGCCCGCGGGCCGCATGCGGCCCGCGAGGCCTTTTGGTACGGCCCGCGGGCACTTTTGGTGCGGCTTGCTGAAAGAACCACAAAAAATTACACAGAACTGGATAGTCTTTTCACGGTGTTTCAGATGTATTTTTAAGTTATTACAAAATCGTTACTAGCAAGTAGTTTCGATACAAATTGAAACGTGATAAAACCTCCCATTTTACTTTTATTTTAATTTGTTATGGTGAAACGACAGTGAAATTCCACCGGAACTTTTAGTTTTCTTGTACCGGGCAGTCCCGATATTTCAGGATTGATGGCAACTCTATTTGGAGGGCAATCTTAGGCAGTCTGTCGAAAACATTATTTTCTATTCATCGTTGCGGAAGTAAAGCTGAAAGTAAATCAATAACATCCTATTAATGACAACTACGAAGAAAAGAAAAGTTGAAGCTGAGTGAAACATGAAATCATTTGAAACTAAATTAGGGCTGTGGAAAGTAACTCGAAATGTATAACACGACGCATTTTCCAATACTGCAAGGACAAAAGCCTTCTACGTCATTTGAATACGCTGGTAAGTGCGCGAAATTAAGTGAGGCATTTAATGAACGATTTGATAAGAGAGCAAACGGATTTGATCATATTTGCTAAACCGTTCAACGTCGAATCATAGATGTGCCTGATAATCTGCAGCACAAAATTGTTGGATTTCAAAGCGATGATGAACCAAAAGCTAGATATAATAATCTCCCCAAATAAAATCAGGAATCACAGGTTATATTAAGTCAAGCACGTCCCTTAACATTTTGTATATAATGCAAACATAAATGCCATAACAATTGCCACACTTCTGGCATAAAAAAATCATTACGTATAATTTATTGTAATTACTTAAATGAATATAGAGTTATATGGCGGACAATAAATATGCTACAAATATGTAGAAAAACCATTCACGTAATCAGAGTACAATTTAATTTAAGCTGGTTGACTAGTGGACTCCTATTAATTCTAAAGGTGAAACCGATCTTGTGCACAATGCAAATTCCTGTTGTGGATTCATCTGTTAACCCTAACGCATTTCGAAGGTAAAACCGTTTTGGTGTTCTAGGTGCAGTATTAATTGAAGCTGGGGACTCACAATCCAATTCCCTTTGATATAAAAACCAGTTTTGTGTTCAAAATGCAATGAAAAAAATCCATGTGTGGTTTCGTCTGCTTACGCATTTCGTAGAAACCCGTTCCCGTTTTTGAAGTGCATTTATAAAATTCTAGTTGCTTTTGGGCTGCCAGTATTAGAATAAAACCATTTTCATGTACTTAGTAAAATGGCTACACTCAATAGTTTTAAGTCTCCGCGTACAGATTCACCTTAAAACTGAAACCAGTTCTGTGTTTAGAATGAAACGAAAAAAATCTAGGTGGGGTTTCATTTTTTGACGCATTCCTCGCGTTAGGAGTGCATTTATAAAATTCTAGTTGTTGTTGAATGTTAGTAGTCAGAATCGGAGGAAAGCCATTTTCATGTTCTGAGTGGAGTTTAAATTCCCCGCGTACAAACTCAATTTATAATTAAAACCAGTTCTGTGTTTAGAATGCACCGGAAAAATTCCAGGTGGGGTTTTATCTCGCTAACTCGTTTCGTAAGAAACCATTCTCGTGTGCAGTGGCGGCTCGTGACTTTTGGTGTGCTAGGGTACTAATATTAAAAAAATGGATGTTGACGTAGGCGAAAAATATTTTTTTTTTCAACAATCGGTGTTTTGTATGAAGATTTTTCAGGAAATCGGTGCGGCATACCGCCAAACTGAAACTTTCTGAAATTTTTCATACAAAAACTTATTTTCAAAAAAAAAATAAAAATAATTTTTGGGCTACAACAACATCAATAATGCCATTTTTTTAATACCAGCACTCTAGCACACCCAAAATTCACGAGCCGCCACTGCTCGTGTGTGCAGTTATAAATTTGTAGTTGCATAATATGTGCTGCCAGTATTGGAGGAAAGCAATTTCATTTTTTCCCGCGTACCTGTAATTAAAACCAGTTCCGTGTTAAGAATGCAACGATAACAGGTGTGATTTCATTTGCTGACGCATTTCTTATATTGGAAGTGCATTTATAAAATTTTGTATTCTTAGTTTATGCTGCCAGAATTAGAGGAAAGCCAATTTCATGTTCTGAGTGTAGTTTTAATTCCCCGCATGCAAATTTAATCTAAATTGAAACTAGATCCGCGTTCAGAAGGCAACGAAAAATTTCAGTTGTGGTTTCATCTGCTGATGCATTTTGACGGAAACCATTCTCATGTTCAAAGTGCAGTTATAAAATTCTGGTTGCAGACTATGTAAAACCATTTGTATGGTCTGAGTGAAGCTATAATTAAATAGTGTCGGCAGTTACGTAACCATTTTTTAATTACTTTTAGTATAACCAGTTCTCCGATTTAAATGCCGCTCCCCCCCCCCGAAAATGGGAATGCGGCCCGCGGGTTAAAGTATGAACATCCAAATGGCCCGCGACGCTAAAAAGGTTCCCCACACCTGACCTAACCAAACTCTCATCAAACTACCCTTGAAGTACATCCTTTCCAATAAAAAAAGAATCATCGAAATCGGTTGGCGTGATATTGAGTTATTCGTCCATTTGTCGCGCACATACTTAATGTAAATTTAAGACTTATATGGTTTTCTCGTGGATGCCATTGTCGGAACTGAACCAAATTAAAATGGGACCACACGGGAAGCACCAGCTTTCAAATAAAAAAAGAATCATCAATATCAGTTCACCCAGTCGAAAGTTCTGAGGTAACAAAAAAAAATAAAATAAAATAAAATAAAAAAAATAAAAAAATACAGTCGCATTGAGAACCTCCTCCTTTTTGAAGTCGTTTAAAAATAATAATTAAACAAATATTGATTTTTATATAATATAAGAAGATTGTAATCGTAGATCTCATAATATTTGAACTTACGGCATTTAAGTTGGCTGCAATGTATCAATATCTCAGCAAATTGCTTGGAACAGGCGTAAATAAATAAGACTAATTATTGTTATAAATATTCGTTAACGTTTGACAGAAATTGACTCTTGTAACTCCTTACTGCATTAACTCATGTGGACAGTTTCAAACAAATTACCGTAGCTTTTCTACATGCATATTAAGCTAGAAATTAATTTAGCATACCAATCGTGTGCGGTCTTGTCTAATAATGACATGGGCATATAATTATTTAGAACAAAAATCTTTCTAAAAATATTCGTACCTTTCAGCTTCCATACAGCTTTATTTAATTAATTTCGCTGAATTAATATTCTCACTATAGGTGGATAATGCCTGCTCATGTTATTTGAACAAAACTCTTATTACATTTTATTTAGTGTTATCAAGTTTAATTTGTAAAACTCTATTTCAATTTTTTTATTTTTTTATTAAATTAATAAAAACAGTTTATTTTTAAACAAGTTCTGCTGTGTAATTATTATTATGCGTGACAGCTGGTTCGCCTTCTGATGGCATTATCAAACTGTCAGTTTGATAATACCTTGTTGCCATCACAGTTTGATAATGCCTTCAGAAGGCGAAACAGCTGTCACGCGTAATAATAATTACTGCGTGACAGCTGTTTCGCCTTCTGAAGGCATTATCAAACTGTCAGTTTGATAATACCTTGTTGCCATCACAGTTTGATAATGCCTTCAGAAGGCGAAACAGCTGTCACGCGTAATAATAATTACACAGCGGAACTTGTTTAAAAATAATGTGTTCTTATTAATTTAATAATAATATTATTGATTATATAAAAAAATCTTATTACATATTTTACTAGCGAGTTCCCAGCATGCGTTGCTATGCCACTTAATATAGAAATTTTTTTCTCGCTGCGTGTCCTTTCCCATTCGTCCCTTTCCCCTTCCGCATCCCCTTCCTCTCCTACGTCACCTTTCCCTCAAGCGTTCCCAATCTGTTTTTCCCACCTTCCCTCTCCCCTCTCCCGCTCCCCGGTCCGTCAACCCTCCTCCCGCGTTCCATATATTCAATCCCAGTACATTCAGTTATCAAACAGCTCGCGTGCCACCTATTACGATATTTTTCTCAAATTTTCATTTTTCATATATATCAAACATTCATTTTTGATTATTATAAGAACAATCAATCTAATTTGGTGACTATCAGGTACCTATTTAAAATGGTTCCATTCCAACTCAGAACCACCTCAGAAAGGTCATTAAAGGCTATGAAAAAATAATTTTAAAATAGCCAGTAACCCTAACCTAACTTAACCTATTTAACCATTTTTTATTTATTTTTTATCATCACTCTTAATGACCTTTCTGAGGTGGTTCTGGGATGGTTTCATTCTGAGTTGGCCGGTCACCATTTAAAATAAACATAATCTTTATTAGATTCAAAGTATTTGATTTTGATTGGTACCATAGGACTTCGATTAAATTCATTAATTTCAAAGAGATTAACTAACTAACAAACCTCACGCCGTTTCTCCGCAGGGGTAGGCAGAGAGGACGGACCGCCAAACAACTCGGTCTTGGCACACACTCTTTGCCTCACTCACATTCATACATCGTCTCATACATTCTCTTCTATTATTCTAACTTTTGACATGGCCCGACCTAAGTATCTGATTCACTTGATCGTGCCATGTCTTCCTCGAAAATTGAAATTTTATTTAACAATCGATGGTTTGTAAAATGTTATTCTCAAATTAAATTTTTGACAGTTTCGTAAGAGTTTTTGTAATGATTAAAAAATTCAGTTGTATTGTCGTGTGGTTGTAATAATCCAGAAAACTTTGCGAGGGTGGAAAGAAGGTATTTTGAAAGTTTCAAACATTTCGTATACTTAATACAGCAATACATAGAAAACTCACATACCTACATGGAAGCAAACATATATTGATTTTTACATATTAGGTCCTTACATATGAAATTGGCGTTTTGTATGGGAGGAACATGCGAGCTCCTCTAATTTGGTAGCCGTCTGTTGTGCAGTGTGTGGTCTAGCGTTCTAACGCGCGTTTGTTGATTTGCTTCACTCAATTCGTGAGGTACACCCACCTTTCAAGCTTTTTCACCTTCCCAATTTGCTTCAAGTGGATTAAAACAGTTTTATCACTAACACCGCAGCCTGCAGCTAACTCGGACGTGGTTTGCGATGGATCCGCTTCCACAATAGCCTCTAATTCTTCATTTTCAACTTTGGTCTCCGGCCGTCCACGGGGCTTGTTCTGCAGGTCGAAATTTCCAGAACGAAAACATTGGAACCTAAAACGCACCATGCTTTCTTCTGCGGCACCGTCGCCATACACATCATTAATCCTTCGAGCCGTTTCTGCAGCACTGGTGCCACGGTGGAACTCGTACTCGTAAATAGCGCGATATTTCAAGTTTTCCATTTTGTAAACTAAATGACGCAAAGAAAAAAAAATTAAGGAAAAAACAAACGAATTATAATTTTCGAAACACAAATACATGAGTAAATAGCTGTATAAATTTGAATTTGGAATTCCTAACCAAAGAGAAGTATTTGAGATCAAAGTTGCCAGTACGGCAAAATGCCAATTTCATATATTGTAAGGACCTAATATACAGATTATGTTTGTAAAGTAATTCGCTTAGCTAATCAATCCACTTTCGTTTATAAAATACATAATGTATGCACTTAAAGTTCAATCAGAAGTAGTTAACTATGTGATCTAGTTATTCTAGATTATCTAACCACTGCATGCTTAATTACAACTAGTTCTGATAAGTTCGACATTATCCCGTAAAGAACCGTTTTCTTCACCTGACATTTCGTCACGCTCAATTTCTCACATGTGGGTAATAATTTCGCTCATTCCGATTAAATCGAAAATCCTGTTTATATGTTGATAATGCTTCCATTAGATGTGAAATGTGGCGGATGCAGTTAGGTAGAGATAAGACTTAATTACATTATTTAATAATAAGATTAACTTACATAAAGGTACCAATAAAATGGATATGCATAGTTTATCAGAATATTTTGAACACTTATTTGCAACCTCAGTTCTCTTAGGAATAACGCATTGCCTACTGCTTAATAAGCTGAATAAACTACTGAACGGTATGTTATCGATATCTGGGTGACCCGAAAATTCGTCCTGCGACAATTCATCCGGCGACAGTTCATCCTGCGACAGTTCATCCGGCCGACAGTTCATCCTGCCGACAGTTCATCCCGCCGACAATTCATCCGGCGACAATTCATCCTGCCTGATCATTTAGAAGATTTTTATTAAGTAAGTATGCAAAGAGGATATACGGCCGTACAACCAAAATCGATATACTTATATCTGAAGGCATCTTCAGTGGAAATCCGCTGTAAAAATATTTTTACTAAATAGGTTAGATTAGGTTAGGTTAGGTTGTACGGCCGTATATCCTCTTTGCATACTTACTTGAAGAAAAAATCTTCTAAATGATCAGGCAGGATGAATTGTCGCCGGATGAATTGTCGGCGGGATGAACTGTCGGCAGGATGAACTGTCGGCAGGATAAACTGTCGGCAGGATGAACTGTCGCAGGATGAACTGTCGCCGGATGAATTGTCGCAGGATGAATTGTCGCAGGATGAACTGTCATGGAACCCGATATCTGACACCCTTGTTGAGATAGGATGCTGTGATACGGCTAATATCACGCGAGGCCGCCAACATAGGCTCTTTTACTCCCTAAGTATACAGCTAGCTTATCAAAGTATTGATACCCCTAAGAAGAGTTAGTTACTTAAACTGCTTTAGAGGAAATCTGTGAAACATTCCGCATGACCTGCAATAAGTTTAAGTACGAACTGGCGAAGATTAATGTTAAATCACTATTTGCTAACAATCGATTTATATTATAAACAACAAAAAATATATGATTTGGATAAATTGAAGCTTTTTCTATTGTTTTCATTAAGTAGAATTAAAACAAATTTTTTCATTACCTACTTTATAAAAAATATAAGTGTAAACTACTAAAAGATATGTTTTTTAAAAGAAATATATGAACTTTTTTCCTATCCTGTAAAATTATTCAAAAAATAAATAAAAACACTTGCGCTTAAAATCTAGACACTTAAATTATGACTCCGTTTGCCAAGCTATTTTTATGCCAATAATTACTTGGCATAAAATTACCTGGCACACTAAGAATACTGATTTGGATTGTATATAGCTTCGTCGTAAAACGTTATATACTTTACCTATATTTTGCTGTTAATTTGTTAACGTAGTTTTTGTAAAATAAAATAAAATTGTTTTTTAAAATAAAAAAGAAGGATGATTATTTTTTTAATATTAATCAATTCATATTGTGTTCCATTATTTTTTTTCAAATGTCACATAATATTTATTACACTGAAATCTCGTTAAACGTTTGTCAGCGTCAATTATTATGTCGAATAAATGTTATCAGTATAAGTATTATGTAGAGAGGTTATAAAAATAATAAAATAAAATCAAACATAGTAAAAGATGAAGGTAAATACAAGAAAGTAGGAAAATCGAGTAAGAAAATCGATGAAGATTGTTATGTAAACCGCTTCTCCGATAGTTAGTAGTGAAGAGAAGCGGTTAGAGAAATTGTTATTGTTTTCAAGCGGAATTCAGCTTGCAAAACAACATCTCAAAACGCTTAGTTTCTTCCGCTAGACCGGTCTTAAGGTCCGTGTATCAAGAATTAAATACCTACTTACTGTTGATACTATTAAATTATCAGTAAGGCAAACCAAAAAAATCGAAAATCGTGATATCACACGAACAATATTGATATTTCCTATCAGGAACTCAAATTCCTGACGTAAGATAATTTATACAAAATATTTGTTAGAGCACTGAGATGTCATTACGTTTTACAGGTAGAATCTTCTCTATAAATATAAATGAGTCCCCGAAATGTATGTACGCGCATAACATCCGAACGATTGCACCAAATTGGATAATTCTTTTATTTTTGTGTTTGTTATTGTTAGGACAAAGTTTGTATAAACATACTGGTGAGCTCTGGCATCATGAAATTTGTATAAAAAAATTGCAATAGGTGGCACGCGAGCTGTTTGAAAGCTGAATATACGGAATGCGGGATCGGGGAGGGGTAACTCGGGAGGGGGGTTCACGGGAAAGGGGGAGTGGAGTGGGGAGAGGGAAGGTTGAGGAGGCGGAGTGGGAACGCGAGAGGGGAAGGGACGCGGGAGAGGAAGGAGAGGCGGAAGGGGAACGGTACAAATGGGAAAGGAAACGCAGGGAGAAACAATTTCTTTATTAAATGGCGTCGCAACGCATGCCGGTAACCAGCTAGTAATTAAATAAAAATATGTTTTGCTGGATAAAAGAGGTTGTATTTTATCACTCAGTTCGCACCTATAATTAATAATTTCCTTTTTTATACATATATTTTTTTTATTTAATAAGAAAGACAAACATTCCCTGATTACGAATAACCTGACAATATTAATTGAAAATCTGCTACTACTACCGCAGTAAGTGGAAAATAATGTTTTGTTGTGATTCAGGACTAGCCAGCCGAGGAATTAAACCCACAACGCCGGTAATGCGATGCCAACTCAGTCACTGACCGGTGGAAGATAATAATATATTTATTCCAGAATGTGGGAGGTTAGGGGGCAAACATTAATTACGTGAGCAGTTTTTATTCAAACCTAACCCCCCCTTCCCTTGGTGAGATAAATTTGGGCTACTTCGTATATTCTTTTCAGGTAACGTGAGATTTTGCTGGACCCCCCCACCCCCCTTTGAGCTCACGTAATTAATGGATGCCCCCTTAGTGCAATTCTGCACATTCCATAAAGTACAATATTTAACATGCACGTAAGAAAGTAAAAAATATTCCTAGAACACAATAAATATAATATATATGGAACAAAATATACTTAAATGGTCTGTAGCATTATTTAACATTGGTGGGGCAAATAACTTTCTCCAGTGTGCTTCCATGCTGGAATCTGAACTCTGAAGGTATACCATATTGAAGACATTTCCAGAGTTGTGTATCCTGCCACCCTGTTTCTTCTCTCTCTCTGGTTTCAATCCTGGGATTGGTTTGCAGCAATTTCCTCTATTCTTCTCTTCCATTCTTCCCTGTCTTGTGCGGCTCTTTTGAAGTCTGCATATGATGAGCAGCGCTCGTCCACCAGCAGGTCCCCCAGGTACTCTCGGCGTGGGCGTCACCTAGAGTTTGTCCCCTCGGCCATACCCTCCATTATGGCATGCAAGAGGCCTTCTTGTCGTATTACATGGCCGATCCATCTTCAACGCCTTTCGGACAAGGTCCTGAGCAGGTGCCTTCCTCCTTCGATTCTTTGGAGAACCTCCTCATTTGTAATGTGGTCTCTCCAGGAAATTCTAAATAGTCTTCTATAGGACCACATCTCAAAAGCCTCTAGTCTTCGTTTATCTCTTTCGGATAGGCACCATGTATCGCAGCCGTACATCAAGATACTCCATACATAGGTCTTGATGAGGAGTATTCTAAGTTTTAGGTCTATATTATTTGATTCTATTATTTTCGACCTTTTTTACAAGGACTGTAAAACCTTGAGAATGTGTAAAAAACGCGATACGAATGCAAATGAAGCAAGGAACGTGCTCCAGGACAGGGTTGTTTAACAGTCCCTTCTCTCTGCTTACCTCTCCGGAGAAACGGTGTAATAGTTAATTAGTTTAAATATTGAAAGGTGTTAAGTAAAATAAATATCCCAGGCGCCATTCCAGGATATTTTCGGCGCCTTCGTGGGACTGAGCATGCATACAGAAGGTGCGGTTTATCCAAAAATTGCGAAATAACTCTAATCGCTACTGAGGTGAGAAACACATCCATAAAATGTTAACCTCTGCTCGAGTTCAACCAGCATTCCAGAGAGATGTTTAAACCCAGGGGTCACCAAAGGAGAAACCGTATCTTTTCACATCAAAAATCTTTAACGTAATAACCATAAAATTATGAATTTATTTCTGAAGCTACTAACTAAGCACAACGCGGCATTACATACTTGGTTGAAAGTTTATGATACATTACAAAAGAAATTTAGCACGTTTTTTTAAATCTTATATATGTAAAATCTCGTGTCACGGTGTTTTTGTTTGCTCCGAAACGGCTTGACCGATTTTTATGAAATTTTGTATGTATGTTTGGTAGGTATCAGAATAGATTTTAAAATATATTTTATACCGTTAGGTGATTAGGGAACGTACCCATACTACGTGACCTCTTCGGGGGGGGGGTCTTCAAAATGTCACGCTTGGTACAAATGAGCGGCGGTTTGCTTAGGATTTTGGTCACCGGGGGGTTAAAAATTGCAAAAAATTGGTCACGTAGTTCGGGTATATTCCCTTAGGGTGTCCACATGTAGAAAAAAAAAACCTTTTTTTTCCATTTTTTTATTTCGTTTTTTTTTTATTTGGCTTAAAATATCTATAACCCCAAATTTTAATCATCCTACCCCCCACCCTCCCATTTTTAAACGCGATTTTTGTATTTTTGTATGAACAAATTTAACCGTCTTTCGTATTTCAAACAGAACGAAATGATTTATGTTGTTGAATGACAGATAGCGCTACGTTCGCCTCATCGAACTTTTATCCACACGTGCGCAAGACATTCACGAGAAGCGTCGCGCCATTTTGATGTTTCATTCGGCATCATGCTAAGATTCATAATAAATTGTAAAGCGCCCTTGAGGTGATTTTTCACAGAAACGGCGCTCTAGAAATAATCCAATTATTATTCATGTTCTCGCGTGGGCAAACCATCGAGCTTATTTATATTGGCTAAAGACGGGCTGACAAAAAATATCGTACACTCAATTGCTCTTCGAAATTCGTATTGATTTTCTTTATTTAAATGTCCTACTTTAGTTGGTGTTTTTTGTTTTGTTTTTATCGGCGGTCATCGTCTACAGTGCTCCATTCTTCTTTCTGTCATAGAACCTATCCGCACACACTTACAATACATTCGTTATTTTTTTTTTATTTAACAACCTAAATATTTAAAAGAAATAATTTATATGGCAGAACAACGTTTGTCGGGTCAGCTAGTTAAATTACAATTTTCATGTATGATTTTTTGATATTTTTATTACATATCTGGTTATTTTAGACTCTTTTACCTTCTCGATATGGCATTTCACAAACAATCGCTTTTGAAGGGTTTTAGAAGATTTATTCTGTAAGAGTTTAAAAACGTGAATAGATTACAAGTAAACTTATAATATTTCTAAGAATACAACACTCTATTTGTTTCACAACCATTTTCAAATATTATGAATAATTAATTAAAAAGCGACAAAATCCCAATTCAACTATAATATTACGTTACTTAAGCAGGAACACAAAAAAAAAACACATTTATATCACATCCAACAATCAATAATAGAGGTTCTTCAATAGTAGAGGTGTTGAAATCCATTGCGTAATTTTAAATAAAATTTCTAACGGTATTGGCGCTGTATTGGACTATCAGAATGTATGTAATGAAAACTGTTGCATTTACCTAAAAATCCAGGCGGAAATAAATGTGAAAACGTCCCGGAAATTAAACTAAATCTCACTGATCAAGTGATTTTGCTGCTTCCGAAAACAGATTACTTTGGATTGCCATTGAAGTCAAATTATCTATGGTTTCATAGTGCTTTCGCGCAAACGAAGTATTGCATTCCGTATGTCTAAATTTAAACTTCAGTTTCACCCGTGATTAGTAGTGTTCAATATCGGTACTTTTACTACCCGTCGGTATCCGTTACTTTCACAAAAAGTAATCGTTACTATGTAATCGTTACTGATTACTTTGATTACTTTCGGGTAGTAACTACTGCAAGTATCAAATCGTTACTGAATGCTTTGATTACTTTCGGGTAGTACCGACTACTAGTATCAATTCGTTACTGAATGCTTTGATTACTTTCGGTTCCGGATACCGCCGGATAGATACAAATCGTTACTGGTTACATTTTGACGTTTGTGTATTTCGTTAGCGCGGATAGCGTGTACTTTGGTTATGAATTTTTAGGATTCTACGTTAGTTATTTATAGGTACTTCGAATATTTTGAAGAGTTTGTGTGTTTAGATTTTTTTACATTATCCTTTAATCGTAAATTACATAATATTAACACACTGGATTGACGTGTCATTTTCCTTTGAAATTCGAAACGTTATTTTACATGCGTGTTTTGATTTTTGTTTTTCTAGCTTTGAGATAAGTTAATAAAACACTATTATAGGCTGGTGGTAGTTTTTTATACATTTTATTTATTATTTATTTAATCTCACATAATGTCATATTATACCTATGATGATAGATTTTATAGGCGGGCTTATTACTTGGCGGAAATTTCTACAAACCAAATTCATCTCTATAATCATAAAATTAAAAATGAAGCGCATATTGTATTATTATTTTTTTTTTTGTAAACTCCACAGAAATTTAAATCTTATAATGTGTGATAGAATAAAAGAGGTGTTAAAATTATTACTTTGAAAACTTTTTATAGTCGTAATAATATCTAATAATCATATTTTTTACACCGTTCGAAAATTGTAGTAGATACCTACCGTCAAAAAACTTGCATACTTAGTACAAATTGGTAGCAATATAGATATATCAGATAGCAAGGTACACAAACATAAATATCAACTGAAAGCGTTTTTTTCCCGATGTAAACAGTATTTTTTGTCTCTGGCAATACCGTACTTAAACGTCGCGAAGCGGTGTGAAGCGCCCCAGCGGCACAAATAGAAACGACCAAATAATCGGTACAAAGTGTGGTTTATTTATGAACAGCTGGTATAGCGTGGAGCGCCTCTTGCGGCACAAATAGCAACCAAGTAATCGGTACTGAAGTATCCGCATCGAAAGTAATCATTTCAAAGTATCAATGAAAGTAATCATATCAAAAGTAACGGATACTCTTCGTTTTTAGTAGTCGGTACTTTGATTACTTGGTGAGTACCGATTACTTCAGTACCGAATGATTACTTTTCATGCATCTCTACCCGTGATGTGCAAGGGCAAGGCCGTAGCCAGGGGGGGGATCAATCCCCCTTGATCCCCCCCGAATTTGACATTGACACCGAGGAGGTAATTGATTTGTTCGCTGCAAAGAAAGCTAGAAGACTAAATTTAATTTTGTAATTATAAAAATACATGATAAGATTGATACGTACCATTTAATTCTTTTATTTAAAAAAAACTTAACGTATTTCTTATAAACACTGTTCCACCAAACCAAATCCCCTCCCGAATTTTTTTTCTGGCTACGGCCTTGTGCAAGGGGGTTCCATACAAAGCATCGCATCGGACCATTCCATTTCTGCTCCATAGTTATCCAACAGGCAAACATACAAACGCACGCACAGACAGTATTTCATGGAATTATACCCTTGCACGATGATGTCGTTTCTCACCAAACCCTTCTGGACGGAAGGAGAAAGACTCCTTCGAACACCTCTCACCCCAGAAGATAGGTGGAAGCTTGAGTGGCAATCAGCCAATGTCAAAAACGCCAATCTCGTTCAAGATCCCACTGAGAGACAGCCTGGGTTTTCATTGCCTCGCAAACTCTGGACTGCCATCAATAGGATAAGGTGCTCCCATAGCCGTTGTGCTCACATGATGCATAGATGGGGCCTTAAAGAGTCGGCGATGTGTGAATGCGGTGCGGTGCAGAGCACCGAACATGTGGTCAACGAATGCACGCTCCATTCATTCCCCGGCGGGATTGATGAGGTCCACAGGGCAACGCCTGAGGTCCTAGACTGGCTCGCAGACCTAGATGTCCCCCTCTGACCCCCCACCATACGAAAGAAGAAGAATGGAATTAGTATGCAGATGCTAAAGATAATAATAAGATTATATTTATTCGCAGTACTTGACTTTTGACCAGCACAGCGCAGTGCCATCGAGGGGAAAGTTAGTTGCACAATGTAAACACCACTCGAGAGGCATCTGCCAGTAATTGAGGAAGAGTCCACTTGGAATCAATTACTTATTGTAGTCAGGACAGGTATGCTAGGCCTCTTGGCCACTTGGCCACGTGAATAAGTGTGCTTGGTTATATATTACCAGCTGTGATTACAATGCTCAATACCTTCAAAGGCTTGAAAGTACTGAAAATGATAAATATATATTTTTTTCATTTTGGGATGTGTATATACTGTATATGGGTACTGTCGCCCCGGAAACCATTTATTAGATAACCATAGGTTATTCCGAGTGGTTCGCTACGTTTGGTGACTTGCAGGGGTGCCCGGGTTCATGGGGTGAGGTTTGTCCATGTCTTGGCAGCCGATACGTCTGCCCACCTATTGCGTGGCGGGCCGGATCGAGGGAGACTGGTTGAGGAAGGTCTTTTGACCACTCCAGCAGGAATCTCTCGACCTGTCGCCTCGCACCGCTGTTAGACGGATAGATTCATACGTCCGTCACTCCTGGACACACTGACCCCCAGATTCCTACGCACCTCTCATACCTTTTTCCTTCCCGGAACTTCCTATCCTTCCCTTTCTTAAAAAGACCCTCCACACAGCATCCGCTAAAATGACATAGGCCCTGAGGGAAATTATTTTCCCCAGGGCTTCCTGTGTGGAGTTAATGTAAAAAAAAATTGAAACGTGCTTGATATAGCTTTGGCCGTATTTTGGTAATAGCGAGATACTTCTCAACCGTCCTCCTTTCCCTTCACGCTGCCTTCAGCCTCACGACGCACTCAAATTGGGGATGCCATAGTTCCACTGGCCCCGAGCAGTTGGAACTCTTGTTAAAAATACAATTTAATGACTTGTCTTTGTTCTTCTTCCACAGATACATCTCCTTTACCAGCGGACAATGCAAACTCCACAGAATGGCTGCAGAGCGCCGGACAATCTCAGAAGGAATACTTCCGCCCAGGAGATCCGAAGCAGACCGATTCTAACAAGGAAGCCAATAACAATGAACGGACCCATTCAAAAATCTTGCTGGACACTTTAGCTGCTAAGCATCCGGATACCAAACCAGAGAAAGAAAAGGGTAAATAATAAATTACTATTGTACGTTTGATTTTTTTCCATGAAGGCAACTAAGGATCTGTTTTATCGTTTTTTCGACAACCAAATAATATGAACTCGCGATGAAAGAGAAAGGGGCCTTTTTGACCTAGAGCTCTGTATGCCATTACACCAAAGCCCTTTTAAGGATCTGCAAAATTTGCAATTGTAATTACTTCATGTGCACTATAATAACCGACATTATTCATAGTTATGATTTACGACATAGATATGAATCTTATTGACTTTTTCCCACATGTTTACAAAATGTCTGTAAAATAATTAAACTACTACGGAAAAATAATAATTTATTTTTAGAACGGGCACATCTTTAAATCAAATAAGAGGATGAAAAAATTAGATTAGTGAATAAATTCTTCGCTAAGGTTTAACCCGTTGAATTGCAGAAAACCATATTTGTCCCAGCTCACATATGTCTCATATAAATCGCTGTAATTCCCTTACTACCAAAGTTGGAAATATTTTCTAACTGGGTTAGAATGGCAAAATACCACACTCTATAGTCAAATCTAAAAAAAAGAAAATTCACACCATTATGAAACCAAAGCTCTGAATCGCTATTTGAAAAGAAAATTGAAATTTTGAGAATTTTTTATTAATTATTTTCAAATGAAAAGACAAAAAAGTAAGGTGACAATAACGTTTATAACACATTTATCTAATAAAATATATGTTTGTTTTGACTTTTTTCGTTAATAGTAATTGTAGAAATTTTTTAAAACTTTTTTATGTTTGCGTGCAAAATTTTTATATTTCATAAATTATATGTTTATTTTGAAATATAATTAAAACTGGAGTGTTCTGTTTAACAAAACCTCAATACCCCAATTGAAGTTCTCATAGAGGACACCGGTACCTATTATGATCATCCCGTTCCACATAGTACCTGCGTAAATCTATTAATAAGAAGCATTTCAATAATGTTTATTTCTATTAGAAAGTACACCTTAAACTATAGAATACATTTTCTTCCAGACGAATTAATATTCGGTTATTCAGACGACGACAAAGCAGATGATGAAGGATTCCAGAGCTTCGTCGAGCTGATCCCTACATCTGGTTTGGCCCCAAAAATAACAACAAAACAAACATCCACTACCCCATCAGCACCAGTGTTCCCAACCAATCTTTCTCCTTCTGTCCAATACGGCAACGAACACGAAGATGCCGAATCCAACGAGAAAAGAAACCCAAAGAAAGCTATCGGAGTACACCCCGTTACGGATATCTACGACGATAAATTCTTAACAAACACCTTCGCCATATTCTACAATAAGGATGGTATTGAATCGACACCCAGTGGTTCGGAAGAATCCGTTGAAAAGGACGATGACAAGTTTAACGGAGAACGTCCAGATATCTCAAAACCAAATATAGATAAGGGGGCTCAAGCCATGCATAGTATTCCAAGGTTCACCTCAGGCCATCAGAACAGCTTTGGTATTCCCATCGAAGAGGCAGCTAACTTGAGGAGTACCACTCAGTCGTCAGTGTACAATACCAGGGTTTCTCCGACACTTCCCTCCATGGTGGGCAGGAACAAAGTGAGGAGTACAACCGTCAGAAGCAGGTGGAACTCAACTGAAGATGGTGAGTATTATTCTGCGTTATTTCTGATGACCTCTTTGAAACCCTATTTTATCTGTTGCTCGTCGATTACTAAAGCTCATTTAATCAAAGAAATTAAAATATGATAAGTGATGATTATCAAGTTTTTGGATATAGCTACCGGCAATTGAATTTCCTCTTTTATTTGATCCCCTTATTTTATCAGCCCCCTTTTCAACAAACAACCGTACAATGTTGAGCAATCGAGTGACGGATGATAAAGTTCCCTTGGCGGCCGAAGAATTTTCGAGAGTTGTGAGAAGGAGCTCAGTCAAAAAAGTTTCAGTTTTAGGTGTAGCCTCTTCAAGACTCACGTTATTTAATAAAATTTTAGTTGTGGTGGAAAGGCTGAACGTCTGGAGAAGACTGGTAGAAATTAATGATTGGATGGTCTTTGGAATCGAAAATAATTGCTTGGGAACGAATCAGGGCGAATGTTGGGTTAGATTCCTTCAAGGATGTGGAGTTATGATAATAAAATAATGGAATATTTCAGGCATCTGCTTCTCTACCCGCCTGTCGATGTGCCGCGGTGTGCTGCCGTACGACCTGACCACCCTGCCCCTGGGCGGTGGAGCCCGCCTGCTCGAGGCTGCTCCTCTTCTGCAGGTACTGCTCCGCTCCGGCTGCAGCCCCCGCGCCAGGCAGTTCCTCTGCTCACTGCTGGAGCCCGAGTGCCGCCCGCAGGGGATGAAGGTGCTGCCGCCCTGCAGACCTGCTTGTGACGGTAACTAAAGCTTGATAGTAACCTTTATCTGTAGTTATAACCAACGATAATAGAATTCAAGTCTCCACTCATTATTTTCCAGTCATCCAGCCGCTCGAGGCGTTTAGAATCGAATAGT
The DNA here is from genome assembly GCA_917880885.1 of Limnephilus marmoratus. Classification (NCBI taxonomy): domain Eukaryota; kingdom Metazoa; phylum Arthropoda; class Insecta; order Trichoptera; family Limnephilidae; genus Limnephilus; species Limnephilus marmoratus. Next base: position 18,677,546 of record OU862910.1, on the reverse strand, counting down.
AGATTCACTTTAAGATGAGAAGAGGTTTGATGTAAGAACCAAGCGGTCTCGCATTCTTTCATGAGATCTTTTAAATTTGAATCGGGTTCGCTGATGTGATATGGAGATTAATCTCCAGGTGATGTAGAGAATCTCATTTTATGAGGTCCTTAAAATGACCTCGTAAATGTTTTGGTGTTTGTGAGCTACAACATTATCTCTCTATATTATGCACACAGCATGTAATTTAACTTATAATGCCTTATTATATATTGGAATCCTTCCTTAATAAATCAAATGAGACATCCTTTTAGAAACAAAGCCCAAAGCCAAAAGTCATAGATATGAGGAGCAACGAAGATATTTGGTGAATTACCCGAGGAAATTAAATTAGAAGAAAAGCTAAACAAATTTAAATAAAAATTACGAAAATATGTGATTTATTTATTATACACATTTTTTAAATGTATGGGGACATAGGAAACTATGAATCTCTCTGAAAACAACACATAAATATAAAGAATCAAAGGGAAACAGAAGACTGTGAGGTCGCATACAGAAGAGATGGGCTAATGATTTCAAGAGAACTGCAGGCTTCAGTTGGGTGAAAGCCGCTTAGAGTTGACAAATCTTGAAAAAATCAAGGGAGATCTGTTCAAAGCTGGACGCCAGGAAGCTCATGAAAACGGAAAAGAAACCCGCGATTAGTCTACTACAACAACCTCTTCGATCAAACAAAGATTTGTTCAAAGGTGAACCGCGTTTATTAACTTTGCAGAGATCGCCGGGTCCTGCCACGACGTGATCAGTGCAGCCCCCGCCTCCCTGGCCGCCGTGTTCGACTGCTCGCAGTACCCCGCCATGGGATCGGGCGAGGAATGCGCTCCGGGGAGGGGTGCAGCTGGCCCCTCGGGTCGGGGCGCGTGCCCGGCGGGAGAGATACGCTGCACGCTGGACGGCTCCTGCGTGCCCCAACATTGGCGCTGTGACACCATCAGCGACTGTCCCGGCGGCACGGATGAGCAGGGGTGCGATGAAGGGTGCGGACCCAATGAGTTCAGGTAATGAGAACATTTTTTTACAAAGGCATTAGTTTATTACATGCCAGTCATGTCTAAACATTTTTATGTACTTCTACTAGGTTAATAATTTTACTTTAAAAAAAATTCATGCACAAATAATGAATAAGTAAATAAAAGTTAGTAGTTATATAGATACTAGGAAAATAAAAGATACAAATAACATAACATGTACCAGCGGTGTGCCAGTTTTGCGGCTAGGAGATACGCAAAAACACAGAAAAGAAAAAAATTAAAACACATTTTTTTTTTAAATTACAATTTCAAAAATAAATCAGATTTATTGTAACAATTTTTTAATAGTGCATTTAATTTTTTTACTACTAAATTTAAGTTACTTAGTAAAGAATTTTATTACAATAAAACTCTTTTAAAAAAAATGTCTGACAGATCCTGAAGCCATTACATTAATGTCTCTAGTTATCAGTTATCTTTCATGGGTTATTGTTAATAATTATAATAGTAGCTATTCAAATGTTTATTTTTAAGGTTCAATTTTTGTGATTGTTTTTTTAATGTAGATTCTCGTACTATTTATAAGTATCATTGTTTCACCACAACGGCCATAATATGCAAACCATATATTTTATAAAAGTCAAGGATGGATCCAAAGATCCAACCGCCCCCCTACCGCTTCCAAAAAAAGAAAATAGTACTCCAGATTCTGTTACAACCATAGACATTTGAATATTACCATATGTCTATGGATCCAACAATATTATTCGCATCATCTCTTTTACCAATGTGATGTGAAAAATAAGTTGTGATAAGTGGAGTCTCAGTATTTTATTATGAATTTTTCCAACCCCCACCCCTCCTCCACGTTTCCCCCTTGCCCCTCCCCTGAGGATCGAACACCCTGTTAATGCTTTAGATGTGCCCTTAATAATAGGAATAGTTATGTCGCCAATTTTAATGGTATCATAACCTTATAAGAGTGTAGAATATCGACGACGATCGGATTTTCTTTTTTGTGTGAATTCCTCCAAGAGTACCAACTGCTCCCAAGCGTTTGGAGCCAGTGAGATATTGGCATCGCCAATTAGGGTATGTTTTATGGCTGAAGGTAGTGAGAAACACTTTTTCCTGAGAATTATTAATGAATCGCCGCGGTAAAAGATTTCGCTTGCAGTTTTCAAGTGTTAAAATATGTGTTTTTCACAACAACACAAATTGATTTTCAACCATATTCATCTTGTCAGGTAAGTCAATCGTTTATGGGATATAGATTTATATAATGGAATCTTCATGAACGGTGTTGATTGCTATGGACCTTATTAAAATATAATGCTAGCTATAAAAAATCTACCAATATTGGACCCATTTGTAATAAATTATGTAATCGATTAAGACAATAGATCTATTTACCTAAGCATTAGTACCTCTCTTAGGACTGACATAATATCGTAACTTAAACGGATTCACGGCAAATCTACCAACAAGTCATGGTGTCTGCGGTCCACTTGAGCAATGTGCCGTGTAATAGTGCTAAATAACATTGCAAACGACAGTAAAGCATGCGTACCGAAACGTCAAGCGGCACTCTCTTTGTAGCCGTAGGAAAGAGTTATTTATATACGGTATTTTAAAATTTATTCATCAGACGTGAATCCACTTGTTTTAAATGTTCACTGACTAAATATTTCTGACACGCTTCGTTGGAAAACGTTGACGGATGGAGAAAAATATGAAACATATCGGGAGGACTTTTCAGATATTTTTTCATTGTTTTAAATACGCTTCTAACAGTCATAGTCAGCTCACTTGATTGGCTGTCGAATTCGGATTCCAAAGCGGGTACAGCTCTCTTTTCAACAGTCTCGTTTGAAAGCTTTAGAGCTCTAGGACAGTGAAATCGAGAACTTTATATTAATCAATATCGGATCGATGGGCGTAACTTTCGATGATTTTATATCGATGTGCCGAACACGGTTTCACCGTCAAACCAATATTGACAGGGAATAAATAAGAAATCATAAGCCAAAATGACAAACGCCGAACAATTACGTCATCATCATCATCATTTTCTTCCCCTTGACCTATTCGGGTCGGGGACCCATTGCATCGACAAGGCTCCTCCATACGTCCCTGTCTTGTGCTGATTGTTCGGCCTCTGTCCGTGGTAGACCCATCCTCTCCGCACACAGTTTCTGGAGTTGCCTCGCCCAACTGTGTCTGGGGCGGCCCACTCGACGTCTACCCCCTGGAATCGCACTCAGTATCTTCCTCGGAATTCAGTCATCAGACATTCTTAGTACATGCCCAATTCACCTCAGTTGCGATTTTTCTATGAAAAGTAGCAGTGGTTCAATGTATAGATCGTCTCGGATCGTCGAGTTTCTTATATGATCCCATTTCGTACCCCTTGCCACTCCTCTCAAGTACTTCATTGCCAACAATTTAAATTGGCATTGTTGAATTGAAACACTAACCCAAATATGTATTGGCAGTCCGCATTTCGTTTTTGATACTAAACGGGAGTTAATTAGTTAATGAGGTCTTTAGTCATATTTCAACCATCTTAGTTTCTCAAAGATCGAACGGAATAAATTAGTCGTTTCTAGGTTGAATTATTTAAGTCTGTGGATCGCGTATATGACATCTTTCAATTCTAAGAGCTTCGGTAGTTGAACTCTGATCATTAATAAGTCAGTCATTTTGCATAACGAACGACATTATCCAAATAAATGCGTATAAATACAAACCGAAAACTTCTGAAACTATGGTAAACGGGCTAAAATTTATCAATCGTTGTCGGTCGTAATTTCTCTTACCTCGTATCGCAAATATTGACAATTGACCGTAAATGATGGATTTTGTCAACAACATACTGATATAATAGGGTTTTATTGATCATCCATGTACCTTCGACCTTCTCGACTATTCGGAACTTTTCGGATTAGTAAGTTAAGTGACAGCCGGTTGTTTTTTTTTGCGACCTCTAGCTCCATGTTACCACACTTAGGCCCTAAAAAAGCTACAAGTATTGACACTTAAGTGGTATTCTAGTCTAGAAAAAAAAAATAATAAAAAATTTACTTCATATTTCGATGATTTGAAGGGATTTTTCAAAATTCGAATTATTTTAAAAGTTAAAGCCATTTTAGTGCGACCGGTTTAGATGGAATCTAAATACAGCAAAATTTTAAACGCGTGTTTCTCCAAACTACTTTTTTCGAGACGGTTGACACGATATCCTAGTTCTACTGAACCAATTAATTTGAAATCGGTGTGAGCCTTCTCTATATATATTACTCTTTCGCGCTAACTAAAACTATAATAAAATTTTAATTTTTCCTATTTTTAAAAAATTCGGAAAAGTCAAAAAAAGTGGTAAAAAATGTCTTTTTATTTCAGACAGCCGCCATTTTGCAAGCATTTTTTTTTGCTTTTCCTTACTTCGGGCCTTAGGTATTAAAATCCATTATTTTCTCTCTCGAATTAACTTTGATTCAAATACTAAATTGCCCCATTAACCTTTTCAGATGCGGCAATAACGGCTGCATCCCCGAGGAGTGGGTGTGCGACGGGCACCAGGACTGTGTGGGCGGTGGCGAGGATGAGCTGGAGTGCGGCCAGGGCGGGGGCGGGGAGCAGGAGGATGTTCTGGGAGCGGCTAGTCAACACCCCCGCCCAGCCAGGCTGCCACGCCCACCCAGACTGCAGACCACCACGGCCAGGACAACAGTCGCAGCTGAAACTGGTTATTATAAAACGTTTATTATTGAAACAATATGAGTTAGAAAAATGCACCCGAACTCGGGCGCTACTTTTGCAGAGCAGGCTTTCCCATTGGGAGTTTTTTTTTAACAAATATGATATAATATGTCCTGGAGAAAATTAAAAACATATTGTCACATTGTTGGTTTATGTCAAACTTGCACAATTGAAGAATGAGGTAGACCAGCTTTAAACGGGATTATAAATTAGTTTTTTACAGTCACAAATTTGAAAACAACTAAAACTCAAAGCAAATCAGAGTTCATTGAACAAGAGTTACACCGACAGACATAACCGAAATTAGTATTAATGTTGATAGCTCTGTAACATTGTACACGAAATAAAACTGTACTTCATTGCAACATGTCAACCAGTTTTGGCACAGGGAAGTTTTAATGAAGATACTAACTTGCATTTAAACGAAAGCACGATTATGCCAAACCAATTTTCGTTTTTTTTTACAATTCTTCAATTCCTGCAAAGCTCCACCCAAGGAGAATGATTCTGAATGAATTCTGAAAAAAATGATTCCCTTCAGGATGCATGTTTTCTTAGAAAAGGAAAGAGTGTTCAGGGAAGGAAAACGGAATGACGGGCGGGTAGGAATCTAGGGGTTACTATGTCTATTATATATGAATTTATCCCTCTCACTGCGGTGCAAGGCGATATGCCGAGAGAGTCCTGCTGAAGAGATTAAAAGATCTCCCTCATTCAGTCTCTCTCGAGCCGACTTCCCTACGCAGTTGATGAGAAAACACATACGCCGCCAAGACTCGGACAAACCTCACACCATGAACCCGGGCACCTCTACTAAGTTATACCAAATGTAGCGAATCACTTTGGGTGACCTATGGCAGAGGTTTAGAGATAGAAAAGTGTTGATCAAAAGAGGCATTGATTTCTTTTACGATTCATAGTGATTTTTTGTCGCCTGTTCCCACGTCTACACCACCTCCAAACTCTTGCTGAGATATGCTTGCCACTAAGAACGCTTAATGGATGACCGTTGAAATTTTATACATGAATTACCAAATTAGTCGGTTTACAACGATTTGTTACCCTTTCTAAATTTCGATATTTCTATGATACATTTGAGAGACTGTTTTATCAATATGTTAACTCATATTTTGAATTTTTCAGTGACCGCCAAAACCACCATGGAATACGAAAACAGCAAGGAGATCCTAATGATGAGCGACTCCGTCCTGCCCAAGTTCAAGCCCTTCTCCGCACTTAACCGCAAGAAGGCCGCCCTCACTTCAACTTCAACAACCTCCACTGCCGCCCCCCCGGTCATCCAGGTCACTAGCGCCTCTTCTTCCGTCAGCATCCGCCGGGCATCTCCCTGTCCCATCGGAGATCCTAACTGCAAGAAACGTATCGTCAGCAGAGTCCCTCCTTGCATCAAAGGCGTCTGCATGGAAGACAAAGACAAACTAATGTCCAGACCTACAGAAGGATACAACATCACAAGGAAAATTGAAGAGATGGAGTCTGTTTCAAGTCTTACTTCGCATTCATCTCCTTGTCCTCAGGGTGAACTGAGATGCGTTGACGGAAGATGCATCACTCTTGAACAGCTGTGTGACCACAAAAAAGATTGCACTGATGGTGCAGATGAAACTAAATGCTTTCCTTGAATAAGTATTATTTAAACTATGTTATTTTTTAGATTAAAGGCTGCAAGAGTTATTTTTCTTTTGCGGCTTTCATTATTTTTGTGCTTTATGTATTCAGATGCTTAACTTTATGACACATTATTTTATTCGATTGGCAAATGATTAAGTTTATTGCAATCTATGATGTTTTCTATACTGATTTTAGGTATTCTAAACTTCGTGTACCTTCGTTGAACATGCTCGCTAAATTTAATGCTAGGTTTTGTACAAATAACTTTATAATTTTAAGTAATTCATCTCTTGAAAAACATCATTTGAGAATCATCACCATTAAAATCACTGATCGTGAAATTGAATTTAACCGTAGCGTAAAGTTTAACAGTCTTACTCATCATCGAAAAATAAGATACAACCTCGGAGCAAGACCGGGTTAGGTGAAATTGTTACTCAACATGGTAGGTTAATCGCGCGCATGCGCGTGTTTTTACCGAGTCGCTGTACGAGAGATGTAGTAGCTGTCAGAATTTAAACCACCCGATCACTAGGGTTAATTCAGTACCCCGTGCGTTGTAACTGACGAAATGGCGAACTTTTATGAGAATCTTGACGTTTTGAACGGAGCTTTGGCAAATATTGACCGTATTCGCGGCATTCGTGCACCACGGCCACGGAAAAGGTTTTAAAAAGGTACGATCCATTTGCGACACTCACGGAAGGAGATTTTGAGTTTAAATATAGATTTACCAAAGTCAACGTTATGTTGACGCGTGTTGACGTATGAATAAACGTGAAGTTGGCAACACGCCGCGAAATGCTAAATTGGCCGCGTTTTTGAGCTTTGGAGCAGTGTTGCTACCGTAAAAAAATCATATCAGCTGTCGAGAAACATTATGATGATGAGTAAAGATTTTTACCCTGAGCAATGTAGGCTTACTCCACTGTGTAGCTACCGCGACGCTACAGAGCCGTGGTACGGTTTTATGATGAGTAAGGCTGAGTATGTTATTCAATCATCACGGATTATATCTAATTTTAAGGATAATTTTCCAATATTTACATACTCAGCATAAATTTCACAAAATCGTTTTCATCAATCATTTAAATTTAAGATTATCTAAGTATAACGAAATGGAGCCAGTTGCAAATTTGTGCCCAATCCGAATTGCGCTTTTTAATTATTTATTCTTCTTAATGAGTGTTGATGCAAGACAAATTGATCAATGATCAATTTTGCAACGTTACTATTACTATTGAGAAAACTGTGAACAAAAATCGATTAGAAATGCAAGCTTATCTTGCAGAAGTCAACAAACTGTTATTGCAGATATTATTATTTCGAACAGTATTTATAATTTGTTTTTAATTATCCTTCCTCCTCGCACGAGGCCTTTTGTTATACTCTGGGAACGCTGTACGAGATTATTTTTTAGAAGCCGAAGATTGATCCTGGGTCTTTAAGAGTCGGCGTCTAGAATTTCTACCGATTTAACACATACTTTCCTTGAACAGTTTTAAAGCTCTTAAAAAATTGCATGTTATTCTTGAAGATATTATCCATACATTTGCCTTTCCGAAACTGTAATTATATGAAATTTCCTTGTTAAAAAAAAAAATTGCAAAATATGCTCCAAAAATTATGTAAACACTTTTTTTATGGTATTTTACAAGTTATGTGTATGAATAAATTCACAATGTTCCTTTAAATGCTACTTAAGACATGTCCCACGAGATTTTTGCTCTATTTTAAACAAGTCGTGTTTTATTCAACATTTTCACAATTTTCACTTAATTATTATCGTTTTTAATATTAGCGCGCTCACTCCAGCATTTGTATATATATATCTCCCCGTCTCCTTCCTTTTAAACGCTTACTATCAGGCAATAAGCTATTCAGGTTGTATGAGAGAGGAAATGCGAAAGCGTATGCTGTGACAACCGTGTGCGAATCCTGGAAACACTAGGACAGTGCACCAGTTCCGAATGCCGCTAGCCCCTCGAAGCACTCTCCATTGATATTCTAGTAAAACCAACACAAAATTTCATCTATCGTCTGCGTTCGAACGATTGCATTGCGTCCATTAGGATAAGGGAATCCTTGAGACACGTTTCCTGTTGTAATTAAAATTTATTATAATGGTCGAAATTTGATTCATAGTTACCACATATATACCTACGTATACTAAATATAAAAATAACTTAAGTTTTATGTACCTATATCCTAAGTATAATATTATATTATTTTTAACAACATAACATACTTTTTTGGTACTGATTAGCAAAAGAAATGATCTGATTACCACTGAAATTAATGGAAGTATTAGAGTTGGCTATTGAGGTTATAATATACTAAAATTGTGTTAATTAATCGGTCATTTTGTTCACATAGTTAAAGAAAACCTCACAAAAAACCATTCACGTAGAAATGAATTATTCGTTTTCTGATTCGTAAATAAATAAACGCTGCAAAATGTTTAACATAGAGTTGTTAAATATTAAACTAAGTTTAATAAGAAAGATATTATAGAATGTAAGTACGCATTGTGATTTATATAATAAGTTTTTTCCTAGGTTTAATTTTTTACGATGAAAGATCTGTTTAGAATAATAAGAATTCACTGTCATATAACTTCTTTTATATACTTTAGTTCATAAGAATTATGCTATGTTACTCATTTTATTAAATAAATATCGTTATTTTATAATGTTACATAAACATGTAAATTGCATTTCGTATCAAGGAAAATTCTCTGCAATATTTTAGTTTTAACACTATTTATGTAAATGACCAGCTTTTTACACTTTAAGGAAATTTGTATCATGTAAAATTCGTCGAATAAAATGTTTTTACCAATAATATTATTTTATTATACTTTACAGCTTTATAGGGTAATGGTTATTGATAAATCGATCGTGCAGTTGATTGGTCAGACATCTCCAATTACTAAGTTTTGAGATAATTAGGAAACAATGTCATCATCATCATCACTATTGGCTCTACAACCCCTGGTGGGTCTTGGCCTCCTCAAGAGTCTTCCTCCACTCTCGGTTTTGTGCCAGCTCTCTACAGTTTGAAAGCTCCAAGATAGATATGTCTTTGAGGACGTTGTAGCTCCATCTTAGTCTTGGCCTTCCCAGGCTCCTTCGCCCTATTGGTCTTGAGTTCAGCAGGGACTTTGGTGCTAGATGCTCGGTCATTCTCTCCACATGACCCAGCCATTGAAGTCTTCCCAATTTTATAAATTTTGCGACGTTTAGCTCCTTAAACAAGGTGTAGAGCTCATTGTTATAGCGTCTGCGCCAAAATCCATTTTCTAGAACCGGTCCGAAGATGCGCCTCAAAATTTTTCTTTCAAAAACGTCCAGTGCTCGCTCATTCCTCTTAGTTAGTACCCAAGTCTCAGCTGCGTACGTAAGTACTGATAAGTGTTTTGTACACTAATATCTTCGTGTTTCTGGACAGCGGTCTGGACTTTAATTGGTTTTGTAGGCGGAAATAACAGCGATTTGCGTTCACTATGCGCTTCTGGATCTCCTCTGTGGTATTATTGTCGTTTGTTATCAGGGAGCCTAGGTATGTGAATCTTGGTACCGTTTCGAAATATTGGTTTCCAAATGAGAGAGTTGAGATTTGTTGGGTGCATCCTACAGCCATGTATTTGGTCTTTTGCTGATTTACTACGAGACCCATATTTTTGGCAGAGCTTTCAAGATTTATAAAGACGTTACGTAAAGCATCTGGAGTTTTCGCGATTATGTCGATATCATCAGCGTAAGTCAATAGCTGCACAGAGTTGTCAAATATCGTTGCTCTTATCTCGATGCCTGAGTCACGAATAATTTTTTCTAAGGCTATGTTGAATAAGAGGCAAGCCAATCCATCTCCTTGTCTCACCCCGTGGAGCGCTTCAAAGGGTTCGGACAGAAACAGGAAACAATGTATCGAAACAAAGATAATTAATAATTAGGTATGAAACAACAAAAAACTCACCATAAATCAAATATTATCATTTATGCATTAAACCGCTTACTCGTCAATACAGAATATTTTTTATTCAAACAGTTAGATTTAGCTTTATTATTATTACGAAAAGTGAGTATTTATGTCGGGGGAGACCAAAAACATGCAAAAAATATGCATTTAACATTTTAATTTTGTTAAAATTAATTCACTCACGCAGTAACGTCATAGTTTATTCATCGTTTTTATTTTAACATCAATCAATGCTGCCAATCATGGAAAAAATATTTTTGCGTAAAACAAAGTGAATGCATTATTGACAAGTTTGTACATGTATTTTTATAACAGTAGAACATGGAAAGAAATGTATTAGAATAATTACACAAACCTGCTAGACAAACCCTGCTTTGCCAAACAAACCAGTATTCAAAACCTGGGATGTTTTTTAAAATTATGATGAAATGCGAGTTTATTTTAGAGAATTTATTTTATAAGATTGGTACTTCTGACAAATGTCATATTTGATTGTCTATTAGTTAAAAAAGGAACATTCCGTATTATCCGTGCATCAAACTTCGACAACACGAACGTTGCGTCAGTTGCGTGTATCCGTGAGGTGGACGAACTGCATATTTAGCAAGGGCGTAGCTAGGATTTTGTTAAGGGGGGGGCAGGTGTAGACAAACCAAGAATATATCTAAGGTAAATGATGCATGAGCAACGGGACAGGTTACGTTAAAAATGAAAAACAAAATAATACCTACTTGGGGGGGGGGTGGGGGTGGCACCCCGGGCGGTCTGCCCCCCCCCCCCCCCCCTCTTAAGCTACTGCGTTCAAACGGTTTTCAGTCATCGTTGATCTCAGCCATGTTTTAACACGGCGCAGTGTGGAAAAGGACCTCTCTATGTTACTTGTAGTGCTAGGTTGTGCCAAGGAAATAAGTATTGCATTTTTTGTTGTGGAAAAGAAAATTTTTACCATAGTTCGGCTTCTAGATTAAAATTAAGTAAATCGTAGTATAGGCAAAAACTTTGTGCTTTTTCTTTAAAATAAATTAACGACATATTCAACAACTGGGATGTAGCGACATTAATCCGAAAGCAGGCAAATTTTGGTCACCAAAACGCTGCTCCAATGCAGATATTAGGGAATCTAAATAAGGAATGATAATAATCGATCCATTCCAAAAATCGCATGGGGTCTCAGCAAGGTAATTGGACCGATGTTGTTGGCGAGATACAATGCGTGGGACTTGTATTTCAGTTCCAAAGGCAGCTACAGTTCTAATTGAAATATCTAAAATATATTGGCTCTCTATGTCTACGTTGCTTCGATGATCATTTATAACAGAAATTATACCTTTAATATGACTCATACTTGCGTACATATAGATAGTTTCCGATCGTAAAGCATTGGCAATATGTTCCAATATGCCTGAGTACTTGAAAACTGATTTAATAACAGCTCAAAGTAACTGATAGGCATGTTTTTTGATTCTTCATTAATCATGATTAACTAAAAAGGCAATAATAAAAATTAAATGGATTCTCACAAACAATAGGCTACAGACGTAATATTACTTTACGGTTTGTGAGCATTCCTGCACCTTCTAGGGGGGGGCAGCTGCCCCCCCCCCCTGCCCGTACCTCGCTACGCCCTTGATATTTACCCAAAAATTATATTCACTACACGTGTTTACATTTTACAAATTGCATTTACAAAACCCAATGCCAATGTCCTCGTAAACTCAGCCACCGCTGCGTTTTTATACAATTTTCAACATTGGAAAAATGCCATTTTTGGATTCACTAAACCTCAGTGCTAGCGACATCTATTCTTTATTGTACAAAGCAATAACTTACGTTTCAACAAACATTACAACAAACCTAATAGTATAGTTACGGTACAACAGGCGGCCGAATAATACATATAATCACTTGAGAAAACGGTGACCGGACTCAGTACATTGCGGAAATCAATAAACCTTTGAAAACTGAAATGAAGTCATGAAATGTGATGAAAAAAGTAGGTTAAATAGGTTAAGTTAATTACATTATGTGCTATTTTTTTCATCACTTATAGCATATTATATTTCTTTTCAAAAGTTTATTATTGACACTAACTTTGTTGAGTTGTTACTTGTTACGGAGCCGAAAATACGTTTAACAATTCATAATCTTAGCGTTCATAGATGGCGCTCATTATAATATTTTTATTTGCTAATTATCATAGTACAGTTTTTGGGAGGCGTCTACTAATATCTACAGGAATTCGAAAAACTGAAAAAATCGAACTAATATCTATGAGAATCAAAGTGTTGACGAATATCTACAGCTCAAACTGTTGACTAATATCTATGAGAACCAAAGTGTTGACGAATATCTACAGCACTGGCAGAGGTTGGATTTGCAATTATGTATAGCATATTGGAATAACGTAATATTGCGTATGCAGTTTAAAAAACTTAATTTATGTAAGTATGTGTGTAAAAATCCCTAATATCGGACTATTGGACACATTTAGCTGATTAGTCCAACCTACGCTCTGTAGATATTAGTTCAACCTACGCTTTGCAGATATTAGTCAACACTCTGAAGTTCGTAGATATTAGTTCAACATATGAGCTGTAGATATTCATCCGACATACAGGCTGTAGATATTAGTATCTGGAGTCGGTACCACATGTTCGCTGGCGGGTTCGAACTGAATTTGAATATGAAAAAAACTCAATATTTTAAGAAACGAATATAAATACAATATTGGGTTGAAGCACCGATACAATAAATTTTTAACCTCAAAATATTAACATTTTAAACTTATCGAATCGACGATAGATATATTTTTGGGGAACTATAATTATTATTCACGTAATATATTTTGCATTCTTTCAAATTAATTATGGCAATTGAAATAAATTCACATTATTTTGAGTACCTACCCAATAATGTGTGCCTATATTTAAAGTATATTCACCTATACTACAAATCTGTATCTGCTACACATCATACTTCACACATTTGCCCTGATAATGGACACTGTAACGCTGTCCGAAACGTTGGCTAAAGAAGGAGGTAGCGCAACACGGCTTAGAACCCCAAAAACAAAGAATAAATTAACTAAACAACAAAATAATAAAAATACTTTTGGCCGTGAAAATCTAAAATCAAATCTATATTCAACTAGGGTGCAATATTTTTTTTTTAAACTTTACATATTTCTTATTACAATGATCTTTGGCTGTCCAACCAGGAATTTTACTCGTTTTAGGCCAGTCAGAATGAGCAGATTTATTACATGAAATATTGTTTTGCCTGTTATATCTTTTACTTAAGTAAGATATTACACTTGGTGGATAATATATTAAAGTTTTGTTGTGAAATACAAGAAGTTGCTTATGATTCTAAATATATATTTATTTAAATAATATAAACAATATAAACATAGAAAAGAGAAATAAAAAAAAAAATTCAAAAAGAAACAAAAAAAATTGTAAACATACGCTTTTCAACCATTCCATGAAGTTTTAATTTTGATATCGATGAATTTATGAATTAAAGAATCAAAAAAATAGATAAAGAAAAGGAAGTAGAGAAATGCTAAATGCAAAGAAAAATTTAAGCGTTTTTTGAAATTACATTTGTATAAAAATAATGTTAATGTAATACAAATATAATACCATGAAAGGTCAACTAAAAAAGAATTAAAAATATTTAATAACTGTTATTCAGCATATTTTCGCATTCAGCTCTCCCCAAGACCAGAAGCCAATCATTTACCAGATAACGCAGAATGCTAGCACTTTTTGATTTCCATGCATCGGGTATAAGATTAAGAGGGTATAACCAGAGAAAACCGGAAATATGACATTTTTAAATCAAATTTTAGATGTATTGACTCTTTTCCACAAAAAATTATAAATTGATTGCGAAAGATTGGTCTTATATTTCTTAATCTAGTAAACGCATGCTTTAAATTTTGAGAAAACGTCGTTGGCAGATTTGTTAAATTTTCAAACGAAAAACCTTATTTTATAAGGCATATTTATAAATCATACATTATTATAAATCAACACGTTATCTAGTAAACGCATGTTTCAAAATTTTAATTTTAGTTCAAATAAAATTATTAAAAAAAACATCCGAACACTTATTTACGACGAAAATTCCTCTATTTTGTCTATCTATTTACGGTCTTACAAATTAATATATTTAAGATTTTTTTACATTCTCATTTTGCTTAGACATTATTGAAAAATGATAAAAATTTATGATCAAAAAATAATTACAAAAAGTAGGTACATAATTTTAATAGTTTTATCATCACGCCTTTCAGTATTTTTAGATGTAGGTATAAATTATAGCAAATTTGGAATGAAATTAAATCGATATTGAGTTATAATTTTAAAATGCTGGTACGGAGAATAATTAATCTTTCTCATTAGAACCGCCCTGTATGATCGTAAGAACATCTTTCGACGAAATGTGGATTTTCTCGGATTCTTTTACTTAGGCCCTTGCAATTTAGGGCCTAAGTAAGAGAATTGTCTTTGAGCTAAAGATGAAGAAGTAGTGGGAGGAACTACTGGGTTCCTCTTTGCATGTTTGGTGTCGTGATAATGGTCTACAGAAGCCTGCTTTGCAGTATTATAATTTGTATTCAATCACGATATATATACATAAATACATTTAATCACTTCATATATTTTGCGATCTTTCGTTGTGGAGAATTGCGCTGAGTTCATATTTTTAATTTCTTCATTAAAAACTAATAATCAGCTAAGCATTATAATAAGTTTAATGCTATGCTATAAATCAGTGGTTCCCAACCTTTTTTTGACCCGGGACCACTTGTACGTTTATTTTTTCGACAGGGACCACAAGCAGTGATGTAGCGAGGGGGGCGGCGCGGCGCTCCGGGTGCCACTCGACCGAGTTTCACCTCCAAGACCACAATTCTCTAGGCACCCAGGACGGACGAATTTTATTTTTTTATGAAGTCAAAAATTTTGTGTTTTCTCAACTTTAAAGAATGGGGGGGGGGATGTGACACCACGTTATCCGTCCCAGGTGCTACTCATTCTAGCCTAAACCACTGCTTGTAGTCAGTGGCAGTGAAGATAGTGGAGATAATGGGATAGGGTGGGAACAAAGATATTAAAATACAAAATAGATATGCTATGGTGTCCGCGCAACTGTCGGCGGACTACGCCCTAATTAGAGTAGTTTGCATACAAAAATAATTTGTTCATTTCGTTGATTTTTTGAAGATGTGCATTAGTATTGGTTAACAATATTGTTTGAATACGGAAAGAATTCGTTCATTTAGTTTATTTGTTAATTGGTAAACAATATCGGCGACACCCGGAAGCGCAGTCCCACATAGTAAAAACTGCTGATAGCACATCTACTTATATATATTTAAATATCTTTGGGTGGGAAGGGTTCTAGCACAACGGAGGGGGTAGAACGGGGTTGGATGGGGTGGGGCCAAACGGAATACCACAATGGCCACTGACAACAAGGCACAATAATGAAAAACTGAATATTGTCCCGATTTTTTTAATTCTGACTTCACGACCAGGGACCGCCCGCTCGCTGGCTCGTTTATTGACCGGCCGCGGCGGACCATCTTTTAGCTTTTTGCGGCCCACTGGTTGGGAAACCCTGCTATAAATAAACTGTGTTCATACAATAAATCGTGTTCCGAAACAGAAATTTCTACGTTTTAGAAAAAATAGCTAAGATGGTTTTGTCTGATTGTTCCATCTAAATCCGATAAATTCGTAAAATTAGTTAAGCTCTTTGTTTCAAAATAAGTTTTAAGATAAGAAGAAAAGAATTTACAAACTTGTCACAAATACTTTTGCCGGTGTTTGACGGTATTCGACGCACACGAGTAAAACACCCGTTCACAGTTGATGTTGGCTTCATGAGAACGGGTCGTTTCGTCGACTCGTTTTTGTGGAAGTCGACTCGTATATGGAACGAGCTACCGGCATATTTTATTTATTTTTTTATTTATTTATTGTTTCTTTACACTGTAGGTAAAAATGTTTACAATACAATTTGTTACCTCACTAGGACAAGCCTGTGTTGAGGTTAACAATAATTATACAAGTTAACAAAATAACACAAAATTATACAGATTTTGAAAGAACAATATTGTTGTATTTCTTACAGATTGAGATTATGGGTACCCAGTACCCACTAAACTGATGGCGCTAGGTAGTACATTAATGTAGACTTTTAGGGTGACCATAGTTTTGAGATCTGATTCAAAATAAAATAAAGTATTTTTTTGTTTTGTTTTTAAGATTAAGTTGTAAATAATAAATATATGTATATAATTTAACATGCTATAGATTTGGCAGGAGGAAGATGAAAAAAAAACAGTTTAAACAAAAATAAAAATTATTTTAGCTTATTTTATAAACATACTCATTTAGCTAATAATTATATATACATATATTATATACATATTTTTTTCGTTTTACATATAATCTGGGCTTTTTCAAGACCCGCATTAATAAAACCCTTTCTTAACCCGCCTCACAACGCTGCCCAACAGTGTGTCGATCTAGTTCCCCTGTCTTTGCACTATACAGACAGGGGCGCTCTTGAGGGGTGTCACAAAAAATAACAACTTATAGATTTAACAAAATGGGTGGTTCCGGAATTATATGTTTTTATTACCTACTAGCTGGTACCCGGCATGCGTTGCAATGCCTTTCAAAGAAATACATTGATTCTCCCCCCTGCCTTTCCCCCCGGCCGCTAAAATATACGAAATACGCACTTTTTCATTTATAACTAACTAACTAACTAACCATCACGCCGTTTCCCCGCAGGGGTAGGCAGAGAGGACGGACCGCCAAACATCCCGGTCTTGGCACACATTCCTTGCCTCGTTTACATTCATACAACGTCTCATACATTCTCTTCTATTATTCTGACTCTTGACATGGCCCGACTCAAGTATCTGATTCACTTGGTCGTGCTATATCTTTCTTGGGCGTCCTCGACTTCTTCTACCATTCACATTTGCGTCATATATTCTCCTTACACTCCTTTCCTCGTTCATTCGCTCTACATGCCCAAACCATCGGAGCGTTCCTTTCTTGATCTTACTCATTACGCTTACATCAGCCTTGCATTCTTTGCGGATTTCCACATTTCTCACACCATATTTCATAACGCCAAAGCTTATATACACAGCCTATATTATATTATATATATAGCTTATGTTACTCGCTGATATTGTAGCATTCTATTGGTGAAAGAATTTTTAAAATCGGTTTAGTGGTTTAGGCGTGAAAACGTAACAAACAAACACACCCACTTTCGCATTTATGATATTAGTATGGATAGTGTGGATTAAAATATATGAAATACACCATTTTCATTTATACAAATTTCATAACGCCAGAGCTTAGCATTATATACAGCCTATGTTACTCGCTGATAATGTAGCTTTATATTGGTGAAAGAATTTTTAAAATCGGTTTAGTGGTTTAGGCGTGAAAGCGTAACAAACAAGCACTCGCACTTTGCATTTATAATATTACTAGCAGGCCCAGCCACACGTTGCTGTGGCTAACGAAACCTTTATAACCAACGCCATACGTTAAATCAAATTCACGCTGCCCGCTGCCCGCCGCCGCGCCGCTTGGGCAGATATATTATGTATTTCAACCAATTTACACAAAACCCTGACAAATTATATACCTAAAAACCTTCCTCATGAAATACCTTCCTCATGAATCACTCTATCTATTGGTGAAAACCGCATGAAAATCTGTTGCGTAGTTTAAAAGATCTAAGCGCACATACAGCGTGAGGGACTTCATTTTATGCTTTGTATAGATAAAGATAATTATTTTTTTTTTTTTTACATGAGCTCCACACAGGAGGCCCTGAGGAAAATAATTGCAATCAGGGCCTATATCATCTTTGGGGATGCTGTGTGGGGGGGTTTTTTAGGGAAAGGAAGGAGAGGAGAGTTCTGGGAAGGAAAAGGGTTTAAGGGATGAGTAGGAATCTGGGGTTTAGTGTGTCCTGGACATCCGCCTCCAAGACCTAGACAAACCTCACCCCATGAACCCGGGCACCCCTGCTAAATCACCAAACGTAGCGAACCACTTGGGGTGACCTATGGCAGAGGTTTTGGTTATCCAATAAAGGTTCCCAGGGCGGCGGTACCTATTCCCGCCTCCCAAATTGTGAATATACCAATCATGCAAAAAAATTACACAAGAAAAAATCCGGAAATAATTCAGTTGAATTTAACCATCACGGAGATTGTCAAAAGTGTAGAAAAATAAACTATCCGCTATATGGGAGAGCCGAGGGCGTGGTCTTTAGTGAGAAGGAGTTTTGGAGTCGGAGTGGAGTTGGAGTTGGGGAGTTTCCTTATATCCTTCCTTTCAAAGAAATATCTATTCTTTTAAATCATATTAAATAATTAATCCATCACAATAGACAGAATAGGAAACCTATATTTTCACTTCTTCAAATACAGAAATTTTATTTAGAGCACCGTTTTAATTAAATAAAAGATTTCTTTGTTTTAACCACTTTAAAGACATGCTGTCTTCATCAGGGTTTATTAAAAACTAATTATAACGATAAACTTAACGGTGTCAATGGAAAGGCAGGAGAAGGCGGGAAATTGAGGGCACAATTTACAAAGGGAAGATGTTCAATAGTGGGTCATTTAAGAATATTTTCTGAATATATTATATACCGATTTTTTTTTTGTAAAACTTCTTTACGCACGCTCGACTTGTGGGGTAAGCTGGTGAATGCGTTACGAAAAGTGGTGATTGTTACGAAAAATGTCATGCGAACGGTAATCAATGCGAACGGTGATCGATTGCTAGGCCAACAGTTGGGCCTTTAAGCACGCTTGACTTGGGGAGTGATAAGGATGGTCACCCCTAGGTCGTAGGTCACCCCAAGGTCGTAGGTCACCCAAAGGTCGTAGGTCATCCCAAGGTCGTAGGTCACCCCAAGGTCGTAGGTCACCCCAAGATCGTAGGTCACCCCAAGGTCTTAGGTCACCCCAAGGTCGTAGGTCACCCCAAGGTCGTAGGTCACCCCAAGGTCGTAGGTCACCCCATGGTCATATTTAACCTCAATGTCATATGTCATCCCCAGGTCATAGGTCACCCCGTTCGTTACGTTTGGTAACTTAGCAGGGATATCTGGGTTCATTGGGCGAGGTTTGTCTTGTAGTTTTACTTCAGTCGTGCGGTCTTAAGTCGTATGTTCTTCAATACATCGCACCAAGAACCACTTACCCAGAAAATCATTAAAAAAGGTTTTTCCTTAGATTGAAATTGTCATAAATAAATGACCGATTTAAGAGGACATCTTCTTGTGAAAACTGCTTTCAACTACTTCGAAGAAAGCTTTAATATGTTTTCTTAAGAGTTCGCGTATTGTTATTTGTTATAAGTAATGCTCACAAATCCTTGAGCTCTTTCGGGAAACAAGAAAGGTATTAACACAAAAGTGAATATCCAAACTTTAAATCAAGGAAAATACAGTGTGAAGTTTCTGAATTTGGTGTCATCACCGTGTTAAGGCATGAGTTTATTTATTTATTTAATACAAACGGCATAAGTATGCCATAAACACTAATTACATGTCACAAATTCATATTCAAAATATTAGTAATGATAAAACAGTGTATGTATAAAAAGCAGGCGCCAGACACGAATTCAAAGAAGTGATCAAACAAGTGTTCACATGTGTGGCACGGGCATTTGACACTGTTGTCACATAAGTGCGCTTAGCCGTTCCGTGTCGGTTTTTTAGCGCACATCAAAGGGATCAAAGTTCAAAGTTTGCGTGCCTGCCACACTGCGCGAAGTTCAGTTGCGCGTAGAGGTGCGTTGATTCACTCATTTTACGGAATCGATTCCGGACCCGTATTCGACTGAGTGGACTCGATTCACTGGACTCGCTCCTTTGATTCCGGCGATTCCACCGGACTCGCCGAATCAAACTCATTGTGGCGCTCCGCCGGAGTCGTTGAATCGGCCGGAACCAAACTCAGTTTGGCTCCTGCTGATTCAATGCCTAAAGTTGATTCCGCCGGAATCGCCGAACCAAACTCATTGTGGCACTCCGCCGGTGTCGTTGAATCAGCCGGAATCAAACTCAATTTGACTCCTGCTGATTCAATGCTGAGAGTTGATTCAGCTGGACTCGCCGTACTCGGTGGAATCGTGGAACGTTACGGAGTTGGGGAATCGTGTTTATGTAGCCGGGCGTGTGTACATTAACATGTTATTGTTTATTGCGAGCGAGAAGTCTTATCTTTATATAGTTAATAATAATGTGTTTGAGATGATTGATATCTTTGTCGGCTTTATGAGAACCGTGTAAGGTATTTACGTTAAATTTGAAACTTACGAACAATGGAGTCCTTGTATAGCAGTGAGCCATGGAACTGGCAGAGGAAGGATGAAAGTAAACTGAATGCTGTTGAAATGAGATCCCTGAGGCGTATTTGTGGTGAAACTATGTATGATCGTCAGAGAAATGTGGAAATCCGTAAAGAATGTAAGGTTGATGTAAGCATAATGAGTAAGATTAAGGAGGGGACCCTCAGATGGTTTGGGCAAGTAGAGCGAATGAATGAAGAAAGTAGTGTAAGAAGAATATATGGCAAAATATGAATGGTGGAAGAACTTGGGGACGCCCGGGGAAGACATGGCTAGATCAAGTGAATCAGATACTTGAGTCGGGCCATGTCAAAAGTCAGAATAAAGGAAGAGTATGTTTGAGACGATGTATGAATGTTTGAGTTGTTTGGCGGTCATTCCTCTCTGCCTAAAATGTTTTCATGCACGCTGTCATCACGCCCCGCTAGAGCAATACAACGCCGCCCCGCTCACGCCGCACACCTCATCCCGTGAATGAGTCCTGTATTCTCACTCTGTCACTCGTTCCCGAGTGAGAGGGTGACAAAACCCCGCCCGGCCCGCGCCGCGCATCTCCTCCCGTAAATGATTCTTGTACTATCACTATCAACGCCGCGGCCGCCCGGCCCGCGCCGCAGTCCGCACACCTCCTACCGCCTTAACCTCGCCCGTATGCGAGTGACTCCGGAATCGATTCATTACATTTTGCGGACTCGGAGCGAATCAAACGCATTCGGACTCGGAATCATCGGATTCGTTCCGGCCGGAACGACACACTTCTAGTTGCGCGAGCGTCGCCGTGGAGACTAGTCGTGCGTGGACAGCCAAACGAACTAACAATGGAGTGGAATAATGAGAGCGTTTTCGAGTTTATAGAGTTGATGCAAGTAGAGCCAGATATATGGGATCCGAAACGTAAAGGGCATAAAAATCGAAATAACATCAATGACGCCTGGAGCCGAATTAAACACCACTCTTCAATACCTTGCTCTATCGAAGAATTAATTAGATAGATATATTTAGATAAATATATTTAGATAAATATATTTAGATAAATATATTTAGATAAATATAATTAGATAAATTAATTAGATAATTAGATAATATAAATAATTAGACGCACATAAATAATATAAGCAAACTGTGTCGACCAAATCGACGACCATGTTGTGTGAAGTCTATTTGAAAACTGTGAGCTCAAAGGAGTGATCAAAACTTTGACACATATCTGGCAGATACAACAATATGTGACCAAATGTATGCGCAAAGTCTTCAAAGAAGTGATCACTTATTTGAACTTCTGTCTGGCGCCTGCATTCAGTTAGTTGTGACGATACATTAGGAGTTGTCAAATAACGTATAAAATCTACCTACCTACAATAGATAATACCTACAATTTTTTTATGAATAATGACCTTCTAACTTAAATAACTGCTTTTTTATTTTTAGAGTCAGTTTTAATAGTTAAAATAATTGTCAAAGTTTTAATTTTTCAAGACCCCCGAAAACCACCGGAAATATGGTAAATCGTGTGACGCCATCACTCCTGAATAATTAGTATGGGATCTGGAAATCAGCTGATCAACTACCGCCATTTTGAATACCGTTGTTCGAAGTATTCTCCCTAGAAGAAGCATTACTATTTTTTTTTGTGCAGTAGTTTTTAAATATTTTAAATATTAGAGATAAACTAATAGAGATACCTCTAATTGTAATATTTAATTAAACGAAGACAATATAAGCGAAAGTCAGTCGAAAACGTCAGTCCCAGCGGTGTCAATATCTTTTTCTGATTTTTCTGTTCTCAGATTTTCGACTGACTTTCGCTTATATTGTCTTCGTTTAATTAAATATTACAATTTGAGGTTTTACTCATAAAGTTAAAATAAAAATAAAAAGAGATACCTCTATTTTTGATACTGAATTATTTAGGCTTAAATATTGTTTCAAAAAACACAACCATTTAATCTCTAAAAACAGTATGAAATTAAGAATAACATGAAATATTGTTAATACTGATGGCTTGTGCTATACCTACATTTCAATTGATTTCAATGCATTGTGATACAACGACTAGTGACGCGTGACGTCAGTGCTAACCATTCAATCGTACCAACTTTACAGTGTATTTTAACAAGACGTTATAAAATGCACTTTTTAATCATTTTTTAAGAACTCTACGTTTAATATTTATTTATTTAATTTATTTATTTATTTATTTATTTAAAATTTACGGCACAAAGTGCCATTTACAAACATGTATTATTATTATATTTAAACAGTCATAGTACAGTGAAGAAAGATTGTTTTTTTTTTTTAATTTCTTATAATAAGAGAAAAAATTTCTAACAAGTAATGAAAACTTCAAAAGGAACAGTGAAATAAAAAGAATAACTTGTTATGAAGTAACCTCGTTACAATACGTAAGGCTGAAATGCTTGATAAGTAGAGCCTTGTATTTTAATAAGGAAATATGAAAAATATCAGCAACATTGGCATAAAAATTACCAATGGTGAGTATTCTATTTATAACAGAATTATATCCAGCGACAGATGTATAATTGTCACAATAATACATACTAGGGAACCTTGATCTAATGGTAGGTACATGAAAGTGAATCAACTTTAATATATCAGGGCTATCCAACTGATGATTTACAATTTTGTATAAAAATATGAGATCAAAAATTTTTCTTCTGTCACTTAACTTCGACAATTTCAATGAGTGTAATAAAAAGTCAATAAGTCATAATTTATTGATTCTAAAGGGATTCCAAGTCGAAAATTAATACACCTCAAAAACTTGCGTTGAACTTTTTCAATGATATTAATGTGATTATTAAAGACAGGTGACCAAATTGTAGAGTTATATTCTAGAATGCTTCTAACGAGAGATGTGAACAGAATTTTTAATGTGTGAATATTTTTAAAATCTTTGGAAATCCTTAAAATAAATCCTAACATTTTCATAGCCCTGTTGGCTATAGAAGTTACATGAGATACAAAGCAAAGTTTCTGGTCAAAAATGATGCCTAGGTCAAGTATTTCGACTACAGAGATTAAGTCTACATTACAGAGTGCATAATTATTGGGCGTTATTATTATTATTATTATGAAATAAAACTTATATATTCAGAATCAGCGTTTATTGGTCTATATGAACATATTTTTTTAAAGCCATAATATTTTTCACTGGAGTTCCTTATTATTTGCCCAAGAGAGCACGGCGAAATCAAGTGATTAAAGTATATGATTTATTTCATGTAAAATTTGGGAGGCGGATATAGGTATCGCCGCCCCGGCAACCATTTATTGGATGACCAACACCTCTGCCATAAGTCACCCCAAGTGGTCCTCTACGTTTGGTGACTTAACAGGGGTGCCCGGGTTCATGGGGTGAGGTTTGTCTAGGTCTTGGCGGCCAATGCGTTTCTCCACCTACTGCATGGCGCCCCGGATCGAGAGAGATTGGTGAGAGGCAGACCTAACCTAGACCTCTCCAGCTGGTATCTCCCAACCCATCGGCTTGCACCGCAGTTGGAGGGATGGATTCAGCCGTCCGTCACTCCTAGGCGCATTGACCTCCAGATTCCTACGCACCCCTCATATCCTTCATACCCTAAAAAGACCCTCCACACAGCACCCCCACAGATGACATAGGCCCTGAGGGACATAATTTTTCTCAGGGCCTCCTGTGTGGGTAAAAAAAATAATCGCGGATTGTGTGACACACCTTTGTCCAAAAATATGATGATTTTTGCACACTTTTTTTAAAATCTAAAGATTTAAATATTTTGGTTGGATCGGTCCCATGGAGCCTGCTCACAATTCACAACTTCAAGGATCGAATTTTTTTCATTAATTTTAATAATTTTCAGAAATGTTTCTTTAGAATGTTTTTTTTTCAATCATTTTAGGGCTAGAACAATAATTATGAAAAGGCATTCGGTTTTCTTTTGATGTATAATTATTAATAATTCAATATTTTTTTATTATTTCACTTTAAGGAAAATGTTGATATTTATTTTGCAATGCAGGTGTTAATTTTACTTTTAGAAAATAACTGGTGCTGGGTTTTATCACTAAAATTATTTATTCTCAAAATTCATTAATTTTTCGTTTACATTAGGTACTCTTCACTTCAATGGAATACTTTAAGTATGAATTCTTAACATTATTATGTTAATTATTCTTGTTACAGTATGGCGGCATCTTTCACATGTAACTTCTTTATGTATGAATAAATAAGGAACTCCAGTGAAAAATATTCTGGCTTAAAAAAAAGTTCATATAGACCAATAAACGCTGATTCTGAATATATAAGTTTTATTTAAACGCAGAGTTTTTAAAAAATATATTAAAAAGTCCATTTTTAATCGAGTCATAAAAACACGCCGTTAAGGTGACGTCACTGTTCGACGTGTCGTGACGTCACCTTAAAGTCATTGTATGGGAATGTATGATATGACACAAGCCATCGTTTTAATTTATTCGTTTATTTACATACTGTTTATAGAGATGTAATTGTTGTCTTTATTGAAACATTATTTAGGCCTAAATAATGTTTCAAAAATAAAGGTATCTCTTAATAGTTTATCTCTAATATTGAAAATATTCAAAAACTACGGTACAAAAAAAATAGTAATGCTATTTCTAGGGAGAATACTTCGAACAACGGAATGCAAAATGGCGGCAGTAGATCAGGTGATCGCCCGATCCTATACTAATTTTTCAGGAGTGGTTTTCGGGGGATCTTGAAAAATTAAAACTTTGACAATTATTTTAACTATTAAAACTAACTCAAAAAATAAGAATAAAAATGCAGTTATTTATGGTAGAAGGTCATTAAAAAAAATTTTAAAAATTGGACTGGAGTACTCTATTGTGTAATACTTACTTTTTAAAAGAGTGCAAAAAGATTTTATTTTTTTAAAGACTGTATTTTGGTACATATAATGAAATAGATTCAAGTTATAAATTAATTTCCACCATTATGCGTAGATATATTTGGACTACAAATGATTAGTACGAAGGTCAAAAAATGCGTACGTATTTTGAATTATTAAAAAAATTTAAAATAAAAACACACGATTTTTTTTAAATCACGTCATAAGTACGAGAAAGTTGTTCTTTATGATTCACTTGAGCTAACGATGTGGAAAACAGTTGCCAATAATTGTTGAAAATTATTATTCCCTTTACAAAACCTGTCACTATTTATTATTATCAAAGGACGTACTGTTAATAATATTATTGAATCTCATCATGTCAGGTTTGTGTTATTGATTGATGATGCTTAATATTAACTTTATAATTGTTAATATTGTAAGCGTTTAAAGTGTTATTTGAGTTTTTTTATTGAGGTCTTAAGAGGGCACTTGCACGTGTTTTTGGTTTTCCATGTTTTAACAGAATTTTACAGGAGGTTAAGTTATACAAATTGATTTTCTTCAATAAACGAAATGGTTTATTCTTGGCAAATAAAATGCCTACAGCATGAAAATAGTGCAATGTAAAAATAAAACAGTTTGTTAATTACTAATTTGAAACCGGAAAATTAGTGAAAGTTCGACGAATTTTATAGCCATACAGACCTAAGCATTTCTCTTTAATAGTTTTAAAAAAATCTGTTGTTTCCCGATTGGTATGGCACAAGCCAAATAATGCTAATTTATAATTAAGTTTGTGCGGTATGGGTATGCTGTTCACAGCTCCTCCGATATAGAGACCGTTGATCTTATGGAAAGCTGCTCACAATAGGTTGTAGGAAAGGTTGAAGTCTTTAAGAACAACTTCAATTGAATTACCGGTAGAATACACAGCAAATCCACAGTTTGTGTGGGAGTTAATGAATATATCAATACTTCACGATACCAAAATATTTTTTTAAGACTCAGTTGTTAATTTTAGTCTCCAGAGAATTCGAAGTAAGCAACTCAAACACTGCTTTTAGAAAAAACAATGGTATTCATAACGGTTTATTTTATTATGTACCTATTACTTGTTAGGGAAATACTATGTTGGTTTAATATTGTAAGATTATATTACAACCTATACTATACTGGTGACCCGACAATTCGTCCTGCGACAATTCATCCGGCGACAGTTCATCCTGCGACAGTTCTTCCGGCCGACAGTTCATCCTGCCGACAGTTCATCCTGCCGACAGTTCATCCCGCCGGCAATTCATCCGGCGACAATTCATCCTGCCTGATCATTTAGAAGATTTTTATTAAGTAAGTATGCAAAGAGGATATACGGCCGTACAACCAATATACTTATATCTGAAGGCATCTTGAGTGGAAATCCGCTGTAAAAATATTTTTACTAACAATAATTTCGACTCTCCGAAGAAGCATGCGTGAATAACAAAATACGACATACTTATACTTATAGATTATACTTATAGGTTAGGTTAGGTTAGGTTAGGTAAGGTTAGGTTAGGTTAGGTTAGGTTGAATTGTCAGGATGAATTGTCGCCGGATGAATTGTCGGCGGGATGAACTGTAGGCAGGATGAACTGTCGGCAGGATGAACTGTCGGCCGGATGAACTGTCGCGGGATGAACTGTCGCCGGATGAATTATCGCAGGATGAACTGTCATGGAACCACTATACTATACTAATACAACCCCTGGTGGGTCTTGGCCTCCTCAAGAGTCTTCCTCCACCCACCTCGATTTTATGCCAGCCCTCTCCAGTTTAGAAGCTCTAAGGTAGATAGATATAACTTCGAGGACGTCGTCGCTCCATCTTAATCTTGGTCTTCCCAGGCTCCTTCGCCCAATCAGTCTTGAGTTTGTAACGGTGAAACTTACCTATTTCTTATACTCCTTATAACCGCCATCGCCTCCTTATCTGCAGGACTACTCTCATAATAATATTTTACACAGGTCTGCAAATTGACATTGTAATTTTTTTTTTAATGAAAATGGGTGAATTTTATGTATTTCGGTATGCTGAATTCATTTCGACCCATCACGTAAGGATTTTTCGCAAAGTGGAAATTAAAATATAGGCAAAACCCGCCTTCCACTACCTCTGTAGGGAATGTTCAAAAGAAAAAAATCATAAAATTATTCAAATTTAATTAATTTTAAGTCATAAAATATTTTATTTACATTAAATACAATTATAAATCTATATAAAATCTGCTTTTTTTTAGTTTCGAAGCTTCTTTTCGTGTTTTTCTTTTGTGGGACGTTATATTAAAATTGTTGAGGTCCACTGGAGTCGCCTACTTGAAACTCGTCAATAGAACTTTCTTCTGATTCACTTTCTGATGATGGCAAATCGTCTAGGCTTTGGGGTGCTTGTGGTGTAGGAATGCCAGGTCCGTGAGGGACTGGGCGGAGTGCCGAATCCATGTTTGGGTAACAAATTTGTTTTTTTGTTTGTTTTCGGCACTATACCCTTGCACATTGCACGAACAAAAGTAACAGTGATCGCTGTGGTTTCGAGGCTCTCTCCAGATCATGGGAACACCAAAACGAAAATATCTAACTTTACCTTTTGACCACATTCTAAGTCCTTCAACACACCCTGAACAAACTCCATGCGGGGCCCATGATTGGTCCTGGTCCCCTATCTTCACACCAAATACGCAAAATACACTTTTTTTTAACAAAATCAGTAATATTTCTTTGTTGTTTTTTCACTACAAATTCATCACAAAAATAGCAAAAACTCTCAAAAGAATTTACACAACCTCTTGAAGTCATTTTTGAAATGCACGTTACAAAAGTTGGAACATAAATAAATAAATGAAAGGGAATGGAAGGGAGTGGGCAACTTGGGAATTTCGGCATTCTCTCATCATTCTTACTATGGAAAATCCAGATACATATGATTCAAAGCTGACTAATCTTATCGTAATGAGTTACTAAATGTTTTGTTTCAGTCTGTAGACATAACATTATCTTATAATAAGTTGGAAATAATAAAAAATATATATTTCGGCAATATACATTACATACAATATACAAATTCAGCAACCAAAAATACGTGGGAATTACCTCTTATTTCAAAGAAAAAAAAAAACAGTCGCAGACCTATGTTATTAAGCATTAGATCTGTACACCATGATACAATATGAAAAGGCAAGTAGGTAGTTCCACAAATGAAGCAGGGACTTTGGTGCTTGATGACCCAGCCACCGAAGTCTTCCCAGTTTTATAAATTAGTTGGTAAATAATAAAAATGGTCTAAAGGGTATAAAAACTCAATTGTTAAACTTGTGTAAAGACTGAAGGACACGCGATGTAATTATACATTTATAAATTTATTACTAAAATAATCATCGAAACGTGAGGGTGAAAAAAAATCAACTGTTTTTCTTACTACAATTTATTAGTTTTTTTGACCAGAAAAATGCAACGTGTAATTACGTATTATTTATTAGTCGATCATAATTATCTTGAATTTTGTTTCACTACAGACGCAATAAAATAAACTGCGGTAATTTTCATTATTTTTTGCATTGTCTGCATATAATAATGACGTCGTTAGTCAACTATTGTGAGTTGTGAGTCTGGTGAGTAAGAAAGGTCTAAGCCAGTGATGGGCAAAGTACGGCCCGCGGGCCAGCTCCGGGCCGCAAAAGTATTTAATCCGGCCCGCCGACGATCTTTCAAAATTATAAGCATACCTATTACCTATATACCATTAATTTCGAAGGATCGTCGACGTCAAAATATAATTATCGCGGGTTATTATGGCCAGCTGTATAAAGTAAATTATTTGAATTTGAAAAAGAAGCCATTTCTAGACTAGCAACGTAGTTCATGTGTTGCGTTGCGACGCGAATTTGAAACTAGGTTTCAAGATTTTAAGAATATTCAGTCATCGCTTGATGTTTTTTTCAATGCCGTTTAATGTGGACCCGGAGCATGTCCCTGGAGAATAGCAGTTAGAAATTGTTGAAATGCAATGCAGCCCCCATTTAGAACAATTGTTCTTAAATTCCGAAAAATTAATTTTTATAGAACACTGCCGAAAACTGAATACCAACCAAAGATAATAGCGTGATCAATTATAATTGATCACGCCCAGAAAATAAAAGCTATATTTGGATTGTCAAATGTCTGCGAACAGACTTTTTCCACCATGAAATTGCGGAAAAACTCAGTCAGAAGTCGATTAACTGATGAGCACCTTTTCTCGCTGCTAAAGCTTACTTCGTCGCTGCTCAAACCTGTATTTGAAGACATTATGGCCAATCAAAAACAATTTCATATGTCTCACACACCAACCATAACAGGGCCTTCAAAGTTAGTTAAATAATTGTAATCTGTAACTTGTATTAGCGTTGTGTGTAAAGTTTTATAATTAAAATATAGATTTTAATTTGGCTATACTCCTGGCCCTCGGATAAAGTTTGCCCATCACTGGTCTAAGCGGTGTTCCTTGACGACTGCCGGACTTGTTATGTTATTGCATTGTGATATAACATTAACTGTGTGCAGTATTTCATAAGGGTTATATAAGAATTATTAATTATTGAAGATATTTTGTAAATGTAATTCAATCATTTTATTAAATAATGTCGCTGACGTATTGTTAACTACCAACCAGTATTTAAGTTGTTATTCAACCGAACAGACGCCAATGAACAACATACATGCATTTTTAATCAACTTAAAAAAAAAATCACATGAATTGATTCTTCTCTTCTTCTTCGTGTCCCCCCGACGATCGCCAACTCTGGTAAATGTATCTCTATCTTGCGCTGCCCTGAATAGCTTCTCCACACTTCTAATACCGGTCCACTCTCGTACATTTCGCAGCCAAGACATTTGTCTTCTACCAGGCCCTCGGCAACCATCTATCTTGCCTTTTAATATTAATTGGAGCAAGTGATATTTCTCCCCTCGAAGAATGTGACCCAGATTTGAAATTTTCCTGACTTTTACTAATGTGAGCATTTCTCTATCTGCTTTAGCCCGCCTGAGAATTTTTGTGTTGGTGATCATGTCGGTCCATGGGATTTCGAGCATTCTCCGGTGAAGACACATTTCAAAAGCCAACCTGTTTATGGTATTTACTTTCAAAGTCCATGTCTGACATTCATATAGCAAGACCGATCACACATAACATTTTAACATCCTCATTCTTCTCTTGACACACATCAATTTGGGAGGCCGGTATGGGTACCGCCGCCCCGGGAACCATTTATTGGATAACCCTGCTATGGGTCCCCCAAAGTAGTGCGCTACATTTGGAGACTTAGCAGAGATGTTCGGGTTCATGCGGTGAGGTTTGCCTAGGCCTTGGCGGCGATTGAGTTAGTTCACTTATTGCGTGACGGGCCGAATCGGGAGAGGCTGGTCTTGTTTTTTTTATATTTACCCCTTGCAAATAATTTCCAAAGTAACCTCTAAATTCTTGGAAAACCGATGTCTTTGATGACGAAAATGACCTTGGTTTATTTTATATTTTAATACAAAAATATATTTCTAAGCAGTATATACTGATGTTAGGTTAGATATTTGCTTATTCGGATTCCGGAAACCGAAAACTAAAAACTTCCGAAAACTAAAAAATTCCGAAAACTAAAGAATTCCGGATTCCGAAAACTAAAAACTGCTTTTTGAAAGATACGAAAAA
The DNA here is from genome assembly GCA_917880885.1 of Limnephilus marmoratus. Classification (NCBI taxonomy): domain Eukaryota; kingdom Metazoa; phylum Arthropoda; class Insecta; order Trichoptera; family Limnephilidae; genus Limnephilus; species Limnephilus marmoratus. The sequence continues at coordinate 18,646,157 of OU862910.1, read as the reverse complement.
CGTTTTCAAATTTTATAATTCGACATAAATATACAATTTTTGAAATATTAAATTTTGGAATGCAAGAAAGTTTGTAAAATGTGTCACCTTACGTTTCTTCTAATTATAACCGCCGAAAGTCTAATCCAGAAATATTCCATTTATTTGAGTTTTATCGAAAAGCGAAAAAAAATCAGAGTGGGAAATTCAGACGCGGTAGAAGTGAAACCTTCAGAAAACGAATGTCGACAAGAGTGGGAAGTCCATGAAGCACCGCACAAAGATAGTGGTCAGTTCGTGTTGTTGTATTGAAATGATCATTGTGAGTTGGCAACAAAGAGTTCTTTTTGAAGATTTTATTTACACTGAGAATCCTAAAAGAGTTAAATAGCTGTTTTGTTGAAAATATAGATGGTATGGTGATATAGATATAAATATAGATGATAGATGTACGTGTTTGTCTCGTTTCACCATGTTTCAAATCATAACGGTGCCAAAGAAGTTTTCACTTCAATATTTTGACCCTCAACAAAATAGGCCCGAAAACTGAAGGGTTAAGAAGCGAATTGAATAGGCCAAACTGAAAGTAAGGGGCCGTCCATAAATTACGTCAATTTCATGATTTTTTGACCCTCGCCATCCCTGTCACACATCGTCACATTTGTGAGACCCCACCCCCCTAATGTGACGTCACATATTTTGCAATTTTACATCAAAAAATTTTTCGCATTTTAATACTTTAGATTTTTACATGTGACATCTCGGAGCTGATGACCCCCCCCCCCCCCCCCTCCTCCCCCCTTAAGATGAATATATACGTGAAATCCTATTTAGATACTTTTTTTATTAATCTTTACGAAGAATCGGCTTACAGTATGAACATCAAAAAATATCCTACGGATAAATCGAAGCTTTTACTAGCTTTTCTATGTATTGGAAATACAATAAAATTATTATTTACGTAACAAAAAATATAAGCGTAAACCACCATAAAAAATGTTTTTTCATGACTTAACTATGAAGTAATACAAGAAACAATTTTTTAAAAATACCCCTTTATGGCTAAGACTATTTTAGAGGTTTTCCATGTTCTTACTTTTTTTCGTTCTTATAAAATTATGAACCAAATAAATTAAAACCACTTTTTCGCTTACTAGCCTCATGCAAAAAGAAGCTCGATTTTAAAATTTTGCAGGCATGAGATTCGAAATATTTCTAGCGTTTATATTCCTCTTAAGGTGTGACGTAATTTATGGATTGCACTTAGGGAACGTACCCATACTACGTGACACTTTTAGGGGGGGGGGGTCTTCAAAATGTCACGCTCCATACAAATGAGCGGCGGGTTGCTTAGGATTTTGGTCACCGGGGGGGGGGGGGGGTTAAAAATTGCAAAAAGTAGGTCACGTAGTATGGGTACGTTCTAAGGGTCGACCGAGATCTCGGTCTCGGTCTCGGTCTCGGCATTCTCGGCTACAAATTCTACCGAGAACTCTGTCTCGGTTCTCGGCGAAAAATCGCCGAAATAATATCTAGACGCCTTCCACGCCGAAACGCAAATTATTTGCAATTCCCTCGATAGAAAAAAAATCGCAAAATATGCCCCAAAAATTATTTTAAAAACGTTTGCTTCAGTTATTTTACAAGTTATAATTGTGAAAAAAATTCACAATGTTTCTTTAAATGATGTCGTGTTTTATTAAATATTTTCGATTTTATCGCTTTAAATATTAGCGCGCTCCTCTAACATTCCTAATTACATATTTCTCCATCTTCTTCTTTTTGAGCGCGGATGCGGCGCCTTAAAACAAATTATTATTACATTCTTAAATATACTATATTATAAAAAATAAAAAATAGCGCATTTTCATTTTTTTTCTCAATTTATCTATTCTCGGTCTCGGCTCTCGGTCTCGGCCGAGATTTTAATTTATTCTCGGTCTCGGCCGAGAACGAAAAACATGTCTCGGTCGACCCTTAGTACGTTCCCTTATCATGAATTGAAAATGTGCGACGCGCGATAAATAAAGGAGTTGCCAGGACTATTATTGTTGCATAGAAGGAGGCTAAGATAGATACACGAATCGTGATAATTTTTGCAATGCGTAATATATTATTACCGGTAAAATTATTCAATACTTATTAATTTTTTCTTATACTTGCGAAATACAAATAATGTGTGCCAAACTAATTATTCACATCCAATTGATCAAGAATCAATAATATAAAATCAGGAAATATAATGACATGATAAATAAAATAAATAAAAAACTTAATGCGTTAATATAAAAACATATGAAAATTGAAAAACAAATACTAACGCATCTATTCTGTTAATGGACTATAATTTGACGGCCTCTGTTTATGAGGGTAATGCTCTCTCAATAATGTCGCGGGTTCAAATATATATATTTTTTAATTAAATTGTTTTATTTCTCAATTAATTCATTATTATTAAGTACCTACATTTGCGGCACGTTACAGAGTGGTAGATACTCTCAGTGTCGCCCTGGAGTAAGACCTCCATTTAGAATTGAAACGTTGCTTGAAATGGCTTCAGTCGTGTTTGGTGGCCAGATCTGAATAGCCAGGTACTTCCCCACCTTCACTTCACCATCTCCTTACCTTCCCCACTATCTTCAGTCTCATAACATACCCATACTCACTGGCTCCAGACGGGAGCAATTGAGACTTGTGCAGTAATCACATAAAAAAATGGTCGTGTCCAGACGACGCCTGCACAACGCACCGAGATGTTTCCATCTAGCAAATGAATATAAAATTAAGTCATAAAAAGGGTAAAATGAAGTGTTTTTGACGACCGACGTGGTCTAGAGGTAAGCAATCTCAATCTACTTGCAATCAGAAGGTCGCGGGATTGAATCCCGGCATGGACAAATAAATTTTATTTGGTTAATTTGTGTTATTTCACAATTAATTAATTTAAAATAAAATATCATAGAATATTTGCGGCAATTGAAACGTTGCTTGAAATGGCTTTAGCCGTGTTTGGTGAACAGATCTCAATAGCCAGGCACTTCCCTACCTTCCTCTTCCCCATATCCTTCCCCTCCCTCAGCCTCAGCCTTCAACCTCACATCATTCCCCAATTGGGGTTGCCATAATCTCACTGGTTCCAGACGGGAGCACCGGAGACCCTTGTGAGGTGTTCACATAAAAAAAGGAAATTGTATGATGCCGTCAAAAGTGCTATTCCTTTTAAGAAAGGGCTAATTTTTAATTAATACATCCACTATATTTTGCCCTTTGACTGCTAAATTTAATTATGTATTTATTAGTTGGGAGCGGCTCGGTACATTGCGCGGGCGTCGTCTGTTCGTAAACAATCTTATATCTAACAGATAAGTATTTATACAATTTGTAACATGTAAACCTTTTCACAACTTTCACTTCCTGGATTGCTTGAGTCTTAGCATAATAAAACCTTATAGAATTGATAGGCGCCGAACAAATTAATGATCCTTTCGGATTTCCAAGACGACAAAAGTCAAAGATTAAAGGCGCTTTGACCCATTCAGTGTGTGAAAGGAAAAGTCAGATGAGTCCGAAAAATTACACAATGTATTGAGTACATACATAGGTATGGCAATTTACTTTTTTAGTACATTAATTTATCTAAAGGAAAAAAACGAGTCGTTATAACTCCAAACGTAATCATTTTCTTAAAATGAGTTTATTTTGGAATGAGCGCCAAATAAAAACAGAAGTGTTTAAAAAATTTGCAGACTTTAATTTAATTTTTTTAATATTATTGTAGAAACAGTTCATTCATTCCAGTGATGAAACAATTTACTCGTATTAAATATAATTTCATGGTATAAAGGTACCTACAATGTTTCTTTGTGATGTCTTATTTGTGGTAGGTACTTACTGATTGAGTACTGGGTGACGTGTGTGTGTGAGTGCTTTGTAGTGTGAATTGTGTGAGATCTTTAGAAGTGAAGCTATATATATGCGCCTTAAAAATGTAGTTTATAACATTGAGAAGCTGCTCCTTCTAAATGTGGGTAGTGAACCCGAAACAATGTCGATTGATAGCGGGATCTCCTGCGACCGTTTTCGTAAGCAATATCTCAAACATTACAACAAACATTTTGTTGGACATGCTAAATGATGGCATCGTGGCATCGCTGTCCTTTGTTTGCAAACGCAATGTTTGACCGATCTGAAATCTGTATTTTCTCCCTGATGTAGCATCTACAATCTTATCTCTAAATCCGTGGGCATCTCTTCCTCATTAGAACTCGTCTTCACCACATTCGACAAGCGTAGAAGACGGAATGTGGACGAAAATAAATAATTTTTCGCTAAGTTTTGCATCGACATTTGTGGTAATGTTTGTGGAATCGGTCGCGGGAGACCAGATTTTATAGTTTATATTACCTAATATTATTTAAGAGCATGGTATATTGATGTATTTGATGCTGAATTTACTTTAGGCGTGCTGTATGGCGGGTGCATCTCAAATGTACCTACGTAAAAATTAATTGGGTACAGAATTCCGTACAGGTAATGTCGTTTTTTTTAAAATTTTACATAGAAATGTTAAATCAGCAACTAATCGCCCTTTTTGCAAATATTTATTTATTTATTTATTTGTTTTATTATACGCCCAGAGGGCTTTTACATAAATAAATAAAGGCAGTACATCTTTAACATGAGAAGGAAATAATATAAATAAAATTACAATAGAAATAAAAAAGTACATTAGTTAAATAAAAATATAAGCAACAAAAATTTAAATTACAGTAAGATATAATAACGATAAGTTACGATAAAAAAATACATACATGATATAAAAATACAAACAACAAAAATTTTAAAGTAAGGTGATCAGAGGTTTACAAAATTTCAACATTAACCATGTCTAATAAAACGTAAGTATTAGTTTCGCAAAGTGGCAAACCGCTACATCGATGGTACCTCCAGTACCTCTGCAAGTTGCAGGAGTTTAGAACTCCAATTTGGATTTTAATATTTTAGTGAAAATTATTTATATATAGGTAGAGATAGTTTAGCAAATTTGTCGATGAACGAGTAGTTTATTAAATTTACCAAAGAATTCCTTAGTGAGTACTTGTATCACGGATAAATGATTTCATTATTTCATTTTTAAATTGTGTCAGTGACATATTCCATACATCTATGTGCGAATACATATTGCCCAAGTGTTGGATTCTGTGTAGTGGTATATTGAATTGTGCCCTGGTCGTAGTATTACCACAGTAAAATGGTAGTACTGACCTTGTGTTTCTCGCCGGCACATTAAACTTCTATGAAATAAATATTGAAGAGATTTTTAAATTTGAATTTTATGAAATGTTTTATACTAGCTAACCTAAGATATATTATAAATTCATTTTGGTTTCATTCTATCTGTATGTATGTAGTCCAGTAAATTTACATTTCTTACCGTGTTTCAGTGGGGTATATTTTTTTGGTATGCTGTCCCTACATGACGGAGGCCCAAAATCCGAAAAACCGCAAAAATGATGAACTTTCAGTTCTTGCCAATTTTGACCTAGAACGTTTTTATTTTCAGGAAAGAATTTTCAATTACTAATATTATTTGACACATCAAATGTACAGTTTGTAAATTCGAAGGTTAGTGCCTATTTGTTTCACAGGCTGCAGCGGTCCTATGACCGTCATAAACAGTGACCATTTACATATTCTCCCCAGACGTAAAAGGGCTTCAAGACGCTCTGCAGCGAATGATTGCGGACAGCACAGTCAACCGCACAACATCATAATTCTTAAATAGTACATTTATCTCAATGAAGGGTGTGCTTGTGGTTGTAATTATATTATTTATTGTGAATTTGAACTTTATTTGCCTTATTTTGAATTCTGGTAATTTGTTTTAATTATTTATAATAATATGTAGGGGAGAGGCACTGCCCGAAAACCAGTAATTAATATTAACATATCGCACACATGGGCATGACATAAGGCAATGCAAATGTATTTGATCTAGATACAAACTAAGATATTGTTTGAATAATTTATAAAAATGATGACTAGCTTATTTATTAATATTATTAATTTCACAAACATTTTTAAACCAAGAGCCAGGTGAGATCCCAATCATAACCTAATAAAATCATTTTTAATAACAATAATGTTAAAAATTTCTAATTCTGTAAGAATTATATTATAAGAACGGTTGTAAGAAATAATGGTAAATACTCAGAATCATGGTAAACCATTATTAACATTTTATTACATAAAAACACTTGGTATCAGTTACATAATATTGAGAAATAACTATTATGGTAATCGGAAATGGAAAATAATGCATTTTAATAGCTTTCGATAATTTGACGTCGTTTTTCATGCCATATTATTCAAATAGTTTTATGGGCTAGTTTCTCTTTTTTTAATGTCACACCCAAATTAAGAACTAAAGAACCTTTTTTTAGAAACAAGTTCATAGTTTGGGTTAAATAAGTGAAGAAAACAAATAGGTAATCTTAAAATTTTCTCTTTAAAATAAATATTTTACCGAAATAACTATTAAAATGATTATTTTTATTTATTTATGGCTTATTATACCATGTTGCGCTACCTACTTCTTTAGCCAACGTTTCGGACATCATTAGAGTATCCATCGTCAAAAGTGTAACTACGGCAGAGTAACCCAATAATAAATCTTCTTCTTCTCGTGCCCTGTCCGTTCAACGGACGTTGATGTTGGCTACGCGGACTTTGTTTACTGCGGCCCGGAACAGCTCTACAGTAGACTGGCCAAACCACTGGCCAGGGCCCCATCTTCCGGCAATCTTTCCCTGCATTATGAGATGCAAGATCTCACATATTTTTCTTTCTTCATCGGAACCATAACATCTTCGTTCATAGCTCTGTCCATCCAGTTTATTTTCGAGTATTCATCTGTAGATCCACATCTCGAATGCAATAAATAACGATAATTTCAAATCGTATCTTACTATTGTAATGCATTATTTTCCTTTTCCGTTTACTGAAATAGTTGTTTCTCATTGGTATTTAAGGCTGCGTATACACACGTAAGCCGAACCTGCGAACCGAAACACGAATTATGAGAGTACTTCGTTCCTTTCCCATAATTTGTGTTTTGGCTCGCGTCTTGGTTTGCAAATGATACAAATTTGTTAGGTATATTTCCTATAACATTGTTTACAACACCATAAAAAAACGGTTCCGAATAACGATTTAACAATATGTAATATATGTTTCCATATACAAAGGTTTTTGGCTGATGTCGAAAGTATATCTAAAAAAATAATTTGGGAGGGTACCGCCGCCCCGGGAACCATTAATTGGATAACCAACTTCCCTGCCATAAGTCACTCTAAGTGGTTAAAGTGACTACGTAGTGACTGTTTCTCTACGTTTAGTGACTTTGCAGGGGAACCCGGGTTCATGGGGTGAGGTTTGTCCGGGTCTTGGCGGTCGTGGCGGCTGCTCCTTTTGAAGTCTCCAGCTGGACTCTCTCGGAACATCGCCTTGCACCGCAGTGGGACGGATGGATTCATACGTCCATCATTCCTGGAGAAACTGACCCTCAGATTCCTATCCACCCCTCATACCTTTTACCTTCCCAGAACTTCCTCTCCTTCCTTTCCTGAAAAGACCCTCCACAAAGCAATCCCTAAAGATGACGTAGCCTCGAGGGGAATAGTTCATATTCTTAGTCGAAGTATGATACAGTTAAAAGTGACCGAATTGTATATAGGTTCCGTAGCTCAGTTGGTAAAGCAATTGCCATGGAAGCAAAGGGTCCTGTGTTCGAGTCCCAGTGGAGCCAATATCTTTTTCTGATTTTTCTGTCTTCAGATTTTCGATTGAGTTTCCCTAATATTGTCTTCATTTAATTAAATAAAAGAATTATTTTTTTCCAAATCTTGATAAAAACGTTCTAAGAAAGATATTTTTTTTTTCTTTTTATATTTTAGTGCCCGGAAACTCGTAGTGCCTACATGCGGAAAACTGGTTAATCTACACTACATTTGGAGTCGATTTTGAGGAACACCTCTTTTGATTTGACCTATTGTTTTCGAGTCCGAAGTTACAATTTTTTAGGTCGAATTGAAATAAATCTGTCATTAGGAGGTTAATATCAGCTGTTTGATGTCTTTTAAAATGCGTTGATGCGTAGACCCGACTCCAAAAGTTTAAAACCCTTTATTTACAGGAAAAAACGAAATGCTCAGATCGAAAAAGAGGCTTTTTAGGCTCTTTACGTGATTACAGATTCACCGGTTTCCCGCTTGTATAACGAGTTTCCGGACACCGTATATAAATTGTTAAGAATTTACATAGATCGGGTGATGAAAGAGAAACGATATTTATCATTATTAAGCTCCGACCAGATAGTTTGAAATTATTTACAATTGTGTATTGCAAAATATTATTATTTAACCGTTAAAGTGTTTCTAAGAATATAAATCATTATAAAATAACGTGTTTGTTAATTCCGTCCACAGACGTTATGCGGTATTAGATATTGGTCAGAAAGACACGAGTCACATTAACATGAAACTCATCTCATGTTTTACAAGCTTCCCATGAAGTTATACTTGAATAATTATGTTACAATCATAGACATTAGAATGAATAGACCCGAAGATACAGGTGAGGGGTAAAACCAAACTATGAGGGGCGAAGAAAGGAAAGATACTGTGATTCGTTGAAAAATCAATCTGACAGTATATAGGCATCTCGCATTATAATATTACCATTTAGTTCTTAAAAGCAAAATCTGATTTGAATGAAAAGACTTTTTTACATGGGAGCGTGAATTGCTTGCCACGTTAATAACATATTTGCTAAGGCCAAATGCTTGCCCCAAAAACATTCGCCCCAATTTAAATAGCAATATTTAGTTGCCGTGTTTAGTTAAGACACTTTTACTAATGTTTCATACTTTACTTACCCCTGTAACCAGCGACGAGGACACTGGAGAACCGCCCACATTCGCTATGTCTATATAATATGTACCTATAATGTATAGCGCAAGCTGCCGTTTTTTGGCGTGTTATTTCGTAAAACGTATGGACGTTAGTTTCACGCTGGTCACTACAAGAATGATGACGTCACATATTTTAGATTCAAGCGTGGATCTCTCCCCTCCCCATGGAGCGAGCTGGCGCCAAGGCGGAGCTAAAGCCGATTCCATGGGGAGGGGGAAATATTACGTTTTTATCACTTAGGGCAGGTCCAGATAAATTCATATGTCCGTGGTTACAATAAAAATATGTGATATTTTTGTTTTATACTAGCGATTTCCTGGCATGCGTTGCAATGACACTTAATAAAGAAATTGTTTCTAACTGCGTGTCCTTTCCCATTCTTCCCGTTACACATTCGCCTCCCCTTCCTCTCCCGCCTCTCCTTTCCTTCATACGATCCCATCTCCGCCTTCACTCTTCCCTCTCCCGCTTCCCCCGTCCCGCGAAACCCCTCTCGCGTTCCCCTCCCACCTCCCGAAATCTGGTGCCCACTCCTGCGTTCTCCTCCCCACTCCCATCGCGGTAATGCGCACATCAAATCCCCAAAATCGCAATCGGACGAATGGTTAACAATTGCGCACTTTAAGTGAAATGTCACAAAACTGCGCTATATAAATAAAATGTTATTATTAACAATGCATAATTTCATCAGAGCTCACTATTGTATATATAAACCATCACGGGCATGCGCACATCAAATCGTCAAAGTTTTATCGCAATCGGACGAATGGTTAACAATTCATAATTTCATCAGAGCTCACTATTGTATATATAAACCATCACGGGCATGCGCACATCAAATCCCCAAAGTTTCATCGCAATCGGACGAATGGTTAATAAGCATAATTTCATCAGAGCTCACTATTGTATATATATAAACCATCACGGGCATGCGCACATCAAATCCCCAAAGTTTCATCGCAATAGGATGAATGGTTTAGCAACGCATAGACAACTCACATACATTCTTTCTTTAATTTTTACCTTTCTTTTTTATATCCTCTTCTTTCTGCTTATGTTTTATATATTATATAAAACTATAGATGCATATTATTATATATACGATTTTTTTTCTTTGTATACTGTTAATTATCCATCAATTGATCTATATGTATATAAAAAAAAAATTATATATTATTTAAACTTACATAAAAATTAATATCTACATTCGTTGTCTCCGCCTTTTTAACACGAGCTTTGCTCAAAAAAAAGGTGTAAGACGTATTAAATAATGTTTTTTTTTTTTTCAAAAAAACTTTATTTATACACAAAAACATGAAATTTTTGTAAAATTTATTAAATAAATAAAAAAAAAAAATACATAGAAGGAAGCATATTTTGATTTTTATATAAGAGTATATGGATTTCCCAGAACAGTTGATTTTACCACCCCCTCTTTCCCACTTTCCTCCCTCTTCCTTGTCTTACATTCCTAGGAGAAACGCCTGCGCGGCTTTTTTCATACAAAAATTAATTTTAGATTTAGAGCCAAAGTACTCAACCAAATTGAATAATTATTTTTATAATCACAAGTTATGTCATATATCTAATACAGACGTGTGCTATTAAATATATTTTTATTTTTAACTGAACGAAGTCAACGCAAAATCTGTTTATAAAAAAAATCAAAGTGGCATTTAAAACCGAGCGAAGCTGGGTGGTGATGTTAGTAAACATATAACAAATAAAAACTATTACATTGCAAAACAACCAGCCGGAATCAGTCACTAAAATTTAAGATCCTGTTTTACTAGATATGCAAAGATGGTTCGCTACGTTTGGTGATTTAGCAGGAGTGTCCGGGATCATGGGGCGAGGTTTGTCCAGGTCTTGGAGGAGGATGACCAGGACACACCAAACCCCATATTCCTACCCACCCCTTAAACCATTTTCCTTTCCAGGACTCTCCTCTCCTTCCTTTCCTTAAAAAAATCCTCCACACAGCATCCCCAAAGATGACATAGGCCCTGATGGAAATTATTTTCCTCAGGGCCTCCCGTGTGGAACTCGTGTAAATAAAAATAAGCCTTGTTGTTCATTCCACATTTTGTTTACCTTCTATACCTTCTTCTTCCCGTCTCCTTGTCCTCCCTTTACACTGAATCCTAATAAAGCACCCTCAAATTTTAATTCCACTGGCTTCTTGTGCTGAGTTCACTATATGTATTTAAAAAAATATATTTTGAAAAATAATTTTGGAAGAAGAGTTTTAAAACTCGTAGGCATCCGGGCAGTAAATACTAGTTCCTTATCTCTATTTCTTCTCTACATATTATAAATTAAAGTCCCCCGCGTCGTCTGTCTGTCTGTTCGCGATAAACTCGAAAACTACTGAACGGATTTCCATGCGGTTTTCATCAATAGATAGAGTGTTTCGTGAGGAAGGTTTGGGTATGTAATTTGTCAAGGATTTGTATAAATTGGTTGAAACACAACGATAATTGTTAGAAGTGTTGGAAAAAGTCAAGCCGCCTGGTAGCTTTCATCGAAAACGCTGCCTAATCCTTTTGGGATATAATAAAACAAGGCATATTTTTTTTTTTTTTTTTTTTTTTTTTTTTTTTTTTTTTTTTTTTTTATTTATTATTTTTTAGCATATAAAATATAATGTACATTTAGATGATGTATTAATTTGCTTACATGTTCATATTCAAATATGTTAATACCACTCTTCCATGGAAGCGTTAGCTTGTGTCTGGAAGAGTAGTGTACATTTTTTAATGCTATATTTAAGTTCTTAAATTACAATGTGAATGTAAAAAACAATATGTTGTAAGTTCGGTGATATGTGATTATAAGTATTTATCTACTATCAAAACAATTTTACTGTTTGGATAATGTGTCCAGAATTATTGTAATTAGTTGCTAAAAACAATACAAAATTTAACTTATTTGAAGAATGGAGTATCACTTGGAAACTGAGTTATAAGTAGATTAGATTAGTCGGAAACTGTTTTTGTTTTTTTTTTTTTTTTTGAGATTATCTTTAAAATATTTTTTTATAGTGTTTATTAATTGGATTTTATCATTTATTTTTCTAATTTCATCCGGTAATCGGTTGAAAATAAGTCTTCCTTGATAAGTATAATAATTTTGTGCAAAGGAAGTGTTTAATTTTGGGCATGAAAAAATATATTTATGTCTAGTACGGTTTTCAGTTATAAATTGATATTTTTCTTTTTCTTTTATAATTTGAATCAATGCATTTCTATTGTATAGATCTTTGAAAGATGGTACTTGGAATTCCTTAAATAATTGATCCGTTGGGTAGTCAGAAGGTTTTTTTAATATGATTTTAATTATTAGCCTCTGCACAACTTCAATTGGGGAAAGATTAGTTTTGTATGCGGATCCCCAGCTAATGATAGCATATTGTAAAGTTGATTGAACCAAAGCGTAATATATTAGATATAAGTTTTTTACAGATAAAAAATTTATGATTCTTAAAAATATATAAATCAATTTTCTAATTTTTTTTACAACTTGACAAATTTGTTCCTTCCATTTCAAATTTTTATCGATAATGACTCCTAAATATTTGATTGTGTTTGTTGTTTTTAATATTGTGCAGTTTTGGATACAATAATTTTTACTATGTGTTTTGGAATTATCATGGATGATGATATCAATGTTTTTAGGGGTATCATTTTTGTGTATTGCAAATGGAATTACAAATGTTTTATCACCATTTAGTGATAGTAAATTTACGTCGAAGAAATTCTTTAAAATATTTATGTCTTCGGTGGCTTTAAATGTTACTTTTTCCCAAGTTTTATCGCTAATTATTAGTACCGTATCATCGGCGTATGAATGGCCATGTAGTGGTTGAAAAAAAATGTCATTAACATATATGGTGAAAAGGATTGGTCCGATTACTGTACCTTGAGGGATTCCAAAGTCTGATATTTCTTTATCGCTATTAATCTGATTTATTTTTACGACTTGCGGTCGATTTTTTAGGTAGTTCGAAATCCATTTAATTGCATTGTCTTTTATACCTATATTGTTTAGTTTTTTTAGTAGAATCTCATGGGATATACTATCAAAAGCTTTTCTGAGATCAATAAATATACCGGCACATTTTTCACCTTTATCCAATGATTCATTGATGTATGAGGTTACATTAGCAATAGCATCTTGTGTGCTGAGTGACTTTATAAAAATGTAAAATTTTATTACTTTCTAGGAAACCGACCAATTGGTTTTTCACAATTTTTTCAAAAATCTTTCCAATGTTTGAGATTAGACAAATAGAAATGCATTGATTCAAATATATCTATCTTTTACGGATAGCTTACTATACCCATTATATCTTCTAAAAAAATGGTCTCATACATTGCGGTAATTGAAAAGTTATTTAGACGGATACAGTATTAATCCTTATTAACTTGAATAGGTTAGTTACTCCAAGCATTTCGTGCACATTATTATAATCATTAATTTTTGGGGATCGCTGGCAACGGTTAATATGCACCTTTTTTTTAAAAAAAAACCTTTTGATTCACCTTAATTACATTAAAAGGCAACTATTTGCATTGGGGGAAGTGGAAAATATTTCATTCTATATTTCATTACGTAAAATTAAAATTAGCTTTCGTCTTGTGAGATTGTACGCCAGAATCACAAACCATGTTACACAAACCTAGCGTAGCCGCTAGACTACTTGAAAACTGGGATGTTTTTCTTACCTTGACGCGAGTAGGCGTTATAAAGGGGCACTTTCTTTTGTATCACAAACTATGTTACACAAAAATATTTTCCACTTCCCCCAATGCAAATAGTTGTATTTTAATGTAATTAAGGTGAATCAAAAGATTTTTTCAAAAAAAAGTGCGTATTAACCGTTGCCAGCGATCCCCAAAATTTACCTTATAATCTTTCACGCCATCTATACGTATTATAAATTAAAGTCATCCGCGGCATCTGTCTGTCTCTTCGCGATAAACTCAAAGACGGTGGTGGTTATAAAGGCTGGATAACCATCCAGTAGATGACGTTGTGTTTTATTAGCCAGCTAGTAAGTAATAATGCCTTTGAAGTAATTTATCACCTATTGTAGTTAGCGCCATACATTAGTTAACTAATAAATTGATCGTACAAAGTAGAGTAGGTATGTTGTAATCCACCTCCATCCCATGCGGTTGTTCGATTGTATGTCGTGTATTACATAAAAGAGTTGAGGTAGGAAATGGTATGAAATGGCAAAGCGCGCCGTTAGTTAGTGCGCGTGGAGTTAGTAAGTCTAATGCACTTGTGAGGCGGGTATATAACAAGAGTCCTCCCGACCGCACTCCCAATAAGTGCGACAAGTTACCGTAGGAAATATCTAAGTCAGATTATATCACCCAGTGTATGTGTTTTGTTTTAAAATATTATATTCGCGCACTCGAGAGTTTAAAAATATTTGTGTTTAATAATAAGTTAAAATAATTGGTTTTAATAATAAGTTCGAATAATACGTAAAGGAAAATAGTTATGCAAAGGTGAATACATATACTTTATTCTAATTTATATTTAAGCACTTGAGAGTTGTGGTTTATAAATTTGACCATTATATTAATAAATGTGAGTATTATTTTTAATAGTTATTTTTATATTATTGAAAATTGAAACGCCCCATTGGGATTTTACATAAAATACATTTAAAACAATAGTATTATATAAATAAATTAAAAAAATAAAAAGTAAACCATAAAATACAACATATTTGTAATTAACAATTTGTTTGTAACAATTTCTAGACATATGTATTCCTCTTTATTAATACTAATGGTGGAAAATAATTATGCCAAGTTAGTGGACATTCTTCCATATTTATGACACAGTTCAGTTATGTACAATACTGTATTATTTTTACTATTCATATATGAAAGCCTTTAAAAAGGGCGTTAATAATTAAATAATTAACATCTTGTTCAGAAGAGTTTTATTTTACAATGTACATTTGTTACTTAATTTTATTTATTTGTTCTCGGTTTCGACATAGCCTTATCATTCACTAGCAATTTAAAAAATATAATTATTCAAATTTTAAGATTGCTAATGGAGCAAACAAATAAAATTAAGTAACAATAAATAGTAGATTGTAAAATAAAACTCTTCACAACAAAATACATTAAATAATTCATAAGCCGCCGCATTTTTAAGCACGGATTTTGGGAATCACACTTCATTTCAACAATTACTACAAGAAATAATTGTTCACGTATACAAAATGGGTTATTAAGTTCTTAGTTTAGGTAAACTAAGTAATTAATGCATATTTAGTTTGTTAATGTGAAATTCATACAAAAAAATGGTGGCAATGGCAATTTTTAACTGCATATTTTCCGTCTATCCCGTCTGAAACCGATGTTTCTTTTGATAATTAAGTTTAAAAGTAGTTTATTTTCAAAATCTATGCCTATTATATGCTGACACCGACTCCAAAATAACAATCGTACCTACATATTGATGAGTAGAAAAAGTAAGTTGATTATGAGGTTGTAGAAGAATACGAAATTATTTTTTTACTTTTTAGTGCATCTTTTGAAGTCGTTTCTTTGTTTTGTTAACATTTTTGTTTATTTTTTTGATTTTTAGAGAATCAGAAGTACAATAACTAATTTGTCTGAATATGGGAAGGCCTACTAAACGTGCTGCTCATATGATACAGACATAATTTGACCATAACGACGTTAGGGTCAAATTAAGAGATTCGGCCGAGTTTCGTTAATTTGCTCCTAAGAATTGAAGTGTTCCGTTACTTTGTCATGGATCCCATAACCAGAACCTAACCAAACTCTCATCAAACTACCTTTGAAGTACATCCTTTCCAATAAAAAAAGAATCATCGAAATCGGTTGGCGTGATATTGAGTTATTCGTTCATTTGTCGCGCATATACTCAATGCAAATTTAAGACTTTAAGTCGGAAATGGATCAAATTAAAATGGGACCACACGGGAAGCATTAGCTTTCAAATAAAAAAAAATCATCAATATCGGTTCACTCAGTCGAAAGTTCTGAGGTAACAAACATAAAAAAAAAAACAGTCGAATTGAGAACCTCCTCCTTTTTGAAGTCGTTTAAAAAGTGTAGCGGCATGCGGCGGCTTATGGATTATTTACCAATAATATTGTTACTGAGACAGTTCAGTTATGTATTGTATGTGTAATATACTCGATATACTCTAAAAAGGGTCTTAATAAATAAGTAATTAACATCTTGTTCAGAAGAGCTTTATTTTACAATGTACTTTTGTTATTTAATTTTATTTATTTGCTCTCGGTTTCGACATAGCTTTATTAAAACTTAAACAAATCAAATTTTGATATTGCTAATGCAGCGAGTAAATAAAATTAAGTAATAAATGTACACTGTAAAATAAAACTCCTCAAAACAAAATACAATATTATCTACACTAACCTTTGAGAGCCCATAGAATTTATTTACGAGTATCAAAAAAATACAAAATTCAAAACGGTATTGTGAATATTTAAGACCATGCAAAAAATATGATTACTAGTCAATTATATTAATTAAAAAAGTGCTGAACTAATTTGGCTTTGAACGTGTCAAAATTTAAATCGCAAATATCAGCAACAAATTTTAGTTCATTGCCCAGGCTATGGACGAGTATTCTCTCCATAACAAAATTGTACACGAAATTGTTGTTGTAAATTAATAATACATTCCATCTAGGATGTTTCGGAGGTAGTACAAGTAAAGACAGCAAATTTATAGCGTCAGGGCAGTTAAATCTTATCAACTATCTTATATATTTTATTTATTTATTTATAAAACACATGATACATAATTAACACATTTTTTTTTACATAAAGAAGATAATATATTAGATCACCATACTAGGCGGCTGCCTGTTTCATGGTGACCAATGGAGTATTGTTACTTGTATGAAATATGAAGTCTAGTGTGAACATAATAAATGGATCTAGATAAGTGATGCTAAAAATTGAAAACATTACACTTAATAAAATAAAAATAAAAAGAAAATAGAAAGGGTAAAAGAAGTAAATTAGCATTAGGTTAAAAGAATGAACATAACTTTTTTTCAACATGGGTGCATGCAAGCACACAATATATACGTTGGTGCATACATCTATACAGACATAAGCATACGTATATAGCTTTTTTTTCAAAATGTGTGCATGCAAGCACAGCGCATACGGTGCACACATACATATTATACACACGTGCACATATCTGTACTCGTACAGGTATAAACACACATATACATACCCATATGCGCACCTACTTACATGAATATACACACACACATATATTAACAATTATCTTTATATCGTCGCATTAATTCGTAGACTGCGTAACTCCAAATTTTTCGAAAATACGTTTTTAATGCCATCTGGTGTTAAAATTAGTCCCGCATCGACTAGTAAAACTCGTAAATTTAAAAAAAAATATAACTTTTTAGATAAACACAAATTAGGAAACTGCTTAACACCATGGTGCACATTTTTACTCGCGAATTCTTCGAAACTCCTTAATTCCACATACTTTATTTTATTTACCATTTCAGGTCTTATTATTTAACTTCAAAATTATTCGTATTATTAGTATTGTGCTGTTATGCTTTGTGTACTAAGTACCATTATGTTTATCCTGTTATTCTTACATACTGAGACTAAATATAAAAGTCAATTAGGATTTACTGAGTAATTCATAAAATAAATATTGCAGTTCTGTATTGTTATGTTTTAATTTTTTAATGTAAAATTCCTATCTCCCAAGTCTTCTGCTAGTGTTCATAAAACTGTTCGCTGAAAAGTACGTAGGTATTTTTGTAAAATACGTATCTCCATTCTCGGTTTTTATGTAAACTTCCTAACTCCGATTTGAAATAGAAAGCCTTAACTTACAAAAGTTAAATGATTAAAAAAGAATTTTGAAATATATTGTATGTTCGGAACATAAATAAAAACAACGACACGTCTTTCATTTTTTTTCAATACGAGGTTTTTTGTGTCTCCTGTAAAATTTTACATTTAGTGGTTACGCATTATACGAATTAATGCGACGATATATATGTATAAAAATGAATATTTCTTTGTTTGTCCCATAGATATGCATTCTTATACTATTTACCCGATTGCAATGAAACTTTGGTGATTTGTTGTGCACACACCCGCGAAGGTTTTTATATGAAATGGTGAGCTCTGGCTTTTGAAATTTGTATAAAAAAATTACGATAGGTGGGGCGCGAGCTGTTTGAAAAATGTGTGTATTTCATATAGTTTCAGCAGGCATGGAAGGCAGGAGGGGGGAAGGACACGCATCGAGAATCAATTTCTTTATTTGAGTGGCATTGCAACGCTTGCCGGATATTCGCTAGTTAGTTTACAATAAAAAGAGTTTAATTATGTGTGATAATTCCGATAAATTCCTTCGTAAACTGAATCACCTTTCCTGTGCGTCCCCGTTCCCCTCCTGCACACCCTTTCCAGCTAGCTTTATAAATTATAGCCTGTGTCACCTAAGGATGGTGTAGCTTCCCAACAATAAAAGAATTTTCCAAATCGGTTCAGTAGTTTCGGAGCCTATTCAATGCAAACAAACAAACAAACAATCAAATCTTTCCTCTTTATAATATTAGCATAGATAATGTTACCGCGATCAAGCATCGTACAGAAACGAATTTAAAAATATTGAATCAATATAATAAACGTTATAGTGTAAAATAAAAATGCACGTTAATAAATAAGTGCACTTTTTTTTTGAGGATTTGTAATATTACAAAAAAAGTAACAACATTTTTAAAAAATTATAAAAGGGATATCAGGCCACCTAGCAAAGTCGATCGATAAGGATAACATTTGGTAACATCTCATCGTTCCCTAGCATGACTGCAGATCTCCAATGAATACGTAATAGTTCACAATGACGCAATGAGTGTTAATATATTCGACAGCGTCTGTTGTTTGTACGTTATTAGCCTTATCGATCCTCACTCATCTATATACAAATATACACAAATACTATGAAAAAAGATTAAATACTCGCTGTACTCGAAACAATAACAAAGATTTACTACAAATTCCCATAACTCATACTACTTTTGGTCAACGAAGCTTCAGATACCTTGCAACAAGGCTTTACAACATTCTTCCAATTAGTATAAAAAAATGTGATTCACAAAAAAATTTTAAAAAAACATAAAAATTTGGATAAAAAATAATGATAGAGCATTTACCGGTGCACTCACCCAAATTCGAAATTAGTATTGAACCAATGCTGTTATTATTGTACCAATGTTATTTTTATTATTAGTGCAACCATTGTATTGCGTGATTTTATTCTAATATAAGTGTAGGTATGTTCACAGTATAATAAATTGACGTAAAATTACTGCCTCAACACAGGCTAGCCTAGTGAGGCAGGTTACGAGAAACCTAAATTTATAATTATAAATCTCTATTGTTTAAGTACCTACTGGATATATGTATTTTGTTTTCTGTTATTAAATTTTGTACTCATCCAACTTTTAAACTGTACTTTTACTGTACTTATGATGTACTTTTTGTTTTTGTAATTATAAATCTTAATGTTTTTGTTCAATAAAGATATATTATTATTATTATTATTATTACTGTGCTGATAGCCCTCATTTCTTGCATTTTTAATGCGTTATAAAAAATATGCTCCGAAAAAGATCTGATTGTATTATTGCCAAAATGATCGAAAGAATTGTTGCAATTTTTACTTCTTCTGCCTATGATCCATAGACACAAATCAGGGAAATGAGTGTGTATTACAATATTACATATTACAAATAACATCCTATATATTTAACATATTCCTTTAAGCTCAGGTTATAACAGGCCACTTGCATCACATTTAAAAAAAAAAAAATCCGGTTTAGGCAAATATTCTAAGACATTCTGTATTTTTTTTAATCGCATTTTTGAAACCCTGGCGATTTTTTGAAAATTTCAATCCGAAAAATCAGACCATTTTTAATAAACCGGAAAAACGGGAAATAATTTTATAGGTACGACAAAAAGATAATTACATATCCGAAAATCATTTTAAAAAAAAAACGTTTTCCACAAGAAAGGGCACAGGAGAATAACGAGGCATACATAAATATTGTTTCCTTGATCCATCTTATTGATCGTAAATCATTATAATGTTCAACGTCTATATTACTAAATCCAATGTAAATATACTTGTACTTGTAAATTATAATAATAATAAGAAATAATAAAAATATTATAAAATTTGATTTTGTTAAAATCAGCACCACTTAGTAACATTTATAATATTTTTTTATTTTATTTTATTTATTTATTTTTTTTTTTTTTAATAATAAGAAATAATAAAAATATTATAAAATTTGATTTTGTTAAAATCAGCACCACTACCATTATACCTCTAAAACACGTACAGACAACGTAAATGTATGGGGTTCTCTTCATAACATCTGTCAAAAAGTCAAACCAAATGATAAGTTCGCAGAGAACAAACAATAAATCTAGTGAACGTTTAATTTCAAATTCAAAAATTCGCCTGAAATCAAGGTGTTGCCATATAAAAAAAAATCAGTGTTGAATTTTACAAAATTTATAGGAACATTTTCGGAGACGGGACATTTTAATGGGACCCAAATAATGGATTTGTTTATTTAAAAATAAAAAACTGTACATTTCTAAAAAAATTTACTAACATTTTCGTAATCTTAGGAAAAAAATCTATCCATACGATTTTTTCCAAGTCTTTATGAAATCCATGCAAATTATTGCAAATGGCCTATTCAAATCGTTGTCACTTTGTTATAAAGCATTACGAAGTCCATAAAATTTTATCTGGTAATGAACACGAGCGGTTACTAAATGGTTAATAATTGTGCCTTGTTCGAATTATCTGTATAACAGAATAACTAGTGGTTATAAGCATACAATTATTCAAGTGTCCGTGTACGAGTTAAACATGAAGAAAAAGCAATTTTCCGAAGATGTCTCATTCATGTCTCAGTTACCTACCAGGTAATAAACTGAAGTGAAAACTTCTTTAGTACCGTTGTGATTTTAAAACTCGACGAAACGAAAAAGCGACACTAAAAAGAGGCTAACACATAGGTATATCTATAGGATTTAACCTGCGAGAGAATGAGATAGAATAATCGATCTCCTCTTTGTGCGGCAAAGAGGACAAAGAGGAGAAGAGTATGTGCCAAGACCGAGTTGTTTGGCGGTCCGTCCTCTCTGCCTACCCCTGCGGGGAAACGGCGTGATGGTTAGTTAGTTAGTTAGTTAGTCTCTTTGTGCGATGCTTAGTAGCCTCCTCACTCTTGTCTACTTTAGTTTTCTGCAGGTTTCACTTCAACCGCGTGTGAACTGCACACTCGGTAGAAGTTTAAAATCCACTTTAAAATTCCAGTACTTTCCTTCCCGCTGTAACATGACGTGGTCTGCGTTAAGCGTCGATGACACCGGGCGAGTTTACAAGGTACTATCTGGGAAATTCACTCTGTTAGTAAACTCGCCCAGTGTCATCGTGTTACTTGCTAACTAGCAGATTGTTGACAATCTACGAAAAAAAGTTGAAAGGTCGTCAACTTTACTCGCCTACACGCTTGCTCCGCTTGCTCGTGATTGGTTTATTTATGTTTCCAACTGATTTCGACTGTCAAACATCTGAAGAATTAGTTCACGCAGGCGTCGTAATTCTTGTTACTGGCGCTAGCAGCAATATCAGTTTCCTACGCTTCTGAGCGAGTGGACAGTTTTGTGTGTCGTCATGACAATCTCACTCGCCGATTTACCCGCTTTTAAACTTAGTAGATAGTAGCTTGTAAACTCGCCCGGTGTCATCGACGCTTTAGATATGATTTTATATTTTCACGGCCAGAAGTATTTTTGTTATTTGTTTTTGGGG
Source organism: Limnephilus marmoratus (assembly GCA_917880885.1). Classification (NCBI taxonomy): domain Eukaryota; kingdom Metazoa; phylum Arthropoda; class Insecta; order Trichoptera; family Limnephilidae; genus Limnephilus; species Limnephilus marmoratus. Next base: position 18,624,274 of record OU862910.1, on the reverse strand, counting down.
TGTTATGCCGTGTTGCGCTACCTCCTTCTTTAGCCAACGTTTCGGACAGCGTTACAGTGTCCGAAACGTTAGCTAAAGTAGCTAAAGGAGGAGGATATTAGCAAAAACAAATAATATAACAAAAATGGTCTGCGTTAGTTCGCATTTCACGACATTTCTCAAATAAGATTTTTGTATCTTATTTGAGAAATATCGTGAAATACGAACTAAAAAATAGTGGAAAATTAGTAAATTTTCTATATTGTATCATACTTCATTTGATTAATATTTTAATATAATTTTTTATTTTCTTTTATAACTTTTGAAGGCTATTTCCATCGATGTAATATATCATTGAAGAAGAAGTTACCACTAACAAATTTAAAAGAAAATACAAAAAAAAAGAACGAGACACGAAAAATAAAAAGCTAACGGTCGTAACTGGAAGTCGAAACCAAGATCTCTCTCTCTAGACGATCTCTCGTCTTGCTGGGACGAACGCCATAACCAATTCGGTCACTGAGACTTGTTATTTTTAATTCACTTTTGTCAATCTCATATTCTTATTTTATATTCGAATAAATTTTTCTCATATTTTTGGCAGCTACCTTGACGATATTTTTTGAGTTCGAATCCCAGTTGCGGCCGTTAGCTTTTTATTTTTGTGTATTGTTCTTTTTCATATTTTAGTTTAAATTTGTTACTATGATTTTTTTTTAAAGACGAAGAACATCTAAATGTGGACAGCAACATAAAAACAAAACACCTTACAAAGAAACATAGTAAATCCTACTAGAATTATAAAGGCGAAAGTTTGTATGGATGTATGGATGAATGTATGTTTGTTACTCTTTCACGTAAAAAATGCTGAATGGACTTTAAAAATTCTTTCACTAATATTAAGCTACATTATTTGTGACTAATATAGGCTATATATATATTGGTGAGCTCTGGCGTTATGAAATTATTTATCATACGTCAGAAGAAAAGCAAAACAAACGGTTATCGTGGAAACGATGTTGGCGTCGTAGTTAATATCTATCTCTAAAAATGAAACGCCGAAATGTATGTACGCGCAATGCTTCCGAACAATTGCTCCAAATTGAATAATTCTTTTTTGTATAAAACTACATGCGAGCTCTGGCATTATGAAATTGCATAAAAAATTGCAATAGGTGACGCGCGAGCAGTTTGAAAACTAACTGTACCGGGAATTAATGTATGGAATGCGGTGGGGGTAGGGGAGGGGATGTGGGAAGGGGGGGAATGTGGAGGAGGCGGAGTGGGAACCCCCTAATACCATGCGAGCGAAGCCGCGGGAAAAAGCTAGTAATTAATAAAGACATTAATTTTATATTAAACTAGATTCTTAAACACCACTGGAGAGATAAGCCGATAGAAATGATTTGCTGGTATGTCTAAAGTAAGGTCAATAACATTTATCCCACATTTTTAAATATCGAAATTATTTCTTACACAGTCTGCCTTCATAATCATAATAGTAAAGGTATGATTTATTATTCGCGATTTAAATCGCTGTCAATTTTTTACGCCTAAACATACCTGTAGTAGTGTAAATTCGGATAAAAAATAAATTATAGCTCTCGATAAAACCTGAATCAAGATGCCCGCCCCGCCGATTCGATATAGGCAAAGTTTTACACTCTATCAAAAGATTAAGCGGAGAAGATTTTCTCAAGATGGCATTCTCGTATTTCAAGTTTTTCACGTAACAACTTGATTCAACTTATTTCCAAAGATCAACCAGAAAACGGAATAAAACAACGCTTACTTCCTCATTAGCCACTTTGGGTTTCTAAGCTTTTCCTTTATTGTGTCGTTTAATATCGTCTAGCCTAATTCCTTTTCACTACTTTCTTGTACGCATACATTCCATCATACTGTTAATAAAATTTGAAGTGTCAAGTTTTCAGTTTGTGCTACCTTACCAGAAAACAGAATTTTATAAAAAAAAAAACATTTGTGCAGTTTACACGCGATAGAAACCTTCAGAAACCTTCCTTCAAACCCTTGGAAAACTAAACTTCAAGAGAATGATACGAATGCACAGTATCAAAAGTAGGATAATTGGAGGGTTTATTTATTACTAGCTTTTGCCCCCGGCTTCGCTCGCATATTATTAGGGGGGTTCCCACTCCGTCTCCTTTACCTCCCCCCCTTCCCATTTTCCCCCTCACCACCCCTCCATACACGTCACATTCATTTTTCAAACAGCTCGCGTGCCACCCATTAAAGCGTAACAATCAAACACTTGCAGTTTCGCATTTATAATATTAGTATAGATTACTATAATTTTAACTATCAAAGGGATCTCCATAGTAACCAAAACAAATAACAAAATACTTACATTACCAAGCAATGCTTTGCTTTTCGTCTGGACAATAAACGTATAATAAATAATTTCATAACGCCAGAGCTTATCAATACATACAGCCCATATTACTCGCAAATAATGTAGCTTTCCATTAGTGAAATAATTTTTAAAGTCAATTCAGTATTTTTTGCGTGAAAGAGTAACATACATCCATATATCGATACATACATACATTCGCCTTTATAATATTATAAGAGGAAGGATAAATAGGTTAAAATTGTTACCAAGTTAAAAAATCATTTTACATTTTATTCTATGAAGCATTGCAAACAGAGTAGCGCGATAGGCTACGAAACACCGCACGAAGAGGACACCGATAAGTCTATCTCATTCTCTCGCAGGCTAAATCCTGTAGATGTATGTGTTTGTCTCTTTTTAGTGTCACTCGTTTCCGTTTATCGAGTTACAAATCACAACGTTGCTAAAGAAGTATTCACTTCTAAATACTTCATTGCAGACAATCTTGCGAATTCAACATTGGGTATACAGAACAAATATAGACGTGGAATGCAAAGCCCGCAAGCATATTACCTATTTAGCACCTGACTACATACGATGTATGATGTATCTAACATATTCTACATACATAAATACTCTATTATCGATATTTTCTTGACACATTGGCTGGTCATTTAAACTCCAAACTGCAAGCGATGTATGTGTTATAGTTATTAGCATCACAAGTGATTTAATTGGTCGTTTAAAACCTTATTTCTTCAACAGTCTTTCCCTTGCGTGTTAAGTTGATAATTGCAATTATACAATACATAATATTTGATATTATGTAATAGCTTGCTACTTATGGTGTGTCGATACGCACTTTATTACAATTTAAAATTGGACTCGTTTGATAGTTAAATTACGTTGTGAAAGTGAATTAATGTTTTTATAGCCGTCATAACTCTTTTTAAACGGTTACAAAGCCTTTAATTTGACTTCTTCAATAATAATAGCGTAATTTTAATAAAATAAAATAACAAACTTTGATTCCACCTCTATTTAGACAATGGTGTGACAAAGTTTGTTATTTTATTTAAATATATGTTACTGTTTGGAAACAAGCAGCGTAAAAATAACTTAAGTAATAAATAACTTGTTACATAATACATAACTTGTGCGTTTTCTCAAATACATTTTGTTCAAATAATTTAAAATTAATAAAATACATTAAGTATCGCATTACATAGAAGCGTGGGTAAATAAACAGATACAAATTATAATGTAAATTATAAACATTATATGTGCTGCAAGTTAACACCTTTGTCGATGGATTAGTAAGTCGATATTTAGCGGTAATGTGCAAAGATTATATGTTAAAATCGACGATGGTCAATATTGTGGCAGTAATTTTTTCTGTGTAATTTCTTTGACATTCGGAAATTCCATTTTTATGTTGATACTTCCAATATATCTGGCATAATAATGTATTAGCAGCAATCAACTTACTTTATTTGAATACTAGCCATTCCACTCGGATTCCCTGACAGCATTTTCTTATGCAGGGAATAATTTGAAACAATTTCTTATTTAACTTATGCTTCCAAAACGTCAAACGATGTTGCATATTCTAAACTCTAAACAGTCAACCTGAACGCTTTCACCCTTCAAGCCTCGAGCCTATTTTATATATAAATCCTACATCCGTTTTGCAATAAAATCCAAATAAACGGAATATTTCTGAACACATCCGAAAACTAAAACCAGTTTTAGAAAAACGATGGAATACCCTATTAAATTTAATATTTCGAAATAAATGTATAATTTTTTAACGCAAACATAAGAAAAATTTTTAAATGTCTCACCTCGCGATTTTTCTAACTAAAATTACTGATAAAGCAAAAAAAAATATAACGCACACATATTTTATTAGGCAAATCATCATCATCATTATGTGCGCGTTAATCTTTTAAACTACGCAATGGATTTTCATACGGTTTTCACCAATAGATAGAGTGATTGAAGAGGAATGTTTATATATATAATACATGTAAATTATGTTAGAGAAAAGCCGAAAAATTCAAAGAAAACATATTTTTGTGCGATTTAAAACGGCTGACGGGCCGTACTATAGTCACTTTTAAAATTCGTTCTACGGAAGAAATTGGAAAATAGATGTCCTAGAGTAAGTAGGTATTTGATTTTCCCTTTTCAAATATCCAGTGTTGCATTGCAAGCATTGTATAATTAGTGGCGATTTAATTAGTTTATATGTATAATACACGCTTATTATAGTAGAGAAAAGCCGATAAATTCAAATATACAATTCAGGCAGCGGGCAGCGGGCAGCTGGCAAGCGGGTGGTGTGGTTTTTATAAAGATTGGGTAATGGCGTTGTGTTTCGTTAGCCATAGCAACGTGTGGCCGGGTCTGCTAGTGTATTATAAACGTTATGTAAAATAATGAATTAAAAATTCCCAAAGTTATGCGGTTAACTTGCTTTCAACATAGAGCGTGGTGTTTTCTCTTTCTAACACTGTTTAGCTCATATTTCTAACAATGAGAGATTTCTAAGGGATACACAACAATTTCTGCGATGATGTAATGAGTTGTTCCGAAAACCGAACAAATTAGCCTTAGGTGTTAAAAACATTCACAAGAAATAAAATTGTGGAAATTTTATGCATCATGCAGACCGATTTTCCGCTTTATTATTGAGACTGTTGGGTACTAAATTTATATTTTAAATCTTCATAGTTTAGAAATAACTTTTAGTATTGAAAACAGTTTGGTAGGCCTAAAAAATTAAGAAAACAAATTGTACAACTTTCGAGATTTTTCCTGCTTCATGCAAACAGGTTTTCCACTCTATGACTAAATTGTTAGGCGGCCGTTACGGAGGCTAAAATCAGAGACATTTTACTAGAAATAGAGGTAGGTACCGATTAAGCAAATGGGTCAGTGAAAGACTTAGTTGGAGAGCGTAGGCTAGAAGTTCGCTTGTATCAACACCAAAAGGTTTAGGGTTCAATCACCTCTCGGCACTCGAGCGAATGAAAATAATTATTACTTCATGGCATTAGAAAGCAATGAAAACATTTTTGATTTAAGCAGAAATGCGTACCTTTACAAAATTTTATTTAGGTAATAAAAAGGGACCATTTCGTAATGCATTAAACAAAATGAGAATATTATAACGTTTGCCTATTTATGTTAATGCAATACAAGCGACATACTTATCGGTCAAGTGGGACTGTGGTACAACCGATTGCGATAGGCGTGTGGATTATAGAAGAAGGCGGTAAAAAGGACGGTGCTGATCACTTGATATCTAAGGTCAAATCGATGGTTTTTTTTTTAAATCATGTATTTATCGAGGCATCTGACTCACATAATGTTGTAATATTTAGCCTCATCTGTTTTAAAATTATAATATTCATTTTCTCTAATGATTTTTAAAATGCATTTAGTCCTTTATAAATATTTCACTTTCAAATATTTTCCAGTTTACATAATCTAATATATTTCATTATTCTCGATATGGCATGGAACTCAGTTGAGGCTATTAAATTCTGAACTTCCGATGAGATTGAGGTCATCAATATTATGGTCACTCTCCGTCGTTCATATTTAATGCACTTCGATAATATGTGTTCAATAACTTTAATTTGTTCACATTGGAGAATCAGAGAGGCTTAACAAACACAATATTCTTCCCATTAGTGCATGTCCGGATCTTAATCTAAAAATGATTCTCATTTCCGATCTATTCAGATTAACCTCAGTGAACCATGGTCTTTTAAACGGTTCCTTTTGGAGCTTTCTGTACCATACTCCCTTATCAATAGACGACTTTTCAAAATGATTATTCAACATTTTATTACAAATGAAATTTATTTTTTGGCAGTAATCTTCAGCATCTGGCGTCCATAAATTCACACATGCTTCGTTTGCCAACAAATTCGCCTCTTCATTCCCATGTATTTCTACATGAGATAGATAAAGCTAAGATATTGCATTTTCACTTTTTGTCGAAGTTGAGGTACTCTACCAATATGTACCAACCAAAATTTGCCTTTAAACATATCTAACTCACGCTATTCAAAAGGCTTTTACCTACGTACTAGCGCTGACCTACATAATAGTAGTATTTGTGAAGCTAAGGTCTTAGATAATATTTGCCTAACAATCATAGCCTATTAAAAAAAAGATTGTAAGAAATCTACCTTTCGAATTAACACCGATAGTAATATTTAAAAATCATTATTCAGATTAAGATCTGTCAGTGGGTGAGTTGGCATCGTATTTGGGTTTCACCCAGGCGTCATGTGTTCAATTCCTCGGCTGGCTAAGTCCTCTATCACGACTCAAGCAACATTTTTGGCTTACTGTGGTGGTCGTAGGATATTTTAAAATGTAAATAAAAGAAATACACATTTGAAATATGCTTAGGATTATTAATAGAGATTAATTATTAAAATAAAATAATGTTGATACCTACCAATTTTATTGCTGGTCGCGTATTTCCTTCTCCATGTTCAACAGAAGTCAACCATGCCTCGAAATCAACACTGGTTTGTAATGCTATTTCACCTTCCAAACCCATGTTCAATAGAAGGCAAGCGGCATCCAATTGTGCATGGGTTTGTTACGCCAATTCTCTTTCCAAACCCGTGTTCAGTACGAGGCACGCGTCCTCCAAACGTGATTATAACATTAAAAGCAAGTGTGTGGCATACACGCACAATATAATTAATGGGCAATAAAACGCAAACAGCCTTATTTAAAAAATTAAAAAAAAAACATTTTAAAATATATAAGTAAGTATAAATAGTGTTTTACGTTAGTTGTGTATTTTTTTAATTTTTTTATTATTATTCATTTTTTGGTAAAAGTGAATTTAGTCCACTCACGAATAATACGGAACGTTCGTGTTGTCGAAGTTCAATGCACGGATAATACGGAATATTCCTTTTTTAACTAATTAACAATCAAATATGACATTTGTCGGAAGTACCAGTCTTACAAAATAAATTATCGTCAAAATAAAAACATAAAAGTACCAACATCAAATTATTGGGTTTAGGTTCAAACTACGATAGCTGCATGTCATCATAATTTAGATACACATCCCAGGTTTTGAATGATTTGTTTGGCAAAGCAGGGTTTGTCTAGGTTTGTTAGCATTTTTTCTAAGTCGTTATGAAATCCGTGCAAGTGGCCTATTGTAAAAAAAACCCTCACAAATCAAATTTTCAAGGTGAATCAAATGTTTCACATCGTTTATTTCAATAATGATTTTCGGAGATTCAATATTAGCTTGGTTTGAAGTCATCGGTTCGCATTACTTTTGTTTTGTTAGTTTAAGTTTTGAAAGCAAATGTGAAAAATCGCATTTGTATTGCGCTTTGGTGGGTTTTGGATCGCCGACGAAATAAGAATTTTATGATTTATTTGTTGTGTGATGGTGATGCATATCTTGAAATAAAGCAAGGACACTGCACGTCTCCATCCTATTTATGTAATACTTTAGCACCTATTAAAACACAATAGTGCCACATTGGTTCGCAAACAACAAAGCGTTAACAAACGGAAAATGTTATGAGATAAAATGTGCGTCAAATAATACGCAATATTTTATATATTACTAGCGAGTTTCCGGCATAGCTCGGGCTTTTCTCAGGGTGTTCCCCTTATTTTGAAGATCTGACAACTGGGCCAAATCTCAATTGGGCAGGACAACATTAATTGAAGTGACAAGATACACAGTTTCATAGATATTTTTGTAAATAGTTTAACATGTTTCAAAAAATATCTCCACAATTTGAGCACTTAAAAAAAATAATTGTTTGTTTTATTACTTTTCAGTAAATACTTCGTTATAAATATTGTATACTTGTTATTATTGTGTATGTCAGTTTTGTATTTAGGTTTTCAAGTTATGTATAAATAATACTTGCATTGTTTTTCATGAGTTTGCTTCTGTTAAAATGCATATGTGATTAATGCAGACACATTAGTCTAGGGATATTTATATTTGTATTCTAATTTATTATATATTACCCACAAAAATGTTGTATAAATATCCTGTTTGTGTCTCAAATAAATAAATAAATAAATAAAACTTATTTAGCACCGCTTTGATTTGAAACTCGATGAAACGAAAAGAGATAAACACATAGGATTTAGCCTGCGAGAGAATGAGATAGTATAATCGGTCTCCTCTGTGTGGTGCTTCGTAGCCTATCGGTCTTCTCTTTGTGCGGTGCTTCGTAGCCTTTCCACTCTTGTCTATTTTAGTTTTCTGAAGGTTGCGTGTGAATTGCACTCTGATTTTTTTCGATCACGAACCGCGGTAAATTTTTGAACAGGAGTTCATCCAACTTCAGAATAATTGGTGTTTTGTGAAAAACGGAAAGTTGATAGAATGCATTGTCTTCGACAGAAATAATTTCCATCAGGTCCTACATCATATTAGGGGATGCTGTGTGGAGGGTCATTCAACAAAATTTGTTCAACCAAGAAAACATCGAAATTCAAATCTAATATATAAAATTCTCGTGTCACGGTGTTTGTTACCATACTCCTCCGAAACGGCTGGACCAATTTTGATGAAATTTTGTGTGCTTATCTGGTAGGTCTGAGAATCGACCAACATCTATTTTTCATACCCCTAAAAGTAAAGGGTGTTCCACTCCGAAGAAAATTATTTTCCCCATACATTTTGTATGGAACGAATTCTTCTATTTTGAAAGAACTGCAGCAATATTGTAAGGGGTATAATATTGAACTGTGAACCGGGGGAGGGGGGAGGGGGGAGGGGGGAAAGGAACTCAGGAAGGGGGGGTGAGCGGGACGGGGGAAGGGGAGAAGTGGAGTGGGGAGAGGGAGAGGGAACGCGAGAGGAGAAAGGATACGCAGGAAGAAACAATTTAGATCAAGGTATGGTATACGCAGGGAGAAACAATTTAGATCAATTCAGCTAATAAGTTGAAAACAGTTTTTGATTCTGAGGCGGTACGAAGTTCGCCGGATCAGCTAGTAGATATATAATATTTAAAAATCAACCCATAAAGAACAAAGTTTTTTTTTAACATTGTACGACTATTTTCAGATTGCTTAAAAAATCTGGTTTAATTGAGGATTTAACCTTCCTGTCTAGGAAATGGAGTCAAACACGTTACCAACTGGGTCAAATCTCGATTGGGTAGAACCGACATTTATTTCGTATATTAACTGCTGTAGTGTCATCGAATTTCAGAGAAATGCATAAACGTCCGCGCGGGTGGGTGATTGCCGCCAAAAGTTGAAAGAATGCGTCATCATCGACAACAAGTCTATCTGCCGAGTTTCAGCTTGATAGAATATCGGGAAGTTGGTTCATTTCTACTTCCAAGATTTGTTTCATTGATACATTCATTCAGAGAACAAAAGTGAAATTCAAATAGATGTTTTTAAAAATAGCAAAACCTTGAACGTAACCACAGATCACACGAAAGCATAATCTGTCATTTGCCTTTACCGTTGTCGTCAACAAAGAATAAAAAATACATGCGAAATTTACAATGCCGAATAGTAATACATGTTCGCGATTCTTAATAAACACGTATTATAATGTTTTATTATTGCAAACATAAAACGAAAAGACACGCGACATTTCCAAATAATATCGCTGAGTAATACAATGAAAGATGATGTCACATGATGTCTGTCATCTTACTGCACGAAAAAAAAGGATGCGTCTACTAATATCTACAGGAATTCCAAAAACTGAAAAAATCGAACTAATATCTATGGGAATCAAAGTGTTGACGAATATCTACAGCTCAAACTGTTGATTAATATCTATGAGAACCAAAGTGTTGACGAATATCTACAGTACTGTCAGAGGTTGGATCTGCAATTATGTATAGCATATTGGAATAACGTAATATTGCGTATGCAGTTTAAAAAACTTAATTTATGTAAGTATGTATGTAAAAATCCCTAATATCGGACTATTGGACACATTTAGCTGATTAGTCCAACCTACGCTCTGTAGATATTAGTTCAACCTACGCTCTGTAGATATTAGTCAACACTCTGAAGATCGTAGATTTTAGTTCAACATATGAGCTGTAGATATTCGTCAAACATACAGGCTGTAGATATTAGTATCTGGAGTCAAAAAAAACTGTTACCAAAAGAGAACACTTTTATTTTCACTTTTTCACTGAATCTTGGTACATACCCCTTTCTTCATTCACATTCGAACATCGTCTCATTCATAATTACTCCCGAATTAATTTGACCGGATAAAAGTATATGATTCACTTGATCTTGCCATATCTTCCTCGGGCATCTCCAACTTCTCCTACCATTCACTTCCACATCATACAATCTGCATGACGACCTCCGTAGTCCAGTGGGTAAGACTCTTGACTCACAATCCGGAGGTCGCGGGTTCGAACCCGGCATGCGCACATAAATTTTATTTAATTAATTTGTGTTATTTCCCAATTAATTCATTTTGACGACCTCCGTAGTCCAGTGGCTATGACTCTTGACTCACATTCCAGAGGTCGCGGGTTCGAACCCGGCATGCGCAAATAAATTTTATTTGATTAATTTGTGTTATTTCACATTTAATTCATTTAAAATAATATAAAGTATATTTGCGGCATGTTCCAGAGTGGAAGATACTATCAGTATCGCCCTGGTGTAAGACCACCATTCAGAATTGAAAAGTTGCTTGAAAATGGCTTTAGCCGTGTTTAGTGACCAGATCTGAATAGCCAGGTATTTCCCAACCTTCTTCTTCCCCACCTCCTTCCCCTCCCCGCTACCTTCAGCCTCACAACATACCCCAATTGGGGATGCCATAGTCTCACTGGCTCCAGACGGGAGCAGTTGAGATTCTTGTGCGGTATTCACTGTAAAAAAAAAAAAAAAAATTTAAAATAATATATAGTAGGTATATTTGCGGCATATTCCACAGTAGAAGATACTATCAGTATCGCCCTGGTGTAAGACCACCATTCAGAATTGAAACGTTGCTTGAAAATGGCTTTAGCCATGTTTGGTGACCAGATCTGAATAGCCAGGTAATTCCCAACCTTCCTCTTCCCCACCTCCTTCCCCTCCCCACTACCTTCAGCCTCACAACATACCCCAATTGGGGATGCCATAGTCTCACTGGCTCCAGGCGGGAGCAGTTGAGATTCTTGTGCGGTATTCACTGTAAAAAAAAATGTATATATATGCGTCTTTTTCATTCAACATGCTGTTCTGCATGCTTTAACCATCTAATTGTCTATTTCTTAAAGCGCCGCTACCCGAATTTCTACTGACTTTTTACATACCTCCCTTAAACATTTGAAGTTTTTAAGCTCTTAAAAAATACGTTATTTAGACGAAATTATATAAAATTCCCTCGATAGAAAAAAAACGCAAAGTATGCTCGGAAAATTATTATAAACACGTTTGTTTCAGTTATTTTACAAGTTATAGTTGTGAAAAAATCACAATGATTCTTTAAATGATATTTAAGATACCTTTAATGAGATTTTTGCTCTATTTTAAACGAGTCGTGTTTTATTAAACATTTTCTCAATTTTCGCATCGATTTCGTCGCTTTAAATACCAGCGCTCTCCTCTAACATTCGTAATTTCTCTGCCAGTGCCATGCCTCACTGCCATACATCAGTGTTAGTATCACACATTGTGAACTGCTGGCTTCGCTTCATTAATTTTTTTATTAACGCCAGCGACGTTAAGTCCTCCGCAAAGTTTTCTACATACCTACCATTCATTCAATATCCTTAGGCTTTCTGCCTCTCGTAAACGAGGGATTTATAAGTTGTCCACAAAAATTGATTTTTTTTTAAATTACGATTGAACTTTTTTCGGACATTTCAAAACAAAAAGCATCAGGTTTGCATCCAATGTTTGAACTTATCGCGACTGTAAAACGGAGCTCGAAATACTAAATAATCGATTGTGCCGAGTAAAGTGGTGTTCCATTTTCCCCCTTAAGCATAGTTTTTTTTTACACAAATTTAACCTTTTGCAGCTTCCCGTGACCTGGGAGGTCAAGATGAATTATACCACAATGTTACTATTGAAAAAACTACATTTTAACTTTATTTCGACCTTGTATCTCATTCTATTGCTAAATTCGTAATAATGGAACAACATATACAATATACACTTACTTACAAAAATCCATATTTGTATTATGTTAGAAAAGTGGCATGTAACATCCAAGTAATAAAACATGATTTTACTCGATATGCGAGGCCGGCATGCCTTATTAAAAAACGTTATTATGTTATTAATAACGTTGCAGAAGCACCGTTTAACGGTCATTAGGTGTTTTTTTTATTAGCAACACCTACGACCACAGTCAAAACAAGTTTTTTCAATTTGAAAAATGAAAAATAAGGACAGAATATTTTCCCCACCAATGCATAATTTTCTGTAAAATCGCAAAAGACTTTTTATTTTTTCTACCATAATAGTAACGCCTCAGGCCTCCAACCTATTTTGTCGGAAGGTCAAAATTTTTCCGCTTTGCAATAAAATCCAAATAAAAGGAAAATTTCCGAACGCATCCAAAAACTAAAAACTGTTTTGAGAGGTAATGAAATACGATTTCAAATTTAATATTTCGAAAAAAATATACCTACAATTTATTAAATATAAAAATTTTGAAATCAAAGTTAATTTTTTTTAAAATGGCTTCCTTTTTTCTAACTAAAATTACTGATAACGAAAAAAAAATACACCAACACAAATATTTTATAAGCCAAATGTATTACAAGGTGGCGCAAAATTAATCACCCTATCGGAAGATGTTATAATTTTTGCAAATGGCGTCGTACGTCAATCATATTTGACATTTGTGAACTAGTCAGCTGCAGAATACAAACAGACAAGCAATGGAGCGCTATACTCCGCAAGAGCGTGGAATAATTGCGTCGTTTTAAGCTTTAACGCTTTTAGCGATTTTGTGTCGAAAGTCATCATGAGCGACGAGGCGCATTTCCACTTAAACGCTTACGCCAATAAGCAAAATATTCATTTCTGGGGCACTGAAAATCCGCGTGCGATGCACGAAAAGTTAAAAGTTAAAAAATTACGTTCACTCAAAGCCACTGCGTGGTGCGGCGTTAACGCGGGAGGAGTGATTGAGCCGTATTTTTTGAGAACGCCATTGGCATTACGGTCACTGTTACTGGCGAACGCTACAGGGCCATGATAAACGACTTCTTACTTCCGGAATTGGATGAGCGGGGCTTGGTGAACATGTGATTTCAACAAGACGGTGCAACCACGCACACAGCACGAGCCACGATGGATATTGTGAATGAAGCATTTCCTGGTCGCGTAATCTCTCGCTTTGGCGATTTGGTATGGCCAGCGGATTTGGGGCTATTTGAAGTCGCGGGTTTATGCCAACAAGCCTCAGACAATCGCAGCCCTTAAGGAGAATATTCGACAGGAATGCGAACAGTTATCACAGGAAATCTTGCGGGAAAGTCATGGAAAATGCGATAAAACGGGCACAAATGTGTATCAGCACTGGCGGCAGCCACTTGACGGATATCATCATTTTCTAAAGATTTCTATTACTCAAAATCATTTTTTTTATTCAGTAAAAAAGTTATTCAAAAACAAAATTAGATGATTAATTTTGCGCCACCCTGAATAAACGTTACTGTCAACTCTCTTTTTTGTCTTTCCATGTAAAAAACCCAAAGTTTCATCTCAAATTGCGTTCGGAAACTTTGGTTTAACAAAGATGTACATTTTAACATTTTGTGGTTAACTTTTTGATTTGAATATAAAGCGTGGTGTTTTTTTTCTTTCTAACACCGTTTAGATCATATATATATATATAAATAACCATGATAGTAAGGGCGACATAACGATTTCTATAGGACTTATTTGAGTTGTTCCGAAAAGCAAACAAATTAGCGTGAGGGGTTAAGACACCACCTTTGAACTTTTAGAAGGTCTTCGTCTATTATCTCTAAATCACATGACCGCATAATTCACAAGCAATTTTCATGGATTAGTTTAACATTATTAGGCAATAGATCACAGGTCTCGTGCTGTGCGAATTCACATTTACAAAAAAAAATTACAAGGCGAAAGTAGTTCATTGAAGAATAGAATTTAACCGGTTACCTGGAGCCCAAAAATGATTTAGTTCAATTTGAGGTTAGATTCAAGGTTCTGGCCAGTGATAAATTAATCAATTTTTTATAAGAACAACTCTCTTTTCATGACTTTTGAAGGTAGTTCCCATCAATGTAATACGTAATATATGATTGAAGAAGAAGATAACACTAATAATCTAGACACAGTAAAATGGAAATCATAATTATTCAGACTATTCTAAGAAGTCGCACCACGCCATGGTACGCGTGGAGAGCAATAGGCAAAACACAGTGGGTCGCTTAAGTACTCCATTAATGCATACCAGTTTTGCACAACACTACTACACATAGAATGGAGTGATGTGGTTTAATCAACTGGCAATGGAACTGAGATTGGAACCTGACTATAATGAATTCAAAAAAGACTATACAATGATATCTTAAATAGTTTGGCTACCTAGAGTCGCATTGGCAATTGATTAACACTTAATTGACAGTTTTTTTTAAATTTATTTTTTATATTATATATAAATATTATTATTTTTAATTTATAACATATATATTTAGATGTTTAAGAGATATTTTAAACGAAAAATTACTTAGAACCACATACTTCGCTTTCTGTCAATCAATTATACAATACGGCATTATAGGATGGGGCGGTACATATAAAAATAAAACACAAACAATTTACATATCACAAAAACTAATAATAAAAACAATTTTAAAAAAACCCTACTCATATTCGTCAGAACTTTTATTCAAACAATTTAAGGTCAGAAAATTAAGTGCATTATACTTTTATCATGCAACATTAGAAATTTATAAAGATAATATTAAAAATCAAGTTGCACCCTTTAAAAATAACAGAAGTCTTAGACAAACATCAATACTTCCCACTCCAAAATGTAAAAAAAAAAATTGGACAATTGAGTCATAAATATCTCGGAGCAAAATTTTTTAATTCATTACCAGAAAAAATTAGAAACATGAATACCAATATAAAAAATTTTAAAACTCACCTTAAAAATTATACTGAAAACTTAAACTGAAAGATATAAAAAAAGCAATACAATAACACACCCCCATACACACAAGCCTTGCTTAATTATGGGGTTACATCAAATATTCTACTATGTAATTAATTACTGTATAAAATTCATTTGTAATTTATGTACCTTCTATTACTTATTAAAATATATATATATATATATATATATATATACATCCCGCTATCATTTCTGCGTCCTTTCATCAGATCGACATTACTGCGTCTATTGGAAGGACTTGATTTTACATAGTTCTAACTAAAGTATATACCATCTTTTCGGTGTTTGATTGCAGCTAGGTATTTAAATTTTTGATAAACATTAATTTAAAAATATACAAAACGAAAAAAACGGCCTTTAACGTCTCACCAATCTGAACTCCTTTCATATTTAATGTAGTGAGGCGTCCTGCATATTCTTTCTTTCATTTTGTAAACAATGTAGGGTCCAATTATATATTTATTTTCATGTTAACGACAAACCGAGGTCTTGCGACGTTGCCGCTTATTTGTTCAAGTTTTTGGTTGGACGACTGTATAGGTATTTATAGAATATGAAGGCGCCAAGATGACTGGCCCATACGTCGCGGAATCTAATCAACCCGGCGGCAATGCCCACGTAAAATTTATTAAATTGGTATGAGATTTTTTTGAGACTTATCATTCAGAATTAAAACGTTGCTTTAAGTGTTATTTGTTATTTTTAGTGACTAGATCTATATTGCTGGGATCTTCCTATGCTTCCTCTTCTCTCCATTTTGATTACGGCAGTGATTACCATATTATGACTATATCAGTGCAGTGGAATCCTGTATTGTTTTCTCATCAAAAACAGTTTTTTCATGTTAATTTTAAAGAATGCACTCTAGATATAAGTGGCTAATTATTACTACAACACGAATATCAGTAGAAATATTATGTGACCTATTTATAAAGAAACCGCAGACTTTGGAAAGAGTCAATTTGGGAGGCGGTATGGGTACCGCTTCCCCGGGAACCATTTATTGGATAACCAACACCTCTGCCATAGGTCACCCCAAGTGGTTCGCTACGTTTGGTGAATTAGCGAGTGTGCCCTATAATATGTTATGCTCATGTGGTGAGTTTTGTCTGGGTCTTGGCAGCGGATGCGTCTGCCCACCAGCTGCATAGAAGGCCGGTTCGGGACAGAATGGTTGAGGGAGTTCCTTTGATTCTCCAGCCGTAGGTACTCTTGCCGAAACATGCCGAAACCGAAACCGAACCTTCGGTCGGTCACTAATTATATATACTATTATTTTGAATTATATTATAGACCGGTCAGTGGTTGAGTGGGCATCGCGTTTGGGTCCCACCCAGGCGCTTCGTGTTCGATTCCTCGGTTGACTAAGTCCTCCATCGCGACTCAAGCAACATTTTCGGCTTACTGTGGTGGTAGTGGGAGATTTTCAAATATTGTCGGGTTATTCGTTAACCCGGGAATGTTTGTCTTTCTTTTAAAAAAAAAATCGTATCATGCTTGACGATGCATTTTCGTTCACGGGAGAAACAATTTTAGGGGTTTTAGGGGCTTAGGTTTTTAATAACTAAATTATATGATAAATCTTTTTAAAAGGAAAAGGGGAAAATAGAAAAGCGAAAGCATAAAACTGTCTAAACAAATAATAAAATATGACTTCGGATAATAAGTTAATAACTAAATCTAATACTAATCTAACAATGACACTGTTCTTTGCAGAGAGGACCGCCAAAGAACTCGATCTTGGCACACACTCCTTGCCTCAATCACGTTAAGTTTTAAAGCTCTTTAAAAAATATATGTTATTCTTGAAGATAATATCTAGACATTCCCCGTGCCGAAAAGCAAATTATATAAAATTCCCTCCATGGAAAAAAATCGGAAAGTATGCTCCAAAAATTATTATAAACACAATTGTTTCAGTTATTTTACAAGATATATGTATGAAAAAATTCACAGTGTTTTTTTAAATGCTGTTTAAGACAACCCCCACGAGATTTTTGCTCTATTTTAAACGAGTCGTGTTTTATTAAACATTTTCACAATTTTTGCATCGACTTCGTCACTTTAAATACAAGCGCGCTCCTCTAGCACTCGTAATTTCATATCTCTCCATCTTCTTTTTGAGCCCGGTTGCGGCTCCTTACGTGCTAACTTTTGAGTGTCTGATTGTAGCCAGTCTATTTATGCCAGTTCTGAAGAATGAATTCCAAACAAAAGAGGATTGAAAAACATTTAGTCCATTGATATCAGATGATAATTAATAAACAAAAATTTTAACAAAACAAAAAACCACTTCAAAAAATGCACTAAAAAGTAAAAAGAGATTCGGCCGAGTTTCGTTAATTTGTCATGGATCCGATAATCAGAACCTAACCAAACTCTCATTAAATTACCCTTGAAGTACATCCTTTCCAATAAAAAAAGAATCATCGAAATCGGTTGGCGTGATATTGAGTTATTCGTCCATTTGTCGCGCACATACTTATGCAAATTTAAGACTTATATGGTATTCTCATGGATGCTATTGTCGGAACTGGACCAAATTAAAATGGGACCACACGGGAAGCATCAGCTTTCAAATAAAAAAAGAATCATCAATATCGGTTCACCCAGTCAAAAGTTCTGGCGTAACAAACATAAAAAAAAAAAAAAATAAAATAAAAAAAAAAAAAATAAAAATACAGTCGAATTGAGAACCTCCTCCTTTTTGAAGTCGTTTAAAAAGGTTAATTATTACTTCAACATTGTGTCGGATGTACCATCAAGACTTGTACGGTGTACACTTAGTGTACTGGTTCACGAACTTGACCTAATAATGAAAAATTTGTTTGTATTATAAATATTGTAAACAAATACATCACATCCAAACACTTGAAATGTGGTTCCTAGAACTCGATAATAGATTAGGAGGCCCGTTAAGTAACAAGAGATTCATTCATTAATTTTGTCTTCTGGAATATTGCCGATTACTCTAATGGACGATTCATGCCATTAAAAAGATAACGATTTTAATCGACATTTTTGACAGCAGTACAGTATCTCTCAACGACAGCGGATACCTACTTATCGAGGACATCAACCGCACCTGGGTACCTAGCATGGTCGATCGACATAGGTTTTATCGAAAATGTCGGTAACTTGTCATCGCTCCCGAGCACGACTGCAGACCGCTAACGAACAAATAACA
This sequence comes from Limnephilus marmoratus, assembly GCA_917880885.1. Taxonomy (NCBI): domain Eukaryota; kingdom Metazoa; phylum Arthropoda; class Insecta; order Trichoptera; family Limnephilidae; genus Limnephilus; species Limnephilus marmoratus. The sequence goes on along the minus strand of OU862910.1, from coordinate 18,605,584 downwards.
GTTCACGTCAAATAAATTAGGAACCGTTAGTCGTTGTGAACTTTCATTTGTTCGTTAGCGGTCTGCAGTCGTGCTCGGGAGCGATGGCAAGTTACCGATATTTTCGATAAAACCTATTTGGATCGACCATGCTAGGTACCCTGCTGTGAAATTCATCGTGTTCTACCTTCCCCGTATCCGTGGTCGAGGTGTAAGGCTCTCGAATTGCAATCAGGAGGTCACGGGTTCAAATCGCAAACTGAGCTAATATTTTTTTTTACATAGCTCCACGCAGTTTTTATTTTTATTTGATTAATCTGTATTATTTCGCAATTTAATCACTTAAAATAAAATAAGGTATATTTGCGGCACGTTTCAAAGTGTAAGATACTCTCAGAATCGCCCTGGCGTAAGATCACCATTCAGAATTGAACGGTCAGTGACTGAGAGGGCATCGCGTTTGGGTCCCAACCGGGGGACGCTTGTTCGATTCCTCGGCTGGCTAAGTCCTCCATCACGACACAAGCAACATTTTCTGCTTAGTGTGGTGGTAGTAGGAGATTTTCAAACATTGTTGGGTTATTCATAGCCCGGGAATGTTTGTCTTTCTTTAAAAATAAAATAAAAAAGGAAATAGAATTGAAATCCCCGGTGTAAGACCACCATTCAGAATTGAAACGTTGCTTGAAATGGCTTTAGTCGTATTTGGTGACCAGATTTATATAACCAGGTTCTTCCCCACCTACCTCATTCCCATCTCCTTCCGTCCCACTACCTACAATCCCGCAACATGGGTACCCCAATTGGGGATGCCATAGACTCACTGGCTCCATTTGTTGAATGGTGGTCTTACACCAGGACGAAACTGAAATTATCATCTTCTCTAGAAGGAGTCACAAATATAGCTACTAATACAATTATTTTTAATTAATAAAATTTGTAATAATACACGTATTAATCGAATAAAATTTTATGAGCGCACGCCGGGATTTGAATCCGAGTCCTCCGGATTGCTTGCTAATAGAGAGCTTTGCCCTCGACCACGGAGGTAGTTATTTCCTGTCCTTGGGTTTTCTTGCACGTCTAAATTAAATGGAACCGGGTCTATGATTATACACTTCACGTTAAAAAATGTACTAATATTTATCAGTTGGTTAAAATCGCCAATAGCCAATTCTTAGTAGTTTTTCTCGATTAGTCTATGAAGTTCACCTGAACGTTTTCAGTTTTGTAGGAGAACTTGGAAAAATACTATTTCTATCATTAGAAATAAGCCGGAATACAGCATCACTTGCCTTGATTTTTAAATGTTAATCTAACAATGAATTTCAACATGTTTTGCGAGTAAGAAGAAGTTATAGTTTTCAAATTACTTGCAGCTTTGGCAGATTGGGTAATTATTACTACAACACGATTATCGATAGAAATATTACGTCTTTTGCGAATATTATATTAAAATTAAAATTAATTCAATTTGGGAGGAGGGTGTGGGTACAGCCGCCGCAGGAAACATTTATAGGATAACCAACACCTCTGCCATAGGTCATCCCAAGTAGTTCGCTACGTTTGGTGACTTAGCAGGGGTTCCCGGGTAAATGGGGTGAGATTTGTCCGGGTCTTGGTAGCGGATGCGTCTGCCCACCAGTAGCATGGCAGGCCAAGTCGGGAAAGATCGGTTGAGAGAGCCTCCTTGACTGTTACTCCTGGACACATTGACCCCCAGATTCCTACCCACCCCCAATACCATTTTCCTTCCCAGATCTTCCTCTCCTTCTTCTCCTAAAAATGACCCTCCACACAGCATCCCCAAAGATGACATAGATCCTGAGGGGAATTATTTTCCTCCCAGGGCCTCCTGGGAGGAAAATATAAGTCTCTTAAAAGGAAAATTGAAAGCATAAAACTGTGTAAACAAATAAAAAAACATGCCTTTAATAATAAATAAACATTATCTCACAATAACTATAACTAACCATTCCGCTGTTTCCTCGCAGGGGTTCGTAGAGATGACCGCCAAACAACTCGGTCTGTGCATACACTCCTTGCCTCATTCACATCCATACATCGCTCTTTTCTTCTGTCTTTCGACATGACTCAAGAATTCGGTTTACTTAATCATGCCATGTCTTTCTCGGGCATCCCCGACTTTTTCTACCATTCAAGTTCACGTCATATATTCTTCTTACAACCTTTCTTTAGATAATTGGCTCTACATGCCCAAACCATCTAAGAGTCCTATTCTTATCTCATTACACTCATCAGTCTTGTATTCTCCGTGAATCTCAAAGTATCTCACATATATTTTTTAATGTCAAATCAGTCATAAATTGAAGAGAAAATTGTTTTATTTGTAGTAAGTAAGTTTTCAAGTTACTAATATATTATGCACATTGGTTTTATCTTGTTTAATAATAATAGAGTGGCGTGGCACACGATTAAGCATTGTAGGAATCGTGGATAAGAAAATAACCAATATTTGTTTAAAATGTTCATATAAAAAAATAAAATTGCGAAAATATTTGCTGTACAATAATAACATATTGACAAGCTGAATTTGAATGAAATCTTGTTTTTTCTTATCTTAATTGCAATGTGCGATGTTTTTACTATAATTGATCTGCATCAGAAGAAACGCTATTAAAAAGCGATGTTGCCAAATGTAGGAGTTGCGATACGCTAGTCAATGAAATGTATATTTTGCTAAAAATATACGCTCGTCTACTGCAGCGCCGCGGCTCGCAGCTCGGTGATAAAGCACTGAACTAAAATAGCATATTTCAGTTGATTTAGGTACCAATACCGCGTCTGGCTTATTTTCGTTTCTGGACTGTATGAGGGTACAGGAGTGGGGAAAACTTAAAATTACATGTGTTCAATCCTGCGTCCGTATACCGGACGCAGAATGACGGTCGGACGCAGGATTGAATGAAAGTGGACCATTAGAAGACGCAGCAATGATAGCGGGATGTATATATATATATATATATATATATATATATATATATATATATATTTGTGTTATAATTTTTAATTTTAATTTATAAAACTTATTTTTGTTCTTCTCTTTACACACAAGTAATTGCACTCTCGTAAAGGGTATATATTGTATACATATATGTGTTTTCACAGTTTTTTAATCAATGTTGCATGATTATGTTACATATGTATGTGTACAAAAACTAATAAAAAAAAAATAATAAAAATAATGGTCACAACTGGGACTCGAACCCAGAACCTCTCGTCTAACCGGGACGTGTGCTTTAACCAATTCAACATTGCCACCTTCCATCAAACCGTCATGATTGTCAATCACATATTTTCAAATCTTTGAATTAACAATATCATCTTCGACTAATTTTTCCATATCATAGGCAACTACCTTTATCATTCAAACATTGATAGGAATAACTTCCAAAAGTTATGAAAAGAGAGTTGTTCTTTAAAAAATCTAGCTGACCCGGCCACGCGTTGCTGTGGCTAACGAAACACAACGCTATCTACTGGTTGGTTAACCAACCTTTGTAACCAACGCCATCTGTTAATTTGCATACAAATCAAATCCACGCTGCCGCTTGCCAGCCCGCACCCTTTATATATTATATATTTCAACCAATTTACACAAAACCTTGACAAATTATATACCTAAACCTACCTCATGAATCTCTCTATCTATTTGTGAAAACCGCTTGAAAATCCGTTTGTTAGTTTTTAGTTTATCGCGAACAGATAGACAGACAACACACAATTTGGGAGGCGGAAATGGGTACCGCCGCACCGGGAACTTTTATTTGATAACCAACACCTCTGCCATAGGTCACCCCAAGCGGTTCGCTACGTTTGGTTATTTAGCAAGGGTGCCCGGGTTCATGGGGTGAGGTTTTTCTAGGTCTAGGAGTCGGTTGACCAGGACACATTGTACCCCAGATTCCTACCCACCCCTTATACCCTTTTACTTCCCAGAACTCTCCTCTCCTTCCTTTCCTTAAAAAACCCTCCATACAGCATCCCCAAAGATGACATAAGCCCTGATGGAAATTGATTTCCTCGGGGCCTCCTGTGAGGATTTTAATTTATAATATGTTGAGATAATTTCAATCGCTCCAGCAGTAGAGTAAATAATGCATTTGAGGTTCCCCTATGCAAAACTAGGCTTGCGCAGAGACATGCTTTTTTCATTGCACCAAAAATCTATAATGCACTGTATCAGACTATAGAAATTAAATCTAAAAACATATCCTCTTACAGCTTATACAAAAAATTAATAAAGACTTGGGTAACTACAAATGACACAAATACATACCTGCTATAACATCTTACCTGTTATAACCTTTTTTGTTTTTCATATATTTTTTTTTCTTCTTTTCTTAACTTTAGTTTTGTAAATACGGAATTATTTGTTCTATAAATATGTAAAAACATAATTATGTTTTAATTTACTAATTATTTAAAGTTTAATTTGCCACGTTTTATCTTAACTGCATAAAAAAAAACTTAAGTATACCCACGAACTGGCGATGCCTATGTGGGATTTTTTTTTGTTATCATACATATATGTATACTATTGTTATATTTAATTTTTTTTGTTAAATTGTATTATTGTTTATCTTTAAGCTACATATTTAATTTTATAGTTCCTTTTTTTACTTCTTATCAAAAGAAATGTTTTTTGTAATATTTTTATGCATGTAACAAAAAAAATAAAAATAGTGATGATATTCATTTAGAATTTTATAAAAAGGTCAATAAATGTTATACATAAATACAATCGGATATATTTATCCGAGACCCTATCTAGGTTACAAACCAGTTCTTAGAACGATTGCTTCGAATGAGAAAGGTAGTTGCCTATGATATGGAAAAATTAGTCGAAGATGATATTGTTAATTCTAAAATTTGAAGTATGAGATTGACAATCATGCCGCTTTGATGGAAGGTGGCAATGGCTTAATAGGTAAAAGCGCACGTCCCGGTTAGACGAGATATTTTGGATTCGAGTCCCAGTTGCGACCATTATCTTTTTCTATTTTTCTGTGTCTTGTTCTCTTTCATATTTCGTTTAGCTGATTACTGTTATCGTCTTCTTCAATGATAAATTAATCGTCCAACGCCGATATTACGGCCGGTTATTGCCCGCGTTATGTTAACTTGTTATTTAATGTTACTTTCTCTGAGACATTCCCGTTATGCAGTCCGCAATAGTGCAATTTGATGCAATTTTATGCAGGTTGATGCAATACCACTTTCCTGCGCAGTGCTTTTCTATGAAGTAATACCCGCACTAGGTCACTGTATGTTATTGTTTAATAATATTGATAGAGTTGCATTTTATGATTTCGCAACAGAATTCTAATCATAATTATTTTCTGATTAAATAATGTGTTTTTAACGCGTGACCGCGAGTGGATAAAGGAGCCGCGCAAAGCCACGCAAAAACCAAAATAATCATCGAACTGCAATAAGCAAATTGCAATAAGCAAACTGTTCAAAAATGATCTCTGAATGAAACAATATTACGAAATATTTAATAGACAACATGACGTCTTGTATTTCATCGAAGCCTTTATAGATCATGATAAAAAAAATCAGATTGAACGTTGAAAAGGCAACATTGACCTTGAAATTTCAGAAATACGGTATGATTTTTATGACGCATACTCATAACTATTGAAAAATATATATTAAACGTATAGCAGTTTTTCAGGTCGCATTGCATTGCACTTTACAGACTTTTGAAATATAGACGTGGAAATTATGTGATATTCATTGGCGGTCTTTTCCTGAGGTCAATTGGTCAAAAACCCCCCAAAAATATAAGATGACAGTAGAACATAATATTATGAAATATTAAGTAAATCAAAACAATAAGAAACTCCAGTGAAAAATATTATGGCTTTAAAAAAATATGTTCATATAGTATAGACCAATAAACGCTGATTCTGAATATATAAGTTTTATTTAATAATATTAAACGCAGAGTTTTTAAAAAATTATTAAAAAGTCCATTTTTAATCGGGTCGTAAAAATACGCCGTCAAGTTGGCATTTGGTGGTGACGTCACTGTTCTACGTGTCGTGACGTCACCGTAAAGCCATTGTATGGGAATGTATGATATGACACAAGCCATCGTTTTAATTTATTCGTTTATTTACATAATGTTTATAGAGATTTAGTTGTTGTGTTTATTGAAACATTATTTAGGCCTAAATAATATTTCAAAAATAAAGGTGTCTCTTATTAGTTTATCTCTATTATTGAAAATATTCAAAAACTTCTGCACAAAAAAATTAGTAATGCTATTTCTAGGGAGAATACTTCGAATAACGGAATTCAAAATGGCGGCAGTTGATCAGCTGATTGCCGGTCCTATAGTAATTTTTCAGGAGTGATGACGTCACACGTTTCACCATACATACGGTGGTATACGGGTGGTCTTAAAAAATTAAAAATTTGACAATTATTTTAACTATTAAAACTAACTCTAAAAATAAAAATAAAAATGGAGTTATTTAAGTTGGACGGTCATTATTCATTAAAAAAAATTAAAAAATTGGACTGGAGTTCTAATGTACTAGTGTACCGTGAGATAGCAGGCAGCGGCAAGTTGTGACATCTAATGTCTTAAATGGAAGCTTTCTTTCCCACGCATTATGATTGGCTGGGTCAATTTATCATATGTCCCAATATAATGTTAACGAAAAATACGATGACATAATACACAAACTGTCAAAAATCATGGATACACCAAATCAAGTAAATAAACTCAAGGAAGAACTAGCCGAAAAAGAAAAAAGATTGGCTGCAGTAGAAGTTCACCTGGCAGATCTGGAACAATCAGCTCTATTGAACAGTATAGAAATTAACGGTATAAAATTTCAAGACAACTTATCCCCAGTCCATACTGTAACGCGGATCGCGGAGCTCGCGGGCGTCAAAATGGCACCAGAGGATACCTACAAAATCATAACCAACAAATTAAATGATCAAAAAAAAATCACGATAAATTTCGCAGACATCACAAAAGCTCACACCATGTTAGCTGCTAAATATAGTGATCCGATAAAAAAATTCAACGGGGAAGGAGCCCAACACGTTTACCTCAATGCAGCACTAACACCTTATTATAAAAATCTACACTGGAATGTCAGAAAAAGGGCACAAGAAAAAGAATTTAAGTATGTATGGGTAAAATCGGGAAAAATTTTGGTAAGGAAAACAAATGACTCAAAGGTGGTTGAAATAAGACACCTAAACGATTTACATACTAAGATGATTTAAAAAAGAAAAAAAAAAAAAAAAAAAAAAACTTAGTACACTATTTACTCAATATGTTTATTATGGCTTCTACAAAAATAAAAACCAATTTTTTAACGGTAATTAACCGTAATATACCAATACTTGATATACCAAAAAAACTAGCATCTATGAGAAATGCAACTCCAAAACTGATTATAATCAAATTTAAAAATACAAATGATCGAGATGAGTTTTTGGAAACAGATAAAAATTCCAATAAAAAAACAGAGAAAAATAAAGTGAGACGGAACATTAACAAAACAGGACACGAAAGACGACATGAACCTATACACATAAATGGATATCTAGCCACGCACACAACAATAAGACTATATCTCTACAAACTATTTGCAAGAAACTACCTTTTCTCCTACTTATGGAGTACAACAAGGCGAGTATATATTCGCCTTCGATCAATCGACCCGCAAGCAATTCAATTAAACTTAGAAAATACCACCAACCTCATTGAAAAACAACTAGAGGAAAACCAACCAGAAATTGTTCCTGAAACAGGCGCCAAACTGTATCCTTATATTACTTCGTACTTAATAATAACTCTAAACATTCCCAAATCTTATGTACGTTATCATGTATGGCTTTCCATCCAAAACTTCTATTTTTCATCCTTGTAACAAATGGTTTCTGCACTGAATTTTGACTTGGAAACAATAAATAACACAGAATACACTTTTAACCAAGCAAAAGAATACAAAATCCTTGTCTCAGGAAAACACAGTTTAAGCATAATATGTCAAAACATAAGAAGTATTCAAAAGAACTTTGATAGTTTCTGTGTCCTTCTAAATGAAATAGATATAAGTTTCGATATCATTATCCTAAGTGAATGCTGGTTAGGTGATTCTCACACCAACTTAAACTTAAATGACTATACCACATTCCAGACCACAAGACACTTAAATCAAAATGATGGTATAGTAATCTTTGTCAAAGATTCAATAAAATCTTCCATATCAGAAATTAACATAACTGAAGCAAACTGCATTCAAATATCACTTGGCCCATGTATTTCTATATTTGCTATATACAGACCACCATGCTACAACAATCTCGCCCCTTTCTTAAATTCCTTAAATAAACTTCTTGAACAACATAAAAAAAACTCAACAAATAATTATTGCTGGTGACATGAATATTAACATATTAAACTGCCAACCAAAAACCACGGAATTCTTAAATGTTTTTACTCACTACGGACTTAAATCTACAATAAACTCGCCAACAAGAACTACATCACACTCCGAATCCTGCATCGATCATATATTTGCTAAAACCAGAAAAAAAACTTTTTCATCCATTATTCGCTCAACTGTCACTGACCATTTCACAACTACATTAAACATACTTCTTAACAAAGAACAAAGTAAAAACAAAAATGGCAACATGAAAGACAAAATAAACTTTAAGTCCCTAAAATCGGATATTCACGATGAACCTTGGACTAATGTACTAAATGAAATAGACCCAAACACAGCGCTGAACACATTTATAAATACGGTTGAAACCTACATAACCAAACACACCACAAAAAATCCGCAAAAGAACTACACACATAAAGAAAAAAAAATAACACCATGGATCACGAAAGGAATAGTCAACAGTATTCATAAAAGAGATGCAATGCATATGCGAGTCCACAAAAACCCGAATGATAACAAACTAAAGCAAGATTACTTACTGTATAGAAACCTGTGTAATAAGTTAATTAAACAAGCCAAATACAAATATTACAAAAAAGAAATAAAAATCGCCAAAAATGATACTAAAAAAATTTGGGAAATTGTAAGAAATATTACTTATTCCACTCCGAAGAAAGATTCACATATCAAAGAACTATTAATAAACGGAGACAAAGTCTTAACAAACAATGAACCTAATAAAATAGCTAATTTTATTAACACTGAATTCGCAAAAGTTGGCTCTACCCTAGCGGAAAAAATTCTTCAAAAAAACTGTACATCAGAAGACTCTTTATACAAACTTTGCTCTTCCATACGACCAAATCACTCGTTCAATGCTTATCAAGTAAATACAAAGGAAATATCGGATCTTATTAAATCTCTCAAACCAAATTGCGCGATGGGACCGGATAACATTTCCAATCAAATACTGATAAATCTACGTGAATACATACTTATACCGCTTCAACACATTTTCAACCAAAGTTTTAGGCTCGGAATTGTCCCTGATCATTTAAAAATAGGATGTATCACTCCAATACATAAATCGGGAGACAAAACTCTGATATTAAACTACAGACCAATCACTCTGCTAAACTCACTATCTAAACTTCTAGAAAAAGCCATGAAAAAAAGATTACTTGCGTACCTTGAAAAACACAACCTGCTCTCAAGCCGCCAATTTGGATTTCGTGCCAAAATGGGTACAGAAGATGCTTTATCAGAATTAACCAACTACATAGTGAAAAGCATAGATGGCGGATCAAAGGTGATTGGGGTATTCTTAGACCTAGCAAAAGCTTTCGACACTATTTCGCATAACTTACTACAACAAAAACTCAAAAATATCGGTATAACTGGTCAACCGCTAAAATGGTTTGTCAGCTACATTGAAAAGAGACAACAAATAGTAAAAATAAATAAATACAGCAGTGACAAAGCAGATATCAGGTATGGAGTACCGCAAGGCAGCGTCTTGGGTCCCATACTATTCCTCATTTATATAAATAGTCTAACTGAGATAAACCTAGGAAAAATTGAGTACAAAGTAATCAGTTATGCAGACGACACTGCAATTTTGTTCAAGGCACAATCATGGGAAAAGGTATTCAAAAACACAGAAACAGGGATGACTGTAGTAAATAAATGGCTACAAAATAATCTACTAACACTGAACATTTCAAAAACAAAATATTTAACTTTTAGCAAAACAAAGGCTGGTCAACCACATAGCCAACCACAACTACATCTTAACCCCTGCACCAATATTTCGTCAAATAACACATGCTGTACTTGTGACAAAATTGTTTATGCAGACAATATTAAATATCTAGGTTTAACTGTTGACCATAAACTAAAATGGGATCTCCATATTAATATATTATCAAAAAAAATACGAAAATTATCATACATCTTCAAAACAATACGAAACATCATGTCATTAAATCAACTAAAAAATATATATTTCGCACTCTGTCAAAGTATTTTAACGTATGGAATTTCAGTTTGGGGAGGAGCAGCAGATACTTACCTCAATTCTCTTAAAATAAATCACAAAACAATAATTAGAATTATGTTTTATAAACCTTACCAACATCCGACGGAACAGCTAATGATCAGAAACAAATTACTAGACGTAAATAAACTATTCATAAGGAAGATCATTTACAAAAACTGTATCAAAACTTCACATCTCCACATACCTCACTCACAAAACACAAGAGCAAAAATTAATAAGCACTTTCAAGTTCCCCATATCAAATCAACTTTTGCAAAAAAACACGAATCTTACCTAGCACCACACATTTTCAATACCTTCCTAACACAAACAAAAACTTACGTCACCCCAAATAATTTGAATTGGCTTTTCAAAAGATTTGTAATATGGTTGAATGAAAAGGAAAGAACAGACATTCAAAATATTCTAAATAAATAACATTTCATACAAGTTCTCACGAAATTATATAATATACAAATAAAACAAATACGAGAAACTGCAATTTTTGCAACATTAATTATTATGAGTAATTATTAATTACTAGTTATTAATTATTACTTCTATTATGTAACCGCTATATTCAACTGTCACAAAATGTTAATTTAATTTTATCTAAAAAACAAAGTATGTATGTAAATATTTAATATACCAACATATAATTTATCTTTTTTATCTTTTTACATACATATATATATTTGTTTAAATACACACATTTCTTTTGGAACAAACATAATATGTGATTTACTCGCCTCGGAACAGACTTTGTCTAGTGAGGCGGGTAAAAGAAAAGAAAACAATGTAAATAACCATGAAACTAAATAAACGCCCGGGTTGCCGGCACTGAAACTGAAAATGTCTTCTATCTCTTTACGCGCCATACAATAAATGAGATGGCACTATGTCGCCTATTAAAAAAAGGTTTCCGGATTCTGAAGACAGTTTGGGTCATTGCCGTGAGGGAGAGAGGGGGATGAATATTATGCGACTGAAAGAGATTGTTGATAAACGTAGGTTGATTTTGCATATTGTAAGCTTGTCGTGTGAAATAATTTACCACATTAAATGTAGTTTGACTTTCAAACTCGTGAGGTACCTGCAAATGAATATTATCGTATTTACTTTGATATTGTATCTATCATAATATCATTTTTTTTAAATGACCTTCCACTTCTGGACTCCTACAGCCGCCTCTGGTAACATTAAAGATTAAGTATTACAAAATTTAAAGAGAACCTATCTGATCGATTTTAGTTAATATAGCCAAACTATACCAATGTTTGAAATCTTAACGACTCTAATATTTTAACAGCCACTCACATTGAATACCAAGAAAGCAAAACATTAAATGGGTAAATACATATTTTGTTTAAAGTGGTCACCAACCCAGGAAATGGCTTCTAAGAAATCTTGCTTAACCCTCGTGATAGCTTGAAAAACCACATTGCAATATCTTCGAGGAAATGTTCAGATATTCAAACATTCGAAATGTAGGTACCTACTCGTTACATTATAGGTGTATCTATTACATTCGCCTAATCAGACCTATAACAATATTCAGGTTGCACTTCGGTTTTTGCCATAGTCTCGCTGGCTCCAGATGGGAGCAGTTGGGACTTTTGTGCGGTATTCATATAAAAAAAAAATAATAATAAAAACATACGGTCACATCAAAGACACGAACCCATTAAATATATAACGACGAACCTTAATTAAATACTACAATTTGAGGTTTTACTTATTAAGTTAAAATTAAAATAAATAAACAAATTTCTGTTCTATAGTTGAGAAAAAAAGATTATCTGGTTTTAATAATTATTACTTTTTAGAAAAAAATCCATAATTCAACAAATTCCAGTTCCCCTGCGAAATTAATTCATTAAACATACTAATTTCTGTGTTTGGTGCATTGGTAATAGGTAGGTAATATGAAGTATTTCTATGTACTGCATAACATTATTCAAGTTCAAGAACTATTTATTTTCTAAATTAGAACTACTTATTGGAATCGCTTTTCATAGACAAGCGGTATGGTAGGTTCCAAAATAATTCCCGCCGGTTCCGCTGCTTTTTTTAATCTGCTGGATCCGCACCTTCAAAGCGCGGAACCGCGGATCCCGCAAGTTGAAAATTTGGCACTAATTGGCCATTTATTTTGGATAAATTGCAACAACAAAACACGGTGTTGAGTAACCAGTTATCACAGACTCTACATGAACGTATTCAAGAACGCCGCACTGATTTAACAGGAGTTTTGATTTATTGGCAAAATCCGAAAAAGAAAGACGAATAACGACGAAGAAGCCAAAAATACAGATCGTACTTATATATTCTTCATGTCAAGAAAAGTTGCAATATGCCAAGAAATAAAGAAAATAATAAAAAGAGTCGTAGTTCAAGACGATGAAAATGAAACATATGCGGATGACGTCTTCGAAAATACACCTATAGCTGGAACATCTGCTACTGATACAGATCCTATACTCTAACGCTAAAAGAAGAATTAGAAAATGGCTTCAACAAGAAAATGAAATATTTAAGAAAAAGCCAGACAACAAGCAAAAGGACTTTGAGAAAATTTTGAAAAAAGAAATGACGTTCTTTGAGTCCGATGGTATCAGAGGAGAGTACCTAGAAAATATCCTAACGGTTCAGCATACTAGCGTAGAAGCCGAGAGAGCGTTTTCAGCATCAGGATATATTTGCAGTTCACTCAGAAGCAGGCTCAGAGATGATACAATAAATGCCATTTGCTTCTTAAGAGCGTATTTTTAAAAGTTATCACCATAGGTTGATATCATAGTAATAGCATCTAAGAGAAAGTTGTCATTTGATTATTAGTCATTATATGAATAAGACTGAATAAAAAATATAAAACTGTTGTTAGGAGTATGGGTAAAGAAAACTTTTAATTTATTCCAAACATTTAAAGATGAATCTAAAAAAAGATTACAAATTACTTATACTTATTTTTTTTTTACATGAGCCCCACACAGGAGGCCCTGAGGAACATAATTTCCCTCAGGGCCTATGTCATCTTTATGCTCACCTATGATGCTGTGAGAGGAGAGTTCTGGGAAGGAAACGAGTTTAAGGGGTGGGTAGGAATCTTGGGTTCAGTATGTCCTGGTCATCCACCTCCAAGACCTAGACAAACCTCACCCCATGAACCCGGGCACCCCTGCTAAATCACCAAACGTAGCAAACCACTTGGGGTGACCTATGACAGAGGTGTTGGTTATCCAATAAAGGTTCCCGGGGCGGCAGTACCCATTCCCGCCTCCCAAATTAAAAGATCGAAATCAAATTTTAAGAATTAATAGAAAATAAATCATTTCTATTGCTTAATGTAAGAAATGTTTAATAAAAGTTGATTTTTACACAAAAATCTCTAGTTTCAATTTGATTTTATAATATAATTACAAAGATGCGGGATCCCGCGTGGTCCCGCGCGGGATTGGGTAACCCCGCGGGATTGCTGCTAAGTCACCAAACGTAGCGAACCACTTGGGGTGACCTATGGCGTGGGTTTCCACAAGAGGTGCTGCATTTTTTGCTCGATTAGTGTGAATATAACGTCTCTTGTATTTTTATAATGTCATTGGGTAGATGTCGTAATTTTTTAAAGTTTATTAGGTAAATTCCTACTTTTGAAAAGCAATGATAAGCAATATGCTTTTATAAATAGATTCAGCTACACAAATCCTACAATTATAATATCCCGCGATCTTTAACAGATCTGCGCTAGTATGCAAATAAATAATACTAGTATTCCACATTACTACTTTAAGATTTATAAAATAACAACAATTTAATAAATAAAAAATCATTGTTTTGTTAATTTCGTTGCACGTTTATTTTAAAACAAAACATTCTTTAAACCAGGGGTGCCCAACCCAAATCGTTTGATGGTCCAAAAAAATTACTAAATTAGGTGGGCCACACAAGCAAAAAAAATAAATAAAAAGAACTTATTCAAAATATTTTGTCACCTTTTAATTAATGCGACTCTTTGCTTTTTTTTTAATTTTGTTGATATCTTTTTCATATGCTTTTTAATTTAGTCGTCGCGCATACCGTTTATTGGTCATCTTTTCATCGAGCAACCTTCTGGGACCCTTCGATTTTACTACATTTAATATAGAAAAAAATGATTCGCAGCGTTACATTGTCCCAAAAACTGTTTTAATTTGGTAATTTTACTTCGGGGATATATTGAAAATGAAGCTCAAAAAGTTTATTCCCTTCAAACATGCACTTTAACATTGTGCTTGATTGCAGCTCCGTTTGTAAATTTGCTTTCACGTTAAATGGGGTTAAGAAAATTTTGAACTTTTTCTCATACTTTTGGGTAAATGCCAATCTGATAACGAATTCTTTAATTCATTTTTGATTTCATTTAAATATTTAAGGAAATATTTAAGGTCACCATTGAAGGCAAACAGTCACCGAAGAACTGAGAAATGAATTGAATTATTTGACCGTAATTGATTCTCTAAAAGCGTGAGTTTTGTTACGAAGATTTCTTAAAACTTGAAAACACTATTTTTTTTTTATTATTTCATATAATTCTTGAAAGTACACTTTTATGTTTGTTATAAGTTATACAGTGTGAGAACTAGAACAAAATATAGGTTTGAAATAGAAATTATAAGATATTAGAAAGAAGAGAAAGAAAAAAGAAAAAGAAAACTCTAATTTGCTTATTTTCATCTTGTAGCTTTTGATTTCTTTTTTTTAACATTATCTCCACACAGGAAGCCCTGAGGAAAATAATTCCCCTCAGGGCCGATTTGAGGATGCTGTGTGGAGGGTCTTTCTAGGGAAAGGAAGGTGAGGAAAAAGGTATGACCGGTGGGTAGGAATCTGGGGGACAGTGTGTCTAGAAGTGACAACCGAATGAATTCATCTCTTCTACTGCAGTTCAAATCCTACTGAGGATCCTGCTGGATAAGTCAAAGGATCTCCCTCAACTAGCCTATCTCGATCCGGCCTGCCACGCAGTCGTGTCCCTAAACGTAGCGAATCACTTGGGGTGACCTATGGCAGAAGTGTTGGTTATTCAATTAATGGTTCCTGGGGCGGTGGTACCCAGACCCGCCTTCCAAATTGAATTAATTTTAAATCGTAGTTATAATTCCAGGTCTAATATAATTGTTGATGAATGACCGTTACATATAATTGCACAAAATTTTATATAAATGTGATAATCTTTCTTGAAAGCTAAAAACATTATTTTGGGCCGCAAAAAATCTTCAATTGGGCCGCTTACGGCCCATGGGCCGCAGGTTAGGCTTGCCTGCACTCTCCGAAATGGTCATAAAACGATATTTAACACCAATAAATTATAATTTGGTGTTGATTGCCATATAAAACAAATCAGTTATTTTTACAACCTTAAATAATGTCGGACATCATTAACGACTTGTGGTTTACAGATAATACCTTCGGTTAAAATAAATAAACACACAAAAGTATTATCCTTTTTAAATGTATAAAGTTGTTTTTTAATGGTATGTCTAGTTTGTAGATAGAACAAAACTTTTAGAAATATATTATAAGTTTGTAAAGCGTCCTTGAGGTGATTTTTCACATAAACGGCGCTATACAAATCATCAAAATATTATTATTATTATCAACCTATTTAACCAATTTTTTATTTTTCCATCACTTTTAATGACTTTTCAAAGGAGGTGTTGAGTTGATTTTATTCTGGGTTGTCCGGTCACCGTTTAAGGGCCTTTAACCAGCCAACTACTGAAATTCAAATTTCATCGAAAAATGTTCTTATGATCGTAAAAGGCGGTTCCAATGTCGATTTTATTTAATTCAAAATTTGCTTTAATTTATACCTACATCCAAAAACGCTGAAAGGCGTGATGATAAAACTATTTAAATTATGTACTTTTTGTAATTATTTTTTTATCATAAGTATTTATAATTTTTCAATAATGTCTTAGCAAAATAATAATGTAAAAAAAATATTTAATATTAGTTGGTAAGACCGTAAATAAATAGACAAACTGGAGTATTTTCGTCATAAAACACGTGCGCGGATCTTTTTTAAAATGATTTTATTTGAACCAAAAATAAAATTTTGATACATAGTTTTCCCAGATAATTTATTGATTTATTTTACTGTATGATGATTATTTGATTTGAAATGTGTGTTGTATAGTACAAAATTTTGATTGAAAATTTAACAAATCTGCCAACGATCTATGGTATAACCTTATTATACTAAAAATAAACTTTTTTTTCTCAAAATTTAAAACATACCGTCTCTAGATAAAATAACAATCTTTCGAAATCAATTTATATTTTTTTGGGGAAAAGAGTCAATACGTCTAAAATTTGATTTAAAAATGACATATTTCAGGTTTTCTCTGGTTATTCCCTCTTAAGATATTTCAACAATAGTATCAAGAAGTAGTTGATGAGTCAATAAATAACAAAAGCAAACATCCTTCTTAGGGTATATTATGAGAATATTACGACTGCAATTCTTAAGAAATATTTGTTGTGAAAGACGAGGGTAATGTAAATGTTGCTCGGCATTATTTGCTCTCTCGATTGTTGACCACTGTATATCACAATACGAAAAACGGTAAAGTTTTTAACATGAATCCCGTCTGTGTAATAAAAGTCCGTAAAGCCTCAATTACATTGAGCGAGTTTACAAGCTACTATCTACTAAGTTTAAAAGCGGGTGAATCGGCGAGTGAGATTGTCATGATGATACACAAAACTGTTCACTCGCTCAGCAGCGTAGGAAACTGAGGACGCTGCTAGCGCCAGTAGCGAGAATAACGACGCCTGCGTGAACTAATTCTGCAGATGTTTGACAGTCGAAATCAGCTGTTTATTGGCAGCCATATTGAAAACATAAATAAACCAATCACGAGCAAGCGGATAGCAAGTAAAGTTGACGACCTGTCAATTATTTTCGTAGATAGTCAAAAATCTCTGGTTAGCAAGTAATACGGTTACACTGAGCGAGTTTACTAACAGATAGTGAATTTCCCAGAAAGTAGCTTGTAAACTCGCCCAATGTAATTGACAAAGCAAAGAAGTTGAGCGCGCGAGGATAGTGGTTCATGGCCCCGCAACCGCGCACAAAAATAAGATGATGGAGCGATGAGTAATTACGAATGTTAGAGGAGCGCGCTAATATTTAAAGCGATAAAATCGATGCGAAAATTGTGAAAATGTTTGATAAAACACGACTCGTTTAAAATAGAGCAAAAATCTCGCGGGCGTTTTCTTAAACAGCATTTAAAGAAATACTGTGAATTATTTCATACATATAACTTGTAACGTAACTGAAACAAACGTGTTTATAATAATTTTTGGAGCATGCTTTGCGATTTTTTTCTATCGAGGGAATTTTATATAATTTGCGTTTCGGGGCGACGAATATTATCTTCAATAATAACTTATTTTTTAAGAGCTTCAAAACTTCAAATGTTTCAGGGAGGTTTGCAAGAAAACGGTAGAAATTCGGGTAGCGGCGTCTTAACCGGGGTTCGTTCGATAAGTCAGTCTCTCGGGTTCGGCGGAGTCAAAACACATTCCCAACTCATATGATTCGATTCGATTTCCAATTATAGTCCAGTCAGCCTGTGTCGTAGAACACCAGTTGAAGGAACTAAATAGTATAAAGCTAATTTTTTCCCCATCGACTACTACCATTTAGACAAGTGTTTAGCAAAAAGTCCCCGCCCCTACCCCTCTTGCTTCCCCCCCCTGTGCCCCCCAAACATGAAAAGTGTAAGGGTTTCGTAAATCGCTTCTATCTCGATTACTAAACAACATATCGGATAGAAATTTTTTTTATTCTCTTTGCTGTAACATTGTCTATAATTAATGTCCAGTTAACTTTCGTCGTAACTTTTACCGTTTGTTTGTAATTCGTATGATAAGGTAAAAATCTGCATATTTTTTGGCAAGTAATTTTACTTTTTGTCACATAACTTTTTACGCCGACATTTTATGAAAAAATATTTTTGACAAAAGTTGTAGTCCCTATTACTACCTTTAAAATGATATATTTTAATGTGTACTTTATGTACTAGTAAACGCCAGATATCAACCGTGAATGCTTGGTGCGCACCATTCCTGCGTCGCTCCGCGACACTGATGTCGGAACTTGTTCCCTCACATCCCGACTTATCCTAGCCTGTCCTGTGCCCTTTGTAGTACTAGTGGAAATCGTGAACGTGAAATAATAGTTATTCACTTTGCTGCTAGGCCCTGCGGGCGGCTTTTAGTTCGCCCTCGCCCGGTTTGAGTGTTTGTGACCATTTTGTAAATCCAACAGGAACTGGCTCCTAAAATAGCCAGTTCCTCGGATCTACTGTAATCCTGTGACTCCAAAAACACCTGTGTCGAGTGATGTCCGAGTTCCACGTGTCAAGACATGCGACTTTGAAGGTAAATTCAATGTCACAGTTTTAATGTATACTAAAATGGAGAAAAGTGGCTTAAAGTCCTTAACAATAGAAAACATTTCTGAAAATATGCCCACTCAATGCTTAGTCTCAGCTCGTAACATGCTTTGGATATGTAGTTTTGCTTTTGTGCCAATTTCACTACCTGGATGGTTTGGATACATGCGAAACTGTCACGATGATAGACAAAACTTTGAACCATCTTATGTACAGGCTTTGCCTTTTATAAGCATAGATCCAGAAAATCCGACTGCTATTTACTCTGCCCTTAGTTACGCTTCTAAAGAAAGCAAGTTAGCTGGCCAGCCGTGTATTGTGACATTTGACCAACCACTTTTCCTGAAAGCAGTAGACATTGTTGCAAGTTCTTCTATAGAAAGTGAAATATCTGGAGTAATCGTCAGACTAGGCGGATTCCATCTTCTAATGAGTTTCCTTGGTTGCTTAGGAATGTTTATGGAAGGTAGTGGAATCGAAGAAATATGTACCTCTGTTTATGGAAAATCAACGATTCCTCACCTTATGTCAGGACATGCTTACGCAAGGTCTTATAGAGCTCACATGATGACCCAGGCAGCTTTGATATTACTGCTATTCGAGGAATGTTCATCTCTTAAAGAAATGATTATAAACGACTTTAAGGATATTAATAACCAAACAATAAACAAACAAACAACTGTTGAAGACGCCATGAGAGATTGTAAAACAAATGAAATAATGAAAAGACTAGAAGAAGTGTATTTGGTTAAAACTAGTAGAACTTCAAAACCGTGGCTACAAGAGTTTAAATTGATGAATTTGGTTCTAGACTTTATTCTGGCAGAGAGAATCGGCGATTGGAATTTGCACATTAATACAGTCAAGCAAATGATACAGTATTTCCATGCTGCTGGACATTTGCTTTACGCCAAATCCGCACAAATATACTTACAACAAATGTTGAGTGTACAAACGAAAATGTCAAATGAAGACTTCGAAAGGTTCGTCAATAAACGTTTCTTTACAGTTCGGAGTACAGATGGATTTTTTACCGGTATCTGGACGGACATGACCATAGAGCAGACATTAATGCGATCATCAAAATCCATAGGTGGGCTTACTCATGGACGAGGATTAAGCGAGAGGACGCTAACCAAATTCATTGCTTGTGCTCCTGGATCCCTACAAATTTGTGAGGCTTTCGAGAAGTTCTCTGGCTGCTTGACTCAGTTTAACGAACAGCACACTGAACTAAGATGCAGTAGAAGAGAAAGGGACTTGCAAGATATTAGTAAATTTCTCGGATGGCTGCGTATTCATAATCCTTTCCGACAGAGCAAAGATTTAATGTCTTTATCCTCTGGTCTAGTAGTGACAAGTTCGGGTGTAAACTGCGATGAAGCGTATGATGTAGGAATGAACTGCTTGAAAGACATCGAAGGAAATAATTTTGCAGATGTTAATTTGAAAAGAAAAAATAAAGTTAAAACTATAGGCTCCGTAGTAAGTGGCATAAATGTGAGATCTGAAAAAGTGCCAATTAATCCTGATCAGCTGTTTAATAGGGTTATTTGTATGTCTCAAGGAACAAATAATCTCAAACAATACTTCAACTATGAACTCAGCCCATACCCTTTGTCTTTATTTGAAAACAATAAAATGATAAGAAAGGGAACTAAATCAAGTCTTATAAAAATATTTGAAAAATGGACAGTTAGCAACGAAGTTTTTGAGAATTTGCCCCCAAAAATATATGTAGTAGATGGAGGGTATCTTTTGTGTTATTTGGCCTGACAAAGTAACATATAGCAGCATCATAGAGAAGTATGTTGACACTGTAATGAAACGGTATGGGAAAGATTGTCATGTTTTGTTCGATGGGTATCCTGACTATCCCACCACAAATTGGGTCGAACATATGCGGAGAAGTAAAAAAAACATCTCTAGAAATGAAATTCAACGTTAATATGGAGTGCTCTGTGAAGCAAAATGAATTTTTGGCAAATCCAAAAAACAAAAGCCAGCTTATTGAACAGCTCTCTCAAAAGCTTAATGAAGCAAACATTCCAACCATTGTGGCGGAGGAAGATGCAGATACTGAAGTGGTCGGAAGAGCAATAGATGTTTCCCAGATTCAAAGTTGGAGGCCTGTAGTTGTTGTCGGACAAGATACTGATCTTTTCGTTCTATTGTTAGGGCTACCACAGTGTCAAAATGTGCGACTATTCTTTCATAAACCCTCATGACATCAGCAAGATTCGTGAAGAGATTGGTGATATGAAGGATGTGATATTATTCTTGCATGCTATCACAGGATGTGATACCACGTCTTATTTATTTGGCAAAGGCAAAATTAACGCGTACAAATTGCTAAGTTCATCGAATGATCTCCGCACAAAAGTTTTACAGTTTTATGAAAAACGGGCAGACAAAAATATTCTCAAAGAGGTAGGAGAGGCTTTTGTCTTGAAACTAGATGGATGCACAAGGTCTGCATGTCTGAATGAAAGTAGATATTCAATGTACCTTAAAGCTGTTGCAAAAATGTCACTAAAATCCAAATTTAATATGGCATCCCTCCCTCCAACATCTGGTGCTGCTTCAAAAATGGATCGGAGATAAGGAAATCACCGCTACGGACTGGAGATGGATTTTAACTGACAACATGCTGTACCCAGTGCACTCAAAAAACCACCGGCAGCTGAATAAGTTATAAACTTAGTTTCCTGCAACTGCAAAAAGGCTTGCAAAAATAATTGTAGCTGCTTTAAAGCATCACTTGATTGCACAGAAATGTGCGGGAGCTGTGGCGGATCATGCAGCAATTTAACTTTGGTTGAAGTCGAGGAAAATGAAGAACTTCTCATGGAAGTTTAAGATATTATAAAATTAAGATACCGCAATTATTTTCTTCTAAAATAACATCTTTAAAAATATTTCATGCATTTTCAAACCAAAAACTATTTAAAATACCTATTTTCGCTGAATACTTATTATTATTTTAAACAAATTTAAAAAGTGAGGAATTTAGGTTTCACCGAGACTCGATTAGTTTTATTTATAGAAAATGCAATAGTGTACCTTAAAGATAAAAAACACTCTAACTATACAACAATATTTGCATTGCAACGCCGCGCCGGCCGGCCCCACCTCGATCGAACCCGCCATGATAATCTCGCTGGATCTCCAACAAAGTAAGTACTATTTTATATCATTTTAAAGGTAATAATAGGGACTACAACTTTTGTGGGAAATATTTTTTCATAAAATGTTGTCGTAAAAAGTTATATGACAAAAAGTAAAATTTGCCAAAAAATATACAAATTTTTACCTTATCATACGAATTACAAACAAACGGTAAAAGTTACGATGAAAATTAACTGGACATTAATTGTAGACAATATTACAGCAAAGAGAATAAAAAAAATTTCAATCGGATATAATGTTTAGTAATCGAGATAGAAACGATTTACGAAACCCTTACACTTTTCATGTTTGGGGGGGCACAGGGGGGGAAGCAAGAGGGGTAGGGGCGGGGACTTTTTGCTAAACACTTGTCTAAATGGTAGTAGTCGATGGGGAAAAAATTAGCTTTATACTATTTAGTTCCATCTAAAAACACAGGCTGACTGGGCTATTAAGAACGGTTCGGTGAATACGCATATGAAACTGGTAGGGGTCAGTACCTACTATTCTGGTTAAGAACGACTGGCCTAGTATGTTTATTTAATATTATAAATATTATGAATCAAAAAATTACACTGCTTTCAGAATACTTCAACCCTAGAAAGATAATGTTATTTTTACCTACGTTAAAGATAAATGATACGTCTTAGAGACGTACTGAAATTTAAAAGTGTATATTTGACATATCATACTAACACAGTTTAAAGGTAGTTGAGTAATTAGTTTAGGGTTTTGTTCTTTAAATAAAACCAAAATGATTATAAAAAATGTATTGTAAATAAAAAAAATAATAAAATTCTTTAAACCTATCACAAATCATCTACAAATTCTATTTAGTCTTTTTTTAAATGAAAAAAAAGTTTCATTTTATATCTAAATCGATTTTTTTAAATGCTATGAAAGTTAAAATGCTTAATCAGTCGTTATATTAAAAATAATATATTTTTTTATGTTTTTTGTTCGCTAAATCACATTTGTCTTTCATTCTTTTATGGTGTATATGTTTCTTGGTGACCAGCCAACTCAAAATGAAACCAACTCAGAACCACCTCAGAAACACCTCAGAAAGGTCATGAAAATAAAAAAAATTGTTAAATAGGTTACGTTAGGTTAGGGTTAACGCCTATTTTAATTTTTTTTTCATAGCTTTTAATGACTTTTCAAACAGGTGTCGATTGATTCTGAGTTGACACGGAACCGTATTTCTCCGTAATTATTGTACTTACCGTAGTGACAGAATCGCCCAAGGGCGGATTTAGGGGGGGGGGAGGCACGGGGGCACGTGCCCCCCCCCCCCCCCCCCCCCCCCCCAGACGGTATTTTTGTGTAATGTGGAGATTCAGATTCCATCATAGTACATACTAAGAAGCAAAATCTATCTGTATCGTGATACTGATTGGAAACCGACAGCCACCGCGTAGAGCCGTAAAAGGGCACCAGCAAAATCGTACGGGGGGTACTTACGATCGGCGCGTACGATACGCGCACGAGTATCGAGTATCTTGTAAGTATCTCCGTGAACGGAGGCACTAACAGTAATTGTTGATTTTTTGGCCGTCTGCCCCTTGTGCCCACCCCAGAAAAAATCCTGGATCCGCCCTTGGAACCGCCCCACGCAACTTGTGCTCGGCAACTGTGCTAACTTAGATAGACAGTGTATCTTACGTCTCAAAGACTTTCAAAACTCTTAGATTATCTTTCTAGAGTTAAAGAAGAATTGAGAAATGAAATAATTTTAAACGTCAATTAAAGTCATTAATAGAGGGGGAAAATTATTCACATCGTAGTTTTCAGTCAACGGATTATTATTTGGATTATTACACACTTCACCACTAAAATTACACATCTACCGGATCTGCCGGATCTGCCCTGATGATGGACACTGCAACGATGTCCGAAACGTTGGCTAAAGAAGGAGGTAGCGCAACACGGCATAACACCCCAAAAACAAATAACGAAAAAGGATTATTATTTGTTAATTGTCTTGTATTTCGCCGAAAACATATAATAATAAAAACAATACCGCATCAGATTCCCAACTGCTCCCGTCTGGAGCCAGTGAGAATATGGCATCCCCAATTGGAGTACGTTGTGAGGCTGAAGGTAGCAGGGTGCGCACTTGAAGTGAAATGACACAAAACTGCGCTACGTAAATATAACGTTATTATTATTAAGGGAAGGAGATGTGGAAGAGGAAGATAAGGAAGTGCCTGCCAAATCTGATCTGTCTTAAACCAGGGCGATACTCGAAGTATTTTCCAGATCTGAATAGCCAGGAACTTCCCCACCTTTCTCTTGACATTTTCTTCCACTCCCCACTATCTTCATTTTTACTACCTACCCCAATTGGG
The DNA here is from genome assembly GCA_917880885.1 of Limnephilus marmoratus. Lineage (NCBI taxonomy): Eukaryota > Metazoa > Arthropoda > Insecta > Trichoptera > Limnephilidae > Limnephilus > Limnephilus marmoratus. Next base: position 18,581,154 of record OU862910.1, on the reverse strand, counting down.
GATGCGATAGTCTCACTGGCTCCACACGGTAGCAGTTGGGACTCTTGTGCGGTATTAGTATTTTTTTAAATACTCGTTTTAAGATACATAACACTCATGGTCGCATTAATAAGTTAATTTAGCCATAGTTAGGTAAATAAGTCATAAGTCTTTTTAAGGTCTGGCAACGCTCTGAGACAGACAATGATCGAGATAAATATATGAAAGCTAAAAAAACTGCTAAAACATGTGTAGCGCAGTCAAGAGCCAAATCACGACAGGAATTCTACAACAACCTTGAGAATGCCGAAACTGATGCAGAAATATTCAGAATAGCCAAAACTAGAAACAAATCAACCCTAGACATCAAAACCAATAAGTATATCAAAAGTAAAAGTCAGACGCTGCTTACTTCAAACGAAGATATCAATCATAGGTGGTTCGAATACTATAAAGAACTTCTAAATGAAGAATATCCAAGTAACAGCTTCAAACCCTTACCTCCAGTCGAGGGCCCGATAGCAGAGATGAAGTCAAGCAAGCCATCAAAAGGATGAAGAATTGTAAAGCTGTAGGACCCGATGATATACCGGCTAATCTATGGAAGTCATTAGGAATGGTAGCGATAGAATGGCTCACAAACCTATTTAATAAAATAGGCAGAAGTAAAATTCCTGAGGCGTGGCGGCAAAGCTTCCTTGTACCATTCTATAAAAATAAAGGTGACGTTACACAGTGTGGTAATTACAGGGGCATAAAGTTAACCTCACACACTCTTAAAATCTGGGAACGCATACTGAATGAACGAACATATGATCTTGCCAAAATCACACCAAATCAATTCTGTTTCACCCCATCAAAATCTACGACAGACGCATTACAGGCGGTGAGAATAGTAATGGAAAAATACCGTCTCAATAGGGAAAACTTACACTTCATCTTTATCGACTTAGAAAAAGCTTTCGACCGAGTGCCAAGAAGACTTGTGTGGCAAGCTATGAGAGCTCAGGAACTACCAGAACATTATGTGAACCTCATAGAAGACATGTATAACAATACCCGCACAAGGGTCAGAAGCCCGGTCGGTCTGAGCCAAGAATTCGAGGTTGAGGTGGGAGTTCACCAAGGTTCGGCGCTGAGCCCATTACTGTTCAATTTAGTAATGGATTACATCACCAAAAATATTCAAAAGAAACTACCCTGGAACCTTCTGTATGCAGACGATATCGTAATGATTGCCAAAACTGCGGAAGATCTGCAAAATACCTTGACAGAATGGATAACAGCACTTGAAACATCAGGACTTCGTGTCAGCAGGTCAAAAACGGAGCACTTGGAATGTAATTTCAGCAGTACAGCGAGCAACACCACCGTTTACTATCCAGACAGAATGCCGGTGCCAAAAGTAGAATCCTTCAAATACCTTGGCTCAGTAAAAACAAAAGATGCAAATGTAGAGGCCGATGTATCTCACAGAGTAAATGTTGCGTGGCAGAAGTGGCGATCACTCACTGGAGTACTGTGCGATTCAAGCATGCCCATTCGCACAAAAGGCAAAATATACAAAACTGCAGTGAGACCAGCAATGCTGTATGGGGCTGAGTGTTGGACAGTGAAGGAAAATCACGTCCAAAAACTGCACGTTGCAGAAATGAAAATGCTTAGATGGTCAGGTGGGGTTACGAAACTGGACAAAATACGAAACGAACATATAAGAGGTAGTTTCAAGGTAGCCCCCCTTCCTGAAAAACTAACAGAAAGTCGCTTACGGTGGTATGGTCATGTAATGAGAAGAGACAAAGAACACGTGTGCCATAAAGCGCTAGCTATACCTGAAATAAAAAGAGGAAGAGGACGCCCCCCTCTGACATGGTGGACCAGCATGGCAAAAATAGCTCAAAATTTCCCCAATCCAACAACCCAAGACCGGTCGTCTTGGCGCAGATTGATTAGGAGAGCCGACCCCACTTAAAGTGGGAAGTGGCAAAGAAAAAGAAGAAGTTAGGTAAATAAGTCACTGATATTTTTTTAGGTACCTACCCCTAAAAAAATAACTGTATTAAACATTACATTGTGTTTTAAACGATCGCGTGCTGGTCCTTATTGTTATCTTTAGTCAGTACCCCAATGGTTTTTATGTGATCGAGTGCAACACTGTTAGCAATTTGGTTACCATAAACTACTTTTCAAAAATTCTCATTTCAATGCGCAGTTTCCGAAAATAAAGTAAAACAATCTAAAACTTAATGGCTTTTGAATGTTCGTGTATCATTAGTGTTTAGTGTGCTATTTAAAAATTATAATATTACATTTGGCGTGGTGCGAAAAGAACGTTTATACCTGCAATAAAAAAAATTATTGCGTAATTAATGTATGCATACCACTTACTATGGATTTAAGAGAGTTCGTTAAACTTGATTCGCTCTGCTGTTTCCTTTAGACGGGCGTGTCATTATACACATCAAAATAATACATTGTTCACGATCTGCGTGCAGCATTAATTTATTACGATTTACGTTTTCGTCCAGAGATCGTGCGAAAATAATATTTTTTGCAAATTGCAGAATGATGTAGTACGAATCGAGGAGTACCTAATGTTAAAATCATGCAATCAAATTCGTGTCATACAAAACTCATCTGCCCACTTATCAATCCCACGACGAACTTTCCTAGTCTATTGTTTTGAAAGTGAAAGGATAAATCTTAAAATGTAAACACGAAATCGTGAAAATTATGACTTAATTTTGGTTGCTGGAAGAATAAAATAAATATTTTATCGAATTTTTAATGTCAGTAATTGTCTAGATATTATTTTTGTTTTGTGATACTGCACAAGATTGCTAACTGCCCGTGTTATAGATACCCTCAATAAACCTGACGAAAGACCACCAATCAAAACCAACCTCGCTTCAGCCTCAAAAGCAAATGGAAAAGCCTTATAAAGCAATGAAAAAAGGCTTGTTCAAATTGGTTAAGTAGTAAGTCAAGTAGAAAGTATACTCGCTACTTGACTGGCCGTAGACCGTTAGCATTACGGCGCATTGCAATGAACAGCCCGCTGCGCATTAAAGTAAATAAAAATATAATTAATAAAATAAAATACTTTTTTGTTTAAAACCACGAGATTTATTAATTTATGGACCGACCGGTTTCGCTTACTTAAGCATCTTGGTGGCATGGTGGTAAGAAGCACTGGGAATTTTTTACCACCATGCCAGTTGATGCTTTGTTTCTCCAAATTTATTATTATAACCCATTAGTCTACCTAATTATCTTTCGGTTTTTCCCATTACTTGAGTACTTATGTTAATGTATTTTATGGCCGTCTATGTGTTTGTAATATTTGTATCATGTTATCTCCCTCTATATTTTGTTATACAATATAAGCCCACATTATGTACTTCTTGTTTAGTATTAATTTGTACCCTGAAGATGCTTAAGTAAGCGAAACCGGTCGGTACATAAATTAATAAATCTCGTGGTTTTAAACAAAAAAGTATTTTATTTTATTAAATATGTCAAACCACAAAGTGATTGCTTTCTACAATAATAAAAATATAATTTCCATAATATGGAAAAATAATTAGTTGAAGATAATATTGTTAATTCTAAAATTTGAAATATGAGATTGACTATTATGACGGTTTGACAGAAGGTAGCAATAACGAAATTAGTTAACGCGCACGTCCCGGTTAGATGAGAGCTCTGGGTTCGAGTCCCAGTTGCGGCCATTGTCTTTTTTCTGTTTTCTGTGTCTCATTCTCTTTCATATTTTCGTTTAGAATATCTTCTTTTATCTTCTTCTTCGCTAATTAAGCTGATTTTAATGCTTATTTTACGCTTTTTTTAGAGATTAAAATAAATAAAATATGGACACAAAAAGAGATTAAAATAGCAGCATAAAGAAATAATTTTAGAGTAGCGTCTCCGCTCCAATGCCACGACATTTCCGTGCATCTACAAAAATGAACTAATGAATGAATAGAACAAAATGGATGGAATCTACTAAAGAGCTGGCTAATCCACTCTACTAAAATTATGATATTCGGACGCGTTTAGTTACTACTTTACTCTCCACTCGACTAAAATATTGGGCGTGTCCGAACGGCTCTTCAGTCCCGAGGTAAGAGCAGTCGGGCGCTTGTGTGGTATTGACAAAAAAAATGTGATACTACCTTACCTACAGCATCTCTAGTTGAGGTAATATTGTAAGGTTAAAGGACAAAATGAAATGTGGTAAAAGAGATGGAGTAGAGGAATTTTTTTAGGATAATAAGGTTTTGAATAGTGATTTCATTTATACTGGTCAACACGATTTGAATTTATTGAAAAATCTATGAAAGTCAAAACGAGAGGAAATATCCATGTTTTTATGTATTTTAGTAAATTTTTTTGTCGAAGTCGGGATTTAAAACCCACGACCTCTTGCCCCAAAGTCAATCTCCTTAAGAGGGCATTACCAGAGAACACCAGAAATATGTCATTTTCAAATCAGATTTTAGACGTACTGACTCTTTTCAACAAAAAATTATAAATGGATTTCGAAAGATTGTTCTTTTATCTTGCATTCGCATGTAATAAATTTTGATAATTTTTTTTAATTTTTAGTATAATAAGGTTATTCCATAGGTCGTTGGCAGATTTGTTAAATTTTCAAAAAAGATTTTGTATTATACCACACCCATTTCAAATAATATAATCATTCAGTAAAATAAATCAATACATTATCTAGCAAACGCATTTTTTAGAATTTTAATTTTAGTTACAATAAAATCATTAAAAAATATGTACGTACATGTGTTTCTTGACGAAAGTTGGTCCATTTGTGTATTTATTTGCGCACTTACAAACTAATATATTTCAGATTTTTTTAACATTCTTATTAAATTTAGACATTATTGAAAAATGATAAATACTTATAATCAAAAATGAATTACAAAAAGTACATTATTTTAATAGTTTTATCACCACGCCTTTCAGCATTTTTGGATGAAGGTATAAATTAGAGCTAATTTAGATTGAAATAAATTCGATATTGAGTTACAATTTAAAAAAGCTGGTACGGAGAATAATTAATCTTTCTCATTGTAACCGCCCTGCACGATCGTAAGAACAACTTTCGACGAAATGTGGATTTTCGTCCGCTGGCTGGTTAAACGCTCTTAAGAGGGAATAACCAGACAAAATATGTCATTTTTAAATCAAATTTTAGACGCATTGACTCTTTTCCACAAAAAATTATAAATTGATTTCGAAAGACTGTTCTTTTATCTCGTAAAGCTATGTTTAACATTTTGAGAAAAAATATTTATTTTTAGTTCAATAAGATTTTACCGTAGATCGTTGGTAGATTTGTTAAATTTTCAAACAAAATTTTGTATTAAACAACGTACATTTTAAATCATATAATCATGCAGTAAAATAAATAAAAATAAAAATATTTGGAAAAGCTACGTTTCATAATTTTAGTTTTAGTTCAAATAAAATCTTTAAAAAAATATCCGCGCCCTTGTCGCAAATACTTCAGTTTGTCTATTTATTTACGGTCTTACAAACTACTGTATTAAAAAAAAATTACATTCTCATTTCCCTTAGACATTATTAAAAAATTATAAATACATATGATCAAAAAATAATTACATAGGGTACATAATCGGTATATTAATAAGTGAAGCAAAAACTTTGTACCTACCCCTTTTTACGGAAATTGCCCGGACGGAGGAGTATGAAATTTCGCACACTTATAGTTTATAGAGAGAACGAGTGCAAAATGCTAATATATTTTTTAAATTATGCATAAAAAATCAATAAAAAAAACATTACACACAATATAATTTAAATTAATTATGGTCGAATTTCGACCATTGGGCGACCACTAGTTTTAATAGTTTTATCATCACGAGTTTGAGCATTTTTGAATGTAGGTATTTATCTATCAAATTTTGAATGAAATAAAATCGATATTGAGTTATTATGTTAAAATGCTGGTATGGAGAATAATTAATCTTTCTCATCGGAACCGCCCTGTATAGTTGCAAGGGTGCAATCACGATGAAATTTAAATTCTCGGCCGCTAGTTAATGGCTCTTAACATCCATCACTTTACTCGGACTAACATTATTTTACCTAATCTCTTTATTCCTCCATTTTGTGAACATTTAGGAGCACTGTAGGAGTAATTGTAAGAATACTAAATAGTTATTTTTAAGTTTATTATAGTAAAGCGCACAAAACTGTTCTGTACAAGTGGCGTATTATTATTATTACCTAGATACTACATCGTTCGCTAATGGTACCTTTATCTTTATTGACCCAACCTAAAAGAGACACGCTAAATAAGGAGAAGCTTGACTTTTAATCACTAATTTGGATTAATCTTTACTACAAATTTGTTAACATAATGAATACCAAAAAACATTAACTTGAAAAATTGAAGTTTTTCCTAAGTTTTCCTTGTTTCGCTTGAGTAGAATATACATTTTTTTATTACTTGATTAATTTGTTTATTTCTTATAAAATTACTAGCTGGTACCCGGCATGCGTTGCTATGCCAATTAATAAAGAAATTATTTCTCCCTGCGTGTCCTTTTTTTTTTTTTACAGTGATTACCACACAAGAATCTCAACTGCTCCCGTCTGGAGCCAGTGAGACTATGGCATCCCCAATTGGGGTATGTTGTGAGGCTGAAGGTAGTGGGGAGGGGAAGGAGGTGGGGAAGAGGAAGGTTGGGAAGTACCTGGCTATTCAGATCTGGTTACTAAACACGGCTAAAGCCATTTTCAAGCAACGTTTCAATTCTGAATGGTGGTCTTACATCAGGGCGATACTAATAGTATCTTCCACTCTGGAACATGCCGCAAATATACTATATATTATTTTAAATGAATTAATTGTGAAATAACACAAATTAATCAAATAAAATTTATTTGCGCATGCCGGGTTCGAACCCGCGACCTCCGGAATGTGAGTCAGGAGTCTTAGCCACTGGACTATGGAGGTCGTCCCGTCCTCTCCCATTCGTCCCGTTCTCCTACAAATGAAACTTGACTTGACTGCACATTAGGGAACGTACCCATACTACGTGACACGTTTAGGGGGGGGGGGGTCTTCAAAATGTCACGCTCCATACAAATGAGCGGCGGGTTGCTTAGGATTTTGGTCACCGGGGGGGGGGGGGGGGGGCTTAAAAATTGCAAAAAGTTGGTCACGTAGTATGGGTACCTTACATGGTTATGAAAGATGAAAATAATATAAAGTTATTTCTAAAATGATTATGAAACTCCCGCAGCATCATTTTGATGACCTTGAAAATCCTTGATAAAGTTCATTCTCGTGATTCGTAAAAAAAGGAGTCTAATTTTTGAGTTTATTTTATTTATTATGCGTTTTATTCCGCAGCACGGTGTTAATACAACCGAAATTGTTTTCAACCTTGTCTCGACATTAATGCCCAGACTACACAAATAATATGTTCATCCATTTCGAAATGCAGAATATATTGCAAAGACTAAAGACTAGCTGCTTTGAATAAAATTTGAGTTATTTACTTAAATTTATTTCAAAACACCTTCAAAGACCTTAAACTAGTTCACCTGAAGATTATTTTTGAATACTTATTTTAGTTTTAGGTCAAAACTATTGTGTTGAAAATGAATGTACAACTTGAAGGCAAATATGTATGACCTTCTGTTCTTCTTCAAGAGAAGAAAACAGATTTAGAACGAAGCTGGAAAATATTAAATGCAAGTTTGATTCTGTCGTATTACCTCATCGCGAGTTCAATCCTCTTAGAAGAAATACGTACCAGTTCGACTAGACCGAGTTGTACTAGAAAATTTGTGCTAGACGAGTTATGGTGAAAGTGGTATGAAGAATAAGGCTATTGTTTTATAATTACAGGTTTTTGCATCTGACTACAAAACTGGCTTTACAACTGTTGCAACCATTGATAATGCAGAATAATATTAAAATCATTGAACGACTATGACATGATACGACCAGCCTCCATTCATGTGCATCACACATCACCGCCCACCACTAAAACTAGTACACCAGTACAGGCAATGTGTAATTAAAAATAATCTCGTGAGACCGCCGCCGGTATTGTAGGACGATTTTTTGCACAATGACTTGCTTGCGGGGATTACATATCATTAAGTTTCGAATTTTGTGTTGATGTACGATTAGTCACAAGTTCTTCATCAATGAAAACACTCAAAAATTTGAGTAAACTTCCTATCACCAAGCAAATTACAGGACCTCTTCATTAGGCCATCATAACGACCAATAGAGAACTCCAGTCCATTTTTTTAATGAATTAAAATTAATTACCTTCTAACTTAAATAACTGCATTTTTATTATTATTTTTAGAGTTAGTTTTAATACTTAAAATAATTGTCAAAGTTTTAATTTTTCAATACCCCCCGAAAACCACCGTATGTATAGTGAATCGTGTGACGTCATCACTCCTGAAAAATTAGTATAGTATCGGGCAATCAGCTGATCTTCTGTCGCCATTTTGAATTCCGTTGTTCGAAGTATTCTCCCTAGAAATAGCATTACTATTTTTTTTGTGCAGTATTTTTTGAATATTTTCAATAATAGAGATAAACTAATAAGAGATACCTTTATTTAGGCCTAAATAATGTTTCAATAAACACAACAACTAAATATCGATAAACAGTATGTAAATAAACGAATAAATTAATACGATGGCTTGTATCATATCATACATTCCCATACAATGACTTTACGGTGACGTCACGACACGTCGAACAGTGACGTCACCTTGACGGCGTGTTTTTACGACCCGATTAAAAATGGACTTTTTAATAATTTTTTAAAAACTTTGCGTTTAGTGTTATTAAATAAAACTTACATATTCAGAATCAGCGTATATTGGTCTATATCAGTGATTCCCAAAGTGGTCCAGGTGGACCCCCAGGGGTCCATGGGAGACTCAATGGGGGTCTACGTTGGCGTGATAGAGAAATGGGGGTCCACAAGTTGTATATGGGGGTCCACGAAAATTTATCTGGTTTCGATAGTAAAGAACAAAAATGTTGGCTTGACAACTATCAATTTAGGCAGATAAAACACTACTCAAAAAAATTAAGGGAGCAAAAAAAATCCTATTTTTTCGGTGATTTTTGACAGGCTGTGTATTTCGGTGAAAAATTGCCGTATTGAGACTTTAAAAGAAGCAATTAGAAGCTTTAAGATTATAATTTTCATATTTTTGGCAATTTTTTTTTAGGAGTTACGGTGCTCATGCAATCCTAATTTTTTGCTATTTTTTTGGTACACGGGCTTGAAATTTTTTTTCAGTTAGGCCGGCTTATGAATCCTTAATAAGCCTTAATTAGCCTTAATATTTAGCAATAATTTCTTTTTTTTAAAACTTAATTCTTTTGAGTAGTGTATTTTTAGAAGGTCAGCGACTGTTACTTGTAAAAACTTGCATATTCGATATTTAATTCTATTAAGGTGGGAAATGCAGGACTAGGTTTTTTTTAATGATGTTCATGAATTTTTTTGGCACGGAAGAAATGTGTATAATTTATTGAAACTTTGATGTCATTTTATACATCTATTTAAAAAAATATTGTGAATTTTTCGAAGAACTTCCTCGAAAAATATGAAAATTGTCAGCTGCGTAAATTATCATCGAACGTCATCATCAGACGTAGCTTTTGTGTGCATTTTGGAGGCCACAGTTTTCATCTCAAATCAATAGGGTTTTGAATTTAATTTAAGAACATTGCCTCTTCTATGTAGACCTAACTTTTCCCAAAAACATGAAAATTTTTTTTTTACAGGTGTGTAAACAGGAAACATTGATTTTTTGCCATTTTTTATTACATTTTTTTGCACTTTCGGTTCACATAGTGCGTAATTATATAAATAAGGTATCTGCAGATTTTTAAAATGTTTGATTAAAAACTTTCTGAGCTAGAGTGAACACAAATTCCAAAAAAGTCGTTTCGAGAAAAAAGAGTTTCAAGTTTACCACGCGGTTCGGTACAAACACTCTCATAATACCGGAACGAATTGAAATTTTTATTTAATACTTTGGGAACATATTTTTAAATAGTACTAACAATTTATGAAATATAAACACGTTGTTGAGTCATCTACATGTAGTCTGTAATATATTATTTTAATAAATAGAACACAAGAATATATACTATTTTTATTTTTATTTATGCCACTCCGAATTCAGGGTTGGAACTCAACCGCGACGCAAATTTCCATCCTTAGATCTAATCTTCACATTTTTGATCAGTTTTGGGAATATGGTAGAAATGTAGCAGCGGGGGGTCAACCGAAATCAGTAAAATTTTGAAAGGGCTCTACAAGAAAAATAAGTTTGGGAACCTCTGGTCTATATGAACATATTTTTTTAAAGCCATAATATATTTCACTGGAGTTTCTTATTATTGTCATTATCAATTCATGCGCAAGTCTGTCATCCATCTCTTTGACACTTACCACAAACTTCAAAAATGATCAAGTGCACCTGTTTCATCAACGCACGTATAAAACCATTAAAAATACGACCTTTTTACAATGATTTTGATTCCATCAAACAGAATCACAGACGGAGGGATGTAACATTATTAAATTATTTGATTTGAAGGCACATGTTTTAATTTCTAATGTAGTGCTAATAAATCAATCTCCTTGTGACAAAGTAAATATATCCTTCAGACTTGACACTCAGAATAAGAGATTGACCTTAACATTTCGTTTGAATCAGTCATTCTCAATAATTCACTACACATTGCTAAAATTTTACATAACCCTAAGAATATTATAATTTATTGATAATGAATACGTAATCGTAATCTATCTATCTATAATCTATATTAATTAAAATGAATCGCCGAAATGTATGTTCCCGCATAACTTCCGAACGACTGCACCAAATTGGATAAATCTTTTTTTGTTGTGTTTGTTATTGTCAGGACAAGGTTTGTATAAAAGAAGCGGTGAGCTCTGGCAAAATGAAAATTGTATAAAAAATTGCAACAGGTGGCACGCGAGTTGTTTGAAAACTGAATGTACCGGGACTAAATGTATGGAATGCGGGAGGGGGGAGGGGAACTCGGGAAGGTGGTTCGCAGGGCGGGGGAAGTGGGAGAGGGGAGTGGGATAACTTTCGAACGACTTTACCTATTTCATTCAAACTTTAGGGCTTTGGTGTGTGCATGCCCGCGAAGGTTTCTATATATACTGGTGAGCTCTGGCATTATAAAATTTGTATAAAAAAATGCAGTTGGTGGCACGCGAGCTGTTTGAAAACTGAATGTAACGGGACTGAATGAATGTAATGCATTAAGGGGGAGGGGAACCCGGGTGGGTGGAGGGGAACTCGGGAGGGGGGAGGGAAAAAGGGAGTAGGGAGAGGAGAGGCGGAGAGGGATCGCGAGAGGGGAAGGGGACGCGGGAGAGGAAGGGAAAGGCACGCAGGGAGAAACGACATAGCAACGCATACCGGGAACTCTCTATAATAATATAAATGGAGCGACCGATTGATTTGATTTATTTGCAAATCAACAGATAGCGGTATGGGTTAAAAGGTTGGGTAACCATCCAATAGATGGCGTTGTGTTTCGTTAGCCACAGCAACGGGTGGCCAGGTCAGCTGGTAAATAATAGTAATTGCATTACAATTTTCAACCTCTTTACGAAAATATTTTTTAATTAAACAGTAGTAATAGCTTCGAGAAAATGGAATTATTCTGAGGTGTGCTCCAAGGCTCTGCCCCCATGGTAAAACTTTAGTAAATTTACATTAAGGATCTTGACTCAAAAGGTTCTGTACTAGGTCATGTGATTTTTATTTTTTGTCAACATTATTTTGGTATGGTGAGTCCATAACGGCAGATCAAGTAAAGAGCGCGCAACCTCTGTCGAAATACCTTCACGTCATCCGAAATATTTTAGTTTATAAAATACTTCTTTATTCAAATTTCTTAATACCTGTGATTTGTTGTATTTTAGTATAATTTTTTTTGAGGCTCACAAGATTATCTTCTCCAAAAAGATTAACCCCCTCATTGATGATTTTTTTTTCAAATTTTACACAGCCAATAAACAACCATTTTATGATTGTTTATCAATGGTGTATAATTTAAATTTTTTTTTTGTAAGGCCCTATATTATGCATTAAAATTAAGTTTAAACACTTCAATAAATTATATCTATCTGTCCATGAATTTTAAGCCTTTTTATTTGAAGTCACTTGAAACGTTATGCTTCTAGATTCCTCGGTTGGCTAAGTCCTTCATCACGACACAAGTGACATTTTCCGCTTAGTCTGGTGGTAGTAGGAGATTTTCAAACATTGTTCGGTTATTCGTAACTCGGGAATGTTTGACTTTCTTTTTTCTTTTTTTCTAATATATATCAATTTCCATGAAGTGACAAATCTTTTTGGTGTTATTAATTGTTTTTTTTCTTTTTTCCAGGTTAAACGCATCAAAAAATGTTAATTTTAAAGTAAAACATCACTAAAAAATTTAAATAAATTCATTAAAAAGGTGGTTAAAAATGTCAAACATGGAAGTAAACAGTGAATTGATAGTTGTACTAGTGCTGTGCGTCGCATTTGTTTCTTGTGAACATAAGATGAGACTGGAAACCAACTCTATATTCTACGGAATGGGGTGGATGGCTGCAAGAACGGGTCAACGCTCACTGTGCCACCAACAGTTGGTTAATATTTCCACTGCAATTGATAACCAAGAGAGATGGGCAATCAAATGTAAGCATGAACATTATTTATTGTTTTTTATATCCTAGGAAAATAAGGATAAAAAACCTGCGACTCATAAACTTATGAATACCTACAGTAACAACACTACAAAATACACTGTTCTACTACAGCATTCATAAGCCGATAAAACGATTTCACACCATAGGAAATCAGTACTTGGGTGATGTTGACGTATTTAACATCAACTTGGCGAGTTTTGTGGATCATGTAAAATATTTATTCCAACACTATTTCTAGACACATCTTGTATTTTTGTAAACCTATCAAATCACTGTATTTTTTCGTTTTTGTTTCTCGTAAATTTACGATATGTGTGCATTTTTTATCGGATGGAATTTTATTTTTATTATTTCTTTTTTATGTTTCAAAATTATCTGTCATGTTGAAATTGTACTACCAGTCTTATAAAAATCTATGGGGTGTTAAATAAATAAAAAAAATTAATAGAATTTTTGCGGTATCCTCCCTATTACCAAAATCTACTACGTACAATAATTTATTTAAAAAATACGAATTTCTGCGGGATTACTGGAAGTGCCTGAAAACTAGAAATTGAACCTTTATTTTTCGTTGTAATTTCGTTTATTAGGTTGTATTTTTATTAGATTTTTTTTTTACATAAATAACAGTGTAAAAAATGATAATAGAAACATGTAAATCAACCCGTAAAAACGAAGATTTTTTTACAATAATATATCTATTTTTTTTATGTAGTGAAACAGTTTCGACTCTCCGCGACAGTCCTCGCATCGAACGGCACGACCTATTTTTTTTTAAATATTGGTTTGTGATATACTAGCAGACCCGGCCACACTTTGCTGTGGCTAACGAAACCTTTATAACCGACGGCATCAGTTAAATCAAAGCCCACCACGTTGCCCGCTGCCGCTTGGCCAGATATATTATGTATTTCAAATAATTTACACAAAACCTTGACAAATTATATACCTAAAAACCTTCCTCATAAATCACTCTTATCTATTGGTGAAAACCGCATGAAAATCCTTGGCGTAGTTTAAAAGATCTTAGCGCACATACATCGTGAGCGACTTCATTTTATACTTAGTAAAGTATATTGAAATGCCATACTAGGCGGCTGCCTGTTTCATGGTGACCAATGGAATATGTGTGCTTTGCTGTGTAAGTTTAAATAAACATTTAGATTAAAATTAAAATAAAATAAAAATTTTAACAAAACAAAAAGACGACTTCAAAAAATGCACTAAAAAGTAAAAAAATAATTTGGTTCTTCTACAACTTAATAATCAACTTACTTTTTCTATTCATCAATATGTAGGTACGATTGTTATTTTTGGAGTCGGTGTCAGCCAGTTTGTAAATACATACATAGTTATAGGTGAGATGTGCTTGTGTCGCACGCGCAACTTGACGAGGCGAGAGTGAGGCCGCGGCGGGAGGGGAGCTGTCAAGTGAAAACGCCGGGCCTGGCACCGACTCCAAAAATAACAATCGTACCTACGTATTGATGAGTAGAAAAAGTAAGTTGATTATGAAGTTGTAGAAGAATACGAAATTATTTTTTTTTTTTAGTGCATTTTTTGAAGTCGTTATTTTGTTTTGTTAAAATTTTTGTTTATTTTTTGATTTTTAGTGAATCTGAAGTACACTAATTTGTCTGAATATGGGTAGACCTACAAAACGTGCTACTCATATGAGACAGACCATAACGACGTACGGTTCGTGACTCAAAGATCTGGTTAGCTTATGTCTACCGGATCTGCCGGATCTGCCCTGATGATGGACACTGCAACGCTGTCCGAAACGTTGGATAAAGAACAAGGTAGCGCAACACGGCATAACACCCCAAAAACAAACAACGAAAATACTTTTGGCCGTGAAAATCTAAAAACGTATCAGCCTATAAAAGATTCGGCCGAGTGTCGTTAATTTGCTCCTAAGAATTGAAGAGTTCCGTTACTTTGTCATGGATCCCATAATCAGAACCTAATCAAACTCTCATCAAACTACTCTTGAAGTACATCCTTTCCAATAAAAAAAGAATCATCGAAATCAGTTGGCGTGATATTGAGTTATTCGTCCATTTGTCGCGCACATACTTAATGCAAATTTAAGACTTATATGGTTTTCTCATAGATGCCAATGTCAAAACCGGACCAAATTAAAATGGGACCACACGGGAAGTACCAGCTTTCTAATAAAAAAAGAATTATCAATATCGGTTCACCCAGTCGAAAGTTCTGAGGTAACAAACATAAAAAATAAAAATAAAAATACAGTCGAATTGAGAACCTCCTCCATTTTGATTCGTTTAAAAATAGTATATATATATATATATATTTTTTTTTAAATAAGCAAAGGGTTCTGAGTTCGAGTCCCAGCGGAGCCAATATCTTTTCTGATTTTTCTGTCTCCAGATTTTCGATTGAGTTTCGCTAATATTGTCTTCATTCAATTAAAAAAATATAGTATAAGGTAGGTATAATGGAAGGTAGAAAATATAAAATGAAATGCATAATAAGATTATAAACGTACACATATTAAAAATATGTAAATATGATTTTTTTTCTGTCATTTTTATTTTTTCACTAAGTTGAGCCATCTCCTACCCCGACTAGTAGCTAATTTCAGATAAATGCGTGTGTGTGCGTGAGTGCCGCCAACAGCTGATATAATGCCTTATCATCGACAACGAGTCTACCTGCCAAGTTTCAGCTCGATCGGATGTCGGGAAGTGGGTTATTTTCCTCTTCCAAGATATGGATACATTCATGTATACAAAATCGCTATTCAAAGAGACGAATTTAAAAATGATCAGCTAGGAAAGAATAAGTACTTGTACAAAAAAATAATAACAATTTTCATAATTATAAAAGCATGTTTAACATTGAAGAGATAATATATGATAGATTTGTGTTGTGGGCGTGTCTGGGTGCCCGTAGAAAAGTCACAATTCTTTCTTAAGCCGCTAATCATCTTGTATAAATTGGCGCCATCTGCAGACGTCTGCAGTTATCCTTCAAGGCGGTACCATAGAACACTTCTAGTGATCTGTGATGGATAAAGGTACCATAGGTTTAGTTATAAATTCGTTATATTTTATCGGTAGTAGCAACGTTTTTTAACCAAAGTTTACCAAATTAACCGCCAACCGAAGACTATTTTAAAACACAATAATCTAGTTTTACAATTTGTTCGATCTAAATATATAAAATTTTCAAAATTTTAAGCAACCCCCGACAAAAAAAGAGCTGATGACCTTGAAACGCCTGAACAGATGTTGAATTGTAGCTAAGAACCATCTCAATCACGTCAGCTTTCAAATAAAAAAAACGGCATCAGACACACAGACAGACACACAGAAAGACAAACTTATAACACCGCTCCTTGCGTCGTGGGTTAAAAATATCTTAAATCTAAACTCAGTAAAAGTATCGCAAAAATTCTAAAATTCAACCTTCTCAATAGAATCACTTTTTCAATTATTTTCAGTACCAAAAGTCGATGAAATATTCAAGCTTCCATTTTAAAAATGTGTCAAGAAAAGAATAACAAAGAATATCAATGAGAAATGGAAATCACTTAATTACACCTAATTTTAAAACAACACAAATGCTAAACCATTGTATTTACCAGGGCTTAAAAAACTATAATATCCTCTCTTCTGAATTTCCCTATATTATTTTTATCAATCAATCAGAACAAATAAATAAAATTAAACAATTTTTCAAATAAAAAACTAACATTAAAAAGTAAATCTAATATATAAAACATGTTATAACGTAACCTAACCTAAGTAAGATTCGTGGCTCCCTTATCATTCAAAAGAACTCCTCTTTTCTGATAAGGTGTACGTGACCAATGATGACTTAAATATAATATTTTGTCAAATAGAGTCTGTCAAATAAGAGTAGAAAATATAAAAAAATTGAACTACAAAATTTGTAGGCTGGCAACACCAATTTACCTGTCAAATATTATTTTAAAGTGCTATCACACTAAAAATGCAGAACACCGTATAGTCTGTCAAATAACAGTAGAAAATATAAAAACTGGAACTACTAATTTTGTAGACTGGCAAAACCAATTTAACTGTCAAATATTTTTTTGGAGTACAATGATACTGAATTTATAGAACACAGTAAACCACATTTTAAAAAACATTTTTTCTTCATGACATAAATTTGATTAAAAGGTGTTTTATAAAGCGATTTGCTTTAATTTAATTTAACATTAATTTGAATTTAATAATAGATATAATTGAAGAATCACTAATGGTGAGTTTAGTTACACTACTTTTAGATCTGAATGAGATAAATATATTCAGATCTAAAATTAGAGACACGATCTACAGCCCAGGCAACGCTAGGTACTTTATCTAGTATTAAATAAATGTGAGCAATTTCTAAACTGTGCTTTATATTTTATTACATTATAGTTATTCTTTATTATG
Organism: Limnephilus marmoratus; assembly: GCA_917880885.1. NCBI lineage: Eukaryota > Metazoa > Arthropoda > Insecta > Trichoptera > Limnephilidae > Limnephilus > Limnephilus marmoratus. The sequence goes on along the minus strand of OU862910.1, from coordinate 18,563,960 downwards.
TTAACACAAAATTATAATAATAATATACCTATATGCAATTCTAATTTTGAGATCGGTGGGTATCTATACTGCAATGAAAAAATATTTTTTCCACTATTATGCCTTTTAAATTTTTTATAAAAATGTAGGTTACACAGCTTTACTTTAACACCATGAATTATGTGTTTAGTATTGCCATTTGATCAACAGTGGCGCCCTCATATATTTTCTACTCTTATTTGACAAACTGTATAGGTACACATTTAAAAATGCATTTTTTTGTTCCGAACAAAAAAAAATCGAGGAAGCACTATTAAGGTACCTACTTAATGACATAATTTGATTAAATTGTGTTCTACAATGTGATTGGCTTCCATTTAATTTAACATAAATTTAAATTTTACATTAGGTAGAAAGGAAGAATGATTAATGGTGAGTTTAGTTACACTACTTTTAGATCTAAATGTGTTAAATATATTCAGATCTAAAATTAGAGACATGATCTAAAGCCTGGACAACGCTAGAAGGTACTGCGAATATTAAATAAATGTAAACAATTTCTAAAGTGTGCTTTATTATTTTATTACAATATCGTTATTCTTCATTATGTTAACATAAAATTGTAAAGATATAATAATAATACACCTACATGCAATTCTAATTTGAGATCAGTGGAAAGAAAATTTTTTTTTTTTTCATTTTTTTCCTTTTTAATTTTTAATTAAAATGTAGGTTATACGGCTTTAGATTATATTTTTAGTATTGCCATTTGAACGACAGTGGCACCCTCCTATTTTTTCTACTCTTATTTGGCAGACTGTATGTATGAATAAATGTGGCAACAGTTTGGGCGAGTACTTGCCTAGACTCCAGATACTAATATCTACAGCCCGTATGTTTGACGAATATCTACAGCTCATATGTTGAACTAATATCTACGAACTTCAGAGTGTTGATTAATATCTACAGAGCGTATGTTGAACTAATATCTACAGAGCGTAGGTTGGACTAATCAGCTAAATGTGTCCAATAGTCCGATATTAGGGATTTTTACATACATACTTACATAAATTAAGTTTTTTAAACTGCATACGCAATATTACGTTATTCCAATATGCTATACATAATTGCAAATCCAACCTCTGACAGTACTGTAGATATTCGTCAACACTTTGGTTCTCATAGATATTAATCAACAGTTTGAGCTGTAGATATTCGTCAACACTTTGATTCCCATAGATATTAGTTCGATTTTTTCAGTTTTTGGAATTCCTGTAGATATTAGTAGACGCCTCCCTTGCCTAATTTAGACGGAGTGTTCTAGCCACGCGGGTACTTGATAAAATTGACAGCCGGCCGTTAATGTACAGGCGCCGGTAAGAGGGTGAATTAGGAGAAGTTTCGATACGTTCGTTAGTTGGTTCCGGGGAGTACATGGTGTAACAGCTGAACTACAAGCCGCCAAAGGTCATGGCCGAAACACACGTGAGCGAAATAATAATTTATAATGAATCATCACGAGATAGTTTTGTTTTAACTTTGGTTTAATAGATCATTAGCATTTAATTTAATCCTTTCTAAATATGTATAGTTTATCTGTACAGGCGCCCTTCAGGATTTTCTAATGATATGCATCCGTTTTATTGATACCAAATGTTCCGAGAATATAGTTTTAACATTAATTGATTTACCTAAGGTAGTCAACCACCCCTGTAGATTCAATATCACAATAATCATGCTCTACCCTTAATGTTGAGATTAAAGAATAAATGTGCAATCTTTGTTACTTTAACATTCCGTCTTTTCTTTCATTGATCTACCCACATGTCAGCACTTGTATTCCTGATATGTATTAAATGTTTATTCTAATATGAGAGTGATAATTATGGCATTGGGATGGCGGTGATTGCAAGATAGATAACCAGGTAAGATTATCGTTACAATGTAACCCATATTATTTATAAAATAAAAAAATAAAAACAAACAAAAAATTATTTCCAACAATTTTTTAGAAAGTTCAGGATAACTGAAGTTGCCAGGTCTCTGAACACCAGTCAACTAAATTGAGCAGGTTGGGTGGGTCGACGCAAACTGTTGTCCGTTGGCGATTTATGGTCGTGCTCGGGAGTATTAACAAATAACGGGGATTAAACTTTAGTCTGCTTGTACTAAGGGCCGGATTAGTGATTAGCCGGATTCCAATGAGAGAATGAGTTCGAGTTATTATAAAAATGATTACGCATTTAAGAAACACGTAAACTTGGCTGCGTGCAAATGAATGAACTTGAAATGGGTTGACCTTGAAATGAAATGGTTCTAATCAACGTGTTTATTATGCAACTGTCTATGTGAAAACGAATACTTACCTAATAACACACATTATCTACGGTTATCATTAGCAGGTGTCACGTATTATTCTGCTCCGTTAAAATAGTGAAATTTTGTGAAAAAATGTTTATTTATACCGTACAAAGCAATTGTAACATTGGCTTCACAATGTTGCAGTAATGTTGAAGAAATTGCCGTGTATGTGAGTGTGTTTTTTTAATAAGAAAGGCAAATTCAAAAACGCCAACTCACTGTGATATAAACACCCTCGCCATATTATGATACATTTAGCTACTAGTCAATGGATGGTACTAGATGCATAAATTTATCAAAAATAAATTAATCCATTACTCTAGTTGACAAGAGATAACGGTAAATACATCAATTTAAAAAATACTACTTCTTTAACAGATGGCAAAGTGTAAAATATAAAATTATTTGAATTCTCTGAAAAATGGAAAAAGAAAATAAAACACCAGAGTAAAATATCCCGACCGCATATTTACAATCCCTCCCGCGTTTCAGTCGCTTTAAATTTTCAATATCAAAATTTAAATATTTAGAAATAAAATTATTAATTTCTAATATACACACCAGAAAGATTATTTTATCTAGATTTTTAGAACAATTTTTGTTTTTGCAATGTGATAAAAAATAACCAATATAGAGGTATATTTAAAATGTAAATTGTCGTTACCGCGACTGAATCGGTATAGGTTTTGTAAATACGCATCCGGACCTGTTTACGAAATCTTTTATGACCCCAAGATCTCCAACTGAAACCACAGGGATCGGTCCTTGGACCTCTATTGTTTAAGCTCTATATTAATGACATGGTGAAAATATTTTCAAATTGCAAAGTACGTCTAATTGCCGATGATACACTAATATAATTAATTGGAGATAACTATGAAGAACTAATAAATATTTTAAATAATTAACAAAATAGTGTATCAAGATGGCTAAAAATAATTAAGCTTAAATTAAATAAATAATTAAAAATAAAGTGTTTGGTGATTGGATATAAGAAGACATCCAGTGAAAGCAAAATTAAAATTGATGACGAAATTATTAGAAATATTACTGAAATGAAATATTAGATTCCAAACTCACCTTTAACAAACACGTTGAATATATCCAAAAGAAAATTGGAAAAAATATATCTCTTTTGGGAAAAATTCGTTAAAAACTTTCCAGAAAAACTGCAATCAATATTTACAACTCAATTATTTGCTTCATCCGTTAAATTAGTATTGCTCCATACTTCAACTATTATTTTCCTGTGTAACGAATGACAACAAAATAAGTTTAAAATTCTCCAAAATAGGGCAATGAGAATAATACAGTACTTCGGCGAAATAGATTTTCGAAAATAAATAAAATGTTAAAGGAATAAATTAATTTGGCTAACGGTGAAACAGATGCTACCCTGAACACGATGATATTTATCAATAGAATGGTAAACAATCTGTTACCAAAATACTTATCAAATAAAATTATATACAACAAGGACATTCACAGACATAACGCAAGGGCGTGCAAGGAAATGAGCCTACAAAAAAGGACAAAGCGAATACGCAGAATAGTTAACTGTACAAAGGGATAAAGTTTTATAACACGCTTCCAGAAACTTTAAAGTCCAGACCAATTGTAAGGTTCACGATGTATTTTGTAGCTACATCAAACTGAAAAAAATATAGTATGCAATATGTAATGTTATTTAATTAGCAATTTGTAAACTTTAATGTATAACTTACTAAAATAAAAGTAATAAATGCAAAAACGAGTGTGAAGTAAAACTTCACTAACTTATATCTCCCTCTCAACTTCCGTTCGCCTCGTCGGACCGTTCGTCTCGCCCGATCACACTTTTCATAACGCTCTCGTCACGCATTCACAGCTTACTCCCCAAGTCAAGCGTGCGTAAAGAAGTGTACTTCAAAAATCAGAGTGTGAAGTTCACGTGTGGTAGAAGTGAAATTACTACAAAATCGATTATCGACCTATCATTTCCTCTTTCCCACGTAAACTGGTGGATATCTTTATGATCGAAGAGGGTATTCGTCACAAAAGGTTCCACTCTAATCCTGCGAAACACACTTAAATTGCAACAAATGTTAATCTTCCATTTAACACTTTTGGTGAAATTATGAAACCATGATCTTGAAGTTTTTGTCTTCTAATAAACGTTTTTGTGGTCAGGTGTCTTAAGTGACGATAATAATAGTCTAACCTGCAATCCTTTAAAACACACTTAAATTGCAACAAATGTTAATGTTAACCATTTAAAGTAGGTACTCTTTTTGGTAAAATTATAAAACCATGACCTTGAAATGTTTGTCATCTGATAAACGTTTTTGTGCTCAGGTATCTATTGTTTAAGTGACGATAATAGTAGTCGTACTTGCAATAACAATGGTCCCACCTGCAATCATTTGAAACACAAATAAATTACAATAAAAATGTTAATTTAAAATGCATTTTTTGATGAAATTATATCCATAAGCATAATATTTATAATTTAATCCATAAGTTATAAAATCAATCTAGTAGATGAAGAAAAATAACGAAGATATATTGACAATATTCATCAGCTAGAAAGTAGACGGAATTTGACGAAAATTAAGCTCTTGAAAAAAAAATGCATTGTGCTGCAGAAAGACTTACATATCATGTGATAAAAAGGTCACTGCTCAGCTATAGGTACTTTCAAGATTTCTCCTGGAATGAAGCTGGTTTTCAGCAGTGCCATAAAGTAAATGTTCCGGAAATAAGGACGAGGTGAAATACCTAAATTTTAATAAAGTGACATGAAACTATTCGCCGGAAAGAAAGAAGGCGAACCTTGTGTGACGAATTTAAAAGAATGTCTCATGGAACGATTGACATCCAATTAAACTTTACTTACCTTGTTCCTCAAAGGCCAGAAAATGTTTAACTTACAGTCGAGTATCCAATGTTGTATGGTGAGCCTCTCAACAAAAAATTCAAGATTTTCATGATCTCAAAAGAGTACTGTCTATAGACCATCGAGCGAGCATCGTTTTAATCCATTGTTTAATTATTTATAGTTTAAGTATCTCTTTTGGATATATCTGGATGTTTATTATATTTTTATAATATGTTATTTTCTTTCTCACTTAAACCGTTTTAAGTTCAATTAAGATAGAGGGAAATAATTAAATTTTTTTTTTATTTTTTTTTTTTTTTTAATGAAAAGATACATGATTTTTGAAATTCTACGCCAATGAAGAGTACTAGCTCTTGAGCTTGGCGTAGGAGTTATTTTACAGCTAGTTCATTTTTATAACATACATTTTAATTACATTTTCCAATAAATATAAACTATATATAAATATAATATATAAACTACTATTTTTCACTTTTATAACATACATTTTACTTAGTATATACAATAAATATAAACTATGTTGTGATGTTAATTTTTGATATGCTAGGAATTGAAGTTATAACATTTTGATTGGTGTTGTTATGGTTGTTGATTTTTTTTAAAGATTAATTTGACCTTTTTCTTGAATGTTACGAAATCTGTTATTTTTTTAATTTCTTCGGGAAGATTATTAAAATATTTTATGCCTTTGTAAATATAATTGTTGTGCATTTGTTGTGTTGAAAATAGGGGAATTTGGAAGTTAAATTTATGCCTTAATGATGAGTTGAGTTTAAATTTTTTAGTTACATTTTCTTTGAATATTTGTAGTATTGAATCTTTTTTGTAGAGGTCTTCAATTTTTGGTACATCGAAAATTTTGAACAATGATGCTGAAGGGAATGTTGGTGGTTTTTTTAAAATTACTTTAATAATTAGTTTTTGTACCACTTTTACAGGACATATAATTTTTTCATATGCACCTCCCCATCCAATGATTCCATACTGAATTAGTGATTGGACTAGTGCATAATAGACTTTTTTTAGGTTGTTTAATTTGAGAATATTTCTTAATCTAATGAATATATAGATACATTTCCTAATGCGTTTAACAAGTTCACATATGTGTCTGTTCCATTTCATATGTTGGTCTACAATTACACCCAGGTACATCAAGTTGTTTTCTCGTATCGTCACACGAGAACATAAAAGTAAAAATTGTTAACTCTCATCAAACAGTTTCCCTCATTACTAATTTTCGTTAACAATATTGCATCACCTTTTTTTAAATGAAAATAAACATTATTTCACCCCAAAAGCGCATTTCGTCTTCTTTGACTTCCAAATGCTTCTTTATTTAAAGGACTCTTTGAACCTCCTGGACATTTTAACAAAAGTGTTTTCGACTTATGCCTATTATCCACTATTACAACAACGAGATCAAAATCTGTAAGTCACAAGATGTCCACCACGTGTTTTCCGGAAGTCCTGAAATCATAAAAATAAATAATGGTGAAAAAGAAAAAAAATATACAAATATAAATCTCAAACGTAAGAGTCAAATACAGTTTGTTAATTGCTTAATCGTTAAAAGATCATCCCGTCAATGTCACTCTGTCATTAAATATCTGGGAAAATTATTGGTTTTGCAAAAATTCGTTATGTCCATACATTAGCGCCGCTCTTCCATTTGTGTATTTGCGGAATAATGTAATACTCGTGTTTGCTCGTTATTATATTTCGCAATGGTCAGATAATTCAAAACAAAACCGATAATTCACCAAGTCAATTAATTAGGGTCATGGCCTCGGAAACTGCAATTTTTTTTTTACGAAGGTTGTCTAGAAGTCTAGGAGTCACACTTGTTACCATTTTACCAAAAACAACATGTATTTTTTAATTATGTACCCACTCATGTAACTTTTATATTGTACTTATATAAACTAGATTTTTCCCGCGGCTTCATTCGCATGGTATTAGGGGGGTTCCCAGTCCGCCTCCTCCATCTCCTCCCCCCTCTCCCTTCCCATCCCCCCTTCCCTTAGATTTTTATCCACTTTTATTTTTAATATGCGACATCTATTGACTTTTCTGCAAGTCTAGGATGAATATGTATTTTAATTTTTAACTAAATGAGTAAAACCTCAAATAGTAATACTTAATTAAATGAAGACAACATTAGCGAAACTCAATCGAAAATCTAAAAAGATTCGGTCACATCTGGGACTCGAACCCAGGATCTTTTTTTTTATTTTTCTGTTTTCAGATTTTCGATTAAGTATCGCTAATATTACCTTCATTTAATTAATTGCTGACGAATTAAATCTTTTATTAAATCATGGATTTCGAGATTTTTAACTTTGGGTTAAAATATAATACTTTTTAATACATCTAAGGTCACATATACCCTGCAAAGATGACGTTTAATTTGTGATTGTTGATAAACAAAAATGTTAATGCAACATTAATAATAATTATTGTTTAAATACAAAATATTTGTCCTATGGGGTCGTCCATTAATCACGTTATGTTTTTAAGCAACTTTTTAACCCTTCCCCCCCCCCCCTAGTGATATGTGGTGAGGTTTTAGACTCCCACCCCCCCATACAAAGTATATTGAAATTTTCAGAATATTATCGTGCGTTCAACGAAAAATAAATACACGTGATATCTCATTATATCCCCCCCCCTCGTGATATTTCGTAATTTTTTCCGACCCCCCCCCCCCCTTTCGAGCCTCACGTGATTAATGGACAACCCCTATGATATTATTTTAATAAATCAATCTCCACTCAGCATAATTTGAATCTCATGGATCGTATTATTCCAGTACTGGACGCGTCGGGGCTCCCTTCAACGGGGCTCCACTGGGGCAATACCTTCTGGCTGGGGTCTCGGGACCAGTGCCTCAAGACGAGCTCCGACTACAAGCATCTGAACCCCCGGCCCAGCACAGTGGCAGCGGAGCGCCGGGGAGCCCCGCCCTTTGAGGTGGATTATTTTGTGGCCTATCTGAGGCACGATTCGGAGCTGCAGATATCGGTGTATTGGTTCAATGAAGTCAGTACATTTTATAATTTTTGTTTTAAATAATTTCAATAATGTAAATATGTGTTTTTTTATGTGAATACCGCACAAGAGTCCCAATTGCTCTCAACCATCTGGAGCCAGTGAGACTATGGCATCCCTAATTGGTATACGTTGTGAGACTGGAGGTAAGAGGGGAGGGGAAGGAGATGGGGTAAAGGAAGGTGGGGAAACTATTCAAATCTGATCACCAAACTCGACTAAAGGCATTTCAAGCAACGTTTCAATTCTGAATGGTGGTCTTAAGGCAGGGCGACACTTAAATACTATTTATTATTTTAAATGAATAAATTAACAAAATGAAAAAAGTTCTTTGTTTAAAACCACTTTAGGAAGCATACATTAATTACGTGAGCAGTTTTTTTTCCAATTTCGACCCCCTCCACCTTTGGTGATAAAAATTTGGGCCTCTTCGTATATTCTTTTCAAGTAACCTGAGATTTTGCTCGACCCCCCCCCCCCCCCCCCCCCCTTTTGAGCTCACGTAATTAATGTATGCCCCTATGCCGCCTTATTTTAATTTATATTCGTCGACCGGTTTCGGTTGTTTTCAGCCTTCTTCAGGACAATAAACATATAAACTGAAGAGACTCAGATTTTTTTAAAGCGAATTTGGGGGCGTTCAAGTATTAAGTAACGCAATTTTTGAAGATTTTTTGACACACCCCCCCCCCCCCCCTCTCCCTCGTGTAACGCGCCGTAACGTTTTTCCGTACCCTCCTCCCCCCCTAAACGTTACGTAACGCCCAAGTGACAATTTTTACCTGAAAGTCACAATTAAGTTGCGCAAAGTACTGGAAAGTCACTTAAACACCTTTTTTGTTGTTTTAATCGCGTTTGCGGTAATAAATAAAACAAGAGATTTCGAGAACGAAAAGGGTTGCCAACTTGGAAGATTTTAATTCCTTAGTTTTTTTTTATCTAAATAAAGAAAAACATGTTACGTAACGCATTGTTCGAACCCCCCCTCACCCCCCCCCCCCTCGTAACGCACAGTAACGTTAAACAAGACCCCCCCCTGCTCCCGTCGAAGAGGAAGGTGGGGAAGTACCTGGCTATTCATATCTGGTCACCAAAAACGGCTAAAGCCAGTTCAAGCAATGTTTTAATTCAGAATGGTGGTCTTACGCCAGGGAGGTACTTAGAGTATTGCTAGTGGAGACCACGGAGAATATGAAACAGGAGAGACACAGATAAAAAAATTAAGTCGCATCCGTCACACTCAAACTCAGAACCTCTACCCATTGAGCTTTGGAGATGCCGTAGTCCTACCGGTTCAAAACAGTCGGGGTAATCACAATAATGCATGAATAGTTAAATGTCATTAATATTAGGTTAAGTCCCTGTACGATTTAACAATGTAACTAAACCAAAGTGAGCCAATACAGAGTTGTGGAGCGGTACATTCTTTCTACCTTACCTTCGTAAGTTAGTTTTTATTATTATTTTAACTAGAATGCCTTGACCTTAATTTTTTTTTTTCAGACAAAGGTATCGCTTGGTCTCTGCCTCCCCTCGTCCTGTTCCGAGGGAGAGGTATCAGAACTGTTGCAGGACTATTTCGACTCCAACGTCCTCTACCAACTGCAGATATACAACATGTCTCTACAGGTCCTGGAAACTAAAAAGACCAGCGAAGATTTCTCACCTTTCGACAGCCCTATGTCGGTATTATTTATGTAAGTATCAGAACATTTCTAAATTATCTACCGAAAAAAATGGCTAAAACCTTGGGAAAGTGCAGTAGCAAGCGACAGTTGACTGATAAGAAATAACTAAATAGTTAAATTAATCTTGAGTAGCTGTTTGCGCTTGGACATGTAGCAATTTAGTGTACTTGATTAGAATCTATTCTAATATTTAGGTTAAGTTGCCCCCACCGTCACTGCGCGCATACAATTGCATTTTTTTTCGATTTTTTGCATTCTTGTTTGCCATGAAACGACGAATCATTTAAACTTTCTGAATTTAAATTTACTATTATTTGTATAAATAGAGCGGCGTTCTTTGCGCCCTATGATTTTTCATATATTTTAGAGGTTTTCTGTTTTGGGGTAAGAGATAAAAATTACATATTTGTAAAAAACATTAACTTTGTGGCTCGCCATAATTTACAATAAAAAAACAAGTAAGTTTGTTGTAGACCACTTTTATTTTATGAACACCACCGGTTTCGGAAGCACCCTTCCTTCGTCAGGAGAATATTATAACTAACCTATAACTACTATAACTAACGTACAGAATATTGACAGATATACAATTTTTAGGTGTTTGAGGGGGAGGTAAACAAAGAAAAATGTTTAGAATGGAACTAAAAGATAAATTAATTTGGTTATTCAAAATACCAGAATTATTATTTAGGGATTTTCTGATTTCAAGTGCTTCTAAGTTAGAATTTGACATTAAAACACTTATTTAATTTTTTCCTTTTATTGTTACAATGAAGACTTTTAACCCCTGTGTCTTTATTAAAAGTATGATCTGTGTAAATGAGGTGATTAGCAAACTCTGAAAAATTATTATTATTTAAGCATCTTAAATAATAATAATAATTTCTCCTGACGAAGGAAGGGTGCTTCCGAAGCCGGTAGAGTGTTTATAAAATAAAAGTGGTCTACAAAACGTTTGTGTTTTTTATTGAGATAAAATTGATTTTTTTTACTAGCATCCGTCCAGCTATCAGTTAACTTGGCCATATATACATACTGCTTCTATTTTGTTGTGTGAGGATTAAAAGGTTATCGGCTTTTATTAAGAATAATACTGGATTTAAACCATCAATAAATACACAATTATAAAAATTGGCTTATTAGAACGACAAAATACCCTAAAATATATTCAGAATCTTAATGACGTAAGTAAAGAAGCCGTGTATACAAATTGCGACTCGCGACCCGACTATTGGACGGACTTACTGTCGAATTTGCCGTATCAAAGAAAAGCAGAAAAAAAAAAATAATGTGGGAATCTAAACGACGTAAGTGACGAAAGCGTGTAAACAAATATACGCCGCGGCACGGCGTATTGTACGATCCTACGGTCGAATTCACCCTAGCAGGCCTGGAGATTCGACCTTTCTGCCGCGATCATTTTAATTAAGGGTGCGTTTCCATAGAAGCGGAGCTGCGCGGAGCTGAGCTGAGACTTACAAAAATTGACCAATTATATTTCTCAAATCACACATCTCTGTGATTTGAGCAATATCATTGGTCAATTTTTGTAAGTCTCAGCTCAGCTCCGCGTAGCTCCGCTTAGTTGAAAAACGGGTTATAAAGTTTTAAAATCGTTGTTCATAAAATATATTCATGGTAAGGTACTGTTTTTATTAATCTAAAATATAAATAAGTCGCATTCCTTGTGCGGCATGGAAATCAAAAAAGTTAATTTAGTTACGAATTCGCCGGAAATGATTAAAATGTGAGTTTTGAGCAAACAAAAATTATTAGGGTTGTGTACCGCCTTAACAAGTGAGGCAAAAGTACCGATATAACAAATGTACCCACCTACTTTACTAAAACTATATTTAACTTTGTACTTAAAAAAACGTTTTTTGAAGATCAACAAAAAAAGCACATTATAAATATATATGCTCATAGTTAATCGGTATTAATAAAATAAATTACAGTGTAACCGGATAATTCTACTGATGCTGTTTTATGAGTCATCCAGTGTGAAGCAAAAAAATAATATTTTTAAAAAGCATTAACTTTGTGGCTCGCCATAATTTACAATAAAATAACAGATAAATTTGTTTAAGACCACTTTTATTTTGAAACACTCTACCGGTTTCGGAAGCACCCTTCTTCGTCAGGAGAATATTATAACAGTTATACAGTTATAATATTCTCCTGACGAAGGAAGGGTGCTTCTGAAACCGGCAGTATGTTTCAAAATAAAAGTGGTCTTAAACAAATTTATGTGTTTTTTTATTGCAAAAAAATAATGTTTTACTGAATATAATGATTATCATGATGTTGAAGGGTGGTGGATGTGACATTCAAATCAATTAAACAAAATTTATCCTTCAATGTAAATTTCTAATCTGATTTCTATGTTTTTTTTAGAATCGCAACCGTTGCAATAGCGCTGTTAGTTTGGTATGGAACTTGGTACGACCTAAACATCTACAGACCGCTATTACATAAACAGAAACCCGTTGAATATGAAATCAATGGCAATGTTCATGATAAAAACCTCAATTTGAACGCGTACGCAGGAAATGGTAAGAAAAAAAAAACTTCATTACCTATATGAAAAAAACTTCATTACCTATATGAAAAAAAAATAATATCATTTCAAAAATAAGTATTCGTATACTTCCTCAGTCCTGTTTAACTTAATTTTCCCTTTTTTATTTGTCACCAAGAAAGTCTTACAATGCGATATCGTTCCATAATACTAGATCTTATGGCTTTCCGGTATGACTTGATTTTACTTTAATAGGAAATTTATCTTTTCCCCATTTACGTATTGTTGAATAAAATTGCGTGCGTGCACGGAAAACAACTTTGGCATATATTCAACAAATTAAACTTTTCGTTTTTTTAGACATTTCCACCCTTGTTAAAAGCTTGCCGAAAAAATAAAATAACTATTTCCATTTACATAATTACAAACAATTTATGTACTGGAAGAATAAAAAGCAATCATCAAAAAGCTTTTATTTAAAACCTCGTGAATTTTCAGGATATGCAAATGGCTATTCGAACGGATATGCAACCGTACAAAAAGCCACTGTCCTAGTGGCTCCTTCAAAGCCTGAAATAAGCACTTTCGACAATATTGCGCTGAGTTTCAGTTGGTACACAAATTTGAAAACGGTTTTCAATCTAAATCCAAGGCCTGGTACTCTGCTTCCGATATGCGGTCTAAGGTTTGTTCAAATATGGCTTTGTTTTACAACTAAATCTGGAAAACCAGATATATATGAATTTTCCTTATCCTAAAACTACTTAATATTTTTTGTTAATTATGAATATTCTGATGACGTTTTCTATTTTCTAGATTATACGCCACCACCTTTGTTATTGTAAGCCACAGTTTTCTGTTTGCTATGGATTTCTACGATAATAAAGTTTACGCATTCAATATCACGGAATCGCTTTTGGGGCAATTTTTCATCAATTCGTCTTTTGCAACAGACGCATTCTTTTGCATTAGGTAAGTCAACAACATATATGTAAGCATAATATGAAATCACCACCATATCACATAATATATTATCATATCTCCTGCCTTCTCTTTTAACGTACGCGTAAATTTCGAAATTAGAACTATTTTGATGTTACAACACGGAGAGACGCACATTAAATCATTTCAGTACCTACCCATTCGGACCACCAAACTTGTTCTCTTTATTATCATTCCATAGATTAGTTTCCTCTCTAGAACTGTGGTTAAGAATGTTCATGATGTGCAATTCTTTGGCAACGTTAGGACCGCCTTCACCTTGATGTGAAATTCACGAAAACACGTGTTCTTGTGTACCCACGATTTTTTATGTTCATTTATTATTCAAACAGCAAGATTGTACAATCAAGCTTCCACAATCAGCTGTTCCGAGATAATCCATCGGCATTTCCGAATAAAAACAAGTTTACTATTTACCCGGCTGGAAATAAAAACGCTTTCTCAGCTATAACTGGTTTGCGATGCAATTTTTGCTCTGTGATCATAGGCTAGGAAGGTGATCGACTCCCAAAATATGTCGCAACTGATATATACATTGGTACCAAATTCAACCGATGCTCCGTACTGAAATCAGTTTTACTAGGTCACCCAGAAAGAGTATTTATGTAACATAGGTGATAGGAATCAACCAAGTGTATCGCATCAACCTAGATATTAGATAATATGATAATGGTAGTGGTAATTAAATTTAGGTACTTGATGAAATAGTGCATTCAGTTTATGATATATCTAGCAATGTTTGAAATGAAAGCACATTTTAAGAAGTGTTGCCAGAAATTTATCGGTTGTGCCATGAAGAAAGTATTTGCCACAGTGTTGGATTTTTCTTTTATTAATAACATGCTTTTCAAAGCCCATATCCAAACCAACGCAATGATTCGACAAAAACTGCATTCTTACGGACTTCCCGCATCCTTGTGTACGTGGATTGCCGACTTCTTGAGGGAGAGGTCGATTCAGACGGTAGTCGATGGTTTCACCTCTTCCTCACACTCGATAAATGCTGGCGTCCCTCAGGGATCGGTTCTGTCTCCGACTTTGTTTTTGTTGCACATCAACGACCTTTTGTCTTGTGCACCAATTCACTGTTACGCGGATGACAGTACAGTTCATGATAGCTTTTTGTTTGAAAAGCCCCCAAAGGGCTCACAAACTCCAACAGCTCGTAGGGCTTTGAAACAAAGAATGGACGGTTACCTCGAGAGTGTTTTCTCTTGGGGTAAAAATAATCTCGTTGAATTTAATGTTTCAAAGACCCAATCTGGTCTGATTACGTCTAAAAGGGATCGAAATGAAAATCTAGTCTCTTTCAACGGAAGCAATCTTCCGAACAGGCCCTCCATCGAAATGCTTGGTGTAACCCTAAGTGACCAGCTCAGGTATGGGGGCTTCATCGAAGCCAGAGTAAAGTTAGCCTCACAGAAACTGGGCGTACTGTACAGGGCCCGCAGATACTTTAATAGTACACAACTGCTAACCCTGTACAAATCACAAGTGCGCCCCACGGTTGAATTTGGCAGCCACCTCTGGTCTGGATCTCCAAAATACCTGAAAAATACCCTCGACTCTGTGCAGAAACGGGCGGTCCGTTTGATAGATTCTCCCATCTTAACAGACGGATTGCAATCTTTAGAGCGCAGGCGTCGGGTGGGAATGCTATCCTTGTTCTACCGGTATTAAAATGGAAGATGCTTCGAGGAACTAGCATCATTGATCCCTTCGGCACCGGTGCATAGTCGGGAAACACGCCAAACGCGTGCCCAACATTTGTACGCGGTTGACATTTTCTCACATGAGAACGGGTCGTTTCTTCGACTCGTTCTTGTGTTCAACAGCTCGGCTGTGGAATGATTTGCCGGCCTCTGTGTTTCCTCCTTCCTACAACATTGGTCTCTTCAAGGCCAATGTTCATTCCTTCCTCTCCTCAAAAAGACCTTCCACACAGCATCCCAGATGACCTGAGGGAAATTATTTTCCTCCGGGCCTCCTGCGTGGAGTTAACGTAAAAAAAAAAAATCTTCGCATTCGACAAAGACCGTCAGACCGCTTATTATGTGTTATTTTTAACCAGCGATGATTATTTTTGTTATGTAAGTTCAAAACCAATTTCTTTGTCTTTAGAGGCTGTTGACTCTTCACCCCAGGTCAAACCATCATCAGCTACATTTTTATGCATGTTTTTATTTTCAGCGGTTTTTTGATGGCGCACGGATTTTTCAAGTCAATAACCAAGAAAAATCCCGAGGAGCTGTCCAGTTGGGGGCACTTCAGTGCCTACCTTAATGGTGTTCTACGTAGATTCCTCAGGTAATAAAAGACAATCGATCATCATTAATCATAAATTATCTGTGGTCTTATACAAATCCACTAACCTTTGATGCCATGCAATAATTTCGCCTTGGTCTAGATGACTTAATGAACCAATCGTATGGTTGGAAACCTTACTTACCAAGAAGGGACGATCTTTTTCTAATTAAATTTTGTTGATTTCGTTACATTTATGGGAATTGCTTGAAAGGTGCGTGGGCAGCTGAATGTGAATCCAATAAAAAGATTATTTAATATTTCCGTAAACTTCATGGTTTTTTGTAGTAAATGATACTAGTGCAATTAAAAGAATTTCAAGTCCAAAAATTTCATCTGTAAATTAAAAGAATTTCAAGTCGATTAAGAAAGTTACCTATCGAATTTTAGAATACTTGAAAAATTGCGACATCTATTCAATGACATTATAAAAATATAAGACACGTTATATTCATCCTTATCGAACAAAACATATAACACCGCTTGTGAAAAGGATAGCCATTTATGGCGAAGATTAATGGGAAATCATCACTTTCGATTAATTTTTGCTACTTACATAATAAAACCAAAAAGGTCGAGTAGATTTTTTTTTCCCTAGAAATGTTTGAAAGCATATAAGAAACGACTTTTTAAAAATACAATTAATAGCTATGATTATCTGTTGCAGTTTCCCTGATTACCTTTTTTAATTTCTTATAAAATGTTTCACAAAATAAATTAAAACCATCTTAATGCTAAATCGATAAAAAAAAATCGGGTGTTTCTAGACTCCGTTTTGCCAAGCGATTTTAATGCCTTTTACCTGTAATCGTGGTGATATAAGGCCTACGAGGTCGTCCATTAATCACGTTAGGCCCGAAAGGGGGGGGGGGGGTTCGGAAAAAATCACGAAATATCATGAGGGGGGGGGGGTATAATGAGATATCACGTGAATTTTTTTGTGATAATATTATGAAAATTTCAAAATACTTTGTACAAAAAAATACACGTGATTTTGGGGGGGGTTAGTCTAAAACCTTACCACATATCACCAGGGAGGGGGGGTTAAAAAGTTGCTAAAAACATCACGTGATTAATGGACAACCTCTACTAAGAAAATACACAGTTTTGGTCTGTATCTCAGAATATATTCTTTTATTTTTTGTTGTTTAAATTATAACATTGTTACAAAAATAAATATAATTTATTTTTGTTTTGTTTTATTATTGGTATTATTGTTTTGTTTTGTGAAAATGTAGGAATTTGGATGTCATGCCTTGACGATGAGTTAAATTTAATTTTTTTGTTATAGAGGTCTTCAATTTTTGGAACTTCGAAAATTTTGAACAATGTTGCTGAAGAGAATGTTGGTTGTTTTTCAAAATTTAATTTTTAGTTTTTTAACCACTCTTACAGGCCAATTTTTTCACATGCACCTCTCCATCCTATGATTCCTTACTGAATTAATGATTGGACTAGTGCGTAATAGACTTATGTAACTTGAGAATATTTCTTAATCTAATAAATATATAGATGTATTTCCTAATGCGCTAAACAAGTTCACATGTGTGTCTGTTTCATTTTATATATTGGTCAAAGAAACATATTGTTTTAAAACTGAAAAATATAATATATAATATCTACAAGTCCACTGGATTAAGTAGTTCAGAGAAATCACGCGCTTTGTCTCTTCACTCTATTAATTCATCTCAGCATCTGTCAAGTATTTTAACAAAACAAATGCGCAATTCGAAAGAAAATTGTAAATTCGTAAAACAATGTTGGTACCAATTTAATGGCTTGTATCATGTGATAAATAGTTCCAATTTTGTATCAAAAATTCATTGAACTTGAGCAATGTTACGCATTACAGTCCATCAAATAAGAGTAGAAAACATAGGAGGGCGCCACTGTAGGTCAAATGGCAATACTAAAAATATAATCATGGTGTTAATCTAAAGCTGTATAACCTACATTTTAATTAAAAAGGAATAAAAGTGAAAAAAAAAATTAATTTCACTGATCTCAAATTAAAATTGCATATATGTATATTATTATTATATCTTTACAATTTTATGTTAACATAATGAAGAATAACGATATTGTAATAAAATATAAATCACACTTTAGAAATTGCTCATATTTATTTAATATTAGCTTAAGTACCTACTAGCGTTGTCCAGGCTTTAGATCATGTCTCTAAGTTTAGATCTGAATATATTTAACTCATTCAGATCTAAAAGCAGTGTAACTAAACTCACCATTAATGTTCTTCCTTTCTACCTATTGCTGTTAAATTCAAATTTATGTTAAATTAAATGGAAGCCAATCACTTTGTAGAACAGAATTTAGTCAAATTTATGTCATTAAGTAGGTACCTTAACAACAGTGCTTCCTCGATTTAATTTATTTTTTTTAGGAACAAAAAAATGTATTTTTAAAAGTGTATACGGTGTTCTGCATTTTTAGTGTGATTGCACTTTAAAAGAATATTTGACAGGTAAATTGGTGTTGCCAGCCTACAAATTTTGTGGTTCAATTTTTTTTATATTTTCTACTCTTATTTGACAGACTATACATTATTTACCATCCTACCGAAGCACCAGCAACGAAATTAGAATGTTTAATATAATTGTCAGTACCTACAGATCGTATCAATTACATTAAGAATACATTTATTAGGTTATGAGTGATTTAATTTGAACGATTGATTGCAGAATAACGCCATCTTACCTGTATACGATGGGTCTCACATTCTTGCTGGCTGCCTGGCGGTATGGCTCTAGCTCTCTGTGGATGAACGAGAGAAATGACTTGCTGTGCCCGCAGCTGTGGTGGACTAACGTGCTGTACATTAACAACGTGTACCCCGGCAAGAAGATGTGCATGTCGTGGAGCTACTACCTTGCCAACGAGATGCAGTTCTTCGTGATCATCACGCTGGTGTGCCACCTGTCCAGGAAGTAAGTGATTAGTATTGTCTTGTTTGTGTGGTGGAGGACAATTTTGGTGGAGGACGAAAGTTGTAGGAGGATGCGGATGAGGTTACTCATTATTCGTCAGTCAGTCTGTCGACGGTATCCGGAGTCACTCCGGGAATAAATTGAAGTGAATATTCTTCTATTTATGACATCTTCTGTAGTTTCTATGTGTCCACATTCACGCACAGAATAGTTAAGACCTGCATTCCGAATTCCGTATCCGAAGGAATCAGTGACGCTAGTTCCTCGAAGTATCCACCATTAAAAAATCGGTAGAACAATGACAACATTCCCTGTCCTCTAAAGATTGCAATCCATTTGCCAAGATAGGGGAATCTATCGAATCTATCAAATCAATCTTGTGTACTAATAATATACGTTAATAGTACTCAAAACCAGCAGCTGTGTACCATTAAAGTATTTGCGGGCCCTGAACGCCCAGTTTCTGAGAGGTTTACTTGACTCTGGTCTGAACTAGGAGTTACACCAAGCATATTAATGGAAGGCATGTTGGGTTGGGAAGATTGCTTCCGTTGTAGGAGACTAGAATACCATTTCTATCCCTTTTAGATGTAATCAGTCAGAATTAGGTTTTTGAAATCTTAAATTCGACTAGGTTTTTCTTACCTTTCGAGGTAACAGTCCAATTTTTGCTTCAAAGCACTTCGAGCTGTTGAAGGTTTGTGTATACTTTGGGGACTTTTCAAACAAAAGCTATCGTGGACTGCACTGTCATCTGCGTAACAATAAATTGGTGCACATGTCAAAAGGACATTGATGTGCTGCAAAAACAAATCTCTGTGGGAAATCAGCATGGAATGTGAGAAAGATGTGAAATTATCGGCACCCGTCTGAATCGACCGCTCTCTCTAAAAGTCGGCAATCCACGTACGCAAGGATGCAGTAAGTCGTAAGTAGGGTGTTTTTTTAAACTTTATTTATTCTTTGTTTATAATAGTTAACTTTTTGACCACCAAGCTAGGTACATGCGGGTACATGCCCGTGTTGTGGTGGTCGAACCGCTCGTGTTGTGGTGGTCGGTTTGTTGACAAATACTCGGTGCCAAACCCGGTCAAAGGCCTTGGAAATATCTAGTGCAACCGTCTGACTGTGTGTTGTTAATTATGCCAGTGAAGTTTGCTTAAAATTCACTTTTAATGAGTGATGTTTTAAATATGGTGTGTACCACTGTGAAGGTCAGTAATATTATTTATTAATAAGATTTGTTATTTGAAATGAATAATTGATTATTTGTTAAATTTCAGTTTGCTTAAAATTCACTTTTAATGAGTGATGTTTTAAATATGGTGTGTACCACTGTGAAGGTCAGTAATATTATTTATTAATAAGATTTGTTATTTGAAATGAATAATTGATTATTTGAGAATGCTTTTAAACAAAGTTGGCGTATCTGCAATTCAGCGTACCTAATTTTATTACCATAATATTATTTGTTTTCAAACATTATGTACTCGTGAATGATGTTAGCCTCAATGGTTTCTGTACCCGTGCTGAGGCCCCACATTCCAAAAAAAGATGATTATGAAATATTAAAATGATGTAAAATTTTATAAAATGAGATAAAATAAAATAATAAATAATTAATGAAAAAAAAATAAAAAAATAATGAAAAAAAAAATTGAAATAAATAAATATGAAAAATGTAATGAAAAAATGAATAAAAAGCACGCAAAAATTATGAGGTGCAGTTGTATATCGTGAAACCCGTATTGTGATGGTATTATGTTTTATTGTTTTATACGGGTAGGTTCGTTATAAAATTTTTGTAGTATTGCTTTTTTGTTCTTTAATCCATTCGTTTATTTGTGTCTGAAATGTCTTTTGTTCCATAATTTTTTGTATCTGGTGAAAGATTGTTAAATGCTTTTATTATCTAGTTTTTGTGGTGTCTTTGGCCAAAGCTTGTGTTTATTGTCGAAGTTTTTATGTTTTTTTAGTGACCGACCGAATGTTCGGTTTCGGTTTCGGCAAGTTTCGGCAAAAAAATCTAGTTTCGGCAGATTTTCTGCCGAACCTTCGGCCGCACGGAAACTCTGCAAAAGATCTCAATAAATGGTAAATTTGGTCTTAAGAATGTTGTGATTGTAAATGCAATTCAAATTTTAAATACTCAATTAATGAGGTCCTTCCTTTATAATGTACATAAGTGTTGATTATTGACAAATTTTTGTTCCAAGAAGTAGTTAACATGTTTCACGTACTTCAATTATTGTTTTTTATTTCATTTAACACATGTTAACTGTTTTTATAAATGTAAAAAATAAGCCAAATTTCAGTAAACAATAGATTTTTTAACATGTCTAAAAAAGTTTCGGTTTCGGTTTCGGCCGAAACTGAGACAGCTACCGAAGATTCGGTTACGATAGAAAATCCTGTTTCGGTCGTACACCAGTTTTTTTGTACTCTAATTTAACTGGTCTATTTATTATTGTGTTTGATTATTAATGAAATTAAATAAATTATATGTAAAATTTGGAAAATAATTACCTATGTCGAAATTAATGTCCCTCAGGAAGTTCGCAGAATAATCTGCTTCCATCGCTCATTTAATGGAAAGGAACCACGACTGGAAGAAGTTTTATTAATTTTTAAGCTTTGAACTTTAAGTTTAGAACTTTTAGCTTTGAGTTTTTAGCTTCAGCTTTGAGTTTTGAGATTTTAACTGTAAGCTTTAAGCTTAGAGCTTTAAATTTGGAGTAATGAACTTTGAGTTTTGAATTTTGAGTTCGGAGCTTTACATTTGAAACGCTTAGCTGTGAATTTTGAACTCTTTGTTTTGAGCTTTGAATTTTGAGCTTTGTGCTTTTGAGCGAGTTTTTGGTCTTTATATTTCGAGTCAAAGAAAGTTTTGTGTCCTTGACGTTGTCCGGGCTTAACACAGGAGTTTACGAAATCAGACGGAGACTTTCTTATTTTGAACGTCAAATGTTAAAAAATTCAACGAGTAGCATCAAAATTCTGCTTAAAGGTGTGGGAAAAGGGAGTGAGAGGGTAGCATCTCGAATTCTCATGTAGACAGTGACCTTTATTTTATTTTGAAGATCTAGTGTGCTAAATTGCATCGTTCTTGGAAAAAACTGTAAATTTATATTAAAAACAAAGCCTCACTGGGACACTTCTTTAAAGTATATAGCTGACGTTCCCAGCGTTGTCCGGGCTTTATTCATATTTTTTTCGAAATCAGATGTAAACCGTAATTTCCTTCTAATTTTGAATGTCAAACGAGCTTAAAATTCTGCTTTAAAGGTTGGGAAAATCTCGCGTGAGAGCGACTTTTTTTGGTTTGACAGTCGAGTGTGCAAAATTTCATCGATCTCGAAATAAAACTGTAGGTATGCAAATCAAATATACATCGCCTGCCCGACATCCAACGTTACACATAAGAAGATTAGCGCCATCCCTCTATCATTCGAATTTACATAAGTAATATCTTCCTATTAAACCTAAACTAATTTAAGTCCCATTTGTTTATCATGCACAGCGTTTGTAACAATTGTAACTATAACGAGAGCGGATTAGTATAGAACCTTTTGAGGATAAGAGAAACCAAACTAACTCCTTAATTTTAAATTTGTGTTAATCCTTTTTCACACAAGTGCACCTAAACTCGGGCTTCTAACAGCTGGTTTTCCCATCATTAAATTATATTTATTCTTTGCTATTCATAAAATTCATCACATCACCGAGCACTTCAAATTGATTCCTCTTTTGGTCTCCTATTCAATAATGACATTTTTATTTTTCTTAACAGACTTTGTTCTCTCGGTTCTTCGCGATTACTTAGAGCTGACATGTCCTAAAATAAGACATAAAATATTATTATAATAGGTGATCTCAACAACACTATCATTAATCAACAATTCAAAAGGTTCTACAAAAGAGACGTTTCATTTGAGACTCAGACTAACTATGTAAACAGTTGATGCATTAGTTACGTTGCATATATTCCGAACGTCACATGAAGTTCATTAGTATTATTATGTTATGAAGTATATTATACACAAGACTGTAAGTTTACAACAGAAGAAACAGCTCAATCTATAAATCACGGCAAAATTAAAAATATTAAATTTGAATAAATAAAATTATTTGAACACGACTTAATTGATAATAAAGCAATAGGTTTCGGTTCAGCCTGAAATTTCGTTAGTATTATTTCAAAATTATTTTTAATTAATTTTGTAATTGTTTTTACAAACCCGATAAACCGGTTGGTTTATATTCAATGAAGTTTAAAAAAAGCACAACATTGAAGCAATCATACATCAAGATAATGTTGGTTGTTCTTAGTCGAAGTATAATACAGTGAAAAATGACCAAATCGAATGGAAACAACTTAGCTCATTATTGTTATTTGTTTTTGGGGTGTTATGCCGTGTTGCGCTACCTCCTTCTTTAGCCAAAGTTTCGGACGGCGTTACAGTGTCGATGTGATATGACACATCTGTTGGTAGAGCTGTGGCCCGGAAAGCCGAAGGTCCTGGGTTCGAGTTATAGAGGTGCCAAACTGCCAATATCTTTTTTTCTGATTTTTCTGTCATTATATTACGCAAACAATATATCCAAAATGTCAATTTTTTCGTGAATTATTATAATATTTTTTCTAAAGTTTGATTGTATAACCGAGATAAAAAGTGAAGTGACAATTTTAATTGTGACTAAATAAAAGGAATATGTTTTCTAAATTTCGTATTTTCTACAATTTTTCGACGTTTGTAGTAAAAATACATTGTGTGTTTTTTTTTTACTTTTTTCATATTTGAAATTAAAATGTTCCAATTTATAAATATTAAAGTATATTTCGAGTACAAAAATAAAAATACGATATAATTTAAATAAAATTATAATTAATTAATTATTTACTATATGTATGTATAAATAAAATAGTGTTTCAAATAAAATTATAATTAATTAATTATTATTTACTATATATAAATAAAATAGTGTTGTTTTTACGACATCTTCAAAAAGAAGAAAAATATAGCACATTTAAAATACCTTCGAAATATTCTGAAATTCGATGAAAAATTTCAAGTTTATACAGCAGATAAACAATACTTTTTGACTGTTTAAGTAATGCTTGTATCTTTCCATGAACTATTTTATGTCAATTTCTATTTTGCGTTTATCAACTGTATACATTTTTCACCACGTTTATTGTAAGGCTGTAGTTTTGGTATTATTGAAGTGAAAACTTCTGTAGCTCCGTTGTGATTTGAAACTAGATAAAACGAAAAATAGCGACACTAAAAAGAGACAAACACATGCATCTTTAGGAGCCTGCGAGAGAATGAGATAGTATAATCGGTCTCCTATTTGTGCGGTGCTTCATAGCTTCCCCACGCTTGTATACTTCGATTTTCTGAACGTTTCATTTTTACCGCGTGTGAGTTACTCACTCTGTTTTTGAAGAATCTGAAGGCCGGTCTCCTACGACCGTTTCCACAAACAATTCCTCATACATTACCATTATGTGGGGCAGGACCACAACGTTTTTTGTTTGCATCGGCCACGGAAAGCAAAAAAATGTGGTCCCATCCTACCCATCCACAAAATGTATAGGTGTTTTTGTCGGAGGAGATTTTTACCTCTTACAAATCTTTACACAAATATTCTGATGTTTTTTTCTTTTTATCTATATGTTCCGGTCATTCCAGCTCGAAAAGTAAAATATAGATTCTACGAGTTTCATGACTCATGTAGGTAACTACTACGTAACTACTACTCAAGAAATGAAATGTTTGTAAGAGTTCTACGCTGTATAAAAATACTGCACCAGTCCGAAGGGCAGTCCTTTGCATACAGCAAATATTTGTTATGAACCCAAACAACTGTTTTGTTGATTTACGATATCTAAATAATACCTACATTTAAAATGCGTTTCAACTTATTGAGTTCTCTGTATAACCATATAAAATAAATATTTATTATTTGATTTTCGCAGGGCAATTTGAAAGTAAGATTTTGACAATTTCGACATCTCTCTTTATTGTTTACCATAATTGGAAATGTAATGCTTAAGATCTGTTTATGTATGGGCATCATGGCTATCGCTCAAACGTATAAAATGAGCAGAAATTATTATAGGTTTTTTTTTTAAATTTATACGTCATGAATTACATGGATGCTGTACTATGTCTGTCTCATTAGCAAATCCTGGGTGGATGAACGGTTACAACACGGACAGTTTACATCAAAGTAAAAAGTAAATCAAGTTGACAACACAATTGTAGTTTACAACATAAATTTAAAAGGAGCATCATACCGATGATATAAACTATAAACTGTTCATTGCATATACACATACACATACAGATATACACCCTACACGCGCCATACTGTAATTACTAAATATACATACAACATATAAGACAATACAAGGAAACACGTCACCAATAATATGAAATATTTTATATCTGTAAATTGTTATTTCATTGTAACCGATACTATTTTGTTTCTATAAGAAATATGAAATAAATATAATAAATCAAAATAAAAGTCAATCACCTTTGACGTATGCACCGATGTCAATCACCATCAACATCATTGTTCGAAAATGCTCGTTTTACAAAAAATATTGCACAATGGGATAAAATTATTATTACAAGTTTGTTCAAGAGAAGCGAGACGCCGATAAGGACATTGAAGTTAATTAATATTGAGGACCAAAATTGGCAGGATTTTTTTCAGAAAGTAGGATCTGATACCAACCCTGATGGGTGGTAATAAGGCATGAAGCAAGTAGAGGAAGGACGAAAACAGACTGAAAGTGGTAAAAATGAAAACTGTAAGACCACGTACGACCATGTTGCGACTTCAAAAATTATGAAAGCGTAATGTAACGTAACAATGAGAAAAGAACGATAAGATCGAGACCAACCGTCAAGATGAAGGATGCCCCAGAAAGGGTTCCAAGACATCTCAACAAAGTGGCATTTTAACACCAATTTGAATAGTCATAAAAAATTATAATTTTTTTTTGAAAAATAGCCGTTGACCTATCCTAACAACCTACTTAAACAATTTTTATTTTCGTCACTTTTAACCACTGGAGCGATTTTTGCCATATATTGGCGCCATTTTAAATGTTCCGAATGCTTTTCGGAAAAAAATAGCGATTATCTCCTTAATACGACAACTTTTTGTATATATTTGTAGCCTCCACTTTGTTATTTTGGACTTAAAACGAAGACCAGTCCGAAGATGGCTCTAACGAGCTGAAACCGGTTACGGTCAAATAAACTTAAGTGGAATAAAGTTTTATATTCGTTATATTATAATATATTATAATGGAATTCCACCATGAATTGTCAGTCTCAAAAAAAAAATTTAAAACGAAGCTATTAAAATTCTTTATCTATTACGACCGTAGATGTTTGCAAATCCGAACTTCGTAGACTATTTTATAACGATGTTAATAATAAAAATTTTAAATATTTTTTTACGCAGAATTTCTGCAGCTGTATACGTTTAAAATTAAGTCCCTTTTCCAAAGATATGCAACTATAATTATCAAGTATACCACAGACAATATATAGAAATCAAAAATATTCTATCTTGACTCGAATAAGTACCTCTCACGGTAGTTTCAATGTAACAACCACGCAGGATTCGCGCTGTTATAAACTTAACGATTTTTTAAGATTTTTTTTATAAATCCTACAAATCCTACTAATATTATAAAGGTGAAAGTTTGAATGGATGTATGTTTGTTACGCTTTCACGCGAAAACTACAGAATGGATTTTAATGAAACTTTACAATAATATTGCTCATACATCAGAATAGGCTAAGAGCTCTGGCATTATGAAATTTATATACAAAAATTGCAACAGGTGGCACGCGAGCTGTTCGAAAAATGAAGCGGAGGGGTGGAGGGTGGAGGTGGAGGAGTGAGGGGGATAGGGTTAGAGAGGGGGAGGGGAGAGAGGAGGAGGGGGGGGATCGGAGTGGGGATATGGAAGGTGGAGGAAGCGCTGTGGTTACCCCCTAATACTATGCGAGCGAAGCCGGGGGCAAAAGCTAGTATGAAATAAACGATAAAATACAGGTTAATTCCGTGGCTATATAGCGCTATAATAAGTTTTTATGTCTCCGTGTTAAAATTCGAAGGAATGATTTTTTTTAACTTTGACAAAATTAAAAAAAAATTATCTTCTGAAAATCTCGAGCAAACGAAGAAAAAAGTTTTAAAATGCGCTGTCGCTGTATTTTCAAAGGAGGGGTTGAAGCTTCATCATTCTGAGTTGTCCGGTCACCCCCAGAAAGACATGGCACAAACAGTAGAATATGTATATGAAACCGTTTGAATACAACAAGACTTATCGTCCCACAAAGAACGTTGTGATGAATGGTGTGCTCACCTCTAATTGGAATCACCGCGATAACCATATTTTATGTTAATTACTGTAATAATTATGTGATGTTTATGTTGGCGAGCCAACAAATAAAAATAAAAAACGGCAGGCAGACAACACGACAAGAAGAGACTTAATAATATGAATCATTCGCCCAGATAAAAACATCTCCAAATTGGAAGTTATTCCGCACAGTACGGTTCCAGTTATTGTCATTGATTTTTTCAAATCTATTTATTGGACATAAACAAATGCTCAAGAATGATTTTCTTGATTGGGCTCAAAGGTGAAGTTATATAAATCGAAGTGATGATTATACTTGAATGGGTAAGTGACAAATCATTTTATGGTCTCTAATTTCATTTGTTTTTTACGACCGCGACGAAAAACTTTTTTTATGCGGTTAACTAAGGCCCGGTCAAGTTCAGAACACAGGGATCAAGGGTGGATTTGTGGACGATGCTGCAATTAATTGTTGAAGAACCTGAAAACGGTGGATGCAGAGATGGACCCTATTTTTATGTCACGTTTTAAAATAAAATCCTACGACAAAGTCAAACTTAATTACGAGTTACTTAAGAGCGTTAACCAGCCAGCGGCCGAAAATCCACATTTCGTCGAAAGTTGTTCTTACGATCGTGCAGGGCGGTTACAATGAGAAAGATTAATTATTCACCGTACCAGCTTTTTAAAATTATAACTCAATATCGATTTTATTTCATTCCAAATTTGATTTAATTTATACCCACATCCAAAAATGCTGAAAGGCGTGATGATAAAACTATTAAAATAATGTACTTTCTGTAATTATTTTTTTTTAAAGTATTTATCATTTTTATAATGTCTAAGTTAAATAAGAATGTTTAAAAAAATCTGAAAAATATTAATTTGTAAGTGCGCAAATAAATACACAAACAGACCAATTTTTGTCAAGAAACACATGCACGTATATATTTTTAATGATTTTATTTAAATTTAAATTAAAATTCTAAAACATGCGATACCCAGATAATGTATTGATTTATTTTATTACATAATCATATGATTTGGAATGGGTGTGGTATAATACAAAATCTTTTTTGAAAATTTAACAAATCTGCCAACGACCTATGGTATGACCTTATTATACTAAAAATAAACATTTTTCTCAAAATTTAAAACATGTGAATGCTAGATAAAAGAACAATCTTTCGAAATCAATTTATAATTTTTTGTGAAAAAGAGTCAATACGTCTAAAATCTGATTTGAAAATTACATATTTCTGGTTTTCTCTGCGTATCGTTAAAAGGGAATACCAGAGAAAATACTAGAAATATATCATTTTTAAATCAAATTTTAGACGTATTGACTCTTTTCAACAAAAAAAAATATAAATTGATTTCGAAATATTATTCTTTTATCTAGTAAAGGATGTTTTAAATTTTGAGAAAAAAGAAAAAAATGTAATTTATCAAATTAGTTTTGAAGCATGGACCGTTACAATTTAGAACAACGGCCCTCTATCAATATGACTTAATTTTTTGTATATCCCTTGTGATGTACTTAAAGCGGTATTCTTCAATTTATACTTTTATTATATATCGACGTAAAACCTGTAGATTTGTAACATCTTTGTGTTTTCCAATAATAATGATGGGTTTTTACAGTACGAGTTAATTGGATTCCAATGTACAGGTAAACTATCTCTCCAGCCGCAAAACGATAAAATATTGAAGGTATCTTATTGGTTTTTCTTTTATTACAGATACTTCAAAGCCGCAATTTATGCATTGTCCTTTCTGTTCATGGGATCCATCGTTGCCATCGCAATAACAACCTATGTCACTGAATACAAGCCTTTGTAAGTACGATTTACATTGAAATACAAACATTATTTGTTTACCTAAATCACTTTACAATTACGATGACTGCATTAATACCTAAGAATCATTTAACTCGTTATCTAAACAAGTTATATAAAGCTTAACATTTTACAGTCCTCGAGGCATTCATATGACTTATTTATGACTGTGAAAATGTCTTTTTTTTACATTAGCTCCACATAGGAGGCCCTGAGGAAAATAATTACCCTCAGGGCCTATGTCATCTTGAAGAAGAGGAAGTTCAGGGAAGGAAAATGGTAAGAGGGGTGAGTAGGAATCTGGGGCAGTGTGTCCAAGAGTGACGGACGTATGGATCCCACCGCGGTGTAAGTTGATGTTCCTAGAGAGTCCTGATGGAGAGGTCAAAAGCTCTCCCTCAACCAGTCACATCCGCCGCCAAGAGCCGGACAAACCTGTCGGACGTACGAATCCATCCCTTCCTCTGCAGTGCAAGGCGATGTTAGAGAGTACGGCTGGAGAAGTCAAAGGGGTTCCCTCAACCATTCTCACCCATTTCGACCTGCCATGCAGCTGGTGGGCAGAAGCTCAGACAAACCTCACCTCCTGAACCCGGGTACCCATGTTGGGCTGGTTTTAGTCTCACGCTCACCGTCAGCGCTCGTACATCAGTGCGTAGTTCGTCAGCGCTGAGGCTCAGCGTGGCTCATTTCAGTATCGTACTGGCCGCCTTACTGTACAGACGAAGACCAAAATGCGGAGTATGTTAGTTATTGCTGCTTTGTACTACCTATCCCAAAAAAATAAAAATGACTGTACACGCTGACGACGTCCGATCCTAGAACGCTCACTGAAAGCAAAGGCCCTCGTGCGATCTTCAGCGCCGGCAACTACGCGGTGCGACGCATGCGCAGCGACGCATGCGGCCGCGTAGCCATCAGCGCTGACCACCTTGCGCGCTGATAGCTACGCGCTACGCGTAATTCAAAAACGCTTCCAAGAAGTTCATATATCTCGACCATCAGCGCCGACGGTGCGCTTGCGGTCGGCGTAAGACTAAAATCAGCCTAAAGTCACCAAACGTAGCGAACCACTTGGGATGACCTATGGCAGAGATGTTGGTTATCCAATAAATGGTTCCGGGAGCGACGATACTCATACCCGCCTCCCAAATGAAAAATTTCTAAAGGTAACTTTGTAGCAAAGCGGTTAAGATTCTTGAATATATGCCCATAGCTCTGAACTCTTCGCCTTATCATAAAAAGAACCTCAGTACAGCATCCCCATAGATGCATTTATGTAAATATGTTGAGTTTTTCATCATGTTCTATTAAAAAAATTTTTCATCGACACGTTTTGGTTTAACACAACACAACATGGTTTAACAAATTTCAATCGTTCTTCGTTTCCTATCCACTCCATAATCCCAAATTAATAACATTATAATATGCTATGGGATCTCCTATTTCCAACTGCTCGAAACTAGCGACATCATCATCATCATCATTACATAGTATAAAATGAATTCGCTCAAAATGTATGTGCGCGTTAATCTTTTAAACTACGCAACGGATTTTCATACGGTTTTCACCAATAGATAAGTGATTCAAGAGGAAGGTTTATATGTATAAAACATGCTTATTATATGTTATGTCTGCCCTTTCCTCGGCAGATAGTAATTATTAAATAAGGTTCTTTGAATATAAAAGTGTTTATTTACTGGAATAACCTAGCTGGTTAGCTACGTCTGTTTACTATTCGGGGGTAGGTAAATCTCTGGAGCCTTGCCACGGGAGCTCGCAAAGTATATCTCTGAGACTGCTTCTTGTACGCCAATGCCATCTGGCGAGCTATGGTGCAAGCTACATGCTTACCGCCATCTATCGTATTCTTTCCATATGAAATACTTAATTACTCTACATCACACCCTCCCCCACCTAACCTCAAGCCCTGGCTACAATAAATACAAGACATGTTCTTTTCAAAGAAGTTATACAATTTGACAAAAAAAATAGGATTTTAAATATTTCATTTATACATGATTTTATACTCTAAATTCAACCAAACATAGTCATGATTTTAAATATTTCAACTTAAATATTTCTGTTTCTCTGGGAGGGACCTTTATGAACGCCTTGAACGGAGCCTTCCTTCCCAAGGTCTTAGTTGAGTAGTTTGCTCTCGATCATCCGCTGGTAATCTGAAATCAAGAGAACTCCACGTTAGCCCCTTCAACAAAGCTGAGGTCCCCAACTCGTCTGAAGCGCATTTCGTGACCTCAGACGCGGTGGGTGGGTTATTATCTTCACTCTCCTCTTCCCATCTCACAGATAAACTCTTTAACTGATCAATATGCCTCTTCCAAGTCAACGGAGTACCACAGATCCTAACGATATAAACTTTTTTACCCACTTTCCTTTCTACAATACCTCTAACCCAACCAACTTTATTCACCTGACGGAAGTCCTTGACCAGACACTTTTGACCAACATGTAAATTCCTAATTTTTACGCCCCCATAATTCCTTATTTGATTATCTTGACTCCTTTTTATATTATCGTTAGCTATTTTTCTCTGTTCTGACACATCTTCCTGAGTGGTTTTAGGAATTAAACTACTGAAAGTTGATTTCAGTCTCCTACCAAACATCAAGACTGCCGGTTCTAATCCCGTTGTGCAATGTGGCGAATTTCGATAATCAGATAAAAAATCACATAATCTACTTCCATAATTTACTGGAAAATTATTCCTAACCATAATTTTTTTTTTTTAAATTTTTACCGTTCTAACTGAATTTTCAGCTTGTCCATTACACTGAGGGAATTTTACCGGTGAATTTAAAAATTCTATGTTATTCTCTTTAAGAAATTCTTTAAACTCTACACTAGAAAATGCTGTTCCATTATCCGAAACTAAGCAATCAGGGTTACCAAAATTAGAGAAAATTCTTCTCAATTCCTTAATCGTGTTAAACGAATCCGCCCTTGGAACCTCTAAGCAATCGATCCACTTGGAAAAAGCGTCACAAATTACAAGAAACATTTTTCCTGCTACCGGTCCGCAGTAGTCTACATGCACCCTACTCCAAGTTGCCCCAGGGTTCGGCCACACCGACAAATGACTCTTAGAAGGTGCCGGCCTCATAGCCGCGCAATCATCACATTTTAGAACCATTTTTTCAATGTCATTGTTCAGTGACGGCCACCAAAAATAAGCTTTTGCTAGGCCCTTCATTTTAACTATTCCTAAATGAGATCTGTGTAATAACTCTAGCACATGTTCTTGTAAGGAACTCGGAATGACAATTCTATGTTGCCAGAAAAGGCAATCCTTGACTATGGACATTTCGTTTCTCTTAACCCAGAATCTCCACAGTACATCATCTCGACCAACTCGTTTTGGCCAGCCCTTACGCAAACACGTTAAAACTTCCTGAATAACCGTATCTGTCTCTATAGCTGTGGAAATGAGCTTGATATCTATGTGCTCGCATTTATCTACATAACACACAAAATCTGATCCATAATCGTCTTCAAATTCTTCTTGAGAATTTTCTACCGGAAGCCGAGATAGAAAATCCGCATGATTATGACATGACTTAACAAATTCTACCTTATACGCAAATCCGGCTAATATAATTCCATAACGCTGCAATCTGTTAGCCGCTAAGACCGGAATGTTTTTGTGTTCACCTAAAATCCTCATTAATGACAAAATGTCTACCCATAATGTCATTCTCTTCCGTACCAAACCGAAAAAATTTGTTCAACCCCAATCCTATAGCTAAAGCTCGAAGGTATCGCCATGTACCAACGTAAGCTACGGGTATCTTGAAATTATCACTTAAGTAACGCCATGTACAAAAAGCTAAAATT
Organism: Limnephilus marmoratus; assembly: GCA_917880885.1. NCBI lineage: Eukaryota > Metazoa > Arthropoda > Insecta > Trichoptera > Limnephilidae > Limnephilus > Limnephilus marmoratus. The sequence continues at coordinate 18,531,149 of OU862910.1, read as the reverse complement.
TCCAAAATAAAAAAATAAAATGAACGCATAATTTGTGAGTAACGCCATGTACTACAAATTCTAATACGAACGAGATCGGGTAGCTTGTAAGTATCGTCATGTACAAACAAATTCTACAAACAAATATGATCGGTGAAGTTGTTAAGTAACGCCATGTACAAACAACTCTAATATCAAAATGATATCACCCTTCCTCCTACTTAATGGTACTCTCGGGGAAGCAAACTCCCCACTAATTAATCGAAGAATTTATTCCGTCTTTTACTATTGACTTTAATTCAGACTCAACTTACTTTTATTGTTAATAGGATCGGCCTAGCATTGAGAAAAAAAAAAAATTTGGACCCGCGTCTTTATTCACTATAAAAGACACCTAAAAAATTTACAAACCACAAGAAAAAAATACAATAACAAAAAAAACTTAAAATTTTTTTTTTTTTAAATTTACCCAACTAGTCAGAAAAAACTCCCGGGTAATCTTGAATAAATTTTTCTCCATTCCTCATTTGCGGCGTCACTAAATTAATTGTCTCCTGAGAAGTTATCCCAAGATCGAAACATTCCATAAAATCTCTTCCCACAATTAATTCTGTTCCTTTTATTACTACAATAAAATTAATATTTTTGTTCCTACCCTTAAATTTCACATCAAAAATCGCCTTTCCTACGACTTTTAAACGATTATTTCCATAACCTGAAATAATCCGCTTGTCTTGTGACAAAATGATTGAACTAAAATGTCGTTTAAAAATACCCTCCGGCATCACACATAAAGATGAACCGGAATCAATCATTGCCGTAAACTTCTTGTTATTAATTTCAATTTCAGCAGTAATCGGACTAATTGACGCAACTAAAACTTTACTATCCCTGTGATTTTCAAAAATGGGATTTATAGGATTATTCTTGCAGAATTTCTGTAAATGCCCAACGCCCTTACATTTAAAACATTTCGCATTACGAAATTTACAATCAAACGATAGATGATCATTCCTTTTGCAAATAAAACACTGTTTTTTAACACTACCCACGGGTGATCTAAAATTCGTACCTGAATTTGATCCTAACCTATAAGCTGGTTTCGTGTTAAAACTACCCTTGGGGCTCGACGATCGTTCCCTACGCTGATCTCGCTTGACCCCATCGCTAGTAACTCGTTTTTTTACTAGGTTTACTTCTGATTTTACTGTATTAGCACTATCCAAAGTTGACATACTAACTGCAAGTCCTTCTATTTCATTAAACGATAACGTTTGCCCTTCTACAAAAATTTTCTCTTTCGCGCGCCCCGGTAACAACCCGATTGCAAACATGTCTATAAGATTTTTTTCAAGCCTCGTTTCGAATTGACAATACGTTGCTAAAGAACGAAGTCTAACCGCGAAATCTCTTATCGTCTCGCCTTGTTGTTGCCTCGCTAAAAAAAAATTCTCCCGTTCTTTAAAAACTGAACGATTTTTGTTACAATGTTTGTCGAGAAGCGCTAAAAGTTTATCAAAAGATAAGTCCGTTACTTTACTTGGAAAACACAGATTAATTAGTAAGGTCAACGTTTCTGATTCTAGGAGATTCAATAAAAAAGCCCGTTTTTTCTCCACAGACGCTTTGTCATCATGGATCACGAAAAATTGCTCTATCCGAAGTCGAAACAACCCCCAGTCTCCGGAGAGATGGCAAAACGGTGGTATTCTACCCGATTCCATAACTCCCAACAAATAAATCGGCAAAGAAAAATCAACAAGAAAACAATAACAAATAATCCCTCTCAAAGAATCAAAAATACTTATCTCAGGAACTCTTCTGGTCTCCCTCTGGGTTTTATCCTTGTCTTCTGATTAATTGATTAATCCAATGATCCACAGATTCGTCCTTGAAACTATTAATCCAATGATCCGTTTTGACCTTGAAACTTCTGATTAATCCAATGATCCACAACCAGATCGCCTCCTTGCGGTATTTCACTTCTGTTCCTAAAACAAAAATCTTCTTATTCAGCCCGTAGCCACGGAACCAAATGCTCCTTAATCTCGAGCAGAATCTCTTCCGATTCCTTGCCAAAACTGCAAGTCACTCCAGCAGTGACTTAGTCCTCCGTGTCCAGCACCAATTGTTATTCGCACGCGTAACTTTCACACAATTATACTTATACGGCTGCGCCAATTGTTATGTCTGCCCTTTCCTCGGCAGATAGTAATTATTAAATAAGGTTCTTTGAATATAAAAGTGTTTATTTACTGGAATAACCTAGCTGGTTAGCTACGTCTGTTTACTATTCGGGGGTAGGTAAATCTCTGGAGCCTTGCCACGGGAGCTCGCAAAGTATATCTCTGAGACTGCTTCTTGTACGCCAATGCCATCTGGCGAGCTATGGTGCAAGCTACATGCTTACCGCCATCTATCGTATTCTTTCCATATGAAATACTTAATTACTCTACATCACAATTACTCTTAATTACTCTACATCATCATCATCATCATCATTACATAGTATAAAATGAATTCGCTCAAAATGTATGTGCGCGTTAATCTTTTAAACTACGCAACGGATTTTCATACGGTTTTCACCAATAGATAAGTGATTCAAGAGGAAGGTTTATATGTATAAAACATGCTTATTATAGTAGAGAAATGTCGAGAAATTCAAATATTCAATTCAGACAGCGGGCAGCGGGCAGCGGGCAGTTGGCAAGCGGGCGGTGTGGATTTTATAAAGGTTGGGTAATGGCGTTGTGTATCGTTAGCCACTGCAACGTGTAGCCGGGTCTGCTAGTTCACATATAAAACGACGATATATTCAGGAACTAAATCTGAATAGCATAAATATGAAGAAAAAAAAACTCTTTTTAATCATTAAATCTTGTGGTATTGTGGTTGCCAGACTAAAATTAATGGAAATATATAATACCTTCGTTGCAATTTGTAGTTTTCCAGTAAAATCAATTTATTTAAATCATTCATTATTTATCTGAATAGACGCTGTTCCGTGACTAACGACACGTTCCGAAACTATACGATATATTTGTGAGTCTTTACTTACTTCATAATTAGTGCAGTGATCCCTAAACATGCAATATTTTATATCCACAGTTTTTGATGAAACTCTATACTTTTAACAAACAAATTATGTACCTTATTATACTAAATAGTGTTGATATATTTTTTAATATATCAATCGTTCACTTGATTAGTGAGATATCTCCAAATACTAAGTTTTGAGATAATGAGGAAATTAATATTCGAATGCTCACCATAAGTCAAATTTTATTTACATGTGTTTGTGTTTTACGTATTAAACATGCTATAAAATAACACTAGTAACCCTACTAAACTAAATTTCCTATTAGTAACCTAGAAAACATAATTTTTTGTTTATTAAACTACACTTTTTTTTCTTCATTATAATTGATTTATTGGGTACCTATACTTTTACATATAACTGCATATTCCATTCAAATTTCAATTTTCCGAGATGTCTACTAATCAACTGAACGATCGATATACTACCTACTGTGAGGGTTAAATTTAAAAACCAATGGTACAAATTATTTTTGTGATACAATTTACCAATTTTAGTAGTGAACTAGAACTAGGATTTGTGAAGATAAAAGCATTCATAAAAAAATATATTGGCCTCAAACTTGAAAAATTACTTCAACCGTCAAAAATTAAACAAAAGAAATACGCATTTTAATCATAGAATTTTTAATTAATTAGTTTTTTATTTAATCAATTAGTACCTAATTTATCGCTTTTCTGATTTTTTTCCATTAATCATTTCCAACTTTGAAATACGAGTACATTCAAAGCAAATCCATATTCTAGAGTTCATTGAACCGGAGTTACAGACAGGGGCACAACCGAAATTACTATCTTTATTAGGATAAACGATTTATATCGGGATTTTCGTGTATCATTGTTGAACATCGTGAGCAGTCCTGGATTTGTCAATAGGCCCTACAGGCCGCAGCCTAGAGGCGGCAGCCTATAAGTGAGTGATTATGATAGGTGGCAACTTTTAAGGAGGAAGGGGCGGTGCAAATGAAGTTCACATTTTGGGAGGCGGGTATGGGTACCACCGCCCCGGGAACCATTTATTGGATAACCGACACCTCTACCATAGGTCACCCTAAGTGGTTCGCTACGTTTGGTAACTTAGCAGGGGTTCCCGGGTCCGTAGGGTGAGGTTTGTCCGGGACTTGGCGGCGGACGCGCCTGCCCACCTGCTCCGTGGCGGACCCGATCGAGAGAGACTGGTTAAGGAGGTCTTTTGACATCTCAAGCCAGAATCCCTCGACCCGTCGCCTTGCATCCCACGGGATGGATTCATACGTCCGTCACTCCTGGACACACTGACCCCCAGATTCCTACCCACCCCTCAAACCTATTTCCTTCCCAGAACTTACTCTTCTTCCTTTCCTGAAAAACCCTGCACACAGCATTCCATAAGATGACATAGGCCCTGAGGGAAATTATTTCCTCAGGGCCTCATGTGTGGAGCAAATTTAAAAAAAGTGGCCTATACTTATGAAAAGTATAAATGCGTCACTGAGAAAGGTGTAGAATTTTTGGCGAAGAATGTTGCGACTCCGTTATATTATTATATGTTTGTGTTTTGAAATATGACCATTTGCTTAAAATTTAGGTAAAACAAAAAATTAAAGAAAGCAAATGTCAAAAAACTAAATGTCAAACTCCAGCCTTTCAAATCTTTTGCGAACCACCTTTATGTTGGGAAATGCTGCTTAAGAGCGTTTAACCAGCCAGCGGACGAAAATCCACATTTCGTCGAAAGTTGTTCTTCCGATCGTGCAGGGCGGTTACAATGAGAAAGATTAATTATTCTCCGTACCAGCTTTTTTAAATTATAACTCAATATCGAATTTATTTCAATCCAAATTAGCTTTAATTTATACCTTCATCCAAAAATGCTGAAAGGCGTGATGATAAAACTATTAAAATAGTGTACTTTTTGTAGTTATTTTTTGATTATAAGTATTTATCATTTTTTAATAATGTCTAAATTTAATAAGAATGTTAAAAAAATGTGAAATATATTAGTTTGTAAGTGCGCAAATAAATACACAAATGGACCAATTTTCGTCAAGAAACACATGTACGTACATATTTTTTAATGATTTTATTAAAACTAAAATAAAAATTCTAATACATAACTTTGCTAGATAATGTATTGATTTATTTTACTGCATGATTGTATTATTTGAAATGGGTGTAGTATAATACAAAAACTTTTTTGAAAATTTAACAAATCTGCCAACGACCTTTGGAATAACCTTATTATACTAAAAATTAAAAAAAATTCTAAAAATTTATTACATAACTATGCTAGATAAAAGAACAATCTTTCGAAATCCATTTATATTTTTTTGTGGAAAAGAGTCAATACGTCTAAAAACTTTTTTGAAAATGACGTATTTCCGGCTTTCTCTGGTAATGCCCTCTTAAGCTAATTGAGATAATTAGCAACACTATTGGAAATACAAGCCTCGGTTACACAAGAAAACTTTTAAGAGGAATATAAACGCTAGAAATATTTCGAATCTCATGCCTGCAAAATTTTAAAATCGAGCGTCTTTTTGCACGAGGCTAGTAAGCGAAAAAGTGGTTTTTATTTATTTTGTGCATAATTTTATAAGAACGAAAAAAAGTTAGAACATAGATAAAGTCAAAAATAGTCTTAGCCGTAAAGGGGTATTTTTTAAAAATTGTTACTTACATTACTTCATAGTTAAGTCATGAGAAAACATTTTTTTTAGTGGTTTACGCTTATATTTTTTGTTACGTAAATAATAATTTTATTGTAATTCCAATACATAGATAAAGTAGTTAAAGCTTCAATTTATCCGTAGCATATTTTTTGATGTTCATACTGTAAGCCGATTCGTCGTAAAGATTAATCAAAATAGTATCTAAATAGGATTTCACGTATATATTCATCTTAAGACGTCAAGTTATAGGTAGGTAGGTACCTAATCAGAAAAAATACTTGAAACGCATTGTTTTTACATTAGCTTCATACGGAAGGCTCTGAGGCCGTTTGGAGGGTTTTTTGATGAAAGAAAGAAAGGAGAGTAAGTTCTGGAAATGAAAAAAATATGAGGGGTGGATAGAAATCTGGGGGTGAGCGTCTCCAGGAGTGACCGAAGTATGAACCCATTCCTCGCACAGGGTGCAAGGCGATGTTCGGAGAGAATCCTGCTGGAGAGGTCTAACCCTTAAGAGGGAACACGGGCGGCGTTTTTTCCATACAAACGTATTCCCCGTTTATCTCTCTGGATTTTGACCCTAGAGCAAATTTTTTTTTACATAATATAGATATCGACTACTAGCGTGTCGGTACGTTTTGCTTTTTTTGATAATTTACTTCTTATAGAAGTTAGGACCTTCCAAAAATTAATAAAATTGCCTTGTTTAAACGCCGTCAAAAGACGTTCAGTATACAAACTAAACAATGTATTTTTTAAAAAAGCGAAACGTACCGACATAGAATATTTTCTTCTAATACAGTTAGTGAAATAAAAATTAAAATCGGTCCAGTTTTGGAGAAGAAAAATGGGGAATAAAAAACATCGATTTTGACGATTTTATTTAGGTATTTTCGGCCCGATATGCAGTTGTCCCTTTCTCTCAGTTCCCCTGAGGGGAGCGCGGAGTGGAACAGAAGACATTCGTTACAATACCTATCGACGATATTTTTAAATGACCGGCATAGCTCTTAACAAGTCTCCCCTGATCCTGCCTGCCTGCAGTTGATGGGAAGATGCATCCGCCGTCAAGACCTAGACAAACCTCACCCCCATGGACCCGGGCACCCCTGCTAACTCTCTAAAACGAACCGCTTGAGGTGACCAATGGCAGAGGTGTTGGTTATCCAATAAATAGTTCCCTAACCGCCTCCCAAATTAGGATATAATTACTTTGTATACCTACATGTTTTTTTTAATATATTTATAAGATTTTTTTTAGTTAATAATGATGTTTTTTTCTGATTTCAGTGCTGTTCATTTCTTCCTCATGATAGATACCTTTTACTACCCGCCATGGATGAGAATTGGTCCATACATCATCGGAGCTTGCTATGGTTACCTGTTTCAAAGGATGAATGGAAAACTAGATATTAATCAGGTACGAATCAAACCATAACATGAAAAATAATGTAATCACTAAAAATCAAGGGAGTAAAGAAAAAGTCCTGGGATAAGCTTCATATAAATAAAATTTAATTTTTCATTTCGACGGTCCCTCCGACGGTCCCGAAGAACAATTTCGGGTGAGCGATTTTGAAGTTTTGCAGTAGAATTGTTTAAAGATTGGTTTCTGCAATTTTACTGTTTTTGAGATCAAAAAATATGGTGTTGTTTTGATATTTTGCATTTCATTCAAAATTTTGAAAATAGAGTATTTTAAATCATCAGAAGGATATTATAATAAGTGACGATTTTCAATTTTTAGCAGATCCGACATTGTTCTTCGAGACCGTCGATTTAAGATATTTCTTAGAATTAAAATGATGATTGGCAATGCTTTTTTTACCTCTTTAAACCATCTTCGTAAATACGTACGTCAATCTCTTCTCATTTATTATATTACGTAGGTTTTCCGTAGGGATTCCCTGAAGTTCTTGGCATTTCCCGGACTTTACACAGAGTGTTCGATTTAATAATAATATTTAATAGACTTAATCAGTGACCTTCACCTGGTTTTGAAGACCAATTATGAAAATTGCATCACTCTAGGAATAATACTGTAAATTTCTATAGAAATCAAATCCACGCCTTCCGCTCGCCACAAGGCATAGACACTCTACTTTATATGTATAAACAGAAGACAGATTTTTTGCTCACCATGATGTACAATTGTACAAAGTTCTGATTAATAGATGCTAGAAAAAGGTATGCAAAATGTTCAAAAAAATCCATTTCACTGAGGTTATGGTAATATTCGAAACATTTTAAAAATAAAGAAAAAAATAAACCGCTCAGAAATTGATGTTTTGTTGCATATACATAGTTTGCCACACAATTAGGTAACAATCGAAGTTGATGAAGTGGTATAGAAATATACAGGATGGCGCAAAACTACCGATATGGTTTGAATGTGAACTTTTTTATTTAATAGTTAATTATTATTATTGTTATTTTGTTTTAGTATAGTATATTAATGGGGAATATTTTTGGCTTTAGTGTGAAAAATTATATCCCGCAAGTGGTGGCCATTTTCGGCTTCGCACATTCGTGCTCTTTCAAGAACATTTTGCATAACTTTTCGTAAAATTTCCGGTGTTATGGCTTGAATTTCATTGCGAATGTTTTGTTTTAGCTGTGGTATGGTCGCTGGCTTATTTACGTATACCCTTTCTTTCAAATAACCCCAAAGAAAATAGTCTGGCGCTGTGAAATCCGGTGAACGTGGGGGCCAATTTTATTGAAATCGCTCCTGCGCGAAATAATGCGTTCGCCAACGAGGTCCCGCAACATAGCCATGGTGTCCCTTGCAGTGTGGGCTGTGGCTCCATATTGTTGGAACCACAACTGTGGATGGTTTTCTACAGCTAGCCTCAACAAATTGTCCAGCATCGTTCGATATTCAGCACCATTAACCGTGACTGAGGCGCCATGTGCATTTTCAAAGAAATATGGACCAATGATCCTTTCAGACGATACACCGCACCAAACAGTACACTTACAATAAGTGGGTGTAATTGTTGCTGATGAACTTTTCTTGGATTCTCCATAGCCCATATCCTGCAATTTTGCTTGTTTACGAAACCATTCAATTGGAAATGGACTCCATCGCTCATTATCAAATTGTTAATGAAATCGCGATTCTCTTCTGCTTTTTGTCGGAATGAAATGGCATAATCAAGCCGTTGTTGGTAGTCTATCGGCTTCAATTCTTGCACAAGCTGAATCTTATACGGGAACATGTGATTGTGCAATGTGGCCAAAATCCTCTGAACGGACCTCCGCGATAGCCCCAGTTGTGCCGAACGTCTTCTCGTTGATGTTTCTGGACTGTCCTGAACACTATCCACAACACGTTGTATATTTTCTTTCTTCCGGTACATGGAAGGTGTCTTACTGTGCCATGTTGTCGAAAATTTGCAACCAGGCGGTTTATTGTTGGTGCTGAAGGTCCAGTACGCACATTGAAAAAACGACGATAAGCACGCTGCGTCAAAACAATTGACCGTTGATTTGCAAAATAAAATTCCCCAATAAGGAACTCCAGTGAAAAATATTATGGCTTTAAAAAAATATGTTCATATAGACCAGTGTTTTTCAAACTGTGGGTCGCGACCCCCTGGGGGGTCGCGAAGCCTCTACAAGGGGGTCGCAGGGGGTCCAAAGTAAAATATTAAAAAAAACAATAAAGCTCAAAAATATTTTTACTATGAAAATATTAATTATAGGACATTTTGAAGTTAACATGAAATATAAATTATAAAATTTCTATGGGTCAAAAATCCGTTAAGTTTCATACACATTAATGTGAAGGTTGAATTTAATCGATTCCTCTGTTTGTTTTTTATTTGGGCCATTGACGAAAACGTCAACTCGCACAAGTATCGTGGCAAATGGAATCAAGCACTTCAAAGCTTCTGTGGTCAATTCTGGGTATTCTAATTTTCTTTTTAACCAAAAGTTATCCAATTTAACAGACTTGAATTCCAAGTGCAACATTCCATCGGCAGATAATTCCAGCAGATTTTCTTTTACTAAACTTTACTAAGTTTCTAAACTTGCCTCATCTATAGCTGCATTCAAAAACGGGTTTATGATCCACCTTTTCCCAGCGTTCTGTGATAGTTCTTGCACCGAGAAATAATGACACATTTTTTCTTTCAAATTCTCCAAGACAATTTCCATACCAGGTATATATGCTTTGATGTTAATCTCAAACCAAATTCTCTATCCACCCTCCTGTTGGTGTTCACTGGGTGTCATTCTTTTTTCATTTCATTCAATTTGTGATTCCTGAATTTCTCTAGCCACCCCCCCCCTTCAGGAACCATAGTCGTCAAAGGTAAATTGCAGGCGAAGGGTAGGGGGTCGCGAAATATTTTTTACATAATAAGGGGGTCGTGCCATGAAAAAGGTTGAAAAACGCTGATATAGACCAATAAACGCTGATTCTGAATATATAAGTTGTATTTCATAATATTAAACGTAGAGTTCTTAAAAAAATATTAAAAAGTGCATTTTTAAACCTCTCGTCAAAACACGCTGTAAAGTTGGTATTACTGAAATGGTTAGTGCTGACGTCACGCGCCCAGTCATTGTATTGAAATTTTGATTATGTAGGTATGATAAAAGCCATCGGTATTAACAACATTTCTTGTTATTCTTTATTTCATACTGTTTGTAGAGATTTAGTTGATGTGTTTATTGAAACAATATTTAAGCCTAAATAATTAAGTATCAAGAATAGAGGTATCTCTATTATTTAAAATATTGAAAAACTACTGCACAAAAAAAAATAGTAATGCTTCTTCTAGGGAGAATACTTCGAACAACGGAACAACGGATTTCAAAATGGCGGCAGTAGATCAGCTGATTGCCCAATCTTATACTAATTTTTCAGCAGTGATGACGTCACACGATTTACCATATTTCCGGTGGTTTTCGGGGGGTCTAGAAAAATTAAAACTTTGAAAATTATTTTAACTATTAAAACTAACTCTAAAAATAAAAATAAAAATGCAGTTATTTAAGTTAGAAGGTCATTATTCATAAAAAAAAATTTAAAAAAATTGGACTGGAGTTCTCTATTGTTGATCGCTGTTCTGTTGTGTAGTGTTCCATTTCAAATTCCCCAAGTTTTCTTCACAAAATTCTGAAATAAAAAAAAATATATAAATAAATTTAAAAAGTTATTAAACATTCAAACCATATCGGTAGTTTTGCGCCACACTGTATAAACGAAATTATTATCACCTGTAGTTTGAATTCATCGTGATCCATTAAAATTCCATTAATTAAAAAAATAGTTGTTCGACCATCAAATTGTGAGCTCATCACTATATTAAAATACCAGGGAAATAAGGATTTTTTCTACTACCCATGACGGATAATGGACCTTAAAAACCATTTACGATGATTTACGTCGGTATTTTTTCTTCGAATGCATTATATAAATCTGGTTTTGCCAAAATAATGCATCGTTAACGATACTGTGAACTATGATCCGAACTAACTTATATTAGAAGTACAAAGTTCCTCCAACAGCGTCTGGTAAAACACTGTTTTTTTAACCCTGTCATTATTTTAAATATCAACAGCATGGTTTAACAACTTGAAATGATTTTAAAATCAGAATTCTAACATTTACAAATTATAAAAAAGCCCACCGGATAAATTTATTTATTAATAGCACGTTACCAATTTTTCGTGTACCGATACACGTTATTATTTTAGAATGATAGCTTCCTTCAGGAAAAAAATAATCATAAAAGTTTATGATCGCGCCATGATAAGCTACAAGTATTATGCATTGCAGTGGTGGACTAAACCCGTCAGAGGCCCGGGCGCGTTATTTGCTTTTCCGTGTTCAATAGGAGGCAACCATGCCTCGAAACCAACACGGGTTTGTAACGCTATTTCTCTTCCAAACCCGTGTCTATTGCACCACGTAGGGGAATAGAGAACTCCAGTCCATTTTTTTAATGAATAATTACTTTCTGACTTAAATTACTGCATATAGGTATATATATATGTATATTTTTTAGAGTTTGTTTTAATAGTTAAAATAATTTTCAAAGTTTTAATTTTTCAAGATCCCCCGAAAAACACCGCACGTATAGTGAATCGTGTGACGTCATCAATCCTGAAAAGTTTTTTAACAGGTGTTCATTTTTTACGACAGTTATACGGAAGAAAGTATGGTACTATTCGATAAGTTAAAACATCATTTAGGTGGAATTATTTATTTATTATATTATATTTATTATGTTATTATATTTTTCAATATTATTACGGAAGAGTGGTATACAAATTGTTCGAAATTGTTATTTTTTTAGCTTTTAAAATCAATACTATCTCAAACGGAGCATCACTTGCACACTGCAAAAATTGTAGGCAAATAAGATACAGACGATACAGCGCCTACCAGCTGATCGACGACGGCCATTTTGAATTCGAAGTTTATAGAGAAGTGGGTCGATCACGAACGAGTCGGCTCAGTGACCCGGATCTTCATACGGATCCGTAAGATCCGGTTCCGTAAGACCGATCTTCAAAGCTACGGACACACTTGCTCGCGGTTCGCGGATCTTTGCGAACGAGTGAGCGGGTAGCAATTGCTACTAGGTGGCATGCTCTTTGGCTTCTAAAGAGCAAGTGTGTCCGTAGCTTAATTCAGTCGTTCAAGTCGTTCACCCTCCACACAGCATCCCAGATGACATAGGCCCTGAGGGAAATTATTTTCCTCAGGGCCTCCTGTGTGGAGTTAATGTAAAAAAAAAAAAAAAAATTGAGCCGATTCACTGAACCGGATCTTTTCATTCTCGTTCAACTGAGCCGCTTTGCCCGTCTTTAGGTAGGATTTTAGTGAAGCATATTATACATTTTTTTCGTACAGTTTAAAGTTTTTCAATATTTTAAATAATAGAGATAAACTAATAGAGATACCTCTATTTTTGATACTGAATTATTTAGGCTTAAGAGGGCATTACCAGAGAAAACCGCAAATACGTCATTTTCAAAAAAGATTTTAGACGTATTGACTCTTTTCCACAAAAAATTATAAATGGATTCGAAAGATTGTTCTTTTATCTAGCATTCGTATGTAATAAATTTTGAGAATTTTTTTAAAATTTAGTATAATAAGGTTATTCCATAGGTCGTTGGCAGATTTGTTAAATTTTCAAAAAAGTTTTTGTATTATACCACACCCATTTCAAATAATATAATCATGCAGTAAAATAAATCAAAACATTATCTAGCAAACGTATGTTTTAGAATTTTAATTTTAGTTTCAATAAAATCATTAAAAAATATGTACGTACATGTGTTTCTTGACGAAAATTGGTCCATTTGTGTATTTATTTGCGCACTTACAAACTAATATATTTCAGATTTTTTTAACATTCTTATTAAATTTAGACATTATTGAAAAATGATAAATAGGTACTTATAATCAAAAAATAACTACAAAAAGTACACTATTTTAATAGTTTTATCATCAAGCCTTTCAGCATTTTTCGATGAAGGTATAAATTAAAGCTAATTTGAATTGAAATAAATTCGATATTGAGTTATAATTTAAAAAAAGCTGGTACGGAGAATAATTAATCTTTCTCATTGTAACCGCCCTGCACGATCGGAAGAACAACTTTCGACGAAATGTGGATTTTCGTCCGCTGGCTGGTTAAACGCTCTTAAATATTGTTTCAATAAACACAACAACTAAATTTCTACAAACAGTATGAAATAACGAATAACATGAAATGTTGTTAATACTGATGGCTTGTGTCATACCTACATAATCAAAGTTTCAATACAATGACTGGTGACGCGTGACGTCAGCACTAACCATTCAGTAATACCAACTTTACAGTGTGTTTTGACGAGAGGTTTAAAAATGCACTTTTTAATCATTTTTTAAGAACTCTACGTTTAATATTATGAAATAAAACATATATATTTAGAATCGGCGTTTATTGATCTATAATGTCTATATGAACATATTTTTTTAAAGTCATAATATTTTACACTGAAGTTCCTTATTTTGATATCTAAAAAAAGAAAAAAAAATGGCGGACCAGTAAATTTTATTTTCCATCTTTTATGAAAAATTTTCATCGTTCATAAAAAAAATAGAAGGGGGCCCTTTATAAAAAAATTCCTACGTAGTGCTGGATTTTCGAACAGTTTAAGACATGGTGCATGCAAATCGAATGTATAATTTTTCTAATATATTGTCAACCAGGTTGAAAAACGTAGTTTTGAACGAAACGCGTTCAAAGTTTTCCTGAAGGATAATTCAACATACAAACTGTTTTAAACGGTTTCACTTATGTCTCCCTCAATTTTTTGTATTTCTTAACATTTGGTGAAAGCATTCTTAAAAAATGCATCTTTCGGGAAAAGAAATAAAAAAAGGACAAAAAAAAATCAGTGTCCTGGTGCCTTAAAACTTTGATTAGGATTTGATCAAGGGAACACGGAGGCGTTTAGAGGTCCCCCAGGCACGGGCGGGCCCCTCCTTCCGCTTCTCCCTTTAGTCCGCCACTGTCATGCTTTAAAATCCTTTTTTTTTAATTAACTATCCATGCGTAGATATTTAAAGATCGTGTTATGTAATAAAATAGGGTATCGCCTGCGAGTGCACAGTTGTACAATTATTTTTAAATTTTATAACATATTATTATTATTATGTACCTAAGATTGAATTTTAAATTTATGCTATTTTAGTTTTCATTATTGTTTCGAATTAATAACAGCCTGCAAAGCTTTAAGGGTTTTGCTTAAATTGCTTTAAAGATTTTGTTGTATTATTTAACTTAGGACGGGTTGTTTCAAAGAATTTAACAATTCATCAATTTAAATTATAGTTCTGTAAAACTTCTATTCAAGTTCTGACATTATTTTTTATCATTGACCGATTTTCTCACAGTACTTGGATAAGAACAAAACTTGAATATAAACTTAGAAAGTTGATGAATTGTGTGAAACAACCCGTTAGTAGGGCCAGTTGTTTCACAGAATTTGAACAATTCATCAAATTTCAAAGTTAATTTTCAAGGTATGTAAAGGTTCTATTCAATTTATATTTTTGCATTAATTTTGGCCGGTTGTTTTAAATTTAAATGATTGAAATAATATCACAATAGAACTTTCACAGAACTTGAAAATTAAATTTTATTAGAAAAACTCTCTTTTTATAACTTTTGAAGGTTATTCCTATCAATGTAATATATCATTGAAGAAGATAATAATAATAATCTAAACGAAAATATGAAAGAGAACAAGACACAGAAAAACAGAAAAGGATAATGGTTGCAACTGGGACAATCCGGGACGTGCGTTTACCAATTCCGCCAAAATTAACTTAATTTGATGAATTGTTCAAAACGTTGTTCCGAATTCGGTTATGTTTTCTAATACTTTGAGACGTGGATGAACCACACCATAACTTTATCATGTTCATCTATTTTCAGACATACATAACCGCACTTTGGGTGTTGATGATATCTATCGGTATGGTGTTGGAGTTCGGCTTCAAGGATAGGGACATGAATCCTGTAGCCAGTGTCCTTTACATGAGCCTCTCCAGGAATCTCTGGGCGCTGATGGTGGGCTGGATCATACTGGCTTGCTTGACGGGGAATGGAGGTAGGAATATTGCGATTCCATCACAGTTGATCCCGACAGTTGACCCCAATCGGTTTAGGGAAAAAAACGGTATACTTACTCACACAAAATACATATAACTAACTGTCCCCGAATTGTTGTGCATAGATGATGTAGGTACCGCCGATTAACAAAATTTTAAAGAATATTTTCATTCATAATATGCATCAAGGATAACTACTTATCTATATATCTATTGTATACACTAGCGTATTAGTACAAACAATCGATACAGTGAATAAATTCGTTTGATATTCACATCAACTATTTTGTTAAACTATTTTTGAAGTCGATTTTAGGTGTGATATCGGTAAATAATCCATAAAAAAATACTTTGTTTACTTATGTATTTAATATAATTTCGGGGGACCAACTGTCGGAGATTGTTGTGTATGTAAAAAGCTTTCGGCTTTTAGACATAGATGGCGGTGATAAGAACTGTCCGTAGATTCCGCTAGATGGCAGTAGTACCTAAGTTGTCCAACAGAGGGACGGGGAGCTCAGAGAGGGTGTTGTGTGTGACGCTCTCATTAGAAAATTTGTACCAATTTAGCCAGCTCCAAGTTAGGTCGGCCAACGAGGTCCATATTATATACGCGAAGTATTAATAAAACCAGATAAAATATCAAGAATCTATTTATTCCCAAAAGTAATCTTCATACAAAGTAATCTTTCAATTTTTTTGTCTTATTTTTTTCAGCAACTAAACGTTAAGAAAACTTTTGGAAGCGGGACTACCCTTTGACGCTATTTAAAAGACATTAAATATCTGATATTATCCCCCAAGCGACCGATTTTTTTTTAAGTTGACCTAAAAAAAATACAATTTCGGACTCGATTTAAGTACTTGAAAACGAAAGCTCAAATCTAATACGATGTAGGTACTTAATCGATTCCAAAAGTGATCTAGATTCACCAATTTCCCGCTTGTATGACGTGTTTCCGGACACCACATTTTTGGTAAACGGACAAAATAGAACAATGACAAAGCAGAACAGTAGTTTAGATTGGGTTACGTTAGTTTAAATTGGGTTGGATTGGGTTAGATTAGGTTAGATTGGATTAGGTTAATTTAGGTTGAGTTAGGTTCGTTTAGATTGGGTTATTTTTGTTATTTATTTTTGGGGTGTTATGCCGTGTTACGCTACCTCCTCCTTTAGCCTTTAGGCATAACACGGCACAGTACCCCAAAAAAAATACTTGGCCGTGAAACGCTAAAATCATATCTAGATTGGGTTAGGTTAGTTTAGGTTAACTTAGGTTAATTTAGATTGAGTAAGGTTAGGTTAGATTGGGTTTGATTAGTTTAGGGTAAGTTAGGTTACTTTAGGGTAAGTTAGGTTAATTTAGATTGGGATATGTTAGTTTAGGTTGAGTAAGGTTTGGTTAGATTGGGTTAGGTTAGTTTGGTTTAAGTTAAGTTAGTTTAGATTGGGTTACCTATGTTAGGTTCGATTGGATTAGGTTAGTTTAGACTAGGATTAGATTGGGTTAGGTTAGTTTATATTGAGTAAGGGGCCGTTCAAGTATTACGTAACGCACTTGGGGGGGGGGGTCTTGTGAAACGTTACTGTGCGTTACGAGGGGGGGTGGAGGGGGGGGGGGTTCGAACAATGCGCTACGTAACATTTTTTTTCTTTATTTAGATAAAAAAAAACTAGAGAATTAAAATCTTCCAAGTTGTTCGTTCTCGAAATCTCTTGTTTTATTTTAAAAAGGTATTTAAGCGACTTTCCAGTACTTTGCGCAACTTAATTGTGACTTTCAGGTAAAAATTGTCACTTGGGCGTTACGTAATGTTTAAGGGGGGGGGAGGGGGGGAGGGGGTGGAGGGGGGGGGGGGTAATACGGAAAAACGTTACGGCGCGTTACATGGGGGGAGGGGGGGTCAAAAATCTTCAAAAATTGCGTTACGTAATACTTGAACGCCCCCAAAGGTTAGGTTCGATTAGTGTTTTTCCTCACATTTCTTCAATGTACTGCTTTGTGATTGGACCGTATTTTTATGAATAAACATATTTCAGGTCATCTGAATCGACTGCTGTCCCTTAGACTGTGGGTCCCTTTGTCCCAGCTAACTTACTGGGCCTATCTCATCAACCCGATCATCACATATACGGTGGCTTCGTTCAATGAAAAAAGCTGGCAGCTCACCATATCTGGTGTGGTAAGTGAGAATACAGTGTGTCAAATATAGTAGAAAATATAGGAGGACGCCACTGTAGTTCAAATGGCAATACTAAACTCATATAACTCATGGTATTGATGTAAAGCTGTGTAACGTACATTTTTATAAAAAATTTAAGAGGCGTAAAAGTGAAAAAAAAATTCTTTACAATATAGCTACTCACTGATCTCAAAATTAGAATTGCGTATAGGTATATTATTATTATACCTTCGCAATTTTGGGTTAACATAATGAAGAAAACGATAATGTAATAAAATATAAAGCACAGTTTCGAGATTGCTCACATTTATTTAAGACTAGCTTAAGTACCTAGCATTGCCGGAGCTTTAGATTGTGTCTCTAATTTTAGATCTGAATATATTTAACTTTTTCAGATCTAAAAGTAGTGTAACTAAACTCACCGTTAGTGATTCTTCCTTTCTATCTACTGTTAAATTCAAATTTATGTTAAATTAAATGAAAGCAAATCGCTTTATAAAACACCTTTTAATCAAATTTTCATGAATAAAAAAATGTTTTTAAAAATGTGGTTTACTGTGTTCTATACATTCAGTGACATTGGACTTTAAAAGAATATTTGACAGTTAAATTGGTGTTGCCAGCCTTATTTGACAGACTCTACGTAAGATAATTATTATAAGGAAATTCTACTCAACTCTAGATAAACACTTTTTATTTACTGTCGACCATTTGGGGCTTTTTTTCAAATATATCGCACCGTTCCTAATGGGGCCAACAGACTTAGCCATAAAAGATTTGTAAAAAAAATTATATAGATAAATAATGATCATTTGACTTGGCGTATTTCATATATTCCCATTGGGAATGTACGTCTTTATTAAACATTTAATTTTTCTATTGTTTTGACACTTTCAT
Organism: Limnephilus marmoratus; assembly: GCA_917880885.1. Taxonomy (NCBI): domain Eukaryota; kingdom Metazoa; phylum Arthropoda; class Insecta; order Trichoptera; family Limnephilidae; genus Limnephilus; species Limnephilus marmoratus. The sequence continues at coordinate 18,512,714 of OU862910.1, read as the reverse complement.
AAACCTTCCTATACATACTTGAACTTGTATATAAGTATGATACTTAAAATTTATTTCTAACAGTAATTGTTGATTTTTTTGCGCGTACGCCCCTTGTGCCCCCCCCCCCCCCCCCCCCCCCGAGAAAAAAATCCTAACAGTAATTGTTGATTTTTTTGCTCATCCGCCCCTTGTGCCCGCCCAGAAAAGAACACTAACAGTAATTGTTGATTTTTTTGCACGTACGCCCCTTGTGCCCCCCCCCCCCCCCAGAAAAAAATCCTTACAGTAATTGTTGATTTTTTTGCCCATCCGCCCCTTGTGCCCGCCCAGAAAAGAACTCTAACAGTAATTGTTGATTTTTTGCGCGTACGCCCCTTGTGCCCCCCCCCCCCCCCCAGAAAAAAATCCTAACAGTAATTGTTGATTTCTTTTCCCGTCCGCCCATTGTGCCCCCCCCCCCCCCCCAGAAAAAAATTTAAGCACGAGGTCCACTAATCAAAAGCTTCATAATTTTATCTACTCAAAATAATTATTTATTTTACCACATCAAACTCGTTTTGTCAAACAATCGGCAGTATTTTTACCAATGTTTATTTTTTTCTTTCAGCTCCTAAACTCAGCAGGACTGGTGTTGGTCACCTATCTATTTTCAATAGTGATGGTAATATCAATTGAAATGCCATTCGACAAAATTGTGGCCATGATGTTCAAATCGAACCAAGGAATGAAACCTCTTCTCAAAAAGGAATTATCAGTTGAACTTGAAACAAAACATAATAACAATATAATGAACAAAATGGAATAAAAATATGGCAAAATCTTTTTCAAAATCCTTTTCAAATTGTAACGAATTTCGCTGGCGATTATTTCGTATTCAGAAAAGTGTACACATAATAATGTAAAATAAAATATTTCGCTTTTTACTAAGTACTTTGTTAAACTTGGACTATTGCTTTTGGTTGTCCAAAAATATTGTTATAATTTTAATATTTTATTTTATTTATGTACAGCCCTGGATCTACGATTTTTTCAAACCGGGGCAGAAACTTGATAAAGGCGCCCTGTCACACCAGCGTTTGAGATGGTGCATCATTTATTCGGCGCTCGGGTTTATTCGGATCAGCTTGTGAAGCCCCTAGTTCTAGATGCGACGGGGATTCTCATGGCAGAGTCATCACGTGTACTATGCACGCGTTCAAAATCGACTTAGGATACGTTCATAAATCAACTTAGGATATGTTCGATAACCAATTGGGCGTTTTAAAAAATCAAATGAATAATCGATAGAAAAACATGCACTAGATGCCAAATTTTTTTTTTCAATCAAATGTATAAATTACGACTTTGGCGCCCCCTAAAACTGGCGCCCCGGTTTGCCCCCTCCCCTAGATCTGGGGCTGTTTATGTTATTTGCTTTCAATCATTGTGAATTTTAACTGTATTTTTCTGTGATTTCTCTCTCAATAGTATTGTGTTACAACCTCGAGTTAGTTTGAGAACTAGTAATTAAAATGTATGTTTTTTTTTCAAACACTGAAAGTCCAAGCAATATAACAATAATATGTTTTTTGAAAATCTCTCCAGAGAAAACATTGAGAACAAGTTTTTTTTTGTTATTGAGAAACTTTTATTGTGTAAGGTGAGAATATTTGATAGAACCACTATAATTTACTTACAAATATGTGTAATTAGTTATATAAAATATACTAGTACTTTTATTGGATGAAATAGTTTGCCCCACTGTGTGATAAATATACATGTATGTGATCACTAGATGACTTATTGTTTTACGAGAAAGTGAACACTGTCCCCTTAAACCTTCATGAAAATAAAGATTATGGAAAAGGAGGAAACTGTTCTTATAATGTGTCAGGAATTTTAATATACTTTAATAGTAGTTGCCGCCAGCCTTCACTAAGAATTGGCGCCACAAGAAGAAAATTGAAATGACCTAAATTATAAAATGTAATATTTTTCACCAATCGAAAACACCTCTTTGAGATGTGCATATACTAAAGTTAATCAACGGTCTAATAATTGCATCTATAATACGCCAAATGAATTAAGTCCATTCTGGTTAGTTTTGAGTAAAAACGTTAAAACATATTTGAGTGATACTAATTCTGTAAGGGTACGAATGAACTTCTGAAAAGTTTGTAATTGAGTCCTTTCATCGCACTTTGTTCAACAGCATTTTCTGCTAAAATTAAAACTTTTTTGTTCCATAAATATAAACATTTTTATGGACTCTCTTCCTGCTTTCCTTCCTGTTGTGGCATGGGAGGAAATTCAATTGGTGTAGCCGCTCCAAACAATTACCTTAATCTATGGTGAAACTAGTCAACCGTGAATTTTGTTCACTGTTTTATTAGGCAAATTAATGCTTATCATTATCACTTATCACACACATTTCATACTTTAAATATGTTTGGACTTAGTTCACTTGGCTTGTGAATCGTCCAATTATAGAGGTGTGTCTAGGTCCTGTGGAGGTACAATTGGAGCAGGTACAAGAATCTGCAGGTGCTGACTTGCCAAGGCACCAAGGAGTCAAGGAGCCAAGGCGCTAGCCTCAAAGAGTCTAGTATATCTACATGTAATTTTATAATTGTTGCAAATTATATTTTCTTCTCCTCATTCCTAGGTGGCACACATATTTTTTATTTATGAATTTACTACATGTATGTACTCATGTGTATGTCGGTAATAGGTAGGAGTTACTCTTTAAAAATGTTATATATACGTAGTACTACTTAGGCATATAAATTATAAACATATTCTAGGAAAACATATTAATGAGAAAAACAACAAAACTTTTAATTTGTTAGTGTTTTTGACAATAATTCATTTTCATTGAGTGATTGAAACAAAGTGAATCTTTATGAGGTATGTAAAAGCAAAGGCAGCAATCTTCAAAATATCGAAAAATTATATAATATATTAAAATATTATATAATACACCCTAGAAATGGCTTTGATGTAGATTGAATGAAATCCGATGTCTCTGCCTTGTTCACTCCGTCTCTCTTAGGGGGCGTTCAAGTATTACGTAACTCAATTTTTGAAGATTTTTGACCCCCCCCTTCCCCCATGTAACGCGCCGTAACGTTTTTCCGTACCACCCCCCCCCCCCCCTTCTAAATGTTACATAACGCTCGAGTGACAATTTTTACCTGAAAGTCACAATTAAGTCACTCAAAGTACTGAAAAGTCGCTTAAATACGCTTTTTTCTTGTTTTAATCGCGTTTGCGGTACTTAATAAATAAAACAAGAGATTTCGAGAACGAAAAGGATTGCCAACTTGGAAGATTTTAATTCCCTAGTTTTTTTATCTAAATAAAGAAAAACATGTTATGTAACGCGTTGTTCGAACCCCCCCTCCCCCCACTTCCTCGTAATGCGCAGTAACATTTCACAAGACCCCCCCCCCCCCCAAGTACGTTACGTAATACTTGAACGGCCCCTTACACTGCCTGACATTGTATCGCCATTACATTTAATTGAAATGAATTTTGGAGTAAGGGAAGAATACTCTTACTTTTGGATCACGAAACATGCCCATATGGCATTTCTTCTATTCTTTTTATTTTATTTGTTTACATTAACTCCACGCAGGAGGCCTTGAGGAAAATAATTTCCCTCAGGGCCTATCGTATCTTTGAGGATGCTTTGTGAGTGTCTTTTTGTGGAAAGAAATGAGTTAATCTGGGTCTTGAAGAGACCCTTATTGAACAAGGGGGGAAACTCAGAGGCCGGAAAACATATTCTGTATTTTAAATACTTACATAATAAAAATTGCTGTGCATATTTTCTAGTTAATTATATGTGTACCTATTTTATAATGTCAATGGAAATAACTATTTTAAATCTATTTAAGACCCAATCCAAATAGATGATTACAAAAAGTTATAAATAATTAAGAAATAGGTAGTTATAGAAAAAATTATTGTTATTTCACTCATTTTGAATTGCTCAATAAAAAAAAGTAAAAAAATATTTTATTATTATGTATCTGTATAAAAATTAATAGGTCTTCACTCAGGAGAATTTCTTTGGGTAGACTGGTTTTTTATAAATGAAGCACTTTTTTTGTTTTAACTTTAAGTTCTTGAATTTTTATTGTTATGATTTGATATTTATAAACTTGTAACTGACGACAATAACTTTCCCCACCCAACGGACAAGGGTTCAGTAGTATTTTAATTTCTTAGTGCAAGTTTTCGTAAAGAAGTAAGTTAATTTTACCGATGCAACCCCTTTTATAAGGATTTCATACATCTATATTTCCCTTGTTTGTTGTGTGAGAAGGACAAAGAACAAAAAAATGATTCTATCGACATCTAACGAACAAATCAGACAACTCTTGGATCGCAATCCAACCTTTGATAGTAACTCAACTTCATAATTGGTTTGCGTCCTGGGTTTAATTCTAAACATTCTCCGCCCCAAAATGAGCAGATATTTATTCTGAAATATCGAATCCATTTTTCTGCAAATTATACAAATAACATTATGCAAACAAATTATGAGCCTAAATTAAATATTGACTTTGCTCAAATCAAATTCAAATTCATTAAATTAATTTTAAAGTTATTCAATAACATAACACGCTAAGATAATTCCAAAAACAAACTACATTTTTAAAAACAAACAGAAACCATAACAATAATTACATCTAAACATATAATATAGACAGCACAATCATGTCGCGGCAGGTTTCCTGGTCATCCTTCCTTCCTTCCTTGGGAAAAAATTAAATAAAGACAAATCATCCTTCCTTCCATAGTTCATTGCCACATTTGGAATTATTAAAATGTCTCCAGATATATCTATATATGCAGTTTGCAATTCTAGCCAGCAGGCTATGTTAGTTTATAAGTGTTCATTAAGTGTTTTTATCCTTTTTTTTTTTTTAAATATATGGATCTACAATCCTTTTTTTGTTTTATTATTTTTTATATCACTCCCTACCACACTCAAGTTTTTATTGCTCCACATTTTTCCACATTTTGTACACTGATTTTTACTTTTAATTTATTATTATATCTTCCTTTTGTCCTTTTTGGTTACTTTTAACGTACAAATTTTTATATTATTTTTTACTATTTATTGGTTTATCTTGTTTTATGCACTCATTGTTTTTTTTCATAAAGCACAAGTTCCTTTTTTTTTTTTGCATTATGTGCTTACACAGCGTCTGGTCCGTTGGGTGGGGATGTTGACATCTTCAGCTCCTCGTTATCGTCTATTGGCAATAGACACAGCTTTGAGATGGCCCTCTGAGTAGTTCCATGCGAGGTTTTGAGAGTTGCCACACGTACTCTCCCGTCAGCTCCTGGATGGACTGCAATTACACGTCCGAGTTTCCACACACATGGTGGTAGGTTGTCTTCCTTCAAGACCACCGTATCGCCTGGTTTGAGCTGCGTATGAGGTCCGCTGGTCCACTTCGTTCTGCTTTGGAGTTGAGCCAGGTACCTCGATCAAAAAACATCGTATTAGCAAGGATTTTTTTTTTGATATTTATTCAGTCCGTTGACTGAAATATTTTGTAGATCTTGTTCCGGAATTACTGCAAAGCTTCCACCAACAAGAAAGTGACCGGGACTGAGGGAAATTAGGTCATTTGGATCATTTGACAATGGGGTAAAAGGACTAGAATTTAAACAAAATTCATCTGACACAAAACGGTATTAATTCCTCATATATCAATAAGGAGTTACTCGCTAGCCGTTTCAACTGACATTTAAACAGATTTCATTCTGACTTCTCAAAGGCCTCCAAAGTGCAGCGCCCTTGTCGGAATGTACCCCACATTGAATTGATAGCCCCGATAATGATTTTCCGACAGTAGGTAGTAGCATTATCTGAAAATAATTTACTCGGCCCTCCACTACGCGCGATAAAACGCTTCAAGGCATTTAAAAAACTTTCTGTATTCAAAGACAGTTCAAGTTCTAAGTGTATGGCTTTTGACACCACACATACAAATAAACATACATAAGAAAAAACACCAATAACAAAAATATATAAGCTCCTTTCGGCTGGAAGGTCTGCCATTATTTGCTGCATCGTGTATTAGATCTATAGCACATTATACATTTCCTTATTATCATTTTCACAAAATTTTCCCATTATTGGCCAGAACTTCAATCTGATTATTGCCAATACGGTATGAGTACCTGCATGCAAGTGTAACTGATAAATAAATAAATAAATGTAAATGTAGTTTTTCATAATTAATTCGGTTAAATTATGATGTGGTGGCAGCAAGATTGGATGTCGTTGATTTATTGACAGCAATTTTCCTTCGGAAAGCCTGCCGCCTACGCAAGGTAAATCATTATGTACATAAGGATTTAGTAGAGAGATGTAGTTCCTGAAAATATCCAAATCTTGTGTTACTGTTGCCAACACTACAGTTTTTGTTTTCACCTCAGGTGGATCTATGTACGTAGATTCTCCGCATGGCCAACTGGATGGTGCAAGAGTTAGCCAATCGGGTCCGTGCCACCAAATGGTGGATGTCAATAATTGAGAAGTCCTAATATCTCTGGATAGTACATCCGCAGCATTATCTTCTGATATCACATGCTTTTGACAAATGATTCTCCTAGGTACCTTCACATTATTTATCTGCGGCAATTCTTCCATATAAGCTCTCCAAACTTTCCAAATGTCAGGAGATATATCTTCAACCCACTGAGTTTTGTTCTGCCACAGACGTTGCATTAGTAGCTTCGCTACTATCGTTACAGGTCTCATCAGACCCGGGGGATTAAAAATGGATGCTATGTAGGATAACATCCGTCGTTTGCTTCTACTTAGCAAGCAATCTTCTTCACCACTGCCAGCCATTAAGTCATCCATGTAAAAAAATTCTTTAAGAATGCGACTGACCTTGGGATTTGTGCCTTGATTTTCATTTCCTAGCCGCTCCAAATATCTTGTGGCTAAGAATGATGATCCCAGACCGTAGACTGTATTCAGCTGATAATGTTGAATCTCCTCGCTGGGTGCGTCTCTCCAAAGGATACGTTGTAAGTCCCTATCCTCCGGCTGCACTAATATCTGCCGGTACATTTTTTCTTTGTCGGCTGTTAACGCGTACTGATGTTTTCTGAAATTCAATAGATGTGCACATAAATCCTTTTGCAATATCGGCCCAATCATGAGGGCATCATTTAGGGTAATTCCAGTTGAGGATTTAGCCGATCCATCGAATACGACTCTGGTCTTAGTAGTTGTACTAGATTCTTTGATCACCGCATGGTGAGGCAGATAGTAGTGTATTTGATTTGGTGACGGTGGTTCACATTGCGTCATATGACCTAAGTCCTTGTACTCCTGCATAAAATTCTTGTAATCTTTCATTAATTCTGGGTTTGAGGCTAATTTTTTCTCCAAATTATACAATCTCTTCTCCGCCATAGGGAGACTTTCGCCTAGCTGTTTCGCACAGGGGCGTTGTGGTAAACTTACAATGAAACGGCCTCTGCCATCTCTTTCATGAGTAGCTGTGAAGCTTTCTTCACATGCTCGCTCCTCGTGATTCCTATGTTTAATAGGACTTAGCTCCTCTAATTTCCAAAAATTTTCAATTTGCTTATGTATTAAGTTGAGTGAAAGATTACAAATTTTTACTGGCCTCTTTTCTGAAGTGAAGATGTGTCCCGAAACCAGCCATCCAAATTCGGTTCGTTGCAATATTGGTCCGGAATCTTGAATCTTCATCCGGTCAGAGTGCAGAGTCTCCCAGAAGGTGTCAGCCCCGATCAACATGTCTATCGGGCCGGTTTCATTAAAGTTTGGATCTGCCAATTGCAATCCTTGGGGGATGCCGGTGCCTTTTTTCTGAAATGAGATTTGCGGCAGATTACTGGTCACCTCCGACAATACTAGGCATTCAATCCTCTTTGAATAGGGTGAATAATTGGAAGATATTTCTAAATCCACAATGTTTTTAATATGCTGTATTTTATTATGAATTCCGGTAATAGGGATATCAGTTTTTCTAATTTTTAATTGTAATTTAGAAGCGAATTCCTGGCTAATGAAATTAGACTGTGCTCCGGAGTCCAACAAAATTCTAGCTTTAATTGGATTTCCTTTATTATTTCTCACGTTAATCACCGCCGTTGATAATAAAATGAAATTGTTGGATGTTTTCGATGCATGATTGTTAACAAGAGGTTCTCTTGAAGAAGTATCGCTTCCCTGATGACTTTGCATTTTGTCTTCATTTTGCAAATGTAACAAAGTGTTGTGAGAGCTCGCACCACACTTGCGACAATTATATTTACTTTTACAATCCTGAAATTTATGCCCTACCGACAAACATTTCAGACAAGCTTTCAACCGACGTATTGTTGTCATTCTATCCTCTATTCCCAGATTTAAAAACTTTTGACAATTATAAATTCTATGATTTTGATTACAATTAATACATTTTAAATGTTGCGATGATAACGAAACATAAGTTTCTTTCTTAAAATTAGAAGGAAATCCCTTGGCATGATTCTGTCGCTTGTCGTTTGGTGCTGAGAATTCTAAAACTTGCACTCGTTCGTATAGACATTTCATGAACTCTTCATAAGTGGGGATTTTATTTTTTATTGGATATTGTTCCCAGCGCATTCTGGTTTCGCTATCCAATTTATTTGACAAAATATGAATTAACAATATATCCCAACTTTCAGTGGGTAGATTTAAATTATTTAATGCCTTTAAGTGCAATTGGGCTTCATCTAATAATTTTCGCAATGCCACATGATTTTCTGATTTTATTTCTTGCAATTTAAACAATGCATTAACATGTTTATTTATTATTACTCTGTCATTCTGAAACCTATCCGTGATCATTTCCCACGCAATGAAATAATTATCTCGAGTTGTAGGTAAGGACGCAATCAGTCTTGCCGCATCATCATACAAACAAGATTTCAAATAATAGAATTTCTGAATAACATCTAATTCGTCGTTGTTGTCAATTAATGAAATGAATGCATCTCTGAAATGTAACCAATCTTCATAATTTCCGCTGAACTTGGGTAGTTCTAAAATTGGGAGCTTGACGCCTTTGGAACGGACGATTTTACCGGTTTCGCTTAATTTATCCTTGGCTTTTGCTAATACCTTATAATATGAGTTTTCAAACATTTCTCGTTCGTTCCCTTTTTCCAATTCATCCTGCGATAATGTTTCAATTTTTTCTTGCAACGCTTCGAAGATGTCTAGTAATGGTTCGAATTTTTGAATGCGTATTTCGACCTCAGAAAGTAATAACTCATTATTCTCTAAGTAATCTTTGAATCTGGTTAATTTGGCTTTACATATTCCGCGCTGTGCAATTAATACTTTTAAATCCATGATTTCGTAAATAACAAACAATCAATACTCACTGATTGCTCTGTTGTGGTTCACTTCTAACCACGCTAAACACTAAAACACAAAAAACTTGCACTGTCTTTTACTTGATTGTTTCTTTTGTTTTAACAAAACACTAGATCACTAGATGCATGTATTCAACAACAAGAAAATCTATTGTTATTATTTTGTTATGAAAGTTCGCGACTCGATCTGACTTTACAAATGGCGTGCGCCTGCTTTACCGACTGGAAAAACACTTCGGAGTCAAACCAACGTCCAACGATCGCTTTCAGATTGTTTGAATAATCAATTAATACATTTCATGTATTATAATAATTATCCTTCTGTTTTTTGCCGTAGCATAATCATATGACTACCCACAAAAAACTTTGTTAGTTTCAGTTGCAAATAAAACAACGACGGTACCCGTCGCCTGCTTTATCGACAGTATCAAAAAACATCAAATTCAAAAACAATCAAAACAATGAAACCACAATTCCGATTTTTACGTTTTTTGCGACACTATAATCATAGCCAGCCACAAAAAATCTTGCCAATATCAATTGAACGATTAGTCCGTTGCTAATTTTTATACAACAATAAAATACCGAAGTGGTCTAACCGAATTTGTTTTTTCTATTAGAAATGGATAAAAAAATGGGATGGTCACTTGCCCTTGTTGAAGATCCGCTTCATCAGAATTCTCCTAGTTTATTGCTGGTTCATGTCTGGCTTTCATTGATTTTTGTATCCGCTCATGGGATCAATCCGGTCGAAGGATCAAATGTAAAAAATTGAGGTCTTCACTCAGGAGAATTTCTTTGGGTAGACTGGTTTTTTATAAATGAAGCACTTTTTTTGTTTTAACTTTAAGTTCTTGAATTTTTATTGTTATGATTTGATATTTATAAACTTGTAACTGACGACAATAACTTTCCCCACCCAACGGACAAGGGTTCAGTAGTATTTTAATTTCTTAGTGCAAGTTTTCGTAAAGAAGTAAGTTAATTTTACCGATGCAACCCCTTTTATAAGGATTTCATACATCTATATTTCCCTTGTTTGTTGTGTGAGAAGGACAAAGAACAAAAAAATGATTCTATCGACATCTAACGAACAAATCAGACAACTCTTGGATCGCAATCCAACCTTTGATAGTAACTCAACTTCATAATTGGTTTGCGTCCTGGGTTTAATTCTAAACAGTATCCATTATCGTGTGGGTAATTAATTTAAGTTTGCTCATTTTTCGTTGCACGAAAATGACAAATAGCTCAGCCGCTCAAAATTAAAAACCATTTTTCAAAAAATATATTGCTTTCTGATTTTTTTAAATTTTCAAAAGACTGCATTTGACAAACCCGACCCTGTCCATACTATGTAAGCACCTACTTTTCTCATATCAAGCCATAATAAAACAGTAAAATGTTCGACTCCAGATACTAATATCTACAGCCTGTACGTCTGACGAATATCTACAGCTCATATGTTGAACTAATATCTACGAACTTCAGAGTGTTGACTAATATCTACAGAGCGTAGGTTGGATTAATCAGCTAAATGTGTCCAATAGTCCGATATTAGGGATTTTTACATACATACTTACATAAATTAAGTTTTTTAAACTGCATACGAAATATTACGTTATTCCAATATGCTATACATAATTGCAAATCCAACCTCTGCCAGTGCTGTAGATATTCGTCAACACTTTGATTCTCATAGATATTATTCAACAGTTTGAGCTGTAGATATTCGTCAACACTTTGATTCTCATAGAGGAGGAGTCTACTAATATCTACAGGAATTCCAAAAACTGAAAAAATCGAACTAATAACTAGTATCTGGAGTCTCTCATAGATATTAGTTCGATTTTTTCAGTTTTTGGAATTGCTGTAGATATTAGTAGACGCCTCCAAATGTTCAGGAGAAGGTTTTTTTTAATTAACTTTCTTCATTGATTCCAAGATTTTGGTTAATTAGGATTATTAATCTTAGGTTGCTGACTATATAAAGCTGATAATACAAATATCTAAATGCCTTCAGTTGTTGAGATAGTGGTGGTAACGCTGTTTTGCCTACGACCCTGATAGATTTTTTTCCCTAGGAAATGTCGTATATGCTGTTTGGAGTGCATAATTATTTTTGAAATATTTATCACGCAATCATGGATAGGTAAACAAATAACTAAATAAAATGGTTCCACGACGGCTGATCCTAAAGTTGACTAAATACAATGATTTGCAAGTAAGTATGCAAAGAGGATATACGGCCGTATAACCAAAGTCGATATACTTGTATCTGCAGGCATCTTGATTGTTTACGAATAACCTGACTATATTTTAAAATTTCCTACTACCAGCACAGAAAGCCGAAAATGTTGGTTGTGTCGTGGCGGAGGACTTAGCTGGCAGAGGAATTGAACACGCGACGCCTGGGTTGGACCCAAACACGATGCCAACTCGGCGACCGACCGGAAATTGTAAGGGTAACAATATAATTATTTATTTTCATATATGTATACAAACCGTCTGAAAAAGTTAAACAGAACTTTTACAAATCTACTAATAACGATTCGAATTCAAAACAACGAAAACTGGAATTATTTCACCTGCGATAGATGCATGTATGTACACATCACCACCCTTACCAACTGAATGAATAGGACACGCTAAGTGCTCTTAAAATATTTTATCACTGATACCATAAAAAGATGGTGTCTCTTTTCCGCTAGTTACAATACGGACGCGTAAATGAGACAAATGGACGTTTCGTGATGATGCATAGCAAGCATACTGTTTAAAAAAGCAATGTGCTTAAAAACTAATTATCATTGCTCTCTGTAGGGTAAAAACTCAGGCATTATGTCCGGAGCTCGACTAAAACCTACTGTCATTTATGCTATGTTAATTACACGTTCAAGCAGTTCTGTCTCAGTCGGTAATGTGTTGTTGTGATCTATTTGTAAACACATGGACAGTTGGTTTTGTTGCAGAGTTAGCTTTTTTTAAGCCAATTGTTTTGTAAATTCAATAGGATTCCTTGAATCCCTTTCTAAATCGCAAACGGGGCAAGCAATTCCTTCAGATAATCAGGGGGACGGAGCCGGTGTTTAACTGGGTAGAAATAAAAGGTGCAAAATCATCATGTAAATGTGTTTTTGCAAAATAAAGTCAGAATACTTGTCAAAACGGAGTAAGTTTTTTACTGAATGTGACCTAAAACCCTAACAGACATGTTGCTGGAAGTGTACACCGATGCACTAATAAATGAGTCGGCAACCTTTTCTTGTAAAAGGGCCAAATATTTTATGTGGGATTGGTGCGGGCCGCACTTGGGTCACATGTCATTACAGTGTACCTGATATTTGGTGACTTAGCAAGGGTACCCGGGTTCATGGGGTGAGGTATATACAAGTCTTGGTGGCGGATGGGTCTGCCCACCTCGAGGAAGACTGGTTGAGGGAGGTCTTTCGACCTTTCCAGCCGGACTCTCTCGACTCATCGCCTTGCACTGCAGTTGGAAGGATCGATTCATACATCCATCACTCCTGGACACATTGACACCCAGATTCCTACTCACTCCTCTTACCCTTTTCCTTCCCAGAACTTCCTATCCTTCCCTCCCTAAAAAAGACCCCCCTACACGGCATCCTCTAATGACATAGGAAATTATTTTCCTGTGTGTGAAGATATTGTAAAAAAAAAAAAAACTACAATATTTGTGTACAAATATTTTAGTTTTAAAAATAAAACGCTCACCTATTGTATATTTTTTGAACATTTATTGTATTTAATAAAATCAATGAGATTTTTGTGGTTGTATTTGACTTGCAAATTTTCTTATATTAGCTTGCATTTTTGAAGTAGAGTTGTGTAGTTTCGCGTCTTAAATGTGAATCTGATAAACGAGAACAGTGTTTGTTTTCTCGATAATTTAGAATTGAAAAAGCTTGCTCACAAATTTATTCACCACCAAAAGCAGTAAACTCAGCAAACCATTTTAACTCCTTGTTGTTTTCAGAAGGCAAATCCCCATAGTAAGTAATCCACCAAGTTTTTCCTTTAACCGGTCACAGGCCGGAGACGCGCCGGCGCGCGCGTCATATAATTCAAATATTTGAATAATATTGTCGACGAAAAACTTTTGGTCTGCGATTTTGGCCCTTCTATGTACATAATTTGTATGAAGAACAGTGTCAGAATCGCTTGCGCCATCATTACTCTAGGTGGTGCTAAAAGTTTCATTCACCTAGTCACCCTGGAATATTTTTAAAACGATTTCATCCATGACAATGCGCTGTCATAAATTGCCGCGAATTTAACGGTCACAATAAATGAGTGTATCGCGAATAAAACATCGTAAAACCTATTAATTTACGTAATAAATGCAAGTAATGTTGTTTTGGTAGATAGTTTATTGTGTTGTGAACGTTTTTCAGTCAATAAAATATACAATAGCTCAAAATTAATCAACAAAACATTCAATTCAAAGTTCAAAATGGTGCTTTTTTAGTGTTTTGTGAAGTTTCGCGAATTTCCGCGAAATGGCATGGCCTGTGACCGGTTAAAAGCCATTTTAAGTGATACCACACTTTTTTGCAAATCGCTCCCCCTTCGCTCTCTTTCACTCCGTTGTGTATATCATCCGTCGCATGCGTTGCAGCGAGAACCTGGCAGGCCTCACCAAGACGCCTCGCAGGTGGCCGACCTATATACTAATACATAAATGCTAAGCTTTTTTATTGCAGCCAATTCTCGCTGCATTACCTATCGGTGAAATAATTAAAAGAAATAATTTTTCAAAACATTTATTTACAGGTTCATAATATATGTGGATGTTGCAAGAATTCTGCTACAGTGTTATTAGGTTGGCTAAAATTTTAGTGCAAATACAATATGTCGGAATCCTGTGGTCCACCAACTTTTTTCGAAGCTAGGTGATTCAAAGAATGCGGAATATTTAATAAGTTAGAATTCTTTAACACAACAGAAAAAAAAACAAAAATTGACAAGCTGGATTAAAATTTAACAAGCAACAGTGTTAAAATATAAAAAAAAAAATTGGGAAGCATGAAATGAAAATAAAAAGAATTTTTAATGAATGTAATATTCCCGGCATGCAGAATTTTTTGACGAACGTGGTACATATATTTATTATAATATCAGTCTAAAATCTATTCTTATTTTTTCAACTTAACATTAATAAATAAAATTGTTTAAATTTAAAATATACATATACACTCATTCATACCACTACGGTTAGTTATAAATTTGCTCGACACTAAATAAGAAATTATGTAGCAAATTTAAATACAAAGGTTTCGAAATAGATTAAAATTTTATTGCCGAGATGCGATTCAATGAACATGCATTAAGATTTTTCTCCAATATTTTAGCAGAATATTTCTAAAATAACACCAAGAAAGCTAGTATGTATATACATAAAAATAAATAATAATTCGTTAAATTGAATAAATAAAACAGATTGGTTACACTAAAGACAACCCAACCGATGGACAAATTTCATCATTAGCATGTGAACAAAATAATAAGTTATTTGTAAATGAGCTTCTAAAGATTTTTATTCGGCACTCGGCAGTTGGTAGTGTATGTATTTTATTTATGTACCATCATTTATTTTTTATCAGCTATGCTTATAGAAAAATGTGTTTATTACTATTTTAATTAATCCTCTACGTAAATCTATACAGGAACTCTGCAGGAATTATAATTCTATTATTTGTGCGTTTGTCAGGAGCTCTTGTGTTGACAAGAAATTATCAATTTCATTTACGGAAACAAATTTCAAATCTAAAATTAGATAGGAGACTTAATGGTAAAGGTGGATGTACAGCACAGATAAACCCAAGTAGACAATGGTTTTTGTGCACAAGTATCTTTATCTGGTTTTAACTCTCATTCTATCTTTAGATTTTGTTGATTTTCTGGTATCCTTCTACTTACAAGGACACCAGGAAATCAACATTAGCCTCCACAAAATAAAATCCGACATTAAATGATGATTACATTTGTATTTTGCCAATCTGAATTGCGTTAAACTTAAAACGTATGAGAAATAGTTTGAAATCTTTGGTTATAAAAAAAAGTCAATAAGGCATGGCTGTCTTTTATGAATAGCATCAACTAAAACTTTAATCAGAATTTAAAAAAGAAATTTAATATTATTTGTAATTAAATTGGTACATATTTTTTTTGTTTATTGACGCGGTTGAAAGCTCCCTTTTTAATAAAAAAAAAAAGACTTAGTATGACGAAAATGTTCATGAATTAGAATAATATAAAGTGTTATACATTGTAAATATTTTATTGCACTTTTTGAAAACAATTGAGTAATAATATTGTTGGGAGTTGGATGAAAAAGTTGTTTGCCAGATTTGTGGGTAACTAAGTTTTACCACCGCGAATTTCTATACAGTAGAATTCGGATATAACGACTTCGCTTATAACGGCTTACCGTTTTCATCACCATCTCATTACCATCACTAAAAACGGTAAGCCGTTATAAGCGAAGTCATTATGACAATGTAAACTCAAGTTAGGTTTCATGGTTTGGTACTAGGAAAACATATCCATTTAGTACGACTCCGTTTTAAGCAACCAACTTCTTAAAGCGACCTAATTTGACGTATTTTAATTATAATTCGTCCGGTTAGAACGACGCGCAGTGTTTTGTTTACAAAACTTACGCATCAATATCTCGCCTACTCGGCTACTCCCCGCGCGCTGCACCTATCATAATCATAGTCAGTGTTTATCATCTGTTGTGACTAGGTTAAAAGCTCTACACAATGAGTTCCGTGAAGCGAAAGTGTTATTCAATAGAAGAAAAAAGTGTTTTATTACATTGTTTAGAAGCCGGTGAATCAAATATAACCCTCGGGAAGGACTTCGAAGTGTCTCATGTAAAAACAAGCTTATGTTATCCGGCCATTTTATGTTTCTTCCGGTTAGTACGACAAAGTATTGTCGGCCCGTTGAGGGTCGTTATATCCGGATTCTTTTAGAAAAAAAAAAACTCTTTTTGCTCGTAATGCTTTACACATTTAGGCAATTCTTGACCATAATTTTTGAGATGATAACGCCGCGTACATAATTATTTGTTAGTTTCTTAGGGTATAAAACCCACTTTCGTTGGGGTTATTTATTAACCAGTCAACTGTCAAGTTGCGCAACATGTGCGCAACAATTTTTACGACAGTGCCCAGCACCCAAGCTCTAATACGATCCGCGCTGGAATTTTTTCTGATGCGATTTTAACCTTCATGCTTTAAAAACTTCATAGAGGACAAAATCAGAATCACTTGTTCTAATGTCATTGTAGATTCTACTATTTATTTTACATTTCCCACTTTTTTTTCAATTATTTCTGGCTTTCACCCTTCAAGGGTGTTCTAGGCCATCATTTAAAATTACAGAGAAAGGAAAGGTGAATTTATAAATATTATTTTTGTTTAAATGTGCAAATTTCAGAATTATATGGAAAATTGGAGTCGAGATCAGACTGAGAAGAGATGAGAGGTTGAATGGAGGGGAGGTAATTTTAGATAACGCTTGATAGAAGAGAGGATATTCATTTAGAGAAGGACAACCAAAAAATATGTGATCTAAAGTTCCATGCATCTAGATCACAGAATGTCCAAACTGGGGAGTCAAGGGCGTGACTTTTAAAAAGGTGAGAAGGAACGGAATAATGTCCGATTCTCATTAGAATAAATGAGGAAATTTATTTTTTGGAAAAATTTGGGAATTGTTGAAATCCCGGTTTTGATGGGATAGTCCTTTGTAATCAGGCGTAGCAGGCTCCGTTGGATTTCTCACATTTGTTTTATGACATTCTGTCATTGCACTAGTAATAACTGCCGAGTGACCCATTCTTACTTAAGATTCAATGCAAATACATACATACATATATGTGTGTGATACTTTTCAATGAGATTGATTCAGATATCAGATTTATATATTATATTATAGATCCGGAGACAGCCGTGAATAAATACAACTTTAGAAAATAAACAAAAGGTTACTTTTAAAATCTAAAAGAACCAAAAGAAACAGATGCTAGTTATCCCAACTTGCAAATCAATCGTTTCTTGTATCGCGTTGCAGAAATTAGTAAAGACTTGTGAATGTTTTGAGAGACAACTTATAATAATATATATGTATTGTATTACCGACATAGCCCTCAATGTTTAGGATCCTTTAATATTATGGATTTAGAGGTAACAGACACATAAAATACAAAACTAGACAATACAAACACTTCACAAATTTCAAACCTAAATATATAAATATATTATGTACATGCGCTTCTCCAAAAAATAATATTACATATTGCAAAATAATAACTTCCAAAATTCAAACACATTATACAATATCATAAATAAAAACGATTTTTATGACGTTATGCATAGAGATTGATTCAATATTATTGTATCAGAAGGTGCTCTGTTGTGAAAGAAGCATGTGAAGATAGAAATTCCTCTGACCAGCAGAATTGTTAAACGGAGAAATGGTTAAACAATTTTGGAACAAGCAATGTAACAATATTGTTAAATAGAATTATTTGATTTTTCTTATAAAGACTTTTTCCAACAGTAATTAATCACAAACAATTTAGATGAGACAATGGAATGTAATTTAGATATAATTTTCTCAATATGGTTCAGCAGTCAGGGAGGCTTGTATTTTATACAGCAGAATTACACCTTTTATCCTAATACATAAAATATCTAGTGCTCGGATCACATATAAAATTCTGAGCATATTTGTTACATAAATGTATATTAACTGTCGTTAAATTTGCTCTGTTAACATTTTTGCTTAAAAATACACTAGATCAGAGTTGTGCAAACATTTTTAAGACTTAATTTAAAAAATGCACCATACCTGTGTATGTACGTACCACAAACTAATGAATTTTGTATAAAAAAAAAAACAAATGATAAATTATACAGTTTTTATTAGATTATTGAAGTATGACATCAACTAGCCTCGGATCTACGACTTTTTATAAATTACGATTTTGGCGCCCCCCAAAACTGTCGCCCGGGGCAAGTGCCCCAGTTTGTCCCCCCCTCTAGATCCTGGGCTGACATCACAAGGTGTTTCACAACAATTTTAATAATAACCTAGGCTACACAATACGGGATTATATTTTGTATCTCAAGGGCCAACCTTGTGTATTCTAAATCATTACCTGCACTTCTCTTTGAATAATAATTACAACACCGTGGTTACAATGCATGGATTTACTTTAAGGTGTATCTTACACTTATCTGTGTTAATTCGATGCAAATTGGAACCATCTTAAGCTACTCTACTTGTGAATTTCGTGCAAGGCACATGATAAGCAGTAATATAGTCCAGTTGCTGAGATAATAACCTCGGTATGAACAGAATATTTGTAAATTGCACCTCTAACCTCACACTATCTTTTATGAATTCGTAAATTACAGATCATATACCAGAGAGGGGAAAGAATATGTAGAAAACCGAAGTCATTCTCTTCAGTTCAATCATTATGACAATCAAGCTCTCAAAGTACGGAATGTGATACCAAGAATTTCTGATTGAAAACTGAGCTGGATAGATTCTTTGATTCGCCGATATACTCAATCAATTATTTGAAAAGACAGCTAAAGCAAAAAATTTCATAGAAAATGCAGTTAAAATCAAAGCAATGAACACATAGGCTAATCAACGAACCTATCTTAGAGCAATCCTTGAATTTGAGGAATTGCAAGCATCTACTGCTCACATCTAGCGTGACAAGGGGACCACTTCAATACCAGATTAAATCTACTTCAAAAGAGATCATTTTACGCACGATCAACCCGTAAACATATGCATTATATTTTTATTACACTAAACACAGCAAACACTCAGATAATTTTATACCTCTACAAGAACCAGACAATTTTACGTCTGAACCATATTCAGGAGTGATAAAATAAGTCTATTTAATAATATTTATAACGCAATATTTATAACTTGGTATTTGTCAGTTAGGTCTCCAACTATGGACAAAAAGATTGAGTCCAGCAATATGTACTCAAGCAAGAAAAAAATTTATATTTTGGATGTTCAGAATGAAGATAATATAGTTTCTCAGAAGTATAATAAAACTCAGTTAATTTGAATGTAGATTGGACCAAAGAAAGATTGGACTAATGCGCCCTGCTCGATTTGGAAGTCCTAGCTCATCCTAGATGTACGATGGTTGCCATTTACTAAACAATGCAATAGTTGCCATCACTGAGAAACATAATCCAGAGACTATTTTTACATATAATTCGAATAATTGGAGATTACAAAGGGTCTTATAACTTGCGGTTATGATGCATCAGAATTCTGAACTTTCAAGGAACAATTTCTAGTTTCTAAGATGTTAGACTAAACCGTAAATTGTAGGGTTATCAAGATAGTCCCAATCATTTTGATCCGATCACAACGTACCAATGATAGATCGGGTCACTTTAAAAAAAAAATCAATCATTAGATCGAATAGCTGTCAGCACCCATGATGGGTGTGGTGAGCGAGCTTAGATATTTAAATTTTTTATTGGGTCAAAAGTACGCCATCACTTCATCAGTGGGTTGTGATCAACCCGGATCACGTAAAATGATCAAGGACTACTTTATAGCTTCTTTTTAAATAAAAATAAGTGAATGCCTTTTCCTTTGTTTAATGGCTTTTTACATTTATATTTAGTGAGATATAATAATAAATAGTCAACAGACTGAAATCACAGTGTATGACGGGTGACAAGTGACATTAAAGAGACAATGGACAATCTTGCACTCTCTTATTGTTGTATTTACGTCCCGATCGCTTCCCAAGCCCTTTTAGTGCTGTTGTCACAGATGGCACAGCCGTAGTAGTACTCTTTTGAGAAACTTTTACAGTACTCCTCCTCTTTCAAGTTTCCGAGATAGAAGAAACAACTGTAACGGATGCATATAGAATTCAAATAGTCATGACAGAAGGTAAATGACTTCTTTCCATGGCTTCCTTCCACCTTTTTTTGTCGGTCCCATTTTAAAGTGAACAAAACCTGTAGTAGGATGTAGAGGGGAGGCTGCGCAGGATCAAAGGCCATTGGTGAAGGCATCAGGGCTCAGGGCTCCCGAGGGAAAGGGCAGTCGCAGCGAAGTAGGGCGCAGAAGAGTTACAGCAGAGACATAGCTGACAAGTAGTATAATTTAATGTGACTAATTAGAATAATTCCTGCAGGTTACCACTCGAGGAAGTCTTTAAGCAGGGTTGTTCTCCGTTTCTCCGCAATATCCATTTGGTTCTGAAGGTCTCCCTTATCTGTGGTCTCTGCGCGTTCTATCTTCCAGGACAGGTTTTCAATCTCTGCCTCCAGTTGAGCCTGAAATGAAAAATGAAAAAGTAAATCCAAGAGTCATATTATGAGCTGAACAGTTCTTGTAAAATCATTTATAACTCAGTGATGCTTGTTTGATTACCAATTGTTTGATTGGGGTGGGAGGGCGGTGAGAGGGGGGAGGGGGGGAGTTGGAGGAGGCGGAGTGGGAACCCCCCTTACGGGGGGGGGAGGGGAGTGGAGTGGGGAGAGGGAAGGTGGAGGTGACAGTGGGAACGCGAGAGGAAAAGAAGACGCAGGAGAAGAAGGGGAGGCGGATCTCATTGCGATGAAATGTAAGTTCTGGCGATATGAAATTTGTATAAATGAAAATGTGTGTATTTAATATATTTTGGGAGGGGAACGGGGGAGGTGGGGTTTGCGAGAGGGGTGACGAGGGAGGGGGAAGGCCCGGGAAGGTGGTAGGGGAACGCTGGAGGGGAAGGAGACTCAGGAGATGAACGGGACGCAAGGGAAAGGACATGCAGGGAGAATCAATTTATTTCTTTGAATGGCTTTGCAACACACGCCGGGTACCAGCTAGTAGACTAATAAACAAAATGCATTGTCTCCAGTAACAAGTGTGAAGAAGAGACATTGGACAACCATTCTTACTTCTTTAATCCTTTCGTCTCGCTCTCTCATGCTGTTTCTTTCATCCTCAAATTGGAGATACCATAGTCTCCAAGTTGCCATAGTATCCAAACCAACAACACAACAGATCAACATATATTTTAAAGAAAGCATGTTAGAAGTATGATGTAACCTGCTGGTACTCGAAGAGATCCTTGCGTGGTCCCGGGTCCATGAAGTAGGCATAAGGGTAGGTGTACTGCAGAGTGTAGCGGCACCTCGCCAGCAGGGAGGCCCCGTCAAACAGCGGCTGCCAGTCTATCCAGGTGCCTGATCCACCAAGAACCTAAACAACACAACACGCAAACTAAGGATATGGCATTTTTTATAGTCACTCCAATAATTCATCCAATCTCCTGTATGAAACAGATACATTTTATGAAGCAAAATTTATAGCATCTAGAATATATAAAATGTAAAAAATTCACGGGAAATCCAAAGATGGAAAAAGGCCACCTAGGGAAGACTAGAGCAAAGATGGTATGATCACCTACCCGTACCTAAACTTACCAGATGAATAGATTGGAAGAAAGTTGACCTACTGAGGTCTGCAAAGACTAAGTTTCCTCTGGAAACAGATGGAAAGTACAAACTCAGCTGTTACGGATGTGACAAGATTATGTATGCCAGACAGAGCCGATGATCTCCAAAAGGATATAAGAACACTTTCAAGCATGTAAACTCCGACAAACCGCAAGCCTAATTAAATTCACGAAAATAATATTAATAGAGACGACGGAGATAAACTCAATAGTTCTTGGAATCTGGTAATATACGCCTACACCAAAGCTAAACGCAGAAAACCATTTGAATCAAATGCAGAAAACCATTAATACCAGCTCGTGCCAGAGGAGTGGAGCTGGCAATACGGTATCACATTTACGTACACAAGCACTGATGATGGAAAATTTAGCGTTGGCTAAAGAAGGAGGTAGTGCAGTTGAATTGAAATATCACAAAACAGCACTATAAAAATGTTACGTTATTATCATTATTATATTGCAACACAGCATAACACCCCAAAAATAAATAACGATATTGCATTGGTTGGCAAAAACTCGGGAATCAGCCCTGATCAAATGAGCATATGTATTTTTATAAATTTAGCTGTAAAGTAATTAAGTTGGAAAGTTACCTTCTGGTTGATCCGGCTCCTCAGCTCCTGCAGGGTCTGCTGCTCCAGACGCAGCGACTTGGCGTGGTTCTCCCAACGCTCGTAGTAGTGAAGGTACTTCTTCAGCGCCTCGCGGGCCTGCAAATTATTCACGTTCTATCAAAGTTATGAGAAGTAGTCAAAAAGCAAATGCTACACAGTGCTATATACAATGTTTACAATAATTTCTGCATGTGTGCAATTGTTTATAACAGAAAAAAGGAAGTATATATGATGTGGAAGCGTGCGGCTGTCACCGAGCTTCGACCAAAATGCATGGACTATAAAAGCGGCGGAGCCAATGAAAGTTTTGCATTTAGCGTGTAGGAAGAAGCAAAGGCAGGGCGCCAGTGTGCTCACATGTGAGCAAGTGCCAAGCATGGTCATAAAAATGCCGCTAACATGTGAGTGAAAACCATTCAACTGGTGAAGAATTTAAATATATATAAATAGGTATATTACGATGAATTGTTCATATGCAATATGAACATGAATAAATAATTTTGTCCATAAAAAACCCAATTCTTTGAAGTAAGGCATACAAATACAACGTTATATCGGGATTCAATTCAATTTTGTATTTTAACTTCACCAAAAGTGGTAGAGAGGCTGATGACCGCCATTTCAAATGCTGCCTTTGATTGGCATTTTTTTATTTTGTTTGAAGAAGTGGACAAAGTGTGGATATTGGCAGTTTTGATTCTATACTCCCCAAGTTTAGTAAGGTAAAGTAAGAAAGGTACCTGTGCGTGGTGCGAGTCGTGCGCGATGTTGGGGTTTTCCCGGTAACGCGAGCACTCATAGTACTCGGAGCCGTGGTTCCGCCACTCTCCGAGGCACATCCAGCAGAAGTCGTGACGGCAGGCGTAGCACTGCATGTGGTTGCAGCCACCGTTCTTCTCGATGCAGATCTGGCAGGCGGGGCAGTCCTGGAACAGGCAACATTATGCATCACAATTGCTACTTATTCAAGGAGAAGAAATGAAACACATCTAATGTAGGCTGACTGATCAACCATTTATTTTTTTACAATTTTTATATAAAAAAAATTTAGATAAGAACTAATGGGGTATCCCGTTCTAAGGTCATATTGTAAATAGATACGTGTTTGAATTATATGTAAGTACCTAAGTTAAAATATAACGAGAGGAAAATTATAAGCAATATCTAGAAGAAAACACAATACAGGCTTTATCTTTGTTACGTTGCAAAATTATATCTATATTCTTCCTTCCCGTGTCCATAACCCATATCTTAATGCTTCTTTTGAAGTCGGTTATTTTTTTATGGTTTTTATTGCAAGAGGGAGGATATTAAATATTTTTTTAGAGAAATATTATTTCTTTGTTCAAAAGTCATTTTAGTTGTAGGTTTTTGAAATCTATAATTGTTCAGTTCTAGTTTCAAATACTTTATTTTATTTTTGTCATTAATATTTAATTTAACTTCATTCATTCATCTCTGTTTATGAACTCCTTTAGTTGAATGCAATGCCTGTGTTGCCTTTTTGGCTCGCTTTACAATCGACTTCAAGTAAACTCATCGTACGTTACGACACCAGGGATCACGCAGTAATGAGGATCTTGTGAACCGGCCTGAATTTGTCTATGTAAAGTTATCTGAATTTTTGAATGCATAAATTAGAATATCTTTTGCATATAATTGTTTCAGTGACATTAAATTCAGCGCTTTAAAAACAGTCTGCAGGAGTTTTGATAATTTTCAAAATTGCCTTTTGTGCAAAATATAAAAATATACTAAAATGGTGGACAGGGCAAACACCTTTGTTAGAACAAATGCTGTCTTGGAACAGTGAATGACTTTATAAACCTAGGTTCAAGTGATGAAGGAGTTTGTGAAACAGTAGTAAGAAGAAGGATTTGTGACGAAAGATGCCAGGAGCAAATTGCAAAAGATCCGTCAATTCGAAGACCACCTCTTCCTCTTCTCATTTCCATCTCACTTCAACAACTCAACGCTCTTAGTGCATAATATTAGGTATGCTGTATTCGCTTTGGCCCTGGGATTCTTACCTTGGTGTGAGCACTGATGTAATTGGCGGTCTCCGAGTCGTCAGCGCACTTGGTGAGCCAGCGCTTGATGAGTGAACAGTCGGCAGGCGCATGCGGGGGCGCTCCGCACTTGAAGCACCACTGCGTTCCGCAACCCCCGCAGGTCACGCGGCCCCCGCGTAACCCCTTGCCCTGCACCACCACCTGGAGACAAGAAGAATAAGTGATGATGATTGCACTGATTGATGGTAACCTTGCTCACCTCCCGGCCAACCGCCTCGCTTCCAGGATACCCTTTTGGAATAAAGATGGCAAACTCAGTGGCAGACCTCAAGCATTAAGGCTGTCATACCAGCAAATCATAATTTCGATTCCGACTGCACCGCTCACACATCAGCCGTTGCAAGCGGACGTTTTTGGAACTAGATTTCGTTCCGCTAGAAGCCGGGTTTCACATACCTATAGTTCACGCGAAGCTGGACCTACAGTATGGTTCAGATAAAGATGTTGAATTCTCGCTTCCAGAATTTTAATAAGTAGTAGTTATTTGTAATTTGTGTATTGAAGTGCGTAGACATAAATAGATACATAAACACAGTAGGTATAAAGTAGATACCTACACAAAAAAACAATTTGTTATATTTTTTTAATATTTTGGTTTTTGTTTTTTCATTTTATTTTACGGCCATTAGAGTGGAAGAATTGAAACGTTACTTGAAATGGCTTTAGCCGTGTTTAGTGACCAGATCTGAAAAGTCAGGTACTTCCCCACCTCCATCTTCCCTAACTCCTTCCCCTCCCCCACTACCTTCAGCCTCACAACATACCCCAATTGGGGGTGATAGTCCCACTGGCTCCAGACGGGAGCAGTTGGGACTCTTGTGCGGTATTCATGAAAAAAAGAGTACCTAATATTCAGTTGGATTGTAAAAAATATCTCATTTTGAAATATTTATTCGTGTGCATAATTTTTAATTTTATATTTATGTGAATACCGCACAAGAGACCCAAATGCTCCCGTCTGGAGCCAGTGAGACTATGACATGATTATGGGGTATAGTATGAGGCAGAAGGTGGTGGGGAAGGGCAGGAGATGGCTAGATTGGCTATTCAGATCTGGTCACCAAACACGGCCAAAGTAATTTTTAGCAACGTTTCAATTCTGAATGGTGGTCTTACACCAGGGCGATACTAAAGTATCTTCCACTCTGGAACGTGACGCAAATATATTATTTTTATATGAAATAACCCAAATTAGTCAAACAAAATTTATTTGCCCACGCCGGGATTCGATCCCACGACCTTCGGATTGCGAGTCAAGAGCCTTACCTCTTGACCACGCCGGCCGTCAATAAATAGTATCAGTAATTTGGAAGGCGGGTATGGGTACCGCCGTCCCGGGAACCATGTATTGGATTATCAACACCGTACGGGTAGCCCGGGTTCATGGGGCGAGGTTTGTCAGGATCTCGGCGGCGGTGGAATCTGCCCCACCAACTACGTAGAAGGCCGGATCGGGAGAGACCTTTTTTTACAATCGCTCGATACATTGCCTATCTCTTCTTTGGGGATGCTGTGTGAAGGTTCGTTTCAGGGAAAGGGAGGAGAGGATCTTCTGAGAAGGAAAGGGTATTTGGGGTGGGTAGAAATGTGGGGGTCAGCGTGTCCAGGAGAGCGGATGTATGAATCCATCCCTCCCACTGCGGTGCAAAGCGATGTTCCGAGAGAGTAAGGCTGGAGAAGTCAAAGGGACTCCCTCAACCACTTTCTCTAGATCCAACCTGCCATGCAGCTGGTGCGCAGACGCATCCGCCGCCAAGACCTGAAAAAACCTCACCCCATGAACCCAGGCACCCCTGCTAGTCACCAAACGTTGCGAACCACTAAGGATGACCTACGGCAGACGTGTTGGTTATCAAAAAAATGGTTCCCGGAGCGGTGGTACCCATACCCGATTCTCATGTTTGTTATTTTTGTAATACGAAAAATGGATATAAAAAAGCCTACCCCCCATCCCTCTCAACCCCCTCCCCCTCTCACCCCACAACCTCTAACCACCCTCCACCCCCCCGCCTCTTTTACCCCCCCCTATATAAAAATCAATTGCTGTTTGTTAGTTTCACTAAAACTCGAGAACGGCTGGGCCGATTTAGCTGATTTTGGTTTTGAAATGTTTGTCGTAGTCCAGGAAAGGTTTAAACGTTGAGAAAATATGGAAAAGTTGCGAGGAAGATAGTAAAATCAACAATTTAATTCTCCCATATAAACTGTTCTACATACTTTCCTGTGAATTGCTAACCGTTCATCCGATTGCGATGAAACTTTGGTGAGTTGTTGTGAGCACGCCCGCAAAGTAGTCCAGTCAATAAATGCTCCAAAAGGAGGTGTAGAGTGCGTGAGCAGGGACCTAAGCGATTCCTCCAGAAACTTGTTTAGGGTGCTTAGGGTGTGAACATACTAAAAGTCCTGACGTCTTGGTTGTGAGCTAGGGGGAAGGGGGGGAGGGGGAGGTCCCAATTTTCGGGTTTCCGCTTATATCTCAAAAACGGTGCGTCACACATGAAAATTTCCTAAGGATAAGTAAAAAAAGCTCATAAAATTATCTACAACTTTTATTCTTTACGTAATTTTCGAAATCACGTCCATTTTTGACTTACACGCTCCACAAATGTAGATATTTTTGAAAAAAATTATTTTACCTCACATTTTTTATCAAACATTCCTTCATATCGTCTAAAATATTCATCAAAGAAAGAAATTTATTTATAAGAAGTTGTAATAAATTTAATTCCCTTTTAGAATATATATACATATGCAAATAAGTCTCCAACCAGTAAATATTTACAGCAATTTTAAGGTTTTGCGTAAAATGTCGTCATTTTCAGAAAAAGCTGTTTTTATCTTATTACTGACACACCGACGTGCAACGACGATTATGCGACGCTCTTTTAGTAAGGCGTATGATCAGATATGACCATGGAAACCACATTGATGCTATCATTCAAAAGCCGAGAAGGCATAACAGGAGGCAGAGGTATTTTGCACAATGTACTAGAAGTGGTTAGTTGGTATGAGCGCAACTCATGAGATCTGCACTTCCCTTGAAGAGTATTGTGGAGTCTTCACGTCCAGTAACAACACAAGGACCTCGGACAAGCCCACCGAAGTAAAGATGCAGCAGACATTTTCAAACTCAGTCAGTGGTTTGATGCACATCCTCCCTTCCCACAAGCCAATGAAATAATGTCAATTCCCAATGTCTTCTGTCAGCTCGTCGATAAAAAATCACGATGAAAAGGTTGCAGTTGACCCAACATTTCTGTTTCACCGGATGTGTATAAGCAAACGATCAGATGAGGATTTGAAGAAATTCTTTGAGTATGAGTTGGCCCCATTTCCCTTTGCACTGTTCAATGAAGGTGGGATGTGGAAGACAACTAAATCTGTCCTGTACAGCTTATTCGAGCCTACCAAAAAACTGGTCTACTGTCTCAGGTGAACATAGTTGTGGACGGAAAATTTCTACTACACAGAGTAATTTGGCAAAAAGATGCCTTCCTTGTCACAATTTGTGATCGTTACATCAACTACGTCAACCACCACTATCCTGGATGACTCACACTGTGGTATTTGATTGGTACCCAAACCCAGCCAACGGTACAAAATCACAATAACAGATGCGATGATACAGACTGAGAAGGTCAGCTGACATCAATTTGACTTGGAACACTTCAATACCCGTTAAAAAGGAAGATTTGTTATCCAATCCTACCAACAAAAGTAACTTCATCTCTTTACTACAGACGAAGCTTCGGGAGAATGGGATACAGACTCTTCAGGACATGATGCTGACTTCCTTGTTGTGAAGATTGCTGTGGAACATTCCTCTCACAGTTTTGTGAGAAGCTTTCACTTCCTTTTGATTGCTTCCACTCCTCCCACCCAAGATATTCTGCTGCTGACAACGGACGAGGGAAAACCAAAACAATGCCACTGTCCATCCAAAAGATGCAGCACCGTGCATTTGAACACATCCTGTTCTTACATTCATTTACCGGCTGCGACACAACATCTGCAACTTTCAGGAGAAGCAAGGTGGGCTTCTCAAAATTGTACTTGGAGTCAGAATTCATCAAGCAAGCGGCAATGATCTTTATAACCCCTCCTCTACTCACGGCGAGGTTGAAGAGGCTGGAAATAAATGTTTCCTGAAATGGTATGCGGCGCCAAAAAGACAGACCTTCCTTAACCAGTACCGCTTTTAGTCGTTCACAGGGTTGGTGGCAAATATGAAGCCTGACATCAGCTCCCTCCCTCCAACAGAGAACGCAGTTAAACAGCATTCCCAGTGCACCGATTGAGCTGCCCCCTGAATAATGGGGGTGGAAACATGAAGGAGAGACCCTGATGCCAAATACAACAAAAGATCTACCAGCGCCGGAGGTCCTTCTAAATATGATATTTTGCCGCTGCACCAGGGATTGTGCAATTGGCAAATGTGGATGCCGAAAAGCAATGCTGACCTGTTCTGCAGCGTGTCTCCGAGTCTCCTGCCAAGGGAGATGCCTCAATAGCGTGCCTGTTGCCGAGGACGACGATGACGACGACATAGAGCCCATTCAGCAAGAACCATCCAATACTGAGGATGAAGATGCCATGGATGAACAACGCTTGCGAGGACCCCCACGTCCAAGGAGGATGAGAATGTAACATGATGTTATTGAGAACAGTGATAACAATGAGATCTATAATTTTATGTGCTTAATGTAACGAAATAGAATAAACATTATGATTATAAAATACAATTATGTATTTTTCAAGTAATATGATTTTTACCTATTTTATTTAATAACTGGTTTTAAAGTGTGGTCACACATATTATTAGGCGAACGAACAAGTGTTGTGTGTCAGTAATAAGATAAAAACAGCTCTTTCTGAAAATGACAACATTTTACGAAAAAACTTCAAATTGCTGTAAATGTTTAACGGTTGAAGATAAATTTACATATGTCTATATATTCTAAAAGAAAATTAAATTCTTTACAACTTCTTTCGAATAAATTTTTTTCTTTGATGAATATTTTAGACGATATGAAGGAATGTTTGATGAAAAATGTGAGGTAAAATGATTTTTTTCGAAAATATCTACATTTGTGGAGCGAATAACTCGAAAATGGCTGGGATTTCGAAAATTACGTATAGAATAAAAGTTGTAGATAATTTTATCAGCTTTTACTTATTATCAAAAAATTTTCCTCTGCGGCGCACCGTTTTTGAGATATAAGCGGAAACCCGAAAATTGGGACCTCCCCCTCCCCCTCCCCCCCCGAGCTCACCACCTAGACGTCAGGATTTTTAGTATGTTCACATCCTAAGCACCCTAAACAAGTTTCTGAAGGAATCGCTTAGGTCCCTGCTCACGCACTCTACACCCCCTTCCTTGACTGGACTAAAGGTTTCTGTATACACTGGTGAGCTCTGGCATTATGAAATTTGTATATAAAATTGCAATTGGTGCCACGCAAACTGTTTGAAAACTGAATGTACCGGGAGTGAATGTATGGAATGCGGGAGGAGGTGGCGGATGGGAGAGGGGTGAAGGATGAGGGAGGGAAGGGGAGGGGGACAAGGGAGGGGAACTCGGGAGAGGGGGCCCGCGGGATATGTTGGGGAGGGGAACCCGGGAGGTGGGAGGGGAACTCGGGAGGGGGGAGAGGAAAACGGGTGGGGGTTTAAGGGATAGGGGAAGCGGGCGAGGGGAGTGAGGAGAGGGGAAGGGGACGTTGGAGAGGAAGGGGAGGCAGAAGGGGAACGGGACGAATGGGAAAGGACACGAGCTCTGGCATCATGAAATTTGTATAATAAAATTGCAATAAGTGGCACACGAGCTGTATGAGAACTGAATGTATCGGGAATGAATGTATGGAATGCAGGAGGGGGGAGGGGAATCCGGGAGGGTGGAGGGGAACTCGGGAGGGGAGAGGGGAATTCGAGAGGGGGATCCGCGGGAGGGAGGAGGTGATTATGGGAGGGGGGAGGGGAACTCGGGAGGGGGGATCGCGGGACGGAAAAGGGGGGGAGTAGAGTGAGGAGAAGGAAGGTGGAGGAGGAGTGGGAACGCGAAAGGGGAAGGGGACGCGGGAGAGGAAGGGGAGGTGGAAGGTGAACGGGACGAATGGGAAAGGACGCGCAGGGAGAAACAATTTCGTTATTAAATGGCAAAGGTTGGTACCCGGCATATATATAAATGCTAATAAATGAAAATGAATCGCCGAAATGTATGTACGCGCATAACTTCCGAACGACTACACCAAATTGGATAATTCTTTTTTTGTTGTGTTTGTTATTGCCAGGACAAGGTTTGTATATAACTACTGGTGAGCTCTGGCATTATAAAATGTGTATACTAAAAATTCAATGGGTGGCACGTGAGCTGTTTGAAAACTAAATGTACCAGAACTGAATGTATGGAATGCGGGAGGGGGGATAGGAACTTGGGTATTGGTGCCGCGGGTGGAAAGGGACGGGAACCAGGGAGGGGGAGGGGAACCTGGGAGGGGGGAAGGGAATTCGTGAGGGGAGTTGGCGGGACGGGGGAAGAGGAGTGGAGTGGGGAGTCGGAAGGTGGAGGAGGCGGAGTGGGAACGTTTGAGGGGAAGGGGACGCGGGAGAGGAAGGGGAAGCGGAAGGTGAACGGGACGAATGGGAAAGGACACGCAGGGAGAAACATTTTTTTGTTGAACGGCATAGCAACGCATGCCGGGCACCAGCTAGTATATAAATGAAAATGAATCGCCGAAATGTATGTACGCGCATAACTTCCGAACCCATGCATGCCGGGTACCCGCTGTATATAATTTATTTATTTATTTATTTACGGACAAATAGTCCATTAACAATATAACAATAACACGAATAACAAGCGAGCCTAAAGGCCCGACCCGCCTAGCAATTGATCACTGTTCGCATCGATTACCGTTCGCATGTCATTTTTTGTAACCAGCACCACTTTTCGTAACAATCACCACTTTTCGTAACGATTCACCAGTTAACCCCATGTGTCGAGCATGCGTAAAGAAGTTTTACTTTTAAAAAATGGGGCATTTTGGGACTCTTGTTTTTTGTATCGTATAATAAGGGACAAATAAAAACATTTATTTTTAAATATAAAACTTTTTGCATAAAAATATTCAATGAAAATGAAATTCGGTCAACCCTGTAGATTTTACGAACGTGAAACAAGGAATTCGTATGTATTTACATTTCGTTTCCAAAATATTATTTCAAACTGTTGTAATTCAGAGCGACGCGGACACGTCCTCGTCTGGCCACGTTTCGGACCGTAATGAACTGCGAAATTTTGTGTTTCGGCGCTATGATAAAATCGTCAAATGCGAAGCTGTTAATTAATTAAAATTAAATGCTTCCCAAAATTATTTTTCGGTCAAACTTATTTATGATTTGTCAATAATGTCTTAGCACAATAAGTATGTAAAAAAATATGAAATATATTAGTTTATAAGTGCGCAAATAAATAGACAAATGGACCAATTTTCGTCAAGAAACACATGTACGTACATATTTTTTAATGATTTTATTGAAACTAAAATTAAAATTCTAATACATAACTTTGCTAGATAATGTATTGATTTATTTCACTGCATGATTACATTATTTGAAATGGGTGTGGTATAATACAAAAACTTTTTTGAAA
Source organism: Limnephilus marmoratus (assembly GCA_917880885.1). Taxonomy (NCBI): domain Eukaryota; kingdom Metazoa; phylum Arthropoda; class Insecta; order Trichoptera; family Limnephilidae; genus Limnephilus; species Limnephilus marmoratus. Next base: position 18,480,458 of record OU862910.1, on the reverse strand, counting down.
ATTTAACAAATCTGGCAACGACCTATGGAATAACCTTATTATACTAAAAATTAAAAAAAATTCTAAAAATTTATTACATAACTACGCTAGATAAAAGAACAATCTTTCGAAATCCATTTATAATTTTTTGTGGAAAAGAGTCAATACGTCTTTTTTTGAAAATGACATATTTCTGGGTTTCTCTACCTATGTCCTCTTAATAAACACCTTGTCGTGGACCCAACTCTAAGCTGCCAGGGTTCTCTCTCCCTTTGAAGATGTGGACCTAATTAAACCACACTCAGTGCGGTTACAATTGCAGTAAGTATATGTGGCGTAAAACGCGCCTAAAGGATTCTAAACTGTGAATGTTGATACATATATTAAAATAACAGAGCACTTCATTAGTTTCCCGGAGGCACATCTAGATAATCTCATCATCCCAATTTGACCTCCACCATACGAAGAAGTGCACTGATGGACGGTCTCTGCAGCAGAATAATCTATGCATTTGTAAGTAGGGGGGGTGGTGATGTCGATTGTTAAATTTAATAAGACTTAACAAAAAAGCTGTTGCTTAAAACTAGTGCTAGGGGATGTTGTAAAGGTTTTTAATTATAAACACATTGTTTTTAATTATAAACACATTCCATAATACATGTAATACATATTCATACAAAAATGTTCAGTAAATATAGCATATACATTTTTTTAACTTCGCTTATTTGGGACAAAATGTTTAGGTCCTAATGTGTCCCAATTAAGGGGAATCGACTGTAAATATGTACGTAGTAATAAACCCTAATTTTGTTCATACCTGGCAATTAGGACCCGGGCAGTATCTCAACTGGGGATGGCTCTTGACATAATCCTGAAAGCAGAACTGCTGGTATCTGTCCCTCAGGGTTGGTTTATGGACTAGCGCTAGTACAAAGTCTTCTGGGGCACACACATCGCAGTTGGATGCCATACATCTTATTCCAGTTGAAACACCTGCAAAAGATCAACACTGTGGTGAACAATAATGCATAGATTGAAGAACAATTGACGGGTTGAAAACCATACCGGTACAAGTGACAAAAATTAGAAAAATGAGTTAAATGCGAGAAGTTATAGTAAAGATGGTATTTTTCGTTGTGCCAAAAGGGTATGAACGAGAAAAAATCGCAACGCCATCTATTATTGGTTGGGTTAACTCACACTGTATGTAGTGTCTTACAAAATAAAACACAAAATTGTCATTTTCTCTTTTCTTCTGATTTGTTGCTTATACCAGTATGGTTTTCAACCCGTCAATTTAACATTAGTCAATTTGTCTGAAGGCCAAAAATTACCTCTGTAATGTCCGTCCCAATGTAATTTAAGATTATAGGCTAAAGAGTGCAGGATCCTATATATATATATTACGTTAGTTCCTTCTGCCGTTATTCCCTCATAACACAAGTTGTCCTGATAAACGAGGATCTTTCACTTTTACACTGCACGGTATGCTATGCGGAAATTTGCTTTGATATACAAGTGTTTTGAATTACAAAAACGTTTCCCGAACGAATTCTGTGTCCGAAAGGAAAGGGGAGATGAGTAAAAAATTAGTCAATGCAAAGATGTCCCTTATTCACAATTTACATATATAAGGGACACTAACTTCTTTTTGACTCATCTTTTGTACCATGTGATTGACTAACTTAGCAAATGTTTTACATTTTACTATCTCACTTGCTATACGACATGACAGGTAACCAGAAAAAAACTGAACAGTAACAAAACAGATCATGATAAAATAAAAGTTAACTTTTTAGGTAAAATTTTTGGGAGGGATGCAGATCCCGCCAATGTGGGGGATTTTAATAAAAATGCACTTTCTAGATGAGAAAAGTGTGGGAAAGTTGAATAAAAAAGAAATAAAGGTGCGCTTGGCAAAATTGAGGGAGATACAGCCGTTTAAAGAATGAATAAAATGACACTTCGTGAACTTATACTACGCCATTTTGTTACTATTATGTTGGTATCTCAGACTTGCTATAAACGAAGGTTGATACGATTGTAGCCGACTTCATGTGATAGATGAGGCGCGTAATTATGAAATTTGTCTAGCGGACTTTTTTTCAACGATTTTTTAAACTGTTTATCACCTTCCAAATTAAAGTAACCTAACCTAAGACTACGCTAAACATGGTTTGTGCCCCTTTATAACGCCTACTCGCGTCAACGCAAGAAAAACATCCCAGTTTTCAAATAGTTTAGCGGCTACGCTAGGTTTGTGTAACATGGTTTATGTAACATGGTTTGTGCTCCTTTATAACACCTACTCGCGTCAACGCAAGAAAAACATCCCAGTTTTCAAGTAGTTTAGCGGCTACGCCAGGTTTGTGTAACATGGTTTGTGACCATTATTAATTCTGTTTTTCATAATTACGCGCCTTATTATATATCACACGAAGTTGGCTACAATCGTATCAACCTTCGTTTATAGCAAGTCTGAGATACCAACATAATAGTAACAAAATGGCGTAGTATAAGTTCACGAAGTGTCATTTTATTCATTCTTTAAACGGCTATATCTCCCTCAATTTTGCCAAGCGCACCTTAATTTCTTTTTTATTCAACTTTTCCACACTTTTCTCATCTAGAAAGTGCATTTTTATTAAAATCCCCCACATTGGCGGGATCTGCATTTAACCCAAATTTTTTTTCTCACATTTCTTCAACATTCCATTTTGTCGTGGAATAAGTATAATCTAGTCTACCTTGCATGATCTGCACCTCAAAGTGCATGGCCCAGCAGTCGTTGCAGAAGGAGTGCTGGCAGGCAAGGGCGGAGCGCCGCGCCTGAGCCGGGACGTTGGCGCAGACAGCACACGCGCCCCCGGTGCCGGCGTTGGGGGCACCACCAGCAGCCGACTTCACACGGCACATCACCAGCACCTCGGAAGCATTCTCTTTGTACTTTGTTATGAGTTCCTGCGCGTTCCAGTGGTAGACGTGGAGCATCACCTGAAATTAAATTATTTCATATTTATGAAAAACAATTTTTAGAAAACGGGATCGAATAACAAGATTGACAATCCGAGATGAGCTAAGTAATAAATAAAGGGTAAATATTCGGAACAAACGTCAACGGTTAATATGCACTTTTTTTTATAAAACCTTTAGGTTCTTCTTAATTACCATAAAAGACAACTATTTGCATTCGGGGAAGTTGAAAATGTTACATTTTTAATTTTAGTTACGTAAATTGAAAATTTGCTTTCGTATTTAAACACAACGCTTCACCATATGCAATTTGTAATGATTATTGTCATTTTATTATGTTGGTATTTCCTTAATTACAAACAGAGAAAAAAACCTACGGCTAGAAACCATTGATTTTCACTTTTTTTTTAACCTACTTTATGTAAAGGTGAAAGAATTTGAATGAAAATAACTAATATAAAAATCTTTTTTTAACGCATAAAAATAACGTCTTGACTCATATTGAATCTAACCTAACCTAACCTACTAACCCAACCCAACCCAACCTAACCTAACCTAACCCAACCCAACCTAACCTAATCTAACCTAATCTACTAACCCAACCTAACCTACTAACCCAACCTAACCTCTTACCTGTATTGACGAAAAAATCGTTAAACATCAATTCTTTAAAAAAAAAACATCCCAGGATTTATCTAGTTTGTATTCTAAGCAAAGTTTCTAACCAAATTAGTGCTTACCTAATTCAAAATTCGTGGTATAACTAAGTTTCTAGCCACTCGTTATTTTATATAGCCAATGCAATGTGAAATATCAGTAATACCAACATATTAAAATAACAATAATATTGCAAACAGAGTGATTTGACAGTGTGAAAGCAAATTTTCAATTTACGTAAATAAAATTAAAAATGTAACATTTTCAACCTCCCCGAATGCAAATAGTTGTCTTTTATGGTAATTAAGAAGAATCTAAAAGTTTTATCCAAAAAAAGTGCGTATTAACCGTTGACGTTTGTTCCGAACAATTACCAAATAAAGTAGCCTTGCTACAATTCGTAGAATAGTTGCAATTGAGGTAGCTTGTTAAAGTATTAACACACTTTAGGCAAGAAGGGTAGGTCCTGCTTGAATGCTTAAAAGGCATTGCTGTCAAATATTTTTATATTATAAAATTCTAAAGGGGAGATCAGTCAGTCAGCCGCCCCAAACATAGTAACAACTTCAGAGGTTGTGTGAGGAGAGGCTGGGCCTGTTACAGAAGGACAAACAGGGATGCCTGGAGGCGCCTTGTCGATGGGATGAACGACCAACAGGACAATGGGAAGAATATTGCTGAAGTATCATTAAGATGTGAGGTGCAATACTTTTTAAAAATCAAAAACTAAGGAACCAAGACAGCAACTAGCAATAAAGTGTCAATTCCAAAAACTTCTGATACCTCCGCCATCTTTACAACCTGCATCTTCTAAACTCGGTTTTTCTCACTAAAACCAATGACGTTATATACTGTAGACAAATGGTAGAAATCTCAAAGTGGGAAGCCAAAAGCAAGGCAATTGCACTGTACTCGATTTCTAGTACTTTAGTAATAAACTACGACGCGTCGAATAAGGTCGTGTCTTACCAGTAGTTAAGTTGCATTTAAAAAGCACCAAAATGCCCTCCTGTGTGATGAGAAAAAGTTTTGATTACACGATAAACAGTAGTAAAAGTGAAGGAATAACATTTCATTTGTAAATGCACGCAAACTACTCATTTTTATCGATTATTATAAATAATACAATTGCTTTCCGCCCGAAGATTTTATGCATCATTAGAGAAATCAAGGCCTGCTACAGTACAGGTCACATATTCTTTAAACGTCTATCTTTATCGTACATAAATAACTTTTGAATTAAGAAATTATTGAAAATCGCTGAAAACAAAAGAGTGTTGCTTACTTCCCACATTATATCATTGATTGATTCAAACGTAATAGTGCAGGAGTCTTTGTTTAAACCCATTATTCGGCTCCCTTCATCAATAGCTAAATCAGAAGAAAGGTCAATAAACTCAGATCATCCTATCCACCCTCGCAACGTACAAACAAAATGCCCAAAAATAAATCTCTTTGTAGTTTCAATATGTCTTACGCTTAATAAGCAAGATAAATAATAAGTTAAATAAATAAAACCATGTAAACTTGAAGGTTGTTGAAGAGATCACAACAAGGGTTGTGAATAACATAGCACCAAATATTATTTTAAAAGAAAATTAAATAACCTGTACATAAATCATGAAGTTTAACGAACCTAATTTATAGTGTCCGACTGAAAAAGAATTTTCTACCGAAACCGAATCTTCGGTATCTGACTCAGTTTTGGCTGAAACCGAAACTTTTTTTGACGTGTTAAAAATCTATTGTTTGCTGAAATTTGGCTTGTTTTTTACACTTATACAGACAGTTAACACGTGTTAAATGAAATAAAAAAAAACGAAAATTGAAGTATGTGAAAAAATATGTATACTATATATTTTTTTTATATTACTGATATAAAACAAACAAAAATTATAAAAATTAACAAAACATTAACTTCGGGGGGAATGCAGATCCCGCCAATGTCTGGAAATTAAATAAAAAGGCACTTTCTAGATGAGAAAAGTGTGGAAAAGCTGAATAAAACAAAAATTAAGGCGCGCTCGGCAAAATTGAGGGAGATGCAACCGTTCAAAGTATTTAAAATTTCACTTCTCGAGTTGATATTGACAGTCCGCCCGCCATTTTGTCATAACCTTATACGCTAAACATGGTTTGTGATACAAAAAAGTGCCCCTTTATAACGCCTACTCACGTCAAGGCAAGAAAAACATCCCAGTTTTCAAGTGGTATAGCGGCTACGCTAGGTTTGAGTAACATGGTTTGTGATTCTGGAGTACTATTAATTCTGTATTAGGTCTGGGATCCAACATAAGCAATGAAAAAATGGCCCCTAAAAAGGTATCAAAAGGTATCAAAAGACCCCTATAATTTGTGGTTTCCAGTGTTATCAATTGGTCACAATCTTCGAGAAAGCTCAATGACCTCGTGGTAGTTTTATGAACTGTGAATGTTGTTTTGAAGAGATCTTGGATTCAAAACCAACCAATTCAGAACTATGAGAATGAACTCCCACTTACCGAAGAACTTCACTATGTCAAAAAAAGCTTTTTGATTGATTTCCAAAACATATTGTTTTAGTTCCTCTGGCCATAATATTATTCTCAGTATTTTTCAATGCAAATCTATTATTAGAGCAAAAAACTGCGTATTGTTTTCCAAGAGGATAATTTTCATATTATCATAACATCATCAGGTTAGACTAAAACCTCGCAATAGCAACATAAAAACAAGTTTCGTGCAGTTCAATGAATTAAATAAATAATTTTGGGCGTCTGACAATCGTCGAGAGATTTCCAAGATACAACAAAATGACCTTTGAAAATTTCGAGTGCAGTACATAAACTATGGCTTGGAGAGAGAGTTTCACGGGCTCGCTGCAGAACACAATGGAGTCGAGTAGTGAAAACTTTAATAATTAACATGGTGACGGATAGTAAGAATAAATTTTAACTGTTTTCAATTACATACCTTGGCAAGGGAAGGCGTGACATGAACACTGTTGCTTAATAGTTCAATGTATTCGTTGAGCATTTTCTCCACTTCTTCCACTGTTAAACAAGTGTAAGGGAAATATTCTGGATCATTTCTACTTGGATCAATCGTTTCCACATCACAATCGTCCTGACCAACGTTGTAATAGTCATATTCGTCACACTCATTATCAGAATACTCCATGTCAGAATCGCCAGACATTGTTATTTACGATTGTAAGGACCACGAACGCGATATTAAACTATTAGAATTGGATTGCTTATTATCCGTATTACTTAAAATGAAACATTTTGACGAATTTGTCCAAAAAAAATTGTGTTAAAACTACAAAGTAAATGAAGAACATTCACGCAAAGCAAAGAATTTTTGTGCTCAGCAGTGGCAGCAAAATATGTACCTACAGCCTACAGCTCGTCAAGAAAGTTTATAGAAGTGTTGGTTTTGTCTATGGCGCAACCAAACCATAGAAACATTGAGTAAAATCTAACCTGACAAAACAAAAGTTTTTTTTTTAATTTGTAACATTACTTTTATTTACTTTAATTTTATTTTCTTAGTTTTCAGACGGTAGTAGATAGTTAAAAGATAAAAATTTGAAGGAGAATTAGGAGGAAGGTTTGCGCGGCCCGTTTCTCATAAATCCTAATTTTGGATTTGAGATCGAAGTACCCAACCAAACTGAAAAATTATTTTTGTAATCAAAAGGTACATCAAATATCTAGTGCGGATGTGAGCTATTTTATTTATTTTCGCTTTAAATTATTAGATATTGACCATTAAAGATTTTAATGTTTCATGATTTTAAAGGCAACTTGGGCAATAATTTGTAAGTAAACGAAAAACATAAAAAAAAATATTTTTAATTATTTATTTTTAAAATTTGATGAAAAATAAAAAATATATATATAACGATTTGTGTTTTGTGTTCCGTGGTTCCTAGATCCAGATGAAGTTCCTCCGTACGCAATTATATAAAGAGCACATCATACTAAAACAAGATGAAAAGCTATCCATCAACGGCCGTTATTACATTGATGTGGAAAATATGTTTGGTCTACCAAAGGCTAACACAGCTTCTATTTAACTAAAGTTTCTTTCGTAAGAGCAAGTTAATAATAATATTTGGATGACTTGTATAGCGCCGTTTTTGTGAAAAATCACCTCAAGGGCGCTGTAAATAACAGTCTATTATTTGACCGCCGATTGCAGTTCTAATAAAGTAATCAATTACTGCATCTGGGATGAGGAATATCGAAAAGAGATAATCAAAAGATTGCCGTCACAGATAACTAATAGAAACTCCCATATGAGCATTATATTAAATTCTTAAATAAAAATAAAGTTTTTTATTTGTGGGCGTGGCTCTGAATCACTTCACAGCCCCGGATCTACGACTTTTTCGTACCGGAGCAGAAATTTGATGGTTCCGCCCCTTCTCGCCAACGTTTGAGCATGAGGGCGGGGTGGGGGGGGGGGGGGGCTTGACTGTCAATTCTTAATAATAAATAAATACTAATATTATATAATAATAAATTAAATTTTTCATATCACCCAAATTAATGTAGAACTGAATGTAATGGAATCTTTTAGTTTAATTTTTATCCACTTCCCGAACTACCGAAATATGTTAATTTTCGCTCACGTGATAAAAATGATTACAATACATATACAATAACAAAAAATAACCAATATTAATGTTTACTTTGCTTTATTATTAAATGATTGGCATGTTTTTTTTTTCTTTTTAGACCTTTTTTTACCAGCCACGCCCTCACTGTACCATCTCTACGCCCCCTAATTTTCTCTGGGTCTTCTACTGCCCCTCTGAAAGTCTCAAACGCCTACAAGGGGGCGTCAACGCCCACGTTGAGAATCTGTGATACACAATGCACGCGTTCAAAATACGTCCATAAATCAACTTAGGATGTGTTCAAAAACCAACTGGGCGTTTTAAAATCAAATAAATAATTGATAAAAACAACGTGCGCTGGATGCCAGGCGCTTTGTGAATCAAGTTTGTTTTAAATCAAACAAATAAATTACAATTTTGGCGCCCCCTCAAATTGCCGCCCGGGGCAGACGTCCCGGTTGCCACCTTCTAGATCCGGCTCTGTCACTTCAAGTTGGAAATCAAACGCTTTGGAACCCATAAGGTACCATTTAACAATAATTATAAAATAATCTATTATGGGTAGGTACGCTAGTTTGCCGTTAATTTTTTCTTTCCGGCATGTTTTTGGTAAATGTTCCAAAACAATAAATAAATTTTATCTTACTAATATTACAAACGCGAAAGTTTGTATATTTAGATGTATGTGTGTTTGTTACTCTTTCACGCAAAAACTACTTAATGTAACTTTACAATAATATAGCTCACACATCAGAATAACATTTAGGCTATCATTTATAAAGCAAGCTAGGAAGGGGCGCGGGAGGAGAACGGGGACGCAAGGGAAAGGCGATTCAGGGAGAATCAATGAATTACTTTGAATATAGCATTGCAACGCATGCCTGGAACCAGCTAGTTATTAATTAAACAACTTCGTTTCACTTTGCGAACAATTATTAACTGCTTATGCACCAACTCCGGAGAGATGCTTTTTACCCTTATTTAAACTGTATTTTTAACTTCTTTAAAAACTACACAACATCACAATTCATTTTTGATTCAAATATTAAAATTGTCATACATTAAAATCTAGTGTCCTTCAACGGAAGCAGTCTTCCGAACATGCCTTCCATTAATATTAGTCTTAGAGAGTCTCCCGCTAGAGCTCTCTCTGGAAAAAAATTGATCCTGAAGAAGTCAAAACATGTATTCGGGAAGCAGTGGAGTAGCGTGCCTTGGAGGGGCCCCGTATCAAAATTAGTTGGGGGGCCCAAATGAAGGATAAAGATTTCTCACAAAAGAAACAAAAGGCCTCTATAGCCCGGGGGCCCCGTATCATTGATACGGCTGATACAGAAGGAACAGAAGCCCAACAATGCCACGGGACCAGATGGGATCCCGCCTCATATCATTATCTTGTTGGGAGAACGTTTGTACAATCCAATTTGTTTTACCTTTAATCTCAGTATTACCACTTCCATCTTTCCTCAATTCTGAAAACTTACTAAGCCCAATTCACAAATTTGGGACCAAAACGGATATCCAGAACTACAGACCAATAGCGGTACTATCAATACTTCCTAAAATATTCGAAACGATAATTTGCGCAATGCTGAAAATACAAATTCAACCGTTTCTTTGGGGCAATCAACACGGATTTTTACCAAAGAAGGCCACCATCTCTAATCTTCTCGAACTCTCTCAAAGAGTGGCAAGAGGATTAGATGCGCAACAACAAACCGATGTGATCTACACGGACTTCGCTAAGATATTTGACCGAGTCGATCACGATGTATTATAACGGAAATTACACAGAATAGGTTTCGACAAACCTCTTCTAAAATTTTTTGCCACATATCTGAGAAATAGGAAACAGTGTGTATGCATCGACGTATACAATTCTAGGGAATTCTATGCATTTTCTGGAGTACCACAGGAGTCAAACCTGGGACCTCTACTATTTTTAATTTTAATTGATGACATTAAAGAATGCATCAAACATTCCACTTGCCGGCTTTTTGCTGATGATCTGAAATCACTTAAAAGGATTTGTGACGGGAAAGTTTGTGTTAAATTACAAATCGATTTAGATTCAATTTCATCATGGGCTGATGAAAATAAATTATTCTTTAATACAAACAAAATGTGTCGCAATGTCATTTAGGTAGGTACACGTTCGAGAAACCCCATCAAATTTGATTACAGCATTAAAAAGATATATTGTCACCAGTGAAATCCATTAAGGACCTAGGGGTAGTCTTTGATCCCAAACTTATATTTTCAGACCATATATTGCAGTTGACAACATCATGCTGCGAGCTTCTACGGTTTGTCATAAGATCGTGCAAACAGTTTTAAAAACCTGAAGCAATGATGGCTATGTATAACTGCTACAAGGTCTAAAATTGAATACGCCTCTGCTGTATGGGCCCCATACCAGAAAAAAATACATTGAGAAATTGGAACAGATTAAAAAAAAGTTTCTTAAATACCTGTATATGAGAATGCACGAGGAGTACCCGCGATTCATGCATCATGAAGATCTGCTCACAGAAACGCGTTGCCAAAGTCTCCAGTCGAGGAGGAGTGGGGCCCTTGCAGTAACGGCATACAAAATCATTAATAATTTAATAGATTGCCCATACCTCCTGGAATGTTATAAGTTGTATGTGCCGAACAACTAAAGCCAGGCACGGTACCACGATCTTCTACGTATCCCACATAGCAGAACGGACGTACTGGCTCGGCATAGCATGACACGAGGTATGGTGTTGTTAAATAACGCTTCCAAAACTGTTCACACCTTTAACAGTAGCCTTGAGGAATTCAAGAGGCATTTGAGTGCTACTCATTATCTGCTATAATATTATGTATCTCATGTTACTATTTAAAGTTTCTTTTATTTACCCATAAAGGTGTAGTTTATGTCGCATGAGTATTGTAAATGGACACACGATCTGTAATACACAACTAAAAAAAATATATAAAAAAAAAATGTATACATGCCTTCCATTAATAACTCGTGACCAGCTCGGGTAAGGGGGCTACATCGAAGTCAGAGTTAAGTTGACCTCTCAGAAGCTGGACGTACTCTACAGGGCCCGTTTAATGGTACACAACTGCTGACCCTGTTCAAATCGCAAGTGCGCCCCACTGTTGAATTTGGTAGCCACCTTTGGCCTGAAGCCCCAAAATACCTGAAAAAACCCTGACTGTGTAGAAACGGGTGGTCCGTTTGATAAATTCCCCTATTAACAAGCGGTTGCAATCATTAGAGCACAGGCGTCAAGTACGTATGCTGTCCTTATTCTGCCGGTATTACAATGGAAGATGCTCCGAGGAACTAGCGTCATTACAACATATAAGTACACGGATGACATTTGTCATATGAGGACTATCGCTTCTACGACTCGTTCTTGAGTTCATCAGCTCGGCTGTAGAATTATTTGCTGGCCTCTGTTCTTGGGTCTCTTTAAGACCCATCTTCACTCCTTCCTCTCCCCAAAAAGACTCTCCACACAGCATCTTCACAGATGACGTGGGCCCTGGGGGAAATTTTCCTCTAGACCTACTGTGTAGAGTTAATGTAGAAAAATTTGTAGAAAATAAATAGTATGGTATCTTTGAACCTCTTCTGTGGCGCAGGAGCATTTAGGACAAATAAAAGATAATTGATTTTCTCTTCATATTTTTATATAAATTTATTTACCTAGTTATTGAGTATCTAGTTAATATTACATTTTCATACATTAAAAACATTGTAAAACAAATATTGTATCAATGACATAAACCATGATATAAGTGGTTGAATCTAACATTTTTACGACGTTTACAAATATTTAAAATATACATGTCCATAAAAGGTGCGTACATTGGTAGATCCTGTTTCTTCAGTGAAAAATTGTTAAGATTTTCCCCAAATTGTTTAACTATTTTTATGGTGTTTGATTACTAATTGAACATTTTAATAACATAAAATGAACTTCAAAGGCGTTGTTTTGCGTAATAGAAGTATTTTGTTTAGAAAATTCGAAAATAATTAATAAATTCTTTTTGAAGTTACAAAATACGTAACCTTAAAAAGTACCCATTAATTTTACATCAAATATTATGACTTGAACCCAATATTATTTTTGCATTAAAAATTTTACACGTCAATAACTATTTTTTGGCTACTTACCTATGAATACAATTCATAAATCTAAATAAAATTAGTATGAGCATAGATTTCAAGGAAGATTAAAATTATCAATACATAAAGGGAAGATATTTTTTAAAGTCTTGAGGTTTGATTGACCCAACATTATATTAAAATTTGGCAGAAAAAAACTATTTTTTGAGTGGCTATAATTTTTTTCTCAAGAACACATTATTTATCTTTTGCCACGACACATTATTAGTAATTTCAATTTAATAATTTTTTGAGCTTTTTGGTTAATATTACAACATAAGTGTTTAATTTAATGCTATTTTGCAAGTGATGCTTTAAAACAGAAGCTGGGAGGATATTGATTGGATTAAAAATCAATCAGTTATCTATATTTTAAGCTTCTTGTTCAAGTGGTTATGTCATATGTAGGTTAGTAGGTACTTTATCCAATATAACCAAGGGTGGACTAGGTCAGCAGGTAACTGCATCTAGATTGTTCAATGAGACTCAGGTACAATCTCTCCCCACTAGCCGAGAATTCATGAAATGTGTAATGTCATCTCTTGGGTTTACCAATGTTTCAAGAAGATATTTGAAGATGAGATTCGTTATATATTAATACTAGCTGGTTCCCGGCATGCTTTGCTATGCCATTAATAAAGAAAAAAAATCTCCCTGCGTGTCCTTTCCCATTCGTTCCGTTCCCGTTCCCCTTCCTCCACCCCTTCCTCTCTCGCGTCCCCTTCCCCTTTTGCGTTCACACTCCGTCTCCTCCACCTTTCCTCTCCCCACTCCACTCTCCCCCTTCCCCCGTCCCGCGAACCCCCCTCCCCCCTCCTAACTCCCGCATTCCATACATTCAGTCCCGGTACATTCAGTTTTCATACAGCTCGCTTGCCACCTATTGCAACTTTTTTTATACAAATTTTATAATGCCAGAGCTTACCAGTAGTTTCATACAAACCTTGTCCTGACAATAACGAACACACAATAAAAAGAATTATTCAATTTGGTGCAGTCATTCGGAAGTTATGCGAGTACATACATTTCGGCGATTCATTTTGATTTATATAGATAGAAGATAGAAGATAGATATATAGAAGATAGATAGATGAATGTAGTTATAATTTCATGAATACAGCGCAACAAGTCATGAATAATTTTATGAGCACGTGCCCATAAAAGGGCAAGGTTTTGATTCCTGTACCAGTCCACCCCAGAAGACAGTAATAAAGGTATTTGGAAATACTTCTAACAAAGAAATAAGACTATAGCTTAGGTAGGTACCTAATTTGTTCAAGCGTTCTTTCGATAAATCTATACTATTATTATTATAGTAGTCATCTATCATTGTGGAAGATCAAATAAGCATTTCAATCAATATTTATGACATTTAAATGATGCTTTTTATAGTAACCATACAAAAATATAAAATCTGTATAGCGTAACTACCAATGACATTATTCAATACTTAGATAAATCAATTGCAAATTGCAACCTACTAAAACAAAAGGTTAGCGATTTCTGAAAGCTGCTTTTATATTCCAATAAAAAGTTTTTTTTTCTTTGGCACTTACAAATTTAATCTATCCAAAACATTGAATAATTTTTCAGCAGCCTTTGTAATATATATTTGGCTTTTTCGTATTTCTGTTGCTCTGAACATTGATTTTCCCTGTTTTTGCTTTTCCGTTTTAATAACATTACTCGAATTTATTTTTTTTTGTAAAGTTAAGTTTTATCTATAAGCATAATATACAACATAACTAAAAAAAACCACAAAAACCTTAAATACATTCTTTTGATAACAAAAACCGATACATAAGAACATAATAGTAAATAATTATTCGTCGGGTTTTATTTTTGTACCGCTTTGATAAACAATGGCTGGTAATATTTATGTTCCAGTATTAAAACATTTTTTCTAAGCTGCCCGTGAATAAAATAACGAGCTAGTAGTAAATCTAAGCATATCGATTTTAGCGCAATCTTGATCCTTTTATAAAACTTATGCAAACTCCAACCGAGTTGGATAGATCTTCTGTCTGCTAACAAACCAATACCAAATTATTTTATCACTATGAATAGGAAGTTGTCAGAACAATGATTGGTGTATGTATAAATATTGTACTAATATAAAAGGCTATTATAAAATTTCGTTATTAACATAGAAATTTGTTGAATGAGTTTAAAATTAAACGAAGTTCTTTCTAATGAATGTGTATAGGTTACTTTATTATTGTGCACGAGAGTATATTGTGAACAAATCAGTACTCGGATTCATGTCAAATAAACCGGAACGCCATTCGGGTAATAAAGATCTTTAGCCCATGTTAATCCGGTGAGGGCTATAATAGAATTTTATAGAAATTTCGATACAAGAAAACGGAAAATGATATAAACTAAAGCATTCTATGCTTCTAGCGGCGTACCGCAAGGAAGCCATTTGGGACCTGTACTCTATTAATTATTAATTACTATAACATAACCGCCTGCTTCGACAATATCGAAATTATAGTTTTGGCTGATCATCACCACCCATATTAATAATAATTGCTAAAAACTTCAATCAAAATATAAGTTACGTGTCTTTGAAGATAGCGTTTCGGTTGGTAGATGAAGTTCGAGTACTGAAACTAGTTTATTTGTTAGTGTCTACTTTCCCCTGTATATTTCGATGATTCTGTCTTGATCCACGTATTCGAAGATGTGTGGGGCGTCCATCAAGATGCCAACAGTCCCGGCAGTTGTGACCACGAAGAAGATGTAGAGTTGGAGACGATCGATCACCATGGCAACGTACTTCCAGTCCTCTCGGGTCTACAATGGTTAGTCAGATTTCAATATAATGCCCATAAAAAGTTAAAATACATATGTAGTTGGAAACCCTATTTCAGAGTCTGCAATGGTAACCAGATTTTATTAAAATATCCACAAGAGAGTTGGAAATCTTATTTCGGAGCAAACCCTGTGGTATATAAACTCATTGAGAGGAACGTATGGCGGCCCATTTTGGTCCGTTCCATACAAATCTTAATTTTGGATTTGAGATCAAAATACACTACCAAACTGAAAAATTATTTTTGTAACCAAAAGGTATATCCAATATCTAGTAGGGATGTGAGCTACTTCATTTATTTTTGTTTTAAATTATAAGATATAGGCCATTCTTTAATTTTACTCACAAATAATTGCCCAAGTTGCCTCTAAAATTATGAAACACAAACAAAAATATTTAATGGCCTAAATCTTACAATTTAAACCAAAAATAAATAAAGTAGCCCACACCCGTACTAGATATTTGATACACCTTTTGATTACAAAACCAACTTTTCAGTTTGGTTGGGTATTTTGAACTCAAATCCAAAATTAAGATTTGCATAAAATGGGCCGAAAAAGGCCGCGCAAAAGTTCCACTTAATATAAAATATCTTTTTGTACTATTGTGCAAATACTGTTCTTTTCTTATATTCTTATTTTCATTTTCAAAGTTTATCATTCAAGTACGAATCTTGTCACAGCCCCCCAAATCTAAACATAATAATATCCAAAGTACATACTATTTGTACAATCAATCCAATCTTAATGGAGTAAATCCAAGCTTAATAGCTTGCTAAAAATGCTTCCATAATTACAATTTTGGTAAACATTTTGGTTTTCGTGTAAAACCGCATGAAATCTGTATAAAAATACTACAGACACACTCTTATTTTGGTAATCGTATTTATAATGGCTCATGTGGTTTAACGCGAAAATTATGTATAAGGAATTTAATGGCGATTATCGAAAAATTAGAAAATGCTTTTAGGAAAAAGACGCTTAGTGCTATTTGAAGGAATATACCTACAAGTATAGCACTTTCTTACTAAGTGGTTAACGTAGTTGGGTGCATACCGACATAGCTAATACTAGGGAACCAACCGAACATGGTAAAGTATTTGTTTTTTCTTTTATTCACTTTTCATAAATTTTCTGTTTTGTCATTGAACGACAAATGAAATGACGATGTGTTTATTTATCTAGGCAGGAAATTTTTATTCCGAAAGAATTTTGAAAGTTTTAAAAGGTATTTTTGAAATTTTTAATCCGAAAGAATTTTCAAAGTTTCAAAAGGTATTCACTACATGTGATTGTTTACCTGAATGTAAAGGTCCTCGTTCCTGAGATGCTCGGCAATGAACTCCACCGCCTCTGTAGCCTTTGCGGCCTCTGGAGACAGCAGCAGCGAGTCAGAGCTTTCGGACTCTCGGCGACAGCCCTCGGCCCCCAGAGCCCCAGCCAGGTCGGAGGAGTTCACCTTACGGTTCACTTTGCAATTGGGGTGGTGCATGTCGGACAGCTCCATCACTTCCATTTTGCTGGAAGGGTTAATTGATATAATGTAGGGTAATAGTAAAGATATTGCATTTTTAAGGGCCTCCATCAGAGCACTTGAACTTGAAAGTCAGACCTTTTCATTTTTGTGGAATGTTTTGGCAATCAGTAACATCCAGTCCAAATTTAGAGAAGTCTTCTATGGCAACGGTTTGCATGTGTCAAACCACATGCGCGCTCTGTTTTCGTGGCTTGGCCTATTTCATGACAAAACATCCCCCACAAAATATCTACTAAAACCTAACCTAACAAAAAAAAAAAGAATTCGGCGTAGTGGAGATATATTTTGTCCTTGGGATATGTTATCGAGGGATATTTTGTCAGAGGATATTTGGTCGGGGATATTTTGCCGGAGGATAAAAACGCGCGCTCGTACCCTTTGGAAATGATGAAATAGGCCACGTCCAAAAACGCTTGCTACGTTATGGTGTAGTCTGAAAGTAATACCTTCATTCAAATTTTTTAAAGTAGTCAAAGGACAATACAATTTTGAAAAATTACCTGCATATTTTGTGTTGCGCAATAAATTGTTGTGCGTTAAAAAATCCTAACAAATTATTCCAATGTAGATCCGAAAACGCTGCTCTACGATACGCGGAAACTGACCGTGGTGGCACATTGCGGGAATACGGCCCTCATTCATTATAACAATATTTACCTTTATGTTAATGTTAATAGTTTCACGAAGGATAAAACTAACACTCATTTTGGTGGAGCCTGTGTGTAACTCCAGTTCAATGCCCACTAGAACTGTGATTTGCTTTTATGAATAGTTTCAGCTTCACAAAATTTTCAATTATAAATCCCTTACCTAATTGTTCAAGGGCTAGTTGGACATAATAACTGCTGGTATATTCTCAAATTAAAGTAATTCAGATTGCAACAACATGGAGTATTGCCCCATTGCATTGGCTTTCGCTGCTACAGTGGAAAACCACAGACTTCAGATCTGTGGAGAAAACACTCCCTAGCGTACCCTGGTAAATAGTTCAAAGGGTACAAGGTATACTGTTAAAATGGATACCTTATGTGTTTGGGGATCTCGGTGGGTGAGCCGTAGGACGGGTGGGGAGGCATTCCCATGCCCGGCATCTCCATCATCCAGCGCAGGCGGGTCTTGCGCGGCCGCTTCATGAATAGGATGGCCGGCAGGTAGTGCAGGAACACGCTGCGAATCCACAGCGGCATCCTGCAGATCATACAAATACGATCAGGACAAATTAATGACGACAATCCCTGATCGGAAATCTAATAAAATTAACACCCCTACCATAATAAAACATTGTTCGAAACTGTCAAATTAGTATAAGCTTTCCCTGACGAAGGAACGTTTGTTCCGAAACCGGTCGGATTTGCACATCAAATGAGTAGTTTATACAAAGTAAAATTATTTCATTATTCTATAATGGATAACCACAAAGTAATAGCTACATTCAAAAATACTAATAAAATTAATTGCGAAATTTTTCCAATGATCATCATCATCATCACTATTGGCTCTACAACCCCTGGTGGGTCTTGGCCTCCTCAAGAATCTTCCTTCACTCATTTCGGTTTTGTGCCAGCTCTCTCCAGTTTAGAAGCTCCAAGATAGATATATCTTTGAGGACGTTGTCGCTCCATCTTAGTCTTGGTCTTCCCAGGCTCCGTCGCCCTATTGGTCTTGAGTTCAGCAGGGACTTTGGTGCTTGATGCTCGGTCACTCTCTCCGCATGACCCACCGAAGTCTTCCCAGTTTTATAAATTTTGCGACGTTTAGCTCCTTAAACAAAGTATAGAGCTCATTGCTATAACGTCTATTTCCAATGATATAAATGTAAATTTAAATAAAATAATTTAAATCATTATTCCAAAAAAAAATTAGCCTACGGGGCGCTATTACTTTACAATAAATGAAACACTTGTAGATAGATTTAAAAAGTGATATTAGTATAAAAAAATCAAGATTCACTTTCTTAAATCCTAGATAAAACTGTGCAGTAATTAGAGATGACCCAATCACGTTGGGCGCCAGAATGTAATTGTGAGGTTATGAGTTATAACAATTTGATAAATTTATTATTGAAATAACAAGCTACTGATATTGCTATTATCAAATTTAAAGGGCCTTGAGTACTCGAAGCGACTGCGTTTGTAAAGGATTGTATTTTTTGGCAATCTGAATGAAAGAATTATGATGTATGATGATTTAATATTTATATTAAATAAAAATAAAACATCCTAAAGCTGATTTTATCAGGCAAAATAGGACTTGCTTCATAGCACTGTAATTATTAAACGTTAAAATAATAACAGAACTTGAATAGAATATTTCGCAGAACTTGTATTTTACCTTGAAAAATGATGAATTGTTCAAATTCTGTGAAACTATCCGTCCCTAATAAAATCCATGATTACCATTTCAAAGATATTGAAAAATGAGCGATATATATCCACAGTTTTTTACTCGTTGGGACTGCGTCTCCGGGTGTCGCCGTTTACCAATTAACGAATAAACTATACGAACGTTAAACTAAATCGTTCGTATTTAAACCATATTGTTCACCAATACCAATGCACACCTTAAAAAATCAACGAAATGAACAAATTCTTTTCGTAAGCAAACCACTCCAATTAGGTAGTAGTCCGCCGACAGTCGCGCATATCATCACAGCATATCTCACACCCGTTTAAAGGGACACCACTGTAGGCACTTCAATTGCCGGATTTTCTGTGGATTAAATTGCGGAATCAGATTTCACGAAAAGAGAATCAAACAATAAAAGAAATAAGAAAAACGAAAAACGAATAATTAAAAAAAAAATAGAGACCGCTAAATTATGAATGAAGAAGAAAACCATTGCCAAAATTTAACATAATTTTCTATCTTGTTTCTGTTTCTTTTCGAAAAATATAATGTTTTTTTTTTTATGGTTTTCGTTTTTAATTATAGGTATGTAGGTATGTAGGTACATGGGGCATCAAAGTCTATAAAGATAAGGGGCCTTTCAAGGCTGTTGACGAATATGGGAATGTGTAGAGTCCGTTCTTATTTGATTTTTTGTTTTCCTTCCATTTGTAAATATAATCCAATTGGAAAGAAGTCTGATAGGACACATGGTGGAATTTATTTATAGTTTGGTTTAATTAGATTTTAGTCTTACCTATGAGTCCTGGGACCCCTGAAGTTCCAGTTAATAATGATGACGGTGACCAGGATACTGACGGTATTCATGATAAAGGTGAACAGGAGGTACTTGGCAATGAGGGGCAACACCAACGAGGTGGGAGGAAGAATCTTTGACACCAGCAAGAGGAACACAACCAGTGACAGCAAAATGCTGATACCCAACGTTACCTGGAAAATAACACAATATTTCAGTTATTTGTACACTCTTATTTCGAAATTCTTATAGGGAACAAGTAAAATTCCATCACTCATTTTTATAAAAGATTGGATATTAAAAGCGATATATGGATACGACAATTAAATCTGAAAATAGTTCAATATTTTCATGACGCCAGAGCTCAAGAGATTTTAATGGTTAAAATTTACCGTTAAAAACTCGTGCAAATAGGAGATTTTCAAATGTTGTTAGGTTATTCGTAACGCGGAAATGTTTGTCATTCTTAAAAAACAATCTATTTCTACCCAAGGGCTGAATTCCACAAATAATGCTGATTTTATCCTCCACAATCGTTTGGTAAGTATATTTAGAAGTGGTACCTACTCAGCTGTCCGTCATTGAGAACAGTTAGGATTTACCGAGTTGTTCCGAGATTCAGTGATCAAAATAATTTTTAATCAGTGATTATCAAAACTTATTCTCCTATCAAGACTTTGTTAAGATTTGATTATAAATTGTACCTTTTCTCCGGCTTCAGCTGGCAAGTAGAAGACTAACACGCAGAGGAACGAAATAAGAACAGTTGGAAGGATCAAATTGACAGTGTAGAACAGAGTCTTCCTCCTGATGATGATGTAGAAGGTGATATCGGTCTCCGTGGGATGGTTTCCTTCGTAGATGTTCAGGTAGGCCGGAACCTCGATGATGTCCCACGTTCCAGACTTCCAGTAATCGGACAAGTCCACGAAGTTCTTGTTGTTGTAGAGGGCCAGGGAGACCTGGTCTCCGTTGAAGGTCCAGGACCCGAACTTCATGATGCAGGTCTGCTGGTCGAAGGGGAAGTAGGTGACATCGATGGTGCAAGAACTCTGCAAGATTAATAAAAGATATTAAAGGAATGAAGAATTGACTTGAACAATGCAATAAATTGTCAAGTAATGAATTCGGTCATAAGTGGTTTTTTGACCACATACTCACATGATTCAAGAAACTTATTCTGATCTTACAAACTTTCAAAAAGAATGTGAATTTAATGATATCGAATTATTCAGCCAAGAGGACCGCCGCATCAAGGGAAGGTCAAAATGGTGAACATAAGTTCTCTCCTTACTTCGGCCGTCCGAGTGCTTGACACACATTCCACAGAAAGATGCCCTGCCTCTGGTAAGAAATTAAGATTTGACACAAGCAGGCGTTAATTTCTACGTAATGGTAAAAATAAGATGAAGCAACGTATTTTAACTACCTGATAAATAGCAGGAGGAACCCAGAGCACTTCTCCAGTGGGGTAGATCAACACGTTAGATTTGTACCGCACTTCATAATTTCCGTCAGCACTGGAAAAAAAGGATAATACATTAATAAATTTATTAATATTCACGACATTAACGAAATACTAATCTTATGCTATGGACACACGTGTATTCAAGCTCGACGGTTTAGCTCGATCGAACGTGTTGTCCACACGCTCGAGAAACTCGGCAGAAGACGCTTTAGATATACCACCAAGAAGCTCAGTCAAATGTTGGCGGTGGCATTTCTGGCAAACACATTTACTACCGTTGTCAAATTTCAACAGACCCCTCATTTTTCGCCAACACTATTGTAGCAGTGTAAATTTCTGTTGAACATCGAGAAATAATTACGGTCCTTGAATCATTTTCGAGTGAAGCCGTTGGCGTTGGCTCGATGTTGATAAAAAAGCATCAAAGTATGCACGTTGAGATAATAAAACCATCAAGCATGAACTAACTTATGATTGACTTTTCACTTACTTGTTGAAAAGTACGATATCCGGTTTCCAGACCTTGTCAGGAGGAAGCCTCAACACACCAATGCCTCCATAATCTGTCTCGTCCCACTGCAGCTGGTAGTCGCTCCACACCAGGCGAAGCCAGACGTTTGACTTCATAATCTGATTTTTCTCATTCTAAAAAATAATTCGTAAAAAAAGTCTTCTTAATCAATTACTAAGATTATAAGTCTTTACGAGAAGGGGAGAGTTTAAATTTTGGGATTTTTTCTAGAATGTTAGGTCTTAAAGTAAATAGTAAAATGGTTCCATGAAAAAAGCAGTCAAGGAAACGAACAAACAACAAACTTAACATCCTCATGGACTGAGTAATATTAAATTTGCGAAACTATGTAAAGCTCTACGAAATCAAACAAAAAACTTAACCGAAAATATATATTTAAAACTAAAATACGGCTGAAATAACAGAGTGATAATCAAGTGCAATGTAAAAATAACTAGAAACTAAAATACAAAAAAAACTACAGGCCGCCTCAGAACAAGAAACCCTAGTGAAGAGGTCTGTGAAAACTAAAAGATTTTTCTTATATTACACAGAAATTAAATTTTATTATAAATGGTATTTTTCTTCTCCCTCTCTTCATACCTCCACACCTGTCTAACGTACGAGTACCTACGCCCTTCTGTCCTATTCAAAGTGAATCAATGCAAAATAAAATGTTAGCAAAATTCTTGCTTGAACAGACTTCAAGTTCATCTTGGGAGACCGGTATGGGTAAACGGTAACTTACCACGTTGATGAGCTGAACGAAGGCAAGTCCAAATCTGACATCCACCTTCTGTGTCATGTTTTGTACGGGGCGAATGAGTTTGTTGTATCCCCTGAACAGATCTCGTACCAGACGCTCCTCATCTTCGGATCCCCACCCCCCTGGAAACACAACATATTCATATCACAGTCACATCTCATCTTCTTCCATTTGTCATATTCGGGTGTCCCTGTTCTGTGCTACAGTGACCCCCGTCTCTGGATTTGCTCATCCCAACTTTGACCGGGGCTACTCAATGGACGTCTACCACCTAGAATCGTGTCCAGAATCATGGTAGATGGAAGGTATACCAATAAATGAGAATGTGTCAGAGTCTTCCATTAAATAGTCTAAGTTACATTTGCTACTGCCATGTAAAGAATGAAACTACATGTAAAATTGACACCTTTGTTCAATTTGATATCAACTATAAATAACATTTTTGCATTATGTAGATTAAGTCTATTAGTGAAATACCTATATCTTTATAAGAAATGACTGATACCACATAAAGATTTTGTCTCGTGGTTGAAATAATGACACAAATATTCAATTACTTTAAATCTGAAAGATATAATTTAAAAAAATAGTAAAAAATTCAAATAAGAACGCTTACAACAAATACGTTTCTACAGCATATTTTTTTGCACTTTTCAGTTAGCTATAAGCAGATTTTCAAAAAACAAGTTTCTCTTTTATCAAAATATCTTCTATAATAATTGGTTTACTGTTATGAAAAGTACTCGAAGTAAAAATCAAAATAACTTTAAAGAATATTGTGGTGAAAACAAACTTTATTATTATGTATTTCATTAAATTTATGTTTACAAACTGTCATTTGGATGGGTGTATTTTATTTCAGAATCTATTTTAATTGCAAATTCGGCAGAAATTACCATCTTGGGTCGTAATTAATACTGCATTTTGCGACTCCAATCAGAGGAGTTGATGCCTGAAAAGTGGGAGTGGCTACCAGTAGCAAAGGACTAGTTCATAACATCTTCACATATTTCTATGCGATTTGGCACAGATCGGTTAATTTCAATATCGCGAAGTCGGAAAAGATTGATATTTCTTTAGGATTTGGTGCAGATGAGTCAGTTTCAATATTCCGAAGTAAGAAATTATTGATATTTCTGTACGATTCGGCACAGTAAGTCCATTTCAATTTTGCGATACTGCAAAATATTGATATTTCTGTACTATTTGGCGTAGGTGAGTCGATTTCAATATTGCGAAGTCGGATAATATTGCACATTTTAAACACTTCAATAAAACTTTAATTTGTAATTTAGCATGGGAATGCATAATCGAATGATCCCCTAATTATCTGTAGAGGATGATTAATTTGTTTGTCAGAACTATTTTAATTATATTATTATAAAATGATGGAGATGAACAACAGTTTGGAGTCCTGTTTTCATTAAGTATTGAGAAGAAAGATGCACAAAGATTAATTACAAATCATTTTAATGCGGAAATACCTCTACGCACAAATTGAGATAAACGCGATATTTTTTCAGTAGTGCTCACGACAGGTGGCTTTTTTGTAAATGCGCAATCGTAGTAAGCGGTGAGTTGTGTGCCACTTCTTTAACAATTATGAATGTTTATGATTTTTATATCGTACCGTGTAGGAGGAGGAGGTGCAGAATAAGCACAGGCAACGAGCGCAGTGCTCTCGCCATGGCGGTCGGGCGGTGACTGGAGAAGAAAAAGGGATGCCACCCCTTCGCTATCTCAAACCGCGACACTGCCATCAACTTGCGTGGAAACTGGCAAACTAAATACAACCACCTACTCAAAAGGGTGAAATCAGTTAAACTAACATGTTATTTAGAGGGATAAGGTAGAACAGCTCCTCCAAAGGAAAAATATGTGCTTGCTAGTACTGTTTTGATTGCCACCCTTTCGCTATCGCAAACCGCGATACTACCGCCCACTATCGTGAAAACTGGCAAACAAAACACAACCACATTCTTAAAAGGTCAAAACCATTTATCTAAACAAATTATTTAGAGGGTTACAAATAGAAAGGCCCCTTTGAAAGAAAATTATTTGACGCTCGAAATACTGTTTTGATAAATACAGGAACTGAATGGTTCGTAGTGGAGCATTATAATGAGAGAATTAGTAGGATGTAGTTAAATCGTGTGAATTTGTGAAAAAGTTACATGCTTTATTCGCTGCTTCAAAGAGTTTCATAGCATATATACTCACCTCTTTACTAAGTACTCAAAATTTACTAGCGGGGGTTTGTATTTATATCCCTACCGTATCCTTGTTTCCCCTGTTTATGGTACCTACCTTGTGGGGTATCTATCTATCCTTGTCTCCCGGGATGAAGAGGCAGAGCAGTATCGATCCTAGCGGGTTTCAGGCATTGCAGTGGAGCTTTTAGAAAAAGCTTCTACGGCGCTACGGGTGTAGACAGAGAGGAAGAGAGATCGTAGACCTTGCGAATTTTGCTCTCGTGAAATGAGAAATCGTTTTTTGATACTTTAATCATTTTTCAATACACAAATTATTTTTGGACTGCTTACGTCATTGATCTTTGAGCTATCCGGAGATATAATATATGTTTGTTAAATTAGACGAACAATGCAATTTTTTTTAATAATTTGATATCGAATTATAAAAAAAATTTTGATTTTTTAAAAACCATTGAAAAAAGGTTTTTGATTTACTTTACATTTGCTATTAAGCTGTTTTATCATTCGAAGGCAGTAACAGTTATTGCCTTCAAAAATATTTTTTTAGTTGGATAAAATGGCTGTCTCACTCGAGAAGTAGTAAAAAAAACTAATATTTACAGGTCGCAAAAATACTTCTATGGAGCTTAATTAAACTTTTGAATTCAATTTTAACCCGTTTTCCAATGGTTTAAAAGAAAACATATATGGAATAAAGAGAGATCTTTAAAAATAAAACAAAAAATTTCTGCACACAATACTCTAAATTAAATGTTAAAGAAAAAAATTACGATTGCAATAATTTTAATAATACCTAGTTTTTATTTTTTATTGTCTAGTTAAATTTTTAAAACTCCATTTTATTTATGTGTTTCTTTTATACCATCATCATCATTATCTTCTTCCCCTTGTCCTATTCGGGTCAGGGGCCCACTGCATCGACAAGGCGCTTTTCTTTTATACATTAAATAATATTATTATTCAATTAAAAAAAAAGTTAATTTTTAAAAGACATTCTGCTGTTTTATTATTATTAGGCTAGACAGCGGTTTCACTTTCTGAAGGCATTATGAAATCGTGATGAGGCCATTTATTTTGATTTTCATTGTAGGTAATTATATAAAAATAATATAAATAGATCGTCTGTAAGACGGTGAAGAAGCAGGTGAAATAATAACAATCACACAGCAAACCTCGTTGGTACACCAATTGTCTTTTATAAATTCAATAATAATATTTTTGAATATACAGGGTATTAAGGGACGCACTTGACTTACTTTAACAGTGATTCTTGATTTTCTTTGGAGTTAAAAAAGGTAATGAAGTTGGTCACCGATGACTTTTTTATGTGTTTTTTTTTTTAAATCAAACAAAACCTATTTGTTCCACACGTCGTCACTGGTAATTTAGCAGAGCAACCGCTCAAGCCCGCCCCCAATCGTTTAATACATAGTGATTTTGATGTTTTTAGTTTAAAGCAAAATTTCATTTCCATTTTTTACTCCAAATAATGTCAGGAAACACTCGTTAAACTAAACCAAGTACGTCCCATAATAATCCTGTATAAAACGAAAACTTAAAATTAACACTTTTTTCTGAATTTACTAACATGTATTGTTGAAAACCCATAATAATTTTTTAACCGTGGAAATATCACATCAAACATCTTTGGAACTGTTTTTTTTCTATTATGTAAAAAGAATCAGATTGATATGTAAAGCTAAAATTTTCTATACAGGGTGTTAAGGGACGTACTTGACTTACTTTAACCAGTGATTCCAGACATTAATGTCACCGGAGACCATAATTTCATTTACATTTTTTACTCCAAATAATGTCAGGAATCACTGGTTAAAGTAAGTCAAGTACGTCCCTTAACACCCTATGTAACAATTTGTAAGGAATTTTTGTGGGTTGGTGTTAAATGAAACAATTAATAAATATTCGCTTTATGTATTTAAATAAACAAAGTACAATCCATGGAGATGTTCATCTCGAGTCATCACAACATTTTTTGCTTAAAATAATTTTAACCGTATTTTTATTTACATGTTTTATATTATTGTTTTAAATTTTGTTTAAATCGGCTTTAGTTTTTTTTTACTGACACAAATGAAATGAGGACTAACACTTGTTAATGAACATCATTTATTTGGTTAAACGGATAATTAGATTTTATTTTTAATTTTGTCGAGAAATTAATTTTTTTTTAATGCTTTCTGAGTTTTATGTTTTTCTTGACGAATAATTGAAGTTGAAGAAGAAGGTGATACTAATAAATCTAAACGAAATTTTTAAATAGAACAAGATACAGCAAAATAAAAAAGTAACAGTCACAACTGGGATTTGAACCCAGGATCCTTATTTTACCGAGAAAAACGCCTTAACCATGTCGGCTATTGGGACATCTTATTTTTAAGAAAATTTTTTCGGGCTTGTATTTAAAATTCAGAATTAACAATATTATCTTAGATTTATTAACAGTATTTAAGGCTCTGCAACCGGGCCCGAAAAGAAGAAGATGGAGAGATACGAAATTACGAATGTTAGAGGAGAGCGCTAACATTTACGGCGACAAAATCGATGCGAAAATTGCGAAAATGTTTAATAAAACACGACACGTTTAAAATAGAGCAAAAATCGTGCGGGCATTTCTTAAACAGCATTTAAAGAAACACTGTGAATTTTTTCATACATATAACTTGTAAAATAACTGAAACAAACGTGTTAATAATAATTTTTGGAGCATACTTTGCGACTTTTTCTATCGAGGGAATTTTATATAATTTGCGTTTCGGCGCGGGCAAAGTCTAGATATTATCTTCAAGAATAACAAATATTTTTTTAAGAGCTTTAAAACTTACCGTGCTTAAGGGAAATATGTAATAAATCGCTACAAATCCGGGTTGCGGGCCCTTAAGTCGTTTGTCCCGATAAAACAAGAGATCTTGGGTTCCAGTCAAAGTTGCGACCGTTTCTTTATATTTTTCTGTGTCTTGTTTTTTTCATATTTTCGATTAGATTTATGTATTAGTATTATCTTCTTCTTCATCGATATATTATATTGATGGGTGTAACCTTGAATTGTTATTATATCAAGAGTTATACCAATAAAAATTGAATAATAATTATAGATTTATTGTTCATGAATTTGAAGGAATGTCTTCATTATGTATGTAGATATAAAGGTACTACATTTACAAGAAAAATCGTCAAGTAGGTACATTATTTTTATGATACGTATGGGGGTAAGAGATTTAAATGCATTAGGTAAATACGTTGTTTTAAATTTATCTATTTCTGGGATATTAAATGAAATTATTAAATATTTTTTAAAAGGGATAATATATATTATGAAAGTATTTTTTTCCAATTTTGGTTTAAATTCTATACGTTAATATAAGTATAAACTTGGCACTTATTTATTGTTTTATAAGATAAATCGATTCTGTAAACGAACAACATATAAATATTTACTCGAATGTATGAATTAGGTAATAATGCTTTAAATTGTAAATAATGTTTATTTCACTTTTAATTCGAATATTTTTTATTTGCATTTTTCGATCGATTTTTAAAGAGAGCAAGGGTTTTTGATAGTTATGTTTGTAACAAAAAATGTGGTCAATAGACTTTCATTGATTTTTAAGTCAATTGCAATTTAATAGACTCTATTTGAAGATTAACACGTATACAGGAATTATTTATTAGGCAGTTTTCAAGATACAGAAGATGCCTTGAACAAAATAAACAAATGGTTCTTTATCCATTACAATGTCGTCAATTGGTTTCTAATCGTTTTCTTTGGTTACTTCGATCACCAAAAATTGATTATGCTTTTTAATTTTGGCTAAAACTTTATACAGAATTTATCTAAATACCTTGATATAATCACAAAAGTTCAATAGTGATATTGACAAGAATTAAATCCTCCCACTTCATACAGAATTTCCCTGTTGTTTTAAATGTGGAGTTTTTGATTTAGTGCTTTTATTATAATTTCCAATTATATTGAAGTTTTGGAATTCATCCCAAAACATTCAAATTTGACTATTTTTTTTTGATACAATCGGTTCAAAATTGACAAATAAGTAATAAATCTAATAATATATTTAAATAGATCTGAACAACACATATGGAAGAGCGAATTTTGTAAAATAATATACACACGTAGGGTTTAAGATAAAACTTGAATACACTCAGTACGTGACAAGTAAGGGGTATTTTATATTGGTAAGGGTACGTATATATTTTGTTCATTATGTAAATTGATTAACTATAAATTAAGAATGTTAACAACACATTTTAAAAATTTAATAAACTGTACACATTATTTAATTGTTAATAAGTAAGTATTGCTGATTTTTTTTTTTAAATTTGCAAATGTAAAAGTTATTATTTTTTATAACCACCAAACGTTCAACATTTTCTTCAAGTGTTATGTTTCATATTTATTATTTAAGCTTTGGCGGTATGTATTGGTTTATTTATATTTTACTTATGGTTTATTTTGTCTGTGTCAATGTATAGTGCGAGAGATTTGATGTCTGAGAAGAAAACAGAGTGTTTGGTGGCCCGTCGCAAATCAAAACGTCAAAGTCTTCAAACTTGGAAAATATATCATTAATATTTTAGCAAGATCACAGGAATAGGTGATTGCTGGAATACGTTAAATTTTCTTGTTTTTTACCATCTCAAATGGATTGTCGATATTTGAAGAATAATAAAATTTATGTAAACAACAACTGTCAATACTAGAGTCGCGACTAGCGCGCACAGGGGCAGGGTGGGGATGGGCAAGGGGGCTCGGGACCTGGTGGGGCAACTTCCGGTTCCCACCTGGAGCACCCTCCCCCCTCCCGCCCAGCCACCCATCGCAACCACTTCTTTCACCAGCAGTTTGCACTCCGGCAAAGAATAATTGTTTAGGGGCGGTTTTATATAAATACAAGCTAGAGGTTGTCTCACTGTGTCGTCGCCACCGCAGGTAAATCGATTTATATTTTAATAATTACAATATACATTTGACGATCGTAAACAAACTATAAAGGGTCACATTAAACTTAACGACTGGGAGGAACTCGGAGTGTCCGGGAGGGGGCAACTTCCGGACCCCCGCCCGCCCGCGCCGGCCTCCCTCGACACTAACCTTCGTCCTTAAGTCTATCTTATTAATGTAATTTATTGCCTAACGTTCGCGCGAAACGTTAAGGTTTCCAGGTGATATAATTTTAAAATATTTATTATAATTATGTTCTTATAGTTTGCAAATCATAACTTAACAATTAACCGGTTTATCACAGAATCATTATTTATATGTATGTATGTACATATAACGGCGGGCGGGGAGGGTGGGTGGGGTTCGGTGGTACCGCCCCACGCCGCCCGTCCCGCCCCTAGCGTCTCTCGTCTCTAAATATAATCAACAGTGAAGTTCGGCGTTACGTTGGATTCATTGTTAGTAGATAACTTGGTTAGTAGTAACAATGAACCGACAGAATAGACGCCGATGGAGCAATGAGCAGCGGGGACGGGGCCGGCGCCGCTAGGAGGCCATGATGTAGGGCGCGGAGAGAAGAACCGCGAGGGTAGCCCCAATGGTGAACAGGGTAAAGATAATAAGGCACAGTCTATCCACCACCATAGCGGCAAACTTCCAGTCGCGGGATACGTCCGCGCCTTCATCCTCCTTCCGGAGCTGTAACACACGAGCACTGCTGTACATGGCTGCCATACACTGTACGGGAGATCGCATGATCACTGATCAGATGATGTGCGGTGCGGAGAGCAGCACGGCGAGCGTAGCTCCGATCGTAAACAGAGTAAAGATGTAAAGGCACAGCCTGTCGACCACCATGGCGGCGAACTTCCAGTCACGCGACACGTCGGCTCCCTCATCTTCCTTCCGGAGCTGTAACACAGGAAGACTTCTGTTGGTGGGGCCTTTAGTCAATCTACAT
Source organism: Limnephilus marmoratus (assembly GCA_917880885.1). Classification (NCBI taxonomy): domain Eukaryota; kingdom Metazoa; phylum Arthropoda; class Insecta; order Trichoptera; family Limnephilidae; genus Limnephilus; species Limnephilus marmoratus. Next base: position 18,449,700 of record OU862910.1, on the reverse strand, counting down.
ACTATCATGCTTCATGCACTACGTCCAACCTGAAAGTCTGTCCGAGCAAAGAGGGCAAACATACGCTAGAGTCGGAATCAGAATCCTCGGTGGTCGGGATCTTGAGCTGGTGGTTGGATCCGAGGCGGGGGGAGCTGTGCTTACCTGATCTGTGATGTACCTAAGCTCCTTGAGAATGAGCGCCAGTTCGTAGTCCGCCCCCAAACAAGGGGGCGCTGGCGGGTCGGGCGGGCGGCCTGCTGTGCTTTCCTCTCCCGCCCTGGAAGAAAATACCATTAGCAACTGATATAACATTCTTACAGCACTGGTATTACATTACAGGAAAATTTATTCTGGTAAGAAGCTCTTACCAGACAAATTGGAATGAAGAATAATTACATTAAAAAAGCTGTTGCTCCAGATATATTGGAGCTTCCTGGTAGCGTTATGAGAGATCTCTTTATGGGGTATTTCACAATTATCCATTTATTATCCAATTATTCTGGTAAGAAGCTCTTACCAGACAAATTGGAATGAAGAATAATTACATTCAAAAAGCTGTTGCTCCAGATATATTGGAGCTTCCTGGTAGCGTTATGCGAGATCTCTTTATGGGGTATTTCACAATTATCCAATTATTTTGGTGTTGACCAGGTAGGTTTCTTCAGGGTCTGTACTATAATGGGTAAGCAATCTCCATTGCTTCTCACAATATTCCCCAGCTTTTTCGCGGTCTTCTTTCCAAGTTCTAAATATTTGGTATGTGTCTGCAGAAATCAAATAAATCAGGGGTACTTTTTTGATTGTCCAATCATCGTCTGATTAACAATGTTTACGGTGGGCTGCATTATTTAAGAATGATTTTGGAGTTGTTTGGCATTTTTTATGTGCCCTTGGGGTGATTTTCCCAAGAAAACTGCGCAATAGAAAAGATCCAAATAATATTATTATTTTACCTCTATTTTGAAAGAATGAGCCACATAAAATGTAATTCTGCTAAACGTAATGTGTGTATTTAATCAGTGTTTAAAAAATGTTCGCGATCTTCTGCCTAAAATTAGATAGTCGCCGAGCCACGATCAAATTGGATAGGCTATCAAAGCGTCATACTGGGGGTCAAAAGTCAAAATGTGGTTCTGTAAGTGCGACTTTTGTGAAAATCAAGAATTGCAGTCGTAACACGAAAACGGTTTTATTCCACTGTATGTTGTGAAACTCAATTTGGGAGGCAGGTTTGGGGTATCGTGTCCCGGGAACCATTCATTGGCTAACCAACACCCCTGCCATAGGTTACCCCAAGTAGTTCGCTACGTTTGGTGACTTAGCAGGGGTGCCCGGGTTCATGGGGTGAGGTTCATCTAGGTCTTGGTGGCGGATGCGTTTGCACACCCAGCGTGGCGAGCCGGATCGGGAGAGACTGGGTGAGGGAGACCTTTTCACTTCCCCAGCCCGACTCTCTCGGCCTATCCCCTTGTACAGGCAGTGGGAGGAATAGATTCGTATGTCCGTCACTCCTGGGCACACGACCGCCAGATTCCTATCCACACCTCATACCTTTTTCCTTTTTCTACCCCTCATATCTTCCTTTCCCTGAAAAGGCCCTGCACACAACATCCCCAAAGATATACGCCCGAGGGAAAATGTTTTCCTCAGGGTCTACTATGTGGAGCTAGTATAAAAAAATGCCAATGAAAATTGTGCGTTTGGTGTGTAGATAGAAAAATGACAGGGCACTGCTGAGAACATATACAATTTAAATTAGTACAGGTGAATGATGTTGGCAACACGTTTGTGAGGTTTTATACTAGTAATGGTTCATGGTCTTCTGCTATATGGGATTCGATTCTATTATATGGGGTTTTGTTACCTGTAGAGTGAGCGGTAGTAGGTATGTATTTATGTATATAATGTATGTATTTAATCATTGCTTAAAAATGTTCGCGACGACCAAATTGCACAGGCTATCAAAGCGTCATACTGGGAGGTCTAGGACTTTTGTGAAAATCAAGAGTTGCAATCGGAACATGAAAACGGTTTTATTCCACTGAGCGTCGGAGCCAATGAAAGTAGTGCGTTCGGTGTGTAGGTAGAAAAAATGGCAGAGCACTGCTGCGAACATATACAATTTAAATTATAAGGGTTGTCCGGTTAAGAGGGAGTCCGTCCTGTTGAAGATCGTAAGCTCGCTCCTAGACGTCAGTAAATATATCACACAAACGATTTTGAAGGAAAAATGGCGTATGCAAATTGCGTGCTCATTGGGTTCCCATAAAGCTGAAGAGCAAAACCGTGTGGAAAGCGCTCGGATCTCTTCGACCCGTATTTCCAACTAAGGCGAGGCTTTTTTGGGTTGAAAAATGGGTTTACCACCTAACCCCGGAATCAAAAAGGCAATCAATGACATGATTTGCATCTTTTCTTTAACTGAAGCAACATTTGGCCGGAAAATCTTTGGAGACAGACTAGGTCGTGGAGGGAGGGGTGATAGCATTTTTGACGGTGGAATTCTACGATAAGGGAATCAAGGACCTTGTGCCACGGCTCACCAAGTGCATCTATGTAGAAAAATAATGGTGATATGTACCTGAAATATCATACAGTTTTTTTTGTGAATATAATTTTTTCCTGATTTTTTAAATAAGAATGGTCTATAATTCTTGGACACACCTCGAGTGAATGATGTTGGCAACACTAGACTTGTACGCGAGGTTTCATACTAGTAATGGTTCATGTCCTATCTCCTTTGGTTCTATTTTGTAGGGTGTTTGTTACCTGTAGAGCGAGCGGTAGTAGGGTGCGCGGTGGTTGTTGCGGAAGTCGTCATCAATGTCCAGCACGTTGGCCAACAGCGACTTGGATGAGCGCTCGCGCAGCTCCGCGTCAGGCGCCGGAGTCGGCTTGGGCGTGCTATCCCCGGGCAGCCCGCCCGGCCGGCTCATGCGCAGGATCCACGGCAGCCAGTACAGAAACACCACGCGGATCTGCAAGGAGAGTTGGAAATGTAAGGTACACTCAAATAGGCTGAGTTCCAATACTTAGAAGATACCTCTCTGAATGGTGAATAGAAAGTTAACAATGGCGGTCCGTGACTTTTCAGTAAAGAGCCATTCATTTATTACGTAAGACGATTTAGGAGGGGAGGGGGGTCGACCACGTCTTATTTTTTCTTACAAGGGAGTGGGAGGGAGTCTCGATAGTTCTTACGTAAGATCACAAAAATGCGCAAAGTTAAAATTATACTTTGAAAAAGCGCGGGCAACCGCGCGAGTGCTGAGGTTCGCTCGGATGCGTATAGGTAAACGATTTCCATTTCCATGGCAACAGACCCGCACAAATAAATATTAACAAACCAAACGTGTATTCATTTTTTCCTTTAGATTCTTAAGTAATAAATATTAAACAGGGGGAAGGAGTCAGACGATTCTTATGTTTTCTTATAATGGGGGAGGAGGGGGTCGAAAACTAGCAAAATTCGTCTTACGTATAAATGAATATAGAGTGCTAAGATTGAAAAATACGACATTTTTAATGTTGTTGACGCTGTTATCGAGCAGAAAACTAATTAAATTTTTCAGTTTCAAAATCTTGATTACATCTTGAGCACACATAAATAATGATTAAATATTACATTGTTGGGCATCACCTTAAAAAAATTATTCGGATAAATTAAAAACAAACCCTTATGCTTGTAAGAAGCCTTTTTCATAATCCTTTCAACAGCACCAGTAAAAGCTGCTATTTCAGACTTCTGTTTTGTCATTGTAAATTTGTCATTGTAAAGATGAGCTGTGCTCTAATACTTAGTTTAGAAGAAATCTTCTTTATTACCCTTTCAACGTTAATAGTAAAATCTCGATAGATACACAAAGTATGTAACCAATCAAAACAATTAATAATTTTTTTTTTAAAAGCCTTCCAGACCTCCTTTTTATTGTAAATGCCAAATTGTAAGGTACACAGAGATAGCTAAGCCACAATGCTAAATGGATACCTTAATTGTTAACCTTTCAATAGCCTGCTCCAAAAAATAATCATTTTGGACTTTTTTTCCCATATTTAAGTATAACACGATAAATAATACAGTTATACGTACCAATAAAAAACTAATACAATTTAGATAATATAGAAAAATGAAACAATACAACTTTGTATAAACCACTTATATAATGCGTAAATCCTACCGGTTTCGGAACAAACGTTCCTTCTTCAGGGAAAGCTTATACTAATTTGACAGTTTCATTTCAGACAGTTTCGGAACGTTTTTTTCCGAAACCGGTAGGATTTACGCATTATATAAGTGGTTTATACAAAGTTGTATTGTTTCATTTTTCTATAATGGATAACCACAAAGTGATAGCTACATTCAAAAATATTAGATAATATAACTTGACACAAAACAAAGTGTAATGTATAAAAGCTAGAATGTAGGTATATGGATAAAATTATTTGTGAGTGTTACAACCATTAAAAGAAAATATAAGGATCACTCGTAAGGTATCGAATATTAAAAGAGAAGATTTTATTAAAAGGCGAAAAATAAAAAAGCTAATTATCATAAGACAGAATCGATGTTACTTGTCTCTTGAAACTTGCAAAATTGTCAAAACCAAATATATCCACAAGTTCGCAATGTTTATTCGCAAGGCGATGAATTCGAATCAGGTTATTGTTAGATACGTTTTAAGATTTTCACGGCCAAAAGTATTTTCGTTATGTGTTTTTTTGGCTTCACTTTTGGCTACAACAACACGGCATAACACCCCAAAAACACATAACGAAAAGTAGTTTATTGTTACATTTAAAAAAAAACTTTGCTTCGAGTTTGCCTGGCAGGTAAATTAATGCAAATTAGTTTCAATAAGTCAGGGTTGTCAATAAAAATTTAACAATTTTAAATTAAATTAGCACACCAGTTAGCACCCAAATTTTAAAAGTTAGTAAAAATGTATCCTTACAATGGTCTCTGTTAAGAGTTTCTGTCATTTCAGACAATGATTTTTTTGTCTATCACATCCTTTGCGACAGATTTCATGAGAAATAAAACTAAATTAGGGGTGGCCTTATTACGTTTCAGACATTGTATTGACGTGCACCAATATTTTAAATTCTGAAATGGTTTACAAAAATATATTCATTGATTTAATTTCAGTCAGTTTGCTTTATTTTCAACCTGAATAGAATGCAGTTTTTATGCCGAAGGAACTACGATTTTTACAAGGCTTTTAAAACACGTTTTAACGCCATTAAGAAATTTCGTAAAAAGTACTACACGAAGAAATGCAAGACAATTAGCCAATAACATCATTAAATACTCGTATGAAATCCTAATCTTTAGAATGGAATATTGGAAGATAAATCATAATCAAATAAATATTGGAAGATAAATCTTCCAATATTCCATTCTAAAGATTAGGATTTCATACGAGTATTTAATGATGTTATTGGCTAATTGTCTTGCATTTCTTCGTGTAGTACTTTTTACGAAATTTCTTAATGGCGTTAAAACGTGTTTTAAAAGCCTTGTAAAAATCGTAGTTCCTTCGGCATAAAAACTGCATTCTATTCAGGTTGAAAATAAAGCAAACTGACTGAAATTAAATCCCTGTGAAGTTACGTGATAAAACTATCGTATGACTCTGTTAAAAATGTGGAGATCCGGAAAGAATGCAAGTCCGATGTAAGCGAATTGGATAAGACTAAGAAATGATAATTTAAATGGTTTGGGCATGTGAGCGGATGAATGAAGAAAGATGTGTAAAGAGAAATAAGGGTGCAGTGAATGGTAGAATAAGCAGGGACGCTCGAGGAAGACATGGCACGTTTAAGTGATCAAATATTTGAGTAGAGAGAATTGTCTTGAATCTTGTCGAGTGCTAAAATAAGAGAAGAGTTTGATAGGTGTGAATGAAGGCGAATGTAAGGTCAAAATACGCGAACAAACTGAATAATATTTTTTAATCAAAATTTATATTGAAAATCACGTCTGGATATGTGCATAAATATATTTTTTGATATTTTTTGATATTTTATATATATTTTTTTAAATCATGAAAAAAAATTAAAATTATTCGATTTTGTTTCATTTTGGAGGCAATTTTGGATTTTTTGTGAGTTAATTATAATTATTAAAAAATATCTCGCCTTATCCACTGTGAAAAATAAAAAAAGGCATCGTAAAAATGCTTTTTTGGGTAGTAGTTTTAATTTATACGTAACAAATTTGTGTGCCGAGATAAATTGGTCATTTGTAATTTAAATTTACACCCGTTAATATACTTCCCTTTAATAATTTTTGTTTTATATTTCATCATAATTTTATAATAAATGTAGTAAAATTAAATTAGGTCTGGGTTCGAGTCGCAGTTGCGACCATTGTCTTTATTCTGTTTTCTGTGTCTTGTTCTCTTTCATATTTTCGTTTAAATTATTATTGTTATCTTCTTCTTCAATGATGTAGTAAAATTAATTTTTTAAATGCTTATCATCACAAATAATTTCCCAAGTTGCCACAAAAATCACGAAAAATTAAATTTAATTGCCTTTATTTTATAACTTATAACACAAATAAATAAAGTAGTACATACATATCCGTACTAGACATTTATATATCCTTTGAAAAAAAAATTACTTTCCAGTTTGGATGGGTAATTTAGCCTCAAATCCAAAATTAAGATTTATATGAGACGGGCTGAAATGGGCCGCTCATCCGTTTCCCTTAAAATCACTATTTTCGATTAATCTTTACGACGAATAATCGAAAGTACGTTAAGGCTCTGCAACCGAGCCCGAAAAGAAGAAGATGGAGAGATACGAAATTACGAATGTTAGAGGAGAGCGCTAACATTTACAGCGACAAAATCGATGCGAAAATTGCGAAAATGTTTAATAAAACACGACTCGATTAAAATAGAGCAAAAATCTTGCGGGCATTATCTTAAACAGCATTTAAAGAAACACTGTGAATTTTTTCATACATATAACTTGTAAAATAACTGAAACAAACGTGTTTATAATAATTTTTGGAGCATACTTTGCGATTTTTTTCTATCAAGAGAATTTTATATAATTTGCCTTTCGGCGCTGGCACAGACTAGATATTATCTTCAAGAATAACATATATATTTTTAAGAGCTTTAAAACTTACCGTGTTTAAGGGAAATATCTAATAAATCGGTACAAATCCGGGTTGCGGGCCCTTAAGAGGGCATTACCAGAGAAAGCCGGAAATACGTCATTTTCAAAAAAAGTTTTTAGACGTCTTGACTCTTTTCCACAAAAAATTATAAATGGATTTCGAAAGATTGTTCTTTTATCTAGCATTCGTATGTAATAAATTTTTAGAATTTTAAAATTTTTAGTATAATAAGGTTATTCCATAGGTCGTTGGCAGATTTGTTAAATTTTCAAAAAAGTTTTTGTATTATACCACACCCATTTCAAATAATGTAATCATGCAGTAAAATAAATCAATACATTATCTAGCAGAGTTATGTATTAGAATTTTAATTTTAGTTTCAATAAAATCATTAAAAAATATGTACGTACATGTGTTTCTTGACGAAAATTGGTCCATTTGTGTATTTATTTGCGCACTTACAAACTAATATATTTCAGATTTTTTTAACATTCTTATTAAATTAGACATTATTGAAAAATGATAAATACTTATAATCATAAAATAACTACAAAAATTACACTATTTTAATAGTTTTATCACCACGTCTTTCAGCATTTTTGAATGAAGGTATAAATTAAAGCTAATTTGGATTGAAATAAATTCGATATTGAGTTATAATTTATAAAAGCTGGTACGGAGAATAATTAATCTTTCTCATTGTAACCGCCCTGCACGATCGGAAAAACAACTTTCGACGAAATGTGGATTTTCGTCCGCTGGCTGGTTAAACGCTCTTAAGAATACCAACCAAATAATGTGCTCAGAATAAAATCAAGCTTTTACTATCGTTTCGAGAATATTTAAAAATATAAATATTAGTTACTTTATGAAAAATTTAAGCATACAAAAAATTCATTCTTTTTTCATTGAAAATGTATGAGCGCATGCAAAAAACGACTTAAAAAAACGATTTTTATCTGTGACAGTATTCCGCTGTTAAGTTTTTCTTTCTTTTAAAATTTTTCCCAAATAAATAAAACCACCTTTTTTTTAAATCGTTTCGAGACTCCATTTGCCAAGCGTTTTTTTTTCCTGTTATATTATTTAAGACACTGTAACAATATACACATTTTTGTCTCTGAAGCAAATGTGTGTCGATACAGAGTTGTGTGGCGATCTATCATCTATGCCTGCCTCTGCCGTGAAATTACGTGATGGTTAATTTAGTTAGTTAATTTTTGAAACATATAATATTGTCCATAATTACCCATTCGCTCATCTCGTGAGTGTCTTGATTCCTGTGGTGGTAGTTGAGGATGAGGATAGTAGACACGACCGAAGAGGCGACCATGAACATGATGCAGTTAAAGTAGGTCCCCAGAAGCGGGACAGCGTCAGAAGTGGCGGGCATCGTCTCCGCAACCATGTTCAGGAACACGGTGAGCGAAAGAAGGATGGTCACACCTGGATGAAATAATTCAACATTCAATTTAAACATTTTGTTTTTTAAAGAGTTTTATTAAATGTACATCGATCAATTTAAACATTTGAGGATGAGGATAGTCGACACGACCGAAGTCGAAACCGATGCTTCAGGAGAATGATGCAGCTGGACAGCGTCAAAAGTGGCGAGCATCGTATCCGCTACCATTTTTTAAATATTTTTTTTATTCTGTAATCAATAATATTATTATTAGTAAATACTGTATATTCTTTATTTCATATTATTTTCTCAATATTATAAGGAGCACTATAGGATTATTTTTAAATTGAAGTGAGATGACACAAAACTGAAATATTATAAAATAAAAATAAATATTATTATTATTATTAACAATGCCAGTCTAAAAAGAGTCTTTGAATTCAACGACCTTCGCGTTATCTTTGATTCCAAATTACGCTTCTTGAATCACATTATTAGCATTAGCAGTAAAGGATTACAAATACTTGGATTTATCCCCAAAATCGCTAAAGACTTTAATAACATAAAAACCATAAAATTACTATACACGTCTTTGGTTAGAAGTCAGGTTGAATACAATTCAAGCATTTGGTGTCCTCATTTCAACTCTCATTATTTACAAATTGAAAAAATTCAAAATAAATTTTTACGTTTTATTAATTTCAAAGTTGGTATTCCTATTATTCAAATCAATTATGTCAATTTACGCAGTAAATTTAACTTATCGAAATTATCTAGAAGGCGAAAAATATTTGATCTCCTTTTACTGTATAAAATTGTTCATTCAAGGTTGGACTGCTTTGACGCTATAAACTTGTTATCCTTACATATACCTCCAAAATATACTAGACGAAATATTTTATTTTACAACAATAACTTCGCCACGAATTCTGCGATGGAAGGAATACACAGGTTGGGCAATGAACTAATGATGTCGCTGACATTTTTAATTTAAATTTCGATACATAAAGCCAAATTAGTCCACCACTTTTTAGATGTAAATAATGAATGAGAAATCATTTGATTTTATTTCGATTTTCTTTTGTTTATTGTTCTTATTCCAAAAGCATACAACGAGTAATTAAGTAAACATTAATTTGTTTTGATTATTTTTAATGTTTTTGTTGCTCGTAGGTATATGAATTGTTATACCTACGAGTTCTCTAAAGTCATCCATGTGAGATTAGCATTAGATGTATTCCTATTTTTTTACATTGAGTTTATGCTTTATTTGTATATTTTGTAATCTTTTTTTTATGTTATTCTGTTATAAATGAAATTTGTATTTGATACGTAAGAGCCCAATAGGGCGTCAATAAATAAATATCGTATAATAAATACCGTAGTTAATAACAATAATGATAACAGTTACGTAGGGCAGTTTTGTGAAGGTTCACCTCAAATACACGTCATATATAAAGTTTATTAAAGGAAAACAATCACTTTGTTTGTAACCACGATTTATTGATTTAATTAAAACATAACATAACAGGGTATAAATTAAAACATCAGTTTTAATTTATACCCTAAAGATGCTTGTATTAAGCGAAACCGGTCGGTAAATAAAAATTAAATCAATAAATCGTGGTTTCAAACAAAGTGATTGTTTTCCTTTAATTAATATGTCAAACCACAAAGTGACTGCTTTCTACCAAAATATAAAGTTTATGTTTGCAGTTTGATAGTCCATTTGTTAGGTTATTCATGCTGGCAAAATAAGAAGAATATTTGTTAATTCAATAACTCCTTGTTTCCTTATAGATGAGTTATTGCTGAATAAACTACGTATATTCGATATAGGGGATGAGCGTGAGAGGTTTAATGGTTATTTGATCAACATAATACCGGTTGTTAAAATTAATTGCTCAAATTCAAATTCATTGCTCTGGGTGGCGTCCCCCAAGGGTCACATTTAGGACCAATCCTGTTTTTGTTATTTGTTAGTGATGTTCTGTATATTTTCAACGAATTTTAAGTCCTAATGTTTGCAGATGCCCTGAAATTATTCAAAGCAATATAAAATGATAATGAATGCCATATAATTACACATAACTTGTCCAAACTTTTTATTTGGTGTCGAAAAGATATCTCAGAACTTAAAACTTAACGTAAAAAATGCCATATTTGAATCCAATATTCTTTTAATTGATTCATTAATTATATTTCGTTAGTTTCTCTGTGAGAAATTAATGATTTTGGACATTGTGGTACATGGTTTGACAAGAAATTCAATTTCATCAAACATATATAACAAATAAAGCTCTGAAAATGTTGGGCTTTATTTTACCTATTTATTTAATGATTTTGTCTCCATAAAATCAATATTATTTAAACTCACCAGTGAGGAGTCATATCGAGTACAATTTCTAGAGTTTACACAGTTTGTTTATTAAATTTAGTAAAATTATTTTTTTTGTTGAAAATTATAGATTCAATGTATAACCCGGAATAGGCCACTTGCATCCCATTTTTTTTTCCGGTTTAGGCAAATATTCTAAGACATTCCTTATTTTTTTTAATCGTATTTTTGAAACCCTGGCGATTTTTTGAAACTTTCAATCCGAAAAATCGGACCATTTTTCTAAAAACCGGAAAGACAGGACATAATTTTATAGGTGCGAAAAAAAATTACATAGCGAAAATCATTTTTAAAAAATAACGTTTTCCACACAAATGGCACAGGAGAATAACGAAGCATACCAAAAATATTACATCTTATGAATATGTTTTTCCTTGATCTATCTTATTGATCATAAATAATTGTTATGTTCAACATCTATATATGCCTAAATCCAATGTAATGTACCTACACTTGTACTTGTAAATAATAATTATTGATTTTGTTAAAATCAGCACAATTACCATTACACCTCTAAAACAGGTACAGAATGCATAAAATGTATGGGGTTCTCTTCGTAACATCTGTCAAAATGTCAAACCAAATGATAAGTTCGTAGAGAACAAACAATAAATCTAGTCAAATTCAAAAATTCGCCTGAAATCAAAGTGTTGCCATATAAAAAAGAAAATCAATGTGGAATTTTACAAAATTAATAGAACATTATCGGAGACGGGACATTTTCACGCAGTGACGTCACGAGCCCAATGGATTTATTTATTTAAATAATAAAAAACTGTAAATTTCTAAAAAAAATTACTAATATTTTCGTAAACTTAGTAAAAAAATCTATCCACACGATTTTTTCAAAGTCATTATGAAATCTATGCAAGTGACCTATTGTATATGTGCCTTGCCGGACAGTTATGATATGAGACAGTACCTACCATATTACTTGTCAATTCTACTTCAGCTTCGCAATCATAGACACAGGGGTGGCCCTAGCTAAATTATTAGGTGGTGCGAAATCTCTTCGTGGCGCCCCCCCCCCCCTAAAAAAATAGAGTTCTTTCTATACAGTTATGCAACTTTAATTGAAGTATCTAGTACGACAGATGAGAAATAATATCAGAAAAACAAAAATTTTAACACAACAAAAAACGACTTCAAAAAATGCACTAAAAAGTAAAAAAAAATATTTCGTATTCATCTACAACTTAATAATCAACTTATTTTTCAATATGTAGGTTCGATTGTTATTTTTGAAGTCGGTGTCAGCCAAGGTAGGTTTGTAACTACATACATAGTTATAGGTGAGATGTGCTTGTGTCGCACGCGCGACTTGACGAGGCGAGAGGCAAGAGCGGGGCCCCGGCGGGAGGGGAGCTGTCAAGTGAACACGCCGGGCCGGGTACCTTGACTGACACCGACTCCAAAAATAACAATGCACCTAAATATTGATGTGTAGAAAAAGTTAGTTGATTATTAAGTTGTAGAAGAATACGAAATTATTTTTTTACTTTTTAGAGAATTTTTTTAGGTCGTTTTTTTGTTTTGTTAAATTTTTTGTTTATTTTTTGATTTTTAGTTAAATTTGAAGTACACTAAATAATTTGTCTGAATATGGATAAGACCTACTAAACATACTGCTCATATGAGACAGACATTACTTGACCATAACGACGTTACGGTAGGTGACTAAAAGATCCGGTTAGCCTATAAAAGTTACTTTGTCATGGATCCCATAAACAGAACCTAACCAAACTCTCATTAAACTACCCTTGAAGTACATCCTTTCTAATAAAAAAAGAATCATCAAAATCGCTTTGGGTGATATTGATGGGACCACACGGGAAGGACTAGCTTTCAAATAAAAAAAGAATCATCAATATCGGTTCACCCAGTCGAAAGTTCTGAGGTGACAAACATTATAAAAAACATGTAGTCGAATTGAGAACCTCCTCCTTTTTGTAGTCGTTTAAAAAATATATGTTTGATTACATTTATTTAATTAAAAACACTAGAACACAATTTTTCTTGCTTTTGCCTTTGCGAATTTTTTTATTAAATCCGCATAATTTAACCCTTGGGCAATATCATTCACAATTGATAAAATTGCAAGATCTGAGAGTCTTTCTTGACACATAGCCGAACGTAAGTACGTTTTAATTTACTAAAGCTTCGTTCTCCTTTGGCGACAGTTACAGGGATGGTCAGCAAAATCCGAAGCTCTGTCTACACATTTGGGAATATATCCTGCCAATCATTTTTTTTATAAGTTAAAGAACTTGTAGTGGCTCTGCTGAGTCAAGATATTTTAGTAATGGGTTTAGGCTCAAAAGTTCTTCAACCAATTCGCAACTATAGACATCACATTTTCCCCCATCGGTTAAAATGATTTACAAATCCGCACAGGCTTTTTCTAATGAAGACTTATCAGGAATTATGTCGATGTTATACAAAAAAGACCATGTATCTATCAATGAATTTAGATAATTGTCCAAACCGAGTGACCAATGCATTTCAATTGTATTTATCATAGGGTAAAAGACGTTAATTTTAAGCAGTTCTTCGGGATTTGTTGGTGTCTCATCTGCAGCATCATATTCAAATAATCGCTTCTTTCTTCGGGATCGGACTGGCTTAAGCGTTGAATCTATCCAAGCCTGGGAAGCTATTTCCTTAGCTGTTATTTGAGCAGCCGAATAAGTCCGGTAATGCTTCACAAATTTCGAGTAGTTTTTCAGCAATTGCGATGCGTTTGCTAAGTCCATGATTATTTTGATTGTCCCCATTACGCTGAAAATTCTTTCAGCGACAGCATTATTATTTTTTTTTCTTAATTGTTTGCGATTCGGCTGATTTCAATAACTTGTCTCTGAATTAGCCTAATAGGCGACCAGTCGCCTTTTAGATTTTTCGTCGCCGATTCTCGTCCTGAGTAGCCTGAATGGCGAAAAATCCAAAAAAAATGCCAAATCGTGGTCGGGTGTTTTCGGCGCCCCCTTACGACGGCGCCCTGTGCGGTCGCACCGCTCGCACCGCCCTAGGGCCGCCCCTGCATAGACATATGAGTCTATGTTCGCAATATTATTTATACTCTCATGCAACGGATTCGATATTTTTTGGCAAACAAATACTCCGAAGTTATAAATATATTATTTAATACATCAATACTACAATATAAGTTTACCTTTGAGGGTTTTTCAGCAATTACCTAGGGTTAATTTATTTGATGAAACTATTTAACTCTTGCGTTAAATTAACGTTATTTCGATAGCTGTATGTGTCAAATTATGTTGATACTTTTAAATTACTTATTTTAAGTACCTTTACAATTTAAATCAACTTATCTACTGCACAGTTTATGAGTAGTATCTTGTATGTGTAAAAGCCTCTTTCAATGGCGAATAAATAAATAATGTCATTACCTAACTCCGCTGTAACTGGCTTTTCATAAAAAAACCATTGTTAACTGATAAAAATAGCGAAACAAATAAAGACGTTGAAAATTCCAACATCTACGTCTGCCAATATATTAACTGTCGTTACCAGAGCAAGCGTTAATCCTCGTTTTTAAAAAAGTTTCCAAATGGGGCAGTAGCGGCAATAGGTTCCCGTGAGTGGTTTTGGCTTTGGCATTCGCCGTGTAAACTCTCCCAAATAGCGGGAGCCTCTGGCAGACAGCCAAACGTATTTCGTGGCGAATTCCAAATGCAGTTTCCAAACACCTAACACCAAACTCTGGGCCGACTGGATAATATATTAGACACTTTCTTCTGCCTCTGGGGGTTTATGTTTGAAATGAGAGAATTTTAAATTCACGTTATGTGATACTAAACTTGGTAATTACTAATTATTATGGTAGTTTGTAGGTAGTAGAGGAGGGAAATAATTAAATAAGAAAGCTTTTTAAATGCGGAGCAAAATACATAAGAAGTTATAGTCGCTGTTCCTGTAGAATGCGTAGTTTTTTCACGGAAGGGTGAAATAAATGTGCAAAAGCATTACTGGGGAAGGAAAAGCGATAAACGTCTTGTGGGGTTGTGGAAATATGATATTGATATCCCTGTAGGAAGTATCCTATATTTACCAAGTGGTTGTTTTCCCCAGAGTGCGGGAGGGAAGGTATTCCCAGAAATTCGATGAAGCAATGAGCACGTGGGGTGCGATCAGGAAGAAGACGTGGATATTTGAAACCAAGAATAAGTATTTCATTCTATCGAGTGGATATTTTCCCCAGGCAAGATAGAGTAAAACCCAATAGAGTAGTTATTCAGTCAAATGAAGTGTAAACATACTGTAAAATTAGTAGACATGTTGAACGATGCTAGTTTTCCCTAATTATATTGGAGTGAAAACTTGTTTCATTCCGAAGAAATAATCGAATAATAAGCGAATGGGGAGATAATTCAATTAAGAAAGAGCTGAGAGAGAAACATAAAAAGTATATTTGCCACGTTGAAGTTTTCCAGATTAATCAAATTGCGACCTAGCATAATTCAACGGAGCAAACAGTGAATGCGAAAAACAAATTGAATACTAGTAGACAGTCAGGATATATGATGAACTGTGATTATTTTTATCAAGTTTTGCCAATCAGAGTAATCTTGAAGACCCTTTACAATATAGAAAACGGGGAAGGGGTTACAACGTTAATGCAAAGTATTAGTTCAGATCATTGTGATTTACTCCACGATTTGAAAGGATACAGTATTTTGTTAGTGAAAGACAAACAAATAATGAAGTCATGGTAGAATGGCAAGAGGGTGATGTATGCCATATTATCAGAAAACGGGGAACGAACCAAAGCGCAAAGGTGAAAGGTGCAAAGCGCAAGGGTGAGAAGCTAGTAACATAATGAAGAAATTAACCTTTTAAATTTTTTATTTATTCATTTTCGGTTTGACTGAGGATTGAACCTTTCTGCCAATGGACTGGAGTCAACAACGCTAGCCCCTAAACCAAATCCCGATTGGAGAATACCGATATTTATTTGGTTTATTAACTGCTGTACATTTTTAAACATAATGTCATCCAATTTCAGAAAAAAATGCTTATGTTCGCGCGCGTGTGTGCGTGCATGAGTGAAATTAAAAGCTGATAGTTTGCATTGTCTTAACAAAGCTTATCTGCCGAGTTTCAACTCGATCGGATGTCTGAAAGTGGGTTAATTTTCACTCCAAAGATTCCACTTCATTCATTGATTCAGTCAAAATCAAATAAATGAATTTAAAAAGTAGTTAATGAATGGGAAACGAAATACGGTGAGAGAGGTTTTGAACATTATGAAATAGGTATAAAATATTGTCAGCAAATGGGGAACGATTAAATTTATGTAGTAGTCACTCTTTAGTTCTGAAACAGTTTAAAAACTGAAATCTATTTTCCATAGTCCTTGCATTGCTATTTTCTCTCTTTGTCCTTCTCCTTTCCTTGAAAGTCCCTACTTATTTACTACAAGAAGAATAATATGTTGACTACTGTAAGAATGGTTTAGGTGGCACGCCTGCCTTTTTGAATATGTAAGAGCGAGACGACAGATCTAGGTAAAAAAGGAGATGTATGTACCTGCACGCTCTCTTTTCCTACCGACAGCTCGTTAGTTAGTACGTAGCTTAATAACCTGTAAAGTACCAATAAATGTTCATCATATGTACTCGCGTATATTATTAAGATCTGCAAGACCTCACCTAAGTCTTCACTCAAGTCTGTAAATAACAGTGGCGCAGCCGGTAGGATAAAAGAGCGAGCAGGTACACATACACAATAAACCAGTTGAAAAATCGTCGTGAAATCGATCACACCTCGTTATTGAAATCTCGCTTGAAAGGTCGTAAAAAGTGCTAATTAATACCAAAAGTGTAGGTAATTGTGACCACTTTTTGTGCTATTATCGTGGAGAGCAGCCACCACCAAGATTGCAGCATCACAGCATGTGAAACCATCAAAGGCTTTCTCCTTTCAATCGCCAAATCCTGTGATTGACTTAAAAAAAACGCCATCAATTGTCTTGTCTTACACAAATATAGATTTACAGTCCATCCTCCCTCGTATCACGATATTGTTCGTGATAGTCACTGACATGATTAAATATGCCATATTTACCAAGAGAAAGTTTTTCCCCAGAGTCGGGCGGCAGAGTGAAGCCCAGTAGAGCCATAGAAGCGATGAGCACGCAGGGGACGATCAGGTTGAAGAAATAGTAGAGAGTCTTGCGCCTGATGACGATGGCGAAGGTGATATCGATATAGGGCTCGGGGCAGCAGTTGTAGTAGATCTCGTTCCTCTTGCCGGGCACGCCTGGACAACACCAAAATACTTATTATATCTATCATGGCTATCATGGAGATCATTAGTTTCTATGTTCCCGATGGTTATCTCCGTCACCGACAGCATAGACTGTTTTATCTCCCGGCTTGCAGAACTAACTTGCGAATAGTTATGCCAGTCGGGAGTTAAATAGAATTACTTCGAATATCGACATGTTTATCATCAATGAAGCACAATTCAAACGACAAGCTTTGTTGCTGTTAGTCTAAATCTTTTTATCTTATTATCTCTAAATATTTTCTCAACGATTTGAAATTGTAATTTTGTAACGTTTTTAAAATGAATAAATTAAATTGATTTTAATTAAATTGAATTATACCAAATTATTGTGAAACATACAACTAATTCATTCACCTTTCAAGCTTTTTCACATTCCCAATTTGCTTCAAGTGGATTACAACAGTTTTATCACTAACACCGCAGCCTGCAGCTAACTCGGACGTGGTTTGCGATGGATCCGCTTCCACGATAGCCTTTGCTCAATACAATGGACAATTATTTTTTTAAATTTCGTGCTATAAAGTTTGTACAATACATATATTTTTGGTGTTATTTCGCACACCCTGGTAGAGATGTCCCTGTGCTAAGGTGGGTGAAGTTTGCAGATTGAATTATTACATTATAATAATGGTTAAATTGCACAATTCAGGTGATTTATTTAATTTTTGGAGTGCAAAATTTTGAATGTAATAATAATAAAAAGACAAGGAATTGAATGGTGTTTAAGAGGTTAAAGAGTAGAATGTGTGGACATTAGGATTTAAAAGGATTTGCTGATTGTATGAATACACAGTTTTTATTTGAAAGCATGGATTTCGGCCTTTAAGTTCTCAGGGAGAAGGTTGACGATTTTAGGAGCTATGTATATGTACCATATTTGTCTTTGTGATGATGTAGTGTGAAATGTTTACTTGGTAGTGTCGGTTAGTATACTTATACATACGTTTGAGACATCATTTGAGAGTCGAATGGAGAGTATCTTGTTGATAACACGGGTTACAATGTTCAATTTTTTCTTCTTCCTTGAAATTTGTCAATTGAGATACTCGATCACCTTTTCTGGGTGATCTTCTTCTTTCTAATACGAGAAAGGTTAAGTTTTACTCCATGGTCTCCTAAAATTGTATCCAACAGTGAAGCCACTCGAAGTAAACATTTTCGTGGCCAAAATATATTTAATTAATCTAAGGGTGGTATTATTTTCGATAACAATTTAATTATCGTCAACCGTAGCCTTAAGTAAAAAATATTAAAAAATGGTTCTTTTCCGTCCTCATTTTCGAAAAACTCTAACATTTTAATAACACTCACTGAAACGCGAAACCTACGTATCCGGGAAGTAGTTTTACAGTCGTTCTTTTTTAGTTTCGAGAAATGACTGCAGAAGAATTTTGAAAATACTCACAATTTCGTGCTTAGGTATGTAGGACAATGTAGGGAATTTTTTAAAAAAATATCTAAATCGTTATACGAAGTGACGTTATTATATAAATATTTATATAATAACGTTAATATTTTAATAACTATGCTAAGCAAACAACAGTAATAATTAGGTATTAATTGTTTATTTTATTTTACTATATTTTTCCTGTTCTCACTATATAAAATGTGCACGTATGATTATAATATGTAAGGCAAACACCAGTTACCACCTTATATTTTAATCATTTGCAAGTAAACACACATATAACTTTTATTTATTTTTATTATCATTTCAACAACTATGCTAAACAACCGACGGCTATTTTATGTTTTAATTGGTTATTTCATTTTTATTTTATTCTTTCTCTTCTCCTTTTCTTTCTTTTTTTCTACAACACAAGTATGTAGGACTATAATATGCAATGCATACAGAAGTTACCTAAATGTTTTAACCCTCTTAATTTCTCTTAGTTACCTATATATGTACCTATTTACCTTTTCTTTTTAAAATATATATTATTTTAATAACTATGCTAAACAAATAACAGTTACTAGGTTTTAAACTTTTTTTATTTTATTTTATATTATTTCTGTTCTTTATATTTTCTCTTTTTATTTGATCAATTTTCTTTCTTTTTTGTACAAATCATGTTCCATTTGTTTATACCCATAATAATTTGACTGTCCTAAAACGGGAATACTCCTAGTTGGGCAGTCAAAAAAATTAATGAATTATGTATATACATGTATAATCTTGTACTAAATAAACAAACAAATAAATAAATAAATAAATTTAACCGATGTCTAAAATTGTAAAGGGTTTAATATGCAGTATAAATATGTTACATACCGATAAGTTCCCATTCTCCATTGGTAACAAAGCTGCTTATGTCTCCGCCGCCCTCATCTTGTAGTTGTAAATCCAACTGGAAATCATGAAAATCGTTTATAAGTAACAATCCCAACAAACGCATCACAAGTTGAAAAGATTGATTGAAGTAAAAAATTGAACGGTTGTCGTACTGTATATGAAACCTTTATCCTAAACTATAAATAACATGACGTGAATAATTGAACTAAAATATTGACAATAAGTTGGGTTCATTACATTTTTCTCGATTGGAAAACAGAAAAAACTTTGAAGACAATTTTAATATTTTGGTAGAAAGCAGTCACTTTGTGGTTTGACATGTTAATTGAAATAAAACAATATTTGTAACAATGTTTGTAACCACGATTTAATTTTTTTTTATGTACCGACCGGTTTCGCTTTACACAAGCGTCTTCAGGGTATAATCATTTTATACCCTGAAGATGCTTGTGTGAAGAGTAAAATAAAAAAAAATAAAAAATAATTAAACCGTGGTTACAAACTAAGTCATTCTTTTATTTCAAACAATTTAAATGATGTATCAACACCAAAATAATTAAAAATTAATCGCCACTTAGTCATAACATAACCAAAGATTTTTTTTTCGTTATTTGTTTTTGGGGTGTTATGCCGTGTTGCGCTACCTCCTTCTTTAGCCAACGTTTCGGACATCTACCGGCACATCTACCGGATCTGCCGGATCTGCCCTGATGAAAACAAATAACGAAAATGCTTTTGGCCGTGAAAATCTTAAACTTATCATAACCAAAGATATTCAATTTCAATATCTTTGGTCATAACCATTTTTATTGTTTAAAAAACCAACATGTTTGCAATGAGTGTGAAGCAAAGATATTCAAATAGAAAAGAGATATGCTATGGTGTCCGCGCAACTGTCGGCGGACTACGACCTAATTAGAGTAGTTTGCATACGAAAAGAATTTGTACATTTCGTTGATTTTTTGAAGGTTTGAATTAGTATCTATTGGTTAACAATATAGTTTGAATACGGAAAGAATTCGTTCATTTAGTTTAACGTTCGTTTGCTTTATTCGTTAATTATTCGTACTTTTAGTTTATTTGTTAATTGGTACCTAAACAATATCGGCGACAGCCGGAAGCGCAGTCCCACCTAGTAAAAACTGCAGATAGCACATCTACTAATATTTCAATATTTTTGGTGTTAAGTAAACCTTAAAGAGATAAGCGTTGCTCACGAAACACGTTGGTTTTTATAACAATAAAAATGGTTAAAACCGAGTGTTGATGGATTTTTCATTAAAATGGTGCCACAAAATAGGTTTGCTGTATTTGAAGAAGCCAAAATATTTTTTTAAGTCAAACAAGTTTTACATCAACAACATTTAGATTATTTGAAGACAAATGTTGACATTTACGGTAGGTTTAAAAAACATTAAATAAATAATTTAGCAAGGCAAACCAACAAAGAACTCACATTTGAATACAGTCAATTATAGTTATGTGGACACTGAAGCTGGCAAAAAAATTTCACTTTATATTCGATTCAAAAACACCAATCACTTTGGAAGACCACAATTTAAGTTACATGGACACTTCAGCCGGTTTTACATTTTTTCGTTGACGAAAAATACCTCATATTTGGAAACACCATATTGAAGTCAAATGTGCACATTTAAGCTGTGTTTATTCCTTCGTGTGAAAAACCACCAAAACATGTCAGAAGACCGCCCTAACACTATTGTGCAAACTGATGGTGGCTTTACATTTTTGCATCGATCGAAAAAACACAAAAATCATTTATAAAGACGACCTCAATAAACACCTCACATTTGGATACGCTAAATGTGCACATTTAAGTCGGGTTTGAATAATTCAACCAAAGCCAGACGTAGCAGTTCGCATCGTTTCGCATTTTAGTTCCTCTTACCACTCTGATATGGAGGGCGGCGCTGAAAATATATATGCTCCGCTTCATACGGAATACATGAGCACGTGGGATCGTGCTTGGCGCTGGGATGCGGCTTGCTTCCGATTTGCGAAGCTTAATGCCGGTTTGGGGGCAGCCCTGAATTATTGCTATACAAAAGTAAAACAACCACATTTGGCAGCAACAGTAGGTCGATGTAAAATTATTCCCCAGGGAAATAACTGAGATTTTTTGAAATACGCAACAAATAAAATGGAGATTCGGTAAAATGAAAAACTGTGAAAAATAAAACAAGATTACACAACAATTTCAAAATGCTTCCGTGGAAAAATAATCAAATTATGAAGTTATTTCACAATTTGGTGGTTTTATATTAAAGAAATGCAATGCGAATTCATCCCTTTCTCAGGTTTTAATTGCTTTAAGATTCATCGTTTAGAATAGAGCCATTTATGGTAGAGACGATCAAACGATTGAGTTGTTGGTCTTACTAATTCTTTCCTTGAGACCAGCTAGTGCCTCATTAAAAGAATTGTCGACACGCTGCAGTAACCCGGGAACACAAATAGTACTGCTTTCGTACGTGCACCTACTGTGAAAACAAGTATTGTATTTTTTTACAAGGTACATCCCGTGCATCTGCTAGCCCGTATTTCCATTGAGATATATATTTTCCTTGTTTTGATAGTCCTAATTTGTATGACTATGAATATTGTAGGAAGAGCTTTACCTGAAATCCATCGTAAGTCCAGCTGCCAAATTTCATCTCGCAGCGTTGGTCGTCAAACGGGAACCAGGTGATGTCGATCTTGCAGGTGCTCTTGAAGATGCCTGGGGGAACGTACAGACACGAACCGTTGTTCCGAACCACCACGTTCGTAGGAAAGGTGCCGTCGAAGCCCTCGTCAGCACTGCAACGGAAGAGTTCATCTTATTTGTTGAGGTTTTTGGTAAGATAAGAACAAAGAACCTAAAAGAAGCTTGCCAGGATGGATGACGCATTGTAGCCAGAGTGGGAGGTGAATGGAGGGTCAGAAAACAAGAAGGAAATAATACTGTAGCCCGAGGCGAGGGGAAAAGAGAGTAAGAGAACAAATGGGAAATTGTACTCTAGCTCGAGTGGTATGGAAAAAAGGGTCAGGTAATGGAGAGGAAATTGTACTGTAGCCTGATATGGGTGAGAGAGGAGGGTCGGAGAACGGAAGGGAAATTCACTAAAGCCTAAGTGAGAGAGGAAAGGAGGGTCAGCGAACAGGAAGGAAATTGTTCTGTTGCCCGAGTAGGAGCGGAACGAAGGGTCATGGAACAGGGAGGAAATTGTTCTGTTGTCCGAATAGGAGCGGAAAGGAGGGTCATGGGACAGGGAGAAAATTGTTCTGTTGCCCGAGTAGGAGCGGAAAGGAGGGTCATGGAACAGGAAGGAAATTGTTCTGTTGCCCAAGTAGGAGCGGAAAGGACGGTCATGGAACAGTGAGGAAATTGTTCTGTTGCCCGAGTAGAAGCGAAAAGGAGGGACATGGAACAGGGAGGAAATTGTGCTGCAGTAGGTTACTGCAGTGGAAATTAAAAACAGATCAGGGTTCAATTTAGTTTTAAAACGTGTATTTGACAAAAAATTGAAAAATTAAAAAAAAAACAAGAATTCTTGTGGATCAAACTATCTTCGGTAGTAATAAAAGATGGGCCAGTCTAGGATTTTCAGAATTGGAGATGAATATATGGTTCCAGCATATTTTATATAAATAATATTTATGAGTTATTCAAATACTTAAAAACAACGAAGAATTATAAATAATATCGGTAAACTTTCGAAATCACTGTGCACGCTTAACAAAAATATATTTTTGGAAAAAACATTTAATACACCTACTGTAAAATAAAAAAATTGCATTCGGGGCGATGGAAAATACTGCATTCAATATTCCAATTATGTAAAATGAAAAAGGTTGTTTCCAAAAAATATTCGTGTTAAGCGTGTCCAGTGATTTCGAATATATCTTACGAATATCTTACGAAACCTTAATACCTTACGAATATATTATAAGTTGGTGCACAGAAAGCTATTATAATTATTTTCTAAATCGTTGGGAATCAAACACGAGACCAAAGGCCCAGGACAACACTCTCACCCGCGATCTACAATGGCTGGTAAAACACGAAAATCGTATTATAAATTATAACATCACGAAAATTGGTTCTTTACATGTTTTGTATTTCTGTTCATTTTCAAGATCTACATGATCAAATAATAAAGCATGACACATGTGTTCTTTGATATTTTCTCCTTTGATTGTATCTTACTTTATTCGATAAGAAAATACAAGAGATGACATCATTATAAATGTTTTTTTCGAAGAGTGTTCTCAAGTTCTTCCGCTGTGAAATAAAATTGTATTGTCTTTTTTTACATCAATTTTTTCAATCAGTATAAAATAAATTACATTGTAAGCTAGGCATACATCCTGGATTTTGTTAATCTTGAATCTACCCGCCATCCTACGTACGAGTATTGAGTGTTGAGCAAATAGAAGGAAAAAAGTTTAATGAAAAAAATATCATCACAGGAAAGTAATATGCTAAGTGACACTAGCAATGAGCATTTAAAATTTAAATGACTTCTATATTTATGATAGCTTCTTTGGTGCTTTGATCTATTAGTCACGTAGTTTGAAAACATCAATTACACTGGTTTAAATCGTACGCTTTTTGACTGATGAGAATTTATTTCTAGCCCTTATAACAATCTTACTTTCCCGTTAAGGGAACGTACCCATACTACGTGACACGTTTAGGGGGGGGGGGGGTCTTCAAAATGTCACGCTCCATACAAATGAGCGGCGGGTTGCTTAGGATTTTGGTCACCGGGGGGGGGGGGGGGGGGGGGGGTTAAAAATTGCAAAAAGTTGGTCACGTAGTATGGGTACGTTCCCTAAGGTACGTTATGTGAAAATGTATCTTAACTACGGAGCAGAAATGTTGTTTTTCTTACAGCTCAAATAAAAATATTCTTCAAAAAAGTGTTAAACCATTGTTTTTTTTAAAGTTTATAATGCAGTAGATTTGTATAAACTGCTCAATTAATAGAAATGGTTTATCTTGTGTTATTTCACATTTTAATTATTACCGGCATATGTTTTACTTCCTGCATATAATCCAGACCTCTACAAGACCCGCAAGACTCTAAATCCCTTAACCCTCTTCACACCGCTGGCCAACCGGCTGGCGAAATAGTTCCCCTGTTTTTACATACAAGCTCTAGTGAGTTGTAACACAAATAATAAAGAATTACAAAAGAAGTGTCTTGTAGGCATGTTTCAAGATCCAAATATTTGTCTAATCGAGGCTCAAATTTCTAATAAATAACTATGTTTACGAAATTCAGATGGGATAGAGATCTAGATATCAGACGAGTGTAAGTGAGACGAAACGCTGCGTTGTTAGGCTAAATGGAACATTTTTTTCTATTCAAATTTGTATGAAAGGCATTTCTTTAGTCTATAAGTGTTGCATGTAGAATCATTATTTAACTGTATGCTCCCTAAATACACGGTGTCCAGGAACTCGGAGTACAAGCGGAAAACTGGTGAATCTACATCACATTTGGAGTCGATTTTGTAGTGTAACTTTTTTGATTTGAACTATCGATTAAAATCGGTCGTTAGAGGGTTAGTATCGTATCGTGTAGTATAGTATAGTATCGGCTCTCTAATGTATTTTTGAATGCATTAAAAGGTAGTCCGGGCGCCAAAAGTTTTTAACACAAAAAAAAGATATATTCAGATCGAAAAATAAAGCTTTTTTTTCGTTTCGTGATGTAGATTCGTAAGTTTTCCTCTTGTAATAAGAGTTTATTAGAAATATGCATATAAAGCGTTATTTTTACTCACCTACAAAACCAACAAAAAGATAGAATCAGCGTTGTTTGAATTCAGCGCTGCTGCGGTTGGATGCTGCGGGTCGTTGGTTTGGGTAGGGTTGGGTTGGATTTGGTTGGGTCGGGCTGGATTGGGTTGGGTTGGTACGCCTATCACCTCCATCAACTTCCACCGGACATACCTGTTGTACATGAGGACGTCCGGCTTCCAAAGGCGGGCAGGCGGGATGCGTAAATCTTTAACTCCGCCATAGTCACTGGTGTTCCATCGCATGTTCATGTCGTTCCACTCCTGTATAAATAAAACACAGTCAACATACAAATCGTGAATATAAAGGACACCCGAAACAATTAAATGAATTATTAATACATCGCAAGCCTGAACGGAAGGATGGCGACACCAGCGGATTGGAGACCCGAGAAAAGAAGCCTGATTCCGTCCACAGGGAACCGAACGGGGTATTTTCACAAACTATGAATATTAAATAAATAAATTGTGAAATAACGCAAATTAAAGAAATAAAATTTTGCATTAAGCACGTCGGAATTTGTACCCTTGACCTCTGGATTTTATATAGCCATGCTGAATATTTTCAAAAAATTATGCCAAGGCATTGATGTATATTTGTCTGAAGGTTGCTTCATATGCACGAAATGTGCATGTTTTGAAGTGCTGTCATTTTTGGTTATTATGTGTTTTTCGTTTACATTCTTATTCGTGATGTGACTAGGGATGCAAGGTTTTTAAAAATATCGATACATCGATATCGATATATCTCGAATTAAGTCGATATTGAAATATCGATATATCGGTCTAGTAGGCCGATATATCGACATAACGATATTTCTTCTTTTTTAATGCTTATAGAAATCCAATGGAGTTTTAGTTATATCAAATGTTTATCGATTATGTATGTATACAATTTTCACAAAATTTGGATAGTCTTATAAAATGTGTTTTTTTCATAAATTTAATTAAAAAAAATGATTCCAGTATTTTGTACCAGTTATCGAACTTAAAAATTGTAACTTTGACAGTCTGCTTCCTTGTAGCCGGTTTCTGCTCTGAGTTATAGTGGCTCCTGCGTTTGAAAAAAGACGTTCAGAAGGAACACTCGTTGCCACAATTGGAAGAAACAGAACAGAACCGAACTACACACAGACCACAAACAACACTCACCTACCACAGCTATATACTATAGTAGAGAACAGAATATTTTTTTTAGACAGACAGTTTTGCCAGTAATATAATTTTACCCGATTTTGTGGGTATTTTAATTTATGCAGGTTTATCAATATTCCGATACGATATATTGAGTTTTTCGATACTGATACATCGATATTGGTGTATCGTCGATATTGATAAATATCGATATTTTAAGGGGTCGATACATCGACATTTATCGGTTTTCCGATATATCGTTGCATCCTTAGATGTGACTATTCTTCTATCAGTATAATAATTTTAAATGTAATTGACTTTTGTCAAAATAATATTTTTGGCCACTTAGTATTTGGATTCGGACCTTTGTGCCATCCGGCCACAATTTAAGAGAAAATTTACAACTGAATTTGTTCAGACAATCATTAATTGAATTTGTTTTCCAGCTCTAATTTGTATTATTAGCTTGGGTATGCTGAGAATATAGAAGATTCCTGAAAGTTTGGTCCTAATCAAAGTTTTTGTATTAAGACTGGTTTTCATTAGAGTCCGAAAAATGTAATTTCGGTCTTAAAATATGCATGTGATTGGTTCTAGTAATGGAAAACGTTAACTTTATTTCATTATTGGTATAAGAAAGTTAAGAAACTTACCAGTTTGAGCCAGATGTTAGTTATAAGCAACTGATTCTTCTCGTCCTGTAAAAACATAAACTTATTAAATATACAAATATATATTGGTGGTAACATAGTATGAACACTTGTAGAGTGATTACGAATGTTAAAAAAGAATTAATTATAATAGAGAGAAAATTAGTACAATATTTTCAAAGACGAAACAAGTCCTCAGGAATTTTTTTTGTTATTATTATTTTTGTGGAGTTAGTATAAAAAATCTATAAAGCAGAAAAACCGTTTGTTCTGAATAAAATCTCGATCGGTAGGTACGTTTCTTTTTAAGTTTTTCACATTTCAGAATTTCTAGTCATGACAACAAAAGCTATTTGCTTCGAAATACCAAATAATGTAATACAAGGGGGCAATTCAATTATAAATATTGTAGAGTGAATTTTTTATTATATTGCCATAGAGTACCAGAAATATAAATAACAACTAAAAGATTTTAAATTTCGTCTTATAAAACATACTGAAAATTTGAACTGAATACTCTTAACAAATAAATAAAGAAATACTGATAACACATCCCTAAGTAGGTACATATTATACATTATAACACATAAAATATTAATTTACTACTTCGTAACATATTTACTTTATTTTTATTTTCATTTTTACTTTACGAGTAAAACCTCAAATTGTAATATTTAATTAAATGAGTAATCTGATAGTATGTTGCCTGTTGTATGCTGATGATGCGGTGCTGATTTCTAACACTATGGAAGATCTACAGTCTCTCGTATCTAGGATGAACGAAGTATGTATGAAAAATGAGTTAATGATGAATGTAAGTAAGTCTAAAATCATGGTGTTTGAAAGAGAGAGTACGAAAACAGTATGCAACATAGTTGTGAATGATGAATACTTGGAGCAGGTGGATGAGTTTGTGTACCTGGGTAGTATGTTTACTAGAGATGGGAAGGCTGATAGAGATATTGAAAGAAGGGTGAATGCCGGTAATTCCATTAATGGTGGACTGAATGCCGTAGGCGCTAATAAAAAACTGTCAAAAGAAGCGAAGCTAGCAGTCCACAATGGAGTCCTGGTACCTACCCTGATGTATGGCAGTGAGGCATGGAACTGGCAGAGGAAGGATGAAAGTAAGCTGAATGCTGTTGAAATGAGATCGCTGAGACGTACGTGAGGTAAAACAATGTATGATCGTGGGAGATATGTGGATATCCGCAAAGAATGTAAGGCTGATGTAAGCACAATGAGTAAGATTAAGAATGGGACCCTCAGATGGTTTGGTCGTGTAGAGCGAATGAACGAAGAAAGTAGTGTAAGAAGAATATACGACGCGAATGTGAATGGTAGAAGAAGTCGGGGATGCCCGAGGAAGACATGGCACGATCAACTGAATCGAATTCTTGAGTCGGGCCATATCAAAAGTCAAAATAATAGAAGAGAATATATGAGACGATGTATGAATGTGAGTGAGGCAAAGAGTGTGTGCCAAGACCGAGTTGTTTGGTGGTCCGTCCTCTCTGCCTACCCCTGCGGAGAAACGGCTTGATGGTTAGTTAGTTAGTTAATTAAATGAAGACAATATAAGCGAAAATCAATCGAAAATCTGGAAACAGAAAAACCAGAAAAAGATATTGGCACCTCTGGAACTCGAACCCAGGATCTTTCAGAAAAAGATCTTGGCACCTCTGGGACTCGTACCCAGGACCTTTCAGA
Source organism: Limnephilus marmoratus (assembly GCA_917880885.1). Taxonomy (NCBI): domain Eukaryota; kingdom Metazoa; phylum Arthropoda; class Insecta; order Trichoptera; family Limnephilidae; genus Limnephilus; species Limnephilus marmoratus. The sequence goes on along the minus strand of OU862910.1, from coordinate 18,420,873 downwards.
AAAAGATATTGGCACCTCTGGGACTCGTACCCAGGACCTTTCAGAAAAAGATATTGGCACCTCTGGGACTCGAACCCAGGACCTTATAGAAAAGTAAAAAGCGAAAGGTCCTGGGTTCGAGTCCCAGAGGTGCCAATATCTCTTTCTGATTTTTCTGTTTACAGATTTTCGATCGAATTTCGCTCATACTGTCTTCATTTAATTAAATATTATATATACTTTAAATGATGTTTCATATTTTTAATAAACATGTTAACAAATATAAGTTTTCGTTAAAAATAAGACAAATTACTCATTGTACAAATAATCAACACAAATTTAATTATTTTTAAATTCATTCAACAAGAAAATTGACATTTGATAAAGAGTGTTAAATGAAGTTACTACTAGTAATATTTAGTAACATATATTATAATTTTTTCTTTATTTTACCTACGAAAGAAAATCACATACACTTCAATTTTCGATTTCCTGTAAAAATCCGGTAAAACATTATTATCTTAGTTACATACTGAATTTGAAAAAACTTAATATTTGTTTAAAAATATTATCAAGTTGAAGCATAAAAGCCTGATTCACACGGTTTTGCGAATATTGAATATTGACAGGCACAACAAATAAAGTTTTGTGGTCGGAAGTTGAATTATAAGCCTTAATTTTAAAGGGGATTAGAAAACACAATCAACAGAATAATAATTTTATATAAACCCAATTTCAAAATTTTGAGCCTTGTTGATGGTTTTGTTACGCTTAATTCCATTCTAATTTTCCGAAAATATGAATAAACAATATTTGTCTTTTGGTTCAACCACTGTTCCATCCCACCAAAAGCAAAAAAGAATTGGTAAAGTAGATTGGCTTAATTATAATGAAATATCATGCGAGTACTCATACGATGAATTGAACAAATTTTAAAAATTTCTTCTTTAGAAAAATGTAGAAAGGACTCTAATCTTAATTGCATATTTAAAATTATCAACAGTAATACTGATACACCTGCTTTGTTACAACTCATCCAGTTTAACATCCCTTCTCATAGACTCCGAAATAATCAATTGCTGTTCCTCAATCAACATTCTACTAATTATGGATACCATTCTTCTTTATCCAGAATGTCGAGACTTGTCAACGTAAGTCAAAACATTGATTTTTTTGGTGTAAAACTAAATGACTTTCGGCATTCTGTAAGCAATATTTAAATGCTTCTTCATGCTTTGACTTGTAGTATCTTCTATATGTACTTTTTATATTTTTTATTGTCATTGCTATTCATTTATATGTGCTCTCCCTTCACTGTCATCTTTGCTTTTTTTATTCGTATTATTATTATGTTTTTAATGGACTATTGTCCGTAAATTAATTAATAAATAAATTATGTTTACGAGTAAGTGTTAGAAGGTTTGTTTAACTATATTATTTAAAGACGATTAGTTTAACTATAATGAAATCTCATGATATACCTGTGTTAGAAGTTTGGTTTAACTATAATGAAATATCATGATGTACCTGTGTTAGAAGATTGGTTTAACTATGATGAAATATCATGATGTACGTGTGTTAGAAACGCTAAATAAACGTAGGTAATTTTTCTTACACGGATTTAAGATTACTTTTTTCCCAAATTACCAGTTTTATCATTTTACTCTGGGTAAAAGCCAGTGTGTAATTTTGGTTTATGTAGCGAAGTACATTTGCGGGGAGTAATATTCCAACGAAAAGTTATTTTGCCCCCGTCATTCCCATGGAAATGCGCATGCATCAAAATAAATGACGACATTTGAAACAAACATTTTCCTTTACGTTACATATTTTCGTAAGGCATACGTTTTCCCACAAAATATGAGGAGTTCAAACAGGAAAACAGAATTGATAAAATGGAAGGAAGATCATAATATTTTGGTGAATGAAAATAAAAAATTGAAAAAATATATTGGAAAACCATCTAACTCGGCTACAAAATTTTACGATGTTTTTTTTAGGTGAAAGAACCTGGTCAAATAGCAGAGATAGTAAAACTATACATATTATGACTTACTAACATACATCTTAAAGCCAATGTTATCAGCTTTATTTATTCTCCTGATGTTAAGATTTCCGAATTATTGAAATTCAGCAGGCACCAAGTATAACAATAGTTAACTAAATGGAAACAAAATTAGCGAAACTGAATCGAAAATCTGTAAACCGAAACATATATTGGCACCTCTGGAACTCGAACCCAGGACCTTCGGCTTTCCGGGCCACAGCTCTAACCACTTATATAGGAAGAGGTGTCTCTTTCCGATTCGGTCATTTTTAACTGTGTCATACGTCGATTAAGAACTATTAACATTATCTTCATTTTATTAACGCATATTTTATTGGCTGCTACCTTTATGTATGATTGCAAGATTCAAACCCGAACTAAATGCTTTTTAGATAGTGATGTTAGTGATCTAGATAGTGATAGTAATAAAATTATGTTGGTAGTTCTTAGACGAAGTATGATACAGTTAAAAATGACCGAATTGCCGAAATTGATCGAAAAGCCGAATGTCCTGGGTTCGAGTCCCAGAAGTGCCAATACCTTTTTATGATTTTTCTGTCTTCAGATTTTCGGTTGAGTTTCGCTAATATTGTCTTCATTTGATTAAATATTTCAATTTGAGGTTTTACTCATAAATTTAATAATAAAAATAAATACAAAAATGTAATTTTTGTCTAGAGAGACATTTGAAAACGATGAAAAGACGGAAAACCTTAAAAGAATATCGCTTTTGAATAGGTATCGGAAAAAGTACTTTACACAGGAGGTGTAAAAAGTAAGTTCGGTGTGTCCTGGATAAACCTCACCCCATGGACTCGGTATCCCTGCTAACCAATTGAGGTGACCTATGGCAGAAGTGTTTATTATCCAATGAGTGTTTACTGACCACATCGATGATCTGCATGAGCGTGAGGCCGAAGGAGAGCTGCAGCGGGTCGCTCTCGTTGACCACCGGCCGCTCCAACACATTGTAGTGGTCCAGCAGACTGTGCAGGAGACGCTTCTCGTGCATGCCACCCCAGACACCTGAAAGACAAAGAAATTGGACAAATCTTTCAATCAGACGCCATCAATTAAAATATCGGCATGGATTAACTTGCCTAAGGACCGTCCAGGCATAATAATTATAATCGGTTTATTGCACACAACATTTATTAACGATAACGATAAACAATATTTATGGTTTGAAAAGTGTATGGTTTATTGCAGCGTTTCCCTAAAGGTGTTCCGCGGAACCCTGGGGTTCCGTAGAAGCATCACAGGGGTTCCGCGTGCCGTCCGAATTTAACGAAACAAAACCTACAACATTACTTCAAAAAAGAGAAAATATGACGAATCCTACTTGTCCTTCGGATTTATTTCTGTAGGAATGCTTGAGAATCCGGATGGTAATTGCGTTATCTGCAACAAAATCATATGTAATAGCTCTCTGGCACCTGCGAAGCTAAACGACATCGTAATACCAACCACCCGCAATTAAAAGACAAAAGCTTAGACTTTTTCAAAAGATACAAAGATGCACATAAAACTAGTGTGGCTGCTTTACACAAATATGTTAAAACTGATAACGAGAATGCCACAGAAGCATCATTCCTGCTAAGTTACAGGATTGCTCGTGCTGGCAAACCACACACGATTGCAGACACTTTAATAAAACCCTGTATGACAGTAATTGTCAAGTGTGTACTTGGCGAAGACGCAGCGAAGAAAGTTGCAGCAGTTCAGAGTTCCAATAACGTCATATCTGATCGAATCCATAAAATATCTGACCACATTGAAGAAGAATTGATTTGTAGATTGAAAAGTAATGAAATGTTTGCAATGCAACTCGACCAAAGTACAGATGTCGCTGGACTATAAATACTGCTTGTTTTGTATTGTAGGAGGATCTATTGAAGAAGATGTGTTTCTTTGTGCTCCTTTGGAGACCAACACCACTGGAGAAGAAATTTTCAAAGTCATTGATGTCATCACATGAATGTACATAACATTCATTGAAACAAATGTGTCAATGTATGTAGCGATGGAGCTGCCGCTTTGACTGGCAAAATAAAAGGTACTGTAACAAGAATTAAGAATGTTGCACCTAAATGCAGGAGCAGTCACTGCGTTGTACACCGACATGCCCTTGTCGTAAAAAAAATACCACACGAGGTAAAGAAAGTTCTCGATCAAGCCGTACAAATGTACAAATTTTGAATTATGTTAAATCACGTCCGCTCCAATTGAGACTTCTAAAAAAGTGTGTGAAGATATAGGAAGTCAGCAGCTATCACTTCTTTTTCACACGGAAGTAAGATGGCTTTCCAAAGGAAAAGTATTATCAAGATTGTTTGAATTGCGCAACGAACTAGTGGTATTTTTTTCCAAAGAATCGCTTTCTTCATCTTTGAGTGGTCTTGTTCAACTATTGCACGACGAGCAATGGTTAATGAAACTGGCGTAGTTGGAAGACGTATTTGATAAACTGAATGTAATTTGCAAGTCATAGCAAGGAAGAAACACAAATACTTTTACAGTAAACGACAAAATCTCTTCTCTTAGAAAGAAACTTGTCTTCTGGATAGAATGTGTTGAACAGAAACAGTACCAATGTTTTTCTCTTTTAAACCCCAGATATTGAAAAATGCATTTACGAACATTTGATAACCCTCAACAAATCTCTAGAAGAGTATTTTCCTGAAAAAAACCTGCAGGACATTGACTGGGTACAGAATCCATTCCTAGTTCACAGGAAATCGTTGACTCTTACAGCAACAGAGTACGAGACTTTGATAGATATTAAATGTTCTTCTTCCTTACAACAAAAGTTTAATTCAGAAAAAAACTAATCTGGATGAGTTTTGGATTGGACTTAAAAACGAATATCCATAAGTCGTCGAGAAGGCTATCATAGTTTGTGACCACTTACCGTTTGTGACCACTTACCGGTGTGAAAGTGGTTTTTCGGCTTACGCTTACATAAAAAAAAACAAATACAGAAACAGACTGGATGCAGCTCCAGATCTTCATATTCAGCTGTCTGACATAAAGCCTGATTTCAATGCTATTTTAACAAAAAATGTAAAAAGATATCACTCTTCACATTAAAGTAAGTTTTACATAAAATTTTTGATCTTTCTTTTCAAGGTAAATATGAAAGTATTCAAACTACAAGTTGATCTTTTTCTTATAAAAATAGGGTTCCGTCTAGAAAAGTATGATCGATAAGGGTTCCAAGGCGAAAAAAATTGAGAAACGCTGGTTTATTGGTTTGTGGATTGAAAAGGGAATGAAAACTCGTTTATGGAAACACTGGTTGAGGTCTATCCAGGTCTCGGCAGCGGATGGATTTGCCCAACAGCTGCGTGGCGGGCCGAATTAAGAAAAAGCGGTTGTGGGGGACCCTTTGACCTATTGCATTTAACTTTATTTTCTTTAAAAAAACCTCCACCCAACGACATAATCCCTTAGGGAAATTGTGTTAAAACATCAGCCGACGAAGTGCCGAGGGACGCACGTCAAGAAGTCGGTCAATGATACGCTACAGCGGCTAAATTTACGTGAAGAACGATACTCTCCTATGTGCAGTTCCATGGAGTGTACAGTTATCCGCATTTCAGCAGTAGGTGAGGTCAGATACATGCTGCGGTCCGCAGAGTCTAGCAAGCTCCTACAAAGGTGGTTCTGCACTCTTGAGGGACCAGGGCAGAAATAGACAGAGAAAAGTGAAATAGAAATAGGGATGGGAATTTAAAAAGAAACCGAATTAATAATTCAGAGGATTTGAGGTAAATGAAGTTCCGGTTCTGCAGTAAAGCGAATTCTCACAATGATATAATATACACATTCGCAAATTTAACTTGCAATGTTAAAAAATCAATGGTCACTTCAGGCCCAAATCTGATATTTTCTTTATGTTTTAAATATGGAGGCATTTAATTATTTCACAAACGAGCAAGAGCTCGTATTTTATTTTGTTGGGTTAGGTTTGGTTAATCATTTCAAATAAATGTACACACCAAACACATAAGAGTACGTGGTAATGCTGCTAATTCGTGTAAAATAAAGAAGTTTTGGTTATCGTGGGAAAGTATTCAAGTATTCAAGAGTAATGAAATAAAAACAAAGTGTTGGTAGATTACAAATAATGAGAAACACTTCAAAAAAATGATCCTGATTATATTTCCTTATTTAGCTTGCACTGTCCATTGCCTTCACCTTGTCTTTCCAATGTTTCCTGTTTCAGACCATGTACTGCCAATTTAGTTCATCATATCTTTTATTGCTGTTCACCTCTGCTATGGTCTTCTTGGGGGCAATTTCTCTTCTATACTTCAGTTTAGCAGGTTAGTGCACCAAAACCCTTTTTCCTGAGTACCAAATCCCATTATTTGGCTTGCACTGCCCATTGCCTCCATCTTGTCTTAACAATGTTTCCTGTTTCGGACCATGTACTGCAAATTTCGTTCATCATATCTTTTTAAATTGCTGTACATCTCTGCTATGGTCTTCCTGGTGGCAATATCTCTTCTATACTTCAGTTTAGCGGGGTGGTGCACCAAAACCCTTTTTCTGAGTGGCCTGCTAAATCCCATTGGCTAAATTAAATTGGCTCGCATCCTGTTTTACAAATGTTTCCTATTCCGTACTATGGACTGACAATATAGTTCATCGCCTCTTTTTTAATAGCTTTTCATCGACTCCAGTTACTAATATCTACAGCCTGTATGTCTGACGAATATCTACAGCTCATGTGTTGAACTAATATCTACGAACTTCAGAGTGTTGATTAATATCTACAGAGCGTAGGTTGAACTAATATCTACAGAGCGTAGGTTGGACTAATCAGTTAAATGTGTCCAATAGTCCGATATCAGGGATTTTTACATACATACTTACATAAATTAAGTTTTTTAAACTGCATACGCAATATTACGTTATTCCAATATGCTATACATAATTGCAAATCCAACCTCTGCCAGTACTGTAAATATTCGTCAACACTTTGGTTGTCATAGATATTACTCAACAGTTTGAGCTGTAGATATTCGTCAACACTTTGATTCTCATAGATATTAATTCGATTTTTTCAGTTTTAGGAATTCCTGTAGATATTAGTAGACGCCTCCTTTTCATCTCTGCTAAGATCTTCCTGGTGTCAATTTCTCTTCTATACTTGAATTTAGTACCATGGTGCACCAAAACACATTTTCCGGAGTAGCCCGCCAAATCCCATTTCAATTATGATATTATCAAAAAAACCATAATAATGTAAATACCGCACAAGAGTCCCAACTGCTCCCAACTGGGTGCCAACCATCTGGACCCAGTGAGACAATGGCATCCCCAATCGGGGTATGTTGTGAGGCTGAAGGTTGTGGGGGGAAGGATATGGGGAAGATGAAGGTGGGGAAGTACCTGGTTATTCAGATATGGTTAATAATCGCTGCTAATACCATCTCAAGCATTTTTTCTGAAGCAAGTTTCTACGACTCGTTCTTGAATTTAACGGCTAGGCTGTGAAACGGTTTGCCGGCCCCTGTGTTTGCTCCCTCCTTTTACTCTTCTCTAAAAGACCCTCCATACAGCATCCACAAAGATGAAATAGGGATGACAAGTTTCTTTCAACGGAAGCAATCTTCCGAACAGGCCCTCCATTGAAATGCTTGGTGTAACTTTAAGTGACCAGCTCAGGTATGGGGGCTCCATTGAAGTCAGAGTAAAGTTAGCCTCACAAAAACTGGGCGTACTGTACAGGGCCCGCAGATACTTTAATAGTACTCAACTGCTAACCCTGTACAAATCACAAGTGCGCCCCACGGTTGAATTTGGCAGCCATCTCTGGTCTGGAGCTCCAAAATACCTGAAAAATACCCTCGACTCTTTGCAGAAACGGGCGGTCCGTTTGATAGATTCTCCCATCTTGACAGACGGATTGCAATCTTTAGAGCACAGGCGTCGGGTGGGAATGCTATCCTTGCTCTACCGGTATTACAATGGAAGATGCTCCGAGGAACTAGCATCATTGATCCCTTCGGCACCGGTGCATAGTCGGGAAATATGCCGAACGCGTGCCCAACATTTGTACAAGGTTGACATTTGTCACATGAGAACGGGTCGTTTCTTCGACTCGTTCTTGTGTTCAACAGCTCGGCTGTGGAATGGTTTGCCGGCCTCTGTGTTTCCTCCTTCCTACAACATGGGTCTCTTCAAGACCAATGTTCATTCCTTCCTCTCCTCCAAAAGACCCTCCACACAGCATCCCAGATGACATTATAGATGAAATTATTTTCCTCAGGGCCTCCTGTGTGGAGTTAATGTAAAAAAGGGAGGGCACTGATGGAAATTATTTTCATCAGAGTCTCCTGTCCGGAGTTAATATTAAAAAAAAAAACCAATCAAATATAATTTACTTCCGTTCTCCGGGATTTGAACCCGCGTCCTTGGGATTGCAACGATTTCCCCTCGACGACGGAAGCCGTCATTTGTAATATTTAAGATTTTGGTTACATACTTCGCAAGATGTTATGTGCAAAAAGTTTTTCTCCCACCTTCGCCCGTTGGACAACTTTCAATTTATTGACAGTGCTTTTAGTAAAAGTCCTGTTTATTTAAGAAGAAAAAATAAGTGCCCTATCGTATTTTTTCAAAGCACTCTGAAAAGGAAAGATACGACATAAAAACTTTCATGTTTACCATAAAAAAACTTTAAATGCCTTTACTTGTCCCACGTGTGGGTATTAAAATGCCTTAGAAATTTATCGTCGTTCCTGGGATATAAAATGTAAGCAAAACCGCAACACATTCTGGAATCACGAAGTTTCAATTGGCGCATAAATATTCTTATACTTATAATTTATTGTTCTTTGGAGACGATCCCCAACTTGTATTCTCAGCGGCACACAGGCGTAAGAATATGGCCACAAAAATATTTTATCACTTCATTGTTCTCTCGAGGTACGAGTTATCTGTTGATTAAGGCCAAATTCAAATTCCAACGTGGTTACTGAAGAAGTGTTGCAAGGAAATATCTCCCTTTCTAGTTCATCTTTTCAATAAGTCACTCAGCATGGGTGATTTCCCTAAACCCCTTAAATCAGCTGTTGTAACTCCACTAATAAAAAAACCGCAATTGGACGCTGAAGATCTCTCAAACTACCGACCCGTTTCAAATCTTCCATTAATTTCCAAAATCTTAGAAAAAATCACTGCTTCACAGATAATATATCACTTAAACTCAAATGAATTGCTAACTAAATACCAATCTGCATATAGAAGGTTTCACTCAACGGAAACTGGATTACTACGTGTCTTGTCAGACATAACTCTTGCTATCGAGTCGGGAAAACTGGCACTCCTTTCAGTCTTGGACATGAGTGCCGCTTTTGACACGATCGACCATGATTTTCTTATTAAACGATTAGAAGAATCCTTTGGTTTAAATGGCGGCGTTAAAAGCTGGCTGACATCATACTTGGGTAACCGTACACAAGCCGTAAAGGTAGGGAAAAACCAATCAAAATATGCAACCCTTTCATCTGGAGTACCCCAGGGGTCTGTTCTTGGCCCACTTCTTTTCATCCTCTTCACAAATGATGTCGCTAAAATAATCGAATCATTTGGCCTTCTATCTCACTGCTACGCTGATGACCAACAAGTTTACTTTTACTGCTTACCAGAGGAAGTAGACAGTCTAAAAACTCGCATAATTGAGTGTCTAGAAGCAATTACCCGCTGGATGACCTCAAATAGATTAAAACTTAATCCGTCAAAGACTGAGTTTCTTTGGACCGCCACAAGAAGACGTCAGCATAACATTGATAACTCCCCAATAACCATTTCAGGAAATGACATCACTCCAAAGACTTGTATAAAACTGCTGGGTGTCAATCTGGACGCTGATTTTTCGCTTAAAACTCAAGCGAACAGAACCGTAAGCACGGGATTTTTTCAATTGAGGAAAATTAAAGCAGTAAGGAGAAACCTGCCAACTGAGGCGACTAAATTACTAGTCAATTCGTATGTGGTTTCACGCTTAGATTATTGCAATGGAATATATGCAAGTCTTCCAAAATATCAAGTCAACAAATTACAATCCGTTTTCAACGCTGCGGCAAGACTTATCACCGGCGTATCTAAATATTCCCACATTTCAGAGCATCTCAAAAATCCACACTGGCTTAAATGTCCTGAAAGGATCCAGTTTAAGCTCTGCTGGATGGTATTTAAGTCCCTTAACGGAATGGCTCCGGCTTACTTATCGGAATTGTGTATTCCAGAAAATTCCAATTATCGTCAGTCAACCCTGAGGTCAGCAGCGTCATCAGCTATCGGAAGGTTAAAGGAACCAAAGCGCACACTAGATACTAAGTTCGGTGAGCGCGCTTTCGGAGTGTCAGGACCTAAAGCCTGGAATGGACTGCCATATGACTTAAGAATGATCACAGACGCGGCGGAATTTAGAGCTAGACTTAAAACTCACCTTTTCAGACAGTCGTATCCATAAACTCAAAATATTTCACCTTCACATTCAATGCCCTCGACACCGTAAATAACTAACCTGTAAAAACGTAGAAAAAAAGAAAGAAAAAAAAATAAAAATAAAAATAAAAAAAGAGGTCATTTCATGAACATTCTCCAGCCCTCAAGAGCCCTAAATATCAACAATACTATTGCCACTAATCTCTAATAGTCCTAAATTCTCCAGTATCTTAAAATAAATACCAACTCTACTTTTGCCACTAATCTATTCATAAATGTAATACTAGGGAAGCAAATAATGTAAAATCATGCAATGTCCAGTGTGTTAACTGTAATGTCCTCCGCGTTCAAAGCCGTATCTTCTCCATAAACTTTCTAATTAAAGTGTGCTTATCGGAAGTGACCAGCCAGGTAAGTATGTTTCTGTATCCATTTATAAATAGTAAAATTAGTTAGAACCTAAGCATTCCTAATAAATTGTACAGCGCCCTTGAGGTGATTTTTCACAAAAACGGCGCTTTATAAATTATCCAATTATTAAATGCTAAATCACTATTTACCTACGAATTGATTTACATTCTACTAATCCTACTAATATTATAAAGGCGAAAATTTTTATGGATGTATGTATGTTTGTTACTCTTTCACGCAAAAACTACTGAATAGATTTTAATGAAACTTTACGATAATATACTCAGACTCAGACTCAGCTCAGAGCTCTGGCGTTTTTTTGTTATTTTTATTAAAAAAATAATTTGTATTAAAAAAATTGCAATAGGGGGAACGATTGGCAAGATATCCATATTTTTTTATACGATTCAAATTCTCAGGGGAGTACTGGTGGGAGAGGGGGGAGAGAGGGGGGGGGGTAGAGGGAGGGGGTCGGAGAGGGGGGGGGGGGTGGAGGAGGCGGAGTGGGAACCCCCCTAATACCATGCGAGCGAAACCGCGGGAAAAAGCTAGTTATAAATACAAGAACTGTGCTTTGGATAAATTAAAGCTTTTCCTACCGTTTCCTTTGACTAGAATTAAAATAAAGTTGTTAAAAAATATAAGCATAAACCATTAAATTTTTTTTTATTAGAAATGTATGACCACATAGAACAGTTTTTTTTTCTTTCTTATAAAATTATTCACCATACTTTTGGGCTTTAAATCGTGACCAACAGAACGCCTTTTGCCAAACGATTTTTATGCCTATTACCTGTGTTTGGGGCGGTATAAATGCATACTAAGAATACACACATTTTTGGCTTGTGGCTTTTTTGTGGGTATAGCTCACAAGAGCCCAGCTGCTCCCGACTGGAGCCAATGAGACTATGGCATCCCCATTTGGGGTATGTTGTGAAGCTAAAAGTAATGGTAGGGGGAAGGATATGGGGAAGAGGAAGGTGGGGAACTACCTTGCTATTAAGATCTGGTCACCAAACACAGCTAAAGTCATTTTAAGCAACGTTTCAATTCTTATACCTACCCATTTCGATGCGTGTTATAAATATTAGAAAAATATTTTTTTTTATAGTGTTACCACACAAGAGTCCCAACTGCTCCCGTCTGGAGCCAGTGAGACCATGGCATCCCCAATTGGGGTATGTTGTGAGGCTGAAGGTATTGGGTGGGGAAGGAGATAGGGAAGAGGAAGATGGGGAAGTACTTGGCTATTCAGATCTGGTCACCAAACATGGCTAATGCCATTTCAAGCAACGTTTCAATTCTGAAAAGTGGTCTACTGAAAGGGCGATACTGAAATTAATCAAATAAAATTTATTTGCCACGCCGGGATTCGATAATACCTAATACGTAATACGTTATCATATTATATTTCTTTTAGATTTTTTTACTGTGTAAAATGATATTGTACTATAGTTTATGTAATATTGCAGACTGGGATTGCACTATCCTCCCAGCCTTGCTGGAATAAAAACTTAAATAAAAAAATAAAATAAATAAAAATATTATACAAGCTTATTAGACAGGCATATTACAAAAGCATATTAGACAAAATATTATTAGACAAGCATATTAGATAAAATATTATTATACAAGCTTATTAGACAAAATATTATTATACAACCATATTAGACAAAACATTATTAGACAAGCATTTTAAACAAAACATTATTAGACAAGCATTTTAGACAAAATATTATTAAACAAGCACATTAGACAAAATTGGGGCACAGACGGTGGATGAGAATATAATATCGGTTTTACTGATATCTTATTGATAAATTTTGTGTGAAGTAGTTGTATGGATTCCTGAAACTTAATTCAATACTATGGTACTTATTATGGGCAAGGGTGATTTTTTTTTTATAATCAACAATTTTTTTAACATTTTTTTTTCAAAACGGATCATATTATTCATCATCAGCAGTAATATTCAACGATAAAAACAGATAAAGTGCGCTTTTATAATTACCGTTTCGGTACGTTTTACGGTTACGGTACCGTGACGGCAAAAAAGGCAACAAACATGCTTTCCTTATCGCTACAATGCTGCAGCTCTTTCATACACATTAAATAATGGTGAGCCACACAAAATACGAGTGACTGTTTCCTCCAAAGTAATACTTTTTTGCGACGGGAATTGCGTTTCATTTTCTTTACGCGTGTGTGGGAGATGTATGATAACGTTTGTATGTTTCCTTTGAGGGGGTGCAGACATACGTTCACCGTTTGTCTCGTTTTCGACTGATGTTATTTAGTGTGTAAGAAAGTCCAGCAGCATTATATGGTTAAGAACAAAAGCAAAACCATCAGCGCATTGACATTTGACGTTTTTGAATTTTTGGAATTCACTCACACTTTATTATCCTTGGAACTACATTCCATACTTTCAAAATTATCGTCACCATTATTAAAGATGTCGAGCACACATTACCTAAGTGCATTAAATATGAACGACAGAGAGTGACAATACTAATGACCTCGAACTCATCGGAAGTTCAGAATTTAATTGCCTCAACCGAGATTCATGCCGTATCAAGAATAATGAAATTTATTAGATCATTAAATTGGAAAATAGGTATTTGAAAGCGAATTTTTATGCAAAATGAATACAAAAGGACTAAGTACCTTTTAAAGAACATTAGAGATTATAATGATAATATTATAATTTAAAAACAGATGAGGCGAAAAATGACAACATTCTGTGAGTCAGAAGCCTCGATAATATACATGACATTAAAAAAATATATATCGTCACGGCTAGTAGCATTGGTAGGGGTCTACAGAGACGTCACGGCGCGGTGTATGAGAGAGATGCAAGAAAATGATGATTTTTTTTCCTTTGGAGGAAACAGATAATTGTGTATCTAAAACAGTACATTGTGTATCTCATCTTTTGAAAGAGCTATATCTTTATTGTGTTAAGGTACGTATGCTTATTGCCTTTTTTGCCGCCAAAGAACCGTAACCGTGAAACGTCACGGTACTTATAAGAGCGCACAATTATTCATCAGCTAGCAGCACTTTAACAAACATCTATTACGGAGATTACTAACTTCCATATTGCCCGCTGCCCACGCTCAAGGAAAATACTAATTACTGAGCTCGGTAACTCCGACGCGCGGCAACAAATTAGCTACGTGTTTTCGCCCACACAAACGGAAGACTTAAAAAGAACAATTATTGTCTTGTCCCTGGTCCTTTATCAACTACATACAAAGAGGGTATTTTCAGTTTTTTTCATTGTCGAAAAAATTAAGATAAAAATTACTATTAAATTTTAATGTTAATGAATAAATTTTCTAAAGCTATATAACGTGTACAATTTTTGATTTGCAGTCAAAACGATAATATGTTCATTTATTTTCGCGCGGAGGGCGTTGGTGACGTCACGCCTACCCGGCCAACGTGGGTTGAATTCCTAGTTTAGTCAGTAGCGTTGCCTACGTCATAAAGACGAATTGTATGTAGCCCGTTCGAAACGAATTTTCGGTATTGGTGTTTTTCAAAAAGAATAAAAATATTAGAATCATACATTTTTTTAATAAGTACGATCAGAATAGAAAAAATACCTGCCTTAAGTCATTCACCCATTTTAACGACTCCAGATACTAAAATCTACAGCCTGTATGTCGGACGAATATCTACAGCTCATATTTTGGACTAATATCTACGAACTTTAGAGTGTTGACTAATATCTACAGAGCTAAGTTCGGACGAATATCTATGACGGTCCCGGTGTTGACTAATATCTACAGAGCGTAGGTAGAACTAATATCTACAGAGCGTAGGTTGGACTAATATCTACAGAGGCAGCTGAGCAAGAGATTGTACGGAAAAGCATAAATTACTTCAATTACGTACTTTCTAACTAACGCTTAAACGTTTAATACATGAAGTTTTTGCATAATATTACGTATTTTGCTGTTTACGAGGACAATAATTTATTGAACAAACGTGGAGGTCATAATACAAACATATTTATTTATTTCGAAATACACGGCACCACAACCTAACCTAACCTAACCTAACTGACATATAAATGGTCATGGTAACAGACTAAATAAATTAGAACCGTGGTCGTCAAACTGCGGCCCGTGGCGGATATTTGTGCGGCCCGCTCAAATATCTGGCGTTTTCTTTTTAAATATATTTTTTTCATGTTCAATTATAGTACTTATCCATTTTTTTGCGGCCCGCACTAATATCTGCCGTTTTCTTTTTAAATATGTATTTTTTTCATGTACAAATTATACTATCCGTTTTTGTGCGGCCCGCTCAAATATCTGGCGTTTTCTTTTTAAATATATTTTTTTCATGTACGATTATAGTATCCATTTTTTTGCGGCCCGCACAAATATCTGCCGTTTTCTTTTTAATTATACTTTCCGTTTTTTGCTTCGCACACAAATATCTGCCGTTTTCTTTTTAAATATCTATTTTTTTTCATGTACAATTATACTATCCGTCTTTGTGCGGCCCGCTCAAATATCTGGCTTTTTCTTTTTAAATATATTTTTTTCATGTACAATTATAGTATCCATTTTTTTGCGGCCCGCACAAATATCTGCCGTTTTCTTTTTAAATATCTATTTTTTTCATGTACAATTATACTATCCGTCTTTGTGCGGCCCGCTCAAATATCTGGCGTTTTCTTTTTAAATATATTTTTTTCATGTACGATTATAGTATCCATTTTTTGCGGCCCGCACAAATATCTGCCGTTTTCTTTTTAATTATACTTTCCGTTTTTTGCTTCGCACACAAATATCTGCCGTTTTCTTTTTAAATATGTATTTTTTTTCATGTACAATTATACTATCCGTTTTTTTGCGGCCCGCACAAATATCTGCCGTTTTATTTTTAAATATATTTTTTTTCATGTACAATTTTATAGTAGGTATACGTTTTTGTGGCTCGCACAAATATCTGCCGTTTTCTTTTTAAATATTTTTGTTTTTCATGTACAAATGTAGTATCCGGTTTTTTTGCGGCCCGCACAAATATCTGCTGTTTTCTTTTTAAATATTTTTTTTTCATATACAATTATACTATCCGGTTTTTTGCGGCCCGCATAAATATCTGGCGTTTTCTTTTTAAATATATTTTTTTCATGTACAATATTATATTATCTGTTTTTTGCGGCCCGCACAAATATCTGCCGTTTTCTTTTTAAATAAATTTTTCATGTATAATTATATTATCCATTTTTTTAAATATTTTGTGTACGTATACCCATATGATTTTAATTGATTGACATTTGATTTTAAATCGCCCATTTGGTTTTTGAACACATAATGTACGTCATCGGTTCTCAACGTGGGCGATAACGCCCTCTTATGGTCGTTTGAGATTTTCAAGGGGGCAGCAGAAGACCCAGAGAAAATAGGTAAAAAAAAATATGACTAAAAATATGAATAAAATATGACTAAAAAATACCAAAAAACATGCTTATCATGTACTAATAAAGCAAAGTAATTTTTAATATTGGTTCATTTTTGTTATTGTATTGTAATAATTTTTATCATGTGTGCGCAAATTCACACATTTCGATAGTTCGGGAAGTGGATGAAAATTGAACTGAAAGATTCCATATAGGCCACTTGCATGGACTTCATAACGACTTGGAAAAAATCGTGTGGGTAGAGTTTTTTACTAAGATTACGAAAATGTTAGTAAAATTTTTTAGAAATGTACAGTTTTTTTTATTTTTAAATAAATAAATCCTTTATTTGGGCTCGTGACGTCACTACATGAAAATGTCCCGTCGCCGAAAATGTTCCTATTAATTTTATAAAATTCCACACTGATTTATTTTTTTATATGGCATCACTTTGATTTCAGGCGAATTTTTGAATTCGTTCACTAGATTTATTGTTTGTTCTCTGCGAACTTATCATTTGGTTTGATTTTTTGACAGATGTTCTGAAGAGAACCCCGTACAATTAATGGGTACGGGGTTCTCTTCAGAACGTGAAGAGGATGTCGGTACATGTTTTAGAGGTATAATGATTATGGTGCTGATTTTAACAAAATAAAATTTTATAATATTCTTATTATTATTACAATTTACAAGTTCAAGTATATTACATTGAATTTAGTAATATAGACGCTGTACATTATAATGATTTATGATCAATAAGATGGATCAAGGAAAAAAATATTTATGAGATGTAATATTTTTGGTATGCCTCGTTATTCTCCTGTGCCATTCGTGTGGAAAACGTTCTTTTTTTTAAATGATTTTCGGCTATGTAATTATCGTTTTTTCACACCTATAAAATTATGTCCCGTCTTTCCGGTTTATAAAAAATGGTCTGATTTTTCGTATTGAAATTTTCAAAAAATCCCCAGGATTTCAAAAATACGATTAAAAAAAAAAAAAATACAGAATGTCTTAGAATATTTGCCTAAGCCGGAAAAAAATTTAAAAAAATGTGATGCAAGTGGCCTATTCTTTTTTGCGGCCCGCGGTGATACCTCACATTGTCCTATGTGGCCCTTGAACAGAAAAGTGTGACGACCGCTGCTCTAGAAACACTCGAAATAAAGAAAACTGTTAAAACTAAATCCCAAATCCTTAATATTCAGCTAAATGTGTCCGATATTAGGGATTTTTACATACATACATACACAAATTAAGTTTTTTAAACTGAATACGCAATATTACGTTATTCCAATATGCTATACATAATTGCAAATCCAACCTCTGCCAGTGCTGTAGATATTCGTCAACACTTTGGTTCTCATAGATATTATTCAGCAGTTAGAGCTGTAGATATTCGTACGCATTTTGGTTCTCATAGATATTAGTCAGCAGTTTGAGCTGTAGATTTTCGTCAACACTTTGGTTCTCATAGATATTAGTTCGATTTTTTCAGTTTTTGGAATTCCTGCAGATATTAGTAGACGCCTCCATTTTAACTTGTGAAAATAGTCTAAATCTCTCGTTTCTGAAAATAGTCCAATAGTTCTTAAGCGGGATAGTTAGGGTGACAGCAGTGGTGTTGGTTATCCAATAAATGGTTTCTGAGTCCAGGGGGTACCCAGATTGAATGTGGCTCAAAACGAGGCTGAAATTTTTTTATGCGTATATGCATAGAATGTGAAATAGGTAACATGTCATGTCGAACGTCAATTTTTCAAATTTCTAAAAATTTGCATATTTATTGTATTTACAAAGGGAAAAGAGGGACCACCCAAGGTTCGTACAAAATGTATTTAACAAGGTTAGGGAACATACCCATACCACGTGACCAACTTTTTGCAATTTTTAACCCCTTGTTTTTTTTATAGTGTTAGCTCACAAGAGTCTCAGCTGCTCCCATCTGGAGCCAGTGAGACTATGGCATCCCCAATGGGGTTTGTTGTGAGGTTGAAGGTAGTGGGGAGGGGAAGGAGATAGGGAAGAGGAAGGTGAGGAAGTACCTGTCTATTCAGATCTGGTCACCAAACACGGCTAATGCCATTTCAAGCAACGTTTCAATTCTGGAAGGTGGTCTTACACCAGGGCGATACTGAGAGTATCTTCCACTGTGGAACGTGCCGCGAATATACTATATATTATTTTAAATGAATTAATTGGGAAATAACACAAATTAATCAAATAAAATTTATTTGCCACGCCGGGATTCGATCCCGCGACCTTCGGAATGCGAGTCAAGAGCCTTACCGCTGGACTACGCCGGCCGTCAAACTTTTTCGTTGGTGGAAACAAAGGCGGTTTCTGCACTCCGTAGATCGATTTTCAGATGTGTGCGGGAACGGGGATTTGTGTGTGGGTTTCACATTTATAATGGTTCGTAGCTCATCTCCCCTGTGTATATAGGGTGTTAAGGGACGTACTTGAAATACTTTAACCAGTGATTCCTGACATTATTTGGAGTAAAAAATGTAAATGAATTTTTGGTCTCCGGTGACATTTTTAAAGTTTTTTTTTTTTCTACAAAAACATAAAAATTAGTAGTTGTTGAACAGTTGGAGGCGGGTTAAGGGGTTCGTCGAAGACCCGGTTGAGTGACCAGTGACGACATGCTGAAGAATTTTTTTTTGTTTGATTTTGAAGAAAAAATTTTTGAAAAAAAAAATCGTCAAAAAATGTCACCGGAGACCAAAATTTCATTTACATTTTTTACTCCAAATAATGTCAGGAATCACTGGTTAAAGTAAGTCAAGTACGTACCTTAACACCCTGTATTTCCAATCCAATAATTTTACAGAAAAGATAATTGCAAAAATCTAAGATATCGAGTGAGACAACTTTATGCATGTGATAGTATTTTTCTCGAACGAAACCCGCATTTATCTATCGAGCCCAGCGTTTTGCGATGTTGCATATTTTCCCTCTACCCTCAGTCATTTAAAATATCACTACCCCCCTAGCACAGCCTCCATCTACCGAGAAGATTTTTTTATAATAAATTTAATGAAATTCCCCCCCGGTGGTGAAACAAGGCTATCCGTGAAATATTTAATAGCGTATTATCGTTTAAGTAATACATTCACCACGGTAAAAAAGCTCACTGCGCGAATGCCTCGCTGAAAGTCTGATTTATGGTAGGAAATGCGTTTTGCGAGGAATATAGGAATACATTGAATGTTAAATATGTATTTCACATTTTTTAATTTTTTTTTTTATTGCACGCTTTTGTTTAATTTCATATATATAGTGTGAGAATTCGGAATAACATACAAAACTAGCTGACCCAGAAAACGCTGTTCTGCCATAAAAATTATTTCTTAATATTTTGGTTGTTAAATAAAAAATATATTGTAAGTTTGTGGGGATGGGATCTATAACAGAAAGAGGAATGGAGCGCTGTAGACGATGACCGCCGATAAAAACAAAAAAAAATACCAACCATTCATTTTCTCAATTCAATGTATTAAAGGTTAAATGTGAAGTTAAAAAAAGTAATAAGTATTTTTTATTCTTAAGTAGGAAAAGGAAATAAAGAAAAACAATATTAATTTCGAAGAGCAATTGAGTGTACGATATTTTTTGTCACTCGAATATGGTACCACCCAACGATTGTCAATGTCACTGTCTGCGTTGTTGATATTTAGCGTAAATGATTGTCCCGTTTAGAATATTTCTTCAATGAAATATTGGATTTGACATTTGTGATCGTGTGAAATGTTTAGGAAAACGCGTTGTTCATTTTCCATCTGTCATCTGTCGCGAATAAAAAAATGGAGGGTGGGGGTAGGAGGGTGAAAATTTGGGGTTATAGGTATTTTTGATACCAAATTAAAAAAAAAAATTGTCAAAAAAATAGATTTTTTTTTCTATTTTATTTGATTAATTTGTGTTATTTCACAATTCATTCATTTAAAATAATATATATGTAGTATATTTGCGGCACGTTCCATAGTGAAAGATACTCTCAGTATCGCCCTGGTGTAAGACCACCGTTCAGAATTGAAACGTTGCTTGAAATGGCATTAGCCGTGTTTGGTGACCAGATCTGAAGAGCCCGGTACTTCCTCACCTTCCTCTTCCCTATCTCCTTCCCCTCCTCCCCACTTGGTACCTAACTTTAAACCAGTCTTTTTTTAATTTTAATTTTTTAATTTATTTAATGACAATATAAATTCAAAGTAAATCAGTTAGTTCACAGTCCTCCTCACTAGGTATTCCTGTTCCGAGGCGGACTGTATGTTATTGTAAAGGTGCTGATGATGATTTCCTCATCTTTTGTTGATTTTTACAAAATAAACAATAAATAAAATAAAAAGTATTTATGTTTGTTGTCTGTAGGTTGCGTTGGGGTTATTCATAAATTTAATCATTTCCTCATCTTCATGTTTACTTAGCCATAATTTGATGTCTTTTTTAAACTTTTGTATCTACATGGTGTTCATAATTTCGTTTGGAAGGGCATTAAATAGTTTTGTAGCATGAAAATTATGTTTTTTCTAGCCAAAAGATGTATTTAATTTTGGGATGCTCAGTAGTTTTGAGGTTTTCGTCCTTGTAGGGTAGGTGTGTTTGTCAGAAAGGTACTCATATTTTTCTTTGAATTTGAGTAGTGCATTTTTTAACATAGTTTTTAATTAACCTGATAGTTTTAATTTGAAATTTCAGGTAGGTACCTAATCGAGGAAAATGTGTTTATTTCTCATGTAGGGTTTATCAACATTAAGTCAGGGTATCCAAGGTTCGTAGAAAATGTTTTTAACAAGTTTATCTCATCGAGGGGGTAGAACGGTGATTGACTAAAAATTCGTGAAGTAGCTTGCAGTCCATGTTCCACTGGGAGATTTGAAATACAAGTGGCAGTCTTTTATTTCAATCAACGTCACGCGTTTCTAAATTTCGAATGCGGCACGAAGAGTTTTTTTTTTCAAAAAGGCCTTAAAGTTAAAAGTTAAAAGCATTTTCTATGAACCTTGGAGAGCATCTATAAAATAAATTTAAAAAAAAAACGTGTGTGCCTTAGACCACACGACTGAAGTAAAACCTCTTTAGCTCTCATCTATATGATAGGAAGAGAGAAAGAAAACTGCTCTCTCTTGCTCCTACAGTGTGATACAGACAATATGCCTGCACTGTGTCTTAGATTTACGAAACGTAACTGGCGATGAGAGAAAGAGAGAAAGAGAGAAAGAAAATGTGTGCTCGCACCTCTCTTTCTTGCCCCAACAGTAATATACGAAACGTAACTCTCTCTCTTTCTATCTTCACTAACTTATATCCCCCTCTCAACTACTGTTACTGTCCCAACTACCGTTCGCCTCACGCGAACGCTCTCGTCACGCATTCACCAGCTTACTTCCCAAGTTAAGCGTGCGTAATGAAGTTTCACTTCAATAAAAAAAAATAATATAAGAATAATGTGGTTTTCCATTGTTTTCTCTGATGAACAATATTTCTCGGATGTCGATGAGATATCATCGGCTATTTCCGTAACTGTTCACGGGTAGTAGTACTCTCATAAAGTACAACTTTACTGACCTCTGTTGGGATACAAACATATAATTACCTATACTAATGACATCTGTTAATATTCACAACTACGTTTAAAAAAAAGAATACTAAATAAAAAAGATAACTATACAAAAATACATTATTAAAGAACAAGACCTGAGAATAACATTGGTGTATAATCAAAAATTTGTGCATTATTTTTACATATAATGCACACATTCTACGAAAATTGCTGAGACTTGAGGCTTCCTTTACGGCATTTGGCAGACTGTTATAGAGTCTGTCTGTTCACGATAAACTCAAAAACTATTGAACGGATTTTCATGCGGTTTTCACCAATAGATAGAGTGTTTCGTGAGGAAGGTTTAGGTATGTAATTTATCAAGGATTTGTGTAAATTGGTTGAACAATAACGATAATTGTTAGAAGTGTCGGAAAGAAGTCCAGCCGCCTGGTAGCTTTCATCGAAAACGCTGACTAATCCTTTTGGGATATAACAAAACAATTGATAGTGGGATATTCCTCTTTTATAGATCTACAAAAAATCCGCGAAGGCATATATCTATCTTTTACGGATAGCTTACTATACACATTATATCTTCTTATCTTATTATTCTTATCAATTGCTGTTCGTTTGTCTCGCTAAAATTCAAGAGCGGCTGGGCCGATTTAGGTGATTTTGGTTTTGAAATATTTGTCGTAGTCCAGGGAAGGTTTAAACGGTGAGATAATATGAAAAAATTGTGAGGAAGATAGTAAAAACAAAAATTTCATTTTCTCATATAAACAGTTCTACCTACTTTCAGAAGCACAACGTAATCCAGAATTGGAATGCAAAAAAAAAAGAATTCTGATTGTCATATTTCAGTCGCTGTCAACCGTTCCCCGTCATTCTGTTACAATTCAGTTTGTCAGTGCGTGAGAACTTTATTTATTGTTTTAATATGCCAAGGAAAAGACGAGCTGATCGTCGAAGTCAATCAAATAGGTGACGAGCTACCTTACGTGCAAACCGCACTGATGATCTCTTCGCGATGAACTCAAAGACGGCGGTGGTTACAAAGGTTGGATTTTACAAAGTGTTTTATTAGCCACAGCAACGCGTGGCCGGGTCAGCTAGTAAAGTATAATTATTATTGAATATTTATATTATTTTCGCATTGGATTACTTTTAAGACAAAATGGAAACGAAAAACAAATCAAACCATTCGCCTACCATTGTAAAAAAAATACATTGGGAATAGTACAAGGAATTATTATATTTATTGAGAAGATCAGAATTGAAAATAATCAGAATTGAAAAACGGGATTCTACCAATATCATCTGGGGTTCAACCCCACGACCCTATTCCGTTGCCCCTTTCCATATCATAACTAATTTGCCTCACATGCGATATCATTTACTCTACGTTTTGTTAGGTATTATTCAATATTTTTTATTCTAAGTTTCGCTGGGAACTTCGCTAGTTCCCTTATAATTACTTTATTAGAATCCCACCGCAGTGACGACGTGCACATTCCAGAATTCCAGTGGCCTCCTCTGAATTGAATACATAATATCTGCAGTGAATTCAAATCGAGTGTGCCGAGTCATCCGTAATTGAAAACTGAACGTAAAGTTGTGAGCATTACAATGGGCTTCTATTAATATCTTAGTGAGTGGAGGGACTAACCTGAAGTTTCTACACTGAAAGACTAAGTTATTGAATGAGAACGGCCAAGAGTACGGTGTATCAATCAATTGAATATTTTCCTTTGTTCCACGTCGCATTATATTAATGGTTGTATGCTTTAGAGATGCTTGCGGTATGCAGAAGTAAAATTAAGGTCAATTTTTCTTTGTGATATGTTTGATAACATTTGATGTAATAGTATTTGTTAACACCAAAAAAGTTCAACAATAAAAGATAATCCGTGTACTATAGCAATAAACAACCAATTAATACATATATTATCATCGGCGCAACAAGGAACAACCCTTAGAGGGAGGCGTCTACTAATATCTACAGGAATTCCAAAAACTGAAAAAATCGAACTAATATCTATGAGAACCAAAGGGTTGACGAATATCTACAGCACAAACTGTTGACTAATATCTATGAGAATCAAAGTGTTGACGAATATCTACAGCACTGGCAGAGGTTGGATTTGCAATTATGTGTAGCATATTGGAACAATGAAATATTGCGTATGCAGTTTAAAAAAACTAATTTATGTAAGTGTGTATGTAAAAATCCGTAATATCGGACTATTGGACACATTTAGCTGATTAGTCCAACCTACGCTCTGTAGATATTAGTTCAACCTACGCTCTGTAGATATTAGTCAACACTCTGAAGTTCGTAGATATTAGTTCAACATATGAGCTGTAGATATTCGTCAGACATACAGGCTGTAGATATTAGTATCTGGAGTCCCCTTAGAGCAGGACTTCCCAACCAGGGGGGCACGCCCCCCTGGGGGGCGTAATAGGTATGTTTGCATTTCCGAAAAAAAATCTATTTAACGATTAACTAAGCGATTTAACCATAGCTCTAGCAAAGACTGAACCCAGAATCGACCAACTGGTACAGAGCATGCAAGCTCAAGTATCTCATTAGTACCTACTATAAAAGTTTTTATTTATTTGTTCTAAAATTACTTTGAAAGTTGTTAGACATTATCTAATTATAAAAATATAATTTAAATAAATAAATAAAAATAATAGAATAATATGTTTAATTAAAAGAGAACTAAGAAATGTAAATGAAAAAGTAATTATGGCTCTGCAACCCAGCTCGAAAAGAAGAAGATGGAGAGATACGAAATTACGAATGTTAGAGGAGAGCGCTAACATTTACTGCGACAAAATCGATGCGAAAATTGCGAAAGCGTTTAATAAAACACGACTCGTTAAAAATAGAGCAAAAATTTCGCAAGCATTATCTTAAACAGCATTTAAAGAAACACTGTGAATTTTTTCATACATATAACTTGTAAAATAACTGAAACAAACGTGTTTATAATAATTTTTGGAGCATACTTTGCGATTTTTTTCTATCGAGACAATTTTATATAATTTGCGTTTCGGCGCGGGCAAAGTCTGGATATTATCTTCAAGAATAACATATATTTTTTAAGAGCTTTAAAACTTACCGTGTTTAAGGGAAATATGTAATAAATCGGAAATCCGGGTTGCGGGCCCTTAATGATTGAAAGTGTACCTACTCTTCTATTAAAGATCCATAATAAATAAATATATTGTATCTGGTAAGTTTTAAGATTTTCACGGCCAAAAGTATTTTCGTTATTTGTTTTAGGGGTGTTATGCCATGTTGCGCTACCTCCTTCTTTAGCCAACGTTTCGGACAGCGTTGCAGTGTCCATCATCGGGGCAGATATGGCAGATCCGGTAGATGTGGACACATCTACCGGATCTTGCCCTGATGATGGAAAACGCAACGCTGCAACAACTGCAACGCTGTTCGAAACATTGGCTAAAGAAGGAGGTAGCGCAACACGGCATAACACCAAAAAAAACAAATAACAAAAATATTGTATCTGCATTGTACCTATTTGAAATTCAAATAAATAAGTTAGTTAACATAAAAAAATGTGTTTCTTATTTTTGTTGAAACTTAATTAAGGGGGGCATGAAAATATTTTTTTGGTTCGGGGAGGCTCGGCGAAAGAAAGGTTGGGAAACCCTGCCTTAGAGAGTTCTGCCGGTCGGTCTCCGTGTTTCTAAAGTGTTTGCCTCCAGTAAGTACGTTTTATACTTTAGGCTGCCGTTTTTGTTACCGACATTAGATATCCCGACAATTTTAATTATTATAAGGGGTCGTCCATTAATCACATGATGTTTTTTAGCAACGTTTTAACCCCACCCCCCCCCCCTTGGTGATATGTGGTGAGGTTTTAGACTAACCCCCCCCCCTTCCCTCCAAAATCACGTGTATTTTTTTTTTTACAAAGTATTTTGAAATTTTCAGAATATTATCACGAAAATAAATACACGGGATATCTCATTAGGATATCTTCAAAAATAATATTAATAATTTTGGCTTTACTAGAAAATGTTTTTTGAAACTATAGAACATATTATATCGGGATGTTCTGTATTAGCGCCGCCCGTCCGAGTATACATTTAGGCACAGTCAGGTTTTAAAAATAATTCACCAAAGTTTGGTAATTAAACATAATACATACAACAATACTATCTCCGTACAGAGACACGCCCTTATATTCGCTCCTTTTTAAAAATTAAATAAGTAAACAATCTAAACGTTTTTGACAAAAAAAACAGTGCTCACACATACGGAATTACACTAGCAGTGAAGTTGAGAAGTTTCAAGTTGTTTTAGAACGTCAGTGTTTACCTAAATCTGATTTTTATAATACTAAGTTTCTGTCATAACAATCATTTGACTACCACCGATCACTTAGTCCGAACTCTGTTGTCTGTGTGTGTTGTTTGACAGCTGAGTCTACGAACTCCGCCTACACAGCGCAGGGCCGCTAAACCTTTTTTCAAACCACACATCTCGAAGCAGTAAAAATGGATACCTGTGATACATACTCATTTATCACGGCAGCAAACAACATTATCAATTCTCTACATACCACCATAATGGATCCAACAAATAAGTTCACCAAAGAACAGATGGGGAAACTATCTCCAAAACTTTCGGAACTACTGGGCAACATAAGCCTTGTTGCAGCGAGAACAGGCTTTTTGGAAGGTGAACTTAAAACATTCCAACGCATCTCAGAAAACCAGCCGCTCCAGCCTCCGCCTCAGTCCCTGCCAAATGGGACACAAGTAGCCCAAATGTGCGAAGCAGCCGACGAGTTAGAAGAAAGAAAGGTGAGAGCAAAAAATTTAATCATCACAAATGTCCCCGAAAGTGTCATGGTGAATCAAATTGACCGGATTAAACAGGATAAAATGGAAGTTCTAAAAATTCTCAACAAAATCGATACCACACTTGTTGAAAACTCTGTCAACGTCTTCCGCATTGGCGCAGTAAAACCAAATAAAGTAAGACCTATGAAAGTAATCCTTAATGATCCGTTGATTGTATTAAACATATTGCGTAGAAAAAATATAGCTCTAACACACACTGATTGCAAAATCTATTCCGACCAAACCCCTCTACAAAGGCAATACCTAAATGATCTTAGACAAACCCTGGCTAACCGTACCCTGGAAGGCGAAGTCGGACTTACTATAAAGTTCATAAACAATAAGCCAGCAATAGTAAATGTCTCAAAAAACTAAAATCCACTATTGGATATGGCCTAACTAGCCAAAAACGCCGGACCAAATACCCTGACGAAATCAAAATCTATTATCAAAATACACGAGGACTTCGTACAAAACTGCATGAGCTTAAAGTAACGGTACCTCTACACGGACATGATATATTCATCCTTACCGAAACATGGCTCGTTCCAGAAATAAAATCTCCTGAACTTGGTTTCACAAACCACAAGATATTTCGCCGTGACAGAAACCCAAAATCCAGTACCAAATCCAGAGGAGGCGGAGTTTTGATTGCAATCAAGGAAAATATATCCGTGAAAAAACTAAGCACGAAAAATACCTCATTGGAGCAATTATTTATACAAATTGTTACTCCCATGGAAAAAATCATCATTGGAACTGTATACATACCACCAAACTCCGACATCCAAACCTATAAGAAACATTGCGAAGACGTCGAATTTCTCATGTCAAAAAATCCTACATCGAAAATAATTATCGTCGGCGATTATAATCTTCCCAATTTGAAATGGAACTCTAGTGACAATGGTTATATTACTAACGAAAGTTCTAACGACCCAGCACGTGAAGTAATAGATATGATAAACTATTTAAATTTGCATCAACACAATTTTGTACCCAATATATGTGATCGCCTTCTAGATCTTGCCCTATCAAACAGCTCTAAACTGTGTGTTGAAATGTCAGACGATCAGCTCGTACCGGTGGATAATTATCACCCCCCCTTACACATTACAGTAAATATGTACACAAACAAACCACCACAGAAACAAACGACACTCAACTTCAAAAAAGCCGATTACGATTCTATTAACTACCAACTCACTAATACAGATTGGACTTTCTTGACTAATAACAGTGATAGCGAACAAATACTAGAAAAACTCTATGAAACATTTTCTGAATTTATAAAATCTCATGTCCCCTCATATACACCAAAACACAGAACATATCCAATTTGGTTCTCCACAGACCTTATACTCTTACTGAAACAAAAAAAACAGCTACACAAAATTTTTAAACTCACTCACCAAATCAACGACTACTCAAACTTCTCAGAAACAAGAAAGAAATGTAAAACACTATCTAAACTATGCTATAAAGCACACATCACCTCCGTTGAGAAAACTGCGCTAGGAACAAAAAATCTTTGGAATTTTGTTAAAAAATTAAACAATGAAAGTACAGACTACCCCCCCACAATGCATTATGATGGCAAAATAGCCAATAGCACCTTTGATATTGTTAATTTGTTTGCGGATCATTTCCAAAGTGTATACGAAGGTGAAATATCAGATAACAACGTACCATCGTACACATATCAAAACACAATAAATTTACAGAACTACACCATTACACAGGAATCATGCTTAAATAAAATCATTTCACTTGACCCTAACAAATCTGCAGGCCCAGATAACATCCCACCAATATTTTTCAAACAATGCGCATCTGCAATATCAGGTCCACTCACCACATTATTTAACCACCTACTTTCTTCTGGACATTTTCCAACCCGTTGGAAATCTAGTTATATTACCCCGATTCTCAAAAAAGGTGACGACTCAGACATTAAAAACTACCGTCCTATATGCATACAATCAGCGCTCCCGAAAATCTTTGAATCCCTTGTTCTTGATTTAATTTATCCATCAATATTAAAAGCAATTGATAAAAACCAACACGGATTTGTTTCTGGTAGGTCAACTGCTACCAACCTGTTACTTTACCATAACTATATTATAGAATCTTTCACAAGAAAAAAACAAGTTGACAGTATCTACACAGATTTTTCAAAAGCTTTCGACAAAGTATCACATAAATTATTACTTAGTAAACTGTATGCCTTAGGACTGAGAGGCAAGTTGTTGGATTGGTTCTCAAGTTATTTATCTAACAGAATCTTATTTGTTAAAATTAAACATACTATATCTAAGTTATTATATGCAACTAGTGGTCTACCGCAAGGGAGTCATCTCGGTCCTATCCTTTTCTTAATATTCATAAATGATATCATAAGCTGTTTCAACGATGTAGAAGTTCTGCTTTTTGCCGATGACATCAAATTATACAAAGAAATATCCAATATAGGTGACTGCCTAATCCTACAGTCAAACATAGACAAATTACAAAATTGGTGTGTCACAAATAACTTATTCCTCAATATCGACAAATGTAAGACACTAACGTTTTGTCGAACAAAGACCCCACTATCTTTCAAGTACACAATAGATAACAACATATTAGAAAAAGTCAATGAAATTAGAGATCTTGGAGTTGTGTTTGACACGCAATTAAATTTTATAAATCACATACAACAAATAACTAACAAAGGCATGAAAACACTAGGATTTATAATCAGAACAATCAAAGACTTCAACTCGTTGGAAGTTATAAAAATCGTATATTTGTCACTCGTACGCAGCTTGTTGGAATACAATTCCATTGTTTGGTCCCCTTATTATCAAATTCATATAAAAAATATCGAAAGAGTGCAGCACAAATTTTTAAGATTTATCAACTTCAAATTACACATACCTACTCAACACATTAACTATACATCCTTACTAAACACACTTAAATTGCATTCCCTAGAAAACAGAAGAAAAATAAATGACTTAACTTTTTTGTTTAAAATTATTCACTCTGAATTAAATTGTTGCGAACTCCTGCATCTCATCGATTTCAGGGTACCCAATCGAGCAACAAGGCAAAACATATTATTCTGCAACAATAATTCTGGAACGAACTACCACATACATGCACCTATTTCTAGACTTCACACATTAGGAAACAAATTCACCTCCAATATCGATATATTTAACACAAGTTTACCATTATTTAAGAAATACCTGAACGATACTTTTATGTAGAATATTTCGATATTTAAGGAGCATCACCTAGGGGCTATTGCGTATATTTGTGTATTTCTATATTTAACCACAATGTAATAACTAGTTACCGTTTTATTTTTATGTATCTTGCATTTTGTCATGTATTATTTACACATCACAATTAATTACTAACATACGAGTACCTACCTACTAGTTTATTTTCTACGCTGTTTACAACTTAAAAACTTTCTCTTTTATCGTAATGTTTTATCTTCCTTAATTTATCTGTATTACTTGTTATTTATTTATTTTTATAGTGTATATTTTGTTTTTAAAAAACCTGTCTCTGTATTACAAACTTGTAATGTAAAAGCCCATCAGGGCGTTGAAAATTAATAAATAAAAATAATAAATAAAATAACTTGATTGACTGCCGTAATATAGTACCATATTATGAATACGACCCAAATTCATTTTTAGAAAATGAATTTTATAAAATATATTATGATAAAAGTATATTATGATAAACAGACAGAACACTTAGTCATAATAGACCCGACGTATTTTTACATGAAAAATTAAAAAAAAACTTATATTATTGATGTCGCTATTCCAAATTCCTGTAATATTCAAAAATCTGTTTCTGAAAAACAAGAAAATATACAGATTTAGGAAATGAGATTAAAAAAAATTGGCATTCTCAGACCATAAAAATATTACCTTTTGTTATTTCGGCTACCGGCATTATACCTAGCTCTCTCATTCAAAATTTACGTATATTAGATTTGTCAAAGGATTTATATATAAAAATACAAAAATCAGTAATTTTAAATACAAGTAGGATTACGAAACATTTTTTAAATTTTTATATTGAGGGATCAATAGGATTTATAGGTCAAATTAGGAGTTCCACAGAGCCGAACCCTCTGATATGAAAATATCTGGAGTCGGTAAATTATTTTCCCATATGGTCTCTGGTAGGTTGACATGTTGTTATTGTATTATTTTGTATTTATTGTACTTATATAATGCACTTGCATGGCGTGGATTGGAAAAGTGTGTGGAAGGTTTTGTAGGTGTGTGTAGTTTGTCCCGTTGGAAAGATTTAACCGGGACCTAAGGTCGTAAAAATTGAACGGATATGAAACGAATTTATTAACAGTGTCGATTTTTTGTACTTATTCGCTGGTAGATAAATAAGTAGTTTTTTCCGTGATGCATTTAAATGAAAATATGTTTAATACTTTTGTTATTCGGCCGAAAATCCTCCCTGCACATCCCTTAGCGGTACTTCGTTATGTTTAGTGTAAGTAGGTATACCGTATTTTCCCTAAACCGACTGCATATTGCGTATAATAAAGAACAGATTACCAACAGATTTAATAAAGAACAAATGGCAAAATTATTGCCTAAACTATCTGAGCTGCTAGGAACCATTGGTCAAATGGGTATAAAGTTGGGAATCATGGAAGGCGAATTAGGCGCCTACAAACAAATTATACAAAACCAACCACTCCAGTCCAACACTCAACTTGCTAATACCCCCAATTTATGCGAGGCCCTCGACGAAATCGAAGAAAGGAAAACTAGATCAAAAAATATAATTCTTTTTAATGTTCCTGAGAGCCAGTCAACAACTCAAGCGCAATGTATTGTCGAAGACACAAACCGTGTTACAAGCATTTTAAATAAGGTCACCTCTTTGGACGCCAACAAAATAAAACTGTACAGACTAGGGGCCAAGCGCAGTGACAAAATTCGGCCCATTAAAATGGAGTTTGGAGAAGAGTCACAAGCTAAGTTAATCCTCAAGAATAGACATGTTATTTCTAATGATATAAAAATCATAGGTGATCAGACAATATTACAGCGGAAACAATTGTCCGACCTGAGGAAGGAATTAGATGATCGCCTACAAGGTGGAGAAACGAATTTAACAATTAAATACATTAACTCTTGTCCAAAAATAATAAGTACATTGCCAAAAAACTAAGGATATTAACACCACTAAAAATTTATTATCAAAATGTAAGAGGGATACGAACAAAACTTCAACAATTTTCCAAAACTGCATCAATTCTTTCTCACGAAGTCATCATCATTACAGAAACTTGGCTTGTATCCGACATCAACACAGCTGAACTGGGACTACCAACTCACAATGTCTACAGACTTGATAGAAACAAGAATACTAGTTCTAAATCAAGAGGTGGTGGTGTCTTGCTAGCAATTTCTAAGAAATTAGTCTCAAAGCAGCTTAACACTACCTATAAAAATGTGGAACATGTTTTTATTATGATTAACACTAACAAAACAAATAAAATCATATTGGGTTGGGTTTATATTCCTCCTTCATCGGATCTAATTATCTATAAAAACCATATCGATGAGATTCAACTATTGATATCTAAATACCCCGAAACAAAAATAATCATCGCAGGTGACTACAATCTACCTAACATTAATTGGGATCCTATATCCTCAGAATTATCCGGAACTAATCGCTCTAACTTATCTAACATTGAAAGTGAAATACTTGAAATGTCCAATTTTTTAAATTTAAATCAATTAAATGAAAACAAAAACAGTAATGACAGAACTCTGGATCTAGTTTTTTCTAATGTCAAATCGGTAACCGTAACTAAATCCTTAGATACTCTTCTTCCTTTGGACAATTACCACCCATCATTAGATATAACCATAAACAACACTATAGGTGAAAATCCTAAAATTAAACAAATGTCTCACAACTTTCATAAAGCCAATTATACTGAAATTTGTGACTTCCTCCTTAAGGCTGATTGAGCATTTCTAAATGATGGTGAATTAAATGACAATATCAAACAATTTTACTGTATTTTAAAACAAAGTATAATAAGCCATGTACCTGTTACGTCATGTAATATATCAACTTTTCCTAAATGGTTCAACAATAATCTTATAAACTTAGTCTTTAAAAAGAAAATTGCACACCACAAATTCAAAACAACAAGGTCATTTCATGATTATACTGAATTTCATAAGTTGCGTAAGCAATGTGCTGTAACTTCAGATAAATGTTACAAAAACTATATAAAAGAAGTTGAAAACTCTATAAAATGTAATGTTAAATCTTTCTTTAATTATTCTAAGTCATTACAAAGCAATTATTCTTCTATCCCTAACATTATGAACTATGGTGGCAAGACTTGTACCAAAACTGATGATATTGTTAATCTATTTGCAGACTTTTTCAAAAGTGTATATGAGGATGATGTCCCTGTTGATAGTATTCCCGAATTTGTTACAGATATTAACTTGCAATTATCTGAACTAGTAATTGAACGTAACGATATTATTGCCGCGATTAAACTCTTGGAACCAAAAACAAGTTCTGGTCCTGATAATGTCCCATCCATATTCTTAAAAAATTGTATAAATTCTCTTTCTTATCCATTGTACAAAATCTTTAACAAATCTCTCAAAACAGGCCAATTCCCCAATAGCTGGAAATCCTGCTATCTCACCCCCGTGTTCAAGAAGGGTTCAAAAAACGATGTTTGCAATTACAGACCTATTTGTATTCTGTCTAGCATTCCTAAGCTCTTTGAAAAAATCATTCTATGTAAAATATCCTCTAATATTAAACATGTAATTACCAATTGCCAACATGGGTTTGTCTCTTCTAGATCTACTCTCACAAACCTTACAGTATATGAAAACTATATAAACACAGCATTGACTAACAGGCTACAGGTAGACTCCATCTATACTGATTTTTCCAAGGCTTTCGATAAGGTCTGCCACAAAATATTAATAAATAAACTAAAAAAATTAGGGATAAGTGGTAATTTTTTGGCTTGGTTGATCAGCTACTTATCTGATAGGTTACTCTTTGTAAAGATCAATGACTGTTTATCCTACGAATTTATTGCTACCAGCGGTGTGCCGCAAGGTTCTCACCTGGGACCTTTATTATTTATACTATTCATCAATGATGTTACTAGCATTTTCCATGATATCGAAGTTTTACTCTTTGCCGACGATATGAAACTGTTTAAAGTCATTAATGATGTGCACGATTGTATAATCTTGCAAGAGAATCTCAATAGTTTTTTCAAATGGTGTTCAGGTAATAAACTTCAGCTAAATATTAACAAATGCCAAGTTATGAGGTTCTACAAAATTAAACGCCCAATAATATATAATTATGCACTCTGTAATGTAGACTTAATCTCTGTAGTCGAAATACTTGACCTAGGCATCATTTTTGACCAGAAACTTTGCTTTGTATCTCATGTAACTTCTATAGCCAACAGGGCTATGAAAATGTTAGGATTTATTTTAAGGATTTCCAAAGATTTTAAAAATATTCACACATTAAAAATTCTGTTCACATCTCTCGTTAGAAGCATTCTAGAATATAACTCTACAATTTGGTCACCTGTCTTTAATAATCACATTAATATCATTGAAAAAGTTCAACGCAAGTTTTTGAGGTGTATTAATTTTCGACTTGGAATCCCTTTAGAATCAATAAATTATGACTTTTTATTACACTCATTGAAATTGTCGAAGTTAAGTGACAGAAGAAAAATTTTTGATCTCATATTTTTATACAAAATTGTAAATCATCAGTTGGATAGCCCTGATATATTAAAGTTGATTCACTTTCATGTACCTACCATTAGATCAAGGTTCCCTAGTATGTATTATTGTGACAATTATACATCTGTCGCTGGATATAATTCTGTTATAAATAGAATACTCACCATTGGTAATTTTTATGCCAATGTTGCTGATATTTTTCATATTTCCTTATTAAAATACAAGGCTCTACTTATCAAGCATTTCAGCCTTACGTATTGTAACGAGGTTACTTCATAACAAGTTATTCTTTTTATTTCACTGTTCCTTTTGAAGTTTTCATTACTTGTTAGAAATTTTTTCTCTTATTATAAGAAATTTAAAAAAAAACAATCTTTCTTCACTGTACTATGACTGTTTAAATATAATAATAATACATGTTTGTAAATGGCACTTTGTGCCGTAAATTTTAAATAAATAAATAAATAAATTTTAAATAAATAAATAATAAGTATGCTGGTGGGCCAATTGTTGGGGGATCAACTGTCATGGAACCGGCGTTTCCAATGCTCTTGTCCAGCCGGTTTAATAAGTGGAAGCAAATTCAGCTTTCTTCCACATGGTTTTATTAGCATCATCATCTTCATCATCATCGTCATCGTCATCGTCATCGCTTTTCAAATAATTTGTAGTAGCTCATAATTGTACCTAATCAACAAGATATTCGCTTTTGGATTGTCCTCTCACAACAAACCTGAAGTCGATTGCAGCGTTATAAAGGGTCATACCACGAAAGCAAGGGAAATGATCCGTTTTTATATGAATCCAACAAATAAATGTGACGCTAACATCATTCACCCATACCTACTACTATAAATCGCATCTGCGCACAGCGGCGTCTCACATTTGTTTCTACCTACATACTACACGCATAACTTTAATCGACACCGGTAGTCCGGCAATACTCTACACGCTTTTATGCTATATCCTCCCACTATTTCTATTATCTATACCTATTTGCAGTAGGTCAAAACCTCCTTGTTTTGCACAGCCTACAACTTCTTTACAGTATAGTTACAGAGTTGTTGGTTACACCGGGATGCTGAGATTTGTCAGGCATTCGATAGCATCCGACGTCGGCGTCGCGGCGCGCAGAATTGATTATCCTCCGGGGAATTGGCGAAGTGGAAATTCTTCAACAATATACGTTGTGTTTTGAACTTATTCGCTTTCCAACATAATAGTCCTTAAGGCATCATTTGTGCACTGTCGACGATAAAGCTCGACGCCAGTGACTGCATCGGAAACGATTTGATTCAACTTTCAGGATACTGTAGTGGAACAGAGACGGATTTTTTTAAATGTCACCCATATCTCATAACAGCTGGTTGGTACCTCTACAGAAAATACTGTTTACATCGGAATCTGTTATTTCGAAAAAATTCTGCATTAAGCCAGAGCTTTACTGTTTACGACTGATTTTGAAATATTCTGCATAATACCCGGGCAACTTAAGAGACTTCAGCTATGCATCTATCTATATAAATTTAATTTGGTTTATTGACTCATTTGAGTGCTCCCCTCCACGGAAATGTTTAGTAAAAGGCTAAAGATTTATTCGTATTATTTTATATATATACTATAATTATTATTAAAATATATATATACTTGATATATTTAATTATTATTAAGATACATACATACTATACTATATACTTGATTATTCATAACTTCATTGATAACCTTACTACAAAATATTCATTTTAGAGATCCATTAGGAGTTACTCGATCTCCGAACACATTTTATATCCCTAAGAGCAACACAAATTATCTTGAAAATGTTCTGCCCGCTGCCCGCAGCCTGAATCGAATCGTCGAGTTTCTCGACTTTTCTCTATCATAGTATGCATGTATTATACATATAAACCTTCCTCTTGAATCACTCTATCTATTGGTGAAAACCGCATGAAAATCCGTTGCGTAGTTTAAAAGATCTAAGCGCGCATACAGCGGGAGCGATTTCATTTTATACAATGTAAAGATGACATACATATTATCATCACTGTCATAAATATATTAATTTGTAAAGACTGTTTATAACGCTGATAAATAAAATAAAATAAATAAAATATACTAAAAACTCTTTAAATAAGCCGTTCCCTTCTTTCGACTTTGTAGAAACGTTTGATTTCTTTTTCTTTGGGAAAAAGGTGCATTTATTTTCTCATTCCATTCCGATTACCCTGTAGAGATATCTCATGTATTCGTACGATAAATTAACAAACCATCTAATAACTATCACACATTATTTACACGTATAAATAATATTTCCACTTCGCCAATAAAAGAACAATGATTTTCTATCGTCCAAATAAGTTACAGAATTCTCCATGGACAAATTGTATCGAAGGCTTGTTAGGGGGTTAATAATGAGGTTTCTACAAATGTTTGTAGCCTACGGCCTCCCGCAGGACCCCCCCTCCACCCACCTTCCAAACCTTTCCACCCACCCCCTGCCAGGAGCAAAGTTCCTCATTTATCACAGGAACAAGACGTGTTATTTACAGCTGACTTTCTTGAACGTTTCCCCCGAGTCTTGCTCCGAACATGGTTCCTTAAATGCTCGTAATAAAATGTAGGGGTCGCCTTTTAGCATTTGATAAGTTCCGTAATTCATTTTGAAACATCCGTTTTTTAAATAAAGTGAGTTTATTGAAAAACTTTTTTGAGAATGGACGGTGATGTGAATTTAACTAAAATTCGTTTTTTTAATTCTCTTAAATTATTGCAACGGTCCCCTTAATTCACTTTTTTGAATATTTAATTCTTACAGGTGCATAATTTCTTTGCAACGTCTTTCAATTTCCAATGGCAAGCAAAAGATAAATTGGTTGACACTTTTATGTGCAGAAAAATGTGTTTGAAATATTTTGATCATCAAATTAACAATTATAACTCTCACAAAGCCACGCAAAAGAGCCATTTTTTTCGATTATATTCCAATTGGGGTACCTATCTACCCTTGTGGTGTAGGTGTAAGGGGTGGAATATGAATTATTACATTCATAAAGGACGGAAAAAAATTCTGGGTCGAAAAGCAAACCAATAAATGCTTTTGATTTTTATTTTTCGGGAAATCGGTATCCTAACAGTATATGGGCAGAAATCCTTAAGTTAAAAGTTCAATTCAAGTGTAGTCGTTCTTTAATAAAAATAATTTAGTACTGTTCAAAACGGAAACTTCCAAAATATAATATCGGCTTAACCGGCTAGTAGCCGAGTGAACAAATCCGTTGGAGTCGCGAGTTTAATCCTCTGCTAGCTAAGTCCTGCATCATTGAAAAGCAACATTTTCCGCTTATAGAGTCCTCGAAAAAATGACATATTATTTCGCGAGTCCTGTGTCCCCAATGCGTAACATTTTTGCTTGAAGCCGTGGCCCCTTCCAAAGTGGGAGCCCTATGAAATTTGTTGAACTAATTCTTTCAAAGTCCTGTCTTCAATGTGTATAATTTTTGCACCTAACCGGGGGCCCCTCCAAATTGGAAGCCCAAGGAAATGTATTGAAGTATTTGTCAAAAAAATGACCCGGGCGGAAGTCCGGCCGTGGGTAGAGGAAGTCAGTGTACTTTACGACTTCGAAAGTTATGTTTCTGGTAAGGGTGCAGTGCAAATGTTTTTTTGCAGTTTTGTGTGCAGTCTGCAGAGAAGATTTCCCTGTTGATAGCCATTCTTCTATAAATCTTTCAATGCACCAAAATAAAATTTGTGAACGTTAAATCGGGTAAATAACTCCACAGCTTAAATCAGATTTTCGGGTCCATACGCCATTTCCACTATGAGCTACGGAACTTAGTAATATTTATTTAACTATTATAATGTAAAACAAGACAGCAGATTGTTTATTCCATATTTGAGCACTTGCTCGGAAAAATGTTGTATCCAACAAGATTATCAATGTTAAGTTATTGATGGAATAATGTTAGGCATATTAATAAACATAGAAAAAAATTTTAGGCCTGTGGCAGTACTATAAAGATGGTTTAAAAAGGACATTGCATAGTGCCGTTTATCAAAATTACGGAGCATGGCAATAAATGGAGAACACGAACATCTTATGACTTCAACTAAAATGACTTTAAAGCCAAGATTTTGAAAGATGCAGGAAAGTGGTATTTGTTCAGAAAAAAACATTATTAAGCCTGCTTTTTAGCCGTTGAAACAGTTTCGTGAAATAATTTTGTAAGTTGATCTCATGACAATATCCCGAACGTAAATGATTTTATTTATTAATATCGTTTTTTGGTTGTTTTTAAGCTCAAATACATCAATGACATGTGTAAATTACATTAGAAGAGCATGTTTGCGCTCTGTAAGGTATGATGCAAAAAAACATTTTGTGGAATAACGTTGTGTTTGAAATTTTCTTATACAATTCTGCATAAATTGTAGTAATAAATACTTAAAAAAAATAAAACCAGTCCTCATAGCACAAAGGGCAATTCTGAAAATTATACTTAGAGTACCCATCAGAACCCCTACAGACTATGTTTTTAAAGCGCTGAATTTAATGTCACTGAAACAATTATATACAAAAGATATTCTAATGTACGCATTCAAAAACCAGGATAACTTTACACAGACAAACTCGGGCCGATTCACAAGATCTACATTACAACATACATTCTACCAACCTACAACTAAAACGACTTTTGGACAAAGAAATATGCAATACTTCTCTATAAAATTATTTAATTTACTCCCTCTTGCAATAAAAACCATAAAAAAATAACCGCCTTCAAAAGAAGCATAAAAATATGGATTATGGACATGGGAAGGAAGAATATAGATTCAATTTTGCAACCTAAGGGTACGATCAGGTACAAAGCGGGTTTCGATTTTCTGATTAGTCGGCGCATGGGCGGCCGACTGGCGCAGGCGTGCTGACAAGAATGTTTGTATGTCAACGTATCAGGCCGAACATAGTGAAGGCAGGTTCAGATTTATGTCCGCGCGAGGCGGCGCCGATAAGCTTTACCGGAATGAATTCTTAATTCCTGCTCGCCGGTGACGCCGGTCATAATCTGATATCAAAATGAGCGACCTGTTAATTGCCGCTATTTTCAATCAGTCGCCAATCTGGGATAAAAGAAATACATTCCATACCACCAGAAATGTTGTTGACAAGTGATGGAATGAAATCAAAAAGATAAAATTTTGAAATAACCTCAAATGTCACAAGTGAATTTCTTTCAGGCACGTACTTAACATATTATTATCATGTTCTCCTGAGTTTTTTTTTCATATTTAAAGATACCTATTACCAAATACTATTGTTTTATTCCTTAATTTTAAGAAAGGATTCTCCAAGAGTAAATAATCGTCGTCTACGAACTCGACATTTCGTAAAAACTGACAGCTGCTGTCAGGCTACCGCGTAGGTAGCGCAAGTTTTATCCGCGTTCTGTTTGTCCACATCTCGGCGTCAACTGCCGCCGGTGGAACAGGGCACTTAACGCCGTTAATCTGAAAACCGATACCCGCTTTGTACCTGATCGTACCCTTTCAAAGAATAATGCTTGTTTTGTACTTCCTTTTAGATTTAACTTCATAATTTTCCTCGGTAATATTCTAACATAGGTATTTACTTATAATTCAAATAAGAAAACTTGTACAATGTGTCCTTAGTACGGGCTACCCCAGTAAGGACACATTTTCTCTAAAAAACTGTAAAACCAACAAAAATAAATAAATAAATACTAATTTAATTGCCTTTTTTTCACGGCTTTCCATTTAGAACTCTGAAGAATTTTATGTTTATTGTATTTTAAATATTAAGTGTTATGAAATAATTGGTTTCCTTTTTTTCCATTTTTCTCGAAACAAGAATATTGTTGGATACAACATTTTTTCCGGCAAGGGCTCATTTATCAATCATCCAACAAGAATACTCGCGCGAAGCCTCGTAGCATGAGTAAACCTAGTAAAAATAAATAAAACAATACATAGTTAATATGAGTAAAACCTGTATCCGGGCACATAATACACGTTGATTGACCTAATTACCCATTCACGCTTGTAATTTTACCCTAAACTCGCGTGAACAATGAATAACACACATCCCGCAGTAATTCCGTAGCTACCAGGCGCTCGGGAAGGGTAGGGGGTGCAGGATACCCTCCGTATAACACATAATAAATCTACTCGCAAAGGGGTAGTAAAGAGAGATATTTCCTCCGCCATCTAGTAAACGTAATGCCAATTTTTTTCCGGTCCGAACTCATAATATTTTCTTTGTTTCAGTCCAGTGATTAATTATCCACATTATACCCGGCTTCCAAAGATTCCCTTTGTTAGATACGGCATGGCTATAAGGCTTGTTATTTTACTGGATTTTATGCTGGATGTGGAAAATATGCTAGGTAAATAGTCTTTTACTGGGATTAGCGTTGATGTATGAATAGTATTGCTTGATAGAAACGATTTGGGATGTAGATAAAATATGATAAAGTAAAAGATCCTCGGTCATGTACGCATGTACGGAATCTACAATGTACAAAATGATCCTCGGAATGTACAATGTACAAAATAATTCTATCAATGATGTGCTCAGACAGAGCTTTGCTCAATAGAAGGATGCCAAAATGTAGAAATAAATGAAAAAATTATAATGAGAATATCAATAATTTTCAAGACGAATTGTGATTGTTAAAAATGACGTTATAAAAATCTTATTAAAGTTTTACGTTTCATTGTTAATTAATATAATTAAAAGTTCTCTGTCACAACGCAGATTTTAATTAATTTTCTCTGCGTTATTTCATATTATTTCATTCAGTATTATTCTACAACAGGAAATACAAGTTTTTTTACACTTCACAGGCAGAACATTAAAAAAATCACTATTATACACCAGTAATTTTTGATCCGTATGAAAATTACGGACGATTTCACTGTAAAAATAATATATTGGAAGAAAATTCATTTTACGAGGATCACATTACTTCAGAAAATGCAGTAAAACAGACTCCAAAAATGCTACGGCGAATTTGCGTCAAAGACTCTAATTCAGGCGATTCCAAATCCTTGACACGAGGAGAAAAAAATCAATATCCTTCTATAATACTTACGACCTATAGCTATAGCCTAGTATATCTCTCCCTAGCTGATCCTAAGCTGCTGACCCGAGAGATTCTTTTTGAATGAATAATGAATATCCTTTAAAGCATTATGTGCCAACGTTTTAAAAGTTTCATAAAAAATAATTATACCCCTTGGAGATTGTGTCACTTGAGTTATGGGCCCATTTCCCGATTATTTTGATGATGGGACGGAAAGTTTAATTGAATTTAAGCGAAGGTATTAAAATACGCGAATCTTACAAAAACTAAGGGAGCCAGTAAAATTTAGAGATATTTCATAGATTATACTTTTTTTAATTAAATCCACAAGAATCGTTCTCATTTAATCATTTTCTAAGATGAAAAGTTAACTACTAATGTTGACCTTTGCAAACGTTTCTTACATCTGCTTTTCAAAAATAATAGTCATTGACTACTATACAGCATTTTTTTAATTAGTATAAAATGGGCTCTTTTGAATTTAAGCACCCTTGAGCTGATTTCTAACAAAATCGGCAATATGTAATTTTACTAAGAAATGTCAATCACAATGTTTCTTAATTTATTTATGTTCACTAAGAGAACGATTTTTACATTAAGGACTTTATATGTGTGCGTAGGTAAAATCTAATAAAATAATTCTCCGAAACCGGGAAAAACTTGAGAATGAGCCAATTTTTTTTGGCTGTGACGTTAAACAGCCAGATTCATTTTTCCAGAAATCTTTCCACATTTTTAAGTAATATTTCCCTTTTAAGTAAAACCCATCTTTCGTCCTGTAATTTCGGGAAATTACAATAGTAAACGAATTTAACGGAACGAGTGAAATTGGTTTTCCGAAAAAACGAATTTTCCCGGCGCCCTAGAATTTTTTTATAATTTCGTGTCTCAACAAAATATTTTCCATGTAGTGTTGAATGATTTACCTTTCGCAATAGGGGTTGAATGAAAGCTTTTATGAACTTTCTGGTTCCATCAATCATCCCGGTTATGTGCCCTATTTCTAAATCATACATTTAGTAAAGTGTGAAAGCCTGTATTTATATAATAAATGAAAGGTGAAAGTGTTTTTGTTCGTATCTACAAAGCTTTAGATGCCTTCATACTTTCATTTTAATTTTCGGAAATTCTTCTTCTAAAAAATACGCTTTACGGATATTCTAAATTGTGTATGTCAGGGAGGATAGAATGCTTTATTGCACAGTTCTCGGATGGCATTTCGCTTTGTGTCACGTCCATAATAAATAAGATTATTCTGTGCAGATCTGCAGGACGTTGGCACGCTTGCTATTTTATTTTTTAGTGAC
This sequence comes from Limnephilus marmoratus, assembly GCA_917880885.1. NCBI lineage: Eukaryota > Metazoa > Arthropoda > Insecta > Trichoptera > Limnephilidae > Limnephilus > Limnephilus marmoratus. Next base: position 18,377,910 of record OU862910.1, on the reverse strand, counting down.
ACATCTCCCGAGGGATGCACGCGGAGAATAAAACACATTTCTGTATTCTGACAGGCAATATACATGTTTTATTCATCCAGTTCATGTTCGGGAAAATTGCTTGCGAATGAAGGTGTTGTAATTTTTTGTCAAAAATTTTCAAACAGAAGATGGAATATTTTAAAAACTTTAATGTTACACAGAGACCAGCCTGCCAATTACACAAAACTCGGTTGCACGAGATGCAAGACGAGCACGACCAATTAGTCAAGCAATTTTAACATGATGGTGTTCAATAACTTAATTTTACAGGATAATTCAAACATTTGTGACATGCTAAATAATTAAAGGTTTTTTCCTTGATTCAACGATCAAAAGCAGCCATCATGATAGACAATTATTGCTTATTTAAAAACGGCCTGTGGAAAGTGGCGATCTTCGGTCTACAACCAAAAATCTAGTACAAGACAGGATAAAATACTATGATCAAAAGCTGCCACCACGATGAGCCATGAATTTGAGCACGAAAGTGACCAGTAGCAAGGGTCGATTGACGAGTGACGAATATATCTCTATTCGTCCGTCAACCACAAAGCTAGTGACAAGATGATTAATAAAAGGTTGCGAACTTCGAGAAGAGATAAAGCGGTAAGCACGACGAACGGTGATTTAAGCGCGAAGGTGAGTGGCGAGTAGTGATCTTTTCTCTACTTCTCCCTCGCCGGCAAAGCTATACAATGAACAGTTATTAAAGGCTTAAACATGTGACTTATCAGCAGGCTTCAAGCTCTAAGCACGACGAGCATGAATTCTTGCACGATCACGAAGGTGGAGTGGTTTGATTCCCCTCGCACCGATGCGATAAGTGACAAGTGACAAGAGAAGTATGATTATAGTGGATGACTTACCGTTCGGGCCAAGCGCGGCGAGCACGGCGAGCACGGCGAGCACGAGGGCGGCCAGTGGCCTCCCCCTCCCCATCCCGCCCCTACTGCCCTCCTGGCCCAGCTAACCCATCTCTAGTTAACGCTAGCCACTTTACTATAAACATTTCTAGTTATTTTTCACTACTGTTTACGTTTTAATTTAGTTTAGTTGTGTTAGTTTATTTTTCTTAGCGATTTTTTTAGTGAGTTACATATTAGTTGTGATTTATTTTAGGGTGCATGTTTAAGATGGGTCTGTGGCCTCGGCCGCCGCGCGGCAGCAGACTGGCTGGGAAGCTGTGCCCGAGCCCGAGCCGAGCTGCGGGCGGTGCGGGCGGTGCGGGCGGTGCGCGCAGCGGGGGCGGGATGGCAGGGCGGGCGGTAGGGCGGCAGAGCGGCACGGCGGCAGAGCGGCACAGCGGCAGGGCGGGGGCAGGCCCGCTCTAACTGTTGGCACAGAGCCATCTTCAAATTGGGTTCAAATCTCCGTGTGGCACTACCAGATTGATCTAATTATATAAATTAAAAAATACCTCGTAAAAATCCATTTCTCGGTAAATAGCCGACATCCAGAAATGAAACTTTAATTTTATCATGGAATTCCGGTAGAGAATTTTTTGTTTTGTTTTTATTTGGTAATTAATTTTTATAATCCCCTTCGTGCGCTATCAGAAGCTACCCAAACATTTTTGAGACGATTTGCAGGAGTATGGTTGAAGGACGTTAGCGACACTCGTGCGCGCGGTTTCTTACTAATAATTCTGCTTGGCCCGTTTACCTTGTTTTTATTATCTATGATTGAGTTTAATGAACCGCGGATAAATGTCTTTATCCCGTGATAAGGAATGTAATGTTTTCACCTCAATAAAAAAAAAAACTAATTAACCATCACGCCATTTTCCACAGGGAAAGGCAGAGAGGGTGGACCGCTAAACAACTGGGCCATAGCACACACTCCTTCACACTTGGTCAATCGCTTTAAAACATCGTCTCATACACATGCTTCTGTTATTTTGACTTTTGACATGGCCCAACTTAAGCAATTTGTTTACGAGGTCGTGTTATGTCTTCTTGTGGCGTCTCTGACTTCTTTTACCATTCATATTAGCTTCATATATTCTCCTTACACTCCTTTATTTGTTCATTCACTCTACGTGCCCAAAGATTACGTTTACACTAATTGCGAATCTTCACATTTTTCACATTATCACAAATGGTTTTACAACACGCAGGGATCTTATTTCTACAGCATTCAGTCTACTTCATCCTTCCTCTGCCAGTTCTGTCTCATGCATCATCAGCTGCCATACACCGTGGTAAGTATCAGCACTCTGTTGTTGAGCTTCGCTTCTTTGGAGAATTTTTTCTTAGTGTTAACCAAGTTCCGTCCTCCATTAATTGCTTTTCCTGCATTTACCCTTTTTTCGAAATCCCTGTCAGCCTGTAAAAAGAATGTACGTATTTAATACTTATGTAGAAATAACTTATTAAGTAAAACCACAAATTGTTATATTTGATCATTATTTAGATAATATCAAATACTCCGAAACGAAAATTTTCACAATGCTTCATATTTTTAATTCGAGAGTGGAGTCTTCGATGATTTTTTTGAGGTTTTACTCAATAATTTACTCCTTTATAAAAATTGAATATTCATCCTATACTTGTAAAAGGTCAAAAGATGTCGCACATTAATAAAAATTAATGTATTTATCTGCCCCGCTATCTAGATTGCAATTTAATTCGGGTAGAATCTTGCAATTAAACGTAAATACTGAATAAATAATGTTGGTAATTAAATAGTGTTGGTAATTTTTTAATTTTTTTAACAGGTACGTAAAAATATAACATTATTTTTTTTCTTTATTAATCTACTACTCCATAAGTTCCAGTAGCTCGTGGTAACGGAAGAAGTATTTACGTGCACAAAGAAAAAAAATGTTTAAAAGACGATCTGCAAACAATAATCAAAGAGTTATTAAATAACTATAAACGTAATTCAACGTTCAAAATAACTACAAACGGAATCTTATTGATCATAAATCATTATAATGTACAACGTCTATATTACTAAATCCAATGTAAAATACTGGTACTTTAAATTATAATAATAATAAGAATATTATAAAATTTGATATTGTTAAAATCAGCACCATAACCATTGTACCTATAAAACACGTACCGACATCTAAAATGTACGGGGTTCTCTTCATAACATCTGTCAAAAAGTCAAACCAAATGATAAGTTCGAGGAGAAAAAACAATATATCTAGTGAACGTTAAATGTCACATTCAAAAATTCGCCTGAAAAGTGATGCCATATAAAAAAAAATCATTGTGGAATTTTACAAAATTAATAGGAACATTTTCGGAGACGGAACGTTTACATAAATATAGTGATGTCACGAGCCCAAATAATTGATTTATTTATTAAAAAAAAAAACTGTACATTTCTAAAAAATTTTACTAACATTTTCATAATCTTAGTAAAAAGATCTATCCACACGATTTTTTCCAAGACGTTATGAAATCCATGCAAGTGGCCTATTGTTCGCATTTCAATGTTTCGGTTACATTAGTTTTGATTTTGGACAACGATATATGTATTGTACCGTCACAAGTAGTGGTGCTGGGCTGTGATCGTTTTTAGCATTGGAATCGTTATTACGCCATTTGTTTTTAATCTATTGCTTATGCTTTCTGATGATGAATTTTATTAATTAAATATTATTTTCAAATTTCATATTAGGCGTTTCTTTTATACAATTCTGTGTTAGATGGTATTTTTTGTCGAAGTTGGTCGATGCAGTTAAAAATTACTGAAGTTGATACGGTCGAATTAATTCAATGGTCAGAGCAATGCTCTTGCAAGGCAGAGGTCCTGGATTCAATTTTTAGATGCTGCCTAATATTTTTCTATCTTTTCTGTTCCACATTTTTCGTTTGGGAGTGTGTTAATATTGTCTTCAATGATAAAAAATGTTCATATTAATAGCATCCCTCCAAATCCAAGCAAACCTCCTATGATTCCATATGTGTTTCTTGTCCCAAATCTCGATAACAGCCTCCCTTTATGTCTACGTCACGGTTTGCTGATGGGACACGGAGATAACGCAGGAGCAACTCTTTTTAAAATAATTTTGGCCACCCATTCAAACCAGGATATGATGCCATTGCGACATAACGGGAAGGGACAGATCAAATTTAATTAAGGTTGTTTGAACGGATGTGGAAGTGCAATTATTTTTTATATCATCGTTACATCTATTACAGCTGGTTATAATGCATAAGTGCTATGTTACGTTATGTACATTCGTCCTTAAACTTTTTTCAACTAGAAACCAACATACATATTTAATAAGGGTCGACCGAGATCTCGATCTCGGTCTCGGTCTCGGCATTCTCGGCTACAAATTCTACCGAGAATTCTGTCTCGGTTCTCGGCGAAATATCGCCGAGATTCTCGGCCATAACCGAGACCGTTGTAAGCAGGTACGGTATAGGATAATGGGATTCTAATCTACCGCGCGAGTCCCCATTCGTCACTTGGTGTAAACAAACAATTGTAGTTAAAGGAGTTTGAATTTTGATTGTAGTAGAAAAAAATAAGTTCTTTTATGTGTTTTTGTGATTAATTATAATTACCAGCCAGAATAACTACAAAGTTAAGTGAACATCAAGATCATTGCGTATTATAAAGCTGGTAAGTGTACGAAGATTTTTTAGATTCAGTGGCCACATTCATCAGAACACATAGATTCGCTGATTTGTATGTTCGTTGCTGTTTTTCTTAGAACTTAGTTCATAATAAACTGCCAAAAACAGCATTGCTCAAACACATCTATCAACTAATCGAATTGTTTTGATGAATGTGGCCATTGATTCTGGGATAGGGTTTGTTAGAGTGTGTTATATCGATTTAATGTGTTTACTAAGTAGGTATAATGTTTTATTGTTGCTATACTATTCAAAAATAGCGCATTTCCATTTTTTTCATTTATCTGTTCTCGGTCTCGGCCGAGAACGAAAAACCTGTCTCGGTCTTAATATTTAATACTTAATTAATTTTGTGACCAGATGTGAAGATGCATGTTTTTTCCAGCTCTTTCTTCCAACACATTTTGTTTAAATTAGGAATATCGTACAAGAGTCTCAACTGACCCCAACCGTCCGTATAATATGGCATCCCCAATTGTAGTATTTTGTGAGAATGGATGTAGTGGAGAGAGGGAGGAGATAGGGTAGAGAAAGGAGGGAAAGTATCTGGCTATTCAGATCTGGTCACCAAACAAGTCTAAAGCCTTTTAAAATAACGTTTTAATTTTCCCTCTCTCGGAAAAATGCCGCATTGCATATATGATTGGCATACTGAGAAGCAAGCTGGAGTACGCGAGCGATGTTTGGGCACCGTACCACCAGAAGTACATTGATATGTTAGAGCAAATCCAGAAGAAATTCCTCAGGTATGTTTATATGCGGAAGCATGGAACCTATCCAAGATTCATGCACCATATTGACTTACTTGAGGAAACTGATTCTGTGAGTCTAGAAACTAGATGGAAAGCAAGTCTTGCTATCCTGTCTTTCAAAATTTGGAACAATTTCATCGATAGCCCATTTCTCTTGGGATGCTATTATTTATATGTACCAGACCACTACAGCCGAAGTCGACATCAAGACTTATTTAAAGTACCGAATGGCAGAACAGACGTCTTGGCAAAGCATAGCATGACGAGGGGAGTGGTGCTGCTAAATGAAATTGCAAACCATTTGGATGTAAGTGACTGTTCTGTATATGCCTTAAAAATATTATTAAAGAGTCACTTGCCTAAATGCTGATAGGGTAACTAAATTGTGCTGTAATTGGAATTATTCTGTTGTACAATAATAATAAAAAATAAAATAAAATGATTTTGAATGAATCAATTGTACAACACAAATTATTTAGTAAAATTTACTATCGCACGCCGGGATTTGAATCCTAGACTTCAGGATTGTCCAATCGAGAGTCTTACCCCTAGACCATGGAGGCTTTCAGGAGGCGTCTACAGGAATTCCATAAACTGAAAAAATCGAATTAATATCTATGAGAAGGAAAGTGTTGACGAATATCTACAGCTCAAACTGTTGACGAATATGTATGAAAACCAAAGTGTTGACGAATATCTACAGCACTGGCAGAGGTTGGATTTGCAATTATGTATAGCATATTGGAATAACGTAATATTGCGTATGCAGTTTAAAAAACTTAATTTATGTAAGTATGTGTGTAAAAATCCCTAATATCGGACTATTGGACACATTTAGCTGATTAATCCAACCTACGCTCTGTAGATATTAGTTCAACCTACGCTCTGTAGATATTAGTCAACACTCTGAAGTTCGTAGATATTAGTTCAACATACGAGCTGTAGATATTCGTCCGACATACAGGCTGTAGATATTAGTATCTGGAGTCGGCTTTCATAACCTCACACGTTTCAGAGTGGTCGATTCTCTAGGTTTCGCCATGTTGCGAAACCACCATTAAGAATCGAAACGTTTCGTGAAATAGATTTAGCCTTGTTTTGTGACCAGATTTTAACAGCAATGTACTTCCTTACCTCTCCCCCCCGCTTCCTTCATCATCGCTTGTTTATTCACTGTTATTCTAATTATAAAAAAACATCGATTACACCGATATCGATAATTTCATGAAGTTAAGACAATGTTTGAACAGTTTGTTAAATTTCAGAAGAACAATAATGGTTTGGTAAATTTTATTAAGATAAGGGTTTATTTGCCGCTGTAATCACTCTAAACACACAATATTTTGCTGCATTGGATGCGGTCCTGTTCCGGGGGGAATCGATAGGCGGCGTGCGCACTCCTGCCCTCCCACCCGCCCTCTCGTGGGCTGAGGATGTAGCTACAGTACTGACCCGCTCTATGCCGCATGCTGCCAGCAATCACCCCCGCCCCCGCCCCCGCCCCCGCCCGCTCGGCCGCCCACTGGGCCGCCCGCCCTGAGTGCGACACTAAAAATACATACTACATCCATAAAGGCAAACCAGAACACGTGCAGCCCTCAAATGAAAGAGAGACAACGCGTAAAAAGATTTATTAAGCCCTCATCGATGATCTCAATAAAAATCAGTTTTGCAAGATAACCTATTTCAAGTCATCAATTTTTTGAAGTTATTTAAATTCCATTCTAAATAAAACTCATCCAATATATGTGTTACTTTTTCACGTTAACTTCATACAGGAGGCTTTGAGGAAATGAATTTTTCGTAGGGTCTATGTTATCTTTGGAGATTAAGTTGTGGGTCTTTTTAGGGAAAGGAAAGAGATGATGTTTTGAGAAGGAAAAATGTTTGAGGGTAGGTATTTGGAGGTCAGTGTACAGGTCCAGGAGTAACGGACATATGGGTCTACCATTCCACTGCAATGCAAGTCGTTGGGTCGCGAAGTACTGCTGGAGAAGTCAAAAGGTCCCCTCAACCGGCTTCTCCCGATCCGGCCGGCACCCACTAGGTGGGCACCAAGACCTAGACAAAACTCAACCTATCAATCCGGACACCCTTCCTAAGTCGCCGCCAATCGTAGTTTTTTAATGTTTTATGTGAGTACCTCACAAGAGTTCCAGAGAGTGAGACTTTGGCATCCCCAATTGGGGTATGTTGTGAGGCTGAAGGTAGTGGGAAGGGGAAGGAGTTGGGGAAGAGGAAGGTGGTGGAAGTACCTGGCTATTCAGATCTGGTCACCACACAAGGCTAAACCTATTTCAAGCAACGTTTCAATTCTGAATGGTGGTCTCACTGTGAATATCTTTCACCCTTAAACATGCCGCAAATATACTTTATATTATTTTTAAATGAGTTAATTTTGAAAAAACACAAATTAATCTAATAAAATTTATTTGCGTACGGGATTCAATCTCACCATGTTATGCGCCCCGGGTGCCACCCATGCTAGCTACGCCACTGCCCCCGATATTTTCCGCCTGGAAAACTGGTTTTTGGTAAGTTGCGGACCTTCATTGAAATACACACGATGACGACTTAAGTTGCCAACTGGTTTTTTTTCAGTTGCCCCGTGAGCGGACCGCCTAAGTTTCACTGGCTACGACAGTTAATATTTTTGTGAGGTAAAAACATTAAAATATAATGACAGTACCTACTGTTAATTTCAGAGTTGCACAGCTTCCAATTTTCATTTGTTTGATGTTGGTACCACAATAAGAAGGCAGATAATTGTCAATTTATATTCTACAGAACAGCATTTTTACTACGTGGTGCTTGAAGTCTCCATGTGTTTGATTTATTGTTTCAGTGTATGCAGTGCAAGGCAGTTCAGTTCTGTTACAGTACAAGTACAGTGCAAACGTTTGTGTGTTGATTTCATATTATCCGGGATTCCCATCTGGCAATATGAGCTGCATGCATAGGAGAACTCTACCGAAAACAGTAGATTTAATGTATTTTGTATTGCACCCAATACATGTACGTTAAACCTACTGGAACATAATTTTGGAGGCGGATATGGGTACCGCCGCTCCGGAAACCATTTACTGGATAACCAACACCTCTGCCATAGGTTACCCCAAGTGGTTCGCTACGTTTAGTGACTTAGCAGGGTTTCCCGGGTTCATGGGATGAGGTTTATCCAGGACTTGGCGGCGAATGTGTCTGCCCACCAACTGCATGGCAGGCCGTATCGGAGTCCCTTTGACTTATCCAGCCGTAGGTACTCTCTCAGAACATCACCTTGCACCGCAGTGGGAGGAATGGATTCATACATTCGTAACTCCTTGACACACTGACCCTGAGATTCCTACCCACCCCTCGTACTCTATTCCTTCCTAGAACTTTCTCCCCTTTCCCAAAAAGACCCTCCACACAGCGATCCCAAAGATGACATAAGCCCTGAGGGGAAATATTTTCCTCAAGGCCTCCTGTGCGGAGCTAATGTTAAAAAAAAAAAAAACAGCACTCAAATTAAAAAAAAAATCATACTCAATAATTTTTCGTTATATGTTTTTGGGGTGTTGTGCCGTGTTGCGCTACCTCCTTCTTTAAGGAGGTAGCGCAACACGGCACAACACCCCAAAAACATATAACGAAAATGCTTCTGGCCGTGAAAATCTTAAAACTTATCATACTCAATAATTATTTGATTCACTTGATCGTGTCAAGTCTTTCCCTGGCGTCCGCTACTTTTTAAACGACTTCGAAAAGGAGGAGGTTCTCAATTCGACTGTATTTTTATTTATTTTTTTTTTTTTTTTAATGTTTGTTACCTCAGAACTTTCGACTGGGTGAACCGATATTGATGATTCTTTTTTTATTTGAAAGCTGGTGCTTCCCGTGTGGTCCCATTTTAATTTGGTCCAGTTATGACAATGGCATCCATGAGAAAACCATATAAGTCTTAAATTTGCAACAAGTATGTGCGCGACAAATGGACAAATAACTCAATATCACGCCAACCGATTTCGATGATTCTTTTTTTATTGGAAAGGATGTAATTCAAGGGTAGTTTGATGAGAGTTTGGTTAGGTTCTGATTATGGGATCCATGACAAAGTAGCGGAACTCTCCAATTCTGAAGAACAAATTTACGATACTCGTCCGAATCTTAATCGAATTAGTTAGTGTACTTCAGATTCACTAAAAAATCAAAAAATTAACAAAAATTTTAACAAAACAAAAAAACGACTTCAAAAATGCACTAAAAAGTAAAAAAATAATTTCGTATTCTTCTACAACTTTATAATCAACTTACCTTTTCTACTCATCAATAAGTAGGTACGATTGTTATTTTTGGAGTCGGTGTCAACCAAGGTACCCGCGGCCCGGCGTGTTCACTTGACAGCTCCTCTCCCGCCGACACCGACTCCAAAAATAACAATCGTACCTACTTATTGATGAGTAGAAAAGGTAAGTTGATTATAAAGTTGTAGAACTAATACGAAATTATTTTTTTTACTTTTTAGTGCATTTTTGAAGTCGTTTTTTTGTTTTGTTAAAATTTTTGTTTATTGTATCATCCACTTCATAATTCAATATCCCTATCAGCTAAATGGAAGGTGCAATCTCACTATTTTCGAAAAAATTAATATAAAAAAGTAATTAATTTAAAATTTTAAAATTTAAAAATTTTGAATGCAAACATAAAAAGTTTTAAAATGGCTCATCTTCAGTTGATATCGAAAAAAAAGAATGCACACATATTTCATTTTACTTTTTATCGTTATTGTCATTTTACTTTTTATCGTTCGTGAAAATATAATTAATAAAAAAATCATAAAAGTTTCATTCATTTTTTCAGAATTACAGTGGGAAACTCGGTTTGCTTCGAGCTTTGAGCTTCAAGCTTCTAGCTCTGAGTTTGAGCTTTAAGCTTTTAGCTTTCAGCGTCTCACTTTAAGCTTAGATCTACTTGCTTTGAGATAAGAGCTTAAATCTTTCAGCTTAAAATTTTCTTTAAGCTTTTGTGCTTCGAGCTTTGAACTTATAGATTCATGTTTAGAGAATTGAGCTTAGAGCTCCGTACTTTCAGCGTTAATCTTCGGGCTTTGAGGTTTGATATTAGTGCATTGTGCTTCGTGCTATAATCTTTAATGTTAGAGCTTTGAGCTTCGAGCTTTGAGTTCGAGCTTTGAGCTTTGTGCTTTTAGATTTAATTAAGAGAATTGAGTTGAGAGCTTCAAACTTTCAGCTCTAATCTAAAGGCTTTAAGCTTCGTAATTCAAGCTTTGAACTTCGATCTTTGAGCTTTTAGCTTTAAGCTTTAAAATTCGAGCTTTGAGCATTGAGCTTGTGGCTTCTATCATTGAGGTTCTTGCTTTGTGATTTGAGCTATCTTCTTCGAGCTTCAAACTTTACTCTTTGAGCTACGAGCTTTGATCTTCAAGTTTCGAGAATTAAGCTTTAATCTTAGAGTTTCTAAATTTTTGTACAAGTTGTGCGATTTGATCTTCAAGTTTTGAGCTTAAAGCTTTGAGATTTGAACTTTGAACTTCAATCTTTGAGTACTTTGACTTCGAGCTTTGAATTCGTTCATTTAGTTTCGGCTTCGAGCTTTGAGCATCGGGATTTAAGATTCGAGCTTTGAGCTTCAAGATTCGAAAATAGATCTCTGATCTTTAAGTTTCGTGCTTCGGTCTTCGAGATTCAAGCTTCGAGCTCCGAGCTTCGACTTCGAGCTTTGACCTTCTTTGAACTTTGAGCTTTGTTGAGTTTTTAGCTTTTGATCTCGAATGTCGAAGAAAGTTTTATGTTTCCGTTATGCAAAGTTTTTCTATTTCAGATGAATAGATGAATCTCTTATTTTCAACAACGAAAGTACAAAATTTCTTCACGATATATCAGAATTATGCACTTAAAAGTGGTGGGAAAAGGAGATGGGAGTTGAAAGATGGAAAAGTTTTTATAAGTCCGATGTAAACGATGACCTTCCTCTTATTTTTAAGTGTGCAAATTTTCAGTCGTTGAACAAAACTGTAAATATGCATTAAAAACAAACCACAGCAGGACACTCGTCTTTACATGTCCCCGAAGTTGCCTGGGTTTTAGGTAGAATTTTTTAATATTCTTGATTTAAATACAACAATTACAACTATAACAAATTGTGACTTTTTATTCCACTTATGAATAATCAACATTTAAAAAATAGGTCAAGTACGCAAAATTTTCATCAATCAAACAGTAGGTATAATGTAACAGTAGATTTGTAGAGTTCAGCACCGCCCGCCACAGTCAATCAACTTTATATATTAGAAAGAGAGAAGATAAAACAATTGATGTTTTATCATCACTTGAGTGTGTATAATTTTCGTAACGTATTTTGCGATTTTTTCTATAGAGGGAATTTCTTATAATTACCGTTTCTGCATGGCATAGATTTTATTAGATTTTCAAAATACATGTTATTTTTTTTAAAACTTAAAAGCTTAGAGTCTTCAAGAGAAATGTTATAAAACGGTAGAAATTCGGAATGCCGCGGCTTATAACCTGTATATCATACAAATACGAATGTGAAATTCTCGAAAATATCACGAAAAACTTCCGTAATTTCTTCGCGTTCTTTTTTTACACTGGTTCCAATATAATAGAGTCCCAATTTCGGTTACATTTTATTCAGGAGTCCCTGAGGAAAATAATTTCCCTCAGGGCCTATGTCATCTTTCGGAATGCTGCGTGGAGGGTTTTTCTTAGGGAAAGGAAGGAGAGGAGAGTTCTGGGAAGAAAAGGCTTTAAGGGGTGGGTAGGAATCTGGGTTCAGTGAATCCTGGTCACCCGACTCCAAGACCTAGACACACCTCACCCCATGAACCCGGGCACCCCTGCTAAGTCACCAAACGTAGCGAACCACTTGGGGTGACCTATGGCAGAAGTGTTGGTTATCCAATAAAGGTTCCCGGTGTGGCCGTATCCAACCCCGCCTCCCATTACGTTCGATTTCACTTCAATTATTGGGTGACCTTGCAGTTTTCAGTGCCTCCAGACTATCGATGGGCCAAATCGATTATATTTAAAATGTATCGATTATTTAAAAAAACTAAGAAATTGAATTCTCAAAACAATCACTCCATATTCATCTGCCTGAAATATTAATTACTAGCTTTTTCCCGCGGCTTCGCTCGCATAGTATTAGGGGATTCCCACTCAGCTTCCTCCACCTTCCATCTACCCACTCCACTCCCCCCATCAACCCCCCTCCCCCTCCCCCCACCCTTCCCCCTACTTCACTCCTCCGCCCAACTCCCCTCCCCTTCCACCCACCCATTCCCCCACTTCTCCCCCCTCCACCTTCCCTCTCCCCACTCCACTCATCCATCAACCCCCTCCCCCCACCCCCCTCTTCCACCCACTCCGCCTCCTCCACCTTCCCTCTCTCCACTCCACTCCCCCCCATCAACTCCCTCCCTCTCTCCCTCCACCCACCACTCCCCTCACCCCCTACCCCTCCACATTCCCTTTCCCCACACCACTCCCCACCACCATCAATCTCCTTCCCCCCATCCCCTACCCACCCCTCCACATTCCCTTTCCCCCCACCCTCCTCCATCCTTCCCCTTTCCCCTTCCTTCCCTCCCCCCTAACCTAACCCCCTCCTCCCACCCTTCTCCCCCTCATCTTTCCACCTCCACCAACACCCTCCCAACGCCCTCTACCCCTCCCCCTCCTTCTCCACCCACCCCTCCCCCACTCTACACCCTCCCCACTCCACCTCCCCCCACCTTCCTCCACCCCTCCTCCGTCCCTTTCTTCCCTCCCCCCTCTTCCACCCCAATCCGCTTCCTCCACCTTCCCTCTCTCCACTCCACTCCCCCAATCAACTCCCTCCCCCACTTCCTCCACCCACCATTCCCCTCACCCCCTACTCCTCCACATTACCTATCCACACACCACTCCCCCCATCAACCTCCTTCCCCCACCCCCTACCCCTCCCCACACCCTCCTCCATCCTTCCCCTTTCCCCTTCCTTCCCTCCCCCCTCTCCTCCCCTAACCCCCTCCCCCCAATATCTTCCCTCTCCCGTTCCCCCCTCCACCAACACCCTCCCAAAACCCACTCCCCCCACCCCACTCCCCCCGCTCACCTCTCGCATTCCACACATTCATTCCCGATACGTTCATTTTTCAAACTGCTCGCATGCCTCCTATTATAATTTTGTATACGAATTTCATAATGCCAGAACTCAACGGTAGGTTTATACAAAATAAGGAACAAAAGAAAAGAATTATCCAATTTGATGCAGTCGTTCGGGTTTATGCGCATACATACATTTCGGTGATTCATTTTTAGAGATTATTATTGAGTACGACACCAACAAAGTACTCTTTTTAGGGTGAATTGCCTAATTAAAAAAAAAAAATCGTTTCCATACAAACTTTCACCTTTATAATATTAGTAGAAAATATTAGTAGGATTAATGTAATTTATTAAGTTAATGTAAAAAAAAAGTTCTATTACCTCACTTCGTCACCAATATTTTTTTAGCCTTTTTTCATAAAAAAATAGAGCGCCTAAATAGGTACATAATTCGATTATGTTCACACATACACTCGACACGATACTGAACGATTTAACAAAGGTAAGTACTGTAGCGAATAAGTTCATAACAAAGATTTTGTAAAAATGAACAAGAAAACGCAAAAATTATGGACCCTTCTCCGTCAAATAAAGACCCACGTCACTTTTCTTCATTCTTCCCGAAACAATGGCTGTTTCGTGTTCACATACCCCTTTGGGAAATTTAATAATCTATACAAGTAATTAATCAAAGAAGGAGCAGAACATGAGAAGAAATTATCCTACTTCCTCTGGGACTGAACAAAAATGATCTCTCTTCCGCTGGGACGGGGCAATAATGATCCTACCTTCCTTTGTTTCCTAATTGGCCTACCCTGTCCCTAAATTATAATTAACTCTGAAGTTACCCATGCTTAATCCATTTAAATGATGCGCCGTGACGGGAACACAATAGAAATCATTTTGCCCATGTTAACGAGAATCTAATGAGGAAACGGTGGTTGGGCTTGTTCACAGGACGGGAGAAAAACTGATGAAAAATTCTTTCTAATGTGATTGGAGGGGACCCCACCACTTTCCCAACGGCGGTATAAGGAAACATATGGTTACCTCCTTCACCGCACACGTCAAGACTTTACTTTTTTTTTAAACGAAGCTACATTTATTTAAACGACTGTAGACCCTCCAATGTCCATGCATACGGGGTTAGTAAGCAGTACGCAAGTACTTATATTAACATTATAAAAAAGATAAATAGAACTTGCAGCCCGTGGAATAATTCTTCTGAAATAGGTAACATCAACAAAGATAATAGTGTTAGTAAAAGAAAAAGAAAAATAACGGCTTCTGAAAATCAAAAAAGTAATGAAGAAAAAACAGTTATATGATAATGTAATTTAAATAATTACTATAATAGCAGAAAGAAAATAAAATATATAAAAACAAGGGCCAGGGAAAGTATTTCATAGATCACCGGGCAGTCCCAATGAGAATGCGTAAGGCTATCGGCCCAACTGCAGACGATACTCGATGTCCGCGCCCTTTAGCCGGCTCCCAGATTGTGCCTCGAAGAAATGTACTTGGGAGAGAAGGGGAAGTTTTTGAAGAACTTGAGGAAAAGATGAGCGTCAGGTTACCGGAGGGGGGACGTAAGGACATCGAGACCGCGTGGTTACGCCTCAGGCCTAAGCCTTCTGATGGGATGGTGTAAACGGAGGTTTTGGGTTTATAATACGCACTGCATTGACAGTACGAGTACAGGCGGGGGCGCATAGAGATCCGCGTCGAGCCCTTAAATGTATAATTAAAATATATTTTTAACAATAATGTAATGCGAAGAGAGCTTTTCTATGATTTGACGGCCTACGTGGGGTTAAGGCTCTCGACTAGCAATTCGAAACGTTGCTTGAAATGCCTGTTAGCTATGTTTGATCATATCTGAAGAGCCAGTTATTTCCCCACCTTCCTTTTTTTCAATGTCCTTCCCCTCCCCTCTACTTTCAGCCTCACAACATACCTTTATTAGGGCATGTCATAGTCTTACTGGCGCCAGATCAGATGTTCGGAAGCAATTAAGACTCTAGTGCGGTACTCACATAAAATTTTAAACAAATCATTGCTCCGCGCAAGAGTCACAACTGCAATATCAAACGGACCGGTCGTTTCTGCACAGAGTCGAGGTTTTTAGGTATTTTGGGGCTCCAGACAGGGGTGGATGCCAAATTCAACCGTGGGGCGCACTTGCGATTTGTACAGGGTTTGCAGTAGTGTACTCTTTACGTATCTGTGGGCCATGTACAGCACTCTAGTAATGGTGAACTATAAAATAAAACGTAAAAGTGACGGGTTCATGGGGTGAGGTTTATCCGGGCCTTGGCGGCGGATGCTTCTGCCCAACAGCTGCATGGCAGGCAGGATCTGGAGAGAATGGTTGAGGGATCCATTTGATTTCTCCAACCGTGCGTTTCTTCATCGTCTTGCACCGCCGTGGGAGGGATGGATTCATACACACTTTTTTATGCTCTGAAAGCGAGAACTTCTTTCTTTCAGAATGCCCCATTAAATAGAGCAATTCAACTGCTTAACGATTCTGCATTGAGCATTGACATCTTTAATGTTACCTATAGAGAGTTCAGTAACTATCTTTTGACACATGTCTCAACATAGAGAAACTGCCCCCTTGGCCTTTTTTTTCTCCTATATTTTGTAATCTTCTCCTTAATAATTTGGTGTATAACTGTGTTATGGAGAACCTGAAAAAAATAAATAAATACGTACGTCACTCCTGGACACACTGACCCCCAGATTCCTACCCACCCCTAATACCCTTTTCCTTCCCAGAGCTTCCTCTCTTTCCTTTCCTAAAAGATGACATAGGCCCTGAGGGGAATTATTTACCCCAGGGCTTCCTGTGTGGAGCTAATGTAAAAAAACAAAAAACGAAATGGAGGGCAAAAAAGTTATGAAAACGTGCACAAACTTTGGAAAAATAATCAAATAAAATTTACTTGCGCATGCGTAAAAAGTATTAGCTTTCCATGAAAATAGATACGTTTATATTACCTCATTATACTCGTAGTTTGTTTCCAACGTGATGATTCACAGAGCCCACATTTTTCGAAAATACTAATAACAAACTGTGCTCGATAACACCGGCGACAAACTACGTGTTCTCGCCCGATTTGGGTTTCAATATAAAATGTGACAAAAAGTTAACCAGGAGGTAGAAAATTTCAAATTTTTATTAAAGAAGCTAACTTATATTATGTAACCCCACACGTAGTTCTAACAAAATGTTTCACCAGTTGTCACAGATATTTTATTTCAGTGGGTCTAGAAAAATTGCTTCACGCGTGTTATTAGTATCATTTGTAAACACCAAAACAAATTTATTTGAATCGTGCTCCGAATTTATTTTTCGACTTTAATTCAACATCGTACACGTACTCTCATTTTGTTTTTGTACAAACAAAGATGAATTTACGACAGTGTATGATTTGAAACAGCCTACCATTAAAATTTACTAGTAGTTCTGTGAACAGTGGATCTCACGTTCAAAAAAATATGTGCCTTATTTTCTCTTATTCAATAAATCAAAAATTTTCTCTGAAATCGTACAATTTGTAACTTCGTGCTTAAGATTCCAGCTATTTAATAACATTAGCTCCATCCAGGAGGCCCTGAGGGCAATATTCCCCCTTTGTCATTTTTGGGGAGGATGTGTGGAGAGCCATAAAGGAAGGAGAAAAAGTTCTGGGACGGAAAAAGAAATGAGGGGTGAGTAGTAATCTGGGGGTCAATGTGTCCAGAAGTAACCGTCCTATGAATCCAATCCACCCGCTATGAGACAAGGCGGTGTTCCGAGAGAGTACAGCTGGAGATATCAAAAGGTCTCCCTCAACCAGTCTCTTCCGATCCGGCCTGCCACGCAGTTGGTGGGCAGACGCATCCACCGTCAAGACCCCGACAAATCTCACCCCATGAACGCGCCCACTCCTGCTAAGTCACCAAACGTAGCGAACCACTTTTCTTGACCTGTGGCGGAGGTTGGTTATCCAATAAATGGATCTTGGAGCGGCGATACCCATACCCGCCTCCCAAATAATGTATTTTACTTTTTTTTGTATTTCAAATAATTTGTCCGAAGAACCGTCACTATCCAAGGTTTTTTTTATTTATTTATTTTCGTACCTTTTTTTATAGGTACCTACTTGTAAAATTTATCAAATCGGTTCACGTCGTTGATATCAAGTTGACATAATCCATAATACCTACCTATTAATTATTTCACTTTTTATTAATTTTTTTCTTGCTCCTAAGAGGATTTCTTACTTATATGACTTTTTATATTTTATAACTTTTTATAATTTATATTTAAGAGCGTTTAACCAGCCAGCGGACGAAAATCCACATTTCATCGAAAGTCGTTCTTACGATCGTGCAGGGCGGCTACAATGAGAAAGATTAATTATTCTCCGTACCAGCCTTTTTAAATTATAACTCAATATCGAATTTATTTCAATCCAAATTAGCTTTAATTTATACCTTCAACCAAAAATTGCGAAAGCCGTGATGATAAAACTATTAAAATAATGTACTTTTTGTAATTATTTTTTGACTATAAGTATTTATCATTTTTCAATAATGTCTAAATTTAATAAGAATGTTACAAAAATCTGAAATATATTAGTTTGTAAGTGCGCAAATAAATACACAAATGGACCAATTTTCGTCAAAAAACACATGTACGTACATATTTTTTAATGATTTTATTGAAACTAAAATTAAAATTCTAAAACATGCGTTTGCTAGATAATGTACTGATTTATTTTACTGCATGATTATATTATTTGAAATGGGTGTGGTATAATACAAAATCTTTTTTGAAAATTTAACAAATCTGCCAACGACCTATGGAATAACCTTATTATACTAAAAATTTTAAAAATTTCTCAAAATTTATTACATGCGAATGCTAGATAAAAGAAAAATCTTTCGAAATCCATTTATAATTTTTTGAGGAAAAGAGTCAATACGTCTAAAATCTGGTTTGAAAATTACATATTTCTGGTTTTCTCAGGTAATGCCCTCTTAAATCTTTGTGCCCTTTAAAGATATCTTGTATTTCTATATTTTACTTTTTATTATATTATTTTTACTTTTAACTTTTACTTTTTTCTTAAAACTTTATACTTTGTAGGTACTCTTTATTTTACATTTTACTGTCTTAATATTGTTGTTGTAGATACTATTTATATGTCAACTATGTTTATGGCACATGTTGTGCCGTGTATTTCGAAAGAAATAAATAAATCTTAAACCTGGCAATAAGATACAATTATTAGTTACTACAGTGACCGAGAGAGCACACACAAATTTATGCGCAACAAGTTATCAGTTAATAGCAGTTTTAAACGTTGAAACTTATTATAATAACGAAAAGATTAAGTGGCAACAAGCCTAAACAAGTTAAAAAACTTATTAATAAGCTTCTAATATTTAAATGAAATAATCTTAGCATCGAACAACAACCGCGATAAGAGTTTTCAGTGTTTACATTTTGACCCGATTAATACATAATATTCAACGAACGAGTAATAATATACACAATATAATACGCACAAAGTGATAATATTAACAGTGTGAATTGTTTTAATATTGTGAACAAGAATTACATTCAGTTCAAACTGTGACACTGTCTGATAAAGCTCCTACCCACATAAATAATATTGCCTCGAACATAAACAATAAATATTATAGTGAAATAAATAAATACTAAAAATATATATTTATAAATAAATAAAAAAATATACTCGTGTCCAGTGGAAGACCAAATCCAATAATCAAGCAGTACATTACTCACTTCTTTATTTTTGTACATTTAAAACGCCATCTCTGTATACACGCAAATAACATTATCAACAGAACAATATACTGCAGATTTGTTAGTTTGTTCGCTAGTTCAGCCATCACACAGAGGCCGCACATTACCTCAAATAACCTTCTGTGGGCCGCATTTAAAATAAAACAAAATGAACATCTGCGGCGTGTGCAATTCCAACATAACTCAAGGAGTTCAATGCTCGTCCTGCAAGGAAAATCTGCACTACAAGTGTGGAGGTATAGCAGAGGAAAATTACAAAAAGATGAAGCTCGACCTGAGAAGTACTTGGCGATGCAGCAGGTGCAAATCTTCTAATATTGCTGTGGGCGTCCAAGATCTGAGCACCATCATGGAAGATATTAAAAGAATTCAAAAGGACCTGTCCTCATTCAAGGGACTGCACGATGATATAAAATCTCTGCGTGAGGAAGTACAAGGGGTGCAGAAATCGGTTGACAGCTGCCACCAGGAGGTCGCTTCATTTGGAAAAAAGATTGATGATTTTGAAAAACGCCTTACAAAAGTGGAAAACTTGGAAGCAGGAGTAATGAACCTGAGAACGGAAGTACGCAACATAATTGAAGAAACAAATAAAAAAGACCAATGGGCAAGACTTCAAAACCTCGAAATAAGGGGTATCCCTGAAAAAAAAGGTGAAAATTTAATAACCCTCATCTCAAAAATCGCCAGTCTGAGCAATATGAGTCTAGGTGAAAGGGACGTGGAGTTCATAACGAGAGTTGCTCCAAGAGGCGGCGAGACTGTGATTGTAAAATTAACCAGCCGAAGCTTAAAAAACCAGCTTCTGCAGGCGGTAAAAGACCGCAAAGGGATCACGTCAACGGAACTGGGATTTACGGGATCCCCGCAAAATGTCTACATAGGTGACCATCTCACGAGCATGAATAAACATCTATTCTACCGCGCAAGGCTTCTCGCCAAAGAAAAAGGTTATAGATTCGTCTGGACAAAAAACTGTTTAATTTACGCTCGACGAAATACGACGTCAGCACCCATCATTATCTCAAAGGAAGCAGATTTGAAGAAAATGGACCGCGAGCCTCCAGCCACAGGACCCAACAGAGTAGATGCAGAAAGTCCTCAGCTGAGCCAAGCCTCCAGATAAGGCCTTTTAAAATTACTGCATTTCTTTATACTAATTTCATTTTAATTATTCTTATATTTTCTTCTCACTTAGAATGTACCCTTCCCTCCCTTATCCCCCACGCCTACCCTATGGATCTAATCACTCTAATACATTTCTTAGTTCCATTCATTCTAACACACTTTTTAGCTTTTGTACAATTTTCTAGCATTTATTGTAAAATTCTTTGGGAATTTCATAAAAATAAACATAAATCCGTCAATAACAAAATACGAACATCGACACAAATTCACTTCAATTCCGCACTTAATCATAGATTCGCACGGTTTAACCAATGTCTTTAAATATCTATTACCAAAATGTGAGAGGGTTACGCACTAAAACTGACAAGTTATTGGTGGCTGTTCGGTCCAACGAATATGATGTAATCGCTCTGTCTGAATCATGGCTCGTTGATGGCATCCGCAACGAAGAGCTATTTGATGATCGCTACGATGTACACCGCCGAGATCGGGACTACACTCGCACGGGCCAACGCTTGGGCGGGGGTGTCTTAGTCGCTGTTCGTCGTGAGCTGGTACCTCGCGAGCGCCCAGGGTGGCACTCACAAGCTGAGGACGTCTGGATAACATTAGAATCCAGGGGATCCAAACACACAAATCTCCACATATGTTGTGTTTACCTCCCTAAAGGACCAACATATCGTGAAAATATGGAAAGCTTCCTCACACAAATTTCATCACTTACGTTGCAATTTCCCACAGATAAATTCATTATCCTAGGTGACTTTAACCTCACTGACATTTCATGGAATAAGTCTCTCAATAATACGTCATTTATACCCAGTGATCGCTTAGTTCGATTGATTGATTCGCCTGTTAGTACATCATTTATTGACTGCATGCATTTTTCGGGATTGTTTCAATGTAATGGAATTCCAAATACCAACGGTCACTTTCTTGACCTCGTTCTATGTAATGACCTGGTACCGGTCTCTGCTTGTGATGAACCATTAATTTTAGAAGACCCTCATCACACCTCCTTAATAATGGAAGTTTTATTTTCTGAACCCGCTCCATTAGTGGAAGAGCCTAGAAGGGCTTACGTCTATAAGCGCGGTGATTACAACCAAATTAACACATCTCTCGACCAGGTAAACTGGCACGAGCTACTTTCGTTTGGTGACGTGAACACAGCATTAAATAAATTCTACTCACAATTAAATCATCTTATAGACGCCCATATTCCTATGAAATTATGTAGGAATTCGAAATACCCGCCATGGTATAACTCTGCCCTCATCAAATTAACAACAGAAAAATATAAATACTTCAAAAAGTTCAAGACATATAAAAATCCTTCTGACTATGCCACTTTCTCTCTACTAAGATCACGTCACAAAAAACTTAACTGGGAATGCCATAATAAATACTTACTTAAAATAGAACATGATATATCCTCCGATCCAAAAAAAGTATGGAACTACATTAAGTCAAACTCCAAATCCCATGGCGTTCCGAATACCATGATGTTCAAAGACGAAAAAGCTGAAAATGGATCTGACATCTGCAACTTATTCTCTAAATATTTCACTTCAGTCTACAATAATAATGCTCGGATTAACCAGATCCTGCCAGACTACACCAGTGAGCACTGTATTGCTAGCATTCATAATATTGAAATCAACCAGCATCACATACAGAAACAACTTGAAAATTTAGATCCCAATAAAGGCGCAGGCTCAGATAAAATTCCCCCTTTCTTCATAAGCAAATGTGCGCGCAGCCTTTCTAAACCATTATTCATAATTTTTAGTCGCTCCCTTAATGAGGGAATTGTGCCAAACACTTGGAAAACTGCATTTGTAACTCCCATTTTCAAGAACGGCCAAAAATCTGACGTTGAAAATTATAGGCCCATATCAAAGCTCTGCATTTTCAGTAAGGTTTTCGAAAAAATTGTGTACGACCAGATGTTTACAGCCTTGAGATCGTCACTTAACAACAATCAACATGGATTTATGAGAGGAAAATCTACAACCACTAACCTAACGGCATTTGTCGAAATCTTACAAGACAATATGGACCAGCGCATACAGGTAGATGCAATATATACAGACTATAGCAAAGCCTTTGATTTAGTAATCCATGATGTCTTGTTGACTAAACTTTCACTAATCGGCGTACACGGAGATCTCCTCAGATGGCTCTCGTCGTATTTGAAAAATCGCAGCCAAGCAGTAGTCGTCGGTGGCTATAAATCAAATTGGGTAACCGTACCGTCAGGAGTACCCCAAGGGTCATTATTGGGACCATTGCTCTTCAACATATACATTAATGACATTGGAAAATGTTTTCTTTACTCCAGAACGTTATTATACGCAGACGACATGAAAATATTCTCTCCTGTTACAAGTATCACTGACTGTATTCGCGTACAAGAAGATTTAAATCGCCTAAATAGCTACTGTACACAACACAACCTTCAAATAAATGTTAAAAAATGCGGCGTCATCAGCTTTACCCGAAACAAAAATCCCATTTCTTTTGATTATTCCCTTAACGGCACAGTACTTAAAAAAATGATGGAGGCCAAAGATCTGGGAGTAGTGCTAGACCCGAAATTACTTTTTGACCGACATATCGAATCCATAGTTGCAAAAGCTTCCAAGGTACTTGGCTTCATACTCAGAACCTGCAAACACTTTAAAAAGGTAAACACTATGAAAATGCTGTACTTTGCGTATGTACACAGTTCTCTGGAGTACGCTTCTCAAGTCTGGAATCCCAGGTACACAACATACATAGAAAGGATTGAGAAAATACAAAATCGTTTTCTACGATACCTTGATTTTCGGGGATATCGTCCTCATCTAAGTAATGTGGAGTCAGCCACGTTTTTCAAAATCTCGTCACTAGAAAATCGTAGAAATTCTGCAGACGTAATATTCTTGCAAAAGATAGCCACCTCTGCGATAGATTGCCCGGAATTACTTGAAAGAATTCAATTAAGAGTGCCCACCAGACAAACTAGACTAAATCACACACTTAACACTCCTCGATGCAACACTAACTCTAAACAAAACACATTCATTAACCGCGCTTCACACTTTTTTAACAATTCATACAATGAATTCGACTTATTCAACACAGCACCCCAAATTCTAAAAAAAATAAACAATAAATAACTTCTAAACATATACAAACTATTATACTTCTATACAAATAACTTATTCACTCCGAGAATAGATCCGTCCCCTTCCCCTCCCGCCCACCATCCCATCCCAATAAGCTATTATAACTATTATAACTTTTATTACTTTTATTACTTTTTAATCTCTCTAATTAATACACACCAGTGAAAACCTATTATTGGTTCAATAACATATACATATATAAATACACCTAAGTAAATAATGTAACTGTTGGTTTTCCAAATAAAATAAAATAAAAATAAAAATAAAAATAAAACTTTTTTTAGGCTAGTAGGTACTATAATATTGAAAAGCTCAGCCAAAGTTAGCACATCTGGGTCAAAGTAGGGGTTTTCTTGAACAGTAAAATGGATGCAGCAGATTTTTCAAAACACAAATTAGTCAACTGTCTAACAAATTTAAAGTCACCTGGTCAGAGTTAAGTATCTAATCAAAGTAAGACTGGATTGAATATTTATTTATTTATTTGTTGGCTCGCCAACAGAATATATCAAATATAATTATTACATCAGTTAACAATTTTAATATGGTTACAGTGATAATTCCAATGAGAGGTGAGCACACCATTCATCACAACATTCTTAATTAGTTGTAATACATAATAATAAATTAAAGTACATACATAAAACAAGAAGAATCAATAATTACAAAATACATTCACAAATGAACATATACATATATTTATACACATTTTATAGGTTTAGGTGAGGAGATCATCAGGGATATGTAAGTATAATTTTCTTTTGAAGGTATCAATAATTGAGTTTGAAAATACATCTAAATCTTCATGTTTGCAATATTTATTGTATAACCGAGTCATTCTCGGGGTTGGTTTGAAGAAACTTTTATTAATACGGTAAGTATCGATCCAATTATTATTAATGTAACCAATCTATTATGTGATTACTTTTTTAATAAAAGTGTAGGTATATGTCTATAAGTCTTATAAATTGATTTAAAAATTACTGCCTCAACACAGGCTAGCCTAGTGAGGCAGATTACTGAAAAACCAAAATTTATAACTATTTTCTATTTTTCATTTATCTACTGTTCATATTTATATATTTTTTCTGTTGATATCCTTTTGTCCTTGTGTAATTTTAAACCACTGTAAACATAACACTGAATATGTACTTTTTAGTTATAATCTTGCAAATTTCTTTCAATAAAGATATATTATTATTATTATTATATTAAAAGGTTTCAAGGTTTCTCGTGAATTTCCGCCTTATATTAAGATTAATTTGATTAATTAAATATGAATCATACATGTTGTTTATGATTTTAAACAGGGAGATCAAATCTGAAATGTGCCTTCTTTTAACGAATGAGACTTCTCTAAAGTGAGTGAGTATTTCAGCATAGTTATCTAGATTCCGATGTACTCCAGATTTGTAAGCTAGTATTCTTAAGTATTTTTTTTAACAGACTCCACTTTATTGCTATGAATTGCATAGTGTGGGGACCAAATCACGGTGCCATACTCTAAGATACTTCTTACGTATGAGTAGTACAAGATTCTGAAGCAACTGGGATTCTTGAACGATTTGGTAATAATCAGGGCTGGGCAGTATTTGAATTACTTGTAATTGAAATACGTATTTGAAATACAAATACGTATTTTGTATTTGTATTTCAATTACTTCCTAAAAATGTAGTTTGTAATTGGTATTTCAATTATCCGATGCAGAGGTATTTTGTAATTTGTATTTCAAATACTTATGGCTTCAAAATACATTTTCAAATACATTTAGCGATCTTAATACCTAATGATAATAAATTACAATGATAAAACGCTAGAATCCTGTACTATTGTCCTATTGTTCTGTGCTATAGCACTCTTACAAATGATTATTTGTAGTTCTCTTATCATTGCTTCATAATGTACTGTACCTTTTATTTTATGTTTTATGCTAGTTATTATTATTGTCCTGTGCTATGATAGCACTGTTATTGTATATTTTGTAGCATATTATAATATTATACGTGTCTTTGCTTGTATTTTACATTTTTGTGTCATAGTATTAGATCTTGCGGAAAGAAAAATTGAGAAAATTACGCAGAAAATTGGATAATTTCAGAAAACTTAATGACTATTTTAACTATAGTCTGTCAAAAAAGAGTAGAAAATATAAAAACTGGAACTACTAAATTTGTAGACTGGCAACACCAATTTAACTGTCAAATATTTTTTTGAAGTGCAATGACACTGAATGTATAGAACACAGTAAACCACATTTAAAAAAAACATTTTTTCTTCATGACATAAATTTGATTAAAAGGTGATTTATAAAGCGATTTGCTTTAATTTAATTTAACATAAATTTGAATTTAACAATAGATAGAAAGGAAGAATCACTAATGATGAGTTTAGTTATATTACTTTTAAATCTGAATGAGTTAAATATATTCAGATCTAAAATTAGAGACATGATGTAAAGCCCAGGCAACGCTAGGTACTTTATCTAGTATTAAATAAATATGAGCAATTTCTAAACTGTGCTTTATATTTTATTACATTATAGTTATTCTTCATTATGTTAACACAAAATTTCAAAGGTATAATAATAATATACCTATATGCAATTCTAATTTTGAGATCGGCGAGTGTCTATACTGCAATGAAAAAATATTTTTTTCCACTATTATGCCTTTTTAATTTCTTATAAAAATGTAGGTTACACAGCTTTACTTTAACACCATGAGTTATGTGTTTAGTATTGCCATTTGATCAACAGTGGCGCCCTCAAATATTTTCTTCTCTTATTTGACAAACTGTACGCCTGTTTGACAGTTTGCGCGTTTGATGAAATTGAATTTAGCAGGCAGCGATTTTTTTTGTAAGAAAAGAATTGTCGATGGATTTTTTAATTTATAGATATTTTAAATAGGTACCTATGTTAGGTACCAGATTTGATTGATTGTTCTTATGATATATAAAAATGAATATTTGTCATATATGAAAAATGAAAATTTGAATAAATACATTGTAAAGCTGGCACGTGAGTTGTTTGAAAACTCAATGAACTGGGACTGAATACATGGAACGCGGGAGGGGGGGTTGGCGGGACGGTGGAGCGGGAAAGGGGAGAGGGTAGGCTGGGAAGGTGGAAGGGGAACGCGGGAGGGGAAGGGGTGCGGGAGGGGAGTGGGGACGCACGGGAAAGGATATGCAGGGAGAAACAATTTATTTCTTTGAATATGGCGTTGCAACGCATGCCGGGAACCAGCTAGTGTTATTATAAGAATAATTATTATTATCTAAAATCTAATCATGGGTCCTATATCACAATACTTTACAAGTGGAGCGGAGACGAGATGTGTCTTCTGAGCAATATGATTGGTCAATTTTTGCACATCTCTGTTTCACTCTGCTCAGCTTTGCTTCTATGGAAACGCACCCTTATGGCCGTTATACACGACATCTTTTTTCAGCCCGATTCCAATTAGACACAAAAGTCAACATTTTTCGCTTTACTCGATCGCTATTTTCATCATTTCAGTTGGCATCACAGCAAACAGCATGGTTCATGTGTTGTTTGCAGTGATGATAATTGAAATCGAAGATACGAAAATAGAGATGAAAATAGCGATCACGTATAGCGAAAAATGTTGACTTTTGTGTCTAATTGGAATCGGGATGAAAAAAGATATCGTGTATAACGGCCATTAGATAAGGGCACTCACGACAATTTATTGCAACCAAAGGTTTTACCAAAACCAAATGTATTTTGTATTTGAAAGTAAAAATGGTTAAAATACTGTATTTTGTATTTTGTATTTCAAATACACGACTTGAATGTATTTTGTATTTCGTATTTTAAATACATGCGACAAAGTATTTTGTAATTTGTATTTTAATTACAGCAAAGCATGTATTTTGCCCAGCCCTGGTAATAATAAATGATTGGATGCTGCAGGTTTTCTAAACCAGAATCAGAACGAACAAACAAATTTACAGACAGAAGAAATGCCTCACGGTCCAGAAAAAACTGGACTTAGCTACGCTCAGTCAAATAAATTTTGTTTTTCAAAGTCCAGATACTAAATAATTAAATAGACACCTACGCTGAGGGAAGTTCTAAAAATGTTTGCAAACTTTTTCAACGGCCGATGCTGAATTAAATATTCAATTTCTCTTTAGCTAATGAGATAACGGGATTTTGGTGATATATCTCTGTATTTCTCTGTTTAGGGACGAATAATAAACCCTGGAAATTCGGTTGAATGTTTAGCCCAGTGACAGGCAAATTAAAGTTTTCGGTTAAGGATTTCTATTGAGCTATTTTTTTGTTTTTTTCAATACAACATAACAGTGAGAAGAAAAGTAGTTGACACGCACATTTGCTCAGTTGGGACAGAAATTCCGTATGCATGAGCTCTTATCATCATTTCAGGGTCCTGCGTGGGATAAAAAAAAAGCTACTATCTGATGTAAATAAAAGAACTCGCATTAAACAAAAATGTACTTGTTATTATTGACAAGCAAAAACATAAACTACATAAATACCTTTGTAAACTCAAAAAGGTGTAGAGAGAGAGAGAGATAATTCAGTTATTTTAGTAGAATCCACTCCAAATCAGCGACAAGGGCTCCAGATAGCTGGAGAAGAACCCCAGAGCTGCCGCTTCGCATGCCCATGACACCGTGAAGGAGCCGAGATTCCAGTCCACCCACAGAGGCCCGCTGATCACAATGCGTCCGATGGCCAGACCTGAGCATTGAAAGGATATAACCCGCAGTTCTAGACTGTTGAAGTCATTTAAGAAGCGCCTGCAATCTTCATCAAAGTTGTCCTCGGTGATATTGGATTGTACGTGGCTGTAAACACGCCCGATCAAAATATCAATTTATCAAGCTGTACTCAGTAATCCCAATGGCTATTTCTCGGTGGGTTGTTTGCCGCATCATTACGAGCGTCAAGCAATATTTCTTCACAGCACTAATTTGTAGGTGTAGTCGCTTAATATTGCAAATTTACACAATCATTTACGAGTATCAAAACTCCTTACAAATCAAACTTCCTACAAATTCATTGGTATGACGTGGCCCTTATAACAGTTTTTTTCTTTAAAAAAAACGATCGAGTAACGTCCAGGCAACTTGAATTTGTTCTCAGTCGTTCCAACGGCACGCTGAAATTAATAATACTCATTCTGAGCAAGTACCGACTGAATAACCATGAAAATAATTACGTTACATAGTAATTGTAAGTAGTGTAGATCTAAGCGCATTGTAAAACAACTATTTTTTCATTCAATTCTAAAATGAACAAGTGTTTATTTCGAAAAATGTTTACATGTTTTTGTAACATAATAAAATAAAATTTTTCAGAAATTATTATATCATAACTTTACCTTGAAATTTATTCGATAACTAGTAGTTAGTACTAGACGTGGGCAAAATTGAATGACTGAATTAAATGAATAAATTCAATCTTGTAACACACTCGATCTGATTCTCATTTTCAAAAGGAATTAAATCTTTATTCCTTACCCTTGGCCTTGCATCTTACGATTTTTTAACAGCACCATATTTATTTTTATTTTGATTAATTTATTTTACAGTTAAATATTTCATGTTATATTGAGGTAAGAAAATAATAATGTACTCTATAAATATTGTAGTGTTTCGTAAGAATTAAATAAAATATTATTCTGGATATTTGTTGCGCGGATAGGTACACCTACCACAGGCGAAGCGCGCCGCGAAATTGCCTTTCACGGGTACTGTGTAGTATCCCGCGCAGTAAATCTTATACCTACAAAAAACCCTGTAGTCCCCGTCCCCAATCCAAGTGACAAAACCGCCAAGCGAGTCAGCCAAGATCCAAATAATTCTGAGCTCCGTGTGTCGCGTCTGTTTCACAGTTGTGTCCCGCCAGTCCCGCCAGTCATAGTCACGGAGGAATCGTTCCTCCGTGGTCATAGTCCTGTAACCTGTTCGGTCTGTGCGAACTCAATCCGCAACCCCAATCTCTGTTTCACTTATTCAAGGAATCAAAACATTTATTTCTTATTCATTTATGACGTCGTAGTCCCACGGGTCCCTGGGTACCACGTGTCGAGTCGATCCGACCGGTCCGCGGAATGCAAGTTATTCAAGTCACAGCAAGACAAAAGACACTTATTAGTCAGAAGTTCCCACTTCATTTCTTGATGCCCGCAGAGAATCGGTTCGTCGTTAGTCCCCGCTCGGCCAAGCCGTCATCTTAGGGTGAAACTTCCCACTTCGGACCGCGGAACGTTAATAAAAGGACTAAAAGCGAAAGTTTATTCTATGTCTTTTCTCCCTCACACGTGCGCAAATTGTGATGCAATACTTGTAGAAACAAAATGATGTTTATCTATATTATTGTTTTTTTGTGGTATCTGTCTCTGTCTACTCTAGCCGTAAACAAAAAATCAGTCGCTATCGAACCGTGATACTGATAAATGATAATCGAGCGATTTGTTCCTTTATTTTTGTAACAAATTATACGACGCGTGTCGCCAGGGCTTTTAATTAGTTTTTATTCGGCGCGTCTTTTTAACTTCACCATTGAGGTAGGTGCATTTAAAAAATATATATTTGACTGGAGCTTATTCCAGGTGACCGGTCCGGATATACCTACCTATGAAAGCGCGATAATAGTATGTTTTTTATGTGAAATCCGCACAAGTCCCGTCTGGAGCTAATGAAACTATGGCATCCCCAATTGGGATTTTTTGCGAGGCTGAAGGTAGTGGGAAGTTTAGATCACGTGAAATGAAACAATTTTAAGTTTAATAAATAAATAAAAATTAGTAAAACTTTAAGGGTTAACCACGAAAACTGTTTAATTTTAAGATTTAATTGCTTGCCTAATATAAACACATTTTTCTTGTTAAAAATTTGTCTTTTGGGCAAAATAATATCTAAGTACACATTGAAATATTTCATTAACCTCGTCGCGCGTCGTTTTTAGTACCTACGATTTTTCAAAACAACATAATTTACACTAAGAAGAGGGCTTTGCGTAGTGAAAACTTATTTATCACCGTTGTGATTTGAAACTCGATGAAACCAAAAATAACGACACTAAAAAGAGCAAACACAGCCTTTTCGGCCTCCTCTTTCGCTTCGTAGCCGCCGAGGTTTTTAAGTAAGCGAGGGTTTTTTTTTTTTTTTTTTTTTTTTTTTTTTTTTTTTTTTTTTTTTTTTTTTTTTTTTTTTTTTTTTTTTTTTTTTTTTTTTTTTTTTTTTTTTTTTTTTTTTTTTTTTTTTGTAATTAAAGGAATGAATAAAATGAATCAATTCAAAAGGCCGAGGGAATCACAATGAATCGATTCACCCCTGGGAATGAGTCTGCCCATGTCTAGTTAGTACACTGCACTCCCGAATTTCAACTCCCTTTATACTGATCGAACAACTCGTAGGACAAGTGAGAAACTGTTGAATGTTGAAAAAAAAAAACGATCTTAGCATTTAGATTTTTTGAAACTTTTTTCAGCAACTAATGCAGAGATGAGCAACCGTCGCCTCGCGAGCTCATTTCGTGAGGAACGCGACCCTTTTCGTCCTTCCAACTTGTCTAAATAAAATATCAAAAAGTTTGACGTAAAGAACATTCAAATCGTAAAGAATGTTCTGTTGTTTAAAAAAGGGTTGAGCGGAAAACTTCAGCATTTCTTCAAAGTTTTAAATCAGCCGCTCAAAATAATCAGATTTTTCGATTCCTTGACAACTTAGAATCATGCAAATTCAACACCCCTTTGAAAAGTCATTAAAAGTTACGGAAAAGAATTTTGAAAAATAACCCATAACCTAACCTAACGTAACCGCTATAATCAATTTTCTATATATTTTTTTCATTACTTTTATTAACTTTTCAAAGGAAGTGGTGATGTTGCATAATTCTGAGTTGTCCGGTCACCGATTTTTCGTACATATTATTCGTGGAGAAAATCACCTTTGCAGCGCAGCGCTTTTCTTGTTAAGATCTAGGTTTGATGAATTTTAAAGGTCTCCGTTATATAAAATATCAAGTTTTTATGATTAAATTTGGATTAACTTTCATAACGAAAAATTGCAAGCAGGTAATTGGAAAAATTGCACTACACTCTAGTATATAATTATAAAATAACTCCTACACCAAACTCAAGGCTAGCACTCTTAATTGGCTTAGAAATCCATTAAAATATGTATTTCGTTATATTTTGTTTTGCCATAAAATTATGTTCAATGCTGTAACAATTTTATAAATTAAACGTAAAAAAAGAAAAAAAAGGTATTTTATATACGTTCTTTATTTAAGAATGATAAAAATTTCGTGCCGTAGGTACTCTACCCCTGCGACGCACGAACGCATTGAAAATGGATAAATCTACGTCAAAAAAATCGCGCCAATTGGTCCTATCTCGGCGGCATTCGGTACAGTTCCATGCCATATCTCCCTTTGATTCACGGGTACACATTCGGTTGAACTTAATACGTCACAAAATAATATTAAATGCAAAGACGTTATATACTGTAGACACGGGGTAGAAATATCAAAGTGGGAAGCCAAAAGCCAGGCAATTGAACTGGTCTAGTACTTTTGTAACGATTTCTATTACTTTAGTACTAAACTGTCACTCGTCGAGTAAGGTCACGTCTTACCAGTAGGAAAATTGCATTTAAAAAGCGTCAAAATGCCCTCCTGTGTGATGAGAAAATGTTTCCATTACACGGCAAACGATAGTAAAAGCGAAGAAATAACATTTAATTTCTATGTACACATACACACAAATTACTTATTATTATCGATTATTATAAGCAATACAATTAATTTTTATGTTCCCCTTCCTACAATTTTGTGCGCCATTAGAGAAAAAACACACATTCTTTGATTGTCTTATGGTACGGCCACACTGAGGTCAACTTCCAACTTCAAACTTTCGGACGATTGTGTCGAAGATAGTTTATGCATTGGAAGTTCGAGTTGGAAGTTTGGCTTCGATGTGGAAGTAGCATATCTTTTTAATACACGTATAACTTCTGAATTAAAAAATTACTGAAAACCGCTGAAAACAAAAGAGTGTTGCTTACTTGCCACATTATTTTGCAAGTATGTGAGACTATGGCGAATCTATTTATATAATGTCATTGATTAAATGTAGTTACATAAAACCATTTTCTTGCACGCTATTTAATTAATTAAATCATTTATTAATTATTTGTTAATTAACCTTCACGAAGGTGAAATCTGTTTTAACGCAGAAACGAAGATTCTCCCGTGCTGCTCAGCATCTTTTACTCCTCTTCCGTAAAAATAAGGTCACATTAGAGTTTAATCTGACCTAATGTATTAGCCGTAAAAACTGCGGTCTTAGATAACCGTAAAATGGGAGCAAGCTTTTATAAACCTTCACCTACACAAGGCTTCGTATACCATATGCAGCGGGGTATCAAATTCCTGTACTTTCCACAGATAATCTCTGAATTATGTAGTAAAGAACCAAATTGGCCAATGAAAAATAAAGTAGAGTGAAATAAAAATAAATTCAAGGAAGGTTGAAGTCGAGTGAATTAAAAACATGAATGATGAATGAAGGGAATGATTTGTAAAAGCATGAATGATGATCATTATGAATTAGCATGAATGGAAGGTACGGATTATAATTGAAAAGTTATTCCCCGGGGAAATTTCAAGGATAACGCTATTTTTGAATTTTATTCCAGAACCTGACGTTCAACATAACCTAATGGGGGAAAGGGCATCCCTCTAACACCACAGGGCTGAAGCAGTTATGCAAAATTAAACAAATTTTACAATTTGTATTAGTGTGAAACGTAAAAAAAGGGAAATGTAGACTACCAAAATTTTTTGATTAGTATTGTCCGTTCGTTTTTTCTCCTTACCTTGAGCGGGTCGTGGACTCGGTCCATTGCAAGTCCTACCTACCTAAGCACCTTCCAAAATATGATATTTGTCCAAGACGATTATAAAGGACCTATCTAATTGATCGCGGGTAGCAAAGTCCTTTTTTAAATCCACCATTTGTCATTTCAACTGTCCGTAAATTTGTTCGTTACGTTCCGGTCCCGGTTCAAGATGGTAGCTGGTTTAACCTGTCGTGCGCCGCAGTAGCCCAAAAATCAAGTCTCTGAAACTTAGCTCTTAGCTGTTCTGAGGAGAATACTTATTATAGATTATAAACTATTTTTGTAATAAAATTTATAATTACATAAACAAGTAAGGTTGTGCCCTTTAGAATAATATCATTTTCCAAAAACGGGTATTCATGTTATTACGAAAGTAGAATCAGCTGGCGAACGACGAAGATTTTAGATTAAGGATTTTTTCAAATGTGAAATCATCATTTTTATTAATTAAGCAGGTAGGTATTTTAGTACCAACTTATGGCTTTAATAAAAATTAGAGAAAATCGGCAACATAATTTTTTGGACGCGAGGTTACAGAATTCGGGATTTTCAATTTTCGATTTTTATTCAACAGAAATAGCGAATTTAGTTCGCAGAACTAATTGTTGAAGGGAAACAGTGTAGGTACGTAAAATTCGCTTCAATAAGGGTAACGTCTATTAAAAATATATTTTTCAAGTTTTTTTAACTCTCGGTGCTTTCTTAACGCGGTGATTAAGATGAAACAAAGGTCAAAATATTGCCCACTGAAACCTTAATTGTTTGAAAACCCATAATACGAGTCATTACATAGTTTACTGACTTTTAAATTGACAGTTTAAGGAAAGACGACCTTTAAAACGAATTATTTCCACCTTAGATCATTTTATGTCTAACTTAAAAAGGGTTTGGGTCTACCGTGAAAATTTTAAATATAATTTTTTCATAGGTCAACCAAAAAGAAATGCATGAAAGCCGAATACTTAACATGCATTTTGAAAAAGAAATGTTTATCGCAAAACACACTTATTGTATTAACTACTATTAGTTTCAGATTCTAGGAAAGTTTGTTGTAGATAACGTTTTCAATGTTTTTTTATTTTTTATTTAACAAGACATTTTCTCTTACTCAACGACTTTTTATTGAGAAGAGATCGCTTGGTGCCTACTTAGTATCAATTGATAACAAGAATTTGTAATTTAATTTATTTATTATTTTTTACAATGATATTATATGTTGTCTTCCACACTGGTAATTCACCTGTTTTGTAGAGCCAAATGTTCAATTTTTTATCATGTAGGGCGTCCCTTGGTTTTAAAATATCAGTTTCATTGGAGATTTTTGCTGTTTTGCAATGTTTTATGTGTGAATCGATTGTAGTGTCTATTTTCAGGATAAGTGTATTCAGGGGTCTATGGTTGTTATGATGGACTGCGGATTGATATGATGTTTTTAACTTAATATATTCAATATACTCGTATGTGTGGGAGGGTAACAAATGATTTTGGTTAAATTTGATTCTCGTAGATTCCTTTATGGTGCTGTGCATCCTTTTTATTTGATATTATTGATATCATATCAAGCAAATTTTTTTGTTTGTTTTTTTTTTCATTTTGAAAAGCTATCTAGAGATCTCAGAAAGGAAAATATGTTTTTTTTATAGAAGGTGACCGGTACATCAATAATGTTACATGACAGTTGATCCGCTGATAATTGGCCCCCGGCATACACTTGTACAATATGCAGTCGGTTTAGGGAAAATACGGTATACCTAGTTTTCTCTCTTTACACCCCGAAGGGGTGTACCTAATTATTTAACACTGTTACACCAAATAACAATTTGTTGATATTATCTTGAAGAATTTTGCAAAGGGAAATGTTTTGATGGTTATCGTCATCAGCAAAAGATAAGGTAGATACATCATGAAATATTTTTGTAAGATCATTTATAAACAAGATAAATAAGATTGGGCCAAGGTGTGAACCCTGTGGAACTCCACTTATTGCATAATTTTTTTCCGACAGGGAGGATTTTATAGTAACAATTTGTTGTCTTCGAGAAAGATAGCTTTCAAACCAGGCTGATATATTACCACGGATACCAAGCTTTCCTAATTTCCAAATGAGAATTTTATGGGAAAATGTATCAAAGGCTTTACTAAAAATCAGTATAGACAGAGTCTACTTGTTTTTTTTTTCTTTAAAAGCGTTGGTTATAAAATTATAATCAATAATTAAGTTGGAAAGAGTACCTACTTTTCTACCTGGCATAAATCCAAACTGGTAAGGTGATATTACAGGTTTTATTTGTGTATTGTATTAGATGCTCTTGACAGTAATTTACGATGTCTTTATTTTGAGTTTTTGTTGTGGTTTTCAGTATTGTTATCGTTTGAAAAAAAATCATTGTTTCTGTTCCTTAATGAACCTGTTTGTTTCATTGTTACTCTTTTCTCTAAAATTGAATAATAAGTACGTATATGTGTTGTGTAACAAGCTCTGTGATTACTCTACCGCAAACGGGGTGGGTCTTTTTATACTGCAATCTTTTTTGTGTTCCATGCGGCGTACAATGTGCACTCGAATCTCCCCAATATCTGTATATAAGTTCCATGTACAGAATATGGGGGGAACATGGCTACTGCATGGCTACGATAGACTGCCTCTACATCTACATTCCACATTATGTAGCAGCCGGCAGCCGCAGCTGGTAGAAAGGCGTTCTGTACGGATATTTAAGATAAGAAATAAGAAGGTAGATATTGTACAGGATGTGTCAGCACGTGCCCGACAAACTTAAACCTGCAATTTTTGAGCGTATTTATTTATTTATTTATTCAACGCCCAGAGGGCTTTTACATGTTTGGTAGTACAATTAATTCATGACAGATAATTTTTCAACAGATAATGAAATAATAAAAATTAAATTAGATGAAAAATGCACACACGTCACAAAAATGCAAAAAAATATAGCGATTTGATAAGTTTACAAAAATACAGATATGTTTAGGAATAGTTTTGGAATATGTTTTTTACAAGATCCACAAAATTCGCCAAGATGATGTTAAATATGTCGACATCACTTATTCCCCATAGTGTGAAATCGTTGTATAGGAATGGGCAATGTAGTTCCGCTTTTGAATGCTGCGGTAGAATAGTGTATTTTGTCGCGTGGTTACTGTCGGTATTCGTAAGTTTATGAGTTGTAGGAGTTCGCAACAGTCGAATTTAGAGTTAAGTATTTTGAATAAAAATGTTAAGTCGTTTATTTTACGTCTGTCTTCTAGTGTATGTATTTTTAGAATATTTAGTAATAGATTATATTTTAAGTTTTCTAGTGGGATACTTAATTATTTATTTGGAGTAAAATATACCTTAAAAATCGTGGTTATAATCACAATTACTGTGTTTATTACCACGATGTTTTTAATACCGACCGGTTTCGCTTAAGTTTAATCATGAAAAAATAATGAATATTAAAAAATGTTCATATCATTTTGCTGTTCGATGAAATTTGTATAAAAATTATGAACAAAAAAACACTTTTTCATCACGCATAGACTATCACAGTTATTGCTTGTGAAAAATGGCGGGTTATTATATCCATATTTTTAATATTATTTCCACACAGGAGTCTCTGAGGAAAAATAATCCGCGGGGCCTATGTCATCTTTGAGATTGCTGTGTAGAGGGTCTTTTTAGGGAAAGCGAGGAGAGGAAGTTCTAGGAAGTAAAAGAAAGGTATAGGGGTGGGGAAGAATCTGGGAAAGAATTCAGGAATGACGAACTTATGAATCCATCCCTCTCACTGCGTTGCAAGGCGATGGTTTGAGAGAGTCCGGCTGGAGAAGTCGACAGGTCTTCCTGAATCAATCCCTCACGTCCCGGCCTGCCTCGCGGTTGGTGGGCAGACGCAACCGCCGCCAAGATCTGGACAAAGCTCACCCCGTGAACCGGGGCACACCTGCTTAATCACCAAACGTAGCGAACCACCACAGGAGTGTTGTTAATCCAATAAATGTTTTCCGGGACGGCGGTATCCATATCCGCCTTCCAAATAATTATAGGATTCTTGAAGCTGAAAGTTTTTCATACAAATTAGAGGACGGCAGAAATCTACTTTTCGATTGAAGACCGTTAGCAAACTTGAAAAATCATCTGTCAAAAATTTAATACAAGGGAAGGAGGCGTCTACTAATATCTACAGGAATTCCAAAAACTGAAAAAATCGAACTAATATCTATGGGAATCAAAGAGTTCGTAGATATTAGTTCAACATATGAGCTGTAGATATTCGTCAAACATACAGGCTGTAGATATTAGTATCTCGAGTCCAAGGGAATACACAACATAGAATTATTAAAAAATACATATATTCCTGATTTTACATTACTTTATCGCTCGCTTGAATTCACACAATCCTCAGTTTCAATTTTGAAAATTTCAGAGCAAATTTGAGGTTAATGAGGACTTTGTGGTCGGATAGTTGATCTCGTTGATAGCTATAAATGTACACAGATCAAATATGTCTCAATCAAATATCTCATATAAATCTGCCATTAAGTTAGTAATTCCGTTCGTTGGCACCATAATTTGCGATGTCTTAAATGTCGAAGAGTTCATCGCCATTTATTATCATTAGGTCGAAGTTGTATTAGCACTTTCAGCATGTAGTAAATGGATTAATGTTCAAGTTTATTTATGATCGACTCACTTAGTTCGTGCTTCCAATATATTCTGGGCTATTTAATGTTTATTTTTACTCTCATGTTTATTACCGGATGAGTAAGTATAAATTTATTAGTATATGATGTTACCCTGGGAAAGGCCATCAAAGGGTAGCAATACTTAAAATAATCGTCTTTATTCATCACCATCTAGGTGATATGTCGCGGAGGTTAAATTTGGCTTCCTCAAATCTGTATCTGTATATTAAAATAAAAATGAATCGCCGAAATGTATGTACGCGCATAACTTCCGAACGACTGCACCAATTTTGATAATCCTTGTCAAGACAAGGTTTGTATAAAACTACTCTAGTGAGCTCTGGCATTATGAAATTTGTGTAAAAAAATTCAATAGGTGGCACGCGAGCTGTTTAAAAACTAAATGTACCAGGACTGAATGTAAGGAATGCGGGAGGGGAGAGGGGGGAGGGCAACTCGAGAGGGGGGTTCACGGACGGGGGAAAGGGGGGGAGTGGAGTGGGGAGAGGGAAGGTGGAGGAGGCGGAGTGAGGACACGAGAGGGGTAAGGGACGCGGGAGAGGAAGGGGTGACGGAAGGGGAACGGGACGAATGGGAAAGGACACGCAGAGAGAAACAATATCTTTATTAAATGGACCAGCAACGCATGCCGGGTACCAGCTAGTGTTTTAATGTTTTCCACAGGCCGATCCTCTGGCCATCCCATACTGTTCCAAACTTCTTCCATGCACTTAATCATCATAATTTGGGATGAGGGTTTGGATACCGCCGCCCCGGGAACTATTTATTGGATAACCAACGTCCTTGCCTCAGGTCACCCCTGGTGGTTCGCTAGGTTTAAGGTGTGCCCGAGTTCGTGGGGTGGGGTTTTTCCCAGTCTTGCGTGCAGGCCGGTTCAGATCGGGAGAAACTGGTTAAGGGGGGCCTTTTGACTTCTCCAGCCGGATTCTCTCGATTCATCAGTTGAGGAATTGATTCGACACATGGACCCCCAGATTCCTTCCCACCCCTCATACCTTTTTACCTTCCCAGAACTTCATTCATTTTTTTAAAAGACGCAGCATCCCGTACGATGACGTAGGTCGTGATTGAAATTATTTTCCTCGGGGCCTCCTGGGTGAAACAAATCTCTACATATTATAAATTAAAATCCTCCGCGGTTTTCACCGGTAGGTAGAGTGTTTTGTGAGGAAGGTTTTGGTATATAATTTGTCAAGGATTTGTGTAAATTGGTTGAAATATAACGATAACTGTAAGAAGTGTCGGAAAAAGTCAAGCCGCCAGGGAGCTTACTTCGAAAACACTAATGCCTAATCCCTTTGAGATATAACAAAACAATGCATGATGGGATACTTCTCTTTTATAGATCTAAAAAAAGTCCGTGATGGCATATATCTATCTTTTACGGATAGCTTACTATCTTCTCTTCTCTACATATTATAAATTACAGTCCTCCGCGTCGTTTGTCTGTCTGTCTCTCTGTTTGCGATAAACTCAAAAACTACTGAACGAATCTTCTATCCAGTAGATGGCGTTGATAACCATCCAGTAGATGGCGTTGTGTTTAGTTAGCCACAGCAACGCGTGGCCGGGTCAGCTAGTATAAAATAAAAATAGTCTCCTCTTCCACTCTTCTGCTCTCCTTCCCTACCCCGTACCCTTCAGCTTCGCAACATACCCCAATTGAGGATGCCAATATTATACTAGCTCCGGTTAACAGGGAGCAATTGGAAGTTAGTGCAGTATTCACATGAAAAATAAATCTGTACAACGAATATGTAATTGAGTCTCCGGTCTCCATTATAAGAAAATGTAGTATTTTATTTATGCACAGTGGCTTTTGTACCAAGTTATGTATTTATCATTAACGCCTTTCAGATTTTACGTAATATATGGCATAAACAATAACATGTAAAATTAAAATTGCGTAAGTAATAAATAGCCCATGAGCGTGTAAAACAGAAAAGCATGGTAAATTGATGTTAAGAAGATGTGAAAATATCAAAACAAAATGAGATCCTGTTTAAGTAAAACAATATTGAAATATACATACTTAATACTATTAACAAAAAATATATGTTAGTAACTTTAAATGAAGATGAGATACACAGTAAATACATAAGGGTATATCATGAGTAATGTGACCAGACGTACCATTTTCACATGGACAGTCCAGTTTTCAGGCATCCTGTCCCGGTGTCCCCGAACACGGCTACGGGACGCCAAAATGTCCCGTTTTCTGAATGGAACACTGAGAATTTTTCAACCAAAAATTGTAGGGTGTAATTGATAAAAAACTTACGCGTCAATAAATTGAATCACAAGAATTTTCGGATAATTATTAAATATATTTTATATGGATGTCCTCGAAGCAATTTTAATTATAAAAGTAAATTTGAACAAATCCCGCCAAGAACTTCATTCGTTTTTTTAAATCAACACCGTAATAAATATATACCTACTTAAGAAAATTTGTTCTTCGGAAAAATAAAACAACAAATATTTTTTTAATGTATTTTTTATAAATAAATAAAATATTATGTACATAGATAGTGTAGATACTTTGAAAAAATATTCAAAAGCTCATGGCGTTTTATGCGCCTACACAAACAATAAGTTGTGAGGCTCCTAAAACGAATAAGTTTATAAGATATTTTATTTAATTTATTAAAGGGCTAGAATTACAATAATACTTGGTAGATAGCTGGACGAGTTGTGATTTAGCCTCCTACATGGTAAAGTAAATTCATTCATAGAACCCATGCTAATTTTAGTAAAAAACATTTAGAATGTAACGTATTGCTTTATTTCGTTTATTAGCAAAAAAAGCTCTTTAAATTTTAAACAAGGGTATAGAATTCCAATCGTCCATGCGAAAATTTTTCAAGTTAAATTGTAATTTAGCCTCTTTTAACAGCGCTATAGAAGTTGTTCAAAATTATTATAATTATTAAGTACGTACTTTTTTTGTCCCGGTTTGGAGGGAAAAATGGCCACGTTAATCACGAGTAAAGTATATTTCAATGTACCTTTTTAAATTTTTTTACATTCTGCCTGTTCTGTTCTGTACTTGTTTGTTCGTCCGATATCTTGTTTATTCACTCATTTACATAGATAATTTATTACTAACCATCCAATGACCTAAATAAATCCAAAACGAGAATCGGTGAAGTCACGGGTTAACCCGCGTCACAAAAAAATCCAGTGGGGTTCACTTGGAAATTGGACATTAATGACATCCCTTTCCCAACATTTCCGTTTGTTCAGAATACTTGGGTACCTACTGTGATATATTAAAAAAACAGTAAAAAGGTTTCGTACTTTTTTGTTTTTCTAGCATCTAAATAAGAATGTACGTCTTTTTTCCATTTTCCATAATAACATCGCTTGCAACGCTCGACAAGACTATAATGCAATATCGCCTCTATGACTATCCTGAGATTTTCAGAGGTTTCGCGACATTTTTCGTACAAAACTTAATTTTGGATTTGGTGTCAAAATACCAAACCAAACTGAATAATTATTTTCTCAATCAAAAGACATTTCAAATATCTAGTACGGATAGGTGCTATTTTATTTTATGTCAGATATAAGTAAATAAAGAAATCAAATTTTCTTGATTTTAGAGAAAACTTTGGCATTTTGTTGTTAGTGAATTATAAATATTAAAAAAGAATCTTACCCTTTTTACAATGAAAAAAAATATTTAAACATAATAAAACAAGCATTTATTTGGGTTAAAAATATTAATTAGTATACGAAAATTTGTGTTCACTACGTAAATTGGTCATTTATAATTTGGATTTACGCCCATCAAAACGCATTTTTTTACATTTTTGTTTTTGTATTTTATAAAATAATTAAAAATTATTTTTAAAATCACAAAAAATTGATATCTTTATTTCCTATTTATATCTTATAATTTAATCAAAAAAGTAGCACCTATCCGTACTAGAAATTTGCTAAACAAATTTTGCCTTAAATGCAAAATTAAATTTTGTATGAAAAGGGCTTGACAGCCGTTCCCCTTAAAGGGGTCTGCGCGCTAGGGTTTATAAACGAGTAGAAGACTTGGAATTTTTTTTTACAAAAGTCGAAAAGAATGCGACTTTACTGGGGTACCCCGTTCTAAGATCACATTGTACGTGGTTTTGTACATGAATTACAAATTAGGTCAAGTTTTTTTTTGTAAGTATTTTTCAAATTGAATTCTTGAAAAAACAGCGATTTAATTTAATTATTTAATAAGGTGGGTTTAATTATTTCTTCCTTAGAAATTACACGTGTATGTGATTAAAAATTTATTTAAAACCGAGTCGTGCAAACATGGCATGCGTATATTACAACTTTATAACACAGGCATATGTATGTATATATATCATGCAGTAGTATCCAGCCTTCTTTAGATTTTCTCGTTTTTGCCACTATTTGCTGACGGCTTGTTTCTGCCATCAAATTTAAGTGTATATATGTATTTGTATGTATATGAATATGCATGTATGTGTGGGTATGCATAAATACACGTTTATGTTAATATATATATATATATATATTAACATAATATATATATATATATATATATGTATGTGTGCATGTATGTATGTATGTATGTGTATTTATGTACATACTTGTGTTTATTTTCCAGGCAACTTTGGCAATTTGTGAGTTATTGGAAACATTTCTACGAATTTTATAATTTTACTTAAATACGTTTACACTTACTAGACTTCATTTCAAAATAACTATCCTCCGTCGGTCACCATGATACAGGCAGCTGCCTATTACGGTGACCTAATGTATCTTCTCAAGTAAATGTATTAATCATGTAACATGTAATAATAATAGCCTTTATTCAAGAAAGAAAAAAGTAGTGTAAAAAGCGAAGAAAGTAGTGTAAAAAGAATATATGATGCAAATGTGAATGGTAGAAGAAGTCGGGGACGCCCGAGGAAGACATGGCACGATCAAGTGAATCAGATACTTGAGACGGGCCATGTCAAAAGTCAGAATAATAGAAGAGTATGTATGAGACGATGTATGAATGTGAGTGAGGCAAAGAGTGTGTGCCAAGACCGAGTTGTTTGGCGGTCCGTCCTCTCTGCCTACCCCTGCGGGGAAACGGCGTGATGGTTAGTTAGTTAGTTAGTCTTTATTCAACATTTATATCACTTGTCATGCATCGACTCCCTGTCTGTGTGTCACTAGTCGACAAAGGCCTCCTCCAACTGTCGCCATTTCTATCTATCATTAGCCACGCTTGTCCATGTACCACCCGCCATAGCAGGTGGTACATGTAACATGTACTTATAAATATGTTAGTGCGATCATCTACAGACAAGTTCCCACTAAAAAACTCAACACATAAATACGCTACAAGGCTCGCAGAAAACCTATTAATGCCAAAAGCAAACAAAACAATATTCCAAAAAGGACCATACTACATGGCCATTAAAGTATATAACAACCTTCCACATAACATTAAACAAATACAAGATACACACAAATTCAAATCGTCACTAAACACTTTCCTTGTTAATAAATGTCACTACACGTTGAGTGAATACCTCACGTAAATGAAACGCCTATTTTTATTGGTATATATATTTGTATTTTGTTTTATTTTTTCATTGGTATATTGTTATTTTATCTGTATAAACATTGTAATTATAATAAAACAAATAATATTATATAAACATTGTAATTAAATAAATGTGGTTAGCTGGAAGAAATGGGGTCTACCCATAAGCTACACCTTTTGTAATTTTTATTTTACAATAAATATTTTTTGATTTTGATTTTTGATTTTTGATTTTGAATAAATAAATAAAATGATTAGGAGCTGTCTTCAAGCTGAGCTGTCTTCTTTGAGCTGCCTTCTGTCTTATCCAAGTAGGAATGGGGTAGGTAAAGGAAATCAGATTAAGGTGAGGATAGCACTGGTGGGAATATAAAAAGATCCCTTTTTACTGGAACGTGGCATTTTTGTGAATGAACCTACCATCAGAAGGAAGTTTTATTAAAAAACTTGCTTGCGCGAAGGAGTTTTACGGCAATCTGCAACGTAAATTTCAAACGATAAACTGGTGGCGATAAGGTTGAACTTATCACCTAACGCCAGCCTCCTTCGTTAATAACTATTTTTACCCTAAAAAGGATGTTTTGTAAAGCCGAATCCAATCACACTATTTTTCTATTTTTATTTTAAACAAGTTATTAATGGACTTACTTGACAAACTTTAACCAGTGATTGTTGGTGTTATTTGGAGTAAAATGTAAATGAAATTTTGGTCTCCGGTGACTTTTTTTAAAGCTTTTTTTTCTTCCATATTTTGCATTATTTTGAAGTGCAACACCATAAACAAAGACTGATGGACAACTTTTGCAATGGTGGTTTTATAATCTTTCAATGGAATAAATCAAATATAATTTAAAGTATAATATTAAGTACAATTTTGGAGGCGGGTATGGGTACCGCCGCTCCGGGAACCGTTTACTCCGCAACCAACACCTTTTATATAGGTCACCCCATGTGGTTCGCTGCTTTTGGTGACTTATCACGGGTCCCTGAGCTTTTGGGATTAGGTTTGGTTTTGTTTAGATCTTGGCGGTGGAT
This sequence comes from Limnephilus marmoratus, assembly GCA_917880885.1. Taxonomy (NCBI): domain Eukaryota; kingdom Metazoa; phylum Arthropoda; class Insecta; order Trichoptera; family Limnephilidae; genus Limnephilus; species Limnephilus marmoratus. The sequence continues at coordinate 18,333,097 of OU862910.1, read as the reverse complement.
GCGTCTGCCAATTATCTGCGTGAGAGGCCGGTTCGGGAAAGAATGGTTGGGGTATACCTTTTGATCTCCCCAGCAGGTCTCTCTCGGAGCAAAAAATTTCCCTCCCCGCAGCTGGAGGGAAAGATTCATAAGTTCTTCCTTCACGCCTGGACACACTGACCCCACATTCCTACCCACCTCTGATACGTTTTCCTATCAAGAACTTCCTCTTCTTCCTTTCCTAAAAAGACCATACACACAGCACGCCCAAAGACGACTAAGGCCTTGAGGGGAATTATTTTACTCTTAAAATATTACCAGAGCATTTATTATATTAATTTATGGTACATAAAATTTTCAAACCAAAAACGCAGATTTTGCATTATTTTGTATTGCATCGCCATAATGATACAACATTGACTAGTAAATGGCTTTTGCACTGGTTATTTTGTCATCTTTCAATGGAATAACTCGAATATAATTTGAACATACAATGTTTATTTTGAATTATTATATATATTACTTTAACAAAATAGGGATGTGTTTTTCGGAACCTTTCGATATCTGAGCGACTGCTCTAAATAACTGAAGTATCGCGACAAGCTGCAAACCAGCCGTGAATAAACAATTGGTTTGTTTGATTTCATGTTTGCTCTTACAAGTTGCATTCGGACGGGATGAAAAATGCACAGGTCCTTTCAAGTGGTTTCCATTGCTGCTTCGACAATATGTGGATTTCTTACATCAGTAATATTTATCGCCAAATATGGTACACTGCACACCGAAATCAGCAAAAAAATCAACCCGAAAAAATAATGTCTTTCTACTACAATACATCATTTTACAAACTTCATAATGTGAACGGCACGACCTAGTTGCGCCATCTCTTAAAAAATGGGTGAAATGGGTGTCAACAAAATGTTATAGAATACATTGTCATCGACAAAGATTTTATCTACCAAGTTTCAGCTCACGAAGTGGGTAAATTTTCACTTACAAGGTTTGGATTCATTCGTTCAAGAAAACAATATCGAAATAAAAAAAAAAAAACGTGTTTTGAAAAATGTCAATATCGGAGAGCAACGTTGTCTTAGCAGCATGGCATATTTTTCCTTCATTGAAAATAAAAAATGTTTTTTAAGTTGCAATTTGAAGAAAAGCTTATCTCACGCGATAGGGCTGCCTGCCATGTAGTTAAATAAATTTATATTAAATTGCCGGCAACCTGGGCGTTTATTGAAAAAAAAATAATCATATACAAACAAGTAAGTAACCCGCCTCTCTAGACGATGTCTGTTCTGAGACGGGAACATATATATGCATACAGCATACATATACACACACATACACACATACACAAATGTATACGCATGCATGCACATAATCATAAAAGCATAAGTATAAAAAATCTAGATAAAATCATTGGAAATTGTTGAAAGGTTATCATAAAACCAAAACACTGAAAAGAAATATTGTTATGGTTATCATGGGATGTACATAACGTCATAAAACCAAAAACATAAAAAGAATTATTGAAAATTGTTACAAGGTTATCATGGAATGAACATGGTGTCATAAAACCAAAAGCTTCATAGCATTATTGGAAATTGTTTTAAGTTTATTATGGAATGTAGGATAGTTTAATAAATCAAGAATTTCGTTAAAACTTTAAAAACACATAGTAATGATGCATAACATAGTAACGTTTCAACAAAATAATATAATAAAGAAGGTACTAATAGACTTAACATGCGTAAAACATAAGCAGTATTAATAGGAAAGAATAAATAGCTATAAATGTAAATAACACATATATGTAAATAGAGAATGAAGATTAGATTAGGATGGTATTACAAGTAACTTGGTGATGCATGCCCTTTCTTGAGTAGTAACCATGTGTTGAAATGTTTATATAACCTTTTTAGGTTTTTTTTAGTGATGCAATAAGTGGTTTCTTTTAGGAAGGTGTTGAAAATGAGAGGTGCGAGGTGGTATTCGTGATTTTTGGCAAAAGTTGATTTAATTTTTGGCACTTGAAGTTGATTATGTGATTTTGCTCTTGTGTTTTGTGGGATGGTGGGATTTTATGCAGTTTAATTGAATAATATTTTTAATTTTTCCTTATACCTAGTATGTTATTTGTAATTACGAGATTTCCCGATGGATGCAAGTAGGGTTTTTTTTAACATGATCCTAATTAATGTTTTATGAGAAAAATCCGTTCAAAATACATGAAAACAGAGCTCACCATTGAAGAGTTTTTCAGCATCACCCATAGCAAAAATATCATTCTTAAAAACACATCAATGATTTACAGTCTCCTTCTATAACATTTTTCTGCCTAAATAACTAACAATCAGGTTCTCTCGAAGGCGAGAGGATGGACCGTCACATAATTCTTTCTTGGCAACTCCTTGAGTTATTTACATGCACACATCGTTTCGTGTAATTATTAAACTCTTTTTTCCTGACTCAAGATATATCCAGATGTGGCCCGATTAGTATTTTATTTGCTGTCTTCCTCGGGCGTCCCGAATTTCTTCTACCATTCTCGTGTTTGTGCCCTAGAGACTCAAACACTACTAGATTTCGCTAAAATTATCAAAGTACGTTCTTATTAGTGTCAGGAGCATTACCGGATTATCCCTAAGGCAGAGTAGGCAACTGCCTAGGAGCCCCGCATCGGTTAGGGGACAGCGTCCCGAGAAAAAATGACTTGCTTCAATTAGTGAGCAACGAAGTTTCGGAAAAAGTCAACTTTCAAGATGTTTTAATATTTTTTATTATGAACATTTACAGGTTAATTACATTAGGTACACGCATTAAAGAAAACAACGAATTATAATCATTAGGTTATAACCCAAAAAATAACTTATGTGCACATCACGCACAAATAATGCATACAAAGTCTATAATTAAAACAAATATGTATACATTTGTTAATAATGCTCTCACCATTTGAGGAAATCGGTAAAATTGATGGAGATAAAGCATTTTAAATGAAACCGTTTTGAAACTACGTTTTTCAACCTGGTTGACAACATATTACAAAAACTATATTTCCAATTTGCAAGCACTAAGTCTTAAACAGTTAGAAAATCCAGTCACTATGGCACCACTTCGGGATTTTTTTAAAAGGGTCTATTTTTTATGAACAATGAAAGTTTTCCATAAAAAATCGAAAATAAAAATTTTTAGTCCGCCATTTTTTTTTTTTTTTTTGATATCGAAATTCACCTACATTCAGAAATAAAAGAAAAAAAAAGTTTTAAAACCTTACCTCCCCCCCTTAAAGCCTTATTAAGTATAAGATCAAGGGAACAAGGAGGCGTTTGGAGGCCCCTTGAACCCCCCCCCCGAGTCCGCCAAGTTGTCGTTGGTAAAGGGGCCCCGAGAGCCTAGGGGCCCCGACATGGTTTATCCGGCCCTGGTCAGGAGTACGTAGAAAGTAATTTGAAGAAACCGAGGACGCTCGAGGAAGACTTAAAACTTTTATCCAAATCATTAATAACCCCGTTTGTTATAAAAATAATTCATCGATATACCCAAGTCGATTTCATTTTCGATATCTCCCAGACGAGATAACATCCCAGCAAACAGCGACCTACTTTCAACAAATATGTTCGAAGTGATATATGTTTTCGGGTTTTGGGATAATATGTCCCCGCATAGCTGTGTTCTAGTTATGTTTGCCACGACTCAGAATATGTGTTTGCCCTCGGTTGGGAGTCGGGAGGTAAAAGCTGCGGATCTCCGAGTGCCCCCATAAACCGGCTTGCGGATCACGAACCTTATTAGTTCCGTGGTTAGATGGAAGCTCTGCGAACTGGTGCCGGCACCGGGTAGCGGTAAACAGGGCCATCGTAAATAGAGCTTTTTATTTCTCTTTGAACAGAAAAGGAATAACTTAAATATTTAATTAAATTAACATGGTGTTTTCAGGAGTGTCACTATCAGTGGCGGCTCGTGGTTTGTTTTGTGTTTAAGGGTCTAATTAGGGATCTAATGTTTGAAACGATGTCCTGTGAAGGCTAGGGGATTAAATTTCTCGAAGGAGAAGATAACAGTAATAAATTCCCTTCTGAATTGCGCTGTATCATCAACGATCAAAACCAATAAATAAAATTAAACAAATTTTCAAAAAAAAAACTTCATTACATAGTATAAAACGAAGTCGCTCAAAATGAATGTTAATCTTTTAAACTACGCGACGGATTTTCATACGGTTTTCACCAATAGATAGAGTGATTGAAGAGGAATGTTTATATGTATAATACATGTAAATTATGGTAGAGAAACGCCGAGAAATTCAAAGAAAACATATTTTTGTGCGATTTAAAACGGCTGGCGGGCCGTACTAAAGTCACTTTTGAAATTCGTTCTACGGAAGAAATTGGAAAATAGTTGTCTTAGAGTAAGTAGGCATTTGATTTTCCCTGTTCAAATATCCAGTGTTGCATTGCAAGCATTGTATAAGTGGCGAGTTTTATATGTATAATACATGCTTATTATAGTAGAGAAAAGCCAAGAAATTCAAATATTCAATTCAGGCAGCGGGCAGCGGGCAGCTGGCAAGCGGGTGGTGTGGATTTTATAAAGGTTGGGTAATGGCGTTGTGTTTCGTTAGCCACAGTGTGGCCGGGTCTGCTAGTATTGTATAAAGTAAATATTTTTTATACAAAGCATATTATAACATACAACCTAAGTGAAGATGGTGGCTTATCAGGCACAAGTGCTACTATTTTCTGAACTCAGTCATTGAAATCTGTTTATTTCACGTCATTTTTACCGATCTCGTAATGTATCCCAATCTTAGAATTACCAATATTATATATATAACTAATTTCCATATTTTTTGGTCTGCTATTTTTTGTTTGATTACAAAGTTCCACCCGAATTTATTTGTATCCTAGATAATGTCTATCCTAATCATAGGAATACCTAATCGATTTTTATTTTTATTCATATGGGCCGCCTATTGACTTTTCTACAATCAAGAATGAATATGTAATTTATTAATATAACATTTTATATGAAAACCCGTAAATGTAATATTTAAAAATTTAAAAAAAAAGATAATACTAAAAAATTTTAACGAAAAATGAAAGAGAAATCTACGAAAATAAAAAGGTAACGGTAGCAACCAGGATGGTTCTGTCATATTTTAATATTTTTTTTTCTTTTAAAGAAAGACAAACATTCCCGGGTTATGAATAACCCAACAATGTTTGAAAATCTCCTACTACCACAACACTAAACGGATAATGTTGCTTGTGTCGTGGTGGAGGACTTAGCCAGCCTTTAACCACTCAGCCATAAAATTAAATTAAAATTGTTAAAAATTTCTTTCTACGTCCGAGGAGTGATTCTCGATATTTTGTGTTATATGTTGCGTAACGAGACAATTAAGACAAAAGGGCAAAATCCGTTCGATATCGGAAGGCGTCCGTCGTGCGTTATCGGCTGTCAAATTTCTGTGATTTTCTGTGGTTTTCAATGGCTTGTCATGTGATGATATCAGTTGGTGTGGATTAATTATCTACTTAAAACACGAATTACTATTATTTATTAGTAATCAAAACTATTTACATATAAGCCTGGTAGGCGTTCGTATATGACGATCATCTAATAAATCAATCAGGTGAATTTTGAATATTTTGTTTCAGTTCTTAGAATGATAATAAAGCTCGTGATTACGCACGCCACTAGGCAGAACATCCAAAAGATATATTTTGTATTCCTGATTGTCTCTTCCGACTCTCTGTCTCTCCAAATGTAAAGCTAAAGGATCCGGAATGATGGCACGTATTTATTATCAGTCTTTCCTTCGTAGGATGTTCGCATTGCGGCAAAGGGTGGAGGGTATAACAGGGTAGAGAGTGGAGATGTAGACAAGTAGAGATATTGTGCAGAACGAACCCCAATACATATTATTCCGATATCTCAATATCCCACTGACCCCCGGTCCTGCCGCTGTTACGTTTTCATAAAGAATCAGATTGAATTCTGTGACTCGTGTTCTAGGGGCAATTCTGGACAAGGCATTGTTCAGGAATAAGGCGCGTTCAGGGCCGGATTTACCTACAAGCTGAAACAAATATATTGTAACATTCCTCAAAATATGGCACTTGTTAATTATTTAGCAATAAATGTACAGATATAGTAGTTCTGTCGAAACATTTTATTTGGTGACTGGACAAATCAAAATGAAATCAACTCAACACCTCCTTTAATAATAATTGTTGGATGATTTCTATAGCGCCATTTTCGTGAGAAAATCACCTCAAGGGCGCTTTACAATTCATTTTCACATTTAATCTATACATGTATATTACATGTGGCTTATTACTAAGATTGGTAACTAATGTAATGACTTACAACTAAGACCTATATGACTAGTGACTTAAAACTATACTTATTTTTATAATCGAGTACAAAACTACTCTAATCGTATTATTAATTACGTATTATTGTATGTCTTAAAAATAATTATTTATGACTATTATACATATTTACATTTACAAACACATATTTACATTAACAAACATATATTGTTATGATTACTGCCCGTGCTGTCATTGTGAGTTATGAAAAATATTTAAAAACAATCTAAGTAAAATATGGACTGTGTAATGACAAACTACTGAAGAAATGAAGTTATTTTTCTGGATATGACAATTTGAAAAGATGAGTTTTTAGCTTTGCCCTGAACTCAGATTTGCTGTCGATATTTCGCAAATATGAAGGGAGTTTGTTCCAAGCTGTTGGGCCTGCCACTGCAAAAGCCCGGTCTCCAAAATTGGTGTTGGGATTGCGCGTAGGTACTGAGAGTCTACCTATGGCGGTTGAAGATGCTGATCGAAGGGTTGCTTGCCTGGTATTGACATCGTTTTGAATGCACAGTTCCGACAGGTAGGGCGGCGCCATGTCGTGTGTTGCTTTAAAAACCATCCAGCAGAGTTTGAATTGGATTCTCTCAGGACACTTAAGCCAATTAAGATTACGCAGATGTTGGGAAATGTGAGAATATTTGGAAACGCCGGTTATCAGTCTTGCTGCAGCATTGAAAACTGACTGAAGTCTGTCAGTGTAAATTTTAGGGAGATTTGCATATATGCCATTGCAATAGTCCAGCGATGATACGACATAAGAGTTTACCAGCATCTTTGTGGCCTTAGTCGGAATATTTCTCCTTATGGATTTGATTTGGCGCAGGTGAAAAAAACCTGCGCTTACTGTTTTATTAATTTGGATTTAAGAGAAAGATCTTGGTCTAGATGTACAGGTTAAAAGGTTGAAAGGTTATTTATTAAAAAATATATAAAAATTTGGTTAAATAGGTTACATTTTGTTGGTTAGGTTATGAGCTATTTTTCAATAATTTTTTTCATAGTTTTTAATGAATTTTCAAAGAGATGTTGAATGACTAGATTTTGAGTTGGCATAGATCCATTTTCTTTAGACCTCGCGTCCAAAAAATATTTCTAATATTTTTTATTTAATAAATCAAAACCAAAATTTCCTGTGATATCTACTTTTATTATAAACCATATTTTTTGTAACGTTTTTTATATCAATAGGATGGAATTATACTTAGAACTAGTTTAAAGAAACGTCACTAAACCAATGTCAATTCTTTTTTCAAACATTCTTCATGAATATTAAATTTGATGCAGCTGATTTTCAAAGCCCAAAACGGAACGTACACACAAATTTACATACAGATGAATTTCCAAACGGACGAGTTAAAACACGACTTTATTTCTTTCATTGCTCCTCCTAGTTCAATCGGAGATTAAAATAGGCAGAATATCACTACACCTGATATTAGCGACCTGGTAACAAGATGGCGATTCATTAAGTCCTCTATCATACCGACACATTCGAAAAGGTCTTTCATTTTTTTTAATAAAAACTAAAAAAAAAATTTAAATTAGCTCCACACATAGGACGCCGTGAGGAAAATAATTTCCCTCAAGGCATATGTCATCTTAGGGGATGCTGTGTGTAGGGTATTTTTTATGGAAGGGTAGGACTCAGCGCCGGATCTGCCATACGTTCAAAAACGTGCAAAAACCTGGCGCCAACTCCGAAGGGGCGCCGTGAGAAAATAAATATTGTATTAAAATTTAGTTATAATATTCCCTGAATCGTTTAAAAATTACCCATAGTACGAAATAATTATAACGCTCTAGCAACACTTTCCAAAGAAACAGAATGCGCACGCATCTGGTTGGTATCAACGGCTTACGAATTTATAGTCAGTTACAGAATTTTTTTACAAATTCCATATATTTAGTTTAAACGTAAGATCTATTTTTCCATATATCTATTACCGTCTTTTACGACGAATAGGTGCGATCCAAATTCAATAACCAATCACAGCGCGGTATTTTTGTTCGTAAGCCGTTGATACCATACGTCAGTGTTTAGTGTTTGTTCGCTCAACAGAGGGGAAATGCAAGGCACAAATTTGAGGTTATATTATTTTTATCACTGCTCACTGTCTCTCGTCGGGACTGCCTGTCAGAAGCTAGTAGATGCTATTCTTGTGTTGTACGTTGCCATGAGAACGTATTTGTTTTTGCTTTTTTTAATATTCGCGTTGGGTATTTAGGTACATAAACGCAGTAAATCTCAAGAATGTCTAATGGACCTAGTTCAGCGAAACCACCCGCATTGTCTCGTAACCTATATTTTAAATGTATTTTAAAATTTGTATTATTTTAAAGCATAACTTGCAAAGAATTTTTTCCTAAAAAAATTAAAATATATGTTTACCCAAAAGATTCAGAGAGTATAGGGCTCCTGGCGATCCTCTCTTTAAAAAAAAACGAGTGTGAGAGCTACCGCCAGGTCACTTGGAAAAGTTACACCCTTTATGTTTTGATTTTATTTGATAAATTAGTGTAAAAAATAATAATAAAATAAAAAAAAAAATAAAAATTGAGGTGACGAATTTTTAATCAAAATAAAAATGTAGGGGTGGGGGGGGCGCCATCGGTACCTACTGCACAAGATTTCGTAAATCCGGCCCTGGGTAGGATAGGAAGTTCTGGGAAAAAGGAATGAGGGGTGAGTAGAAATCTGGGGGTCAGTGTGTCCAGGAGTGACGGACGAATCAATTCATCCCTCCAACTACGGTGCAAGACGGATGGGTCGAGAGAGTCCAGCTGGAAAAGTCAAAAGGCCTCCCTCATTCAGCCACTCCCGATCCGGTCCGCCACGCAGCAGATGGGCAGACCATCCGCCTCCAAGACCTGGACAAACCTCGCCCCATAAACCCGGCCAACCCTGCTAAGTCACCAAACGTAGCGAACCACTTGGGGTGACCTATGGCAGAGGTGTTGGTTATCTAATAATAACAGACAAAATCTATTGATTCTTGCAAAATGCTGTTCCGCACAAATTCAAATCTCACGTTCGTTGTGCACCCGGGCGGCTAACAGATTCCTAAAGTTTGCACATCAGCATGGTTTACAGTTGAAGTATTTTTTTAGTATTTTGTTATGAACTATATCTTATAATAGAAAGTCCCATAGGTGGTGATAATCACACGCACGTGTATGGGATTAATTTCTGCCTGAGATTTAATATAATACAAGTGTGTCTTACTTTTTATCTTTTCAGGGAAGCTCACTGCAAAAACGCAATTTAGAGAAAACAGCCATTTGATGGAGGACTCACTTAAAAGGCGATTGAAACCTCGACGCGACGCCTGGGTGTGAATTTTTTACTACTCGGCTCCTAACTGGTCAATCATACATTTGAAAAATTGTCCCGCAAGGTCTTGAATATAAATTAGACTTTGGCTAAGCAAAAGCCCGCAATAAAAATAACTAAGCTTTTAAAATTCATTCAAGTAAGCAGCTATTATAAATTTGTATTCATTTACTTTTAGCAAAATAAATGTTTCCTTCAGCCCAACCCCCCTCTTTTCCCACCACAACATAAGAATAAGACCTCAAATTTGTATAGCTTCAAACCTCATCAAATGTAAATCCGACCCTGTGTACAGCGGTGACCTCGATAAAATAACTTCGTTCAGATGAGAAGTGTTTTAGCGCGATGCAATTTTCGCCGTCTCATTTTGTATGGAATCTTACACAGTCTCTTGTAGGTTTTTTTTTTAATCTCACATGAGCGTAAACTATGAACAACTTTTGTATATAATGGTTTGACTATACATCGATAGTCCGATCTTGTTGGCATTATCGTGGTAGATAGTATTTAATTAAGTTCAAACATTTATCACCAGCCGAATATGATCATTCTGGAAATGATTTAAATGTTTGACAAATTATTATAATAGTTACACAACTTCGGATAAGACTTCCTGGTGGTTTTTGCCTAAGTGGATGTAAGGTGGATGGAGATCGAATTTACAGTACAGCGGACATCTCTCAAATCAACCATTGATTTTTTTAAAAATATTTATCTATTGTACTTTTGGAATGCCAGATGACCTCCTGAAAAAATGACCTCCCGCGACCTTATTCTTCTTAGTGTGCCTAGTGTAAAACGTCAATCGTCAGCCGAACGCTACGCCGGCTTATATTATTTTCTTAATAACTTTTTCTTTTTTTTTGTAAATTACTGTTTCTTTAAATTGTACCGTCTTGTCACATATTTAAAAAATACATTTATCGTTAAATATACGTATCTGCCTTATGTAGTTTCTCCAGGATAGCTACTTATATCAACAGAAATATTTTTCTCTCTCTCTAACATTATCAAAAAATATGTATAATAGAGAAATTCGAAATTTTTTTGGGTTTTATTACTTATATTTTCCATAAGTTACTTAAATTACTTAGGTATATAAGTTACTTACATTACTTAAGTGTATAGATTACTTGCATTAATTATATATAAGTTACTTACATTACTTATATAAGTCATAAGTTAGTGATCTTCACAAGAAATTATCTGAGACTTTCCTCTAAATAAATAAGTACTATAAAGTTTTCGAAAATCAGAAATATTTTTCATTGTGATAAATAAACCTAAAATTTCAAAATTAAAAAAAATATGTGCACATGACGAAATTAGAGTCCTGATTAATATGATACATTTATTTATTTGCCAGGCGAATAGTGAATATTTTAGTACCTACGCTATTATGTTACAAAATACAACAGAACCGGGAAAAATGCGCTAAACTGCGAGCGACTCCACGGTGAATTCACGTGAATATAAACGTCACAAATCCACGGAGGATTTCTCGGAATGTTAAGGGTTAAGCAGCCAAATACAGACTCCAACATTTAGGGCACTATTAACTTTTCGTCTGTTCGAAAATTCATAATTAAAATCGCAAGCATTGCGAATTCTTATAATCTTAAAAAAATCTACCACAAATCCCCAATCGCTCCTACGCCTACGGTTGGTCACGCGTCATGCGCGGACTGTGTCTAAAAGCTCGGATCATCTTTGTACTCCTGGTCTGAACAAGGCCAAGTGACTGTTTTTGACCGTAGGTACCTACAACACAAATGATCTAAATATTTTTCAGAGACGAGAAATGCCTTCGGTATAATCTCTTGCATCTCGAATACTTACATTAAAATAAATATACACATTTATAACTAGGACTTTTACATGATAGATAACTTTTATAAACTCATATTTTCAGTTAATCGGTACTAATAAATTACTTGTAATTTGTAAGAAAATAATTATGCAATGTTTTGTTACTTAAATTAAAATCTTTATTTCTTTAATAATTGTAAAAAATAATATTTGTAGGGTCTTATTAAATTAAAAGAAAATACCCGTCAACAACAATATACATATTTAATTCAATAACAACAAATTACTTAAAAACCGTGATATTTTCATGACATATTGGAGACAAGCAGTAAATTGGTGAACGACGTTAATCAACGATTCTGAAATGTTTCAATTGCAAATCGCAACAAACAGAAAATGCTGTTAATTTAGAAGATATTGTAGGTATCTTGTAAATTAAGTTTATATTTTTTAGTAATTAACTTTACACTTAAGGCGATCCAATAGTCCAGGAAAAAATCGAAATCGGAATTCACGCCATTTTATGGGAGGAGTTTAAAAATACTGGAGAAAAAGCTTTTGCAAAGGTTGGAAAAGGTATTTGAGAATTTTTTTACAGGTTGATTTCGTAAAGGCCTGTGAAACATATTAACTCATTTTTTACGCATTGTTTATTGTAATAAAACAGAATTTTAAAATTGATTTCACGAACAAAGCGACGCGGAGACTAACGTCCGTTCCCCGCTCCGTCTGGGGGCGAAAACGGGCGTGACAAGTTATGTAGCCCTTCGGTGGATGGCATACAGTTTACTTTGAAAATCCAGATTCGTCTACTGCCGGCCGTATTGTAAAATAACAACGCGAAAATGCATATTTTATTTTATTTTATGAACTTCGGGCGTGAATATCAATTTTTTTGCGATTATTATAAAAAAACTGAATTTGTTACATTAAACAATATAACCATATCCGAAAAGGGGTTTATAAATAGGAGAGTTTGAACTTGAAAGTGTTTTTTTATAGACCTTATACTTTATTTTTTTATAGGCTTATTAAAAGACTTTAAAAAAACTGACCGATATTTTTAAGGGCCAAGATATGTTCTACACGCAGTATTTAATTGAGACTTCTATAATGCTTCGAAGCGATCCAATTTTTAAAACAAAAACATGACGACCTCCGTAGTCCAGTGGCTAAGACTCTTGACTCACATTCCGGAGGTCGCGGGTTCGAACCCGGCATGCGCAAATAAATTTTATTTGATTAATTTGTGTTATTTCACAATTAATTCATTTAAAATAATATATAGTATATTTGCGGCATGTTCCAGAGTGGAAGATACTATTAGTATCGCCCTGGTGTAAGACCACCATTCAGAATTGAAACGTTGCTTGAAAATGGCTTTAGCCGTGTTTAGTGACCAGATCTGAATAGCCAGGTACTTCCCAACCTTCCTCTTCCCCACATCCTTCCCCTCCCCACTACCTTCAGCCTCACAACATACCCCAATTGGGGATGCCATAGTCTCACTGGCTCCAGACGGGAGCAGTTGAGATTCTTGTGCGCTATTCACTGTAAAAAAAAAAAAAAAAAATGTGATTTTGTATGATTTTGCATTATTTAGTAAGGCTTCATCTTAAGTTCATGTTTTTTTGTGCGTAATTTAATACGAATGCTCAGACGCATTAGTCTGTGAACATTTTTGCACTAATCCTTTATGAAGTATTTAATTTTTTTAAATTTTAATTTTCCACAATTTTTGTAATAAACGTCCAGTTAAGTCTTTAAAGTGGAATCGGGTCCAGCCGATCTAAAAATCGGCTTTTTTGTTGGCTAAAAATCTTCCTACTCATATTATGGAGAAAACATTTTCGAAGTTATAGCATCAAATTAGACCTTTAAATATAGTTAGGATCGATGCGCGCCAAGCAGGTAGGCCGGAAAATGGAAGCGGCCCTGTTACAAGCAAAACTTTGAACGCGCTTTTGTCAAAACCACGTTTTTCAAGTTGGCTGGAATCGTAGCTTATTGAATTTTTATCCGATTCACTTAATTCAAAGTTTAAATGAAAGAAAATTAAATTTATATGCGGATCAACGTCGACTCATGACTCATGAAACATTAATATGTATAACGTTATTGCCAAATTACGACGGTTTTTTCGTCAATTTTAATTTATGTCCGCCATTTTTTCAAACAACAATTTTTTTGCAAACTGTGGTACATATGCATCCTACATTCATTCACGTTTTTTTTTTAATTTCACGTTTCAAATGTTTTCCAAGGACTACAGGATTCCAGCCGATTTGGTCGGACCGATAGGTATTCAAACATTCAATAGTGTTTTTTCTTATTCCAATGTACCTTTACAAGCAACTAAAGTTTCCTGTACGAAAATAAATTGTATATTTAAAAAAAAAGCCGAAAAACTCGGCTGGACCAAACTGCCCCCTTAAGAAATATAAACGTCAAGGCGCACATGAGCAACTTTAGGGAACGTACCCATACTACGTGACCCACTTTTTGCAATTTTAACCCTTCCTCCTCCCTCGGTGACCACGTGTAGTATATTCCAAGAACCCCCCCTCCTCAGTTACAGTTTTCACATTTCTTGCTAACAAAAAGTTTTAAAACATTATGTTTTGAATCATTTCTTGCTAAAAAAAAGTTTTAAAAAATTATTTGGTCTATTTTTGTCTTTATTAATACGGCGCTTGCTGCGTGATGGCACGAGTGCATGCAGTAGCTTAGGGGGCGGTGACACTCGACCTTGGAAAAAAAATTGCGAAGGGTTATTTTCTTTCATATTATGTTCTCCGTGGAGTGCCCCGAATTTTGTGTCGATAAAAACGACAAAGCGTGGTATTTTGAAGACCCCCCCCCCCCTAAACGGGTCACGTAGTATGGGTACGTCCCTTTAGTTGCGGGCAACTGTAGCCTGTATCTAAATTCTAAAACCATCACGGATTAGGACTAACGGAGACTTTTTTGAATGTACATACATGGATTTAAAAAAAAATTCATAATGTCGCCGCAACAAAAGTTGACCTGACATTAGGTAAAAATTAATTAACACTGACGGAGTGAAAATCTTATTTACAAGAATAAGTCAGTATGTCTCAAGTCTTTCAAAATAAATTTTAACTCAACTTTGACAATAAATTATCTTCTTGTAAATGTAATAACAACAGTAACGGGGGTAACAAATTTAATGTAAAATCATGCAATGTCCAGTTATTAAAATATAATGTCCTCCGCGCGCAAATTCGTAACTTATCTAAGCATAAACTTTCTAATTAAAGTGTGTTTATCGGAAGTGACCTGCCAGATAAGTGTGCTTCTGTATCATTTTGTAAATAATAAACTTAGATAGAGTCCAAGAGTTCATAAAAAATTGTACAATTGTACAACCTAACCTAACCTAAAACATACCTAATCTATTATATTTTTTCATCCCTTGATTTTTCAAAGGAGGTGTTAAGTTCATTCTGAGTTGTTCATTCTTTACGGACTGTTACGGAACTACAAGAAAAATATATATACCTACCTACAATTTGGGTGAAACAAAAGATGAAAAGATTAAAAACATTCCGTTGTAAAGAAAACCGTTTAAACTGTAAACAAAGGTAAAACGCGTTTACATTGTATACACTCTTCTGCGTGCAGTGCCTACAACACTCCTACGTCTTCCAGATAAGCGAACCTGTATATTATTATTTTATTTGTCCCTAGAGTGGTGTGTAGCTACCTACAACAACTACGTGCAAAACATAGTCAAGTAGTACAGAACCAAACCATCTCTATAAAAATCATGCAGTATCATTGCGTCGAAGAAAGCTTCGTTACGCAGCTCACAGATGGCAATAATTCCAAAAACAACTTATTAAATTTTAGGTCAAATAACATTCTCCGTCTCCGATGGATACCGGATCGTCTGCTGTCAGTCGCGCGTTGCTCATGTTCTCCATGTTTTGTCTTCGCTGTTTCCCTCGCCGGCTGTTGTCTTCTCTTGATTTATAAATTAAATTCATACTCAGTTTTGTGTACATCGCGTCTTATCAAAGAGTTTGCCGAACTAGAGCGAAACTGCAATCGGTTGCGTTTGAAAAGAAATCTTTCGATGACTTCACGTGTGATTTGTTTGTTTCCAATTAAAATGTAAACATTCGTAAAGTGGTGATAGTTTGACTGTTGAATCAAATGTACAATCTATAGTTATTCTGGTGCAATTACAAGTGTCGAGACTGCTAACTCAGAGAAAGCTTTCCGTAATAGGTTTAAATCACTGCACCGCGGATTGTGATACATATTTTCTCACTAGGGTAAGTACAACATTATTTTTTTAAATCTAAATATAACTAGGTACCTAGGAAGTTTCTGAAATCTTCAAAGATTTGTGTGGATCCCCGTTCCCCTTTTATTACTAATATTTCAATCGTGTCGCCTGTGTGAAGGTCCAATTTTAAACTTAATTATTAATTTAATTAACTGCTTGTATTATTTCCACAGTGACAGCTTGTTTACCTTATATTTTACTTGATTTATGTTTTATTGTGAGTGATTGTTGTGTTTTCAAGTAGTCTGCTTTGCTAAATATTCGTCAGCAGTCGATAGTCGGTCGTTCTCATACTTGAATGTCCTTATTTGGTTTTATTACCCTGGAACCTCTATTTTCGTCGGAGAATAATAAACAACCTGACGTTTCCACCGAAGGCAATCTTGCGAAACTGCATAAACTTTAAATGGAAATAATAATAATCAAACCGTACATACTGAACTGAATACTAATATAATACAATGTTTTGCTATGAAATGTAATAATTAGTTGTTGCTAGGAAGTGCATAATAGAAGTGGAAAACGAAGGACGGGCACACGAATAAAATTAATTTCATTATACGTAGGTACCTGTTCTACAAATTTGTATTTATTTATTAATATTACAGTCTAAAAGCGCTTTATTCTTACACAGATTCCTTTATAAATACAATAGTTACAGTGTTATAATTATAATGAATTTACTTAGATAGGTAGGTACAATATCTAACCAAGAAATTTACATTCTAGTGATGAGCATAATCGACACATCGAATCAATCAGTCGTATAAATTAATCGGTCGAATAGGTAGGTAGGTACCTACACTACCCACCCCCGAGAAATCCTTCCACTATACATTTATGTTTTTCCTAGGTAGTTATCTACTAAGTAAATACTAGATTTATTAATCTGTATCCGTTGGAAATACCTGCATACTGCATAGATTTAAAGTTTTTATTTGATTATTTGAAAGTAAGTTAATTTTTATTTTGTACACCGCAAGCTAGCTAGGTACCTACCTAGGTAGGTACCTAAGTCTTAGGTTAAAAAGATTAGAAAATCGGATAAAAAGTGTTCATCAATCATCTTATAAAACTAGGTACCTACCTAATTGCAATTACTTGTAACAGTTTTTATATCTCTAATAACGATCACGATCAGTTCATCTAAATATATCGATTATTACCGATATCTTTGTTTTTCTTCACTTTGCTGCAAAAAACGTACATGTCATTTTGCTGTTTGATGATGTTTTTTCAACGAAAATCAAAATTTTTGCTTCTATCACACGTTGCCACTGATCACTGGTAAGTATGGTGACGGGATCCCGTGATACGCATTCTCTCTCCTTTGTTACCTACTCTGTTACTGCTAGAACGAGATGCAGTGTGTATCGCATATATCACGTATTGTGGTCGATCCTCTGACATTTGGCCCCCCGGCGCACAGCGGGCTGAAAATCGCCTTCCAAAGACATAGAGACTTGAATTTTCAAGGGTCTTTTTTTTGGCTAGAAATGGATTCTGCTGATCATTACTATGCTATAAAATTTCGTATGAAGCAATTGCGTGTACAAATGAAGGAGTTATCATTTTTTTTAAGAAAAATTTGTATGGCACTGACATTATAAAAAACTTTAATTTAAAATTAAAAATTAAGTTAAATTAAAGTTAAAAACAAAAGGCCGTTACTATAGTTAAATTTGACCAAAATAGGTTTTTCAATCAATTTGACTGCTTGTTGTACGTTACTTTTAACTCTTGTACTTACTTTCCGAAAACCGATAGTTACTCTAGAGTTACTCCGCCATATTGGCATCATTGGCATATTTGACAGTTCTGGTCGAAGTAATGTACGGAAATGGGTGCTTCAACATTGATTATTAATCATTGAAAAATATTGTAGAAGAGGATGATAATGCATTTAAGCATTAAAATGAATCATCAACATAAAAAAGTTTTTTTTTCAACTTTGAAGATTAAAAAAAAAAAAAAAATCGCACGTTGCGCCACAATACGAAGTATGACAAAAAATACAAATAAATAGTAGTATATCTGTGTGTAAGGATGGAATAGCCAACTATTCCAGAGATATCCTCATTTTTAATGTCAGTGCCATTCAAATTTTTCTTAAAAAAATGATAACTCCTTCAGTTGTACACGCAATTGCTTCATACGAAATTTTATAGCATAGTAGGTCAATGATCAGCAGAATCCATTTCTAGGAAAAAAAAAGACCCTTGAAAATTCATGTCTCTATGTCTATGAAAGGCGATTTTCAGCTCACTGTGCGGCGTAGTTATGTACAAAACGCATTCGGTTAAGAAAAAATATATGGTTTACCTAGGTACCTACCTACTTACACAAAATACAACAAAGTTTCCTTGAAGGTACTTACGGAGAGGATGTATCTAGGTACCTACCTACCGGCGAATAACAAAAGCATAAAACTTCATTCAAATGTATCAAGGATAAAACTACTTGACTGTAATATACCGTATATACAAGGGTATAAGAATAAAAATTCAACACTGTAAACTGTAAATAAATTCGTTTGATATAGGTACATACTAACTGATTATTAAATGTTTTTTGAAGACGATTTTAGGTTTGAAATTTTCTAAATAATGCACAGTAAATTGTAATTTTATAATAATTATAATTTCGGTGGGCCAACTGTCGGGATATCAACTTTCGAGGGATCAACTGTCGTGGATCAATTGTCGGGTTACCGCACCTAACTACTAATACTTAGTTGCGATGTGTGACGGAAAAACCTATCTATCTATCTATCTATCTTCTATCTATCTATATAAATCTATCTATCTTCTATATAAATAAAAATGAACCGCCGAAATGTATGCACGCGCATAACTTCCGAACGACTGCACCAAATTGGATAATTATTTTATTTTCGTGTTCATTATTGTCAGGACAAGGTTTGTATAAAACTACTGGTGAGCTCTGGCGTTATGAAATTTGTATAAAAATATTGTAATAGGTGGCACGCGAGCTGTTTGAAAACTGAATGTACCGGGAATGAATGTATGGAATGCTGGTGGGAGGAGGGGGGAGGGGAACTCGGGGAGGGGGTTCGCGGGAGGAACGGGAGGGAAGGGGGTTCGCGGGACCGGAGAAGGGGGGAGTGGAGTGGGTATAGGGAAGGTGGAGGATGCGGAATGGGAGCGTGAGAGGGGAAGAAGGCGCGGGAGAGGAAGGGGAGGCGGAAGGCGAACGGGACGAATGGGAAAGGACACGCAGAGAGAAACAATTTCTTTATTTAATGGCATAGCAACGCATGCCGGGTACCAGCTAGTTTTTAATAAAAAATATTACCGTACAGCAAAATGACATATATCTACATATTTCACATAATATGTTATAATTAATTCAATAAAAATAACAAACTTTGTTTACACCCACTATTCAAGAAAAAACTGTCAACATGTTTCAAAACAATCAAAACCAATGGTTTCTTAATGAGTGTACAAAGTATAAAGTTATTATTTGATTCTGTACAAGATGACAAATAAATTGAGTAGCCCAAATTAATTGATCTTATGTTAGGTACCTACTAACAAGTCATATGATGTTCATAAGTAACTACACTTCAATTATGTATCTTAATTGCTTGTTAACAGTAGATCTAGGGCGTAGATCTGGTATCACTTTTGCATGGAGCAAATAGTATCATAATGGACTGATTGTTTCCTACGACCCGCCAACTGATCGCACATAAGTTATGTGTTTTGACTTATGACATCGTATAAATCAAAATAGATTTAAATCCATTTGAATGCATTCTTTACTTGCAAAATAAGCTTTTAAGGGCCCGCAACCCGGATTTCTACCGATTTATTACATATTTCCCTTAAACACGGTAAGTTTTGAAGCTCTTAAAAAAATATATGTTATTCTTGGAGATAATATCTAGACTTTGCCCGCGCCGAAACGCAAATTATATAAAATTCCCTCGATAGAAAAAAATCGCAAAGTATGCTCCAAAAATTATTATTAACATGTTTGTTTCAGTTATTTTACAAGTTATATGTATGAAAAAAAATCACAGTGTTTCTTTAAATGCTGTTTAAGATAATGCCCGCGAGATTTTTGCTCTATTTTAAACGAGTTATGTTTTATTAAACATTTTCACAATTTTGGCATCGATTTTGTTGCTGTAAATGTCAGCGCTCTCCTCTAACATTCGTAATTTCGTATCTCTCCATCTTCTTCTTTTCGATCCCGGTTGCAGAGCCGCTTTCGTGCCTATCCCCATCCATGCAGGTGACCCGACGGGCGATCCCCCGACAGTTTTCCCCCAAAATTATAATTATTTTAAAATTATTAAATAACTTGTCTCTAGTTTGTATACGGTATATATCCATATTTTATCCATGATGCATTTGAATGAAAATATAATTTTTACTTTTGTCACTTGGCGGTGAATCCTCTCTGCACACCCCTAGTTATATTTTGTCCATGTAGTTTTACCGTATTTTCCATAAACCGACTGCATATTGTACGTAATTGTGCCGCGGGGCCAACTGTCAAGGAATCAACTGTCATGGGATCATCTGTCAAGGAATCATCCTTGCATACATCGCACGTCGCGTGGGGATCTGTGTTTTTACGATATTTCGCATTTCTGCAGTCTGTAGGTAGTTTTTTTCTTAGTTGCTATGAGTCTTTAATTATGTGATCACAAAGGCACACACGTTTCCCAACTGCCCGGAACCAGTAGGACTATGGCAGCCCGAATAATTAAGGCGCCGCTACCCGCATTTCTACCGATTTCTTACATATTTCCCTTATACATTTGAAGTTATCACCACGGGGGGGGGTTAAAAAGTTGCTAAAAAATCACATGATTAATGGACGACCCCATAAGGTAAATAATTAATATCTAGTGATATAAATTGCTAGTCCGGCCCTCTAAGTTACATTAATCTAAATAATGTATTAAAAACCACCTTTAATGATTCACGTACAAACAAACCGAATGTTAATATATAATGATTCCCAAAGATTTTAGAATAAGCGATTCATATTTTGTGTACACGTATGTTCGTAGTTTGAGGTTTGGCAAATAGCGATTTAGTGATGTCGTTTACGGTGATTTTGTTGATTTTTTCCAGTAGTTGGTTTACATCAACATTCTCCTCTTCGTATTTCACCGTTTGGTACTCGAGGTTTGTTTGACTGGCCGAAATCACGTTTCCCTACAACGGTTCTTCATTATTTGTCTAAATAGAGGTATCATTGCTATTTGTTCACGTAGGTTAATTACACGTACCGGCAGCACAGGTATTGTGCTGGTACCTGAGCTGCCCGTGTTACGAATTACGTATGTTATATATATATATATATATTTCTATATATATTTCTTGAATAGATGTTTTTGAAGACCGAGGCCAGAACTAGTTAAACCCAAATTCCCACTACAATTATTATAATCTGGTGTGGTAGTGTTATCTTACTTCTTAAACGATTCGTTTGTCTGATGTCTGGAGCAGGAAAAACTCACACACAGTGCATCTGCATCGTATGATATGTATTTATATTTCTGAATCATTTTTCACGGTCTATGTTCAGCTTGCTTCGAGGTATAAAACTTTGAAATATCCGCTAAACTCTGAAACAAAAATTAGCAGCCGTGGTATTTGATCTGTATTTTCAATTATCTATTAAAAATAATAAGATTAACGATTTTTAAGTGTCGAAACTCTGATATACGTACCAAGATAATAAAAATCATCACAGTTAATTATAATTTTTTTGCGTTAGCTCCAAAACAGTAGGCTATGAGGAAAAAACATCCCTCAGAGTGGACGTCAACTTTGGGAGTGCTAAGTAGTGGATATTTTAAGGGAAAGGAAGGAGAGGAAGTTCTGAGAAGGAAAAGGGTTTGAGGTGGTGGGTGGAAATCTGAGGATCAATGTGTCCAGGAGTGACGGGCGTATGAATCCATCCCTCTCTCTGCTGCGCTAGGAGATGGGTCGAGAGAGTCAGGCTGGACAGGTCAAAAGTACCAACCAGTATCCCCACGCAGTAGGTGGGCAAACGCATCCGCTGCCAAGACCTAGACAATCCTCACCCCATGTTCCCATGCAACCCTGCTATGTCACCAAACGTAGAGAACCATTTGTTTTGGGAGGGGTGTCGTTTATCCAATAAATGGTTCCCGGGGAAGCGGTACCTATACCCTCATAAATTATATTGTTAAATATATATAATATTATAAATGCAAATCTGCGGCGAGTGGCGTAGATAATATTTTTTCTGAGATTGAAGAAAAAAATTTTACACCTGCCATTCAAAACAGGAGGAAGTTGACTGTTTACACGAAATTTCGAAAAACTTTTCATGAAATTTTGCATAATTGGTTTTCAAAATAAGAGGAAAATAACTGCCAACAAGACTTAGAAAAACTACACAAAGCCTTGGCAACGCCGGAGACTCCAGCTAGTAGTAATGTATTTACACGTCGCGTCGCGTCGGCATATCGTTTACACGAAATTTCGAAAAACTTTTCATGAAATTTTGCATAATTGTTTTTTGAAAATAAGTGGAAAATAACTGCAAACATGACTTCATGAAATTTTGCATAATTGGTTTTCAAAATAAGAGGAAAATAACTGTCAACAAGAAAAACTACACAAAGCCCTGGCAACGTCGGAGACTCCAGCTACTAGTAAAATGTATTTACACGTCCTCGTGTCGGCATATTTTATTACGATATATTTAAAAATCTATATTTAATCGCGGCCAAATCGGATTTCAGATTAAATTATTGATAGGCAGGTCTCACCTATTGAATTATCTGTCAAAATAAATACGTATTCGCTTTATCATACTGTGTTTAGTTACACTAAATTCTGAGATAATGGAAGCCTTCAATCAAAAAATCTTAACGTAATCTAATAATAATACTAATATGGCGTGTTTCGTGATTCACTATAATAATATAATAATAAAGGTATATTATTAACTTCCTTTCCCAATTCTAAAAATGCAGGAATTGAGCACTCGATGAGTGGTTTGCAGATAGTAGGTTAATAACAGGTTTTTGTTGGTTTTTATCGTGAATATATTCATTAACAGAATTTATTATTATTCAAACTTGTGTATCATTAATTTTAGTCATTGCGTACATCTTTTATTTGCTTTTAAGTGTTAAAAACATTCCATTTAGAAATTGTTAAGAGGGTTTAACCAGCCAGCGGACGAAAATCCACATTTCGGCGAAAGTTGTTCTTACGATCGTGCAGGGCGGTTACAATGAGAAAGATTAATTATTCTTCGTACCGGCTTTTTTAAATTTTAACTCAATATCGAATTTATTTCAATTCAAATTAGCTTTAATAATTTATACCTTCATCCAAAAATGCTGAAAGGCGTGATGATAAAACTATTAAAATAATGTACTTTTTGTAGTTATTTTTTGATTATAAGTATTGGTCATATTTCAATAATGTCTAAATTTAATAAGAATGTTAAAAAAATCTGAAATATATTAGTTTGTAAGTGCGCAAATAAATACACAAATGGACCAATTTTCGTCAAGAAACACATGTACGTACATATTTTTTAATGATTTTATTGAAACTAAAATTAAAATTCTAAAACATGCGTTTGCTAGATAATGTATTGATTTATTTTACTGTATGATTTTATTATTTGAAATGGGTGTGGTATAATACAAAATCTTTTTTGAAAATTTAATAAATCTCCCAACGACCTATGGAATAACCTTATTATACTAAAAATTAAAAAAAAATTCTCAAAATTTATTACATGCGAATGCTAGATAAAAGAACAATCTTTCGAAATCCATTTATAATTTTTTGTGGAAAAGAGTCAATACGTCTAAAATCTTTTTTGAAAATGACGTATTTCCGCTTTTCTCTGGTAATGTCCTCTTAACGGTTCCACGGCAACTCAAAAAATGTCATTGACACACCTTTGAAAAGTCTAACCTAACCTAACGTAACTTATCTAGCATTGTTTTTACATCACTTTTAAAATGTTGATACACATTTTTGAGTTGTCCGTTCACCAAAAGTATTTCCGTGTTCTTCTTAGAAATTTTACTATGTTCGCTGTAATTTCGAAAAGTTTACCAACTGAGCTTAGCGAAGTCCAGTTTTAACTCGACTGTTTGCATTTCTTCTGTCTGTAGTTGTATGATCCGTTTCCTGTTCACGATGGTGGCCGTTCAGTGAAGATAATTTTTAAAAATCTGAAATTGTGTTTATGGTACTACCTGCCCGAAGAAAGTTTGATAAAAGAATTGTCATTGAGATAATGACGTTTCTTTGGACAAATTGTATAATTCCTTACTTGAAATTTTGGGAAAATGTCGTAAAAATATATAGTTTAAATTAAGTAAGTACCTTCTTACGAATCTTATGATTTCAGTGGAAATTTTGGTTTTGGTTTATTGAGTCAGAGAATATTGGAAACATTACTCTTTGGAAACGAGGTTCTAGTATCTATTCAATGAACAACTAAATTGTATCAATTAAAAAAATACGATTTTATCATAGCCACTGAGAAGATCATTGAATATTTCTTAGTCATTGGAGAAAGCACAACTATTTGTAAAACTGATTGCTAATAATTTACTATCTGAATTTAAAATGACAGTGTTGTTTTTAGCAATAAAATTGTTAATCTCGGCCCAAAAATCGTATAATTATAAAGTGTTTATTTCAAAACATCAATAAAATTTGTCTATTATTATTTTTGTTAATTTTCATTTTATCCTGACCAAGAAACCATTGGTTTCGTAACATGGTGATAACTTTAATTAAATAAGCGAAGTATACAAAGATTTAGTTTTCTTTTACCAATAGAATTATTAAAAGTTTACCGATATGAAAATATACCTACGAAAACTACAATGTGAATGGACATGTTGATGTATTTTTGACGTTTTTGAAAGGAAAATTTTGAGGTTAAACGTCACTAAATTTATTAAACTGGGAAGACTTCTGTGGCTGGGTCATGTAGAGAGAATGACCGAGCATCAAGCACCAAAGTCCCTGCTGAACTCAAGACCGATAGGGCGAAGGAGCCTGGGAAGACCAATATTAAGATGGAGCGACAACGTCTTCAAAGATATATTTACCTTGGAGCTTCTAAACTTGAGAGAGATGGCTCAAAATCGAGATGAGTGGAGGAAGACTCTTGAGGAGGCCAAGACCCACCAGGGGTTGTAGACCCAAGAGTGATGATGATGATTGATGACGTATTTTTATCGTCAACTAGCAGACCCGGCCACACTTTTCTGTGGCTAACGAAACACAACGCCATCTATTGAAAACGCCATTACCCAACCTTTATAAAAACGCCATCCGTTAATTTGCATACATATCAAATTCAAACTGCCCGCCCTCTGCCCGCTGCCCGCTCGCCAGCCCGCTTGCCAGCCCGCTCCCTTTATCTATCTATCTTCTATCTATCTATCTATCTATATAAATAAAAATGAATCGCCGAATTGTATGTACGCGCATAACTTCCGAACGACTGCACCAAATTGGATAATTCTTTTTTTGTTGTGTTCGTTATTATCAGGACAAGGTTTGTATAAAAGTACTGGTGAGCTCTGGCATTATAAAATTTATATAAAAAAAATTGTAATAGGTGGCACGCGAGCTGTTTGAAAACTGTATCCACCGGGAAAGGGGGGTGTGGAGTGGGAAGAGGGAAGGTGGAGGAGGCGGAGTGGGAACACGCGGGAGAGGAAGTGGAGGAGGAAGGGGACCGGGACGAATGGGAAAGGACACGCAGGGAGAAACTATTTCTTTATTAAATGGCATAACAACGCATGCCAGGAACCAGCTAGTATATCATATATGTCAATCAATTTACACAAAACTTTGACAAATTATACACCAAAACCCTCCTCATGAATCAATCTATCTATTGGTGAAAACCGCATGAAAATCAGTTGCGTAGTTTAAACGATCTCAGCATATAAATGTGGCCATTTTTGGATCATAATATTTTCAATGATTTTTTCAGGATCCCTCATATATTTTTAGATATTTCTTTGTACTCGTATATATATACATTATCTTAGTTCATTGTAGAGCACATTATTCGATGTCGCCCTTACAATGCAAGTAACTACACACACCTATAAAAATAATATGTAGGCTCATTATAATACATGTTTATTAATTTATAAAATCAGAGTAAACGCGCATCAAACGCGCCCCAGATTCCGCACAACCGTGTTGGTGTTTTGTTTGTAAAATAATACATTATTTGGGTGAGATTGTTATTTATTATTCTTTCGCTGGCACCAGCACCATCAGCACTACCAGCAGTTAAGATGGGTACCACTCGCAGCACCATCTTAACGGCACAATGGGTGCTAACAGACTCGCGGCTCGGTCGGACAATAATAACCATCGGTTGCATGCAGCCACTTTGGACAAATTATTCAATATTGAAGGAGGATGTGTTGCTTTGGTTCAGGAGATGAAATGTGTGTAGTTTTTGTTCAATTTAATTATAATTATGTCCGAGCACGGTAAAACCTGTCTGGCCACCACGATTACTGACTAATTACTAACTGTTAGAACACGCAGAAAGTAGTTTATGAATTGGTGGTCTAATGATCGAAGCAGACGGGGTTCAAAATAAAACTATGCAATTATCTGTAAAAATGTGTATTTCTAAGCATAAATAAACATTACGAAATTTGTTGTTCTTGTTCTTCTTCTTCTTTGTGTGCCGTATCAGGTCCCCCCGACGTTGGCGATCACTATTGAAAATGTCTCTCTGTCTTGCGCTGCCCGGAATAGCTCCTCCACACTTCTAATGCCGGTCCACTCTCGTATATTACGCAGCCAAGACATTTGTCTCCTACCAGGCCCTCGGCGACCCTCTATCTTGCCTTTCAATATTAAATGGAGCAAGTGATACTTCTCCCCTCGAAGTACATAACCCAGATATGAAATTTTCCTGATCTTTATTAATGTAAGCCGTTCTCTATCTGCTCTAGCCCGCCTGAGAATTTCTATGTTGGTGATCATGTCGGTCCATGGGACCTTGAGCATTCTCCGGTGAAGCCACATTTCAAAGGCCTCTAACCTGTTCATGGTATTTACTTCCAATGTCCATGTTTCACATCCATAGAGCAAGACCGACCACACATAACATTTTAGCATTCTCTGCCTTAGTTTTAAGCTGATATTGTCATTACAGAAGAGGGATTTCATTTTAATGGACGCAGTTCTTGCTGCTTCAATTCTGCATTTAACCTCTACATATGGGTCAAGAGTCTCCGTGAGAATACTGCCGAGGTATCTAAATCTTTCCACCTTTTCGACATTGCAACCATTTAACTGTATCACTGATTCAGAGTGATCTAGTCGTCCAAATGTCATCCATTTAGTTTTATTGACGTTGATTGTCAGGCCCAGTTGCTCACCAGCATTATTAACAAGATTTAATAGGTCTTGGAGGTCATAGATACAGTCAGCTAGTAATACAGTATCATCTGCGTATCTTGTGTTATTAATGACAACTCCGTTAATCTTCAGACCCTTCTCAGTATTACTTAGGGCTCCTTTAAAGACAGTTGGCATAGAGATTAAACAATACTGGCGACAGGATACAGCCTTGTCATACTCCACGCTGAATGGCAATTGCATTAGATCTCTCATTCCCATGCCTTATTTCTGCTGTTTGGAACCAATACAGGTTTTTTGTTCTTGTTCTTGAATAATAGAATCTTGAAGATTGCTGTCTTATCGATATTTTGTTTTCTAACCATATTTAAAATCAAACCAAACACGTCCATGCTAATTAGAAATGATCAATCTCCGTGAAGCATTTCACAGGGTTCTGTATTTGGACCTTCTTTCTTTCAACATTTCTAAGACCTAGGTCTTATCGATATATCGTATTCTTCCCATACTTTAAAAAGCACCACACACGTTCATACTAATTAAATTAGAAATGATTAATCTTAGGCAAATTCGACGACCTCCGTGATCGAGGGTAAGGCTCTCAACTAGCTCTAGCGCCTTGCGTCGAAGGTCGCGGGTTCAAATCTCGGCGTGCGCATATAAAAATTATTTGATTGAATTGTGTTATTTCACAATATAATCCTTTATAATAATATAAGGTATACTTGCGACACGTTCCAGAGTGAAAGATACCAAAGAGTGGAAGAAGTATCGCCCTGGTGGAAGACCGCCAATCAGAATTGAAACGTTGCTTGAAATGGCTTTAGCCGTGTTTGGTGATCAGATCTGAAAAGCCAGGTACTTCCCTAACCTTCTTCTTCCCCTCCTCGCTACCTTCAGCCTCACAACTCACCCCATTCATACCCTAATGGAGATGCCATAGTCTCACTGATTCCAGGTGGTTGGGAGCAGTTGGGACTCTTGTACGATATTCACATAAAAAAAAAACAAAAAGATATCTGAATTTGTACTACCTTCGTTTCAACATTTCAAAATTACAGGTCTTACCGATATCTCGTATTCTAACGACATTTTAAGAAAAACGCCACATACGTTCATACTAATTATAAATTATTAATCTCCGTGAAGCATTCCACAGGGATCTGAATGCGGTCCATCTTTGTTTCAACATTTCTAAGTTGCAGGTTGATCATTGCGCTTCATCCTCATAGCTAACAAACTCCAGAGTGCAGCCGGGCCAGACTACCAGCATTCTATGGAATGTGCTAAATTTGGTTCTCATACGATATTGCATACTGAGAGCGGAGACCGGAGATCGGCCCCACCTCTGCCCCTGCTCCCGTGGTCTGTGGACTTGTTTAGAAGATGTGAAGAGTACAGATGTTCAAGTGGGACGTGGTAAGAGCAACACGCAGAGTGATGGGCGACTGCAAGATGAAGAGCGGACGTCCGGTCAAACTATTTGGTAGAAAAATGGGCACAAATATGTAAGGTAGAAGAAGCGTTGAGTAATATTGAGTGTAGAATTTTTCATTACATTTTTAGGAAATATCTATGATCGAATTAAGGCATTTGAAAAGCCTACTGACATTAAGAATAATTAGAACTTATTTTTATATAATTTTCAGCTAGTCCTTCATCGTGTCAAAAGCAACATTTACGCGTGTGATGATGGTAGTACAAATAATTCAAATATGTATCATGTAACTCGGGAATGTTCGTCTCTTTTTATAAAAATGTAATTGTCGAATTATTCAGTTGAAAGTCGATGGTCGATTTCTCGAGCCCCTTCTGGCTCCCTAGTATGCGATCAATAATGATTGATAGGATAACTATCGGTAACTTTTCATTGTTCCCTAGTACAACTGCAGATCGCTAACGAATAAGTAACATTTCCCAATGACTGAGTGTTCTTAATATACTCGACACCAACAGTTTTTTGTGAGTTAGCGATCTGCAGTTGTCCTACAGAACGATAGTTATCCTATCAATCCTTATCGATCGCCCATGCTAAGACCCCTGGAAGAGAAACTGTAGCTCCAAGGCATCAGGTCTTTACTGAGCGTACTCGATGTTTTGGGTTTTTTAATTTAGTAATTTCATTTTTCGTCAATTGAATATTACATTCACGGTTTGTTAAGTGTTATTGTATTAAAAACAAATTTTAAAACTACATTCCGATAACTTCTGAAGCATCCAAGATTTAATCAATACCTTTGTGTAGTATTTATTTTTACAACAACGTTACGACTATTAGAGAAATTATTCCCCAACCAAAATTCTCGTGAAATACCTACATAGATACTCAAGTTAAGAATCGACTTTCGTGATGGTTGCTGCTTGCTCTCTAACGGGACATTAATAATCATTGTCTGCATTCTAATTATCATTTTGAGCTATCTCACCAGTTCAGACACGATCATGTGAATAGCCGGATAATGGTACCCGAGTAGCTTCTCTTAAATCGGATCACACGATTTGTCAAAATTAACTAAAAAAACTACATCTTATCTGAATTCTTTCAATGCATCTATTGAAGCGCTACATTTCCAACAAAATTCTTCGGAATACCGTGCTATGCAGTTTTTATTGCGTTTCTAAAACCAATTTGGCCGTCACCAATAGTGATTTTTTTTATTATCTTCTAAACATCAGAATGGACGTATTTTAGGCTCGATAAATTTAAGCTTTCATTTTTTATTATATAACAGATTATTTATCCACAAGCACTTCTTATTTCAAGACGTTCTTAGCATTTGAAATATAGTTTTACAAGATATTTGTGTTATTTTTTTTTTAATTTTTAAAGTAATTAAATGTATTCAATGTTTCGAAGTTTTTAGAAGTGTGGTTGGTATCTTGATTGTGTGTATATATATATATCTTGTGGTGACGAACACGACTAAAGTTTTCAGGCCTTAGCATTCCAAGAGGAATGGACTATCAAAAGATTTATGAAGAATTGTAATATTATTAATATTCACTATTGATTTATCGAAGAGTTTAATCAATTTTATTATTCATTTTGCACATTTAACTATAATTTAAAGTGAGTTTATTACCCGGTTTGCAATTTCTTCCTAGAAAGCTTAGGTGGCGGAGAGAAGAAGGTTTTTTTTCAATTGTGTGTTTTTTTAAATTTACTTTGTTTTATTTCATGTAAATTTCATATTACAATAATTATTTGCACTATCAGGACTTTCATACCAGGCTCGTGCCCGTTTCATAGCAGTCATATAATATAGATCAAAAAACAAAATTAAAATTTCAAAGAAAATATAAATAAAATACTCAAATAATGAACCGCTACAACATAGATGAAAGGCGGTATTTCTGTGTTTGTTATAACGACATTTCAATGCGAAGTGCTTACGGATACTAACTAGCAGGCGGGTATAACTCCGATCCAAAAAGTGAACTGAATCTTTGGTGATATCATAAGTCCCCTTCGATTTGTTTATGGTTTCCAGCTACTACCTCCACCAATAGGAATCTTGGATTTTTGTTGCATTTTTCTGCTTTATTTTCGTTTGACATTTACAATGCATTCACATTTCCGACGCAATAAGATGGCAATAAGTGTGAATATGGATTTTGGGAATTCGGCGAATTCGCGATCGAATGAAAAATGGAAGAACAGATCCGTAATTGGAACAAAATTACAGGTGGGAAACTTCCTTTGGTTGATATTTCAGTGTTCCTAAAGTAGGTATGTTATTTAAGTTGTATTTTAATCGGTGTTGTACATGTTTCCGTTTTCAGAACATATTTATCCACCCGGAATCTTATAATTGACGCAGTCGAACATCACGATTACATCTTAAAAAGGTATACATGTTTTCTATATTGCATCGACCTATCTCATTAATTTAATCTTCCCCAATTTCCTCTCTGGATTTTGACAATAGTGCTTATGTTTTTTTATTATATAAAATAGATTTTAACAATTAGCATTTCATTTGCTTTTTTCACAAGTTACTTATAGGAGTTAAGTTTGCTAAAATACCTATTATTCAAGTATGACTTTAGATTTTCACGGCAAAAAGTATTAAAGAGATTTTTTTGGGAGTATTGCGCCGTTTTACACATCAACCCTGATGATAGGAACAACATATTTATCACTACGATTGCACTTTCTGTTCTTATTTTTAACATTTTTTAAATATTTTTATCAGTATTAATAAATGTATTTCTTTTTTTCAGTGGAATCTGAACCGACAAAACTTTACTTGTTTACAATAAGTACCTACAACATTTATAATTTCCACATCCCAATACATTCGCTTCTGTTTCTGGAGATGGTTAGATGCGGTTAAGGGAAATACTATCAGTCATTGGTCATTGAGAATGATGCAGAGGTAATTATTATTTTTATTACTTACTTTCATTTTACAAAAATTTAATAACGTCAGACAAATTTAATGCATTTGAGTAGGTTTCTTTATATAAGTAAGTAGGTATCCTAGAACTTGGTTTAGTATGAGAGTAATCGTAAATTAAAAGACATGGGAGGAAATGTAAATACATATATACATAGATATGTACATTTACACAAATAAAATAAAAATTCCATTTTTTAACTAATTTCCACATACCGTGTACATGTACCATACCATACATGTACCATATACATGTACACATAAAATAAAAATTCCATTTTTTAACTAATTTCCATAAGTGAACCAATATAGTTTTTATAAAATATAACTTCTTTAGTAATATTTTTTGTTTTTGTTTTGAAGAGTTTTAATTTTCAATGTACATTTGTTACATTAATTTTAATGATTTCAGGAAAAATATGATGAACTGAACTAAACTAAACTCCAAATTAATAAATATTATACATATTTGAGCCCCGAATGAAACATCAAACATCTTATGTAAACTAATGTCTCCATGGACCTTGGTTATATTTTGGCAATATGGTAAATTTATTTTAGACCTGACGAAAGATATAATAGGTACGTTAAGTAATTTATCTTTAAAATAATGTCTTCATGTGGCAATTTGCTACAGAAATATAACCTGCTTACATTGTATTCTTGTTTAAAATATGTAAGTACATGTAAGTCTGAGTTTTTCATTTTTCTGTTATAAAATGAAAATTTTTAAAATTCAATAGTTTTGTAAGAACGCACAATCATATTTTAATTATATGTATTTCCTGTTGGTATTTCATGTTTTTAATAAAATTCTTATCATGTAATACGAGTTTTATTTTTAAAATAATAATAAGGCTAATAATTTGGGCGGTACCTACTGGGTAGGCCCCGAAAGAAAATAATATTGTCTATGGTCGCGCCTTTTTTGTTGTTGCTTACTCTATCTTCGTCTATGTTGTGTGACGTCACAAATCCCCGTCATCATCATCATCATTCGTAAAATTATTGCATTTTGATGGTGAAATAGTGACCAAATTTTTCTCGAACAAAAGCCTGAAGTTATCAATCTAGTGGGTGGTTTGTATATTTATGCTAACTAGCTAACACACTACTGCCCAACACGTGTACATTGTGTATATTTATTATTACCCGTGACAGCTGTTTTGCCTTTGTAGGGCAATGTCAAACTGTCATTTTGAAGAGCAGAATTAAAACTTAATTAGTATAAAAAAAACCTTGTACGTCTGATTCACATCGCATGCATTCAAACGTGTTCAAGCCAAATAATGGTTTTCTTTACATGGTAAGTACATACTATTATAAACCCAAAAATAAGTCTTGCAGACGATGTAAAGTGTTGCCTGTGTAGATTTTAGTAAACCAGTAGGTACTAGCGTCACGTAATTTGCGATCTATTTTACAACAAAACTAATACTCCGCCACGGAGATCGTGCCTCAAGCAATGCATTCTACGGACCAAGTCAAGGTAATCGGATGACATGACGTGAAAGGATGAAATTGTTACCTTTACCTATAAGCACTTTTTTTATTCTCTCGTCTCTGAATGCATAATGTGCTGTGCCCGAAGATCTCTTGCTGTAATCCATGCTGAATGTATTGTGATTTTGTGAATGTCTCAGGCAGAACCGCTGCGACTGTAGGGTTGCCATCTTATAAAATAAAAAAGCCTGACTAAAAGCCGGACGTACTTACTGAATTTTGGACATATATTTTATACATAATTATAAAAAATCTGTTTCAAGTTACAGTTGTTCATTAATCACACATTAACCAGTTTAATAACAACAATCATTAATCAGTCTTATTCTTGTCATCATTTGGCATATATATGGAATATTTCAATAATAAAATAAAAAAATATTGAGTCTTCTGTCTGTAGAGATAAAATTATTAAACTTGTAAAAAAACACACATAACTCTTTTTTACCTTTAAACAGTTGACTAAAAAATTTCATTAAACAACTACAAAATGAAACATATCTATCTTTGTGGACAAAAACGAAAAAATAAATTAAAATAAAATCTCTTTGAATTCTTCCATGCGATCTGGGTGAGCCTTCGATAAATGCCGTAAAATTGCTGTTACCTTGAACGGGCAGAAATTTTGTTCCAGTCTATCATTTATATTGTCCATTATTTGTGAATACTGGTCAATTACTTTGTTGACTGAAATATCTGAAGTTGATTTGCGCAAACCCGCGTGAACCAAGAATAGCCACTGTCCCCCGCCCCCGTCTCGTCCTTAAAGGGTTGCGCCTTGCGTAGCTTGTGTTGCGTTCGTTCTGCAGGCGCTGCGTGCACCGCGTTACACTAACAAAAAGCCTAACAAAAGCCGTACAGGCCGGACATATAAATATTTAGCCGGACACGACCTAAAAAAGCCAAACGTGTCCGGCTAAAGCCGGACAGATGGCAACCCTAGCTGCGAGGAGTAGTGCGGTCTAAAAAAATATCATAAAGTTAAGAAATAGTACGGTAATACGTCCTGGTATATAGGTCTGTCAGTGAGACTTTCATTATTTTTAAACGAATCTTAATGCAAATGGGGACGACAAATTCTTCAAACCATCTTATCTTGTATTCTTACCGGAGAGGTCTGGGTTCGAGCCCCAGTTGCGACCATTGTCTTTTTTCTGTTTTCTGTGTCTTGTTCTCTTTCATATTTTCGTTTAGATTATTATTGTTATCTTTTTCTTCAATGATGCATTACGTTGATGGGAATAAC
This sequence comes from Limnephilus marmoratus, assembly GCA_917880885.1. Lineage (NCBI taxonomy): Eukaryota > Metazoa > Arthropoda > Insecta > Trichoptera > Limnephilidae > Limnephilus > Limnephilus marmoratus. Next base: position 18,298,720 of record OU862910.1, on the reverse strand, counting down.
CTTCAAAAGTTACAAAAGAGAGTTTTTCTTATAAATAATTAGATAAAATAAAACTACAATACAATAAAAAAGGCGGTGATAAAAATATGTATTTTTTTAAATCGCAAATATTAATATGTACCTTTGTATATAATGAAATGGTGTTGTTAATTATGTGTGTATATTTAATTATTTTGTTATAATTTTTTTGTAATATTGATTTTTTTTATTTAATTCATCTTTTAATTTTTAATGTGATATTTTTCTTTGATTTCTTACTTTTCTAACAATAATAATTATCACCATTTATTGGTTTGTCCCAGAGCCGAGTAAAAATTTGGAGTGGGATTGGGGCGATGAAGTACTATAATATACTTAATAGTAGGCAATGGGCCCAAAATATAATTGAATAGCGCCGAATGAAATGGCGACCTAGCAAAATAAAGCAAATTCAAGTTTATGAAAATAAAAAAAATCCCGCCTTTTGCTTTTTAACGCCCGTGTGCACCGCAAACATTACTAATTGTGATGTGGCGCCCCTGCCTAAATGTATTGTGAATTGTGAACGTCCCAATCCATGGGAATAAGCCCGGATTATAAAAAGCGTCTCGCTGTTTTTGTATTCAATATTCAGTATTCAGTTAGTCACTCGACAGTTCAAGTTAATTTAGTTTATGGATCATGGGACTTACTTCATACCCTCCCCCATATAAGGACCGCGTGTTTAATATTAGCAATGACGTTTTTGGATAATTTGCTTTGGATGACTCGTGTGTGTTCGCTTTCGTATGAGATTAGCATTGGAAAACTGGGGTTTAAAAATCGACCATTTGTTTTTATAAATAATTTTTTTTTAAATACCTATGTAGAATGTTAACGTATGCAAACAAATTGAGGACTCCCTAGGACAGGGATGGCGAACCAATGGCACGCGTGCCATTAATGGCACGTGACACAATATTTTGGGCACCTTTTTTTATTTATTTATTTTTTATTTATTTAATAAAATAGTGTCAATTACATGTTTATATACATTAAATAAAGTTTTCTATTAAAATACATTTAATAATACGCCTTACACCCTTTTAAAGAGCAAAGCTCGAGTTAAAAGGTCGGATAAACGCATGTTAAACACAATTTAGAAAAACGAAAAATAATATTTTTTTAAATATATAAAAAAAAATAGATAATTAACAGAAAAAATCATATTTGTTCATATATATAATTTTTTTTTATATATATGTACAAAACAAATAATAGATAAGAAAAACAACAGATTGAAGCGGAGGAGATAAAAAATAATGAGAGAAAAAGGATAACTAATGTTATATTTGAGTTGTTATGTTGATAAGTTATATAAAAAGAGTTTTTATTGATTTTTTGAATTGTTTGTAATTTGTTTCCAATCTTAATTTCAAGGGTAATTCGTTAAATCATTTAACTCCAATATATTTGTAGAATAGTTGGGCTGTGGTGGTGTAACAGCGAGGTATAGTCAGAGAACCAAGGATATTTGTTCTATTGCTGTTCGAAAAAAGAGTGTTAACATTATTGAGACAATCTTTGTGTATTTGTAAAAGCGTAATTTTTTATAAATAATAACCTCACTGATCAGTGATCACAAAATTTACTATGCACTACGAAAAAAAGTGTGAAGTGTATAGTAGGTGAACGAGCGAACCCGAGTTCTCAGATTTTATCAGTTCAAAGAATTATCGGAAATACTCAAGTTTATTATTTACCCTGATGTGACGTCATTTGATAAACTGAATTTGTCCCCATTCGATTGGTTGGAAATTGATGAATTTGAAATGCAGCTGATTGATTTCCAGTTTAGTTCAATATATATTAAAAAAAATTTTGAAAAAAGGAGAGAGTTAGAATTAATTGAAACAGGAGGATTGACAGGTAATATAAGTGAAAATGCTAATAACATAATTTTGGAAACATGGAATGCGTTACCAGACACATTTAATTGTTTGAAGAAGCTGGCTCGTGCTATTTTAACAATATTTTCATCAACTTGTGCTTGCGAGTCATTATTTTCAGAGATAAATAACATTAAAGAGTCGGTTATTTACCGTTTGACAGATGAGTCCAGTTCAGCATGCATTCTGCTAAAAGTAACATCTTACAACCCTAACATATGTTATTTGTCATCTAACCTGCAACAACAGAAGTCACTTTAATGTAAATTACGCGTATAATGCAAAATGTTCCTTTTTTTGTAGTAAATAAAGAGTTTTTAATTGATAATAAAATAAGTATTTATTATTATTATCTTCCCAATAATCACAAAGTCAAAATTATTTGATGGCACGTCTATGACCTCATTAAACATTTCTTTAGAACAATGGCACGTTGATACGTAAAGGTTCGCCATCCCTGCCCTAGGAGGACGTGGTACCATGATTCTTGAATCTGGTCGTGACGGCCTCCGGAATCGAGGGGCAAGGCTCTTGAATAGCGATCCGAAAGTCGCGGGTTCATATCCAGAAACCCAGACGGGAGCAGTTGGGACTCTTGTGATGTATTCACATATAAAATGTCAAGAGTTATAAAAACGTAAACGTATGTACTTTTATGAGACGATGACACATTCTTTGGCAAACGTTATATAACATCTTTATATTTTTAATTTATGTATATTCAATCACAAACTAAAATATAATATTTGTGATAGACGCACTTTCTTAATACCCTTTTAAAATTAATCTCATTTTTAATCTCGGTAATTTCATTCGGGATTTTGTTAGAAGTTGATCGGTTGGTACGTAAGAGATTTCTGAGTTCTTCATTTTTACCTTGTTGGCAATCTAATTTTTTTTTCCTTTGTTTTTTCCCATTATACATTTCGAAAGTAATATAACATAACACGAGATACAAATAATCTAAAAAAGTAAAAAATATATATAAGACTAAGGGGGTTTTTCACCATCCTCCCAATAGCTTATCCATACACATAATGAATATTTTGTATTAATTCTACAGGATTTATTTATTTAAAAAGTCTGAGTTTACTATTCGGTACTTGAACCTATGAACAATGGCTACATATAGGATAAATTAGCCGAAGTTTTTACCTGTTGCTAGTATTTATTTGTTTTTTTTATTAATATTCGTTATGTGTATGGATAAGCTATTGGGAGTTTGGGAGGATGGTGAGAAACCCCCAATAGATAATGGGATCCCACTAAGGCACTGCCTGTGCGTGGGTAATAATCAAAAGTGCTGAATTACACCAATAAGTTGGCGGTACAAGTAAAAAATGTAATTTTCAAAGAGAAAGTTTAAAAATATAGGTAATGTAATTTTGAAAATATAGTAGTAACAAAGTGACACATACAAGTTAATTGATTTTTTGTTACGCTTTCAAGAAGATAAATTGAGTTAGTTTTGAAGTTAGAGTAGAATAATTGTAAAAGTGAAGCATGAAGGTTTACATAGAGTTTATAAAAAAAAGTGTTTTAACATCTGCATCATTTAGCCATAATTTCAATTCTTTTATGTAAAGTGATATTTTATCTGTCATTTGAATATGTTTTGGTAGAAGATTAAATGTACGAGGACCAATAAAACTGCCATGTGTTTGCATTAATTTTGTTTTGATTTGGGGAACTTGAAACACATTATTAGTCCTTTCGTTAATTTGCTTTGCATTTCTGTGTCCGTGTATCTCGTGATTGTAATTTATTTTTCTTTTCAGCTCCTTAGACATCATGCCTATGTTAATTATATGTATAAAAATTGATAAATATAGTTTGCTTCACCGTCATAAAATTTCGCACCTCTAACACGTCACTTATCCGTGAGTATATACGATGTATGTTCCTCGTATGCTTCGCATCTTTGTGACATAATGAAAATATTATTTTTATTTTTATTTTAACTTTATGAGTAAAACCTCAAATTGTAATATTTAATTAAACGAAGACAATATAAGCGAAAGTCAGTCGAAAATCTGAGAACAGAAAAATCAGAAAAAGATATTGACACCGCTGGGACTTGAACCCAGGACCTCTTGCTTTCCGGGCAAACGCGCTAACCACTGCGCCACCGTGCCGATATCCAATTCGGTCATTTTTAACTGTATCATACTTCGACTAAGAACCGCCCACATTATCTTCATTCTCTAAAATATTATTGTCGTTACGATCAATGAGCCTCGTACGATCATAATCGTATAATCTTGATGACAGTCATATTAGATTAGAAGATATTTATTGACTCACGCGTAAACAATAATATTAAAAATAATTAGAAAGTTGATCTAATTTTGAAAATTTATTTTATTTTTTTCATTTCTAGAACTGCTTTTATTTTTTAATGTTAGTGTTAACAAATTGATGATTCTAAAGCAAGAAGTTTGTAAGGTGTGTAGTGCTCAAAAGCAGAAAATAATTATTGCAAGAAAATACTACATTTTAATAAAATTTTAATCTCAATGCGGTAAAAGGTCGGGCATGGATCTTGTTTATAATAGGTATCGCAGCGACGCAGGTCGAACACATTACTCACGCGGACGCATTGCATGCATAGAGCATGTTTCAAATTTGTTATCCGACTTCCGCAAAGAAAATACCAGTGATGTGAGTACACTTTAGCATAAATAGATACACATAATGTAAAAGCCCCGAAAAAGGGCGTTAATAAATAAATAATCCTACAAAGTATAAGTTTTTTGGGTCTACTTTAACCGTGTGATCTAATATGACCTATAAAATAATATGCATAATAATATTATTATCTAATTAAACGAAGACAATATAAGCGAAAGTCAGTCGAAAATCCGAGAACAGAAAAATCAGAAAAAGATATTGACACCGCTGGGACTTGAACCCAGGACCTCTTGCTTTCCGGGCAAAGAAAGCAAGAGGTCCTGGGTTCAAGTCCCAGCGGTGTCAATATCTTTTTCTGATTTTTCTGTTCTCAGATTTTCGACTGACTTTCGCTTATATTGTCTTCGTTTAATAAAATATTACAATTTGAGGTTTTACTCATAAAGTTAAAATAATAATAAAAATATTATTATCGTACATATCGATCGTCCAGTTGATTAGTCAGACATCTCCTAAATATCGGAATTTGTGTTGAGTATTCAGTTATGTGTAAACGTTTACCCTCTATCTGGTACAATTCTCAGATTACTCAAAAACACCTCCAAATCAATAAAATGCAGAAAAAACTTGTGGTGAAAAAAACAAAAAAATAATGTTTTCAGGGTTACTAGTAGAAAATTTCAAAATTTTCTCTTATCCTTATCCTACATTCCTCTTCCTCTCCCGCTTTCCCAACATTACTTTTATGATACAACTAGCTGGCAACTAGCTGCGTCGCTATGCCATTTAATAAAGAAATTGTTTCTCCCTGCTCGTCCTTTCCCATTTGTCCCGTTCACCTTCCTCCTCCCCTTTCTCTCACGCGTCCTCTTCCCTTATCGCGTTCCCACTCCTCCTCCACCTTCCCTCTCCTCACTCTAATCCCCCACCCCCTTCCCCCGTCCCGTGAACCCCCTCCCTTCTCCCGGGAACCCCCCTCCCTAGTTCACCTCCCGAGTTCCCCTTCCCCCCTCCCCCCCCACTCCCCTCCCGCATTCCATACATTCAGTCCCGGTACATTCAGTTTTCAAACAGTTCGCGTGGCACCTATTGCAATTTTTTATACAAATTTCATAATGCCAGAGCTGATAATACAGTATTTTGTATATAGAAAACTTCGCGGGCGTGCTCACAACAACTAACCAAAGTTTCATCGCAATCTCGAGTGGACCCCAGTCTACCGTACCGAAGGGACGAACGTCAAATGTTTGACAGGAAAATATGTAGAACAGTTTATATAGGAAAATGAAATTGTTATTTTTGCTATCTTCCTCGCAATGTTTCCATATTTTCTCACCTTTTAAACCTTCCCTGGATTACGACAAATATTTCAAAACCAAAATCAGCTAAATCGGCCCGGCCGTTCTCGAGTTTTAGCGAGACAAACGAACAGCAATTGATTTTTATTTATTTATATAGATAACATAAAGAGCACTAAGCAACATAACTTTTTTTTTTAGTTCAGTTAACTTAATATTTGTATTTATCTCTGTATTTTATATATAAGCTGTTTGTGTCTTATGAATATATAGATAAACATATTATCTTCTTATACTAGATATTATCTCGAGCAGGTGAATCACTTAAGTTTCAATGATTCAAATTAAACAGATACGCCCATTCCAACTAGTATCTCATATTAGTAGATACAATCGTAAGATGTTTGTTTGCACACCGCAAACATTCCATATTATAATACTAGAGTCGAGTTCAGTCTGTGTAGTATGTTAGATAGTGGATTTATAGTAAAGTGAGCAATATACAGAGAATATAGGAAATCTAGTTAGTGAATCTAGGACAAGATAGTGAGTGGAACTACATAGTAATAAGGTACTCATAGTAAACGTGTTAGTGGAAAATTGTACAAGGTTTGTACGAACGAGGAAATCACAACTTCTTTGAAATATGGCATTATTTCTTCCTTCTTTTCTGTGAGTTGTTATTTTTATGGATATAATTATTGTTTTTAGTAAAGTACTTGTGATTTTTTTTTTCGATTTTGAAAATATTCAATTTCCCTTTATAAGCAATTTATTGAACAAAAATTAATCTATGTTTTATATTAAAAATTTGGGAAAAAATCGTGAATTTATGAAAGAATTTTCTGCAGATGACAGTGCATGAGAACTCATAGTAAACATGATAGTGGAAAATTGTACAAGGTTTTGTACGGACGAGGAAATCACAATTTCTTTGAAATATCGCATTATTTCTTTCTACTTTTCTGTGAGATATTTTTATGAATATAATTAATATTTTTAGTAAAGTTCTTGTGATTTTTTTTTCGTTTTAAAAAATATTCAATTTCCCTTTGGAAGCAATTTTTGAACAAAAATTAATCTACGTTTTATATTAAAAAATTGGGGAAAAGTCGTGAATTCATGAAAGAATTTTCTGCAGATTTTTCTGCATGATAACTCGTAGTAAACGTGTTAGTGGAAAATTGTTCAAGGTTTTGTACGAACGAGGAAATCACAACTCCTTTGAAATATGGCATTATTTCTTCCTTCTTTTCTGTGAGTTGTTATTTTTATGGATATAATTAGCGTTTTTAGTTAGGGAACGTACCCATACTACGTGACCAATTTTTTGCAATTTTTAACCCCCCCCCCCCCCGGTGACCAAAATCCTAAGCAACCCGCCGCTCATTTGTATGGAGCGTGACATTTTGAAGACCCCCCCCCCCCCTAAACGTGTCACGTAGTATGGGTACGTTCCCTTACTTGTGATTTGTTTTTCGTTTTGCAAATGATTGAATTTCCCTTTATAAGCATTTTTAAAACTAAAATTATGCTACGTTTTATATTTAAAAAATTGGGAAAAAGTCATGAATTCATGAAAGAATTTTCTGCAGACGACAGTGCATGAGAGCACCATTTACACATTGTTTAAAAATATATTCACCATTGGTTTTATGTTTGTCACAGTTGCTTGAAATGGCTTTAGTTATGTTTAGTGTATAGAACTGAATAGCCAGGCACTTCCCCGTCTTCCTCTTTCCCATCTCCTTCCCCTTCCCACAACTTCAGCCTCACTACTTGCCCAAATTATTGGGGTTGCCAGTTGCCATAGTCTCAGTGGCTCCAGACGGTTTGGAGCAGTTGAGACTCTTGTACGATTTCTTGTATGATTCGTATAATATAATATATCTTATTTTTTTTAAAGTTGCTTTCCCCGAGTCTCGATATAATTTAAAACTAAGTAATTATGGATATCATTCTCCTTTATCCAGAATGTCGAGACTTGTCAACACAAATCAAAGCATTGAATTTTTTGGTGTAAGCCTAAATGACTTTCGGCAGTCGTTACTCAATGTGGTTTTTTAAAGTCTTTTTAAATCCATCTTCAAGCTACTTGTAGTTATCTTCTCTATGTACTTTTATATTATATGTATTTTGTCAATGCTCTTCATCTACATGTAATCTCCTTTCATTGTGATCTCTCTTTTTTTCTTTTCTATTCGTGTTATTGTTATATTGTTAATTGGACTATTTGTCCGTAAATAAAAAAAAATAAATAAAATAAAATAAAAAAACGAAATCTAACCCCTTTTAGTTCTGATGGCGCTTTTGTAAGAATGATCCCCTGGTGTTGCATAATCAAAGTCAAATGTAACATTGTCATCAAATGACCATTCAGCGCCATTTCATTTTTTTAACATTTGAAATGTTCCCGTTAAACGCCGATTCTAGGTGTGTTTCAGCTTTCTATCAAATTGTGACGAGCTGACAAGCTTAACACACGATGGTAGTGCAGCTAACTCGGATGATGTTTGCGATGGATCCGCTTCCACAATAGCCTTCAATTCTTCATTATCAACTTTGGTCTCCGACCGTCCACGGGGCTTGCTGTGCAGGTTGAAATTTCCAGAACGAAAACGTTGGAACCAAAAACGCACTGTGTTTTCTTTTGCGGCACCGTCGCCATACACATCATTAATCCTTCGAGCCGTTTCTGCAGCACTGGTGCCACGGTGGAACTCGTACTCGGAAAGTACGCGATATTTCAAGTTTTCCATTTTGTAAACTAAGTGACGCAAAGAAAAAAAAAACAATTAAGGGAAAAACAAATGAATTATAGTTTTCGAAACACAAATACATGAGTAAATAGCTGTATAAATGTGAATTTGGAATTCCTAACCAAAGAGAAGATATTTGAGATCAAAGTTGCTAGTACGGTAAAACGCCAATTTCATATGTAAGGACCTAATATTAAACAAGATACAATTAAAAACGTACTTCTTTGGTAGCTAGGTTAACAGAACTGTTGGTCTAATTTGAAAAGAAACATCGTTTGACATAGATGAACCCTGAAAAGTTCTGATAATTTGTTTAAAAATCTTCTGCAACCATCGTCCAAATGCCAGTAACTATTGAAATAGTTTAAACTACGAGCTTTCACACTCTCACAAACAATAGAGTAGCGTGACAACGTCAGGCTTCACGCTGTTACATTTGTCATCGCTCATCAAATAATTAACTGTATTTACGCACATTGTGATGGCGCTCACCTGCCGCCAACAACCTGCACTCCGCTAACTGCTACATCTAGACAACGGAATCATCATTGCTTTATACACTGAAGAGATAAACCGATAGAACTGTGTTGGGGCGTGTCTGTGTGCCCGAATTAAGCTCAACTTATTCTTACTTCTGGTGAAATTGATCAAATATTTTGAAATTTCAAAATTCTTTCTTAAAGAGATTATCAATGTTATTCATTGGTCTGTTTGGGTTTCAGGAATTGAACGATCTTTTTTGAAGTGAAAACTTCTTTGGCACCGTTGTCATTTGAAAATCGATGAAACGAAAAATATACAAACACATATATCTATAGTATTTAGCCTGCGAGAGAATGAGATAGTATAATCGGTCTCCTCTTTGTGCGGTGCCTTGTAGCCTACCCACTTTTGTCTACTTTAATTTTCTCAAGGTTTCACGTCTAAAAAGTGTGAATTGCACAATCTGTTTTTTTACGATAGCTCCACGCAGGAGGTCCTGGGAAAAAATCTCTCAGGGCCTGTGCCATCTTTGGAGATGCTGTGTGAAGGGTAAGAAAGTAGAGGAAGTTGTGGGAAGGAAAAAGGTATGAAGAGTGGTAGGAATCTGAGGGTCAATGTGTCCAGGATTGACGGTCGCATGAATACATTCTTCCCGAGATGCTAGACGATGGGTTGAGAGAGTCCGTCTCCCGATCCGGCCCGCCATGCGTACAAACCTTACCCCATAAATCCGGGAACCCCTACTCATTCACAAACGTAATCAACCTCTCGGGCAGTGGCGGCTCGTGATTTTTGGGTATGCTAGGGTGCTAATATTTAAAAAAAATGGCATCATGGATGTTGTCGCATGCGAAAATTTTTTTTTTTTTTTCAAAAATTGGTGTTTTGTATTAAGATTTTTCAAGAAATCGGTGCGGCGCACCGCCAAACTGAAACTTTCTGAAATTTTTCATTAAAAAAACTGATTTTCAAAAAAAAAAAAAATTTTTTTTTCGGCTACAACAACATCAATAATGCTATTTTTTTAATATCAGCACTCTAGCACACCCAAAAGTCACGAGCCGCCAATGCTCTCGGGGTGACCTAGGATTGTTGGTTATCCGATAAATGGTTCCCGTAGCGGCGGTACCCGTTCCCACCTCCAAAATTGAAAATTGGTGATGATTATATAAATTCGTGACAACAGTTTTTGTTTTTTTCTAATCGGTGTAAATTAAACTTCTTGGTATTATCTGCTCGGTGGCTTTGTACAATTCCAATCATACCGTGACCAACGCTCTCTCGTAGTTTACCGAGCCGTTGATTTATGCAGATGAATTTATACTAAAAATAAAAGTGACCACATGCTGATATATGCATGTGCAAGTAGCGTGCACATAAAATAGAACAAACATATTATGTTATAATAATAATATTTCTATTTGTTAACATCGGTTATTAATCACGCGTCGTTGCGTGCTGTACGAGACAAGTCTTCAGGGTTTTTTTTACCTCTCGATAAATGAACTCTGCGTTTCTGGTGAATTTATTAGCATAACAAGGCCGAAACAGGTTTAACTGTACTTTAACTTTACATCTTCTGCGACCCGTGCATACGCCCGAAATACTTTCCGAACATACTGTGACGTTAACGACGATAATTCAAGAACTGTAATGTTTAAATTTGGCGTAATGTGAGATATATTTAAATAATATGCAAATTGTCTGAATAAAAGGCAGCTCGTCTGAAACGATTCACAGGCTTCTTTTTTTTCTGCAGTAAGCTACTTTTTTAAATATTAAACTTGGTTGTTACAAGGACGAACTCGAACCTACAAATATTTTACTTTCTATTTTAATGCATCATGTTCTTTTAACTTTATTACATGCTTTACGTGTTTTACATAATATATATATTTTATTTATTTATTTATTTACAAAAAGATACATAAATTATAATACATTTTTTACAATAATTAATTACATAATACATGTATTTGATGTACCCCCATAAACAAGCAGAGCTTGTGTGTATGGGGGGTGTTATTATATTGGTTCAATTTATTATTTTTTATTCAGTTCAAATTTTCAGTATAAGTTTTAAGCTGAGTTTTAAATTTTTTTATATTACTGTTCATGTTTCTGATTTTTTCAGGTAGTGAATTAAAAAAATTAACTCCGAGATATTTATGATTTAACTGTCCTATTGTTTTTTTACATTTTGGAATAGGAAGTATTGATGTTTGTCTAAGATTTCTATTATTTTTGAAGGGTGCAACTTTATTTTGAATATTATATTTATAAATTTGTAATGTTGCGTGATAAAAGTATAACGCACTTAATTTTCTGACCTTAAACCATAATTTTAGTGCATTGATATCTGTGTTTGCCATTTTATTTAATTCAGACCATGTGTTTGCTTTTAGTAGTAGGACTGTATCGTCAGCGTAGGAGACAATGTCTCCATATTTGGAAATATGGAATATATCATTGACATATATAATAAATAACAGTGGTCCTAAAACTGTACCTTGTGGTATTGAAAAGTCGCTATATTTTGAATCGCTGACTTGATTGAGTAATTTTACTTGTTGAGGTCTTTTATGTAAATAACTAGTTATCCATGCTAAGACTTTCCCATTAATACCTATCGATTTTAATTTATTTATTATTTTTTTATGTGATATGCTGTCGAAAGCTTTAAAATAAATAAAATTTACGATAACTTTGGCGAAGGCCGTTGAACCTGTATTTTTATATTGCAGCAAAATACTGCAAATTACCTATATATGTATTTATCAATGCTGAGAAAAAAATGTCCCGGTGGCGTTTTTCCAAAACCTATACCGGTTCATTAGCGACAATTTACATTTTAAATATACCTCTATATTGTTTTTTATCACATTGTAAAAATAAAGATTGTTCTAAAATCTAGATAAAATACTCTTTCTGATGTGTATATTAGAAATTAATAATTTTTAAAAAATCTCTAAAAAATTGTTCTAAAATCTAGATAAAATAATCTTTCCAATGTGTAGATATATAAGACAGTAATAATTTTATTCCTAAATATTTAATTTTTGATATTGAAAATGTACAGCGACTGAACCGGTAAAACCTATACCGATTCAGTCGCGGTAACGACAATTTACATTTTAAATATACCTCTATATTGGTTATTTTTTATCACATTGCAAAAACAAAAATTTTTCTAAAATCTAGATAAAATAATCTTTCTGATGTGTATAATATTAGAAATTAATAATTTATTTTCTAAATATTTAAATTTTAATATTATTCCCATATATTGTAAATACACCTCTATATTGATAATTTTTTATCACTTTGCAAAAACAAAAATTGTTCTAAAATCTAGATAAAATAATCTTTCCAATGTGTATATTAGAAATAAATAATAATAAGGGATTGTAAATACGCGTCCCGGTGTGGCTTTGTTTTTTAAACAATTCTACAGTTTTATTCCGAGATTGATAAAATTTTACACACTTGACCTTCAAAACGGGAGGAAGGTCACTGTTTACATGAGATTTCAAAAAAACCCCATTCCCGCCCCTTAAAGTAAAATTTTGATATCGTGGTGTGAAAACTTTGAGGAAAATTATTGTCTCCATCTGATTTCGAAAACTGTATATAAAGCCCGGGCAAACCCTGGGACTTTAATAAAAAAAATCTTTCGAAATTCTATCGGCTCTAGGTACAGCTTAACAACTGGAAATGGATTTTACTTTAGGCCGGTTTCCTGATAACCACGTAGAAAAAACAACATGGTTATTATTTGTTGTAATCAGTTTAAATCTAATCGTTTTTTTAAATTAAGAAAAATCAGAGTACCTACCTTTTAGGAAAAAATTTTAAAAAGTACAAATTTTTTTTCTTAAACCTATATTTTTCTAAAACAATATGTTTTTCTTAAACCTTAAATATTTTTCTTTGCCCAACAATACTACCAGTATTTACGTCATGTTGGGTTTACTTTCGTACTAACTTTTTAAAGTTACTTAGTATCTCTGGCGAACTGCGTTCTCAGTCAGGCGAAACAGCTGTCTTTTTTGCTGCTTTATTTATAAATATTTCTGCAGAGTACCTAATACTAGTAATTTGATCCCCTTGCTCTTTCAAAATTAGATTTTTGTTTTTAAATTGTGTTCGTCTTGCCAGGGGAGGCTTTTTACGCAGGTGAAACGGCTGTCGAGATACTCGTATGTCAACCTTGCATAAACGTCATGCAAGTCAAATTAAATTAATTGAAATTTAACTGAATTAAATTAATTTAATTTAGCCGAATTAAATTAATTTGATTTGAGCCGAATTAAATTAATATAATTGAAGCCGAATTAATCATCGAGAATAAATTTTCTTTTATTTGTTTGTATTAAACTGTTACCAGATCGCGAAAGTTGACTTTATTTTATTTTATCCTCTTCATTTTCAAATTCAAATCCATTTTCCTGCGATTTGGAGAGAGTGGTTTGGGTTTTGGTTTTTAATCTTTGATAAACAGGTAAAGGTTCTAAATTAATAAAAAATCATTCAAACCATCTTTGGTTTCGAAGTTAATTCTCCATAAATAACACCTGCAAACGTAGATAAGAAATTTGCACCATTTAAAAAAATTATTATGGTTGGTAAAACCTAATGTTATTATGGCTATAAATTATTAAATATTATAAGATCAACCAATAAATCCATTCTATCATTATCTGCATTTAAATTCTTAGCATACAGATACCGATAAAGCGTTATGCAATAACGCATAATGCATAAACGTCATTATTATTATTTGACTTACAGTCACTTTCAAATTTGATTCCTTTGGTTTCTATTGATAAAATCTCCTGTTGTCTGATGACTATATTATTATTGAATATCTCGCAGTATGAATAAACGCATTGTATTTTATTTCAGAAAAGGTCAATGTTTAAAAAAGCAGTTCATCATTGTGGCTTTGTAACTGTGCCTTTTAAGGAATGCTGTTTCACCTTGACTTGCTATTTAACGTTCGAAAGGTAATTTACAAGGATCGAACACACATTATGAGTTTTATGGCACCATATTAAGAGATATCAAGGGTGTATTAATTTATACCTTATCTAACAAAACATACAATCTGTTTGTTGAAGTGAAAACTTCTTTACAACCGTTGTGATTTGAAACTCGATGAACAGAAAAATAGCGACACTAAAAAGAGACAAACTTATCCACAGGATTTAGCCTGTGAGATAATGAGATAGTATAATCGGTCTCCTTTTTGTGCGTTGCTTCGAGCCTCCCCATTCGTTTTTACTTAAGTTTACTGACGATTTTATTTCTACGGCGTGTGAATTGCACACTTTTTTTCTTACATTAGCTCCACACAGAAGGCCCTGAGGAAAAAAATCCCTCAAGGCTTGTATCATCTTTGGAGACGCCGTGTGGAAGGTCTTTTTAGGGAAAGGAAGGAGAGGAAGTTCTAGAAAGGAAAGAGGTATGAGAGATGGGTAGAAATTTGAGGCTCAATGTATACAGGTATGACCGAAGTGTGAATCCATCCCTCCCACAGCTGTGCAAGACGAGGGTCGAAAAATCCGACTGGAGAATTAAAAATCTCCCTTAACTAGTCTCTCCCGATTCGGCCCGCCACGCAGTAGTTGGGCCAATACATCCGCCGCCAAGACCTAGACAAACCTCTCCCTATGAACCCGTGCTAAATCACCAAACGTAGCGAATAACTTTGTGAGTTGAGAATAGGAGTGACCTATGAAAGGGTTGTTGGTTTTGAAATAAATCATTCCCGGGACGGCGGTATCCATATCCGCCTCCCAAATTGGAAAAAAAACGATGAGCTCTGGTGTTTTGAGATTGTATAATTTTTTTTAAATGGAATTTTTAGGTTTTTCTAGATTTTCGGATAAAATTTGTGCTTAAAAACTTCTGATTTGGGACACAAACGTACCTTCTTCAGGGCAGTATAACAACTAAATATTACTTAATCTCTCCTTTACCTATTTGTATTTTTTGTTTCATTTCTTTATCATCTAGACGATTTTTTTTAGATATACCTGTTTGTTTTTTTTATTATATTCAAGTTATACTTAAATTTTAAATAGGGTTGGTACCTACTTACCTATGTAAAAACCGATGTATAAATTAGAACATATTCATACAAAATTATTATTAGTAAAGAATAACTAATTGAGAAAAACCCGAACGTTGTGTAAACGTTTGATCAATTACCTACTTTATTATCTTACAAATAATTTGATGAAAGCAAACATCATAATGTGATAGTCCTTATCGCAAGTCAATTTAAATAGATAGCGATTATTGTGCACGATGAGACCCTTATCTGGTAGATAACGCAAATTTCGAATGTTTCACCATAATAATTATTGTTGATAAGCAACGGTTGAGATCGCATTGACTTCCATACTGCAGCAAGTTGCCGAGACGTTAGCACGAACCCAACCGGATCTTATACATATAATATTATGTATATAATTTTATGATCTTACCCCGAAATTTCTTAAAAAACATTTTTATCCATTGCTTTCGATAAATCGCACCTTATTTGGAAAGTTTTTCAAAGTTTTCAAACCGAATTTTCGTAATCTATTTAACAATTTTAGTTAAGGTATTTTAGTTTATCATATTTTATTGGAAAATATGTAAATCGGACGTGGCCCTAGCTTGGAAGTGCATTAGGGAAATGTAGTTAGAACAGGGTGGCCACAGACCTGGAAAACCTGGAATTATCAGGGAATTTTACTGAACCTGGAATTATCAGGGAAAAGTCAGGGAATATCAATTTTTTTTTTATAATATCAGGGAATTCCAAAAATAAAACTGAATTCGTTATTTTGCGATTTGTGAAACCCCAAAGTTGTGTTTTATTACTTTTACTTGCGACGTGTGTATTGTGTGTAACAAAAGATATTCCGGCATAGACAAACTAGATAGGTAGGTTTTTTAAAATTATTATTTTCGTAAATGCCCATGTGATATTTTTTTAGTATATTTTCTTAGTTAATGTTTTTTGTTTATTTGTCTATTTTTGTCTGGTCTTTTCATTTCTTCACAAATTGTCGTCAGGCGAAATATAGTAAATTTGTAACAAGTGTATTTTGTTTTTAATAGATTATTGTGATACAAAAAATAATAAATGCTATAGACGACGGAATTCCCTTTATTATTTATCTAACGAACGATATCCCCTTATATCAAATTACTTAAACATATCAGGGAAAATGTAGAAACTGTCCTGTAAAACCTGGAATTATCAGGGAATTTTGAAATCCGTTTTTTGTGGCCACCCTGTAGAACCGTGTGCAATGAATTATTATGCCCTAGCTGGTTATATAAATATGGTTCTATTTGCATGTTTAGGTAGTTCTATTCTATGTTCTAAATGGGTAAGTATACGTCCTATTTAAATAATGTCTTTTAAGACAGGTTCAATTAAAATTACACAAGATTCAACCTCAAAATCGGAAATTGGTAAATAGATAATGAGAAATCGTCTTTGCAAACTTTGACACCTCATATCTTAGAACAAGGTGAAGTGAGGTTAGAACCCTATCCAATTGAAGTGAAGAAATATTTTATATTTTATTCCATACATGAATGCATTGCTGAGGAATATTTAAAATATGAACTTCTTATTTAGTTTGGTATTTATATTTAAATAATTAGAGACCACGTCAATAGCTGTCAGTTAACAGTACCGGAAAGGAATGGTTAAGATCGCATTGACCTCCCGACTGCAGCAAGTTGCCAACCGCACGAAACCAACCGGATCTTAAACCGAATTTCGATTAACCTTTCAAATTATGTACTTTATACGTTTATTTTTACAACATCGAAATGCTCTTACGTTTTTTGCAAGCTCAAAAGAGGAAAGCAAGGTGCCACCATAGATGGTTTATAATTAGATGTGACACATTGCCAAAAAAATGACTCTACATTGTTACAGGTTAAAACATCCATCTATGTATGCCTATATCGAAATGCCTTTGTGCTGCTAAAACATTGCCAAAGGGATTAGCAAATAGTATTAGTTAATAGTATTAGCTTTTTAGCAGGACAGTGTGGTTTTATCAATTTAAAATAACTCTTAATTAAATCTGGAGACAGAAAAATCAGAAAAAGATATTGGCAC
The DNA here is from genome assembly GCA_917880885.1 of Limnephilus marmoratus. NCBI lineage: Eukaryota > Metazoa > Arthropoda > Insecta > Trichoptera > Limnephilidae > Limnephilus > Limnephilus marmoratus. Next base: position 18,281,508 of record OU862910.1, on the reverse strand, counting down.
CTCTGAGACTCGAACCCAGGACCTTTTGCTTTCGTGGCAACAGCGCTACCAACTGAGCTAAGGTGTCTATATCCAATTCGGTCACTTTTATCTGTATCACACTTTGACTAAGAACTACCAACATTATCTTCATTTTCTTGATCCCGAATTGAATATAGACACCTTAGCTCAGTTGGTAGAGCTGTTGTCATGAAAGCAGAAGGTCCTGGGTTCGAGTCCCAGAGTTGCCAATATCTTTTTCTGATTTTTCTGTCTCCAGAGTTTCGATTGAGTTTCGCGAATATTGTCACCATTTAATTAAATATTACAATTTGAGGTTTTACTCATAAAGTAAAAAAAAAACTCTTAAATTCTCGGGAATAAGTTTTTTTTCTATATTTAAGGTTCGCAAAACACAATAACTGTCAAATTACATTGTCACTTCTAGAATGTCGGCAATATAATGCTAAAAATGTCCATGACTACCTGTAGTTCGGCCATTGAACGAACCAAATGGTACACGATTTTAAGTATCCATATAAATGGGTTGACTTCTCTAATTTATAATATCTCTATGGGTGCTACGAATAAAACGTTCGCTTTCTTTGAATGACACCATGGATTCGATTTCCATTGAAGTTGAACATTGTTGAAAGTTTGTTTTAGTGTTTATAATATTAATTTTATATATTTATATAATTATTATTGTCAGTCACGATTTTCGCAATGAAAGTGCATCTCTCCTTCGTGAATTTAAGTTATATTTATTTTATTTGAGAAAGCTGGCTAATTAAACTGTTTAATTTGATAAGTCAATATTTAAGCATCGTGTATCATCAATCTTAATCCAGACATTTCTATATTCTATCTATACTTCTCTGGTAGTGGTTAGATAGAGATTAATCTGATGATGTGATTGGAAACATAAGATTTAAGAGGTCAATTACTGTCGATGGTCCAAGTAAGTACAGGTTTGAGAATGCCTTCTCAATTCTGAAGCGATTGGACCCAACAATTCCACTGGCTCCTATCGACATACGAATAATAGTCCTAACCGTAGACGTCCTATATTATTATACGTGCTTAGATCTAACGGTCTTCCTTTACCTTTCGCAGTTGGTACTGAGCACTCGTAATTTGTAATACTTCGATTCAATCCGATCGAATTCCATTCAATGGATTACTGACTTATCGCGTATAACTTCGTTTAACTGAGCCATTGCTTCAAGAAAGTGGTCATTTGGTGGTTATATTTTGCAGAAAATAAAAGTTATCGTTATGATGTAAAGCATTGTCTAAATATACGTCAGAAAAAAATGTTTGTGACGATATTTGGTTAGCTTAAAGCTTATAAGTAGTGTCCGACCGAAACAGGACTTTCTACCGAAACAGGACTTTCTACCGAAACCGAATCTTTTTTAGACATGTTAAAAACCTTGTTTACTGAAATTTGGCTTATTTGTTACACTTATGCAGACAGTTAACACGTGTTAAATGAAATAAAAAAAAAAAAAAAAAAAATAATAATAATTGAAGGAGCTGAAAAAAATAAAAATTACTGCTAAACAAACAAAAATTAACAAAACATTTTGATTACTTTTGGGAACCAAAAATTTGTCAAAAATCAACACGTGCATTATAAAGGAAGGACCTCATTAATTGCGTATTTTAATTTTTTGCGTTTACAATCACAACATACTTATTACACGTGTTAAATGAAATAATAAAAAAAAACATAACTTAAAGTTGAAGTGAAAAAATAAATATCTATTTTCTTGATTATATCTTGGTACAAAACTTAAAAAAAATTACAAACATGTTAACTGTATGTAACAGAAATAACACATAAACCACAACATAGTCACGCCGGACCGGCCAGCGACCTCAGCTGATGATTCCGGATGACACACGAGCCACGAACTCACCCAAAGTCAGTCGAACGAGTACGATAATTCACGAATGCAGAGTTTCGGTGCGGCCGAAAGCTCGGCACATTTTCTGCCGAAACCGAAACTGATGCCGAAACTAGATTTTTTTGCCGAAACTTGCCGAAACCGAAACCGAACCTTCGGTCGGTCACCACTTATAAGCATAACTGACGTTCCTCTTCCAACACCAATTATCAGAATATTCTTATATCTTTTACTTTTATGTCCTTCTAAAGTTTCTGGTCATTTTATAATCTCTGAAGTCATGTATACTAAATGCCACACTAAATTTTTACTATTTTGTGATTTTTCCTAGTATTTTTTCTTTGCTTGCATGTATTTAAGTACGACATGCAATTATCGTTTATGGTATATTTTTACCGTTGATATTAAATATATATCCAATTTTCTTTGCTAGTTAATTATTGATTTATAAAACTAAAGTAAGTGCCATGAACAGCATTCAAAAAGGGACACTTGGATGGTTTGGACAAATAATGAATGGGCGGAGAAAGAAATGTCGGTGGATGAGGTAACCCAGGATAACACCAAGAGAATATCTTGGAGTTACTTTGGACAGGAGCCTGAATTACCGGAAACACATGGAAACAGTGGGCAAAAAAACCAGGACAAGACTAAACTTAGTCAATAAGCTGGCTGGTACTAGCTGGGGATGCGACGCCAACACGCTCAGAACGGCATCCACTGCCCTGGTTTTCTCAGCAGCTGAATACTGTGCTCCAGTATGTGCCAGAAGCGCCCACACTACCATGGTCGACGTTCAGCTTAATGCCACAATGCGAACCATCAGCGGAACCTTAAAATCGACTCCTCTTCCTTGGCTCCCCGTACTTGCAAATATAACCCCGCCAAGTATCAGGCGAGAGATTGCAACACTGAGGGAATACAAGAAGGCGCTGCAAAAAAGCGAAATACCCTTGCACGATGATGTCGTTTCTCACCCGGCATGCCGCTTAAAGTCTCGAAAACCCTTCTGGACGGAAGGAGAAAGACTCCTTCGAACACCTCTCACCCCAGAAGATAGGTGGAAGCTTGAGTGGCAACGCCCATCTCGTGCAAGACCCCACTGAGAGACAGCCTGGGTTCTCATTGCCTCGCAAACTCTGGACTGCCATCAATAGGATAAGGTGCTCCCATAGCCGTTGTGCTCACATGATGCATAGATGGGGCCTTAAAGAGTCGGCGACGTGCGAATGCGGTGCGGTGCAGACCACCGAACATGTGGTCAACGAATGCCCGCTCCATTCATTCCCCGGCGGGATTGAAGGGGTCCACAGGGCAACGCCTGAGGCCCTAGACTGGCTCGCAGACCTAGATGTTCCCCTCTGACCCCCCACCATACGAAAAAAGAAAACCAAGAGAATCAAATTCTAGAATCATGGTGTTATCAATAGTAGGATTAGTGGAAGAGAATGATGAATGTGATGATAAATGAAATTAATGAGTGCCAGGTCACAATTATGCGGCATGTCTTCCTCTCTGCCTATCCCAAGTGGGAATTTGGCGTGATGTCTTTTGTTTTTTAAACCGAAGTAAACCGCTTAAATTACAGTCATTTAGCAGTCTTACAATAACAATACGAAAATTCCTCGTGCAAGAGAGTGGTAATCAGATTAAAAATAAAATAATATACACTTTTGCTATTGACCCGATTTCAAGTGCTGTGGCGAATTTGCAACTACTGAAGGCTAACACAGGTATGCCAAAATCGCGAAATCTCGCAGGTGAGAAAATTAGTAAGATCGTAATGTCATGCACAATACACCCAAGCGTCGGGTGCCAGATGCCATTGAAAAAATGCATACAACGTTGAAGATTTATTCTCGATTGTTTAAATAGCTGATACATGCAGGCATGTTCTTAGCTTATGGGTAATGTGGTTCTAACAAACAGGCTGGTATTATTTACGTTCGAAGCCTAAGGCATCTAAGCTCGAGGTCTTCAATGTCAATGAGCTCTCTAAAATTTTGGGCTAGTACTGTAACACAAGTTTTAGACTCTGGTGAGAATGGTTTAGCATTTTGGCTGAGTCTGGAGTTTTGATTGATGGTAGATAATAATTAGATGATTTAAGAAAGATATTATTAAAGAGGTTTTTATTCTCTTTCATCTCTACTTGAAAACTTGAAAAATTAAGAGAAAGAACAGTAGATTAATGATTATGGAAAAACCGGTGAAGAACACTCGTGGAAGATGCGAAGGTTATTCTGAAAAGTGTTGTTATTAGTTATTACAGTCAGTACTTCAGTAAAATGACTGTTGCGTTGTTGAGAGATGTTTCGATATTAGTTTTATTTTTCTAATTTATCAGTTTTATCACCAACAATAAAAAAATATTGATCCACTACAGTTCATGACATTTCAAAGCTCAATTGTTTCTGATTGAAATCATGTTGCGAACTCTTCCGTCAGAAGCAAATATGCCGCTAGGATTTTCAAAAAGTCACGTTCTGAAGTACTTTTTATTATAATAGATGAACGGTCTCGTATATCAAATTTCTCACTGCCTTCTTGCTATGAAAGCAGTAGGTTCTGAAAATAGGTGTTGAAGTTGACCTATGAATTAGGCAGAAATAGCTGTTCAAAGTTATAGGTTTTAGTAGTAGCACATTGTATTATTTTCTATTCTATGGTTATTTAGATTAAAAAAAAGATTTTTTTGTTTTAGTCTCTTCGCTAATCAAGTTTCTTTAGTTTTCTTTTATTATTTTTAATTTGGTGCTTAAGTGAAACTCAATGAAGCGAGTGAAGTATGGATTAAAAAATAATGGATTGTTTATATTTTAAATGAAACCTATTCAAACCTACCGATGTTTATTATGTTAAAATAGTGATCAGCAACTTGCTGCCCGCGGGCACTTTTCACTTGGATAAATAAAATATCGAAAAATTTTCCGATAAAGAATATTTAACGGTTTTGGTTGTTTTGCAAAAGGGTTTAGCGAAAATCTTCGGTCTTTCTTCTAAGTCTTCAATTAGTCGTTCAATATAATAAGATTTTTCTTACAAAGACGAAATTTCGTACGAAACGTCTTTTGTTGATGAAGAAGCCATTGGTTTTTAAAAATGTAGATTATTTTGATTAAGTAAATAAATGGTGTTTTACAAAGTGATTTGTTGTCATTCACTTATTTATTATTTCTTAAAATTTTAGTTTTTAACATATTATCGATTCTTGAATGAGTCTTGCCTCCATAACTTCATTTTCATCACTGCATACATTTTTTTCATTTAAAATTCGGTAAATCTTGTACCTATATTTGCATTTTACGTTGAAGTTCTCATTTTATGTATTAAATGTATTTATTTGTAATATTTAAAAAAATTAAAATAAAAAAATGTTATTATTATAATAACTCTTGAAAATTAGAGAGCGCTGTGCGACATGTTTCTAATAATTGTTTTTCTTTTGTTACAGGTAAGTGACACATTTTTGATTCACGACTTCGCAATTGGTAAGATAATGAATTTAATGCGGAAAAAAGGACTCGTGATACTAGAGCGAGATTTCCTCGTTAACTTAACTATAAATGCGTGTATGGATGTGAATGATGCAATGAGAGTTTGCCAATACAGATTTGCATGGGGTTTCTATTCTATCTTTTAGAATGCTATGATTAATAATGTGTGTACGTATTTTTCATTAATGTGGTTAAAATTAATTAATCACTCATGGTCGTCGTTTGACTTCACCTGTACTAAACGGTGACCTGATGAATTTCATCACACCATTGAAAAATCGTTAAAAGTAATGAAAAAAAACTAGATTAAATGGGTTACGTTACTACAGGTTATAAGCATTTTTTCATCGCTTTTAATAACTTTTCAAAGTGTTGTTGAATTGCCACTTTGTTGAGTTGTTATGGAGCCATACTAAACTACCTTCATTCCTATTACCAAAAACATTAGCAAAGCAATTTATAAAACAGCAACTGAAACAGCGTTTTAAAGGTTTCCATTTCATAAAATACCGAAGTTTTCTTGCCTAAATTTTGTTTAACTTTCCGAATAGCAAAAATCAGTAGTGGCGTAAAATTGCTAGTAGGTGTTCTATTATATTTTCTTTAATATTTCAGAATGATAAAACCCTACAGTGCTTATTGGTTTGACATTGGATACATAAAATTTTTCGCCCGCGGCGCTTTGTTTTACGCATTCTGCGTTTGTTTAGCGGCTTCATTGACTGCAAATTTAACAACGTTTTGCTGTGAACAAAATGAAAACGGATAAATTGGCCCTTCGTCTAAAAAGGTTGATCATCACTGCGTTGAAGTATCGATGGCAGTGTTTTCAGAGTCTGAAGATGTGATGGCTGGGAGTGTAGTACGAATGTGGGCGGGTTTTTTGATGATAATTTAGTATTTTTAACCACCCACCAGAGTGAATATAAGTTTAAATGTTGAATCTCTGGAATAATATTATGCTTTTTGTCAGTTTATTGGTTTTGAGAACTAGTTTTTGTTGCCTCGATAAATGGAAATTTATAGTTAAAAATGCGGCCTACGTAGCGAAGTAGTCAAAGCATTTGGCTTTGACGTACGATCATTGATATATAAATGATAAAGAAACAATGGAAATTATTTCGTTTTCGTTCTTGTTTGCGGATTGCAAGTGTACACAATTTAAGTGTAGCGAATTTGTTGTTAAAATAATAATAATTTTATACGAAGCCATTAAATAGAACTCGGTATTTGGTTGTTTCCAGTAAAACAACAGACCTGCATTCCTAAACAACACGTTGAACGATTAACATTAAATAATTACTTCTTCTAATAGTGCAAAATTATTTTGTGGTAACATTTTAAATTCAAATTAATAGATAACTTTGTATTAACCACTTAATTATGTACAAAAATAGTTTCTCGGAGTTTGCCAACCATTTAATAGAAACTAGTCATACCTTTAATTTTAACAGTGGAATAGATTTAATACACTGTAATGTCAATGGCTTTCAGTTGGATAAATTAGAAATTTTAGAGATTAGAAAGAGTGTTAATGCAAATTTAAATATTATTAAAATTTTTAAATTTTTAATTGTTCTATATTGCCCCTCGTCTCTTACACATTATTTTCTTTCAAATTTTATTATTGTTTATGTCTATTATTTTCTCTATTACCTATGTATGTCTATTTTTAAATTAGTTCTGTCAAACCCTGAAGAAGTCAGCTTTGCTGACGAAACATGTCGTTTTTTGTATATAATTAAGTGGTTAATACAAAGTTATCTATTAATTTGAAATTAAATAATTAATTCATTACCCTTGAGTTTTTTGTGGAATAAAATATAAGCAGATAGATAATATAAGGGAACGTACCCATACTACGTGACACTTTTAGGGGGGGGGGGGTCTTCAAAAGGTCACGCTCCATACAAATGAGCGGCAGGTTGCTTAGGATTTTGGTCACCGGGGGGGGGGGGGGGGGGGGGTTAAAAATTGCAAAAAGTTGGTCACGTAGTTTGGGTACGTTCCCTAAACAGATAAAAGTGTATTGTGGTTATGTCTGTTGTGATCGAAGTAAGATTATTTTTCCCTCGGATGAAATTGATTAAAGTTTTTAAGATATCAGATTTCTTTCTTGTAAAGTTTTAGTATTTTTTTTTTGCCTCTGGGTCCTAGGAGTCCAAATTTAGCAAAATCGGTTTAGATTTTAGATCACACTTCTAGAGATCTACTGTTCAGTGTTTTCAACGATGAACCGCGATTAATAGGTACATTGTATAATTTCATTTATTGACGCCAGTTTTCACATTGACCTCATCACGATCGAAACATTAAAGATGCTGCGATATCTATGTTTTTTAAAGGCAAAAAATAATTGCACAGCTTTCAGACGGCGCCATTACAATATTTACATACATTTACCATACGTCTTTCATGTGTTACTTTTTTGTGGCTACTCCGATTTCCTCCGCTATCTCCCACCGGCAACTTTTACCTGTCAATCTACCGTCAAGCTTCTTACACTTGTGATTCTAATTACAATTTATTTACAATTGACACCTAGAGCCGCATTCAGACGAAGCAAAAAAACACCCGGGAGTCTTTTTGTGGTCAGTGACAGCTAGCCCCGATCGTCGGCCAAATGTCGCCTGCAGCAGCAAGCATTTTGGAGACTTTTGTCCAATTTTTCTTGAACTGTATAGCTGTCACAACGTTTTTTTTTTAAATCTTAGACTTCATTTTGTTTTTTGGGGTTTTCAACGTGGCAGTAGGTAGAGACCTGAGGTGAGGCGTTTGTTAATTCGTTCGTGGTCTCGATAGAGTTAGTGATCTACACGTTGAGTCGGGAGGTTGATAGTTTGGTTCTCAAAATGATATCTATCTACTAAATTTTTTCAATGGTCACCATCTTTGTTAAAGTATTTGCCATTAGGTTATTTTAGTATTTTCACGTTTACGGAACGGCGACGATATAAAAAGGCAATAAACGTATGCTTCTTATCACAATAAAGCTGCAGCTCTTTCTTGCATTAAATGATGATGAGACAAAAGACGAGACACACATTGTATGTCTCTTTCCTCCAAAGTACTACTTTTTTTCCTTTGAAGGAAACATACAAACGAACATTGTGTCTCATTTTTGGTCTCACCATTATTTAGTGTGTAAGAAAGAGCTGCAGCATTATTGTGATATTGGAACGTATGTTTATTGCCTTTTTGTACCGATGTTTCGATGGTTCCATGCCAACTCAGAATGAAACCAACTCAGAACCACCTTAGAAAGGTCATTAAAAGCTATGAAAAAAATATTTTAAATTAGCCGGTAACTCAAACAGGGTGGCCACAGACCCGGAAAACCTGAAAAACCTGGAATTATCAGGGAATTTTACCGAACCTGGAATTATCAGGGAATTTCAATTTTTTTTTATAATATCAGGCAATTCCAAAAATAAATCTAAAATCGTTATTTTGCGATTTGTGAAACCCCAAAGTTGTGTTTTATTACTTTTACTTGCGACGTGTGTATTGTGTGTAACAAAAGATATACCGACAAAGACAAACTAGATTGGTAGGTATTTTTTTATTATTATTTTCGTAAATGCCCATGTGATATTTTTTTAGTATCTCTTCTAATGTTAATGTTTTTTGATTATTTGTCTATTTTTGTCTGGTCTTTTCATTTGTTCACAAATTGTCTTCAGGCGAAATATCATAAATTTGTAACAAGTGTGTTTTGTTTTTAATAGATTATTGTGATACAAAGAAATGATAAATGCTATAGATGACGGAATTCCCTTTAATATTTATCTAATGAACGATATCCACTTATACTCGTATCAAAATAAACATATCAAGGAAAAATGTAGAAACTGCACTGGAAAACCTGGAATTATCAGGGAATTTTGAAATCCGTTTTTTATGGCCACCCTGTCAAACCTAACTTAATCTATTTAACCATTTTCTTAATTTTTTTATCATCACTCTTCATGACCTTTCTGAAGTGGTTCTGAGTTGGTTTCATTCTGAGTTGGCCGTTTCGTAAACGTGTTAATATTAAAAGCACTGAGCTTTGGCTGTGAGCTTTTGGACTTCCAATGTGAGCAGGGCTGAAGATTGAAGATGGATGCATTTGAAAGTTTTGAAATGTATACTTTTTTCTGAGGTGGTTCTGAGTTGGTTTCATTCTGAGTTGGCCGGTCACCGTTTCGATTTTAGCCATTTCGTAAACGTGGTAATATTAAAAGCGCTGAGCTTTGGCTGTGAGCTTTTTGACTTCCAATGTGAGCAGGGCTGAAGATTGAAGATGGATGCATTTAAAAGTTTTGAAATGTATACTTTTTTCTGAGGTGGTTCTGAGTTGGTTTCATTCTGAGTTGGCCGGTCACCGTTTCGATTTTAGCCATTTCGTAAACGTGGTAATATTAAAAGCGCTGAGCTTTGGCTGTGAGCTTTTTGACTTCCAATGTGAGCAGGGCTGAAGATTGAAGATGGATGCATTTGAAAGTTTTGAAATGTAAACTTTTAAATAAAAACAATTGATTTTACTTAGTAATAATAAAAGAAGAGAGAAAGTATTACTATGCGTTTGAATCTTGAAAGGGAACTTGAAAAACTTGTGACTCGTAAGTGCCTTTTTAATCTCTCAGGAGACGTTTAAATCAATTAATCAATTGAACTAATCCGTACATTAGTTGGCTTAACAGTATGAGTCAGTCGTATGATACGTATTTTTTGTATTAATTTGCTTCAACTTTAGCTTGTTCTTTTAAAACACGCAGTTGTTGGCGCACCCGTGTGATGTCACCTGGTCTCGTTTCACTAGTTGATCTACATACTCCTCAGACTTCTGCGACCCATTCTTATCTCTGCATATCCGAGCCTTACCTGTCCGGGCCCATATATGTGACTCACCTTCCACCTCTTTTCCAGATTGTTTGCAAATCAATCACAAATTATGATCTCACGCCACAGCATGTGCGGAAAGTAAATAGAAATACGAACGGAGAGTTAGGCCTCGGGCTGTTTCGGTAGAAACCAAGCAGCGAAACGATTTCTTCGATTTATTAAAAAAGAAAACTAATGTTTTCGACATGAGTTTTACTTTGTTTAAAAAAATCTGTGTGTGTGCCAGTGTATTCAGTAGCATTCCTGCTCGCAAGAGAAAGAGAATCGTGAAACTTTAATGACACCTTCACCTACTTAATTTCCTGGGTAGGGTAAGCCTACATTCTCACTGGAAGCCGCACAAGTTTTTGTTCGAGCACAGATATTTATATCCCGGGTATTATTATTACGAGTCTGACATTTATATCAGTCGGCTAACGTCGATAAAACACGTCTTGTTTTGCAAATATCCGAAACATATTGACATAATATCATTTGAACAATCCACAGAGAATACACATAACATAATTGCAATTTATAATTTAATAATTTAGTCTAGTATGGTAGTTAAAAAAATGACAAAAAACTGTAACTAAAAGAAATGTCTTAAATAATAAAATAAAAAATTTAAACATAAATAATCTTACGGTTTGGTTTTCAAAAGTATGTACAGAATTTTTTCATAATTTAATAATATCATATTAACCAAACATCGCTCAAAAATAAATTGTTCACAATAATCATTATCTGTATTTTTGGTCTTTTTTATAATATTTTAAAATGCTTCTTTAACATAATAATATATTCAAGCCACAAGAATACTACATTAAGGTTTTCGGCATATATTTTGCCTTTTCTCATCAAAATTGGGTAATCTTTACAATTTTACAAGAACCTTTCAATTTTGAGAACGGATATTTCGATTTTCGAGTGCCAATGTTACGCTAGGCTATCGCTTTTCTTAAAATTAAAACTTGGTAAAAGAAGAAAATTATACATAGGCCTGAAAAAACTGACTTTGGCCTTTTTAGACGTATTAAAGGTGTAATTTGAAGACGATTCTTCTTTCGTTGTCTCCACTATGTGGGGAAGCCTTTGAATTTTGATACTTTAGCTGGAGAATGTTAGAAGTGTTCTAACTGACGAGGAAGTCTTTATTCATATTCAGCATGAGAGGGATCGCCTTGTCACAATCAACAAGTGGAAACTATTTTCATCTCGTGAAACTAAACTGAACTGTAGCATACCGCGTCTCTCAACTTAAAATTACGTTAAATTGTGTGGGAAAACTTGGATTCGGAAGACAAGACATCGTGGCAGAGGAACTTAAGAGGGATAGATGCCACATCTCTCGTTTATGTTTATTTTAGATCGACTTCATACAGGAGGCCCTAAACTTTAATGAAATCTTTCCTTTAGGACCTATATGAAACTAATTCCTCAGGACCTTTGTCAACTTTGTGGATGTTGTGTGAAAGGAAAGGAATGAGGTAACTTTGACCTTGCTGTACGAGAAAAAAATTGTTACGTCAAATGTCAGCCGTGTACAAATATTGGCCACGCGTTAAACATCTCTTCCGGTCTCACCAGTTTCGAAGGGATCATAGACGCTTGTTCTTCGAACCACTTTCCGTTGAAATACCGATAGAACTAGCGCTAAACTTCGCGCTGCAGAACTCCGTGATACTTTCAAAACGGTTATCGCCGACCTCGTCTTCAAAAGAAGAACAATATTGATGTTTATTTATGAGCAATTAATTAATGTTTTATTTCTGTCCATGGCTGAGAAATACGAGTACGATATTATTTTGGTAAGAATTAAATTATTACTGTGTGAAACGATGGTAAATGCGTCTACTGTGATGTATTTTAGGCTAATGTATGTGTATGTGCAAATCACAACACGCTTGCCTGCGTTTTTTGGTCAGAAAACTTATTCCGTCACTGACATGACTTTTCCGCATTGCAATACCGTGATAACGTAAACGTAGATCTGTTGGCAATATCTGGGCTGCTCGCTGTTCCTCTGCAGCTGAGTGAAATGTAAAATGTACGTTTCTGAAATCATTTTACTTTTCCGAGTCTTTGTGCTATATGCATAATGAATATTCTCAGTGAATGAAGTAAGCTCACGGCCCGAATTGTCTACTTTGGTGGAAACATTTTTAACAATCGTGGAAGCTATCTGTGTTATGTGTTTTATTGTTGATTTTTGATGTTTGATAAACTGCTTGCTATCCCAGCTGTTTTAATGGAAGATCACTTGTTAAACTTGTGTATACAATGGATTATTAGGGTGCGACTGTTTCTGTTCTGATATGATTGCACTAGTGATAAGATAGAATTTTTGTGTAAAACGAGAACTGAGTCAAACTTAGCTGCAGGCCATGCGAAGATGTTCATGTATTGCGTCTTCGGGCTTCTTCACCTATCATCGGGGCGCAAACGCATATTTGCGCATTACCACAAGCGCGGTTTAATGCATGGCAAAAATACACGGATGGTATTCAGTTATCGGTTTCACATATTCATCGCTTTTTACCCCCTTCGAGGAGTACAGAAATAAACAATATACAATTTAATAATTCGAAATGTATCGATTATCAAAATCATTTCAAGATGAAATGGATCATTTCGACACAGTTATTTCAATTATATCGTCTTTTTTCAATTCCATGTACGGACTCTTTGCTTCAGTCAAGACTGTTTAATTACTCGATTGCACGAGGGTGATTTCACACGACCAAAGTGAAAACACATTTATGTATGATTCATTGTTATCATTCAAAATTAAGAAGCAATCTCAATTTGGCACCATTTTATATTTTCACCATTGTGGATTGAATGTACGTATACAAATAATAATTCGTCTATTTTCGCCGTACAATGGATGTTTACAAATCGGTGTTCAGTGATCAGCGATCACCATACAAGCACTATTTATTAAGTATTATTTCTTTTACAGAAAAGAAACTCTCTACGGATCACATTCACTTCTTCGTCAGCCATTATTTCTCTGAATAACACCTGGGGCTCCATTTCATTAAGAGCTCTATGGATCGTGGTGTATAATCAGAATGCTTTTCACAAATTGTGTGATAATTGTACGCTCCACAATCGGTTCACCTCGTGATCTTACCTGCCTTCCTTTTCCTCTCTTCCTCCATTAGATCTGCTTTATCTCGTGTTCGAGGTTCGAGGGTACAAGGCGTGGGAGAACGGTGGTTCTGTCTTGCCTTCACAATTCCTTTTGTTTGGTTCACACTTCCCACTTCTGCGGAGTGTTTTATGTTTTATGACTGATCAATAATTGTAAATGTGATAACAATGGGTCATCGCTTTCCGCACGCCCAGCTTCATTGTCCCGGCTGTCCGGGCGAGAGAACGTGCCGGAGCTTGGTTCCTATTAATTAGGAAACTTTATGACTAACTTAACACATCTCTTTATTACATTCAAATGGGGGAGCATGGCATTTGTGTGTTCCGGCTTTGTCGCTAGTTTCTTTACCTGCATTTTGATGGAAATTCTTGGCTTCAAAAGGTTCGGGGTTATATTTGTTGAGTGTTGAATCGTCCTATTTTGAAATATTTGACTTCATTTTCTACCTGTCAATTTATATTTAAAATCATCTTGGTTCATATCCATCTATGGACTCTTTTACTTTCAATTTAACGTCGGTGTCGCAACAAATTTGTCTTTGTATCATTTTGTGTATGCTTTTACTAGAAGCAAAAGTGTCAAATCATTCCGAAATTATTGTCATCATATTCCTTTACTTTTTTGCTCGATCATTCCTTTTCTAAAAACCTTACAGTCAGAATCAGAAATCATTCACGTTATTGCAAGTTTATCTGAAGTTTTTATACGCAATCAACCAATATACCAGTAATTCAACACAAGTGTTTAAATTTCATTCCTCAATCATTTACTTGTTTTCGAAAACAAAAAAGTCTCAACTTTGAGCTCGATTTACCACCTACTCCAGATCTCCAGAGACCACCAATGGACCGCACAATATTCATAAACATTTTTGAAAGTTCCATAAATTCTACTTTGAAATTTTTGATTTTGGTAAGAAAAACTTTCATCATCCACGTTCAATGAAAACGCCTAATCTAAAATAAACGTTAGTTTATTGCCTTCAGTTCTTATCATTTTATTGTTTAATTAACACAAGTGTCAAATCAAATTGTTGCATTGTTCTGCTATTCTAGGCTTATCGTTTCCAGACAACATTGATTCCCAAAGTTTTATAAAAGTCTGTGTTTTTTTAACTTAGCTGTTGAATTTTGTGCACAAAACATGTTGTGAGGAAATAGCACGCAATATAATTTTGTTTTATCCCAAATTAAATACCGACAATAATTGTGTACGAAAAAATGTACAAAGTTAATTTTATTGAATATGTCTAGTAATTTATTATTTCGTTCTTATTTAGTAAAACTTTAAGATTGTGCCAAGAAATAATTATTTTAATTTTTTAAGAGTCACAGTTTTTTGTGAGATTGCATGTAATTTGCCTTGCTAATATCGTTGGCTTGCTGCGAAAAGTAACTGACTTTTATGTGGATTCTTTTTGACCTACTTTTTGTATTTTTTCTTACAGGGCAGCTGAAATTATCCTTTGGAATAAAAAATAATACATTTTTTTAGTTTGTATAACATAAAATTTAAACCTCTCAATTTTAATAGCCGTTTTTGTAAATAGTCAATATCGTCGTAAATAGTTAACATATTTGGTGATTTTTCTCTAAAAGAAAACAGAGTGTTCCTAGTTTTGTACCTATTATATTTAGGTAAACATTATCAGTTTTCAATTTGAATAAATTTTATGATGATTACCTTTCTTTACCTTATCTTTGTAAGCTTGCGACAAATCAACATTCATTGTTTGACTAACAACACAATATTTTTTTATGATTTTGAAACATTCTCAAAGAGTTAAACCGTAAGAAAATTCCTCCGAAATCCGATATCCATTACGATAGAGTTAGATCTCTATCTAATGTACATTTAACCGCTCAGGAAAATTTGTTCAGTTTTCAAAACAGCTCATGTAGGTCTCATTGAAATTATTGTGTTTTCCTTACTATTATAATGAGAAATACGATATAAACGGCGTAAGAAAGAAAAACATCACGCTTTATATTCAAAACTAAAAGTTAACCACAAAAGAAGTAAAATATACATCTATTTGAATTCAACAAAATTAAAAAGTAAGGTGAGCTATATTTACCCCTTTTTTTTATTTTTACATTAAACTTTTATATTTCAAAAACTGTATATTTATTATAATTATTAAATTTTAAAGCGTATATCATCACCTTTCATACACAGTTTTTAGTTTTCGGATAAGTTCAGAAATATTCCATTTATTTGAATTTTATTGCAAAGCAAAAATATTTTACATTTTTATATTGTAAGGCTGGGGATCGAACTTTAAATGCCGTTTTCTCAGGCTTTATTTCGCCGAACCTACCGAAACTTGGGATTCTAAATAAAAAACTACGATCTTTATAGGAATCAGACGAAAATTCTGCACAAAGTAGCCTAAGGGGTTAAGGCTCTGCAACCGGGCCCGAAAAGAAGAAGATGGCGAGATACGAAATTACGAATGTTAGAGGAGAGCGCTAACATTTACAGCGACAAAATCGATGCGAAAATTGCGAAAATGTTTAATAAAACACGACTCGTTTAAAATAGAGCAAAAATCTCGCAGGCTTTATCTTAAACAGCATTTAAAGAAACACTGTGAATTTTTTTCATACATATAGCTTGTAAAATAACTGAAACAAACGTGTTAATAATAATTTTTGGAGCATACTTTGCGATTTTTTTCTATCGAGGGAATTTTATATAATTTGCGTTTCGGCGCAGACAACGTCTAGATATTATCTTCAAGAATAGCATATATTTTTTTAAGAGCTTTAAAACTTACCGTGTTTAAGGGAAATATGTAATAAATCGGTACAAATCCGGGTTGCGGGCCCTTAAGAGTGAGTGACACAATTCTCGTCTCGTACCTCATTAGGTATGTATTGCATTATACAATGTATGGTCACCTTTAATAATATGCCGCTGTGCCTTCCGGGTGAATGATCCTATCTAGAAATGCCCATAAAAAGTAACATAGGGCAATTTCGTATTCGCATTTAAAGCAGTTAACAATGATCAGACAATGCCGGAGAACCCCACGCTAAAATAACGCCAAAGGTTAAAACAGGCGCCTGTACGAACTCCATATTTAATCGTTCACTAGGTCGGAAACGATTCTCGCGAAGTGGCATGAAGCAAAAATCATCTAATTTTAATATATCTATGTTTTTTTTATTGTTATAAAGTTTAATTTGTAGAACTCCGTTTTAATTTTTATTCCTTTTATGTATTCAATAATATTGTTATTCAATTTTTTTGTCTATGAACAAGTTCTGCTATGTAATTATTAGATATTGACAGCTCTTTCGCCTTCTGAAGGCAGTATCAAGACGGTTTAAAATAAACTGTTTTTATAAATTGAATAATACTAGATATTATTGAAAAATATAAAAAAAATAAAAAATAGGATAAAATTTAAAAAAAAAACTTTGGTTATTGCTTGTTTTCGAAGGTAAATGCGTCTTATATTATCACTATCTCTTTGCTGAGGATGGTGACCCCGATGCATTTGTTCGATTAATAATCGAGTGGATAAACGCATCGGATTCCCGCCCAGATTCTCCACCATGCATTTTTTTACAGTAGCTCCACACAGGAGGCCCTGAGGAACAAAACAATCACTCAGGACCGATGTCATCTTTGGAGATGCTGTGTGGAGGGTCTTTTTGTGCAGGAAAAGGAGGGGAAGTTCTGGAAAGAAAAAATGTGGTGACCGACCGAAGGTTCGGTTTCGGCAAGTTTCGTCAAAAAAATCTAGTTTCGGCATCAGTTTCGGTTTCGGCAGATTTTCTGCCGAACCTTCGGCCGCACCGAAACGCAATTTAAATTAAAATACTCAATTAATGATGTCCTTTCTTTATAATGCACATAAGTGTTGATTATTGACAAATTTTTGTTCCAAGAAGCAGTTAACATGTTTGTTAATATAAAAAAAATTTTTTTACGCATAGGTACTATTAATTATTGTTTTTTTTTTTTTATTTCATTTAACACATGTTAACTGTTTGTAAAAGTGTAAAAAATAAGCCAATTTTCAGTAAACAATAACACGTATAAAAAAGTTTCGGTTTCGGCCGAAACTGAGACAGCTGCCGAAGATTCGGTTGGACACCAGAAAAATGTATGAAGGGTGTGTAGGAATCTAAGGGTCCTGTGTCCAGGAGTGACGGACGCATGAATCCATCCCTCCCACTGTGGTGCAAGGCGATGGGTCGAGTTAGTCCGACTGGAGAGGTCTAGGTTAGTTCTCCCTCAATCAATCTCACCCGATCCAGCCCGCCAAGGTGGGCGAATGCATTCGCTGCTTAAAACTAGACCTTATGAACACGGGCATCCCTGCTAAGTCACGAAACGTAGCGAACTACTCGAGGTGATCTATTTCAGGGGTGTTGGTTTTCCCCGCTTTCCAAATTGAAATTAGCATTAGCTGTATTTTGGTGACGTGTCTAAATTACTAAGTACTTTTATACCTTCGTCCTCTTTTTCTTCTTCGTCTTTTTCTTTCATCTAAATAACAACATTCCCCAATAAGGAACTCCAGTTAAAAATATTATGGCTTTAAAAAAATATGTTCATATAGACCAATAAATGCTGATTCTGAATATATAAGTTTTATTTAATAATATTAAACGCAGAGTTTTTAAAAAATGATTAAAAAGTCCAATTTTAATCGGGTCGTAAAAACAAATTTTAGTGGTAACTGTTCGACGTGTCGTGACGTCACCGTAAAGTCATTGTATGGGAATGTATGATATGACTCAAGCCATCGTATTAATTTATTCGTTTATTTACATACTGTTTATAGAGATTTGGTTGTTGTGTTTATTGAAACATTATTTAGGCCAAAATAATGTTTAAAAAATAAAGGTATCTCTTATTAATAGTTTATCTTTATTATTGAAAATATTCAAAAACTACTGCACAAAAAATAGTAATGCTACTTCTATGAAGAATACTTCGAACAACGGAATTCAAAATGGCGGCAGTTGATCAGCTGATTGCCCCATTCTATACTATTTTTTCAGGATTGATGACGTCACATCATTCACCATACATACGTACGGTGGTTTTCGGGGATCTTGAAAAATTAAAACTTTGACAATTATTTTAACTATTAAAACTAACTCTAAAAATAAAAATAAAAATGCAGTTATTTAAGTTAGAACGTCATTATTCATTAAAAAAAATTAAAAAATTGGACTGGAGTTCTCTATTGGGGATGCTACTCGTATATATTTGCACTAGCTCCAGGCAATTGAAACGCTGCGTTAAAAAAAGTCGGCGTCGCATAAATCTCGTTCCCAAACTTACCAGACACCTAACTATCGGTTCATTTGTATCTCATAGGCCAATCTCTTGCATATCTGAGCCAATAATGAGCTGCCTCTGGTGATGTAACGTGTAACCAACTCCGCCCGCTTTGGATTTGAACAGGTGTGAGATTCTAAAAACGGGTTCAAGGAAGGAGGGTATCAAATACGCCAGAAAGTCTGCCGTCTATTTGAATTTGCCGCACAGGTGGTGTGTACCTAGTAGGAATAATATACGGTGTATACTATGTTCTATGAGGTGTGTGGATACTTTGATCATGTGGTGCAAGGCGCGCAATAAGAGAGCTTAGCACCTAGCCTGAAAGGTGGCGATTTTATTCGAATTCGAAACGAAAAATCGTGAAAATACCATAATATTCTTTGATTTAACTTACGATGGGGTGAGATTTGTCCGGGTCTTGGCGGCGGTTGCACCTATCCACGTACTACTAAGCTAGCCGTATCGGTGGAGACTAATTGATGTAAACCTTTTGACCTTTTCAGCAGGACTCTCTCGGAACATTGAGTTGCACCCAAAGACGTTACATACTTTAGACGCGGGGTAGAAATCTCAAAGTGGGAAGCCAAAAACAAGACAATTGCACTGGTCTCGATTTCTAGTACTTTAGTACTACATCACTCGTCAAGTAAGGTCATGTCTTACCAGTAGGAAAATTGCATTTAAAAAGCGCCAAAATGCCCTCCTGTATGATGAGAAAATGTTTCCATAACACGGCAAACATTAGTAAAAGTGAAGAAATAACACATGTACACACAAATTACTTATTACTATCGATTATTATAAGCAATACAATTAATTTTTATGTTCCCCGTCCGACAACTTTGTACGTCATTAGAGAAAAAACACACATTCTTTGATTGTCTTATGGTACGGCAACACTGAGGCCAACTTCCAACTTCAAACTTTCGGACGATTGTGTAGAAGAGGTAGTTCATGCGTTGGAAGTTCGAGTTGGAAGTTTGGCTTCAGTGTGGAAGTAGCATAACTTTTTAAAACATGAATAACTTTTGAATTAAGAAATTACTGAAAACCGCTGAAAACAAAAGAGTGTTGCTCACTTGCCACATTATTTTGCGAGCATGTGAGACTATGGCAGTCTATTTATATAACGTCATTGCTTGCACCGCAGTGAGTGCGATGGATTCAAATGTCCGTCACTCCTGGACACACTGACCACCAGATTCCTATAATTTTTCCTTTGCAGAGCGTTCTCTCCCTTTCCGAAAAAGACCATAAACACAACATTCCCAAAGGGGATTTTTTTTCCTCAGGGTCTACTGAGTGGAGCTAATGTAAAAAAACTAATAAATTTGCCTTTTCTTTAAAATGTTTGACATTTTCAAGTCACCTGATGATCTGAAAAAAATATTCAGAACATTGAACAATTTCTCTTTGCTTATGAAAGTACTATTTAAATTCCTACCCGTCACGTCACGCTACATAATTCATACTTTTCACCTCACACTGTCACAGTCGTCGCTTCTTTGAAGCATCTACCCTGTACTGAGGTGCCCCACTAAACGCCAAGGAAAATCTAAAGAGGCAGTTTTTGTTCTTACCAGCTTAATACGCCATCTAAACTCATTTCCTTACATTACCTCACCTTAACGTCTCTTCCTCACTTTAGTTCGCTTTTAACACAATGCTTAAAGAAAGCAGAGATAGGTTCATGATTTTATTACTGCTGTAAAACTGGTCTAGTTGAAAAATTGCCACCAGGCAATTAGTCTAATTTTATTTTTTGTAAAATTTACGGTGCATGTACAAATATAATTTTCTAAACAAAACTGCTCTATTTAAAAGCAATAGAAAACTCAAACAAATTTCAATTCTTCCAACTCCCAAATAAATAAAAATTAACTATCACTCCTTCCTTTCCGTACCTTCCTCTTCCCCATCTCCTTCCCCTCCCCACTACCGCCAGCCTTACAACATACCCCAATTAGGGATGCCATAGTCTCACTGGTTCCAGATGGGAGCAGCTGGGACTCTTGTGAGGTATTCAGATTTAGGTCACCCTAAGGGTTTCGCTATGTTTGGTGACTTAACAGGAGTGCCCGGGTTCATGGGGTGAGATTTGTCTAGGTCTTGGTGGCCGATGCGTTTGCACGTCTACCGCGTGCGGACCGGATCGAGAAAGACTGTTATAGGGATACATTTTGACCTCTCTAGCGGACTCTCTCGACTCATCACCTTGCACTGCAGTAGAAGGAATGGATTCATATTATGTCCGTCACTCCTGGACACACTGACCCTCAGATTCTTACTCACCCCTCATACATTTTTCCTTCCTAGAACTTTCTCTCCCCTCTTTCCCTTAAAATACCTCCCACATAGCATCCCCGATGATGATCTAGGCCCCGAGGGAAATGGTTTTCCTCAGGGCTTCCTATGTGGAGCAGATGTAAAAAAAATCACATTAAAAACAAATGTAGGTATAATATGGGGCCATTCATTTATTACGTAAGACGATTTAGGGGGGGAGGAGGTTCGACCATGTCTTATTTTTTCTTACAAGGGGTGGGAGGGAGTCTTGATAGTTTTTACGTGAGATCACAAAAATACGCAAAGTTAAAATTTTTAATACCTTTGTAAGTACTAATAAACATTTCTAAAATTTGTTACTTTGAAAAATAAACATTAAAACAAATCAAAAGTGTATTCATTTTTTCCTTTAGATTCTTACGTATCTAATAATTTTAAACAGGGGGGCATGGGGTCGGCCTATTCTTATTTTTCCTTATAATAGGGGGGAAGGGGTCGTAAACTAGCAAAATTCGTCTTACGTAATAAATGAATGGTCCCTATGAAGTGTTCATAAATATAAAATGTATTCGTTGTTCCTCAAATCAAAGCGTGCATTATTTCACACCGCGCCATCATTAAAATGTGATTAAAACCACCAATTTTGAGACTCTCAAATTCTGATCGTCCTTCCTAGCACTAACCAGTTCACACCAAACTAACGCATGGAGGAGAGGCTCTCACATTATTAATGAAAGTGTACGTGAAATAATTTATAATTGTATGCGGTGCGCGCAAGTGTGCTGGACGGTAATTATTCACCTGGCTGCCAGTAATGACCGCTTATTGCCTCATTTAAACGATGTTTCACATTTTCATAACAATCTCCATGAATTCAGTTTCTCACTTATACAGCTAGCAGCAGGTGTTTCTTTGAGAGAAGATGATACGTTAAGTACTTTTGTATCTAATCTGGATAAGTGGTTTGATATTTAATGAACATGAAGAAGCAATCTGCACTAACTTGAGACAGGCAATTTCCTACATATCAATGTCAAACAAATTCTGGTAGAAAAATTTCTTTTTTTGCCATTTTAGTGACCTTAAGAGGAACGACTGTGCAGCCTTCTTAATTTTGAATTTGACTCCAAAATAACCTACCATATTGATTTTTTAAAATCAAAAGTATCTAGAGAAAAAATCTCGTAAGAATAGAGGTATTTGTTTTATTTTTTTGTGTTTTATATTGTACACGATCTAAAAGAATGGGAACTTTAGTTCACATCTTTTTTGGTTATCGCTCTTTAAACAAATATACTCTCTTCTATCAAGCCTTTTCCAAAATTGCCTCCTGCCCAATCAACATCTCATCTCTTCTAAGTCTAATGTCAACTCCAATATTCCTAATAATTTTCAAATTAGTCCATTTTAATAAAATAAATAGATATATAAATTCCTCATTCCTTTCTCTTTAATTTGAAATGATCGCCTAGAACAGCCTTGAAAGGTGAAAGCCTATTGTATAAAAACCTCGTGCCACGGTGTTTGTGGTCGCACTCCTCCGAAACGGCTTGTACGATTTTTTGAAATTTTTTATGTATATTTGGTAGGTATGAGAATAGATTTTAAAGTATATTTCATACATCATGATTAGGGTGTCCCTATCCAGAAATATTGTTATTTTTTTTTAATTTTGTCATCAAAAAATACCTATAACTCCAAATTTTAACCTTCCTACCCCCACTCTCTCTTTTTAATCGCGTTTTTAGTATTTTTGTATGAACAATTTTAATATTCTTTCGTATTTCAAATAGAACGAAATTATTTATGTTGTTGAATGACAGATGGCGCTACGTCCGCCTCATCGAACACGTGCGCGAGACATTCACGAGAAGCATCGCGTCATTTTGACATTTCATTCGGCATCATGTTCTCGCAGTGGCAAACCATCGAGTGTATTTGTGTTGACTAAAGACGTACTGAAAATATCGTACACTTAATTGCTCTTCGAAATTCATATTGATTTTCTTTATTTCATATTCCTACATTAAGTTGGTGTTTTTTTAATATGTTTTTATCGGCGGTCATCGTCTACAGAGTTCCAATCCTCTTTCTGTCATAGATCCTTTTTTTTTTTTTTTTTTTTTTTTTTTTTTTTTTTTTTTTTTTTTTTTTTTTTTTTCTTTTTTTTTTTTTTTTTTTTTTTTTTACAGTGAATACCGCACAAGAATCTCAACTGCTCCCGTCTGGAGCCAGTGAGACTATGGCATCCCCAATTGGGGTATGTTGTGAGGCTGAAGATAGTGGGGAGGGGAAGGAGGTGGGGAAGAGGAAGGTTGGGAAGTACCTGGCTATTCAGATCTGGTCACTAAACACGGCTAAAGCCATTTTCAAGCAACGTTTCAATTCTGAATGGTGGTCTTACACCAGGGCGATACTGAGAGTATCTTCCACTCTGGAACATGCCGCAAATATACTATATATTATTTTAAATGAATTAATTGTGAAATAACACAAATTAATCAAATAAAATTTATTATTTATATCCTATCCCTATACACTTAAAATACATTAGTTATTTTTTATTTAACAACCAAAATAACAATTTAACAACTAGAAATAATTTATATGGCAGAACAACGTTAAATATAGGCCATTAAATATTTCGATTCTTCATAATTTTTGACGCAACTTTGGAAATTTTTTGAGAGATAATAAATTTAAAAAAAAACTGTATGGCTCACCTACTGTGTAAATATAACGAAATGCAAAATTTAAAAAATAAAAAGCTTTATAAAAGCATTTTTATGGGCCTACAAATATAATTTACAAACTACCGATTTACTCTGAATTATAAATATAAAGTTTTGGCCCCTGAAACATATTTTTTACGATGTTTTTTTTTAATTATTTCGTATGTAAATATTTCATTTTCCAGCAGCAAAAATCGTTCTGGTGAAAGACCACCATTCAGAATTGAAACCTTGTGTGAATTAGCTTCCCAACCTTCCTCTTCCCTATCTCCTTGCCTTCCACTCAGTTCGTAGTCCCACTGGTTACGAGTAGTGGGACGTTAAATGCTCTGATTTCAACTTGTTTCCTTTTCCTGCCTATTCTTATTCCCACTTGAATACAATTCATTATAAAACGTTCATACTTTAAGAGAAAGCTTTATAAATAAAAACACAAAATCGTTTTATTTGTATTTTTTTCGCTCAACCACAATCAATTAACCTATTAATAGAGCTTTTATTAATTTACTTCATAACTCAATCTTTCATGTCCAGTTGTTTGAAGTTTGCAGGCACTGTGACATCGACATTAATAGGAATGTGGTCCGTGACCCCGGAGTCAACATCCGCTACATTAAACATTAATTCCGATCTTTTGTTGGCTTTGACCAATTTAGCGCAAAGCAATTTGCCGCCACATATTTTCGAAAACTCATTTCGAGCAATATTAATGCATTATGTTATATAAATCATTTTTCAATGTTAGGTTTAGGATAGTGCATTCACGTAAATCAATACTTACGAACTTATTTATTATTAAGCGATTCAATGAACTATATTACAATGGTCATTGTACCTTTTGTTTATCATATCGTTGGACGGTAGGTTCATGTTTTGTAAGATATATATGTATTACATTTCGTGTATTAGAATAATTGTTCTTTTCTGGTATATTCAGGGGTTAAGACGAGTACTTGGCTTACTTTAATCAGTGATTCCTGACATTACTTGGAGTAAAAAATGTAAATGAAATTTTGGTGTCCGGTGACTTTTTTTAAAAACAATTTTTTTCCCCATGTTGTCATGGTCACTCAGCCGAATGGCCCAACCTCTTACACCGTCCCCAACTGTCCAACACCTACTATTTTTTTTATATGTTTGTAGAAAAGAAAACATCAAAAGTGTCACCGGAGACCAAAATTTCATTTAAATTTTTACTCCAAATGATGCCAGGAATCGATAGTTTAAGTAAGTCAAGTACGTCGCTTAATACCCTGTTTATTATAAATGAAAACTTCTTTTGCACCATTGTGATTTGAAACTCGATGAAACTAAAAAATAGCGACACTAAAAAGAGACAAACACACACGTCTATATGATTTAGCCTGTGAGAGAATGAGATATTATAATCAGTCACCTCTTTTGTGCTTCGTTGCCTATCAGTCTCCTCTTTGTGCGGTGTTTCGTAGCCTCTCCACTCTTGTCTACTTTAGTTTTCTGAAGGTTTCACTTCTGCCACGTGCGAATTGCACACTCTGTTTTTTTTGTTGAGTGTTAGCGTAACACGGTTCTCTTGTCAAAATGTTTTCTAATCCACTAGTTTTCTTTCTCTACTGTTTATTATCGTCAAATAATTTCAATAAGTATGTAATCTCTCATCTAACCAATCTCAAACCTCTTTGTTTTTTCGACTCTTCTAAACATTTGCTTTCCCTCAGTCTTTCATTAATTACTTTTCTTCAGTATGCTTTCAAAGTTGAACACATTCAAATTTGAAGGAAAATCCTTTAAGACAGCATTTACATTACACAAATATCGTAAAAATATGTATGCGTTGTTCTTATGATAAATTAACGCCGTTAAGCTTAGTTAAAATACACTTTAAAAAAACAACATCAATGTACGCTTATATAAAAGTCGTTATCATTGTGTTCGAAAATATGCCGGACTGACGTCATAAGAGCCTCCCGGAACATCGTCGGAAGGGGAGATTGTCGACTATGTGACGTCATGTGAGGCAAAACTCCTAAGCGCCCGCGCGACTCACCTTACTTCAAATGTTTATTTTTTGGTTTTTGTTTTTATATGAATACCTCACAAGAGCGTAGCTGCTCCCGCCTGGAGTGGGACTACGGCATCCCTAATTGGGATATGTTTTAAGGCTGTAGATAATAAGGAGGCGAAGGAGATGGGGAGGCTGAGGGTAGGGAAGTACCTGGCTATTCAGATCTGGTCACCAATCACGGCTGACGCTATTCAAGCAACGTTTTAATTCTGAATGGTGGTCTTACACCAGGGAGATACAGGGTGTCTGGTGGCAGATTTATATTTTCAAACTTAAATAAAAAAACGTAATAATTGACACAAAGTTTTATTAAGAGCATTGAACGATAGAATAGAAATGCGGATTTAATTTTTTAAAGATTATGTCATCCAAATGTCTTCCATCGAGTTGCACACACTGTTCAAACGAAGCCTTGTGTTCTGCGCCACACGCAGCAGTAAGCTTGGTTCAATTGAGCTGATTTCTCGACGAATATTTTCCTTTAAAGCCACTAGAGATTGGGGATTGTCATTATAAACCCTCTCTTTGAGGTAGCCCCATAAAAAAATCCATGGGAGTTAGATCGGGCAACCTCGGTGGCCATGGTATGTCCCCAAAGCGACTGATCAGTTTTTGGGGGAAATTTTCCCGAAGCAAATTCATCGAAGCTCTGGCTGTGTGTGCAGTCGCCCCATCCTGTTGAAACCACGTGTGTGAAGAGTACGATGGATAAGCTCGCAGGTTTGGCAAAAAGAAATCCGTAATCATGCGTCGATAGTTTTCACCATTGACATTCGTCGCCTGACCTCGAGAATTTTCGAAAAAAAATGGTCCAATTATCCCATGCGTGGATAAGGCACTCCAAACAGTTACCCTGGAGAAATTCAATGGTTTTTGATGTTTCAATCGAGGGTTGTGGGTTCTTGGAGACCAGTAACGGCAGTTTTGCTTGTTGACGTGGCAGTTTAAGTGAAAATGAGCCTCGTCGCTCCAAAAATGGGATTTACAGTGTGAAAACGCTTCAACATCGTTTCACAAAAATTTTTGTGTAAATCAAAGTCACTTTCTTTCAGTTCTTGAACGATTTAAATTTTAAAAGGATGGAACTTCAGATCCTTTCTTGAAATTTCATGAATAATCGCTCTTGGAAGTCCCAGTAAGGCTGCTCTTTTCCGTATTGAAAGTCGCTGATTTTCACGTAAACTGCTTTCAACCAGTTCAATGTTTTCGGGAGTCCTTGAAGATCGACTGGGCCCTGGCCGTGGGGCATTCATAGCCGAAGCAGTTGCGCGGAATCACTCCAACCACGAACGAATTAAATTTACACTCGGTCCATCACGTATTCGCCGAATACCAAACTTTGAACAAAATTGTCAACGGGAAATTACGTAAGAATCATTACTCTTAAAAAATGTCTCTACAGCGAACGCGCGATGCTCACTCGACCACTGCGACATCGCTACTGACAAATCCGCACGATCGGTGATTCCAACGGCGCCACCCTCCCCCCAAACCGTTTATTACTTTTTGAAATAATCGTATTTAAAAATATAAATCTGCCACCAGACACCCTGTACTAAGAGCAACTTCCACTCTGGAACGCGCCGCAAATATAGATACTGCACATTATTTTAAACAGATTATAAATTAAAGTCCTCCGCCGCGTCTGTCTGTCTGTCTGTCTGTTCGCGATAAACTCAAAAACTACTGAACGGATTTCCATGCGGTTTTCACCAATAGATAGAGAGATTCACTAGGAAGGTTTAGGTATATAATTTTAAAATGGTTGAAATATACAATATATAAAGTAGAATGTCTGTATGTGATGGATGAGCGGGCCAGCAAGTTGGCGGTGTGGATTTGATTTGTATGAAAATTTACAGTTTTATGCCGAGGTTGATGAAATTTTGCACATGTGACCTTCAAAACAAGAGGAAGGTCACTGTCTACATTTGATTTCGAAAACTCTGGGTAAAGCCCGGGCATCGCCGGGACTTCAGGTAGATTTAATTTAATTAATTGTGAAATATCAAAAATTACTCAAATAAAATATATTTTCCCACGACTGGGGATTCGATCCCGCGACCTTCGGATAGCGAGTGAAGAGCCTTACCCCTAGACCCGCGGTTTATATTTCTATGAAATCATTTTTTTTTAATATTATCTAGTAGTACTATATTATTGAATATTGCAAAATAAAAAAGTCTCAAGTTTCTGGCAACACTAGTTCCTAACACCATTAGCACGATTAGGTGAGTTCGAGTACCGGAGTCCGTTTTTTCACCCACCGCTCTTATCAAAACACACAATGGACGTTTTTTCGCTACAAATGGATTACGTCTGACCTTTGGGCCCATCTCCCGCCATCAATCTTGCTCTCGTGTCCACTCCAGAATAATAATGGCACAGTCATAATATATAATACTATGGCCACTCAAGGCCTGGTAACAATGGAGATTAGAGGGGCAAATAAATCCCAAAATGACAAATAAAAATTATATTCCATATACTTCGTTATATTTCCTGCTTACAAAGTAGAGCGCGAGTGCCCAAACCGCGGACCCATTAAATCAAAATGTTTCGAAAATTCACATCTCAAAAATTATGCTCATGATAAAATGAAAATCACAACACACGTCATAAAAGATAGTCAATTAAAGAGCGAAAAATCGCTTTTTGACTGCAAGGAATTTCCGTAATTTATGAACAAATTCCAACAAATTCAATGTGGGAGGCGGGAATGGGTACCGCCGCCCCGGGAACCCTTATTGGATAACCAACACCTCTGCCACAGGTCACCCCAAGTGGTTCGCTACGTTTGGTGATTTAGCAGGGGTGCCCGGGTTCATGGGGTGAGGTTTGTCTATGTCTTGGAGGCGGATGACCAGGACATCCTGAACCCCAGATTCCTATCCACCCCTTAAACCCTTTTCCTTCCCAGAACTCTCCTCTCCTTCCTTTCCTTAAAAAACCCTCCACACAGTATCCCCAAAGATGACATAGGCCCTGAGGAAAATTATTTTCCTCAGGGCCTCCTGTGTGGAGCTCATGTAAAAAAAAAAACGTTTTCGTTATTTGTTTTCGGGGTGTTATGCCGTGTTGCGCTACCTTTTTTTTAATCAACGTTTCGGACGGCGTTGCAGTGTCCATCATCAGGGCAGATCCTGATGGTGGACACTGCAACGCTGTCCGAAACGTTGGCTAAAGATAGAGGTAGCGCAACACGGCGTAACACCCCAAAAGCAAATAACGAAAATACTTTTGGTCGTGAAAATCTAAAAACGTATCCAAATTTCAACCAATTCAATTTACTTTTTAGCTTTTTGTTCGCTCCAAAGTGTGGAATTGTTTATGCTCGTTTTTTTTACCGATAATAACATGCCGAAGTTTCAGTTTTATGGAAGCTATATTTGAATTTATACCCTTAACAGCATTATAATAATAATTGGTCTACTTTTCCTTTTGCTGCCCTAGAACCATTTATTGGATAACCAACACCCCTGCCCATAGGTCACTTAGCAGGAATGCCTGGGTTCATGGGGTGAGGTTTGACTAGATCTTGGCAGCGGATGCCTTGTGCGTGGCGGGCCGGATCGAAAGAGACTCGTTGAGGGAGACCTTTTGACCTCTCGAGCGGAACTCTCTCGACCCATCGCTCGCCATTAAAAAAAAAATCCTCTGGGCTAAAGTCATAATAAGTCGGTTAGCCGGTGTAATTATTTTTACAATACTTTCATCATTAATCCTTTTTTTTTACTTTCCAATGAAAAAAATAAAATCAAAGTTATTTTGTAATAAATAAAACATTTGAAAACATTGTTTCCAAATCGATTTATTTTTCTTAATCTAAACATAGAAAACATAAATTTGAACATTATATTTTAAAAGATTCGATCTCGGATTCTACAACATTTTTAGCAATAAAACTAGTTCCAGTAATTTTCGTTTTATTAAAGTTTGTTTAGTTTTTGCGATTCCATTTTTCTTGTTCTCATTATTACGATTATTTATAATATGATTGATTTCTCCGTAACATTTACAAATAAGCCTTAATTTAGTGATAAGTTTTCTAATCGAACATGTGCAGAGACTTAAGATTTTCACGTTTGCGATAACGCGAATGTTGACATTTTCACACAAATATAACGCGGAACTCGCAATTTCGGGTAATTAAAGCGATTTACGTGTTTTTCACGTGTTATTCTATTATGTAAAAGAAATAAACCAATATTGTTCGTTCTACATATTTATTTATCTATAGTTTTGACCAGCTTGTTTCCCAATAAAATGGAACGCGGTTCCTATCATTCTTTTTTCGATTAAAAAAAACAAGTATGCAGCTCACACGCGGTAGAGGTGAAACCTTCAGAAAACTAAAGTACACAAGAGTGGGGAGGCTACGAAGCAACGCACATAGAGGAGACCGATTATAGACGAAGCACTCCACAAAGAGGAGACGCATTATATAGGTACTATAGATGTATGTAATTACGAAACATGTTAAATATTGGATTATTAAGAACCATATATTTTTCCCTAATTCAATCAGTATTACGATATGGAATTGTTGGCTGGGATGGTGCTTTCAAAACTTCTCTTTTGCCTTTAGAAATTATCCAAAGAATATTAATAAAAATAATTCTAAAAAAGCCACACGATTACGCTACCATCAAATTATTTCAAGAATTTAAAGTCCTTTCACTTCATACTATTTATAAAAAAATTACGCTCTTACAAATACACAAAGATTGTTTCAATAATGTGAGCTTAACTCTTTTTTCGAACAGCAATAGAACAAATATCCTTGGTTCTTTGACTATTTATACCACGCTGTTACACCACCACAACCCAACAATTCTACAAATATATTGGAGTTAAATGGTTTAACGAATTACCCTTGAAATTAAGATTGGAAACAAATTACAAAAAATACAAAAATTCAATAAAATCTCTTTTTATATAACTTATCAACACAACAACTCAATTATTATATTTGATATCCTTTTTCTCTCATTATTTTTTACCTTTCTCTTTATCTCCTCCTCTTCAGTCAATTGTATTTCTTATCTATTATTTAGTTTAAAAAAATATATTTATATATTTTTTTCTTATTTTACTGTTATAAAAAAATAAAAAAAATATTTTTCCTTTGCTAAACTGTGGTTAACCTGAGTTTATCCGCCTTTTTAACTCGAGCATTGCTCTTAAAAAGGGTGTAATACGTATTATTTAATGTATTTTAATAGAAAAACTTTATTTCTTGTAAATAAACATGTAATTGATACCATTATATTATATTAAATAAAAATTAAAAAAAATAAATAAATAAAAAATGTGTTTCTCTTTTTAGTGTCGCTTTTTCGTTTCTTTGGTTTCAAATCACAACGGTGCTAATGAAGTTTTCACTTTAAAAAAATGCCTCACGTCGAAAACTTCGCAAACTATCATTCTTTTTTCGATAAAAATAACTTTCCGTCGAAAATGCCGCGAACTATTTATTCTTTCTTTTTTATTTTAAAATTTTTTTGCTTAAAATGTCATATATAAAGGGAAGATAAAATAACTTTTTTTTCAAAATAATCCACATTTTCCCAGAATTATCTCAAAAATCGTCAAAATATGATGCGAATTTCGCCAAAAACCACCCCACTTTTCTCAAAAAGTAACGTGTTGTGTAATGAAAATATAAAATAATTCGTTTAATTTAAATATTGATTTCTCATAAATTATTATTTCAAAATTGTACGAAAAGGACTCATAAATCAAATTTTAAAATCCAAAGTACCATTGCTTTTAGGAAAACTTCCAACTTATTTCCAACTTAATGCATTTACCCATTATTTCCAACGGAGATATAAAATGTATAAGTCGGTTTTAGTCTGCCTCTACTAATGGTTTTAAATTGGAAATCTGCCAAGCTAGTAAGAAGACTATACATTATTTAAAATTTACAAGTAGGTAATTTTTATACACGGTGTCGGGAAACTAGTGGTACAAGCGGTTAACTAATGAATCTACACAGCATAAAGAACCCAAACAATTTTTTTTCGATCTGCACATTTCGATTTTATTTCTTTTATCCTTTTTTCTATTTCTTTCGAGAATTAAACGGTTACAATTTCTTTTGAAGCCGGGTCTATCCTTTTACGCATTTTAAAAGACATTAAACACCTGATAACGATCGATTTATAAAAAAATCCAACTTCAGGAATGATTATTATAAAGCAAAAGTTGTAGGTGCGGTAACGACGGCCTACCATATGATACCTACACCAAAGTTGACGGCCTCCGTGGTCGAGGAGTACGACTCTTGACTCACAATCCGAAAGTCGCGGGATCAAATAAATTTTATTTGATTGATTTGTGTAATTTCACAATTAATTAATTAAAAATATTTTTTTTTTCGAAGAAAACTTCTTCGGAAAGGTTTTCACTTTGTGATGGCATTATTTATTTTAATGAAAGACAAATAACTTTGTTTACATCACTTATATTTGTACACAATCTACATGTTTCGTGAACGATGTTCACATCATCAGGATCAAATGTATACTATGTATACTCAGTATACATTTGATCCTGATGATGTGAACATCGTTCACGAAACATGTAGATTGTGTACAAATGTAAGTGATGTAAACAAAGTTATTTGTCTTTCATTAAAATTAAAATAATATATGGTATATTTGCGGTGCGTTCCAGAGTGAAAGGTACTCTCAGTATCGCTCGTGTAAGACCATCATTCAGAATGGAATCGTTTCTTGAAATGGCTTTAGCCGTGTTTGGTGACCAGATCTGAATAGACAGGTATTTCCCACCTTCCTCATCCCCATCGCCTTCCCCTCTCCACTACCTTCAGTCTCACAACATACCCCAATTTCGGATGCCATAG
Source organism: Limnephilus marmoratus (assembly GCA_917880885.1). Classification (NCBI taxonomy): domain Eukaryota; kingdom Metazoa; phylum Arthropoda; class Insecta; order Trichoptera; family Limnephilidae; genus Limnephilus; species Limnephilus marmoratus. The sequence goes on along the minus strand of OU862910.1, from coordinate 18,248,853 downwards.
TCTCACTGGCTCCAGACGGAAGCAACTGTGCTCTTGTGACGTATTCACATAAAAAAATTAAAATAAAATCGAGTACAAATGCGGTAGATTCACCAGTTTTCCGATTATACCATTATTTTCCAGAAACCTGTAGTTTATGTACGTCAGTACATTTTCAAGAAAACATTTTTTTTTCTGAAATTTTTAAAATAAGTGATTTTTTGACAAGTTACGGCTTAAGGGGCAAAGTAACCCACTTTTACTTAGTCCATTTGGGCCCATTTCGGCATTTCTGCCATGGTTTGTGTTGGTATTTAACTGAAAAGTACGTTAATTAATTTCTCTGAAGTCTCAGCGGTACCTGCATAATCCGCCTTGACAAAGGGTTCCGTTGCGGCCCGCGTGATAAAGCTCTCACTCCGGTGCCGGCTGACGATACGTAATTACGTTACTCCATTCCTCTTGAGCTTTTCTTTGCATTGCCAAGATAGTTCGCACACACTGCACAAGTACACAATGCACACACACTGCACACTGCACACATTACACGGAAACTTATCTCTTGCAGATGGACCATTATTGTAACTTACCTCGTGGAGATATATTATGTACCTTCAGATCTGTTTAATACAAGGTGTTCGTAAATGACTCCACGTGGGACTTCTGTGAGAGGTAGAAAGGTGGTTTTATTTATTGTATTTAAATATAGGCATTCAAATGTAGGTTGGATCTTTTTTCTTCGTTTTTGCTTCCAACCGTCTGGAGCCAATGAAATGCCTATGGCATCTCCACCTGGGGTATATTTTGAGGCTGAGAGTAGCGAAATGTGTGGTAGAAGATGGGAAAGAGGTTGATGAGAAAGTACCTCGCTATTCAGATTTAGTCACCATACACGGCTAAAACCCTGGGAGTATTTACTGTACATGGGAGCATATGGCATTTTTATTAATTTTAGTGTTGATTCACTAGTTTTTTTTTTACATATGCTCCACACAGTAGGCCCAGAGGAAAATAATTTCCCTCGGGGCCTATGTCATCTTTGGGGATGCTGTGTGGGGGTTTTTTAAAGGAAAGGAAGGAGAGGAGAGTTCTGGGAAGGAAAAGGGTTTAAGGTGTGGGTAGGAATATGGGGTTCAGTGTGTCCAGGTCTTCGGCCTCCAAGACCTAAACGAACCTCACCCCATGGACCCGGGCGCGTATTTCCAATCCCTAACGCGGTTGGGTCACTCTAACGACCGAGCCGCGTTAGGGATTGGAAGGCGTAAATCGCCTTACAAACACTACCGCATTTCAGTCGCGCTAGTGACCGAGCCGCGTTAGGGATTGTTATGCATAAATCACCTTACAAAAGCTAAACCGATTCAGTCACCTATGCGCTTCGTTGCTCTATCAGTTTCTGTGAGGGCGACGACCGTAATTATAGAGAGGTTAGCAGAGAGGATGGACAGCGTTTTTTTAGTTAGCATTTTTTTTACATTGAAAATTTATTTTAAGTAAAAAAAAACGCGCGTTTTTTTTTACTTAAAATAAATTTTCAATGTAAAAAAAATGCTAACTAAAAAAACGCTGTCCATCCTCTCTGCTAACCTCTCTATAATTACGGTCGTCGCCCTCACAGAAACTGATAGAGCAACGAAGCGCATAGGTGACTGAATCGGTTTAGCTTTTGTAAGGTGATTTATGCATAACAATCCCTAACGCGGCTCGGTCACTAGCGCGACTGAAATGCGGTAGTGTTTGTAAGGCGATTTACGCCTTCCAATCCCTAACGCGGCTCGGTCGCTAGAGTGACCCAACCGCGTTAGGGATTGGAAATACGCGACCCGGGCACCCCTGCTAAATCATCAAACGTAGCGAACTACTCGGGGTGACCTGTGGCAGAGGTGTTGGTTATCCAATAAAGGTTCCCGGGGCGGCGGTACCCATTCCCGCCTCCCACCTTACAAATTTATCTTCTTGTAGGTAATCCTAAGGAAAATTGTTAAATAAATATTTAATAACTGAGAATTCATTAGTAATAATTATTATTAATAAAATTACTATTATTTAAAAACGATTTCATGACAGTTGATCCCCCGACAGTTGGCTCTCAGGCATAATTATATACAATATGCAGTCGGTTTAGGAAAAATGCGGTAAACCCACTTACGAAATATAAGTGTAAGTGTTCGCTAAGGGATGTGCAGAGAGGATGTACCGCCGAATAACCATAGTATAGTATAAAACACATTTTCGTTCAAATGCATCAAGGATTAAAACTATTTTCTATATAATTTATATAACAGCGGCGTATAAGTACAAAAAATCGATAATGTTAATAAAATCTAAGAATAAAAATCGAAATTTAAATAAAAGCGAAGGTCCTGGGTTCGAGTCCCGGATGTCACCGTTTCTTTTTCTGATTTTTCTGTTTTCAGATTTTTCATTGAGTTTATATTTTCTTCTTTTAATTAAATATTACAATATGAGATTTTACTCATTAAGTTAAAAATAAAAATTCATCCTGGATTTGCAGAAAAGTCAATAGATGTCGCAACCTTGAACACGATGGTGCTTAAGAGGTAATAGCACCGGTGAGAAATCTCGACGGTAGGTATTTTAAAAAATTCTCGCTATTGCACCGCGCTCAAAAAAGAACTAGCTATCGATGTGTTGGTGAGACCACGTGAGTGTTTGGCTTGTACACCCTCTCGCCCCCTTTGCGTCTCATGCCTACCGTCTTTCGCCTCATACCGCCATATCCATGGAACTATGATTGTAAGGAAGCGGCATAAACATTTCGGAACCTATTATACCGCCAAAACCAGTGTAGCTGTCTCCATTTTTCGGCGGCGGTGAGTGGGGATACAGACGGGGTTACCGCTCAGCGAGCAGGGGGAGGGTAAACGCTTTACAGGGAAGGGCCGAACTGGTAATGGGCTCATTATTTAATTTATTTTTTAATTAAAAAACGTTCCTCAGTTTTTTTTCGTATTTTAAGCACAAAATATAATAGCACATTACGTATTATTTGCTGAAAGAAATTTCTTTTTCATAATTAATAGTTTTCTTAGTTTTAACCACGTTTATTGTTTATAAAAAACCGACATATTTTCTGAGCAATGCTCACTTCCTCAGCGTTTACTTAATTAAAAAAAAAGATTATGAAATAACTAAAGCATTAAATTAGAGAGTCAGCAACGCTCTCACAGAACAACTGTGTTGCTAATTTAACTTTTATTTTAAGATTTTGAAAATTTATATGTATCGGCCTCAATTTGTTCGCAAAATGTAATATTTCGTCATTTTGAATTTGATTTAAGCTTTCCAAATGATTCCATTTGGCTTCAATCTTATTTTCATCAACTATTACTTTTTTGGCTTGAAAAGCGTTTCGAACTAATTTTATCATGTGGCAGCCATCTAAAAATATGCAAACATCTTCTTTAGTAGATGGATGTTCGAAAAAAGTTTAAAATTGTGTAGAATCGAACGAACAGCCTAAAAATTTTGGCCATAGAAATGTTCGCCGGACACCCATCAAACGTTAAAGATACCACATCAATACCCGTAAGATGAATCTTTTCCAAACATTTACATACCAAATTTGCCCTTTGTTCACCGGAAATTCCATTTACTAAAAAAAATCCAACAGGCAACTTCCAACTATCATTGATTGCCACAACCATTAAGACAAAGGCTTCTTTTGCCCTTGTCAGGCAATCGCCATCTAACTTAGCACCTATGTCAATAAATCCATGGTAATTGGAGCCATCAAATTCGATCTTAGTCATTATGGCCATTTCATCGATCACTAGTCCGCAGAGTATTTTTTTACTTGAAGCTTCAGCCTTCATCTTCAAAGCACGAAATGCTTCCACTGTGAAACCAGCCTGTGGGCCTAGTCACTAATTTTTGTAAACCTCCGTTTCATGAAGTTACGGGTTTAGCTACGTCACATACCCGTATTTTGACAGATTCGCCAAGTTAAATAACAACAACAACGGGTATGTGACGTAGCTAAACCCGTAACTTCATGAAACGGAGGTTTACAAAAATTAGTGACTAGGCCCCCTGGCCATCAATACTCTCGTACCACTTCCCAAGGGTCCTAGCGTGTGGCAAACATATATCAAAACTTCTTCGTACGTAATCGTTAGCTTTTGGAGAATAAAAATGTAAAGTTAGAGCAAACGATCTAAGGGCCGTGGAGAATTTTTTTGTCGGTTTTCCTTTATTCTATAGCTGCCGGTTATAAAGTTCTCTACTGCTGATTGAAATTGACTCCAAGTCCGTAAAATCGTTTTCATTAACATGTTTACCTTCTTGTAAACATGTTAAAATCCCCTGCAAACTGGCAATCTTTTTTAACTGCCGTCTACGTGACGCTTTCAAACTTTTTAGCTCTTTTTTGCGTTCAATGAAGAGTGTTCTCCACTTCCTCGCTTCTAATCTAAGTTTTTTTTACGAGGAGTTTTTTCCACTTCATCGAGTAACTCATGTGATCTATTGTAGGCTAATGGGTCTGCTGATTCAGTCGTAGGCTGAAAAAAAATTGTATTTGATATCCAGCCCAATTCCGATTTTTTTTAAAGCGTTATTGCAATAAAATATTAAGTACCTTTTCAATTGAAAGCGAAGATACTGTATGTCTGTGCAATTTTATAAATCCTTTCTCATGTGTATAGAAGTAATCTTGGGAAAAGTGATAGGAGCAAATGCGGGTTGATTTGATTGGAAACCAGTCATCACTCCGATTTAAGGCATCAACCCACTTTCTTTTTCTCTCAGGGTCTTTTGGAAACCTTTAATAATAAAAAATTACATTATTAAATTTTATGTATGTATATACATATACATACGTTCATACTGCACCCTTGAGGTAAATTTTCAAGAATGTAAATTTTCATGTATATATATATATACATATCACAAGAATCGAAACTGCTTTTATCTGGAGCCAGAGAGACTATGGCATGTGTGTTGTGAGGCTGAAGATGTGGGGAGGGGAAGAAGATGGGGACGAGGAAGGTGGGGAAGTACCCGTCTTTTCAGATCTAGTCAACAAACACAGCTAAAGCCATTTCAAGCAACGTTTCAATTCTATTTGGTGGTCTTACACCAGGGCGATACTGAGAGTATGTTCCACCTGGAACGTGCCGGAAATATATCTTATATTATTTTTAATTATAAAATGTTGAAAACACAAATCAATCGAATAAAATTTATTTGCGCGCACCGAGATTTGAACCCGCGACCTCCGGATTGCTAGTAAAGAGCTTTACCCCTCGACCACGGGGGCATGTCAATGTGACTTTTACATAACAATACAAATTAACATTGTAAACATATGTAAAAGGAGTGTTAAATTAGTAGGAAAAAAACTAAAAATAACAGTGCAAAAAAGACAAAGTAAAAATGTTTAAAAATTAATAAGCTAAATATAAAAAACACATACCTATGATAAGTGTAAATCTCAACTTTATATTTGTGCGTTATGATTAATAAAAACATTAAAAATTTTAGGTAATTATTAATTATTATAATTTAAGTTGACTGATTCGGCCCATTGACAGTCGTAGTCACGTGATAATATCGGGCTCATGGCGATCGCGGTTGAAATGAACACGCCGAAAATTATAAAATGTATATTTAAGCTATGTTTAAACACTTACATGTGAAAGGTAAGACCGTCTTTCTTCTTAAAGGTCTTCATAGAACTACTTTTACAGAACTTTACGGCGCACTGGACCATTTTTCTATGTTTTATGAACGTTTTACTGGGAGCTCTATACGCGACCGAGGTGTAAAAGCAAATGTCAGCCGTCTAAAAACCGTTCGGTAAAATTTTTTAAAAATCACACTTCGGGAGGGAGTGCACACTTTACATGCCGTCTCTCTAATATCCATACTCTTAGGCCATATCCAATATTCTGTTTAGATAAAGCATGTTTCGACTTATTTCGTCGCTAATGAAGTTTTTGAATCGGCCTTGCGGTGTGACAGAAAAAGGGCCCATTATTTTTAAACGCACGAGGTCTGCTATTGTCGGTTATTTATAAATATCGTCGATAGGTATTGTAACAATGTCTTCTGTTCACGCTTATTACCGACAAATTACGAATTATTTTACTAGAACTCTATGTAGGTTAGTAGTTTTAAAGTTTTCACTGTATTTGCGTTTATAAATATGCAGTCAAACCAACTACATCGAATTATTATATACACACATATGATTATTCTCTATGATACATTAGTTATTATTGAAAATTAGTATTAACCTCTCAGGCCTCGGGCCTGTTTTTCGAAAAGTCAAAATATTTCCGCTTTCCAATAAATTCCAAATAACTTTAATATTTGTGAACGCATCCGAAAACTAAAAACTGTTTTTGAAAGATGATGAAATACGCTTTCAAATTTTATAATTCGAAATAAACATATAATTTTGTTTTTATTTTATTAATAACTAGCAGACCCGGCCACACGTTGCTGTGGCTAACGAAACACAACGCCATTTACCCAACCTTTATAAAATCCACACCATCCGCTCGCCAGCTGCCCGCTGCGCGCTGCCCTTTGCCTAAATTGAATATTTGAATTTCTTGGCTTTTCTCTACTATAATAAGCATTTATTATACACATAAACCTTCCTCTTAAATCACTCTATCTATTGGTGAAAACCGCATGAAAATCTGTTGCGTAGTTTAAAAGATTTATGCGCACATACATTTTGAGCGACTTCATTTTATACTATGTAATGATGATGATACCACAAAACTTAAATTTCTACTCATATAATTTGGCACTTACCTATCTTATTAAAAAAAAAACTCAAAAATGCATATGCAACAAAAATGTATTTTTGACCGATTATCTCTATCTCTACATATTATAAAGTCCCCCGCGCCATCTGTCTGTCTATTCGCGATAAACTCGAAAACTACTGAACGGATTTTCCTGCGGTTTTCACCAATATACAGAGTATTTCGTGAGGAAGGTTTAAGTATGCAATTTGTCAGTGTAAATTGGTTGAAACATAACGATAATTGTTAGAAGTGTCGGAAATAAGTCCAGCCGCCTGGTAGCTTTCATCGAAAACGCTGCACAATCCTTTTGGGATATAACCAGGGCTGGGCAAAATACATGCTTTGCTGTAATTGAAATACAAATTACAAAATACTTTTTCGCATGTATTTAAAATACGAAATACAAAATACTTTCAAGTCATGTATTTGAAATACAAAATACAAAATACAGTATTTTAACCATTTTTTTCTTTCAAATACAAAATACAAATTACAAAATACAAAATACATTTGGTTTTGGTAGAACCTTTGGTTGCAATAAATTGTCATAAATGCCCTTATCTAAGGGTGCGTTTAAATAGAAGCAATGTTGAGCAGAGTGAAACAGAGACGTGCAAAAATTGACCAATCATATTGCTCAAAAGACACATCTCATCTCCGCTTCACTTGTAAAATTTGTGGTAAAGGACTCAGGTGTTAGGTAATATAATAATAATATATTATTATTATAACACGACATTTGTATAGCGCTATTTTGTTTTATTTCTAGTGACCGACCGAAGGTTCGGTTTCGGTTTCGTCAAGGTTCGGTAAAAAAATCTAGTTTCGGCATCAGTTTCGGTTTCGGCAGAAAATCTGCCGAACCTTCGGCCGCACCGAAACTCTGTATTTGTGAATTATCGCGTGCCGTTTGACTGACTTCCGGTGAGTTCGTGGCTCGTGTGTCATCCACCATCATCAACTGAGTTCGCTGGCCGGTCCGGCGTGCTTGTATTGTGAGTTTATGTAATCACAAACTTCAATTATTTTTATTTATTTCATTCTAATTTTAATTTTATTTAACAAGTGTAAATAAAAATTAAAATCTAATCTCCTTCAACGGAAGCGATCTTCTGAATAGTCCCTCCTTTGATGTGCTTGGTGTAAGGCCCTCCGTTCATGGAGATACTTACAATCTTCGTAATTGTGACGAAACCACAAGTACCCTGTTGATATACATACTACTTTTTAATGCTAGTCTCCGTACACGGCGCTATCCGAAATATACTATATAGTCACATGAGAACGGGTCGTTTCTATGACTCATTCTTGAGTTCAACAGCTCGGCTGTGGAACCCGGCCTCTATGTTTCCTCCCTCCTTCCTCTCCCCAAAAAGACCCTCCATACAGCATCTTCAAAGATGACATACGCCCTGAGGGAAATTATTTTTCTCTGGGTCTCTCATGTGGAGTTAATGTAAAAAAATGTTGTGATTGTAAACGCAATTAAAATTATAGTACTCAATTTATGAGGTCCTTACTTTATAGTGAATAAAAGTGTAAAAAATAAGCCGAATTTCAGTAAACAATAGATTTTTAACATGTCTAAAAAAGTTTCGGTTTCGGTTTCGGCCGAAACTGAGAAAGATATCGAATATTCGGTTTCGTTTTCGGTAGAAAATCCTGTTTCGGTCGGACACTAGTTATTTCACTTCAAGTGCGCTCTACTGTAATTAACTTAAAAATAGTTTAGTATTCAGTCAAATTATTCCTATAGTGCTTGATCTAATACTATGACACAAAAATGTACAATACAAAGCAATGACAAGCATTACATAATATGATACAAATATGATAGAAAATGTACAATAACAGTGCTATTATAGCACAGGACGTGTTGCCAACTCTAAATATTAACACACATAACATATAGCTCTGGATTCTAGCGTTTTTAGTCTACGTATTATCTATGTCAGTTTATTTTTCATTATCATTATTAAGATCGCTAAATGTATTTGAAAATGTATTTTGAAGCCATAAGTATTTGAAATACAAATTACAAAATACCTCAGCCCCATGTAATTGAAATACCAATTACAAAATACATTTTTAGGAAGTAATTGAAATACAAATACAAAATACGTATTTGTATTTCAAATACGTATTTCAATTACAAGTATTTCAAATACTGCCCAGCCCTGGATATAACAAAACAATTAATGGTGGGATATTCCTCTTTTATAGATCTACAAAAAAGTCCGCGAAGGCATATATCTATCTTTTACGGATAGCTTACTATACACATTATATCTAAAATGCAATTGATAAGAATAATAAGATAAGAAGATAGAATGCGTATAGTAAAAGATAGATATATGCCATCGCGGACTTTTTTGTAGATCTATAAAAGAGGAATATCCCACCAAGCGTTGTTTTGTTATATCCCAAAAGGATTAGGCAGCGTTTTCGATGAAAGCTACCAGGCGGCTGGAATTTTTCCGACACTTCTAACAATTATCGTTATGTTTCAACCAATTTACACAAATCCTTGACAAATTACATACGTAAACCTTCCTCACGAAACACTCTATCTATTGGTGAAAACCGCATGAAAATCCGTTCAGTAGTTTTCGAGTTTATCGCGAACAGACAGACAGACAGACAGACAGAAAGACGGCGCGGGGGACTTTACTTTATAATATGTAGAGATAAAAAAGGTTTAAAAATAGCCCACCTTAAGTTTTTTTCTAATTAAAATTACGATAACGAAAAAGATAAAAGCACTTACATATTTTATTAGACAATGAAATCTAAATGGATTTATTGTGTTGTGTGTATCATACGTGTGAGTTGACATGTTTGTAAATAATAATGTTTAAAATGTTAGATATATCGCTTGCTGAGGTTTGATTTGTACTCCTGTATTTTTGAGTTTCTTTAAGCAGTAAATACAAAAAAGGATGTGTTAGTTCGTTCAAAATTCAATAAAAAATGTTGGTCTTTTACCTATAGATAGTGTAACGGACGTATCAGCGTCGCCACAAGACTATAAAAAAGTACCGGGTTTTTAGTGCACGAACAGGATGGTGGTGATGGAACAAATAATAAAACTGACCTCCCGTGCACCCAGTGCCTGATGCGTGAAGGACACTGGATGTGCTTAATCCTCTGCCTGATCCTGGCGCCTGGCGGTTGCCAAGGTAGGGCCGGCTCTTCTGGAGGAGTGTTGGCACCAGGACTGAAGACAGGCAGAGGTCGGCGGGGGAGGCAGCTGAGTGATAATAAATTTCCCAGTAGGAATAATAACACGAGTTGACTGTAGAGAAGAACTAACTTTATTTAGAAAATACGCGCCCTTTTATACCCTAATCTGGGCAAAAAGGTGATCACATGGTACATTTATGGGGTGGGGGGTTGGACCTCGCCCGTAAGTATAAATACGCCAACTTTCTTGTCGCACTTCATTTTGCTTGTGTCGCTCAAGAAAGTGGTCGATTAAAATCATTATTTAATAATAATTCTATAGGTTATAACATAGTTTTTATAAAGTATTTCTTAATTCTAACATGTATGTACGGGTATTCTTTACCCGTAGATTTTTAGTTTAATGAATTTAGTAACAATTTTGGAAATGTTTACCATTTGTTGGTAGGTATTTGAGTTTAATTTAAGTTTGCAAAGTGATGTGAAGAAGTTAGTATTTTCCCCAGGTTCCTCGTAAGACTGGCTACCGAAACCGGTTTGTCTCGTCGTCTTACGAGGTTCCTGGATTTTTAAAATGGAAAAAGACTGTTTTTTGATCGGAAATTTTCTAAGTACAAAATTTGTGCGCAAAGGCATATAGCGTTGGCAGTTTAAGAGTTACAAGGTTGATTTATGGCTCTATGGATGCCCCGTAGGACTCTGCACTGAAACGTCTTAGTTTCAGCGTCCTACGGGGTGTTTAAACGAAGTTATATTAAAATATGGTGTATTTTGACCAACATAAAGGCCCTTAATAGGGACGCCCAAATTGGTTTTTTGGCTTTGTAGCCGGAAAAATAGCCCTGAAGGCGATGAAATAATAAGTTTAGGATGTTTCCTGGTGGCAACTTGGTAACCAAGTTTTTACTTGTGTCACCAGGGCATCTGTGTATTAAGAAAAAGACATTTAAAATTGAAAAATGTGTTTTGAAAAAGATCGTTGCTGGCGGCACGGTATTATTGAACTTAGTGGCCAGGACGAAAAAAGGCCCTAAAAAGGGCCATAATTAAAAATAGAGAGCAGCCCGCTTCCTGCTGAGCCATAACGGCAGAGCAGCAAGGGAGGGAAGGCAGTCCGCTTAGCGGAGTAGCTGCTTCCTTCGGAGCCGACAAAACGGCCCTTCTCAGGGCCATAACTAAAAAGGAGGCTAGTCAGCCTGGTTGCCTTTGGAGGCGTAAATAATCATAAATAAAGTATTAATTGTTAAATTATTAAAATTATAGGATTCTAGAATGTCTCCCGGTGCAAACTTGGCACACAAGCTTTATTTGGTTGCACCGGGGCATTGTACATCAGTAAAACATATAAAATTAAAATTAAGAAATGAGGGAGAGCAACACGTCGGTTACAGATAGATTTACCTACACATTTTTTTTAAATATTTATTACAGTCAGTTTGAAATAAAGGAAACAAATATATAATTTTTTTAAACTTCAAAACTTTTTATTTTTATTTTCAACTTTATAAAACCTTAAATTGTAATATTTAATTACATGAAGACAATATTAGCGAAACTTCAACCCAAGGCTTCAGGCCCAACTTCATAGTACAAAAAAAAGTGCAAAAATCACTTACTTCGCAATTTTTGCAATAAAATAAAAGCACTTAGAAAAAAAACCAACAACGCTAAAGGCTTTGTACCAGTTCACATAAGGAAAAAGGTTGAAGCAAACGTTTTACGTATGAGAAAAGCTATAGTTTGAGCAGTAAATTACAGAAAAGAGCAAGAAAACACGGCACAAAGTGATAAAGTAAAAAATCTGAAAATGGACAAAAAAATGCCGCAAACCATGTTTTTGGTGATCATACAAAATGTTCGTCATACTATTGCAAGTCGGAGAAGTATACTAATGATCCAAATTTAGTAAGCGATCTTCAAGATTGTGGAACAGGACTGATATTCAACAATTATTGTCGTCTCTAATAGCAAATGCAGAAAGTCTTATTATTAACGTGACAAATAACACTGTGGAGCAATTCAACAACGTTATAGCCAAATTTATAGGCGGAAAAAGAGCAAATTTTACAAAAATGGGATAACTTCAGCAGTTGAGCTTCTTGAGCAGTAACTTCGTGGAATAGTGAAATGACAACCCATTCACGAATACAAAAAAAATCCAAGGCCACAGTCCTGGCAACTACACGAAGCATTTTATTGAAAGAAAACGACGTTCGAAGGAGACAATACAGAGGTGTCGAAAAATAAAACTAAGGTATTACGAAAACACGACAGAAAAGAGAAAAAAAGTTGCAGGGCCTGATGAAAATTATGGTCAATTGGAATTAGATCCAGATATGCCAGCTGAATTATTTGAAACGATAAAGAGGAATTTTTCAAAGAATTATCTCCATCGAATAAGGATGAACTCGAAAGGAATACGGTGGGCCAAAGCAATAATAATTTGTGGACAATTGAAAGGCGTAAGCGGCTTACAGCTTCTAACTTTGGACAAAAATATGTAAGCTACGGCCAAAAACTTCAGTTGCGAGAGTATTAAACTCGCTACTGTACTCGCCATTTAAAGGAAATATGGCCACAAATTATGGGAAAGAAAATGAAAACCAAGCAATTGAGCAATTTACAAAAGAAACAAAATTAGAGGTATTCGCCTGTGGACTATTTATCGATGAAAACAAAAACTTTTTAGCGGCAAGTCCAGATGGCCTTTTTGGCAAGGATTCTATAATTGAAGTGAAATGCCCATATAGTATAGTAAATATGTCACCAGAAGAAGGATTTGAACAAAAAAAATTGATAACTGTAAAATTGAAGACAATGCTTCAACATTAAAACGGAATCACAATTACTTCTACCAAGTACAAGGCCAGTTACACATTACTCGTCGTAAATACTGTTATTTTGTCGTGTGGAGTCCTAAAGGTTTGCCGTATGAAAAAATTGAAAGGGACGATTCAATCTGGCAAAAAATTGAACCACTGTTAGAAAAACTTCTACCACCAATGCCTTTTACCAGAAACAATTGACGGTCGCATATCAAGAAATTTACCGGCGAGAGAAAGATCTAAATCATAAATTGTTTAAAATTCATTGTATAGTGGTAAAAAATTTTGTACAATAAAGTGTTTACAAACAAAAAATTTCAATTAATCACTGAAGGCAATGTAAGCGACTCTCAACTAAAAATTTGAAACAGATTTTTTTTAAAAACATAAACCTCACATTGGAGGTACCGAGGAAAAATAATCGCTCAGGGACTTTGTTGGAGAAGTTGTTGGACATCATTGGAGAAGCTGTGTGGAGGGTATTTTTAGGATAAGGAAGGAAAGGAAGTTTTGGGTAGGGAAAAGGTAGGTAAAAGTATGAAATGATGGTGGAGAGTCCAGCTGTAGAGATCAAAAGATCTTCCTCTTCCAGTTTCTCCCAATCCGGCCCGCCACGCAGTAAGTGGACAAAATTATCCGCCACCAAAACCCATGCAGACCTCATCCGTGAACCCGGGAACCCAGGCTCTGTCACCAAACATAGAGGACCACTTGCGGTGACCAAGTGGCGGGGGTGTTGGTTATCCAATAAATGGTTCCCGGGGCGATGGTACCTAAAACGCCTCCCAAATTGAAAATTTATTTTAGTACTTGACATAAAAAAATTTAATTTTGCACAATTTTAGTATGAAAGCTCGGTCAGTATTGGTATACCGCGATGAGTCACTAAACAGAAAAAAAACGAATAAAAAATATCGATTACTCGGGCAAGGACAACACTAGTCTACCGATAAAATTCTTTACATCACTACTTCGCATTATATGTATGTATTTGTCAAAACCCACGTTCCCCGGCCCCCCTCAGGAGAAATGAGCGAAAGGGACACCTGCACGTCGGGCCGAAAATACCTAAATAAAATCTTCGAAATCGATGTTTTGTATTCCCCATTTTTCTTCTCCAAAACTGGACGGATTTAAAATTTTTTTTTCACTAACTGTATTAAAAGAAAATATTCTATGTCGGTACGTTTTGCTTTTTTTCAAAATACATTGTTTAGTTTGTATACTGAACGTTTTTTGACGGCGTTTAAATTAGGCAATTTTATTCATTTTTGGAAGGTCGTAACTTCTATGAGAAGTAAATTATCAAAAAAAACAAAACGTACCGACACGCTAGTGGTCAATATCTATATTATGTAAAAAAAAAAATTGCTCTAGGGTCAAAATCCAGAGAGATAAACGGGGAATACGTTTGTATAGAAAAGCGCAGCTAGTATTTCCTCTTAACCACAAAATATTGAACAACATGTTACCAAAATACTTCTCAAATAAAATTGTATACAACAAGGACATTCACAGATATAACACAAGGACGTGCAAGGAAATTAGGCTAGAAAAAAAAGGACAAAGCGAATACGCAGAACAGTTTACTGTACAAGGGAATGAAGTTATACATATAAGGGAACGTACCTATACTACGTGACCAACTTTTTGCAATTTTCAACCCCCCCCCCCCCCCCGGTGACCAAAATCCTAAACAACCCGCCGCTCATTTGTATGGAGCGTGACATTTTGAAGACCCCCCCCCCCCTAAACGTGTCACGTAGTATGGGTACGTTCCCTAACACACTACCAGAAACTTTAAAGTCCACACCAATTGGAAAGTTCAAGATGTATTGTAGGAGCTACGGAGCTAAAGTGCTCCCATAGCCGTTGTGCTCACATGATGCATAGATGGGGTCGGCGATGTGTGAATGCGGTTCGGTGCAGACCACCGAACATGTGGTCAACAAATGCCCGCTCCATTCATTCCCCGGCGGGATTGATGAGGTCCACAGGGCAACGCCTGAGGCCCTAGACTGGCTCGCAGACCTAGAGGTCCCCGTCTGACCCCCCACCATACGAAAGAAGAATTGTAGGATCAACATAAAACTAGAAAAAATATAGTGACAATGAAATATTATAATTAATTAGCTTCAATATGAAATATTATAATTAATTAGAAATTTGAATAAAAATAGAAAATAATAATTATTATTATATTAAAAAATAAAAAATGAATAAAAACTTATCCAAGACACAATCTAGATAACATTTAGTTCTGGTTTGAATCTTGCAATCATACATAAAGATAGCAGCCAATAAAAATTTGCCTTAAGAAAATGAAGATAATGTTAGTAGTTCTTAGTCGAAGTACGATACCTTCATTTAATTAAATATTTCGATTTGACGTTTTATTCTTTATCTTAAAAATAAAATCGTTCGCAAATCCATACGTTCATTAATCACGTGATATTACAACTTTTTAACCCCCCCCCCCTGGTGATATGTGGTGAGGTTTTAGACTACCCCCCCCCCAAAATCACGTGTATTTTTTTAGTACAAAGTATTTTGAAATTTTCATAATTTTATCACGAAAAATAAATACACGTGATATCTCATTACATCCCCCCCCCCTCGTGATACTTCGTGATTTTTTCCGAATCCCCCCCCCCTTTTGAGCCTCACGTGATTAATGCACGACCCCTAAGGTGTTTTTGAAGTGAATAGGTTTGAAGTTAGTAAGTAATGAAAAATAATTATAATTTCGGGGATCAACTATCGGAGGATCACTGTAGGGTCACTTTAAAAAAAGTGTTTTAACGCTATGTGACATAATAAATAGTTCCTCTTGTATTTTATTAAAATTACATATTTTCGGGTGTACTGAAATGTATGCAGCCTGCATACCTTGTACACGGTAACTTATCTCACGGAGATAGTACAGACTGGCTACAGAGTTACTTTGCATGAATTTCTCCGCAATCCGCGCCTCGCGGAATGCAGGCAGCGAAACCGGTTTGGCGGGGGGGCACTGGAGGCTGGCAGGGCCCCTAGATGGACCGCGGTAGACTGGGCGCATTGTCCGAGAGATTATACCATTTTAAGATAATTCAAATACACGGTGTTCAGAAATATACAGAAGATAATATTGAACTGTTCATATTACCATAGATTACCATTACAGTATTCAACTTGGGAGGCGGGTATAGGAACCGCCTCTAGAATACACCTCTGCTATAGGTCACCCCAAGTGGATCGCTAAGTTTTTTCGGGTCTTGGCGGCGGATGCGTCTGCCTACCAGCTGCATGGCAGGCCGGATTGTGAGAGAATGGTTGAGGGAAACCCTTTGAATTCTTCAGCCGTACTCTCTCGGGACGCCGCCTTGCACCGCGGTGGGAGGAATGGATTTATGAGTCCGTCACTTCTGGACACAATGACCCCAGATTCCTACCCACACCTACTTTTGACGACCTCCGTAGTCCAGTGGCTAAGACTCTTGACTCACATTCCGGAGGTCGCGGGTTCGAACCCGGCATGCGCAAATAAATTTTATTTGATTAATTTGTGTTATTTCACAATTAATTCATTTAAAATAATATATAGTATATTTGCGGCATGTTCCAGAGTGGAAGATACTATTAGTATCGCCCTGGTGTAAGACCACCATTCAGAATTGAAACGTTGCTTGAAAATGGCTTTAGCCGTGTTTAGTGACCAGATCTGAATAGCCAGGTACTTCCCAATCTTCCTCTTCCCCACCTCCTTCCCCTCCCCACTAGCTTCAGCCTCACAACATACCCCAATTGGGGATGCCATAGTCTCACTGGCTCCAGACGGGAGCAGTTGAGATTCTTGTGCGGTATTCACTGTAAAAAAAAAAAAAAAAACCTAATACCCTTTTCCTTCCCAGAACTTCCTCTCCTTCCTTTCCTAAAAATACCCTCCACACAGCATCCCCAAAGATGACAATCTCCCTAAGTGGTTTTTTTTCCTCTGGGCCTCCTGTGTGGAGCTAATGTAAAAAAAAACAGTAGATAATAATTATCTTGTCGTATTACCATAGATAACATTGATTACCATTACAGTAGATAATAATTAACTGTTCATATTTCCATAGATTACCGTTACAGATGATAATAATTAACTATTTATATAACCATAGATTACCATTACAGTAAATAATAATTAACTATTCATATTACCGTAGAGAAGATAGATTACCATTACAGAAGATAATAATTAACTATTCATCTTACCAAAGATTACCAATAGAGTAAATAATAATCAACTATTCATATTACCATAGATTACCTTTACAGTAGATAATAAAATTAACTATTCGTATTACCATAGATAACGTAGATTACCATTACAGTAGATAATAATTAATTATTCATGTATGGGTAGCTATCTCAAATTCAAATTTGTCTATATGTGTTATATAAATTAAAACAGAATATTAATATTTACGTAAGTATTAACAAGCATCTTTGGTTGTTCTTGATAAATAAATGATATATAGGACTTACTCTCAGAATTATTGCGTTTCTACAAGATGCCACCGATGCCTGCCGACAGTTGATAACCGAAATTATAATTTTTTTTGCATTATTTACCAATTTCAAACCTTAAATCGACTTCAAAAATACCTTTAATAATAAGTTGGTATACCTACTTGGTATGGATATCAAACGAATTCTTTTACAGAGTCGATTTTTTTTAGTATTCGCTTGTATTACAGTATATTGACAAGTTTTTGTTTGTTTGTTTTTAAATATTTATTTAGATGTATGCAAATTTTTTTCATACATCTAGTAAGAAAATATATACAAATACAATTTAGATTTACAGTTACATTTTTACAAAGCATTGAAAAAAAAAGATTTTAAGGAATACACATAACTATGTGACTAAAATAATATCGGTAAGAATGTTACAAAAAAAACATTCATTACGTAATATCCTACGAAAAGTGCTAAGACTTGGGGCTTCCTTTATGGCATTCGGCAGGCTGTTATAAAGTTTTTGCCCTTTATAAAACGCGCTATTTTGTGTGCACGAAAGTTTAGTTTTGGGAAGCCTAAAGTCTCCGCGTCTTCTCGTAGGATAATGTGAACATTTTCTTGAAACATAATATTACTCTAAAGATAATTTGGGAGCATATTATTTTTAAGTTTGTATATCATTGTTAATGCATTATATATTATATGTTGTTTTGTTGTCATCATATTTAAATTTTGTAACATAATTTTATTAGTTCAGTTTAAGTAGTTTTATTCATGGGGCATTTGAATGAAAATATGTTTTAAAGTTTTGTTATTTGGCGGTACATCCCCTCTGCACACCCCTTCCGAGACACTTACTGATATTTTATGTAAGTAGGTACACCGTATTTTCCCTAAACCGACTGCATATGGAATGTAAGTATGCCGGCGGGTCAACTGTTGGGGGATCAACTATCAACTGTCATGGAATCGTTTCCGAAACTGTAACGCTCTCCGAATCGTTGGCTAAAGAAGGAGGTAGAGCAACATGTCATAATACCCAAAAATAAACCACGATAAAATGGCTTATTTATTTATTACTAGCTGACTCGGCCACACGTTGCTGTGGCTAACGAAACACAATGCGATCTACTAAAAACGCCATTACCCAACCTTTATAACCAACGCCATCTATTAATTTGAATACATATCAAATCATCACCGCCCGCTTGCCAGCCCGCTCCCTTTATGTATTATGTATTACAACCATTCCTCATGAATCACTCAATCTATTGGTGAAAACCGCATGAAAATCCGTTGCCTAGTTTAAAAGATCTAAACGTACAGACAGCGGGAGCGAATTTGTTTTATACTATTTAATAATTATTATATATCTAAACATTTCATGAATTTTGCGAAGTTGCACTCTGGTCCTCCAGTGTAAAATTATAATAATGATGTAGGATATATTCAATTTAATAATGTTGTATATGCACGACTAGTTAAGAGACACAATACTTAGCATGCTTTTCTGAACCATAAAATGTAATGAATAATATAATATGACGTCACATACACACCTTCAAAGCAGTGGCGGCTCGTGACTTTTGGGTGTGCTAGGGTGTTATTTCTAAAAAAAATGGCATTACGGATGTTGTCGTAGCCGAAAAATTTTTTTTTTTTTTTTTCAAAAATCGGTTTTTGTATGAAGATTTTTCAGGAAATCCGTGCGGCGCACGGCCAAACTGAAACTTCCTGAAATTTTTCATACAAAAAACAAATTTTCGAAAAAAAAAAAAAAAATTTTTTTTCGGCTACAACAACATCAATAATGCCATTTTTCGTAATATCAGCACTCTAGCACACTTAAAAGTCACGAGCCGCCACTGCTTCAAAGCCTTCGCCAACTGGCCTTACCGGTTGATCTTGGCCGAGTCCACTGATTTCTGCTTCAACTTCTATGGGAGGGCCGGGAGAGCAGAAGCGGCGAGGAGAGAAGAGGGGTGTCCCGTTAGATGGCCCAAACGGCCCACATCCCGGCTCTAGAGGAGACCACACCGCCCGGAGTTCGCGGATTATTATTTAGCTCGACCATTCAAATTTAACCTCCCGGTCTTCTGCTATCCGGGTACATCTATTTTGTATGTAACCGAAAATTGTTCATGATTATTTAATGTTAGCCACTCAGGCCTCGATCCTATTTGGTCGGAACGTCAAAATATTTCCGCTGTGCAATAGAATCCAAATGAATGGAATATTTCTGAACGCATCCAAAAACTCAAAATGTCTTTTAAAAATGATGAAATTAGTTACGCTTTACGTTTTTCCAAACATACATTGCTGATATTTTATTAGGCACATACATCTATTATAATATTTATTGTCAGAATTTTTTGAAGTAAAACTTCTTTACGCAAGCTTGACTTGGGGAGTAAACTGGTGAATGCGTGACGAGAGCGTTATAAAAAGTGTGATCGGGCGAGGCGAACGGTCGGGCGAGGCGAACGGAAGTTGAGAGAGAGATATAAGTTAGTTAAGTTTTACTTCAGTCGTGTGGTCTAAAGCACACTCGTTTTTTTGTCTTTTCATGTAAAAATAATTAATAAAAAAAATTCTAAGTTTAATTTTTTTTTTCAAATTGCGGTCGGAAACTTTATAAAGATAATGCTAATAAATCTATAACGAAATATGAAAAATAACAAGTCACAGAAAAATAAAATCGTGACGGTCGCATCTGGAAATCATAACCAAGATCTTGGGACAAATTTTTTTAAAGTTAAAGTTTTTCTCTTTTGGTCCCTGTAAAACAAGAGATCCGTGGTTCGGTTCCCAATTGCTACCGTTACTTTTTTATTGTTCTGTGACTTGTCATTTTTCTTATTTTGTGTAGATTTATCGGTATTATCTTATTCGATGTTATATTATTACATTGATGTGTATAACCTTAAATATTCCAATAAAATTTTAAAAATATGTAGCAGAGCTTCTTCTATCATTATGCAGCCTTTGCGGTTTGAACTGATAGTCCAGTCAGCCTGTGTCGTAGAACACCAGTTGAAGGAACTAAATAGTATAAAGCTAATTTTTTCCCCATCGACTACTACCATTTAGACAAGTGTTTAGCAAAAAGTCCCCGCCCCTACCCCTCTTGCTTCCCCCCCTGTGCCCCCCCCAAACATGAAAAGTGTAAGGGTTTCGTAAATCGCTTCTATCTCGATTACTAAACAACATATCGGATTGAAAATTTTTTTATTCTCATTGCTGTAACATTTTCTATAATTAATGTCCAGTTAACTTTCGTCGTAACTTTTACCGTTTGTTTGTAATTCGTATGATAAGGTAAAAATTTGCATATTTTTTGGCAAGTAATTTTACTTTTTATCACATAACTTTTTACGCCGACATTTTATGAAAAAATATTTCCCACAAAAGTTGTAGTTCCTATTATTACCTTTAAAATGATATATTTTAATGTGTACTTTATGTACTAGTAAACGCCAGATATCAACCGTGAATGCTTGGTGCGCACCATCCCTGCGTCGCTCCTTGTCGGAACTTATTCCCTCACATCCCTACTTATCCTAGCCTGTCCTGTGCCCTTTGTAGTACTAGTGGAAATCGTGAACGTGAAATAATAGTTATTCACTTTGCTGCTAGGCCCTGCGGGCGGCTTTTAGTTCGGCTTCGCCCGGTTTGAGTGTTTGTGACCATTTTGTAAATCCAACAGGAACTGGCTCCTAAAATAGCCAGTTCCTCGGATCTACTGTAATCCTGTGACTCCAAAAACACCTGTGTCGAGTGATGTCCGAGTTCCACGTGTCAAGACATGCGACTTTGAAGGTAAATTCAATGTCCCAGTTTTAATGTATACTAAAATGGAGAAAAGTGGCTTAAAGTCCTTAACAATAGAAAACATTTCTGAAAATATGCCCACTCAATGCTTAGTCTCAGCTCGTAACATGCTTTGGTTATGTAGTTTTGCTTTTGTGCCAATTTCACTACCTGGATGGTCTGGATACATGCGAAACTGTTACGATGATAGACAAAACTTTGAACCATCTTATGTACAGGCTTTGCCTTTTATAAGCATAGATCCAGAAAATCCGACTGCTATTTACTCTACCCTTAGTTACGCTTCTAAAGAAAGCAAGTTAGCTGGCCAGCTGTGTATTGTGACATTTGACCAACCACTTTTCCTGAAAGCAGTAGACATTGTTGCAAGTTCTTCTATAGAAAGTGAAATATCTGGAGTAATCGTCAGACTAGGCGGATTCCATCTTCTAATGAGTTTCCTTGGTTGCTTAGGAAAGTTTATGGAAGGTAGTGGAATCGAAGAAATGTGTACCTCTGTTTATGGAAAATCAACGATTCCTCACCTTATGTCAGGACATGCTTACGCAAGGTCTTATAGAGTTCACATGATGACCCAGGCAGCTTTGATATTACTGCTATTCGAGAAATGTTCATCTATTAAAGAAGTGATTACAAACGACTTTAAGGATATTAATAACCAAACAATAAACAAACAAACAACTGTTGAAGACGCCATGAGAGATTGTAAAACAAATGAAATAATGAAAAGACTAGAAGAAGTGTATGAAGATTTGGTTAAAACTAGTAGAACTTCAAAACCGTGGCTACAAGAGTTTAAATTGGTGAATTTGGTTCTAGACTTTATTCTAGCAGAGAGAATCGGCGATTGGAATTTGCACATTAATACAGTCAAGCAAATGATACCGTATTTCCATGCTGCTGGACATTTGCTCTACGCCAAATCCGCACAAATATACTTACAACAAATGTTGAGTGTACAAACGAAAATGTCAAATGAAGACTTCGAAAGGTTCGTCAATAAAGGTTTCTTTACAGTTCGGCGTACAGATGGATTTTTTACCGGTATCTGGACGGACATGACCATAGAGCAGACATTAATGCGATCATCAAAATCCATAGGTGGGCTTACTCATGGACGAGGATTAAGCGAGAGGACGCTAACCAAATTCATTGCTTGTGCTCCTGGATCCCTACAAATTTATGAGGCTTTCGAGAAGTTCTCTGGCTGCTTGACTCAGTTTAATGAACAGCACACTGAACTAAGATGCAGTAGAAGAGAAAGGGACTTGCAAGATATTAGTAAATTTCTCGGATGGCTGCGTATTCATAATCCTTTCCGACAGAGCAAAGATTTAATGTCTTTATCCTCTGGTCTAGTAGTGATAAGTTCGGGTGTAAACTGCGATGAAGCGTATGATATAGGAATGAACTGCTTGAAAGACATCGAAGGAAATAATAAGGAACTCCAGTGAAAAATATTATGGCTTTAAAAAAAAATGTTCATATAGACCAATAAACGCTGATTCTGAATATATAACTTTTATTTCATAATATTAAACGCAGAGTTTTTAAAAAATTATTAAAAAGTGCATTTTTAAACCTCTCCTCGAAACACAGTGTCAAGTTGGCATTACTGAAATGGTGAATGGTGACGTCACGCGTCACGCTGTCATCTGGTGATCGCGTTATTGTATTGTCAGTATCATATTGTATTGACATGACATTTGAAATGACAAGTGCACATATACAATTCAATATTTCGTGTTTTTGGTTTATTTTCATACTGTTTATAGAGATTTAGATAAATAATAGTTATTGTGTTTATTGAAACATAATTTAGGCCCTCAACAATTTACGAAAAGGGCTATATTTGTGGAAAATCTGGAATAAATTTTGCCTATTTGAGGTTAGAGTCGTGTCATATTTTGACATTGTATTTTTAAATTGTTTTTAGTAAAGGGATTTTTATACAAGCTATTACGCAATCGTCATGCAGTGGTATTATGAATACCAGTTTCTGTGTGTGTTATACATAAAACAATGTACAAAATCACGCCTGACCAACAAAATTGAAGAACGATGTCACTTGTACTTGCAAAGATGATTCATTATTTTTATATTGCACTTTGTTAAAATACAATAACAGTAGCGGTGAAATGTGGACATTTTACCAATGTTTTTCTATATTAAAAGCAGTTAATCATAAATAAAAAACGCCTCAATTTCTCACACAAGTCATTGAATCATCCTATATTCATTTTATTCCGCCATTTTCTTAAATGCAAAATCAGGGTTGCTCTGCCCAAAAAAATTATTTCCCTAGATTTCGAAGTGAAATTTCCCTAGAATTTCACATTTACGCAATTACCTATGTAGCCACCTGATTGTGTAACACTAATCCTGTTATATGTTAATTAATATGATTAATTAATTGGAAAGATATCGGAACTTGGTAAATATACTTATAATACTGTGCTTTTTCAAATAAAACACTTTTTGCTACGTGAAGTAATAATTTAAAAGTACGAATACACTCACCACTGAATTAGAAACTGAATTCCAAATAAAAAAAAAACACTTTGCAAAATAAAAATCAACCGCAAACACCGAAAAAATAGAACTTAAAACATAAATTCATTTTTTTTTCAGAGGTCCCATTTATCTTTTTAGATACATATAATATCATTTTGAGTTGTCAGTGTTAAAAATAATATTGCATGGTAAGTACAACAATAATTAAGATTCATGGGAATTCCAAAAAATATATATTTATATATTTATATAAATAATACCAGTAATATTGTAATATGTAATAAAATTTTTGCCAGAGTTCGAAATTTCCCTAGATTTTGTCCTGATTTCCCTTATCCCTAAAATATTTTTCTCCCCTAGATCAAGGGAAATTTCCCTCAACATAACATCACTGATTCAAAAAGACAACTTAAAAATAATAAACTATAGGTGGGTGAAGGCCACCATAGATACGGTGCGTTTCTAAGAGTCTTTAAAAGTTAAAACTTTGACAATTATTTTAACTATTAAAACTAACTATAAAAATAAAAATAAAAATGCAGTTATTTAAGTTTGAAGGTCTTTATTCATAAAAAAAAATAAAAAATTGGACTGGAGTTCTCTATTTTGCAGATGTTAAATTGAAAAGAAAAAATAAAGTTAAAACTATAGGCTCCGTAGTAAGTGGCATAAATGTGAGATCTGAAAAAGTGCCAATTAATCCTGATCAGCTGTTTAATAGGTTTATTTGTATGTCTCAAGGAACAAATAATCTCAAACAATACTTCAACTATGAACTCAGCCCATACCCTTTGTCTTTATTTGAAAACAATAAAATGATAAGAAAGGGAACTAAATCAAGTCTTATGAAAATATTTGAAAAATGGACAGTTAGCAACGAAGTTTTTGAGAATTTGCCCCCAAAAATATATGTAGTAGGTAGATGGAGGGTATCTTTTGTGTTATTTGGCCTGACAAAGTAACATATAGCAGCATCATAGAGAAGTATGTTGGCACTGTAATGAAACGGTATGGGAAAGATTGTCATGTTGTGTTCGATGGGTATCCTGACTATCCCACCACAAATGGGGTCGAACATATGCGGAGAAGTAAAAAAACATCTCTAGAAATGAAATTCAACGTTAATATGGAGTGCTCTGTAAAGCAAAATGAATTTTTGGCAAATCCAAAAAACAAAAGCCAGTTTATTGAACAGCTCTCTCAAAAGCTTAATGAAGCAAACATTCCAACCATTGTGGCGGAGGAAGATGCAGATACTGAAGTGGTCGGAAGAGCAATAGATGTTTCCCAGATTCAAAGTGGGAGGCCTGTAGTTGTTGTCGGACAGGAAACTGATCTTTTCGTTCTATTGATAGGGCTACCACAGTGTCAAAATGTGCGACTATTCTTTCACAAACCCTCTGGCACACCATCAACGTATGACATCAGCAAGATTCGTGAAGAGATTGGTGATATGAGGATGTGATATCACGTCTTATTTATTTGGCAAATTGCTAAGTTCATCAAATGATCTCCGCACAAAAGTTTTACAGTTTTATGAAAAACAGGCAGACAAAAATATTCTCAAAGAGGTAGGAGAGGCTTTTGTCTTGAAACTATATGGATGCACAAGGTCTGCATGTCTGAATGACAGTAGATATTTAATGTACCTTAAAGCTGTTGCAAAAATGTCATTTAAATCCAAATTTAATATGGCATCCCTCCCTCCAACATCTGGTGCTGCTTCAAAAATGGATCGGAGATAAGGAAATCACCACTACGGACTGGAGATGGATTTTAACTGACAACATGCTGTACCCAGTGCACTCAAAAAAACCACCGGCAGCTGAATAAGTTATAAACTTAGTTTCCTGCAACTGCAAAAAGGCTTGCAAAAATAATTGTAGCTGCTTTAAAGCATCACTTGATTGCACAGAAATGTGCGGGAGCTGTGGCGGATCATGCAGCAATTTAACTTTGGTTGAAGTCGAGGAAAATGAAGAACTTCTCATGGAAGTTTAAGATATCATAAAATTAAGATACCGCAATTATTTTGTTCTAAAATAACATCTTTAAAAATATTACATGCATTTTCAAACCAAAAACTATTTAAAATACCTATGTTCGCTGAATACTTATTATTATTTGAAACAAATTTAAAAAGTGAGGAATTTAGGTTTCACCGAGACTCGATTAGTTTTATTTATAGAAAATGCAATAGTGTAACTTAAAAATAAAAAACACTCTCACTATACAACAATATTTGCATTGCAACGCCGCGCCGGCCGGCCTCACCTCGACCGAACCCGCCATGATAATTTCGCTGGATCTCCAACAAAGTAAGTACTATTTTATATAATTTTAAAGGTAATAATAGGGACTACAACTTTTGTGGGAAATATTTTTTCATAAAATGTCGTCGTAAAAAGTTATATGACAAAAAGTAAAATTACTTGCCAAAAAATATACAAATTTTTACCTTATCATACGAATTACAAACAAACGGTAAAAGTTACGACGAAAATTAACTGGACATTAATTGTAGACAATATTATAGCAAAGAGAATAAAAAAAAATTCAATCCGATGTGTTGTTTAGTAATCGAGATAGAAGCGATTTACGAAACCCTTACACTTTTCATGTTTGGGGGGGCACAGGGGGGGAAGCAAGAGGGGTAGGGGCGGGGACTTTTTGCTAAATACTTGTCTAAATGGTAGTAGTCGATGGGGAAAAAATTAGCTTTATACTATTTAGTTCCATCTAAAAACACAGGCTGACTGGGCTATGATGGAACCTTCACCGAATCTGGAAATTTGTTATGTACTGTTATGGATTGATGTAAAATGAATGTAAGACCAAGTATGTACTTATCTTTTTTGAAATTAAATTGTGTTTATGAAAACGTTGAAATTTAAGTTATTTATGATGATCAATAAATCATCCAATTTTTATTAGCTGGAGCAAATTTAGTAATGACGTAAAAACCACTGTGTTCATACAATATTGAAATACTTTATCAAAGATAACTGAAAATAGCCATTTTGTTATGCATACTAGTGATGGGCTTAAAATCAAAACACGGAAATAATCGAACTAATCGCTTTTATAAGTACCTACGATTTCGACATGTATATCTTAAAAAAAAACAATTTAGAAAACGATATATTAGACTAATTTATGATAATCCTAACGATTTTTACATTATAATTCCGTCCACTAATTATTGTACTAAAATTCTAACGAATATACACACTTCATTTCATTTCTATTTTTTGAATTGATATTTTATATAACAATTTTAATATTGCATTTGATAGTTCAGCATTTCATGGATTGAAAAAAAAGTCACTTCTTAATACCATAAGTCAGGACTTATTTCACTGCAGAAATAATGGGAATAACTACCAGATCCATTCCTCTTTGCCCAGAAGACCAATGGAGGGAAATAGTTAATAGTTATACGAGACAATTCCGTTACGCATTGTATAAATTTTACTATTCATATGTAAAAACCTTTAAAAGTGCGTTTATAAATATATATATATATAGATATTATTTTTTTTTAAACTTTATGAGTAAAACCTCAAATTGTAATAATTAAATGAAGACAATATTAGTGAAATTCAATCGATAAATCTGGAAACAGAAAAATCAGAAAAAGGTATTGACATCTCTGGGATTCGAACCTAGGACTTTCCGGGCCACTGCACCGAGGTGACGATATCCGATTCGGTCATTTAATTAAATATAACAATTTGAGATTTTACTCATAAAGTTAAAAATAAACATAAATATTCATCCTATACTTGCGAAAAGTCATTAGATGTCGCATATTAAAAATAAAATGGATAAAAATTATCCAGAGACTATCTAGATAGCAATTTGTTGTGGGTTGAATCTTCCAATCATACAAAAAGATAACAGCCAATAAAATATGCGTTAAGAAAATGAAGATAATGTTGGTGGTTCTTGTTTGGTGGTTAAAAATGACCGAATCGGATATCGACACCTTGGCGTAGTGGTTAGCGCAATGGCCCGGGAAGCCGAAGGTCCTGGGTTCGAGTCCCAGAGGTGCCAATATCTTTTCCAGATTTTCGATCGAATTTCACTAATATTGTCTTCATTTAATTAAATTAAATAAATACGTTAGAACACCATTTTGTTAAAACCAATTTATCGAATAAATTTGTCTATTTTATCTGTGATGACCTGGACGTCATAACTCTAGAATTGCCCATATAAGTCGTTCTAATTTGACTCGATTACCACATCGACACATTTCGTGATATTATGTATCATTCATAACTCATAACTCCTAACCCATCACTACTATCTAATTCCCACTAATCGGCCACCGATTAAACCATTGTCCAATTCTAACGATACACTGATAAGGAAAATTGGCAGGATCTAAAAGAGATAACCCATTGATTTCCAAACCTTCAGAACACAATTAACTTAAACGTACAGTTTTAGCTACGGTCGCATTACATAATCAGTGGTACGTTGTTTGGCTCTCGGTACCTGTACACAACCGCAACCGTAATACCTGTCGTAAGTTTCCTCGTATTTTGTTACTTAGATCAAATTGATCACGTCCATGTTTGGTCGGCAATGTATTATCTACCACATTCATTCGTTCGTTCCGATGTATTTTGCAAAATCTTTTTTGTGTGGAATGTAGGTAAGTATCTATCAGAAGCTTTCATCAGGTCTTTGCAACACTCGTATATATTATAATTTGTGTAGCCGCACTGCGTATTTATTATTTTATAATGTGCGATGCGATATCTTTAGCAAATATCTAATGTTTTAAAAGCTTTAAGTATAAATCAAAGAACCAAAAGAGATCGTTATGTTTTCTCTATTCTGCTGTATGGAAATGAAACATTGGCACTTAATGAAGCTTTGGCACGTATCATTGACACTTAATTAAGCTTTTGAAATGTGAATTCATTTAGACGCATTGTGTTAAAAAAGTGATTCTGGTTAATGCGGAGGTTTAACATCGACTAGCTAAAAATTCCGAAATTATACAAAAATATAAATTTATTTATTTATCATTAACATATGGGCTTATCATATGGGCTTTTACATACATTTACATTTTTTTATATATTTTAGTACATACAGGTGTGTTTAGATGACAAAGAACAAAACTTTTCACATATTACATAGAAGTAAAGCTGGTAAGTAAAATGTATAGCATTATACAATAAAGAGAAAAAAATATGTTTTAGAGCTGCAGATAGCATAACATATGTATAACAAATAATAATAATGAGTGGGTTCTTAATATATGTGTAATTTATATGTGTTGAATACATAGCGAAGTTGATTTCAAACAAAAATACGCACTACCGACTTGAACCGCACTAAAATTAATATTCAAAACGATTCCATTTTGACCAGTTACATTGTCGTCAGAATTTCTGCAAAATTCAATTTAAGAAGACAAAATACTTTATACTGATACCGTGGAACATTTCAGATAACATAACAAATGGAACATAACAAATAATGTCAGATACTTCAGTAAACTATCACGGAGAGGACAAATGAGTTCGATAATATAACCGAGTATTTAATTACAATCCAATTAAAAATTAGTCAAAGTATAAGCCGTTAAAGTAATTTTCTTATTATTACCTATTACAACGATAAACAAGAAGAGTTTTTGTAAAGTTTGTTTATAAATTATAAATTACTAACCTTTGTTCCGCCGTGTATGGTAGGTGTTTTACGGAGCATAACTATGTATGTTTATGATAAACTGTGCACAGAAAGTTTCAAACTGGAGATTTATAATTCTATTGTAAGTATTCCAATATGCTGAGTTTAAATTTCGACACTGAATGATGACGATAAACATCGATTGTGTTATATTTATTTCCAAGTCTGTGAAGCCTTTCGATAGGCGAGTTTTCGAAGTAATTATTAGTAGACGCGTTAACAAAATACGGCGCATTCAATCTTGTATTACGGGTAGGTACAATAAATAAACAAACTTCAATATATTGGTCACTCTACGAATGGTATGAAACAAGAGATTACCCAACAGACAATTAAAGGAAAGAATGATGAAAGTCTTAATTGAGTTGCATCGATGGCTACAAAGTATATTATGTACCTTACTTGGTGTCTGAGTGCAGTTTCTTGTAAATTGTAACATGCTGCAATTTGCCTGGTTTCTATGATTTTTTTTATTTTTTATTTTTATTTTTATTTTTTTTTTTTATTTCATATATTTTTTATTAGTAACAGATATTTGGGTTTTTTTTTTGGCTACCACACTAGGCTAAGCCCGTGTTGTGGTAGTCGTACATTTAATATTTTAACATTTCAAAAAATATTAAGAAATACTTAAAACTAAAGAGAAAAAAAAAGACCATATTTTAAAGAAAAGTAAAAATGAAAATTCAAATTCAAATTTTGAAATACAAAAATTAATAATAAAAATTAAATGTTAAGAACTCAAGTGTTCTGTATAAATTAAAACATATAATTATATAAATCAAAATTAAAAACATATATAAATTTAGTGAAAAACTAAGAGAAAAAAATAACAACATTTTAAAGTAAAATAGAAATACAAATGGAAATTAAAATTTTGAAATGCAAAAATTAATAATTAAAATGTAGTGTTAGAACTCATGAATTCTTTAATTTGATTGTATGGTTTCCATCTTCCGATGAGAAATGTTACCAGTTCTCCAGTTCATGATCAGTTAAATTACTTGACCATCTAGTCCTTGACTTCATTTCCAGGGCATTCATTCTTTTCAACTTCTCTTTATTTCTATCATAATTTGTGTTGTGTTTCTAGTCAGATTTCTTTTATCCTTCTCTTCGCATTAGCGACGCTTAGTAGGTTAACAAGTTGAAATGAAAGGCAGATGATTTTATGATAATGTTCCAATAATAGAACAGTGTTTAACACGTCTGTAGCTGTAGATCCAATCAGTTGAGCGTGTAATATCGACTCAAGCGATACCGGTTTCTTATGATATTGTTTGAGTGAATCCGACGCAAAACTGAAACCATACAATGTGATTTGAACCTATCAACAAGCAAGGTTGTCACAAATTGTAAATTCTTCCGGGTTAACCATGTTTTTTTAGTTCGTTTTGTAGATTAAAACGCCTTGAGATGTATCTTTTGATGACAATTGATTGGAAGAGCAGTGCATGCAAATATATTTGCCATACTTACACAAAGTTTTGCACATATCTATTCACTTATTTTGTACTTACCATAGACATCCAAATTCAATAGACCAGAAATAACAGGTGAGGGGAAAAATCAACTATGGCGGTACGAAGAGGGGAAGATGACTGTCATTGGTTGAAAAATTAATCTGACAGTATATAGGCATCTCGCATTATAATATCATCATTTAGTTCTTAAAAGCAAAATCTGCTTTGAATGAATAGACCTTTTTACATGGGAGCGCGAATTGCTTGCCACGATAATAAAATATTTGCGTAGGCCAAATGTACACCCCAAAAAGATTCGCCCGTTTTCACATAGCAATATTTTTTTGCCGTGTTTAGTTAAGACACTTTTACAAATGTTTCATAATTTACTTACCCCTGTAACCAGCGACGAGCACACTAAGGAACCGCCCACATTTATGTGCACACTGATATGTAGGTATGTTGTATAGCACAAGCTACTGTTTTGGCGTGTTATTTTTTCGTTAAATGTATAGATGTTAGCTTCGCGCTGCCCACGGCAAGAATGATGACGTCACACATTTTAGATTCAAGCGATTCTCTATCCCCTCCACATGGGGCGAACTGGCGCCAAGGAGGAGCTCCAGCCGGTTCCATGGCGAGGGGGAAATAATACGTTTTTATCACTTAGGGCAGGTCCAGATATATTCATATGTCCGTGGTACTTACATATTTCCTTTATACTCTTGTTATGTTGTGTACTATTTTATTATAAACATTTGTTCAACTTACCAAGATAATGTAATTAAATGTACAAGTCTTCAAGACGTCAATAAATATCTAAATAAAATATCTCACATTTCTCTGGAAAACGCGGGTAAAATTTAGTACAAAAATCCTTTCATTTTTGCGACTGATTTTAATCTATATTATTAACCCATTCACTAATAGTAAATACTAATCTTATTTGCTAAAGATTAGCCCTAACTTAGACATGGTCTGAATCAAAATAATTTACCCCAGTTTATTTCGTATTTTATAGAAAATTGACACTTAATTCCAATGTAATGTATCAGTTTCCTTCATCAACGTTTGCTTACGTCAGGTTTGTATTTATATTTACAAAACAGTAGTGTAGCAATTGAACGTGCTACGTAAACACAGTTAAAAGAAAGCTCTAGAATCATCGGTTGATAGTTTTTTTTATGTGCCATTAAAATTTTCACAATGTTATCAACATATGGAGTGTGACAGTTAAAAAATAATAATCAGTACAATTTGTTTCAGCTTGCTGTTCAAAAGAATTGGAATTTGAATTGCTTGAATTTGAATTCTTAAGTAAGTACTTCTCACAGCGCAGGTAGCTACAGTACTCCCTCCCCAGACAACGCAGACATGGCTGCGGTGGAAAGAGGAATAGTCAGATACCGAGGTGATCGGGAAATCGAACCCGCCTTCCAGAACGAGTGGTTGTGTGTGTCCGATCCTTACTGCCATCGAACAACGGAAGGGTTGGTTGTGATGTGGCGGCTGGTGACTCTGATGCGGTTTGCGAGTGTGATGTGAAACTCTCAAGATCTTGAGCAACGTATGCTGGTTTGAGGCGGTCGATGCTCACGATGATTTCCTTCCCTTTTACCAGTATGGTATATGTTCGTTCGTGCCGACGAACGACTTTATGAGGGCCACTGTAGGGTTGTTGAAGCGGGCTCTTGACTGTGTCGTCCCTCAGAAAGACGTGAGAAGCTGTGGGAAGATTTTTGAAGACGAAACGATGTCCATAACCATGGCGGGTACCTTCATCTGGTCTCAGCTCGTTGAAATGTTTCCGTAGTTCCTTGAGGAAGCTTCCGGTGTCGTCGTTAACATTAGGTCGTGCTGTACATAGAAATTCGCCGGGTAAGCGGAGCGGCTCGCCGTGTACTAGCTCGGCTGAGGTTGTCGCGAGGTCATCTCTCCAAGCTGCTCTGATTCCCATGAGTACGGTGGGAAGTGTTTCCGTCCAACGGTTATTCTGATGGCACTTGATCGCTGCTTTCAGTTGACGATGAAATCGTTCCACCATGCCATTTGCTGCGGGGTGGTATGCAGTTGTATGGATTTGCGTCGTGCCTGCCAGGAAATTCAACTGCCTGAACAGCCTCGACTCAAATTGTCTCCCTTGGTCCGTAGTAATGCGGAGTGGAGTGCCGAATCTTGTTATCCAGCCCTTGTAGAAAGCACGCGCCACTGTTTCAGCCTCTTGGTCTGGGATCGGGAATGCCTCTGGCCATCTCGTGAATCTGTCTACGCACGTGAGACAGTATCGGCATCCTTCTGAAGAAGGCATGACGATTATGTCGATGTGGACGTGCTCGAATCTAGCGGAGGGTCTGGGAAAGGCTCCCAGGGGTGCTGACACGTGCCGTGTAATCTTGCTTCGTTGGCATTGAAGGCAATTGCGTGCGAGCTTAATAGTCTCAGCTTTAATGGCCGGCCAGACATAACGTTGAGTTATGAGCTTAACCGTGGCCTTAATTCCAGGGTGAGCCAGCTGATGGACCGCATTGAATGCCGCAGGTCTGAACTTCTTCGTGACGAAGGGTCTGGCTATGGTAGTTGAGACGTCACAGTAGAGATGCGCGTCAGTACCCGGAATATTAATCTTTTTAAGTTGTAGGCTAGAACTTCCTTGCAAGTGTTGTTCCAGTTCAGGGTCGCACATCTGGTCAGCTGCCAGCGCTGCGTAGTCCAGAGGAGTATCTATCGTCTCGACCCTGGAGAGAGCATCCGCGACGATGTTGTCTTTTCCGGAGACGTGTCGGATGTCAGTTGTGAACTGGCTGATATAGTCCAGATGGCGGAATTGCCTTGGTGAGCATTTGTCTGCTTTTTGTTGGAAGGCGAACGTGATAGGCTTATGGTCTGTAAATATGGTGAACGACCTGCCTTCCACCATGTGGCGAAAGTATTTCACAGCGAGATAGATGGCTAGTAGTTCTCTGTCGTATGCGCCATATTTCTTTTCAGCTGCCGAAAACTTCTTCGAAAAGAATGCTAGAGGCTCCCAGTGACCTGCGACGAATTGGTGGAGTGCGGCACCGGCTGTAGTATCAGACGCGTCGCTGACGATAGAGAGTGGGGCGTCGCACTTCGGGTGAACGAGCAGGGTTGCCTGAGCCAGAGCTTCCTTGCACTTGCTGAAAGCTTCTACTGTTTCGGCAGTCCAAGACACGAGTTGTTTGCCTTTTTGGTTCCCTTTTAGAAGGTCATTGAGTGGAGCTTGTGTCCTCGCGGCGTCGGGAATGAATCTTCTGTAAAAATTTATTGCTCCCAGGAAACGGCGGAGATCCTTGATGGAAGCTGGTTGGCTGTAGTTGTTGATGGCCTCCACTTTATCTGGGAGGGGTGAAGTGCCAGCGTCGGACACCAGGTATCCTAGGAATTTGACCTTAGTCAGGCCGAAATGGCATTTGGCGGTGTTGATGACAACACCATATTCCTGCAGGCGCTGGAATAATATCTTGAGGTGGGCTAGATGCTCTTCCTCTGACGTTGAGGCAATAAGGATGTCGTCTATGTAGGCGTAACAGAAATCTAAGCCTCTGGTAACCTCGTCCATGAAGCGTTGGAAGGTCTGGGCTGCGTTGCGGAGGCCGAAAGACATCACCGGAAATTCGAAGAGTCCGAATGGCGTAGTGATTGCTGTTTTCGGAATGTCCTCGGGAGCCACAGGGATTTGATTATATGCCCGCACCAGATCAATCGTTGAGAAGATCTTGGTGCCGCTCAGTGCCTGTGCAAAATCTTGGATGTGGCGTACGGGGTATCTGTCCGGAATAGTTCTGGCGTTCAATCTTCTATAATCGCCACATGGTCTCCACTGGTCGTCCTTCTTGGGTACCATGTGCAAGGGAGATGCCCAAGAGCTCTCGGAAGGTCGAGCGATTCCGAGACGGACCATGGCCTCGAACTCCTTCTTGGCGCGTTTTAACTTGTCAGGAGCAAGGCGTCGTGGGCGTTCGACTGTTGGAGGTCCTGGCGTGGTGTTAATATGGTGCAGTGTTGCGTGACGAACTTCCCTCCTGGCGCCGTCAGGGCGAGTGATGTCAGGAAACTATTGAAGAAGCTTATGATACGGGGACGTTCCTGTGACCGTCTTAATGGAAGCGATCTTGTTGTCGCTTCGTTTTCCCGTGATGGTCAAATTCGTCACCTGGTCCAGCAGCCGTTTATTTCGGACATCCACCAGTAGCTCGTACTTGGCGAGAAAGTCTGCCCCGATGATTGGCCTGGAGACGTCTGCAATGACGAAGCTCCAAGTAAAGTCGCGTCGCAATCCCAGATCCAGGTTGAGCGTTAGGCTGCCATAAGTAGCGATTGTGCTGCCATTTGCTGCTGCCAGTTCGTATGTCGCTTTAGTGGGGCGTCCCTGGACAAGGCGTCGTGGGAAAACGCAGAGATCTGCGCCGGTGTCTATAAGAAATTGGGTATGGGTTACCCTGTCGGTAACAAAAAGGCGACTGACTTGGTTGGGGCTGGTGCTGGTCGCCATCAGTTTGGGCCCCGCGCGTTTTCCTGCTGGAAGTTGCAGGGTTTGGTGCACTTGCTTGCCTTCGTCCCATACTTCCAGTGGTACCAGCATGTTCCCTCGGGCTGACGACCTCTGGACCGACTGCGGGAACGATTGCTCCAACGATGCGGGGTGGCGCTCCTCCTATGCTGGCCAGAGCGTAGTGTCGAAACTTCGCGCCTCAAGGTAGCGAGCTCTTGTTGGAGAGGCTGCATCAACCGCGCCATCTGTGTAACCAATGAATCTTCGGACGATGGAACAGCCACTGAGTTAACTGCCGGTCTACCAGCATAGTCTGCTATGGCGTCGGCCAAGCTGGCCACCTTGTCAAGCGGAGTGTCTTGCTGCGTAGCCAGAACCACCTGCATACTTCTAGGAAGACGACCCATCCATAGGGTTCTCAAAACCTCATCGGGCACAGCGCTGCCGGCGAGGGTGCGCAGGTGTCTCAAGAATTGGGAGGGTTTACGGTCTCCGATCTCTTCATGTTCCAGAAGTCTCCTTGTCTTCTGCTCCTGCGTGGAGCTGAGGCGTCTGGTTAATTCGTATTTTAATAGTGCATATGCACCGACCTCAGGGGGCTTCACAATGATGTCCCGGACTTCTTGGGCGTGGGCGGGATCCAAGGCTCCGAGAATGAAACCAAATTTTGTGGCATCCACGGTCACTCCTGCTGCCTCGAAGCTGCGCTCCACCATAGCGAACCATAATTCTGGGTCATTAGGGCAAAAAGGCGGAATGCGTACTGCCACTCGGTTGACCTCAGGCGGTGGATTCCTGATGTTGGGTCGCTGGTTACTTGTCGTTGGTTGCTTGTTGCTGGTTATTGGTTGCTGGCTGTCCTCAGATGTTCCGCTCACAAGAGACATGATGATGATTGGTGCGCGAAATTTATCACCGCAGAGTTTATTTCGTGCGCGACGTGCTCGCGGTAGACGTACTTGCACGCGTCGTGTTCACTGTCGGATTCACAAATGTAAACTTCGTGGTCACTAATGTGAACGTCGGGGTCACCAATGTAGCAATTGAACGTGCTACGTAAACACAGTTAAAAGAAAGCTCTAGAATCATCGGTTGATAGTTTTTTTTATGTGCCATTAAAATTTTCACAATGTTATCAACATATGGAGTGTGACAGTTAAAAAATAATAATCAGTACAATTTGTTTCAGCTTGCTGTTCAAAAGAATTGGAATTTGAATTGCTTGAATTTGAATTCTTAAGTAAGTACTTCTCACAGCGCAGGTAGCTACAGTAGAATTTTGTGCACTTGAACTATTCCGTCAGTAGCTCTTCCGGGTGGGAAATGTGAATGTGGCAACCATGGTTTTCAAGAAGTAGTAGGGACAGAATGTAGGTACTACTAGAGTGTAGAGTGTACCGCAAGTCGGTTAGAGCTAAGAGCCATCAGCTACGAACTGTTACAAGTAGTGTAATATTAGCCATCCAGTCCATTGGGAGAACTTTCACGTGTGCATTCTGGTTTCTGGTTTTATACCGGCTCAACTCGCAGATTACTCCATTCAGAAGGACGCGACTAGAAATAATTGCCACGCTTCTCTGAATTACTGTGGAATTTGTAGAAATCGCCATCCGATGAGAAAATTAACGTAGCATTTGTATATTAAAGCTTATACACACTTTACCGCCGCGTGAATAATTCTCATACGTCGTTACTTTCATATTGAACGTGAATACGGTACTTCTTGACATATATACGAGTATATTTATTGTCAACGCACTGTCATAGCCCGGAATACTGGACTTTCATTTGTGTTGCAAATATAGCAGATCCGTGATTGTTATCTTACCCGACCTGATCTCCAATCTCTTGGAACATTCATACTTCTACATTGAGCTTTATTCACAAAGACGAGTGAAGCTGGGATGAACCCACATCGTGAAGCTGATTCATTTACCATTCGGTTATTGTTAATCTCAAATGGTTAGGTATTCATACTCGTACGGACCAGTTTTAATTTGGTGCATAAAAAACTGTATTTTTCGATGGTTTAAATAACCAAATGATCATCAGTGCTTTTATAAACAAGTTTATTAATTTCCGATGTAATCTTATCATGTGCGATTTCGTGCTTTAAATTTAATGGAGCACCGAGTTCAATGACTCGGGCTTGGGTTCAGCCGATATTTTATATTTCTCTCTTCCCGCTGAGGGTAAAACTCCTGCCGTTTGCTTGAGTCCAGCTGCTTGGTATAAACAAATAATCGCAGTTATTTATAGAAAATACATGTGATGAATCAACCCACAACGCTCTCAATGCACATGGACAATGAACTTATAACAAGAAACAGAAAGCTCTCAGGCAATTGCAATTTTTCTTCTGTAAACAATGCTCAGTGTTAACTTTGATATTTTTCAAATCAAATAGCATGATTTGTGCAAGCTTTGTTCTTTGTGTAAATTTATAAGAAAGCTGCGAATCAAAGTTCAATAAGCTTATTTACTAACCAACTAACCCATGATTAGGTTCAGTTTTCTTAATTTACGAATTGATTAAGCTATAGAATAAAGTGCCGTGTTCAAGTGGCAAAACTCGGCAAATTAAAAATAATGATTTCGTCAAACCTTTACATTCTTTGTAAAAGAATCAGAAAGCTGTGAATAATGTCCAATTATTACTTGTCCATATGTTTATGGGTGCTTTATTGTGAGTGTTGCAATGTTTTTCTTCTTTATTAAGATTGTTAGATTGTTTTGATCATCGAAAAAGCCAGTATCAGTCTTTTGTGAGGGAGAAATTTCTCCCAATACCCGTTTAACATTCACTTTGGTAGATTCAGTGATGCGTTGACCTCGCGACGTCCAGCGAAGGTTAAAGCTAATGATGACTCTTTAGGTACTTTATCTGTCGATTTATCTTTCGGTGATTAATGAGGCTTGGGTTTATTCATCTTACTTTCATTTTTCGTTGCCGTTCTCTCATCTTTAATGGACGCTATCAAATCGTCTGCTTTCTTCGTGACTTTGTATGCTCATCTTCGTGAAGTAGGAGATAGTGTAAAGTTGAAGTAAAACAGTCGAACTTATTTTGTTATTTTATTTTATGTACACAGCTGCTATATTTTTGTCTTGACCACTGTCTATGGTTAACATGCCTGTATTTGAATCCAGTCGTGCTGTTCAAATAGTGACTGTTGTTATATGTACATGGTTGACATTTGTCACATGTGAACTGGTCATTTCTCCGACTCGTGGTCTCTTCAAGGCCCATGTACACTCCTTTCTCTCCTCAAGGTAATTCTCCACTCAGCATCTTCAAAGATGACATAGGCTCTGAGGGAAATTATTTTCCTCGGGGCCTCCTGTATGGAGTTAATGTAAAAAAAAGTCTTGAATGTAGTCTTTTTCATTGTCTTTCACCTTTCTTTTTTAAATGTGGGACTATTGCATCTCCAATCGGGGTACGTTGTGAAGTTTAAGGGTGGGATGAAGGGAATGATATGGAAAGATATGGAATGTTCCTGGGTATTAATACATAGTCACCAACACGGCTAAAGCCATTTAAAAAAATGTTTTGATCCTGTGGCCTTTCTTTACGGCGCGCGGCGGTACTAATAATACTCGTATCTACAACTTCACCTTGCGATGGCAGGTTTGGTACTTTAAACACCAAGCTGTTCAGGAGAATGAAAATCAAAGTACCTAGCCCGAAATCCATTTAAAAAAAAGATTTATGACATTTTGTATCTTTAGTAAATTTTTAGCACTTTAATTTCAATAACTGGCGTTATCTCATGAGATACAATCATATTCTCTGTAATAACTTACAAGAAAAAATTTAATTGGCGCCTCTGAATTAGCTACGATAATATATTATAATATTCTAATGTTCTGAACATTTGATACGAAGAAAATTTAATTGAAACGTCATGCTGCGTTAAATCGTAACTAGTTGTGTTTCATATCCCACCAACACACTCGTCGTACTTTGTAAGCTTATATTAAATAGACAGGTGCCAAGTTTAATTATTTAAAAATAATAAATTTAATAGTTTTAATTTCTAGTTGGTATCAATCATGTGTGGTTTGATATTGAATGAAATATTTATTTGTAATAGAATTACGTAATTACGTAATTACATTAAAACATTCACTTTAACCCTTTATAGCATCATGTGACAGTTCTGTTACAAACCGTTTCAATGCTCACAACATCTAAAATAATCATGAATGTTAATTTAAAATTAATGTAATAGCACAGAAAAACACCATTCTTCACAATGCAAGTATATTTTCTCACAAACAGATAGCTTTAGTAGCTAAAAAGCTCAGTTGACCTTCAGTCGCCGTTCAATTGACAACGACGCGCGTTTGAAACATTTAAAAATAGAAAAAAAATATTTCTACTTCTGTCAAGTGCTTATTTTTTCGTAAACCTACAGGTAAGTTCATTGTTTGGGACAATATATTCTTAGTTACTCAAAATATTTAGTATTTTTGGCAACCTCCGTAGTCCAGTGGCTAAGACTCTTGACTCACATTCCGGAGGTCGCGGGTTCGAACCCGGCATGCGCAACTAAATTTTATTTGATTAATTTGTGTTATTTCACAATTAATTCATTTAAAATAATATATAGTATATTTGCGGCATGTTCCAGAGTGGAAGATATTATTAGTATCGCCCTGGTGTAAGACCACCATTCAGAATTGAAACGTTGCTTGAAAATGGCTTTAGCCGTGTTTAGTGACCAGATCTGAATAGCCAGGTACTTCCCAACCTTCCTCTTCCCCACCTCCTTCCCCTCCCCACTACCTTCAGCCTCACAACATACCCCAATTGGGGATGCCATAGTCTCACTGGCTCCAGACGGGAGCAGTTGAGATTCTTGTGCGGTATTCACTGTAAAAAAAAAAAAAAAAAAAATGAGGAATTAATTTAAGTTTGTGTCATTCCTGTCACATTGCGTTATAAAGTTCATATTCACTAGATGTTTTTGGTACATTTGGATGTGAGAAAAATTGTTGTTGTATATCTTAGGAATATTTATTACAACTAAGAATACCACCAAGGCCAAGCCTTTCCGTGGGCAATATATTTAAAAAAAATATTAGTGCAAACTAGTATCTATATACCTACATATATATTTTAATTTTTGTTATTATATATTTTTCCTGATTTGTATATTTTTTCTTGCCAGAATGGCTTTCCCGGGCTCGCGAGGTAATGAAAATATTGAACAATTATTATTTAACAATGAAAACAGTGAGGATTACTTCGACAATGATGATAACAGCCTTATGAATTATAAAGGGTTAAATGATTTATATTGATATGCCTGATTATATTTATAATCCTTGATTTCTTTCCATATACATACCTCGCAAACCAACTTCGAGTCAATATCTACCGTATTATTGTGATAACTCGAACACGGAATCATAATTGTTTACTCCCGTTCGCCGTATACAGAATTTGGGAAATGATTATAAGTATGTTTTTGACATATTTAACGCATCAATCACTAGATATAAACAGGTCCTAGTAGAGTTTTATGATTTTCACGGCCAAAAGCATTTTCGTTATTTGTTTTTTGG
Source organism: Limnephilus marmoratus (assembly GCA_917880885.1). Lineage (NCBI taxonomy): Eukaryota > Metazoa > Arthropoda > Insecta > Trichoptera > Limnephilidae > Limnephilus > Limnephilus marmoratus. The sequence continues at coordinate 18,207,986 of OU862910.1, read as the reverse complement.
GTGTTATGCCGTGTACTGGTGAAAGTTAGTGGTGCTGGCGACACGGTATCGCTTCGAAGTAAATAAGCACACACGTCACGACAAAAAATTACACATCTACCGGGTCTGCCGGATCTGCCCTGATGATGGACACTGCAACGATGTCCGAAACGTTGGCTAAAGAAGGAGGTAGCGCAACACGGCATAACACCCTAAAAACAAATAACGAAAAGGTCCTAGTAGAATTTACATCGGAAAGCTGAACAACAAATCTACATAAACAATCTGCTTAGCTTTGCTTCGACTTATTTCACATTTAGGTATTCGTAATGTTCTGTTTTTCCATCTTGCATTTGGAGTATTTTGTGTTTGTGATGTTATGCTCATTTAGATGTTAAAAAATAAACATGTTAAAGCCCAGCTGGGCGTGAAATTAAAAATAATTAGAAAACATATTTTGAAATTTTTATTTTATATATTCATTTTCTGATCCGCCCACCTGGAGGGCTCTAACATGATGAGTGATAAGTGTATGATACAGAGACACAATGTGTAAATAAAATAAAACATTATGTAAATGGGAGTTATAAAGGTAAATTTAAGTAAAATATAAATATTATAAGAAAAGATAAACAAAAAAAATACAGAAACCAGTTTAAAATTGTAGATGGAAAAGATAGAATATTAATATGGTATGTACAGCTTAATAATACAAAAATTTATGGTGAATAATACATGATGCAGAAAAAGAAAAGAGAGGAACAAGTTTTAAAGTGCACGATTCAGAAATAGATAAAATAGAACAAGTTTTTACATTGTAGATAAATAGAAAGAATACAAAAATATATGCAACAGCTCCATATTGTATAATGTTACATACAAATATAAAATATATAGATTGTTTCATCGGGTTTAAAATCTACCCTTAGTTATATCTTGCAAAGCTTAAGTAATATGAGGCGGACATTTTATTTGTGGTTTTTGTAACGCACCAAATGTGGAATTTATTAATTTCCATCATAGCTATTGAGCTTTGAAAATTCCTTGTGACTGACAGATAAGACATGTCGTTTATTTTATTACTAGCTTTTGCCCCCGGCTTCGCTCGCATATTCGCCCCCCCCCCCCTAGTAGATTAGTAGATACCTATTTTATAATATTTAAATTTTTGCATAATAAATCATTTCAATAAATGTATAATAAATAATTTCATAAGGTCAGAGCTTATTCATAACGTCAGAGCTTACCAATATATACAGCCCGTATTACTCGCAAATAATGTAGCTTTCTATTAGTGAAAGAATTTTTTAAAGTCCATTCAGTATTTATTGCGTGAAAGAGTAACAAACATCCATAAGTCCATACATCCATTCATCCATACAAACATTCTCCTTTTAATATTAATAGGATTCAAATTATTTGCACTATTAGAAGAAGTGATTAATAGGATTGTTTGAAATGATTTAAAATTCTTACATCCATAAGTATTATATTGTTTGATTTTTGGGGTAATAACATATGCCCTTTTAATTGAATATTCGAAATATCTGCTCAAGATGGAGGATGGGACGCCTCAAATGTCACCTCAAAAATCAATTAACATACCTAAGACAAAAAATTTGTTTTATTTTTTGCAATAAAAAGAGGTTTAGAAAAAATAGTGTTCAAAGTGGCGAAGCTGTTACCTAGCACTAGTACTTCACAAGCACTTTAAAATTGCGAACTTTTACAGGTATTACAATGTTATTTTTTATTAGCGCTGTTACGCATTGCATGGTTAGATTCGTATCTACTAATTAACACAAATTGTAAACTATTATTCAAATTATTTTTAAATGTATACCTATCATCGATCAATCATGCTTAAACGAAGTAATAAGAACCGCGATATTATACATACATAGCGTTGAATAGGTGTGCATTGCAATTGCTTGAACGTATGTTTCTGAACAAATTTCACTTTCGAGCTCAGTTGGAAACACAAAATCAGACACGTTTATTGTATATTCCAATATCTTTGCATAAAACTAGTGATCTTTAGCATAAAGTGCACTTTCCACGCGATGCAGTAATAGTTGAGATATTTATTTTCAACTGCTTGGATAAACATTTTCTCTTGCACTTTCAGTGGATATTTTATGCAGTCGACAATGGGTCGATGAACAGTTGCAGTTCAGTTTAGTGCAGTGCGGGGCTGTGATTTTACGAAACTATTAATCATAATTATATTTAATAATTATTATTATTTTTTTGGGAATGTTAGGAGCTTAGTGTGATCCCACAGATCCCATATAAAACAATATCCTTTACAAAAAAAATCATTAGTACCCTACATCAATGACTTCTCATCCATGTTTTAGTAGTTAGTACTTGGTTTCGCCATGGGTTTTAGAAATAAAACATTTTTATGAAAATTAATGTAACAAACAATATATGGCGACTTGGATTGTATTTTGGCTGTTAAGTGGTTTCAAATATTCGTGGACCATGATGAAAATGAAGTTTCAAAATAAAAACAGTTGCGTTTGGATGAGAAATTTCAGGCAGACAACGCTGGGCAAATTTGTTCACGCCTAAGCTCACATCGAAGAGTTTTTTTTGCTTATGATTTAATAAGTACCTTTCTGTTATATTTAAATTAGATTGTTGGTAATTTTTTTTACTTTTTAATTTGTCTGTTAAAAAAAAGGTGCGTTCGGTTCCCGTTGCAGTGCAGAATATTGACATGGATCTTAAGCGTTTTTATGTGAATTATTCTGTTAGGGGACATACATTAATTACGTGAACTCAAAATGGGGGGAGGAGGGGGGGGTCCAGCAAAATCTCACGTTACCTGAAAAGAATATACGAAGTTGCCCAAATTTATCTCACCAAAGGGAGGGGGAGGGTCTAGATTGGAAGAAAAACTGCTCACGTTATTAATGTATGCCCCCTTACTAACTAATTATATATTATAAAAAGAAGCGGTTATGGGTACAACCGCCCCGGGAACCATTTATTGAATAACCAACACCTCTGCTATAGGTCATCCCAAGTGGTTGGCAACGTTTGGTGACTTTAGTAGGTGAGGTTTGTCAGGGTCTTGGCGGCGAATGCATTTGCACACCTACTGCATGGCGGGTCGGACCGGAAGAGACTGGTTGAAGTAGACCTTTTGACCTCTCTTTTGAACATCGCCTTGCACCGCAGTGGGAGGGATGGCTTCATACATTCGTCACTCCTGGACACACTGTCTCCCACACATTCTACCTTTTTCCTTCCCAGACCTTCCTTTCCTGAAAATACCCTCCACATAGTTTCCCCTGGGCCTCGTGTGTGGAGCCAATATAAAAAAGGATAGTTAGTAGTATATAAAGGTTACTCTCCATGTTCATTTCACCTGTCTCATAAATCTCGTAAAAACTAATGAACCTGAAATGAGACCAAGTTTTTCTCCAGGATGCAACACAGTTTTCCAATGCAGTAGTGTGAATTTCGAGGGCGTTTGAACCGTTCAACGTGCATAGTAATGCCCTCTGAATCCGTCTCGATAGACGCTACTAAGTCTCGAGTAAGATTAATCTCCCCTGTCTCTGACATTTAAGACCATAGGAATGCACGATCTCTTAAGATTCTGTGGATTCTGTTACTTAAGCGGATAGAGCCCGATTATATGATAATTAATTTAACTTCCAAGTACCACAAAGTTGGTCTCATTGTGAGATATAACAGTCACATTACTGTACTATAATGATGATTATTATGCAGTTTCATATTTCAAGATTTTTATTTATTGGATGGGAAAGCATTTAAATTGGCCTCGGATAGACCGCAATGATATCACTCTTGTCACATAGATGAGTACATTTGTGTCAAAGAAAACATAATTTTATAATATATTACAAGCGTGCTTAATTTGTGTAGAAAATATAATTTTCCCGCAAGTATTAAATTAATAGCCTCAGTATTGGGTGTAATCTAGGCTTGTTGAAAAAGTATCGATATTTTTAATTCAATATATCGATATTTTTAGCCGATATATTTTTATCCGATATATCGATACAAAATATCCAATATCGAAAATTGTATCAAAAACGATATTTTTTTAAATTTATGTATTTATAGTCACTAGAATTCAAAACCGTATAGGAAAGAATGGATAAAGTAACTGTATTGGGTCATGAAATCTGGCGGTTGAAATTTTAACTATTAATAGCTTACAGTCTTTGCATTAGTATTTGTGATCACTAATACTATCTCATGTGTGTAGGTACGTACATAGAAATTTTTGCTATTTTTCGCCATTTTTTTCTAAGCCACTCCTATGTGTTGGTTCCCAATTGTCTATGATTATTGACTATACCTTGTTCCAAACACGAAGTCCTTTTTGACAGATTAATACGCCAATAGAATGTTACTGAGACGCATACAAACTTTGTATGCGTCTCAGTTTACATATAAGTTAGAAGACAGCTTTTTAGTTTTGATATTTTTGTAATTATTACCTAATAAAAATGAATACTGATAAAAATACCTTTATTTTTATTGAGATTTTTGTACATTAAAAAAGCACATTGTGTTTAAAAATTACTATTGATAATATTGAGCTGAATACACTATTATTTTAAAAACGCAAATCTCTTGAAAATTTGACCGATATATCGATATATCGATATTTTTTCCTCGATGTATCGACGTCGATATTGATATTTTAATAAATATCGATACATCGATATATCGATTTTTTTTTCACTTTCGACATCCCTAGTGTAATCGAAACATGTTGATAATCGAAAGATCTGTAGAAGTATTTTTTGTTATTAGACACCACACTGTGTCTATAATTTCGTATCAATATCGTATTAATCAGCAATCTTTTGATCTGGTAATTAAAACGTCCGGTTGTTTGCCGGTACGCAATAAAATATAATACATATATGATACTATACCTACTCACAGGTTCTTGTACTTTTTTCTCTAGATAGATAGCAAGATAATATTATTTATGTCCATCAGTTGAAAGTAAAATAACTTTTTAAACCTTCCCACTACACGACTTCTAATAAAAAAGAAGACGATTTTCTTGTGACCGAAATGATTGATAAATCACCATTTAACTTTAATTTTCTTTTACGATCCGCTGGGTATCGTGTACGACATTTAAAAGTTTTTTGAAACGTGATCTTGGGTTTATCCTAACGGATGTTGAATCCGGAACACAACAACTGAATTGTAATAATATTTCATTGCAAATGAAGTCTAACTGGTTGTATATTCATATCATTCGCCTTCTGTATTAAGATTTACTTCTCATACAATGCAATTAGGGTTTGCAATCCCGCATCCCGCAATCCCGCGGGATTTCAGCAGTATTTGATCCCGCGGATTTTATGTACGGAATTTTATAAGCGGAATTTGAGGAATTGCAGGATTGAAAAAAAAACTAAATTAACACCGGAACATGTTTTTTTTTTATTTGACGTGCTTGCGAGTTGCGAATACGTTATAGGTAGCGTATAACATCAGAATGCTCAGAAGTCGAATGTACGAAGTTTTAACGAACATATTTTTTTATCAAAGTCTTCTTAAAATACTTACTACGTATTAAAGATGTTTGATCACAATTGACTGTGTGGAGAATCCTGTCCGTGTTTTTTTATATTGTTTATGATTTGTTTTAATCACAGTTTTCTTAATGTAGGTACTTATTATCTTTTCAATATCTTGTAATATTAGTACCTAGTACGTACCAAATATGATTGAAACGAAAATTTCTCTTAAATGACTTACTTTGATATATTTTCTATGTATTTTTTATAATATTATACTAGTATCAAAGATAATTGATTAATTCTTCGATCTCGAATATTTTCTCATTCCCGCATCGCTCATCTCTTACTGATAGGGCGAGGGATTTTAATGGTTTGGTTTTCACCCGCTGCTCTGACTTAAAAAATGTGATCCCTATAAACGATATCACAGCCGTGACATAAAAGGTCATGTTTTAGCTCTAGAAAGCAAGTAGTTTCCCGGTGCCTACCGCTCTACTTTAAATGAACCTCTGGCTTTGACCCAATAAAGAATTGACCCCATAAATGCTTCATAAACCGTCTGCTTCGGATTCAGCTAACCCGGAGGGAGAAAATGATCGTTGAAATCCTTTTGTTAAAACGAAGGGCAAAGGGAACAAATTAGGTCTTCCTTGGGAGGACGGACACAGGTGTAACCTGTTTCTCTTAGGGAGTAAGCTGGTTAATATGTGACGAGAGCGTTACTAAAAGCGAGGCGAATGGTAGTTGAGAGGGAGATATAAGTTAGTGAAGATAGAACGAGAGAGTTACGTTTTGTATATTATTGTAGAGGCAAGAGAGAGAGGTGCGAGCACACACTGAGGAAAATAATTTCCCTTGACCTTAACAAACCTCACCCCATGAATCCGGGCACCCCTGCTAAGTCACTGGTAACTGCTAAGTAGCGAACCTCTTGGGACCCATAAAGTAATTTTTAAAGTTTACACATTATTGTTGAACTCCTGTCCCGCGGGTTCCCGCCGAATTTTTTAATTCTATCCCGCAATCCCGCGGGATTTGATAAAGATGCGGGTGTTGCAAACCCTAAAAACAATATTTTATTATTATTCAAGGCAAAGTGTTGTGTGAATACTTCTCGTTACAAAAAAGCCAGCAAGAGAACAATGAACTAGTTGTACATCTAATTATTGCAGACTGTAGACAGAACACATCCAGTTTCATAATGTTGTCTGACTGTGATTGCAGAATTCTGGTTTACTAGCCATATTATCCACCGTTATCTTCGTCGAATTTGACTTTCAAATTACGCGTTTGAATAATATATCAATTAATAATGACCATGTTGGAACAAAGATTTATTACTGTTTACTGGTTTCTCTACTTTATGAGTAAACCTTAATATAATATAATAATGTATTATTAACTGATACAAGGTGACAGATAATTAAAGGACATGGCATGTGGGAAATACTTACGACAAAAATGTTCTCGTCGGAAAAATTACGAACATAGTATTAATATTTATCATCATACTAGCTGGTACCCGGCATGCGTTGCTATGCCATTTAATAAAGAAAATGTTTCTTCCTGCGTGTCCTTTCCCATTCTACCGCATCCACTTCCCCTCTCGCGTTCCCACTCCCCCCTTCACCGTCCCGCAAACCCCCCTCCTGAGTTTCCCTCCCCCCTCCAGGTTCACCTACCTGGTCCTCCTACCCCCCTCCCACGAACCCTCTACCCGAGTTCACTCCCCCCTTCCGCATTCCGTACATTCACTCCCGGTACATTCAGTTTTCAAACAGCTCGCGTGCAACCTATTGCAAATTTAATAATGCCAGAGCTCACCAGAAGTTTTACACAAACCTTGTCCTGACAATAACGAACACACAAAAAAAAGAATTATCCAATTTCGTGCAGTGGTTCGGAAGTTATGCGCGTACATACATTTCGGCGATTTATTTTTATTTATATTTATATTATATAGAATGTAGATAGATTTATATAGATTATATAGATTTATTACCGCTGAACTCAAAAAATGCTGAAATAAAGATTTTTTATATTGATATTGTTTCTAGGCACCTATACGTTAGTAGATATCTATTGATTGTATGCATTTAATCTTATGTATATATATGAGTGTTTTTAGGTATATTGTGTGCCTTTAAGTGTGTGTTGCCTGTGATATCTGTCTATGTATTGTATGTCTTTGTATTTTAGTTATTTGAAATGTTAATCTTCTATCTTCTATCTTCTATCTTCTTCTTCTTCTATATTCTATCTTCTATCTATCTATCTATCTATATATCTATCTATCTATCTATATAAATAAAAATGAATCGTCGAAATGTATGTACGCGCATAACTTTCGAACGACTGCACCAAATTGGATAATTCTTTTTTCCTTGTGTTCGTTATTGTCTGGACAAGGTTTGTATAAAACTACTGATGAGCTCTGGCATTATGAAATTGTATAAAAAAATTGCAATAGATGGCACGCGAGCCGTTTGAAAACTGAATGTACCGGGACTGAATGTATGGAATGCGGTAGGGGGAGGGAGGGGGAAAACTCGGGTAGGGGGTTCTCGGGAGGGGGGGAGGGGAACACGGGAAAGGGAGGGGAACCTGGGAGGGGGGAGGGTAACTGGGGAGGGGGCTTCGCGGGACGGGGGAAGGGGGAGTAGGGTGGAGAGAGGGAAAATGAGAGAGGAAGGGGTCGCGGGAGAGGAAAGGGAGGCGGAAGGGGAACGGGACGAATGGGAAAGGACACGCAGGGAGAAACAATTGTTTATTAAATTGCATAGCAACGCATGCCGGGAACCAGCTAGTCTTCTACATAAAAAAGAAAAAGAAAAAAGAGTTTCCTGATACCAATTGATTTATCAGCTAATGGTGGTTGCAGCCGACCAATCTCCGCTTCCATTGCAGTCTGCTGTAAAAATTTCTTGACGCCAGAGCTTACTAGCCAGTGTTTGCTGCTTCAGATAACAAACAAACAGATATTCTGCTTTACAGCTCTGTCAATAGAAAATTGCAGAGATTGCAGGATACCATTCTTTGCAGAATCTGATGACATAATAAATGTAGATACTTATGTAGATAATTATTTATTCTATTTTATATTTTTGACATAAAATTTATGGTTTTTATTACCATTTTTGTAATACATAAGCAGATAAATATATACCTATTCACTTTATGGGATGTGTGAATTTGAACTTGAATAAATAATTTATTTCTTCAAAATCGCATATTCATATTGCGGCGTCATTTTAAGTAAATGAAAATAAATATATTTGTGTACACAGCTAATTAATAAAATTAACCAACATGTCAATGTTGCATTTACCTTTTATCGACCGGTCAGTGGTTGAGTGGGCACCGCGTTTGGGTTCCACCCGGGCGTCCCGTGTTCGATTCCTCGGCTGGCTAAGTCCTCCATCACAACATAAGCAAGATTTTCGGCTTTCTAGGAGATTTTCAAACATTGTTGGGTTATTCGTAACTCGGGAATGTTTGTCTTTTTTTTTTAAATGTTTTAGGTAAGGTTGCACATGTGGAGTTGTCCGGTTACCCTAAAATTCCTAGATGTGACCGTATCTTTTTCTGTTTCAAATTTTCGATTGAGAGTCGTTAATATTGTCTTCATAAATTAAATAATTTTCGTTACTCTACATACTGTGGCGTGCATTGCTTTACGACTAAATGTATGTATGCTGTGTGTATTTTCTCAAAGTAAAATGAACATTTTTTTAGTATCATCTTCTCCTGGCTGTGGCAAATTTAGTAGATGAGCGTACAAAAGTGTCAAAAATGAAAACAAAAAACGTTTTTTTCAGAAATTTAACCTTTTTTTGTTATTATCTTGCAATTTCTTTACAAGTTCGTTTTTTTATTATGGTATGCAGTGTTGTTGGTCCCCTTTTTTATATTTTTATGTTGTGAAATTTTTCTATTGCATAGCCTGGTTCGGCGTTCGGCCCTCCTTTTCTCGTTGCACCTTCCTTTGATTATAAATTGAACCTAAAATCTAACGTACCTATTCTTTTACTTGAATGACATTACGCAGCTTCTGTAATATTATTAAATATTCTCAGCTAGTACCTACCTACAGTCTTCAATATACAACCAATAAACGTGGCGGTCAAAGATGAAAGCAAATACGCAACGATGTTTCCCACACTTTATGATTTTTACACCTTTTAAAACACCAAACGTATTTAGTATTTACATTAAACGGGTAATATAAATATGTCGTATTGAATTATTGCTTCGCATAAATGACACAAAGATAAGACAGTTTTTGTCAATGTCGTAACACAGGTGTTTTAAAAAATATTTATACGGCTACTCTTTGTTATTATTTAAGTAAATATTATTGCAGAATTACTCTGCCGTTTCAATCAATTGTTTTCATCAATTTGTGAACCATCTTGCCTAAATTTTAACTTTCACTTTAATCTCCTGATTAATTTGGAGTAAAAATTACACGCATTTTTATGATGGCTGTGCGTTCAGGCCTTATTTTGACAAAAGCAAGCGTCGAATTTTGTTCTATACAACATATGGTTCGTCAAACGTCGCGTCGTCTCCGTAGTAGAATGAAACTTCTCGGTCTTTAAAATATTTTTACCTACAAGTCCTAACGACACGTGAAATTTCGAGGAATTTTCAGAATGCTTCAGAGGTATTTTAAATGTGCCATATATTATGTATTTCTTTTTTTTGACGTTCTCGAAAAAGAAATACTATTTTAGAAACTAGTATTTTTTACGTTAGCCCACTTTTAGGAGGCCTTGCGGAAAATAATTCCTCTCAGGGTCTATGTCATCTTTGGGGATGCTGTGTGGGGGTATTTTTAGCATAGGAACGAATGGAAGTTCTAGGAAGGAAAAGGGTATTAGGGGTGGGTAGGAATCTGGGGGTCAGTGTGTCCAGGATTAGACGGACGGACGTACGAAACCATCCTCAACAACTCTTTGAAAAGTCATTAAAAGCTAGAAAAAAAAATAGCCTAACCTACCATAACCTATTAAACCATTTTTTGTATTTTTTTATCGTCACTCTTAATGAGTTGGTTTCATTCTGAGTTAGCCGGTCACCATTCTCCGTATATGCAAAAAATAAATGTAAATTACTTATAACTTAAATATCGATGTATTTAATACAAGTTTACCGTTATTCAAGAAATATCTGAACAATATTTTTATGTAGAATATTTGATATCTAAGGTACGTAGGGTCTATTGCATATATTTGTGTATTTCATATTAATCTACGATGTAAAAACTTGTTAACGTTTTCTTTTTATGTATCTTGCATTTTGTCATGTATTATTTAAGACATTTAATCAGTCACCTGTAAATTTTGTAATTACTAACATACCTACTAGTTTATTTCTATGCCATTTACAACTTAGAAAAATTCTCTTTTATTGTAATGCACTATCTTTCCTTAAATTTATCTGTATACCTACCTTTCATATGATGTTTACCAATGTTTACTAGTTATGTTTTTATACTTTATCTTTTTTATTCAAAAAAACTGTCTCTGTATTATAAACTTGTCATGTAAAAGCCCATCAGGGCGTTGAAAATTAATAAATAAAAAAATAATAAATAAAACTTTCAGCTCTCAACGAAAAAATCCCGCCAATTTGTAATCATACACACTAATAATTTTTTGCATTTTATCTACAGAATCAAGTATAAATATTTGGAATAAACTGAGAACAATTATTTCTCTTTCCAGCTACGAATTATCCACATATTCGTATCTCCGCGTTATAGAAAAAAAAACTTTTATAATGTATGTCCTTCGAAGGCTGTGATGGAAAATGACATTTGTGGCTAGTAATGTCCTGCCGGGGCTTGAGGGGTTGATGCAAAAACAGGACTATTACAAACATTGTGAGCTTAACAGCAAATTCGGCACTTTCAACATAATAATACGACATTTATACGATATACAATTTTCAAGTAAATAGATTTTAATCTACCGCGTTATCTTCTTCGCACATAAATCAATTATGCCCAGTTCAATTTGGCAGGTTATTGAAAAACTTGCCGGCGTCTTTTTCTATCAAATCACTATAAAAACAGCGTGTACTGTTTTAACCTCCAATATGAAAAATGTCACTATTTTATTACAAATTTTAAATGAATAAACATAAATTTTTCGAGAACAGTTCTTCTAACGGTAGATTTTTTTAAACTATTTTATTCCTTAATGAGGTATTAATCAGTAGATCACGTACTAATTACTTAATACATATTATGAAAACTAGGAATTTTCTTCGACAAGGTAACTGACCCGCGACGAAATAAAGTTAATTTTCGTATCGGCTATAAAATAATCATCTGCTCATCTTCTTTGTCCATGTACTCGTATTGCCATCTAGCGGATATTAATGAAAGTTGTATCGGATAACACAACCAATTCTCACGTATTATTTTTTAAAGCGAAAAAATAACTTATATCTAGTAACTAGATATACATACCTATTGAATAAAAGTTAAAGATTATTATTATTATGCATTTTTGTGGATGGGCGTAATCGGAACTTGTTATTAATCGAAGTACAAATATTATTCACGAACCGTTTATTTTTAGTATCGAAATGTATTTTATGAATGAATTTCTATCGATTATTTATAAAATTATTGTTAGGTATTATTTCATTATTTAAAATCTCTGTTATGCCTGTCAGTGGTTTCCAATACCTCAAAGCTTCATTAGGTGTCGCAATAATATTATTATAATGTGAATTAGAATGAACCGAAGAAATAAACAGTAGAGAAAAATACATGGGAAAATAATAAACGAAATTCAAATGTTTAAAATTATTTTCTCTACTTTCATCAATACACCCGGAAAATGTTGCTTGCAAAGTTATGGAGGACATTGCTAGTAGAGGATTAAAATCGCAACTTCTGGATGGGAACCAGACACTTTGAACCACTCCTCTACTAAGCGTTGATTCTGTGGTTCGATTGTTCAAATTTAAACATTTCTAAAATCTCGAGCGATTCGTGTAGCAAAACTAATGAGAACATAACAGTATTTAAGAGGAATATAAACGCTAGAAATATTTCAAGTCTCACGCCTTCAAAATTTAAAATCGAGCGTCTTATTTGCACGAGGCAAGTAAGCGCCAAAGTGGTTTTTATTTATTTTGTGCATAATTTTATAAGAATGAAAAAAAGACAAGAATAAAAAAAAATCATACCAAAGGTCATAAATAGTCTAAAATAGTCTTAGCCATAAAGGAGTATTTTTAAAAAATTGTTTCTGATATTACGTCATAGTTAAGTCATGAAAATACGTTTTTTTGTAGTTTACGCTTATATTTATTGTTACAAAAATAATAATTTTATCGTATTTATTTCCAATACATACAAATTGTAGTAAAAGCCTCGATTCATCCTTAGTATATTTTTGTTGTTCATAATGTAAACCGATTCGTAGTAAAGTTAAATCTAAATAGGATTTCACGCATAGCTTCATCAAGAGTGTTTCCTAAATCTGATTGCATTTGTTTTTTTTTTAAATGCAAATTGACAATTAATTAATCCATAAATCACATGTACCTCTTTACGTCTTGAAGCTAACTTCCTCATTGATTTTTTTATACAAATAATATGTGCCTTGTTAAGCATTCTATTCTCCGTGTGAATCATCGGAATAAATTAAGAAAGTGCTAGTACAAAATATATATAATGAATCAATTCTTTTCAATGTTCAAATTGTTATTAACAAAGAATTAACATATTTTCTCTTTTTCGTTTTCACTGGCAATAATTTACTCTGGAAATTCGAATTAACGTTTGGCGTCAAATGTTAACTAAATTCGAAGCAGTCTGAAAAAAGTGTAATAGGCAATATTTAAAATTGATTTGTAACATTGATGGAGATTGTTAAGTTATGCATTGTAATATGAATAGTGGCAATGGGATTCTTCATTTGTATATGCCAATATTTATATGATGCTAAAATATTCATTCTAAAATCTCTTGTAATACCAGCTTCCATTTATTTTTATTTATTTACAATCTAGTCTCCTTCAACGGAAGCAATCTTCCCAACAGGCTTTCCATTGATATCCTTGGTGTAACTCCGAGTGACCAGCTCAGCCACTGTTCAGGGCCGCAGCTATTAAATCCTATTATCCTTCCTATTAATATTACAAAGGCGAAAGTTTGTTTGGATTTATGTTTGTTACTCTTTCAAGCAAAAAAATAATGAATGGACTTTAAAAATTCTTTCACTAATAGAAAGCCCCATTATTTGCGAGTAATATAGGCTGTATATATTGGTAAGCTCTGGCGTTATGAACTTATTTATTATACGTTCATTGTCCAGACGAAAAGCAAAGAGTTACTTGGTAACTATAAGTAATTATTTGACGTGCGCTGTCATTTTGTTATTTGTTTAGGTTACTATGGAGATCCCTTTGATAGTTAAAATTATACTAATATTATAAATGCGAAACTGCGTGTGTTTGATTGGTACGCTTTAAGGTTGGCACGCGAACTGTTTGAAAAATGAATGTAACGGGTACGGAGGGGGTGGTGAGAGCGTGATAGAGGGGCGGAGGCGGAGTGGGAACCTCCCTAATACTATGCGAGCGAATTCGGGGAAGAAAGCTAGTTCTAAACAAAATAGGAACCGGATTTTTCAGAAGGTTCGAAAATGGCTTGGCCGGTTATCAAAGTGCACCTATTACAGACATTACTAACCATCACGCCGTTTCCTCGCAGAGGTAGACAGAGAGAACGGACCGCCAAACAACTCTGCCTTGGCACACACTCTTTGCCTCATTCACATTCATATATCGTCTCATACATACTCTTCTGTTATTCTGACTCTTGACCGACTCAAGTATCCGATTCACTTGATCGTATCATGTCTTCCTCGGGTATCCCGACTTCTTCTACCATTAACATTTGCGTCATATATTCTTCTTACACTCCTTTCTTAGTTAACTTGCTCTACATGGCCAAACCATCTGAGGGTACCTTTCTTAATCTTACTCATTGCGCTTGCATTCTTTGCGGATTTCCACGTTTCTCACACGATCATACATGGTTTTACCACACTCATCTCATTTCAACAGCATTTAGTCTATTTTCATCCTTCCTCTGCCAGTTCCGTGCCTCACTACCATATATCAGGATAGGCACTAGCACTCCCTTGTGGACTACCAGCTTCGCTTCTTTTGACAGTTTTTTTAGCGCCAACGGCCTACAGGCCTCCATTAATGGAGTTTACCTGCATATTTACCATTCTTTCAATATCTCCTTGTAATATTTATTTTATATAAATGGTTCTTAGAAGTATTTCATTAAACTCAGCCGTGTTGATCACTCCAAAAATGCCGAATCGATTTGGCCGATTGTTATAACTTATAACTATTACTTATGAATCAATTTACCATTCTTTCAAAATCTCCTTGTAATATTTATTTTATAAAAATGGTTCTTACAAGTATTTCATTAAACTCAGCCGTGTTGATCACTCCAAAAATGCCGAATCGATTTGGCCGATTGTTATAACTTATAACTATTACTTATGAATCAATCATAGTCCTACATGTATTTTTACAAGGATTTTATTTTATTACCTGACCAATAGGATTATCCCGATATGGTTTTCTAAGTCATTATTCATCTTGATCGAGATATGTAAATAAACTTAATAGATGGCATGTCCATGTCCATCCATAGCCTTGATAAATTCAAATTGAATAGGTACCGTAATGTTGGACTGCTTTTGAATCGGGGGGTAACCTTGATCATCTCGGATTACTGCATAATTTTCGCTTCGACTCAGAAATTACTCACCTGCATGATGCAAAAAAGTCGAATAAGTCGGTTTCTTGTTATTTTTTTGTGCAGAGTAAAATCTAAAATGCAATAGTTTCGTGACATTTAAATTGTAAAGTATATCAGTATCTGTAGATATATGTATATATAATTCTTTTAAAATTCGAAGTAGCATTTTGTACTATTTTTTTAGGATTAAGGCATCGTACCCCCTCCGAAAAGTGCCTTTGATCTCCAAGTTTTTTTTACTCCCCAAAAACATTTTTTTAACATATTTTTCGATAATTTAAACATGGGCAATAAATATGACATAAAATTTTCCAATACGAATGATTTTATAATAAAGTTATTATTTTTTCATAAGAAGCAATTACTTTGTAGTTAGACATTATATCATAAAAAATAAAATAAACACATACAGCCTTACTAAAAAACCCAGTGAAAATTTTATTCAATTGACAAACGGCCGCGGATGTGAAAACATTACTAATTAAAAATTTGTTCATTGAAAGAAATACACATGGTTTCCACGGCCTGAGAGGGTAGTTTATCTCTGTTTTAACCATTGATGTCCGAACGATATTTGTAATTTTTCCATAGTATTTTGAATGTTCTATATATTTCTTATTTTTGATGGTGTCGTAAAAACAACTACCATTTATGAAAACTAGATAAAATTACCTTTTTGATTTGTATATTTGAAATACAGTTTAGTTTTCAAAAACTGACATATTTTAAGATTCAAACTCGGAAATAAATGGAAAAAAATTTCTTACCAAATTTTTTTTGACTAAAATGTAGAGAAATTAAAAAAAAAAACAAAATTTCAAAAACACAGTCCTTTTATGTAATAAATTTGGAAGGAAACTATCACCTCACTTTTTCCTCGTACATACAATAAAAAAATAATAAAAAATTTCAAAGTTTTTTTATTGCTAAAAAACTAACCTAAAAATTATACCGTCTTTTATATCAGATTTCTTGCATCTCTAAAGACGTTAATTACTTTGATGCATTTACGCACACATGTATTAGATAATATTATTTAAAAAAAAAACACCACTGTCATAAAATTATCATAAAATAAAACCTTTAAATGTAAATTTGAATTCTCATGTATCATATAAAATAGTTTTTGACACTTCAATTTTCAAAGTACGATTATTGTTTTATAACTTGACTAAAACTTATGAAAAACCACAAAAAACACGGTAAATATATCAATGATATAAATATAAGAGTAAATTATTCATATTAATAGAAATTAACCATCACATAAGTAATATTGGACACACAAAAATCATTTCTCACACACAGAAATCATTTCGCGCTTCCAGCGTCTTTTTCGAGCGCGAACACGAATGCGCAGGCGCCGCGCCGCCGCGCCACCTAGCGGTTATGAAGGAAAACAAACAATTTAGTACTTAAATATGCGTTGTTGCCGGATTTACAATACGTTTTAAGACCAAATCTTATTAGTAATGTTATCGTGTTTTAGTGTATTTTTGTTTTATTCATGTTGCTGCAATAACACGGGTTATCTGGCGTGCTGTGTTTTTTTTTTAGTAAGGCTGTTTGTATTTAACCACGAATTTATTATTTTATATATATTATAACTCTTTATAAGTTATTTTTATATCCTGAGGAAGCTTTGTCGAAGCGAAACCGGTCGATATGTAAAATAATAAATTCGTGGTTAAATACAAAGTGTTTGTTTTATTTTTTATAATAAAGTTAATAAATTCCAAAGATGAAAATTCATCAAGTCGCCCCATTTTACGGTTCAGCCTTTTTTGAGCAGATTTAATCATTTTTTACAGATTTTGGCGTGGCATATGGCGTTTGCGTGTTTGGTGGATAGAATTAGCAGTAGGCAATTGGCATAAGAGTGGCTTGGCAGTCGGATGGAACGAGTTCGAACTAACGAAACCCACATTTTTGGATTGGATTGGATTCATTTTTATTAAATTAACCCCATTTAAAAAAATTGTGATTTTTGTTCATAGTTATATGTATAATTTGATTATTGAGTTTGCCTGAGATTTGATTTAAATCATGTAACAAACATATTATAATAGAAAAAAATATACTGGTTGACTGGTTTACCAACTATTCTTTTACAAATATTATGCAGTAATATGTATACTCTTATTTGTTGATGTACTTGTTTATTCAAGCAGTTTCTGAGCAATATTGTTTTATATAACATGGTATGTATTTCTGCCTCTGAATTACATGGTTGTAGAGTAAACCGTTCAATCTCAATTTACCACAAACTTTCACAGATGTCGCTCGTTGTCTGTTGCAACTTGGTCCAGCATAATGTCTCCCTATCCGTTGCTTCTGATGATGATCAATCATCATTTGTCATGTTATGATGACGAAGTATCATCAGGCAGGAGGCTGTGGGTACCTATTTCTGTTGGTGCATGACTCCGCCAAGCGGACAGTGGACACACGTTCTTTGTCTTTATAGATGAACGATGATTATCTGCGTGTGCCATGACACATTCGTTGATTGCGAAAAACGTGACAAAATATGAAATATCATCACGTTATAATAGATTGCTGACTAAACAAAAACAAAGCAGATAATCTCAAAGTAATTTATTGTTATTGTTTTTAAATTTTGATCGATTGGCGAAGTTAATAATCTTTTATTTTGAAGCTGCAAAACTGTCTGACTATTAGCACGGTGACCGGACAACTCAGAAAGAAACCAACTCAGAAGCACCTCAGAAAGGTTATTTAGAGTGATGATTCAAAAAATATTTAAAAAATTGCTTAAATAGGTTAAGTTAGGTTAGGGTTACCGGCTATTTAAAAATTATTTATTCATAGCTTTTAATGACCTTTCTGAGGTGTTTTTGAGTTGGCATGGAACCCTATGGTACAGCTTGTTGTCTTAAATGGTCGACGCAACAAAATTTCTGTTCCATAAAATTTTGTAAAAAAATATTGAAATTTATCTCTGGACGAAACCGGTTAGCAAATGTAGCTAATGTATGAAAAAAAATTGCATCCTGCTAAGAAAACATACCCTCGAAAGCGTTTATATCAAAACATTTAACAACATTAATATTTCAATTTTATTCGCGTCATATTTCCTTGTTCTCTACATTATATACAAAGCAATGTTATCTTTTCAATTGCGCTGTTACGTGTTTTATAATAGGGGTAGGTACTGAGTTGGCGCACCTTGTGTTTATAAATGTCACCAGGCCTGTCGAGGCAACGCAGTGCAATTATTGTCTTTCCTTTCTCCGTGCTAATCTAGATAGATACCTTCCCAATATTACCTATCTAGACCTGTAGACTTACATAAAGTTTATGTACCTGCCTATAAAGTACGAGTAGATTACGTGCTACTTTAATGATCAAGTAAACCGTGAGATTCCCAAATTGGTGACTTCTCTTTAAACACATCTTAAATGGTCAACGTAACATGACACGTTGCAGGAGTATCGGTTCTTCGTTAATTATTTTAGAAGTCAATTCATCGTTAGGTTCTCATGTTGTTTCAAAATTAATCTCCAACGAATTTGCATATTAATATGTACCTCCTTTTATGTAAACATTTAGAATTCGGGTTCAAGGATGGTCAAGAGCATTGTCTCGTTTCATGTTTCTATTCGAGTGAATTGTGTATTCATGACTTTTTTTCTTTCTTTTGTTTCAGATGCTGAAATGTAGTTCCAAAATCAGATATCGCGGTCTAGAGACAACAGCCTTGAATTCGAACGATGGACTCCCGTAAAGGCGCCGGCGACGATTACGTAACAATAGTGTCTGTGGGAAACCCGGAAGGAAAACATGTGGCGGCTCAAGACGCGTCCGACCACGTCACTGACGTGCCATTTGTGACGGTGCTCTCCATCGGGCAGAGGCCGCCAGAAGAGGAGGTGATCATCTATCGTCTTCCTGGAGAAAAGTTAGGCTTTGGACTTAAGTTCGAAGGAGGAACCAAATCCTCTGAGTGTGTGCGGAGGCTATTCATACAGTCCTGCGCTCCTGATAGCCCAGCGGGAAGAGCCCGAGCTGCTTGGGGTCCTCTCCAACCGGGAGATGAGATCTTGCAAATAGACGGCTTGTCTATTACCAACCTTACCCGTCTTGAGTGCGTTCGACGCCTCAAAGACTCTAACGTTGCCGTGTCACTGCTTGTCAGACATGATGACGTTGAATGCGCTCTTGAGGCAGAAATCAAGTTGTCTGAAGAAACAGCTAACGGTGTCTCCAAGGTTGGAGTAGAACCCAGTCCCATAGAAAAACAAGAAGAAGATAAGGCATCTCTTCCCCCTCCAGTGCCACCACGAAAGCTGAATAGAAAAAATGCTTTGAACGCAGTTACCCAATTAGAAGTAAATAAAGCTGCAGACTGTAATAAAGGAGCAGTGGGTAAGCAATCTCCCGGGCGTCCTCGCCGCCTCCCCCCCGCGCCGCACACTCCTCCCGCCGAGGCACAAGTCTACACTGACCTTTTCTGCCAAGAGAAAGAGCACGGCATTCTAGTTGCGGAGTCAGAGTCCGATGATACCGGAAGTTCAATATCGACCGTGATCGACAGGCTCAGTGTGTATTCTAGTTTTCCTGGTTCTGTCGAGAACAGTATTCCTTCAACTCCTACTTTAGGGTATAAACAATTAAATCTAAATAACGTCTTCAATTGCTTGGATAATATTAGCCTGCTTTCCGACATTCCTCCCAGCATTGTAGAAGAAAACGTGAAAATCCTATCTAAATCTTCAAACGCGTCCACTCCTCCAGAAAAAGCAGTTTTCAGTGACGTTAAAGCATCAACTACGACCATCAAAAGAGACGAACGGACGTCTATCGTAACTGTCTCCACAGCAAATAAAGACTTTGAAAGTTCCCCACGAGAAAAACTATCTGAAAACGTGTTTGCGAAGCAGTCTCAAAATAGTGACAATAACAATAATTATTCGCAAAAAAGTGACACCACTGTCAAGGACACTAATAACATTAACGTACAAGTTATTTCCAAATCGCCTGACGTAGTTGACTGTCCGGTTGTTTACAACAAAAAAGTTGGCGAGAAAAAATCAACAATGGAGCCTCCAAAACCAAAACCAAGAAACATGAATAAAAAACATGGCACTGAGAATACGTTCTCGGGTCGTCAATTTGACGATAATCTATCGCTAACGAAACTGCACTGCATTGAGTCGTGGCTGCAGGATTCCATTAGCTGCAAAAACTCTGAAGAGTCTTCTTATACGAGAGAAGAAGACGTTCCCGCAGTCCGGCCAGAAGCTCTTCCTAGACTTATTGATTTCGTTCCAAAAACGCACGTTTTCAAGTCTCAGGCGGAAACAACGGAGACAAAGGAGAAACTTTCACCATCATCTCTTAAAACGATTGAAAGTGACGTTTCTGAAGAAAATGCTAATCATTTGAGATTGATCATAACCAGAGATCCTTGTCAAGATTGGTGCAACAGTAATGCTTCACCTCAGCTGGAGACTATTTATGAGAACTTTTCAACATGTCCTACTCTCCTCATGTAAGTGTAGTAATCACAAGTTGTATATTATGTTTTATAATTATCATAAGTCATTGTGTGTTAATTGTTGGATTAAGCCTTCCCAAGCTGTCTGTGTTTCTGCGGTCTGATTTATCTCTTTGATGTAACCGGTTTTAGGGTGTTTTTGATCCCTTTTGATTCCTCTCTGGGTTATTACTCCCAACTTGATTTACGAGATGACTCAATCCTCTGAACGCCGTTTCCTGCCGATTTGCTTTTTCAGCGTTTCCAATTATATCGATGCCTTTTTCTGTTTCCATTCGAATCTTTTCCAATCTCCTCGCGTGATGTCCTTAATGGCTCAAGTACGTTTATCCCACGTTGAGCCACTTCCCAGGTTTTTGTTTTTTATGTTTCTCTTAAGTGTTCATGTTTCATTTTCATGAGTTAGTAGGTACTGTAATAGCATTTGAATTGATTAAATGTCAGACTTTTTACGTATCCTAACCTATTCATCAAATATCCCTCCAACTGGGTTCAAAATAAGACCGTATGGTGTTTTGTGTCCATTAAAAGCCTTTAGTTTACGCTTTGAACACGTACAGCTCCCGTTGTTAGCGATTACTGTTTTATTTACAATATGCAATAACACTGTTTTATCGTCGGCCGGCTTTATTTATCTCTTTTCATTTTACAATGCCATTCATAATGATATCAACTTACAGCTTGTAATAAGTAATAATATATACAGGTAGGAATGCACCTACGCCATAAATGTTTTTTTGATACATTACTGTAGCTTTGTAACAAGTTGTTAAACGAATGCCATAATATTTAATATCTTTAATAATCGTTTATGGTTAAGTGCGGGACGCAATTTATATTGTTATTATTAAATAACCATATAAACGTATAACAAATATTTCTGTTTTTTGTATGTTTTTATAAGTCCGTTAACCCGAGGTTTATTATTTTTTTTATGTACCTACGGTAGTTCTTGCATCATCTTGGATTTCGTTAGATCTACCATATTATGAAATGATGTCATTTTATTATTGGAATCAATCCATAGTAGTTCATGTGAAACATTAGTTTAGCAAAATCTTTTGCCATAAGATGATGTTAATTAATTACTCGGAAATTTGTGTTGTCCACTATCTATAAAATGATTCATTCATTTTAAAAATCGTAAGTAGGTTTATTATTTTCATTATGATTAAATACAATCATTTGAAATTTATCATTGACATTGACATGTGTATATGGCTTCATTGTTTGCATTTAGTATCTTAAGAGCGTTTAACCAGCCAGCGGCCGAAAATCCACATTTCGTCGAAAGTTGTTCTTACGATCGTGCAGGGCGGTTACAATGAGAAAGATTAATTATTCTCCGTACCAGCTTTTTAAAATTATAACTCAATATCGATTTTATTTCATTCCAAATTTGCTTTAATTTATAACTACATCCAAAAATTCTGAAAGGCGTGATGCTAAAACTATCAAAATAATGTATTTTTTGTAATAATTTTTTTGATTATAAGTATTTGTCATTTTTCAATAATGTCTAAGTTAAATAAGAATTTAAAAAATATATATATATATATATATTTGTTTGTAAATGCGCAAATAAATACACAAACGGACCAATTTTCGTCAAGAAACACACGTATGTATATATTTTTTAATGATTTTATTTAAACTAAAATTAAAATTCTAAAACATACGATACCCAGATAATGTATTGATTTATTTTACTGCATGATTATATAATTTGAAATGGGTGTGGTATAATACAAAATCTTTTTTGAAAATTTAACCAATCTGCCAACGACCTATGGTATAACCTTTTTATTCTAAAAATAAACATTTTTTCTCAAAATTTAAAAAATGCGAATGCTAGATAAATGAACAATCTTTCGAAATCCATATATAATTTTTTTGTAGAAAAGAGTCAATACGTCTAAAATCTAATTTAAAAATGACATATTTCTGGTTTTCTCTGGTAATACCCTCTTAAACTTTTCCATATGCCAAACGTTTTTGTGAAATTTTCATCTGACAGCGCGTATTTTAAATACACTTTTACGAAAATTTATAGAATAAGTTCGTTTCTGCCCCTTTCAGCTTTTCAATATTATCATACTGTTTGTCCTTAGATCTTTTTCGGTAGCATAAATAAATTACTAGGCTGTCCATAAAATAAGGTCTCCAAGGTGCTACAGTCGCGAGGAACGATTTTACGCACAATTCGGCAACACTATCGTGTAGCCTGGTTTCCCCACGCCAAATCCCCACCACGCTGCTCTCTCTGTGACGCTTAGTCTCGGCGTGGCAGCCGTTCGCGATGAAACTTCGGCTCGCCGCAACCGCCAGGTGTGAATTACGCTCTAAAATTAGTTTTTTGTGCAAAGAACAAAACCCCGGTAGAAATTTATTTTCAGCTCCTTGAAGTGTATGGAAAATAGTGTATGAGTGCGAAAATATGCGCTAATGGTGCAGAGAATTTAAAAGCGTGCCGTACGGCCATCGGTTTCAGTCGGAAAAGTTGCCAAAATGAAAAAAAAACAATTATTGCAGATCGACGGGTGACGGTTCGGAAGCCCTGTGATATGATCCCCGATGCCAGTAAGACCAGTTTTGACAAGATTTTGGCAGAATATTTGGGAGACCACAAAGTCTGCCCAAGGTGGG
The DNA here is from genome assembly GCA_917880885.1 of Limnephilus marmoratus. Classification (NCBI taxonomy): domain Eukaryota; kingdom Metazoa; phylum Arthropoda; class Insecta; order Trichoptera; family Limnephilidae; genus Limnephilus; species Limnephilus marmoratus. The sequence continues at coordinate 18,184,498 of OU862910.1, read as the reverse complement.
TCCCAAAATGCTCACCGAAGATCACAAACAGCGGGTTGAAGCAGCCCACAAATTCCTTGAGTGCTACGACATCGATGGCGAAGAATTCTTGGACTCAATTGTGACTGGGGTTTAAAAACGAATTACAGAGCGCAACTTACACCCGGCGGGTCCGGTGAGTGGAAGCTCCATCGCGAACGGCTGTCACGCCGAGACTAAGCATCACAGAGGGTGCAACGTGGTGATGATTTGACAAGGGGAAAACAGCCTACACGCCAGTGTTGCAGAATTGCGTGTTAAATTAGAACCTTGGACATCTTATTTTACGTACAGCTCTCGTAAATGATTTCCTAAGTAGGTGCAGTAGGTTTTGAAAGAAAATTGATTTCGCTAATTTATATAACTTAAATATAACCTTTAGACATTTGTCTTCTTTCAATGAAAATCTTTTCAATAACGAATTTCAATATTTGAACAATTTTGATCAATTTAAATTTATTTCTATTTTTTATCTATACTTCGGGCACACCAGACACTCTCGTAGCATATTTCTATCGTTATCTATTTTACATACCTATTTGTTGTTAGAATTTGCAACTTCCAAGGATTGTACCACGTAAATGTAAACGATATTATACATTGAAGATGTTTACCGGATAAAAAAGAACATGATAAAGGAATATGTTAGGTTAGTTGTTTGTTTGTTAATTTGTTTTTTTTTTTTTATTATTTCAATTTTCTGTGTTCTCAACGCTCCGTTTTATCACAGAACCACTTAAATTACCTGCCTATGAAATTATGAATGATTTTATGTTTATTTTAGCGAGGAATCTTCCAGACATCCTCCAGCTGGGGACTCCGGCAGCGACCAGGGTACCCTGGTTTCCGTAGAACAGAACAAAGGATCCGATCTCAGCACTCCGGAACTTCGTGATAGAAATCCCGGATCAAAGAAAGAAATCGACGTCCCTCATAGGAGACAAGGTAAGAAATGATTCAATTTAATTTCCTCTCACCAAAAAATTATCCTACGAGAGGCCCAATAGTCGACAGCAGCGTTTTCTAACCTTTTTCAGTCACAGACCCCTTAGAAATCAAACACAATTTTCAAGGACCCCCTCAATAAAAAAACAGCAAAAAATTTCGGACCAATTATTTTAGTACTACAAATACAATTTTTTTTTAATAAAAAATACGTTAATAATTAACGTACAACAGCAACACCAACATTCACATTAATCAACGGTTAATTCATTTGAAGGTTGGCGTTGCTTTTCTGCAAGTGATATTCTGGTTGATGTTACTACTAAGTTGTAATCTGTTTCTGTATTTGTTTTTAGTACTTGTATACAAAAGCAGATAACGTCTTTCACCGAGTTATATTGTTGAAAAAAAGCAGCAAAGGTTTCAGTGCTTCTTCTGATGTTTCATTATATTTTTTCTTTAAATTCACCCAAAAACTTGATTACACTACTTTACATTCACCCAAAAACAAGAGGATTCTTTGAAAGTACGTTTCAAAGCTGAATCACAAGATATTTATGTTAATTGGTTTTCCTGTGCCGTTGTCAAGTCAGTAATATCAGTAACATCTGTGTTGAAAGGGTCTAATATTTGATTTTTTTATTTTTGTTGGGTACTGGAAAATAATCCGAAACGAAGATGCATAGCGATTATGAGACTACTATTGGTGGCATATATTTATTATTGTTAAATGGTCCAGAGATGAGACTGCGGACCCCCATACTTATATAATAGTTTATGAAACGCTGGTCTACAGTACAAAATGTTTAAAATGTCTATCCATTACAGTATTACACAACTGCACACTTATTAAAATTATTTGTTACCTGCGTTTTATTTTGAGTAACTCTCAATTTTTTTTTTTAATTTTGTACCGTTTTAGTACTTACCTTAATGTTTGGAGCGATTTTACTTTCCGGATCGCTGTAAATTGCAATCATTATTTCTTTTCCTTCTTGAAAGAAGTTGAATTATCGTGAACAACAAAAAATATTGCATTGTCGTAATTTTTTGACAATAGGATATTTTCACTATTTTTTTTTAATCTCGAAAGAAATTAAGAATAAATTATGATTTTGTTTTTATGTAGAGTTCAGTGTTTCTTAACCGTATTGAAAGAATCGCCCCCTTTACCACCGTAAAATTATCCAGCGCCCCCCAAAAGGTCTCCCATCCCGCCCCATCCTATCCCATTACGCCCCCTCCGTTGTGGCAATTTAATCACAGCTATTCACGATTATACTTACTGCAACGGGGGGCGTAATGGGTGGGGCGGGTTGGGATAGGGTGGGGTCATCGTTTATTTAACAGAACTTCAGTGTGAACAGCTCGTAGATCAGCTTTTTTTCTATATTAACACAATGCCCACTCGAACTTCTGCAGCGCCCCCTAAATTTAAAAAAAAATAAAAACGCCCCCCCCAGACCTCCAAAACGGCCCCAGAGGGGCGTTGGGTCCCGTTAAGAATCACTGGTGTAGACGAATACATTTTCTTTATCGATTTAGAATATGTAATTTTCGATTTACCTCCAAAACGACGTATTCGTTTTTATTCGCGAATTTGGCGGCGTTGACGTCACGCCCGGCAACTTTTGTGACAGCCGACTTACCAGCCGATGGCGTTTTCTGTTAGGTGTTAAAGCTGTGTATTTTTGATTGTCTCGTCACCATATTTTAAAGTAATTATTTAGATCAAAAGGTAATGCGTTTTCACTACGTCGTATTTCTTCTACTTTGAATGAAATAAAGTCTGATTTCGTAGTTACTTTTAGGTATGTAAGATTAATTTGGTGGTTTCTTAAATAGCGTATTTACTATGTTTTTGAAAAAGACAGTTTTTACGTAAATTTCGACCATCATTGTTAAAAATATCATTTAAAATTTAGTGTATAGAAACCGTTAGTTTCATTCCGTGACCATATTTTTTTAACATAATTTTTACAATTATATTACTATTGCAGTTTTTTTTCGTAAATGAACTGCCCCAGCAGCGAGCGATCTTTTGTATTTATTTAGTGATAAATTGAAAATGTCCACTGAAGAGTCTACATATGTTATGACTATAACCCTCCGTTAGTATTCTGGGCAATGAGAAGAACATAATATAATAGTTAGTACCAGGATTTCTGCACTGGAAAAAATCCCGATGTCTAGTGATCTTGTGTAGGTGGAAACTTAAAATTAAAACGTAAAAGTAACGGAATGGAAAGCATAAAAAAGGTAAAAACAAGTACAAGCTGAAAATAGTTACTTCTTCTTCTTTGTGTGCCGTATCAGGTCCCCCCGACGTTGGCGATCACTCTTGAAAATGTCTCTGTCTTGCGCTGCCCGGAGTAGCTCCTCCACACTTCTAATGCCGGTCCACTCTCGTATATTTCATAGCCAAGACATTTGTCTCCTACCAGGCCCTCGGTGACCCTCTAACTTGCTTTTCAATATTAAATGGAGCAAGTGATACTTCTCCCCTCGAAGTATATGACCCAGATATGAACTTTTCCTGATTTTTATTAATGTAAGCTGTTCTCTATCTGCTCTAGCCCGCCTGAGAATTTCTGTGTTGGTGATCATGTCGTCCATGGGACCTTGAGCATTCTCCGGTGAAGCCACATTTCAAAAGCCTCTAACCTGTTCACGGTATTTACTTTCAAGGTCCATGTTTCACATCCATACAGCAAGACCGACCACACATAACATTTTAGCATTCTCTGCCTTAGTTTTAAGCTGATATTGTCATTGCAGAAGAGAGATTTCATTTTAATAAACGCCGTTCTTGCTGCTTCAATTCTGCACCTAACCTCCACATCTGGGTCGAGAGTCTCCGTGAGAATACTGAAATAGTTACGTTAAATTCTAAATTGCATGCCGAAAAACACTTTGCAAAGTTCACAGTTTGTGAGTTTTTGCTTTTTTAATCTGTCTCTAGATCTCCTGCATTATATTATTACTGTGTGTCAATTTTAAATTAGGTAACTATTTTATTGCATTTTTAATATCATTATGATAATTTCTTCTAAATCACTATTTGTTTCTTTTCTTATACAAGTCGATAGGTACCAATTAGTATATAAAGGCGCACTTTGTATGAATGCTATTCAATATACCCTATTATAAGTTAGTGTACCAGCAAGCGTGTACGATATTCACCGACTCGTAAACAAACGCGTATTCAATTATGGAGTCGAGGAATTTGATATCCCAAGCACTCGAGGTACTTGAGTCAATCTTCTGACCTTTAATGCACCGTCTTCTGTGCGTAACTTGTATTCTGATTTATGGCATTATGATCAGAATAAGAAATCTTCTGATGGAGTTCATAAATAATGCAGCTAGAGATACGGGCAAATCATTTTAAAGAGGAAACGTTTGAATGCACACTGGTGGTATCGAAAGTTTCCAAAAAGTTTTTTGAACTAGTTTGGAATTCCCAACTGAAGTCCTTTTATCCCACAACTGTCTAAAGATACTGGGTGCGTGGCGATATTTATCAATTATTTTTTTCAAATTTTACGACTTTATGTCCGGGTTTGACGGCCGGCATAGTCCAGCGGTAAGGCTCTTGACTAGCACTCCGAAGGTCGCGGGATCGAATTCCGGCGTGGCAAATAAATTTTATTTGATTAATTTGTGTTATATCACAATTCATTAATTTAAAATAATATATAGTATATTTGCGGCACGTTCCAGAGTGGAAGATACTCTCAGTATCGCCCTGGTGTAAGACCACCATTCAGAATTGAAACGTTGCCTGAAAGGGCTTTAGCCGTGTTTGGTGACGAGATCTGAATAGCCAGGTACTATCCCCACCTTCCTCTTCCCTATCTCCTTCCCCTCCCCACTACCTTCAGCCTCATAACATACCCCAATTGGGGACGCACTCTTGTGCGGTATTCATGTAAAAAAAAAAATCTTCCCCACAGGAAAAACTAAACCCTTCCACACAATTTTCCACAAATGATTATCTAGTCAATTCATGCTGTACAATTGTACTATATAAGTATAATAAATACAAAACAAAACAAAACAAGAACATATCAACCTACCAGAGACCAAATGGGAAAATTATTCACCGACTCCAGATATTTTCATATCAGAGTTTTCGGCTCGGTAGAACTCCTAATTGGACCTATAAATCCTACTGATCCTTCAATATAAATATTTAAAAAATCTTTTGTAATCCTACATGTTTTTAAAATGACTGATTTTTACATTTTTATATATAAATTCTTTGACAAATCTAATGTGCCTAAATTTTGAATGAGAGAGCTAGGTATAATGCCAGTAGCCGAAATAACAAATGCTAATATTTTTATAGTCTGAGAATGCCAAATTCTTTTAATCTCATTAAAAGTATAATAATTAAATTTTATATTATTATTTTCATTAGTAGGTTAGGTACTTACAGAAGAAAACAATTTAAATTTAGAATCGTAATACGGATTAATTTACATTTATGAAAAATTGTTTATTGGGTTAAAACCTCAGGCCTCGGCAGATTCTGTCAGATGGTCATAATTTATTTATTTATTTATTTATTTATATATAATTTGTACATGTATTTATAACAATTACAGGTATATAGCCTAAGACGTTATAATTGTACCATTTATGCAGTATATATGCAATGCCAAAAATCTTACAAATGCGCTATAGGACACAAAAAATAAATCTATTTTTTTATCCACCGCATTCAAAAAGCACGTAGCTCTCCCCAAAGGTGAGTTCACAAATAAATTAGTGCGGCTCGCTCTACTATATAGGAGGTTGTGATGACGTCCTCGAGAGTGAGACTCTGGTACAAAAAAATTTAATTGGGCCAGTATCTCATTATTAGATAAGTGACCGTTCATTAGTTGAAAAAAATATTTAAGCAAAGCAATACCCCTACGTGTCTCTAGGGAGTGGTAATTGGTCATGCCTAATATATAAATCGATGGGTAAAGCCAAGGGTAACGTCCATAGAGCCGCGAGAATAAAAACCTTAAAAATTTCTTATGGACTCTTTCAATGCGTAGAGTGTATGTTAATTCGTGCGGGGCCCAGATGATCGAATTTGACTCAAGTACACTCAGGACTAGTGTGTTATATAATAACGTCAGTGTTTTTGTGTTACGAAACGGATATGAGTTTCTAATTACGAAGCCGAGAAGCCTGTATGCTCTGCTTATTAAATCATCGATGTGTTGGTGAAAAGTTAGTTTGCTGTCGTAAATAACTCCTAGATCTTTGATTTGGTTTAGGTGTTGTTGGAGAATAATTTCATTAATTGTATATTCAAATACATGCGGTTTTTTTGATCTTGTATACGATACGATATTGCATTTGGGTGTACTGAAGTTCAAGCCATTTATTTTGGCCCAGTTTGAGACGCATTCAATATCACGTTGAAGGAGAATACAGTCAAAAAGATTTTTTATTGAGCGATATAGTTTCAAATCATCTGCAAATAGTAAATACAGCGAATGTGTGATGACTGAACCAATATCGTTAATAAAAATCAGGAACAGAAGTGGTCCAAGGATAGACCCCTGAGGAACTCCAGAAAAAACTACGAATTCAAAAGAACTGGAACCCTTATAATAAACAAACTGTCTACGATTTCGAAAATATGAAGCAAAAAAACAGAGTAGTCTTTTGGAAAAACCAAATGAAGCTAGCTTATTTAGAAGAATGTCGATGTCAACCTTGTCGAATGCTTTTTCCAGGTCAAAATAAGCAACATCCACCTGGCCACCATTGTCAAGAGTTTGTGATAAGAAATCTGAGATGCAAAGGAGGTTTGATGTTACTGACATCTGGGATCTAAAACCATATTGACGGTCATCAAGAATTGGATTAACGTGATTAAGTATATATTTATGTAGAATTTTCTCGAATATTTTCATGATGGAACATAGAACGGCAACTGGTCGATAATTCCGGATATCGCGTTTGTCTCCCTTTTTGTAGATAGGGGTTATTTTAGTTAATCTCCAGATGTCTGGGAGAATCCCGTTTTTTAGGCATACATTGAAAAGATGACATAATGGTGGTATTAAAAGGTCGGAACAACCCTTTAGTATAAATGTTGGAATATTGTCAGGACCGATGGAGTGAGGTTTCTTTAAATTTGAGAGTGCCTCCTTAACATCTTTTTCTGAAATACTGACCAGGTCGAATGAGGGCCCAATCTGTACAGTGTGAAGTGTAGAGTCAATATTGAGAGTTGGTTGAACATTTTTGTACACAGATGAAAAAAAGGTAGCAAAACTATTAGCGATTTTATCATCAGTAGTCAATTCCTCTCCGTCGAAAATCATAGACTTAAATGAGTTGTTGGATTTTTTTAGATCCTTAATATACTTCCAAAACTGTTTGGGATCGATAGACAATTTTTCTTCCATTGAAATTAAATGATTTTTAAAAGCTTCACTGATTTCACGTTTTACGATGGAGCGATAGGCTGAAAAACTAGTATAGTCCGAGTTGTGACGAGTTTTTTTCCATTGCTTATGAAAAATATGTTTAATTTTAATATTTGAAATAATACTATTGGTGTACCACTTAGGATATACTCTATGTGCCGTAGTGCGAGATGTGGAAATGGGTATACACTTGTCGAATATATTGTAAATTGAATTGTAAAAATTTGTACATAATGCATTAATATCTGTTGAACTTTGGCAGACCGGTTGCCATGAACATTGAGAAAGCAATTCATATAATAAGTGGAAATTACCTTTGTTGAATCTCCAGGCGTTTATGGTTCTAGCTCCATGATAGGAGGTAACTTCTGTTGGACTTGGGTTTAGATATGAACTTGAACCACCTGAGTGAGCCTCACTAATACTTATAGATAAAGCAGGGTGGTGCTTGTCTTCGTTTATAATAGGGTCCTGACATTTCTCAACACACTTTACAAGATCCTTGGCATTACATAAAACTACATCCAGAGTGTTATTATAATCATTACATATGAAGTTATATTCTTGCAAACCGTAGAAACATTTAAAATAATTATACATGTTCACAATATTGGAGTTACAAGAAGGGAGGTTCAAATCCCCTAATATTAAAATATTTTTGTCATTGAGAAGATTATAATTACTTTCTATTTTTTCGAATATGTTATAGTATAACGAAGTTGAAGAACGCGGTGGCACATATATCACACATACAAAAACAGTTGAAGATTTCAAGGATAGCTTCACCCACAGGGATTCAGTATCAGGGAGGTCCATTGGAGAAATCCTCTCAGCATGGGTTACAGAATCAGCGCGAACAGCCAGGACGACACCTCCCGCGTGCGTGGGGCGGTCACGACGAAAGACAACATAATTTTCTGGAAATAGCTCTGAATTATGCACACTTGGTTTCAGCCACGATGTATGTATCTTTATGTATGTATCTATCTATGTATCTTTTCACAATGTATCTTTTCCCACTCTGCAATAAAATCCAAATAAATAGAATATTGTTTATTGGGTTAAAACCTCAGGCCTCGGCAGATTCTGTCAGATGGTCATAATGTATCTTTTCCCACTCTGCAATAAAATCCAAATAAATAGAATATTGTTTATTGGGTTAAAACCTCAGGCCTCGGCAGATTCTGTCAGATGGTCATAATGTATCTTTTCCCACTCTGCAATAAAATCCAAATAAATAGAATATTGTTTATTGGGTTAAAACCTCAGGCCTCGGCAGATTCTGTCAGATGGTCATAATGTATCTTTTCCCACTCTGCAATAAAATCCAAATAAATAGAATATTTCTGAATTTAATCCGAAAACTAAAAACTGTTTTTGAAATGTGAAAATGAAATACCTACTCATTCAAATTTTATTATCTATAATATAAAAATGAATCGCTAAATGTGTTGGTAAGCGCAAATCTCGAGATCAACTGAACCGATTTCGCTAATTCTTTTTTTAGAATATTCCTTGAAGTACGAGGATGGTTCTTACGGAGAGAAAAATTAACAAAATTGGGCAGAAAATTAGATAATAACAGAAAACAATGCACGTTTGACAGTTTGCGTGTTAGAGAATGACATTTTGCAAAACAATGAATGATTGTTCAATCAGGATTCTATTTTTGAAAAGTTGAAAAATTTATTTAATGTTGGTACTCCCCTAATATTTTGAATCGAATCAAGAATTTCAGATATTTTAAATAGGTACCTATGTTAGGAACCAAATTTAGTATACATGAAAAATGGAAATTTGAATTAAAAATTGTAAAAGGTGGCACGCGGACTGTTTAAAAACTGAATGTACTGGGATTGAATATATGGAACGCGGGAGAAGGGTTGGCGGGACGAGGGAGCGGGAAAGGGAAGAAGGAAGGCGGGGAAGGTGGAAGGGGAATGCGGGAGGGGAAGGGGACATGTGAGGGGGGAGGAGAACTTGAAAGTGTGTTTAGCGGGACGGGGGAAGGGGGGGGGAGTGGAGTGGGGAGAGGAAGGTAAAGGTGACGGAGTGGGAACGCGAGAGGGGAAGAGGACGCAGGAGAAGAAGGGGAGGCGGAAGAGGATCGGGACGAATGGGAAAGGGAGAAACAATTTATTTATTAAATGGCATAGCAACGCATGCCGGGACCAGCTAGTTAGAAATAAACGGTTCCATGACAACTCAGAATCGTGCAACTTCAGCACACCTTTGAAAAGTCATAAAAAGCCCATAACCTAACCTAACTTAGCTACACATTAGTTAGTCCTCATAGTAAAGTCAAAGTTTTTTCTAGTTTAGTCCAGTCCTGATGTATGTAAGGCTACATACAGAAGTGGTTATAATGTTAATGTTCTAATTTTTTCATGCAAAACTAATTTTATTTTATTTTAATTACAAGTGTTGTCATGTCTTGTCAAATCGACATTAGTTTCTAGATAAACAGATTGCCTTTTTGAAATCGTTTTTAAAATGCCAAATAATACTCTCAAAAATATTGTTTTATTAAAATTATCTAAGTTTTTACTAAGTTAATTTTCACGTTCTGCGAAAGTTCTATTCAAGTTCTGTTAATTTATCATTAGATGCCAGTTACTTCATAAAACTGAAAAATCATATAAGTTAAATAGATCTTACACACAACGTTAAAAATAACTTTAAAAAATTGATGAATTGTTCAAATCTTTTTAAACAACTCACAGCTCAGGGGTAACTGTGTAATTTGATGTATGTAACATTACGAAAAGTTTTATGATTAGGTACATACCCCTTTTGAACTGGAAACCTACACCTGGTAATTACACGAGTTATTCACATTCCAACACTGTTCACGAACAGTTCATTACGGAAGAGTTGATTACCTACTATTCTAAATAATTTACGCTAATTATAATTTGCCGTGTGAACTATAACTCTATTTAATCGCTGTTCTGTTTTATACGTCTGTTAATATTCATTATAACAGGTCCAATTTTAACATAAAACTATATCAACGCCGTCCACCAGACACAATGGTTTTTAGTGGGCATTTCGAGACAGTTCTATAATAAAAACCTTAAAATTAGTAATTATGAAAAAATTAAACCGCAGCCCTATTCTTTTTTAAAATTTATTAACGTCGTTTTAAACAAAAGCCTTCTAGATATTTTTGAGGATATTCAACATTTAAAAATATTAGGTGAAACAGTACAGAAAACGGTCGTATTTCTGATTTAATTTTGATAAACGCCAGGCCCGTGTAAATTTTAATATAGAATATATGTTTTTCCCTTTAAAAACATTTTTTTTATTGTTTTAATAATAATAATAATAATTCTTTATTCCACGACAGGATATATTATTGGGGAGGATAGTGCAATCCCGACGTCGACCTCCGTAGTCCAGTGGGTAAGACTCTTGACTCACAATCCGGAGTTCGCGGGTTCGAACCCGGCATGCGCAAATAAATTTTATTTGATTAATTTGTGTTATTTCACAATTAATTCATTTAAAATAATATATAGTATATTTGCGGCATGTTCCAGAGTGGAAGATACTATCAGTATCGCCCTGGTGTAAGACCACCATTCAGAATTGAAACGTTGCTTGAAAATGGCTTTAGCCGTGTTTGGTGACCAGATCTGAATAGCCAGGTACTTCCCAACCTTCCTCTCCCCACCTTCTTCCCCTCCCCACTACCTTCAGCCGTACAACATACCCCAATTGGGGATGCTATAGTCTCACTGGCTCCAGACGGGAGCAGTTGAGATTCTTGTGCGGTATTCACTGTAAAAAAAAAAAAAAAAATCCCACACGTCCCATATAGAACAAAATTTCATTTACATTTTTTACTCCAAATAATGTCAGGAATCACTGGTTAAAGTAAGTCAAGTACGTCCCTTAACACCCTGTACATATTTATATATTTACACAGTAAAGAAACAAGAACATAAATAGAAAAAAATACTTAAAATTAATAATAACAAAAATAAATTATCCATTATAATGCAGGGCGTGATCTTTAGTGCGCTCAGGCTCATCGCTCTCATACTATTTTCATTATTTATTCCGGTGACAACTCAACAAAATGGCACTTCATTACTCCCTTGAAAAGTCGTTAGAAGTTAAAAAAGCGTTAAATAGTTTATGTTCGATTATTTTCATTTTCATCATTTTAATGACTTATAAAAAGGGATATTGAAATGCCACTTTGTTGAGTTGTTATGGAACCTTTAAGTACAATAAACTGTTGTTAAAATTTATTTTATTTTTTCTTAGTTTTGCCTACCCACCACATGCTTAGTTGTTATTTGACTTGAGAAAATGAAAACTAAGAAATTCTCTTTCTACAGATTAAAAAAAAATTCGGTAGTCGGTATCTTTAATCTATCTTATTTTCCGTATAGCCAGAGAACAAAATAAATGAAGAGTTAAAATATTCGTTGCTTTGTAATCTAGCAAAAATTTTGATTTGAAGATTGTTCATATTATTTGAAAATTTAACTTCATGCGTAGCTACTTTAGTTTCACTTGAAATGGCCTGCGAAAGTAAGCCATGTGGACGTGTATTTCAAATATAGAATCAAAATAATCTGCCGGTAAAATTATATTTATGTAAAGGTAGGTACTTTATTGCTTGTCTAGATTTGAAAAGAATCTTTTTTTTTTTAATTTACACATGCACTCTTACGCACGCACGAGAAAATTAATATGTACCTACCATATTATATGTTTAGCAATACGTCACATGTTAAGCCAGTCAAACATTGAGGTTTTGCTATCCTAACTATGTACTAATAAAAAATCTTATTTTAATATTTGTTATTATTATTGTGTTGTTTTATTAATTCCGTATTAAAGCCTTCCACGTAAGTTTATTGGTTCAAGTATGTCATCTGTTGGCGGTCGTCCAAAGCTTCTTCTCGCATATTATGGTAACTTCTCAAAGTCAACTACATTTCTAAGCATTTGTCGACGTTTTCCACATGTGAATTTTAGTGTAGGATTTGGTATTTAATAAATCAAATAAGTAAATTATTATTAAGAACATTTTTATGATAGGTTTTTAGCTCTTATCGAAGCTAAGCTCAAGCAAGTAATACGAATATATTACGAATTTGCTATCATACGGAATCATACATGAAGATATTAGTCATTAAAAATGTGCGTTAAAAATTAAGATCATGGTCAGTCAAAGTACGAGTATAATACACGTCGGGAAGTGGGTTAATTTCCACTTTTAAGATTGGCTTTCATTCAAGAAAACAAAATCGAAATTTAAATAGATGTAATATATCATTGAAGAAGAAGATAACAATAATAATCTAAACGAAAATATGAAAGAGAATAAAACAGATAAAGATAATGGTCGCAACTGGGACTCGAACCCAGAACCTCTCGTCTAACCTGGACATGCGCGTTTACCAAATCCGCCATTGCCACCACTTCTGTCAAACCATGCGTCGCATTAGTCAATCTCATATTTCAAATTTTAGAATTAACAATATTATCTTCAACTATTTGTTTTCCATATTATAGGCAACTATTCTTTTTATTGGAAACAATCATTCTAAGAATTGGTTTGTAACCTAGATAGCGTCGCGGATAAATGTATCCGATTTTATTCATATTTTATTTCAACACCTTCAAAAGTTATAAAAAGAGAGTTTTTCTTATAAAAAATCTAAACCTCGACTCTGTGCAAAAATGGGCGGTCCATCTGATTGATTGTCCTAATTTAACAAACGGATTGCAATCTTTAGAGCACAGGCGTCGGGTGGGAATGCTATCCTTGTTTTACCGGTATTTCAATGCAAGATGCTCCGAGGAACTAGCGTCGTTGATTCCTTCGGCACCAGGCATAGTCGGAAAAATACGCCAAACGCATATGTACACGGTTGACATTTGTCAAATGAGAACGGGTCGCTTCTTCGTCACGTTCTTGTGTTCGCTCGACTGTGGAACGCTTTGCCGGCCTTTTTGTTTTCTCCTAACATTGGTCTCTTCAAGACCAATGTTCATTCCTTTCTCTCCTTAAAAAGACCCTCCACACAGCATCTATTTTCCTCAGGGCCTCCTGTGTGGAGTTAATGAAAAAAAATGTATTTAAAAATGAATCAGTCCTGTTAAACAATGAAAGTACCCATATTTTGAATTCGATTAATGTTATTAATTTATAATTACAAAATATTATTCAATTTTTTATAAGAAAAACTCTCTTTTTATAACTTTTGAGGGTTATTCCCATCAACGTAATATATAATTGAAGAAGAAGATAACAATAATAATCTAAACGAAAATATATGAAAGAGAACAAGACACAGAATACAGAAAAAAGACAATGGTCGCAACTGGGACTCGAACCCAGACCTCTCGTCTAACAGGGACGTGCGCGTTTACCAATTTCGCTGTTGCCACCTTCTGTCAAGCCGTCATAATAGTCAAATCTCATATTTCAAATTTTAGAATTAAGGTAAAACACCCTATTTCTGACACGTTAAGCTATCACTTTTTTTTCATGAATTTCAATATTTTTTTGTAAAATCAACCTTGTATTTCTGAAACGAAATTTTTAATTTTTGGAATCATTGTTCAATTTCAAATAATGAAATCGCACTTTTTGGTAAATTTATTACCGTTAAATATTTAAAATCATTTAATATGTAACATGCTAGCAAAACACATATTTCTGACATACCAAAATCAATATGTTCCTATTGATTGACATGGATGTTCGTATTTCTGACATACCAAAATCAATATGAATCCAGTATCCGACATACATGTTGATATTTCGATTCGTTGATGCAAATAAAATGCAAAGCCAGGGGGACAACATTTAAAGCAAAAATCAATATTTTGGAGAAACTTTATTAAATATTAAACATAAAATAAAAAAAATAAAAACATTTTTATACAGGGATGAAAATTAATTAAAAGATTGTTATTTGGTATAAAACATCGCTATATTATTTTTCCTTTGTTTTACGCCAACAAGGAACTTAACCTTCTTCAGGCATTACATCTAAATTAAAATAGGTACAAGCATTATAATTAAAATGGGTATTTTCGTCCTCGCACGTTCATTGGAAGAAGTAGAAGGTTGATTGATAACAGGCCTCATTAAAAAAAACTATTTTTAAATGGATTAAGGGTATTCCTGCTAACTAGATTCATTTTCAATGTTTTTTTGGTTTTCGTGTAGTATTTCCATATTATTTTCACTGTCTTCAAAGGGATATTCAAAATAGTTTCGTCATTCATGTCAGCAATCTACTGAGGGTCTATACCTTAACACTATCAGAATTAATTTCCGATGACATATTCGAAATATCTAAATTCCCCGAAAAATTGTCTACAGTTACGGTCATAATTTTCCAAATATCAAATAATGTCTTGTACTCCGCAAGGCCCATCCAAACCTTGTGCGATTCACGAAATTCTTTTAAAACAGCAGAATAATAAGGGAATGGAATGAAGTGAGGGGATATAACCGGTGATAGATTATTTTCTACCAAATGTATTGTTTCTTCCACTGCAATGCTCTCTGGAGTCACTGATTTTACACTTTCATTGAATAATGATGATTTTCATAATTTTTCGTATGGTATGGCATCTGCATCAAAAGGAAAAAGACCACACACTCGAAAGCCATTTTTGAGGTGCGATTTCAGATCCGTGTTATCTTGCGCGCCTTTTAAAATAAGCCCAAAATTTTCCCTTTTTACTTTTGCTTCCTTATTTTTCAGTCACCATTCCTGGATAGATTTTATAAAGGACACTTTTAACGGCCTAAACACAGCAACATCCAGCGGTTGCAAGAAGTGTGTGGCGTTTGGGTACAAAACCACGAAAATAATTTGATATGCTTTGCAAAACTCACTAATATTCAGTGTTAAAAACATTAGTTCGGTAACATTATTTATTTAATCAAATTGTTACTCACAAACTCGCAAAACATTGCCAAATTTGCCTTTAAAATCATTCGAAAACTATTTCTTAAATGGCCTGAATTTTATATTTAAAAATAACAAATAAATTAAATTACACTATCGGCAATAGATATTTCTCAAACATTTTTTTAATTATTCGATTTGTTTGGGTATTTTGTCATAAAATCCAAAATATAGTTAATTATAAGAGAGGTCACGCAGCCGTTCTTCTTATGTCAGGATTAAACCCCCCCAAATTATGATAAATATCAATTTCTGACATACCGGTCAGAAATATGAACGTGATTTTTTGAAGGTGTATCATTTTCTGATATACATGTCAGAAATATGGTCGCCCTATTCAAACAGGTACCTATTTCTGTCCGCTCAAAAATTGTAATAAATCAATTAAAATATATTATTTTCCGTTTAAAATGTACAAATATGGTCAATACTCTATTGAAAAACATACAAAAACAATACATAAAACATTGGTGAACTGTGTCTTCACATTTTGTAAAATTTGGTTTACTCTTCGAAAAAGGTGAAAAAATGTGCAATGTCACAAAATCACCAAAATCATATACTAAATAATATTTTGGTTGAAATGGGTGTCAAATAGTCCTTAGACTAAACGTTGGTTAGAGGGAGAGGAGAACAAATTTCTCGATGCGCTAATATCAATATACGTAGGAATGTTACTTCAGTTGGTAAAATCGTAATTTGTGTTATATATGTCAGAAATCGGAGCAGGGTCAGAAATGTGGTGTTTTACCTTAATGATATTATCTTCAACTAATTATTTTTCCATATTGTGGGCAATTACCCTTTTTACCCTTTTTCCGGTTAGAAGAGAGGTTTGGGTTCGAGTCCCAGTTGCGACCATTGTCTTTTTTCTGTTTTCTGTGTCTTGTTCTCTTTTATATAATAATAATTGTTATCTTCTTCTTCAATAATACAAAATATTATATTTACAATGTGCGCCATTTATAGTATTATTATTACAACGCGTTTATAGTTTGATTTTACAAAGTCTTTGTTTAGAAATTTAGGTCTGTCCGGTTCAACAGTTACAGATGTAGTTCTTGTTTTACAAAACAGATGAGTTGCTTGCGTGGTACACGGGTGGGAAGGGGGTGGTATGGTAAAGTTTCTCTGGGGAGGGGAAGAGGAAGAGGAAGGTGGAAGCGCATACCAGGTAACAACACTCACCCATTTCCCGCGCTTTTACTGCTTCCTAACGGAATGCTAATTCCGTATGATCCGTCACAAAGGAAAACAGACGTCATTGAAATGTTTCAGTGAGCGGCGTGGACAATGCAAACAAGGGAGATGGTTTATTGAAGTGAAAACTTTTTTAGCACCGTTGTGATTTGAAACTCGATGAAACGAAAATTAGTGACACTAAAAAGAGACAAACATAATATGCATCTATAGGACATAATAGCCTGCGAGAGAATGAGGGGTGAGGTTTGTCTTGGCGGCAGATGTGTCTGCCCACCAGCTGCATGGCAGGCCGGATCGGGAAAGAGTGGTTGAGGAAGTCCCTTTGACTTCTCGAGCCGTACTCTCTCGGAACATCGCCTTGCGCCGCAGTGAGAGGGATGGATTCATACATCCGCCACTCCTAGATATACTGACCCCCAGATTCCCACCCACCCCTAATTCTCTTTTCCTTCCCAGAACTCCCTCTCCTTTCTTTCCTAAAAAGACACTCAACACAGCATCCCCAAAGATGACACAGGCCCTGAGGGGAATTATTGTCCTCAGGGCCTCGTGTGTGGAGCTATTGTAAAAAAAAATCCGCTCTGATAGTCCGTGCACTTTGGTCGTAGCTCATTGACAGTCGACACGATTCCATCTGTTCTCTGTTTCGGACAGTCTGGAGCAATCGGACTGTTATGGGGTTTTTCCAAAAAAATCTACAAATAGGTACATTTTTTTAAAATTTCTTTTGCGAATGTATGAACGTTTACATTTTATAAAACCCTTTCACTGCGAACGTTAACCACATCTTCACATATTTTGAATTTCTTTTGAAAACTAATCGAATTGCAAATATTATGCTTTGTCACTTGACTGGTTATGTAAAGAATTTTGCTCTCTCGAACATTCCATTTATTTTATCGAGTTTGATGCATAAATCCCACGTAGGTACTGAAGAATATTATTATTTTCGACCAATGAAATTTGAAGATGTTGAAAGGTAATGCTCTCATATTTCAATAAAATGAAAACTTTCACCGAAAATGTCGTGATTAAAGAACGACTCCTTTAATAAATAATAACTGCTTACTAACCAAAATGGAATCATTGTAAGCATGCACTGAAGAGATAAACCGATATAAGCGTGCTTTGGGAGTATCTGTGTGCACGAAATAAGTTTAGTTTTTCCTTACTTCTGCTGAAATTGATCAAACATCGAAAGTCTTTCTTGAGCAATTAAACAATTTCATTGGCTTCTCTGGTACTTAGAAGTCAAGAGGTCTTACACACCATGTTATCAGTTTTCTTTCTAATTGGTAGGTACCTCTAGAAATTGCGTTTTCATTGTAATTGTGTAAGAAAATGTGACGCATGAAATTTTGAATATAGTTTCTTGCTAATATTATACTTTTGGTTGTATTATTCCTACTTTTCAAGGTAGAACTTTTTAAGGGCCGACCGAGACAGGTTTTTCGTTCTCGGCCGAGACCGAGACCGAGAATAAATTAAAATGTCAAATTGAGAAAAAAAATGAAAATGCGATATATTTGCCTAATATGGTACGTTTAAGAATGTAATAATAATTGGTTTTAAATAGTTTTAATATTTATTTATTTATTTATTTATTGTTAAAAACAGTTAACATATATATCCAATTACATTTCACAATTTTTAGTTAATAGTGTAATACATTAATTATATAGGTACATTAATAATGACAGGTGCTAAAGAATACTTTTATTTCGCTCTTGAAATGATTGTTGTTCGATTGAAAAATGTCAATTTCAGAAGAAAGGTTTAATAGTGAGGTCATTCTCCCCAGAGGCATAACCATTAGTAGGTTGGTCCTGCCTCTAGGAAAAGTAAAAAGTCTGTGTTGCCTTGCTCTGGTGAAGTTATCGGGGACATAAAGTGAAATCCTTTCCAGGACATCAGGATCAGATATTCGCGCGCGGCCACATTCGTCACTAGTGACTTGTAGATTTGAATCCTATTTTCCTATACCGTACCTACTTACAACAGTCTCGGTTATGGCCCAGAATCTCGCCAATTTTTCGCCGAGAACCGAGACAGAGTTCTCGGTAGAATTTGTAGCCGAGAATGCCGACACCGAGATCTCGGTCGACCCTTAGAACTTTTACAAGAAATTACAAGTATTAATGACAAATCTAATCATTGAACTCTGTGAAAACATAGTTCGAAGACAATCTTTTACAAAAAACTTTTCCACTTGAATTTATCTTAAAATTAACGATACCTCACTTATTTTCCATAAGTGACAATTTCTTCTCCAAATATTCATATAATATTATACTATAACTAATTACTTTTTTATGTACATTATATCTGCCGGTAGTATACTACTTCAGGGTGAAACCAGGAAAACCGGAAACCATCAGGGAATTTTACCAAGCCGGAATTATCGGGGAATATCTATATCACATTTACCACATATATAATATTATCATTTATTACTTCCTCACATGCAATGTACGAGTACTTGCCTATGATATTATTAATTACTGACAATTTGGAAGGAGGGAATGGGTACCGCCGCCCCGGGAATCATTTATTGGATAAACATCACCCCTGTCATGTGTCATAGATCACTCCAAGTGGTTCATTACGTTTGATGACTTAGCTGGGGTGCCCGGTTTAATGGGGTTAGGTTTGTCTAGGTCTTGGCGGCGGATGATCTGGACACACCAATTGTATAACATTATCTTTGGGGCACACTAAACCCGACAATTCTACCCAGAACTTCCTTCCTTCGTTTCCTTAAAAAGACCCTCTACACAGCATCCCCATCCGATGACAATGTAACGGGTGATTCGGCATATAAATAATCTTACCCCATTTTTTGTATCGCAACAAATAAAGCGGTCAGCTGTCCACATCTCTTCTTCACATTTTTGATAGAAGAAGTCGGAATGGTCGCGCTGACTTCGATTCATATCAGACAGGCTTAAAGGGAGGACGTGCTGACGGCTCCCAAGTGAACTAGACATGGCGAAAACATCGGGAACCGTAAATCCATCAAATTATGGTATTAGATTTTATATCATGGTTTACTTTTAACTTTCTTTAATTAAAATACTTGGCCGTGATGTTTAAACAGTCTGTCACCCTTATTAGGTTCATTATCTACATTCAAATTATTAGAACGATGTGACATTTAAATTTAATTAATGAACTCTTCTTCGAGATTAATCACGTCCTGAGATAATTATTACCATTAGTCTTTCCACATAATTAACATTTTATGTACAACCTCGTAATTGCAATAAACCATATATTATAACAAAATACATATGAGTTTTATTCATTTGTGGGATTGATGCTTAAGAGCGTTTAACCAGCCAGCGGACGAAAATCCACATTTCGTCGAAAGTTGTTCTTACGATCGTGCAGGGCGGTTACAATGAGAAAGATTAATTATTCTCCGTACCAGCTTTTTAAAATTATAACTCAATATCGAATTTATTTCAACCCAAATTAGCTTTCATTTATACCTTCATCCAAAAATGCAGAAAAGCGTGATGATAAAACTATTAAAATAATGTACCCTTTGTAATTATTTTTTGATTATAAGTATTTATCATTTTTCAATAATGTCTAAATTGAATAAGAATGTTAAAAAACTCTGAAATATATTAGTTTGTAAGTGCGCAAATAAATACAAAAATGGACCAATTTTCGTCAAGAAACACATTTTTTTTTAATTTTTTTTTTTTTTTATATCAAACGTTTATTGATTATAGCATATAAAATATAATGTACATTTAGATGATGTGTTAATTTGCTTACATGTTCATATTCAAATATGTTAATACCACTCTTCCATGGAAGCGTTAGCTTGTGTCTGGAAGAGTAGTGTACATTTTTTAATGCTATATTTAAGTTCTTAAATTACAATGTGAATGTAAAAAACAATAAGTTGTAAGTTCGGTGATATGTAATTATAAGTATTTATCTACTATCAAAACAATTTTACTATTTGGATAATGTGTCCAGAATTATTGTAATTAGTTGCTAAAAACAATACAAAATTTAACTTATTTGAAGAATGGAGTATCACTTGGAAACTGAGTTATAAGTAGATTAGATTAGTCGGAAACTGTTTTTTTTTTTTTGAGATTATCTTTAAAATATTTTTTTACAGTGTTTATTAATTGGATTTTATCATTAATTTTTCTAATTTCATCCGGTAATCGGTTGAAAATAAGTCTTCCTTGATAAGTATAATAATTTTGTGCAAAGGAAGTGTTTAATTTTGGGCATGAAAAAATATATTTATGTCTAGTACGGTTTTCAGTTATAAATTGATATTTTTCTTTTTCTTTTATAATTTGAATCAATGCATTTCTATTGTATAGATCTTTGAAAGATGGTACTTGAAATTCCTTAAATAATTGATCCGTTGGGTAGTCAGAAGGTTTTTTTAATATGATTTTAATTATTAGCCTCTGCACAACTTCAATTGGGGAAAGATTAGTTTTGTATGCTGATCCCCAGCTAATGATAGCATATTGTAAAGTTGATTGAACCAAAGCGTAATATATTAGATATAAGTTTTTTACAGATAAAAAATTTCTGATTCTTAAAAATATATAAATCAATTTTCTAATTTTTTTTACAACTTGACAAATTTGTTCCTTCCATTTCAAATTTTTATCGATAATGACTCCTAAATATTTGATTGTGTTTGTTGTTTTTAATATTGTGCAGTTTTGGATACAATAATTTTTACTATGTGTTTTGGAATTATCATGGATGATGATGTCAATGTTTTTAGGGGTATCATTTTTGTGTATTGCAAATGGAATTACAAATGTTTTATCACCATTTAGTGATAGTAAATTTACGTCGAAGAAATTCTTTAAAATATTTATGTCTTCGGTGGCTTTAAATGTTACTTTTTCCCAAGTTTTATCGCTAATTATTAGTACCGTATCATCGGCGTATGAAGTAATTTGGCCATGTAGTGGTTGAAAAAAAATGTCATTAACATATATGGTGAAAAGGATTGGTCCGATTACTGTACCTTGAGGGATTCCAAAGTCTGATATTTCTTTATCGCTATTAATCTGATTTATTTTTACGACTTGCGGTCGATTTTTTAGGTAGTTCGAAATCCATTTAATTGCATTGTCTTTTATACCTATATTGTTTAGTTTTTTTAGTAGAATCTCATGGGATATACTATCAAAAGCTTTTCTGAGATCAATAAATATACCGGCACATTTTTCACCTTTATCCAATGATTCATTGATGTATGAGGTTACATTAGCAATAGCATCTTGTGTGCTGAGTGACTTTATAAAACCAAATTGGTTTTGGTGAAGAATTTTATTACTTTCTAGGAAACCGACCAATTGGTTTTTCACAATTTTTTCAAAAATCTTTCCAATGTTTGAGATTAGACAAATTGGGCGGTAGTTAGTTACTTGTTGAGGATCTCCAGATTTATAAATAGGTGAAATAATTGTATTTTTATAGTTTGTCGGAAATATTCCCTCTGTTAAACTTAAGTTTATCAAATGAGTAATTGGTTTTACCAAATGAATTTTCATGGATTTTAGAAAATGTACTGTAATAAGGTCAAATCCGGGAGACGAACCTCCTTTCATGCCTTCTATTATTTTTAAAACTTCACTTTCTGAGGTTGTTTCAAATTTTGATAAATTATTTTGATTTTGTACATTTTCAATCGTTTGTTTTTTCGGGTTAAAAGATTTATTGATATTTTTCGCAAGATTTTTTCCTACATTAGCAAAAAAAGAATTAAAGATGTTTGCACATTGTTTAGGTTGAATATTAGCATCTATTATTTTATTTTCATGTTCAATGTATTTTATTTTTTGTGTTTTTTTAGTGTTATCCATGGCTAAGTTGACTGTTTTCCATATTTGTTTATTGTTATTGTCTGTAGAAAGTATTTTATTTTTGAAATAGTCTTCTTTATTTTTTTTGATACAGTTTGTTAATTTATTTTTAAATTTTTTGTAAAAAGTGTATGCTTTTTCATTTAGAGGATTTTTCAATGCTGTTTTATAAAGTTTTTCTTTGTTTCTAATTGATATTATAAGTCCTTGTGTTATCTAAGGCTTTAAAATTCTTAGTTTAGATTTAATGCGGACTGTAGTTTCAGTAGTTGAATTTTTTATGTGTTGAGACAATATATTTTCAAAGTTTTTTGAGCAAGTCTCGGTATCATAACTATTTAACACGTTGTTCCATTGTTCATTTCTTAGTTTTTTGGATAAAATAGTCATATTTGTGTAGGATTTTGTCTTTGTTAGATTAAATTTTTTATGTTTAATTTTGTTATCATAGAGAAGAATGCATGCATGGTGGTCAGTTATATTCGTTTTCCAAACAATTGATTTGATTTTGTCGATATCTTTAATATTTATGTTAGTCCATATATGGTCTAAACAAGATGGAGTGTGATTTTTTATCTCTCTCGTATTTTTATTAATGCACGATATGATGTTAAATTCAGTCATACAATTAATATATTCATTTTTGAAATTATTTTCTACGTTTTCATTAATGTTTAAATTGAAGTCTCCTGCAATAAAGCAAAGTTTATTACTAAATTTTAACAGTATTTGTTTAAATTCATTTATAAATGACGAGATATTCGAACCGTGTGTTCTGTAAACAGCTATTATGTGGTAGTTTGTTTTGTCGAGTTTTAATTGTATTTCAATACAGTTTACTAGGTGTATAGGATGTTCAGTTATTTTGACAATACTAAATTTATCGTGAATGAATATGACGAGACCACTATTTTTATTGATGTTTATTTTGGTTGTAACATAATTATATTCTGGTAAATGATAGGTGGGTGATTCGTCATTAGTAAAAGTTTCTGATAATATTATGATGTCAGGTTTTTTATTTAGATTGTTTAATTTTAGAATTAATTCATCCCAATTTCGTTCCATACTTTGTATATTACTATGAAAAATGAAAATATTATTGAGATTCTTTGAGATTATGTCATTACATGAATCGGTGTATACACACTCATATTCTTGTATTTTAAAATTATTTTCTAATTCATTCGCTATGAAGTCATCCATTTAGTAAAAATATTAATGTGATATTGATTTCTTTTAAATATGTAGAGTATTTTCAAAGTAGAGTGTGACACAGAGTTAGTAATACAAATACGGATTTTATAATGTGTAGAGATTGTTGAAGAATGTTCCGGTTTTTTATTGATCATATATTGATTGATCACATCTTTATCATTACTAGCATAATCATTTACAATATTTAAATGCATATCTCGTAAAATAATATTATTTATATTTCTAAAATTCAATAAAGCGTTTTTTGATTCTACTATAAATTGTTGTACTGTAGACTTATGTGTAGGATAAATAGCAATATAATGCGATAATTTATTTACGTCTTTAAATTTTATATTTAAAATATTAACATCATAATCATTAATTACTTCATTAATATTGAGAACATTATACTGGTTGGAAATAGATATTCCAATATCAGAGTTTTTGTTTATTCTTATTATTGTTACCTGGTACCCTGGAATGGAGTAATTAGTTTCGCCAGTAGAGTAGGTCTTTGTAAACCCAATCAAGCCCGGGAAAAAAAATATTTCTTTTAAAAATATTATTAATTTTTCAAAAAAAATTTTTACGCTTTTAATATTTTTATGAAATTGAGTAAATCTTTTTTGAGTGCAAATAAAATAGAAATCTCTTATAGAGTGATATAAGTTTTCTTCAATACATATTTTTTTATCTAATGCGTTACATAAAAAATCATTCATTGTTAATTTATAGATAAGAGTTTGAGGAAATGAAAATTTACAATATTTATTCGTAGTCAATGCGTTCTTTGGCAATTCGAAGCATTTTTTGCCGGTAAAGGCATTTTATGCTATCGACTCTATGATCGGTGGAATAGTTCATATCAAACCTTTTGTTTTGGACACAGCAGTTGTTGCAGATTGGAGTTTGTTCTTTGTTTTCACATTTGGATAGTATATGTTCCTTAGTGCAATGAGGGCAAATGGGAGGCTGCGTCCTGGCGAGACATCTTTGAGCTGTGTGGCCGAACTTGAGGCAATGGTAACATTGTGTGAGCGGGCTGCAGTCGCTGACGTACACTCTTTGGAATTTGATGTTTAATTTTTTTTTATCAATTAGTTTTTTCCTTAATTGTCCAGTTGTTTCGATAATGTAGTTAGTGGTGTCGTTTTCTTTTCCTTCATTGTACTTATTTTTTAATTCCTTGATAAGCTTAATGTCTTTTTTGTCTTCTAGGGTTAATCCTTCATTTTGTTGTACAATCCCGTCTATAATTTCTTCTTCAGTCAATTGGCATTGCAGGCTTTTCAACATTAAGCACGGTTTCCTTTTTTTTATTTCTTCGGCCGATACTTCTTTTCCAATTACTTTATTTATCTCTTCGGTTAATTTTTCTGCATCTTCTTTTTTTTGGCAAGAAATCACTAATTTTTGTTCTCCGATCTTTTTTACTCCATTTACTCCAACTTTTATTTTTGTTAAATTAATATTTTTTTGAATTTTTATTTTTATGTCCTCGGCCTTCAAGGTGTTTTTTGAGGTAATTAAAATGGCGTATTTCTGTTCTGCATTATATGAAGTTTCTGCGAAGTTTTTATTGTTACTTAGTGCACTCGCGTATGATTTTTTGTTATTTTGATGGATTTCTTCGAGTTTCTGTGTGTAGTGATGATTATTTTTAATATTAATTTCTTGTAATTCTATGATCTTCTTTTGTAGACTAATTAGTTCGTGATGAATTTTTTCTTCCAGTGATACAATATTTTGTTCCAGTGTTAATTTTATTTTTGAGTCTTTCACTGAAGTGATCTTATTAACTAAGTCTTTAATATTTTTAAAAATTTCTTCGGTTTCCATATTAAATTAATGGAATCGCCCAGGTGGGCGAGTTATTAATGTAAGTAATTATATTTATTGTTTTACTTCTTACAAAATAACGCGACTGTACTCGTTCGGTGCTGAGCGAGAATGAACGAGAATGAGCGAGAATGAACATGTGAGCGAGAATGAACATGTACGTACATATAATGAGCGAGAATGAACATGTACGTACATATTTTTTTATGATTTTATTGAAACTAAAATTAAAATTCTAAAACATGCGTTTGCTAGATAATGTATTGATTTATTTTACTGCATGATTATATTATTTGAAATGGGTGTGGTATAATACAAAATCTTTTTTGAAAATTTAACAAATCTGCCAACGACCTATGGACTAACCTTATTATACTAAAAATTAAAAAATGTTCTCAAAATTTATTACATGCGAATGCTAGATTAAAGAACAATCTTTCGAAATCCATTTATAATTTTTGTGGAAAAGAGTTAATACGTCTAAAATCTGATTTGAAAATGACATATTTCTGGTTTTCTCTGGTAATGCCCTCTTAATTCATACTTCTTTATAAAACTCTGTGTACACTTATAATATTACATTAACCTATATTATACAATAATACATTAATAACTATTATATTTAGCGCCCAACGTGGCGTATTTTTATTGTACATGTACTATACACTCCCGACCACAAGCAAACGCTTCCATGGAAGAGTAGTATTAGAGCTCACAGTATGTAAAAACCTAAGTATCCAATTTTATTTGCCGTGTTTTATTTATTTAATCAATAGTGTGTTGATTGCGTAATGCTTTGCAGAACACTAAACTTTATATTAGGTTTATTAATTTGTTTTCAAAAAAGATTTCTTTTCTGTGAACAGAACGTAAAAATATCGTATTTTCTCCCTTCTTTAAATAAGTAAGAACACCAAAGTAAAATCTACGGCTTAATATATCTTTTATGAAGCAATTTTGGATGGAATTTCGTTTAATAACATTATTTACGAACAGATTACTTTTATGAGTGGAAAGGGTCCGCCGATCTGCCGAAGTTTCCGTCTGTAAAAAAGCGTGGCCGCTAAAATATAATATTGCAATGAAATTAAATTTTACTGCTTCACATAATGCATCCATTTGACTGGCTTTATGGGCGGACTGTAACCCGCCCAAGGTTGGTCCCGACAGCGGCCTTCGGGTTTAAAAAAGGTTGCGAACTGAGGTACCTCCTTGGAGCTTTATTTCCAAGCTTTTATTTCGAGGCTTCATTTATAAGCAGTAAAGACTGGGTTTGCTATGTGGCGAAAGTTTAATCAAAGTCTGATATTGCGTGTGGCACATTATATAATCACATTTTAGTAATTTTTATCTTACTACTAAAAGATAATTAGAAACTAAATGCTTACTTATTTATTTATTATTTAAACGCCCGTACATAGGGCTATTACACACATAATACAAGTGTATCGAACATTTACAAACATTATATATAGAATAACATACAGTACATACATACGATGCATATTAGTACAACAAATATTTATCATTTTACAAACATATCAGTTACATAAATAGCTAGTTATTTTTGCTTTGATGCAAGACGGTGAGGTTTTGAAAATATCGAAAAGGTCTGTATGTATTGTATTATTACACCTATTATATCTATTCATACATACATCATATCGACCACGGAAATTTTAAATGCTGTAAAAGACAAAATGTTAATTGTTCAAGAGAGCGAAATGACTTTTTTTATATTTTCAAAAAATCTAATCCCCTCGTTTTTGTAGACCCATAATTATCATTTTTATAATAAAGCAACATTGAATAGAGCTTTCAGAATACTTAACAAACATTATTTAATTTATTTTTACTTTTTCACAAAAAATTCCTCTTAAAATGCACGTCGTAAAAAAGGACTTATTTTTTTTCTAGAAATATTTCAACGGTACAGATCGAAAGAGAAAAAAGAAGCAAAATGACACATTTAACTCCTCTTTCGATTTATTGTCCTTTACAGAATTTCAAATTTTAGCTCTCAATTTTATATTAAGCGACATTAAAATTTCGTGCGTTAAAAGTGGCTTGAAATAAGTATTGACTTTAGTTATCTTTGGTGAATAGATCTGAATATCTAATTATTTCCCGATCTTGACCATATTCATCAACCCCTCCCTACTCCATTAATTTAAGCTCATAACTCATAACATACCTTTAATAATAAACCTTTCAATGCCGAATGGTGGTCTTACACCAGGGCGACATTGAGAGTATCATCCACTCTAAAAACTAACAAAATAAAACCGTACGTCGAAAAAATAAATAAACCAAGAGCGCTTGCGCAGATGACCAAAATTCCGGACACGTTATAATATGTGCCCTGCCATCTGCGAAAACCGAGAGCGCATGTGCAGATTGCAATAATTCTGGGCATATTTTATTGTGCAAAGAAATTCTTACCCTGAAAACTTTTTGTGTATAGTCAAAAGTAAACAGATGGGGCAGTAACTCAATAGCTTTACCACGAAAATATCTCCTCGATTAGTAGGTACTTTTCATTGTTCGTGTTTATAATATTGTTCGTCAAAAAATTGGTTAGGGCACATGCCCAAATATCTTCGTTGTATAACCTCGTCAGCAACACATTAGAATTTAAAGATTTTATTACTTATAAAGTGCCACTCGCAGAGCATTGTAAATACAACGCTATCCAAGTCATCGATCCAACCTATCCACAATCTAGTACCAAACATTCCCAACATTGCTGATAGAACAGCATTTTTACCAAAAAAATAAATTACTGTCGGCAATAAAACAATTTTTAATGGTCCACTTTGTGAATTTGTACCTTGAACTTTTTTTTTTTTTTATTATAATGGCCCGATTCTCCGAAGCGCGGCTCGGCCTAAAGATTTACTACTTACAATTTTCGCGAGATAAATATATTCCTTATAGTAAACACAGTTTTTTCTTGATCTCCCTGCAAGTCTCTGAATGTCTGCTAGCTTCCGAATAAATCACAGATGAGTTTTAAAACTATTAAAATGCTTGCGAATAAATCAACATAATCTAAATGGCACACATTTAAATTTCCATCCATCTATTTTCAGGCAGCTGGCATATGTCGAATAAGTCCATAAATTTCAGCGTTGGCGAAATAAGAAAAAAATGCTCGTGTTTATAAATAAATTCGACTCGAAATAAATTCACTAGCCAAACATTTTTCCCAGCGAATTGCAATTAGTTCCATCTTTTATGTAGTTTAATCAATGTTGCGCAGTTGCAACGATTAAATTCAGGATCGCCTGATACATTTTTGTGAGTACCATTTTTTAAATGTTTTCAATGTGATATTGAAATTCTTCATTTCGATCAGGTACGTACCTACACAGACACTTTAATTTGACCCCACTTCGGGAATACTAAAAGACGTACGTTTTACATCGCATTTACAAAAATATTTTGTATCATTTTATCCATGTTTCTTGTACATCATCATCACCATAGACATCCAAATGGATAGACAAGAAGATACAGATGAGGGGTAAAACCAAACTATGGAGGGCGAAGAGGGGAAAGATGACTGTGATTCGTTAAAAAATCAATCTGACAGTATATAGGCATCTCGCATTATAATATCACCATTTAGTTCTTAAAAGCAAAATCTGCTTTTGAATGAATAGACCTTTTTACATGGGAGCGCGAATTGCCCGCCACGTTATTAACATATTTGCGTAGTCCAAATGCGGCAAAGGAAAGTCCGCCACAGAGGAATATTTTGTTGCCGTATTTAGTTAAGACACTTTTACAAATGTTTCATAATTTACTTACCCCTGTAACCAGCGACGAGCTCACTGGAAAAACGCCCACATTCGCTATATCCACATATATCAGGGTATAATGTATAGCACAAGCTCTCATTTTTGTTCGTAAAATGTACGATGCGAGCTCGGCGCTGGTCAGGACAAGAATGATGACGTCACATTTTTTAGATTCAAGCGAGGCTCTCTTAAACCGAGCCGGCTCCATGGAACCGTTATGGGGAGGGGGAAATAATACGCTTTTATCACTTAGGGCAGGTCCAGATAAATTCATGTCCATGATCATCACCAATCAAACAGTATTAATAGCCTAGAGACTGTCAGGTTGAAATTTAAGAATCTGGCTAAGAATACAAGTCTGACGCCGCGCTTTACGCGCAACCGTTTTCGTACGTGGAGTTCTTACACAAATCTATTTTTATAATAAAACCGAATTAAAGCAATGCCAAAAGATGGAGCCACTTACGTTAACAGCTAACGTGAGGAGCATCGTCTGGCAGGCGTAAGTACTGTTGGATTTTTAATTTCGTTAATCTCTCCGGATATGGAGAGATTGACGAAAATATGATTATTATTGTACCTGATATTTGTCAATAATAATACCACGCGTCTATATATTATATATGACGTAATTGCCTGCCGCGGTTACTTTGTAACGCTGACTAGCTGTCGCTGGATCCCAATGGATCCGAGGAACCGGCTATTTTTGGATGCAGTTCCTACCGGATTTATAAAATGGTCATCAAAACTCAAACTGGGTGAAGTCGAACCTAAAGCCGCCCGCTGGACCTAGAAGCATACCTACGCAGCGGGTTTTTAACTTGTGAGACAATTATTGTTGTAAACGTATATTCGGTTCATAATTCTAAAAGGTCAACATCGATAATTTTTGCTTTCGACGGGTGTCGAATCTATAATAAAGATAAGTTATTGCTATATGAAGATTGCCTCTTAGCGTTGCTAAATTGTACATCTCCACTTAACATATATCCTCGAATGGTCAGGAGATTTATTAATTATTATTATTCCTGAATTTTTCTAAGGCATCATTTATTACTTTAAATGTAACTTTAACCTTGCCGCCACTCATAAATCGATTGGTAATGGCTGTAATCGAAATATTTGCATAATCGAACGATTTTTTGGATTAATCACTCAATAATTTCACGGATTCTGGGAACCAAATGTGAATTATGTTGAAAATTTTGCTTGGTGTGAATTCCATCAGTGTTCCGAGCGGAACCATAATATTTTATTTCAATAGCGGAAATTCGTTTCGAATTTTTATCACTTTTTATAATTTGAACGAGTTTTTAAAATTTCAATTACTACTTTATTCGATTTAACTTTGAGCATTTCGTTTGCTAATGCTATTTTTGTATGGTGGGATATGGGTGGCGTGATTTTTCGAAATCTCATGCAGACAATGTCAAGTGTCAAAATTTCAACAATCTCCGAATAAAACTGTGGGTTTGTATAAAAACTAAATCCATGCCGCCCGCCTGCCACAGACTCTCTTCTTTATATAAATATACAATTTTAGATATCGCAGTAAACAGGATTTATAATCGGGTTGTGCATTGAAACAACTAAGTTCTAAAGCACTTGACTGGCAAAGGGGTTTTTTGCAATTGTTAACAAGCATTTTCAAAATAAGCCATTACAATAACAAATAATGTTTTTTATTTTCTAAATAATGTACTCTTTATAATACTTATAAAGTTCATCAAAAATGTCGCTACATCTTTGAGAAGCATTGTCGTTTGTACCCTGTTTGTGGCCGTCGGACTGCATTTCAATACTGCAGACCTATCAGGTTATTTGAGTGGCTGATACCTCCGCGCGTTCCCTGATGCCCTTCTGTCCCTATACTCGAGTCCTTTCCGCAACGACTTCTAGGGACACTAAACCCGCAATGAAACGATAAAAAACCCCGCAATGACGACTTCTATCGAATGACATTCCTCGATGTTTTATACGATTCTGTCTTATGGAGCCTAGAGCCGGCGCAGCGGGTCCAATTAATTGACAGGAAACCTCTGCCGACGCATTTTAATTACCTGCAGCTTTTTTCTGCGTTCCTTCGCACAGTTTATTGATATTTTTCGAGACCTTGAGAAGAATTTGGACACGGTTTTGTTTGACCATTGACCACGTCGCGCGAGTTAACCTTTTTTGTGAGACAAAAACGAGTCATCGGTGGTCGATCTCGGTGGTCAAAACATTTTTGAAGAAATGAACTGGTAAAGCAGCCACGTGCCGTTTAATTTTTTTGTTGTAATAATAATTGGTATTTTTATGGTCTTAAAATTTGTATCTTTCCAACTGAAAAGCACACCGTTGTGTATGCTATACCCTTTTCACATACAAAATTCTATTCAATCTTTTAATTTTGTTTATTTAAAGTACCCCCTACTATTCGAATGGTGGTGGAGATTAAAATTTTTGAACTTCAGGATAATCGATATTCGAACAGCAACAGTGACGCCAGAAATAGGTGTGTCCTTAAGGCTGTGCAACCGGGCCCGAAAAGAAGAAGATGGAGAGGTACGAAATTACGAAAATTACGACAAAATCGATGCGAAAATTGCGAAAATGTTTAATAAAACACGACTCGTTTAAAATAGAGCAAAAATCTCGCGGACATTATCTTAAACAGCATTTAAAGAAACACTGTGAACTTTTTCATACATATTACTTGTAAAATTACTGAAACAAACGTGTTAATAATAATTTTTGGAGCATACTTTGCGATTTTTTTCTATCGAATTTTACATAATTTGCGTTTCGGCGCGGGCAAAGTCTTGATATTATCTTCAAGAATAACATATATTTTTTAAGACCTTTAAAACTTGCCGTGTTTAAGGGAAATATGTAATAAATCGGTACAAGTCCGGGTTGCGGGCCCCTATGTTGCACATTATTTTATCGAACTATTTCGATTATGGCTGCAGACAGACCCGCACCAAACGGAGTTGCGTTTTCTTGTACTAAGAGGTAGCTTCTGATATCGCGAAACGCATACATTTAGATGTTTTTTGCGCATTATCAAGAGCACGGTGTAACTGGTTGAATACACGGATGGCATAAATGTTCTTGACTTAAATAGTGTACAAAACAGGAGGAACTTAGGTAAATCGGTAATTATTTACAATACGCAAATTTATGTTTGTTGTTTGCGACTTTTTCTTTAATTTTATTCCGAACATTCTAAAAATAACCGGTGTTATATCGGATTCTAATCCTTTGACATTTTATAATGTGTTCTTGTTATTTATCGGCGTTGGGTGTTTTATTGCCTGTAGACGGCCAGAGTTGTAGGCAAACCTTCTCTGTCACATAACTCGCAACCAGTAACCATATCAATCACATTTACGTGCTATAAAAACAGTGTTTCAGCATTGATTGGATCGGGATTTTAGAAGAAGTTTGCTTTTTGATTGCAACGGTAAACTTCCTGGGTTGAATATCCTTATTCGTCCTGCCAACAGCCTCAAGTCAGTTCCATTTTAATGATGATTCTTGTTTTATTATCGATGAAAGTAATCATTCTGTGGCTTTATATTATACTTAAATGAAAGGTTGCTTTGTTTTTAACAATTTTATTATAAGTTATTATACATTGCATGCCCGTAAACTTGTTTCGGTTATATCGTAACCTTTTCAGGAAACTATTATTAAAAACAACTAACATTAGTACTAGGGCTTCCAATCCCGCAGCCTGAATTCAATGTCGTTATTTGCGGGACTACGAATTTTCAATCCCGCGGGATCTCGGTATTTGCGGGATCCCGCATATTGAAAATATTCACATTTATATAATGCAAATAAAACAATGAATTAATCAACTCCACATTTATTTACGTACATATTACTATTAAAATGAGATCAATCAAATTACTCCGTTTATTTATCACAAAAACCCTTTGAATTATCAACTAACTCCATATTTATTTAAATATTACTAATAGTATGAGATCAATCAAATTACACCGTTTATTTATCACACAAAAAGAGTGATTTAATCAACCAACTCCACATTTATTTACGTATTACTAGTATGAGATCAATCAAATTACACCGTTTTTTATTAATAAAAAACCGTAACAAATACTGAATAAAAAACAAATCAAAACAAAACAAATCTTCTTCAAAAAATACACAAAGAAAATTAAAAACCAACCAAAAAAAAACCACGCGTGCATATGCGAGAGGTCACATGCACGCTTTTTTTCAGTACCGCAGATCCCGCGGATCCCGCGTCCGTAATCCCGTATCACGCGGGATTTAAAAATGGCGCGGGATCCCGCAATACCGAGATCTCGGTATTCCGGGATTGGAAGCCCTACTTAGTACAGACATTTATATTGTGTTATAAATTGTTAAAATAATGAGAGTGAGAAAGCATATTAGATAAGGTTCGAGCTTCGGAGAGGGGGTGATAGAGAGGTAGGAGGTTAAATGGGATGAAAGGGAACATCTTTAAAATTGGACCATTGGTTAATTATTTTTGTTTATTTAATTTTAGACAATTTTTATTTTTGATGATTTCGATATTTTCAATTATTAAGTCGCGATCTTTTTCGATTTTATTGTGTGAAACACGCACCCCTTTATTTGTATTGAAAGTATGGTCACGTGATCAGCATTACTCAAGTGTTCGGTGAGTTTAGTTCCTTCATTATGAATGATATCATGCATCAACACGCGAGGACTTTTAAAAAATCTCTAAATATTATTAGAAAATGCATTCATTCAATTCATGTGTCATACATTTGTCATTCAATTCATACAAGTTATAAAAAATTCAAAAAATCAATTAGAACTCTTTATTATATAAACCAATCACTATATCTTATCATATTTATTTCTCAACATAATTGTAATATCAGATATCCTTTTTTTCTTTATTTTTTTCTTCTTTTTTGTTTTTTTTATCCCCTCTTCTTCATTCTGTTATACTCCTTATCTATTATCTGTTTTATATATATACAAATACGATATATATGATTTTTTCGTTTACTGTTAATTATCTTTTCTTTGTTTTATATATAAAAAATATATATGTATATTATTTTTCCTTTGTTAAATTTTGTGGTTTACATTCGTTTTCTCCGCCTTTTTAACCCTAGCTCTGCTCTTAAAAATGTGGAAAACGTATTAACTAGTTGTATTAGTGAATTTTTTTTATTTAATATATAAAAACAAGTAATTTTTGAAAAAGTAAGTAAATAATTTTTTTTTTAAATTATAATATATAATAACATTTCATTTTATAACTACGTATCTACTTACATTTTTACTTAAAGGTTTACCCCCATAATGTAAATAATGTTTGTATATACGGGGGAGGGGGGTGGTGGTGGAGGGAGGTTGTATTTGTTAATTTTTTTTTCAGTTTCAGTGCCGGCAACCCGGGCGTTTATTTTATTTTAATTTATGTACATGTAGATTTATTTTACCCACCTCACTAGACAAAGTCTGTTCTGAGGCGGGTAAAGTTGTTTAGTCATTAAGATGGTTTTTATTACTGTTGTTGTTATTTAATTTTAATTATTTATAAATAAATTAGGTAATAAATTAGGTACCTACCTATTTTTTATTTAAAGATTTCAGTTTGTTTTTTTGGTGTGTTTTTAATTGTTAGTTATTAAAGGGATCTTGTGTTTTCTGATAATTAAAAATATTTTTTTTCTAGTTATTTGCAGTTCCGTTGACCCAATTATTTTACGTATGGCAATCGGTAACATATTATATTTTTTCCTGATATTTGTTGTGTTACTGAATCTTCTATTGTAGTTTTATAAGTGCCATCCCATCATGATTCATGAATTATCTCCGTGTAGTTTTATATTCTTTATATAAAAAAAAATAAAATGATTAAAAACTACAAAATTAAAAAGCAATAAAAACATTTTTTTAAATAACTAAAAAATAATCCCTCCTCCCATATACACAAGCATTAGCTTATTATGGGATAACATTAAAAAAATAATAATTAAAAAAAAAATTATATGTAAATTGACTAACTAACCCAGTTAGACTCAAGAAAAATTCTCCACTAACAGGGAATGAAATTAGTTAATTAAGATTGTTATGTATTATTTTATTATGTTCTGTCTTTTATTATTCATATTAATTTTTTTTTTTAAATAATAAAATCACACATATACGAATGTGTCGAGACTCGCTTTGACTCCATTAACCTCTAGCGAAGCTGAATCGTAAAATTAGTGGTTTTTAAGGTATTTGAATAGCAGAACGAAGTTGTTATAGCTAGAGTTCTATCAAGCTCTACACTCTATGTACATCCAGAGTAAGGAAATGCGTAGACCTGTAAAAGCTTAGTGTTAGATTTTATCAAAGTTTACGAGACCATTGTTAGTTTTTATTAATATTGCTTATGGATGTGCTATGGTCTGAATTACTACTACCGCCTGAACCTTTTACTTTGAAGCTTGGTCTTGGTTGCTCCCGTATATCTCTGTAAAGTTATCGTAGTCACATCTGGTTGTGGTAGATTATGTTCCCTAAATCGTCATCCTTGAATCGTAGTGAAATTAAAATAGAAAACCTGCACTCTTAACCCCATATACGGCAATATTGTTGTGGTCATCGCTAGCTTTGTTAAATGACAATAACAAAATAAATTTAATTTAGTATACGTTTGGTACCTATTCAACATTTCACGATAAACTTGAATATATCACAGTTGAAAGTTAAAAATCAAATGAATGCATCGACAAAAATTGGAGTAAAGGAGCTTGTATTTTGTATGCACTTTACCTGATTTATTTATTCGTCGATCTTTTTAAAGGTTTTTTTGCATGTTTTTAAAATTTACTATTACTAAAAAGTAATCAAATTGTTTTATAATCTAAGATTTGAATATTGACTGTTGACAATAAGTGATTTATTTTTATTTTACACTACTTTATTTTAGGTGTGATTTGAGATTTTCTCAGCCCAAAGTTTTATCGTGGTTAATTTTTTGGGTTATTATTCCGTGTTACGCTACCTCCTACCTTAGCCATCATTTAGGACAGCGTTTAGAGTGTCCATCATCAAGACAGATGTGTAGATTGTGCTGAAGTTTGTAGAGTGATGCCGTGTTGCAAGCGTGAAATTAAATGTGAATCCTCTTAATGAGGTTTTCTGCTTTTAGTTTTAGTGTATCTATCTAATACAATAACTATTACGCTTAGCCCCATTGTAATACTTATGATCTATTTAATACTTTAAAACATAAGTAAATGGCTCCAGATCATCTCACTTTTTCCCTTTGTTTTTGATATGTAATACCTTAATCCTAAGAGGAATGAGCGAGCACTGGACGTTTTTGAAAGAAAAATTTTGAGGCGCATCTTCGGACCGGTTCTAGAAAATGGATTTTGGCGCAGACGTTATAAAAATGAGCTCTATACTTTGTTTAAGGAGCTAAACGTTGCAAAATTTATAAAACTGGGAAGACTTCGGTGGCTGGGTCATGTGGAGAGTATGACCGAGCATCAACCACCAAAGTCCCTGCTGAACTCAAGATCAATAGGGCGACGGAGCCTGTGAAGACCTGGACTAAGATGGAGCGACAACGTCCTCAAAGACATATCTATCTTCGAGCTTCTAAACTGAAGAGAGCTGATACAAAACCGAGATGAGTGGAGGAAGATTCTTGAGGAGGCCAAGACCCACCAGGGGTTGTAGAACCAATAGTGATGATGATGATGAATACCTTAATCCTATACAATATTGTTAGATTATTCACATTTAGTTCTGACCTAAAAAAGGCACAGTTGCAACGAAAGTAGTTTCTTCAAAACCAAACAAAGTGTTGTAACAAACAACTAAATTTTGACATTCTTTTCATGTACTTTTTTATATTAGGCAGATTAATCATGACCATGAGACCAAGAAAGTTACATCTTTAATAAAAGAAACTGTGATCAACTATAATGCACCTATTTGTTTTTCTTTTATAGCATTCGCTTTCTAATCTGTTCTCCTATTTGGTATTCGTTTTGATTAAACCGCGTCATGTTTGAATCGCAATAATTATTATTAATCACAAGTCGATTTTTGACCTTTCCTCACTCGTTGGTATTAGTATTAAAGTGATTCAGGGCTTTGTTCAAAGCGAATGTAGGTTTACCTTTGTTTCCGCGTGCGGAACATCGATCGCCTCAACAAAGGAGAGCTCCAGAGGTCATTGGGCCAGCCGCTCATACAAATAGCATCGCAGAGTGCAACTAATGGTCCATTTCTGCCAAAACAAAGTATGAGACGGAACAAACTTACGATATTTATGTATTGTACAGGGAAAGGGCAAAAGGCATTCACCCACACACATATTGGTTGATTTAAATAACTTATTTTAATATGTTTTTTCGATCTTCTTAACCACATAGCATGTGGCTTAGAGGTGTAAATTCAGATTTGATGCCAAAACAAAGTATAAGACGGAACAATGTGACCATGTACCTTCGGTGGAAGGCATTAACCCACCCACATGTTGGTTAACCCTTTAAAATGTTTTTGCTCCTTTGTCAGATTAGTCACAGAGTGCAACTATGGGTTAATTTCTGTCAAAACAAGAGTATGAGATGTGGCAATATGACAGGGAAAAATTTTAAAAGTACATTATCAGATTTTTTGCCAGTACAAAGTATGAGATGAAACAAAATGACTATTCACGCTGAAAAGTTTAAAGGCAAAAGGCATTACCCACACATATGAAAGCGTGCTGTTTGTGAAAAACACAATATGATCGAGACAGTTCATTATTTTTACACCCCTTTTAAATGATTGTTTTCTGCCTTCTTAACTATAGAGAGTAACTATATTGGTCCGATTTTCGACGCTACAAAGTGACAAAAATATGTATAAACATACGAGTATATGGTGAAATGACTACAGGAATTCACCCACACACACTTTATATTCGCTCTTTTTGATACCGAGTGTAAATTTGGGTCCATTTTTTCAAAACAAAGTATAAGACAGAACAATGTCGCCGTGTATTGTATGGTGGAAGGGCAAAAGCAATACCCACACAAATTATGAAAATTCTCTGAGGAAGCCGTGTATTCTAATGTGATAACAGCATTTAACCCGGCATTGATTGTGTTCTTGCAAATTCCTTTCACCGACATAATATAATTTTATTTGTAAACATTAAAAAAATATATTCAATCAAAAATATTTGCCAAAAATTGTCAAAATAAATTTTACGGTTTCAACCCAGCGGCGTCAGATTTTTTCACCTCACAATTAGGGATGCAAAGTTTCTAAAAATATCGATATATCGATATCGATATGTATCGAATTAAGTCGATATTGATGTATCGATATATCGCTTTAGTAGGCCGAAATATCGATATTTCTTTTTTTTTAAACTTATACAAATCCAATGTAAGTAGTTTTGGTTATATCAAACGTTTATCGGTTATGTATGTATATATGTTTTATACTTACCTATGTAAATAATAGTTATATAAAATGGGTTTCATCAATTTATTTTTAAAAAAAATTACAGTTTTTTGTACAATTAAACTTGAAAATAGTAACTTTGACAGTCTGCTTCCTTGTCGGCGGTTTCTGCTTTAAGTTATAGTGAAATTATAGTTCAAGGAACACTTGTTGCCACAATTTGTAGATAACTCATTGCCACTTTAAAAATATTGGGATATACACCTTGCATTTCTTGCCATGTTTCAAGAATGTTTACTTTTAGAGTATGTACAGGAGCAAAAAGATGTAACGTTAGCTCGTCGTCACGGTCAGTTTTTTTTTTCCTTTTTATTTGCACGTGAGCCAAAGATCATGGTGCTCTCGCCTATCACAGATTAGGGTAGAGAGTAGAGAACAGAATCAATGTTTTTAGAAAGTGAGTGTTGCCAGTAAAAGCATTTAACCCAAAGATATTCTAATACAGAAGAGATATGCTATGGTGTCCGCGCAACTATCGCCGGACTACGCGCTAATTAGCGTAGTTTTCATACAAAAAGAATTTGTTCATTTCGTTGATTTTTTGAAAATGTGCATTAATATTGGTTAACAATATATTTTAAATAAGGAAAGAATTCGTTCATTTAGTTTAACGTTAGTTTGGTTTATTCGTTAATTATTTGTTCTTTTAGTTTATTTGCAAATTGGTAAACAATATCGGCGACACCCGGAAGCGCAGACCCACATAGTAAAAACAGCAGATAGCACATCTACTTATATTCCAATATCTTTGATTTAACCCGATTTTGTGGGTATTTGAGCGGGTTTTTCGATATTTCGGCACGATATATTGAGTTTTTCGATATTAATATATCGATATCAGCGTATCGTCGATATCGATAAATATCGATATTTTTAGGTGTCGATATATCGATATTTATCAGTTTTCCGATATATCGTTGCAACCCTGCTCACAATGCCGGGTTACATTGTTATTTTTGTGTCTCGAGAACAATCTTATTTAAATTGTACCCAATAAAGTCATACATATGTATGATTGTTATTCAAAAATATTCGAAATAGCCAATTTATTTAAAAATTGGTCATAAATTTCGCGACAGAAAATTCCTGTTCAAGAAGTCAGAGTTCACTGTTCATTACATTTTGGTATTTTTATATCTGAAACCCGCAGAATTTAAAATTAATATTTTGTTGCAATAAGAAAAATAATTCATCTTGACAATATAATATTCAGTATTAATTTTTAAAATCTCCGTTAACCCCTCAGGCTAATTTGTTCGCTTTTCGGAACGACTCGTATGGGTCTCATAGAAATCGTTGTCTCCCTTACTATCATAGTGAGCAATATGATAATATAAACGGTGTTAGAAAGAGAAAACACCACGCTTCATATTCAAATCTAAAAGTTATCCACAATAACGTTTATAATTCATTTGTCTAATAAAATATTTATGTGTTTTTACTTTTTCCCTTATCTGTAATTTTCGTTAATTAGAATTTTTTATTTTTGCATGCAGAATTTTTATACTCAAAAAAATTATGTTTATTTCGATTTACAGAAATAAAGGGTACGTTCAGAAATATTCCATTTATTTGGATTTTACTACAATGCGGAAAAATTTTGACCCTCTGACAAAACATTGTCGAGGCCTGGGGGGTTGATCGTAAGATGAATAGCTGTCGAAAAAAGGATTTTATCCTTAGCACTCTATTTTACGAACTTGTTATAATTATTATCTGGAAAGATAAAATTAATTTAAGTTGGGAGGCTCGAAGACGACTCGCATTGTGCTTGCTTCACACATTAATAAATACAGGAAATTTCTAAAGGATTCCTCACACATGAGACAATCTTTGTAATTTTGGATCAGCTTTGACTCATTGTGGTACCGATGAGAGCTCGGTGGTAATGTCTCTTTCTGTTAGACGCGTTGCTTATGAGAAAGAAACACTGACGTTGCCGGGGATTCAATTTTTGAACTAAAAACTTCTTTGAAACTCGATGAAACGGAAACGAGCGGCACTATAAAGAGAAATTTATTTATTTATTATAGATAGATACAAAAGAAAGTACAAATAACATATTAGGAAGCTTTGCCTGTCCAACTAGTAAAGTTTCCCGTTCCGGGAGAGACAAATTGACAGGTTTAATTCATATTATTCCAAGAAATGTACATAATTACATGACAAACAAAAAAAATAGAAAAGGTAACCTGGTAGCATATATTATTATACTTGGATTTACCGAATAGTATAAACCAGGTACCTGATAACAAGTTGGGGAATTACATAAAGATTTACAACATAAACATAAAGAGTTAATGCTTTTATAAACAATATTATAAAGATAAGTTATGTTAGATTATGTGTTAAAAATGTGAACTTATAATACATAGTACACGTATAAGAGAAACTTATTAAAATTAACAAATTCAGAAATAATCTGTGTATGTAATAATATATTTGTTTTTTATTTTTATTATTATTTGTGTGTTATAACTACAATGTGTAATAAATTATGTGCAAACATGATTATTTTCACTGATTTAAAACATGTTTTCAGTAATTTCAGGAATACATACAACTTTAAGATTTAACCTTCGAGAGAATGATATGTTCCAATATAAAACGATAACTCCAAGGACCCATTCAAGTCCCCTTTAGTGTAGCGCCTCACGAACCTTTGCAGACATTCACCCGACCAGGGATCGAATCCTGCGAAATCGAAAATAAAATTAAAAATATCAAAATCAAAGAAAAATAATTATGTCTTAAATTTTAAACAAACAGTTAGAATTAACCAACAGTCCGATTCTATGTAACCACAACCCTCCCTTTACTTCTACTACTCCATCACCAACCTCTGATGTTATCTCCCCTGTTATATGCTCTCTCTTTCTATTGTTTTTACCTCATAATCTTAACTCTAAACTATAATTTAATTTATATTATTGTCCTCAAGAAGGTTGAGTCCAACCGAAACCGGTCGACGAATATAAATAAAGTGGTTTTAAACAAAGAACTTGTTTCATTCTGTTTAATATCAAGCCACAAAGTGTTTGCTTTCTTCCATAAAAAAATACGCAGTTATAAAAAATATAATTATTGCTGGATTTCTCTATATTTTTGGGCATTTCAAAAGTTTTATGAATTTTATTTTACGTTATATTTGTTACTTTATTACCTATTCATATTTGAACTTTTTAAAAACTTAATAGACAGTTTCATTGCAATTTTCAATGCCAATAAAATAATAGGATTCGAATCAATTTGACTCGTTGCTCAATGGAATTCTGTCGAAAAAAAATCTTAACATTTTTTCCCGTTGAGTTGTGGTATTTTTTTATCTGTCGGAATATTACAAAGCGATCAAAATCAAAATGTTTTGCATTGTTTGATTTTTGTCTATTGAAATTGCCAAGGTTTTGACAAATCACCCATAGCTTGGATCCATTCAGGTCCACCACACGTGGAGATTAATTGCTTCCATCATTCAATTTCAATTAAGTTCATTGTATCACGCAATAATCATCATACGTTTTTTACAAGTCATTATTATGTGATGAATGTTATCACTTTTATAGAGGAAGAAATAGATGTGTCGAAATAGAATTTTTTTAAATGCGTTATCTAAAGTCTGCAGCCCAAGCCTATTTCGAAACTGGACAGGCTAAGTCCGTCTTCCACGTTTAATACTATGCAATATAGTTTTGTTGCGAATGATGACTACTTAGAGTTTCGTGGAAATAGATTTTTTTATGTTATCTAAAGTCTGAAGCCTAAACCTATTTCGAAACTGGAGAAGCTAAGTTTATCTTCCTCGTTAAACACTGTGTAATATAGTTCTGTTGCGAACGAAGGCTACTTAGAGTTCGTCGAAAATAGATTTTTTTAATGTGTTATCTAAAGTCTGAAGCCTATGCCTATTTCGAAACTGGTCAGGCTAAGTCTATCGTCCACGTTGAATACCGTGCAATATAGTTCTGTTACGAACGAAGAGCAAGTGTATCGAAGTAGATTTTTTTTCGAAATGTGTTATCTAAAATCTGAAGCCTAAACCTTTTTCGAAACTGGACAAACTAAGTCCAACTTCCAAGTTAAACACTGTGCAATATAGTTCTGTTGCGAATGATGACTACTTATAATTCCTAGAGTAATAGAGTTTGTATATATGGGGAGCATATAATTACTTTATTTACATAGCATAATTCACGGTCATCTTGATACATTATGACTTAGCAATATTGAAATAATTTTTTTAAATTCCCATAGCCTGTCTCACCTGAATACATTTAAAAATAATATTGCATATTTTAGCCCTCTGAACCAAATGTGTTGACTATATAATAAGATATAATGTACTGAAGTAGACATTTTCGTCGATAATTTATCCGAATTTAGAAAAAATGTGTAACAATTGTTGTACATATCTGCCTTTGTAATATTTTTCATTTGAGTGAGTTTTTTAAAATTATATTTTTGTATTTTTATGTTTACTCTGACTAAGAAGTTTTTTGTAATTTTATGCACCTATTTAAAGATTATTGAAGTTTTTTTTAAAACTGGACTGATCTCACTTAAGTAAGAAAAACCGAAATGAAAAAAATAACAAAATGTGTTTAAGTTTAAACCATAAATACTAACTGATTTAAACAGATTATAAATAAAAATATATTATTCACAAGTTACGGAAAGGCTGGTAAGGATATTGGATGAAGGGTGAATGCATGGAATAGTATGAATGGAGGACTAAAAGTTGTCAAAAGAATCAGAGTGAAAGAAATTATAGATCCGGAAACACTTAAAGGTTTAATAACATAAGTGTACATTGTACATACTTAGGACGGGTTATTTCAAAAATTTGACCGGTTCATCAAATATTTGAAGTTAATTTGTTCGTTCTGTGTAAGTTCTATTCAAGTTTTGTTATTATATCTTTATATGCCATTTGCTCCATAAAACTAAAATAATCATAGAACTTACACAGATCGCACAAATTAACCTCAAATATTTGGTGAATCCGTCAATTTTTTGTAAACAACCCGTCTTTAGTAAAATCAAGAAAGGAAACTAAAATGGCACGGAACTAATGAAGAAGAAAGACGTATAAGGAGATAGCGAATGATACAAGAAACAATTACAATTTTTTGCATACTTTTAATAATTCGTTACTTCCTAATTTTGCGTTTTATACGATTTCCGACCGGTTTCCTTGCGGGTAGTCTTCTTATAAGAACTCTGGAAAAAAAATCTATTTTTGCACCGATTTTCTTCCAGTTGAAGATGAAGTTGAAGTGTTTATTTCGTTTTATATTTATAATATAGATAATACGGATTATTATACATTTTATTGCTGATTGTGTAGATGTATTTAGGAACTGTACGGCATTTTTAATTTTTCGTGTATTTTTGATGATTTTTAGATCAACCGCAAATTCGCCTAGTGATCTGTGGTTATATTCAAGATATTGCCATTCTTTAACGATTTAGTACTGTCCCAAGTTATT
This sequence comes from Limnephilus marmoratus, assembly GCA_917880885.1. Taxonomy (NCBI): domain Eukaryota; kingdom Metazoa; phylum Arthropoda; class Insecta; order Trichoptera; family Limnephilidae; genus Limnephilus; species Limnephilus marmoratus. The sequence continues at coordinate 18,140,262 of OU862910.1, read as the reverse complement.
ACCTCTTCTCTTATGGCAGCTATATGTTTGAAAATAATGATCGTGAATCATGCACGGGGCATGGGGATGAGGGTAACCTTGCGGATACCCTTGCTAAGACGCTAATGGATTTCGTTGAGTTATGTCCAACCACCAAACAAGAAAGGTATATCACAATTAAGTGGTACTCACGATAGTTGTCTTCTGGCTTGGTGACAGTCATAGATGTCCATAGCGCTTGATATTGTTCTATTTGATAGTTAGAACTTCGGTAAAGTTTGAGTCACGAGTTCACACAAAATATACGAAAGAATACGGTAGGATTTATACTTTGGGTGACGATATGATGAATAACACTTCGGCTCGGTGCGAAATGTCACTATACGATCGGGGGTTAGCAACGGACTGACTTGTTGACGATAAAGCGCTTGTCACTTGTTGACCGTGTAGTCAGGCACCCTTATTGTGCGGAATTCCCAAGTCTGGGTTCCTGCCGATCTCGTATGACAATCGGAGCACAAAACGAAAGAAATCCATCGGCGTTATGAAACATTCCGCCCACCAAAATACAGCAAATTGTATTTTAAAGAAAAGTTGAACGTTAAGCGAAACGCAGAATGCCATGAAATGTAACGTCGATGAAAAGAAGACGAAGCAGAAGAACTAGTTTTAAACGATAACTAGATGTAGATAAACTAGACGAAAAGAAACTAAATGATACGATTAACATAGACGTAAAAAGAATAAAACGAACCGCGAAACGATGATGATTAGTCACATTGCCTAGGCAATGGACACGATTAGGTGAATGGTCTTGTAAGAGAAGATCCATTCAAAGTACGAAACGTAACGATAGCACAAGATTTTTAATAATGATTCTAATCACTTGCTCCGTAGAGAGTGATGTCCAATGTTTGGTTAAAGATAGAATACGAATTTCGAAAAGATTAAGTAGAAAATCCGAACGACGAGAGGCTTTGTTATGAAAGTTGTGTACGAATAGATAATAGTAAGCAGTAAGACGTTGGAGTTTCCGAATACGATATAATTTGTTTAATAAAAGTTTAGCAGAATATATCATGTTGGACTAATGACGATTGAACTCGTTCTTCAGAGTGGAGTTCAGTTTTGTTAAAATGGCCATCTGAGATGGGCCAAGAGTCGTTTGGCTGGACAAACCCGGAGGGCTCCGCCCACCATAATACGTTACGGATAAGAACGGCCTGAGAATGGCCACGTGAAGCGATATCCGATGGATTATCAACCGATGATGCTTGACGCCGATGATTAGATGCGATAACTGTCAAGAGCGATAATTGGTCGGTGTAACGATTCCCATGACGAGTATCATCGGGTGAAGCATCCGGTGGCCTCCACTTCCATCCCAATACCCTGAGAGTAAGAAAATGATCAACATTCTTGAAGATTACATCAGTGAGATAGTAGCCCGGCGGTAAGTTTCGGTAGGCGCGAAGTTTTGGTTTGCTACAATCCGACTTCTGCAGTTCAAGTTGACCTCGTTTAATATGTTCGATAACTTCGGATTGCGTTTGTTGAGCTTGTTCCACACTGGAACAGCCGACGACGATTGAATCGATATTTGAATCCGAAGTGATCGCGTATCGTGTGAGTGATAATTCGTAACCATTATTTTCTGTCAACGATCTGACAATACGGTAGGACAGAATAAAAGCAGAGATATCAGAAGTCACAGGGTGTAATGGGTAATCCGGGGTAGATTCCGATAATTGATGACGCCAAAATATTCTTTGGAACGCGTGATTTGGCTCTTGTGGGCATATTTGGCGATACATTTGCCGTACTTCAGCAATGAACACCACAGATGGCGAACGAAAGTTTTGCAGAAGTTCAGCAATGTTTGTTTGAAGCTTGGGAACGATAAGGAAGGCATCATTTGACGATGATTCATTCACCTCCGTCACCGAGGCATCGAAGACAATTCGCAAAGTAGTGGTAACGGTGCCCGGACGAAGAATGCAATGACGAAGTATGTGATGCATTTCCTTGAGTAAATCTTTTCCAGGAACACGTGTCATGTGACCACTGTGCAAGTAGTCAGTCATGAAAGCGAAGTACGGTTCACGTAAACTGAGCTTTACTGTCGGTTTACGTTCGATTGAAAGGATGATGCGCGAAGAAACTTCGCGCGAACCTGGGAAAGCGATATCCTTATCCTTTTCGCCAAAAGGTAAGGCTACGATGAATTGTCCCGAAGGGTCACGTGAGTGATTAGTGTGATGGACCTGCTCATCACGTTGTTCTTCAGGAGTGAGATGTGAAGACTGAGGGAATGTGTCAAACTCTCTCAGTTTCTTGACCTTTTCAGAAAGACGGTACTGGTTGGTTTCGATAAATTGACTAGAAAAGTCACGTGAGCGATAAATGCGATACACTTGGTCACGACGTTGTTTAGTGGGCTGTGAAGACTGAGGAAATATGTCCAACTCCCTCAGTCTCTTGACTTCTTCTGGAAGACGATACTGGTTGGTTTCGATGAAGGAGTTTGTTTGACGATCGGTAGTAAAACCAACCGAATCCAGAGGAAGCCAACCGAATGGTGAATTGATAGCTGAAGGCTGGTGAAGATCACCCGTTAATTGGGGTCTTGGTAGAGAGGGCAAGATCTCAACATCTCGAAGTAGGTCAGTCGCTCCTGTGTCAGTTGTCAGTTTGTGACAGTCAGAGTCGGCATGAAGTATGTCTTGGAACAGATGACAAGATAACTGGTCGAATTGAATCGTTGGCGATGGAAGTAACTTCGTGTTGAAGGTAGTTTGTCCCTTAACATCGACATCGAAATTAGTGACGCCTGACGCGGTTGTAGAAGATTGGCCTAAGCCACGGATTTTCTGAGAGCTGACTGGACGCTCGGCAGTGCGATTGGATACGAAGTGTGCTTGACTGTCTGAATCGGTCAACCCACGAAACGTTTGAAAACTGCCGGAGGGATCACGATTGCTAATATGAGCAGTAGGCAAACGTACGATGGATCTGTCACCGAAGTTAGCGAGGAAAAGAACTGGAGGATCTGAAATAGAAGCTCCTTGAATGGCAAACGTGGTAGGTAGTTGGTACTCCTCTTCAGCAGAAATGTTGTCTTCCCTATGAAGAAGAGTGTGGTGCTTACGATGACATTTCTGACAATCAAACACAGATTTGCAATTCGTGAGAGAATGAGAAGGCGTGAGACAATTCAGACACCAACGGTGTTGAACGGTGCCTTGGCGAATTGAGCACGTTCCTGAACCGATTTTAGTGCAAATGATTTGCACTTAGCGATATGGTGAATACCCTTGCAAAACGCGCACTTTGAAGTGAACGCAATCAAGGACCCTTTGATTTCAGGTTTTGCCTTATTCATGTCACAAGTAAATGATGACGTTTGTTTTATGACAGCTTGATCATGAAATGTTGAAAAGTTTTGGTTTGGTACGATAATGTTCGCGGGCTCCGATTCGAAAGATTGATTCGTTAATTCCTTGTGAATTACGACGATTTTGAAATAAACATTATCAAAAGCTACGCGAACTTGATTTTCAATGTCCTTGTTTGCCTCATCTAAAGCTAAGATGTCAGCGTGAACGGTTTCAAAATCATTAACAATTTTTTGCAACTTCGTATAATACGCTAAAAATAATGGGTAATTGGTTGCATCTTGCAAAACGCTTTGACCGACCTCATACACCTTGTTTATTCTGCTAATGGCAACGTTCCGTCTTCTACGCAAGCCTTGTAAAGTACTAGCCATTTTTTTATAAATAAACAAATGTACTAACGAAATAAACAGGAAAACGTTATGAATTAAAAAATAGAATTCGATATAATTTAAATACCCGGTAGGTCGTTAATTAATTAAGAACTACGTAAACTAATTCTACGATCCACTGTTTGAATTCGTTCTTCGAAATGACATTTCAATTCACGTAACATTTCATAGCATTCTTTCGTTTTGTCAATGAAAGAACTTATTTATCTAAAGGTTTGCTGGTTATCGGCACCAATGAATCATGCACGGGGCATGGGGATGAGGGTAACCTTGCGGATACCCTTGCTAAGACGCTAATGGATTTCGTTGAGTTATGTCCAACCACCAAACAAGAAAGGTATATCACAATTAAGTGGTACTCACGATAGTTGTCTTCTGGCTTGGTGACAGTCATAGATGTCCATAGCGCTTGATATTGTTCTATTTGATAGTTAGAACTTCGGTAAAGTTTGAGTCACGAGTTCACACAAAATATACGAAAGAATACGGTAGGATTTATACTTTGGGTGACGATATGATGAATAACACTTCGGCTCGGTGCGAAATGTCACTATACGATCGGGGGTTAGCAACGGACTGACTTGTTGACGATAAAGCGCTTGTCACTTGTTGACCGTGTAGTCAGGCACCCTTATTGTGCGGAATTCCCAAGTCTGGGTTCCTGCCGATCTCGTATGACAATCGGAGCACAAAACGAAAGAAATCCATCGGCGTTATGAAACAGATCGTGTAAACCAAAGCTTTTTTATGTGTCCCTTACATAGTTTCCATATGAAAATCGGTATGAAAAAAAGCTTCGTGTAAAACCCCCATTAAAAGCTTTTTGAATTCTTGCTTACCGTTACGTAAGTAATGTTAAAATAAATAAGGATAATTGAATTGACTTATCCACTAGAAATACTTAAATTAATCATTCCACGTTCTCATTTATATTGCAGTGCAGTATGGAGTATGGGTCGCTTCAGAGCACGGACTGTGAGTAAATAAATTAATGAGAGCCCCATGTTGGGAGGTAATGCCATCCAGAAATGGCACGAGCTTAAAACAAATGAACTGTCCCGGCAGCATTCTCATGATTCATTCAATTTATCTTGCATGAATGTTGGTAGGAGCTATGGTCGGCCGAGGCGGAAATGTCACGTTTATTTATGAGTTGTTCCAACTCTTTGTGCAGCCCATTCCTCATCGATAATAAGTGTGGGTACTTAGTAATTATAAGGAACTGTAGTGAAACATATTATTATCTAAAAAAAAAATGAAATAATTTAACTTTGTATAAACCACTTATTTGATGCGCAAATCCGACCGGTTTCGGAACAAACGTTCCTTCGTCAGGGAAAGTTTATACTAATTTGACAGTTTCGAACAATGTTTTATTATGGTAGGGGTGGAGCTGTTGCTAGATAATAATGTAGATTAGGTAGGTAGGTATTAGTGTAGAGTGGGTGGGTAGGGGAACAAATCCATGATTGGGCTATATGACAATATTTTTTGTTTGTTGATAATAGATTCATTATTTTTAAGGGATTTTTTAATTTCCAAGGCTTCTAAGTTATCTAAACGTTTTCCTTTATGATTAATATGAAGAATATTTATCCCTGTATTTTTTTCAAAACGAAATGATATGGTTAGCAAACTCAGAAAAATTATTATTATTAAGACACCTTAAATGTTCTTTGATTCTGATTTCAAAATTACGAGTGGTTTTTCCAATATAAAATGAGGGACAATCATTGCATTTGAGTTTATATATTCCGGAATTAGTCAATTTATGGTCTTTATCTTTAGTATTTCTCAAAATTGCGCATCAAATAAGTGGTTTATACAAAGTTAAATTATTTCATTTTTCTATAATGGATAACCACAAAGTAATAGCTACATTCAAAAATATATTATTATCTACTTATCTACTACACATATTGTCCAAGAATTAGAATTCATTTTCGGCGACGGTTATTCCTCAAAATATGGCAGAATAGGAGGTTGCCCACCACTTTTCCACGGCGTTCTAACGAAACAGATGGTTTCCTCCTTCACCGTACTCGTCAGGACTCTAATTTTTTTATTTATAAAGAAGCTACATTTTATTTAAAATGACTCTAGACCCCCAATGTCCGGGCATACATTGTTAGCAGGCAGTATGCGAGTGCGTACAGGTTGTTAGTTATTTATTTCACAGTATCACGTCCCATCTCCGCCACCTGTTGTAGTTGAAATAAAAGTTTGTTAATATGTAGGAAGAAAAGTTAATAGAATAAAAAAAAATACATATTTTGATGAGATTGTTTGACTTAACCAAAGCAGTTGAGCTACAGTCATCCGGCAGTCCCGTCGAGGATAAAATATGGCAGCAGTAGCGTGTACCTCAGTCTTTTCCCTCCGAAAGGAGCGGTCATCCGGCTCGGTAGCTGCTTCAGTTCGATCTCCGCCGAATCCCGCCGCCTGCAAAGTGCATTAAATTATTCGCTTTCTCAACCAGGATGGAGTCCACCCTGTTTAAGACCGTGAGCTCGCAATTTCGTTATCGGTAATTTTGTAAGTCAGTAAGTCTAACATACAAACCATTTTGGGGCAACAATTGGCTTATGCAGGCATTTTTGGGTTGAAACATGGGTTCAGCACCTAAACCCGGAATCAAAAAGGCAATCAATGAAATGATTTTCATCTTTTTCTTCACCTGACGCAACATTTGGCCGGAAAAGTTTAGAGACCTACGAATTTCTGCGAAACAACTGGACCTCGGAACTGCTGATTGAAATCTTTGGAGAAAGACTGAAATTTTTCGCTAAACCCTTTTGCGAAACAGAACTGAAACCGTTGAGTATTCTTTACTGCAATTTATTCATATATTATTTAGTCAAGTGGGCAGTAGGTACGAAAAGCTCGTTCGTTCTGAAAAAAAAGTTGACTATAGTTTCTCGTTATTAAAGTTTCTAAAAAACGTTACTGGAGTAGGTATGTAATAGTGAAGTTTTAAATAAGGAACCCTTATGTTATGAGTTATGAAGGAATATACTGTATTCGTAATATGATATGTACATATTATTATTATTACTATAATGGGTGGTCGGTGGTCTATAATCCCAGGAATCACGTCTAACAAAGTATAAACCGAGATAATTTGAGGTAGGTACTTTAAAAAATTTATGGACTTTTTTGCTGCAAAGGTTGATAGATAACACGTTAATGGATTTGAATAATTTATCATAAGATTAGTAACTTATCTCACTTTTTTAAACAACGAAAGATTGACAAAAAATCTAATTTTATTGACTAAACAATGTGCACATAATATACTAATGTAGTACCTACCTAATGTGACTGCCATCGTACCCGCAATCTCCCATACCCAAAGCATGGTAAAAAAGTTCAAACTAAACATCTATATGTAATCTCCTTTCATTGTGATCTCTCTTTTTTCTTTTCTGTTCGTGTTATTGTTATATTGTTAATTGGACTATTTGTCCGTAAATAAATAAATAAAAAATAAAAAAAATAAACTAAACATCAGGCCATTTCCATAGGGGTGGACAAAGAAGACGGACCGCCAAACAACTCGGTCTTGGCACACACTCCTTGTCTCATTCTAGACACGAGATAACAAGCAACTTACTTTCAGATTGCTCAATTTCACGCCCAATCCCACCTCTTTCAATTCTTACTTGCAATTATCCATATATAGATTGAATATCCAAGGTGGTGTTACGCAGCCTTGCTTAACACATTTTGTGATGTCAAACCACCCCATAAAACCCTCGTTCACCATAATGCATGCAAAGCTTCATGCATACGACGCAATTGACGCAAATGTATGAGATTTGTATTCACTTCATACTTGGACAACACCTTCCATATCTTTTTCCTGTCAACTCGGTCGTATGATTTTTGTAGATCTACAAAGGCACAGAAGACTTTTCGGTTAAAAAAAGTTCAATCTTTCAGAAAAAAATACTGCGTATTAAAAAAAACTTAATTAAATAGAAACATTATGTTATAAATCTACCGGATCTGCCGGATCTGCTCTGATGATGGACACTGCAACGCTGTCCGAAACGTTGGCTTAAGAAGGAGGTAGCGCAACACGGCATAACACCCCAAAAACAAATAACGAAAATACTTTTGGCCGTGAAAATCTTAAAACTTATCATTATGTTATACCTACTTTTATTTTACTGTTTCATTACATCGGCGTAGAAAAACAGTTTTATGGATTCTGCTTGACTTGGCACTTAAATTCATCGAAGGCAGCAAAGGAAAAGGTAATTTGTTTTTCAACATTACCTTAATCAAAAGTCGTGATTCTGTAAATTCCGATGTATTCGAATAAAATTCCTGACTAAATAACCGAACAGTCACTTTTTTACTCTATATTTACTGGCATTAACCTTTTTGTTACTATAGTAGGTAGCCATAACTCATTTGCCAAACCATCCCACTTAGGTTTTTGCTAGTAACTTTTGTCTCTAGGTATGTTCTTGGATTTATGTTTAAATGACGATTTTTATCCGGATAAGTTTGTAGGGATCATTGGAACAAAAATAGAACATAATAAAAACAGCATGATAAAACAGAACGATCATAAAACTTTTTTTTATTTTTTTTTTATTATATTTATACATTTTACAAATATAAGACAAAAAGTCCCGATAAACTACTTTTTAGTAATTTGTCTAACGGGTTCATTACTTTGAAGATCTTATTATTGTGATTTAATAGTTACATTTTTACAATTTATATTTATATTATTTATTTATATTTTTGCTCCTATTACATTCTAAGCATACTGATGGTAGGATTTCAGGTGAATATTTTCAAATAAAAATGTCTTTTAGTTATATTGATGATGAAAGAGATGTAAATTATTGTAAAGTTAATAATTTGCATGAATGGATTCAAATGCAGACTACAAGAAAATGTGAAACAAATAATCTAACTTGTGTAGAACTAAACATTAGGTCGATTTGCAAGTATTGGGACCTCTTTCATGCTTATTTTAAAAACTGTATAAATCACATTGACATACTTATGCTTTGTGAAACAGCAATACGTTCAGAACATGTTAGTTTCTATGAAATTCCCGGATTTAATTCATATCACTATTGCAGAAGTAACAAATCCGGTGGAGGTATTTTGTTATATGTAAAAAATAATCGTACCTTCTCGCAAATATTTATAGACACAATATATTTTGAAAACGTTTTTGGAAAATTGACACTTAAAAAAAATAAAAATTTAAATCTTTTAGCTATATACCGACCTCCGAATCTCAATAAACAAGCATTTTTGTCTGAAATATCTTCTGTGTTTAAAAATAATATTGACCCAAAAGAAAGTGTCATATATTTTGGTGACATCAATTTAAATTTATTAAATAGAAATGATTCAGTCATAATAACTTATGAAAATATCCTTGCAAATAATTATTTAATAAAATGTATAGATGACGTAACAAGAGAAGTGATAGTTCAACAGAAAATAAACAGCTCGTGTATCGATCATTTTTTTGTAAGGATTAGCGGAAGACGATCCGCTGGAGCTTATACAGGTGTGAGTTCAATCTCCTCATGCGTATGTGATTATAACATTGCAGATCACCACACCACGGCTATAAATGTTCGGTTAGATTCTATAGAACAAATAAACTTAAACAAAACTGAAAATATAACGATTCTTTCGCAGAGACATATCGATAATAATATCCAAAATTATGATTGGAAATCACTTCTAGAAGAAAATGACTGTACCATTATTTACTCAAAATTTCAAAATTATTTTGATGACTTGTATAAAAATAGCACAATTGTGATAAGTAAAAAATCCAAAACCCTGCCTTATGCGAAAAACGATTGGATATCTTCCGATGTTTTATGTAAAATTAAAAAAAGAGATAATTTATATAAACGTTGGAAAAATGCTCCGACAAACAAATATTATGAGAAAGAATATAAATGTTTTAGAAATATGTTAAATAAATTATTAGTTAAACTAAAAACTTCTTACTATAATGATAAATTCAAAACTGTTTTCAAGATTCCAAAAAAACATGGGAGGAGTGTAATAAAATTTTGGGAACTAAATGTAAAAATGACTGTGATGAAAATGCTTCTAAATATCTGATGAAAGATCGAACAAAAGAAGTCTTAATTAATGATTTTGTTGATTATTTCTCTGAAAGTGTTTACAATATGTTACATAAGTGCAATCATAAAACAACTGAATTTGAACCAGAGGCGATGCCTCAAAGCATGTACCTACCGAGGGCAAAAGCGGCGGATATAGAAAGTATTGTTAGACAAATGAAGATTTCTTCTCCAGGAATTGATAATATCAGGATGAAAGATATTAAAAAACATATTTTAATCCTAGGTCCAATTATAACCCATTTTATAAACAGAATCTTATTTCAAGCAAAATCCCCGATGATTTAAAATGTAGTATTATAAGACCTATATATAAGGGAGGTGACCACACTGTATTGGGTAACTACAGACCAATTAGTATCTTGCCATCTTTAGAAAAAATTCTTGAAAAATATATTCAAATAAAATTAATAAAATATTTAGAAGATTTTTGTATAATAGATACTAATCAATACGGTTTCCAAAAAAAAGGCTACCGAATTGCTGCTTCAAAAATTTGCCAACATGATAAATAATGAATTAAACTATAAAAAACATACATTAGTCTTATTTATAGATTACTCGAAAGCTTTTGATACTATTGATCATGGTAAATTACTTAAAATACTAGAAATTATAGGAATAAGAGGAAAACTACTAAAACTTTTTGAAAATTACCTAAACAACCGATGCATGAAATTAAAACTCTTAAAATCTTTAAGTAAAATAAAGAAGTTTTTTGCCGGCGTTCCTCAAGGTTCCATATTAGGTCCAATCCTGTATATTATATATGTATCTTTTAATAAATTAATTTTTAGACATGTAAAGTACTTTGTATACGCTGATGATACTGCTTTAGTTATTTCTAGCAGTGATTTGCAAACTTGTATAGATCTTTTACAAAAAGACTACATTGAACTCTTAAAATGGTCTCATGACTCTGGCTTAATTATAAATGCCAAAAAAACTAAATTGTTACACATAAGATCCCCTAATGCTAAGGTATGTATTACACCTGAAATAAAGACACATACATCAGATTGCTTACACAATGGTATTCCAGCAATGTGTACATGTGAAAATATGGAACTAGTTAAAGAATATGTTTATTTAGGTGTAATTATTGATTGCTTTTTCAAGTGGGAATACAAATAAACAAAGTTTGTGCACGACTAAGATCAATTGTAAGCAGATTGTATAAACTAAAAATTTTTGCTCCTATCTGCACACTTCGAATAATTTATTTATCTCTAGCTGAATCTGTTATAAGGTACGGAATAACAGCTTGGGGATTTTCTTGTAAAACAAATATAGACCATGTTCAATCAGTGCAAAATTCATTGGTTAAATTATTAGCTGAAAAAAATTTATACAAAGAAAGGCATAACATTCCATACTTTTATCAAAGTCTCAAAATTCTTTCAGTGAGAGCAATTATGTGGTACAAAATTATATTTCAGCACATAAATAACCCTTTATATATAAACAGGCTGGAACACAACCATAATACTCGTTTGAACTTTAATGAAGGACTAATTGTACCTAAACATACAAATAAATATGGACAAAGAACGTTAAATTACATGATTCCCAGTTGTTTAAATATGCTTCCAGCTGAAATTAAAAACTGTGCCCAAAACAAACAATTGGTGAACTTACTGAAGACTTGGCTTACGGAAAGAATAAATTTGTATTAGTTTACAATAACATATTATTTATTCTAAAGATTTTAAAATTGTTTCATGTTTTCATAATTTTTCTTTTATCTAAGTATATTTCTGTAAAAAAAATTATTTTATTTTATATCTATAATTGTAAAAATGTATTTAAGTATATTTCTCTAAAAAATTTAATTTAATTTTATATTCTTTAACTGTAAAAATGTAACTATTAAATCACTCTAATAAGATCTTATGTAAAGAACCCGTTAGACAAACTGCTAAAAAGTAGTTTATCGGGACTTTTTGTCTTATATTTGCAAAATGTATAAAATAAATAAATAAAAAAAAAGATATAAAATTAAATAATTTTTTTTACAGAAATATACTTAGATACATTTTTACAATTATAGATATAAAATAAAATAAATTTTTTACAGAAATATACTTAGATAAAAGAAAAATTATGAAAACATGAATAACAATTTTAAAGTCTTTAGTTATTGTAAGCTAATACAAATTAGTTCTTTCCGTAAGCCAAGTCTTCAGTAAGTTCACCAATTGTTTGTTTTGGGTACAGTTTTTAATTTCAGCTGGAAGCATATTTAAACAACTGGGAATCATGTAATTTAACGTTCTTTGTCCATATTTATTTATATGTTTAGGTACAATTAATCCTTCATTAAAGTTAAAACGAGTGTTATGGTTGTGTTCCAGCCTGTTTATATATAAAGGGTTATTTATGTGCTGAAATATAATTTTGTACCACATAATTGTCTCACTGAAAGAATTTTGAGACTTTGATAAAAGTATGGAATATTATGCCTTTCTTTGTATAAATTTTTTTCAGCTAATAATTTAACCAATGAATTTTGCACTGATTGAACATGGTCTATATTTGTTTTACAAGAAAATTCCCTAGCTGTTATTCCATACCTTATAACAGATTCAGCTAGAGAAAATAAATTATTCGAAGTGTGCAGATAGGAACAAAAAAATTTAGTTTATACAATCTGCTTACAATTGATCTTAATCGTGCACAAACTTTGTTTATATGTATATCCCATTTGAAAAAGCAATCAATAATAACACCTAAATAAATATATTCTTTAACTAGTTCCATATTTTCACATGTACACGTTGCTGGAATACCATTGTGTAAGCAATCTGATGTATGTGTTTTTATTTCAGGTGTAATACATACCTTAACATTAGGGGATCTTATGTGTAACAATTTAGTTTTTTTGGCATTTATATATAAGCCATAAAAATACTGAAAATATTTTTTTATTTTTTTATTTGAATACCATGTTTGTCCCAACTGCTCACAAACGCCTGGAGCCATTGAGACTACGGAATCCCCAATTAGGGTCCCTCGACCACGGAGGCCGTCATGATAAAATAGAACGCTTTAAAAAATCGCTAAAACAGAACACTTAATTATTGGTGATTTAATTGAGATATTATGCCGTGCTACGCTACCTCCTTTAGACAACGTTTCCGACAGCGTTAGAGATTCCATCATCAGGGTAGATGTATTTTGACGGACACTTTAGCAAATATACAATAATAAATCACTATAATACTTTTGACAGTGAAAATCTCAAATCATACATGTAATAAGAATAAGTAATAATATCTCGCGACGGTCCCGAAAAACAATTTCGGATGTGCGATTTTGTAGTTTTGCAGTAGAGCAGTTTAAATTTTCGTTTCTCCATTTTACTCTTTTTGTGATCAAGAAATATGGTATTCTTTCGATATTTTGCATTTCATTCCAAATTACGAAAATACAAACTTTTAAGTCACCAAAAGGCAATATTTATCAGATCCGACATTGTTCTTCGGGACAGTCGACATGATTTAATAAAATTTCTATGCAAAACAAATTCACATCGTCATTGATACTGCAGTACTGTCACCTGACAAGTGACGAATTTGATTAGCCATTTGGAGTCCATCTTGAGAAATAACAAATTGACATCTGATCCACACGTACTACGTTTTGATACGATGTACCTAAATATCAGAAATTTTTACACTTGTTCGTAAAAAAAACAAAATAAGTACTATTTTTGACCTATTGCAGTATCAACGACGATACAAATATATATGTTAAGGACCATTAACCAAACCAGCCGGCGGCCGAGAATTCATTTTTCGTCGAATGATGTTCTTACGATCATACAGGGCGGTTCCAATGAGAAAGATTAATTATTCTCCGTACCAGCTTTTTTTAAAATAATAACTTAATATCGATTTTATTTCATTCAAAATTTGCTTTAATTTTTACCTATATTCAAAAGTGCTGAAAGGCGTGATGATAAAACTGTTAAAATTATGTACTTTTTGTAAATATTTTTTGATCATAAGTATTTATCATTTTTCAATAATGTCTAAGTAAAATAAGAATGTAAAAAAAACTTAAATATATTAGTTTTTAAGACCGTAAATAAATACACAAACTGAAGTTTCGTCACAAAACACGTATGCGGATTTTTTTTAAATGATATAATTTAAACTAAAATTAAAATTCTGAAACACAGCTTTCCCATATAATTTATTGATTTATTTTACTGCATGATTATATGATTTGAAATGTGTGTTGTATAAATACAAAATTTTGTTTGAAAATTTAACAAATCTGCCAACGATCTACGGTAAAACCTTAATGTACTAAAAATAAACGTATTTTCTCTAAATTTAAAACCTAGCATTACTAGATAAAAGAACAGTCTTTAGAAATCAATTTATAATTTTTTGTGGAAAAGAGTCAATTCGTCTAAAATTTGGTTTAAAAATGACATTTTTCCAGTTCTGTCTGGTCCCTCTTAAGTTCTTTTCGTCGGTGCTTTTTTTTCTTCACTCATTTGTTTTTTTCATTTTTTGTTTGTTTTAACGTGTTCTGTTTTATCATTGAAACGTTTGCAGATGTAGCTAATTCAATTGGTCTAATATCGATTTCAATAAGTTTTTTTTATTTCATTACATTGAGCATTCAAATCGGCCAATACTCGAGTTCATGTGGAGCACGTAAAAGCTCTACTTAATATTAAAATTCTGTTCCGGGTAATGACACCGCCGAGTGGATGTTCGTTAATGAAGCTTAATTATTTAGTGCGCTAATGACCGAAACTGGGTTTATGTTGTTGAAACCATGTTTATTATTTTGTGCCCATTACAAACACGGACTTCAAACGCGTAAACGTGAAAAATGAAAGGTATATTTTTTTAATACATTTTATCGAAATTTCGAAATTATAATTTGGGAGGCGGATATAGGTACCGCCGCCTACTATTCATTGGATTACCGTCACCTCTGTAGGTCACTCCAAGTGGTTCGTTTGGTGACTTAGCAGGGGTGCTCGGGTCTACAAGTGAGGTTTTTCTAGGATCTAGGCAAGGTATTTCCTTCCCAGAATTTAATTTCCTAAAAAAGCCCTCAACACAGCGTCCACTAAGATGACATAGGCCTTGAGGGGAAATTATTTTCCTCGGGCCTCCTGTGTAGAACTAATGTAAAAAAAAATGTGTCACTAGAGTTATGAGCTATGCGTTTTTGAACTATTCGGAAAAATATACATAATTAACGAGTCCAAGTTTTAATCTGGCCTCTGTAGTATCTGTGGAGATGAGCTTTCTGGATCTAGAATCATTTCTATGTCATCCAGGCTTCCCATCACACCAGAAGAACGAGAAGAGACTTAATTAATTTACATCCACCGTGGAATTTTTTTAGTAACAATTTTTTGAAAAATTGGGAAACAGTAAACCAGCTTAATTTTCGTTCTTAAAAGAAATGAAAATAAAATTTGTTCGACTACACAATAATGTTTGTGGTTTCATCTGGGATAAACTTCGTTCATAAATCTTCTATGTACTTACATAATAATGTAGGCATCATTTTAAACTAAGAGCAATTTTGCAGCACAAGGATGTTCGAGTTCAAGGAATGTGCCAGTACATAGTCGTGGTACATCTGTACAACTTCACCAATGTCCATGTCATTCACCCACAATTCCACGTGTATTATTATTTGATTGATATATTGGATCATAAGAATATTTTCTACTCATTTTTTATTTAATTTATTTTTCGGTTCCCATGTTATTTTAATGAGGAAGTATCTCTCTCTCTGGTTTCAATCCTGCGATTGGTTTGCAGCAATTTCATCTATTCGTTTCTTCCACTCTTCCCTGTCTTGTGCGGCTCTTTTGAAGTCTGCAGTTGAGGAAGTATACAGTTGCATAAGTATCGATTTTGGCCTGTTATTGAATGTTTACTTGTTTGCATCAGTGAAGATTGTACTAATAAATAATAGGCTGATAATACCTACATAAATAAAATCGTCAAAATCGCTTTTTGTATTCCCCGTTTTTCTTCTCCAAAACTGCCCAGATTTTTAAGATGTTTTTACCAACTGTATTGGATTTTTATACTGAACGTCTGTTGATAGCGTTCAAATTAAACAATTTAATGATTTTTGGAGGGTCGTACCAACGCGCTAGTGCTCGATATCTATGTTATATTTTCGTTAAATGTTTGCAATAGTGTCAAAATCCAGAGAGGAAATTTGGTGGCAAAATGCCGACCGGTTTCCTCTCAACTACGTAGGTTTACTCGAATAATTTCAGCTTTTATTTTTAATTTTCAGTGAAAACAAGACCTACGAACATAGATTCTGTCAAATAAGAGTAGAAAATATAAAAAATGGAACTACAAAATTTGTAGTCTGGCAACACCGATTTACCTGTCAAATATTTAAGTGCAATAACACTGAAAATACAGAACACTGTATACACATTAAAAAATACATTTTTTTGTTCTTAAAAAAAAAATTAAATCGATGAAGCAGTGTTGTTAAGTTACCTACTTAATGACATTAATTTGATTAAATTGTGTTTTACAAAGTGATTGGCTTTCATTTAAATAAACACATATTTGAATTTAACAGTAGGTAGAAAGGAAGGATCAATAATGGTGAGTTTAGTTACACTATTTTTAGGTCTGAATGAGTTAAATATTATATCAGATCTAAAATTAGAGACACGATCTGAAGCCTGGACAACGATAGTAGGTACTTAAGCTAATATTAAATAAATGTGAGCAAGGAAGGATCAATAATGGTGAGTTTAGTTACACTATTTTTAGATCTAAATGAGTTAAATATTATATCAGATCTAAAATTAGAGACATGATCTGAAGCCTGGACAACGCTAGTAGGTACTTAAGCTAATATGAAATAAATGTGAGCACTTTCTAAAGTGTGCTTAAATATCGTTATTCTTCATTATGTTAACACAAAATTGCAAAAATATAATAATAATATACCTATATGCAATTCTAATTTTGAGATCAATGGAATGAATAAATAGTTTTTGCACTTTTGTGCCTTTTAAATTTTTAATAAAAATGTAGGTAGGCAGCTTTAGATTACCACCATGATTATATTTTTATTATTGCCATTTGACCAACCGTGGCGCCCTCCAATTTTTCTACTCTTATTTGACAAACTGTACATATCGATAGCGGAAATTGGAAATGCTGTAAATAACAAAATGTTAATTGTTCAGGAGAATAAAAGGGAAGTTTTTTCAATAATTTTTTTTTCAATAAATCATATTTTCTTTTTTTGTAGACCTGCAATTACGATTTGTTCATTATAAAATTACATTGAATAGTAGATCTTTCAGAAAATTTTACATTTTTTTGACTGAATTTAATTTATTTTTAATTTTTCAGGAAAATAATCCGATTAAAATTCATTTTGTAAAGAACAAACGCACCTTTTTCCTAGAAATAATTCGATAACGCAGATAGAAAGAGAGAAAAAAAATCATGTGTGCAGTTCACACGCGGTAGAAGTGAAATCTTCAGAAAACTAAACTTCGAAAGAATTTTTTTTTTTACGTGAGCTCCACACTGGAGGCCCTGAGAAAAATAATTTCCTTCAGAGCCTATGTCATCTTTGGGGATGCTGCGTGGAGGGGTTTGTTTAAGGAAAGGAAGGAGAGGAGAGTTCCGGGAAGGAAAAAGGTTTAAGAGGTGGGTAGGAATCTGGGGTTCAGTGTGTCCTGGTCATCCGCCTACAAGACCTAGACAAACCACACCCCATGAACCTGGGCACCCTGCTAAATCACCAAACGTAGCGAACCACTTGGCACAGGTGTTGGTTATCCAATAAAGGTTCCCGGGGCCGCAGTACCCATTCCCGCCTCCCAATGTATAAGAATGAGACGAATCCAGAGTATCAGGGATAGTAATTGTATGGTTTATTTATTATAATATTGTTACCAAGTTTAAAAATTATTTTATTCTTCAAAGCACCGCACAAAGAGGACACATATTAATCTATCTCATTCTCTCGCAGGCTAAATCCTATAAATGTATTTGTTTGTCTGTTTTTAGTGTCGCGCGTTTCCGTTTTATCGGGTTTCAAATCACAACGGTGCTAAAGAAGTTTTCACTTCAAAAACAGAGAAAAATGACATATTTAACTAATTTTTGGAAATCTTGTCCTTTACAGCATTTCACATTTCTGCTATCATAGATTCATATATGTTTTTTACTGAAAATGTGTTGTGGAACCACTTGACAAAACAGTATTTTTTGTATGTTTTTTGAATAGTCGTTAAATTAGTAGAATGCTGAAGTCGTACAATGTAACTGAGAACCAAAGTTAGTTTTAATTATATAATGTAAGATATTAGAGCAATTGAATGATGGCCTCTTAAAATTGCTGACGAATCTACACAAGTGCTTTTTAAGGAATATATTCTGAAGGTTAATGTTTCCGTTTTTCCCATCATTAGTAGTTGGCTGGTATGATGGTCAATAAATACTGCGATTTAATTATCGGGCTGCCAATTTAATTACATAACACTGCGAGGTGCACTAAAATTGGAGAGCATTACCCGCATTTTTCAATGAATAAATGGCGTGTTAAACTTGTTTCGTCTTTTAAAAGACAGACATATAAAAAAACGTTCAGCCAATACAGTTTCGGATATAAACAGATCGAGCTCAGAGCTGACAGACTAATTTGGCCAGTGAAGCATTGTCCGTATTCAAATGTGAGATTATATCATATCTCTCTTTAGAAGTAATCTTATTAAGTTTTTTTTTAATAAATTTGAGCGTACCATCTCGAGTTGAAGTAATGCCTACAACCTTCCACGCACACGTCTCTGTTAATGTTGCAGTGTTGTCCACGTCCCTCCCGAAGGTTTCCGGGTTGAGAGGATGTGAGGTTGTGAGAGTGGGAGGAGAGGTTTCGGCGATAAGGCTCGAGTGCTCATCTGTAGATTTGGAGAGTAAATCTGAGCGTGCGAACGGAAGGATTTATCGGTGTTATTTTTGGTTTTTGATTGCCGTGATCCCATTAAACGGGTTTCTTCAATGTCGATGGACAAGATTAACAGACTTGTTCCATACCAGGAACCTTTAAGTTTCGGCTTCTCTTCGGGCGGATGCCGCACACCTTGTTGACGTAATAAAAGGCATGTTTTGTGTCTGGTTAATTAACGAATCAATTGATTACTATTTTCTATTTTTTTAATACTCGGCTTCCCACGTGAGGAGTGTATTAGAAAATCTATTTAACGATGACGCTAGGAATTCGAGTGGTCAGCTCGAAGCAGATTTCAGAATGTTGTAACAGGCCATTGGAAAAACAATAAATATTACGTAATTTGTATTGGCAAAGTGCTTTCGAGAGAATTGGTTCTCGGAATAGGCAACTATTCAGCAATGGGTCGCTCCTCTTTCCTTGATTCTCACAGAAGTGAAGCAGCATTCCACGTATTAAATGAACCACTCACGATTATCGTTTGTGCGACTCGATCTTGATCCGTTCAAAACAAACATCGCTGTTTTTCAGCGTGCCGTACTTCCCGGGTAGGTGTTCGGTGCTCGGTGCTTAGTGCTCAGTGCTGCCAGGCGCGGTGCCTCCTGCTTCTGTCTTCTGCTTCTCCACAGTACCAGCTATAGGCTACAGCTCACTGCCGGCTTATAGCATGCACATTGCATAGCACAATCACAGCATTCTCGTCCCGCGAAGCTCGCCTTGTCCAGTTATGTACAGCCAGCCGGTCCTGAATCTCAATGTTCGTGCTCTTTTATAACCTTTTTCTGACTGATTCCTTTCCGGGATTAACTGTAGAAGTGAAGAAACTCGCGGAACCGTATTCCCTCCGCCTCGGCTTCCGTAAAGTTTGAATAATTAATTTTTATTTATGTAAATCCGAGCTTTTACACAGCCGCGCAGGAATTTGGAAAGTCGGCCGCCTGAAATTGGTAACGGAAAATTATGATTCCGATATTGATTTAGATAGATGGCTTAGTGCGTATTAAATTTAATTCGGTCGATAATCGCGTACGGAGCGTACCCGGCTCTCGGAAATTATCGATTAATAACGGAAACACAAAGATGCTGCGGCCGGGGCAGCGGTGAGGCGGGCTCGGGAGGGGTGCGGGGGAGCGGCCAAGGGCGTTCACTCTGCGAATCTGCGCCCCCCGCTCCCTGGGTCCGGACCAGAGTCAGAGGCTCTGTGCGCTCCGAGATCTGCGCTGCGGAGTTACCTCTGTACCGCAGCACCGCGGGGCTGGCGGAGTGCGCGAGGAATCCGGTAGCGTGGAGACACCGGCCGGACGCGCACAGACCAGGCCGCCGCCGCCCACATCCCCCCACCCGCGGTCACTCGCCACTCGCCACTCGCCACGAGCGGAGCACTGAGAGGCTCTGGCCGAGCTTTAGCCTTTGTGTCGGGAGTGCGAAACGAAACCGGTTACCGGCCGGCTGCGCGCCCCGAGGAGCCGGTGCGATATTGTTCTAAAAGTGCGGAAATGCGGCAAAATACATTATATTACATAGGTCGCGAACCGCATCTATAAATGGAACCCACTATTGTGTTCTTTCAGACTAAAGTGGCCATCAGTTCTGTGAAAGGTGATTATGTTTACAGTGAATTTTCTTCCATTCGTATTGCAAGCAAGCTGCGAGACGAGTGGAAAACTTCCAGTGGTTTCCTTGTTTATCCTGATGTGTTTACAGAGGGTGTCACTAAATCCGCCCGATTAAAAGTATTATCAATATTTTAATTTCAGTCACAAAATCAGATTCATTTTCAATTAATTCGTTATCTTCAATTTGGTGATTAGTTAATCTGTTACTGTGTTTATCAATATCAAAATTGTATTCTTTTTCGCATTTCAACTTTCAACGACAAGGAAATCATAACAGTTCAATCTGACTGCTTCGAGTTCACGTCACAGTTTTGTACAGACATTGTTTCGATAAAGCTCTCGGTACATGTTTAAATAGATACAGTTAAATCGTGTTCATGTGCAATTTCTGTCAATCTAAATCTTTACTTACGAAATAGGTTTTCTTCTGCCTCAGCTTCAACTCGAAGTTTCAAAGTGCTTGACTAATAATGCTTAATACATAAGGGTGAAGCAGAAAACGCCAGGTGTTAGTACACCTTTAGATTTTATAGACAATATGCTTCAAAAGATGCAGCTGCAAATTTATTTCGAACATAATTGATTCACAATTGAATTTCTGATCAAATATTATCTTAAATCTAGATCCTGTTCGTATATATAATATATCTATCTGTAATCCAATGGCTATAGATAACAATATTATTATATAAGATAACGGATAAATATGTAGATATCTACTGGGCGAAACATTTCATTAAGTATTCGAGTATCAAAGTATACAGATAGATAAAACACCGTAGATAAAAATTAAATAGGAACAATTTACAGAAGAAGAAACAGTGTGTGCATATCTTATCTTGCAGTTGTGTTTGACAGATGTTTCATTAATTATTTATTAAAAAATCAGTAAAACTGTGTTTTTAGCAATTGAAAGAATCTCTTTATTTAGTTATATTAAGTTCCTTGCCGATGTCCTTAGAAGAGAGCACCTGTGAGTAAATATTTCATGTGTATTTTCTAGCTTACGAATTTTTGCAACTTTTCTAATATAAATAGTTCATGTTACCTATTAACCTGATGTATTTGCATCTATTGAGAATCATTATTTGTTCATAACTAATTGAAATATGTTTCGTTCAAATCATCAAAAGTAATTTGTGTTCCTTCTTTTTAACTTACACTCCAGTGATGGTGAATGAAGTATGAAAATTTTTATTTTTCGATAAAAGTTATTCTTGCGTTCCCAATCCCCTCTGATCTCGATGACAAAAATATTAGATTACTAATTCATTCCAACCGATTATTTCTAAATGTATATCTCGATTGTGACCATCACTAGTTCATTCATTACCAATGTTAAGAACAAATTGTGTTTGAAAAAAATTTGTTTTGCAAAACTCGATTTGTGAATGGTTCATTCACCTCACGGTTGATTGTTTTTTATCCTCCGATTGAAACGAAGATCTATTCATCGCATAGACTGTAGTCCGCGTACTTCCATAGACCTGATCAAGATGTTTTGATATTCGCTCTCTCCAAATATCCGAAAGTTACATTTTGGATCGTCATCCATGCAATTAGAAAAATATATCGAAAGTAGTTTGAGGACGCCATTCAAACAGAGATCACTGGCTTATATTGAGCTGCCAAATAATTAATTAAACACTTTCCACGTGACTATTCAAAAAGAACACAAGATTCTTTTGAAAAATCTAAAAGATCATTAAAATACTTACAACGACAAAATGCCAGCTCTACTTTATTGTGAATTGAGATAACTTGAGTATATAAACATATCGAAAAACTTAGATTTAGTTAGGATACTGCGATGTAGATTTATTTTATGTCTACATTGTAATAATATGATGCAAAAGCAAAGCTATAAGCAAACTACCAACAAGAACTGAATTATTACATTGTATTTTTAATATCCATTACATTTATTATTATTTGAAAATTTCACGGCCAAAAGTATTATCTTGGTAATTATTGGGCTATATCGTGTTGCGCTTCTTCCTTTTTTAGCCAACGTTTCGGACAGAGTTCCGTTGTCAATCATCAGGACTGGATAATACCCCAAAAATAAATCACGATAATCTTATATATATTAATATCATCGTTATGTATAGGTTACAAGTATAAAATTGGGGAAGATTAGCTACATTAATTGAACCTAACCTAAGCTTGCTGAATCGACTTTTTATAATATCTTTCGGAAACTGGTCTTATTGCATTCATTTTTAATGTTTATCTGACGTGTTACATGTTGATACAGAGTACTTATCAGTGATTTAATTTAATTTAAATTTTATCAATTTATTTAATATTTTATCAATAGAACGACCTTGAACCTTTACGAAAACTGGTTCAGTCCAGCCGGAGAGGTAATTCAGCAAACGACCAGATCGCTGGAGAATTCTAAACTCGAAGTCGCTCGAGAATTATTGTATGGCCGAAGTCGCTTCGTCGATAATAACACGATTCCGAACCCAGTCGAGCTCAGTAATAATTATTATTTTGAACTGTTTTTTGTGCTGATTTCATAGATATTAAATTTAAGAGTACAGACTCGTTCTAGAGCGACTGACTGGCTGGCCGGGGAAGCGATTTTGTTTAATTCAACCTCACGTTTTGAGAAAAAAAAACATCTACCAAATCTGCTCACGGTATATAACTTATACGGTGTCCGGAAACTAGTGGTGCAAGCGGGAAACAGATAAACTAGATCAGATCGATATTGTGGTATTACTTTTTTTGTTTTGAGTTTTCGTTTTATTTTATTTTTATTTATTTTAAATACATAAACGGCTATACTGCCTTTTATAAATAAACATATAATAGAGTACAAAAGTAAGAAAAATAATATCATTACATAATAGTAGTTTTAAACTTAAAAATAACATACAATTATTTTATGTACCACAACAAAAAATAACAAAAAAGAACAATGAGAAATATCATAATTTCATTTCAACATGTCCATATTGCGTGTATAAAGTTACATTATGAAAAAAATAAAAAAACTTAAAAATAACATACAATTATTTTGTGTATCACAACAAAAAAGAACAATGAGAAATATCATCATTTCATTTCAACATGTCCATATTGCGTATATAAAGTTACATTATGGAAAAATAATTTTTGAGTGCATGTTTATATTGCGCTAATTTTAAGAAATAAATGTCGCCGATGTTAGCATATTCATTTCCCAAAATGTGTAATCGACTGATTGGTGAGTAATAATGCGATAATGTATGTGTGTTATTATAGTATGTTTTATAGTAATTCGGGTCAGAATTTGGTGTTTTTGTGTTTTAAAATGCGTCGGAAGTATAGACCCGACTCCAAATATGTTTTATAGCTTTAGTTGCCGAACATAATTGAAAAGTGTATAAAAAATAAAAATAATTGGCCAGTTGATGAGTTGGCATCGCGTTTGGGTTCCACCCAAGCGTCGCGTGTTCGATTCCTCGGCTGGCTAAGTCCTCCATCACGACACAAGCAACATTTTCCACTTACTCTGGTGGTAGTGGGAGATTTTCAAATATTGTCAGGTTATTCGTAACTTGGGAATATTTATACTTCTTAAAAAAAAATTATTCTCAGATCAAAAAAAATGATTTTTTGGACTCTCTTTGTAGATTCACCAGTTTTCTGCTTGTTCCACTAGTTTCCGGACACCCTTCATGGCAATGCGAATAATTATTTCTTATTTGCTTGGCGTCTAAAGTTGTAACATTAAAATGATAATTGTTTTGGAGCTTTCGCAAAATACACACTTTGTAAATGTTCAACACAATCGATATACATACTACATTATATATACACACATATTGCAAATTTAATGATTTATTTATATAATCTATGCCGTAGTTTAGAAAAATATCCTTTAAGTCTAAGGTTTCACGTGATTTTTTTTAAAATGTACCCATTAAAATTCTATATGCATAATGTTTAGCTTGTTTTCAAACTGCAATTATTACAGATTTTTGGTTTCAATTTGTGTCGACCTCCATGGGTAAGGATAATTTCAATAAACTAGTTGAGATTAGGACAGTTTCGGTTAACATGAAACGTCAACTGTTGTACAACTTTACAAGCATTGAACTAATAAAGAGCTGGTCGAACGAATCGAGTATTGTACTTAAGGCGATCCACTAGTTCACTACTGTGCCGTGGACAGTAGTACTTCGGTGGACGCCATAGGGGTCACTTTGAATAACCGAATTCGTCGACTAGCGGCCGTATTGTAAAATATCAACGCGAAAATGCATATTTTATTTTATTTTGGAAAGATTGGGTGTAAATATCAACTTTTTTTGCGATTATTATAAAATAAACTGAATTTGCCACATTACACAATAAAACCATATCCGAAAAGGGATTTATAAATAGGAGAGTTTGGACTTGAAAGTGTGTTTTTTAGACCTTATACTTTATTTTTTTATAGGCTTATTAAAAGACTTATAAAAAAAATGACCTATATTTTTAAGGGCCAAGGTATGTTCTACACGCAGTATTTAATTGAAGCATCTACAATACTTCTAAGCGATCAAATTTTCAAAACAAAAACATATGATTTTGCATTATTTACTATGACTTCATCTTAAGTCATTTTCAAAGCAAGTTACCTTTGGTGAAAATGTCTTTATTTTCCCAAAACCAGATTTTCAGATTACCTCTCTATGTCTTGTAAATTTATGTAAATCTCTATAACCTTTGGTGACAATGTCTTTATTTTCCCAAAACCAGATTTTCAGATTACCTCTCTATATCTTGTAAAGTTTAGATTCACATTTTTTCATCAAAATGTGACGTTTCATATTTAAAGAAATCGCTAAACAGCAGATGTCGCATTTTTTATTAAACAGATTAATTAGCTTCCAGTTTTCTCGAAGACAACTTTTTATACTTTTTGTTTTTGTTTCTTCTTCTTCTTATACGTGTTTAGCTTAAAAGTAGGTAGAACAAGATCATTGACTCCTTAACCCGGAATATTTTTAAAAATTGTCTTTACAAGTTGTCATTAAAATTGCACAATACAAGTTGTCATTACAATTGTCATTACGATTGCATATTAAGAGTTGTCATTACAATTGCACATTATAAGTTGTCATTATAATTGTCATTACAATTGCACATTACAACTTGTCATTACAATTGCCTTTACAATTGCGCTTTACAAGTTATCATTTCAATTGTCACTACAAAGGCACGTTAAAAGTTGTCGTTACAATTGCACATTACACGTTGTCATTAAAATTGTTTATTACCAAGTCTTCATAATTGGACATTACAAGTTGTCATTACAATTCTTATTATAATTGCGCATTACAAGTTATCATTTCAATTGTCATTACAATTGCACATTACAAATGTCTGTACAATTACAATTACAAGTTGTCATTACAATTGCACATTTTAATTTCACATTACAAGTTGTCATTACAATAGCACATTTGAAGTAGTATTTAAAATTGTCTTTAAAATAACACATTACGAGTTGTCATTACAATTGTTAATTCAATTGCACATTACATGGTTTCAATACAATTGTCATTACAACTGCACATTACAAATTTTCATTACAATTATTTATTTATTTATTTACGGACAACAGCCCATCAAAAACATAATAATAACACGAATAAAAAAAAACAGAGATGACAGTGAAGGGAGAGCACATAAAAATGAATAGCAACGACAATATAAAATATAAAAAGTACATATAGAGACACTACAAGTCAAAGCATGAAGAAGCATTTAAATATTGCGTATCGACTGCCGAAAGTCATTTAGTTTTACACCAAAAAAATCAATGGTTTGATTTGCGTTGACAAGTCTCGACATTCTGGATAAGGGAGAATGGTATCCATAATTAGTAGAATGTTGATTGAGGAACAGCAATTCTTTATTTCGAAGCCTACGGGAAGGGATGTTAAACTGGATGAGTTGTAACAATGATAATAATCATTATAATCGCACATTGCAAGTTGTGTATACAATTGCACATTACAAGTTGTCATGACAAACTGTCATTGCAAGTAGCAAGACATAATTACAATAGCACATTACAAGTTGCCCTTAAAATTAGCTTTACAATTAGGTATATATTAAAAGTTGTCATTACAATAATTGTCAGTACAATTGCACATTACAGGGTTTCATAACAATTGCACATAACAAATTTTCATTACAATTGTCATTATAATCGCACATAACAAGTTTATTTTTATTTTATTTTACTTTATTTGGGAAACAAACAGTTGTACATATTTTATTAAATAATTACATTTGACAAATTTGCATGAACCAGTGAAGTTTCCACATTTGAGAATATAGAATTTAAAGAAAAAACAAAAAACTCATTAATATAAGAAGTTATACATACACAATACCTAAGTAGATTACAGAAAATCAGATGAAACCAACATAATAAAATCAGATGAAACCAACATAATAATTCATACGAAAATCAGATGAAACCAACATAATAAGAGAAAAACAATAAAATAAGGCACACAGCAGGATTCACGATCAACAATCTGTTTTGATCTTCTCCGTTACATATTTTGTGAATTGAACTGAGGACAAATGGAAAATATCAGTGTCTGAAAGGATATTGTTATATTTTGTGCATGTCCTTTTCAGAAATGTATGTTGTGGGTAGTTAGTTTTTGATTGTGGGATGTGGAATAGTTTGTTTGTTCTTGTATTACGTACTGGACAGTGGAAATGGATGTTTTCCAGAAGATAGTTGCTGTCAACAGCGTTGTTGATGATTTTGTATAAAAATTTCTG
Source organism: Limnephilus marmoratus (assembly GCA_917880885.1). Classification (NCBI taxonomy): domain Eukaryota; kingdom Metazoa; phylum Arthropoda; class Insecta; order Trichoptera; family Limnephilidae; genus Limnephilus; species Limnephilus marmoratus. The sequence continues at coordinate 18,112,969 of OU862910.1, read as the reverse complement.
GTCGGATATATTTCTTCTCTCTTCTAGTGATGTAATTTTATGGAATGCTAAGGAATCTTTTACATGTTCTGATATTCGGAACGATTTAAAGTCTAAGTCTAACAATTGCATATTATACGTTGTCATTACAAGTAGCAAGACATAATATCAAACGCGTATAAAACGATGATTATAGCTTTTATTACCCCAATAAATGATTCGTACGTGGCATCTTAGCTACTTCGTATCCAAATATACAATCCGATACGGCGATACACACCAGTACAATATCAAACATAATATATCATTTTTTCATTGATCCTTGTCTTTAATTTATTATATTATTTGTACCCAAAGTATTTTCCAACTGATAAACTAATATATTTTATCTTATCAGTTCTTAATCTTGTTTAATGCATTATATATGCAAATTCAGCCTTGGGCAATCTCTTCGTTATCTGCTTTTAACGTTTGCATACGTCAAACGTTTGCATACGCAAAACGTAAATAACTTTGTGATTATTTAATTAATTTTATTAAAAATTTATTATGTGTATACAATGTTATACCTAACATTCTTGCTCCTCTTCTGTATTAAAGTAAAACCAGTTTAATCGAAGACATGTATAAAATCAGATGTAATATTTAACCCCTCATGCTAATTTGTTCGCTTTTCGGAGCACTCTGCAATGTCTGTCTCTTAAAAGATCCCTTATAAAGTAAGTATTAGTATCGTCACGAGTATTTTACGACAAGCACAACGTTCCTGATCATATAAATTTAACGACAACAGTAGACTTTGCAAATTTACTGAAATGTTCTTAATTTACCGGTGTATTATTAAATTTGTTATGAACTCGTCCAAAATCAGATATTGCTCGCGGTTTCTTAATAACTGCATTTTTGACACCGAATTACCGGTACAGATTAACGGTAGTATCCGATAGTATTTATGACGGATCTAATGATCAATATTTCAGCTGACTGCCCACCTATCCCCCACCCCCCAAGGTTATATGTGTGATCAGCCTAAGCGCAGTCATTTTTTTGGCCCTATTAAGTTGTAATTCTTATGTGAGTCAGAATTTTTTAAATTGAATTTTATCAAGAATAATATCCGACATGAATCATTGAATCATCGACAATTTCGATAATAACCATTGTTTATGTGTCAAATACTATTTCGCAATTCCTGTTTTAAAAATCACGTGATTCGCAATATTAATCACTCTGAGGGGGTTATAATACTGATTAACATCTAAAATCTCACCATCCTCTTCGTAGATTATCCATACAAAAACGTACATTATCGATTAATTAAACACGATTTATTTATTTAATAAGTTTGAAGTTTACTACTAGGTACTTGAATCAATAAATAGTGGCTACGCGTAGAATTAGTTAGCCGAGTTTTTTTTTACTTGTGTGTTTATTTGTTTATTTATTAACATTTGTTTCTTGTCCACTGGAGCGCTTTTTGCCACAATATGACACTATTTAAAATACCTCGGATTGCTTTGCTGTCAATTTTGGCAAATTTTCTCTTATTTTTAAGTAATTAAATAGAAGTTTACGATTTTACTATATATTTTTTAAATCCTACGAATATATGAAAATCCACAAAAGATAGGTGAATTCATTGGCTATATACACCTCAGCACAGGTTCTCCTAGTGAGGTGTTCACGAAACATACAAAATTACCCATCCACAGTTTCACCTTCTCAAACCTACCTTTTACCCAACATAATTAAATTTCAAAATATATTATGTAAAAATGTTTTCAAATATATTATGTAAAAATTATAAGAAATAGGTAAATACTGTAATATATAGAAATAAATAAAAAAAAATATATATATATATATATTTATATATATATATAGAACTTTAATCAGTTTGTATGTCTCCAGATTAAAATTCTGAAGTGTGGTTTTTTTTAATGTGGGCGGAAAATATTCAAAATGGGCACACAAAAAGAAAAATCGGGCAATCGGAGAAAAAAGTTTTATTTAAACTATCAGTTATAGATAAAGATAAACTTAAGGAATTAAGGAATTTATTCTTGTATTTTTCATTAAGAATGTTTTCAATTAAATTGATGTTATATCCATTATTAATTGCAATTTGTTTTTTAATTATGTTGAGTTCTATTGAAAAATTACTGGGAGATAGAAGTACATTAACTAATCTATGAACCAAGAATTTGAATATTTTTAATACTAAAAATTGTTTTTAAATTACCCAATATTAAATCTGTTCCCTTTGTAAATTGTTCCCTATTGCCCCTCTTCCCTCTAGCCATTCTCGTCTTTCCATTGACACCATTGTCTATGTCTATTATTTATAATTAGTATTAAGTAAACCCTGAAGAAGTTAGCGTTGCTCACGAAACGTGTTGGTTTTTATAAACAATAAAAGTGGTAAAAACTAAGTATTCTATTAATTTCTAATTATTACATGATTGAAATTACCATTGGGATATGCATTGATATAAGCACTCCAATTTAAAATGTGCACATCATGCGTAAATCAAGGTTTAGTTGTAACTTTGTGGAGATGCTACTAGCGAAATAAGAGAAATAATAATAAGCAAAATAAAATATAAAACATGGGAAGTATATAGTACAAAGAAAGAAATGAAGAAAGGAAATAACAATCAAGGAATTACGTAAGTTTTAGTCCAAATACTTATAATTGCCGTCAGTAGCGGATTTAGGGAGGGGGGGGGGGGGGGCACGGGGGCACGTGTACGTAGACGGTATTTTTGTGTACTCTGGAGATTCCATCACAGTACATAGTTAGAAGCTAAAACTGTCTTTATTAAACATTTAATTTTTCGATTGTTTTGACACTTTTATAAACCTTCCTATAGATACATACTTGAACTTGCAGTTAACAGTTATTGTTGATTTTTTGACCGTCCGCCCCTTGTGCCCCCCGCAGAAAAAAATCCTAACGTAATTGTTGATATTTTGCCCGTCCACCCCTTGTGCCCCCCTTCAGGAAAAATCCTAACTGTAATTGTTGATTTTTTTGCCCGTCCGCCCCTTTTGCCCCCCCCCCCCCCCCCCAGAAACAAATTCTAACAGTAATAGTTGATATTTTGCCCGTCCACCCCTTGTGCCCCCCCTCAGGAAAAAATCCTAACAGTAATTGTTGATTTTTTCGCCCGTCCGCCCCTTGTGCCCCCCCCAGAAAAAAATCCTGGATCCGCCCTTGATTGCCGTGACTTCATTTTAGCTTATAGCTAATTAAATTAGCACATGTTAGTTTACAAAATATTCTTACAAATAAAAACATGTCTTGGATTTGATGTCAAGTAATGTCATATCAGTTGAATTAGATTACAATGACAACTTATCTGACTTTTCGTCTGAGGGTGAACATATTTTGCATTTCTAAGGAGTGCCAAGACTTTTTCTTTTCTAAATTGTGAGCAATTTCCTTTTCATGCTTCAAACATAAAAGGATTTCCTCATTAGTCTATGTTCAATCTATAATATCGTTGTCGATGAGTCCAATCTTTCATTCAGTACCAACCTTTAGTTGTGTGGACAAAGCGCAATCAAATTCTTGGTGCACTATAAACTCTTAATTGTAACGAACGTTGGTCTGGCTTGGTCGGGCATCGCCATATAAATGCAATCAAAATTCTATGATCTATTTTAGTACGGAAAGCTAACCAGTATATCGTATTGGCTTTGAAAATATATAAATTACCCATATTAAAACCCGGCGTTATTCTATCCCGAGTATTCAAACTCTCTATCTACATTCGTTGATGAACTTTCTTTGTCAGGGTTACAATTGAATTTTGTAGCTTCTGTATCATTGTACGTTAATGCGATATAGTCTTCTGTTGTCTGGCCATTTGACTTTATAGTCTGGTTTGCCGTTGTTGAAGTATCTGACTGTCTATGTTAAGATTTCCTTGTTGCATCAGTATGTTGTTTAGATTTACTTTGTTCTGAATTCTGGATTCCCTCTTGAATAGCAAAATAAATTTTGGAACGCATTCGTTATCTAAATTAGAGTTATGCGTGGTTGAATTTCAGAATCCGGCTTCGAGAGCGTGTCTGACGCCACGCGATACGCACCGCGCCACAAATAACATCTGTGTACGTGGAATTTCAAACAAAGCTACCGTTGTAATTCGGTTTCGAATTCAAGAATTCGTCACAATATGTTGCCACTTCCGTCAGAAGGTCGGATGGGGTCGTGTCCCCCCTAGGTATTACTGCTACGAATTTGTGAGTATGTAGTATCTCTCCGGATATGAAAAGATTGACGGTAATACATAGTTGTACCAAGCGGCTATATATTACATATGACATCATTGCCTATCTCGGTTACTTTGTTCCGGTGTCTAGCTACACTGGATGACGGTGGATCCGAGGAACGGGCTATTTTTTGAACCATTTCCTATTGGATTTATAAAATGGTCACCAACACTAACTGGACGAAGCCGAACCAAAAGCCACCCGCAGGGCTAGAAGCAAAAACCTGCGGAGCGGCTTTTCACTGCTAGTTGTGCAGTTATTTTAGATTGGCAATCATTTTCAATTTGGGAGGCGGAAATGGGTACCGCCGCCCGGGAGGCTTTATTGGATAACCAACACCTCTGCCATAGGTCACCCACAAGTGGTTCGCTACGTTTAGTGATTTAGCAGGGGTGCCCGGGTTCATGGGGTGAGGTTTTTCTAGGTCTTGGAGGCGGATGACAGGACAAACAGAACCCCAGATTCCTACCCACCCTTTAAACCCTTTTCCTTCCCAGAACTCTCCTCTCCTTCCTTTCCATAAAAAAATCCCTCCACCTAGTTCCTACCTACCTGAATTAGGTTTTTTGCACAGTTGCTCAAATTTTAATATTTTATGTCTCATTTAAATTGTTGACAGTTTTATCCTTAATTTTGTACCCGTAAATAATCAACCACATTTATAAATAAATATCATCTGTTTTCTTTTGTTTAATCTATGTATTTGCATACATTGATATTTTTGTGGTAGGTAATCGAATAGCTTAAAGCAGAAAGTATGTCTGCTTGTCTGTTGTTTGTCTCTGAAAATAGCTGCAAAAACTTACGATGCAAACTGTGCAGGTTTTTCTGTTAACTCTAATCAGCCGCGAATTCATTTTCATGATGACTTTTGGATATTTAAATGTCGATTAAACTGTCAAAAATTTGGACACTGTACAAATTTAATAATTTTTAAACGTTATTTTCGGTGTTGAAATCTACATATATCAAAGATAAGTACTTACTTGCTCTTTAATCAAGTCTATCAACATGAGATTAAACCCAAGATAAAATTTCTGTTTATTATCTCAATGACTTTTTACTGCAAAGATGCATTAGTCGGATAGTAAATCTATGTAGTTGAAGTTTCATTAAATGTTTATTACCCGAGGTGACATTGTTGCATGACTCTGGCAGAAACGGGTGGTCCTTTGGATAGATTCTCCTATCTTAACAAACGGATTGCAATCTTTAGAGTGCAGGTGTCGGGTGGGAATGCTGTCCTTGTTCTACCGGTAATTCAATGGAAGATGCTCTGAAGAACTAGCGTCGTTGATTCTTTCGGCACAGTCGGAATGCAAAGGCGTGCCCAACATTTGTACACGGTTGAAATTAATTTGGCACATGGGGTCGTTTCTACGACTCGTTCTGAGTTCAATGGCTCGGCTTGAGCGACTTGCCGTCCATTGTGTTTCCACCCTGCTACAATGTGAATCTCTTCGGGACCCAGTTTCAATCATTCTTTTCTATAATAAACAAAAAATTTAACAAAACAAAAAACGACTTCAAAAAATGCACTAAAAAGTAAAAAAAATAATTTCGTATTCTTCTACAACTTAATAATCAACTTACTTTTTCTACTCATCAATATGTAAGTACGATTGCTATTTTTGGAGTCGGTGTCAGCCAAGGTAGTTTTGTAACTACATACTTAGTTATAGGTGAAATGTGCTTGTGTCGCACGCGCGATTTGACGAGGCGAGAGCGGGGCCGCGGCGGGAGGGGAGTTGTCAAGTGAACACGCCGGGCCGGGTACCTTGGTTGACACCGACTCCAAATATAACAATCGTACCTACATATTGATGAGTAGAAAAGGTAAGTTGACTATTAAGTTGTAGAAAAATACCAAATCATTTTTTTACTTTTTAGTGCATTTTTTGAAGTCGTTTTTTTGTTTATTTTTTGATTTTTAGTGAATCTGAAGTACACTTACTAATTTGTCTGAATATGGGTAGACCTACTAAACGTATGTGAGACAGACATTACTTGACCATAACGACGTTATGGTAGGTGACTCAAAGATCCGGATAGCCTATAAAATATTCGGGTGAGTATCGTTAATTTGCTCCTAAGAATTGAAGAGTTCCGTTATTTTGTCATGGATCTCATAATCAGAATCTAACCAAACTCTCATCAAACTACCATTGAAGTACGTCCTTTCCAATAAAAAAAAGAATCATCGAAATCGATTGGCGTGATATTGAGTTATTCGTCCATTTATCGCGCACATACTTAATGCAAATTTAAGACTTATATGGTTTTCTCATGGATGCCATTGTCAGAACTGGACCAAATTGAAATGGGACCACACGGGAAACACCAGCTTTCAAATAAAAAAAGAATCATCACTATCGGTTCACCCAGTCGAAATTTCTGAGGTAAAAAACATATAAATAAAAAAAATACAGTCGAATTTTTAAGTCGTTTAAAAATACCCTCTACACAGCATCGCCAAAGATGACATAGGCCCTGAGGGAAATTATCTCCTTCTGTGTGGAGTTAGTGTAAAAAAATATATATGTATATTTCTTGAAGATATCGCCATATACGAGTAAATTATCAAAGTGTTAGTATTTGATTATATCTTACTAATATTATAAAGGCGATAGTTTGTAGTTTGTATGGATGTATGTTTGTTACTCTTTCACGCAAAAACTACTAAATGGATTTTAATGAAACTTTACAATAATATAGCTCATACATCAGAATAACATATACAAGGTCTGGCATTATGAAATTTGTATAAAAAAATGCAATAGGTGGCACGTGTTTGAAAACTGATTGTACCGGGAATGAATGTATGGATTGCGGGAGGGGGAAGGGGGCGGGGATTCGGAAGGGGGATTCGCGGGAGGGAGAGGCGAATACGGAAGAAGAAATGGAAGGTGGAGGATTCGGAGAGGGAACGCGAGAGGGGAAGAGGACGCGGGAGAGGAAGGGGTGGCGGAAGGGGAACGGGACGAATGGGAAAGGACACGCAGGGAGAAACAAATTCTTTATTATATGGCTGAGCAACGCATGCCGGGAACTAAATAGTATTATTATAATGTTATGAAAGTTACGAAATAATCACGTTATTAATCTTCTTATCGATGTCCAAGAGCATTTCCGTTCTGCCTCTGGGTCTCCGAGTATGTAAATTATGAGTCCCCAGTTTCCGTTCACGGTGGTAGGTACCTATTGGAGAAGCTATTTTCGTTACAAAATGGAGGATGTTTGTGGAGCAGATGTTAAAACTTCCAAGAAATTTCTGCATTCATGAAACGTTTTATCTCGAACTTCTCTCATATATTATTTAATATTTGAATCTTTACAAACGTGTTTTAAAATGTATTTCCGGTCAACTGCTTTTCATGAGTTCAAAATATTGATCTTAACTTTGACAGAAACCGAAAATGGTAAGCGTCGTGAAATTTGCACAGTTTTTTGAAGAGAAAACTTCTTTAGATGATTTTGTGATTTGAAACTCAGTGAATCGGAAGCGAACGACACTAAAAAGGGACAAACTAATACATCTGTAGGATTTAGCCTGCGAGAGAATGAGATAGCAATAAAATATTTATTTATTTATTTTATTTATTTTATTTATTTTATTTATTTTATTTATTTTATTTATTTTATTTATTTTATTTATTTTATTTATTTTATTTATTTTATTTATTTTATTTATTTTATTTTATTTATTTATTTTATTTATTTTATTTATTTTATCTATTTTATTAATTTTATTTATTTTATTTATTTTATTTATTTTATTTATTTCATTTTATTTATTTTATTTAATTTATTTATTTTATTTATTTTATTTATTTTATATATTTTATTTATTTTATTTATTTTATTTATTTTATTTATTATATTTTATTTTATTTATTTTTATTTATTTTTATTTATTTTTTTATTTATTTTTTTATTTTTTTATTTATTTTATTTATTTATTTATTTATTATAGATAGATACAAAAGAAAGTAAAAATTACGTTTCCCGTTCCAGGACAGACAAATTGACGGGTTTAGTTCATATTATTCCAAGAAATGTACATAATTACATAACAAACAAAAAAATAGAAAAAGTAACCTGGTAGCATATATTATTATACTCGGATTTACCGAATTAACCTGGTAACGTATAATATATTCGGATTTATAGTTTATGAGATAAGCAGGTAAGTTAGTAGTAAGTATTGAAAAGTATAAACCAAGTACCGGATAACAAGTTGGAGGAATTACATAAAGATTTACAACATAAACATAAAGAGTTAATGCTATTATAAACAATATTATAAAGAGATGAAGTTATGTTAGGTTATGTGTTTAAAGTGTGAACTTATAATAGAAAGTAAGAACTTATAAGAGAAACTATATTAAAATTTACAAAATCAGATGTAATTTGTGTAGGTATGTAATAATATAATTGTTTTTTTTTTTTTAGTTATTTATGCGTTATAATTACAATGTGTAATAAATTATGTGTAAACATGATTATTTTAATTTATTTCACGGGTATTCGGTTCCAACATAATACGATAAATTCACGGTCCCACGCAAGTCTCCTTAAGTCTAGTGGTATAAAGCGCCATACATTCAACGGATCAAGGGTCGAATCCTGCGACATCAATTTTTTTTTTCACCATTCCAAAATGAACAGGCAAAGGAAACACAAAAAAGCGGCATCTAGCGATTCCGAAGCAGAAAACACAAATACTAATGAGATGATGTAGTACTTTAGTTTTCTGAAATTTTCACTTCTGCCGCGTGTGATTTGCACACTTTGATTTTTTTTGTTAATTTATAGGCAAACGCTAATATTTTTAACACGCAGTGTCATTTTTATTAAACTATCGAAGAATTAATAGAAGATGCCGTGTTATTTGATCCCTATTTTGTGATAAGTTAAGTACGAGTATATTGAGAAAAAAAAATGAATTAAGTGTTGAAATCTTCTAAAAGTCACATAGATATAATTTATTTGTTAGAACTTTATTAATATAAAATTTATTTTTTATGGAAATCCGAATCCGGATAGTTTAAAGCTATAATATTTTTAAGTACCACAGCATTATTGTGAATAACATTATATGTATGTTATGTTTTTAAATGTTAATTTAGGCATTAGAGTCGTAAGTTGGATAATCTATTAAACGACTTCTGAAAATCTGTTTGTTTAAGAACATTGGCACTAAATTAGATTTTTTTTAACAAGAACGTGTTCCACAACCCATAGAGAGCTAAAGCTTTTATTTAAATTTATTGATTCCTAATACGATAGGTAGATTTGCAGTAAATACGAATTTATGGCTTGGTTTAGTCTGTAAACTTAAAGTGTTGTGATTATATATGCATTTAATGAATACAAATTCCCGTTCTCACGAGGTAATTAATACCCATTTTCATATTCAATCCAAGCTTCTTTTCCGCATTCCTTTAATATAGATGATTGAAATATCTTATTGGGTTCAATGTGTTTTCAACTTTTTGGATTGAAACTCGTTTCCTTCTGTGTTACATGTACTTATTCCTTTTTTATTTCAGATTCTGAGGAATGCGGTGGAGAGTCCAGGGGTCCCCGCCCCCCACCAGATGGGCGGGAGAACCCCCTCGTGCACCACGAGGATCTCCCTCCTCCGCCCCCTCTGGCCCTATACCTCCGTGAGCCGCCCAAGACCTTGAGTCTAACACTTCCTAGTAAAACCACAACCGCGAACCCCAAGGATTCCAAGAGGTATGAACATGGAATGCGTTCTCTCCCCGACTCTCCAATCCGCGTGGTCAAGACATCTGATAAGTCCTACGGAGGCAGGGGCAAAGACGTCAAGAGCGAAGGAAGTGTCAAAGATAAGATTGCCATGTTTTCAGTTAACAAGACTACTTCTAAGGAACCACCAGCATTCAATCATCAAACTTCATACAACAGTCTCGACAAAAGAGTAAACAATAACAGTAGAGTGAACGATATAGTCCCGGACTATACACCACCCACTAGGAAATATTCCCTGCCTTCTGAACCTATGGTAAAAACATATGAAATCAAGGAATGGCTCGCTATGCCGAAGACCGTTGATGCGATCGAACGACCTGATCCACTCAGAGATTATCCTCGATACACGACAAAACCGCAAGTTAAGGAAGTTGAACCCAAAATAAGCCCAATCGTTCTGTTAAACCTAGCACTTGCTGCTAACCCCGCAAAGACTGACATGGAGAAAAAACTTTCACATAAAACGACCTTAGATCAACTTATAGAGCAAAGAAAAAAATCTATGAACAAATTAAGAGGTTTGGTTATCCCAGAATCTCAAAGCTTAACGAACTTACCAGAAATTAAAAGTCGGGACTCATTGAAGGTATCAAGTTCGTCGAATATTGGTGCAGCTAGGAATGAAACGATTAAGCCAACGGAACCCTCTAAAATGACAGCTGCACCTTCGCTGACAAGTCTTTGGGATAATTCAGCTATCATAAATAATGTCCCAAAATATTCACCTGCATTCAAACGAAAGTCTCTTCAAGTTTACGGTCCAAAATCACCTAACACGCTGGACGCGCTAAAATATTCCGACAATTTGGATTCAAATATGAATAAGTCTATAGATTCAAAAGGTCCAGTTCCTATTAAACCACCAAGAACTTCTTTAGATATGAAACGTCCTTACGATCACCGAGAGTTTAGCGAAAAAAATCAAACTTTACCCCCATCATTCAGAGCGCCCGTAATACCAAGCCCCCTGAACATCCTTTTGTCTCCACAAGTACCCAAATCCAAAGGCCAAGAGTTGCAATACAACGATGCCGTGGATAGTCCGACATTCAAGACGCTGAAACATTTTCCGGAAGCTGCCGACAGTGACGATTCTAGTTATTTATCCACAGTTTCGTCGCCTACTCCGTCATTGAATACGGTAGACAACACGGAATCAGATTGTTCTAGTCAATGCATGTTATCCCAAAAATACCAACACTTTTCCAAAAATGAAGGTGCATTTGATTATGGATTGCACAACCCGATGTATCAACCGGACAATGATAAAACAAACGTTTGTCGATCTCTATCGTCAGATACCAGCCATTCGGCGGGATCATCGAATAGTTCGACATTGACATCTGGATCACAAGCCAGCTGCAGCTCCGCGGGGAGCAGCGACAACGGCAATAGAGTCCTGAAACCTCGCAGCATAGAAGCCATCAACAGGAAGAATATTCTGGCATCGGCCAAATGTAGGAGCGGCAAAGACAACAAATTTGGCTCTCCTTTGATAGAGCGAAAGTTTTCCGATGTTGAAAGCACGGACGATGATGTCACGCAGAAGCATGCTGAAAGTCAGTATTCTAAACCAAGAACTGACGGTGGACTCGCAAACTCTATTTTAAAAGTGGCGTATTCGACCCTCGTTGTAGAAGATAAATGTCCGGAAACGGATAGCACTTATAGCGACACCGAATCAGATTGTGATTTTGGGTCCGTTACCCTTCCGAAAGCTGAGGTGCCTCAGTCCAAACCAAAGTATACAAATGGCTCATCGCTTAATAGTAGGAAAACGAATGAAGTTATCTACAACCGAAGATCCAGCGACACCTATGCAAAGCCTCCTTTAGATCAGGTGAACGTCAAAAGGGTATCAGAAAATGGCGCATCGAAAAACAATAACATCGAAATATCGCGGAGTGTCAAAACGAAGGCGAACTTCGAGGAGAGTATTGCAGTGTTTCCGGTTGAGAGCAAGAAGTGTGAATACGAGAGCCTCGATGCCAGTTCTTGTGGTGTGAGTGAGGATGAACAGGAGAACTTGTGTGAAGTGATTCTGTCCCGCGGTGCCTCGGGAGGAGTCGGAGTAACCCTGGCCGGAGGAGCTGACTGCGAAGCGAAACAAGTCACCGTGAGTTCATTTTAATTAATATACCTATCGTTTTTTATTCAAAAACAAACCTGTTTTTTATCAGATCTTCCATCTAAACTTGATATCGTTTAAACAAGTTTTTTTATGTAACATTGCAGAAATTGGAATTTTCGCATCTTTACACTGAGCTCATGAAGTTGCGATTTGCAGTAAATTGTTTTTGGACATGACGTGGTTTCTTAAAATATTCCTCTCTTTGCACGGGGATTCAATGATCTGTGGCGCTTTATTAAACTTTTATAGATAGTTTCGTACAATATATTTGAGGTTTAGAATTACAATCATAAATGATCGCAGCATCCATTAACTTCTCAATAAGGCAGTATGCCTATTGCCTAGTTGTACATTTTGAGGCGTATCTTAATTTGGCTTTCGTTTATGGCACGCGGATCATATTCACGTTCGGTTCAATTTATTTTTTTGCGATTTACAATTCGAGATAATTTCTTTATTATTCGTATGTTCCAATTACTCCACCGAAAGTCCGTTGTTTAGAGCAGTAATCTAAATCCGCGGCCAATCTGTTAATAATGTGTATGACTGCAACACACCCCGGCTAAAATAACGTTACTTGCTCGCCTCTGTTGGTGTTCGCTGTACGGTCATTGGCCGTTATTCGATTTGAATATATATATATACATATGTAAGCCGATTTCAATAAAAAGCATAATATATACTGTTCGGTTGGTTGAATATTTTTAAGATACGACGCACTTCCTACAACCTACTTCTGCCTTATAAATAATAACACCAATTCACCTTGTTTAATTGAACTCTATACAGTTTGTGCTGCACAGTCCGTACTGTACAATGTACTTTTGGAGCTACATAATACATATTTCAGACATTTTTGCTACATCGCGGAAAGTTATTTGTTTTTCGGAACAAATCGTTGAGTCTCCCTTACCATCACCGTTAGAAATATGATTTAAACGGATTAGAAAGAGAAAGCACCACGCTTTATATTAAAGTTAACCACAAAGTAATTAAAATGTACTTCTTCTTCTTCTTGTGCCTTGTCCGTTCAACGGACGTTGGCTATCATGTTGGCTATGCGGACTTTGTTTACTGCGGCCCGGAACAGCTCCACGGTAGACTGGCCAAACCACTGTCTCAGATTTTTCAGCCATGAGGTTCTCCTTCTTCCAGGGCCCCGTCTTCCGGCAATTAAAATGTACACCTTTAAGAAACCAATTTTTGCGACCGGAATTCTAAAAAAAATAATGAAACTTTGGGAATTTTTTATTAATTATTTTAACATTAAACGACAGAAAAATAAGTTGACGATAACGTTTATACTGCATTTGCCTAATAAAATACTTATGTTTTTATTTTCTTTCGTTATCAGTAATTTTAGTTAGAAAATACCATTATTGGAAGTTGAGCCATTTTTTATCAGTAATTTTAGTTAGAAAATACCATTTTTGGAAGATGAGCCATTTTTAAAACTTTTTTTTTAAATTTGCAAAAATTTATATGTTTATTTCGAATTAGAAAATTTTTCATCATCTTCAGAATTATTCAATTTATTTGGATTTTATTGCAAATCGGAAATATTTTGACATTCCGACAAAGTAGGCCTAAGGCCTGATGGGTTAAATCCAGTGGTAGATTAAAAATAGAATACCTACATATTATTAGGAATTATCGATTACAAGAAAGCTTTTGTCGAGGCCACGATGGGAGGACTGGTAAACGATTGTTTAGTACTTTTTCCACTAGTTTTCGAAACAAGTTTTCGAAACATACTCCAAATTTTAAAATGAAGCAGTTGTTATAAAGCTATAAGGACGGGTTGTTTCAAAAAAATTGAAAGATTCATCAAATATTTGAAGTTAATTTTCTCGTTCTCTATAAGTTCTAATTTGGGAGGCGGGAATGGGTACCGCCGCCCCGGGAACCTTTATTGGATAACCAACACCTCTGCCATAGGTCACCCCAGGTGGTTTTTTTTTTTTTTTTTTTTACAGTGAATACCGCACAAGAATCTCAACTGCTCCCGTCTGGAGCCAGTGAGACTATGGCATCCCCAATTGGGGTATGTTGTGAGGCTGAAGGTAGCGGGGAGGGGAAGGAGGTGGGGAAGAGGAAGGTTGGGAAGTACCTGGCTATTCAGATCTGGTCACTAAACACGGCTAAAGCCATTTTCAAGCAACGTTTCAATTCTGAATGGTGGTCTTACACCAGGGCGATACTGATAGTATCTTCCACTCTGGAACATGCCGCAAATATACTATATATTATTTTAAATGAATTAATTGTGAAATAACACAAATTAATCAAATAAAATTTATTTGCGCATGCCGGGTTCGAACCCGCGACCTCCGGAATGTGAGTCAAGAGTCTTAGCCACTGGACTACGGAGGCCGTCGACGTTCGGCGTTCGCTACGTTTTGTGATTAAGCAGAGGTGCCCGGGTTCATGGGGTGAGGTTTGTCTAGGTCTTGGAGGCGGATGACCAGGACATACTGAACCCAAGATTCCTACTCACCCCTTAAACCCTTTTCCTTCCCAGAACTCTCCTCTCCTTCCTTTCCTTAAAAAAACCCTCCACACAGCATCATAGGTGAGCATAAAGATGACATAGGCCCTGAGGGAAATTATGTGCCTCAGGGCCTCCTGTGTGGAGCTCATGTAAAAAAAAAAAAAGTTCTGTGATAATTTCAGTTTTATGGAGCAACTGGACTATAATGATATAATAACCAAACTTGAAATGAACTTACACGGAACGTGAAAATTTACTTCAAATATTTGATGAAATCGTCAAATTTTTTGAAACAACCCGTCCTTAGACTGATGAGCATAATCGAGATATCTGTTCCGAAATGATCGATTATTTATTCAAAATATTTCGAATGATAAGGCATGTTTTTGTGCGTATCTGTCGCTGATGTACGACCAAACAGCTAATGAAATTTAAGCCTTCAGTGTGTAGATGGAAACAAAGATAATGTATAAGCGATTTTGCAGTAGTACTCGTATGGGTGAACGATATTGGCGATACTTTTTTACGCGCGGTTTCATACCTACTAAGAATTGTTCATGACCCATCTCCCTTGATTCTATTACCAATGATTCGAACACCAGTCGAATGTATAATCGATTCCTGAGGCGATTAATCGAACTAACCTCGCTGAGACAGTTTCGTGTCGGCGATTGAAATTCTGGCTTCGTTGGTCTTCGATTATCATACGATTATTTGAAATTTTGCTCTTTGCCAGTATTAACAGTTTATAACTTGTTGATACAGAAATAATAACACTACATAGATTTATAACCTGCTAAGCTACTAATTTATTGTGTTGCATGGCTTGTCGAATGGAGTTTACATTATGTTATAAAGATGTCTATTCAGCTAACGCAAACCTAACGGGAAGTCTCATAAGATGTTTACTTTATGTGTAGGTAATGAAAAGTTATATTTATCTCCCATCACAGGTCTTCACTACTTGTCCTTACATTTTTTTTTCATTTGTATTGAATTTTTACACAATATTTTGCATACAAAAAAAATATATTTGATGCAATTCTTTAACCCCCTCAGTCCTATGGGCCTATTTTGTCGGAAGGTCGTTATTTCCGCTTCGCAATAAAATTCAAATAAATGAAATATTTCTAAACGCATCCGATAACTAAAGACAGCTTTTTAAAGGTGATGAAATACGCTTTAAAATTTTATAATTCGAACTAAACATATAATTTGGAAATATATATATGTATATATATATTTTTAATGAAACGTTAAAAAGTTTTTCAAATGGCTCATCTACTTTTTTTTAACTAAAATTACTGATGACGAAAAAAGAACACACATATTTTATTAGGCATGTACGTATTATAAACGTTATCGTCAACTCATTTTTTGTCGTTTCATTTAAAAATAATTTTGGTGTAATAGTGGTATAAAAAGGTGTTTTATGTTTATTTGCGATTGTTGAAGATGGGTTATTTTTTCATTGGGTTAATTGTTAATTTTTAATTCTCTAGAAATACATCTTCTCAGTTTTCATCTCGACCAGTCAAATTTTACAGATATAAAAGAAATCAGGAATTTTGCCGAGACTAAATAATACCGTATTAAAAGTTACCAAGCGAAATATTTCTCTGACTTGTTACTCGTAATGAGAATTCTCAATTATATTTATAGCTCAATCAGTTGGTTTGCCACCGTTAAATTTATTTCTCGACATTCCTCATACCTCCGTACTTGAACTCGTACAGAACGTACAGAACGCTGGGAGAGAATAATGCATTTACATACAAACACCCTCGCCGTAGTTTATATGTATTCACTGAAATTTACAAGTTGTTCACGTACGGGTATTTCTGTTTGGGCTAATTGCGTCACTATAGGGAGGCTGCATGCATAATGCATTGGCGCATAATCTCCGGGGATTCAGGAGATAATAACATTTCGTAGTCAAATCTGGTGCCAATTCGTGGCGTAACAACTAACAACCGAAAAGCACCGTCACTTTGCGATGCAGGCAGGTCACGGAGAGAGCTTTCGATACGTGCTTGAAATTCCTCATTAGACTCGAATCTTACCTACGTGAAAATTTATCGTCTCGTTCCTTGGATAAGTTAGGAATCTAATGCATTGCTTCGGATCGAAGTGTCAATAGCCTTTTGACGTCTAGTCTAGGATGTAATGCAGACATCTGGCAGTCTGAAGCAGCGAATTTTGTCAATTCACTTGGCAAAATTTCTATCAACAATATATGCAAGACGCCGCCGCATCGTTTGCCTCGTATTTTCAATTGTTTAATTTTAACAACGGCAATTAAAAGGAGATGCATTATAATATGCGAGCCTGAGGTGTGTAAATAACCCCAGACCCTCTGAGCTTAATACTCACAGATTTGATTATGAAAATCTACTTGCGCGGACAAATATAGCACAAAGAATGGCAATTAAAAACTCCAGGGAAAATAACAGATTCACCAACTTTGTATGCAGTCTTTCGTAGCTCGGTGGGCCTCTTTAAATTTGTCCACTTAAATTCCAGATTAGTAATTCTTTGGTGACTTGAAACTTGCACAAGAGTTAGTTGTCAATGATACACAACTAGTTAGTTTTTCACAATGATTAAATAAATACCAAAATTTTCCAAAACAACAGATGACAGTTATTCACTTGTTTGAATACTATTTTCAAACTATTTCAGGTGTCTCTGTTAAATCCAAAGAGTACCTAACTATCATTCTTGTTATATAAATATATTTATTTAAATTTTAGAACAAACAAAATAAACATATTGTAATGCCTAACCAGGAGATTTGATGTTACTTTTCTATAAAATAGATCTCCTTATTGATTTCATGTCTACTGATGATTTCTTCTCTACATTCTGTTTCTTCTGGGGGGTTATTTATTCTACATATTCATTTTTCGGGTTACCATAGAAAGACCTGGCCAACAGTGACGGTTTACTCTAAAGTTAATTTGTGGAGTAAAGGTAGAGGAAAGATAAGCAAATAAGACAAATGTGTGTTATAATTTTAACACTCCGATATTTACATCCCGTGCTGAAAAATTCACGATTCCGTACGCCTGAGAGCGAGCCCGAAATTAATCCCATACGCGCGTTATGAATTCAGCGACCATGGGACGGACATTCTGTGCTAAAGAAATGGTTCATAAAAAACATACCAGTAGTAAACCAAGCTTCAGTTGTAAACCTTGCGAGCGTGGAAACCTTAGGAATCTGTTAGCTGCCCGGGTACGCAGCGACTATGTGATTTGTTAACACAAAATTTTTACAGAACAGTATTTTGCAAGAATCAATTGTTATTTACTTGTTATTAAAATGAGTTAATCGCTGAAGATGTGCCTTTTTTGTATAAAAAAACACACTGTTTTTGTACTTAAATTGTGATTTTCGAAGTAAAGCTTCTTTATGCACACTTGACTTGGGGAGTAAGCTGGTGAAAGCGTGACGAGAGCGTTACGAAAAGCGAGGCGTACGGAAGCTGAGAGGGAGATATAAGTTAGTGAAGAAAGAAAGAGAGAGAGTTACGTTTCAAACATTACTTTAGGGGCAAGAGAGAGAGGTGCGAGCACACATTTTCTTTCTCTCGTAGCCAGTTACGTTTCGTATATCTAAGACACAGTGCAGGCATATTGTCTGTATCACACTGTAGGAGCAAGAGAGAGCAGTGCGCGCGCACATTTTCTTTCTCGCTTTCTATTATATAGATGGAGCTAAAGAAGCTTTACTTCAGTCGTGTGGTCTAAAGCACACTCGTTTTTTCGTATTCAAAACAACTTTTTATAACCTACGACATATTGCGCTTTCGCCGCAGACATTTTAATCAATCTTCAATTTGTATTTTGTTGCTAGATCCGCTAATCTCTGGTGCAGTGATTTGTTAATTCCTTTAGATTGGTGAAAGAATGTAATTATGGAAAAGACCAACACAGGATTTATAGAAGAGGAATTTTTTCTCACTTTTTATCTCCGATTAACCTCCCAATGAGATGGTTTACCAACCGCCACTGCTGACCAATCAATGTAAAAAATTGAGCTTTTTAACATTTTCGATTCGATTGAAAATTTAAGTATTAACTTAAGAAAGTTTAACCAGTCTGTATTTTTTTGTTCTCGTTTATTTTATTTATTTTTGCGGCATCAATAAATGTTGTATTACGCTATTACAATCTAAATTGCAAACATCCCAACACAAATACTTAGGTATTTCAAATTTCAAACCACATCCTGGATACATAAATTACTAATAACAATTCGAATACGTGAAGATTCCACATTAAGCGAATTTCGCACACTTCCTTAGATGGCTTCACAGCTTGCACTAGAATATTTAGGCTACATCGTGATGTGTTTATAATTGAAGTGCTGAATAATGATGGAAGATAAACAACCAATCAACGAGTAAATCTATGTGTGTATTTCCGAATTCCCATAGAGATCCCCTAATGTAATGAGAGAGATTTTTCGCAGCGTTAATTTGAATTTTGTCTATGACCTCAAAAGCCTCGGTGTGAAAAGATTCGGCAATCAATAAGGCTTTCAATCACTCGTATCTCACGGCACGAAGGTAACACTCGTGCTGGAGGTGTAATCAGGCTCGTGTCATCTGACTGCACGCTTCAGGTACATTTACAATGTACATACAGCCTTTCGTGAAACTTTGGGAATTTCAATTTGAAACAAAACCAAAAACATCACAGGTGATGAACAGATGATCGACTGATTAGCACAATAATACAACGGCGCTGGTTTCATGACGAAACAGAACTGTAAATAAAAATGATGAGATCGTTTGTTTTAATCATAATAGAATAAAGAAGAAAACTATAAGTGCCTTCCATACAAATTTGAATGGAAACAAATTATGTTCCATTTAGTCCAATAGTCCAGCGTTATGTCTCACTTATACTCGCCTGACATCGTTGATCTCCATCCCATTTCAATTTCGTAAGCTCAGTTTTGTATTGGAAAATTGCGCCCGATTGGGCAAATATTTGGATCACGAAACATTTCTTGCGTTCTTTTTTACTCCATGTTTTTAACACATGCTAGAGTAAAAGTAATTGCTGAAGTTAAATTTACCCTAAATGCGTTTTTCAACCTAACCTGACCTAACCTACCCTGACCTAACATAACCTAACCTAATCTAACCTACTCTGACCTAAAATAACCTATTATGTTCTGTTCTGTCCGATTGCCCATGGCGCGCTACGTACCGAGCTAAGATTGTCTCTTCCACAAATGCTTGCCAAATGGCTGCGGTTCTTGCCATTCTTCACCTTCGGTTCTAATTCCTTTCCCGTTTTGTCCTAATTCTCTTCCTCGGTCTGCCTCTGGGTTGCTTCCATTGAGTTATAATTTTTGGTGCCCTGTCATCTGGCAGTCTTTCAAAATATCCAGCCAGTCGCAGTATTTGAGAACTATAGAATCTTAAGATGGTCTCAGGCTTAATTAGATTTTCGAGTTCATGGTTTATTTCTATGCCAATTAATACATAGATGGTTAATAGTCAGGTGTAGGTACAGGATTTTCGTCTAGCAGTCAGACGTATTGAGTTCAATACTCAGAGATCACATCTATTTTTTTTTTTACATTAGCTCCACACAGGAGGCACCGATTAAAACAATTTCCTTAGGGGCCTATGTCATCTTTGAGGATTCTGTGTGGATGGTTTTTTAAGGGAAAGGAAGGAGAAGAAGATATGGGAAGGAAAAAGGTATAAGGGGTGGGTAGGAATCTGGGGTCAGTTTGGCCAGGAGTGACGGACGTATGAATCTATTCCTCACACTGCGGTGTAAGGCGAAGGGTCAGGAGAATCCGGCTGGAGAGGTCAAAAGGCCTCCCTCAATCAATCTCCTCCGATCTTTCCCGCCACAGAGTGGTTGGGCAAACGCATCCGCCACCAAGACCTAGATAAACCTCATCCCATGAACCCGGGCACCCCTGCTAAGTCACCAAACGTAGCGAACCTCTTGGGGTAACCTGTGGCAGGGGTGTTGGTTGTCCAATAAATGGTTCCAGGGGCGGCGGTATCCATACCCGCCTCCCAAATTGATCTATGCACTATAAATCTTAGGCTGGGATGTTTATTTTTATTTCTTTAATAATGTGTATTACAGATTTATAGAATTTAATTTCCCACTTTAAACAATGAAACCATAACCGGAAGGAGGTTCGTAAGAAGGAGATTTTGAACTTTAAAGCAGTTTTATAATCCTGATTCTTTATCTTTTTCAGGGCTCATAAAAAGACTAAAAAATATATTCGATATTTCAAAAGCGCATATCGCACATCCCATAGAAAAGTGTAGTAATTCAAAAATGCTTATTTACGTTGTATCTCTGAAAAGTAAAGTCATTATGATTATATTATCTACGCCGCACGAAAACCGTATTTAACTTTTCAACAATTTCAATTCATTCATTTGTTTTCGCTTTCCTGTAAAATAAACTTTTTGACTTTCGACACTTTTCTACGATGTGCGATAATATGTGTTCTACTCGCAGCATTTAATAAACTATTTCTAAACGATTTAATTTTCAAACCAAAATCACACAATTTTGCATTACTTAGTAGTGCATCACCAGAAACATTTATGTCATGGTACCTACCAGTTACTAGGATGTTGTAATTAAGATATTATCATCGTAAGTCACTGGAGATAAAACACTCTAAAGTACAACAGTAATAAAAAAACTTCCCGCTCATAAATTTAAACCTTAATCTGTGGTATTATCAACTCATACTAACAATAAATAAATGCATTTTCTTCACCTCCTTAAACCTTTGAACTCCCGACTCCGAGAGGGAGAGATTTACGAACCCTTTTTCTAGATTTACGAGATGTGCTTTTAAAGATTCAAATTAAGAATAAAAAGGTTCGCGTTCCTTTCGGTATTTGAAGGTTCGATCCGCTTTGCTAATAAATTACTCGAATCGTTAATACATTACCGCGGTAAACGTGCCGGAATGCGTTCCGTTCATAAAACACAAGAGCATGCCCAAATGAATTATTTTGATGAAATCTTTTCGAATATATTAATTGATTTTATGAACACGTTCTATCAAACTGTAAACTGTGCCTGTTCTTTTTTTCTGCCGGTAAGATTAAATCTATGGCGAATGTGAAATAATAAGAACAATCTAAATGCGTAATTATTCAGACAATCGAAATATATTTGGAAATTGTAACTGTAATTCGGAATTAAAACGCGATGCCATGCTTTATCTTATATTGGCCATCGTTTATCATTGCTTTTGGATGCCAAACATAAAAAAAACTTATTTTTGTGCGTATGGACCATTATTATTTGCTTCATGGTAATTTGGTAAGGGGCCATTCATTTATTACGTAAGACGATTTAGGGGGAGGCGGGGGGTTCGACCATGTCTTATTTTTTCTTACAAGGGGGTGGGAGGGAGTCTCGATAGTTCTTACGTAAGATCACAAAAATGCGCAAAGTTAAAATTATTAGTACCTTTGTCAGCACAAATAAACATTTCTAAAAATTGTTACTTTGAAAAATAAACATTAAAACAAACCAAACGTGTATTCTTTTTTTCGTATAGAATTCTTACGTAATAAATATTAAACAGGGGGGAAGGAGTCGGCCTATTCTTATTTTTCTTACAATAGGGGGAAAGGGGGTCGAAAACTAGCAAAATTCGTCTTACGTAATAAAAGAATGGCCCCTAATTGGACGACATTGACACGAATCTTAAGTCCCCAGAAAACTGTAAAAAATGTCATTTTTTTATTTCATTTTCTGAAAGATGCATTTCTTTAGAATTCTCTCACCAAATTAGTGTTGGGTAGGACACGATATCAGGATGAGTATGTATGAGGTACTCAAATATTTTGAAATGAGGTGTTGAGGTGTCACAAAATATTTTCTTACGGGGGGGTGGGGGGGGGGGGGTGGCTGGTTTTTATACCCGCCTCCCGTGTCTTGTTATTTTTGTAATACGAAAAATGGATATAAAAAAGGGCTACCCCCTCCCCCCCTTCACCACCTCTGATACCCTCCCTGCACCCCCCCTCTGATCCCCCCCCGCACCCCCCTCTTATCCCTCCCCCTCCTCAGTAACCCCCTCCACCTCATCTCAACACTGCCTCATCCTCCCTCCGTTGGGAACTGTTGGGACTCTTGTCCGGTATTTACATAACATATAACAATAATTTAAAATAAAAATATACTAAAAAAAAATATTTTTTTTGGAGCAGTTGGTACTGTTGTGCGGTATTCACTTATCAATATATAATTTACAATAAAAAATATTTAGAATAAAAAATAAAATTTTAAGCAGTTGGGACTCTTGTGCTCATAAATTATTGTTATGTGTATTCACGTAACAATAATTTACAATAAAAAAATATTTCAAAAAAAAAATTTTTTTGGAGCAGTTGGGACTCTTGTGCGGTATTCACTTAACAAAAATTTAGAATAAAAAAATAAAAAATAAAAATTTCGGAGCAGTTGGGACGCTTCTGCGGTATTCACAATATATGAATTGGCTTACCCTATCACCATCTCACGGTTCTAATACAAAAATGTCATAGAATATACAACACTTCATGCCTCACCACCTCATACATTTGTCCCAAACTATGCGTGACATGACATGTACATACATCAACCACATGTACATACATCAACCACCTCACCCTTACCTCATATTAAATTTATCCCATACGTGACAACGTGACATGACATGTAGTCCAATACACCAACCACCTCACACCTCACCTCATATTTGTCCCGTACATGACATGAATGTAGTCCAACAAAACAAACCACCTCACACCTCATATTTATCCCTCCTTCATATTTGTCCCCCCTTCATATTTGTAGTAATACAAACAAAAAGAGTTGGTACAAATACATTTTGTGAGGTGGGGGGACATTTTACTTGTTTGTATGGGACATTTGAGGTGCCTCTTGTATGAGGTACTCAACACTACACCAAATTTTAGTAAACCTTAGGGGTTGGTCGGATACTTGGCTGAGTGACCAGTGACGACATGCGGATAATTTTTTTTCGATTTTGAAGAAAAAATTTCGTTTACATTTTTTACTCCAAATAATGTCATGGATCACTGGTTAAAAAGTAAGTCAAGTACGTCCTTAAGAGGGCATTACCAGAGAAAACCATAAATATGTCATTTTCAAATCAGATTTTAGACGTATTGACTCTTTTCCACAAAAAATATAAATGGATTTCGAAAGATTGTTCTTTTATCTAGCATTCGCATGTAATAAATTTTGAGAAATTTTTTAAATTTTTAGTATAATAAGGTTATTCCATAGGTCGTTGGCAGATTTTTTAAATTTTCAAAAAAAAATTTGTATTTTACCACACCCTTTTCAAATAATATAATCATGCAGTAAAATAAATCAATACATTATCTAGCAAACTCATGTTTTAGAATTTTAATTTTAGTTTCAATAAAATTATTAAAAAATATGTACGTTCACGTATTTCTTGACGAAAATTGGTCCATTTGTGTATTTATTTGCGCACTTACAAACTAATATATTTCAGATTTTTTTAACATTCTTATTAAATTTAAACATTATTGAAAAATTATAAATACTTATAATCAAAAAATAATTACAGAAAGTACATTATTTTAATAATTTTATCATCACGCCTTTCAGCATTTTTGGATGAAGGTATAAATTAAAGCTATTTTGGTTTGAAATAAATTCGATATTGATTTATAATTTAAAAAAGCTGGTACGGAGAATAATTAATCTTTCTCATTGTAACCGCCCTTCACGATTGTAAGAACAACTTTCGACGAAATGTGGATTTTCGTCCGCTGGCTGGTTAAACGCTCTTAACATCCTGTATAGAGGTTTAACTTATGTAAGTAATTTTTTTTACGCACCAGATTTAAATGTCCGGGTTAAATTTTCCCCCAAAAAAAAAAAAAAAAAAAAAAGAAGGAAAAACTAAACCCTTTCATACACTTCCCCAAATGATCATCTAGTGAATCCACGTTATGCAATTGCACTATATAAGTATTATAAATACAAAACAATACAAGAACAACATGTCAACCCACTAGAGACCAAATGGGAATATAATTCACCGACTCCAGATATTTTCATATCAGAGGGTTCGGCTCTGTGGCATTTCTAATTGAACCTATAAATCCTACTGATCCCTCAATATAAATATTTAAAAAATCTTTTGTAATCCTACATGTATTTAAAATTACTGCTTTTTGCATTTTTATATACAAATTCTTTGACAAATCTAATATGCTTAAATTTTGAATCAGATTCCTAGGTATTATGCCAGTGGCCGAAATAACAAATGGTAATATTTTTATAGTCCGAGAATGCCAAATTCTTTTAATCTCATTTCCTAAATCTGTGTATTTTCTAATTTTTTCAGAAACATTTTTTTGAATATTACAGGAATTTGGAATAGCTACATCAATGATATAAGTTATTTTTTTAATTTTGTCATGTAAAACTATATCAGGTCTATTATGACTAATTGTTCTGTCTGTTAGTATAGTTTTATCATAATATATTTTATAAAATTCATTTTCTATAAATGAATTTGGTTCATATTCATAATAAGGTACTACATTACGGCAATCAATCAAGTTATGTTTAATTACCAAACTTTGGTGAATTATTTTTAAAACCTGATTGTGCCTAAATGTATACTCGGAAGGCGCTAATATAGAACATAAGATAACATTTTAATTGATTGACATTTAATTAGTATGTTTAACAATATTACGCAATATTAAATCTTCCTAAATCATGTAATAAAATTAATTAAGGTTTTTTTAATTGATATCACGATGGCGTATTAATTTTTGGTAAACAGCTTTAAAATTATGCGTTATGATAAGCTATTTTTAACGGCTAATAAATAATTAGTCAATTATTACCATTTATCTCAAATTTGAAACCATTTTTAACGGTTCTAAATTTGAATTGGAGATATGTAATAAAATAAACTTGTGTATAAGTTTTTAAGTATGTAAGTCCCACCGCCGCGGGAATCATTTATTGTAAAGTGTGGCGCAAAGCTACCGATATGGTTTGAATCTTATTACACGTTACAATAAGATTCATAATAAAACGGTAGTTTTGCGCGGAGGCGTCTACTAATATCTACAGGAATTCCAAAAACTGAAAAAATCGAACTAATATCTATGAGAATCAAAGTGTTGACAAATATCTACAGCTCAAACTGTTGATTAATATCTATGAGAACCAAAGTGTTGACGAATATCTACAGCACTGGCAGAGGTTGGATTTGCAATTATGTATAGCATATTGGAATAACGTAATATTGCGTATGCAGTTTAAAAAACTTAATTTATGTAAGTATGTATGTAAAAATCCCTAATATCGGACTATTGGACACATTTAGCTGATTAGTCCAACCTACGCTCTGTAGATATTAGTCAACACTCTGAAGTTCGTAGATATTAGTTCAACATATGAGCTGTAGATATTCGTCAGTCATACAGGCTGTAGATATTAGTAACTGGAGTCCCCGATATCGGAGATAAGAATTCTTCACGCTTTGATTTTTTTTATTAAGTTACTTCGTATAGGAATTAGGGCCCACAAAATCCTAAAATTTCTCTAGTTTGAACGCCATCAACAGGCGTAAAAACGTGCAGTTATCCCTTTCGCTAACATTTTTGTAAAATACCTCGGCGCCCGTGTTTCCTATCGAGTTTAAATTCATAAAGCACACGCACAAATCATCGCTATGTAATCAACCATGTTTATTAGTGCATGTATTTCAAGGAATGTTTTTTCGTTTTTTGTATAAAACTATACAATTTCAAAAATAGATTATAGAAAAAAATATTCCTACCCACCCCTCATAACTTTTTTCTTTCCATGACTTCCTCTCCCTCGTTTCATTAAAAAGACCCTCCACATAGCATCCCGAAAGATGACATATGTCTTGAGGGATTCTTTTTCCTCAGGATTTCCTGTGAAAAAAAATCTAATTAATTAAAATTTTCAAGCGAAATTCTTTTAATTTTTTATAAGAAAAACTCTCTTTTATAACTTTTGAAGGTTATTCTCATCAACGTAATATATCATTGAAATATAATATATATATATTGCACGTCCCGGTTAGACGAGAGGTCTGGGTTCGAGTCCCAGTTGTGACCATTGTCTTTTTTCTGTTTTCTGTGTCTTGTTCTCTTTCATATTTTCGTTTAGATTATTATTTTTATCTTCTTTTTCAATGAATTCTTTTACTTTATCGAAGGATTCTAAGAAATCCTTTTATTCACAGGAGGTCCTGAGGAAAAAATCCCTCAAGACTGATGTCATCTTTGGGGATGCTAGGTGCAGGGTCTTTTTAATGAAGGAAGTTCTGGAAGGAAATGAAGGGGATCAATGAGTCTAGGAATGACGGAAGTATGAATCCATCCCTCCCAGTGCGGTGCAAGTCGATGGATCGAGAGAGTCCGGCTGGAGGGTTCTTGGTTAGGATTGTGTTAAAATAAATCGCAATAATTTAAAAAAAAAAAACGTTACCATTTCCCTCTAACGCATGATTTAAATCTTTCCTTTAAAAATATTAACAAACAAATATTATCGAAGAAATAGGGCACAAGGATGTCCCAAATAAAAATATCACGGTAAAATAACTTTCACTCCGATCAAAAAAAAGTCCGGCTGTCTCACCTTGCTTCACTTTCGTTGACGGCCGATCAGCCACCAGCCAGATGACAACAGACAACAGCCTAAAGTCGACAATAATACCTCTTCACCAACATTTTTGAAAGGTAGGTGCCACGGTCAGTGACGGTTCGTGGTCATTCTCAATGGGAGATTCCATCAAAAATTTATAAGAGGAAAAATAAATTAATTTATATCTCCGTTCACAAAAATCTACTCATTTTTTAATATATTTGCAAATGCATCGAGAATTTGTAAAAATGCAGGAAAAGTTATTAATTTTTTTTTTTAATTTTACGTACATCTTTTATGCGTTTATTTATTTTATATTAATACCGCACAGAAGTCTCAATTGCTCACAACCGCTTGGAGCCAGTGAGACTATGACATTCCCAATTGGGGTATGTTGCGAGGCTAATGCTAGTGGAGAGGGGAAGGAGATTGGGGAGGGGAAGGTGGGGAAGTACCTGGCTATTCAGTTCTTGCCACCGCTAAACACAGCTAAATGCCATTTCAAGCAACGTTTCATTTCTAAATGATGGACTAACACCAGAGCGAAACTGAGAGTATCTTTCACTCTGCATGTGCATCCGATGCATTGTAATTCAATAACAATTTCATATGTCTATTGTGTTTCGCTTTTTTCCAAGACGCACACAAATAAATATGACAATTTTCGACAGTGACATCTGGCAAATTTTATAAAATCTCGGATGTCACCTGCACAATGTATGATAGATGCTAGTGGAAGGTGCGCTGCGAAAAAATGCGAACATTTTGGTCCTGGGAATAGAGAAGTACGCACCTCTCACTTTACGAGACGGAAAATGGTTTGTATGAAATATTACTTAGGAATTAACTGTTCATAGGTGAGGGTGGGCGGATTTACGAGTAAAGAGGGTAAGTGGCGCGCTGTTCAAAATGTAATGCTGCGAATTAGACGAATGCGCTTGCTTCGTTCTTTTCGCATTTTTCGTCTGTTCTACTGTTTGAGAGTTCACTGCACATTCGCTCCTCAGAGAAAACCGCCACTGACCACAGCGCACCTGGACGGCCCGGGCCCGCCAAACCATAATGGGAGAGTCGCGTTAAAAAAACCCTCTTGTAATTTCGTCCGCACCAATTGCATTCGGGCTCTTTAAACTTATGTATGGCTTCATTATTTTTCGGGCAACAATGAATTTAATCGAGTTTTTATCGTAATTATTGCGCGCTGGGGTGTTTTCGCGTAGCGTCTTTATTGAGATTGTGATCAAGAAATTGATACAATCTTTTCAAGTCAAAAGTTTTGTAGGAGAAAATTTACAGAGTTAGAATGTATGAGAATTTTCACAACAACATTACGGCTTTTCCGCTGAACCTGAACGCGTGGTAGCTATCAAAACCCCAATTTTCTTCTGTGAGGAGAAAACTTTGCCTAATTTATTAAAAAGGAGAACAGTGAATATTCTTTCGTTGTGGTGAAAAGTGAATATTCTGTGTTCATATTTCTGAAATACATTTTTAAATGATCTGCTTCCATTAATGTCATTGTTTATTAACGTATTGTAGACATACTCCTAGATAACTAATAGATCGAAACCAAAATTTCCTCTGAAATCATAACGATCATAGCAGAAATTTTGAAATGCTCTAAAGGGCTATTGTAAATCCTAAAATGAGTTAAATAAGTCATTTTTCTCTTTCGATCTACGTCGTCGAAATATTTCTAAGAAAATAAGTGCGTCTTTTACGATTTGCATTTTAGGATTCTTTTTTCTGAAAAATTAAAAATAGGTACATTAAATACTGTTATTAAAGATTTACAAAATAATAGATATTCTTAAAATCTAGTCAATGATATTTTGTAATAAAAAGTCATAATTGTAGGTCTAAAAAAACAAGATAATACGATTTGTTTGAAAAAATAAAAATAAAAAACTTTATTTTTGCTCTCCTGAACACTTAACATTTTGTCCTTTACAGAATTTCAAATTTCCATGATCGATAAAATTTGTAAGTAGGTACTAAAATACCTACGTATCCACTTAATTATTATAAACCGTAAAATATTTTATGTAGCATTTTTTTAACAAATAGGGAATTTTTCAATTTGTCCAAAGAAATCCCACTATCTCAATGACAACTATTTTATCAATCTTTCTTAAGGCAGGTAGGTAGGTAGGTAGGTACATTATATTGAATAGCTCAGTCAAAGTTAGCGACCTAGTCAAAGTAAGTAGTGTCCGACCGAAACCGAATCTTCGGTATCTGTCTCAGTTTCGGCCGAAACCGAAACTTTTTTAGACATGTTAAAAATTTATTGTTAACTGAAATTTGGCTTATTTTTTACACTTATACAGACTGTTAACACGTTTTAAATAAAATAAAAAAAAAAAAACAATAATTGAAGTACGCGAAAAAAAAATCTAGCTTTAAAACATACAAAAATCATGAAAATTAACAAAACACTACTTCTTGGAAAAACATTTGTTAATATTCAACACTTACATTATACACTCATTAATTGAGTATTTAAATTTTAATTGTAATCACGCCGGACCGGCCGGCGAACTCATAGCGGGTAACACACGAGCCACGAACGCACCCGAAGTCAGCCGAACGACGCGCGATAATGCACGAACGCTTAGTTTCGGTGCGGCCGAAGGTTCGGCAGATTTTCTGCCGAAACCGAAACTGATGCCGAAACTATTTTTTTTGCCGAAAATTGCCGAAGCCGAAACCGAACTTCCGGTCGGTCACTGAAAGTAAGTCTTGTTTGCATATTTTGTATTTCGAAAAATCATTTTCAAAATTGGAACTCGATATTGTGTGGAGGATTCAGACGAGCAATAATGAAGGTATCTACCTATAATATAATATTTTAACAGAAGCTTATTTTAATTTTCTTTTTCAAAAATGTAATTATAATTCCCCGTGATTTCTCACGGGTCTACGCTAGTAATAATTACCTAATAATAATGTGTACGTACGTATACCCTTGGATTGTATTGAAGCCATACGGATCACACATCTACTTAACTGGAGCTTCTCATTGCAATGCAGTGCTAAATATGCAATATATCGATATTTTATAATATAATTATACCGGCTTAACACCGTCGTAACCCGTGGCGCCACATCTATTACTATTAAAAGAAACGATAAAATATTACGTAATCATTTATTTTTTACTTTATTTTTTCAAATTATTGTATATAATTTATTTGGTTAGATTTATTTCAACGTCCAAACATACGAGTATATAATATATCGTGAGTAAATATTAAGCATCACGGGATATTACCTATAATTGTAGGATTTTGTAAAGCTGAAAGTCTTATTAAAAAAATATATATTTGCATCAAGGTCATTGCCTTACAAAAACAAACATGTTAAATTTATCTTTCGAATGAACACCGTTAAGTAAACTTAAAATTTTAAGTCATCTGTCAAAAATTTAAAGGAAAAATACACATTTGAAATATAGTAATTAATTATTTATTTGACATGAAAAATTTTTTTGGGGTTTTTTGTGAGTCAATCTATAGTCCTCAGGCCTATTTTGTCGGAAGGTCGAAATGTTTCCGCTTTGTAATAAAATCCAAATAAATTGAGACAATGTATGAATGTTAACGAGGCAAGGAGTGTGTGCCAAGATCGAGTTGTTTGGCGGTCCGTCCTCTCTGCCTACCCCTGCGGGAAACGGCGTGAGGGTTAGTTAGTTAGTTCCAAGTAAATGGGATATTTCTGAACACATCCGAAAACTAAAACTGTTTTTAAAGGAGATGAAATACGCTCTCAAATTTTGTAATCCGAAATAAACATATATTTTTTTAAATATATATATTTTTAATGCAAACATAAAAAAGTTTCGAACATTTTTTATCTTACATTTTTTCTAATTTCTAATTAGAGTAACGATTTTTTTTAAACACATTTTATTAGGCAAATGCATTACATATTTTTAATTCACTTTTTTGTCGTTTCAAGTAAATATAATTAATAAAAAATTCTAATTAATAAAAGTTTCCTACATTTTTTTCAAATTGCGGTCGGAAAGTTTTATTTCATGTACGTGTGCATTTTAATTGTTTTGTTGTTAACTTTTAGATTTGAAAACAAAGCGTGGTGTTTTCTCTTTCTAACACCGTTTAGGTCATATTTCCAACCATGAGAGTAAGGGAGACACAGGATTTCTTTGCTGCCTATTTGAGTTGTTCCGAAAAGCAAACAAATTGGCCTGAGAGGCTAATTATAATTATTAAAAAATATTTATCTTGCTTAATCTTATTGATATATTCGCCTCGTTAATATAATGAAAATAAATAATTCAATAAAATACTATCAATGATGCATTCTTTTGGGTGGTAATTTTAATTTATGTACAACAAATTTGTGTCATACGTTATTTATATTTTTATTTTTCACCCATCAAATTGCTTTCTTTCAATAATTTATTGTTTTATTTATTATTTTTATTTATTTTATATTCCTTCATATTTTTATAATTAATATAGTAAAATAATTTTTTTAATTGTTTTTCATTTACTCACAAATAATGCCCAAGTTGCCCCCAAATTCATGAAATTTTAAAATCTTTAATGGCCTATATTTTATAATTTAAAATACAAATAAATAAAGTAGCACATTTCCGTACTAGATATTTGTTATACCTTTTGATTACAAAAATAGTTTCTCAGTTTGGTTGGGTATTTTGGCCTCAAATCCAAAATTAAAATTTGTGTGAAATGGGCCGAAACAAATTATTAAAAAAAATTAATATTAGCAATTAGCGCCAGAACCAAATGGTTTGTGACTTGACTAAATAAGATTAATAATTTTATTTAGCTTCGTAGGATAATTTGGATGGAAGGTTCTTTTATGAGACTCGAGTTTTTGGCGGCGCATTTTTCTCTCAACTTATAGCTTATTTTTTGTATTGTTTTCAGATTCACAAAGTGCTACTGGGTAGCGCTGCTGAGAGAGATGGTCGACTGCGCAAGGGAGACAGGGTCATGTCTATCAACGGGCACACCATGAAGGGAGTAACGCACTCCCAGTCGGTTGCGATCTTAAAGGTATTAACAGCATTACAATTACGATCATAGACAACAGGAAGAAAGCGAGATGTGGTCTGGAAGCATGCTGAATGTGGACCGAGCTAGGGACCGTACCGTGCAATCTTTCAAAGCGGTGGTGGAGCCGACGAAAGATATGTATTTGGCGTTGTGCGTAGATACAATTTGGAGCACCTAGTATTGGTGAACAACATTGGCGACATGTGGTTTCTTAATTGTTAATTAGCGCATTGTTTCTATTACCTATGTTTCTATTGTCGTTGTTTCTATTATCTTATGTCAAAACAATTATGTATCTGTATGATGTACATCTGCTACTAACCTAATATATTGATAATGGAAATTTGAAATGCTGTAAATGACAAAATTTGAAAAGAATTTTTGTTTTCCAAAAATAATATCTCCCGTTTTGGTAGACCTACAGCTAGGATTTTTTATTTTGAAACTTAACGTTGAATATATCTTTCACAATAACACAATTTTATCTTTTTAAAAAATTTTCAGCTAAAAAATCCTTTTAAAATGCACGTCGTAAAGGACACACTTATTTTCCTAGAAAAATTTCGACGACACAAATGGAAACAACAGATCGAAAGAGAAGAAAAATGAAGAAAATTGTCATATTCAACTCTTTTTGGATTTCTCGTCCTTTACAGCATTTCAAATTTCCGCTACCGATATACAAAATAACACTTTATCTAAAACCTGCGAATACTCCAGTACAAGTCCTCGTACTGAGGTGTTTACAAAACATTACTACTTAACCATTTACATACAGTTACTTACTGATTATTTTACACTCTACTATCGTACTGTGTTGTGCATTTCTTGCACCGATCATCTATTTACCTGTTAACCTGTATGTACGAGTATAGAAATAAATACATCTTGATTAAATGGTAACTAAATGGTAGACCATAGATTGTAAGGTCTCTTGATCACTGAAAAGTTAACAGCGTGGGACCACAGTTCTGGAATTCAGCTCCTGTATCTAATGGTGTTATTTAAAACAAATCTAATAGCAGGTGGTATGTATTATTTCAGGAGCAACTACCTGAAGTCAGCATCGTTGTCTGCGGCAAACGAACTGTGGAGAACCCGTCCGCCGCAACAAGTTAGTATTTTTAATCAATATCTTATCTTAATTTGACTTTGATTCGGTATTTTGGTCAATTATAATTGTAAAGTGAAAATATGTAAAAGTATGAAAAATTGTGTTCGTTCTGAAGGGCATAACTATCCTTGTGTCAAAACTTTTTCGATTTATAAATTATTATTGATTGTGCCTTTTTACTTGACGGTTTTGCATTTCGTCTGTTGTAAAGTTGTTTTTACGTTCCATTTCTGGTTCATGATGGTGGCCATTTTAATGGTCTTGTGAATGATGAATAATTAGAGCCAGTGGATATGAGTTTTTTTTATTTGGGAAGTATATTTACGAGAGATGGGAAGGCTGATAGAGATATTAAAAAAAGGGTGAATGCAGGCAACTCTATTAATGGAGGACTGAAGGCCGTTGGCACCAACAAAAAACTGTCCAAAGAAATGATAGCCGTCCGTAATGGAGTACTGGTACCTACCCTGATGTATGGCAGTGAGGCATGGAACGGGCAGAGGAAGAATGAAAGTAGACTGAATGCTGTAGAAATGAGATCCTGAGGCGTATGTGTGGTAAAACCATGTGCGATCGTATGAGAAACATGAGGATCCACAAAGAAAGCACTGCTGATTGATGTAAGCGTAATGAGTAAGATTACAAAAGGAATGCTCCAATGGTTTGATGTAGAGCGAATGAACGAAGAAAGGAGTGTAAGGAGAATATATGACGCAAATGTGTAGAAGAAGTCGGGGACGCCCGAGAAGAGTCAGAATAAGAGAAGAGCATGTATGAGACGATGCATGAATGTGAATGAGGCAGGGAGTGTGTGCCAAGACCGAGTTGTTTGGCGGTCCTTCCTCTCTGCCTACCCCTGCGGAAAAAAAAAGGCTGATGGTTGGTTAGTTAGTTTTTTAAAGATAAATTTTTTGAATTGTGAAATCGTCATGTTTATTTGACATTTCTTATTTGCATTTTTCAATACTATGGTACTTACCTGCCTAAAGAATGTTTGAAAAAAGAATTGTCAGAGAGTGACCAGAAATAAAAAAAAATGCTACATGTAATAATTGCGTTTTAAAGAAGTAGGTAGGTATTTAAGTACCTTCTTAGAAATCTAATGATTTCAGAGGAAATTTTGGTTTTGATTTATTAAATAAAGATAAAATTAGAACAATGATGACAAGAAAAATCTAAATGTCAAAAAATCAAAGGTCCTGCCATATTATTATTTGTTCATATTTTTCAATTGTTCAACCAAACAAAGGGTGTTGAAAAGAAACGCAGAGAGAGACAAATTGCAAAGTTGTTAAATTTGGTTTTCATTTTGTATTATTACAATAATCAATGTGGTATAATTAAAACATTTTAGTGTATGTGATTTTGTTTCACAATACAATAAAACTTGCAACAGAATCGATTTCAAGAAAAAAAACAAAACATTTTATTACCCGATGGTTCCCTCCTGACTTCAGAAAGGCAGTTGCAAAAAAGCAATGTGTGGTTATTGTTGGTATCTTAGGAATGTGCTACTAAAGACTTTAGGGTCATAAAGTAGTTGAATGGCTGCCACCTTGTGGCGACTGTGAGAGGTGTGAATGACATTTTCCAACAACTAACCACCATTATATAATATCGTCCAAGAATGTTGATTGTAATTCTTTTTCACATACCAATGTTAAACCATTTATTAGTATCTATCTCTGTGTTTTACAAATTATTAAATTCAGATTTTTTTATGGTTTACTCAAATTTGAAGGTCTTTTGTTTTTACCGACATGACATTTGATATTTGTTTTCAACAATAATATTTTTAGATATCTTACATTGATAAATTAATTATTAAAGCTTACTTAGTTCCTCTGGGATTTTATGTTATCCTTAGACTTAGACTTTTTGTTCAATAAATATTGTATATAATTATTTTTTTGTTATTTTATATACTGTGTATTGATCTTTTATTTACAAATCTCTAACTGTTCCAAGGCCTCTGTCTCAATCAATGACGTTATATAAAATAAATAGACTCGCCATAGTCTCAAATACTCACAATATAATGTGGAAAGTAAGGAACACTCTTTTGTTTTCAGCGATTTTCAGTATCATTTCTTAATTCAAAAGTTTATTCCTGTGTGATAAAGATAGACAATCAAATAATGTGTGTGTATGAATGACATGGGCATATGAGCGGGCGGCTTATTGCTTGTCACTTTTTGATGGAACGTTCGCTGTCTCCTTTTATTGAGGCCCACTATAATAAAAGGTTCAAATGCAATAAATACAATAGGGCAACGACAGTTTTCAAATGGTGGCGATTGTCATCAATACTTGTTAGAACTACTGATTTATGTGTTGTTTTACCGCAAGCAAACAAATAAACAGAGTGTTTAGGCTGATTAGTCTACTTTAAAATAGTGAAGTTTACTTAGCAACAGAAATTTGGCTGTTGCGCGTCCAGACCCTTTACTTTAGTAGGACTTGAATTTTCTCTGATGACGTGTAAAACCGCGAGCGGGAAACATTAAAATTAATTGTAATATTTATAATAATCAATAATATTAAGTAATTTGCGTGTACTTAAAAATGAAATGTTATTCATTCGCCTTTACTATTATTTGCCGTGTAATTGAAACATTTTCTCATCACACAGGAGGGCATTTTGGCACTTTTTAAAATGCAATTTACTTACTGGTAAGTGCTGGTAAGACGCAACCTTACTCAACGCGTAGCAGTTTAGTACTAAAGTACTAGATATCGAGATTGGTGCAATTGTCTTGTTCTTGTCTTCCCACTTGGAGATTTCTACCCCTCGTCTAATAGTATGTAACGTCATAGGTCTCAATAGTAAAAATTTTTATGATTAAGGTTTGAGGTTAGGTTTGATTCCAGCTGTAAATTTTTTTCATTTCATTTTAAGGTACTGTCAGACTACGCTAAAACGTAGTGAGTATTTTTGCGCTTGACTTATTTCAGCATATCGCTCGCCATACGTACCCAATGGGAATGGCTTGACAGCTGACATAAGTGCGATAAATTAGATAGTATTTTAAGAGGTTACTCATAGATGGCACTGGTAACAATAAAGCTGTCGATAATGCAGGGATTGAGGCTTAGATAAATACAATTGCAATCCTAGTGTCGAGACCACAATCATTCATACCGCTTGCCAATAAAGCCATCCGAGCTCATTACAATGTATCACCAATAACAGTGCAAAGTGTTTTCTTGACCCCGGAGTTTTTATTCTAATAATAAGTGAGACAAGTAAGGAGCACTAATACACATTTATTTATCTATTAACTAATATACTTGCTTCATCTTCCAGTTGAGGACCCTCCAACATCAGCTGTGGTCTCCGTTGTGCTAGAGAAGACGGATGACCTCGGGGCAGGACTTGGGATGTCCCTTCAGGGAGGCGGGAGCAGGCCCCTGCTCATCAATAAACTGTTCACTGGTGAGGACTTGGTCACATACTGTTCATTAGATAGGACACTCTGTATGATGGCACAAACTAAATAAGAGACTGATAAATGAAGTGTATAATGAAGTGTTCTAAACACATTATCTAAAATCTTAGAAATAACAGTTAAAACTCAACTCGTCGACTACCTAGAATCAAATAAACTATTATCACCAAAACAATTTGGTTTCAGAAAAAATCTAGGAACATCTAACGCCATAGCCTTAGTAATTGAATATATTAAAAATTCTCTAGACTCACATAAAAAATGCATTGGCATATTTCTCGACCTTTCTAAAGCCTTCGACACAATAAATCACTCACATCTTTTTGAAAAACTAGAGAACATAGGGATTACTGATAATGAACTGATATTTTTTAAAAGTTACATGGGAAATAGAAAGCAAACTGTGAAACTTAATAACATAATCAGTGAGTGTATTGATGTCAAATTCGGGGTGCCGCAAGGAAGTATTCTGGGTCCGATTCTGTTCCTTATTTACATTAATGATCTATGCCACATAGAATGTGAAGGAGAAATCATCAGTTTTGCGGATGATACTGTTCTCCTAATAAATGGGAATAATTGGACAGAAACATTTAAGAAAGCAGAAGACACACTTAATAGGATTAAAAAATGGCTAGACTACTATTCACTTACACTTAATGCTAATAAAACCAAATTCATCACTTTTAAAATAAAAAATAAGAAAAACTCTGAAGAAAACCTGAACGTGAAAATTCATAGCCCGCATCACTTAAATGAGAATTGTGATTGTCCCTCATTAGAAAACGTTGACCATATAACGTATCTGGGTCTAAAAATTGACCAAAACTTAAAATGGACTGAACACATTACGTATTTAAATAATAAAATTAAAAAACTAAGTTATTTTTTCAAAACTATCAGGAATGTCCTCATTAAAAAAGACTTAATCAAGATTTACATGGCTCTCTGCCAATCACTGTTAGAATACGGTATTATCGGATGGGGCGGTGCAAATAAAAACATACTAAATCCACTAATTAAAACTCAAAAAGCTATAATGAAAATTATACTGAAAGTTCCTGTAAGAACTAGCACTGACGAAATCTTCAACAATCTTAACATCATGTCAATTAAACAACTATATTCTAAAACTATACTCATTTACATTCATAAGTACAAAACCCAAGAAATAACAACTAATACGTACATTAGAAACACTAGATCTCATGGTCAAAAACTTATCCAACAAGTAACTACTAACACAACATTTGGGCAAAAAGCTTCTTATATTATGGCATTAAACTTTACAATAAAATACCACTCTCACTCAAAAACCTCAACATTATAACATTTAAATTTCAAATAAAAAGCTGGATACTAAATATAGGGAGATCAGAAATAGAAAATATACTGATATCAAATACAGACTAAAACCAAATCTAGTAATCTGAATTATAAAAAAAAAACACTATCTTATTTACTTTATAATTATTTAAAAAAATACTACATGATATATGTTATGTCGACTCCAGATACTAATATCTACAGCCCGTATGTTTGACGAATATCTACAGCTCATATGTTGAACTAATATCTACGAACTTCAGAGTGTTGATTAATATCTACAGAGCGTAGGTTGAACTAATATCTACAGAGCGTAGGTTGGACTAATCAGCTAAATGTGTCCAATAGTCCGATATTAGGGATTTTTACATACATACTTACATAAATTAAGTTTTTTAAACTGCATACGCAATATTACGTTATTCCAATATGCTATACATAATTGCAAATCCAACCTCTGACAGTACTGTAGATATTCGTCAACACTTTGGTTCTCATAGATATTAATCAACAGTTTGAGCTGTAGATATTCGTCAACACTTTGATTCCCATAGATATTAGTTCGATTTTTTCAGTTTTTGGAATTCCTGTAGATATTAGTAGACGCCTCCGTTATGTCTAATTCATATCAATTTCTTATAATTAAATTATAATATGTAAATGAAATCCTCAGCACGGGAGATCCCAGTGAGGATATCAATCATTATCTCTACTGTTACTAAGAAATGAAGATTTAATTTACGCACCAGATTTAAATGTCCGGGTTAAATTTTCCCCCAAACAAAAAAAAAAAAAAAAAAAAAAAAAAAAAAAAAAAAAAAAAAAAAAAGAAGGAAAAACTAAACCCTTTCATACACTTCCCCAAATGATCATCTAGTGAATCCACGTTATGCAATTGCACTATATAAGTATTATAAATACAAAACAATACAAGAACAACATGTCAACCTACTAGAGACCAAATGGGAATATAATTCACCGACTCCAGATATTTTCATATCAGAGGGTTCGGCTCTGTGGCATTTCTAATTGAACCTATAAATCCTACTGATCCCTCAATATAAATATTTAAAAAATCTTTTGTAATCCTACATGTATTTAAAATTACTGCTTTTTGCATTTTTATATACAAATTCTTTGACAAATCTAATATGCTTAAATTTTGAATCAGATTCCTAGGTATTATGCCAGTGGCCGAAATAACAAATGGTAATATTTTTATAGTCTGAGAATGCCAAATTCTTTTAATCTCATTTCCTAAATCTGTGTATTTTCTAATTTTTTCAGAAACAGTTTTTTGAATATTACAGGAATTTGGAATAGCTACATCAATGATATAAGTTATTTTTTTAATTTTGTCATGTAAAACTATATCAGGTCTATTATGACTAATTGTTCTGTCTTATCAGTATAGTTTTATCATAATATATTTTATAAAATTCATTTTCTATAAATGAATTTGGTTCATATTCATAATAAGGTACTACATTACGGCAATCAATCAAGTTATGTTTAATTACCAAACTTTGGTGAATTATTTTTAAAACCTGATTGTGCCTAAATGTATACTCGGAAGGCGCTAATATAGAACATCCCGATATAATATGTTCTATAGTTTCGGGAAAAGCCAAACATTTTCTACATAAATCATCAATTTGATTTATATCTTTGATTATATGCTTTCTATAATTTTTAGTATTAATGACTCTATCTTGAATGGCAAGCATAAATCCTTCTATTTCTGCGCTCAACTCTCCAATACTCAACCATTTGTTTG
The DNA here is from genome assembly GCA_917880885.1 of Limnephilus marmoratus. Classification (NCBI taxonomy): domain Eukaryota; kingdom Metazoa; phylum Arthropoda; class Insecta; order Trichoptera; family Limnephilidae; genus Limnephilus; species Limnephilus marmoratus. The sequence goes on along the minus strand of OU862910.1, from coordinate 18,072,894 downwards.
ACGAAAGTTTGTCAACATACGTTTGGTTGAGATAATTGAAGTGTTTTGCGTGAATAATTTTATTTGACCAGGAATCTAATAATTCCTGGTTAGTATTTATAAGAATGTTGGCATTCTCGTCATATAAATTTAAAGGTGTAATATTTCTATCTGCCTTGCAAATTATTTTGTGCATTTCTGAGCTATTAGCTTTCCTATGGAAAAAATTTCTAAGCATTTCTACCTGATTGTGTTTCAAAGATGTTATTTTGACTACACCTCTACCTCCTAAATTTCTAGGTAAATTAATTTGTTCTATAGCTGAATTTGGATGATGGCAATTAAATTTTGTTAACGTAGTTCTAATTAATCGTTCTAAACTATCTAAATCTGTATTGGACCATTTAATTATGCCAAATGAGTACGTTAGTAGAGGTATTGCCCAAGTATTTATTGCTTTTACTAAATTTTTAGCAGATAGATTGCATTTTAAAATTTTTCTGATCCTAGTTTGAAATTTAATCCTAATATCATTTTTAATACTAGTGTGATCTAATCTATTCGATTGCGGGTATCCTAAATATTTATAAACCTCATCCCCTTTCATACTTTGAATTTTGAAATTTCTAAATATACCCTCGTCTCCATCTACAATTTTGCCTTTCTCTATATGGATAGTTTTACATTTATCTAAACCAAAAGTCATTTTAATATCATCTGAAAAAATTTTAACTACCTTAATCATTTTCTCTAAATTTGATTCAGAATTTGAAAATAATTTTATATCATCCATATATAATAGATGTGAAACTATACTACTCTCTCTTGTATTACCCTTAATTTTTATTCCAAACTTGCTTTTAATTAACATTTTAGAAAGGGGATTCAATGCTAAGCAAAACCAAAGAGGGCTCAATGAGTCTCCTTGAAAAATCCCTCTTTTTATTGAAATGCCCGGTACTACTATTTTCTTACCTTTTAAATTAACTAGCAAATCTGTATTCCAAAAGGACATAATATTTTTCAAAAAGCTAATTATAATTGGGTTAACTTTATATATTTTTAATATTTTGATTAGCCACGAGTGCGGGACACTATCAAAAGCTTTTTGATAATCTATATAACAAGTATGTAAATTACGCTTTTGATTTTGAATTTGTTTTAAAATTACAGAATCAATAACTAACTGTTCTTTACATCCCATATGTTTTCTGCGACAACCTTTTTGTTGTTCAGATAAAATATTTTTTTCATCCAAATGAGTATATATTAAATCTGTCAAGCAAGAGGTTAAAATTTTGTATATTGTCGGTAGACGTGTAATGGGTCTATATTGAGAGGGATTATTAATATGTTCGCTTTTAGGCAACATATAAGTAATGCCCTTAGTTAGAAAATTAGGAAAATTTTGAGGTTCTCTGACAAGTTTTGAAAGATTTTTTGCAAAAAGAGGATGTAAAGTAGTTAGACGTTTGTACCAAAAATTATGTATCCAATCGCAACCCGTGGCTTTCCAATTATGAGTATTTTTTATAATTTTGGCTAACAATTCAACCGATATATCAGAAAAACTCATTTGTTCAATGTCTGAACAATTGAGTTCTTCATTTTCTATCCAGTTACCTGCCTCATTATGTTTTATATCTTTACTCCAAATGTTTGTCCAAAAATCGCGCATATCTGATTCAGATGGCAACGGAATATTATTATTCGAAATAATATTCTGTTTATCGTCAAGTTTGGAATAAAATATTTTCTCATTTTTCTGAAATAATCTATTATTATTTCTTTTATTATACGTATAATTATATCTTTTTAATCTACTAGCTTTTACACCTAATTTTTGTTTTAATAAATCTAATAAATCATTGATTATATTTTCATTATTATTACTACCAATGCTATAACCAAATTTTCTCCCAATTTTATTATTATTATTTTTACGCACCAGATTTAAATGTCCGGGTTAAATTTTCCCCCAAACAAAAAAAAAAAAAAAAAAAAAAAAAAAAAAAAAAAAAAAAAAAAAAAGAAGGAAAAACTAAACCCTTTCATACACTTCCCCAAATGATCATCTAGTGAATCCACGTTATGCAATTGCACTATATAAGTATTATAAATACAAAACAATACAAGAACAACATGTCAACCTATTAGAGACCAAATGGGAATATAATTCACCGACTCCAGATATTTTCATATCAGAGGGTTCGGCTCTGTGGCATTTCTAATTGAACCTATAAATCCTACTGATCCCTCAATATAAATATTTAAAAAATCTTTTGTAATCCTACATGTATTTAAAATTACTGCTTTTTGCATTTTTATATACAAATTCTTTGACAAATCTAATATGCTTAAATTTTGAATCAGATTCCTAGGTATTATTATTATTTCAATTATATTATTATTATTATTATCTTTACGTTTGTGGATTTGACTCCAATTTTAATACTTTTCTGAAGCAGTATGGAGGACGGTTTTTGCAGTCACGTCTCTTTCAGTTATTCACCTCGGTCTATGAGTATGTGCCAAATGATTTGTTATATGTAGAATTATTGTTACAATTGGATTACATAGGTTACCATAATGCTATTATTCTAGGTCTTAACACTTTTTTCTTTGGTGGATCTCCCGAGCCATAATAGTAAGTACCGCTAGCGCTCAATTTACATGACAGATTTCTTAGGCATTTCTTTCTCGAAAATTCACTTTTGAAACTTTGTAATATAACACCGAATTTTAAATACTGGATTGAACCTTTTAATGGAATTTTTATATACTGATACATTTTTGAACGCATTCTCAAAACTGGTCACCAGGCAGTTTTCACAAGAGTATTTCAAAATCAAATAGCTTTTAATTCTCAGAAGTCCACATAATTTTTTTGCACAGAATTTTTTCTCTTTAAAACCTCATCTAAAATGTGACCAACTTCTAAGGGGGCGTTCAAGAATTACGTAACGCATTTTTTTAAGATTTTTGACCCCCCCTCCCCCCCATGTAACGCGCCGTAACGTTTTCCTTATCGCCCCCCCCCCCCACCCCCTCCCCCAGTACTGGAAAGTTGCTTAAATACCTTTTTTCTTGTTTTAATCGCGTTTTGCGGTAATAAATAAAACAAGAGATTTCGAGAACGAAAAAGATTGAAATCTCGGAAGATTTTAATTCCCTAGTTTTATTTATCTAAATAAAGAAAACCATGTTACGTAACGCGTTATTTGAACCCCCCCCCGTAACGCACAGTAACGTTTCACAAGACCCCCCCCTCCCCCCCAAGTGCGTTACGTAATACTTGAACGGCCCCTAAGTAGTTGGCAGATAATTAATTATTCAACGAAATTCTATTTGAAAGGAGTACTTTGTCTATTTTTTAGAACAATTCAGAAACTAAACTTAGTTCTAATTAAAAAACTTTGTTTTTAATTTTGGAACAACAAGGTTCCATTTGCATATTTTACGGGCAACTTAGTTCTAACTGCATAGATAAAATATATTTGGAGAAACATGGTTCCATCTGCCAATTGTGCCAAGAAACATGACATTTAGTGTAAAACGAATCAAAATAACCAGAAAGAACCCTGGTATTCTGAGTTTCCCTGATTTCCAAAGCAACAAGTTAGTTGTTAAAGGAAATTTGTTCACAATAATATCGTTAGGTAATTATTACAATTAGCAGCTTTGTTGGGAGATTTATAAAATGGTATTAATCTGATAAATCGGTTGTTGTATATTTTACTGATAAGTATGGTCGAATCGTAGATTGATGTGTTGGGAACTGTATACTTATATTTTGGAAATAGAAAATTGCCAATCTTTTTTTTTATGTATTTATTTACAAAAATGAAATGAGTTACCTAATTGTTACATGCAAAATGCAACAAAATCAACTTAAAACCCTGTCTAAAATGTATCTCTATGTAAGTTAACAGATAATTAATTATTTAACGAAGTTCTATGAGTATTTTATATCTTCTTCTAACACAGCAAACTTATTTTGTGGCATCATTATGATTGAAATTAATAGATTACTTCGTTTTTACCACTTTTATTGTTTATAAATCTTTTATTGTTTATAATATTTTATATCTATTTTTTATAACAATGAGGTACCATTTCAATTCAGCAAGTAAACTGAGTTCTATTAAAAAATACTTTATTTTAAATTTTTTAACAATAAGGTTCCATTTGTATACTTTACAGACAACTTAGTTCTATCTGCATAGATAAAATATTTTTGGAGCAACTTTGTTCCATCTACCAATTGTGCCAAAAAACTAAAAAAAATAATCAGATAAGACCCTGGTGCTCTGAGTTTCCCTGATTTTCAAAGCAAAAAAATTCTGTATATGTATATTCTTTACTTAGTTGTTGCCAAAATGCCACATGTTTTTTTTTTGCATGGAATATTATTAAACATAAAGAAAATTCATTCACATTAATATCGTGGGGTAATTACTACGACATAATCTGAAATTAGCTCTGTTGGGAAATTGAATTAAAATATGATAATCAATCTGATAAATCGGCTTTTGTGTATTTTTACTGATAAGCATGGTTAAATCGTAGATTGATGTGTTGGGAACTATAATACTTATATTTTGGAAATAAGAAAATTGCTAATAAATTTTTTCGTATTTATTTACAATAAACAAAAATTTTAACAAAACATAAAACGACTTCAAAAAATGCACTAAAAAGTAAAAAAATAATTTCGTATTCTTCTACAACTTCATAATCAACTTACTTTTTCTTATCATCAATATGTAGGACGATTGTTATTTTTGGAGTCGGTGTCAGTCAAGGTAGGTGTGTAACTACATACATAGTTATAGGTGAGGTGTGCTTGTATCGCACAAGTGACTTGACGAGGCGAGAGGCGCGGGGAGCTGTCAAGTGAACCCGCCGGGCCGGGTACCTTTGCTGACACCGACTCCAAAAATAACAATCGTCCTACATATTGATGATAAGAAAAAGTAAGTTGATTATGAAGTTGTAGAAGAATACGAAATTATTTTTTTACTTTTTAGTGCATTTTTGAAGTCGTTTTTTGTTTTGTTAAAATTTTTGTTTATTTTTTGATTTTTAGTGAATCTGAAGTACACTAACTAATTTGTCTGAATATGGGTAAACCTACTAAACGTACTGCTCATATGAGACAGACATAATTTGACCATAGCGACGTTAAGGTCAAATTAAGAGATTCGGCCGAGTTTCATTAATTTGTCATGGATCCGATAATCAGAACCTAACCAAACTCTCATTAAACTACCCTTGAAGTACATCCTTTCCAATAAAAAAAGAATCATCGAAATCGGTTGGCGTGATATTGAGTTATTCGTCCATTTGTCGCACACATACTTATGCAAATTTAAGACTTATATGGTTTTCTCATGGATGCTATTGTCGGAACTGGACCAAATTAAAATGGGACCACACGGGAAGCATCAGCTTTCAAATAAAAAAAGAATCATCAATATCGGTTCACCCAGTCAAAAGTTCTGGCGTAACAAACATAAAAAAAAATAAAAAAAAATACAGTCGAATTGAGAACCTCTTCCTTTTTGAAGTCGTTTAAAAATGGAATGACTTACCTAGTTGTTACATGCAAAATGCAACAAAATCAACTGAGCAATTCCACAAATTTTAATGCTACAAATAGCTAAGTCTAGTTGCTTATTTGAAACATGAAAAAACACTTGTGGTAACTAGAGCTACCTAATAATAGAATTAAACGATATTCTGTATTGGAGACATCTACAAAAACATATTCAAATAACTCAAATGATTCCAATGCATTACGACTTTTCTATTTGTAACATTCGCAGACGAGGAAATAGAATTTTATTTTAGTGTGTAACTCAGGAACGCTGATTTCTTAGTTACATAGTTGTAGTAATTACCCCATGATAATATGTTACTTCGTATTCACTTTTTCGTAAATTTCAATTTTTACTATTTTTTCAGAATTCAAACTTTTAATCTCAATACCTCAGTTTTATACAAATGCCAGATAGAACATGTTATTCTAACGGAATGAGATCATTATAAAATTATGTTTGTAATTATTATTGCTCTAACGTGACTAATAAGAACGAAAACAACTCTGTCACAGTGACAGCCACTGACATTTTTGGTCCACAAACAAGCTTCTATAAAAGGATTCATGCTGAGCCAAATTCTGAAGTGTACATTTCACTTATTAGAAGTCAAATTGGGTGCAGTTAAAGCAAGTTATGCAATGTGAGTCATTTTATACAGTCATGGTTTTTTTAATAACCCTATTTGTGGCTGTGATTTTTGGTCATCAGTCGTAAAGTAGTTTAAGGAAAAGACTTAGTTTGGAATATGGCTTTTAATCCCGGCAATTTGTTTATTTTTTCCCAAAGTAATGATTATCATCAACGTTATTGAAATTCATTACATCATACTGAAGTAGATCAGGGTTCTAGGCAAAATATAGTAAATAAGACCTTAACCCCTCAGGCCACGGGCCTCTTTTATCAGAGGGACAAAGTATTACCATTTTGCAATAAAATCCAAATTAATGGAATATTTCTGAATGGATCTGAAGCTGTTATTGAAAGGCGATGAAATACACTGTCAAATTTTATAATTCGACATATACGTATAATTTTTTTAATATAAATTTTTGAATGCGAACACAATAATTTCTGGTGTTTTCTCTTTCTAGATCATATTTCTAACCATGATAGTAAGGGAGACACAACAATTACTATGAGATCTAATGAGTTGTTCCGAAAAGCGAACAAATAGACCTAACGGGTTAAAATGATTTGCCCGTATCTCTAGCTGTATTATTTATGAACTCTATCAGAAGATTTCTTCTTCTGGTCATAATGCCATAAATCAGAATACAAGTTATGCACAGAAGACGGTGCAAATTAAGTATTGTGGGTTCTGATTATAGCTGACAACCACTCTGGCTGAAGCAACTGCTCTAGTCTGGAGCCAGTGAGACTATGGCATCCCCAATCGGGGTATATTGAGAGTATTTTTCACTTTCAAAAGTGGCGCAAATTTACTTCATTTTATTTTTTATTAATTAATTATTTTTCGTAAAGCCAAAACGTAGATAATACCATACTGTTAAAGTGAATTTTTTTTCTTTAACTAACCCGGTGGAGGTAACATCCTCAGGCAAAATTAATAAATAAGATCGGCACTGCAATTGCAGGGCTTCATACCGTGTGTGCACACGATTCTTCAAAACTGTAAATGAAGGGCATGACCCTTAAGGGGTTAAAATTTCATAAATTTTTTATGATCAATATTAATAAATTAATTATTTTCCAGGTGGAGCAGCAGCAAATAGTGGTTCCATCACATCCGGCAGTGAACTTCTCTCCGTGGGTGGCAGTCCTATGGCTGGCCTCACCAGAACCCAGGCCTGGACCATAATCAGGACCTTGCCCATTGGACCCTTCACACTCCAACTGAGGCCACAGTGACTTCCAACCTTCACAACTGGGTCCAATAATTGCATAACCAAACACTGTCAAACTTTAAAAAATCTTTGTTTTATTTGATTTTACGCTATCCTATTCGTACGATACGGTATGTTATAAGTGGCTAGGGTCGTGTCGAGATAAAAACAAAAAAAATGCCACACGAACTGAATCACCGCACTCAGCAGTCAGCATGACTGCGGTAAATGTTCATTAGTAATTGTGCAGGCTTAAATCGGATAGGTTGGGACGGAGGGCTCGATAATGGAAACAATTTCGATATTTCGAAATGGATGGCAACCCTAGTCGAACCCAATTTTTTTTGGAGTATTGATTTTCTGATTGATTGAAATCTTTTAAATTAGTTTATTTTTATGAATATTTGAGTATCTTTACTTTTTTAGTTAAATATGATTGATTTACATCTGCGAAAGGAAAAGACGATGAGTCAAAATAAGCACCTACAAGATGAGAATATTTTCTCAAGCATTTGTCTTTGTTGTGTTTTTAAAATGTTTACTGCCTCATGTTATTTTATAATTTTGGTTTTTAACCTTTTCCCCGCGTCGAACTACTCTAAATACCTATCCATCCAATTTTATGTCAAATTACAGCATATTATGGCATGATTTATCATACTATATAAACAGATGAGATTATTATCTACAATTTGAAACCAAATCGTCGTCTGTAAACACTCCTAGATGTTTATAAAAACAAAAACATTAAATTCCATACAAAAACTTACCCATGTTATCTTAAAGGCGGCGCCATTTATCCGCGTGCTTGTACTCAGGACGCTGCGTCGATAGACAAAAGTGGTACCTCAATCGCTTATTATTATTAATTCGTATAAACAAGTTCTAAAACTCAACACTTAAAAATAACACGAAACGAATAGATTTTGTCATATAATAAACATTGTTTTAATTATCAAAATCACAGTTTCACAACACAAACAAATGTTTAGAATACGCGCGATCTCGACAAATGTTTTTGACGCTTGTCCAATATGGCGCTTGTCCAATACTGCGAATTACTACTAGCGCCATCTGACGAGTAAATTGTGAACTATGGCACTCAAAGGCATGAGGACACATTCACTTGATTATAGATGTTCCTTACGAAATACAATTTCAGTTTCGAAATATGCCTGAAGATGTCAGCATCGTGATAGTTACACGAATGTCCTAGCGAGCAGGAAAAAAAACTGTGACATAGGAGCGCTGTGATATCGGCAGCCGAAGTTAGCGTAACAAGGGCTGATACGGGCGCGTGTGAGGCATGGCTTTTGCCGTTTCAACTGTTGTTACGATCGCGTGGAAAAAGTTAAATAAGGTGCAAATTTGCATGCATATGTCACAACATTTTTTTTTTACTCATCGCCATCTTTCTATCGCTCATGGAATTTGTCTAGAAAATTAATTGAGTTGCTTGTTATGAGTTACTTATATGTTACTAAGCCACACAATGTTAGTCAGCACGGCTGTAGAAATTTTTTATTAGTAAACTGCGTTGTTGCATTGTGCAGGTTTAACCTGGGACATTATAGGTTTTATCGGGACATAACTCAATAACTGTGGCAGATGACAACCCTAAGTGATGGTTTGACAGTGTTTTGGTAATGAATCAGAATATGTATATATGCTTCTAATGAAACTACTATTTTTCTAGTAGAATACATAAAACAACATATTAACCATTATCTGACAAATATCCCAACAATGTTTATTGTATAAATTACAATATTATTATTGTATTTGACATGTACGATAAACAATTATTATTTTTTTTATTATCACTCTTTATTGATTTTGATTTTGCAATATAATAACATAAAGCATGTACATATAATCAGATATTGATATAAACATAAAGAGATTAGCATATTATTGCTAAATGTTTTTTGTTATAATTTCTAGATAGGCAATGATGTGTAATAAAAGATGATTGAACATACGTTTTAATATCAATGATTCAAAAACAATATTCAATTAGGCAACCATTTAAAATCTTCATTTCACAGAAAAAAATCATAAATACCTGATCATTTTCTTTTTATTAATGTAATAAAAATAGATTGTGTTATTTTACGGCATCTACTACATAACTGAAAAATGGTCACTGTATTTTAACGTAAGTATGGGAATTTTTATATTATTATTTTTAAAGTGATCATTTGAATTTTAAGTCAGTGGTCTGTTGTACTAATTTAATAATATTTACATTGATCATTGAAAAATAATATGCATAAATTGAAGATGTTTGTGAAAGAAATATTTCAAAAGATATAAGGTGAAATATCTTACAACTGTGCCAATTTTTAATTATTCGTGTATATAGACTGATCACGTGCCTTAGGTGATGTGCAAACAAATTTATTAGTTTATGTTAAGTTAAAAAACACTATCATAATAATGGTATTTTGCGTAAATTTGCATAAATATTTATTCTTGCCTAAGTTCAACTAAAACATAAGGAATGATCATTGATCACAATGGTGAGATGTTTTGTAGATTTTATTATTTACAGTTTTAAATTAGTTTGTTTTAAATTCTTAACAATTCTGATACTGATCAAAAGAAATTATAATAAAAAATACCACTTGTAAATAAATTGTCATTATTTTTAGTCAAATAAGTTTAATTTGGTAGCTTGTTTTTATTCCAAAAGGTTTGGCAGCTAGGTATACAGTATTTTATTTGAAAAATCTGTGTGAATTAATAAGTTGACTTTAATTTTAAATAATATACTAATCCTGGACGTTTTTATTATTTAAGTTTAAGATACTTATTGAGTTGATACATAACTTTCATAGCATTTAAAAAAAAAATCTGGATGTGAAGAATTCATCTCGATTTTTGAGACTGCTTGATGGAATTTGATGTAGCAGAACCAAGATTATAGAGCGGTGTTTATGGTGGAGTTCTCACCAAAAACAACAGAAAAGGTTCTAGTGGCCTTCTACGCCTCAACTCTTTGGAAAATCTCGAAAATGCTACGAACTTGTGTAAAAAAACCAATATTTATAAATACAATACCATCATATTACTAAGAACTGATTGTTGTGGCAATGTACCTACTTGCATTTATGATTTAAGTATCTTTGAATCATTACTTGTTTGCAATTTTATTATATTTTTTTAATCCTTACCTATAAATTAAAATATAAAATAATATATTATTTATATAACTTATTTTGTTTGTCTTGCCTTTTATGTATTTTATTTTATTTTTTAAGTAGTTTCTTTTAATATTTTCAATTCGACACAGTGGACTTGTTCTTCAGCTTATGAAAGAAAAGTTGAGGAGCTCAGTATCAAAGTGGGACATACGCCACTTTTTCTAAAATGCATATTTTGATTGATTATGGTAGTACGTCTGATTCTCTAACTGAATAACTGAGAGAATCTATCGAAAACGGACAATTAATACAAGAAATCGCATGTTAAAGTTTGCACTTTGTTTCAAAAGCGGACACTTACAACTCATGTTTGCAACAAACTCGGACATTCAATACAAAAACCAACAAAAACGTTACAAAAAGTGTCATGGCGGCTGTTATTTTGACAGTCAAGCACCAACCGCCGAATGTGATCGTGGGTTAACAGTTTTAGGCTGAAATTTGAGGTTTATTGAAGTTTTCCAGCACCAAATTCACCAAAATATGATAAAATGGAGATCATTAATGCTTGTAAGCGCGTAACCAACTCCGAAAATTGGAAACGAGCAAAAGAAAAGCCTTTAAAATAAGTCAATTCACCCACAATACTAATTCAAATCTGTGCTCATTTCAATGAAATTTTCTTATATAAATACGATGATTAGAACCTCGAATCCTACGTTTATGAGACTAATAAACCCATTTTGATGAATATAATTAAAATTAGAATTGAAAAAATGGCAATATATTGAATAATTAAATATTGAGTTTACGGCGCTTATTTTGCGTTTATACCGGAGTTGGCTTATTATTATCACAAACTGAGTAATTTTATTTGTAATAATTTATTATTACGTTATTAATAAAAAATAAACTTCATTAAAATGAACTTGAATAGCCTTTTCTTTCATATTATGTACCTTGGATCTTTGTAAGTTACCGTTTTAAAAAACGGACACTTGCAGGCTCATGTGTTTCAAAAACGGACAATTGCTCGTTTTAGTATCAAAAGCGGGCATAGTCATTTTTAAATTTAAAAATAAAATAGTTAGAGTATTAAATTATAGAATATTATGTATGGCTTGTGATTCTTTATGCGCAAGGATTATGCAGGTAGAAAAAAATTCAGATATTTCATACCAGCATATTCGAAACAAAAAACTCACTCTACTGAAAAATAATCCAAATGGCTTATGTCCCACTTTGATACTGAGCTCCTCAGTTAATGATTGCAAATTTAGTTCACAAAACAAAAAAAAGTAAATGCACACATTACTTAATTGGTGAGATTATGTCTGTAGAATAGAGGTCCAACTGTACCTGAAAAGAATTTTAGTTATTCGTTAATTTAAATGCTTAACTTACATGCGCTGATACCGTAATATTACCAGAAAACTCTTACACATATATCAGTGACGCGCATCACACCACCAGGTGGTTAGACCACTGTCTGGTGACGAACAATATCTTTAAACAGATTTTAGACATGAAAATACACTACGACGTGGACTGGACCGATCACAGGCCTCTCGAATTGACCCTACAAACGGAAGGAATACCGAAAACCGAAATTTATTCATGTATAAAAACCGACTGTGCAACATGGAATCCTAAAAATGAACACGATATCCATAGTTATACTCGAACATCACAAGTTTTTCTACAAAAAATTAAACAAGATCTTACGCGGTACGAGAGAAGTGACAACCCTGATCGAGCTAACATTAAGACACTGTATACACGTATTATAGAGGCCCTGCGAAGCGCCGCGATTGCAGTATTTAACAATCGTAAACGAAGATTGCAACGACGTAAACAAATCTGTGGATGGAATGATTTTGTCGCACAAAAATACATAGAATCAAGACGTGCAATGATGATATGGATTGAAAATGGCAGGCCTCATGAGGGCTCGATTGCGGATGAACGAAAATTAAAGCGTGCTGCGTTCAAACTAGCACTGAAAAAATGCCAAAACGACTGCGAGCAAATTCAAATGGACAAAATAGCAGGAGATTTACATAGTCGTGATTTCAAACAGTTTTGGCTGAAGACAAACAAACACTGCAACGTGAAATGTAAAATTCCGTGCAACATAAATGGAGAAACAAACACTAAAGCAATTGCTAACATTTTTGCAGATCACTTCTCCATCTCTACTCCGACCTCACCGAACTCTGCAAGCAAACCACCACCTAGTCCTATCCCAAATGAAGACAGTGGCCTCTTGATCACAGCGGACATGGTCAACACCGCCCTGAGATACATGAAAGCTGGAAAATCAGCAGGTCACGACGGATTGAGTATCGAACACATCAAACACGCTGGAGGACCAATTCTTCAACTGCTGGCGAGTCTGTTTACCGACATCTTAAAGAATGGATACCTACCAACTGACATGACAAGAACAATAATAACTCCCATTCTCAAATCAAAATCGTTGGACTCTACCTCCCAGGGTAGCTACAGACCGATTTCAATTGCCACCACCATCGCACGATTATTCGAACGTCTACTACTAAACCAGATCGGTCCCAGCTTGGAAACTAAGGACAACCAAATGGGCTTCAAAAAGCAAATGTCTACCGATACTGCTATATTTACTGTGAAAAGAACCCTGGAATACTACAGGAATAAAAAGACCACCACGTATGCATGTTTTCTAGATCTGAGCAAGGCCTTCGACAGGGTTTCTCACTCTCTACTATGGGATAAACTCAGGGAAAGAGGCATATCACCGGCGGTGATACATATCCTCGACTTGTGGCATAGACAGCAGGAGAACTTAGTAAGGTGGAAAGATGGACTCTCCGAACCTTTCCTCCTGAAGAGTGGCGTTAGACAGGGAGGATGCATGTCCCCGATATTGTTCAACCTGTACATGGACGAACTCACCGACAGGCTAAACAATGCAGGGGTAGGCTGCCAAATTGGAGGACAGTTTCTGAACAACATCAGTTATGCGGACGACATGGTATTGATGGCACCATCCATAAGGGGCCTACGAATTCTTTTAAAGATCTGCGAAGAGTTTGCTGAAGAAACAAACATGCAATACAACCCCACTAAAACGGCTCTACTGGTCGTAAGATATGGACAAGGACCAAAAAATATTCCTCCAGCTACCCTGAATGGTGTGAACCTGCAGGTGACTGAAGGAACTAAATACCTTGGACACATAATCACCAGTAATCTGATGGACGATGACGACATCGATAGGCAAAGAAGAGCTCTCAGTGTAAAAGCAAACATGCTCAGTAGAAGATTCCGCCTTTGCAGTACTGCTGTAAAAAGGACGCTCTTCCTTTCCTTCTGCGCAACACTGTATACGTCTGAACTCTGGGCAAACTACAAGAAGAGTAGTATAGAAAGACTTCGGGTTCAGTATAACAACGCCTTCCGCATAATGTTTGGTCTCCCCAGATATTGCAGCGCTTCCCGGATGTTCACGGAGGGGCGAGTTCCTGGCTTTGCAGCCCTTATTAGATCCAGGGTGGCAGGAATGAGGGAAAGGATAAGCAGCTCTGGAAACATCCTCGTCATGGAAGCCCGCATCAGTCCATCATCCAGTATTGATGCACAATGGAGAAAAATACTGGCTCCTTACGTGCACACAGAATCCTGAAAGCTTAATATTATTATTTCTTTTGTTTTCCATTTACTACTATTACCTTATTATCTTTTTTTGTTTCGTGTACATTCATATCCAACTTCTTTTTCTTTTTTTTCCTTTCAAATACTTTGTACATGTATGTTTATATTATACCCTTATGGAATGTGTGGGATTGCACTCTCCTCCCCACATACTGGAATAAACACTTATTTATTTATTTATTTATTTATTTATTTATTTTAAATGTATGTTCCTCGATATCAAAATACAAAGTAAAATAGCGAATCATGATTAAAAATTTATTATTATTTTGAGCGCATAATAAAAATTTTGAATTACATACTTTGTGTTTTTGGTTAATTTTTTTGAAGCCCTGCTTTGCCAAGCAATTCTGGTGTTTAATGTTTTTAAATCTGTTTTTGATTGTTTTGTTTTTTGTTGTACCTATTATCGGTGTTTTAATAAGAGTTTGAAAAACTATCTTCAGCAAAGCTGTTTCTAAATCTTGTGTTATAAATGTGAAAATAATATTATTTTTAATTTTTCAAATTTAGTTTGTCTTATGTTTGAAAGTTTGTCATTATAATAACTAATATTTGCGTGATTGTTAATTTTAAATTGAAATTTTATGTTGCCTGTTTTGCCAATATTATTGTTTTTTTGGATTTTTTTTGCATATTTTAGTTGTCAAAATATGAATAAAGATAATAATTATACATCATTTATATCTAGTGTTATTATTTCATCATCATTGTTAATTGTTAGCTGTGGTGAACGTATGTCTTGCGGTATGAAAGAGACATGCGTGTATGAGTGAGACAGCATGAGGTACGTATAAAAGGGTGTGATTGCTGTCTACCGTCCTCTTTGCATTATCGCTTCGTAGGAAGCACGACCTGTAACATATCTCGGAATAAACTCGCTAAGTCTACCTACGACTAATTATTGTGTCAATCTCCCTAACACTGAGATCACATATAAAGGAAGCTGGATCCACCCCCGGAGTCCAGGAAGTTAATGTTGATACCGGCCACGGTCATCACATTTGGCGCAGCCGATAAAGGAACGAGAAGCAGCCAAAATCACATTTGGCGCAGCTAAAAAGGATCACGGGCAGCCAAAATTACATTTGGGGCAGCCTATAGAGGAATCCGAGATTGAGGCTACAGGGGCAACAGGCAAGAGCAGCAGAAATTGGCATCCGAGGAACAGCAAGGCGCTGGATTGGTTATTCAGTGCCGTGAACCAGGAGTATTCTCGTAAGGCGGGGATACGGAAAAGTCCGGATCTTCAAGAGAAGAGCTGGACAGGTGCAGACCTCACGGAAGGCGCATTAGAAGGAAGACCAGGGTACGGGAGCCAGGAGACGGTCCGCGGAAGGGCGAGATCGGAGCAGCAGCATCAAGTCAACAGAGTCGTGAGTTGAGTGTTGTTTGTAAAATTTTCTGCTTATTGATTGTATCTGTGTGAAGATGGAAGGGGGAGAACTGCCCAGGTTCTGTCATTTGAGGGACAAACTGGAGACGTTCGTATTGCAATACGAACAGTTCATCCTCGTCAATGATGACAAGTTAAATTCGTTAGAAAAAAAGAGAGCGGTTTTAATATCTCATTTACACACAGAGACAATAGATTTATTGATTGATTTGTGTTTTCCTAAAAAAATTACAGATATTACGGTCGAAAATTTATTGTTATTACTAGAGAATCATGTAGGTATCAAACGAAATGTGTTCAAAGAGCGCGAAATTTTTTTTGCTACGAAACAAAAAAGTTCAGAATCGGTTAATGATTATATAGCACGGTTAAGAAATCTCGTTAGATTTTGCAAATTCGAGGACAGACTTGAATATAATTTAAAAGATGTTTTTGTCACCGGTCTTCGAGTGGGGTGAATTAAGGAAAAATTATTCGTGGAAGCTGAAAACTTTTCATTAAAAAAGGTTGTAGAATGTGCTATTGCTATGGATTCATTCGAGGTAATGAATAAGCAAATTAAAACGGAAAGTGTTGATTTAGTAAATAAATTTAAAAATACATCGAACAATTTGTCACAAAAACAAAATTCGGTAGGTAAACATTTTTTTAGAACTTCGGACAAGAATTTTACATCGTACAGAGCGAGGTCAGCGGACCGAACAAAGTGTAAACATTGCGGGAATTATCACGATTCAGTAAACTGTAAATTTAAAGACGTGTTTTGTTATAAATGCAGAGTAAAAGGGCATATTGGGAAGATATGTCGCGGTTTAAAATATAATAACATTTCTTCAGTGTTCGTAAATACGCAGGAACATAAAAACATGTTGCGGATAAACGCAGTATATTGTGAACCAATATTGTGCAAAGTTTTAGTGAATAATGTGGAACTAAACGGTTTATTGGACACAGGGGCGGCAATTTCGATTTTAACGGACGAAGATTATGTTAAACATTTCAAACATTTGATGTTAAAACCAAAGGATTTAACCTTAATGGGTTACGCTAACTGTAAGTTAAATTTATTGGGTTGTATCTTATTAACAGTTGAATTTAACGGTTATAGGGAAATGTTAGAATTTTGCGTAGTAAAACAGGGAACAATTACGGTTCTAGGGCGTGATTTCATTAAAAAGTTTAATATTGGATTTACGGGCTTACAATCTACTTTATCCCAGGAGGGAAGTGAAAATGTTTCTCACAATATGGTTGAGAATAATACTAGTGTAATTGATAATTTAATTCGGAAATTCCCGGAGGTTTTTTCGGAGAAACTGGGTAAATTCAATAAATATAAAGTGCATTTGAAATTAAAAGAGAATGCGGAACCGAAATTCTGCAATCCGAGAAATATACCGTTTGCTTTAAAAGCAAAGGTTAAATCGGAATTGGGATGTTTACAATCGGAAGGTATTTCAGTTCCGGTAAACTATAGTAAGTTTGCGTCACCAATCGTTCCAATAGAAAAAAATAATGGGGAAATAAATGAACAATCAATTTCAGCCCAGGAGGGTAGTGAAATTTTTTCTCATAGTGTTTTTGAGAATGATAGAAGTGATTTACAATCAATTTCAGCCCAGGAGGGTAGTGAAATTTTTTCTCATAGTGTTTTTGAGAATGATAGAAGTGATTTACAATCAATTTCATCCCAGGAGGGTAGTGAAATTTTTTCTCATAGTGGTTTTGATGATGATAGAAGTGATTTACAATCAATTTCATCCCAGGAGGGTAGTGAAATTTTTTCTCATAGTGTATTTGAGAGTGGTAGAAGTAAAGTGAATAAAAAAATTCGAAAATTCCAGGAGGTTTTTTCGGAGAAAGCGGGTAGTTTTAATAAAAGTAAAGTGCAATTAGAATTAATTGGGAATGAGGAACCAGTTCACGTAGAGAATGACTTGGATACTCAAATTCTAAGTTTATTTAAAAATAACAGAGATTTACCTATAACGGAAGAAATATGGAGTAGGGTGCATATTAATTATGCGGGCCCAATTGCAAATAAATATTTTCTTGTAATTATTGACTCAACCTCAAAATGGTTAGACTGTGTAGAAGTAAAGTCTCCAAATTCGTATAACACTATTAAAATATTAAAGGGTTTATTTAGTTATTTCGGGAGTGTACAGACAATAGTTCAGATAATGGAGCCGCTTTCATGTCAGCGGACTTCAAAGAGTTTTGTGAGATGAATAACATCAAACATTTAACTACTCCGGTAAATCATCCTCAATCAAATGGTCTAGCAGAAAACGCGGTTCGAACGTGTAAAAATTTAAAAAAAAAAATGATGATAAGAAATAAGTTTCAGTCAGGTTATGAGGAAAAATTAGGAAATTTTTTAATTGATTACAGAAATGCACCACACTGTACAACTGGCTTAGAACCTGCAGTTGTAATGTTTGGAAGGAAACTAAGGTCAAACTTAAACAGTTTTGTACCGAGAGGGGGGAGAGATAAGGATAATAGAATTAAGAAAGAAACAAAAATTAAAATGTCTAAATGTCAGGAAAATCAAAAATATTATTATAAAAGAAATAATAAAGAATCGGGGGGTTTTTCGATTAATCAAAAGGTAATGGTTAGAGATTTCAGAGACCAAAACAAGGATAAATGGGTACCAGGGAAAGTGTATAAAAAATTAGGAAAAAAACTTTATATAATTGAGGTAAATTTAAATGGTAAAATTATGTTTTGGAAAAGGCATTTTGATCAGTTGTCTAAATTATGTGTGTCATGGGAAAAGAAACACAGCAATCCTTATGTCGCGTCTGAGACGAAGAGACTGTCGTATGATGAATACGATGTCTCCAGCTTTGGCCTGGATGACAGTCTAATGGGTTTTTCTCCTTCTCATTCCAGCTCCAGTGATCCTGTGGCGTCAACGTCGGGAAATTGGAAGGACCGACTACGACCACGAACACACAGATGAGTCAATGAAGGCAGCACTCAGCTCTCGACTCAACATGAATTACTTACATTGTAAATATTGGAATATTTTATGTATTGTAAATAATTATCAGTTCATGTTGTGTAACTGTCTTCGGATTTAAGTGTGGAGGGATGTGGTGAACGTATGTCTTGCGGTATGAAAGAGACATGCGTGTATGAGTGAGACAGCATGAGGTACGTATAAAAGGGTGTGATTGCTGTCTACCGTCCTCTTTGCATTATCGCTTCGTAGGAAGCACGACCTGTAACATATCTCGGAATAAACTCGCTAAGTCTACCTACGACTAATTATTGTGTCAATCTCCCTAACACTGAGATCACATATAAAGGAAGCTGGATCCACCCCCGGAGTCCAGGAAGTTAATGTTGATACCGGCCACGGTCATCACAGTTAGCGACTGTCAATCCAATTCAGAAGGGTGATTCTGAATCTTTTGTGTTAAATCAGTATTACGAGACAATTAAGACACAAAGGCAAAATCTATCAGAAGGCATCCGTCGTGCGTTATCGGCTGTCAAATATCTGTGATTTTCTAAGGCTTGCCTATGCCTGTCGTGTGTTGATGTGAGTTAGTGTGAAACAATTACCTACTTAAAAACACAAATTACTATTTATTAGTTACTCCACTTACATATTAGCCTAATAGGCTTTCATGACTACTGGAGCGATTGTTAGCTGGTCCAAAAGTGGACCACATTTTCCTACCATTCGTAAAACATTTATTGTAATTATTTAAAACATTTCCTTGGCCAACCATTTATTTTAAAACAAAGCTTTTGAAATGCTTTATCCATTATGACCATAGATGTCGCAAATCCGAACTTCGTAGACTATTTTAGAACGATCTTAAAATAAATTTTTTAAATTTTTTTTTTCCGCTGAATTTTTGATGAGCTGTTTACAGATAAAATTAAGTCCTTTTTCCATAGTTTTGCACCTTTCATTATCAAGTATATCACAGACAACATACAGAAATCGAAAATATTCTATGTTGACTCGAATAAGTATACCTCACGACAGTTTCAATTAAAAAACATGCAGGATTCGCACGATTATAAACTTTACGATTTTTCTTTATATTTTTTTTATAAATCCTACAAACAAAATACAGGTTATTTCATTGGCTATACATATGGCACTATAATAAGTTTTTATGTCTTCCATGTTTAAATTCAAAGGTATGATTTTTTTACTGTTGGCGAAAAATTTAAAAAATGACCTTGGAAATCTCACGCAATCAAGGCAAATTTATTTCGTGAATTTGTTTCGGCGTGATCGCTCCAGTGGATAAATGACTATTAGTTTGTCGTATTATTTTGATGTTTATATGCGATGACTTTCGATTCGCAAAGTTTCCCCGCTCCAGATATCCCTTAACAAGGATTTCGAGGTAAACACACCATTGTCTCTGTCATTTGGGTAACTACTTTTAAGTTGGTGTGATAGAGAATACCGTATTCAAGAAAATCTTTAAAAAGTGTGTCTTGTACGGCCGATTTCAGGCTGACATAAAAGATATAGAATCACCATTCTGGGTGTCTTCACAATGTCCCTGAATTCCATCTTTCCAAGGTCTTGTTTATAACAAAAACTATTCATTGACTTCTAAACCATTATATTACTTAAATAGTACATATTGTCTCTTTAACATTATTTAATAATTTGATCTCAGTCTACGAATTTTTGTTATTAGTTTTTGGGGTATTATACCGTGTTGCGCTACCTCCTTCTTTAGCCAACGTTTCGGACAGCATTGCAGTGTCCATCATCAGAGCAGATGTGTAATAGTTAGGGGTGATGTTTGTACTTATCTACTTAGGAGCGATACCGTGTCGCCAGCTCTACTCCTCTGGCGCTACAACATACTTCAACATGTTTTTTTGCATTTAGCCTTGATGTAACCGTCAATTACCGGACACCATGAACTATTGAGCTTAGCTCCGTCGTCTCTATTAAACTCGTCAGCTCGTAGAGGAGTAGAGCTGGCGACACGGTATCGCTCCCAAGTAGATAAGAACAAACATCACCCCTAACTATTACGCATCTGCCCTGATGATGGACACTGCAACGCTGTTCGAAACGTTGGCTAAAGAAGGAGGTAGCGCAACACGGCAATTTATTTTCCGAGTATTTTGGTTCTGTATTTTCGAATGTTCAACCTGCTCATACAAGCAATGCCAGTGACTGTTTTAATTCAAATAGCGTTATTAGCTCAATCGAGATCAATGAAGACATAACTTTCAAATACCTTAAGTCCATCGATATCAAAAAGGGACCGGGGAACGACCAACTTCCAGGAATCTTTATAAATTATTGTAGTAAACAACTGACACCCCCCATTTTTGCCATTTTCAAACTATCGTTATCTGAAGGAACATTTCCTGACAAGTGGAAAACAGCCTTCCTTACCCCAATCTTTACAAATGGTAGTAAAAATGATGTCTCCAACTATCGACCTATATTCAAATTACCCATTCTAAGTAAAGTTTTGGAAAAAATTGTTTACGATCAATTATATTCTACCATCTCACCTTCACTCTTAACTAATCAACATGGCTTTATGAGAAATCGCTCCACAACCTCGAATCTTGTGTCTTTTATAAATTTTCTTCATGCTCAAATGGATATGCGATGCCAGGTAGATGCCATCTATACTGATTATTCCAAAGCATTCGACCGTGTTAATCACTATATTCTTTTACAGAAGTTATTTAGTCTAGGAATTCACGGTGATCTCTATAGATGGATCGCATTATATGTTAGTCTCTCTCTGGTTTCAATCCTGGGATTGGTTTGCAGCGATTTCCTTTAGTTTCCTCTTCCATTCTTCCCTGTCTTGTGCGGCTCTTTTGAGGTCTGCATATGATAAGCAGCGCACGTCCACCAGCAGGTCCTCCAAGTACTCTCGGCGTGGGCGTCCCCTAGAGTTTGTCCCCTCGGTCATACCCTCCATTATGGAATGCAAGAGGCCTTCTTGTCGTATTACATGGCCGATCCATCTTGCACGCCTTTCGGACAAGGTCCTGAGCAGGTGCCTTCCTCCTTCGATTCTTTGGAGAACCTCCTCATTTGTAATGTGGGATTTGTAATTTGTAATATGTTAGTAATCGGCACCAAATCACGGTTGTCAACGGTTTCGCATCCTGTTTAACGGAAATCGTCTCGGGTGTGCCCCAGGGGTCGCATCTCGGACCACTCTTATTTAATATTTACATAAATGACATCAATGTATGCTTTCAAATTAGTTACTTTGTGTTATATGCGGATGATATGAAAATTTTTAAACCTGTACAGTCTTTATCTGATTGTATAGAATTACAAAGCGATCTTGATCATTTGTGCGCGTATTGTGAATCAAATTTACTGTCCTTAAACATTTCTAAGTGTCACTCAATTACATTTACTAGAAATAAAAATAAAATCATCTATTCTTACAACTTGAATAATAAACCTTTACAATCTATGTCTACATGTAAAGATCTAGGTGTTTATTTATACAACAAATTAATTTTTGATAAGCATATCGAACACATAATATCAAAATCCTACAAAATGCTAGGTTTCCTATTAAAAATGTGTAAAGTTTTCAAAAGTGCTAAGACTCTTGAAATGCTGTTTTGTTCATTGGTCAGAAGTCCACTGGAGTATGCGTCCCCGGTATGGAATCCTTAATATAAGGTGTACATAGATATAGTAGAAAGTATACAGAATAAATTCTCTAAATATTTATTCAAGAAATACAACAAAACTACAAATAACACGTTAAGTTTACAAAAAAGATGCACATTATCAGATCTGCTGTTTCTGTATAACCTGCTAAATAATAAAATAGATAGTCCTGAATTGCTATCCACTATTGGTTTAAATGTCCCAATGAGGCGTACCACGCACACTTCTCTTTTTCATATAGAATCCAATAACACTAATGCAGCGAGTAACTCACCAATTACTCGCGCAATCATAACTTATACCCACTATGAAAAATTACTACACTTAGACATTTTTCATGATTCCTTGCAAACATACAAAACTAATTTATTAAATTTCTTGGCGTGAAATAATTGTTTTAAAATTACTTACACTTAACTTTTCATTGAACTTTAAACAGTCAATTACAATTAGTGAGCATATAATTCTTGATTTTAAAATGTCTCCTTATCTCCCCCCTCCCCCCTTTTTCTTCCTTTTTATTATTATTACTCATCCATTCAATAATAGGCCACTTGCATTACATTTTTTTAAATTTTTTTCCGGTTTAGGCAAATATTCTAAGACATTCTGTATTTTTTTTTTTTTTTTAATCGTATTTTTGAAACCCTGGGGATTTTTTGAAAATTTCAATACGAAAAATCAGACCATTTTTTATAAACCGGAAAGACGGGACATAATTTTATAGGTGTGAAAAAACGATAATTACATAGCCGAAAATCATTTTAAAAAAAAAGAACGTTTTCCACACGAATGGCACAGGAGAATAACGAGGCATACCAAAAATATTACATCTCATAAATATTTTTTTCCTTGATCCATCTTATTGATCATGAATCATTATAATGTACAGCGTCTATATTACTAAATTCAATGTAATATACTTGAACTTGTAAATTGTAATAATAATAAGAATATTATAAAATTTTATTTTGTTAAAATCAGCACCATAATCATTATACCTCTAAAACATGTACCGACATCCTCTTCACGTTCTGAAGAGAACCCCGTAGCCATTAATTGTACGGGGTTCTCTTCAGAACATCTGTCAAAAAATCAAACCAAATGATAAGTTCGCAGAGAACAAACAATAAATCTAGTGAACGAATTCAAAAATTCGCCTGAAATCAAAGTGATGCCATATAAAAAAATAAATCAGTGTGGAATTTTATAAAATTAATAGGAACATTTTCGGCGACGGGACATTTTCATGTAGTGACGTCACGAGCCCAAATAATGGATTTATTTATTTAAAAATAAAAAAAACTGTACATTTCTATAACTTTTTACTAACATTTTCGTAATCTTAGTAAAAAACTCTATCCACACGATTTTTTCCAAGTAGTTATGAAGTCCATGCAAGTGGCCTATTAAGTTTTAAGACCGGTTCATATCTCAGGCGTAATTACCAAATGACATTCTATGAACTTACGTAATAGGTACATAACCATGTAATAATTTAATTTAACATACCTTATAATCTGTATTATAATGTACTGTGTATGACTTAATAAATAAATACCCCAAAAACTAATAACAAAAATACTTTTGGCCGTGAAAATCTAAAATCGTATCAGTCTACGAAGTTCAGTAATTTTATTTTATTTGTGTATTACAGACTGTGTCCATTTACAATACACACGTGACACAAACTACACATGTATGCGTAAATAAAAGAAACGTTAAATAGTAACATGAGATACATACATATTTAAGCACTAATATTGAGGCACTTAATGCCTCTTGAATTCTTCAAGGCTACTGTTAAAGATGTCAACAGTTTTGGAAGCGTTAGTTAACAGCGCCATATTTATTTTACATATACCAGAAAAATATCGATTTTTTCACAATGCAGATTGCGATTGCGACGACAACTGTTTTTTTTTCAGTTTCTCCATGAGCGAAGGTCCTGAGTTCCAACAACCCTGCCAATGGAAGGCATGTTGGGAAGATTGCTTCTGTTGAAGGAGACTAGATTGTCATTTAAATCCCTTTTAGACGTAAGGGAACCAAGGGCGGATCCAGCTTTGGTGCCAGGGGGGGGTCAAATAGCACCAGGGGGGGTTACACAGTCGTGGTCAAGTCACAAGCAGTTATAATTTAATTTGAATTATAATAAATACAAGTAAAAAGTAGGTCCACCTAGGTCCTGGACCCTGCCTAGGGGGGGTCATGACCCCATGACCCCCCCCCTGGATCCGCCCTTGAAGGGAACGTATCCATACTACGTGACACGTTTAGGGGGGGAGTCTTTAAAATGTCACACTTGGTACAAATGAGCGGCGGCGGGCTTAGGTTTTTGGTCACCGGGGGGGGGGGGTTAAAAATTGCAAAAAGTTGGTCACAGTATGGGTGCGTTCCCTAATCAGATATGTTTGGATCTTTGAAATAATAATTTCTATTTATTTTTAGCCATAAATCACATCAATAAAAATGTTAATTCAATAATCTTTTATAAATAAGAAATCCTCAATACACCAAGATATGAAATCATCGACGGCATTCACCCACATCAATAAAAAATATAAATAGACTCCTACGTTACTGGTTAGGGAACGTACCCATACTACATGACCTCTTCGGGGGGTCTTCAAAATGTCACGCTTCATACAAATGAGCGGCGGTTTGCTTAGGATTTTGGTCACCGGGGGGGGGGGGGGGGGGGGGGGGGTTAAAAATTGCAAAAAATTGGTCACGTAGTATGGGTAGTACGTTCCCTTATATAATAATTCACTCGTTTGTTTCGGCAAGATGAATGTATATTTTTTTGTAAATTCGGTGTTTTTTTATATCGAAAAGAAACAATTTATTTACATTTGATTTACATACATAAATACATTTATTAGACATCAAATTAAATAATAATACGATTATGTCGATTATCACTCCCCTACATAATATTTATCAAAGCTCTTGGTACTACTTGGAAACTTTTCTATAACTAATTTTTTACTTTGTACATAGATGGTGCTAAACTCTAATTTTCATGTTGTCCATAGATGGTGCTTATCTCTAATATTCAGATTAAGTAGTTTTTGTTTTATAACAATCATAATTATTTTGACATCAACAAAATAATATAATAACATTTTACGTGACGTGTAGTTTACTATTTTATCAGTACGTTTGCAAAATAAAGATTTTTTTGTGTGAATACCTCACAATAGTCCCAGCTACTCCCCTCTGGAGCCAGTGAGATTATGGTATCCCCAATTGCGGTATGTTGTGAGACTGAAGAAGGGAAGGATATGGGGAAGAGGAAGGTTGGGAAGTGCCTGGCTATTCAGATCTGGTCACAAACACGGCTAAAGCCATTTCAAGCAGCATTCAATCATGAAGTAAGTAATGAAAATTCCAATAATATAGTTGGGTGATATTTAATTTGCTAACAAAGAAAGCGCGCGTTCAGAGGAGAAACGTAGGTTTACATGCAATTGATAATACCTTCCTACCTACCGGCGGTCCGTGACATTTCTAGTAGGTAGTAGATACAGTAGTACTTACCTAATAGATTCCAACAATAATTTTTTAATTTATGGGTTTATTTTATCCTTAAATTTTTACCAGATTTAGGATTTCTACTGTTGAAATATTTACACATAATTTTAAAAAAACGGATGGAAAATAATACGAAAACCTTATTCGACGTTTTCATAAATTTCCAGCTTGTCTTTATTGACCGAATTTGAACAACAGAAAAATATTTTCATTGTTATATTAATATTTCATTTGTTTCATATAGGTGGGGTATCTATATGTGGGTGGTTTGGTATATTTATGATCTATATCATCGACGTAATATAATCTACACAGGGCGTGTGAATAATTGAAATTAAGAGGAAACCGGGGGGGGGGGCGTTTTTCCGTACAAACGTATTCCCTAATTATTTCCTCTTTGGATTTTGACACTCTGGAGCAAAGAGGTTCCCAAACTTATTTTTCTCGTAGACCCTTTCAAAATTTTACTGATTTCGGTGGACCTTCTGCTGTAGGCACATTTCTACCATATTCCCAAAACTCATAAAAAAATGTGAAGAGGTTTTAAAAATTTCCTTTTTTAAAACGGAGGTTTTAAAAAAGGAAATTTTGCTAAATATTAAGGCTAATAATAATAATCCATAAGCGGCCTAACTAAAAAAAATTTCAAGCCCGTGAACCAAAAAAATAGCAAAAAATTTGCAAAATTATTTTTTCGCGCTATCTATTGAACCGTAGCTCCTAAAAAAATTTTCCAAAAATATGAAAATTAGAATCAAGTCTTAATACGACCATTTTTCACCGAAATTGGCCTGTCAAAAATCACCGAAAAAATTTGATTTTTTTTACTCCCTTAATTTTTTTGAGTAGTGTATTATCTGCCTACATTGATAGGTAAAGCCAAGCCAACATTTTTGTTCTTTACTATCGAAACAAGATAAATTTTCGTGGACCCCCACATACAACTTGTGGACCCCCGTCGAGTCTCCCGTGGACCCCTGGGGTCCTGGTCATCCGCCTCCAAGACCTAGACAAACCTCACCTCTGCTAAATCACCAAACGTAGCGAACCACTTGGGGTGACCTATGGCAGAGGTGTTGGTTATCCAATAAAGGTTCCCTGGGCGGCAGTACCCATTCCCGCCTCCCAAATTGCGGGGC
Source organism: Limnephilus marmoratus (assembly GCA_917880885.1). Taxonomy (NCBI): domain Eukaryota; kingdom Metazoa; phylum Arthropoda; class Insecta; order Trichoptera; family Limnephilidae; genus Limnephilus; species Limnephilus marmoratus. The sequence goes on along the minus strand of OU862910.1, from coordinate 18,045,896 downwards.
TATTGTTATTATTTAGATATCAATGGTATCTATTGATTTAATCTATTCGATTTTGTGGAATAACATTTTTTGAAGTGAAACTTCTTTAGCACCGTTGTGATTTAAAACGCGACGAAACGAAAAATAGGGATACTAAAAAGAGACAAACACATACCTATAGGATTAAGCCTGCGAGAGAATGAGATACCTAGTACAATCGGTCTCCTCTTTGTGCGGTGCCTCGTAGTCTCCCCACTCTTGTCTACTTTAGTTTTCTGAAGGTTTCACTTCTACCACGTGTGAATTGCACAATCTGATTTTTTTGTTTGTTTGGGCTTCTGTTTTTGAGTAAATAAAATTTGTCACGTAAATTAAATTTAAAGAAAAGGCATTATTATTTTAAAGCAGGATTAATAAATTCTGTACTGTTCCCCTAGCACGGTCAATCGATTCCCTAGGACAACTGCAGATCGCTAACATACAAACAACGTTTGACGTCAAATATATTAAGAACATCTAGTCATTGCCAACTGTTATTTTTTCGTTGGCGATCTGAAGTCATGCTAGGGAACGATGAGAAGTTACCGAAAGTTGCAATCCTTATCGATCAACCGTGCTAGGGGTCCTGTTAAAAACACGTCATCACGAGTACCTACATATATTGATAACCCAGTACATTTTACTGAATCCGTTCACCAATGTATCTACCACTCATAGACATCCAAATTGACTTAGTTCCTACTCAATAATATTTCGTGAGACCGAATGCGTGATAAAGCCGATAATGGGAATTGGGTTCACGGAAATAATACCTTATGTATCAAGGATGTATGAGATCATACCCAGTACCCAGGACCCGCCCCAGTTAATCGTTCGTCCTGTGTTCTAGGCTTAGGGAAGGCTTTCTAGTGAAGGAATTACAGGACTAATGTTTTTGTTTTGTTTCTTGTTTCTTGTTTCTTGTTTCTTGTTTCTTGTTTCTTGTTTCTTGTTTCTTGTTTCTTGTTTCTTGTTTCTTGTTTCTTGTTTCTTGTTTCTTGTTTCTTGTTTCTTGTTTCTTGTTTTTTGTTTCTTGTTTTTTTTTGGTTATTTGTTTGTTTTTTTTTTTTTTTAAATTTATTTATGTTTTTAAGTCAAACAACGTTTTCTGTAAAAACTTTGACTGACTAGCGGTTTTTTTAACCCTAGAATTCTATGATTGTTTTTTTGTAGATAACTTTATTTACCATTTGACGCGCCTCCGTGGCCGAGGGGTAAAACTCTCGACTAGCAATCCGAAGGACGCGGGTTTAAATTTGTGTTATTTCACAATTTATATTAATATAAAATAAGGTAAATTTGCGGCTCGTTCCAGAGTAGGTACGCTAGATTCTCTCAGTATCGCAGTGGTGTAAGATCACCATTCAGAATTGAAACGTTGCTTGAAATGGCTTTAGCCATGTTTAGTGACCAGATCTAAATAGTCAGGAACTTCCCCTCATCTTCCCCATCTCCCTCCCTTCCTCAATACCTTCAGGATCACAACATACCCCAATTGGGGATGCCATAGTCTCAATGGCTCCAAGCGACTCAGTTGGGACTCTGTGCGGTATTCACATAAAAAAGCCCCCGTGTTCACCTCGTCACAATAGGAGCAAAGCAACAAAATAAATTTTTACAAAAGTAGGAATTGTCACAACCTGCCTCTACTGAAGGATGGATGAGTTGTGAACGTATAATAAAATAGTGAGTTAGTTAATAAAATTTGCAAAGGGCTCTTAGTATTTAGCGCCCGGTGCATTGAAAGGTATCGCCTCGACCTTAGTGCGAGCCTGAATGTCGAGATCTAGTTACTAGATTATAAAGGTATGTAAACTTAAGTTTTACGTATTATGTACACAGCTTAAGAAAAGATATCGTTAAAAGGGTAATTAAGTTCAATAAGGCCATGGCAAAAAATAATTACTAATGTTTTGCACAGGACGTTATTACCAATACACTAATTAAATGTCCGTGGAACCACATCAACGTCTATGTAACCGGGTGGGGCAGGTATGTGACTAATGTAAATAATATAGTTTTATAATTGATTTTCCAATTTAGTACACAGTTATAGCAAGACGAGGTTTGGTTGATGGCTGAGTGGGAAGACTTGTCACTTAGCGTTAGGAATTCTGAGCTCTAATCCAGGAGACAGACGATTTAAAAATAGAAATAATTTTATAATACAACTGACACGATTAATGGCATTATTATTCATGTTAGGTTGCAATCCCTGCAACAAAAAGCGTAGGTATCTAGTTTTTATTATTGTATTTTTTGTTTATTTCTTCACGTTAAACACCAATATAATACGGAAAAGATTACGTATTTCGGGTACCCTATATGTATTTAATTATAAAAGGTCATGGGGGCAGTTTTAAAACATTTTGCGGCATGCGTCAAAAGATAGTTGCTGAACTGTCCGTAAAATGTCCATGGTCAATGTAGAATCGTTAAGGCATAAGGATTGGCGCGTTCTGATAAGCAGAAGTCCTCGCTTTCCAAGCATATAAAAGTTCATGGAATCTACGAAAATGACCAGATGACCAGACGCAAGGGCGGATTTAAGGGGGGGGGCACGGGGGCACGTCCCCCCCCCTAGATTTTTGTCACACATCTTTAGCAGGAAACATAAGAGAAAACTGTCTTTATTAAACATTTAATTTTTCTATTGCTTTGACACTTTCATAAACCTTTCTATACATACTTGAACTTGTAGAAATAAACTTCAAGTATGATACTTCAACTTTATTTCTAACAGTAATTGTTGATTTTTTTACCCGTCCGCTCCTTGTGCCCCTCCCAGAAAAAAATCCTGAATCCACCCTTGACCAGACAACTCAACAATGTACAACTTCATTAAAAATGATGAAAAAAACCAAATCCTGGTTAACTATGTTACGTTAGGTTATGTTATGGGCTATGTTTTTTAATTAATATTCATGATTATTCAAAGGGGTGCTGAATTCCACTTTGTTGAGTTGTCGTGGAACCGGAATCTATACCTACTTAGGAATATATTGAAAAAATGTTTATGCCTAGAAATAGGGAAAATGTTCACAATTTTTGTATTGCTCTTTCACAAGCCTTGCTTTGTGTATAGTGTAAAAGGCTTTCCTTTGGACAAATTTGAAGACAGAACCTTATTCATGATTAATCAAGTGAAATATCAATATTTCAAATGTGTTGTTAAAATATTGACTTGCAACCGGTTTGCTGTAAATTTCTCTTGAAATTTATTTCAAATAAGTACCTAATAAATTTAAGATTAATACCACAAAACATACAGTTAAATGGTTGCAATGTCGAAAAGGTGGAAAGATTTAGATACCTCGGCAATATTCTCACGGAGACTCTTGACCCAGATGTAGAGGTTAAATGCAGAATTGAAGCAGCAAGAACTGCGTTCATTAAAATGAAATCGCTCTTCTGCAATGACAATATCAGCTTACAACTAAGGCAGAGAATGCTAAAATATTATGTGTGGTCAGTCTTTTATTTATTTATTTATTTGTTTATTAAGACATACACAGTACATATAATACAGATTATAAGGTATGTTAAATTAAATTATTACATGGTTATGTACCTATTACGTAAGTCCATAGAATGTCATTTGGTAATTAAGCCTGAGATATGAACCGGTCTAGTAACTTAATTATTGAATGAATGAGTAATAATAATAAAAAGGAAGAAAAAAAAGGGGGGGGGGGGGATAAGGAGACATTTTAAAATCAAGAATTATATTCTCACTAATTGTAATTGACTGATTAAAGTTTAATGAAAAGTTAAGTGTAGGTAAGTAATTTTAAAACAATTATATCACGCCAAGAAATTTAATAAATTGGTTTTGTATGTTTGCAAGGAATCATGAAAAATGTCTAAGAGTGTAGTAATTTTTCATAGTGGGTATAAGTTATGATTGCGCGAGTAATTGGTGAGTTACTCGCTGCATTAGTGTTATTGGATTCTATATGAAAAAGAGAAGTGTGCCTGGTACGCCTCATTGGGATATTTAAACCAATAGTGGATAGCAATTCAGGACTATCTATTTTATTATTTAGCAGGTTATACAGAAATAGCAGATCTGATAATGTGCGTCTTTTTTGTAAACTTAACATGTTATTTGTAGTTTTGTTGTATTTCTTGAATAAATATTTAGAGAATTTATTCTGTATACTTTCTACTATATCTATGTACACCTTATATTGAGGATTCCATACCGGGGACGCATACTCCAGTGGACTTCTGACCAATGAACAAAACAACATTTCAAGAGTCTTAGCACTTTTGAAAACTTTACATATTCTTAATAGGAAACCTAGCATCTTGTAGGATTTTGATATTATGTATTCGATATGCTTATCAAAAATTAATTTGTTGTCTAAATAAACACCTAGATCTTTACATGTAGGCGTAGATTGTAAAGGTTTATTATTCAAGTTGTAAGAATAGATGATTTTATTTTTATTTCTAGTAAATGTAATTGAGTGACACTTAGAAATGTTTAAGGACAGTAAATTTGATTCACAATACGCGCACAAATGATCAAGATCGCTTTGTAATTCTATACAATCAGATAAAGACTGTACAGGTTTAAAAATTTTCATATCATCCGCATATAACACAAAGTAACTATTTTGAAAGCATACATAGATGTCATTTATGTAAATATTAAATAAGAGTGGTCCGAGATGCGACCCCTGGGGCACACCCGAGACGATTTCCGTTAAACAGGATGCGAAACCGTTGACAACCGTGATTTGGTGCCGATTACTGACATATGATGCGATCCATCTATAGAGATCACCGTGAATTCCTAGACTAAATAACTTCTGTAAAAGAATATAGTGATTAACACGGTCGAATGCTTTGGAATAATCAGTATAGATGGCATCTACCTGGCATCGCATATCCATTTGAGCATGAAGAAAATTTATAAAAGACACAAGATTCGAGGTTGTGGAGCGATTTCTCATAAAGCCATGTTGATTAGTTAAGAGTGAAGGTGAGATGGTAGAATATAATTGATCGTAAACAATTTTTTCCAAAATTTTACTTAGAATGGGTAATTTGGATATAGGTCGATAGTTGGAGACATCATTTTTACTACCATTTTTAAAGATTGGCGTAATCAAGGCTGTTTTCCACTTGTCAGGAAATGTTCCTTCAGATAGCGATAGTTTGAAAATGGCAAAAATGGGGGGTGTCAGTTGTTTATGAATGTGAAATTTTATTATTTCTTGCTCTATGAATGTGAAACATGGACCTTGAAAGTAAATACCATGAACAGGTTAGAGGCTTTTGAATTGTGGCTTCACCGGAGAATGCTCAAGGTCCCACGGACCGACATGATCACCAACATAGAAAATCTCAGGCGGGCTAGAGCAGATAGAGAACTGCTTACATTAATAAAAATCAGGAAAATTTCATATCTGGGTCATATACTTCGAGGGGAGAAGTATCACTTGCTCCATTTAATATTGAAAGGCAAGATAGAGGGTCGCCGAGGGCCTGGTAGGAGACAAATGTCTTGGCTGCGTAATATACGAGAGTGGACCGGCATTAGAAGTGTGGAGGAGCTATTCCAGGCAGCGCAAGACAGAGAGACATTTTCAATAGTGATCGCCAACGTCGGGGGGACCTGATACGGCATACAAAGAAGAAGACCACAAAACAAACAAACAAAAACGAAAAACGAAAATTAGAATTGGTGATTTTTACTTTTTGTCAAAGATTTTTTTCACTGAAGAGTGAAGTGCCGATATGCATAAATTTAATCCATTTACACATACCTTCTATTTGTTCTGATGACGACGTAGGATGGGCCAAGAAGTAGGTTTAAAGATTATGCTGTGTTCCCATTATCATAACTATAGATAACCGATTACTCAAATAATGGGAATCGATGAACGATTTTATAATCTTATGCACACAGTAGGTATGCACCTACTTCTACCAACAAAAACATCGTGAATAATTTAACGAAAATATTATTAATCCTAGGCTAATATGAATCAAAACGGAAGCCATAATCGTAATAACCTAGTACTTGTCTCAAATCATTACAGCACAAATAATTTATTACATTAAAGTGGTTCGATCAATTACCATTACAATGGGTTCGGTTGGTGTAACACTGATCACTCTGACTCTGGGACCTTTTAATGAAGAAGTGACCTTTGAGATTTATGCACTGAAAAACACAAACAGTAATGGCATTTGATGGTCGATTGCGGAGCGATTGGGTGGGCGAGCCGTGATTAATCTGATTATTTGTGTAAGCCCAGTTGACTCGTGTGACTTTTCTTTTTTGTCAGAATTAATATTATTAAAACAACACATATTTTCCATTATGTCCAGTGAAGAGTGAATGTTGGTAGGTAACTTTCGGAAAATCAATCAACATTTATGTAGAACTTGGAAATTGGAATTATCTTCGGATTTGTAATAAACTCAGAGTTGTATTCTTAATTAAATCAAAAAGGACATTTTGAAAATTTTATATTGTCAGGATTTCCAGAAACTGAATTTGAATAGTAAACCAATCCGCATCCGTAGTATTTTATAAAATTGAATATTTCAATTGTAATTGATGATATCCGGAGGTCGAGGGTTCAAATCCGTGCGTGCACAAGTAGTTTTTTTAGACAGATTTGTGTTTTTACAATTTAATAATTTAAAATAAAAAATGTATATTTGCGGCACAGAGTAGAAGATACTCTCAGTATCGCCTTAGAGTAAGGCCACCATTCAGAATTGAAACGTTGCTTGAAATGGCTTTAGCCCTTGTTTGGTGACTACATCTGAATAGCAAGATACTTCCCGACCTTCCTCTTTCCCATCCCCTTCCACTCCTCACAAACCTTCAGCCTCACAACGTACCCCAATTGGGGATGCCATAGTCTCACAGTGTACAGTCCGGAGCGGTTTCGACTCTTGTGTAGTATTCAATTAAAAAAAAGTCATGTGTCGGGAACATAAAACTCAAATTTTTGTATAATATCGGGAATGCAGATATTAACATTTAGAAGTTTACACGCTGTTGTCTGCATCCCTGCATGCCAGACAGAAAGCCTGATGGATATTATCAGGGATCCTTTATCCTTTTTCCAAACTTAGCCGGCGTAGTGCAGCGGCAAGGCGCTTGACTCGCATTCCGAAGGTCGCGGGATCGAATCCCGGCGTAGGCAAATAAATTTTATTTGATCAATTTGTGTATTTCACAATTTATTCATTTAAAATAATATATAATATATTTGCGGCACGTTCCAGAGTGGAAGATACTCTCAATATCGCCCTGGTGTAAGACCACCATTCAGAATTGAAACGTTACCTGAAATGGCTTTAGCCGTGTTTGGTGACCAGATCTGAATAGCCAGGTACTTCCCCACCTTCCTGTTCCCTATCTCCTTCCTTCCCCTCTACCTTCAGCCTCACTACATACCCCAATTGGGAATGCCATAGTCTCGCTGGCTCTAGACGGGAGCAGTTGGGACTCTCGTGCGGTATTCATATAAAAAAACAAAACTTAAATACCCAAAAGTCTACTGGGAAAATCAAAAAATCGCAGGCGTAAGTGGCTTCCACCGTGGTCCATGTAGGGTCTGGTCCGCCTTCTAAAGGATCGCCGTTCCGGCTACAAGCTTCATTACCGCAACAATATTAGATTATAATAAATTGTTACTAAACTGGTTCCTAACGCTTCGTCTATTCGGTCAAGCTTTTTTTACCAATACTGTACATTGTACGTTAACAGCTTTTACAATTCAAATCCACTTATACAAAAGGGTCAAATCAAATGTACAGATAGTTTAAATATTGAAACTGATGATTGGTCCTTTTTGATTAGTGGCCTTTGATAATTGATTCGTTTATCTTTTTATCGAATTGAAAATGATTTCGTATACATTATTGTGATTTGTGTTGTGATATCAAACGACATCCATTTCTCAGGCCTTTGACAATAACATTATGTGGGCAGACGATTTGAGACTATTGTGTTACTGCCATTCATTTGTTATGTTGTTATGTTAAACGTTGCGACATTAAGATTTTAAGTATTTTAGGAGCGCAATTCTTTTTTGAAGTTGTTTTAATGTATGCATAAATGAGTGTATACATTTTAAATAGCAAAACCACTTTAATATACCTAGATATTTGGGTTGTATGTTAGGTGTTATAGATCAGTTATATATATTTTATTGATTCCATCGAAGGCATGAATTTCAGACAGATAAGGATACAGACAGTACGCACGGTAGTGTTTGTGTTGAGACAAACCTAGCGGCGTTTTGTTCATATAAACGTATTCCTTACTTTCCTCTCTGAATTTTGGCACTAGTGCAAATATTTTTTCAATTTAATACAGACATCGATCATTTGCGTGTCGGTAGGTTTTGCTTTTTTGATAATTTACTCCTTATAAGTGTTAGGACCATCCAAAAATCGTTAAAACTGGCTGGTTTGAACGATATAAGTAGACGATCAGTATGCAAACAAAACAATGAATTAAAATAATTATGCAAATGATGATCAGTATGCAAACAAAACAATGAAAAAAAATAAACGATTTTACGTGTCGACTCGACTCGATTTACGAACAAGCTAAAGGGGAAGGCATACATTAGTTAAACCGTGGACAAATTTCTATAGTCGGTTCCTATTGTGTGAATTTCAGGATCAGGCCGCTAACAATAACACCCCATATGTAGATGCCGATAAGGTTTTGTATTCCCGTTTAACACCTGCCACCTGTTTGATTTATTCACGAAAAAACATCACCAAAAAGCGTGTTTTTCTAATTCTACGAAATCCAAAAAAAAATAAACATTTTTAATTTTTTTAAATCAATATCCAATCTTCAAACCACTCCAAAATGAACAGGCAAAAGAAAACAAAACACAAATGACCAAGTATAGGAAAAGGTGCACTGGAATTCGATGACAAAAATACGGAAAAATCATCCTTCACGTTGATAAAAAAATGTTTCGTAGTCTCCCAACTCTTGTCCACTTCACTTTTCTGAAAGTTTCACTTCTACCGCGTGTGAATTGCACACTCTAATTTTATATTTATATTTAGGACCTACGGTCAGCTGATTAATAATGTGTTTCCTGTCATTCGCTACTGTTGCAAAAATAAAATTCCAATAAGTTTATTTCGTGTCCAGTCTGCTCACGACGAATGATCACAGATATCCAATTAAATACATGACTTGACCATTTCCGTCGCAAAAATAAATCTGACAAAGTATCAAATGGATAATAGTGACATTCAACATGAATAAATTAGCAACTGGTCGCTTTGTAACATATCGTTCACCCAATCGTTACAGGAGTTAAATAAAAAGTTAGAGTTCACATTTGAAAAATATATAACTTTGAAGTTAAAACTTCTTTAGCACCGTTGAGATTTGAGCTCGATCAAACGAAAAAGAGCGACACTAAAAAGAGACAAACACATATATCTATAGGATTTAGCTTGCGAGATAGTATAATCGATCTCCTCTTTGTGAAGTGCTTTGTGCGGTGAGTAGGTTCATAGGCTCCCCACTTTTGTCTACTTTATTTTTCTGAAGGTTTCACTTCTACCGCTTATGAATTGCACACTCCTTTTTTCATATTACCCCTATTACCTACTATTACTTAACAAAGATTAGATCTTATTTATTTAATTAATTAATGAAAACACAAAGCAGTTTCACTGGTCGTCTTACATTTTATCTTCTTCCTAAACAGTCTAAACACATAACATTCAAATGACACATTATTTAGAAGTTGATAAAAAATTTCCTTCAAGAGGGTATAACTAGAGAAAACCAGAAATATGTAATTTTTAAATCAGATGTTAGACGTACTCTTTTTCCACTAAAAATTATAAATTGATTTCAAAAGATTGTTCTTTTATCTAGTAAACGTATGTTTTGAATTTTGAGAAAAATAGTTTATTTTTAAAAGGTTTTACCATAGGTCGTTGGCAGATTTGTTAAATTTTCAAAAAAGATTTTTTATTATACAGCACCCATTTCACATCATACAATCATACAGTAAAATAAATCAATGCATTATCTGGGAAACTTATGTTTCAGAATTTTAATTTTAGTTTAAATAAAATCTTCGTACATGTATTTCTTGGCGAAAATTGGTCCGTTTTTGTATTTATTTGCGCACTTACAAACTAATCTATTTCAGATTTTTTTTAACATTCTTATTTATCTTAAACATTTTTGAAAAATGATAAATACTTATGATCAAAAAATAATTACAAAAAGTACATCATTTTAATAGTTTTATCATCACGCCTTTCAGCATTTTTGATTGTAGGTATAAATTAAAGCAAATTTGGAATGAAATAAAATCGATATTGTGTTATAATTTTAAAAAGCTGGTACGGAGAATAATTAATCTTTCTCATTGGAACCGCCCTGTACGATCGTAAGAACAACTTTCGAGGATATGTGGATTTTCGGCCGCTGGCTGGTTAAACGCTCTTAAATGCTTGCTTCTTGTTGTATTTCTTCAAAATATTGAATCATGAATTCCACGTATTATGTAGTTGTAAATTCATGTAATTTGTATTTTAGCCTACCTAACTTTAACTGTACATATACTCGTAGAATTAGTATATTACAACTTTAAAAAATTAAAAACTGATCCAGTGAAATGTTAATTTTTGGTTATATTGCCCTTACACAGGCAGTGCGTTGTTGTACTAGCAGACCCAGACACACGTTGCTGTGGCTAACGAAACACATCGCCATCCACTGACAACGCCATTACCCAGCCTTTATAACCAACGCCATCTGTTAATTTGTATACATATCTAATCCACACCGCCCGCTTGCCCGCCCGCTCCCTTTATATATTGTATGTTTTAATCAATTTACATAAAACCTTTACTAATTATATACGTAAACCTTCCTCATGAATCCCTCCATCTATTGGTGAAAACCGCATGAAAATACTTTGCGTAGTTTAAAAGATCTAAGCATACAGACGGCGGGAGCGTCTTTACTTTATACTACGTAATAGATTATTAGTTATTAGTTATACGTATGCTGTTATTAGTTATACGTATGCTGTTATTAGTTAAACGTATGCTAAATAATAATAATAATAATTGGATAATTTGTATAGCGCCGTTTTTGTGAAAAATCACCGCAAGAACAAGGGCAAAAATGTGTGTGCTTACTATGTAAAAGCAATGAGTTTAGAAAATGTTTGGGATTCTCGATTTGTAGTAGTGTACGTGGTGTATTTTTTGTTTTGGTACTCGTATGTCGGTAGCGTTGGTGCAATATCAGATTATTCACCCAGCGAATTCATTTATTTTGTCCGAGTTCGAATACTTACAGAATTCCCTTGCTTTTAAAAGGATTCGTCATCCCATCTGAATTTAGTTAGCATTCCTCAGCTATCTGTCACCATTTTGTTCGTTTCCATACTTCCTTTCAAGGCAGGGTTGCGATTTAATTAGGGACTAATAATTTTTAGTTTTTTTTACGGGAATTTCAACGGATTCTTGAAACTAACAATCTTCTGTATTTTCCCCAATAATAATTATATCAATGATTTAACTTTTTTATAATAGATATTATTTGACGAAGGTTTGTAAATTTAAAGAAAATATTTTCAGAAATTCTAGTAATTTTAATGGCTTGGAAAATTCAGTTAGTCTGTTCACATTTCAAGACGCCAGAGCTTACTTTGAATTATTTTTATGCTCTCTTAAACTTGTTGAGATAATATATTATATTCATCTATGAATCTTCATATTTGTTAAGTATTGAGCAAATTCTATTCACGTTTGTGTGTTACTTTTGTAACATATATTTTTCAACAGATTCAATTCAAATAATTGGACACCGTAAGTTTAGAAAATTACGTAAACAATATAATAATATTAAAATATATTATTATAATATTTCATATTATTTGCATCTCCTCAAAAGTAACTCGACAGCCTTCAAAAAGCCTTAAAACTAATATAGATATGTTGGTACCCACTTCTTTTGTATATATTTTTAGTTTATTAGGTTAAGAAATAGCTCTATATATTGTGAAAAAATGAAGTTTCCGCAAAACATAAAGCAGAGTAGATAGAAAAAGAAAATATTCAAAAATAAATCGATTCAAAGTGTATAGATAGATAATGTAAAATTATAGTAAAATTATAGTAAAATTATAGTAATTATGTAAAATTATAGTAACATTATGTAAAATTATAGTACCTGTATAACATTAACCAATTTACATCATAAAATAACGTTAAAAAATAAACAAGATAAAAAAATAAAAACAACATAATCAAAATCAGAATATAACAAAGATCTCACCCACAGCAGGTATAGAGGGTTCGTAAATAACAATTTGCATTAATTTTTTCGAACATGGGTACATTTCGTAAGTTGACTTGACAAATGGAAAATATCAATTATTATTTTTAATTGTTAAACTAACGTTTAAGACAAGATTTTTATGCATAGCACAAAGGGTAACAATTATTATAAGCAATAATTATCAGCCTGAAACACTCATCCACATTGAAAAATCTTCCGAGATGACGCCAACGGGACTTGAACCCGTGCCCTTCTGATTGCCGGTCAGCTGCTCTCCCAATTGAGCTATGGCGGCTTATCTTATACCTGCCAAATGATTCAATAAATACTAGTGTTTCATTCAACAATTACTGCTTATTATATTTTTTCCACCTGAAAACAACCAACTTTATTTTTGCGAGAGAGACACTGTTAGTGTTACATCCCTCGCTAGGTGGCGTCGAGACAAATTATGTCTTCATTTATTGGGGAAATACTCAAACTTGTCAAATATTAATTATTATTTTTAATTGTTAAACTAACGTTTAAGGCAAGATTTTTATGCATAGCACAAAGGAAAATATCAGCTCCTGTAATGATATTGTATTCTGAAAAATGAATGTTGCGTCTAGTTTTTTAGTTCTACTTCATCTTAAGTCAAAAATCAAATCTTTTATATTATTATGAACACCATAAAGACACACACCAACTGATTTACAACACGACAGCTCGAGTTATAATAAATTCACATAAATTACAATTACCTACAGAACTTATGTTCTTAAATTACTTAAAATTGATTAGTTGATCAAACTCACTCAATCCATCACTCAACCGTCATTATATTAACCTGCAAGTGTCCTCAGTCATCATTCATCATCATCGTCACCCTGCCTCCTGACCGGTTCTATGACAACTCAACAAATTGGTACTTCAACATACCTTTGAAAAGTGATGTAGTCATTAAAAGTGATGAAAAAATAACCCATAACCTAGTTTTTTTTTCATCACTTTTCTTGGCTTTATATTTTATATCAAAGGTGTGTTTATTTTCCGGTGTGTTGAGTTGTCTACCTCCTCACCACTTCATTGTTTTCGACCTTGAGGTCTGACTTCAGCGCTGAGGTCACTATTGTTGTCGCTGCAGGGGTTCGGTCGGTCTATTCTCATGCAGACTCGGTAGTTGGTACCCACAACTGTGTTGAGATCTTCCCTAGAAGTGAGATAGATAGGTGGTACAGGGTACAGCAGTGGCGTACAACAGTCAATAAAGGCTGAAAAGTTGTGCCTTTCCAAAAAAAGCAAACAGTGAACAAATAAATTACTATTCGACCAAAATTCGTTTTTTGCATACTTTTGTTGATGTTTTATAAGTCGCAATCTTTCTACATTAATAAATTGTTTCTATTTGTGAAATTTACAATTTTTAGTTAGATAAATTAAATGGCAGTTTTCAAATATTCAATACACAATAAATTGGACCATGCATAAACCATCCAACCCAAGATTTGCAAAACTTGTGCTTTTTGATGCATCAATAGTGACATTTTAATTTAAATGTACGGTGAATATATGGTGAAAAATTAAATATAACGTTAAACATATGGTGAAAAATCGGCTTTCGGAAAAAAATATTTATATTGATATTGATATGTATGAAAAAATGTTGAATCTGTAGATATAAGATGTAAATTTTAAATGTAAAAATCTATATGTAACTAAAATATAAGCACCTGTTGACAAGCCAATTCAATTGGCTTAGCAGGACTTGTTTGTTGATTTTAATATGTATTATCTATTCTATCAATAAAGAAAAAAAAACGAAGACCCTAACGAAAAGGTTAACGTTAAAAAAAGTTTCACTTCAAAAATCTATGTGGTTTGTAAATTTGATTTTGAATTAAAAGAAAACAAAACTTTAAAAAAATTCTACATAACTTAATAATCCACTTACTTTTTCTACTCATCAATATGTAGGTACGATTGTTATTTTTGGAGTCGGTGTCAGCCAAGGTACCCGGCCCGGCGTGTTCACTTGACAGCTCCCCTTGGGCCTCTCGCCTCTCGCCTCATCAAGTCGCGCGTGCGACACAAGCAAATCTCACCTATAACTATGTATGTAGTTACAAACCTACCTTGGCTGACACCGACTACAAAAATAACAATCGTACCTACGTATTGATAAGTAGAAAAAGTAAGTTGATTATTAAGTTATGTATATGATTACGAAATTATTTTTTATCTTTTTAGTGCATTTTTTGAAGTCGTTTTTTGTTTTGTTAAAATTTTTGTTTATAGGATATTGAAATTAAATTCAATTTCTACCACTTCGGCACGGGTTCGGCCTAGTGCGGTGGTTTATACAAAAGAGTACTTCGTTTCGTTTATTTTTCATTACACAGTTTTTTATTACTTGTATCTGTAAAATTTATTCAAATTGTATGTAATTTTCCATTTTTGGTTATATAATAAAAATAATTAATTTGTGGATTTTTACGCATAACATGGTCCAATTCATATTCGCAAATGAAAAGCTACACGCAGTCTATCTTTCGTCATAGATCAAGGTACTCCACTGGGGTAGATACAGCCAGCATGCTTGCTCCTCACAGGATGCTAATGAATCTCCGAACGTGAGAGAGTTTATAAATGAAGGCGATAATCTATTGTATAGGTAAATGACGAAAAGAATTACACTTGCTTTAAAGATTGCGAATTTTTAAACAACACGCTTTGCAATTTTTATGTGAACATAACACGTGTTTACCAAGACAGTGAGTCTCTGGTACTCCACAAATGCGGAATGTTATTTGGTGGAAAGATGAGTCGGAAGAAAATGAATAGGATGAAGGGGAAGCTCTCACTGAATACAAACTGTTTTAACTAATTTAAATTCAATCGCTGAAACCAATATAGGTAATTACCTACCTAAGTATCACCATAACACGGGCATGAGCCTAGCATGGTGGTCGAAAAATCCACAAATGATGTAACCATTCAAAGCAATAAACAAAGAAAAATAAAATATAATTACAGTGTGAATTTTTAACTTTTTTTCCTTCTTCTTTCATCTTAAAAAAAAAGTTATTAGCCACTATAAAAAACGTGTAATATATAAAATATTTAGGTAAACATAAGTATAATATTGTTTTTTTTTTACTTCCTCACTAGGGGGTCCTGTGCTGAGGCCAAAGATATTCAAATAAAAAAGAGATATGCTATGATGTCCGCGCGACTGTCGGCAGACTACTGCCTAATCGGAGTAGTTTGCATACGAAAAGAATTTGTTCATTGTGTTGATTTTTGGAGGTGTGCATTAGTATTGGTTAACAATATAGTTTGAATACGGAAAGAATTCGTTCGTTTAGTATATTCGTTAATTGGTAAACAATATTGGCGACACCTGGAAGCACAGTCCCACCTAGTAAATACTACGGATAGCACATCTTTTTTATTTCAATATCTTTGGCTGAGGCAAACAAAAGACATTTAATAGGCCACTTGCATCAAATTTTTTAAATTTTTTTCCGGTTCAGACAAATATTCTAAGACATTCCGTGTTTTTATTTTTTTTTAATCGTATTTTTGAAACCCTGGGGATTTTTTGAAAATTTCAATCCGAAAAATCAGACCATTTTTTATAAACCGGAAAGACGGACATAATTTTATAGGTGCGAAAAAAACGATAATTACATAGCCCAAAATCATTTAAAAAAAGAACGTTTTCCACACGAATGGCACAGGAGAATACCGAGGCACACCAAAAATATTACATCTCATAAATATTTTTTTCCTTGATCCATCTTATAATGTACAACGTATATATTACTAAATCCAATGTAATCTACTTGTACTTGTAAATTATAATAATAATAAGAATATTATAAAATTTGATTTTGTTAAAATCAGAACCATAACCATTACACCTCTAAAACACGTACCGACTTCTAAAATGTACGGGGTTCTCTTCAGAATATCTGTTAAAAATTCAAACCAAATGATAAGTTCGCAGAGACCAAACAATAAATCTAGTGAACGAATTCAAAAACTCGCCTGAAATCAAAGTGATGCCATAAAAAAAAAACAGTGTGGAATTTTACAAAATTAATAAGAACATTTTCGGAGACGGGACATTTTCATGTAGTGACGTCACGAGCCCAAATAATTTATTTATTTAAAAATAAAAAAACTGTACATTTCTAAAAAAAATTACTAACATTTTCACAATCTTAATAAAAAGATCTATCCACACGATTTTTTTTCAAGTCGTTATGAATTCAATGCAAGTGGCCTATAGGTACGTCTTCTATGTGTTGCTGTTTGTCGAGTTATTTTATTGACCTCTTTCATCCAGATCTAAACATGTTGTTCATTTTCAGAGATTCTGATCAGGAGTTCCACTGAAGTGAATACAAACAGCAACAGTTACCAAAATTAGCAAATATGTGTGTAGTTAATAAGAGTATCGAATTTCTGTATAAAACTTTTCGGATAGGTATAAAAACAACCATTTTTTAATAATATTTTTAAGTACCTTTAAAAATGAACAAGTAGATAATATTATCTTATCATCTTTGTTTTGTTATTTTTTTTCTCTCCTTTTCATTTCCCCGTACGTATGTATCATTTTTATTCAGCTATAATTTATTTTTACCTAATGTGTGTATGGATTTTGTAAATTCCTGCTTTGGGTTGTCCCAAAATGAGCCGGGATTGTTCTATAGCAAGAAATAAAACGTACCTTTTGAGCTATTGTAAATTGCACAATTTTTAGCATACAATTCAAAGCATATCTACAATACCTAATTTATGTATGCCAATGCCCAGTCCATCAAGTAGAAATATCGAAAACAAAAACATCAATATTATTCTGGGAATCGGATTGGACTTTCAAAAACTTTCAACGTAAGTCGGTTGATATTTTTGTTGTTGAATCATAAAATAATCATTTAAAATCTAACCACATGGGACACCACGATAAATGAATATTAAGGTCCACACTAGAATTCTAGTGCGATGACAAATGATATTATGATGTATTCTTTTAGCATACTTCCTTCTTCGACGAACATGCGTCATTTAATTTATAAAAATATGCCATGTTTTATTGATGAGTTAGGTACCTATTGTTTTAATTTATTACATGCGTAAATTGCATGACAATAGGTGATCGAAGATATAAGAGAAAGTTAATAAAAATCTAAATATCTTGTAAAATATTGTGATATCCTTTTTACTTCCTTATTAGGTGTAAACAATGAAGCACATTATTTTATTTACGTGCTTAGTCCCAACTGCTTCCATCTGTCTAGAGCCAATGGGGCTTTGGTGTCCACAATAATTTAATTGGAGTATGTTGTGTGGCTGAAGAGAATTGGGATTGAAAGTAAATGGGGAAGAGAAAGACTAAGGCTCTCCGTTCATGGAGATACTTGCAATCTACGTAATTGTGACGAAACCGCAAGTACCCTGCTGATATACCACTTTTTAATGCTAGTCTCCGTACACGGCGCTATCCGAAATGTACTGAACTTGATCATTTTTCATGTGCAGCCGTGGAGTGAACAAGCTGTCATGCGATGTCATATGACTTTTTTTCCAACATCAATCCATGCCTTCTCCACTAAATCGTTTCTTACGTATTCTGGTAAAAAAGTGTTATGTAAACATGCATTTTTTTCACTTCCAGAACAAATCTAACATTACTTTCATGTTCCGACGCCATTCTGTCAAACGTCAAACGAATAAGTATCAGACAAAAATTATACGACCATCGCGTGCGATCAGCACTGTCGGTATCGTGATACTGATTGGAAACCGGCGGCCACCGCGTAGCGCCGTGAACGGGCACCAGCTAAATCGTACGGGGGTACTTACGATCGGCGCGTATGATACGCGCACGAGGATCGAGTAGCTTGTAAGTATCTCCATGAACGGAGGCACTAAGGCCCTCCGTTCATGGAGATACTTACAATCTAAGTAATTGTGACGAAACCACAAGTACCCTGCTGATATACCACTTTTTAATGCTAGTCTCCGTACACGGCGCTATCCCAAATATACTGAACTTGATCATTTTTCACGTGCAGCCGTGGAGTGAACACGCTGTCATGCGATGTCATATGACTTTTTTTCCAAGATCAATCCATGCCTTCTCCACTAAATCGTTTCTTACGTATTCTGGTAAAGTATAGTTATATAAGTATGCATTTTTTCCATTTCCAGAACAAATCTAACATTACTTTCATGTTCTGACGCCATATCTGTCAAACGCTAAACGAATAAGTATCAGACACAAATGATGCGACGCGTCGCTTGCGATCAGCACTGTCGGTAGCGCCGTGAACGGGCACCAGCTAAATCGTACGTGGGTACTTACGATCGGCGCGTATGATACGCGCACGAGGTTCGAGTAGCTTGTAAGTATCTCCGTGAACGGAGGTACTAAGAAATTCTTGGCTACTGAGATCTGGTTACCAAATGCGTTTTGAAAGACATTTCAAGCAACGATAGTTTCGATTTCGAATGTTCGTATTTTACCAGGATGACACTGTGAGTAACTTTCACTCCGAAACTACTAAATTGTTTAGAAATACATTGAGCAGGTACTTAGGTTCCCATTCCATTTAGGTACCTACCTATCATATGTTACAATAATTTCACAAAAGCGCAGCAAAAATGGAAGAAAAAATGTTTGTTAGAAAAGTAGGTGTGAAGACGAAAAATTTAATGGATTTGATGTGATATTATTGGAATTGTTACATTAACCCCCTTTTTTAAACCTTTTTTGTCGCAAGGTCAAAATATTTTCGTTTTGCAATAAAATCCAAATAAACGGAACATTTCGGATCGCATACGAAAACTAAAACTGTTTTTGAAATGTGATGTCTATTTTTGACTGATTATTATTTATGTTGTAATTCATTATAATTGTTTTATTATAATACTAACTGAAGTCCCCGGCGATGCCCGGGCTTTACACAGAGTTTTCGAAATCAAATGTACACAGTGACCTTCCTCTTGTTTTGAAGGTCACATGTGCAAAATTTCATCAAACTCGGCATAAAACTGTAGATTTGCATACAACTTAAATCTATCTACACCGCCCGCTTGCCATCCCGCTCGTTACAGACATTCTCCTTTATATATTATATACTTCAACCAATTTACACAAAACCTTGACAAATTATATACCTAAACCTGTCTCATGAATCACTCTATCTATTGGTGAAAACCGTATAAAAATCCGTTTAGTAGTATTTGAATTTATCGCGAACAGACAGACGCGGCGGAGGACTTTTACTTATAATATGTAGAGATTGGCGAGATTACGATGAAATGCGCTTTCAAATTTAATGATTTAAAATAAACATGTATTTTTTGAAACATGTATGCAAACATAAAAATTTTTTAAAAATGGCTCACCTCACGTTTTTTCTAACTAAAATGATTATCTACTGATAACGAAAACTAATAAAGACACACACATATTTTATCAGGCAAATGTATTACAAACGTTATCGTCAGCTTACTTTTTTGCAATTTCGTGTAAAAATTATGAATAAAAAATTCTAAAAGTTTCATATTTTTTTTCAAATTCCAGCCGGAAACTTTGGTTATATAAAGGTGTACATTTTAATTATTTTGCGATTAACTTTTAGATTTGAATATAAAGCGTCGTGTTTTCTCTTTCTAAAACCGTTCAGACCTATACGAGTTGTACAGAAAAGTGAAAAAATTAGCCTTAGGAGTTAAATACCTACCTACTATCTTGTTATCGTAAGCTCTTCTTTCGTCAAAATACTCAAATCCAATCAATCACTTATTATTTTTCCTTTAATAGTTGCTAACTTACTACCACTCTCATTGATAAAAACGATTTTTTTAAAATGAGGTATTAGAACCGATAATTCTACTGTTACCTATTAATCAAGATTTGCGGTCTCGCGGTAAAGCACAAGCGATACTTTTCACAAATATTACAACTACCTCGACAGCTGGACGGACACCCACCACGCAATTAATTCCAATAACTTGTAATTTTTTTTATGAAAGAATTTACCATTTGTAACATTTTCACGAAAACCTAATTATGTAATATATCATTGAAGAAGAAGATAATTATAATAATCTAAAGGAAAATATGAAAGAGAACAAGACACCGAAAAAACAGAAAAAGATAATGGTCGCAACTGGGACTCGAACCCAGAACCGCTTGTCTATCTGGGACGTGCGTATACCAATTCCTCCATTGCGCCTTACTACCAAACCGTCATAATAGCCAATATCATATTTCAAATTTTAGAAATTAACAATATTATCTTTAACTAATTTATTTTCCATATCATAGGCAACTACCCTTTTTATAGGAAACAATCGGTTTGTAACCTGGATAGCGTCACGGATAAATATATCCGATTTTATTTTTATGGAACTATTAACTTTTTATAAAAGAGTTTTTCTTATAAAAATTGAATATTATGCATCCAAATCCAAAAATGTTTTTTTTACATTAGCTCTACACAGGAGGCCCAGGACAGTATTCCCCTCACAACCCATGTCATCTTTGGGGATGCTGTGTGGAGGGTATTTTAAAGAAAGGAAGTAGAGTTTTATTTTGTTTCTACACAGGAGGCCCTGAGGAAGTCATTTTCCCTCAGGGCCTATGTCATCTTTTGGGATGCAATATGGAGTGTCTTTTAAAGGAAAGGAAGGAGTTGAAGTTATCATAAGGTATGAAGGGTGGGTAGGAATCTGGAGGTCAGTGGGTTCAGGAGCGACGAAAGTATGAATCCATCCTTCCCACTGCAGTGCAAGGCGATGTTCCGAGAGAGTCCTGCTAGAGAGGTCAAAAAGTCTCTCTCAACCAGTCTCTTACGATCCTGCCTGCCGAGCAGTTCGTGAGCAGATGCTTCCACCAGAACGATCCGGACAAACCTCATTCTCTGAACCAGGTCACCCCTACTAAGTCACCAAACATAGGGAACCACTTGGGATGACCTATAGCAGATGGCAGAGGCGTTTGTTACCCAATAAATGGTTCCCGGGGTGGCGGTACTCATACCCGCCTTGAAAATTGAAAAAAGTGTGTGTGCGTTTTTTTTAAAAGGTATTATTCAACTTTGCCTTTAAACCGTTGATTAACATGACAAAATTCTTGTACATTTATTCATCTATTACAAAACAATGTGGATTTATTCGAGATTTCTTATAAATTCAATTTCCAAACGCAGTAAACTGTTTTCCAAATAATTTTTCTTTGTAAAAGTAATTTACATACATATTTAGATTTAGGCAAGAACCTACGAGTGTTTCGAAGTTGAACACAGCACCACATAAGAAGGTATTATTCGGATTGCCTAACACTACTTTTATAAGTAATCAGGCAACTGCCTTCCGTAAACGTGAATGATACAAATTGCTGGGTTGATTTGGCTTATTCTCAAGAGGAAGACAGGGAGTAAGTACAAAGTTTTTGAAGTGAAAACATTTTAGCACCGTTGTGATTTGAAACTCGATGAAACGAAAAAGCGACACTAAAAAGAGACAAACACACATACATCGAGAGGATTTAGCCCACGAGAGAATGAGATAGAATAATCGGTCTCCTCTTTGTGCGGTGCTTCGTGGCCTCCCCACTCTTGTCTACTTTAGTTTTTGGAAGGTTTCATTTATTTATTTTTATTTTTATTTTTATTATTACTGTACAACAGAACAATTCCAATTACAGTACAATTTAGTTACCCTATCAGCATTTAGGCAAGTGATTCTTCAATAATATTTTTAAGGCATATAAAGAACAATCACTTGCATCCAAATGGTTTGCAATTTCATTTAACACACCACTCCCCTCGTCATGCTATGATTTGCCAAGACGTCTTTTCTGCCGTTTGATATTTTAAATAAGGGGTCGTCCATTAATCACGTGAGGCTCGAAAGGGGGGGGGGGGGTTCGGAAAAAATCACGAAATATCACGACGGGGGGGGGGGGGTATAATGAGATATCACGTGTATTTATTTTTCGTGATAATATTCTGAAAATTTCAAAATCCTTTGCACTAAAAAAATACACGTGATTTCGGGGGGGGCGGGGGGGAGGGGGGGGGGGGTTAGTCTAAAACCTCACCACATATCACCAGGGGGGGGGGGTTAAAAATTGCTAAAAAAACATCACGTGATTAATGGACGACCCCTAAGTCATGATGTTGACTTCGGCTGTAGTGGTCTGGTACATATAAATCATACGTAGCGAGAAATGATGAAATTTTTCCAAATTTTGAAAAACAGAATAGCAAGACTTGCTTTCCGTCTAGTTTCTAGACTCACAGAATCAGTTTCCTCAAGTAAGTCAATATAGTGCATGAACCTTGGATAGGTTCCATGCTTCCGCATATAAACATACCTGAGGAATTTCTTCTGGATTTGCTCTAACATATCAATGTACTTCTGGTGGTATGGTGCCCAAACATCGCTCGCGTACTCCAGCTTGCTTCTCGTATGCCATCGAATAACGCCAGCATAGCTTCTTGGTTATCAAACTACTTACAAATCCTGATGATGAACCCAAGAAGTTTGTAGTATGACTGAGTGAGCTGCGATATATGGCAAGAGAATGTCAGTTCGGGATCAAAGACAACACCGAGATCCTTGACGGATTTTACACGTGATAACGTTTCGCCCTCTATTTTATAATCGTAAACTATAATGTTTTTACAAGTGAAGGACATTGTGACCCATTTCTTTTTGTTAAAATCTAATTTGTTTGTCAACGACTATTCGGATAGTGCATCCAGATCAGTTTGCATTTTACAGCAATCTTGTTGGCAGCTTATTTCCATCATAATTTTTAGGTCATCAGCAAATAGTAGACATTTGCTGATCCTAACACAGTTTTGGATGTCATCTATAAGTATTAGAAACAACATTGGTCCGAGGTTAGGTTAGGTTTCCAGATTGAGCTTGGAATTTTTTGAATTATGTCCATTTATCGAAACAAATTGGCTTCTGGATTTTAAATACGATGAGAAAAAGTTCAGTGTTGGTAGATTGAAGCCTATTTTAAACATTTTCCTCAGAAGTATATCATGGTTAACACGGTCAAATGCTTTGGCAAAGTCGGTTTAAACTACATCTGTTTGGTGCCTCGAGTCTAAACTGGTGGCTACCAACCGCGAAAAATTAAGCAGATTTGTGATTGTTGATTTCTTTGGAAGGAACCCGTGTTGATTTTCACCAATGAATGACGCCATCTGGTGACTTAATTTGTCGCAAATCAATTTTTCAA
This sequence comes from Limnephilus marmoratus, assembly GCA_917880885.1. Taxonomy (NCBI): domain Eukaryota; kingdom Metazoa; phylum Arthropoda; class Insecta; order Trichoptera; family Limnephilidae; genus Limnephilus; species Limnephilus marmoratus. The sequence continues at coordinate 18,022,293 of OU862910.1, read as the reverse complement.
AAAGTTTGGGCAGCACTGACAATACGGCTATCGGTCTGTAGTTTTTGACGTCTGTCTTATCTCCAGCCTTGAAAATAGGACCGACTCGGGTCAGTTTCCATTTTCCACTTCTACTGCGTGTGAATTTCACACACGTAATTTTTGAAGTAAAACTTCTTTAGCACCGTTGTGATTTGAAACTAGATGAAACGAAAAATAGCGACACTAAAAATAGAGAAACACATACATTTATAGGATTTAGCCTGCGAAAGAATGAGATAGTATAATCGATCTCCTCTTTGTGCGGTGCTTCCTAGCCTATCGGTTTCCTCTTTGTGCAGCGTTTTATAGCCTCCCCACTCTTGTCACCACTTGAGTTTTCTGATTGTTTCACTTCCACCGTGTGTGAACTGGACGCATGTATTTTTTTACTGAGAACTTCTTTAAATTACTTATATAATTTTTTTTACGTTTCACGTCAAATAGATACCGAATGGAAGTTATCTGTAAACGGATCGTCGTATCTTACTATAGATATAAGCGCCACTCCTGTCAAAATTCTGGGTAATCTGATAATTTAACATCGCTGGTTGCCGAAAAGTAAATAAAATTTCATTTACATTAGAAAAAAAAAACTTGGGAAGTTAAGAAGAAATTTAAATTTCGACCCAAACGCGATACCAACCCGGCTACTGATCGGCCATTTGATCTTTAAAACTGACCTGGCACTTAAGCCTACCATTTCACCAATTTGACTCATTTTCATTAGTGTGGTTAATTGATATTTCAAAAATTTTAAATCAACAATATGACGCATGTACTTTAAAAGATCATCATCATCACTCTTGGCTCTACAACCCCTGGTGGGTCTCTTGGCCTCCTCAAAAGTCTTTCACCACTCATCACGGTTTTGTACCAGCTCTCTCCAGTTTACAGTCTCCAAGGTGGATATATCTTTGAGGACGTTGTCACTCCATCATAAACTTGGTCTTCACAGACTCCTTCGCCCTGTCGGTCTTGAGTTCAGCAGGGACTTTGGTGCTTGATGCTCGGTCATTCTCTCTACATGACCCAGCCACCGAAGTCTTCCCAGTATCCCAGTTTTATGAATTTTGTGACGTTTAGATCCTTAAACAGAGTTGTTCCTCATTGTTATAACGTCTGCGCCAAAATCCATTTTCTGAAACCGATCCGAAGATACGCCTCAAAATGTTCCTTTCAAAAACATCTAGTGCTCGCTGATTCCTCTTAATTAGTACCCAAGTCCCAGCTGCTTATGTGAGTACTGGTCTGATAAGTGTTTTGTACACTAATATCTTGGTGTTTCTGGACAGCAGTCTGCATTTTATTTGGTTTTGTAGGCGGTAATAACAGCGATTTGCGTTCACTATGCGATTCTGTATCTCCTCTGTGGTATTATTCTCGTTTGTTATCAGGGAGCCTAGGTATGTGAATCTTTTTACCGTTTCAAAATTTTGGCTTCCACATGAGAGAGTTGGGGTTTGTTGGGCGCATCCAACGGCCATGCATTTGGTTTTCTGCTGATTTACTATGAGACCAAATACATGGAATACCAAATACGTTAAAAGATAAGGACCTAAAATATATAGGTACCTTCCTAATAAAGCTAATAATAAGATGTTGTTGTTGTTGAGATGAACGAATGCTCTCACGGGTTTTTGGCAAGCGAAAATGTTAATTCTTTCCTTAACGAATTAACATTTTACGTGGAACGCTTAATTCTCATTAGTTTGTCATTGTATATAGACTGCGGAGTTCCCAGTGAATAACTATTAGGGCCAATCGATAAGTTATGCCTCCTATTTTTTTCTCCTTTATTTGTCAAGTAATAAAAAATGCAATTACAGGGGTCGAAAACCACACTACTGAAGAATAATTTGTTATTTTACAATATTATCTCCGTCCATTTCCATCAGCTTTGGTTCATCTTTAAACAAGGGCATGTATCAAAAAGCACGGTCATATCCAAAACACCATCGCCATAACTTTCACCGCCGATCACACAGTTTTGATTTTTTTGTCTTTGGTGAGTTTGTGTGATGCCATTCCATCGACTGCCTCTTTGATTCAGGTTAAAAAAAATGAACCCATTTTTCGTCTCCGTTCACCATTTTTCCAGAAACTAAGAGCTGCACGTGTTGTGAGGCCATTGTTTACTTGTTTCTTTATTCTGGCCGGTTAAGTTTCTTGGTACATACCTTGCAAAACTTTTGATGAAAAATCAGTTGTCGAATAATCTTCATCGCACAGCCTTTACTGAGGGAGAGAATGCGATATCTGGAGTTATCTGGGGTCACCACGAATGAGTGCAGACGCTGCAATCAACGGCCTGCGCCGCTCCGCTTTTCCTCAGCCAGCGGTGTTTGTCCTTCAGCTTGGTTACAGTGACGAACCCATCGTCTAGCTGACGTCCACTGTTGCATCATGTTACACATTTTTCAGTCTTTTATGAATGTGAACTTTTGCGTTTCACCTTCTACAGACAAGAATCAATCACAGAACGCTATCTATTACGAACATCGTTGTCGGCCATTTTGCAAGCGACTGCAGTGCTGCCACCTGTTAACGCAAAAAGTTACTACTGCAGCCAGGGTTGGGCAAAATACATGCTTTGCTCTAATTAAAATACAAATTACAAAATACTTTCATGTCGTGTATTTGAAAAACAAAATACAAAATATAGTATTTTAACCATTTTTTTCAAATACAAAATACAAAATACATTTGGTTTTGGTAGAACCTTTGGTTGTAATAAATTGTCGTAAGTGCCCTTATTTAAGGGTGCGTTTTCATAGAAGCAAAGCTGAGCAGAGTGAAACAGAGACGTGCTAAAATTGACCATTCATATTGCTCAGAAGACACATCTCGTCTCCGCTCCACTTGTAAAGTTTTGTGGTATAGGACTTAGGTGTTAGATTATAATAATTATTATTATAATAGCTGGTTCCCGGCATGCGTTGCAATGCCATATTCAAAGAAATAAATTGTTTCTCCCTGCATCACTGCATAAATTGTTTCTTCCGTGCATCCCTCTTGCATTCTCCTTCCACCTTCCCTGTCTACCCTCTCACCTCTCTCGCTCCCCCATCCCACCAACCGCCCTCCCTCGTTCCATATATTAGGCCCCAGTACATTCAGTTTTCATATAACTCGCGTGCCAGCTATTACAATTTTTTTATTCAAATTTTAATTTTTCACATATTACAATTATTCATTTTTCTATATTATAAGAACAACAATCAAATCTGGCACCTATTTAAAATATCTATAATTTAAAAAATCCATAGACAATTCTTTTGTTAAAAAAAAAACACAGCTGCCTGCTAAATTCAATTTCATCAAACGTGCGAACCGTCAAACGTGCGAAGTTAAAATAGTCGTTAAGTTTTCTGAAATTATCCAATTTTCTGCGTAATTTTCTTAATTTTTCTTTCCGTAAGAACCTTCTACAAAGTATTAGAAAACTTAAAAAAACGAATGAAATTGGTAAAGTCATTCTGAAGTTATGGCGTGACCAAGGGAAACAAGGATTCATTTTTATATATAAATGGATGACATTTGTGTAGCGAAGTTTTGTCTTATTTCACTTCAAGTGCGCTCTACAGTAATTAACTTAAAAATAATCTAGTATTCAGTCAAATTATTCCTATAGTGCTTGATCTAATACTATGATACAAAAATGTACAATACAAAGCAATGACAAGTATAATATAATATGATGCAAAATGTACAATAATTGTACTATTGTAGCACAAAACAATAATAATAACTAGCATGACATAAAAAAATGTACAGTACATTGTAAAGCAATGATAAGTGGGCATACATTAATTACGTAAGCAGTTTTTTTTACAAACTAGACCCCCCCCGCCCTTTGGTGACGAGATAAATTTGGGCCACTTCGTTTATTCTTTTCAAGTAACGTGAGATTTTGCTGGACCCCCCCCACCTTTTTGAGCTCACGTATTCTAGCGTTTTTAGTATATGTATTATCTATTGTGTATTTATTTTTTATCATTATTAAGATTGCTAAATGTATTTGAAAATGTATTTTGAAGCCATACGTATTTGAAATACAAATTACAAAATACCCCAGCAGCAGGTAATTGAAATACCAATTACAAAATACATTTTTAGGAAGTAATTGAAATACAAATACAAAATACGTATTTGTATTTCAAATACGTATTTCAATTATATTATGACTGCAGCAGATTGTAGAAGGTTCGAGGAATGGCACCAAGTTCAAAATTTTCACTTAACTAACTTTAAGAAGAAAAAAATGGAAGGCATTACTTATTGACTGTCCCTCGTATTTTACCTGTAGGTTGTATTTGATGGTAGGTAGAGCAGTACGATACAGAGCCAAGCCATCAGTTCTGGTTGTAAAATGTTAAAAATGTTCAATGCGGTGGTTATCTAATCACTATGCCGTGTATTCTTTAAGTCTGTCGTTCCGGGTAGTGAAGACTCTAAAATTTTGCTAAAACCCAGTGCATAAAAATACTTGGTTAATTACCTAATCGCCAAAACTAATGTCGTCAAATTGAGGCCTTTCATTAGGCCCCAGACAGGCTAATAAGGCTCGTTTAAGTGCTCAAGAAGGAATTTCGATATTTGATATCGCACTTATGCCCAGTGGCTAACAGGATGCTTTTTGAGTTACATGTTGTTTATTTTAGGGATTAGGCGGTTATTATGTGAACATCTTGTTGCAATTATACAGGGACTCCAGATACTAATATCTACAGCCTGTATGTCGGACGAATATCTACAGTTCATATGTTGGACTAATACCTATGAACTTCAGAGTGAGGACTAATATCTACAGAGCTAAGGTCGGACGAACATCTATGACGGTCCCAGTGGTGACTAATATCTATGGAGCGTAGGTTGGACTAATATCTACAGAGGGCAGCTGAGCAAGAGGTTGTACGGAAAAGCATAAATTACTTCAATTACGTTATTACTAATTACGTAAAGGCTTAAATGTTTAAAGTACGTACGTGAAGATAAGTTTTAAGATTTTTACGGCCAAAAGCATTTTCGCTATTTGTTTTTGGGGTGTTATGCTGTGTTGCGCTACCTCCTTCTTTAGCCAACGTTTCGGACATCGTTGCAGTGTTGATCTGCCGAATCTGCCCTGATGATGGACACTGCAACGATGTCCGAAACGTTGGCTAAAGAAGGAGGTAGCGCAACATGGCATAACACCCCAAAAACAAATAACGAAAATACTTACGTGAAGTTTTTGCATAATATTACGTACTTTGCTGTTTACGAGGACAATAATTTATTGAACAAACATGGAGGTCATAATACAAAGATATTTATTTATTTCGAAATACACGGCACCACAACCTAACCTAATCTAACCTAACCTCACCTAACCTAACCTAATCTAACTTACCTAATTTAACCTAACCTAACCTAACTGACATAGAAATGGTCATGGCAACAGACTAAATAATTTAGAAGCACTCGAAATAAAGCTGTTAAAACAAAAACCCAAATCCTTAATAATCAGCTAAATGCGTCCAATAGTCCGATATTAGGGATTTTTACAAACATACATACATAAATTAAGTTTTTTAAACTGCATTCACAATATTACGTTATTCCAATATGCTATACATAATTGCAAATCCAACCTCTGCCAGTGCTGTAGATATTTGTCGACACTTTGGTTCTCATAGATATTAGTCAGCAGTTTGAGCTGTAGATATTCGTCCTCACTTTGGTTCTCATAGATATTAGTCCGATTTTTTCAGTTTTTGGAATTCCTGTAGATATTAGTGGACGCCTCCTTATACAGGGTTTAACAGCACGTATACGAAAGATTTTATCCAGAGATTCTTGAGCATATTTGGAGAAAAAAATATTTATGTCATTTTGTTGTCCGATGATACATTTTTTCAATTAAAATCGAAACTCGAAACTGAAAAGTTAGGAGAATAGCACGTTTATAGCCAAGCAGATCAGTTGATAGGCATTGGTAACACACGGTAAGCAGCACGGTAACACACGAAACAGCGCGACGTACAGCAATGGGTAGCGGTAATGATAACGGGTAGCGGCGTGTCGATTAAAATAATTATTTTTTGTTATTAATAGAAAAAATCTAAAGTTATTAAAATATTAATAGATAAGTAACCATGTACTAAAATTGAAATAATGTTTGCGGAAAAATGCAGAAAACGGACGTGCCAAAATTTATGAATTAAATTGGGTATTCTTCTGTAAATTGTAATTCTCAGGCGGGCTAGAGCAGATAGAGAAGTGCTTACATTAATAACAATCCATATCTGGAAAATTTCATATCTGGGTCATATACTTCGAGGGGAGAAGTATCACTTGCTCCTTTTAATATTGAAAGGCAAGATGGAGGGTCGCCGAGGGCCTGGTAGGAGACAAATGTCTTGGCTGCGAAATATACCTACGAGAGTGGACCGGCATTAGGAGCTATTCCGGGCAGCGCAAGACAGAGAGACATTTTCAATAGTGATTTCAAGCCAACGTCGGGGGGACCTGATACGGCGCACAAAGAAGAAGAAATTGTGTATTGCCTACTTTTAAACATCATTAAATGGTATAGTGGTATGAACAAATATTGATATTTAAACAATTGTTTTTACACAGGGGTTTGCCCTTAATGACAAATCCACATATCTAAAGATTTTAAAACAAGTTAGGCCTTTTCGAGTAGAAAAATAGTGGAAAAAGTTGTAGGTACCTACGTTGGCTGGGTTTTTATAACGAATATACTCCACAAATAAATGTTATTAAATTATCAATACTTTCATCCTTTCCAAAACTCAAGTTTCAAATATCTACTGTGACCTAATACTCCTTCCGGTTCCCTTAACGATAGGCCATCGAAACATCTGTCACTTCCTACCCACCTGTACAGTGTACAATACCCAGAACCCCTCACTTCATTCAACGGACCCCTTACGCCTACGCGAAACAAATAGGTATACAGTCTACATGTTGTAGAATTATCGTATGATAATGTTGTAAGTTGTAAATTCCCAACATGCTTGACTGATTCACCCGTCACTTCACGTCGTCAATAAGTCCTCTTTCGCCCAGAGTTACGGAATACCTGTCATTCATTTTGCATAGATTTGCATAAGTTTAACAATCATTTTTATTCGTGGGAGATTGCATCATTGATTGATGATTGTGATTTCGACACGCCTCACTAGACATCTCTGTTTTATCTGCAAGATTGGAAAATTATTATTCACTGCAATTTAGATATCCCTGCTGCTAAGAGCTCCGATGTATCATCCCTTTTTGATGTATTATAACCTACCTTCCCCGAATTCCATTATGGGAAATAGGGGAAGTTATGACGAAGCTGTTTACGTCTACACGAAAACATCAAGAAGAATGATTTGTGATTGATTTTTGCCAAAAAGCAATAAAAATATATATTTTTATTGCTTTTTGGCAAAAATGACAAAATCTTCAAATTTTAATATTCAATCATTGAAACAAAAATTTTCGTTTGAGAGTCAATAATTAATTAATAATAATTAATAATTAATTAATAAGAATTAATAATTAATTAATAATAATTAATAATAATTAATAATTAATTAATAATTAATTAACAATAATTGATAATTAATTAATAATTAATTAATAATAAATTAATAATTAATTAATAATTAATTAATAATTAATTAATAATTAATTAATAATTAATTAATAATTAATTAATAATTAATAAATAATTAATTAATAATTAATTAATAATTAATTAATAATTAATTAATAATAATTAATATTGCCTTCAAAGGTATTGCGCCTCGAAGTGAATTATTGACTGTGCGTGATCTGTTCAACTTTTGTTTTAACTTGACCGTTTGGCATTACATCTATCTGTAAATTTGTTTGTAGGTTCCGTTTCTTGTTTCAAAAATCTGCTGAATCCATTTTATTATTCAAGTAAGCCTTACTTTGACTAAATGGCTAAGTTTGACCAGGTGAATAACTTTGACTATACTTTTCAATATAACGGTACTTACTTGCCTTAAGAAACTTTGAAAAAAATCATCATTGAGATAGTGGCGGTTCTTGGGACAAATTTGGAATTATATATCCCTTATTTGATATTATAAAAAAATGTTACATAAAGTGTGTGGTTTGCAACTGGTTAAGTAGGTATTTAAGTTCCTACTTACAAATCTTTAAGTAAAAGGGAAAGAGGAAATTTTGGTTTTGATTTATTAAATAAGAGGAAATTAGAAACATCCTTTTTGAGGTCTACGTTCACGAAACTACTAGTAAATTCATTGATAATAATCCATCTTACATCACTGGATATTGCTTAGCATATTAAGTTTGACCATTAAAACAATTGCACCCAATGAATACGTAAATGGATTTATATTTAGTTTGTCTAGTACTTGCCCGAAATTTTAATTAAAATCTTTTATAGTTTTCTCAGACAGCAAAACATCCCAAGGTACCGACTATCTAAACATTTTTCCAATTATCTTTTTACGTTAGATGCTGTGGAGGGTTCTTTCAAGGAAAAGTAGAAGAAGAAGTTCTGGGAAGGAAAAGAGTCCGGCTGGAGAGGTCATAAGGCCTCCCTCAACCAGTCTCTATCGATCCAGCTCGATAGTAGGCGAGCAGATGCGTCCGCCGCCAAGACCTAGACAAATCTCACCCCATGAACCCGGGCACCCCTGCTAAGTCACCAAACGGAGATGGCTGAGGTGTTGGTTATTTAATAAATGGTTCGAGGGGCGGCGGTACCCTTATCCGCCTCCCAAGTATAAAGTTATATTGATTATAATTACAATGGTGCAATCTCCCACGAATCAAAATGCTATTGGGAAAAATACCAAATATAAGCCTAAAATAAAACACGTCATTTCATTTACCATTTCGGTAGTAATTATTGTTAAAAAAAATTGTTATCAAAAATAATAATTTCGGTTACAAATACACGCACAGAAGACATAGGTACTGTCCGTGTAACTCTGAATTTTCAAGAAAAGTCATTTTCGGAATTGCAACTTATTGTGCGAAGAATTTATAGAAACGTAGTACTTACCTACCTGTTAAATAATGATTTTACAGAAAATAATTTTAATTGTCATTTTCAAAATTGGCGCTGATTTGTTAAGATTTCAGACTATCCCGTGATTTATCACGAGTCTGCGCTAGTCAGAAATTATATGACTACAGGCAGCACGATACTTGATATCCACGGTCTAAGAATTCCTGCATTAGATCAGATCCAGATGATAATATAAACACCAGTAATCACATAATCGCCAAGGAATGCAAGAGTGTGTTAGTTTCCTACACCCCCCACAGACTTACTTACTTCTATAATAGCACCGCAACCCAATCAAGAAGTCACATAATAACTTCAACTTCCTATTGTCAAAGTAATCAAGTAATCCCCAATTACCTTTAGTGAGAGCATAAATCTCGCCCATTGACAGTATCGTCTGATTATTTTACTTTATGGCCAAATTGTCTGCTTCACGTTTACATATTCATGCACATACCTGCACAGACATTTCCATAAACCTTCATTATTATACATTATACATCATATAGTGGGCAGGTTGATATGTGGTAGTTGCGGACCTACCTTCAATAGGGGACCCGCCTACGAATAAAAATTAACAGCGTGATTATAAAATACTTCTCTGATATTAAAGTACGTACCTGAATAAATAAATCTTTTAATATAATCTATTTATAACATAGTAAGTCTTGGCAACTTATTGTTTATTAACGATTTACTACTTTTCAATTTCAATTTTTGGAGGTTGTTTTTTTGATTTTTATTTATTTATTTATTTAAACGCCCTTAGGGCTTTTACATAGACTGCAGTACATGTTTTTTTACAGTGAAAATAATGAGTAACATAATATATGTTAAAAACAAAATATAGGTTACATTAATAAGCGTTAACAAAATATAGGAAACATGAAATATAAGAAACAAAATATAGTCCATAAAATATAGGAGTTGACATGATGGGTACCTAATGTTCAAAATTGTTGTTCACATTAGTTTATGGGATAGGTAGAAATACATAGTTGGCACATATGACGTTTAAAGTTTGCTAAGTTCAAATTATTGTCAAATACATCCATATTGTTTAAGTATTTGTTACCAAGACTATCTAAACGTTGTATTGGAAAATGCACATCATAGTTGGAATGAGATGTACGTATATAAAATGTTGATGTTTGTCTACTTGTTCGTGTTGTGAACTCCTGCAATCAATTAATCTACATGTACTCGTACCTATGTAGATTAATTGATTGCAGGAGTTCACAACAGTCGAATTTAGAGTTTAATAATTTTAATAAAAAGGTTAGGTCGTTTAGTTTTCGTATGTTTTCAAAAGTTGGAATATTGAAAATATTCTTTAACGACGGGTAATTTATGTGTTCTAAAGGGATGTTAAGTTTAAAATTTGCGAAACGTAGAAATTTTCTTTGAGTTCTTTCAATAGTATGAATTTGAATTTTGTAGAAAGGCGACCAGACTATGGAGTTATGTTCTATAAGGCTTCTGACAAGGGATTTGTACAATAGTTTAATGATTTGTAACGATTCAAAGTTTTTAATTTATTGTTCTCAATACAAATCCTAATGTTTCGTACCCTTATTTGCAGTTTGTTAAAAGTGGACCGTGAAGTCTAGTTTCTCGTCCATTATTGTGCCAAGATCCCGCATTCACGTTTTTGGTTGTAAAGCGTGTGTTTTGTCTTTCAAACACCATTTAGAACATATTTTTCACTATTATAGAAGGAGAGTTACAGCGATTTATATGAGACCTGTGTGAGCTGGGACAAATTTGGTCTCCTGTGATTAAACGGGGATTGCTATTTAAAACAAAACTGTTTTAAGCTCTGATAGCTGGTATCATGTCTATTTGTATTTTAGACGCGAATAAGATGTTTGATCATTTGCTGTTTTTTTGTTGTTGTATCTGTTGATTATTTTATATAGGACTGGCTTTTGCCCCAGTCTTCGCTCGCATTGTATTAGGGGGGTTTCCACTCCGCCTCCTCCACATTCCCTATCCCCACTCCACTCCCCCCCTCCCCCTCCCCCCTTTCCCTCTCATTGTCCCCTCCATACCCGTTACATTCCATTTTCAAGCAGCTCGCGTGCCACCTAATGCATTTTTTTTTACAAACTTCAGTGTGAGCTATATGTAAAGTTTCATTAAAATCCATTCAGTAGTTTTTACGTGAAAGAGTAACAAACATCCATACAAACTTATAGTAAGATTAAACAACAGAGTAATTAGATATTGAAATGTGGTTCGGATTTCAATTTCACATTTAACATGCGTTATCCGTGCGTATTTCAACATTTAAAAAAGTACCTATTCATTTCGGCACGGTCATGGTTACGGTAAGGTTGTAGTTATGTTACTATACATATACATATCAACCCTCCTGGATATAATAAGTTGAAATTTACTCTGTGAAAAGAAGGAGATGTCTGCATTCGGCAGTGGATTGATAATATAATTAAACATACTCATTTCAGTTTTTGGTGCATGGGTAAGTAGGTACTAGGTAATGTGAACTATTTCCGTAATTAATCAAGTTCAATGAGCTCTTAATTTTCAAAGATGGAACTGATTATATGTATTTAAAGCATAGAAGACAAGAGATAAATTAGGTACCGAAATAATTTTATTCGAAATTAATGGAGTGAAGATACGTTACTGAGGCTCACGCGTTGTGTCACTGCACTATATCCAGTGAACGTACTTCGGCTGACCGTTCATATATCTATTTCATTCATACACATATTCCATGAATGCCTATCCTTTTCATAAGCGAATCTACAGTTTTTTTTTTTTAATATGAATACAATATTTACAATGTCATTAGATAGATGCTTCGACCATCGACAGATGTCGTAATTTCTCAAGTTTACTAACATTCGAAAGATAAATTAATTTTCTGAAAGGCAAACATTTTTTTATAAAACTTTCAGCTTCACAAATCCTACAATTATAATATCCCGTGATTCTATAGTCTAGAAGTGCAAACTTTAGATGACATATTTTGGTGGTCCCTCTCTAAAAAAATATCCTCTCTTCTTATGTAAAACTGAAATAAGCCTAATCTAAAACTGCCTCCTCTCCAACATTTCATCTCTTCTAAGTCTGAATTCGACTCCAATCTTTCATAATGTGCTTTTTAAATTTTCCCATTTAAACATAATGAAAATATAATGTCACCTTTCCTCTCTACATAATTTTAAATAATGGCCAAGAACACAGGATGAAAGCAGGAAACATTTGAAAAAAATATGTATATACCGTCATTTTTCACTAGAACCAATAAAAGGAACAGACATTGTTATCGTTTATAATAACCGTGAGATTCATGGTTACGATGCAGTGACGGCAAAAAGGCAAAAAATATACTTCCTTTTCTCTAAAATGCTGCACTCTTTCAAAAGATGAGATACTTAACGTAAGTAGGTCTGTTTCGTCTATTTTGTTTTTTGAAGAGTTTTATTAAATGTACATTTGTTACTTAAATTTAATTGATCCGCTATTAATGTCCCTTTTAACAATGATAATTATAATAATGAAATTAACATTATAAAACAGATAGCCATGAACAATGGATATAAACCTGAAATAATGACCGCTTAGTTAATAAGAAAAATCACCTCAAGGGCGCTGTACAATTTATTAGGAATGCTTAGGTTCTAACTAATTTTACTATTTATAAATGGATACAGAAACATACTTACCTGGCTGGTCACTTCCGATAAACACACTTTAATTAGAAAGTTTGTGGAGAAGATACGTACTAGTATTACATTTATGAATAGATTAGTGGCAAAAGTAGAGTTGGTATTTATTTTAAAATACTGGAGAATTTAGGACTATTGGAGATTAGTGGCAAAAGTATTGTTGATATTTAGGACCCTTTAGGGCTGGAGAATGTTCATGAAATGACCTTCACAAACGATTACATATTTTTTTATTGTTTTTTTATTATTTATTTTATTTTATTTTTTAGTAGAGTATTAACATATTTAATCAAAGGACTAATAATCATGTCATTATTTGGTCGAAAATTTGTGCAACCAGCTAGATAAATAATGTTGTATTCGTACTTACGGGGCGGATCCTGGTAGTGTACAATATGCCAAACTACCTCATTTCCTTCAGAGGTCTGCGTTAGGTAGTTCACGCCGTCACAGTCTACGGAGCACACGACCGGGAGTTTTGTAATAATTATTCTTATTCAGGGGGGAACTTCCAAACAAGCAGTCACCTGTGGTACAGGGTCGTGGACAGTGACCTTAAAATGTAAAACACCAAAGGGAAAAAAATATTATTTAAAATTAAATTAAAAGAAAATTTTGTCTTTCATTTAATACTTGGCCACGAGAAGGTTTTCTTTTTACAATAGTTCCACTCGGGAAGCCCTGAGGAAAATATTTTCCCTCAGGGCCTGTGTCACCTTTGAGAATGCTGTGTAGAGGGTCTTTTAAAGTAAAGGAAGGACAGGAAGTTCTGGGAAGGATGCGGTATGAGGGTTGGGTAGGAATCTAGGGGTCAGTATCAATCCATCCCTCCAACTGCGGTGCAAGGCGATGTTACAAAAGAATTCTGCTTGAGTGGTCACAAGGTCTCCCTCAAACAGTCTCTCCCGATCCGGCCTGGCACGCAGCATTTTTATTCAGACAGATACCAAACCCGGGCATCCCTGCTAAGTCACCAAACGTAGCTAACCCCTTGTGATGACTTATGGCAGAGGTATTGGTTATCTAATAAATGGTTCCCGGGGCTGCGGTACCCAAACCCGCCTCCCAAATTGTGAAGTGTGTGTGTGAAGTATTCCAAAGATTGCAGAAGGATTATTGAGTTGGTGGAGTTACCTGTTTAGTTAATTTGGGAGGCGAGTACGGCTACCGCCGCCGTGGGAACCATTAATGGGGTATTGTCACAACTATGAATACCGTTAAAAATGTAAGGAAGATTTAAAGTTTATTTTTAAGTTCCTGACCATTGCTCTAAAATGCGTAGTTTTTCATTACATATTCATTCATAATTATTGATTGAAAAACCTCCCATTCCGAAACGGTTCCAACTGGCTACAACGTCATTATGACGTAAAAAACGCCAATGGCTGGTAAGACAGCTGTATCCGACGACTTTGCTCGGCGTGACATCAACGTCGCCGAATTCAGGAATAAAAACGAACACGTCGCGTCGTTTTGGTGGCAAATCCAAAATGGCTATTATAAATCGTTGTGGAAAATTTATTCGTCAACAAATTTAAAAATAACCTTTATTACCATAATTTTTTTCAATTTTTTTTTGGAATTTAAAAATAAATAGTGAAAGTATCATAATGGATATTCAACCCCATTGCCAAAAGTCATCCCACGTAGTTTGCTACATTTGGTAACTTAGCAGGGGTGCTTGTGTTTATGGGGTGAGGTTTATCTTGATATTGAAAACATAGCTTTGACAACAAATTGACCCTGTTATTATAGTTTTTTTAATGATAAACTATTTTATTGGCATTCAATTAATATCTGTATCTGTAAACATCAATGTATGTTTCTATGGATGTGAGTTGTCTATGCTTTGCTATGTTAAGCAAAGGAAATGTTTGAATCTTTCAAAATACCTTCTTTCCACCCTCACGAAGATTTTTGGATTATTACATTCACATGACAATATATCTGACAAGTTTTTTTAATCATTAAAAAAACTTTTACGAAACTGTCAAAAATGTCACCATTTGAGAATGACTTTTTGCAAACCATCGATTGTTAAATCAAAATTTAATTTTCGAATAAACTCTTTAAATTTACGAAATCAACGAATTTAATCGAAGTACTCACCTAAGGTAGATACTAACCAAAATCGAATATTTAGAATTTAATCAAAAATTATATTTATTCTAAATAGGTACCTATGTTTGGTCCCAAATTAGATTGAGTGTTCTATTAATATACGAAAATTAATGTTTGTGATATACATGAAAAAACGAAAATTTGTAAAAAAAAATTACAATAGGTGAAAATAGGTTACAAAGGTTTGAAAATCTGAATGTACAGGGACTGAATAGGTTAAGTTCGCGGGTGAGAAGTGAGGGAAGGCGGGGAACGCGTGAGGGGAAGGGGTCATGAGAGGGGAAGGGGAGACGGAAGGGAAAGGGACGAATGGGAAAGGACACGCAGAGAGAAACAATTTCTTTTTAGTGGCATTGCAATGCACGTCGGCTAGTCTTCAATAAAAACGTCATTTAATACATTTTCCAGTACATATTTTGACGACTAGTTCGCTTCTGTTCTCTTCATGATGATGTTTGCATCTTATATTGTCTTATGTGTACTTGTACTTTAACTTTTACCTGTGACATGTGCACCTCTTCAGGAGGCCGCCAGGCCTGCTAGGATGTAAGATGACCTGTTACCGTCGATACATTAGTAATGTTGATGCGCATTAATTTATGTGTTGTTTATGATTGCATAATTCAGTATTTGTGCACATCCATTAATTTAAAGAAATACTTAAAAAATGGAAGGAGTTTATAAATTACTACTGATACTCTTCTAATCGGAGTTCTTGCCAATGCCACAGGGATCAAATCTTATCTTCAATTTTATTTTGTAGTAAAACTCAATGCTACGAAAAGAGATGAAATAGAAATAGAAAATGAAAGAGAAAAATTGGAAGTACTTACATGGCAAAATGTTCTGCAACCCCTTAGGTATATTATGTCGAATGGTATCTGTGGTACAGGGTCGTGGATAGTGACCTTAAAATGTAAAACACCAAAGGAAAAAAAAATTAAAATCATATTAAACGAAAATATTGTCTTTCATTTAACACTTTGCCACGAGAAGGTTTTTTTTACAATAGCTCCACACAGGAAGCCCTGAGGAAAATATTTTCTCTCAGGGCCTGTGTCATCTTTGCGAATGCTGTGTGGAGGGTCTTTAAAAGTAAAGGAATGACAGGAAGTTATGGGAAGGATGCGGTATGAGGGTTGGGTAGGAATCTAGGGGTCAGTATCAATCCATCCCTCCAACTACGGTGCAAGGCGATGTTCCAAAAGAATTCGGCTTGAGTGGTCACAAGGTCTCCCTCAAACAGTCTCTCCCGATCCGGCCTGGCACGCAGCTTTTTTATTCAGACAGACACCGGACAAACCTCGCCCCATGAACCCGGGCATCCCTGCTAAGTCACCAAACGTAGCTAACCCCTTGGGACGACTGATGGCAGAGGTATTGGTTGTCTAATAAAGGCTCCCGGGGCTGCGGTACCCAAACCCACCTCCAAAATTGTGAAGTGTGTGTGTGAAGTATTGTAGAGATTGAGGAAGTAGTATTGAGTTGGTGGAGTTACCATTTCAGTTAATTTGGGAGGCGAGTATGGCTACCGCCGCCGTGGGAACCAAAGTACTTACATGGCAAATGTATATTATGTCGAATGGTTAGAGTATGTCCGCTTTGCAATAAAATCTCAATAAATGTTATGTTATTAAAAATTTAAAACTATTTTGAAAAGTGATGAAATACGCCCTCAAATTTTATTATTAAAAAATATTTTTATTCGAAATCTAAAAATTTGAGTGAAACATTAAAAAGTTTTAAAATAGCTCATCTTACGCACTTTCTAAATGAATTTATTGACAACACAAAAAAATGAAAAACACGTACCTACCCACAAATTTTATTAGACAGATGAACAAGTTTGGCAAGAAAGTGTAGAAAATAAATGATGGCGCTGCGATCGTTTTCTAGTTTTAAATGGCAACACCAAGATGGCTCATAAGACAAAGAACGTATGTTTTAAAAAAACACTTCTGGCAAAATGCATATTTCATAGCGTATTTGTATTTTCAAAAATTTTGCACAAAAAATTGTAATTTAATAGAAGCAAAATAAAACAAAACAAGTTTTAAGTGGGTGTTTATTTCGATATAAAAACGTAGGTACTTAAAAATTTAAGTCTATTAATTCAACACCCGACATGTAATTATTGTCTTTGTCCTCGTGTGATTCTTCTTCTTCCGTATCTTCATCTTCATCTAAACGCAGTTCATCGATATCATCATATATAGTACTGCCTCGTGCAGCCTCAATTTTCATCACGTGTTTGCAACAATTTTTCCAATCATCAGCACTTATGCTATTACATATTATTATTATTCCCATTTTCCGTTTTCCCGGTGTTTCAAATTTTCCATCTGCCTTTTCTCCTTCCTTGACGATTCGTCTTACCGTTATTTCAGATTTACCTGTGTGTGAAAAACATCATTAAAATTAATATTATAGAAGGTAGTTTTAAAAACACACACTAGATAATATTCACTTGAAAGAAAAAAGAGAAAACGAGAAAAAAGTAACTTTTCTACGAGTTTAAAGAAGTTGCATATTGTTATTCCCTTTTTACTGTGGCCGCATATTAACTGTCAAATTGAAATGCCAAATTCGAATTTTTTAACATAACCTCAAATCAGATTGTAATGGTTATTATCGCTCGAAAATTGGCATAAATCTTGTAATACTAATGAAATTTATTAAACAAACTATACTACGTACCATTCATTTCTGCAGTTCGTTTGTAAACATCTTCTAAATCGGACAGAAGCTTCTTCGCGTGACACTCGGCTAGGCAGCGTTGAAAAACGCAGAATATAACCCCTCTTGTATCACTATGTAATAATTTATTCATTTTAATTAAATTCAGGCAAACAATGAATAAAAATATTATCAAATCAGCGATATTCTACTCAGATTTAAGACAATAAATCAACCGTAACACGCGTTAACATGACAGCCATAGGAAACGTCATATAATTCGGTGTTACCATAGTAATGAACACGTTTAGTTCCAATTGATTTAATTTCTACACTTATTTGCCAAACTATACTTATTACAAACGTTTTCACCTCACTTTTTGTCGTTTCATGCAAAAATAATTAATAAAAAATTCACAAAGTTTCATAATTTTTTTCAATTTGCGGTCGGGAACTTTAGTTTTTCCAGAGGTATGTATTTTTATTTTTTTATGGGTAACTTTTAGATTTGAATATAAAGCGTGGTGTTTTCTCTTTTTAACACAGTTCAGAAGTATTTCTCGCCATGACAGTAGGGAGATACAACGATGTCTACGAGACCTCCCAAAAAGCGAATAAATTAGTCTGACGGGTAAATGTAGCTACAGCCAATTCAAGTATTTTCCAAATGTTGTGGAGTTATTCGTAACCCGGGAATATTTTTAGTCTTTCAATAAAAATATTAAAATAAAACGTTTTATATTGAGATCTACATGTTAGTGCTCCCGGATGTTTGGTAGATATGTTACATTACGTTGGATGTGGTTGTCTTATTCGTAATTCTTAATTATTGGTACATTTCCAACATCAAGTATGCAATCCATCTTCAGTACTAACATTTACTCTAATTTCTGGTTTTAGACCAAATCCATAATGTTTTCCTTTCCTATTCCGTGCTTGATCATTTAAACCCGTAATTTTCCTCTTCTAATTCTACGAATCGCCTACTTCCCTTTTTGCAATTCATCACGGATCAGAACTGCAAAGCAATTGCGAATTGCGATATGCTCGCCGTTCTCAGTAAGCCCACACGAGTTTTAAACGATACCATGGTTTTTGTATTACGAAACGGCACTTATTTCCAAGGTGTAATCATTGTGACGGGTTGGTTTTGAGAATCAATTCTGCTGGTTTATTTATTCACGATACCTTCTTAAACATATCATTAAAATGGATAATTGTGGCATGCATCAAACCGATATTACTTAAATACTTCATTAGTTAGTTTTATGTGATGTTTGGAATAGGTAGGTTAATAGGCGGGACGAACCAAAGGTAAAAAACATTGAAGAAGATGACATTAATAAAATAAAATAAACATTACATGATGACATTAATAATATAAAATAAAATCACTTCCTGAAATATATTATTTATATCAATCAATCAAAATTTTAATGTAAACCCTTGAAAAATCTCAGTTATTTACTTTTTGTAGATATAATTAAGAAGATACACTTTATCAGAATAATTTATATCAGGTATAGGTATTGTGTATTTTTGCATTACGGTTCTAAATTATTTGTCGTTATTTTATTGGTCTATGACATACTTATTTTTATCACTGTCATTTATGAATCTTGTGCAGACTGTTTATAACGCTAATAAATAAAAAAATAAATAATCCAAACGAAAATATGAGAACTAGACACAGAAAATAAAAAGGTAACGGTCGCAACTGGGACTCGAACTCAGAACCTCTCGTCTTACCGGGACAAAGCCCGATGGAAACAATCGTTCGAAGAAATGGTTTGTAACCTAGTTCATGTCTCCCATGGATTACTTATTGACGTTTATGTAAAGGTTTGAAATTTGACATCAAAGATTGACAGTAGCCGAATTGGTGAGGCGTTTGTGCCGGAAAGACAAGATGTTCTGGGTACGAGTCCTAGTTCTACCGTTATCTTTTTATTTTCGGTGATTTGTTCTCTTTCATATTTTCATTTAGATTATTAGATTTATCTTCTTCTTCAATGATGTATTACGTTGTTGGGAATAACCTTCAAAAGTCATAAAAAGGGAATGGTTCTAATAAAAATTTAAAAAATAACACTTTACATTACATTACAACTGGCTCATTATGGAATAACAACAGAACTTGAACAGATCCTTCACAGAATTTGAGAATTAGCTTTTAAATTAGATGAATTCTCCAAATTTTGTGAAACAATTGAACCTAAGAAAAACTGCTACCGTCTGGAGTCATTACTATGGCATTCCCATTTGGGGTTTGTTGTGAGGCTGAAGGTAGTGGATAATGGAAGGAGTTGGGGAGAGAGGAAGTTGGGGAAGAGGAAGTTGAGGAAGTACCTGACTATTCAGATCTGGTCACCAAAGACGGCTGAAGCCATTTCTAGCTACGTTTCAATTTGAATGGTCTTATACCAGGGTGTGACTGGGAGTATTTTCCACTCTGAAACGAGCCGCAAATAAAACTTATTTTATTTTTAATTAATTAATTGTGAAACAACACAAATGAATCAAACAAAATTTACTTGCGTACACAGGGATTTGAACCCGTGACATCCTTATGACGACCATGTAATATCTTATTACCTCATCCACTGCTGCAAATCCCTCTCCACTCCTTCATTAATTCTTCTGCCGATTTGGGTTTGCCCCTCCCCTCGCGCTGTAGGCACCTCTCATGTTAAGCTATTCTTAACGTAAGTATAGATAATAGGTTAATATTGGTTTACGACTCATCAATGAGGAGAACATTGCTCTTATGCAGTAAATTGGTATAAACAAAGTAATCTGGCTGCAATTCATAAATGATGTCATCAGAATGAAAAAAAAACCTATTATCAAAAGAACAAATTATATTTTCTTATAAATCTAGATTTTTTCGTAACTTTACTTAATTTTATTATTTTCGAATTTCCTTCATATGGCAGGTAGTAAATTCCTCACCCCACAGCATTACCAACTTTATATTATTCAGGTGTCACTTCATAATTGGCATCACGATCGTTGTTCAGTAAGATGTGAATTTTACACCACTTGGATTTGTCGTACACGAGGTGAAGTAAAGGCTAATTAAATTATATCCGATGACGTTTATGCATTAAATTACGACATTTTATTTATTTATTCACATATCTATAACTAATTGAGAAAAACATAAAAGAAAATAACAACTCATTCAAATTTGATTTTCAAGTATTTAACATATTTATAACCGCTCGGGAATTTCCCTACGAACTCCGGAACAGCTTATTATTAGAAAGATATAATATATATTTATTTATGAGCATACCTACTACGAACACCTCTCTTATTATTAAAAAATAAATACTACGTGGGAAAGAAAATTACTCAGCGTCTAGCCATGCAAATTTACAAAAAACCCTACGACGTGCTCATGATACAGTAATCAAAAAGAAATACCCAATTCTCTTTTGTTTTCACATTTTGTACAAATTAATAAAAAAACTTTTTTTTTTATTTAGGTACAAATATTTCGGCATTCGGTCATCGGCTCAAATCCTAGGGAGCTAAAGTAAATTTTATTTGATTAATTTGTGTGATTTTACAATTAATTGATTTAAAAATAATTTTAGTACATTCCAGAGTGAAAGATAGGTACTCTCAATATCTCCATGATGAAATGCCACCGTTCATAATCGAAACGTTGCTTGAAATGGCTTTATACATGTTTGGTGACCAGATCTGAATAGTCACGTACGTTTTCACCTTCCTCTCCCTCACCTCCTCTTCTTCCCTCTACAACATACCCCATTAGGGCATGCCACAGTCTCACTGGCTCCAGGCGGAAAGGACCTGTTGGGACTCTTGTGCGATATTCAGATGAAAAAGCAACAAACTTTTTTTTTTATTTGAATACCGCACAAGAGTCCCAACTGCTCCCATCTGGAGCCAGTGAGACCATGGCATCCCCAATTGGGGCGTGTTGTAAGGCTGAAGGTAGTGGGGAGGGGAAGGAGATAGGGAAAAGGAAGGTGGGGAAGTACCTGGCTATTCAGATCTGGTCACCAAACACGGCTAATGCCATTTCAAGCAACGTTTCAATTCTGAATGGTGGTCTAACACCAGGGCGATACTGACAGTATCTTCCACTCTGGAACGTGCCGCAAATATATTATATATTATTTTTAATGAATAAATTGTGAAATAACACAAATTAATCAAATAAAATTTATTTGCCACGCAGGGATTCGATCCTGCGACCTTCGGTGTGCGAGTCAAGAGCCTTACCGCTGTACTAAGCTGGCCTGAGGATCAATTCACATGGAACCATTTGCTGCACGATTCAGAGTGGAAGACATTCTCAGTATCGCCCTGGTTTATGTCCACCATTCAGGATTGAAATGGCTTTAGCGGTGTTTCGTGAACAAATCTGAATAGCCAGGTACTTGCCAACCTTCAATCATCTTCCCCTCCTCACTACCTTTAGCCTCACAACAAACCCCAATTGGGGATGCCATAGTCTCACTGGCCACTGACATGACGGTTGGAAGCTGTTGGGACCCATGCACGTAAAGTATACCTACAACCACTTGATCAGCAAATTATGTCAATCCCTAACCTAACCACGTATTGAGCCAACTTATATATTTTTTTACTACCAAAAAACCATAGTACATATTATGCCCAAACTATTTAACCAAAGTTTTTCTGACTAACCCAATATTTAAAAGGTGAACCATTCAATAATTTCTCTTTATTAAATATCTCAAGTTCATCGATCTAACTTGACTTTGTAATTATTGATGGTGATTCAATTAAGTGCTGGCATTTAATTATTTCGATTCGATGCGACCGTTATCCTCTATGAAAATCATTTCATTAATGGTCGCAACTGTAAGTTGACAATGTTTGGCGACGAAGCTTATAGGGCGATCACATTCAATTAGAATATTAATCCGTCGATAGCGCGAAATGGAGTTTAGTATAAAACTGCCCGAAAGTACAATCTTCCGTTGTGGTGCAATTTTCAGTATTTACAATATTTAAGACTTTTTATCTGACTTTCATTGTCTTGGCTGCGAGTGGACCGGTATTAGAAGTGTGAAGGAGCTATTCCGGACAGCGCAAGATATAGATACATATACCAGGAAGTAATTAAAACTATAAAAATCCGAAAACTTTAGTATCTTGGACATGTGATGAGACATCCAGAGAGGTATGAGCTCCTGCATCTCATAATGCAGGGAAAGATTGCCGGAAGACGGGGCCCCCTGGAAGAAGGAGAACCTCATGGCTGAAAAACCTGAGACAGTTTGGCCAGTCTACCGTAGAGCTGTTCCGGGCCACGCATTTACAATCCCTACCGCGTTTCAGTCGCTTTAAATTTTCAATATCAAAATTTAAATATTTAGAAATAAAATTATTAATTTCCAATATACACATTAGAAAGATAATTTCATCTTGATTTTAGAACAATTTTTGTTTTTGCAAAGTGATAAAAAATTATCAATATAGAGGTGCATTTACAATATATTGAAATAATATTAAAATTTAAATATTTAGAAATAAAATTATTAATTTTTAATATACACATCAGGAAGATTATTTTATCTAGATTTTAGAACAATTTTTGTTTTTGCAATGTGACAAAAAATAACGAATATAGAGGTATATTTAAAATGTAAATTGTCGTTACCGCGACTGAATCGGTATAGGTTTTGTAAATACGCTTCCGGGCCGCAGTAAACAAAGTCCGCATAGCCAACATAATAGCCAACGTCCGTTGAACGGACAGGACACATGAAGAAGGAGATACCAGAGTGATCTCCAACGTCGCGCGTCGGAGGGACTTGATAGGGCACACGAAGAAGACTTTTATG
The DNA here is from genome assembly GCA_917880885.1 of Limnephilus marmoratus. Taxonomy (NCBI): domain Eukaryota; kingdom Metazoa; phylum Arthropoda; class Insecta; order Trichoptera; family Limnephilidae; genus Limnephilus; species Limnephilus marmoratus. Next base: position 17,998,870 of record OU862910.1, on the reverse strand, counting down.
AGCTGGTTATCGTTACTTTTTTTTTTTTTAATTATTCATCTTTATTAGTTTTGAGTTACAATTTGTTTTATTCTATGCCTGTCTCACTAGGAGAACCTGTGTTGAGAGCAGGCGCTTAGCATGAGCAGTTTATAATAATAACATATACAAAGTACAAATAATAACACAATATTACAAGTAACAGTTAATCATCAACGTAAAATTGAAAAAATAAATACTTATAAGTTAGTTTTGATAAAATCCTTGATGTTGGATCTATTTTGGCTGGTAATCCAGGACTAAAACAAAAAAGGCCCGAGTTTTCTGTAATGAAATGGAAGAAAATAAATGAAACGAACATTATGTAGGCACTCTCACAATATCAAGAGGTCCAGCATGGACGATCGACAAACCCTACATCGATTCGATATTGACTAAATCCGTCATCTGTGGTAAGTTATCAATATTTGCGAGCAGGGTCAAAAATTGATAAGAGATATACCGACCGACGCGCGTCGATCGATAAATTTTAAATGGAGGCCTCCAAAGTACGAGTATCAGATAAGCGTCAGTTAACTGTCAATATGAAGATATTTTTGAATAATGTCATTCGTTATGCAAAATTACTGGCTTATTTAATGAACGGATTGAACTAACGAAGTTCTTAGTATTGGAAGTAGTCATGTACGCGATCCACAGGCTTAATAATGCATTTAATTTATTCCGTTCGATATTCAAGAAACGAAAATCGTTGAAATATGACTATAGACCTCATTAACTAATTAACTCCCGTTTACTGTCGAAAAGTAAATGCAGAACTTAAATGTATATTTATTTATTCAACGTCGTAAAAAGGCTTTGACATCACAATGATAAGATTATAAATTACAGTGGCACAAAGGTGGGATCAGTAGTATTAAGGACAAAATAAGAATGAATGAGAAAAAATAATATGTAAGAGATACACTCATTTTTTTTAAAACTCAACAGTTGATTTTTTACAAAAAATAGAATTGAGAAGAAATATAAAAAAAATGTGTAGGTACTCGTGTAATAGTTATTACCTGAAACAGCAGAGAACATTCTATACAGGGTGTAAAGGGACGTACTTGACTTACTTTAACTAGTGATTCCTGACATTATTTGGAGTTAAAAATGTAACCGAATTTTGGTCTCCGGTGACATTTTTGATGTTTTTTTTTTTTTTTACAAAAACATTACATGGTAGTTATTGAACTGTTGAAGGCGGGGTAAGGGTAAGGGGTTCGTCGGACACCCGGCTGAGTGACCAGTGACAACACGCGGAAGAATTTTTGGTTTTTGTTTGATTTTGAAGAAAAAAAATTTGAAAAAAAAAGTTAAAAAAAGTCACCGGAGACCAAAATTTCATTTACATTTGTTACTCCAAATAATGTCAGGAATCACTGGTTAAAGTAAGTCAAGTACGTCCCTTAACACCCTGTATAAACGGAATGATAATATGTTAAGAAAGGCAACTTGATAGTAAGTATAACCGTACAAAATAGTTAATCAAATATATGTACTCATAAATTAGCATTGTTATGTGCAAATCGTTGAGTCCAAGGTATTGGCTTGTAAATAAAGTGATTTAGCATTGAAATTATTGTTACATTAAAATTATATTTGCTTGGTTTAGATTAAATTAAAGATTAAATTAGGTTAGTATTTCAATTCAACGTTGCCAATATATTAATATTTTTGCGTAAGTGTTTGGAATTTCGGAATACAAATTCGTAGAAAACATCCTCGGTTTTGCCAGGTATTTCGATTTCTTATTTATACCCTGTCAATATCGGTTCGGTTTTCAAAAGTGAAACCATACTCGGTATATCGATATAAAATCGTTGGAAGTTACGCCTATCGATCCGGTATCGGTTATCTGTGCTTGACGGCCGATGGTTGGTCAGGACAAATGAATACTATTTATTTTCCAACAATAATGCAACTGCTGAAAATAATTATGCAGCAATTTACCTGCATATTAATTATATTTAATTCTATTGTGAATACCTACTTCAGAGATAATTATTTTGTCACGAGTCACGATATGTGAGAGTAATGAATGATGATGTCATTTAAAGTAGGTATTTTTAATTTAAAAAACCAGTCCTAATGATGAAGATCAATAATTCAGTAATAAAGAATGAAAAAAAAATAAGTACACCTTTTTAGAGAGGGTCAAATTTTTGACATTTTTTAAGAAAAGAAAATAAAACAAGAGTTGTCTATGCGATCAATTAGTTGCTGTTTGACGTGTTCGCTTTATTTTCGTTCGTGAAGTAGGTCACCCCCAGGGGTTCGCTATGTTTGGTGACTTAGCCTAGGTTCCCGGGTTCATGGGGTGAGGGGAGATCGGGAGAGACTGGTTGAAGGAGATCTTTTGACCTCTTCAACTAACTCTCTCGACCTATTGCCTTGCATTGAAGAAGGGATTCATTCATTCGTAACTCCTGGACACACAGATTTCTACCCACTCTTCATACATTTTTCCTTCCTAAAACTTCATTTCTTTCCTCTCCCTAAAAAGACCCTCCACACAGCATTCCCCAAAGATGACATAGGACCCGAGCGAAATTGTTTTCCTCAGGTCCTCCTGTGTGGAGCTAATCATCATTATCATTACATAGTATAAAATGAAGTCGCTCAAAATGTATGTGCGCATAGATCTGTTAAACTACGCAACGGATTTTCATGCGGTTTTCACCAATAGATAGAGTGATTCAAGAGGAAGGTTTATATGTATAATACATGCTTATTATAGTAGAGAAAAGCCGAGAAATGCAAATATTCAATTCAGGCAGCGGGCAGCAGGCAGCGGGTGGTGTGGATTTTATAAAGGTTGGGTAATGGCGTTGTGTTTCATTAGCCACAGCAACGTGTGGCCGGGTCTGCTAGTGTAAAATAAAGTTGAAATAATATTATGCATCATTTGTACTAAACTGAACTCTTTTATAAATCGTGTCAAAAATACTGAAAAGTGTCATTGTGTGGTAAAATTAACGGTCTTCAAATAATGTGGACTGCTATTGAGCTGCCAATTTCGCAAAAACAACAAATAATTAATTTACCGTAGCTAAATTAACTGTCAAAAAGTATCAAGTGTCAAAAATGACTTCCTGCAAAAATAGCAATGAAAAACGGCCATTTATTAAAGTGTCTGTCTTTTGTATCGCCTTTACAATCGATCCGGTGATGCCATAATCCTACTCGTCCATTGCGAATCGTTCAAGAATGCCATGAAATTAAAAGCAGAGTTCGAACGTGAAACAATTGAGCATGTCCGAAAGTGCGTTGTTGATAAACTGTACAGAGAATTGAATTAAATGCCTCGCGGTGACTCATATATGTCGCTTATTAATTTGTTCACAGTCTCAATAAAACGTTTGTAACCCAATATTAAACTTTTGGATGTGTCAATAATGTATTATAATAACAACTAGCTGTTAAAAACCTGCTAGGCCCAGCGCGCGGCTTTTGGTTTGGCTTCGCGCAGTTTGAGTGTTGGTAACCATTTCATAAATCAAATAAAACTGGTTCCAAAAATAGCCGGTTCCTCGGATCCACTGTGATCCAGTGACAGCTAGTCACTGGGACAAAGTAACCGCGACAGGCAACGACGTCATATGTAATATATAGAAGCTTGGTAATATTATTCACAACGGCCCGTTACAATAATAATCATATTATCGTCAATTTATCCATATCCGGAGAGATTCACGAAATTACAAATCCAATGGAAGTTACGCCTGCCAGGCGATGCTCCTCACGCTAGCTGTTAACGTAAGTGGCGCCATCTTTTGGCATTGATTTAATTCGGCTCTAATACAAAAGTAGATTTGTATACATACTTCACGTACGAAAACGGTTTTGCATAAGGCGTGGCGTCAGAGTTGTATTCTTAGCCGGATTCTTAAATTTTAACCGTACAGTCGCTAGGCTATTTATAGGACTGTTTGATTATTAATATGTCACGGCTACTTCGGTATATTTAAGGCTCCACAACCGGGCCTGAAAATAAGAAGATGGAGAGATACGAAATTACGAATGTTAGAGGAGAGCGCTAACATTTACATTACAGCGACGAAATCGATGCGAAAATGTTTAATAAAACACGACTCCTTTAAAATAGAGCAAAACAGTGTGGGGTCTGTATCAAGTACAATTTAAAGAAACATTGCGAATTTTTTCATACATAAAACTTTTAAAATAACCGAAACAGACTTGAAAAAAATAATTTTCGGAGCATACTTTGCGATTTTTTTCTGAGGGAATTTCATATAATTTGCGTTTCGGCGTGGAGAATGTATAGATATTATCTTCGAAAATAACATATATTTTTTTAAGAGCTTAAAAACTTCAAATATTCGATATGCAAGAAATCGGTAGAAATTCGGGTAGCGGACCCTTAATTAAATAGATCTCTCTCAGGGATATAAGATCTATTGAGAGACACACTATTTTTGTTCTATTTATGCACTACACTGGTGCCCTAGTGACATGGGTGCCGACTTCATGGGGTGAGGTTTATCTAGGTCTTGGCGGATGCGTTTGCTGTCTTACTGCATGGCGGGCCGGATCGGGGGAGAATGGTTGAGAATGTCCTTTTGACCTCTCCAACCGGACTCTCTCGATCCATTATGACCTTGCAATGCAGTAGAAGGGATAGATTCATACGCCCGTCTCTCTTGAACACACTGACACCTGGTTTCCTACTCACCCCTTACTCACCCTTTTCCTTCCCAGACCTTCCTCTTCTTCCTTGCAAAAGGCCCTCCCGAGGGGAATTATTTTCGTCAGAGCCTCCTGTGTGGAGCTAATGTCAAAAAATTATGGTTTATAAAATTATCATTACTCTAGCGCCAGGCCCGGACTGGGACCATTTGGGGCCCTCCGCTAAAACCTGTAAAGGGGCCCCCTAACATGGGGTGGGGGGGGGGGGGGGCTCCAGAAAACGGGGGGTCCGGGGGCCTCCCCCGGATAATTTTTGCAAATTAGGTGCTTGAAAACAATGAAAAAGCGTTTCTACGCTATATTGGCACCTATAAGGAAGAAGAAATTCAGATAGGTTTTTATACGAATATTATGATTTTCGACTTTTGTTGACTTCATTATTTATCGAAATAAGAAATTCACAGTATTTTTAGGATACCACAACACTACTAAACACATGCTGTAGAACTGCCAATAATTATAACGGAGATCAAAATGAAGGGCAGGATTTTATTCACAACAAAGCATTAATGAATTATTCAAAATTATTTGTGTAGTAAAAATAACGACAAAAGGATTTTAGGGATTAGAAAAATAATACTAACATTAAAAAAAAATCCTGTGTGTTTAACAGTTTACAATGTTGTATACTAGAATAGAAGGGGCTTAACTTAACTGAAATGATTCGACATTTTGCTTCCCTAGCCCTAAAGTAACAGTTTCTTTGTAAGCAACTCACTTGTAAAAGCTACTTCATCTATTATTTTATTTTTGTCCAAATTATAAAAAAATCCCTCTCAACATTAATAAAAAGCAGACTGGACATAAGGTCTTGGCCTAAGGACGACCGAAGTCGATTTTTGACGATTTTAAGTTTAGAAAAAACTCGTTCACTTGTGACTTGGGTACAAGGTATGGAAAGAACAAATTTATTTACAATATACATATACAGGTTGGTAAACAGTCCAGATTGAGTAAGTTCAAACAGAACAGAAAAAGCACATGTCAAACACTGGAAACGTTGTCTATTTTCAGAGCAGTAAATGTCAGCATTTGTTTCCGCTGTCGTTGGGTCCAAATCGTCTTCTTCGTCACTGCATCTGCCTCCGTAGTTCTCAGTGGACTCTGCCGCTATGAAGTTGCTGTATTGTTGTGCAAACCGTCGCAGCTCTATCAACAGCCGACTTCTTTCAATTTTACACAGTTTAGAAACAATGTGCACAGCTTCTGTGGGAAATGTTTGGATCTTCAAGATAAAGTCAAACTTTTTGGGGTCCAACCAGGGCCGGATTAACAATGTCGGGGCCCCTAGGCAACGCACGTCTCGGGTCAGTTTTCTCGCAAACAATATTTCTGAAGTTTGTGAACATCATAACTATTATAACTCAAAATCTTGACTTGACTTGACTTGACCGATGCGATGAGTTTTTTTTACCATTTTATAATAACAAATTCACCGAAATTTTTTAGCGAAAATCGCGTTTTTCACTTCAAAATGCTGCCAAAAATAAAAAAAAAATCGAAAAAAAACTCCCTCTGACTACCTAGGAAAACATTTTATTTTATTTTTTATTTTATTGAAAAATTGTTATTTTTTGGTACAGTACATATAATAGATGTATAAATATAATGAAAGTATATTAAAAATAAAACTTAATACAATTATTAAATACAAATATACATTTTTTTTTTTAAATATTCTCCCATAATAAGCAGATGCTTGTGTATACGGGAGGAAGTATTATTTGTTAGGTTATTTTGATTTTATTTTTTGAAATTTAGTTTATATAAAGAATAAGAGAAACTTATGTGTATATATATGTGTACATTTTTTAAAATTTTTTATTTATTATTTATTTATTTTTTTAGTTAAGGTTTTCAGTATATTTTTTTAATTGTGTTTTGAAATTTTTGAAACTGTTCTTAAGGGATTTTATATTTTCTGGTAATTTATTAAAGAAATTTGTTCCCAAGTATTTGTACTTATGTTGACCCAAAGTTTTTTTACAAATGGGAATTGGTAACATGTATTTTTGCCTGAGATTTATTGTGTTTTTGAAAGGTATGGTTTTGTTGAGATATATTCTTTGTAAACTTGTAAGGTTGAATGATACAGGAAGAGAGTATTTAATTTTCTGACTTTAAATTATTTGAATATGAGTTCAGATGGATATAGAAATGATTTTTTAAATATTATTTTTATTATTAGTTTTGTTGAGTTGGACATTGTACGTTTTTTCCCCATCTGAAATTTCGGATATACAACTTCTCTTTTTATTTTTATTTATTATTTCGTTTATTGTTAAATTTTTTTATTATTATTTTTGGGCTCTATAATTTGTTGGGAGTGGTAGCTATTTTTCGTTTTTCGAATTAAAGTTGTTAATATGTTTTTATATTTTTTGTAGTATGAAATAATAGATTTTTCAGCATTCGATTGATGAGCTAGTTTGAAAAGTTTATTTTTTTTTTCTAACTGCTTTTTCTAACTGCTTTTACTAACATATTACGTTACTTGGTGTATGCAAATCGAATGTATAGTTTTTTAATATGTTGTCAACCAGGTTGAAAAACATGTTAAAAAACTTTCGAGAAAAACGCTTTCAAAGTTTTGCTGAGGATAATTCAACATACAAACTGTTTAAACGGTTTCATATAAAATGCGGTATCTCCATCAATTTTACCAATTTCCTCAAATAGTGAGAGCATTATTAACAATGCATCTTTCAGAAAATGAAATAAAAATATTTTTTTGCAGTGTCCTTAAAGCCTTGTTTAGGATTTGACCAAGGGAACATGGTGGCGTTTAGAGGCCCCCCAGAGTCAGAGGCCCGTGTGAACTGAATAAAAAACTTGTAAAATTTCATCAAATTCACTAAGGGGGGAAGCTTGTACAACTTTTATATTTTAAACATATAAATTACAAATAAAACAAAACAAATGCCAATATAAACCACACACAACACCTTCAATCACTTCAGATACTAAAAATAATATTGCAACAAAAAGAAGGAAAGAAAAGTAAAATACAACTATGATTATATATTTGTTTTAATTATAGACTTTTTATTTATTGTTTGTGCATGATATGAACATTAGTTATTTATTGGATTATAAGCTAATTATTATTATAATTTGTTGTTTTCTTTAATGCGTGTACCTAATGTTATTAACCTGTAAATGTTTCTAATAAAAAAATGAAAACATCTTGAAAACTGACTTTTTCCGAAACTTCGTTGCTCACCAATTGAAGCAAGTCAGTTTTTCTCGGGACGCGGGGCCCCTTGCCGATGCGGGGCCCCTAGGCAGTTGCCTACTCTGCCTTAGGGATAATCCGGTACTGGGTCCAACCAGGAGCAATCCTGTAAAAACGTCTTTGTTTGCTCAAAATCTTTCTTCAATACTCATCCTCGCACAGTCTAAAATATCAAAATATACAATTTTGTAATGTTGAACTGTTGAAATAGAGTCAGTTTCATCTTTTGATTTTTCACCGGGCATTATAACTACTAACAAGACAATTTTTTTTGTATGTTTTGTGGGGCCCCTTCGGGGCCCCCTCACGCTGGGGGCCCTCCGCGATCGCGGACCTGCGGACCTGGCCAGTCCGGGCCTGTCTAGCGCTTACTTTATCTCAGATTTCATTTGCATTTCTTGGAATTCTTGTCTAGCTAATTAGTCTCCAGCTCTATGAAATTAAAATACTGAAACAACCGGAGAACAATGGCATTATGCTCAGCGTAATTGCGAAGACGCCATTATAGTTTTTTTTTTCATATTTTCAGATGTATCCTCAGATATACAAACATAAAACCATAGACCATAGAGTGAAATCCATAAGAGGAGTGTGGTACCTGAAGCGTGGAGAGACGTCCGGTGGTCATTAAGTCGGTAGCTACCTACTCCACTGGTATAGTGTGACTAAAATCTAGAATTTAATTTCTTCTTGCATTGGCAACACTGATTTTAGAAAATGTTAGGATTTGGAATCTGACACGTTGGCGGGAATAATGACATATCTAACTCAATTTTTTTAAACGTTTAATTTATTTTTTATGCTAAAGTGAGCGCGTCTTCCATTTTGATTTTGATTTAACCATTAATAAATGGCTTATTTGATATTTGCATTTGAAAAACATTAATTATTATCTTTGCACGCAATCCTATAGCTGAGTTAAAAAAAAAATAGTGTGTATTTCACACGCGATAGAAGTGAAACTAGAAAGTCGGGAAGTTGTCGCATTCTATTGCCTATTTATTTTAAAGTGGTTCGAAGATATTGATTTACAAAAACGTAAGATTAACCTTTGATTTCGTAGGATTCGAACCTCCGTCCGTTGGATTTCTCTGGCTGCTTAGATTTGCGACGCACTATAACGCTGCGCTATGGGACGCGCTCGGTGAGGCGCGAATTTACGCATTATATTCTGACGACCCGTAAAAACACAAAGCGGCTAATGAGCGCAGACCTATCGTCGTTTCCGTTTTATATCTCAACCAATAGGAGCCTTGAGCGCAGTTTGATGCTTCGCATGTGCCGTAGTGCGTCATTTCCGTTTCATGCGAATCTGGCTTCAAAAAGTTCGAGTATAAAAATTCCTTAGATTATGTTGCGAAATCATCTCTTCTCCAGAATTATTACTAATTTCTGAACACCGTTTGATATTGATGTGTAAAATATTCACTTAATTATAATGCTTTTTGACAGCAGCGTCATTTTGCTCTTCGACCGTCTTGGTGTTGTCATTTTTAAAACCATATGCATGATCTCAGCGCCCTCCATTTATTTATTGTTTTCACAGATTGTTGGTAGGTACTGTTTCTTCTGGAAAGGAGTGAGTGGATACTGGATGGCGGATTACATCTAGTTGTTGAATATTACTTACGTCTTTCAGTATTGTGAATTGTTGAACAACTCTAACAAATTCTACACGGTCGTAAAAGTTCAATGGTCATTTTTCGCAATGTTTTTCATTTCAAAAGACAGTTTATCCGGAAAAGACAACTTCTAAATATTACAACTACAAATCATAGTATTGTAGCCAAAACCTATTCAAGGATTAGTACCGCGTTTAGAATTCATAATAGACTTGAAGTCTTGTTTTTTATGGTGTGATTGATGACCAATACTTATTGCCCTTATTGGACTTGTTAATCTCACCAAGTTTTGTATTTATAATTAGTAATGCATTTCTTCACCGCATCTATCGGCTATCATATAAAATCGTGAACGATACTCATAACGATAACGATACATGAAAATATTGGAAAAAGTTATATTAACAAATGGAATGCGTTTACAGTAAAACGATGTGCTTTTACCAGGTCGCACGATGACTCTTGAAAAAAAACTTCAGAAGATATGAAATACTTTAGTTTTTGTATTTGTAAGTCTTTTAAGCCATTTAAACCATAGTAGAAGAACGCAAGTTAAGGTAAGAACGATAAACAGAAAATAATATTCTTGAGAACCTATAGGAAATAATAATAAAAACCGGTGACAAAATAAATTTATTGTGTGTTAATATACTTACGGGTAGTTATAAACGGAATTTTGTTTGCACGTTTGAACCAAACAACTACTGCCAGGCAGCACCACGATCTACTATGTACACCACATAGCAGAACAGATTTATTGATTCAACACAACCTGACCCGGGGTATGGTGATGCAAAACAACATCTCATGAAAACTTCAACGTTTCAAAGGCCAAAGGTTTTAAGATATAATAATAATAATGTTTTATACCGGGATGTGGGGAGGACAGTGCAATTCCACAGGTCCCACGTAGTTATATAGTAAATTTTAAGAAAATAAACAAGTAGAAGAGAAAAGAAAAAAATATAAGTAATCAATTGTACAGGAGTGGCGCTTGGAACTGGAAGACTGCGTTCACCACCATGTTTTCGGAGGCCATTAGCCGCATCCTGGCTCCAGTGACCCGGTTATTCATCAGGTCGGTGAATCCATTCATCCTAGTTCTGTAAACACTGTCGATGTGCTGATGTATCTTCCGTATCCAAACGTAATTCTACAGGCGTTATTATTGTTCCATCGAGCTTATTCAGCATAGTGACACCATGTTTCACACGTATATAGGCTAGTACAAAATTCATTGAACAATTAAACTGTTAAATTATTTTTGGTTTCGTTCATACTAAATGAACGCAGATACTTTTCCTGAGAGTTAGGTTAGGTTAGGCTATAACAATAATAAAATCCATGTATCACAATATTTCCCCTATCCCAAATTGGGCAGTCAGTGTCTTCCGGTGTGCATTTTTCCAGTGGCCGCACTTGTCTGTCGGGTAAAAGATAATAATAGTAGGTATATAATTTATTCTGATTCCTCTTCTAGCCAAGTAGGTACCTAGGGCTTACGTACATTATTACATAAATGGGTAGTCGCTTGGAACTATTATACTCTGGATGGACTCTTACATCTTGCCGGGGTAGTCGAAATGGTATTGAGTCATCCAATGAGATTATTTACTTTTATTTCACGTGAATACCGCAATATTTTGACTGTTGATTGTGACTGTTGAGTGGGAAGCAAGCCACCCGTCCAAAATTCAGTATGTCGAGTATGTCGTTGACCGTCGTGCTGTGTGCCTGCGTTTCGAGAAATTAACCCATTCAGAGGAATGTGGTATTAGAGGTCCTTTAAAAAAATTGTTTAAAAATTATCTGTTTAATAGAAAAATTAAAGTTAAAATCGACGGAATTTTAAGTGATGAAATGTTGGCAAGCACTGGAGTAGCTACGGGCTCGATATCGGGACCTAAGTGTTATATAATGCAAGTAAACAGTTTACCAAACGTAATAAAACGTTGTAAATGCTACATGTTTGCAGACGATACTTGCATTATATGCGCTGACAAAAATCCACAAAAAATTGAGGAAATTTTACAAGAAGACCTAAACAACATAATTAAATGGTCACACGATAATGGCATTATAATAAACGCAAAAAAAACCAAATATATGCTTATTCACTCACCATATACAAATTGTCAGGATAAAGAATTGCATATAAAAAGTCATTCATATGATTGTTTACACACAAAAAACCAATCCCTGCAGTGTAATTGCCCAAATATTGAAAAAGTGTACCAATATACATACCTTGGTCTTACAATAGATGTCAATTTTAACTGGTCAAATCATATTGAAAATGTATGTAATAGATTAAGATCCATATTAGGGAAATTTTATCACCTAAAAAACTTTGTTGATAAAAATATATTATACTGTATATACAACGCATTAGCAGAATCAATTATAGGATACGGAATAAATAGTTACGGATTAACGTACAAAACGTACTTAAATAAAATAGAACAATTACAAATCCGTTTCCTAAAATTGATATCAGGCAAAAAAAAGTTCAATTATGTGAAGGCGATTATAAAAAAATTTTCTCCTTGTGTAATGTCCTCTCTATACACAGTAAGGTAGATTATCAATTAACGCTAGATGAATTCTGGAATACAGAATTCAAAAAACCTGTAAACCACAACTACCCTACTAGGCATAGAGAAGCACAAATGCTTATTATTAATAAATCTCAAAATGTATACGGTGATAGAACAAAGAATTGTTGTAATTATATAAATAAAATTATTTAAATAGTTGGTCTGCATGTGTTAACGTTCGTCCTTGTAGCAGTGGGGGGAAGGGGCAGAGACATGCGCGTTCACGGGTTGTTCTTATGCTGAATCGAGAATAGAACTATTCTCGGCACACCGAAGTGTACCCTATTTATTTTATTAAATATCCCTGACTAGTGTTCACTGGGTAGGTCCCCTCTTTATTAATTCTGGTACGGCTCCACGTACGCCGAGGTAGGTCGATAGGAACTTCGTGGAGGAAGTGCATGCCATTTCCTCTGGAGAGTGTTTTTGTGGTGGTTATTTCAAAGACTCTCAAACTTCACAATTTAGTTTACAGGAATATTCATACTTCTTTTTTACATTAACTCCACACACGAGGCCACGAGGAAAATATTTTATTTTGGTGCCCATGTCATCTTTGGGGGTGGTGTGTGGATGGCCTTTTTGAGAAGAGGAAGGAGTGAACATGGTTCTTGTAGAGACCCATGTTGTAGGAGGGAAGAAACACAGCGTCCAGCAAATAGTTCCATATTCCTGTTGAAATCAAGAACGAGTTGTAGAAACGACAAGTTTTCATGTGACATGTCAACCACGTACAAATGGGCGCGCGTTTTGCGTGTTTCCCAACAATGCACCGGTGCCGAAGGGAACAATGACGCTGGTTTCTCGGAGCATATTTCATTGAAATACCGGTAGAAAAGGGACAGCATTCTCGCCTGCCGTATGTGCTCTGAAGATTGTGGTCCACTCTCCGCTCTGCCAAACGGACCGTCCGGTCCGTTCAATTCAAGTTTTGATTATTTTATTTCATGGAAGATTCAACGATAGAAACTAAAAATATCATTATGATGTAGAAACTTTTTGTCAGAATAGGAACATATTCAAAACCAATAGCCGTTTTTCGTCAATATCCTCTACCCTACCGTGAATATTAGGTCCTTACATATGAAATTGGCGTTTTGCCGTACTGGCAACTTTGATCTCAAATATATTCTCTTTGGTTAGGAGTTCCAAATTCAAATTTATACAGCTATTTACTCATGTATTTGTCTTTCGATAATTATAATTCATTTGTTTTTTCCTTAATTGTTTTTTTTTCTATGCGTCACTTAGTTTACAAAATGGAAAACTTGAAATATCGCGTTATTTACGAGTACGAGTTCCATCGTGGCACCAGTGCTGCAGAAACGGCTCGAAGGATTAATGATGTGTATAACGACGGTGCCGCAAAAGAAAACGCAGTGCGTTTTTCTTTCCAACGTTTTCGTTCTGGAAATTTCGACCTGCAGAACAAGCCCCGTGGATGGCCAGAGACCAAAGTTGATAATGAAGAATTGAAGGCTATTGTGGGAGCAGATCCATCGCAAACCACATCCGAGTTAGCTGCAGGCCCCCCTCCCCCCTCCCCCCTCCCCCCTGCCCCCTCCCCCTTTCCCCCCTCCCCCCCTCCCCCCCCCCTCCCCCCCTCCCCCGGTTCACAGTTCAATATTATACCCCTTACAATATTGCTGCAGTTCTTTCAAAATAGGAGAATTCGTTCCATACAAAATGTATGGGGAAAATAATTTTCTTCGGAGTGGAACACCCTTTACTTTTAGGGGTATGAAAAATAGATGTTGGTCGATTCTCAGACCTACCAGATAAGCACACAAAATTTCATCAAAATTGGTCCAGCCGTTTTGGAGGAGTATGGTAACAAACACCGTGACACGAGAATTTTATATATTAGATAATCTTCATAAATTGGTGTCTCGTATTTGGGGAAATAATTAATTGAAATAGCTTTAATTCATTTGTTAATTCTGCACTTAGTCACCTACTCGTAATTAACTTCCTCAATGTGATAATAAACCCACACAAAATAAAATAATTCAAAACCAATTATCTCTTTAACTAATAAGGATATAAAACAATCTGTCAAGTGACACTCGTGGGTGATTCGATGGTCAACGATCACTTATGTATAATCAAGTGTTAACACTTTAATACAGACGTTTGAGCACCTCTGATACGCTTTAATAACCCACACGATTATGAATTGAAGCCGATCGATTGAGTTCTTTCAAGTCCCTCGCACGCGCGGCGTATCCGGTGTTCGGCCAACGTAACGGGCCGGTCGTATCGTTGCACGGGTCGCGGTCGTATCGAACCCTACACCTACATTCTCACCACGACTAATGTGGCAGATGATACAAGTTACCTTCTGCCTTCCGCACCTGCTTGGTGTTGTTAATTGAAGGAGTTTGGCTGCATTTATAGGCTTTCGATTGATACAATGACGAATATTATGCACACATTGTGTGCTTGTCGAATCATTCTTTATTTTTTATTGATAATAGCTCTCAACAAGCTCAAGTCATTCAAGAGCCATTTTGAAGCGTGTTTATATTATTTTGAAAATGGTCAATTTAACCGGAGTAGTTTTATGTTTAATTCCCCTCCAAAGCCAGGGAAGAACACGGAAATTTCCTAACAAGCCCACTTTGAATTGAATGTTTTGTGGATTAATTTTGAGCTATCGTATAATTTTGTTGACCGAAACACATTCCTATAGAACAATAAACTATGTACCAAGACAACATTACTTGTGTAAATTACGTAAATTCATAGGTTTTACGATATTTTCGTCAAATAACACGCGTCGATTTCGACAGAAAGAATCGCGGCAAATTTGACATTTTGATGCCACAGATAAAAATAATTTTAAAATATTCTGGGGTTGCAAGGTGAATGAAATTTTAACCCATCTTATGGGGAATGTTGGTGCAAGCGATTCTGACCTTGTCCTTATACAAATTTTGTACATAGAAGTGTCAAAATCGCAGAAAAACATATTTTTTTCACGCGCATGCGCACAAACTGCGCATATCCCCGCGCTTCGGCAAATAAAATATAAATTATTCTGAGTGACTAGGCGCATTGCAGGTTTCGCTATGGTGAAGGGCGAGAATAGAGCAAGCGATTCTGACCTTGTTCTTCATACTCTTTCTTTATACATAAGGGTCAAAATCATGTGTAATTTTTTTGTTTTGTTTTTATTTTTCATGACACCCCAGTGCATGAGCGGCAAGGGCCGGACCGTTTATCCATAAATATTAACTAAGAGTATGGATATTATGATAACCTAATCACGTGTTTTCAGTCATACCTACTCGATTCACTGCTGGATGCAAGTCTGTATGTTAGGCTTCTTTTTTTGGACGATTAAATGTATGCGGAATTTTTTAAAATACTTCTTTACGCACGCTTTACTTGGGGAGTAAACTAGTGAATTCGTGAAGAGAGCGTTACAAAAAGCGACACGAACGATAGTTGAGAGGGAGATATAAGTTAGTGAAGATAGAAAGAGAGAGAGTTACTTTTCGTATTTATTACTGTAGGGGCAAGAGAGAGAGGTGCAAGCACACATTTTCTTTTTCTCTTTCTCTCGTAGCCAGTTACGTTTCGTATATCTAAGACACAGTGCAGGCCTATTGTCTGTATCACACTGTAGGAGCAAGAGAGAGCAGTGCGCGCGCACATTTTCTTTCTCTCTTCCTATCATATAGATGGATCTAAAGAAGTTTTACTTCAGTTGTGTAGTCTAAGTCTAAAGCACACTCGTTTTTTTTTAATGGTCCATTTAACCTGATATGCAAGGATTGAGTAGGGTTATGTTTAATTAAATTTATCCATAAATGTTAACCTAATCGTGTTTTTTCAATCATACCTAATCGATTCACTGCTGGATGCAAGTCTGTATGTTACGCATCTTTTTTTAGACAACTAAACTTTTTACATTAGCTCCACAGAAGGCCCCGTGTAAAATAAATTCATCGGAGTCTATGTCATCTTTTAGCTGCGTGGAGGGTCTTTACAGGGAAAGGAAGGAGAGGATGTTCTGGGAAGGAAAATGGTAAGAAGGGTGGTTAGGAATTTGGGGGTCAATATACACATGTCAATGTGTATGAATCCATCTCTCCCACTGCGGTGGAAGGCAATGGGTACACAGGGTCCGGCCGAAGAGGTCTAAGTTAGGTCTCCCCCAATCAGGTCTCTCCTCTCCACGTAGTAGGTGTGCAAACGTATTCGCCACAAAGATCTAGAAAAGCCTCACCCCTTGAACCCGTGAACCCATGCTAATACACCAAACGTAGCGAACCACTTGGTATGACCTATGGCAGGGGTGTTGGTTCCCGGGACGGCGGTTTCCGTACCCACCTCCCAAATTAAAAGTGTTACCTAATAAAGGCAACTATTGGCTGCTCCTGTAGAATGCATAAATTAGGCATTGTGCTGAAAAATGGGATGGAAATCCTTACAGATATGTAAGGTTTTTAAGATTCAATATGTTTTACAATTTGTTTCATAATAAATTAGTAATTTACTATGAATGTTAAAAAAAAAAAAAAAATTTTACGCAGAAAGTATTTTTTGTATTTTCTCATCCACCGAATCTTAGAATTAAACCTCTTACCCAAATGCCAACGGTCGTGGGTTGAATATTAATCACATTGCATGGATACAGGCAACTTCTACACTGTCAACGAACACGCCAATATCATAAAATATTTATATCCTTAATTTGTATTGTTGGGTTGGCCGAAATTCATTACCGGAAGGAAAATGTCCATAATGAATTGTAAATTGAAAATACAGTATGTGTCCGCACACAAACAACAAAAAAAGAACCAAAAACTTATTAAAAAAAATTGATAAATTCATATTTATTTATTAAAATATATTCACGGTACAAACAAGAATATTGATGTTGGTATGTTTTTATATATTAGCCCCACACATAAGGTCCTGAGGAAAATAATTCCCCTCAGGACCCACGTCATCTTCGGGGATGCTGTGTGGAGGGTCTTTTTAGAAAAGGAAGGACGGGAAGTTCTGGAAAGGAAAAATGTATGAGGGGTTGGTGGGAATCTGGGAGTAACGGACGTATGAATGCAGTTGGTGGGCAGACGCATCCGCCCCCAAGACCCGGACAAACCTCACCCTATGTAATCGGGAACCCCTGCTAAATCACCAAACGGAGCAAACGGCGGTACCCATTTCCGTCTCCCAAATTGGAAGGAATATTTTATTAAAAAGTGTAAGCATACCAATATGATGGGTATGTTAACACTTTTTTGTTAATTTGAAATCTTCTTCTTCTATCTATCTTCTATCTTCTATATAAATAAAAATGAATCGCCGAAATGTATGTACGCGCATAACTTCCGAACGACTGCACCAAATTGGATAGTTATTTTTGTTGTGTGTTTGTTATTATCAGGACAAGGTTTGTATAAAACTATTCGCGAGCTCTGGCGTTATGAAATTTGTATTAAAAAATTGCAGCAGGTGGCAGCGAGCTGTTTGAAAACTGAATGTATCGGGACTGAATGTATGGAATACGGCAGGGGGGAGGTGGGAGGGGAACTCGGGCAGGGGGTTCGCTGGACGGGGGAAGGGGGGAAGTGGAGTAGGAAGAGGGAAAGTGGAGGAATCGGAGTGGAAGGGGACGCAGGAGAGGAAGGGGAGGCGGAAAGGGAACGGGACGAATGGGAAAGGACACGCAGGGAGGAATAATTTCTTTATTAAATGGCATAGCAACGCATGCCGGGAACCAGCTAGTATGATATAAAATAACTAAAATTTACACCAAGTACTTTTTTGTTTTTCGGTTTTAATAAAAACTTTTGCAATCTACTTGATTGTTTATCTAAGATGAAGTATGTATACGTGGTTTAAGAGCGTTTATAAAAAAAAACTAATTTAGTATTGACAATATTGCTTTTGCGATGAAATATATATTTTAGATCGCGTGACTGCATGTATTAGGAATAATTATGATAATTAAGTAATAATTAAATAATGATAATTAAATAATGATATAACATCCTACCAGTATGTAGATGCTGTGTTCGTGGATTGATTTAATTTATTATTTACACTTAATTGTAAGTTTCAAATGTAGTTCAGCTAATAGATGATAAGTGATTCTTGTTAGATAATATTTTTTGCTCAAATATT
The DNA here is from genome assembly GCA_917880885.1 of Limnephilus marmoratus. NCBI lineage: Eukaryota > Metazoa > Arthropoda > Insecta > Trichoptera > Limnephilidae > Limnephilus > Limnephilus marmoratus. Next base: position 17,980,544 of record OU862910.1, on the reverse strand, counting down.
ATGAACGTTTATGTTAACCCATCAATTCATATAGGTCTCATAGAAATCGTCGTTTCTCCCTTAATATAACAATAAAAATGGTGTTAGAAAGAGAAAAAATTACGGTTTGTATTCAAACTTTAAAAAAAAACACAAAATAATATTTTATTTTTTTACATTAACTCCACACAGGAGGCCTTGAGGAAAATAATTTCCCTCAGGGCCTATGTCATCTGGGATGCTGTGTGGAGGGTCTTTTTGAGGAGAGGAAGGAATGAACATTGGTCTTGAAGAGACCTATGTTGTAGGAAGGAGGAAACACAGAGGCCGGCAAATCATTCCACAGCCGAGCTGTTGAACATAAGAACGAGTCGAAGAAACGACCCGTTCTCATGTGACAAATGTTGGGCACGCGTTTGGCGTGTTTCCCGACTATGCACCGGTGCCGAAGGGATCAATGATGCTAGTTCCTCGGAGCATCTTCCATTGTAATACCGGTAGAACAAGGATAGCATTCCCACCCGACGCCTGTGCTCTAAAGATTGCAGTCCGTCTGTTAAGATGGGAGAATCTATCAAACGGACCGCCCGTTTCTGCACAGAGTCGAGGGTATTTTTCAGGTATTTTGGAGCTCCAGACCAGAGGTGGCTGCCAAATTCAACCGTGGGGCGCACTTGTGATTTGTACAGGGTTAGCAGTTGTGCACTATTAAAGTATCTGCGGGCCCTATACAGCACGCCCAGTTTCTGGGAGGCTAACTTAATTAAAATGTACCTATACCGACTTTTTTTGAAACAAAATTATGAAACTTTGGGAATTTTTTATTAATTATTTAACACCGGTAAAGTTTATAATATAAACTTTACCGTTGTAAAATACATTTGCCTGATAAAATTTGGGTGCGTTTTTATTTTTTTTCGTTATCAGTAATAATCATGTAATAATAGTTAAAAAAAAATCTAAGCTGAGACATTTTTAAAAAATTTTCATGCTTGCACTCAAAATTTTTATGTTTCAAAAATAATATGTTTATTTTGAAATATAAAATTTGAAAGAGTATTTCATCACCTTTCAAAAACAATTTTTCGTTTTTGTATGCTTTCCGAAATACTCCATTTCTTAAGATTTTATTGCAAAGCCGAAGTATTTTGACTTACCGACCAAATATTATTTTTAACAGAAAAAGCACGCTTCGATTGGAATGTCCAGTAAACCTGCCCCCCTGTCTGCCGGAACCCCAACAGGTGCAAACAAAACACGAATTGGGGAGAATTTTAATATTACGTTGCAGTTCAACGCGCTATAAATGCATCATTAGTAGTCACGAATGCTACCCTTAAAATCGGTTTAGTAAGCAAGGAAAATGTTGCGTAAAAATTACCGCGAAGAAAGATTCATTCAATGAGCCGATTTATATATAGGGCGATTATTTTTCGAAGTGATTGATTGCCATAAGTTGTAATTTTTTTAATACTTATTTTAATTTTTTGAGTGTTTTTTTTTAAATAAATACAATGGGCCAATGTTCAACGTTTATAGTAAGCGGGGTCTCCTCCGACCGTGAATTTGAACATTTGGTTGATTATCATTTTGGTGTGCGTCTGGGTATAAGGCCCCCATTGCCAATGTTCATAATAATGTTCAAGCAAATGGCCAAGCAAAATTTTCCAAGCAAAATGTGCAAAAGTTAATGTTCACGGTCGGAGGTGACCCCGCTGTACGAATTCAACATTAAGGTAATAGTTTCTACGTCTGGAACAAGCATATTTGACTTCTAAGGACCCTTTGACCTAAAACTCATTAAATATAGTGTCAGTGAATAATTAGTTTCGTTGCACCTCTGTGAACACCGTTGCTAGTAGTTATTTGTAACTAAGTTTATAACAAATAAGGCATTATCCATAAATCACCTTCCTAAAAAAAACTATAATCGTCAATTTACTTAGCTTTAGAGAAATAGAAATATTAGAAAGATGCTTTATTTTAATAACTTTTATTATTTACTTCGCCCAAAGTTCCAACAATCTCTGGTCATTAATTCATTGAATAACCAATATGGTTCGCCAAGTTTGGTGAGTTGGAAATGGTGCATGTAAATGAGGCTTCTCCACGTCTTGACGATAGATGAGTCTGTCCCCCAACTGCATCCTCTCCAGCCGGACTCTCAAACCAAGGTCTTGTACCGCAGTGGGAGGAATGTATTCGTTCATCCGACCATTCTGGACACACAGACCCCAGCTTCCACCCTTCCTACCTTTTCATTCAAAAGAACTTCCTCTCTCTTCTTTCCTTAAAAAGCCCTCCACATAGCATCAACAAAGATGATGTAGGCCTTGAGGGAAATTATTTTCCTGAGGGCCTACCGAATGCGATACCCAGAACCGAAGAAGATATAGCCTGAGAACGAGAAAACCGACACCAACAGCCTACCTAGGCAATGAATTGAGACAGTGCAAGGAAGAAGAAAAGAGAAGAAGGCCTCCTGTGAGGAGTTAATGCAAAAAGGCGAGAAAATCTGTACAAACCTGGAGCCGCCTTTATGCGATTTTTTCTGCTGTAATACACAACATCTCTGCTATAAAGTACTTTAAAATTATTACACTACGTAGGCCAACTTCTCGACAGGATGAAGAGACCTAAGAACCAATTATATGAAATTATACGATTATCTCCATGCATCATTCTCGAGAGAAGTTCCCTTGAGAAGCTGACGAGATGACAGAACAGGCCTTTACCTATACCTACTTGACAACCTTGATGTAAAGCAGTACTTAGCAGACACTAATTCTAGTAATAAGAAGTAAGGAGTAATAATTCAACAGACAACTGGTACCTTTGCACCACTGAACCGATAATCCAAAGCAGATCCGACTAGAAAGAAAACTGCTCGTCACCAGTTTACTTATATAAGATCTTTTGACTCCTATTTTTAACTGTTTGTCACTATAATCACTAGAAGTCAGAAAAAAATTGTTTACTTTGAGCGCACAGAATGTACACGGTTTGTCCAAGTGAAACTAGTTTTTTTTTTGGAAATGAGTTTTTCGATTTTTTTCTATTTTTTTCGGCTATTAACTAAAGGATCAAAAATCTTTTGGAGTCTGGACACATTTTAAAAGACAATAAACAGCTGACCTTAACCCCGCAGAGGCAGCTGTTTTTTCAAATTTGATCTAAAAGTTTGAACTTCGACTCGATTTACTCATAAAAAGAAGCTCAAATAAAAAAAAATTGTTTCACTATAATGTGATGTATGTAGATTCACCCTTTTCCTTCCTTTATCGCTGGTTTCCTGTCACCATGTCGATCATCTTGTTGATTAGTCAGACATCTCCGAAAAATCAAAATTTTAGTTGAGTATACAGTTATACGTATATGTAAAAGAGTACCTACCCTCTATCTGGTACAATACTCAGATTACTCATAAACACAGTCAAATCTATTATAATTGAAAATGGAAAAAGAAGAAAAACTTGTATGATAAACAAAATATTGATGTTTTCTGGGTCCCTAATAGGGTATTTCAAAATGTCATACTAATGTACAGGACCATTATGTGTTATTTTATAGCGTATTTAACATGTAAAATACAGACACTTTTTTTTTTACATCAGCTGCACACAGGAGGCCCTGAAGAAAATAATTTCGCTCAGGGCCTATGTCATCTTTGGGGATGCTGGGTGGAGGTTTTTTTTAGGAAAGGAAGGAGAGGAGAGTTCTGGGAAGAAAAAGGGTTTAAGGGGTGAGTAGGAATCTGGGGTTCAGTGTGTCCTGGTCATCCGCCTTCAAGACCTAGACAAACCTCACCCCCATGAACCCGGGCACCCCTGCTAAATCACCAAACGTAGCGAACCACTTGGGGTGACCTATGACAGAGGTGTTGGTTATCCAATAAAGGTTCCCGGGGCGGCGGTACCCATTCCCGCCTCCCAAAATGTGATAATAATATTTAATTTCTGTTTAAAATATTGCTTTTCTCATTATTTCAAAACTTTATATTTTGAAATGCCTGACTAATCAGCTGGACGATCGATGTATAGACATGCCCGCAGCACTTGTTTTCGATATTTGAAAATTGTACTACGTGCGCGCGCACACGCCCACAGCACATTTTCATCGGTTCATCTCTTCAGTGCTGTAGGCGTACGTAATGTATTGAAAAAGCTTCAAAGTGATGCCGTCAGGTGCCAGCAGGGTAAGTGCTTCTATCGATGGCCGACAAGGGTACCCGAGTAGGCGGGTGGCGCCGATACTGGCTCTGGCCAGTCTACCGACCAGATTCAATTAGCCACTAGTTTAGGCAGGTCGTGTGACTTGCAGCATTATTGTCGTAAATACGTAGGTTCTTAATAAACCAGTTTATTAACAAGAACCAAAAGTTAGAAGTCAGAAGTTAGAAGTCAGAAAGAAAACTGCTCGTCACCAGTTACGTATATAAGGGAACGTACCAATACTACCTGACCAGTTCAGGGGGGGGGGGGAGGGGGATCTTCAAAATACCACGCTTGGTCATAACGAGGGACTGGGGGCTTAGGTTTTCATCACGTACTCAATCTAAAAATCTAAATTAAGTTCTGGTTACAATATAATTTGACATAAGTTTTATCTTGATAATATTTTTTCCACTTGTAATTATAGGTATGTACCTATGCACTCTTGCCGTCACACAGCAAGCGCCGTATTAATACAGACAAATATAAGCCAAATAACCTTTTGTTAGCAAGAAATGATTCAAAATCATATTTATGAATTAATACGTGAAAACTGCAAGGGGAGGGGGGGGGGTCTTGGAATATACTACACATGGTCACCGATGGTGGGGGGGGGGGGGGGGGTAAAAATTGCAAAAAGTGGATCACGTACTATGGGTACGTTCACTAAGATCTTATATTCGTAAACTGGTAGTGAATAGTCCCCACGGAACTAAGTGTTGAATTTAAGTAATGAGTAACATTACAGCATACATTATACGAAAAACCCTATCTACCAATTTATACTAATAATGACTTTGCAACTTGCAACTCCTATGCTCCATTTAAAAATATGTTGATCAATTTCACCTGAGCTAGGGAAAAATGCTTACTTCTGGGCCACGGGCACGCTCAAAGCACATTTCTACGGATTTAATATCTACAGTGGTGAGCACTAATAAGTGGTCAGTGTTTGAAGTTACTTGACCGGGTTAATTGACGGATGCAGCTGTTAATGATTATAAATGCAAATTTCCGTAAAGCACTAAATATTTATTACCTACTTACGTGCTGCTGCTGCCCACGTTTTGCAATTTGGTAGACTTCTGAATCGCTGAATATGCTCTACTTCACGTCTGAAAAGTGGTCAATTCATTACTATGGATTTGCCAAGTTACGACTTTACTAGTCTGCCACTCAAACGCGGAAAAAGTCACTAAACCGAACCATCTGAACAATAATAATATTTGGCTGATTTATATAGCGCCGTTTTTACAAATAAATTTATAATAAAATTAATATAACTGGCTTACAAACTAACTAACTAACTAACCATCACGCCGTTTCCCCGCAGGGGTAGGCAGAGAGGACGGACCGCCAAACAACTCGGTCTTGGCACACACTCTTTGCCTCACTCACATTCATACATCGTCTCATACATTCTCTTCTATTATTCTGGCTTTTGACATGACCCGACTCAAGTATCTGATTCACTTGATCGTGCCATGTCTTCCTCGGGCGTCCCCGACTTCTTCTACCATTCACATTCGCGTCGTATATTCTTCTTACACTACTTCCTTCGTTCATTCGCTCTACATGCCCAAACCATCTGAGAGTCCCTTTCTTAATCTTACTCATTATGCTTACATCAGCCTTACATTCTTTGCGGATATCCACATTTCTCACACGATCATACATTGTTTTACCACACATACGCCTCAGGGATCTCATTTCAACAGCATTCAGTTTACTTTCATCCTTCCTCTGCCAGTTCCATGCCTCACTGCCATACATCAGGGTAGGTACCAGAACTCCATTGTGGACTGCTAGCTTCGCTTTTTTGGCAGATTTTTATTAGCGCCAACGGCATTCAGTCCACCATTGATGGAGTTACCGGCATTCACCCTTCTTTCAATATCTCTTTCAGCCTTCCCATCTCTCGTAAACATACTACCCAGATACACAAACTCATCCACCTGCTCCAAGTATTCATCATTCACAACTATGTTGCATACTGTTTTCGTACTCTCTCTTTCAAACACCATGACTTTAGACTTACTTACATTCATCATTAACTCATTCTTCATGCATACTTCGTTCATCCTAGATACGAGAGACTGTAGATCTTCCATAGTGTTAGAAATCAGCACCGCATCATCAGCATACAACAGGCAACATACTTTCAGATTACTCAATTTCGCGCCCAATCCCACCCCTTTCAATTCTTGCATACAATTATCCATGTATAGATTGAATAACCATGGTGACATTACGCAGCCTTGCTTGACACCTTTTGTGATGTCAAACCACCGCGTAAAACCACCGTTCACCCTAACACACGCAACGCTTCCCTCGTACATAAACTAGTTACTTATATCGTAAACTTGTAACTAATAATTTTAAAGTAGTGACTTAATGATATATCTATTTACAATTGTGACTTAAAGTTAAAGATTTGCAACTAAAATTCTTAGATTTAAAAATACCTGATTTCCGTTTTGCCAGGGTTGTCATAGAAGTGGTAGTGGTAACATAGAAGTATATATGATTTTAGATTTTCAAAGCCAAAAGTATTTTCGTTATTTATTTTTGGGATGTTATGCCGTGTTGCGCTATCTCCTCCTTTAGCCAACGTTTCGGACAGCGTTGCAGTGTCCATCATCAGGACAGATGTGTGTCCATCATCATGGCAGATGACACACATCTGACACCGTAACGCTGAACGAAACGTTGGCTAACGTCCGTAACGCTGGCTAAAGGAGGAGGACAGCGCAACACTGCATAACACCCCAAAAATAAAGAACGAAAAAAAAACATAGAAGTAAGTTATTACTGCGTGTCAAAGTACGAATAGTTTGAGGATTCTGAAAATCCGAATACGAAAAAGTTTGAAATTTTTTTTTTTTATTATTTTGTTTGTAAAAATATATTTTTTTAACCCAGGCATATGTTTGTGGCATCGGCGGTGTTTGTTTGTGGCATCGTAGCTCCTAAACGATTGGACCGATTGTGATGCGTTTTTTTTTGTTTGTTTGAAAGCTGACGTGATCGAGATGTCCTTAGCTACAATTCATGAAAATCTGTTCAGGCGTTTCAAGGTCATCAGCTCTTTTTGTGTCGGGAGTTGCTTAGTTATCCTTAGCAGGAGACAGAATGAATTTCTGCACAGTCCAAGGAAGAATCAGGATTCAACACTTTATGATGAAGACTGAAGATAAAAATAGAACATAATCATTATTCCTTATGTTCTCTTTATAATAAATATCCAAAAAGATAGATTTTAATTTTTAAAAAAAATCATAACAATCTGCTTCGCCATTATCCAATTGGACAAATAATTGACCAAGTAGACCAAATAATCGAGCCGAAGTGTTATTCATCATATCGTCACATAAAGTATAAATCCTACCGTATTCTTTCGTATATTTTGTGTGAACTCGTGACTCAAACCTTACCGAAGTTCTAACAATCAAATAGAACAATCTCGAATGCTTATGGACATCTATGACTGTTACCAAGCCAGAAGACAACTACCGTGAGTACCACTTAATTGTGATATACCTTTCTTGTTTGGTGGTTGGGCATAACTCAACGAAATCCATTAGCGTCTTAGCAAGGGTATCCGCAAGGTTACTCTCATCCCCATGCCCCGTGCATGAACACAAAGAATTGTCCAATTAACAAATTTGACCATATTTTGTACATTAATTGTACAACTGGACAAATAATTGAATAAATAACTGTGTATATCGGTAAATATCTATGTCAAAACCCTGAAGAAGTCAGCTTTGCTGATGAAACATGTCGGTTTTGTAAACAATAAAAGTGGTAAAAACAAAGTAATTTATTAATTTAAATATCTATGTATATTTAAATAAATATACAAGGTGTTAAGGGACGTACTTGACTTACTTTAACCAGTGATTCCTGACATTATTTGGAGTAAAAAATGTTAATAAAATTTTGGTCTCCGGTGACATTTTTAGAGTTTTATTTATTTATTTTTTCTACAAAAACATAAAAAATGGTAGGTGTTGGACAGTTGGAGGCGGGCTTAGGGGTTGGTCGGTTACTCGGCTGAATGACCAGTAACGACATGCAGAATAAATTTTTTTTTGTTTGGTTTTGAATAAAAAAAATTTGAAAAAAAAAAGTCATCCAAGAAGTCACCGGAGACCAAAATTTCATTTACTTTTTTTACTCCAAATAATGTCAGGAATCACTGGTTAAAGTAAGTCAGGTACGTCCCTTAACACCCTGTATATCTATGTATAAATGTACATCAAATCGGTCTTTGTTTTAATCCTCAGGCGCAACTAATCTGTGAGATGAAGTGATTTGTTATTTTGTGCCAAAGAGTAAATACATCCGCTCTAATGGCCGTTATACACGACATCTTTTTTCAGCCCGATTCCAATTAGACAGAAAAGTCAACATTTTTCGCTCTACGTGATCGCTATTTTCATATCCACGATTTCAATCGTCATCACTGCAAACAACACGCAACCACGCTGTTTGCTGTTATACCAATTGAAATCATAAATAGGAAAATAGAGATGAAAATAGAGATCGCGTAGAGCGAAAAATATTGACTTTTGTGTCTAATTGGAATCGGGCTGAAAAAAGACGTCGTGTATAACGGCCATAAGGGCGTGGCCTCTTGACTTTTCTTCCTTTGCCACCTCTCACATTTTAGAAAAAAAAAAATTTTTTAAATTTAAGGCAAAATCTTTTTGATCTGTTTTTCTATGACATAATCTCACAGATGAATTGCGCCCGATCGTGTTAGGATTTGCATTGCGCTCGACGGAGGGTTAAGATCCTTCGTCACATAAAAATAAAATTTCCACCCGCCAACTGTCTGAATTACGGATATTTATCAACGGCTATCATTAGGTTAGAATAATAATGAGGTTTTATAATTTTATTGTACCTTTGTATATGAAAGATCTTATCTCATTGTGCCTACATAACTCTACCTTAAAATGCTTTTTGAAGTCTTCATTTTTCTCGTTGCAATGTCGATTTGCCTAAACAAAACGATTTTGTTATCTTCCCCATTTAATCTCAGTTGAACTTTCGACGAACACTTAAACATGGAATGCTGCACAATGGGTACATGCACTTGACATTCTATTGCGGTAAAGAGATTGTTTCGTAAGATGAAAATATTTAAGCACAAATTAAAATTACAAAAAAAAGCAGAGCGTGTACACTGTACACTGTTTTTAACCAGCCATAAAAAATACAATGCTGTAATTTGACAAAGTGAATTCATTAATTAATTTATCCGATCTAACGAACATAAGCATTTCTAGATTATCCCTTCATTAGTAAAGAAAACAAATAATATAATAACCCAATGACTGTGGTGATAAATTTTCTCGATCGACATAGAAATGTGTCTTTCACGTCCAGAATAGTTTTAGTGTTAAAGAATTCTTTTCTGTGACTTCTGTAATATCTATGTACCAAAATGGAAACTATTTAAAAACTATATATCGATAGACAATCTGTCATTACATGTCTAAAAGTACAACGATAAACAAAAATAGCAACGTTAATCAAAGTTTAATGTGAATACACACCTGATAAGAGCGCTAACCCCCAAATTATATAAAAGGTCCGCCAAATAACTTTTTTTTTGAAAATGCTATAAAAAAAAACTACTGAATATTTTCTCAAATTTCTTTTTTTATTTGAAAGTACAATCCTTCTGGTTAATAATGGAAAATAATTTCATTCAAATGACTGCCTCGGCTGGCCATGCAGTAGCCTACACGATCGGTCCAATTTTTAAGCACATTATCGATTGTGTGCAGCTGTATTTCACCAATGGCTTCACGAATATTGTCCTTTAAAGCGTCAATTGTCTCTGGCTTGTCGGCGTAACACTTATCTTTGAGGGGACCCCACAAATAATAGTCCAACGGTGTCAAATCGCAGCTCCGAGGTGGCCAAACGATTTTTTTTTTCAATTTTTAAAAAATTCCAATTTTCGCACACATTCTGCAACATAACCATGATTTTCAAAGTAATGTCGCAATATTTCCCAGCGTTGTTCAAGTGTATACACAACCATATTCGTTCAGCGGAAGGATAACACTAATTATCTGTCAAATCAGACATGAGCTAAGTGTTACCATTCACGAAATAAGCACAAGTTGAAAAAAAAAATTAGATGGCAGACCCTTTTATCTGTAGCAGTTTAGCGGGTGCTTATAATGAAGAATTAAAAAAAACCATAGTGTGCAATTCACACGCGGCAGAAGTGAAACCTCCAGAAAACTAAAGTAGAATGGGGAGATAACGAAGCAATCTTTTTTATCAATGTGAAGGATGATTTTTTCCATATTTTTGTCGTCGAATTCCTGTGCACTTTTTCCTGTCCATTTGGTCATCTTAATATTATCTAGTATTTGTGTTTTCTTCTTCGGAGTCGCTGGATGTCGCTTTCTTTTGTATTTTCTGTGCCTGTTCATTTTGAAGTGATTTGAAGATTGGATATTGATTTTACAAAAATATATTTTTTTTTGGATTTCGTAGGATTCATGGTCCGTGGTCCTTGGCCCACTGAATGTCTGGCCGCTAAGGTTTGTCAGGCGCTTTATACCACTAGACCAAAGGAGACTCGCACAAATAAATATTTTATTGCTACCTCATTCTCTTGCAGGCTAAATCCTGTAGATGTATGTATTTGCCTCTTTTTAGTGTGGCTCGCTTCCGTTTCATCGAGTTGCAAATCACAACGGCGCTAAAGAAGTTTTCACATTTAAAAAAAGTGAGCGGGAAAGAGAAGGAGATGGTGTGAGGATGGTTAGGAATTCACTTCACTCACAAAATATGTCTATATCGCCTTATCAAGCAACTTTTCCATTCTGAATAGTGATCTTCTGATCTTCTACCATGACCATACGGAGAGTATTTGTTGTCCATATTTGGTTTGTCTAGGTCTTGGCGACGAATGCGTTTTCCCACCTACTGCATGGCGGGCCGGATCGAGAGAGACTGATTAAGGGAGATCTAACCTAGACCTCTCATCAGGACTCTTTCGACCCACCGGCTTGCACCGCAGTGGGAGGGATGGGTTCTTACGTCCGTCATTCCTGGACACATTCGCTCCCAGATTCCTACCCACCACTCAGACCTTTCCATTTCCAGAACTTCCTCTCCTTCCTTTCCCTAAAAATACCCTCCACACAGCTTCTCCAAAGACGAATTAGGCCCTGAGGGAATTTTTAGGAATTGTAGGGAACTGGTGATCACCTTGTTATTTTCTTAATTTTTGTTTAGTATAAAGTAAGGTTTACCAAAGTTGTTAATTTCCCGGTGCTCATAAATTTTTGGTAACGGCTAACCCTGCGTGTTTCATCTCAATGTTCGATAATTTATTTATCCGTTAAGTTCGTAAACGTTTAACAGTAATTTCTTAATGTTAATCTCTATGAGAACTGAGAAGTTTTACTGAGAACTCATTGTTAGGGAACTTGCAGAAGGATGAAAGAGGTCAAAGTATGTGACTACTCACTTACTACTAAAACTACCATGCTTGCCATTGAACTATGACTTTATTCTTTTAACGTGTGACCGAATAACAGAATGATGTCATCTCGGCCCAGCATCCCATCTATTGTACTTCCAATTATACGGCACATATTAAAATGCAAGGGGTTTTACTAATAAACATGTTTTATGTTTTTCACAACTGATAATATACAATGGTTGTTTACCTGTGTAAAATTTAAAACACGTTTTTTTTAAGTAAGGGGGAAGGTGTGTAGGCAACTTTTAACGCATTTGAAATTTGGAGGAGATTTTTTTTACATCAACTTCACACAGAAGGCCCTTTGGAAAATAATTCCCTTAGTGTCTATGTCATCTTTGGGGATGCTGTATGGAGGGTCTTTTTGGAAAAAAGGAGAGGAAGTTCTGGGATGGAAAAAAGTATGAAGGGTAGGTAGGAATCTGGGGGTCCGTGTGTTCAGGAGTGTCGGATGTGTGAATCTATCCATCCCACTGGAGGTCAAAAGGTCTTCTTCGATCAGTCCCTGCCGATCCGGATTGCGACGCACTTGACCGGAAAACACCCCCGACGTCAAGATCTGGACAAATCTTACCCCGCTAAAAATAAAATGAAAGTAGCGAACCACTTGGGGTGATTTATGGCAGATGGGTTGATTATCCAATAAATAGTTCCCGGGGCGACGATACCTAAACTCGCCTCCCAAATAAACGTCAGTAAAAATAATTTTTCGAAATTGCAATCCATTTTTTCCGTACGGAAGAAAGTCATATCTACCAGAAATCGATAGTGCAAAGTCGAACTTACCTGATTTAATACTCCGTGAGTGAAAAGTGGAAAAATCTCACTAAATCTATGTCTGATCTGTAACAGTGGAAAGTGAACAGAAACAAAGAAAAATTTCACATCCAAACAATTGCACAATTAATAAACAAAATACATATTTACCCTTTTTGTGTGAATGTCTACCGCACAAGTGTCCTAATTGTCTGGAGCTAGTGGAAATATGGCATCAGCATTTGAGTTCAGTTGTGAGACTCAAGGAAGTGGAGAAGTGAAGGAAATGGGAAGGGAGCGGTAGGGAATCAGATCTGGTCACCATTTACCGCTAAAGTCATTTCAAGCAACTTCTCGATTTTTAACAGCGGGTCTTTCACCAGAGCGATATTGAGAGTATCTCACTCGTTCATACCTGAAATATTAATTAATAAGTCATGTCAGTCAATATGTAAGTCATACAAATGTCTGGTAATGTTATATTATTGTGAAAATAAGCTTATGGATTCGAGTGGTTAAATATTATAAATCTGTTTTTCACATAGATTTCGGACGGTTTTAAGACATTTTCAATCTTTATTGCTTGCATATTTATTGGGTAAGTTGGATCCCGCACCACTGGTTTTAAACAGATTACTTTTTGCACGAAAAAATTGATTTTTTAATGCAAGTATTTATTTTTACATAACATTTTATTTTTTACATTAACTGCGCACAGGAGGCCCTGAAGAAAATTTCTTTCCTTTCCTCAGGGTCTACGTCATCTTTGGGGATGTTGTGTGGAGGGTCTTTTTGTGGAAAAGTAGTAGTTAATCTGGGCCTTAAAGATCCCCATTCTGTGGAAAGGAGGAAATACAGTGGCTGGCAAATCGTTCTTCAGCCGAGCTGTTGAACTTAAGAATGAATCGTAGAAGCCACCCGTTCTTATGTGACACGTGTCAACCGTGTACAAATTTTAAGTGCGCAATTTTTGTATTTCCCGACTGTGCACCGGTGCCAAAGAATCAATGACACTTTTTCCTCGGAGCATTTTCCATTGAAATACCGGTAGAACAAGGATAGCATTCCCACCTGACGCCTGCACTCTGAAGATTGCAATTCGTTTTATTGAAATAATATATTCTACTCTTGTATATATGTATACATACCTGCAATACAGCGCACTTGAGATGATTTTCACAAAAACGGCGCCTTACAAATTATCGAATTATTAGTAATAACTAGTGTCCGACCGAAACCGGACTCTACCAAAACCAAATCTTCGGTAGCTGTTTCGGCCGAAACCGAAACCGAAACTTTTTTAGACATGTTAAAAATCTAGTTTTACTGAAATTTGGCTGATTTTTTACACTTATACAAACAGTTTACATGTGTTAAATGAAAAAAAAAAAAAACAATAATTTGAAGTATGTGAAATTTTTTTTTTTTGTTGATATTAACAAACATGTTAACTGCTTCTTGGAACAAAAATTTGTCAATACTAACAATTGTACATTATAAAGGAAGGACCTCATTAATTTAGTATTTTAATTTCAATTGCGTTTGCAATCACAACATTCTTAAGACTAAATTTGCCATTTATTATGATCTTTTGCAGAGTTTCGGTGCGGCCGAAGGTTCAGCAGAAAATCTGCCGAAACCGAAACTGATGCCGAAACCGAACCTTCGGCCGGTCACTTGTAATAACTACGTAAATACGACAGAATAGAATAATTACATGTACATAGAATCAGCTCCCGAAATTACTACACTTTACCCCTTGTGCATAATAATCCTAGAGAGAGATCGTCATTCTAGTTTCTTCTGTCTTTTTCATTTGCATACAAGAAGTGTGAGAAGAAAGAGGGACTACTTTAATAGGTTTTAAAATACGAGTAATATATCATGACCGCGCTTCGATGTGAAAATAACAACTCTTAATGAAAAACCGCCATTGCAATGGTTTCGTCTCTGTTGTATTCGTAAAAAAACTTTATTGTTTTTAAGAGCTCCGTTTCTCACGGATATAGATACAAGGTGTGATCGTATCGTATTGAAATATGGTAAAGATTATACATGTGAAGTTGATTGTGCGACTTTTTTTGTACATAATAATTTGGTGAGTCATATCCCATTATTTGTGTACATTTTTTGTTTAGACCTGTTCTTCAAATGAGTTCTAGAAAGAGGTATAAAATATGCAAGGAGGGGCCTATTCGACTTAAGTAGGTAGTAAGAATAGAATTTTATTTTTTTATTTTAACATTAGCTCCACACAGGATGCCCAGAGGAAAACAACTTCCCTCAGGGCTTGGGTCACCCTAGGGAATGCTGTGTGGAGGGTCTTTTTAAGGAAGGGAAGGATAGACAGTTCTTGAAAGAAAAAAGGTATGAGGGGTGGATAGCAATCTGGGGGTCAGTGTCCAGGGGTGACGGATGTATGAATCCATCCTTCCAAAAAGGACGTTTTAAAAATCGGAACTGATTTCTTAAGATTTTAGACTACCCCGTATTTTTCAAAGGGTCTGCGGTTGAATATCGTAAATTTTATGTAAGTAGTTTCTTTGAAAATGAATAAAATTTTCTAAGGTTTTCCTCAATTTAAGGAGAAATCTGCATTACGTTATTTTGATAATAAACCATATAATCTCCCTCTCTCCCCCTCTCCCTCTCTCCCTCTCTCCCTCTCTCCCTCTCTCCCTCTCTCCCTCTCTCCCTCTCTCCATCTCTCCATCTCTCCCTCTCTCCCTCTCTCCCCTCTCTCCCTCTCTCCCTCTCTCCCTCTCTCCCTCTCTCCCTCTCTCCCTCTCTCCCTCTCTCCCTCTCTCCCTCTCTCCCTCTCTCCCTCTCTCCCTCTCTCCCTCTCTCCCTCTCTCCCTCTCTCCCTCTCTCCCTCTCTCCCTCTCTCCCTCTCTCCCTCTCTCCCTCTCTCCCTCTCTCCCTCTCTCCCTCTCTCCCTCTCTCCCTCTCTCACTCTCTCCCTCTCTCCCTCTCTCACTCTCTCAATCTCTCCCTCTCTCACTCTTCCCCTCTCCCCCCCTTTCCCTCTACCCTCACGGAACCATCAAACAACTCGATCTTAACGCGCAGACTCCTTGGTTCATCCACATTATACATCGTCTCGTATGTAGGTACCCTAATTTTAGATTAGTTTCATTAAATTAATTAATTTGGTTTCATTAATAAAAAAGACAATAAAATGCTTTTAAGTCAAATTATTACTCAAGACGTGTAAAAATCTTTTCAATAAACCGCGTTCTCGGTAAAGAAATTTCATTTCATTCACCTGCCCACGTTCGAGTATGTCGCCCTGGCATTAATTTATCGCTTAGTTTGC
This sequence comes from Limnephilus marmoratus, assembly GCA_917880885.1. Taxonomy (NCBI): domain Eukaryota; kingdom Metazoa; phylum Arthropoda; class Insecta; order Trichoptera; family Limnephilidae; genus Limnephilus; species Limnephilus marmoratus. The sequence continues at coordinate 17,964,760 of OU862910.1, read as the reverse complement.
TATTGAGGACATGTTCGCTAATCGGCTCAGCCGCTCGTGATTTGGTGGCAGTCCCGATTACGATTACGAAACTACGATTATTGTTTCGGAGGCGTCACAATAGAAAACGTCAATTGTCGCGAAACATCGGCATTAAAGTTGGCAACACTGAAATTATCAGCTCACCTTCAGAGAACAATGGCACGAAATTATACTTGTTCCCAGTATGCCACGGGTTCCTAAACGTTGTAACTGCGTGTTTTCATCCCGCGACAAAATATACCCGACAAAATATCCCCGACAAAATATCCCCGACAAAATATTCCCGACAAAATATTCCCGACAAAACATCCTACGGACAAAACCTCCTCCAACAAAATATCTACTAAATCCTAACCAAATCTTATTTTACTTTTAACATTTTTTGAACAATAATAATTTATAGTTTTTACAGGATATTTGTATTATTTTGGTCCCATTTTTTTGTTAGGTTTGGTTAGGTTTTTGTAGGGGGATGTTTTGTTCGTAGGATATTTTGTCGGGGATATTTTGTTCGGGAAATTTTGTCGCTGGTTGAAAAGTCGCGGAACCGTAAACGTTTTCCCAGCGAATGTGTTGTGGTAATGGCGATTGTATTGTTTGATTGTTTTTTACCATTTGATTGTGTAAAAGAATAGTGTCTTCACTTAATAATAATGAAATATTTATGTTAATAACACGGGAGCGGTCTGACAATGGTTACGTTTTGCGGTAGGTAAGTAATTTAAACACAAGTATATTACAATATAATTATAATTTTCTAGGTACGCTCGTTACTAATGCGGTACGAATCATAACACAATAACATTTTATGACTCACAAGGGACACTATTGTGCTTCTTGTTCATACATTGATTTTTTTCATAACTTTATCCTGCCGCTTCCAAAAAATGCCTAGGTATTCCCATGGTGTAACACAATGTTCCCGTACGAGTTTTGAGTGTTATAGACATATTTCTCGGTAGAAATTTTGTTCTGAACATATTGATTTGAAATAAAATGTATTAAAAATGGATATTGAGATGATTTAGAGCATGGTAGATTATCGTTACATCAAAGATAAGGGTACGATAAAACGAATGTTGCAAACGGAGCCATCAGTACCAGTTTCTGTCTGTAAAATGAAGGTGTTTGTTTTCATATACTATTATGTACTTATAGCAAGATAAAAAAAATGTTTCGCGATAGTTGAGTTATGAGTTATGACTTACAACCTTCACTTTTTTTAGAGCTGAGAATTATTTTTGAAGTGAAACTTCTTTATCACCGTTGTGATTTGAAACTCGATCAAATGGAAACGACACTAAAAAGAGTCAAACACATACATCTACAGGATTTAGTCAGCGAGAGAATGAGAAAGAAACCTTCCCTACGAACAATATCTACGAAGTGTCGCACTGGCCGCATTGGCCGCTCTGATTATGAGCTCGTTTTCAAGGCTCCTATTGGTTGAGATTGTGTGGATGTAGTTTCACTTTTACCGCGTGTGAACTGCACTCGATTTTTGAAGTGAAACCTCTTTAGCACCGTTATGATTTGAAACTCGATGAAACGGAAAAGACACTAAAAAGAGACAAACACATAAATCTACAGGATTTAGCCTGCGAGAGAATGAGATAGAATGAAACCTTACCACATTGGCCACTTTGATTATGAACTCACTTTTCAAGTCTCCTTCTAGTTGAGGTTGTGCGGCTGAAGGTTTCATTTTTACCGCGTGTAAACTGCACTCGATTTTTGAAGTGAAACTTCTTTAGCACCGTTATGATTTGAAACGATGAAACGGAAAAGACACTAAAAAGAGACAAACACATAAATCTACAGGATTTAGCCTGCGAGAGAATGAGATATAATGAAACCTTACCACATTGGCCACTTTCATTATGAGCTCAGTTTTCAAGTCTCCTAGTAGTTGAGGTTGTGCGGCTGAAGGTTTCACTTTTACCGCGTGTGAACTGCACTCGATTTTTTCCCATTAATAGACTTAAGTTCATTAATATTATGCAATGAAAAACCGGCCCTTCAATCCTGTCTTAGCTCCAGACATCAAGTGACCAAAATATTCGGAGAGCAGAATAAGTGAAAACGTTAAATGTAGAAAACAGAAGAGTGGAGAAAGATAGTTATCGATAACCTACTCTGGATACCGGAGGAGAAACGAAAGTCAGAGTGGATTGTGGCGATAACTACGTGCCAATTAGCGGTGGGTAGGTTGACACCAAGATATGCTGGGTACATTCTCAGTATAGCCCTGATGAACCACCACCATTCAGAATCGAAACATTGCTTCAAATGGCTGTGTTTGCTGTCCAGATTTCAATATCCTATCCCAATCTTCCTCCTCCTCCCCGCTCCCCACTTCGTTTTGTCAGCCACGAATCAATCAGTTAAAACACCTCTACAAACTAGATCCATCCAAATCCAAAACATGTGAATTATTGAAGTCATCCCCATGAACAACCTCACCAAGCCAATTATCGATACCACACATCAAGTTCATGTTACTCATCGTGCAAGTGAGTCGACTGGACCTATTTTATTTGTGTTGCCGATAATCGTTGGTTTCTCTAGGGCTGCTGGGTATACTGTATGAAACACTCTCTGAATTGAAAGTTGTTCACGTTGATTTTAGAAGTGAAAACTTCTTGACACCGTTGTGTTTTGAAAGTCGATGAAACAAAAAATAGCTACGCTAAAACAAGACAACTTTGTGTATATCTATATCTATAGGATTTAGCCTGCAAGAGAACGAGATAGTATAATCGGTCTCCTCTTTGAGCGGTAGTTCGTAGCCTATCAGTCTCCTCTTTGTGAGATGCTTCGTAGCCTCCCACTCTTGTCTACTTTAGTTTTCCCAAGGTTTCACTTCTACCGCATGTGAATTGCACTCTGTGATTTTTTTAAATTTTGAAATACACCTAAAAATTGGTATTTTAAGGTCCTGCTATGCTAAACTGGCTTGTCAGCAGGTGTCTATATATTATCATTGCGTATCTATTTTCTCATATTTATAATATTCAACTTAATATCAACATAATTTCTATGTTAGGTACCTACTCATTCATACATTTAGAATATCTTATTCAATTGTTGTTCAATTTACCATTAACATTTAACTTATCAATTTAATTTTTTTCTAAATAGAGAAATACATTATTATAAGCAATAATTATTAGCCTGAAACACTTATCTACATTGAAAAAATCTCCCGAGAAAAGATACACGCCGCCGACGGGACTCAAACTCGCGTCCTTCTGATTTCCGGTCATCTGCTCTTATCCACTGAGCTACGTCGGCTTATCTTCTGCCCGCCAAATAATTCAATATATACTAGTGTTTCATTCAACAATCATTGCCTATTAGCACTTATTTCATTTTTCCACCTACAAACAACTAGCTTTATTTTATATGAGAAAGGCATTGTAAGTGCTAAATCTCCCACTAGGTGCCGTTGAGAAATTTTTTTTGGTGAAATACTTACTCGTCAAATACTAATTATTATTTTTAATTGATAAACTAATGTTTAAGACAACGCGGGTTCGAGTCATGTCGGCGGCATGATCTTTTCTCGAGAGATTTTTTGAGATGAGTGTTTCAGGCTAATAATTATTGCTTAAAATAATTGTAACCCTTTGTGCTATGCATAAAAATCTTCAATTTGTGCTATGCAATAAAATTTATCACATAAAAATAATAATAGGTATACCTTATTCTTATTCATAGAGTTAAACTTTTATGTTATTTTCAGTAGTGAGTTAATTATCTTAATTGTATTCGAACGTTCTCTGTCCGTCTTTTTTTGTATTTACATATTTCGGAACTATATTTTTTTATATCGTCCATTGTTATTTGTGAACCCTGTATCACAAATATGTTCCAAAATCTCTTTATGCTGCGGGTTAAATATATTTGTTGAATTGTAATTAAAAATAATTTTATTTCCAACAATTTAATATTTCTTTGTCTAACTAGATCTTAAATCACTTATACTTTCTACACCCTTCTTGCCTTTCCGCTAGGCTCTGATTATGTCCTATTCTTTTTTTGATGGTCTGTTATGAATGTTATACGTCAATTGGATACGTATTGAAATTTATTTATCATACGGCAGAAACGAATCAAATATTTACCATTTACCACATCACACAAATAGTCACTTGAGACAATGTTATCAATCACCCATAGTCATAGGTCAACGAACAGTCATAAAGCTTGCGGTTGGTTATTCGCTAACACAAAATCGAACGCCTCATATCGCATGCCCATAACTCATAACTGCTTCCACAAATTCTTACAAATAAACCGGTGACATTTGAACTACACTTCAAAGAAACCAAAACACTGGAATTTCAGCACAATTTCACACTTTCGTTAAGGATAATCGTTGCGTAATAATTGCTGGAATTTCGCTCTATTGTTCTGATATCTTGACACGAGGCAGTGCAGATATGGCTAAGCTTGGTTAATGGCTTTGGAAGAGAATGGCATTCTTTGAGGAAAGTGCTTCCTTTACGATTCATTGTTAAGGAAGTGTTACTTAAACATCCGGATATTACATATAAACCTAGGCTATAATATCGGCAAGAGAAACCTAGACAATTATTATGAAAATAGATTTGCTATGCTCTATGCTAACAAGACGTTCCATGGGATATTAAGAAATCATCAAAATGTTGGTTTAAATCTGATACTGTCAGTATAATGAATCCCACGATATAACTAATGGCATAACGGAAAATCTGACCCGAGTAAAATGGATATCCAGGTAATCTCTACATTACTAGACATATAAGTCAATAGGTGTTAATAGTATAGAATAATAATAATTATACGAAATCCATATTTTTCAAAAAATTTCTGGTCAGTGGATAAAAACCTATTCGAAATTCTAGCACCATAAATTAGCGTGTTTTGTAGGAATTAGTAGCAAAGTTCACCAATCATTGCTGCCGCGTAGATACTACTGTGCACCAGTATTGGCTAGAAGCGCCTAAATGACCGATATCAAGCGGGAAATTGAAAATAGCTCAGTTTTATTAGCTACTGGTCTTTGCGCAAGTACAGATGAACATTCTATATAGTCGCTTTTTCCCCTTAATTCTGATTAGAAACAGTATGGATCAAAGATATTCAAATACAGAAGAGATATGCTATGGTGTCCGCGCAACTGTCGCCGGACTACGCGCTAATTAGCGTAGTTTTCATACAAAAAGAATTTGTTCATTTCGTTGATTTTTTGAAAATGTGCATTAATATTGGTTAACAATATATTTTGAATAAGGAAAGAATTCGTTCATTTAGTTTAACGTTAGTTTGGTTTATTCGTTAATTATTTGTTCTTTTAGTTTATTTGTTAATTGGTAAACAATATCGGCGACACCCGGAAGCGCAGACCCACATAGTAAAAACAGCAGATAGCACATCTACTTATATTTCAATATCTTCGGTATAGATAGATCTTGTCTTCACGTATATATTTTTTAAAAGTACTTGTAACTTGTAATAACATACTCTTTGTACCTCTCGCATTTTACAATGGCACTACTCCAAAATTCAAACACGAGAATTTTTTTTCTCTTTTGAATTGGGTAGTTTCGTTAAAAAGTATTCATATATTGTAATTAGTTTTAAGAACCATATGTTTCACTTTAAATCTGTATATGTATGTATTTTTTAAATAAAAAAAATAAATAAATAAAATCTCTCTCAGAAAACTCTGGTGAAAAGTAGATGGTTAATTTTTGATTTTGTTACCTTTGGATATTTTTTATCTCATCACCGAATCTATAAACTGGACTTTCAGTGCCTGTAAATACTGGTTTGGGGTCATTCTCCAATAGAAACAATTGCTTTCAAAGTCCTGGTGTTTATATCAAGCCAACATGCAGAGGTGGAACCTAAAACATAAAAGGAAAAAACCAAATTTTTGGCGATGAATATCCGCTTCACGCATTCCATCGAAGGGGTTCACAATTTCTTACCGGGGTCCTATACAAATTCAGGAATATTGATGACCAATAATTGGATATCGAGATTTCTGAATTAATAACAATTATCAAGTTCTAAGAAGGCTTGTCCATGAAAATTAGTGATTTTCTGATGATTTCCAAAAAAACTATTGAATTCTTGAAAAAAAGAATTTCAAGACGTTTTTTTTTACTTAATTAATTAATGACCATGGTAGATGAATCATCGAAGTTAAAGTCTTCTTTTCCAAGAACTATATTTTAAAACGATATTTTGAAGGCCCATTTAAATAGCAGCCTAGCAGAAATAGAAGAAGATGAAGATGAAATGGCAACACGAGTTCCTCCTATCCAACGTGGAAGAAAATATGTAACCCAACTTACGTTTGAATCATCAATTAGCAGGTAGGTACTGATTAACAGATGATATGACATTCTCTTGCAACAAGATAATCAGTGTAATGTTGATCTGCTAGGTTTTCCTCTTACCTTCTCGTTCAAAGTTCGATGTCCAAATATTATTTTTGGTGGAGATGTGGGTGAGATGAATGCAATTTATTCGATGTTTTTGGGGTTTGAGACTTATTAGTTAATTTTCCTGGTATTTCCTAGAAAGTCCTGATGGCTTTTGATCCCACGATGATGGTTGTATTTTCAACAATAATAAAAGAAATAAAACACGTAATTGTTATTTATATTAGATTTTTTATTCAACATGAAACATATTTCTTATAAAAATAGTATTTATTTCATAATAAATATTTTAAGCAAAAATAGTTAAATTATTGAAATTAGTTTCATAGTGTTAAGATAAAGTATGATTTCCAACTAAATCTCTTAATTTTAGCATTCAGCGTTCCTCGTACAACATATCAACCCTTTATCTCCAAAATAACCTCGCAAAAAACAACAAAAAAAGATTATCACTTGAAAATTGCCTATCATGCATTAAATAGATAACTTCCAAGTAAACAAAATAATGCTAAAAAAAGTAACAAAACGAAAAATAAATCGGCCAATGGAGTAGCGACAAACAAATTTTTAAATAAATAAAGCACTGAATAAACATACTGAAATCGAAAAAATCACTTTTTGAAAAGAAAAAGTTGCAGGAACAGAGTTATTAAATGTTTTGCTTGCCATGAAAAATACGAATTTTTCCACTGGTTAAACTTGTTGCTTTAGCGGTTTGTGTTTGGTAGTTAAAGGGTTAATTTATGGAATTAAAAAAAAAAAACTTGTAATATCTAAATCTGTTTGTTTTTTATGCTGAAGATTATTTTGATTTTTTAACAAATAATCTTTAAAAAAAATTAAAAAATTGATAGGATCTATTTACCTCTGTCACCATTATTGATTAAATTAATGATTTATAACTTTCTTGGAAACAATGTTTAGTTGACAGGGAACGCTTTATCACTACCGTTTAAGCTTATATATTTTTTTGGTTTTACTGCATTCATTCACTAATCTTTCGTCTTCGTTCTTATTCCTCGTTTTCCCTTCGTTTCTTATAATATACCTAATACGAACATGTGGATATTTAATAAAAGCAATAGGTTCTATCTGCTCGGAGGAATTGGGACTATGGCTTCTCCACTCTTGAGGCCCGATGAGGGGTGAAATGGACGTGAGGAAAAGTGTATTATAAGTGTATATTCAGATCTGGTCACTAATGATGGCTAAAGTAATTTCCAGCAAATTTTTAACTTTGACAGGTGGTATGTTTCCCATAGCGATACTAAAGAGTATCTTCCATATAAAATGAGGTTCTTGTATGGAGAAGTTAAACTAATAAAATAATCAATTTAACCTACAATTCGTATTTTGACACTTAATTTTTCCGAACTCCTAACATAGCTTTCGGTGGTGTTCGAGATAATAGAAACAACGAGATCGGCCATGAACCATTAGGTATATAAAACCGCGCGCACAAAAGTGTCGCCAAAATCATGAACCCAAACTACTGCAAATGCATCTACTCACTCGCTTTTGTTTCTACTAAAGCTTTTATTACATAGCCGTTTTGTAATGCGTGTAGTTGGTCTTGGTTTTTTGACAGTCGGCACTATTCCACACCATATCTTCCATTGTTTCTATAATTATCAATGGTGGTGGTCCTATTTATTGTATTGGCAGTATGGTTTAAACTAACTTATAATTTTATAAAAGCGTTATTTATTATAGCTTGTGACCCTTTTATAGAATGTGATTTTTAACGATGTTAGTGGGAGGTATTTTTTACTATCACCAATACTATCTTAAACCACCTCAAAAGCAGCCTCATTACTATAGCTACCTACACATTAGAATGGTGTAAATTAAATTTTACATGCATAACAAAAAAAGATGGGTATCAATTTTTTTTGGTTCAAATGTCACTGTACGAATACAAACTGAAGCAATGTCATAGAAATTGCGTGGTGGGCAGTATCGACAGAGACTGGTTGAGGCTTTTATCCTCCAACCAGAATCTCTCGACCCATCGCCTTGCACCGCAGTGGGAGGGATGGATTCATACTTCCGTCACTCCTAGACACCCCAGATTCCTACGCCTCTTCATACCTTTTTCCTTCCCAAAACTTCATCTCCTTCCTTTCCCTAAAAATACCCTCATCACAGCATCCCCAAATATGACATAGGCCCTGAGGGATTTTTTTCCTCAGGGCCTCCTGTGCGGAGTTAATGTAAAAAAAAGAACAACAAAAAAAAAGAACTTGAATATGGGCCATGATATTTGATGAATTGTTGAAATTATGTGAAACCGTCCTTCAGTTTTAAGGCTAATCATATCATTCCTTGAATTTTTGATATATGATCGTGAAACAATCTGTTACCGACGTTCAGAGTAGGTACTAAATCACTACCCATCATTTTTTTAACATTTATTATCTGTATTAAAAAAAATCACAAGTGTCCACCGCACCCTCAATCTTCTTTAACTAATAGCTTGCTTGCAGGGCTGCCTTGTGAGGCCTCGGGGGCGCGGGGGGCGACCCTCCGGGGGTGGGGGTGGGCGTGGGGGTGAGCCCCGCAGCCCTACGCCGAACCTGCAGCCTCACGGCTCCCCGTCTGACGTCACGGAACAGCCTGACAGCCTGCGCATGCGTCAGCCCGTTTGCCGCGACGCCATTGACTGTTATGACTTCATCACCTGGAACAAAGGTAAAGTTTTTCATTAGTTAATGCATTATTGTTTAAAATTAATATTTTGAGCTTCCTCGCTATTGCAGCGCTTCAATTACAAATTATATCAATAATGGAACTGAATGATCAGTGATTGGGACTAAGATAGATAAAGTGGATTGCTGTTTATTTAATATAAAATGCAAATAATTAACAAGAAAATCTATTTTCAGTGCTAGCCTTTAGTTTTCACTTAAGTTCGATTATCCGTATAATTTGATGGATAGTCAATATCTCCTAGAATACTGTAAGTTGATTTTACTAAACAACTACTGACGCGGCGGCACCATGATCTGTTATGCATTACACGTTTATCGGGTCAGCGCAGCGTGAAGTGGGTTGTGGTGCTGCCCAACAAAATTTCTCTTGATATCTTCAACATATCCCAACAACATTCTCTTGATATCTTTACGAGAAATTAAAAAAATGTCTCTTGATTCTTGTCGCAGAACACCCCACTCATGTTAACTTTTATGGGGAAATAAGGCATGATTTTATTTTTATTACTGTTCAGGTGTATAGTAAATGAACGCAGTGTAAAATCAAATGGACGACACAAAATCTAATTAAATGACGGAGTTAGTTATCACATAAAATCAAATGGACGACACAAAATCTAATTAAATGACGGAGTTAGTTATCACATATATATATATACAACCATTTTCGCATTTCAAATCATACATAAGACCCAAGGTTTGTAGAAAACTGCATTTAACAAGGTTAGCTCAAGGGTTTCTTTCGAAACAAACTCGTTGGGCCTCTTTCGAAAATTCGAACGCGTAACGTTGTTTGAAGTCTCGAAAGAAATGATATTTTTTTTATTTGTATTTGAGTTAATCCAAATCTACCAGTGGAACATGAACACAATCACAGCTCCACCCCTCGATTAGCTAATCTTGTTAAACGTATTTTCTACGAATCTTCCGTAAGACCAAATATATTGGAATACAATACTATATGCGTAAGACCATAGACATAGTTTTCTGTACTTTATTGTACTGCACGATCGTTTATTCCTTTTCTTCCAGAACAGGCCACTTGCATGGATTTCATAACGATTTGGAAAAAATCATGTGGATAGATCTTTTTACTAAGATTAAGAAAATGTTAGTAAAAGTGTTTAGAAATGTACAGTTTTTTATTTTTAAATAAATAAATCCATTATTTGGGCTCGTGACGTCACTACATGAAAATGTCTCGTCTCCGAAAATGTTCCTATTAATTTTGTAAAATTCCACACTGATTTAATTTTTTATATGGCATCACTTTGATTTCAGGCAAATTTTTTAATTCGTTCACTAGATTTATTGTTTGTTCTCTGCGAACTTATCATTTGGTTTCACTTTTTGACAGATGTTCTGAAGAGAACCCCGTACATTTAATGATGTACGGGGTTCTCTTCAGAACGTGAAGATGATGTCGGTACGTGTTTTAGAGATATAATGATTTTGGTGCTGGTTTTAACAAAATAAAATTTTATAGTATTCTTATTATTATTATAATTTACAAGTACAAGTATATTACATTGAATTTAGTAATATAGACGCTGTACAACATAATGATTTATGAACAATAAGTTGGATCAAGGAAAAAAATATTTATGAGATGTAATATTTTTGGTATGCCTCGTTATTCTCCTGTGCCATTCGTGTGGAAAACGTTATTTTTTTTAAATGATTTTCGGCTATGTAATTATCGTTTTTTCACACCTATAAAATTATGTCCCGTCTTTCCGGTTTATAAAAAATGGTCTGATTTTTCGGGTTGAAATTTTCGAAAAATCCCCTGGGTTTCAAAAAAAAAATAAAAAAAAAAAATAACAGAATGTCTTAGAATATTTGCCTAAACCGGAATTTTTTTTTTAAATGTGATGCAAGTGGCCTATTGTGATATCTTCGAATTTAATATTATAAGTAAGTATCGTTTTAGTTGGTTTATTACGGATGAAAAGCTTTATTAACTTAGTTGCCTATTTATGTATCCACCTCTTTAGATAATTTTTCATTATATAGGTGTGGCATTGCCTGAGTCAACGAACATTCACATAATGGTGCTGTATTGTGTTTTGTTGGATTGTGTAAGAAGGGATAGAAGCGGTGTCAGGACAAAATATATTATGTATAAGCATTGAAATGTGCTTAGACGAAATAATGCTTTACAATGGACAATAATGGCTACATTTGACTGTGTCGCAATTTATTAGAAATATATTCACCAACATAGATACATTATATTAATTTATTATACCACAAATGCCATTCTTGTCATAATATTATACTGTGAAGTTCCCAATCTTTTTGAGTCTTAGAATTAGTTTTCCTTAACCTCTAATAAAAATCTTTCGAGATTTTTGTTATGGATCATCCTAAAAATATCCGTCGAAATTCATCATCAAACGATTCCACAAAATTGTCCGTTACTTAGTCCATTTAAATATGGAAATGATTATTATTTTTAAATTTCGCTAGCGGGATTGACCAAATTTTACTACGCGATTGATATGTTGAGAACCCTTTATATAATACTAGCAGACCCGGCCACACTTTGCTTTGGCTAACGAAACATAACGCCATCTACTGACAACGCCATTATCCAACCTTTCTAACCAACTGCCATCTGTTAATTTGCATATTTATATATTATATATTTCAACCAATTTACACAAAACCTAGACAAATTATATACCTAAACCTTCCTCATGAATCACTCTATCTGTTGGTGAAAACCGCATGAAAATCCGTTGCGTAGTTTAAAAGATCTAAGCGTACAGACAGCCGGAGCGACTTTGCTTTATACTACGAGTATGTATAGATTGTATTGTAATACGATATATGGATAACACCGCAAAAAAAAAAACAAAACGATTGATTGGTTAAATACTGCTCAGGAGTACATGTTTGGTCCCTTTAAGATCAGCAGGTACCTCTACTGATTTCTATATAAGTCAAGTAACTTATGATGTGATGATGAATTTCAGTGATACTAAACGTATCTATCTATATTTGTAGAAGAAATAATACATGTTTTTGCCAATTTGGGAGGCGAACAATGTATTGGATTACCAACACCTCCGCCACAGGTCACACCGAGTGGCGGTGGATGCGTTTGCCCACCAACTCCTTCGCAAGCTGGATCGGGAAAGATTGGTTGAGCAAAACCTTTTTACCTCTTCAGCAGGACTCTCTCGGAACATCACCTTGCACTGCAGTGTGAAGGACAGATTCATACGTCCGTCACTCCTGGATAAACTAACCCGTTTAATCACAGGAGACCATATTTGTCCCAACGCACATAGGTCTCATATAAAACACTGTAACTCCCTTACTACGAGTATCATAGTTAGAAATACGAGTTTTCTAATCGGTGTTAGAAAGTAAAAACACCACGCTTTGTATTGCAATCTAAAAAATAGCCACCAAAAAGGTAAAATGTACACTTTTATGTACACAAAGTTTTGAATCGCAAATTGAAAAAAAAATTTGAAACTTCGGGAATTTTTTATGAATTGTTTTTACATAGAGCGACAAAAAAATGAGGTTTGTTGTACATTTGTGTAATAAAATATATGTGTTTTCATTTTTATTATTATTATCAGTAACTTTAATTAGAAAAAAAACGTAAGGTGAGCCATTTTGAAAACTTGTTTTACGTTTGTATGCAAAATTTTCATAATAAAAAAAATGTTTATTTCGAATTCTATAATTTGAAAGCGTATTTCATCACCTTTCTAAAACAGTTTTTGGTTTTTGAATGCGCTTAGAAATATTCCAAATATGCAAATATTTAAATTTATGTAAATTTTGGTTAAGCGAAAATATTTTGACCATCTGAAAAAAATGCCAAATTTTTGAAGGGCTAAACCCCGGAAGCCTACCCACCCCTCATACCTTTTTCTTTCCCAGATCTTCCTCTCCTCATTTCATAAAAAGAAACTCCACATAGTATCCCCAAAGATGACATTCCCCCGAGGAGAATTAAGAAAAATACAATTACTAAAATCGTATTATAACTGACTTACTAACACAATATTAACTATATTGGAGATATTGTGTCTATTCTTTACCCAATCTACCAGTGAAAAAATTAAAGTGAATTGTTTTACACAAAATTATTTCAGGTAGGTATCACTTCAAACAGAAAACTTGCCTCGAGTTTTACTGAAAATATACATAATGTCAATGTAGATTATAGCCAGCCACCTATTGAAAAACAATAAATATATTTCCAACTAGACATAACATTAATGGGAGTTTATTGAGGCGGACTCAAAATGACCTGACGTTTTAGCCACGAAAAGCATTTCTTTCGACTTGAGCTAATCTCTGATCAAGAAATTCGTGACTGCAGTACATATCCTGGTTGTTATAATTATTTTTAATACACATTTTTTGTGATCGACATTCAAAACTTAAAACAGTTCCCATACCTTCTTAACAGTGGCACACAACTTTGGATATGAAATAGACTGAAAAGGCCTTTATTTTTAAGATCGGGAATCAAGCTATATTTTACATTGATGTTCTGTCTCCCTCATCTTAATTTCTTTGTTCTAATTCTAATTTTTTCTTCTAATGTTGATGTTCTGTCTACCTTCTAAATTTCTTTTAAATACCATGTTTATCTGTATTATGTTTAATATATTTTTATTCACCCCTGAGGAAGGTTCAGGATGAACCGAAACCGGTTGGATTAAGAAATAATAAAGTGGAATTGAAACAAAGTTATTTAATTGTATACTTTTGAATGTAGCTATAACTTTGTAGTTATCCATTATAGACGTATGAAACAATTTAACTTTGTGTTAAATACAGACTCGAGTGTAGGCGAGGTTATTTATAAATAATGCGCGTATTGGCGATATGGATATTTATTATAAGTAATGGCTATAAATACGTCCTAACTAACGTGTTGGCGGTTGGAAAAAGAGAGTGAGGAGAGGCCTGCATCTCCTTTTATATGCGGGATCACCTGTCTCGCTCTTGTATGGCCGGAAACAGGTGTGCCACCCTAAAACCTCTCTCACATCCTCCCCTACTTAAACGGGAGAATCCTGGCTACATAAGTGATACCTATAGCTACATATTTCATACAATATATTTTATATTTCATATTTCACATTTAAAATTAACACATTACATTTAAAATTAACAAAACATTTGTTTTTGTTCTTTCTGTTTCCCTTCTGTCCATTTCTGTCCATTTCGACTGCGAAGCGCTGTCACCTGGGCCGAAGCCTTCCTTGCCATGGGTTAGACCTGAAACATGGAGAAACAGAATTAGAGACACTTCTATTACGTAACATACCGGAGAGATCTAATTCGTCCGTCGACAATTCCAACGTGTCAGACGCGAATTCCTGGTTATCTTCCTCCTGCCATGAAACATGTAATTCCTTTAGCTGGTCTAAATGTCTTTTCCACACCATATTAGACTTGTTAATTTTTATGAAATATATTTTACTACCTTTTTTATCCACAATAACCCCAGGGACCCATAACCTATTACCCTGAGATCTGAAATCTCTAGTCATTACTTTCTGACCTATATTAAAACCTGATTTAACTCTACCCTTATATTGTCTTTTCTGATTGTTTTGGCTCTGAGTAACCTTTTTTATTACTTTGTTTCGTCGAGTAGAACCTGAACTACCCGTTCTATCCTCAATTTTCCTTGGAATCAGAGAGTCAAATACTGTTCTAATTTTTCTACCCATTAATAATACAGATGGCTCACATCCTGTTGTTGCGTGAACTGTATTCCTATAGTCTGCTAAAAAGTTACCTAACTTTTCTTTATAATCTAAAGGAAATCCATTATGTTTACAAATTTTTTTAAGGAAATTTTTACAAGTCTTTACTGTAGCTTCAGCTTGCCCGTTGCTACTAGGGTGATTGACTGGACTAGTGATATGTTCTATCCCATTTTTCTTACAAAAATTTTCAAAATCCTCAGAACAAAAACACGTACCATTATCACTAACTAAAGTTGCAGGAAAACCAAATTGCGAAAATAATCTATGAAGTATTTCGATATTTTCTTTTGAAGACAGACTGTTTACTTCCAGACACTCAATCCACTTTGAAGAAGAGTCTACCACCACTAAAAAATTTTTGTTATACAAACTACCATGATCAATATGTACCCTGAACCATACTTCAGGTTCATATGGCCACACTGCTAAAGAACTCTTTTGTGATTCTGGTTTAATTTCTAAACAATCTCTACAATTTTCCGTTATTTTCTCCAAATCTTGATTAATTTTTGGCCACCAGACAAAGCTTTTTGCAATACCTTTAGTCTTAAAAACCCCTAAATGAGATCTATGTAACATCTTTAAAACCTCTTGTCTTAAAGACTCAGGTACAACAACCCTATGTTGATATAAAACACACCCATTTATCAAAGACAATTCTAACCTTTTTTCCCAAAAAATTCTAATAAAGTTACCACTTTGTGCCTTTTTTACTGATGCTGGCCAACCTTCGATAAGAAAATTTTTTACTTGACCTAACACATCATCCTTTTCGGTTTCGCTTTTTATCACGTCTAAAGACAAATTAAACCCATTATTCTCGAAATAATTAATGTAATCAGACTCTATCTCATCTTCACAGCTAACCTTTTCAATCGGACACCTGCTCAGAAAGTCTGAACAATTATTTTTCGATTTTACATATTCAATTTTAAAATTAAACGAACCTAACATAATAGCATATCTCTGTAACCTTGACGCGGCAATCTTAGGTACTTCTTTATTTTCACCTAAAATTCTCACTAACGGCTGATTATCCACAGCTAAAATAAATTCTCTGCCGTACAAATATTGATAAAACTTCTTAATTCCAAAAATAATTGCTGTTGCTTCAATATCTAGAATAGAATAATTCTTTTCCGCTTTAGTTAAAGTTCTGCTTGCGAACCCAATCGGTCTTTCTACGCCATTTTGAAACCTATGAAGTAATGTTGCTGCTACCCCATTAAAACTACCATCTGTGACAAGTTTCACAGGTATATTTTCGTCAAAATGCGTTAAAATCCTATCCGAAGTTAATATTCTTTTAATTATCGCAAAACTATTTTCTTGTTCCGTACCCCATTGAAACTTAACATCTTTTTTAAGTAATTCGTATAATGGTGACAATATATTTGCCATATTTGGAATAAAATTACGATAATAACTAATCATACCTAATAAACTTCTTAAATTATTTAAATCACTAGGTGCTGGTGCATTTAAAATGGCTTCTTTATTCCGTTCACACGGTTGAATCCCTTGTTCACTTATTTTATAACCTAAAAACTCAATAACTTTTAAATTGAATTCACACTTGTCACTATTCACTGTTAGATTACAATGTTTCAACCTTTCTAACACGACACATACGTTTTTCTCTAAATCGTCTTCGTCTTCCCCTATCACGATAATATCATCCAAATAAAACGTCATGTTCTGTAATCCTGACAAACAATTTGCCATTGCCTTTGCAAATATAGCTGGCGCGGGAGATAACCCGTACACTAACCGCTTATACTGAAACAATCCTAAATGGGTATTGATTGTTGTAAAACGCCTACACTCCTTTTTTAAAACAAATTGACTATACGCCGATTTAAGATCGATTTTTGCAAAAACTTTCCCACCATTTACTTTCGTTAATAGCTCCTCTATCCTAGGTAATGGATATTTGTCAACTAATAACTGATTATTCACTGTCGATTTATAATCACCACATAATCTAATACTACCGTTTTTCTTAATTACTGGAACAATTGGACTTGCAAACTCACTAAACTGGACTTGTTCTATAATACCGTCTGACAGTAAACTATCTAACTCCCTTTCGACTTTTTCTTTCAAAGCGAACGGCATAACTCTGTGATTACGAAATATCGGAATAGCGGTCTCTTTTAAAGTTAAATTCACTTCGTACTTATTAAATTTTCCTAGTTTATCCGTAAAAACTTCCGGGAATTTTTTTACTAATCGCTGCTTCAAAGTATTCTGTTTTATACTGTTTACGATTCCGTTAATCCCGACGTTAAAAAGATTCATAAAATCACGCCCCACTATCGATAACGAAGCACTTGTGACAACAACAAATTTCAAATTGTGACACTGACCGTTAAATTCCACTTGTGGCGTAATTGTACCTACCACTTTCACGAGCGTATTGTCAAAACCCCGTAGACTAATGTCTTCGTGCACTAGCTTGATTCTACTGAATTTACTGAAATAACACTCCTTGGAAATTACGCAACAAGATGCTCCAGAATCTACCATGAATTTACTCTTGATCCCGTCTAGTGAAACTTCAATAAAAAATGGTTCGACACTATTAACTTCACCCAACTTTGTGTCCGACAACAAAGTATTCACACTCTTACGTGTTGAGGAACGCTTGCACTGTTTTGCGAGATGACCCTTCGTACTGCAAATTTTACATAAATAATTTTTATATCTACATTCCGTCGCGATGTGATTATTGTGACCACAAACGGTACAATTTTGTTTCACAGCGTTCGCTGGCGACTGTGACCGTGCCCTGTTGCTATGCCCGAAACGCTTCACGTCTCTGTCTTTCACACGCGAATTATTAAAAGAGAGTCGACCGGCCTTGAGCTGTACATTAGCGTAAACCGTATTATCAACTCGGGACTGCGCTTGAGTTGAAGCTACGAGGTCAATGCACTCGGCGACTTGTAAACATTTTTCGAACGAGTGTAATTCACCCTCGAGAAATAATTTTTCCCTTACCTTTCCTGGTTTACAACCCAAAACAAAGAAATCCCTTAAATTTACTGATAAACTATTCCCAAATTTGCAATTAGTAGAAAGAGACTTTAACCGCACTGCAAACTCACGGATTGATTCGTCATTTCTTTGTTTAGCACTGTAAAACTTAGATCTCTCTTCAAAAAAACATTTCGTTGAACAACAATACTCATCAAGTTTAGATATCAAATCTTCTAACTTAATATCTGTTACCTTTTTAGGAATGCACAAATTAACCAATAAGGAAAAACAATCATCTTTCAATGCATTCAGGAAAATAGCCCTTTTTTTATCATCCGATGCAAACTTTTCATCATTCACGAGGAGAAATTGTCCGAGGCGGACCTTGAAGTTCTCCCAGTTCCCGTCACGCAAACTGAAGGACTCCAATCCTCGAGACTCCATGTTCCCAATGCCCAGAAGGTACCCAAATAGAGAGAAAGAAAACAGAAAAAACAAAAACTTCCCAATGAGGCTTCTTCTTCTGCCGTCTGCTCCCTGGACCCTGCTCCGGAAACTGCTCCTTGACCCTGTGAATTGATGGCTCCTTCCAGACCCGTCACACAGTAACACCGATGGCTACCCCAGATCACTCCTGCGACCTGGATCTCCGATCCTTGACCCTCAGAGATGCCGATTGACGCTGGACCTCCCGTGCTTCCCCCTTCCGAAAAGCTGGCTGGCTCCAGTGTCTTCTTGCACTTCACTCCTTGCAGTGAAGTGTTGGAATAATTTCGGTCCGGCCTTTCTTACCGACCCGAAATAATAATGTTACCGCGTATTTTGCCAAATTTTTGTGCCAAATTTTTTTGCGCGTCGATTCTTTTCGCGATCTGCCGTATTGTGCAGAATCGTGTACCGTAGGCTGCGCCACTGTTAAATACAGACTCGAGTGTAGGCGAGGTTATTTATAAATAATGCGCGTATTGGCGATATGGATATTTATTATAAGTAATGGCTATAAATACGTCCTAACTAACGTGTTGGCGGTTGGAAAAAGAGAGTGAGGAGAGGCCTGCATCTCCTTTTATATGCGGGATCACCTGTCTCGCTCTTGTATGGCCGGAAACAGGTGTGCCACCCTAAAACCTCTCTCACACTTTGTTTGAACCACTTATATATTTGAGTAAAGCCGACCGGTTTCGGAACGACCGTTCCTTCTTCAGGGCAAACGTGTACTGATATGACAGTTATGAAATATGGATGGGAACAATGTATTATTATGGTAGCGGTGGAGCCGTTGCTAGGTATTAATGAAGAGTGGGTGGGTAGGGGAACATATCCATGATTGGGCTAGAAGACAATATTTTTGATACCTAGCAACGGCTCCACCCCTATCATAATAATACATTGTTCCCATCCATATTTCATAACTGTCAAATCAGTATACGTTTGCCCTGAAGAAGGAACGGTCATTCCGAAACCGGTCGGCTTTACTCAAATATATAAGTGGTTCAAACAAAGTTAAATTGTTTCATTTATTTATTTAATTGTGTTTGTTATAATTATGTATTCCCACAAAGTGTTTGCTTCCTTGTGAAGATTCTATATTTTACAGTTGCTCTCATACAAAAAGGTAGAATATAAAAATAAAATCATTGATTCTAAAACACACCTCCAAAATTATTTGTTCTGAAATATTGCAAAATCAAATAAAACTGTTTGTAATTTCTTTGCAACGATGCAAGTTAAACAAATTTAATCACTGTTTTCCTGTCTAAATTTGTAGTAATTGATATGTTAAACAAATTTTAAAATTGTTTGCAGAACATTAAATTGTAAACCACTTATGTGTGCCTACTGTGTTTCGAGTAAAACTATGAATAAAGCAATATGGCACTAATTAGATATGATTAATTAAAACCGCAAAATATGATCGTTCTTATTATCGTGATTTAAGTACATAATGCAATCAGTAGAACCTAAATGAGTCTTGTGCTACTTTGAATTGTATTGTACGCGGAAATCATTTAGATAATTATTGTTATTATGCAATAGGTAACGTTTTAATGAATGTGGTTTTATGTTGGTCATCTACAATCATACTAATGGAAATGGAAAAAATCGGCGCTAGTTTGTTTGTTTCCTTTAAACAAATAGTTTATTCTCGCACTCATTAAGTACCTACTGATGGAAGTTATTTTTTTACAGTATCATAAAATATCAAAACAATTTTGATTGTCCAATCGGTATGGGCAGTATAATATAATTGGCAGTATTTTTAGATATTTTATTGAAGTACGAGATACATAAATTATTAAGAGGAAATAACCAGACACAATCAGACGTATCGACTATTTTCTACAAAAAAATATAAATTGATTTCTAAGGATTATTATTTTTTCTAGTAAAGCTATGTTTTAAAATATCAAGAAAATCTATTTATTTTTATCACAATAAGGATATAACGTTGGTCGTTGGCAGATTTGTTAAATTTACAAACAATATATGTTTTATTATACAACACACATTTCAAATCAGCCAATCATACTGTAAAATAAATCAATAAACTATCTCGGAAAGCTACTTTCAGAATTTTAATTTTAGTTAAAATAAAATTATTTTAAAAAAATCCGCGCACGTGTTTTGCAAGGAATATTATTCAGTTTGTCTATTTATTTAGGGGTCATCCATTAATCACGTGAGGCTCCAAAGGGGGGGGGGGGGGGGTTCGGAAAAAATCACGAAATATCACGACGGGGGGGGGGGGGGGGGGGTAAAATGATGAGATATCGCGTGTATTTATTTTTTGTGATAATATTCTGAAAATTTCAAAATACTTTGTACTAAAAAAAAATACACGTGATTTTGGAGGGGGTGGGGGTTAGTCTAAAACCTCACCACATATCACCAGGGGGGGGGGGGGGGTTAAAAAGTTGCTAAAAAAAATCACGTGATTAATGGACGACCCCTTACGGCCTTGCAAATTAATATATTTCAGATTATTTTTATACACTTATTTTGCTTATACGTTGTTATTGAAAAGTTATAAATACTTATGATAAAAAAATTACACAAAATACATAATTTTATCATCACGCGTATAGGTACATATTAAAGCAAATTTTTAATGAAATATAATCGATATTGAGTGAATATATTAAAAAAATGCTGGTACAGAGAATAATCAATCTTTCTCAACGGAACCGCCCTGCACAGTTATAAGGGTTTTGCAATCGCAATTATAAGCCCCTGGTTAATGGGCCTTAGGGGTCGTCCATTAATCACGTGAGGCTCGAAAGGGAGGGGGGGGTTCGGAAAAAATCACGAAATATCACGACGGGGGGGGGGGGGGTATAATGAGATATCACGTGTATTTATTTTTCGTGATAATATTCTGAAAATTTCAAAATACGTTGTACTAAAAAAAATACACGTGATCTCGGGGGGGGGGGAGTTAGTCTAAAACCTCACCGCAAATCACCAGGGGGGAGGGGGGGGGTGGGTTAAAAAGTTGCTAAAAAAACATCACGATTAATGGACGACCCCTTACCAATCCAAAAACCCTCGTCTTGAGAAAAATCTTACCAGTTATTTTTTAAAAGCAATTCTGATCTTTGGAAAACCATTGTGCGCTCTTGAACAATGCTACCCATGTTTGAAATTCTAAACTAAACAATACAAAAATACATGTATACAAACTCCAAGCCGATCAGTTCATCGTATACCTGACTCATATCAGATAAGCTATTTGGTTTGGATCCGGGTTCAACAGTTGCCAACATGAGTGAACGAACGAATGCGACCCTAGTGTAGTTACATGGACAATTAGCCTGAAATGGATCATACTGGTCTGTACTGTATAATTGCCGGAATATTTACATGGTGCCTACACAGGTATTCAGATAATAATGTTTGCTCAAAACCTAAATGGAAACCACGGAATAGCGGCCCCGTATAATCAATCACCAGATTGCAAATTTAATATAATTTCTGAGAACGTGTTCAAGAGAACAATGTTGCTGTTTTGGACTTCACCTTGAACCCATGTTTTAATTGTTAATGCAGACGTGAGTTCATTTGACAGAAATGTTATTGCCACTCAAATTCTAAGAGCTTTAGCTCTAAGCCTAGAGGTCAGCGTTTTAAGACCAACGCGAACAACAAAAGGTTTTTCGCAATATAAAGAATTTTGTACGTTAGGAGTAGAGAAACAGAGGTCTTTGATTTGATTGATTTTGCAAACGGTGGCGTTCTGGATCAAAATTTTCTCTTTCTCTTCTACGTTGACAAAAAATATCGTACATAGATATTTAAAAAATATATATTTAATTAGGTTAGATTCATTTAGGTTACTCAGAGAGTTTTGTTTGATTTTGGCTTTTTGTCACGCGCCAAACGCGCTTTTTGATGATTTTTTATGATGGTTGAGACATTTCTCAGATCTCATTGATCTAATCTCTAGACTTGAGAACTTTGAATGGTCACTGCTGAAAGCCGCCAATTATCGGCAAAACTAAGTTTAGTAAAGAATGAATGTACAGGGCTGGTGATGATGAAGAAAGAGGTCTTCACAATAGATGCGCTGGTGATGATGAAGAAAGGGGTCTTCAAAGGGTGATTATGAAGAAGCGCTGGTGATGATGAATAAAGAAGTCTTCACAAGAGTGAAGCATCTGCGATGCCAACATTCAAGTTCGAAGCGTTGCTTGAAGTAAGTTAGCTATATTTTAGTAATCTGATTTGAATGTGATGTTATTTTTAAACTTTATTTCCCACATTGTGATAGTCGCATTGTCTTCGAGCACTGGGTGTAAAAAACCCAAAGTTGTCAAAAGAAATTTAAAATCAGTTTAACTGTTTTGTAAAATGTAGATACATGATTTGTACAGACATGTTCATTGATAAGTTAGACCTACGACCTTCCACAAGTTGTTTAAGTGACACATGATTATATTAAAATTTATTCATCATCCTACTGGCTGGGAGATCTGGGGAACCTAAAAGTTAGAAAGATTATTTGATATTATTCAGAGGTACACCTAATAGAGGAACTACCAAGAAGTTGGACCAAAACTAACGCCTCAGGTGCATCTCTATTAGAATGATGGATTGTCAAGTGACGTAAATTGTTGCGTGTGGGCTTATTTAAACGAGGCGTTCTTAATTTCATATAATAGAATCGAATCCATAATATTTCATACCACAAATCTGGACTGGAGAGTAATTTAAGAAATTAATTATAAACAATGGTGCGTCTATTACATAGATATAAATTATGCAAGATTGGCAAGCGATTCCAAAAATTTATAAAATAAGTATAATGTAAAACAGGGTCACTATTTAAGTTGTATTAATTTAAAATGTAATTTTTTTATTCAGTTTAATTTACATTAAAAAAATATTTATCCAAAAAAGCAATTTGTCAAAATAATTTTATTGAAAGACATTAAAAGACATTATAATATAAAAATAATGTCTGCAAGTGGCTAATAATAATTCAGCAGTAGAACTATATTGAATAATAAAATTTATTTAAATTTTTTAAAGATCTCTAAATCATAATGTCCCGTTCACTTTGGCATTCTAAACAGGTAGATATGCTTTGACTATCGAAAACGTGTATTTTTTGCATCCAAATAACCAGATTGTTATTACAATTTTCTACTAGAAAGTACGCAATGACAGCTGCATAAAGTTTCGAATTATGCTAATTAATTAACATATAATGTAATAAAAAATGTAATTCTTTATCGGAAGGCCAAAAATTGCGAATATTAAAACTTATTGTGCTAAGCATTAAAAAAGAAAACTGCGACAATCGTCGTCCCATCTGTTCTATTGTTCCATCAGCGACATAGTACAAAATAATCCAGGGTGTAAATGATAAAAGGCGTGGTGGAGAAACATTTCGCACTTCATGACATTGGAGGGGACCCCACCACTTTCCCAACGGCACGGCGTTATAAGGAAACATATGGTTTCCTCCTTCACCGCACACGTCAAAACTCTATTTTTTTTTTAAACGAAGCTACATTTATTTGAACGACTCTAGACCCTCCAATATCCATGCATACGGGGTTAGTAAGCAGTATGCAAGTACTTACATTAACATTTCTCTTCATGACAAAACCTTAGTAACTGGTTCGAGTGCAGATCCTCCATAGAGCTGTGTTTAGATGCAGTCTGTAGGTTTAAGATAATCCTGACTATAGCCACCGTATGATAGAAGTGGAAACAAGATGAAAAGAAAATGGGTGTCTAATCTCTGATCTAATGTATTCTATAACATTGCCTGCTCGAGATGACGATCTGCAAACCAATTTAGAGTGGAAATAATCGCTCACAATTTCGGCAGCAGGCAGCCAACGATCAAAGTATTATGTTTCCAAAGTAAACACGGCCTGTAATCAAGACCAGAATAATCATTTCACGTGGAAGAGTAGCATAAAAAACCAAATTCGTTGTTACATAAGTGTTTGGCGTCTGTTGTTACCGCTCCATGTTAATTGTTCGAATCACTGAACAGAAAAAACAAAGTCACGACTCAGAAAGGAGATGAAAAAAGTATCCACAGATCAAATATCCAAGGTCAGACTTCTTGATGGGCCGATGGCACAGGTGGCGGTGGTCATTAGATGTTATTTATTCCTAGTACGTGTAGAATAAACAGGGAATGAAGTACGTACTTAAGTAATTATTGGAATCAATACAAAGATCGGAGATTAAACCCTTTTCTGCACGTATTAAAAAAATACGTAATGTTGGTTCCAGAAAAATAATGCTTGATAATTTTAAGCCCTAATTTTTGGTTGTTCACTGAAATCTGACAGTTTATTTTTAAAAAAGTCAAATCAAACGGAGTTTTCGTGGAAAGCAATCACTTTGTGCTAATTATATCCTCGAAATAAAATAATGTATTTGTTATGTATCATCTAAAAAGAGAGTTATTTAATTTATTTCAAGTGAAAGATATCATATCAAGATTCTAGTAAAATAAAAAAATAAATAATGAAGCAAACATGTTTTCTCGGAATAAACATCACAGACCGGATGTAATAAATTATACCAATAGAGTAATGAAAATTGACTGCAAAACACCTGTGACATTGAAATGACTCTAGGCCTGAAACAAGGCATTTCAGTAAGAAATTGCAGACACAAAGGCATCCGGGAGATATGTTCCTTGACCCATCCTGCCAAAGATAACCAGCAGCGTGAGAGCCAGTCGATCAGAATTTTTTGGTGATGTATGCCGAGCGGGGGAGGACAAAGTCATTTATTGGGTATACGAAGCCAAGCCATCTGGTAGCAGACCTTGTAAAAAACCAAGAAAGGGTTTCATGGACAAATTGCTGGCGAACTTGTGTGACTTGGATAAAAGGATTGCTGGGAACCATAAACTAAGTACAATTAAAGCATCACATCACCAGAAGAAGATTGACATCTTCATTGAGCTTTATTTAGCTCATCATTGAGCCCTATTAAGCTCTATTTAGCTTTATTATCTCTAGCGTTTTCCCATCGGAAGTTGGTAAACTACATATAAAAAAACTCCTACAACATTTAAAAAAAGTCCCAAAATAAATAACTTTGTTTTGTAAAATAACAAATAATAAAGTTAGCTGGTCGGTCTTTAGAGGGTCGTAGCAAGAATGCGTTATGAGCATTTCTAAGCGTGCTGTTCTGCACTCTGCATTAATCATCTCGCTATTGAGGCCACTACACGGAAAACTATCAACGTACGAATATTTACATAACGCAGAACGTGCGTCCGTTTGTTTTGATTTTCTATTGAGCCGCATACAATAGCACTCATGCATTGAGATAATGGGGTGACCCACATGGCATTGACATTGATACCATTGTTAATTGAGTAAGGATTTAATTAAATGTATCTTTAAGCGTTGCGATTAGATTATTCAGATTTAACTGTCTTTGCACATTGGCCAATGGATTTAAAATTAATATATGAGCTGTCCCAATCGTAAGATGTTTTCCAGCTTAATTTTAATAATCATTGCTTTTGCTTAAGTGGCCTTCTCCGTGTGGTAACAAATGGATTCTAAATTGAATATTCAAGCCATCAATCAGTGCTGATATAAATAATTTATATATTTGCTTTGTATTCACGATATATATAATTGCAACTTCACACGATCATTTGGATAGTTTGGTTACTACAACAAATTAATAATCTCCAAATTTACAAATTAACAATACAGCGCTTTTAAGATTCTTTATTCATCTTGCCGACACGCATTTAAATTTTTAAAAAAATAATGAAACGTTGTGCATTTTTTGCAATACGTGATTTAAAAATGAGGCTTTATTAATTAGGCTTTATTATCTGAACTCTGAATTTATGTGTTCAAGTGAGTGACGTGTTAAGATTTATCAATTATTAAAAAAAGAACCTCTTCAATTAAGGTCACCTTAACTGAGCTGAGAATGCAAAATCGGAAGACTTGATCTCTGAATTCCTACATGAATTAATAACATCATATGACGGTGGTTGCGTCGCACCATATATTCAATATGTATCGGCCGTGTTTCATTTGAGTTCAATTTAAAAATCACTAACAAAAATTTACGCTGCATTTCTTCATGTTTCAAAAGCTCTATCAGGCTTATAAATGATCATTTCTTCGGCCTTTATAATCGGCATTGATATCGGTCATTTTCCTCTCAGTATTAGCATTTTTATAGCTCTCCTTGTAAAGAAGGAGATGTGTAAAAGATAGCTTTATTTAATTTCGACGGAAATTTACATGAAAAAATAAAATGGTTTATCTTTTTGACGTTACACATACTTTCACAGTTTATCAAAATGGGTTTATTCTCTCCGCGTAATAGATTGATTTTTTTACGAATTAATTTTGAGTTACAAATGAAGTTAGCTATTTTTAAAAAATAATTAATTATTTATAATATTCTTGATCGGATTTTTCTGTATTATAACAATGCAATAATATGTTTTTGTGATGTGTGCTTTGATACCGCTGGATGTTATTATGCAACGAAAACGCTAACTTCAAAAGGACATCGTCATCGCAAATTATTGATGTTTTTTTGTTTACAATGTCCAGAGCTTTTTTCGAGAAATAGCCGTCAGTCAAATTTCGAAAAAATAAACTAAGGGAATATCACAGGATTCTCAAAATAATCTTAATACAATTTTCCCCGCACTCCATTTGTACATAAGTCCGATTCCGACATATCTAAGAACAGATCAGTATTTTTGAGAGGGAACTTTAGAATTCAGATGACGGAAGCCAAACATTGACCCGGCATAACATTATGTATATAATTATGAACCGGTTTGTGATTATAATAGTCTTACTTAGGCGGGGGTTACACTCGTAATTAAAATTTACGGATTACATAAGATTTTGACAGGTCACTCACAGGAGCGTTCACATATGCATCCGACTTTTGGTAATTAATGATCACGGAAGTTGTTCGGAAGTTCGACCTGTGTAAATGCTCATGCGACCGTTTACATCTGTAAATTTATTTGCAGTAAGATGGCTTCCTGTCAACAATGACCTGCTACTGTCAAATTTACGCGATTTTGTCAATAAAGACGAAAAGGCCCAAATAAAGTATTGAAATAGATTGTGGCTTTAATTAAACAATTCTCCACACACTTTTGTGCCATCAAAGGCGGCAATTAATTTCGTTTCATCCGAATGACAGCTACCTGACATCTGCTGACAGCAACCGACTTCGAATTCAAAATTTCAAATACGTAAATGTTAAAAACAAAAACATTAAATTGGAAAGGATTGGACCGATAATTGAATAGAAGGATTCTCATTTTCCAGAAAACTTAAATAAGTGGAAATAAATACTAGTTTTGTAGGAAAAAAATCCTATGAAAACAAATTGTCTTTTAATTTTTGACATTTCGCAACGGTGCGCGGCGCATTTTGGAACTATTTCTTGCGGAAGTATCTTAGCTTATCAAACTGATTTTATAAGCTGTAAGAAGGCTGGAAATTCGCGCGGACGCGATTAGACCTGTCAAAAAACTTCCGAAAGAATAAGTTCTGTAACTTGCTATAAATTACGTTAAGTGGCTTTTGGTGTCGTTTACATAGGTAATTTGGCCATAAATCGCTTACAAGAGCGATTTACAGGAAAAAATTTACGAGTGTAATCCCAGCCTTTGAGCTTATAGGCTAACATTTCTGAAAACACTTTTAGATTGTGGGTGGCCACCTACATGTTACACTTCTTTAATTAAAGCGACCCGATGGATGTAAACTAACCGATCGATTATTTCTCAGAAACTAACATTTCATGGCCTCATCGAAATATTTATCGATTCTAAAACATGTATTACTTACTGTTGACGCAAAAATACATACCTTTCCCTATATATATATACCTTTACAATCCTACCCATCTTATTCTACGCACATAAACCTTTCCCGGGCTAGTGAACAAAATGACAATAATAATTTATGTGAGTCCATTGTTAAATGCTGTGACCTTGATCCCTCAGTTCTTAATCAAATTAACTATCATAGGAAACTTGTGCAGGAATTCTCTTATTTTCTCAAGTGCTTGTGCAGTGAATACCGCTAGTGGTGTACCTCGGGACTAGGGATTTATCATCACAACCGAACAACGTTGGGTGAGTCCAAAGATATTCAAATACAGAGAGATATGCTATGGTGTCCGCGCAACTGTCGCCGGACTACGCGCTAATTAGCGTAGTTTTCATACAAAGAGAATTTGTTCATTTAGTTGATTTTTTGAAAATGTGCATTAATATTGGTTAACAATATATTTTGAATAAGGAAAGAATTCTTTCATTTAGTTTAACGTTCGTTTGGTTTATTCGTTAACTATTTGTTCTTTTAGTTTATTTGTTAATTGGTAAACAATATCGGCGACACCCGGAAGCGCAGACCCACATAGTAAAAACAGCAGATAGCACATCTACTTATATTTCAATATCTTTGGGTGAGTCTGATCCTGTCAATTCCACATTCCTATCCCATATAATTGTGTCAGCATCAAAGTGAACGAAACAAATTTGAATACAGTCCACTCTTTGAACCGCAGTAAATATAGATTAGGTACATTATTAATTTGCGATTACAATTTCTGTCTTGGAACTAAGAAAAGACCATGCGTTTTACATTGGATTATGCATGAAATATTATGATAGTTGAAAAATATACGATTTCTAAATAATGCATAGAAGATTAATATCTATGTCTGAAATATCTTGTCATCTGTCAGTAGCGACAACATCATCGATCGTACAACTGTCAAATGTGATATTAATAATATTAAATTACTTGATACAAGTAGCATCATCTACCGTATTTCGGACCAATGGAGGACTGACCGGAATCAATGCCAAGGAATTTAAAAAATACCCAACGATATTATTTTGTAGTCTCTTCCGAGACATTCGATCTGTAAGATTGAATGTCCACCGTTAGATGTGAAATCAACCATTTCTCAATTGCTACCTCGTCTTTGATTTATGATTATTAATAGTATCTTCATTAAGCAGAACTGTTCATTAGAATTAATGGCAGAGGTTTTTAATACACGTTTATTCAAGAAAACCATTTAATTTATGACTAGTTTTAAACTATTAGGAGGGTTGTGTATTGTGCAACGACCTACGTGAGATTTGTGCGATCACTTGATTTCTGTCTTTCTGAAAAGAATTTATGAGTTTGATAAGGAGAATTGAGAAATATCGGCTGAGGGACATGTTTTTATCAACATCAATATGATAAAATCTACAGATAATCTAATAGGACCAAAGAAACTGGATCCAAAGGACTTAAATCACGGTGTATATTTTTACATGGGGAATCAAAATATGGTTCATTGGCATTTAGCAACGAGCAGGTGAGTCTCTTAATATATGGAGCCCGAAGAAGCTCATCACGATAAAATCAGGAAAAAGAAACGAAAAAGCACGAGGACGATGTCCTGCCCAATGAAGCGAGAGGCGTGATGTGATCAGGTTCGCGAAAAGACGTTTACACAGACACTCCAAAATCAATAATATCGATTTTCGTCTGTAGAATCAGGAGCACTGACCGTTAATATTAATAATTATTATTCGTGGCTCTCCGACAGCTTAATTACGCCTCTCAGACATTTATGTATTATAATTTGATAAGTTATGTGAAGATTATAAGTGCCAAATTGAGAAATCAAAAAACAGACGTGAGCTTAGTTTCGTGTCGTCGTAAGAAGGTCTTGACAGTGATGTTACGGCAATAATTTAGTTATCACAGTAATCAGATTCAATGACATATTATATTACACAATTATCCATCCATGAATTTAAATCCATTTTTCCAAAACCATTTCGGTGAAGGAAAATAATGTACTGATATAAATAACGAACTTGGGTCAGGCGGGTACACTTCATGTGGTAAATCAAACCTCAACAATCTGAACTCATATATATTTTGACACCACAGCATAGATATAGATAGTAGAAGCAAGAGAGATATGACAAGAACTCTTATTAGTGTGAAACCCATCGCACAAAAGTTTGCAACGTCGTTGTTAATCGTTTTCATTGGCTCCACCGCTTT
The DNA here is from genome assembly GCA_917880885.1 of Limnephilus marmoratus. Lineage (NCBI taxonomy): Eukaryota > Metazoa > Arthropoda > Insecta > Trichoptera > Limnephilidae > Limnephilus > Limnephilus marmoratus. The sequence goes on along the minus strand of OU862910.1, from coordinate 17,934,290 downwards.
AATGGTCCACGTGGTTTGATCGCAGGTCGGCGACAGTCGGCACGCTTCTATGCCATATCTTGTTTTGTTTCTAATATCTTTGAACTGATGGGAGACTGCAGGAGACTGATAAATATTGAAACGAACGCGCGACTGATATCTTGCATGAGAGAGAGCGAAAGCGAAACAACTATAGTCAGAGTAAGCATTGTTGTCCGGTCTCTCTTCATTATCACCTGAGATAATGCATTATGTAGTAAACAGTATATTTACTGTTTTTCCGCACATTCGAATACATGTTGTTCATCTATTAACGTTTCACAGAAAAAAAGGCCTAAAAATACCTAAAATATCCAATAAGTATGGAAGCCGAACGCTGGAGTACTGTGTACCAGTGATTTTTAATAAGCTCAAAAATAATTTAATTTTAGAGGAAAATGAGAATTTAAGCACGAAAACTGTAAAAATGTGGCTAATAAATGAAAAATCCAAAAAAAAAAATTACAAAGAAAAAAAAAAGATTGATGATGTTATGGCAGTTATTTTCTTCTTAAATATTTGTACCTCTTTCTTAAATGACAACAAATCTGCTAAATATTTGTTATGTATTATGTTATATACGTTATGTATTGGTTGTTATGTTATTGTATTATCCGATTGGTTGTTATGCTATTTTTTATTACATTTCCTTTAAATATTTGTAATCTTAAATCTTCTTACAGAGGTCTTCAATTTCCTTTACAATTTTGAAATTACACATATTATTTTTTTACCATAACGAGTGTATATTGAGGTAGAACCTGCAGATAAGCAGCCATGTGGCAGCTTCGCGGGACTACCGATAAAATTGTTTAAATTATATATTTGTATATACTATGTTTTTGATGGAAAAAAAAAATCTTAATGTAAAGGACCGTTATACAAAAGCAAAGACATTGCATTTGGCGCAGCCGGTGAAGAAATGAAACATAAGATAATTTACCTACAGATACCAATAAAGGATGACGTGAAGGCTATAATATCAGAGATATATGATACATATTTAAGATACACATGATAGCACACCATCTAACCAACTATTCCACATCCCACACTTAAAAACTATCTACACACAACCTTAATTTTTCAGAAGGACGTGCACAAAATACAATAACATATTTTCAGTCTACGATATTTTCCATTTGTCCTGTGGTCAATTTACTAAATGTATAATAGAAAAAAATTAATCAAAATTTTAATTTCGAATCCTCTACCCCTACTGTTTTTCTCTTCACTATTCTGTTGTTTTTCTTTCTTTACATTTTGTTTATTTTGATCATTTTGTTTAAATTATTTTATAATGTAAGTTATGTATTATTTTTATGTAAAAAATTACAATATCTACCTATTATACTTTTTATCTGTTTTGGTTTTTTTTTACATTTTCCTTTTCGGAAATAACAATCGGAATCTTCAATAACTGTTTGTTTCCCTAATAAACTAAAATAAAAATAAAAAAAGCTGAAATTTCATCGAAAAAAATAGATAACTCTCTGAAATACACACTATGGCAATCATAGATAAAGGAAAACTGATAAATCTTGGATGTTGGAATTGCCATTTGCTCGAATTGGCTGAATCTATTTTAAAATTGAATGTAGGAGTACAAGATTATGAAATAATATCATGCGAACGCCTAAAGAAGTAAATAGACTACATTGTGTGAGGAAGTGTTGTGCAATTTTAATTGCAATGCCTACTACCGTTCTGAAACGATATTTTGGAAAAAAGCGGTTACGTCAGCGCATTGAATTGAACAGTGTTTTTCACCCACGTTGCAAGTAATATGATACGGATCCCACTAATATAATATCTAACGAGGAAACTGTATAAGGAAGTGGATGATTAGCCAACATGTTGGATAATAATCCAATATCAATTTCACTTAAAAGGAAATCAATGGCAGATTTTTCATATAATACGCAGAAATCCAGCAATTCATTGAAAATACACAATGAAACTGTTTATCTATGCACAAAATTTCAATAGGAAATGAACTGCTGTTAAAATTATAAAGATTTTAGATAGTTAATAAAGTATACAAAGCAATACAATTACAATACAAAGTGACATTTTAACCATCGACGAAAGCAAATGTTTGTTGTGACGTTTGATTTTTATGGACTCTTTATGCACCAGATTTAAATGTCCGGGTTAAATTTTCCCCAAAAAAAAAAAAAAAAAGTTCGGCTCTGTGGCATTTCTAATTGAACCTATAAATCCTACCGATCCCTCAATATAAATATTTAAAAAATCTTTTGTAATCCTACATGTATTTAAAATTACTGCTTTTTGCATTTTTATATACAAATTCATTGACAAATCTAATATGCTTAAATTTTGAATCAGATTCCTAGGTATTATGCCAGTGGCCGAAATAACAAATGGTAATATTTTTATAGTCCGAGAATGCCAAATTCTTTTAATCTCATTTCCTAAATCTGTGTATTTTCTAATTTTTTCAGAAACAGTTTTTTGAATATTACAGGAATTTGGAATAGCTATCAATGATATAAGTTATTTTTTTAATTTTGTCATGTAAAACTATATCAGGTCTATTATGACTAATTGTTCTGTCTGTTAGTATAGTTTTATCATAATATATTTTATAAAATTCATTTTCTATAAATGAATTTGGTTCATATTCATAATATGGTACTACATTACGGCAATCAATCAAGTTATGTTTAATTACCAAACTTTGGTGAATTATTTTTAAAACCTGATTGTGCCTAAATGTATACTCGGAAGGCGCTAATATAGAACATCCCGATATAATATGTTCTATAGTTTCGGGAAAAGCTAAACATTTTCTACATAAATCATCAATTTGATTTATATCTTTGATTATATGCTTTCTATAATTTTTAGTATTAATGACTCTATCTTGAATGGCAAGCATAAATCCTTCTATTTCTGCGCTCAACTCTCCAATACTCAACCATTTGTTTGACGAAAGTTTGTCAACATACGTTTGGTTGAGATAATTGAAGTGTTTTGCGTGAATAATTTTATTTGACCAGGAATCTAATAATTCCTGGTTAGTATTTATAAGAATGTTGGCATTCTCGTCATTTAAGATTATAATTACATTACATTATAATTAAAAAATAAAACAATAACTTTGTAAACAAAACTTTTATTTTTTATACTTTATGCCGACCTGGTTTCGCTACAACCGTAGCTTCTTCAGGGCAGTATAATACTCTACTAAAAAGTTACATGTGTTATAAATAATATATTATGTTTTCACAGTGGGTTTAAAACAAAATGGGCTCCTCCAGTGAAAACAGTGTACCTCACATAGGTACAACTGTTTTTATATTTATGTTTATATAATAAATTAAAACAAATTCACTTTGTATTACACCACTTTTATATTTATATTTCATTTGTGTTCAAATCTGTACAACATGTTAGGTTAACTGGAAGAAATAGGTTATAGGTACCTATAAGTTATACCTTTTGTACTAAATGTAAATTTTGTACAATAAATGATTTTGATTTTGATTTTGAAGTAAGAAGTAGGCGTAAGGGTAGATGGAGAATTGGAAAGGGAACGTTCTTTATCAATGGGGACGAACCTAAGTATTGGACTTTTATTTAAATTTATTTGATTTTAAATTACTTTGCTATTAACGGTTTTGGCTTTCGTTAGTTCTAGTGCTTCTAAGTTATCCAATCTGATACCTATTTCGTTTTTATGTATTAAAGTGACACCTGTGGTTTTATTAATTTATGGTGTTTCAATGAGATGGTTCGCAAATTCGGAGAAGCCATTACTATATGTAAACATCTTAGGTGCATAAATTATAATAAAATAAAAGTGGTGTTATAAAGTTATTGTTTGGTTTTAAATTATAATGTCACATCACAAAGTATCGGCTTCATAGAAAATGAATATTCAATGACAAGTAATTAAGTACTATTTTAACACGTACTAGTGCTACTAATTACGTACTATTTTAACACGTATTACGTAAATTAAGTATTCAATTTTAGCATGGCTTTGAATATACTGAAAGCTTAGTGTTATTAAATCAACGGATTAATTTGACGGTTTCAGATAAATCAAGGACACTACAGCTCAACGGTTTCGCCTACCGAAGATGACAACGGGCCATATGGCTTGTCCTTTTAGACTTTTAGATTATATTTCTGGCGAGGATGGTCTATACACAAGAGAAAATATTATTAATTTTTTGGGATTTTTTTAATGAATCCTTTTATTTTTTTTTTTAAATAACTCCACACAGGAGGCCTCGAAGTAAATAATTTCCCTACTGGACTTTGTCATCTTTGAGCATGCTTTGTGATAGGTTTTTTTTTATCACAAAGTGTAAGAAGATTCATGTTGTAAGAGGAAAGAAACACAGTGGTCAGCAAATCATTCACAGCCGAGCTGTGGAGAACAAATTTCAAAACGGAGAGATTTAAAATAGTAGGTACAATTTTTTGGTTGCCAAGCAATAAAATTAAAAATTTTAAGGGAATAAAATTCTTGTAGTGAATTACTTACTTATTTCCTATCATTATTACTGGATATTCAAGCATTATTCAACAGTTATGTAATAGATACGGCGGAAAACCAATTCTATTGACATGTTTAATCATTTTGTGGACTACTTACACCCTTTCTGTAAATACTTATTCCAACCCTATTCTTAAACATGCTGTTGTTGCCTTGCTGTAAATTTATCTGATTTTTTTGTTATGTGCCATATTTTTTTAAATTGTAATTTTATTTTTGAAAAAATGTAAAGCCCTCTAAAATAAATAAATATTAAAGATCCATCGGGCAGAATTCAAAGCATTCTTTATAGTTATTTCACCAGGGCCTTATTATGGGTTGGCGTGGTTCTTCACTAAAAAACGTTACCCAGTGAGTCAGTACCCACAATTAGATTTGTGACCAACGCTTTTAAGACGTTAGCCATAAAAACGTTGATTGTTATTATTTATATTAATTTATCACCAATGACGTATTTCAAGAAACGTAACGGTCTTTTCTAGTAAAGAAATCGTAACGGACGAATTTTGAACGGTGAAAAAATCAATGCTTACATTTTTATGAGCTTTATGATAAAGCCGAAAGAGTTTAAGCTTTAGACAAAAAGCTCACCGGTAAATAAGCAAAACAAGGAGAAAAAAAAATGAGTGTAATTCACACGCGATAGAAGTGAAACTAGAAAGTAGCTAGATGTCGCTTTCTTTTGCCTGTTTATTTTAAAGTGGTTTGAAGTTTGGATATTGATTTACAAAAACCAAAATATTTTATTTTTTTATTTCGTAGGATTCGAACCTCCGTCCGCTGGATTTCTCTGGCCGCTGAGATTTGCGACGCACTATACCGCTGCGCTATAGGACGCGCTTGGCGAGGCGCGAATTTATGCATTATATTCCGACGACCCGTAAAAAAACAAAGCGGCCAATGAGCACAAACCTATCGTCGTTTCCGTTTAATATCTCAACCAATAGAAGCCTTGAGCGCAGTTTGCCGTAGTGCGTCATTTCCGTTTCATCCGAAATTCAAATCACTCTAACTGGGCTAAGAAAGTTTCACTTCAAAAATCAGAGCGTGCAATTCAAACGTAGTAGAAGTGAAACCTTCAGAAAACTAAAGTAGACAAGTGGGGGGATTACGAAGCACTGCAAAAAGAGGAAACCGATTATACAATCCCATTCTCTGGCAGGCTAAATCCTGTAGATGAAAATGATTGTCTCTTTTTAGTGTCGCTATTTTTGTTTCATCGAATTCCAAATCACAACGATGCTTTCAAAATAAAACGAATTCTTTTTTTTTTTTTACATGAGCTCCACACAGGAGGTCCTGAGGAAAATACTTTCCCTCAGGGCCTATGTTCTCTTTTGGGATGCTGTGTGGAGGGTTTTTTTAAGGAAAGGAAGGAGAGGAGAGTTCTGGGAAGCAAAAGGGTTTAAGGGGTGGGTAGGAATCTGGGGTTCAGTATGTCCTGGTCATCCACCACCTCCAAGACCTAGACAAACCTCACCCCATGAACCCGGGCACCCCTGCTAAATCACCAAACGTAGCGAACCACTTGGGGTGACCTATGGCAGAGGTGTTGGTTATCCAATAAAGGTTCCCGGGGCGGCGGTACCCATTCCTGCGTCCCAAATTGTTGGATGTTTTCGCATTTTATAAATAGATTTATTTTCTTTTTAATGTGTCCCAATAGTTCGGAGCCAATTGGGCTACGGAAACCTCAATTGTGGCATCTTGTGAGGCTAAATGGAGTGGGGAAGGGAATTACGTAGGGACGGTGAAGATTGAAAAGTACCTGGCTATTGATCTGTTCATCAAACGCTTCTAAAGCCATTTCGAGCAACGTTTCGAATCTGAAAGTGGTCTTTCACCGTGGTTATACTATCTGTCGTCCAAAATGCTGTCATTTTGACATCAACAGAGCCGTTTGATCAAAAAAATTGCATCGGTTAAAGCTTATGTCCTGGTTCAGTTTGAGAGGAAAGTGCAGCGTTTTTTTAACTCTCGTCTGCGGCTTACCTTTTGTTTCTACCGGTATTCGTAAATAATGTAAAAGAAATGACTAGAATTATTCATTCTAGGCCATCGCCGGCTAAATTACAATGGGCATTACCGACTACAATCTGCAAATCAGCACGTCACGCAACAGTGCAAATAGTTGCGTGCGGTTACATTTTTTATGGACGGTAAATAATAATCCATCATATTGATTTGATTTGAAAGCTTGGGTACCTTCGGAGGTAATGAATACGATTAAACACGTGATCATCGAAATGCACGAATCATGCTGAATTTTGTGCAATTTAATTGTTTAACTGAAGTTTTATCCATTGTTTTATCTATGCAACGTATGTACGTAATATGAACACGGTACAATGTACAAATAATGTCGAATATAGAAAAAAGGTTCCACACATGCTGCACGCTTACAGTTTGAAATTCTTTTGATTGAACTATTTTTGGAATATATCCTGGTGCACGTTCTTGTGTGCATTTCTCTATCATTTATCTTTAGCATTTTATAAACATTTAGGTAATGGAAACTAATTATACTATGTACATTTACGCAAACCTTGTCCACCTCAGCACAGAAACTCCAAGTGAGGACTTAAGAGGATTAAAAAAAAATTTTGAATCATTACTTAACTTTATTAGATAAAAAAAAAAAAATGTTTTTAGATTAAAAAAAATCAGAGTGTACAATTCACACGCGGTAGAAGTGAAACTAGAAAGTCGCTAGATGTCGCTTTCTTTTCTTTTGCCTGTTTATTTTAAAGTGGTTTGAAGATTGGATATTGATTTTACAAAAATTAAAAAAAAATAACTCCCCTAATAGTTTGAAACGGATCAAGAATTTCAGATATTTTAAATAGGTACATATGTTAGGTACCAAATTTAATATACATGAAAAATGGAAATTTGAATGAAAATTGTAAAAGATGGCACGCGGGCTGTTTAAAAACTGAATGTTCTGGGATTGAATGTATGGAACGAGGGACGAGGGAGCGGGAAAGGGAAGAGGGAAGGCGGGGAAGGTGGAAGGGGAACACGGGAGGGGAAGGGGCGTGTAAGGGGAGAGGGGAACTCGGGAGGGGGGTTTGCGGGACGGGGGAAGGGGGGGGGGGGGAGTGGAGTGGTGAGAGGGAAGGTGGAGGTGACAGAGTGGGAACGCGATAGGGGAAGAGGACGCAGGAGAAGAAGGGGAGGCGGAAGGGGAACCTGACGAATGGGAAAGGACACTCAGGGAGAAACAATTTCTTTATTAAACGAATGCCGGGACCAGCTAGTTTATTTATTTATTATGAATTAACGCCGATTAACGGCTTTTACACGGGAATTGCAATAATTTGAAAGAATATACATAGTTAAGAAGAAAAAAAAATAATATAACAAAAAATTAAAGAGCACATATTGAAGTGACAGTATAAAGCAAAAATAGTAAGCTATTATAAAATAAACATGAAGAAAAAGAAAACCTCTTATACATGAATGTGTACAAGATATTATGAGCTAAAAAATTACTACGTAAAGTACGTAGTAATAAATTTAAAAATTTTAGAAATAAACATTGATGAAGAATATAAACATACAAAGTATATTAGATTATAATCTAACTGAGAAGCGCTGACAAACAGCTTTAATTAAATTATGTTTGTATGTTGATAATCTTTCAATATTTATCAATAGTTGTTAATAATATGCAATCGACAAAATGATGTCATTATTTATGATTATTTTTTACATGAAATAGGAATGACAATAAACATAATGTTTTGAATATGCGATGGGAAGCGGGAAAACCTTCAATAAATTCAAACAATGCATCGCCCATCCCATTTGTTTTAGCAATTTGTGCTGTCAACAAATATGATTTGTTTGTAGCTACGCGAATTTATTATAAGATGCATAATTTGTTTTCCATCTATTATATTGTAACGCTTGTCTAAATTTAAACATAAATACAAAATGTACATAATTAAAATGAACTTGTACAAATCAAGGACGTAAATGTCGTTTTTAAATACCTTGGTACTTGTGCACGCGCAGTGTTGGTGCGACCAACTCTCGAACCACTGGGCAAATAATCTGCTATACCCATCCGGCTTTTCTTGTTAGGGGGTATATCACCGTTCTCTTGAAAAGCTATCAAAACCTACATCTGCCGCCCTGGGAACCATGAATTGGACAACTAAGACCCCTGCCATAGGTCACCCCGAGTGGTTTGCTACGTTTGTTGACTTAGCGGGGATATCCGGGTTCACGGAGAGAGGTTTTGGCGGGCCGGATCGGGAGAGACTGGTTGAGGAATACCTTTTGATCTCTCCAGCCGGGTCCTCTCGATCCATCGCCCTTTCCCGCAGTGGGAGGGATGGGTTCATAAGTCTGTCACTCCTGGACACATTGCCCCCAGATTCCTACCTACCCCTCATACCTTTTTCCTTCTCAGAACTTTCTCTCCTTCCTTTCCATGAAAAACTCTCCACACAGCATCCCCATAGACCCTGAGGGAATTTTGTGTGGAGCGAATGTAGAAAAATAAAAAAAACTCCTTAAAATTAAGTCCAAGTTTACTATTCAATACTAGATCCTATGAATAGATTTATGAGGGTATTTCACCATCCTCCCGATAATTATTCATCATAATAAATGGATATTTGCAATAGTTAGACAACTCAGTCAATTGGAATTGTTAATTAATCCGTGAATTACATGCTATTCAGCGTAATCTTCGTATGCAAGTAACTATACATATGATTACTGCACTGCAGGCAAATATTTAAACTTTCGTGTACCAAGTAATTTTAAATCGTACAAGTCTGTTTGTGCCGAAGAGCAGAACTGGTCTCTGAAATAATCTCCTAGCATTTTTATTTTCTCCCACCATACGGTCAATATTTTGGTTCACCCTTACTTCTTATCCCCTGAGCTTACATATTTTTTGCTATGAATCTTTGGTGCGGCATCTTCATTGTAAAAAGCCTTGATAAAGGAAATAAATGTATCTCAATATTCTTAGACCGTTCTAAGGCTTTTGATACAATATCACACATTAAACTAATTAAAGAACTGGAGAAAATTGGCATTATGGACAAAGAGCTAAACTTCTTTAAAAGTTATCTTAATGGACGCCAGCAACAGGTTAAAATACAGGATACCCTCAGTAATCATCGCTCAACTGAATATGGAATTCCACAAGGAAGCGTTTTAGGACCGACTCTGTTCTTACTGTATATTAACAACTGACCTAATATTGCATTATTTTGAATATTAGGTCACTGTTTGCAGTGACCTAATATTCAAAATAATGAGAGTATTTGATGTTCGACAGATCTATGTAAAAACTATCCTCATTCATCTCTTTCAAAACAAACATGTGCTTTACGAAAAAAAAAACTTAAGATTTACACGTAATTCCAACAACGACATATTGCAAGTTCCAGCGCTCTCTTCCACCTTTGGTCAACGTAGCTTTAGATACTTTGCCACGAAAATATTCAACATTCTCCCAGAAAACATCAAACTGAATCAAACACAGAAAGAGTTTAAAAAATATGTTAAAATTTGGATATATTCTAATGATCGAGCCTATACTGATGCTCTCACCCAAACGCCCTGTCATTGACAGTTGTTATTGTAGTTTTTGTATTGTGTATATACAAACAATAATGTAATCTAAAATAAAGTTTCGGCTGTATAGAAACCTACATTATACATTCATAAAAAACCATAGATAAAATTGTGAGAAACAATTTACTAAAAATTCTGCCTCAATACAGGTTCACCTAGTGAGGCAGGCTATGCACAACTAAAAATATTGTATAATTATGCTGCTTCTGGGTAACCGATCTTACATTACTTTCTACTTGTAAATTTTTTTGTACTGATGTAATCTACATTGAACATGTACTTTTTTAGTTGTAATGTTGCCAATTTCATTGAATAAAGATATGTTATTATTAGACATCGGATTATATGCATTTGCATATTTGCATATGCAAATGCATATAACTCTCTAATTACGACGTTAATGCATATTTCAGCCTTTTTTCCCAAATCGTGCATATTTCGTTTAATAGCGGGAGGTATCATCTACGTATAGGGCTAGCTAGGTGACGATGACGCGTAGGGCACCAGCGCGGACGCTGACGTGAAAGCTGGCCAAGCCTTACAAACTTTTTATCCAAATTTACTACACATTACCTGCTTAGCTCACGGGTTTCATCGCCTTGCAGAAGAGATACGGCAAGAGTATGGGAATGTTAATAAATTGATTTCCTCTACAAAAAAGTGTTTTTAAAAGCACCGTCGCGTGTGCAGTCTTATAAAGAGCAATTGCCAAATCTAGCATTGCCGCCAGAACCCATAATTACTCGATGGGGTACTTGGCTAAAGGCAGTATTATTCTATGCTGAAAATTTTGAGGCCGTAAATCAATAGTTGGGCAATTTGACAGTTCTGAGGCTATTGCAATTCATTCAAGCAAGCTAGCATTTGAAGACGCATCCATTAAACAGAATATCGCCCTCATCTCAACACATTTCCACAAGTTACCAGATGCCATAAAAAAATTGGAAACAAAAAACCTTCCTCTATTTAAAGCAATAGAAATACTGGAAACAATGACCGAACTCGCCAACGCCCTTCCTAATTCAATATCAGAAAAGATTCGTAAAAAATTAGACTCTATTTTGCTTAAAAACATGAGTCTTGAAGACATGAAGAACATTTGCATACATCAACGGCACAGGTCATACCCTGCCTAACTGGTATCTCCAGAAATGGCGCCAAATTTTAAATTTTGTCCAATGACGTCAGTTGACGTAGAGAGGTCGTTTTCGGCGTACAAATTAATACTGGGTGACAAACGTCAAAAAAAGAGCTCGAAAATTTGGAAAAATACTTAGCTGTAGGTATATTATCACAAAAACTATGCATAATTTTAAGAATATTTCGCTGTTTTTGTACGGTCTTTAATTAAAATATATAAAAATATACATGGTTTTTTGATTTCGCATCGTGCATATTTTGGGCAAATCACGAGTTTTTAGTGCATATTTCGGCCTTTTTTAGTGCATATTTGCATGCATATTTTGGCACTTTGTTAGTGCATATAATCCGATGTCTAGTTATTATTATTATTATTATCTGCCACGCCCGGGCCTTTGAGCAATTGCTCAAGCTGCCCGGGCGTTCAATGCACCACTGAAATAAATTTGAATGTATGTAATAACTAATAACATATATTTGAAACTATCGATAGATCAAAACGATAAACGAACACTTCAATTTCTATTGTTGCCTCCGGGCGAATATACTCGTCGGAAAAATCAAATAATGAGCGCGTATAATAAATAATCTAACCACCATAATTAGGCGCATCTAATTTGACTATACTAAAAAATCACATTAACATATAACGCTTCACCCTATGATAATCTAAGACCGACTGTTTAAGTTATCATCTTAAATATAGTAATAATAAATTACATTACTTTTATATTGCATGGTTTAGCAATGGGATCACCTCAAGGGCTTTAAGAGGGCATTACCAGAGAAAGCCGGAAATACGTCATTTTCAAAAAAGTTTTTAGTCGTATTGACTCTTTTCCACAAAAAATTATAAATGGATTTCGAAAGATTGTTCTTTTATCTAGCATAGTTATGTAATACATTTTTAGAATTTTTTTTAATTTTTAGTATAATAAGGTTATTCCATAGGTCGTTGGCAGATTTGTTAAATTTTCAAAAAAGTTTTTGTATTATACCACACCCATTTCAAATAATGTAATCATGCAGTAAAATAAATCAATACATTATCTAGCAAAGTTATGTATTACAATTTTAATTTTAGTTTCAATAAAATCATTAAAAAATATGTACGTACATGTGTTTCTTGACGAAAATTGGTCCATTTGTGTATTTATTTGCGCACTTACAAACTAATATATTTCAGATATTTTTAACATTCTTATTAAATTTAAACATTATTAAAAAATGATAAATACTTATAATCAAAAAATGACTACAAAAAGTACACTATTTTAAAAGTTTTATCATCACGCCTTTCAGCATTTTTGGATGAAGGTATAAATTAAAGCTAATTTGGATTGAAATAAATTCGATATTGAGTTATAATTTTAAAAAGCTGGTACGGAGAATAATCAATCTTTCTCATTGTAACCGCCCTGCACGATCGGAAGAACAAATTTCGACGAAATGTGGATTTTCGTCCGCTGGCTGGTTAAACGCTCTTAAGAGGGCATTACCAGAGAAAGCCGGAAATACGTCATTTTCAAAAAAGTTTTTAGACGTATTGACTCTTTTCCACAAAAAATTATAAATGGATTTCGAAAGATTGTTCTTTTATCTAGCATAGTTATGTAATACATTTTTAGAATTTTTTTTAATTTTTAGTATAATAAGGTTATTCCATAGGCCGTTGGCAGATTTGTTAAATTTTCAAAAAAGTTTTTGTATTATACCACACCCATTTCAAATAATGTAATCATGCAGTAAAATAAATCAATACATTATCTAGCCGAGTTTTGTATTAGAATTTTAATTTTAGTTTCAATAAAATCATTAAAAAATATGTACGTACATGTGTTTCTTGACAAAAATTGGTCCATTTGTGTATTTATTTGCGCACTTACAAACTAATATATTTCAGATTTTTTTAACATTCTTATTAAATTTAAACATTATTGAAAAATGATAAATACTTATAATCAAAAAATGACTACAAAAAGTACACTATTTTAAAAGTTTTATCATCACGCCTTTCAGCATTTTTGGATGAAGGTATAAATTAAAGCTAATTTGGATTGAAATAAATTCGATATTGAGTTATAATTTTAAAAAGCTGGTACGGAGAATAATCAATCTTTCTCATTGTAACCGCCCTGCACGATCGGAAGAACAAATTTCGACGAAATGTGGATTTTCGTCCGCTGGCTGGTTAAACGCTCTTAACTATTTTGTTTTTAAAGTTGTAGTAATTTATAATTACTTCGCTATTGAAAATTACTTATTGTAATTTGACACACTGACAAATTAATAATGAATTGCGAAAATAACATTGAAGTTTGCAATGAAACACTACTTTCAACATTTTTGTCACAAATGCTTTGAAATTTGAAAAGATGTTGCAACTATATAATTTTAACGCTTTTTAGTCAAAATCTATGAAATGTATAAAAGCGTGTCGTGCAGATATACTGTGCTAAAAATAAACTTATCGATTGTCCAAATTATTTTACGTAGGTAATGGTACGGAGTAGACAACTGTTTTTATTTTATTTTTAATTTCCTCCTTGTGTTCTTTCTATTATAGTAGATATTTTTTTGTTCAAGCCTTTTTATCTTGCCACAGGCATTATATTATAGTTCTCAACATAACGATATTTACAATATTAAATCACTTTGTGAATAGATTTCACAAGGTGAGATTAAATGATAAAGATAACAATCTGTAATTTCAATCAATTCATATTTATTGCTTAGAATTCAACGATCACCGCTTAATCTAACCAAGCCTCGGGGAATCCCCTTAACTTGTGATATTTTGGCGCCTTTGCCTGTGGTGATTGGCACTTTACACTAGTAATATATAAATCATCCATTCTTATCCAGGAAAACATAAATCTTCAATAAATTCGATAAGGATCGGTAGAAAAGTAGACATGGGAACAACAAGTTAGACCGTGCACTATCTTTTATTAATTTTTTTTTGTGTTAGAGAAGAACATAGCTTTTACTAGATGAGCCATTCGAATTGAAAAATGAACCACCTTTTTCATTTTGTTGTGATTTAACAAAAAACTGGGAATTTCCTTAATTAAAGGTGTTTTGTAAGGCTGAAGGAAGTGGGCAGGGGAAAGAGATGGCCAGGACACGGCCAATGTAGGTTTAGGTGTTTTACTTTGCCACCAAAAAATTTAACATTCTCCCAGAAAATATCAAACTGAGTCAAACACAGAGAGAGTTTAAAAAATATGTTAAAATATGGATACATTCTAATGATCGAGCCTATACTGGTGCCCTCACCCAAAGGCCCAGTCAGTTTATGAATTGTGTAGGTATATGCAAACAATAATGTTAACTAAAATAAAGTTTTTGCTGTATGGAAACCTACTTTACACATTTATAAAAAAACCATAGATAAAATTGCGAGAAACAATTAATAAAAATTCTGCCTCAATACAGGTTCACCTAGTGAGGCAGGCTATGCACAACTAAAAATACTGTATAACTATACTACTCCTGTGTAACCTTTCTTACGTTACTTCCTATTTGTTAATTTTTCTGTACTGATTGATGTAATCTATTTGTAAACTACTTTGAGCATGTAATTTTTTTAGTTATATTGTTGTTATTTCATTGAATAAAGATTATTATTATTATTATTATTATTAGATTATCTTAAATAATGTTTTTACTCTGCATAGTGTTCTCACCCAAATGCTACAACTACTTTTCTCTCTGGAGCGAGATGCAAACACAGCATTGGGTAAAGTATTTGATTAAAGTTACCCATATAAACTTATATAAATTAATATTTTTGAATGAAGCTATAACTTTGTGGTTATCCATTATAGATAAACGAAAAAATTCAACTTTGTTTGAACCACTTATATAATGAGTAAATCCGACCGGTTTCAGAACAAACGTTCCTTCTTCAGGGTTCAAACAAAGTTGAATTGTTTCATTTATGTAATATTAATTTAATTCGTAGCTGAGGCCGGAACCAAGGGATAATCGCTCTTCGAGGAGGTCGTTGAAACAGTAGACTTTAAGGAAGACTATCAACAAGAACAAGTGTAAAGCGCCCTTAAGGTGATCGAATCACTAAACGGAGCTATTGATAGTTTATAGTAGATTTGCAGCTCTGATATCTTTTTTCCAAATCAAATGATTTCTTTACATCAAAACATTAACCATTGGCACCTTAAGCCCAGAATCTAGAGTAACTTAAATTTACCAAGCGACTTTTTAGATATCAGACTTGTTTCGTAACGCCAAATGGTCCTTGATGGGTTCGTTATGCTTCCCGCCAATGGCGTAGCCAGGATTTGACCAGTGAGGTTTGAATCTGCGCTGTAACCTCGAAACGTGCTGGTGAAATAAACAGCATTTATTTATTTACGCCCATTTAGGCTTTTACATACATATATACACTTAACAATATTTAAGAAATTATACTAGTAAATAGTGCAGGAAATGACTGTTTACAACACTTGCACAAAAACAAATATAGGGCAAAAATACTATTGAATTTGATCCACACAAAATACAAAAATAGCTTCTCTCCCTCAGCCGACAAAACACCACCAATATGCTAGTCAATTCAAACAGTTTCATCAACACATTCCCCTACTTGATGAAAAAAACTTCAATAAGGTATGCTTATAAATTAAAATTGATGTATTAAATGTATCAACAACATCGGAGTATTTGTTTCCAAGCTGTTGAATCCGTCGCATAGGAGTGTAATATTGGCATGTTGACTTAGAATTGCTACAATAATATGGTAAGTACTGTCTTGTGACAGACCTGCCCGGAGTATGAAAGAGATTACATATAATAAATCAGGGGTGTCAAACATTGAATTAATTATTTTATACAAACAGGTTAAATCCGAAATGATTCTACGATCAGATAATTTTATTAAATTTAATGAACAAAGTAGGTTATCGTAATTTAGGCATTCACTAGGAATGCCCATTTTAAAATTTACATGTGGGAACGTACCCATACTACGTGACACTTTTAGGGGGGGGGGGGTCTTCAAAATGTCACGCTCCATACAAATGAGCGGCGGGTTGCTTAGGATTTTGGTCACCGGGGGGGGGGGGGGGTTAAAAATTGCAAAAAGTTGGTCACGTAGTTTGGGTACGTTCCCTATCTTAAAAATTTATTTTGGACTCTTTCAATCGCATGTGAATGAACCTCATAATTTGGGGACCAGACCGTGGAATTGTATTCTATATGACTCCTTACTAGTGACATTTATAATGTTTTTACAGTATTGACATTATTAAAATCACTAGATACCCTTAAAATAAATCCCAACATTTTCAAAGCTTTATTGGTTATTACTTCTATATGCTTGATAAAGTTGAGTTTCGTGTCAAACCAAATACCTAAGTCATTAATTTCCGAGACAGATACTAACGACATATTGTTAATGGAATAATCGAAAAATATAGGATTCTTTATTCGATAAAACCTCATAATTTGACATTTGCTTGTGTTAAGTTGCAAGCGGTTGTCATGACACCATGTAATAAATCTCATCAAGTTATTTGACAAAATACAGCAATCATTAATGTTTCTGATTGCTTTGAATAATTTCAGGTCGTCTGCAAACATTAATACTTGAACATCGTTGAAAATATATAACACATCTATTACAAGATTAGATCATCAAGCAGATTATTATTACTATTTTTAATTTTGGTTTTCTGTCGTGACATTGCAATACTAACTCACTGAATGTTGCAGGAAATGTGTTAATTTATTTGACTTAATTTGACTAAAGCGGACCGGTTTCGGAACTACCGTTCCTTCCTCAGGGCAAACATATACGTGTGCCCTGAGGAAGGAACGGTCAAACCGGTCCGCTTTAAACAAATATACAAGTGGTTCAAACAAAGTAACATTGTTGTATTTATCTAAATTCAAATAAATTAGCACATTTCCTGCAACATTCAGTGAGTTAGTACTGCGACGCCGCGGGTCAAAATACCAGTTTTCTGTCATTTTCGTTTCCGTTCAAGACGTGTCAGAAGGGAGAGGATGATCTCTATGACGTACGTACGAGATCTCTCTGGGACTACTCCAAATTCACCCACAATGTTCATAATTATTTCTTCCAAGAATTGAGCGACTCCTTCGATCGTGTGGCAGGCAATTCACCGACAACCAGCCACAAGCAATATGCCTGGCGTTGGATGTCTAGCGCCAATCACTATATTTATATGAAAAAAAAAAAAAAAATAATAATTTTGGTTTTCTGTAGTGACATTGCAATGTATATATATATACATTGCAATGTCACTACAGAAAACCAAAATTAAAAATAATAATAATAATCTTCTTGATGATTTAATCTTGTAATACTGTTTATTTCATCAGTACGTTTCCAGGTTACTACTCAGATTCAAACCTCACTGGTCAGTCATACACCAATCTCATGTATTTTAACTCGAACTTTAACACATTACTAAACACTAATGTGAGAGTAACCCGTATAAAAATGCAGCATCATTACATTGCCTTAATAATAATAAATAATAACATAGATAGAGACATCCGGTTGTAATTTTAATGGCAATGTACCACATATTGTTTACATTGTTGTTTTTAAGATAATCAATATGTTGAACCAGGAAATTCGCTTATGGAGGTGTTGATTTAAATTTTATGGGCACCGAAATTATATTTGTGAAAAAATATTTTAGAAATATATTCACTCTTCCGCATACACCCATAGGTAGTAGGTACAAATAATTATTTGTGTTTCACCTAGATACCTACTTAAATTAAAAAACCACGTTATAGATTTAAAAATTAATAAATAATGTGTTGATAAAATTTTCAATTTGACTGCCCTCGGTTCCATACCCTTATTTCTAAAATTTGTAACGATGAAAATAAAATTAGATAGCTATAACCATATAATTTGGGTGGCGGGAATGGGTACCGCCGCCCCGGGAACCTTTATGGGATAACCAACACCTCTGCCGTAGGTCACCCCAAGTGGTTCGCTACGTTTGGGGATTAAGCAGGGGTGCCCGGGTTCATGGGATGAGGTTTGTGTAGGTCTTGGAGGTGGATGACCAGGACACACTGAACCCCAGATTCCTACCCACCCCTTTTCCTTCCCAGAACTCTCCTCTCCTCCTTTTCCCAAAAAAACCCTCCACACAGCATACCCAAATATGACATACGCCCTCAGGGAAATTATTTTCCTCCGGGCCTCCTGTGTGGAGCTCATGTAAAAAAAAGATTTTACATGAGTTTACATGAGGAAGAAGTTGTTAGTTCTGGAAAAGAAAGGGGTTTAAGTGGTGGGTAGGAATCTGGGGTTCAGTGTGTCCTGGTCATCCGCCACCAAGACCGAGACAAACCTTACCCCATGAACACGGGCACCCTTGCAAAATCACCAAACGTAACGAACCACTTGGGGTGACCTACGGCAGAGGTGTTGGTTATCCAATAATGGTTTTCGGGGCGGCAGTACCCATTCCCGCCTCCTAAATTAAATGGATAAATGAAATTAATTGTCGTCTTTTCAAGACAGAATTTTTATTTAAAAATGTTCCGAAGGATTAATTCCACAACTTAGCTTATTAGCATTCTACTATAGGTTCATTTTTTCAGTGCCTTAAACCAGCATCAGTTTGAAATCAGACGGGAGATTTATTTTAATTCTGTTTAAATCCTTTTCTTTCATCTGTAGCGAGCACAGAACAAAAAATAACACAAAAACATGATTTTTATATGAACCCGTCAACAAAATACGGTTTTCACAATGATAATAGGTATTAATGACCCGAATATCTGACCCGAAAATACCAAGAAAACAAGTTTTGTACGTACAAACTACAAACCACCAGGTAGAAAAATTTGGCGGAATTCCGCGCAAAAATATTATGAAAACGAGTTGAAATATTTTAGGAGTTTAAATTATTTAGGGACCTACCCATAGGCTAGTTATTTATATTATGTATTTAATTTTTCGTTTCGGGAGGCGGGTATGAGTACCGCAGCTCCGGGAAGCGTATTTACAAAACCTGTACCGATTCAGTCGCGGTAACGACAATTTACATGTTTAATATACCTCCATATTGGTTATTTTTTATCACATTGCAAAAACAAAAATGGTTCTAAAATCTAGATAAAATAATCTTTCTGATGTGTATATTAGAAATTAATAATTTTATTTCTAAATATTTAAATTTTAATATTATTCCCATATATTGTAAATTCACCTCTATATTGATAATTTTTTATCACTTTGCAAAAACAAAAATTGTTCTAAAATCTAGATGAAATAATTTTTCCAATGTGTATATTAGAAATTAATAATTTTATTTATAAGTATTTAAATTTTAATATTATTCCCATATATTGTAAATTCACCTCTATATTGATAATTTTTTATCACTTTGCAAAAACAAAAATTGTTCTAAAATCTAGATGAAATAATCTTTCCAATGTGTATGTTAGAAATTAATAATTTTATTTCTAAATATTTAAATTTTGATATGGAAAATTTAAAGCGACTGAAACCCGGTAGGGATTGTAAATACGCCACCGGGAACCATTTATTGGATAACCAACACTTAACCACACCATATGTTTCTCCAAGCTGTTCGTTACGTTTCATGACTTAGGAGGGGTGCCCTGGTTTATGGGTTAAGTTTGTCTAGGTCTTGATGGAGGATGTATTTGTCCACCTAGTGCGTGGCGGGTCGGATCAGGTGAGACTGGTTGAGGGTTGAGGGACACCTTTTGATTTCTCTATGGATTCAAACGGCCGTCACTTCTGAACACACTGACCTCCAGGATCCTACCCACCCCACATATATTTTTCCTTCCCAGAACTTACTCTCCTTCCTTTCCCTAAAAAGACCCTCCACACAGCATCCTCGAAGATGACAGAGGCACCGATGGAAATTATTTTCCTCAGGGCCTCCTGTGTGGAGCTACGTAAAAAAAGACGAGAATTCTGAAGTGTGAAGATGAGCGAAGGAGGTCAGAACGTCGGAACTCGGAACGTCACGGAGTGGACAATACGAGTGTATTTTCATTCATCTGCTACGTCCGTGTCCGAAACGGAACTATCCAAATTATCGTTTGGACGGTACTGGTCACGAGTTATTAAACGAGTAACAATATAAATTGAACGCTCTGTGATGCGCTCAAATGTCTGGAAAATGGCGAAAGAAATAAAGTGGTTATGTTAAATATTAGCAAAGTTAAATAAATCAATAAGGTACTTCAAATTTGGACTCCAGTTTCAGAAATATTACGAGTACCTCTCCCTTTTATCATGTATGATTAAAGAAGATAAACCCAAGATAACAGGGCCCTGTTTCAGAAATACCGACTTTTAGGAAACATTTACCAATTTTCAGGAAATATATTTTAATAATACGGTATCCTACTCTAGGCAACTCGCAACAGCAGAAATGCGAATGCTTAGATGGTCGGCAGGAGTATCACTAAAAGATAAGATCAAAAGTTCACGCATTCGTGGTAGCCTGGGTGTCACAGACATAAATAGTAAGCTGGAGGAACGACAGTTGAGATGGTATGGACACATAAGACGGAGACCATCAGACCACACAGTGAGGCAGGCAATGTCTATGGAGCTTCATCGACAGTCATCCAGAGGAAGGCCGAAGAACTCCTGGATGACTCAATGCTCCAAAATTCTTCAGAGAAACGGCCTGGATGAAGGCGATATCCAGAACAGAAGAAATTACAACCTAAGAACGAGAAGAGCCGACCCCAACAGCCTACCTAGGCAATGAGTTGGGACAGCGCAAGGAAGAAGAAGATTTTAATAATACAAATATAATAAGGTAAATTTATCATTTAAAAGCGGGATTTTTTGGTATGTTATACATGACGGATGCCTAATAAAAAAAGTTTTCGTCTCCAACCGACTTCAGCCGACCTCAGGACCTTTGTCGATTATCCAAAAAATCACATTTTTTTAACTTTTTTTCAGTTTTTGCCGATTTGGACTGCGAAGGTCTAATTTTTCGGCGAAAAATATTCAACACTTTTTTGAAGAAGTCTAAATTTGCCATTATTTAAAAAATATATGAACTTAATGGCGTTTGAGATACAGCTCTGTTTAAAATTACCTAACTTTTCCAAAATTGTCAATTTTAGCAATTTTAGTGGTTTTAGCTTGGAAAGCTGTAAAATACCTACCGGGGATTCAGAAAATTCAATTGATCCAAACCTGGCCTAAAAAGAGCCCCCTCTCACCCTCTGATCACCGATTTTGAAAAAAATCGAAAAGTATGCTAAAAATATTGAATGCCATTGAATGTGACTATACTAGTGCCAATAAATATACTTATAAAAACGAGATTAGTCTATTGGAGATTTTCTATTATTATATTCAAAATATTTCCTAGTAGGAATCACGACCATGCGAACTCTAGCGGGATAAAATGTAATATCCAACCCGGTTGCCACCTTGTACTGGAACCGGAACGAAACAAACAAATTTACGGAAAGATGAAATGCCAAATGGTCGCTCAGTCAACAACATTCATATTCTTACAACTATGTAGATTTTTTTATGGTGATCTTCAACCAACAGAGAATATCACTACACCCAAACTTCATCGACAATACTTACCTACTTGAAGATATTTTCAAAACCATCATACCTCTCTTCCCGTCCGAAGAAACACATTTTCGTAGCCTTATAACAACCACTATAAAGATCACCATTCTGCATTTTGACTCTCGACATATTTCGATCGTCATTTCTTTAAAAACTTCTGCATCTTTTACTTGTATTAAATCTAAACTCCGTATGGAGTGTGTACTGTGTATATAGAATATATAGGGTCTACGGTAATGGAGCAGGTGATGTGTGCCGATAACGGGCGCCAAATAACCGCTGCTCGCGACCACTACTATAAGCTCCTGCCGCCAAGAGCTCCGCTGCAAAGTCTCTTTCCGTCACGTCCATCGGCTATCAGGAAGAGAGAGAGGCTACAACGACGCTATCAGCGGTACGCTGTTACCCACTCGTCAGTTTTACTCCACTTTAGGTTCAATTTCACAGCGGAATATCAACAATGACGTATAAAAATGCTATATTATCATCATATTAAAGTTGTAACGGTGATCAAATCTGGACAAATTAATGAAAAGCGTACTGCCGAACAACGGTATTAAATGAACATATAATAAATTGCAAGTAAGAAAAATTAAAAAAAACTCTTGAAAACGATGATATCTGGGGTAATTTATTTATTTATTTGCATAATCACTTCGTGCATTTGGGAAGTATGTTTACGAGAGATGGGAAGGCTGATAGAGATATTGAAAGAAGGGTGAATGCAGGTAACTCTATTAAAGGAGGACTGAATGCCGTTGGCGCCAATAAAAAAAACTGTCCAAAGAAGCGAAGCTAGCCGTCCATAATGGAGTACTAGTACCTACCCTGATGCATGGCAGTGAGGCATGGAACTGACAGAGAAAGGATGAAAGAAGACTAAATGCTGTAGAAATGAGATCTCTGAGGCGTATGTATGGCAAAACCATGTACGATCGAGAAACGTGGAGATCCGCACAGAACGCAAGGCTGATGTAAACGTAATGAGTAAGATTAAAAATGGAACGCTCAGATGGTTTGGGCATGTAGAGCGAATGAACGAGAATAGGAGTGTAAGGAGAATATACGACGCAAATGTGAATGTCAGAAGAAGTCGGGAACGCCCGAGAAAGACATAACACGACCAAGTGAATCAAAAACTTGAATCGCGTCATGTCAAGAGTCAGAATAATAGAAGAGCATGTATGAGACGATGTATGAATGTGAACGAGGCAAGGAGGCCGAGTTGTTTGGCGGTCCGTCCTCTCTGCCTACGGGGAAACGGCGTGATGGTTAGTTAGTTACTTAATAATCAATATAATCATACATCCAAATGTTTTTTTAATCACTGAAAACAATATTAGCGACTCTCAATCGTAAATTTGGAAGAGATAAATCAGAAAACCATACGGTCACATCTTGGAATTCAACCCAGGACCTTGGCCTTACCGGGACGATGCTCTACCACTGAGATAATGGGATCCTAGGTCATATTTAAGGCTCTGGAACCGGGCCCGAAAAGAAGAAGATGGAGAGATACGAAATGACGAATGTTAGAGGAGAGCGCTAACATTTTCAGCGACAAAATCAATGCGAAAATTGCGAAAATGTTTAACAAAACACGACTCGTTTAAAATACAGCAAAAATCTCCCGGGCATTATCTTAAACAGCATTTAAAGTTTAAAGAAACACTGTGAATTTTTTCATACATATAACTTGTAGAATAACTGAAACAAAAGTGTTAATAATAATTTTTGGAGCATACTTTCCGATTTTTTTCTATCGAGGGAATTTTATATAATTTGCGTTTCGGCGCGGCCAAAGTCTAGATATTATCTTCAAGAATAACATATATTTTTTTAAGAGCTTTAAAACTTACCGTGGTAATAAATCGGTACAAATCCGGGCTTCGGGCCCTTAACTCTATCATACTTTAACTGTGTCGACCAAGAACTACTGACATAAGCAAGATTCAAATGCTACCTAGAGGAGTGTCTTGGATAAATTAAAATATAAGTAAAATTATCTGTGGTTTTCCTAATGGCAGTGGAGCTTTGAAACCTTTCATTCAAATTCAATCTACGTAAACACGTGTTTGACATGGTTATATGAGCCGTATTAAAAATATATTATTGATATCTAACAAAATGTATTCAT
Organism: Limnephilus marmoratus; assembly: GCA_917880885.1. Taxonomy (NCBI): domain Eukaryota; kingdom Metazoa; phylum Arthropoda; class Insecta; order Trichoptera; family Limnephilidae; genus Limnephilus; species Limnephilus marmoratus. The sequence continues at coordinate 17,910,254 of OU862910.1, read as the reverse complement.
TGAATCAACACTTTCACTGATAAGAATTTGATGGGTGTCAAAAAGGCCTGTTTGTTTTGTTGGACAGGTGGGTCTATTTGTTAAAATCATGAACGATAGCGTTCATGACGTTACATGATAGCTCACTATTACATAAATTTTAATAAATATTTCTGGGGCTTGATGCTAGAAGTGCCTATGTCAAATTTTTGAATCGTCAGGAATGGAGATTGTTTATCGATTTCTTGACGTAAGAAGGCTGAATCAATATTGACTTCCACATTAGATAAACAAAACTTTCATCAATCTGGTCTTCAGCAACTGATATAGATAACTATAATAAAGAATAATCATAGCATTCAAATAAGGGACGTTTTAGATTACTTTCTAAAACCTAAATCAAATTACCAAAACCAACATATAGACACTTCCAGCATTAACCCCCGGAACTGTATGTCTTAATTTTGGAGTTGTTATGAATTATGAAAATGAATGTTTCTTTCCAAATTTTCAGTTCATTGAGGCCCACAATCATGGATATGTTCCCCTACCCACTCACTCTTCATTATTATTTAGCAACGGCTCCACCCCAACTATAATAATACATTGTTCCCATCCATATTATTATAGTATACATTTGCCCTGAAGAAGGAACGGTCGTTCTGAAATCGGTCGAATTTACTCAAATATAAAAGTGGTTCAAACAAAGTTAAATTGTTTCATTTATCTATAATGGATAACCAAAAAGTTATAGCTACATTCAAAAGTATAATAATAATTATGTTTGTCTTAGGGACCCTTAGGTTATCTTGTTAGTATAGGTAAAGATTACTGTGATATCTTTCTTCTGATATCGTTCTCGCCCAAAATAATGAAATGGATCCTTAACACACCAAAATCACAGCAATTTTTTTCTTGATGTCTTAAGATGTTCATTATTCATAGATGTTGTCCAAAGGTACTCGGGCTACCCCTACCACACGCACATTCGATAAGATAAAAAAGATATAAAGTATCCAGCTTAGTCCATGTCAGCTGTCGATAAGAACAGATTTTTAAAAATGTCCTAGTAATGCGTAATGTGCTTGTAAAGTGCCCTATTATAATCAGAGTAACAATCATCCATTATTAAATGTAATATCTTGAAGTGCATACATGTAGTTACTTCTTACCTAGTCATTAACTTCTGTTTAGCACTCCGCGCATTATAGCGTAAAACAGTGAATTAATCTGTAAACTAGATGCAACACGATGAGAATATCACCCAGAATAATAAACGCCTATTGGTTATTGCAAAGCAGGTATCGCAACACGTAATTACACACTATAAAATGATAATACGTGCAAATGGTGAGGAGGCGATCAAGGACTTGCATGGGCTTTATTTACGTAATTTATGCAGTCGACAAAGCAGTAGATACAATACAAAGGAATGGCTGCAACTGACATCGCATTCATACTAGAAGATTAAACAAGCGTCATTATTGGAAAATGGAAACGTTATCTAACAATTGCTTATGATATTGCAAGAAATAAGCCAAGTGAGCTAAGAAAAGGGTGGTCTAACTGAAGTTGAAGGATTTGTAGATATGTCAGTGTTTGCATTCATTACTTGATAAGTGATAAGAATAACGCACGTATACACTTTTAATCTACATTTCGAAGCAGCGGTTGTTGTGTGGTATTTGTTATATCTACTATAAAACATCTGATCAGGAAGTAAAATAATTTATAAAGGCTACGTGAATAATGCAAAGGAATCTAAAGGACACTTGAGTGAATCTATGTTATTGAAATAATAAAGGTTATTTGTATAGCAAAATAACAAAACCGTGAAAAACTTAATGCTATTTTTAACGATTGGATGGCATACGAATTTGTAACAAAAAAAATAATAATTTTGATACCGGTCTTGATAAAAAAATATTCTGTCGTTAAAAAAACGTATTTTGGGATTCAACTGCATTTAAAATGCAGATGAATCTCATGTGAAATCAAACAAACTGAATGGGAAAAATGAATAAAAAAAATCTATTTACACTGAAAATCTGCTATAAATAATGAGACATTATTCAGAGCCTCTTAAAATCATTGAAAATATTTTTTTATACTTGTTCCAATGTTCGACTTTAATTTAAATGTTGGGTAGATTATATTGTCATTGCAACACTTTTAATGAGGGTATTCACATCAACATTTTTATAGATAAGTTAATTCTGAAGAACAATGCTCAGATAAGAAAAAAAACAGAAGGCTTCAATCTGTTTTAAGCAGGACATGCAACGCAGCAATTTTAATTGAAGAAAAGGTTAATCAACCAGTTCCTTCGACCCTTCCCAAAATTTTAAAAGACTGTCCTAACAATGTGGGTGTCTGGACAATTTAGTATCTTTAATTGACCTTTCGCCTTTCAGTAATTAAGTCATGATAATGGTTTAACTACCAAGGTTGGTTGTGATTCGTGCAGCAGTTGGTTCAATTCATCAACAAAGACCCCACGCTCCACTAAAACTTATAATTTCCGGTATACATGATTGATTCGGTACAAGCTAAGTTTTTTTGTGCTGCCGATGAAATCATTTTCAGAAAGTAAACATAATACGAAATACGCGAAATGCCACTTCAGATGTTATCTGATTTCTTTGTATTGGGCCAACGGTTTTTGGCTTTTACTCTTTTCAAAAACTTGTAGAAGAGAAAAGACGGATTTGAAAATCTTGAGTACCTACTTTAAGTTTGGTTCTTTGACATGAAGCACTAAAGATTATAATAAAACTGACGCGACGTAATTTGTAAATTTCGTCACAACTTTTGGAAACAGTCCATGTTTGCGTTCCAAACGGCCTATAAAACATAAAACGTGATCTTGTATGTAATTAATTGGAGCTAGTTTACAGTTTGAAGGTACAGCTTTTTCTTAATTGGATCTAATAGGGTAACAAGGCTCAAACAGTTTCAATAGACGAGATCCGTATCTTTGTTTGAGATAGCATTCCAAGATTAACAATTCCGTGTCCAAATGTCAACAGGATGCAAGGATACACGAGTCAACCTTTCTTGCAGGTAAATAATTTGTTGTCTAACCTAACCTATGCAATGTTAAATGACTACGGAACTTAACAAACAACATGCGATACCAGTTTCTTTTATTTGAACTTTGAAAAAAAAATGCTTAAAAAAGTGTTTAGACATTTTTTCTATCACTCGTTAAATGCATGAATATCATTAGACCTACTTTACCAAGACGTGAGATTTCTTCATAAAAAGAGATGGTATTTATTTTCGGATTATAAACACTTTTTTGGGTTGTCCGTTTTTGTAATCCCAGAGTTTATTAGTGATGATTATGGTTTGTGGTATTTATAAAGTTAAACTCATTGAGGGCACTGAAATTAGGACTGTGCCTAGACTTTTTTTTTACATTAGCTCCACACAGGAGGCCTTGGGAGGGACTATGTCATCTTTGGGGATGCGTGTGGAGGGTCTTTTTAAGGAAAGGAAGGAGATGAAGTTCTGGGAATTTCTGGGAAAAGGTAAGGGGGCTGGTAAGAATCTAGGGTTCAGTGTGTCCAGGTCATCAGCCGCCAGATCCAAACAAACTATACCCCGTAAACCGGGCACCCCTGCTAAGTCACCAAACGTAGTAAACCACTTGGGGTGACCTATAGGTGTTGGTTATCCAATGAATGGGCGGCGGTAACCATTCCCGACTCCCAAATTGTGCAAGATAAGAAATGAGTTCCCAACTCGACTTAATAAAGGGGTTGAAATAACAGTTCGTAAAAATAACAAACCCTCCGTTACTAAAAAAATACGTGTGGTCTGACTTTTGGTTTAGTGAGCCAAGACTAAAGTGGCGTTTCCTCCCCGTATTTAACCAACATTTCGACAACTGCGACAAGATACCATTACTACACAAATAAACACATGTTTTTCTACTGCTGTAAGCTGTACATCTGTCCTGTTGATTGATATTGCAAGGATGTCCGAAACATTAACTCAAAACGTAGGAAGAAGAAGTGAAACATGGCTAAACACTTCAACGTCCCATTTATTTGTTATCTGAGAGAATCTTGAACCCAAATAAACACACCTTTAGCAAGACCAAAAATAGGAACAAATTAGTTTCTTTCCTTTAAAATTGTAAATGTCACAGAAGAAGGAAAGTGGCTCTCTTAATGTATTTGCTGCTACTGCCTCGTATGTTTTTCAAGACCCAGAAAAAGTGGATAAAGACAAACACAATTAAGAAAAATTCCAAAAAATAGATTACCTTCTTTTAGTTCCGAGTCCGCAGCTTGTCCATTTTCAAAGATGGTCTTCACGAAGATGCCCATGTTTCCTTTGGGAGAATCCCGTCCCCCCACAATGCTGAATCCGAGACCCTTCCCACCGGCACACTTTGTGAACGTCACCTGAGAAAAAAACACCGAGATGTAATCGGCCATCGGCTAATTGCACGATGACTCACCATGGCGCATTGTTCACTGATCAGGGGCCGGGCCGGCTGGCATCGCATAACACGGAACGCGATACGTAACCCGGAATTGCCCAGGGAATTCTTTGGCAGCACATGGCATAATAACAACTAACAACATGTTGTTAGTTTAGTTTTTCTGATACAAACAGCCCCTTCTGACCTACACAAATAACACCCGGTTATCCTACTCACGTGGGGAAGCTATAATAAATTATTATTCTAACTAGGTTTGCATGTTGTTTCATTCTTGATGATAGCAAAGCATTTGGTTATAGTTGAGATTGCTTGTTGAAATTAAAACTCGCAAACGCATAGCTCGTTATAAAAAATGCACTTTTATTAATATTTTTAATTTCTAGGTTTGTTCAATTATGTTGAGTCATTTAACGTTGATTTCCATAAAGATTAATGGAGCAATGGTAAAAATATAAGACAATTCACTGCATTGTTCAATAAGAAAAAGTTTTCGTTGAAGAGTTTTGAAACCTTGGGTGACATGGGGTTATTAAACTGCTAGTAATATTTAAAATTTGAGATGATGGACTGTCGTTAATTGGATAATAGCAAATCGAGCAACAAATACTAAATTATTATGCTAATTCGATGGTTTTTACAATCTTGAGGTAATTAATAACCGTGATTGGTCGTACCTCTGTTAGAAGTGATCCATCGCGCTCTTCCGGTCTTTGTTCTGGAGACAGCCTTGCGGGAGGGGAGTGTTGGGATAGCTGCTTAGTGCTGTGATGATCGACCTCATCGTGCTGCTTGTGGTCTGCGCTCGGTCGGTGCTGCTCTTGGCTACCGTTCTGCTCGTGACTCCTGAACTGTTCGTGGCTCCTCACCTGCTCGTGATTCCTAACCTGTTCGTGATTCCTACACAGATCAAGCTGCCTGTTCTGGTTGCCATTGTGCTGCGTTGAAGGAATAGGTGGTAAAGGTCTTGCATTTGGTTTAGGTGGTAAACCTCTCGGTTGATTAACTCCTGTCCCAACAAATCTTCTTTCTTCATAAACTGGTCTGTAATCTGAAGATCCCCAAAAACTATTTCTATTATTCTCACTGTTACCATTCACGTACCTAGGTAAAAATTGACTAGTTTTAGTATCGTTATTATTATATTCGCTGTAAGGTCGTAGTGGTTTCGGTAAATTATTGTTTTCGGTGTATGTTGATATTCTCGATGCGGTCGAATTGACCCTGCTCAAACCGTTGTAATTTCTTTGGTGTTCGTAGTTTTCATCTGTGTATAATTTTTGTGATGGACTTCTTGTTAATTTGGTGTTCCTGCTGTTGACTAGGCGATTTTCTCTGTGATATATGTCTGGAGAGCTTCCTCTCCTTGCTGAAGTGCCCCTGTCTTGTTGGCGGGGAGCTCGAGGTGGTGGAGAGATGTCTTCTGATCGTACAACGGAAGGTCTCCTACCTATTTCCCAGACTGATCTCCTGTAGTCTATACTAGCTTCTTCAGGGTGAGGAGGTGATCTGCCATGGGGTAATGAGGTTGGTCCGCTGGGACTTGGGACGTAGAATGTGGCGTGGGAACAAAATACATCTTGAACAGATAAGGCTCTTCTTCTCCTCAGACCGGCTTGTATTCTTCCCAGACCTCCCCTTAATGACCTCTGCAGTTCTTGAACACTTGCACCACCCGCTCTGACTGACGAAGATTTTAATACTTTGACTCTGTTTCTTAAAGACAGTTTTCCGTTATCTTGGGGTTTGAGCTCTGGTGGGGGATCTTCTTGCGTATCTGAGAGGGGGGAGTATTTAGAGCGCGATTCTGGAGGGATGGGGGAGTCTCTATCAGGAGAGTCCAGCGGAGAGCCTTCACGAGGGGCAGGACCACGAGGAACTCTAAGTCGAGAGCAGCGCCGCCGAAGTCTCCTCCAGCCCTGAGTAATGTTTGCACTCCATAACCCCTCATCTGTAAAAAAAAACATCATGAATATCTGTCCTTTTCTTGTACGATTTGTTCATTGTTGTCAAATTCTAAGCAAAAAATCTTAGTCATTCAAGATGAATGGTGATTTTTTGTGGAATTTCACGACTTCAATATTATGAATTATTATAAAACCTACGTCCATAAAAAAAATACAAAAGCTACTAGCTGTTATTGTCATATTGTCGTGACAGCTTTTAGTCAGGAAGTCTTCCGCACTATTTAACTTATTGTCGTTAAATCTATTATTGTCAATAGAAAGTGGCAATTTTTTTTCAACAATTCGCTTTCAGATATAATAGAACCTGTTCCTAAAATAGTCACTGTCGAAATTATTAGGTGATTTATTTAAAAATTATTGTATAATTAATTAGCATTTCAACTGAACGAGGAGCAGTATAAAATAATAACTTAGAAAGCAACCCAAAGTAGAAACACATTCTATTAATTATTATTTACCCACATCGAAAGCAATAAATTTTGGCAAATACGTAAATCGCTTCGAGATTCCAATTAATTGATATTATTTATAACCATTTGGTTGACTACCTTAATTAAAAAGATTTTTTATAGAAATAAATAACACTTTTTTGTAGTTATAACATGTTCAACGATGCAAATTAGTTAATATTATGACATTTTAAATGCCGTAGTTTCCAATAAGTTTCTATTTACAACTAGATACAAAACACGGTTTCACGTAAATTTTGAAAGAATTTATGCGATTTCATTTTATCAACTCTTCATTAAATCAACTAATCAATTAATTTAATTATGTTTTTTAATTTCGTGATTTATTTTTGGGTTATGGTTCATTTTGCGCTACCTCCTTCTTTAGCCAACGTTTCAGACAGCATTAGAGTGTCCATCAGGGCAGATATTGATGGACACTTTAATGTTGCAATAGCATGGCATAATACCCCAAAAATAAATCACATTAATACTTTTGGCCTTGAAATCTCAAATCATGTTTTTTATTACTTGACCTAAACGAATCTGAATTGATTCGAAGATAAATTAAAATTATTTCTAATTTCTCACAAATAATGATAAAATGTAAATTTTTGCACGTGGATATTTTTATTTTATTGTAATAACAAAGAAATATCCAAAAGTGAACATTTTAATGAATAAATTAACTTTATAAGCTTGTGTACATTTAATAGTGGGTACCTAACAAAATTTTCGAACTAATATTTCGCACATCGGCATCCATTATTAAAACGACATGATTACATTTCTTCTATTATTATTCCGTATTTTAGTATGTAGTAGCCACTTCTTGCAGGCATCTAAACAATGCTGTCATCAAGCTGGTTTTTAAGGGTTTCCGGAAACCATTTGTTAAAAGATTAAACTTTACAGAAACCCTATTACATCTTCAACCAACTTTCGCTTTCCAGCAACCCGTTTTTTTAAGTTTGGTGAAGAACATCACGTAAAGAAATATTTATTCTTGCGATTAGAAAATAATAACGCAAGCTAGTGGCGTTTATTATGTTCTGAAATAGATTTGAATTTTGACAACACAATTTTAACGTTTTGAGTAAATGTCATGCAGGAATGTCAATGAACGAATATTTATTAAAAATATAATTTTTCGGAATATTTTAAAAACTCTAATAATAAACGATGAAAACGTTGAAAGGTACGCTTTCATGACAGGTTTAGGAAAAATACGGTATACGTATTTATGCAAAACTTAAGCAAGTTTCTCCGGAGGAGTGTGCAGAGAGGACATACTGCCGAATAACAAACGTGTAAAACATATCATCCAAATGAATCAAGAATAAAACTTCTTGTCTGTATTTGTATAACGTGTCACGTAGTATGGGTACGTTCCCTTATTGTGAATGGTATTTTTAACGTCAATTTTAGGTTTGAAATTGATAAATAAATAATAAACAAAAAATTATAATTTTATAATAACTATAATTTCGAGGGGCCAACTGTCGGAGGACAACTGTCGGGTCACCGAAAAGTACGACGACATCAAACGAGCGATTCTATATCTTTTGTGGGATCATTATCGAGATAACGGACGTGATCTTCTGTCAGATTTGTGTGTCACATATTTTAGTTTAGATCGTTTTAAACGCGAATTCCTGCAAGTACGCATGATTATTTATTCATTTAATGTACGTTTTATATAGAAAAAGGAAACAAATCACACAAGTCTGACGGTGGATCACGTCCGTTATCTCGATAACGATCCCACAAGAGATATTGAATCGCTCGGCAGATCGTTTTCATAATAATGTTATTACATTTTTTTTACATTAACTCCACACAGGAGGCCCTGAGGAAAATAATCTCCCTCAGGGCCTATGTCATCTTTGAAGATGCTGTACGAATGCTGATTACATGGTTATTATCATGAATCTGGGCTTTTAAAAGCGAACTTATAGAAAATGCATTAATTGCTTAAAACGTGAATAATCTTTTTCATAATGACTTGACCACTTAAATTTATACCTACTAAAACTTTTTAAAATAATATTTCGTCTAAACGATGATAACAATATTTGTGAGTAGGAATCTACCTACTAAACGGTATTAAAATACTGTTAAAATTGCTTTAATGAACTGCATGAATTATTAATTTTATGACTCCATTAAAATATTATATTACTCAAATAAGGCAAAAAGCAATCTTGGGAACATCAGCTTATCTAATGGATATCTTGCAAAGTGACTGAAATACTTGGCAGATTAATGCTTACTACAGCACAGATAATTTTATACCGAAAGAGGAAATATTTTTATGTGGGTACTTAGCACGTTTCATGTGAATTTTGTAATTCAAGCAAACCTTTATGTTGTGAAATTATTACTGTACCTAGTACATTGAGGTTTAAAGCTACGTTTTATGGGAACTTTCTATTTGTAAGATGTCTTATTTGAGGTTGGCGTTCAATTTGTTTCGTTCCTATTTTTTTTATGAAAAGAATGAAAAAATTAATATATTAGTAATAATTTTCAGTGGAAGTGGTAAACAGAGACAATTTAAAAAGATAGTGTTGTATTGCCACAGTGTTTAACTAAATTAGGATAAACTTTAGAAAACGACCTTTAAGAGCCCGCTACCCGAATTACCACCGATTTAAAGACAAGTTTTAAAGCTCTTAAAAAAATATATTTTATTCTTGAAGATAATTTTTTTTGTTTTTATTATAGCGACTATATAAAAAATTTTTACATACAAAATGTAATGTGAAATTAAGTTAAAAATATTGTATTTCTTAGTCCTCCTCACTAGGGGGTCCTGTACCGAGGCGGACTAAAGTTATTTAAATATAGTTCATTTGTCTTCTATGTCGTTTTTAGCGTCTTCGCTAGTGTTCTCTTATTAACCTCTTTAAGCCATATTTTTATTCTTGATTTGTATTTAATTGGATTTTTTATTAGTTTTATGTCTTGGGAAAGGATGTTATGTAGTTATGTTGCAAAGTATGTATAGTTTCTTTGTCCAAATGTGGTTTTATAACTTGTAATATTTTTTATATAATTTTTATTCGATCTAGTGTTATGCATACACGGTCTAGTAGAGGATTCATTATTTTTGAAGAGCTTCAATAAAATATTTTTGGCATATATTTGCTGTACATTTGGTATGTCAAAGTTATTGAAAATTTCAATTGAAGGCGTTCTAATTGGTACTTTCAATATGGTCTTTATGATTCCTTTTTGAATCGTATTCAGGCTGTGTTCAATTCGAGAATGACATAATACGTAGTAGACCTTTTTCATATCCTTTTTATTTAACACGTTTCTTAGATTTTAAAAATTTAATATCTCGACATTGCCCGCGCCGAAATGCAAATTATGTAAAATTCCCTAGATAGAAAAAAATCGCAAAGTATGCTCCAAAAATTATTATAAACAAGTTTGTCTCAGTTATTTGACAAGTTATATGTATGAAAAAAATCACAATGTTTCTTTAAATGCTGCTTAAGACAATGGCCGCGAGATTTTTGCTCTATTTTAAACAAGTCGTGTTTTATTAAATAAACATTTTCGCAATTTTCGCACCGATTTTGTCGCTGTAAATGTTAGCGCTCTCCTCTAACATTCGTAATTTCATATCTCTCCATATTCTTCTTTTCGAGCCCGGATGCGGAGCCTTAAGTTAACAGAATTTCCTCATGATTTTCAAAATTCACAAATGTCTAATGTCCAATAAATTCACAAATATCTGTTGTCAGATATTTTGACTTATAACATTAACTCTGCACCTAGGATTTGAACTATTTTGACTGTCATTAAAAAGCGTGACTTAAAAATGTGAACAATTATTGTAAAAATATTAAAAATTCCTGACTAAAGCTACTGTAAAAGCAGAATCACAGGAAACCACTTTATCTTATTTCTAACTTTTCGGTATTTCGAAGAGATTGATTATATTTCACTTATTTTCTTCAAGGAATGCTCAAGGTCGTATCAATGTTATTTTTATCAGTCATCAATAAATTATCAATAAATTATAAGCCTTGTTTGCAAATTTTAATACCGTATGATTGAAAGAAATGCCTCGATAATAATCATAAATACTCATTACCTACTCAATGAAGATAAGATTTGACGCGACTGTCTGTAAATAATAAAACAATCGATGGATGCAACGCAATCGAGATTCGATAAGAGAAAGGGATCACAGCTTGTACAATGCACAGTTAAAGAAGTAATTCGTTTCATGTCACGAAGACACGAGAGTAAAAGAATTCCATTACAAACAACCTGAAGCTATTGAAGAGGTGACGAAGAAATGACGAGGATGGTGGAAGAAAGGGAACTTTTAATTTTCTGGCAAAATATTGTTCGAGGACACTGATTATTTAGACCTAGATATGGCCAAGAGCAAACACATCAAATTATCGTAATTATTTTTTATTTCTAAATGGTAGTCATTCAAGTATTATCCGTATATCTGAATTAATCCCGGAGTCAGTGGGATTATGGCTAGGGATGCAAGGTTTTTAAAAATATCGATATATCGATATCGATATATATCGAATTAAGTCGGTATTGATATATCGGTCTAGTAAGTCGATATATCGATATTTCTTATTTTTTAAAGGCTTATAGAAATCCAATGTAGTTTTAGTTTATCGATTATGTACATGTGTAATTTTTTTATACTTATCCAATGAATAATCACAAATTTTGGATAGGTATATAATTTTTTTGTCATAAATTTATTTAAAAAATTTATCCATTATTTTGTACCCTTTATCGAACTTAAAAATAGTAACTTTGACACTCTGCTTCCTTGTAGCCGGTTTCTGCTTTTAGTTATAGTGGCTCCTGCCTTTGGAAAAAGACGTTCAGAAGGAACACTTGTTGCCACAATTGGTAAATGACTCATTGCCACTTTAAAAATATTGGGATAAACATCTTGCATCTCTTGCCATGTTTAAAGAATGTTTACTCTTAGACTATTTACAAGAGCAGAAAGATATAATAATAGCATTTTACCCGTTTTTGTGGATATTCTATTTGGGCGCGTTTTTCCATATTTCGTTTTTCGATATTGAGATATTGAAAAAGCTGAGGATCAGGCATCGGGAAGTACTCCATGTTTTACGAGGGCTTGATGTTAATAAAGCTAGTGGGCCTGACGGAATACCTGCCATGGTACTACAGAGGTGCGCTGCAGAAATAGCTCCAATTTTGACGAAGCTCTTCAAAATGTCCCTGAAGACTGACTCTGTGCCCTCTGGTTGGAAAAAAGCGATTATCCATCCTATTCCAAAGAAGGGTGACCGCTCCAACCCGGCCAACTACCGCCCCATAGCGATCTCATCAGTTCTGTCAGCTATCTGTTCTGTTCTATCAGCTCACATACCTCGCGAAGAACAAAATTATTAACGACCGTCAATACGGATTCCGGCGGAACCGCTCGTGCGGTGATCTTCTCGCGTATGTGACGCATGTTTGGGGGCGATGCCTGGAACGTTTCGGTGAGACCCAAACGGTTGCACTGGACATCTCCAAGGCCTTTGACCGGGTTTGGCACCGAGGACTTGTCAACAAACTGCATTCTTACGGACTTCCCGCATCCTTGTGTACTTGGATTGCCGACTTCTTGAGGGAGAGGTCGATTCAGACGGTAATCGATGGTTTCACCTCTTCCTCACACTCGATAAATGCTGGCGTCCCGCAGGGATCGGTTCTGTCTCCGACTTTGCTTTTGTTGCACATCAACGACCTTTTTTCATGTGCACCAATTCACTGTTATGCGGATGACAGTACAGTTCATGATAGCTTTTTGTTTGACAAGCCCCCAAAGGGCTCACAAACTCCAACAGCTCGTAGGGCATTGAAGCAAAGAATGGACGGTTACCTCGAGAGTGTTTTCTCTTGGGGTACAAATAATCTCGTTGAATTTAATGTTTCAAAGACCCAATCTTGTCTGATTACGACTAAAAGGGATCGAAATGAAAATCTAGTCACTTTCAACGGAAGCAATCTTCCGAACAGGCCCTCCATTGATATGCTTGGTGTAACCCTAATTGACCAGCTCAGGTATGGGGGCTCCATCGAAGCCAAAGTAAAGTTAGGCTCCCAGAAACTGGGCGTACTGTATAGGGCCCACAGATACTTTAATAGTGCACAACTGCTAACCCTGTACAAATCGCAAGTGCGCCCCACGGTTGAATTTGGTAGCCACCTCTGGTCTGGAGCTCCAAAATACCTGAAAAATACCCTCGACTCTGTGCAGAAACGGGCGGTCCGTTTGATAGATTCTCCCATCTTAACAGACGGATTGCAATCTTTAGAACACAGGCGTCGGGTGGGAATGCTATCCTTGTTCTACCGGTATTACAATGGAAGATTCTCCGAGGAACTAGCATCATTGATCCCTTCGGCATCGGTGCATAGTCGGGAAATACGCCAAACGCGTGCCCAACATTTGTACACGGTTGACATTTGTCACATGAGAACGGGTCGTTTCTTCGACTCGTTCTTATGTTCAACAGCTCGGCTGTGGAATGATTTGTCGGCCTCTGTGTTTCCTCCTTCCTACAACATAGGTCTCTTCAAGACCAATGTTCATTCCTTCCTCTCCTCAAAAACACAAACTCACATAGCATCCCAGATGACATAGGCCCTGAGGGAAATTATTTTCCTCAAGGCCTCCTGTGTGAAGTTTATGTTAAAAAAAAATATATGTATATATGGATATCGGCGTATCATCGATATCGTTAAATATCGATAATTATTGGGGTCGATATATCGATATTTATCGGGTTTCATATATATTGTTGCATACCTAATAATGTGCATATGGCGTCTCTAAATGGGGTGTGTTGTGATTAACTTGTCACACGCATAAATACATTTCAATTACGTTCCTTCAAAAAATGATGGCACAAATCCGACTGACGAAATATTTTAAAACTTTCAAGTTTTCACTATACTATCATTTTTTTAAATTAAACTAAAATAAAACATATCAGAATATTCCACAGCCCAACATTAATACTGAACCAGGGCAATACGCCAAAGTACAGTGGTTATTTATTCCCAGTTTGGATACATCTTTTGGATGGATAAATATAAAATTTTGTGCTACCAAAATATTTAATGACCGCCCCAAAACAAAACAAAAAACAGATATGAATATATTTAAATCAAGTTAAACAAGGCTAAGAGAACAGAGTGATAATCAACGTGCAAATAAATGAACACAATGTAAAGAAATCTAGAAACTAAACAAAAACATAATAAAAGGAGAATAAGGGACTCCAGTGAAAAATATTATGGCTTTAAAAAAATATGTTCATACAGAGTCTATATGAGCATATTTTTTTAAATATCGACCAATAAACGCTTAATCTGAATGTGTAAGTTTTATTTAATAATATTAAACGCAGAGTTTTAAAAAAAAATTATTAAAAAGTCCATTTTTAATCAGGTGGTAGAAACACGCCGTCAAGTTGGCATTATTGAAATGTTTAGTGGTGACGTCACTGTTCCTCGTGTCGTAACGTCATTGTATGGGAAATTTACGGAAATATAGGTATGACACAAGCCATCATATAAATTTTTTCATTTATTTACATATTGTTTATAGAGATTTAGTTGTTGTGTTTATTGAAACATTATTTAGGCCTAAATAATGTGTAAAAAATAAAGGTATCTCTTATTAGTTTATCTTTATTATTAAAAATATTCAAAAACTACTGCACAAAAAAAATAATGCTACTATTAAATACTTCGAACACCGAATTCAAAATGGCAGCAGTTGATCAGCTGATTGCCCGATCCTATAGTAACTTTTCAAGAGTGATGACGCCACACGATTATTTCTAATGCGATCTTGAAAAATTCAAACTTTGACAATTATTTTAAATTTTAAAACTAACTCTAAAAATAAAAAAAAGCAGTTATTTAAGCTAGAAGGTTATTAAAGTTCATTAAAAAAAAAATGGACTGGAGTTCTCTATTGTGAAAATTTGTTTACACTTTACACCCACATCGTGTAAAAACTTTGCCATGGAAACTAATAAAAAGTGTAATTGTATGAAATCAATAAAAGTAATAGGTACATACCTACAAAAATTATAAAAATATCATATTTACCTTTCTTTCTGCATTCTGCATCGCTCGCGTATCCCCACAGGCTGTCCTGCGCTTGGGCCCCCTTAGTGGGCGAGGGGGCCGCGAAGCTGTGCCGCAGGGGCGCCATCCTCAGCAGACGCGCCCCTTGGGGGGCCCCCATGGAGCCCCCGCCCTCTACGCGGGCCCCCTGCCGCTCGGGCGGGGCCTCCGCCCGCACCACGTAGCAGCAGCTCTTATTGCCTTTATCAAGCATCGAGATCACTCATCAGTTTCATCACTCACTACACAACTATCAGTTTAATAACTGTGTAAATTTTGACACTTATATTTTAATTAGAGACAATTTTTTTACACTTTTGAATTAAGCGCTTTTTTAATTTTGATAAATTTTTCGTATTTTAAGTTTCGAAGTTAAAATCTATAAGGAAAAACAGGGTTACAGATTGAAGGCTAAAGTTATCTCTTTTTGGTTTTGTAATTATTTTTATTAAATAGAAATTATTATCGAATTATTAAAAGATTACATTGCATTAATAATTTTATTCTACTTTCTGGGCAATTGGATCTAGGTTTCGAGTGTTTATTACCTACATCTGTACGCGATTTTTACAAATATACTACACCAAACAATTTTACAAAACAAACGCTGCTGCAAACTGGCCGATTTCCCGTGATATCAAAATATCCAATAATCTTTGTCCCAACTCAACGGAGGCGTCTACTAATATCTACAGGAATTCCAAAAACTGAAAAAATCTAACTAATATCTATGAGAACCAAAGTGTTGACGAATATCTACAGCACAAACTGTTGACTAATATCTATGAGAATCAAAGTGTTGACGAATATCTACAGCACTGGCAGAGGTTGGATTTGCAATTATGTGTAGCATATTGGAATAATGTAATATTGCGTATGCAGTTTAAAAAACTTAATTTATATAAGTGTGTATGTAAAAATCCGTAATATTGGACTATTGGACACATTTAGCTGATTAGTCCAACCTACGCTCTGTAGATATTAGTTCAACCTACGCTCTGTAGATATTAGTCAACACTCTGAAGTTCGTAGATATTAGTTCAACATATGAGCTGTAGATATTCGTCAGACATACAGGCTGTAGATATTAGTATCTGGAGTCAACTCAACTATCGACATATTTTTTGAATCCGTGCCGTTGCGTCGGAAAAATATTACTGGGAAGGGGGTGTACATTAATAACATGTGCTCAAAGGGGGGAGGGGGGAGGGGTCCAGCAAAATCTCACGTTACTTGAAAAAAATATACCAAGTGGCCCAAATTTATCTCACTAAGGGGAGGGAGGGGGTATTGATTTGAAAAACACGCAAATTCCGAACTGGCTGCAACGTCATTATGACATAGAAAACGCCAATGTCCGGTAAGACGTCTGTCACCAATTTTGCCCGGCATGACGTCAACGCCGCCGAATTTACGAATTAAAACGAATACCTTGTTTTGGCGGCAAATCGAAAATGGCACATTTTAAATTATTATGGAAAATTTATTCGTACATAAATATAAAATAAAAATACCTTCATTAATTTTTTTTCGAGAGTTCAAAAACAGTGGATTTACCCTATTCAGACATGCAGGCATATATATACGAGGGTGACCCGACAATTCGTCCTGCGACAATTCATCCGGCGACAGTTCATCCTGCGACAGTTCATCCTGCCGACAGTTCATCCTGCCGACAGTTCATCCTGCCGATAGTTCATCCTGCCGACAGTTCATCCCGCCGACAATTCATCCGGCGACAATTCATCCTGCCTGATCATTTAGAAGATTTTTATTAAGTAAGTATGCAAAGAGGATATACGGCCGTAGGTACAACCAAAATCGATATACTTATATCTGAAGGCATCTTGAGTGGAAATCCGCTGTAAAAATATTTTTACTAACAATAATTTCGACTCTCCGAAGAAGCATGCGTGAATAACAAAATACGACATACTTATAGGTTATACTTATAGGTTAGGTTAGGTTAGGTTAGGTTAGGTTAGGTTAGGTTAGGTTAGGTTAGGTTGGGTTAGGTTAGGTTAGGTTAGTTTAGGTTGTCGAGAGTCGAAATTATTGTTAGTAAAAATATTTTTACAGCGGATTTCCACTCAAGATGCCTTCAGATATAAGAATATCGATTTTGGTTGTACGGCCGTATATCCTCTTTGCATACTTACTTGAAGAAAAAATCTTCTAAATGATCAGGCAGGATGAATTGTCGCCGGATGAATTGTCGGCGGGCTGAACTGTCGGCAGGATGAACTATCGGCAGGATGAACTATCGGCCGGATGAACTGTCGCAGGATGAACTGTCATGGAACCATATACGAGTATATACAAGTTCATAAACATATACACACATAAACTTATACGAAACATTTTTTTATGTAGCGTATATCTTTATCTTAACCTCGTATCATTTTCTAGCGCGTCCTATAACCCCGCCCTGTAAAATGTGTAAATATAATTACTTAACCAGAAATTTGTAGAAACATGTCATTGGTACCGATCCTTATAATTATTTCTAAAACCTTGCAAACTGCTAACCACTCATTTTATCTCTGCACTGTTTGCTTCTAAAATAATAATAAAAATAAGAAAACAATGAAATAACAAGATAAAACACCATTATTTGTCGTGATTTCGACTAGAACAATGCATGGACAATGAACTTGCGGTCAGGTCAGGAGAATATGCATACTTATGACTTGCAAGTGAATTGAAGAATAAGTTGGGACGTTCAAAGAAGACATGGCGTGTCGTAATATAATTAGTATCTATGAATACATTCCAAAACAGGCTTGGCGTTCACAGTTCATAGTATGATCTGTGCCTACACTTTAGTTTATTACTTAAAGAAGACATCCACATTATCCAAACATGACTCATTATTGACACCATTCTATCACCATAAAACAACCGTATGAGATCGTTACGAATCATGATATAAACAGACGAGATGCACACTAACGATCCATTGAAATCTTTTAAAGGAACTTGACGAACTGTACTAAAATGAATGCCCTTTCTCTCATTCGTTCTGCAGATGACAAAACTGATTTCAAAAGGAGGCGTCTACTAATATCTACAGGAATTCCAAAAACTGAAAAAATCGAACTAATATCTATGAGAACCAAAGTGTTGACGAATATCTACAGTTCAAACTGTTGACTAATATCTATGAGAACCAAAGTGTTGACCAATATCTACAGCACTGGCAGAGGTTGGATTTGCAATTATGTATAGCATATTAGAATAACGTAATATTGCATACGCAGTTTAAAAAACTTAATTTATATAAGAATGCAGATAAAAATCCCTAATATCGGACTATTGGACACATTTAGTTGATTAGTCCAACCTACGCTCTGTAGATATTAGTTCAACCTACGCTCTGTAGATATTAGTCAACACTGGGACCGTCATAGATATTCGTCCGACCTTAGCTCTGTAGATATTAGTCAACACTCTGAAGTTCGTAGATATTAGTTCATCATATGAGCTGTAGATATTCGTCCGACATACAGGCTGTAGATATTAGTATTTGGAGTCTTTCAAAATATCAAAAAACAAAAATTAAATATGTATATGGACACTGTAATAATTAACTCCTAAATCTTCCGCTAACTGAACAATTGTTTAAAAACAAAGAAACCATACATCTACAATCTACGTAGCCAACATGGCTGTCCCAAATCCAAACACTATACATGGTATCCGATAACTCGTAGTACAAATCGGGAATCTGGTGAATCCGCATAACATTTTGTGGTGAGTATAATTTATTTTATTTTATTTAAGCTTTCGTTTTCGAGTAAATTGAGCCCGAAGGTGTAATTTTTTCGGTCAAATTTGAAAAAATCGCTCGCTTGGGGTTAATAACATCTATTTAATGTTTTTTAAGTGCATCGAAGGGTAGACCCGGCCCCAAAAGGGTCAAAGTTTTAAAGTCTGTTAAAAAAAGTTATTTTGATTCTCTAATTGATGTAGATGATGATGTTGATTCACCGGGTAAAATAAATGTTCAGGAAAAGCCAAAACGTGATTTAGATTGTCATTTAATAACCGGTGTACTTTTATAAACCGATGGCCGGTCAGTGGCTATGTTGGCATCGCGTTTGGGTTCCACACAGGCGTCACATGTTCGATTCCTCGGGTGGCTAAGTCCTCCATCACGACACAAGCAACCTTTTCCATTTGTTGTGGTGGTAGAAGAAGATTTTCAAATAGTGTCACGATATTCGTAACTCGAGAATGTTTGTCTTAATTTAAAAAATAAATCAATTATTTAGTCTTGAATTGTTTATAAACCTATTCATAATCAATCAATATTGTTTAAATTATGTTTTAACGGGGAATAATATTATATCTTACTTATAACATTGTTTAGACTTGGCAAAAGTGTTTTTAATTTGATATTTGGGAGGCGGGAATGGGTACCGCCGCCGCGGGAACCTTTATTGGATAACCAACACCTTTGCCATAGGTCACCCCAAGTGGTTCGCTACGTTTGGTGATTTAGCAAGGGTGCCCGGGTTCATGGGGTGAGGTTTGTCTAGGTCTTGGAGGCGGATGACCAGGACATACTGAACCCCAGATTCCTACCCACCCCTTAAACCCTTTTCCTTCCCAGAACTCTCCCCTCCTTCCTTTCCTTAAAAAAACCCTCCGCACAGCATCCCCAAAGATGACATAGGCCCTGAGGGAAATTATTTTCCTCAGGGCCTCCTGTGTGGAGCTCATGTAAAAAAAAAAAAAAATTGGTAAAATCTGCCCATCAAAAAAATATTGGTTAAAGAAGTGGCCAAAATTTAATTTTGAAAGGTGGGTGAAGATACAACAAATGTTCAAAAATGCAATAAAAGTAATTTTGTATAAATTGGCGTATTATTAGTGTATTGCAATGCATTTCATATTTCTAAATAAAAAAATAAATTAGGCGAATAATAAGATAAGGTAAAAAGTAAATAACAATACACAAAAAATAAAAATAAATACTTAACAATGCCTTGATTTTACATGTGTCAACCGAACATACTATTTCGGAATATTGAATAATTATTAATTACCACTTTCATTTCATTCAACAGCTATGTGATTATTGTCGTAATATTGCAAACAAGCTTCCTCGAGATATTCTCACGACAACGGCTATAGAAAAGATCCTATCATTATTATTAGCATACTCAGGTAAAAACTTCTCCAATCAAGAGTTCCCATATGTCCCATGTACCATAAGTGGTTATACCTCTATGCTATCCCATGAATTATTACGCTGTGTCTCATGGACCACGGACCTTAATGAGTGTCCTATCCACACGTGGGACGATATTTTTTTTATTACCCGCCTCGCGATCATGAGTGTATTAACGTTTACTTTGGGTACAGTAAGCTGCGTGTGGGCGGGTCCTTCGACGCGTCACGTTGTCAACAACGACAGTCATCTTACGATAATGTGAACACACAAACCAGTAGTTCCCAGTGTTCCCACACTGTCGAGTGTTGAGAGAATAATCGAGAATTACATATTCCGTAACGATGATTAAATTATTCCGTGAGGTCAACAAAAGTGACTTTTTATACCGCGATGCATAATTTGTGGATATTGTTATAAAAATATTGACGTAATTGTGCTTGGATTGCCACGTCTATTGCGTTTTGTGATGGCTACGTGTAAAAAAAAGGTTTTTAAAAAATATGTCGTAAAAACCGCAATTATAAGAGTTCAATTGTTAGGCTGTAGTCATTAGCTGTAAGTCGTGAGTTGTAAGTTGTAAGCCTATAAGATAACATCAATTTATTACAAATTGAATGGTTTTAAAGAGACGTACTTTGTAAGATTAAAGAAATTGACATTTTTTGGAGTTTTGGTTTTCTTTTTTCTACAAAACTAAAAAAAACAATATTTTTTCTTCACTTTATCATCACAGTCTCTCAGAAAACCAGCCGCCTAACACCTTACCTTGACCCTACCTGTACGATGCCTACTGATTTTTAAAGTTTTTAAGTTTTTTCACAAATAATGTCAGCAATCACTGGTTAAAGGAAGTCAATCCCAAACACGCCGTATGTGGTGGTATTGTAGAAGTGATTTATAAAGAAAATTGAGATTAAAAAAATTCGAGTGCATTTTACACGCGGTAGAAGCGAAACTTTACCAAAACAATCTCAACCAATACTTGAAAAGTGAGGTCATAATCAAAGCGACCAATGAGCGCACATCTAGCGTAATTTCCGTTTCATATCTCAACCAATATGAGCCTTTAAAAGTGACATAATCAAAGCGGCAAATGAGCGCAGTTGATGCGAGGCAGGTGCAATAATTGTCATTTCCGTTTCATCCGAAATCCAAATCGCAGCGGGGCTATAGAAGTTTCACTTCAAAAATAATCAGTAATCACCCTTTTAAAAGCTTTGTATAATTATTTTCTTTTGTTAGGATTATTTACTTTTCGAAATTTGAATGGTAATTCATGCATCTCAACCAATTTTCTGTAAATTACAATTTGTTCTTGAAATGGTCCAAATACTTTCATCCAAATCGAGATAATGCAAGTAATAATAATCACTACTTTGAAGTTTTTAATGCGTTATTACGATTTGATAACTAATTTCCGGAATATATGTGTACTTGCTATTGACCCAATTGGTTTCTTCCTCTCTTTTACATATTTCACTTAAACACGGTAAGTTTTAAAGCTCTTAAAAAAATATATGTTATTCTTAAAGATAATATCTAGACTTTGCCCGCGCCGAAACGCAAATTATATAAAACTCCCTCGATAGAAAAAAATCGCAAAGTATGCTCCAAATATTATTATAAACAAGTTTGTTTTAGTTATTTTACAAGTTATATGAAAAAAATCACAGTGTTTCTTTAAACGCTGTTTAAGATAAAGCCCGCCAGATTTTTCCTCTATTTTAAACGAGTCGTGTTTTATTAAACATTTTCGCAATTTTCGCATCGATTTTGTTGCTGTAAATGTTAAACGCTCTCTAACATTCGTAATTTCGTATCTCTCCATCTTCTTCTTTTCGAACCCGGTTGCAGAGCCTTAACATACCACTTATTTAATCAAAATTTTACACACAAACACAACGGGTTTAAAATTAGATAACTTAGAAATTTTAGAAATTAGAAAAAGTTTTAATAGTCGATTAAATATTATTAACAACCAAATATGTATTTAAAATAGTCAGCCATCTCTTTAATTTATTTTCACATTATTTCTTATATTCATAATAATATTTTTTTTGTCATTTGGACATGTTTTGTTTATTTTAAAAAGTTTTTAATATGTATAAATGCAATTTTTACATATTTCATTTTACTTAATTGTTTTTATGTTACTTTAAGTAATTAATCACCACTCCCCATAACATTTTTATCAATAGTTCTTATTTGTCTACACTTGTTATCTTTTGTTATTTTTATTAATGTTAATCTCATCCTGACCAAGAAACCTTTGGATTTGAAAAATGTAGATTATTTTGATTAAATAAGTGTGTTTTTTACAAATTAATTTACTTAATTAAAAATGATGACATAAAGTGAATTTGCAAATATTCAGAGAATAACAAAACACATCGCTTGATTTTCGTTTCGTCCCATAAAGCCACAATTATTGATAAATATTATTTTATTTTATAATCGCATTAGTCCTATTACTATCTTATCAATTTGTGCAAAACCGTTACAAACATGTTTACGTAAACATCCTACTAAATTCAACAACAATACAAAGTAAAAACATGAGACAATGTTACTTTGTTTTTCAACTGAAAAATTATTAATATACAAAATTTTACGCCATTCTTTATCATTAATATTATTAAAATTGTAAAGATATTTATTTTTTGAAAGCTTTTTTAATTTCAGATGTTATTAATTAAACTTGGTTCATATCCGATATTTACAGCAATTTGTTTTATTATAGAAAATTCGGAATGGAAATGATTATTAGACATTGGGACATTTACTAAGCGGTGTATCACGGAGTGGAAGGTGGAGTGTTTTTGTGAAACAGGGTGGTTGGAGGTCTTATGAATTACTATGGCAGTGTATGTGGGCTTGCGATATATACTAAAATCGATGTTATTATTTATAATAGATAAAGTTAAATCCAAAAAAATCATGGAAATGTTCCCCTACCCACTCACTCTTCATTATTACCTAGCAACGGCTCCACCCTTACCACAATCCTTAGTGATTATACATTGTTCCCATCCACTATTTTGTAACTGTCAAATCAGTATACGTTTGCGCTGACGAAGGAACGGTCGTTCCGAAATCGGTCGGCTTTAAACAAATATACAAGTTTGTTTTTTGTTTTTGTAACTTTATTTAGATGTAAGCAAATTTCATACATCTAGTATTAAAAAACATATAAAATACATAATAAAATAAATAGAGTCATAAAATTATAACGGAAAAAATACAGTTAAAAAAAGAGAAATACAGTTACTCCAGTTAGAAATACAAACAATGGGGTTTAAGACATACAGTTAATACAAATAAATACAATTCATAAATTTTTCTTAATGTATGTAGCACATGTTTTCCGAAAGACTTGAGGCTTCCTTTATGGAATTTGGTAGATTATTATAAAGTTTTTGACCTTTATAAAACACGCTGTTCTGTGTACACGTAAGTTTAGTTTTGGGAAGCCTGAAGTCTCGGCAACTCCTCGTAGGATAATTGTGAATATTTTCATGGTACATAATATTAGTTTGCAGATATTTAGGGAGCATGTTATTTTTAAGCTTGTACATCATTGTTAACGTATTATATATTATATGTTGTTTAGTTGTCATCATATTTAGGTTTTGTAACATAGTTTTAACTCTAGTAAAGATATTACATTTCAGAATCATCCTCATTCCCCTATTTTGTATAATCTGTAGTTTATTATTTTGGGTCTCGTTACATAAGAATAGAACACTAGAACAATAATTTAAATGAGGAGTTACAATAGAATTGTACACAAGTGGTTAAAACAAAGTAACATTGTTTCATGTATCTATAACTAGCAGACCCGGCCACACGTTGCTGTGGCTAACGAAACCTTTATAACAAACGCCATCTGTTAAATCAAATCCAAACCTGGATTTGATTTAACAGCACGCTGCCCGTTGCCCGCTGCCGCTTGACCAGATATATTATGTATTTCAACCAAATTACACAAAACCTTTACAAATTTAATACCTAAAAACCTTCCTCACGAATCACTCTATCAATTGGTGAAAACCGCATGAAAATTCGTTGCGCAGTTTAAAAGATCTAAGCGCACATACAGCATGAGCGACTTCATTTTATACTTAGTGAAGATAAAGATAAAGAAGATGGATAACCACAAAGTTATAGCTACATTCAAAATTATACAATATAATGTGTTTATGGCGCGTTTGTAACTTCTCACAAGAAAAAATAAATGTCATTATTGATGCAGAATGCTGACACCTTATTAACAATAGGCGTGATAGATTATTATGAGAATAAACTGTATTATGATTAGACAATGACTGCGCTGTATCAATATGAAAAGCACGTTATTCGCTTTTCCTTGTATGAAGTCGATAATATTAATGACAAAATTATACTAACAGTATATAACGGCAAAATTATTGAAAATAAAATGTAACGGTTTCTTTGTTTTATCTATTAGTGTGCTAGATTCTTTCAGTACACCCTGGGGAAAGACCACAATTAAAAATCAAAAATTTCTTGAAATGGCTTTAGCCGTGTTTGATGACCAGATTTGAGTAGTCAGAACAACATACTCCATTTGGAGATTCCATAGTCCCACTGATTCTGGACAGTCGGGTGCAGTTGGGACTCTTCTTTTTATATTAGCTCCACACAGGAGGCCCTGAGAAAAATAATTTACCTTAGAGCCTATATCATCTTTGGGGGTGCTATGTGGAGGGTTTTTTAAGGAGAGAAAGATCTGGTAATGAAAAGGGTATGAGGGATGGGTAAGAATCTTAGAGTCAGCGTGCCCAGGAGTGACGTACGTATGAATCCATTCCTCCTACCGGGTGAGAGGGCCGTGAGAGTCCTGCTGAGGAGGTCTCCCTCAACCAGTCTCTCCAAATCCGGCCCGCAAGACAGTAAGTAGGTGGGCAGACACATCCGCCGCCAAGACCTAGATAATTCTCACCTTATTAATTTGGGCACCCTTGCGTCACCAAACGTAGCGAACCACTTAAGGTGACCGATAGCAGAGGTTCCCGGGGCGGCAGTACCCATATACCCAAATTGTCTTGTGCGGCATTCCTATTATTTTAGAAAAAAAAAATGATCCCAAATGGAGTTCGTTTCGTATGACAAATTTACAAATTCAAAATTTAAAACACAAGAGCCTTCCGTCAAAAAGATGATAATGAAAAATGTTAAAATAGATACGTTTTACGACTATCACGGAAAAAAGTATTTGTCGTTATTTGTTTTTGGGGTGTTATGCTGTGTTGCGCTACCTCCTTCTTATACATCTACCGGATCTGCCCTGATAATGGACACTACAACGCTGTCCGAAACGTTGGCTAAAGAAGGAGGTAGCGCGACACGGCATAACACCCCAAAAACAAATAACGAAAATGTTAAAATAGGTACATCCACTCTATACTTATTGAAATGTATGGTGATTATTGTAATTCAATAATTACAATGTCTAAAGAAATTTAAAGAAATATCTGATCTAAATGCCAACAAAAAAAACATTAGAAGCAAGTACCTACACAGGTCCAGATAATCGATAGGCATTCCCTTTGCATGTTTTTCTAAAAATATTTCTAGAATTAGATTTTTTTCAGAAAATATAAAAGAGTTATTTTAACATTTTCAATTTGTGAACAAGATTTACAATGAACTTAAATTATTTTGTAAAGAATTATTTCCCTTGAAGTGGCGTTCCATGAAAACGATGCCATGCAAATTAAGCAATTACGAGAATTTTCCGTGGCAACCTTCGTTTTGCCAATTTAGACCGGATCTCTGCACATGAGCAAATAACTAAACATTATTATTTTAATTATTTTACGCCCATGTTGAATAAACGTCACGACCGACATGAGTGAAACAGATTTTAAACACAATGCTACGATAAGCTCACTTTATGGTATCTCACCACAGATAAGCTTGCATGTGACACCTACCCTTTTTGGAAAACAATAGAAAAATAATATTTTACTTACGGCCGGTTTTTCAGTACAGTCAGGAATATTAGTCAATGCCTCTAAGCCGAGCTTAAAAAGCAGCTGAAAAACCGACCGCTGTACATTTGAGGCCTTACTAATAAATCATAACTTGCTTTAAATAAATCATAACTTGACAAATAGCCATTAATGTATTGTAAATGGTAATTTATCAATAAGGAACTCCAGTGAAAAATATTTTTTGCTTTAAAAAAATATGTTCATATAGACATAGACTAATAAACGCTGATTCTGAATATATAAGTTTTATTTCATAATATTAAAGGTAGAGTTTTTAAAAAAATTATTAAAAATACCATTTTTAATCTGGTCGTAAAAACACGCCGTCAAGGTGACGTCACCGTAAAGTCATTGTATGGGAATGTATGATATGACACAAGCCATCGTATTAATTTATTCGTTTATTTACATACTGTTTATAGAGATTTAGTTGTCGTGTTTATAAAATATTACATTATTAAAAATGAAGGTATCTCTTATTAGTTCATCTCTATTATTATAAATAATCAAAAACTACTGCACAAAAAAAATAGTAATGCTATTTCTAGGGAGAATACTTCGAGCAACGGAATTCAAAATGGCGGCAGTAGATCAGCTGATTGTCCGATTCTATACTAATTTTTCAGGAGTGATGACGTCACACCATTCACCATACATACAGTGGTTTTCGGGGGGTCTTGAAAAATTAAAACTTTGACAATTATTTTAAATATTTAAACTAACTCTAAAAATAAAAATAAAAATGCGGTTATTTAAGTTAGAAGGTTCATTTAAAAAAAATTGGACTGGAGTTCTATTGTGTAAAATTATATAAATATATCGGTAATATTTTATAATATCCGGACGCTTCTTTATTTATTCAATTTGGTAGGCGGGTATGAGTACCGCCGCCCCGGGCACTATTTATTAGATAACCAACACCTCTGCCGTAGGTCACCCCAAGTGGATCGCTACGTTTGGTGATTAAGCAGAGTGCTCAGGTTCATGGGATGACGTTTATGAACGAAAGATGACACAGACCCTGAGGGAAATTATTTTCCTCAGGGCCTCCTGCATGGAGCTATTGTAAAAGAGGATCATTTGCCATTACGAAATATATATCAGGTGATGGATCCATCATCGTACTCCTATATAATATCACGATAACATGTAATAAGTATTTTTCCGCGGAAGGCATTTTGCAGGATGTTCAGCATTTGATCATCAACATGGCTCAATCAACAAACTGCATCGTTGCATCCAAATTATTGCAATTTTTTTAATTATGTACAAACTCCACATACTCGTAGCATATCGTACTAGAATCTAAATACACCAATACAAAATGCATTACACTCAGCCATTATTATTTGCTGTGAAACCCTTCATTAAGTAGGTATGCAAGATGAATATTCCTACGTTTTCTCAGATACCAGGGCTGTGTGCTTAAAACTGTATGTTTTAATACTTATTTCGGTAATGGTAAACAATTTTCAAGCCGCTACACTTTTAAAATAGGCTAGGCATAGATTTTGAAAAGTAAACTACTTTTAAACTTAATTTCCAAAAGATACATTGGTTTCAGACGCGGTAGACGGAAAAATATTCATTAAAATTCGATTCTCATTCAAAGTAAAAAATTTCCATTGTCGCCATTTTTTTTTGTAAAGATTTAACGTTAGCGAAGTTTCGTTTCAAACTAAATTCGCGTGAATTACTTAATTTACCTAAACTGCGAACCTAATAACCTATTTTGTGTATGTAAATAGTTTTTTCTTCTAGTAATTGTTGAAATGAAGTGTTATTTCCATAATCCATGTTCAAAAATGCGGCGGCTTATGGATTATTTAATGAAACTATTAACATTCACAAAATAGATTATTAGATTCTTAGTTTGGGTTAACTAAGTGGGAAATTCATACGCATTTAGATTAAAACGAAACTTTGCAACTGTCAATCGTTACAAATAAAATAATCGAAATGGCGGCAAAGAGATAGTTTTATAAAAGAAATTAAAATGTAATTTTAATGCATCTTTTACCATCTATCCAAACGTAATTAGTTGTTTTTTGTGGTAATTAAATCGAAACTTAGTGTAATTTCCAAAGTCTGTGCCAAATAAAAGTGCGGCGGTTATAAGCGAGTGTTTACCTTTATTTTAATTAAAACACTATTTAAGTACATTTTAACGCCACCCAAAAAAATCACTCCAATAACTCATTATTCAATGAAAAACTAAAGTCACTTTAAACTATATCTGTATATGTATCTAAAAATAACAGCAAGTATGATAAATAGTAAAAAAAACACTGTATGCACTTGTACGAACACTTATAAATAATAAGGATCAGAAAAAACGGTAATGATCTTGGAATACAAGCCTTAAATGGTAACGCAATAATAACAATAAAATGTAACCTACATAATATTATAGGTACATTTTATGTGAGAACGTGGTTACATTATTATTCAAAGTTACATCCTAACATGCTACTATTTTTATTATTAATTACAATAAACACAACACAGGAAACTATTAAAAATTTGGGTAAAAACCGAACAATGTTTGATTATTTTATTGTATATTATTTACGTGTTAATTTGTTGTTATGGTTCGTAAATTCGTATCGTATTAACGCGTTAGTGAAGCAAAAACGTTCCGTGTACGCGACTAACCACGGCACCGACTCGCGATATACTAACGAATAACGAATAAAATAACGTACAGCGGCGTAACGAGTAACGACTAACGACGCTGAAAGCAAACCGCGGTACCGCGATGATACGTTGATAGTTGATACCAGTGACTAGGTACGCTAGGCGCCTGATGATACCGTGAACTACCGCAGAACCGCCAAGGAACTTGTGTAGATGGTTGGTTGTTTATACTTTCTTAGGTAATAAAATAACTCATAACTGACAATATTTTTGCCACTTTCCCGAATTTAGAAAACAAAAAAACTATTAATCTTTGGGGATGCCGCATGGAGGATCCTTTTATGTAAAGGAAGGAATGAACGTGGGTCTTGAAGAGACCCGTGTTGTAGGAGGGAAGAAACACAGAGACTGGCTACCGACGAGCTGTTTAACCCAAGAACGAGTCGTAGAAACTACCCGTTCCCAAGTGACAGATGTCAACTGTACACAAATGTTGCGCACGCGTTTGGAGTGTTTCCCGACTGTGCTCCGGTGCCGAAGTAATCAATGACGTTAGTTCCTCGGAGCACATTCCTTTGAAATACCTACCGGTAGAACAAGCCTGAACAAGGACAGCGTACCTACCTGACGCCTATGCTCTAAAGATTGCAATCCGCTTTTTAATAAAGGATAATCTATCAAACTATCCGCCTGCACAGGTCTTAGGATGGGTTGTTTCAAAAAATTTGAACAAATCACCAAATATTTGAAGTTAATTTTCATTTTCTGTTATTATATCATTATAGGTCAGGGAACGTACCCATACTACGTGACCCGTTCGGGAGGGGGGGGGGAATCTTCAAAATACCACGCTTGGTCACAATGAGCGGCGGGGGGCTTAGGCTTTTGTCACCGGGAGGGGGGGGAGGAGTTAAAAATTGCAAAAAGTGGGTCACGAATGTGATTAAATCAAAGGGGTGCGTGCCATGGTAGACTTATGTGGTGACATGATTGTCAGTGGCTGAGATGGCATCGCGTCTGATTCCCACCCAGGCGTCGTGAGTTCAACTCCTCCATCATGACATAAGCAACATTTTCCGCTCATTATGGTGGTAGTAGGAGATTTTCAAATATCGTCAGGTTATTAGTAACATAAACCAGGAAAAGTTTGTCTTAAAAAAAAAACAGAACAGAAGATATTACAACCTGAGAACGAGAAGAGCCGACCCCAACAGCCTACCTAGGCAATGAGTTGGGACAGCGCAAAAGGAAGAAGATGCAGATTTTTGTGTGTAAAGGAGTGGGCTGATGGTTTTTTAAATTTTTTTGTTGAGAGTTATTGTTTTGTATACCTCACTAGATTCGCTAACGGAGTACTACTGGGCAAACATGGCGCACTGTACAGGCCCGCAGAAACTTTAATAGTACACAACTGCTAACCCTGTACAAACCACAAGTGCGCCCCAAGGTTGAATTTGGCAGCCACCTCTGGTCTGGTGCTCTTAAATACCTGAAAAATACCCTCGACTCTGTGCAAAAACGGGCGGTCCGTTTGATAGATTCTCCCATCTTAACAGGCCGATTGCAATCTTTAGAGCACAGGCGTCTGATGGAAATGCTATCCTTGTTCTACCGGTATTACAATGGAAGATGCTCCGAGGAACTAGCGTCATTGATCCCCTCGACTCCGGTGCATTGTCGGGAAACACGCCAAACGCGTGACCAACATATGTACACGGTTGACGTTTGTCACATGAGAACGGGTGTGTTGTGTTCAACAGCTCGACTGTGGAACGATTTGCCGGACTCTGTTTTTCCTCCTTCCTTCAACATGGGTCTCTTCAAGACCAACGTTCATTCCTTCCTATCCTCAAAAAGACCCTCCACACAGCATCTCAAATGACAAAAAGAACCTCCTGTGTGGAGTTAATGTAAAAAAAAAACTACACCGATATAAAATTAGAGTAAAGTGTTAACTAAAGTGTTTTTTTATAAAAAAAGGCAACTATTTAATGCCCAAAATGTTGTATTGATAGCGAATATATATATTATTTTTTTAACTTATGAGTAAAACCTCAAATTATAATATTCAATTAAATGAAGAAGAATATATTAACGTCCACCACGCCAGTTGTTCACCTGTGTTCTGGGGGATATTTTATGAGGGTAAGCTCATGAAATAAAGAGGTGTTATTCTTTAATCTATGGGTAAGATTTTAACAATAATTGCAGAAATTTAACCCGTCTACTTGTTTAGGAAAAAATACATCCCAAAACACGTAAGGGAACGTACCAATACTACGTGACACATTTAGGGGGGGGGGTCTTCAAAATGTCACGCTTGGTACAAATGAGCAGCGGCGGGCTTAGGTTTTTGGTCACCGGAGTCGTTCCAGCAGCACGGTAACACAAAAAACAGCGCGCGTATCACGTGATCCCGTCGCGACTTGTATCAGTTAGATCAATGGTGAGGTGTAATTGAAATATATATTTTTTTCATTTAATCGAAAAAAACACCATCGGACAGCAATGACATCTAATTTTTTCTTCCAAATATGCTCAGGAATCGCTTGTATACATATACGATTTTTTTTTAAATATTCCTGATAAGGAAAAGAAGATAAAAATACATCTCAATGCCGTGATATAACATTAACACGCCTTTTACATGATCATCACGTGGGATGGTGCCTATTTTGTTTTATTTTGGGAGCGTAAAGGTATGATTAATTTTTTTTTTAAATTTCCTGTCCAATGTACGATCCCTAATCCATACGATTAAAGCCTCAATTACATTGACCGAGTTTACAAGCTACTATCTGGGAAATTCACTATCTGTTAGTAAACTCGCTCAGTGCAATCGTATTACATGCTAACTAGCAGATTGTTGACTATCTACAAAAAAAGTTGAAAGATCGTCATCTTTACTTGCTACTCGCTTACTCGTGATTGGTTTATTTATGTTTTCAATATGGCGGCCAATCAACAGCTGATTTCGACTGTCAAACATCTGACAGAATTAGTTCACGCAGGCGTCTTTAGGTAGTTCGCTACTGAGCGAGTGGACAGTTTTGTTGTTTCATCACGACAATCTCACTCGCCGATTCACCCGCTTTTAAACTTAGTAGATAGTAGCTTGTAAACTCACTCAATGTAATTGAGGCTTAACGAAACAAAGTTAACAAATTTATTCCTCCTCGTACGTGATGCAAATATTTGTTTATTGAATTCAAATTTATGATTGTTATTAAGAGGTGTGTGAATCATAGTATGAAACTTGTAATGAGTCGTCTCTTTTGTCGGACAAGAAAACCTCAGAATAAATACAAGATTTGAGTCACACGAATCTATTGACGAGTTCATTCGTTAGTACTAGTAGTACTGTAAAGAGTAGGCAAAAAGCGCAGCGTCCAGAAAAAGTTGTATCTAATTTTCCCTCATTTAATAAATCAAAACCTAATTTCTTTTGAAATCATAAGAATATCATAATAAGAAAATTCATATAAACACGACATTACATTAACTATTTTCATTTTTAATTCGTAGAACTCCATTTATTTTAATTTTTTTATAGTGCCCCACAAAATAGAGAATCTATTTTTTTTTTTAAATCCTTTATTTTTCCCAATTTTACATTTTATAGTTACATATTTTAGATATAATAAAAATAATGAGAACCCACTAAGTTATAGTTAAATATATTTTATTTTAGTACCTAGAAAAAACAAACAGTGGTAGGTATATGAAGCAAAAACATTATTAAAATTTGTTTAAACAGTTTGTACAAAAAGTATGTTCAATAGTGTACAAGGTAATAATTAGTGTATAGTGTAATAACAGTTATAAGTGTAATAATAAGTGTAAAGTTTGTGAGAAACATAAACTGATGTAAAATTAAATAAATAGAGTTTTTACATCTGTATGGTTCAGCCATATTTTTAACTCTTTTATGTAATGCAGAAGTTTAGTTGCAACTTGGATATTTTTTGGTAAAAGGTTAAAAGTCCAATAAAACTACCGTGAGTTTGCATTTGTTTTGTGTTTGTTTGAGGGGTATAGAATACATTATTATTTCTAATGTTTGTTCTGTTTTCATTTTTTTCGAATTTGTTTCTGTTTTTATAGATATATTTCATAGTTTGCAGTATAAATAGTTTACGGAGACTGAATAGTTTAGATTCTTTGTATAAAGCATCTGTTAAAAATGTTTTAATTCTATTAAACATAACTTTGACAATATAATTTTGAGTTGTTTGTAAAGGTTTTATAAAAACATCAAGCGCACCACCCCATCCTATTATTCCGTACATGAGTGAAGATTGCACCAGAGAAAAATAAATCATTTTCAATTTGTCAATATTCAATACTTCTTTAAGTCTGTAAAATATGTACGTAAGATATCTCAATTTAGAAACGGTATTATTAATTTGTGATTGTCATAATTATTTTGCCAGTAAATCGGTTTAAGCGGTAACATATCATTTTAAGTACTTTAAGCATTTAAATTGGGCCATTGGGGGGTAAATATAAACTTGTAAATAATTTGTATCAAAGTCTAACCACAGTTAGAAAATGGCCTTGTAAGCCGAAATAGCTGCATCAATAATAAAAATACAAATGTGTTGTTCATTCGCGGTAGAAGAGAAACCTCCAGAAAACTAAAGTAGACAAGAGTGGGGAGGCTATGAAGCACCGCACAAAAAGGAGACCGATTATTCTATCTCATTCTATCGCAGGCTAAATCATATAGGGGGTAGTGGGGGGGAGTGGGTAGAGGGGGGGGGGGGTGGAGTGGGAACGAGCGAAGCCGCGGGAAAAAGCTAGTATAATATACGACTATGTTGTGATGGCTATCGAAGAAAAAGAAGAAAATTTGGATATCGGTTCAACCAAATTCCTAACAGCAATTATTGGTAAACCGTTTATTCGATAATCAACACCTCTGCCATAGGTCACTCCAAGTGTTTCGCTAATTTAGCTGACTTAGCAGAGGTTCCCAGGTTTATCAGATGAGGTGTGTTTAGGTCTTCTGCCCACCAGCTGCATGACGGACCTGATCCTTTCCTTTCAGGAGACTATTTGACCTCTCCGGCTGGTCTCTCTCGACCCATTATCTTACACCGTAGCGGGAGGGATGAATTCAGACATCCGTCACTCATGGATACACTGACACCCCTAAAACCTTTTTTCGTTCCGTCTCTCCTTCATTTCCTCCTTCGGTCCCTCCAATGTATCCCCAAAGGTGACAAAGAACCCGAGGGATATTATTTTCCTCAAGACCTCCTCTTTTGGGTTAACGTAAGAAAAGCAGAAAAAAAATTTCGCTGGTCATTTTGCAATAGGTTTTTTTTAATAAAAAATAACTTTAAAAACATGTGTTTACAACTTACCACAAGAAAATTATGCACCATGCGATTGTAGTATTTTTGTGGTTGTAACAGTATGCACAAGTTAAATTTTACAAATTTATATTTATGGAAATTTTTAATTTAACGGACCCTATAAAATAAAATCAAAACAACACTTGAAGGAAACTTTCTAGACGGTATTGCAAAACTTTAGTTTAATAATTGTACCTATAGTAGAAGAGCAACATCGTGGAGAAATAATGGTAGGATATAAAATTAATAATATACAAATGTTGCGCAAGTAGATGGATAATAAATCGTGGAAGTTCCAGGAATATACGGAGCCATCAAGTGAATCAAGTACCTACGCGAGTTAAGTCATGTTAAATCAGTTGATTTTAAGCTCGGCTTGGTTGGTATCACGGCTTCGAACATAATCCGTTCGAAGGTCGCAAGCCTAGATATCACCAGTATTACACGGATTGCCCGTGATTTTAAAAGAGGAGCGTGCTTCTTTATTCTTCGTAAAACCATAATACATGAATGGTATATCTATGCTTTCTACTGTTGACGGGAAATCGAAATTCTAAGATCTTTCAAAATGTCTTAAATAAATGATAATTTCACGAACCTAATATATTTTTCGGTGGGTTGATTTTTGATAAAGCTCCCAACTTCAATCCGCACGGTGATACATGCTAGGAAACTAATTAATTTTAAATAGTATTTATTTTGCCGGAGTCGTGCACTATTCATGAAATTCAGCGCTGAAAACAAACCGTCCTGAGGAGCGATTCTCTGTCTTTTGCGGATACGGAGAAGATCCCGTACGAAATCGGCTATCAAATTTGTCTTTTAAAGTAGTTAAAATTATCGGCAGCTTACATCGGCCCACGACACTAATTCAAAAAGCAATTGAAAGTCATAGAAAATCTCACAGATTTGACAGGCGATTTCGTATGGGATCTTTCCCGTAAAGATACAGATTCACTCCTCTGATGATTTAAACTTTAAAATTTTCTTTTCAGCCTATTTTAGATTGATGTCAATTATTGAAATCAACATTCCTCATCGCTCGATGAATACATAGTCTAAACTTTTAAAATTAGGCAATATACGTAATTTTCGGTGTCATGGAAATATTCAGTCAGTTACGTAAGTTTTGTCTGATTTGACATGTTACTGCTAGCGCTTCGGTGTCTAAAAAGTGAACTATTCTGCGGCACATCAAGGCTTGAGCGGAAAATTTAGCCTGCTTACATTTGAGCGAGGATACGGACTGACTGATATACTGGGCCTAAGAGCCGGAACAACTTAGTTTTCGAATCAGGGTTACGGGTTCTGAAAAAAATATTAAATTCCGGTACTTAAAACCACAACCTCTTACAACACAGGTCGTACAGTTTACCTAAATTGACAAATTATTGATTAATACCTATCTCTAAAACAGTATTTTTATGCATATTAACAACCGATGCACCAAACGACAGCTATATGTTTACTATTTGCAACATATTGTGAGAAGATATTTTCATTCACACAATCAGGAGTTACACACATTCACATTATCATGAATGAGTGATTCATTTTTATTTCAATTACTTAAATTCCCTCAGAACACAAGTGATAATAAGATCGATCATAGCGGATGTTGGTTTACAAGTAGGTACGCATTTATGACGTGTTATAGTCTAATTTTGAAACATTACGTATAATTTTGTTAATTCATAGGATGTGGTTATATATTACTGTACTTAGTGTACTGAAGTATCTATTTTTGTAAACGAGGAATTAGTGACTTTTGGTAAATGTAACGACCGTCCGAATGACGTCTAGAATGAAAGAGATGATAAGAGAGAGCGAGAAGAATTGATTATAAAAGAGTGTGAACGGTTGTCCAAATTTGGTCGAGATTAAAAACAAATAATCTTTAAAACTTTAAAAATCTCTTCCGCCTGAATTAGTAGCTAAAAATTAGTATCCAAAGATATTCAAATATAAGATATGTGCTATCCGCAGTTTTTACTAAGTGGGACCGTGTTTCCTGGTGTCGACAATGTTACCCAACGAATAAACTAAATGAACGAATTCTTTACGTATTCAAACTATATTTTTAACGAATACTAACTACGCACCTTCAAAAAATCAACTAAATGAACAAATTCTTTCCGTTTGCAAACTATTCCCATTAG
The DNA here is from genome assembly GCA_917880885.1 of Limnephilus marmoratus. Taxonomy (NCBI): domain Eukaryota; kingdom Metazoa; phylum Arthropoda; class Insecta; order Trichoptera; family Limnephilidae; genus Limnephilus; species Limnephilus marmoratus. The sequence goes on along the minus strand of OU862910.1, from coordinate 17,873,900 downwards.
GTAGTAGTCCGCCGACAGCCGGGCGGACATTATAGCATATCTCTTTTGTATTTCAATATCTATGCTAAAATCCAATGAAAAAAGCGCGCAAGCCAGCTATAGAAGCAATCAGAAAACGAAAACCGCTAATTATTTAATTCGTTCTACCTAGATAGTAAAGAAAATATGTAAGAGTAAAAAATTTGAAATCCATGTATGTTCAAATATACACATGGTCTGAAAAAGTTAATCGAGATAATACATTGTGTTAATTACAGTATTTTGGATATTATTACGCAATCCCAATTCATATTATATTGTTATTAAGGCATTATACGAACACTAGAGTAAAGGAAAATATCTTTTCTAAGTGATATTATATTTGTTGGGCGTGATGTTTCACAAAACCGGCCCGCACTTGCAAGTTGTATATTTTAATTGAAGATCATAATAATGAGCGAACGAGTTTGTCAAGCAAAGCAAATTAATAATGAGAAAGTGGAAGGAAGAAGAAGTCGGGAAAGGCCATAAGAAACTGACATTACGAGCCAATAAACCAGACGGGACGGGACTAAACCGCTATTTCTCAGAGGTCGATAAATGTAATAATTATAATGTGACTAGGTGGTTCCCGGCATGCGTTGCTATGCCATAATTGTTTCTCCCTGTGTGTCCTTTCCCATTCGTCCCGTTCCCCTTCCTACTCCCCTTCTCCCGCGTCCCCTTTCCCTTTTGCGTTCACACTCCATCTCCTCCACCTTTCCTCTCCCCACTCCACTATCCCCTTCACCCGTCCCGGGAACCCCCCTCCCCCCTCCCACCTCCCGCATTTCATACATTCAGTCCCGGTACATTCAGTTTTCAAACAGCTCGCCACCTAGAGCAATTTTTTTACACAAATTTCATAATGCCAGAGCTCACCAGTAGTTTTATACAAACCTTGTCCTGACAATAACGAACACACAAAAAAAAGAATTATCCAATTTGGTGCAGTCGTTCGGAAGTTATGCGCGTATATACATTTCTGCGATTCATTTTTATTTATATAGAAGATAGAGAGATAGATAGATAGATGTATTCTGTTGGCGAGCCATCAAACAAATAATAATAATAAATTAAATTAATACAATATTAGCGAAACTCAATCGAAAATCTGGAGACAAAAAAGATATTGGCACCTCTGGGAGTCGAACCCAGGACCTTCTGCTTTCATGACAACAGCTCTACCAACTGAGCTAAGGTGTCTATATCAAATTCGGTCACTTTTAGCTGAATCATAAAAATACCAAAAACTACCAACATTATCTTTTTTAACCGAATTGGATACAGACACCTTCTCAGTTGGTAGAGCTGTTGCCTTGAAAGCAGAAGGTTCTGGGTTCGAGTCCCAGAGGTATATATCTTTTTCTGATTTTTCTGTCTCCAGATTTTCGATTGAATTTCGCTAATATTGTCTTCATTTAATTAAATATTACAATTTGAGGTTTTACCCTAAAGTAAAAATAAAAATAAATAAAAAATAATAAACTAAACAAATAAATAAATACGTTTCTATGAAACGATAATATTCTTAAATTACTTTTACAACAAGATTTTATAATACTTTATCAGTCTAATAAATGAATGGTATTAGGAATAATTTTGCAGATTTACATTTTAATTTCTTTTCTTACACGCCAAAAGAGTTTTTCTTGTGAATGTACATGAAAAAAGAACGGCAGTTCCTTCACGAAGTTAGCAGCTTTCCAATTTGATGGTATTCAAGCTTGACAAGACTGGAAAACAAAATATTTTGAATATAGGTACATATAGTATTTCTTTCTTTTTGCAAATCTACTAGAAAATTTCGCGACACTCTACGGAAATTACGAATTCGCGGTACGCAATTTCGCTTTATCCGCGTCAAAATGCGCGGTTTTAAAACGCAAAATTTTGAAGGCTCTTTCAATACTCCAATTTAAATTAATGAAATTAAAGTTGAATCAAGTTGCAGTTTACACCTGCGTACAGTGCATACGGGAAGTACGTAACGGTTGGATTCCATGCAGAACGAGTTCAATAAATCCTGTTTATTAAAAAGACATCGGAAAGTAATGTATGTAGGCCACTTGCCAGCAAAACTTGATTGATGAACTTCGATTTTTAGGACTCATTATGCGATGATCCATATATTAATATTAAAACAAACGAAAAAAAAGTTATTCGATCGATGCTCATTAAACTCAAAACATGAATCATTGTCTTCTTAAAAAACATATAAAAAATGCGTTTATGGGTAATAAATAATTAATAATTATAGTTGTCGTTTCCACGAATATATATTAAACCGAAGTATCGGATGTATAGTATGCGCCGACCTGGAGTTCTAGCATCGTAAAATCGATAACTTTACAATGTCGGATTGATAGACGTAACTTCCGATTATTTTAGAACCGATATTGACAGGGAATAAATAAGAAATCGATGTACGCTGGCCACACTGGCGGATCTATCCACGAATTCACATTCCGAAACGTCGAACGCCGATCAATTAGGAAAAAAATTATTAATAATTTGGCAATTGAAATACTAACCTAAACATGCATTGGCAGTCAGCATTTACTTTTTGACAATAAAGAGAGTTAATTAGTTAATGACGTCTTTAGTCACATTTCAACCATTTTCGTTTCTCAAAGATCTAATGGAATAAATCGATTGCGTCTTAGTAAGGGTCGACCGAGACAGATTTTTCGTTCTCCGCCGAGACCGAGACTGAGACCGAGAATAATTTTAAATCTCGGCCGAGACCGAGACTGAGACCGAGAATAATTTAAAATCTCAGCCGAGACCGAGAATAGATAAATTGAGAAAAAAGTGAAAATGCGCTATTTTTGCATAATATAGTATACGTATAAAATAATACGTAATGATCTTGATATTCACTTAACTAGTTTATGTAGTTATTCTAACTAGTAATTATAATTAATCACAACAAAAGAACTTATTTTTTCTACTACGAACAAAATTCAAACAAACTTCCTTTAACTACAATTGTTTGTTTACAAAAGTAGTGAAATGAACGAATGGCGCGGCGCGGCGGCGGCAGCAGCGGTAAGTAAAACCCGCCTCGCTGCCAACCGACCAATCACAATCGACAGCTCTCTCACGCACTGACACCAAGTGACGAATGTGGTCGCGCGCGGTAGATTTGAATCCCATTATCCCATACCGTACCTATTTACAACGGTCTCGGTTATGGCCCAGAATCTCGGCGATTTTTCGCCGAGAACCGAGACAGAGTTCTCGGTAAAATTTGTAGCCGAGAATGTCGAGACAGAGACAGAGACCGAGATCTTGGTCGATCCTTACGGTCTTAGATGCATTATTTATGTCTACGAATCGCATATACGACTTCTTTCATTTCTAAAAGTTTCATTAGTTCAATGTGTTAATTAAATAAGCCAATAATTTTGCATAACGAACGACAATAATTCAAATCTGTCCGGCTAAAATTCATCAATCGTCGGTCGGGATATCTCTTACCAATCGTACTATTGCACTACCCCTGTATACATTCTGGAATAAACTATTAATATTAACCTACTGCAGAGATTTCAAAATACAAGTGAAGCGTCTTCCGGTAACTCTGATATGCCTTTTATCATTAACAGAAATGTTCGTGGTTCTATTTAACTCTGATACCACGTGAGCAGTAACAGTTAGTAGTATTATTTTAAATCAGTTCTATTATCTTCTCAAGTGCCCCTCTTCAAAAACCATATTGTGGCGTCTGCTTCTGGATCCATTCGATGGCTTCTGCCTATTCCCATGGGAACGAACCACTTCAACTACAAAAAGTAGGCACCTAATGGTGATTATATTATTTAGGTCGAAGGTTCAATAATTCATAATAGTTTTTTAAATACATCTATTTATCATTATTTTTAATTGATAAACTAATGTTTAAGACAAGATTTTTATGCATGACCCAAAGGGTAACAATTATTATAAGCAATAATTATTAGCCTGAAACACTCGCGACGACGGAACGCGGGTTCGAGTCCCGTCGGCGGCATGTATCTTTTCTCGGGAAAATTTTTCAATGTAGATGAGTGTTTCAGGCTAATAATTATTACTTATAATAATTGTTACCCTTTATGCTGTGCATAAAAATCTTGCTTTAAACATTAGTTTTTCAATTAAAAATAATAATTAATATTTGACGACTTAGTATTAAGTATTTCATCAAAAAATGTAGACTTAATTTGGAAAAATGTAATAAGCAGTAATTGTTGAAAGAAACACTAGTATTTATTGAATTATTTGGCGGGTAGGAGATAAGCCAAAGTAGCTCAGTGTTAGAGCATTTGACCGGAAATCAGAAGGACGCGGGTTCGAGTCCCGTCGGCGACATGTATCTTTTCTCGGGAGATTTTTTCAATGTAGATGAGTGTTTCAGGCTAATAATTATTACATATTTGTAAAAAGCACTATTAAAGCACTATTCTCCTGACGAAGGAAGGGTGCTTCTGAAACCGGTAGAGTGTTTTAAAAATAAAAGTGGTCTGAAACAAATTTATGTGTTTTTTATTGTAATAATTATTACTTATAATTTATAATAATTGTTACATCTATTTGAATTGAGATTTTGTTTTCTAATGAAAGAAGACAAATCTTGGAAGTGAAGATTAACCAACTTCCCGACATCCGAGCGATCTGAAATTCGACATATAGGCTTGTTGTCGACGATAATGCGTTCTATCAAATCTTTCGGTGACTCTCACGCACATTTACGCATTTCTCTGAAATCGGATGAAATGATGGCGCATGGAAATCGATGGAAATCCCAAGAGGAAAGTCGAAAGCATTTCAGCATAATAAACTACTTTATTTTATGTTTTATTCTTACATATTGTTGTTGGAGTGTTGTTGTGAAAGGCTAGTATTTATTCTTGTGTATTTTTGTATTTCAACCCTCTGTGCGTTGTGTGCCTTATTTTTTTTTAAATGTGTTATGAATCCAATGTGCCAGTTCCAGGAGAGAGATGTTACGAGCTTCAGCATGCCGTTTAAATATTTTCCTTGTGTTACCCAACTTCAGACAGGAGATGGCACTTCAAAAAGACGAACGCAAGAATAACATTAGTAAAATTCAATAAATGTTCTTTAGAACGGTGGTTACATTTAAATTTATTTATTTACGTGTTTAACCTCCATGGACTTATCTGGGACATTAATTTATTAACCTATTAAGATTTTTACGAATAATTTGATATCTTATTCATTCTATGACATTTTATTTATATATCTCCAACCAAATTTTCAAAGAACAATTTTACGTAGGTACATCATGTAAAATTTTATTTATAATGAGCATTTTTTTTCGTTTTACGTCATGTAAATGCAAAGTATTGGGTGATCATTCTTAGATTTATTAATATTACCACCTACCTACCCATATTTCAAAGATGAGACTTTGAATAAACGGAGTTTCTTCAAATGTTACGTAGCAGGTTTTGTAACTGGTGAAGATTTACATTTTAAAAAGGAAAACATTTAAGCATAATATGCCTAAAATGGCAACATAATTTATCCATTTTTTTATAAATTCATTCTGTGATATCTAATTTCTTACAATGGTAGCGGCGGTGGTCTCATAGATCTTGCAATGCAAACAGATATTTTCAAAATTGTAGTCATTTATAAAAAAATGATTTAACACTATTATACCCTGCATTTATAAATAAAAAAAATAGTTAAATGCTAAATATATATACAATTTTATTATTTAGGGTACCTCCGCAGGATTGAAATACATTGACATTTTTTTTTAAATTACCTCCACACAGAAGGCCCTGAGGGATATATATTTACCCTCAGAGCCTATGTCATCTTTGGGGACGCTGTGTGGAGGGTTGTTTTAAGGAAAGGAAGGAGAGGGAGTTCTGGGAAGGAAAAATGTATGAGGGATTGTTAGTAATCAGGGGTTCAGTGTGTCCAGGTCTTCCGCCGCCAAAAGCTAGACAAACCTCACCCTAAGAACCCGGGTACCCCTGCTAAGTCACCAAACGTAGCGAACCACTTGGTGTGACCTATGGGAGAGGTGTTGGTTATCCAATGAATGTTTCTCGGGGCGGCGTACACATTCCCTCCTCCCAAATTATAAATTAAGGTGATACTAAAATGCTCATTCATAGACGGCGCGAGTTTTATTGTTTTAGGAAAAACACTTTTTGTAAGTTATGCTTTAAGATGTTAATATGAATTATGTGTGTACTCCCATATATTCGTAATATGAACACGAATAAATAGTTTTGTAATAAATTTAAACAGTTATTATTACACATTAATTACATAATAAATGTTTTTGACTAAATCTATATTCATATCGCCTAATTTTAACGAAATTAAGAATTCATCTTAACATTTTTTAGCATAATATGCAAAAAGCGTTTTTCCCTAAAATTAATATTTTTAACACGCCTCGTCCAAGAAAGAGCAGATTATTAATTATTTTAAGTACCTATGACTTTAAATAAATATTTAAAAAAAACACGCTGAATGCGATAAGAACCTAAAAAAATACTAAATTTGGTGCTAAAGATATTTTAAAAAATTCCCAAGATGATAAATTTCTTATCATATTGCCACAGTTTTTATCAACAAATTGATAACCGATAATAATTTAAAAACTGTTAATAATTTAATCTGTTTTAATAAAATAGTATTTATATTAATTTAAATAAATATTAAATATACGACTACCATAACACGGGCATGAGCCCAGTGTGATAGCCAAAAAAAAACAAATATCTGTAACTAATAAAAAAATTTATGAAATAAAAAAACATTAATGCTGTTAAATAATTTTTTTTTTTATATTAACAAAGTGTTTCGGGAAACCACGGAAGTAACAGAATGACTTATCTGAGTAATTAGTCAACACATTAATATTTTTGAAAGAGAAAAATAACCCTAAATAATAAAATTTGACAAAACGGGCCCAAGAAATAGCGTAGCTCCTTTTTGATATTAAATGAAGAATGTGGAAAGAAATAAAATCAGTAAATTATTATTCTCAACGAACCGCCACAACTTCCCCTGCGAATTTTTAGATCCCTCGCTCTGATGTCCATCTATCGACACTAGTCATAACCAAACGCTTCAGAAGGGTTCAATTTATCCATTTCCACAAACTTTAACCGTTCGTTTTATTTTACACTTTTGCCGCTAGATGGCAGTGCCGGCTTGGACGAGTTAAAGGCCTAGCAGGTTGTCTTGACTGCGGGGGGCTGCTGGGAGGCTGGGACCGGCGCAGGTGGTAAGCGGCAAACGGCAAACAGTGTTCGTCCGGCAGTCGGTCTTTTCGTACGGTTCTCGCATATAACGCGTCTCGTGTTCACAATAAAGGTTTTGACACTTGTTGGATCTAACTTTTTACCTGGCAAAAACTCTCGCATTGCTGCGTTACGCACGCCAACATACCCGACAATTAAAAACATTGTTGTCGTAAATACAATTCCGCTTCTCCAGTGTTTTGAAAAAGTTTGAGTGACCAATAATAGTGTAGTAATTCTTTTGTTGTTTGTACCAAGTTCGGTCGGTCATCTGGGAAATCAGCTTGTATCAATTGATTTTGTTTCCCGGAATCAGTTTTGTATCCCGGAGGTTTCGGGGGTGACTTTCATTTAACAATTTTCACTTTGAAAGTCTCGCCTCGCAGGAGCTTTTGTGACTGAACAAACTTTGAAAGTTTACTCAAGTGGTTGGATTGTCTTCCCCCTACCGCTGCAGTCAAAGGTAAAGATGAACTTTTTTCTTGTTTGACTTGTAGCAGGTGTACCTATTCTAGATGACTGAATATTATTTATATCAGTGCAATCTTTGGCTTTTGCGAAAGCTATTTTCAATTCGATTTTTAAAAAAAGCTTGATAGGTACCTATTTGTACAATTTGATGGACATAAACGTCGTAATATTAGTTATTTCTTAGAAATAACATTCAAATTCTTTATGTTTTTAGTTTGAAAACTACGATAATGATTGATTTTTACGTACTTAAATCTGTATTTATTGGGGTTTGGTAACGCCAGTGGCGACCTGTGACTTGAGTGTTCTAAAGTGCTAATATCAATAGTACGTCATTATCGATGTCGTTGTATCCAAAAATGATACAAGAACGACAAAAACAGAACGAAAAAACTTTTTTTTCGAAGAAAAAACAGAATGAACGAAAAAAAACATTGTTCTCTAAACAACATCAATAATGTCGTACTTTTCAATCTTAGGTTTCCATCACACTCAAAGAACCGCCACTGTGAACTGGTAACTTTTATAATAATTGTTGAATATTGTGAGGTTTAGAATAATGCGATATGGGGAGGAGGTTTTGGAAGCACAAGCATTAGATTTGTCTACCGTACAAAGCTAAAGCCATTTCAAGCCCCGGGAACCTTTATTGGATAACCAACACCTCTGCATAGGTCACCCCAAGTGGTTCGCTACGTTTGGTGATTTAGCAGGGATGCCCGGGTTTATGGGCTGAGGTTTGTCTAGGTCTTAGAAGCGGATGAACGGGACACACTGAGCCCCAGATTCCTACCCACCCCTTAAATCTCTTTTATTCCCAGAACTCTCCTCTCCTTCCTTTCCTTAAAAATTCCTCCACACAGAATCCCCAAAGGTGACATAGGCCCTGAGGGAAATTATTTTCCTCAGGGTCTCCTGTGTGGAGCTCACGTAAAAAAAAGGATACAGCACGCCATATTTTTATTTGCCGTGTTTTGAACCCGCGACCTCCGAGTTCAAACAGTCTGCAACTTTAGCGGCTTCTGACTTTTAATTTATTTTTTTACTAGAGTTTGATTAAAATGTATGATTTTTTGTATGAAGATTTTTCGGTTAGGCTCAATTCTGAAAAGCTTAGTTAAAAGTTTTAAATTTTGAAAATACGTGATAATTGTTTGCAGCCATAACAGCATCAATAAAGTCGTATTTTTTAATCTTAGTAGATAATCCAGCCCACTTAAAAGTAAGGAGCGTCGCTGGTCTGGAGTCAAAGCTCTTACCACTCTGCCAGTGGAATCCTATCATTCATCATACTGTATTATAATATGTTTTAAGAATTTTAGTTAACTAGTAATATGTCTAATATTAATTTCGGATTGGTCCACAAACTAAAGAAAAAAAAAATTGTCATGAAAAAGACATTCATTCAAAATATAAGTAATTACACTGTCAAAATAACAACTGTAAAGGCCTGGTCAAACAGAGAGCGTGATTCACGCCACGACGTTATTTAACGTCACGTCGCATACTTTCTGTTTGAACGGCTTCGGCGTTAGGCAGAGCGTTAAGATGATAGACTTCGCTTTTCGGCCCATACAAAAAGGACGCCCGGGAAAAAACACTTTTCTACATCGAAAGTTACACGAAATTCATATATTTTTTTAAATCGCCTTCTAGAAAGTACAAGCTATGTCGGTATGTTTTCACTTTTTCGATGTGTTTCGTATTAACGTAAACATTCACTGTCAAACTTGCATAATTTATCGGAAAATATTATTTAAGAAAAAAGTGCTGTTAATTCAATTCTTCTAAAGAATTACAAAATTATAAAAACATACCGACATAGCTTCTTCTTTTGAGAACATATTACCGTTTTCAAATTACAATTTCGTGAAAGTTTCAGTGTAGAAAAGTGTTTTCTCCCTAAACCGTTCTCCGAGCGATTTCTGTAGGTAAATTAGATAGTTTACTGCAGTTGTCTCGTTCGCACGTTTTACATGTCGAGGCAAGGAGTGCATGGTCGGGGGGAGGGAATCATCGTTTTCGATAATAGTGATGTTAAGACTAGTTTATAAATACAACAATAGTGATGGGGTTGATATTTTTTATCATGAGTTTTGTTTAGTTTCATAATAATGTATTTTAGAGATTACGGTCTAACACATTTTTGGCAATACGTAATATAAAATTTTTTCATATGACTATGGTATGATATTACTCAAACTTATTCCTGTGAACACATAATGTTACTTTCAACCTATGTATATAAATAATGCCGAGTTAAACACAAAGAATAATGTGAAATATTTTTTGACTTTCGTGAAATCGAAATAATCTTCCTCTGATATACCTAATAACATGTTCGGTGGAAACCATTTTTTAAGTGATGGGCAACAATCTTTTTAATGTTTATTTTCAATCTGTTTTTGTCCTTTCTCAAACTAAATACATTCTCACCAATAATGTCAATAATAATAATACGAGTTCAATAAATTTTTATTCTATTAACATTAATACATATTTAGTAAGTATTAAAATATCTGCAAAATGACAACACAAAAAGGTGCTGGTTGTGATAAATTACATTCAACTTTTATTTTTAATTGTGCTGAACAACTTATTATCTCGGTGACATTGCTATTCACACATTATCTCAAAGAAAACGTAATTTCACACTATTTGGAAAAAAGCTTTTGTAACGTCTGTTTTTAAAAAGGGGGATAAACACAATATTGAGAATCTGTCAAATACGCGATGTCTGCTTTCAATTTGATCAGGTTTTCTTTTAAATCTGGATTTTTACTTTCCAGAAACTCTAAAACTGATTCAAAAAGTGTGTAAAATCTGGTTAAACGTGCACCTTTCGACAACCAGCATACTTCAGTATGTAAGGGCAATCGTTGGAAAGTCTTCATCATTTTCGTCGCACAATGTGCAAATAAACGAGTATTCAAAGCATTGCTTCGTGTTTTGTTAACAGCCTTGGAGCGTGTTCACACACAGCTATAATATGTGTGGCTTGACGTATTTCGGCATGTCGCTCGCCATAAATTCTAATTGGGAATGTACAGCGAGCGATTTCCCGAGATGCGCCAAGCCACGCATATTAAAGCTGTGTGTGAACACTCCCTCAATCACAAATTGAAGCGATTGGTGCAATCTCTCACTCAAATTTGTCGCTACCTGGTGTTGTCGGTTGATGACATGGTGAATTGTAGTTACTCATGGTATAATTCTTTTAAGATGGCTTATAAACCCACGATATTACCGGAACATGGCCGGAGCTCCCTCTGCTGAATCAAAAAAGCAAAAAAATTGCAAAATTATTTTTTCGCGCTATCTGTTAGGATTGCATGAGAACCGTGGCTCTTAAAAAAATTGCCAAAAATCCGAAAATTAAAATAAGCCTCAAAATACTTTTTTTAAAGTCTCAATATGACCATTTTTCACCGAAAAGCCTGTAAAAATCACCGAAAAATTTGGAATTTTTTGCTCCCTTATTTTTTTGAGTAGTGTATTATCTGCCTTCATTTATAGGTCCAATATATTTATATATCCAAGCCAAAATTTTTGTTCTTTACTATAAAAACCAGATAAATTTTTGTGGACCCACACACACTACTTGTGGAGTCCACAAGTAGTAAGTGTGGGTCTCAATGGGAGGAATGGGACATTTTTTTATCACGCCAACGTAGACCCCCGTCGAGTCTTCCTTGGACCCGTGGGGGTCCACCTGGACGACTTCAGGAATCACCGAAATAGGCTAAAATATTAAATATTCGTAAATTATTTATATTGCAGACTATGAAATATGTATTTAAAAACCAAAATTGATTCGATAAAAATGGTAACAGAATTAGTAAAAGTAGGTACTAATAATATTTTTTTACTCCACAAACCAATACCAAGTTAATGCAAGCACATAGCAGTTTTATTGGTCCTCGAAAATTTAATCTTCTACCAAAACACATTCAAATGACAGATAAAATATCACTTTACATTAAAAAATATTGTGGCTGAATGATGCAGATGTTGAGACACTTTTACTATGAATTCTTTGTAAATCTTCACGTTTCACTTTTCAAAACAAATCTACGGTAACTTCAAGACTAACTTTATTTACTTTCATAAAACTATAACAATCAACAACAAAAAAATTGTTTCACTATTTTTACTACATTTTTTTCACAAATACCTACCTAAATTTCTAAACATTTGCTCTAAAATTAACACCCACACACACGCAGTGCCTTAGTGGGTTCCCGTTTCCTACTTTTGTCTATTATATATTTACTTATTGCTAACTACGTATTACAATATTACATGTACCTTATGTTTACATCTTACTGTATTTAGAAAATATGTAAAATTACTTTTGAAATGTAGACATGTAAATATAATTGAAAAAATAAAGAATTTCTTTTTAAATAGATTACAGGAGCCAATACCCTCTCAATATATTGAATGAGTAATCACTAAGTCAGGCGAAATCAAAATACTACGAAGAACAAATAATTATGCGGATTGCTTAGGGAACGTACCCATACTACGTGACCAACTTTTTGCAATTTATAACCCCCCCCGGTGACCAAAATCCTAAGCAACCCGCCGCTCATTTGTATGGAGCGTGACATTTTGAAGACCCCCCCCCCCCCCCTAAAAGTGTCACGTAGTATGGGTACGTTCCCTAATAGGTATGTAGGTAGGTACATGCACGGTTTCACCACGCGCTTCCAAGATCCGAATAGGAAAGATGCTAGACCCACAATATATCAGCTGTAAATCATAGCTGTGCGGGTGAGGTGTAGGGGCAGTGGATAAAGGTGGATGGGGGTTTCCGGCCGGCAGTGTGTCACTAAGTGTGTGTTCTCTTGTTTTGAATATTGTAAGTGTGTGTGAGGTTGTTTCGAGCGGGACAGAGAAGATTTAATGAAATACCTAAACGTTCCGCGTTCGTCGCGAAATCTAGCCTCTTAAGCAGAGCGTTAGGCAGAGCATTCGGCGTCGGTCAATCTTCGTCTCGATGTCCAGTGGCTCAGATGAAGATGAGTTGTTACTGCTGTGTGCATTATCACGTTCACATAATAATAGAATATGGGTGCATGAAATTAATAAGAAGAGGAAAGAATTTGGAGAATATCATCGTTTATGCCGGGAGCTTTCGTCACACTTTTTCGTCACACTTTCGCTTCTTTCAATACTTTCGTATGTCACAAGCGGGCTTCGAAGAATTGCATTCCCTTCTGCAAAACCAAATAAGCAAATGCACCACAAACTGATTGATTGACCGATTTATTTTAATTGTAATAAACTGAACATACAAGTTAACGAAGTCAACAAAGTTAAAAAGTCAACCTTACAAGTTTACAAAGAGTATATCCTAAACAAAACCATACTTTTCAAAAACAAAGCAAATCTCAGGAAAAAATACATGTTACCAATTCCCATTTGTAAAAAAACTTTGGGCCAACAAAACTACAAATACTTGGGAACAAATTTCTTTAATAAATTACCAGAAAATATAAGCTCCATTAGTGACAGTTTCAAAAATTTCAAAACAAAATTTAAAAAATATACTGAAAACCTTAACTAAATTTTTTTAATAAATAATAATAAAAAATATAACTAACTAACTAACCCTCACGCCGTTTCCCCGCAGGGGTAGGCAGAGAGGACGGACCGCCAAACAACTCGATCTCGGCACACACTCTTTGCCTCGTTCACATTCATACATCGTCTTATATATGCTCTTCTATGATTCCGATATATATATTTTTATATACATATATGTATATAAACATACATTTATCTTATTCTTTATATAAACTAAATTTCAAAAAGTACTAAATATAAATAAAAACAGCAATAAAAACAAAAACAAAAATCAAAATAACCAAACAAATAATATTCATTTTTACCACTGTCAAGCAATAACGCCCGGCGTTAAACAAAAGTTTGTAAAAAATACAACGTTACGTCCTAACGCCGCGTTAGAGTATCGCGTAATGCTAACGCTCTCGCTCTGTTTGACCGGTCTAGACATGTTCAGTACAACACAACCCGGCGTTATTAACGCGGCGTTATTCACGCCTAACGCCGCGTGAATCACGCTCTCTGTTTGACCAGGCCTTAAATGGCTGTAATATTAATTGTTTAGCTCCAAACGGGAGGCCCTTAGAAAAATAATTTCCCTCGGAGTCTATGTCGTCTTAGGGAATGTTGTATGGAGGTTTTTTTTAAGGAAAGGAAGTTCGGGGAAGAAAATATGTATGAGGGGTGGTATGAATCTGGGAGTCAGTATGTCCAGGAGTGACGGACGTATGAATCCACCTATCCAACTGCGGTGTAAGGCGATGGGTCGAGGAATTCTGGCTGGAGAGGTCAAAAGACTTCCCTCAACCAGTCTCTCTCAATTTGGCCTGCCACGCAGTAGGAGGACAGACGCATCGGTCACCAAGACCTGGACAAACCTCATCCCATAAAAACGGGCACCCCTGCTAAGTCTCCAAACGTAACGATCCACTTGGGGTGACCTGTGGCAGAGATGTTGGTTGTCCAATAATACCCATACCCGTCTCCCAAAATGAGATTGAGATTAACTGTATCCGAGCAACGTCTTCTGCGCATATTTATAATGTATCACAAATATATAATTCACCAGTATGTAGAACCGGTTGAAAGAGGGACGAAACATTTCACTATTACTTTCATATTATTTATTTATTTATTTATTACACGCCCTGATGGGCTTTTACATTATGATTTATAAGTTAAGTAACAAACAATGAAGAAAATATAATACAATGAGAAAAGAAAATACACAAAACAGTGAAACAACAAAACAAATAATAAAATAAAATATATATTATGTAAAAATGAAGTCTCATATTCAATATAAACAAAAATTGAAGAAATTATGTAAATCTATTTGTGAATATACAACGTTTATACTGATTAGTTTTAAGATGAAATATATCACCTAGATTAGAATATTTATTTCCGAGACTGTGAAGTCTCGGAAACGGAGAATTTTGATAAGCTAGTGTCCTGGTGTTATTGAAGTAGAAGGGTAATAAATGTCGACATGATTTTTGGGGAACATGGATATTGATAAATTGAAGTAATTCAGGACAGTCAATTTTAATACAGTAATGCAGTATTTTATGTAATAATATTATTATATCTGTGAGACCTAACTAGGGCGTGAAATAAATAAATATATTATTTTCCCAATGAAAGCAATAGTAGAGCACCTACCGGGAAACCATTTTAAATATAACTAATTTGAATGTATTTGTGCACACTGATAGAATCTATCGAAAGTTTCAAAAAGTTTTTCGTGCTAGTTTTGTACACCCGCCCACAGTTCCCTCTTACCCCGTTATTGCCCAAAGTAATTGGGTGCGTAGTTTTTAATTATTTTGTTTCGCGATTTAATTCAATAATGTTCGTTTATTTTTTATTTTTTTTGTGTTTCTATGCATCCAGTCAGTACATTAATTACTGTACATGAAATTTTGAATACTTTTTACAGTACGTGGCAGGTCATTGATGACCTCCGTGGTCTAGGGGTAAGGTTCTCGACCTGCAATTTTGCCACGCCGGGATTCGATCCCGCTATCTCCGGTGTGCGAGTGAAGAGCCTTACCGCTGGACTACGCCAGACTTATTTGTTAATATTATTAAAACATTTTTTGCTCCTTGCAAAATTACAGTTAGGCAAAATTATTAGCACGTCATTCGTTGCTGAATGTTTGTTCACACCTTTTTTTTCACCACACCTCTTTATTTCGCGTTGATTCAAACCGGTTTCGTAAAACACAGGGTCTTCTCAAAACAATAAGTATGATTTGATTTTTGCAAAAGCAAATCTCTCCACAGGGATAGGCAGATGGGTCAAGCATTCTTACATCTTCTCTTAAGCACCTAATCTATAATTTTTATTCAGACTCTTGACGTAATACGTCTAATGCATTTCATTCACTTGATCGTGCCATGTCTTCCTGGGACGTTCTCAACGTTGTCCCAAAAATATATGACGCGAATATTATTATATTCTCAAGGCATTCCTTTCTTCGTTCATCCGCTGTACGTGTCCAAAATATCAAAGCGTCCATTTCTTAATCTTATTGATTACACTTACATCAGACCATGTTTTGTCGCTTCATTTTGAGATATTCTCAAACTGAATTTGTTTATGTGTGGTTTTAACACCCAGAGGTATCAGGGATCTTATTTCAACTGTAAATAATTTTAATTTAATTCGGACATACTCCACTTTCTTCGTTCTTTTACTAGTTGGCTCGCATCATATCAGAACTTCGTTGTAGTAAATTTAATTTAAGGTTTAACTAAAAATTTAATTTTAGGTAAAGTTTTAATTTAAAGGTTAAGGTAACGACGGCTGGCGTAGTCCAACTGGTAAGGCTCTTGACTCGCACACCGAAGGTCGCGGAATCGAATCCCGGCGTGGCAAAGAAATTTTATTTGATTGATTTGTGTAATTTCACAATTTATTCATTTAAAATAGTATATAGAATATTTGCGACACGTTCCAGAGTGGAAGATACTCTCAGTATCGCCCTGGTGTAAAACCACCATTTAGAATTGAAATGTTGCTTGAAATGGCATTAGCCATGTTTGGTGACCAGATCTGATTATCCAGGTACTTTCCCAACCTTCCTCTTCCCTATCTCCTTCCCCTCCCCACTACCTTCAGCCTCACCACACACCCTAATTGGGGATGCCATAGTCTCACTGGCTTCAGACGGGAGCAATTGGGACTCTTGTGCGGTATTCATATAAAAAAAAACTATTAAGGGGGTATTACCTGAGAAAACCAGAAATATGTGATTTTTAAATCAGATTTTAGACGCATTGACTCTTTTCCACAAAAAATTATAAATGGATTTCGAAAGATTGTTCTTTTAGCTAGCATTCCCATGTTTTAAATTTTGAGAAAAAATGTTTATTTTTAGTATAAGATTATAACATAGGTCTTTTTTTTTTTTTACGGTGAATACCGCACAAGAATCTCAACTGCTCCCGTCTGGAGCCAGTGAGACTATGGCATCCCCAATTGGGGTATGTTGTGAGGCTGAAGGTAGTGGGGAGGGGAAGGAGGTGGGGAAGAGGAAGGTTGGGAAGTACCTGGCTATTCAGATCTGGTCACTAAACACGGCTTAAGCCATTTTCAAGCAACGTTTCAATTCTGAATGGTGGTCTTACACCAGGGCGATACTAATAGTATCTTCCACTCTGGAACATGCCGCAAATATACTATATATTATTTTAAATGAATTAACTGTGAAATAACACAAATTAATCAAATAAAATTTATTTGCGCATGCCGGGTTCGAACCCGCGACCTCCGGAATGTGAGTCAAGAGTCTTAGCCACTGGACTACGGAGGTCTTAGGCAGATTTGTTAAATTTTCAAAAAAGATTTTGTATTCTACCCATTTCAAATCATATAATCATGCAGTAAAATAAATCAATACATTATCTGGGTATCGAATGTTTTAGAATTAAAATTTTAGTTTAAATAAAATCATTAAAAAATATATACGTACATGTGATTCTTGACGAAAATTTGTCCGTTTGTGTATTTATTTGCGCACTTACAAACTAATATATTTCAAATTTTTTTACATTCTTATTTAACTTAGACATTATTAAAAAATGGTAAATACTTATAATGAAAAAATAATTCCAAAAAGTACACAATTTTAATTGTTTTATCATCACGCCTTTCAGCATTTTTGGATGTAGGTATAAATTAAAACAACTTTGGAATGAAATGAAATCGATATTGAGTTATAATTTAAAAAAGCTGGTACGGAGAATAATTAATATTTCTCATTGGAACCGCCCTATACGATCGTAAGAACAACTTTCGATGAAATGTGAATTTTCGGCCGCTGGCTGGTTAAACGCTCTTAAACTTAATAACCATTTATGATTTTCGACAATTTTGCCCCGAAATTAATAATGACATTGGAAATAAAAATAAACGCATTTTGTCAAAAGATTTTCATTATTATTTTTATATATTCTTTTTCGGGAAATCGACTGTTTACATTTGATCAGTTTGTGCATGTATAGTATAGCCAAAATAAATCCAATTATGGATTTCTTCCTTGTAACTTTATCTCGAATAAGGCAATACAATAAAAACAAGAAAAAAAGTAAAATAAGAAAATTATGTACAACAATATATCGCCCGTGTGAAAATAATATAATTATAAACACCTATATTTATTTATTTATTTATAACTTCTCACCATACATTCTTATTTTTTATTTTTACATACAAAAAAAAATTTACCTCACTAGGACTAGGCCTGTGTTGAGGTTAACATTTATACATTTGAGTGAGTTTATACCCACAAAATACTAAAATACACTACATTTAAAACACTAAAATATTATAATAAAGTAAGAAATAAAAATATCATATTAGTGACCAGATGGGTAATTTAATTATGATTTGTAACAATATAGACCATAAATAAATCTTTAATTACTATACCCACCAAGAAACAAAGCTAGTTCAAAACATCTAATTTATCACTTATTTTTATTTTTATTTTTTATTTTATTAGGAACATTTACAGGTTAATAACATTACATGCATTAAACAAAACAATAAATTATAATAATTAGGTTACAACCCAATAACAAATGTTCACATCATGCCCACATAATAAATAAAAAGTTAATAATTATTAACTTTTTTTGCCTAATATTACAGAGATAGGAACTATATAAACAATCTAAACATAGACTTTAGGTATATACTGTCTAATACTGTGTGATACATAAAAGATACAGATAAGATAAGATAAAAAAAACAATGAAAGTAGAAAAAATAAATATATAAAAATAATGATGAAAACTGAAAAACACTAGATGTAGGATCGAGAAAAAATATGTACATTAATAATAAAAAAAATTAAAAGTAAGATAAAAGTAAAGTGATAGTACTCACAAAAAAATAGTAAAATATAGTGTGCCAGTTTTATGGCTATTTAAAAAAAAAATTTTGAAAAAAAATATTTATAAAACAACAAAAAAAAAATGAAGAAAAAAAACACCAGATATATATATATGATACAAATATTTATTGTCTATAAGTGGCTCTATAAGTTTGATTTTATCTTAGGACGGCGAAACAGCTGTTATTTGTAAGAATAACTGCACCACAGAACTAGTTTATAAATAAACCTTTTTTATTTCATCAAAAACATTATTAAATATTTAAAAAAAATACTTATAATAAAATTGAGTCCTTTCTTTAATAATTTTATTGGTTCTATAAATTAAACTTGATCAATAAACAAAATAAAATCCAGTAGATGTTTTATTACCCTGAAAAGGCCGATTAATCCATAGTTGCAACTGGGCAATTTAGGCTAGAATATTTATCAATAGTAATGGTTTGTAAAGTCATTGCTTGATGTTATAAAGCAGTCTTTTAGTGAGCTTAATTCATTGTGGCATTTATTATTATATGTCAATTGCTTTCACTCCTGTAAAAAATATTTCTCAGCTTAGTCAATAAATAAAGAGGAAATATTGTAACACTTTTCCATCTTGTAAAAACCAGGTTTCACGCGAGGAGAGTGGAACAAAAGCATGTTGAATATTATTTAATACAGCGCCTGGCACCCCAAAAATGGTAAAACAAATCAAAGTCATCTACTATTTTCAAACAAAATGCCCCAAAGAAAGTGAAATTTTTCGCACCCGTACGACAAAAGATTTTTGAAAATCGTAAGTACAAAACAATATGACAAATTTATTGTATTTTTTTCTGCGGTGGGTTGCTATTATTATTTACCTTTTCCCGTGAGAGTGAAATTAAATTGTATTTTCCGACAAGGGACAGCGTAACTTAGGTATATTGACGTATAATAGAGACTGCGACAAATAATATGGAGTTTTTTTTTTGCTTTAAGGAACTTTGCAATTTTTCTTTCATTCGATAATTTAATCTTTAAAAGAAATCAATGCGGATTTGTTCCTGAAGTTCTGGGAAGACCCATTATCCAAGCGCCTAGATTTAGGTCTCCCAGCACTCTTTCATCTCTCAGGCTCATTACGAAAAACTATTGGTTGTTTGGCTATCTAGCGTCTTTGCTACATGCTATGCGCAGGAAATCTTGCCTTATAATCTTATGTTTTACTATCTTCATACAGTAGGCCACTTGCATGGATTTCATAACGACTTGAAAAAAATCGAGTGGATAGATCTTTTTACAGAGATTACGAAAATGTTAGTAAAATTTTTTTTAAAATGTACAGTTTTTATTTATAAATAAATAAATCCATTATTTGGGCTCGTGACGTCACTACATGAAAATGTCTCGTCTCCGAAAATGTTTCTATTAATTTTGTAAAATTCCACACTGATTTATTTTTTTTATATGGCATCACTTTGATTTCAGGCGAATTTTTGAATTTGACATTTAACGTTCACTAGATTTATTGTTTGTTCTCTGCAAAATTATCATTTGGTTAGACTTTTTGACAGATGTTATGAAGAGAACCCCGTACATTTTAGACGTCCGTACGTGTTTTAGAGGTATAATGGTTATGGAGCTGATTTTAACAAAATCAAATTTTATACTATTTTTATTATTATTATAATTTACAAGTACAAGTATATTACATTAGATTTAGTAATATAGACGTTGTACGTTATAATGATTTATGAATAAGATGGATCAAGGAAAAAAATATTTATGAGATGTGATATTTTTGGTATGCCTTGTTATTCTCCTATGCCGTTCGTATGGAAAACGTTCTTTTTTTTCAATGATTTTCGGCTATGTAATTATCGTTTTTTCGCACCTATAATATTATGTCCCGTCTTTCCGGTTTATAAAAAATGGTCTGATTTTTCGGATTGAAATTTTCAAAAAATCCCCAGGGTTTCAAAAATACGATTAAAAAAAATACAGAATGTCTTAAAATATTTGCCTAAACCGGAAAAAAATTTAAAAATGTGATGCAAGTGGCCTATTGATGCAATATTATGTATCTTGTCCGCTAAACACTTTCTTGCAAAGAAGTGTCCTTTGTTTCTTCTTATTTATTCTTCTCAAAATGCGCACAATACCCTTTCGCATTGTTTCGTGATAGCTGAGCACTTCGTAGTTCAGCACGGGTTTTATGAGTATCACATAGATTGGATTTCATCCTCCTCGATGGAGTGCGTTGATCTTTTGATGTCTTTCTGGACATCGTTTTTCATAGTACGTTGATCAGACTGATGCATATTAAAGAATTGTAGGATTAGTACTTGATTCGTACTTGCAGCAATCATTGAAAACTAGCGGTCAAAAGTTCGTTCTTCCCATTCTTAGCACGCCTGAAGGGTACCTAAACTTAATCACGCCCGTTGTTTGTGTCAAGTGTTAATATTTTGATGTTCTCGAGCGTGAGTCATAATTCATAAGACAATAGGAAGAGGACAAGCCGCCAATGACGACTTCTACATACAAAACGACGCGTGAAACAGCCGCGAGCGATGGTACAGCATGATAATGCTCCGTGCAAGATTGAAAATAACCACATTCTTACGACCAAGACAATAGTTAAGAAATAAATGTTATAAGTAAATAATATTATGATTAACAATTCTAATGTATGATTCGCAAGTCTTCAACACCAGAATAACTCTGGAAAACGACGCCGTACCATTGAGGTGTTTCCTTTATTAAAAATCATCGATTGCTTTGTGTATATGCACAGAGGTAACCAACCTGTAATTGTTTATTTAATAAGTTGATATTATTGGTTTTTAAGGATTTATTTATTTCTAGAATTTTTTAATTAATCAGACGGAGACCTTTCCCATTCCAATGCAGTACATCTATTCCCGAAGGTTTCTGAAAAGAGTGATCTTTAACAATTAAGTGTATTGCAAATTCTGGAAAAAGCTGTACTATTTAGTGTTTTAACCGCCTCGTTTGAACATTTTTTACCCATGTAAAATTCTGGATAATCATTGAGTCTAATCTTGTAAGTGTTATATTTATTTTATCCTTTGACAATTCAAAGAATAAAGAAAAAAATGTGTCGACTTTTGGTCAATGCTACCCATTACCCAATGTTATGGTTTTCCCAGCTTGTTATTAGTATGGGAAGCTGCTTGATTTATACGAGTATGTACATTATAGAAGAATACTCGTTCAAAATAATTATTTTATTGAAATTATAATCATGTTTAATGACAAAGTGATTGCGACCAGTGAATTTTTTTAGTATTACTTCTTCAAAAACAGAAATCTATTTTGTGGCACCATTTTAAATCAAAATTTAAAAACTAACTTAATTTGAACCACTTTTATATCTAAAAAAAACAACATATTTCATAAGCAATGCTTACGTCATTGGGGTTCACTTAAAACTATTTTTTATTACTATTTCAACAAACAATTGTCAGATATCTTGTATTTATTTAGGAGTTTGTTTACGTGTGTTGTTGGGGTTCTTCTGTGTTGTGTCAGATGTTTATAAATATGCACTTAATTTGCGCAGAAATAAAGCGCAGCTTTATTTCTAACACTTTATTTGAATGCAAATTTGAAAGGAATCTGATTACAATACATTTAGCTTTTGAAGCAAGAATTATATCGCTAGTCAGTAGATAAGTAATTAGATTTTTTTTAGTTGGATTTGCAACACTTCATATAATAAAAAAATAATTATAATAGTTAATCAAATAATAATAATTTCCTCACTTATTCAAATAAGAATTAGTCATTGCTCCGCTACCTTACACATTTTTAAAATTCACGTTTTTGATTCCCCTTATTATACTTTCTGTGGTCTAAAAGTGGGAACATTAAAGCACTCATTATTGGTTGTCCCGCTCTAAACAAAAAATATCCTCTCTTCTATCAAGCCTTTTTATATAAAAATGCGGTAAGGTGAGCTCTTCAAGTCTGAACTCGACTCAAAACTCATTAAGTGAAAACTTAACACTAACTTTTAAATGTTAACCAAAAAAATGCAAAAAAGGTTAATTTCTTAAGTAGGATATTAGGAAAATTATACGCTAAAACTACATAGGAAATTGGTCTAGAACAGTTGTTTTCAACCTGCCCCAAGGGGTACGCAAAGCGACAATTGGGCATACGCAATATCGTGTTTTGTTCAATTTCCCGTGTAGAATCACTGGTTCAAATGCCCGAAGTCGTGTTACATTCTGTTTAAAATTGCATTAATTATATTAATGTGACTTGCTTGTTAAATTCATCTAGTAATAAGAGTATTAAAAAATTACAAATGAAACATGTCTTGCATTACACGTGTACACAAGATAAATAGAGGGTAAGGGGTACAAAAATGTGTAGTAAGAGTCCAGGGGTATGCAGGCTCAAAAAGGTTGACAACCGCTGGTCTAGAACCCCACTGTAGCATCCCACCTGAATTACTGCATAAGTGTAATCTTTCTAAGCAATAAAACGCAATTTGTGCTGTAGCAGACATACTAGAATAAAAACCTTGCAACGCCAACTCAATGTGCGGCAACGATTACCCTAGTATTATCTATTTACAAATTAAAAAATAAAATGTTACCAGAGTGTATGTTTAATAATGTTAGAATTAATAGTACAGTTCATTGCTACCCTACGAGAAACTGCAACAATTTTAGGTTTCCCAAAACAAATTTATCGGGAACACAAAATAATATTTGTGTTCCCGTTACTGTTCCTGTTCCCGTTACGTTTGTGTTACTCTTGAAATGTTGTTTTGTTCATTGGTCAGAAGTCCACTGGAGTATGCGTCCCCGGTATGGAATCCTCAATATACAGTGGGTTGCCATATTAATAGGGACACCTATGAAAAATACGTTTTTCTCACTTTGTACTCGCAATACAAAGATATTTATGACTTTAGGTACAGTTTTTATTATTTATTAATAAGAACAATTCATTTGGATAATTTATAGACCATATTTGTTGTAAATTTGCATTTATTTTTTTTTGTTTTGTTATTTTAAAACATTATCGCACAGAAAGCTAATATTTTGTAATACCGCCTTTGGCCGCAATTACAGCTTGTACACGCCGTGGCATACTCTCAATGCACAGTTTTGCATTTCGCTTTAGCTCAGGAGAGTGATGCCATACCCGGATGAGGTTTTCGATGAGCTGCTGCTTGGTAGTGATCACTTCCTTGGCAATCTCCCTCTTCGTGAGCTCCCACAGGTTTTCAATGGGGTTCATGTCAGGGGAATTCCCAGGCCAAGGTAAAACCTGCACGTTTTTTTCAGCTAGGAATGCAGTGACAGACCTGGCTTTATGGCAGGGTGCGGAGTCATGCATAAAAACAAAATCCTGGCCACCAGGGAACCATTCTTCGACTTGAGGTATCAACCGATTTTCCAGTACTTGTCTGTACTGATCCTGCCTCATAGTCCCTTGCACGATGTGGAGGCGCCCCATCCCCATGGAAGAGATGACAGACCACACCATGATACTGGTAGGGTGTTTAATCGTCTCCACAAGGCAGTCCGGGTGGAATTTCTCTCCCTTGCGTCTTCGGACGAACGATGATTTGTCCACCAAAATTTGGAAAATGGACTCATCAGAGAAGCACACCTAGAAAAGTCTATAATCACACCACTGGAATTTTTTAAAAGCTTGTAAACCACAATAATGTTACATAATTACCTTATTCCAGTCCTCAATAGTCATGTGTTGGTGTGCTTTGGCCCATTCCAGTCGTTTCTTCGTCATGGCTGCTGTGAGGCGAGGTTTTTTAGCTGGCCGATAACCAACAAGGCCCTCCTCCGCCAATCTCCTCTGGACTGTCCTTTGAGAGACCTTGATACCTCCTTCATTGATCAACAGGGTCAGAAAAGAAACACTTTTCTTGCGATTTTGTAGACACACGTCTCTGATTTTGCGGTCAGTACGAGGTGTGGTAATTCTTTTTCGGCCACATTTCCCATTACGATCCGCTTCAAGGGGTACATTTTCATAGATTTTTTTCTTTATCCTATTAACAACAGACTTTGAAACACCTGCAAGGGCTGCTATTACCCTCTGGGAATGTTTAGTGTTTAGTAAAAGTGTTTTTATTTCCGCACATTTCCTTGGGGACGTATCTGAAGACCTGGCCATCCTGAAAAAACACAATATTGGGGTCAATATGGCAAAACTATTCATTGAAATAAAAAAAATGAACTAAAACTACACAAAATTAATAGATAATTAATTATTACTTACTTATTTGTACAGCTGAACTTATAAAACTCCTTAAAATAATTATTTTGAATATTTATTTACGAGACGCTCGATCACGCGTTTTCACAAAAATGCTGGCCACTTAGAAATAACCTTAAATTTTTGACAGATGTGAAGCTTTGCCAGTGTTGCCACTTCTTAAAAGTGTCAGTGGTGATACCAGCAGCAAAAATAATAAGGGGATGGCCACCATATCCAAGTAATTTAGAAGTAGAGACAACGTTAACATCAAAAAACCAAAAAAATGTTACTGTCCCTATTAATATGGCAAGGTACTGTAAGGTGTACATAGATATAGTAGAAAGTATACAGAATAAATTCTCTAAATATTTATTCAAGAAATACAACAAAACTACAAATAACATGTCTGAATTGCTATCCACTATTGGTTTAAATGTCCCAATGAGGCGTACCAGGCACACTTCTCTTTTTCATATAGAATCCAATAACACTAATGCAGCGAGTAACTCACCAATTACTCGCGCAATCATAACTTATACCCACTATGAAAAATTACTACACTTAGACATTTTTCATGATTCCTTGCAAACATACAAAACTAATTTATTAAATTTCTTGGCGTGATATAATTGTTTTAAAATTATTTACACTTAACTTTTCATTAAACTTTAATCAGTCAATTACAATTAGTGAGCACATAATTCTTGATTTTAAAATGTCTCCTTATCCCCCCCCCCTTTTTTTTTCTTCCTTTTTATTATTATTACTCATTCATTCAATAATTAAGTTACTAGACCGGTTCATATCTCAGGCATAATTACCAAATGACATTCTATGGACTTACGTAATAGGTACATAACCATGTAATAATTTAATTTAACATACTTCTAATCTGTATTATAATGTACTGTGTATGTCTTAATTAAAAAAATAAAAAAAAAATAAAAAAATTATGAAGGTTTTAAAATGTTCAATGAACTCCCTATAATTGTTAACGAGGCTAAAAGTCTAGCATTTTTTCGTGGATTAATTGTGGTAAATAATATTTTAGTAGTTTGAGAAAAGAAAATATTAGATATAAGATGTAAACATTTTATAACTACATATGTACTTAATAAAATATACCTAAAAAAACTTTTTTCGATGGAATTGATAAATTTATAGATTTTAACATTTAATTGTGGTAAATAATATTTTAGTAGTTTTAGAAAAGAAAATATTAGATGTAAGATGTAAACATTTTATAACTATGTACTTAAATAAAATATACCTAAAAAAACTTATTTCGATGGAATTGATAAATTTATAGATTTTAACATTTACATGAAATTAATGCACAAATTCGCCTTCCGTCTCTTCATTTTTTAAGTGTGTCCGTAAAGTCAGAAACATACCAACGTAAACAAACACCTAATTAAAATGTTGTAAACCCCTAATTATCAATTTTTCAATAACTATTTAGTTGCAATAAAATGAAGGTAATTTATAATGCGAAAAATAAGAAACGCTATTCTATTTTTGTTTTCAATAGCTTCTTCCATTGAAAATCCGTTAAAGAATCTCTGAAGGGAAATTCTCAAAAGCTGTTATAACATTTTTACTTTCTTTTAGTTTTTTTTTTTATTCTTTTATTTACTTTAGAAGCAGGTTCGCGGAAGGTTTACTTTATTCCCGTTGTTTTAGGAATTTTTGTACACTGCTTGTTCCACTTCCCATGGCGATACAATGTTTATCTTGCTTTGATCGGGAGCAAGTCTTAAAATATATATTTTTGAAGTTTTATTATCTTTATTTTTTTTGTGAGATAATGAAGTCCTCCCTGGAATCTGTGCTGAGGATTTAATTACTTGAATAATATGAAGTTTCTAAAAGAATTATACTCTACAAGAAGCAAAAGGTTTTCCATTTCAGTAATGCTAAATGATTGTAACAATAAAAATAATATCAAGACTATTATCATCTTCCCTATCTTCTTCCATCCACCATATCCTACAACCAGGGATGGGCAAAATACATGATTTGCTGTAATTAAAATACAAATTACAAAATACTTTTACGGTTGTATTTAAAATGCGAAATACAAAATACTTTCGAGTCGTGTATTTGAAATATAAAATACAAAACACAGTATTTTAACCATATTTTTATTTCAAATACAAAATACATTTGGTTTGGTAGAACCTTTGGTTGCAATAAATTGTCATAAGTGCCCTTATTTAAGGGTGCGTTTCTATAGAAGCAAAGACGCTCAAAAATTGACCAATCATATTGCTCAGAAGATCTCATCTCCCCTCCACTTGTAAAGTTTTATGGTATAGGACCCAGGTGTTAGATAATAATAACAATTATTATAATAACACAAAATTTGTATAGCACAGTTTTGTGTTATTTCACTTCATGTGCGCTCTACTGTAATTAACTTAAAAATAATCTAGTATTCAGTCAAATTATTCCTATAGTGCTTGATCTAATTTACATAATGTAAAATACAAATCAATGACAAGTATAATATAATATGATAGAAAATGTACAATAACAGTGCTATTATAGCACAGGACGTGTTGCCAACACTAAATATTAACATACATAATATGTTGCTCTGGATTCTGGCGTTTTTAGTATACGTATTATCTATGTCAGTTTATTTTTCATTATCATTATTAAGATCGCTAAATGTATTTGAAAGTGTAGTTTGAAGCCATAAGTATTTGAAATACAAAATACCTCAGCATCAGGTAATTGAAATACAAATACAAGATACGTATTTGTATTTCAAATACGTATTTCAATTACAAGTAATTCAAATACTGCCCAGCCCTGCCTACAGCCTCATAATATGCCCCAATCGGGGTCGCCATAATCCAACTGGCTCCGGATGGTATTCGAATAAAAAAAATTGTTACAATAAATAAGCTGCGCTTTCACTAAGATTTAAATCATCCTGCGTAAGCATTTTACCTTTATATCAAGAAGCATCTTTTCTTTTGATTGGGTTTCTTGAGTGGTAGATACCCTCAACATCGCCCTGACAAAATATCCCCATTCAAAAACGAAACTTTGCTCGAAATGCATTAGCCATGTCCGGTGACCTAATCTTACCTAACCTTAATAGCCAGGTACTTTCTAACCTTCATGTTCATCATCTCTTTCCCTTCCCACTCCGTACTGTCTCACAACATACTCCATTTAGTGATGCTATATTCCCACCATTGATATATATACATCTCTATGAGTCCCACTGACTTCTGGCTGTTCAAATAAAAATATGTAGACATAGTTGTCATTAATTTTATCTGATTCTACACTAATAATTGATTAAAACTTTTTCTAAAGATCTAGGTTCCTAATTACATTATTATATAATAAATACATTATATATATAATAACACACTATTAATGCGCAAATTTAGATTTTCTTTGTCGTTTTTAATGCGTCATTCTTGTTAGTTTATCACACAAATCTATACATTTTCACAGTAGGACAATCTGCGACATCTATACCGTAAATACCTGTTTTCGTTTATTTTGGAACACACCGGTAAATCTGTGCAATCAGCTTAGAAGTGTTTCAAAGGTACCAAATTGATATTTACTTTTAAATATCTCATAGCATAACACCAAATCATATTATGAAACCATATATAAAACGCTCTGCGATGATTTTCAACAAAATTGGCGATATGAAAGAATAGCTAATCATTTGGTATTATAATTTCTTCGCTTTGCGCATAGCATAATGCCTACATAAACGTTTTACATTATAGATATATAGATTCCAATAGGCTTTGTTTTCTTGGAACCTATTATATTTTTTCTCGTGGATTTTCTACTTTCTACCTAGATATGAGATGGGTTTTATTTATTGTACCACGCTGGACATTGGAGTAAATTCAAGAACACTCGCGCGAAAAGCATTTTCTCCGCCAGCAAAAAAAAAAACAAAGCATTCACACAGCATTATTTTAACTTACTGAGAGTGGTGAGTTCGTTTTTACTGGGTAGCAAGATTTATCAGCTTCTTGTTCAAATTCTTGATTAAATTCAAGAACGCTCCCACAAAAAGCACTTTTATCACGAGTAAAAATGGGAAACAATGCACACTGCGTCATTGTCGCTTACCGAGATTGGTGGGATCTTTTTTATGAGGTGGTTAGATTTATCTGTTTTATGTATGTGCGCGGAGCCTCTGCAGAGTTGAACGGCCTGCGCACTGCATAACGGCAACCACCGAGACTTCCATCAACAGAGGCCTCCAAGTGACCATTCCTAAGGAGAAGTAACGAGCCGCAATGAAAAAAAACATCATTCAGATCACGTCGCCGAAAACATGCACCAGATGAGAAACTGTCAACGTTTATCTGGTGTCTTTATTTAGCCGGGTATTTTTAGATTTGTGTACCGTATCACATTTCAAACGTTCGAGTTCGATTTCCATTGATTGCGGTGGTCACCGAGGATGAGATTCGATGGTCTTGTTACTGAGGGATCAATTATAACCTCTCTTTCTGTTGAATGTGTAGTTTATGAGAAAGAGGGAGAGGTTAGTTACCACGAATGTATCTTCATGTATCTGGTGTATACAGACACAACCATTATCCACCACTGGTCCAATGGCGACATGTTTGCACGTATCTGATTTCCAACCTTGCTGAATGCACCACAATCTACATGATGGAGGAATTTGATATGTATGTGATTGATATTTGAAATCAATTTGTATCGTTTTGCCTTCGTTTACGACTGCTTCAGAGTCAAGTGTGACAGCTCGTAAGGTGAAGCTTATTGAGAAATAATTTTAGATTAACGTTTACTACGAATCGGTTTACATTTTAAACACCAAAAAATAAGCTTTGTCTAAATTGAAGCCTTTCCTATCGTTTTGCTTGAATAGAATTAATATAGAATGCTTAATTACACTATAAAAATATAAACGTAAACTACTTAAAATATTATTTTTTTAATTATTATAAGCAATAATTATTAGCCCGAAACACTCATCTACATTTAAAAAATCTCCCGAGAAAAGATACACGCCGTACGTACATAGATACATGGGTAGGAGATAAGCCGACGTAGCTCAGTGGTTAAAATAGCATCTGACAGGATATCAGAAGGACACGGGTTCGAGTCCCGTCGGCGGCATATATCTTTTCTCGGGAGATTTTTTCAATGTAGATGAGTGTTTCAGGCTAATAATTATTGCTTATAATAATTGTTACCCTTTGTAACTAACTAACTAACCATCACGCCGTTTCCCCGCAGGGGTAGGCAGAAAGGACGGACCGCCAAACAACTCGATCTTGGCACACATTCCTTGCCTCGTTTACATCATACAACCGTTTGTGCTATGCATAAAAATCTTGTCTTAGACATTAGTTTATCAATTAAAAAATAATTATTATTATTAGAAAAAACTTTAAAAAACAACAATTTTATGGGTAAGATTGTCTATGATTTGATTACCTTTTTCGTTTCCTAAAAAATAATTCACAAAATAAATAAAACCACATTTGCGCGAAAAGCAACTGTTTCTGGATTGCTTTTTCCATGAGATTTTTATACCTGTTACCTATATTCGTGGAGATGTAAGGCACATTAAAACATACAAAATGTTGGCTGGTGTATTCCTCTTGACCATATGATTAGTTTGAAGTTATCATATTTAAGTCAATATATTTAGTGAATATAAAGTTATGATAGCTTTTTCAATGCAACAGTTGTGAAGATATTGGATTTGAATGTAAAAAAATATTTATTCATTCCGAAATGCACGCGGTCACATTTTATATCACGATTGAAAATGCCCTAACGTGAAAGTGAATGGGTCGCTCCTGTGACTCGTTCTTGAATTCAATAGCTCGATTATATAATGATTTGCCGGCCTCTGTAGTTCCTCTCTCCTACAACATTGTACAGGTTCACTCCTTAATTTCTTAATTTCTTCAAAATACCCCCCCCCCCCACATCATCCCCAAATAAAATAATGTGTTATTAATACAATTAGTGGTGTTAATATCATTCCCTCTAAGGTAGGTATTTAATATAACTAGCAATTATAACCCGCTCCGCAGGTTTTTCCTGCTAGGTCCTGAGGGTGGCTTTTCGTTCGGCTTAGCCCAGTTTGAGTGTTGGTGACCATTTTATAAATCCGATAGGAACTGGTTCCAAAAATAGCCGGTTCCTCAGATGCAGTGACAACTAGTCACCGGGACAAAGTATCCGTGGCAGGCAATGACGTCATATATAATATACAGACGCGTGGTATTATTATTAAAAACTGCCAGTTACAATAATAATCAAACTATCATCAATCTCTCCATACCCGTAGAGATTCACGAAATTACAAATTCGATAGTACCTACTTACGCTTGCCAGCCGACGTTCCATAAGCTAGCTGTCAACGTAAGTGGCGCGATCTTTTGGCATTATTGAATACTTATTGAATTCAGTTCTATTACAAATGTAGCTTTTAACAAACTTCAAGTACGAAGATGGTTTTGCATAAGGCGCGGCGTCAGAGGTGTATTCGAAGTCGGGCTCTTAAATTTCAACCGTACATATGCTAGGCTATTTATAATCCAAACATCTCCCGTGTATTTTTTGTATGTAAGGATATTTAAAACGGTTGTCCAATGTCTCTTTTTCATCTCCTACTACTGGAGATAATACATTTAATTACGTACAGTTATCATACGTCAATGGGTACAGTAAAAATAATGCTATAAAGAAATTTAACGCACGTTATACGTATTTTAATGAGACCTGCATTAATCTACACCTTTTCTGTTTCTCCTGGGGAAACGAGAGTTTTTCCTGTATAATACTATCACATAAAATAAAACACTTTTAGAATACATTAAAGCAAGATGGAAGTATGCCCACCCAAAAAAGCATTAAGGATCAGATAAAACTAAGCTTCTTGTAATCCGGCCATGTTATTGATTGATCTTAAATGAACAGGTATCTTAATGCACGGTGCCTATGAAACTGCCATTCATAACTTTAATGGACAACTTCAATATTAATGAATGTTTCTGCTATTTATGGCAGTGAGCTCTTGCGAAGAAGAAATAAATAGCAGCTTGATCGAAGCACCTTAATGAATTACCTACCTATCATAGGAAGTACACACGCAGTCATTAATTGATGATTTCGGAAAAGTTATCATGCATTTTACTCCTATTATTACTGTATTATGTTGCCTTTGTGAAAGTTCATTATAAATGATTACGGAATAACTTCGTAGTAATTTTTTTGATGAATTATTTACAAGTATTTAAAAAAAATTAACCAAATTAAGCTATTTAGTAATTATTTAGAGTTTTAACTGGATTAATAGTTTTAATAAACTACTAAATAAATTCAATGCTTTATTTATTTTTCTTATGATTTATCTGTACCTAAGTTACAATATGTCCATTTTATGTCTAATGTACAGGGCTGGTAGTTTTCAGTTTGCTCTTAAATTATTTCAAGAAATCTGTAGAATCTCACGGTCTTTAAATATATAGTTAGCAACTATTTGTAGTAAATTATACGTAATTTTTAAACGACTTCGAAAAGGAGGAGGTTCTCAATTCGACTGTATTTTTTTTTTATGTTTGTTACCGCAGAACTTTCGACTGGGTGAACTGATATTGATGATTCTTTTTTTATTTGAAAGCTGGTGCTTCCCACCGACTCCAAAAATAACAATCGTACCTACATATTGATGAGTAGAAAAAGTAAGTTAATTATTAAGTTGTAGAAGAATACGAAATAATTTTTTACTTTTTAGTGCATTTTTTGGAGGCCTTTTTTGTTTTGTTCAAATTTTTGTTTATTATGTTTATTTTTTATATGAAATTATACTCTTTAGTGTAATATTCAATTACAATTTGGGAGGCTGGTATGGCTGGTAAGCAGTGGAGTAGCGTGCCTTGGAGGGGCCCTGTATCAAAATTAGTTGGGGGCCCAAATGAAAGATAAAGATTTCTCACAAAATTATTAGTTTTTACAAAGGTAAAAATCCTTTTAACTTTTCTTATGATATGAATGGTATTTACAATATAATTTAAATATTTACAAATAAAATTATTAATTTCTAATATACACATCCGAAAGATTATTTATTTTATCTAGATTTTAGAACAATTTTTGTTTTGCAATGTGATAAAAAATAACCAATATAGAGGTATATTTAAAATGTAAATTGTCGCTACCGCGACTGAATCGGTATACGTTTTGGAGATACGCGGCCCGGGGTGTCATGGGGTGAGGTTTGTCTAGGTTTTAGCGAAGTACACACTGAACCTGAATCTGTACACACTGAACCTCAGATTCCTACCCACCCCTCATACACCCCTCATCCTTCCCAGTACTTCCTCTCCAAATACCCTCCCCACAGCATCTCCAAAGGTGGCATAGGCCCTGAGGGAAATTATTTTCCTCAGGGCCTCCTGTGTGGAGCTAATTTAAAAAAAAAAATACTGTAGAAATGTTGAACAAGAGCAGGTAAGGTAAGGTAAGGTACCTGCTTGAAAATAAATTTTATAAGTAATCTGAGCGCTTTTAATTAATTTTCTTCAACTTCAAAGGACCCTTTTTGGATTCATTCATAAGAATAATTCCTAGAAATTTCTTCATTCTTCGTCAAATCTTGGCAGTCAGGAACCACCCCATCCCCCAACCGGGTACCATTATATCTTGCCAAATAAATTGCAGTACTTAAATATGAAGTATTAATGTCTCCTACATTAATCGGGATGAACTCTCGTTAATCAAAACATTAATCTCTGGCCTTATTAATGAGATAAAAGGCTAAATAGTACGATTATAATGACCTCATTAATATTATTTATGGCCGCTGGAAATTGTGTCTTGGAAAATCAAAAAACTCTTTTTTGCATCATTTTATAATTATTTGAAAGCGTTTCCCATTTTCTTAAAATACACCATACAAAATACAAAGGTGACAAATTAAAGTAAAAAAATTATTATTTTTTTAAATTCCCTTCTTACATTTTAAATGTAATGTAATTTCTTACTTTTATTAAGAGGGCATTACCAGAGAAAACCGGAAATACGTCATTTTCAAAAAAGTTTTTAGACGTATTGACTCTTTTCCACAAAAAATTATAAATGGATTTCGAAAGATTGTTCTTTTATCTAGCATTCGTATGTAATTAATTTTGAGAAAATTTTTTAATTTTTAGTATAATAAGGTTATTCCATAGGTCGTTGGCAGATTTGTTCAATTTTCAAAAAAATTTTTGTATTATGCCACACCCATTTCAAATAATCAAATCATGCAGTAAAATAAATCAATACATTATCTAGCAAACGTATGTTTTAGAATTTTAATTTTAGTTGCAATAAAATCATTAAAAAATATGTACGTACATGCGTTTCTTGGCGAAAATTGGTCCGTTTGTGTATTTATTTGCGCACTTACAAACTAATATATTTCAGATTTTTTCCACATTCTAATTAAATTTAGACATTATTAAAAAATGATAAATACTTATAATCAAAAAATAACTACAAAAAGTACATTATTTTAATAGTTTTATCATCACGCCTTTCAGCATTTTTGGATGAAGGTATAAATTAAAGCTAATTTGAATTGAAATAAATTCGATATTGAGTTATAATTTTAAAAAGCTGGTACGGAGAATAATTAATCTTTCTCGTTGTAACCGCCCTGCACGATCTTAAGAACAACTTTCGACGAAATGTGGATTTTCGTCTGCTGGCTGGTTAAACGCTCTTAAACAAATATATTTATTTGTTTAAAATAAAACAATAACTTTGTAAACACCACATTTATTTTCTATATTTTATGCCGACCGGGTTTCGCTACAACCTTAGCTTCTTCAGGGCAGTATAGTACTCTACTAAAATTAAGTAACATGTATTATAGATAATCAATGGTTAACAATGGTTTAACAAAAAATCGGGCGTCACCCTAATGCACAGAAACACGATAGGTATCAGATTAGGTAACTTAGAGGCACTAGAATTAAGGATGGCCAAAAACATTACTAGTAAGGTAATTAACAATCGTATACATTAAATAAAAGACCAATACTAAGGTTGTTCCCTATTGACAAACAACATTTCCTTTCCCTTCCAAATTCTCTATATACACTTACGCCTACTTCTTCATTCACTTGAGGAGTCCAGCCCATTTGGTTTTAAACCAAATATTTATTTATAATTTATTTATTAACTATCAACGGGGCTTTTACATGACAAGTTTATAATACAGAGACAGTTTTTAAATAAAAAAGATAAACTATAAAAATATAACTAGTAAACATCGTATGAAAGGTAGGTATACAGATAAATTTAAGGAAAGATAGTGAGTGCATTACAATAAAAGAGAAAGTTTCTAAGTTGTAAATGGCGTAGAAATAAACTAGTAGGTGTGTTAGTAATTACAAAATTTACAGGTGACTGATTAAATGTGATTAATAATACAGACAAAATGCAAGATACAGAAGAAGAAAACGGTAATAAGTTTTTACATTGTAGATTAATATAGAAATACACAAATATATGCAATGGACCCTATGTGATGCTCCTTAGGTATCAAAATATTCTACATAAAAAATATTGTTCAGATATTTCTTGAATAATGGTAAACTTGTATTAAATACATCGATATTTGAGGTGAATTTGTTCCCTAGTGTGTGTAGTCGAGAAATTGGTGCATGTATGTGGTAGTTGGTTACAGAATTATTTTTGCAGTATTATCTATGACACATGTAACTTAATTTTAGTAGAAGTCCTGAAGCCGAACCCGGTTGGCTTAAAGTATAGAAAATAAAAATGGTGTTTACAAAGTAATTGTTTAATTTTAAATTATAATGTCACGTCACAAAGTACTGCTTCATATGAACAAATATTTATTTGTATTCCGCATTTTCTGCTTAGAGTTAAATAAAAGTTTTTCAGAAACTTCCGAAATGTTTCATTCATTAGCGTTTGAATTGGATAAAAATACAGCATCAACTTCATCTCAATTCGTGTTGATTTACAAAAATCAACGGAAGCAGTCGCTTTTACAAAAATTCCGTAAAATTTGAATGTAAAGCGGAATGCGGTGGAACTTTTAATTAGCTCAATTGGATGTTACTCCATTTCCATACTGAGTTGCTCTCTTGATATTATATATAGCTCGCTCCCGTTATTGAAGGCTAAACCGGTAAAATGTTTAATTCATCGTTCAATACGTAATACGTATGGATAAATTGAGATTCATCTGTATGCTAGGTGCTAGCGGTATGGATTCAATTAATAATTTAATATGGTAGATGTGCATTCTTCCAGTGTTTCGTCAACACCGTTGTCAGTTGTTTGGCACTAAATTATGATGTCATTTAAGCAGATTTCTTGTTACATTAGCTTTACACGGGAGGCCCGGGGAAAATAATTCCTCTCAGGGCCTGCTTCATCTTTGGGGATGCTGTGTGGAGGGTCTTTTTAGGAAAGGAAAGAGAAGAAGGAAAAGCGTAGTAGGGGTGGGTTGGAATCTCGAGTCAATGTGTTCAGGAGTGACGGCCGTATGAATCCATTTTTTATTTTATTTTTTATTTATTTTTTTTTTATTTTTTTTATTTATTTATTTATTATTTTTTTACACTGCAGGTAAATTCCTCCCACACAGGAAGCCCTGAAGAAAATAATTCCCCTCACGGCCTGTACCATCTTTGGGGATGCTGAGAGGAAGGTCTTTTTAGGAAAAGAAGGAAAGGAAGTTCTTAGAAGGAAAATGGTGTTAGGAGTGGATAGGAATCTGGGAGTCTTTGTGTTCAGGAGTGACGGACGTGTGAATCCATCCCTCCCACTGCGGTACAAGGCGATGTTCCGAGAGAGTGCGACTGGAGAAGTCAAAGGGACTCCCTCAACCAATCTCTCCCAATCCGTCCTACCATGCAGCTAGTGGGCAGACGCATCCGCCGCCAAGACCCGAACAAATCTCACCCCATGAACCCGGGCACCCCTGCAAAGTCACCAAATATAATATGTATATAATCGTTTTTCATTTAAATAACAATATTTTTTATGCAGGTGTTAAATGGAAATCTCCAAATAGAGCTCTCCAATTCTAGACTAATGGCCAAGAAATCAAAGAATTAGAATTGTAAAGTACATTCACACAATTCTGAATCACATATTTTTCTCCGGATATGTTTGCGAACTAAGTTTCGTTTTCTCGTTGCTAGTATAATGTGGAATAGAAGCGTGGATGCTGACAAAAGCAACAGAAAATAAAGTAGAAGCCTTTGAACTCCGGGTTACATGTTGAAAAATCCCTGGGCAGACCGGATCACTAACATATTGGTTCTGACAAGGATGTCCAAGGACAAGGATAAGGAAACTATCTGCACTATCGAAAAGCTAAAACTGCAAGCAGCAGTGTAAAGTATAAACCAGATCTTTTTGTTTCAATAAATCAAACCGATCAACCTTTTTGAGACGAAACCAAAATTTGGGAAACATATACTCCGATGATGTAGATACATTTAATTCAGCAATATTGCACTGTAAGCTGACGTTAATACGTTTTTTGTCATCGAATAGAACTGATTTATATAGTGAACTCGTTTAACTATGGATGTTCAAAAGAACGCTGGTTGATATATGATTCATCATTCATCACTTGTTGAACTCCTTTGGAAAAATTTCTACGATAATGTAACATGAAAAGTATTTGTAGTTGTACATAATTGTAAAATTTCGACTTGTATTATATTCGTAAAAGCTCTGCGGGCGTTAAATAAATAAATTTAGTTTACAATAGACGTACAAGGAAATTTACATGAAAAATATATCTTAAAGACATCTCTGAGATCGATTTAAAAGCAAAGCGTTTTTAAATTATGTTTTTCAACCCCTTAAACCTTAAATGATTGAAATAGAGCATATCATTAATGCAATGTCTGTTTAATATCTTTTTCATTAATAAATTACACAACGAATTATTAAGATGTCGGAATATCTGCAAATAACACGAAGCTTAATCTCGAGTAATGAAAAGGAGATATTGATCAATCGATAATACTATTTTATAGTTATTTCTTCTCGCCCTTCCATGCTGTCAGATGATGTCAGCAGCACCGTCGTTACAATACTGATTTTGAGTAAGAAGATAAGACAATTTTATTACGTCTCTTTTATTGCTTGTATTTATCTCTTTCATTGTTTTGTATTTACTATTATATTAAACAGTCAACGGCCACTCAATTATTTATTATATTTAAAAAAAAATCTTCTTAGTGTATTTTTTTGTCTTCGCTTTTTCGAAACTGCTTAAGTCGTACCTATTCCTGCGTTATCTTTGTCTCTATATAACTTTTTTTGTACAACTGTGCCTTGAAGAGTCTTTGGCAGTGACAAATAATTAATTAACAAATCATGTTTTAATTCATTGATCTTCTCCATCCATTGTTTTACAGCCAAAAGGTTCAAACATTGTTCTTATGATTTTTCGACAAAACGCAATTATAATATTTTTTTAAATTAACTGAAGTTACTTTACTTTTAATGATAGGTATTTGGCTTATGTAATTAGTAGACTGTTTGATGGGCCGCTATTGTATATGCGCCTCGTGTAGCATCTGTCTGTATGCAGAAATTTAACATGTGGCCGTTTACTTTGGTTCATCAATTAATCCAATCTTTAATGATAACTGTTCATTTTTAATATCGCTAACTGCATCAGCGAAATTATTGCGGTTAATTATGTCAGAACCCGTTTTCTTCGTTGGATGATACTTGTGGTGGGTAAGGAGGTATAGCTCTGGTGAAACACAAAAATTAAGAATTAAATCGTTTAACATTCTCAGGGACAAAAAAGTCCGTTATTATTTTTATTTTTAATATCATTGTTTGGAAAATATATTATTGTCCTCATTATAAGGACTCTTATCGACGATCTTAACGAATTTGGTCCATAGAGCCGGATACCTTCAAAATCTCTTAGAACGTGTTGTTTCGCAAAGTTTGAACAATTCATCAAATTTCGAAGGTAATTTTCTTGTTCTGTGAAAGTTCTTTTCAATTTGTGTTATTATTTCAGTTATGTGAAGCAACTGGCTTGTAATGGTATAAAAGCAGATCTTAATAGAACATTCACAGTGTCGGTCCCTTGAAGGTCTCTGGAGATCTGAAGTCCGGCGTAAGAGCTCCAATGTTCACTTCTTTCGTCTTCTAAGACAAAAGGTTTTCGAACAACAATATTGTAGTTAAACTCGAATAATAACTCTTGTGTTAAAGTACTGGTATATTGGTTAATTGCGTATAAATAGATCAGAATAACTTGCAATAGAGGTGAGATAATTTTTAGATACTGGCTGTAGGCTTTCAGAAATGGAATTGTTGAATTTTAGCAAGGATTTGATCGCAATAGGTGTCATGACTTGACATTTTTGCATCAAAGCGTAGACAAAATGATACAAAGACAATTTTCCTGTCTAAAAATGAAGATAAAATGTGACGCAGCGGTGAAATTGAAAGTAAATGAGTCCATAGACAGAAATGAATCAAGATGAATTTAAATATAAAATGACAAGTAGAAATGAAATTAAATATTGCAATTAGGACGGCACAACACTCAACCCACAGAACATACAAATTAATTTTTAAATTTGATGAACTATTCAAATTCTGTGAAACAACTGACCCTTACTTTCCCTACTAATTGATATGCTCTCATGCTGGTACTACATGGGCTTATCTCTTGGATTGTATAACAATGGTTTTGAGCAAAGAGATAAGAACATCCCCAGAGAAGCTATTGCGTATGAATTAGGGGTTAACACGTGCACAATAAGAACCTACACGTATTTTCCATAATTTGTCTTCATAAATGTAAAACCCGAATAAACAAGTGTGATTCAATTTCTAATTATAAGATTTTATTTTTCGCTCTCCTCTGCTAAAATATCCAAACTGGAAATTAAGTAAAACAATATCCCTATAAAAATGTTTTATTGTTGGCATTTGATGTATGGATTCAGCTAAAACAGTTGTCATTTGTAACGTTGAAAATTGAATTAAAAAAAACAGCATTTCAACTATGATATTTGGCACGATATTTGTGTTAATTTCCCTTTCAATTTCTATTTAAACACGTTTTGAATGCCCGTGGTATCATAAAATAAAATACCGTTATTTACAGATTGGAACGAAAGATTTCCTTTAGTTCAACGTTCATATATATATCTTATCCATAGATAATAAACATGGCAGATATGACTTGGAAGCGTGTCACCAAGGCTGCGGCCAAACTGCACTATCAAAGCGACCCAGTCAATTAAATGTACGATTTGGTGTGTAGGCGAAGTTGTCGCTGAGCACGGACACGATTTGCGAAACTTTTGCCAACGATGCTTACGATATTTTTGGTTTTCGCAGTTTCATACCACTCGTGGTTCGTTCCGTTTATGGAGAACACCTAAAATTCTAAATTCAGGTTTCGAAAACTTCTAAAACATCCTCTTGCCTTTTCTCCTTCCATCCTTTGTTTCCTTCCATTTTAAAAAAAATTAGAACTTTTATACGCGTGGTCTCATCCTAATAATTTATTTATTTACACCCCGAAAAATGCTTTTAAATAGAAATAATACTTAAAATCATAAGTATGCTAAAATAAAGGCAAAATTGTAGATGGAGACGAGGGTATATTTAGAAATTTCAAAATTCAAAGTATGAAAGGGGATGAGGTTTATAAATATTTAGGATACCCGCAATCGAATAGATTAGATCACACTAGTATTAAAAATGATATTAGGATTAAATTTCAAACTAGGATCAGAAAAATTTTAAAATGCAATCTATCTGCTAAAAATTTAGTAAAAGCAATAAATACTTGGGCAATACCTCTACTAACGTACTCATTTGGCATAATTAAATGGTCCAATACAGATTTAGATAGTTTAGAACGATTGATTAGAACTACGTTAACAAAATTTAATTGCCATCATCCAAATTCAGCTATAGAACGAATTAATTTACCTAGAAATTTAGGAGGTAGAGGTGTAGTCAAAATAACATCTTTGAAACACAATCAGGTAGAAATGCTTAGAAATTTTTTCCATAGGAAAGCTAATAGCTCAGAAATGCACAAAATAATTTGCAAGGCAGATAGAAATATTACACCTTTAAATTTATATGACGAGAATGCCAACATTCTTATAAATACTAACCAGGAATTATTAGATTCCTGGTCAAATAAAATTATTCACGCAAAACACTTCAATTATCTCAACCAAACGTATGTTGACAAACTTTCGTCAAACAAATGGTTGAGTATTGGAGAGTTGAGCGCAGAAATAGAAGGATTTATGCTTGCCATTCAAGATAGAGTCATTAATACTAAAAATTATAGAAAGCATATAATCAAAGATATAAATCAAATTGATGATTTATGTAGAAAATGTTTGGCTTTTCCCGAAACTATAGAACATATTATATCGGGATGTTCTATATTAGCGCCTTCCGAGTATACATTTAGACACAATCAGGTTTTAAAAATAATTCACCAAAGTTTGGTAATTAAACATAACTTGATTGACTGCCGTAATATAGTACCATATTATGAATATGAACCAAATTCATTTTTAGAAAATGAATTTTATAAAATATATTATGATAAAACTATACTAACAGACAGAACAATTAGTCATAATAGACCTGATATAGTTTTACATGACAAAATTAAAAAAATAACTTATATCATTGATGTAGCTATTCCAAATTCCTGTAATATTCAAAAAACTATTTCTGAAAAAATAAGAAAATACACAGATTTAGGAAATGAGATTAAAAGAATTTGGCATTCTCGGACTATAAAAATATTACCATTTGTTATTTCGGCCACTGGCATAATACCTAGGAATCTGATTCAAAATTTAAGCATATTAGATTTGTCAAAGAATTTGTATATAAAAATGCAAAAATCAGTCATTTTAAATACATGTAGGATTACAAAGGATTTTTTAAATATTTATATTGAGGGATCAGTAGGATTTATAGGTTCAATTAGAAATGCCACAGAGCCGAACCCTCTGATATGAAAATATCTGGAGTCGGTGAATTATATTCCCATTTGGTCTCTATTAGGTTGACATGTTGTTCTTGTATTGTTTTGTATTTATAATACTTATATAGTGCAATTGCATAGCGTGGGTTGACTAGATGATCATTCGGGGAAGTGTGTGAAACGGTTTAGTTTTTCCTTCTTTTTTTCCTTTTTTTTTTTTTTGGGGAAAATTTAACCCGGACATTTAAATCTGGTGCATATTGTAGTGTACACAGATAACTCCATAACATCCTTCCCCAAGGCATAAAACTTATAAAAAATTCTAATGAGTACAAATT
This sequence comes from Limnephilus marmoratus, assembly GCA_917880885.1. Lineage (NCBI taxonomy): Eukaryota > Metazoa > Arthropoda > Insecta > Trichoptera > Limnephilidae > Limnephilus > Limnephilus marmoratus. Next base: position 17,831,563 of record OU862910.1, on the reverse strand, counting down.
AAAATATGGCTGAAAAAGGTTAAGAGAGACGCTTTTCCACAAAAAATTATAAACGGATTTCGAAAAATTGTTATTTTATCTAGCATTCGAATGTTTTAAATTTTGAGAAAAAATGTTTATTTTTAGTATAATAAGGTTATACCATAGGTCGTTGGCAGATTTGTTAAATTTTCAAAAAAGATTTTGTATTAAACCACACCCATTTCAAATCATATAATCATGCAGTAAAATAAATCATTACATTATCTGGGTATCGTATGTTTTAGAATTTTTATTTTAGTTTAAATAAAATCATAAAAAATATGTACGTACATGTGTTTCTTGACGAAAATTGGTCCGTTTATATATTTTTTTGCGCACTTACAAACTAATATATTTCAGATTTTTTTAACATTCTTATATAACTTAGATATTATTGAAAAATGATAAATACTTATAATAAAAAAATTATTTCCAAAAGTACATAATTTTAACAGTTTTATCATCACGCCTTTCAGCATTTATGGATGTAGGTATAAATTAAAGTAAATTTGGAATGAAATAAAATCGATATTGAGTTATAATTTTAAAAGCTGGTACGTAGAATAATTAATCTTTCTCATTGTAACCGCCCTGCACGATAGTAAGAACAACTTTCGACGAAATGTGGATTTTCGGCCGCTGGCTGGTTTGACGCTCTTAATGAAAAACCCTAATAAATACACTAAAAACGACATAGAAGACAATTTAACTATAATTTAATAACTTTATTCAATTAAATGAAGACAATATTAGCGAAACTCAATCGAAAATCTGAGACTGAAAAATCAGAAAAGATATTGGCTCCACTGGGACTCGAACCCAGGACCCTTTGCTTACAAATAACTTTAGTCCGCCACAGTTCACGTTCTGCACAGAACCCCCTAGTGAGGAGGACTACGAAATACAATTTCTTTACTTAAAATCACCATTATATTTTGTATGTGCAATTACTTTATATAGTCGCTAAAATAAAAACAATAAAAAATATAGTACTCAAATGAGTTTTGTAACTCATCAGGATTGGCCTAGCAAAAATTAAAAAACAATTATGTAGAACATAATAATAATGAATGTAGATGTAATTAAAAAGCAAGAGCAAAATTAGTGTACGAATATACAAAAAAATATAGCTGAGGTGATACAACTAATTTTACAATAAGAATGAGAAAAAAAAGAAAAATATTCAAATAAAGATACAATAGAAATACTCATGTAATAAGTAAAATGTTCATTAATTTCAACTTTGTATTTACTGAAATACTGAATCCAAGTTATCTAGAGTATAAAAATTATTACCAAGGGCCAATGTTAATAAGTCTCTGTGTGAATAATGGTTCATTTCCATTGTCTCCAATATCCACGACCCTATCTGTCTTTGATTGAGCTTTTGAGGACTTTTGAACCCTGTCCATCAGTAAATTGTATAGGAACATAAAACGTATTTTAATAAAAAGATTGTTTGACCACATTCGAGTTGTCTTATTATTTTATGGCATCCTGTCGCAGGCCACGGCAAATGACATGACATGTGACTGTGACTGCCTAGTGCCCACTCCGTGATCAGGCCCCAGACCCAGACGTGCTCGTGGGTTCCAATGAACCTTATTGGGATATTAATGTTCGACACCGTGTAATGTGAGACACTGAGTTTTATAATGCTGCCGGGTAATAAAATATGTTTACGTTTGAGAATCGGAATTAATTAACTTCATCTCTCTTTATTGCTTGGTTTGCTATTATTATATTGGATTAAATTTCGGTAGATTTTTCGCAATATTCACAGAGGGATAATATAGATAGTAACTATCTCTGTGACTTAAAGAAGTGGAGTTTTTAAAACAATGTACGCCCATTGGGCTTTTTGTGTCAGCAATTTAAAAAAGTAATTGTGTTGATTGTTTGAGCTATTTTATTTCTTTTGAAGCCCCTGGTAGTAATCGGCGTAAAACCGGTCCGATTTATCACCAAAGTAGACATTTATTGCATAGTCAGTACAGAAGTTGGACACGACAAATTAATTCAAAGTTTAGACATTATTTTTTTTTATGTGACACCACTACCCAATTTGGTCCAGCTCGACAAATTTTAAAGGTCGTATTTAATATGTTAAGTTATATTTTTTATTCCAAATTAATAAATTTCTTTGTTTTAACCACGTTTATTGTTAAAATTATGTTAAAAACCACTTTTATGGTAAAAACCGACATGTTTTGGGAGCGATGCTCACTTCCTCGGGGTTTACATAAAACTAAATTACAACATTACTTACAATTTAGGGTGTCAATGGAAAGGCGTGAGTGGAGGGGGAAGGGGGTAATAAGGCATAATTTACAAAGGGAACCAGTTTAAAACAAAGAAATCTATTAATTTTGAATTAAAATGGCATCACAAAATTAGTTTGCTGTGTTTAAAGAAATACATTTTTTTATGTGAACACCACAAGAATCCCAAGTGCTTCAGACTGTGCGAAGTCAGTGAGACCACGGCATCTCTAATTGGGGTATGTTATTTACGGAGCAGGACTAGGAACGATCTGGTGAAGAGAGAGGTTAGAAAATACCAGGCTCTTCAGATCTGATCACCAAAAACGCCTAAATTATTTTCAAAGTTTCGATTCTAAACGCTGGTCTTTCACTAGGGTGATACTGAGAGAATCTGCTACACTCTTTACCAATATTAATCTTGGTAGCTCGGCTGATTTAAAAGTGATGAGATTTTTTAGTATTTTAAAAATAATTGAAAAAACGTAAGTTTGAAGTTTGCTGGTGATGTGTCGAAAACGGTAGCAGAAAATATTAAAAAAATCTCAATGTACATTCTTTACTCTTTACTCTTTACTAAGTATAAAATGAAGTCGCTCACGCTGAATGTGCGCTTAGATCTTTCAAACTACGCAACGGATTTTCATGCGGTTTCCACCAATAGATAGAGTGATTCATGGGGAAGGTTTTTAGGTATATAATTAGTTAAGGTTTTGTGTAAGATGAGTGAAATACATAATATATCTGGCCAAGCGGCAGCGGGCAGCAGGCAGCGGATAGCGGGCAGCATGGTGTGGATTTGATTTAACAGATGGCGTTGGTTATAAAGTTATCGTTAGCCACAGCAATGTGTGGCCGGGTCTGCTAGTAGAAAATAAAACTTTTCAAAATAAAACCTCTAGAAATTTTTATATAGTTTATGCCTAAGAAATACGAAAAAAATTTTGAAAAACAAATTTTCCTTCAAATAAGATCACTAATTATAGGTACCTCTGGTCACATCTTGTATATATTATTAGATATTATACTATCAAATAAGGGGCCGATTTGATTCGGTGTCCTGACCTGGATTGAGGTGGTTTGGAACCAGCAATATTTCATATCGAAGGCGTGCTCAGTTCTGAGAAGAACAGTTCTCGGAAGCGGCAAATTGTTGGAGGTATTTCCTCCTCCGACATGTCCAATTCTTTTGTAACGCGTAATTAAATCTTTCCGAAGCGTAAAAAGCTCCTCCCTATTGTCGTGCCAATCAGTTTCGGCTGATTTTGAGTCATCATACTTAAGAGGTCTGTTAGGGCCGACTTTGTAAAGCCCGTCCGGCCCAACCCTAGATTTGTGCATGTGCACATTAGTCCCCGCCTAGTTCGATTAAGTTCAATATCTGATTGGATTATTTTGCACGAAGCGCCAATTATTTATTTGGTCTAGGAAAACATTCACGGAAATTCACAACAATTCTAGGAAACAAGTCCTTGTTAAAATTAAAAATTATGAAGAATCTATAACCCTCGCATTATTTTTGTTAAAATTACAAATCAGATAGTAGTGAGACTGTATATGAGTTCCGCCGCACCGGGAACCATTGATTGGATAAACAACATCTCTGCCGCAGAACACACTAAGTGATTTGCTACGTATTTTGCTACTTAGCAGGGGCGCCCGGGTGTATAGGGTGAGGTTTGTCTACGCCTTGGCGACGGATGCTTTTACCCACCTACTGCGTGAAGGGTCGCATTGGGAGAGTCTGGTTAGGGAGATGTTTTGATCTCTTCACCAGGATTATTTCGAAACATCGCCTTGCATCGCAGTGGGAGGGATGGATTCATACGTTCGTCACTTCTTCTTCTGACCAGCAGATTCTTACCCCCCCCCTCACACTTTTTTCCCTCCCAAAACTTCCTCGCCTTCCTTTTCTACAGTGAACCTCCCCCACACAACATCCCCAAAGATTACATGGGTCCTGAAGGGAATTATATTACTCAGGGCCTACTGCGTGGAGCTAAAGTATCAAAAAATAGTTCGCTGGACACATTGGCTCTGCAACCGGGCTCGAAAAGAAGAAGATGGAGAGATACGAAATTACGAATGTTAGAGGAGAGCGCTAAAATTTACAGCGTCAAAATCGATGCGAAAATTGCGAAAATGTTTAATAAAACACGACTCGTTTAAAATAGAGCAAAAATCTCGCGGGTATTGTCTTAAACAGCATTTAAAAAAACACTGTGAATTTTTTCATACATATAACTTGTAAAATAACTGAAACAAACGTGTTTATAATAATTTTTGGAGCATTCTTTGCGATTTTTTTCTATCGAGGGAATTTTATATAATTTGCGTTTCGGCGCGGGCAATGTCTAGATATTATCTTCAAGAATAACAAATATTTTTTAAGAGCTTTATAACTTACAGTGTTTAAGGGAGAAATGTAAGAAATCGGTAGAAATTCAGGTTGCGGGTCCTTAATTTGTAATTTTTTCTTAATTTTTTTTAAATTTTATATTTTTATTGATGTTATTATCTATTATGAATTTTCAAAAATTATTTGATAAGTTTTTCTATTAGTAGTTTAGTTCGTAGGTAACATCTATTGTATTCATCGAAATTTGCCTTTCGTAATGTTGAACTTATATTTTTAATGGTTCCATGATAGTTCATCCTGCGACAATTCATCCGGCGACAGTTCATCCTGCGACAGTTCATCCGGCCGACAGTCATCCTGCCGACAGTTCATCCCGCCGACAATTCATCCGGCTACAATTCATCCTGACAATTCAACCTAACCTAACCTAACCTAACCTAACCTAACCTAACCTAACCTAACCTAACCTAACCTTTAAGTATAACCTATAAGTATAAGTATGTCGTATATTGTTATTCACGCATGCTTCTTCGGAGAGTCGAAATTATTGTTAGTAAAAATATTTTTACAGCGGATTTCCACTCAAGATGCCTTCAGATAAGTATATCGATTTTGGTTGTACGGCCGTATATCCTCTTTGCATACTTACTTAATAAAAATCTTCTAAATGATCAGGCAGGATGAATTGTCGCCGGATGAATTGTCGGCGGGATGAACTGTCGGCAGGATGAACTGTCGGCAGGATGAACTGTCGGCCGGATGAACTGTCGCAGGATGAACTGTCGCCGGATGAACTGTCGCAGGACGAATTGTCGGGTCACCATTTTTAATACACAATTTTTTGTACTTTTTCCTAATTTTCTATGAAAACGCCTTAACTTTGAGGTGCAATTAAAAAATGTTTAACCAATAAAAATTCATGTCGCCGAAATGTCAAATTCATATTTTTGAATGTAGCTATTACTTTGTGGTTATCCATTATAGAATAATGAAATAATATTACTTTGTATAAACCACTTATTTGATGTGCAAATCCGACCGGTTTCGGAACAAACGTTCCTTCGCCAGGGAAAGCTTATAAAAACCGGTCGGATTTGCACATCAAATAAGTGGTTTATACAAAGTAAAATTATTTCATTATTGTCAAATTCATGTTCAGAACAATCCATCCAGAACACTAATTTATTTGTCTTCGGCCCGACTCAATTATTTAGGGCCGTTCCAGCCCTGACTTAAGCAATGGCCCGGTCTTCGTATACAAATCAAATAAAATATATTATATCTTAAAATAATAACGATTTTAATACAATATCCAAACTTCCCATTAATCTTAGTTTGCGGAAGATGGCAATTCAATTACGAATGCTCCATCATAGCAAACCGATAAAAAAACAATTTCCGTTGCTGAGCGGGGATCTAGCTATCTACCGTGCAAGGCAAGTCTAACTGGTTTTTACAAACGGTGTGAGAAGTCAATTAATTCCCTTGGATAGGAAATAGAACTGGATACATCCGTAATTTTACATGAACAGGACACGGGGTAATGTAACACGATACCCTGGTACATTAGGCACTACCTGGCTGATAGTGCCTAATCTCAACACTTTAATGTCATTATTACATAATTTCATGATACATTTACTTCTGTTTGTTGCATAATCAGAATAAAATTATTATTTTGCTGGAATATGTAGAAGATGATACACTTAAGACAGCACCCACCGACCTAGAAATTTTCAAATGCTTTGACGTACCAAATGTACAACAAATGGTTCCATGCCAAATCAGAATCAAGTCAACTCAACGCCTCTTTAAAAAGTCATTTAAAGCCATTGAAAAACATTGTCCATAACCTAACATTGTCCATAACCTATATTTAGCCATTTTTTATACATTTAATCACTCTTCATGACTTTTCAGAGGAGGTGATGAGTTGATTTCATTCTGAGTTGTCCGGTCACCACACAAATACATGCAATTTGGGAGGCGGGTATGGCTACCGATAACCTTGGGAAACGGATTTCCAAAACCTGGTTCCATGGCAACTCATAATGAAACCAACTCAAAACCACCTCAGAAGGCTTATTAAAAGCTATGAAAAAATAATTTTAAAATAGCCGGTAATCCTAACCTAACTTAACCTATTTAACCATTTTTTTATCATCATTCTTAATGACCTTTCTGAGGTGGTTCTGAGATGGTTTCATTCTGAGTTGGCCGTTCACCCCAAAACCTACATCTACCGATTCAGTCGCGATAGCGACAATTTACATTTTAAATACACCTCTACATATTGGTTATTTTTTATCAATTTGTAAGAACAAAAAATGTTCTAAAATCTAGATAAAATAATCTTTCCAGTGTGTATATTAGAAATTAATAATTTCAATTCTAAATATTTAGATTTTGATAATGAAAATGTAAATTGTCGCTACCGTGACTGAATCGGTAAAGGTTTTGGAAATACGCCGCCGCGCCGGGAACTATTTATTGAATAACCAACACCTCTGCCATAGGTCCCCCCAAGTGGTTCGCTACGTTTAGTGACTTTGCCCGGGTTCATGGGGTGAGGTTTGTCTAGATTTTGGTGGCAGATGCTTCTGCCCACCTACTGGATCAAGAGAGACTGGTTGAGGGAGGCCTTTTGACCTCTCCAGCCCGACTCCCTTACACCGCAGTTGGAGGGATGGAATTATACACTCGTCACTCGATGATAAACTGACCCCCAGATTCCAACCCACTCCTCATACTATTTTCCTTCCCAGAACTTCCTCACCTTAAAAATACCTTCCATCCAGCCTCTCCTAATATGACATAGGTCCTATTCAAACTATTTAAAAACCCGGAATCAAAATTACATCAAAATTTTCCAAGTTTTAAAACCACTTCCAGTTATAAACCCATTCGCATTGATTTTCGACATTCGACATTCGTTGTAAAAACAAATAAACTTTGAAATAAAACGCCACAACATCCTTCCCCCAAATATAAAATCGAATAGGTAGAAATGTTTTATGAGTCAAGAATTAAAGTCTAGCTGAAAAAGGTCAATGAAATAGCTTTAACGACCTTAACAGCACGAAAAACGACGTAGAAGACGCACCTAATTAAATAAAATTAAATAACTTAAGTCCACCTCAGCACAGGACCCCTAGTGAGAATGTCTATGAAGAAACATGTTTATATATATCATATATTATATTTTCATACGCTTAATTACATAGTCGCCAATAAAAATTAAAATAATGAAAACAAACATATTTCGACTCGTAAATTAATAGTTTTTTGTACGAGTATCTAGCTAACTCCACACGGAAGGCCCTGAAAAAAATAATTTCCCTCAGGACCCAAGTCACCGTTGCTGTGTCGAGGTTATCCACCACTTACCCGCCCTGTTATAAGTAACAGATGGTTACTCCTTCAAGGCTCTCGCAAGATTCTAATTTTTTTGTTAAACGAAGCTACATTTATTTATTTTGAACGAATCTATACCTTCAGTGTCCCTGCATACGTTGTTAGAAAGCAGTAGGTAAGTGCTTAACTGGAAAATAAAACATAATACAACAAATCAGGTTAGTAATACCAGCAAAATAATATTTAAAGCAATACAAAACTCATTCAAGAAGCTCATGACGCAGCATGGCATCATGTGAAAAACCTTGGAAGCTCCTGTACAAATAGACAGAGAACATACGATAAACAATTAAGTCTCAAATCATTTGGCAAGTACCGATAAAAAAATTGTCATTTATTTACATTTAAATTTATCATTGTCATTTGCTGTGTGGAGGATCTTTTTGAGAAGAGGAAGGATTGTACATGCGTCTTGAAGAGACAATCCTGAAGATGCCGGAAACACAGAACAAATTACGTAGCCGAACTGTTGAACTCAAGAACGAGTTGTAGAAGTGACCCGTTCTCATGTAACAAATGTTAACCGCATACATATCCGATATTAGGCCCTGGTGCCGAAGGGATCAATGTTGATACTTCCTCGCAGCATCATCCTTTGTAATACCGGTAGAATAAAGAGAGCATACTTACTTGACGGGTGTGCATTGAGTTTGCACTAGTTGTACTGCCGAAGTCTACATTTTAGGAAAGTATGTAAACCATAGACATATGAATATTAATAGACCTGCCCTAAGCGATAAAAGCGTATTATTTCCCCCTCCCCATACCGGTTCCATTGGAACCGGCTGGGATCGAGTATGGCTTCGCGTGAATCTAAAAAATGTGATGTCATCATTCTTCTGCGAGCCAGCGTCGAGCACTCATCGGTGCATTTTACGAAATAACACGCAAAAATAGTGGCTTGTATTTTCAAAACGTGTAAAAATAGAAGTGAAAAAGAGAATAAACCCAATTGTCGTATTACATTCCATAGGAAAGCATTATTTTACTTCATTATAAGCTTATTAAGATCACATAATATGGTCGTTTTTGTAACACACACTATCACTCGAGACACATGGCGTGTGGTCGTCGCTGTTTTGTTGGGTAAGTAAATTATGAAACATTTGTAAAAGTGTCTTAACTAAATACGTCAACAAAATATTGGACTATGAAAATAGGCGAACTTTACTTTGCTGGATTTGGAATTTGTAAATGTGTTCATTTCGCGGCGAGCAATTCGCGCTCCCATGTAAAAAGGTCTATTCATTAAAGAGCAGAGTTTACTTTTAAGAACTAAATGGTGATATTATAATGCGAGATGCCCATATACTCTCAGATTGAGTTTTTGACGAATCACGTATCACCGAATTCATCTTCCCGCTCTGCGCCCCGCTGTAGTTGGTTTCTTCCCGTCACCTTTATATTCTGGTCTATTAATATTCATATGTCTATGATGTAAACTAAACTAAGTTAGCGATGAATAAGTCTTAGAAATATCTTCGTCTTTATGCCATTTGATCTCTCCAAAGTACCATATATTAACCAAAGCACAGTTTACTCGATGTTTCATGAAGCTTTTACAGAACTCCCGCTGTTTGCGCTGACTCCATTACATGTTTTATAAAGCTTTTGGTATTGGAGTAATACGGCGAATTTTGAAGACCGTCTGTATGTCTCAAGCAAATTGAAAATCTCGCAGAAAACTGAACGAGTTACCTCCAAATTCAGACATTTAAAAAAAATGATTAAAAAAGAAAAACTTATTTGTTTGAGCTATGAAAGGGAAAGAAATCTAATTAAATATTAACAAATATCTACCTTATAAATACACGCCTATTTTAGGTTAGTATTTTTTATGGCGTTGAAAAAGATGTATCAGAATATTTTTGCATATCAAATTTACTGGAAGAAATAGTAAGTGTGATTTATTCCCACAATACCGGAAATGCTAATTATCTCAGGAAACAAATATCCAGATTTTTCTCAAGCTTGCAATCGATCAAAAACGCGTTCCGGCAGAAATCTACTATTCATTAGCTTGTGTCGTTCTCCATGGAGAAAAAAGATGGCCTTATATTTAAACTCCCGGGGTCTCAAAAGTTTCTTATGATCAATAGCTATTCGAAAACGTAAAAATAAATGAAATTATTGTTCACTATTAGCCCGCTAAAATGGACGGAAGTTTTGAAAACAAAAAATAGATTTCGTGATTTGGAAAAAAAATAAAACAAAGGGTTCGTATTTTATATTTTGTACCAAACTTATTTTTCATTCCATAACTGCAGTAAAAGAACCAAATTTTTTTTTTTTAAACTGTGTTGGTTAAAAATATAAAAGGAGAAAATAACACTTTTTCTGGATAAAATCAGAATACTCGTTGACTTACTTGTATTCATAAACTTGAACTTTTTTTTCATTTTGTCAATTATACGCATTTTTTAATAATAAACAAACGTTAACAGGTTAAATTAAAAAAAAATATATATATTAAAAATTTGAAAAAAAAACGGTTTTAGGTTTGTTTTCTGATTTTCAATGCATTTTAGCGGGCTAATAAGCGTTTTTTTAAATAAATTTGAATGCAGTTCTCATTTTCTTTGTGAGACGCAACTTTCAAGACCCCGGGCGTTTCTGAATTCAAAAGTTGAAATAATTGACAAACCCTTACTATTCGTAGAGAAAGACACCAATCTTACTTAACTGTGTAAACTTTGCTTACTGCATTTTATTTTCTTTATGTGAATACCCCACAAGAGTCCCAGATGCTCCCGTCCGGAGCCAGTGAGACAATGGAATCCCCAATTGGGGTATGTTATAAGTTATAAGGCTGAAGGTGAGGAGGGGAAGGAGATCGGGAAGAGAAAGGTGGATAAGTACCTACCTGGATATTTATATCTGGTCTCCAAACATGGCTAAAGCCATTTCAAACAACGTTTCAATTCTGAATTGTGGTCTTACACCAGAGCGATGCTAAGAGTATCTTCCATTCTGGAACGTGCCGCAGTTATACTACATATTATTTTAAATGAATTGATGTTGAAATAATACGAATTGATAAAATAAAATTCATATGCGCACGCCGGGATTCGAGCACGCGACCTTCGGATTATGAGTCAAGAGTCTTACCCCTCTGCTACGGGGGCCATCAAATGATATCCTAATATACTTTTGTTTGACGTAAGGAAAGACAAACACACCTAGGTTACGAAGAACCTGCCAATATTTTAAAATCTCCTATTACCATCACAGAAAGCGGAAAATGTTGCTTGTGTTGTGAGGGAGAACTTAGCCAACCGAGGAATCGAACAAGCTACGGCTGGGTGGGACCCAAACGCGATGCCAACTTAGGCACTGACCGGTCGATTCATATCCCACATTGCTGGATTTACTTCTATTCTTCTAGTAGGGAGATATGGCATGTAAGCGGGTCGTCTATCGCCGAGTCTCGATCGATCTACAATGACTTTTAAAGCAGCGGAACCAATGAAGGTTATGTGTTTGGTGTGATATGGGTGAACATTGGTTATATTGACAATTTCGTGCTAATAATGGTTCATGGCCCATCTCCTTTGTTTCTACCCTGTCCTTGCTTCTGACCAGCCGTGCCTGGTGCTCGTCCTGTCGGGAATTGTTATTCACTCCGCACGACCGTGCCTATATTAATACCATGGACGTACAATAATTCCTCGGACTTACAACAATTTCCTCCGCCATTGTCATGCTCATCACACGCGCGCACTTCAAAAGTAAAAGTCCTGACTGCCGGCCGGCGCATGCGCTGATAAAACAAAAAAAAAAACTGACATAATAACTTTTGAATAGTTGAAAAGATTCCAAATAGACAAAAATAAGATTTAATGTGAATACATCAACTGTTTGATGCGTTGTATACCAAGAAGCGTGGAGAAAATAAAGATTGAAAGGCAATACATGTTCTGAAAAAATTAAGGTAGGTATATATGTAAGACATTGAACCTTACGGTGTAGGTACACTTGCTTATTAAGTTAATTTACTTGTTTTAGTGAAGATACGGAAACAATGTTTAATACAATTTTTTTAGCTATATTATTCCTATTTTATCTGCCTACATTCTTTAACCCTTAATTAGACGCATGGGGTCAAGACCATTTCAAATTGAAAACAAAATATGTTAGAGTGTTTGGATTGCGACTGCGCTCTTTCTAGCTTCCTACCTTCCCGCGGGGTACGCAAATCAGTCGAGGCCAGAAAGCCAATACTTAAGCCCGTGTCGCTGCTGTCTTGGGTGTTGACCCCATGCGACCAATTTCATAACCTACAAAAAAGTACCAAATAAGTGCCAAGTTTGGTAAATTTATTTTTCAGCAACACTTCAGGGCACTTCACTTGGATGCAGACTTGATGAATCTGCTAATGAGTCTGAATAATTTTTTGATAATAAGTTTTTTTTTTTTTTAAACTTTATTTATTCTCATTTCTTTGTACATATAATGTATAATAGCAAATAGTATACATATAATAACATAATATATAATAACAAATAGTAAGAACAAGAAATGAAAACCCACTAAGGCACTGCCTGAGTGTGGGTAATATTAAAACAAAATATTATAATTCTAAATACCCAAAGTATAAAATAGACTTAAAAAACATATAACATATAAAATTAGTATTTCATAGGTAGAACAAGTGAAAAAGGTTTTTTTTTCAGCTATTATAAAATATGGAAAAAACATACTGTTTTTTTTTATTTTTTTTTATTTATTATAAAAAAATAAACAGAAAACATATTGTACTACAGTTTAAAAAGTTACAGAAAGTGTGTTATAAAAGGAAGGATAAATTTATAGAAATAGCGTTACAATATCTATATTATTCAACCATAATTTTACCTCTTTTACATATTTTATCATTTTATTTATCAATTGAGTTTGTAGTGGTAGAAGGTTAAATGAACGGTTGAATGAACGGTTTAAATGAAAGGTTGATCTCAGTTATACAAAAAATGGTATTTTTGAGAGAAATTAGAAGCTATTTTAGTTTTTTAATTGTTTAAAGTCAAAGTCATGTTTTTGTTTCTAGATTTTAATTATAATAAAGTGTTTTATTATTTTTGATAATACGTACTTTGTTTTATTTATTTCTTCCACTCCATTTTCATTTTTTCTTTGACCTTCTGTGACCCCATGCGACTAATTGTGTGATTTTCTTAATGCGCCTAATTAAGGGTTTTAAATTAGACACTGGATGGTTTAGTTCTGTATTGAGTAAGAGAGCAATGCACATCATTTCTTTCAGTTTAATAATGTGAAGCATATTAAAGAAAAGTGAGTTTTTATGTTAAATCACCCACCCGAACTTTTTTTGTTGCTAGGTTAAAAAAAAGTTAATAGCCATAACTAGAAGAAACTAGTGTATAAAGGATAACAAAACAGTGTTCTGCAGTCTGCACAAAGGGCAAATAATGCATAAAGATATGTAAAGGATGAAGTTTATTGAATTGTACATAGTTTTTAAATATATCAATGTCCAACGGAGCTTAATTTATGAACAGTAGGTAGGTCTTGTCTCAATAATGTTATCAGACACAAGCCATGTTCAATGTCCAGATTGTCCGAAGAGCTTATTATATGCAAATAGTGCCATCAGCTACATGACAAAATGTCTCCGTATGCAGTGCCGGATTAACCGTGAGGCAGCGTAGGTAATTGCTTATGGGCCGTCTGCTTTTAGGGGCCCCACGGAAAATAAATAAAAAATGGCAGTACACTTGTGTTTAAAAGATTTTTTAAAAATCGTCTTATGTCAATCAGGCTACCGTAATGGTCCCCAAACGTAAGATATGAGTGATTTCAATATAAAATTCTAACCATCACACCAAGTAGGTAGACATTAGTTTTTTTCTATGATACCTACTTTGAAGAAGGGATGGTGTTATCTTGATTGTCTACTGTCATCTACAAGGTACAATTCGGCACTGGACTTACTAATATATTATATAAGCAAGAATATTGTAAAATTATTTATTTTTAGTACAAAGAAATGTCCAGTTGGAGTATTGTCGTTATGTGCGGAGGTAGAACATTCACATTGCGGCTTGCATTAAATTTGTGTTCAATATCCCATAAAGTGTCTTTAGTGCGACATTTGTAGCGAACATTCTTCGTACGGAGTGTCGGGATTTATTTGCATAAACTGCGTTTTACACGATTTAAACATGGGTTTCGAAATAAAATTGTCACTTCAGCTGGTTTTAACTTCTTTTTAATATGACTCAACCAGATGTTATCAGTGGGTGGTTAAAATTGTATATTCTTGGGAGTCATTGCGAACTACCAACAAATTGTGGAAATTGTAGACATTTCATTTCTCATTATTTTTACTACGCGGAAGACATGGCACGGTCTAGTGAACCAAATACTTGAGTTGTGCCATATCAAGAGTTAGTTACAGAAGGGTATGCACGAGACGATGTATGAATGTGAATGTGCACCAAGACCGAGTTGTTGAGCGGTTCGTCCTTTGTGCCCATGACTGTCGGTTATTCAGTTAGTTTTACTACGAGGAGCGTGATATATTATAGCGTGATATGTTATAGCAATTTGATGTATTTGACGGACTCCGTGATCGAGTGGTTATGATTGTCGACTACAAATACGGATGTCGTGGGTTAAAGTTCAAATTCCGGCTTGCGCAAATAATTGCACTTTATTTAATTGGTATAATTCGTTGTTTCACAATAAATTGTATAATACGTTGTTTTATTCTAAAAAAATACTAAAAATAATATATAATATAATTGCTGCACGTTACAGAGATAGACAGTAATGCCTTACTTTCCGCTTAGTAATGAAGAGATGAATTAGTGAAGGGTGGTTAGAAAGGTGTGTGTTTTTTGTGATGCTATTAATTTACATTTCAGTTGTCCAAAATCAGGAAATTTCTTTGCCAACGCTGAAACCAACCCTTCTTAAAAATATACATTTTTTTCGAATTCCCAAACAGTCAAGTCATTACGCGGGAAGAGGAAGACGAAAGATAGGGAATCGCGAGATCAGATACCGGGGCCCGGTGGCGTCAATGACCCCTGCGGTGATTTTCCATAGAGCACCAGTGCTCGTGCTCACTGCCCAGATCCCAATAAACCGCCGACAGGTCTGTTGCAACTTCTTCTTCCTTCTCATAAGCAACGCACGGAAAGGGTACATACCAGAAAGAGAGATTATAACGGAGCTCTATGGTGTTATGCTGTAGAGGCCCATTCACGGACGAGCATGTCCGCGGCGAGCATGACGTCACAAGCAAGCATTTTTGTATGGATGTCCGCTGGATAAATCAATCCACACGTGCAGATATGCTCGTGTGACGTCATGCTTATACTGCTCGCCACGGACACGCTCGCACGTGAATCGACAATTGAGTTTCAAATTCTCCTTCTTTCCCATAATAAAACAACGTAGGATGTATCAGAAAGAGAGATTATGAGGGAGCTCTCTTTTGTTTAGCTATCTGACAGTTAAGTTGCAATTACTCCCTCTTTCGCATTAATAACATAAGTGCGTGAGAGAGAGGTTAAAACGAAGCTCTTGGCGCAGGACCATAGATGTTAATTCCTCACTCATCCTCCAACCCGCGACCGACGGATCAGATTTATTATAACCGCCTGCACATGCGCCGGGACGGGAATACTAATATTATTATATTATTGCCTTTGGTCGGGGCGAATAATACTGCGCGCGCCAATTTACAGATTGATCCCTGATTGAGATTTAAGGCTTGCATTCTTTAGATTTCTGGGTATACGTGATAATTGGCGTGTATGCCTTTAAAAGGGTGAAAGCAAAGCCGAATCACGATTATTGCCAAGAAATGTACAAATAATTTTGTACAAAGGTTGTAATATAGAATGAAAAACGGTACAAATAATTTATTTTCAATTTTATTAGGGATAATTCACTTCAATTATTAAAATACAATGTTATTAAAAAAGTCAACCCTTGAAAACATAAATTCATTTAACCTTTGGAATGCCAGGGGTAAAATGCCAATCGCCCGCCGTACATGGGCTGACAATAATCTAAGTACTAATTTTTTGCAACCGTTGTTCCGTCTTACCCTAATGTATTTATATATTGATAAATTTGTACATAACTATCCAATATAGTTTCCCCAGGGTAACTACTTAGGTATATTCCAAGAAATGTGTTTTTTTAATGTTAGAACATAATAAAGTATAACGAAGACGTACGAAAACGTTCGTCAGTTTTAATATATTTTGTAGTCAAAAAAGCGTTCCAATAAAAAAGTCATAGTTTTCAAAATAAATATTATGTCATTTATAAAAATATGTAAAATACACATGTAAAACTCTTGCCTTTTGCAATTTTTGCCTTCTTTTCGCGACAAACTTTTGTCTGACTAATTTTTCTGATAAATTAGCTTTCCACCTAAAAAGGTTGCTCACCACTGATTTAACACATAAGAAAGCTGGGGGATAGCGAGGTGTTGAATTTTTTTTAATTACTCAAATGGGGGTCGCGCGTTTAAAAGGTTTGAAAACCGCTGCACTAGGGGTTAAGTAACTTCTTAGGCAACCAACAACGTCTTACGACAGACTAACCATTAATATCAAAAGAAAGAATAAAGTGCTTAATTTTGTAAAAAGCTGATAATATCAGATTACAAAATATCATTTGGAAATATTGTGCAGGTGCAATTTAATGTACGGTGGACCGGATGCTGTGTTGTATGTAATGTTTACACACCGTTCAGATTCGTTACCTTCCCACTACATCCAGAGCCCATCTCCCATAGCCCATCTGTTGGTTGGGTAAAAGCCTCACGTTTCAATATACATATTTGGAGATTACAGTTTTTGTGACATCTTCGTATGAGTTATGGGGATCTTTTCATCTCAAGGTAATATGTTAGGATTTTTTATTAGATAATCTTAAAGGTATTTATGGAATATTGGTTATTACAAGGTTTGCCTTGTCTACCGTTGCCGGTATTTATATTGAAGATGCAGTTAGCCAGGCATATTGTAAAACAATTTTACTTTATCTCTCATGCAGTAGAGATTTTTCCTTCAAATCGTCGGTCTACTGGCAAAATCCATTAAGTCACGTTTTTCATGAAATGACTTAAGTATGAGGTCGTATGTGAAAAATCGTTCTCTTTCGACTGCAATACTCCATTAAGTCGTATTTTAAATCGTTTCCGATTTAAACGTGTTTTTAAATTCACCATAAGTCATAAATACGATATTATTGTCAAGCAAAACACATTAAGTCAAACATTATACTCTAAACGTCAATAATATATATAGACTTAAAAAGCAAGCAAAATTCACTAAGTCAACTTTAAAATTACAGTCACCAGTTTAGCAGTAATCTTGACAAGCAAAGCATACTAAGTCATTATTGAGTAGTAAAACCCACTAAGTCAGGCTCATTTTTTTGTGAAACTTTAATTAAAGGTTGCTGTTATTGCTATCAATTAGTATTTTGTATTGATAAGGTACTTAAGGGTTCATTCTAAATAATAAAATATAAAAAAAAAAACATTTTGGAGATGTTCATCCACTTTCAAAAATTGCTAAATATTGAAATGCGTTTATCTCAGGATTGTGTGTGACTTAGTGGACTTTGCCAGTAGACCGACGATATGATGTTTAAGAGGAATATAAACGCTAGAAATATTTCGAATCTCATGCCTGCAAAATTTTAAAATCGAGTGTCTTTTTGCACGAGGCTAGTAAGCGAAAAAGTGGTTTTTATTTATTTTGTGCATAATTTTATAAGAACGAAAAAAGTTAGAACATGGAAAACCTCAAAAATAGTCTTAGCCATAAAGAGGTATTTAAAAAAAAATGTTTCTTGTATTACTTCATAGTTAAGTCATGAAAAAACATTTTTTTGGTGGTTTACGCTTACATTTTTTGTTACGTAAATAATAATTTTATTGTATTTCCAATACATAGAAACGCTAGTAGAAGATTCGATTTATCCCTAGTATATTTTTTGATGTTCATACTGTAAGCCGATTCGTCGTAAAGATTAATCAAAATAGTATCTAAAGAGAATTTCACGTATATATTCATCTTAACCAAACTTATCAAATAATTTCGTCAATTTGTAAATCCATAAACCTAAGTTTGTCATCATTAACACGCTAAATGCTATATTGGAGATGAATTAATTTGATAAACTCTCAAACGGCAAATAAGTACCACAAAATTCGTGTGAAAATTGTCCGAAACGCAAAATGAAATTTTTCATGAAGGCTTGTAATGTTTTTTGAATAGTTTGATGCACAATTTGGCACGACAAGTATTATTATTTAATTAAGCCAATAAGAACATACATACAATTTAAAAGAGATAACAGAGAAACTTGTTTCAAACTGACATAAATTGGCTTTGGTCAATAAGTTAATACCAGATTAATACCAGATCATTTTTGATACTTATTGCGTACGATTTGATTCAAAAGTGTTGAAGTAATGGTTTTTTACCATGTGAACTTAAAATAACCGCTCGTGGTTGATAAATGAACGTTTGCCTTGCATATTAAATATCCAATGAATTATTTAATTACTTTTTAATTTTTTTTTTTTAAAATGGTTTGTTTAAAAATTAAACATAAAAATTATCACAGCCAAAAGTATTTATACACATCTACCGGATCTGCCTGATCTGCTCTGATGATGGACACTGCAACACTGTCTGAAACGTTGGCTAAAGAAGGAGGTAGCGCAACACGGCATAACACCCCACAAACAAATAACGGAAATAAAAATTAAACATTTGTACACTCAATTCAGGTTTTATAATTGTTTTTTTTACACCACATGTATGATTTACACTACCTATGACTACCTGTAGAGGGTCTTTTTAGGGAAAGGAAGGAGAGGAAGTTCCGTTAAGGAAAAAGGTACAAGATGGGAATCTGGGGGTCGGAGGGGACGGAGAAGTCTTATTTATTCGATTATTTTTCAAATTTAGTGTCATTTAGTGGAGTGAATAATTTGCAGTTCCCATTGAATAATTTTTACCTGCATTCATTGCTGAAAATTTCAGTCACGAGCCGCCTCTGATATCCTAAGCACATAAGCCAGAAAGCCCTACATCTTAAAAACATGCGTGATTTTGAACTTTCGGTTTTATTAGACGTGGATGGTGCATGGGGAACAGTTAAAAATTTTAAACACATGGCACCGACATAAATGATTTCATAAATTACACATACGTAAAAGTATGGAGATTCACACGATAAAAATAGCATGCCACAAACTTTATTATATTTTTAAAGTCCAAAAATATTAATAATCTCCCGAATCCATCGCCGTAGACGAAGTCTTTGAAAATGTAACGACCTTTTAAGTCGACCCTAAATGTAAAGTTGACTTATCTTCGTTAATTTCTAAATAAAAATGGTCGTAAACTGTCACCTGTTCCGGATTTTCCAATTTTAAATGCGTTTCAAAATCTTATTAAAGACGTTTTAATAACTTTTTTATGGGTTATAAAAAGGTTTATATCCTTAGGTGTTAATCTTCTTAAGTCGTTTGGATTCTAGAACATCCCCATAATATATGCACTATAGTTGCTTTGAGTCAGGAAGGCACACATGGTAGTAAAAGATAATACTACTTTTCTCGAAGCTTTTGCATTATTAGGTGCTTGCAAGGGAAGCTAAAAGCTCAGTAATTATACGCTTTAAAAACAGCACTTAAAACTTACGGTTTATGACCTATTTGCTTAGATTCACATTCTTGTTTTAATGCGTACATGCGTTATCTTTAAGTACAGGTGTGAAAAACAAAGTTTTTACAGAAAATATTACTTAGCCAGTTTACCTATGCGATTTTTTACAGAAAATATTACTTAGCCAATTTCAAACACTTTACCTATGCGATGTCTGCCTTATATTAAGCGAAGTTTTTATTCATATTTTTGAGCGAAGTTTTTGCATGAAAGAGTTGTTAAAGTTTCGACTGTGAGATCAGAATAAATTAAAAGAATCGTCCCTTTTAAAGATGTTTCTTAAAGTTTGTTCTCAGAAGACTTTTTCGAATCATAAGATTTTTAAAACCGTAGTTTTTTCAGCAACCCTTTCAAATACTATATTTAAACAATTTGATCATTAAACAAGTTATCACAGTAATTGTCACTTCAATTTGTAAATTTTTGTATTTTTGATTATTTGTTAAAATGAGGTAGTTCTTCTTATCCATCTAAACATGATTCACTAAATGCCTTTGTCAGTAGGGATTAGTCCCCAAAAAATTCAACATGGTTATCATTTAGCATTTGGCAATATCATTGGTTTCACAATATGGTTTCCAGGTATCTGAACCTTCTTGCAGCAAGGCAGGACATTAGCACCATAGAGAATCGGTATTTTTGTTCTTTGATTGTACTTAAATAAGAGGAAGCCATTAGTCAGAAATATATGTATTCTTGATGTGCCTTACATTTGCAATGAATGTAAGTAATTGGCATGAAAATCGCTTGGCAAACGAGTCTAACAGTCTCGATTTCAAGTGCAAAAGTGTTTTGTATTTTGTAAGAAAGAGATAATTAAGGAAAAGTCTAAAATTATGATTTTAAAAAGTTGTTTCTTACACGCGTTCATATACTATTTACATATGTTCATCATTTTTTTTATTACTTTATATTTTTTGTTTTATAAAGTAATTAACAATTTAATTTTAATTCTACTCAAAGAAAACTATAGGAAAAGCTACAATTAATTCAAAGCTTATTTTTTATAGATAGCATACAGAGTGTAACAGGACGTACCCGAAGGATTTTAACCAGCGATTCCAGAGCATATTTGTAGTAAAAAATGTACATGTCATTTTGCTGTCCGATGACATTTTGTTTACTATTAAAAACATTAAAAATATTTTTCCATCACACGTCGCCACTGACTAGTTAAAAGATTGGCGCGTTTATAGCGTGGCGGTCATTTGATAAGTGCGTCTCGTTCTAACGGCATGTATAATACACGAAACAACGGGCGTATCGCTCACACCCTTCGCGACGGGATATATTCCATAGCGATGGGAACAGTAGTGACATGTGATTGAAACATATTGTTTTTACTTTTAATAGAAAAAAATGTCATCGGACCGCAAAATGACATGTATTTTTACTCCAAATAGACATGCTCAGGAATCGCTGGTTAAAATCCCTCGGATGCGTCCTGTTACTCCCTGTATAGTAAAAATTAATCGAAAAAAAATTGTGTCATACTTTAAGACACATTTTCCATTTTGATTTTATGGAAAGCAAACTAGGCATAGGAGGAATTTTACTTCAAGTACAAGAAGATTCAGCATTGAAAGCTGTCGCTTATTAACCGATTCTTTTTCTGAAGACTTACTTTATGATGTTCTATTTTGTTCCAGGATACCAAAGCTCGTGCGATGGCGGTGTCTGTGTAAGTCCCCCGTGATCGTGCCCGTGGTCGTGCCCGTGGCGTGCCAGTGTTAATCGAGCACGCCATGCAGTGGGTGTGCGGGGCGGGCCGCGTGCTCGCGTGCCGGATAGTGCTGCTAGACGAGAGGGAGCAGTTGCATGAAATTCAGGTATGTCACTAATATATTCTTACTTATGCATAATGTCAGTAATCTCGAAGTATAAGCGAAAACTGGTGAATCTTCATCACACCGAGAACCCAAAAAAACTTGCAAATGCTCATACCGAAAAAAATATTTGAAGTGAAAACTTCTTTAGCACCGTTGTGATTTGAAACTCCATGAAACGGAAAATAGCGACATTAAAAGAGACAGACCCATACATCTATAGGAATTAGCCTGCGAGAGAATGAGATAGTTTAATTGATTTCCTCTTTGTGCGGTGCTTCCACTCTTGTTTATTTTAGTTTGAAGGTTTCACTTCTACCGCATGTGAATTGCACTCTCTGATTTTTTAATTCATATATTTTCCGAAAACCGTGTATATTGTTAATTGTCAAGCGCCCTTGAGGTGATTTTTCACAAAAAACGGCGCTCTACAAATTATCCAATTATTATTAATATTACTAAATATTGTTTGCGTGTCCGTCCGACTCGTGGATGTGTGTGAAAATGCCCTAAGAGGCATTCATAAACCAACAACCTCAAAAATCAAGTCTGGATTTTGAAGGACGTGGGTATTTCGAGAAATGGTAAACTTTGTTTTAATACAGCTCATCAAAAAATTATTTCGTTCAGTGACTTAAAATTGGTTTCATCATTGTTTTTCGTCAGCGAAGCGTGCAACTGTCAGTATAATCACTGTAACACTCATTAGAGGTTTATAACCACAGACAAAGTTTGCTCTGTGAACAATAATTATGACAATTACAAATTTATCTTGCCAATCAAACATTTATAAATTTGGATGGGACATTATTTTTGCTTTCATATAACTTCTTGCCAGTGTCATACTTTTAGAATCCTCGTATAACCCCTCAAGCTGATTTGTTCGCTTTTGGGAAAAGCTCACAAAGGTCTCATAGAAATCGTTGTATCTCCCATACTTTTGTGATGAGAAAATAGTTCTTAATGATACTAAAAAGAGAAAACACTTCGCTTTATATTCAATTCAATTCAATCATAGACGTTAACCATAAAAAAAATTAAAATGTGCGCTTCTATGGAACCAAAGTTTCCGACCATAATTTCAGAAAAAAAAGTACGACATTTTGCGAATTTTTTATTAATTATTTTTTAATGAAACGATAAAAAGTGAAATGACGATACGTTTATAATACATTTCTCTAATAAAATATGTGTATGTTTTTCTTTTTTTTCGTTATCAGTAACTTTAGTTCGAAAAACGCAAGGTAAGCCATTTTAAAAACTTCTTTATGTTTGATACGATTTTAGAATTTTACGGCCAAAAGTATTTTTGTTATTAGTTTTTGGGGTATTATGCCGTGTTACTCTACCTCCTTCTTTAGCCAACGGTTCGAACACCATTGCAGTGTCCATCATCAGGGCAGATGTGTAATAGTTAGGGGTGATGTTTGTACTTATCTACTTAGGAGCGATACCGTGTCGCCAGCTCCACTCCTCTACGAGCTGGAGCTACAGTATACTTCAACATGTTTTTTTGAGCTTTTCCCAATATGTTTGCATTAAAAATTTTAGTGTTTCAAAAAGTATATGTTTATATCTAATAATGAAATTTAAAAGCGTATTTCATCATCTATGCAAAATCGTTTTTTGTTTTTCGGTACATTCAGAAATGTACCATTTATTCGGATTTTACTGAATTACTAAATATTAACATCCTGTTGACAAACTGCTTAATTGCGGTTTAACGGGATTGTACTTTGAAAAAACAATAAAAAGAAAATAAAAAAAATAAAAAACTGCAAAGCGAAAATTTTCTTGCTTTCTGACAAAATATGCCCGAGGCTTGGAGTGGTTAAAATAATTTGTTTGTGTTTTCGATAGTTGCTTTATGTTTGTATTCCGAAAACAGATCATTGTTATTAGGTTATTTACTATTTCTATCTTCAGAATTCTGACATGAATTCTAGATTATCTGACTTGTAATGTCTCGAATTTACCGGAGTTTGAATTGTATTATCTTTCAGCCACTGTCTAGATCCAGCCGAAGCTGAAAAGCTGTCCAATTTTCGTTCATCGTTCAGTCCTTTATCAACAGTCGAGAATTTCTGGAGAATACATACACAGAGTATGGCATATCAAGAACGCTACATTGCTAGGATGTATTATTAAATATAGGTACATAATTTTCCTTCAATTGCCTGTTTACGTAGAAAATAAACGATAATTTGCATATATAACACTGTATAAAGACTGTTTATGCATTTAAGAGTCAAGAATAAAAAAAAAATGAAAAAGAAAAACTTTCAAATTTGCACAATATTGAATACAACGATAAAACATAAATTTTTTTAAGGATTAATGAAATATGGGCCACTGGCTTTTTTGCTGTTGTTGCTTTTATAATTATTTTATGCCATATTGAAATAAAATACAGATGGGGATTCTAGTTCCGAGGCGGACTGTAGGTTGTTGTGTTGGGGTTACATCATGATATCCCTGGTTTCATGTTCGTTGATTTCCTTATTTTCATATTTGTCGATCTCATCTTCATGATTGTTGATATCGTTATCTTCATGTTTGTTGAATTCCCCATCTCCATGTTTATGGACCTTATTTTCATATTTATTGATTCTCTTATCTTCATGTTTGTTGACTGTAGTTTATTTTGATGTTTAATCATATTTTTTAATGATTTTATACAGTTAATTATTAATTGGTTTTCGTTCCTTCGAGTTTAAGACTGGATTTACAGTATTTGCACTCTTGGAGGTCATTTTCTTTTGATTTATTCCCGGTTATTTTACATTATGTAGGTACATCTACAAGTTGCTACCACGATTTAATTGGTACAGTGGAGTTTAGCGCTAATGATATCTTTATAATATCGTATCTAAAAAGGCATGGTGAAGACCTCGCAAAATATCAAATTATACTGGATTTCAAACATTCGTCCAAATATAACCTCACGAAACCCTCCCTGTTTGAACTTGTACTAACAGTTATGAACACTGTACAAATTTCCACTAAAACCATAATAGTATAATATTAACACTTATGTTAGATTCGTCGAGCCAACCCGCACCACGCCACACATTACAATTAAATTTCGTTGTGCCTAACGCCTTACATATTATGTAAATGTCGTGTAGGATCATTTAACTTGATCCATGGACAAATTGACGCTGAGATGAGGGTAATGAAATGATATCCTATTCAAAGCATTTCGTCTTATTGTCTCTTAGGCATATTGCGTACTTAATGTCCTATTCATTACCAAGTAGTTTTAGTAGTTTGAATGTCTGTTCACATTGGTACACGACACGTTATAGCATCGTTTAAAGCACGGCAGATTTTATGCTGTTCGCACGTGTTCTCGGATTAAAATACCTACTTTAACGTGTAGGTACTTCTATTTGATATAGGTAGGTTTATTTTATTTTAAAAGCATCACTTTTGAACAATGGGGAATCCGGGGCTGGATTATCTTAAATGCTTATAAGCTGTGAATTTTGGAAATGTTTGGATTACGTGGTGTAAAGTGGAGAATTAATTTCATAAAATACGATTTTGGGTACTTATTCTTTTGTGTGAAGTGAAACAGAATTTTTCCAAATCTGTCTCCATAGGTGGTAGGATGAAGGCTTTCAATATGCATTTTTTCCTAAATATAATGGGGAATAGACCAGACAGCTATCTTCTTTTTCATTAGCCGCAATCCATTCGTTTCTGGGTATTGGTTAAAATCCTGTTAATTCCTCTCAGTCTTATCATTTTTACGTCATATTTTATCCACACTTTGTCATTTCAAAAACTTTTTATTTTTTAACATAATTGTTAGATTTTAGAGATTTTAAAGTGCAGGTGAGGGTGATAAGCAGACTGTACCGGCATGGTGTAGCACCTGTTTTTCTTGTACATGAGTGAAATCTTCTAAATTTTGCCCTAGTAGATTTATTAAATATGAAATTAATTTACTTTTGCGTTTCTCACTACAGCCAGCATTCAAACGCGTTCTATAGCGTGGAAAAGTGTTTTCTTAATGAGAGTCGATATTCCAATAATTGTCGACATATACATATTTTATATGGCTCATGGTTCTGTAGTCGTTCAGAAATTCAACATATATGATTTACGGGTTATATAATAGTACGTACTTATTTATTTGTATTTCTTGGGCATTAACTATGTAACAATTTGTAGACATTATTTTTGAAAAGTTTTAATTTGTGTGCGCTTTAGAAACCTTAGAAATAATTAAATCGAATATTAATTTAGTGAATAAAATAATAGCACCCTGTAAATCACCTTTACTAACGATGTTTCCATGTAATGTTGACTCCTCACACCGTTCTCCCGCGCCCCCAAAATCACCTCACCCACTACCCTCACCTAATTAATTTTTATATAGAATTTTAAGTTAGTTTTAACTTTGCTCGTGAATGACATGGATGTGTCGAAACCGGTCTCCGAAAATTTTAAATTATAGTAACAAATGTACATTGAAAAATAAAACTCTTCAAAACAAAACGTACTAATTTATTTAAAGTAAACAATATACACAGAAGTTTTTTAAATGCCTACTACGTACCTACGCGTAATATTTAACATTTTAGTTGTAATAATAATAAAAATATTATTTGGCTAATTTTTAGAGCGACTCAAGAGCGCTGTACAATTTATTATGAGGTCTTAGGCTCTACCTAATATTATTATTCACAAACACATACAGAAAACATACTTACCTGGCCAGTCACTTCCGATAAACACATTTTTATTAGAAAGTTTACGCTTGGAGAAGATACGACTCTGGTTTTACATATGCTACCTTCCATTACTATTGATATTACATTTATTAGAAGGTTAGTAGCAAAAGTACAGTAGATATTTGTTTTGAAAGACTCGAGAATTTTGGATTCTTTGGGAGTGAAGTTTTTTTTTTGTTATGTGCTTTCATTTTTACACAATTAGTTATTAACAATGTCGTGGGCTGTGATGGTGAAAGGTTTTTGACTTTATTGAAACGACATTCGCGAATTGTGAGTTTTAAGTTTAGATTTAAATTCTATCGAGTCTGTGATCATTCTTACGTGGCAGTCCATTCCAGGCCTTTAATACATTTGCATCATTTCCCAGTTCCATACGATCTGTTGGCACGTTTTGTTGATTGCATTTTTTAATATTGCAATCTTCACTATGTAGCTTACCTTTCTAGGCCCTAGAAGCTATAATACTTAAGTCGGGTTCGTTGTTTTTTTTATTATTAACAATTCCTTTCCTACCCACTGCACCCCCGTTGGTACAAAAATATGAGACATAAGCCCATTCCAAAGAAAGCTATTTTACATCTACCTACTAATATCGGTACATTTGAATTTTTATTTTGTTTTTTCCTTATTTTTTTTAGAAAATCGTGTTTGTTTTATGCGCCCTCTCACTTCATTAACCCTAAGCTTTGCCCACGTGGCACCCGAGTTCACCCCTGCCTTTTTATATGTATAAATACAACATTATTATTTTTACAAACACCCTCGTGGTGAATAAAATTATGGAGTAAGATGCAAACAAGATCACAAGGGTTAACTTTATTTTCTTTTAAATAAATAAAAAGAAAACACTTTGTTTACGTCACTTTATTGATATTTCTTCCGTCTACCGGTTTCGGTACCTCCGTACCATCATCAGGACTGAATATAAAATACTGACAAATACTACGAAACCGGTAGACGGAAGAAATATCAATAAAGTGACGTAAACAAAGTGTTTTCTTTTTATTTATTTAAAATGTCAAGTCACAATGTGTTTGCTTCTTTTGAAAAATTATTTTCTTTTACTTAATTTTCAGGTGAAAAATTTGTTGTTTTTCAAAGTAAAAAAATTAATAGGTTGCTTAATTAAATTTTTGTGTTTTTAAGTTCGTTCAATGCCAGTGCGGTTTATGCTTTACTGTAGGTATTATTTCACCCTTCTCTTCCATGTGTATTATGTGTTACTACCATCGAATTACGCTTGTTACATAATTTTCTAACGTATAAATATAACTATAAGCTCTAATTAATACTCAAACTAATCTCTCACCGCTATTATGTTTCGCTTATGATTTTCTTCTTCAAACTTCTCTATTATCTCGAATTATTATCCATCGGCTAGGAGTTTATTTTGGTTAAAACAGTTTAAAATAGAATATATTTGCCTATTAAGGCAAAGCTAACTAAAAATAGTTTTTACCACACTAAACCCCCCTCACGGGTCTGTAAAGAATGGACACGAACCAGGTGCTCTAAGAATGCGGGAAATGGAAGTACATCTTCGAAGCACTTTCATACACAGACGTTTTCAGATTATCAGACTCAAAAGATTTTTTTCAGTTTTCAAACATTGATGGCACATAAACTTTAATTATGTGAATGGTTTGTAATCTCTAGAAATTAATTAATATTCCTTTGTTCTTAAGCCGCCGCTACCCGAATTTCTACCGATTTCTTACATATCTCCGTTAAACATTTGAAGTTTTTAAGCTCTTAAAAAAATATATGTTATTTTTGAAGATAATACCCAGACGCGTTCCACACCGAAACGTAAATTATATAAAATTCCCTCGATAGAAAAAAATCGCATAGTAGGCTCCGAAAATTATTATAAACACGTTTGTTTCAGTTATTTTACAAGTTATAGTTGTGAAAAAATTCACAATGTTTCTTTAAATGATACTTAAGGTACCTTCCACGAGACTTTTGCTATATTTTAAACGAGTCGTGTTTTATTAATCATTTTCGCAATTTTCGCTTCGATTTTATCGCTTTAAATATTAGCGCGCTCCTCTAACATTCATAATTACATATCTCTCCATCTTCTTTTTTTAATCCTAATTTAATCCTAGTTGGCATGCATGTGTTTTAATTTCTAAACTTACTATACTTGAATGAGTTACTCGATGAGTGGGTTTCTTTACTTCTTCACAATCGACCATAGATTTTCGATAAATGACGAAACAATTTCCAGGACAAATGGAGCTTTGGAATTTGTTTTACGTTTCTTTATCTTGAAGATATTTGTTGACAACTTTGGCATTGTGTCAGGGAGTCTTGTCGTGCATGAATGTTACATCACCATATTAAAAACAAAGACTTAACATGATTCTAATTATGTTAAAACAATTAATTGAACATCACCATATTAAAAACAAAGACTTAACATGATTCTAATTATGTTAAAACAATTAAATGAACAAATTATAAAACAGATACAAATTTACCTCCTAAGATGAAAAACAAGTGAGTTCGTGTTTGACTCTAATAAATCTGTACATGTCTGTATTATAATGAACAATGTTATTAAGTTATATTTTTTAGAAATTTTAGTAGTGAGGTGCCTACCTACAATCATTACGAAATGTAAGTTGATCTCGAATACAAGTTTTTCATGGCGCTTTGATTTAATATTATCTCGACGTATTAAGCCAATTGATTTTGATTGTTGTATCACGATCAATATAGGATGATCAGATTAGGATCGATTTTGATGTGGGTCTTCCAATAGTTTAACCTTTAGAGTCAAATAATGATAGAGAGCTTACGCAAGAACCCAGAGTTCCGAATCACGATCCGTCATATTTTACTTACATTGAGTTATCAGGCTTTGTAGACAAGATCTTTGGATCATCTTTCAATTTTCAAAGCGTAAGTTTGTTTACATAATCCATTAACGCGAAGAATATGTGATTACGGAGCAGGTAATTTGATAGTGGTTTTAATAACAGTTTAACATTATAACGTAGGTAACTGTTGATTTTATTAATTCACGTGAACTGTTTTCTAGTCACTAATCATTTTAATGGTATAAAATTAATTTGTTTTTATACCCGCTCTCTTTTATGATTTTTTTGTTCCTTTTAGTATCTCGTGTAAGTTTATGGTAACTAATTTTTATGTGGACAACGCAAAACAATCTGATGATGCCAGTGTGACTATGGCCCCTCCAATTGGGATATGTTGTGAAAGAGATGGGGAGGGGTAGGAAACGGGAAAGATGAAGTATCATAAGAACTGGGCTATTCATATCTAGTCCGTTTGATAGATTTTCCCATCTTAACTGACGGACTGCAGCTTTTAGAGCACAGGCGTCGGGTGGGAATGCTATCCTTGTTCTACCGGTATTTAAATGGAAGATGCTCCGAGGAACTAGCGTCATTGATCCCTTTGGCACTGGTGCATAGTCGGGAAACACGCCAAACGTATGCCCAACATATGTACGCGGTTGACATTTGTCATATGAGAACGGGTCGCTTCTTAGACTCGTTCTTGCGTTCTTCAGCCGAGCTGGCTGTGGAACGATTTGCCGGTCTCTGTGTTTCCTCCTTCCTACAACAAGGGTATCTTCAAGACCAATGTTCATTCCTTCCGCTCCTCAAAAAAATCCTCCACACAGCATCTCAGATGACATAGGCCCTGAGGGAAATTATTTTCCTCAGGGCCTCCTGCGTGGAGTTAATGTAACCATACTCTAGGCTAGTTCCGTTTCAAGCAGTTTTCAAGTAAGCAGGATTCCTCTACCCATCCCTCATACCTTTTTCCTGGTAACCGACGATTTCATCGAAAGCAAATTCATCGAAAACGAGTTCATCGAAAATCAATTCATCGAAAGCAAATTCATCGAAAACGAGTTCATCGAAAATCAATTCATCGAAAACAAATTCATCGAAAACGAGTTCATCGAAAATCAATTCATCGAAAATCAATTCATCGAATGATCAATTCACCGAATCACCAATTCATCGAAAAACATTTTTTTGTAGATATTAGAGCTGTCAAAATTAAATACACAAAAAGTCTGTTTAACTGAGTTAAATGGGTTTAGCAACTGTCAGTTTCGTAGTGACAATGTAAATATATATTATAGGTTATCTCTTCGATTTCCGATTGTCTGATACTGCAAAAAAGGGATATCTAAGGAACGGTGACCAGACAACTCATAAACAACTCAGAAAGGTCATTAAGAGTGATGATAAAAAATATTTTAAAATTGGTTAAATAGGTTAAGTTAGGTTAGGTTAGGTTAGTTTAGGTTAACCAATGTTTTTTAACTTCTCAGTCCGCTCGGCATTTCTCTCAAATATATTTTTTCGATGAATTGGCGATTCGATGAATTGATCATTCGATGAATTGGTTTTCGATGAATTGATTTCGATGAATTGGTTTTCGATGAACTCGTTTTCGATGAATTTGCTTTCGATGAATTGATTTTCGATGAATTCGTTTTCGATGAACTCGTCGTGAACCCTTTTTCCTTCCCAGAACTTCCTAACCTTCCTTTCTCTAAAAATACCCTCCACATGGCATCCCCAAAGATGACATAGGCCCCGGGAAATTGTTTTCCTCAGGACCTGCTGCGTGGAGCTATTATTAAAAAAAAGTAATAACTGCATCTTTAGAAACTGTTTGTAAAAACTTTAGAAAGTCAGGGTGTTTTCCTGAAATATGTTTTTATTAGTATTGATTCAATATATAAGTTGTACAAAATGAAACACAAAGACCAATAATAACCTAAACTTTCCTTTGAAATATTAGTGTCGAATCAGAATTGATGCTGTCACGTTTTCAGGCTTAACATCGTAATAAAATCACGGTAGTCTATTGTTTCGGTGGTCCGCGAACCCCTTCGGAGGAAATATTCAAATTCTCTTCATTCTGTCCCCAACACAATTGAATCATCAGATTTTGAAGCACAGCCGACGGAACCTATTATAAATTCTGAAAAATAACAGATTCGTCCAAAGAATGACGAGATTATGTAAAATAAATGTACGTTCGTTACTAAATAAGAGTTATCATGGTTTCATGACAAGATGCCTCTTATAAATGAATAAATTTGACAATGTATAATATCTACATATAAGTTTCTTTATTTTAGTATTTTGCCGCCACCCGGGGAAATTGGATAACCAACACCTCTGTCGTAGGTTGCACCAAGTGATTCGCTACATTTAGCAGGGGTGCCCAGGTTCATGGGGTGAGGTTTGTCCGGATCTTGGCGGCGGATGCATCTGCCCATCAACTGCGTGGCAAGCCGGATCGGGAGAGACTGATTGAGGGAGATCTTTTGATCTCTCCAGCAGGACTCTCTTGGAACATCGCCTTGCACCGCAGTGGTAAGGATATCACACGTCCGTCACTTTTGGATACACTGACACCAGATCCTTCCCACCCATCATAGGTTTTTTCCTTCCTATAACTTCATCTTCTTCCTTTTCCTAAAAAGACCCTCCTCAGAGCATCATCAAAGTTGACAGGCTCTGAGGGGAATTATTTTCCTCATGGCCTCTGTGTGGAGCTAATGTAAAGAAAGGCACTTAATAAGTCCAAGGTCGGTTGTACCAATAGGTCATTTCTTACTCCCGCAACTGCACTATCTATTATGTATGTAAAGGAAATGTTTTTTAGTGCAGTACTACTTAATATCTACATT
This sequence comes from Limnephilus marmoratus, assembly GCA_917880885.1. Lineage (NCBI taxonomy): Eukaryota > Metazoa > Arthropoda > Insecta > Trichoptera > Limnephilidae > Limnephilus > Limnephilus marmoratus. The sequence continues at coordinate 17,799,513 of OU862910.1, read as the reverse complement.
TGAAAGATCGCCCAGTAAAAATACCAGATGTAGTTGAATAGATTATGATAGGTTATGTGTCTTAATTTCCAATAGAATTAATAATAATCAATTCTCTTAATTACAACATAAAATGTGTGGGGTATTTTCCAAATAAGTTATAGGTTCGAATGATTACTATAAGTAGATTTATTTGTTTATCGTAAATATTTGCAATTAATATTAAACTTACTAGAGTTTGGAGTAGTTTTGCCGCTGCGGCGCGCGGCGAGCGGACTGTCAGAGCCCGCCCAATCTCACCGATGCCTTCAGCCGTCATCGTAACCGTTTGAACCAAAGACACGTACGACGATAGATGGTACTCTTCTGATATCCTATTCAAATGCCTTCTGTTGGGATATGGCAGAATTTCGTATTACAATCCAAACTATCGACATCAATGGAAGGAAGCTGAAACTACATGAGTAATCAATACACTACACAAACTAACTTGGTTATTGAAAAGAATATGCTTTAGCATTAGGGTGCAAACATTAACGACGTGAGCAGTTTTTCTTCCAATCTAGACCCCCCCCCCTTTTGAGTCACGTAATTAATGTTTGCCCCCTTTTAAACTTTTTAATTTTTTCAATGATTGTGATTACTCTGTGGCATCAGTTTAATTTAAAAATATAGGCAGTATACTGTAACCTGATGAGGGAACCCTTGGTTTCCAAACGTATTGGAATGGTAGTGTAAACAAAAATGGTTTTATATTCGTTTAATTTTAAATTTTTGATGCTTGAATTGGTCTAAAATGACACAGTATACAGTTTTTTGGATCTCTAAACACTAGATTCATGATTTTAAGCTACACACACAGTTATGATCAAAATCCATTATCTTTTTTAGAAGTGTTGTTTGAAGGGTTGAGGTGCTGTGGAAAATGTTTGACCTGGTGCTCCGTTTCCACATCAGACGAGGTAGTACCAATACTTTACCATACGGGATAGGCAGGCTCCTGGGGATCACGGTACTTCTAGGCCGCGATCCGGTGTTCAATAATTATAACACTTGCTCATGTTCGAGGGATTAACATTTATTGAGATTTAATATTTACACAATTTAGTGTTCACGTATGAAACGAGTAGAGAGGTACAAAACGCGAGTGGCCGTTCGAATCGAGTACTGGAGACGGATTAAATCGCTCGGTCATCGCCGGAGCGATCCAGATATGCTTCCTTGCGTGGTGGGGATACCATACGCATAAATAAATAAAAGTGATGCCCATATCTTAATTTATCGTACTCCAGTGTTAGAGTAGTTAAGGGTGTACCTACGATACTTCTTCTTCGATGGCGCTACAGCCCATATCGAGCTTTGGCCTCCTGCAACAGTCGCCTCCAACTCCTCCTGTCCTCAGCGGCTGACTTCCAATTTGGAACCTGGAGAAGCTGTGCTGCATCCCCTCTTACTTCGTCTTCCCACCTCAGTCTGGGTCTTCCCACTTTTCTCTTTCCACCTGGGTGTCCAGTCAAAATTCTTTTTGGGACGCGTGTATCCGGCATTACCAGTCATGCCCAGTACATGCCCAGCCCATCTCAGCCTGAGGAGTCTCATATGTGTTGAGATGCTAGGTGCCTTAAATATATCATACAATTCTGTATTGTGCCGGATGCGCCACTGTTCACCCTCTTTCACGGGTCCACATATTCTTCTCAGCACTTTTCTTTCAAAAGAATCCAGCATTTCAGCCATCTTTACCGTCAGTGTCAGCGCCTCACATCCATATGCCAATACAGTTCTAACAATGGTCTTATATATGGTTATTTTGGTTTTACTGTGGACACTACGTGACGTAAACACTGGCAGCAAAGAGAAGTATGTTTTGTTGGCTGCTGTGATTCTCCTTCTGATTTCTGCTGGATCCTCATTATTCTCTGTCAGACTGGAGTACGATACATCAAGCCCAATTTGGTATTTAAGTTTGTTGAAAAAATTGTTCTTTTATTATTTATAGTTTATAAAATCACTATTAATGGAGATTTCCCCATCAAATAGTACAGTAGTTAACATTTATGAATGCAACCACAAATGCAGAAACCGAAAAACAAGTGTTACGTAATGACAACTAATAAAGATTCTCCAATACTGTAATTAACAATAAAGGAAACATGAACATTCAGGTGTTACGAGTCTGCAAATCGATTATCATTTTTGCGATCACTTTCAATTGCGAAGTGAGACATCGAGCATTTTATCGTTAAATAGTTTTATGCTCGTTGTGAAAAGTTGTTTGCAGATATGGCCCTGAAATTGCCATAAAATCGTCTGCGCATGTCAAACAAAAAATTGTTAAGCCTTACAGGTTTAAGTTTAGCATTCAGAAACGTCATCCATCATTCGATCTCAGATCTGAGAAACATTATTTGAATTATTGTTGTTCATTATATCTGCGTGTTAATCATTCTAGAATAAGGCTGTATTGTTTTACAGCTCTATTAATGGATGATTTAGTGTCCCTGTCTATGATGCTTCAAATTTTAATGAGCGTGTTTTAAGATTTAACTTAAACAAAAGAAAACTTTGATTTTATAACTCTATGACGTATTAATCATCCTTTTACAGTAAAAGATTTCTTATTTTAACATTTGGGAAGATAGATATAAAACAAAAAGTGTTAAGATTGTTTAAAGAGTAATTTATCTCCGGTTTTTTCAACATTGACAAAGTTTTATCACATGAGAGACAAAAAATCAAGCATCTTTTGTGAAGGCGGCATTAATAAATATTTTTTAATTAATGAAGACAATATTAGCGAAACTCATTCGAAAATCTGAAACAGAAAAATCAGAAAAAGATACGGTCACATCTGGGACTCGAACCCAGGAGCTATAACTTGCCAAGTCAGTGCTTTACCGACCGAGCTAATGTGCCCTCTCCGTTTCGGTCATATTTAACTGTATCGTCTTCGACCAAGAACTACCAACTTTCTCTACATTTTCTTAACGCATATTTTTTATTGGCTACTATCTTTATGCAAGATTCAACCAGAACTAAATGCTATCTATATAGTGTCTTGGATAAATTGATCCGTTTTATTTAATATATACGCTACATCTATTGACTTATAAATGTAGTACATACAAAATAAGCTATACTCAACAGTAGTTTTATACAAAATAACGAAAAAAAAGAATTATTTAATTTGGTGCAGTCGTTCGGAAGCTATGCGCACACATACATTTCGGCGATTCATTACGACGCCAACAAAGCACTCTTTTTAGGGTAAATTGCCTAATTCAAAAAAAAAGAAAAACATCGTTTCCAAGGCGACAAATTGTTTGCTTTTCTTCTGACGTTTGCAATTTTGTTATTCTGAACGAACCAACAATGACAACCATCAAAATATTAAAATTTAAATACGCGGTAATCCGGGTAATATGGATATAATATGTTGTCGATTCAAAACCCTTAATTTAATACGTGCTTCAATTCGAGTGGACCCGAGTCTACCGTACCGAAGGGACGAACGTCAAATGATTGACAGGAAAGTAGGTAGAACAGTTTGTATGGGAAAATGAAATTGTTGTTTTTACTATCTTCTCCGCAATTTTTCCATATTTTCTCACCGTGTAAACCTTCCCTGGACTACGACAAACATTTCAAAACCGAAATCAGCTAAATCGGCCCAGCCGTTCTCGAGTTTTAGCGAGACAAACGAACAGCAAAAGATTTTTTATAAATGTAGAAAATGCGACATCTATTGACTTTTCTGCAACTCTAGGATGATTATTTATTTTTAACATAATGAGTAATGAGTAAAACGTCAAATTGTAATATTTAATTAATGAAGACAATTACATTAATTAAATGTTAGAATTTGAGGTTTCACTCATAAATTTAAAAATAAAACAATTGAATGTAAATTTATATTTCGGCTACTATTGTTTGATTATTCCAGCCTCTTCTGGGAGAAATATTAAAAAAATCGGATGTCGTTTTGGGTTGAAGGAATCGTTTTAATTTACAGTTTTGACTTCTTTCGCGTGAAAAACTCGACGTTAAAAAATGCTACTTCGCTACAATAATTCATTCACTCATAAAACAAATGTGTATCCGGGTATGGAGGTATTAGAAAAAGTAATTTGAAAAACAAAAAAGTTCTCAGCGATACAAGAAAACTACACACGAGATATTAATTTCTTACCTAAATGATTAAGAGGGCATTACCAGAGAAAACCGGAAATACGTCATTTTCAAAAAAGTTTTTAGACGTATTGACTCTTTTCCACAAAAAATTATAAACGGATTTCGAAAGATTGTTCTTTTATCTAGCATTCGTATGTAATAAATTTTGAGAATTTTTTTTAATTTTTAGTATAATAAGGTTATTCCATAGGTCGTTGGCAGATTTGTTTAATTTTCAAAAAAGTTTTTGTATCATACCACACCCATTTCAAATAATGAAATCGTGCAGTAAAATAAATCAATACATTATCTAGCAAACGTATGTTTTAGAATTTTAATTTTAGTTTCAATAAAATCATTAAAAAATATGTACGTACATGTGTTTCTTGGCGAAAATTGGTCCGTTTGTGTATTTATTTGCGCACTTACAAACTAATATATTTCAGGTTATTTCCTTTTGGGGTATTATGCCGTGTTGCGCTACCTCCTCCTTTAGCCAACGTTTCGGACTGCGTTACAGTGTCCATCATCAGGGCAAATGTGTGATGATGGACACTGTAACGCTGTCCGAAACGTTGGCTAAAGGAGGAGGTAGCGCAACACGGCATAATACCCCAAAAGGAAATAACCATAAAATTTTTGGCCGTGAAAATCTAAAATCATATCTAATATATTTCAGGTTTTTTAAACATTCTCATTAAATTTAGACATTATTGAAAAATGATAAATACTTATAATCAAAAAATAACTACAAAAAGTACATTATTTTAATAGTTTTATCATCACGCCTTTCAGCATTTTTGGATGAAGGTATAAATTAAAGCTAATTTGAATTGAAATAAATTCGATATTGAGTTATAATTTTAAAAAGCTGGTACGGAGAATAATTAATCTTTCACATTGTAACCGCCCTGCACGATCGTAAGAACAACTTTCGACGAAATGTGGATTTTCGTCCGCTGGCTGGTTAAACGTTCTTAAAGAAACATCCTTAACATTTTCACAATTACATTCTTATTTTGATGTACAGTTAAAAAGGGAACTCTTATAAATTTATTGCTTTTCCTTCTACGAAAATAGCTTGCAATAACGTCGGAAGCACAACATTATGACAACAGCTTGCAAATCACCAAACCACTTTGACTTTTAAACATGGCGAGACGAAAGCACGTATGAAAATATTATATTTTTTGTTCATTGTCACAGAATGTTTAATCAATCAAACCAGTCACGATTTTAATTATCAAACTGCACACAAAGATATTCCATATAAAACAATGTTTGTTTTGTTCAGTACTTAACAGAGATGCAACAGTAGAACGACCAAAAAACAAACGGCAGGTGTTTCATCTATCTATTTATCTATTACATCATCTGATTCGAATTATGTTTGAAGACTTAATTATGATATTCATCAACGCAATACAATCAGTTACCTTTTGTCTGAAAATTATTTCTGTTCTTCTGTTTTGGACGAAAGAAACAGTGAAAGCTTTTCAACTAGCTATATATCTCCCTGACTGCACCGTTTTCAATAAATTTGCATAATTTTATTTGCAAACTTGAGCCATGATTTATGATTTTGCGGGCTTTTTGCGACCGCAGGCTTGGCGACCGAAAGATAAATAAATGCATCCCCATTTCGCTTTGTTCTTATTTTGGAAATTAATGTTGTTAATTAACGCAGCGGTATATTTGATGGATGTATCTGACTTTAAAATATCAAGATTTATGAAGCTGTTGAATGCCTTTGGTTTCGTGATGAAAGATACAATGAACAATGCAAAACAATACGAAAACCGTGGTAGAGGGGGAGAATTCCTGGTTTCTTTTCTACCAAATCGCGGGTTCAAATGCTGTTGAATGGAGTAAAATTGGGAAATTTTTGGTTAGCTTTTTTACACACGTTTTATGTGCTTAAGTAGATCAGGTTTAGTCACATTGTGTATGCGAATGGTCTTGTTTTGAGAAGAAAGCTTGCTTCCATTGAAATAGACTAAATTCTCCTTCGTGAATTTTTCAAAAATTCATAATATACTGGAAACAACTAACTATTCTTTAATATTTTTAACCTTGACTTATTACTTTTCAACTACCCTTCCCTCTTACCTTCTACCGTATGCCCAAATTCTCCACTAAAACTAAAATGAAGATGCCGTTATTCCACTGAGTCGTTCTTTTAAGCAGTTTGAATATCACGTTAAACGAAAATTATTCAGTCAACGCAAACCACAAAGAATACGAGAAAATGCATTTTTCTTCGTTCCTTGAAGCTTCCCACCGTCACTATTAAATTAACTTTGATTTCCGTCGTTTCCTTTGTACGTTTCTAGTAATGAAATACCTAACCCTGGAGTAACCCCTGCACCACCTCGTTATTAGCGCCCGATTGCTCGGCTTCATAATCTAGACCCGACTGTTATATCCCATATAGTCATCAATCTTGCTATGACTATAAAGAATACCCATCCGCGTAGGTACGGACTGTACTCATAGGGAGTAATATCATTCCATGTCCCCACTCTACAAAGACAATCCAAAAGAACCGAACTTTAACAAAAAACTGCAACAAATTTATAAGAAATTATGGTTGATGCTTCAAATGGGTACTGCTTTTTGGTGAGGTGGAGAGTTTTGCCTTGGCCCTTTGCAGGCTTTGATGTCGGTTTAAGGCTGGCTTTATGCCGGCTCGCTTATGCCCCGATAGGTCCGCTAATTGGGGCAGCCTGGAAGACCAACTTGCGACTGTACCAGCCCAATACCAAGTACAAGCGCAAAGTACAAAATATCAAGTACAAGCATCTACATAATTTTATGTATCTCTTTCTCGTTGCTAGGTGCAAGTGCACGTACCTCGTTTTAATTCATGTAATGAGTTTTTTATTGCATCAAGCATAAAATATGTGAATATATTCCTTGTTGTTTTTTTTAAACATACTCGAGCATTATACTTCGTTCTTTTGATCATAAAATTTATTTAAATCTCTCTACGACGTCCATGATCTTTTTTTAAGTCTCCAAGTTTATTTGCATTATTTGCAGCAAAGCGCGATACCCGTACAGATCATAATAATTTATTTGCAGCAAAGCTCGATACCCGTACAGATCAAAATAATTATGATAGTGTTATTATAATTATTAATATTTGACCCTCATTTGCTATCATTTACTGTACTGGCTTCAATTGGTGCATTCGTATATTTCTCTTTCTACTGAATTGATTTTTTTCCATCATTTTTCCTTTTACGGGAAGAAGGTTTAGCCTCATCGCCAGTAGATAAACTCTAATTTATTGCTTTATTAGTATCTATATCAAAGGTTCATGCCACTTTCCGAAGTGATGAATCAGTTTTCTTTTTCAATTTTTCCTTGAAAGAAGTTACGTTATGTTTTACACAAAGTTAGGTTATTATTCATGTCTACCTGTCGTTTCAGAGTGGAAAATACTTTCATTGTCTCCGTGGTGAGAAAACAACGTTCACGTTTCGAAATTTTTATTGAAATGGTTTTAGTGACTAGATCTAAATGTCAAAGTTCCTACAATCAAATCTCCACCTTCCTCCACACCTTCCCTACTGTTATCTTAACTTTCTAAATAAAAAAAGCAGGATTTGATAGTTCTACTGGTAACTAGCAATGTCAATTAAAAGATCAACCATTTGTCTGAAAACAAAATAAACTGCATTGAATTGGTTTTCTAATAAAGGCGGCGTCATTACGTTGTATTAACTCATATATGGCAACAAGTTAAGCTAAACTAAACAGGATGTTAACGGACATATGTACTTGATTTACTGTAAACAGTGATTCCTGACATTATTTGGAAAAAAAAAATGTGAACGCTGTTTGGTCTCCGGTGATTTTTTTATGTTTTTTTTTTAATTTTTTTCTTCAAAACCTAACAAAAAAACTTCAACATATCAATCATCACTGTCACACAGACGAGTAATCAAACAAAACCTCACCCCTAGCCTAACTGTTCAATACCTGTCAGGAATCACTGGTTAAAGTAAGTCAAATATGTTCCTTAACACTTTCCGTAGTTCAGCTTAACTTATTGTCAAACATGAACACCTAGTTTTACAACGTGATGACTACATCACCTTTATTAAAACAACAAATTCATTACTGACTACGAAATCCAGTACGGAGAAATGTCGAAATATCTCATCGTTTATACGCAAACCCGAACCTACGAACTGTAAAATCATTTTCGTGTCTCAAGAAAGACTCGGCAAGTAAGTAAGTAAGAAACACTTTAAAATTATGCGTTGAGCAAGCAACGAAACCTACGCGTGGCCAACAAACTTCACTTGCAAAATATCTGATTATACAAAAGTGCAATCTTAAATTTCGCTCACGTTGCGTAATATACGAGGAATTTTAATGTAGTAACTAGACCTGACAAGTTGGTATTCTATCTGGTCTCCCCGCACACTGTGGAGATTTTTTAATGTTGGATAGTGTCTCCTAGGATAAATAATAAAGTTTGCTCTCAAAGTTTGTATAATTTAATTCACCCCGGCTTGAGATGATATCAACGCCACCGCCTTAATTATAATCTTGAAAGTAGTTGACTCTCGGCGGACGTATAAAAGATTGTATAGCGAAACTGCAGTGTACTTAATTTAATTTATTTCCTAAGAACATTAACTCGAAATCAATTAAACGAAATAATATTATTCATTAATTGTTAATCCAGAACCTCTTGATGTATTTGTGGTTTTGTGTTTTAGTGTGTAGATTATTTTAATAATTTTAATTTCGTTAAATGATGATGGTTTGCGTAACGCTTCGGCGTGACAGCCTTTTCGGCGTTCCAAGTCATTTTCTATTCGTGATCAAACTTATTTATGTGATTCTAATTGCCAAACCTTTTACCGCTTTTGTAATGCGTAAGAATTAATTTTTAATAAAGCCCATTTATATTTTAATTCTTCTTCAAATTTGTGTTGTCCTAATTTATAAATATTATGTTTTTGTTTTGTAATGATAGCTTCATCGAAATAATAAGTCGAATTATTAGCACACAAGACGATGTGGGCTAATTTAAGATTAAATGAAATACATATATCTAAAATGTGTCAAAGCGACGAAATTTTCCAACAAAAACACCATTTTACATAAGAACATTGTTTGCGCATCTTTATATGGGATTGATTGGGTATTGCATTCGCAGACTTGGTGGGTAGATATGTCAAAATCCTGAATTTATCCCACCTACCTAATCTTTCCTTCCCAAATGTCACCATAAAAATTGTTGCAAGAAGTACTAAACTTTGGAGAGGTGACAGTGTGATTTGCTGCTCAGAACAAAATTACATCTCAGACAGGGCGCATGTATCGTAACCTCTTGTTATAAGAATATTGCAAATTTTAAACAGTGAGAAGTGTGCACCAAAACTGGAGTTCAGTGAGGCCCCATCTGCAACGGTGAGTCCTATTTTCCTTATTCCAATCTGTGCTTATCTAATTTTCCAAAAGCACAGATCTGAACTATCGACTGACTATCCATCAGGTTTTGCGAGTGTATGCTATTTAATCGTCCCATATAACTTAGCGATTTCACGTAGTTTCGGGACTGGTCCTTCGAGGGCTGCGTGGGCTTTGCTCTGCAGCATTTACCGCCAATTAACAGTGGAGTCGCAGTTTCGCGACACCAAACATTGTAATCTGCTTTTTTATAGAATTTATATTTCAAGATGTCCGGTTCGAGAACAGATTCGGACTTTATTTAGTGAATTTGCCCTAACGAAACCTAAATGTTAATGAAAGATTTTTTTTTACATGAGCTCCACACAGGAGGCCCTGAGGAAATAATTTCCCTCAGGGCCTATGTCATCTTTGAGGATGCTGTGTGGAGGGTTTTTTTAAGGAAAGGAAGGAGAGGAGAGTTCTGGGAAGGAAAAGGGTTTAAGGGGTGGGTAGGATGGGGGTTCAGTATGTCCTGGTCATCCGCCTCCAAGACCTAGACAAACCTCACCCCATGAACCCGGGCACCCCTGCTAAATCACCAAACGTAGCGAACCACTTGGGGTAACCTATGGCAGAGGTGTTGGTTATCGAATAAAGGTTCCCGGGGGCGTATTTACAATCCCTACCGCGTTTCAGTCGCTTTAAATTTTCAATATCAAAATTTAAACATTTAGAAATAAAATTATTAATTTCTAATATGCACATTGGAAAGATTATTTTATCTAGATTTGAGAACAATTTTTGCTTTTGCAAAGTGATAAAAAATTATCAATATAGAGGTGTATTTACAATATATGGGAATAATATTAAAATTTAAATATTTAGAAATAAAATTATTAATTTCTAATATACACACCAAAAAGATTATTTTATCTAGATTTTAGAACAATTTTTGTTTTTGCAATGTGATAAAAAATAACCAATATAGAGGTATATTTAAAATGTAAATTGTCGTTACAGCGACTGAATCGGTATAGGTTTTGTAAATACGCTTCCCGGGGCGGCGGTACCCATTCCCGCCTCCCAAATTAAAGAATGCACCGGAAGAAAGAGAGAAAAGTGTAAAAAAATTAAGGATGTTATTTAATACACAATATGAAAACCACCGGAGAAAGGCATTCGTATCGTGTTATTTAAATAAATGTTACTGAACACAAAAGGCTTTAAATTGAAATCGTTTCGAACGACGATGTTCAAAAACGAAAAACGTAGATAAAAGAGAAGTTACATCGTCCATGAAATTTTGCAGCAGCAAGAAAAACATTATATGAGCTGCAGAACTGGTTATATTGATTTTCGTGGAAATTCGAATGAAAGCAAATAAAGTTCGACTTCGGAATCGTTCTCGTCAGCGGATCGCGCAATTTGTTAACAGTCGAATCGTCATTGTGTGTTTGGGTCAGACCTCCAACGGAACAGAACGAAACTGCCCCTGTTCATTGGTTATTCATTCGGACGTGTATTGTCGGGGAAGATTTTTTTGGCAATTTCATGACGACATGCAGCAGGGCGATCCCATGTGACATCTCTAAAGTCTACGTCTGCATTACTGGCGCCCGCTAAACGGTTAGTGCCTCGTAAAATAATATATGCTCAATGACAACTTCTACGCTTAATAATATGCTCAGTGATAACTTCTACGCTAAATAATATGGTCAATGATAAATTTTAGGCTAAATACGATGCTCAGTGATAACGTCTACCCTAAATAATTTGTTCAATGACAACTTCTACGCTGAATAATATTGCCGATGACAACTTCTACGCTAAATAAAATGCTCAGTGATAACTTCTACGCTAAATACTATACTCAATGACAACTTTTACGCTAAATACGATGCTCAGTGACAACGTCTACGCTAAATAATAAGCTCAATGACAACTTCTACGCTGAATAATATTGCCAATGACAACTTCCGCGCTAAATAAAATGCTCAATGACAACTTTTACGCTAAAAAATATGCTCAATGACAACTTCTACGCAAAGCACTTTGCGCAATGACCAAAACCAGAGGAAGGCCGTCACCCTCTACATTTGATTTCTAAAAAACTCGTAAAGCCTGGACTTGCCGGAGACTTCAACTAGTGTTCAATAATTCTAAGTACTTTTGAGAACTTTTGCTTTTTAATGATCAATAGGTTTAAAAAAAAATTAAAATAATTCGTGGTAATATTGTTCGCTCATTTGTCGGCCTGAACACAAATTCTTATCGAACTATATTCCGATTATAGTTTTTAAAAACTATTTCTTAAGTCCTTTAAATATAAAATTATTTTATTTTTAATTAAGTAATCACATTGAAGAAACCAGATATACACATTGATTGTTTCAAGTGATTATTACATTTTTGGGTCTTTTCATTCCAGGTGACGTATCTCCAACCAATCACTAACCTCTTGCTATTTTTTGCGACTTATCAAAATCATAGGCTTTACAATCCGTAACGTTTATATATTATGTGAAGTTATACAGAAGTTTTGGTATCGGTTTTATGATATACAAGAAGCACATACAAACGTGAGATTTAAAACTAACTTTAGGCTATTGTTTTTAATAACGCATCAATCAAAACGAGTTCAGAGTTCAATATCAAGCACGATTGTGAATGTACATTACATTTACAGTACCTAACTGTTACCGATTCATTATTTCACAATCTGGACCGAATCTAGGTTTCTCATCCGAGTCAGTTTTTGCTGCTAAAACAAAACCAAGGACACAGTATTTGAGATAATATATTTGAGGTTCTTGACCCGTTACTCACAGAAAGACTTATATTTGCCACATGGCAATTAATCATCTCGGTTGTATTATACGTTTGAATGACTTTTATCATTCTGTCAAAAGTTTATTCTCACGAAGTGTCGTAAACATTTCCTTTCTTTGAAAAGCGATAAAAATACGGATTTAAGATTTTATCGGCTAGAATTTCTTTTATACCTTTTATGTGTATTTTATTTTTAAAACCTGACAGGGTGTCCTGTTACTTTGACTTATTATATTATATATTTTACTTTTATGCATTAACCATCATTATTGGCTTTTTAAGGTTAACGGCGATAGTTCGCATAGTGGAAGATACTCCACCACCATTCAGAATTGAAACGTTGCTTGAAATGGCTTTAGCCGTGTTCGGTGACCAGATCTGAATAGCCAGGTACTTTCCCACACTCCCCTTCTTCATCTCCTTCTCGTCCCCTCTACCTTCAGCCTCACAACATACCCAATGCATACGGCATACAATGCCGTAATCTCGCTAGCTCCAGATGGGAGCAACTAGGAGTCTTCTGAGGCATTTACGTAAAAAAAATCTCACTACGTAGAATTACAAATATACGTCTACTTTTGGTACTTACCTAATATAGGGTGTTAAGGGACGTACTTGACCTACTCTAACCAGTGATTCCTGACATTAGAGTAAAAAATTCAAATAAAATTTTGGTCTCCGGTGACTTTTTTGACGTTTTTTTTCTTCGAAAACAAACAACAAGAAAAAAGTCTTCTACACGTCAACAATGGTCACTCAGTAACAGCCCAGCCCCTTACACCGACTCTAACTGTCCAATACCTACTATTTTTTTTATGTTACTCCAAATAATGTCAGGAATCACTGATTGCAGAAAGTCAGCTAGGTCCCTTAATATCCTTTAACTGTATAACATTTTAAAATGTTGTCATAAGTTCAATTACTTTGATTATCAATTCAGTTTTTTTTTTTTATTTATTTTGTTATGTGGTATCGATGTTTATAAAAGACTGCCTCCTATAATTATTACTGATATGTTTCATGGTAATCGAGTTTGTACTTTTTCGTAAATGTTCGTATATTTTAAAATTGTAAGTATGACAAACAAAATAAACAAATCTATGTTTAAAATGTTGACCTTTTACAAAAAAATTCCAAGAAATTGATCTTCTGAGTTCTTGACGTTATATGGCCGTCAAGATACCATCAAGTTATGTAACAAGTTGTATTCCCTGAGGGGTTACGAAATTAATCCTTATCTCACTTCATGTATGTACTTATTGTATTTATATATACTTACTGTCTATTCACCTCACTTCATAATATACTTACTGTCTACTCACTTCAATCTCTGGTTACCTTGTCAAGTAAACAATTCAACTCGGAAGGAGGGTTTGGTTACCGCCGCCTCGGGAACCATTTATTAAATAACCAACACCCCTGCCGTAGGTTACCCCAACCCAAGAGGTTCGCTACGTTTGGAGACTTAGCAGGGGTGCTCGGGTAGGGCCGATGGGGTGAGATTTGTCTTGGTGTTGGCTACGAATGCATTTGCCCACCTACTGCGTGACTGGTTGAGAAGACAGTCCTCTACTGCTGGACTCTCTCGATCCATCTCCTTGCACCGCAGTGGGAGGGATGGGTTCATACGCCCGTCACTCCTGGACACATTGACCCTTAGATTCCGACCCACCCCTCTTAACTTTTTTGTTCCCAGAACCTCCTCTCCTTCCTTTTCCTAAAAAGACCCACCACACAGCATCCCCAAAGATGACATGGGTCCTGAGGGAATTACACATACTGAAATAACACACCACAAGTGTTAAAAGTGTTTGTGCGTGCTAAATAACTCAAATTCACAATACTTAAAAAAAAAAAAAAAGTAAGATTAGGTTTTTTAACGTAGTGATTCCAGAAAATGTAATTTAAGTAGTTGTAATTCTTCACAGTGTATGTCAGTAATATTATTACGTGAAATTACCTTCTGAGTACCGAAATTTCGTCATGTACCACTTTTTCCATATTACTTCCTACACATTACGTTTTGACAACCCTTGTGATTTTTAAAGTTTTTTGTTACTGTTATATTCTTGTTTTGTCACAAAAAGCGAAACAAGAAAGATAATGTAAGTAAAAGCTGACTTCTAATAGGGCCACTGAACTTTAACAAATATACACATTATTTAATGTCACATTCTTTATAAAGTGCTAACAAGAACGTGCTGTGTTGTTGGTATAAAGAATTACAAACGTACCAGCAAATACGTGAAGAATAAATGTATTGGAATATATCCCTATTACCATGAATGACGTCACGTCTTTGAATTTCAACGAATTTCCCTGATCGGAATATTTATCAAGGCGAACGAATGACACTTTCAGACTGAACTCTACTGACGCCTTTAAAACGGGAATTGGACCCGAAAGTTGCTTACTATTTCGTTATTTCAATGTTCGTTATTCCTAGTTCTTCTTGCATCCAACCAATGTTTTTGCTGTACCTTTTTTTCAATAATTAAAATTTATATCGTAAACATTTTAGGCTAAGGACAAAGATTTTTATGCCATTGTAGTTGAATACTAGTTACAAGTAGTAAGCCATTCTTCCGAACAGGCCCTCTTGTTAATATGCTTGGTGCAACAAGTACAAAGTGACCAGCTCAGATATGGAGTTAAATTAGCCTCTCAAAAACTGGGCATACTGTACAGGGTCCACATATACTTTAATAGTACACAACTGCTAACCCTGCACAAATCACAAATGCGCCCCACGGTTGAATTTGGCAGCCACCTCTATTCAGGACTCTGTGCAGAAACGGGCTAGATTCTTAATAGATTCTTAACAAACGGATTGCAATCTTTAGAGCACAGGCCAGTTGGGTTGGAATGTTCTGCTGGTATTTCTATGAAAAATGTTTCGATAAACTAGCGTCATGGATACATTGTCGGGAAACACGCCAAACGCGTGTCCATCACATGAACATGGTTGACATTTGTCACATGAGAACGGGTCACTTCTTCGATTCATTCTTAAGTTTAACGGCTCGGCTGTGGAACGATTTACCGGCCTCTGTTTTTCCTCCTTCCTACAACATGGGTCTCTTCAACACCAATGATCATTCCTTCCTCTCCTCAAAAAGATGCTCCACGCAGCATCTCAGAAGACATAGGCCCTTAGGGAAATTATTTTCCTCGGGGCCTCCTGGTTGGAGTTGATGTAAAAAAGCCACTAATTAACAATCTTCGAAATAAGCCACTAGTAAGAAATCGAAGATGTAAATCTAAGTGTTAGGTTAAATGTACACATAAATAGAAATTATCAAAACAGTATTATTATGATTAATCAATTTACAAATAGTCATTTTAAATATTTTAACATTATTTAACACATAAAAAATGGTTAAAATTCGGCAATTTCACGGCGTTATTAAAAAGAAAACAAGCTTTGCGTATTAGAACCAAAATTATTAAAAACAGGAATTAAAAAAAGTCGAAACTTTCAACATTTTCTTTTAATTTTTTATATCTAAAAGAAGTGTAAAGCTGTGTTAATATAATAAGTTGAAAGGTTTAATTCCTTTCGATTAATTTATAAATAAAACACTTGTGTTGCAAAGTTTTTTTAACAAAGAAACGACATTTATATTTATTTATATCACTTTCCTTTGAATGGTTTCTTCTAACAAAATCTCATATTTTACAATCAAATCATAGATAAACAAAACAAGTGACAATTGATGATTGCATTCTAACTGACACTACAGGATTCAAATTTAAAGGGAATGTATTTCCTTTACATATATTTAATCGTAATATATTTACCAGTAACCATCATGCAAACGCTACCCTTTGTTAATTGTACATTTTGTGCTAAAATATTCTGCACTTGCTTATAAATAAGATCTCTGAGGGATATGTTTGTAAAACCATGTACGACCGAAATACGAATGAGGAGATCTAAATAGATTGCTGGCCCAGTGCAAGTGTAATGAATAAGAATAAGAAAGGAATAGGAAGGGACTCCTGCAGTGAATAGATAAAGAAAGGAGTGCCAGAAGAATATATTATGCAAGTAGATTCAAGGAGTCGAGAACGTCTCAGAAAGTTAATCAAATGAAAGAAATATTTCTCAAGGCGAGTCCTAGGAATGGTCTTATATGGAGAAATTTAATGAATAAGGATAAAGCAAAGCTTATTACATACGTAATATTATGCAAGTATTGTTCAGTTTAGCTTGTTATCTTTAATACAATAAAGTCGCCCCAAAATACGAACAGACGAAAAAGCGTTTATAGATTTCTTACGCGAATGTTTTTTTTCTATAAAACATATTTTTCGAGTAGTTGATAGTCCAGCGTTCCCTTATTTGTATACGAAGACCCGTTGAATTAAAATCACCCCAAAAGAAATTCCTAAAATATATCGTTTCAATGGATGGCTGAAGTTTCTTTCTTTGCATTTTTTGTCGTTACCGAAATCTCGTTTAACTATAAAATTAATCTACGTTAAAAAACATTTTTTTTTTTTACAATATTTTACATTTCATAGTAACTATCCAGTAATGTTGGCCTCACCCGTGCTGAGGCCCCCATTTTATAATAGAAGAATTTATACATGATACATTTTGAAAAAAAAAAATGTTGGTGACGAAAAAACGCTTAAAATTAAGATAAATTTAAATTAAAAATAGAGATTAAAAATGAAATGATTTGTGTTTTTGTGCTTGTTGCGTGTTTTATATTGGTTGTGTGTTGCGTGTAAATGTTTTATTCTTTTATATTATAAAACTTTAGTAATATTGTCATTTTTGTTCTTTAATCCATTTTTTATTTTGTGTCTGAATTTATTTTTGTTTTCTTCAATTTTTGTTTCAAGTGAAAGACTGTTGAATACTTTTATGGCATAGTATTTACGGTGTCTTTGTCCAAAGGTAGTGTTTACCGTCGGAATTTTATGTTTTCATTGTACGCTTGTCTAATTGGTCTATTAGTGATATTTTGTGTTTATCTGAATTTATTTTTTTGTCAAAAATCAAGTTTAGTAGTGTTTTAACATGTAATTGGCGCATATCTACTACGTTACAGCTGTTGAATATTTGGTCTGTATCGGTCAGTCTTTTTTAAGTATTAACTTTAAGATTGTTTTCTGTGCGATTTCTATTTGATCGATAGCTACGTTTGTTGCTCCTCCCCAAGCAATTATTCCATATTCTATTATTGATTGACAAAGTGAAATTAGAGAGGTAGTAAGTACTTACCCTACATTATATTTCCAGAACTATGTTCAACCATTTCGAATCAAATTTAGGTATGTCATTTTTGTAACGATTCTTTTCTGAGCCAAACACATACCCTCTTCTAAATTTACAATTTGTGTCGTACTTTTTCCTTTTGGCGCGACTTTATTATCATGGATCTGGAGATTGTTGTCGCTAGGAATATCATTACTTAGAAGATTTCCTCCAATTTATGATATTTTCGCAACTTCCAATTCGGTACAAATGATAATAAAAGCTATGATATAATGCTGTATCCATATCCTGTGTATACAACACGTCTGTTATGTGTATAGTCCCCTCACCCTCATGGTTGATAGACGCTTGAGTTGCTGAAATTCCCCATAAGTAGGGACCCGTACCACTCCCCTAGAGACGAAAGAACTATAGATTACTTGTTTTATTTCTGAAAATTTTGACACCAGTGACACAATCGACACAAATATGGCGCGATCAAAAATGGTACTATCTTGAAAAATATAAAGTGCAGGAAACCCTTAAGGATGTCTGTCTACCAGCAGGTATAAAAATGTTCTGCGTAGGTGGAATTTAACTTTGAAACCTTAAAAATGAAAGGTCATGATTAGTCACGGATAATGAAAAGAATCAAGTCTTGAGTCATGTGGACAATGAAAGGAGAAAGTGTTTAATATCTTTTTAAAATTATGACCATGAATTCAGAACTACATTTAACAAAAGGCTTCATGTAAATTTTGTAGTTTTAAAGAAATTTGCATTTCATTCATCGCCATTTTTGGACAATCTCATTGTCAGGTTCTCTTTTCAAATTTGCCGATTCAGCTTGGAAGACTTTGGACACGAATTTCGGCCTTTCTTCATCTGATAATTAAAGTGGCTAATAATATACTAAAACCCCTTAGTTTTTATTTGTGAAGTAGTCAGGTGGAACAAATTATTTATGTGCGTGTATTTGCCATTAGTGCAGTAGTCACTTAAGCTAAAAAGAGGTCAACCTCGGAATGAAACGGAATAAGCTGAAAAATTGTAAAAACCTTTATTTTGGCATTCTAAATATTATTTCAAAAGTCTCATATGATCACGTATAAGCGTCCTTAGATATTCAAGGTCAAAATCAAGGTCTAAAAGCGAATTCCAGTGACTGACCTTACGCTATGGCATGTATGGCTGAGCGCTCCGCAGTCTTTGCGTCGTATCTTAAAAACGGTTAAGCATATAAAAAATTATTTCACACAAAATTTGTAGAGAATTTTATACTCTACAACTTATAATTAATGTAAATAAGATTTGAGGTAAAGGAAGCGAGATATTTTCAAAAAACTGATTTTCGCGACCTTTGACCTTGAATCTCTAAGGACGCTCATACGTGACCTTTGAGACAATATTTAGAAAGCCAAAATAAAGTTTTATACAATTTTTCAGCTTATTCCTTTTCATTCCGAGGTCAAACCTTGAAGGTAACTGCACTACGAAATGACTAATTGATCTATCTCCGGGTAATAAATCTTTGTATATTATATCTTTCTGTAATTCTTTCATCTTTTTCTGCATCCCCTGAATAGTTACAATCCGAGGGATGAGTACTCAGTTATCCCACCCCCACGTTTATGGACTACAGATTGTCGAAATGTTTTCCACGATATAAATTCTGATAAGTTTACTAATCTGACTTCATGGCGTTGAACGAACCATTGGATCTAGTTGATTAAAATGGGTAGATGGTTTGCTATTGGATTTAGTATCAACTTTTGATAATACGTACCTTATTAAATGTGGGAACATTGTTATTGTTTAATTTAATGAGTTTTTGAGAATAAATCTGAATTACATAATACTTAATTTGTATTACTAATCTCTAATATTGTTGAGACGATTTTAAGTTGCATTTACATGCTTTAACGCAAATCAAAATTTTAAAAGAAATTGATAGTTTTTAGTTAATTTTTTCAAAATATTGTACGCAAAAGAGATACTATCTTTGCTTTAAGCTATCGGCTAAATTAAACAAAATTTGAATTGAGGTCGTGCAAACTTCATTTGTTTTAACACTCTTAATTTAAATTTAAATTTTAAATTTACTGAAAACACTCTTATGTTTTCAGTAAATTTTTAATTCAAAAGTTATTCATGTATCATAAAGATAGACGTAGTAGGAACGACAACGACATAGATGTAGAACTGGGCTGTAAAATTATTAAATGATGCTAAAAATCTTTGGGAAACAATCGATATTATTGTATTTTTTATAATAACAAATAATTCGCTTGTATTTACGAATGATATGTTATTCCTTGGCTTTTACTAGTGTTTGCCTTGTAATGGAAACATTTTCTCATCACACGCGAGGGCATTTTGGCCCTTTTTTAATGCAATTTACTTACTGGTAGGAAATGACCTTGCGACCGAAGACAATACAACTGCCTTGTCTTTGACTTACCACTTTGAGATTTCTACCACGCGTCTACGTATTATACATATATAGCGTCATTGGTCTTAATAGGTTTCATATTGTTCATCATATAAATTTTGTTTAATACTGTATATTTTTTATTAATTTTTTAATTAATTATTATTAACTACGACAAAACAACCCTCCTGAGAAAATTAGTGTCGTTAAATTCCGAATTCGTGAAACATCTGACACGTGTAATTATGTAAGTGAATATAGGTACGAAGCACAGAACACTTTTCATTTGTCCTTCAAGCAGATAGAGTAGTTATGTAATTCTAAATTAATCCTTTTCCCTTTTAAGTTTTGCTAGAGCCCCAGGCTGATTAATTTTAAAGATCAAAAGAGCTTTTGTTCGACCTTTGTTTGACAGCTTATTTTAATAATGGTTTATCTCTCCAGTCAATGTCAAAATTATTTTTTTCTCGTGCTCACCACACCAGAATTCTTCTGTAACACAAACGCAGAAACTTGTGTGTATTTTTAATTAATTACTAGCGCCCCGTGAAAAATCACGCGATAATATAATTGCAGAATTTGTGAAGATGAAATTAGTTTTATTTGGTATTTGCCATAGGGTCGCATTTCCTTTAAAAAATTGCCAATTTACGAATTCTGCCAATTTTCTTTTTATAATCAATCAAAATATCATTATAATCAATCGATCAATCAAAATAATGCTATTATTTTGTTAACAAATTAGAGAGATGTTAAAAATTTATATTTCGAATGAAAACTGTTCGTAAATTTGAAAAAATTAGACAAAAGAAATACACATTTCAAACTCAGAATTATTAATTAAATTAAAATGTAATAATTTGTGATAACAGGTAAGTACCTACTTAATCAGTTGTCTAAATTCAAACAATCGTCATTTAAAATTATTTAGATAATTCCAAAGTAAATTTTAATTTATTGAGCAGAAATATTTCACATCACAGACAAACCGAAAGTAGCATGGATAAGGTGATGCAGCAACGTCGTGTTTATTGGGAATCAGACCGTTATCAATAAAACTCTTTATGCAGATGGCGATAAGGTTTAAATTCCCGTTTTGATTCATTTAAGAAAAAAAACATCGCCAAAAAGTGTTTTATTATTTTTTTATTTTTTATTAATTTTCGGGAAATCGACAGTTTATATTTATTTCAGTTTGTACATAATATCAAATAGCCAAAATAAAACCAATTACGGATTTCCTCCTTGTGACTTTACTTCTACTGAGACAGCATAATAAGAATAAGTAAATTAATTTTATAAAAAGGAATATGAATCTAAAATTATATAAAACAAAAAATATATGAATGTATACTCAAAACATTTTTTTTAAAATATAAAATGAAAAATTACAAAACAAAAAATCTATCAAAATATTGGTAGCCATGGAGAGAGGTTGTACATTGTACATGTACATATAAATCAAATCATAACAGAAATATAATCAATAAAAACATAACATTTTTCAAGAACCATTAGAGAAGCACTCTTTTTATGGACCTTTTATATTCAGTAAGTTTGCAATTGAAAATGTCAACATTGAAAAATACGCTATTATAACTTTTATTTTAATTTAATTTTATCTTAATTTAATTTAATAAATTTAATTTATTTATTTTAATTTTATTTTATTTAAATTTTATCTTATTTTGCGATGTTCAGGCACAAATGTTTATATGTTTTGTGATCATTTTCTAAAGAATTTAATTTTCCACATTATACAATAAAAACATAACCAAAAAAGGGTTAGTTAGTAGTAGTTTTTGAACTTTAAGCCGTTTTTTACAGACTTATATTTTTTTTTCTGGGATAATAAACAAAACTAATCAAAAATATACTCGATTGTTTCAAAGGCGTGTGAGTTGTTTTAAAGATGTGTTCTAATCGCGATCTAATTTTCAAACCAAAAACACATGATTCTGCATTACTAATGTTTTTTCCGCAAATAAAATACAACAGCATTTTTGGCAATATGTTTGCAGAGCAAATGCTTCCATACTATGGAATGATAACAAATAATGTACAAATAATTATTTATATTTATCTTTCTCATTACGTGGACAAAGTATTCCTATTTCCTGCACTTTGTAGTCTACAATGACTTCCCATTTTCTTTATTTACTGTCTGCAATAATACTTCTCCATATAAGTATGTGACAATTAAATGCATGATTTTTTTTTTGCTTTGAATTTCATTTTAATGGGTTGTTGGAGATAGCTTTTGTTAAGGTTTTTTTATAAGAGGCGTGTTATAAAGGCACTAACTAAAACTCATAATTACGTAGATAACTTTCTCAATTTTATCGACATATCATTACTACAGACATTGATGAGATAAACTGATAGAAGTGGGCTGTGGGCGTATCAGTGTGCCCAAAGTAAGCTCAAATTTCCCCCACTTCTTACGAAATTGATTAAACATTTTTTATTTTTGTCTGGAGCCACAACTGTACCTCTTATTGGGGTTTGTTGCAATTGCAAGGCTGAATTTAGTGTGGAAAGAAAGGAGATGGGGGAGAGAAAGGTGCGGATGTATCAGGCTATTCAGATCTGGTCACCGAACACGATTATTGCCATTTTTAGCAAAGTTTCCAACAAAATAATCATTTTATTAGCCTTATTCAATTTATCACTCTTCTATCCAGAGAATAAAGAAGAAAACTAAAAGTGCCTTCCATACAAATTTTAGCCGAAACCAATGTTCCATTTAGCAGGCGTTCTGTCTCACTTACACATCGTAAATCTCCTTTCCATTTGAATTTCGAAATCATTGCGAGACACAGTTTTGTATTGGAAATAAGGCAGGAGGCGGGAATGGGTACCGCCGCCCCGGGAACCTTTATTGGATAACCAACACCTCTGCCATAGGTCACACCAAGTGGTTCGCTACGTTTGGTAATTTTGCAGGGGTGCCCGGGTTCATGGGGTTTTAAAGTTTTTTTTTTTTTTCCCGTTTGTCTAGGTCTTGGAGGTGGATAACCAGGACATACTAAACCCCAGATTCCTACCCACCCCTTAAACTCTCCTCTCCTTCCTTTCCTTAAAAAAACCCTCCGCACAGCATCCCCAAAGATGACATAGGCCCTGAGGGAATTTATTTTCCTTAGGGCATCCTGTGTGGAGCTCATGTAAAAAAAAAAGGCGGGTATCAATTTGGGAGGCGGATGTGGGTACCGCCGCCCCGGAAATCAATTATTGGATAACCAATACCTCTGCCATAGGTCACCAGAAGTGTTTCGCTACGTTTGATGACTTAGCAGGGGTACCCGGGTTCATAGGGTGAGGTTTGTCTGAGTCTTGGCGGTGTACGCATCATCTGCCCGCGTAGGCAAGCTGCGTGGCAGGCCGGATCGCTTGAGGGAAACTTTGAATCTCTCCAGCAGGGCTCTCTCGGAACATCGCACCGCAGTAAGAGTAATAGATTCATACCTCACTCCTGGAGACACTGATCCCCAGATTCTTACCCTCATACCTTTTTCCTTCCCAGAACTTCCTCGTTCCTCAAATAACCATCCACACAGCATCCCTAAAGATGACACAGGCCTTGAGGTGAATTATTTTCCTCAAGGCATCCTTTGTGGAGCTAATGTAAATTAAGAAAGTTTATTATTTAACAATTAAAAATGAAAAAGCGACAAACAAGGCGGTTCGTTTTTGTTTATTGTTAAATAGATATTTCGAAACTCGGTAGCTTACGTTCGATAACCCCTCCGCAACGTTAGCAGATATAAGCGTTAGAAATAGGACAGCAGTCAAGTACAATAAGCGTGTTTATACGTCCGCGCGTGTGTTTCCATAGAAATCGTTCTAACTCCGTTATTGTTTTAGTTATATCCCTAAGCCAAAAAGTAAAAGGTCGATAGTAGATCAAGCTGTACATCCCTATCAAGTTATCTATAGAAATACATAACAGGAATCAGCTGTCAGTCGCGTAGTTGACAAAAATATTTACCCGTGCAAATTTACTACCGGCGCGGCTCGTCCGCGCTCGACATTTTTAATTTTTATTAAATATTTTTATTGAAATGATAAAAAAGTGAGGTGACAAAAGTGTTGTTTATTACACATATATACAATAGAATAAGTATTGTTGTTTACTTAATCTGTGATTTTAGTACCGTTTTCACATAAAAAACATCATGTGAGTCATTTTTACCTATTTTTAATGTTTGCGTTCTAAATTTTAATATTTACAAATGCTAATATTTATTTGTAATATAATAATTTGAAAGCTTATTTTGAAACCTTTCTAAAACAGTTTTTACTATTCAGCTACATTCAGAAATGTTTCATTTATAAAGCTTTAATTGTGAAGCGGTAATAACAAAGAGTTTTCGTAAAATGTCATTTCGTTTGAGACAGTCATGCAAATTTCTTTACGGCAACGCATCACTGTGCTTTGTATGGTTTAGTTCCGATTAGCAAGTTTTAAATTTTCTCGATTTCAGCATTTTCGTGTAAAAGCCAGAGAACTTCGTGGCGTTCAAAAATACAGCATACCAAACCGTTGGCGGAATAATGCCGCCGTCAATTAAAAAATTCACAGTTTATTCTATTCCCGGTGGAGCGGGCCTCGGATGAGCGCCCCTGTGTTTGCGGCCGCGGCCCGCCGGGGACCTCCCCTGTCCCATTAGGGGGATAATACAATAGTTCTGTACCAACGATTTGAAACTTTTACGCGCAGTTTCACTCGCATATTTTTTTACTGATGAATTTTATATTCGAAATTCGGCATTTAGTACAAATTTTATTTTTCATGGAACATGCAGTCAATTTAGAGTAATATTTTTGACGAAGAGTGGCAGGGGGTTTAAAGTTAAGTCCCGCAACCGAGCGCCCTTCATAATCCTTTTTAAAAAAATCCTTGAAAATTTTAGGCCGCACGAAATGAGTAAAAAACAAGTGAGATGAGAGGACTGAGTACTAAAACATAAAATTGTTTAAAACTCTTTTTTAAGTACTTAGCTTAATTATTTGTTCTTCGGTCTTTCCAGCTTTGACAGGTTACGACCCCGCGTCATTTCTTCTTAATTATTACAAATAATTGCTTAACCATCTTAATTTAGATTTCCAAAATCTGAGTGTCTTTTATAGAGCTAGTAGATTCGTTAAGAGTGGTCAGCTGCTAACCCTTTAGAGGTCTAGATTTGTTCTAAACTACATGTAGCTTCGTTGTTTCAAAAAATTAGAGTCCTTGCGAGAGTCTTAAAGAAGTAACCATCTGTTACTTCTACCTGAGCGGGTAAGTGGTGGATAACCTCCAATAACCCTTTACAAATCTCAATTACGTCCAACAGTTGAAATAAGGACCCGAATCTGCTAAATACCTTATAAACCTACTTGATTCTATGAAAAGGGGGCTCCATCGAAGCCAGAGTAAAGTTAGCCTCCCAAAATCTTTAGGGCACAGGCGTTGGGTGGGGATGCTATCTTTGTTATACCGGTATTACAATGGAAGATGCTCCGAGAAACTAGCGTCATTGATCCCTTCGGCACCGGTGCATACTCGGGAAACACGCCAAACGCGTACCCAACATGTACACGGTTGATATTTGTCACACGAGAATGGGTCGCTTCTTCGACTCGTTCTTGTGTTCAATAGCTCGGCTGTGGAACGATTTGCCGGCCTCTGAGTTTCCCCCTTCCTACAACATGGGTCTTTTCAAGACCAATGTTTATTCCTTCCTCTTCTCAAAAAGATCCTCCACACAAATCTCAGATGACATAGGCCCTGAGGGAAATTATTTTCCTTAGGGCCTCCTGTATGGAGTTAATGTTAAAAAATAAAAAAAAAGGAGAACAATCCGTCTGCTTGGCAATCCATTGTTAATAACATAGCTATTACTTCTAATAATAGATATGTTATTAACAATGAAATTATTAACAATTATACATTATTAACAAATTATTAACACAGAAGATTGCAGGTATGCTGAGTTTGTTCTACAGGTATTTCAATGGAGTGTGTTTGACATATTCAACAGCGCACTGGTGCACGCGAGTGAAATTCGACTTACTTGTGCGGAACACTCGGACAAAGTAGATGTCGGCTTCACAAGAACTAGTGTTTCCCCGTTTCATATTTGCGGCAGTCGGCTCGTACGTGGAACAGCTTCAGTCTTTCCTCCTTCATTTAATACTCTTATACACATGTGCACCGTACACACAGGGGCTTGTGAATTAAAGTTTAAAAACAAGAACCAGACTTAAACGTATTTCAAAAAAAAATACAACTTCTACATTTTCTAGTCGAATTGGTTTGGTCTGGCCCGTTTAACCGAAACAGCAGACAGCAGAAAACAGTATTTAGAATCTCCCGTTTCGACTGAAATACCTCTTTGACAATATCTCCGACCGATAGACGATATTAAATGTGAATACATCTACCAAAAAACAACCCTTAAACGACCTTAAATTCTCTCAGAGAGATTTACTTGAAAAAGAAAAGCAACAGTCATCGGATTCTCGACATAAATATAGTTTAATGTGTTTTTCAAAGATATCTCGTCTGGGCCTTAGTTTTATTATCTCCGAGCAATACATCAGGCGAGGCTTAGAGTCACGCCTACGCTTTGTATCTTCCACATTCCCTCGCTGGAGGCTGCAAGGGAAGGCTCTGTTTCCGAGGGAGGAAATACATTTATATACACGACTATTACCTGTCGTCATTCAAATCTATTCAAACAGGGTGACCAAGTGAAAGAACACCATTCAGAATTGAAATGTTGCTTGAAATTGCTATAGCCGTGTTTGGTGACCAGATCTGATTAGTAAGGTACTTCCCCACCTACCTCCATCACATATCCTGATCCTGATCCTGATCCACACCTCTATTTCTTTCCTCACTACATTCTATTGGGTGTGTCGTAGTCCCTTTGGCTCTTGGACTCTTGGACAACTCTTGTGCAGTAATCACACTAAAAAATAAAAATATCGAGTGCAGTTCACACGCGGTAAAAGTGAACTTCACTTACACAATCTCAACCAGTAGGAGCCTTGAAAAGTGAGCTCATAATCAAAGCAGCCAATGAGCGCTGCTTGATACTTCGTAGGATGTAGGTAACGTTTCGTATCTCAATCTCGCAGGCTTAATCCTATAGGTGCATGTGTTTGTCTCTTTTTGTGTGTCATTTCCGTTTCATTGAGTTTCAAATAACAACGGTGCTAAAGAAGTTTCACTTCAAAATGTCATAATGAATACATTATGTTGAAATGTAGAAAGTGCATCATTTATTACATTACTATACATGAGAGGTACACCAACCAAAAGATACGGTTAAAAACATCAAAAATATAACGTCAAAAGAGAAATTTGTTAAGGAATATTTTCGGACTTCTTACAGCCGTGATATGATTTTAAATGTACTCGTATTATCCAAGTACCAACTGATAATAAGCGGAGTAAAAAATTATACACATTCTTTTAAATTTTTCTAGTAAAAACGGCTAGGTTGTCATCATTGAAGATGATATGTTTGAGATATTTTAAATGCCAAGGTGTACAGTAACGATTGGTTTAACAAACGTAAGATAGCGTTTTACAATCTTAACCCTAACGATTTAGAACAGCATAAAGATTTCATCTCGCTGCATAGCTAGTAAATATCGTTTACAATAAGATGAACACCCTTCTGTGAACAAAATAGCCCCATCAAAGAAAGTCTAGACAATCAAAGAGGAATAGCTTTTCCCCTCGCCCTGTGGATACTTTCCTAGAGCTATCAAACTAAATTTCGCGTGCAAGTGACAGTGAGAGATAGCTTCTTCTGGCTTTGTAAATTTGAATCGTTCGCATCAAACGTCGATTCTGAAAACAATTTATCATATCTTGACTTGTAGTCTATTGTCTCCCTGTTTGAGAATGGTGTACGGGGGAGAAGTATTGTAATACAGTTTGTAAATATATTCGTACAGAGGTTTGATACAATGTTTGTTTGTGACTACACGAAGATGCAGGTTGACTTTAAATCAAAGAAGGTTAACTTTTGTGTATGCTTTACTTCATTTTTAGAATCTTTTATTTTGTCTTTAAAACTTGTTACAACAATTTTCTTAGCTTTCGCTCAGTTTGATTGCTGAAAGCAACCGTTTAACAATTGGAAGAAATTAGATTTGACTTGAGTCTCTTTCGTGCAATGTTAATTGCCTTGGACAAATTCGTGGTCTTGGATTTTTCTACTGAAAACATGTAATAAAACTGCAATAAAGCTGCAATAAAACAATCACATCGGCCATCTTTAAAACGTCACAAACTCACACACAATGGCACTTTGAAATTCAATGCAGAACTGGTTTTTTTTTTTAAATTCACTCTCAAAGATATTTAAAAGTTTATAAAAATGAAAGGGTGATGAATGTCTAAGAAATGGCCTAAATCTTAGACGATTCAAAAAAATATAGGTCATGAATTTGGTTCATCGCGAAGGTTTGTAAAATAATATGGCTTATTACTTTAAAACAGTGATTCCTGTGATCATTTGGAGTAAAAAATATAAGTGATATTTGAACTCCGGTGACTTTCATTTTCATCTAAAAACATAAAAATCAGTATCTAGGTTCTAGGCATTGAAGCCAGGATTGGAGGGGGGGTGGTCAGGCGGGTTACTCGGATTAATGACCAGACCCACCAGTAATGACAATATGTGAATGATTCTTTTTTAAACGACTTCGAAAAGGAGGAGGTTCTCAATTCGACTGTATTTTTTTTTTTTTTTTTTTTATGTTTGTTACCTCAGAACTTTCGACTGGGTGAACCGATATTGATGATTCTTTTTTTATTTGAAAGTTGGTGCTTCTCGTGTGGTCCCATTTTAATTTGGTCCAGTTTTGACAATGGCATCCATGAGAAAATCATATAAGTCTTAAATTTGCATCAAGTATGTGCGCGATAAATGGACGAATAACTCAATATCACGCCAACCGATTTCGATGATTCTTTTTTTATTGGAAAGGATGTACTTCAAAGGTAGTTTGATGAGAGTTTGGTTAGGTTCTGATTATGGGATCCATGACAAAGTAACGGAACTCTCCAATTCTGCATAACAAATTTACGAAACTCGGCCGAATCTTAATCGAATTAGTTAGTGTACTTCAGATTCACTAAAAATCAAAAAATAAACAAAAATTTTAACAAAACAAAAAAACGACTTCAAAAAATGTACTAAAAAGTTAAAAAATTATTTCGTATTCTTCTACAACTTTATAATCAACTTACCTTTTCTACTCATCAATATGTAGGTACGATTGTTATTTTTGGAGTCGGTGTCAACAAAGGTACCCGCGGCCCGGCGTGTTCACTTGACAGCTCCTCTCCCGCCGACGCCGACTCCAAAAATAACAATCGTACATACATATTGATGAGTAGAAAAGGTAAGTTGATTATAAAGTTGTAGAAGAATACGAAATAATTTTTTTACTTTTTAGTGCATTTTTTTTAGTCGTTTTTTTGTTTTGTTAAAATTTTTGTTTATTTTTTTCAAAAAAATTATTCATCGCAGAAGAAAATTTCATTAAATTTTTAACTCCAAATATTGTCAAGAGTAAGTCAATTAACCAATTACGTCTCTTAACACGTTTTATATACAAAACTTCCTTATCATACCCCTGTTAATTCGAAAATATAATTTGTCGGCATTCATAAAACCAAATACGTAATAATAGAAACTATCAGGCATGCCCAACAAAAGCGGTATTTGAAATGTTTATTGTTACAAATTGTTTTGTGACTGTCACGCGTGTAATAGAGGGCCACGCTACAGACAATGCTTTCGGTAGAGTACCGAATTGCGTATGCATTTATTACAAATTACAATGGTAATAAAAATGCCAAATATATAATTCTACGCCCGAGGTTATTGTTCAATTTAATTCTGTTATTATGTGTTTCTGTTGCAATGGCTATGTTTTGTTAATATTTGTTAATTATGTTATACACAAGCAGAATTAAAAAAATAATGAGTTCTGATTAAACAAAAATAGCTTATATATATGGACAGCAGGAAATGTTTGCAATTTTATCGTTTCCTTACAATATAAATGTAATTTGGGAAGCAAGTATGGGTACCGCCGCCCCGGAATCATTTATTCGATAACCAACACCTCTGCCATAGGTTAACCCAAGTGGTTCGCTTCTTTGGTGACTTAGCAAGGGTGTCCGGGTTCATGGGGTGAGGTTTGTCAAGATCTTGGCAGACGATGTATCTGCTCACCTGCTGCGTGGCGGGCCGGATCGAGATAGACTGTTTGAGGAGGTCTTTTGAACTATCCAGAACGAATCCCTCGTCCCATCGCCTGACACCGCAATTGAAGGGATGGATTCATACGCCCGTCACTCCTAGACACACTGACCCCCAGATTACTACCTACCCCTCATACCTATTTCTTTCCCAGAATTTCCTCTTCTTCTTTTCCTTAAAAATGTAAAAAAGTGTGAGCTAATGTAAAAAAAAAAACTTTTGTTGGTAAGTACCTCCTACCTACAGTAATTTTTGTGTTAATTTATTTTTCATTTAAAAAATGTCTACAGTATTCCATACAGCTTAGGTACATGAACGTGATCGTAAACATCCTCTCTGAGAACGGTTCCTTTTTTGCGATGTTAGAATCTTTTTCATTTTTACAATGTTTCTGGAAATTATTAAAATCTATTTTTATGCCTTAAATCACGCAGGTAAACGTTAGATCAAAAGAATATCGAAATATTGGCCCATCCATCCATTTATTACCTCACGGTACCCAAGGCTTGTGAATTTTCTCCACTATATATGACTGTATTGTATCTATGTTAACGACCTTTTCCGATTTTCTCGTTACGTTTCCGTGGTATTCTGAACACCTGAAGTGAACTGAAGAAATCATGAGTATCTTCCTCATATGGTCTGGCCTCCTGGTAGAAATAAAATATAAAAAGGATAGAATAATAAATCAAGTGGTACTTATCTCAAAGTCAACGTGAGTGCTCTTGTTTACCTACTGGAAATATGAATTTATAAATTAGTATTTCTATGAATAAAATCATTCAAAATATGTATACGGAAGTGACGGTAGTCATTGTGATTAAAAAGTTTTGATGGGGTTTTGAACTTCGGATTTGATTCTGTTTTGTTGGAAACTGTGGTGTTCTATATTTTTCTCTGATGAACAATACTTCTTGGATGATCGGGAGTTTCACTGATCCTCGATTTATCAGGGTATGTCGTGTTTATTTGTTTTCTTATTTACAATTAATATTTAACTAGACCAAACTTCCATTCTAATTGATGCGCAAGGGAACTGGGCACTGAAGATGTCGAGACGTGCGTCGATCGGATATCATCGGCTTTATCCGTAACCCTTCGGGTACACGAAAGGGCGACTGTTGACTCTCTTAAATACTACAACTTTACTTACATCTTTTGAGACACCTCAAAAATATACATAACTACTAAAAAGAAAGACAAACATTCTCGGGTTACGAACAACCCTACCGGAAACTGTTGAAGGACATTGAAACAATACCTATACACTACAGAAATATGCATAATAGAATCAAAGGTGGACATAACAAATAAACGTGCTGACAGCCTGAAAAACTGCAAGGACCATCCAAATACGAAGAAAGTTATGATTTTGGTTTGTGACACCATTTTCGCGGTTTCATTTTTGTACTGCTTCAAGGCCTTACTCCCATATTTCAATTAAAAATATACATAACGGGAATATATCTTCATTACCTAAAACAATCTTCATGCAATGAAAATATATATGTGCTACTAATAATCTGATAGCCTTCCTAACATCTACGTCAACCTCTCCATTTTGGCATACTGGCAGTATGACTAAACTCAGTATTGTTCATACCAAAACTTTCTGCGTCGTATTCCCACTATTTATTTTAAGTAGGGATTTAATTTCTTGTTTCATTCAATAAAAGGATTTTGTATAAAAGAAAACAACTTTAGCTCATTTCGTCAACCTCTCCATTTTGGCATACTGGCAGTATGACTAAACTCAGTATTGTTCATACCAAAACTTTCTGCTTCGCATTCCCACTATTTATTTTACGTAGGGATTTAATTTCTTGTTTCATTCAATAAAAGGATTTTGTATTAAAGAAAACAACTTTAGCTCATTTCGTCAACCTCCCCATTTTGGCATACTGGCAGTATGACTAAACTCAGTATTGTTTGTTTGTATTCTCTTATTTATTTAACATAGGATTTAATGTCTTGTTACATACAATAAAAGGATTTTGTATTAAAGAAAACAACTTTAGCTCGTTTGCGTTTTGGTTTCGCTGTGAACAGCTTACTCTTATAGTAATTTTAGTTTACGTTTTCTTCACTAAACTCTACCATTTTCACGTTCACCACTTTGCGGTTTGTATGTCAAACAATATACAAATGATTATTACGTTTTATGCTGTCCATTGCAGATAATAATATGCGCTCACGTTAGTGGAGGTACTCGAATGAAAAGCAGCTTTCATCACAATAATTACTTAAACAGATCAGATTTCTCTGGAAAAATTATGTTCATGGATTGAGATTGATTGATTCGGTTAATTCAATAGAACATGGAAGAAAATTACTCAATTACACATTTCGTCGGCTTAGAGCAGGGGTGGGGAACCTGCGGCCCGCGGGCCGCATGTGGCCCGCGAGGCCTTTTGGTGCGGCCCGCGGGCACTTTTGGTGCAGCCTGCTGAAAGAACCACAAAAAATTACACAGAACGGGATGGTTTTTTCACTGTGTTTCAGATGCATTTTTAAGACGTTATTACAAAATCGTTACTAGCAAACAGTTCAGATACAAATAAAAACGTGATAAAACCTCCCATTTTATTTTAATTTGTTATTGTGAAACGATAGTGAAATTACATCGGTACTATTAATTTTCTTGTACGGGACAGTCCCGATATTTTAGGATTGATGGCAACTCTATTCGGAGAAATTATTTTATTACAAAGCGATGATGAACTTAAAGTTAGATATAACAATCTCAACAAATAAAGTCAGGAATCACTGTTTATATTAAGTCAAGCTTATCTTAACATTTTGTATATAATAAAAATATTAATGCCATAATAATTGCCACACTTCTGGCATAAAAAAATTATTACATGCAATTTATTGTAATTAGTTATATTAATATAAAATTATATTGTGAAAAATAAATATGCTACAAAATATAGAAAAACCATTCACGTAATCAGAGTACAATTTAATTTAAGCTGGTTGATTGGTGGACTCCTATACAGATTCATTCTAAAGGTAAAACCAATATTGTATTCACAATGCAAATTCCTGTTGTGGATTTATCTACTAACCCTAACGCATTTCGAAGGTAAAACCATTTTGGTGTTTTAGGTGCAGTATTAATTAAAGCTGGGGACTCACAAAAACCAGTTTTGTGTTCAAAATGCAATGAAAAAATTCCATGTGTGGTTTCTTCTGCTTACGCATTTCGTAGAAATCCGTTCTCGTTTTTGAAGTGCATAAAATTTTAGTTGATTTTGTGCTGCCAGTATTAGAGAAAAGCCATTTTCATGTACTCAGTAGAATGAAAATTACACTCGGTACTTTTAAGTCTCCGCGTACAGATTCACCCTATAACTGAAACCAGTTCTGTGTTTAGAATGCAACGAAAAAATTCCAGGTGGGGTTTCATTTTTTGACGCATTCCTCGTGTTAGAAGTGCATTTATAAAATTCTAGTTGCGTACTTTGTGCTGCCAGAATTGGAAGAAAGCCATTTTCAAGTAATGAGTGGAGTTTTAATTCCCCGTTTACAAACTCACTTTATAATTAAAACCAGTTCTGTGTTGAGAATGCAACGAAGAAATTCCAGGTGGGGTTTTATCTCGCTAACGAGTTTCGTAAGAAACCATTCTCGTGTATGAAGTGCAGTTATAAATTTGTAGTTGCATATGTGCTGCCAGTATAAGAGGAATGAAATATCATGTTCTGAGTATAGTTTTAATTTCCCGCGTACAGATTCAACCTGTAATTAAAACCAGTTCTGTGTTAAGAAGGCAACGAAAACGCATCAGGTGTGATTTCATTTGCTGACGCATTTCTTATGTTGGAAGTGAGTGCATTTATAAAATTCTTGTTTCTTAGTTTATGCTGCCAGAATTAGAGGAAAGCCATTTTCATGTTCTGAGTGTAGTTTTAATTCCCCCCAAGCAAATTTAATCTAAATTGAAACTAGAACCGTGTTCAGAATGCAACGAAATATTTCAATTGTCCCAATTTCAGCTGCTGATGCATTTTGACGGAAACCATTCTCGTGTTCAAAGTGCAATTATAAAATTCTGGTTGCAGACAATGTGCAGCCAGAATTTTAGGAAAACCATTTGCATGTTCTGAGTGTAGCTATAATAATTTAATTAGTTTTAGTAAAACCAGTTCTTTGATTCGTATGTGAATCCACCCCCCCCCCCTCCCCCCGAGACGGATATCGGAGTGCGGCCCGCGGGTTAAAGTATGAACATCCAAATGGCCCGCGATGCTGAAAAGGTTCCCCACCCCTGGCTTAGAGTGTAAACCTGCTAACCACCAAATAGGTAACTTTACAGGAGAGACAAAAAACCTTCTTAAAAAAATAGAAATTAATTTTAAGAAACGGTTCTAATACAGTTGATGTATTTTTTAATTCTTTATAATATGCAATAAAAGAAGAGTTAGTAAATTCAGTATTTATTTATTAATTAACAAGTTTGTGACATGACAGGTTTTTGTAATGCAGTAACATTTTTAATAAAGGACTTAGCAGTTTTTCACTCTTAATATTAGGCTACTTATTTTTTTTAACTATAGGCAATTTTTCTAAATACATTTTATTAATATAGATTAACATAAAAATCGTAAATGGATCGTTTTGATCGCCACCCTGGCAACAAATACTTTTTCTCTGTACTAGCACGACAGTATTGCAATTCCATCGCAATGACTCTGAAAATGTTCTAAGCTCCTGACGTTCTAATTCAAATGGCTTTGAATTAGAAGGCTTAGTTTTAAGAGAATCTAAATCTTTGCTGTTTCTTTTAGAAACAGGTACTTGTTTATTTTTCCAATTCAAAACTGTCCATCTTCCGATCCCAAGAGTCTTCAGAAACATAGTTCTGCACATTGGTTGGTCTCCTTTTTTCAAATAGTAAAACAAAGATTGTGCTCTTTTCGATTCTTTATCACTACTTGTTCTCCCCCTTGGTCTCTTAACAGGTAAGCATGTCACAAGATTATTAATATATATCTACTTTTTTTTTCTGGCCAGCTCATACACCAAAATTATTTGAAAATATTCTGCCTATCTTCTTCTGTAAATGTGGAACATTTTAAAGATTCTTTTATAGTTTCTTTGCAATGGCATTTATTTTCCATAAATTAAGGCATCGTTGGTACTTCGTCATTACATTTTTCTTCTTCTTTTCTTCCATAATACTTTCTTCCATTTTCCTCACCTTTCTGTTTCTTTCAGAAAACCAATTTGATTTTTGAATCTGAACACGTTTCTTTCTTTTCTTACTTTTCTCACTTTTCTCTGGGTAGTTTTCATAATCAGATTCCAAGTCAGATTCAATTTTATACGGAACTATGCCTTCTTATATACTTTCATCTGATATAAGATCTTCTGTTTGATTAGATACGTTTGAAAAACTAGGAATAATGCTATCTGTAACACCTGACAAAGAGTTGTTTTGGAAAGTAGGCTGCTCATCAGTTGTGGTAAAGTTAGGCGAGGGCGAGTTTAAAGGTAAAAACGAAATCACATTGCTATCTTCGAATTAATCTTCTTGTTCTCTATGAATATTGTTATATTGATCATCATCAAAAAATAACATTAAATTATTAGGTGCAAGTATAACAGAATCATCCAGTATTTTCTCAGTTGAGATGAATGGTGAGAGACGGTTCCAATTAATAGGGTTGGTGTGCCTTGTATTTTAAACATTAATCTTATTTGAGCAATATTATCAGATACTGTTTCAGATAAATATATGTATTCAAATTCAAAATTTTGAACAAACATTTTAGATGGTTTCGGTTCTTTCTTTTTATCTTGTTCTTCTTTGCTTGTACTTAAGTCCAAGATTTTTTGGCCTCGCCAATGAATCCCTGAAGACATCTAAAAATTAAAGCAAAATTTAAATTCTTAGTTATTCTAATGTATAAAGCTAGATTTAGAAACCGTTTTTGCGTGAGTAAGCAACGAAAGGCCAAACATACAAAATTTTATATTTATAATATTAGTAGGATAGTTAAAAAACCACTTTTTTACCTTGAATATTATCTAAGTACTATATAAAGTGATAAAAATCTAGATATTATTCTAAATGCTTATAAATTGCTAAAAAGTTATTAATCAATTATAATACATAATAACTGCTAAGTGAAATAATTCTGTAATTTACTTTACAGAAAAACTGCTAACTCCAAAGTAACTTTTTATTAGCAATATTTATCATTTTCTGATTAAGTTTATAAAAAATAACAATTACATAATACAAAAATACGTACCTTTGCAATATCTCAATCCTCAAATCTCTGTTTGCGCCAGTAACACCGAATTGTTTAATTATTTGTAAGAGTACACGTGCAGGCATCGAAAACTCTATACAAAATAGCGGTTAAGATGGAGTTAGCAGCACACTTTTTGACGCCATGGATTTGACAGTTTTACTCATCACGCGTTTTTGTCAATTTAAAACTAAAATTGACAGTAGCTGTTTTGCCTAGCTTGTGTATTTTTTTTTTGTCTTTCGAATGGTATATAAAACGTAAAACGGTTAAAAATGGATTTAGCAGGTTTACACTCTAAGCCGACGATTTTCGAAAGCAACCAATAACTTAAATTGTTTAAAATATTTTCTCTCACGTACAATCTGATTTTGTAGCGAAAATGGTTCTTACCGTGTAGTTTTCTTTCGTTGTTCAAACTTTTCCCTACATTAATTTATTTTGCAGTCTTTATGGTAAGCATAAACTTACATTTTTCAGTAGACCCAGGCGACTAAAAAACATAATATTTTAAGGTACACAAATTCTCGGAAAATATCTGCTTTTCCCGAATTTCAATCTTGTTATGAAATATTAGAATAGAAGGTTTTGAAATCTGTTTCTGAAAAGCTGTTTGATTTACAATTTGAAATATTTTTATGACATGTGTTAACCCCGTATATCTTTCCAGACAATATTACATTTATAAATTATAATACCTCTCACAAATAAATAGTCTGAAGGGGAAACTGGGCGGCATTTTGACCATTCAAACGTACTCCCCAATTTGCTGAATGGATTTTGACACTAGTGTAAATCTTGTCTGATTACGTCTAAAAGGGATCGAAATAAAAATCTAGTGTCCTTCAACGGAAGCAATCTTCCCAACAGGCCCTCCAATGATTGGTGTAACCCTAAGTGACACCATGTGTAAATCTTGTCTGATTACGTCTAAAAGGGATCTAAATAAAAATCTAGTGTCCTTCAACGGAAGCAATTTTCCCAACAGGCCCTCCAATGATTGGTGTAACCCTAAGTGACACCATGTGTAAATATTGTCTGATTACGTCTAAAAGGGATCGAAATGAAAATCTAGTGTCCTTCAACGAAAGCAATCTTCCCAACAGGCCCTCCAATGATTGGTGTAACCCTAAGGGGCTCCATCGTAGCCAGAGTAAAGTTAGCCTCCCGTAAACTGGGCGTACTGTACTTAATAGTATACAACTGCTAACCCTGTACAAATCACAAGTGCGCCCCACGGTTGAATTTGGCAGCCATCTCTGGTCTGGAGTTCCAAAATACATGAAAAATACCCTCGACTCTGTGCAGAAACGGGCGGTCCGTTTGATAGATTCTCCCATCTTAACAGACGGATTGCAATCTTAAGAGCTTATAGGGTGGGAATGCTATCCTTGTTCTACCGGTATTACAATGGAAGATGCTCCGAGGAACTAGCGTCATTGATCCCTTCGGCACCGGTGCATAGTCGGGAAACACGCCAAACGCATGCCCAACATTTGTACACTGTTGACATTTGGACATGAGAACGGGTCGCTTGAGAACAAGTTGTTGTTTCTCGACTGTGGAATAGCTGTGTTTCCTCCTTCCTACAACATGGGTCTCCTCAAGACCAATGTTCATTCCTTCCTTGTAAGGCTCTTGACTCGCACACCAAAGGTCGCGGGATCGATTCCCAGTGTGGCAAATAAATTTTATTTGATTAATTTGTATTATTTCACAATTTATTCATTAAAAATAATATATAGTGTATTTGCGGCACGTTCCAGAGTGGAAGATACTCTCAGGACCGCCCTGGTGTAAGACCACCATTCAGAATTGAAACGTTGCTTGAAATGGCATTAGCCGTGATCGGTGACCAGATCTGAATAGCCAGGTACTTCCCCACCTTCCTCTTCCCTCTCTCCTTCCCCTCCCCACTACCTTCAGCCTCACAGCATACCCCGATTGGGGATGCCATAGTCTCAATGGCTTCGGACGGGAGCAGTTGGGACTCTTGTGCGGTATTCATGTAAAAAAATATATACAGGGTGTTAAGGGACGTACTTGACTAACTTTAACCAGTGATTCCTGACATTATTTGGAGTAAAAAATGTAAATGAAATTTTGGTCTCAGGTGACCTTTTTTGACGACTTTTTTTTTTCAAAATTTTTTTCTTCAAAATCAAACAAAAAAAATTTTCTTCAATATGTCGTCACTCTTCGTCGGGTGTCCGACGAACCCCTTACCCCGCCTCCAACTGTTCAACAACTACCATTTTTTTATGTTTTTGTAGAAAAAAAAAAAACCTCAAAAATGTCACCGAAGACCAAAATTTCATTTACATTTTTTACTCCAACTAATGTCAGGAATCACTGGTTAAAGTAAGTCACGTACGTCCCTTAACACCCTGTATATATATATATACAAAAAAATGAAAAGTTCGTAATATATTAACTGGCATCCAGATTTCATAGCAAATCAATCAATGCATTTTCCGAAATTAACGGTTTCTTCTCTCCATTTCAATTTTCTTATTTAAATGGTGCATATTAATAAAATGAAAATTAATTTGAAGTAACAACAGGTATTCATTATTCAAAGAATCTTAATCAAAAATGACGTAAATGATTAATTTAATCTTGTAATTTAAACCAACCGCTGGTGATTTAACATTACAGCATACCTAGAACAATGCTCACCACATTGTTTAATTTATATGAGAAAATGATTTAAATCTGAACTCATAAACAGACAACATTCTGTACTACACATCTTATCGATTGTCTTTTCTTCCCACGATTTCTTTCTATTAAAGGCGTGTATGTCTATCTTATTCACATTGAAGATTTTTTTCTGAAATTATGTTAATTTGAGAATAGTTTAATAAAGAATTATGTGTAATAATCTGTACAATGGATACTAGATACATACAAGGTCTAGGATAATTAAAACAGAATCCACGTATTTTGATTTATGTGAGAATGCAAGCATGATACAATAATTATATTCTAACCTAACAGTTGTTATGATTTGAAGAGTGTTAAAAAAATCTTGAAGAGGTTTAAAAAATTATCGTATTAAATGTAAAATTATATATATTTAAGAGCGTTTAACCAGCCAGCGGACGAAAATCCACATTTCGTCGAAAGTTGTTCTTACGATCGTGCAGGGCGGTTACAATGAGAAAGATTGATTATTCTCCGTACCAGCTTTTTAAAATTATAACTCAATATCGAATGTATTTCAATCCAAATTAGCTTTAATTTATACCTTCATCCAAAAATGCTGAAAGGCGTGATGATAAAACTATTAAAATAATGTACTTTTGTAATTATTTTTTGATTATAAGTATTTATCATTTTTCAATAATGTCTAAATTTAATAAGAATGTTAAAAAAAACTGAAATATATTAGTTTGTAAGTGCGCAAATAAATACACAAATGGACCAATTTTCTTCAAGAAACACATGTACGTACATATTTTTTAATGATTTTATTGAAACTAAAATTAAAATTCTAAAACATGC
Source organism: Limnephilus marmoratus (assembly GCA_917880885.1). Lineage (NCBI taxonomy): Eukaryota > Metazoa > Arthropoda > Insecta > Trichoptera > Limnephilidae > Limnephilus > Limnephilus marmoratus. The sequence continues at coordinate 17,759,436 of OU862910.1, read as the reverse complement.
GTTTGCTAGATAATGTATTGATTTATTTTACTGCATGATTATATTATTTGAAATGGGTGTGGTATAATACAAAATCTTTTTTGAAAATTTAATAAATCTGTCAACGACCTATGGAATAACCAAATTTTTTTTTTTCAAAATTTATTACATGCGAATGCTAGATAAAAGAACAATCTTTCGAAATCCATTTATAATTTTTTGTGGAAAAGAGTCAATACGTCTAAAATCTGATTTGAAAATGACATATTTCTGGTTTTCTCTGGTATTGCCCTCTTAATGCGATAAAAAACTGGAGTTTTTTTTTTAAATTGCCGGCATCCCGGGCGTTTATTGAAATAACATTGACATATATAAACAAGTCAGTAACCCGCCTCACTAGACAAGATCTGTTTTGAGACGGGTACATATAAATGCATACGTATACATTTTTTTTTTTTAATTCAAATTTACACATATGTATACGCATACATGCACATAATCATAAAAACATAAGTATACAGATCTAGATAAAATTATTATAAATTGTTGATTGTTATAGTAGGATGTACATAATGTCATAAAACCAAAAATATAAAAAGAATTATTGAAAATAGTTATTAGTGCTTTAACCATTGTTTGCATTTCGATCTTCAGTGACAGTTTTTATTATTTATAACAGTTATTAATATATAGTGCGCAGTTTTGCAGAAGGTTCACCTTAAGCCGCCGCTACCCGAATTTTTACCGATTTCGGATTTGTAGTTTTTAAGCCCGTGAAAGAGTGTGAACAGTGGCGCATCCGGCACAATACAGAATTGTATGATATATATAAGGCGCCTAGCATCTCAGCACATATGAGACTCCTCAGGCTGAGTTGGGCTGGGCATGTACAGAGAATGCCGGATACACGCGTCCCAAAAAAAATTTTGATTGGACACCCAGGTGGAAAGAGAAAAGTGGGAAGACACAGACTGAGGTGGGAAGACGAAGTAAGAGGGGATGCAGCACAGTTTCTCCAAGTACCAAATTGGAAGTCAGCCGCTGAGGACAGGAGGGGTTGGAGGCGACTGTTGCAGGAGGCCAAAGCTCGATATGGGCTGTAGCGCCATCGAAGAAGAAGAAGAAGAAGAAGTTTTTAAGCTCTTAAAAAAATATGTTATTTTTGAAGATAATATCTAGACGCGTTCCGTGCCAAAACGCAAATTATATAAAATTCCCTCTATAGAAAAAAATCGCAAAGAATGCTCCGAAAATTATTATAAACACGTTTGTTTCAGTTATTTTACAAGTTGAGTTGTGAAAAAATTCACAATGCTTCTTTAAATGATACTTACCTAAGATTCTTTCCACGAGATTTTTGCTCTGTTTATATCGAGTCGTGTTTCATTAAACATTTTCACAATTTTCGCACCGAAATTCGCTTCAAATATTTGCGCGCTCCTCTCATATTCGTAATTACATATCTCTCCATCTTCTCCTTTTTGAGCGCAGATGCGGCACCTTAATACAGTTATTGTCATTTATTCTAATCTTAGCGATAATGTTGCATTTTTAGTATTATTATATGCGTTCATGCATTTTTAATGGAAAACCACATTTTTTTAGTAGTTTACGCTTATATTTTATTATAAAGTAATTAATAATTTTATTTCAATTTTACTCAAACGAAACCATAGGAAGAGCTTCAATTTATCCAAAGCGCATTTTCAGTATTCATAATGTAAATGGATTCGTAGTAAAGATTAATAATTAAACATGCACTCAAACATTATTTTTCCATAATGTAACTTTATATACGCAATATGGACATGTTGAAATGAAATGATGATATTTCTCATTGTTTTTTTTTGTTATTTTTTGTTGTGATACACAAAATAATTGTATGTTATTTTTAAGTTTAAAACTACTATTATGTAATGATATTATTTTTCTTACTTTTGTACTCAATTATATGTTTATTTATAAAAGGCAGTATAGCCGTTTATGTATTTAAAATAAAAAAAATAAAAATTTAAAAAAATTAATATAACATATTGATTTCACGTTAAGCTTCGCCTTAATGATATGTAGGTACATAATAATAATTCTCAAAATGTTATTTTATGACTTTGCAAAGCGCCCTTGAGGTGATTTCATAATAATTGCGCTATGATAGTTTTAATTACCATTAAATCTTTTTAAAAACTTGCTAATATTGTCAAATCAGGTGATTTTGAACCTGCGAACTCTACTCCGAGAAACAAAGATCTTACCCCTATACCACGAAACTCTGATCATTTCATTGTATCGATAAAAATCATTCTCACAATCAAAAACTTTTTTTTCAATTACAAGTGTTTCACACCACTCTACTGCAATTAATCCGCAATAATTTATTGCATTTTTGTTAAAATTGCCGTATTATGCTGTTACGAGTTGTGAAAAGCTCGTTCGGTTAAGGTTAGATAACCGCTGTACACGAATCAACACGCTGTTAAATATTTTATAGTTGTATGCTCGAATAATGGTTTCGAATGATATTTACGAATAATGGTTTCGAAAACAACTAAATGAAATGCATCACTATCTGCAGCGTAAATCTATCCGGGTGGTCACGAGATTACTGAATTGTCAGGCTGCTAATGTTGAACGCTAATAAAGTTACTTGCAAATTATCGCAACCAGTAGTAGTAAACTTGCTCAGTTCAATTAAAATTAATTAGGTATATCGTGTCTGTTACGTAACTTGACTTACTACACAGCATTACATAATTTAAAATTGAGATCTAAGTTCGGTCTTAGCTTTTCGAAGGGTGGAATCGTAAAGCATTTAAAACTCTTTTCTTGTTATTTCAACTTCTTTGAAACCATTTTTAGTATGTTTTTTTTAGATGAAATTATTAATTTGTTATTTTGTAAGTTCTATTAGGAACATTTTACTCATATTTTGAAAGGGTGACTGAAATCTGCTGCATCCCTCGCCATTGAGAGTTTTGAATTCCTTAAAATTCACTTCAAGTAATGAAGATAATTTTTTTGTTAGCCTTTTTTTGAACAGCTTTTCAATGTGCCCACCTCACCAGAGTCCCAACTACCCGGAGTTAGTGGAACTATAAAAAAGTTGAATTGATATCAGGCCTTGTCTAAAAAGAACTGATATTTTAATTTGGAGTATCTTTTACCCTATTCTATGCAATTATTTATTTATTTATTTATTTATTTACGCCTATTTAGGCTTTTACATACATATATATAACAATATTAACGAAATTATACTAGTAAATAGTGCAGGAAACTACTGTTTAAAACATTTGCACAAAAATAAATACAAAGTAAAAATATTAGGTATTGAATTTGAACCACACAGGATGTAGGTACAAAATACAAAAAATAAAAAATCTGAAATAGTTTTTTTTCTTTCAGCCAACAAAATACTGCCAATGTGTTAGTCAATTTTAATAGCTTTATCAAAATATTCCCCTATTTGATGAAAAAAATTTCAATAAGGTATGCTTATATGTATAATAAAATTGATGTACTAAATATATCAACAACATCGGAGTATTTGTTTCCAAGCTGTTGAATCCGTCGCATAGGAGTATAATATTGACTTGTTGACTTAGAATTGCTACAATAATATGGTAGGTACTGCCTTGTGACTGACCTGCCTGGAGTATGAAAAGAAATTACATATAATAAATCAGGGGTATCAAACGTTGAATTTATGATTTTATACAAACAGGTTAAATCGGAATCGTTAAATCATTATGCATGAAAAAAAAAATTACGCGTGATCTCTATGTAGGTTCTGATTCAAGAAACTTGCGGATCTTCTATGGAGATCAGCAGTGCTTCTGATTCCCATGGGTATCTACTTACTATGCTACATACAACTGTGTACAATACACATTTAACTTTCTTCCACTTATTTCCCTTGCTACGTGCATTTCAAGTGCGTGGAAAATGTTATACTGTTATAATTATTTATTTATTTGTAAGAATGAAACAGCTTTATAATGCAAAACTTTAACACGTTGTCCAGAAACTCGTAGCATAAGCGGGAAATGGTGAATCGAATTTAAATTTTCAGTTGATTTTGTGGTATAACGTTTTTTGGTGTGAGCTTTCGTTTTCGAGTTAATCTTTTTTTTTTTTTTTTTTTTTTTTTTTTTTTTTTTTTTTTTTTTTTTTTTTAAGGAGAAAATACAGATACAGATGTCAATTGACAAGAATATACAAAACAATTAATAGAGAATTCACCTGCATCCAAACTATTTCTCACGAATTAACATTAACAGCAGATAAAAACATATGCAAATATTTTTACTTTTAAATACGGAAAAGACGTATGTATATACATAAGAATATTATTTTACAAATAGAGAGATAAAAAAAATGAAATGTGCGCAATATCCTTATAAAAGTTTACAAATTGTTTTGATGGTAAGACTAAAAATATATAAAAAAATATATAAATATAGATAAAAAATAATGTCATACATAAATTTGAAAAAAGAAAGGTAGTTAAAATTATAAACCGAGTAATGTCTAAGTTATTGTACTTTGTAGGAAAACAGCCTTCAATTTTCTACTAAAGGTAATGCGTGTATCAAAAAATAAGTCGGAATCCTTAAGGTTTTGATTTTGATTAAACGATTCGCACATTCTTCTGATTGGATCCCTGACACCAGCATTTGTACGCGTCCGGCTAATGTGGAATAAGTCGTTAAGTCTTGTTACTCTGGGTGGTATTTTGAAGTTTATTAGTTTCAGTAGGTCAGGACAGTCAATAATGTTGTTGCAGATTTTATATAGAGTCATGAGGTCAAGGAATGTTCGCCGGTTAATTAGAGTGGAGACGTTATAATTCGAGAGCATATTTATGTACCCCCGTTTAGGTGCGCTCATTCTGTAATTGAGGTATTGCAGAAATTTCTTTTGAATACTTTCTATGTTGTCTTTATAGACACCGTAAAGTGGTGTCCATATGGAGGTGCAGTATTCAAGTTGAGAGCGGACCAGCGAGTAGTAAAGTAGAAGATAAGTTTCCGGTTTTCGAAATTCGCGGCTGTTTCTGATGACAAATCCTAGCATGCAGTAAGCTTTATTTACAATATTCTCAATGTGCGCATCGAAATGGAGTTTAGAATCAAAAAGTACCCCTAGATCTTTTATACAGTAAACGCGCTCGAGTAAATAGTTATCAATACAATAATTGTGTACAATAGCGTTGTGGTTTTTAGTGAAGCTTATTTGTTTACATTTGTTGTAACTTAGGTAAATTTTGTTTTCATTACAAAATGCTTCGAACCTTACTAAGTCGCTTTGGATGAGCAGACAATCGTTTAAATTCCTAACAATGGCAAATATTTTTATATCATCGGCGTACAAAAGAAATAAACAATGCATGAAACATTTAGCAACAGTGTTAATAAAAAGTATAAATAACAGCGGACCCAGGATTGACCCCTGTGGCACGCCAGAAGTAACTGGTTCCCACGTAGAAGTATGTCCTCGTAATGATACAGCTTGCTGTCTTTTTGTCAAATATGAGACAAACCAACGTAATAAGTTTCCCCTAATTCCGTTGAACATTATTTTTTTAATAAGAATAAGGTGGTCAACCTTGTCGAAAGCTTTTTTGAAATCGCAGTATATTGCATCTACCTGGTGGCCTCGATCCATGCTAGTGAATAAGAAATTTGAGTAAATTAGTAAATTACTCATGGTAGATTTGCCTTTTACAAATCCGTGTTGTTGTTCTGTGATTTTGGCGGCAAGCTGGGGATATATGTTATCATGGACAAGCCTTTCCAAGAGTTTAGGGATCGCCGAGAGAATGGATATTGGCCTATAGTTTTCGATTTTTTGTCGTGAGTCACTCTTGTGGACTGGTATAATATAAGCCAACTTCCACCTATCAGGGAAAACCCCGTCACTCAGACATTTATTAAATATTATGGTAAGTGGAACATACAGTGACGACGCAGCGAATCTGAGGAAATATGCCGGTATTCCATCGTGACCCGCACCTTTGTTTATATCTAACGACTTTAAACTTGATTGGACTTCTTGTTCCGTTAGTTTAATAGTGTGAATGTGCGTAAGTTCAGAGTCCCGAACGGCCTCAAGTTGGTCGATGTTAATAGTGTCATTGATAGAGGAGGGTTCAAATGTTGACTTAAAGAATTCAGAGAACATATTACAGATTTCTTGGGCATCATTAGATTTGCGCCCTTCGAAGGACATAGTAGCAGGATATCCATCAGATGATTTTAATGAGGATATGTATGACCAAAAACATTTAATATTATTTTGCAATGAACTTTCGATGTTGCCGAAAAATAATTTTCGAGATTCACTAGCCAATTTTTTGTATGTAGCACGTAAGAAGGAAAATTTACGATAGTCAGAAAGACTTTTATATGTTTTCCATTTGAGCCAAACTTTATCTTTTTTCCGTGATATCCTAATAAGTTCGGGAGTAAACCATATGGGGAATTTGTCATTTCGTCGTGCCAATACTGGAATGAACTTATCAATCACATTGTTTATTATTAAATAGAATCGATCTACTGCTTCTTCGGCTGATAAGTTTGCGGTTTCAGATAACCAATCAATACAATTGATGTCGTTATTAATCTGAGTATAATCAGCTTTCCTAAAATTGCGCTTACGCTCTTTTTTGTTATTGATTTTTGGTTGAGCGAGGGATATATCGAATTCAAGGGCTGGGTGGTGTCTGTCCTCTGAAAGCAGAGGGTCGTTGCTACGTGTAACATTTGTTTCGCGACTATAGAATATGAGGTCTAAGTATTTTTCATTATGGTTAGGGATACAATTATATTGGAGCAAGTTCATCAATGACATTGTTTGAAGCAAAGTTTGCGATGCAGCCGTGTTTGAGGAGGCGAGACCTTGACTGCAGCCTTCGGAAAATGACCAAGTAAGAGAAGGTAGGTTCATATCTCCTATTACACAAAACATATTATTTGGTTCAGATGAAAATACTGATTCCAGGTTTTTGGAGAAAATATCATAAATCGTTGGTGGCGAGACAGGAGGTACGTATACTGCACATATGATGAGATTGAAAGACCTTACCGGAATAGATATGAAGATTTGTTCGATTTGACTGTTTTCCCAGTCATCGAGCCGGGAAGCTGCGAGTTCCTTGCGCACTGCTACCAGCACACCGCCTCCGTCCATCTTACCAGTAAGTATACGGTCCCTATCTCGTCGGAACACCATGTATCGCGAATCTATGAATTCAGCTGTATTTACGCTTGCTACAAGCCATGTTTCAACTAGCACTATTACGTCATAATTATTCGATAATATATTAGTTAGTAGCCCCTGAGTTTTGGTTCTAATACCACCACAGTTTTGGTAGTAAACAGAAATAGATGATAATATCATTTCACTAGAGTAAGAGTGTCCTTTGACTTATTCCACAATCGCAGGAGTGATACGTAATGTAGGACATACGAGGTATCGAAATTACATATAAAACATAAATTACTCATTAGAAGGAGTATAAGATATGTCCACATTTTACAAAGTGAATTAATATGCAAGAAACACGGTATTGGTATAAAGTTATAGGGATATTGCGCAGTAAACAAAAATATAAAATAGCTTTGAAAAAAACAAATTAATAAACAAGGGTGGAGAAAATTGGAAGAAAGCGGGCATTGATGACAGCAGTAACATCTTTGTGGTAGGAGTCATATGTTTTTGGAATCATGTGTGATAATTTTTTGAAGGTCTTCCTCACGACGAATGGTGACTACCCTCGAGAGATCGTTCCTCTTCGCTAGAATACTGCCGTTCCGCACCCATATGTATTTAAAGCCGTTGGCTTTTCCTGCGGTTCGGGTTTTCGCAAAAAGTATTTTATTTTTTAATGTCAGGTGCTCGTTAATATAAAAATTGGTGGTTGGAGCACCAAGTCCTAATTGTTCCGTGGTGAGGCCGCGGCGTGTCCTTGCTGCAGCGATGACATCATCACGGAGACGCTTTGTGGAAAGCTGGATGACAATGTTGCGTGGACGGTTGGAGGGCGACGAGTGACCGCGAGCGACGCGGTGCGCTGACACCACACAGCTACTTGGAAGCGGGACGTTAATTTTTGATCCTATTTTATCTATTAGGGTGATTAAATTTTCACCCTTTGCCTCGGGAATGCCATGGATGTCGATGTTGCACATTCGACTGCGCTGCTCCATCTCATCGTGTGCATCTCGGAGTGACTGGACTTCTTGCCGGAGGTTGGTGTTTTCTTGTTGGAGAACGCTCACACATTCCAGAATTTTCGCGTACTGGTCCTTCCATTCATTAGACAGCGCATCTAATTTTAGCTGAACTGCATCAATTGCTTTCTTGTTTTCAGTCCGCATGGTTTCAAGTTTCGACTCGAAAAAATTGATGAGCGAGTCAGTGTCAATATTTATTATTGACTGATGCGCCGATGGTGAATCCATAGGGCCGAGCGGGGTTGCTAGAGGGGAGGAAGCCGCTTTCTTTGCACTGCAAACCTTGCGTGATTTAGACATTTTTTTATTTATTTTTATTTGTGGGTAGGTTTCTTGTGGTTGTTCAGAAGTACCCCTTTGGTTAAAAATGATTATAACTTAACTTATTTGTCTATGACTTCGTAACACCTTTGAACAAATTCAAGGATTTGAAAATTCAAATTCAAAAATTCAAATCATAAATTGTCTATGGTTTACAATGACAGTCAATTGTCGTTATTTTTCAGGGCAAGATACAGAGTTATTTTTCACTGCCACTATGAAATACACTGTTATTATGTTTAATGTTTCACTGGTTTAAGTGTTTCGACTATGCTTAGTCAATTAATGTGCTAAAATGTCACTACTTTGATAATTAAATTTGGATCTGTCAGAATCAGCTGTTGATTGATTTCAGTTGTCCATAGAAGTCTTGTCCGAAGATGAATATTTATGCCAAAAATCGTTTGCTTGAAAGTTCATTTCAGCTGTTTAATAACTTAAAAATGTGTCGAAGCGTAGACTCGGCCCTAGAGTTTTTTTTTTAACCCTTTAACCGCCGAAAAAATATATTTGCTCAGGTCAAAAAAAAGATATTTGGGTATGTTTTTAGCCACATTTTAGTCAATTTGAAGAAATTTAAAAACAAATTAGAATTATTTCAAAAGTTCCCCCGCGTTGAAATCTTCGATTAATCACAAAGATTACTTAGTAGTTTCACACTTCAACAAAAGATGTCTCGCATCTCTTCTGAATTATTTGTAAATGACATGAACGAACACGAAATTAAATATTGAATTTTTTTTTCTTACAAATCGTTAATCATGTTTACATATTAAAAAAGGCTTGTTAGAACTTAGGCCATAGACAACACACAGAAGTCATAATTTTAAATATTGCTTAAAGTGGGCTGCAATTTTAAACGCGGAATTCGCGCGTTTATAAACTATACGATTTTTTAATGAATCCTAAAAATGTGGGTTAATCGTTCAAATACAGGTGCATTTAATGGCTCTTGTAACGCTCTTAGCAGTTTAGGTATATGCCTCCGTATTAAATTCAGAGGTATCATTTTTTGAAAGAGGGCGGAAAATTTCACAGACCGAACGCTTAAAAATTTCCGAGCCCTCAAGGCTGAAATTGATTGTACAGTGGAAAGCTCCAATGGTTAAGAGGGAATAACCAGACAAAACCGGAAATATGTCATTTTAAATCAAATTTTAGAGGAGTAAACATATCCATAAGAGGTTAAATAAAGTTAAGGTAAAAAATTTCTAATATTAGAATTAGAAATGGGATTTTGTTTTAAAACTAATAGGAAGGGAAAAGGAATATAGGATAAGGATAGGAGATGTCCAGATACATTCTGTATTCTAGCGTTCATTTATATAAGATCGCACACTTTACTTTGGTTCTATATTTATGAAGATCATTTAAAATAATATCGGTATTATGAAATTGTGTGTTACCACTGTCTATTAACGTCGTCAGTTCGATAGACAAATAATTATTACCAATTACTGGGATTACAGCTTGTGGTTACCCTATACTTATGTTTTATACTCATAGACAAGGGTGTTTTTTTTCGAGGTCGGGTCAGGGCACGACCATCGTTTCCGTAGCATTATCTCACGACCGAGGTTCATTCACACCATTGTCTCTTTCATTCCGCCCCTCACCTTGCTCTTCTCCCCGCGCCGTGTTATTGTCTCTGTCTTACATCTCGCACGCCAATTACTAGCGGAGGCGCTCTATAAAACATGGCCATGCACACTGCACACGGCACATATTATACTCTATAATTTTTGCAGTAGGATGGGCCATCAAATCTTTTTTAGAAATTGTCTATATCAGGGATTCTGAATAACGCCAATTTATTCGTACATACCACATTTCGTCTCTTGGGTATCAGAAAGGACAATCAAATCGGTTATCTGCTTAAAAAAATTCGATATTTGAAAGTGTTTGATCAATTTCATAGAAACGAATTGAGCATACTTTGGGGGCATAAATCACTCAAAGTTTCGCTACGTTTGGTGACTTAGGAAGGGTGCCCGAGATATGGGGTGAGTTTGCCCGGATCTTACTAGCAGCGTGGCAGTCCGGATCGGTAGATACTGGTTGATGGATACCTTTTGACCTTTCGGAACATCGCCTTGCATCGCAGTGGGAGGGATGGATTCATACGTCTGTCACTTCTTGACCGACCCCCGATTCCTACCCACCCCTCATACTTTTTTTCCTTCCCGGATCTTCCTTTCCCTAAAAAAACCTCCTCCACACAGTATCCACAGAGATGACAACGGCCTTTAGGGGAATTGTTTCACTCAGGGCTAAACTATTGTTACAAAAATCCTTGGGCATACTTATATCTTCTTAGAAAATAAGTTTGCGAGATTTCAAGTATACCTACCTGTAATGTTCTTTAATTTAGTGGCTCACTAGTCCACAATAATCAGGATTACAACGTAAGTTCGATGTCTTCGGTTTATTGGTAAATATAATGGATTCAAGTAGTATTGTATTTATGTCAATAGTAGCGACTGTTTACTAAGGCTTCTAGAATGGATCTGAGAGCGGTGGGGCCCGTCAACTGTTCTCTTGTACTGAGAGCCCGCTCGTCAATCTTCGGAAACCCGAACGTTTCCGAGCGGCGTGATATCCGAACACACCTACATTTACATACACTACACTACAACTATTGAAAGAAAATAATATAAAGTATTGAACTATGTTTGACGAACATCCTACTAAGGATTTACTCCAGATTCCCTCTCTCTAGACGGAGAGTAACCGGTTTCAAAGTAGAAGGTTTGTTTTATTAAATTGAGGAACATTTTACAAAGTTTCTCTCCATGTCTTCATTGTGCGCACACTTACATCCATTTATAACGTAAACTGATAGATGCAGGCGCAGTACGCACATGAAGAAGATAATAACTTCATTGTTCGGCCAAACATAGATATCTTATAAAAACTGAGGCAGATATGGCTTGACAGCGTGCCAACCATCGTCAAACTACCACCAAACTACACGAACCTTCAAGACGGCGCGCGGAGCCAATGAAAGTTATGCGTTTGGTGTGCAGGTAGAAACAAAGATTGCTTGAAAAAAAAGGATTTCATATCTATTAATAATGGTTCGCAGGACTATATTCCTCGTTTCTAATATCGACGGTCCGGCCTGGTCTACATTGATACAGTCTCTACGCTCTGTACAGCCATCTACTCTTGGCTTATCTTGGCACACAATTGAATTTCATACTGTTTCTTATTATTTCTGCGACAGATTCAGTGGACAAGTCACAGCTGAATTCATTCGTTAACCACCTTATCTTTTCTTACATCGTTACTAGACAGGAAGAATCCAGACAGTTCTGCTACGAACTAAGTGCTTTGGTTGTCTCTTGTTACTTCTTTTGAGGTTTTCCTCTCCGCTGAAAATATTGTTCGATGGACCAACGAGTATTTTGTGAAAAGTTTATTATATTCTCTGGCTTTAGAGGCATAGTCGTAAGCTCCTTTACTGAGTAGAGGTATACCCGGAGATCACGGCAAAATTGAATTCAATTTTATTGCATTAAATTGGGTTCATTCAAATTTGCAATTAAAATATTCGATACTTACAAGAACTTTTAGTATGTACTTGTAACCGCCATTCGGAATCAAAACCTCACTTGAGTTATATTAGCTGTGTTTATTTACAAATTTCGAATAGCCAAGTACGTCCTAGTCTTACTACATTTTCCCGATCACATTCCCATTTCTTTCAATCTCTTCACGCAGTACCTACTTTTAGGAGGCCTAACACGAGTGTTAAATTTTATTGTTAAAACTGCACAGTTAGATTTAAGAAAAAAAATCCAGTGTTCTGTTTACTAAACTCAGAATATACAGTAGAATCATTTGAAAGATATTCTTGCTTTTGAGTGGTACTTTACCGTAGGGGCGCACTATCGGTGTGCACAAATACATTCAAACGCGCGTTCTTTAAAATCATTTGCCTGTCGGCTGTAAGTACTCGTTTCTATGAAAATGTTCGTTAACATCATTAAAGTCATTCATTTTCATTTTGACGACAAAAATAAGCCCACGCGTAATTATACTTCTAATTTTAAAATTTATAACACGGTAATAAGTGAAAAGTTTATAAAATTGGGAGTCACCATAAATGATTTTCTCGCGGAAAAAAAAAATAATCCCATTCCAATGAAAATCATAATTTGTCAACGCAAAAATTCCTCCATTTAATTTCAGACGCGTTCGTGAAATATTTCTCACAAATAAGCCTTGATTCACACCGACAAGCCGCCTGGATACCAGATTATCTGGAAGATCTCGTATTTAAGATAAAATATTCCAGCCAATTGGATTGCAGCGAGCCGTCACGCCGACCAGGAGCGGAGGAATGAGAGAGGGTAGCGGCTGTCAGTGGAATTGGAGGAATTCGACGCTAATGAATATCATTGTCTCGCGTGCTGAAGGAAGATTAGATTAGCGGTCCGTGGCTCTCCCTCGCTCGCTGCGCGCCTGGTACCCCCGATCTGGATACATGGAGGGAGATGTCAATGCTGTTAGCCATTGATAAGGTTGGAAAATCGGCTTTGGATCATATAAAAAACATTTCCATTAAGCTCCATTACCTTTCGGAATGATGAATAAAATTAAAATAAATGCATAAAACGCCTTTTTGACGGTTGGCATTCCATGTTCTGGCAGTTTTTTTTTATTCCGTTCCTGAAAAACATCAGGTTGCTGTTGCTTTGAAAACCGAAAACGCAATGAATTTGTACGATAGCTTTTGTGTGTACATGTGTACAAGGTAGGTACTATGGTGAACTATTATTTATACGCACCCGATTTCATTTATTTATGAATCCTCACAGCGTCAAAGCCACCGCATAACATTCCCAAATATGACATGGATGTGGAGGAAAACCTCCGGATTTCCTGTGGACAGTAAATATTTAAAATTGACATGATTTTCTCGAAAACGCGACAAACAAAAATGCTTTCGAAAGGAACATTTTTTAAATTGGGTACACGTTAATTTATAATACTCATGTTTAACCCCTCAAGCTATTTAATTCGCTTTAATGGTCTCCCTTACTATCTATCATGTTTATAAATGTGATCTAAACGGCGTTAGAAAGAAAAAAACAACGCTTTATATTGAAATCTAAAATTTAACCACAAAATAATTAAAACTAGGTTTTGCCCGTTGCAGAGGCAACTAACGGGTTAAAACTATGCGATTTGACGCGTGAATATGGATGAAGCTAGGAGGAGTGTGTGTTAAATTAAATACCAATTGGTTAAATATCAAATTTTCATCGCAATCGGTTAAACGGTTTAGCAATGCATAATTTCATGATGCCAAAGCTCACTTTTGTACACAGAAACCATCGCCGGCATGCGCACATCAAATCCCCAAAGTTTCATCGCAATCGGATGAACGGTTTAGCAATGCATAATTTCATGATGACCGAGCTCACTATTTTATACAGAAAGAATCAAAGAGATCCAGCAATCAAATCCCCAAAGTTTCAACGCAATCGAAGAAGAACTAACACAGAACGTGAAAATTAACTTTAAAAAGTGTGCTTTAAACCACACGACTGAAGTAAACTTCACTAACTTTTGCCGGGTACCCGTTGTATATAATATTATATAGTGCAGGCGCTTGCATTATAATGTAGTTTCCCGGGACTTGGGATGGAACCATTACAGTTTAATTGACCCCGAGGTTTAAGTGGCCTTGCAACGCCTGCCGGGTACCCGTTGTATATAATGTTATAATATGGACCTACAACTTTATGAAACCAAAGTTTCTCGCCTCAATTAGAAAAAAATTAAACTTTTGGAAGACATTATTAATTACTAGCTAACCCGGCCACGCGTTGCTGTGACTAACTAAACACAACGCCATCTGCTGGACGGTTATCCAACCTTTATAACCACCGCCATCTTTGAGTTTATGGCGAAGAGACAGACTGACAGACGCCGCGGAGGACTTTAATTTATAATACGTAGAGGTGGTGCGAAAGATTAATAATGTGCAAGAAATAATTGAGGTAGCTAACGTATTTAAGTTGATCAGGATTAACACTGTAACCGTCTAAATAACTTTCCAATTACCGCATTGTACATGACCATTTTTTTAGAAGATAGAATGGGTATAGTAAGCTATCCGTAAAAGATATTTATATGCCATGTCGGACTATTTTTTAGATCTATAAAAGAGGAAAATCCCACCATGAATTGTTTTGTTATATCTCAAATGGATTAGGCAGTGTTTTCGATGAAAGCTCCCAGGCAGCTTGACTTTTTCCGACACTTTTAACAATTATCGTTATTTTTCAACTTATTTACACAAATCCTTGACAAACTATATACTAAACCTTCCTCACGAATCACTCTATCTATTGTTGAAAACCGCATGAAAATCCGTTTAGTAGTTTTGTGTTTATTGGCGTTGGCACAATGGTGTTGACAGACAGACGATGCGGAGGACTTTGATTTATAATATATAGAGATTTCATATGATACGATAAAAAAGTGAGTTGACGATGATGTTCATAATACATTTGCCTAGTAAAATATGTGTGTGTTTTACTTATTTTTTCGTTATGTTATCAGAAAGTAATTTTTGTTTGAAAAAAGTTAAAAATGAGCCATTTTTAAAACTTTTTTATGTTTGCATTCAAAAATTTTATTTAAAAAATTATTTCGAATTATAAAATTTAAAAGTTTATTTCATCACCTTTAAAAAACGGATACGTTCAGAAATATTCCATTTATTTAAATGTTATTATTAAGCGGAAATATTTTAGCATTACGACAAAATAGGCCGAGGCCTGAGGGGTTAAGTCAACTTTTGTTTTTTAAAAATAGTCATGCCAAATTTAATAATTTTTTTCAAACATGAATAAGTGTGTTTTCGACTTACGTATTCGTGACAACGATATATAATCTTGAAAATTTAAATATTTTTACATAGAAAATTGTTTTATTGTCATTCAAAGGTTACATGGTTAGGCGTCCCCGACTTCACCCCCAAGTTTCTCGCCCTTCAGTTTAAATTGACTTGACGTCGGTGGCAACATCTTTATTCGACATTTTGTTCTCGCAGCGGGGCGACATCTCTCGGGGCTCGGGGGTGGCAGAGGGTAGATGGAATGAAATATTTCGCGCGGGTGAAAATTGACTGCCAAATAGGTCGTTAATGGAGCCGATACTGCGGTGAATGATATCGAGATGAAATGAAATGAAATGCAGGGTGCATATTGCGCGTTGAGCGTTGTAGAAACTGTAATATAAAATAATGTTGATTCTCGTATATACTACCATTTAGTACTTCGTTTTTCTGAATTTTTCTGAATATAATGTTTTCCTATCTCATCTTCTTAAGCGTCGATGACACACGGCGAGTTTACAAGATACTATCTGGGAAATTCACTATCTGTTAGTAAACTCGCTCAGTGTCATCGTGTTACTTGCTAACTAGCAGTGACTAGCAGATTGTTGACAATCTACGAAAAAAAGTTGAAAGGTCGTCAACTTTACTCGCCTACAAGCTTGCTCCGCTTGCTCGTGATTGGTTTATTTATGTTACCAATATGGCTTCCGATAAACAGCTGATTTCGACTGTCAAACATCTGCAGAATTAGTTCACGCAGGCGTCGTTATTCTTGTTACTGGTGCTGGCAGCGGTCTCAGTTTCCTACGCTTCTGAGCGAGTCGACAGTTTTGTGTGTCATCATGACAATCTCACTCGCCGATTTACCCGCTTTTAAACTTAGTAGATAGTAGCTTGTAAACTCGCCGTGTGTCATCGACGCTTTACTAACAATATAAATGCGAAAGTTTATATTAATGTATGTGTGTTTGTTACTTTTTCACGCTAAAATTAATGAATGGATTTTAATGAAACTTTACAATAATAAAGCTCATACATCAGGCTAAAATGTATAAAGCAAGCTAGGAATAGGAAGCGGGTGGGGAACGGGGACGCACGGGAAAGGTGATTCAGGGAGAAACAATGTATTTCTTTGAATATGGCATTGCAACGCATGCCGGGAACCAGCTAGTATTTAATATTTTAGATGAAACGATGTAAACAAATGTTTTTGTTGTTGTTTTTTTTTAAATTTACAGGTTTTTTTAACTGAACGATTGAAGTTTTAGATTAAAGTCTTTTGGTAACCGATTAAAGATGTTTTAATATAGTTATCAAGTGTTTCCTACAGCAGAATTGATTCTTGAATATTCTTTTTTGAATTAAGGGCAATTAAAAACAATTGACGGCCGGCGTAGTGCAGCGGTAAGGCTCTTGACTCGCATTCCGAAGGTCGCGGGATCGAATCCCGGCGTGGCAAACAAATTTTATTTGATTAATTTGTGTTATTCACAATTTGTTCATTTAAAATAATATAATATATATGCGGCACGTTCCAGAGTGGAAGATACTCCCAGTATCGCCCTGGTGTAAGACCACCATTTAGTATTGAAACGTTGCTTGAAATGGCTTAAGCCGTGTTTGGTGACCAGATCTGAATAGCTAGGTACTTCCCCACCTTCCCCTCACCACTGCCTTCAGCCTCACAACGTACACCATAATATCATAGTCCAAATGGCTCCAGACGAGAGCAGTTGGGACTCTTGTGCAGTATTCATGTAAAAAAAAAAGTGAAGAGTTAGAATATTATAATTTAAAATCAATCAATGCAGTATTATGTTCTTAGAAGAAAGATTTTTAAAAAATGAGTTTACCGCGCACAAGAGTTCCAACTGCTCTCGTCTAGAGCCAGTGAGAATATGACATCTCTAATTGGCTTATATTGTAATGCGGAAGGAGAGGAAGGTGGGGAAGTACCTCACCTTTCATATCTGGTCACCAAACATGGCTAAAGACATTTAAAGCAATGCTTCATTTCCAAATGTTAGTCTTACACCAAGGCGATACTGGGGTATCTTCCACGCCAGAACTTGCCGCACACTAAACTGTATAATATAAAGAAATAACACAAAAAGCAAAAAATATTTATTTGTGCATTCCGGATTTGAACCCGCAACCGTTGGATTGCTAGTCAAGAGCCTTGCTCCTCGATCACGGAAGTCATAAAGAAATAACATACTTAATCGAATATTACACATCTAGAAAAACTTCGCTATTATTGCTGATTGATTTGAAGATTTTTTCTTTATTTTATAAGTACCTACCAGAATTTTTTTTTTCTATTCTGACGATTACGTAAAATTCTCGTTACATGATTTCTGGGAAATATCATGATTTATATGCTCAGTTATTAAGGGCCCACAACCCGGATTTGTACCGATTTATTACATATTTCCCTTAAACACGGTAAGTTTTAAAGCCCTTAAAAAATATATGTTATTCTTGACGATATTATCTAAACTTTGCCCGCGCCGAAACGCAAATTATATAAAATTCCCTCGATAGAAAAAAATCGCAAAATATGCTCCAAAAATTATTATTAACACGTTTGTTTCAGTTATTTTACATGTTATATGTATGAAAAAATTCACAGTGTTTCTTTAAATGCTGTTTAAGATAATGCCCGCGAGATTTTTGCTCTATTTTAAACGAGTCGTGTTTATAAACATTTTCGCAATTTTCGCATCGATTTTGTCGCTGTAAATGTTAGCGCTCTCCTCTAACATTCGTAATTTCGTATCTCTCCATCTTCTTCTTTTCGGGCCCGGTTGCAGAGCCTTAAACAAAATTCGTTTTATTGTAGATTACCTTTACTCAAGTGCACTCAGAGAGGTACTTCCATCTACCTGCATTCCTCTTCAGGCACTCTTTCTAGGGCTTTCCCTCAGCGAGCCTTGCTTGCCTTTGCCTCGCATAACCTGCAAGCTACCCTGCTCCCCTTGCCTCGGAACAACCTGCAGCTACCCTCGCCTTAGAGCAACCTGAAACCAATCGTGCAACCCACCCCGTTAGCCTTGGCTAGGAGCAGCCTGCAGGGGTAGGCACCCTTAGCTCGGGGCTGGGCGGAGGCTGTAGTGGCTCGCAATGGAAAGACTTCTGCGACTGTGGGGAGAAAAGCGCGGAAAATTAAGGGTTGTAATCTAAGTGAGCGGCGCTTACGGTCGGCTTCGAAGCAAAGGTTGTTCATTTATCCCCATTCCGCTTGGACTCCAAACAAATATTCCACGTTTGGCTTTTTTAATGATAAATAAAAATTTTACCGAGTATCATAAGTATCGTATCCATAATTATAATAAAAATCAGAAACCTTCTGAAAACTAAAGTAGACAAGAGTAGGGAGACCACGAAGCACTTTTTTTTATTAATGTGAAGTAGCGCTCTTGAGGCGATTTTTCGCAAAAACAGCGCTATATAAGTTGTCCATATTTATTATTATGATTATTTCCATATTTTTGGCGTCGAATTCCAGTGCATGTTTTCCTATACTTTGGTCATGTTATTAGTAGATATGTGTCTTTTCTTCTTCAGAGTCGCTAGATATCGCAGTTTTTTGTATTTTCTTCTGCCTGTTTATTTTGGAGTGGTTTGAAGATTGTATATTGGTGATCTTTGTTAATACGCACACGTTTTACACCACTTCACCAGATGAGACTTGCGTGGGACTGTGGATTTATCGTATTATATTAGAATCGAGTACCCGTGAATTAAATAAATATTTTATTGCTATCTCATTCACCCGCAGGCTAAATCCTATTGATGTATTTGTTTGTCTCTTTTTAGTTTAGCACGTTTCTAAAGAAGTTTTCACTTCAAAAAACAATACAAAACGAGCATCATTGCACGGGGCTTAATATACGACTTGTATTTCCCGATGAGTCGTGGTATTGCCCGGTCGTAACAATAGGTACTCAATAATGGTTTTAGACAAATTTACTGTATATATTTGAGATTTTCACTGCCGTATTATCGTGTTTTATTTTCAGGGTATTTTTTTTTACACGAATACCGCACCAGAGTCCCAACTGCTCCCGTCTGGAGCCAGTGGGACTATGGCATCCCCAATTGGGGTATGTTGTGAGGCTGAAGGTAGTGGGGAGGGGAAGGAGATAGGGAAGAGGAAGGTGGGGAAGTACCTGGCTATTCAGATCTGGTCACCAAACACGGTTAAAGCCATTTCAAGCAACGTTTCAATTCTGAATGGTGGTCTTATACCAGGGCGATACTGAGAGTATCGTCCTCTCTGGAACGTGCCGCAAATATACTATATATTTTTTTCAATGAATAAATTGTGAAATAACACAAATTAATCAAATAAAATATATTTGCCACGCCGGGATTAGATCCCGCAACCTTCGGTGTGCTAGTCAAGAGCCTTACAGCTGGACTACGCCGGCCGTATTATGCCGTGTTGCGCTACCCTTCTTTAGATAGCGGCGTTACGGTGTCAATCATCAGAAAAATGTTTAATATTACAAATTTGGCTTAAGGAGTTAGCGCAGACGGCATAATAACCCAAAAATCAGTCACACTATAATTGCAATTGCTTTCATAATGTCATACCGTGAAGATTTTGCTTTCTAAATTATGTATTACATATTTTTACGCCGGTGGATAGTGTATATAGGTATTAGACAAATACTTTTACCCTTGATGCTTTTGAATTAAAATTCTATTTCAGAGTGGGAGATACTTTCAGTATCGCCCTGGTGTAACACCATCATTCAGAATTTAAACGGTTCTTGAAATATGATGAGATCTGAATAGCCAGGTACATTTTAACCTATAGCACAGTAGATATTTCAGCCTCACAACCTACCACAATTGGCAATGGCGTAGTCTAACTGGTTCCTTATTATTTAAAAAAAAAAATAAACAATTGTGTGTGTGATAGATTGTTTATTCCTTACTTATAAAAAAATAACCCCTTGAGGTCTAAAAATAATAAAAATCTAATGAGAAAAAAATCTTTATTGGTGAGCAAAAAATCAATTTATGGAAACGCACCAAAAATAAAAATATTTATGATGTTAACAAGCACAAAATATTTTGTATGTGGAAACAAAAGATCGGTGCGGAAAGGGTTAAAAATATTAATAAATTAATTGGATATTGCTAATTTGTATCTTTATTTGAAATTATTTCGATTCCTAGGTCCCAAATAGGCTAATGAAATTGAATATCTGTTCAAGAGAAATTTTGACGTTTTAAAGCTTTTGATTAATATCGCGTTACTTTGGGCAAATGGATATTCCCCCAGCACATTTATGACGGTTTACTCCTTCTGATTAGGTAAGAACCGTAGATACAAATACGTCGAATGTTGAAAACAACCCCGACTCGTATTTACTTACTCTAAAGCTGAATTTCCTGGGTGATAAGGACTTATAATTAGTATTATTATTAAGGATTGCCATCTTTGCGATTACTGACAACAAAGGAGAACGTTTCAAGAGGTTTGTTTGTGACTAGACTACCTTGCGCACACTAATTCCAGGATCCAGGATTCGCTTTGTATTTCATCAAGTATTGGCTTTGAATCCTTCAGGAACTTGCCCCATTCACACAGGGATGAGACTCGTTGTGTTAATGGCATCTGCTTTCAACCGCGTTATTAGGTAAATCCTGGCAACTAATGCACGCTGGTGTATTGCTGTAATTTAATTAAGGAATCGTTTGTTATTGTTTGCTTGTTTTCGTGGATTAGCAATGTTCATTTGCATGCATTCCTTTGTAAAGAACATGTTATTTAATCATCTTCATAGTGATCAAATAATACTTGTGATCCTTTTTAATCTAGGCTTACAAACTCAGTAGTTACGTATTTTGTTTTTAATTAATTTAATTAACCTTACATAACGAAAAATGTATTTTTACTGCGTTCTAGGAAATACTATTCAAAATTGTATGTGCGTCTCATATTGTAAGTTCCTTTTGGTAAATTATGCTTTACTAACTTACGTAATTTATATTGTTTTAATCCCTTTTGTTTTGAACACTTGTCAGTGAAAGCTTTTCAAATTTTTGTGATTTTATTGGAGATATTTTAAAGCTCAATAGCTCATGATGGAAATTGTTTTTTGATCTGCGAAAATCTGTTTCAATCGCCTAGAATACTAAGACAGAAAATCTGATACAAATTTCACATGGCCAGAACTCACTTTCCTATTGATAAAAATTATATTTTTTCTATACATTAAGTTTACATTGATTTTTTTTCTCATCACAATAGGCCACTTGCATCACATTTTTTAAAAAAAAATTCCGGTTTAGGCAAATATTCTAAGACATTCTGTATTTTTTATTTTTTTTAATCGTATTTTTGAAACCCCGGGGATTTTTTGAAAATTTCAAACCGAAAAATCAGACCGTTTTTTATAAACCGGAAAGACGGGACATAATTTTATAGGCGTGAAAAAACGATAATTACTTAGCCGAAAATCATTTAAATAAAAAGAACGTTTTCCACACGAATGGCACAGGAGAATAACGAGGCATACCAAAAATATTACATCTCATAAATATTTTTTTCCTTGATCCATCTTATTGATCATAAATCATTATAGTGTACAACTTCTATATTACTAAATTCAATGTAATATACTTGAACTTGTAAATTGTAATAATAATAAGAATATTATAAAATTTTATTTTGTTAAAATCAGCGCCATAATCATTATACCTCTAAAACATGTACCGACATCATCTTCACGTTCTGAAGAGAACCCCGTAGCCATTAATTGTACGGGGTTCTCTTCAGAACATCTGTCAAAAAATCAAACCAAATGATAAATTCGCAGAGAACAAACAATAAATCTAGTGAACGAATTCAAAAATTCGCCTGAAATCAAAGTGATGCCATATAAAAAAATAAATCAGTGTGGAATTTTATAAAATTAATAGGAACATTTTCGGCGACGGGACATTTTCATGTAGTGACGTCATGACCCAAATAATAGATTTATTTATTTAAAAATAAAAAAAAACTGTACATTTCTAAAAATTTTTACTAACATTTTCGTAATCTTAGTAAAAAAACTCTATCCACACGATTTTTTCCAAGTCGTTATGAAATCCATGCAAGTGGCCTATTAAATTATTTGCCTTCAGCAGTTTGAATTTGAATAAAATTATTTCCTTAAAGAAATTATTGATATCCATTCCAAGTTTAAACCTGGGAGATAATTCATAAAACACTCTTTGTAGATTTTAAATAAGAAGACTCATTTTCGTTATATGTTTTTGGGGTGTTGTGCCGTGTTGCGCTACCTCCTTCTTTAGCCAACGTTTCGGACATCTACCGGCACATCTACCGGATCTGCCGGATCTGCCCTGATGATGGACACTGCAACGATGTCCGAAACGTTGGCTAAAGAAGGAGGTAGCGCAACACGGCACAACACCCCAAAAACATATAACGAAAATGCTTCTGGCCGTGTAAATCTTAAAACTTATCCAAGAAGACTCATTTTTATTTTTCTATTATAGTCTCAAATTTGAGTGTCGTTATTTTATTGGTAAATGACATAAATATTCTTAATATTGTATATATCTATCTATCTATCTATAAATAAATAAAAATGAATCGCCGAAATGTATGTACGCGCATAACTTCCGAACGACTGCACCAAATTGGATAATTTTTATTTTTTTGGCTTCGTTATTGTCAGGACAAGGTTTGTGTAAAACTACTGGTGAGCTCTGGCATTATGAAATGTATAAAAAAAATTACAATAGGTGGCACGCGAGCTGTTTGAAAACTGTAAGTATGGAATGAGGGAGGGAAACTCGGATATGGGGTTCGTTCGGAGGGAAGGGAGAGGGGAAGCTGGGAGGAGGGAGGAGAACTCGGGAGGGGGGTACGCGGGACGGGAAAAGGGGGAAAGTGGAGTTGGGAAAGGGAAGGTGCAGGAGGCGGAGTGGGAAAGCGAGAGGGGAAGGGGACGCGGGAGAGGAAGGGGAGACTGAAGGGGAACGGGACGAATGGGATAGGACACGTAGGGAGAAACAATTTCTTTATTAAATGGCATAGCAACGCATGCCGGGTACCAGCTAGTGAATTTATAAAGACTAATTTGTAATTGTTAAATCAATATACGTTTGCCATGAGGAAGGAACAGTCATTCCGAAACCGGTCGGCTTTAAACAAATATACAAGTGGTTAAAAAAAAGTAACATTGCAAATGCAAAATAGGTACCATGGTACCTCATCATCATCATCACTATTGGCTCTACAACCCCTGGTGAGTCTTGGCCTCCTCCAGAATCTTCCTCCACTCATCTCGGTTTTGTGCCAGCTCTCTCCAGTTTAGAAGCTCCAAGATAGATATGTCTTTGAGGACGTTGTCGCTCCATCTTAGTCTTGGTCTTCCCAGGCTCCTACGCCCTATTGGTCTTGAGTTCAGCAGGGACTTTGGTGCTTGATGCTCGGTCATTCTCTCCACATGACCCAGCCACCGAAGTCTTGCCAGTTTTATAAATTTCGCGACGTTTAGCTCCTTAAACAAAGTATAGAGCTCATTGTTATAACGCCTGCGCCAAAATCCATTTTCTAGAACCGGTCCGAAGATGCGTCTCAAATTTTTTCTTTCGAAAACGTCCAGTGGTCGCTCATTCCTCTTAGTTAGTACCCAAGTCGTAAACCTGTGTACGTAAGTACTGGTCTGATAAGTGTTTTGTACACTAATGTCTTCGTGTTTCTGGACAGCAGTCTGGGCTTTAATTGGTTCTATAGGCGGAAATAACAGCGATTTGCGTTCACTATGCGCTTATGGATCTCCTCTGTGGTATTATTGTCGTTTGTTATCAGGGAGCCTAGGTATGTGAATCTTGGTACCGTTTCGAAATTTTGGTTTTCACATGAGAGAGTTGGGATTTGTTGGGTGCATCCTACGGCCATGTATTTGGTCTTTTGCTGGTTTACTACGAGACCCATATTTTTAGCAGCAGTAGCAGTACCTTGTAAAGAAACAAATAAATAAAACATTGTTTTATTTATTTATAAAGACTGTTTTAGAACGCTAATATATAATATTAAATAAAAATAATATTTTCTGTACCTTACATATCGTGTCCTTCACAGTTGAGATGCAATTCTAGACGCGTTGGTGAATCTACATATTATTGTAGGTACTTGCACAATGTCTTCTCGGGATTCATCGACATTATCATCCGATTGCCATAATAAGCAACTATCAATCATGTCTTAACATTCGCGTTTGCCTCCGATTGGACATTAAATTCCGTGTGCGTCGTTTCAAGGGTGTCGCGTTTCCTATTAGCTTCGTTATAAGCTGCTCGCGGGAGAGGCAAAAAACCTCTGCTCCGTTTCAGGTGAGTCTTCCCTATAATCTATAATCATCATATATGGCGAATGTTGGTTCTTCTTCCCGTAGATGGCACTGCGTACTCATTGCTTTTTCACTTTCAACGCTATTGGTATTGAGATAGCGTATGCAGTGGCGTAGATGTAAAATGCCTAGATTCCTGAAGGATGATTCTGTGTCTTTTGTGTTAAGTCAGCGTTACGAGACAATTAAGACAAAACGGAAAAATCCGTCGGATGTTGAAGGCGTGCGTTATCGGCTGTCAAATTGCTGTGATTTACTATAGCTTCCAATGGCTTGAATTGCTATTTATTAGTTATTATTACTACTTATATATAGGGTCTTTCATTAAGCACTCCTATCTTTAACTTTAAATAAAAGGAATATGTGTGAGATATCATCGATTTTTTTTTTCGTTTGAAAGACCTATCGATGTCATTGTGGCGCGCATCCGAAATGTCCAATTTTCCATGACTCTGGCGTATTAATCAGGCTGAATTTGACCGACGGCATGGGTTATGTTGGTTTTAAGGGCCGCTGTAGTTTTTGGCATATTTGTATAGACCTGCGACTTAAGAAAACCCCACAAGAAAAAGTCTAATGGGGTCAAATCGCACGATCTCGGTGGCCAGTTCACATCTCTTCCAAGTGAATTGACCTTTCCCTCAAATTGCTCGTGCAGGATGTCCATTGTATCATGAGCTGTGCGGCACTTAGCGCCATTCTGTTGATACCTCAAGTCGTTGGTGTCCATATCATCCAATTCAGGCCAAAATAAGTTGGTAATCATCATCCTATAGCGCTCGCCGTTGACAGTGATGGCCTGGCCAACGTCGTTCTCAGAGAAATATGGACCGAAGACGCCGCCAGCCCAAAATCCACATAAAACAGTGAATTTTACGAAATGCGCGCCACCCAGAGAAGCCGCGGCGGACATATGAAGTATGTTATATTCCATACATAATGGAATCGATAGGAATTTCAAACGAAAAAAAAAATCGATGATATTTTACATACACTCTGTTTTATTTAAATTTAAAGATAGGAAGCGTTTAACGAAAGACCCTATATACCTAAGCTAAAAGACGTTCATAAATGAATATCCATACTGTGTCTATGGTATGTTATCTTTTGTGTTAAGTCAGCGTTACGAGACAATTAAATCAAAAAGGAAAAATCCGTCGGATGTTGGAAGGCGTTCGTCGTGCGTCATCGGCTGTTTTGCATATTACATATTTTGATGTTTGTACGCGATGACATCGATTCTCAAAATTTCCTTGCGACTAACAACTCTTTAACGAGGATAAATCGACAATCTTGCCGTCATCTCTGATGTTACCGTAACTACTTTTAAGAGTTGGTGTCTTAACACAAGTGCAATATTTAGCTCGTTAGCGCGAAACGGAATTCCACATTTTATCAAAATGTGTCCTATACCGCTGATTTAACACGTGTTAGGCTATTGCAAAAGATACAAAATCACCCTTCTATATATAAAGCTCATTGTCTGTGGCCGGCGGCGTGGATTTGATTTGTGTTTAAATCTCCAGTTGTATACCGTTGATGAAATTTTGCAAACTGAACCTTAAAACAATGGAAAGGTCACTATCTCTACGAGATTTCTGAAAACCACCCCATCCATTTTTTTACGCCACTGTAGACATCCTAATATATATTTTCTATCTCAGTTCTGATCTGGATCATATCATTAATTCAGCCTATTAGGAAGTCAGGTCATATCTCCAGGAAGCAAACATCGATGATGTTCCAACAACTTGATTTACGATCATTTTCTGCTTTTATGAGCATCAATGTCACTTATTATTTCCTCTCCGGAATGGCGCTGTTTATTGCCGAGATATGAAGATGTGAATGCTGCACAGTGCACATAGTCTTATCTTCAAAACAAATAACGGCGTAAGGTCGTAACCTCTCCCTCTTTCTCGCAAACGACGAACATAAGCGAAAAAGTGGTTACAACTGAGCCCTTAGCAGATATTAAATACAAATATAGATTTTTATTGCCGATAGCTTTGTTAAAACCTCTACTTTTTGAAGTAAAACTTCTTTACGCACGCTTGTCTTGGGGAGTAAGCTGGTGAATGCGTGACGAGAACGTTATGAAAAGTATGATCTGGCGAGGCGAACGGTCGGGTGAGGCGAACGGAAGTTGAGAGGGAGATATAAGTTAGTGAAGCTTTACTTTAGTCGTGTTGTCTAAAGCACACTGGATTTTTTTTTCATTGACCATTTTTTTTTTTAATGTGAATACCGCACAGCTGTCCCAACTGTCCGAAGCCAGTGGAATTGTAGCATGTTGGGAAGGCATGGGGACGAAGAAGATGAGGGATATGTAGACTGGAAAGTACCTAGCTATTCAAATCAGGTCACCAATGACGGCTAAAGTCATTTCAAGCACTGTTTCGATTCCGAATAGTGGGTTTTATAGATAATGAATCTTTAGCCTACTTTATTTAAAGTATTTTTATAATAATTAATAATTGCGAAATATCACACTAATTTAGACCCTCCACATGAAGAAAGCTGTCATAGGCCCTGAGGGAAATTATTTCACTCAGGGCCTTCTTTGTGGAGCTAATGTCAAAAATATTTACTTAAAGTACAATGATTTGCCTCGCCGGGATTTGACCCCGCGGCTTTTTTATTTGTGGTCGAGGATCTTAACCGCTTGACCACGGAGATCTTCAATCGTTGACTTTGCAAAAAGAGAGGTTACAGTGGTGCCCTTATCGGCAGGACCATGATAACGAGTCCTTTTTGATATACCCTTTTAGGTGGTTGTCCAACGGTCTTTAAGCCTAAATGGGTCGCCCTTCTAGCCTGTCGTCCTGTCAATCTTTAAACTTAGGAAGGGATAAAATAGTTGACAGGAAGAAAATACCGGGAAACCTTAAGCCGACAAGTTCCATCTTTGTTGGCTACTTAAATGCTCTTGGTAAATGGACTTTTACAATTTTGGGGAACATTTTTCTTGAAGAGGTTTTTGAGTTTCACAATTTAATGGTTAGAATACAAGTACATTTTCTATGCTTTTCTCATAAAATATCGGCACAATCGTGGACATCGTAGCCGTACCTTTGTGCAATGTGCTCGGAAAATAATGATCTTGATTGGTACTCTAACAAATATTTTTATTGATAAAGGTGGCCATTTTGAGTTTTCAAACGCTGGTGGCGATACCTAAGGTACCTATATACAGTGCACAGTTCCTAAACCACTTATTATAAATTGTTAACTGGAATATAATTGATAGTTAGAAAGATGAGAAAGAGACAATCATCCAAAAGCGAATCATTTTGAAAATTGTTTGACCTATTTTTTAATTATCCACTTTTGAGCTTAAATCGACCGTTTATGGACATCGTTTACCAAGCCATTTTTATTGAGGTGATACACGGCACACTAAGGATATGAAAATTTTTGGCTTGTTTATTCCTGTATTCCATTTAATATGTATATCACTTATTTCGTGTAATTAGAACCATTATTTAAGTATAAGTTTTTATTTTATTTTTTATTTTTTTTTTAACCATTTTTTAATTATAAGTCGTTTATGTGAGTGGCTTTTAATGCAGGATTACTTTTGACTTTTGCGATTCATTTGAACCAATGAATTCAAAAATTCTGGAGAACAGCGGATAGCGCTTCTTTGATGACATAAAAATCCGACACCCAGTGTTTCAAAGGATTTTTTGCTAATAATCTTCAAGATCAAACAGATAATCATCCATTACGATAACTTTAAATATTTTTACAACCTGCGGTTATGGTGCATCGAAATCGTTAAAGTTGCATTAAGCGCTATAAAAAATGTTACGACTCCATTCATGTAATAAAAATCAAAGGATATTTCGAGAGTTTGACATTATAAGTATATAAAAACAAAATTTAATACTATTTCTCGTCGTTGTAATAATAATTTATTTAAGGAAAATCATCAGTTTATTTATTTTTATTTTAAATTGATCATTCAATGTTTTAACAGCCAATTAAAGATTTTACCAATTGCTCGAATTGTATTACAATAAGGAACTCCAGTGAAAAATATTATGACTTTAAAAAAATCTTCATATAGACCAATAAACGCTGATTCTGAATATATAAGTTTTATTTAATAATATTGAACGCAGAGTTTTTAAAAAATTATTAAAAAGTCCATTTTTCATCGGGTCGTAAAAACACGCCGTCAAGTTGGCATTATTGAAATGTTTAGTGGTGACGTCACTGTTCATCGTGTCGTGACGTCACCGTAAAGTCATTGTATGGGTATGACACAAGCCATCGTATTAATTTATTCGTTTATTTACATACTGTTTATAGAGATTTAGTTGTTGAGTTTAATGAAACATTATTTAGGCGTAAATAACGTTTCAAAAATAAAGGTATTCCTTATTAGTTTATCTCTATTATTGAAAATATTCAAAAACTACTGCACAAAAAAAATAGTAATGCTACTTCTAGGGAGAATACTTCGAACACCGAATTCAAAATGGCGGCAGTTGATCAGCTGATTGCCCGATCCTATAGTAACTTTTCAGGAGTGATGAATTCACACGATTCACTTTACATACGGTGGTTTTCGAGGGATCTTGAAAAATTAAAACTTTTGCAATTATTTTAACTATCAAAACTAACTCTAATAATAAAATAAAATATACAGTTATTTAAGTTAGAAAGTCAAAAAATAAAAAATAAAAATAATTGGACTGGAGTTCTCAATTTGCATTATAATGGAGACATGATACTTATAACTTATTTTGATGAAAAAGTTCGCCAAAACATACAGATAGGTAGGTGTAGGTACCTAATTAGATGTGTTATAATGCAAAAAAATATGTAAGAACTTACCTAATTTGAATTAGATTCAGCTCGGTCGTAAGTGTTTACGATCATATTTTTATTGTATGTCGAGTAATATTCACATTTTTACAATAATCTGTGTGGTAAACAATAAAAAAAATTGGTAAATTTTCGGGATTAGTGTCCATAGTTATTACGAATAATTTTTAGAAAAAACTTTAGATTCGCCTTAATCACTATAAAAGGAAACGCGGAAAATAATGCATTTTAATTTTCAACGTCGTTAAATAAAATTTCTCTTCGCGAACCGGTACTACGACAGCCCGCCCGCCATTTTGTCACTGTTATGTCGGTATCCCAACCTGATACAAACAAGAGCAGATACGACTGTAGCCGACTTCGTGGGATATATGATAAGGCGCGTAATTATGAAATTTGTCTAGCGGGCTTGTGTATGTTATCTTTAGTTTAAAAAACAGCCTACGTTTTTAAATGGTTTGTCTGGCTACGCAGGGTTTGTGTAGCGGGCTTGTGTATGTTATCTTTACTTTAAAAAACAGCCTACGTTTTTAAATGGTTTCTTTGGCTACGCAGGGTTTGTGTAGCGGGCTTGTGTATGTTATCTTTACTTTAAAAAATAGCCTACGTTTTTAAATGGTTTGTCTGGCTACGCAGGGTTTGTGTAGCGGGCTTGTATATGTTATCTTTACTTTAAAAAACAGCCCACGTTTTTAAATGGTTTGTTTGGCTACGCAGGGTTTGTGTAGCGGGCTTGTATATGTTATCTTTACTTTAAAAAACAGCC
Organism: Limnephilus marmoratus; assembly: GCA_917880885.1. Classification (NCBI taxonomy): domain Eukaryota; kingdom Metazoa; phylum Arthropoda; class Insecta; order Trichoptera; family Limnephilidae; genus Limnephilus; species Limnephilus marmoratus. The sequence continues at coordinate 17,729,058 of OU862910.1, read as the reverse complement.
CACGTTTTTAAATGGTTTGTTTGGCTATGCAGGGTTTGTGTAGTGGGCTTGTGTATGTTATCTTTACTTTAAAAAACAGCCTACGTTTTTAAATGGTTTGTCTGGCTACGCAGGGTTTGTGTAGCGGGCTTGTGTATGTTATCTTTACTTTAAAAAACAGCCCACGTTTTTAAATGGTTTGTTTGGCTACGCAGGGTTTGTGTAGCGGGCTTGTGTATGTTATCTTTACTTTAAAAAACAGCCTACGTTTTTGAATGGTTTGTTTGGCTATGCAGGGTTTGTGTAGCGGGCTTGTGTATATTATCTTTATTTTTAAAAACATCCCAGGATTTGAATAGTTTTCAGTGACAAAATGGCGGGCGGGCTGTCGTAGTATCGGTTCGCGAAGAGAAATTTTATTTAACGAAATTGAAAATTAAAATGCATTATTTTCCGCCAGCCGTGATGCAAAATGTTTCCTTTTATAGTAATTAAGGCGAATCTAAAGTTTTTTTCTAAAAATTATTCGTAATAGCCATGGACACTAATCCCGAAAAGTTACCAAAAATTTGTTTGCATGTAAGATCCTAATCAGAACTTCCTTATCGATGAGAACTGTTTGTTATTTCTGAAAATTATTTTCATGTTCTACAAGTACCTACTTTAGTGTCACATACTTTTGTTTGAAATTCAGGGGTTATTGTATTATATGCGCAAGGTTAACAATTTATAATTTCAGTTCTAAAATAGAACATAAATTTTTTTATTGTTGTAATGTTTTTCGGCAAAAGAGGAATAATACTGTTAATAAAAAGTTGTAAAAATTCGAATTGTTAATAAATTACTTTGGGTAGTCGTACACAATTTGCATGAATAATTTTGATTGATTTATGATTTGATGGTTCATTTTTCGTGCGTTCTCCTTCCTTCACCAACGTTAAAATAACCTAAAAATGTTGTCAAGATATTCTTCGGTTCGTTTAGAAAATTTCATTGGATTAAGAAGGATCAATTATTGTAATGAAAATTGCGTTCGGTTACATGCTCTAGAATCACTGCTATGCCTGTATTTTCTGGACACTGGACACAAGGTAGTGGGTAGCAGGCACCACGTGTTAGCGACCGACACGGTCGAGTGGGTGCCGTGAACAGAGAATGGAGAGCGTAGAACAGAACGGTGAACACTCAACAGGGCCAGAGACGGCGGACAGCGATGCGCCGATGCGCGAACCTCCCTAGGTCTCTCACATCGAGAGTTCACAGCACTATTGTTCGGTCGCGGTCACGGCCAGGGGCAAACTGCCTATTCAAATAGCCCTGTAGGCAGACACGCACAAATTTATAATGACTAGAAGTTAAAAACCCGCCCCAACTGGTTCCAAAAATAGCCGGTTCCTCGGAAAAATAATCTCAAGCGATCCAATGACAGCTTGTCACCGGGACAACGTAACCGCGACAGGTAATGACGTCATATATAATATATAGACGCATGGTAGAAATCACAACGTTGTATTGTTATTCACAAGTACCGGTTACAATGATAATCATACCATCCATCTTTCCATTCCCGGAGAGATTCACGAAAGTACAAATCCAATAGTAGATACTTACGCCTGCCAGAATTCAGAATTGAAACTTCGCTTGAATTGGCTTTAGCCGTTTTTATTGACTAGATATGAATAGCCACCTCCTTCCCCTTTCCACTTACATTCAGCCTCACAACATACCCCAATTGGGGATGCAATAGTCTGACTAACTCCATGCGATAGCAGATGGGACTCTTGACATAAAAAAATAAAAATAAATAAACAATAGGAAAAAGGGGAGATATGGCACGCCGCCGTGACGACTGTAGACCAAACATTGTTCTGCCGTGGCCCGGTAATTTTCACACTGTCCCTTTGTGACCCACTTAATACTTTAAAACCCAAGCTGGTTCCATTAGGTAAATTAATACACATTTATTAATAGTAAAAATGTTTTATTAATACTACATATTTTAGTATCGCCTATTTAGTCACTAAATTTTAGTGCGAAGTATGGAGCTGCTGCTTAATTGTTGCTAAAGAATCCAAGTTCGCGGAAAATGACGAAAGTTTTATTCTAAGGTCTGGTTCCACTTCAAGTCATTTCTATATTTATTTTTAAGGTAAACTAGTGTTGAAAACCCAGCTTCTCATTTATAAGTTGTGACAAAAGGCATTAAAAAAAGTTATTGCTTGATGAGCTAATTTTGTGTATTCTTGACAACAAGATAACCAAAAATCTATCAATGGTCTTAGTCTTGTGTCAAATATATCCTTGAGTGATATGTCAGTTGACAGTTCAATTAACTAATCGACATCTGAATCTGACAATTCGTGGCAAATTAGTTTCGGAATCTAACTTGAATGTAAATGGGTTTCTTAGTTTTTAATGGTTTCTTTCCAAGCTTTGTTGCTGTCGATTAATAATAATAATAATAAATTTGGACAACTTATATAGCGCTGTTTTTGCGAAAAATCGCCTCAAGAGCGCTGTACAAATTAGCATGGATTTTACATTAGAATTTACTTAACTTAGGAGGCTAGATAACAACTCGTCTTGCAGCTATCAAGCGCATGGATTATTGGAATTCTAGCCCCCCGATAAATTAAATATGTCCAAATATGGAATAAGAATTGAATAGTGAATAGTTAAACCGAAAGAATTGTGATTCTGTCTGACGTAAGCTCAGACGTTCCTTAATTCAGGTGAAGTCGATCAGATATTTTAAAATATCGATGGAGGAAAATATTCTTGAAGATTCCTCTCCAGTCCTAATAAATGTTCTTTAATTTGAGTTAAGATGTCTTGTAACAATGCAGTCATGTTGCACTCTTTTTATATTTCACTTAAATTACTAAATGCTTCGAAGTTCCCTGTTTCCGCGCGTTGTGCCCACCGCGTTTTCTTGCAGCTTCCACCTTGTCTTAAAACAAGGCGGGAATGTTGCGACCCGTTATTTTATTTTGATGGCCCAGTACCGGGTCGCGACCCGGCAAATGGGAAACCCTGCTATCGACCAAGCTATGGCCAAAATGCACGGACTCAAAGTGAAATCAGTAAAAAATTTGCGTACGCATTTGCTGTGCAGGTACGATTAGTGAATGATGTTGCCGATACTTTTGTGCGCTCAGTTTCATAGAAATAATGGTTCAGGGCCAATCTACCTTGATTCTAGTACCTATATATGGTTAAGGCTATCCCCGCTTTGCAAACTGGACTCGTCGTTGCCCTTCCAACCGATAAGTCCCTGCAACGGGATGTATTTATGACGCACTCCGCAACCAGCGCATCTGATAACACTCTACGGTCAGCGCGGACCATTTGATTCCCATGATAATATTATGTACCGAAGCATGCATAGAATTGCATATCATTTGTGATCATCATAACTGTGTGGACTGTGACTGTACCCGTACAGTGCATACCACGCGATTCTGTGGTATTCGACATAATGCCGATTGTACAGCCTTTATGCGATGGACATTGTATTTGTGTACATTATTTCATATTACGTCGGTACTTATTATTGCACAAGGTATCAATTATTGGAAAATAAGTAGTATGCATCACGGTAACTTGAAACCACCACATTGTACAAATCCACATACCTACACAATAATATGTATGCAGTAAACTATTGTACTGTTGCTAAAAATATGCTGAGATAAGTATATTATGTATTACTATTTGTGTGTCTCGTGACTTCGGCGATTCTTGTGTCTCTTGTTTCTCCTTTGTCTCTTGTGTTTCTTTTGTCTCTTGTGTCTCTTGTGTTTCTTGTGTCTCTTGTGTCTCTTGTGTCTCTTGTGTCTCTTGTGTCTCTTGTGTCTCTTGTGTCTCTTGTGTCTCTTGTGTCTCTTGTGTCTCTTGTGTCTCTTGTGTCTCTTGTGACTACTTTGTCTCTGGTGTTTCTTGTGTCTTTTGTGTCTCTTGTGTCTCTTGTGTCTCTGGTGTACCTAGCCCTTTTTGTATTATTTGTCATTTGAGTTGTATAATTTTATATTTTTAACTCTTTCGTTTATGTTTATTAATTTTATTTAGATGTACCTACCTATAGTTTACCCAGAGTTTTTATAACTGGATTGTTCTCACATAAGTGCGAACATCTGTAAAAACCCAGTATAAATAAATAAGATAGCCTAATCCAAGCTAACAGGGTAAGATTGATGGAATACGCGAAACCTTTGCGTCGAAATCTATATAAAGGTACGAAATTTTTTCTCCGACTATTTAAATATAAATACCGTACAAGATCCCCAATTAGGGATGTTATGAGGCTGAAGGGTGTGGAGGGAGGGATGAAATGAGTTCGCTCGGGCTTCAAATTACAAAATAAAGATTAATGATAACCAATCTTGGACAAGATATGACACCAGAGCAGTATGTAATACGAATGGTGTTAAACTAAAATCACAAAGAACCAAGACATCAGAATCACAACATACTGGCTCTAGATGACCAGAAGCTTGGGACTTTTGTGAGGAACTCACATTGGAAAAGGCATAATATTTTTATAACTCATAGCTTGTATGCTTTGAAATATGATGCAGATGGTTATCGATGATTCATATTTTGTATGTTGCCCACTATTTTATTATTTAAAAATATATATTTTTACGAATATTTGATAGCCTACGTAGCCTCTTGACCAGCAATCCGAAGGTCGCGGGTTTAAATCCCAGCGCACCAATTTATTTTTGATTGATTGATTTGTGTTATTTAACAATTTAATCATTACACTAATTAATTTCACTTACTTGTAGGTACTTCCCTACCTTCATCTTCCTACCCCTCCCCACTACCTTCAGACTGATAACATATCCCAAATGAGGATTCAATAGTCTCGTTGAATCCAGTCGGTTAGAATCAGTTGGAACTCTTGCGCGGTATTCACATACAACAACAAAAGGTTTTGTATTACCCTGATGATGAGTGGTTTAAAACAAATTCATTAGTTCTTGTTGAAATTGATTTTGTGTTTGAACAAACTAATTAATCATATCGATGGACCACTCTAAATTAAAGTACCTGCACAATCCCATTTAAGACGTTTTGTAACAAGTAATAACATCATATTCATGCAGGTAATTTTCCACGTCTAGAATAACCGCTAGTAAGTCCAATTACGTTGTACTTTCATATTATAATCCATTTGATAGTACGGCAACCGCATTCTGGATTGCCAGTTAAGTTTTCTCTAACGATGAGATGAGATGATGAATGCTGTTACCTTTGACTAATGTTATTTCACGATTCATTGGCTCCAACTATCTATCGTTAACGAGTTGATGCAAAGGAATCAGCGAAATCAATGTCTAGTTTTTCCATTTGAAAATCGGTCATTGCTTCCTGCGTTATCAATATCTGGGATTAGAATATTTAATTAGATTACTTTAGACCTTGAAAGTAGTGCACAAAACACAAGGTGTAACAGCAGATACTCGAAGGATTTTACCAAGCTATTCCTGGGCATATTTGGAGTAAAAAATGTTGATGTCATTTTGCTGTTCGATGATATTTAAAAAAATATATTTTTCCACCACAAGTTGTCACCGATCACACCTCTATACGTCGCGTCGGGATCACGTGTCGTGTGTTACCACGTCGCTGAAATGAGACGAATTCCTTATCACCCTATACTAGACTACTCAATTGCATTAAAATCAAAATATTTTTATTGTTTTCAATTGAAAAAAAATATCATCGGACAGCAAAATTACATAAACAATTTTATTACATTTATCACATTCACGGGCGTATATACCAAGGCGTCTAAAGGGTAAAATGCAGTATCTTGCTGATTTGTAATTTTTTAGGGGTACAAGAAAAAATGAAAATATTTTTTTCAAAATTTGATTGTTTTTCAAAAGGCTCCCGTTCTAAGGTCCCTGCGGCGTAAAGTTGTATTTATTTAAAGGATAAATAAGCAGGGGTAAAGAGTGGTAGCGTCTCGCCAGCTGCGGGCAGTTGTGACTCCTGTGAGGCATTCAAAATAAAAATCATCATATCAATATTATTTATGTTTCGACACTTAATTTAAATTAATTTTTTGTAATGAATAATTTGAAATGAAACTTTGTTCATTAAATCAGTGGATCATAACTTTTTATTGTCCATCATCACAAGATTACAGGAATTCATTAGTTACTCAGAGCTCAAAGGGCTACTATTTTGCTACTTGAAAATATGCAGAAAATATACCTTGTAATAATTCCACATTTACGCTGTATCTGATCATAGGACTGAATCTGTAAATTAACTTAGGTACGTTGAAAGAAGGCTGTTATGAAAATATGAACGCTGTTGCGAAATGCCTGGTGAAGATATTTTCAGAAAAAAAACACCTTCCAGAGGAGACTTCAAAGGCAAACAGTAAACTCCTTCGTCTCGTGCTCCGGCAAAATGCAATATTCATTTCAGAGCCGGCGGAAGAGTTAGTTTAACGAACTTCCTGGCTACAATCTGTCAGGAAGCTGCGACTCGGATTTGTAAGTAAGATATTTAGACACTGTCTCATATAAAGAGATAACGGGATAAGATGTACACACCCTTGAACGGCAAAATGTTAAGGACATATTTTACGGTATTTTCGTCAAAAGAAAGCAATTGTTATTTTGGTTTTTTGTGGCAGAAGATCTTCAATAAAGACAATATTTCTTCACTGGCGAATTCCAACTTATTTATTAACATTTATAATCACATGTTACAATAATATTTTTTTCCCCGACCCGACAAACACTAAAGTGGTCTTCAAACCATTAACTAGTTGATTCTAGCAGTTTTCAAGAGATAAGAGGCGTTTTTCTCTAAAGAATTCATTATTTATAACCAAAAAAGGACTCACACAAACAAAATAAACAATGGCGAATGACATACCAATGTAATAGTGTGATATACAGAAATCTGCTTTATCGACTATCATTTCAATCAGTGCAACTATCTGTTGCAAGTAGGAAATCTGCAATAATAAACTAGCTTCGAAATGTTACGCTAGAGGTCAGTAACCTTCGCTTTTTAAACAGCAATATTTTACCAATATTTCCATTGCTTTCCAGCTATACCCGAGTTTCAACACTCTTTTTTAGATTTTTTTGAAGTAAAACTTTTTTGCGCACGCTTGAATTGGGGAAATGGCAAATGCGTGACGACAGCGTTACGAAAAACGAGGCGAACGGTAGTTGAGAGGGAGATATAAGTTAGTGAAGACAGAAAGAGAGAGAGAGTTACGTTTTGTATATTACTGTAGGGGCAAGAAAGAGAGGTGCGAGCACACATTTTTTTTCTCTATTTCTCTCATAACCAGTTACGTTTCGTATATCTAAGACACTGTGCAGGCCTATTGTCTGTATCACACTGTAGGAGTAAGAGAGAGCATTGCGTGCGCACATTTCCTTTCTCTCTTCCTGTCATATAGATGGTGCAGAAGTTTTACTTCAGTCGTGTTGTCTAAAGCAGACTCGTATTTTTTTATTTGTTATTTTAAAAGAGGATGGAAAGTTTTGTAAATAAAATATAAATAAATTAATCCAAGTAATATATACACGAATGAACACGTATTTTTATGCAAAACATAAGTTCATTCAGACCTGTGGAAAAAAGCGGTACCTAAAGGTTTTTAAAACGGCCGGCGGTCGACTGTCCAGTGGTAAGGCGCTTGATTCCCATTCCGAAGTTCGCGGGATCGAATCCCGGCGTGGTAAATAAATTTTATTTGATTAATTTGTGTTATTTCACAATTTATTCATTAAAAATAATATATAATATATTTGCGGCACGTTCCGGAGTGAAAGATACCCTCAGTATCGCCCTGGTGTAAGACCACCATTCAAAATTGAAACATTGCTTGAAATAGCTTTAGCCGTCTTTAGTGACCAGATCTGAATAGCCGGGTACTTCCCACCTTCCACTTTCCCATCTCCTTTCCCTCCCCACTACCTTCAGCCTCACAAGATTCCGCAATTGGGGATGTCATAGTCCCACTGGCTGCAGACGGGAGCAGTTGGGACTCTTGTGCGATATTCATATAAAAAATAAAAAATCAATAATAAATATTAAAATGGAATTTCACAATGAACTAAATGTTTCAAAATTGTATATTGCCTAAAAAAAATCAGGTTTAAAATGGTTTAAACAAAGTTAATAACGCATTTTAATTAGAGTACGATGATGCCCCACAGCAAATATACAATATTATACAAATACTCATTTAGGAGGCAGGTATGGGTACCGCCGCCCCGGGAACCATTTATTGGATAACCAACACTTAATTAGGTCATCCCAAGTGGTTCGCTACGTTTGGTGACTTAGTAGAGGTGCCCGGGTTCATGGAGTGAGGTTTGTTCGGGTCTTGGTGGCGGATGCGTCAGCCCACCAGTTGCATGGCAGGCCAGTTCGGGAGAGAACGGTTGTGGAAGTCCATTTGACTTCTTTAGCCGTACTCTCTCGGAACATCGCCTTGCAACGCAGTGGGAGGGATGGATTAATACGTCCGTCACCCTGGACAAGTTGACCCCCAGATTCCTACCCACCCCCAATATTCCTTTCCTTCCCAGAACTTCCTCTTCTTACTTTCCTAAAAACACCCTCCACACAGCATCCCCAAAGATGGCATGGGTCCTGTGAGGAATTATTTTCCTCAGGGCCTCCTGTGTGGAGCTAAATAAATAAATACAATAATAATATTGAAGAAATTTTTAATGTATCTAAAAAACAAATTTTATAATAAATAGGTACATTGTTATCAGTAAAATATTACATTGCAATCAATTCGGATTCTTAAAAACAAAGAGCCCACAAGACGCAATAGCAAATGTAACATCATTTATATACTCGGCACTTGATGAAGGTATTAAATGCGCAGGAATATTCATAGACCTAAGAAAAGCATTCGATAGTATCTCACACGTAAAGCTTATCAAAAAACTGAAATCAAATAACATCAACGATATAGCCGTCCAATGGATTGAAAGTTACTTGAACATTCGTGCGCAATTTATTAAAATAAATGACCAAACTAGCGACCAGGAAACGTCAAATTTTGGTATCCAACAGGGCACCGTGCTAGGACCAATATTGTTCATTTTGTATGTAAACGATATATTTATTCAACCATTACATGGACGAATTATCTCTTACGCCGATGATATCGTTCTTATAATAAAAGAAAAACACGGGAAAAAATTAATTTAAAAGCCACAGAAGTCATAAATAATCTAAAAATATGGTTCGACTATAACTTCCTTTCGTTAAATAGTGATAAAAAATATGTCATCCCTTTCGAAATTAACACCAACAATATATATCAAAATAAAAAAATGCTCTTATTGCCATGCAAAAATTGATAAAAATAAATAATAGATAAATAAAAGTAATTCATTTTGTCATACCCTTTTCTCTTCTTAAATATTAATTAATTAAGGACAGGGGAAATTACAAAACTTTTTATGAAAGTCAAATGCGAGTAATAAAGCATCACAGCACGACATTAATTTATGTTCCGAGCTTTTGGCAATCTTATTAGTTTTAACGAACCCCTCTTCTAACCGTTTCTTAATTATTATGTCTTATTAAACAAGGATTCTTGCGAACTAAAATATGTATACCGTGTAATTTATAAACTCGTTTCTAGTGGAATACGAAATAAAATAAAATTGAAATCTCACTCACTTTAACTACTATTCGAGTGTTATTTTTTCTGCAATTAATAAACGTATAGTCACTGTAGATGCAAAGAAATTAATCAATACGCTGTGTTAAAGTGCAAGAAATCTAAGGGTAAGTACAGGTAAATAGGTCCTTACATATGAAATTGGCGTTTTGTGTGGGTGGAACATAAAGTCTATTTTTTTAAACATAATATATTTATTTAATCAAAGTATGTACCATTGCTATCTATGCACTTTTGCCATCTCATAGGTAGTTCATCGATCCTTTTACTAAAAAAACCACTCGGACGGTAATCAATAAAATCTTTGTAGGCGGTTTGGACTGCCCCATCGGAGATGAATTTTTTCCCTTGCAAGAAGTTATCCAAATTTCGAAAAAAATGGTAATCTATTGGGTTAAGGTCCGGAGAGTACGGTGGATGTCTTAGACATTCCAATTGAAGCTCCTCTAATTTGGTAGCCGTATGTTGTGCAGTGTGTGGTCTAGCGTTCTAACGTGCGTTTGTTGATTTGCTTCACTCAATTCGTGAGGTACCCACCTTTCAAGCTATTTCACCTTCCCAATTTGCTTCAAGTGGATTAAAACAGTTTTACCACTAACACCGCAGCCTGCAGCTAACTCTGACGTGGTTTGCGATGGATCCGCTTCCACAATAGCCTTCAATTCTTCATTAGCAACTTTGGTCTCCGGCCGTCAACGGGGCTTGTTCTGCAGGTCGAAATTTCCAGAACGAAAACGTTGGAACCAAAAACGCACTGTGTTTTCTTTTGGTGCACCGTCGCCATACACATCATTAATCCTTCGAGCCGTTTCTGCAGCACTGGTGCCACGGTGGAACTCGTACTCGTAAATAACGCGATATTTCAAGTTTTCCATTTTGTAAATTAAGTGACGCAAAAAAAAAAGGAAAAAACAAATGAATTATAATTTTCGAAACACAAATACACGAGTAAATAGCTATATAAATTTGAATTTGGAATTCCTAACCAAAGAGAAGATATTTGAGATCAAAGTTGCCAGTACGGCAAAACGCCAATTTCATATGTGAGGACCTAATATAATGAACACATAAAATAAACACAGGCGTTATGTCAAAGGAATTTTTAATTATGAAATACATGCAGACGGGACGGGAAATGCATAAGACACTTTCATCCTACAAGGAAAAATCCAGCGTTCTCTAATCACATATTCCAGGTCATTCAACTTATTTAAGTAAAACTGTCTAATAAGTATATAACGTAGATTTGGAGAAAAATAATGATAAATGTCAGTAAAGATGACTAACTTCTACGATTGTAGAATAGACTACACCGTATAATATATTTTAGAAACAGCAGATGAATCATGAACCTTATTAGTATGAACCCTTGCGCAAGTATCTCCAACATCGTAACCCGTATTACTGCAAATCGCAACTATGCACAACAACGCACAGCCTTTCTACTTACACACAAAACTCATTACTTTCGTTATCTTAATCGCTTTAATAGTCTATGTCATACCTCCCATTTATTTAATTATCTATGTTACGCATTATACTCCTGTGCTGGAATTCACATTATTAGTACATCTTCGAAAGGCAAATATTTCCGGGTTATGAATAACCTGAAACAATTAGAATATCTTCTACTCTTCACCACCGTAAGCGGAAAATGTTACTTATGTCATGGAGGACTTAGACAACCGAGGATTTGAACTCAGGACGCCTGGGTGGGGCCCAGATGCGACGCGGTGAATAAGAGTCCCAACTACTCCCAATCATCTGGAGCCAGTGAGATTACGACATTCCCAATTGAGGTAGTTGTGAGACTGAAGGTAGTGGGGGAGGGAAGAGTTGCTAAGAGGATGGTGGGAGTACCTGGCTAATCAGATCTGGTCACAAAACACGGATAAATCTATGTATCATCCACTCTGGAATATACCGCAAATTTACCTCATACTTTCAATGATGAAATTGTGAAATACCGTGACCGCGACCTTCGGATTGCTAGTCAAATGCTTTACCTTTCTATACAGAAAGAAAAAACTGTTTAGAAAAAAAAATGGAAGTAATCACCGGAGACTAGAATGTCATTAATATTTTTTATTCCAAGTAATGATTATGAATCACTGATTAAAGTAAGTCATGTAAGTCCCTTAACATCCTGTATCTTCTTATCTTATATATAATCTTATATATAAAAATGAATCGCTAAATGTGTTGCTAAGCGCAAATCTCGAGAGCAGCTGAACCGATTTCGCTAATTCCTTTTTTAGAATATTCCTTGAAGTACGAGGATGGTTCTTACGGAGAGAAAAATTAAGAAAATTGCGCAGAAAATTGGATAATTCAAGAAAACCTAACGACTATCGCACGTTTGACAGTTCGCGTGTTTGAGAATGACATTTTTCAAAACAATTCTATTTTTGAAACTCTTTTAAGTTGATAAATTTATTTAAAGTAGGTACTCCCGTAATAGTTTGAATCGAATCACAAATTTTAGATATTTTAAATAGGTACCTATGTTAGGTACCAAATTTAATATTCATGAAAAATGGAAATTTGAATAAAAATTGTAAAAGGTGGCACGCGGGCTGTTTAAAAACTGAATGGACTGGGATTGAATATATGGAACACGGGAGGAGGGTTGGCGGGACGAGTGAGCGGGAAAGGGAAGAGGGAAGGCGGGGAAGGTTGAAGGGGAACGCGGGATGGGAAGGGGACGTGTGAGAGGGGAGGGGAACTCGGGAGGGGGGTTCGCGGGACGGGGGAAGGGGGGGGGGGGGAGTGGAGTGGGGAGAGAGAAGGTGGAGGTTACAGAGTGGGAACGCGAGAGGGGAAGAGGACGCAGGAGATGAAGGGGAGGCGGAAGGGGAACGGGACGAATGGGAAAGTACACTCAGGAAGAAACAATTTATTTATTAAATGGCATAGCCAGTAACAGATAAATATTCTTAGTAATTAAAAACTTGACGCTATACACTACACAAACACGTGCATATGATTTTTTTTGCAAGCAAGTTAAATGGTACATAGCTGTGTTCACTCGAATGCACCACTACCTATGTATTATAAAGTACTGCGTCAAGGCGTTGAAAGTTGAAAACCTTTATCATTTTCTTTTGCTATCTCCCGCGCACATCTGTGCCGTATTCAAATTCACGACTTTTCCGAGGGTGATTTGCTTCCAATAAAGGATCCCTTATTGGCAGGATAAGCTTTTATGGATATCAATAAAGAGTGGAAATTTCCTTGTTGTGGAACCGATAAGTTCAAAAATGGATTCATACGCGGCACAAAGGTTCGGGTAACCGTCCGAACAGTTTTCAATACATAATAAATTGGGCGTTTAACAGAGTGTGTGTTGCGAAAGTGCAGAAGATTTCACTTTGTGCTGCTTTGGATTATTTTTCAATCTCATATTTTGTAAACCGAGGGTAAATGTATTATGCAAATCTTTCTATTCGCTTCTGTATGCTCCTGGGGGTCAAGCACATAGAAATCGATATCTTTACAATACCGGATCGATAGGCGTGACTTCGATTTATATCGATATTCGAGCATGGTTTCATTGTTGACAGCAAACTGATATTGGAAGGGAATAAATAAGAAATCGAAAGACGATGGGCAACACTGAGGATATTCTTTGAATTGACAATCCGAAACATCAAAAAACCAATTACGTAAAAATATTATTAAACCAGAATGTTGAATTGAAATAATAACCTAAATAGTTAGCCGTAATAGACCCTAAACGGGAACTAATTAGTTAACAAGGTCTTTAGTAATTTTTTAACCACTTTCGTTTCTATCATAGATCGAACATAATAAATTGATCGCGCCTTAGATACATTATTTAAGTGCATGGATCGCGTATATGACTTCTTTCAATTCTAAGAGCCTAGTTAGTTCAATCCATTTATTAAATGATCCAGTAATGTTGATAACGAACGAATATTCAAAATATGTGTATATTGATAGTTAACCGAAGAACTGTTAATTTAATTTGTTGTTTTAAAAATTATTATCGTAAAAATTACGGAACAAATTGAAAACAGGTTGCCTTAAAACAAAATACTGTCTTGAAAATCGAGCTCCAAGATGTTATTTTGGAACTTTTAAACGGCTGTATTTTGGCCGGCCGGTTTGCTACTGAAATATTAAGGAAAACATTGATTTTATCTATTATAAATCTAATATATATTTTTCTCTTGTTTCAGGTAAATTACTTCATACATAGTCTATTCAGTATTTAAAAGAGTTCAACTACGAATAAGGTATGTAGAGTATTATTGTAAGTAAAAACATTGTTCGACCTAGACCGAGGTGTAAATTATTTCAAATCTATAAAAAAATTACGAGTGTGCAGGCTAAATCCTATAAATTTATGTGTTTGTCTCTTTTTAGTGTCGCTTTTTCGTTTCATCGAGTTTCAAATCACTATGGTGCTAAAGAATTTTTCACTTCAAATTTATGTCGTTTCGAGCTTTCGGCCACTGGATATAGAGTCGATGAGTTTACTGTTTGCCACAGAGGTCATCGTGTTTATTTTTCTGTCATTGTAATCGAAGTTTCGCCGCAAACACTTCGTTAACCGTAGAATTACTTTCCTCTCAAATAATTACCTACCCTAAACACAATTTATTCGGGTGCTAGTTTTATTGCGTCCGCGGGCTCATTCTTTAAGGCCGAGAATAATGTGGGGCTTATTGTCCTAAACCCGCGCACTTTGTCCCCATATTGCCCCGTGCGCCGCTCCACACTCTGGACTGCCATGTCCCGTGCCCATTATACCGAGGGCATATTCCGTGCGTGCCCGGGGCACATTTCCTACTCTTTGTCTCACAACTACAATTCCCAGGATTTGCGGGAGCCGCGTTAATGATTTATGATGCCAAGAAGAACATTTCCCACCGTTGCGGTAGGTACTTTAAAATCAAAAGACTGAATAAAAAAACACCAACAATCGTCAGGTAGGTACTAGTACTAGGTCGGCACTAACCGCTGCTTGAAACGGTAGGTAAGTCAGAAGTCAGAAGATATACAAAGGTAGATACCGCTTCTCAGCGTAAAAGTTATTGTTTTATTTTTTACCTTTGGCATCCTTTGTTTTGCGGACTCTTGTATGATGTATCTAGATTTAATAATGGCAATTATACGTGGTACTGAATTAAACACCGTTTTAATTAATAACTGCCGTTTTAAATGTTTACTAACCGTCATGTCTGCAGAATTTACGTGGTAACTTACCACGTAAATTCTGCAGACATGACGGTTGCTTACCACTGGTAAGCAACTCGAGGAATATTCTTGAGTATTAAATAATACTAATGTTTTAATAAATGTAGTAATTCTGTGGTTTATCATTAGTTATCAAATTAGCCCTTTTATGAATTTCATTTCTAATTGTATGTGTCAACTTTCGATTGATAAAATTTAATTTCCTGTATATTATACACAGCTTTTCCTGTAAACAAGTAATCCTTTGAAACATATCGCATTTCATATTTACATGGACAGTTGAATGCTTCTTTCTTTTACAAAGTAAAATGTTCAGTGTCCACAGAAATCTCGAAAAGTAGCGTCATTTTTATTATAATCTATCTGGTTCTCGGCATGCGTTGCTATGCCATTTAATAAAGAGATTGTTTTCCCTGCGTGTCCTTTCCCATTCACCCGTTTCCCTTCCGCCTCCCCTTCCGCCTCCCCTTCGTCTCCCGCGTTCCCTTCCCTTCTAGCGTTCCCACTCCGCCTCCTCCACCTTCCCTCTCCACACTCCACTCCCCCCTTTCCCCGTCCGCGCATCCTCCTACCGGGTTCCCCTCCCCCCTCCCGCGTTCCTTACATTCAGTCCCGGTACATTCAGTTTTCAAACCGCTCGCGTGCCACCTATTGCATTTTTAATACAAATTTCATAATGCCAGAGCCCACCAGTAGTTTTATACAAACCTTGTCCTGACAATGACGAACACAAAAAAAAAGAATTATCCAATTTGGTGCAGTCCTTCGGAAGTTATGCGCTTACATACGTTTCTGCGATTCATTTTTTATGTAGATTTATCTTTTAGGCATCTTACTTATTATTAGTCAAAAGACTCCAAGAGACAAGACACTAACAAATCAAATCTAATTTATCTAATAAGCATCAACTTATAACTAGCGACTTTCATCTAATGACTAAAACATGAATCCGAGAATTCTACTCAGAAACTACTGAAAGATGTAAAGATGACCCGGACACGGTACACGGTACGTCACACAGGAGAGATTCTACAGTTTATATATCTTAAGTAAGGCTTTCTCCACTGCAAATAACACAGAGCGTCATTCTGAACGTCATACGATCCCGCATTCAGCGCAGACCCGAGCAACGCAACCGAAGCGACAGCATTTAATGCTAGATCTAAGATAATTCGAGTCTCATTCAACCCAAAGTCAGCCCATTGGTGTTTATGGAAAAACTCTTTTCAGAGCTTTTCCGTGCTTTCGCAAGCCGTCCTCGGTTGGATTATGCCTAGCAAAACTAGGAGCGGGTGCAAGGCCCGGAACAAATTAATGTATCAAGCCTTCCATGGAAATTAAAATCGCGGAGCTTAACTAGTTTAATGAATAAATAAATGTTCTTATTGCTGCCGAGTTCACGTTTACTAATTGAATACAAAGCCGAAGTTAGCGGTTTCCAGTAATGAATGTTTTCACTGGAAAAGCACTTCCGCTTTTCTCCTGCAATTTCCCGCTAAATAAGTACGTTTTCTTAACAGAACTACCCCGCAAAAATTGTTATTATGCTAAACATTGAGATATTCTATATACCTACGAATAAATGAGATTTCACTTGTGGAAATAAATGCCTTTCTCTCGCCGAGATGTTATTTTTTCTATTTAAAGAATAGCAAAAGAAAGCTCTAATGCCAATGCTTTCAAGTTTAATATACTTAAAGTATGTTCCCGGGGGAAATATATTTTCATTCCCCTAGTGATGAGCTTTTTGCTCCTAATATTTTAGTTTATTTTCCTTGGCGCTTCTGCTGGATTTCCTTTCTGAAGATTGACTAGATGTTTTCTTATTTATTATTTATACTTGTTAAGTTCTAAGTTCTACGTTTGAACATGGAAAGTGTATATTATCAATAGTCTTGTAATTCTCTCTTTGGCTTATTGAAATAATAAAAGATATATTCGGAAGCAATATTGATTCATATTTATTTATTAAAAAAATAAAGCAATACAATAAAATCAAAAGCTGCTTATCTCAATAGTGCAATCCTGTATCGAGATGTGCAGCTTTACAATAATTTATAGAAGTATAAAATATATAAACTTTATGTAATATTAGAAATATTAACCTAAAAAATTATTACAATACAAATACTAAATACAGTTAAATATTCAAAGTAAAATTAATTAATTTTAATTATTTTTAATTTCCATTTCCATTTTTATTTCTATTTTTCTTTAAAATGTTGTTATTTTTTTCTCTTCATTTTTTCACAAAATTTTATTTATTTTTTAATTTTAATTTATTTACTTATATGTTTTAATTTATTTATTTGTATAGAACACTTGAGTTCTTAACATTTAATCTTTATTATTAATTTTTGTATTTCAAAATTTGAATTTTTATTTTTATTTCTACTTTTCTTTAAAATATGATCTTTTTTTCTCTTTATTTTTCACTTACTTTTAAATATTTCATAATTTTTATTTAGTATATTTAATCATCTGTTTTAATAAAATAGAACTAACTAACTAACTAACTAACCATCACGCCGTTTCCCCGCAGGGGTAGGCAGAGAGGACAGACCGCCAAACATCCCGGTCTTGGCACACATTCCTTGCCTCGTTTACATTCATACAACGTCTCATACATTCTCTTCTATTATTCTGACTCTTGACATGGCCCGACTCAAGTATCTGATTCACTTGGTCGTGCCATGTCTTTCTTGGGCGTCCTCGACTTCTTCTACCATTCACATTTACGTCATATATTCTCCTTACACTCCTTTCCTCGTTCATTCGCTCTACATGCCCACACCATCGGAGCGTTCCTTTCTTGATCTTACTCATCACGCTTACATCAGCCTTGCATTCTTTGCGGATTTCCACATTTCTCACACGATCATACATGGTTTTACCACACATACGCCTCAGGGATCTCATTTAATAATATAGTATTTGTAATCTTTAATAAAATAGTATTTGTATTAATTTAAATAAATATTAAATATACGACTACCATAACACGGGCATGAGCCCAGTGTGGTAGCAAAAAAAAAAACAAATATCTGTAACTAATAAAAAAAATTATGAAATAAAAATAAATAAATTAAAAAATTACAGCGGGCCAGTACGTTTATAGCTAGCAATAACATGATACTATAAACTAAATAATTTTAATAGAGTACTTATGGTGGTTTATTAGCAACAATAATATTATTTAATTATTTGTGTCATTTTTTATTATATTTTAAATTTTACTCATTTCTAGACCGCTTAAAAATTCATGAATATTTGTCATAAGATTTTTTTTTTGTTTAGGTACGTATTTTGCCGAAAATCAATTGATTGTAGCTTCTCCTTGTGTTTCGTTTATACAAAAGACAAAAATAATATTACCAAAATTTTAAATAACTTTTCGGAAAGAATTGTTTTGGAAACGGAATGAATGTATATTACGTTTTCGCGAGCAAAAATATCAAAAAACCTTTTTGAATACATAATATTCGTGTATGGACGAATGAGAAAAATTATTAATGAAGAAATGTTTTATTTTCTTAATAATTCTGCCTCTTGTTACTTTTCATCTCTGTTTGAGGGAGAAATTCAAAAGAATTTATATCATGGAATTTATTTATGGAAACATCTAATCCAATATCTCTCATTGAAAAATGTACTTTTTTTAACAGTAATCGCGCTTGTGAGCATTTGTGTCCCATACCTGGCTTTCCGCTTAGCGGCCGTCAAATGGCGATGGGGGGGGGTTTGGGAAGAAGCTGGGGGATTCCCCTCCCTTAGCTCCACCCACCACCCCCTCCCGCCCCCGCCATCCAGGGACCAACAGTCCGGAACTAATAAGTAAAATTGTTTATGCACGTTCTACAAATGTCGAAATTCCCACTGAACTTGTTGAGTAGAATGAAAACCGTAAAATACCGGAAAAATTTAAATAACTGCTTTCTAGTACGTTGTTTGATTGCGTTATTAAAAGCTTGGTTCTTTTAAAGAAAACAGTATATAGTATTTGACTGAGCTACAAGATGCCTGAGAAAAAACCTGAAAGATTTCTGATGAGAAATAAAATTTGCATAAATTTTATCGTTTACCACTTTTTAATATTTTTGGGTAGATAAGTAGGTTTTTTTTATATTTTTGAATGTAGCTATTACTTTGTGGTTATCCATTATAGAAAAATGAAATAATTCAACTTTGTATAAACCACTTATATGATGCGCAAATCCGACCGGTTTCGGAACAAACGTTCCTTCGTCAGGGAAAGCTTATACTAATTTGACAGTTTCGAACAATGTTTTATTATGGTAGGGATGGAGCCGTTGCTAGTTAATAATGTAGATTAGGTGGGTAGGTATTAGTGTAGAGTGGGTGGGTAGGGGAACAAATCCATGATTGGGCTATATGACAATATTTTTTGTTTGTTGATAATAGATTCATTATTTTTAAGGGATTTTTTTAATTTCCAAGGCTTCTAAGTTATCTAAACGTTTTCCTTTATGAAGAATATTTATCCCTGTATTTTTTTCAAAACTATGGTTATTTTAATGATATGGTTAGCAAACTCAGAAAAATTATTATTTTTAAGACACCTTAAATAAGGTTACCTTTTAGGTTTTTTTATTTTTACATTAGCTCCACACAGGAGGCACCGAGGAAAACAATTTCCCTAGGGGCCTATGTCATCTTTGGGGATGCTGTGTGGAGGATTTTTTAAGGGAAAGGAAGGAGAAGAAGATATGGGAAGGAAAGAGGTATGAGGGGTGGGTAGAAATCTGGGGGTCAGTGTGGCCAGGAGTGACGGAATCTACGAGTATGAATCTATTCCTCACACTGCGGTGCAAGGCGAAGGGTCGGGAGAATCCAGCCGGAGAGGTCAAAAAGCCTCCCTCAATCAGTCTCCTCCGATCCAGCCCGCCACGCAGTGGTTGGGCAAACGTATCCGCCACCAAGACCTAGACAAACCTCATCCCATGAACCCGGGCACCCCTGCTAAGTCACCAAACGTAGCGAACCACTTGGGGTGACCTGTGGCAGGGGTGTTGGTTGTCCAATAAATGATTCCCGGTGCGGCGGTACCCATACCCGCCTCCCAAATTGGGTACCTATGATTTAAAAATATTTTTTTTTCTGTTTATTTCCGGAGGTTTTTGGAATAAAATATGTCATGTTAAAATCAGAGACTGCAAAAGCTCTGAACAAGCGCCATGAAATTTGCAAAGCCTTTTTGATTTTAAAATTTCTAGGTCAAATGAACTATTTTCATCGCAAGAAAAGTTTTGAAATATAATTTTCAAGTGTGTTAAAAAAATAGGAAAATTATGCATTACTAGCTGACAACGCCTTCTACTGGATGGTTATCCAACATTTAAACTCACACCGCCATTAATTTGCATACAAATCAAATCTACACCGCCTGCTTGCCACATCGTCGGCATTCTCCTTTAATTATATATTTCAACCAATTTACACAAAGCCTTGACAAATTATATACCATAATCTTCCTCATGGATCACTCTATCTATTGGTGAAAACCGCATGAAAATCCGTTCAGTAGTTTTGAGTTTATCGCGAACAGACAGACAGACGCGGCGGAGGATTTTAATTTATAATATGTAGAGATTTATCAGTTATAATATATGAAAAAATATTTTAAAACTTCAGCGGAACCTATGATTCATAATAAATCTGTATTTATCCGATTTTCCTCGAATAACCTCTCTTATTATTATCACAAATTTCGTAAAACAAAATAACGTAAATACCAATTGATTTCTTTATGTGTTTTCCTCCAATAATAACAACTGCTGATTTAAGATCCTAGAATATCTAATATCCAATAACTTACGTAATAAATCACTGTGGTAGATCGATAACCACTGATTTGAAACTGGGCAGGGATAGGTTTCATGACACCGAGTTTTCGGAATGATTTAAGATAAGTGGACTAACATTATCTCTTGTATCGATTATGAAGGACGGAACAATCACGATTGACCTCACGTTTTTAAGTAACGACGCGACGGTTAGTTGTGTTGCTATAGAGATAGAGTTCAGGTAAGAGGGTTCCTTTATTCGGGGATTCTTGCCGATGCCCATTATCGATCGCTTTAAATATATTGATCAACTTTCATGGCATTTCTTCGGTCATAAAAATTAAGGATGAACCCTTGAGATATAATTTTTTTTCTTATAATTTATTATGGGTACTTATTCCCATTATGACCAAGATGAAAAGCGAAGCCATCAGTCTACAATAGAGTGCTAGTACCTACTCTGATGTATGGCAGTGAGGCATGGAATTAGCAAAGGAACTATAAAAGTAGTCTGAATGCTGTAAATAGAGATTCATTGAGACGTGAAGAACTTCATAATTTTATTTACAGAGATACTTTCAAATTGTGTCAAAAGAATTGCCCTTTTCGTACAATTATTTCATCAAAATGCACATTTCTTCAAAACTGAAAGCATTTTATCTTATACGAGTATATAAAAATGAATCGGATATCTTTCGAACGACTGCACCAAATTGGATAATTTTTTTTTGTGTTTTCGTTATTGTCAGGACAAGGTTTTTATAACACTTCCGGTGAGCTCTGGCATATGAAATTTCTATAAAAAAATTGCTATTGGTGGCACGCGAGGTTTGAAAACTGAATATATGGAAAGCGGGAGGGAGGGAGAGATGGAGACCGGTTTCAGAACATCTTCCTCAGGGCAAACATATTTGCCCTGAGGAAGGAACGATCGTTCTGAAACCGGTCGGCGTTAATAAAATATATGTTTAAGTGGCTCTAACAAAGAAATATTGTTACATTTATTTGATTTTAGGAGGTGGTTATGGGTGCCGAAAACCCCGAGAACCATTTATTAGATAACAACAACACCTCTGCCATAGGTCACCCCAAGTGGTATATTACATTTGGTGACCTAGCAGGGGTGTCCGGGTACAAGAAGTGAGGTTTGTCAAGGTCTTGGCGATTGATGTGTCTATCCACCTACTGCGTGCCGGATGAAGGGAGACTTAAGAGTTAAAGAGAGAGAGTTAAGGAGGTCTTTTGACCTCTACAGCCAGAATCCCTCGAACCGTTGCCTTGCACCGCAGTTGAAGAGATGGATTAATACCTCCGTCACTCCTGAACCCACTGACCCCCAGATTCCTTCCCGCCCCTTATACCTATTTCCTTCCCAGAACTTCCCCTTCTTCCTTTCCTTAAAAAAAAACCCTCCACACGGCATCCTCTAAGTTGACATAGGCCCTGAGGGAAATTATTTTTCTCAGGGACTCCTGTGTGGAGCTAATGTAAAAAAAATATACAGGGTGTCCGGGGGTAAAGTGCATTAACTTCGGGAGGTGATTCTACATGACAATACAAGTAAAAAAGATAAGTGACTTTTTTTGAAATTTCAACTTTTAGGGGTAGTTTTGAGGTAAAAAGGTAAAATTAGTCCGGTGTGTTTCCGGCCAGATTTATTATTTTCCGCTGTTACGATACGGGCCAATCACAATCGAGTCGGGCGCCCAACATCGTACCTCACACTAAGGATTTTTAGTAGGTACGTATTTTTGTATGGGAAAAAAATGTTTCGGAAAAAGTTGTTAATCTTTTTTACTCCTATCATCACCTAGAATCACCTCCCGAAGTTAATGCACTTTACCCCCGGACACCCTGTATAACGGATAACCACGAAGTTATAGCTAAATTCAAAAGCATTTTATTATATTTTTGTTTTTAGGTATGGGGTATTTTAGTAAACCAAACTTAACTGGGTGACGTGATTAATAACACAATTTAGCAACAAATCGACGCACAGTAAGTCTTCTCGCTGGAGTGTGGCCATCCATCTGGCCGGGCTTAGGTTTGCCCAACTTGTGATTCCTCTCCAGTCTCACGGCTAATTGGATTACATCTTGTTTCTTCTTCCGCTGCTGTAATTAGGACACTGTCCCGAGCCTTGCGGGACCCCGCGTGGTCCATTACTCTCTCCGCCTGCCAAACTAATCTCGCAGCCTTCTCTGAACTTATCTTGTAGCGTGTAGTCTTACTTCTTCCTTTCTCTGAGCTTCCCGTGAACGTTGATAATATCCGAAACACTTCCTCAGGGCCGGTGAGGATCTATCGGGACGTGAACAAGACCCTACTTTGTTCTAAAGGGATGAAAAAAACACGCATTTATCTTCGATACAAACTACGCATGGCAAGTCCCTCTTGATAAATGTGCCCTTCATATTTGTACGAGTACCCACCCTTTGAGACGTTAAGAGTTCTTCAGTTCCTATTTCAAATCTTCGCAATTTCGCTACGTAACGTATTTTTAATAATGCGTACTAAAAGGTTGAAAGCTTTTGAGCTCAAAGTACGAGTGTTTTCGTTGAAGTCTATGAATAAATTGCGCCTTCACCGAAATCGAATGTAAGGTATTTACATATATTATTATGTGGTTTACTACTTGGTTAAGCACGATTTCAATAATAGCAAAGTTTATAATGCCAGTCGTATTATTATGGGGATAATATGTTATCAAAGTACCTCTTTTCTTAGAATATAAATCAAAAACATTAACTATTCTGATGTTAGCTGTATTTATACGAGAATCCCTTTATTTATTTTGCTTAAAATAAGATAAATCATCACATCTAAAATGAGCAAGAATTTTCCACGAATTTTGTGTTGCGCCATCCTTCTGAAATCATTTTAATATTCGTATTAATGAAAGTTTACTGCCAAAACCTGTTGGCAAAGAAAGTGATCTACTTACATACATAAATCTTAACCAGATTTGTGTTTACACAGCTTGTGATAATAACATTTTAATGTACCTTACGCATAGAACTTTATTTAAACTAATACTTGGATTTACATATCATCGAAAATTGTACGCCTACCTGTATATGAAATTATGATCTACGAAATAGATTAACGTGATATTTATTATGTATGTGTCAGCCATTTACATGTTAACATCGGTAATGCGGTTAATTCGTCGGAAGTAATATGCAATGGGGATGCGAATCACATTATTTGATGGCGAGTTCAGTAATGACCGGTGAAGTTATTATTATTCACTAAATACTGTAATATTTCGATTCCCGAGATCTATTATGCATTTTATGGTGACAAAACTAATTGAAATAATCAATAATAATAATACCGGATTTAAATTTGGAGGAAGCGTTTTATCATTGATATGCTTGGTGCTTATGCTTAAAAGGGCCCGCAACCCGGATTTGTACCGATTTATTACATATTTCCCTTAAACACGGTAAGTTTTAAAGCTCTTAAAAAATATATGTTATTCTTGAAGATAATATCTAGACTTTGCCCGCGCCGAAACGCAAATTATATAAAATTCCCTCGATAGAAAAAAATCGCAAAGTATGCTCCAAAAATTATTATGAACACGTTTGTTTAAGTTATTTTGCAAGTTATATGTATGAAAAAATTCAGAGTGTTTCTTTAAATACTGTTTAAGATAATGCCCGCGAGATTTTTGCTCTATTTTAAACGAGTCGTGTTTTATTAAACATTTTCGCAATTTTCGCATCGATTTTGTCGCTGCAAATGTTAGCGCTCTCCTCTAACATTCGTAATTTCGTATCTCTCCATCTTCTTCTTTTCGTGCCCGGTTGCAGAGCCTTAAGCATTGATATGCTTGGTGTTACTCTAAGTGACCAGCTCAGATATGGGGGCTCCATCGAAGCCAGAGTTAAGTTAGCCTCTTAAAGACTGGGCGTACTGTACAGGGCCCGCAGATACTTTAATAGTACACAACTGCTAACCCTGTACGAATCGCAAGTGCGCCCCACGGTTGATTTTGGCAGCCTCCTCTGGTCTGGAGCTCCAAAATACCAAAAAAAAAAACCCTTGACTCGGCGTGCAGAAACGGGCGGTTCGTCTGATAGATTCTCCTAATTTAACAGACGGATTGCAATCTTTAGAGCACAGGCGTCGGGTGGGAATGCTATCCTTGTTCTATCGGTATTTCAATGGAAGAAGCTCCGAGGAACTTGCCTCATTGATCCCTTAGGCACAGGTGCATAGTCGGGAAACACGCCAAACGCGTGCCCAACATATGTACATGGCTTACATTTGTCACACATTGGGTCGCTTCTTCGACTCGTTCTTGTGTTCAACAGCTCTGCTGCCGGCGTTTGTTTTTCTTCCTTCCTACAACATGGGTCTCTTCAAGACCATTGTTCATTCCTTCCTCTCCTCAAAAAATCCTCCACACAGCATCTCAGATGACACAGGCCCTGAGGGAAATTATTTTCCTCAGGGCGTCCTGTGTGGGGTTAATCGAAAAAATAAAAATTTAAAAAAATCGAAATATTTTTATGACTTAAAAACACAGGCATGAACTAAAGCATCGGCCTCTATGTTTTCTCTCTCCTACAACACGACTGGATCCCTTCAAGACTAGGGATGCAACGATATATCGGAAAACCGATAAATATCGATATATCGACCCCTAAAAATATCGAAATACAAGATATATCGTATCGAAAAATCCTCCCAAATTACAATACCCACAAAATCGGGTAAAAAAAATTACAAAAAACTGACGGTGACGACGAGCTTACAATATATCTTTCTGCTCCTATAAATACTCTAAAAGTATACATTGTTGAAACATGGCAAGAGATGCAAGGTGTACATCCCAATATTTTTAAAGTGGCAATAAGTCATCTACCAATTGTGGCAACAAAGTTCTTTCTGAATGTCTTTTTTCAAAGGCAGGAACCACTATAATTCTAAGCAGAAACCGGCTACAAATAAGCAGACTGTCAAGGTTACTATTTTTAAGTTCGATAGCTGGTACAAAATACTGGAATTATTTTTTTTAAATAAATTTATGAAAAAAAACACATTTTATATACATTTTATATAATTCTGTGATTATTCAAATAGGTAAGTATAAAAAATTATATACACATATAATCAATAAACGTTTGATATAACTAAACTACATTAGATTTCTATAAGCTTTTAAAAGAAGAAGAAATATCGATATATCGGCCTACTAGACCGATATATCGATATATCAATATCGACTTGATTCGATATATAACGATTTTTTTTAAACCTTGCAACCCTATTCAAGACCCATGTTCACTTCTTCGTCTCCTGTCCCGTCTTGTAAAAGACCCTTCACACAGCATCCACAAAGATGACATAGACCCCCGAGGGAAATTATTTTCTTCAGGGTCTCCTGTTTGGAGTTAATGTAAAAAAAAGCTGCGTCTCATAATTTTATTATTTTTTTTATAATATTAAATTTTGTATTCTCAACCCTCCTCTACCCCAGCTCCTTTTCTTCCCCACTCCCTTTAAAACTAACAATATATTCCAATTGAGGAAGCCTTACTGACTGCGGAAAGTGGGACCAATTGGGTATCTTGTGGGTTAGTTAGTTAGCACACAAAAAATATTATTAGAAATAATAATAGAAAAATCACAACAGTGGCTTCAAATTAATTAAATTTCCATTTGTAAAACTATTGGATGTATCGGATAATATTAAAGTTGTGTACAATCATCAGTGTCGGTGGCCAGAATCAGAAACCCAGAAATGTGATATCTGCTGGGTTTAGTCGCCGTCTTTGACTGCATGTGGGGGTGTTGTCGGCTCCGGCTTTAGTGAAGTGTGGATGGAGCAAGGGCGGGGACGGGGAGGGGGTGGGCGGCACGGGGAGATCGGGGCGGGGAAAGATGAAGGAGTTGCACCACAAATTGGAAACCGCCGATGTGAGAATCTCTTGATATACGTGTTCCCGCCTTTATCTGAGCCGCCGCCCGACATCCTTTTGAGTCTAATAGCGCGTTGGGCGGCACTCCCGCCCCCCCGCCGTGATTCACCACCGTTGCTGCAGTTATTCACTTCCTCACGAATCCGTTTCGCTTCCTTCCGTTTTGATTAAATCGTAAGAAGGTTTTGGCGCCGCACGACTGGATTTACGCTCACTGCCATCGCAGTTATTGATACCTTCTAATATAATAATAATAATGGGATAATTTGTACGGTGCCGTTTTTTTTTTAATGAAAATTTACCTAAAATGTCATCATGATATCAAATCATGATATCCTAGGCTCTTTCTAATTTTATTATTTATAAACAGATACAGAAAAAATACTTACCTGGCAGGTCACTTCAGATAAATACACTTTAATCGGAAAGTTTAATTTTGAAGAAAGTAGGTACTACTTTGGACACAGAGGCTACATTTAAAACACTCCACACAGCATTTCAGAAGACATAGGCCCTGAGGGAAATTATTTTCCTCGGGGACTCCTGTGTGGAATTAATTTTTAAAAAACTGGACTTCGCTTAATTTTACTTTGCTCTACATTATTATTGATATTTGTTATTATTATTGATACTTTGCTCTGCATTTATTAAAAGATCGGTGACAAAAGAAGAGTTTTTTTTTTATTATTCAATTGGATAAGAGAGGATATTTTTTTATGACATCACCTTAAAAGCTTCTAATTTGCTTTTACTAACAGACACAGTAATGATATTTTGTCGTTTAAAAAATAAATGTTATATAATATAATAAATCTATTCAACAAATATGTTAGGTTAGGTAAGATTAGGTTTAAACATTAGGGGAGGTATTTCAGAACCTCTGGAATTGTTTAGTTACTGCTCATCAAGAAACTTTATTTATAGGAATAACATGTCGATAAAACTAAAAATTTGCGTGACCGTTAACGTTACTCAGTGGTTGTGAAGCAGATAATATACTCTACTCGACGAGTAGCTTTATTCGCTAATTTACCAATTGGTGAAATATCCATATCTAATATACCCATTAAAAGTTTATTTTAAATGTGTCTGAAATATTGAGCGCATGTGAGAAAATCTGAAACAATATTTTTGAAACATTTTTTCTGTTTGAATTTCTTAAGAGGGCATTACCAGAGAAAACCAGAAATATGTCATTTTCAAATCAGATTTTAGACGTATTGACTCTTTTCCACAAAAAAATTATAAATGGATTTAGAAAGATTGTTTTTTTATCTAGCATTCGCATGTAATAAATTTTGAGAAATTTTTTAAATTTTTAGTATAATATGGTTATTCCATAGGTTGTTGGCAGATTTGTTAAATTTTCAAAAAAGATTTTGTATTATACCACACCCATTTCAAATAATATAATCACGCAGTAAAATAAATCAATACATTATCTAGCAAACGCATGTTTTAGAATTTTAATTTTAGTTTCAGTAAAATCATTAAAAAATATGTACGTACGTGTTTCTTGACGAAAATTGGTCCATTTGTGTATTTATTTGCGCACTTACAAACTAATATATTTCAGATAAAATAATAATTACAAAAAGTACACTATTTTAATAGTTTTATTATCACGCCTTTCAGCATTTTTGGATGAAGGTATAATAATAATAATAATAATAATAATAAGTCTTTATTCCAGAATGTGGGGAGGTGAGTGCAATCCCACACATCCTATATAGATTAAGTACATACATAAAACACAAGTAAGTACATAAAAAAATACATATAAATAAAAAATAAAACATAAAATAAAAAGTAGTAGGCATCATTAGATAGTAGATATGCGCGGTTCTATAAATCTTCGGAATACAATTCCCTCCGGCCAAAGTTCTTCTGCCAGGAATTTCTTTACTTCGATCGCTTTAACAGTGAGTTTAAAGGTGTTAAAAGGCGTAGGTCGAAAAGGCTTGATTTTTTCAATCTTGGTACATTCCAGATCTTTTTCTGTTAGGTAGTTATTGATGTTTTCCTCTGTAGTTTCCACAGTAAACCTCGAAATGTATACCGTTGTGAGTATGTTAGCCGACTTTAATGTTGTTGATGTTGCTTTACCTCTCAAGTTTCGGTTAATTTTCCGCGTAACTAATGTGAAACCGCTTTCGTCAGTCGTGGATGGCCGGTGTTGGTACCGCGGGCCGTCGCGCGTTCCCTGTTTATTTGCTGTGTTTTCGGGCCTAAGTTCGAAGTCCGAACTCGGTCGTTCACGGCGATTACTGCTCCTTCGCTCTGTGCGTTCTTGTGTAGTTTTCGTGTGTGCGGTAGTTCCATTACTGTATGCGTTCTTAGATGCAGTTGATAAGTAGGTCGCTTCTGTCGGTATTTGTTTACTTTTAAGTTGTGGATTACCTACAGTTTTGCCGCTATTTTGTTGCGAGTTCTCAGCCAAATCGCTTTGTATGTTTGGAGCATGCAGTTTTGTAATTTGTTCTCTTAGCGAAGCCAGTTCTTGTTTTAAATCATCATTTCTTGTGACCGATGAATCTTTTAGTTCCGTTTTGATGAGAGTTATTTCTGTTTTCATATAATTAAGTTCCTTTAGAAGTTTAGATACGTCCACACTATCGAAGTTGACTGGAGGCAATTTGTGCAGCTGTCTGGCAACGAATATAGGCAGTTGGTCAGGGTCCGTCTCCTTCAACGCCCTCAGGATGTCCTGGAGATCTCGGCTAATCCTGCCATCTCCTTTCCGCAGAGTGCGTTTCTCCGGAAGCTTATCGAACAGGATAGTTTTTGCATCTTTTATATCCTCCTCCGAGAAGGTGGAAATACATAACTGGATGATGGCGATCTCATCGAGAGTATCTGCCTTATTTTGCATAAACGTGAGACACTCGTTTATGATGACGTTACATGAGTTACACGACATAGCAATACGACAATACGTCCTTCCGTCACGGCGTTTGCGGACTAAACTAAACTGTATAAATTAAAGCTAATTTGGATTGTAGTAAATTCGATATTGAGTTATAATTTAAAAAAGCTTCTACGGAGAATAATTAATCTTTCTCATTGTAACCGCCCTGCACGATCGTAAGAACAACTTTCGACGAAATGTGGATTTTCGGTCGCTGGCTGGTTAAACGCTCTTCTAAAATCTTTTTCGGGACGCTATACATTATTTGACCGTATAATGAAAGAATTTTTCTGTGAAATGTAAGGAAATCTTTTGTTTTTAACCACTTGGAACCATAAGCTTCTTTTCACGATAGTATAACATTACCACACATATGTATGACGTATGAGGCGTACCTGACTTTTTAAAGTAGAATTTAATTATTTAATTTAATCAAAATTATTATGATAATTTTATACGAATGCTTGTGTAAATCTTTATACGTGATCCTTAAATTGTGTTATTGTTTAATTGTGTTTATTTATGTATCTGATTAATTAATTTATTCACAGCCACGACTCGAATAATCGTAGATTTATCGTTTTCCACGATCGTTTTCAAGTTCGCCTCGCCCCTGCGGCTGGCATTGCGTGACTTGTACTGCGTCTGATATGCCTACAGTAATCTCCGCGCAAGTTTTTCCCATTCCTATTAACCGGGAGAATCGGCAAAATCTTAAAACAAGGGTTACACATTCTTCTTCTACTTCTGGTGCCTCATCTTCGGGGCAATCTTTGCCCTGTAGGCAGCAGCCCGGAACAACTCAGCGGAACTACATTTTTTTTTAATCATTTAGTTATTTATTTATTAATTTTCGGGAAATCGACAGTTTATATTTATTTCAGTTTGTACATAGTATTAAATAGCCAAAATAAAACCAATTACGGATTTCCTCCTTGTGACTTTACTTCTACTGAGACAGCATAATAAGAATAAGTAAGTTAATTTTATAAAAACATTTGCCGTTTCTAAGCCATATCTTCGTCTACAAACATTTTCGATCAATCTTCCCCTGTTTTTTTTTTAATGAATCTGGTATTGGTCGCTCCTCATAATGTTACTTTCTATTGGACTTCTACAACAGAATTGTGAAGGCAATCAAGATAATCATCTAGTCACTGCAAAATCGGTCTAATGAAATCTTTTTACTTAAGAAACCAGAAGTATTACTTAACCCCTGGGGTATTCTGAGATTTTGTAATCAAGTTACTTTATAATCTGCCATATTCACGATTTATTTATGAATTTTACTGGTTGAGATTAATTTTCCAATAGATTCGCTGGTTTTGAACGTATTCCAATGCTGTGTTTGATAGCAGATGAAAAATTCTTTCAGATTTTAATATTACGAACCGAAGGACGATTATTTTAAAGGTTATTGTCACTTCACTTTTTTTTCGCTTCATGTAACAATAAATAATAAAGATTTCACAAATTTTGACAAACCTTTCGAAAACGTTAATAGACGACTTTTATTGAGACCGTTTCAGTTTGTGCTGTACACGGTACAGAAAAAAAATCCCTATACCTAAAATTATTCGCCTTAACCGTGGGAATCGGCAAAACCTTAGCTAAAGTGTTTCGAATTAAATGGTAGTATCAGAAGCTCCGAAGACTCCAAAGCTCGGCTCACCGTAGGTAACTCTTTGTCTCCCAGCTTTGTCGGATCTTTGATTCAAATTGTGAAGCTTTAAAGCTCACCGGTTGAAAGCTCCGCTGTAATCCGAGTGGCACTAAGCACAAACGCGTAATACAGCCACACTTAATATCTCAAACTTATACTCATTAATCCTACCTTTTTACTCCGGTTTATACATAAATCCCCAGTATCTCAAAGTAATTTGTTTGTATTGTGAAGGCGGTTGTTTCTTTATCTGATACGACTGAGTTGAAAGGCAATAGAAGTGTTAACCCCGTTTTAATATTCACTTAACATCTTATACCTTATTTTTCCTCCCTCTTATTCTTTCTTTTATTTTCATCACGTCGAAAGTTAAATAACGATCCTTCATGCAATATTTTATTCACGGAAAATAATCGACAACAAAATTATTTTATAAATGTTTACTTTCATCGAGTTTTAAACTGCTAAAATTATTTCTCGATTTCGGAATGATTCCTGCTGAATTTGCTTATAATTATTTATGAATTTGAGTGAATTTTAATGGATTATTTACTATTTAATATGATGCTCTTTGAACCATGAAGCTTAGTATTTCAAATCAGCAATTTTATTTTAAAACATTTTTTAAAATATTTTTGGATGTTTTGTTTATTTTATTACTATTTATTATCTCAATACATTTAACATCCTCCAACATAATATTGTTTAAATAACAATACCACAACTGGTAATAATTATTTTAAACTTTGTTTACAAATGCACGTACATGCAGTCTTCATTAATACTTTACGTTTTGTTGCAATTTGTGAAAGTAATTATCCGAACAGATTAGTTGTGGTGGCACTGCGTTCGAATTGATATGTAATGTACTTAATGTAACTGTACTGTCGCTGCAATTATATTTAATTTATTATGATTATTTTTAATGTGTGTATTTTGAATGATGCTTAATCGACGGTATCAAAATATTTATCTTGTTAATTTCTTTCGAAGTGTTACCTATATCGACTGTCTGGTTTTTAGGTTGGAGAAAATTATAAATACGTAATAATTCTGTACCTTAAAGGATAAACCACACATAGCTATAAACTTAGCCATGGACTTACGTGATTTATCCTTTAGGGTTCAGAATTATAATACGATTCCTCACGACAATTAGAACGGCATAACATATATTAATCGCCGTCATTTTAGTCAAATTATAACAACTGCGAACACATTCTTCGATATTATTTGATTTGTATTAAACACTTTTTTTGAATAAATTAAGTGTGCTTGGTGTAAAACTAATTTCTCATAGTTATTCAATGAAGGTAGTACATTAAAATTTTCTTTGTCGCTGAACCCACTCATAGCAATAAATACAGAAGACACTAGTGTATACAATTTGAGGCTGTAGCTGAAGAACTAAGAAAACCTATCTAGGTGGATGTTTTTGTGCGTTGTCTCTCATTCGTACTGCATAAAACCTTTAGTGTAAATAATTATCCTAGTTTATTTTAATTTTTAACTTAATGAGTAAAACCTCGAATTGTAATATTTTAATTAATGAATAGTGAAACTTTAGCATCAGCCACGCGCAAAGATAAAAGCGCGAGCAGATATCTGTTTAACCGCGAGCGCTTATGAATTGTACCGTCACACGACGATATCAAATATTTCTTCCGATGGTAGGAGAGGGAATCAGATGAATTAGAGAGCTACCACGAAATGCCATTTCTTTGTACTGAATCTGTCAATTTGACATCTGTCATCCGCCGGGTTAGGCAGCTCCGTAATTAAAATGACCCCTCTCCTATTTTTGGAAGAGAGAGAGTCTCATAATTTTTCGCATTTCGCCTCGGGAGCGGTTACGGCGTAAGATTTATTTTGTCCATGGTTGATCTGCGCATAAACTGCGTAGTTGTGACAGGTCTGATGGGATTGTATGGAGAGCGATATTGGGCGTGCGATCATTTTTTTTATATTTTATAGCTGTGTGTGGCACATGTTTTAATCAAAAATCTCACAAAAATTTCAAAACATAAAAGCGTACAGTCACATCTAGGACTCGAATCCAGGACGATCCGGGGCGGAACTCTACTATTATCTTCATTTTCTTAACGCGTACTTTTATTGGCTGCATATTTATGTATGTTTGCAAGACTCAAACCCGAACTAAGTGCTATCTAGTGTAGTGTCTTGAATAAATTTTATCCGTTTTTTGTTTTGATACGCGACATCTATTGACTTTTCTGTAAGTCTAGGGTAAATTTATTTTTATCTTATATTTTAATAGCAAGCAATAGAGCATTTCTCCGCCCCGGCAAGGCGTGAGTCCTGGGATCGAGTCCAAGATGTGACCGTTTTTTTCTGATGTATCTGTTTTCAGATTTTTGATTGAGTTTCGCTATAATATTGTCTTCATTTAATTAAAATAGGTTTCCTAATCACTAAAAGATGGCACCACAAGAAGAAAGCATAAAGTTTTTCGCCTCATGAATAAACGTAATTTGGGAATAGAAAATATAGAAAACCAAGTAATTCTTTGGTCGGTTTTCCTCCGTAATCCAAATCTAAACCCCAGTCACACCTGGGTATTGTAATTCAGCGATATGTTTAATTTAGTGAATATTCGTGGGCCAATAAATATGTTGGTTTCACAAAAAAGTAATCCCGGTTAAATGAGATTTGAATACAAATAAGATTTGAAAAATATTTTTGCTGTAAGGCCTGCAAAAATTTTCCACCCTTATTTTTTTTCAATAATGTTAAATTATTTCCACGACGTGACCACAAAAACTAATCCTCACTAACATTTTTTAAAAATAAAAATGTTTCGATTTCGGATATTTGAGAAAGTTTGCGGATAATAATATATCGAGAAGTATCTACGCTTTTTGAATATTATGTTTTTTTTGGTAAATTGGTTGAAAAAATTCTGGTAAAAATTCCTGTTTGAGGTTGATGGATTTTTAATTTATTTTTCTAAATTTTGTTTATTGACGTTTTTGAAAAAATATTTGATGAAATGCTTATATAGTTTACATTAATAGATACAAACTACAAGGTTCTTTAGTTTATTTTTGTGGCATTTGACAGAGCAGCAACTCTTCAAAGAAGAGTTAATTCCAGAGACGTTGATTAAACGGTAACCGACGAGTTCATCGAAAATCAATTCATCGAAAGCAAATTCATCGAGAACGAGTTCATCGAAAATCAATTCATCGAAAATCAATTCATGGAATGATCAATACATCGAATCGCCAATTCATCGAAAAATATTTTTTTTCTAGTTATTAGAGCTGTCAAAATTAACCCAAAAAGGTCTGTTTAACTGAGTTAAATGTGTTAAGCAACTGTCAGTTTCGTAGTGACAATGTACAATTTATAGGTTATCTCTTCGATTTCCGATTGTGTGATACTGCAAAAAAGGGATATCTAAGGAACGGTGACCAGACAACTCATAATGAACCCAACTCATAAACAACTCAGAAAGGTCATTAAGAGTGATGATAAAAAAATATTTAAAAATTGGTTAAACGGGTTAGGTTAGGTTAGTTTAGGTTGACCAATGCTTTTTTAACTTATCGGTCCGCTCGGCATTTCTCTCAAATATCAACAAAATATATTTTTTCGATAAATTGGCGATTCGATGAATTGATCATTCGATGAATTGGTTTTCGATGAATTGATTTTCTATGAATTGGTTTTCGATGAACTCGTCGTGAACCTGATTAAACTGTGATTTGCAAATGATTTAAGGTGGGGTTAGGAATTTCAAGGGTTCTCACTTCGCTTAAAGAAGAGAGCCCAGGGCCATTTTCAGTTAAAGGTTTGTTAAAAAAATGCATTGCGCTTAGAACTTGAGTTAATTTTATCAACGCCTCGGGCCTCGGCCACATTTTGTCAGAGGGTCAAAATATTTCCGTTTCGCAATAAAATCCAAGTAAATAGAACATTTCTGAACGTATTCGAAAACTAAAAACTGTTTTCAAAAAGTGATAAAACACGCTTTCTTATTTATTATTTGGGAGGCGGGAATGGGTACCGCCAACCCGGGAACCTTTATTGGATAACCAACACCTCTGCCATAGGTCACCCCAAGTGGTTCGCTACGTTTGGTGATTTAGCAGGGGTGCCCGGGTTCATGGGGTGAGGTTTGTTTAGGTCTTGGAGGCGGATGACCAGGATACACTGAACCCCAGATTCCTACCCACCCCTTAAAACCTTTTCCTTCCCAGAACTCTCCTCTCCTTCCTTTCCCTAAAAACCCTCCCAAAGATAACATAGGCCCCGAGGGAAATTATTTTCCTCAGGGCCTCCTAAAAAAAATAAAATAAAAAAATAAATAAACATAAAATTTTGCCTGCAAACATTGAAAAGTTTAAAAATGATTCATCTTATGTTTTTTCTAACTAAAATTACTGATAAGGAAAAAATAAAAATGGGTACAAATGTTATTGGACAAATGAATTATAAACGTTATTGTCGCATCATTTTTTTGTCGTCATATAAAAATAATTAATGAAAGATTCCCGAAGTTTAATTTTTTTTCTATGTGTGCTTTGTTTTCATAAAGTTGTACATTTTACTTCTTTTTGAGTTCATTTTTAAGTTTGAATATTAAGCATAGTGTTTTCACTTTTTAACACCGTTTAAATCATATTTCTCACTATTTATTTATTTATTTATTGTAAGAAACAAACAGCAGTTTCATACAGGATGTTAAAAATGAAGCGGTTAAAAATGAGGTAAGCCAAAACAGTTTCTTATGCTAATGGTTATTATGATATAATACAAAATTTTAATTGGTTATAACCATTACATGAAAATGAAATGAACAAAAATATATAAATGTAAGTATATTAAAAGGAAGAAGGAATAGGAAAGGGCAAGAGGCAGAGGAAGATGGGATGGGGACAGGAGATGCTCATGCTGTACTATTTCTATAGCTGTGCATTAATTTAATTCACATTTGTGGTAGTACGCTTGACTTCGTATCGGTATTTCACAAGAGTATTATTAAGAATATCGATATTGTTAAATTGCGTGTTATATTGCGCGCATATGCGGGGGATTGGAGATTTTGTTCTAAGGTTGGTTCTGTACGCAGGCAAATTAAAAAAGGGAGATACTACGATTTCTATGAGACGTATATGAGTCACTTCGAAATTGAACGATTTAGCCTGACTAGTTAAGTTGCTGAGGACACTGTGGAAAAGAGATGCATTTTGCGGTTAAATGTGTGTTTTGCTGTCGATCTAAATTAACATCGATATTTAAATCTGTAATATGGAAATAAAATTAATAGTAATTTCCTTAAAAACGATTGATTGAAACAACTACCATTAATCTACCTACATTTTTTTTAAATCGACCTTGTTTCTAAGACTTGTAGATTTTGAAGCGTTCTCATTCGTCCCAACAGGTAGAATCATCCCACACGGCTACGAAATAAGGACTAGAGACCCCCTAACAGGCCGTCAGACAGGGGCCCCGGGGCTTTGGGTATGAGTCCAAGTAGGCCGGGCCGGAGTCCGAATCAGTCGGGCCCCGCTGTCCCTCCCACCCCTAATGCTAGGACCGCAGAGGTTAAACCGGATGAGTTATCGCTGTTTAAAATACAGACGTATTATATTTATACGTGTAATTAAACGAAATTATGCGTCTTCAACGCGGAATGTTCTCAACCGACGGAATAATAATTTTAGGCTCGGGCAATATGAGAACCCAAATTTAATATGCATTTACTGATTTATGTATAAACGCATTCTTCTGCGGGTTGACCTCGAGGTTTTGAGAAAATATGGATATTCAAGTGCGTAGTGAACATATTACTAGATATATCATTTTCAATTTTAATTTAATAAGATGCCCACGAACATAAAAATTGAATCAAATTGCACCACCTACCTCAAAAAAAAGTTAAAAAATGACTAATGGATCAAATTAATTTTAGTAATCAAATTAATCTTTAGTAATTTCTATTGTATTATCTATTATTATTATATCTATTCTGTATGATGGTTTTTTTTTTTTTTTGACATTTATTTATTTATTTGTTTGTTTACGCCTTGATGGCTTTTACATTCTTGTTATGTTTGTGCTTTAGTGTTGTTAACGCCTTTATTGTTACATGTGGTCCTTTCTAAAATACGTATTGTGTGCCCTCTGCCATAATTAGTGCAGTTGAATTCGCCTCGCCGCAAGGGACACAAGTCCTAAGAACCGCACCGCTTTTACAGTTAAATAATCAAACCGCAAACGTAACTCTTAAATCTCGCAGCTATTCGCGAGTACCATCGCCACGCGTCATCCATTCTCGCTTATGATTTCGCGATCAATTAATTGTTCATTCCCAATCGCCATTCCCTTCCAAAAATCTCTCCCAAACTAACATACCTACCTTTCCAGTGAACACTGAACGAAGAGGGAAGCAGTCTGGGTAAGTACGATTAAAATATAATAAAATAGATAAGAACCGCATACGCATACAGTCCACAACATACCGCAGCATTTGATCCCTCGATCCATTGAGAGGTATCACTTGCCCCCCGCCGCAACAAGTGTTATATTAATATTGTTAAATTGACCTGCTGACAAACTGCTTTGGTAGTTTAGCTGGTGCTTAAATGAAGAATAATAAAAAATAAGAATAAAAACTAAATTGAGCAGGGCAGTTTTATATATATAATTTTTTGTAATTAGCCCTTGAACTACCTGTATTTATTTTTAAATCGTTTACATAAGTAAGCTTTAATCCTTATCGCCGGTGTTTAGGCGATTGATTAGTCTCAGATACGATTTTGTAGGCAAGAATGGGTACCGCTTCCCCGGGAACCACTTAGGGGCCATCCATAAATTACCTCACACCTTAAGGGGTGGGAGGGGAGTAGAGAAGTGTGACGTTGTGTGACAAGGGGTATGGGGGGGGTCATTAGCTCTGTGATGTCACATATAAAAAAAATTTGAACTACTGTACGTATTATTTTTAGATGTAAAATTGCAAAATATGTGACGTCACAATAGAAGGGGAGGAGTCCCACAAATGTGACGATCTGTGACAGGGACGGGGGGGGAGTCAAAAAATCATGAAATTCGTGTGACATAATTTGTGGATGGCTCCTATATTGGATAACCCTCTACCGTAGATCACCCCAAGTGGTTTGCTACGTTTGGTGACTTAGCTGGGGTGCCCGGGTTAATGGAGTGAGATTTGTCTGTATCTGGCAGCTGATGACCTGGCCCCCTAGCATGGTCGATAGATATAGGTTTTATCGAAAATGTCGGTAACTTGCGTTCGCTCCCGAGCACGACTGCAGGTAGCTAACGAATAAACAACAGTTTACGTCAAATATATTAGGAACCCCTAGTTATTGTGAATTATTGTCGGTTCGTTACCGGTCTGCAGTCGTGCTCGGGAGCGATGGCAAGTTACCTACATTTTCGATGAAACCTATATCGATCGACCATGCTAGGACCCCTGGACGCTGAACCCTAGATTCCTAACCGCCCCTTTTTCCCTCCCAGAACTTCCTCTCCTTTCTTTCCTTAAAAAGACCCTCTACGCAGCATCCCTAAAGATGACATAGGCCCTGACGGAAATATTTTTCGAATTATTATTTAATATGAAATTATACCAAACCAGCTTAAACGGTTAATATATTTTATTACGTGTATGCTACAAACACCTATTATATTGTTAGTGAAATCATTACGATTAATATTACCAAGAATCAAACTCAAAAATATGTTGCCTTACGACTTATAATTATAACCTGAATAATATTAATTTCAAAATTTAATTAATTACCTGTGACCTCGTTCGTTCCCACGTGATTATTCCCATTACTTCAGCGACTAATTAAATGTCTAGCCAATATTTCTTAGTTCTGAAAACAAAATATTATACAGGTGTTGTTATGAGTTACAAACATAAAACAAAACGTACAAGCTAAAAGTTAGAATTCTGGATATAATGTGTCTTGTGTTTTATGGAAACTTTTTGTTATCAGGCGGGCTTTGAGGTAAACAACTTCACTTGACATTTTAACGACAAAGTTAAAACTGTTTTTTAGTTTTCATGTGAATTAAAAGTTGGCGGTTTTTATGTCTGTTATTTGCACCCCTTTTTGACAAAATGTCTAACGTCAACACCTTTGATGTGGGCTTTATTTTTTTGCCTCGATTTATATTTTCAACTCTCAACACAATTTGAAAATGTTAGTCAGAGCTTACAAAAATAATGATTGTATTAATGAATAAATATTAAAGTCAAATCTTGACACCTTTTACTGAAAAAGTCGATGATATAAGCTTGCAAATAAAATTTTGACACATTTTGAATTATTTGAGATTATCGAATTGTGTCCATTAAGAGCGTTTAACCAGCCAGCGGACGAAAATCCACATTTCGTCGAAAGTTGTTCTTCCGATCGTGCAGGGCAGTTACAATGAGAAAGATTAATTATTCTCCGTACCAGCTTTTTAAAATTATAACTCAATATCGAATTTATTTCAATCCAAATTAGCTTTAATTTATACCTTCATCCAAAAATGCTGAAAGGCGTGATGATAAAACTATTAAAATAGTGTACTTTTTGTAGTTATTTTTTGATTATAAGTATTTATCATTTTTCAATAATGTCTAAATTTAATAAGAATGTTAAAAAAATCTGAAATATATTAGTTTGTAAGTGCGCAAATAAATACACAAATGGACCAATTTTCGTCAAGAAACACATGTACGTACATATTTTTTAATGATTTTATTGAAACTAAAATTAAAATTCTAATACATAACTCTGCTAGATAATGTATTGATTTATTTTACTGCATGATTACATTATTTGAAATGGGTGTGGTATAATACAAAAACTTTTTTGAAAATTGAACAAATCTGCCAACGACCTATGGAATAACCTTATTATACTAAAAATTTAAAAAAATTCTAAAAATTTATTACATTACTTCACTAGATAAAAGAACAATCTTTCGAAATCCATTTATAATTTTTTGTGGAAAAGAGTCAATACGTCTAAAAACTTTTTTGAAAATGACGTATTTCCGGCTTTCTCTGGTAATGCCCTCTTAATATTATTCTGTGAAAATGTTCTTTTCGGCAGATAGATTTAGTTGTTTTGAAGACAATAACTAGTGGTCGAGGTCGTAGACAATAACTAAGGCTCTTGAGTCGCAATCCGAAGATCGCGGAATCAAATCCCGGCTTGCTCAAATAAATTTGATTTGATTAATTTGTGTTAATTCAAAAGTAGTCAGGTTCTTCCCCACCTACCTCTTCCCCATCTCCTTCCCCTTCCCACTACCTTCAGCCTTACAACGCACCCCAGACGAAAGCAGCTGGGACTCTTGTGAGGTATTCACATAAAAAAGGTAAAACATATGTCATGCTTCGTAAGTAGGTACTACACGGGTGTTATTTTTAGACTCACCTTGAAAATGATATTTTGTTTTGTAAAACACCTTCTATTTACGTATATAGTTGTTCACTCTAGTTTACATCGAATTACTATACTGAAGAACTTTTCATATCATTTTAGTTTAACCTTTAAATTATGTATATTAAACTATTTAGCTTTACTTCATAATGTTGAAAAGTTTTAAATAGTAATAGCAAACAGCAGTGTGGAAATTCAGTCTAGTAATTGCAAATATTAATTAATTTTGCCTTCGGTGGAGAGCTTTTTTAGTTAATACCTATATTATTTAGGTGTATTCAAGCTAACACCAAACGTAAATACGTTTGATTTAGACCGTATCTTACACTTATCCATTATGCATCGATGTTTGCCGATTCCTTAGCTTAGTAGTCAACATGTTTATGTAAAACTATTCGGTAGTTGTTGGCACGTGCATCGCGGACCGCTGGTAAGTAAACTGTAAATAGTAAATATGTACCTAGTTAGACTCTCGACTTACAAACGGGATAAATCGATGGAATTTTGTCCATCTCAAAGTTACCTTTTTTGGTTATTGGGTACCGATCTAAGGAAAGTAGAGTTTCAAGTAAAAAGATTATATTAATAATATATTTTTTAATCATTCAAGAAGAAGATAATATTAGAAATAAATAGAAACGAAATGTGATACTAAACAAAACACAGAAAATAAAAAAAGGTAAAGGTCGCAACTGGGAATCGAACTTAGCATCTCTGTCTTACCGGGATAATGCCTCTAATCATTCGGCATATATTATATAGACTTAGAGACTACTTAGGTTTTTTTACATTAGTTCTATACAGGAGGCCCTGAGGAAATAATTTCCCTA
The DNA here is from genome assembly GCA_917880885.1 of Limnephilus marmoratus. NCBI lineage: Eukaryota > Metazoa > Arthropoda > Insecta > Trichoptera > Limnephilidae > Limnephilus > Limnephilus marmoratus. The sequence goes on along the minus strand of OU862910.1, from coordinate 17,687,584 downwards.
AAGTACTATGTCTACCTATATCTAAAGCTACGTTGTCCTTCTTAAGAAAAGGTAAGATAGGAAGTTCTGGGAAAGAAAAAAATCGAGTGAAGTTCACACGCGGTAGAAGCGAAACTTCACCAAAACAATTTCAACCAATAGGAGTCTTGGAAAGTGAGATCATAATCAAAGCGGCCAATGAGCGCAGTTTGACGCAGCTAAAGAAGTTTCACTTCAAAGAGGTATGTGAGGTGGTTAAGAATCTGGGGGTCAGTGTGTCCAGGATCGACGGAAGTACATATTTGTTTTTATTAAAATGAAAACTTCTTTAGAACCTTCGTGATTTGAAACTCGATGAAACGAAAAAGCGACAAAAAAACACTAACTAAAGTAGAAAAATGAAAGAAAATCAATATTAATTTCGAAGAGCAATACAGTGTAAGATATTTTATGTCAGTCCGTCTTTAGCCAACACAAATAAGCTCGATGGTTTGCCCACGCGAGAACATGATGCCGAATGAAATATCAAAATGACGCGACGTTTTCGTGAATGTCTTGCGTATGTGTGGATGAAAGTTTGATGAGGCGGACGTAGCGCCATCTGTCATTCAACAACATAAATAAGTTCGTTCTGTTTGAAGTACGAACGACGAATGTTCATACAAAAATACTAAAATCGCGATTAAGAAATGGGAGGGTGCGGGTAGGAGGATTAAAATTTGGAGTTATGTGGAGTGCGACCACAAACATCATGATGTTTTTTATGACACGAGATTTTTATGTATAATATTTATCAATTTTATAAATTTTACAACATTAATATAATGTTTTTAAAAATAGTATGCATTTAACAACCCATATAGCATACGTCCAATTTTTCACAAAAAATTAACAACCACGTTATACTCGAATTTCTGTCGACAAGAGTCGAACCTTTTTGGCCGTGTAAATCGGATTGATCTGGATGAGCCCTCCCACCCCTTCTACCCGTGTCTGCTCCCCCCCCCCCCCCCCCCCCCCCCACCCCCTGCAGTGCCCACAGCATCCCCCAGATAAGTGCCGGTGGAGATATCGCACGGAATCCACAAGCAGAAGCAATTGGCGTTTGATAGCTTCCTGAGGACTTTCCTCTTCTCAACTGGGGTAAGTAACCAAACGTGGAACAACAAACCGTTTGGTGAAATAAAAAAGGAAATTATCAGTTATTGAGTGTTTTAAATACCAAAGATTGATTTAGGAATTGAATTTGATTGAATTGGTTAAATTGAGTAAGATTTTTTTTTATTTATGTTAACACGGATTTTAATGATGAACAATATCTGCTCAATGTGCCTATATGACGTAAAGTCTGAAGACAAGAATGAAAACGGTTAAGATACTAGTAATTTATTAACTTTTTTGTCAAAGTTTTATTTGTTTTTTTTTTTAATATAATTCAATTAGATGATGTTTAGTATTTATTATAAATCTAAACATTTTAGTAGTTATGCTACCTTTAGCTAAATTGAATTTGGCAGCCACCTCTATTCTGGGACCCCAAAATACCTGAAAAAACCCTCGACTCCGTGCAGAAAGAGGCCGTCCCGTTGATAGATTCTCCTATCTTAACAAATGGATTGCAATCTTTAGAGCACAGACGTCGGGAGGGAAGGGGGAAGATCCTCCGATGAACCACAGTCATTGATCCTTTGGCACCGGTGCACGGTCGGAATAGCGCCAAACGCACATCCAACTTTTAATACCGTTAACATTTTTCACATGAGAACGGGTCGTTTCTACGACTCGTGTTTCCTCCCATTGTCATAAAATTTCCATTCTCAAATCTTTGTGAACTAGTAATACACATAAGTAACCTTTCTAAAATTAACAAATCATCTTCAAAGTATCCTAACCATTTCCCAAGTATGTTACCCATATCCGATAATTACCCTCAAACTCGATGGTTTCCTAGAACAATCGGCCTCCATAACGCGGACGAAAAAACAGCAAAGATAATGACCCTATCGTAAGTTGTTGCTTGCCACAGGTACTGACTGAAGAATTGGTGTTTAAGGCTGTGAATAAAGAACTAAAGAGTGTATGTGTATTTCTTGCTATTATAACAATGGGAAATAAAATTGATTGATGTTTTTTTTTAGAATTTCAAAGAACTGTTTTTTCAGGATTTCACTTTAATGATATAACCTTCAGGTTCTAAAGGTCGTTGTCGTTAATTAGTAAGAATTGTTCTTCTTAATATTTCTTTTGACAAGCTCCAAAAGCAGGTAGGTAGTTCTGTAATGTTTCCAGTATTTCTATTCCTATAAGATGGCTCTAACCTTTCCGAAGTCGACAGAGTTATGTTAAGATGAAGCCATACTAAATAATGCAAAATCATACAAAATAATATGTTTTTGTTTTGAAAATTTATATTATAGATGCTTCAATTAAATACTGCGTGTAGAACATATCTTGGCGCTTAAAAATATCGGTCTTTTTTTAAATAAGCCTAAAAAAAAATAAAGTATTAGGTCTCTGAAAAACACTTTCAAGTGCAAACTCTCCTACTTATAAACCCCTTTTAGGTTATGGTTTTATTGTATAATATGGCAAATTCAGTTTCTTTTATAATAATCGAAAGAAAAAAAAAATTTACGCCCTAACTTCACAAAACAAAATAAAATATGCATTTTCTCATTGTTATCTTTGACATCAATCAATACGGCCCGCACTCTACGAATTTGGATTTTTGAAGTGACCCTTATGGCATGGGCACAAGAACCATGCACTGGGCACACCTATTTCGTATTAGTCGCGCCCCGGCCGGAGCGGGAAACAGATATGCGACTCCGCGTCGCTTAGTTTCGTGAAAGCAATTTTAAATTTCCCATTTATTACAATAAACATTGGCTAAAAAGGGAATTAATATTTTTTACAGGCCTTTACGAAATCAACCTGTAAAAAAATTCTCAAATACCTTTTCCAACCTTTCCAAAAACCTTTTTCTCAAGTATTTTTAAACTCCCATAAAGGGCGTGAATTCCGATATCGATTTTTTCCTGCACTATTGGATCGCCTTAAGTCGACAATGTAATTTTTTTATTATTATTTGTATATATTTATTGAAAGCTCGTAGAGCTTTTACGAGCATCGGTCATTTTTCAAACCCTCATGAGTGACCTCTGTTTTTTGTTGTTGTTCTTTACTAAGGAGTAAGGGTCCCGAGGTACCGAATTAACCCACGGAAGTATTACCAATTTTACCATACAGTTTTATTGTGCATTCGTATGCATGCGGTATCTACTGTACTCATGTACTTACGACTTCACCCCGGATTACTGTACCTACCTCCGTTTTACATCAAAATGTACCTTTTTAATTTAAAAAAAATCCAACATTTTTGGTACATTAATTGATTTGGGGGAGGGAAATATGTTATAATCTACTAACTTTCAACGCATTTCAATGTCAACTTGTCTTAATATTCCTGAATTACTCACTTCGTCTCTGAAATTTGTTCTTCAACTCAAAATTTCTCGATGTTCGAGTTTTTTTTAACATGTAACAAATTGCAGATGCATAACTTCAGAAAAACAAACAAAAAACTTATTTCACCTAATTATCGTCCATGAAAATTAGTCTTAGAATATGACGTGGAATCTTCTCCTTTCGGAACTGTACCACTGATTTCTGGACACCAATTAAAAATATGTCCTTGGACAATTGTGGTTTTTTTAAGACCCTAAGTTTGGAGTAAAAATATGCACTTCGACCATTGTGTTGTTAAACATGCATTCATTTTCCTACGAGCTATTAAGCCTTTTGTCTTCTATTTAATTTGATGTCAAACTACATCATTGACTTTATTCAAAGTAAATATGGACAAGCGACCACCTGCGATTTTCAGCATATTATGTCAGCTAATCATAAGAAATATTGATATTAATACTACATAAAACTATATCTTAAAATTTGTAAATCAATAATCTTAAAAATTTTGGCTGTCAAGTTAGTATCGGCATTTTGAAATATAGATATTAATGTTTCATTTGGAGTTGTTAAAAGTCCATAATTTTAAGGATAAGCCAGAGTTTAAGTTGATACCGACTGTTTAAAATATCATTTTAATTATGGGCGATCCGACTGGCCGCGCGCCGTACTCCAGAAGGCCATCAATCATAAAACCATTAACTAACCAAACCTACAAGGAAAAAACCCACAAGAAGTAGGCGTACGTAAGTAGTGTAATGATGGGTTCACAATTCAACGTAAACATAACGTACTTTTTCGGAATGCTTTTGTTTTTTTATGTGATATTGCACTAGACAATTTGACAATTGACAAGGAAGCGTGTAGGCAGTGTAAGGAAGGGAGGCTTCAAAGTTTAACTTTTTTTGGTAAAAATCTCTAACCTACAGGTAGTTTTATCTGTATGTGATGTCGCTCAAGAGTTTAACGCCGCAGATGCAGTTGGACTTGGTTCCATGACATCCACAATTAAAACCTAACCTATCTCTTGAACCTGAAACGTCGTTGACGATGCGTTAGTGCGATTTTGTATGAATGACATTGGTGTCAAATTTAGGGTGAGGGAAAATTGTCTAGCAGTCATCTTGTATGACTAATTTTGAAATGATTTATTTGTTAGCAATGTGGTATAAAATGGGCTATTTTAATTTTATATTAATATGGTTAATGCATAAAACGGCTTATTTTTGGGGAATTTGAGGAGACATGGAATGGGACATGTCGTGATCAAATTAAGCAGGTAAAGGCATTTTACATACATCTTCCCTCTCATCCCGCGGCTTCAAATTATTCTCGAATGGACAAAGAACCTTTTGGGTTGATGACCTAACTTAACCAAACCGATGAGAAGGAACAGTTTTTGTTTTCAAAATAAAACAAAAAAATCTGGTGGGACAACGACAAACCCAATGTTAGTCGTAAATTTCTAATTTTAAGGTGGACAATATTTTTTTGTGCTCTCCATTTTACGAACATGTTTATTTTATAAATCTAATATATTTTTCTCTTGTTTCAGGTAAACCTCTTCACATTATGAGTAAACATTTGAAATCATTTCCAAGATGAAGATATTGTAAGTAGAAATTTTGCAAAAAACATTTTGCTTATTCATGTGCATAATATAAAGACCTAAAGACAAAACATTATAAAATATTTTGTAAACTCCACTAGTAATTTAATATGTGTTTTGTTGCCTAAAGCTGAATTAAATTATGTAAGTTCGTTATAATCTTTTGTTTTGAAGAGTTTTATTTCACATTTACATTATTTGTTACTTATTTTATTAAGTTACTAGTGTACATAGAAATAAAACTCTACAAAATAAAATATCTAGAAATTGTTAGACAACTAATGCCCAAGAAATATGAAAAAAAAATTACAAGTGTGCATCCGCGGGAGAAGTGAACCTTCAGAAAACTAAAGATGACAAGAGTGGAGAGGCTACGAAGCACCGCACATAGATGAGACCGATTGTTCTGTCCCATTCTCTCGTAGGCTAAACCCTACAGATATATGTCTATTTTCAGTGTCGCTTTTTCGTTTCATCGAGTGTCAAATCACAACGGTGCTAACTAAGTTTTCACTTAAAATATTTTTATAATCCTTCTTTTCCCAAAGCTTTAAAATTTTTAAGTAAAAAAACAAACGCGAAATCTAACACTTTTATAATAGTGAAAATGTGAACAATCTTTTGCCTGACTCCAATGCTTCATGGTTTGGTTGATTCTTGGTGAATGTCACCCATCGGAAGCCAATAGTTGTCTTCTAAATCAATCTCATCAATTCGATTCTCTTTGACAAAAGACGCCATTGAATGATGTTCGAATTCCTCATTTTATCTGTTGGTATTGCAACATTCCCAGCATTTCAGTTCCACCATTTAATCCAACTTTAAATTATTACGTATCCAAAGACTTTTAATCGCTCCCGTGAATTTAATACGCGGAATACAAAATTTTATCCTGGCGTTTTATAACGTGTAACGATTGATTGTGAGGCTTCCTTCAAGGATCGTGCCTTCAGGTTTGTTCGGCTTATTAAGTCCCCTCTAAAACCCGCATTAATTTGGGCTGTGCGATATAATCAGAATTCATTTAAGTAGTTCAAATTTAACACAAAAAAAATCGTACAAAACGATGGATATCTGAAAGTGAATCGTGCCTTCAACGAGTTTTTTTTCTTCTTTGCAAATTGTTTTGTTCGTCGTGTAAGCACGTTTTTTATACACAGCAATGAAGTTATATGTTTCTTTCTTATTTTTATGTGGTCTTTTGTGCTTCGTAATGTTTTATAACGTAATAATTTTATATCATAATATAATTTTAATGCTCGAGATTCCTTTGCGTCTAATTTTAACTCAGGAACGTGCCTACACTCAATTTTTAACAGGTGCCTAAAAAGCGCTTTCACCGATTAATACTAAGAAGTGTTATAAAACAAGTCAAAGTAAATATTAAACCCTTAACGAAAGACCATAAAAATAATTCTTTACCCCTAAGGCATCGACATTCTGTCAGTAGATCAGATTTTTTTCGCTTTGCATTAAAATCCAAATAAGTGGAATATTTGTGAACGTGTCTGAAAAATAAAAAAAGTTTTTGAAATTTTATTGTTAAAAATAACCTTGTAATTTTTTAAATACGCTTTGACGGCCGGCATAGTCTAGCGGTAAGGCTCTTGACTAGCACTCCTAAGGTCGCGGGATCGAATCCCCGCGTGGCAAATAAATTTTATTTCATGAATTTGTGTATTTCACAATTTATTCATTTAAAATAATATATAGTATATTTGCGGCACGTTCCAGAGTGGAAGATAGGTACTCTCAGTATCGCCCTGGTGTAAGATCACCATTCTGAATTGAAACGTTGCTTGAAATGGCGTTAGCCGTGTTTGGTGACCAGATCTGAATAGCCAGGTACTAACCCAACCTTCCTCTTCCCTATCTCCTTCCCCTCCCCACTACCTTCAGCCTCACAACATACCCCAATTGGGGATGCCGTAGTCCCACTGGCTCCAGACGAGAGCAGTTGGGACTCTTGTGCGGTATTCATGTAAAAATAATATATATAGAAATTTTGAATGCATACTCTAAAAGGTTTTTTCTAATTAAAATTACTGGTAACAAAAAAAACACATGCATATTTTATTAGACGAACGTATGATAAACGTTATAAAAAACCTCACTTTTTGTTGTTTCATGATTTGATTATACAGCGTGGTGTTTTCTCTTTCCAATACCGTTTAGATCATATTTCTCACTAAGATAGTAAGGAAGACACAACGATTTCTAAGAGACCTATGTGAGTTGTTCCGAAAAGCGAACAAATTGGCAGGGATTAATTAATTTCATGACTGTTCTGCGTAAGTTCCTATTACTGAGAGCTCTATTGAAAGCACGATTTCTGCTGTACACGCCGTTTACCAGAATTATTGCAGGTTGCAATGGATCTATAGGCGGCATGATTTTTCTTGACCATTTAATGGCAATCAGTACTAATTTTTTTCATGTTACACAAATTTTTAATGTTGCTTCAATACTCAAGTCGCCATGTTATTTCTAATAAAACAATAAATTACTAAAGTTCACACAGAAAAACTATCGCATGTTATTTCTCATTCGAATAAAGCAATTTATTTCTTATTCTCGTGTATCGATGGCGTGTACCAAAAGCTAACACGAAATGTTCATTCAACGGGAAGGAGACAGGAAACTACTAGAAGCGAATAGTTCTACAGATATGTCTGTGCAGAGATAGAATCGGGATCTGTCGTGGATTTAATGAATACGGATAACTCTCACCGATAAACGGCTTTCAGATTCACGGTGTATTAGTTTTCACTAGCCACATTACCCAAGTTTGCTTGTTGTAGGGTTCTGTTTTCTGTTCAAGTGCATTTAATCAGTGTCGTTGCGATTTTCTGGGCGGTCCTCAGGAGGAGGAGGTCTCAGTCTACAAAAAAATCATAATATCGCAAAGTTTCTCGTTGATGGAATAAAATTATATGTTAAAATAGTAGGCATCAAAACATTTCACTCAATGAGTCTCTTCTTAAATTTCTGTGGCGTTATGTCATAAGCGTATATGTCCATTTAATTATGTTGACTACTAAATAATAAATTTTTTAGGTTATGAAAAATCATCACAAGACCATCATTTGTCAAATTTGTTCTCGTTTCAATTCAAAAGCCACATGATTACCCACCATCAAGATTGTTTAAAAAATACATTGTCCCTTCACTGCAAATAATTTTTTTTAAATAACTTTTTCCCAAATTCACAAAGATTGTTTCAACAATGAAAATTTACCACTTTTTTCGAACAGCAATACACCAAGCATTCTTGGCTCTGTAACTATTTCGCGCTGTAATACCACCAAAGCCCAACAATTTTACAAAAGTTTAACCAATTGTCCATTGACATAAGATTGGAAACAAAATTTGAAAGTATTACAGAAAACTCTTTGAATAGTGTATCTCAATTATTAGGTATTCATATGATATTAGATATTTTTTTTTTTTTTTATTTTTTTATTTATTTATTGCAACATTTATTATAATTACAATTTTACAACAAATATATAATTTTTTTTTTACAGGTATTTTTTTTTTACTACCCTTCCATTTAAAGCATTTGCTTGTGTATGGAAGGGGAGTGTACATAAATGCTATTAGTTATTAGTTATAAGTTAGTACTTAAATAATTAATTGTACATAAATATATGTGAGCTGCAGTATTTGTTTGATAATGGTGTGAATTTTTTTAAAAAAAGAAAGAATGTAATGGAAAACTAAGGATATTTGTAAGATTAATTGACAGTAATTTTTTTCTTAAGAATATTTTTAAAATGTCTCTTGACAGAGAGCAGTATTCGGGTTTTATCATTAATGCTTCTGATTTCTTCTGGTAGACGATTGAAAAAAGTTCTTCCCTGGTAAGTATAATGATGCTGTGCAAAAGACGTATTTAGTTTTGGGCATAGAAAAACATGTTTAAGTCGAGTTCTGTTTTCATTTAAAAATGGATATTTATCTTTTTCCTTTATAATTTGAATCAATGAATTTTTAATATATAAATCTTTAAATGTGGGTACTTGAAATTCTTCAAACAGGCGTTCTGTTGGGTAGTCTAAGGATTTTTTTAATATAATTTTAATAATTGTCCTTTGTACAATTTCTATTGGAAGAAGGTTACATTTATACGCGGATCCCCAACTAATAATAGCGTATTGTAGAGTGGATTGAACTAAGGCATAGTAGATTAAATATAGATTTTTTATCGACAGAAAATTTCTAATTCTTAAAAATATATATATTAATTTTCTGATTTTGTTTACTACTTGACATATTTGTTCCTTCCATTTCAGATTTTTGTCGATAATTACTCCGAGATATTTAATTTTATTTGTTGTTTTTAATATTGTACAGTTTGATTTGCAATAATTTTGGCTATGAATTTTAGTATTATCGTGTATGACAATGTTAAAATTTTTGGGAGCATCGTTTGGATGGATTGCAAATGGAATTACAAATGTCTTTTCACTATTTAGTGATAGTAAATTAGTGTCGAAAAAATTCTTAAGCGTGTTGATGTCTTCTGTGGCCTTTAATTCTACATTTTCCCAAGTCTTTTCACTTATTATTAATACTGTATCGTCGGCGTATGATGTAATTTGACCATTTAAATGTTGAAAAAAAATATCATTTACATATATGGTAAAAAAAATTGGTCCAAGCACTGTACCTTGCGGGATTCCAAAGCTTGAAATCTCTTGATCACTATTAACATGATTGATTTTTACCACTTGAGGGCGGTTTTTTAAGTAGTTTGTGATCCATTTAATCGCGTTGCCTTTAATGCCAATATCATTTAATTTTTTTAATAGCATCTCATGGGATATGCTATCGAATGCCTTTCTGAGGTCAATAAATATACCCGCACATTTTTTACCTTTATCTAATGATTCGTAAATGTATGAAGTTACGTTAGCAATGGCATCTTGTGTGCTGAGTGATTTAATAAAACCAAACTGGTTTTTGTGTAGTATTTTATTACTATCTAGGAAATTTACCAATTGTTTTTTTACTATTTTTTCAAATATCTTTCCTATGTTAGAAATTAGACAAATTGGGCGATAATTCGTTACTTGTTGCGGATCACCAGATTTGTAAATAGGTGAGATTATTGTGTTTTTGTAATTCATTGGAAATATTCCTTTCGTTAAACTCAAGTTTATTAAATGAGTGATGGGTTTTATTAAGTAAGATTTCATAGATTTTAACATTTGTGCCGTAATAGAATCAAAACCGGGAGACGAACCTCCTTTCATATTTTCTATTATTTTTAAGATTTCACATTCTGTTGTTATTTCAAATGTTGAAAGTATATTACGTTTCTGTAATTTTTTATTTTTTTGTTTTTCTGGGTTAGAAGGCTTATGAATATTTTTCGCAAGATTTTTTCCAACATTTGCAAAGAAGGAATTAAATATGTTTGCACATTGTTTAGGCTGTAAATTGGCATCTATAATTTTTTTATCATGTTCGATGTCCTTAATATTTTGTGTTTTTTTTGTATTGTCTATGGCCAAATTCACAGTTTTCCACATTTGTTTGTGGTTATTTTCTGAAGATAATATTTTATTTTTAAAGAACTCTTCCTTACTTTTTTTAATATAAGATGTTAATTTATTTTTATATTTTTTATAAAAAATATATGCTTTTTCATCATGGGGATTTTTTAAAGTTCTTTTGTAAAGTTTTTCTTTGTTTCTGATAGATATTATAAGTCCTTTGGTAATCCAAGGTTTTAAACATCTTAATTTTGATTTTATGTGTATTATTATTTCAGTTGTCGAATTTTTAATGTGTTGTGACAGGATTTTTTCAAAGTTTTTCGAACATATTTCGGTATCATCACTCTTTAAAACATTGTTCCAATTTTCCATTTTTAGTTTTTCAGAGAGAATAGTCATGTCTATTGTTGATTTTTTGGGTACTAAATTATGTTTTTTATGTCCTTTTTCTCTTTTCTTCAATTTGTTTCTTTTCTCTTTCATAACTATTATTTGTTATGTATTTTTTCTCGTTTTCTTTCTGAAAAATATATGTTAAAATGCTATTTGCATACCTACGTTACTCCGCCTTTTTAACCCGAACGTTGCTTTAAAAAGAGTTGAAATACGATTTAAAGCTAGAATAAAGGTACAGTTTGTCAAATAAGAGTAGAAAATATATGAGGGCGCCACTGTTGTTCAAATGGCAATACTAAACACATAACTCATGGTGTTAAAGTAAAGCTGTGTAACCTACATTTTTATAAAAAATTAAAAAGGCATAATAGTGGAAAAAATATTTTTTCATTGCAGTATAGATACCCACCGATCTCAAAATTAGAATTGCGTATAGGTATATTATTATTATACCTTTGCAATTTCGTGTTAACATAATGAAGAATAACTATAATGTAATAAAATATAAAGCACAGTTTCGAAATTGCTCACATTTATTTAATACTAGATAAAGTACCTAGCGTTGCCTGGGCTTTAGATCATGACTCTAATTTTAGATCTGAATATATTTAACTCATTCAGATCTAAAAGTAGTGTAACTAAACTCACCATTAGTGATTCTTCCTTTCTATCTATTGTTAAATTCAAATTTATGTTAAATTAAATTAAAGCAAATCGCTTTATAAATCACCTTTTAATCAATTTCATGTCATGAAGAAAAAATGTTTTTTAAAATGTGGTTTACTGTGTTCTATACATTCAGTGTCATTGCGCTTCAAAAAAATACTTGACAGTTAAATTGGTGTTGCCAGTCTACAAATTTAGTAGTTCAAGTTTTTATATTTTCTACTCTTTTTTGACAGACTATACTAAATATATCTAAATACATTAAGGCAATCAGTTTGCACTATATCCAAGCGATGGCAAGGTTTACACCTGTACATTAAGTATTTGAACTAGATCGATTCAACAAAAGGTTGTATTTCAAATCAAAGGTTTTAAATGTATTCATATTCCATATGGAGGGTTGTGGAAGGATTTGGAAGCGTACCCCAGGGCCTTGAAGAGATTTTCGATGTCACAACTTACGCTTTTCAGTCTTGGTGGTGACATTATTTATGTCTGGTTATGTAAATTGTTTAATTTAACCAAATGCCTACTCTTCAATGTTTTTCACATTGAAGAGATAATACACAGTAGAAATGAGATAAAGTGTGTCGATAGTATTTATAGTAGATGGACCGACAATAATACTGCAGTTTTTTCTTACACACTACTAACTAGTGTGTAAGAAGGAGCTGTTGAAAATGAGACGTATGATGTACGTATATCCTCCAAAGGAAAAATGTAGTAATTGTCATACACCTCCTTCACACTTGTTAAAGAAATGAAACACGCCGTATTCTGTCTTTCTTTTGCGGTCTGATATCGTATATCGCTATCCCAATTTATTAACGACAAGTACTGATTGCCAGATACTGACCGATGTTTTATATTTGGCTGAGTGGATACCTACATTCTCGTTGAGTGAAAACACAAATATATATTTTTTGTACAGGTGTTATAAAACCTGCTTAAGGTTACATTATGCAGTCTACCATTCCTCTGATGTACGAGGTGTTTCATGTTATCATCATATTATAATAAAAAAATCCATTAACCATTGAAAACTTCTAACTGCCTTTTTACTTATGACGGTAGTATTCTAATCAAGATCATGACTCTGCAGGACCGTTAAAGGAACAGCGCGGACTTCCGCTGAATTTGTATCGTTTCCCCATGGTTATAATGATAATTGCGTCGTGCATTAGGTCTGCAGGAGATAAAGCATCGATTGTGCATTATTTGTAGGCTTGGCTCCGGCCGTCTTGGCTCCTTGCTGCCTGGTATTGGTTCTTGGGGCGGTTTGCAACACCTCTAGACTCGCCTTACGTGAGATTACACGTTCAATAAACCTGAAAGGCTGATAGGGAATCTAATAGGAATGGATACCAGGTACCTGCAATATTAGGTATGTTATGAATAGGCTTTCCTACGATTACTAATGGCCTTTTGTCTATTCATCCTGATAGTAGGTAATATTGGAATATGTAGAAAATTCTCTCCTCACAAAAATTTAAAAGTTCAAGGTAATTCTATGATTTGAGAAGGTGATCGATGTATCTCTTCTTCTTTACTTCTTCTTCTTCTTCCTTGCGCTATCCCAACTCATTAGGTAGGTGTTGGGGTCGGCTCTTCTCTTTCTCAGTAATATTTTGAAGCATTGAGTCATCTAGGAGGTCTTTGGTCTTCTCTGGATGACTGTCGATGACTGTCGAACCGGAAGACATTGATAACCACCACCCACCCATTAACTCTCGTGAACTTCTTAAAAGGCCACCATTTAAGAGACCATTTGTGCTGCCCGTTTCGGCCCATTTCAGCCAGTTTCATGCAAATCTTAATTTTCGATTTGAGATCAAAATACCCCACCAAACTGAAAAATTATTTTTGTAATCAAAAGGCATATCAAATATCTAGTACGGATATGAGCTACTTTATATATTTTTTAATTGAGTACTTCTTTAGCACCGTTGTGATTTGAAACTCGATGAAATGAAAAATAGCGACACTAAAAAGAGGCAAGCACTTACATATGTAGGATTTAGTCTGCGAGAGAATGAGATAGTTTAAATCGGTCTCCTATTTGTGCGGTGCTTCGTAGTCTCCCAACTCTTGTCTAATTTAGTTTTCTGAAGATTTCACTTTTACCGTGTGTGAATTTCACACTCTTTTTATTGCTTTGGTGAATCAGGCGAAACTACTAGTCAATGGATAAAGTGTAACAATGTTATATTTTTAAATGAATACCAGACCAGAACTACTGTCCGGAGCCAGTGGGGCTTTGGCATTACCAAATGGGGTTTGTTCATGTTGTGAGGCTAAATGGAGTAAGAAAGGAAAGGAGATGAGGAAAAGGAAGGGTGGAACTAGCCTGGTTATTGTGATATGGACACCAAACACGGCTAAAGCCATTTTAAGCAACTTTTCGATTCTGATGATTGTCTTCACCTGGGCGATACTGAAAATATCTACCACTCTGCAATGTTCCACAAATAATCTGTAATTTTATATTAATTACGTGAGAAATAACTCAAAGTGTTTATTAATCAAATAAAATATTTTGCACAGTAAGTGCCGGTATGTGAACCCGTGACCTCTGGGTTCGTAATCGAAGTTCTTAACAGCTTGCCCATTGGGTCTTCAAATTATGTATAAACTGAGTGCTACTCAGACCGTTTCCAGAAATAATGGTGTTTGTGCGAAAAAACACAATTTTCAATTATTTAACTTGTGCCGAATTCACGAAACCCCGTGGAGATATACCTATAATACTATTGTCTAACAATCATAATATCCTAACCTCAACATGTCCCGAAGTAGGTAAGTATGACCGTAGGTAGGTATTATGAGACATGCTTCGGCAGTAAACTCACCGCGCCTCCCAGTTCTTAGAAAAGCATTCCATTATCATTTTATCACTGCATCGCTAGCTGTAGCTGACCAAGCGAAAGCCATGCGAACAACTCGTTAGGCTTCATTTGTATTTTTACAGTCATTATTCACGCCCCTATTAAATACTCGAGGTTTAGACTTAGAAACAAATCGTTTGTGCGCCCGCCGTTTAATCTCAAACCATTGTTGCCAGGGGCGTACATTGCTCTTTAACAAAGGCTGAAGTGGGACTTGGTAATGAAGATAATTAATCTATTTATTTTTTATTAATTTCCAATTGTTTTGTCAGATAGAAAGCTTTGTAATGTCTCGTTTTTGCAGTGGGGACGTTATAGTAAAACCTTATGTACTATAGGTTTAAAAATATATACAATTTTATTGAAATAAAATATTATGTTAACGCTAGTTAACATAATATTTTAAATGATGTCTGTTCTGAGACGGGTAATGATACAAAAAATTTAAATATAAAAAAAAACATTAAAAACATACACAAATAAACATGAAAAATACAAAATGTGTCGTGAGTAAAAAAAGGGACATCTTAAAAAAAAAAAAGGATAGGTATATATATATAGTTTAAAAATAATTATTAGATATTGTTGAAAGGTTAAAAAATATAAAAAGTCACGGTAAAAATATAATTTCACATAACTTTCGTAACAAATTTTCGTAAGAACATTAAAAACACATCAGAGACAATTTGAAATGCTGGCTTCTGAATCTAGTTTTTAATGGATCAAAAAAATAATTAACATAAAGTAACTTAAAAAACATAAACAGTATTAAAAAGAAATAATAAATCTCTTTGTGTAAAAAGAATATAGTATACAGGGTGTAAGAGACGAGAAAAATATGTTGGTTTTATGAGAATAAGAAATTTTTTTTTTAAATTTTCTTTATTCATTGCTTTGATGGTTACATAATTTGAGGATTTTTTGTCCACCATGCTAGGCATATGCCCGTGTTATGGTAGTCGATTGATTGAGAAGAAATTGCCAGTAACTTGGTGATACGTGTCCTATGTCGAGCATACAATAATAATAATAATAAAACGTTTATTAATCAATAGATTTTCTTACAATATTACATATTCTGTTCTTTTTCATTGATTCTATTGACGAAAAGGTCCCTGCTTAGCTAAAATTCAGGATTTCTCCTAGAATGCAGCTGGTTTTCAGCAGTGTCAATGTATATGCCAATGTATGTCGAATTTTCCACCCATCGCTCACCTTATCGGTGTATTTAAATACCTAGTAAGTAGGTAGATATCATCTTCTATAGTTTTGTGCAACTTGATTGAAATGATAAAATAATTTCATTTTATCTATTAATGTGACAGCTAATTAGAACCACCTTCCACGCATGCGTAGTGTACAACTGTGTCCCGGTTGGGCGATGTTATGAGGTGTGTTAAGAGAGGGACCGTTGGGAGAGGTTTGTTAATCCGGGTCTTGAAAAGCTGGATTAATTAAGGAAATAAAACTCTTACCGGTAGCTCGGTATTAGTATTTGGGTCAGAATTTTACTTTTCCTTTTATGTCCGTTAATTAATTAAAGAAGTGCTTTAAAAGGGCAATACACCAACGTGTCTGTAAGGAATGATAATTGGTCATATTGGTACTAAAATACACTTGTAAAAATATATAATTGAATAATTATTTCTCTTATTTAATGAGCAGTGTAAAATACCAATGTAAATTACAGTGTAAATAAATAGAAGTTTATTTCCTTTTTTAGTGTATGTTTTTCTCGGAGCGCGCGTAGCTGTGCAGCGTTTCTAGACAACACGCCGCTGGTTGTTGCATAATAAATATTAATTGCAAAATTCCCAACAATATAATCATTTGATGTGCACCTAGTCATTACGTTCAATTTTTAATATCTTCAGAAGAAAAAATTAGATCAGCAATCCAATGGTTCTAGATAACCACGGGGCGTCTATTAAAAACAACCGAAAATTTGCGTTTTTTCTTTTCTACACTATTTTTGACTGTGTTGTAATAAAATAGAACAAAAAAGATTTAACAACATAATTTCTTAGTTCTATCACGTAACAGCTTAACGTACTCATAGGCATTCACACAATTTAAAAACAACAGTGTACAACTATTTACTAGTTCTATTCAAGTAAACTTATTTAAGGGCCGAGAATACATATTTCGTCAAAAGATGTTTTTTACGATCGTACAGGGCGGTTCCAATGAGAAATATGAATTAGTCTCCGTACCAGCTTTTTTAAATAATAGCTCAATATCGATTTTATTTCATTCAAAATTTGCTTTAATTTTTACCTACAATCGCAAATGCTGAAAGGCATGGAGATAAAACTATTAAAATTACACATGTACTTTTTGTAGTTATGTTTTGATCTTAAGTATTTATAATTTTTCAATAATTACAAGCAAAATAAGAATGTAAAAAAATCTTAAATGTGTTAGTTTGTAGGACCTTAATAAATAGACTAACTGAATTATTTTCGTCACAAAACACGTGTGTTTTTTTTAAATGATTTTATTTAAACTAAAATTAAAATTCTCATACATTGCTTTCCCAGATAATGTATTGATTTATTTTACTGCATGATTATATGATTTAAAATGTGTGTTGTATAATACAAAATTTTGTTTGAAAATTTAACAAATCTGCCAACGATCTACGGTAAAAAAATATTGTACTTAAAATAAACATATTTTTTCAAAATTTAAATTATAGCTTTGCTAGATAAAAGAACAGTTTTTCGAAATGAATTTATAATTTTTTGTGGAATTGTACTTGTGTTGTGTATAATGTTTTGTGGAATTGTATTGTCAATACGTCTAAAATTTGATTTAAAAATGACATATTTCCGGTTTTGTGTGGTTATTTCCCTCTTAATAAAAAAGTCAAGCAATTTATTGCATGTCTTCTAACAGTTAAGTGAATTTTTAAAATAATAATATGTATTTGGATGATTTTGTCAAAAGTAACCTAAAGGGCGCTATATTTGTATATAATATATTTCTAAAATCCTCTATCTTATTACGAACTACAGACTAAATTCATTATAACAACTTATAGCTAACAGATAGTATCCACTGGTTCGTCGATCTTTAATACAAAACTATATGTACACTACAATTTGACCAATGAACATGATATACATAGGTATATCATTATTATCACATAGGTATATCATTATTAATTTATATTTTGTACAGGCAGAAACATCAAACCTTCATGGAAACGACGCATTGTTGCGACCTGGGTACCTAGCATGGTCGATCGATATAGGTTTTATCGAAAATGTCGGTAACTTGTCATCGCTCCCGAGCACGACTGCAGGTCGCTAACGAGCAAACAACAATTCATAACGACTAAGGGTTCCTAATTTATTTGACGTGAACTGTTATTCGTTCGTTAGCGGCCTGCAGTCGTGCTCGGGAGCGATGACAAGTTACCGACATTTTAGATAAAACTTATAACGATCGACCATGCTAGATACCCTGAAAATAGTAGCGTTGCAGGCAGAAAAAAGTGCAAATTTCATGACGCCAAAGTTCCCCGCTAATTTTTGCAAAATTAGATTTTGGCTTTGTAGTTTAGACCAGCTATACGGGTCCGTTTGATATTTCTACATTTATAAAAATTATAGATTTTTTTTTGACAGTTCGTATGTTTCAAAGCTATTTAGCTCATGACAAAAATGAACTTTCAAGCTGAAAATCAATAAATCTACCCAGATATTCCATATAGAAAAAAAAAACAATGTAAATTTAATGACGTCAGATCTTAAAATTTGTAGAGCTTTGCTGTTTTAATCTTCTTTCAACAGATTGCTTAAGATATAGAATTATAACGTTTAGGGGTATTATGTATTTTAAGGAAGGCACTTATTTTTCCTTTGCTGGCAAAATTAAGGGGCGATAGACAGCCAAGCCTCTCATAAAAATTCACGAGATCCTTCTTATATCAGTTGTAAAACATCAAATTACTTCAGAACCCATCTTGCAAGTCATCGAGATCGGTACTTCGTCCGTTACTCCGCGGGTATTTAATCTGAAAGTATGAACGCTGGTACCGTTGATCTTATCTGAATACGCTTGTGGGTTTTATTACTGTTATTTCACCGGTAATAGAGGATTATTAATATAAGCACGTAATTATACAGCTTAATTGTAAAATATTAATTGCTTTGATTCCCTGGAACAATGTATTTAGGCGTATTGAGCAAGATTGCAAAAGGGAAGCATAGAATTTGGGAGGAGGTACCGCCGCCCCGGGAATCATTTATTGGCTAACAAAACCTCTGCCATAGGTCACCCCAAGTGGTTCGCTACGTTTGGTGACTTAGCAGGGTGCCCGGGTTCATGAGGTGAGGTTTGTCCAGGTCTTGGTGGCCGAAACGTCTGCCCACCTGTTGCGTGGTGGGCAGGAACGAGAGAGACTGGTTGAGGGAGATCTTTTATCCTACAGCCAGTATCTCTCGACCCATCGCCTAGCACCGCAGTTGGAGGATGGATTCATATGTATGTCACTCCTGTACACACTAAGCCCCAGAGTCCTACCCACCTCTGATACCTATTTCCTTCGCAAAACTTCCTCTCCTCCGTTTCCTTAAAAAAACCTCTACAAAGTATCCCCTAAGATGACATAGGCCCTGAGGGAAATTATTTTCCTCGGTGCTTCCTGTGTGGATCTTAAAAAAATAGATCTTCTGGACTGAGGATTTGTTAAGAAGGGAGAAAGATTTGTCATGAGATTAATTGATCCTCATGTGGACGAAAGAAGAATTTGGGAAGATATTGCACGATCAAGTGAATCAGCCTTGTAATTTCACAATTCAGAATAATTAATTTTGAGATTATAGCGATGAATGCATGCCAAGATAGAGCTGCATGGTATAACACCCTCCCTATATACATCCGTGATAGAAATATATATCCATGGTAGAAAAAAAAGACCGAGACCGAGAATAAATTAAAATCTCAGCCGAGACCGAGAATAGATAAATTGAGGAAAAAAATTAAAAGGCGCTGTTTTTGCATAATGTATTATATTTAAGAATGTAATAATAATTTGTTTTAAGGCGCCGCATCCGCGATCAAAAAGTAGAAGATGGAGAGATATGTAATAACGAATGTTAGAGGAGCGCGCTAATATTTAAAGCGATAAAATCGATGCGAAAATTGCAAAAATATTTAATAAAACACTACTTTAAAATAGAGCAAAAAACTCGTGGAAGATATCTCAAGTATCATTTAAAGAAATATTGTGATTTTTTTCACAACTATATAACTTGTAAAATAACTGAAACAAACGTGTTTAAAATAATTTTCGGAGCATACTTTGCGATTTTTTTCTATCGAGGGAATTGTAAATAATTTGCGTTTCATTTCGGCGTGGAACGCCTCAAGATATTATCTTCAAAAATAACATATATTTTTTTAAGAGCTTAAAAACTTCAAATTTTTAAGGGAGATATGCGAAAAATCGGTAGAAATTCGGGTAGCGGCGGCTTAAATAGTTTTAATAATCAAAATTGAACAACATGATGTTGTAGCACACATCATCATGTGGTTCACTTTCACGCACTGACACCAAGTGACGAATGTTGACGCGCGCGGTAGATTAGAATCCCATTATCCTATACACACTTACAACGGTCTCGTTATGGCCGAGAACCGAGACAGAGTTCTCGGTAGAAATTGTAGCTTAGAATGCCGAGACTGAGACCGAGACCGAGACCGAGATCTCGGTCGACCTTTAGTTATTTATATATCTCACCAAAAACTTTGCTTCTTCTGAACCGTGGTTTTTGTATTGTTTAATCTGGTGTAGTATGTGACCTGAAAATATATTCTGTTTCAGCAAAAAAAAGGACGTTGATGTCAATAAACAAAGTCAAGTACCAGGAAAGTTCATCAGCCAAAGTACCAGGGCAACACGCCAATTAGAAGATTGAATAGAAATTGGTACATTTCTTGCATTCTGCGCTGCTCTGCAAACTTGTGAATTCTGGATTAACTTCAGGGTGAATAGAATGAATCGAATAACTTGGTGTGGAATGAATCGAATAACTTAAGTGCAATAGAACAACTCCTACAGCACGATGTTTGGGTTTTCTAGCCTAAATGGGTATAGTGAAAGAGATTCTACCAATTTCACGAGTATCCGGCTTTGAAGCATTTAGAAGGAAGGTGGAAGAGAATACCCTCATCATGAACATTCTATTACATTAATTGTCTACATTCCAGCACCGAAATATACTGCCGATCATAGATAATTGAAACCTGAATACGAAACAAAGGGTGACCAGCCCACTCAGAATGAAACCAACTCAGAACCTCCTCAGAAAGGTCATTAAGAGTGATGATAAAAAAATATTAAAAAAATGTTTAAATAGGTTAATTTAGGTTAGGGTTACCGGCTATTTTTAAATTATTTTTTCATAGCTTTAATGACCTTTCTGAGGTGGTTGTGAGTTGGTTTCATTCTGAGTTGGCATGAAACCGAAACAAAGATATGGCAAGGAAGTGTACCGACTGTCGCCGGCATGTGCAGGTGGCCGCGCCGGTGCACAGTGGTTACAAATCCCAATCTAGCTAGACAAAAAATATTTTTCCACAGTGTACGGTGCAAAACGGTCACAATATAATAAAAAAATACTTTAAACAATTTACATTTATTTTTACCACCGTTACAGAAATTTCAAATTCAAGTAATATATTAATAAAGTGCGTATGGCACAATGGTTCAAATAAGTCCTTTTACTGTAACTAATTAACTAATTAACCATCACGCCATTTCCCCGCAAGAGTAGGCAGAGAGAACGAACCGCCAAACAACTCGATCTGGCACACACTCTTTGCCTCACTCACATTCATTCATCGTCTCATACATACTCTTCTATTATTCTGACTTTTGACATGACCGGACTCAATTATCTGATTCACTTGATTCTGCCATGTTTTCCTCGTGCGTCCCCGACTTCTTCTTCCATTCACAATTGCGTCGTATATTCTTCTCACACTACTTTCTTCATTCATTCGCTCTACATGCCCAAACCATCTAAGGGTTCCTTTCTTAATCTTACTCATTACGCTTAAATTAGCCTTACATTCTTTGCGGATCTCGACATTTCTCACACGATCATACATGGTTTTACCACACATACGTCTCAGGGATCTCATTTCAATAGCATTCGGTCTGCTTTCATCGTTCCTCTGCCAGTTCCATGCCTCATTGCCATACATCAGGGTAGGTACCAGGACTCCATTGTGGCCTGCTAGCTTCGCTTCTTTTGACAGTTTTTTTTCATTATTAAACAAAACTACATGTGAAATAACTCATTATTCCTATGTTTGTACGTGAATTACACGTACAATAATTTTCCCTGATTTTAATAATTAAAATAAATTTTATGAGCGTGTAAAAGCGACAATAGTTTTTTAGCAGCGAAAGATCAAACGTTAACTGAATCCAAATTCTTGGAAAACGTCCTGAATAATTTATAAATATATTTTAGAATTCACCAACCAATATTATTTTAAAATCTTGAATTCTGCGAACCTATCTCGTTGTTTAATAAGTAAGCAAGTACTTACTTACGTATATTTCCAACAAACTTCATGGCAGAAATGTTGAAATTTCTTAGATTTCATTTTAGATTTGCCAATATTTAATTTCTAGAACCAAATAATTGAAATAGATTCGACGTAAATTTAACTAAACAAATATTCTTGCTAATATATGTTATACGCACTTGAACATATTGATCGTGGCTCTTAATTAATAAAGTTTTAGAATTGAGTGATTATTTTATCAAGATTACGCCATAGAATTGCTTATATTGTTAAACTTTGTATTTCTTGTGTTTAATTGATTTATTTCTAAATATCTAACAATAAGATAAAATAGGTACATTAAAATTATTTATTACATTTTAATATTATCAATTAAACATAATTCGAGAATCATTAATAAAAAAAATTAAGAGAATGTACTTTCAATTCCAGACGATTTTTTAAATCAACTATTAGCAGTGCTTTTCTTTACGACACGCGACGCACGTTTACACGACCCTAAAATATTGAAAAGTGAGGTTAACTCAAAGCAATTTGCGCACGCTGAAATAATTTGATGTTTTTTTAATGGCCGGCGTCGATTGAGGGATCGAATTCCGGCGTGGGCAAATAAACTTCATTTAATTAAATTTTTTTTACATGGATACCGCACAAGAGTCCCAACTGCTCCCGTCTGGAGCCAGTGGCACTATGGCATCCCCAATTGGGATATGTTGTGAGGCTGAAGGCAGTGGGGAGGGGAAGGAGATAGGGAAGAGGAAGGTGGGGAAGTACCTGGCTATTTATATCTGGTCACCAAACACGGCAGAAGCCATTTCAAACAACGTTTCAATTCGGAATGGTGGTCTTACACCAGGGCGATACTGAGAGTATCTTCCACTCTGGAACGTGCCGCAAATATACTACGTATTATTTTAAATGAATAAATTGTGAAATACACAAATTAATCAAATAAAATTTATTTGCCACGTCGGGATTCGATCCCGCGACCTTCGGAATGCGAGTCAAGCGCTTTACCGCTGCACTACTACGAATTTGTGTTATTTAACAATTAATTCATTTAAGATAATGTATTGTATATTTGCAGCACATTTCAGAGTGGAAGATATTCTCAGTATCGCCCTGGTGAAAGAGTACCATTCAGAATTGAAACGGTTAGCCATTTCAAGGGCTTAAGTCGTGTTCGGTGACCAGATCTTAATAGCAAGGTACTTCCCCACCTTTCTCTTCCCCATCTCCTTCCCTTCCCTTCTGCCTCACAACATGCCCCGATTGGGAATGCCATAGTCTCATTGACTCCAGACGGGAGCAGCTTAGATTCTTGTGGGGTATTTACATAAAAAATTATAATAAATAAATAAAATTAGTTAGTGAAGAAATACCACCCTTTTTGATATAAGATATTTATACTACATTACCATTGTACAAGGTTAGGCTATTTAACTCCACCCTAAAATTAAAATATCTTACCAACTAATTATTTCTAATGTTGGGATGCATATTCATTTCATGATTTCAGTACGATATTTTCCAAAAAGGTTAATAAAAATTCGTTGTTCCTTCAATGGCAATAGTTTCACGTACAATTTAGGTACTTGCATATTAGTACAACAAAGGCGCTATGTTTTATTCATGGCGCATTATACCGAAAACAATTTACATAATTTCAACTGTGTATTGTTTCTTCTTATTAATGACTTTAGTCTGATGTCTCAATGACTCGGTTTTAGGGTTTGGAGTTAAAAAATGTTTCGGACTGGAGTCGTAAAAAATGTTAAGTTTCAGGTAATATTTTTTTCTTGGTTGGTAGTGATGTTGGTACAATGGGCGGATAGAATGGGCGTTACTCTTCCATAACCTCGAGACACTCCCACGGTGTTGTGACCATTCGTGTTTTCAAATCACCGCCAAGTGTTTTACACACCCTTTCTTAAGGAGCACGTTGGTATTTAGACCATTACAAAGGTACCTGCTATCGAGTATCAGTACAAGTGGAGTGTTATAGAAAAATAAATTTTTTAGTTTTTTTTAATTTTTTTTTTAAAGATAAAGCTAATTTTATATCCAACCCAACCCTCAATTTTTTTCGCAAACCGCTAGCATCGGTAACAAAGTCATTGCGCACCGCTGGAACTATGCGATTCTTTGCCGGCTATTGATCAGGAATAAAATTTGAATCAGGAATAAAATGAAAGCGCTTTTGTTTATAATATACGAGCGAGATCCCGGTATACGTTGCAATGCCACCTAAACAAAGAAATTGTTTTTTCCTGCGTGTCCTTTCACATTCGTCCCCGTTCCCCTATCGCCTCCCCTTCCCCTTCCGCGTCCCCTTCCCCTCCCGCGTTCCCCTATCGCGTTCCTCTCCCGCGTTGCCCTCCCGCGTTCCCCGCGATTCTCCTCCCCTTGCCGCCTTCATTATACAAATTTCATAACGCCAGAGCTCACCAATCTAAGTAGAAAACTTCACAGGCGTGCGCACAAAAACTCACCAAAGTTTCATCACAATTTTTTATTTTTTTTTAAATTTATTTATTTCTATTCTCAAACGTATACTTAACAGATTATTACATTGGTTTAAGTACATAAATAATAAGTTTCAGTATAATAAAAAATAAGAAAAATGTTATTGATCCGTTACTGTACGTAAATTGGTTATAAGTAGTGTTTTGTGAACACCTCACTAGGCGAACCTGTGCTGAGGTGTTCCCATTTTTAGGATTAATTGCTATTCTGGCGGCAAGAGTCGAAGCACAGTTGGAAGAATAGTTTAAGAAATAATTTCTTGACGCTAGAACACACTGTTATACACATCAAATCACCAAAGTTTCATCGCAATCGGATGAATGATTAGGAGAGCATAAGGGATAAACAAAGAAACATTGATGTTTATATATTAAGAAGATAACAGAGTACTAGCCGAGCGTCCCATCGACCAACCATGGGGCTATCAACCACCGCAAATATTAATAAATTTATATAGATGTGGTTTTCTTTGCATTTCCTTGTGGTATAATATAATTTCAATTTGAATTGAATGCAATCCGTGAGCTTTGAAAGCGAACAAAGTTTGTCCAGTAAAGTATATAAATCATCAAAATAATAAAGCAAAATTTAAAATTACAACCCCTTTGGAATCAATTTATAAAAAGATGGGCACCCTTCGCATTTTAGGGCTCGTGCAATCTTAGCGGGGCATTCTCGGGTATTCTGTATAAATGCCGAAATCCCTTGTGGTGGGTAATTTGGGGCAATAAAACCTCTTGAATATTCCGCTGCAATTTGGCGGCTTCACCCGACTTACCCGAGATGGTATATTGTAATTGGCCCGCGCTCTCCATAGCCCGCAAAGCCATTGACACAAGCGTCAATCTCTCCTCATTTTAATTTGAAAAAATTAAGCGAAAATTTCAAAAATTTTCTTTTGAGTTATTTCACTGCTGATTCGATCGAGCTTCTCGCGGTTGTTAAATTAATAATATTGATAATCGACACGTGCAATTCTACACGAATTAATTTCAGTCGGTCTTTATAGATGAGCTTGAATGGCCGTGCCTCCCAGACGGTCGTCAAATTATTGGAATTGAAATATTGTGGTGAAATTATTGTTTTTTCTGGGTTCGCGTAATATTAAACTCTATGTGCTGGTGGTTGACCAAAATAAGCTATTCTTACACGAGGAGAGTTAAAAGTATTCAACCCCCCCTCATTGGCCTCTGTATTTCGTAGGATAAAAAGACAATAGTTCTCGTGGATTACATTTCTGGAAAACACAACAGTATTATTTGCACCATCTCTTTTTTCATTCGAGATTCCTGTGAAATTTAAAAAAAATTATATCACATTTAATGCAAATTTTATTGTTCCTAAATTTATATAATATTAAATAATACAATAAATTAAAAATATTTGTTGGTTAGTTCACTCAATATTGACACGCGTGTTTTGAATGCATGAATTTGTATATAAGTATTTTTGGTGCCATAAATGGATTGGCAGTAGTTTGACATCTTTAGTACGGAACGTTCTAAGAGTATGGTACAATCATAGTTCCATGGCCAGTACCCACTCATTCATGTTCACTTGTTCATGCTCGATGGTTTTACGATCATTCGATCATGTCTCATCGTGTGAACCATCTCGATCGACTTTTTTTTTTGTTTGATGCGAAAAAGATTCAATAATTCTTGCCCGATGTTCGACAGAAATTTGATTTGACTTCTTCTTCTTCTTTCGTATGGTGGGGGGGTTCAGAGGAGGACATCTAGGTCTGCGAGCCAGTCTAGGGCATCCCTTCTTATATTCCCTCAGTGTTGCAATCTCTCGCCTGATATTTGGCGGGGTTATATTTGTAAGTACGGGGAGCCAAGGGAGAGGAGTCGATTTTTGATTTGACTGAGCTGAGTCTTATTGGCATCTTGTGTCGAACTGCTCGAGCATGTGAACATAGTTCCAAGTCAACATTTTCGATCGAGCCAAACCATCGATCATGAAAAAGCGTGTGTTAGTGTAAAACGGTCACAAAATTGATCTTTCTTTGGAATTTCGATGCGTTTTTCAAAGTCAAAGTGGAGATGATGATTTAAAAAAGAAGTCTACCAGGTGGCATTTTTATTATTTTTTTCCAGTCTTGATCATTTGGACATTGATCTTTCCGCTTACCGTTCATATGTGATTGTAAGTGATAAGTCTTTCTTTGAAATAAAGGTACCAACATGATAATAAGAAATAAGTAATAAGGAACTCCAGTAAAAAATATTATGACTTTAAAAAAATATGTTCATACAGACCAATAAACGCTGATTCTGAATATATAGGTTTTTTTTATAATATTAAACGTAGTGTTCGTAAAAAAATATTAAAAAGTGCATTTTTTAACGTCTCGTTAAAATACACTGTAAAGTTGGTACGATTGAATGGTTAGTGCTGACGTCACGCGTAACCAGTCATTGTATCACATTGTATTGAAATCAATTGACATGTAGGTATGGCACAAGCCATCAGTATTAACAACATTTCATGTTATTCTTTATTTCGTACTGTTTATAGAGATTTAGTTGTAGTGTTTATTGAAACATTATTTAAGCCTAAATAATTCAGTATCAAAAATAGAGGTATCTCCATTAGTTTATCTCTATTATTTAAAATATTGAAAAACTACTGCACAAAAAAAATAATGAATGAAAAAAGTAATGCTTCTTCTAGGGAGAAAACTTCGAACAATGGAACAACGGATTTCAAAATGGCGGCAGTAGATCAGCTGATTGCCCAATCTCATACTAATTTTTCGGGAGTGATGACGTCACACAATTTACTATATTTCCGGGGGGTCTCGAAAAATTAAAACTTTGACAATTATTTTAACTATTAAAACTAACTCTAAAAATAAAAACAAAAACGCAGTTATTTAAGTTAGAAGGTCGTTATTCATAAAAAAAATTGGACTGGAGTTCTCTATTACGAAAAAATCATTTCATATCAATTTAACAATAAAGGTCCAGATCCCCGATTACTCCTAAATTATTATTAATTCTAAACGCGGATAAAATTTTTGGGATTAAAGTAAGCATTAACCCTTGATAAATATATAAATATCAGGGTATTATTATTACACAGTAAGACACACATTTTAATGATGTCCAGGTAAAGCGCGGGAGGTACCTAAATTCCCAAGAGGGTTCCCAGAATAAGCGCTTGTCCGCAATTTAAGGCGTTTAAAACCATCAAAATACTTTAACTACCCCATAATTACCAAATGGTATAATTTTTTGAGCATTTATTGCAACAAAGCCTTTCCTTTGTTTAAACCCTCAGCGTTTTTCGTGTTTAGTTAATTTTACCAACAAATAAATTATGTTTGTTAATGAGAATAATAATACATGAAATTATTATGTACGGCGTGATTTTCAGTTTGTTATGTAAATTTTGCCCTTTGGGGATATTTCGTACCTGTAACCTTTCGACTCAAGGTCAATTGGTTAGACCACGAGAAGGTGGATATATATGTCCGTTTAAAAACCTTCAAAATTACAATAAAAATACCAATTATGTTTGTAGAGATTGTTTTAAAGATAAAATATTAAAGATTTCAATGTGACATTGAGGACGGTTTGTTTCACAGAATTTGAACAATTCATCAAATTTCAACGCTAATTTTCAAGTTACGTGAAAGTTCTTTTCAAGTGAAATGTCTGTTTTTAGTTAAGATAATGAAATAATAACAGATCTTGAATAGAACTCTCACGGAATATTAATTATATTAGATGTTAGTGTGTCAGAAGACTTGGTAATATATAAATGCTACTACCTGCTTCTTTTACTGCTAAAATTATGGTAAAACTGGGAGAGAAAGTGCTCCCGTTTTTTTTCCCTTATGACAACTCTTGTGGCAATATTTTTGTACATAGGCGATACTTTCGACTTATGAGCGTTGTCTGCTAGAACAGAGGTCATGTTTTTTTGTTAATTCAATACTTAAAAAAAAAGGTTACAATATTTTTTTTATACATACCTCACTAGGTATTATAACTGTTGTGAGGTCTACGTTTTACAATGTTATTGTTTTACGTTGTTCTTCTATCGTTGTTTGATTCTCTAATTTGAAGTTTAAAAAAATATATCTAATATGAAATATAGAACACGCCATTAACATGTTATGTGAGTCCATAGTTCCGCGTTTATTATATTTTTGCGTGTGTGTAGTGGTTATGTGGTATTCTGTTTGTATTGTTTTTTAATGGTTTTCGATTATAATCTTTGAGTTAGTTATAAATAATCAGTTAGATACTTCTGCGCTTTGCCTTTACCATAGACATTCAGTTCATTGATCAATAATTGACAATAAATTCATTATCTAACCCACCAAAGCATTGGTCTGCAAAACATCGACTACATCTCCATCGTCCCAATTCATTAATTTAATTGTGTCCTGGAGCATTGTTTCTGATAAAGTCAAACCATCGTCACATTGCGCGATGTCGAGATAAGATTAAAACATTTCAATTACCGTTATTGGGTACACGATGTAGACATTCCAGCATGTACAAGGCACATTATTGTATAGTGGACAGAGAATACGAACCTCACAAACGAAGATTTAATCATGTAGCTTCATCGATATATTAACTATAGATTAGCCCTTCCATACCCAATTCCAATCCCAAAGTGACACCACCTATGAGAAATTTCATAATACAACTACCCAACGAATTCCGTTGCATCTCTTGCGTGACGTAGTTTTTTAACTAGGAAGAAATTAAACATTTTTTATCAAATGTTACTTTTCTTGACACGCTGCCCCGAATTCATATGTTATGTACATATTTTTTTTAGATATTCATGTAACTGATTAAATTGTTAATAATAAGTCCGCGATAGCCCATACCTAAAATATTTTTAACTGCCTGAAATTTGTGTTTTAAAAGTGATCTTCACAAAGCTAGTAATTACGTTACCGCGAACTTGCTGGAAAACAAATTAGCTCCACGCAGACCAACTCAAGGTACAAACCAATGCTTCTTGCGATCTTTTGACTCTGAAATAATAGACTTTCTTTTTGATATATTTATGTTTTCGTAAACCAATATTTTTGGTTCCGGTGTCATTTTTAAGACCTACACGCCATGTCTAGATATACTTAGTCGATGTGTAGCTTCGCGTAGGATCGCACTTGCGTAGATACGTGAATTTAGTCAGGAAACTTAGAGCTTTTCCGATAAAAAAAAGCTTCAACTCACATCTGCATGGGATAGCATCACCACTATTCTTTTTGCCTGTTTCAGAGCACGAAATATCACTATTTCATACCCATACTCGTCAACATTGAATGTTGCGTCAATCTTGACACTTTTGGTAAGCTTAATTTTTGTTTAAATTTTCATGATGGAGGTTGCGGATATTTAGTTCCATGTTTTTATAGCTCTGCTACATAGTTAATCTTATTAAGTGACCAGATTTTAACAGTCAGTAATTACATTAATTAGTTGTTATATTTGTACACAGTTGGCATTTGTCACATGAAAACGGATCGTTCCTAGGACTCCCTCCTGAATTCAACAGCTTGGCTGTGGAACTATTTGCCGGTGTTTATATTTCCTCCCTCCTACAACGTGGGTATCTTCAACACCACCTTCCTTCCTTTCCAAAAAGACCCTGCACTCCCAAGCAACCCCAAAGATGACTTATGCCATGATAGACATTATTTTCTTCAGAACGTCCTGTGTGGAGTTAATGTAAAACAAAAAAAAATCCAGTTTCTACAAGACTTTCCACTCGGAAAATCTATTATTTTTGTTCAATCATTACTTTTTTATAACGATATTCAATTACCAAATTGTCATAATTCAAGATGCATGTATGGGTACCGCCGCTCCGGGAACCATTTATTGTATAACTAATACCCCTGCCATATATCGTCCCAAGTGGTTCGTCACGTTTGTTGACTTAGCAGGGGTGCCCAGGTTCATGGACAAGTTTTATTTAGGTCTTGTCACGGATGCGTTTGCCCACCTACTGATCGGGAGCGACTGGTTAATTGGTTAAGGATTCTTACTTTGTCATTCCAGGTCACTTTGACTCCCAGATTTCTATTAACCCCACATATAGTTTCCTTTCCTGAACTTCCTCTCCTTTCTTTCCCTAAAATACTCTCCACACACCATTTTCAAAAATGACATAGGCTCTGAGGGAAATTTATTCCTCAGGGCCTGCTGTATTGAGCTAATGTAAAAAAACGCGTTTTTCTTGAAAAGCGTTTCTAAAACATTTTTTTATAACACATACGCCAAAATTTGTCTCATCCATAATGTAGGTTACTGTTAAATGACTTCCCGACTTTGCTATAATTATGCAAAAATTGTAACAAATTAAACAAAAAAAAACTGTTTGTCAATTTTCTTTCTTTATTTTTCTCCTTTTTTTTACCTCCTCTTTATTCTGTTACATTCCTTCTATTATATGTTATATATATATAAAACTATAGATGCATATTATATGATTTTTTTTTAAAGAAAGACAAACATTCCCGGGTTACGAATAACCCAACAATGTTTGAAAATCTCCTTCTACCACCACAGAAAGCCGAAAATGTTTCTTGTATAGTGATGGAGGACTTAGCCAACCGAGGAATCGAACACGCGACGCCCAGGTGGGACCCAAGCGCAATGCCCACTCAACCACTGACCGGTCATATATATATACGATTATTTTCTTCGTTTAATATTAATTACTGTTTATCTATTCTTTGATCTATATATTAAAAAAAATATATATTATTTAACCTTAAATAAAAATTGTTATCTACATTCCTTGTCTCCGCCTTCTTAACATGAGCTTTGCTCAAAACAAAGGTGTAAGACATATTAAATAATACATTTTTTTTAGAAAAAACTTCATAGAATACATAATAACGTGAAAATTTTGGAACATATATTAAATAAAAAAAAATAAAAAAAAATATTTTTTGCTCGCGGGGTTCTAAATCGGGTTCTGAATTAACTCTAATCATGCTTTATCTCTTCTCAACAAAACAAACATTATGCAAATATTTTTCGTCGATCTATTGAATGTTTTCTTTTCATTCTTGCTTACTTTGTAAAAATAACAAATGTTAACACAATCACCAATATACACAATCCATACATTAACTAACTAGTGTATTATGTAGGTATGCTCAATGAACAAAGACATTAAATCTGAATCATTACTAGAAAAAAAAACAAATAACTACGCATCGAGTTGAACTATTAATATTTAACAAACTGGTTGGCTGTCATCGGCCAAGACAAATTATCTCTGTCTTTACTATGTTGTGCGGGGACCGGGATATCGGTGTAACTCTTGTTATCATAACTTGTATGGGGTAAAGATGGACCATAAACCAGTCAACTGTTGTCATAACTCGTAGCTTTGTCATGACTCCAAAGACCGTTTGAACTGGGCTACTTTGATTAATTTTGTACTCATGTCTATAATAATATTAATAACTTCAGTTTATAGCGGACATTGTGTTTGCTTGTATTGTTTATTTGATAAATCGGCTACACAATAATTGAACGAACACTCTTACATAGATATATTACAATGAATAAGGTTTGATTTGTTAAATTTCCTTTTTAATCTGTTTTTTTTTTGTTTACGTAGCGTGTACAAGGCTTGTTTTCAAATATTTTTATACAAAATAATCTAGTTCCTAATCTAACATTTCACTTAATTTGTTTTTTTTTTTGATCAATGGTTATCTTTTACAGTTTTTTTATAATTCGCTACCGGTCCCGGCAGGGCTGTGTTTTGAAACCAGCAGGGTTTTACCGAGGACGAATATACAACATTCACACAGGAGGTACTGTGGAAAATTAATTGGAAGATTTTTGGGACCCCTACTTACCACTACTTATTATTTACGTCTATTTTTTTTTTTTACAAGAGGCCGTTAGGAAAATATTTTCCCTCAGGGCATATGTCATCTTTGGAGATGCTGTGTAGAGGGTCTTTTAAAAGAAAGGAAGGAGAGGAAGTTCTGAGAAGGATAAAATACAAGGGGTGGGTAGGAATCTGGGGGTTCTGGAGTGACGGACGTATGAATTCATCTCTCCCTCTGCGGTGCAAGGCGATGTACCAAAAGAGTTCTGCCTGAGAGGTCACAGGGTTTCCCTCAACCAGTCTCTCCCGATCAGGCCTGCCACACCTGGTAGGCAGACACATCCGCCGCCAAGACTCGGACAAACCACATCCCCATGAACCTGGGCACCCATGCTAAGTCACCAAATGTAGCGAACCACTTGGGGTAACCTATGGCAGAGGTGTCAGTTATCCAATAAATGGTTCCCGGGGCGGCGGTACCCATACCCGCCTCCCAAATTGCTATTTCATTGATAAAATAGATGATCCAAATAATAATGTTGTATCGTCCAGGAAAGTAATTTACGAATACGATTCTCTTTTTCCTACGCAATACTGAAGCCGATGATTGAGCCACCAGACCCCCCTCCCTGTCTTATACATGCCCTTTGATTTTACAACTAGATTTTAAAATGATAGAAGTACAGAAATAATTAGATGTTGTTTAGTGGGGGTAGAGGGTTGAAAATTGGAGGGGTGGGAGAGGGATGCATTAGGAAATAAATTTAGAAATAACCTTTTAGCTACTTCTGGTTGTTTCCGTTTTTTGTAGAACTCCTAACTAATCTAAAGATCATCAAAACATCCAGAAGATTAAATTGCTGCCAAGCCGAAAAATAAATCTACCTAACAGAACTCTTAAAAATTAAATTATTAAAAATATTTACTTACTTCCAAAACTTAGACTCTCTGGAACTTTTAAAAGTTATAATGTTTGACTACTTGGATAAATATTTTCAAGGTGAACTTTATGTTACTATAGTGCCAACTCCTAATGCTTTACAAGGTTTCATTTTAACTCGGATTCAGAAAGTTCTCTTCAAATGAATGTTAGATTTTTGGCTGAATTGCTAGACTAATTAATCAGAAAAATTCTTGTTATTTGTTAAGTCTGCTACTTAGGGAAGCCTCCAGGAGCATTCTAACATCACTGTCTTTACCACGAACAATGCTAAAACCATTGTTCAGAGAAGTTGCCTTTGGCAATGCATCTTATTTACGTGTACGATGAGACTTTCCCAGGTTGCTGACAGCACTGATCTATTCAAGCGAGCAGTTCCTACTGCCTACCTACTACCTCAAGTTTTCGCTTCTTCGTATACGAAGCGTCATGTGTTTGTCGTATTTTAACAAATTATAGGAAGGCAAATATTGGGAAATGTTAAGTGTAACTGTCCTTTCCGACTACAAAATAATGTAAGAAATTCGAACGGACCATCTTCATTTGCTTTGATTTAAAAAACTAAAATTTGCCAACATTGTATCTCTCTAGTAGAGATGTACTCGTGCCTTGATAGGTATCGACATACATACCAAAATATGTAAAATAACAATATGTTTGCATTCTGCTAAAATATATTTAAGTATAATTTCAAAGTTGATTTTAACACAATTTAGTCATGTGTCCAAAGTTATTTTTCTTTTTTTATGTATGTAGGTACCTATATCATCGATTTTTTATGAGAATGCCGTTTATGTTTAAATTTTCTGGATTCTTATATTAATTACAATTTTAAATAAGTTAATCTTACCAGTAAATTACTACCCGTATCCGTCATTGTAACTTTATAACAAACAAAATATCTGGTACGTGATATTAGTTTCAAGAAGTCTATACTTTATAACAAAACAAAATATGTCTGAAGTGCAAAATACGTTTAAAATTCTTGAGACCTTGCAAATTCGAAACAAAATTAACCGAAATCATTAATTCTAGAGACCTAGCAAACTTGAAACAAAATTAACCGAAATCATTAATTCTTGAGACCTAGCAAACTCGAAACAAAATTAACCGAAATCATTAATTCTTGAGACCTAGCGAACTCGAAACAAAATTAACCGAAATCATTAATGCTTGAGACCTTGCAAACTCGAAACAAAATCATTAATTCTTGAGAACTTGCAAACTCGAAACAAAATTAACCGAAATCATTAATTAATGATACCTTGCGAACTCGAAACAAAATTAACCGAAATCATTAAATTGGTTTAACTTCAAATCCATTAAACAGAGCTTAAGTCAATAACCATTTAGTAGGTGCGTACCTATCCGATGTAGAACTGTAGACCTATATAGATGGGCCTATGTAATATACTATTTTTTATTTAAAATAAATTCTTTCATTTGGAGACCTTACACATTCGAAGCAAAATCAAACGAAGCCATTAAATTTGTGTTATCCTCAAATTCAATCATTCAGTAGGTACGTATCTTTCCGACGTAGAACTGTAGTCCTTTATCGACAGACCTATGTTATACATATATTTTTTTTCAAAATCTTTCATTTGGAGACCTTACAAATTAGAAACAAAATTAACCGAAATCATTTAATTTGTTTTGCTTCAAATCCATTACACACAAGTTAAGCCAATATAACCATTAAATAGGTACCTACCTATCCGATGTAGAAGGATAGACCCATATAGATAGATCTGTATATGTAGAACCGCAGACAGCACGTTGGTCTTGGTTTCAATCGGATTTCGGCAAATATTGAAGTTGCACCGTTTCCCTGCAATATCCTGGGACGATTCCAATTATATTGGATTTGATTTCGCAACGACCTACCCCCGTTCATTACCAGTTTGAATTATTTAGAGGCCAAATACAATTTTTACCTTCAACCCTTCGGACGGCCACCCCTAGCCGCCCGGGAAATTCAATTTAATTTATGTTCTATAGGATCTATACTAGGCAATGTACATCGTGGGTACACATGGGTAATGTTTAAAGTCACATTGCTTGTTTGGCGATAGCAAATATGGGGGGACAACAAAATCAATTCTGGAATAACGAGAGTGATAAATAGATGTATTTCAATTAATTATTTATTATTGCCTATTCGCTTATTTGCTAATTACTTTTTCGGAGAATTTCCGATTGCCTACAAATGTTTTATTCTTTTAGATAAAGAGATTCGACTAAAAAGCTTTATTAGGAGCTTTTACTTAGTTTATGAAATCATCAGTGAAAGTTACGCAACATTGAATTATACACTTCTTGGAAACAAATTTCTATCACTGTTTTTTATTTATCAAAAATAACTGCTAAAGTTTCTTATAAAATCATGAACAAAGGGCAATTTTTGTTTCTTTATATTTTTTTAAATAGATAGATGGATGTGTAGAATTCATGTGTATTATATATTTAATGGATTTTTACTTTCTTCCGAAATTTAAATTATGTATGCCATTTCTTTTTCATTAAAAAGATAGGTTTAGTTATACATTCTTTTAATAAAACGCACACCGCGTGAGTTACTCTTAAAAGGGTTTTATACAAAACTTCCATTTTCATATAAAACTTAAATTGGATTTGATGCCAAAATACCTTACCAAACTGAATAATTTTTTTAAAATAAAAAATTATAGCAAATACCGATAATGATTTGTGCCATTTTATTTATTTTTAATTGAAACTATGATAATGATTTGGCAATTAAATATTTAGAAAATGAAAAATTAAACGTCATAAAAAGGGTGTTTTTTGGGGTTAAAATTTTATTATAGAACGACTTTGTGATGCAATGTAAATCGTCGTTTATATAATAAAATTTACGCCTACCAATGTTTTTTTTATTTTATATCTAATCATATTAGTTTAATAAAAACAGCAAAATTGTTTTTTAGATAATTCTTTTAACTCACTAATCATTTCTAAAAGACAAATAAATAAAGTTGTACTTATCTGTACTGGATGTTTGCTATATTAATCGTTTGATTAAAAAATAATTTTTCGGTTTGGTTAGGTCTTTTGGTTTCAAATTAAAGTTGTGAAAGAGAAGGCCGCGCTGCCGTTCCTATTATTGACTCAATAAGAGATTTTCAAACATTTATTTAAACCTTTATGCAAGTCAAGTTACGTAATGGAAAAGAAGCGTTCACAAAGAACAAGTAAACTGATAACAGTGATAACAATACTAGTGTTTTATTGGTGGCTGCGATACATGCATGTATTTAATTCATTTGTAATATTACAGATGAGGGTCATCAAGGTTCATTTCAGAGAATTAAATAACAATTTCAGCACAGCGCAGCGCTCGAGACATTACAACTTCGATTGTCTAACTCAAAGGACGCAGGGAGAGCGAAAAATCCGGAGCCCTGCAACACGTCGGGAGGCAATATAGTTAATTGTAGTTCATAAAAAACAAAAACAAAGAAAGCTACGCTAAAATTGCACGGACCAGGCGATTTGAAGGGTGTGGTAATAATAGGATTTGCAATAGTATGGGTGAACCATAATAATAACGTAGAGCGCGTGTTATTTCACTTCAAGTGCGCTAACCATGTTGGCGACATGCGTTGTGCTAGCACTAGTAATGGTTCGTGGCCCGTCTCAAAATAAGCTTAAGAGTGTTATTTTGGCATTTACGCCGCAAAAGTTTATATAACACCTCTGCTTTGGATTTTGTTCTTCTATGTCTGTCTATATTATGATTATTCGATATTCTCTGGTGAATCTGAAAAAATCACGTTGTTTTAATATACACAACCTACAATCCTTTGAAAATTGACACCATTAGATCCACGACGAAAGCTTGAGATCGTATTTTCTTTTATTTTTATTTTTCGCAATATTTCTTTAAATCAAACACTTATCAAGTCATGATGGCTGAAAAATAATTTTGCAGAAGTCGGGGATTAGATAATTTATCGTTTTAATTAATTTAATTTAATTTTAAATTGTATTTTCCTGAGACAACCATATGATCTTGTGTACATCTACTAAGCCAAAACAATGTAATACTCGACCAACAATAGTTATTTCACTAGCGATGACTGGTTGTATTACACAGTTCGCTGACCGTAGAACAGAGCAGAGTAATCCCATCGTGTGGTTAACCCTTACCTCCCACAAAGGTACGAATTCAATTGATGTTTCATCTCCCCCATTCCAGCGGGTAACTACCTGCCAATCTGCATTGTTCTTCACACTGGAGTCAATGATACATCAGTGTTCAGAGATTATTGCAGTATGGAATTTGTAGACTACAGGAATAACGATTAAACTAGACATTTTTGAGTTGATGACCTTATTAGTTGGGGAAGAGACTTTCGATAGGGCTGGGGGCCGTTGTCTGATGACTGATCTGGTGATAATCAACCTCTGATATGACATGCCACCAGAAGAAGAAGAGGAAGTACGATCTACGGATAATTGCTAACATTGAAATTGTGGGCCTCCAAGAATCGACACACCTGAAGATGTAGGAATTCGGGGTAGAATCATGTGCAATGCTGAAGTTCAGAAAGATTGAGGTAGGAGAAATTTTGTGGTCGTATATTTTTCTCTATTAACCAACTTCAAGAAGGGGTGTAAGCAGACGCAAGAAGAGACAAGAAGGACCAGGATGAGCCAAGAAGGGTGCAAGCAGACGCAAGAAGAGACAAGAAGCACCAGAATGAGCCAAGAAGAGTGCAAGTAGACGCAAGAAGTGACAAGAAGCACCAGGATGAGCCAAGGAGAGCCAAAATAAACAAGAGTAACTAATAAGAGATTCGAAGATCTAGGAAGAGCCAAAAAGAGACAAGCAGAGACTATGAGAGTCAATAAGAGACAAGAAGAACCATGAGGATTCAACATTAAAGAGAAGCAAGAAAAAGAAAACTAGAAATAAATGACAAGACAATGAAAAAATACAACGCTCAGTAAATTCCTTTATTCTGGCCCATATTGGCATTTCAGGTTGCCCGGTCGATTAAACTCCAAGCTCCTTGCCATCCTCAGAGCATTCCAAGTCCTAACAAATCGGTGGTGCCTGGTATACCTGGGACAGGAGTGTTCTTGGCTGGGGTGCTACAATCGTATCACAAAATAAAAAGCACCTTCGAGAAGGAGAGGGCCTTCTGTTATGAATTCGTTTTGACCGAAGACATCGTATTGCGATTTATTCAGTTTGTTGTTCAGATTCTATTTTCACGCTGTGGTCATCGGAAACCACTGTTTCAATGCAAAACTATAAATCTTTCTTGCGTTTTTATTCGAAAGGTACTTCAATGAATACATTTTCATAATTGCACATTTTCCGCGGTATGAAGATGGCCTTACAAAACAAAATAGGCTTTTGTTCTCAAATATTTATCTGAAATCACCGTGATTAGCGGAGTTAAAAGGTATCAAAGCACATATTATCGTAAATGTTAATTATTTGAATATATCTACTTGGTTTATTTATCTTCTCAATGGTGTTTGTTACCTACACTGCCACCTCGAATGCTTTATCTTTACTCCAGGTAAATTAATCACCTTTTGGTAATCCTGAACGACAAAGCACCGCCCACGGCGCGTCTCTCAGCTGTCTAAGGCTAAACCTGATCTTTCAATGTGTCGTGCCCACGTGCCCGCCTTGTAAGCGTATAAAAAAAAGAACTTAGAACAATCAATTGCATGAATTGGATTCATGAAAATAAATAAAACCAGACACCTATTAAGTCATTCCTTTTTTATAGTATAATAACTTAAGAGGTAATAGCACCGGTGAGAAATCTCGACGGTAGGTGTACTAGACGTTTGTACATAAATTAATATAATAGGGAGCTGGCCACAATGACACGCCAATGGAGTTTCGTACGCCAGTGGATTTTGGAACGCCACTGGTCTTTTAAATGAATTTACTACTTTGACAAAAAATGCTTCTAGGTATAATGGCAAAACTGATTTTAGTACTGGATTAAAATAAATATTTTTCACTTTGGTGACTGTGGGAGACTGGGGTTTTTAGGTTACTGGGATACTGGGATAGGTAAACTGAATCTAAGACTGACTAAAACACTTTAAAAGAGGTTTGAACTTGGAGACTGTTGGTATCTTGAGTTGGTATCTTTCTTCTTGGCTGATAGTTTTGAACTGACTTCCTACCGGTTTGACTTCTATTTTTATAGGGCAAACTCAGGTCGGACTTTTGGGGGACAGAACCTCCTTAATTTTTCTAAGGTACTTGTTTTAGGTAATTTCCCTGGTCGCTACGATTGGAAGTCAGCTGTGTCAAAATTATGTGTGATAGTTTTTGCCATGATCTTACCAACTTAGGATACCAAAGTCTCACATCATTTTTATTGTGTTTACAAGAAAAGGTACAAGTATACATATGTGATATAAGGTACAATTTTAAACAGTAAAAATTTTTCTTAAAGTGCAACAATCACTGATAGACGTCAGTTTTTGGGTTGTTTTTGTAGCATATACTCATTTTTAGGTGATGATGTTTATTTCTTGATCCAAATTATTCCCAATTTCTCGAAATTGAGCTCCAAATTTTTCGGAACATGAATTCGCTGTCGTAAATATTCACGATTCAGATTTTTCCTTTGTTCAGAATTGACCAATAGTGGCTCGGCTGGTCGCATGGTGGGGGTGACGTAAATAGACAGCCAATTCCTTGGCGTTGATCATTGCTGTCTAGACTCCCTTGTGGAAGTATTAGGTAGTTATTTAGATGTGTTTTCCAGTCCAATGAGGCTGCCGCACGTATTCATTATCAATTTCATTAATGTTTTCAATTGATTAGTTAGTTAAAGGACATAATTGCGTTGTAGACAAATCATTTGGAAGGGGCATCACATGCACATTGTTCCGCTAGCCAATAGCAGCACTCAGATTGTCGTGCTCGCGGCACGGTACTCTGTGACAGCGTAAATTCCAATCTTGAATTTCCAGGGTTGTCATATGCTTTCGCGCACTCGTTCAATGCACACGTATTCCTATGACACGTTCGATATAGTAGGTATTTTAAAAAATTCTCGCTATCGCACCGCGCTCAAAAAAGATCTAGCTATCGATGTGTTGGTGAGACCACGTGAGTGTTTGGCTTGTACACCCTCTCGCCCCCTCTACGTCTCATGCCTACCGTCTTTCGCCTCATACCGCCATATCCAATATTCTGTTTAGATAAAGCATGTTTCGACTTATTTCGTCGCTAATGAAGTTTTTGAATCGGCCTTGCGGTGTGACAGAAAAAGGGCCCATTATTTTTAAACGCACGAGGTCTGCTATTGTCGGTTATTTATAAATATCGTCGATAGGTATTGTAACAATGTCTTCTGTTCACGCTTATTACCGACAAATTACGAATTATTTTACTAGAACTCTATGTAGGTTAGTAGTTTTAAAGTTTTCACTGTATTTGCGTTTATAAATATGCAGTCAAACCAACTACATCGAATTATTATATACATACATATGATTATTCTCTATGATACATTAGTTATTATTGAAAATTAGTATTAACCTCTCAGGCCTCGGGCCTGTTTTTCGAAAAGTCAAAATATTTCCGCTTTCCAATAAATTCCAAATAACTTTAATATTTGTGAACGCATCCGAAAACTAAAAACTGTTTTTGAAAGATGATGAAATACGCTTTCAAATTTTATAATTCGAAATAAACATATAATTTTGTTTTTATTTTATTAATAACTAGCAGACCCGGCCACACGTTGCTGTGGCTAACGAAACACAACGCCATTTACCCAACCTTTATAAAATCCACACCATCCGCTCGCCAGCTGCCCGCTGCGCGCTGCACTTTGCCTAAATTGAATATTTGAATTTCTTGGCTTTTCTCTACTATAATAAGCATTTATTATACACATAAACCTTCCTCTTAAATCACTCTATCTATTGGTGAAAACCGCATGAAAATCTGTTGCGTAGTTTAAAAGATTTATGCGCACATACATTTTGAGCGACTTCATTTTATACTATGTAATGATGATACCACAAAACTTAAATTTCTACTCATATAATTTGGCACTTACCTATCTTATTAAAAAAAAACTCAAAAATGCATATGCAACAAAAATGTATTTTTGACCGATTATCTCTATCTCTACATATTATAAAGTCCCCCGCGCCGTCTGTCTGTCTATTCGCGATAAACTCGAAAACTACTGAACGGATTTTCCTGCGGTTTTCACCAATATACAGAGTATTTCGTGAGGAAGGTTTAAGTATGCAATTTGTCAATGATTTGTGTAAATTGGTTGAAACATAACGATAATTGTTAGAAGTGTCGGAAATAAGTCCAGCCGCCTGGTAGCTTTCATCGAAAACGCTGCACAATCCTTTTGGGATATAACAAAACAATTAATGGTGGGATATTCCTCTTTTATAGATCTACAAAAAAGTCCGCGAAGGCATATATCTATCTTATCACGGTAATCGGGCCTATACTTTTCCTTATATATGTCAATGACATGTTCAGTCTCCCTCTTAATGGAAATGTCATCTCATATGCGGATGACACAGTCATCATAATCGAAGGAATAACATGGACAGGAGTGAATACAGCTGCGAATGCTGACATTAACATATTGAAGGAATGGTTTGATGATAACTTACTCAGTCTTAATGTAGAAAAAACATCCTATATACCTTTTCACCTTACTGATCCTGTAACTGACTTCGATATTAGAGTGATAGTGCACAGTCGTTCGTGTAAAGGAGGAGAATGTAACGATAATTGTAAAATCCTTAAGAAAACCACAGATGTCAAATATCTAGGGATCACTATAGAAAGTAACATGAAATTTAAGAAACATGTCGAAAACTGTGTGAAAAGAATTAGAAAACTTACTTACATTTTTATACGTTTAAGAAATATCCTAAGTCATTCAAATATTAAAATGGTTTACTTTGCTTTTGTGCAGTCAGTATTGCAGTACGGCATAATCGCATGGGGAAGCATCTATAAGAATAATCTTTATCCGATAGTAACAACACAAAAAATGATCATCAAAGTTATTATTAAAAAACCAAGAATTTTCCCAACTAGCGAACTTTTT
The DNA here is from genome assembly GCA_917880885.1 of Limnephilus marmoratus. Classification (NCBI taxonomy): domain Eukaryota; kingdom Metazoa; phylum Arthropoda; class Insecta; order Trichoptera; family Limnephilidae; genus Limnephilus; species Limnephilus marmoratus. The sequence continues at coordinate 17,645,129 of OU862910.1, read as the reverse complement.
GAAAAATTTAAGGTCCTACCGGTTTCAAAACTATTTCAAAAAAGCGCTATTTTAACAGTTTTTAAAGAATCTGAAGTGTCCTCAATACGAAGTATAAGACCTAGAACATGTGGGAACGTATATGTACCTAGATGCAACACGACAGCTGCGCAGCACCATTATGAATATTTAGGCCCAAAGCTATATAACGAATTACCCAATGCAATAAAAAGTGAGAAAAACTATCATAAATTTAAAAAAAAACTCGCATTGTATTTTTACAGATAAGCAAGAGATTATCTTATTGGTATCGATGATTTTCAGATATAATCTGTTGCCTATTATATGTATTTTTCTAATTGTAAAATTTTTTGTAATATCTTACAGTATTTTATTTTCATTTTTGTAAAGTTATAAATATAAGTACTTAGACTAGCTCCCCAATTAGACCCGAGAATATTTCTCTACTAATTGGGTAACCATAAAACCTTATAGTGTAACATAATGTAACATATTATTATTGTAAACATTTACTTTTTTTTCTAAATAAAAAAAAAAAAAAAAATCTTTTACGGATAGCTTACTATACACATTATATCTAAAATGCAATTGATAAGAATAATAAGATAAGAAGATAGAATGCGTATAGTAAAAGATAGATATATGCCATCGCGGACTTTTTTGTAGATCTATAAAAGAGGAATATCCCACCAAGCGTTGTTTTGTTATATCCCAAAAGGATTAGGCAGCGTTTTCGATGAAAGCTACCAGGCGGCTGGAATTTTTCCGACACTTCTAACAATTATCGTTATGTTTCAACCAATTTACACAAATCCTTGACAAATTACATACGTAAACCTTCCTCACGAAACACTCTATCTATTGGTGAAAACCGCATGAAAATCCGTTCAGTAGTTTTCGAGTTTATCGCGAACAGACAGACAGACAGACAGACAGACAGAAAGACGGCGCGGGGGACTTTACTTTATAATATGTAGAGATAAAAAAGGTTTAAAAATAGCCCACCTTAAGTTTTTTTCTAATTAAAATTACGATAACGAAAAAGATAAAAGCACTTACATATTTTATTAGACAATTAAATCTAAATGGATTTATTGTGTTGTGTGTATCATACGTGTGAGTTGACATGTTTGTAAATAATAATGTTTAAAATGTTAGATATATCGCTTGCTGAGGTTTGATTTGTACTCCTGTATTTTTGAGTTTCTTTAAGCAGTAAATACAAAAAAGGATGTGTTAGTTCGTTCAAAATTCAATAAAAAATGTTGGTCTTTTACCTATAGATAGATTTACCTACACATTTTTTTTAAATATTTATTACAGTCAGTTTGAAATAAAGGAAACAAATATATAATTTTTTTAAACTTCAAAACTTTTTATTTTTATTTTCAACTTTATAAAACCTTAAATTGTAATATTTAATTACATGAAGACAATATTAGCGAAACTTCAACCCAAGGCTTCAGGCCCAACTTCATAGTACAAAAAAAAAGTGCAAAAATCACTTACTTCGCAATTTTTGCAATAAAATAAAAGCACTTAGAAAAAAAACCAACAACGCTAAAGGCTTTGTACCAGTTCACATAAGGAAAAAGGTTGAAGCAAACGTTTTACGTATGAGAAAAGCTATAGTTTGAGCAGTAAATTACAGAAAAGAGCAAGAAAACACGGCACAAAGTGATAAAGTAAAAAATCTGAAAATGGACAAAAAAATGCCGCAAACCATGTTTTTGGTGATCATACAAAATGTTCGTCATACTATTGCAAGTCGGAGAAGTATACTAATGATCCAAATTTAGTAAGCGATCTTCAAGATTGTGGAACAGGACTGATATTCAACAATTATTGTCGTCTCTAATAGCAAATGCAGAAAGTCTTATTATTAACGTGACAAATAACACTGTGGAGCAATTCAACAACGTTATAGCCAAATTTATAGGCGGAAAAAGAGCAAATTTTACAAAAATGGGATAACTTCAGCAGTTGAGCTTCTTGAGCAGTAACTTCGTGGAATAGTGAAATGACAACCCATTCACGAATACAAAAAAAATCCAAGGCCACAGTCCTGGCAACTACACGAAGCATTTTATTGAAAGAAAACGACGTTCGAAGGAGACAATACAGAGGTGTCGAAAAATAAAACTAAGGTATTACGAAAACACGACAGAAAAGAGAAAAAAAGTTACAGGGCCTGATGAAAATTATGGTCAATTGGAATTAGATCCAGATATGCCAGCTGAATTATTTGAAACGATAAAGAGGAATTTTTCAAAGAATTATCTCCATCGAATAAGGATGAACTCGAAAGGAATACGGTGGGCCAAAGCAATAATAATTTGTGGACAATTGAAAGGCGTAAGCGGCTTACAGCTTCTAACTTTGGACAAAAATATGTAAGCTACGGCCAAAAACTTCAGTTGCGAGAGTATTAAACTCGCTACTGTACTCGCCATTTAAAGGAAATATGGCCACAAATTATGGGAAAGAAAATGAAAACCAAGCAATTGAGCAATTTACAAAAGAAACAAAATTAGAGGTATTCGCCTGTGGACTATTTATCGATGAAAACAAAAACTTTTTAGCGGCAAGTCCGGATGGCCTTTTTGGCAAGGATTCTATAATTGAAGTGAAATGCCCATATAGTATAGTAAATATGTCACCAGAAGAAGGATTTGAACAAAAAAAATTGATAACTGTAAAATTGAAGACAATGCTTCAACATTAAAACGGAATCACAATTACTTCTACCAAGTACAAGGCCAGTTACACATTACTCGTCGTAAATACTGTTATTTTGTCGTGTGGAGTCCTAAAGGTTTGTCGTATGAAAAAATTGAAAGGGACGATTCAATCTGGCAAAAAATTGAACCACTGTTAGAAAAACTCTACCACCAATGCCTTTTACCAGAAACAATTGACGGTCGCATATCAAGAAATTTACCGGCGAGAGAAAGATCTAAATCATAAATTGTTTAAAATTCATTGTATAGTGGTAAAAAATTTTGTACAATAAAGTGTTTACAAACAAAAAATTTCAATTAATCACTGAAGGCAATGTAAGCGACTCTCAACTAAAAATTTGAAACAGATTTTTTTTAAAAACATAAACCTCACATTGGAGGCACCGAGGAAAAATAATCGCTCAGGGACTTTGTTGGAGAAGTTGTTGGACATCATTGGAGAAGCTGTGTGGAGGGTATTTTTAGGATAAGGAAGGAAAGGAAGTTTTGGGTAGGGAAAAGGTAGGTAAAAGTATGAAATGATGGTGGAGAGTCCAGCTGTAGAGATCAAAAGATCTTCCTCTTCCAGTTTCTCCCAATCCGGCCCGCCACGCAGTAAGTGGACAAAATTATCCGCCACCAAAACCCATGCAGACCTCATCCGTGAACCCGGGAACCCAGGCTCTGTCACCAAACATAGAGGACCACTTGCGGTGACCAAGTGGCGGGGGTGTTGGTTATCCAATAAATGGTTCCCGGGGCGATGGTACCTAAAACGCCTCCCAAATTGAAAATTTTTTATAGTACTTGACATAAAAAAATTTAATTTTGCACAATTTTAGTATGAAAGCTCGGTCAGTATTGGTATACCGCGATGAGTCACTAAACAGAAAAAAAACGAATAAAAAATATCGATTACTCGGGCAAGGACAACACTAGTCTACCGATAAAATTCTTTACATCACTACTTCGCATTATATGTATGTATTTGTCAAAACCCACGTTCCCCGGCCCCCCTCAGGAGAAATGAGCGAAAGGGACACCTGCACGTCGGGCCGAAAATACCTAAATAAAATCTTCGAAATCGATGTTTTGTATTCCCCATTTTTCTTCTCCAAAACTGGACGGATTTAAAAATTTTTTTTTACTAACTGTATTAAAAGAAAATATTCTATGTCGGTACGTTTTGCTTTTTTTCAAAATACATTGTTTAGTTTGTATACTGAACGTTTTTTGACGGCGTTTAAATTAGGCAATTTTATTCATTTTTGGAAGGTCGTAACTTCTATGAGAAGTAAATTATCAAAAAAAAACAAAACGTACCGACACGCTAGTGGTCAATATCTATATTATGTAAAAAAAAATTTTGCTCTAGGGTCAAAATCCAGAGAGATAAACGGGGAATACGTTTGTATAGAAAAGCGCAGCTAGTATTTCCTCTAAATGAGTAAAATCTTAAATTATGATATTTAATCATTGAAGACGATATTAATCAATCTTAAAAGAGAAAGATTTGGTTTCATTTTTCTCAAAAGAAAAAGATTTTGGCATCTGGAAATTGAATCCACGACCTCTACTTTGCCGGGACATTGTTCTAACCACTAAGGTAATATAAAATTCCGTCATTTTAAACTGTATCATACTCCGATCACTGGTACATGACCACAATCCTCTTTTTTTCTTTTTTAACACTTGAAAAACACGAACAACCATATGGTATCCTGACTTACAAAGACATTTCACAGCTTTATTATCGTGTAAATGACCTTTCGAGTATCGAACTGAAATTAAATGAACCAAGAAATTCAACAGGCTTTTATCTCAAAAATGGAAAAACAAGCAATAATTTTGTTGGAAAACGAAACCAAAAAAAAAATCTTGGACATGTGATGATACATCCAGAGAAGTATGAGATCCTGCATCTCATAATGCAGGGAAAGATTGCCGGAAGACGGGGCCCTGGAAGAAGGAGAACCTCATGGCTGAAAAACCTGAGACAGTGGTTTGGCCAGTCTACCGTGGAGCTGTTCCGGGCCACAGTAAACAAAGTCCGCATAGCCAACATGATAGCCAACGTCCGTTGAACGGATAGGGCTCAAGAAGAAGAAGAAAAACGATACCACATTTCGATCTGAAATGAATTTCATTTAACTAGCAATTCCAAAAAATTAAACACAGATTTCATAAGATTAGACAATTCGTGAGATTGTACTGCTACATTTAATTAGATTTTTTTTAATTAGATTTTTTTTCTATCGACGAGATTAACAAATCAATATAAACTATTAATTACTTAAGATTTTCATTTATAATTTTTTCTTAAAGATGTTAAAAAAATTGTTATCTTGAAAAGTTATAACTCGTTTCATTATTTAGCCATAATTAATACGTAATCTCAAAACAAAGCTCTCAGCATAATGGATGGCTTAATTTATCTTGAAAATTAGAAGCGGAAGATAATTCATGTTAAAAATGACATGTGAATGGAGTTGTGTCGGAAACTAACTGCCACAGGCCCGCCTATCAAAAGAACTTGATAAATCTGGGTTCACGAGACTTTTATGTATTAAATCTTATAAAATAAAAATAATATTCTTGCAGTGTAGATAAGATTGCGTGAGACAGAATATTTTGGGATGTTGACCTCTACATCCGGACCAACATCTTGCACCGCGGTTAGAGGGATGGATTCATATGTCACCGACTTCCAGTACACCTGAACACCAGATTCGTACTATTAACTTCATCTTTATCCTTTCTTTAAAAAGACCTTCTACGCAGCATCCCCAAAGATTGGGAAATTAATTTCCTCATGGCCTTCTGTGTCGAATTAATGTTAAAAAATTAAGATAAGAAGATTATATATTATTATAAATTTATCTAGACCTATGAGGTCGAGCGAGCTCGACTTTGAATCCGGAGGTCGCGTAATATTGCATTAATGCACGTGATTTGAAATATTCCTATGTGGTCCTGCGAAATGTGTAAAATTATTCAAGTTCAATGAGCTTTTAATTTAAAAAATTGGTACTGATATAAGTGTAAAGTCATTTTTCAGGCATTTTTATTGATGTATATTTAATTTAAAAAATTAAAATGAACATTTTGTTAATTTTTTTTTTTTTTGCATTCTCACCAGCATTTGGTTCCTTAGAACGGGCAATCTGCCTAGCTAGGAACTAATATCGACCCACAAGACATAATAACACTTGTACACATTTTATAGTTATTTTTCAATGTTATTATTATGTTATTTTTTCCATACAAATGTATCAAATGTAATGTTATAAATAAATAAATAAAATAAAATATCACACAAGCGAAAAAGTAAGTAACAAATGTATTTTATTAATTACGAGTATTAATTACTTATTTGATATTGTACTTGTTTTGTTTAAATGTGTGACTGACAGATGGGGGTCGATGTCGTTATTTTTCATGTTTACTACTTTAAGGTAAATTTCTAAAAAAAATAAATTTTTTAATACTAAAGTACCTAATTCGAATTATTCCCGGTACTAAAGTGTATTTTAAACGTGTCCCTATTTTGCAAATATTTACCAATTATGTAAATTTCATAATAATACAAAACATTTTGTATATTACGAAATTTACTTCTTTGGAATTCCACCATGAATTGTCAGCATCAAAAAGAGAAATATTTTCAGCTTTACAAATCGTACAATTATAATATCCCGTGATATATCGCTAGTATGAAATAATAGACAATACATTGGCGGCACCTTCCAGAGTGATAAACTCTTACATTTGTCCTGGTGAACAATCCTCGACAAATCCCAACTGCTCACTATGGGTCTTCATGGTGGTGGGAAAGTGCCTGACTATTCAGATCTGGTCACCAAACAAGGCTAAATCCATTTCAAGCAACAATCTTGTTTCCGAATGGTTGTCATTCGCCAGGACAATACCCAGAATATTTTCCAAACTACCAGCTCCTTCAACGAAAGAAATCAATTAAAAAGTCATCATAATATATTTTTTACAAACTTTCGTTCAAATGTTTTAAACGCGTTGCTTACATACCCGCAGGGTAAAACACCAAAGGGAACCAAAAAATGAATTTTAATAGGTAAAATATCAAACAATAAATAATTATTATCACACCACCGATCAAACTCGTATTATTTATATGACGTCACTTCTAATAGAGACGTTTTTTTAGGCCGGGCTCGAGCAAAACCACCTCAACCCAGGCCAGAACACAAATTTCATTCTACCTTATATAGAGTATTAAGGGACGTACGTGACTTACTCCTGTGAATCCTGACATTATTTGGAGTAAAAAACGTGAATAGTGTTTTGGTCTCCGGTGACATTTTTCATTAATTTTTTTGTTCAACTTAAAATATAAAAATCACTACGTATTGGTAGTTTCGAATGAGGCGTTGAACGAGTACTCGGCTGAATGACCAGTGATGACATGTGGTAGAATTTTAATGATTGGTTTAAAAAAAAATTAAAACTCGCACGCTAAAGAAAAGTCAACGGAGACCAATTTTTTTTAACATTTTTTTAATTCAGTGTCTGTAATCACTGGATAAATCAAGCCAAGAACGTTTCTTAATACCCCGTATTAGTGTATTTTTTACATTTAAAATGTGTCTCCTTGCCTAGCAATTATTTTGCTAAACAAAAATTGTGTGCGGTAAAAGTGAAATCTTCATAAAAGTAAATTGGACCAGACTGGAGAGGCTACGAGTGAGGACAATTAATCTATCTCATTCTCTCTCAGGCTCAATTCTACAGATGTATGTGTTTGTCTCTTTTCAGTGTCGCTTTTTCGTTTTATCGAGTTTCAAATCATACTCAATTCAAAAAACCACAAATACCGATATATTTTTTGATTCCCTCCCTCTATTTAAGAAAAACATTTTTAGCACACTGAATTCGCACACATAACACACACATCCTCACACATCCACACACTCACACGCGCATTCACACACATACAATCTCTCTCACACACCCCTCTCCTTCAATAATTTACTAATTTAATTTAGGTATAATGTATTATTTATCTCACAAAAACATAATCATATAACAGCGACATGTCATTGGTACCAATTATTGTATTAATTCTATAACTTTGTAACTATTTTCCATTATGTAATAATGTACTGTTTGTTTCTGCAAAATAAAATAAAATAAATAAATAACGGTGCTAAAGAAGTTATCACTTCAAAAAAAATTTTTTTCATTAATTTAAAGCATTCGCAAAAAATGTTTTATCCCTTGAAGGCCAGCATTTCAAATTTGGTATAACTATCTTCTATTTATATACGACTATTTTTTAAATAAGAGTGTCTGGGGCAGGAGGACACGCTTGCGGACGGCGTGACTTTGATTTTTATACAAACCTACAGTTTTATTCTGAGATTGATGAAATTTCGCAAACTTGACCCTCAAAATAAAAGGAAGGTGACCGTGTACAATTGATTTGCGGGTTTCTGATAAATAAATAAAAATATAATAATTCAATAAAATAATTAATTGTTCGTATTAATTGAGCGTATTTGTGCAAACGGTGGGAACAGAAGTCAAAATAACATATATATTTAGGAGCATTTTTTATAAATAAGAAGACGACTCGAGTCTGTTTCCTGGCCTAGGTTAAGGTGACTCGAGGTAACTCGAGGTAACTCGAGACCCCGGCGGCGCACGGTCGGTATTATTGTGATTGTGATTGCATGTCGATCAGGCTGATTTACCTCGGACAATAGGCCATCAGCGGCTCGGCGGCACCACGCTTCGGTGCGCCACAGGCAAAATAATTTATTTATTTAGGTTTAATGGATTGACTGCGACATGTAACTGGAACATGCAGGTGGACGCCATACAATACCATATTATATAACCAATTTCTAAATGATTTTTTTCCAGTTTATTACATTCTTATAAATGTGCTGTTTTCAAAATGCCGTTATGGCTGTGTAAAGGTATAATCCAAAAGACAAGACATATACTAGTCGCGTTAGAACTTAGAACGGGTCGTTTTAACGACTCGTTCTTTGGTTCAGCATCTCAGCGTTAGGAGTTAGGACGACTTTAGTAATTCACCCCTTCTACATTGAGTCTTTTTTTAAACCACAACTGAACATATTGAAATTTGATATTAGCTGATCAACTAAAACCTATTGCCTACTTATGCGTATAGGTAATTAAATTAATTTGTTTTTTAACTCCTTTATTTTTTCCATCTAAACCATATCTAACATAAGAATAATAATAAAATTTCAGAAGTTTAATAATGGCACTCGAACGTGAAACCAACACATTATTCTGATAAAAAAATACTTGTTTATGTCCCTTTACAAAAACAATATTTATTGAAGTTTTAAGAGAGGCTTGACATGAGATTTTGAAGAAATTACAGGGATTGTTCAATATTTAAAAATCTTTGAAGGTTAGCTTTAAATTGAATTTTTATTGCATTGAGGGTATTGTGTTTTAAATTTTGATTCCTGCTTTGCACTTGAATTTATTATTATAATTTTTGTTTTGTTATTTACTTGATTTATAAAGCAATCTTATCTGAAGGTAAAATAATATAGCGCGAGTCGTAGGTCCCAAGAAAAATCATCTAATTCAAACGTGTTTTTATATCATAATATCAGTTTACTGATTTGTTTTCATTCGATAAACATTTGTTGTGGGAAAGCGTTTAAGAAAAAGCTCCCAAAAAGATTCTTATTGAAATTCAGAGGATTGTCCTCGACAAATGCTTTTGTAACTGTGACAAAGTCGCTGTTGCGGTTAGAGATCTGTGAATGGCGATTTGTGTAGTATTGATGCCAGTGACACGGTGCGACGAATATAAAATACACCGGAGGTGACGCAAAACTTAGGTGGGCCGAACATTCCTGGATTGTGACACTGTACAATTGTAGGTGCAAATCGCGGTTTCTGGATTTGAAAAGAAATAATAATAATAATAATAATATTTGGCTAATTTATATAGCGCCGTTTTTGTGAGAAATCACCTCAAGGGCGCTGTACAGTACAAGTAAATACGTAATAAAATTGGTAAAACTATGATTTGTAATTATAACTAGTGACTTATATCTAAGACTTGTAACTATTGGCTTAATCTAAGTCTTATAGCTAGTGACTTATGACTAAGACTTACGATAGTTGACTTAAAACTAGTGGATTAATGACATACATATTTACAACTGTGACTTAAAGTTACAGACTTAAAACTAACATAAGTACCAACATTTCAAAATACTTATTTGCCATTGTTGTCAGTGATTATGATAACATTAAAAACCAAACAACAAACAAGTTCAGTAGGTATATGTACAAACTCGCAACATAGATAAGTTATTGCTGCGAGTCGAAGCAGTTTGAGGATTTACAAATTTTATACATAGGTACATACACATTTTATACATATTATATTCTATTTTTAGTGTTATTAACGCCAGAAGAAGGAGGTAGTTCTTATATAATATTACTATTATGAACACGGGTGAAATAATGATCTTAATGGAATTATCGGTGCAATAATGATCTTACCTGGATTTATAGGAACATACACAAGCTTATCTTAAATTAATGAAAATGCATTGTCGTGGACATCAACAATTATAGAATGACGAATTTAAGGAAACGAGTGTCTGAAAAGATGCGTTTTTGGCTTGGATCTAAATTCCGCTGGGCTGGTTATGCATCTCAGTTCCATGGGAAGTTTGTTCCAAGCCTCAGGGCCAGATACTCCGAATGCACGATCACCAAACTTAGTGTTCGGATTTCGCTTAAGTATTTTTAACCTTCCGATTGCAGAAGATGATGCTGATCTAAGAGTTGACTGTCTTAGACCAATATTTTCAGGAATGCACAATTCAGATATATAGGGTGGAGCCATTTCATTTATAGCTTTAAACACTATCGAGCATAGTTTGTATTGGATCCTTTCAGGACACTTCAGCCAGTGAAGATTTCGGAGGTGTTCCGAAATGTGCGAAAATTTGGGTACCCCGGTGATAAGTCGTGCTGCGGCATTGAACACTGATTGTAGTAAATATTCAGGATAGTATACTGATTCATAAACAGATTTCGAAATCAAAAAAAAAATGTGACTCGATGATTTAGCTGTGCATATGGAGGGAGAGCTTTAATTTTTAGTTATTCTCAATTAAGTGTGATTACTGATGCTTCTAATAATTTGCGTTTCTATGAACGATGGATCAAGAATAATACCAAGACGAAATGTGATTTTAAAGTTAATATACCATCCAGTTATATTAAAAAAAATTATATTCCATCCTAGAATGTTTAGTTATGATTCCTACGAAAGAAAATTGCAAGAGAGCGTCCTAAATAAATGTGCGATTAGATTTATATTTTTATAGCAATTGGGAATAAATGCATAGAATATATCATCAAACATTGGCATAAGATACAAAGTAAAGTGGAAAGCGATTGTACCCTTTTACGTTCATAGCGAAAACACTGATGTACAAATCAAAAAACCTCAATGGTTTCATTCAATTGTAATTCTAGTGAAATGTAGGATAAATATATATTTTACGTGCCCATTGGAGTTGAACTGTCTCATTGAATTCTTGTAATTCTTGAAATAATAGACAATCAAGAAAAGGGATTTATTCTTAGATCAAAAAAGAGACAAGAACATTCAAGAAGAAACAAGAAGAGATGTGATTATTCGAGAAGAGATAATCAGAGACAAGATAAATGAGACAAAAAAGAGATAAGAAGAAACAAGAAGAGATAAGAAGAGACGAGAACATCCAAGAAGAAGCAAGAAGAGCCAAAAAGAGACAATAATTGAAAAGAAGAGATAATAAGATGCAAGGAAAGTCCAGAAGAGCCGAGAAGAGACGAGAAGATCACAAGAAACAAGAAGAAGCAAGAAGAGACAAGAAGGGACACGGGAAGCAAAGAAGAGATAAGAAGAGCCAAGCAGGACCAAGCGGAGCCAAGAAGAGTCCAGAAGATCCAAGAAAAGGCGAGAAGATTCAAGAAGAAACAAGAATAGACCAGAAGATTCTAGAAGAGCCATGAAGATACAAAAAGATTCTAGAAGAAACGAGAGGCAAGATCCAAGAAGAGCCGAGAAGAGGCAAGAAGAACGAAGATAAAAAGAAAAAAATTATAACGCTCAATCCATTCCTTTATTCCTGACCATCCTAAATTCCAATATTGGCTTATTAGGTTGCCATGTATACCGGTCGATTAAACACCAACCTCCTTCCTATCCACAGAGCATGTGTTTCAAGTCCTAACAAATCAGTGCCCCCTGGTGTACCGGCCTCACCGGGACGAGTGCTCCTGGCTGGGGTGGTACAATCGTATCGTATCGTATATGACTGCATTGGATTACAGCCCAATTAACGTCGAAATCAAAATTTGTCCCGTATTTTTATTTCAGCTTCAGCTCGTTAAAATTGTATTGGCCAAATTTATATTTATCAATATTTATTTCAAGATATATTTTATATCGAGCGATTCTATTTGATCACAGCCTAGCTCTTTAAAAATCAGGACTTTTTCTTTAAAATACATAAATATTTATATGTATATATCACGAAAGCCGCAACATTATGAAATTTGACTGCTTGTTCATTTTTAATTTCACCTAAATTTACAATAGACACCATATTTTTTAATAATTAATTAATTTCTGTAAAATGTTAATAAATCATGTCTAACGTTCACCCTTTTAAAAAGCTTTTCGTAAGTCGCAGTACGAATGCAATACCAACGCAACGTAGTTTTGATATAATTAATAAAAAAGCTTTTACCAAAGTTAATTTTTAAAAACATCGGATTGAAAGGCCCTATATACTGCAGAAAACCTCGTTGTAATCCCATTCTCATAAACGACTTTTAGGATAATAATGTTTTCAACTGATCTCTCAGCAGCAGGTCCAATTGAAAAATAAAAAGCATATTATGTTAAAGTGAAGATAATGTGGTGGTTCTAAGTCGAATCATTATAAACATTACCGAATCGGATATCGACACCTTGGCGCAGAGGTTAGCGCTTTTGCCCGCAAAGGGAAAGGTCCTGGGTTCGAGTCCAAGAGGTGCAAATATCCTTTTCTGGCTTTTCTGTTTCCAGATTTTCGATTGAGTTTCGCTAATATTGTCTTCATTTAATTAACATATTATGGGACTTGCGTTGTCCAATTATGAAGATATTTGGCAAATTACCACCTGAAGTCAAATTATTGAATTCAATGTCTTTGATAAAAAAAATATACATATTTAATAAAATAATATGTGTAGTATGTACCTATATAATTAAATGATGCTAAGAATTCTAAGGAGTAATTAAATCATTATGCATTTTTGATTAGAAAATTATATTATTAAATATACTAAAATCGGTTGCGACTTAGTCTGTCCGTCAGTTACTCCGGTTCAATGAACTCTAGAACTTTTAGTTTGAATTAAAGTGAAATAAGGTATTTTTAACAGTATTTTTTTTATTGTAATTTTGAATATTGGATTTGTCGAGCATTCAAACTACGTATGATTTTTAACGGGTCTGGGCTAGTTGTGAATAAAATATGATTATATGACTTTAAATAATACGTGAAGTATGGTGCTGGTTGAAATCTTTACTCTATTTCGGTGAAGAAGAAAATCTGTCGGACGAGCGGACAGCTTAGATTTGATTTGTATATTATTTTCAAAAACTCTGTGTAAAGCCCGGGCAACGTCGGAGACTTCAACTAGTATAAAAATAATGAAAGGTTGAAAAATTTAAAAAAAAGTGTTTCTTCCCTTGTCGGTTAGGTTAGGTTTCAATTGCGAATGTCGTGCGACTCTTGAGCGATGTAACTAATTATTATTGTAAAAAAACTCTATTTTCTCTTTACATTTTTGACGTGTGTTTGTATGGCATCCTCACAGCGATGTTACAGATGTCGTGTCAAGAAGCCGCCGTTTAACGTTCAGCAGTGGCATGGCGTGTTCCTCCGACACGTGAAACGTGTCCCATGTGACACGTGGTCCAAACGACGCCCACTAAAGCGCTGTCCCATGCAAAATTGCTTCCAATATTGTCCGGCTCCCAGTGAATGATGTGAAATGCCATCGGAAGGGATCCGTTGACTTGGCAAAAAGAGGCCTTTGTTACGTAGTTTGCGACGTTTGACACGATTTATGTGAGAAAATCAGTTACCTTTTCTGGAACGGGATGTGTTTCCGGAATAAATGTTATTCACACTCGTGAAATAACTATATTTCTGGCTTAATGCAAGAAGTGGTTATATCAAATTTATGAATCGCTCAGGAAAGTCAAAGTCAAAGAAAAAGTCTGAATCAATAAATCGACTTTTATATTAGACTAGCTGGTTCCCGGCATGCGTTGCAATGCCATATTCAAAGAAATTAATAAAACAATTTATTTCTTTGAATATGGCGTTGCAACTGACCAATGGACCAATTGTCCACGGGAAAGGTCATCTCCCCGCAAGCACTTTCCCGTGCGTCCCCGTTCCCCTCCCGCGTTTCCCTTCCACCTTCACCGCCTACCCTGACCCCTCTCCCGCTCCCAAACCCCCTCCCACGTTCCATATATTCAGTCCCAGTACACTCAGTTTTCAAACAGCTCGCGTGCCACCTATTGCAATTTTTTTATTCAAATTTTCATTTTTCATCTATTAGAAATATTCATTTTTATATATTATACGAACAATCAATCTAAATTGGTAACTAAAGAGGTACCTATTTAAAATATCTATAATTTTAAAAATTCATGGACAATTATTTTCTTACGAAAAAAACAGCTGCCTGCTAAATTCATATTCATTAAACGCGCAAACTGTCAAACGTGCGAAGTTAAAATAGTCGTTAAGTTTTCTGAAATTATCCAATTTTCTGCGCAATTTTCTAAATTTTTCTTTCCGTAAGAACCTTCTACAGAGTATTAGAAAACTAAAAAAAAAAAGATGAATGAAATAGGTAAAGTTGTTCTGAAGTTATGGCGTGACCAAGGGAAACAGGGATTCAATTTTGTATATATAGATAGGCCACAATCATCAATCCAGAGCATCTGACCTAGGTATTCATAGCATTCAAATAAGGGATGTTTTTCATAGCAATCAAATTATAAAAAACTTACAGGGGCACTTTTAACATAAATCCCCAGATTTGTACACTTAATTATTTTGTACCTGTGTCTTTAATTATTATTCAAGATACTGTTTTATTAAACTTCGGGAATGAACCTGCGTAAAATATGGTAAACGCTCGTTTTATTTTTACAGCCACAAAAGCTGGGTTACGATAGATAATAAAATTTAAAACCTGGTCGTGGTTTTGAAAAGAGATAAAATCGATTTTTTTTTATTGAAAACAATAAAAAAAACTGCAAAAACGTCACATTAACTTTTTTATATTTATTTTTAAATGAGGTTAGGTTATTACCCAGCCTCTCAAGATCTCCTTTTTAAACACTATTCTTGTTCCTGGCGCCGGCGTTTCTCAGAGTTGTGGATGATTGGAGTGAAGTTAATGTAGTCCTCCTTTTTATCGACAGTGTAGTTCTCATTCTTCCCGCCTGTGGTGAAAGCAGTGCCACTGCACCCTGGCGGTAAAGCGGCGACCGTAGGTACTACCTACTAGGTAGGTACTTACATCCAAATGTGCAAAGGGTGTAACAGCATTTACCCGAAGGATTTTATCCAGCAATTCCTGAGCATATTTGGAATTTAAAAAATGTATGATTATGTCATTTTGGCGTCCAATGATATTTTTTTTACTAAAAACAAAAAATATATTTAAAAAATATCACTGATCACACTCCCACACATCGCGACGGGAACACGTGATACGCGCTATATTCGTGTGTTACCGTGCTGCTGAAACGAGATGGAGTGCTTATCACGTGAACCGCTAGGATATTTCCGATTACTCAGGTGCCACTGTGTGATGGAAAATATCATCTGACAGCAAAACATATTGACATCTACATATTTTACTCCTTCGGGAACGTGCTGTTACATCCAGTATAAAATCTTTAAAAATCACCACTGTATTTTCCGTATTTCCTTTTGAATAGAGCACCTTTGTTCTGCAGATCCGAAATCTGTAGCGTTTCTTTGCTCTAGTGCTCAGCATTCAAAGTTTCCGACGCACGGAGTGGAGGTAGTTTGTCAAACACGTCGCTAGTTTTGTAATAATACATTCAGAGTCTGGCTGCTGGATGCTGGCTGTAGGTTTACCGGTTGCTGGCAGTTTGCATTTGTTCCCGGGATCAGTGATCCTCAAAGGAGCTGCGGAATAACTTTAGAGGAAGCCGGTGCCGAGAGACGGATGCATGTGGTGGAAAAACGATACGTTAGGCAAATATCTGCGCTACCAGATGTACGAACAGATTACAGACGTATGATGATCGAACGGACTTTTTGGTTTGGCGGAAAAGTGATGTACGTTTATGAGGAACGGATGTTTGGCCATTTTCATACAAAACTTAAATTTGGATTCGAAGTCAAAATACCAATCAAACTGAACAATTTTTTTTCTAATCAAAATTTGTAATAAATATCGAGTACGGATAATAGCACAGATAATTTTTTTTGTTTAAATTTTTTGATTTATATTAATTATTTTTTCAATAACCTATAGGACTGACCCAATTTAGTCTGATTTTGGAGTAAGCTTTGGTATTTTTTGTGAGGTTCTCATAATTATTAAAAAATATTCTTGCCCTACCTACAACTGAGTTCATATAATGAAAATTAAAAAAATAAAATAAATAGCCCAAAAAGGTCATTTCTTTAGACATTTAAATTTTTATACGATTCATTTGTGTTAACAACCTCAATCAGTAATTTTAATTTATCCACATCAAAAAACTTTTTTTTACATTTTTATTTTATATTTCATCATATTTTTACAGGGTGTTGAGAAACTTACTTAACTTACTTTTAACCATTATTTAATATTATTTGGAGTAAAAAAATGTGAGTGAAATTTTGGCCTCTGGTGACATTTTTTTCTGAAAAATGTAAAAAATTTGTAGGTGTTGGAGGCAGCGTTAAGGGTTGGCCCGTTACTCGGCTGAGTGACCAGTGACAACATGCGAAAGATTTTTTTGTTGTTTGATTTTGAATAAAAAAAATTGAAAAAAAAAAACAAACAAAAAAAATATGATGAAATATAAAACAATAATATAAAAATGTTAAAAAATGCTTTTTGATGTGGGTAAATTCTAATTACAAACGACCGATTGAGTTTGTTAACACAAATTTGTCATATATGAATTAAAATTTCTACCTAAGAAATGACGTTTTTGTAATATTTATTTTTCATTGTATGAACTCGGTGAGAAGGACAAGAATATATTTTTATATTTTTTTACGGTAACTCCACACGGGAGGCCTCGAGGAAAATAATTTCCCTCGGGGCCAATGTCATCTTAGGAGATGCTCTATGGAGGGTTTTTTAAGGAAAGAAAGAAAAGGGCAAACACATCGGCCGCCAAGACCTTGACAAACCTCATCCCATGGACCCGGGCACCCCTACCAAGTCACCAAACGTAGCGAACTCTTTTGGGGGGAGCGATGGCAGAGGTGTTGGTTAACCAATAATGGTTTCCGGGGCGGTGGTACCCATACCAGCCTCCCAAAAAATTATAATTAACTCTCATAAAATGCCATAGTTTCCTCCAAAATCGGGCTAAATAAAGTTATTCAATGACCTATTGGTCAAATGAAATAATTAAAACAAAAATTTCTAATTGAAAGAAAAATCTGTTTTCAACCTATTCTATGTTTAGTCATAACTCGTGATATTCTAAACAACTGTCTGTATTCCGTTTCTCCAAGCTCGAACGTATTATGATCGCATATACGATGGGACATCGTTCAATTCTAAGAGCTTCGTTAGTCTATCTCCGTTCATTGAAAAGCCAGTAATATCATCACTTTGGTTGGGCAGGGTTCACTTTACCTTTTTCTGAGATATGAGGTGTTGCAAAGACGATTCTCCTAATCACCTAATTCTGTTTTTGAAGTTGAAACTCGTGCTCAGTATTTTAGTTCTTTCTCTAAACATAACAAGTTATTTCAAGTAACCAACATTTTCATTCTGAACGATGATCTCATCAGGACCATAGTGAGAGATCTTCCACTATGGAACGAGAATCTCTTATTTAGATGGTTTGTTGATAAAAATATCTAAGTTCTGACACTATCTGCGATTGAGAAAACTTACACAGAGTAATGAACACTTTCGTGAAAATTATTTTTTAATCTCCGCTGTACAATCTTCTTAATGTAATTGTTTTTTTAAGTGAAAGTTAAAACAAAGGAAATTTAAAAAAGAGATACTATCGCTTTAAATTGATAGTTGCCTCCAAAGGCTCCGCACAGCTCGCCTGAGCCGCCGCCAATTAGCAAATTATTAAAGTAAGTAGTCAAAGGGATTAAAATGCTTAAAAAAAAGGTGACCGGACAATTTGACAATGTGCAATTTCATCACTCCTTTCACAAATCAGTAAAATGATAAACGTCAACAACTTGGATGGGTTAGGTTATGGTCTATTTAAAAACATCATCACTTTTAAAGGCTTTTCAAAGGGGTGTTGAAAAGCTAGTATGTTGAGTTGTCGTGGAACCTAAAAAAATATATTATTAAAATAATATGTTTTTTTAGTAATAAGACTAATAAGTAATACTGAAAAGGGTCTGAAGATCAACGGAGTTGTCATTAATAACATAAGATACGCAGATGATACTATATTATTAGCTGACCTCCAAGTATGACCTCCATGACCTATTAAATCTTGTTAATGATGCTGGTGAGCAACTGGGTCTAACAATCAACGTCAATAAAACTAAATGGATGACATTTGGACGACTAGATCACTCTAAATCAGTGATACAATTAAATGGTTGCAATGTCGAAAAGGTGGAAAGATTTAGATGCCTCGGCAGTATTCTCACGGAGACTCTTGACCCAGATGTCTACATCTCTAAGTTTGGTGCAGAATTGAAGCAGCAAAAACTGCGTTCATTAAAATGAAATCCCTCTTCTGCAATGACAATATCAGCTTAAACCTAAGGCAGATAATGCTAAAATGTTATGTGTGGTCGGTCTTGCTGTATGGATGTGAAACATGGACCTTGAAAGTAAATACCATGAACACGTTAGAGGCTTGAAATGTGACTTCACCAGAGAATGCTCAAGGTCCCATGGACCGACATGATCACGAACACAGAAATTCTCAAGCGGGCTAGAGCAGATAGAGAACTGCTTTCATTAATAAAAATCAGGAAAATTTCATATCTGGGTCATATACTTCGAGGGGAGAAGTATCACTTGCTACATTTAATGTTGAAAGGCAAGATAGAGCGTCGCCGAGGGCCTGGTAGGAGACAAATGGCTTGGCTGCGAAATATACGAGAGCCGACCGGCATTAGAAGTGTGGAGGAGCTATTCCGGGCAGCGCAAGACAGAGAGAGATTTGTACTCGTTTGAATTGAGTTGAATGTTTTAAGAATGCGGGAAACGGGGGAATTGGCTTCAGCGTTTGTTGTGTTACAAGCTCTAATAAAACAAACGTTATATATGTTTATTTATTAAGTTAATCAAAGAAGAAGGTAATATAAGTAAATCTTAATGAAATAGACATAGAACAAGACACAGAAAATAAAAAGATAACGCTCGCAATTGCGAATTAAACCTTAGATCTCTGTCTTACCGGGACAACGCCTCTAACTACTCGGCCATGTGATCTAATTTTTTTAACATCATTTTTGTCCATCTCACATTTCAAATTCAGGAGTACCTTACAATATTATCCTCAACCAATTTTCAAATTTTTATTAACTTAATTGCTGTTTGGATGAGGCTGACGTGGGTTGTTATTGTGGGTTGAAAAATATGTTTTCAAGTTGGAATATGTAATTTCAAACGAATGTCAACTGTGAATTTCGATTAAAAAAATATATTGCACACATATTTTTCTCTTGTACTCGAACATTACCCTATCAAAAATATTTATAATTTAATTATTGTTTGTTATTACACACATTTTAATTAATTACCTACGTTAAAAGCGTTAAAGTTAAAACAAGCCAACAAGAACTATCTGTGTGTATGCTTTTTGATACGTAGTGGTGTATTTTGGTGGTTTCATTCAGTATGCTGTACATAGAGGGTCAATGGCTCATTTTGCCATCAGGTAACTTTTAGGATGTTTTTTTGTGTTTGCTTTGGATCCTGACTGCTTTGGGCCGACCATGTGAACAGATTTTTTTTCCATGAACCCCACACAGAAAGCCATGAGGAAAATAATTTCTCTCTGGCCTATGGCACCTTTGCAGATGCTGTGTGGAGAGTATTTTTAAGGAAAGGAAGACCGGAAGCTCTGTGAAGAAAAAGGTAAGAGGTGTGGGTAGGAATCTAGGGGCACTGTGTCCAGGAGTGACGGGTGTATGAATCCATTCCTCCGGCTATAGTCCGAGGTGTTGGGTGGATAGAGACCAGTAGGATAGGTCAAAGAGTCTCCCCAAACTGGCCTCTCCCGATCTGACCTGCCACGTAGCTGGTGGAAAGACGGATCCACCATCCGATGAACCTGGATACCCCTCGTAGTCATTAAACGTGCGAACCACTTGAGGTGACCTACGAAAGAGGTTTTAGGTATCCAAGAAATGGTTCCCGGGGCGGCAATACCCATAACCACCTCCCGAAATGTGATAAACAAAAAAATCATATTTCTTCACTAAACAATCACTAACCCCCTTCGTCCTAGTTAAATTTAAAAAATAACTTTTTTTTTCATTTTAATTTTTCAAGTATGTTGTCGTGTCCTAGTTTAAAAAAATTAATAGGTATTTTGCAGCTCTTTAGCTCATGATGTAAGGTAAGTTTCTTACAGAATAATTACATTGACCACGAAATGAAAAAAAATTAAGAAAGACGGTCAAATAATATTTTGCTAGAACTCTCTGTTCGATTGTTTTTGCTGCTTATAATTCGTCAAAATAACTCTAGACATTCAAACTGATCCTATTTAAAAAAATAATAATAATAGGTATTTTGCAGCTCTTTAGCTCTTGATGTAAGGTACGTTTCCAACTGAAAATAGTTATATTGACCTAGTAATGGAAAAAAAATTACGAAAGATGGTCAAATTGTATTTAACTCTTTGTTCGATTGTTTTTGCTGCATATAATTCGTCAAAATAGCATTAAACTAGACATTCAATCTTACAAACTCTGCTTTTACAAATGTACAAGAAAGCTAATAATGCTAAACAAAGCAATAAAATGTTCATTTCAACAACAATTGCGTCACTCACGATATAATGGCAAATACCATAAATCATTCTACTAAAAATTAAACACATATTCGTGTATTTTTTTTACTTTAGCGATATCAATCAGCGTGGAGAAATAATGCAACAACGGAATCGGCACGAATTCAATATGTTAGGAATTACGAAAGCCGGGAATCATTAGCGGATATTTGAATTATTTAATGCAATATGCATGTTGTTAGTGAATCGATTTCGCTGGTACGTTGCCCGTGAAACAGGCGAGAGTTTCAATTCGGAGTTATCGTTACCTACAGTTGTAATACACGGTTGTAGTTATTGTTACATTAACCCATCAGGTCCCCTTTTTGAAGTGACACTTCTTAAGCCCCGTTAGTGATTTAAAATTCGGATGAAACGGAAATGCGTCACAAAAACATATTATTTTACGGTTCTCGAATCTAATGTAATGCGGTAAATTCACGACTACGAAGCGCCTGACTCAGCGCCCAGCGAGACATCCAGCGAAACGAGACTCGAAACCTACAAAATTAAAAAAAAAATAAACATTTTTATTTTTGTAAAATCAATATCCGATCTTCAACCACTTTAAAATAAACTGGCAAAAGAAAAGAAAGCGACATCTAGCGACTTTCTAGTTTCACTTCTACTGCGTGTGAATTGCACACACAATTTTTTTTTTATGTGAATACCTCCAAAAGTCTATTTTTTGTGTGAATACCAAGAGTCCCAGCTGCTCTCGTCTGGAGCCAGTGAGACCTTGCATCCCCTATCGGGGTATGTTGTGAGGCTGAAGGTAGTGGGAAGGGAAAAGAGATGGGGAAGAGGAAGGTGAGGAAGTACCTGGCTATTCAGATCTGATCACCAAACACGGCTAAAGCCATTTCAAGCAACGATTCAATTCTGAATGGTGGTTTCAAACAACGCGTTGTTGCAATGTTTCAATTCTTATGAGAAGTTACTGAAAGTTATCCTATCAATTCTAATCGATCGAACATGCTATTTGAGTGGCGGGAATGGGTACCGCCGCCCCGGGAACCTTTATTGGATAACCAACACCTCTGCCATAGGTCACCCCAAGTGGTTCGCTACGTTTGGTGATTTAGCAGGGGTGCCCGGGTTCATGGGGTGAGGTTTGTCTAGGTCTTGGAGGCGGATCTCCAGGATACACCAAACCCCAGTCCGACCCATCCCTTCAACGCTTTTCCTTCCCAGAACTCTCCTCTCCTTCCTGTCCCTAAAAAAAACCCTCCACACAGCATCCCCAAAGATGACATAGGCCCTGAGGGAAATTATTTTCCTCAGGGCCTCCTGTGTGGAGCTCACGTAAAAAATATAAAATAAAAAAAATGCTAGGACCCCAGGTCTTAGACGAATTCTGTCAGAAGGTCAGATAATTTTGTCATCCGAATAAATCGAATATTTCTGGATAAATATTCTCATATTAATTATAAAGGAAAACGTTTAGATAACTTAGAAGCCTGGGAAATAAAAAAAATCCCTTAAAAATAATGAATCTATTATCAACAAACAAAAAATATTGTCTTATGCCTAGTCATGGATATGTTCCCCTACCCACCCACTCTTCATTAATACCTAGCAACGGCTCCACCTCTACCATAATAATACATTGTTCCCATCCATATTTCTTAACTGTCAAATCAGTATACGTTTGCCCTGAAGAAGGAACGGTCGTTCCGAAACCGGTCGGCTTTACTCAAATATATAAGTGGTTCAAACAAAGTTAAATTGTTTCATTTATCTATAATGGGTAACCACAAAATTATAGCTACATTCAAAGTATAATAAATGGTAAATTTGGTTTCGTGGAGGTGCACATTTAATTTTTTCTGTGGTTAAATTCTAGATTTGAATATAAAGCGTGAAGTTTTCTCATTCTAACACCGTTTAGATCATATTTCTCATCACGGCAGTAAGGAAGATACGACGATTTACGTGAAATATATTTATGTGAGTTGTGACAAATTTGGTCTACCGTGATTATACGGGTTAATGTGTTCACCGTTTTATTGACTTATTTTGGGCACACGGATACGCCCGTAACACACTTCTATCATTTTAACTCCGGTGTTTTACCCAAATAATATTCACCTGCAAAATTTGAATCCACATTGTATCTCGCAATATTAACATTTTCTCCCAACATTTCTCTGTTGACCTTAATTAAAACAGAATCGCTAATTATTTTTCGCCGAACGCGATTGGCGATTTTCGCCAAATAATAATATAGCTTTTAAGTTACCTCGCGAAATGAAAATATGTTTTCCTTCAGTGTAATTGAATGGACAAACATATTATGTTTTCGGAAAAGCGATGTTGTTGTTGTTTTTCGTCCACCAATTTTCTTGTTAAAGCGTAAATTCGAATAACCAGGTATTTTTCTGTTTGTTTTCCGTCGCTTATTGTGTTTCATCATGTTTTCTGTTTTACCAGAAATTCCGCCTCCGATCAATTCAATTACTAAAAATACATACCAGAAAGAAATCCATTATTAATATCTGTGGTTAATTTTTGTAAATCAATGTCTTTTCTCATAACTTACTTTAAAATATCAGAGACGTTTGTTTTCACTTCTCCTCGCGTGGCTATTAAAAAACGAAGCGAACAATAAGGTACTTCTTTTTGACAGCTGGTTTGTATGTGTAAACTCCATGGCTTATGATGAAAATGGTCTTGCTAGCTAAATTGCGTTGACCTTATCATGTTTTCTGTTTTCCCAGAAATACTGCCTTCGATTCACAATCATCTCGATTAGTAAAAATAAATACTTAAGTTTTCACTTCTCCTGACATAGTTACGAAGTGGTTTGTTAAAAAACGTAACGAACAATAAGGCACTTCTTATTTGACAGCTAGGTTGTACATGTAAACTCCATGGCTCATGATGGAAGTGGCGTTGCTAGCTAAATTACGTTGACCTTGAAAATTCAGACCGAAAACTTTGAAGTTTGACTAAACCCCGAAAAATTATCTGTTTAACGAAGACCTCCGTGGTCGAAGGGCGACGATCTTGACTAGCAGGCCGAATAACGCCGCCGCGGTCGGTTCAGATTAATGTGTGTTATTTCACAATTTTATTCATTTAAAATAATATACAGCACATTTGCGGCACTTTCCAGACCGTAAGATACTCTCAGTAATGCCCTTTCTCAAGACCACCATTCAGAATTGAAACGTTGTTTGAAATGGCTTTAGCCGTGTTCGGTGACCAGATTTGAATAGCCAGGTACTTCCCCATCTTCCTCTCCCACATCTCCTTCCCCCCAACACTACATTCAGCATTACCACATACCCCAATTGGGGATGCCTAAACTATCAGGAAATTCTAATTTAACTTCTCAAAAGCAAATCACAATTATTTACGCGTCAACGCCACGTGCAATTTAATTACTCTACACAATTAACCGCTGAATAATTAAACAGCCACGTGTCTAATTGATTCTGGACGATAAGTTTACCTTGATAATGTCAGGTAAAGCCCGAGCGCCTCCAACCCGCCTGCTTTAGCTGCCCGGTGTCAAAACTCAAACGGAAACTGGACCGCCCCTGGCTAAGGGTGGGTGGTGGTATGGTGTATTATTTGACCCCGTGTGCTTTGCAATGTCCGGCTCAGGTACCATTTCTGTCATGAGTCAGAGCCTCAACATATTCGCCTTGTTTTGCATACCTACCATTAATATTAGCTCATCTACTTACCTACCCCTAATTATTCACTACCTAAGTTAACCTACTCCTAATTAATAGCTACGAAATTAATTTGATTCCAAATCTATTAACATTTTTTCCATGTGAATTTTCATTGTAGCTACCTGTACTTTTTTATGCTGTATCTTCTTCAGATTAACACTGATTTTTTTTAAATCTGAATACCGCGCAAGAGTCCCCAACTGCTCCCGTCTGGAGCCCGTGGTGTGTTCCAAGGCTGAAGGTACTGGAGGGGGGAAGGAGATGCACAGAAAACGGTTAGGAAGTATCCGGCTATTCATCAGGCCATCTAGCACGGACGATCGATAAGGATTGGTAGGATAATTTCGGTTACTTTCTCATTGTTCACTGGCGTGGCTGCAGATCGCCAACGAAAAAGTAATAGTTTACAATGACTACCTAACTAACTAACTAACTAACTAACCATCACGCCGTTTCCCCGCAGGGGTAGGCAGAGAGGACGGACCGCCAAACATCCCGGTCTTGGCACACATTCCTTGCCTCATTTACATTCATACAACGTCTCATACATTCTCTTCTATTATTCTGACTCTTGACATGGCCCGACTCAAGTATCTGATTCACTTGGTCGTGCCATGTCTTTCTTGGGCGTCCTCGACTTCTTCTACCATTCGCATTTGCGTCATATATTCTCCTTACACTCCTTTCCTCGTTCATTCGCTCTACATGCCCAAACCATCGGAGCGTTCCTTTCTTGATCTTACTCATCACGCTTACATCAGCCTTGCATTCTTTGCGGATTTCCACATTTCTCACACGATCATACATGGTTTTACCACACATACGCCTCAGGGATCTCATTTCTACAGCGTTCAGTCTACCTAAGTGTTCTTAATATGACGTTAACTGTTGTTTGTACGTTAGCGATCTGCAGTTGTCCTAGGGAATGATTTTTTTTGTGTGCATTACAGATTAATATAATCCTATTTCAATTCACATAAGATATACATAATTTTTAACGAGAACTTAGAAATAATAAAATTACAATAATAAATACATATTTTCTTGCCTAAAATTACTCTTGAAACCTTCAAGACTAATGTTGAAAATGTCAAGGGACCTAGAGATATCATTTAGCAGCACCATACCTCTTGTCATGCTGTGCTGAGCCAGAACATCTGTTCTGCCATGTGGGATACAGAGCAAGTCGTGGTGGCGACCCTGGCAGTAGTTGTTCTGTACGAACAATTTATAGCATTCTAAGAGGTATGGGCTGTCAATGTTATAGTTTATAATTTTGAAAGCTGTCAAGGTCCCATTCCTTCTAGATTGGAGACTTTCGAAGCGCGTTTCAGATAGCAAATCCAGATGATGCATAATTCACGGGTATTCACCATGCTTTCTCATATAAAGATACGGTAGAAATTTTTTTTGGATTTGCTCCAATAAATCTATGTATTTTTTCTGGTATGGGGCCCAAACAGCAGAAGCGTATTCTAATTTTCATCGTATAATGCAGTTGAACATCGATGTCATTGCTTCGGGCTTGAAAAATTGATGAGAAATTATCGAAAGTTATCATATCAATCCTTTTCAATCGACCTTGTTGGGGTAGGGGACTGGTCACCTTAGACAGCTGTAGCTATTTCAAGTAACGTTTCATTTCTGAATGGTGGACGATACTAAATACAATGATAAAGTCTTCTACTCTGGAACGTGCTGGAAATATACACTACATATCATTTTAAATTAATTAGTCGTGAAATAACATATATTAATAAAATAAAATTTCCTTGCGCACGACTTGGCATTTCGAGAACCTTATCCCTTGGACCATGGAGGCCGTCAAAATTAAAAAAAATGAAATCTGTTATTGTTACAACATAGAATTAGCAGTCGTTAGGTTAAAATAGTATGACATAATATTATGTGAATACAGTTATTTAAATAATTACTTTTATTCCACATTTTTTGTCTTCGAAAAGATTTGTGTACATGTAGTCTCTCTTTGTTAATAGTGAACCATGCGATATTGCATGTAAAGT
The DNA here is from genome assembly GCA_917880885.1 of Limnephilus marmoratus. Lineage (NCBI taxonomy): Eukaryota > Metazoa > Arthropoda > Insecta > Trichoptera > Limnephilidae > Limnephilus > Limnephilus marmoratus. The sequence goes on along the minus strand of OU862910.1, from coordinate 17,618,395 downwards.
TAAAAACGAGCGTGGTAAATCCCATTATTATAATTGAACAATTTTATTTAACGGCATTTAGTGATAAAATCACCTGAAGGTCGTTTTTAATGGAAGTCAAAATATAATATGCTGATTTTGACACGAGTTGCTAAATCACACAGTGTCCGGAAACTCGTAGTACAAGCGAGAAACTGGAAAATTTACATGACATTTCTAACGTTTTTGTTGTATAACTTTTTGATTTGAACTTTCGTTTCAGAGTAAATCGAGTCCGAAATTAGAAATTTTGGATCAAATTTGAAAAAATAGTCGCCAGGATTAATATCAACTGTTTATATCTTTTAAATTTCACCCAGGTCTATCCCTGCCCCCTAATTTTTTGAATCCCTGATTTGGAAAAAATCATCACACTTTAATTAAATAATTCAATGCATTTTTATTATAATTCTTATCGTCTTCGGGATCTTAACTTCGGGATCTTGACTTAAACTTCGGGTCAAGTCTTCATTTATAGAGCTCTGTCACGGTGGTCTTAAAATAAATAAAAAAATATGTTTTGAAAGTTTTTTTAATAAATTTCAATAACTTTTTTAATGTGATTCTACTCACATTGATATCCACGCAAACACATGAATGACAAAATGGAAACCGTGATTTGAAACAATAACACTATATGAATGTAATTGAAACAATCCAATTGAAAATTTACGTATCGTAAAATTACACCTAAATTTTATTATATTTCAATTCACACAAAATTTATTTTTACTTTTGACATTCACCCCACAAAGGGGGCCTACAGGAGTACCGCGCGTTTTCATCCCGCGACAAAATATCCCCGACAAAATATCCTACGGACAAAACATCCCCTGACAAGGAAGGAAGGAGACAGAGCAAGGAACTACAATAATAATTGGATAATTTATAGAGCGCCGTTTTTTTTAAATTACCTCAAGGGCGCTGTGAAATTTATTCAGTTTCAATTAAAATTTTAAATTTGCCGCCGAAAGGTTTTGTTCGGTTAGGTAAGGTTAAGTTTAAATTTTAAATTTTGAATTTGGCGCCGAAAGGTTTTGTTGGGTTAGGTTAGGTTAGGTTAGGTTTGGTTAGGTTACGTTAGGTTTTGTTGGGTTAGGTTAGGATATTTTGTCGGGGATGATTTATCCGTAGGGTATTTTGTCCAGGATATTTTGTCTGGAGATATTTAGTCGCTGGATGATAAGTCGCGGAACCCCTAGAAGGAAATTCCCTCAGGTCCTACGTCATATCTTGGGGTGGAGCGTTACCTATTGTCCAATGTCACTTCTTCATAACCTGTTACCAAAGATCACTGTATCAATTACAGTATTGACTATTATTCCACTATCCCAATACATAGCATAATTAATATTATACGGAAATTACATGTTGTCATATTACAGAGCTACAAAAGGCACCGATAAAAACAATAGCAGATAATATTTATATAAACCGCCCAGAATTCCGCAAGATTGACCTATTTAATATTTAATTTCAACCAAAACAAGTATTCTATGTATAATGTATATGGTGTGAGGAATTTTTTCAATAATCCTTCCCCACCAAATGACTACAAGTTAAGCTACTGTTTTATTTAAGTTTCCCTCGGAGCTTGTCCGATTTTCCGATAGTGACCAACTGTCGAATTAATAAAGTTTTATGGGCCGTTACTATAAATGATAATACCACTCCAGTGTTTTTATTTGTTTCTAGCGAAATAGCGTAATCCACTTTTGTCGAGATCGCCAATGGTCCATCTCGGTGCCTTCACATCGAGGGTAAAAGTATATTGCCTATAAAAATAGATTACTTGAACCCAGATGACACGATCCACAGATAACTGGATGGGGCATGGAGCCACGTGGTTCTGAGAGTATTCCTCGTGTGGTTTTTTTTTTCCATTTTACTATCTCTCGTATCCTATCATCGGATCTATCACACCAATGTCCCCTTGCCAATATTGACTCATAAAACCAACACACGTGGTTGATCGCTCGAGTTACACTGATTAGTACCTACGAATATTGCTCATTTGGTGTATTTTCTCTTGGTAACACGAAAGTATTTATAATAATGTGTTTCGGTTATGAAACTTATTGCGAAATCGATAATCCTTAAAAGGAGTTAAAATAAGATAATAAAACTAGTTAGTATGCATTTTGGGCATTTTATTCAAACGTTTCATCGGTACCTACATGGGTTCATAATATTATTTTAACATGAAGATATACTGGACGTGTAAGTGAGTAAGGCCGTACCGACAAACTTTACGAATTGATTCTTGAGTTTATTTGGAGTAAAAATGTAGATGGGATTTTGGTATCCGGTGACTTTTTTTACCAAAAACATTAAGAAATTGTTATTGCTGGTATTGGACAATTAGGACAAAAAAAATTTCAACCTCAAAATTAAAATAAATACAGCAGTGACAAAGCAGATATCAGGTATGGAGTACCGCAAGGCAGCGTCTTGGGTCCCATACTATTCCTCATTTATATAAATAGTCTAACTGAGATAAACCTAGGAAAAATTGAGTACAAAGTAATCAGTTATGCAGACGACACTGCAATTTTGTTCAAGGCACAATCATGGGAAAAGGTATTCAAAAACACAGAAACAGGGATGACTGTTGTAAATAAATGGCTACAAAATAATCTACTAACACTGAACATTTCAAAAACAAAATATTTAACTTTTAGCAAAACAAAGGCTGGTCAACCACATAGCCAACCACAACTACATCTTAACCCCTGCACCAATATTTCGTCAAATAACACATGCTGTACTTGTGACAAAATTGTTTATGCAGACAATATTAAATATCTAGGTTTAACTGTTGACCATAAACTAAAATGGGATCTCCATATTAATATATTATCAAAAAAAATACGAAAATTATCATACATCTTCAAAACAATACGAAACATCATGTCATTAAATCAACTAAAAAATATATATTTCGCACTCTGTCAAAGTATTTTAACATATGGAATTTCAGTTTGGGGAGGAGCAGCAGATACTTACCTCAATTCTCTTAAAATAAATCACAAAACAATAATTAGAATTATGTTTTATAAACCTTACCAACATCCGACGGAACAGCTAATGATCAAAAACAAATTACTAGACGTAAATAAACTATTCATAAGGAAGATCATTTACAAAAACTGTATCAAAACTTCACATCTCCACATACCTCACTCGCAAAACACAAGAGCAAAAATTAATAAGCACTTTCAAGTTCCCCATATCAAATCAACTTTTGCAAAAAAACACGAATCTTACCTAGCACCACACATTTTCAATACCTTCCTAACACAAACAAAAACTTACGTCACCCCAAATAATTTGAATTGGCTTTTCAAAAGATTTGTAATATGGTTGAATGAAAAGGAAAGAACAGACATTCAAAATATTCTAAATAAATAACATTTCATACAAGTTCTCACGAAATTATATAATATTCAAATAAAACAAATACGAGAAACTGCAATTTTGCAATATTAATTATTATGATTAATTATTAATTATTACTTCTATTATGTAACCGCTATATTCAACTGTCACAAAATTTTAATTTACTTTTATCTAAAAAACAAAGTATGTATGTAAATATTTAATATACCAATATATAATTTATCTTTTTTATCTTTTTACATACATATATATATTTGTTTAAATACACACATTTCTTTTGGAACAAACATAATATGTGATTTACTCGCCTCGGAACAGACTTTGTCTAGTGAGGCGGGTAAAAGAAAAGAAAACAATGTAAATAACCATGAAACTAAATAAACGCCCGGGTTGCCGGCACTGAAACTGAAAAAAAATAATTCACTAGAGATCAAACTTCAATTTACTTTTTTTTCAATTTAATTTTGCTGGTATTTGACAACTAGGACAAAAAAAAATTCAACCTTAAAATAAAAATAATTCACTAGAGATCAAACTTCAATTTACTTTTTTTCTCATTCCAAATAAGCTGAGGAATAATTAGTTAAAGTTTGTCAAGTATGTCCTGATAATACAGTAAATTTATTACTTGAAATGGGGGTTAGTTACCTTGAATCAAACGGAGTGTTTATGATTTTTTTAATATATTGCACACGACGGAGGTCTAACAACAAAAAAAAAATTTTCGTCGTCGACCTCGACCTCGGGCTCCGGATCTTCGTCAAAAATCCAAAAAACTGCAATTTTTTAACCGTTTTTCGGTTTTTGCTAGTTTTGAACCCGAACGTCTAATTTTTCAGCAAAAATGTTCAATACTTTTTGGACTAAATTTGCTATAATTTAAAATGAATAAAAAATAATAAAGGAAACTTAATGGTGTTTGCGACACAGTTTTTAAAAATTACCCATATTTCATTAGTGTATTGGAAAATTTCTATTATTTAATTGAGTAAAGATAGTTTTTGTAACTGCCAATAACTCCGTTGATATAAAAATGAAAACAATTTCTAAATTTCCTTTATATCTGCATTTGACAATGCTATAAGCAAAACTGTAGTAACAGTATCGCCCTAGCGAGAAAAACCACAATTCAGAATCAAAACATTGTTTGAAGTCAGCTTCCCCTATTCAATTCATTCAGTTACACAACATACCCCCATTGAGGATGCCATGGTCCCATTGCCTCCGAGAAAATCATACTTGTAAGGCATTCTTAACCACAATTTAATTACATATATAAAACAGTAGTAGTATGGACTCTGGCGTCTTGAAAACCTTAGTCAACACACTAATTCACCTCGCAAACTCGGAGTATTATAATGCTTAAACTACCCCGTAATTAATAAAATCTCTCTGTTGCTTCACTTGGTGGTTTGGAAAGAACTTATTTGATTAATTGCCTATTCATATCACTGCTCCATTAAGTTAATAGTGACTATTCGTAGCGTCTCTAATAAAATATTAATTGGTTCCATATACATTTATACCGAACGCCAATAAAATTTTCCGTAAATTGCCTTGAAAGTATTATTTGTTTTAATGCAGTTGAAGTTTTATTGCACCATAGGCACCTAAGTTCGTTCATCGAATCAATTAAAAATAATTATTGTGCTTCGGACTGTGGGCTAAAATGAGATTAGTGAGTTTTAATGTACCTATTTTCTTATTTATAAATTAATATTTTTTATTGACCGCCTCTCTGGTCGAGGGGTAAGGTGAAGGCATAGACTCACCGGCTGCAGACGGGTGAAGTTGGCACTCTTATGCGGTATTCAAATAAAAAATATACCTAATACTAGTGCAGACCCATGACCCATGAATAATCTCATTGCTTTTCAAAAACAAATTTTACCAGTTAAAGGAGTAAGGTAATGCCATAGACTCACCGGCTGAAGAAGGGTGCAGTTGGGACTCTTATGCGATATTCAAATAAAAAAATATACCTAATACTAGCGCAGACCTATGAATAATCTCATTGATTTTCAAAAACAAATTTTACCAGTCAGTGACAAAGGGTCATTTATCTTTATACAAAAATGAACGTTTCTTTGTTTGCCTCGTTCCTATACCATTCATGCGATTGCGATGAAACTGTAGTGATTTGTTGTGCGCATGCCCGCGCAGGTTTCTATATTTAATGGAGAGTAATTAGAATAAAATATAGTTTTACTGCTGCCTGAACTAATTTAAATTTGGTGAAAGAGGTTTGTACACTCTTACTAAGGACTGGTCGTTCAAATATTTGAAGTTAATTTTCGCTTCTGTGGAAGTTCTATTCAATTTCTGTGATTCTTTAAGTTTTGTGAAGCAACTGACCTATAATGATATCATAACACAACTTGAATAGAACTTACACTTCTTCTTCGATGGCGCTACAGCCCATATCGAGCTTTGGCCTCCTGCAACAGTCGCCTCCAACTCCTCCTGTCCTCAGCGGCTGACTTCCAATTTGGTACCTGGAGAAGCTGTGCTGCATCCCCTCTTACTTCGTCTTCCCACCTCAGTCTGGGTCTTCCCACTTTTCTCTTTCCACCTAGATGTCCAGTCAAAATTCTTAACTTACACAGAACGTGAAAATTAACTTCAAATATTTGATGAATTGTTAAAACATTTTTAAGCAACCTTTCCTTAGCAAGATGGTACAAAACCCCTTTTAACAAATTGCAATTAGTTCAGGCAGCAGTAAAAATATGTTTTATACTAATTACTCCCTATAAAACACTGTTTAATTATTGGTTAATAAATAAAATAGATGCCATTAAAACGAAACATATTTCCGAATACTTTTTACTGCCGTTATTATTTTTGCTCATTTAGTTTAGTATCAAATATACGCTGTTGATCAGGCTTTATGGATTTAGCGAGGGTTCAATAAAAGCTTTTTACGGCAGTATAATACATAACTCGTCTTTAGCAGATGCCGTCTACAGGACAATTAAGTTTAAGAATTTACTGTTTTTACACTTTGGGACAGAATACAGAATGAACTGGTTGGAATGTATTTATGAATGAAGCTATAAAACAATTTACTTGGCTAACTAATTGCAAAAAGTTGGTCACGTAGTATGGGTACGTTCCCTTAGTCGAATCGAATGTTCCACTAATTTAAAGGTGTCCTGTCCCCTTTTTTATGTGTCCGAACTGTCCTAACCCACTAGCACAGTCCATCGATAAAGATCGATAGGATAACTTTCGGTATCTTTTCATGGTTCCCCAGGACACCTGCAGATCGCTAACGTACAAACAACAGTTGACGTCGAATATATAAAGATCGCAAAGATATTCAAATACAGGAGAGATATGCTATGGTGTCCGCGCAACTGTCGCCGGACTACGCGCTAATTAGCGTAGTTTTCATACAAAAAGAATTTGTTCATTTCGTTGATTTTTTGAAAATGTGCATTAATATTGGTTAACAATATATTTTGAATAAGGAAAGAATTCGTTCATTTAGTTTAACGTTCGTTTAGTTTATTCGTTAATTATTTGTTCTTTTAGTTTATTTGTTAATTGGTAAACTATATCGGCGACACCCGGAAGCGCAGACCCACATAGTAAAAACAGCAGATAGCACATTACTTATATTTCAATATCTTTGAAAGATCACTTAGTCATTCTGAATTTTTACTTATTCGTTGGCGATCAAAGGAACAATGAGAATTTACCGAAAGTTATCCTATCAAGCCCTATCGATCGACCATGCTAGATAACCTGAGCCAGAGAGTGGGACTATGGCATCTCCATTTGGAATATGTTGTGAGGATAAAGGCATTGGGAAATGGAAGGAGATGAGGAAATGAAGGTTGGGAGTAGCCGATCATTCAGATTTGGTTATCATGCCCAGCTAAAACCATTTTTAGCAACTTTCATTTCTAAATGGTGATCTTTTTTATACATTAGCCCCGCACAGGAGGCCCTGAGGAAAAATACACCCCTCAAAGCCTATATCATCTTTGGGAATGCAATGTGGAGGATATTTTTAGGGAAAAGATAGGTGAAGAAGTTCTGGAAACGAAATAGAAAAAATGTATGAGGGGTAGGTAGGAATCTTGGTGTAAATGTGTCCAGGAGTGACGGACGTATGAATCTATCCCTTCCACTGCGGTGCAAGGGTGCGGTCGAGAGAGTCAGGGTGGAGAGGTGGAAAGGTCTCCCTCAACTAGTCTCTCCCGATTCGTCCCGCCATGCAGTGGGTGACGAATCGGTAGAGACCAAGACTAACCTAACTCCATGAACCAGGGCACCCCTTCTAAGTCACCAAACACGTAACGACCACTTGAGGTGACATATTGCTGGTGTGTTGGGGTCTGATAATGTCTAACACTCTTTTATTTCGTATTGTACCTACTTTCTCATTTTGTGGTATAATTAGTTATATGTGCATCCATAAGTATACGACGCTCATACAATGAAAATCCTGGAAAAAATTTCTTATATTTTGCTGTGTAATCCTCCATGAAGCAGCCTGGCCCCTAACGGTCGGGAGCAGTTGAAACCCATATATTTTTTTAAAAATAAATGCTTTAAAATTTTCACTGGCTACTATTACTTCACAGAATGTCTTCATTATATTTATTACGTAAAATTCCACAGTGCTTATCTATTCTTCATTATACCCGGGAATGAAAATCATTGTGAGGCTGTTTACATTTTTTCGCCTGGTATCTCCCAATCGGCCAGGTGATTTTCTAAGAAAAGCCGTTTTCCTTTTTGCTAAAAGTCCTTTGTAAAGTCATAAATTATTCGTATATAATGGAGCGTAAACCACCTCTACGGATTGGGTTTGATAAGGATAAAGTACGGGGTCGAATAATGTGCCGACATTGCCTTGAAGTACATTAGATGGGCCTACGCTGTTATTAGTAATCTTAATCTTATTAGTAATCTGGATTCATTAGTTAATTTATGAAAATATGTTGGCGAAAGCGAAGTTCAAGAATATGGTATATTAGGCACGCAAATCATGGTGTATTTAAAATGTGTTTTTTTTTTATTGATTTCTTCTGTGCGAACAGAGGACGATAAAATAAACTATGTTCAAATTTTTGAGGCACTGTGGCTTCATAGATATGACAAAAATATATATTAAATAATGTTCTGCCACTCTTCTGAGCGCCTCATATAGAGGACTAAAAATGTGTGATGAAATGCGTGAATATCTGTAGAATGAAGATAGAATAATGGTATTTAAATAAAAAAATATGCTTACTGTAAAATTGTGGTATCATAAACAATGAAAACTAACCACATGTAAGTAAAATGTAATAAACTAACAATGAATAATATCATCTGCCCTGATGATGGACACTGTAACGCTGTCCGAAACGTTGGCTAAAGGAGGAGGTAGCGCAACACGGCATAATACCCCAAAAGGAAATAACCATAAAATTTTTGGCCGTGAAAATCTAAAATCATATATGAATAATACATTTTGTAAAATTGTTACTCGTGTACGTAAAATGTAATAAACTAACCAATAAACATTACATTTTGTAAAATTGTTGCTCGGATCGACTTCGCTTTCTACAACGGTTACTGACTTCCTAAATTCAAAGATTCAAAGGATTTACAATCAATAACTTAAAAGGTGAAACTGTGTAAATAAATGTGGATTATCATTAAATTATCAATATTTACCTACTTTCTAAGATTCCTCTGCCGAACGTTGCTTTATACTGATATTACTAATTTATATATTACTAATAATTTATATTATGAATTTTTACTTTATACATAGTATAAAACAAAGTCGCTCCCGCTGTTTATTGGCTTAGATCTTTTAAACTACGCAACGGATTTTCATGCGGTTTTCGCCAATAGATATAGTGATTCTTGGGGAAGGTTGAGGTATATAATTCGTTAAGGTTTTGTGTAAATTAGTTAAAGTATATTGTAACCGACGTGTTACGCACCCTCATTTTAATTTTAAAAATTTATCATTTTTATGTCTTCTTTTCATGTACAATGCCCCGGTGCAACAAATAAAGCTTGTGTGGCAGGTTGCCACCGGGAGACATTTTAGACTCCTATTTTTTACAAATGATTTATGATTAATCCGCCTCAAAGGCGACCAGGCTAACTAGCCTCCTTTTTATTTTTTATATATGCCCCTGAGAAGGGCCGTTTTTCAGGCTCAAAGGAAGCGGACTGCTCCGCCAAGCGGACTGCCCTTCCTCCATTGCCGTTATGGCACAGCAGGAGGCGGCTGCTCCACCAAGCAGGCTGCTTTTTATTTTTTAATTACGACCCTTTTAAGGGCCTTTCATTCTGGCCACTAACCTGATTAATACGGTGCCGCCAGCAACGATCTTTTGCCAAACACATTTGATCATCTTTAATATGTCTTTTTCTTTATGCACAATGCCCCGGTGCAACAAATAAAGCTTGTATACCAGGTTGCCACCGGGAGACATTCTAGAATCATTATTATTTCGCCTTCAGGGCCATTTTTCCGGCTCCAAAGCCAAAAACCAGTTTAGCGACCCCATTAAGGGCCATCATCTTGCTTGCAAATATTATCGTTTATTAACATAACTTCATTTACACACCCCGTAGGACAATAAAACAAAGACGTTTTATTACAGAGTCCTGACGGGCATTCAGGGAAATTAACCCTCTAACTCTTAAACTGCCAACGCTATCTGCATTTGCGCAAAAATTTTGGACTTAGAAAAATTCCGATCAAAAAACAGTCTTTTTCCATTTTAAAAATCCAGGAACCTCGTAAGACGACGAGACATACGGGTTTCGGTAGCCAGTCTTACGAGGAACCTGGGGAAAATACTAACTTCTTCACATCACTTCGCAAACTTAACTTAACATCAAATACCTACCAACAAACGGTAAACATCTCTAAAAATATTCCCAATTTCATCAAACTAAAAATCTACGGATAGAAAATATCTTTGTACAAATGTTAGAATTAAGGAATCCTTTGTAAACACTATGTTATAACCTGTAGAATTATTATAAAATAATAATTTTAAGCGACCACTTTCTTGAGCGACACCAGCAAAATGAAGTGCCACAAGAAAGTCGCAGTACTTATACTTACGGGCGAGGTCAAACCTCCCTCCCCATAAATGTACCACGTGATTACCTTTTTGCCCAGATTAGGGTATATATAAGGGCACGTTTTTTGAAAATAAATTAGTTCATCTCTCAACAGTCAACTCGTGTATTATTCTTCGGAAGTTTATATCACTCAGCTGCCTCCCCCGCCGACCTCTGCCTGTCTTCAGTCCTGGTGCCAACACTCCTCCAGAAGAGCCGGCCCTACTTTGGCAACCGCCAGGTGCCAGGATCAGGCAGAGGATTAAGCACATCCAGTGTCCTTCACGCATCAGGCACTGGGTGCACGGGAGATCAGTTTTATTATTTGTTTCCATCATCACCATCCTGTTCGTGCACTAAAAACCCGGTACTTTTTTACAGTCTTGTGAAGACGCTGATACGTCTGTTACATATATAATATATAAAGGGAGCGGGCTGGCAAGCGGGCGGTGTGAATTTGATATGTATGCAAATTAACAAATGGCCTTGGTTATAAAGGTTGGGTAATGGCGTTGTCAATAGATGGCGTTGTGTTTCGTTAGCCACAGCAACTTGTGGCCGGGTCAGCTAATCAATATACATATTTTAAAAGAAAGTCCAAAAAAACGTGCGGAAACGAGTCCCGGTACGATCAAGGGGGTTATATGGTGTGGTAGATCTCTATTCCCCCTCCAGGATGACGGTTCCCGTTTTTACCTAAAGGGCATGCTTTTGAAGATATAAGGGTTGATAGTTTCGTCCCCTAGAAATTCCAAGAACAGTCTTCCGGAAAGTTCTAGAGGGTTCGATAAAACTCTAGAAAGTTCTGGAAGGAGTGACGGAGTATGTCGGTGAGTCTAAAAGTTTCTAGAAGTAGGAACATTCTGGAATGTTGTGGAATGTTCGGGAGTAGGGAATCAGGAACATTATTGTGGAACATTCCAGAACACTCTCGATTATTGTTCTGAACGAAGCCGAGTAACCCAGCTAGTTTAGAATAAATATTAATACTATCAAATATTTTTTTAAGTTCGACGTAATATTGGTTGGTAGTGCAAATCAAGTAATTTCATATTTCTAACCATCCCATTTGATTTGTTATCACCCATAGCACAGCATCCACCAATCTTGTTTGATCTCTGTCAATGGTTGCCGGCAATTGAATTTCCCTTTTCGCAAAGTTTTTAAGTTGCCTCTGTTGAACCGATTAACTCAGCACAGGGCTTCAATTATTATTTGGACCAGGGTTGTTCCGCCCCGAGGCCGTCTCATAGTTCCGCGAAGGTATTTTTCAATTACCCTTTGAGGATTATTTCTGGAGTGGCCATGATAACACAATATGCCTACTTAATGCCCGCTGATTGTATTATAGTTAAATGGAAAGTAATTTTCATTCGCCATCTTTGAAAGCAAGTTGTAAACCACACAAAGCGTAAAGTTGTTTAATTTGATTTTCATATTATTACTAAACATTATTCACAAATAGATACTAAATAAAAATTGGGATTTCCATTTAGATAAAAATGACGCGATCAAGAATACTTTGTCGGATAAAAGGCAGTCAGAGAATAAAACAGAAAACCTTTTATTACGTTAGCTTCACACAGGATGAGGAAAACAATCTCTTAGATCCTTTGGGGATTCTATATGGAGGGTATTATTAGGGAAAGCATGGAGAGGAAGTCCTGGGAAGGAAAAGGTGTGAGAGGTGGGTAAGAATTGGGGGGGTGAATGTATCCAGGTGTGACGGGCGTATTAATTGTCCATTCCTCCCACTGATGTACAATGCGATGAGTCAAGAGAGTACGGCTGGAGAGCAGGTCTCTCTCAACCAGTCTCTTTTCGATCTGGCCCGCCATGTAGTGGGTGGGCAAACGTATTCGCCGCTAAAAACTACACAAACCTTACCCCAAGAACCCGGGCACCCCTGCTAAGTTACCAAACGTAACGAACTACTTAGGGCAGTGGTCCCCAACCTTTTTATCACCGTGGGGTGGGGTGTTCACTCATCAAAACTCCACTAGCTTAAAGAATAGTTATACACAGATCAAGTAGATGATTTTTCTCTGGTGTACACCTCGAATTTAAAGCTTTTCTCGAAACTGGTTTTAATTTAAGAGTGAATCTGTATGCGAGAAATCGTTTTAATCAACACCCAGAATTAATATTCTGGGTGTTGATTAAAATGAGAATTTGAATAGTAGCAGTGTTGATTAAAACGAGAACATAAATAGTAGCAGTTTCTAATGAAACTGCTACTATTCATGTTCTCGAAAGGAACATTTAAAAGTCCACAAGCCGTCTTACAGTTGAGAAAAACCTTTTTTATGTTCCGATTGCAATTATTTATGTGCTAGAAAGGAGACTTTGAAAACCCACAAGTTTACTCATGTGGAGAAAAACCATTTTCATGTTCCGGCAACTATTCATGTTCTCAAAGGGAACATTTAAAAGCCCATAAGCCGTCTCACAGTGGAGAAAAAACTTTATCATGTTCCGACTGCGACTATTCGTATTCTCGAAAGTGACCATTTAAACAGTACAAAAACTTGCCCCACTACTAACTTCTACACTAACTAAACTGATTAACCTAAGCCTGAAAGAAGGTCAATTTCCGGACAGTTGTAAAATTGCAAGGGTTATTCCAATATATAAAGGGAGCTTGAAAACTCAAACATCTAACTATAGGCCCATTTCTGTCCTACCGATTCTATCAAAAATATATGAAAGAGTAATATACGATAGGCTAGACAACTTTCTGAAAAAAAAATCATTTCTATATGCCAAACAATACGGTTTCAGAAAAAAATCTAATACTCTCTCTGCAACTAATGATCTTATAAATAAACTTAGAACTAGCATAGATAATAAAAACTATGTCATAGCAATTCTCGTAGACCTTCAAAAAGCCTTTGACACCGTAAGTCATGAAATACTGATTAAAAAAATAGAAAAAACAGGTGTAACCGGTCCAGCTATCAAATTAATAAAATCCTATCTGTCCAACAGAAAACAATGTGTTAACATAGGGGATAAAAACAGTCAACTCGAGAGTATAAACTACGGAGTTCCACAAGGATCAATACTGGGGCCACTTTTATTCCAAATATACATAAATGACATCTGTCAGCTAAAACTACATGGTGAAATCTTCTTATACGCAGATGACACGGCAATTTTTTACTTCGGAAAAAACTTAGAAAGTCTATTAGAACAATCTCAAACGGATCTCAATGTACTAAACGATTGGCTAATAAAAAATATATTAACAATAAATATTAATAAAACCGGTTACATGATCTTAAGCTCACCTAAAAGAATAATACCATCGCATAAACCATTACAAATAGAAGAAAGAGACCTACATATCCTAGATTGTGAAAAATACCTGGGCTTATATATTGATAAACATTTAACATTTAAACAACACGTAGAAAAACTAAAAACAAAAATCATCCCATTAATTGGTGTATTTGGTAGAATTGCTCATCTTCTACCAACAGAGGTAAAGAGGGGCTTATACTTTAGCTTAATCCAGTCCCACCTAAATTATTTAATAGAAATATGGGGAAACACATACATTACGTACTTAAACGACTTGCAAATAATACAGAACAAAGTTATTAAAAAACTCTTCAATTATAACCCAGACACGCCCACAAAAAAACTATACCAGGAAATGAACCTTTTGAAAATAAGAACATTGTACGAATATAACATATGTATTTTAATCTACAAAATACAAAATGGACTTATACACACAAACACATTTATAAAAACATCACAAGTACACGAACATTATACTAGACAACACAATAAATTGTACACAAATACTGTCAAGACTGAAAGTGGCAAGAGAAGTATTGGTCACGAGGGAGTTCATATTTATAATCTCCTTCCAGATAACCTAAAAACGGGAAATAATATAAAAACCTTTAAAAAAAAACTATTTAAACTCAAAATGTTGGAACAAAATTAAAAATATTACTTCTTACTACTGTATTATATATGCTCTGTATTTAAGTTAAGAAAGCGAAATATCATGTTTCTTTTAACTTAATAATAATAATTAAAAAAAAAAATCCACAAGCTGACTCACTGTGGAGAAAAACCTTTTTCATGTTCTGAAAGACAGCCTGGGTTCTCATTGCCTCGCAAACTCTGGACTGCTATCAATAGGATAAGGTGCTCCCATAGCCGTTGTGGTCACATGATGCATAGATGGGGCCTTGAAAGAAAAAAAAATGTTCTGAAATTTTACAAATAATGAAAAAATAACAAATTTCGAAAAACAAAAAAAAATTAAAAATTTATGAGCACATGCGATACTAATGTACAAGCGGAATGAGTGCTAACCAGGACTGATGAACTGGCGTGGAAGTCCCGTCTCACAAGTGAGTGACGTGAAGCGGCCCGGGGGTTGGGGACCACTGACGTATATCATACCCACCTCCTAAATTGAATTTAAACCTGTTTTTATTTCTAACAAAATATTTGCCAATTGTGATCTCTTCTACGTTAACAACTATATTTCATTTAAAATATGAACAAAAACTATATTTCAGTTCGAAACGCAATTTCCTTCGTGAATCGTTGAGGTTTAAAATATATATACAACTAGCAAAAAATATGCTAATCAAATTAATTATTTAATCCTGTATCGGGGGAAGAAAAGAACAAAAGAAAAGAACTCCTCTTTTCTGAAAAGGTATAAATGACCATCATGATATTAAATATAATATTTTATGAAATGTATTGGATAAATGTTACTCATATAATATGATAAGTATACAGGATGTTAAGGGACATACTTGACTTACCTTAACAAGTGATTCCCGACATTATTGGAGTGATAAATGCACAGGAAATTTTCGTTCGATGTTTTTTTTTTTAAATTAGTAGCTATTGGATAGTTAAGGTCGGGTGAGGGGTAGGGCTCTTAATCAACCAGTGATGAAATATAGAAGAAAAAATATTATTTGGCATTAGAAGAAAAAAAAAATTATAAAAACAACACCGAAAAAGTCATCGGAGACCAAAACATCATTTAATATTTTTGCTCCAAATAATTTCAGGAATCACTGGTTAAAATAAGTCGAGTATGTTCCGTAACACCCTGTTTTAATTACGTACTATGAAAAAGCATTTTAAGCTTCTAATATTATTTATTCCATGTTTTTCAATCGAACGCCAAGAAAAAATAAGAGTTGGATGAATATTGGGCGAAATCAGGTAGTACAAAACTACAAGTAATTTTAGTTTGTGCTGCTTTTGCGTACAGAATGTCTGCATCATTTGCACAATAAATTCTAACTTAACTGAATAACTGCGTTGTGTGTATCGATTAATGGGCTGTAGCGGTGCAAGAGTCAGATGGCCGTTTTGTTAGAGCGTTGTGTTTTAGATACAGTTAAAGAGTTGTCATTAATTCCCAAGCTCCACAATGCGGCATGTAAATAGTTGCGTGCAGAATCTAAACGAGTTATTCGTGCAGTTTCTAGTAGCTTCTTCATCAGCAATCAATTATCCCAGCTTTATCTTCCTAACACGTTAACCCCCTGCGACCATGTATTTGAAAATGGTGACCAGACAATTCAGAATGAAATCAACTCAAAACCTTTTTTGAAAAGTCAATAAAAGTGATGTAAAAATACCTTAAAAATTGCTTTAATAGGTTACGCTATTTTAGAGTATGTGCTATTTTAAAATTATTTTATTATTATTTTCATAGTTTTTAATGGTTTTCAAAGGGGTGTTGAGTTGTGTTGATTCTGAGTTGGCATGGAACCTTTGAAAATATATAATTTTTTTTCCTCAGTATCTTTAGCAAATAAAACTATTGGTTTTCTTTTCCAGTTGCTGGCAAAACTGGCATTATGTGGAATTAAAAAAAAATTACTTTCCAGTTGCTCATTAGGCGTGTTTGTATTGGAAGTATCTGCGTCCAGGAATTAACAGAATTTGAACGAATTTGAACCTCCTTTGGGAAAACAGTTGATTTTCCAAAGATTAACAAATATAAAAATAAAACACTAGAATAGTTATAAAGATATTAAAAAAGTTTTTTTTTCTTATTTTAGAAATTATTGGGTATGGAAAGGTGAGTTTACAGATGTAATAATGAACGGTTTAATTTTATAATGTTGTTAACTTTAACCAATTATACATTTTCTCCTTCTGTTAAGAAATTAACAGAATTACAAAAAACAAGAACAAAAATCATAATAATATGAAACAACAAGAAAACGGGTACAAAATTTAATTCGTAGTAGAATTATATTATACATAGAGGAATGGATTTATACGTCCCTCACTCTTTG
This sequence comes from Limnephilus marmoratus, assembly GCA_917880885.1. Taxonomy (NCBI): domain Eukaryota; kingdom Metazoa; phylum Arthropoda; class Insecta; order Trichoptera; family Limnephilidae; genus Limnephilus; species Limnephilus marmoratus. The sequence continues at coordinate 17,601,587 of OU862910.1, read as the reverse complement.
AAATCTGACCCTTAGATTCCTACCCATCCCTCATACCTTTTTTTAAATGCTCTCCACACAGAAGATGACGTCTGCCGTGAAGGGAATTATTTTTCTCGGGGCCTCCTGTGTGGAGCCAATAAAAAAAAAGAAAATATCTACTTTAGCATTGTTCAATGAAGAATTTGTTTGCAGTTTGTTTTGCATTGATCAACTTAGAATAGGATATAACGCGTGGAGCGCGCAGGCGCATTAAATTGAATCTTATTTAGCAACCGGAGAAGCATCGAATGTTTCAAACATCAATTTTTTTTCAAAAGTTTTTGATTCAGGTCTGAGATGGTTAAGTGCAGAACAGAACTGGAGCTGTAGGCGAAGATGCCGCGAAGCCTTAAATGCAAGGAATGCATCGCCTCGAGCCTTTTAGAGTCTTGAAACACACAACTCCAAGGCATTACAGCGATAAAAGCAGTTGTTTGTAACAAAACTATCGCCACATACCCAAGATGATCACTTAACTGAATGGACATTTTCACATAGATGACAATAGTTTTAAAATTATTTCAACCGATTATTTTCTTTTATACGCATCTAATTTCGAATACGACCGTGACTTCGTTCAGAATCTAAACGTTGTTTGCTTGAAATGTCAATATCTGTGATTGGTGAGCAGATCCAATAGCTACTTCTTGATCTTCCTCTTCCATATCTCGTTCCCCTCCCAACCTTCTTAAGCCTCACAACGCATAACCCATTTGGGGGTACCACAGCCCCACTGGCTTCGAACAGTTGGGAATCTTGGGTGGTCATTCAGACTAGTAATAATAGAATAAAGCTATTAAAATCTTAAAACATTATTATAACACTATCTGCCCTGTAGTAATTACCTTTTTATGGAAGATTTTTCTCCAAATTTTCAATTAGATATTTGCTTTTACGGCACTATACCTTCTTTCATGCATTGCAGGATACTACATAGTGCCGTGATTTTTACTATTTAATTATTCCTCATCGATTACATTTTGCCTCTACTGTTTGCTTTTGAACCGCCACGCCGTTCAAGTCTTATCTTTAACACATCTTGCCAGTGAGCACATCCTCCGTAGTCCTTTCAACACCGCCCGAGGAGCGAAGACTTGCAGCGGGATAATTCTGTTCAACTTTCACGCGCCTCGGCGTCAGTGCCGCACAAACTTGACGCAAACGTGTGCATAAATTTGCTCGAGGCATTTGACTAATTTATCACTCAAACGTAAGTATAAGTAATTCCTACATTGGTGTACACTACAGTATACTTGGCAGTGCACTTGATAAAGTTCGACAAACTGAAAGAAATAAAGCAACCACCGACACCTTGCAAGATAGTGTTTTTTTGTTTGTTATGCGATACTCCTTTACAAAAGCAAGTTCACCATAATTACCTCAAGGGCGCGAGTTTTTATTGTTTGTATTGAAGTGAAAACTTCTCTAGCGCCATTGTGATTGTAGTACCTACGAAGCGTCGCGCTCTGTCAAGTTGCGCGCATTGGTCGCTTTGATTACGAGCTCACTTTTCAAGGCTTGTGTGGGTGAAGGTTTGAACCGAACCGCGTGTGAACTGTACTCGATTTTTAAAACTTTTATTTATGGCTGCAAAGCAATAAGAATGAGTTACAAATTTACTTTTGGGACGGGGGGAAATCACACAACATAAGTGCGAGGCAATACAATCCTAAGTATTCAAAGCGGAATCAAAATTATACATTTCACAACTCACACTGCAGTACAAAAATAAAGAAGAAGGAATATATTATAGAAAACTTACAGAATAAGATGAAATGTTACACGATGGAAATCAATATTTCTGACAATATGCATATTTAGTAAAATAGTGTTAATTTTTCTTGTGATTGACTTTTTAACGATAATGAGCGATTTTTCTGTCATTCTCCACATTTTCTCAAAAAACATAATATTGAAACATCTTTCTGTGACCTTGGCGACAAGTTTTTTTTTATGTGAAAAAGGAGGAAGAGGAAGAAGGGAAAGTACCGCGCTATTCCGATTTGATCACCAAACTCAGCTAAAGTAATTTCAAGCAACTTTTCATTTCTGAATGTTGGTCTTTCACCAATGCGAAACTGATTTCGTCAATAAGGTGGGAAAACTGATATAATACAAAATTGGCAAGTTTAGGTCGGAAGAGTAAGCATTTTGTCAATTTTAAAATAAATAATTGGTAAGTTTTATGTCGATCATTTTTTCCCAACGTGGAAATTCACAGTTTTGCAACAAATGCCAAAGATCAAATTACTTAGTAAAATCTGTTGTTATCTACAATAGTCATTCCTTGCAATGTTATAATATAATGTACATAGGTCAAAGGTTAAACATGAATTAATTATAATTGATGTGGTGAATTAATCACGATTTGGTGCCAGGCAAATTATCTACATATTGATTTCTAATGGATTGTAAGCTTATATGGTTATGTGACAACTTGTTACTGTACAATAATAGATTCACTTACTCGAGGACAATTATGAACAATAACACGTGTTCAAACTAGGTTCTTAATGTGCTTCTACATGTACAATTTATGTACATACATAAATGAAGTCTGTATACGCATACCTTCTATTGGTGAGCCATAACCTTTCACAATTTCACTATTAGAGAACAACCACGACTTATTGATATTTCTATTCCAACTGTAAAGATGTACCTATAATATGCCGAAAACAGAAGGATCCAAATTGGCAGGCGGGGACGCGGGGACCCATTTATTGGATAACCAAAACCTCTGCACAGGTCACCCCAAGTGGTTCGATACATTTGGTGGCTTAGCAGGGGTGCCCGGGTTTATGGGATGAGGTTTGTCCAGATCTTGGCGGTGAATGTGTCTGCCAACCAACTGCATGGTAGGCCAGATCGGGAGAGAATAGTTGAGGAAGACCTTTTGATATCGCCAGCAGGACTCTCTCAGAACATCGCCTTACCACATCGAGAGGGATACATACATTTGTCCGTCACTCCTGGACATACTGACCCCGTGATTCCTACCCACCCCTCACACATTTTCCATCCCAGAACTTCCTCTCCTTCCTTTCCTAAAAAGACCCTCCTCACAGCATGCCCAAAGATCATCTACGCCATGAGGTATTTTTTTTCTTCAGGGTCTCTTGTGTGGAACTAATTTAAAAAAGCGTTTGTTTAAACCTTCGCGTGCCTGGTAGGGTCTGACAGACCCAGGCATTTTATAACAGCTGTAACTATTTCAAAGGTCATGCTTTTCAGTAGCTGCCGCTAATAAGTCATGCTAGTAATATGCGAATAGAAGTTAGTTCTGCTCAAGTTACCCTCGGCATTGTTAAAGTCCACGCAGATCTCACATACCCTTGCGGATGTACGAAGTAGTTATTTTGTAAGTAGCTATCGTTTTTTGTTCGTTTTCAAGCAGGGTTTATTGTTTTTCAGTTTTTTTCAATTGAAATATTCAAAATCGCTTTGGAACTTACCGCAGAGGGTATTGAAACTTGAAGAAGACCATGATTCCGAATAAATTGTTATATTTGATTCTCTAAAATTACGATACCATTTCTTTTTAAATGTTATCATGATGATTGTGAACCACATCCCTGATGTAAATAACAGGAGTACAACATGTCCTAACGCGAAACTTCACAAAACAAGATATGTATGATACCCTTACAGTACTGTTTGTTACAGTACAGCCATGTTTTTTTAGAACACTCAATTACCTTTCGTCAAAAATTTGCCATTTTCAAAGCAAAAAATTCTAACTTGGCTTAATCAAAAATATTGTTTTCCAAATTAAATGCTGAAAAGTGGTTTCAATGCAACACACGTTTCATTTTGTTTAAGATTTTATTATATTTCAAGTCTTACGTGTTTATAAAAACAGCTATAATTTTTTATTAGTTAAAAATTAGAGGGTTTTGTTTTTGGCTCGTGATGAATAAAGAGTTAAAATTTCTGAAATGTTTGGTTTTTATTTATTAGAAGGTAAATTTTAAAAGGAAAGTAAAGAAAGAAACGTTAATGTATACGAATATTATTATCGCCGGGTCCCACAGACCGTTCCAGAAATAACTAGCAAATAATTTCACTGGGCACGCGGGGGTTAATTAAAAACTTTTTTACGTCTTCGTATTTTTTCTTAAATGTGTGGATTTTTACACGAGTATTGTAAGTGGATTTTAAACCAACATTGACGACATTGACGACAGATTGAGGGCGTTTTTTTCTAAACTCGCTAACATTTCGATTATTTAAGACTTTCTAAGCTCGTTGTGCTTAAAAAGGTAGACAAATTACTTATAACTTTATTTATGTACATTAATACTTACCCAACTGGAAATAACCTATATTGAACACTTCAGATATTATGTCCGGTTTAAATCGTTCCCGCAGGAAAAACTTAACCCTTTCACGCACTTTTCCACAAATGATCACCTAGTCAATCCACGTTATGCAGTTGCATTATACATATAAGTATAATAAATACAAAATAATACAAGAACAACATGTCAAAGAGACCACATGGGAAAATAATTCACCAACTCCAGATATTTTCATATCAGAGGGTTCGGCTCGGTGGAACTCCTAATTGGACCTATAAATCCTACTGATCCCTCAATATAAATATTTAAAAAATCTTTTGTAATCCTACATGTATTTAAAATAACTGATTTTTGCATTTTTATATACAAATTCTTTGACAAATCTAATATGCCTAAATTTTGAATGAGAGAGCTAGGTATAATGGCAGTAGCCGAAATGACAAATGGTAATATTTTTATAGTCTGAAAATGCCAAATTCTTTTAATCTCACTTCCTAAATCTGTATATTTTCTTATTTTTTCAGAAACAGATTTTTGAATATTACAGGAATTTGGAATAGCTACATCAATAATATAAGTTTTTTTTAATTTTGTCATGTAAAACTATATCAGGTCTATTATGACTAATTGTTCTGCCTGTTAGTATAGTTTTATCATAATACATTTTATAAAATTCATTTTCTAAAAATGAATTTGGTTCAATTACTAAGTTAACAATTAAGGAGTGATTTATTATTTTACATCAATTTTATTTTGTTCGTAGGTTATTCAAAATTTTCCAATGGTAAAAAATGTATCAAGTATTAACGTGTACCGTACAATATCTCCCATAGATTTTTACAGCTGTATTATTTTATGCTTCAAACAGCATTATTGAACAGTATTTTCCCTCAGTGAAAGCTTTCAATTAATTGACTGTTTTTACGTTCATTGAATTCTTGCATCGTTGCATCATTCTGCATGCATTGACGTCAGTGCTTTGTTTGAAAAGAGAACCTATGCAGGCTCTTTTTTATCATTATTATATTAACCTTCCATTGAGTACTATTCAAAGCATGGACCGAACAAGCCTTTTTAGGTCCATGATACAAACAGTTAAAAGCAATAGCTTAGTTACTTCTCGAGTAGTTTCTTTTGAAAATGCTTTTTTTGCTTTTTAATTTTATTAACTATTTTATATTAGAATATTTATTCAATTCAAACTTTTTATCAAATTAAATTGCAGTTTGTCAATTTGTCAATTGCATTTCAATATCAAAATATGATATCAGGAAGGGCGTACATTTAACATTATCTAATTCAAATGTGTCTATATGATTTTTAGTTACGAATAGCCGCTTTTTAAGTTTATTTCCGAAATGGTAGCATTAAGTATATTTGGTCAGAGGTTTTTGTTCTAGCAAAAATACCTTAAGTGACTTAGCTTTTTTTGTCCTTTAGATATTGACAGCTTCACTTTATTTTCAGTGTAGTGTATATTTGCATTACGCCTGCTTTAAAAATAATATTCTACTCAAACTGTCAAACAAAAACAAAAAAACAAAAGCAAAAAAGTTATGTGACGTTTACAGAAATATAGACACGTGAAACATCTTCAGCCAAAAACAATTAAAAAGAGATAAAGTTTTCTGCCAGAAATGGAAAGATATACGTTCATGGACATAATATGAGGCAAATCGATTTAATGTTTTTTGCCAGTTCGTAGGTATTCGTTTTCGCGTTATATTTAAAATTTAATGTGTAAATTACAGAATATTTAACATGATTTATTGTGTTCTGCCAGTTTATAGAGCGTAAATACGTTCATAAAACTGCATTATTAAGTAAAAATATCCGACTTAACGTTAAATTATATTTCAGACTAAAAACCATAAAAAATATAATTGTAGACGAAATATATTACGTAACTTTATTTTACATATTTATTTCACCAAAAATCGATAAATTCGTAGATAATATTTTGAAAAAAAAATTATAATTGATTTAATTGAACTAGTCAAGCACAGTTGCCAAATAAAAACTTTTCTATTATGCAAGCTTTTTTCGTGAATGTGTTAACTTTTCATTTCCTTCCGTAAACTCAAATTTTTCGTACCAATATTTTTTAATGATTTTGCTCGTATTTTTGCAGGACTTTGAAGTATAACGGTAAATTGTTTGCCTTTTCTTTCATTTCTGTTTCAAAATTTCTTATTTACAGGAAATATCATCATATTCATCCATCGAAAATATGTTTTTATTTAATATTTCTGAATAATACGTAGGTATTAATATTTTCGAGTAATTATGGAAATTGCCATTCCGTTCAACCTTTACTAAAGCATCAAATAGAGACGATATACTGTACATCAGTTATTGGTTTTCATTTAGATGAATCGTCATACGCGATCCTGCAAATATTTCAAATTAAAAACGCTTTGTTCGTGAAAGATGAAAAATTACCAAAAATTATCGACAAAATCTTTATCGCTGTTTTGTTCTATCTTTTGTCCATACGAACGAATTCCCCAATTTCCTCACATGATTTTAACACTAGCGCAAATATTTTTTAATATAATATTAGCGTCTATTAGCATTTTAGGACGTTTAACTTTTATAATAAGTTATTTTTTATAGGAGTTAGTAACTTTAAAAAATTGCCCGGTTTGAACACCATCAACATTCAGAATACCAACTTGACATTTAGGGAGGCGTGTATGGATATATTGGATAACTATTTATTGCCTGGTTTGAACACCATCAACATTCATAATACCAACTTGACATTTTGGGAGGCGTGTATGGATATATTGGATAACTATTTATTGGCCATAGGTCACCCCAAGTGGTTCGCTACGTTTGGTGACTTAGCAGGGATGCCCGGGTTCATGGGGTAAGGTTTGTTAAGGTCTTGTCGACCGATGTATCTGCCCACCTGCTGCGTGACGGGCCGGATGGAGAGAGACCGGTTGAGGAGGTCTTTTGACCTTTCCAGTCAAAATCCCACGATTCATCGCCTTACACAGCATTTGAAGGGATGTATTCAAACGTTCTTTACTATTAGACACACTGACCCCCAGATTCCTACCCACCCCACATACGTATGTCCTTGCTAGAACTTCCTATTCTTCCTTTCCTTAAAAAAATCCTTCGCATAGCATCCCATAAAATGACATATTCTCCTGTGTGGAGCTAATGTAAAAAAAATACATTGTATTTTAAAAATGCAAAACGTACAGACCTGGAATATTTTCTTCTAATACAGTTAGTTAAAAAACTTAAAAATCGGTCCAGTTTTGGTGGAAAAACTGGGGAATACAAAACCTTGATTTTGACGAATTCATTTAGGTATTATCAGCTTGATGTACAGTAGTTGTCCCCTTGGCCGAGGAAGGATAGCGACAGTGACAGTAACAATTTGTTAAAAACGCACGACAGTGTTTCCTCGTAATACTATTCCTATTTAAAACAACTTTTCGATTCTGAGTGATGTTCTCTCACTAGACTGATTAATCAAGCATCATCTGGAACGAGGTGAAAATAAACATAAAAAAGGAAATGGTGTATTTTTATTATGATTAAATGCATGTAGCCAAAGGTGCTCGTGCGCCTAAAGGCAACTCTCATTCAATTGAAATGTTTCTCTAGACTAGACGGTCCAGCAGATATAATATATTATATATTTTGTTGTTTCGGTCTTATTGTATGTATATCTAGGTGAGTAGGTTCTTTACCCATTGAATCAATCCATCACTTTTGATACCCGCTTTATTATCACTGGCGCTGCTTGCGTTCTAGTATTACACCGAGACCGATTTCCCTCCGTTTAAATAAAGAGTCAAGTCGGTCCGAACGCGCCCCGGGGCCGGCCGGTCCATTCATCGACTCCTTTGAGCTATGATAATATATTATATGGCAACACTAGATTCGCGACGGGGTTGCTACCAGTACAAAACAGCCATACACAACATTCAACAATACTCATTAAAGAGTGATAGATACTCTCAGTACTGCCCCGGTGAAAGACCACCATTCAGAATGGGAACGTTGCTTGAAATGGCTTTAGTCGCGTTTGATCTGAATAACTGGGTACTTCCCAAGCTTCCTCTTCCTCATCTCCTTTGTGAGGTATTCACATAACTGAGCTCTGGCGACATGAAATTTGGGCAGCTCTTTTTTTGCTTTGATTGCCAACGCAAGATCTTTTATTCGGCTGGGTCATTTTCATCATAAGCCATTTGAGCTTTAATACATCCAATTTACATACATCAAAAATTGTTTATTTAAAAAAAAAAATTCGATGAACTAAAAGCGCTTTTTATTGTATTTTTCAATAATACCTGTTTACAATTTTATTATAATATGAACACCTTTTTGCACATAATATATGTAGGTACTTGGACTATGAATGGTCTTTAAATAGTGTGAAGTAAGAATGATGTTAACTGTAAAATAATGATTATGTAAAAAATAATATTATGACGTTTCGCGAACACCTCGCTGTTTTGGAAAAATCTTTAAAAGAAGTTTAATTCGTGGAGTCGAACATTATCACGCTTAACGATGGCAGAACTTGTTTATAATAAACCGTTTTTATAAAATAAATAATAATAACATAGGATATATTCAAGAAATAAAAATTTAGATGGAGTTTGACAAAATTAACTTAAAAAGATTAAATAAATAAATGAAAATAATAAAAACCTTTCTGTTGTTTTGATCCAGGCTGCGACATATTTTTTGTGAATAATCGTACATATATTTATAGTTAATAGTTGTTTCAGTGTGGATTAAAACCTTATAGAAAGGGGGTAAAAAAATTGTAAGCATCTAACAGTATTATGTATTTTAGAAACTTTCTATAATTTTAGTGTGTTTAACAATGGATTTGCTATGATCTCAACCTTTAAAGAAACATTTAATTAAGTTTAAATAATATCCTTTTTAAAGCTATAAGTTTAATTGAATATTTTTTGTTGCCGATGGCGATGTTCCCAGCGTGAGGTTGTGTTGATGAGTGAGAAGGTTTTACTTTTACTTTTTGGAGAGGAGTCATGTGGATCTTGATAAAGTCGAACCTCTCCATCTTGTTAAGATGTTGTTCTTGTCTTAACTACTTTGATGTGAGAATTTATAACCTTTTTAATTTACGGTTTTGTAGGTCTGATAGTTTAGTGTGGAGTAATGGAATGAAAGAGAAGGTGAAATAATATATATGTATGTATGCAAATGAAACTAAAATAATCCAACCAGTATAAATTTAAAACTTTTTTTACTTGTATAAAACCAAGAATAAGTTGTTTTCTTAGAATGGAGAGCTGGCTTACACGCATTTGAATAGGGGTCGGGAATTAGCAGGATCGATTTTAAGACGTTTCAGGTTTGTTCTGATATCGAATTTTTTATTTTTTTAAAGTGAATACCGCACAAGATTCCCAAATACAATACAATTTGGGAGGCGAGTATGGGTACCGCCACCCCGGGAACCATTTATTTGACAATCAACACCCTTGCCACAGGTCACCCCAAGTGGTTCGCTACGTTTGGTGACTTAGCAGGGGTGATCGGGTTAATGGGATGGGGTTTGTCTAGGTCTTGGTGGCGGATGCGTTTGCCCAACCACTGCGTGGTGGGCTGGATCGGAGGAGACTGATTGAGGGAGGCCTTTTGACCTCTCCAGCCGGATTCTCCCGACCCTTTGCCTTGCACCGCAGTGTGAGGAATAGATTAATACGTCCGTCACTCCTGGCCACACTGACCCCCAGATTCCTACCCACCCCTCGTACCTTTTACTTCCCATCTTCTTCTCCTTCCTTTCCCTTAAATAATCCTCTACACAGCATCCTCAAAGATGACATAGGCCCCTAGGGAAATTGTTTTCCTCGGTTCCTCCTGTGTGGAGCTAATGTAAAAAAAAATGCTCCAAACCGTCTAGAACCAGTGAGACTATGACATACCTTATTAGGGAATGCTGTCAGGTTGAAGATAGTGTGGAAGGAGATGGGGGAGAGAAAGTTGGGGAAGTTCCTTGCTGTTCAGATCTGGTCACCGTACACAAAACACGACAATTTCAAGTAAAGTTATAATGCTGATTAGTGGTTATTCAGAGCGATGATACTGAGAGTTTCTTCCGCTCTGGAATGTGCCGCAAAGATACTTTAAGATTGAATCATTTCAAATGAATTAAGACTCCGCAACCGGGCCCGAAAAGAAGAAGATGTAGAGATACGAAATTACGAATGTTAGAGGAGAGCGCTAACATTTACAGCGACAAAATCGATGCGAAAATTGCGAAAATGTTTAATAAAACACGACTCGTTTAACTAACTAACTAACTAACTAACCATCACGCCGTTTCCCCGCAGGGGTAGGCAGAGAGGACGGACCGCCAAACAACTCGGTCTTGGCACACACTCTTTGCCTCACTCACATTCATACATCGTCTCATACATTCTCTTCTATTGTTCTGACTTTTGACATGGCCCGACTCAAGTATTTGATTCACTTGATCGTGCCACGTCTTCCTCGGGCGTCCCCGACTTCTTCTACCATTCACATTCGCGTCGTATATTCTTCTTACACTACTTTCTTCGTTCATTCGTTCTACATGCCCAAACCATCTGAGGGTCCCTTTCTTAATCTTACTCATTATGCTTACATCAGCCTTACATTCTTTGCGGATATCCACATAGAGCAAAAATCTAGCGGGCATTGTCAACAGCAATTAAAGAAACACTGTGATTTTTTTCATACATATAACCAATGACGTTATATAAAATAAATAGACTCGCCATAGTCTCATATACTCACAATATAATGTGGAAAGTAAGGAACACTCTTTTGTTTTCAGCGATTTTCAGTATCATTTCTTAATTCAAAAGTTTATTCCTGTGTGATACAGATAGACAATCAAATAAGGGAACGTACCCATACTACGTGACACGTTTAGGGGGGGGGGGGGGTCTTCAAAATGTCACGCTCCCTACAAATGAGCGGCGGGTTGCTTAGGTTTTTGGTCACCGGGGGGGGGGGGGGGGTTAAAAATTGCAAAAAGTTGGTCACGTAGTATGGGTACGTTCCCTAATGTGTGTGTATGAATGACATGGGTATATGAGCGGGCGGCGTATTGCTTGTCACTTTTTGATGGAACGATCGCTGTCTCCTTTTCTTGAGGCCCACTAGAAGAAAAGGTCCGGCTGCCTGTTGGAGTTTGATATGTCGAGCTATGCAATAAATACAATAGGGCAACGACAGTTTTCAAATGGTGGCGATTGTCATCAATACTTGTTAGAACTACTGATTTATGTGTTGTTTTACCGCAAGCAAACAAATAAACAGAGTGTTTAGGCTGATTAGTCTACTTTAAAACAGTGAAGTTTACAGAAATTTGGCTGTTGCGCGTCCAGACCCTTTACTTTAGTAGGACTTGAATTTTCTCTAATGACGTGTAAAACCGCGAGCGGGAAACATGAAAATTAATTGTAATATTTATAATAATCGATAATATTAAGTAATTTGCGTGTACTTACAAATGAAATGTTATTCATTCGCCTTTACTATTATTTGCCGTGTAATTGAAACATTTTCTCAACACACAGGAGGGCATTTTGGCACTTTTTAAAATGCAATTTACTTGCTGGTAAGTGCTGGTAAGACGCAACCTTATTCGACGCGTAGCAGTTTAGTACTAAAGTACTAGATATCGAGATCGGTGCAATTGTCTTGTTCTTGTCTTCCCACTTTGAGATTTCTACCCCTCGTCTAATATTATGTAACGTCATAGCATATAACTTGTAAAATAACTGAAAAAATCTTGTTTATAATAACTTTTGGATCATATTTTGCGATTTTTTTCTATCGAGGGAATTTTATATAATTTGCGTTTCGGCGCGGGCAATGTCAAGATATTATCTTCAAGAATAACATATATTTTTTTAAGAGCTTTAAAACTTAAAATGTTTAAGGGAGATATGTAAGAAATCGGTAGTGATTCGGGTAGCGGGCCCTTAAATAAAATTTACTTGCTCACTCCGGGATAAGAACCCGCGGTATCCGGATTGCTAGTCGAGACCTTACCTCTCCAATCACGGAAGGTCATGTTATGGCGAAGAACACTGATGAAAAAAACATTTTCCAACGCTGTCTACAACGGGATTTTTAAAAATGTGAATACCTCCCGAGAGTTCCACCTGCTCCCGTCTGTAGCCAGTGAGACCATGCAATCCCAATTGGGGTATACTGTGAAGCTGAATGTAAGTGGTGAAGGGAAGGAGACGGACAAGAGGAAAATGGGGTAAGACCTGGCTAATCAGATCTAGTGACCAAACACGGCTGAAGCCATTTCAGCAACGTTTCAATTCTAAATAGTGGTCTTACAGCAGGGCGATACTGAGAATATCTACCACTCTGGAACGTGCCGAAAATATACCTCATATTATGTAAAATGATTAAATTGTGAAAATACAAATCAATCAAATAAAATTTATATGCGCACGTCGGGATTTGAAACCGCGACCTCCGGATCTCTAGTCGAGAGGCTTTCCGCTCGACTATGGAAGCCGTCGTTATGCAGGTACCAACCAAAAAGGCGCTCATAATATGTCATATAATTATTACGATGTATTTTAATGAAAATACATTACACATTATCTATAGGTATTTATTATTCAATTTTATTAAGTTCTGCCAGTCCAACCGACCTTTAAAGCCGTTAGGTATCGACCTGTAGATGTATTTATTTATTTATTTGTTTGTTTACGCCTTGATGGCTTTTACATATAAAATAAATTGTACAGGAGCATTATAACAAGTATGCAGTATCATAAGTATATGGTACATAAAATGATAAACAGAGCTAGAAAGATATAAGTAGGCTTAACATAAGTAGGTATTAATATACAAGTAATTGTTTACAAAGGAGTTCAACCAGTGGATTCGTATTTGGGCTCAAGCTACATTATATTCAATAATTATTGTCACAATATCACACAAAATGTGATTCCAAATATACTTGAAGCATACCGGTATTGCAGTGGTGTAAAACATTTTTAACGATTAATATAAAAGTAGGTAATTTTCTTGTAATTAATTTTTTTTTTTTTTTTTTTTTTTTTAATTATTATTTTTTTGCTATCATAAATGATTAAATATCATATGTTATCAATATAATCTATCTGCAATTGTTAATGCCTTTGAAGCGAAATAACATGTGAGCACATACGACTTATTTCCACTACTAAAAATAAGATTTTTTTTTTTACAGTGAATACCGCACAAGAATCTCAACTGCTCCCGTCTGGAGCCAGTGAGACTATGGCATCTCCAATTGGGGTATGTTGTGAGGCTGAAGGTAGTGGGGAGGGGAAGGAGGTGGGGAAGAGGAAGGTTTGGGAAGTACCTGGCTATTCAGATCTGGTCACCAAACACGGCTAAAGCCATTTTTAAGCAACGTTTCAATTCTGAATGGTGGTCTTACACCAGGACGATACTGATAGTATCTTCCACTCTGGAACATGCCGCAAATGCCTACACTATATATTATTTTAAATGAATTAATTGTGAAATAACACAAAAAATCAAATAAAATTTATTTGCGCATGCCGGGTTCGAACCCGCGACCTCCAGATTGTGAGTCAAGAGTCTTACCCACTGGACTACGGAGGTCGTCAAAATATGCTTTCCTCAGTACCTGAATTTAATATCATTGGCACTATTTTTCCTTCACCAGATATATTATTAATAACACAATACGGCAACATGTGATTATCCCGAAACAACCATGCTCAACATTATTTATCGCAATTTGATTTGCTTCGCTCGTATATCGCTCGCAATCAAACATGCCTGATTACATAATTACTCATAATTTTATTTGCGTAAGTACTAAGTATTGCCAGCGAGCACCCAGTGGTACCTACGCACTCGGTTATTATTTGATTTATTTTCCGTCCTGGCAACTGGGCATTAAGTACCGTTGGCCGTTCGAAGTTCGAACGAAAAGGCGCCAATGGGCGGCATCTACCGCGGTCATTTGAATTACAAATGCCCGTCGCTGGCGCCCCATTGCGGGTTCAAATTGAATCGTTGCGGTGTTTGGCGGTCCGCAAAGAGCGGCCAATGTTCGACGGTCGATTCCACCGAAAGCTGGCCGCAGAATTTATCTTAAATGAGGCGTTTATATCAATTTTAAGAAGGTGGTACGGTACTTCAAAGGGATTTTGTCATATTGCACTTTGAGTGCACTTTTGATGGTATCGAAAATCCCGTTGTAAAACGTCGTAGTCGATTCATAAACTGCGTGAATTACAGCGAATTCTTTGCAATTGCGTTTTTGCTGTACAAGAAAACTGTTACCTTCAATTGGAGTATGTCCTGATTTTGAAAAGCTTTTTGAAAAGAAAGAAATGAAAGTTGGAGATTTCATAGTACCTACGAAGTCCATATTTCACTGGGAGATTTGAATTAACTGCAATACAAGTGGCGTCAATATAATTTGTTTCGGGACTTCAAGCTACGTCACCCATTCGAAATTTTGAAAGCCGCCTGACGCGTTGTTTTCTCGAAAAAGGCCCTAAAGGTATGAGCTAACCTTGACGCATTTTCTACGAATCTTGCCTACTGCCAACAACCTAATTTCAGGAATTCAAAATTTTATTCAAATATTGGAACACAGAAACAAAAGCTACACAAGAATATTTTTTCATTCTACCTTCCCTGCTGCTTATTGAGCCCACATCATTTTATTTGTTGTCCATTATCATCTGTATAAAACTGTAAATATACAATAAATCAATTAAACACAAGAGTGGTAACCACGACGTGATTATTTTAAACAAAATTTTGAAATTAATTCATCAACAAAACTTAATGCATCCAGGCAGGAGGGAAGGAATCAAAATAAAATTTGGAATTCCCGAAATTAGATTTTTATTTATTTATTTATTTTCGGGAAATCGACAGTTTACATTTTTACAGTTTGTACATGTTTGTATAGCCAAAATAAAACCAATTATGGATTTCCTCCATGTGACTTTACCTCTGATTAACAGCATAATAAAAAAAATTTAAATAATAAATTTATAATAAAGCAGTTTGAGATCAAAAATTTTATAAAACAAAAGATTAAGTATATAAAACTAAAATTTACTTAAAACATAAAATATCAATACATTGGTAACCATAAGAAGCCAGATTGTACATATAAATCAAATCATAACAGAATTAAAGATAAACGATAGAAACATAGACACATAACATATTATGAAACATCAGAGAAATACTCTTTTATGTACCCCTTATATTTGGTAGGTTCGGAATTGAAAATGTCCACCTTGGATAATATGCTATTGTAACTATTGCATAGTCTGTTCAGACAAGAATTTTGCTTGCAGTTTGTCTTGCATTGATCAACCCTGAACAGGACAGAAGAGGGTGTTGTACGCGCAGGTACATTAAATTGAATTTTATTTAGCAACTCTGGGCATTGAATATTATTGTTAACTAATTTATACAGGAATATTGCATCCTTATGATGCCTTCGTACACTCAATGAATCAATTTTAAAGTATGAGGCTGCCTCTGCATAATTATTAAATCTTACATATGACTTGTAACAAAGATATTTGAGGAATTTGTTTTGAATTGCTTCAATTTTGTTCGTATGGATTTTATAAAATGGAGACCAAACAACTAACGCAAACTCCAAATGACTTCGTACGTAGGCAAAGTAGAGTTGCTTAATGACGTTGATACTATTAAAAAGTTTTGTGTTTCTCATGATAAAACCTAACATTTTAGCAGCTTTATTTGTGATTTGTTGTATATGTTGTATGTTGTATATGTATATTTTGCCAGTAGGTAGCTACAGTTCTTTAGATCTGGTCACCAAAAGTAGCTATAATTATTTGGCGATCTCCTTGGCAAACCTATTTGGAACTTGGAACTAAGTGTTATACCTACCATGTTCATTAAAAGCAATGAAGAAAAATAGGTTTAGAGCCTATGCCCAGTTTTTCGTCAATTTTCACAACTTTGTATAATTTTTTAAAAGGGTTTTCAAACTTTTCAAATGCATCACTGTTCTGATTTGACCAGTTATAATAGTGGTCTTGCATCAATTTGTTTGTATTCTTGCATGTATTTTTTGATTTATAGAAATCAAAGCATAATTTTGCTGTCTTTTTTGCTTTATAAATAAAACAAACAATTATTCTTTAAACACTCGATGAATACTTCAATAATCATAATCTTCTTACCACATACGAGTGTACATTATCACATTTTCTAAAAATTCATAAAGAAGTTAATACAAAAGTTGTGTGTTTCGTAATTAATTAGAATCTCAATTGTACGAGTATATTGAAATAAGGCAAAATGCTGTATCTATCTTATTATGTCAGTGTTATCACATCTTTATCTAATTTTTTTCGCTTTTAGGTGCTTTGGTGTAAGGGTTGATGATGTGAAATAATACTAAGTAATGTGTTAAATTATTCAAGTTCAATAAACTTTTATTTTTCAAAATTGGAACTGATAAATCTTATCAGACTACCGATAAATTTGTTATCCACCAAAAAATTAGGGTAAATTATGGACAAGCCGCCGCAAGCCGCTACACTTTAAATAAGCATAAAATTTTAAAATTAAACTACTTTTAAACTTAATTACTACAAGAACCATCGGTTTCAGTCGAGGTAGACGGAAAAATATGCATTAAAATTCGACTTTCATTAAAAGTTTAAAAATCACCATCTCCATTGCGGCCATGTTTTTTTGCATGGATTTGACATTTTCGAAGTTTTGTTTCAATCTAAAAACGCATGAATTACTTAATTTACCTAAACTAAGAACCTAATAACCTATTTTGTGTTCGCAAATAGTTGTTTCTTGTAATAATTGTTGAAGTGAAGTATAATTTCCATAATCTGTACATAAAAATGCGGCGGCTTATCCATAAATTAATAAATTTTGAAATAAAAAGTGTATCTCTTCTATTTAAATATTTGATTAAGGGTAAATTTCTTATTTTAAAAGGTAGTGAACCTGAGAAAAACATTTTATTTTATTCATTCTTTCAGCTTCACAAATCCTGCAAATATAATATATGGTGATTTTCAGTGTTCCATGTTAGTTTTTAATAAATGATAAAAAACCGTACATATGTTTGGTACACACAATCAATAAAAAACTAAGGGGAATATAAAATGCTAAAGGGAGTTTTTGACACTCTGATATAAATATCAAAATGTGTAATTTGTTGCTCTGTTTTTGGGAAAAAATTCATTCCAATATATTTTTGTTTTAATGCTATAATATGTACCTAACCTACATACTTTATTTAGTTTCATAGCCTTTGTTCATACAATCTAATTATTTCAGATACAGGTGTTATTTACGTAAATATTACCCTAGAATCCAACGGGGAAGGTTTGTGTAGTTCCACCAGTCATTTACAGTACCTTGTTCCTTCTCACTAACGAGATGAATAGTAATCTGGCATACATATTAATGAGAATGTTCATCAATTGTTTCAGGCTAACAAGTCAGGCCAACTTCTGCTGGATGCTGTGTTCAGGCAGCTGGACCTGGTGGAGACGAGTTATTTCGGTCTGCGATACCTGGACCAAGACAATCAACCGGTAAGGACTTGTGTAATTAATAAATAATATAATGAATCGAGACAGAATGTCCTCCAGTTTCTATAGAAATTTCTATATAAAACCTATAGGGTGGTCTGCGGAGAGTTTAAGGAACTAGGGGAGTAAGAAATTATGGTCTTTGAGGGAGGAAATATGCTGGTCGGCGGTGGTGTGCAGACCATAAAGGCTGAAAGGCTGTGCCTTCCCTAAGGAACATTCAGATTTTTTACCGATTTATAACATAATTAGCATGTTCAGAAAGTAAGTGTACGTACTGTGACCATAACGGGCTGTGTTTTTGTTTTTTGGGGGTTGGTGGTACTGAATGGTAGAGGGGGTCTCCTTACAAGATCGAGCATCGCAGGAACACGGTAGTACATAAACTCACTTGTAGTGTCCAGTTGCGTGAAACATGCCGGCAAAAAATCCCGTCATGTGCAGTGATCCGCTTTTTACTCGCGGAAGAAGTAACACCTACAAGAAAAAAGGTGAAGATTTCTGAGCTCTATTGTGACTGGAGATGATAGTAGGTGATTCATTACACGCCTGGGAAAAAACAGTCGACAAAGTGGCGTCACGCAAAGTGCCAAAAAATTCAAAACCACAATTTCGTACAAAAAAATCAACAATCATGTTTTGGAACCGAAAAGGCATCATTTTGGACGAATTTGTGCCTCAGAGGGAGACCATCAATGCACAATAAAATTGTGATATCCTAAAAAAACTCAAAAAGAACATTCAAAACAAAAGGAGGGGAATGCTGATGAGAGGTTTGTGTATGTTGCACGATAACGCCTGTCCTCACACAGCCTTAGCCTTCAAGGCGCTCTTGGACTCATTTGGATGGGATGTTTTGAACCACTCCCCGCATTCCCCTGACTTGGCGCTTTCAGATTATCATATTTTCACCTCCTTTGAGGCATATATGGATGAAATTAAATTTTCAACCGACGAGCAGGTGCAGAAAGTGGTTCTGAAGCGGTGGAAGGCGCTGGCGGGAGAATTTAGAGGGCATAAAGAAACTTGTGCCACGGCCCACCACATGCATTGAACGGTATGGCG
The DNA here is from genome assembly GCA_917880885.1 of Limnephilus marmoratus. Classification (NCBI taxonomy): domain Eukaryota; kingdom Metazoa; phylum Arthropoda; class Insecta; order Trichoptera; family Limnephilidae; genus Limnephilus; species Limnephilus marmoratus. Next base: position 17,582,587 of record OU862910.1, on the reverse strand, counting down.
ATTATTTGGAAAAATAGTCAACAAGTGTATCAACAATATCCTGTGATTTTTTTTCAAACACACCTTTTCACATGCCTCGTTCTTTCCTTGAACACTTTACGTTTTTAAGTTCTTAAATATATGTTATTTTTAAGATAATGTCTATGCATTTGAAAAAGTAATTATATTAAATTCTCTCGACAGAAAATAATCTCTAAGTGTGTTCCGAGAATTATAAAAAAATACAATGTATGTAAGATGTCATAGTACATGTGTGACAAAATTCAAAGGCTTTCTTTAAATGCAACTTACTTTAATTTGAGAGGCGGGTATGGGTGTCACCTCCCTGGGAACCATTTATTGGATAACCAACAACCTGGTCATAACACCAAGTGGTTTGCTACGTTTGGTGACTTAACAGGGGTGCCGGATCTATTGGTGAAATTTGTTTGGATCTTGCCGGCGGACGCGTATAACCACCTTCTGCGTGGCGGGCCGGATCGGGAGAGACTTATTGAGGAAGAACTCTCCAGCCGGACTCTCGTCTCATCGCCTTACATCGCCGCGGGAGGGGTGAATTTATACCTCCGTCGCTCCTGAACACATTCCTACCCACCACTCAAAGCTTTTTCTTACTCTCCTTCCTTTCTCTAAAAATATCCTCCACCATCCCCATAAGCCCTCAAGGTTTTTTTCCCTCCGGGCCTCCTGAGACATTGGTCAGAGATTTTTATTCAGTGTTCAATTATCTTACCTGAACTCCAAAAATACCACACGGTCTACCTTTGGTCATAGAGCAATGCACGCCAATGATCGCAGATTATTCCAAAATTAATAATGTGATAATTTATTGACGATGTTGAATATTTTGATTAAGAAATTTGTACCTTAACTAAACACTTTAGTTAGAGACACGCATACAAAAAACTACAATTATATGCTACACAGAGCTCTAACCGTTCTGCCACGGATGTCGTCAACATAAATTATGCAGTTTTAGATAGCCAAAGTATTTCACCATTATAATTAAAGTAAAAGTCACTATTCGTGTCACCAATTTCGCTGAGAGCCCAAGGCGTTGTTCCATTTCCCTCAAGATAAGTAATTATCTTCGGAGTCTAACATGCCACTTGTATAATAACATGCAATAATTTCGGATCCAATCTAAGTTACGTCTTATTTGTGGAATTTAATGGTATTCATTTGAAATTGTGTTTAAATTATTGTGCTGTCAGCGAAAGTGACAGGGCCGTATTACATGATAAGCCTAAACTGGCGCAGCCTATCACAGTAATACGTTTTTCGCAAATTAATCCGTAGCAATTCAACCGAGTTACAAGTATGATGTTATATTCGTTTAGTACTGAAGAGTAACATAAATGAAAATCAACATTCAATTAAAAGAAATCACTTTGTGAAATACCACTTACTTTATCAAAATTATCAACGTGTTTCAAAACTAGTAAAATAAGCAGGAATTAGACAACAAAGCATTTTAAATACTACTGATTTTTTGTCTGTGTGTACTTATTTTGTCTGCACTTGTATATCTTTTGTTAATTTTATTTTTATTCCGACGAAGAAACCATTGGTTTTGAAATATGTTTATAATTTTGATTAAACAAATGGTGTTTTAGAAAGTAATTTATTTTAATTTATTTAAAATGATGCAACAAAGTGATTTTGCAAAGATTGAAGAAGTAAAAATCAAAACACTGAGTTAACATTTTCTAGAGTCGTAACTCTATCTATCAAAGTGGTTGATATTCCGGTTAATGTAATACCTTTTTAATTGATCGCCGTTGGTTTAGGCTACGTTTCAAATAAAACTTAATTCTGCAGCCCTTTTGAATTGTAGGTATTATTTGTCTTTCACAGTTGATGTTTTATTTGTAATTTACGCTGGCCATTTCCTCGGCGCACAGTTCGTAATGATAGAAGTCAATTAATCCACGCCCAGCAGTTAAAGCGAAAACAATAAACTTTAACAGTGCCATGAATCTCAGCTTGAGAAGAAAGCACTTTACGGGAATAGAACTAAGATCTTTAGACAGTAGCAAGACATCAAATAATGGAAAAGTGTCCCGGGGCTTTCACTGGGCGGACAGATGTGATACCCTGATTGATTGCCACGAGTATTGAACCATTTATAAGCCATATTGATTGTTAGCCTACTAAGAATCTCTAACCACCGTTTAGCATTTAATTAATAGGCAGGTTCTGCATGTTGTTATTTGTAAAATAAGTTCTATTAAGCTAGTATTTATAATACAGATTTTGAAGAACTTTGGTTGTTTATAATGTAATCAAATACAAGTTTTTGTTTTGCCCTTCTAAATTAATCCTAAATAGGCAACTTTCGAACAAGCCAGATAGTTTGTTATTATTCTAAAAGGCTTGTTGTTGGTTGGGGTTATATTTTATGATTGAAAACTATAAAAAACAAACTCCTCAAATATTAAATCCGGCAATACACTTGAATTCCATTCTGCTTAAAGGGAAACCAATCATATATATGGCAAAATAATTTTATGAGCGTTTTTTGCTTTGGAGATCACATGTTTTTATTTTTCCTTAGCGGTCCTCCTACCTGGTTAATGATCTGGGATCTCGTAAAAAGAGGCTCTCTTCCATAGGTAGTCCTTTTATTAAATTGCTTATCATCTTGCTTTTTACGACTTTCATATCGTTTGTTTCCTGTTGAAGTTCGAATCGACTTAAGAGGGCATTACCAGAGAAAGCCGGAAATACGTCATTTTCAAAAAAGTTTTTAGACGTATTGACTTCTTTCCACAAAAAATTATAAATGGATTTCGAAAGATTGTTCTTTTATCTAGCATAGTTATGTAATAAATTTTTAGAATTTTTTTAAATTTTTAGTATAATAAGGTTATTCCATAGGTCGTTGGCAGATTTGTTAAATTTTCAAAAAAGTTTTTGTATTATACCACACCCATTTCAAATAATGTAATCATGCAGTAAAATAAATCAATACATTATCTAGCAAAGTTATGTATTAGAATTTTAATTTTAGTTTCAATAAAATCATTAAAAAATATGTACGTACATTGTTTCTTGACGAAAATTGGTCCATTTGTGTATTTATTTGCGCACTTACAAACTAATATATTTCAGATTTTTTTAACATTCTTATTAAATTTAAACATTATTGAAAAATGATAAATACTTATAATCAAAAAATAACTACAAAAAGTACACTATTTTAATAGTTTTATCATCACGCCTTTCAGCATTTTTTGATGAAGGTATAAATTAAAGCTAACTTGGATTGAAATAAATTCGATATTGAGTTATAATTTTAAAAAGCTGGTACGGAGAAAAATCAATCTTTCTCATTGTAACCGCCCTGCACGATCGGAAGAACAACTTTCGACGAAATGTGGATTTTCGTCCGCTGGCTGGTTAAACGCTCTTAAGTTTATAACTGTTTTTAATTAAGTATTTGCAAGATACAATAAATGCATTTAAATGATCTTATTGAGAAACGTATACAGTGCCTGGAAACACGTAGTACAAGTGAATCTACATTCTAATCTACATCAATGAACTTCTTTTTTAAGATTTGAGCATTTCATTTTTATTATATTTGCTATTTATTTTGGCAACTAAAAAAACTTTTGGGAGTTGGGTCTACGCTTTAATCCATTTTAAAAGACGTTAAACATCAACCCCATCATGATAGATTCTATTCATACTCTTCGAACTCGATTTACTCGAAAACGAAAGCTCTGATTAAAAAAGTTAAATCACAAAAACGACCCCAAAGGTGATGTAGATTAACCAGTTTAGCGTGTATTACTGGTTTCCGGACACAGAGTATAATATATTTCAATCTTGTAAAGTAATTTTCAAATAAAAACCTCTGATTTTGTTACGAAATATTAAAGATTGCCTGAAGCTTGTATGAAAAAATATATTATTCAGCACACGTTTGCAAGATAGATTTCGCAAGAATGCTTCTAGTTATTACTTTTTCTATGTTTTAAATGTAAGAGTATCTTACACGAAATAAACAATTCGCCTGAAACGGTATGAAGAAAATAAGATTTTTTTGAAAGCAGGCTTAATAATATCTCAGCATACTTTTAAAGCTGAAATTTTCTGAGAAATAAATGAGAACAGAACGAGTTTATTTTCATGCTCTCTGCGAATTGCTTGATAAAATCTAAAATGTCACTCGCTGTCAGGGCTTAGAAGAAAAACAGACGTAAATTTTTAGAATTTCTCTCCCTTTGCCCTTTGAGCATTTTCAAAAACATGGCATTTCTTAATTATATTTTCATTTGGATATGTTTGTGCTCCGGAACAAAAAGACACGAAGTTGAGCACGCGGAAAATTAGAATGTTTTTTTTTTGTAAATATGAAATCTATTATGACATCTTTATGTTCTTTTATCTGGTTTTGATCAGGTCTGGTAAGTCTGGTATGGCCCCCTTTGGCAATAAACAAAGTCGTGGGGCGGCAGGTGGTGGCAACGTGGCAACAATTTCTTATGACTTATTCATACTCCGAGTACGAAATATGCCTCTACAAGAGACACATTTTTCATTCCTTTTTGCCCCGGAATTTTTTTTATGGCTTCATAGGAAATTCTGTGCGAAATTATTTATCCAATAAAAATGAAAAATTGGGATGTTTTCGAAATGTATTGCGCATTTAAGATAATTGTTCTATTATAATATCTACTGCCACATAATCAGATTATTTTAATTGAAAATAACGCGTATTTCTGGGCATTAATGCCGTGTTCATTTCTTTAAAATTAGTCATAACATCTAATAAATCATAAATTTATCTTAGAGGTCGAAGAACCGGGGTAAATTTTCTAAATGCAGGCAACTCTATTAATGGAGGACTGAACGCCGTTGGCGCCAACAAAAGACTGTCCAAAGAAGCGAAGTTAGCTGTCCGTAATGGAGTGCTGGTACCTACCCTGATGTTAGGCATGAAACTGGCAGAGGAAGGATGAAAGTAGACTGAATGCTGTAGAAATGAGATCCCTGAGGCGTATGTGTGGTAAAACCATGTGCGATTGTGTGAGAAATGTGGAGATCCGCGAAGAATGCAAGGCTGATGTAAGCGTAATGAGTAAGATTAAGAAAGGGACGCTCAGATGGTTTGGGCAAGCAGAGCGAATGAACGAAGAAAGGAGTGTAAGGAGAATATATGACGCAAATGTGAATGGTAGAAGAAGTCGGAGACGCCCGAGGAAGACATGGCACGACCAAGTGAATCAGATACTTTAGTCGGGCCATGTGAAGAGTCGGAATAATTGAAGAGCATGTATGAGACGATGTGTGAAAGTGAACGAGGCAAGGAGTGTGTGCCAAGATCGAGTTGTTTGGCGGTCCGTCCTCTCTGCCTGCCCCTGTGGGGAAACTGCGTGATGGTTAGTTAGTTAGTAATATTAAGCCCTCTCAAGTGTTCTGAAACTGAAAACAATGAATTGTATTACATACATTTCAATTTTAATGGGTAATTTAATGGTTAATCGTTCCGTTTTTTCATTAATCCTTGTCGGCCTCCGTGGTAAAGCGGTAAAGCTCTCGACCAGCAATCCGGAGGTTGAGTGTTCAAATCATTTGATTAATTTGTGTTTTTTTTTAATTTATTAATTAAAAATAAGATTATATGGTGTATTTATGGCACTTTCTAGAGTGGTAGATAATCTCAGTGTAGCCTTGATACAAGACCACCGTTCAGAATTGAAACGATGCTTGAAAAGACTTAAGCGATGTTTGGTGATCGGATCTAAAAAGTCCGATCAGGCACTTCCCCACCTTGCTCTTCCCCAACTTCTTCACATCGGTACATCCCTCCAGCTTCACAACACACCTTAATTTTGGATGCCACAATCTCACTGGCTCCATACAGTTGTGAATCTTGCGCTTCATTCGAATCCAATTAATTAATTATCCAAAAAAGTTTCCGCACCCCTGAAAAATCCGTTCAAAACTTACAGATAAACTTCGTTCCCATCGTCCCTCACTTACAATACAAAGTAGTCGATATTTTCCCTCGGAATATAACGTCTGATTGACCGGATATATTATAAGTGAAACTCCCAACCTGAATCCGGAGTGTGGATAATTATATGAGTGCGGTTTTACGCCCGAGGACTTTGGTTTTCTGCCCAAAAGAACCTCACTGACTACTGCCTGAACCTGAGAATAAACCCATCGACTACTGGCTGAGCCTGAGAATATAAACCAGGTCTGAAGGCTTGGTTCTCTTAAGACGCCCATATTACCGTGGTTTAATGTATTCAATATGCAAATCGTGTTTTTGTCGTGGTGCAAAAAATCATGACGGACTCGTGTTAAAGTGGCAGGTACCTGCGTAATTGTGTCATTGCATAATTTTTAAATTTATTAATATTTTTGGCTTTAGATTATGAACATATCGATCGTTCAGTTGATTAGTCAGACATCTCAAAATACGAAGTTTTGTGATAATTAGGAAAGCAATATTCGAATACTAACCATGAATCAAATATTATTTACACTTGTCTGTACACGCGTATTTTACATATTTAATGTGCTATAAAATAACACCGGAAGGCATAATGGTCAATTGCATTAGTATGAAATTTTGAAATACCCTACTAGTGACCCAGACAACATCAATATTAGCTTGAATTTTTGTTTCGGTGTTGTTTATGAATTATCTGTCAATGACTGAATATGTATTGCACCAGATAGATGGTACACTTTTACATATAACTGCATATTAAACTCAAATATAGATTTTTTTCTAAGATGTCTGAATAATCAACTGACAATCCGAAGGTTTGCTAAATAATTTTTTTCTGATTAATTTTTGTTATTTCACAATTTATTCATTTTATATAATATATACCACCATTCAGAAATGAAACGTCGCTTGAAATGGCTTTAGAAGCGTTTGGTGAACAGTTCTTAAGAACCAGGTACTTCCGCGCCTTTCTTATTCCCATCTCATTTCCTTCCCCACTACCTTCAGCCTCACAACGTATCCCAATTGGGGATGCCATTGTCTTACTGGCTCTGGACAATTATATGGATAATGATCCACCGATATATCTACCAATCCTCGTTGGGGGGAGGGCAGGCTTAAGGGGTGGTGATTAATAAAACTAGTCGACAGGACTATACTAAATTCACCTAAATTAGATACAACTTTTAACCAAAGAAACTACAAATATTCTTTCAGAAAACTTTACAAGGTTCAGTCATTAAGAAAATGGAAAAGGCGAGTGAATTCAAAGTTAAACATAAAAGCCTGGCTTGAAGAACTTTCAGAAGATAATATTAATGAGTTTCCTACATTGAAAAAATAACACGTGACTTCTAGCTAACAGGAGATAGTCGCGACGTTAAAAGTTACTTTATATTTAATCATTGCAAAAATATTCCCATTTTTAAGCTATTTGTTTTTGGAATTGCACAACCCCCAACTGCACAGCCGCATTTGAAATGGGTATGGTAATGGGTACCGCCGTCCGGGAACCATTTATTGGATAACCAACACCCCTGCCATAGGTCACTCCAAATGGTTTGCTACGTTTGGTGACTTGGCAAAAGTGCCCGGGTTCATTGAATAAGTTTGCTCTAGGTCTTAGTGGCAGATGCATTTACCCAACCAGACTGGTTGATGGAAACGATTTGACATGTACAGCCGGACTCTCTCGACCCGTCGCGTCGCCGTGCACCGCCGTGAGTGGGTTTGATTCATCCGTCAGTCACTTCTGGACACACTGACACACCCTCCCCTCATACCTTTTTCACCCCCAAAACTCTCTTTCTTATCCCTAAAAAAATCCTCCACACAGCATCCCCAAAGGTAACACAGGCCCTGGGGAAATCTTTTTATTATAAAAAATGCTAAAGCAAAAAAAAATCATTTCAGGATTTTCATCCACTATTCGTTACTACTAATTTTAGCACTCTTTTTCGAAAACCATTTTCGTAAAAAGTGAAAAACTCCCGAACAAACAAAATAGGAATCATGAAATTATTTATTACAATAAAATTAATATTTCAAAGTTTCCAGCTCCTTTGAATGGGGCTACAAATAAATGCGTTTATTCAGAAATAACAGACAGAAAAGTTCTGCGCTTCTATAAATTATTTTCAGCTAATTTTACTATTAGCACACGTTGTTATTATAATATTACAAAATTGTATTTTTTTGTTTCCAGAGATGGTTAGAACCTCGTCGTAGATTGTCTCGGCAACTCCGTGGTAATGGTCCTCACACCCTTTACCTGGCCGTCAAGTTCTATGCGGCTGATCCTTGCAGACTACTCGAGGAGATCACCAGGTAGGACTCCACCAAACTCTACTTATAAACCTAAAAGCGATTGCTCTCCTAGTTACATTTTTTATAAGAAAAATGTTTAAACCTTAATAAAAAATACTGCGATCTACGTAGCAAACCCTTGCGGAATACTCGAGGAGATCACGAGGTAGGACTTCACCAAACTCTACTTATAAACCCACACGCGATAGGTGTCTTTGTTACATTTATTATAAGAAACATTGTTAAACCTTAATAAAAAATACTGCGAACTAAGCAGCAAACCCTTGCGGACTCCTCTAGGGCATCATCAGCTCTAAACTCTACTTATGAAATAAGGTTTTTGCCTATGTCACTAACCTGTATAAAGCCCTAACTAATGTCACTAAGCCATACGAAAAGAGAATACTGTAATGATTTATTTGCCGTTAATTTGGGGTTGCGGCATAGCTTTGGGATGACAGACCAAGCGTTTTAGAAACATTTGCACTATGCTATAATTATCGTGAATTTGATGGGGAATTTTCATTAATAGGCGAAATGTGCATGGTGTTTGAATTCATGATGTCAACTCAAAGGAGGCTTCACATTTCACACCTAATCAAATTAACAAGGCGTATCAAGTTCAGCATCAATACCGCATTGATATTTTCACCAACAGTAGGTTCGGCTATGATTAATGCATGTATGAATTTTTCGTATCGTTTACACCAATTTACGTAAATGTATAATCATGCTGTTTGTTGTTATTGTATTTGATAAATTGGCAGAAATCAAATTTATTTTATTTTTTAGTAGTAATTAAAATTTAATGAAGTAACTTGTTTTTTATTATTAAATACTGCAAGTATTTTATTTTTTTGTTGTTGTGTTTCGGAGTTCACGGTCATTGTCGAACTGTAGTTATGCCACAGAGAAGAACTATTTATGTGATTTTATTTACGCCTCTCCTATTAATATGATGCTAAATGTGATTTATTAATTCTGTAAAATCCGATTTGCTTAGAAAATCAATTGAACGAGATAATTACTTAACGTTAAAATTTTGATTGCCTCTCTTTAAAGATTGCAGTTTTGTTTTAATTGTTTTATAATGCTATGCATTCTATTTAAAGCTATCTATTCGTTATTACCTGGTTATGAAGATGAATTTAATAGTGTCTGGTATCTTTCTGAATTATTTTAAGTTATGATATTGCCATGACAAATTCATCTAATCTGAGAAAGGATGATTTTGCTTTGATTTTTTATTAGGATTGTATTTCGATCCATTGTTCTTTTGCTCATCTCTAATCGTTCCGCTAAATCTATAATCTTTTATTTCTACGTCGATTCATTATCGAAGGCTCAAAAATTAATCATTAAATTTATTATGAAAGTTCCCAGAGGAGTTCCTACGCACTGTAGCGAACAAATTTGATGCGATAGATCAACATTCGACAAATTTACACAAAAAGTTAAAATAAAATAAGTAAATTTTTTGTAACATAAAACCAACGGTTTCTTAAAAATACCTAAAACAAAACAACATTTGGACAAAGAAACTTCTCATACATTACTACTAAAATATGCAATAACCTACCTAACAAAACGAGACATTAAAAAATCTAAACAAATTCAAAATCTTGAGTAAACATTGAAACATCAACGAAGGTTGTGCAATAATTAGTCATCTCATCTAAATCTAAATTATAAGTTCTCTGATCCAATTGTCTTTACTATACCAACCTGAATTCTTCTTCAATGGCGCTACGGTCCATTTCGAGCCTTGGCCTTCTACAAGATGAGCCTCCACCGCTCTCTGTCCTCGGCCGTAGTCTTCCAATCTGCAACGTGGAGTAGTCCTCTTGCATCCTTCCTGACGTTTTCCACCCATCTCAGCCTAGGTCTGCCCGCGTTTCGTTATCTCCCGATTACCAACGTATTTATTTCGTTTACCAACCTGATTTATGTTTAAATATGTTTGGTTCCAATTTATCAAAAAAATGTACCTGTCGAAATTATATATAAAAGTAAAATACTAAATGAAAGAAATACTAAAGATAAAGACCATAAATTGACTAATTCCGGAATATATAAACTCAAATGCAATGATTGTCCCTCATTTTATATTGGAAAAACAACTCATAATTTTGAAATCAGAATCAAAGAACATTTAAGGTGTCTTAATAGTAATAATTTTTTCTGAGTTCGCTAACCATATCTTTGAAAATAACCATAGTTTTGAAAAAAATACAGGGATAAATATTCTTCATATTAATCATAAAGGAAAACGTTTGGATAATTTAGAAGCCTTGGAAATTAAAAAAATCCCTTAAAAATAATGAATCTATTATCAACAAACAAAAAATATTATCTTATAGCCCAATCATGGATTTGTTCCCCTACTCACCCACTCTACATTAATACCTACCCACCCAATCTACATTAATAACTAGCAACGGCTCCACCTCCAAACATTGTTCGAAACTGTCAAATTATTATAAGCTTTCCCTGATGAAGGAACGTTTGTTCCGAAACCGGTAGGATTTACGCATTATATAAGTGGTTTATACAAAGTTGTATTGTTTCATTTTTTTAATATATAAAAGTACTTATAATTAAAATAACATAGCCAACTAGCCTGTCCAGATACAGGATATCCTTAGTGAGTCAGGCACAGAAAAAATAAGAGTAAACCATGCATACACCTAATAAATAAATATGTAAAGTTTTAGGCTTTTTGTTGTCCAATTTGCAATTGTCGATAGTAGCGTACTTTCACTGCCGTATACGTTTTCATTTGAATTAAGCGATACGCACTTGTTGATGACCCTCTTAATCTTATTACTTACCTTAGTTTAGTGTAATAACATCACACCTACAACACGAAACAAAACACGTTCACCTATCTCATCTTCAATAGGATACATTTTCCTAGGCCCATGTCCTTTAATCAAGACACTAGGATCCTCCGAATGACTTTCTCGGGCCGTAAACGAACCTTCTCCATGGGTGTTTCTCATTACGTGTAGAGTTATAATGTTTCTCCTTCGCGTCTGCTTCTCGTTAAGGCGTAAACCACGCACTTAACTTCAGTCGGACATGCAACAATATTACATTTAGCCACATAATGTATTGTTTCGCCTCGTCCCAGCTACAGACCGTCAAGAAAGTTTGGACATAAAATATATTGTGATGGAATCTTTTAAAATGTTGTGGCAACACCGAGGAGGCTCGAAGGAAAATAGTGTGTCAAATATTATCAAGTATCTAATCAAAATCAAACAATGTTTAGGAGTGTGTTACTTTCTAAAAGAGATCATTCAACATCATATTCTACGGAAATTTAATATTCAAAATTGTTGTTTTTTTAACAATAAGCGAGATCGTTCCATGGAGAAGTATTTTTGAAGTAAAACTTCTTTAGCACCTTTGTAATTTGAAACTCGATGAAACGAAAAAGCGACACTAAAAACAGACAAACACATACATCTATAAGATTTAGCCCGCAAGAGAATGGGATAACTACCAATCGGTCTCCTCTTTGTGCGGTGCTTCGTAGCCTCCCCACTCTTGTCTACTTTAGTTTTCTGAAGGTTTCACTTCTACTGTCTGTGAATTGCACACCCTGTTTTTTTTCTACTTTAGTTTTCTGAAGGTTTTCCGTTTTCACTTCTAACTCGTGTAAATAGCACACTGTTGTTGTTTTTTTTTTATGTAAAAAATAAATATAAAACTTAAACTAAAACGTTAAGAAAAATTGAGTATTTTTTTAGTCATTTTTCCAGTCACTCTTACTGTTGAATTGACTATAATTATTTGTTTTAAATTAGGTGTTGCTATTGTAATTCAATTTCATTTAATATGTACACTTTCTTAACGCACTGTGCGTATTCCTGGGGGCGGCCACTTCGCACTCTCTATTCTTATCTCTGTTCTCTTCTCCTGTAATTTTATCCTCTCCGTACCTCTATTCCTTTTATTATATCTCTCATTATCCCACCTCAATGTAAGCATATATTTTTTAGTGTGGTGCTAAAGTGTGTATTTTAAATTTGTGGTTTGGTGCGGATTTCAGATCTCAATTTCATGCTTTATAAGATTTTTTTAATACTATAGCAAAAAGGATCTGTGATACCCCTGATCGTAAGAAAAATTGGAAGAAAAAATAATTCGGGAAATAAAATCTTAATATACAGGGTGTGAAGGGACGTACTTGACTTACTTTAACCAGTGATTCCTGACATTATTTGGAGAAAAAAATTTAAACGAAATTTTGGTCTCCGGTGAAATTATTGATTTTTTTTTTTTCCTACAAAAACATAAAAAAATGGTAGTTGTTGAAAAGTTGGAGGCGGGGTAAGGGGTTCGTCGGACACCCGGCTGAGTGACCAGTGACGACATGCGGAAGAATTTTTTTTTGTTTGATTTTGAAGAAAAAAAATTTGAAAAAAAAATAAAGTCGTCAAAAAAAGTCACCGGAGACCAAAATTTAATTAACATTTTTTACTCCAAATAATGTCAGGAATCACTGGTTAAAGTAAGTCAAGTACGTCCCTTAACACCCTGTATAAAACAAAGTCGGGTTAGTTACACTATTTATAACTCGAGAACGGCTGGCTTGATTTTGATGATCTTTGATTTGCTGGATTTGTCTCCGCTCCGGATAACAGAATAACTATTAAAACATCTCAAAAATTCACGAAAAAGAAATTTATGAAGAAAATTAATTTTTTCATACATTTTGTATGGAACGAATTCTCATGTTTTGAAAGAACTGCAGCAATATTGTGATAGGTATAATATTGAACTGTGCGTGAATTCCAAAAATTCAAAAACTCAAATGTCCGATTGTTGATTGTTTTGCATTTGTTCTTAATCATATAATGCTGCCTCTATTTCTTACACATTAAATGTCAATAGTCGAAAATGAGACAAACGGTGAACGTATGTCTGCAACCCCTCCAAAGAAAAAATACAATAATTATAATAAATCTCTGAAATGAAACGCATTTTGTTTTATATAAGCTCCACACAGGAGGCCCTGAGGAAAATAATTTGTCTCAGGACCTATGTCACCATAGGGGATGCTGTGTGGAGGGTCTTCTTAAGGAAGGGGAGGATAGGAAGTTCTGGGAAGGAAAAAGGAATGAAGGGTGGGTAGGAATCTGGGGGTCAGTGTGTCCGGGAGTGACGGACGTATGAATCCAACCCTCCAACTGCTGTGCAGGGCAATGGGTCGAGAGGGTCCGGCTAGAAAGGTCGAAAGGCCTCCCTCAACCAGTATCTCTCGATCTGTCCCGCCACGCAGCAGATGGGCAGACGCATCCGCAGCCAAGACCCGGACAAACTTCACCCCATGAACCCTGACACCCCTGCTTAATCACCAAACGTAGCGAACCACTTGGGGTGACCTATGGCAGAGGTGTTGGTTATCCAATAAATGGTTCCCGGGCGGCGGCACTCGTACCCGCCTCCCAAATTCCAGTAATTAAGTGGAAAAGTAATAAAATCACAAAAAAAAATCGGTACACAATGACATCTCTGATACTGACAAAAACAAAACACGGACAGCTGCGCATCGATAATTGTTTCATTGTGTAATTTTTAAAATAAAAAAACTGAATTTAATTCAACAGTTATTGATTCTGAGGCGGTACGAAGTTCGTCGGGTCAGCTAGTAAGAAATAAAGAAGGTTGACAGCAGCTGTCTCGAATCTTATCTGATCTGTGGAAATTATGTGTTTGTTTTACCTGTATTTCATTGGAAGGTGCTCCGAAATAAGAAGATCACCGTTCATCTATTTAGTATCGGTGCACAATCACATGGCTGACGTTTACCGAGAATTGAGAATGGGTCGTTAAACGACCCCAACAGCTCGGCTGTAGAACGATCGTTCGGCTTTGTGTTACTTCAAACTTAACAATTTACCCCACAACATGATTCCACATAATTTAATATTACATGAAACTATTGAACCAATATATCGAACCCGCTACAACACACTCAAAGTAAAATGCGTAAACCATTTGCCTACAAAACCAATTTTCGACAATCTAGTATCATCCACATTTTCAATCGTGTTGGCCAATTTAAAAAAAAATCATAGATACCAATCTGACCTCTTGGATTTTAGCAAAATGCAGCCATTAAAATTGACCTATTAAGATGAATATAATATTCGTGAAATCCTATTTAGATACCATTTTCATTAATCTTTACGACGATTCGGCTTACAGTTTGAACATCAAAAAATATGCTACGGATAAATCGAAGCTTTTACTAGCTTTTCTATGTATTGCAATTACAATAAAAATTAGTATTTACGTAACAAAAAATATAAGCGTAAACCACCAAAAAAAATGTTTTTTCATGACTTAACTATGAAGTAATATACAAGAAACAATTTTTAAAAAATACCCCTTTATGGCTAAGGCTATTTTTGAGGTTTTCCATGTTCTAATTTTTTTGCGTTCTTATAAAATTATGTACAAAATAAATAAAAACCACTTTTTCGCTTACCAGCCTCGTGCAAAAAGACGCTCGATTTTAAAATTTTGCAGGCATGAGATTCGAAATATTTCTAGCGTTTATATTCCTCTTAAATAATACTTAGATATTTTGCCCTATGTTATGGGAACACTGTCATAATTGTATTGCAACACCAAAGTGTTCCGAAACTCTACCTAATCCACGTGACCATTATGATTCAGCACTGGAAATGTAAGATGAATAAACAATATCATTCTGTAGTGCCCTTCAGCCATTGTTCCCTAGTCACTTTCTCTCCTGGTTCGCAGAGTTGAACCACTTGCTGTTGGCCAAATTTATGCCGAGATAATGAAGAATTTACATATTGCAATCTTGCAGCTGTTTTCGCTTCCCCAAAGCAGACAGTATTTAAAAATGAACCGAGGCCTTCTCATATTGCCCTATTTCAAAGTTGATGCTTTTTCGTATTTTAGTAGCGATATTAATTGATAGGGGTGAAGCATTTTAAAGAAATCTTTTCTTCTGTAGTGGTGTATTGGATGGATAAAAAACAACGATTATATATTCAAATTCGAATATATAGGGCGAAGGAACCTGGGAAGACCAAGACTAAGATGGAGCGACAACGTCCTCAAAGACATATCAATCTTGGAGCTTCTAAACTGGAGAGAGCTGTATTGGATGGATAAAAAACAACTATTTCAAAGTTGATGCTTTTTCGTATTTTTGTAGCGATATTAATTGATAGGGGTGAAGCATTTTAAAGAAATCTTTTCTTCTGTAGTGGTGTATTGGATGGACAAAAAACAACGATTATACCTGCTAGAGATTTCTTTCCAGCATCGCGGTTAGAATCGGGAACATGACCTTATATCGGTCATCCGAGCTGTGTACATCTCTAAGCCTGAGCGGCGGGGTGAAAATTAACCAATGGAATCCCTCGTTGTCCTAATTAGTACAAGACGAAGCGATGCGAAAATGAGAAAGTATTAGAGATTGAATAACTATCAATTATTTAAGCTTGAAAATAATTAGATTTGCTACACAACGTAATAATTACAATAATGTTATTAGTGACCGACGGAAGGTTCGGTTTCGGTTTCGGCAAAAAAATCTAGTTTCGGCATCAGTTTCGGTTTCGGCAGAAAATCTGCCGAACCTTCGGCCTCACCGAGTTGTAATATTGGTGTTTATTATTATTGACAAATTTTAGTTCCAAGAAGTAGTTAATCTGTTAATTTCTAAATTTTTATAAACTTTGTTTATAGCAGTAATATCGAACAGAATAATAATTATTTTTTCAAATTCTTCAATTAGTGTTTTTTTTTGTTTATTTCGTTTAACGCGTGTAACAAGAATGTTGTCATTATAAACGCAATTAAATATAAAGTACTCAATTAATAAGGTCCTTCCTTTATAACTGTTGATTATTGACAAATTTTTGTTTAAAGAAGTAGTTTGTTAATTTTTTTTAAATTTGTTTGTTTTATAGCAGTAATATAAAAAAGAAAATTTCATACACTACAATTATTGTTTTTTTTTATATTTAATTTAATACGTGTTAACTGTCTGTATACGTGTAAAAAATAAACCAAATTTTATCATTTCTAAAAAAGCTTCGGTTTCGGTTTCGGCAGACAGGTACCGTAGATTCGGTTTCGGTTTCGGCAGAAATTCCTGTTTTGGTCGGACACTAAATGTTGCATCAAAGGCGAACACTTTCAATTGCAAGCTGAATAAACATAAAAGTCCATAGAATAGTGATTTTATGAGTAACTCCGTTATAAATTTAATTTGTTTTTTGTTTATCCAATATAAACACATTATGAAAGAGAAATGTGCCTTTTTGGCCCATAGTCCTGAATGCCAATGTATCAAAAAATCCTGTTTTCTTATTGTAAATATCCCGATGTTTCGCGACACACAGGCTTCGATAGTTCAATTCCTCGGCTGGCAAAAATTATTATATTCACGTTTGTTTCAGTTATTTTACAAGTTATATATTTGAAAAAAATCTAAGTTTTTCTTTAAATGCTATTTTAGACAGCCCCCAAGAGATTTTTGCTCTATTTTAAACGAGTGGTGTTTTATTAAACATTTGCACAATTTTCGCTTCAATTACATCGTTTTAAAAATTAGCGCGCTCTCTTTTGGAGAGAGCCAACATTCGTAATTACTAATTACATATCTCTCCATCTTCTTCTTTTTGAGCGGGGATACGGCGCCTTAAGATGAAAATGTTTTGTGGGCGATTTAGAATTTCCTGACAGTGAAAACACCATGACGCTCACCATTCGTGAGTTCGTCATTCACAAGTTGTAAGATTTAAATAAATCATTAATTTATTTAATTTATTTATTTATTATTAGTTTCAATAGCAAGGTTTGTACATGTATGTATAAAGTATAGTATAAGTATAGATTCTTTTTTTTTCACAGACCTCCTCACTAAGATTTCCTGTTGGTTGGTTGGTTATGGATTGTCTTTATATCGTCTTCATGATGTTTGTAATTTTATTATCACTTTAATCTTTCAGCCATGTTTTTACTTTTGTTTTAAATATATTCATTTCCTTTATATTTTTGATTTGATCTGGTAGAGCATTGTATAATTTCATAGCATGGAATTTATTATTTCTCTGTCCAAAAGATGTGTTCAAACTGGAAGTAACCAGGATGTTATTGCTTACTGCCCTGGTTGAGTATTTATGTTGGGCAGTGGAGTATACATATGTTTTTTTTTCAGTTTAAATAAAATATTTTTTGAATAAAGTTTCTGTACATTGAAGACTTGAAAGTTATTAAATATTTCTTCCGTCGGAGTTCTAAGCGGAACTTTCAGTATTGTCTTTAGTACTCCTTTTTGGGCTATATTGAGTCGCTCTGTGTGAGTGCTCAAGGCAGACCCCCATCCAGTTATACCGCACTCTATTCGTGATTGACACAAAGCATAGTATTTTTATTTTTTTTTCATAAGTTTTTATTCCAGTAATAAAGAAAATAACATTTTCACTTACTTAACTAGAATATTGAATTATGTACTTTTTACATTGTATTACATAGTTTTTACATTACATGGTTTTTACATTTCATAACCTTAGATTGCAATACTAACATTTACATGATATTATATTACCATACGATATTATTCACTATCACTACTTTGTTTTTTGTGAATAAACATGAACAATTTTTTTTTGAATTTGCACAGTATAAAGTATACTTTTTAATATCGTTTAGGTTGAGGATATTACGAATGTTTCTAAAGAAGTATATGTACCTGGTTAGTTTTTTTGTAATTACGTCAATTTGTGAGTTCCATCGGAGATTATCATCAATTTCAATTCCAAGATATATTATTAATTAATACTGATGATTTTTTGTACAGCTGTGGTAATTAGTTAAAATGAATTATTTTAACGTTACAATATTTTTATCAATATTTTGGCACCGTAAAAATTCTCAATTACGGTGTGGTATATTGTAAGAAATATTTTGCATGATTTAAGAAATGTCTATTTTTAAAGCTTTTCTAAGGTGATTGATTTACTACTGAAACTGCGCCACATAAATTAATATATTGTTTTACTTAGATTTCACAGAGCTCGAATTAGGATAGGTATGGATTGTGGTTTCCAGAGCTAACATCCCTACAAAGTTCTGTGTGCTCCCAACCAGAGTAGGTACTACAAACTACAACACGATAAAGTTTTAATTATCAATCATCAGTGCTAATGTGGCGTCTAGCTGACGGAGACGTAACTTATTCCATAAATTATACAATGGAGATCTCAAAATTACACAATTACAACAAATAGTTACTCACCGCTAAATAACAATAATAAACAAAGCGGAAAGAAGTAAATAAATTTTATTTAAAATAATTTTTTTTGAATTTAAATTTGTTTTCGTGAATGAATTAATGCAAATCTTGGAAGTGAAAACTATCCCACTTCCTGACATTTGATCGAGCTCAAACTCTGCAGATAGACTCGTTGTCGATGACAAAGCGTTCTTTCAACTTTTGGAGACACTCGTGCACAGACACGCGCACACACGCATTTTTCTCTGAAATTCTCAATTAGCCGACCCAAGAGATGGTGCAATTAGGTCGTGCCGTTAATTTTATAAAAAAATGATAATAGACCTACGATTATTGTAGAAAAAAAAAATTCTTTCGAATTTTAACTTTTGGGTTGATGGACACAAGAGTCGCACCCGCTTCCGATCGTCCGGAAATTGAAAGACCACAGCATCTCCAATTGGGTTGAGTTGTGAGGCTGAAAAAAAAATGAAATTGAAAATGGTAAAAAAGAGGTCACCAACCATGGTTAAATCGATTTCAAACAACATTTTTATTTTGTATAGTGATCTTTCACCGGAGAACATCTACCACTAATATCTATATTTTTAATTATTTAAAAATTGCTATTGCACGCCGGGATTCGAACTAGCCTCGACAAATTAGATGATCAAGTTGAATATTCGTTAAAGTGACATGTTTACATTCGCCGGCAATTATTAAAATCGGGACTTTTTAACAACTTTATCTTCATTTGAAGTTTGAAGCCTTTCTACATTTGAAGTTTGAAGCCTTTCTTTATAAAACGCCGCTCCTCGTGTTTGAATATATTATTTGCTAATGACATAATCCTTGACACACAAATATTATTTATTTAAAACAAGTCTAGACTCCAAACGAAAACCAGAAGCGGTTCTTTATTCACCATTCAAAAAATCCAACTAAGAACGGGTATGAATTTAAATATCTGTCGAGTTGCCGTTTTTATTACGGGACAATGATTGTTTTCGGTAGCTCTTCGGGCTGAATAAAGAAATCCTCGGCTACAACTGGAAAACTGGAACCATTAAGACTAAGGAATTTCCCTGCAAAGCCATAGTTTATCATATTCCAGAAGGGGTTTTTCCTGAGGGGAGGTTTGAGCCGGGAGATTTTATTTGCTTTTGTTTGCCCATTAGAAGAGCAATTCGAATGAATTATTTTTATTCGAAAAGTGAGCTATATTTTTACACCATAAGCAGCACATTTTGTTCGGTTTATTAAATACTTAAGGCTTCTGCCTTTATTCGGAGGCATCCAAATAAAGGTGGATTTGCTTAAATACATTGAAAGAACACGGCTTAATAGTCAGAGCAGTCGCCCAGATAGCCGAACAATTAGGTTTTCAAATTCGTGTCTCAAGGAATAACCCTTTTTTGTTGTGTGATTTTCTTATACATTACAGCGATAATTTTGATTTATTAAAACAATTTAATTCTTTATCCTACTCCTTTTTTTAATTTATTCCTTTTTTATTTTATTTTTTACCGTTCTCTCTTTCAGCCTATCATGGCTGAAACAGGTAACGGTACAATTTTTCCTTAAACCATAGTATAAACAACACAACAACACGTACAATTCTTCCTTAAACCATAGTATACCCCTCCCCAAATGTTGTGTATATATCCCATAGTTTTAGTTTAAGGACAGATTGTATCCGTTTGAAGATGAACGCGATAGACAGCATTTGGTAATAGTAAAAAAGTTGATGAAAATTGTGAATTGTTTTAAAGAATTTGTGATTTAGACAAAATAGATGCTAATAACAATAAATTGTTGTACTTTTAGGTTTGTCATCTTGACGCCGCATAAAAATCTTTTACATTTTTATAGTTCTCTTACACCAATTATCTGATTGAGTATTGGATATTATTATCTCACTAACTTGACAGTTTAGGAATGTTATAATCGGAAGTGTATATATATATATTTTTTTTTATGACCGGAAGTGGCGCCCTAATTTGCTTTCTAATTTTTTTATTTTGTTTTAAGGGATAGTGGACACGGATGATTGGATGAAGGGGGGGGGGTTGCGGGACGGGGGAGGGGGACGGAGACGGGGACGCATGGGAAACGGCTTATTATTAGGACTATTGTACACTTTATTACATTGTTATGTATTCAAAAACCTTGATCCAAGAATATATTCACTTTTTTCCTTCAATGGATAATGTCATAAACTCTTTTCAAAACGTGTAGTGTAACTAAATGCATTACATCTTAGGATATAGATTTTTCATCAAAATAAAATTGCAGGTTGCGTCTAAGTTAATAGGCCACGTGAATGGATTTCATAACGACTTGGAAAAAATCGTGTGTACAGTTTTTTTAAATAAATAAATCCATTATTTGGGCTCGTGACGTCACTACATGAAAATGTCCCGTCTTCCAAAAAGTGTTCGTATTAATTTTGTAAACTTCCACACTGATTTTTATTTTTTTTTTATATAGCCACACTTTGATTTCATACAAATTTTTGAATTTGACATTAACGTTTACTAGATTTATTGTTCGTTCTCTGCGAACTTATCATCTGGTTTGACTTTTTGACAAATGCTGTGAAGAGAAACCCGTACATTTATGCTGCCTGCATGTGTTTTAGAGGTATAATGGTGTTGATTTTAACAAAATCAAATGTTATAATATTCTTATTATTATTATAATTTACAAGTATATTACATTGGATTTAGTAATATAGACGTTGAACATTATGATGATTTATGATCAATAAGATGGATCAAGGAAAAAAATATTTATGATATGTAATATTTTTGGTATGCCTCCTTATTCTCCTGTGCCATTCGTGTAGAAAACGTTATTTTTTAAAATGATTTTCGACTATGTAATTATCGTTTTTTCGCACCCACAAAATTTTGTCCGTCTTTCCGGTTTATAAAAAAGTGGTCTGATTTATCGGATTGAAATTTTCAAAAAATCGCCAGGGTTTCAAAAATACGATTAAAAAAAATACAGAATGTCTTAGAATATTTGCCTAAACCGGAAATTTTATTTAAAAAATGTGATGCAAGTGGCCTATTAGGCATGTACTCTGTTTACAAGAAAGACTAATGGTTCGATGCTGATTTTTCTCGTTGGCTAAGTAATCTGGTTACCCGTTCACCTGCGGTAAACAATTTGAAGATCGCTTAGTGGTCCAACCATGTGAGAATTATTCGTCCTAATCGTTCACTAGGCAGTTAATTCAATTTTGGACTTATACCCCGAAAGAAGCGAGGGTTACCCGAAACATGAGCTTCAGCGGTGGTGAATTTTCTTTGAAGATGCACTGTTAATTATTTAGTTAAAACTTGCATGCCACCAGCTAGTGGTAAACTTAGCCAACTCTGAAACATTCGCATTGTGTTGAATAATTGTCTGCTTTCCTGATCTGCATAATTTGAGTTTTGCTCGCATCCTGGATCCTGGCTGCATGTTGGTTTTGTGCTGCAGAAAGGTGCATGCGGGGATTGTTTTGCATCTCGCTTATTGCTTTAATGAACCGGAGGTCCGCAAGTGAAACAACAGTTAAATTAAATTTTGGCTTTGCACACAGTAAAGTTTGCATGAGAAATAATTTATTGTAATAGCTGAAAGCATGACAAAATTGAGATTGAAAATTCGATTTTGATCCGTCTGTAAAAGCTGTGAAAAAATCTCTTAAATTAACATCATTATAGTAATTTAAATCCAATTTAAATTTAGTAATATTTTTAGTAAAAAAAATTTTTCGTAATATTCTTAGTTAAATTTTGTAATATTTTTGACTGGGGATATCATTTGTTGTACTTTTCAATTAAAATACCAGGTTTTACAAATTGAAAATAAAATTTGTAGAATTAGTTGAACGATCGTTATTTACAATTAATAGCTTATTTTTACATTAAATACACATTCTCTATTTGGAAGACGGGCATGGGTACCGCCGCCCCGCGAAGAATTTAAAGGCTAACCAACATCTCTGCCGTAGGTCACTCCAAGTGGTTCGCTATGTATGGTGACTTAGCATGGTTGCCCGGAATTATGGGCTG
Source organism: Limnephilus marmoratus (assembly GCA_917880885.1). Classification (NCBI taxonomy): domain Eukaryota; kingdom Metazoa; phylum Arthropoda; class Insecta; order Trichoptera; family Limnephilidae; genus Limnephilus; species Limnephilus marmoratus. Next base: position 17,559,966 of record OU862910.1, on the reverse strand, counting down.
AGGTTTGTCCAGGTCTTGGCAGCGAATCGTCTGCCCACCAACTGCGTGGCAGGCCGGATCGGGAGAGACTGGTTGAGGGAGACCTTTTGACCTCTCCAGCAGGCTCGCATTGGGAAGGATAGATTCATACGTCCATCACTCCTGAACACACTGACTCCCAGATTCCTACCCACCCCTCTACCCTTTTCCTTTCCGAACTTCCTCTCCTTCCTTTCCCTCCACCCTCTACCCTCCACACGTCTTTGAGGTGAATTATTTTCTTCAGGGCCTCCTGTGTTGAGTTAATGCAAATAAAAACATAGACTAATACTTTGAGGAAATTAATTTCCCTCTGGCCTATATCATCTTTGGTGTTGCTGTGTGAGGAAAACACTATTTTTTTAAGCTATTTTATTTATTTGAATTAAGCTACCTTTTAATGTATTTTTTAAATAATAACTCACATAATAATAATTGTTTGTATCATGCCCGATGCTGATAGCCCGAATCACACACGGTATTATGTTCCCACTTTTAAATCTCGGTGTGCTCTGGCGTCATAAAATTTAAGCTTCCATTTAACTGTCTAAAAATTAATTTCAAATCACATCGGGACGACACCGGGCATTAAAATCAGTTCACGATTTTAATGCCCGGTTATAATGGTACAGCGCACTTGGGGGTAACATTTCGCAAAATTGCCCCATAGAAATGAGGTTTGTTTTGAGTAGGTTTTACTTTCAACGTCAGTGCCCAGCAGTGGAGAGAATTGCAACCAAAGCGGTGCAGTGCGCCGGTTGCAGACGGTTGCAGAAAGACCGACGGAGGCAAATCTCTCATTAAATTTGCGGCGATGTGAACACGATAATTTAGCCGCCATAAAGGGGCAGTATTAAAAGTGCCCGAGTCTATGATGCTTTTTGCAAGTTGCCGTTTTAATTGCTGGGTTTCTCGCTTTAAGTTGCGGGCATTCGTCTCCTGAACGAGCCTTGGATGCAGTTAACTGTAAAAGATTCAGCCATACTATGAAATTGTAATGTACGCTCGATCAACAAATTTAAAATTTAATAAAATATATTAATTTCTACAGACAATGGCTTCTTGTTTCATGTTGGATGTCCATAGCTCGTGATGGAAATGGCATTGATAGCAAAAAACAATGGCATCGACCTAGAAATTCACACCAGAACAGTTTCTTCGAATTTTGTAGCACCGGAGCTTACCATTACTAGAGTTGAGGCTACTTAAATGAATACGTTTATGGACAATTGACCGAGTTCTTGCAGTGCCAGTGAAGTGTTTACATCAGGTAGAGTAAATTGTTTTTAATAATAACAATATTATAAGGATGATTTGTGTAGCGCCGTTTTTTTGAAAAATCACCTCAAGCGCTCTGTTACAATAGGGCATAAACTCCCGATAATAATAATAATAATATAAAATATTTCCATTTGTTATTTCGGCCACTGGCATAATACCTAGGAATCTGATTCAAAATTTAGCATATTAGATTTTGTCAAAGAATTTGTATATAAAAATGCAAAAATCAGTCATTTAAAATACATGTAGGATTACAAAGGATTTTTTAAATATTTATATTGAGGGATCGGTAGGATTTATAGGTTCAATTAGAAATGCCACAGAGCCGAACCCTCTGATATGAAAATATCTGGAGTCGGTGAATTATATTCCCATTTGGTCTCTAGTAGGTTGACATGTTGTCCTTGTATTTATAATACTTATGTAGTGCAATTGCATAGCGTGGGTTGACTAGATAATCATTTGGGGAAGTGTGTGAAAGGGTTTAGTTTTTCCTTCTTTTTTTCCTTTTTTTTTTTTTTGGGGAAAATTTAACCTGGACATTTAAATCTGGTGCATAAATAAAATTTATAAAGCGCCGTTTTTGTGAAAAATCACCTCAAGGGCGATGTTGTCTATTAAATTCCCGAAATGCACTTATAAAAGTCGCAATCATTTAATGTACCTGTACTTTTTATTTTCATTTAATTTGTTAAATAGTGTTAATTTGTTATTAGTTATTAGCAATACAATTCTGATGTTCGGGAGTTTTCATAATAATACGGGAGTAATACTTCGGTTCGTCGAGATTACGAGTCTTGTTTAATACCGTATTTTCAATTAATATCTAATAGGATTTAACGTCCGTTCTAAAGAATGCTCTATTTTAATCTGCGGCAAGGGAACCTCTCGCGGGAGAGGCTCTGACACACCATACATATACTCTAACGACATCTGTTAAGAAACGTTGAAACTATATATATATTTACAAACACTACAATTATTTTATTGTGTGTTACGTTACGCCTATACCGAATACATTTTTTAAAATTTTTTTTTTTAACTTTATTTATTCTCATTTCTTTGTACATATAATGTATAATATCAAATAGTATACATATAATAACATAATATATAATAACAAATAGTATGAACAAGAAATGAAAACCCACTAAGGCACTGCCTGAGTGTGGGTAATATTAAAACAAAATACTATATTTCTAAGTACCCAAAGTATAAAATAGATTTAAAAAACATATAAAATATAAAGTTAGTATTTCATAGGTAGAATAAGTGAAAAGGGTTTTTTTTCAGCTATTATAAAATTAAAATTAAAATATGGAAAAAACATACTGACATTTTTTTAAATTTTTTTTTTTTAGTTATTATAAAAAAATAAACAGAAAACATATTGTACTACAGTTTAGAAAGTTACAGAAAGTGAGTTGTAGAAGGAAGGATAAATTTATAGGAATAGCGTTTCAATATCTACATTATTCAACCATAATTTTACCTCTTTTACATATTTTATCATTTTATTTATACATTGCATTGCACAACCCCTTTTTTAAGGGAATACCACACAAGAGTCCCAACTGCTCAGCCAGTAAGACTGTGGCATCCCTAATTGGGGTATATTGTGATGTTGAAGGTAGTGGGGAGGAGAAGGAGATGGGGAAGTGGAAGGTAGGGAAGTACCTGGCTATTCAGATCTGGTCACCAAACACGGTTAAAGCCATTTTAAGCAACGTTGCATGTAGCCAGGAATTAAACGATTATTAGTATTTTGTATGATTACGGTAGTGATCTACATATTTACTCTGTTAGCTAAACCTACCGCCATTGTACAATGCACAGGCGACGTTTTCGGCTAATAATTATGAGAGTAGGGCGAACTCCAATATTGTTAGGTTTTGTGAAACCGGATAATGTATATTGTCTATCTTTTTAAATAAATCTCTGCAAGTTTTCACTCGTTGAAGAAGCGGAATATCGCGTCCTCGGCATTTCTTTCATCCCTAGCCCAAGCCCGTAATAATCCCATTAATAAATGTTAATATCCCCCATTAGCGGGTAGAGGGGACAAGCGCCATTTATAAGAGGCCAAGTGCTCAAGTGCATCACTACATCATGGGGAAGGAACAAAGGATTAGAATGGTGCTCTTGCCCGTTCTTCCCTATCCTTCCCCATCATCATCTCGTGCAGCTACATCTTAGAAAAATCCAATTTACATTAGTTTGCGGAGGAAATTACAACTCGTTTGTTCGTTCAACGTTCTGTCATTGTTTAAACGGTGATTCTTTCCAATTACACACAGGTAGATAGATGAAACTCTGGTGTAATCCCAGGAAAAGTTGAGAGAAACAACTCCAGAGGCTGTGTGGGGAGAGGCTGGATCTACTATGGTCAGGTAGCGGAGGACAGAGATGCCTGGAGGGGTAATGCGCGTTTTCATTCCGCGACAAAATATCCCTGACTAAAGATCCTCCGACAAAATTTCCCACGGACAAAACATCCCCCAATAAAATATCTACTAAAACTTAACCTAACCTACCCTTAAAGCATAATAAAGACATCCCTTAAAGACAATAAATTATTGTTCAAAAATAGTAAAATGGAACAAAAATAATACAGACAAGAATAATTTATTGTCCCATTTTTGTCCCATTTTTTGTTTTTTGTAGGTTAGGTTAGTTTAGGATTTAGTAGATATTTTATTGGGGGATGTTTTGTCTGTAGGATATTTTGTCGGGAATATTTTGTCGCGGAATACGCGGAATGAAAGCTCGCGGAACCGGCACCGAAAGGTCCTCGACCCGAATTAAATAAGGAAAAGAAGATGAGGTACTCCCATAGACATCCAAATGGATAGACAAGCAGTTACAGATGAGGGGTAAAACCAAACTATGGAGAGCGAAGAGGGGAAAGATGACTGTCATTCGTTGAACAATCAATCTGACAGTATATAGGCATCTCGCATTACAATATCACCATTTAATTCTTAAAAGCAAAATCTGCTTTGAATGAATAGACCTTTTTACATGGGAGCGCGAATTGCTTGCCACGTTCAAAACATATTTGCTAAGGCCAAATGCTCGCTCCAAAAAGACTCGCGCCAATACACATATCAATATTTTGTTGTCGTGTTTAGTTTAGTTTTTTTTTTTTTTTTTTTTTACAGTGAATACCGCACAAGAATCTCAACTGCTCCCGTCTGGAGCCAGTGAGACTATGGCATCCCCAATTGGGGTATGTTGTGAGGCTGAAGGTAGTGGGGAGGGGAAGGAGGTGGGGAAGAGGAAGGTTGGGAAGTACCTGGCTATTCAGATCTGGTCACTAAACACGGCTAAAGCCATTTTCAAGCAACGTTTCAATTCTGAATGGTGGTCTTACACCAGGGCGATATCTACTAATAGTATCTTCCACTCTGGAACATGCCGCAAATATACTATATATTATTTTAAATGAATTAATTGTGAAATAATACAAATTAATCAAATAAAATTTATTTGCGCATGCCGGGTTCGAACCCGCGACCTCCGGAATGTGAGTCAAGAGTCTTAGCCACTGGACTATGGGGGTCGTCAAAGTTAAAACAGTTTTACAAATGTTTCATAATTTACTTACCCCTGTAACCAGCGACGAGCACATTGGAGTACCGCCCACATTCGCTATGTGCATATTGATACGTAGATATATTATATAGCACAAGCTGCCGTTATTTCGTTAAATGTATGGATGTCAGCTTCTCGCTGTTCACGGCAAGAATGATGACGTCACACATTTTAGATTCAAGCGAGGCTATATCCCCTCCCCATGGAGCGAGCCGGTTCCAAGGAGGAGCTACAGCCGGCGCCATGTGGAGGGGGAAATAATACGTTTTTATCACTTAGGGCAGGTCCAGATATATTCATATGTCCGTGGGTACTCCGGTTAAAGATCACCCAATAGATACCTTTAGTTGACACAGCTTTAGCCGTGTTTGGTGACCAGATGTGAATATCCAGGTCCTTCTCCACTCCATTCAACCCCACAATACACCACAGTTAGGTTTGTACTGATTAATACTTGTCACCTAAAAAAATAATGCATAGCTATCACAAAAAAAATATCGAGTTCAGTTCACACGCGGTAAAGGTGAAACTTCACCACCACAATCTTAACCAAAAGCCTTGAAAAGTGAGCTCATAATCAAAGCCGCCAATGAGGTAAGGTTTCGTTCTATCTCATTCTCTCGCTGGTGTATGTGTTTGTCTTTTTTTAGTGTCGTTGAGTTTCAAATTACCACAGTGCTAAAGAAGTTTCACTTCAAAAGGTCTTGCGACATTCCTGATTCCTTATTATAAATGAGATAGTTCTTAAAGTGTATTTTAACATGAAAGCTCTTTGAAATATGAATAAAATATGAAGTTCCTTGATAAAATTGTTTAAATGCCAGCTGAAATGAAATGTTACAATTAATTTAATTGAAATAAACATCACTCGCCCACTCCGTCGAAGAATATTTTGGTGCAGTGCTTCCCAAATATGCAACAAGCTTGTACCCTTTTAGAGATATTGAATTTACCGGAGTACTCTACCGTTAACAACAACTAACAGTAAGAATGGGCATATGCTGAGACGCAGGTCGCGCAGAATGTTCAGTAGCGATGTGTAGATTCAGCTGAAGTGGGCACTTAAACTCGGGTTCTTCGCAGAAAGCGGATCTTACTCCTACCCTTTTTTCAAATCGACTACTCCCAGAGAACCCGGTCCAGGATTCGGACCCAAACCCGGAACTCGGAGCCGGAACCCAAGGACCTCCAAAATACCGTGTCCGCGGTTCGAGCCACTCGCGAGTCGTGAGGGTTCTTCTCCGGGTTCGAATTCTTGACCGAGGTACCTTCTCCGAGATCCGGCTCCGACCGAATCTGTATGTCCCGGTCGCCGCAACGGCATCCAGTACCCAGTCCGCGCCCATGAACTCGGACCCGGGACCTGCTCTAGAATTCGAGTACTTTTAAAAAAAAACATGCCTCGGAGACCTCCTGCAAAATGCAAAACCGATCCATCTTTAGTGTGCGGAGCAGAGCAGGGCAGATTTTATAATGTATGGACGTGAATAAAACGGCATACACTGCGAGGCAGGCACGATGAAATGTGACCGCGGCGCAGATTCTGCGCGACACGTGCGCAGGTGGACCGTATTTCCCATGAGAATCTCCATTTTTCAGATATTTGCGCTTTGAAAGACTATAAATCAATGAAAAATGATTAATTTCAAATTCAGAATCGTTCTCGGAACTCGAGATACTCACAAAGAACCATTGCCCAAGCAGGTACAACAAGGTTTCTGAAATAAGTTGCGTCGTTTGCATTGATTTCTGCATCGTCGTCATCGTATCCGGCGGCGACATTTCTTCTATGCACCTTTACGAGTATATTTGTTTTTTTGAGTGAGAAATGTTTTATATAAATTATTTGTGATGTTTTGAGATGTTTCTTATCTTCAAACATTAGAATCTATTGAACCGGATTAACTCATAATTGAGTGATTTTTTTTTATTTACCGCATACAAATGCGAGACGAGGAACCGTTTGCGTTCTAACGAAGTATTTTTGTCTCGCCGTGCGTTTCGTCCAGAAATGGTTAAATCGTTGAAAGACTGGGAAGGTTGTTATCGGTTTTATGAAACAATGTTTTCCATGTACATTTGTTACTTAATTTTTTAATTATCTGCTATCATTTTCACACATCTAAAATTTCTAACTTAAAATTTATACAAGTACCTACAGAAATGGTAAGATTTTATTTCACGGGGTGAGGTTTGTCTAGGTCTTAGCGACCAATGCGTTTGCCCATCTACTGCATGGCGGGCCGAATAGAGAGAGATTAATTTACGTAGACCTAACCCAGACCTCTCCAGCCGGTCTCTGTCGAACCATCGCCTTGCACCGCAGATAGAGGGATGGATATTCATACGTCCGTCACTCCTAGACACATTGACCCCCAGATTCCTACCGACCCTTTTCCTTCCCAGAACTTCCTCTCCTTCCTTTCCCTAAAAAGACCCTCCACACAGCGTTCCCAAGATGACATAGGCCATGAGGGAAATTATTTTCATCAATGCTTCCTGTATGTAGCTAATGCAAACAAAAATTGGGGTAGTGGAACGTGTGATTTTGGGGGAGGGGGAGAACGGTGGGGGGAGTCAACTTAACATGGAAACATTGTCAGTAATGGTGATTTACAGGGTGCTATTATTTAGTTAACTTAATTAATTTTTGATTATTTTTTTGTTGTTTATTTCTAAGATTTTTAAAGCTCACAAATTAAAGTATGTATTTATATTTGAATATTTTAACTTGGTTTTTTCTTTGCTGAAGTTGGGGCCTGGATCTATTAAATTATTTTTAGCAAACTCGGAATAGATACCATTTCGTAAACGGAGTTCAAGTTCCTGATTCTAGTTTGAAAATTTCAGTAGTCATACCTATTTACCGTGCGTTACAATCATTTTACGTGTAAATGTTATATAAGTTAATGCCCAAGGAATACAAAAAAAACTCTTGAAGTTTGAGAATCTCTGTAATAAAACAATTTAGATTTTTGTGACAACTCAGTTGTGAATTCAGTGAACTTTCTGATACAATTTTCCTCTGAAAGTTGTTAGTAGAATGTTTCAGGGAATTTTCGACGTGTCAAGACGCTCTCGAGGCGTGTTCCGCAACGTGTTCAGACGTAATTTATTACAACATGTGGGCACTTTTCAAATTGTTGGCATTATGACCAAGTATGCCTAGTTTCAGCCACTTCAATTACAGCACAACAATATGGCGCAAGTAAAATGGACATTAATTATTCCGAGGAACTATTACACTCATTCTAAATAAAGTGAATTAAGTAAAACGACCCTTGGAAAAAACGGTAGAATTTTCCGGACCCAAATAAGACCTATCTTATTTATTACAGCACATTTAAACTGAAATGATGCAATAAAATAGTGTTAGACTTGATTTAAAGTAACATTTATTTTACAGTTTCATAATAACTGCAAAAAAGTTAGGTCTTCACAGAAGAAGAAGTGGTAGAGTGGTTTTTTGAATAAAGCACCGTTTAGAAATTAAATCCTTCGTTTTTTATTGTTAACTAACTAAGTAACTAACTAACCATCACGCCGTTTCCCCGCAGGGCTAGGCAGAGAGGACGGACCGCCAAACAACTCGATCTTGGCACACACTCCTTGCCTCGTTCAAATTCATACATCGTCTCATACATGCTCTTCTATTATTCCGACTCTTCACATGGCCCGACTCAAGTATCTGATTCACTTGGTCGCGCCATGTCTTCCTCGGGCGTCCCCGGCTTCTTCTTCCATTCACATTTGCGTCATATTCACTTTATTGTTATTTTATTTATTTATTTATTTTATTTATTTATTTATTGACGCCCTATTGGGCTTTTACATATAAAATACAAATTTCATTTATAACAGCAGTATAACACAAAATAAAAAAGATTAAAAAATATACAAATAAAGCACAAACTCAATGTAAAATAATAGGAATACATCTAATGCTAATTCCACATGGATGACTTTAGGGAACTCGTATGTACATATACCTACGAGCAATAAAAACATTAAAAATAATCAAAACACATTAATTTTTACTGAATTACTCGTTGTATGCTTTTGAAATAAGAACAATAAAAAAATAAATAAACATAAGAAAATTGAAATAAAATAAAATGATTTCTCATTCATTATTTATATCTAAAAAGTGGTGGACTAATTTGGCTTTAAATGAATCGAAATTTAAATTAAAAATATCAGCGACATCAGTTAGTTCATTGCCCAACCTGTGTATTCTTTCCATCACAGAATTCGTAGCGAAGTTATTGTTGTAAAATAAAATGTTTCGTCTAGTATATTTTGGAGGTATGTGTAAGGATAACAAGTTTATAGCGTCAGGGCAGTCCAACCTTGAATGAACAATTTTATACAATAAAAGGAGATCAAATATTTTTCGCCTTTCAGATAATTTCGATAAGTTAAGTTTACTGCGTAAATTGACATAATTGATTTCAATAATAGGAACACCAATTTTGAAATTAATAAAACGTAAAAATTTATTTTGAATTTTTTCAATTTGTGAACAATGAGAGTTGAAATGAGGACACCAAATGCTTGAACAGTATTCCACCTGACTTCTAACCAAAGACGTGTATAGTAATTTTATGGTTTTTATGTTATTAAAGTCTTTAGCGATTCTGAGGATAAATCCAAGCATTTGTAATCCCTTACTGGTAATGCTAATAATGTGATTCAAGAAGCGTAATTTGGAGTCAAAGATAACGCCAAGGTCGTTGAATTCAAAGACTCTTTTTAGAGTGGCATTGTTAATTGTATACTCGAATAGTAAAGGGGTGTTAGATCTATGAAAACTGATCGTTTGGCATTTGTTGATATTAAGATATAATTTGTTTGCTATGCACCATTCATAAAGTTTATTTAAGTTCATTTGTAGAGTTAAACAATCAAAAGAATTTTCAATCGATTTAAACATCTTTAGATCGTCGGCAAATAGAAGAAAGTGAATATTATCGAAAATTAATGAAATGTCGTTAATAAATAGTAGGAAAAGAATTGGTCCTAGGTGGGAACCTTGGGGGACCCCACTTAAGGCAAAAAAAAGTGTATGAGGTTGTGGAGTTAATTTTTACAGATAGTTTTCTAAACGATAAGTAGCTTCTAAGCCATTCGAGAAAGTTGCCGCTTATTCCCAAGTGTTCTAATTTTTCCATTAAAATGCGATGAGAAACAGTATCAAAGGCTTTGCTAAAATCAGTATAAATAGTGTCAACTTGAAGACCCTTGGAAAGTGCATTAGAAATAAAATTTTCGTAAAGCAATAAGTTAGATGACGTAGATCTGCCTGGCATGAAACCATGTTGAAATATTGATATAAGCGGTTTAATTTGATGCATGATTTTACTTAATATAATCTTTTCAAAAAGTTTAGGTAGTGATGACATAATACATATGGGTCTATAATTTTCAATTTGACTTTTATCACCTTTTTTAAAAATAGGTGTTATAAAGCCACTTTTCCAAATTTCAGGAAAACAACCTGTAGATAAAGATAAATTGAAAATTATAGTAATAGGAAGAGCTAGAACATGGACACAGTTTTTAAGTAATATTGAGGGAATCATATCTGGCCCCGAATTCGACCTGATATCCAGCTGTTTGATAAAAGTCACAACATCATTTACTTCCACATGGATGTTATGCAAGTTGAGTGAGCTTTCGGTAAATTGGGTTATGTTTTTGAATTTACAAATTACCGACACAAATTATTCCCCACCCAACGGACAAAGGTTCAATCAATACTTAATGTTTTTAAGTGCAAGATAATTTAAGAAGTGATAATTTTTAGCCGACGTAGGCTTTTTATAATTAAATTCCTTTAAATCCGTTGAGAAGGGAGAAAGACAAAAATTATCACACAACAGCGACATCTGCAATTGCTAGCACCATCTTTGGCCTAAATGAGATAACCTTGTTGATAAAGATTTTCACTATTTGTAATTCATAATTGGTTTGAACCTTAACTATAAAATAAAACAATAACTTTTCATTGAAATTAAAATTAAAATTAATAGATAACATTGTATTAACCACTTAATTATTTACAAAAACCGACATGTTTCGTCAGCAAAGCTGACTTCTTTAGGGTTTTGACAGAACTAATTTTAAAAATAGACATACATAGGTAATAGAGAAAAATAATAGACATAAACAATAATAAAATTTGAAAGAAAATAATGTGTAGGAGACGAGGGGCAATATAGAACAATTAAAAAATTTTAAATTTTAAAAGGGGAATAGATTTAATAATGGGTCATTTAAAAACAATTTTTGATTATTAATAATATTTAAATTTGCATTAACACTCTTTCTAATCTCTAAACTTTCTTATTTATCCAATAATTTATCCAATAACATTTCAATAACTTTTCAATTAAATGTAAACCACATCTTAAATATTTAACCTATTAAGTTAAGCATGATACACATTAGGGATATAAAATGTAAATAATTTTGGGCGTGGTCATACAATCCTATACAGATACTATATTACCCGTCTCTGACGACTGTATGTGATCGTATGGCGAACGATATCGTGTGATAGGCCACGCCCACATGTTATATTCCTCGTGTGTAGCAAACTTTAAGCTAATCATAGACATTTGAATATATATAGACCTGCCCTAAGTGATACTCGTAAAAGCGTATTATTTCCCCCTCCCCATACCGGTTCCTTGGAACCGGCTGGGCTTGCGAGAGCCTCGCCTGAATCTAAAAAATGTAACGTCATCATTCTTGTCCAGACCAGCGTCGAGCTCGCATCGTAAATTTTACGAAATAACACGGCAAAAATGCTAGCTTGTGCTATACATTACAGCCTAAAATATGTCGATCAAAACGAATGTGGGCGGTTCTCCAGTGTGCTCGTCGCTGGTTACAGGGGTAAGTAAATTATGAAACATTTGTAAAAGTGTCTTAACTAAATACGGCAACAAAATATTCGTATGTGAACAGATGCAAACTTTACTTTGCCGTATTTGGACTTCGCAAATATGTTAATAACGTGGCGAGCAATTCGCGCTCCCACGTAAAAAGGTCTATTCATTCATAAGCAGATTTTACTTTTAAGAACTAAATGGTGATATTATAATGCGAGATGCCTATATACTGTCAGATTGATTTTTTAACGAATCACAGTCATCTTCCCCCTCTTCGTACCGCCATAGTTGTTTTTTCCCCTCATCTGAATGTTCTCGTCTATTAAATTAGGATGTCTATGAAGCTAATGCAATATTATAGTGTTATGTCATATTTTATTAAATTTTGTGTTCTTCCCCGCCATTACTATCCTCACAATGTCACCCAAATGAGTAGCGATATATTTCTCCCGGATGTATTTATTACTTACTGGGGAGCTCTTGCTATGTGTCACAAAACTAGTTGACCATCACGCCTTTTCTTGGCAAGGGCAGGCAGAGAAGATGGACCGCCACACATATCTGTATCGGAACACTCTCCTTGATTTATTCTCATTCGTAAATGTCACTAAATGAATGACTTCTGTATTCTGCCTTTCCACCATATTAGTTAGGTATAAGAAGAAGATAACTGCTTCCGTCCTTCCGTGGTCAAGGAGACTAGTTTTTTTTTCTTTATTTTTCCCAATTTTTATAATTAGTATTTACAATATTATAAAATCATAAGAATAATGGAACCCACTAAGGCGCAGCCTGTGCGTGGGTTATAAGGGTGTTAAGGGACGTACTTGACTTACTTTAACCAGTGATTCCTGACATTATTTGGAGTAAAAAATGTAAATGAAATTTTGGTCTCCGGTGACATTCTTGATGTTTTTTTTTCTACAAAAACATAAAAAAATGGTAGTTGTTAACAGTTGGAGGCGATGTAAGGGGTTCGTCGGATACCCGGCTGAGCGGCCAGTGACGACATGCGGAAGAACTTTTTTTTGTTTGATTTTGAGAAAAAAAATTGAAAAAAATGAATTCGCCAAAAAAAGTCACCGGAGACCAAAATTTCATATACTTACATTTTTACTCAAAATAATGTCAGGAATCACTGGTTAAAGTAAGTCAAGTTCGTCCCTTAACACCCTGTATAGTTAACTACATTAAGTTAAGTCAAATCCCGGCATGCGCAAATAAAGTTGATGTGATTGAATTGTCTTATTTCATAACTTAATCATTTTAAATAATATAACATATATTTGAGGCACGATCCAGAGCGGAAGATATTTTCTGTATAGCCCTGATGTAAGACTATGATTTAGAATTCAAATATTGCTTGGAATGGTTTTAGCCGTGTTTTGTGAACAGATTTGAATAGCTAGGAACATCCCCACCTTCGTCTCCCCAATACCTTCAGCCTCACAAAATACCCCAATTGGGGAAACCTCACAACATAACCTCACTGGCTCCAGGCGGTTGGGAGCAGTTGGGAATCTTCTGCGGTAGTCACGTAAAAATAAATAAAAATACAAAATTTCACACATCTCTAAATGCATTTTCATATTGTTTATTTGTGTATGTCTGAAATAATAGTGTGACCGGCTTGCGTATTTACAAAACCTATACCGATTCAGTCGCGGTAACGACAATTTACATTATAAATATACCTCTATATTGGTTATTTTTTATCACATTGCAAAAACAAAAATTGTTCTAAAATCTAGATAAAATAATCTTTCTGATGTGTATATTAAAAATTGATAATTTAATTTCTAAATATTTAAATTTTGATATTGAAAATTTAAAGCGACTGAAACGCGGTAGGGATTGTAAATACGCGACCGGTTTACTATAACAGATTTAGGTCGAACAAAACAGATCTCTGTTATTATAAATCTTCAGTCACAATACAAAACTTGATATAGTTTTCAATTCAATAGCTGCCGTATCGTAATACTTGTGATATTATTATTATTTATAATAATAGAGTGGCGAAATGTCTTAGGTAGAGCAATAAACTTCTGTTGGCGTATAAGTCAATTCGTGTATACTGATATACATATTAATATGAGTATAATATAAATTTATGATTTCTACAGGGTGCGGCAGAGAGGACGGACGGTTTAAAAAAAATCATAAAATAGTTAATTTTTACTCAAAAATAAATTTATTGATGGAATCAGGTTCGCAAGGAAATAGCATTTGAGACAGTCAAGTTTGGAAAATCACATCAGGCATGTGGTGGCCGAAATGATTGAGGCGTTCTTGGAAGTTCGCATAGACTCTCTCCAACATCGCTCTCTCAACTTGGGCGACTTCCACGCGAATTGCGTCCTTCAATTCGTCCAGAGTTCGGGGCTTGTTCTCGTATACTCTAGCCTTGAGGTGTCCCCATAAGAACGTGGAATTTGTGGATTCGCGTGGAAGTCGCCCAAGTTGAGAGAGCGATGTTGGAGAGAGTCTACGCGAACTTCCAAGAACGCCTCCAGCACTGTATCAACGATTTCGGCCACCACATGCCTGATGTGATTTTCCACACTTGACTGTCTCAAATGCTATTTCCGTGCGAACCTGATTCCATCAATAAATTTGTTTTTTAGTAAAAATTAACTATTTTATGATTTTTTTAAAACCGTCCGTCCTCTCTGCCGCACCCGTTATTCTGTATGGGTTGATAAATTTTATCAAGTATTGAAATTTACCTGTAACTATCCTGTTATTGTTTATAAAAAATATTATATAACGCTGCGGTGTAATACAGTGACCGGTTAACTCGGAATCATGCAACTTCAAACCTATTTTGGAAAGTGATGAAAAATGAAAAAAAAATGGTTTAATAGTTTAATGGTTACGTTAGGTTCGGTTTTGGGCTACTTTTTAAGATTTTTTTTTTTAAGTTTTAATGACTTTTGAAAATGGTGTTGATATGCCACTTTGTTGAGAATGCCGAGTTGTCGTGGAACCTTACTTGCACATTAAGTGTAAAACCGTAAGAGAATTGATCCATTTTATTTTTATCTCATACGTTTGTTTTTTATAATCTTTATGCATTGCACTTGAATAGAAGATATTCATAAATAGGCGTTGAAATTTCACATCACCAAACGTCATTAATACTGTAGCGTCTGCGTGGTTGAATTTCAGAACCCGGTTTCAAATGCATATCCGACGCCACGCCTTACACGCCGTGCCACAAATAACATCTGTGTACGTGGATTTTCAGACAAAGCTGCAGTTGTAATTCGGTTTCTAATTCAAGAATTAAAGACGTGTTCTTCCTAGATATAAGTTTTACGAATTTGTGAACCTGGAGTGTGGAGTATCTCCCGAATTTCGAAAGATTGACGGTAATACTTAGTTGTATCAAGCGGGTGTGTATTACATATGACGTCATCGCCCAACCTGGTCGCGCCCCTTGTCGCGGTGACTAGCCATCACTGGTTGACACGTTGACAGTGGATTGGTGGAACGGGCTAATTTTGGAACCAGTTCTTATTGGATAGGATTTATGAAATGGGCGAAGCCGAACAAAAAGCCGCCCGCAGGGCCTAGCAGTAAAAACCTGCGAAGCGGGTCTTTAACTGCTAGTCAATAAATAATACGTTAAAATGAGTTGTTTTACATTGACGTCAAATATTGTTTTATATAGTGTGTGCGATTGTACACTAAAAGCATATGATCGTTAAGTAATTATCAAAAATGCGATTATGAAAAAGTTAAGGAAGAATCTACGTTTATCTGAAATTAAAATCATTTTCAATTGATTTCTAATGTTGAATGTATTTAATATCTTGTAAAGCATAATCATAGTTTCGATAAGTTAGTACTTTTTTCGTATTTTGTAATATTTTCTTATGAATTTATTAAAGTTTTTCTTTAATTAAATTCAAAAGGATTCATGATCCTGTATAATATATTACGCATTGGTGATTATTCAAATTATTAATTGTATTTGTGTTTAATTCGTGGAACTCCATTTATTTTTTTTTAAATTTAATTTATTAATGTTATTATCAAGTTCTGCGTGTATTTTAGTTTTCATTTTTGTTACAGCTGTTTCGGCTTACATGGCAGGTCGAAACAAAAACAAAAATATGTCATACTATTTCCCCATCGTCTTTCTGAAATTAAGATCTATCATACGTACACCTATTAACACAATATATCATTTTCAGAAGGTTATCTAAATATTCAGACAGAATTTATTGACTTGGCTATTTGAATATCTCCGTGTGTATGTCTGTGGCAAATACCGCGTATTATTCAAGCACAGAATATCACTCAATTAAAACAGATCGATTAATGTTTTACGTCTCTAGAATAATCATGGACACACATCTGGTGAACCAATCATGTTTTCATACATAGTAATCGGAGTATTAATTACATAAATCATGTAATTTAAACTGTAACGTTATAAGTTATAACATAATAATATATTCACATTTATGAAAACTCTTACTTTGCAAGTACTATTCGACTGAAAATAACTATTCAAAAAACCCTTTTCAACGCCTTTTAAAAACATTTTATGAAACATTTTAACCTGCAAATGGCCGCTTGAAAAAATGGCATACGAGTATCGTCAATTATATTTTTAAAATGATTGATCACTTACACATTTTCGGAAATGCTACATGGCGAATTGTTTTAAATATGGGATCTGACTTGACGATGTATTTTGATCGGATTTCGATGATGTCCAATCAAAATACATTGAATTCAAATAAATTTTCCTCATATCACAATTATGTGAATCGACCCCAATGTATTTTCAAGAATTTTGAGCACTTGATGTCTTAGTTTTTTCTTCGTTGTAAATTACTCTTTTTTGAAAGAAGAAGAAAATAAATTAATTCGTTTCTGTGAGAATCAGATAACTTCTACATAAGATTGGGGTAGCCACCACTTTTAGTGTAATATATTTTTGCACTATATTTTTTCTGAACCTTTTTTTTTTTTTTTTTTTTTTTTACATTAACTCCACACAGGAGGCCCTGAGGAAAATAATTTCCCTCAGGGCCTATGTCATCTGGGATGCTGTGTGGAGGGTCTTTTTGAGGAGAGGAAGGAATGAACATTGGTCTTGAAGAGACCCATGTTGTAGGAAGGAGGAAACACAGAGGCCGGCAAATCATTCCACAGCCGAGCTGTTGAACACAAGAACGAGTCGAAGAAACGACCCGTTCTCATGTGACAAATGTCAACCGTGTACAAATGTTGGGCACGCGTTTGGCGTGTTTCCCGACTATGCACCGGTGCCGAAGGGATCAATGATGCTAGTTCCTCGGAGCATCTTCCATTGTAATACCGGTAGAACAAGGATAGCATTCCCACCCGACGCCTGTGCTCTAAAGATTGCAATCCGTCTGTTAAGATGGGAGAATCTATCAAACGGACCGCCCGTTTCTGCACAGAGTCGAGGGTATTTTTCAGGTATTTTGGAGCTCCAGACCAGAGATGGCTGCCAAATTCAACCGTGGGGCGTACTTGTGATTTGTACAAGGTTAGCAGTTGTGTACTATTAAAGTATCTGCGGGCCCTGTACAGTACGCCCAGTTTTTGGGAGGCTAGCCTTACTCTGGCTTCAATGGAGCCCCCATACCTGAGCTGGTCACTTAGGGTTACACCAAGCATATCAATGGAGGGCCTGTTCGGAAGATTGCTTCCGTTGAAAGAGACTAGATTTTCATTTCGATCCCTTTTGGACGTAATCAGACAAGATTGGGTCTTTGAAACATTAAATTCAACGAGATTATTTTTACCCCAAGAGAAAACACTTTCGAGATAGCCGTCCATTCTTTGCTTCAAAGCCCTACGAGCTGTTGGAGTTTGTTAGCCCTTTGGGGGCTTGTCAAACAAAAAGCTATCATGAACTGTACTGTCATCCGCATAACAGTGAATTGGTGCACATGACAAAAGGTCGTTGATGTGCAACAAAAACAAAGTTGGAGACAGAACCGATCCCTGCGGGACGCCAGCATTTATCGAGTGTGAGGAAGAGGTGAAACCATCGACTACCGTCTGAATCGACCTCCCCCTCAAGAAGTCGGCAATCCACGTACACAAGGATGCGGGAAGTCCGTAAGAAAGCAGTTTGTTGACAAGTCCTCGGTGCCAAACCCGGTCAAAGGCCTTGGAGATGTCCAGTGCAACCGTTTGGGTCTCACCGAAACGTTCCAGGCATCGCCCCCAAACATGCGTCACATACGCGAGAAGATCACCGCACGAGCGGTTCCGCCGGAATCCGTATTGACGGTCGTTGATAATTTTGTTCTTCTCGAGGTATGTGAGCAGTTTGTCGTTGATCACACGTTCCATCACCTTAGACAGAACTGATGTGATCGCTATGGGGCGGTAGTTGGCCGGGTTGGAGCGGTCACCCTTCTTTGGAATAGGATGGATAACCGCTTTTTTCCAACCAGAGGGCACAGAGCCAGTCTTCAGGGACAGTTTAAAAAGCTTCGTCAAAATTGGAGCTAATTCTGCAGCGCACCTCTGCAATACCAGGGCAGGTATTCCGTCGGGCCCACTAGCTTTATTAACATCAAGCCCTCGTAAAACATGGAGTACTTCCCGATGCCGGATCCTCAGCTTTTTCATATGAAAACCGCAGTGAGGAACCGACGTCGGGACAGCACCTTGGTCATCGAGGGTTGAGTTATCCGCAAACATTTTACCTAGTAAGTTAGCCTTTTCGGTGGCGGTGTTTGCTAGTGAGCCGTCAGGTCTGGTAAGAGGTGGCAGACTGGATTTGCAGAAATTGCGACCTATTGAGCCCGCAAGTGACCAGAATTGCCTGCTGCCATGCGGGCATGCAGTCAGCTTTCTGCTGATCTGCTGGTCGTGCTCGAATTTTGACCTATTTATGATTCTCTTGGTTTCCTTTGCCATTTTGTTGTAAGCTGTTCTGTCTTCGGATGTTCTAGATGTGTTGTAGGCTCGGTAAGCCGCGTTTTTTCGTCGCACTGCTTCAGCGCATTGTCGACTGAACCACGGCTTTGAGCCTACACCAGTTTCCTTAACAGTAGATTTGATGAAGCCATCCATCGCGGATGTGATGACTTCACCAATTTCCTGGGCACATCTTGAGGGATCCGAAGTCCGAAAACAGACAGCTGACCACGGAAAAGCATTGAAATGTGCCCGCAGACCGAACCAATCTGCTGACCTATAGTGCCACACTTTTCTCTTCAGCCTCTCGTTTGGTGGTCTGAAGTTTACAGGGATTGATGTCGTCACCAGGCAGTGGTCGGACGATCCTAAAGGCGCTGTGACTTCAATCCTGTAACCGTGTGGCACAGTAGTTAAAAATAGGTCTAACAGATTGGAACGGTGAGTCTGGACATCAGGAACCCTTGTAGGCTCCTGAACCATTTGCTCCAATCCGTAGCAAAGGGCAAAGGATTCCGCTTGGCGTCCAGCCGAGTCTGTTGATCCTGAGAACTTCAACCAAGGTACGTTATGAACATTGAAGTCCCCCAGGACCACAAACTCTGCCGTAGGGTAGCGGGGCAAGAGGTCATCAATAGTGTCGCTTAAGTGTTTGAAGAGCTCGGACGTGTCTGATTCGCTCAGGTTCGGTGAGCGGTATAAACACGCGTAGAATCTTACCGTACTGGCAAGATTGACGCGTACCCACATTACGTCGAATCTGGAGTTTTCCAGATTCAACAGTCGCACACAGTTGACGTCAGCTCGACTATAGAGACAGACACCTCCTTTAGGTCTGAACTTGCCTGCGAGGGTGAAGCCCGGGCAGTCCAGATAGGAGGTGTCTACAGGCTCAGCTATCTGAGTTTCAGACAGGAAGAGAAGGTTTGGGCGTTGAGAAAAAAGGTGGTGGTGGACAGAGTTTAAATTGGTGTGCAGGCCGCGAATGTTGGTGTAATTCACCAACAGTTTTGGCCCGCACCGGGGACGCCTACGTCTCGCCGCTGTAATGACGTTAATTATTGTAGGTTGCAAGTTCATGATTTTAATTTTTGGTTTTTTGTTTTTTTTGATATGAGAGGAAGGAAGGTCTGGGAGGGAAAAGGTATAAGGGGTGGGTAGGATGCTGGGGTTCAGAGTTTCCAGGAGTGACGGACGTATGTATCCAACCCACCCACTGCGGTGCAAGGCGATGGGCAGGGAGAGTCCGGCTGGAGAGGTCGCCCAATGCGCCCCAAACGCTACTGCTGGGTCCCCTCCGGTCACGAACCGGCACAACAGCAGCGGCGGGGTTTTTGCACTCGTTGATGGGGCAGCCCACCCTCAGTCGTGAGCCTGAGGGTCGGGCCCCTGTACTACCGAGCGGCCCGGACAGCGGTAACCGGTTGTAAAGGGTCTCCCTCAACCAGCATCTCCCAATCCGGCCCGCCACGCAGAAGGTGGGCCGACGCACCCGCCATCAAGACCTGGACAAACATTACCCCAAGAACCCGGGCACCCCTGCTAAGTCACCAAACGTAGCGAACCACTTGGGGTGACCTGTGGCAGAGGTGTTGGTCATCCAATAAATGGTTCCCAGGGCGGCGGTACCCATACCCGCCTACCAAATTAAACCTACCGTAACCTACGAGTATGTATCCGCGTTTTTCACTTCAGTCAAACTTAATTTAGGCATTCAAAAAGAAAAATAAGCTAACTTTTTTTTTAACATTAACTCCACACAGGAGGCCCTGAGGGAAATAATTTCCCTCAGGGCCTATGTCATCTGGGATGCTGTGTGGAGGGTCTTTTTGGGGAGAGGAAGGAATGAACATTGGTCTTGAAGAGACCCATGTTGTAGGAAGGAGGAAACACAGAGGCCGGCAAATCATTCCACAGCCGAGCTGTTGAACACAAGAACGAGTCGAAGAAACGACCTGTTCTCATGTGACAAATGCCAACTGTGTACAAATGTTGGGCACGCGTTTGGCGTGTTTCCCGACTATGCACCGGTGCTGAAGGGATCAATGATGCTAGTTCCTCGGAGCATCTTCCATTGTAATATCGGTAGAACAAGGATAGCATTCCCACCCGACGCCTGTGCTCTAAAGATTGCAATCCGTCTGTTAAGATGGGTGAATCTATCAAACGGACCGCCCGTTTCTGCACAGAGTCGAGGGTATTTTTCAGGTATTTTGGAGCTCCAGACCAGACGTGGCTGCCAAATTCAACCGTGGGGCGCACTTATGATTTGTACGGTGTTTACTAAACATGGTTGTGATTTGTACAGTGATTTGTTCAGTGTTTACTAAAGATGGTTTGAAAGGGAGATATATTATGTAAATACGAAGAATGTAGAGGGAGCACGCTATTATATTTAAAAAAAAAACGATTTAATTTATATGCCTAAGCGAAAACAATTAAGTGAGCGCGACTTATTTAAAATATAGTCAAAATCTTTCGACAAAATATGTTAAGTAGCATTTATAGAAAAACTGTGAATTTGTTCACACCTACAATATGGTAAGAGAAGCTGATATGTTGTACATAATTTTCGGAGCACACTTTTTTTATCGGGGAAATTTCATATAATTACTTTTTCAACTCGGGTAATGAATGCATTCTTTTTTCAAAATAACATTTATTTTTGTCTTAAAAACTTAAAGGAAAGTATGTTATATTTCAGTAGAAATTCGGAATGCAGGTTTTTAACTCCTCAGACCAATTTTTACTCTTTTGGGAACAACCCATGTAGATTTAATAGTAATCGTTGTCTCCCTGACTACGATGGTGAGATGTGATGTAAACGGCGTTTGAAAGAGAAAACATCACACTTTCTTTTTTTTTTTAAAGAAAGACAAACCCAACAATGTTTGAAAATCTTCTACTACCACCACAGAAAGCCGAAAATGTTGCTTGTGTTGTGATGGAGGACTTAGCCAGCCGAGGAATCGAACACGCGACGCTCGGGTGGGACCATAGACATCCAAATGGATAGACAAGCAGTTACAGATGAGGGGTAAAACCAAACTATGGAGAGCGAAGAGGGGAAAGATGACTGTCATTCGTTGAACAATCAATCTGACAGTATATAGGCATCTCGCATTACAATATCACCATTTAGTTCTTAAAAGCAAAATCTGCTTTGAATGAATAGACCTTTTTACATGGGAGCGCGAATTGCTTGCCACGTTCAAAACATATTTGCTAAGGCCAAATGCTCGCCCCAAAAAGACTCGCGCCAATACACATATCAATATTTTGTTTCCGTGTTTAGTTAAAACACTTTTACAAATGTTTCATAATTTACTTACCCCTGTAACCAGCGACGAGCACATTGGAGTACCGCCCACATTCGCTATGTGTACATTGATACGTAGATATATTGTATAGCACAAGCTGCCGTTATTTCGTTAAATGTATGGATGATGACGTCACACATTTTAGATTCAAGCGAGGCTATATCCCCTCCCCATGGAGCGAGCCGGTTCCAAGGAGGAGCTACAGCCGGCGCCATGTGGAGGGGGAAATAATACGTTTTTATCACTTAGGGCAGGTCCAGATATATTCATATGTCCGTGGGTGGGACCCAAACCCAAGCGCTATGCCCACTCAACCACTGACCGGTCTACTTTAAATTCAAGTCTAAAATTAAACCAAAAAATTATTAAAATGTACATCTTTATGACACCAAATTTCCAACAATTTGACATGAAACAGAAAAAAAATCTCAGGTGACGATAATGATTATAATATATTATTAAGTCTAATGAAATATGTGCGTGTTTTTATTTTTAATCAATAATTTTAGTTAGAAAAAACGTGAAGTTAGCAATTTTAAAAATTAGGTTTATCTTTGCATTAAAATTCAAATAATAAAACTTGTACAATGTGTCCTTAGAACGGGGTACCCCAGTAAGGACACATTTTCTCTAAAAACTGTAAAAAAAAATAAATAAATAAATAAAAATAAATTAAAAAAAAATTTAAAAAAATATATTTTAAAAATGCTATGTTTATTTCGAATTGCCAAATTTTAGAGCGTATTTTATCACCTTTCAAAAACAGTTTTTAGTTTTCGGATTCGTGCTCCATTTATTTGTATTTTATTGCAAAACGGAAATATTTTGAGCTTCTGACAAAATATGTTCGAGACCTGAGGGGTTAACGGATTGCCAAAGGATCCGAGCTGTCTGTCTGCTACATTTCATTATCTGCCAGTTGTGAAATGGAATTATCCTGCAGACATGTCTCGCCCACTCCTACTGTGTCCGCCGCGATTGGCCGCGATACTGCCCGATATCCTTCATCTATCACCGCCCGAGTTCGCAGTACGACACCGACAAGCCGCTCTATACAAACTCCGGTTCTGAGGACATAAGTAATGGAAGAGTCAAAATGTGATGTCAGTTGGTGATGGTGATGCAATATCGCCCACCAAGATGGCGGCCAATGTTCTTTCTGACGTTTATGCGAATTATTAAGCAAAGCATGCTGGACAGACACAGTTCACACGTCATATCTTCGCCATACAACGCAATCTAGTTGCCTTATGCAAACTTGATTTCCATAGACAATACTAATGGATGCAACATCGCCTACAAAGATGGCTGCCAACGTTCTTTCTGACGTTTTATAAATCAAAGCATCCTAAAAAGACTTCACGTCATATCTTCGCCGTACAACACCATCAAGCTTCGCCATTCAATCTAGATTTCCATAGACAATAATAATGGAAGAATCAAAGAGTGAGTTGGTGATGCAATTCTCGCCCACTAAGATGGTGGCCAGTGTTAAGCTGCGCTAATTAAGTGTCATATTGAGAGCCACGGTTCGCACGTCATCTCCGCCATACACAATACTCTATTCAAATTCAAATTCTGTGGATACAACTAATATATGTATAACAAATCAACTAGAAGAAAATGTGGTGAAATTCTCAATTATGTGATGGTGGCCATTGTACTTTTTGACGTTTCCGCGAATGACAATAATTTTTTTCAATTTAAAACCAAAAAAAAAATCTCACACGTCGCCACTAATCTCACGCGACAAGTGATTTGTCTCGTGTGTTATTGTGCTACTGGAACGAGACGGAATGCTTATCACGTGACCCGCTAGGCTGCACCTGCGGCTGTAGGCTGCGACGTGTGATGGGTTTTTTTCTTTTTATTATTGAAAAAAAATATCATCGGACATCAAAATGACATTTTTTACTTCAATCAAGAATCAAGAATCGCTGGTTAAAGAGCCTTCGGGTTCTGGCTGTTATACCCAATATAGTTGTACGAGTATAAGATCTGGATGTTACAACGGATCTGATACCCGTAAATATTAAGTCAACGAAAAAAATTCGTTATAAATAAATATCTAAAGTATTGCTAAAACTGCGTAAAAGCTTCGAATTGTGACATTTATTTATTATACATTTACTAGAAAGTGTATTCATTTTTTTAAGTTGCCAAATTACAAGGTGTATTGTAATTTGGCCTGGTACTGTTGAACTATGTACCTGCCTGTGTTGAAACATATCGTAAATCTTTTGTATCTTTAGACTCAACTCTCCCACGCAATCTTCTGATTTCGGAAACTTTTTCTTTCTTTAGAATTGAACCGACTTCAATCACAATCCCGAAAAAAGTTTACCTAAACCACTACCAATGATAGCTTTGGTATTTTTCGAGTATATTCTTTTTTATTTCACCGCGGCGATACTGAAAGTCACAGTTTTCGTTGATAGGACGATGATACCATGTCCCAAAAGTAAAAAAAAAACATGTTTCAGAAGTAAAAAAACCATGTTTTGCGGATAAAAATTAAGTAAAAAGCTTTTTATCAAGAATTGACATAAGAAAACAACTGCACCTCAATAAATAATGATCTTTAATGCTTTATCGTTTTTCAATTTTCCTTCGAGTAACAGAAAAAAATGTTTAAAAAAAACACCTTTGCAAATAAAAATAAAAAAATATATTTTTGTACTTTTGTCAAGTTTTATTAAATGTTAGGTACTCCGATAATATGCTTTTCTACATTTCCTAGTTAGTGTGGGTAACTAATTAAAATTACATGATGCATTCATTTCACTTTATTAATTCATATTATTTATTGATAAAGATAATAATCGGATAAAGAAACGTTGTGAACCCATTTTGGACAAGACCCGAAGTTCAAGAACTACATTAATAAATCGTACCTCACTCAAAACATTAGGTATACTTTTGGCGACCGCTAAAATACCATGGCTTCTTCGATATGTTTTTTTGAAAAAAACTTTGACAATTAATTTACCCACAAAAACATGAAAACAAGGTAAAAACCATGAATCTGGCAATTCTGTAGGACTTCACTATGGTTTTTAGAATCAACTATCCAAACGTTTCATTTTAGACCTTGACTGCACCAAATTACAGCCAAGTTTAATGTAATGTTTTAAAATGGTTTTTTTGTATAGTAGCCATGCGTAGAATAAATATTAGTATTGATTGCCGTTCTTCGTTCGGGTAATCAATCTTAATCCAAAATGGAAATGTCTGGTTTCTGATGTTTTGTAAGGACCTAATCCTAGACCGTCATCTAATCAATATGTAAAGAACACAAATGAAAAATGAGGTCGTTATGTTAAGAAAATTTGGGACTTAAACACTGCCTTCAAAATTGGAAGTGAACTTGATTACATAATTTTTGTGTTTAGAAGCACAATTTATTATTAAAACTATCTATTATTTGATTTAAATATTTTGATTAAAAAATTTATCTTGCTTTAAAAAAATATTTTTTGATTTATAATTAGGAACTCCAGTCTATTTTTTATCAATAAGGGCCTTGTAACTTAAATACCGGTGTATATTTTTATTGTTTTGGTTTGTTTTAAAAATATATTTTTAGATTAATTTTTCGGTCTCTCGAAATCGCACCAAATCTTTAGTTGACTGTGTGACGTCACCAGCCTTAAAAAGCCTACGTTTTATTTTAACGGGCGCCGTATTTTATATTATTCTCAATTTTAACTGCTTTTAATATTGAAGAACACTTGGTTAAATTTCAGCATCTCATGATTACTGTAATTGTATTCTACGAAAGTGCAGAAATACACCCGTGAACGAATCCGATAAAGATCAGAAGGTATTATTACAAAAAATTGCACATCTCTAGACAACGTACTGTTATTTATAATAACTGTTCATGACGACTGTAATAAATTATATTTTAAAATCCCTTAACCGATTCGAAAATATTTACAATTGACAATATTGTAAAAAAAAAGTGAAATGTAACATGATCGTGACCTCAAACAGTCCGAAACTTATCGTATATAATTAAAGTTGTTTTTTCATTGCAATCTATGGCTTTACATATGTAATTATTTGATGTTCTTACCATGGCTTATCTGGGACCTTGTCAAAAGGACTTACGGAAATAAGCGTAATGAGCTATCTTTCAAATCGGTACAGATCACATTTCTATAAGTTTGTTCTCTCCAGTGCTTCAGAAATATTATTTTTTTGAAATTCACGAAAATCTGAACAAAATTCTTGATGTTTAGTTATACGATCTGAATAGTCGCATTATCTTAACCTTAGTTTATCATTTTTTTTCTTCACACTCTCCAATCCTTTCGCCACACATCATTCCTTAACATTGGGCTTGTCGTAATCCGCTAGCTCCGAGCAGTAAAGATACTTATTATCACAGAAAGAAAATCAACGACAGAAAATGGCACTATATTTCTTACGTCAGCTTTATTTAAAATAGACCCTTTTTCCTACAGCAAAGTCTTTGGTATATTTCGCAGTCTACTTATCTACTGTATTTGCACGAAACGGTCTCTTATTTGACGATGTTTGGTATGATGTGTCAGTTTTTCTATCAAAAGCGATACATTTCGGCTTTATCTCGCTAGCGTCCATACCAGTCTTACATAATCCCTGAGAAAATCACGAAGAGATGTCTTGAAGTGACTTCACTGGGGACGAGCGACGAGTTAGCTGTTATTATTATTTTGCAAGAAACCCAAGTGGGAGCTTTAGCTTCTTCGTGGAGACGAGTTTCGTAAGATAAGAAAAGCGTCAATTTTAATAATATTTCTGGACCTAGCGTAGTGATGTGTAAATGTATCAGGGGAATATTTTCACGTTGGTCCAAAATAATTCGGGACAAAAATCTTTTTATTTGAAGATCATGTAAGGTTTAAAAGTGTCTGGAGTCATTAAGACCTTAGCCACCTTTCAGTATAGTTTAG
The DNA here is from genome assembly GCA_917880885.1 of Limnephilus marmoratus. Classification (NCBI taxonomy): domain Eukaryota; kingdom Metazoa; phylum Arthropoda; class Insecta; order Trichoptera; family Limnephilidae; genus Limnephilus; species Limnephilus marmoratus. The sequence goes on along the minus strand of OU862910.1, from coordinate 17,532,996 downwards.
TCTTGATTATGGACGTTGTGACTCTGTAGAAGAAGAGAAATGATTTTATATATACTTTTTATACGGTAAAAATATAATATACGGTAATATAATACTGATATAATGATAATACCTTTTGGGTTGTATCAAAACAGTTTATTGTGACATACTCATATCTCCACTAATTACATGATAAAAAATTTATGTATTTAGATTTGCGGAAAAAAATCAGACTTCTGTGAAAGATACAGATAATACAGTTGTATTACATTGTGTTGCCGATTAATTTCCTTCATTCACCAGATCAAAGAATCACGATTCCATCGTTAAGGAAAAGCGAAGTATGCTCGTATATCGCGCAACAGGTTGCGAAAGATATTATTTATGATGGATTATGACATGTTGTGATGTATGTTCTCGAAAAGATCATCCTTCGTAAATTTCCATCGGTCATCGAAAATGCGCCCCGGGTAATATAGTTAACCTTTTGAGATACAATTCTCGTTAAATTTTAAAAAATCTTAATCATCCATCTTTTTTTATTTTTCAATCAAATTCCCATTTTTCCTGATGCTCACTTTTTGCTTCATTCATTGTAGTTTATTTTCTCATAATTTTTGCATATCTTTTATCGAAAGCCCTATCTTACACTTCTTAAATATATACTTTAAATTCAACGGTTCCTCATTACCGTTCCAATTTCCATAGTGGAGACAGCTCCTTCATTACTAGGACACTCCATACTTTCAAAATTATCGTCACGGCAAGTAGTAGAGTCACGTGGGGCAACCGTACGCGGAGTGTAAGTGTTCGCAGTGATGTTTCCGACAAGATGGTGCCTTTTTCGCACCCGCGCGTTCCTTAATTCACTAGTATAGCGCTTTGGGTCGCATTGAAGCAGGACATGTGAACAGTGTATCATAATTAAGAAGAAAAGGTAATTTTCGTACTTTTCTAAAAATTTTCACCTGTTACTGATATGTTTGCTTACAGATGTGTGTGCTATTGTGTAACCAACTGTGTCAGAGCGATGTGGTCTATGACAATTTTTGGTGAAATATTGTTAGCTACACGGGTGCAAAGTGATAATTCGATAATAAAGATAACCACAAATCTGATTTTAACACATACCCTACGGTATGCGATTACTTACCCCGCACACGGGGTAAGTGTACGCAATTGACATGCATGTAAACTTTTTAATATAACTTTTTGATTTATGAACCATATGAGGTTTTTATGTTTGTTTGAGATGCCTTAATGATCAATCATGTTAATAAACAAAAACATTGAGTAAAATACCAAATGCTTTTTAATACAAAAATCTCTATGTAAAAATTGCATACGGTTACCCCACGTGACTCTATTGGTAGGGGTCATACATACTGTACTCCTCTATACATATATAATATTATGTTATTCCGCCTCGTCTTGCTTTCTGCGACCCCCCTACTTCTTCTGTTCCGTGCGCGTCAAATTCACCTACTATAAAACCATCTTATTCATACCTTTCTTTGCAATTTTTATTACGCTTACACCATCCTGACATTCTTTTCGAATTGCCTTATTCGTGCTTTATTTATACATTGCTTTAAGACGCGCCAATTACCATTTCTCCCCCAACTCTTCAAGACCCTGGTTCACTCCTTCCTTTCCTCAAAAAGACCCTCCCACAGCATCCCCAAATATGACATCGGCTCTGAGCGAAATTATTTTCCTTAGACCCACCTCTACGGAGTTAATGAAAAAAAAATTGCGTCATTTTTTAGGAATAAATTTTTTTTTGTGGCTACTGCAGACAGTCCCACTTAATTTCTTAATTTATCTACAAACCTCCTTCTGTCGACGTCTTCATGAACTCTACAGTCACTCACAAACATGCTTCCAATTTTACATTTGGGCAATGAAATATCTATTTCGCCGCGTAGTCAGTAACGTCCTAATAAACTTCTTACAAGCTTAAACTAGAAGTCAAAGAATGCGCTTAAAACGTTTTTTATTGCCTTGTAGGCGTCTTACCGAAGCAATGAATCCTACAACCGTCTAAACGGGCTGAAATGAAAAGTGAAGTAGGTAATTTACAACGTACAACAAATTAATTGGTATCTTAAGTCAACTCTAAACAAATAAAAATAGCTACAAGTGATTAATCTTGCCTTAAATCTGATCTGACAATCCATTTAACTAGACGCATAAATATGTTTCACTAGTCCAACGGTAAAGAATAACGCCGGCGCAAATCGGTGGAATAAACTTCGGATATATTTTTTTGTTTTATGTTACCACAGGTTGTCATGATAAATTGTTTTAGGATTCGGGGGACCGGACGTTGATTTAGTAATTTTAAAGGGGATCTTATTACAGCCTTTGCTTTGGGGCTCGCCAGTGAGGCGTGAATATAACATTGTTCGAGTTTATGATGGATAATTCTTGTGTTTTATGAAAGGGTTTGGCGCAAATAACACTCCACTGAACGCTTACATAAATCTTAATCCAATGCCAAGTGCTAAATTTTCTGGCTGTTCTTTATCATAACGGAATCAAATATTATATATTGGCCCGACTTTAGCAGTTCTTTTAAAACATTTATTATCGGGGTGAGCTGTAATGCGAAATAGAAAAACATTATTTTTTTTAACATTAACTCCACACAGGAGGCTCTGAGGAAAATAATTTCCCCCAAGGCATATGTCATCTGAGATGCTGTGTGAAGGGAGTTTTTGAAGAAAGGAAGAAATGCACATCTGTCTTGAAGAAATCCTTGTTGTAGGAAGGAAGAAACACAGACGAGCTGTTGAACTCAAGAACGAGTCAAAGAAGCGACCCGTTCTCATGTAACAAATGTCAACCGTGTACATATGTTATACGCGCGTTTGGCGTGTTCTCCGACTAAGCACCGGACGCCAGTTCCTCGGGGAGACAAAATTTTCATTTTTATCCCTTTAAGACGTAATCAGACATGATTTGGTCTTTGAAACATTAAATTCAACGAGATTATTTTATCCTAAGAGAAAACACTCTCGAGGTAATAGTTCTTTCTTTGCTTCAAAGCCCTCCGAGCCGTTGGAATTCGTGCGCCCTTTGGGGGGGCTTGTCAAACAAAAAGCTCTCATGGACTGTACTTTCATCCGCGTAACAACGAATTGGTGCACATGACCAAATGTCATTGATGTGCAACAAAAACAAATTACATATCTACAAGACAAAAATTAGGAGACATGTCTACGTAAAAAGTGTAATTTAGTCCCGATATTGTCAATCTCTCGCAACTAATATTGAGAATAGGTATCGGCTAATAATAACATACGAGTATAGCTGCGAACGAAATTATTTCAAATCCAGGGACTTCAGTAGCCTAGTTTGAAATGTTTTCGTATAAAATAATGCATTTTCTTAAATAATACTTGTTTATTTATTTTGTTCTTAATATTTTGTCGTTGATTTCATCACAATAACTTTATAAAACAATTCAGTGAAAAATGGTTTTCTTCTTCTCCTTCCAGCTTTTCCACGGTTTCCAGAACGTATTGCATTGTGAAAAATAAATCAGTTAACAAAGGCAGTATGAGAGTCGCACGTGTTGGTGTGGATATACGGACACTATTCAGAAAACTCGGGAACGCAGCTTCACAAAGCAAAGTGCCCAAAATTCTAGAATACTCCCACGGTATCCTTTATTGCTGGGTCATTGCATTCGCATGCAAATTTCCAGCTCAGGGTTGCCTGTTACAGGATTCCTATGTAATAAACAATAATTTCGGAAGCGTAAACTGCTATTCGAGTCTGCTGGTTGTTAGTAGTAGCCCCGGGCGTAGGGTCATCACGGCCTCAGACCCCGCGCAATCTGCACGCAGTCTGTAAGGGATTAGTCCTGCAGTTTAGTGGGCAGATGAATAGCATTCTCTAGCTACTGAAGCTACTGTGTGGGCGAGCGATGTTAGGAAGGACCCAGAGGCATTTTGAATCGTGCGCAAATATTAGAGTTGCAAAAAATTCTTAATGGTTAAATGGTGTGATATGGGTTTTTCAATTCTTAACATATTAATTTATTAACGTACCAATATATTAGTTTCTGAGTCTAGTGTTTGGACTGTTAATTCGTGGTGGACTTCCATTGTATTAGAATTGAAATTAAAACACTTTTGCACTACGGACATTTGTCCGTAGTAGGATGAAACCGGTCCTGGTAAAAATAAATAAGTGGAAGAAAGTGCAAAAGTGTTTTAATCTCAATTCTAATATCAATTTCTGTTAATCTTTATTTGTTGAGCTACCAGTGTATCATAAAATGTTTTTTTTTTACATCTTTGTTGCGTTTTTCTTTTATAATGCTGCTATCGGTTACCCGGCATGCGTTGCAATACCATTCAAAGAAATAAATTGTTTCTGCATGTCCTTTCCCATGCGTCCCTTTAATAGTTTAATCAATTTACCGTTCCCCTACCGTGTCCCCTTCCCCTCCCGCGTTGCCATTCCACTTTCCCAGCCTTCCCCCTCTCTCGTCAACCCCTCTCACGATTCTTTTATTATTTATTTTTTTATTTTATTTATTTATTTTATTTATTTATTTACATATGCATATATATTACAATACATTACAGTGTGATCATTTGTCTGTCCAACTGGGCAGAATACCCATTTCAGGACAGCCAAATTGTATTTGTATATTTAGTTCATAATATTCTTAACAAAGAAATAGTTACGTTCAAAATATCACGGGAATTTGCTTCTGTCGAGACAACTTTTGAGAACACTAAGAATTGTATATAATTAAGGGATGGTTTCTTTATGTCTTTAAAAGAATCGCAAAGATGTGATTTTTTTCAAGGTTAATTTGGAGAACATAAATAAATGCATTCAGAGTGAATGCATTTATTAATGTTCTATGAGTGTTTTCTTTAGTGAGATCACAAGAAGGAGATTCTTTCCAGGCCATTTTAGAGAACATTTACAATTGCATAATCAGAATTTACACATTTATAAACCAATATTTGACATATGAATTCACAATGTATTTATAATTATTTAATTTTAATAAAGTATTATAATTTTTAGAAATTCTTAAATAGTAGAAATTACACAATTATAATCCAAATATATGAAAAATTATTTTTCAAGCTCGTTTTGGAGAACATTAATTTATTTAGTTGTTTATTTATTTCTTTTATTTTACGCCCAGAGGGCTTTTACATAAATAATAAATAATAAAGGCAGTACCTCCATCTTTAACATGAGAAAACAAATAGTTTAGATAAAGTTACGATGTGAATAAAAGGTATATAAATTAAATAAAGATATAGGCAACAAAAATTTTGTACAGTGGGATATATAATATCAACATGTTACGATTAAAAAAATACGTATATAATATAAAAATCCAACCAACAAATTTAAAAGTAAGATCCAAGGTTTGCAAAATTGCAACATTAACCGTGTATTTACACCTATAAGTATGTTTTTATTTTTTATTTATTTATTTAAGACACAACCTGCTTCGGTACCCTCCCCCTCCTGTCTTCTAACCCTTCCGCTAAAATATATGAAATATACATATTTTTATTAATAAAAATTTAATAACGCCATTTCTTACCACTACATATATACATAGAAACCATCGCAGGCATGCGCACAACAGAACACCAAAGTTCTGAATGAACAAACTAATATTGAATTTTATATATATGTATATATATATTTTTATATATATATTTTTTTAAAGACAAACATTCCCGGGTTACGAATAACCCAACAATGTTTGAAAGTCTCCTACAACCACCACAGAAAGCCGAAAATATGTAAGGTTTATTTTTAGAAATAAAATATAGTGGATATTACGCCTTATGAAAACTTTTATTTTCTAATTTGTAGATTTTAATTTCTATTTTGTAAAAATTCGAATATAATGGTTGGCATTTCACAAATGAATTAAGTTTTCTTATAATTCATCACGTCTAACAGTTATTTGAATTTACGATTATCATAAAATATTGACCTGTTGTAATTATTTGCTTTAAATATAGTAAAAGATATTTCTCTTGTAAAAAAGCTCCTAAACTTCTCAATAACTAATGTCTTATATTACTATGTAACTGTAATATAACCATGAAACCCTAAATTCTTTTTTTATTATGATCTGCACTCACCGCGTTAATAAAATAAAGAACAACGTCGTTACACTTGTTTTCACAGGTCGTACGACTGTTACGTTAATGACATGATGTACAAGGTGATTATCTGAAATATAATATGGGTGTGGGGTATGTGGTATCCCTTCTCAAACAATGAAAAGGGTCAAATGCATAACGCAATTATCCTTAAGTAATCATTCTCGTTGCACTCGATTATCCTCTTAGAATATACATCGCTAAGGAGAAGGAATCAAACCAATATTGTCTCTTGTAATATATTGCTAAGTGGATAGTGTAATTTCCTCCAAATATTATTGTCCTTTGAGAGTTCATCATCCGCAAGGGCAGGTAACCAAATATGTATGTAATCAATAAGCAGGTGCATCTCCATAGGAAAATCTACCGGAGCCCTATTCCCACTGAGGAGATTAACCGATGGAAGTGTGTTGTGGGGTGACCTGCCAACTCAGAATGAAACCAACTCAGAACCACCACAGAAAGGACTTAGAGTGATGATAAAAAAATGTAAAAATTTTATTAAATAGGTTATGTTTGGTTAGCGTTAACGCCTATTTTAAAAAACAAAAAATCATAATTTTAATGACTTTTCAAAGAGTTGTTGAGTTGAATTCGTTCTGAGTTGGCATGGAACCGTGTTGTGGACCTGTAGGTATCCAAAATAAGCTCAATTTTCCCTTATTTATTTATAGAAGTAATTTAATAAATTTAAAAAAAAAACTTCCTTAGTCAGTACTTGTATCATGTATGGATAAATGATATTATTTCATGTTTAGCTTATATTGTCAGCGACATATTCCATACATCTATGTGCGAATACATATTACCCCAGTAGTGGTATATTGATTTGGGCTCTTGTCGTAGTATTACCACAATAAAACGGTAACGCTTTTGCTGAAATTAATAAAACATTTTCAATATTTTACATTTCTTGAGAAGCTGGCGGCCTTGACGGCCAACGTAGTCCAGCGGTAAGGCTCTTGACTTGCAATCCATAGGTCGCGGGATCGAATCCCGGCGTGGCAATTATATTTTATTCGATTAATTTGTGTTATTTCACAATTTATTCATTTAAAATAATGTAATAGTATATTTGCGTCACGTTCCAGAGTGGAAGATACTCTCAGTATTTCTCAGAATTAAAACGTTGCTTAAAATGGCTCTAGCCGTGTTTGGTGACCAGATCTGAATAGCCAGGTACTTCCCACCTTCCTCTTTCCTATCTCCTTCCCATCCCCACTACCTTCAGCCTCACACACACCCCCAATTGGGGATGCCATAGTCTCACTGGCTCCAGACGGGAGCAGTTGGGACTCTTGTGCGGTATTCATATGAAAAAAGCTAAACCATTTCAATGGCCTGTTTGGGTTGAAAGGTCTAATGTAAATTGGCGACATTCGTTTTCATTCACATCGCTATACATCACATCTGCAGGTATTATTCTGTTCAGTGGATACACCACTGATGCGGTCTGAATCGGTTGTTAATTCCCCAGGACTTGCGTGAACGTGTTGTAGGTTCATTCAGATCGGTCGCAACGAGGACTTTGGACAAGCAGTTGAACAAAAATGCATTTACACTTGGGAAAATTATGTTGGAATTTGTCGTTTTCCCTACGAGCTTTTCATGAGGAATAGATTTAAAGTTATTGAGATATTTTCAGTGATGTTTTTTTTATTAATTCAAACATGTTACGCAGCTACATATATTTTTGCACCAGATTTAATGTCCGGGTTAAATTTTCCCCAAAAAAAAAAAAAAGGAAAAAAAGAAGGAAAAACTAAACCCTTTCACACACTTCCCCAAATGATCATCTAGTCAACCCACGCTATGCAATTGCACTATATAAGTATTATAAATACAAAATAATACAAGAACAACATGTCAACCTACTAGAGACCAAATGGGAATATAATTCACCGACTCCAGATATTTTCATATCAGAGGGTTCGGCTCTGTGGCATTTCTAATTGAACCTATAAATCCTACTGATCCCTCAATATAAATATTTAAAAAATCTTTTGTAATCCTACATATATTTAAAATTACTGATTTTTGCATTTTTATATACAAATTCTTTGACAAATCTAATATGCTTAAATTTTGAATCAGATTCCTAGGTATTATGCCAGTGGCCGAAATAACAAATGGTAATATTTTTATAGTCCGAGAATGCCAAATTCTTTTAATCTCATTTCCTAAATCTGTGTATTTTCTAATTTTTTCAGAAACAGTTTTTTGAATATTACAGGAATTTGGAATAGCTACATCAATGATATAAGTTATTTTTTTAATTTTGTCATGTAAAACTATATCAGGTCTATTATGACTAATTGTTCTATCTGTATCTGTGAATAGTTTTATCATAATATATTTTAAAAAATTCATTTTCTATAAATGAATTTGGTTCATATTCATAATATGGTACTACATTACGGCAATCGATCAAGTTATGTTTAATTACCAAACTTTGGTGGATTATTTTTAAAACCTGATTATTATTATTTTAACCTATTTGTATTATTATTTTAGCTCTGCTGTTTATTCGCCTGAAGGAGAAAACTTGGTCACTGTGAAATCATTATCAATAACCATCTACGAAGAATCAACGAAACTTTCCATATTCCTTTCCTAAGAACCAACTTAACTTTCTTCCAGTAGCGTGGCAAAATACGGGATACACAATTTGGCAATAGCCCTCACAACTTCGCAAATTTCTCGAATTTCTTGTTTTCACTTGACTGCACTTGACAAACCCTCACAGTATCTTAGTTTTTATTATTGTGGTTTTACATACCTACTGTATTTTTCTTATTCTTACTTATTATTTTAAACTTTTATTGTTGGTATTTATTCTTTGTATTATTTTAAACTAGCAGACCCGGCAACACGTTGCTGTAGCTAACGAAACACAACGCCATTACCCAACCTTTATAAAATCCACACCACCCGCTTGCCAGCTGCCCGCTGCCTGAATTGAATATTTGAATTTCTCGGCTTTTCCCTACTAAAATAAGCATGTATTATACATATAAACCTTCCTCTTGAATCACTCTATCTATTGGTAAAAAAAACCGCATGAAAATCCGTTGCGATTTCATTTTATACTATGTAACTAGCAGACCCGGCCACACGTTGCTGTGGCTAACGAAACACAACGCCATTACCCAACCTTTATAAAATCCACACCACTTGCCTGCCAGCTGCCCGCTGCCTGAATTGAATATTTGAATTTCTCGGCTTTTCTCTACTTTAATAAGCATGTATTATTATACGTATAAACCTTCCCCTTGAATCACTCTATCTATTGGTGAAAACCGCATGAAAATCTGTTTCGTAGTTTAAAAGATCTATGCGCACATACATTTTGAGCGACTTCATTTTATACTATGTAACGCAATTCGAGCGATCGCCACTAATTATACAATGCTTGCAATGCAACACTGGATATTTGAAAAGGGAAAATCAAATACCTACTTACTCTAGGACATCTATTTTCCAATTTCTTCCGTTGAACGAATTTCAAAAGTGACCTTAGTACGGCCCGCCAGCCGTTTTAAATCGCACAAAAATATGTTTTCTTTGAATTTCTCGGCTTTTCTCTAATATAATTTACATGTATTATACATATAAACATTCCTCTTCAATCACTCTATCTATTGGTGAAAATCGCATGAAAATCCGTTGCGTAGTTTAAAAGATTAACGCGCACATACATTTTGAGCGACCTCATTTTATATTATGTAATGATATAAACATTCCTCTTCAATCACTCTATCTATTGGTGACAATCGCATGAAAATCCGTTGCGTAGTTTAAAAGATTAACGCGCACATACATTTTGAGCGACCTCATTTTATATTATGTAATGATGATGATGCTAACCCTCATTCTTATGTATATAAATAAAAATACGTTTTTTTGCATTATAAAGTGAATAACTTGACTTCTAATAAACTTATCTGTCTTTCAATAAAGTGTTTGGTAAAAAAAATCGTGATCTTAAGAGTCTTGGAGCTCTCTTGCATAACCTCCCATTCTTTCTTTGTTCTTTTAATTAACAGTTTAAATAGAAATTTTATCTGGACCGTTAATGGATTTTTCCTCCTTTTCCATGATGAAACGTAATTGCACTTCTTGCTCTATCCCCGGTGCTCACATGTATGGAAAATACCGTTCCTTGGCATTCACGTCCCAACATCATTGTCTGTATCGTTAATTATTATCTGATGGCATATTAATCGCTCTAATGAGCTGTTTGTAGTAGAAACAATGCTTTGTGATTGGGAGTTTAAAATGTAAATTACCTTTGTTGATTCAAATAATGACTGTTTCGTGTCAAACCGTTCATACAGTTTCTCTGCAAACAAGCCACTAATCTCTTCATTTCATATGGGGATAATATCATTAGTTACAGGGAAATAATGCAAAGAAAAACAATTGCAATTGAAAAGACTATGCGGTTCCAATAAAGAGTTAATATCTACATTATTACGTACAAAGTGAATCCTAATCAAAAGTTTTCTGTCAAATCAAGTTATAGTCATCTTCGGCCACTGTCTCTATTCTCAGGTATTCATAGGCAATTACTTTCGTAAGCCCTAAGTACTTTTTAATTGTACTTTTAGAATAAATGTTGTCAAAAAATCATTGACAAATGTATTTATATTATTTCCCATTAAAATCTCTATCCCATATTTTAATAAAATTTGTGTTGTAGCCCAGGCATTGTGCCTATCCGCATTTTGCAAATAACCTTAAGTCACGTTTATTTAACTTATTTATGGTCCTGGATTGAATGAATTGTTTCTAATTTCTTCGTTTCGTTGAATATTCTTTGACACCCAACCATGAATAATTTTTAAAACTCTTAGCTATAAAATTCAATTGAATATGGTTGCGATCCTGCAGATGTAGATATTACTAAGGTAAACATTTTTATGAATTCTGTGAAATATCTCCGAACAGAGAGAACGATATTGTAGTTTTATTGAAGTTTCAGCACCTCTGCGTAGAATTGTCTAGATGAGCTGTGTTACTAATCGTGCCCTTTGAAAACTAAAATAATCAGAAATTATTTCACAAGTTTTCTCGCAATTTTCATATTGAAATACCTTTCCTGTATATTAACAGAAAGATCAAAATAGTTGATTGAGTTTAAGTTTTGCGTTATTAATCCAGTTTTTTATGTGTTACGTTTTTTTAGTCCGTTATTATTTTCGTTTAATTGCGTGGTAGAATGACTGTGTGCAAACCCATAATTTTTTTTACGTTAGCTCCACACAGGAGGCCCTGAGGAAAACAATTCCCTTCAGAGCCTATGTCATCTTTGGGGATGCTGTGTGGAGGCTTTTTTAGGAAAGGAAGGAGAGGAATTTCTGGGAAAGAAAAGGGAATGATGGGTGGGTAGGAATCTGGTGGTCAGTGTGTCCAGTAGTGATGGACGTATGAATCCATCCCTCCCACTGCGGTGCAAGGCGATGTTCTAAGAGAGTCAAAGGGACTCCCTCAACCATTCTCTTCCAATCTGGCCTGCCATGCAGCTTGTGGGCAGACGCATCCGCCGCCAAGACCCGGACAAACCTCACCTCATAAACCCGGCCACCCATGCTAAGTCACCAAATGTAGCGAACCACTTGGGGTGACCTATGGCAGAGATGTTAGTTATCCAATAAATGGTTCCCGGGACAGCAATAACGTCAGATACCTGTGTCCGAAATTGAAAAAAATGGGAAATTTTTATAATTTTTCATTTAGTTGTCAATATTTATTTTTTTTTATTTTTTATTTTAAAAAGAAAGACAAACATTCCCGGGTTAGGAATAACCCAACAATGTTTGAAAATCTCCTACTACCACCATAGAAAGCCGAAAATGTTGCTTGTGTTGTGATGGAGGACTTAGCCAGCCGAGGAATCGAACACGCGACGCTCGGGTGGGACCCAAGCGCTATGCCCACTCAACCACTGACCAGTCAATTATTATTAAAGTATTATTATTAAAAGAGAAGGAAATACCTATTTCCAAACACGGAAAATCAGAAAGTATCAATCATAGATACTACATCTATCTATCTTAAGATATTATACATTGTAAAATGAAGTCATATTATTTAAGAGAGGGGTGGTACAAACCCCTTCGGGTACGCCGCTGGTTGAGTGGTTCTGCGCGATATCTTACCAATTAAGATTAATTGATATCCTGAAATAGGAGCGAATTCTGCAAGTCGTCGAATTAAGCCTTTCTGCAACCGTGAGATATTTCTTACTTTGCACCAAAATGCCCATATTGCATGACCATTTCACACTATTTCACAGTCCTCTTTATCTGGTACCTGTACCAGTGTCTTGGAAGCAATTTATAAACATCTACATAATATTAATTTAGTCTTGTCAAATGCCACTGAGGTGATATTTCACAAAACCAGTGCTATAAAAATTAGCAAAGTATTATTATTATTGAGTCATTCACCGTTGGCGTACAATTAGTTGACATTTAGAATGATTCGTAGTTAATTTTATTAGTATAATGTCTCTTTAGCATGTTCTTTCAGGATCTTATATGTAATAACAAGAACTTAACATAACCAGCAACTATATTTTACTGTCGTGCTTTACGACAATACGACTAATTGCACTTTATAACATCGGCGTAAATAAACAGGAACTTATTCTCACCCACGGGGAAATTGGAAACTTTACATTTGAGATTATTTTATACATCAATAATACTCTCGAATGGTGAGCTCCGGCGTCATGAAAATTTCACGCCTTTTTCTTTTTGAAGTTTCTAGGTTAATGCAGCTATTTTTGGTGGCAGTGCGTCTTTGATTATTCATACGGCGGGAGGCGGGAATGGGTACCGCCGCCCCGGGAACCTTTATTGGATAACCAACACCTCTGCCATAGGTCACCCCAAGTGGTTCGCTACGTTTGGTGATTTAGCAGGGGTGTCCGGGTTCATGGGGTGAGGTTTGTCTAGGTCTTGGAGGCGGATGACCAGGACATACTGAACCCCAGATTCCTACCCACCCCTTAAACCCTTTTCCTTCCCAGAACTCTCCTCTCCTTCCTTTCCTTAAAAAAAAACCCTCCACACAGCATCCCCAAGGATGACATAGGCCCTGTTAAAAATTATTTTCCTCAGGGCCTCCTTTGTGGAGCTCATGTAAAAAATAAAAATAAAAAAAACACTCTCATTCGGATAAAATTTATCAAATTACAACAAGGTGTCAACTAACTGAAAACTTATTACGGACGAGTACGCAGCTATATTAATTTTAACAAATTTCCAGCTTGAATGTATTATTTTGTCTCTCCCCGACGTTAATGGTTATTTCTTATTTCTAAATAAGTTAAATCAAAGTATTATTTAAATAATCTGTGTGTATTAAAAATGAAGCTGAATAGTATAATTTTACCCTTTTTTCAGCTAAGCTTTAATACGTTAATTACGTGAGCAGTTATTCTTCCAATCTCGACCCCTCCCCCCCCCCAGGCCCCCAGGTGAGATAAACTTGGGCCATTTCATATATTCTTTTCAAGTAACGTGAAATTTTGCTGGAACCCCCTCCCCCCTTTTATGCTCACGTAATTAATGCATGCCCCCTAACATCGTCATTTTGTTCCCAATTTTCACACTTCCTTCATCCTCATGACATACCTCAATTGGGATCTCATAGTCCCACTGGACACAATTACTTTTTCTGCGATATTCATATTATTATTACAACGTGACAGTTGATTGCATCTTTGCATAATAATAATAATATTTGCCTGATTTACAAGTCACACATCTACCGGATCTGCCGGATCTGCCCTGATGATGGACACTGCAACGATGTCCGAAACGTAGGCTAAAGAAGGAGGTAGCGCAACACGGCATAACACCCCAAAAACAAATAACGAAAATGCTTTTGGCCGTGAAAATCTTAAAACGTACATCACTTTATGTGTATACAAACAGGTAAAATAGAAGTAAGTTATTGCTGCGAGTCAAAGCAGTTTGAGGATTTTATGCATGCATATTATATTTTATGCATGTAGATTAAGGTGATTATAACCGTCAAACACATCACCTTTATGTAATAATGTTATGATTTCAAAGTAATTATAATAAAATTCTTCGTCATATCAGAATATCGTAGGTGAATGTTGCCTACACGCACTACATATTTCATTCCCTGGTGTAAACATTCCCGGCGCTTTGTGCTGCGGGTTGCCGACGATAAATCTCTCGCGGTGTCTCTCGGCTGGAGGCTGCACTGGACCGCTAGACCTATTCGTATCTTCCCGGAGACTTGAAGAGGCGTTTGTCTTAATGCGCTTATATCTTGTTAGGAACAATGCAGCTGCTGATATCGACTGATATCGGCTCCGTTAAAGGCGTTTAAAAAGAAAAATAGAAGTTTATTGAAGATGGTTTGAAAGGAAGATAGTACGTAAATACAAATGATATATAAAGCGCGGGAATATTGAAAAATATGCTATTATAATGAACACGCGTGAACTAATGTTGTGAAAATATTTAATAAAAGAAGCCTTTTTGTTTTGGTATTATCCACAAAGTGCACTTTTGCTACCGGTTTTGACACACGTGTTATTTGCTAGCATTCTTAAAACTATTTTTTTATAAGAATTTTTTTTTTTATAACTTTTGAAGGTTATTCCCATCAACGTAATATTTCATTGAAGAAGAAGATATCAATAATAATCTAAACGAAAACATGAAAGCGAACAAGACACAGAAAAAAGACAATGGTCACAACTGGAACTCGATCCCAGACCTCTCGTCTAAGCGGGACGTGCGCGTTAACAATTTTCGCTATTGCCACCTTCTGTCAAGCCGTCATAATAGTCAATCTCATACTTCAAATTTTAGAATTAACAATATTATTTTCAACTAATTATTTTTCCATATTATGGCAACTACCCTTTTTATTGGAAACAATCATTGTAAGAATTGGTTTGTATCCTGGATAGCGTCTCGGATAAAAGTATCCGAATTTATTCATATTTATTTTATTTATTAACGGTATAAATATACCATAAATACATATTACATGTCACAAAATATTTGTTGTAGGTACTTAAGAAATAATTAAAAAAAAGAGTTATAAATTAATTGTGGCATTTGATTAAGAAATGACACAAAGAGCTACAATTACATTCAATACTGTAGTACAAATAAAATTAATATTGATTGAAAATATATGACAGAATAGCCTTCTTGTACCTAGCTTCCGTGCAGTTAAATAGATCCGCCACATCTGCGTATCTATTACTAACTTCATGTAATCTAGGTAAAAGCGAGTGTTTCGTGTACTCAGTCCTGTTGTTGTTAATACAATGAAACAAGAGCGAGTTGCTCTAGTGGGTATATGAAATTCGATGAGCTTAGATAAATCAGGACTGTCTATTCTACCATATTTTGAACATAAATATTATATATGGAACTATGGAAAAAATAATTAGTTGAAGATAATACCTTCTGTTAATTCTAAAATTTGAAATATGAGATTGACTATTATGACGACTTGACAGAAAGTGGCGTGTGTAATTTGTGATGCGTCTTGCTGTAAAATGTTGATTTCCATCAAATAAAACGAGTGTTCAATAAAAAATATATTTTATCTATTTTAAAAGCTATATTTTGTAAAAAAAACTCGGTTGCCATAGTTCCAATAGTTCCGGGTGGTTAGATCGCCCGTGTGGTCTTCGCATTAAATAACAAAAATATAAAATAAATATTTCTTCCGAAATAAACCATCTAATTAATGACTCTGAGATCGATATCTCGCTAATGTTAATGTTATTACAGAATTAATTTGATAAAAACAACTCGTTTAGCGGTAGGTAAAGCTGTGTTTTTCACGTTTATCGAGAGATATTATGGCCTGTCCAATAAAGCTTTCTTTATTAGTGTTTCCAAACTAACAGACTCGTATCAAGATTGCTAATGAGTTAAGGAAGATTCAAGATAGGTTCATCTTGGAACTTGAGACGTTAATACACCCACATGTAATGCAGATTATAAAATATTGAGAAATTGCATCTAATTGCAAAGTGTTACACTTTTATATCGTTAAGGTACAAATTTCTCTTTGGTATAAGTTTCATCAAAATGCGGTAAAAAGGAGAACTTGATTAACGCTTGGCCTAAAATAAAATAAAATAAAAATCAAAAATATTCTTTGTCTGAACGTTAATGTCATTTAAAAATAACGTTTCTGGTTTGTATACTGAACATCCGTTAATGGAGTTTAAATCAGGCAATTTTAACGATCTTTGGAGGGTCTTAACTTCTAGAGCAGTGGTTCCCAAAGTGGTCCATACGGACCCCTCAGGGATCCCTAGTATCATCAGGGGGCCCGTGGAAAATTAAAATTGAGCTGGGGTCCCTGAACAACGTCAGGGGGTCCGCGCAAGGTTAAATATAAAATTAATAAAATTGTGACACATTTTTATTATTATGGAAGTTATGTTAAGTTATTAAAGCTAATCAATATACTCGTAATATACCTACTCCAGGTGAAGTGCATACAACAATTTTTCCTATTCTTGGACAAAAGGAAGTTTAATTTTTTGTATTGTTATATTATTGTTATTGTTGCATGAATTATAATATAAATTTAAGTATTTTTGAATGTAGCTATTACTTTGTGGTTATCCATTATAGAAAAATGAAATAATTTAACTTTGTATAAACCACTTATTTGATGCGCAAATCCGACCGGTTTCGGAACAAACGTTCCTTCGTCAGGGAAAGCTTATACTAATTTGACAGTTTCAATTTTATTATCTAGCAACAGCTCCACCCCTACCATAATAAAACATTGTTCGAAACTGTCAAATTAGTATAAGCTTTCCCTGACGAAGGAACGTTTGTTCCGAAACCGGTCGGATTTGCGCATCAAATAAGTGGTTTATACAAAGTTAAATTATTTCATTTTTCTATAAATTTAAGTGTTTAACTGCGTTTATAAATTAAAGTGTTAAACAACGTTTGTCGCAAAACATTTGCTGTTCAAACAATACTTGGGAAGAAGAGAATGTTTGAATTGGGAACCACTCCACTGTTGTAGAGGAAGTATCTTATCTAAAAAAGCAAAACTTACCAACGTGCTACTGGTCGAAACCTATATTATATCAACATTATTTGCAACAGTGTGAAAATCCAGAGAGGAAATTGAGGAATACATTTGTATAGACAACATGCCGCCCGATTTCCACTTAAGGGAACGTACCCATACTACGTGACCAACTTTTTGCAATTTTTAACCCCCCCCCCCCCCCCCCCGGTGACCAAAATCCTAAGCCCGCCGCCGCTCATTTGTACCAAGCGTGACATTTTGATAAAAAATGTAAACCCCCCCTAAACGTGTCACGTAGTATGGGTACGTTCCCTAAATACGTTTAAGGTTTCATTAAAAAAGATTTCTACTTTTTAGTTTAATTTTATTATAAACACATTTCCTTTCAGTGCATTCAAAACACACGTGGTTTACAATTTTGTTGTTTATGTTTTCATCATTCAGTATTAACTAACTGCACCACGTAGCTCTTACCGCTTTTACCAATCTCATTGTTCCGTCATGTTGGTCTACAGTGAGAGGATTTTGTCTCCTGTCTCATGTCTCCAGTTTCCCTCCATCCGCCCAACAAGTCATTAGTTGCTGTTATTTGGCGCTCCATGGAGAGGGATTTGAGACAAGAACACAGCAATCTCCTCCAGTATAAAGTATTCATCTGAAGTTATAACGGTTCAGCTTGTGATTTATACGTAAACTGTTTTTATCCCTGTTTCCAGGGCTTGTGCAGGAATAAACAAGGCCTTCGCGACGCTCTTGATCCTCAAAAGCCTTCATATCGCCGTAAATCAGCACAATAATAAAATTGCCTCCGTGAAAGCTTTTTTTCATAATTTATTCAAAACGTTTTGAATTTAAAATAAAATAGCTTTTTTCATGTGATATGTTTTTAATAATGCAATTTCAAGGGTTTCGAGGATTTTAAAAATAGTCTTAACGATTTAAAATGATTTTTGCTATATTTGACGACAAATAAATAAATTCAGATTGAAAGTGTAAGTATAAAATATTTGAAAATATCAGCATGTAAAAAACAAATTTTGTTTTTACGTAATGCATCTATTTTCAAATGTCTTTTAAAAATTTAAAAAATATTTATGTTTGTTGGTTTTACTGGGGTTTGAACCTTTCTAGCCAATGATCGGAATCAACCTCGCTACCAGCCGGGCCAAATCTTGATAAACCTTCTGACAACTTTCTTTCACCTTTGAACGTAGGCCTATTACAAATGTCTCTGTTTTCCGATTCTTGGCGACTCTCACCTACCCGTTTAACATTTCTTGTTGCATTTATTCTATGTTACAATTTCCTCCAGTAACGTCAATTAAATTGGCATTATTTTCTTCTAGTCTCGCGATTCTCTACCCTTCTTTTGTTGACAATAGATTGTGATCGCAGACATCGCGATAAATGCATTTTCTTATCTCTAGAGCCGATATAAATACCGTGGGATATCTCCCAGCGTTGCATTGTTTTCAGTGACTATGTTTGTTCAGTCAGCATTATTAATAGACGGATATTTTGTCACCGTCTGCAAAATAACAATAGCCATGTTTAAAAGCTAGCTCGTAGTCATCGTTAAGGCTTTCTGGTATAACCAGCTACTGGATCCTAAGACGTCGTCTTATCAACTTAATGTCAAAAAAATTAAGTTATATTTCATCCACTTGTCACGATACTTCAATATTGTGTTTATTTTTAAATGTTTCTACAAATACGTCTCAGTTAGTTTAAATACAATGCTAACATATTAAATTTATAATTAAATGGAAACATTTTAACTCTTAATGCGCTTGGTGCGCTTCCTCCTTTATGTGACGTTTCGGACATCGACATCATCGCAAACAAACATTAGCTAAACACAAACATTAGCGTAACACAAACATTAGTGTAACAAGCTAAAGAAGTAGGAAGCGCAACACCAAATAATAACCCACATATTAATCACGATAATGCTTTTAGCCGTGAAAATCTCAATTAATATCCACGTAACTTTGTACGCATGACGTATTTAAAGGCTTATTTTTTTATATGAGTTCCACACAGGAGGCCCTGAGGAAAATAATTTCCCTCAGGGCCTACGTCATCTTTGGGGATGCTGTGAAGAGGGTTTTTTTTAAGGAAAGGAAGGAGGGAAGAGTTCTGGGAAGGAAAATGGTTTAAGGGGTGGATAGGAATCTGGGGACAAACCTCACCCCATGAACCCGGGCACCCCTGCTAAATCCTTAAAACGTAGCGAACGACTTGGGGTGACCTATGGCAGAGGTGTTGGTTATCCAATAAAGGTTGCCGGGGCGGCGGTACCCATTCCCGCCTCCCAAATTGTTCGTCATAATTACTCGTCAAAGGCATGGTTAGTACACATTCTAATATTCCGTCGCAAACTTACTAATTTCCAAAAAAATCGTCTAATTTTGAGATAAAGTTGATGGATGCAGACATGAGACTTTTGCAAAAAAATAATTAAAGCTTCATTGATTTTGAAAACAGTTTGTAGGCGTTTCTACAATCTTTCACAAATGCTAATGTACCTATGTTGTCCATTTATCATTGAGCTTGACTGTTTCGAGGTTAGGACATACCAAAAACCCCTACAATTTGTAAATCGTACTTAGGAAACGCACCCTTAAACCGGCCCATTTTCCACTTAGGTGTAGTGTCCCTTCACCAGCAACTTATTAATGAAGTAAATTGTTATAATGACCACCCCGCTGGCCATTGACCGCAAACTTTTTCCATTTTCTGCCACATTAGGGCAGATAAGGTTTCATCCCTCTCACTCCCTTTATCCCCACCCACTCCACCCCACCCTTTCACCAACTGTGAAATACAACTTTTCTTTTATCATTATTACAGGCGGAGACGAAAAGTCCAGCCATTGTCTTCAAGCCATTTATGATAAAAACTTGCCTAAGGAGATAGAGAATAGTAAGTTTCGCCAATTTCCAAAGTCGGCCAAGGAAAACATTGGGAGTCATGTGTCATTATTTATTACTTCATGTTAATACATGTAAAGTTACTTCAAGTTAATACATGTAAAATGTCAAAATATATTTAACCGTACTGAGAATAAGTCGAGCGGAAGGTTACAAAACAGTTTATTAGATTAATTAAATATTTATATTTTTTTGTTACTATTATTTTGTTAGTATTAATTATTTTTTTGTAATATTTAATTAAATGAAGACAACATAAGCGAAACCCAATCGAAAATCTGAAGAAATCTGGATGATCTGAAAGATAGCAGCCAACAAAATATGCGTTAAGAAAATGAAGATATGTGGGTGGTTCTTAATCGAAGTATGATACTGTTAAAAATGACCGAATCGGATATCTACACCTTGGCGCAGTGGTCAGCGCATTTGCCCGGAAAGCGAAAGATCCTGGTTTCGAGTTCCAGAGGTGTCTTCGTTTAATTAAATATCTCAATTTGAGGTTTTACTCATAAAGTTTAAAAAAAATAAAAATTGTTTTTAATTTGTAAAACGCCATTTAATGTTTAAAATTTAATTTAAATTAAATTTAATACTGTTATTATCAAGTTATGCAAGTATTTTAGTTTTTTATTTTATTTACAGCTGTTTCGCCTTACAAGGCCATTTTCAAACTGTGATAAAACCACTTTGCGACGACTTATTTATAGGGTTCTGTGTCATTTTTTAAGTTGTCTAAATTGGTCGGCAGTTTGAAAATGGCATTGTAAGCCGAAACATCTGTAACAAAAATAAAAACTAAAATTCTTGCAGAACTTGATAATAACATTATTCAATTTAATTTAAATTAATTAACTGATCTTATTTAAACCTTGAGGTGATTTTTCACAAAAACGGCGCTCTACAAATTATCCAACTATTATAATTATTATTAACAATATTCATTCATCACTTATTTTCTGCGTACCAGTTTTCTGTTTCTATTTAAATGATTTATCATTGTAACTATAATACGATATGATCTCGCTTGGGAAATCATTTAAGTATAACGAATAAATAATATTTTCTTCTTGCAATAAAGCCGATTATTTTTGATTGATCGATTTCTAATAGTATGGCATACATTGTACGTACTCCATATAATAAATGTTACCAATGGGACCCAGTACTAATTCCATGACATCCATGGCGTAAATCCTACCGGTCCTTTCGGAACTCGGAACCACTACCGAATAATCAAATGCGAGCCTATTTAAATCTTATCTAGGGATTCTGATTCTACCTATTTATTCTCTTAGTGGCTGAGTAATTACTAATTTAAAATATTCTATCTGCGATGAACAATGCAGTTAAATTTTCTGAATTACACTGCCCTGTATTACTCAGGGTGTTAAGAGACGTACTTGACTTACCTTAACCAGTGATTTGTAACATTATTTGGAGTAAAAAAATGTTAATGAAATATTGGTCTCCGGTGACTCTTAGATGTTTTTTTTTCAAAATCTATCAAAATAAATTTTCTTCCACATGTCATCACTGGTCACTCAGCTGAGTAAATGCCCATAACTATCAAATACCTACTGATTTTTATTGTTTTAAATTGAAAAAAAAAACGTCAAAAATATAACCGAAGACCGAAATTTCATTTACACTTTTTACTCCAAATAATGTCAGAAATCACTGGTTTAAAGTAAGTCAATTCGCAATATGACCCCAAATTCGGAGAATGTTGTGAAACTGTACCTGGGAAGTACCTGGCATTTCAGATCTAATTACTAAATATAGACCCCTTTCAAGCAACCAACGCAACATTTTGATTCTGATAGCACCTACTCGTACATTCTACTCTGGAACGAAGTGCAAGTAGGTATACAACTTTTTTTTATCTATATATGAAGAACCCCTTACAGATAAATTAATTTCATTTTCCACACCCTCAAAAGGTTCGATTAACAGTATTTTCTAAGATCCAACAGCTACATACATGGATAATAAATACAACGGAAATATAGCAAGGAAGGGGGTCAGTATCGGTTTGGTTTTTGCGTGTAGGTAAAAATAAGTATGGGTGAACGATGTTTTTTTTTTTTATGTGAGTGCCTCACAAAAGTCCCAGCTGCTCCCATATGGAGCCAGTGAGGCTAAGGCATCCCCAATTTAGGTATGTTGTAAGGCTGAAAGTAGTGAGAAGGGGCAGGAGTTTGGAAGAGGAAGGTGGGAAATTGGGCTGGCTATTCAGATCTGGTCAACAAACACGGATAAAAGCCATTTCAAGCAACGTTTCTATTGTGAATGTTGGTCATATACCTGGGCGACACTGAGAGCATCTTACACTATGGAATATGCCGCAAATAAACTTTATATTAATTTAAATGAATTGTGAAATAACACACATTAAATAAATAAAATTTATTTGCCCACGCCGGGATTTCCTTCAAAAATAAGAAATATATAGAACATTCAAAATACTTTGGAAATATTCCAAATCTTTTATTTTAATATTTTTACGAGAGATGGGAAGGCTGATAGAGATATTGAAAGAAGGGTGAATGCAGGTAACTCTATTAATGGAGGACTGAACGCCGTTGGCAGCAACAAAAAACTGTCCAAAGACGCGAAACTAGCCGTCCATAATGCAGTACTGGTACCTACCCTGATGTATGGCAGTGAGGCATGGAACTGGCAGAGGAAGGATGAAAGTAGACTGAACGCTGTAGAAATGAGATCCTGAGGCGTATGTGTGGTAAAACCATGTATGATTGTGTGAGAAATGTGGAAATCCGCAAAGAATGCAAGGCTGATGTAAGCGTGATGAGTAAGATCAAGGAAGGAACGCTCCGATGGTTTGGGCATGTAGAGCGAATGAACGAGGAAAGGAGTGTAAGGAGAATATATGACGCAAATGTGAATGGTAGAAGAAGTCGAGGACGCCCAAGAAAGACATGGCACGACCAAGTGAATCAGATACTTGAGTCGGGCCATGTCAAGAGTCAGAATAATAGAAGAGAATGTATGAGACGTTGTATGAATGTAAACGAGGCAAGGAATGTATGCCAAGACCGGGATGTTTGGCGGTCCGTCCTCTCTGCCTACCCCTGCGGGGAAACGGCGTGATGGTTAGTTAGTTTTTTAGTTAGTTGATTTTGTTGATTTGATGATTTATGCGATTTGCGTTGATCCCGCGACCTTCGCATTGCGACTCAAAAGCCTTACCCCAGACTACGCCGGCCGTCAGCCGGTTGTGTTTCATACTAATAAAATGGTTCATGGCCCATCTAACTTTTTTTATTACTGATAAAATTATTAGTTATTACATCATTTATTCACTTGTTATTTACAACTACTAGACCCTTTTCGGGAAATATTAACATTCAGAACACTATAAATACCGTCTTTATACGCGAGATTAAACTCGGACGAATGAAGCATAATTTTCGTAAAGTTTAATCAAATGTAGGAGATACCCATAAAGAACTGGGTCAAATGTCACATTTATCTTTTTATTATACTTTTTGTTCTTCATCGCTTTTGTCTGCCACACACTATTAGCTTATTACTTTGTGTTATTTATGGAACTTTAAGCCATGTTCCCGTTCATTTGTATGTAGTTCTAGTTTGTATTGATTTAGCCATCTTAAATCGGGTTTTAATCCTATTTACAAAAGCCCTTTTACAACAACAAATACAGACCAATACGTATACAGACCTTTTCGATATTTTCAATACCTCTCCGTCTTGCATCAAAGCAAAAATAACTAGTTATTTATGTAACTGATATGTTTGTAAAATGATAAATATTTGTTGTACTAATATGCATCGTATGTATGTACTGTATGTTATTCTATATATATATAATGTTTGTAAATGTTCGATACACTTGTATTATGTAGGTAATAGCCCTATGTACGGGCGTTTAAATAATAAATAAATAAACAAAAAAAAACATTCGTAATTTTACGTTTTTACTTTGATTTATTGATCTGAAACGTAGTTTATAGAAGTAAAAAAACCTTTAATCACTACAGCATTTCCCTGCAGGGTTGGGCAAACTGGATGGAACGCCAAACACATCACTCCTGTTACACCCCATGATTCATTTACATTCAAACATGTCTATTCCCCCATTTGAATTTGGCTCACTGTATTGTTTAATGCCCTCTAGGGACGTTCTCGACTCTTTTTTCCAACTACTTCAATGTAATATATTATACTCTCCTGACACGCCTTTTTGCCAACCTATTTGTGTGCCCAAGCCATGTAATTGTCCCTCTCTTATTCGTTGTGGATCGCTGCTCTACGTTATTGTTATTCCTACTCAATAATCAAAGGCCAATACTATGGAATCAGTCAAAAGATCAATTCTATACTATGTTAATTTGGAAGACATTGTTAATTATTATTTTAACTTTTTTATTTTTTTTTTTAAATAATGAGGAAAACCTCAAATTGTAATATTTAATTAAATGAAGAGAGTATTAGCGAAACTCATTCAAACATCTGTAAACAGAAAAATCATAAAGATAGAATTGAAAAGATAGCAGCCAATAAAAATATACGTTAGGAAAATGAAGATAATTTTGGAAGTTCTTAGTCGAAGCATGATACTGTAAAATATGTCCGAATCGGATAGGGACACATAAGCTCAGTCGGTAGAGTTGTGCCCCGGCAAGGCGAAGGTCCTGGGTTCGAGTCCCAGATATTTTCAGATTTTCGAGTGTCGTTAATTGTGTCTTCATTTAATTAAATATTAAAACTACGTAGACACCTTATTTAAAAAGCCATGTAGATGAAAAAATGTCACTATTAAACCACAGTGAATATCAGAGGTAATTACTGGATAAATATCTTTTCGGAAAAAAAAAAATCAATTATAAAAGATTGATTTACGTAATTTCACACATACCTTTTACAAAATTTAACTTTTGCTTCTAAGGGAATATATGTGTGGAATTCAGTAAAGATTTCAGGGTAAGTATTTTTTGTTGTCGTGGATAAGTCACAGATGAAGCGTTTATTTTTGTTATGCGTGTTTTATTTTTCTTCCCGATGTGACATCTGAGATTTACGATCCGTGGAAGAAGTGTCATTCTTCATTGCGACGTTTTACGAGTATTTGGAATAGAGAATAAAACATTAAATGCTTTTCCGATTGTTTAATCGAAGAATAACAAATAAAGGAATTGAGTAGTAAATTATTTAAGTAGATATCCGTATATTTTTGTCATCAAATTTCTCAATAAATAAGATGGGAGTTTTTTTTTAATCCATTAAAACAAATGTTTATATCTTCGTCGTTACCCTAAAACACCCTCCACTACATCCCCAAAGATGAACCAATGACCCCGAGGAAAATTGTTTTCCAAAGGGTCTCCTGCATGGACCTAGGCTTGTTAAAAAAGTATCGATATATCGATGTATCCATATTTTTAATTCAATACATCGATATTTTTAACCGATTTATTTTGATCCGATAAATCTATATATCCATACAAAATATCCAACATCGAAAATTGTATCAAATACGATGTCTTTATTTATTTGTGTAACTAAAGTCACTAGAATCCAAAACCGTATAGGAACGAACGGAAAAAAGTAACTTTATTGGTTCATGACATCTGGCGGTTGAAATTTTAACTATTAATAGCTTACAAATCTATTGTCTTTGCATTAGTATTTGTGATCACTAATACTATCTCATATATGTAGGTACATATATAGAAATGTATGCTATTTTTCGCCATTTTTTTCTAAGCCGCTCCTATGTGTTGGTTCCCAATTGTCTATGATTTATTGACTATGCCTTGTTCCAAACACGAAGTCCTTTTTGACAGATTAATACGCCAATAGAATGTTACTGAGACGCATACAAACTTTCTATGCGTCTCTGTTTCCATATAAGTTAGAAGACAGGTATTTAGTTTTTGATATTTTTGTGATTATAACCTAATAAAAATTAATACTGATAAAAATACCTTAATTTTTATTGAGATTTTTGTACATTAAAATAATGCACATTGTGTATAAAAATTACTATCGATAATATTGAGCTGAATTCACTATTATTTTAAAACCGCAAAATCTTTTGGAAATTTGACCGATATATCGATACATCGATATTTTTTCCGCGATATATCGACGTCGATATTGATATTTTAATAAAAATCGATGCATCCTTACATGGACCTAATGTTAAAAAAATATATACAAATAAAGTTTAAATTATTTTTTATTATTGAGACTTTCCAAAAAAACACGAAAAACGTGATTTTTGATAAAAAAATGTGTAATAATTTTTTTTCACATTTAATTTGAAATATTTTATTGTAATGAATAGATGTAGAGTTTAGTTTTTAATATTGGTATATCTTAAATAGTGAAACCTCAATATTTGATCGTTGAAGACAATATTAGCGATTCTCAAACGATAATTTGTAACAGAAACACCAGAATATTCGGTTTTATCTAGGAATTGAACCCAGTACCCTAGCCTTGCCGTAGCTCTGCTCTAACCACTGAGCTAATTCGATCCTATTCCCTTCTGTCATTTTTAACGTAGTATCATATTTCTACTAAGAACTACCAACATTTTCTTCATTTTCTTAATGGTATTTTAATTGCCTGCTATTTTTTATGTGTGATTGCAAGATTTAACCCGAACTAAATGCAATCTTGTCAGTGTGTCTTGGATAAATATATCCATTTTTTATTTTAATGTGCGATGTCTGTTGACTTTTTGTACAAGTCTACGATGAGCGTTTTTTTTTGCATAACTTAATGATTTCATTTTGGGAGGCGGGTGTAGGTATCGCCGCCCTAGGAACCATTTAATGGTAGACTGCCGTAGGTCACCCCGAGTGGTTCGTTACGTTTGGTGACTTAGCAGGGGTGCCCGGGTTCATGGAGTGAGGTGTGGCGACGCATTATCTTTCGCCATCACAAAGAAGACACGAGAAATATCTAATATTCGCGCGGCGCCGGCTCTTGCCTAGGTACCTACATTTGCCGGTCGCGATGTACTTTCTCGCCTGCCGTGCCGGCTGGACGATAATAATATCGCCACCGCCTAGAAAGGTCTGGAGTTTATAAGCCGCCTGAATATTCGGCACCGGGTATGATCGAGTATCTTCCAGTGTGCACATTGCCGGCGAATGGAACATTACTCCCACCGGTCGCGCTGGCATATATAAAGCGACTAAACTCGGGGCTAGCTCAGTCAGTCTTATACTTACAGTCGGCCAACATCTCAGCATGTAACGATCTTCGCAGGCATCGCTACGCATCCAGGGCAGCTTCCCGAGGTCCACCACCACGTCTCAGCTACAAAGCCCATCGTGTCTTCAGCTCCTGAGATCAGATACATCCCGCGACTTACAAGGCTTGCTTTCAGTCCAGGGATCAGCTCACCACTTCATGGCATTCCGAAGCCCACCGTGCTTCGCTGCCATGGAAACACGCTCCGCCTCGCCAGGACTACCTGCTGGTGGCTCAGCACACCGAGCCACTGACCGTTCATCTCCGTGATTCAAAGCGTCGAGCAACGGCCTGGAAGATAGGTCATCTCCACCGCCATGGTGTCGAGCAATACGCTGACCTTCACCACACCATCTCCATCACATCCGTACGCCTGCAGCATCTCATCACTGCACCCTGCATACATCTGGTTACTGCTTCACCGACCCTCGCTACGTAGCCCAATAAACGACTGACTCATACTTCGACTTGACGCCTTTTATTTCTCGTTCCGTCTCCCGCTCCCTCAGAGGTTTGTCAAGGTTTTGGCGGCCGATGTGTCTCCCCACCTGCTGCGTGGCGAGCCGGATTGAGAGGGACTTGTACAGGATGTATTTTGACCTCTCCAGTCAGCATCCCTCGACCCATCGCCTTGCACCGCAGTTGAAGGGATGGATTCATACGTCCGTGACTCCTGGACAGACTGACCCCCAAATTCCTACCCACACCTTATACCTATTTCCTTCCCAGAACTTCCTCTTCCTCCTTTCCTTAAAAACCCTGCACAAAGCATCCCCTAAGATGACGTAGGTCCTGAAGGAAATTATTTTCCTCGGGGCATCCTGAGTGGAGATAATGTAAAAAAAATATTAGACCTAAAATTGCAATATGTAATCATTGAAGAAAATATTGCGATTCTCAATCATATTGCGCACTGATTAGAATCGAATTTGAAATTCGCAACTCCATCTAACTCAAAGAAAAACTCAAGATCATATTATAATTGTGTTGTGTACACGGTAGCCTTTATTTATCTACTAATGATTTATAAAGTCAACCTTAAACGAAAAATTATTTTCTACTCCCGCTGAAATTGTTAAAAAAATCTAATACTTTAGGTACTTCCTTAACATTGCCAACACGTACAAATTTAGTCATCGGTGAAATTTTTCATTAATCTTTCACTAAACGAAAAAAACTCCCCATTGTGAAATGTGTGATCATCAACTCGTTGTGGGTAGTTAGGCGCAATTCGTTTCACTCCTAACGCCCATTGTAGCGCGCCACGATCTACGAGCTACGATCTACCGCTACGCCAAGGCTACACCAGTTGTGGTAACGCGCCGAGTTTTTTGTCTGTCGCCCCAGTTTTCAATAAGGCGACTGTCATCAATAAAACTGCGGAAAAACCATCGCTGAAAGATCTAGCAGAGGATTACATATTGGTTGGTTTAATATTTTTGATTTATGAAATAAAATGTTTGCAGAAATTCAATTATAGCTTTGTCATCAAATGGTCAACCGGCGAGGTTTTAAAAATATTTTTTTATATCTGAGATATATGTCGTTTAATGCCGGTTCTAGATCTGATTCAGATTTTAAACAATTTTTGATCTGCGAAAAAGTGGAACCGTCAAGTGGTTTTGTTTGTCAGCTGATCACATTTTGTAGGAAAACTAGAAATAAACTTTCAGTCTTTTTTAAAATTTACTCCACACAGGAGTCCCTGAGGCCCTATCTCTGCCTCCCCAGCGTATTATTTTACTGCATTTTTTACTAGTGTGTAGTATTTGTGGGAAATATTTAAATTGAAGTAACTTTAAGACTTTTATAATTTATAAATTGGTAACATTTAAGATAAAGTTTTTCTATATTTTGAATGCATGGATACTTGTATCATGTATTCTTTTCCCCTTTGCTTCTCCATATTTTAGGGAGGCACAGCCTACCAGCCTCACTAGCCTCCTAACATGGACCGCTACTAATCCGTACGACGAATATATTTCTTTTTTTCAGTTTCTCCATAAAATAGTTATACACCATGTTGCAAAACACGGCATAACACCCCAAAAACAAATAACAACAATACTTTTGACCGTGAAAATCTAAAATCATATCTAGTTATACACCAAATCATTTCGGAGAAGATTACAAAATTTAAGAGAAAAAATAAGTCCAAGGGGGCAGTTTCACTATTGTTTTTTACAATCTTAGTAGTATATCTTAGTAGTGTAGGTATCTTTTAGTAGACGTACGTGTTGTATCTAATAAAGTGGTTTAAACAGAGTAATTTGACTTTATTCATTAATCCCTAAGGGCCTTTGTCATCTTCGGAGATGCTATGTGGAGAGTCGTTTTAGGGAAAGGAAGGAGTGGGAGGAGAGTAAGTTCTGGTAACGAAAAAGGTATCCATACGGGCCTCTCAAATTGAGAAATATTTTTTTTCGATTTCTTCTGCAGGCTTGCATTTTTTTGAGGAAATTAGTAGAGCAAAATTTGTGTGCCTATAAGAATTGGTAAGAAAATACAATCGATTTCATTTCTGGATACTTGCTTTTAGAATATTTACGTAAAATTAAAGTTTCAAGTTAAGCTTCTTTGTATAGATATTTATAAATCTTTTACACGCGTCGCGTCGCGTCGGTTTGATAAGTCAGACATCTCCAAATACAAAGTTTTGAGGTAATGAGGTAATCAATATTCAAAAGCTCACTATAAATCGAATTTCATTAACACGTGTCTGTATTTTACATATTAAAGATGGTATAAAATAACACCTCGAAGCGTAACGTTCCGGTACATTAATATGACATTTGTAAATTTCCTAGTAGTAACCGAGAAAACACATTTATTTTATTTATTTTTTTGTTTAGTGCCAGATAGAAGACACTCTTTTGCATATAACTGCGTACTCAATTCAAATTTCAACTTTTTGAAGATATCTGACTAATCAACTGGACGATCGATGTGTAAACTTAGTTTTTTCAATGTATTCAGGGTAGAAGATAACACTATTTTACGTTCAAATGATATCTCGCGATTGTGTTTTTGGTGATATTTGAACACACATAATAGTGTGTGTCAAATTTGTCATATTTCAATTTCTAAACCATTAGATCAAAGATAAGTTAAAATTATATTTCTAGTTCGAGTTACACAATTTCGCTGCATCTTCATTGGTGAGCAGTTTTTAAATCAAATGGCTCTGATGTCGTCAATAAAAACTAGAAAAGGGCATGGGAAAAGTTACAAAACAAACGATGCCGAAGAGGGATGAGACAGTATGGGGCAAGGGGAGGGGGTGACTTTTATAAAACGATCAGGAAGAGGCACTTTATCAAAGGGGGGCTTGTTCAGTGTAGATAATTTCCCCTGCGAGGCCGCTGAGGGATCGTAAAACAGGTCCTCGTATGAAGATGAGAGATTATGATACGGAGGTAGCGCACAAAAAGGAAAAAAAATCAACTATAATTATCATCCACCTGCAAAACTTTTTTTTTAAAATTTTATTGGTTTTCAAGGTACAATCCCGTTAAACCGCAACAGGATGTTTATTTTCAAATACAATTTAAACAGACATAGATAATATTATTACAATAACTACACAGATTGTCACAATTAACACACATGAATTAATATAAGCCTTCTCTATTTAGTAGGTAACCATTGTCTCTGCATATACCCCAATCTATTTGTAGAAATGCAGTTTTTTAAATTACTTGATAACACGATAAATATTTTTGGCACGTTATATTCCAGGGTTCGCCGTCTGTAGTTATTATTATATTTTGGAACAAACATTCCTTCATTCTTTGTGAACTTGTATTATGTTCATGTTCCACTTTCCTCTTATAATCAGACTCAGATACAGGTTGAATCAATATTTTGTACCATAATAAGGCCTGCACCGGTAATATTTAATTAATTAAGGAATCAAGTAAAATTCAATTGATTGATATATAATATATTTATATTATTTACCACGAAGCAGAACTCCATTTTTCAATGCTGCAAAATACAATAGTCTCTGGTCATGATGAAATATGCCTCGGTTTTTTTTCTTGATGTTTTTGGTTAACGTAAATATTTAAATTAATTTAACAAAGTTTTTTAAAACTCTAAAGTGATTTAAATCAAAGGAACGTTTAAAAACCATGTCCTATTTTCAAAGCTCTATTTTAATTATTTTTGCACCTTCTCATCCATCCCATTTACTTGCAATTAAGTTCATCAAATATTGATACTTAAATAGACAAGTTCAAATAGAAAATGGGAGGAGTCCGAATAACCTCTAAAGAAATGAGTATTTTCGACCCTTCGTCCTTGAAGTGTTTGTCAAATAATGCCGATTCATATATTATGTCCTTTATTACTTCAATAAAATTCCATTTTATGCCACTTTATATTAACTCATAATTTTTTTCCTACCAAGATAATTTCATATTTAGCTTAGGGACGGTTTTGCACATTAAATAGAAACAATTTCTTTCTTTTCCCCGCAAAATAAAGTAACTTATTTCAAGATATGATTTTAGATTTTCACGGTCAAAAGTATTATCGTTATTTGGTTTTGGGGTGTAATGCCATGTTGCTCTACCTCTTTCTTTAATCAACGTTTCGTGACCGGACAGCGTTGAGGTGTCGGACAGTGTTGCAATGTCCCATCATCAGGGCAGATGTGTAATTGATATTGGTTAAGTGTGTGAAAGTTTCCTCTGGAAACAGATAGAGTGTACAAACTCAGCTGTTCCTGATGTGACACGGTTTATATAGGACAGACAGAGGGGATTATTTCCAAAAAGATATCAGAATACATTCGAGCTTAGAAATTCGGCCACCCTGATAAATCGGCAATCACGGAGCATTCAATTGAAACCGGCCGTTACTTTGGATTTGTTCCTGAAATCGTGGGAAGACCCAAAACTCTTAGAACACGCCTAAGTACGAATGCATTTGAAATTCACAACAATCCCATTAATATTAATATTAGAGGAGTGGAGCTGGCAACACGATATCGCGTCTACGTACACAACCATTTAAACATCTGCCCTGAAGATGGACACTGCAACGCTGTCCGAAACATTGGCTAAAGAAGGAACGCAACACTATATAAAAATAAATAATGATAACTTATGACGACATCTAACCCAAAAAATCTTATCTTAAAATTTTATCTCGCATAGAAATACAATGCAACAAATAATAATTTTGTATTTATTTGAATTATATTTCTTTTACATTATTTTCTGCTTGCATACACTTACTTTAGGAGGCGGGTGTGGGTACCGCCGCCTCGGGAACCATTTATTGGATTATCAACACCTCTGCAATATTAGGTCACCCCAAGTAGTTCGCTACGTTTGGTGACTTAGCAGTGGTGTCCGGGTTGATGGGTTGAGGTTTGTCCGGATCTTGGCGGCGGATGCGTCTGCCCACCAACTGCGTGACAGGCCGGATCGGAAGAGATCCTCTCCAGCAGGACTCTCGGTACATCACCTTACCCGCAGTGGGGGGATTGATTCATACGTTTGTCCTGGACCCACTAATCCCCAGATTCCTACCCACCCCTCATTCATTTTTCCTTCCCATGACTTCCTCTTCTTCCTTTCCCTAAAAAGTATCTTCACACAGCATCCCCAAAGACGAGGGAAATTATTCTCCACAGGGCCTCTTGTGTAGAGCTAATATAATTTTTTTTTAAATGCTTACAATCCACGCATTATAACTTTGTTCTATTGATCACCATGAAACAGGCAACCGCCTAGTATGGTGATTCAATGTATCAATCCTTTGTAAATACTTTGTAATTAATTAACACGTATTTAAAATTAAAATAAAATGTTTAAATGGAAAATGATTCCAGCCTCTGATACTTGACTATTTATAAGATCCACTCTAGACGAACCAGTTGTTGAATCGTGAAAAATGTGTTTTCGAAAAATAAGCAAACAGCGAAGTTTTTTTACAAAAACTTTGCATACATAAACGTAAACGTTTCACATATTTTATCCATTTCTTGCTTACGGAATATTATTTCGTCACTTTTAAATTTTCCGAGCCATTATTTGCATCTTGTCAAAGTATCAATATTTTCTGATATCTCACGTTATGATTTATTCATGTTGTGATATCAAATCGACTGTAAAATTGTTCTTATTGGTTGGTATGATATATAGCTATCAGCTAGTTTTGAAACTGATTTATTTGTTTCAAATATAATTTTTGTTAACGTATCAACACTAACCTTTATAGGTCTAACTCAGATTATATAGATTACCTAAGAAGGTACCACTTAATTTTACGACTAATGTATGGACCATTTTTATCACCTACAAACCTGGATTTGTATCGAATATTATATGCTTCTAAAATGTCAACATTCATTTTGAAACATTGATTATTTATTTGTGGAAAACACATAATACTGAATTTATTAAAAATTTTAATATCAAATAAATTAAAACGAACTCAAAATATCTGTATCGTGTAGTTCACCGGTAACCTGGTTGGTAAGTTACTCGAAGGCTCTTAATGGTAAAAGTCTGTATTATAAAATAAATTGTTAGATTTATATTTTTGAATGTAGCTATTACTTTGTGGTTATCCATTATAGAAAAATGAAATAATTTAACTTTGTATAAACCACTTATTTGATGCGCAAATCCGACCGGTTTCGGAACAAACGTTCCTTCGTCAGTATAAGCTTTCCCTGACGAAGGAACGTTTGTTCCGAAACCGGTCGGATTTGCGCATCAAATAAGTGGTTTATACAAAGTTAAATTATTTCATTTTTCTGTTAGATTTATAATTGGTTTTTTAATTACGTCACGGAGAGCGTATTCTAACTAACTGATTAACCATCACCCCGTTTTCCGCAGGGGTAGGCAAAGAGAATCGACCGCCAAACAACTCGGTTTTTGACTCAAGTAACCCCGACTTCTTCTTCCATTCGCGTCGGACATTGACATTTGCGTCATATATCTTATTACACTACTTTCTTCGTTCATTCACTCTACATGCCCAAACCACCCGAGGGTCCCTTTCTTAATCTTACTCATTACGCTTATTTCAGCCTTGCATTCTTTGCAGATCTCCACACTTCATATCTCATTTCAACAGCATTCAGTCTACTTTTATCCTTCCTCTGCCAGTTTCATGCCTCACGGCCATATGTAGAGTAGGTACCAGCACTCCATTATGAACTGCTAGCTTCGCTTCTTTTGACAATTTTTTTTATTAGCGCCAACGGCATTCAGTCCTCCATTAATGGAGTTACCTGCATTTATCCTTCTTTCAATATCTATATCAGCCTTCCCAACTCTCGTAAACATACTACTTAGATACACAAACACATCGACCTGCTCCGATTGGTCATCATTTACAACTATATTGCACACTGTTTTCGTACTCTCTCTTTCCATTCACCAAATAAATATAAAGCATTTTTAAAGGAGATAACCTACTTTAAAATACTTTTCTAAATAATGCTAGTCAGCACGAGAAAAATCCGATCAAGGGTTGATTTATTTTTTCCCTAAAAGTCTCTTTTGTTAAGGTAATCCCCTTGAGCGTCGTATTTTTGGGTTGCCGTCTCCCCAGACACTTACCCCCCAATAATATCAAATACCGATTACGCCAATCTAGAAAGATTCTTCTGTTTTACGCTTTTGATTATTAATCGATTAATTCCGCATTAACTGCGTTGCCTTGACGATATCGAGTAAAGGAGAAAGATCTGTGATCTCAATGGGGAGAAAGATCTGTGATCTCCACGGGGAGAAAGATCTGCGACACTGACGAACGAGGTATTCCGGCGATCCTAACGATCGCCCCGCGTTAATCAAGCCCAATTCCTACCGGCTTTTATTTGGAAATCTGTCCGACCGAAAATTCTACCAGATTTATTATACTCAAATATATTTTCTTCCTCTCTTTCTCTCACTCTCTCGTTGGCTCTCTGATTTAGTTCTTTGCTCGGCAAAAATACTTTTATTTCATTATAAGAAATCCTATTAAAATTCTTTCAGAGTCAGCAAGTAATTCTCACAGATAATTCTTTTACTCGACTTCGCGTAATTTTGAAGATCATTCAATGTCATATTTATCAAGTTTGTAAAATAATATCTATATTTTTTGTGGTGTTCTTTGTTTCCAAAATTCTAATTGGGGTAAAATCAATAATTATCCTACTCATATTAAAATAGGTTGGTAGTACAAGGCGGTACAATACCTTCTAAAGTTCTCACACTTGTGAAACATATTTCATACTGGGTGACAACTTCCAACTCTATATTTCGTAATTAAATTGGAAAAAATTCGGTTTATGGGCGAAATTCCTAAAAAATAAAACTAGTTATTTTTATACTAATTTTGGGTCGGGGAATCCAAATCTGAAAGAATTAGGTGGGGGCAAGCAAATATAAACTGAATAACACGACTTAAAAATTTTCAATTCATACCCAGTTTACAGGCCATTTTGACGTTTTTGAATGCCATAAAAAAAACCAAAGATATTTTATGTTCAACCACACAAAATTAAGTGTTGCCATAAGCAATAATATCCACAACGTAAAACTTTCAGACACGATACTTCCATATGAATCAATGTGACCCTAAAATTAAATCAAAAACGCGTCAATGCGAGAAAACATCCCAGTTTTCAAGTAGTTTAGCGGCTAGGTTTGTGTAACATGGTTTGTGTAGAAAAGAAAGTGCCCCCTTCGTAGCGCCTAGTCGCGTCACGGCAAAAAAAATCCCCGTTTTCAAGTAGTTTAGCGGCTACGCTAGGTTTGTGTAACATGGTTTGTGATAGAAAAGAAAGTGCCCCCTTCGTAGCGCCTACTCGCGTCACGGCAAAAAAACATTCCAGTTTTCAAGTAGTTTAGCGGCTACGCTAGGTTTGTGTAACATGGTTTGTGATAGAAAAGAAAGTGCCCCCTTCGTAGCGCCTACTCGCGTCACGGCAAAAAACATCCCAGTTTTCAAGTAGTTTAGCGGCTACGCTAGGTTTGTGTAACATGGTTTGTGATAGAATAGAAAGTGCCCCCTTCGTAGCGCCTACTCGCGTCACGGCAAAAAAACATCCCAGTTTTCAAGTAGTTTAGCGGCTACGCTAGGTTTGTGTAACATGGTTTGTGATACAAAAGTGAATAAAATTTATAAAAAATAATTACTGAAATTATAAACATGTTTTTTTACGTTATTGATATTATTGCTTAATGGCAACACTTAATTTTATGTGGTAATATGTTATCTTGAGTTTTTTTCTATGATCTTTATTCTAAAAAAAAATGGCCTGTTGGATTGTGTGTAACTTCAAAATTGTACAGTCGTTTAACTCAGTTAATATTGCCGAGTGTAACCTAATTCTTTCAGATTTGGATTTCCCAGCCCAAAGTTAGTATAAAGATAATTAAATTTCTTCTTTCGGAGTATCGCCCATAAAAAGATGTGTCATTAATTTATTGAAGATTGTTTGTGTATCTAAAATTTTTAAGTCGTGTTATTCAGTTTATATTTGCTTGCCCCCACCTAATTCTTCGGATTCCACCAGATTCGGATTCCCCGACCCAAAATTAGTATAAAAATAACTAGTTTTATTTTTTAGGAATTTCGCCCATAAACCGAACTTTACCCATTAAATTTTATCACCAAACAATGAAATGGAGCGATTTTGGTCGAAAAATGGACCACTTTTATTTTTCGGCGATTGATAGAGGTCCAAAATTAGATCAAATTTTCTTACCATTCGTAAAACATTTATTGTAATTATTGAAATCGTCCCCGGCCAGCCATTTATTTTATAACGAAGCCACTGAAATGCTTTATCTATTATTACTATTGATGTCGCACATCCGAACTTCGTAAACTATTTAAGAACGATTTTAAAAATATTTTTTTTAAATATTTTTGACGAATTTTTGATCGGCTGTTTACGGTAAAAATGAAATTCTTTTCCATAGAATGCACCTTTCATTTTCAAGTATACCACAGACAACATACAGAAATCAAAAATATTCTATATTGACTCGAGTAAGTACCCCTCAAAGTAGCAACATGCAGGATTCGCCCGGTTATAAACTTTACGATTTTTTAATATATTTTTTTATAAATCCTACAAATATAAGATAAACAGTAAAATACAGGTTAATTCATTGTCTATGTGGCACTATAATAAGTTTTTATATTTCCAAGTTAAAATTCGAAGATATGGTTTTTTTAATGTTGCGAAAAATTTAAAAAATGATCTTCTGGGAAATCGCGACCAAGACAAATTTATTTATTTGGCGGCGTCGTTCCAGTGGCTGAAGCAGCCACAAGCCTAAAATGTATGTATTCTTACAGCCGTTGTGTCCAACATTTTCGGATGATTAATCCGAGTGAAGCTGAGCCTAGCGCCTTGCGCCGCTAAGCTAAGGTATGTTAGAAAAATGCTCCATTTTATCTGTGTCCAACAACTTGATCGTAGCGCTCGGTGTGTAGCCCCATTTGCTTTCGTACACCAAAAAATGACGTCAAGTTAGCAACTTTACATGTTAAATTAATACCGAAACGTTAATTAATTTTATTTATTATTAATACAGATATTTTATTTTAAATAGTGTAATACATAAACCGACATTTTACATTTTTAAAACAAACGTATTTAATATGTTAAAAATAAGGTGTTAATTGACTTACTTTTTTGTTTACGTGTGTTTGAAGTTTGACATTAGAATCAGTTGAAATTTTGTATTCAAAATGGACAAGGCGAAGCGTTCGAAAAATTTTACGCCAAACGAAAAAATGAGACTTGTAGACCTAGTTACCTCGTCGCAGGTCATTTTGTCGAAAGCGACAGGTGGCCCAAACTACGCTACGCTTGTAAAATCAAAAGAAGCTGCTTGGAATGACATTGTCCTCGACAAGTGCTAATTATATTCCACATATTATTACAAAAATGACACTCGAATAAGTCAAAACTTTACCTTTCGCTTGCGTAAGTTAAATTATCTTCTACTTGGCTCAAAACATATAAAAAAACACGCTTTTGTCATCCTAAAGCGGTTATAAAAATCGCCGCCATTTAATACTTCCATAAAATTTATATCGGCATCTTGCCGCCGCCTATATAATCCAATATTATCGTCAACCATAATCAATAATCACTATATTCAATATAGGATTCATATTTCAAATTGAAAAACCAAATAAAAAAGCTGACAAAAGAGTGAACTGATGACAGATAATTACGATAATTAATTGACATTGACAGCTCGATTGTTTTCGCTCTGTTGTCAGTTTTTATAAGTAGGTCTTCCTTAGCAACTTTAATCCACTCGGCTACCTTCCTTACATTTGAGTGTGGTGGGACGATCATTGTGTTTCGACACAGCGTATTTGGGCATTTGAGCAGTGCTGAGCGGAGATCTCGGCTGAGCATAGGTTGGACACAACGGCTGTTAGTGTGCCAAGAATGTACCTACACATAAAAATCGCTCAGCAAACGGAGTCTACAGGTCACTATTTCAAGTGCAACAGTGGTTTTTATTTATTTTGTGAATAATGTTATAAGTGAGAAAACAAATATAATCATGGAAACTGTCACATTTTAGATACAAAATTATAATTCTTAATTTGTACCAGTCTGAAGATAGCTTTGACAAGCTGAAACTGGTTACGGTCAAAAAATAAATTAAGTAGAAATAAGTTTTATATGTCTTTTATTATATTACTAGCTGGGTTACCCGGCTTCGCTCAGGACAACATTCGAGAGTGTTCTGGAATGTTCCACAATGATATTCCCGATTCCCTATTCCCGAACATTCCACAACATTCCAGAATGTTCCTACTGTTCTAAACTTTTATACTCACCGACATGCTCCGCCACTTCTTCCAGAACTTTCTAGAGTTTTATCGAACCTTCTAGAATTTTCCGAAAGACTATTCTTGAAATTTCTAGAGGGCGAAATTTTATCCCTTATATCTTCAAAAGCACGCCCTTTAGGTAAAAACGGAAACTGTCATCCTGGAGGGGGTATAGAAATCTACTACATCATATAACTCCTTTGATCGCACCCGGACACGTTTCTGATTTTTTGCGTCCCGCACGTTTTTTTGGACTTTCTTTTCTAATATAAATTGATGATTGTGATGGAATTCCACTAAGAATTAACAGTATCAAAACTAGAAATAGTAATTTGATTACTTTACCTCTTCCTTTAACCGTTTTTGATCATTGATAGTCTGTTCTTAACACTGGAACCCCAAAAATAAAAGCATTCCAGAAGTTACAGCAGAGATTAAGCAAAGATCTCGAAAGCAGCGTACAAACAGTTCACAGAAACGTAATGCCCAATTTATGTCAGCCCATCAATACCTGCACGTTTTTTAAGTTCCCATGTATAAAATCATCGAGTTGTGTGTGATCTATAAATATCCCAGCTAGATAATAAAATCCCATAATAAGTGACAGAGTCCCGGTCCTGCTGCCAGTGAAGCCGAGATCCGGGAGAGAATCACCGACGGATAGCTTCTCCTGTGCAACCGTTTCTTCTTTACGGGCAATAAAATCCTGTTTGTCGGAATTAATATTTTATCAGGCGGAAGGGAAGTGTCGCCGTCGTCACAACTCTGTTTCCCGTGTTATGTTACCTTTTAGGATTAGGGACGTATTGATAAATCAGCAGATTTTTCCTAATTGACTGATCGAATAATCATATATATATATATTATTCCTTCACAAAAACATCGCAAGGTCGTACCATTAATAAGATTTTTTTTATAACTTCACATATACCAAATGTAAAGTAAAAGTAAAAATAACTTTAATTTTGAAAATATAGGCACTTTCGGCAAAAACGCAAAAGCCATTTTAGCAAAACTATGCTAAACAAATAACAGCTACTAGGTTTTAAACTTTTTTTATTATATTTTATATTATTTCTGTTCTTTTTATTTTCTCTTTTTATTTGATCAATTTTCTTTCTTTTTTGTACAAATCATGTTCCATTTGTTTATACCCATATTAATTTGACTGTCCTAAAACGGGAATACTCCTAGTTGGGCAGTCAAAAAAAATTAATGAATTATGTATATACATGTATAATCTTGTACTAAATAAACAAATAAAATAAAATAAAAATCAAATAAAAATTTACACACATTTAATAACACTTATGAACACACTATCCTGTAATTTGAAATATTTCAATAATGGTTGAAAGAAAAACAATGTAAACTTTAAATTAAAATGGTGTTCGAAAACTTGATAACGTTAAAAACAGGTTTTTATAATGTTTTATATATTTTTAAATGAGCTTTTTAAATTTTTATAACGAAAAATGATTAATTATATTTTAAAAAAATCCTATTTTGCTCTAGGTTGTTGGGAGGCCGAAACATATTCACTTTGTAGATTGTAAATAATTTCTCTGTAAAATTTATTACAGTTTTGTTAGAATGAAATCACAAGTCGTTAAAATATTTTATAAAGTGTTTCATTTAAGGGTGAAATACACCAAAACGTTAGTTATTTTACATAATAAAGCACAATTACATTGCTCACTCTCCTATACAACAGTTTCACGCCATGGGAAACCAATACTAGGACGATTTTGACATCTTTAATGTTAACTTGGTGAATTTTGTGGATCATATTAAAAACCTTTTCCAATCCTTTTCTTAAACCTTTGGTTATCTCTCTGTAAACCTATCTGATCACTGTATTTTTTGAAAATTTTATTTCTTGTGTTTTTATTTCATGTATGAATTTCTTATTGATTGTAATTTTATTTTTATTGTTTCTTTCCCATAATCAAAATTATTTCTCATGATAAGTTATACAACCTACATTTATGTAAAAGCTCTCTGGGCGTAAAATAAAATAAATAATAAAAAAATATCAATTTGAGATAATGTTGCATTATATTGAGAAAAATAAAAAATAGAATTCTATTTTTTAACAAACACAAAAACCGTTTGAGTGGAACGTCTGCGCGACCCGTTTCGACCCGTTTCATACAAATCTCAATTTTGAATTTGAGATCAAAGTACTTAACCAAACTGAAAACTTGTTTTTGTAATCAAAGGGTATATCAAATATCCAATACGGGTGTGAGCTACTTTATTTTATTTACTTTAAATTATAAGATGGAGGCCATTATAGATTTTAATGTTTCATGATTCTAGATACAAATTGGGCAATTATTTGAGAGGAAACGAAAAAATGGAAAAAATATATTTTTACTATATTTAGTTTAAAAATATTATGGAAAATAAAATAAAAAATAAAACATTGTTAAAAATATGTTTTTGGGTAGTAATTTGGATATAGGTATAAACCACCTATTTTTCTTCCTACGTAAATATGTAATTTCTAATTTCATTTTACACCCATCAAAACTTTAAAAATAAAAGTTAAACAAAAGGCCGTTAATATAGTTAAATTTCACCAAAATACGTTTTTCAACAATTTGACTGCTTGTTGTACGTTACTTTTAACTTTTGTACTTACCTACTTTCCGAAACCGATAGTTACTCTAGAGTTACTGCGCCATATTGGCATCATTGGCATATTTAACAGTTCTGGTCGAAGTAATGTACGGAAATGGGTGCTTCAACATTAATAATAAATAAGTAATCATGATAAATATTGTATAAGAGGATAATAATGCATTTAAGCATTAAAATGAATCATCAACATAAAAAAGTTTATTTTTCAACTTCGAAGATTTTTAAAAAATAAATCGCACGTTGTGCCACAATACGAAGTATGTCAAAAAAATACAAATAAATAGTAGTATATCTGTGTGTAAGGATGGAATGGCCAACCTTATGATTCCAGAGATATCCTCATTTTTAATGTCAGTGCCATACAAATTTTTCTTAAAAAAATTATAACTCCTTCATTTGTACACGCAATTGCTTCATACGAAATTTGTAGCATAGTAATGATCAGCAGAATCCATTTCCAGCAAAAAAATATACCCTGAAAAATTCAAATTTCTATGTCTATGAAAGGCGATTTTCAGCCCACTGTGTGGCGGGCCGTTCTATAGTCACTTTTGAAATTCGTTCTACGGAAGAAATTGGAAAATAGATGTCCTAGAGTACATAGTTTCATTACATAGTATAAAATGAAGTCGCTCAAAATGTATGTGCGCATATATCTTTTAAACTACGCAACGGATTTTCATGCGGTTTTCACCAATAGATAGAGTGATTCAAGAGGTAGGTTTAAATGTATGATACATACTTATTATAGTATAGAAAAACCGAGAAATTCAAATATTCAATTCAGGCAGCAGGCAGCTGGCAAGCGGGTGGTGTGGATTTTATAAAGGTTGGGTATTGGCGTTGTTTTTCGTTAGCCACAGCATCGTGTGGCCGGGTCTGCTAGTATCTTATAATTTAAAGCCAAAATAAATAAAGTAGCTCATATCCGTGCTAGAAATTTATATACCTTACATTATATATAATAATTTGTCAGTTTGGTTGGGTATTGCACGTGTATTGTACAACGGGTTGCGCAGACGTTCCTCTTAATATAGCCGGCAAATTTTGCGCAGTCTGCCCAGGTTACCCAAACGGTCGGTACGCCCCTGCAATGAATTCTTTCACTTACTCAGCTGGTATTGAACTCTGACTTTAACGACTGCCATTCATTTCTTACCGGTTCTCTACCCGAACCCGAACCATGCGTCTTCCTTTCGGTAGGGTGCCCGAACCGTTACAAATAAACCCTTATTGAAAATAGTCTAGCTATTTTTCAGTGGGGTCAATGACGATTTGCTGCGAAGGGATTGGACTCTTGGTCAAATAAAAATTTGATTGTTCTATCATTAA
The DNA here is from genome assembly GCA_917880885.1 of Limnephilus marmoratus. Taxonomy (NCBI): domain Eukaryota; kingdom Metazoa; phylum Arthropoda; class Insecta; order Trichoptera; family Limnephilidae; genus Limnephilus; species Limnephilus marmoratus. The sequence goes on along the minus strand of OU862910.1, from coordinate 17,489,795 downwards.
TATTATTATCGGTTAAGCAATTAATTTTGAAATTCATAGACACTCTTAGACATTATTCACAGAATGTTACAGGTAATAAAAAAGTACACACACGTTATTAGAGAGCGCACGATAGAACATATTTGTGCACATGATAGTACAGACAGATTCTAAAAAGTCTTTAGAACTAGTTTGGAGCAATTTCAAATTAATATCCTTTCATTCGGAAGGTAAACTTCTTCCTTTGAAAGGCAACGGTTCTGAGGCAAATTTTGACTTTGTAAATACTTTTAGCTTGAAAAAATTCTACAATTTATTATAATAACCCGTGATTTTTCACTAGTCTGCACTATTAGAAGCATATAATAAAATATTATGAGTATTCTAAAATATGTTTCTGCAGTAAATGCATTATTTGTTTTTACGAAGAAACAACTTTAATGCTTATTAAAAACAAAACTGAGTTAATCGTTTATACTTTTATTGAAAAAAATCAATCAATGTCATTGTTGTTTCTACACTAAGAACTTGACCCCTCAATCTAACGGACACGATCCTTTTAGGTAGATAGTATTGCTTTACGAGGAAGTAATTATTTTATAAGAATGACCTTCAAGCATTGAGAATATTGCACGTCAATCTGTGATAAACGTAATTTATTTTTAAAGTATTGTTTCCCACAAATAATTTCATTTTGGGAGGCGGGTAGGGGTACCACTGCCCCGGGAATAATAACCAACACCTCTGCCATAGGTTACTTAGCAGGGGTGCCCGGGTTCATGGGGTCTTGGCGGCGATGCATCTACCCACCAGCTGCATGGTGGGCCGGATCGAGGGAGACTGGTTGAGGGAGTCCCTTTGACTTCTCCAGCCGATATTTATTTCCATAAATATCGGAATATCGCCTTGCCCCGCAGTGGGAGGGATGGATTCATACGTCCGTCACTCCTGGACGTGCTGACCCTCAGATTCCTACCCACCCCTCATACCCTTTTCCTTCCCAGAACTTCCTCTTCTTCCTTTCCCGGAAAGACCCTCCTCACAGCATCCTCAAAGATGACGTAATCCCTGAGGGGAATTATTTTCCTCTGAGCACCCTGTAAAAAAAATCAAGTAAATATTTTTTTTCTAAATTTGTACAAATACTTGTTCTTAAGCATTTTAGATTCGCAGTAACGGTACGTACACGCCTCGTACATATTTTGTTACATTTCATAGAAATCAACTCTTTATATTTTTGTCGGTATAGCGTATGTCGTGTGATCGCACACAATTTCCAGATATATTATTTACGGTGGCCCGACAGTTGGCCCCCGAAAACATAATTTACTGATTACAAACCTAAATATGTTTTTTGTGTCCTCTCTGCACATCCTTTCGGGGACACTTATGTTATATTTTATATAAAAGGTATACCGTATTTTCCCTAAACCAACTGCATTTTTTTTTTTTTTACATTAACTCCACAGGAGGCCCTGAGGAAAATAATTTCCCTCAGGGCCTATGTCATCTGGGATGCTGTGTGGAGGGTCTTTTTGAGGAGAGGAAGGAATGAACATTGGTCTTGAAGAGACCCATGTTGTAGGAAGGAGGAAACACAGAGGCCGGCAAATCATTCCACAGCCGAGCTGTTGAACACAAGAACGAGTCGAAGAAACGACCCGTTCTCATGTGACAAATGTCAACCGTGTACAAATGTTGGGCACGCGTTTGGCGTGTTTCCCGACTATGCACCGGTGCCGAAGGGATCAATGATGCTAGTTCCTCGGAGCATCTTCCATTGTAATACCGGTAGAACAAGGATAGCATTCCCACCCGACGCCTGTGCTCTAAAGATTGCAATCCGTCTGTTAAGATGGGAGAATCTATCAAACGGACCGCCCGTTTCTGCACAGAGTCGAGGGTATTTTTCAGGTATTTTGGAGCTCCAGACCAGAGATGGCTGCCAAATTCAACCGTGGGGCGTACTTGTTGTATATGAGTATGCCGGGGGCCAAATGTCGGGGGATCAACTGTCCTGGAATCATTATGAACAAGTATTTAAAACCTCTGCATAATCGAAACCTGTTCCTTGTAGCTTTTGGAACAATTGATGGTATTTCAACTGTTCCTTGTAGCTTTTGGAACAATTGATGGTATTTCAACTGTTCCTTGTAGCTTTTGGATCAATTGATGGTATTTCAACTGTTCCTTGTAGCTTTTGGAACAATTGGTGGTATCTCAACTGTCCCTTGTAGCTTTTGGAACAATTGATGGTATTTCAACTGTTCCTTGTAGCTTTTGGAACAATTGATGGTATTTCAACTGTTCCTTATGGCTTTTGGAACAGTTGATGGTATTGCAACTGTTCCTTGTAGCTTTTGGAACAATTGATGGTATTTCAACTGTTCCTTGTGGCTTTTGGAACAATTGATGGTATCTCTACTGTTCCTTGTAGCTTTTGAACAATTGGTGGTATTTCATCTGTTCCTTGTAGCTTTTGGAACAATTGATGGTATTTCAACTGTTCCTTGTAGCTTTTGGAACAATTTATGGTATTTCCATCATAATACGTAACTATAACACAGAACTATGACTAGGAAAAACACAATCTTTAGCATACAAAATTTATCACTTTAACATACCAAGATTTTTAGGAGATTTCTCCTTCAGGAAGGAGATTTCTTGCAAAAATCAAGTTATAAATAAAACATTTTCGTGTTTCGGGAGAAATACTTTAAATTTCACACAAAAATTTGTTGTCGAGGCCTCGGTGGCGAACGCGCATGCCCCCCTCCAGCGTGGCGGGCCGGATCGGGAGAGACTGGTTGCGGGACACCATTCGACCTCTCCAGCTGGATTCGACCCATCGCCATGCACCGCAATGAGAGGGATGGATTCGTACGTCTGCCATTCCTACACACTTTGACCCTAGACCTATTTCATTCATAGAACGTCCTCTGTTTCCTTTCCCTAAAAAGACCCCAAAGATGACATAGATCCCATGGATTTTTTCGTCAGGGCCTCCTGTATGGAGCTATTGTAAACAAAAGAGAAAACTTGGGCCAATATTAAGTGCAACATTGTAAAAAAAATTGTTTCTTCATAATTTCTCGTTTGATTATCGTATCTAAATTAGCGTCGATTTGACGAAGAAGTTTGAATTGACTGGTTAAACGCGCCACCTTGTTATTATGGACAAACCTGCCGGCCGGTGATTACTCGGACCATCGGCTAATGTATGCGCATTTGCGAATAGCGCCTATTACGGGTGCATAACTTACCCACGCACTTGGCTGGTCAAGGCTAGTGGCTAGCGGCCCTAGTGACTAGTGGCTAGTGTCGAGTTGCTAGTGTCTGGTGGCTAGTGTCTAGAAGCCTAGGACAAGTCCCCCTGTCTGCTTGAGTTGATGCAGTGGTGCAAGGAGACACTACTCTGCCAGGATCGAAGGCTGAGATCTGCTTCAATTATGCAAATTTTTATGCAGATAATGAAATAATTTGTGAGAAGAAACTAACAAACTGTGGCGTGTTTGTAACGTGTACCCTTCGGCTTCTGCATACAGTCGGCGGACGCACCAAACGCGTGACCAACGATCGTGCGTTGACATTTTTCGCTTGGGAACGGTCGTTTTTATGACTCATTGTTGGGTTCAACAGCTTGGTTAACTTTTGCATTTCCTCTCTTCTAAGACATGCGTCTCTTCAAGATCTGGCCTACAAACCACCCACACACCGTTTTTTCTTTCTTTATTTTTAAAGTAAAAATAAAACAGAGGTATTACGAATAACCTGACAATATTTGAAAATCTCCTACTACCACAGTACGCGGAAAATTTGCTTCTGTCGTGATGGAGGACTTAAACACACGATCCCTGGGTGAGACCCAAAAGCGGTGCTAACTCGGCCACTGACCTGTCGTGAAATCATTTCAAAAGTTTACGTAGGCCTTGAGAGAAACACCTAAGCCATTTTTGTGGGGTTTCAAAATTACTGATTCGAAATTTTAAAAGTTGAAAGGGTAAAGAAATAAAATAGAGAAGGATTGAAAAATTCCTGCCAGGCTACTCAATTCGTTCGCTTAACATATCAAAAGTCACTTCAAGCAACCCGTCGATTCTTCATGGATCAGAGCGAGTAAATCTTCTAAAATCTTTAATTTTGAATTCACCAGACCATTAGCGAAAGTATAAATAATTCATACTAAATTAAATAGAGTTAGGGCCCTCTTTGAGACTTGCTACCACGGGTGACTTCCTATTACCCAATCTGCCAAGCAATCTCTATACCACTGTTCAAGAACGTATCTACACCGTGACAAGGGCCAGTCCAAGAAGACAAGAAGAGACAGGCAGAAGAGATATTTATATTATGGTGTACGCAATTCACTCCCATCTCCCATTCTCGGCGAGACAATAACACGGGCACTTAGGGATGCAGAACATGCATGTGTCCCAATGATATCTCATTTGCATGCACTCTGATAGGCTCGCGTCCATTCAAGGAAATTTAATACTGGTGGCAATGAACTGATATGAACGCTGACCAAACTCAAACTTTGCCAATTCTTCCTTGTTTGGTTTTAAATATTTTGCTATCGAGTTAATTTTTGAACGCTTTATCGTCCTTAGACAATAAACAATCGAGCTTTTCATACGATTTTTAATGTAACTTCTTCTTATTAATGCGTTGATTTTATCATTTTCCTAAAATTCATCACGAAGTTCTAATTCTACTTATATTAGGTTAATTTTTTTCTCATTTTCCATTTGTTAATTACTATCTTTCCCCATCGTTTGAATAACACTCCTTATTTTCATCAATCGTTGTTTTCCTCGTTTATTTCGCTTTATCTACGTAAGCATAATTACATAGTATAAAATTAAGTCGCTCAAAATGTGTGTGCGCATAGATCTTTTAAACTACGCAACGGATTTTCATGCGGTTTTCAGTAATAGATAGGGTGATTCAAGAGGAAGGTTTATGTGTGTAATACTTGCTTATTATAGTAGAGAAAAGCCGAGAAATTCAAATATTCAATTCAGCCAGCGAGCAGCTGGCAAGCGGGTGGTGTGGATTTTATAAAGGTTAGGTAATGGCGTTGTGTTTTGTTAGCCACAGCTACGTGTGGCCGGGTCTGCTAGTTAAATAATAAATATTAATCAAATAATTTATTTATCAAATTATTTTATAATACCTATTTTAATACTACGCATATCACACTATTGTGAAAAATTTCCTTTGAATATTTTTTTTAATGTGCGGTAATGCATTGCATATTACGAATTCTTTCGAATATTCGAAATCCCTCTATTTTTTGTTTAACATATTTTTATTATTTATTAACGGTTTAATGGGCTCTTATATGAAATTTAACTTTTAGTTGCATTGTGTAAATATGACATCGTAAATGTAGTTGTAGTACTCACAGCAAAACATTGTAATGTTGCAAAATACTAATTTAAATAATGATATAAACCTGAAATAAAAATTAAATTATTAATACGTTTTTCGTTTTTTGCGCGTATTACGAGCATTTCTTGAAAAAGAAAGCCGTTAGTCCTAGTACTTTTTTTCTACTAAATAATAAGCTATTAATAGACAATTAGTTATTATGTCACATGAAAATGATTTAATTTTTCTCTCCAAGTCATTCTCTCCAAGTAAATTAATTCATGCTGTTTACTCACCGAAGTCATCGTTTTAATCAATAAATTCTTTGTCTCCTATAAAATAAAGTACCAGGGTAACATACTAGCATAATGGTCGTACGGAGTTTGTAATAACTAATAACCTGTCTCATAATCGCTGCTGCCACCCTGGGGTGATGAAGCGCACAGCGTGTTTGAGATACTAGGCCCTCTAAAGGTATACCTAAAGGCTCTAGGTATAGGCCTGCTTTAAGTCAAATACGTCCCTGGTCAGGTGTGGCGGCAATGGAGCCCGCCGCATAATGGTGATCGTGGGACTGGCTAATTGGCGACGCGAACCTTCGCCTCTCTCCTATCTCCGCTCCGTATCGTACCTTCGCAGGCTTCTGTTACCCCGGTGATCTGAACGTGTGTTGGTCATGGATGCCCGATTAAAATTATGCACGATAAATCACATCGGGAGGAAACGATCAATTTTGATCGAGATGTATCATACTCGTATATCGAGACAGGGTACCTTCATAATGTTTACCTTGGCAAATTTATGGTTGATAAAAGGAAATTCAGGGTGAATTTGTAGAAAAATCTCTACAGCAGTAAAATTCAGCGTATTTAATTAACAAAGGAAATTATACTACTTTCAATTTTTGTGGCACCAAATCTGCACGCACTCCAATTCAAATTAGATGTTCTGCTTTATTGTTAATACTAGCTGACCCGGCCACACGTTGCTGTGGCTAACGAAACACAACGCCATTACCCAACCTTTATAAAATCCACACCACCCGCTTGCCAGCTGCCCGCTGCGCGTTGCCTGAATTGAATATTTGAATTTCTCGGCCTTTCTCTACTATAATAAGCATGTATTATACATGATATAAAAATTTATAAAATTGGGAAGACTTCGGTGGCTGGGTCATATGGAGAGAATGACCGAGCATCAAGCACCAAAGTCCCTGCTGAACTCAAGACCAATAGGGCGAAGGAGCCTGGGAAGGCCAAAACTAAGATGGAGCGACAACGTCCTCAAAGACATATCTATCTTGGAGCTTCCAAACTGGAGAGAGCTGGCACAAAACCGAGATGAGTGGAGGAAGGCGAGGAGGCTGAGGAGGCCAAGACCCACCAGGGGTTGTAGAGCCAATAGTGATGATGATGATGCATATAAACCTTCCTCTTGAATCACTCTATCTATCGGTGAAAACCGCATGAATATCCGTTGCGTAGTTTAAAAGATCTATGCGCACATACATTTTGAGCGACTTCATCAAATAAAATAATTCAAATCAAATACCTATTTACTCTAGGACATCTATTTTCCAATTTCTTCCCTAGAACGAATTTCAAAAGTGACCATAGTACGGCCCGCCAGCCGTTTTAAATCACACAAAAATATGTTTTCTTTGAATTTCTCGGCTTTTCTCGAATATAATTTACATGTTTTATACATATAAACATTTCTCTTCAATCACTCTATCTATTCGTGAAAACCGTATGAAAATCCGTTGCGTAGCTTAAAAGATTAACGCGCACATACATTTTGAGCGACTTCATTTTATACTATGTAATGATGATGATGTAATGATGATGATTATCAAGAATTTGCCGATTTAGTACCTATACTTACTGGATATCTTAGGTATGATTAGAATTATTACATTCATCCTTACAAGTTATTACACGTGCGTTTTAAGTTTTCTTTCAAATCGGTATTACACAGATCACTTTTCAAAAGATTTTATGTTCAATGTATTCGTATTGTTACCTATAGATATTTATGTAATGTTATCTATTTTTGTCTATTATAGAACACTTGTTGGTGCTATTAACACGAATATCAGAGCAATGATATGTATAAATTTATCATATTAGGTCCTTACATATGAAATTGGCATTTTGTATGGGAGGAATATAAAGTCGATTTTTTTTTAATATAATATATTTATTTAATCAAAGTATGTACCATTGCTCTCTATGCACTTTTGCCATCTCATAGGTAGTTCATCGATCCCTTTACAAAAAAAACCATTCGGACGGGAATCAATAAAATCTTTGAAGGCGGTTTGGACTGCCCCATCGGAGTTGAATTTTTTCCCTTGCAAGAAGTTATCCAAATTTCTAACAAAATGGTAATCTGTTGGTGCAAGGTCCGGAGAGTAAGGTGGATGTCTTAGACATTCCAATTGAAGCTCCTCTAATTTGGTAGTCGTCTGTTGTGCAGTGTGTGGTTTAGCGGTCAATGCGCGTTTAATGATTTGCTTCACTCAATTCGTAAGGTACACACCTTTCAAGCTTTTTCACCTTCCCAATTTGCTTCAAGTGGATTAAAACAGTTTTATCACTATCACCGCAGCCTGTAGCTAACTCGGACGCGGTTTGAGTAAATAGCTGTATAAATTTGAATTTGGAATTCCTAACCAAAGAGAAGATATTTGAGATCAAAGTTGCCAGTACGGCAAAACGCCAATTTCATATATAAGGACCTAATATTTATTTACGCTAGAACTGTTTTAAAAATTAGATCGCTTGACATGCTCACCGCAATGACGCGATGTAATCGAAATAAGCGTTGTTTTGAGCTCTGTCCCTCCGTGACAACATTTTGGGACCACGGGGAAAGTCACTAACATTACCTTGTAGGTACCTACGTTATATTAATCCAGTGCAACGTGAAGCCTGTCCAAAAGTTCACCTGCAACTCCCGGCAGAGTTTGCTAGAAGGGTCGCTAATGAAATCAATTTTTTTTTAGGAAAATTTTATTCAGTGTTTGGGAGTTTTCCAAACACTGCCAGCCTCGGCCCTAAAGTTTACCATCCGTGATTACGCCGGCGTTGGAGTGTTTCGAGCATGCAACTTTTATTTTTAAGCGATGACCTGTTTACTTTTGTTAGTTTTATCCAGCGATATTCAACCTTAAAGGCAAAAATAAATATTACAATATTAATTTATTTCTTTTGGATGTGGCTATAACTTTGTGGTTTTCCATTATAGATAAATGAAACAATGTTACTTTGTTTGAACCACTTGTATATTTATTTAAAGCCGACCGGTTTCGGAACGACCGTTCCTTCCTCAGGGCAAACATATACTGATTTGACAATTACAAAAGAGTAGATGGGAATAATGTATTATTACTAAGGATTGTAGTAGGGGTGGAGCCGTCGCTAGGGATTAATGAAGAGTGAAAAACAACTCGTAATTTTGGAGGTCAGAATTTTTTTGAGTTCGCTAACTATATCATTGAAAATAACCATAGTTTTGAAAAAAATACGGGGATTAATATTCTTCATATTAATCATAAAGGAAACGCTTAGATAACTTAGAAGTCTTGGAAATAAAAATATCCCTTAAAAATAATGAATCTATAATCAACAAACAAAAAAATATTATCTTACAGCCCAATCATGGATATGTTCCCCTACCCACCCACTCTTCATTAATGCCTAGCAAGGGCTCCACCCCTACCACAATCCTTAGTAATAATACATTGTTCCCATCCACTATTTTGTAATTTTAAAATCAGTATACGTTTGCCGTGAGGAAGGAACGGTCGTTCCGAAACCGGTCGGCTTTAAACAAATATACAAGTGGTTCAAACAAAGAAACATTGTTTCATTTATTAATTTATTTCCTTTCATTTCCAGACTGTTTGTCCTTTTAATACTCGTCAATATCTTTCAATGTAGAACCATTAAATATTTATCAGAATATTGTCACATTTCTACTCTGTGAAGTTATCAGTATCGGAATGTTATAGGCTTCCTAAAATCGTTACAGAAATCTGCTGCCTTTATGCTATTAGCCTTATGATTCCTCAAACTTTTACAATAATTTCCTACATGCTTCAAAGCCAACAAAAGGCTTAACCGTTACGCATAATATTCATATTTAAAATTTGACCATCCATTTTATTTTAAAATACATTATTAATTCCTGATATTAATTCGTTTAAAATAAACGAAATTCACATAAAATGCAGTTGAAATGAATTTTCTATAATTTTCTCAATAAAACCACAATTTAGTGTGCTGAAAGCAAAGCTTTCGAATGAATCGATGAACTAGCATCATGAAATTATGCATTGATTCGTCAGACTGAACGTCACTTCCATAACGAGCTATGAAGCTTTCTAAATGGGTATTATTTTATCTGTTTCAAAAAAGACAAGACGCCGCATTTTTACATATTTGTCATCTATTCTATAAGAAAAACGAGTGAGTAATCTCGGGTGTAGAAGCAATAAATGTTTTTTAATACACTTCTGTCGAAACCGTTGTATTATTAAGCTTGAATTAACCCAAAGAACCCACATTTCTATGCGTAATTTCGTCTGTCTGTCATAAGCCAAACAAATTGTTTATAATTCTTGGGAAAGGAGGCTGCTTCGTGAATAATCTCTGATAATTGAGCCGATGGGTCTCCCCTATTTAACCAACATACCTTCACACGATATGCAAATGATTGTCTCGGTTTTGCGTGTTAAGTTCGGTTGCTGGATGCTAGCATTGCCAGTGTTACCACCATGGTACGTGGCGTGGTACTTGTGTATAAGTGGCGTGGCAGTATTTGGTAGGATATAATACGGGATGGCAGTGCTAGGCTAGAGGTGGTAGCTGGTAGCCCATATTGCGTGCGCTTTGGGGCGTTTCTCGGATATTTGAAAGCGATCTTTCATGTCAATCTAAATTATAAGTTATTAAGAACTCTTTTTCAAATATCTTTTTGTGGGAGTCAAGATAACTCACCTAATTACAGCTCCCGAGTGTTATTTAATTGTCTGTTCGAATATTTGACCGAAAGTGTATTATATTTTCTCTAGGTTGAAGTAAATTTGTCATGAAGGGGTAGTGTTGGTTTTAAACTTGCTAAGCAAATAATATTATAATATCAATCTTTCTGTTGTAGTTTGAGTCCTCATTTATCCTTCCAGATGTATGACTTAATTTAAAAGACATTTAGTGCACTTTGCCAGAGGTTATCAGGTTTTACTGTCGGAATGTTTACTTTAACTTGTCAGGCTAATTTGTTTGCTTTTCGGAACACCTCATATAGGTCTCATAGAAATCATTGTCTCCCTTACTAGCAAGGTTAGAAATAAGATCTAAACAATGTTAGTAAGAAAAAACACCAAGCTTTTTATTAAAATTTAAAAGTTAACCTCAAAATAATTAAAATTTACACATTTCCGTTGGCGATAGTTTCCGGTGGCCATATGGACATTATCAGACCAGTCTGGATATATTATTATCGGATTTCTTTTAATGTAGCATGACCAGTCATTTGTAACTGTGAATTTTAAGTCATGTTTGTATTGACAATTCCGGGCCGCGTATTTACAAAACCTATACCGATTCAGTCGCGGTAACGACAGTTTACATTTTAAATATACCTCTATATTGGTTATTTTTTATCACATTGCAAAAGCAAAAATTGTTCTAAAATCTAGATAAAATAATCTTTCTGATGTGTATATTAGAAATTAATAATTTTATTTCTAAATATTTAAATTTTAATATTATTCCCATATATTGTAAATAAACCTCCATATTGATAATTTTTTATCACTTTGCAAAAACAAAAATTGTTCTAAAATCTAGATAAAATAATCTTTCCAATGTGTATATTAGAAATTAATAATTTTATTTCTAAATATTTAAATTTTGATATTGAAAATTTAAAGCGACTGAAACGCGGTAGGGATTGTAAATACGCTTCCTGGCCTCGAATTTATATATTTTCGTTAAAATTACTTTGGATTCGCTCGCTAGATTTGTCACGAATATTAAAATTGATTCCAATTATAAATCGTTTCTGACAAGGGTTGTAGAATATTGTTATAATAAGTTTGTGATATCTTTAAAGTTCTTAATATGAAACTCAATATTTGCTTATTCATGTGAGAAAAAAAATGTTAATTATTTCTTGCCAAATGTTATTCCTGAGTCTTTTATTTCTGGTTCAGATAATAAGTTTTGATTATATGTCATGGAATATATAAAAAAAATCAATGGTGACATGGTCTGTCACAATATCTTTTTGCTGCGCTCTTAAGAGGGCATTACCAGAGAAAGCCGGAAATACGTCATTTTCAAAAAAGTTTTTAGACGTATTGACTCTTTTCCACAAAAAATTATAAATGGATTTCGAAAGATTGTTCTTTTATCTAGCATAGTTATGTAATAAATTTTTAGAATTTTTTTTAATTTTTAGTATAATAAGGTTATTCCATAGGTCGTTGGCAGATTTGTTAAATTTTCAAAAAAGTTTTTGTATTATACCACACCCATTTCAAATAATGTAATCATGCAGTAAAATAAATCAATACATTATCTAGCAAAGTTATGTATTAGAATTTAAATTTTAGTTTCAATAAAATCATTAAAAAATATGTACGTACATGTGTTTCTTGACGAAAATTGGTCCATTTGTGTATTTATTTGCGCACTTACAAACTAATATATTTCAGATTTTTTTAACATTCTTATTAAATTTAGACATTATTGAAAAATGATAAATACTTATAATCAAAAAATAACTACAAAAAGTACACTATTTAAATAGTTTTATCATCACGCCTTTCAGCATTTTTGGATGAAGGTATAAATTAAAGCTAATTTGGATTGAAATAAATTCGATATTGAGTTATAATTTAAAAAAGCTGGTACGGAGAATAATCAATCTTTCTCATTGTAACCCCCCTGCACGATCGGAAGAACAACTTTCGACGAAATGTGGATTTTCGTCCGCTGGCTGGTTAAACGCTCTTAAGGTGATTTTTCACAAAAACGGCGCTATATAAATCATCCAAATATTATTATTATTAATAATGTGTCCGGAGAAGAGCTCTTGGTACTATCGGAAAGTGATTGTATGTGGGAAAATACCAATTTTATTTTCTTTAGAAAAGGGTGAAATAACATTTTATTGGGTTGACCTTTGAAGGAAGGTCCTACCTCGCATCCGTAGTTCCCACAGACTTCATTTACCTGGTCTTCATATATATAGGTTTTTTTGTACATGTTTCCATAAAGGATAAACTTTGCAGATGTCTTTGCAATATTTTTAGGGGTTTTACAAGAAAGAAAAGAAAATTCTTGCAAAACATTTTTGTTTTTGTTTTTCTCTGATTCTAGTAACATTTACCTCACACAATTCACCACGGAAAATTCACCGCGGGGAACATTCATCCGCAGAAATTTCATCTCAGGGAATACATAAAATACAATGCACACCAACCCAAGAGCCAGTCTCTTTTTACTGAGGTACGGCGAAAGTCTACGAAACTTGTTTTATATACCTATTCAATTCTGTTTTTTCTCACAAAAAATATGTAAACTTTCATATAAAATAAATATTTTAAAAGTCTGAATAGTGTTAATCACTCTATTACATTAACAAAAATTTAAAGTAATAAGTTAAACAATAAAAATTACAACCTAACCTAATCTATCGCTGTGAATTGTAGGCGGTGAATGTTCCCCGCGGTGAATGTTCCCCGCGGTGAATGTTCCCCGCGGTGAATGTTCCCCACGGTGAATGTTCCCCACGGTGAATGTTCCCCGCGGTGAATGTTCCCCGCGGTGAATATTCCCACGTGGTGAATATTCCCTGCGGTGAATGTTCCCGGCGGTGAATGTTCCCCGCGGTGAACGTTTAACGCAATGAAAATTCCGCGGTTAATTTTCCTCGGTTAATTGTGGGCGGTGAATGCTCAGAAATTCGTTTTGCTCTACTTGGGTTCATTCTCTTCACCCCATACTTAAGTAAAAGCTATTTAATTATTGGAGACATCAATCGCTATTATGATTAAACAAATAACTTTTTTGTGCTTACATCTTGATACTATATACCTAATTATCACTTGCTGTTTTCAATAACCTGATCACTTTTGAAAATGCGGAGCCCTGATAAAGTTTATAAATATCGTTAAGGAAATAATTGCACATACCTACATCAATTTCACAAAATCTTAATAATATTATAATACTAGCTGTTTCCGGCATGCGTTGCTATGCCATTTAATAAAGAAATTGTTTCTCCCTGTGTGTCCTTTCCTATTCGTCCCATTCCCCTTCCGCCTCCCCTTCTTCTCCTGCGTCCTCTTTCCCTCTCGCGTTCCCACTCCGTCACATCCACCTTCCCTCTCCCCACTCCACTCCCCCCTTCCCCCGTCCCGCGAACCCCCCTCCCGAGTTCCCCTCCCCCCTCACACGTCCCCTTCCCCTCCCGCGTTCCCCTTCCATCTTCCCCGCCTTCCCTCTTCCCTTTCCCGCTCCCTCGTCCCGCCAACCCTCCTCCCGCGTTCCATATATTCAATCCCAGTACATTCAGTTTTTAAACAGCCCGCTTGCCACCTTTTATAATTTTTATTCAAATTTTCATTTTTCATGTATATTAAATTTGGTGCCTCACATAGGTACCTATTTAAAATATCTAAAATTCTTGATTCGATTCAAACTATTAAGGGAGTTTAAATAAATGAAGACAATGTAAGCGAAACTCAATCGAAAATCTGGAAACAGAAAAATCAGAAAAACATATTGACACCTCTGGAACTCGTACCCAGCAAGAGGTCCTGGGTTCGAGTCCCAGAGGTGTCAATATGTTTTTCTGATTTTTCTGTTTCCAAATTTTCGATTGAGTTTCGCTTATATTGTCCTCATTTATTTAAATATTACAATTTGAGGTTTTACTCATAAAGTTAAAATAAAAAATAAAAATATTCATCCTAGACTTGCAGAAAAGTCGATAGATGTCGCATATTAAATAAAATGGATAATGATTTATCCAGACACTATCTAGAGAGCATTTAGTTCGGGTTTGAATCTTGCAATCATACATAAAGATAGTTGCCAATAATATATGCGTAAACGAAAATGAAGATAATGTAGGTGGTTCTTAGTTGAAGTATGGTACAGTTAAACATGACCGAATTTCATTTCGACACCGTGGCGCAGTGGTTAACGCGTTTGCCCGGAAAGCAAGAGGTCCTGGGTTCGAGTCCCAGAGGTGTCAATATGTTTTTCTGATTTTTCTGTTTCCAGATTTTCGATCGAGTTTAGCTTATATTGTCTTCATTTATTTAAATATTACAATTTGAGGTTTTACTCTTCTATTTATTACAAGTTAAAAATAAAAAATAAAAATATTAAGGGAGTACCTGCTTTAAATCAGTAGTGTTCTAACGCTTGCAACGGGAGCACGTTACCGCGGTATCATATTCGCGCTTGCAACCGTAACCCTTTCATGGCGATAGAAGATCTAATAAACACGCTGAAAAATGAAGTACAAAAGATACAAACAGTCAAGGACTCTAAAACTAAAACCAACATGGAAAAAATTATATTGGATCTCGATAATGAAATAAAATCTACAATACTAATAATGCAGGAACAAATCATACATTTACAAGACAAACTTATTGAAAAAAACGATCAATTGGTGGGAAATATTGAAAAAATTATGAAAACCGCAATAACACCATCCTATGCTCAAGTAGTATCAACAACCAAAGTTATGCCTCAAGAAGAGAGATTCTCAATCATTATATCGTCAACTAAAAATAATACAAAAGCCGAAGAAATTGAAAATATAATTAAAAAGGAAATAAAATTAAACAACCTAAAGATAGGTATAAACGGTTTGAGGAAAACAAAAGAAGAAAAAATAATAATATCGTGTCCTAAAAAGGAATATGCAAATATCCTAACTGATGAATTAAAAAAACTAAAAAATGAACTGGTGGTAAATGAAGTACAAAAAAGAAGACCTAAAATAATAATAAAAGGATTAAAATCCAATCTTACTGAGGAAGAAATAGTTTGCGGAATAATTAACCAGAACGAAGGAATTGAAGATGTCTACAAGGAAAGTGAAGACAACAAAATCACATTAATAGCGGAGATAAAGAACACAAACATAAATGAAAAACAGCGCCTATTCACTAACTACATCATAGAAACTAGTGGGAAAATGCGAAAAAATCTTCTAGCACTCGGTAAACTAAATATTCAGTTTCAACGAGTAAAAATTGACGACTGCAGCCCTCTGACGCAATGTTTTCATTGCTGTATGTTTATGCATACGGCTAAAAGATGTCTACATCGAACCAACCCTCCAATTTGCCCACACTGCACAGGCGACCACATCCTTTCAAAATGCCCGGAAAGAGAAAATACAACCCCAGCGTGTGTAAACTGCATCAGACAAAACACTAAATATGGAGAAAAAAACCCTACAGACCACACGGCCAACAGTACTTTGTGCAACTATCGAAACAAGATGCTGAAAATTGCGAGAGATCGCATTGACTACGATTAATGATGTATAGTATTATTTACAATTCAAACGAAAACAAAAACAATACTTTGAAGAAATACTTCGATAAACTCGCCCGCAAAGGGTTAGTTTTATTACACCGGTATAATATACGCCGAATCTATACATTTTATACTAATTTCGCAAAAGTGAGTGTAATCCGAGCGCATCGTTATTGTTGTAAGTTATTTTATTACTATCGAATACAATTATTATGGGTCAGTTTATCAAACAAATTTTCGATAGCTATAAATTTTCGAAAAATCTATGTAAAAATCCCCGCAATTTTTTAAACAAATTATTGAAACATAAATATATATCAATGTCAATATTCTATTAAAATATATACCTAATATACTTTCATGACTAACTCACTATTTGAAGATATAGACTCATCTTTCATTGTTTCAGAAAATATCTGTCTATCCAGTTTCGAATGTAATAACTCACTATCAGAAATAGACCCTCTTAAATCATTAACAATCCTTCACTTAAATATTCGAAGCATCTATAAAAATTTTGATCATTTTACACCAGAATTGAATGAGCTGGCCCTTAAACCTGATTGTATTGTATTGTCTGAAGCCAGAATTAGTCCCAACTCAAGTACTTATAATTTACCGGGATACAAATACTTTGTTACATCTTACAACATTAATCAAAATAGTGGAATAGTTGTTTTTGTAAAATGTATTTTTAACGATGTTTCTGTTAATGAAATATTTATCGAACTTGTTAATTGTCTACATATTAAAATCAATATAAAAAATATTTTTTATGATATAATTGCATTATATAGAACCCACAGCTCAAGCATTAATAATTTTACCGAAAACCTGAAAACTTTTATAAATACAAACCGGTTTCAAAATGCAATTATTGTAGGAGATATTAATATCGACATATCTGATGATTTTGAAAACAACAGTAATAAGGAAAAAACTGAATATATTAACACTTTATCAGAACTCAATTTCAAACCATGTATAAAAAAATATACAAGAGAATGTTTTGGACAAAGGCCATCTTGTATTGACCATATTTGGTGCAATACTAATGAAACTGATAAAATAAAATCTGTTATTTGGAAAAATAATATTACTGATCACCACACATGCATTGTAGCTATTAAAACTGATAAAATAAATAAGAATAATTATTGTCGCTATAACTTACCAAAAAATCTAATTAATTATGAAAAATTACAACAATATCTTGAAAATGAAATTTGGGAAACTGTACTATCGTCTAACAATACCGATTTATGTTCACGGAATTTTGAATTGACATTGAATAAGCATATCCAATCCTCCTCTTCCATTGTAACAAACTTTCCAAAGACTAAGTTTAAAAAATTAAAACCGTGGATTACACAAGGAATTATCATATCAATTAGGCATAAAGAAAAAATTTATAAAGAGCTAAAAAAGTTTCCTGAAAACAATAAACTACGCGAATATTTTAAAAATTTTAGAAATAAATTATGTTACATAATCCGGAAAACAAAAGAAGATTTCTATAAAGATAAAATCAATATTGCTGGTAACAACAATAAAAAGGTGTGGCAAACTATTAATGAAATGATCAATAAAAAACCTCAAAATTCAAATATAAATAAAATCTCAGATATTGATAACACAATTTACAATGTCAACACAGATCCATTGAAATGTGCAAATATCTTAAACAATTATTTTGGGTCAGTTGGTGAAAAATTAGCAATTAAAATAAAAAACAGAGATAATGATAATTATAATCTACCAACACCTCCTATTCCTTGTAACACCCTAACACAATTTCAACGAACTAACTCTGATGAAATCAAAGATACTATTAATGAATTAAAAGGAAATTCTTCCCCTGGTTATGACAATATTTCTGTAGAAATACTTAAAAGAAATTCTAACTCACTTTGCAAACCTTTGGCACACATCATAAATACAAGTTGTGTTAATGGCAACTTTCCCTTAAATTACAAAAAAACTATTATTACCCCAATTTTTAAATCTGGGGACCCCTGTCTAAGCAGTAACTATAGGCCAATTTCTCTCACTTCAAACATTGCAAAAATATTTGAAAAAGTTGTAAAAAAACAAATATTTAAATTTGTGAAAGAAAATAACATATTAAATGCACATCAATATGGTTTTAGAGAAAATTTGAGCACTCAAGATGCTATCGTTGATTTAACATCTAAAATATATAAATCTTTAGATAGTAAAAAAAAATGTATTGGAACATTTGTTGACTTAAGAAAAGCATTTGACAGTATATCGCACTCTAACCTTATCTCTAAACTAACGAAAATTGGTATAACTGACAATGCTTTAACTTGGATCGAAAATTATCTATTTAATAGAGAGCAATTTGTTAAATTAAAGGGCCTTATGAGCGATTCTCAGACCACGAATTTTGGCATCCCGCAGGGAACTGTACTGGGGCCAATTCTTTTTATCATTTATGTCAACGATATGTTTAAACTTAACATCAAATCTAAACTCATTTCATATGCAGACGACACAGCAATTCTAACTGAAGGTTTAACTTGGAATGAAACCCAGAAAACAGCAGAATTAGACTTAAACATCCTAAAAAAATGGTTCGATTCAAACTTGCTGTCACTTAATACGGAAAAAACCTTTGTAATACCGTTCACCATTAATAAACATGCATTCCCTGAAAATTTAATGATAAGTATACATTCATACAATTGCAATAGAAACACAAATTTATGTAAACCTGACTGCTCTGTACTCACTGTTAAAACTAATATAAAATACCTCGGTGTAATTATAGATAGCAATTTAAAGTGGAAAATACAAATCAATGCAACAGTAGAAAGATTAAGAAAATTAATGTACATTTTTCTTAGAATACGAAACATATTAAATTTTAAACTATTAAGAACTATCTATTTCTCACTGATCCAATCTGTATTACAATATGGAATTCTTGGTTGGGGTGGTGCATTCAAAACTTCTCTCATGCCTTTAGAAATCATCCAAAAATTATTAATAAAAATAATTCTAAAAAAACCATATGATTTCCCAACCATAAGATTATTTCAAGAATTTAAAGTCCTTTCACTACACAATATTTATAAAAAAATTACACTTTTACAAATCCACAAAGATTGTTTCAACAATGATAACTCATTATCTATTTCAAACAGCAAAAGACCAAATATTCTTGGCTCTATAACTATCCCGCGTTGTAATACCACTACAGCCCAACATTTTTATAAATATTTTGGAGTCAAGTGGTTTAACCAGTTACCCCTTAACTTAAGATTGGAAATTAATTATAAAAAATTCAAAAGTTCTATAAAAACACTAAATCATTAGCATATTACAATAATTCAATTTAATAATACAATAGAATGTCTCTCGACAATTGATTTTGGAAATCCATTTACTTTTATATTCTTTTCTCTTTTCTCTCTTCCTCTTCCTCTTCTTCTTCTTTTTTATACTGTTTTCTTTTTTTTTTCTATTCTATTTCATATATCTTGTTTTGAATATTTATATGTATATATATATATAAAAATATATATTATAATTCTAAAAAAATATGTTAAATAGTTTTTCACACACGCTGCTCCACCTTTTTTACACGAGCATGCTCTAAAAAAAAGGTGAATCACGTTATATAAAAAATGTATCTGAAAAATGTAATGTCATTATTGTATGTACCAAAATAAATAAATTAAAAAAAAAAAAAAAAAAAAAAAAAATTATCAACTTAAAGGTTTTCAAAAATAGAATCCTGATTTAACAATGTCAAAATGTCAATCTCAAACACGCGAACTGTCAAACGTGCGATAGTCGTTAGGTTTTCTGAAATTATCCAATTTTCTGCGCAATTTTCTTAATTTTTCACTCCGTAAGAACCATCCTCGTACTTCAAGGAATATTTTTAAAAAAATAATGAGCGAAATCGGTTTAACTGCTCTCGAGATTTGCGCTTAGCAACACATTTAGCGATTCATTTTTATATGTAAGATAATTTGATCCTATTATTAATTGTGAAATATATTGTAGTATTTATCTGCTTGGAAACTTACATATTGACATATTGACGTTCTTGCGTTAAAATCTCTAAAAAAAGTTCAACGTCTTCCTACTTTATTACTAATGGTTGCGATTTAACCACGATGAAAAGCTTACTATTTAGCACATTTTATTTGCACACACGTTCCGTCAAACCACTCAATTACGACTGCATAATGTATAATAAAATATGAATAAAAAAATCCCTGCCTAGAACCGGCCAAGTCTCGCCAATTACGTAATTAATTTAACCCGTTAATTAAAAAACAAAGGCCCCCCTTTTGCCCTTTGTGCCCGGTAAATGGGTCCAAACAGCTGGTAAAATTAAATCATTTTGTTTTTCATTTTTACTTTCGCCACCGGGTAATGGCGGGCAACGTCCGTGCATAATTTTGTTTTGATTGAATAAATGCGTCACCCGGGGCGAAGGATACTAATTGCACCGTGGTCCGTTTTGCTCGCGTTTACCCCGACACATAAAATTTAGTCCGTGTTCTGTATTACCCCCACGATGAGATGCAATTTATAATTGTATTGGCTAGGTGCAATAATATGGACAATATAATATATGCTGTATTTGTACCTACTTTTATTCGCACTGGACATTTATAATTAAACGCACTGGACAGAAGATTGATCGTTCAAACGGTACTGCGCGTTTTCATCCCACGAAAAAGTATCCCCGACAAAATATCGTACGTACAAAACACCCTCCAACAAAATAGCTACTAAAACCTAACCTAACCTAACCTTATTTTATATTTTACTACTTTTGAACAATAATTTATTGTCTTTACAGGATACAGGATTTGTATTATTTTTGTCCCATTTTTCTATTTGTGAGCAATAAATTGTTACCTTTAGAGCAGGGTTTCCCAACCAGTGGTCCGCGAGAGGCTAGAAGGCTAGAAGATGGTCCGCGATGGACCGCCGGTCAATAAACGAGCCAGCTCTCGGGCGGTCACTGGTCGAGAAGTTTGAATAAAAAAAATCGGGCCAATATTCAGTTTATCATTATTGTACCTTATGGTCGGCCATAATGGTATTCTGTTTCGCCCCACCCCATCCTACCCGTTCTACCCACTCCGTTGTGGTAAATAAAAAAAAAAAAAAAAAAAAAAAAAAAAAAAAAAAAAAAAAAAAAAAAAAAAAAAAAAAAAAAAAAAAAAAAAAAAAATAAAAAAATAAAAAAAAAAAAAAAATGTAAGCGTTTGTGAAGGTCATTTCATGAACATTCTCCAGCCCTAAAGATTCCGAAATTCCTCAGTATTTTAAAATAAATATCAACTATACTTTTGCCACTAATCTCCAATAGTCCTAAATTCTCCAGTATTTTAAAATAAATACCTCTACTTTTTCTATTCACAAATGTAATAGGTACTAACAGCGATGAGGGTAGCAAATAATGTAAAATCACGCAATGTCCAGTGTGTTAACTGTAATGTCCTCCGCGTGCAAAGCCGTATCTTCTCCAAGCATAAACTTATAATTAAAGTGTGTTTATCGGAAGTGACCTGCCAGGTAAGTATATTTCTGTATCCATTTGTAAATAGTAAAATCAGTTAGAAATTAAGCATTCCTAATAAATTGTACAGCGCCCTTGAGGTGATTTTTCACAAAAACGGCGCTTTATAAATTATCCAATTATTATTATTATTATTATTATTCTGCTAGAACCCGTCCCACTCTATCCCATTCCGCCCCCTCCGTTTTGGTAAATATTCTGCTAGAACCCATCCTACCCTATCCCATTACGCCCCTCCCGTTGTGCTATCCGTCCCCATGCTAGCCTACGCCACTAACCACAAGCAGTGGTTATAGGGCGGATAACGTGGTAACGTGTTGTCATCACCCCTATTAAAGTTGACAAACACAAATTTCGACTTCATAAAAAAATGGTTCGTGCCGGGGGGGGGGGGGGGGGGGGGGTTGGTCCCTGTCGAAATAATTAACGTCCTATTTTTTTGTAAGGTTAGGTTAGGTTTTATTAGATATTTTGTTGGGGATGTTTTGTCCTTAGGATATTTTGTCGGGGAATATTTTGTCGTGGGTTGAAAAGTCGCGGAACCGATCAAACAAATTTAAAGAAAAGTTAAATTATCGTATTCGAGTTGTTAAATTTTTTTTAAAGTTGGTTCATGGGAACAGTTATTATTTACAAGGCAATCAAATGAAATTATACAAAAATACAAGGAAATATAAAAATATGCGTGAACAAAAAAATCCACCAAAATCATGCTTGTGCGTGGGTGTTATAATGATTTTTAACGTGTTTCTAAGTTTGAATTACATAAATTCTTTTTTAAACTCGACCGTGAACTTCGTATTTCTCTAAATTTGTTGGTACGTTCCGTTTCCAACATGGAGGCCGTTTACCATAAGATTATTTTTTGCAAATGTTAAATCATCGCATTTATTTGTACTTTCTAATTCGCATTTTTTCTATATTATGGTTCCCACCTTCCTGAAGAATGTTTGAAAAAGTAATTATCATGAGATAATGACGTTTCTTTGAACAATTCCTTATTTGAAATTAAAAAAATCATACAATACCACAATGATGGGCTCGGAAATGAAAATATTTTTTTTAATTTTTCCAATTTGTAATTTTGTGATTATTGACTGAGGATAACGAAGTCCTATTTTAACTGGACAGTTTATAATTTTATCTATTAATTTGTTTGTGTGTTCCATTTCCGGTTTAAGATGCTGGCCGTGTATGTGTGTATGTCCGTGTATGTCCGTGCATCAAACTTCGATAACACGAACGTTCCGTATTATCCGTGAGGTGGACTAACTGCATATTTACCGAATTTTCATTAAAATATGGCGTTTCTTAGGAAAAATTTAGTAATTCGTGATTTAAAATACTAATAAGATAAAAAGTTATAGTATATATTTAAGTAGATATGTATTTAAGTACCTAATTACAAATCTTATGGTATTTTGATTTTGATTTATTAAATAAAATAAAATTTAAAACATTTATATTATGTTTGTTTCACGTTGGCGTATTGTTCTGTGTTTAATCTACTGTCCGCTTATTAATTCCTAAGCACTCACTGAATTTATCCACACGTCACAAATGTGCAATTTAGTTTAGTGTGTTCAATCATGTTAGCAAACCGCGCAATAAATCTGCCTCGGTAATCATTTCCAAAATATTTCGTTTATTCAAAATTGTAGCTGAATTTACATTATTTAATGTGGATTAAATGATAGCATTCCTTTTATTTTACTACCGGAGTAAAATAGCGAAATATAAATTTAAAAAAAAAGATGTAAGCAGGTACTTTAAAAATAAAAAAAATTAAAAAATCGGGGGTGTTTTTTTTAATTGCCACGACCGAGAATCGAGCCTCAATGCTTGAAAGGCTACAATGCTGACCATTTCACCACAAAGCATTGTAAAATAAATGGTATAATTTCATTATCTCAAGTTTACACAGGGTGTTAAGGGGCGTGCTTGACTTTGACCGGTGGTTCCTGACATTATTTGGAGTAAAAAATGTAAACGAAATTTTGGTTGATGTCTTATTTTTCAAAATCAAAGAAAAACGAAGATTTCTTCCACATGTAGTCACCGGTGACTCGGCTGAGTAACCGCCTCTCCCCTCACCCCGATCCTTACTGTCCAATATCTACTGATTTTTAATGTTTTTATGTGAAAAAATCATACATTATTTCACCCTGTGTATATGTAAATTCGAAATCGTGTTTGTTGTTTGTCCTTCTTTCACGTCGCAAGGGCGCGACCGATTGACCTAATTTTTGCACAGGAATTGAAGGACTTTAGAGTGACATAGGCTATTCATCCTGAAAAAATCTTCCCTGAAATTCCCATGGGAAAATTCTTTGTACAGTAATTTCTACCTAATAAAACGCAAGCGATTACATTGAGCGAGTTTACAAGCTACTATCTGGGAAATTCACCATCTGTTGGTAAACTCGCTCAGTATAATCGTATTACTAGCTAAATAGCAAATTGTGGACAATCTACGAAAAAAGTTGAAAGGTAGTCAACTTTACTGGCTACTCGCTCAAGATGGCGGCCCACGAACAGCTGATTTTGTGACTGTCAGTATTAGTTCTCGCGGGAGTCTTAATTCTCGCTACTGTCTAGCGTGTGGCGCTAGGTGCGAGCTCAAGTTTTGCACAAAATGTCGACAGAATTGGTTCGCGCGGGAGTCGTTATTTTAGCTGCAACTGTCGCTACTGAGCGAGTTGACAGTTTTGTGTGTCATCACGACAATCTCACTCACCGATTCACCCGGTTTTAAGCCTCGATGACACACGGCGAGTTACAAGCCACTATCTACTAAGTTTTAAAAGCGGGTAAATCGGCGAGTGAGATTGTCATGATGACACACAAAACCATAAATATACCAATCCCTACCAATGCACAAAACTGTCCACTCGCTCAGAAGCGTAGGAAACTGAGGCCGCTGCTAGCGCCAGTAACAAGAATAACGACGCCTGCGTGAACTAATTTTTCAAATGTTTGACAGTCGAAATCAGCTGTTTATCGGAAGCCATGTTGGAAACGTAAATAAACTAAGCAAGCGGAGCAAGCGTGTAGGCGAGTAAAGTTGACGACCTTTCAACTTTTTTTCGTAGATTGTCAACAATCTGCTAGTTGCTGCTAGTTAGCAAGTGACACGATGACACTGAGCGAGTTTACTAACAGATAGTGAATTTCCCAGATAGTAGCTTGTAATTTAGCCCTGTATCATCGACGCTTTAAACTTACCGGCTAACAGCTTGTAAACTCGCTCAATGTAATCGAGACTTTATATACTGAAATAAAAAAAATTGTGCATTTTAGAGTGATAGGAATGTCACAACCGAAATTGTATTACTTTAATGAGTTTTAGTTTTCATTAAAAAACGTTTCAATTAATAAGATATAGATTTTTTTATGCTTTAGGTAGGTACTAATTAAAACCGATTTTTTGCTACTAATGTCACCCTAATGGCTCAAAGAAATAGTTTACAACTTTTTTTTATTTATAAATCGATTAAGTAGGGTTTTAAAGGCACAATGCCGTGAGATCCGTTGTAATCAATCACCCATCTCATAAATGATTCGCGTATCAGAAAAAAGACACTTGTTTCAACGGATCTGTAGGACTACGCAAACCTTTTAAATAATTCGACAGAAAGTCGAGTGCAAACATTGTCTAAAGTTTATTATGTAATATATCTCAGAATCAGGGTCAGCGTATTTCGTTGTGGGTATACTAATCGATTTGTTTTTGTTAATCTGCCGTCATTGTTTGCTAATGGGTATAATAAAACGTCAAAAAATCGGCATAAACCTGTCCGTTCGATCGCCTTACCAAATTCATTGAGAACTATTTTTAAAATATGTTCCGGATTGTATCGGTGTCGGCATTTAAATTGGGAGTAGTTAGTTATATTCCAAAAGTGGAAATGCCGAGAAGTGGGCGATACATAGCAAGGGGGAATAATGACTGAAGTGTTGATGGCTTCGCTAACCATTGTGAGGCAGGACACCATTAATCTCTCATAATTTCCTATTATCTTAGGAGCTTTTAACCGTTAAGTCTTGGCTTGTTATCTATTATAATGGCCAAGATGGTTAGGTGTTTCGTAAGTTCTCCGCTCTGGCAGGGGAAAATAAATAATATGGTAGAGTTATGAATATGGTATATTTTATCCCACATTATTTATCTTAATGGTTGAAATATGTTTATGGCCTAGAAGCGAAATTTCGTACGCGTATATTATATCTCGCTACTATACAATCAAGGCGTATCCTCGGGTGAGACAGACATTTTGTTCCAATTATTTTCGGTTCTTCCATATTACTCGTTTATTGTTTGCTGACACGCGTTTGTCTTATTTAATGTGTTTTTGAAGGTGACCCAACAAGCCCAATTGGTTATGTCACCTTTTGCGTGACTCCATTGAAATGTTCTACAAATCATTCCCTATATATTTAGCGTTCCATCGGGCTTTTACATGTGTATGTAAATGTACTACAAATTAAAAAGAAGGTATAAGTACCTACATAACTAGTGGTTCTGTGTTCTGTGAACAACAGACTTCGCGTAAGGATTGACCGGACATGGAACACAAATATACAGACAGACGAAATGAGAAGTGGTCGAGTCAAAAGAGCGCTACGCTATATAGGAATATGCGTAGATAATCGAGGTTAGTTATTATGCCGTAATCCTTATCAGATCAGGAGCTCTAGCACAGTGAAATCGATAAATTTACAATATCGTATCATAGGCGTAACTTCCGATGATTTTATATTGATATCCCAAGCACGGTTTCACCGTTGACAGCCGAACCGGTATTGACAAATCTGAAGGTGTTTTCTTTAAATTGACACTACGAAATGTCAAACGCGAAGCAATTACGTAAAAAATATTAATAAATTGGCAGTTTTTAATTGAAATACTAACCTAAATATGCATTGGTAGTCCGCATTTATTTTTTTACACTAAATGAGAGTTAATTGAGATGGTTAATGAGATCAACTCTTTAGTTTCTCGAAGATCGAACGGAATAAATTGATCGCATCTTAGTTGAATTATTATTATTTTTTTACTTTAGATCCAGACAGAGGCCCTGAGGAAAAATCCCTCAAGGCCTCTGTCATCTTTGGATATGCTGTGTGAATCTATGGATCGCGTATTCGACTTCTTTCAACTCGAAGAGCTTCGTTAGTTGAACTCCGTTTATTAATAAGTCAGTAATTTTGCATAACAAGCGATCTTTTCCAAATAAACGCGCATATTGACAATTAATCTAAACTTATCTGATGCTATGGAGTCCGGGCTAAAATTTATCCATTGTCGGTCGGAATACATATTTGAATTTTTACTATCAAAGGGATTTCCATAGTAACCTAAACAAATAACAAAATGACGCGCACGTCAAATAATTACTTATAGTTACCAAGCATCGATTTGTTTTGATTATCGTCTGGACAATAAACGTATTATGAATAATTTCATAACGCCAGAGCTTATTCACAAAACTAGAGCTTACCAATATATACATCCTACATTACTCGCAAATAATGTAGCTATCTATTAGTGAAAGAATTTTTAAAATCCATTCAGTATTTTTTGCGTGAAAGAGTAACAAACATACATCCATACAAACTTTCGCCTTTATGTCCGTGATGGGCTGAAATCGGTAACGGTCGATAAATAAAAAAGTGCATGAAAGTTTTAAATAGTTTCAATATATCGTATGAAAATGTGTTTAAACATTTTGTCTAACTTTTTAATAAGTAACTCGGTTGGATATGTGTTTATGTTTATAAAGAGCTATTAAAACAAAACAAAATAATTTAATAGCTTTAAGATTTGACGTTAGGTACTCTAGGATTGATATTTAATATATTATCATTTTTTTGCTTAAAATGGCAAATATCATTATCTCCAATTAGTTTTTTACGTTTTAAAATGATAAATTATTACACAATACATCGAAAAAGCTGTTAAAATATTTATCCTAGCTATAATGCTCTGTTATTCATAGAGTTAGCGCAAAATACTAACCCGAAAACAAATAAATCATTGTTATTTCAAGCACATAAAAAGCTCACTTTACGTTGCTTGCTTGTTCGTCGGTGATGTCATATTTTTTTCCTTCCATTTTTATAAAGCTGAGGTTAATAAATCGTGTTGATGATGATGTTTTAATGTTAACATGAACATGTGATTAAAGTTCAAAATCGGAGGCATTTCATTACAATTGGATACACCAAGTGCGCCATACAATTTGTTTGATGGTTCTGATTATACACTGGGACTGGGCGATCCATTGTGGTAAATTACTGACATTGTGATGTCGTCACATGAAGTGATGGGCATTGTCATACGAGTGCAAGAACTCTGTGACATGATACGATCTAATTGGGGACAATGATAGGACCCGGCATTATTAACGCCAGTACTTGTTTGGTACTCTCTATACTTGAGCCATTTATTATTATCATCGGTGTGTAACTTTGATTTCAGGATTAAAAACCGCGTGATTCTAGCTGCTCTGCTGTGTATTATAGTTACCCTCATTAGTTGCTTTTTATTGGGTGTAAAATAGGTGTGTACCACGGACATATGAATATATCTGGACCTGCCCTAAGTGATAAAAACGTATTATTTCCCCCTCCACATGGCGCCGGCTGTAGCTCCTCCTTGGAACCGGCTCGCTCCATGGGGAGGGGATATAGCCTCGCTTGAATCTAAAATGTGTGACGTCATCATTCTTGCCGTGAACAGCGAGAAGCTGACATCCATACATTTAACGAAATAACGGCAGCTTGTGCTATACAATATATCTACGTATCAATGTACACATAGCGAATGTGGGCGGTACTCCAATGTGCTCATCGCTGGTTACAGGGGTAAGTAAATTATGAAACATTTGTAAAAGTGTTTTAACTAAACACGGAAACAAAATATTGATATGTGTATTGACGCGAGTCTTTTTGGGGCGAGCATTTGGCCTTAGCAAATATGTTTTGAACGTGGCAAGCAATTCGCGCTCCTATGTAAAAAGGTCTATTCATTCAAAGCAGATTTTGCTTTTAAGAACTAAATGGTGATATTGTAATGCGAGATGCCTATATACTGTCAGATTGATTGTTCAACGAATGACAGTCATCTTTCCCCTCTTCGCTCTCCATAGTTTGGTTTTACCCCTCATCTGTAACTGCTTGTCTATCCATTTGGATGTCTATGGTGTGTACATTACGTAAGTAATAAGGTGTCATGTCAAAAAACACGTTGTGCGAATAATAATGTGTGGGTACTTCTATATTTTATAATGTAATAGTCCGCAAAGTTCTTATATAGTTATAGATTTGTCATTGGCTATAAAACAATCTTAAGACATCAAAGTTTTTTTAGTCCTGGGTATCTAGCATGGTCGATCGTTATTGGTTTTATCGAAAATGTCGGTAACTTGTCATCGCTCCCGTGCACGACTACAGGCCGCTAAATAACTAATAACAGTTCACGTCAAATAAATTAGGAACCCTTAGTCGTTATGAATTGTTCTTTGTTCGTTAGCGACCTGCAGTCGTGCTCGGGAGCGATGACAAGTTACCGACATTTTCGATAAAATTTATCGATCTACCATGCTAGGTACCCTGGTTCCGATAATGTCCACAACTTGGATATTTATTTATTATAATTAAATTCAATCTAACTTGTTTTTAACATGAAATTGTGCGTATTGAATACTTTCTTCTCCAAATAACCAATAAATCCAAAATTATTATCATATTTTTAATTATTTAAATACCTCACAAGAGTCCCAACTGCTCCCAGCTGGAGCCAGTTAGACTATGACATCCCCAATTGGGATATGTTGTGATGCTGAAGGTAAATGGCAGGGGAAGGAGATGCGGAAGTGAAAGGTGGAGAAGTTCCTGGCTATTCATATCTAGTCCCCATTCGACTAAAGCCATTTCAAGCAATGTTTCAATTCTAAATGGTGGTCTTACACCAGGGCTTTTCTGAGAGTATCTTCCACTCTGGAACGTGCCGCAAATACACCTTATATTTTATATGCGTAAATTGTGAAAACACAAACCAATCAAATAATATTTATCTGCGCATGCCTGGCTTTGAACCCGCGATCTCCGGATCGCAACTCGAGAGCCTTGTCCCTCAACCACGGAGGCTTTTATACTTGGTACCTACATAATATCACGGGTAACAGACACAAAGGGGGATATGGTAAGGAAGCTTGTCGGCTGTCAGAGAGACAGCGTTAATGAAAGTAATGCGTTTGTTGTATAGGTAGAAATAAAAAAGGGCGCCGCGCCGCTGAACGTAGATGTGATTCGCAGTAGTACGGGTGAATGATGTTGGCAATCATCATAACTTTCTTAAAAAAATAGGTCATATTTACCCTTTATTTCTTTCAATGGAGGTCTGAAAGGACGGCAGAGCCCCACGTGGGCGGTCAACCGAGCACCCGAGCACCGGAGCACCTCGGGCTCTCCCGGCACTTGGGTCCGACCCCCGCGGCACAAGCGCCCAGATTCTTTCTCACGCATTGTTACATTAGTTATTACATATCACGAAGAGATGAAGCCTCACGTGTATAATGTGTAATTAGCCGAGGGTACTAAATTACAGGTTCACGTTCGGACGCAAACAATGTTGCTGGCTAAAGGGCGTCTCTGAGACAGTGTCCGTTGTCGGACCGTAGTCCGTACGTAGTTCGTAAAGCTCGGTTTGGCTTACCCAACGGTGGAAGAATGCCCTAATGATTACTGAGGATGAACTATCAAGTGTCTTAAAAAAGTAACTTAATTTGGAAATAGTGACAACTTTTTACGCTCATTAAAGATGACTCCATATGGGTAGTATTACGATTTTATTGTTACGGGTTGCCTTTATTACCGAAGTAAAAATAAAAAGATTCAAATCTATGTAAATCGATGTAATCGTATTGAATTAGATTTAATTTGGAAAGCTTGGGAAGTTAGAACATGTAGGAAATATGAACGGAAGAAAGAGTTTCACCAAAGTTACGACGTCCCAGGAAAAATCCGAAAATTTGAAGGATATTAATATTTATGAATATGGTTAATGCCTGCCTCAAAACACACTATATTCGCGCTATACTTACATTATTACTACCAATGGAAGTGTATGGGGAACGTGGACGAACGATACACTACAATAGGCCACCCATGAGAGTATAGCACAAGTGTGACAGCCCTGTAAAGCAAGGGGTCTGTACAGGAACTGCATGTTTTTACTTCCCAACCTTCCTCTCTCCCATCTCATTCCTATACGCATTCCTCTCAGCCACACAAAGTAGGTATCAATTGAAAATGCCATAGTCCCGCAGGCTGCGAGCAATTCGGACTCGGACCCTTGTGCGACGTTTACCTAGATACATTTAAAAACCGTTTAACTGACTTTGTAATATGAATAACTTTTGTCAGTTATTCGCATCAATTTAATTAATTGTAGGTACATCTATATAAGTAAGGTTTGCACAGTTTTTACTGTGCATGCCTCATTAGGGATATCCTGTGTCGAGACAGTTTACAAACGTGTTATTGTAACAATAGGTAAATTTTTCTATACGATAAATTCGATACGATAAGTACAGTTAAGTACAGTAAGAATTAAATCAGATTAATAATGGAAACAGTAATGGGATTAGAAAACTTTGTATTTAGATTTGATTAATCAATTTAAAGGTGTCAATAGCTCAGTGGTTAGAATGTTTTCCCGGTACGACAGAGGTCCTGGATTCGATACCTAGTTATTTTTTTCTGGGTCTTGTTCTTTTTCATAATTCATGGCGGACGTTTGGTCCAGTTAAATATTCAATGTAAATCTTACGATATTGTAAATAAATCAATTTGTAATCTCGACGGACTTCGATCTTTATTGAAGTTTTCCCGAACACATTATTGGGTTTGAAGAATATCACAAAATTAATTATATTATCTTTTTCTTCATCCAATCATTATTTTATAGCCTCATCAAATTTTTCTATTTGCTGAACCCAATTCCCCAGAAAAAAATCCTCACTAGGCATTTCAGCTGACAAAATTTCTTAAAAAACCAATTACTTTTTTTAAACTTCTTCAGATGTTACTTTTGAAAGGCATTAGTCATTCCTTCTCACTCCCTTGTTTTGACTTTCAGTTTCACCCAGACTGCGAAGTTGTAATTAAATAAATGAGTTCATGTGGCTGTTGGGAATTTTTGTATTCTGTGTCGCATTAAAACTTATTTCAAAGCCAAACTAACTTGCTAAACGGGTTCATTAAAATAGTTTTATTAATTGTAGCAATCAATGTCGCATGCCTGCTTTAAATGATCCATTAAGACGAATAGGCCTGCAATCTTTTAATCAAGCATAGCTTACTAGTGATGGACAGAACCAAGAACCATTTCGAAATGATCGATTATTCTTTTTGTGAAATAATCGAGTTTTTTTTATGTGACACCTAGACTGGTTTTAGATCTACTTCGCAACCGGATTCTGCGTCGCTGCATTATCGTTGAAAGAAGGGATTTGCAGATGCGGTTCTTGAAAATGCCTGATGTAAACGGAGAAGGAAGCGCAAATGCCGGTATTTCATTCCACACTGTACCGTTTTGCAAGGGAAAGAGTCGCAAAAACGACTCGTTCTTATAACTGCTATATCTTATCTACTTCGCGTTTCCGCCAAGTTTTTTTTTTGGTTTACTGGTGATCAGGAGATCAGTGCTAATAAATAGTTCTTATCCTACAAACAAGCTTGATTGTAATACCTTCTCACTACTACATGCATGAACCGCTCTCCCTTGAACAGAATCAAATGAATTAATTGACTATTATGGGACTCCATCCCAAACCAAATTCAATTTTGGACGTTAAATAATGACGTCTAAATTGGTTGTTAAAATGTTTCAACACATATTTCTGAAATGGTATTCATAAATAAAACTGAACTAGGTAATCTTCCTAGTTGTTACGCTAGTACTAAAGAATAATGTTAGTAATTAGAAAGTGAAATTAATTAATAAAAAATGTGAAATTGCAAATATTATGAGAAGCGAGGGCTCGTACGAACGTCATCGACGTACGTACGAACGTCATCGACGTTCGTTCTCTTCTTTCTCACGCGTCTTGTTTGAAAACGAAAAAGATGCTAGAATGATGCCGTCACGTACGATCTCTCGTTGGGATTAGAATAACCGAGCAGAAGATTCAAACTGATTGATGTTCGTAGATTTGGGCACAAATTACTACGAATTTAATTAACTGAGTTGAGGTAGGTACTGAATTCACGAATCTCATAACTTCAACATATAAAACTAAATCACTTTTACTAGCGATTTGTCATTAAATATGACGTTGTATAAATGAATTTAGTTATCCACTGAAGCAACAGCGCATTTTAAAAACTTTTTCTCTATTTTCAGAACATTATTTTAAAAACCATTAAAAAAATCGTACCTTCGAATTTTACCATGGAGAGATAAAAACTTATTATAGTGCTATATAGCCAATGAACTAATCTGTATTTTACTGTTTATCACATATTTGTAGGATTTATAAAAAATATATTAAAAAAATCGTGAAGTTCATAACCGCGCGATTCCTGCGCGATTGTTACTGCCGTGAGAGGTACTTATTCTGTATATTGTCTGTGGTATACTTGATAATGAAAGTGCATAAACAGCTGATCAGAAATTCATGGTTATGAAATAGCCTATAAAGTTCGGATTTGCGACATCCGTGGACATAATAGATAAAGCATTTCAATAGCTTCGTTTTAAGTCCAAAATAACAAACGTGGGAGCTATAAATATTTATAATAAACACAATTAAATAACTTTGTTTCAATTCCACTTTAATAAAGTGGAATTGAAAAAAAGTTATTTAATTGTGTTTATTATAATTGTGTATTCCCACAAAGTGTTTGCTACATGTCAAGATACTATAAATATTTGTTTAAATCTTATTTGCCGAACGAAGGAGAT
Source organism: Limnephilus marmoratus (assembly GCA_917880885.1). Classification (NCBI taxonomy): domain Eukaryota; kingdom Metazoa; phylum Arthropoda; class Insecta; order Trichoptera; family Limnephilidae; genus Limnephilus; species Limnephilus marmoratus. The sequence continues at coordinate 17,456,323 of OU862910.1, read as the reverse complement.
AATTACCTTTTTTATCCGAAAAGCAATCGAAGACATTTAAAATGGCGCCAATATATGGCAAAAATCGCTCCTGTGTTATTCACCAAATTTATATCGCTTTTTATTCTTTTATACTTGTAAAATCTGTGAAATTTATTATTCTTATATCATTTTGTCCACTTTTTCAGTCTGGGATACCGCTCAAATTACCTATATATCTTATTTTTAGTCTACCGGACTGCTAGCATTACATAAGCAGCTACCGAAATTCTTTTCTTTCGATCTTTCTCTATCACATATTTTATTTTCAAAACCAAAACAATTCACAATGACGTTGCTCTACCAAATTTTCTTGCCTACTTCTTCACAACACTTTTAAATAAATCGTAAACAATACTGCAGGATATAATATCAATTAGATTATATAATAAGTTGTTTTATTTAGGTTATAGTTGATTATATAATAAGTTGTTATATGTTAGGGATTGGAAATACGCGTCCCGGTACCATGCATATAATATTATAATCATTTTTTAATCCAATAGGAAAAAAAAAACAATTTAAAACGCTACAAACATATGCGTTGACAAAAACAGACGACGTGACATTGGATGATGTCAGTACGGTGATACACCACAAAGAATTATCACCCTGTTTGGTGGAGTGGAGATTAACCAAAATTACTTATAAAGACAATCATGATAATAAACTAGTGAAACCAGTCACTATCAAGTCAGAAAATCGCTTAATTAAAAGTCTATTAAAAAAAACAACTCATTAACTATAAACCTATTAAATGGCGGTTTTAAATCGTCTTAATATATTTTCCGCAGCCAAAATAAATTGATCCCTCAACCCCCCATAACAAAACAAACTGATAACTGACAACTACGCCATGTGCAAAGACACTATACAAACACTATGTTGCAATATTAAGGAGATCTTACTTTGTCCTTAAAAAAAATACTGGAAATCTTTATTCACTGAAAGATTCCAATTAAATAGATTTTCATGAAAATAACTTGCAAGTTGTTAGTTGTTATCTTATCTAATTGCCAGTTGCTAGCGCCTGGTAGACTGGTGGCTGTCCTCTGTTTGATATTCCGGAAAGGATACTTCCTGACGATGCTATGTACCAAGCGAGTAAACGAGCCATGACAAATCTTCCACATCTTTCTAGACGAGTGTGTTGAACTCCCTCCATTCGTAGCATAATGGCTTCTTTCAGTATATTTAATATGTAGTTTTACTGAATAACTTACATAATATCATTTTAATATAAATTTAATGAGGCCATTGTACCTTCACGTTTCATTACATTTTCATACATAAATTTTTATTATAACTCCAAACCAGATCCAATTAAGAAAATTATTTAAATAACTCTTGGTTATTAAAAACTAGTTATATTGCAGAATTTTAATCACATATTTATCAAAGATATAGACAATCCAAATAAAGAAAAATATGGTGGTTTTAATAGTTGTTTAAACCTAACCATTAAATACACTAAGATATTACATTTACATCCGTGAGTGACATATTTAGTAAATGTATGCACGTCATTTAAATCAGCAGGGTTTCTAGAAGTGTTACAATGATTAAAAATAATTTATATTCCAACTTGTATTACCATATAATTGAAAATTATTATTTTGTAAGCACCTTTGTGCACTTTCCTTGACAATGTTGCATAACTTTGAAGTTACTAACACTATCGCGTACGTATTTGGAAGTTGAAAGGTTGGACATTAATAATTGACATTGGCATTAATAATTGTTATATTAGAGTACATTTTCATTCTTCTCTTCGCATCATAGTGTTTTTGTCGTATTTTGAATTAATTTGTTTAAGTTTGAAAAGTAACTACTGTCTTGATGATTAGATACCGAAATGCAGAATCAAGGAGTTTATAATAAATATAAAATTTGCGTCTAAAAATTTGTCGAAGATAATATTGTTAATTATGAATTTTGAAATATGAGATTGACAAAATGACGATTAAATAGGAGGTGGCATTCGTCATTCAAGGTGGTAAGACGAGAGGTTCTGGGTTCGAGTCCCAGTTGCGACCATTATCTTTTTTTATTTTTCTGTCTCTTTCATATTTCAGATTTTATTATTGTTTTCTTTTTCTTCAATTAAAAATAACATCTTTTATAAACGGTCTCTTCTTTAATAGCAAAATCTTGATCAGTACCTATCCGTTTTTGTATCCTGATGAAGAAACCACTGGATTTGAAACATGTTGATAATTTGTATTAAATATTGGTGTAAAAAAGGTAAATTATCTTATTTAATTAATATACAAGGAGTCCGGAAACTAGTAAAACACGCGAGAAATTGATTAGTCTACATGAAATTTAAAGTCGATTTTGTGGTGTATAAATTATATTTTATTTGTGCTTTCGTTTTCGAGTCCCTACATCGATTCCGAAGTGGGTATTTTGAGTTGGAAACGGAAGAATTTCAAAAAATCATTTTGCTAGAAATGTATTTTAAAATGTGTCAAAGTTTAGACCGGTCCCGGTCATTTTTTTGCCCTATCGTAGCTTTAAAATAAAAAAAAAATATGTTAAGATGCTCAAATCGAACAAAGTTTTTTTTAGTTGTTTCCACAAACAATGTCTTTTATACGTCGTTATATTCTTTCCATGATAAAATTAAACTGACTTGACCTCCTTAAATATATATTTCTCCCGATAATATAACCATCAGATCTAAAGACTGTGTTCTTCAACTCTTCTCCTTCCAATTCCTTCCGTTTTTCAATATTCCCAAAATGGCGAAGTGGTCAGACACACGTAAAAAATAATAATTTTGTGTTTTATTTTTAACAATTTATTTTTCTTCTCCACAGGTATCAGGTGTTTCTCCAGGTGCGCCAAGATGTGGTCCGCGGACGGTTGCCGGTCCCTCCTGATCTCGCCCCCCAACTAGGCGCATACGTCTTACAATGTAAGTTTTCACTAATATTGACTATTACACACTAACTGAAAAAATAACAAGCTTTTGTGTGATGCACTTTTTAAAAAAATCAGTGCACATGGCAAATTCATTTCTTCACAACTGATTGTATATCAGGAAATGTCCTAACCCGTTCGGACATTATTATTTCTCAATCTGCCAACCTGCGGGATGTCCCAGAATAGTTGTGCGCCGCACTCAAGGCGCTCTTTATATAAATATTTATAAGAGCAAGAGAGATTTCCCGAATTGAGCGAGCGCCCTCAGACAACTTTAGTGCTATCTGCCGCCTGCACTGGTTGCCTGAGATATATGGATCACAATGCGGTTAATAAAAAGGCAAGTGGCTATTTGGAATACACTAGTACCGTGATATATTTACCAGTTTAAATTTTGGAGGTCGTGTGAATTGTATTCACTTTGCCACTTCAGAAAGATTTTTATTTTGTCAATAAGAAATGATTGAAAATGCTAGATCCCGTGATTATTCAGGCCATGGGCGTATTTTGCTATCTCTCATATTACCCAATTCCATTGATCGTAACCCGATTCCTTGATAAAGTTCACCAGGGTTGTTATTGGCTATTTGATTATGTCTCCTGGTTCTACAATAACATGTCTTCCCAGGAAGCTGAGTCTTGTTCCCATCAAGGCTGATAATTGGCGTCAAGGGTGAATTGGAGTCTCTTCATACTCTTCACGTTTCCTGCATATATTGGTGTTTTCCACTTCCAACAATTTGGGATACCGGTATGGGTACTGCCGCCGATATGGGTAAGCCGATATGGGTAATGCCGCCCCGGAAACTATTTAATGTATAACCAATACCTCTGCCATAGGTCACCCCAAGTAGTTCGCTACATTTGGTGACTTAGCATCAGACTTATCATAGTTCATGAGATGAGGTTAGTCCACGACTTGGCGGCCGATGCATCTGCCTCCTGCCCCTAGTGGGCAGGATCGAGAGAGACAAGTTGAGGGAGATATTTTATCCTCTGAGAATCTTTCAGAATGCCAGAATCTTGCCAGAATCTTTCGACCTATCGCCTTGCACCGTAGTTGGAGGGATGGATTCATAGATCCGTCACTCCTGGACACACTGACCCCCAAATTTCTACCCACCCCTCACCTATTTCCTTCCCAGAAGTTCCTCTCCTTCCTTTTCTTAAAAAAGACCTCCATACAGCATTCCCTAAGATGAGGGAATTTTTTTTCCTCGGGGCTTCATGTGTGTAGCTAATGCAAAAAGAAGAAAACAACTGCACGTATCTAGTGAGGTGGCAGTGTCCCGTTAGTAGTACTACCAGTTCCCTCAGTGAGTTTCTGTCCATACTAAGTAGTTGTCTGGTTCGTCGAGGTCCTGCTCCGCTTATTGATACTTTGGATTGTCTATTTTCGAATGCCCGCCATTCCTTTCAAAACGATACTTTTTTTTCAACGAAGCATTATATATTTTAAACAAAATGATGTATATTTTTCTCCACGCTTGGAGTTCACTTGTGTTGTGAGGGCATTTATGTTTATAGTGGGTACATTAGAAGTGATTTTATTCTCAAATATAATTATTTTTTCTATTTCAATCACAATTTTTTTGACGATTATAATAAGGATAATTCTAAATGCTAAAGCCATGAAGAAAATAACGATGCACAATAAGTAAAATATGGCAATTGAACTGAATTTTATTCAAGATGCTGTAAAGATTTCATGTCGTTAGAAACACTGTTTTAGGGTTTTTGGTGGTTAGAACTTATGCTAACAAGATAGCATTTTGATCATCACGCCCTCATTTATTTGATGGAAATGACGTTAGCAAGCTAAAAATAGTATGTTGTGTTGTCCTTTTAATTCGGAACGGAAAGTTCTGTGTAAATTTCGTAAAGCCAAAGCTAACCGTTCGAGGGTTTTTCTTCCTGCAGGTATTGTATTTTTTAAACCAATAAAGAATCGTGTAATCTATTCATTTTGACAGAGCCTGACTTATTTTGGTGTGTTTTTATGCTTTACTTTTATTTCGGGTAGATTCGTATCCTCTCCAGTATACAATCCAAAGCTACCCTCTTTGCGATAGAGTCTGCGGAGTCATCTGCCTGATGGATGGTCACAAACACAAGGGCGTGTGCCAACAATTGATAAGACCTGGAGGCGTTCATCATTTCCATACAAGAAGCTTTCGTCAGAGCTTTTACTTTTTGCGGGGATATCCCGTCATTTATTTGCATACGATCTATTTATGAGGCAGATTTCAGTCATATTTTGCACCGTCTAAAACGCTTAGCCTTATGGCAAAGTTTTTTTACTGACATTTTGCATTTTCTCGGTTAAAAGTTCGTGAAAGACTCATATTGACCAACCATTTTTCATAAGAAATGGTGAACACGTAGATTAATAAAAATGTTTTATGGTATGGAGAAATACTCAGTGCTATACGAATCATCATCATGACGCTACATCATATGGTGATAATTGATTTCCTCTACGTACATTTCCTTACAATAGAAGATTCAGCGGTACTCAAACACAATTCTTACAATAAGTTTAGTCGTATAGCGGCGAACTCTCTGTTACCCTCAAAAGAGTTTCTTGAAACGCATTTACACGTAGCACCTATTTGCTATTCAGCGGTACTCAAACACAATTCTTACAATAAGTTTAGTCGTATAGCGGCGAACTCTCTGTTACCCTCAAAAGAGTTTCTTGAAACGCATTTACACGTAGCACCTATTTGCTATTCAGCGGTACTCAAACACAATTCTTACAATAAGTTTAGTCGTATAGCGGCGAACTCTCTGTTACCCTCAAAAGAGTTTCTTGAAACGCATTTACACGTAGCACCTATTTGCTATTCAGCGGTACTCAAACACAATTCTTACAATAAGTTTAGTCGTATAGCGGCGAACTCTCTGTTACCCTCAAAAGAGTTTCTTGAAACGCATTTACACGTAGCACCTATTTGCTATTCAGCGGTACTCAAACACAATTCTTACAATAAGTTTAGTCGTATAGCGGCGAACTCTCTGTTACCCTCAAAAGAGTTTCTTGAAACGCATTTACACGTAGCACCTATTTGCTTGATTCACACTTTCTATACTAAATGATAATTTGTAATTTTTTTACATTAATACCGCACAGAAGCTCCTGGGGAAAATAATTTCCGTCAGGGCCTATGTCATCTGAGATGCTTTGTGGAGGGTCTTTTTGAGGAGAGGGGGGAATGAACATTGGTCTTAAAGATACCCATGTTGTAAGAAGGAGGAAACACGAAGGCCAGTAAATCGTTCCTTAGCCGAGCTGTTGAACACAAGAACGAGTCGAAAAAGCGACCCGTTCTCATTTGAAAAAAGTCAACCGTGTACATATGTTGAGCACGCGTTTGGCGTGTTTTTTGACTATGCACCGGTGCCGAAGGGATCAATGACGCTAGTTCTTCGGAGCATCTTCCATTGATATACCGGTAGAACAAGGATGCCATTCCCACCCGACGCCTGTGCTCTAACTAAAGATTGCAATCCGTTTGTTAAACTAGGAGAATCTATCAAACGGACCGCCCGTTTCTGCACAGAGTGGAGGGTTTCATTCAGGTATTTTGGGGATCCAGACCAGAGGTGGCCGCCAAATTCAGCCGTGGGGAGCACTTGTGATTTGTACAGGGTTAGCAGTTGTGTACTATTAAAGTAACTGCGGGCCCTGTTCAGTATGGCCAGTTTTTTAAGAGGCTAACTTAACTCTGGCTTCGATGGAGCCTTCGATGGATAAATAACTAACTAACTAACTAACTAACCATCACGCCGTTTCCCCGCAGGGGTAGGCAGAGAGGACGGACCGCCAAACATGCCGGTCTTGGCACACATTCCTTGCCTCGTTTACATTCATACAACGTCTCATACATTCTCTTCTATTATTCTGACTCTTGACATGGCCCGACTCAAGTATCTGATTCACTTGGTCGTGCCATGTCTTTCTTGGGCGTCCTCGACTTCTTCTACCATTCACATCTGCGTCATATATTCTCCTTACACTCCTTTCCTCGTTCATTCGCTCTACATGCCCAAACCATCGGAGCGTTCCTTTCTTGATCTTACTCATCACGCTTACATCAGCCTTGCATTCTTTGCGGATTTCCACATTTCTCACACGATCATACATGCTTTTACCACACATACGCCTCAGGGATCTCATTTCTACAGCGTTCAGTCTAAATCAGGATAAATAACTCACCGTTATAATACATCAATTCCAACTTATGCAAATTTGTTATTATTTAATAAAATACAAAACATTAAACGTATTCAAACATCGTATGATTTTAGATAGTTTTTCTTTATTTTTTTATTTTTTAAAGTTAAAGAGAAACTTCGTTAGTTTACTAAATTTCGTCTTTCAGGATTCTTTTGTCTACCTCGTTCTATTTATAATCCTCAAGTTCTTTTAACATTATGTGGTAATCTATTATCATCCGCCAAGCTCGTGTATTATTTTCACTATTTCCTTCAGCAATCTGGCGCATTCACAAAATTACACTTCAGTCTGTTCTCTTCTCAAGATTACCGATAGTATTCTGCTACAAATTCCATTTCTTTTATGGTTTTCAATATAAAACGCGGTTTGCTCGAATCAAGCGGTGCAGTAAATGGGAAAATCCTGCAACGGATCGAGGGAGACCGGAGATAAGTAGTTTTATGTTTTAAGTTCTGCCATCAAGTGTTTGAATTGAAAAATTAGATTGTTTTGCTGCAGGCGAATGCTCACTAGTAACTGTTTTATCGGGTCTTCGACTCTTTGTTTGTACGAGCACAAAATACAATCGAATGTTATTTTGCGATAAATAACGTATTTATGTTTGCCATTCTATACTCGTATATAACGCAATAATCTTCTGCTTTCCAGTAGGTTTTTAAAGCAATTTTATAAGTGAAACATCTATAGCCCCGTTGTGATTTGAAATTCAGATGAAACGGAAATGACGCGTAACATCACACTCCTATTAAGGCTCCTATTGGTTGAGATATGAAATGGAAATTACGATAGGTCTGCGCTCATTGGTCACTTTGATTATGACCTCACTTTTCAAGTATTGGTTGAGATTGTTTTGGTAAAGTTTCGCTTCTACCGCGTGTTAACTGCACTCGAATATTTTTGAAGTGAAACCTCTTAGCCCAGCTGTGATTCGGATTTCGAATGAAACGGAAATGACTTACTGCACCTGCGACGCATCAACTGCGCTCATTGACCGCTTTGATTATGATGTCACTTTTAAAGGCTCCTATTGGTTGAGATATGAAACGGAAATTACGATAGGTCTGCGCTCATTGGTCGCTTTGATTGTGACCTCACTTTTGTTGATTTGGTAAAATTTCGCATCTACCGCGTATTAACTGCACTCGAATATTTTTTTAATGTTTTTTTTTTTTTTTTTAATGCGCAAAGACTCTATATTTTCCAATGTACTTTCTTTCTAAGGAGGGTGGAAGTAAATATTTGTTGGGTATTTGTGGAGTTGTAACTTGTAAAAGTGAGGTTTTCCTTTGACTTTTCTCTGGGCTAATTAAATATCTACTCTTTTACGCTGTTATGCTTGTATGCCTGTGAATAAAATTCAGTTCATTCCGACGTATTTATTGGAAACACAAAAACCCAGTACTTGAACAATTCAAACAATTATTCGCAGTAATTGGATGCATTCTCTACGTGTATTTGAAATGCATAAATAAATAAACAAATAACACAACACTGTAGTAAGCCACTGGTGATAGCTTGTAATAACACCAGATCATCTAGGTCTGCTCTGACTGCAGTGTTATTGCTTCACAACAACACGTTAGCAATTTATTTACATGACTTCTGCGACAAGTCTTGTCTCGTTAGTTCTCGACGTTTTCGTTCAGTGAAGTTAAATCATGCTTGTAATACTACGTAGCTACACTAGTGACAGATTATATAAACCCACGTATTGTAATATTCCTAGTAAGCCGTTACGCTTTGTGTTATGATTCGAGATAAGATCTTAGGCCAAGCTAACTTATTTGACATCGATTTTCTCTAGAGACGAGTTGTCATCTTATTTGGGAGTAATTTTTCGAGTGATAGTTTGCAATATTTCCGTAGAAAGCACAAAACATCTCCGTGATCTCGTCGATAACAAACAATCCGTAGAACATTTTACTATGGTCGACAATTTCCCTGCGATGGCTGTCCCGACGTTTTTATGGATTGCCATTGGCGATAAAGAAATGCCGGATGCCTTTTTACTTTCGATCTGAGTAAGGCAAAATTCAGAGCAAATTCTAAATACTTCGTATTATGTTCGATTATTATACAGTATGTTGATTTGTAAGAAGAATATGTGACGCTAATGTGAATTGTAGAAGAAGTCAGGGACGCCCGAGGAAGACATGGCACGATCAAGTGAATCAGATACTTGAGACGGGCCATGTCAAAAGTCAGAATAATAGAAGAGTATGTGATTCACGGTGACCCGACAATTCGTCCTGCGACAATTCATCCGGCGACAGTTCATCCTGCGACAGTTCATCCGGCCGACAGTTCATCCTGCCGACAGTTCATGCTGCCGACAGTTCATCCCGCCGACAATTCATCCGGCGACAATTCATCCTGCCTGATCATTTAGAAGATTTTTATTAAGTAAGTATGCAAAGAGGATATACGGCCGTACAACCAAAATCGATATACTTATATCTGAAGGCATCTTGAGTGGAAATCCGCTGTAAAAATATTTTTACTAAATAGGTTAGGTTAGGTTAGGTTAGGTTGTACGGCCGTATATCCTCTTTGCATACTTACTTGAAGAAAAAATCTTCTAAATGATCAGGCAGGATGAATTGTCGCCGGATGAATTGTCGGCGGGATGAACTGTCGGCAGGATGAACTGTCGGCAGGATGAACTGTCGGCCGGATGAACTGTCGCAGGATGAACTGTCGCCGGATGAATTGTCGCAGGATGAACTGTCATGGAACCGTACGAGACGATGTATGAATGTGAGTGAGGCAAAGAGTGGGTGCCAAGACCGAGCTGTTTGGCGGCCCGTCCTCTCTGCCTACCCCTGCAGGAAACGGCGTGATGGTTAGTTAGTTATGTTGATTCGTATTTCATGGCTCGATTATTAAAGTAGGTAACTTGCGCTTGCAGCAATCTTCCACACGGGAAAAATTACGGAAGAAATGGAGCAAATTATTTTAATAACCGAGAATAATATTGAATTGAGAATTTAAAAACAGTTGTATCTATATGTTATAACTTCTCCATCCTGTATATTTATTGCAAAAAATACCATATCATAAATATCTAGATCGGACTTATCTTTGAGAAATGCAATAAGGTTTTTGAACTGCATATTCGAGCGAAAACTGCTGCCAAATAGTTTCGACGAGTCGTTTGTTTGCGATTCGAATTCTGAGATTTCCTCAGTTTGATAAGTAACATTTATACAGAACTAAGTTGAATGAACTGTTATATCGATAGGAACACGTACGTAACCTTTTTAATAAATTTAGCGATTGGTTTCAATTCGTCAGTTAAAAATGCTTAATAAAGGGGAGTAGATATAATATCTTCAAACTGTGGTCAAAAAATAAAATAAAATAAAGTTTCTTCGCAGAATCATTTATGTTCATCTAATTTGGATTGTAAAATACTTTTATTATTATTTATTTACCTAACTAATCTTTTTCCGATTCGCTTTCTTTTACATAAAAATAATCCTAACTTACTAAATCAGTTGTAACTTGCGTAAATAACTAACCTGTAAAAACGTAGAGAAAAAAAAAGTGAGCGTTTGTGAAGGTCATTTCATGAACATTCTCCAGCCCTAAAGAGTCCTAAATTCTCCAGTATTTTAAAACAAATATCAACTATACTTTTGCCGCTAATCTCCAATAGTCCTAAATTCTCCAGTATTTAAAAATAAATACCAACTCTACTTTTGCCACTAATCTATTCATAAATGTAATACTAACAGTGATGAGGGTAGCAAATAATGTAAAATCATGCAATGTCCAGTGTGTTAACTGTAATGTCCTCCGCGTGCAAAGCCGTATCTTCTCCAAGCATAAACTTTCTAATTAAAGTGTGTTTATCGGAAGTGACCTGCCAAGTAAGTATATTTCTGTATCCATTTGTAAATAGTAAACTTAGTTAGAACCTAAGGGAACGTACCCATACTACGTGACCAACTTTTTGCAATTTTTAACCCCCCCCCCCCCCCCCGGTGACCAAAATCCTAAGCAACCCGCCGCTCATTTGTATGGAGCGTGACATTTTGAAGACCCCCCCCCCCCTAAACGTGTCACGTAGTATGGGTACGTTCCCTAAGCATTCCTAATAAATGGTACAGCGCCCTTGAGGTGATTTTTCACAAAAACGGCGCTTTATAAATTATCCAATTATTATTATTATTATAGAATCTTAGTTTTTTTAATGTTATTATTTTATTTTAATTAATATGTTGCTACCAAGTGATTTCCCCATTATTGAATAATTGATTTCGTAAAATTTTAATCAGACCAAAACAACAACATAAAACATCAAATCCACAGCTTAGAAAGCAGCAAGGCACTTCACACGTGCGTGAAGCAATTAAATATGTGAAGATTTATTATTCTGATTTGTAAAAAAACATTCAACGCAAAAGTCGTCTCCCTTTCAGGTAAGCGAAGAAAATCAGAGGAGGGAAATATCAAATATCTGAGAATTCCCTCAAATCCCATTGTCACCCCCCTCCCTCCCGCCGGTAGGCTGTGCACACTGAGGGGGGGGATTACTCAGCTTTAAGCTTGTTAACTCGGGGGTAACAACGTGAACATCATTATTTGTGAACACTCTTCTACAGCGAGCGCCCTCGTATGGAGATAGATTGGAATGTCATTGATTGCCAAAACATTCCAAAATTGAAAACACCTGTGTTTGAGGGTGTCATTTGTGTTCGTTTAGAAACTCGGATTTAACGGTGTTTTTGTCACCAGAAAATAAATTGTACATCCATGCAATTGTCTGTGGAATTTTTTCGTATTTTTTTAATGATTTTTAAATGTAATGTAATTTTTTGTTCCAAGTATAATGTTCAGTATTTTTCTTACGGTCTTTTCAGAGGAATTTTTACAAGGTAATTAGATATTCATAAAAAAATATTTGTGCTAATTCAGTGAAATTATGATAATGATCCGTTAAATGTTTGGTAAGAAGGAATTATGTTAGGTAGAAGGCGACATGGGTACCGCTGCCCCGGGAACCATTTATTGGATAACCAACGCCTCTGCCACAGGTCATCCGAAGTGGTTCGCTACGTTTGGTGATTTAGAGGTTTGTCCGGGTCTTGGCGACGGATGTATCTACCCATTAGCTGCATGGCAGGCCAGATCAGGATAGACTGGTTGAAGGAGACCCTGTGACCTCTCAAGCAGAACTCTTTTGGAACACCGCCTTGTACCGCAGTGGGAGGGATGGATTCATATGTCCGTCACTCCTGGACCCACTGACTCCCAGATTCCTACCCATCCTTCATTCCTTATTCTTCCCAGGACTTCCTCTCCTTCCTTTCCTTTAGACCCTCCACACAGCATCTTAAGTTGACATAGGCTCCTATCTAAAGAAAGCTATTGTAAAAAAGAAAAAGAAACATTTGAAAAGTGAGAAGTTTTTAAACAATTTTGAGTTCAAAATTGTTACTATATTTAAATCTTGTTTTTATGACGCTCCGATTTTTTAAACTATTTTATTATAAAAGGTATCACATTTTAGCAATGGAAATGTTCTTAAATACGCAGATATAGTCTGTATTAGATTTATGATTTTAAATTCATATTTTTTGAATGAGAAATAAGTCATTTTACCTGCCAAACTATTAAGATCTTCTGAATAAATTTCGCTTACGAACACAGCTCAATTCTAGGAAGTCTACCAACAAATTGGCTTCAATTAGTGAAAGTTCGCTCAATCATAAATTTCACCGTGAATTCTGCATAATTGCAATAACAAAGCTTTCAATGGTTAGTTTGTTTCCAGTTCCGATTCTGACAACCGATTGAACTAGCTGACCCAACAATAACATCCTTAAACGGTCCAACTATCTAAACCAGAACTTTACCCGATGGGAGGCTGCAGCAAATCCTCGAATCTTGCTGCACGGCAAGTTAAACAATTATCTGAACTTTAACACCTTTACGTTTTCCTCCGGCAAGTTTTATGTATTCTTTTGGTCTTGTTTAACTCCGGTGTTTCAACTTATAACTTTCCCGTTCGGAAAGCTTGCCAAAGCCGGGTATTTTCATTAATTTTCAAAACTATTTCGGTCTCGGGGCTTACGGCTTGATACCTCGGTTTTCCGTATTAGTTAAGATATCCGAGATAAAACCGCGTGATACCTGGAATATTTGTACAACGTAATGCCTCGTTAGGTATTAAATCTCATAATATTGTTCAATCTTACGTGGTTTCTATGTTATCGTTATATTTAGGTTTGCTGTAAATCACAACTTTACTATAACCAATCACATAGGTAGTATGTTTTCCCAGTTTTTGGCTGTCCTTACGATATAACTTAGAAAATCTCAGATCTGTAGGAATACGTAGGTACATTTGTCTTTAATCATACCATATTTAATTGTATTTATTCGTATACTTCATAAACTTAAAAAAATATATTATTAGTGATTAATCTTAGTTTTATAACTACTCAGAAGATGCTCCGAGGAACTAGCGTCATTGATCCCTTCGGCACCGGTGCATAGTCGGGAAACACGCCAAACGCGTGCCCAACATTTGTACATGGTTGACATTTGTCACATGAGAACGGGTCGTTTCTTCGACTCGTTCTTGTGTTCAACAGCTCGGCTGTGGCCACTGTGTTTCCTCCTTCCTACAACATGGGTCTCTTCAAGACCAATGTTCATTCCTTCCTCTCCTCAAAAAGACCCACCACACAGCATCCCAGATGACATAGGCCCTGAGGGAAATTATTTTCCTCAGGGCCTCCTGTGTGGAGTTAATGTAAAAAAAAGGATAGGAAGTTCTGGGAAGGAAAAGGGTATGAGGGGTGGGTAGGAATCTGGGGGTCAATGTGTCTAGATATGACGGACTTATGAATCCATCTCTCCAACTACGGTCGGGAGAAACCGGCTAGAGAGTTCTAGTTTAAGTCTCCCTCAACCAATATCTCTCGATCCGGCCCGCCATGCAGTAGATGGGCAAACGCCCAATTGACCTACACAAACCTCACCCCATGAACCCGGGCACCCCTGCCAACCAAACGTAGCTCGGGGTGACCTATGGCAGGGGTATTGGTTATCCAATAAATGGTTCCTGGGGCGGTACCCATATCCGCCTACCAAATTGAGCATATTCACGAATATTCGCTCAGTAAAAGTCTTCTCAACGTCTTTTTTCGATATTTTTTTAACACCTTAACTTCCAATGAAAATTACTTAGATATATTTACATATGTAAATAATACTTTTATCCAGTTGTTTAAGGAGGCTCAATTACTACATCAAAATGGCAATATATAATATGAACATTTGAATAAATAATTTACGAATCATACCTGAAGTGTGTTAGTTTTTTACAAGCAGCGGAAATATGACTTACCATTTGGGTAATTAAGCTGTCAATTTAACTGCAATTGGATGGTCTCAATCGAAAAGCCAATAGGAATTAATCTGTTTCGCCAACCGGCTGTTGATTGAAGCTGTTTGATTTATATGCAACCTGTGTCTGACAACTTACGAATACAGGCCACATTATTATTATTAATCTCTTCCCGGTAGAGCTTTGACCGAAATCAGGTTTCAAAGCTAACAGACGTTAATGTACATTGTACATAAACCCACATGATGCCAAATAAAACATATTTCATCAGCGGTAAAAGGATTTCAATGAGCTTATATCACGTCATTTAGTCATTTAAAAAGCGATACCGCCTATTTATTTCAGTGTTGATTAAAATTCAAAACTTTTTGATGATCTATCTAACAAAAAATATACTTACAAACCATAAAGTTATCAACATATTTGGAACAAGTGTATAATTTTGACTAAATGAGTGTTTTATGTGAATACAGCACAAGAGTCCCAATTGCTCCCAACTGCATGGAGCAAGTGAGACTATGGCATCTCTAATTAGGGTATGATGTCTGGTTGAAGGTACTAGTGAGGGGAATGAGATGGGGAAGAGGAAGTGGGGAAGTATCTGGCTATTCAGATCTGGTTACCAATTGCGGCTATTACAGCCATTTCAAGCCATATTTCACCTACACCAGGGCGATACTAAGAGTATCTTCCACGCTGGAACGTACCGCAAATCCTATCCTATTAATATTATAAAAGCAAAAGTTTGTATGGATGTTTTTTGTTACTCTTTCACGCAAAATATACTGAATGGACTTTAAAAATTCTTTTACTGATAGAAAGCTACATTATTTGCGAGTACTATAGGCTGTATTTATTGGTAAGCTCTGGCGTTATGAATAAGCTTTGGCGTTATGAAATTATTTATCATACGTTTTCTGTCCCTATATAAATCGATTTATTGCAAACGTCAGAAAAAAAGCAAACCAATTATCGCATTGGAAACGATTTTTTTTTTAATTAAGCAATTCACCCTAAAAAGAGTGCTTCGTTGGCGTCGTACATAACTATCTCTAAAAATAAATCACCGAAATGTATGTATGCGCATTGCGCATAAATCCAAACGACTGCACCAAATTGGATAATTCTTTTTTTTGTTCGTTATTTTGTATAAAACACCATTGAGTTCTGACGTTATGAAATTTGTATAAAAAATTATAATAGGTGGCACGTGAGCAATTTGAAAACTGAACGTTTCGGGAATGAATGTGTGGAATGCGATCGGTGAGAGGGGGGTGTGGGGAGGGGGGAGGGGGTGTTGGGAGGGTGTTGGTGGAGGGGGGAAAGGGAGGGGGAGGAGGGAGAGGAAGGGGGTTAGGGGAGGGAGTGGGGGGAGGGAAGGAAGGGGAAAGGGGAAGGATGGAGGAGGGTGTGGAGAGGGGTAGGGGGTGGGGGTTTGATGGGTGGAGTGGTGTGAGGAGAGGGAATGTGAAGGGGTGGGTGATGAGGGGAGAGGTGGGTGGAGGGAGAGGGGGAGGGGGTTGATGGGGACGTGGAGTGGAGAGAGGGAAGGTGGAGGAGGCGGAGTGGGGTGGGAGAGGGGGCAGGGAAGGAAGGGGGATGGATGGAGGAAGGTGGGTGGAGGGGTATGGGGTGGGGGAGGGGGAGGGGTCGGTGGAGAAGGAGGGGAAGGGAGAGGGGGTTGATGGATGAGTGGTATGGGGAGAGGGAAGGCGGAGAAGGGTGGAGGGGGGAGGGGTGGGGAGGGGGGGGAGGGGGGGGGGGGAGGGGGGTGATGTGGGGAGTGGAGTGGTGGGAGGGGTGGGTGGAGGGGGAGTGTGAGGGGGTTGATGGGGGGAATGGAGTGGGGAGAGGGAAGGTGAAGAAGGCGGAGTAGGAATCCCCTAATACCATGCGAGCGAAGCTGCGGGAAAAAGCTAGTATACTATATATCGTTTAAAATTAATGAATTATGAAATAACACAAATAAAATTTATTTAGGAAAGCCGAAAGTTGAACCAGCGACCTTCTGTTAGCTAGTGTAGAGCCTCACTCCTCGACCATGGAGACCTCAGAGGTGGTATGCAAAGTGATTTGTTTTCATTTAATACATATGAAATATTAAAAATCCTTATATATAAAAAATATATAATAATTACATTACCTGTACATAATTATCGATCATTAAATTCTTACGGACTGCTTTTGAAAAGAGTAACTTCATTTCTCACGCAAGGATTTAGCGAACACGTGTTTAACTTTTTTAGCAAGGCGTGGTACTAATACGTCAATTGTGCCAAATGTGTCCCTAATTAAAAGACCATTAAAATACCAGTATCCAAATATTATACATACACTAATATCATCGTTGGCAACCAAAGCAAGTTATTGTGGGCTGGTATTGGCTATCGAAAGGCTTGCACTTTCGATCAATTTAATTATGCAAATTATTAATGGATTAAATCTTGCTTGAAATACGATACATAAAAAATACTACTTATTCAAGGACCATGCTGTAGGTAGTTAGTTTCCTTGAGGTTTTTTTTTCTAAATGATGAATATCTATACACCTACATTAAAAACCGTTATAATATTTCCTCTGTAATTGTTTTTTCAGCTTGAGCGTGCGGTTTACCCGGACGTCAGTACATTTTGTAGAGTAGCGTGCGGTACACCACATACACTGTAGCATGCGGATTACCAGCATATTACTCAAAAGCGTACTGTCTAATATTTGCTTTACATTACACGGTCTATAAGGACTATTTTCTAAAAAAAAAACCTTGTTCTTCATAATACAGTGGTAGATTTTTACAACTTACATTCAGCTAGTATAAAGTAATTCATAATTGCTTGCGGAAGAGTTTTACAAGCTTTTTAAAACCATTTGTTGCATAACCAACACCCCAGTCATAGGTCACCCCAAGTAGGTCGCTAACTTTGGTGACTTAGCAGGGGTGCCCGGGTTGCGTATTTACAAAACCTATACCGATTCAGTTTACAATTTACAGTTGACAATTTACATTTTAAATATACCTCTATATTGGTTATTTTTTATCACATTGCAAAAACAAAAATTGTTCTAAAATCTAGATAAAATAATCTTTCTTATGTGTATATTAGAAATTAATAATTTTATTTCTAAATATTTAAATTTTGATATTGAAAATTTAAAGCGACTGAAACGCGGTAGGGATTGTAAATACGCGCCCGGGTTTATGTGGTCAGGGTTGTCTAGGTCTTGGCATTTGTCCACCTACTGCGTGGCGGGCCAGATCAGGAGAGACTGGTTGAGGGAGACTTTTTTACTTCTCCAGCAGGACTCTCTCGACCGATCGACTTGTACCGTAGTGGGAGGGATGGATTCATACGTCGCCACTCCTTGACCCCCAGATTCCTACCCACCCCTCATCCAAAAATGTCTCCTTCATTTCTTTAAAAAGACCCTCCACACAGCATCCCCAAAGATGAAATAGGCCCTTTTTTTACATGAGCTCCACACAGGAGGCCCTGAGGAAAATAATTTTCCTCAGGGCCTATGTCATCTTTGGGGATGCTGTGTGGAGGGTTTTTTTTAAGGAAATGAGGGAGAGGAGAGTTCTGGGAAGGAAAAGGGTTTAAGGGGTGGGTAGGAATCTGGGGTTCAGTAAGTCCTGGTCATCCGCCTCCAAGACCTAGACAAACCTCACCCCATGAACCCGGGCACCCCTGCTAAATCACCAAACGTAGCGAACCACTTGGGGTGATCTATGGCAGAGGTGTCGGTTATCCAATAAAGGTTCCCGGGGCGGCAGTACCCATTCCCGCCTCCCAAATTGCCCTCATGGGAATAAAAAAAACACTTCGTCGAAAATAATTAATGCAAATAGTGTGTACAAATACGAATTGTTTGTCCATTTCCTCTGCCTACCCCATCGGAGAAACATGTTAGTTAGCGAGTAGGCATACCTACCTATCGAATCAGGTGACTTCTAAGTAGGCCGTTCACTAAAGTTCATCAAGTCACCCGAGGTTGACAGCGCACCATAATAGCACAACTTTATTTATTTTGTTAAAAAAATATTTTTCTGAAACAGTGGCCAAACAATTTTGATTTGCATTTATTTTTTGCTGTTTACTTTTGCAGACACTGGTTTGATTATCTTGTCACATTTACGTTTGTTTTTTTTATTAATCAATTCAGTGCAAATATTTAAACACCTGCGCGTAGGTTCAATAATTTACATGAACGAATTAGCTTAACCAAGTTGTTAGAACACGTTTCAAAACGATTACCATCACTATTACGAGGGTATTACCAGAGAAACCCAGAAATATATCATTTTTAAATCAGATTTTAGACGTTTTGACTCTTTTCCACAAAAAATTATAAATGGATTTCGAAAGATTGTACTTTTATCTAGCATTCGCATGTTTTAAATTTTGAGAAAAATATGTTTATTTTTAGTATAATAAGGTTATACCATAGGTCGTTGGCAGATTTGTTAAATTTTCAAAAAAGATTTTGTATTATACCACACCCATTTCAAATCATATAATCATGCAATAAAATAAATCAATACATTATCTGGATATCGCATGTTTTAGAATTTTAATTTTAAATATAAAATATAATAAATAAAAAAATGTATTAACGGCTTATGAGGTTTAACGTTTATTCATCTGTAAATTCGGCACTGCACTCTTACCATCCGGTGTTTGTTGAATCTTGTATTTCGTTATTATTTAATAATAAAAATAAGGACCCCTTCGAACAGACAGAATATAACTTTGTTTTAATTCCACTTTATTATTTCTTTATCCAACCGGTTTCGGTTCGTCCTGAACCTTCATCAGGGGTGAATAAAAGTGAATAAAACGGAAACGAGCGACACTAAAAAGAGACAAACACTTTCATCTATAGGAATTAGCCTGCGAGAGTATGAGACATTAATAAAATGTTTATTTAATTCACGGGTACTCGGTTCTAATATGATACGACAAATCCACCGTCCCACGCAAGTCTCCGTTGGTGTAGTGGTATAAAGAGCCTGTCGAACCTAAGCGGCCAGATATTCAGCGTGCCAAGGATCAAAAAAAAAAAAAAAATTGTTTTTGTAAAAATCAATATCCAATCTTCAAACCACTCCAAATGAACGGGTAAAAGAAAGCGACATCTAGCGACTACGAAGAAGAAAGCACAAATACTAATAAGATGACTAATATATAGGAAAAGGTGCACTGAAATTCGACGACAAAAATATGGAAAAAATCACCCTTCACATTGATAAAAAAAGTGCTTCGTAGTCTCCCCACTCTTGTCCACTTTAGTTTTCTGACGGTTTCACGTCTAGCGCGTGTGAATTGCACTCTCTCATTTTTTTCAACTGGGAACTATCTCAAAAGCTCTCTTATATAGATTTGTTTATCATAATATCACATTGAGGTTAAACGAAACATACGTTATAATCTACGCTTTATCAGATGACGCTTATTTAAATATTTTAAGAATAAACATTTTGTACGAGTTATTATGCTTTAATATTAAGATGAATGATTTGTTAAGATTACAATCATTTGACATTTGCGTTTTTTTACGTGCCACAATATTGTTTCAATAATAAGGAACTCCAGTGAAAAATATTATGGCTTTAAAAAAATATGTTCGTATATACCAATAAACGCTGATTCTGATTATATAAGTTTTATTTAATAATATTAAACGCAGAGTTTTTAATCAATTATTAAAAAGTTCCTTTTTAATCGGGTCGTGAAAATACGCCGTCAAGTTGGCATTATTGAAATTTTAGTGGTGACGTCACAGTTCGACGTGTCGTGACGTCACCGTAAAGTCATTCTATGGGAATGTATGATATGACACAAGTCATCGTATTAATTTATTCCTTTATTTACATACTTTCTATAGAGATTTAGTTGTTGTGTTTATTGAAACATTATTTAGCCCTAAATAATGTTTCAAAAATAAAGGTATCTCTTATTAGTTTATCTCTATGATTGAAAATATTCAAAAACTACTGCAGAAAAAAATCGTAATGCTTCTTCTAGGGAGAATACTTCGAACAACGGAATTCAAAATGGCGGTAGTTGATCAGCTGATTGCCCGATTCTATAGTATTTTTTCAGGAGTGATAACGTCACACGATACATGCGGTGGTTTTCGGGGGTCCTGAAAAATTAAAACTTTGACAATTATTTTAACTATTAAAACTAACTCTAAAAATAATCATAAAAATGCAGTTATTTAAGTTAGAAGATCATTATTCATTACAAAAAACAAAAAAAAATTGGACTGGAGTTCTCTATTGACATTCGTATTCAAGAGAACATTTCAACGACATCTGTAATCTGTGGTGTTCTATTCGAAGTTCAAACGGGCACTATACATTTTGGTATTCCTGAATTCACATAGAGACCGCCAAACAACCACTTCGTGATATAAATATATATTTTTAATTTATAATCGACAAAAAACCAAACGTCTTATTATTTCAAACCAACATTTTTAAAAATGATATTCACCTTTTTTACATGATTTGAGGAAATTGTTCAGCCCGTTTCCACATTAAATTTGTTTTTATTTTCCAAATAGTGCATAAACTCACTAATAATTAGATAACTGTTCTGGTGGCGATTTATCATGTTTCTAGAACTTGTTTATTGCTGATTACCATCACTTTTACAGGAATAGAATTGAGGAAATTGTCTCCCCTGGGAACCATCTCAGATTCGTTCTGTCAAGTTTAACACGAGAGATGGATGTAATGGTGTCAGGGTATTCTATTTCCAACGCACGTTCCTTATTGTGTTCTTCTCTCCTTACAAGACTTATTCCAACAAAAGATGGATAGTTATTTATTTTGTGTGTTCGAAGAAGTTTATGTAAAATATACTTTTTAAGGATCAATATATTGCTAAGGGTCTGAATAAAATGCACGATTAGTAATTTGATATGCATTGTAAAAAATGCCAGCGGCATGGCAACAGCTCTCGGGTTCCTGTAAGCTTGTAAACGGGACGCCACCCTTTTGCAAAGAGCGTGAATAAAAATAATACGTTTACAAAAAATAATACGTTTGCCTTTTTTCTTTTTAATACGAAACCGTTTTCTATCTTTTTAAAATTAAATGCATCTTAGGATGTGTGATAGTTCGGCTAAGCATGCATAGATAGCTTTTAGCAACAATATTGTAGTTGATAATTTAAAGAGTTGCCAGATTAACGGTGTGCCCAAACCAAATCGTTTGGTGGGCCACAAAATATTACTGAGCTTAGATGGGCAACACAAAGGACAGGTAAGGGGGGATAGTTGCAGAAATGCTGACTAACATTATAATGATAAAGGGATGAACTACTAATATTTTAATACTTTATCTTCCACTTGTTTGTCCTTGGTGCTTTTAAGTTTTTAAAAAATTGACGCATGTTTAAACGGCGAGCTCGCTCTCTCGCTTTCCATTAAGAGCTCGTTCACATTGAGATATAAATATAAAAGATCATAGCACGCCATATATCGCTCTCCATACAATCCCTTCAGATCGTTCACACCTGAGCGCTTTATGCGCACATCAACCATAGACAATGCACACCTTACGCCGTAACCGCTCCTGAGGCGATATGCCAACAGTTAAGCGCCCCCCACTCCGACGAAAACAGGAGAGGGGGTCATTTTAATTACGGAACTGCCTAGACCGGTGGATGACAGATGTCAAATTGATAGATTCAGTACAAAAAATGCGCATTCCGTGGCAGCTCGCTAATTCATCTGACCCCCTCTCCTACCAGAGGAAGAAATATTTGATCAGCGTCGTGTGAACGGCACGAAACATAAGCGCTCACGCTTCAACTGATATCTGCTCGCGGTTATATTCGATGTCTGAGCGGGTTTTTATGCACGTAACTATGTGTGTCAATAAATCAAAAACCTCATCGAGTGTCCGAGGTCTAATAACAAGAAACTTCTAACTTCACAAAATATAATATAAATGTAATAAATTTAAGAAAACTATTTTTTTTAATGAATACCAATATCTTCCTTTTGGGCCGCAAATAATCTTCAACTGGGCCACAGGTTGGGCATGTCTGGTGTAGGCATACACTCCCAAGTGATTAATTAGCATTCCAGCGGTATTCAAGTTCTGTAAGTTTTTAGAATTGCTAGATGCAGAACATTGGTCTCCCTTCCTCATTCCAAATATAAAGACGATTGTTCTTCATTATCGTACCTTTTTATCGTTTGAACCGGCGCGCGGCGTTTTCTTCACGACAGCTTATTTACGCAGTTGCAGTAATAAGTGAATTTCTTGCTAATTTATGCAATATTTTGTAAAAATTCGGTTTCAGTATTGTAAATTGAAGTTTAGATGATAATGAAAAGATGTGCTAATCTCTGGACAGCATGAACTAAGAGGGTTGCAGAAGTTTTGCGCGTTTTGAATCAAATATAATCCATAGTAATCGATCATCCAAATTCGCGTTAATGATAATATTACGTCCACCAACCGTCTTCTTTAGCTCTAAGACACCAAAAATCACACAAATTAGTTCTCTTCTGAATATAATTATGATTATTGCACTAATAATAACATTTGCTATCCGCATATTATTGGCGTAACAATGTCAACATTGTGGAAATCAAAGAGGCCTCACGCGTCCGTGATTTTATTTATTTATTTATTTATTTATTAACGCCCTTTTTCGGGGCTTTTACATTACATATGAATAATAAGAAAATACAAAGCATTCAATGTACATAACTGAACTGTTTCAGTAACAATATTTTATATTGGTTTAAACATAAATTGAAGATGTCCACTGACTTGGTATAATTGTTTCCCTCCATTAGTATTCTGGGCAAAGAAGAATACATATGGTAGTTAGTTCCAGAATTTCTACACTGAAATAAATCTTGACTTCTAGTATTCTAGATATTCAAAGGCATCGTAATTTGTTGCTTCGAATACTGGGGCGAGTATTATCATTTCCCAAGCAGTTAGCTTTACGAAATGTACGAATCATTGGATCAATCACTCCGTTCAATTCCCTTCGGACACGGGTATGTGAATAAGGCATAATGCAATTTACCCGACTTGGTATCGTTTTCTTGCTGTGATTCCCACTTAGGTATTATTTTTCTTTCGATGTAGGTACGTGGTTTTTTAATGTGCTGAGATCACACGAGTCCCAATGGCAACCCAAGTTTTGGGGAATGGGCAGGAGAGATTGCGGGGAAAGAAAAATTTTGGGAAATACCTCGTACCGAAGTATTTACATCTACTTACCAAACAAAGGTATTACAAGCATTTTCTTACCAGGACGATTAATGCAGTAGGAATGTGAAAAATTGGGATTGCGTAATATTTAATAATTGAATTGTAAATATTTATTATTTACACATGGAAAAAAACATTAAAAAGATAAATATAATAACATTGTGAAGGTCCGCCTAACTCATGAATCTTAGGTAAATAAATATAAATTTTTAACGTGATCTGATAGAAGTGTTGCATTTTTCTCTTATTGACCCTTTTTAGATCTGAGCTTTTCGAGCAAATTGAGTCAGAACGATTTGTTGAGGCGATTTGATAAAAATCTGTTCCTCGTTGGTATAATATCTGCATAATAAATAGCTGACGAAGTGTAGACCCAGCTCAAATAGTTTTTTTAACTGAAAAAAATAGAAAAATGTCAAAACAAAAAAGTCAGTCGGACCATAAATTCATAATTCTTTGGGTTCATGTCTTCTTCTTTTTAAAATATTTATTTATTAATTTTTATTTTTTACCTAATGAGTAAAACATCTAATAATAATATTTAATTAAATGAAAACAATATTAGCGAAACACCATCGAAAATCTGAAAACAGAAAAATATGAATAAGATACGGTCACATCTGGACTCGAACCCAGGACCTTCGCCTTGCCGGGACGCAACTATACCAACTGAGCTAATGCGTCCCTATCCGATTTGGTCATATTTAACTGTATCATACTTCGATTAAGAACTACCAGGAACTACCAACAACATTTTCTTAACGCATGTTTTTATCTATTGCAAGATTAAAAGCTTGCAATAGTACATAAAGGTTTGGATTGAATCATTCAAAAGCTGTCTTTATCTATTGCAAGATTAAAACCTTGCAATAGTACATTAAGGTTTGGATTGAATCATTCAAAAGCTGTCTTTATCTATTGCAAGATTAAAACCTTGCAATAGTACATTAAGGTTTGGATTGAATCATTCAATTTTTTTTTATTTTTTTTTATTAATTTACATTTAAACCCGCTAAACTACTTATGTAGTTTGTCAGCAGGTAACATAATGACAACATTGGTACATTTTCAAACATTGTATACATATAATTTTATAATTTTGATGCTAAATATCAATTAAATAGATTATTTAAATTACGGAAATAGTATATACATGTAAGTAGCACTAGAAGCCTTAAATAATAAAAAAGTACAAATGGATTTAGTATGATATGACATAATAAAAAATTAGTATGTTATATAATAAAAAAGTACAAAAGGATTTAGTATGAACAAATGAAATATAATCACAAGTAAATTAAGAGTTTCATATAGAGTTTCACAGTAGGTATTACAAAAATTGTAATGAATTTACCAATTCCTTCAATGTAAGTTTCAATAAAGAATACAAGGACTTCGGTAGGGCATCAATATAAATCATCCCTATCTAATAGCCATTTCCTTAGTTTATATTTGACTTTACCATTAAAAACGTTATTATTTTTGATTGTCATTGGTAGTTTATTGAATATTTTGGGTACAATATAGTTTAGGGTCCTTTCACCGTATTTATTGGTACATTTCGGAACCACCAATCCTTCATTTTGAGTGAATCTTGTATTATGTTTATGGTAAACTCTTTCCCTGTCCAAGACTCGTACAATATTACACGTTGACTTATAATATTATAAAACAATAATCCTCTGACAGGTAAAACATTTAGAGATTTGTATATTAATTTAGTGTCACTTCAGAAATATAGCAGACAATAAAAATATAAATACGTTAAGAGGAACGCATGCGCGGCCCATTTCTGTCCGTTTCATTCAAATCTTAGATTTGGATTTGAGTTCAAAATAACCAACCAAACTAAAATAATATTTTTGTAATCAAAAGGTATATCAAATATCTAGTTAGGATGTGAGCTACTTTATTTATTTTTGTTTTAAATTATAAGATATAGGCCATTAAAAGCTGTAATATTTCTGGATTTCAGAGGCGATTTCGGCAATTATTTGTGAGTAAATGAAAAACAATAAAAAATTTTTTTAGTATATTTATCATAGAAATATGATGAAATATAAAATAAAAAATAAAAACTCATAAAAAAATCATTTTGATGGGTGTAAATTAAAAATACAAATTACCTATTTACGGCGGAATAAAAACTAGTCGTTTATATATTAAAATTACTTCCCAAAAAATAAATTTTTAAGAATTTTTTATTTTTTATTTCATTTTTCATTGTATTTTAAAAATAAATATAGTAAAAACTAATTTTTTATGTTTTACTTTTACTTACAAATAATTGCCAAAGTTGCCTCCAAAATCATGAAACACTAAAATCTTTAATGGCCTACATCTTATAATTTAAAGCAAAAATAAATAAAGTAACTCACATCCTAACTATAATATTTCATATATCTTTTGATTACAAAAATAATTTTTCAGTTTGGTTGGATATTTTGATCTCAAATCGAAATCTAATATTTGTATGAAACGGGCAGAAATGGGCCGCGCATACGTTCCCCTTAAGAAAATGAAGATGATGTTGGTAGTTCATCGAAGTATGGATACAGCGGATATTGCGCCCCGGTAAGGCGAAGGTTCGAAGATTCTTGGGTTCGTCCCAGATGTTACTGTATCTTTTTCTGTTTTCAGATTTTCCATTGAGTTTCGCTAAAATTGTCTTCATTAAATTAAAAATTTGTTTATTTATTGCTATGTTGTTACCAATTGTAACTAAATATTTATTTGGATTTGATGTAAATTACTGACGCCTTAAGAGCGACAATGTAGTAAAGACTTTATGTCTTTGTAAGAATTTGTCTATTGAGATTTAGTCGGACAATAAACATATCTTTATTTATGTTTGATTAAACTTTATGCAATAATGTTTAACTTATCTGATCAGTAAATGAATATTCAAGCTTAAACCATTGGCATTAAAAAACCATTATTATTCGTAGGTTCTATAAATAACACATAATTTATTTATTTAATCAACTCTAAATTCAACGAAACTCGTTTTCGGTAATGGGAAACTATCAATATTTTGTAATCGATTTCCCATAGATTTATCCCAATTTTAATGAATATTATCGGTAGCGAATCGATAAAATTTTATCACCAATAAGAATAATTTGAATAGTAACGACTGTTTCATAGACCTACTACCTGTTTTTTATTGTAATAGAATATTATTGTACAAGACCTGTAGGCCTGCACAAAAACTGTAAACAATAAGCGCCGGTACACAGAGACGCCTGACAATTCCAATGTCTTGATAGAGATGTATTCTCGCTTTGACAGCTGTTGAAGTTCCGCAGTAGAGTATCTGGTTATCGAAGCATCCATGCTGAGTATCTTCCGCCACGCATCGTGAGATGGAATGCTCTTGCATCGGAGTATGTAGGCTGCGCTGGATGCTGGTTGTGTATTATGTGAGATGGGCTGCGCTCCAGATGATGTATATTCTCGAGTTTGTTATGTATCCAAGGGAACAGAATCCTAGGCGGGGGCGGTCACAGCAACTCTTAAGTAGGCCGGCTTTTCATTGCATGGCGGTGGGTCGCTCGCATCCTAGGCTAGGGCGGTCGCAGCAACTCTTTAAGTGAGCCGGCTTCTCATTGCATGGCGGTGGGTCGTTAGCATCCTAGGCTAGGGCGGTCGCAGCCACTCACATCTTGATTGGCTCCAGGGTATCGGTCTGCATTCTATTGGGCGTGCTGCACGTGGCATCATGATCAGGTAGGTCTGCGTTTTGAGGAGCCCAAGGATGGCCGTGGGGCTTAGGCGTTATCATCAGGGCAGAAAGATGCAAGGGGGCCCCGGGCTAGCAGCCCGGAGCCAGATGGTCAAGGGTAGCGCAGCGACTTCAAGGGCTTGGTAAGAATCAGCAAGTTCAAAGGAGTCCAAGGATGGCCGGGGCTTCGGCGTTGTCTTCAGGGCAGAGAGATTCAAGGCTCAATGCAAGGGGCCCCGGGCCAGCAGCCCGGAGCCAGATCGTCAAGGGTAGCGCAGCGACTTCAAGGGCTTGGTAAGAATCAGCAAGTTCAAAGGAGTCCAAGGATGGCCCGGGCTTCGGCGTTGTCTTCAGGGCAGAGAGGGCTAGCAGCCCGGAGCAAGATGGTCAGGGCTCAGGCGTCAGCGTTTTGTAGGTATTATCCCATCGGGTGCTTGAGGGAAAAAGAGTTGCGTCCTGGAGCCTCGAAAGGTGATGGCGAGACTGACGTCTTGAGGTTCCAACCGGTGTCGGCGAGACTGAGGTCTTGAATTGAGCAGCGTTTCGATGTCGAGGATCTTGTGGTAGTAACTGTGTAGAGATGTTATTCCGATCGCTGATGGTGAAGACTGAATGCCAACTGCTTTCTTCGCAGACCTTATATAGTGGCAGGTTAGTCGGTTTCACAATATTTTAAATTCATGCAATAATTCCTATTTCCGCGTGAGTCATCTCATGTTGTAATTTCACGTTGTGCAACAAAATAATTTATATTTTTGGGAGCATGAATCACCTCATATTAAAGTGTTGAGAAATCAATATTTCGGGGACGCGCCGTTCAAATGAAGAATATTTCCTCTTCGATAAAAATGCATGATATGAAATAACACGTTCGATATACTCCCTCCCGTGCAGCCGTGGCTGCACCCAGCTGTTTCGTCGAACGTGTCAGTCACCAACGATGTTCCGAGTTTCCGATGGAGGCGAGTTTGATCCCTGGTCGTATGGACTCTGGACTGGCTTATCAGGAAGAGAATAGGCGTCAGGGGACCGTCATCAGGTCATAGACTGTCAAGTCATTAATATGTGCGTGGGTCATCTGTCGTTCACAAAAATTTGACGTTCTGTAAGCGCCGTAAGTAGGGTATCTTTTTTTTGTCATCTTCTCATTGAGTGTGATGTCAAGGGGTTGTTTCACGGATCGTGTTAACCTCCATCAAGCTCCCCCCGTGTAAGGTTTTATTGGTGGTTAGCGACGCCAATTGATTCAAGGCATTGCTTGGGAATTTGCGCGTCTGTGTCCTAGCTTTAATGCCACTAGGATGCTTTTCATCTCGGAGTCAGCACCGTGAAATTTTGTCCCTTTTGACGGGGCAACGGTCTCCCCCCATCTGAGGAGACATTGAAATGTACCGTTGTTCTGGAAGGGTTTGCTTGCTTTGGCTGCGTCGATGAGGACCACTGTTCCGACCCTTCTGCTGTTTTGACAGGGCTTCCAAGGTTGGGCTATTGCTGCTTGGTTCCGAGGTGGGTTTCGTCGTACGGCTGTGGTGCGTGGTGTTGTGGCACGCTTGTAGGCCTTGTATGGAGCGAGTATCTGGTCGCTAGGTTATTTATACCATGTGAATTGCCCGGGTCTGCTGCGCACTGGGAATTGTTCTACTCTTGTAATGAGGAATGTACCGCTGCTAGGTTCACCGGGGTGCCTTTGAGGCACACACGGATGCTGTGCGTGACCCAGTATAGTTGGAAGTGCGGCTAGCATATGAGGCGGGCTGCGTTCCGGGTGTCATGTGGACTTGAGTCGCTGAATATCCGGCACCGGCATCCAAGGCTGGGACGGTCACAGCAAACTCGTGAGCAGGTTGGCTGGTCATAATCTGGCCGCGAGCTGCTGAATATCCGGCACCAGCATCCAAGACTGGGACGGTCGCAGCAAGCTCGTCAACTGGTTAGCTCACCATCATGTGGCCGTGAGCTGCTGAATATCCGGCACCAGCATCCAAGGCTGGGACGGTCGCAGCAAGCTCGTTATCTGGTTGGTTGGCATTATGTGGCCGTGAGCGGCTGAATATCCGGCACCAGCATCCAAGGCTGGGACGGTCACAGCAAGCTCGTCATCTGGTTGGCTCACTATCATGTGGCCGTGAGCAGCTGAATATCCGGCACCAGCATCCAAGGCTGGGACGGTCACAGCAAGCTCGTCAACTGGTTGGCTCACCATCATATGGCCTTGAGCGGCTGAATATCCGGCACCAGCATCCAAGGCTGGGACGGTCACAGCAAGCTCGTCAACTGGTTGGCTCACCATCATGTGGCCGTGAGCGGCTGAATATCCGGCACCAGCATCCAAGGCTGGGACGGTCACAGCAAGCTCGTCATCTGGTTGGCTCACTATCATGTGGCCGTGAGCGGCTGAATATCCGGCACCAGCATCCAAGGCTGGGACGGTCACAGCAAGCTCGTCAATTGGTTGGCTCACCATCATGCGGCCGTGAGCGGCTGAATATCCGCCACCAGCATCCAAGGCCGGGACGGTCACAGCAAGCTCTTCAACTGGTTGGCTCACCATCATGTGGCCGTGAGCGGCTGAATATCCGGCACCAGCATCCAAGGCTGGGACGGTCACAGCAAGCTCGTCATCTGGTTGGCTCACCATCATGTGGCCGTGAGCGGCTGAATATCCGGCACCAGCATCCAAGGCTGGGACGGTCACAGCAAGCTCGTCAACTGGTTGGCTCACCATCATGTGGCCGTGAGCGGCTGAATATCCGGCACCAGCATCCAAGGCTGGGACGGTCACAGCAAGCTCGTCATCTGGTTGGCTCACTATCATGTGGCCGTGAGCGGCTGAATATCCGGCACCAGCATCCAAGGCTGGGACGGTCACAGCAAGCTCGTCAACTGGTTGGCTCACCATCATGTGGCCGTGAGCGGCTGAATATCCGGCACCAGCATCCAAGGCTGGGACGGTCACAGCAAGCTCGTCAACTGGTTGGCTCACCATCATGTGGCCGTGAGCGGCTGAATATCCGGC
Organism: Limnephilus marmoratus; assembly: GCA_917880885.1. Classification (NCBI taxonomy): domain Eukaryota; kingdom Metazoa; phylum Arthropoda; class Insecta; order Trichoptera; family Limnephilidae; genus Limnephilus; species Limnephilus marmoratus. The sequence continues at coordinate 17,425,789 of OU862910.1, read as the reverse complement.
ACCAGCATCCAAGGCTGGGACGGTCACAGCAAGCTCGTCATCTGGTTGGCTCACTATCATGTGGCCGTGAGCGGCTGAATATCCGGCACCAGCATCCAAGGCTGGGACGGTCACAGCAAGCTCGTCAACTGGTTGGCTCACCATCATGTGGCCGTGAGCGGCTGAATATCCGGCACCAGCATCCAAGGCTGGGACGGTCACAGCAAGCTCGTCAACTGGTTGGCTCACCATCATGTGGCCGTGAGCGGCTGAATATCCGGCACCAGCATCCAAGACTGGGACGGTCGCAGCAAGCTCGTCAACTGGTCGGCTCACCATCATGTGGCCGTGAGCGGCTGAATATCCGGCACCAGCATCCAAGGCTGGGACGGTCACAGCAAGCTCGTCAACTGGTTGGCTCACCATCATGTGGCCGTGAGCTGCTGAATATCCGGCACCAGCATCCAAGGCTGGGACGGTCGCAGCAAGCTCGTCAATCGGTTGGTTGGCCATTGTGTGGTATGCTTCTACCATTATTGAAGCGATCTGAGCCAGTGGGTCGGCGTCATGTTGCAACCATTCTTGGTTGTGCTGAGTGTGCCGAATTAAGTTTCTTCGGCACCCATCTCCAGTGCGGTATGTTTGTCAGTTCATCCATCTCATCCAGTATATTGGATACGAAGGCAGAGTAAGCGCGAGGGTAGACGGTTCGTTGGTCACTTTTATTGATTCTGACCGAGGACATTAGGCCAAGGGAGTCAAAGGCAACGTTTGATATCACCAACTTTCTCAGGCGCGTGTTTGCTACTGTCGGTGAGCCCTCTGTGAGTGATCCATTCCAGTGCCGTTTGTGATACTATCCGTAAAGTATTTTGATTGTCACGCCCTTCCCGGGAGACCATTCGATGGGCATCGTCTTGCCCTAACAAGAGCTTCAGGGTGAAGGCTAGGCATCATTGGGCGTCTTGGATGAGTGCATGGCCTTGCAGCCGCTGCAAAGCGATGGCATCTCTACTCAGGCGTGATGTGTAGATCCGGCTCGAAGGACCAATTTGTACAAGACCTGTAGGCCTGCACAAAAACTGTAAACAATAAGCGCCGGTACACAGAGACGCCTGACAATTCCAATGTCTTGATAGAGATGTATTCTCGCTTTGACAGCTGTTGAAGTTCCGCAGTAGAGTATCTGGTTATCGAAGCATCCATGCTGAGTATCTTCCGCCACGCATCGTGAGATGGAATGCTCTTGCATCGGAGTATGTAGGCTGCGCTGGATGCTGGTTGTGTATTATGTGAGATGGGCTGCGCTCCAGATGATGTATATTCTCGAGTTTGTTATGTATCCAAGGGAACAGAATCCTAGGCGGGGGCGGTCACAGCAACTCTTAAGTAGGCCGGCTTTTCATTGCATGGCGGTGGGTCGCTCGCATCCTAGGCTAGGGCGGTCGCAGCAACTCTTTAAGTGAGCCGGCTTCTCATTGCATGGCGGTGGGTCGTTAGCATCCTAGGCTAGGGCGGTCGCAGCCACTCACATCTTGATTGGCTCCAGGGTATCGGTCTGCATTCTATTGGGCGTGCTGCACGTGGCATCATGATCAGGTAGGTCTGCGTTTTGAGGAGCCCAAGGATGGCCGTGGGGCTTAGGCGTTATCATCAGGGCAGAAAGATGCAAGGGGGCCCCGGGCTAGCAGCCCGGAGCCAGATGGTCAAGGGTAGCGCAGCGACTTCAAGGGCTTGGTAAGAATCAGCAAGTTCAAAGGAGTCCAAGGATGGCCGGGGCTTCGGCGTTGTCTTCAGGGCAGAGAGATTCAAGGCTCAATGCAAGGGGCCCCGGGCCAGCAGCCCGGAGCCAGATCGTCAAGGGTAGCGCAGCGACTTCAAGGGCTTGGTAAGAATCAGCAAGTTCAAAGGAGTCCAAGGATGGCCCGGGCTTCGGCGTTGTCTTCAGGGCAGAGAGGGCTAGCAGCCCGGAGCAAGATGGTCAGGGCTCAGGCGTCAGCGTTTTGTAGGTATTATCCCATCGGGTGCTTGAGGGAAAAAGAGTTGCGTCCTGGAGCCTCGAAAGGTGATGGCGAGACTGACGTCTTGAGGTTCCAACCGGTGTCGGCGAGACTGAGGTCTTGAATTGAGCAGCGTTTCGATGTCGAGGATCTTGTGGTAGTAACTGTGTAGAGATGTTATTCCGATCGCTGATGGTGAAGACTGAATGCCAACTGCTTTCTTCGCAGACCTTATATAGTGGCAGGTTAGTCGGTTTCACAATATTTTAAATTCATGCAATAATTCCTATTTCCGCGTGAGTCATCTCATGTTGTAATTTCACGTTGTGCAACAAAATAATTTATATTTTTGGGAGCATGAATCACCTCATATTAAAGTGTTGAGAAATCAATATTTCGGGGACGCGCCGTTCAAATGAAGAATATTTCCTCTTCGATAAAAATGCATGATATGAAATAACACGTTCGATATAATTATAAAAGATTGTAACTTACAATACAACTAATAAACCATGTGATCGATTTTTGTTAGAATATATACCTTCATGTCTAGAACGTATACCTACATGTAAGTTCGTTGACGTTGGAAAAAATTCTATCTTTAAAATAGTCACTGTTGCTTCTAAAGTACTTCTGAAGTATTTCAAAGAATTTTAAAGATTGCATTTTGTCGTCGGATACATTATGTATTAATCATTTATGTAATGGTTCAGCGGCTGAAAATTTTATAAAGTGTTTAAAAATGCACGTGAAAAATTGTTCGTCCGTACAAAGTGAAAAACATAACATGAAGTACTTAAAACCTTGGATAAATGATGGAATTATTAAATGCCTCAAAACCCGTGACAAATTGCACTACAAATGTCGAGAAGAGTTAAATAATATTCAATTGCTGAATTATTACAAAAGATATAGAAACTGGTGTACAAAAATTATAAAATATACAAAACAAGCATATTACAGAAGAAAATTGGATAACGTCAATGGAAATACCAAACAACAGTGGAAGATTATAAAGGAGGCTGTAAATATACGAAAGGAACAATTGTCTATAAAAAAATTAAAAATCAATAACAATATTATCTCAATTGAGGAGAATCCAAATATGATCACTAATCACGTAAATAACTTCTTCAGCGATATTGGTCCTAGATTCGCCAATAATTTGTGCAGCGCAAACAAAACTACCGAAAAGTGTCTTGTAAACAATTTTATACCTAGTACTCAAGTAACAGGAGACACATTTGAATTTAAATCTACTAACATTTATGAAGTTACAAAAGTGATACATGAATTAAAAATGTCTTTTTCCTGTGGTATTGATGGCTTCAGTACAATGGTGTATAAACAAAACGTTTCTGTATTGGCTGGTCCCATATCACATATTGTTAACATTAGTTTTAAAAATGGCGTGTTTCCCTCTCATTGTAAGATTGCTAAGGTTATACCTCTTTTCAAAGGTGGAGATCAGCTAGATGTTAACAATTATCGACCCATATCCTTGCTCAATACTCTCTCAAAAGTAATAGAGAGATTGGTAAAGTCAAGATTAGTTTCATTCTTAGAAAAGCACAAAATACTCTCCGACAATCAATTCGGTTTCAGAGAGAATAAAGGTACGAGTGATGCTGTATTGAAGGTACTGACCAAAGTTATAAGCACGCTGGATTATGGCAACAAAGCTTTAGCGGTGTTTTTGGACTTATCAAAAGCATTTGATACAGTTTCCCATGAATTGCTCCTTAAAAAATTATCATCTCTAGGCATTGATAGTACAGCAATGGGTTGGTTCAGATCTTATCTTAGTGATAGAACGCAGCAAGTAGAGATAAATAAAATATTAAGCAATGGTAAATCAATCTCCTTTGGAGTCCCGCAAGGTAGTGTGCTTGGCCCAATATTGTTTCTAATATATATAAATGATTTATGTAATCTGAATATTCCTGGTAACATCGTTAGTTTTGCAGATGATACTACCTTAATATTTGAGGGTAAAACTTGGGATGAAACATTTAACAAATGTAATACAGGTTTAAGAGTGGTAAATAGTTGGTTAAATAATAGTATTTTAACTTTGAACATACAAAAACCAAATATATCACTTTTAGCATTTCAAGTAAAAGTCAACCTTCCGCCACTCATAATTTAATAATACACAATTGTTTGCAAACCTGTAACTGCAACCCTTTAGAAAATGTAGTCAGCATCAAATACCTTGGCGTAAAAATAGATAAATTTTTAAGATGGAACGATCATGTTAATATGTTAGTAAATAATACTAGGAGACTAACCTATATCTTTAAAGAACTCAGACATATACTAGACAAGGAAAAATTGAAGACGGTTTATTTTGCAATAATCCAGTCTCTACTTTCTTATAATATAGTGTGCTGGGGATCTTGCCAAAAGACTTATATAGAACCACTTAACATTGCCCAAAAACTGATCCTTAAAGTTATGTTCAAGAAAAAATTTAGATATCCAACTCATATACTTTATAAGGAATGTAATGTCATGAATGTAAAACAGCTGTATATTACACAAACACTTGTAAATTTTTTAATAATATTAATATTGCAGAAAGAACTCAGCAAATTCGTACTACTAGAATTGGGTCTGGTCTTAACTTTGTGGCAATTCAAACTAAATCTTCTTTTGGTCAAAGAAATTACTTCTATTAGGCTCCACTCATATTTAATAGCCTTCCAGAACATATTAAGTCATCTAATTCCTTGTGCACTTTTAAAAAGATGGTTAAATTATTCGTATTAGCCGAGGATTGCCAATTGATTTTTTCTACATTGTCATTTCTAAATTAATAGCATATTGATTATTTATTACAGTATATTTACTGTTAATATATAATTTTTTTATTTTCTTCTTAACTAACCATTACATATTAATTTTCTAACCGAACCTAATTTTAAATATTATAGATTATACAACTTGCAAAAAAAAAAAGTTATTTCAAAGCTAATTTCAACATATGGTCACTCTACATGTTTTACGTTATAATGTATTTGTTCCTATAGTGCAATAGAGGCCCATTCTGTGAGAAATATTATTGTAACAATATTGTCTTTCAACACCTATATTATTTTGTGTACTCTATAAAATTGTTAATCTCAAGTCAAAATGAAGTTCAAAATTTCAATTTAAACAATAACACCTAAATTAAAAAGGTAAAGAAACAATAAATAAATAAGTATATAGGGGTTATCGTATCCCATAACTTTGTAAAAACTAAAAGATTACACGGATGGCATTTCTAAGGTGTCACTTACACTATAAAATACAATCATATTTTAATGAAAACGGGCACTTAAATGGAATGAAAACAATAATTTTGTGATCAAAACGGTTTCTTTCATATTTATTTCATAATTATTTGATAGTCACTTTAATATTTCATAAAAAAGATTCGCTCTAATGTAATCGCTTATAAATCTTTGTTTTTATCATTTTTTTTTTACACATATTTAAAAAAAAAACCTGAGGACATATATTTTTTTAATTTTATCTATTGTTGAAAATGGTATGAACTAATGATATAATTAATGATAACATTTTGTCTGATCTCTTAACACTTTGTTGTTAATTCATATACTTTTATCACTTATTATTCTCTCTGTTTATCATTTTATCTTTAAATTTTATTATTTTGCTTTTACTTAACTGTTTTGCATGACCGATATTTGCGTGTGTTATTTTTATTAAATTGTGAAATTATTAACCCCGATACAGGCGAACCCTAGTGGGGTTAATAATTACATGCTAAAAATATATGTTTATAAATTGTGAAGAAGCAATAAATAAATAAATAAATAAATGGTAATGTATAAGTTAGATTCTACAGAGTGATGTTTGACTGGACCTTAGTCTTAGTTCCTTTATTCAGTCTTTAACGTAAAACATAACAAAGTCTAAAACATCACTCTTATAATTGTATAATAATATAATCTCATAGTTTTGTAAATTAAATTTCTATGTTGAACATTTCACGAATCCGAACAATAGATCTTACTTTCATTTCGAATTTCGCCTCACAGAATTTTCTTGGTATTACCAATTTGATATTTACCCATTAATTCTAAAAAACTTCCCTGGAGGCAATACAATAAATTGAAATTTATCGCTATACCTCTGGCAGCCCTCAAAAATAACAAAGCAATTCGGAGAGTTAATATTAGATGTTTTAATATCGAGGGCTTTTCTCGAAAAAAGGAAATCATCTCCCCGGTTACAATGAGAACCTTCTTTTAATGCCACTATGGGTTTAAGAATTCAGGGAAAACTGACTTATAATATGCTTTGTACTTTGTGAGAGCTTTCAGGAAAGATGTCAGTGTTCGTTACACGATGAAGCTTTCGGCCAAATACGCTTTTAATTTTGAATATTTCTGTAGTCGACACGATAAAATTAATATTGCTTGAATATATTTCACACAATGTCCAAAAAACAGTTATTCGATTTACTTTAAATAATGGGTTTATAATATTTCAAAACAATTGTATACATTTTAGATTGTATTGCTTTATTAACTCTTTCTTAAAGTTTAAACGCACGTTTTTTACATTAGCTCCACACAGGAGACCCTCTGGAAAATAATTTCCTTCTGGGCCTACGTCAACTTTGGGGATGCTGTGAGTAGGTTTTTTTTAAGAAAGAAAGAAGATAAAATTCCGAAAGGAAAATAGTATGAGGGGTGGGTAGGAATCTGGGGTTCAATGTGTCCAGGTCATTCGCCGTCAAGACCTAGACAAACCTCACTCTTTAACCCGGGCACCCTTCCTAAATCACCGAAAGTAGCGAACCGGGGTGAACTATGGCAGAGGTGTTGGTTATTCAATAAATGGTTCACGGGGCTGCAGTACCCTTTTCCGCCTTCCAAATTGTAAGTTAGTGACGATGTTGTGATATTATATAAGACGAAATGTTCGTTATATAGATTGTAGTAATAAATTATTAATTTTTACTATTATTTGACACTAGTTGAGTGTTTTTATTTGCGATTAGTAGTTTGTGAAATCGATATAGTTTATACGAGTCACTGACTAATTTTTTCTTAAACTGGGCGATATGAGTTTCGAAATAATATTAATACTAAAAACCTCACTGTTTTTAGTCCAAATTGCGTGCCGTGTTTATTTGTTTTAATTTTTCCTGGAAAGTAGGTTCGTTGTAAAACAAACACATTCCACGGTATAAAATACCCCGTTAAACATTATATTATAATTTGAAAATGTTATCTTTACGTTGCCAAAAAAATACCACAGAATGTTCAGAAATTTCTTCGTGGGGAATTCTTCGCGTGTTTTGACTTTCTTGCGTTATATTTTATTCATGTGCCAAAAGATTTACTACGTGGTATAATTTTGTTTTGTTTCTCCCTTAGTCCTTACTGGCTTCAGCCCCCAGTATGACTCCTGACTCCTTAGCTCCTAAGATAACAATAACGTAGAGATATTCTGTTGGTAATCCGATGAAAAATGATCATTTTTATAAATTATATATACTACTAACTTACCCGACAAACGTTATTCTGCCATATAAATTATTTCTAGTGAATATTTTGGTTATTAAATAAAAGTGTGTGGGGATAGGATCTATAACAGACAGAGAAATGAAGCGCTGTAGACGAAGACTACCGATAAAATAAAATAAAACACCAACTAAAGTAGGACAATGAAATAAAGAAAATCAATATGAATTTCGAAGAGCAATTGAGTGTACGATATTTAACACAAATAAGCTCGATAGTTTGCCCACGCGAGAACATGATGCCGAATGAAATATCAAAATGACGCGACGCTTTTCATGAATGTCTTGCGCATGTGTAGATGGAATTCGATGAGGCGGACGTAGCGCCATCTGTCATTCAACAACATAAATAATTTCGTTCTGTTGTAAATACGAAAGGCGGTTAAATTTGTTCATACAAAAGTACTAAAATCTCGATCAAAAAATGGGAGGGTGGGGGTAGGACAGGTTTAAATTTGGGGTTTTAGGTATTTTTTATGCCACATAAAAAATTGTTTTTTTTTTCTGGGTAAGGAAACCCTAATCACCTAGCGGTATGAAATATACTTTAAAACATATTATCATACCTACCAAATATACATAAAAAATTTCATAAAAATCGGTCGAGCCGTTTCGGAGGAGTGCGACCACACCCCGTGACACGAGATTTTTATATATAAGATATACCAACATGTATTGAATTGAACTTTGCATATTCTAAATGATTTTTTCTCGTGAGTTCTACACGTTGACCAAATAGCTGATAATTCGATAGGTAGATGTGTTATGAAATTGACTTACGGGTGGGTGGCCTTCGTAATGATGATTTGTATGAAATGCCTGTTGTTTAAAAATCGATAGCTTTACAGTGTTAACAATTTTACTTTACAATTTTAACAATCCTAAAAAGTAATACCTCTATTTTGTAGTCCTATATACTCTGGTAACTGTCAGATGATTTAAAACCAACCATTTAAATAAATAAGGGTCCCGTTTTCGAGTGCGTATTAAATGATGTTATTAGTATAGTGTTTATTATTTTTGCTGGATTAAGGCCTGCTTGACAATGAAGTCCGGATTATTGCCAAGGCAATGGCGACAGTGGCTAGAAGTGGCAAGAGTCTTTTTTGTTGATAGGTACTTGTACCAACTGTCTGGAGCCACTTGGAATATGGCATCCCAACATATTGGAGTACGTTGTGAATTTGAAGATAATGGGAAAGGAACGGAGATTGAGAAGGACAAAAATAGGGTACCTGGCTACTCAGATCTCGTCACCAAACACATCTAAATGCGTTTCAAGCAAGTCAGATATTATATTTGTATGGCTGAAATCTAACCCGAAACCATCGACCAGAGAGATAATCCAAGTAAATTTATTTATAAACATTTAATCATTATTATCTGTTAGAGAAATATCTATTTGTCTACAGAAAATATTGTTTTCCTCTCCTTTATTTGATGGCAGAATCTCTCATGCCGCAATAATGAGAATAATAATTGATCAAAATGAAAAGTCAGCGAAGGAATTACAAGTTTCCCGGCGAACAATGAAACAAATCCCTTGTAATTCTTCCATGAATGATTGGCTCTTGCCTCATGAAGTTTGTATGAAATATCGATAAAGATACCAGCGCCGGTACTGCCAGTACTGCGAGTGTAGGCGGCGCCCATTACGGAAGCAATTTTCAGTCAAATTTGTCGGTTCGCAATTCGCTAGCGAACTTTTACACGCCGATTTATGACTTCGACGGGAGAGTGCAAGGCATTGTTCAATATTTGGGAGCGATAAATCACGCATTAATCAGGTACACAGGATATATGTTTTTGCAAGTCCTAACTTCATTCTTTGTTGGGTTGGAGTGAATATTTTCGAAACAAAATTGAGATACGATGAACTTTTTTGTCTTTTTTGATTTAAATTTTATTTTTTTTTTTTTTACATTAACTCCACACAGGAGGCCCTGAGGAAAATAATTTCCCTCAGGGCCTATATCATCTGGGATGCTGTGTGGAGGATCTTTTTGAGGAGAGGAAGGAATGAACATTGGTCTTGAAGAGACCCATGTTGTAGGAAGGAGGAAACACAGAGGCCGGCAAATCATTCCACAGCCGAGCAGTTGAACACAAGAACGAGTCGAAGAAACGACCCGTTCTCATGTGACAAATGTCAACCGTGTACAAATGTTGGGCACGCGTTTGGCGTGTTTCCCGACTATGCACCGGTGCCGAAGGGATCAATGATGCTAGTTCCTCGGAGCATCTTCCATTGTAATACCGGTAGAACAAGGATAGCATTCCCACCCGACGCCTGTGCTCTAAAGATTGCAATCCGTCTGTTAAGATGGGAGAATCTATCAAACGGACCGCCCGTTTCTGCACAGAGTCGAGGGTATTTTTCAGGTATTTTGGAGCTCCAGACCAGAGGTGGCTGCCAAATTCAACCGTGGGGTGCACTTGCGATTTGTACAGGGTTAGCAGTTGTGTACTATTAAAGTATCTGCGGGCCCTGTACAGTACGCCCAGTTTTTGGGAGGCTAACTTTACTCTGGCTTCGATGGAGCCCCCATACCTGAGCTGGTCACTTAGGGTTACACCAAGCATATCAATGGAGGGCCTGTTCGGAAGATTGCTTCCGTTGAAAGAGACTAGATTTTCATTTCGATCCCTTTTAGACGTAATCAGACAAGATTGGGTCTTTGAAACATTAAATTCAACGAGATTATTTTTACCCCAAGAGAAAACACTCTCGAGGTAACCGTCCATTCTTTGCTTCAAAGCCTTACGAGCTGTTGGAGTTTGTGAGCCCTTTGGGGGCTTGTCAAACAGAAAGCTATCATGAACTGTACTGTCATCCGCGTAACAATGAATTGGTGCACATGACAAAAGGTCGTTGATGTGCAACAAAAACAAAGTCGGAGACAGAACCGATCCCTGCGGGACGCCAGCATTTATCGAGTGTGAGGAAGAGGTGAAACCATCGACTACAGTCTGAATCGACCTCTCCCTCAAGAAGTCGGCAATCCACGTACACAAGGATGCGGGAAGTCCGTAAGAATGCAGTTTATTGACAAGTCCTCGGTGCCAAACCCGGTCAAAGGCCTTGGAGATGTCCAGTGCAACCGTTTGGGTCTCACCGAAACGTTCCAGGCATCGCCCCAAACATGCGTCACATACGCGAGAAGATCACCGCACGAGCGGTTCCGCCGGAATCCGTATTGACGGTCGTTAATAATTTTGTTCTTCTCGAGGTATGTGAGCAGTTTGTCGTTGATCACACGTTCCATCACCTTAGACAGAACTGATGTGATCGCTATGGGGCGGTAGTTGGCCGGGTTGGAGCGGTCACCCTTCTTTGGAATAGGATGGATAACCGCTTTTTTCCAACCAGAGGGCACAGAGCCAGTCTTCGGGGACAGTTTAAAAAGCTTCGTCAAAATTGGAGCAATTTCTGCAGCGCACCTTTGCAGTACCATGGGCAGGTATTCCGTCAGGCCCACTAGCTTTATTAACATCAAGCCCTCGTAAAACATGGAGTGCTTCCCGATGCCGGATCCTCAGCTTTTTCATACGAAAACCGCAGTGAGGAACCGACGTCGGGACAGCACCTTGGTTATCGAGGGTTGAGTTATCCGCAAACATTTTACCTAGTAAGTTAGCCTTTTCGGTGGCGGTGTTAGCTAGTGAGCCGTCAGGTCTGGAAAGAGGTGGCAGTTTTGTTTTGAGTGGGGACAGAAAGAGATAAGGGAGATAAAGTTTGGGAAGTAACTAAATATTCTTTTGGTCACCAAACAAGGCTAAACCAACGCATTACTGATTTAAAAATAATTTTAAAAAACAATGGATTTTTGAAAAAAGAAAAAATCAGAGTGTGAAATAATTCACATGCCGTAGAAGTGAAACCTTCACAAAACTAAAGTAGACAAGAGTGGGGAGACTACGAAGCACCGCACAAAGAGGAGAACTAAATCCCAAAGATGTATGTGTTTGTCTCTTTTTAGTGTCGCTTTTTCGTTTCATCGAGTTTCAAATCACAACTGAGCCAAAGAAGTTTTCACTTCAAAAAATTATTACGATTATAAATAATATCTTTGCAAAGCAGTGTTTAAAAATAATTTTCAATGTTTATTATTAAAAAGTAGTTTAAAAATTTTAATATTATCATTTAATTAAAATAGTGCCACAAAATAAAGGATCTTTCAACAAAGACGCTTGAAAATTGTTAGGTTCTAGCAGCCATGTTGTTGAAGTGACTTCTGTCAAATTTACTGTCAACTGTTTAGTAATATACAGCAAATCACCATGGAAGGTTATAGCGTGTTAAAATTATCAAATTTGAAATTTGATCAAAAAAATACAGGTTTTCTCGCGCGGCGGCGACGAGTACTGGCCATCAAGATCGCGCAATTTAACGCCATTAGACTTCTTACTTTGGGGTTATCTTAAATCGCAGGTCTATGTGAATAAACTACAAACAGTAGTTTAAAATTTTTTATATATTATCATTTAATTAAAATAGTGCCACAAAATAAAGGATCTTTCAATAAGGACGCTCGAAAATTGTTAGGTTATAGCAGCCCTGTTGTTGAAGTGACTTCTGTCAAATTTACTGTTAACTGTTTAGTAGTATACAGCAAATCACCATGGACGGTTATAGCATGTTAAAATTATCAAATTTGAAATTTGATCAAAGAAATACAGGTTTTCTCGCGCGGCGGCGACGAGTACTGGCCATCAAGATCGCGCAATTTAACTCCTTTAGACTTCTTCCTTTGGGGCTATCTTAAATCGCAGGTCTATGTGAATAAACTACAAACAATTGCCCTCAAAGTCAATATAACAAACACCATCTAAATTCAGCCAGATTTATGCGACAAAGACATTAAAAATTGGACCTCATGATTCATGAATACCTGCCACCAAGCAAAGTCGCGGCGTACATTTGAACGACGTTATATTCCATGCTTAATGCAATAAAATATATTTTCAAATATAAAAAAGTGGATATTTCACGCACAACTTGTTTTATTTACATTTTAAAATCAAGCGTCGTTAATATAAGCATCGTTAAATTGATGAAAATATTGATCTCATTTCGTGTGCCTACTATCATCACATAGAATGTTTAGAATCACTTCCCGAATCCCGAAGTTATTAATTAGTACCGGACACCTAAAAACGTATAGGTATCCTGGGTATAATAAAAAATAATAATAAGTTAAACCGGCATTCAAATAAAAATATGCTTTTATTAAATCCCTCTCCATAAAAACGTATTTTGTTTGGCAGCTTAATTGGGAAAGGTCCTCCATTATCGGCGACTCAGAGAGCAGAAAGTCATTAAAAGTTACGAAAATACGTTTCCGAAAATAATTACCAGGAGGGATGCACTTATTAGGGGGTCGCGGTCCCAGGTCCGGGGTCTGCTTTGTGTCAGGGGTGTTCACTGCTCCGGCTGCTGATAAACCCTATTTGTATAAGAGCATTTCAAATACCTGCATTACATTGGGGAGTGAAACAGAATCCGGCTATTACTGTTTATCATTGTTAGTACGTGATTTATCTGAGTTTTAACACTCTTTTTATGAGTTATGCCCTTTCCCGGAAGAATGTTGTATCCAACAATATTCTAGTTCAGAGAAAAATTGAAAAAACAAAACCAGGTATCTTTCATAACATGTTATGTTTAAAATACATAAAACATACAATTAAAGTCGTCTAGAAAGGCAATTAAATTAGTGTTTATTACTAGAATTTATGCATATTTTTTGAAATAATGTTGTATATGGACGATTTCACATACAACGTTATTCCACAAAACGTTATTTTTATTTATTCTTCGTACCTTACAGAAAGCAACATGGTCTTCTAACATAAATGTACACACGTCATTGATGTACTTGAGCTTAAAAAGCAAAAAAATGATATGAATAAATGAAACTATTTACGTTCTTGAGATCAACATACAACATTATTTCACAAAACTGTTTCAACGGCTTAAAAAGCAGGATTAATAAATTTTTTTCTGGACAAATTCTACTTTCCTGCATTTTTCAGCTTCTTAGCTTTGAAGACTTTCTAGTTGAAACCCTAAGACGTTCGTTTTCTCCATTTATTTTCATAAATTAAACCATGCGCCGTGATTTTGATAAATGGCCATATACAACGTTCTTCCACAAACCAAACTTCAAAAGGCTGCCACAGGCCACAGGTCTAAAAAAAATTTCATTACCATCCAAGCCTTAAAAGATTTGTATTAATATTCCCAACATTATTCCATCAATAACTCAACATTGATAGTTTTGTTGGATACAACTTTATTCCGACAAGGGCTCAATTATTTGTTTTTACTGAAAAATTGACAAACGTGTAGAACAAGATAAGATCAACCTAAGATTTCTAGGCAGAAAAAACTATGTTAATTTCATTATGCACAGAGATCACTGTTCAAGAGTTCACATTTTAAATTTTTAATTCGTTAGAATGAAATGCAAAGGTACTGTGAAATGATAAACGTAAATCGAGAAGGAATCTGTTTTATTTTTTCTCATGACTGGCAATTTTTTAAAAAACATTTTCGAAATATTTTATTTATAATTATTACATTTATTACATACAAGATATAACAATATAAAAGGAAGCATTGACTGTCCAAATAGGAAGGTTTCCCGTTTTAGGACAGTCAAGTTATTATGTACATTGATCAAATCTTCTTTTTCCGTCTGCTTGCGCTTTCCTTACTCCGTCTTTCTATCTATCTGCTATAAACTTTCTCACCTCAGCCTTCCATTCAAAATTTATTTCATTTGGCTTAAATTACTTATTACACGGCATAACACCCCAAAAACAAATAACGAAAATGCTTTTGGCCGTGAAAATCTTAAAACGTATCTACTTATCATACTTCAACATAAAATATATATAACACAAAACATCATAATTTCAACATTCTCGGCATTCTAAGCAACCTTCAGAAATATTAAATCGATGTAAATGTAATAAATAGTAAAAACGCATTTTTTATTGTTTTTATTTCTTGCTAGGATAATCCCGTTGAGTTACAGAAGTCATCAGCATAAGAAACTTTTTTGGTTAACCTTATTACCTAAGCCTCACATGTATGCGCATACAAGCATATAAATATCTTTGTTCTGTATGATTTGAGCTATTTGTTTCTTACAAATTGACAATTTTGGAGGCGGGTATGGGTACCGCCGCCCGGGGAGCGTATTTACAAAACATATACCGATTCAGTCGCGGTAACGACAATTTACATTTTAAATATACCTCTATATTGGTTATTTTTTATCATATTGCTAAAAAAAAATTGTTCTAAAATCTATATAAAATAATCTTTCTGATGTGCATATTAGAAATTAATAATTTTATTTCTAAATATTTATATTTGAATATTATTCCCATATATTTTAAATGCACCTCTATATTGATATTTTTTTATCACTTTGCAGAAACAAAAATTGTTCTAAAATCTAGATAAAATAATCTTTCCAATGTGTATATTTGAAATTAATAATTTTATTTCTCAATATTTAAATTTGGATATTGAAAATTTAAAGCGACTGAAACGCGGTAGGGATTGTAAATACGCGCCCGGGGAACTTTTATAACAGGAATAATCAATACCTCTGCCACAGGTCATCCCAAGTTGTTCGCTACGTTTGTGCTTTAGTATCATATCTGTGTCTTCTGGTCACACAGATCCCCAGATTCCTACCCACCCCTCATGCGGAACATTCATTAACGGAATTTTCTTTCCTGAAAAATAAATTAGAGCTTTTATTTTTCTCATGGCCTCCTTGTGTGGAAGTAACGTAAAAAAAAACTAAATTAAAAATAATTCTTACACAGTCGTACATACACACGTACGTCTCAGGGGTTGCATTCGGTGTACTTTAAGACCCTTTTCTTAAATCAATATTATTTTATGCAAATGCGGCGCTATAAATATATGTATGAATTGAAAGAGCATTATGTAAATGGAATCTCTTACAGAAAGACTCGTATGTAGGTACATAACTATTGCGAGTATCAGGACGTCGTTTACCCTTCTATAATGGATTCTCCTTCCTCCCAACTCCCCAGGTATCCATGAGAGATGAAAAGTGTGTAAATTTCATTTCATTCATTCTTTTATCATCTGCTTTCCATTCCAAATTCAAAGACGTACAGTCCATCAAAAAAATTTAATAAAATATACGAACTATTTTTTTTTACCTCGACAACACCAAGTAAAACCGATGTTATAACAAAATATTGTGGATTCGAATTTTTTCGTTTGTTTTTTTTTTATGAAAGTGCGCGTTTCTTCCACTCCACTAAAAAGATAGAAATGTATTCCATGTAAATTTGAATGGAACCCAAAGTCGCCAATACTTTTTTTGGTTCTGTCTCTTGTGCACTTGCTAGACATCGTATATCGCCACCCTATTTAAATTTTATAGTGATGGTGAAATACGTTTTTGTGTTGGTAATTTAAAGCCCGATTAGCCAGACTTTTGAAAGATTTTTTTGACATTTTTGGCAAACACTTTTGGTATTTCTGTTCTTCTTTATTCTATATTCCACGGTTCCATGACAGTTCATCCTGCGACAATTCATCCGGCGACAGTTCATCCTGCGACAGTTCATCCTGCCGACAGTTCATCCTGCCGACAGTTCATCCTGCCGACAATTCGTCCGGCGACAATTCATCCTGCCTGATCATTTAGAAGATTTTTTCTTCAAGTAAGTATGCAAAGAGGATATACGGCCGTACAACCTAACCTAACCTAACCTAACCTAGCCGTGTTTGGTGACTAGATCTGAATAGCCAGGAAGATACGTTTTCCACATCTCCTTCCCCTATAAGTATGTCGTATTTTGATATTCACGCATGCTTCTTCGGAGAGTCGAAATTATTTTTAGTAAAATATTTTTACAGTGGATTTCCACTCAAGATGCCTTCAGATATAAGTATATCGATTTTGGTTGTACGGCCGTATATCCTCTTTGCATACTTACTTAATAAAAATCTTCTAAATGATCAGGCAGGATGAATTGTCGCCGGATGAATTGTCGGCGGGATGAACTGTCGGCAGGATGAACTGTCGGCACGATGAACTGTCGGCCGGATGAACTGTCGCAGGATGAACTGTCGCCGGATGAATTGTCGCAGGACGAATTGCCGGGTCACCATATTCCACATAGTTAATATTATGATTCAACACCTCATAAAAGGCTTCTGTTATACCTACATTTCAAAAATAGGTACCTGCATAAAAATAACTCTCGATTTCAAATATTGAATTTCCTTAGAATTATGTCGTGGAATCATCTCTTTTCAGAGAGTGGGTACTTTTTAGCACTATTTTTTTTATTCATTAGCTCCGCACTTTTTATTCATCCGATTTTTTATATGCTCCATAGAGGAAAATAATTCCTCTCGGGGCTTATGTAATTTTTGGGGATGTTGTCTGGAGGGTCTTTTTAGTAAAGGCAGAAGAGGAAGTTCTGGGAAAGAAAAAAGTATGAGGGATGAGTGGGAATCTGGAAGTCTGGAGGGTCTTTTTGGTGAAAGAAGAAGAGGAAGTTCTGGGAAAGAAAAAAGTATGAGGGATGAGTGGGAATCTGGAAGTTAGTGTGTGCAGGAGTGAGGAACGTGTGAATCTCTACCTCCCACTGCGGTGCAATGCGATTATCCGAGACAGTCCTGCTAAAAAGGTCCCTTAACTAGGGATGTTATGGATATGAAATTTCGGATCTGGATACGGATACGGATATAGGAATAATATTATACCGGTTACGGATATGAAATTATTTCGGATTATCCGCTAGTTTCGGATAATTTCGGTTACGGATATTAGAATTTTAAAATTATAAAAGCAAAATACAAAAAGCAAGATTTGACTTTTATTTCAAGTCTATATTATCATTTGTTTTTTACAATCAGTCAAATAAATAACTATTATGATTGCCACTTTTAAGTGCTACGTGGGTAACTATTACTATCATCCCAGGAACCTCTATTTTTCAAAGAGTCTGTTATTGACGACTGTTTTTTACACTCTTGTAAAGACGTTAGCTGTTGAGGTGGTTGTTGTTGTTTTT
Organism: Limnephilus marmoratus; assembly: GCA_917880885.1. Taxonomy (NCBI): domain Eukaryota; kingdom Metazoa; phylum Arthropoda; class Insecta; order Trichoptera; family Limnephilidae; genus Limnephilus; species Limnephilus marmoratus. The sequence goes on along the minus strand of OU862910.1, from coordinate 17,408,182 downwards.
GTTGAGTATCATTTTTTCAGTAACAACAGTTCTTCATATTTAACAATGTTTTTTGATTTAAGATGAAGTTTCATAGAAGCAGTGACACCTCCTTCGCGTGAAAAGTTTTTACCGCACACTGTTTACATTTTGCAAAATCTATATTAATTTCATCAAAAAATGTCCAAATTAAACTAGACTTAGGACGCATTTTACCTTTTACCAAGACTATAACAATTTATTTACAAACACTTCTAAATAAGTAATTAGGTACTCGCAAATAATAAGTTTTAATATTTGTACACCCATAATCACAAAGTAAATCGGACGGCTCGGTCGGGCAAAACAAACAAAAACCTGTCGTAATCTGTCATTTAGACTCAGCCTTTATCCGAAACTATCCGAAACTTTTATATCGGTTTCGGTTACGGTTACGGATATTTTTTTTAATTCGGATATCCGATAGTTTCGGTTACGGTTACGGAGCTCCATAACATCCCTACCCTTAACCAGTCTCTCCCGATCCGGTCTATCACGCCTTTGACAGGCAGACGCATCCATCGCTAAGATTCGGACAACCTCACCACATGAACCCGGGCACCCCTACTAAGTCACCAAAGGTAGCAAACCACTTGGAGTGATCTATGGCGGAGGTGTTGGTAACCCAATAAATGATTCCCGGGGTAGCGGTAACCAAACCCGCCTCCCAAATTGAATTTCATATTCATTTGAAAAATATTCGCTGGAACCATAATGAATTTTTAAGATACATTTTTTTCTTACCAAAACCGTCTTTTTGTTGCCATTAATAACATTTATACAATCGCAGCGCCCTCCATTTTTGTCTACCATTTGTTGACAGCCTGTACTTCCATAAAACTCCGCCTCCTCGCAAGATTGTTTCAAAACTCGTTTGCTCATTTCAACCTTCATTTATTTTTGAGACACATTTATTAAATGTTCACAATATTGTTATTACTTTATGATTACGTTTGTATGTCATGAGGAACCCGTTTAATTAATCTCGCTGTAATTAATTAGCCTCTTTATTTCTTTGATAAAGGTTAAAACATGTTTGATATTTATGTCGTTGTTAAAATGGTTATTTCAATACGTCGAAGGTGTTAACGATAACGTTTCATCCTAGTCGATAATTTTATCGTAATATTATTAATTTATCGTTTTACGACAATGCGTTCTTGACCACTTCATTATTTATTTATCATGATGTAGAAAATCTGTGTGCACGACTTTGAAATATCATTTAAGGCGAATATATATATATATTTTTTTTATTGTTTAATTTATAACATTGTTACAGCATTGAACATAATATTAGGCAAAACAAAATAGTGAAAAACATATCCTAATGAATTTCTACGCCAATTAAGAGTACTAGCTCTTGAGCTTGGCGTAGGAGTTATTTCATAATTATTTCATTATTATAATATAATTTTACACAGAGTATACAATAAATATAAATTAAAGTACTAGGATGTTGTGACGTTAACTTTTAATTTGACATGAATTGAAGTTATAGCATTTTGTTTGAGGATATTATTTTTTTAAGATTAATTTGACCTTTTTTTAACGATATGAAATCTGTTATTTTTTTTACGTCTTTGTGAAAACTATTAAAATATTTTATATCTTTGTAAATATAATTATTGTGCATTTGTTGTGTTGAAAGTAGAGGAAGTTGGATGTTAAATTTATGTCTTAATGATAAGTTAAGTTTAAATTTTTGATTACATTTTCGTTGAATATTTGTAATATTGAACCTTTTTTATAGAGGTCTTCAATTTTTGGTACTTCTAAAATTTTGAACAATAATGCTGAAGGGAATGTTGGTTGTTTTTTTCAAAATTACTTAAGTAATTAGTTTTTGTATCACTTTTACAGGATTTAAAAAATGTTCATATGCACCTCCCCATCCAATGATGATTTGAATGCTAAATCACTCTTTTAAATTACTCTTTACTACGAATAGGTTTTACACAAAAAACACAAAAACACAAAAAAATATTCCTTACATAAATTGAAGCTTTTCCTACCTAAAAATTGAATGAAATAATAATAAATTTGTTAAATACTTTTAAAAAAATGTAAGAGTAAACTACTAAAAGTTTTTGTTTTCATTATTATAAGTGTATGAACGCATATCTGTACCCGGGAAGCATACGGATGCAAGTCCAAAAAGGTAAATGTTCAGGAGAGCCAAAAACAATTTTTTTCTGTAACTATGGTCCCATATTTGGTAGTGAGGAGGTATGTGAAAAAAAATCTATACTTATACTATACATTATACATACATGTACAAACCTTGCTATTGAAACTAATAATAAATAAATAACTTCTTCGGATATCCTTGCTGATATTGCTGATAGATAACAAAAATAATTTTTAAATCAATTAGTTTTGTTTTAAAAACCAGCAAATAAAATGAAATATTTTATGGTAAAACCTTTAAAAATATTGTTTTAAAAAATGCTACAAAAACAGGACTTGAGTCCTTCTGCTTCAACATGATATGGAATATTTTGTTATGACATGTGGTGTATTATGAAAGAATCAATGTTAGAGGCAGAAGGATGCAAATGTATTTGAGTCATAATACTCAAAATGCGACTAAATCATAAAGATGCAAGTCTTCTATGTACATTTTTCTGCTTCTAAGACAGTTGTTGCATCAAAGGTAGTTGCATCCATTTTTGAAAATCCAAGATAGGGCTTGTATCTTTCTGCCACTGATAAACATGATAATTTACTTCAAGCCTGCATCAAAAACTCATTTCTTCAAATTTTGGACTTGCATCCGTATGCTTCTCGGGTACAGATATAAGAAACAACTTTTTAAGAGATACGGTTTTAGATTTTCACAGCCAAAAGTATTGTCGTTATTTATTTTTGGGGTGTTATGCCATTTGCGTTACCTCCTTCTTTAGTCAATGCCTCGAACAGCATTACAGTGTCTATCATCAAGGCAGATGTGTGATGATGGACAAAAATAAATAACGAAAAAAACTTTTTTCAAATACAATTTAATGGTTAAAATTATCTGTGACAGTTGCAATTGATTAACTTTTTCTTTCTTATAAATTTATTCACAAAATTAATAAAATCCACTTTTGCGTTTTAAATCGTGACTTCTCGACTCCGTTTGCCAAGGGATTTTTATCCATATTACCTATGTTCGTGGCGATATAAGACACAATAAGAATTCAAACATTTTTGGCTTGTAACTTCCTCTTAAACTTTCTAAACACAAGACAAGCTCGATATTGTTCGTCCTTTACTTTAAATTGGTTTTTGTTTTAAAATTATGTCTTAGCAGGGTAGTAATTACTCGAAATACATATCTTAGTTTTTAAACATTGCATTTATTTTGACTTTAATGTCAGACATAATTAAAACATAAATAAACTTGACAAATTTGGTTTCAAATTTCAACACCACTCTTTATTAATGGTTTTGACGCCGATTAGGTATCGTTTGTTTTAAAGCTTTAGATTAATAATTTAGAGTTCTGATGAAGTTTGATTATACGCGAAAGCTCATCGGCATCAGAATATGAATACTTAAAGGTGTTAAACAAAGTTAGGTAATGATTTCCTTTTAACATTTCACTAATAATTATTTTCCACGACAAAACAATTTTTATTTTTTTATTTATTTACACCCTGGTGGGCTTTTATGTGATGATTCTTGACGGTTATTAAAAGTATTTATGAAGAATTAGTGCCATCTTAATCATTGACGGCCTCCGTGATCGACGGGTATCAATCCCTACATGCGGTAATTTTATTTGATTGATTTATGTTATTTCACAATTTAATTATTTACAAAATAATATAAGGTGTATTTGCGGCACGTTCCTGTCAGTATTGTCATGGTGAAAGACTTAAAACTTTGGTTCTTCCCCATCTTCCTCTCGGCCAACTCCTCCCCCTCCCCACCACCTTCAGCCTCTCAACATACTCCAATTGGGGATGCCATTGTATCGCAGGTTGGGAGAGGATCCGACAAAATTAGAGTTTTATTTTAGATTTCGTTTCAAATTTCCACCATCAAAAAGTACGCATTACTAACTTGCAGTAGTTTAATTTTTGAAAAGGTATGTTCTGAACCTTTGTGTTTATTATATTTTGCAACTCCCGGGCAAATTTGTGAATATTTGTCTGGACTTTTGCGTTATTTTTAAATCCCCTGCGTTAACGTACCTGAAGAAAACCCGAGGCCGGATCATCTGGGCTTAATATCCGTAGATAGACTAGGGACGTCCGTGTTTCGTCGGACGTCACGTGACTAACGCAGGTGTTGCGGGACATTAGGGTGGAATATTTGCCGATGTTGCTAAGTCGTGCCTTATTTAATTTCGTATACCCTGAACTTCTCCCTTCTAGAATGATCTTCTAGCGTACCTGAAGCAGGACACAACAATAAAGACATGAAATACAATATTTTTTCACCATTTAAATTTAAATAGTGAAGCTACGTGTCAATCGATCCACCATATGTTTAAAAAGATGTGATTTTTTATCTACTACTAAGTTAATCAACTGTCCTGATAGAGTAGGACTACGGAATCCCCAAGTACGCCGTAGGTTTTTTAATAACAGATTATCTCCATTTACTACATACATAAATAGTAGTGTTTTCCTTCGATATAAAAGAGAATGACATAAATTAAGAAGCATTATTTGCATGTCTTTTGAAGCCTTCGAGGTTTATATATTTTTATTTATTAATTTTATATTAGTAATTTGTATATTTTAGTTTACAAATTTCTAATTTTATAATATTTCATATTGAAAACTAAATTTTATGTAGTTTTATGTAGCTCCTACAATACGTCTTGAACTTTCCAATTGGTGTGGACTTTAATGTTTCTGGTAGCGTGTTGTATAACTTCATCCCTTTGTACAGTAAGCTGTTCTGCGTATTCGCCTTGTCCTTTTTTTGAAGCCTGATTTCCTTACACGTCCTTGTGTTATGTCTCTGAATGTCCTTGTTGAATATAATTTATTTGAGAAGTATTTTGGTAAAATGTTGTTAATTATTTTATGTATAAATATCATCGTATTCAAGGTCAGCATCTGTTTCACGGTTAGCCAATTCAGTTCCTTTAACATTTTGTTTAATTTTGAAAATCTATTTCGCTGTAGTATTATTCTCATTGCCCTGTTTTGGAGAATTTGAAACTTATTTTATTCTCGTTCGTTACATAGTGAAGTACATTATGTTGAAGATGTCGAAAGAGATCTTATACAGCGCTGTACCCGGTGTCATGCCGCATGCCGTGCTGAGTCAACACGACTGTTCTGCCAGGTGATATGCATGGCAGATCGTGGGGCCGCACCCTGCAGTAGTTGTTTGGTACTATGTTGTTAGATATGAGTAAGATGAAGCTTAGGAATTGGGGAGTTTGGGAGGAAAGAGGGAGAGTTATGAAGTACCTGGCAGTTCATTGTTCAGGTCTGATTACAAAAATAGCAGAAAGCCATACCAAGAATTGTTTTGATTTTAAATGACGGTCGCTTACTATAAAGATATTTTGAGTATGTATTTATATATATATTTGTATGTGTGTATTTGGTAATATCATTTACTTGTGCGAAAATATCCGAAAACATTTTGTTTGCCCCTTCGCACTTCCCGAGATTAAAGATTTTAAATAATGCGAAATTATTACCAGTCCCAGATGTACGAGTATCTTGTGAAGGAGAATGTACGGTGAGTCAGGTATTCCGATATCACTCCCGGTCTCTCACGTCGCTTTTCTTTTTACTATCGACTCCGCCACCCTCTACCCTTATCCTCTCACTGCAAGAAGGCTCTGAAAGCTTCGGGGGGTGTTTTAAGAAATAATACAAAAAAACATACGCCTTAATGTCAAATTCCACTCCCGCTCTAACATGAAATGCTTTTCTTGTCATATTGGGAAATTCAAGGAAAATTCTTCCATCTTTTTACATGTGTTAATAACGTTTTATTTCAGTTTATCTGCATACTAGAGTAAGAACGTAGATACATTGGTAGTAAGCCCACTTGAAGTGTAACAACACAAAATTGCGATGAACAAATGTTATGTTTATTATTATTAGATTTACAGATATTTTAACACATTTTTATATTAATGATATTATCTCTAAATGAACATCTACGTGTTTTGATCTCAATTTGGCAGTTTTTATTTATGAAAATTTAACTCCAATCATGAATCTTCTTTGGGGACGCTGAGTGAGGGATGATTTAATGAAAGAGTGGAAAGAAACCCGTATTGTAGTAGGGAGGAAGCACTAAGACTGAATATAATTCCCCACTCCACAGGTGAGTAAAAGTCGTAAAATTATTTCCTCCAAAAGCGGCAAATGAAAACCTTCTAAACTATTCGATACGTTTTGATTCTGCCTGTTCTCTTAATTCTGTGTTGAAGGGACCAATGGACCGCTTTTTTCTACTTTGCGAGCAACTTATTTGAGATGCTGGTAGAACACAGCTTTCCCATCTGATGTCCATATTTAAAAGCTTATAACCGTCCATCGTAGCAACATAGTGAAATATATCAAATAGGGAATGCCGTTCCTATCAATTTTCTCGTACTAATACGCTAATTCATTATATTATATTTGTACCAAAAAATACATTCGTATAGAGTTTTGCTAGAGTCATAGATATCTTATCTATGTGGGTGTAATTTTGCTCTCTTAGCAACCGTTTATCTTCTTGGAAAGACTTCGCTTCGAAACACTTTGTAAAATATTTTATTTAGTACTACTATGACTAGTATTATTTTATACTGTTTTTCAAACATGGAGCAGGTTTTAGGGGCCTTTGTTAAAGCAATTAACGTCCGGATAACACCTTATTTTATATGACTCCTTTACATAACGAAATATTTTTTTATATCAGTTTCTAGGCGATAAAATAAATAGCTCGTTAAATTCAGATTGAAATACATTAAATGGATTATTGTTCTAGTTACCAGTACACTGACGTCATAAGCAAAAAGACAAAGACGGGAAATTTTCAATAGTCACATTCTGATACGCGAGACTTTTCATGTTATTCATCCTATTATAATCAAAAGTACATCAGAATGTGACCATTAATAATTTCTAGCTGCTTTTTTTGCTTTTAACGGCTGTACCTACGTATACATGTTAGACTAATAAAAAATAATCGAAACACGAATGGTAAATATAGATTGTTTGGTTATAATAATAATGCTCTCGGTGTAGATTTTAGAATTATCAATCGTCAATTTTGTTGGACTGGGTTCTGTCTTCACTTTGCCTGTTTCTGAGATATTAGAACAAACCTAAATGTGCGGATTGAATAATAATTCATTGCATAAGGTTCTAACTATATTTTCATAATGCCATTCCAAGATAAGGCAACGTTCTAATTAAATATTTTCCATTAAAATGTGTGTAACGAAAATACTTACCTTTATTGTTAAATATATTAAATAGCAATCATTGATGCCTCAGAACATGGTAAGGCGAAGTTAGAACCATATCCAGCTTAAGTGACGAACTTGCACTGCGCCTCGTAAAAATGATCAACTGACAAACAAAATGGCAATTGCAAAAGGTTCAAAGTTAAATAAATAGAAGCTTTAAAAACTTGATGTTAGAATTTCATCATGCAAGTATCTACGGAAGTTCAACACAGAAGGCTCTGAAAACTCTTTCGTTACAGAAATGAGCAAAAGAAATGGTTTTACATAGAACATTTTCCAACTAAGGTATCGCTATATTAACCTGATGATACTTTGGTTGCCGACCGATTATTGGAAAATTTGATCTTTTGTATGGAATTTTGTTAATTCTAAACTTGTTGAATATTTTTTAGCAGAATCGATTTCATGACTCAATGTATGCCTTTGTACAAAGTTTGAGCATAGTAGAAGTTATTTTAGAGCGTAAATTCGTAAAAATTAAATTTAACAATTTCATGTGAATTTGTCAAATTTCAAACTGAACTTTTTGAATAGTTTTATCCGGAATCGATAGAAAGAAGAATATCAAATAGAAGAAGATGGAGAGATATGTAATTACGAAAGTTAGAGGAGCGCGCTAATATTTAAAGCGATAAAATCGGTGAGATAATTGTGAAAATGTTTTATGAAACACGACTCGTTTAAAATAGAGCAAAAATCTCGTGTAAGACGTCTTAAGTATCATTTAAAGAAACATTCTGAATTTTTTAACAACTTATAACTTGTAAAATAACTGAAACAGTGTTTATAATAATTTTCGGAGCATTCTTTGTGATTTTTTTCTATCGAGGGAATTTCAAAAATTTGCGTTTCGGCGTGGAACGCGTCTAGACATTATCTTAAAAAATAATATATATTTTTTAAGACCTTAAAAACTTCAAATGTTTAAGGTAGATATGTAAGAAATGGGTAGAAATTCGGGTAGCAGCGGCTTAAGTTTAGCATGTTCTAACGTATTAAGAACATTTGTCTATTAGGCTTTTGGTAAGCAAAACTATTGATATGAAATTATTATATATTAGTCAGTTAATATATTGCCTGTTCGAGATATTAAATGGTTTAAAATTGTATGCCAAAACCTATTGTCGTATTCAAAATACAAAGATCTGCACATCACACAAGATTTAGTAAAAATGAAGGTATGTCCATTCCGAAAATTATAAATAAATATGTACAACGGACATTCACTTATCTTGTGCCTACCTTATTTAATAAGGTGCCAATGCACATAAAAATCGAATCCAATTGCACCGCAGATCTAAAAAATTAAATTGAAAAGCGGTTAATGGATCAAGATTTTTAATATTGATATTGTTTGTAATCTTACGTATATGACTATGAATGTCTATGAATAATTTGTCTGTGTGTTAATCTGTGTGTATTTTATGCATTTGTATTGTAGTTACTTAAAAGTAATTCTTCTATATCTATTTTCTATATTGTGATTTAGCATTTTATTAAAAAAAATTAAATTGATATGCTGACCAACTGCTTTGGCAAGAATTAAAAAATAATAAAAAATTAACCCTCTTTCGTTGATTTATTTAAATTTCAATTTTTTGTTCTTTAGGGTATATGTAATTTTATATTATGTAGGTACATACTTATTTATTTACTAGCGAAACCCGAGAAACATCACGGAATATTGTAATTGTAGGATTTGTAAATTGGAAATTATTTTTAAAATATTTACCTCAGGCTCAAAAAAATAATTAGCGACTATCAGAAATTTACCATTCGAATAAATTCCGTAGGTAAACTTTAAAAATCATTATTCAGAAATAGATCCATCACAGCATTGGATCTTTCAAAAAATTTAACAAAAGAACTACTCATTTCAAATTTATAATTAGTGTTGAAATAAAATAATGTTGATAACTACTCTATCGCTTGTCTCTGAAACGATTTAATACTTATTAGTACCAAATTTAAAAATTAAAAGTTCATAAAAAACATTACGCAAAAATACTTAAGAATATTTCAGATACAGGTGCAAGCACCAAAAACCGAAATTATTGTGTTTAAATTGCATTATACATCATAGGTGGATTTAGGGGGTGGGGGCACGGGGGCACGTGCCCCCCCCCAGACGGTATTTTTGTGTTCTGTGGAGATTCCATCACAGTACATACTTAGAAGCAGAAACTGTCTTTATTAAACATTTAATTTTTCTATTGTTTTGACATTTCATAAATCTTCCTATATATACTTGAACTTGTAACCGCCCACCCCTAGAAAAAAATCCTAAATTGATGATTTTTTTGCCCGTCCGCCCCTTGTGCCCCCCCCCAGAAACAAATCCTGGATCCGCCCTTGGTATACATAATACGGATTTCAGTACATTATTAGAAGGTCAAATTAACTTAAAGCAGTAATTATATTAATAAAAACAAATATATTTTCGTGTTTGGTTCAGACCCAGAAAAACTTTAAACTAAATATCATATTTATAATTTAAATTTAGCATTGATTTCGACCATACATAGAATGGTCAAGCCCTTTTACCCGGTTGTAAGACAAACATGTCAAGAAGATAACAACCGTAGATAATTAAATAATTTCTAGAGTCTTATACACAGTACCTGGAGATGAGAGTCCAGATAGGAAGCTTTATCCAGTAATGAGGGCCGCCGACCGGATCGTCTGCGGTTTCCCTCAACCTGCGGTAAATTGTACCTGCTTGTATTTTACGTGACAGTTGCCTAGTACCTATCTCATTTCATAATTTCTTAACAGACGGCGTTCATTTACTATTACTATTACACATGAACAGTAACAAAAATATAGTTTTTTACATTAGCTCCTCAGTAGTCATCTTTGGGGATGCTTTGTGAAGGAGCTTTTAATGAAATTAAGGATGGGAGGTTCAAAAGAAGGGGTGAAGGAAAAGGGTTTGAGGGGTGGGTAGCAATCTGGAGTTCAGTGTCCAAAACGTAGCGAACCACTGGGGTGACCTCTGGCAGAGGTGTTGGTTATCCAATAAATGGTTCCCGGGTTGGCGATACCCATACCCGCCTCCCAAATCGACTACCTATAGTATAATTATATATTTTGTTAGCTCACGGGTACAGAACCTTTCGTTTTCATTATAATTTAAAGTTTTGTGAAAATCTGTATTTGGATTTTATGTGTATTATTAATTTTATTGTTGTAAATATAAATAATATGTTGTTTTTCTTAAATAAATAAAATAATATAAAAAGTAATGTTTTTAAGAGAAAATTAGTTTAATGGTCTATTTTTTAATTGACAAGAACATATTTGACGGGAATTCAGACTATCCCATTGATATGATTTTAGATTTTCACGACCAAATTATTTTTGTTATTTGTTTTTGGGGTGTTATGCCGTGTTGCGCTACCTCCTCCTTTAGCCAACGTTTCGGACAGCGTTACAGTCTCCATCATCAGGGCAGATGTCTCTACACATCTCAACACATCTGCCCTGATGATGGACACTGTAACGCTGTCCGAAACGTTGGCTAAAGGAGGAGGTAGCGCAACATGGCATAACACCCCAAAAATAAATAACAAAAATATCCCATTGATATTTGAATATTCCCACATTTAGATTATACTCAAAGCGAAAAAATTGGTTCCACTTTTTTGCCTCCAATTAGTCTAGTCCTTTTCAAAACCCATGTTCACTCTTTTATCTCTTCAAAAAGACTCTCCATATAGCATTTAGAAAGACGACATGGGCCCTGGGGGAATTTATTTACCTTATATTTAAGAGTTAATTAAAAAAAAAGTCCATTTGAGCTCAGGGAATAATTAATTTGATGTTAAGGGAACACTACAAATCGACGAGATTGGAGTACGCAATAATGACTCTGTGACGATCACGTCCTCAAAGACATAACTATCTTGGAGTTTCTAAACTGGAGAGAGCTGGCACAAAACCGAGATGAGTGGAGGAAGACTCTTGAGTAGGCCAAGACTCACCAGGGGTTGTAGAGCCAATAGTGATGATGATGATGATGGTGACGATCACGTGATTTTTCACGGGTCTACACTATAAAAGATTCTGTCAATTAAGAGTAGAAAATATAAAAAATGCGGAACAACAAAAATTGTAGGCTCGCAACACCAATTTAACTTTCAAATATTAATAAAGCGCAATGACACTGAAAATATAGAACACTGTAAATCGCATTTTAAAAAACTTTTTTTTGGTTCTTAAAGAAAAAATATTAAAATCGAAGAAGCACTGTTTTTAAAGTACCTACTTAATGACATAAATTTGATTAAATGGTGTTTAATAAAGTGATTTGCTTTCCTTTAATTTATCATTAATTTTAATTTTATAATAGGTACGAGTAGAAATGAAGAATCACTAATGGTGAGTTTGGTTACACTACTTTTAGATCTGATGAGTTAAATATATTTATTATTTTATTATTATTTAAATAAAACATACAACGAAGTTGCATTCCCATGAGTTATCAAAACTCATTAAGGGATCGCCAATTGGTACTTTTGAAAAGTTAAACCCAACCCAACCCAATATGCAGACACAATATATAAAGAAAAAATTTTCAAAACATTTCTCAGAAGCAACATACAATTAAAATTAGAGACATGATTTAAAGCCCGGGCAATGCTAAGTACTTAACTAGTATCAAATAAATGTGAGCATTTCCAAACTATGCTCTATATATTTTATTACAATATCGTTATTCTTCATTAGTTAACACAAAATTGCAAAGGTATAATAATAATATACCTATATGCAATTCTATTTTGAGATCAGTGGGTATCTATATTGCACAGAAAAATATTTTTTTCACTTTTAAGCCTTTTAAATTTTTATAAAAATGTAGGTTACACAGCTTTACATTTTCACCGTTAGTTGTATTTATATTAACAAAAGTGGCGCCCTCCTATGTTTTTTACTCTTAATTGACAAACTGTACATCGTAAAACTTTTTAAAACACATTTTATTCGTAAACCTTGATTTTGTATCACATTCTTTGGCACATTTAAAAAGCTTAATTTAAAAACCCTAATTTAATATGAAACCTAGTATTTTTTAAATATTTTTTTGAGTTAATCTGTTTTTTATGTTAGTTGTTTTCGTCGTTTAATTTACGAATTATTCAGATTGTGTATTTAATTAGATGAAATCTTTACTTGAATGAATATAATGTATTAACGAATATTTTTCTTTATTTACAGGTAAGTTCCCGTTAATTTAAAACATCGAGGGTCAACGGTAACATTTGGTAAATATTGAAAGCACTTTACATCCAAATCAACGAAATGGATTTTTTTCGTAATTGTACGATTGGTGGTTTCACCTTCGACTGTCAGTTTGATTGACTCTCAGGTATTGACGCTAATGTATTGCTTATATGCAACATATTTATATCCCGTTAATTGTTTTCAAAAAAAAATCCAGTGACATTGAATTTCTGTTCATTCTTCATGACTGCTTAATATAATTTCTTCTTTTTTCCAATAAGCACGAAACATATTCTCTCGTCGTCAAAGATCATGTGACCTACAATGCGTTATCAAAAAGACATTTTGTATTTTCTTTCATAAACCGTTTCTTTGTTCAACGCATGCAACTGAGAACCATGTACATAATTAAATGTTTATCTACCGAACAATGATTCCCACGTGTAATTTCTGAGCAAAATTACACGAATTCTTCTTTGTGTCAAGTAAAATAGTTACCTACATTGTTCTTCAGAGAGTTTTAATTGTGGCCATTAACAATTCTTTCATTATCTGCGATGTTTATGTTAATCGAATAATCATTTCACATCGATCTTTCTTCCCAATTACAGTTTTGATGGGATAACGCAATGAAGTTAAGTTTTCATCGTTAAATGTGTGTTAAATAAAAGCTCGCGCGTCATTTAATTGCTAAAATGATTTTCACAGCTTGATCTTTCCCATAATAAGGATCAAATGAGCGCTTTACCGTGACTAAAAAGGCCATAAACATGCGTTCCATATCGCTATAATTCTGAAGCTCTTTCTTACTCATTAAAGAATGGTGAGACATACAAAATAAGTGTGACTGTTTCCTCCAAAGTACTACTTTTTCCATGCGTTTCATTTTCTTTGTACGTTTGGGGAAGGTGTATGATAATGTTTGTATGTTTCCTTTGTGGGGTGCAGATATACATTCACCGTTAGTTTCATTTTGACTGTTATGTAAGAAAGAGCTGCAGCGTTATATGTTTTAAAGCAAAACCATCAGCGCATTCAAATTAGACTTTTTTTAATTTTTGGAATTCACCCCACTTGTAGCCATTTTCCATATTTTCACATTTTCTTTACGGGAAGTAAGTATTGCAGTGGTCTACGAAAACGTCACAATTCGATGTGAGAGAAATGCAAGAAAATGATTTTTTTTCTATGGAGAAAACAGACCTATTTATGTACATTGTGTATTTCATCTTTTGAAAGAGCAACAGCATTATAGCGATAAGGAACGTATGTTTATTGCTTTTTGCCGTCGCGGTACCGTAACCGTGAATCATCACAGTAATTATAAAAACGTTCATTATGTTCATTTTAATGATTACTGAGTTATAATTTGAAAACATCGGATGTTGACAAAACGGCGAAGGTGAGCATAATAATAATTACTCATTTCAAATTTGGTATTATCATTGACATCTAAATGTTTAAAGTATGTCTACGAGTATTATTGTATTTTTTAACATTACGAAATACTCTAAGAAAGCGTGGTCTACAAACAAATTGATTCAAATCGACAAAGTCTTTCACGATATCGAAATGAGAGCTACTTTTAGACCCAACGCAATAATTTGCAATAAACACAATTATTCACGGCTTGATATTACGTTAAACAATGTTTAAACCCTTTCATACCCTGTATATCTTTGGTCTTATTATTTGTTTCAATTTTGGTTTGAGCGCTTTATTAATACTGTGACGATTCACGATTACGGTACCGTGACGGCATAAAAAAGGCAATAAACAAACGTTCCTTATCACAATAATGCTGCAGCTCGGTCAAAAGATGAGATACACAATGTACGTAGTAATCCTTTTTTGCATTTCTCTCTCTCAAACCGCACCGTGACGTCTCCGTAGACCCCCACAATACTGCGTGACATTAACTTTGAAAGCATAGAATATAGTTTCAATGATAATTTTGCAGTGTGAGTGATTTCCAAAAATTTAAATAATTCAAAAAACTTAAATGTCAATATGCACTGATGGTTTTGATTTTGTTCTTAAGGGCCCGCAACCCGGATTTGTACCGATTTATTACATATTTCCCTTAAACACGGTAAGTTTTAAAGCTCTTAAAAAAATATATCTTATTCTTGAAGATAATATCTAGACTTTGCCCGCGCCGAAACGCAAATTATATAAAATTCCCTCGATAGAAAAAAATCGCAAAGTATGCTACAAAAATTATTATTAACACGCTTGTTTCAGTTATTTTACAAGTTATATGTATGAAAAAAATTCACAGTGTTTCTTTAAATGCTGTTTAAGATAATGCCCGCGAGATTTTTGCTCTATTTTAAACGAGTCGTGTTTTATTAAACATTTTCGCAATTTTCGCATCGATTTTGTCGCTGTAAATGTTAGCACTCTCCTCTAACATTCGTAATTTTGTATCTCTCCATCTTCTTCTTTTCGATCCCGTTTGCATAGCCTTAAACGTATAATGCTGCAGCTCTTTCTTACACACTAAATAACAACAGACAAAAATGAGACAATCGGTGAGCGTATGTCTGCACCCCCCCCCCCCCCCCCAAAGGAAACATACAATCATTATAACTCATCTCCCTCAAACGTATCAACTAAATGAGACGCAATTCTCGTCGCCTTGACTGAGCCGTAATAAGATATATATCTGTTTCCTCCAAAGCAAAAAAAACGTCGAACCAAGGAAACAGTCACACGTATTTTGTGTGTCTCGTCTATTGTCTCACCATTATTTAATGTGTAAGAAAGAGCTGCAGCATTATGGCGATAAGGAACACGTGTTTGTCTTTTTGCCATTACGGTACCGTAAACGTGGATCATCACGGACGTCACGTCCAATAATAAATCATAAAAGCGCTCATTTGGTAGGTATGCAACTTATTTAAGAATTTTCATATATTTTTTAAACTAACGGTCGTGATTTTGGGTGTTAAAACTACAGTCATATGGCTTTTTCTAGATTTTTGGCTTTATTGAAATTTATTCAATAAGATAATAAATTAATGTACAAAATCACAAAATATAAGAAACTTTGCAGTACTTGCTTGGCAATTTGTAATATTCTCCATGTATTAGTATTTCAGAGCATCACTGGTTGCAGCAGGGTTTCATAAAATGAAAGTCAGTTACTATCAAGCAGCTAAGGTGCCATGGAAGACGCTTGTATAGAATGCCATAAATAATAATAATTTCTTATCTTGTTAAGAAATCGTGTTATTAAACGGAAGGAGAATCTTTAAATAGCCTTAAACAAATATGCAGCAAAGAACTTCCACCTCCTCTCACTGTGAATGAAGAAACAATGTTTTTTTAAAGCAAATATTGTTTTTTAAACATAGAATACGGTAAATGTCCTGAAACCGATAAAAATAGTAATTTTGAATCAGCGCCAAAGGTGCAAGTGATTAAACGCCGCAGGCGACATTTTGCGATAGTTGCGCCCCCAGTAATGAATGCTTTCGTCAATGCAGAAAAGAATTTCACTCAATTTTATCTTTAATCAAAATGTAGTATAAAAGAAAGTCTACAAAAGTGTGCGTCCTGCTAAAACTTAGAAACGAGTCCCGGTACGATTAAGGGAGTTGTATGGTGTGATAGCCCTCTATCCCCCATCCATGAAGAAGGTTCCCGTTTTTACATGAAGGGCTTGCTTTTGAAGATATAAGAGCTGGAAGTTTCGCCATGTAGAAATTTCTAGAACAGTCCAGAATATTCGAGAGAATTCGGGAACATTTCACAACTTTCCGTAGTAACACTCCTATTCGAGAGCACTCCACAACCTCCAGAATTTTCTGAAATGTTGTAGAATGTTCGGGAATAGGGAATTGGGAACATCATTTTGGAACTTCAAGAACACTCTCGAATGTTGTAAAATGTTCTGGAACATTGTGGACAATTCGAAACCTTTTTTGTATGAGTGGGGCTACCAATCGGTAGGGGTATATAAAGCAACATCCGTCGTGGGTTCGAACGTCGCGTCGCGTCGGTTCAATCTCCTATCAACTCCCTGAGAGAAGCCGGGTACCCCAGTTAGTAATGTAATAAAACAAATATAAGACTTTTTTCCACTATTTATTTGTGACCGTAACCGGTTTCAGCTTTAATATTGAGGTACGACTTAGGTCAGGTCGATTGTTGATTTTTATAATTATAATATAGTAGTCATAAATACTTTATTTATAACTACCATTATTATTCTGACATTCGTAGTAAGTAGACATCTCGAAGCTTCCTACGCCAATCACGACCATTATTGCAAATAATGGATAAGGTATTTAAATTAAAGCATTTGTAATAAATGTCACTCACGTCACCCGTTTATTTATTGAAGTTTATTGATTATTTAAACAAATCAAAGCGTGGAAAATCAAATAGAGACGTAGGCTTTTACTGTCAAAACATTTCCACAATAAATTAAATCTGGAGGCAAAACCTGACTTATTAATGTTAAATGTTAATAAGTTTAGCCTTGTTTTCGTGCAAAATAATGATTTTTTTTATTTGTATCAAAACAATGAGTAAACGCAACCGATGAATGGTTTGCACAGTTTGATAATAATTCCAAAATTAGTCCTTTTTTACCATTTTCTGCATTAGCTCCACGCATGATGCCCTGAGGAAAATAATATCCATCCGGGCCTACGTCATCTTAGGGGATGCTGTGTGGAGGGTCTTTTCATGGAAAAGAAATAGGGTAAGTTATGGGAAGGAAAACGGTATGACGGGTGTGTAGGAATCTGGGAATCAGTGTGTCCAGGAGTGACAAACATACAAATCCTCCAATTGCGATGCAAGACGATAAGTCGAGATAGTCCGGCTGGAGAGGTCAAAAGGCCGCACTCAACGCAGTAGGTCGGCAGACGCAACCACCGCCAAGACCTCACTCCATGAATCCAGGCACCCCTGCTAACTTACCAAACGCAGTTAATCACTATGGCTGAGGTGTTGTTTATCCCGCACCCAATTTGTTGGATAATAATTCTCAAATTAGTTATTTTTACCTGTCAATACTTTAAACTTGATTTTAAGAGCGTTTAACCAGCCAGCGGACGAAAATCCACATTTCGTCGAAAGTTGTTCTTCCGATCGTGCAGGGCGGTTACAATGAGAAAGATTGATTATTCTCCGTACCAGCTTTTTTAAATTATAACTCAATATCGATTTTATTTCAATCCTAATTAGCTTTAATTTATAGCTTCATCCAAAAATGCTGAAAGGCGTGATGATAAAACTATTAAAATAGTGTACTTTTTGTAGTTATTTTTTGATTATAAGTATTTATCATTTTTCAGTAATGTCTAAATTTAATAAGAATGTTAAAAAAATCTGAAATATATTAGTTTGTAAGTGCGCAAATAAATACACAAATGGACCAATTTTCGTCAAGAAACACATGTACGTACATATTTTTTAATGATTTTATTGAAACTAAAATTAAAATTCTAATACATAACTTTGCTAGATAATGTATTGATTTATTTTACTGCATGATTACATTATTTGAAATGGGTGTGGTATAATACAAAAACTTTTTTGAAAATTTAACAAATCTGCCAACGACCTATGGAATAACCTTATTATACTAAAAATTAAAAAAAAATCTAAAAATTTATTACATGCGAATGCTAGATAAAAGAACAATCTTTCGAAATCCATTTATAATTTTTTGTGGAAAAGAGTCAATACGCTAAAAACTTTTTTGAAAATGACGTATTTCCGGCTTTCTCTGGTAATGCCCTCTTAAGTGGAATTAGTAAAATTAACCAAACGCTCGCCATCGTAACTCTTTTAATTAAGCAGTTAAAAAAACAAAAGTAATAAAAAAATTAAAAGCAGTTCGGGGTTTTAAAAAATCAAATTACCTGTTTAATTTCCAAACATTTAAATTGTATACACTGACGTACAGTAGATTCTACAAATGTATCCGTGCATTCGGGGGCGTCGCTACTGAAGATATGTTGAAATTTCATTCATTATATACCTTTGGCCGCGTGCACATTGGCAAATCTGGATGTTAGTTTATTCGACATGTTTCCACGAAAGCTTTACTTTAATTTTAAATATCGCTTTTCACGGCGAACATTTTGTCAAGAGTCCTTGAAGAGATTTACCGGATTTAGATTAAAAAGGGATATTTCCCTTCCCCGAGGACGGGAACCTTCTACATAGTTTATCTAGTTCTACACTGTATGTAACTCTTCAGAAAGAGTGGAGTTTCGTCGGAGTCAACCTTATGTAACGAGATACCTAGTTTTATTATCATACCTGTAGATATCTATCTATTAGCTGTTCTATGAAACTATATAATGTTTAAATTAACTCATGTACTTCTATCGCTATCAGAGCTAAGAAAATGTTAGGCTTTTTACTCGTAGTAAGGTTTCCCAACGATTTTTAAGATGATCCCACATTAAAAATTCTACTCACACTACTTGTTAGAAGCATTCTAGAATATAACTTTACGATTTGGTCACTGCTCATTGGTCATTTGATCACATTAATGTCACTGAAAGAGTCCAACGCAATTTTTCAGATGTATTAATTTTAGACTTGGAATTCCTTTAGAATTAGATTATGTTTTTTTTTTTTTCTTTCATTGATATTGTTTCACGAAAACAAATTTTGATCTCACATTCTTATATAAAATCGTTAATCATCAGCTGGATAGCCCTGAGATATTAAAGTTTATTTACTTTCATGTTCCTACTATTAGAACTAGTTTGTATTATTGTGGCAATTATACTACGGTCTCAGGCCACAATTCTGTTATAAATAGATAACACAACAATGGTAACTTTTATGTTGATGTTGCTGATGTTTTTAATATGCCTCTATTGAATTACATAAAGCTGCACTTATTATAATACTTTAGCAGCACATATTTTAAAGAGGTCTCTGCATGAGAGAGTATTATATGTCTCCTCTTTGTGCGGTGCTTCGTAGCCTATTGGTCTCCTCTTTGTGCGATGCATCGTAGCCTCCCACTCTTATCTACTTCAGTTTTCTAAAAGTTTCGTTTCTACCGCGTGTGAATTTCTCACTCTTGATTTTTGTTTTTGTTTCTTCTTCACTGCTTTCAGAAACTAAGACCAAAATTTCATTAACAATTTTTACTCCAAATAATGTCAGGGATCACTGGTTTAAAGTAAGGCAAGTCCCTTAACATCCTGTATATTAATTAATCTTTCAATTTCTACAAAAGTTCTTTATTTCATTTTTGATAATATTCTTCGAGTACCAGAATAATTGCCTAAGCAGAAAAAAAACACCCACGCCTTTTGTTCGAATCATTCTCAAAATGTTCAATTAGTGGGCAGATCTTTTTTTCATCTCATTTTAATTCATAACAAGCCGTTTGATTTCTTGAAGGGTTTATTTAATAATTTCAAGACAACACCTGTTTTATTTTTTTATTGCTTTGATTTAGAGCTTTTGGGCAATTTTTTTTTAGTTTAAATTTAGCATTATTTATTTTTTTTTATTGAAAATTTTTTATTTTTTTGGTACAGTACATACAATAGATACATAAATATAATGAAAGTATAGTCCATGATAATTCCAAAACACATAGTAAAAATTATTGTATCCAAAACTGCACAATATTAAAAACAACAAACACAATCAAATATTTAGGAGTCATTATCGATAAAAAATTGAAATGGAAGGAACAAATTTGTCAAGTTGTAAAAAAAATTAGAAAATTGATTTATATATTTTTAAGAATCAGAAATTTTTTATCTGTAAAAAACTTATATCTAATATATTACGCTTTGGTTCAATCAACTTTACAATATGCTATCATTAGCTGGGGATCCGCATACAAAACTAATCTTTCCCCAATTGAAGTTGTGCAGAGGCTAATAATTAAAATCATATTGAAAAAACCTTCTGACTACCCAACGGATCAATTATTTAAGGAATTCCAAGTACCATCTTTCAAATATCTATACAATAGAAATGCATTGATTCAAACTATAAAAGAAAAAGAAAAATATCAATTTATTACTGAAAACCGTACTAGACATAAATATATTTTCTCATGCCCAAAATTAAACACTTCCTTTGCACAAAATTATTATACTTATCAAGGAAGACTTATTTTCAACCGATTACCGGATGAAATTAGAAAAATTATTGATAAAATCCAATTAATAAACACTGTTAAAAAATATTTTAAAGATAATATTAAAAAAAAAAAACTAAAAAAAAAGTTTCCGACTAATCTAATCTCAAGAACAACTACATATAACTCAAGTTTCCAAGTGATACTCTGTTCTTCAAATAAGTTAAATTTTGTATTGTTTTTAGCAACTAATTACATATCACCGAACTTACAACTTATTGTTTTTTACATTCACATTGTAATTTAAGAACTTAAATATAGCATTAAAAATGTTCACTACTCTTCCAGACACAAGCTAATGCTTCCATGGAAGAGTGGTATTAACGTATTTTAAAATGAACATGTACGCAAATTACTACATTATCTAAATGTATATTATATTTTATACGCTAAAATAAAAAAATAAAAAAAATAAAATAAATAAAATAAAAAAATATAAAAAACTTGATACAATTATTAAATACAAATATACATATTTTTTTTAAATATTCTCCCATAATAAGCAGATGCTTGTGTGTACGGGAGGAAGTATTATTTGTTAGGTTATTTTGATTTTTTTTTTTTAAATTTAGTTTATATAAGGAATAAGAGAAACATATGTGTGTATGTGTATATGTTTTTTTAATTTTTATTTATTATTTATTTAATGAAATAATTTTACTTTGTATAAACCACTTATTTGATGTGCAAATCCGACCGGTTTCGGAACAAACGTTCCTTCGTCAGGGAAAGCTTATACGTTTAACGTTTGTTCCGAAACCGGTCGGATTTGCACATCAAATAAGTGGTTTATACAAAGTAAAATTATTTCATTATTCTATAATGGATAACCACAAAGTAATAGCTACATTCAAAAATATATTATTTATTTTTTTAGTTAAGGTTTTCAGTATTTTTTTTAATTGTGTTTTGAAATTTTTGAAATTGTCCTTAAGGGATCTTATATTTTCTGGTAATTTATTAAAGAAATTTGTTCCCAAGTATTTGTAGTTATGTTGACCCAGAGTTTTTTTTACAAATGGGAATTGGTAACATGTATTTTCGCCTGAGATTTACTGTGTTTTTGAAAGGTATGGCTTTGTTCAGGATATCCTCTTTGTAAACTTGTAAGGTTGAATGATACAGGAAGAGAGTATTTAATTTTCTAACTTTAAATTCTTTGAATATGAGTTTAGATGGTATTTTGTAATCGCTATTTTAATAATATTACAACTTGATTTATGACCTTCATAGCGTAGTGGCTGACGCTTTTGACTTTGAGACGAAAGTTTGAATCATGGGTTATTATCATGTCTATTAGTAACATAGTTATATATAAATTAGTTGTTCTCAACTTATATTCGATCAGTTGAACTAAATCCTGAATTCGATTAACCTCCCGCCGACCTCAGTAACGTACATTCAATTGATTAGTCGAGAGTTAAGTTTGTGATTTTCACGCAGCGCATACATGTTAATTTTGACATGAATTTTTATTTTCAAATATTTGGAGTCCTGGTCTGTGCGTGGTATGCTTTTGACTTCTGTGTGCCTTCAAAAATAACTTTTTTTCTTTTGTGAACCGTATTGTCAAATTCTAGTAGATAATCTCCAAAAGTGTAATGCAAAGAAATTTGAAAGAAATATGTTCGGCCCTTAACAGGCCAATAAAATTACCAATGTCACCAGAATTAAAAGAGGAGTTTTTTTTTACATTAACTCCACACAGGAGGCCCTGATGAAAATAATTTCCCTCCGGGCCTATATCACCTTTGTGGACTTGTGGAGGGTTTTTTAGAGCAGAGGAAGGAGATAAGAGGATCTTGAAGAGATCCATGTTGTAGGAATCACGGTCGAGCCGTTGAACTCAAGAACGAGTCGTAGAAACCACCCGTTCTCCTGTTACATGTGTCAACTCTATATACAGGGTGTTAAGGGACGTACTTGACTTACTTTAACCAGTGATTCCTGAAATTATTTGGAGTAAAAAATGTAAATGAAATTTTGGTCTCCGGTGACTTTTTTTGACGACTTTTTTTGGCGACTTTTTTTGTTTTTTTTCAAAAAAATTTTCTTTAAAATCAAACAAAAAAATATTTCTTCCCCATGTCGTCACTGGTCACTCAGCCGAGTGTCCGACGAACCCCTTACCCCGCCTCCAACTGTTCAACAACTACCATTTTTTATGTTATTTAAAAAAAAAAAAAACATCAAAAATGTCACCGGAGACCAAAATTTTATTTACATTTTTTACTCCAAATAATGTCAGGAATCACTGGTAAAAGGAAGTCAAGTACGTCCCTTAACACCCTGTATATGTTGAGAGAGCGTTTAGTGTGTTTCCCGACTATGCACCGGTGTCGAGAGGATCAATGACGCTCGTTCCTCGGAGTATATTCCATTGAAATACCGGTAAAACAAGGACAGCATTCCCCCTGACGTCTGTGCTCTAAGGATTGCAATTCGTTTGTTAGGAGAATAGGAGAATCTATCAAACTGACCGCCCGTTTCTGCACAGAATCTATGGGTTTTTTGGGGCTCCATACCAGAGGTGGCTGCCAAATTAAACCATGAGGCGCACTTGCGAATTGTACAGGGCTATGAATTGTGTACTATTAAATGGGCACACTAACACGCCCACAACACATTTTTATCCATTTATCTCTCAGTGATAAATTATATTTAAAAATTTTAATTTTAACAGATTGTTTTCAACAAAATATTGGTTCAATATTTCAGAATTTTCTGGGAAGTTTGACGCTTTTGTTAGCAAATATTCAATTTAAGTGACCGGGCCGTTGATTGAAATCCGACGCATACAAAACGCTGGTAGAATCGCATTATTATGCACAGAGTTGGTGTTTTCACCAAAGCGCACTTTGATCGCTGATTTAAATTCGGACAGGTGTAGGGTGGGTCCGGCCGGAATATTTCGATATTAAATTATCGCGCGCATTTGAACGGTGTTCACACCCCCTGCACCTTGTCTACCCCGTGTCTGTGGATATTGGAAATGATCTGAACAATGTGTAATCATAGAATGTCCGCCCCCCACCCCCTTCACCCCCTAAGCCTCACTCAACCCTGTAGCACTTCACAAAGGGCCTTTTATAATGAAATTGTTTCGCCGGACCTGGACACATGTTTGACAGCCCTGTATGAAAACTAATTATTATTTAATTGTGCTCTAATGAAGGTTTTCTAAAAAAGGGACTCGTCCTCTTCTGTGCTCCTTTGTGGAATATTCATTATCATTTCTAACTGCGCCTCTCAATTATATTATCCCCTATTCCTGGCGAGAAATATTAATAACTTTTCTCACCCTTGTGTTTTCTTTGCGAATTCAACCATCTACTTCTATGTTTATACTGATATATTTATAAATAGTAATTTACTGGTTTTCTTGTTTCTGAGTCTGTTCTTACAAAAACAAAACTTTATCACCTTATTTATTAATTAAATTTCTCATCTCTCCTACACAGCTTTCCTTCTTTATTTATTTATTTATTTTGTATAAGATTATTCATCTTCTACCTTATATCTATCTATCTATCTATCTATCTATCTATCTATCTATCTATCTATCTATCTATCTATCTATCTATCTATCTATCTATCTATCTGTCTATCTATCTAACTATCTCTCTATTTATCTATCTTCTAACTATCTATCTATCTCTATTTATATAAATATGAATCGCCGAAATGTATGTACGCGCATAACTTCCGATCTTCCAAATTGGATAATTCTTTTTTGTGTTCTTTATTTTTAGGACAAGGCTTGTACAAAAGAAGCGGTGAGCTCTGGAATAATGAAATTTCTTTCTAAAAAAATGCAATAGGTGGCACGCGAGCTATTTGAAAACTGAATGTACCGGGACTGAATGTATGAAATGCGGGAGGGGGAGGGGAACTCGGGGGGGAGGAGGGAACTCGAGAGGGGGGTTTGAGGGTGGGGGAAGCGGTAAAGGGGAGAGGGGAGTGGGGAGAGGGAAGGCGGAGTGGGAACGCCTGAGGGAAAGGGGAAGAACTGGACGAATGGGAAAGGACTCGCAGGGAGAAAAAAATCTTAATGAAGTGGCTTAGCAACGCATGCAGGGAACTCGCTAGGTTAATATACATTATTTATAAAATGTTTTAACTGCCCAACTAGGAGGATTCCCGTTTCAGGACAGTCAAATTTGGAACATGTTTTGTACAAAAGAAAAGGAAAACGGAGAAAATAAAAAGAAGAGAAAGAATTTAAAATAAAATATAAAAGTTTAAAACATAATAATTGTTATTTGTTTAGCATAGTTATTAAAATAATATTAATTTTAAAAACATATATATACTTAATAACAGAGGATTAAAACATATAGGTAACTGGTGTATGCGTTGCACATTCTAGTCCTACATATGTATGTGAGTTGTATAAAATAAGAAAAAAAGAGAAGAGAAAGAATAAAATAAAAATAAAATAACCAATTAAAACATAAAACAGAACTTGAAAAACGTAGAATAGAGCTTTAACATGAATATCTTATTACATTATTGTGTTGCTATATTTATGGTTGCCTATTTAAATTATGCTTAATATACAAGCAAGCTCTTGTCAGATGCTTATCGATTACAAATTCTCATTGTGTAAAATAATACTATAGAAATAAAAAAGCTCTTTAGCAAAATCACATCAAATGGTATAAATAACTCAGTTTCAAGTCAGCTTTCTTTGATAAAAATCCCAAGTATTGTATAAACGCAATAATATACCGAAACAGGAAAGCTTTCGCAATATTATGATTCTGCCGACTCATTGATATGAAGCCTTTCAATAAAAATAGCAATGAGTGCGTTCCATCATGACCTTTATTCAGTAAAGCTTTAAGCAGCAAAAACTTAATGGATTCTTTTGACTATTGAACCGTTGCTAAATAATGGATGGAGTTGTTTTTCAGATGATATTGTATCAACTGGAGCGAAAAGTGATCTACTTGATCCAATATAATATTATCTCATAACTACACAGCAGATTATATCTATTTTGATGCATGCATGACGCACCCTCTCTCAAAGAAAGAAATTCTTGATATTTGTGTATTTCAAAGCTCAATTAATGACAAAACGAGCTTAAATAAATTGATTTTTACCTCGAAATTTTAAACAGAAAGTGGCTATGTAAATTTCATGGCGCTACAGCTCACCATTCGAAAGTTTTTGTGGACTCGTAAACATCACTGCAAGCTACTCTACACACTACATTACTGCAAGGTCTTAAAAGTTTCGTCGACTTGGAAATTGGACCCAGAAACAGCGTTACAAATGTCGTGACGACAGAGCTCACATTTCTAGAGATTTTTCTGTTCTTATTCGAAAATTTTCTTCTTTATAGTAAAAATTAGCATTTAGTGCTTTTGGTTTTATAGTAGGCTAAGGATGGATTGTTTCACAGAATTTGAATCAATTTCAAAGTTAAAATTTAAGTTTTGTATCAGTTCTATTCAAGTTCTGTTATTATTGCATCGTGTTCTGACTGGTCGCATGTAACAAAGTGACCTCTTATACATTGTCCCTCTAAAGCCTTCTTTTCAATAACACTTAGGTGTTATTGTTAATAAATCTCTCAAACTACTTGGTTTCATCAATAGAATTAATTACCTCTGACTTCGAAAATATAAATAACCTAAGAACTCTTTACTGCTTCTTGGTTCGCCCCCATCTTGACCATATTCGTCACATTGAATCCGTACGTTGGTTCTTAAAAGGGATTTCTAGGAGGCTAGGAATAGAAAGAGGAAATTACTCATATGATGAAAATAGACTAACTCTACACCTTAGAAAACAACAAAAAAATTGATCTCATTGACTCTATGCAAAACGGGATTCTCCTACTTAACTTGCAATCTTTAGAGCACAGGCGTCGGGTGGGAGTGCTATCCTTGTTCTATCGGTATTTCAATGGAAGATGCACACCAAATGCGCGCCCAACTTATGTACATGGGTTGACATTTGTCACATGAGAACGGGTCGTTCTCATGTGACAAATGTCAACCTTTCGACTCGTTCTTGTATTCAACAGCTCGCCTGTGGAACGATGTGTATCCTCCTTCCTATATGAGAGAGGAGCTAAATTGGATTCCAATAAAAAAGAGACTACTATTTAATGTGTTAATTTTTGTGCATAAAATTATGAAAAACCAAATGCCAAAATACTTTAAGGATGAAATCGTTTTTAATAGAGACATTCATAATTACGAAACAAGAAATATAAACAGAGTTCGATTGCCACAAATGAAGAAAGCAAAATCACAGAACTGCCTAATGTACAGAGGACTAAAGATGTATGATGAAATGCCTGAAAGTATGAAGAATGAAGAAAGAATGAATGTATTTAAAAAGAAATGTTATGCTTACTGTAAAAATATTTAAATTTATCAAATGAAATGTTACATTGTGCTTATTAGTTTATATTCATGTAGTATAAACGAGCTCAATAATAAAAAATAAAAAAATAATAAAAAATAACAACAACATAGGTCTTTTCAAGAATAATGTTCAATCTTTCCTCTCCTCAAAAAGACCCTCAACACGTCATCTCAGATGACGTAGGCCCGGAGGGAAATTATTTTCCTCAGGGCCTCCTGTGTGGAGTTAAAGTAAAAAATAAATTCTCGAGTCAAGACCTTGATTTTTTGGTACAAGTCTAATGATTTTTGTCAATCAATGAAACAAGTGAAGAAATATTATAAACATTTTGACTTCCAGCGAGGTTTCGACTAGACTTCTATTTTCTTATGTTTATCTCTGCCTTTTGTCTTTGCGTTCTTATGCCGTCCTTTACTTTTACAATTAATTTTTTTTATTTAATTTCGTGTTATTGATTTTGTAAAAGTCCATTAATAAATAAATAAATAATAATACACACTTAATTTTTGTTTTATAATAAAAATTGGTAGTAATTATTTTTGGTTTTATAAAATAATAAGTTATTTACATAAATCGCCTTGTCTTGTGACGCATTGTCAACAGAAAATCTTCAATAATATATCAGGCTGTTATTTTGAAGTCCCGTAGAACAAGGTGAAACGGTTCTGCGTTAGACTAGGCGTTTGCAATGCATGTCTGTCTGTCTTTGAAGCCTGCCCATTGAAGTGCGGATAGGTCTCGTCTGAGGCTGTAATACTGTGAAGCTGGTACTGTTGGTAGGTCGCTACAGCACGTGATTTGTTACTCCTTGTTTAGTGTTGCGGTTTAAATGTAAATTTAATATCACCGTTTATCCATTATTCAACGTCAGTGGGTGTAAAAGCTCTCTAGGGATTAATTCACCATACAAATATATATAACAGCAGGTATCTCGCGGTCGTTTCTACTTCTGATGGATGCATTACATACGTAACAAATTCAATTTAAATAAACATGAGTGTTTCAAGCAATAAATAGAATCTGCCATGTTAAACTATTAATTATTCAGTATGAGCTGTAGAACTTAGATGTTTTGTCACAGTGCTGGTTCAAAATGTATGAAAAAACATGAATTAAGACAGCAAACAACCTTTTTTACCTTAAATATTTTTTGTAATTATATCTAGCGCACTTTGCATTTAAAAATGTTTTTAAACGTACAGCACTGTTAGGTAATAATTTTTTTGTTTAATTGCCGGCAACCCGGGCGTTTATTGAAATAACATTATCATATACAAACAAGTAAGTAACCCGCCACACTAGACGATCTCTGTTCTGAGACGGGTACATATAAATGCATACGTATACACATACATACACATATGTATGTATACGCATGCATGCACATAATCATAAAAACATAAGTATACAGAATCTAGATAAAATTATTGGAAATTTTTTAATGTTATCATAAAACCAAAAGTCAGAAAAGAATTTTTGGTAATTGCTAAAAGGTAATCATGGGATGTACTTAACTTACGAACTATTTAGAACTGCGTATTTTTTTTTATCTTATGTTCAATTAATTAAATTATAATGTATACAAAATTACATTCTAGGTATGTAATGTACTCGTACATATTGTGTATAATAAATATTATGTAGTATAAAGTAAGAATGGTTTGTACTGTGAATGATTTATACATTCTAAGTGTTTGGTGAACACATCACTATAAGAGCGTGTGCTGAGGTGATCACGTATTTTGATATATTATTATTTGGAACGTTAAATAATGTTATAAAATATTACAAGAAAGACAAAAAAAAAACAGATTATTAATTATATTCAATGTAAATATTATTTTATTATATAGATTGGTTGTAAAGTCGTGAAAAATTATGTATGTTTTGTTTTTATTCTGATTCCAAACCGAAAAATTATGTTTGAATATGAACGTTGGTGTATTCTGTATTTATATAGGGTGTAACAGGACGTACCCGAGGGATTTTAACCAGCGATTCCTGAGCAAATTTGGAGTAAAAAATGCAATTGAAATTTTGGTCTCTGGTGACTTTTTTTATGACATTTTGTTTTTAATTTTTTTTTTCTTCAAATTCAAACAAAAAAAGAATTCTTCCGCTTGTTGTCATTGGTCACTTAGCCGAGTAACCAACCAACCCCTCACCCCGCCTACAACTGTCCAACACCTACCATTTTTTAATGTTTTTGTAGAAAAAATAAATTAAAAAAATATCACCGGAGGTTAAAATTTCATTTACATTTTTTTCTCCAAATATGCTTAGAAATCGATGGTTAAAATCCCTCAGATACGTCCTGTTACACCCTGTATAGATTGGTTCAACGGTATTGGCATGTGATTATAGACTTTTAAAATGTCTTTGTCCGTGGGTGGTATATTTTAATGGGATATTAAGGGTGTAGTTTGTTGAAAACCTGGATAAAACGTATAACTATAAGGGAATACAGAGATTGGATTTAAAGAGAAGAAAGTAAGACAAATATTCCACCTAATACTTACTACTACCATCATAAACTTAGAACATTGATTGTGAAATGTTGGAAGACTTAGTTATGCCTGGGTGGAAACCCGAATATTGGTTCTCTCAGCCATTTAATAAATAATCTATGAAACAATGTAACCGAGCAACGACAAACACTTTGACCAGATAGGCGAAACAAATCAGGGTCTTTTGATAAGTACTAACTTTTGAACATTAATGTAAAAGAATAGGATTGGTTTCATATTAGGGATGTCGAAAGTGAAAAAAAAATCGATATATCGAGGTATCGATATAAGAATAAAAAATATCAATATCGACGTCGATATATCGAGGAAAAATATCGATATATCGGTCAAATTTTCAAGAGTTTTTAAAATAATAGTGTTTTCAGCTCAATATTATCAATAGTAATTTTTTTACACAATGTGCTTTTTTTAATGTACAAAAATCTCAATAAAAATGAAGGTATTTTTATCAGTATTCATTTTTATTAGGTAATAATTACAAAAATATCAAAAACTAAGCTGTCTTCTAACTTATGTGTAAACTCATTCTATTGGCGTATTAATCTGTCAAAAAGGACTTCGTATTTCGAACAAGGTATAGTCAATAATCATAGACAATTGGGAACCAACAAAAAGGAGTGGCTTAGAAAAAAATGGCAAAAAATAGAATTATATGTATGTACCTACACACATGAGATTAGTGATATTAGTGATACAAATACTAATGCACAGACAATAGATTTGTAAGCTATTAATAGTTAAAATTTCAACCGCCAGATGTCATGACCCAATACAGTTACTTTTTCCGTTCGTTCCTATACGGTTTTGGATTCTAGTGACTATACATAAATAAATAAAAATATTTTGATACAATTTTCGATATTGGATATTTTGTATCGATATATCGGATCAAAATATTTCGTCTAAAAATATCGATATATTGAATTAAAAATATCGATACATCGATATATCGATAATTTTTCAACAAGCCTATTTCATATGATTTCTTAATGTTTAAAATTTAACATCTAAAATTGATTTTCAATATTCCGTAGTTTCCATAGCGTTACCACAATATTTATGAGGCGGTGATCGAAGTGCCAAGAAACCGATTGTCAGGAAATTATCCTGAAATTTAGGTGCCTTCCTGAAATTAATAATCCTGTTGAGTTAGTACTTGGCCTACCTAGCTGGAAAGGAAACAGAATAACGATGAAATATTTACAGAGTACCTTCAGTAATAATTCATCAATAATATTGAAATTCATTATCATATTTTCATCCTTTCATCTTTTCTTAGACTGATTGGGGACGCATAGCCACTAGGTATTGGATGCCTTAAGGCGTCCCTTTCTTGTGCTACTTCACTTTAATCTTTCACTTCGCTAACTCATTCCCTGCATCTCAGAAGGGAGGGGTTTGCCACCACCCACTTCTTCAGATTGCTTCGGGGTTGTTTCGAGAACCCTGCCATTTTGGAAATTCAAGTATTCGTGTTCTTGATGACTATCGAAGACGGTGTCAGCACAGAATAAATTTTATTAACATACTATTTGGGGAGGGGTATAATACTGTCAAAAAATCGCTTCCGATCGTTATATTTATTTTACGTCAATGAGGACAGAATCCAAAACAATCCTTTTGGTTCCTAAGAGAATCCCTCGTTGACGCTTATGCACACGCGTTATGTCATTCTCGAATTGAATAGGGAATCATAGGATGGGGATCTGCTATACATACGTCCCTACACAGCCTGAATACGATTCAAAAAGGAATCATAAAGACCATATTGAAAGTACCAATTAGAAAGCCTTCAATTGAAATTTTCAATAACTTTGACGTACCAAATGTACAGCAAATATATGCCAAAAATATATTATTGAAGCTCTTTAAAATCCTCCACTAGACCGTGTATGAATAACACTAGATCGAATAAAAATGATATAAAAAATATTCCAAGTTATAAAACAACATTTGGATAAAGAAACTATACATACTTTGCAACAAAACTCCATAACATCCTTCCCCAAGACATAAAACTAATACAAAATCCAATTGAATACAAATCAAGAATAAAAATATGGCTTAAAGAGATCAATGAGAAAACCCTAGCGAAGATACTAAAAACGACATAGAAGACAAATGAACTTTATTTAAATAACATTAGTCCGCCTCGGCACAGGATCCCCTAGTGAGGAGGACTAAGAAATACAATACTTTATACTTAATTTCACCATTACATTTTGTATCTATGTAAAAAAAAATATATAGTCGCTAAAATAAAAAAATAAAAAAAATAAAAAATATGTATATGAAAATTTGTTTTGTGCCTTATTCTGTTAAATCGCGTCTTGAAACATCGCGGTATTGTTAAATTTAATATTTATATTTATTTACCTAGAGCTGCCAATTCCTTTAAAATAATGCTTTAATATAACAATGCCACCATCAATCAAATAATTTTACTATTTTCGAAAGTGTTACGGCCAGTTCATTGGCCGTTTACGAGAAAAGTCGTAATAGGTACGTTTTCAGTTTTTGGCAATATGTAGGTACATACCACATCCTTTGTTTTCTCCTCAGAGGTTAAGGGTAGATAACGGAAGTAAGGGTAGGTATTGGAAGGAAGCGATTTATCGGCACTGCTTAATAACACAGTCACTTCAATGACGGAATAATGAGGTAATTTAAATGTAAAATGGGCTTCGGGGTAAATAGGATCACACGCGCACGGAGGAGCACGGTGGCACCGTTATCAAATTGATTTACAAAAAGGAATTTCCTCTCATTACCACGGAATGAATTTGTGAAAGTATCTGCAACAATTAGATTTAAAGCGTTATTTAAATCAAGAATACGGTAGGGTTACTATTTCCGAATTAACATCGGATCTTCTTAAAGTTTCTTCTCATCAATAAAGCTGAAAATTAGTTAGTCAGAAGTAGCAAAAACTCTCATAATATAAACATGCAAGTTGAGTAGTGGAACAAACTTTCACAACTTGTAATCGATGCTACTAATATGAAACAATTTAAAGCTCGATTTGATTCTTATTTGGAGAGACGAAAAGTCTACCTTGTATTAAATTTTAAAACAACTCAATTGCTTTTTGTTATTTATTTTGTTATTATTATCAAGCCAGATGCCTGATGATGGACACTGTAACGCTGTCCGAAACGTTGGCTAAAGGAGGAGGTAGCGCAACACGGCATAACATCCCAAAAACAAATAACAAAAATACTTTTGGCCGTGAAAATCTAAAATCATATCCAACTCAATTACTGTTAGACTAACTGTGAAATCAGCATATTATACGAGCGCATCAGCAGAATCCTTCCTGCCCATAGTATGTTTTTACGAATATACATTTGAGTACATCACTAAATTCATTTTTTTGTGAAATAAGGCAACGCTGTATTTACATTTGGAGTAATTAACTGTTTATCTCCAAGGGTGGGTCATGGTCCAATGACGAACTTGGTTGAGAAGGGTGAATAGGTTGCCCACATGTGCTGACGATCTGAAGATTCAAAAAGTCCCCGTAGAAAAATGAATGTCCTCCTGGGAGGGAAAAAAAGAAAGAAATATTGTTGAAAATCAGGTTAATTTTCGATGTTTTTTCTTGTCTTAAAAAGCTCATTTGAGAGAGCACCCGTACATCAGATGGCATATTGTTCCAGAGTCGTGATACTTGAACTCTGGGAGAATGTCTGAATAATTTAGTGTTCACAGCTGTAGCCAAGTTACTGAAGAAGAAGAAGGGCAATTAAATATGAGTGTCCTACTCTTAGAAGACTT
The DNA here is from genome assembly GCA_917880885.1 of Limnephilus marmoratus. NCBI lineage: Eukaryota > Metazoa > Arthropoda > Insecta > Trichoptera > Limnephilidae > Limnephilus > Limnephilus marmoratus. Next base: position 17,374,683 of record OU862910.1, on the reverse strand, counting down.
AGTAGCTTTTGTAATGTCCTAGCCCCTTATATAATGGCCTAAAGCCTACATATGTGACCTAATTTTTACATTTCATTTTTTATTATAAAGGTTTTTACACATTCGAAATCTTAATTAATTAATTAAAACTCTTTCATGGATGCGTTTTTTTTTGTGAGCTCCACTCAGGAGGCCCTTAGAAAAATAATTACCCTCAGGGCCTATGTCATCTTTGGGGATGCTGTGTGGAGGCTTTTTTTTAGGAAAGGAACGAGAGGAGAGTTCTGGGAAGGAAAAGGGTTTAAGGGGTGGGTAAATCTGGGTTTCAGTGTGTCCTGGTCATCCGCCTCCAAGACCTAGACAAACCTCACCCCATGAACCCGGGCATCCCTGCTAAATCACCAAACGTAGTGAACTACTTGGGGTGACCTATGGCAGAGGTGTTGGTTATCTAATAAAGGTTCCCGGGGCGGCGGTACCCATTCCCGCCTCCCAAACCGTTTGCTCGCGATTGGAAGAGGAGCTTATATTATTGTAGTAATTTATTATTAATTAATGATTTTGGTACATATATAAATATTTGCCGTCATAGGGAAATTGCAAATAGAACGGAAAAAAATGTATTTGTTTAATTTTGTACACGTGTGAGTAGAATATCGTATTTAAAAAAATATTATATGTATAATGCATAATATTAAGGACATATGCATTTTTAGAATAAATTGTTAATTTTGGAAATAAATGAGATGGGTATGGGATACTTTTAATAATAATATTTAATTTATTTGATAATTTGTAGAGCGCTGTTTTTGTGAAAAATCACCTCAAGGGCGCTGTACAACGCTGTACACTCATTTATTATGAGTTATTATGCTCTATCTAATTTTATGTACAGATACAGAAATCATACTTACCTGGCAGGTCACTTCTGATACACTTTTATTGGATAATTTATGCTTGGAGAAAATACGACTTTACACGCAAAGAACACTATATTCAAATCACTGGACAGTCCATTACTGTTCATTTTACATTTATGAGACGATTAGTGGCATAAGTATAGTTGATATTTATTTTAAAAGACTGGAGAATTTAGGACTTTTATGAAATGACATTAAAAAGCTTACTAAACGCTTCAGATTTTCCGGGTTAAATCGTTCCCGCAGGAAAAACTTAAACCTTTCACCACTTTCTACAAATTGACCTAGTCAATCCACGTTATGCAATTGCACTATATAAGTATAATAAATACAAAATAATACAAGAACAACATGTCAAAGAGACCAAATGGGAAAATAATTCACCGACTCCAGATATTTTCATATCAGAGGGTCCGGCTCGGTGGAACTCCTAATTGGACCTATAAATCCTACTGATCCCTCAATATAAATATTTAAAAAATCTTTTGTTATCCTTCATGTATTTAAAATGACTGATTTTTGCATTTTTATATATAAATTCTTTGACAAATCTAGTATGCCTAAATTTTTAATGAGAAATAAAAATTGACTTTAATTTTTTTTTTTGTAATTTTGCTGTTTGCGGTATTAGACAATAATTAACACACTATGTCTAGGAAGACGAGAATTATATGAGAATTGGTACTATAATTGTTTTGCTTTCAGGCCGACTTTCTAATGCAATACTAGTCGCACGTTAATTAAAGTATTTCACTGAAATGAGTAAACAAAATATATGTATTGCTTTATAAAGAATTTGTTTAGGATAGATCGCACTTATGCATTTATTTCGCGTATTGCAAGTGACAAGAGACGTTTTATTGTGACCATTAGTAACGGTGCCGTTTGGCAAGTCCTAACAGTATGAGCAAGGCGTCAGGCAGCCAGTTTAAGGGTTGTAAAGTTTAGGAAAGGCTGACCGGGCGTTTTCTATTTCTGCTTTGCGCCTCAGGTGCCTTTAAGTTCCCGGTGATGAAGGAGCTGTTCTATCTTCAAGCAGGATGAAGCACAACGATCGAAGCATGGTGCTTATTGACTAAGCATAGCGAAGTCCTGTTTTAACTCATTTGGCATTTCATCTGTCCATAAATTTGTTTGTTACGTTCCGGTTCCGGTTCAAGATGGATCGGCAAATATTTTCAATATTAAGGTACCTAATTACCTGTTGAGAAAGTTTGAAAGAAGAATTGTCATTAACATTGAGTTAGTGACGTTTCTTTGTAACAAATTGTTTAATGTTAAAAAAATAACGACCTGTCTGGATCCAGGCATCACGACACAAGCAACATTTTCCATTTAATGTGGTGGTAGTAGGAGATTTTCAAATACTGTCAGGTTATTCATAACTTAAGAATTCGGTCTTTTTAAAAAAAAAATCAAATTTAAAAAAAAAAAGTTTTTTTTTTTTTTTTTACATGAGCACCACACAGGAGGCCCTGAGGAAAATAATTTCCCTCAGGGCCTATGTCATCTTTGAGGATGCTGTGTGGAGGGCTTTTTTTAAGGAAAGGAAGGAGAGGAGAGTTCGGGGAAGGAAAAGGGTTTAAGGGGTGGGTAGGAATCTGGGGTTCAGTATGTCCTGGTCATCCTCCTCCAAGACCTAGACAAACCTCACCCCATGAACCCGGGCACCCCTGCTAAATCACCAAACGTAGCGAACCACTTGGGGTGACCTATGGCAGAGGTGTTGGTTATCCAATAAAGGTTCCCGGGGCGGCGGTACCCATTCCCGCCTCCCAAATTGTACCAAATTGTAGTTACTTATAAAATACCGGTGTTAATATGTAGGTAGGGGATTTGAGATTTTCACGACCAAAAGTATTATCGGGATATATTTTTGGGATAATATTCCGTGTTGTTACAAATATTGATATTTTTAATAAATAATAAAAAAAGAGTTGGATACGTAAACGGGGTGCGCTAGCACCCTTTTTAGCCAACGTTTCAGACAGCGTTACAGTTTCCATCAGCAAAGCAGATGTGTTATCTAGTAATGGAAGGATAATAATGTAGCTCAACACGGCATAAATAAATCACGATAAAAGTAGGTGGGTATTAAAGTAACTTTTTTCGAATCTTATGATTATGATCCAAAATTTTCCAGTTGATTTTTTTAAATAGTAGGTAATTATACAAATACTTTTTTGGACGCGAGGTCTACTGTTCACAGAACTACTAGTTTATTAACTAACAGTTTATTCTGCTAAATATGTTGTCTTATAGACCATCTTGTGACAATAATACTTGTGACAATAATACTTTCACTTCCGAAAGCTCGTCCAAAACCAAATCCTGAAAATGTTTACATAAAATCAACGCTTTCCATACTTGAACACTTAATTACACATGTTTTTTTTTACATTAACTCCACACAGGAAGCCCCGAGTACAAAAAAAACCCTCAGACTTTGAGGAATCAGAACCCCTGCCGGATCTTTTTATGGAAAGGAAGGAGAAGAAAGAAGCAAAAAGTATGAGAGGTGCATGGGAATCTTGGATCAGTGTGTCCAGGAGTAACGGACGTATAATTCCACTCTTCCATTGTAGTGCAAGGTGATGGTTCGAGATAGTCCGTCTGGAGAGGTCAAAAGGTTTCTCTCAACCAGTCTCTCCCGATCCGGCCCGCCACGCTGTAGGTGGTCAAACGCATCTGCTGACAAGACCTAGGCAAACCTCACCCCATGAACCTAGGCACCTAAGTCACCAAACGTAGCGAATCGCTTGATGCAACCTGTGGCGAGGGTGTTGGTTATCCAACAAATGGTTCCCGGGTCGGCGGAACCCATACCTGCCACCCAAATTGAAAATAATAAATTCATCTACAAAAAATATGTAAATCACTAGGTACTAGGTAACTACCTACTTCAGTTTTGATCATCTTTGTATCAGCTGGATAAAAAAAACTATTATTATTTGGTATGAATTGACAATCAAAGGTCATTCATAAATTAAATAAGAAAATATATCCTGTATGTTTAATAGCCTCGTGTTCATCCCCCATTTGTCCTGTACTGTTGTACTTCTGTGCCCCTGTGCCTTTTGGCCGAGTGTTGGCCGGCGATGTTGGCACCTTGCCTGCCGCCAACAGCCTTCCTTCGCCCCCGGGAGGGTTCATGAAGAAGCAATTCTTCTTTTCTAGACTAACAGAACATTTTATGTTTATGACAGTCCAATTTATTTTTATTTCATATAATCGGGTGTCAGCTGTTTCGCCTTCTGAAGGCATTATCAAACTGTGACAATTTGACAGTTTGATAATTTCTTCGATAGCGAAATAATTATCACGGGTAATTATAATTACACTGCAGAACTTGTTTCTTAATAAACTGTTTTGAATTTATAAAAGAAAGAAAAAAAATCAAATTTACAATCATTTACAATTCAATTTTTTATCGGAATGAGATGGTTATTTCAAAACGAGCCAAGGAGGGGTGAGAAGTTAAAAGATGCAAGAAAAGGCAAGAAGATGCAAGAAGAGGCAAGAGGATCCAAGAAAAGAAAAGAAGAGCCAAGAAGAGACAAGAAACGCTATGAAGAGCCAAGAATAGCCGTGAAGAGATAAGAAGATCCAAGAAGGGGCAAGAAGAGATAAGAAAAGCAGAGAAGAGACGAGAAGATCTGAAGAAACATGAAGAGGCAAGAAGAAACATTAAGAGACGAGAAATAGCAAGAAGATCCAAGGAGGGCAAAGAAGAGATAAGAAGAATCAAGAAGAGGCAAGAAGAGACTAGAAGAAGTAGAAAGGGCCAAGGAGAGACAGAAAAATCACAGAAGGGACAAGAAGAAGCAAATAGCAGAGACAAGAAAAGCCACGAAGGGTCAAGAAGAGTCAAGAAGAGCCGGAAGAGACAAGAAGATCCAAGAAGAGACAAGAAGGGACAATAATTGGGATCAATAAGAGACAAGAAGAGAGGAGAAGATTCAAGATAAGCTAGAAATAGACAAGAAGATCCAAGAAGAGCCGAGAATAGGCAAGAAGAAAGAACCCATAAAGAAAGGATTTAAAAAAATATCGTAATGCTCAATCCATTCCTTTATTCCTGCCCAGCCTAAATTCCAATATTGGCTTATTAGGTTGCCATGTATACCGGTCGATTGAACTCCAACCTCCTTCCCATCCTCAGAGCACGTGTTCCTAGTCCTAACAAATCAGTGCCCCCTGGTGTACCGGTCTCACCGGGACAGGAGTACTCCTGGCTGGGGTGGTACAATCGTATCGTATCGTATCGTATCGGAATCGAAGAGATGGTTATTTAAATAAGTATTTTCATTGTTAGTAACAATTTTCAAAGTTATCTAATTTTAATCCCATTGTATCTGTTTATAAAAAAAAATTAACCCTGTATTTATGTTAAGCGCTTTAAGTTTTCCCACATTCCCACGTTTGCGGAACGGCAACGGTACAAAAGGCAATAAACATACGTTCCTCATCGCAATAATATAAGGAAACAGACATACGTACATTATGTGTCTTATCTTTTGTCTCACCATTATTTAATGCGTAAGAAAGAACTGCAGCATTATTGTGAATAGGAACGTATGTTTATTGCTTTTTTGTACCGTCACCTTTCCATAAACGTGAAATACTGAAAGCGTTTAATGATTTGTTTCCAAAATGTGGTTGGCAAATTCATAATTCTTATTATCATTCAATTTATCGGTCCTGATCTCTATTATTTAAATTTATAGAAATCTTACCGGAATAAAAAAGATACCGTCATTACAAATTAATTTGTAGATCCCTGATTTTAGATTTCTTCCTAATCCTTATTATTTTATATATATTTTTTTAATTTATTTATTGGAGAAGAATTTATGTATTGTTTATGACAGTCCACTTTTTTATATTCACTCATCCTGGTAAGCTAGTAGTTCATATTGTTATTTCTATCAACTAGTTCTTCTGGACAGGTAAGAAATGCACATTTTCGAGTGTTCGTGTTAGTACAATAATATTGTGACAGTTATGTTGTCAGGCGGATAAGATACTGACTGCATTTCACGCGTCTTGACACAATGTCGTACAAACGAACTAATCTGAAAGATTTATGTTGAAAATCAGGTCAACATTAGCGCAAAACAACAAACCGAGTAAAATGGAAGCTGTTTGGCGAGACAAATGATATACATTTATTGATTACTAGCTGACCTGACAAACGGTGTTCTGCTATATAAATTTTTTCTAGTGAATATTTTGGTAGTTTAATAAAAAAATAACGAATATATAGTAAGTGTGGGGATGGGATCTATGACAGAAAGAGGAATGGAGCGCTGTGAACGATGACCGCCGATAAAAGCAAAAAAACGCCAACTAAAGTAGGAAAATGAAATAAAGAAAAACAATATGAATTTCGAAGAGCAATTGAGTGTACGATATTTTTTATCAGTCCGTCTTTAGCCAACACAAATAAGCTCGATGGTTTGCCCACGCGAGAACATGATGCCGAATGAAATATCAAAATGACACGAAGCTTCTCGTGAATGTCTTGCGCATGTGTGGTTGAAAGTTCGATGAGGCGTACGTAGCGCCATCTGTCATTCAGCAACATAAGTAATTTCATTCTGTTTGAAATACGAAAGACGGTTAAATTTGTTCATAAAAAAATACTAAAATCAACTTTAAAAAATAGGAGAGCGGGGGTTGGAGAGTAAAAATTTGGGGTAATAAGTATTTTTTGATGCCAAATAAAAAAAAATATGTCAAAAAATCCTTTTTTTTCTGGGTAGGGACATCCCGTAGCGGTATGAAATATACTTTAAAATACCAAATGTACATAAAAAATTTCATAATAATCGGTCAAGCCGTTTCGGAGGAGTGCGACCACAAACTCCGTGACACGTGATTTTTATATATAAGATGATAATAAAAGCCACCTTTTCTCTACTCAACATCCCCAATATGACGTAGAAACCTTTTTTTTACAAATACTTTTGTACGTGTTTTTGAAGACTACTTGCTTACCACCAATAGTAATAATGAATACGACAAAACAATCTCAAACACCGTATCTTAACACAATAGCGATTAAACACTACCGCAATAACGGGAAAGACATTTTTCATTGTGTAAAAAAGCAAACTGCATTGAAGTTTATTGCATGTTCGATGATCAGATAAAACAGGCAGCATTGCCAGGCTAGCACCTACCAGGTACAGCCAGCAACCAACAAGAGACCCGTCCGCTCTGTGAACAGCGGCTCCCTGCTAATTTAATGGGATTGCGTAATTTACTGGCTGCGATGTACCCGAGTCCTGGCTTGTTACCGGCACACCACTAACGCCAGCTCTAACCCTAGACCTCCTCGTACTACTTCTCTCCTGTTCGCTGCATTCCAGGCAGCTCGGCCCCCTAAACTGTAGCAAGCCGTAACAAAACCGATCCTTTAATCCTGGATAGATTTACCATCCAACATAAACACCGACGTTCTTGCAGAGGGCGGGTAACTTATTTCCTTAATTCCTTTCTTCTGCTCGCCTGTACCATAAATAACGCCGAGCAGAGACAATAGCGATCTCGATAAATATTGCTCTAACCAAACAAAACACAGTTATATCTCAATTTATGAGACCGAAGCGCAGACACTTCCAGTTTGTTTTGAATAACTCGTTCATTATACTCTTCCTCGTAAATATCTCTCAGAATCCCATAATTCACTGAAGCTGCCTTTTCATTTCGACGAATTATTTTCAGAAATGCACTCATTTGGAATAATAAATGAATTAGAATTCTTCAAATTTTCTGCTTGATGAAATGAAGTAATTCATTTATCAGCTTGCTTCTTAGTGAATACAATCTCAATACGGAAGCATTCGCATTGTATCAAACTTCTTCATGTAGTCTGAAATTTTGCTAAACCGCGCCGTAATAAACTGCCCACGAACTATTCGGTCCGAAAACCTTTACGGGCATAGTTCCCGAAGTAGTTACAGAACACAGAGCGCAGAACTCAGAACCCAGAACAGAGAACTCTCGGTGGGCTGGAAATGCGAATTCGGGCGGGTGACTAGATTTATAGTTCCAGAAGCGGTCCCAACAATGCACCGGTTGGATTGATGTCCTGTAAAGACCATTCAGAAGCGTTTTTACCGGAGTCACAACCGATACATAAATTTCATGAACCCTCCATTCCGAATGAATAACAACTTTTTTCGGATTGGAAATGCTTTCATTTCGCCTTTTCTAGTCAAAGGTTAACGATCACTCCGAGATGAAATAATCGAAACCTTCCGACGTACGTATGTTATATACTTTTTAGGTAAAAGCGTTTATTTTTACTATTACAAGGAATGATGCATTAAATCTGTTTTTTTATGTGTCAGCAAAAAATTACGTGCTGTCTGATTTACTAGATTCTTGTATGCCTTGAAGAGGTGAATCATTTAAATTTACTGAATTTGAATGTTCTTTATATAAATAGAAATGTCGTGAAATTTGCACATAATGTATTTGTGTATGATGCCGAATTGAAATATTTTAAATCTGAAATATCACTCTCATAATGTTTTACGTAGCTTTAAAATCTAAATTTGCTTTAAAAAAAAACTGACGACACATTTTTCCAATCATTCAATACCAAACTAAATTTTGTTGATAAAATGTTGGAGGCAAGATAACAACTTTTTTTCTTGGATTTTAAATTTTTTTTATATATATAAGCTCCACACAGGAGGCCCGGAGGAGAGATGCTGTGTGGAGGGTATTTTTAGGGAAAGGAAGCAGAGGAAGTAGTGGGAACGAAATAGGTATGAGGGGTGGGCAGGAATCTGAGGTTTAGTGTGTCCAGGTGTGACGGACGTATGACACCATCCATCCAACCGCGGTACCAGGGGATGGATCAAGAGAGTCTGGCTGAAGAGATCAGAAGACCTCCCTCAACCAGTCTCTCCCGATCCGGCCTGCCGCGCAGTTGGTGAGCAGACGCATCCACCGCCAAGATTCGGACAAACCTCACTCATAAACCCAGCACCTCTGCTAAGTCGCCAAACGTAGCTAACCACTTGGGGTGACCTGTGGCAGAGGTGTTAGTAATCCAATAAATGCTTCCCAGGGCGGCAGTACCCATTCCTACCTCCCTTTCAATTTTTTCAGCCATTTTCAGGACTGTGTAGTGTAGGTAGTATCAAATCAAAAAATAAATCTTTCACGTAGTGGGCGTATCATTTGTATAATAAAACTATATATCACAGTACTTTTATTGAGAATTCCTCAAAGTAGAGAATTTCTTAAAATAACTATGCGAAGACGGTGCATTATTACCAATTCAACGGCGCGTTCACTTTGAGATCTTAACTTTCATTTTAGCAGCCATTAAGTTATCCCCTTTGAGATAGTTGTTCACTTGTGACAAAATTAAAACATTCTGTTCAACTCTAACGACTTTCCCAAGTTTTTAAAGTTCCATTAGCTAATTTCCCGACTCCTTTTGTTTCCTCCGGGTCGGGTTCTCACGGTCTGCGCGAGGTGCTCTTCTGAACTCAGAATAAACAATCCACTTGTTAAGTTCCCGTTTACGTTTAATTTACACGGCAAAGTGACACAGAAACTAGTGCCTACGACTTGAAAATACTTTATGCTTGTTGTGTTTCTTTTAACCTCCGTAGGCATCGTACCCAGAACTCTGAACTATCGCCAGATGTGAGGATCTCAGGGTGTGAGTTTTGTGTTAGTATTTCTTTTATGTAGTTTTTTGTTCCTCGTGCGTGAGAGTTGAGAGTTTTTAGAAAAAGGTTAACATTTTTGAAATAGTATTATTATATGGGTCTATTTCAGTTATATTCAAAGCTCGGCGTAGTAGGCTAATCGCCCCTCGGGGGGTTCCGGAAAGATTGGGGTGGGTTGTGATAGCCTCAGGGAGCACTGAACGACAGTTAGGGGTTGTCATAAAAGTCTGTCATCTATAATTCATTTTATCATTTTTTAAATACTTCCACACTTTATACAGTCATGAATCTTAGCAAGAATCTTTATTGTCTATGAACCGTTCATAGCCATGAAATCCTGTATTTTACAACTTTTTTATTTTCAAAGATAATGTCCAAAATGCGTCGATTGGTTTTAATCAAGAATACTCGTTGTAGGTAATAACGAAATGTCACAAACTAGTTATTTTGATATAATCTGCAAAAATGAACCTAACAATCTAACCTACAGAAAAATAATAACCATAGGAATTATGAAATTTTTAAACAAAAACTTAAAAAACATTTTACCATTAACTAGTTTTAGATATGTATTACGATGTGCCAACTTATATTTTCCACTGTGAACCAAAATGCCAACTAATATTTTTTCTATGTATAACAACTGTCAAGTATGTATAGTACTGTCAATCTGATAGTGCTCCCTCCCTAAACACGAGAATTTCTCAATTAGGGAGGTATTGTTACCACCAATATTATATATTATATGTATTTGTTTTTTTGTATATTATATGTATTGGTTATTAAAAAAAAAAAAAAAAAAAAAAAAAAAAAAAAAAAAACAACGAAAAATGGAGGCCCCATCGCGGGGAGAATCCAGTGAAGTTCATTATTGATTTCTACTATTGTAATAAAAGTATATACTTGTTATTTTGATACAGACCGGTGAGTGGGTGGGTGAGTTAACAAATGCGCCTGGTTCCCATGAAAAGGCGTCGTTGGTTCAATTTCTCTGGATGGTAGTTTTTCAAATGTTTTCAGATTAATTTTTTTTTACATTAACTCCAGGAGGCCTTGAGGAAAATAATTTCCCTCGGGGCCTATGTCATCTGGGATGCTGTGTGGAGGGTCTTTTTGAGAAGAGGAAGGAATGAACATTAGTCTTGAAGAGAGCCATGTTGTAGGAAGGACGAAATACAAGAGACCGGCAAATCAATCCTCAGCTGAGCTGTTGAACTCAAGAACGAGTGGAAGAAGCGACCTGATCTCATGTGACAAATATCAACCGTGTACAAATGTTGGGCACGCGTTTGGCGTGTTTCCCGACTATACACCAGTGACGAAGAGATCAATAACGCTAATTCCACGGAGCATTCCCACCCGACGTCAGTGCTCTAAAGATTGCAATCCGTCTGTTAATATGGGAGAATCTATCAAACGGACCGCCCGTTTCTGCACAGAGTCGAGGGTATTTTTCAGGTATTTGGAACTCCAGACCAGAGGTGGCTGCCAAGTTTATTTGTAACCCCAGAATTTCTTTCGTTTAAAAAACTTTCCAATGTTAATAGTACTTGATTAGTAATAGCCGTCTCCTAGAAGGTGAGGGGGTTGAAGAAAATTTTCTTTCGCAAAGGGGGTTGTAGGTCAAATAAGTTTTGGAAACTCTGATCTAAATATAAGTATTTCTAAGCTGTGTTAGCTAAGAGGAGTTATATTTCTTCTGGGTGTGTGGCTGAGTGGTCGTTATGCACGGCTGGCAGGCCCGGAGGAAGCGGGTGAAGGAAGGGACTGGGGTTTGCGGTACCCCAGGCGCACATTACCGGGACAATGGACTTAGAATACCAACTGTTTTCCTTCAATTTATCCAGATACAGTATTGTATATTGTATTCGCGCGCCCACGGGAACCTTTGAGAAAAATAGCTTATTATTTATGGGACGCTCGTAAATAATTTTACTAATAAGATGGTCGAAGTTACGGGCGATAATTTTATGCGGAACGCCGGCAAAATGTTATTTACGTGCGTAATATTTGTTGTTATTTACGCGTTATCGGAATGCGCAACGCCTGTCTGTGGCTTTTAGTTAACATTAAGTCTAAAACAAGCTACGTTGAGTCACAACATGAATGCAAATACGTTAAGTGTTGAGAATAAAATTAACTACATATATATATTGTATCCAGTCCCGATGATTGGGATTACTTGATATATGTTCAGGAATCTTCAATAAAGCTCGCGGCTCCTCGAGACACAAGTCTTGTTTATTTTTTATTTTCGTAATAGAGTGGTTTACAATTAATATTTAACTGGATCTAACGTCCATTCTAATAGATGCTCTGTGTATTTCTGACGCAAGAGAACTCATCACTGAAGGTGCCCAGCTGTCGATCGGATTTCATCGGCTATTTCCGTAACCGTTCGTGAATTAGACACGAACGGCCACAGTTTACATTTTCCCCCAGTATTCCTTAACTCACATCTGTTGAGACACCTCAAAACTACATATTCCTATACACTTTATAATGTGTAGCGTATAGGAATATCTCTCTTCGCGATAAACTCAAAACTACAGAATGGACTTTCATGCAGTTTTCACCAATAGAGAGAGTGATTAAGTAGGAAAGTTTAGGTTTTTAATTTGTCAAAGTTTTGTGTAAATTGGTTGAGGGGTATAATTAAAAGAGAATGTCTGTACGTGGTGGACAATCGGGCTGGCAAGCGGGCGGTTTGAATTTGATTTATATGCAAATTAACATATGGCGGTGTGAGTTAAAATGTTGGGTAACCATCCAGTAGATGACGTTGTGTTTCGTTAGCCACAGCAATGCGTGGCTGGGTCAGCTAGTATATTACCTAAAACAGAAATCTATTTTCTAAACTCTGGCGGTGAAATTTAAAACTTATTCCGTCTGGAATTTCTAGACCAAAAGCTGTGTTCAACTTATAACCATATTTCCATGAAAAGGCATGTCAAGACAATATTTGTAAGTGATTTTCGCGTTTGGTACTGCCCTTGGTCAATGGGAGTATGGCATCCATAATTTGCGGCTGTTGTGAGGCTGAAGAACGTAAAGAGGAAGAGAAAAGTCTGGAAGGAAGATGGCTATTCAGATCTGGTCCATAATTTTCATTACTTCATTAAAACCTTGGAGTAAATCAAGTCCTTCAATGGAAGCAATCTTCCCAACATGCCTTCAATTGATATGCTTGGTGTATCTCTAAGTGACCAGCTTAGGCACGGGAGCTCAAATCGCAAGTGCGCCCCACTGATGAATTTGGCCGCCACCTCTGTTCTGGAGTCCCAAAATGCCTGAAAAAAACCCTTGACTCTGTAGAAACGGGCATCCGTAGATATTGATAGAATCTCCCATCTTAATAAGCATATTGCAATTTTTAGAGCACAGACGTCAGGTAATGCTCTCCTTGTTCTACCGGTAATTCAATGGAAGATGCTTCGGGAAACTATCGTCATTGATCCCTTCCGCACTGGTACATAGGCGGGAAATACTACCAACGCACGCTCAACAAATGTACACATTTGACATTTATAACCTAAGAACGGGTCGCTTTTACGAATCGTTCTTGAGTTCAACAGCTCGGCTGTGGCACGATTTGCCGGCCTCTGTGAGTGAACATGGGTCTCTTCAAGACCCATGTTCACTCCTTCCTCTCCTCTGAAAGATTCTCCACACCTCACACTCTTGAAAGTTGACGAAGGCCCTGAGGGAAATTATTTTCCTCGGGCCTCCTGTGGGGAATTGATGTTAAAAAAAGTAAAAAGCTGGTAATCTTCCGTGCTAATATCATTAGATATAGTTTAATTGTAATTAAATTAATTTTAAGTTTCAATATCAGATTTTACCGTTTTCAGTCAGTCACTGCCAACTTCAGACTGCTACATGCTTTTATTATAACCTTTAGATAGGTTAGCTGTGATTCAAATCTCTCTAACAATCTAAAAGATCACACGGATGGCATTTCTAAGGTGTCACTTACACTATAAAATACAATCATATTTTAATGAAAACGGGCACTTAAATGGAATGAAAACAATAATTTTGTGATCAAAACGGTTTCTTTCATATTTATTTCATAATTATTTGATATTCACTTTAATATTTCATAAAAAAGATTCGCTCTAATGTAATCGCTTATAAATCTTTGTTTTTATCATTTTTTTATTTTTTACACATATTTAAAAAAAAAACCTGAGGACATATATTTTTTTAATTTTATCTATTGTTGAAAATGGTATGAACTAATGATATAATGAATGATAACATTTTGTCTGATCTCTTAACACTTTGCTGTTAATTCATATATTTTTATCACTTATTATTCTCTCTGTTTATCATTTTATTTTTAAATTTTATTATTTTGCTTTTACTTAACTGTTTTGCGTGACCGATATTTGCGTGTGTTATTTTTATTAAATTGTGAAATTATTAACCCCGATACAGGCGAACCCTAGTGGGGTTAATAATTACATGCTAAAAATATATGTTTATAAATTGTGAAGAAGCAATAAATAAATAAAAAATCTGCCGCCACTCTCGGTAGGTTTTAGGGGTAATCAACTCCTAGGGAGGGAGGCTCGTGAATGGGGGATGAAAAAGCTCCCTCTAAATGACTTAGGAAGGTATTGTCCACCGCACGCGGCCTCCTTCATTACACCCTTGCTGCCCACAAAGAAATGGACGCAAAAAGCAGTTGAACCACGCATTAATTCGAGCAAATACCACTGGGTGCTCTTTTGTACTCGACGGTACTTACAAATAACATGCGGCTTCGGTTTCTTCATTCATTATTTATTACTTAACTAGCACAGACCCCTGAAAATCACGGGATATTATAATTGTAGGATTTGTGAAGCTGAAAGTAAGTATTTACCTCGGAATCATTTAGCCTTTAAGAAAATCTTAAATTTACCTTTCAAGTGAACGTTGTTAGTAAACTTGAAAAATAACTATATCAGTCATAAATATAAATAAAAATAAAATAATAATTTTCTAATTGTAGGTAGGCACCTACTTCAATGCATCTAATTCACACAATCAGTTTTAATTTTGAAATTTTCAAAGCAAATTTAAATTTAATAACGTGAATAATTTTATCTAGGAATACTTCATTTCAGAGTTTTTGATAGTAAAAAACCTTTTTTATAATATGATTGATTTTACATAAAGTATGTAATTTGGGATGTGCATTAATTTTGATCATCTTCCCGTAGATATCAACTCTATTTATGAAATGCTTATGTTAGGTTTTGTCAGGAGTCAGAATGATAAAAGAGAAAAATAAATGAAAATAAGTTATTTTCATTAATAAATTCCTTTATTATTATTTTTTTACATTTTTAAATTAAGTCCCTGATATCAGTTTGTCAACGGGTTCTTTTTGACATTTACTTTTGTTATTGAGACAGGTGCATAAAATATACATATTGACCGGTCAGTGGTTGAGTGGGCTTCGCACTTGGGTCCTACCCGGGCGTCGCGTGTTCGATTCCTCGGCTGGCTAAGTCCTCCATCACAACGCAAGCAACATTTTCCGCTTACTGTGGTGGTAGTAGGAGATCTTCAAACATTGTTGGGTTATTCGTAGCCCGGGAATGTTTCTCTTTCTTTAAAAAATATATATATTTTGGAAAAAAAAACAGAGAAAAGAACAGAGAAAATGAAGAAAGAAAAAATAATAATGGAAGCATAAAAATGAAAAACGGAAAAACAGAGATAAGTACAAAAAAGTTCTTTCACTTAACCATTTTTTTAGTGTACATTTTCTTCTGAAACTCAATTCACGGCTTTATATTAAGTTGGGTAACATGTTGTAAATTATTGGAACAAGGCATTCTAGAGTTCTTTGAGGTATCTGGGAATTACAAGTCCATCGTTGCGATGAGACGATATATGGAAGCGAGTGAAGCAGAGAGTGTGTACAAGACAGAGTTGTGAAGCAGTCCATTCTCTCTGCCCACCCCTACGGATAAATAACCTGATGGTTGATTTAGTTGGTTAGTTACTGTTTTATTTATTGTATTTATTTGTTTATATAAATACCGCAAAAGAATTCCAACTACCCCCAATCGTATGGAGCTAGCGGGACTACGGTAGATTCTCCCAGTCCAATGCTATAAAACAACTGGCAACTAGTCATCGTTATACCTATCACGATTATTGATCCTCCAAAAATTGTTCCCTTACATTTCCAATATCAAATCATAGATCTGCGTTCATCGTCACGCTGATTACTGATCTGCAGTGGGTAGGTATGTCTTATTATTTATTCCTTTGACTTCCTGTTATTCCAGGATACGCTCCCGGCAAAGCCAAAGTCCACCGTGTTTACCCAGTGGGCGGAATCGAACCAGGATTCGAAGTAATTGCTTGCAAATTGACTGTGCCAGCTACTTAGCGATGGGCGCAATTAGCGCAGCTAAGTCACAAGCAGCCACGTGGCACCATGCCAAACGGCAATTTCCACACCTAACTATTTCATACAAACACCAATGTAATCGTATTATACTTTCTGCAAATACGTCTTAATTAGTTTTCACTTTGCTTGTTTGTCGATCTCCAGCCCTTTGAGAGCTATCTTGTGTTTATTTAATCTTTTATCTTTTACAAAATACTTGTTGATGAAGTGTGCATTTAAAATTCTGATTTATGCTTTATTCTTGATTAATCTATCATATTTAATTACTAAACTTGTATACGATTCCATATTTCACACGTGACTATTTCATACAACACCAATGTAATCGTATTATACTTTCTGCAAATACGTCTTGATTACTTTTCACCTTGCTTGTGTGTCGATCTCCAGTAGTAGTGTTCAATATCGGTACTTTTACTACCCGTCGGTATCCGTTACTTTCACAAAAAGTAATCGTTACTATGTAATCGTTACTGATTACTTTGATTACTTTCGGGTAGTAACTACTGCAAGTATCAAATCGTTACTGAATGCTTTGATTACTTTCGGGTAGTACCGACTACTAGTATCAATTCGTTACTGAATGCTTTGATTACATTTGACTACTTTCGGTTCCGGATACCGCCGGATACTTTTATAATAGATACAAATTGTTACTGGTTACATTTTGACGTTTGTGTATTTCGTTAGCGCGAATAGCGTGTACTTTGGTTATGACTTATTAGGATTCTACGTTAGGTATTTATAGGTACTTTGAATATTTTGAAGAGTTTGTGTGTTTAGATTTTTTAACATTATCTTTGATCGTAAATTACATATTAACACACTGGATTGACGTGTCATTTTCCTTTGAAATTCGAAACGTAATTTTACAAGCGTGTTTTGATTTTTGTTTTTCTAGCTTTGAGATAAGTTAATAAAACACTATTATAGGCTGGTGGTAATTTTTTATACATTTTATTTATTATTTACTTAATCTCACATAATGTCATATTATACCTATGATGATAGATGTTATAGGCGGGCTTATTACTTGGCGGAAATTTCTACAAACCAAATTCATCTTTATAATCATAAAATTAAACAATGAAGCGCATATTGTATTATTATTATTTTTTTGTAAACTCTACAGAAATTTAAATCTTAAATTGTGTGATAGAATAAAAGAAGTGTTAAAATTATTACTGTGAAAACTTTTTATAGTCGTAATAATATCTAATAATCATATTTTTTTACACCGTTCGAAAATTGTAGTAGATACCTACCGTCAAAAAACTTGCATGCATACTTAGTACAAATTGGTAGCAATATAGATATATCAGATAGCAAGGTACACAAAAATAAATATCAACTGAAAGCGTTTTTTACCGATGTATTTTTTGTCTCTGGCAATACCGTAATTAAACGTCGCTGGTGTGAAGCGCCCCAGCGGCACAAATAGAAACGACCAAATAATCGGTACAAAGTGTGGTTTATTTATGAACAGCTGGTATAACGTGGAGCGCCTCTTGCGGCACAAATAACAACCAAGTAATCGGTACTGAAGTATCCGTATCGAAAGTAATCATTTCTAAGTATCAATGAAAGTAATCATATCAAGAGTAACGGATACTCTTCATTTTTAGTAGTCGGTACTTTGATTACTTGGTGAGTACCGATTACTTCAGTACCGAATGATTACTTTTCATGCTTCTCTAATCTCCAGCCCTTTGAGAGCTATCGTGTGTTTTTATTTATTTTATATTTACATATTTAATCTTTTATCTTTTACAAAATCCTTGTTGATGAAGTGTGTATTTAAAATTTTGATTAATGCTTTATTCTTGATTAATACTAAACTTGTATACGATTCCATATTCCACACCTAACTATTTCATGCAACACCAATGTAATCGTATTATACTTTCGGCAAATACGTCTTAAGAGCGTTTAACCAGCCAGCGGACGAAAATCCACATTTCGTCGAAAGTTGTTCTTACCATCGTGCAGGGCGGTTACAATGAGAAAGATTAATTATTCTCCGTACCAGCTTTTTAAAATTATAACTCAATATCGAATTTATTTCAATCCCAATTAGCTTTAATTTATACCTTCATCCAAAAATGCTGAAAGGCGTGATGATAAAACTATTAAAATAATGTACTTTTTGTAATTATTTTATGATTATAAGTATTTATCATTTTTCAATAATGTCTAAATTTAATAAGAATGTTAAAAAAATCTGAAATATATTAGTTTGTAAGTGAGCAAATAAATACACAAATGGACCAATTTTCATAAATAAACACATGTACGTACATATTTTTTAATGATTTTATTGAAACTAAAATTAAAATTCTAAAACATGCGTTTGCTAGATAATGTATTGATTTATTTTACTGCATGATTTATATTATTTGAAATGGGTGTGATATAATACAAAATCTTTTTTGAAAATTTAACAAATCTGCCAACGACCTATGGAATAACCTTATTATACTAAAAATTTTAAAAAAAATCTCAAAATTTATTACATGCGAATGCTAGATAAAAGAACAATCTTTCGAAATCCATTTATATTTTTTTGTGGAAAAGAGTCAATACGTCTAAAATCTGATTTGAAAATGACATATTTCTGGTTTTCTCTGGTAATGCCCTCTTAATTACTTTTCACTTTGCTTGTGTGTCGATCTCCAGCCCTTTGAGAGCTGTCGTGTTTTTTTTTATTTATTTTATATTTACATATTTAATCTTTTATCTTTTACAAAATCCTTGTTGATGAAGTGTGCATTTAAAATTCTGATTTATGCGTTATTCTTGATTAATCTATCACATTTAATGAACGATATCACATTGCTAAACTTGTATACGGTCACTATAAATTATTATATTCTACGATGGTTATAACATAAATAAAACCTATCACTTTCAATGGATTTAGTAGTACTACAATCTCTGTAGTCATACCCAGACTCATTTCGTATGGACATTTATTATTTAGAAGTACTCAATTTACTAGCCTAACAAGAAACCATAATACTTTTACGGCGTAAAATCTGTACACCGTTATTTTCCAGTCATACTATTTTATGGATATCTACTTATTTGAATGGAAGCATCATTGTATAAGGGGCCAGTTATTTTGGTTGCCAAAGCACTCCTCGTATTAAACATTCTGTTCAAAGTACGCATTCCCAATGGAACCTCAAATAGGCAATAATGCTCACATAGACTAGCCATTCGCTTCAAATAAAGGCAACGTTTAGACTTATTTATCGAATCCACGGCCGGCGAGCGAATTCTTCCCTGAAATGTTGAAATATCGAATAATTGTTTGTTCAGGGATGAAACAAAAGAATCTTTCTAATTAATTTCAGTCAAAACATGCTTAAGAGCGTTTAACCAGCCAGCGAACGAAAATCCACATTTCGTCGAAAGTTGTTCTTCCGATCGTGCAGGGCGGTTACAATGAGAAAGATTGATTATTCTCCGTACCAGCTTTTTAAAATTATAACTCAATATCGAATTTATTTCAATCCAAATTAGCTTTAATTTATACCTACATCAAAAAATGCTGAAAGGCGTGATGATAAAACTATTAAAATAGTGCACTTTTTGTAGTTATTTTTTGATTATAAGTATTTATCATTTTTCAGTAATGTCTAAATTTAATAAGAATGTTAAAAAAATCTGAAATATATTAGTTTGTAAGTGCGCAAATAAATACACAAATGGACCAATTTTCGTCAAGAAACACATGTACGTACATATTTTTTAATGATTTTATTGAAACTAAAATTAAAATTCTAATACATAACTTTGCTAGATAATGTATTGATTTATTTTACTGCATGATTACATTATTTGAAATGGGTGTGGTATAACACAAAAACTTTTTTGAAAATTTAACAAATCTGCCAATGACCTATGGAATAACCTTATTATACTAAAAACTAAAAAAAATTCTAAAAATTTATTACATAACTATGCTAGATAAAAGAACAATCTTTCGAAATCCATTTATAATTTTTTGTGGAAAAGAGTCAATACGTCTAAAAACTTTTTTGAAAATGACGTATTTCGGGCTTTCTCTGGTAATGCCCTCTTAATATGAAGAAACATTTGATTTACGAAGAATTAAATCTTTTTGTAATGAAAAATATATCGAGAAGATGTTTATTTCTTCCTTCGAGACTTCTTACTTTCTTCGATATTGCTAAGAACTGAAAAAAACGTTTGATTTTAACCGTTTATTTTACTTTTAACCATAACATTATATCTTGTTTCAATGTAACAACGACAGGACTGAGTAGACGAAAATCTTGCTTGTACCTAGATTACATGAAGTTAGTAATAGATACGCAGAAGTGGCGGATCTTTTTAACTGCATGGAAGCTAGGTACAAGGAGGCTATTCTATCATACATTTTCAATCAATATTAATTTTATTTATACTATAGTATTGTATGTAATTGTAGCTCTTTGTGTCATTTCTTAACCAAATGCCACAATTAACTTATATACTCTTTTTTTATTATTTCTTATTTAAAACTAATATTGAAAGAAGGGTGAATGCAGGTAACTCTATTAATGGAGGACTGAACGCCGTTGGCATCAACAAAAAACTGTCCAAAGACGCGAAACTAGCCGTCCATAATGGAGTACTGGTACCTACCCTGATGTATGGCAGTGAGGCATGGAACTGGCAGAGGAAGGATGAAAGTAGACTGAACGCTGTAGAAATGAGATCCCTGAGGCGTATGTGTGGTAAAACCATGTATGATCGTGTGAGAAATGTGGAAATCCGCGAAGAATGCAAGGCTGATGTAAGCGTGATGAGTAAGATCAAGAAAGGAACGCTCCGATGGTTTGGGCATGTAGAGCGAATGAACGAGGAAAGGAGTGTAAGAAGAATATATGACGCAAATGTGAATGGTAGAAGAAGTCGAGGACGCCCAAGAAAGACATGGCACGACCAAGTGAATCAGATACTTGAGTCGGGCCATGTCAAGAGTCAGAATAATAGAAGAGAATGTATGAGACGTTGTATGAATGTAAACGAGGCAAGGAATGTGTGCCAAGACCGGGATGTTTGGCGGTCCGTCCTCTCTGCCTACTCCTGCGGGGAAACGGCGTGATGGTTAGTTAGTTAGTTAGTTAAAACTAATATTTTGTGACATGTAATTTGTATTTATGGTATATTTATACCGTTAATATTAATAAATAAATGTATAAATCATTATAGAACAGTTGTTTCATAAAACTAAAATAATCACAGTACTTGAATAAAGCTTTCACAGTTCGTGAAAATTAACTTCAAATATTTGGTAATTGTTCAAAAAATTTTAAACCACCCATCCTTAATGTAATTACGTAGTTAAGAGAAAGTCATTGTTAATAAAAATTAAACGAAAAATAAATTAATATTCATTTTTTTAAATTCCACAGCTGAGAATCGAACCCCGATCTTACTGAAAGCCAACTACTTTGACCATTTCGATACGGGGGCAAAAATTTTCATTATAATAATGTTAAATAATCATAAGAATCTTAGCGCAGATCCGTGAAAAATCTCGGTATATTGTAATTACTCCAATTTTGAAAATGCGGTTTTTAAATAATTTTTTGGTAAAATGGTATATTATACGTAGGTAGCTTTATCGTTTGTCTGAATAATTGTATTTGTGTTTTATCCTCCCTACAATATGGGTCTCTTCAAGAACCAGGTTCAATCCTTCTTTTTCACAAAAATACCCTCCAGATGCATCCCCAAAGATGACATGGTGTGTGAAGTTAATTTAAAAAATAATGATTTTTTTTTCTTCACACGACTGTTTTCAATTTTGAAAATGGCACTATCCGAGTTCTAAAATTCTAGATTGATACAGACACACAATCTAAAATAGTTTTTTTTTTTATTTTTATGACACGTACTAGCGTTAAAAATCACGGGATAGTCCGAATTAGTGAAAAATTAGTTCAATTTTTTTTAAAATTAATATTATGTTCAAATATTATATTATATGTAGGTACCTATTGTATCGCTTATCTGAATTCTTTACACATCAGTTCCAATTTTTAAAATTCAAAGCAAATTTTAGTTCGTTGAACCAGATTTCACCCAGGACTAACGCACACACCACCAAAATTAGCATATTTGATGATAATGGTAGTGATAAATTTAGACGTCCACACGACAATATGCTTACACGGTTTATTATCAAGTTTCTAAAAATGCAATAAATTATAATTAGGAAGAATATTTTTCGTTTTTTCTCTGTCGGATAAAATCATGTCGCCAGCGTCATCTTATTATGCTCTTATTAAGCCTTGATAAATCAGAACCAGTTTGTGAAAGAGTTTAAACGAAGTACTGGTTTGTAATAATCGATAATCTTAATAACAAGCTTATAATAGCACAGTGATGGCTATCCGGTGGGACTTTAATCGACGTGATCATCGGAAGTCTGGTGCCGGCTGGAATAACTAATATCGAAGGCTTACCGGGCCATTTGCTCGAGAGGATGCGATCAAAAATTTACATTTTCGATTTTTTTTCAGTAAATCTGTGCAAATTTTTGAAAATTATCGACGTTAAACTTAGGAGGACCGGAATTCTTCTATCAAGCGTTGTATAAACGTGAGTTTTAAGCACAATTTAAAACAGCGCAATTTCAAATTTAAGGTAGGTACCATATTTTGGTTTACCTTTTTAATATGTTTACCACAGAAGATTCCCAACTGTCCAGAGGTAGTGGGACTACGCCATCCCAAATTGGGGTAGGTATGTTGTACAGTTGAAGGGAGTGGATAAGGGAAGAAAATAAGTAAGTGGAAGGTGGGGAAGTGCCTGGTTATGGTCACTAAACACGGATAGAGCCATTCAAGCAATGTTTCAGTACTCAGAACGGTGGACATATTTGTATTGTTGAACCAACAATTAATCCCCCGAAATTATTTGAAATTATAATTTGTGTGCATTATTTACCAATTTCGAACCTAAAATCGACTTCAAAAACATTTAATAATGAGTTGCCATCGATACCAAACGAATTTATTTATAGAGTCAGTTTTTGCACATACAGTACACTCGTAAAGACAAGATGTTTTATCCTTAATGTATGTATTTGAATGAAAATATGTTTTATACTTTTGTTATTCGACGGTGCAACCTCTCTGCACACCCTTTCGGGATACTTAGTTATGTTTTGTGAAAGTAGGTATAGCGAATTTTCCCTAAACCTACTGTAAATTGTTTTTAAAAATTGTCGGGGGCCATGTGTCGAGGTATAAACTGCCATGGTTAAAATTTGTAATATCAACACGTTATTTTTTACTTGTAATAATTAATTTGGGAGGCGGGTAGGGGTACCGCCGCCCCGGAACCAATTATTGGATAACCAACACATCTGCCATAGGTCACCCAAGTGGTTCGCTCCGTTTGGTGACACCACGCAGCAGGGGTGCCCGGGTTGTCGATGCGTCTGCTCACCTGCTGCGTGGTGGACAGGATCGAGAGAGACTGGTTGAGGGAGGTCTTTTATCCTCTCCAGGTCAGAATCTCTCGCTATTCATCGCCTAGCATCACAGTTAGAGGGATAGATTCATAAGTCCGTCACTCTTGGACTCACTGACCCCTAGTTTCTTACCCATCCCTCGTACCTTTTTCCTTCCCAGAATTTCCTCTCCTTCCTTTCCTTAAAACAACTCTGTACACAGCATCTCCTAAGATGACATAGGCCCTGAGGGAAATTATTTTCCTCAGAGCCTCCTGTGCGGAGCTATTGTAAAAAAAAAATCACGGTGATCGGACAACTCAGAATGAATTCTACTCGGCACCTCCTTTGAAAAGTTATTAAAAGCGATGAAAAAACGTATAAAAAATTGGTTAAGTAGGTTAACTCATGTTAGATAATGGGCTATTATTAAAAGAAAAATTTCATTGCTCTTAATGATTTTTCAAAGCTATGTTGAGTAGAGTTGAGTTTTATGGAACCGTTATTTACTGTGCATCACTTTTGAAATAACGTAGTTAGTATTTCTATAGAATGAGCAGTACATTCACTTACTTAAAAAAATAGAATATTTTAGTAACAATTAGAAGCTCTATTATCTATTTAATAATAAGTAGATTTTAATGTTAATGTGTATTGCACAATACAAGAGATGCAATATCAAAATTGATATCTAGTGAAAGCGAGTTAAAATGTCGTGCGATGGTTATCTTCTGAATATATCACCAATCGGTTAAATGTATTACCAAGTTTATGCATTTTATGTATGTATTAAATATTTCACGTGGTACTTGAAAGAAGTTTTCTTATAATTTATAATACAGACATTGTTTACTGATTATCGAAATGCAATGTGTTCAAAAATTTATGGATAGTCTATCGATGAGCATAAAATTTTGAAAGTTGTTTGTAAATGTATATATTACAATAAATAAATAAATAAATACACACATTATTTTATTTCTTCATTTTCATTGGGCATTTTAAAATTAATCGTGCTCAAGCTAGACCCCTCATTTGTGGATTAGATTTTAATTTTGGTTTGGGAACACTCAATTTGAATATATTGTGCTCATTAAATGCATGATTTGGTAGGCGAATTGATTACAGGGCAAGTTCCTTACCTACATAGTCAAAGTAGCCAATCTATTTTAATTTAAATCGATTTCTTATTTAAATTAATTTATTCTGACTTAGCTATGCCTCAGAATAGATAGGTACTCCATAAATATTGGATAGATTTTCCTTATGAAACATCTTGCAGTAAGATTTTTGATTTGTTTTCATTATTTTTTCGAACTTCGAATTTTAAATCTAACACAGCAAATGTATCTGTCTACATAAGCTTGGTCACAATTTTTTTTTATTATTTTAGTTAATTAGGGAAACAACCAGTTATACATATTTTATTATAATAATTTCATGTTGTATGGTTTCATGAACCAGCGAAGTTTCCGCATAAAATTCATATTACATACAGAAAAACATAGATGATTAAAGAAAACATAAAGTGGAGTTGGTAGAAAAGGGGAAAATTTAAAAAAGAAAATATATTATAAAAAAACTTAGATTAAGGTACACAGGATAAATAATGTGAAATTAAACCATGTATAAAAATAATACATTTTCAGATCATAGGATAATGTTCAAAGAAAGACATGACTAGAAAAACAACATTAATGAAAATGAGAAAATCTCACACGGCAGGGGTAGAGGATTCGTAATTAACAATTTATTTTATTTTTTCTAATCTACATTTAGTATATTAACGTGAAGACGGAAAATATCAGCATCTCAAAAAACATTAATTTATTTTGTGCACGTCCTTCTGAGAAATTAATGTTTATAAGTTTCTAAATTTTTATCTTAAGATAAAAAAAAACTTGTTTATCAGATTAATTCCTCATATATTCGTTTAATATAAATTTTCGTGTAATGTTCTAGGCCTCTTAGATATTTAAATAATTATTTTGGAAGTTGGTAAACGTGGGTAGTATTAGAAAGCTAATATAGGTAATTACTAAAAAACCAAAACCCTACCGATTTGATGACAAGGAGGTTGCGTCTTTGGATGTTATCTTCATTAGAAATGTGGCTGGCGGTATTATAATAAAGTATGTTCTACGATCGAGTTGGTGGGTTGTGTTGGTAAGATTCCAAAATTGTCACCTTATTTGTGGTTCGTTTTCAAATCGATGCCCCAGGCGTCAAAATATCTCGCAAGCTTCTTGCAAAACTATCAAGTATTTGTGTATTTAATGTATGGCTTTACACGATCTTTGGTATGTATTGTTTAATTAATATTCTAATATCACGCGTTATTTAATCAGCATAGGAATTTTTGAGCTCGATGAGATACCGACATAATGTTAAGCAAATAGGAGGGAGGTTGAAATTCAAACGCACACAATTATATTGAATTTAACTCTCCCTTCAAAATAGTAGACTTATGTGTTTGCCGAGTTGAAACATTTATTAGTTCATCCCCACTGGGCGGTATTAAAGCTTTCATTGTAAATATGCTTGAATACCTAAATTACGCATGAAATATCATTTAACCTTTTTAACTTTCTTTGCGGTTCGTTTAATATCGCGTAAGGTCTAATCAATAAAAATTATAACGTGTTTATTGTGTTAATTCTTTTGAACCCTCGAATTCGCTTTTCACGAGGTCAGCAACGTAAGCAGATATACAATAAAATGACAATAGCAGTCAAGTACAATAAGTCTCAATAAACATTGTTGTAACTCCGTTATTGTTTTAGTGACATCCTTAAAATAAAAAGTAAAAGGTCGATAGTGGATTAAGCTGTACATCCCTCTCAAGTTGTCATAGAAATACATAAAAATAATATTATACTGCCCTGATGAAGCTACGGTTGTAGCGAAACCCGGTCGGCATAAAGTATAAAAAATAAAAGTGGTGTTTACAAAGTTATTGTTTTATTTTAAATTAATAATGTCACATCACAAAGTATCCGCTTCGTATGAACAAAAACAATTTTTAGTATTCGGCTACGTTCAGAAATGTTTCATTTATGTTTCAATGTTTCAATTTGGGAGGCGGGAATGGGTACCGCCGCCCCGGGAACCTTTATTGGATAACCAACACCTCTGCCATAGGTCACCCCAAGTAGTTTGCTACGTTTGGTGATTTAGCAGGGGTGCCCGGGTTTATGGGGTGAGGTTTGTCTAGGTTTTGGAGGCGGATGACCAGGACACACTGAACCCCAGATTCCTACCCACCCCTAAAACCCTCTTCCTTCCCGAACTCTCCCCTCCTTCCTTTCCTTAACAAAAACCCTCCACACAGCATCCCCAAAGATGACATAGGCCCTGAGGGAAATTATTTTCCTCAGGGCCTCCTGTGTGGAGCTCACGTAAAAAAAAAAATATTTATAGAGCTTTATTTGTGAAGCGGTAATAACACAAAGTTTTCGTAAAACTGACATATCGTTTGAGACATTTTAAGTGAACATTCGCGAAAATTCGGAGGGGCTAAATTATTACATTTTCGTAATAACATGGATTAATGATTCAATTAAAAATTATTATTTCATTTTTCTTTATACGTATTTGAAGTGTTGAAACAGTCATTTGATATTTTTAGTTTTGTTTTTTTAATTCACACATATAACACATTCAATATCAAAGCATTATAGAACAACAGCTTTATGGCTTTAGGGAAACAATTTTTGTCATTCATATATTTTATTACAACGTTTTCAGTGGGTCCAAAAAGAGAGATGGCCCTAAAAGGCTGAAAACGGTAACGGTCAAAAATAAAGTAAGTGGAAAAAAGTTTGGAATGTTTCTTTTAGTATTCTAGTATAATGGATTTTCACTACGAATAGGCCACTTGCATGGACTTCATAACGACTTGGAAAAAATCGTGTGGATAGAGTTTTTTACTAAGATTACGAAAATGTTAGTAAAAAGTTTTAGAAATGTACAGTTTTTTTTATTTTTAAATTAATAAATCCATTATTTGGGCTCGTGACGTCACTACATGAAAATGTCCCGTCGCCGAAAATGTTCCTATTAATTTTATAAAATTCCACACTGATTTATTTTTTTATATGGCATCACTTTGATTTCAGGCGAATTTTTGAATTCGTTCACTAGATTTATTGTTTGTTCTCTGCGAACTTATCATTTGGTTTGATTTTTTGACAGATGTTCTGAAGAGAACCCCGTACAATTAATGGGTACGGGGTTCTCTTCAGAACGTGAAGAGGATGTCGGTACATGTTTTAGAGGTGCTGATTTTAACAAAATAAAATTTTATAATATTCTTATTATTATTACAATTTACAAGTTCAAGTATATTACATTGAATTTAGTAATATAGACGCTGTACATTATAATGATTTATGATCAATGAGATGGATCAAGGAAAAAAATATTTATGAGATGTAATATTTTTGGTATGCCTCGTTATTCTCCTGTGCCATTCGTGTGGAAAACGTTCTTTTTTTTAAATGATTTTCGGCTATGTAATTATCGTTTTTTCACACCTATAAAATTATGTCCCGTCTTTCCGGTTTATAAAAAATGGTCTGATTTTTCGTATTGAAATTTTCAAAAAATCCCCAGGGTTTCAAAAATACGATTAAAAAAAAAAAAATACAGAATGTCTTAGAATATTTGCCTAAACCGGAAAAAAATTTTAAAAAATGTGATGCAAGTGGCATATTGTCAATATAAACAATAGACATCTATGGTGACCGGACAACTCAGAATGAAACCAACTCAGAAGCACCTCAGAAAGGTCATTAAGAGTGATGATAATTTATTTTTTTTATATTGGTTAAATAGGTTAAGTTAAATAAGGGTTACCGGCTATTTCAAAATTAGTTTTTCATGGCTTTTAATGACGTTTCTGAGGTGTTTCTGAGTTGGTTTCATTCTGGGTTCGCATGGAACCGAAATCTTTATACATGTAAAAATCAAAATATGTTTGCTTCTGTCTATATGCATATGTACGATGAAACTTTGGGGATTTGATGTGTGCATGCCCGCGATGGTTTCTACATATACTGGGCTCTGGCATTATGAAATTTGTATAAAAAAATGCAATAGGTGGCACGCGAGCTGTTTGAAAACTGAGTGTACCGGAACTGAATGTTTGGAATGCGGGATGGCGGAGAGAAACTTGGGAGGGGGACTCGCGGGGCGGGGGAAGCGGGAGAGGGGAGTGGGGTGAGTGAAGGCGAAGTGGGAACGCGTGAGGGGGAGGGGACGGGGGAGAGGAAGGGGAACGGGACGAATGGGAAAGGACACGCAGGGAGAAACAATTTATTTATTAAGTGGCATAGCAATGCGTGCCGGGAACTCGCTAGTGTTAAATAAAAATAACCTTCTGAATAAATAGCTGAAGTCGGAAAACACACACACAAAATATCATTCATAGATATTTTGAAAAATTAATTTAATTTATTTCTGCGTTATTGTTACCCTACGAATCGATAATTATACCCTTCACACTAATGTAACCCAACTAAATCACCTGCACGATTAACATTAACATTTCACGAAAATCGCCTCGATTCCGAGAAATCTCACCGAGCTGCTGGGGTTAGCATCCAGTCTCAGAGGCGAGCCTCCCCTCTCTCCCCAGGAGCTAATCATAACGTCTAATTACCGTACGTCACGGGGAGCTACGGCGCGGGACAATAGGGCACGCGGGGCACAATGTGGAACCACAATCTATGTACACATTGTCACGCCGCCTCCCTGAGCCCGGTACCTTTAGTCTAGTGTTGCCCCTGTGTCCGCTTTACCCTGTTCCTGGTATAGCAATACCCCTGCATCCCGCTTACCCTTTACCCCTGGTTTAGTGTTGCCTCCACTGCTGCGGCTCGGACAGCTGCCGGTACCTACTTCTCGAAGGATCGGGCTCGGGGAGCGCGGGGCAATGGAATCGCTGGATTGGAAGAGACAGTTTTGTTAGAGCGGGATGCGTCTGTCAAATTAGCTCTAATTAAATTGCATCGCATCGATTCAATTATATCCTGAAAGAGTTCTCACACAGTATGCAGCTTTACTTTACGAGTTTATTTATTTATTTTATTTGATGCAATATATTTACATTATAAAAAACAATTCAATGATGTTGGCCTCACTGGGTGGTTTACCCGTGCTGAGGCCTCCATTTCATATACAAAATTATACACATAAATTATACACAAAATTATACAATACATATAAATAATATTGGTGAAAAAACGGAATAAAGTAAATAAAAAAACATATGATTAAGATAAATTAAACTTAAAAAGTAGAGATTTAAAATTAATGTAAATTTGAAAATAAATAATATTATATGTATAAGGTTAAAAACGATATTTTTAATAAGTATTGTGTGTTTGTGTTTTAAGTTGGTTTTGTGTGTTACTTAATTTTTTTTTATTTTATGCTATGATATTTTGGTCTATTTTGGTCTTTAATCCATTTTGTAATTTTGTGTCGGAATTTATTTTTGTTTTCCTCAATTTTATTTTCAAGTGTTAGACTGTTGAACGCTTTTATAGCGTGATATTGGTAGTGTCTTTGTCCAAAGCTTGTATTTACCGTCGGAGTTCTTAAGTTTTCTTTGTATGCTTGTCTAACTGGTCTGTTTGTGATATTTTGTGTTTGTTGAAGGTTGTTTTTTTGGTCAAAAATGTAATTTAGTAGCGATTTAACGTATAATTGTCGTATGTCTAGTACGTCACAATGGTTGAATATTTGGTCTGTATAGTAAGTCTATGTTTTTTAAGTATTACCTTTAAGATCGTTTTCTGCGCAATTTCCAGGTGTTCGATAGCTGAGTTTGTTGCTCCTCCCCAAGTAATTATTCCATATTCTATTATAGACTGACATAGAGCAAAATATATTGTTTTCATTTGTTGTATTTTGTATATGTTTCTTATGTTTAGGAAAATGTGTATCGTTTTGAGGAGTTTATTTGTGACTTGTTTGATGTGATCTGTCCATCTAAGGTTATGGTCAATTATGATTCCTAGATACTTTATTTGTTCTTTTTTTTCTAGAGGAGGGCAAACGCAGATGTTGGAGTTTAAACATTCGTGTATTTTTATGGTGTTTGTGTTATTTTTTGGCTGTCCTGTGCTATTTATACTGTACGTTGTGAATTTTGTTTTCGATATGTTTAAAGTAAGCGTCTAGCCATGATTTCACTCGCATGATTCCTAAATTCGCTATGTTGTATACAGTTTGTCCGTTATTGTAATGTTGGATGGTATCTATTAATAAAATAATTTCACATTTTCTTGGATTTCCCTGTAAAAATACTAAAAAAAATTATTGAGGAATAAGAAAATAAAAAGTCGAAATAAATAAAATTTTCGTGGTATACTTTCATTGATCTAGGATTTCCCCGATATCCTGTACAATTTAATCACGCCAGATCTCACTTTTCAAGTCTTTTTTGCAAATTTAGAAATATGCAAAAAAATACAAACTATTTGCACCGTACATAGTTTGTCGAGACCAAAAGTTTACGTATTATCATTTTTCACGATACCTAATCGAGCAATTAGGCTAAATATATTAGTCTTTAACAATAATTTCAGGGCCAACCATCGCAAACATGCATCTTACCCTCGCTTTCACACACTTGGAAACAAATTCACTCCAAATATCGACATATCTCAATTTATAATTTTTTTTTTGTCCCTTATGCGCTCCTAAACCATTCATCCGATTGCGTTGAAACTTCAGTGATTGATGCACGCACGCCCGGGATGATTTCTATTAAGGTACATACAATAGTAAGCTCTGGCGTTATGAAATTATTTCCTATACTATTCATCCGATTATGATGAAACTTTGGTGAGTTGTTCTGCGCACGCCCGCAAAGGTTTCTATTTACATTAGAGAGCTCTGGTGTTATGGAATTTGTATAAAAAAAAATTCAAAGATGGCGCGCTAGTTTATTGAAAAATGTGTGTAGTTCATGTAGTTTAGCGGCTGGGAGAGCAAGCGGGAGGGGGAAGAGAATCCGGGAGGGTGGAGGGGAAAGGACACGCAGGCAAAAACATTTTATTTATTTAAGTGGCTTTCCAACGCATGCCGGGAACTCGCTAGTTTACTATAAGCTTACAAGCATTTAGGAGATACTGGAATGATATTTTTATGTTTATTATTATTATTTACGATTGCCAATATGTATTTTTTATTTTTTAATAGTTTACTTGTATATTATTAACATTTTCCTTGGGATGTATAATAGAATTGGGCAAAATAAGTATTTAGATTAGGGCACACAGTATGAGTAGGTATATGTTTAAGTCTAGTACGATTTAAAGTTATGAATGTGTATTTATCTTTATCCTTTGTAATTTGTGTTATTGAATGTATTCATATAGCTATTATATTATTCCTTACATTGGTAATACAGATAATCTTCTATATACGCAATATACTTACGATTTCATCTAGAGGCCTTTTTAGGCGGATAAATAAATAATTAAAAAATATAAAACTATTTCAAAGGTAAAAAAAAATCATTCTTCAGCAATAGTTTTCCACCTATTCAAGGATAATAAAATGTGTTGTTTTTTTTTTAATATTTGATTTCTTTTGAGTTTTCAATACGCATGAATATTACGAACCAGTGCTTAGAAGCAGGTTCCATCGCCTAAATATTTTTTTAGATCCTAGCATTTTTAAAACAAAATTCAACCTCTAACAGTTCTTTAGTACTACTGTCTTCCTACAGATACCACCCTAATTCCGTAGAGTATAACGGTTACACAACCTCTGACCAATCTCGGAGGTTTCTTTTGAAACCGGCTATTCAGTTCTAAAGCTCCCACCGAAAGCTCCAAAGTGCTCGTAAAGTTAGCCACTCCTTGTGGAGCGATCGTCTTAATGTAAGGATTTGGGCCTCCCAGCTCTTAGCCAAGTTTAAGATGCTCGTTGAGGATGCTGTGCCTCTCACGAATTCCTTGTTAAGATTTCAATTACCTTAGTAATTCGATATTTTGTTGACTCCGAGATTAAACCCTCGAAATAATCAGAATAAGTGGCTCTACGGTTTCAATTAAAGTTGATTGATTGTTTTTGAATTGGTGATGGGCACAATCGAGACACTTTGTTAATTGATTTGTAGTTCGTATTATTCGCTGAATACCTCTTAAAGAGGCAATGCCATTCTAGGATTTGTGAGAAATGATCTTTTTTGCTTAATTAGTGCCTTAGAACTAAGTTTTACAAGGTCAGGAAAAAGTGCTTATTTTATGAGCGAGAATTACAATATCTGTTGGCAAGCGTTGCATTCAGCTTTAGGACAGACCCTTTGCTGACAAGACGATGAAAAGAAACAAGGATATTCTTAAAATCGGCCAAAAGCCAAAAGTGAAGAAAACGTCAACTTAGAAGGCCAGTTTATTCTGTATTGTAGGAATTAAAGACTAAGGTTAATAATGATTTTTTTCGAAAAATGCCTTGCGAATTTAAAAATGCACATATCGTTCCTACCATTATTTAGTACGTAAAAACTGACCAGAAAGATAACTTCTGCAAATGTTAAACAATTCACTTTAAATTTACAAATACTGTGTGTACAGCTTTTAAAATAGATTATATAGGTAAGTACCTACGTACGGGTTTTACCATTCGTTATGATTTTTTCCACCCAATTTTTAATCCATAAACTCAACCTTTTATAAAAAAGTTTTTTTTTTCATTTTACCTACTTCCTGAAATAATCTTAAGTAGAACTGAAAACTTTTTTGGTTTTTTGTGCCAATTAACAAATTTGGGGAGAAATCTTTCTGGTCGCGGACCGCTGTCCACGAGAAGATACTTTCTTTGGTGAGCTCTAGCCCCACAAATTTATAATAAGATGTTTCAAACATTGTGAAAATTAGACTATTTTTTCGTTCGCTGTAGTGTCCCTTGAAGCTACCTGCCTGGCAATATCCATTTTGAAAAAAATGTAAAAAAAAACATTTAATCTACTTAAACAACCAGGACCAGGACTTCATAGGTAGTCTATGAAAAAGCGTTATTTAATAATAAGTTTTCATAATAGATTATTTAGACAATTTACGAGTTTAAAATGGCAACTTATCTGAGCTGGATTAAAAGAAAAATACATTTTGAAAAACAGTAATGAGAAATAATCATCATGTATTTTTTAAGGTGTGCTAGTCTATTTAATTTTGTTAACGTTTTCTGATCCCTAAAAATAAAATAATAAACCTTTTGTTTATATTTAATAAGTCTACATACCTACATTCGTCTTCCTTAATTCAGTCAGTACCGGGGATTATTTGACTGTGAGCTTAGGGAATTCCTCATTATTCAATTGTCTCTCCCGGTATTTCCCAAAGGAAAGCTATTTTAAAGCCAAATGTGAACACCGAGTCAAGCATACGCCTCGCGTGTGGTAACATCAAACAGTATTACACGCCGCTCTAGCATGTGATGTTTTGATTTAATTGCCGTATCAGATATGAAATTTAAATAAACTGCGGAAACCCCTATGTGAAGCCATGAAAGTTTTCCTGTTTACACGCGTAGACTGTTTAGTGTTTAGTGAAGATCCCGGGGGATGCAGGGATGCTGCGCTGGTGTGTGGAGGGTGCGGGTTGGAGGAGGAAGGTTCCTCTCGAGGGTTGAAGGGCGCTCAGGAACTCGATGTTATTTTAGGGGTGGGATCGTCTCTTTGTGCGCCCTTCTCTCTCAACCGCTATTTTCTGTTTAATTATCCCTTTGTACGGCGATGTTACCACTGCCGGCAGTGCTCAAATGAAAAAATACCAGGTCGGTGGAATGCAGCTTAGCATGTTTAACCTGGCGCGGGCGCGTGGATGATGGTCCACGTGAAAATGCCACGTGAGAATTTAAACTAAACTTTACGTATAATAATGCTATTCAATGCTATCAGACTTCAATCTTTTACTTTAAGGTCTTCCTCGTAATTTTGTGATGATTCTGTTTAAATGGGTAGCTAATATCGATATTTCAATGTTCAAGGTAAACTTTACTCTTGCAATAGGTATGCAAACTTCAGTGGTGGAAATTTGTTAAGCGTGCAAACATTAAACTTACAATATGTCACTAAAATGTTAACTTAAATATTACAATTAAATTATTACAATTAAATTAAATTATTACAATTAAATTATTACAATTAAATATAACAATTGGATAATTTAGAAATTTTAGAAATTAGAAAAAGCATTAATAGTAAATTAAATATTATAAATAACCAAACATTTTTTAAAAATAGCCATCTTTTAAATTTATTTTCTTATTAATAGTTACAATTAATTATAATTATTTTTTGATTTAGACTAATTATTTTAATTAATTATTCTTAAAAAAAAAAATATTATTATCTAAATGCAATTTTTTCCTTAAATAATTTTTATATTTAATTTTGTATAACTATTTTTATGATTAGTAAGTAATTAATCACCTCTACTTTTTAATATTTTGTCTATGTTATAATTTATTCTAATTTGTCTATACTTGTTTGTCATTTATTATAGTAACATATCCTGATGAAGACAACATTGTTGTCGAAACATGTTGATTTGTTTTAAAAATAGTGGTTTAAACAAAGTGATTTTTTATTCATTATATTAAATATTAACACCCGTGCTGATAAATGTGCTGTATATTTTATATAATTGATAAAAGAATATGTATTTTAAAATCTTACTAATAAACTGAAATAATGTTAACAGATAACAGCTATGAAAACTTATATACATTGTTTATATTTCGAAAGAGGATTGGTTATTAGTTGTAAAAACTTGAAATTTTTCATAGAATTTTGGATATTCCAAGTTATTTGTCGGAAAAAAACACCATTTGGAAACTAGATACACTTATACAAATTGTATGTATGAAGTATGCTTTTTATAAAAAATGGAATATTTTAATTTTAAGCATGAAAAAGTTGGAAAAAAACCAAGCATATTTTTACTCCAAACGTCTAAAAATTGTAGAGAATACGAAATTACAAAATACAGTTCTTTAATTTAGTAAATCTGTAAGATAACTGACACTTTATGCTTTATCTCATTTTAATAATTCCCGAGAATAATCAAAAAAAATTGTTTTTTTAGATTATTTTTTTGCGAAATATATGATAGATTTGTATGATTTCTAATAAATCATACAAATCACAAAGGCAAATATAAATTTTATGTTTGCCTGCACAGACATTTTTGTTATCAAAAAATTACGCTTTCATAGAATTCTTAAAATTCACGGGGACAGTCATGGGTTGATGTTTTGTCCGAGGTTTGGCGGATGCGTTGGCTCACCAGCTGCATGGCAGGCCGGATCGGGAGAGAGTTGTTGAGAGAGCCCCTTTAACTTCTCTAGTCATACTCACTCGGAACATCGCCCTGAGATAGAAGAGAAATAACCTCACTTTTTCGAGGCCGGAATTTCAGTTGTCAATCTTCTGAAATGCAACGATGCTAACTCATTCGCAGTACACTTAGAGACCTTTTTTTATTAGTACCTACCAAATCAAATCTGAACATGAATAGTCTGAATTCAATGTGTAACTAAAACACCGTTTAACGGTTGGGTAGTGTGTTTTTATTAGTAAGGCGGTTAGATATGAACAATGTAAAAATATTTTGAAAAGAATTTAATAAAATGTATGTAATCAACATTTTATAAACATCAAGCTGATAGTATTACCAGTAATCTGAAAAAACTTCAATTAATAGATTTGCGAGTTGGGTAAACATCATTTTTACAATATTCATGATTCTACAAACGTGCAAACATCGCGTTTGCAATAATTTCACACACATGTTAACTTTTACAATTAGTTCCACAGAAATGTACTATTTATTTAGAATTGTTCATTAAACTCAAACACACGGTTTGAACAGCTTTAATTAAATAACAATCAAAGTTAATTATTATTTTATGTTATTATTACAACATTATTTGCATTTAAAAGTATTTCAGGGGTTTGTTTAATTTCAGAATAAATCATTCTTTACCGTGGATCTTGCTGCATAAATGGTTTTCGTTAACCATTTATCACTCGCTCAGCTCATTTTATATTTCAAAATTTTCGCTATATCACTTCAAAGAGCTACATGCAAGGGTGTTTAACTTTTTCCATGTATTTCGCCTATTTACATTTTAATATGGTATTTCAAAATTTCAGACCATGTCTTGTTTACGGTCTGAAATTCTTTCTTGCCAAATTTAATTTACTCGATAAAAATTACATTTCGAAAAAAAAGTTTGTTTAAAATTTTCTTGATATGCTCAGATTTTTTTTAATTTTGTGAAGTTTTTAATAAGAAAGCTTTAAAATAATATAGCACTGATATTTACCTCGAAACTGAGCATAACTTTTATTTTATATTAATTAGTTTTTAAAATAGTGTTTCGACCACAACGGGAATATTTTTTCGCAATCAATTTATTTTTGGATAATGTTATAAGACTGGCGGAATTGAGAGAGAAGGAAGGAAACGAATAATTAATTAAGCCGATTGAAGCTCCGTGGTCGAGGGTTAAGGCTTTCGACTAGCAAGCAGGAGGTCGCGGGGTCAAATACCGGCGTGCCTAAGTAAATTTTATTTGATTAATTTGTGTTTTTTCACAATGTACTCATTTAAATTACGACACGTTCCAGAGTTGAAGATACTCTCAGTATCGCCCTGGTGTAATACCACCATTCAGAATTGAAACGTTGCTTCAAATGGCTTTGGCCGTGTTTTATGACCAGATCTAAATAGACAGATACTTTCGCACCTGCCTTTTCCTCGTCCCTTTCGCACTACCTCTTCAGCCTCACAACACACGATGCCATAGTCTCACTGGCTCCAGACGGTTGGGGGCAGTTGTGACCCTTGTGCAGTGTTCAAATAAAACAAAAAATTAATCGCTCTGCCACGGAGGTCATCAAATATTGGATCATTGTCAATTTTTGCACTCATGGAAATTAGGTATTACGATCTGTCTTGTTTTGTAACATCATTTTGCAGCCTAGTGGCTGGCTTTACAAATTCACTTACCGAAGCGATGATTTCTTAAATTAGTAGAACATAGATTTAGAAATGTATTAAAATGTCTCGGAATGTAATACCATCGAACATAAAATTGTGTAAAGTGGGCGTTATATTATTTTCCTTGAATTTCCAGACCATTGACCACAAGGTAGGAAATGTCTCGTCGACTGAAATACTAAATATATCCCAGTGAAATCTGCGATCACAGCCAGTTACCACAATCCATTTATGGGTGTTTCTGCCAGAAGCTTTCTAGTGAAACTACTCGTAGGTACATGGATTGCAGTTACTTATTTGTATAATATTATATCATTGTAGGGGTAGAAAAAAGGCTTTTGTTGTTTGCTTTGTGAAAAATAATGACTAAGGGGATATTTCACTGCCTCTTAGTAAACTGTTTAGTAACTACTATGGTTAAGATGGCTGTAAAACATACATTTGCTAGATGTGTAGTGTTACTCAGCGGTGGTGAAACAAAATGCCCCCAAGATGTGCAACTGTGGACTGGTTTCATACGAACACATTAATTTTCTTAAAACATTTTTCCCGGCATCCGTTGAATTATCTATAAGGTAAAAAATGCGAAGTTCGTCAAACGTATGATGATGAACTTATTTTTAGAATGGCCAAAAGTTTGTAAGGGTTTCTGTCATTTTTATTAGCATGTGTCAATTATTTCAAATTTTGAATTCAGAAACGCCCGGGGTCTCAAAAGTTGCGTCTTGCAAAGAAAATGAGAACTGCATTTAAGTTTATTTTTTTTAAATGGTTATTAGCCCGCTAAAATGCATTGAAAATCAGAAAACAAACCTAAAACCATTTTTTTTTAAATTTTTAATATTTTTTTTTCAGTAATCTAAACTTTTAACGTTTGTTTATTATTAAAAATGCGTATAACTGACAAAAATGAAAAAAAAATTCAACTTTATGAATACAAATAAGTCAACAAGAATTCTGATTTTATCCAGAAAAAGTGTTATTTTCCCCTTTTATTTTTTTAACCAATACATCACATATGTTTAAAAAAAATTTTTTTTTGGTTCTTTGTACTGTAGTTATGTAATGAAAAATAAGTTTGGTACAAAATATTAAATATGAACCCTTTGTTTTATTTTTTTTCCTAATCACGAAATCCATTTTTTTTCGAAACTTCCGGCCATTTTAGCGGGCTAATAGTGAACAATAATTTCATTTATTTTTACGTTTTCGAATAGCTACAGATCATACGAAACTTTTGAGACCCCGGGCGTTTAAATATAAGGTCATTTGTTTTCTCTCTATGGAGAGCGACACACGCTAATTTTTATGCTTATTATTAAGATTATTAACAAGGTTTAACATTAACAAAGTTTTCACAATTCCAGATCACTAGATGTGTGTGAACTGTGAACGTATATATACGGAAACCAACGGATTCTACACTAGAAGTTTGGAAGGTGATTTTTTACAATAATTTACGAAAAAATAATATATTTTCTAATGATATATTATGTAAGCTATTTGAGACTCCAAAAAATTAATCTTATACGCCCGAAATTATTTTCTAAATCAGACCTTTTCAAACAGACGTTTCATTGAATGTAGAAATGGACTTGGTGAAAGCACACTTCCTTTTGATCTAAATAATTAATAAAAAATATATATAGACACATGTTCTATAGTTGTAAAGTTGTTAAAAATACATAGATTTCTGAAATCCAATTACAATCGTAGGACAAGCCAAAAACGTAAAAATGTTGGAAAAAATGCCCTAATACCAAACAAAGCATATTCCAGCTGGACTACTAAATTAAATATTATAAACAAAAATTTTAACAAAACAAAAAAACGACTTCAAAATATGCACAAAAAAGTAAAAAAATAATTTCGTATTCTTCTACAACTTCATAATCGACTTACTTTTTCTACTCATCAATATGTAGGTACGATTATCATTTTTGGAATCGGTGTCAGTCATGGTAGGTTTGTAACCACATACATAGTTATAGGTGAGATGTGCTTGTGTCGCACAAGCGACTTGACGAGGCGAGAGCGGGGCCGCGGCGTGAGGGGAGCTGTCAAGTAAACACGCCGCGCCGGGCCGGGTACCTTTGCTGACACCGACTCCAAAAATAACAATCGTACCTACATATTGATGAGTAGAAAAAGTAAGTCGATTATGAAGTTGTAGAAGAATACGAAATTATTTTTTTACTTTTTAGTGCATTTTTTGAAGTCGTTTTTTTGTTTTGTTAAAATTTTTGTTTATTTTTTGATTTTTAGTGAATCTGAAGTACACTAATTTGTCTGAATATGGGTAGATCTACTAAACGTGCTGCTCATATGAGACAGCCATAATTTGACCATAACGACGTTAGGGTCAAATTAAGAGATTCGGTCGAGTTTCGTTAATTTGCTCCTAAGAATTGAAGAGTTCCGTTACTTTGTCATAGATTCGATAATCAGAACCTAACCAAACTTTCATCAAACTATCCTTGAAGTACATCCTTTCCAATAAAAAAAGAATCATTGAAATCGGTTGGCGTGATATTGAGTTATTCGTCCATTTGTCGCTCACATACTTTATGCAAATTTAAGACTTATATGGTTTTCTCATGGATGCCATTGTCAGAACTAGACCAAATTAAAATGGGACTACATGGGAAGCACCAGCTTTCAAATAAAAAAAGAATCATAAATATCGGTTCACCCAGTCGAAAGTTCTGAGGTAACAAACATTAAAAAAAAATAAAAAAAATACAGTCGAATTGAGAACCTCCTCCTTTTTGAAGTCGCTTAAAAATTTGTTTACTTTATAGACAGTATGTTGATGGATATCAGTTATTCACTTAATTTAGTTTTTTTCGGGTCGTTGTGATAATAAATATATAATAAATAATTAAATACTGTGAACGATGAACTTTGCTTGAGTTCACTGATTGAACCATAATATTTTCTACTGACCTTCCTTCCCCTCATATCACACTTAAATAACCCTACAAATAAAATCATGAATATACAACCATCAACAAATAACGTCATTACAGCGGCGAGGAGTAGGCGTCCCCGGTGCGGGCCAAAACTGTTGGTGAATTACACCAACATTCGCGGCCTGCACACCAATTTAAATTCTGTCCACCACCACCTTTTTTCCCAACGCCCAAACCTACTTTTCCTGTCTGAAACCCAGATAGCTGAGCCTGTAGACACCTCCTATCTGAACTGCCCGGGCTTCACCCTCGCAGGCAAGTTCAGACCTAAAGGAGGTGTCTGTCTCTATAGTCGAGCTGACGTCAACTGTGTGCGACTGCTGAATCTGGAAAACTCCAGATTCGACGTAATGTGGGTACGCGTCAATCTTGCCAGTACGGTAAGATTCTACGCGTGTTTATACCGCTCACCGAACCTTAGCGAATCAGACACGTCCGAGCTCTTCAAACACTTAAGCGATACTATTGATGACCTCTTGCCCCGCTACCCTACGGCAGAGTTTGTGGTCCTGGGGGACTTCAATGTTCATAACGAACCTTGGTTGAAGTTCTCAGGATCAACAGACTCGGCTGGACGCCAAGCGGAATCCTTTGCCCTTTGCTACGGATTGGAACAAATGGTTCAGGAGCCTACAAGGGTTCCTGATGTCCAGACTCACCGTTCCAATCTGTTAGATCTATTTTTAACTACTGTGCCACACGGTTACAGGATTGAAGTCACAGCGTCTTTAGGATCGTCCGACCACTGCCTGGTGACGACATCAATCCCTGTAAACTTCAGACCACCAAACGAGAGGCTGAAGAGAAAAGTGTGGCACTATAGGTCAGCAGATTGGTTCGGTCTGCGGGCACATTTTAAT
Source organism: Limnephilus marmoratus (assembly GCA_917880885.1). Lineage (NCBI taxonomy): Eukaryota > Metazoa > Arthropoda > Insecta > Trichoptera > Limnephilidae > Limnephilus > Limnephilus marmoratus. Next base: position 17,333,337 of record OU862910.1, on the reverse strand, counting down.
GCTTTTCCGTGGTCAGCTGTCTGTTTTCGGACTTCGGATCCCTCAAGATGTGCCCAGGAAATTGGTGAAGTCATCACATCCGCGATGGATGGTTTCATCCATTCTACTGTTAAGGAAACTGGTGTGGGCTCAAAGCCGTGGTTCAGTCGACAATGCGCTGAAGCAGTGCGACGAAAAAACGCGGCTTACCGAGCCTACAACACATCTAGAACATCCGAAGACAGAACAGCTTACAACAAAATGGCAAAGGAAACCAAGAGAATCATAAATAGGTCGAAATTGGAGCACGACCTGCAGATCAGCAGAAAGCTGGCTGCATGCCCGCATGGCAGCAGGCAATTCTGGTCGCTTGCGAGCTCAATAGGTCGCAATTTCTGCAAATCCAGTTTGCCACCTCTCACCAGACCTGACGGCTCACTAGCAAACACCGCCACCGAAAAGGCAAACTTATTAGGTAAAATGTTTGCGGATAACTCAACCCTCGATGACCAAGGTGCTGTCCCGACGTCGGTTCCTCACTGCGGTTTTCGTATGAAAAAGCTGAGGATTCGGCATCGGGAAGTACTCCATGTTTTACGAGGGCTTGATGTTAATAAAGCTAGTGGGCCTGACGGAATACCTGCCCTGGTACTGCAGAGGTGCGCTGCAGAAATAGCTCCAATTTTGACGAAGCTTTTTAAATTGTCCCTGAAGACTGGCTCTGTGCCCTCTGGTTGGAAAAAAGCGGTTATCCATCCTATTCCAAAGAAGGGTGACCGCTCCAACCCGGCCAACTACCGCCCCATAGCGATCACATCAGTTCTGTCTAAGGTGATGGAACGTGTGATCAACGACAAACTGCTCACATACCTCGAGAAGAACAAAATTATTAACGACCGTCAATACGGATTCCGGCGGAACCGCTCGTGCGGTGATCTTCTCGCGTATGTGACGCATGTTTGGGGGCGATGCCTGGAACGTTTCGGTGAGACCCAAACGGTTGCACTGGACATCTCCAAGGCCTTTGACCGGGTTTGGCACCGAGGACTTGTCAACAAACTGCATTCTTACGGACTTCCCGCATCCTTGTGTATGTGGATTGCCGACTTCTTGAGGGAGAGGTCGATTCAGACGGTAGTCGATGGTTTCACTTCTTCCTCACACTCGATAAATGCTGGCGTCCCGCAGGGATCGGTTCTGTCTCCGACTTTGTTTTTGTTGCACATCAACGACCTTTTGTCATGTGCACCAATTCACTGTTACGCGGATGACAGTACAGTTCATGATAGCTTTTTGTTTGACAAGCCCCCAAAGGGCTCACAAACTCCAACAGCTCGTAGGGCTTTGAAGCAAAGAATGGACGGTTACCTCGAGAGTGTTTTCTCTTGGGGTAAAAATAATCTCGTTGAATTTAATGTTTCAAAGACCCAATCTTGTCTGATTACGTCTAAAAGGGATCGAAATGAAAATCTAGTCTCTTTCAACGGAAGCAATCTTCCGAACAGGCCCTCCATTGATATGCTTGGTGTAACCCTAAGTGACCAGCTCAGGTATGGGGGCTCCATCGAAGCCAGAGTAAAGTTAGCCTCCCAAAAACTGGGCGTACTGTACAGGGCCCGCAGATACTTTAATAGTACACAACTGCTAACCTTGTACAAATCACAAGTACGCCCCACGGTTGAATTTGGCAGCCATCTCTGGTCTGGAGCTCCAAAATACCTGAAAAATACCCTCGACTCTGTGCAGAAACGGGCGGTCCGTTTGATAGATTCTCCCATCTTAACAGACGGATTGCAATCTTTAGAGCACAGGCGTCGGGTGGGAATGCTATCCTTGTTCTACCGGTATTACAATGGAAGATGCTCTGAAGAACTAGCATCATTGATCCCTTCGGCACCGGTGCATAGTCGGGAAACACGCCAAACGCGTGCCCAACATTTGTACACGGTTGACATTTGTCACATGAGAACGGGTCGTTTCTTCGACTCGTTCTTGTGTTCAACAGCTCGGCTGTGGAATGATTTGCCGGCCTCTGTGTTTCCTCCTTCCTACAACATGGGTCTCTTCAAGACCAATGTTCATTCCTTCCTCTCCTCAAAAAAACTCTCCACACAGCATCCCAGATGACATAGGCCCTGAGGGAAATTATTTTCCTCAGGGCCTCCTGTGTGGAGTTAATGTAAAAAAAAAAAAAAAAAAAAAATTTACCTGTTTCCTGGCCATGGAACCCGGAACAATCTGCTTCGGTTCCGAGCCCCGCGGGGCATTCATTTCCCTGAAATTCATCCCCCAAACTGGAGGATTGTGTGATAGTTGAGTTATAATTGTCGTAAGAATCAATTATCAACCTCAGAGTGGGCAAACATTGTCCTTCGGTTCTATTTATTTTAAGCTACCGCTTTGATATTTATTTTTATCACCTACGTATGTAGGTACGTAAGTACCTACGTAATAGTTTGTATTATGAAGGATTTTATAACATATACTTATGTCGTTCGATAATATACCGCTAATTGTGTATTAAAAAATGAGATTCGATCTACATGCATTTATGTTTTTTTTTTAATTTAACATTTTTTAGGTTTTTTTCATAATGAAAAACATTTGATTTTATGGATCATTCTTTATTGACTGTGTATTTAATCTGTTCCTACACAAAACGAGAAGTGTATAAAAATTCAATGACAGTACTAACGCCTCATTTTTCGCTACGTTCGGCTACTTAACAGAGGTGCACGGCTTCAGGGGGTGGGGTTTGTCTAGGTCTTGGCGGCCAATGCGTTTGCCCACCTATTGCGTGGCGGGTCGGATTCGAGAAAGGTTGGTTGAGGAAGACTTAACTTAGGCCTCTCTAGCCGGACTCTCTCGACTCGAAGGGATGGATTCATACGTCCGTCACTCTTAGACATATTGACCCCAGACTCCTATCCACCCCTCATACATTTTTCCTTACCAAAACTTCCTATCCTTTCTTTCCCTTAAAATACCATCCACACAGCATCCCCAAAGTTGGCGTAAGCCCTGAGGGATTTATTCTCCTCGGGGTCTCCTGTAAAAAATCCTATAATTTATAAAAAGAATCCAAAATTTTACCAAAATTGATATTTTAATCAATCTATGTACCTACGTTTCCTCTTCGTCTTAATTTATTATTTTTAAAACTATGTTGGTTAATTAATAATAACTGGTGGTACATACAGTTTGTCAAATAAGAGTAGAAAACATAGGAGGGCGCCACTGTTGTTCAAATGGCAATACTAAACATATAAATCAATGTGTTAATGTAAGCTGTGTAACCTACAATTTTATAAAAAATTAAAAAGGCATAAAAGTGATTAAAAAAAATTTCGTAGCAATATAGATACCCACTGATCTCAATATTAGAATTGCTTATAGGTTTACATATTATTATTCCACGTTTGCAATTTTGTGTGAACATAATGAAGAGCAACGATATTGTAATAAAATATAAAACAGTTTAGAAATTGTTCACATTTATTTAATACTAGTTTAAGTACCTAGCGTTACCCGGGCTTTAAATCACTTTAATTTTAGATCTGAATATATTTAACTCATTCAGATCTAAAAGTAGAGTAACTAAACTCACCATTAGTGATTCTTCCTTTTTATCTTATGTTAAATTCAAATTTATGTTAAATTAAACGAAAGCAAATCACTTTGTAAAACACCATTTAAACCAATTTATGTCGTTAAGTAGGTATCAACAACAGTGCTTCTTCGATTTTAATTTTTTTCTTTAAGAACAAAAAATGTTTATTTAAATGTGGTTTACTTTGTTTTATACAATCAGTGTCATTGCACTTTAAAATAATATTTGACAGGTAAATTGGTGTTGCCAGTCTACATATTTTGAAGTTCCATTTTTTATATTTTCTACACTTATTTGACAGGCTATAATTGTTACATTTATACATTTTGACAATTACATTTACAAGCGCCAATTAGTGTAATAGTAAGCAAACCCATTTTTTTGTAAAATAAGCAATTATTTTTTAAATAAAATAAAATATTTCTCTTCATGTACTTTATACGAACGGTAGTGTACGTCGGTTCTCGTAACATAACCACCTGTTTATTTTAAAGTACAGGTATAATATTGCACAATGCTCTCCGCTCCTTGTGTAAAATGTTTAACATGTTTATGTAGAGACACTTGAATTACCCAACCCCATCTAAATTTGAGCTTCATTTCACTGGCCAGACTTCTCAGCATAAACCGGCCACTTTATTGAAGTGAATCCTGAAACATCTCGATATCCACGGTACAAAGTGTCATTATGAATTTTAATTTCACTTCTCTCCGTTATGCCGCGGATATTCGCTTTCGACTTATTTTTGGATTGCGATAAAATTTCTTAAGTTATATAACACGATTCAGTTGTTAGTGATGCAATACAGTGGCGCGGCGGTTAAAGATTTTTTTAAAGAGTCTGGGTTAAAAAGCCGTGCCTATGTGTAAGTAGGTAACCACACCTAATTTTTCAGCAAGAGTTGGCGGAGAGGGCTGAATGCTACCCTATTCTGCACTGTCGTACGTTTTTTTTGTTTTAACCATTTCAAGGTGATCCAAAAATGTAAAAAAATTATCAAAAAAAGAATTGTCACTCGTTCGTGCCATAATTTTCTGTAAAAACCCTTCTTTTTCCATTCATTCGTATGTTAAATTCTTTCTTGGTAGCTATTGACGGCCGGCATAGTCCAGTGGTAAGGCTTTTGACTAGCACTCCGAAGGGCGCGGGATCGAATCCCGGCGTGGAAAATAAATTTTATTTGATTAATTCGTGTTATTTCATAAATTATTCATTTAAACAGTATATTTGCGGCACGATCCAGAGTGGAAGATACTCTCAGTATCGCCCTGGTGTAAGACCACCATTCAGAATTGAAACGTTGCTTGAAATGGCATTAGTCGTGTTTGGTAACCAGATCTGAATAGCCAGGTACCTACTTCCCCACCTTCCTCTTCCCTATCTCCTTCCCCTCCCCACTACCTTCAGCCTCACAACATACCCCAATTGGGGATGCATAGTCCCACTGGCTCCAGACGGGAGTAGTTGGGACTCTTGTGCGGTATTCAGGTAAAAATATATATATATTTTTTTTTTTTTCCGTACACTAACTGAACATCTTAGATAATGTGTATATTTATATTAACTCCACATAGGAGGCAATGAACTGGATATAATTATAGCAGTTAATATGCGAAATAAATGTCAGTCCTGTCCAATTGGGATTTGCCACAGTTGTTAGCGTTGCTGACTCCAGTCCCTATAGAGAAAGGTTCAATATTCAGTCAAACCAAAAAAATTAGCTTTAAAATAATTTTTAAATGGATGGATTATAGTAAAAAACTTTGTTTTATAGGGCTTGATTTTTAATTATTAGATTATTTAATGTTTTGAATACAATGCAGATTAGAGTTCTTTAACATAGCCTGCCTAATTATTTAGCTCCACATCATATTTGACCCTTTTATAGAATTAAAATGTGAGGGACCAGAAAAGCTTTCTTCCTTGACAAATTCTTACAGTTTCTATTAAATTATGTATAATTGATAATTTTTACATTAGTGCTGTTAAAAAAAATCAACTTGCGATCAAATCAAACGAAAGTTCAAAGGGTAACCATTTTAAGACTCCAGCCGGTTACTCGTTGCGCCACTGAAAAACCCAGCTAACGCAACGCTTTTGCTGAAATGCAAAAAATGTTAATCGACTCCCGGAAATAAAGAGATCATCAAGAGATAAAATGTCGGCCGAGTGATCTCTGAGCGGACTTGTGTTCCCACGGCTAAGTACATAATGTACACATATGTCAGACTTTTTATCTCTTGCTCTTCGCGCTTCCTTGAAGCTGAACAAACCGCCAAATCAGTTAAGAAAATTAATTATTATTAACATTGGGACTTCGAAAAAAGGAAGGAAACATATTATTTCTTAATGCTGTACAAAAAAATCTCGCTGTATGTACTCTGTACACACCGACACAATAATAATTGTGAAGGAAGGTTTATTTTTTGTATATAGTAACTATGTAATTTCAATTATTCATTTTACCACCCATGTAATGTAATGAATCTATTTAAGATTCTTAGAAGAATTCACAATGAACTCGTTCGTAGCTGGCGCGAGTTTAATTATTTTAGGGAAAAATACTTCTGCTTTAAGGCGCCTTATCAGCCATCAAAAAAAAGAAGATGGAGAGATATGTAATTACGAATGTTAGAGGAGAGCGCTTATATTTAAAGCGATAAAATCGAAGCGAAAATTGTGAAAATGTTTAATAAAACACGACTCGTTTAAAATAGAGCCAAAATCTCGTGGAAGGCGTGTTTCTTAAAGTATCATTTAAAGAAACATTTCGGCGTGGAACACGTTTAGATATTATCTTCAAAAATAACATATATTTTTTAAGGCTTAAAAACTTAAACAGCCTTACTAAAAAACCCCTTGAAAATTTTATTCATTTGACAAACGGCCGCGGATGTGAAAACATTACTAATTAAAAAATTGTTCATTGAAAGAATTACACATTGTTTACACGGCCTGAGAGGGTAGTTTATCTCTGTTTTAACGATTGATGTCCGAAGGAAATTTTGAATTTTTTCAACATTAAATGTTTACGGGAGTTATGTAAGAAATCGGTAGAAATTCGGGTAGCGGCGGCTTAAAGTATTAAGATGAATTCATTGTTTTCGCCCGTACATACGCCCTATATGAATTCATAGTTTTGCCCATAAACCAACTCGATTCTTTCAAGAAAGACATGCAACAAATACAATATGAAAGGGGCAAACGATTAATTCATCTTAATACTGTAAAGTTTAAAGCATAACTTGCAAAAAGTGTTTTGCACACGTGACAATTAAAGTAGCGAATAAGAAAATGAAAGAGAATATTATAAATTCTTTTATATTTACCCTTCACCTGGAAAAGATTTTTTTTAAATAAATACTTCATTATTTTTATTATAAAATTGCCATTATATTAAAGTCATCCACTATAAATACTAAATCAATTTACGCTTCATAAATATCGAAATTTTATGTGTCGAAATTGCGATCATATTTTCAATTTTAAATAGCTAAATTTTACTTTAAATTCTTTTATTAATAATAAATAACCCCCGAAAACGGCGACATTTTATTGTGTTAAAATTGTTTTAATTGCTTGTAAATTTTCATTTTAAAATTGTTTTTACATTATTTTTAAGTTTTCTACTGAATCAATATTTAAAAAAAAATTACATTAACCCCATTAATTTAAATATCAAAATAAATTGTATTATTGTAGAAAGCAATCACTTTGTGGTTTGACATATTTAATAAAATAAATTGTGTTGGGCTTATGTGGTTCTTAGATTTAAATTTTAATTTTAATTCTTTTTATCTTAGAGTCTTCCACTACTGAATGAAATTTCCATTGTAAAAAATATCTTCCACAACACAGGCAAGCTCCTTGCGTAGATAACAATATGCAACGTAGATATGTAAATAAACAATATCCATCTTACTCATAATCGCAGAATAAGATAATACCATGATAATATGAACGGGTTAGGTAAAATTGTCGAACAAAATTTCTCCTAATCGTTCGTATTATCCTGGTATCATCGTATTTCTGCAATTATGAGTAAGGCGGTATGTTTTTAGGAAATTAAACTAATAAATAATTAGAATGAAGGGAAATTTAGGTAATTTTTGTTTGTTTTCTATACCTACTAATTGGTAAGGCTTAAGATGTACATGAGTATATGAGTCCGTAAACGCCGTGACGGAAGGACGTATTGTTAAGCTATGTCGTGTAACTCATGTAACGTTATCATAAACGAGTGTCTCACTTTTATGCAAAATAAGGCAGATACTCTCGACGAGATCGCCATCATCCAGTTATGTATTTCCACCTTCTCGGAGGAGGATGTAAAAGATGCAAAAACTATCCTGTTCGATAAGCTTCCGGAGAAACGCACTCTGCGGAAAGGAGATGGCAGGATTAGCAGAGATCTCCAGGACATCCTGAGGGCGTTGAAGGAGACGGACCCCGACCAGCTGCCTATATTCGTTGCCAGACAGCTGCACAAATTGCCTCCAGTCAACTTCGATAGTGTGGACGTATCTAAACTTCTAAAGGAACTTAATTATATGAAAACAGAAATAACTCTCATCAAAACGGAATTAAAAGATTCATCGGTCACAAGAAATGATGATTTAAAGCAAGAACTGGCTTCGCTAAGAGAACAAATTACAAAACTGCATGCTCCAAACATACAAAGCGATTTAGCAGAGAACTCGCAACAAAACAGCGGCAAAACTGTAGGTAATCCACAACTTAAAAGTAAACAAATACCGACAGAAGCGACCTACTTATCGACTGCATCTAAGAACGCATACAGTAATGGAACTACCGCACACACGAAAACTACACAAGAACGCACAGAGCGAAGGAGCAGTAATCGCCGTGAACGACCGAGTTCGGACTTCGAACTTAGGCCCGAAAACTCAGCAAATAAACAGGGAACGCGCGAACACGGCCCGCGGTACCAACACCGGCCATCCGCGACTGACGAAAGCGGTTTCACATTAGTAACGCGGAAGATTAACCGAAACTTGAGAGGTAAAGCAACATCAACAACATTAAAGTCGGCTGACATACTCACAACAGTATACATTTCGAGGTTTACTGTGGAAACTACAGAGGAAAACATCAATAACTACCTAACAGAAAAAGATCTGGAATGTACCAAGATTGAAAAAATCAAGCCTTTTCGTCCTACGCCTTTTAACACCTTTAAACTCACTGTTAAAGCGATCGAACTAAAGAAATTCCTGGCAGAAGAACTTTGGCCGGAGGGAATTGTATTCCGAAGATTTATAGAACCGCGCATATCTACTATCTAATGATGCCTACTACTTATTTTATTTTATTTTATTTATATTTATATGTATTTTTTTATGTACTTACTTGTGTTTTATGTATGTACTTAATCTATATAGGATGTGTGGGATTGCACTCACCTCCCCACATTCTGGAATAAAGACTTATTATTATTATTATTATTATAGTGGTTCCTGGAACAGCTAGCTTAAATTGTTGCACTTTCAGACAAGGCAATCTCAAATCAATTTGGGAAATACCTACCTTGTGTCAACAAATAAATTCTGTCACTTGGCTAATTCGTTTGAAAATCCTGAACACCTACATATATGATCTAAAATATACATTAAAATATACTCGTATCAACGAAAACATTATCTATGGTTAAGTGAAATACCAATGGTGGAAACAATTTATCTCAGAACAAAAATCGAACAACACTGGTTACTGGTTAGATACATACGAGTATTTAAATTTTAGATCAACATTCATTTCAAAAACATAGGAAATCTCTGCGTTTTCCTTTCGGGTGAATTTTGAATTTCGAATTTTGTCCCGATATTATGGCGTACGAGTATATTGTAAAATATAACATGTAAGTACTTATTATAAATTCCCATTATACAAACAGAACTGTTTGCATAATGATTCTAGAACTCTCTTTTCGTCCGGAAATTTGCTGTTACCAGATGGATAACTTTTTCGCTGCCGGAGAATAAACATATTATATAATCCTGAGGAATGTTCGCATTCCCCGAACTTGATGAATATTAATTACCAAGTCAGAATCGGTACAATGTAAACTCGTACACTTGTACAGTCTCTCAACCAATATTAGACAAAATTGGAGGGCGCTGCAATAACATAAGGAGTTTTAAATGACAATACTCTAAGGAAAAATAATGTAATTTTTAAAAATCCGTTTGATTTTTGTTTTTTTTCACATCAATATCAGATCATCAAACGACAAGAAGAGATAAGTAAGGTTAGAAGTAAGAATGTATAAGAAAATACAATATGCAGGAGCAAGAAGAGCCAAAAGAAACGAGAAGAAACAAGAAGAGACAAGAAGAGCCAAGAAGAGACAAGATGAACCAAAAGGGCCAAAAAGTTGCAAGACACTGTGAGAAGAGACGAAAAGAAGGAAGACATACTCGTAAAGAAGAAAAAACAACGCTCAATAAATTCCTTTATTTCGCAAGAAAAGCTGAGAAGAGGCAAGAAGTAGGAAGGCACAAAGAAAAGAAAAAAATCATATTGCTCAATCCTTTCTTTTTTTCCTGCCCATCCGAAATTCCAATATTGGCTTATTAGGTTGCTATGTATACCTGTCGATTAAACTCCAACCTCCTTCCCGTCCTCAGAGCACTTGTTCCAATTCCTAACAAATCAGTGTCCCCTGGTGTACAATCGTATCGTATCAATATCAAATCATCAAACGGAGTTCAGAAATTAGTGGTACCTCCTGTAAGGAAGAAGATTCTGCGTCAGATTCTAAAATGGTTTTCAATTTTTTTTTTATGGTATTTTTTTTTTATTTACAAAAAACAGTTTATTTATAATAATAATAATTTTTATTTTAGTAACTTGTGCATTTAAGTTTACAAATTTCTAATTAATTATAATATTTCATATATTATTCACTATATTTTTTCAAGTTTTATGTAGCTCCTACAATACATCTTGAACTTTCCAATTGGTGTGGACTTTAAAGTTTCTGGTAGTGAGTTATATAACTTCATTCCCTTGTACAGTAAACTGTTCTGCGTATTCGCTTTGTCCTTTTTTGTAATAAACTAATACTGTTTTGTAATATTATTACCATACGTGACAAATGTTTCGCCTTCTTGCAGTTTTAACACTGATCACGAGATAATTTGCGCGGAAGCACTTTTTTAGTATTTTTTAAATGAATATTTCAAAGAAGCCAATTAATAGACGCCAAATCAAAAAAAAAACTACGCAGGAAATTTGCACACTCGGAGCAATTAAAAAAATACCTTGAAAAAAATCGTGTTATACCTTTTTCTGTCCATTGTTAATTTGTCAAATTCGGAGGGAAAGTTTTACTAAACTTTTTGTGGAATTTGTTGGCAGACTGTACGCTGTACGCGAACAGTACCAAAATCTTACTTCTTGTACTGAGATTGGTATCTTAAACGTCTCGGTTTATGACAAGGATATCCCAAGGTATTTACTTTGACATCTCTGAATAATGAATAAGTTTCAGATTGGATTAATGAGAACAAAACAAACATTTCACGAAGATATGATTATGCCAAAAGCACCACGCAAAGTAATAAATTAAAAAAATTAGTTGACTTAATACGAACTAAACTTTATCTATCATTGAAATGTAGATAATATTTATAAATCTAAGTAAAGGGAAATGTTTTATAACGCTTAATTGGATCTCGATGGGTTTTTTCCAAAGATATTGAAATACAAAAGAGATATGCTATGATGTCCGCGCAACTGTCGGCGGACTACGACCTAATCAGGGTAGTTTGCATACGAAAAGAATTTGTTCATATCGTTGATTTTTTGAAGGTGTGCATTAGTATTGGTTAAGAATATGGTTTGAATACGGAAATAATTCGTTCATTTAGTTTAACGTTCGTTTGGTTTATTCGTTAAATATTCGTTCATTTAGTTTATTTGTTAATTGGTAAACAATATCGACGACACCCGGAAGCGCAATCCCACCTAGTAAAAACTGCAGATAGCACATCTTTTATATTTTCAATATATTTGGTTTGTTCTGTTTCACATACAGAGGCCAGAAATCAAACCTATTGGTGAAATTCGCACTTGGGTGCCTACCCTGGCTGATAACTCTCCGCTGACAGCCGTTGTCAAGGAGACGAAAAAGTGTATTTAGTCTTCTCATTGTAAAGCTTCTGTCAACATCTTACCGTTTTTATCGAGACAAGCTAACAGACTCGCAAAGTGAAATTACCACCGTTAATTCATCTTAATCGTTATCAAACTGACTTGCAATTACCTGTGGTTCAACCACAATAGCCGAATCGACCACGAGGGTTCCCCAAACCGGGCAAGATTGCCATCAAACTATCGTAAGTACCCTTGTGAAATTACCTTTGCTATTTGTTTCAGTAAACATATCATATCGAGATCCACAGGCATAGCTCGTATAGAGTGAATATTCAGTCTCATTCTAACCCACGTAAGGTGGTGCCATAATCGCGCTAACCTACAGGAAACATGAAGTAGAACAAGACACAGAAAATAAATAAAATTTTGACTTTTAGACACTGTTTTATATTTATAAATATAAAATGTGAAATAAACAATAAGGCGCGTAATTTTATCTTTTAAGAATAATGTTACAACTCGTGGTTACTTAGTTCAAAGTGGAGATGACATTGGGAGCTAAAATATGTACTTAGAAAACATCGGAAAAATAATATTATTATGTAGGTACCTACCAATGTTCTATATATCGATAGTTAGTTAAACTGATATTTTAAATATCTTTAACTGATGATAAAAATAACGTTGCGTGTGGATAATATTTGTTTAGATATAGGAATTACAAACAATTATGATTGTGAAAAAAATTTACTACGCCAGAGATAACATTTCGAGAGTTTTTGCTGCTTCAGCCAAATAAACAGACAGAAGCTTTGTATTTATGATTTCGAATTAATCTTAATTCAAATCCTGAAAAAGTTTCATAAGTTTATCACGCAATATGTATGAACGTAAGTGGAACAAGGAGTGTATGCCAAGACCGAGTTGTTTGACGGTTCATCCGCTCTGGTTAACCCTGCGGTATTTTACAATTCGAAGAACTTCTTTTATTTCCTTTCAGGTGGAAGAGCTACTTATTTATATTTTATAGACATCTTACTCTGAGCCGGTCTATAAAAATGTCCACTTGGATTCAATATTTCATCTTGTCTTTTACCCTTCTCAGTGAGGCTTTCCTTAAAACTGCCCCGTGACCTGCCCTAGGGACCAGGGGACCCTCCTGAAAGGCTGGGGGAAGCATCAGCCCTTCAGCCCAGGGGTCTCTAGCACTAGACCAGGGTAAAGAAGTCCACTTCTACTAATTCAACATTTTGAACAGGCAAACCTTTTATTCAGTAATCGGCTGAGAGTCTCACATCTGATCGAAACTTCTCCTTTTAAGTGCAGGTATATTTGTCAACGTCAGAAAATTGTTTGAAAAACTCTTTTTTTCATTAATATCGTGGAAATTCATTCGTTCATGGAAATTATCGTGGATAAACGAATAGTACTAATAAGTTTGTGATTGACGTCTAGTATGAAAGATAAGGTCAATTATTAATAATTGGATAATTTTTTAGCGCCTTTTTGAGAAAATTCTCCTCAAGGGCGCTGGCGCTGTACAATTAAGACTTTAAGACGGGCTTTATCTTACGTGACAGGTCACTACAGGTAAACAGGACAGAATGTTTTTAAAAAACTTGCATATTATATATAGATTTTTTTCACTATTTTTCCTCCATGACTATTATATATATTATAATATTAATGGCAAAAGTAATAAATATTCATTTGACTCTTATTTCGCCATCCTAATCCTCCGTATAATATTAATAAATGTATCCATTTTTGCCCTTAGGGCTTTTGCATAAAACAAGTCTTATTTTACGTTATAGTGTATACATTTTTTTATATTCTCAGATACATGAATGGGATTGCTTTGTTCAATTTATCCATAGAAGTACTATTACAGCAAAGATAGCAAATAATAGAATGTAGAAAAGGTAGGTGATTTTTTTTATGTGATTATCGCACAAGAACCCCAACTGCTCCCGACCGCCTGAAGCCATTCAGACCGTGGCATCCCTAATTGAGGTGAAGATGAAGGTGGGGAAGTCCCTAGTTATTCGTATCTAGTCACCAAAAACGGCTAAAGCCATTTCAAGCAACGTTTATATTTAAATTGGTGGTGTTATACCAGGGCAATACTGAGAGTATCTTCCACTCTGGAACATGCCGCAAATATGCCTTACATTATTCTTAATAATTAAATTCTGAAATAAATCTATCAAATAAAATTTACTTTCGCATACCGGGATTTGAATCCGTGACCTCCGGATCGCTAGTCTTAAACAAGAAAAGCCTTATCTCTCTACCACGGAGACCGTTATTAAGAACATTACAAATAATGTCACACATCGATTTAGATATAAGTTTGCCAACTCCACGTTTTACGGGAAAGAGAAAAAACCACTTATTTTTTGCAATTTTATTGTGCTAAAATCAACTTAAACTGCCTATCAAACCATTTTCTTGAATAATCGCAAACAGAAGAGTCTATAAAATAAAGGGGTTTGCCCCTAATGCCCTATTTTACTAAATTTGGTTTCTAAAATGTTTTCAGATTACATCTAGTGAGTGATGATGAAAAATGATATAAATAAGTTTATTAATTTCCATCCAAACCTAAGTAAAACAAAACTAAAACAGCTTATAATGATAATCCGGCGATATGCCAGTCATTTTTTCATAATCATGTACGTCATCATAATTTTCATCCTAATTGGGTTGGGTGTCCACTGCTTCGACAAAATGCATCCAGGCATCTCTTTCTTTCATTTCTTCACTCCCTCCTATAACATCTACTATTTTATCATCATTTTTAGCTAATAAATTATTTGCTATCTACCAATACCATTTACTGATCCATAAACAAGAGTAAATAAAATCCCTTAAAGGGTACAAATGCTTTTCATTACATCCTCTACGTCCCAATGTAATGTAGGTACGTTGGGTTAGGGGTAGATGGTTTTTTGAATAGCTCTGTCAGTTACAATGTGTCCCTCAAACGAATCAAATGCGATGTACATCCCCTCTCACCCAACCCTCTGACTGCCTCTGCGGGAGTTAAAAGGTTGGTTGCGCTGGTGGTCGTGTCGTATAGGGGTGGTGGTCAGAAGGCTTAGTGCGCCACTAACTACCCCACAACTCTGCTACTGAATTGCAGGGGTGTATCTTTGCTTGCTTCCTGTTTTTATGGTTCTAAATGTTCAAGTTATGGAAGCAAACGTTTGTGGTAATAGGGTATTTTCGCTTTTTTTGTCTCGACAAAATTAAGATCAAAATTACAATTATGGAGGTATTTTTATTAAATTTTTGTGTTAACGAATAAAATTTCTGTAAAGATTTACGATGGGTCATTTTCGATTTGCCGCCAAAACGACATGTTTGTTTTTATTCGGCGGCGTTAACGTCACGCCGGTTAACGTTGGTGACAGCATCTTACCAGCCACTGGTGGTTTCTACGTCATAATGACGTTGTAGCCAATTGGAACCGTTTCACAAAGTGCAATGAGATTTACGAATGAAAATATTAAAATTACACATTTTTAGTACAGTGATCAGATTCAGAAAAATGCACTTTAAATGTGTGTTTAATTATAAATAAATGACATGTTTTTTTATTTATTATTTAACAGGTCTGCTTATTAATATTTTAGGAACCGACCTTGTTTCCCTTGTAACTAAGGTACAATTGACCATGTAGGTATTCTGTGGCTGTTTAATATAGGTAAATAGAATAACTTTAAATGAGTATACGTTAATGACTTTGTATAATAAGAAAATAAACTTTTTCCATTTTTATTTCTCTCCAAATGGACCGGCTTCGGACAATTGCATTCATCTTCAGACTGGTACATTTTTGCAAGTATGGTATTTATAGGTACTTAAATTGTTAATGTCGTTCCCACGTGTAATAGTAAACAAATCTAAATTTTAACAAGATATTTTAAATAGATAATAACAGTAGGTATTTTAAGCAAAAATGTTCTAGTCAGAAGAAGGGCGCGATTTTCTGAAACCAGTCCGTTTGGAGATAAATAAAAGTGCAATAAAGTTTTTAAAAAGTGGTTGTTTCATAACGCTGATGGATTTCATACGTATTTGTGTTCTAATTGACCATGCAGATCGGAGGAATCCAGATTTTGGACTTCCGCACATTAAGTGTACTTACCTATGCGGTGGACTAAGCCAAGTACCGCAATATCGCTAGTCTGTTAACAACCATCGTAACAAATCGTAACGTGACGTTTCGCTCTACGTTGAAATGTTATTTCTATCAATCGGAAGCGTGTAATGTGAAGCATTATATCGTCGTCTTCCATCGAATGCTTCATGTGAACCGTGTTTTCGTCTCATGACTCAATTTTATCGTGGTTCTAATAACCGAACAATCTTATCGTACGCCTTTGGATACACCTGTGACCGTCGCCGAATGGAGTTCAAGCCGCGAGACACAACAGTAAGTATTGCTTAATTGTGTATACCGGATCTTGTTTGGTGATCGGGCATAAATCTTATCGAGATCCATAAGCGTTTTATTTAGCAAGGAGTGGCCGCAAGGTTATTCTAAAATCCTCGTGCATAGTCACGATTCAGTGGTTTTATCATTATTTATTAACACGAAATAGTTCCACCAAGTAATAGTTGAAAAGTAGATATTTTAAAAAGGGGTGACCGGACAACTCAGAATGAAAAAACACCTCAACACCTTCTCTGAAAAGTCGTTAAAAGTGATGAATTTTTTTTTTTTTAATAATTGGTTACGTTATGTTAGGTCATGGGCTATTTCTCATTTTTTCATAACTTTTAATGACTTTTCAAAGAGGTGTTGAGTTGAGTTGATTCTGAGTTGGCATGAAACCCTAAAAAGGATTGGTTTGGTTAGATTGCTACCATCACAAGGAATACATCTGTATCATGTATTGAAATGCGCTAAGTTTTTATTCTTCCACATTCATCGGTGCAATTTCAACCGAATTTAGTGGAGAAACCACAAGATATAATATAAAATTTCGAAACGCCCTTAATAGCTACCCGCTTGCCAAGGCCGGGAGGGGGAGGAGTGTGGGTGGTGGGTGTTGAGTGTAGGGCGGGGGTGCTGCACTACCCCCGCCCAGACCTGTTGTTCTCCGCCCAAACTAATTACCCAATGTATCTGTTGCACTTGTGTCTGCTTGGCACGATAGTGCACCTATCTTACTCAGACAATATTTATGCAGTAGATTTGTTTGTCTTTCCTCCTTGTCTTGTTTATCATCAATTGCTAGGAAACTATTTAATATTAAATAATGTAGTGATGTATTAAGTATCCTTTGATTTTTAGTCATATAATTTTACAATGGTTCAAAAAAGGAAACTGCATATTAATTATATTATTTTCTTTTTTAGTATTACTAGAACATGCCTCTCAACACTATTGGCTAAAGAGAGTGAGTTTAGTTATTGTGTTTATTTATCTGTTTAAATAGCTTTGCATAATGTATTTTTCAATGCTTTTTTTTACAATTGGACAAGAAATTTACCAATTAGTTTTTCAAGTTCGTTTCTTCTAAAAAAAAATCTGCAAAAATGACTAGCTAGCAATTGACTGATTATAATGCAGAACAACGGCTTTAAAGATTTTGCCTGTTGTGGCAATCAATGAACGTATGTTATTTTTTTTAATTTTAAAATATGTCAAATTTATGAATCACAATATTTCTCAGATTTAAAAAATCATAAATAAAAGTAATATACGAAAAACCTAATAGTTAGTAACTTTTAGTCGACCCACATGGTAATTAAAATATTTATTCAATAAAGCTGCCACAAAAAATAAATCCGAGTATTATTTGATTTATATATTTCTGTTCTATTCAACTGACCTAAAAATTTGTGATGAAATTTTTTGAAAGTGTAAAAATGACTAATTTTAAGAATGTGTGTAAATCTGTGTATAAAGTAACTCAATATATTTTTTAATTTAAAGTAAATCAAATTATCATTATCTTCAAGTATTTTAATTTTTATTGTTGTGATAGCTGTTTCGGCGTTCAAGGCTGTGGTGGTAGATTTGATCATTAAATAAATTTGAACACCAAAATAGCTGTACAGAACTAAATAATAACATCATTAACTTTGATTACCTTTAAAAAAAATTAAAAGAGTACTACTAATTCTACTACTAGTACTACAAATTCTAATTAAATAGTATAACAATAAATAGATAGATACTCAATTATATTATTCAAGATTATTAAAAATGGGCATCGTTATTATTAATTAAAACATGGATGAGCAAAGGCAATACTTCCGATATTTGGAAAATATTCCATTTTGTATGTATGGCGACGAATTTATGTGAGAAGCATTATTAGCAGATGTTTAATCCACGCTTAAATTATTCCGGTACACATTAAATCTGAACGGATTACCTCGAATAATAGTCTGAAGAATATAGTCAATGTAGAGCCTTAATTAATTATCCCTTTGAGTACATAAATATAGTATTCGGAGCAAGACGTGCGCCGCATTGCATAGATTACCTGTCGGGGCTGCCTCGGGATCTCAGTGTGACCCTAAAATGAGGTTAATCTCCCGATTACCACCTCCCACCTCCCAACCCCCGCCAACACCCTCAGTTAGTTTTGCGCTCATTAAATACCCCCCATTGCCATTCTATTAAAGTTGTCGGGGGTAGAGGATAGAATGTGCAGTCACGTTTTACTACGACACGCGGGCGCTTGTTGCGCAGAAGCGGGTTTAAATAAACAAGAAGCTTTTTTTCTAATGCGCGATCCCTGCGGTGGAAAACCGAAGCAATTTTTTTTTCGCAGTATTGGGAACCTTTTTACCATAGTAATTACTGATTACACTAATCATTTACTACGGTTTGATTTCTATTTGTTTTTACTCCAATAGATTAGATGATTCTTTATTATCCAACTTCGCTTTAACAAAAACTTTTTTCTCATAAAAAGTATATAAAAAGTTACACAGCATTACACTGGAGTACACAGGAGGGTAGCAGGTAGGGAGGAGGGTAGGTATCAGGGTAGGGAGGGTTTACAATAATAACAAAATGAGAATGTACATTTAACAAGGTGTGTTTGATAAAAGCTAGTATTTAGGTATAGGATACTATAGTGTGTTACTAATCTACTGTTACCGTACTAAAAAAAGAATATACCTAATCTCTTAAGTGTTAAGGTGGTGGAGTGATGATATGTGTAAATAAAAAATACCCTTGCCATATTCTAGAAACATCTGACAATGTTTCTGATCAATTCTATATTAATAGATTCAGAACAAGCTATACCGAAGCTCTGACTACCTGCTCTTTATTCTAATTATCGTGATAAAACTACTCACTACCGCTTTATATCGCCATTTCATACTCTATTACATAACAGCACTATATTATATGAACACCTAGGATTTTGCATAACTCCTATTTGTACTGGAATAATTTTAATTCTAATTTTAACTTTAACTTTAATTTTAATATTTATTCTCTCTAGAATGGTAACTACACTTATTATAAGATTATTAATTGATTTATTAGTAATATTACTAATAATTCGGCAAAAGAGAACTCTAATCAACATATTTTATATAACCCAGATATTACTTATTTTTCATACTTATACGACTTTTTACTGTCTTTTGAAAGAGAAAATGCCACACACTAACTACATACGTTATTTATTTCCTGGATTTTATTTCAGATATTATTTCTTACTCAGATATTATTTATTTTTCCTAACTACATCATTTTGTTTACAGTTTTGTCGCTACATATTTCGTACTACAAGTTTTGATATGATAATAAAATACTGTTTTAAAACTTTACCCAGAAAACAACAATTAATTTTTGAATTCTAATGGTAATAAACGATCTTCAACACGAAATCGATAGTATCATAGTGCCAAATACTGAAATAATTTTTGAAAACATTAACAAAATTATGCAATTTAATTGGGAATCAAATAGGATTAATATTGTTCATCAAAATATTAGAACGATGGGAAACTTGGATGATTTTCTTATATTTTTGGAAGAAATAAAATCTGTGGTAAAGTTCCATGTACTAATTCTCACTGAATGCAGGTTAAATGATTCATACATAGCCAAACAAATTTCAGGCTATAACGAATACCATACAACATCGCATATTAACCAAAATAGCGGAGTAGTAGTATATATCGACAACACATTAAATTCCTTAGTACAAGAAATAAACATAAATCAGTGTAATTGTTTAAAAATCAACATTAATGAGAATTTAGGTATCCTAGCTATCTACCGATCACCATCGTTCAATGACATCCAAGATTTCCTGGAAAATCTTATTGGTGAGTTAAAAGAAACTAAGGATTATGCACAATATGTACTGATCGGGGACATGAATATAAATACTATAGGAGAAGTATTGCATAGGCAGTCCGACGACTACTTATGTGCTATGGCTGAAAGTAATTTTATTTCCAATATTAATTCTCCAACTAGGGTACAAGGTAGCTCAAGCTCATGTTTGGATCATATATATACCAGAAATATAACAAATTCAAATGCATTTGTAATACATAATACAATCACTGATCATTACACCACTGCAATCAGTATCCCAAACTCAACACCCAAAAAACATAAAATTAATCACAAACAGATTATCGATTATGAGGCTTTATTAAATGATCTTAATAATAAAAATTGGGAATATGTTTATAAAGAGACTGAAGTTAACAATGCTCTAAACTATTTTATTAATGAAATCAATACATTCATAACAAAACACACAATAACTAAACGCATTCCATATAGTAAAATACATCTCACCCCATGGATTACCAACGGCATTGTTAAATCTATACACAAAAGAAATCACCTTCATAAAATAGCTAAACGAGACCCATTGAACGATACTAAACAGCAAAACTATTACCGATACCGTAATATTTGCAAAACCGTTATTCGCAAATGTAAAGAGCGTTATTATAAATTCCTACTTGATAAGGATAATTCCAGCAAAAACATGTGGAATGTTGTCAGAGACATAACTAAAAGTAAAAGAAATACCAGTACATCTGTAACTGAATTAAATACCGGAAATTTGATTATAACTGACAATCGATCAATTGCATGTCATACTAATCAATATTTTGCATCTGTTGGGTCAAATCTAGCAAAAAAAAATTTATTAGAAACCCAGAAAACGGAAGACTCTTTAGCATCGACAATCGAAACAAAGGAACAATCTTTTTCATTTGATATTAAACCAACTACTGTAGAAGAGGTCTTAAAAATAATCAACAGCCTTAATACTACACATGCAAAGGGTCCAGATAGTCTAAATACACAAATACTAAAAAAAATTAAAAATCAGATTTCTGCTCCGCTATCATATATTTACAACTTAAGTTTTGCATCAGGAATATTTCATGATCACTTTAAAAAATCAATAATTGTCCCAATTCACAAAAGTGGACCTAAATCTCTTGTAGAAAACTATAGGCCAATATCACTTTTAAGCGCGATATCCAAAGTCATTGAAAAGCTTTTCAAAACTAGGTTAAACGAATATGTGGAGGAACATAACATTCTAAGTCCAAACCAATACGGCTTTCGGTCAGGTAAGGGAACGGATGATGCCATCGCATGTCTCACGGAAACTATTGCAGGGAATATGAACCGTGGCAAGAAAACTATTGCCCTTTTCCTGGACCTGGCCAAGGCATTTGACACAATATCTCATAAAATTCTTTTACAGATACTTAGAAATATAGGAATAAAGGGAAAAGCTTTTCAATGGATAGAAAGTTATATATCTAATAGATTTCAACAAACCAGAATTAACGAGGCTATTAGCACTTCACTAAAATACACTTTTGGGGTACCACAAGGAAGTACACTTCGGCCCCTTCTCTTTATTATATACATAAACGAACTTTGTAACCAACACATTGGTGGCAAAATTATCACGTTCGCTGACGATACAGTTATTTTGTTTGAAGGAGATGATTGGAAAGAAACACACCACCTTGCGAACACAGGTATAAACAGAGTAAAACAGTGGCTGGACAGTAATTTGCTTACACTAAACATACAAAAAACAAAATATCTCACATTTAGCGCTACCCTTGCAGGTCAACCCAAAACACCTCATCACCTCACAATACATAATATTAAGTGTAGCCTTGGAAATAATAACCATACTTGTAAATGCGAAACCCTTGAATGTGTTAAATCTATTAAATATTTAGGTATAATAGTGGATAACCACCTTAAATGGAAACAACAAATTGAAAACACAGCTAATAAAGTGCGCAAGCTTATTTATATATTTATAGCATTGCGGGAAATTATAAAAACTCAAGACATTAAAAAAATATACTACGGGCTCTGTAACTCCGTCATAACCTACGGTTGCATTGGATGGGGTGGAACAGGATTAACAATATTATACCCGCTACTGAAGGCACAGAAATCCATTCTACGCGTCATTATGAAGAAACCCTTCAGATACTCGAGCGACGCTCTCTTCAAGGAGTTTAATGTGCTTGATGTTCGACAGTGTTACATAAAAAAAATAACAATCTGCGTCCACAAAAATATAAACAAAACGATAACAGTCGATCATAATCATCAAACCAGAAGTAAGAGCAGAAACGACCTTTCTATTCCAACAAGCAATACTGCGGCTTATCAAAAAGTTTTCTCATACCTGGGACCAAAAATATACAACAAAATCACCTCTCAATTTAAACTGTGTGAATTATCATCCTTCGGTACTAAAATTACAAAATGGTTATTAGACTTAGGTAGGACAGATTCCGAAAAATTATTAAAAAACGTAGTCTGAGTTGATTTCTTCGATTTTGTATTTTGTATTTTCCTAAAAAATATTTTTTTATTTTTCTTTCTTACATTTATATATTATATTTTTATTTTATATTTTACATGTACCTAGCTGGATTTTATTGTTTATTACTGCTAATTTGTATTTTCCTAAAAAAATACTTTTTTTATTTTTCTTTCTTACATTTATATGTTATATTTTTATTTTATTTTATATTTTACATGTACCTACCTGGATTTTATTGTTTATTACTGATGTATACCTAGAATAACACAACTTATATCTGATATTGTACCTAATATCTAAGTAACTCCCCCAATATGTACCATTATTGTTAATTATTATTGAATCCATTAATATGAAATTATGTACACGCAACCTGCCAATTTGACTGTCCTAAAACGGGAAACCTTCCTAGTTGGACAGTCAAAGCTTCCTTTAATATTGTTATATCTTGTATGTAATAAATGTAATAATAAAAATAAAAATAAAAAAAATAAAAATAAAAATTGTTCCTATGTGTTATATTTGGTACCAAAAAGCTTGTACTTGGTTGTGTTTACATTCCTCCTTCCTCTTCGGTAGAAGTCTACAAGTCGCATACTGCTTCAATTGAGCGTGTCTCTAGAAATGCTGATTCCTTACTTATTTGTGGCGATTATAATTTACCTAAAATATTGTGGCTGAATGACAACCAAGGGGTCAAAACTCCTACTAGTAATCTTTCCCAACAAGCTATTGAAATTGTAAATTTTTTTGCCTTTATGAATATGTTTCAAGTAAATCCAGTCACTAACTATCTAGGTTCTTGCCTGGACTTAATTTTCACTAGCATACCTAATGTCATAGTATGTGAAGCTGATGTCTCGTTGTTACCTATTGATAAATATCATCCACCTCTCTCTATTAACATCACAAATTTTTTTAAATTTGAATCTTTGAAACCAAGTGTCTCGTATCACTACAAATATCTTAATGGTGACTATTCTAACATGAACAAATATCTTTCCCTGATTAATTGGATAAAACTATTTTTAAATTCTGATATAAATGACGCCGTATTTAAATTTAATGAATGTGTAACACGTGCTATAGATTTGTTTGTTCCCAAGGGATGTTATTCTCAACCCAAGTTTCCAAATTGGTTTAGCTCGAAACTTAAGCAGTTAATAATTGAAAAAAGAAAACTCATAAGATATTTAAAGAAACTGGCAACTTAAAATTTTATCAAAAATTTTCTCAATTAAGGGAAATGTCTAAAATCGAATCAGCCAAATGCTATAAATCTTTTGTAGAAGTTACTGAGACAAAATTACTTAAAAATCCTAAACAATTCTGGCAATTTGTTGCACAAAAGCGTACAGATAATGATCTCCCTTCAAGTATGTATTATCATGAAACTCACACTACAAATGGTCACGACATCGCCAACCTTTTTGCTAAACACTTTTCCTCTGTATATTCTGATGCTTCATGCACCATCCCTCCACTTAACTATGACTATAATATTGACTTGAATGATTGCCAAATTTCACTTGCAGAGGTTTACCAATCCTTAAATAATCGTTCTAACAAAAAAGTACTGAACCTAATGGCATTCCAGAAATCTTGCTAAAAGAATGTAAATATTCATTATCTAACCCAATTTGTATGTTGTACAATTTATCACTCTCAACCGGTACATTTGCTGACTCATGGAAAATTTCATTTATTCGACCCATTTTTAAGTCTGGAAACAAGTCAAATATTGGAAATTACAGACCAATATCAATTATATCTAATATTCCAAAAATATTTGAGTCGATAATTACAAAGAAAATCACTCCTATTTTCAAAAATTTTCTGATCGAGGAACAGCATGGATTTAGATCGGCGAAATCTACAACAACTAATTTACTGTCCTTTATAAATACCATTCTTAAAGCCTTAGAAGACAACACTCAGGTTGATGTCCTCTACACTGACTTCTCCAAAGCCTTCGACAAAGTTAATCACCGTATTCTCATGGCCAAACTTTATGCTATAGGCATTAGAGACCCATTGTTATCATTCTTTCACTCTTACTTGAGTAATAGAAAACAAAGGGTTAAAATAAATAACTTTGAATCCTTTAACATTGATGTAACTTCCGGCGTTCCGCAAGGAGCCCATTTGGCCCCGCTTCTTTTTAACCTTTTTATTAACGATATCATTAAAGTTTTTTCTCACACACGTTTTTGGCTTTTTGCCGATGACAATAAGATTCTTAAGATAATTAAATCCCATCTTGATTGTTTACTTTTTCAACTTGATATTGACTCATTTAATTATTGGTGCAAAATTAACTGCATGGAACTTAATGTTGATAAATGCAAAATTTTGTCCTTTTATAGAACCAAAAAACCTATTCAGTTTGATTATAAACTAAATAATGTTTGTCTCTCTACTGTCACATCTATCAAGGACCTTGGGGTCACTCTGGATTGTAAACTTTAATTCCGGGATCACATTAATAACATCGTAAACAAATCACCTAAACTACTCGGCTTCATTCATAGAATTACCTCTGACTTTAAACATATAAATACACTTAAAACTCTTTACTGTTCACCGGTCCGCCCTCACCTTGAATATGCTAGTGTCATTTGGTCTCCTTTTTATGCTGTCCACATTTGTTACATCGAATCTGTACAACATCGAATCTGTACAACATCGCTTCCTACGAGGAATTGCTTGAAGGTTAGGACTTGAAAGAGGAGAATACTCGTATGATGAAATTGAACAAACTTTAAACATTTCGTCTTTAGAAAAACGTAGAAAGGACTCTGATCTAATATGCATTTTCAAAATTATCAACAGTATTACTGACACATCTGCTTTATTACAACTCATCCAGTTCAACATTCCTTCCCGTAGACTCCGAAATAATGAATTGCTGTTCCTCAATCAACATTCTACTAATTATGGATATCATTCTCCTTTATCCAGAATGTCGAGACTTGTCAACGCAAATCAAAGCATTGAATTTTTTGGTGTAAGCCTAAATGACTTTCGGCAGTCGTTACGCAGTGTGGTTTTTTAAACTCTTTTTAAATCCATCTTCAAGCTACTTATAGTTATCTTCTCTATGTACTTTTATATTATATGTATTTTGTCAATGCTCTTCATCTATATGTAATCTCCTTTCATTGTGATCTCCCTTTTTTTCTTTTCTGTTCGTGTTATTGTTATATTGTTAATTGGACTATTTGTCCGTAAATAAATAAATAAATAGAATGTTATAATAACAGAGAACATTTCATTTGAGCAGAATTAAAATATTTAAATAAAGAAGCTTATTAGAAAAGTTGATAATATAAAGAAGTGTCTATAGACAATACATAAGAATAATTTTTGTATTGACGAAGCAGTACGAATTGCACAGCTTTTTATCCAGCGTTTTTAAGGTTAACGAAACAATTTTACCCCACGAAGTCAATTCCACCACTAAGAAACTATGAAATATCTATTTTTCCGCAAAAAACGAGACAAAATGACGTGTTGTCTGTAACAAATTTTTCATCATAAATCTCGGGCAAAGTCTGGTTGTAATTGATAATGCATATGAATATCACTGTTTTATGCCGCAATCGACCAGATTGGCAACAAAACTCTCAACAGTACAAAATCGTGCACACAATTCAGCACCAGCCACGAAACAAGATTTAGCCAATTAAAATTATTTCTCATCTTAAACAAAAGATAATATTAGAATGTTCACACACATTTTGGTGAAGTTTTGTGTTATTCGACGCCAAACTGCTCTAATTAACATATCCAGACGCAAGTCGCCTAATTCCTACCTCAATTAAATTATCATATTATTTGAACCTAAATCGCACTCTTGGATTGAGAAGATTGTATATAATTACCGTAATTAGGCGAAATAGACTACGGAGTTGCATGCAAAAAATGGGAGATTCTCTATTCTTCTGTAATAATACTTGTGGAGAAATTCGCATGAGACTCTTAGGAAATACCTAAGATTAAGGTAACTGACCTTCGACCAAATATACTTGGTCGAAGTAACTGACCGGTTAATTTATACCTTCGGGTATGATTCAGCACACACACATCACAGGAATTTCCTGTCTCCATAAATGATATGGTTTAACGGGTCGAATTTGAAATGCTTTATTATTATAAGTTAACACTTTTTAATAAAATTGCTAACTAATTTCGTCGACAGCGTCATATATTAAAAGGAAACTGGGCGGCGTTTTGTTACAAACATATTCCCCAATTTCCTCTCTGGATTTTGACACTAGTGCAAATCTTTTTTATAGTAATAAATAGGTTGTTCCAATAGGAACTTCCGAACTTTGATAGTTGATAGCGGCTATATTGTTGAAGCGACATCTGTCGAATTGGCTGTCGTTTATTCAGTCTGTTCTGCCAAATCATCATGGACAGATATAGCGTTCAACAACACGTGCAAATGATAAAATTGTTTAAAATTTAATTAATTGTTTTAAATTGTTTAATGATAAAATCTCACGTGGAGGTGATTTTTGGCCAGTTCTGGTCGTTCTGGACACCGAGATCGTGCGATTTGACCCCGTTAGACTTTTTTGTTGTGGGGTTTTCTTAGGTTGCAGGTCTATGTTAATAAGCCACAAACCGCAGCGGCGCGGCCCTCAAAGCCAACATAACCCATGCTATCGGTCAAATGCAGCCTGATTTATGCGCCAGAGTCATTGAAAATTGGACATTTCGGACGCGCACCACCCAGAGAAGCCGTGGCGGACATTTGAACTATGTTATATTCCATACATAATGGCATCGATAGGACCTTTCAAATGAATAAAAAATTTCGATGATATCTCACACGCACTTTGTTTTATTTAAATTTAAAGATAGGAATCGTTTAATGAAAGACCCGATAACGACCACTAGGATGTCGGTACCTTTTGCTTTTTTGAAAAGTTACTTCTTATAGATGTTAGGACCCACCAAAAATCATTAAAATTGCCTGGTTTGAACTCCATCAACAGAAATAAGAAAAAATGGGGAATGTAAAACCTCACTTTTGAAGAAAATGTATTATAATATATACTTTTAAATACCTTTAACAACACACTGCATATTATAATGAAATAATGTACTTGTGCCACTGAAATGAGATCTGATCTTGTGTATAATTAAGACCCTGATTCTAAAAATGATAAATATAAGATTATCCAATCGGCGAGTAATTTTTCATCAATGAAATTTTTAATCTAGTTTTATATATTCGTATGCTTGCAAAGGGACTTTTGCATCTAAAGGTTCTAGGTGCGGTAAGTTTTGAATTTGTTTGTTTTTTAAAGCCATTGGTTGCGCTGGAATATTTTATTTTATTTTATTTTATTTTATTTGTGTACAAAAAATTTACAACATTACAGATAATTAATCTAATTAATTGTAAAAGATTAGAATATGTCCCATTTAAGAGTGGTTAAGTCTTTATTATTTTAAAAACCTAATAAGAAGCTTATTAGGAAAATATGGAATATTCACAGATTTCTACCTGAATCGAGTAATCCCCTATCCATTAGCTGGCTCCAGACTGAGGAACATTAATTATATTACTGGTTTATTTATTTACGTGTGGTTAAATCAACGGGATCTCTCCGTTCATCTGTTCGCCTCTTATTTAGATCGATTAGGTGCAGATTAGGGAAGGATGCCGCAATAATCTCCGCTAATATTCCTCTTTGTTCAGCCCGTCTGGAGGGCATAATACCAAGAGTCTAGGGCGTGCATACTGTGAGCGGTTTAACTTTGTAAAATCCTCGATTCCGAAACCGGAGTCTGTAATTAGAGATGTTTATGAGAGATTTTCGGGTAATTTTGTTAGGGCCGGATCGGTCGTATATTATAAGCCTAAAACATAGAACAGTACAGTGAATACAGGTAAATCACTTTAAAGGGACCGTTGCTTTCATAGTGATAAATATGGATTATGGATCAACAAATAAGTTTATTTGTTAATAATTTGGTTTTTGTTTGAAAGGCGATGAACGAAACCAAAAAATATAGAAGGAATATTGTCGAATTGAATAGCGAGTAATTTAAACGGAATTGATAAACAACGCTACGATTGCATAGTAAAATAAGAGGGGATTGCGGCAGTTTGTTCCAAACCAGTTAGAACTTTTATAGAATCTTTTAATGCCGTGCACAGATACTCGTACCTTCAAACGTGTCCTCTTCGATTTACCTGTGCTTTTTTAACATTATCTCCACACAGGAGGCCCTGGGGAAAAAGGCAACTATGTAATCTTTGAGGATGCTGTTTGGAGGATCTTTTTAGAAAAAGGAAGGAGAGGAACATCTGTCAAGGAAAAAGGAAAGATGGGTTGGTGGGAACCTGGGGTTCAATGTGTTCAGGAATGACGAACGTACGAAACCATCTCTCCCACTGCAGAGCAAGGCGATGCGATGGGTCGATAGAGTCCGGCTGGACAGGTCAAAAGGTCTCCATCAACAAGTCTCTCCCGATCCGGCCCGCCACGAAGTAGGTGGACAAAAACATCCACCAAGACTTAGACAAAGCTTACCCCATGAAACCGTGCACCACTGCTAATTCAAACAAACGTAGCGTGCCACTTGGATTGACGTATTAAGGCTGGGGTGTTGGTTGTCCAATAATGGTTCCCGGAACGGCGGTTCCCATACCCGCTTCCCAAATTGAGTACAATGTTGCGTTATGTATTCGAAATTTCGACAAGAAAGCCGTATTGGCCTGAAAGAAAAAAAAATCCGTTGGAACTTTTCCGCAGCTTTCTACCGTCTAGTTCAGGGATGACGAACCTTTACGTATCAACGTACCATTTTTCTAAAGAAATGTTTAATGAGGTCATAAACGTGCCATCAAATGATTTTGACTTTGTGATTATTGGGAAAATAATAATAATAAATGCTTTCTATCAATTAAAAACTCTTTATTTACTACGTCTGTTTGAAATAAACTTATGAAACCATTTTTTACCTACCTTACTTGGAGCACCATCAGTTGTTACGAAAACAATTTTTTTCAAATCAATTTCTTTTTTCGTACAAATTTTAGTGCCCTCTGTAGTTGTTAGCAACGATTTTATCGCAATTAATTCTTCCTTAATGACGTTTCCAACGCAATATCGAGCAAAAACAGCTAAACGTGCAGATTTAGTGACGTCAGTGCTTTCGTCAAGACGTAGCGATACAAAAGAAGCAGAGCTTATGTAAATTTTTTGTTGATCTGTTACCTTTTCGGCCAGTTTTAAGATTCTTTCTTTTATTATGTTTCTGGACAGAGGAGTATCTTTGATACGCTGAATTATCTTATCTTTATTATCGATATCATTAAAAAGAGATGGCGCACATGCAATCCAGGCTTCCTTCAAAAACTCCCCCTTTTGAAAAGGTTTACTATGCCGAGCAATGACATTTGCAGCCGCGTAACTTGACTATTTTTTTCATAGTGCAAAATAAATTTTGTGATCATTGATCAGTAACGTGCCCAAAATATTGTGTCGCGTGCCATTGGTTCGCCATCCCTGGTCTAGTTTATAATGATAAACGACTAGAAATGACAACGTTGTAAAGAAAATCAACCTTTTATTTGTTAATACCGCAGTAGAATAACAACTGCTCCCGACACGGAGTCATTTGGACTATGACATCCAGAATTGAGATATATTGTGGTCTTTCTTCAAGCTATACAGAGAATATACAACATGTACCACTAATAATGTTGCGAGAAATTTTAACATTGTTCTGGTTTAATTACAATACGTATTAGAAAACCTACCAACATTAATATGTGTGATAATGATACAGATATTATAACTAGCGTTTACTACTAAGTTACGAAATAAACTTTACGTAATATAATGAAGGTAAACATATATATAATTATTATGTACGTGTAATGTTTTTTCAACACCAGCCTTATAAGGTACACCAAATTGTGTAAGAAATGCCATTTTGTTCTGCCTACGATGTTTGCATGTCGCTTTAATTGTAATCATAAAAAAAACATAATTATTCATACGAAAGTAAGTTACTTGTCTTGTAAAGTCAAAAATAGCAATGTAAATGTGTAACACACGTCATTAATATGATTGATTATTTCAAACGGTGGTTACATTAACATGCATACACGGCACAGACTGAGATCAAAAGAATAATAATGGCATTTGATTTGGTTTAATTTATACAGGCGGCTTACAGCTTTATTCGTCTGACATTATTTCAAACATGACTTTCGTAGGATAGACAAATAATGGGAGAAAAATTAACTTATCGCGTTCCGTACAAAGCTTTATATGCATCAGACGGCAGCATTATACAAATTATAATAATACTAGCTGGTTCCCGGCATGCGTTGCTATGCCATTTAATAAAGAAATTGTTTCTCACTGCGTGTCCTTTCCCATTCATCCCGTTCCCCGTTCGCCTCCCCTTCCTCTCCCGCGTCCCCTTCCCATCACGCACGCGTTCCTACTCCGCCTCCTCCACCTACATAACTATACAATGAAAAGTCTAAATCATTAATAAATAATCTACAAGAAGTAATTGATAAGTTAACACCAATCAAAACTACTAAAATAAGAGGAACAAATAAATGGTATAATATAGAACTACAAACAATACAAAATGAAAGAGATAGATTGTACAAAATTGCGAAAATCTCAAGAAACTCTCAAGACTGGAAAGCATTCAAAAATATGAGAAATAAATACACAAAACAATTGAAAACTTGTAAGAACGATTACTTCAAAAACAAAATTATCTCTGAAAAAGGAGACACTAAAAAAATGTGGAAAACTATAAAAGGATTACTACAAACCGAAGATAAAGAGATGAAATACGACATTGAATTCCCACATCAGATACAGGGTACCATACAGAACTGCTTCAACAAATATTTCGTAAACAGCATAATAGAATTGCATCAGAGTATACCAATACCGAAGAAAGACATCTACGCGAGAAATGATCGGCTAAACCGAGAAAAACTTGTGTTTAAAGAGATTGATGAAACATATCTTTTACAGATTCTTAACAGCACCAAATCAAAAGCGAGTCCAGATGGAATAAGTTTTACAGTTTTGAAAGATGCAATGCCAGTGATAGGACCTCATCTACTGGATATAATAAATGAATCATTAAGAAGTGGAAAATTTCCAAACACATGGAGAACATCTACTGTGATCCCGATTCCGAAAGTTGTTAATACCAGAAAATGTGAAGAATTTAGACCAATAAATATGTTACCAAAATACGAACAGGTACTAGAAATTGTAATAAAAAAACAACTCGTTGAGTATTTGGAAAAACATAACATATTATGTGAGGAGCAATCAGGATTCCGGAACAACAACTCTTGCGAAGCGGCGATAAACATAGTGATTGATACATGGAAGAAAGAAACAGACAAAAAAAAAATAAGCATTGCAGTATTCTTAGATTTCAAAAGAGCATTTGAAACGATAGAAAGGAAAATACTATTGGAAAAACTAGAAGACATAGGTCTTTCTGACGTAGCTCTGAATCTATTCAAAGAATATCTCCAGGAAAGAAAACAGGTAACGAAAGTTGAAAGCTCAGAATCAGAACCGATAGAAAACAACCTTGGTGTTCCGCAAGGGTCGGTATTAGGTCCAATTCTATTTATAATTTACATAAATGATATTATCAAAACTATTAAACATTGCAAAATTAGACTATTTGCAGACGATACCTTAATCTATATTTCGTGTGAAGATTACATAGAAGCAATTAACAAAATAAACGAAGACCTACAAAATATAGCAAAATGGCTGAAATTAAACAAGTTGAAACTGAACGTAAACAAAACAAAATATATGGAAATAGGCAATAAAACATGTAACACAGGGTTAAATTTGACAATCAATGGTGAAAAAATTGGAAAAGTAAATGAAATCAAATACCTGGGTGTAATACTCGACTCAAAACTGACTTTCACAGCAAACTTTGAATATGTGCTAAAAAAGGTATCAAAAAAGGTAAATTTTCTTAGAAGACTAAGACGTAAATTAAATAGAAACACTACGGAGCTCATTTATAAAACTATCGTTGCTCCACATTTGGACTACTGCTCTACAATGTTATATTTGGCCAATGAAGGAAGTTTGAACAAACTAGAAGTTATACAAAACAAAGCTATGAGATGTATACTGGGAAAAGGCAAATACGCAAGGATTGATCAAATGAGAGAGGAGCTAAATTGGATTCCAATAAAAAAGAGACTACTATTTAACGTGTTAATTTTTGTGCATAAAATTATGAAAAACCAAATGCCAAAATATTTTAAGGATGAAATTGTTTTTAATAGAGACATTCATAATTACGAAACAAGAAATGTAAACAGAGTTCGATTGCCACAAATGAAGAAATCAAAATCACAGAACAGCCTAATGTACAGAGGACTAAAGATGTATGATGAAATGCCTGAAAGTATGAAGAATGAAGAAAGAATGAACGTATTTAAAAAGAAATGTTATGCTTACTGTAAAAATATTTAAATTTATCAAATGAAATGTTACATTGTGCTTATTAGTTTATATGCATGTAGTATAAACTAACTCAATAATTAATAAAAAAAAAATTAAAAAAAAACCTTCCCTCTCCCCACTCCACTTCCCCCGTCTCGCGAACCCCCCTCCCGAGTTCCCCTCCTCCTCCTGGGTCCCCCCCCCCCCGCGAACCAAGTACCTGAGTTCCCCACCCCATCCCACCTCCCCCCTCCCCCTCCTCACACTCCCCAATAAACAGACCTACGTTCTAGACTTGTTATTGTCTCACAAAATTAAGATGTAATATGGCAAGTAAGAAACACTCTTATCTTTCCAGTAAATTCTTAATTCAAACATTGTTCATGTACGACAAAGATAGATATTAAAATATATATATGTGTACGTACGAAATAAAACATACGACCGGGCGGCCTACTACCCCAAGGCCGACTAGAGAACAGGTCTGAGCGCCTGACGGATTTTGGGGTGTCAAGTAAGCAAGTCAGTGCCGTGTCATATTACAGCAAAGACCGAGTCATAATATAGCAATGGTATATAAATTCTACAAAACATGGGTATGCTTTTTTAGAGAAACTATAGTTTGTATTTTCACCGGAGGTGGTGCAGTATTGTTAAGTCATTAGGTGCACCAGATTACGATATCTTAAATAAACAAATAGGCCTCGTCATATATTTTTATCCATTCAAATAATATCATATATTCGTATATTTTCTTGCACTTCGTGGGAGCCCTAAATGAACCATTATATTAATAATGTCTTCGTCACTCAATGAATTTAATAAAGGCGAGTTTGGCGGTCCATGTCAAACGTCAAATATTGAACATTTTCCAAACAGCTGTCATTGCGTGACGAGTGGCGCCGTGCGGCGTCAATCCGGTGAACTGGTTTGTTCCTGGATTAAAAGGTAGTGATGGATTGGCGGCGGCCTATGTTTTCCTGTTAAATTCTCGTTAAACTTAACATGAAAGTCGTAAAAAGCTGTCAGTGACTACTTTAGTACGAAAATAGGATTAAGTTCGCGGTGAAAAACCGGCCGTTAGTAAATCAGTTAACTGAGAATATATTGTATAAGCGTTGAAAACCTTACCATACTTATTTAGTAACATTTCATTTATCATGCAATTCCGGTTGACTAATTAAACTATAAAAAGACATTTCCACGTGCTGTGTTTCCGAAAATCAACCGGTTTTGTTTTGTTTATGATTTCCGCTTTTTTAAATCTCGTTTGATCTCCCGTTGACGTCTGCATTTTGTTGTTTTAGAAAATGTGCTGACAGAGATGATTGCTTCATACAGTTCGTCAAAAAAGAGTAGAAAATATATGAGGGCGCCACTGTTGATCAAATGGCAATACTAAACACATCTCATGGTGTTAAAGTAAAGCTGTGTAACCTACATTTTTATAAAAACTTAAAAAGGCATTATAGTGGAAAAAATATTTTTTCAATGCAGTATAGATACCCGCCGATCTCAAAATTAGAATTGCATATAGGTATATTATTATTATACCTTTGCAATTTTGTGTTAACATAATGAAGAATAACTATAATGTAATAAAATATAAAGCACAGTTTAGAAATTGCTCATATTTATTTAATACTAGATAAAGTACCTACCTAGCGTTGCCTGGGCTTGATCATGTCTCTAATCTGAATATATTTAACTCATTCAGATTTAAAAGTAGTATAACTAAACTCTCCATTAGTGATTCTTCCTTTCTATCTATTGTTAAATTCAAATTTATGTTAAATTAAATTAAATAAAATCGCTTTATAAATCACCTTTTAATCAAATTTATGTCATGAAAAAAAATGTTTTTTAAAATGTGGTTTACTGTGTTCTATACATTCAGTGTCATTGCACTTCAAAAAAATATTTGACAGTTAAATTGGTGTTGCCAGTCTACAAATTTAGTAACTCCAGTTTTTATATTTTCTACTCTTATTTGACAGACTATATATCATTTGAAACACAGTCGTCATCTTTAGTGGCTGAACTGTAAGTTATTTGCAAGACTCACCGCTTTTCTTGATTCAAACAGATTGTAGAATGGTGTGTTATCATTGACGCTTACTTCTTCAGTGATTACTTAAAACTAAGTAAATCCCGAAGTTTCCATTATGTTTTAATTAAAATGGTGCCATAAAATAGTGGTTAAAACTACGTTTTTTTATTACAATGGTGCCACAAAATAATTTTGCTGCGCTTAAAGCAGAATTTAATAGTCAGTTACTACCCAGCCTCGTTTTCTCACCCTTTCCTATGCTTTTTCTCACAAGAACTCTCTTTACTGACATTCCCTTTTTTTATATCAGATATCACTGTGAAGCTCATGTTTCAGAATTATTTTTGAAGACTGCATTTTACGTAAAGTGATTATTATTATTATTACTATGTAATGAGCAGGCAGCATTCTGCTGATGCGCTCATATCTAATTTCACAATAGTTAGTCAGTAATTGTTTTGATTACAATAAATTTCACTAGATAAAACAACGCAACCAGAAAAAACAACGCACCTCAAAGACGAAACGCCGAACCTTCACACTAAAAAATTATACTTTGTTAATATCTGATACACAACCAAAATGGAATAATATCTGATACACAACCAAAATTGAAATACCTCCAAATCATCAATAAAACATCCCATTAATTTAATCATAAGACTGTAAAAAAGTTTATTTTCTAGAAACAGACAAAATTTATTTGTGTAAACACTGTAAACAGAGCGCCAATTAAACACTTCCGAAAATCTTCTCATGGCTTTGAAACCGGAAACGTTATTCAGCAGATAAGACGCCCTCTCCAAAATTGTGGGTTTATTAAAATTAAAATCCATGTTGAAATTTGTGTATCTCGAACTTCCATTTCTAACGAGCTTTATTCCTGTTATTCCTGTGATTCCTTTTACTATTTAATTCGTGGCAATTCCTTTCCTTTTAATTCCTTGTCCTGGCGGTGCTCATTCATCTGAATATTTGTCTTTTATACGTTTTCAGGGAAGGTTAATAAATCAACCCTTATCTCCACCAATTTCCATTTAATTTTCTACCAACCCCCGCCACCCCCGGAAGGGTTAATTTGTTTTTGTTATTCCACTGATAATAAGGCACCGCTTTCAATTTATACCTATTAAAAAGCTAATTAACTTTTAATTGAAAAAACGGAGCTTTCGCAAAACATTATTTTGTTGAAACGCGTCTAATATTAAAACTTTTGTATACATTCGGAACTAATGCTTTGAGTTAAGACTTGATGCTTTATTGAAATGGTATATTACAATATTACGGTGGTATCAAATATATGTATTTATTAACTGGTGGTACGTCGATGTTTCAAATGACTCGTTTTATTGACAATAATTGTTTCAATCAAACGATTCTTTTGGATTTAAGGTTAAATAAACTAACCTAATGATCTTATAGATCAATGATTTATGTTGTTGATTTTATAGAGCCATCTTTGATAATTATTAATTTTTTTTAAATATGTGTACTTGTAAAAATATATATTTTAGAAAAAGCCTCCCTATGGCTCTATTGGAAATGTGACTTTTTTAAATAATCTTTTTTTAAAGCTTTTTAATGACAATATCGCAAAGAACATCTTCATCCCTTTAATTTTTTTTCCAAGAAGTATTTGTAAAGATTTATTTATCCGCTGCTACTTCGTTTACACTTTAGAAAATATCCGCTTTTTCTCATTTATCTATGTATCACAATATTTTATTAATTTTGTTCTTCATTTTAATTTCCCTAAAAAAATTGTAATAGTTTATTTATTTTTGTTTTACATTAGCTCCACACCGGACGCCCTGAGGGAAAAAATTCTTCAAGGCCTATGTCATGGGATATGTGTACAGGGTATTTTTAGGGAAAGGGAAGGAGAGGAAATTCTGCGAAGGAAAAAGGTATGCGGGATGAATAGGAATCTGTGGGTCAAGGTGTCCAGGAGTGACGGATTGTAACGTCATGGGTCTAGAGAGTCCGGCTGGAGAGGTCAAAAGGTCTCCCTTAACCAGTCTCTCCCGATCCGGCCCGCCACGCAGTGGGTAGGCAAACGCATTCGCCACCAAGATCTGGAATAATCTAACCCCGTGAACCCGGGAACCCCTACTAAGACACCAAACGTAGCGAACCACATGGGGTGAATATGACAGGGGTGTTGGTTTTACATCAAACGACTCCCGGGGCGGTGGTACCCATACCCGCCTCCCAATTTGCTGCTAATGATAATCTGTGAGAAATGTTAGGTTGGGAATTACCGTCTGTATTTGTGTTTT
Organism: Limnephilus marmoratus; assembly: GCA_917880885.1. Classification (NCBI taxonomy): domain Eukaryota; kingdom Metazoa; phylum Arthropoda; class Insecta; order Trichoptera; family Limnephilidae; genus Limnephilus; species Limnephilus marmoratus. The sequence goes on along the minus strand of OU862910.1, from coordinate 17,295,978 downwards.
GTTCTTCAAAAATAAACACATTAACTTGTTCATGCTAATAATATGCTCGCGTGCTTCGAGATGCAGTCAAGTCCCGGCATAACTTTTGGAGTGGTCCTCAGGCCCAGATATTAATATCGTGATATTTCTTTGAAGAATAAGTAGATTGATACACGCTCGAGACGGTGAGGGCCACTCAAAAGGTCCCACCTTCTTCTCCTCCCCCCATGCACACCCCCTTTCCGACCCTCGTTTGACGTCTTTGAGAAACTGCGGGGGTAGTTTCACTGGGAAGAGTAATGTTTGCACTGCAAGAGTTGATTTTATATGAACATTCCTGGCGCATCTCAAGGCATCGTGGAATATTGTCAATTTAAATTAAATCCAGGATAATAAATGGTTTCTATCTTATATTTATTACATGGCATGAATTATTTGCAAATTTTACGAGTATTAAACAAATAGATATTTAAATTTTTATAAGAACATCTCTCTTTTTATAACTTTTGAGGGTTATTTATTGAATATTCATTCAGACTTTTATAAAAGGTCAATAGTTCCATATGAATAAATTCGGATACATTTATCCGAAACGTTATCCAGGTTACAAACCGATTCTTAGAATGAGTTTCCAATAAAAAGAATAGTTGCCCGTAATACGGAAAAATAATTAATAAAATTTGAAATATGAGATTAACTAATATGACGGTTTGTTAACGCGCACGTCCCGGTTAGACGAGAGGTCTGGGTTCGAGTCCCAGTTGCGACCATTGTCTTTTTTCTGTATCTTGTTCTCTTTCACATTTTCGTTTAGATTATTATTGTTATCTTCTTCTTCAATGATAAAATAGATATTTTTTCCTTAGATACGTTTTAGATTTTCACGGCCAAAAGTATTTTCGTTATTTGTTTTTGGGGTGTTATGCCGTGTTGCGCTACCTCCTTCTTTAGGCAACGTTTCGTACAGCGTTGCAGTATCCATCATCAGGGCAGATCCGGTAGATGTGTAATTGTTAGTGGTGATATAAATATTTTATTGTTGAGTAAAATGCATAATAAACCATGGTCGAAAGAACTTTACTTCTGACATTATTCTTGACACTTTGTTCTTTTTTTGTGACCCGAAGCTTTTCATTAATCGAAATAAGGCTCAGTTATTTCACAACATAAGCTTAACAACATGATAGTTGTCTTCTACTGCTAATCACAATTTATTCAAAAGTTGAAACGGTCTTAAAATCGGCAATAAACGGGAACCAACAGTACAAAAAAAAATGGCGCTGAATGGCCATTTAATAACTTTGTCACCCGTGAATTTCTGTGAAACAATTGGCCTTAAACTTTTTTATTAAACGACTTCGAAAAGGAGGAGGTTCTCAATTCGACTGTATTTTTTTTATGTTTGTTACGTCAGAACTTTCGACTGGGTGAACCGATATTGATGATTCTTTTTTTATTTGAAAGCTGGTGCTTTCCGTGTGGTTCCATTTTAATTTGGTCCAGTTCTGACAATGGCATCCATGAGAAAATCATATAAGTCTTAAATTTGCATCAAGTATGTGCGCGACAAATGGACGAATAACTCAATATCACGCCAACCGATTTTGATGATTCTTTTTTTATTGGAAAGGATGTACTTTAAGGGTAGTTTGATGAGAGTTTGGTTAGGTTATGATTATGGGATCCATGACAAAGTAACGGAACTCTCCAATTCTGAAGAACAAATTACGATACTCGGCCGAATCTTAATCGAATTAGTTAGTGTACTTCAGATTCACTAAAAATCAAAAAATAAACAAAAATTTTAACAAAACATAAAAAAACGACTTCAAAAAATGCACTAAAAAGTAAAAAAACAATTTCGTATTCTTCTACAACTTTATAATCAACTTACCTTTTCTACTCATCAATATGTAGGTACGATTGTTATTTTTGGAGTCGGTGTCAACCAAGGTACCCGCGCCCCGGCGTGTTCACTTGACAGCTCCTCTCCCGCCGACACCGACTCCAAAAATAATAATCTTACGTACATATTGATGAGTACAAAAGGTAAGTTGATTATAAATTTGTAGAAGAATACGAAATTATTTTTTTACTTTTTAGTGCATTTTTTGAAGTCGTTTTTTTGTTTTGTTAAAATTTTTGTTTATTATTTTGAAATTCGGGTGACAGACGCTACTTCTTAGATTTGGATGTCGAATAAAATCGATGACTTTAATATATTGCTGTCTTATAAAATGTCAGCAATATTTTTCTTCAGTAAGAAAATAATGACGGCAAATTTTGTCCTAAAATAAATTAAAACGATCTTACATTGTCTTGTGCGTCTTTATTTTGTTTTTCTTGTAATCTATATACAGGGTGTTAAGGGACGTACTTGACTTACTTTAACCACTGATTCCTGGCATTATTTGGAGTAAAAAATGTGAATGAAAATTTGGTCTCCGGTGACATTTTTGAATTTTTTTTCTATAAAAACATAAAAAAAATGGTAGGTGCTGGACAGTTGGAGGCGGGGTAAGGGGTTGGTCGGATACACTCGGACGAGTGACCAATGACTACATGCTGAAAAAAATGTTTTTGATTTTGAATAAAAAAAATTTAAAAAAAAAAAAAAAACGTTCACAAACGTCACCGGAGACCAAAATTTCGTACATATTTTTTACACCAAATAATGTCAGGAATCACAGGTTAAAGTAAGTACGTCCCTCAACACCTGTATATAAAAAACGAAATATGCTACGTGGTTACGAGTATTTATGAGTATGTATATGAGATGTCTATGCGTTGCTAAACCATACATCCGATTGCGATGAAACTTTGGGGATTTGATGTGCGCATGCCCGCAATGGTTTCAATATATAATAGTGAGTTCTGGCATTATGAAATTTTGCGTTGCTAACCATAGATCTGATGCGATGAAACTTTTGGGATTTGATGTGTGCATGCCCGAATTGGTTTATATGTATATATAATAGTGAGCTCTGGAATTATAAATTTGTATTAAAAAATTGCAACAGGTGGTATACGAGCTGTTTGAAAACTGAATGTACCGTGACTAAATGCATGGAATACGGGAGGGGGGTTGGGAGCTCAGGAGGAGGGTTAGCGAGACGGGGAAGCGGGTGAGGGGACGCGGGAGAGGAAGGGAAGGCGGAAGGGGATGAATAGGAAAGGACACGCAGGGAGACATAATTTCTTCATTAAGTTATGCAGCAACGCATGCCGGGAACCAGCTAGTGCTTTTATAAATCTAATAACATGTTTGAATCGATCATTTCTCTCTGAGTAGTTTTTCTTTTTCTTTCATATTGGAAACTAATTTGAATCTACAAAATTAAGCCCCGAAAGAAAGTTAGAAACCCATTTGCGATAAATTGCGAGTCCAATTGACGCCATTTCCCGTTGAATTAAATTAATGTTTTTGCTGCAATAGTTAAAATATGCGGAGCTGGAAGAATGCAGTTGTCTTTTTAATTTGTTTGCGACGGGGCGTTTTCAATTTGCGCTAAGAATGAATCGCAAAAGGACAAAGGGGCTCCCGGCGTGTCCTGTGCATTCCCTCCGCTGATCAGAAAATATATTAGAAATCTTACTACGAATAATGGAAATGGAACGAGATTAAATGGGTTAACATTTGAGAAATTTTCTATTGTTCAGGAGCTTAGCTTAAATTATCTACCGAAATAATTAATATATTATTAAGTCAGAACTGAGTTTGCTTGATGGCTTTTTCCCTACCTGGGGAGGTCCAATTAAACTATGTTGATTGGTGGGCGAAATATTTTGAAATTACCTTTCTGTTTTTTATTAAGATGAATAACATTCTAGAGATTTATAGTATATATAGGTTTTAAATTATGGCGTCTGAGAAATGTGATAGAAATTATAGTCAGAGTTACCCTAATTTAGATGGCGGTTTATTATAGACAGGTATGTATGTAGGGTGTATCAGCACATGCCCGAAAGACTTGCACCAGCGATGCGTGAGCATATTTGGAGTTAAACATATGAATGTTATTTAGTGTTCGATTACATTTTTTGTAAATTAATAATAATAAAAATATGTTTTTCCATCACACGACGCCACTGGGTTCAACCTGGCGCATCACGTGATACGCACTACGTCTCGTTCTAGCAGCACCTTCAGACGAGATATAGTGCTTATCACGTGACCCGTTACGACGTATGGCAGTGTGATCAGTGGTGACATGCGGTAAATTATTTTATTTATTTTCATTCAAAAAAATATCAAAATGTCACAATAGTAAAATGTCTTCAAAATATACTACATTTTTATTAATTCTAAAATACATGATAATACTTTAACATTTACATATATGATGCATTAATTCTACATTTTTTTATAATCTAAATATGATCAGGAATAGGCAAAGATATTGAAATATAAGTAGATGTGCTATCTGCTGTTTTTACTATGTGGGTCTGCGCTTCCGGGTGTCGCCGATATTGTTTACCAATTAACAAATAAACTAAAAGAACAAATAATTAACGAATAAACCAAACGAACGTTAAACTAAATGAACGAATTCTTCCTTATTCAAAATATATTGTTAACCAATAATGCACATTTTCAAAAAATCAACGAAATGAACAAATTCTTTTTGTATGAAAACTACGCTAATTAGCGCGTAGTCCGGCGACAGATGCGCGGACATAGATGTGCTATCTGCTGTTTTTACTATGTGGGTCTGCGCTTCCGGGTGTCGCCGATATTGTTTACCAATTAACAAATAAACTAAAAGAACAAATAATTAACGAATAAACCAAACGAACGTTAAACTAAATGAACGAATTCTTCCTTTTTCAAAATATATTGTTAACCAATATTAATGCACATTTTCAAAAAATCAACGAAATGAACAAATTCTTTTTGTATGAAAACTACGCTAATTAGCGCGTAGTCCGGCGACAGATGCGCGGACACCATAGCATATCTCTTCTGTATTTGAATATCTTTGGGAATAGGTTATGAAAGTCTTCAGGTACCTACCTATGTGCTGGTACACCCTGTAAACATATTCATTACATTTAATGATTAGGATCAAGATAAAATTATAATTTAGATATTGGCTAAGCGATACCCGAGTATAATGATAGACAATGTGAAGGGACGTACCCGCGAATACTTGTTTTTGATATTCACGTCTCGGGTGAGTTTCTGCTAATGACGCGGGCGTAAGCTAGTGTGTGATTTTGTCTATGGCCGGAAGGAGATAAAACATTTTAAGGTTTAGAAATGTGGTAAATAAAAAGGATATGAAAAATTTCTACTTTGCGTTATGTCATTCTCAAATTGAAAACGAAATTATTGGTTAGGGATCTGCTGCACATAAGTACTACACAATTCAAGTAGAATACAATTTAAGGAATCATAAAGACCATTGAAATTTTCAATACCTTTGACGTACCAAATACACAACGAATATAGGCCAAAAATATATTATTGGAGCTATTCAAAAATACTGAATCCCCTACTAGACCGTGTATTCATCACACTAGATCGAATAAAAATGACAAAAATAAAAACTAAAATCATTCCAATTTATAAAACCACAATCGGACAAAGAAACTACACTTACTTTGCTACAAAACTCAATAACATCCTTCCCCAAGATATAAAACTAATTTAAAAAAAATAATTAGTACAAATCAATAATAAAAATGTAGCTGAAAAAGGTCAATGAAAAAACTATAATGAAGTCAATGAAAACGACATGGAAGACAATGAACTTTAATAAAATAACTTTAGTGAGGCTCAGCACAAGAAACTACAAAGAAACTACACTTACTTTGCTACAAAACTCAATAACATCCTTCCCCAAGATATAAAACTAATTTAAAAAAAATAATTAGTACAAATCAATAATAAAAATGTAGCTGAAAAAGGTCAATGAAAAAACTATAATGAAGTCAATGAAAACGACATGGAAGACAATGAACTTTAATAAAATAACTTTAGTGAGGCTCAGCACAAGACCGCCAGGTGAGGAGGTCCAAGAAATTCAATATCTATACTTAATTTCATCATTACATTTTGTTTAAGTATACAATTATTTTATACAGTCGCTAAAATTAGTAAAAAAAATTAAAAATGTTAGTTTTTTTTTGTTGTGAACTAATTAAAACGATACACCCCTTCTGAACTGGTTTCGGTGAAAAACGTTGTAATTTGACAAACTTCGTTCTGTATCTGTTTTATTGATGAAGTAGTCCCTACGACAAAAATGTATTATCAAGAAAGATTATAGAAACTATTTTAAAAGTAGATTCAGTACTTACTTAAGAAAAAACTCGATTAAAAAGTTTTCGTGGCTCACATTGACGCTAATTGGGAAAGGGTTTAAAAATATGAAGACTTTGGAAACAGGTATTATAAAACTTTTTTAATTCGATTAGAGTGTGAATAGTGGTTGAAATTTCTATGAATATTCTTCTTTCTTCTTCATTACTTCCACTCTACCTATTTATTTATTTGACGCCAGAGGGGTTTTATATACCTTTAACATGAGGAATAATAAGTTTTAATTTGAGAAAAGAAAATAATACTAATAAAATTACATTAGGTAAAAACAAAAGAAATTAAAACATAGAAAACAAAAGTTAACAAAAATGGAAGCTTAGGAATAGGTTTGGAATAAGTATTTTGTATAGTCCACAAGATTCAAATTAACGAATGACAATTGACCCCTTGGCGTACTTCTAGACAATGTGCAATCGGTTTAGCGAAAATACTGTATACCTAATCACCCAAAATGTAAGAAATTGTCACCGAAGGGATGTATAGAGAGGATGTACCGCTGAATAGCAAATGTATAAAACATATTTTCATTCCAATGCATCAAGGAAAAATCTGATTCTTTATATAATGTGTATACCACCGCATAACTACGAAAGAAATCAACACTGTATATAAATACGTTTGATATTCACACCTACTTTTTATTATTATACGATACGGGAATTTTCTAATTCGATTTTACGTATGAAATTGGTAAATAAAAAAACAATTATAATTTTAATTTTTCGAAGAAAACTTCTTTGTAAAGGTTTTCACTTTGTGATGGCATTATTCATTTTAATGAAAAGATATATAACTTTGTTTACATCACTTTTATTTATATACGAATGAACGATGCTCACATCATCAGGATCAAATGTATACTAAACTTAAAAATTAAACATAGATCACATATGGGTGGAAAGGGTAGAAGGAAGGGGAAGGGGTAAGGGTGGGGGAAGTTTATTAAAATTAGGGATTTCAAAGTCATTAGCAGGAAAAGACCGGTTAAGTGGGAAAAGGATCAAAAGAGTTATATAAATAAAAGTGATATAAGCAAAGTAATTTGTCTTTTCATTAAAATTATAATTTTATATTTTTCGGGAGGCCAATTGTCGGCGGATCAAGTGTTAGGTCACCGTACACTGTACCCACTCATACCAATGGTTCAAAATTATTATTATTGTATTTTATATTAGAATAACTCTCTTTTATAATAACTTTTGAAGGTTGTCATTGTAGATTGTAGAAGAAGATAATACTAATAAATCTAAACGAAAATATGAAAAAGAAGACAGAAAAAATAAAAAGCTCACAGTCGCAACTGCGACTGAACTGTTGCCGATTGTTACTGACTGATAAATAATCATTATGATAATCATTAATGAAGATGACATTGTTAATTCTGAGTTTAAAACATGAGATGAATGATTATAAAATGACTTACAAAATAGAGGTCTTCATGGCTGAATTGGTTTCTACACTTTTCCCGGTAAGACGAGAGATCCTGAAATTATCCTAAATGCTATTAGCTCTTTACTTTTTGTACCTTATACTTTTTCATATATTCGTTTAGATTTATTAGTATTATCTTCTTCAATCAATTATCATTGTATTGGGGCATTTATTTATTTGTTTAAAAGCTTTTTTCAGTTTCAGTGCCGGCAACCCGGGCGTTTATTTAGTTTCATGGTTATTTACATTGTTTTCTTTTCTTTTACCCGCCTCACTAGACAAAGTCTGTTCCGAGGCGAGTAAATCACATATTATGTTTGTTCCAAAAGAAATGTGTGTATTTAAACAAATATATATATGTACGTAAAAAGATAAAAAAGATAAATTATATGTTGGTATATTAAATATTTACATACATACTTTGTTTTTTAGATAAAAGTAAATTAAAATTTTGTGACAGTTGAATATAGCGGTTACATTATAGAAGTAATAATTAATAATTAATCATAATAATTAATATTGCAAAATTGCAGTTTCTCGTATTTGTTTTATTTGAATATTATATAATTTCGTGAGAACTTGTATGAAATGTTATTTATTTAGAATATTTTGAATGTCTGTTCTTTCCTTTTCATTCAACCAAATATTACATCGGATGTTGGCCCCTTCAAGCAAAACACATTTCGCTGGCACTAAAAGGCCTCGGTAACCGAAACAATTGTCTATAAGCATCGTTGTATGTATTTTTTACGACATCTTATAAGACACGCTCCCTGTCAAACCTATCAAAGCAGCTTTTATTATTATATAAGTTATTTTAATATAGTCTTTTGGTGTTACTAGATAACCTTATTTATGAGCTTTTTCATCCTCCCAACACCTGACACCCTTTGAATTAAATTGCTTAAAACAATCTTATCCCAGATTTCATTTGTGCCTTAACATAATCTACAAAAAAAGTCTCCATTCGCTTTTAATCGAGTTTTCAAATTGTTGAAACATTTTGGCAGGCTAATATTTTTAAAGCCCGAGCTTTTCGTTCTAAAAACCTGTAAGCGAGCAAAGTGCCGGTCACAATGAAAAAGCATTGTAATAATATTCAGGGACTTTCGGGACTTTGGAGCATCTACCAGTTTGTAAATATCCTTAGTCATATTATGTAAATACTTTCATTTAGTTCCGCGTTCTTGCTGCTAGTAAAAGCTCTAGTTATGTAGTTCATCTAAATTTGAAGTCTACTCTTGACTGGCGCCTACGGAGCCTCGCCGGAGTGGAAATCCAATTTTCTCAGTTTATTCGGAATATAAGAAGCGGCGAGATGTGTGCACTTACACGTGAACCGTGTTCCCTTGGCAACATAGCCCTCAGATAAGCTGGAAGTAGGTGCACATTCTCGGCGTGTGTCCAGGAGATTATAAAAATGTTCATATGACGTGTATTTTTAAATCTTATTAAAAACCTTTTGAACCACTGCAGTGGCGAGTCAACGTGGCTTTTATACGGATGTATACATAATATCTTTCACATGTGTGTACAATGTTAAAAGAATAATAAAGTGATGAGGTACCGTACTAATAACATTGTTTTTTTATTAAATTATGATGATTGTAGAATAATAGAGCAAGTTAGTGTAAGCAAATGTAATAATATAAATTCGAAATTATTTTTATGGGTCCTGCAAGCTCCGTTTCGTGAAATACGGGTATTGCCTAAGGACGCTTTTTTACGTTAGCTTCATGCAGGAGGTCCTGAGGGAAATATTTCCCCTCTGAGCTAATGTCACCTTTGGGGATTGCTGTATGGAGGGTCTTGTTTAGGAAAGGAAGAAGAGGAAGTTCTTGAGAGGATAAAGCTATAAAGGAAGGGTTCCTACCCTTCCTGGGTCATTGTGTTCAGAAGTGGCGGACGTATGAATCTATCTCTCTCATTGCGGTGCAAGGCGTTCTGTTCTTCGAGGATGTTCTATGATGGAGAGGTCAAAAGGTCTCCCTCAACCTGCCAATATTTAGCCAAGATCCGAACAAACCTCACCTCGTCAACCCCTGCTAAGTCACCAGACGTCGCGAACCACATCGGGTGACCTGTGCAGAGGTTTTAGTAATCAAATGAATGGTTTCAGGGTTACGGTACCCACACCCGCCTCCGAAATTGGCCCTATTCGGTGGAAAGGCAGGTTAAAATCTTTCATTATCGTGACTTGCGTTTGAATATTATTTTATTTAAAATACTTCAAAATTGGGTTCCTCATTGTTTGCCTTTCTTCCGGTTTGTTATTTGAAATAACTTGCCGCTTTTGTTTCTCATAACCCAGGATCATCATTTTCTTAGAATATTTTTTAATCAGTCTCAAACACTTCAGTCATCACGAGGCAATCTCCTTCTCCAAAGAACTGCGAATTACCATTATTTCTCCTATTTCAAAGCGGCCGCCTCGCGTTCCGGCGTACCCATCTCAATGTAATAATATTTATTAAAAATACACCCAGACGTGATGGGTGTTTAAAAAATAATAAAACCTACTTCTCAGACGTGGGGGAGGGGGAGAGGGTGTTCTGCGTCGTGTCTGTTTCTCCTTTGCAGAAACATCAAAGACAATCAACCCTCGACTATGATCCCGTGTCTCAAATTACATGCAAATGCCGGAGGAATGTGGTATCAGGTGGGGTGGGAAAGAACACCGATTGGTGTTTTAATTTTCCCCTCTAAGCCTCCCAGCTCCCTGGGGGTGTCCTCACACAGGCTCAACACCTCCACGTTTGAAACAATCTAAGCACAAGGTTCAAGTTCCCTGCTGAGCGCTAGGCGTATCGGGTACACACAACCTTTCGTAACGGAATGAAGATTTGTTTTTTTGTAAATATTAATAAATATGGAAAAAATAAAAAACCTATATTGATTGATTTTTCGCTTGTACGAGTACTTACGTACGTACATAGGTGTGAAAATTGGGACTTTTTATTGGGATTGAGAATTTTCTTTAAACAGAGCCATAATTATTTTTCGTCTGTACTTTATCTCAGGTAAAACACTAGTAACCGTGGTGACTTCTATAATATTATGAATATACATTCCAAAATCAAAGGTCTGTTTATTCTGTACTTGTATTTAGTGTATAAAATCTTTAATTAACCACATGTAAACCTGAACAGTGACCCATTTGTCAATAGAATGCATGTTAAATAAACAAGATGTATGACGACCTCCGTAGTCCAGTGGGTAAGACTCTTGACTCACAATCCGGAGGTCGCGGGTTCGAACCCGGCATGCGCAAATAAATTTTATTTGATTAATTTGTGTTATTTCACAATTAATTCATTTAAAATAATATATAGTATATTTGAGGCATGTTCCAGAGTGGAAGATACTATCAGTATCGCCCTGGTGTAAGACCACCATTCAGAATTGAAATGTTGCTTGAAAATGGCTTTAGCCGTGTTTGGTGACCAGATCTGAATAGCCAGGTACTTCCCAACCTTCCTCTTCCCCACCTCCTTTCCCTCCCCACTACCTTCAGCCTCACAACATACCCCAATTGGGGATGCCATAGTCTTACTAGCTCCAGACGGGAGCAGTTGAGATTCTTGTGCGGTATTCACTGTAAAAAAAAAAAAAATACGTATATATTTTGACTGTACTAAAACGCGCAAATCGCCTAGTTGGACAGCCAAAGATCATTATAAAGATGTAATGTTTTCAAAATAAATAAATATAAGTATGTAAAAAATTTTCGGATAATAAATGTATTTTTTTATTATAATTTATTCTTATTAATATGTATTAAAGAGGATTTGCGTATTTGGAACGTTTTATCGCAGGGAAAATGAAAATATATTTCTTCGGAGTTTCAGGATTTATATCAAGCTGCTGAAATGTATGAAGCTAAACAGATGCCTTTCATTTATCACCTGAAAATGTTAAGAATAAAGCTGGGTAGTTTATTTTTTGGTGATAACTTTCAGGGTATAAAATTATTTGAAAATGAAGAACCTACCAGAATTTTTTTTATTTTAATGTAGGTTGTGTGTCGTATGATATGAATTTAGTCATCATACTGTCTAATACACTATTGTCTTCTGGTTTAATGATGTTTACAGCTAGTTAACAGAAAGTTGTGTTAGTTTTAAGCAAACCAGAACATTTTCCGTTTCATGACGTCCTTCAGCTTTGTGGTTCATTTTAACAATATCCTCTGAAATATTACAAATCGTCGCATTAATTCGTAGACTGCGCAACTCCAAATTTTTCGAAAATACGTTTTAAATGCCATCTGGTGTTAAAATTAGTCCCGCATTGACTAGTAAAACTCGCAAATTTAAAAAAAATATATCTTTTTAGATAAACACAAATTAGGAAACTGCGTAAAACAATGCTGCCATTTTTACTCGCGAATACTTCGAAACTCCTTAACTCCACATACTTTATTTTATTTACCATTTCAGGTCTTACTATTTAACTTCAAAATTATTCGTAGTATTAGTATTGTGCTGTTATGCTTTGTGTACTAAGTACTATTATATTTATCATGTTATTCTTACATACTGAGACTAAATATAAATGTCAATTAGGATGTTAGGAAGTAATTTATAAAATTAATACCGCAGTTCGGTATTGTTGTTTTTTAATTATTGAATGTAAAATTCCTATCTCCCAAGTCTTCAACTAGTTGTTCATAAAACTGTTCGCAGAAAAGTACGTAGGTATCTTTGTAAAATACGTATCTCCATTCTCGGTTTTTATGTAAACTTCCTAGCTCCGATTTGAAATAGAAAGCCTTAACTTACAAAAGTTAAATGATTGAAAATAAATTTCGAAATATATTGTTTTATAGCAGTGAAAAAAAAAAATTATTTTTATTTTTATTACTGCTATAAAACAAACAAAAATTAACAAAACATGTTAACTGGTTCTTGGAACAAAATTTTGTTAATAATCAACACTTACATTATAAAGGAAGACCTCATTAATTTTATTTATGAATTTTTATTTTAGTAATGGTACATTTAAGTTTACAAAATTTCTAACGAATGCCGAAACCGAAACTGATGCCGAAACTAGATTTTTTTGCCGAAACTTGCCGAAACCGAAACCGAACCTTCGGTCGGACACTAATAAAGATTAGTTCTTAATATACCGGTTTTTGGTAGGTAAGCAAGTTTTTTTTAAAACTCAATCGTTTTTCTCGCTTTTAATTGATGACAAATGTGTAATTAGGCGTAGAATTGCAAAGTTAACGCGTTCACCAATTATTTCCTTTAATTAGACCTTTCTTTTTCCCTTTTTCACCGAATGGCCATCGCACAGATTAGGGGAAGAAATTCGACCCGAACCCAAAGGTAAATCTTCATCTGGCCCTCCCAGGGTCCCAGGAAGGTAGAGAGGTAGAAGGTAGAGGTAACGCGGCCTGTAATTTCCGTTGGGAGGGTATCTCGTCTTTAACTACTGTAAATCAGTTCCGGACCCTGAGTTCCTGGCAGCCCCGTGCTAAGGGAAGCATCCACCAAACAACCTTCTAGCAAACATACTGCCTTCTGCGCATCAGTTCAGCTTTATTATGGCAGTATCTTCCAACTGTGGTACAAACGGCCCCACGTTTCCTGAATATCCTGAAAGAATGTTTGTACTTTAAAGGAACACAGTTTTATCCCGCCGTATTGAATCGCTTAAAAAGAAGAAAGGTGGACTATTTTTTTGAATGTTCCATATCATCTTTTTTATGGGTTATGTGGGTCTCACGAATAATATTTTATGGTGTTTTAAAAGATGACTAATGATTGACAAACACTAAGCGATTTTCTGGTATCTACATGTAATCTTTTTTACATTACATTACCTACTATACTACTAACTATATATTTTTTAAATACTTATCAGTCTTCTTATCCTGCCTAGTTTTCACGACTCCAGATACTAATATCTACAGCCTGTATGTCGGACGAATATCTACAGCTCATATGTTGGACTAATATCTACGAACTTCAGAATGTTGACTAATATCTACAGAGCTAAGGTCGGACGAATATCTATGACGGTCCCAGTGTTGACTAATATCTACAGAGCGTAGGTTGAACTAATATCTACAGAGGGCAGATGAGCAAGAGGTTGTACGGAAAAGCATAAATTACTTCAATTACGTAATTACTAATTATGTAAAGGCTTAAACATTTAAAGTACGTACATGAAGTTTTTGCATAATATTACGTATTTTGCTGTTTACGAGGACAATAATTTATTGAACAAACATGAAGGTCGTAATACAAAGATATTTATTTATTTCGAAATACACGGCACCATAACCTAACCTAACCTAACTGACATAGAAATGGTCATGGTAACAGACTAAATAATTTAGAAACACTCGAAATAAAGAAAGCTGTTAAAACAAAAACCCAAATCCTTAATATTCTGCTAAATGTGTCCAATAGTCCGATATTAGGGATTTTTACATACATACACACATAAATTAAGTTTTTTAAACTGCATACGCAATATTACGTTATTCCAATATGCTTAACATAATTGCAAATCCAACCCCTGCCAGTGCTGTAGATATTCGTCTACACTTTGGTTCTCATAGATATTAGTCAGTAGTTTGAGCTGTAGATATTCGTACACACTTTGGTTCTCATAGATATTAGTCCGATTTTTTCAGTTTTTGGAATTCCTTTAGATATTAGTAGACGCCTCCGTTTTCACATGTGACGAGACGGAGGTAAGATGAAAAAAAAACTTCTCTAATATTCGCAAATTCACTTTGTGGTGCCATTTTATTTAATTAAAAACAAATCACTTTTGTACGCACCACCTTTTTAATTAATAGTATGAAAATGTTTTGAAATCGATGGTTTCTTCGTTACGATAAAATTAAAATTGTTTCGAGATAAACTTTTGAACACGCTTAATTCGAATGTTTTTTAGAAAAAATCTTTAGATTCACCTTAATTACTATAAAATACAACTGTTTGCATTTGGGGCAACGGAAAATACTGCATTCAAAATTTCAGTTGCATAAAATGAAAATTTTCTTTCCCGTGCGTGAACGCGCCAATTCGCAGCCATTTACAATTATTTTTGTGATTTTGTTAAGTTGGTATTCCTGATTAATTTAATTTAATTATAAAACACGTTTTAATTATAAAAGCCTTTTTTAATTTTATTTTAATAGTACATCCCTGGTTTTGAATGGTTTGTACGGCAAGCAAGGTTTGTCTAACTAGCATTTAAGCTTGCGTATAGTATCAGGAATACCAACATCAGAAAATTATTGTAAATGGCTGAAAATTAATGCGATCTCGTACGCGAAAATAAATTTTCATTTTAAGCAAATGAAATTTTAATGAATTAAAATTTCAATTGCCCCGAATGCAAGAAAATACAGGTTTTTTTTATAAAAAATATTCGTCTTAAGCATGTCCAGTTCCTTCGAAAGATTATCAAAAAATAAATTGTTCAGATTTTTTTATTATTTCTGGTGTGACCACCAAGGGTATAACTGTAAGTTTCATATGGAGGGGTTCGACTCTAAGAGGAAGGAAGGGGGGGGTTCGATCCTAGTCTGGATCAAGGTGGAAAGTAGGGAGGGGTTGAAACATTTATGAAAAAGTTTTTTGGGACATCTACTTGTCACAATTTATTATTAACATCACACATAGATAAAAGGTATGGTACAAATAATATTGTATTTACAAGGAATGTAATTTATGAGTACTATTCTCTTTTATCCCTACGCTGTACTGAGGCTGATGCGGGCGTTTTATCCCCCTAGACCCCCTACCCCCCTCCTTTATACGCCTTTGGTTATCACGGTGTTCATTTGTATTATTACATCAAGATGACACTAATCATAACCAATCTCTCATCCAATCTTCTCATAATCCCGTCGAGATGTTTCCTATGCAACGTCGGTGTTTACGAATGAATGCAACGTTGGAGTAGATAAACACGTCCGCCGTTGACAGTGCAGACAGCTTTAGATACGTTCAAACACAAGATCCGTCGGACTTTCTTAGTGCCGGGTAACTGCTGTTAATTGAATGTACGCAGAGCCTAACGAACTGACGTTTAAATGCCTTTGAAATAGATGTGAAATGAAGCTGTACCATTCCACTCAGGTTAAAAATGGTCGCCAACAAAACTGTTCACACTATTTTAATACAAAATATTGTCGGTAGGGTATAGGAACTCTTTGGTTTTTGTATATAAAATATGATGCACATTACATTTATCAAAGTTTAAGTACGAATGAAGTGATTAAATTCAGTTTATTGACGAAACAAGATGGCTCATACACGTTATGAGAACAGGAGGGTAATAATAACGGAACTCTCAGAAGTGGAATCATGTTGAAATTCTATTAATTAGTCCAGTCAGTGAATGGTCCAAAAGGAGGTGTAGAGTGCGTGAGCAGGAACCTAAGCGATTCCTTCAGAAACTTGTTCAGGGTGCTTAGGGTATGAACATACTAAAAGTCCTGACGTCTAGGTGGTGAGCTAGGTGGGGGAGGGGGGGAAGATCCCAATTTTCGGGTTTCCGCTTATATCTCGAAAACGCAAGTCGCAGAGGAAATTTTTTTTAATAAGTAAAAGCTCATAAAATTTTATTCTATACATAATTTTCGAAATCCCTGCCGTTTTTGAGTTACACCCTCCACAAATGTAGATATTTTTGAAAAAAATCATTTTACCTCACATTTTTCATCAAACATTCCTTCATATCGTCTAAAATATTCATCAAAGAAATAAATTTACTTGAAGTTTAATGGATATTTACAAACTGGTAGATGCTCCAAGGTCCCGAAAGTCTTTCAATTTCATCCTCTCGCCACCTAGACGTCAGGACTTTTAGTATGTCCACACCCTGAACACCCTGAACAAGTTTCTGAAAGAATCGCTTAGGTTCCTGCTCACGCACTCTCCACCTCCTTCATTGATTGGACTAAATGCGCATTAAATGAAAAAAATAACGTTCTTGATAAATGAGTATTTAAGTGGAAACCTAAAATCCAGTATCTAATAAATAAAAAAAACATTTAAAATAAATTGATTTAACAGACGGGTAAATCAAATGAATTAATCCGATTAATGAGTAAATTCGACCAAATGAATAAATTAAACGAATTAATCAAATCAATTAATAATTAACGTATAGCTTAATTGAATCAAATGATCAAATCAGGTGAATTCCTTAACTTGACATGGTCACTCAGACAGAAAACTATAACAGTACATATATGGTACAGTATACAGTTCACATATAACCGTGTATTTGTAACAGTACATAGTTCATATATAACAGTGTATTTAAAACAGCACATAGTTTAATGAAACAGTGTATAACAGTACATAGTTCATACATAACAGTGTATTCATGCATAACAATGTATTTATAATAGCATAATTCAAATATTACTCATACCCGCCTTCCATATACTTTCCAAGTGTATTTATAACAGTACATGGTGCATATATAACAGAGTATTTGGTTTGAAGTCAAAAGAAAGATTTTCTTGATTATTTTAGGTATTTTTCTTTGAACACAACATGACAGTACATAGTTCATGCATAACAATGTATTTATAACAGCATAATTCAAATATTATGCTGTTATAAATACATAATTCAAATGTTACTCATACCCGCCCTCCAAATACTTTCCAAGTGTATTTATAACAGTACGTATTGCATATATAACAGATATATGGTTTGAAGTCAAAAGAAAGATTTTCTTGATTATTTTAGGTATTTTTCTTTGAACACAATATGACAGTACATAGTTCATGCATAACAATGTATTTATAACAGCATAATTCAAATATTATACTGTTATAAATACATAATTCAAATGTTACTCACACACGCCTTCCAAATACTTTCCAAGTGTATTTATAACAGTACATAGTGCATTTATAACAGAGTATTTGGTTTGAAGTCAAAAGAAAGATTTTCTTAATTATTTTTGGGCATTTTTCTTTGAACACACTAAGAGTTTTAAGTTTAAACTGTTGTATTTTCGCTGGTATGTTACACAGGATCTAGACATATATTTAAGTTTTCCGATCATTATTTATCAATCAAATCATTACATTCTGCGCCTCCATAACCACCAACAATGTTCAGTTCAATTGCACAAGTTACAAAGTGCCCTTAAGTTATTTTGCAACCCGAATGTAATTATTGGATATGCCCTTTCTCGTTAACCTGTCTCAGCTGCGTGGGATTGCTAAGCCCTGGAAATGTACCTAGAAGGTACCTACGTGTAAATTGTACGTTATTCGCGTACATTTACGTGTACAGTATTGTACATGTACATTGATTGACTGGTTCTCGATACACGGTGTAAGGGGGTGTCACAATTCACTATGTTACTGAATTTGGTGATATAGAAGCGCTCCTGCATGGTGAAATTGGAATAAGTTGATTAAATTTGAAGTGCAGGTAGATGAAACAGTGCATTTAGCTAAAGCTTTGGAAATGCGTTTTTCCAAAAGTTTGCTGTAATTCTTCATCTGGTAAATATTCTTTTAAAAAAAACTAAATAACTTTGTTTCACTCAAATATTGAAGTGAAAACTTATTTAGGACCGTCGTGGTTTGAAATTCAATGTAACGAAAAATAGTGACACTATAAAGAGGCAAACACACACATCTACAGGATTTAGCCTGCGAGAGAATTAGTGAGGTGTTTCGTAGCCTCCCCGCACTTGTCTACTTTAGTTTTCTGAAGATTCACTTCTACCGCATGTGAATTGATTGATTTTTTTAGACTGGCCCAGTTTCACGCTGTTACGGGCATCGGACAATTGTTTTAAACTTACTTATAGAATAATATATTATTTATTACAACTGGATCAGGGGTGAAAACCTTGATTCCCTGGCTTTACTCGGCCTCACCCGAGATTTCAACAATATTTTCTTATTGTTAAATTGAAATTTTGGTTAGAAAATTTGTGCAAATTCCATAACGCCAAAGCTTACCGTCCACAATCTTGGTATTGAAGAGAAAACTCTGAAAAGATTTTCTGCTGTATATAATTAAGCCTATTATGCAATTAGAAGTAAACCTATCGTTTTTTTATTATTTAAGTATTTTTTAATTCTTTTATTTTTTCCCATAGTTTTTACAAAAGAAATCGTATCCATAATTATTTATTATTTTTCACATACATGTTTGATAGTTTGACACATCTCTCAGACTAAACTATAATGTGAAATCCCATTAATTTAGTTTTTTATTTATTTATTTGTTTGTTTAAACGCCCACAGGGCTTTTACTTGTAATGCAGTACATGTTTTAGACAAAATAGAGGAGATAACATAAAATATAAAACACAAAATATAGGTTACATAAAATATAAGAGTTGGCACAGGTAACATAGAAGGTAACAGGTAACATAGAAAGTAAGTTAAGTAAAAATAGAGATAAAATATATTTTATGAAGTAGATAAAAATATTTGGCACATACGTCGTTTGAAGTTTACAAAATTCAAATTATTGTCAAATACATCTGTATTGTTTAAATATTTGTTACCAAGACTCTGTAAGCGCTGTATTGTAGAATGCAAACTGTAGTTGGAATGAGATGTATTCATGTGTTGCTATTTGTCGCTGTTTGCTATTTGTTGATGTTTGATCAGTGGAGGTTATCCACCACTTACCCGCTCTGGTATAAGTAATACCTTCAAGGCTCTCGCAAGATTCTAATTTTTTTGTTGAACAAAGCTACATTTATTTATTTTGAACGAATCTAGACCTCCAGTGTCCCTGCATACGTTGTTAGAAAGCAGTATGCAAGTGCTTAACAGGAAAATAAAATATAATACAGCAAATCAGGTTAGTAATACAAGCAAAATAATATTTAAAGCAAAATAAAACTCATTCAAGAAGCTCATGAGGCAGCATTGCATCATGTGAAAACCCTGGATGCACCTGTATAAATAGATAGAGAACATACGATAAACAATTAATTCTCAAAACATTTGGCAAGTACCGATAAAAAATGCAAATTGCATTCAGCATGATATAAACCACACCCAGCATCCGTATCCCTTAGCCAACCACCCAGTGAAGCCTCAAAGAAAGTTAGTTGAATAATATAGGTAAAATACCGGAAGACTTAAAGAAAAATCAGCGTTGAGTGATCGGAGGCAGGACAAAGGAAAGTTAAGGCCGTTTAAGCAAGCTTCAAGTCTTCACATATTATTGGGGGTGGTGCAAATAAATTTGAGATGGATCTGCAAAAAAAACATGTGTAACTAAATAAGAAGGAGGGACGAGGTCCAGTACACCTCTATATGGGGATTAATAAAAAAAAATAAGGTTTGAGTTCAGTTCATCCAATACATAATGAAAAACCGATAAAAAATAAACAAAAGAGAATGAACATGACATAAATAGATAGGTTCCATTATTATCATTATCAAAACAATTCGCAAAGCAAATCTGTAAATTTTGAAAATAATGTTAACACAATAAATATAAATAAAATATTTCATAATATACAATTAACACAATAGACACAAACATACAATTTACACAAAACAAATATGCAATAAACACAAATATACAATAAACAAATATATGACAAACACAATACAATAAAATACAATAAATAATCCAAGCAATAAAAGTAAGAGTCATAAATAGGGTTCAGAAGCAAAATACACCTGATGTATGATCAGGTAAAAATTGGGAACCAAATTTATTAATTAGAAGATTTTTTGCATTAAAAAGTGTTACATCACCACCATTAATAATAGAAACCGCCATACTCTTCTTCCATACTCTTGCTATAATCTGCCCCCTTGTTATAATTAATAAAACAAGGTTAGTTCGGATAATTGGCTTCCATTAGTACTGCTGTTTGCCACAGCGTCATATTATTATCACCACAAACCATGGACGTTAAGGACACAACCATAGCACGGGGAGCGTACTAGCAAACCCCTGGAGCGTAATTAATAACTAAGGCTAGCATATCCGTTTCCGTTTCACGCCGACTGAGCCTTCGCCAAGTGATAACTTGATTGAAATATTCCCAGGATGTTTTCTATACATCTATCTTCTGATTAATTATGCACTTAATCGTAAAGCGAAGACCGTGTGAAAGATTTAATAAGACATTCAATAGCGTCGCATCGGGATATGCATTTTCTTTTTTTATTTCAATAAGGTTATATTACAACCTTCAAGTAATAATAATAGTTTATTCCAGAATGTTTGTAGGGGTTGTGCAATGCAATACATTCCATATTTCTAAATAACAAAAGAAAGACAAATAAAATATGAAGTAAAAAGTATGTAACAACTCATAAATTAAATAAAAAACGAATAAGCATGTGAAATGAAACTTAAAAAAATATTAAAAAACTCTAAAATGAATGCAAGCAGCTGTTTACGGGGGGGTATTTCACCGTCTCCCATCTCCAGAGGGCCATCAGGGAGGACTCCATCCAGGCAATCATGACGTCGATGATCGCATTCTTCGATTGGCGCAGTATGCGTCATAAACTTTCCATGCGATAGCGGAGAAGTGCTTGAGAAGTGTGCACTCTTCCCTCCATGAACATTTCCGTAGCACTGCAGTATCTCGGTAGGCGGAAAAGTTTGCGATAAGCGTTATTCTAGGCGACTTTTAGCTTATGCCATCGGGACGCAGTATGACTATACCCACAATTCTGACATATACAGGGATGTGCAGAAAACGTTGAACAGTATTCTTTTTACCTTTGTACTGCAGAAGTAAAAACGTCTTGATGGCATACCCGCTCTAACGGATATCGCTCTTCTCTGCCTTTCCATATCCTTGATGTCTTTAAGGTCGTCTGTCATGATATCCCAGGTAATAACAATACTAACAAAACATTATCAGTAAGCCTTGTAAAATCTCTTTAAAATGCTGTTGAAATTTGAAATCCAGACAGTGAGAAGTCACTTACTTTATAAGTAAATGAAAAGCGTTTGTTGAAATGAAAAAAATGTACATATTGTAATTTCATACTTTCCTTTGTCGAAATTCATGAACTATGATTATTTGCGCAGTTCTTTTGAATTCTACTTTACTCTCTGGCATTGTATGTGCAGGTTGAGTGGTAAATACGTACAGAATGTAACGGTAGCGTTCCACTGTTAAGTTTGAGTGAAATTGGTGTTATATGAAAATTATTCGCAATCTTTTAGTACAATAGAGATTGCAGAATGGTTTATCATAATTTGACTCTCTTGTCCTTTGTTCAGGATTCTTTTCAGGCAACTGAAAACTTTTGAGTATATTTCTAGTTCTACGTACCTACTGTTTGTACTATGAGTGAAATCAAAAATCAAACTGAGCAAAAGGCGAACGAAGAAACATATAATTTCCTATGCCTAAATATATCTTAGCATATTTTTGAATGAAGCTATAACTTTGTGGTTATCCATTATAGATAAATGAAACAATTCAACTTTGTTTGAACCACTTATATAATGAGTAAATCCGGCCGGTTTCAGAACAAACGTTCCTTCTTCAGGGCAAGCGTATACGCTTGCCTTACCTTATCTTATCTCCACACAGAAGGCTGTGAGGAAAAAATCCCTCAAAGCCTGAGTCATCTTTGGAATGCTGTGTGAATAATTCATCAAATTTTTATGTTAATTTTCAAGTTGTGTGATAGTTATATTCAAGTTCTGTTGTTATTTCAGTCCTATGAAGCAAATGGCCCATAATGATATTAAAACAGAACTTCTGTAGAACTGTGCGATGTTACAATAGCTAATAGAAACAATGGATATGGGCCAAGAAAAATTATTAATATGAAATCGCGCCGAAAAAACATGACTATTATACAGCTGTCGCCCTCCTTTGTTTTTTTTTTTTTTTACAGTGAATACCGCACAAGAATCTCAACTGCTCCCGTCTGGAGCCAGTGAGACTATGGCATCCCCAATTGGGGTATGTTGTGAGGCTGAAGGTAGTGGGGAGGGGAAGGAGGTGGGGATGAGGAAGGTTGGGAAGTACCTGGCTATTCAGATCTGGTCACTAAACACGGCTAAAGCCATTTTCAAGCAACGTTTCAATTCTGAATGGTGGTCTTACACCAGGGCGATACTGATAGTATCTTCCACTCTGGAACATGCCTCAAATATACTATATATTATTTTAAATGAATTAATTGTGAAATAACACAAATTAATCAGATAAAATTTATTTGCGCATGCCGGGTTCGAACCCGCGACCTCCGGAATGTGAGTCAAGAGTCTTAGCCACTGGACTACGGAGGTCGTCATGTTGCCATCTACACACAAAACGCATTGGCTCCTTGAACAGTCCGAGCTGTTTGATAGTAATTCGGCAACAGTTGGTAAACTTCCAGACGTCCTCGGTGTTCGAGAGGTAATGTTCTCGACTAGCGATCAGAAGCTCGCGGATTCAAATCCTGGAGTGCGCGAGTAAATTTTATATGATTGATTTGTGTTATTTCACAATTTAATCACTTAAAAATAATAGAAGGTATATTTGCAGCACGTTCCAGTGTGAAAGATACTCTCAGTATCGCCCTGGCGTAAAGCCACCTTTCAGAATTGAAACGTTTTAACCGTGTTTGGTGACTAGATATGAATAGCCAGGTATTTCCCCACCTTCCTCTATCCTATCTCCTTTCCCTCACCTCTACTTCAGCCTCATAACACACCACAATTAAGGATGCCATTGTCTCACTGACTCCAGGCATATAAACTTCAAAAGCCATATTTCCCTTCGTTGCTATTATGTATGAATGTTACTAATATTTCGAACGGGTACCTAGGTGCAGAAATGAGGCGCATTCACTTGAACGACTGTCATAAAAACACTGCTATCCCGCTCAGGTAGTGCGCTTGTATCATATTTAATATGTCAGCTTTTCATCCAATAGTCACGTACCTACGGCAAAAGCACGTTTCACATAAAATGTTCTATCTCGCCAGCTGGTTGTCATAACTCCTGAATAAAAATACTCATCTTTGTTACAAACCTTATTAATAATATGGATCTAGCAATATGACATCTTTTTTGACTGTGTGTGCGGGATCTTTTTAGGGAAAGGAAGATGGGGAAGTTCTGGGAAGGAAAAGGGTATGAGAGGTGAGTAGGAATCTAATGTTCAGTTTGTCCAGGATTGACGTAGGTCAGAATCCATCCCTTCCGCTGATGCATCCAAACCAGCTGGAGAAGTAAAAGGTTCTCCACGCAGCTGGTGGGCAAATGCATCCGCATTCGTGACGTAAACACGCGTACCTCTACTAAGTCACCAAACGTAGCGAACCACTTGGTATGACCAATGGTATAGGTGATGATTATCCAGTAAATGGCAGTCCATACCCACCTCCCAATTAACGGTTGCGTTGATTTGAAAAATTCTACGCTAAAAATAAGCAAACACTGAAAATATATAAATAATAATAAGCCAGAACTCACCGCACGCGAGTTTTTACACGAGAAATAGACATAGACATTTTTCTGCCATATACATGTGTGTAGATTCGTTTTTAAAAAATACTCCTAGATATTACCACATTAAACCTAATAAAAAATCAAGAGGCGAGAACGAAACTTAGATGGTATTGAATTATAATCTTTACATGGTTTATCTTTTTCAATTAAGGAGGCGGGAATGGGAACAGGCCCCCCGGGAACCTTTATTGGATAACCAACACCTCTGCCTTGGTCACCCCAAGTGCTTCGCTACGTTTGGTGATTTAGCAGGGGTGCCCGGGTTCATGGGGTGAGGTTTGTCTAGGTCTTGGAGGCGGATGACCAGGATACACTGAACCCCAGATTCCTACCCACCCCTTAAACTCTTTTCCTTCCAAGAACTCTCCTCTCCTTCCTTTCCCTAAAAAAACCCTCCACACAGCATCCTCAAAGCTGTCATAGGTCCTGAGGGAAATTATTTTCCTCGGGGCCTCCTTTGTGGAGCTCATGTAAAAATAATTTAAAAAATCTTTTGTTAATTTTACATATAAAAATCTCGTGTCACGGTGTTTGTGGTCGCACTCCTCCGAAACGGCTTGACAGATTCTTATGAAATTTTTTATGTATATTTGGTAGGTGTGAGAATAGGTTTTAAAGTATATTTCATTTAAAGGTGATTAGGGTGTCCCTATCCAGAAATAAAATCTATTTTTTTAACATTTTTTTTTTATTTGGCATCAAAAAATACCTATAACCCCAAATTTTAATTTTCCTCCCATTTTTTAATCGCGATTTTTGTATGAACAAATTTAACCGTCTTTCGTATTCCAAACAGCACTAAAATATTTGTGTTGTTGAATGACAGATGGCGCTATGTCTGTCTCATCGCACTTTCATCCACACATGCGCAAGACATTCACGAGAAGCGTCGCGTCATTTCGATATTTCATTAGGCATCATATTCTCGCGTGGGCAGTGGGCAAACCATCGAGCTTATTTGTGTTGGCTAAAGACGGACTGAAAAAAAATATCATACACTCCATTGCTCTTCGAAATTCATATTGATTTTCTTTATTTCATTTTCCTACCTGTTTTTTGTTTTTTATCGGCGGTCATCGTCTACAGTGCTCCATTCCTCTTTCTGTCAAGATCCCATCTCCACACACTTACGATACATTCGTTATTTTTTTATTTAACAACCAAAATATTCACTACAAATAATTTATATGGCAGAACAACGTTTGTCGGGTCAGCTAGTATAATATATATTTTTATCATCCATGTAGAATGACAATGGCGCCCATAATATGGAGTTATATTCAAATATATAATCCACTGACCGACATAATATTTTCATTGTAGAATTCACTGAAGCGAGTGTACGTAGGAATAGTTATTTTAATCTAAATTAAAAACTCTTCCTATTTCATTCTCACCTTTGAGATATTATACAATCAAATTTATAGAAAGAACTGCAAAACTTTTAAGCTTCACTCATCTACAATATATTCATTATTTTGGTTAAATGGTCTTTTCTTTTGTGACCCCTAATTATTATTAACGAAAAACCCAGTTCTGCTGTATATTTTTTGTAGCGCCTTTGAGTTTTGTAAAAACCGACCTAAGTAAATTACTCTATGTAATAATATTTTTCATTTCTCATTTTTCGAACTGTGCAGAATTTTATAATCTAGTGAAAATATATTTTTTTTAATCGCCCACCCTCGCTTATTTTTTACGGCTACCTTCCGTCCCTATCCCAAGATTTCCTCCCGCCCTACAAAGGTCACCTATGCGGATCATGGCTCCTAAGATAAACATCACATCCTACCCCTTCTGGGAGAAGGAAAAACAACATAGACAGTTAAATTCGACCTGATTCAAAGGAGGCTACTCGTCAGTCAGGCTTGAAGCACAGAGTAACCCTCGGAAAAACATTATTAAATAAGTTGAAAAGTTTTTCTTTTGTTCTAATTGTTGGGTCATAACGTAGAAGAGGTTTTTTCTTGTGATTCTCGCTTTGTCTTCTTTCTGAAGTCTCCTTGATGGATGGTTTGGACGTAAAATCCTTAGTTTGACAACATTTCGAATCTCGCGATTTTTAAATTTTTTTTTTACATGAGCTGCACACAGGAGGCCCTGAGGAAAATAATTTCCCTCAGAGCCTATGTCTTCTTTGAAGATGCTGTGTGGAGGGTTTTTTTAAGGAAAGGCAGGAGAGGAGAGTTCTGGAAGGAATAGGGTTTAAGGGATGGGTAGGAAAATCGGGGTTTCAGTATGTCCTGGTCATCCGCCTCCAGGACCTAGACAAACCTCACTCCATGAACCCGAGCACCCCTGCTAAATCACTTGGGGTGACCTATGGCAGAGGTGTTGGTTATCCAATAAAGGTTCTCAGGGCGGCGGTACCCATTCCCGCTTACCAAATTGCGACTGAGAGTTTAAAGGGATATGTATAGCATCTTCATGGTATAGTTCAAATGTGCGTTTTGCAGAGTACATAAATATCGTGTAATTGTAACCCATTGTGATTGA
Organism: Limnephilus marmoratus; assembly: GCA_917880885.1. Classification (NCBI taxonomy): domain Eukaryota; kingdom Metazoa; phylum Arthropoda; class Insecta; order Trichoptera; family Limnephilidae; genus Limnephilus; species Limnephilus marmoratus. The sequence continues at coordinate 17,269,286 of OU862910.1, read as the reverse complement.
CAATCTTAACATAATTATTTTGTATATGTTTGTCTGTCTATATCATTTTCAAAATTCAAGCTTTGAAGTACTTTGCTAAACAAAGGCAACTGCTTTTGGATAGCGTTTCATAGTAAGCATTGATAGTTTCTGCGCACTAAATAGAATATAGCAATATTAAAATATAGATTTTTTGCGCTTTTTTATGAAAATCACTAGTTACACTTTTTCGGTCGGATTCAATAATAGTGCAGATTCGTTAAAGACTTCTATACAAATTTTTACAGGAGCGAGCATGAACATGTGTTCAGCCTTGAAATATCAATTTATTTGTAATGGTCAGTGGTTGAGTGGGCATAGCACTTGGGTCCCACCCGAGCGTCGCGTGTTCGATTCCTCGGCTGACCAAGTCCTCCATCACAACACAAGCAACATTTTCGGCTTTCTGTGGTGGTAGTAGGAGATTTTCAAACATTGTTGAGTTATTCGTAACCCGGGAATGTTTGTCTTTCTTTTTAAAAAAAAAAAAAAAAAAAAAAATCAAATGTCGTTGTGATTTATTTTTGCCCATAATATATAAATTATAATTATAAATATACTCATTTCGGTTGTGCCTCTGCCTGTAGCAACTCCAGTTCAATGATCTCTTGCTTTGAATTTAAGCTTCATTTTCCAAACTGCAAATGGAGAATCCAGAAAAGTCATAAAGGTCAACAGCCATAATACCTATAATATAATATTTTTAACTGAAAATTATTTTAGTTGCCATTTTTAAAGTTGGAACTGATTTCCTCACTAATTCGGACTAACCTATTGATGAATTATATTTAGATGAGACACAAAGCTAATAATTTTTTTCCTGTTTTTACCTCCAATACGTTTTAGTCACGTTAGAAGCCATGATCTGCAGTTTTTCATTAATTAATTTTCCTTGCCATATACATTATTTGTAAAGGTACCTACTTGTAGATAATCAAATCGGAAAATTTTATTTCTTGGCATATTAGGCCTACATTGAAAATTAAAAAGTGTACTTGAAATTCAGAGCGTACTGTTAGTTTGTATGAAATCGGTGTGACGTGAAAATAAACATTTCCTGTATTTGAATACAATAGAGATTGCACGTTGGCTTATCATAATGCCCTTTGAATTAACAAATTCTTTTCCTTTGTTCGGGGTTTCCCTCCGACTGAGAACACGAATATTGGGTAGGTAGCTTCTACACTACCCTTTACCTTCCCAGGTTACTCTGAATGGAGTATTTATCCTAACAGAACAAATGAAAAATACAGAAACTGATTAAATTCATTTTATTAAACCCTCTTTGAATCCTAAATAAAATGGTTTTTTTTTAAATAGGGTTTTCTCAGCTTTTTTGGTAAGCCTTGGAAAAGCTAGATAGAATAGTTTACCGTGCCGTTTTCTTTGTGAATATCAAGTTAAAAAGTTAGAAAACTATAGTTAATCTGACACAGACCTGTGAAAAATAACGGGATGTTATAATGGTAGTGAATTTGGAAGTACTTATAAAAAATATTGCCTCAAGACCTTTGCCTTACAAAGCACGAAATTTATCTTTCGAATGTTGGCAAAGTTAAAAAATTACGACATCTTACAAACATTCTAAAGGCGGGTACAGATTGCTGTAACGTAACATGCTTTTTTATTTTTTTAGCATTATATTTTTATAACAATTGAAAAAAGGGTTACGCTCAGCTAACATTCAGGATTTCTCTCAGAAAACTGATTTTTAGCAGTGCCTCAAATATAATATAAGTTATAATATTTATGTATGTACATTTGTGTAAACATATTTAAATTATAAAATTTTAATATTAATAAAATTTAAAACAAAAAAAAAATCTAAATTAGTTTAAAATACTGAAATTGTTTGCATCTCCTGATAACCCCTCCCCAAATGTTTTACAAATAATTAATTAGAATAAATTTAAAATTAAATTGGAATAAATTTAAGAATAAATAAAAATTAAATTAGAATAAAATTAAAATTAAGTCATATAATCATGATTGAAATTAAAGCATGTTATATTAAAATTCTGAATAAATAATATAATTACAAACACAAGTAGGTCTCCCTTTCGTTGTAAATTCTATCAATAATGATGTTGTGCGGTGTACTGTGTAGTCAGCAACCATTCACCGCGGAGCTTCTTGAAGCACTGCAACGTTGTCGATATTCGAATAGACAGTGGTATTTCATTCCAAAGTTTGGATGTTGAATAGCTGAAACTACACTCAAATACAGCAATATCTGGAGAGAATGATTAAATGTTCTCTTTGGCATGCAATGTGTGCATGAGATTCACGGGACCGCTGTAGTCTGTCAAAGAGATAGGCCGGAACTTTCAAATGTGACTAATTTCACCTTGTATAGTCCTCTCCACGTGTAATTTACCCGTGTATCGTTTCATTATGTAAGCGAATTAGGGGGTGACCGGACAACTCAGAACCTCCTTTGAAAAATCATCGAAAAATAATCGCTAAATAGGTTACGTCAGGTTAGGGTTATTTTAAAGATTAGGGCTATATTAAAATTATTTTTTTCATAGCTTTTAATGACTTTTAATGATTTGATTAGTTGATGTGGAACCGAATTAAGGGTACAAAACAAATTCCAAGATATTTTCTTTTTTTCTTTCTAAATTAAAATCTTGACAAAAATGTGAGCTTAGACGTTCGTTCACCTTGGCGATCGTTCAGATTTTTTTTTTGGGTTGCGAATAACAAAAAGATGTTTGAAAATCTCCTACTACCACCACACTAAGCAGAAAATGTTGCTTGTGTGTGATGGAGGACTTAGCCAACCGAGGAATCGAACACGCGACGCCCGGGTAGGATCCAAACGCGAAGCCCTCTCGGCCACTGACCGGTCTAATACCACCTGCGTCAAATGCAATTTTACGAAATCTTTTCAAATTTCGATTGGTGACCCTTCACCAGGATGACTCTTTGTAAATCTGGGTAAAGTTTCAGTTATAATGTATTTATAATACATTACTAGTCGGTCTCAATCCATCGCATCAATGTCCTCGGAACGGTCGGTGCACAGCGCATATACAAATTTAATTCATTATAAAACCGTGATACAGTTTCAAAGGGATTCGAGCTACCCCCGCCTCTCTAATAGAACAGATATGCCCTTTGTATTGGCTGTTGTATGTAGGTACTTTTGATGTACTACCCGCGTACTTTTGATGCGAAAATAAATGTCATAAATGAGAAAAATTGCTCGCTAAAATTACCATGTTGGAAATTCCATATAATACGACATTTCTTTTACCACCTTTTTGTACTTTAACTCCACACATGAGGTCCGGAGGAAAAAAACCTCAGGACCTGTGTCATCTTTGGGTATGCCATGTGGAGAGACTTTTTAGGGAAAGGAAAGAGAGGAAGTTCTGTGAAGGAAAAAGATACGATAAGATGGATAGGAATCTGGAGGTTGCAGTGTTCGGGAATGAAAAACATATGAATCCACCCCTCCCAAGGCGATGGGTCGAGAGAGTCCGACTGAAGAGGTCTAGATTAGTTCTCCCTCAACCAGTCACTCCTGACCCGGCCCGCCGCTCAGTAGGCAAACGCCGCCCGACGTGGATAAAACTCACCCATGAACCCAAGTATCCCTGTTAAGGGCCCGCAACCCGGATTTGTACCGATTTATTACATATTTCCCTTAACCACGGTAAGTTTTAAGGCTCTTAAAAAAATGTATGTTATTCTTGAAGATAATATCTAGACTTTGCCCGCGCCGAAACGTAAATTATATGAAATTCCCTCGATAGAAAAAAATCGCAAAGTATGCTCCAAAAATTATTATTAACATGTTTGTTTCAGTTATTTTACAAGTTATATGTATGAAAAAATTCACAGTGTTTCTTTAAATGCTGTTTAAGATAATGCCCGCGAGATTTTTGCTCTATTTTAAACGAGTCATGTTTTATTAAACATTTTCGCATCGATTTTGTCGCTGTAAATGTTAGCGCTCTCATCTTCTTCTTTTCGCGCCCGGTTGCAGAGCCTTAAGTCACCAAACGTAGCGAAACACTCGGGACGACCTATGGCGTGGGTATTGGTTAACCACTGAATGTATCCTGAGTCGGTGGTACCCATACCATTAAAAAAATTTAAAAAAAACTGAATTCTGAGCGTGTTTTTACTGGTTCCACGCCAACTCAGAATGAAACCAACTCAGAAACACCTGAGAAAGGTAATTAATAGCTATGAAAAAATAATTTGAAAATAGTTGGTAACCCTAACCTAACTTAACCTATTTAACCATTTTTTTTAATTTTATCATCACTCTTAATGACCTTTCTTAGGTGCTTCTGAGTTGGTTTTATTCTGAGTTGACCGGTCACCGTTTTTACTATTACCGGAGAACTGTTTTCCTGTATTAATAATTATAATAATATCTATTATTATTTTTAGTAAAGCAATACTTATAGCAAATTATATATAAATTATAATAATATATTTTAAACCATTTCACATTTATTCCATGTCAACAGAACTAATTGAAAAATCGTGTTGAATTAATTTTGTTAATCCTAGTAAATTAAAGTAATGGATGCAGGTGTATATCGTGTTTTAAATGAGATGCATTGTATTTTTTGCACCGCATTCGTTAATTTGGCGTGTTTTCCACAATAGAACATTTTCACGGCAGGCGTATGTCCGATATAAAAAACTGTTGGTTTTAATTAAATGCATTATTATTTTGGGTGGAACACTCCCCCTTTCATTTTGAAATAATGTTTTTAATCGTATGTTAATTTACTTTTCATATTTAAAAAAAACACTCTTCTGTAAGTACATTAAATGCACCTAGAATCGGCGTTTATCACGGATCATTTTTTTTTTTATTTTTTTTTTTTTTAAAGAAAGACAAACATTCCCGGGTTACGAATAACCCAACAATGTTTGAAAATCTCCTACTACCACCACAGAAAGCCGAAAATGTTGCTTGTGTTGTGATGGAGGACTTAGCCAGTCGAGGAATCGAACACGCGACGCTCGGGTGGGACCCAAGCGCTATGCCCACTCAACCACTAACCAGTCATAAGTTTAAATGTCAAAAAACAAAATGGCGCTGAATGGCCATTTTTGATGACTTTGTCACACGTGATTTTATGCGAAACATCTGGGCCTTAGTGTTTTTGTATTTGAATAGCTTAGCTATCTTCCCATTATTTTTTCGGTACTGTTACATAATTTCCGAAATGGCGATAGGGTTGAGATTTCCGCTTAACATCAGCCGCCTGTTTTTTATGCAAAAAAATATCCCCAAAATGCATGTTTTGTTTTATTTTGTAAAGTTCAGTCACAAATATTAAAAAGTTTGCTGGCCATATATATATATATATTTTTTTACAGTGAATACCGCACACGAATCCCAACTGCTCCCGTCTGGAGCCAGTGAGACTATGGCATCCCCAATTGGGGTATATTGTGAGGCTGAAGGTAGTGGGGAGGGGAAGGAGGTGGGGAAGAAGAAGGTTGGGAAGTACCTGGCTATTCAGATCTGGTCACCAAATACGGCTAAAGCCATTTTCAAGCAACGTTTCAATTCTGAATGGTGGTCTTACACCAGGGCGATACTGATAGTATCTTCCACTCTGGAACATGCCGCAAATATAGGTACTATATATTATTTTTAATTAATTAATTGTGAAATAACACAAATTAATCAAATAAAATTTATTTGCGTATGCCGGGTTCGAACCCGCGACCTCCGGATTGTGAGTCAAGAGTCTTATCCACTGGACTACGGAGGTCGTCGTCTAAATAATATAATTTGCCACATTAAACAATAAAACCATATCCAAAAGGGGTTTGCAGTTAGGAGATTTGCACTTCAAAGCATTTATTAATATAATTAATTAGCCTGAGATTTTATTTTTTCTATGCTTATAAAACGATGTATCAGAAAATGTTCGATAATAATGAAAAGGTGGGGATGTAGTATTTTATTAGAATATGTAATATTTCTAAACAATCATATTTTCAAACCAATAATACGAAGACCCAAGGTGAGGCTCTCGACTAGAATCCGAAGGTCACAGATTCAAATCCCGGCGTGCGCAAATAAATTTTGTTCGCTTGAATATGTTACGTAATTTCATTTTATTTTTAAAGAAAGGCAAGCCCTGGTGTAAGACCACCATTCACAATTGAAATGCTACTTGAAACGGCTTATGCCGTGTTTAGTGACCAGATCTGAATAGCCAGGTACTTCCCTACCTTCCTCTTCCCCATCTCCTTCCCCTCCCCATTACCTTCCGCCTAACTTCTTCGATGGCGCTACAGCCCATATCGAGCTTTGGCCTCCCGCAACAGTTGTCTCCAACTCCTCCTGTCCTCAGCGGCTGACTTCCAATTTGGTACCTGGAGAAGCTGTGCTGCATCCCCTCTTACTTCGTGTTCCCACCTCAGTCTGGGTCTTCCCACTTTTCTCTTTCCACCTGGGTGTCCAGTCAAAATTCTTTTTGGGACGCGTGTATCCGGCATTCTTTGTACATGCCCAGCCCATCTCAGCCTGAGGAGTCTCATATGTGTTGAGATGCTAGGTGCCTTATATATATTATACAATTCTGTATTGTGCCGGATGCGCCACTGTTCACCCTCTTTCACGGGTCCACATATTCTTCTCAGCACTTTTCTTTCAAAAGTATCCAGCATTTCAGCCATCTTTACCGTCAGTGTCAGCGCCTCACATCTATATGCCAATACAGTTCTAACAATGGTCTTATATATGGTTATTTTGGTTTTTCTGTGGACACTATGTGACTTAAACACTGGCAGCAAAGAGAAGTATGCTTTGTTGGCTGCTGTGATTCTCCTTCTGATTTCTGCTGGATCCTCATTATTTTCTGTCAGACTGGAGCCCAGGTAGTCAAATTCCGCCTAACAACATACCCCAATTGGAGATTCCACAGTCTCACTGACTCCAGGCAGTTGAAACTTTTGTACGGTATTCACATAAAAAAACACACGATTTTGCATTACATCACCTTAAGTTCCGTAATTACGATTTTATAAAATAAAAGGAATTCAAAAGTCTAAATAAATTAATCAAGCATAAATTATAAATCCACTTTGAAAGATTATTTCAGTCTTTTTCGCCCTTAAAATAAATTTACATTACAACAAAATCAAGCACCTCTCCCGTACGTTGCTTTCTTTGACGTGTTGCGTGTGGGCCAACTAAATAACTTCAAACTTTCAGATGTGGGCCAATCTTGAACATCCACTTTGCTTTGGGCCGCGAAAGTTTTAGGGGAAAATTTGTGTAACACATCGTGCGCTCATTCCTCAAGTTATATGATACCATCCGTTTTCTTGAAAGCACACAAGTTTTTGGTTTAAACACTTTTTTTCACACAAGGCATTTCGCAGTACCTACATCCTGGAAGGAAGTTTGTACAGAACCATTATTATTTACACTTTCCTTCTGGTGGAAAAACGTTTTCTTTAGAAACGCTAGGAGTTCTAACGTAAGAATAAAATATATGAATTAGAAAGGATAATAAGGTGGCCTCCCTTGTGGAGGAGTAAGGCTCTTAACTTTCAATCTTATGGTCGCGGGTTCAAATCCCGGCGTATACAAATAAAATATATTTTTTAAATAAATCATTTATTTGCAGAACGTTCCAGAATGGAAGATGTTCTCACTATCGCCCTGGTGTAAGACCGTCATTCACAATTGAAACATTGCGTTAATTGACTTTAACCGTGATGGTAACCAGATCTGAATAATCAGCTACTTCCCCACCCTCCTCTCCCCTTTATATCCTTCCCCTCTCCACTATTGTCAGCCTTACACAACATACGCCATACAATGGCCATAGTCTCACTGGCTCCAGGTAGGACTCTTGTGTGGTATTCACATTTAAAAAAACAATTTTATAACAACTATTCTAGATCTTCGTTTATGTCTTCTCGTTTCTTCTTTCTAATAATTATAAAGAGATGGAAATAATTGTGAAAAGAACAACAGATTTTTTTTTTTAATTTTGTAGAACAATAATTAAAAAAGTGTATTGCTTGCTTCCTAATAAAATTTAATCTAAGATTGAATGTGAGATTTTAATTTAAAATTTCGTTTTGAATATCCTAAAATGTAGCTGTCCAAATAAATCACCCCGTAGCCCCCCGCCGGCTTATTCTTGTTTTGTAAATTCTAATTTTCCGGAAAGCTTTCATTTTCCATGTTTGGACGAACGCAATAATTACCTTATTTTTAATTGAATTTCAATCTTGCGAGAAACGATTCAAATCTATTAAAATGTTCAAGTGAATTTGGCAAATTAACCCATTTGAATGACAGCTTACAAACTGGCAAATAATGTAACAAGGTGGCCAGAAAATTTTCCTTTCGTAAAACAATTACGAGAATTCTTGACATATTTTGATTATTGCAATTAACTTATCACCACCTTATATCACTGCAGGAGATGGCAGGTTAGCTATAACGCTATACACCTCTACTCTGGTACCCAATTTTAGTCTATTCACAACCGTCATTAGCTTAGTAGTGCCATGACTTATTTGTAAGTCCCTAACTGCATTCAGCCAACTTTCCTCCTTCCTCTGCCAATAACACCCAAAGCAGCCATGTTACGAGAGGGTCGATGTCTGCAACCCGCCTTGATCTATCGATTCTTATGGTATCGTTTTTTCATTTTATTTACGGACAAGGTTTGCCATTATATCCACTCAACAGATGTTATTAACAATCTGAACTTTAAACCTTATATTGGTCAGATCTTTTTACATCTATTTGCGCCGGGTTACATTCGACATTTAGTCAGCAGTGACGTCGATTGGAGTTTCCTCCGAATCCTAAACACATGTATCCATGCAGAGGCACATGTTGTATCCTGAAGCAACTGAACATTTACATAATACAGCACCGTTCTGCTTAGATCTATTCACGAACATAATACGGAGTGAAGTGGCTTATCCTATCTCACAACAAACTTTTGGTGTTCTGGTACGTGAGGTCGGGAATTTCTGATGTAGCATATTCCCTCCCAAAACTTTTGAATGAGAATCTCTACCAAAAGAAAATATAAAAAAGCAGAAGAAGCATTCCCTTCTCGGAGTACTTTGTATAACAAAGGTTTATTTACGACAGTGTTTTGTACAACAACCAGGATAAACAACGTAATTTCCGTTCTTCCAAACTAGTAAACTTCTTTGAAAACTTTCTTGAAAAGGTTCTCACTTTTACTCGCTTGAGCTCTTCTATGTAAAACCTACAGTAGAGCATTCTTTATTCCTACGCTTCAAACAACATTATTCCTGCGCTTACTTACATAATATTTTATATTATATGTTATTTATTCATATCAGAGCAATAAGTATAGAAGAATGTCCCGTTAAGGCTTTTTTTATACAATCTTCAGTTTTAAGCATTTAATGAAATTTTGCAAAACAAAAGAAAGGTCACTAGAATTCGAAAAACCACCCTCACTCCCTATTTCCATTCCTAAAGCAGAATTTAGAAAGTTATTACTGTATAAATCTGATTTTAAAAAATTATGCTCGGGCAACGCCGGTAACTTCAACTAATAATATAATATGTATGTTCTATAATATACTTCCCGAACCCTCCCGTGAAATTTAATAAATTAATCTTAGATTTTAATTCTCTATGACTTCCGTAATATTAGTAACGGTTTATATTAATATATACCTATACATTAATATAAATAAAGAGATTTGAAAGCGTGTCCACTGTCGTATTTTTTGTGACCAAACCGCACTGACTCAAGCGGCGGAAACAACGAAAGTTATGCATTCGGTGTGTAGATTGAATCAAAGACGGGCGCCGTTTTGCATATATGCGTTTTGCAGTGGTGGGTGAATGATTTTGGCGACACTAGCGCGCGATTTCATACTAATAAAATTGTTCTTGGCCTACCTAACTTGTTTCTATATCTATGGGTGAACGAAAAGAATCTTTCAAAGAGATTCTATTATCTATGGTGTAACATGTTCTAACAGGGGTGTAACTTTGTTTCAGCTGAACTCGGGGACTATGACCCGCGGAGACACCCTGCCGGCTACGTGTCGGAGTTCAGGCTGCAGCCCGGACAGACTACAGCCCTGGAGGCGAGAGCTGCCGAACTTCACAGGACCTTGGCGTGAGTTTGACCTTTTACTTTTTCCTTTTATTTTTTCTTCTTAACCCCTTCGGTCTTTTTGTGCCCTTTAGTACAAAGTACATGAGTATAGTATTCTTGTGTGCCGCACAAACTGAATCATGAAAGTCGTTCTATTTAATTTTGAATTTTTGTTAGATGTATGATTTAATCAGTGTTGGCCATGCACGCTACATATTTGCATTTAAAAAATTTCCATAGACAGTTCCAAACAATTATAATATTATGTATATTCCAAAAAGTCATCGACCACCATTGCTTTCAGGTTGCGAAAGATTTGTCAAAGTTTGTGAATTTTTTATTAATTGTTTTTTGTAATAAAACGAAAAAGTGAAATGACAATATAACCATTACAATACGTTTGTGTAAATAAAAATGTTTTAAAATAGTATTTTTACAGTTTACACGAAAAAAACAATCAGTAAACGACAAAGCAATGGTGAAAATTTTCTCTATAATCCGTTCTTAATTACGTAATACATCCGTTTGTGATATTGTACTCCGAAACAGTCTGTTATCTGGTGTCAAGAAGAGCATTTCATTTTAAGAAATGTTAATAAACAGTGAATCAGTGTAATCGGGAATATTTCTTAATAAATCGTGAATGTGACGGATCTTTTAAAGTAATGGTGACCGAATCTCAAAAGACCCCAGGGGAAACAGCTACCAAAAAAATGCGTTATTCATTTTTATCATGTTTTTTTATACATTGTGTAATGCAATCTGCGAATTTTTATGAATATTTTTTAATAAAAAACTAAATTAACTTTAAAGTGGGAATAGGTTTGTCGTTTTTTCATCTGAATACCGCACAAGAGTCCCAACAGATCCTTTCCGCCTGGAGCCAGTGAGTCTCTGGCATACCCAATTGGGGTTTGTTGTAAGGCTGAAGGTAAAAGGGGAGGGGAAGGAGATGGGGAAGAGGAAGGTGGGGAAGTAGCTGGCTACCTAATTATTCTGCCTGAAGCAGCAAATACTGTGACCGGCGAGTTCTGACATTATGATATGTGTTTTCAAATTGCAAATCACTTGCCAAAAGATACCATGCTGCAACTATAGTGGCTCGTGTGCAAGGGTCCTAAAAATCAATTGAATTATGAAACAGTAAGATATGAGGCATGAGGGTATTTTATTTATTCCTTTTTTTCAATTTAAATCCGGTAAAGCTAATATATAGACCCCTAATCCTAACCCTTTACTATAGACCTACTTGATTTATGGTTTTTGAACGCTCTGGCTCCGGACAGTTGGGACTCTTATGTAGTATTCGCTCAAAAATTAATTTAAAAAAACAATCTTTGCAGCTTTTATACTAAGTTTACAAAACTTCTGCCAAAAAGCTACTTAGTTCTGAGATAATTTAAGTAGATGAAAGTATGTACCTACCTACTTATAAAATTACCCTATTTTACTAAAATGCCGTTCTGAAAATCAATCAATCGTTTGGCGATATCTTTTAAGGGCCTTTAACCAGCCAGCGGCCGAGAACCCAAATTTCGCCGAAAGATGCCCTTACGATCGTACAGGGCGGTTCCAATGAGAAAGATTAATTATCTTCCGTACCAGCTTTTTAAAATTATAACTCAACATCGATTTTATTTCATTCAAAATTTGCTTTAATTTATACCTACATCCAAAAATGTCGAAAGGCGTGATGATAAAACTATTAAAATTAAGTTCTTTTGGTTATTATTTTTTGTTCATAATATTTATAATTTTTCAATAATGTCTAAGCAAAATAAGAATGTAAAAAAAAATCTTAAATATATTAGTTTGTACGACCGTAAATAAATAAACAAACAGAAGTATTTTCGTCACACAACACGTGCGCGGATCTTTTTTTTGATGATTTTATTTGAACTAAATTTAAAATTCGGAAACATTGCTTTCCCAGATAATTTATTGATTTATTTTATTGTATGATTATATGATTTGAAATGTGTGTTGTATAATACAAAATATTGTTTAAAAATTTAGCAGATCTGCCAACGACCTATGGTATAACGTTATTATTCTAAAAATAAACATTTTTTCTCAAAATATAAAACATACTTTTACTAGATGAAAGAATAATCTTTCGAAATCAATTTTTTTTTATGGAAAAGAGTCAATACGTCTAAAATTTGATTTAAAAATGACATATTTCTGGTATTTTCTGGTTATTCCCTCTTCATTCATTTCGAAATTAGAATCAAAATCTTCTCACGTTCGCTTTCTAGCTGGATACATTTAAAACCGAATTCAGTAGCCGAAAATAAATCGTTGAAGCGTGTCGAAATACAGAGGGCAACATCAAACGGGAATCGCTTTCTGGCCAATGGTGCTTTTATTCGAGGGGCAATACCGAAAACTGTTGCGGCCATCACAAACGAAGCCACTCCATCATCGAGGTTAATCACGAAAAAAATTGCGGGAGTTTTGAAACGTTTCCCGCGCGTTTGAGTTTTCAGAGAAGGGGAGACATCTATCGACGGGTTTTCAATTTATTTTGAAATTTCGAACGTTTTCAAATAAAAGACAAGCGACTAGTAAATAGACTCACCGGTAACTGGCAATCTTTTGAAAACCAATGGATTGGATTTTTTAAATATTTAAACAGTGTTTTTGTTACTTCCATAGCCAAATGAATATTTAAAACATGAAGATATTGTGATAAAGTCGACAAATTAAATTTGATGAATTTACTTTAATTATGTACACTTGGATTGCAATATACTCTACGAATACTCGTATACTTAGATGAGTTCTACAACATTTCTGAAATTAGTTGCATATGCTCCCCTCCGCACTCCGTTAAATAACGAAATATGGAAGGGAGGGAAAGGAGATGAGGAAGGTAATGGAGTGCCTGGCTGAATATTCAGATCTGGTCAGCAAGCACGGCTAAAGCATTGTCAAGCAACGTTTCATTTCTGAATAGTGGACTTTCGCCAGGGCGATACGAATCTATCAGCTAATTGTGATCTTCTGTCATAACGGTATTTTAATAACGGTCATGCGTTTCAGATTATCACAGTTTGATTTAATGCTGAAACGGGACGGCATCGGCGATTACGGGGCCCATCAAATATGAAAAATTCTGTGTTGGATACATCGCAAACTAAATAAATTGTGTTATGCAAATGCATTATTTTTTCGTTTTGTCTCTAATTTGCAGACGGAATTGCCTACTTTATCTATGATTTTTCCTCCCGACTATGTTATATCATGCTGTGTCTATGATTTTTTTCCTTTGTTATATAAATGATGTTGTCTATGCCCCTTGTTTGGCGCGCTATTGACATTACCACAGTCCGGCTGTACAGTAAAGAGAATAGTGTGCGAGCTTCCATAAAACGAATAGACAGAATAAAAGCGCGGGCAATAAAAAAGATACATCGGCGCCCAACCGGAAATTAATTTGCCTTCGCCTGTGAAGCCCCTCTAATTAAATTGATTTTTTATTCGGACATTAGAGAAACAATCAGCAGCCATCGAGGACGTTTGCCCGGATTAATTGAATAATGCCTGCTTTTCCTCTCGATTTAATTAATTGCACATCCTATACACACTACAGATACTTTTTAAAAGTTGTATGAACCATTTTTTTTAAACACATACATTTTTAGACTAAATATAATTAAATACATGATACATTTGGGTATCTACTTTGTTTTAAGCACGTTTTTTTTATTTATAAAATGTAATTATTCAGGGTTTACAGTATGTCCTTTTTTTCTTTTCTTAAGTTGAATAACAAGTTTGAGAATGCTGCATGCAATTAATGCATCTGTGTATTTCTATGTTTACTGTGATCGACTCCATTCTGGTTTCGATATCTTTAAGGCCGTTACAGACGAGGGATATAATGTGAAAATCTATGTGGGCGTTGCCTATATCACTATCGCTCGCTGTACAATCCATGCAGTCGTCACAGACAAGGATTATTTATTTATCACCCATTACATGTAGTAGTTTATGGAATACTTTGTCGAACGCCTTCGAAAAGTCTGTATATATGCAGTCGAGTTTTTATTTCGACTGTTTATTTTTCGCGAAAGATTGTAATATGAAGTTTAGACACATATTCTTAAGTCAATTGCGGTTGATCTACTTCTGATAAAATAGTGTTTTTTTGGTCAATTCATTTAATATCATATAATAATTTTTGTTAAATAATATCTAGACATGATATAACTGTCGAAAGATAAATTCATGTGTGACTAATGTTATCAATGTTATTTTTGTGCGCAAATGTGTTTACAATACGTTGTCGTTTTTAAATCCAATGGCGGACTCCATTAATCTACTCGACACTTTTACAAGAAGTTTTCTACGCTTTCCTACTTTTTGTGTCGATGTCTCTGCATTTTGGCAACACGGTCATTAGGAAGCAATATATCTTCGGCAATCTTCAGCGGGTTCTTTGTCTAGCCATTGTCAGTATATTTTCCACAAACAACGCGGTACGTGTACCTGCCTACTGGCTACTAAGTACTGGAAATTCAAGTATTTTAAGATTATCTAGCTGTGGTTTACCAGAACCATCAAGAAGTGTGACCAAGATCACTGATCCAAGATTTCATTACTTTAATTATATAACCATTCTTCAATGTATTCTTTTTTTATGCGAATAACGCACAAGATTCCCAACTGATCCCAACCGTGCGGCATCAATGGGACTTTGGGATATGTTGTGAGGCTAGTGGAAAGAGAAAGGAGTGGGAAGAGATGACATTGTTTTACCTGGCTTTTCAGATCACGTAAAACAGTTTTTTTTTTTCATTTCGAGCAATATTTCGAATTGTGGTGTGGTTTTTCATCACAATGATAATTCGAGCCAGTTATTTCACAGAACTTGAACAATTCAACAAATTTCAAAGTTAATTTTCAAAAACCGTGAAAGTTCTGTTATTATTCCATTATGGACCAGTTATTTCAAAGTACCTCTTCATCGACGCAGGGTATAAATTTAATGTTAAATTTTTTAATTTTTCGAACTATATTTTAATATTAAGTGTTTTTCTTTACGTAATCAATAATATCAATATTCAATTTATGACAAAAAAATGTTTTTTATAAACAAGTTCTGCTGTGTAATTATTATTACACTAGACAGGTATTTCACTTCTGAAAGCAGCTTGTATAGATCTTTTACAAAAAGACTACATTGAACTCTTAAAATGGTCTCATGACTCTGGCTTAAGAGCGTTTAACCAGCCAGCGGACGAAAATCCACATTTCGTCGAAAGTTGTTCTTACGATCGTGCAGGGCGGTTACAATGAGAAAGATTAATTATTCTCCGTACCAGCTTTTTTAAATTATAACTCAATATCGAATTTATTTCAATCCAAATTAGCTTTAATTTATACCTTCATCCAAAAATGCTGAAAAGCGTGATGATAAAACTATTAAAATAATGTACTTTTTGTAATTATTTTTTGATTATAAGTATTTATCATTTTTCAATAATGTCTAAATTTAATAAGAATGTTAAAAAATCTGAAACATATTAGTTTGTAAGTGAGCAAATAAATACACAAATGGACCAATTTTAATCAAGTAACACATGTACGTACATATTTTTTAATGATTTTATTGAAACTAAAATTAAAATTCTAAAACATGCGTTTGCTAGATAATGTATTGATTTATTTTACTGCATGATTATATTATTTGAAATGGGTGTGGTATAATACAAAATCTTTTTTGAAAATTTAATAAATCTTCCAACGACCCATGGAATAACCTCATTATACTAAAAATTAAAAAATTTTCTCAAAATTTATTACATGCGAATGCTAGATAAAAGAACAATCTTTCGAAATTCATTTATAATTTTTTGTGGAAAAGAGTCAATACGTCTAAAATCTTTTTTGAAAATGACGTATTTCCGGTTTTCTCTGGTAATGCCCTCTTAATTATAAATGCCAAAAAAACTAAATTGTTACACATAAGATCCCCTAATGTTAAGGTATGTATTACACCTGAAATAAAGACACATACATCAGATTGCTTACACAATGGTATTCCAGCAACGTGTACATGTGAAAATATGGAACTAGTTAAAGAATATGTTTATTTAGGTGTTATTATTGATAGCTTTTCAAATGGGATATACAAATAAACAAAGTTTGTGCACGATTAAGATCAATTGAAAGCAGATTGTATAAACTAAAAAATTTTGTTCCTATCTGCACACTTCGAATAATTTATTTATCTCTAGCTGAATCTGTTATAAGGTATGGAATAACAGCTTGGGGATTTTCTTGTAAAACAAATATAGACCATGTTCAATCAGTGCAAAATTCATTGGTTAAATTATTAGCTGAAAAAAATTTATACAAAGAAAGGCATAATATTCCATACTTTTATCAAAGTCTCAAAATTCTTTCAGTGAGAGCAATTATGTGGTACAAAATTATATTTCAGCATATAAATAACCCTTTATATATAAACAGGCTGGAACACAAGCATAATACTCGTTTTAACTTTAATGAAGGACTAATTGTACCTAAACATACAAATAAATATGGACAAAGAACGTTAAATTACATGATTCCCAGTTGTTTAAATATGCTTCCAGCTGAAATTAAAAACTGTGCCCAAAACAATCAATTGGTGAACTTACTGAAGACTTGGCTTACGGAAAGAATTAATTTATATTAGCTTACAATAACATATTACTTATTCTAAAGACTTTAAAATTGTTATTCATGTTTTTCATAATTTTTCTTTTATCTAAGTATATTTCTGTAAAAAAAATTATTTTATTTTATATCTATAAAATTGTAAAAATGTATCTAAGTATATTTCTGTAAAAAATTTAATTTAATTTTATATCTTAAATTGTAAAAATGTAACTATTAAATCACTACAATAAGATCTTTAATGTAAAGAACCCGTTAGACAAACTACTAAAAAGTAGTTTATCGGGACTTTTTGTCTTATATTTGTAAAATGTATAAAATATAATAATAAAAAAAAAATAAAAAAAAAGCTGTTTGACTTCGAAAATCTTGAAGACAGATTGACTGCCTTCAGGAGGCAAAACGGTAATCAGGTCACGCGTAGTAACAATTACACAGCAGAACTTGTTTGTAAATAAACTTTTTTTTATAAATTGAATAATAATTTTTTTGAATATATAGCAGGACATCATCACCAAATACGACTCGATTTCTCTTCATCCTCTTAGCGTATCCAACATCGGTGACTTCCACTAGCTACCAATAGCTGAATACGTCTCTTAAGAGGGCGGGGTTCAACTAACGGTCAAATAATAGACTCCAAGATTGGCATTTGCCTTGAAATTATCCGTGAGCCTCGCAGTTTCATTGTTACCTTTACACTTCTCATGTAATTATCTTTTCATCACTACGAAGTTCAGACAATTCTAGCACCTACTCCGTTTGTTTCCAAACAGTTCACACACTGGGTGCAAAAAATGCAGTCGGACACATTGATTTATTACAACCTTTACCCCGCGCTGAACTTCGGCATTGCCCCACACCACCCACTACCGCACTCCCACCTGGGTGTTCAGATCTATCTGAATTTATCTTCCCTGTATCTCGGAAAGGCTTCGACGCAAACGGAGATAAATCAGCCGGGATAATTTCGCTCATAAATCAGCATCATGCATTAAAGGATTTTATTAGTTAGTAAAAGAACAAAGCAATTATTGTCGTTTTCGGATTCGATTTTATTGTGCTTTGACATTCAGAAGTTTACCTTGTGTATGCTACCTTGGTTATGCTATCAACTGTAGCAATTAATTTTACGACAGTGTGAACAAATTAATAACCAACAATGAAAAATTTCGCTGAGGTCAAAGTTTTTATACATTTTATGTTGTATGGACAATGGACATGGATAAAAAAAATTAAACCATTTTTTTGTTATAACACTTATCAGGAAGGAATATTTGTCCTAATTAATATAAAGGTTCCCGTCAATAAATCAATTTTCGAATAACAGGATATTTTAGCCACCATCTTCAAAGTATTTTTTGAATGTATTGATTATTATTTGCGATTTTCAGTTTTGCTCGATGTTTTATCTTTATCCTTTTCTTTTTTTCAGAGGGCAATCTCCTGCAGCAGCTGAGCTGGGCTATCTAGATCGCTCCAAGTGGCTGGAATTATATGGAGCAGATTTACATCCCGTCTTGGTAAGAAATACAAATGAAAACATATTGCCATTTATCAATTTGATCATTAACTACGTAGTGCCCCGTAACATTTACTTAGAGCTGAAAGCATTTTTATGTTGGACGTTTTCATCTGTGGTTTTATTCGTCACAATTTCATACTGACGTAAATTAAAAATACACATTGAACTCGGAAATGCACATTGAACGATGATTCTGGTACAACATTGAATAACAGATAAAAGCTATTGAAAAAATATGTGTTTTTAACTATTTCTATTCATTCTTTGTACACTGCTTTCAGGCCCATTGTGCTTTTTACATCAAATCGAACGTTTTAGTCAAAATAGTGAAGGGATTCAATATGCTTTATCAACCTGAATGGCAAAACCAATTTAATATGTTAAACTTAAACAACGCTCCTTTTTCAATATCGCCCAGAAGTTTTGTTTACTTTGTCCAACCTTTCAGGACTTTCAGCAGAGTAAACTAACAAAATAACAAATCAATGCGCCCGAGAAAATAGATTCAGCTCAGAGTAAACCAAACTTACCATCTGACTGGAACTTTCCTGCACCCCACAAGTACACAAGTCCACAATGCGTACATACTGCAGTCTGTTTGTATTCAAAGTCATTTAAATCATTCTTTTCAGCGGAAATGGAACTTCTCCTTTCTACGGGAAAACTTTCTCTCGGTCTTACGAATACTTTTCTGCGATGGTCCATTTCAGTTAGGAATATTATTCCTTTCAGTGGGGCATTGTTCGGAGGTGGAATTACATACTGCATTAAGCACATTATTATCTACTTTAATGTCTTCTTTGCGCAATTTATGTGTTTTGTTTTTTAACTTCTATAATGATGATGTTTCACAAAATGGATCTTATGACTAATGGGGTAATGCTTTAACCCTATTTTCTGTACCTATAACAATGTAATTAAGTCCTGCCACTCATATTTATCTTGAAATTCCACCCATCACGAGCCTGTAATTATTCATAATTAGGTTTTCTTCAAAGGATGTTTTCTTAGCGATATGTTACGAATTATCTAAACATTTCCAGTAGAGAGGATAAATATCCTCAAATGAATTTAAAGGGTGTTTCCTGCGATTGGGAAAACGAACAAACTAAATAAAGCATTTTCCTTGTGGTACACTGAATTGAATGCAGCTGGGATGTGTTTCTGACGTAAGAGTATTCCAGAATATTGGACAGGTGTAATTCATCGTATGAGAATCTAGACTAGAGGCTAATTTTATTTACATCATATCATTGAAGGGCTAGGTATATCTGAGCATGTGGCATCCCAATCATGATATTACGCAAGACTTGCTAAATCCTCGCATAATCCATACCTGCATTGCATTGCAATCAGTATTCTCTTCGTCTGGCAATATTCATTTTCTGGCAACCATCTGTAAGTTGAGTTTTGATAACCACACTAATGTCAGAAAGGAGCCGATGGTCTTCGTAATGAATTTTAGTACTGCTTTCTTCATATACTCTACAAATAAGTGACCAATGTGAGCTTCCAATGTTGATGCTGAAAGGGATGATCTTTGGAAGAAAAACACCAGTAAGATAGCATAATAATATACTTTTATTGTGTGAGTGGATGATATCATTCAGTGTGTGAATGGGCTAACTCGAAAGAACTCGAAAACTTGAAGACATTCAGTTTGCTGGTGGCCTATTTTCAGCGATGTAACTCAAAATACGATTATGGCAATGACGTTTACGTCGACTATGACGATGACGATGACGATGACAATGACGATGGCTATGACTGTGACTGTGACTGCGACTGCGACTGCGACTGCGACCGCGACTGCGACTGCGACTGCGACTGCGACTGTGACTACTACCACGACCACGACCACGACCACGACCACGACCACGACCACGACCACGACCACGACCACGACCACGACCACGACCACGACCACGACCACGACCACGACCACGACTACGACCACGACCACGACCACGACCACGACCACGACCACGACCACGACCACGACCACGACCACGACCACGACCACGACCACGACCACGACTCCGACTACTACTACGACTGTAACCATGACCATGTATCATGACTACGACTATGACCATGACCATGACTATGGTCACGAACATGACCATGACCATGACCATGACAACAACCACGACCTTGACCACGGCTATGACCACGATTACAACTAAGACCATGACTATGACTGCGATCAGGTCCACGACGACTGTGACGATGACTTCAGGTGTTAATACGTGGTGTCAATATCTTGTTCGCTATTGTTCCAGGGCGAGGACAGCGTGGAGTACTTCCTGGGACTGGCGCCCAGCGGTGTGCTGGTGCTGCGCAACAAGCGCGCAGTGGCCAGCTACTACTGGCCGCGCATCACCAAACTCTACTCCAAGGGGAAATACTTCATGCTTAGGGTCACGGATAAAAACGTAAGTTATTGTTTTATTTCACCTCTATTTACCTAGAAACCAACACTAATTTAACAATTTATTATACTCGTATATGCACTTCGATATCTTCAAATCAAACTACAACCGTAAAAATATTTTGTAATACATATTTACATTTTTTCGGGGATATTTAACTGTGAGCAATTTATTGCAAATCTTTTACTTTGAGAGAGCGGTCTTTGGAACATATACTTGATACCGTAATTAGACATTTTAAAGCATGCTTCTCAATTTGCTCCGACACAGATTTTCAGATAAACTTGACGTAGTGCCCGTTGGAATCATTGCCCAGCGATGTAGACTACAAAAATGCTTTAAATATATCAGGCTGATTTTAAGATTACAGTAATGGTTAGGGGGAGCGCTCGATACAATACCCCATCCAGATTCCGGAAACACCCATTATTGAAATCTCTTCCCTTTGCAGGACCTCTCGATGGTTGAGTTTATTCGAGTGGTCGTTATTTCGGCACAGCTTTGAGTCTTCCATCGCGAGGGTATATTGTATAATCTCTACAAACAAGTCTTATTGCAAATGGAACAGATTGAAATCTATAGGTTTCCTACGGTGTTCAGTTAACCGTATAACCAGTATGGCTTGCGTCGTTTGTGATCTCTTTCTTTGACAAGAGAGATCTCTGGTGATATCATTGTTTTCACTGCTGTGTAATGTGGTTCACGCTCATACCGCGAAATATGTATATTATGAAACTTTAGGGGTATGAAAATGTTAAAAAATCCTGATCTAACTTTTGAATGAAAGTTGTTCCTTATTATATGAAAAGTATGATGGGGCTTTCGGCCAGGTGTTTCACCGAATTTGAATAATTCATTAAATTTCAATTTTTTATCAAGTTCTGATCTTAGATAGGTAATGTATATATGGGTATGGGATAGGTTACGTGAGTTAATCGCATTTCGACGACATCCGTAGGAAAACAGTTCCTTGTCTCCGTAACAGAGCGTAACAGCGTGGGCAAATGAAGCTAAAATTATTTATTTTGAGTTAAATTTGTAGTACATATGTTTACAACTCCTTCTTAGTTGGAAGATACTCTCAGCATCACTCTGGCGACTGGCGAGACCAGCATTTACAATCAAAAAGTTCCTTGAAATTAATTTATCTGTACAATAAAAACACATATAAATTTGTTGTAGACCACTTTTATTTTATAAACACTCTACCGGTTTCAGAAGCACCCTTCCTTCGTCAGGAGAATATTATAACTGTTATAATATTAGTTATAATATTCTCCTGACGCTAGGAAGGGTGCTTCTGAAATCGGTAGTGTTTATAAAATAAAAGTGGTCTACAACAAATTTATATGTGTTTTTATTGTAAATTATGGCGAGCCACAAAGTTAATGCTTTTTACAAATATGTAATTTATCTGTGTTTAGACAATAAGCAGGTCTGCTTAGCTGGGAACTAGTTTTTTTAGTTAATGATTATCACCTTATTATTTAGGGATACCAAAACTCCACTGGTTTCTGACAGTGGACAAATCTTGTGCGGTATTAGATAAAACAAAATAATGTACTTTTGAAAGTAGCTATACCTTTGTGGTTATCCGTTATAGATAAATGAAACAATTTAACTTTGTTTGAACCACTTTTATATTTGAGTAAATCTGACCGGTTTCAGAACGACCGTTCCTTCTTCAGTATACATTTGCCCTGAAGAAGGAACGGTTGTTCTGAAACCGGTCGGATTTACTCAAATATAAAAGTGGTTCAAGCAAAGTTAAATTGTTTCATTTATCTAAAACAAAATAAATTTACCTAACCGTATTATTTTATTTTATTGGACAAACTGTAGGTGTGTTCTCATTTGTAATAATATTATGTAAATTGAAACTTGTACAACGCACAGATAAAGGCTAAGACGGGACTAAATCTTCTTTGTCTGTCCTTGTATGGAGATTCAGATAAAAGAAACCTCCTTTTTCGCGGAATTTTTTCACATTGTAGCGAACTATTTTTATAAAGAAAATGGAAAATTCAACGCTTAATAATTCCGACTAGCGCTTTTTAAAATTACAATACTTACTCGTTGTGATCTTGGAAATTGTAGGCGAGTTGTTAGAAAGAATAATAACGAAGAATAAATTTAATAGTACAGAATAATATATTCATGAAGTACAATAAGTGCTGTGTTTTTTCTACAAAGGGGGCGCTATCACCCTCTATTAGCTTCCCAGTGGACCTACCCTATAAAATTACCATTTTGCAAAATTAATATGCTTCCGATCCCATTTCGTTGGACGTGCAATGTGTAACTTACTATTATTAGCTCAATTTAATTGAAAAACTCCACTTTGTTCCTAGTTTATTGTTTGTAGTCGTGTATTATTATTTTCATTTTAATTAAACGCAAACATGTTAACAATTAATTAGTCCTGTAGTTAATTTATTGCCCCGCTTTGCGCATAAACCATTCAGCATCAAATGCCTAATAGTTTTGAGTATTACGTACATTAATAATAAAATATCTTAATGCTGAATTATTATCTTAAATAATTAAAATAACTAGTTTTTTTTAATACGAAATAGCATTAATAAAAACATTATTTACAACATTAGATTTGATTAGTGCGTAACAAAGTCTTAAGAAATTCCCTGATGACACAATACGGCGGTTTAGTGACATAAAACCAAATACCTAATATACGAATATTATGTAGAACTCCGAATGCAACATGCGCTGTAGCTGGGTTGTCGATTGAGGCCTTTTTAAGTGGTCCATTTGATAGAATTGCAATATTTAGAGCACCGGCGTCGGGTGGAATTGCTGTCCTTGTTCCATTGGTATTTCAATGGAAGATGCTTCGAGGAACTAGTCCCTTTGGTCCCTACGCACCGGTGCGTGGTCAAGGAACAGGCCAAACGAGCGCCCAACATTTTTACACGGTTGACATTTGTCACAGGGTCATTTCTACGACTCGTTATTGAGTCTTTAGTGTAGAAGAATTTACCGGCCTCTGTTTTCCTCCCTCCTACAACATTCGAGACCCATGTTCGCTCTTTCATCTTCATCCCCGATTTTGATATAGGCCCTGAAAGAAATTATTCTCCTCAGGGCCTCCTGTGTGGAGTGAATGTAAAAAAAGCATACCGCACAAGAGTCCCATCCGCTCTCGGACTGTCTTGAGCCAGTGGGACTATGGCATCCCCAATTTGTGGAAGTTGTGATTCTAAAGAGAGTGAGAGGTGTGGAGAGGAAGGTTGGTAAATACCCGACTATTCAGATCTGGTCACCAACCACGAAAGCCATCCCAAGTGACGTTTCGATACTGAATGGTGGTCTTTTTTTTTTTTTTTTTTTTTTAATTGTACAACAGATTTTTTATCCAATTACTGTACAATTTTCTCATTTTGACAGTCTTAACACCTAGGAAGATGATTATTATACAAAAAAATCTTAAGGCTATCTAAAGAAGAGTTATATATATCTAGTGTTTCCGATATTTCGTTCAACAGCACCATTCCTCTTGTCATGCTATGCTGTGCTAGAACATCTGTTCTGCCGTATGGTATTTTGAACAAGTCGTGTCGACGACTACGGCTGAAATTTTCAGGCACGTATAAGCCATAACATTCCAAGAGGAATGGGCTGTCAATACGATTATTGATTATGTTAAAACTAAGAATTGCAAGATTTGCATAACGTCTAGTTTCCAAGCTAAATCTATCTGTTGCCTCAAGTAATTCCATATGGTGCATGAATCTCGGGTACGTTCCATTCATCCGCATATAGACATACCTAAGGAACTTTTTCTGAATTTGTTCTAGCATATTAATATATTTAGCTTGGTGCGGAGTCCACACACCACTAGCATAATCCAGCTTACTTCTTATGACTCCATCGGTCTTGTCAAAAACCACCTCCCTTACATTAAATACGGATAAGTAGATGCCTCTAGCACATAGGTTCTCAACGTGGGCGATATCGCCCCCTTGGGGGCGTTTCAGTCCAGTCAAAAAAGTTCAGCGATTAAAGTATTGGCACGAATAACGGAAGGTCCCGTGTGCAATTCCTAGTTTCGGCAATAAGCTTTTTCTCTTGTTTTTACGGCCCAGCGGCCGAGAATTCAAATTTCGTTGAAAGGTGGTCTTGCGATCATACCCTTTGCATCTGTGCAGGTCAGTTTCGATGAGAAAGATTAATTATTCCCCGAAGCAGAATTTTTAACTAATAATTCAATGTCGGTTTTGTTTCATTCACAATTTGCTTTATATACCTACGTTCAAGATGCAATAAAATGCTCAAACGCATGATGATAAAATTATATACTTTTTCAACTTATTTTTTTGATAATAAGGATTTATAATTCTTCAATAATATCTTGGCAAAATAATTGTGTAAAAAAATCTGAAATATATTACGACCGTAATAAATGGACAAAAAACTCAAGTATTTTCGTCACAAATGCGCGGATTTTTTTTAACTAAAATTAAAATTCTGAAAAGTAGCTTTCCAGATACGAGTAATTTATTGATTTATTTTACTGTATGATAATATGATTTGAAACCTGTGTTGTATAATACATTTTGTTTGAAAATTTAACCAATCTGCCAACAATGGTATAACCTTATTATAATAAAAATAAACATATTTTTTCAAACTTACATAACTAGATAAAATAACAATTTTTCGAAATCAATTTTTATTTTTTTCTGGAAATGAGTCGATACGTCTAGAATTTTATTTAAAAATGACATATTTATGGCTGTATCAGGTTATTCCCAATAACGCATATAATTTGATGATTATTAATTTTCCACGCATAATTTCTTTCATGTTACTTTCGTTGCCAAGTGAAATAATAACTTCGAAGGTCGAGTGTTGCCAGATTCAATTTATTTTATTCCCGCTGCTTAATCCTCGGAAAGAGGGGAAACGGGGAACGGAGTTCGAGTGGGAAAATTTGCATCCTCCGTCGTTTTGTTTGGGCCATTAACGTTGACACTCTCAAATGGAATAATAATGTAATTTTTTCTGTCGCCTCGCGGAAGAGGCAGTTTAAAGGTACCCATTATAGAGCTGCTAAAGATAGCTGTGATACGACTCTTCCAAATCTAAAACAAAGCCAATTCATAACTGAAAGTTGTAGAAAAAAATCATCATTGTGCCCTTCGTACATCGGGTGCCAGAAAGCACCCTTTTCAGTTTTCTTGTAATGACAGCTTCAAAAGTACGTTATCGCCTATCGCCAAGGGATTCAAAGATTTTTTTGAATTCCTACGAATGTTAAAGTAGCCAAAAATACATAAGTGTGTTTTTTTCTTTTTATTTTGGGGTGACCTATGGCAGAGGTGTTGGTTATCCAACAAATGGTTTCCGGGGTACCCATTCCCACCTCACACATTGCAGGACTAAGTTAAGGCTAAATGGCTACACATAACCTTTTTATGACTAAATAAAATACACAAAAATGGTCTCCGTTGATGCCATGGCAGATTATCACTATCTAGAAAACAACGCAGGAAGCGTTTCACTTTCAGTTTTGTCGAGTCCTAAAAACTACTTTGATTGTCGGCATTATTTGGCAATGCGAATGGATCTAAATTTTTATTTATGATGATTGGCAGGAACTGAAATTGTTCTGCCATGTCCAATCGGCCATTTAAAAATAGGTAAAATTTTAACTTCAGCCATTTTAGGAAATGACTATCAATGAAAGTTATGTGTTTGGTATGTAGGTAGAAACAAAGGCCGGGCGTCGCTGTGCGTAGATGCGATTTGCAGTTGTATGGGTGAAAGATGTTGGCGACAATGACGACACATGTGTGCGCGCGGTTTCATGCTAGTAATGGTTCTTAACTCATATTTTTATAATCTGTGAGTAATACAGAAATTTTCTGAAACGTTAAGAAAATTAGAAGATTAAAAGGAAGCCACAAGCCAAAAATGTTTTTTTTGTGTGTCTTACATCGCCAAGAACATAGGTAATAGACATAAAAATCGCTTGGCAAACGGTGTCTAGGGGCCACGATTTCATGACAAAGAAAAAAATTTAATCATTGGAAACTGTCACAGATAATTTTAGCCATAAAATTATACTTTTAAAAAGTTGTTTCTTATCCGCGTTCATAATTTCGTAGTTTACGCGTAATTAACAATTTTATTTTATACTTAATTAAATGAAGACAATATTAGCGAAACTCAATCGAAAATCTGTAGACAGAAAAATCATAAAAAGATATTGGCACCCCTGGGACATGAAACCAGGACCTTCCGCTTTCCGGGCGACAACTCTGACCACTGAGCTAAGATGTCTATATCCGATTCGGTCATTTTTAACTGTAACATACTTTGACTAAGAACTACCAACATTATCTCCATTTTTCTTAACACATATTTTTATTGGCTGCTATCTTTATGTACGATTGCAAGATTCAAACCCGATCTAAATGCAATCTAGATAGTGTCTGGATAATTTTTTATCCATTTTATTTTTAATATGCGACATCTACTGTCTTTTCAGCAAGTCTATGATGAATACTTTATTCTTTTTTATTTTCAACTTTATAAGTAAAAACTCCAAGTTGTAATATTTAATTAAATGAAGAGGATATTAGCGAAACTCAATCGAAAATCTGTAGACAGAAAAGTTAGAAAAAGATATTGGCACCTCTGGGACATTTTATTTTAATTCTGCTCACAAAGCATATTTTTTGTATTTATAATGGAAAACGATTCTTTAAAGATTAGCTAAAATAGTGATTTATCGTAAGTTTCACTTTAAAGAATACCACCGTTGTTGGTAGCACTATGAAAACAGTATCGTCTCTACCAACGACCAAGGTTTGTGCCCCCTATGTTGTATTCCAAGGGTAAGCTTAGACACCAGCGAGATAAATAAAGATTTATATCTCGTTGTTAGACATTGTTTGGCTTTATCGTGGATTTCATTGTAACGTCACGAAGTTTGTTTAAATTTTCTCATTGTCCCAACATAATTAAGTAGACATGTTTAACAAATCTAAATTTCAAAAGCTGTTATTGTTGAGATTTGTTTTGAGACCGGTGTGTTTTATGGTGATTTAAAGTTTTGACCCTGACCGCCAAGGATTTTATTATAAGTTTATATTGAGCATCGTGCTTGCTTCTTCTTCTTTAACAAACGCAACGATTTACGGATCTCCCCTAATGATGGACACCGCAAATTAACGGCAGGTGTGCGCCAATGAAGAGATAATACCTACATAATAGAAGTACATTCCATTTATATTTTAATGCAAACCGATGTCACCAAATGACAATTCCAACTTATGTTCATTGCTTTTCTTGTATTGTTTGCAGAACGAGGTGAGCACGTATGGGTTCGAGACCCCGAGCAGGGGCGCGTGCCGCCATCTCTGGCATTGCTGCAGCGAGCAACATGCCTTCTTCCGACTGCAGCCGACTCCGCAGCAAAACAGAAGGTGAGCCAACGCAGATCCTTCATTTAGTTTTTTTTTCTCAAATTTTCTTTTTATTTGCTTTTTGTTTTTGTTTGTTTTTTTTTCCTTTTCTTTATTTTGTTACTTGTCTTTCTTTTCTTGCTTTTCTTTCTTTTATTTCCTTTATTTCCTTTCTTTTCTTTCTTTTCTTTCTTTCTTTTCTTTCTTTTCTTTTGTTTTCTTTCTTTTCTTTCCTTTCTTGCTTCTCTTTCTTTTCTTTTTGTTTTTCTTTTTCGTTTTTGTTTTTCGACTTCTTCTGCTTTAGAGGGCAAGATTTTACTTCGCATAACGCACCAGAATCACATTTTTGAAGTTTTATTGAATACCATTCATAAATTTTTTAAACATTTTCGCATTTATTTCTAGGCATACTACTACTCTTTGTGGGGTATGTGGAATTAAAATACTGACCTCCTCACATCTGAAATAATTTATTTATTGTTACTATTTAACTCTCATAGTTATCATCTGATTTTAGTGTTCGCCAGAGCGGGCGATCTCCTCCGGCCTTCACCCGTGTCCCCTCCAGACGGCTGATGCGGCGCAACCTAGATTCTAACCAAAGTAAGTATTTGTGAAAAACGTTGTTTCCATTATCAATTTCTCCACAGGTTTTTTTTTACATTAGCTCCACACAGGAGGACCTGTGGAAAAAAATTCCCTGGGGGCCTATGTCATCTTTTGTTGTTGCTGTGTAGAGGGACTCATTCTCGGAGTTGCTGTGTGTAGGGTCTTTTGGGGAAAGGAAGGAGAGGAAGTTCTGGGAAGGAAAGGGGTATAAGGGGTGCAGAGTAGATTCCTATCTGGAGTTAATGTGTCCATGACTGAATCCATCCCTTCCACTGCGATGCAAGGCAATGGGTCGAGAGAATCCGGCTAGGTTAGGTCTCCCTCAACCAATCTCTTCCGATCCGGCCCGCCACGCAGTGGGTGGGCAAACGCATTGACCACCAAGACCTAGATCCACACAGCATCCCCAAAGATGACATAGGCCCTGAGGGAAATTATCCTCAGGGCCTTCTGTGTGGAGCTCATAAAAAAAAACCCAGACAGACAATCGAAGTTAGCATGTTTGTTAGATTTGATTCTGCCTTAAACACATTTGTACCTTTTTTCAGTTTCAACCATAGAAGTACGAGACTCGCAAGATCTGAAGCCCATCTCAATACCGCAGCCTGCTTTATCGTAAGATATTATTTTTTTATCAGTTTGCTATTTCTTTACTTTTTACCATGACAATGCCTTTACCTACTAGTAATATCTGATAAAATAAATTCTTCTGTTTTAAGATCAATAATTAAAACCTCTGACGCATGAAATATTACATACATCGTATCACTGTAGTACACCTATTTATAATATCCCTTGCCTTTCAAATATTTATTTTCAGGTTAGAATCCCCTTACCGATCGACTTGCAGCATTCCTGCCGCCCTGGGCTCCATGAGGCGCTCCGATTCACCCCGCTCCACGCGCTCAGCACCCTTCCCGCGCCCCCCGCCCCGCCAGGGCCTCTATTCGGGGCCACCATCGCCCCGCGCCGCAGGGGCCCCCTCGCAGACCTCCACCAACAGGCTCCGATCTAGCTCCATAGACAGTCACAGCTCTAATGATTCTCGCTCTTGCAGAAGGTAACAAACCTAATTATGCTGCTCAAAAATTCCGTAAAATAGTCAAGCTTCACATTAATTTTATGCCAGATGTCGAGATGTCGACTATTGTCTTAAACTACCAACCAAAATCAAGCTTCACACCATCTTTACTCATATTTAGCTTATATGAGTCAGACGTTTAGTTTCTCATCTCAACATATTTTGTCTTAAACTTAATTTAAAGAAAACTCATACAGCACTACCGTAAATAGTGTTCTTTCTCATCTTTCGACAGACAACTTTTTCGGTAAAATATGAATCACCTACCTTCAGTGGGTTTTTGCCATGCCCGCCTAAATGTGAGTTCAATTTTACTTATATAAGTGGTTTTCGTGATTTCCAGACACCGACAGCGCAGTCGCCGAACATCAGATGCTGAGAGTGAGGTGTCTCGAGGATCGGGCCGTTCCCGGCGAAGAAGGAGGCATCGTTCCCGTCACAAGGGAAAGGACTCTGCGGATGAAACTGACTCCAAGCACAGATCCTCCAGTAGAAGAAAGTATGATTCTATTCAATATTATGCCAATAATAATAATAATTGAATAATTTGTATAAAGACGTTTTTGTGAAAAATCACCTCAAGGGCGCTGTGCTATTTTATATTCTACTTGCCCACTAAAACTTTGGTTTCCATTCCTCATTTTCTGTTTTTTCCATTACTAAAGTTAAAAAAACCTGAAATACCAAACATTTCATCTTCACCGATTATTTCACAAATGTTTCCTGCAGATACTGTTAATGAAAAAAATTAATAAGGATATTACTTACGGATTTCTGATGACAGCTAGTGGTGAAACTACTCTATATAACCGCCTGAGCGATAGAAATGTCTGGGTATTCTGTTTTCAATTCGGCCACATTTATTACAAAATCATGTACTTCCGAATATTAATACGGAAACATGAACTGCTTGGTGCGTTTTAAAGCCAATGATTGAATCCACAAAGATTTCTCTGTTTATACCATATTTTTAGGTTCCGAAAAAAAAATTATTAAATTTATAATTCATGAAAATTACCTACCCAAAGTTGAGTAGACATTGCTCCAGTGGCTAACTATTCAAATAATTTCTCTTCCTCACAGTAGAGTAGCGTGCCTTGGAGGGGTCCTGTATCAAAATTAGTTGGGGGGCCCTAATGAAGGATAAAGCTTTCTCACAAAAGAAACAAAGGCCTCTGTAGCCCGGGGGTAGCTACGCTACTGCTTCTTCATGAGCCTTGTGGCTCTAAAAAATTTCTCACCTGAAGGAGCAGGCCCCGAAAAGCACAGATCTGTTCAGTCAGTTCATCCGAGGTTGGAAATTGTGATGATAATTAGTTGTTACCCGGAAATGACAAAATGTAACAAAAAAGAAAGAAAAATAACAGGATGCAATGTAGATTCACTTTAAAATATGGCCTGCAACATTAAGTCATTTCAAATATATATGTTACTGTAAAAGCCCGTAATACGGTAAATCTTAAGATTTTCTAGTAAATCCTAAGATTTATCAACTTTTAATGTTGGTAAATCTTAGGATTTACTAGTAAAACCTAAGATTTACAAATTTACGGGCTTTTACAGTAGCATATATATTGTAAGTAGTTGCCTACTTAATCGCATGTTTGAATTTAAAAAGATTATTTTTTAACCACTTGATTTCCTCAATACATTCAGTTTCAATTTCGAAAAGTTCATGCTTGGATAAACATACTCACAAAGGAAATTATATTGTACCTAGTACAGACCCGTGAAAAAGTCAGTTCCAATTTTGAAAATGACAAAAAAAAATTCTGTTAAAATATAAAATGTATTATAAGTAGGAACCTACTTTATCGCTTTCCTGAATTCTTCACACAATCAGTTACAATTTTCAAAATGACACTTAAATTGAAAGCAATAGGTTCATTGAACCAGATTTCACGCAGGACTAATGCACAGACAACCGAAATGAGTAAGTTTGATAATAATAATAATTTTTAGATAGTGTAGAACAGTAATTTGATATATTTAACTTTCCAGAGAATACGAGTTGGTGGAGTCAGGTGGGCAGTGGAAGGAAGCCCAGCGGAAGCAGGCGGCTGCGGCAGGGGCTGGGGCGGTGCAGCAGGCCAGCGTCAGGCGAGCGGCCACTTCCACGGAGCCGGCGGATCCCTCGCAGGCTCAGCACCGCTCCTCACACAGGCATCGCAGGCACAGGAAACATAGGTAAACTCACTTATTTTGTCAAATATGTCGATTACCAAAAATTATTTTCTTTCTTCATGCAGTTTATTAGTTTTAAATTACTTTTTAAACTGATCTGCGCATGTGTGATCCATCGGCGACTATTCCCGTACTCGCATTATGTCATCATTAAGTTTTCCAAAACACGTACAGTGTGTCAAAACGTGTCGCGTGATGGGATAGATTGCTTGTGTGAAACCAGAAGCAGTTTTGTAGATATTTTATAACTTACTAGCTGGTACCCGGCATGCATGCAATGCCATTCAAATTCAAAGAAATAAATTTATTCTCCTTGCAGTCCTTTCCCGTGTGTCACTGTTCACCTCCCGAGACCCCTTCCCTTCCTGCATTCCCCTCCCACCTTCCCCGCCTTCCCCCTCTCTCATTACACCTCCCGCAAACCCCAACTCTCCCGTTCCCCTCCCCCTCCTGCCTTTCCTTCCTGCCGCAAAATTTTATGAAAAACAAACATTTTCATTGCCGGATTAAGGGGGCATTCAAGTATTCCGTAATGCAATTTTTGAAGATTTTTGACCCCCCCTCCCCCCCATGTAACGCGCTGTAACGTTTTTCCGTCCTCTCTCCCCCCCCATTCCCCCTAAACGTTACGTAACGCCCAAGTGACAATTTTTACCTGAATGTCACAATTAAGTTGCGCAAAGTACTGGAAAGTCGCTTAAATACCTTTTTTCTTGTTTTAATCGCGTTTGCGGTAATAAATAAAACACGAGATTTCGAGAACGAAAAGGGTTGCCAAATTGGAAGATTTTAATTCCCTATTTTTTTTTATCTAAATAAAGAAAAAACATGTTACGTAACGCGTTGTTCGAACACCCCCTCCCTCCCTTCGTAACGCACAATAACGTTTCACAAGACCCCCCCCCTCCCCCAAGTGCGTTACGTAATACTTGAACGGCCCCTAACGTACTTTAAAAAAAAAAGAAAGACAATATTAATGATTACGCCAGTGCTTACCATTATATATAGCCTATAAACTCCGTAAGCGTTCGCACAACATATTATCAAAGTTTCATCAATTAGATGAACTGTATGGTAACGCATAAAGTACGAATAAACCAACAAATATTGATTTTTATACAACGTGTCCGGAAACTCGTAGTACAAGCGGGAAACTGGTGAATCTACATCACGTAGAGAACCCAAAAAAAATATTTTTTTCGATCTCAGCATTTTGATTTTAATATTATTTTTTTTCTATTTTTCCATTTTTTCGGCAACTAAAGGGTTAAAAAAAACTTTTGAGCCCGGTTTACCCTTCGATGCATTTTATAAGACATTACATAGCTGAAATGAACCCCCTAGTGAACAATTTTTTCAAATTTAACCAAAAAAAATCCAACTTCGGACCCGATTTACTCGAAAACGAAAGCTCAAATCAAAAAAAGTTATTCCACAAAATCGACTCAAAATGTGATGTGGAGTCTCCAGTTTCCCGCTTGTACTACGAGTTTCCGGACACCTTGTATATAAGAAGATAATTTCATTACTTTTTGTCCTTCTATGAAAGCTATTCACACTGTCTTTTGAAAATTCCCACGGTTTTTTTATTATCTTTGCATTATGCGATCATAAATTGTAGGTCGAGATCTCGTTCCCCATCCGAGAGTAAATCCTGGCTGCCAACGGAGCTAAAGCAGCATCTGGAGTGGGAGCTAGTGGACACGGAGGGGATGAGTGCAGACCAGTTGAGAGAGATCCCCTACACCGTGGTGCAGACCAGCCGAGCCCGGCAGCTGCGACTCAAGTCCGGGAAACACAGGTGGGTTGGTCATTCAAACAGTCATGTTGATTTAGTTGAGAAACTAACAGATGTCATTTAGAGGTTGGTTTTAGTTTTACGTTCAGGGCGGCAGAAGAATGTTAAGGATAAAAATTAATTATTCTCTTAAAACTTACTCTTTGAATGTGACACTTTTCTTATGAATTGTGACATGTTATTTTGTGTTTTATACAATTCGTGCCTTTGTTCTAGAAGTGGAGAGAATCCAAACGATAACGAAGACCCTACCAAAAATTATTCCAAAAATTCCAACATGGCGGATATCATGAACTGCAATGGAGGATCCATCCGCTCCGTATCCAGCACCATCAGCTCCGGCAGAAACAGCAACAGCAAGACCAGTGAAAGGTTTGTTTAAGCTCTCAATCATAATCCTACTTATTTACACGTGTTTGTTAATGTCGTATGACAGGCCGCTAGCAATAACACTCCACACAAGGTTTTTTTTTTTAATTTTCTTTATTCTTTGCTTTAATGGTTATATAATTTGTGGATTGTTCGACCACCATGCTAGGCACGTGCCCATGTTATGGTGCATATTGGATATTGGTCGATATTGGATATTTTTTTTTATTAATATTCTTTATTCATTTTGTTTATTACAGGTTTGTTTTACATTGTTTTTCGACTACCAAGCTAGGCAAATGCCCGTATTATGGTAGCCGAGATTCATAAGATGTTATATTAAGTATAGAATATTAAGTATAATCATCCATATATGTAGATGAAAGTACAAACATGTAGCATACATATTAAGGAAAATATTCATACTAGTATTTGGTACAGATAAGGTTTAAATTCCCGCTTAACACCAGCCTCCTGTTTTGATTTATGCAAGAAAAAAACTTTGCCAAATAGCTTATTTTACTTTATTTTGTAAAGTTCATACACAAACATATCGACGGCAGAAAGGCTAATTGACGTAACCAACATTCTGTCGATTTTCACTTTTTGATGCCATTTTACTTGAAAAAAAAAACTGCATCGATCTGTGTACTCGAAGTTTATATATTATGAAAATTTGGAAGTTTACCCCCTTAAAATACCTACTGTTTTTTGCGGAAGTCCGACCAAAAATTGACGTAAGTGATGGAAAATCCGACGTTTTTTAATAAAATGCGTATCCAATGTTTTTGTTTTTATTTACTATGAAAAATTATATGGTTACGTCAAATAGCCTTTCCGTGTTTTAGGAAACATTTTTGCTTACGGCAAACGGCTGACTAAAGTTTTAAGTTTTATTTGGTTACATTAATCCTATAAGTTGTGCCGCATCGAAAGTTTTTAGTAACATCATTTTGCAAGTTTAAAAACTTTATTAAAAGTTGAATACTATCACGGATTTGAAGACTTTTATTGTGTGGAGAATGTTACACTGTTTTAATCGAAAATGCGTCAATCGAAAACATCGTGTTATTGCATCCTGCTTCGGCGTTCAGTGCGCATCCGACCGATGCAGGGTGAACGTGAAGAAGTAAATTCGTGGGTGAATATTTGTGCTCATGGTCATTGTGAATGGTCTCGTACGATAGGGGTCGATTAGTAAATGAGAAAAAAGCAGGTCTGCCGACCCGCAGTCTGGAAAACGACGGAATCTTCCGAATCCCGTCCGTTCCACAGTGCTTACGCGTGCCCCGCTAGCAACGACTAAATCAAATACATGAATGAAACCAACGAATTATTGTAGTCTATATCACCCCATTGAAGAGTTCTTTGATCGGCCGATCACCGACCTGGACGTTTTTGGTGTACAATTTTTTCAATATATTTTTTAAAAAAATTTCCTATTTATTTTTTATTATTTTTATTTAATTATGTTTCTAAAAACTTCGATTGCCATATTTAAAAAAAATAAGTGATGCATATAAAAAAAGTAATGATATAATGACGACGCTATTTAAATAGAGCTTAAAAAAAATAAAAAATTATGTGCATAACTTTATTTCTGAAAA
This sequence comes from Limnephilus marmoratus, assembly GCA_917880885.1. Classification (NCBI taxonomy): domain Eukaryota; kingdom Metazoa; phylum Arthropoda; class Insecta; order Trichoptera; family Limnephilidae; genus Limnephilus; species Limnephilus marmoratus. The sequence goes on along the minus strand of OU862910.1, from coordinate 17,233,455 downwards.
AATGTCAGTTGCGAGCTGTCAACTTATTGCCTTCGATATGAAAAAAAAACGTTTGTTAAAAGAATATTTCGCCGTACCTCCCATTACAAAAATATTATTTTAATTTAAATTTGGTTACATCAACTAATTGTAAGTCTGATTCCCTTTGAAGAGGCTTACACCATGGTTTTAGGAGCTACAAATAACACAAAAGAGGTTACGCCCTTTTGCCTTTCCGTAAATTAATCGCACACCGAGCTTCTCATACTAGATATTGTTGGTTACAGCCAAGCAATCGTAAAATTTTCACAAAAAATAATGGATGTAACCACCAAAATCATAATTTTTTTAAATAATTACATAGATCTAATTATATTGGTAGAAACATATACATTATTCTGTTGTTCATTGTAAAAATCAACGAGATAGGGGTTACCATTACTGTTTTCTGAATTTTTTTTTTGTTTTTTCGACTTTGCCGATAGTAGAGGATTTGCTGGTTACGTCAATTAGCCTTTCTGCCGACGATATGTTTTATAATCATTTTCTAAGGAACTTAATTTCATTTCGACTATCACATTGTTGCATCGGAAACTGTTTACAAATTACAGCTTCAATTGCAACAGGAAAATGGACTGTAAATTAAACTAAACGAAAACGAAAGTGGTGTTTGTTGAAATTGGGTGATTATATGTGTACTGGGAAGATAGTGGATTAAGGAAGGAGGAAACCAAACACTTGCCTATGAGAAGCCGCAATGCAACACAATCACAAATAGTTTATTTACTTCCAGCGCAGTACCTCGAGGTAACTAACGCCAATACAAATAAATATAACACGAACAGTTGTATTTTCGCTGTGTTCATAAATGAGATTATGTATAACAAAAAACAACAACAAGTTGCTTCCTTCCAATGTCACAAAAGCTTCAGGTTTTTTCACAAAAGCACTTCAATTCAGTTGTTTGTATTGTTCTCTTTTCAAATCCTTTCTTCAGCAAGGTGATATGGTTAGGGAAGGTAGGAACTGGATAAATGATATTCCGGTAGGAACTACGCAAATTATCATTTCGAAATCAAACACACACTATACAATAAAACCAAATCCGAAAAGGGGTTTTGTGAGTAGGAGATTGTGAACTTTAAAGCTGTTTCCATGGTACTTTATTTTTTTCTGGGCTTATAAAAAGACATAAAAAAGTGGTCAATTATTTTTAAGGCTAAGATGTGTTCTACTCGCTGTATTTAATTAAAGATCCTAAAATATTTCTCAGCAATCAAATTTTCAAACAAAAAACACAAGATTTTGCATTACTTCGTATACACCACCATAATTAATAAATCATGTGACAAATTCCAGGCGACTCAAAGACCTTACAAGTAAGGACGTGTCCCCCTCGGTCGGGGGGGGTTTGACGGGCAGAGGGAGTCGGGCGGCGGCAGGACCCGAGACAGGCGGAGGCACGCGCCCTGTGGCGTCGGCCAGCAACAGTTCCAGTGGTGAGCTTATCGCCAGCGCCAGAGTCTCCCATGAGCACACCGACTCGGGGCTCGGAGCTGATCAGGACTATGCTTACTCATCTGAAAGGTAATTCAATAGATAATTCTGATGTGGTTAAATTTTTTAAGCCTGGTTAGCTAAACTTCGTCAAAATGACGATTGTCAAATGGAAATCTTACCTCTTTATGCTTCTACCGAGAGTATAGCTGTCACACGTGTCAACTTAGTGTGCTGCCAGACATGTGTGCTTGGCATTTGTGTTTGGCAATGTTGTTGTTGTTGCTGTTGTCAGTAAATTCTACTGACTACTCGTCATTTTGTCGAATGCTTAATTCCAATGACTTAATAAAGAAGAGTGGACTTGTCTTAAGGACGAAACGTTCTCTTCAATCGTGATGGAAAAGTAGTCGCCAGGATGGCGGCCGACGCATATCATTTCCACGGTTATCAACAGATATCATTCAGTGGCTTGACATTGAATGGGCATTTGGGGGCAACATTTATTTTTTTTACTCATTAATATATTCATGACGAAATACATTTTTTTTTTTTAATTTTTTTATATAAAAAATATAAAAAGTCATATTTTTATTTTTTTATTTATAACTTACTACAATATGAAGCAATCATTTAAGAGGAATAAAATACAGGCAGCAATTCCACCTGTTCAAAATGTGTTAAAAATTTGTAGTGTCATTTGAATCTCATACCTCAATGCACACCACAAAACAAATCGTACTACATAATGATTACGTTTAATTTCCAATGTGTTGCAAATCGAGTGACATTACAACAAAAATTCACGAATGCGGTAATTCATTCACACGCATACCTCACACTACAAAATAATGCACATCATAATGTAAAATGATCAAGTTTGTGTTTACAAATGTACTGAAGATTGTATGGCATTCGTAATTCATTCACATGTTTCCTTTCAAAATGATAAAATGATCAAGTTTGCTTGTTTGTTGACAATGTGTTGCAGATCGAGTGACAGCGCCAAATGCCCGATGGCGGGCGGTCCGAGGCAACAGCCGGCGCTGACCCCATCCGTGAGTAGTCACCACCTGAGGCCGGGAGCGCCCTACTCCCACCCCCCTCCTCCCACTCCCCACTCCTTGTCGGCAGACCTGGCCGCTCTAAGCCTCACGCGGCGCAAGCCCCCCATTAACCCCGCTGTAAATAAGCACTCGGTGCAGCCGTCTAACACACCCGGGATGTCGGGGAGCGCCTGGGGCGCCGGGGGGCGCGGGCGCAGCGGGGGCAGCCTGCGCTCCCTCGCCAGTGTGGCCAGTGTACAGTCCGAGGGCCGGGCCACCCTCAACAAGCACAGGGGGCCACTCTACTTTGTGCGCGGCGACGCGTCCTATGCTTATAATGTGAGTGGGCTACTTACTTGCCTGTTTCTATTCTATTCTTTCATCCGAGACAAAAATACTTGTGCGCATTTCTTTTGAGCCAGTCACACACAGTTAGTATCCCATATAACGTTGACTATAGTTTACTTGAGAAAAAAGAGCATACATTCTGTTCAAATATCATAATTCTTTCTTAAACAAATAATCAGTTGCATTAGCCTGTCTCTTCTAGGAGTCGACAGGTCTAATATAAATTGGCTATATCAGTATAGATCACACTAATTGATTTATTTTAAAAAACAAAGATTTTGAAAGACTAAAAGTCCTTTGGTAAAAGAAACCATCCCTGTAAAAGCGTTGTTTGTTAGTTTTTACAGTGATCTTATAAAACATTGTGCCATTTGTAAATCAGATCTGCCCAAAACCAACATACAGTTGTTGTTATTGCAGGGGTGATCTCAAGTGGTATTGTTCCAAGACAATTTTTTTTTAAATTTTCCTGTAAAGGTTTTCTTAATAAATTGTCTAACTTTATTTCTTCAGCAGTATTTTTGTCTGGGATGAATGAAACAAACACTGAATTTTCATATTATTACTGAAAACACTTTTACCCTGAACAAAGTAGTGTTAAATAATTAAATAGTTGCCAGCTTATTGCAAAATTTAAGCTTAATTAAGTAGATAGACATGGTTCTGGTTTAGATACAACATTACTTATAAACATAACACTAATTACAAAATATACCGTAGTACGAGGTATACCAAATAGAGGAATATCGTAAATTTTATGAATTATTATTGGTAATGGGTTACTTTTGGTAATGGAGTTGTTCATTGTAGATTATGAAATTGTTACAAAAACAAATGTATTCTACAAATCAAATTAGGGAACGTACCCATACTACGTGACCAACTTCTTGCAATTTTTAACCCCCCCCCCCCCCCCCCGGTGACCAAAATCCTAAGCAACCCGCCGCTCATTTGTATGGAGCGTGACATTTTGAAGACCCCCCCCCCCTAAACGTGTCACGTAGTATGGGTACGTTCCCTTACATATATTTTATCACAACTACTCACATAACACTGACCATATTCTCATTATAGCTAATAAGTTCTCTAATCCTTTTCTATAATCTGAACAGAGACACGCATCCAACAACAATTTTGTTGATTCCGGAATATTCTTGACAAGCCATAGACAAAATGGTGGCAGTTTACGCAGCAGTACCAGCCATCACGCAGACTTCTATAACGTGAATAATAGAAGCAATAACCCAGGCCACTCCACCCTCAATAGATACATGGATGCAAATGCAAATGTCAAGAGGCACGGAGGCCATGCCACAGATAACAGCCTTCAAATTATTTTGAAGCCATTAATTGAGAGTACTCAGTAAGTTCAATGACTGCAATATTAATGTATGTATCGTAATTCGTAATATAAAGTATTAATTACATTCATTTATGTACCTACTTTCACAATATCCTCATTCAGAAAAAATCGTTAGTATTGTGGCAGTTCCTACTTTCAAGGTAAATTTAATTGTTTCTGAGGACTGGCAACGGGAATCTAGGGAACTGCCACCAAATACTGTAGACTGGTAATACATACGTCCAATTTCTGATATTTTCCATACAGTGAAATCGGTGTTGCCATCTTGACCGATTTCTCGTCATATCTGGCGGAAGAATTTTGTGTCTAACAGGATTTACAGAATGATGGATATTTTACAAAATAAAATAAAAGAAGTCAAAAATTTATTTTAAAAAATTTTGGTAACCGACTTCACACTATTGGGTTAGTATTAACAGTTATAAGCCTCGCCACCCGGGCTCTGTCGGTAATGTTTTAGAAAGGGAATAAAATATTTTTATAATTGTGAGAATTTTCCTTTAATTTCTTATTTTTCGAATTCACTTTTTTTGCTTAACATAATATCACAATTCTCGTCATTAATTCTATTTATATATTATATACATTATTGGGGACAATTAAATATTAATGTAGGTATTTTTAAATAATTTATTAGTCATTGCAAACATCAGGCGAATTTTCTTTGATTTTTTTTTTGCATGACCTCCACACAGGAGGCCCTGAGGAAAATAATTTCCCTCAGGGCCTATGTCATCTTTGGGGATACTGCTTTGATATTAAAATCTAGGTTTAACATTTTTACATAAACTTTAATATAATCATGTAAATTGGAATTGGGAAGCGCTACGATAGTATAGCATGTTGCCAGTATTTTGGCGAAGCCGAACGTATTAATAGTTTACAGTATTTGGTGCCTCAATAGGGTGTCATTTTTTCCATCCTTGTTTTATATGCTGAAATCATAGTTCAGCCTAGCGATTCTACATATTTTGTGGGGTCATTATCGAGATAACGGACGTGATCTCCCGTCAGATTTGTGTGATTTATTTGCCTTTTCTATGTACAACGTATATTAAATGAATAAATAATCATGCATACTTGCAGGAATTCGTGTTTAAAACGATCTAAACTAAAATATGTGACAGTAAATACAGGCAGGGTTGTTGTTTAGTGCTTTTAATCTATTGGGTACTAAATACTCTACGGACCAGCAAAACATGCAGCTTCTTGCAGTTTTATTAACTTTTTTAATTCAAACTTCATATTTTATCGATGGTTGATTAAAATTTCCATTCGTTCAAAATGAACAAATGAGGAATTTGATCAACTTTTCATTCCAACTCTTCTTCTTCTGCTTGAAAATCCCAGGTATAAATGTAAGCGTTGTCTGTACACTCTTACTTAAAGAGTTTCTATACATTTCCAGCTCCTTCAAAACTAAAAATGAAAAATAGTCAAATTTAAATTTTCATTATTCTAACCGGAAATTATCGGCAAAACATTTTATACCTTTCTGAATACTTATGTAATAATCTTAAAAATCTATGTAAACTTTTAACTTCTCAGGCGACATTAGTACCAATCGGATACGGTATATCTCATAATGTATCCGTTGAGTGCCGGCGCATCAAATTGGTAATCTGAAAACAATACTTTCTGTTTGTGGGATTTTTACCCTTGGCATACCACAGAGCTCGGAATTTCAAATTCATTCATCCAATTTCACAGTGAAATTAAATACAGTTAATACTCTCTTTGAAACTATTGCTATCTTTACTTGATCGAACAAATAATGAAAAATCATAATTCATTTTGATAATAATTTAATTTTTCTATATAAAATGAATATTGTATAACTAATTTGTAAAATCCTTGCAGTTACGTATCGTCGTCCACATTACAACACCTCATATCTCAAAAAATTATAAGACAAACAAATGTTTTGACCAATCACCGCTCCTTTTATATAACGTTTTGGAACAAAATAATTGGTACTTATAAATGATTAGCAGTTTATTAGTATAAAATTCGTACAAAAGCTTTATTTAGTAATGAAAATTTAAAATTTATAATTTTTGATGCTCTTATAATTATTTGTGTTTTATTATTTGAAGAAAGTTGAATAAAATATTATATATTTCTGGCATAAGAACAACGCATATCTCATTATTGCTGTACATACTGCCAATGTCATTTAAAATGCCTACCCATATGTTTTTAATGAAAAAAAATACTTCTTCAAATAACTGATCCGTAAATAATAGACCTTTTTTTCAAAGTTGTGCTATTTTTATTTAACCGGCCAGCAACGTAAGGGAACTTACCCATACTACGTGACACAATTTTTGCAATTTTTTACCCCCCCCCCCCCCCCCCCCGGTGACCACGTGTAGTATATTCCAAGACCCCCCCCCCCCCTACAGTTTTTACGTAGTATTTCATAAATATGGTTTCGAATCATTTTTTTCTAACAAAAAATAAAAAATGCATTATTTGGCTTATTTGTCTTTATTAATACGGCGCTTGCTGCGTGACAGCAAGAGTGCATGCATTACAAGTGGAAAAAATATTATCAAGATAATTTATGGAAACGAAAGTCTTGTTATTTTTATAAACATTTTTCATCTCAATCATCTTCAACAAACACGTTCCCTGAACTTTTTCACTTATTTGAATGTTCGAGAAGTTTGCGGATTGGGTAAGGAGTGGAAATAAAAACCAAAATTATTTTTGCTTTTCAACGTATTCACCTACTACCCTAATACATTTTTCCGATCTTTAAATTAACTTAAAGGAACTTTATAACAGCGCGGAACTCAATTTTCTCCACATTTCACATTTCACAAGCGCTAATAACACAAAGTTTTCGTAAAATATTACAACATAAGCGAATATTCGCGAAATTTCGGAGGGGTTAATAAACCAAACGCTTATTAAAAACTCGTATAAAATGAGATATGCGGTGTTATAATGTGAGCGACAATATTCTTTATTGAAAGAGGTGAACGATGATGGTTTTTTTAATAATTTTTTTTTGTATTATTTCCGTTTCTCTGTATTATATTAGGTTGAATTTCAAATAATATTAATTAATATATAGGTATGTGATTTAATGGTACTTCAATTTATGTATTTTGTAATGTGGACTAGTGTACATAAATAAACAATGCCATACCACTTCAAAATACATAATTGAAGTGCTAAATAATGTTCAATAGTAAATCTGGTGTAAAAGAAAGTAGGTATTCAAGGCTTATTCATTTAAATTATTCACGCACATAGTCATGGTGACTGGTCAAACTTGCTAGATGAGCACTTTCCTGTAACATGTTAAGATAAGGTTAATTCTATACTCTTCTAACTACATAAACCCGTGTAGTCTCCGCTATTGGTAGAAAAAAAATGCTTCAATTAACTCATTTTTCCAGCGATCCAAATCATTCCCCTTTCCTTCATTATTCAATTGTTTGAGTTGAATAGCATCTACAAAATGTCCACATGGAATATTATTCAATGCTGAGACCTCTACACGGCTACAGTACTTACTACATCTGATACTACATAAGGAGAGACCATAACAGGAACTCCAAAGAAACTGAAGGCCTCCCAAAATTATTCTGAAATGATTATTCAGGCATCCCCTCTGTTTCTCTATCATATAAAAAACTTTTTTTTAAGTTAGACATGATGAAAACTATTTGAATGACAATTATTTTATTATATTATTATCTATGTAAGTTCAATACCGCGTATGAGCCATTTAAATAATTTCAAAATACATATACACAAGCACAATCCACTTTGATCGCACCATTAAAATTTTGAAATAGACCAATAGACTTTTTGCACTTGGCTAAAGTCAATACCGTGAATGAATCATCCCCATTAAAGAAGCAAGCGAGACTGCTGAGATTCATTACTTCAGATACAATACAAAAATAATCCGATGACAATATTGCATATGTGAACAATAGTAAAAAAAAAGTTAAAAAAAACAGGATTACAAAATAAACAGCACTCAATTTTTAATTATTTTTTTTATGACAAAATTGTAATGTTTTCCGTTCCTCCTGAACATTTTGACAAATGGTTCTACTGCAGTATTGAACTTACACCGACGATATGTAAAACAGATATTTATTTATTTTACTCACAAAAATAATGAAAAGATTAACTTTCGATGTTTTTAAAATGAATTTATGTAATTCAGCAATACTTTGTACAGCAGATCCCCGCTCTTACAATTATTAATGATTTTGGACATTGACCAAGCTGACGTGTTTTAACTAGGTTGCAATCATTATCTTTTGTAAAATGAAATTTATGAATGATGCTAGGTCTCTAAATCTAATTCAAATAAATATGCATAATTTATGTATGCAGTATTTTATGGTATGAAATCATAACAAAGGCATTGTCATGTTTTTTTATTGGAAATACATTGAAATCCGAGTTAATAGAAAATTCTTGGGTTAATTTGATATTTTGTCATTTTTCTTCAATTTGTGGTACAAAAAAAAATTGTTTAAGAATAAATTTGACCCAGAAACAAATTTTCTGAAGGGCGTGAAACCTTTACAGAATGCATTAGAGTTGCCATTCGAATCACACAATGTGAAAGCTAATTTTGATACATTCAAGATTTTTGTGATGTGTGTCAAACTAAAAGAATCAGTTCGGGGGTCTGCTGTATATTGTATTTTAAAATCTCAAAATGCATGAAATTATCTTAATAAATATTAAATCTACAACCAAATGATAAATCCAAGTATTTATAATTTAAAACTCTGTCGTATTGTTGTGCTGCTAACATACTATGTGCATGACTTAAACTAATGAAATTGTTTTATACAGACTCCAGGGCAATTGAACGATTTGAGAAAGATCAGCGAGTCTCAATACAGCGTGATGAACCGACACAATGGAAAAATTCCCGGGAAAGGACGGACTGCAGAACACGGAGAAATGAGCACAGAACTCTAGAGATGTTCAGTCCTGCAGTTGGCAATATTCTCGCACTTTTTTTAACAATGATTTATTTTTTGAATAATGTAAATATATATTGCAAAAGAATACCCCGTATTAATTTTTTTTTTGTAGCATTTGTAACTTGTAAATATTTGATTGATGTACCAACAAAGATAATTTTATTTTAATTATTCTTCGAGGCTTATCGTGTCACTTTAGTGGCATCTCATAATATGCTCTGACGAATACATTTTAAGATTAATTATTACTATCAAAAAAACTAAACCAAAAACAACACGGCTTAAATGTATGCATACTACTTTAGTAATATAATATTCGGTTTTAAATCATTTTACAACCTTCGCAAGAAAGGATGATTCTTTTGAAGATTTTAAAATTGTTTATTTATTTTTAATAATATTTTATCGCTTTTGTGGCTTATATATTATATAAGTGTGAGCAAAAAAGTACATTTGAAAATATCTTTTAATTACTTATTGCTAGAGACCTGAAAATTTTGCATTTGTAATAATGCACATTTTTACGACAACTACATGAAATTCACATTTTGGGCAAATAATGCTAAATTTCGTATTTTTAAAGCGATGTTCTGGTATCAAAATAAGAAATTATTACTATACTTTCTAAATATTTCGGTTTCTATAAACATCTTGTTGGCGGGTATTACACTTACACTTCACAGGATGACAGTACCGCGCGTATTTCCAGGCTGCTGCGCAGAAAAGCCCTACATTGGACTGTGCTCTAATCCGATACCTTACTTTTCTGAGCGGTGGCATGGAGAGGCATGCCATACCTTCGTTCCAAAGAGTATGTGTAATACCCGCTAATCAGAGATGGTTGATACCTGTAATGGGTTGTCACTACGGTTCCAGTTACCGGACACCAATGTGGAACTGGTTCTGTATGCAGTAACCGATTCCTCAAAAAGAAAAACCATGGAAGGGTTGGTAGAGAATTTCTGTGAAAAACATTTTCTATCCTGGGGTTGAGGGGAGAGGCGGCTAGAGAAATACGAAGAAAAAGGAACCTCAAAAAGGTTCCCCAAAAATTGAAAATATTGTATTGCTTTTCAAAATTTTACTGATACTTTTTCATTTTTGATAAATTCTCCAAAGGAACTAGTTCTAAAAATAACCAGTTACTAAAAGAAAAAATGTCAATGGTGCAGGAACCGGTTCCTTGTAACCATGACAGTAATATAGGGATGGACATTAAAAAAATACATCGATGTTTTTTCCGATGTAATGCATCGAATGGTTGCATCGATGTTAATACGATGTATTGAGAAATACATCGATGTTTCCAATACATCGATGTATTTCTGATTTCTTATGTGAAATTCCGTATATTTCGGCGGTACAAATCAAAACACGCGTCGCGGAGGGGGGGGGGGGGGGGGTTGTAGAACTTTGAAACAATGGAAGCAGTGCTTCTTATTAAACAAACAGCCCCATATTTTCCGTATCGCTTGTTGGAATATAACAAACCTCGTACTGGCGACGTAATAAAAAATTTCAATGAATAAAGAAAAGTAAAAAAAAAAAACTTTTCGTATTCGATGCATCGAATAAAATACATCGATATATATTCGATGTTGAAGTATTAACAATACATCGCTTCAATACGATGCATCGTTACAATACATCGAGTGTTTATAATACATCGATGTATATCGTCCATCCCTACAGTAATATCGACCATCTCTACCGCAAACAATAATAATATAGAACGCAGGTAAGGGAACGTACCCATACTACGTGACCCACTTTTTGCAATTGTTAACCCCCCTTCCCCCCTTGGTGACCATGTGTAGTATATTCCAAGACCCCCCCCCCTCGCTCTGCAGTTTTCATACAGTAATTCATAAATATGGTTTTGAATCATTTCTTGCTAACAAAAAGTTTAAAAAAAATTATTTGGCTCATATTTGTCTTTATTAATACGGCGCTTGCTGCGTTACGGCAAGAGTGCATGCATAAAATATATTGTAACCAGAACTTAATTTAGATTTCTAGATTGACAATGTGATAAAAACCTAAGCCCCCCGCCCCTCATTGTGACCAAGCATGGTATATTGAAGATCCCCTTCCCCCCCCTGAACGGGTCACATAGTATCGGTACATTCCCTTACCTCACTCGAAAGCATTGCGTACATACGTAAGTACCTACTCAGTATTGTGCATAGAAAAAAGATTCTTCTTCTTTATTCTATGGTACGCTCTGCCACTTTTTTGTTGCAAAGTATCAAAAAGTAAGCACTTGTGTTGCAAAATACTACTTACTGCTTTTGCTGAAAAATAACACAGGTTTTCTCAAAAATTGTACAGAAAATAATGCAAACTTTACCAAAAAACTATGTGAATTTTTGAGGTTCTTACCTATTACTTGTATGCGTAATATACAAAATATTAATATTTTTTGTAGTTGCTCTCGGTTGATGAAAAGTTTTCTGGCATTACGACATAGATGTGGATGAGGTGCATGAGACCAGGTGCCCATCAATGTGCCTTGTAATGCCAAGATAATGAATACCTACAATAGATATTTTTACTTGAAAAACATTTTTGCAAATATTATTACATGTTTACAATAATCTAATTAATTGTAATAATACCTACACCTATTATAAATGTTGATAATTTTAAAAATTATATTAGCACTTTTTATATGATATTTATAATCCACAAAATAATGATTATGTATTATAATGATGTGAACATTGTCTTTGTATTTCCTTCTTTTGATATGTTGGTGTATTCAATAAAAAAAAAATACTACAATCCAAATATTTCATGTTGTTTACTTTCTCGTAAACCAAGAAAATATTACAAACCCTTATACACTTCAGTCAATACCATTATTTATATAAATACATATTTAACTTATAAATTAATGTGTAAAAATGAAATACTTTCATACAATAAATGTTCTGTCAATTTTTTATAAAGGTAAAAAGGATTAGGTAAAATTTTCTACTTGTCGGAATCCTTTATAATCAGCTGTCCAAAATAAATAATTCAAATAAATCGAATTTAATATTGATCTTTCTGTTTATTTCATAACCTTCCGTAAATACAATAAAGTAGGCAAGACATCCAGTTGGTCGCCACCGTCGCCCCGTTGGACATCAGTTTTCGAACCGGGGCAGAAACCCGCCATGAGCCATGTAGTAAATGACCAGCTTCGTACTTAGATACTGTGGCTAGAGAAGATTCTTCAATTTCTTTCAGAGCTTTTTTTTTTACAATCAAACATATAAATTACAATTTTGGCGCCCCTAAAACTGCCGCCCTGGGCAGATTTCCCAGTTTGCTCCCTCCCTAGACCCGTCTGTGCAGCTGTGTGGGAGAAGTATTTAATAAATCACAAAACATGTCTAAGGTAATAACGGCTTATTTGGTACATTGATTCCGAAAGTGGTTTATATGGACCCCCAGGGGTCGATTACAACTTACTGGAGGTCCACGATAGCGAGAAGCAGTTTGGAGATCTTAGAGATTTAAATTGGGGTTAACGTGGAGTGGACTCCCATTTACACCAAGTCGTCATCAATATGCACACATTCCACACGCAGGTCACCAAATAGGCTAGGCGATTTCAAGCAACATTTCAATTTGGAATGGTGGTCTTTCACGACTTTCACCAAGGCAACACTGAAAGTATCTACCACCCAGTGAGACTCTTTGAATTAGATGAAATGATTCTTAACACTTTCCCTGTCATGTCTTAGTCATGATAGTTAACTAAGAGCCAGTTGTTTCACATGATTCATGATTTCAAGATCTATTCAAATTCTATTATTATATCATTAGTTCTGTCACTGCAGTTGGCGTCTTGCGTCATTTCCCTTTGTTTTCAATTGACATCGAAATTCTTTCGAATGTGGTAGCTATCTCGCGCTTTATCGAAGTTTTATTCAATGTAAAAGTGCTCGAGATAACAAAAAACTTATAAAAGTGCTTCCTTTGGTGTAAAAAATATTTAACAAGTGAATTTTGCGTAAATTTTACGGATCGCATTGCGTATTTTGTGAAAACGCGGAACGCATTATTGTTGTTGAACGCCAACGGTTATTTCGCGCAATGTCGAATGTAGAATCCATGAAATCGACGCAAAAACGTCGTATTGATGATACAAACTCATCAGACTCTTCTTCTTCGAGTTCTAATTGTTCTCGGCCTAAGAACAGAAGGCACAAGAAGAGATCGCAGAAGAAAATGCTAAAGAAATTGTCGCGGCAGTTAAGCGATTTGCAGAGCTTCGTGGGTGGTTTGTATATTTATGAGAGCTTCGTTTTCAGGCGAGATGCCGCCGGTGATTCCGACGCGAGCGAATTTGAGGGCTCAGAAAATTTAGAGACCCAAATTGAGCCTACTTGTGGCACATCCGCTGCTCCGGTTTTCCATATGCCGGATCCCACCGTGTCGCTAAAGGAACCGCAAATGAATGCGCCGACGGACGCCATGCTGAAGACGGTGGAGCGCTTGCAGAATTTTAATTCTCCCGGTTGGTGTGACGTTCGCTACGCCAAAACGTTGAAAGAATACGTAGCAGACCCGGGGTTCAAGGAATTAGAGGTGAACTGCGAACTTAATTCCTTCACACCCGCATGTGCCCAACTCATGGGAATGGAGAGAGCCTTTGCAGCAATTTCCCACGTAGCATTACAACAAAGGCAGGTCATCCAGGACTCTATACAGAGCGTCCTAACCTGGAGCTGTCAGCCTGATGCTGAACTCTCACCGGAGACCTTACGAGAGAAATTTCAGGAGGTTTTTGGGGGAAGTATTTCGAAGAACGACGACATTCTTCAGATTGCTTGTGGGAAGCGGGCTGAAGTTATCGAGCATCGGCGTGATCGCATCCTGGAAATGTGTAAAACCCCAGTTGATAGATCAGCTTTGGGGAAAATTCCTCCAACTGTGACTCATTTATTTAATGAAGACAAGCTCATCTCCCAGTTGCAGAGACTTGGTGGGGCGAGCAAAGTCTTCAGGGCTCCGTTTTCGCAAGCAAGAAGTAGCGAAATTTTGTCAAGGCCGAAAAGCGGAACACGAGCAGTCATTCCAACTCAGTGTGCTCCCGCAGGGAATCTGGGTTCCACCCAATTTCCGTCTCAGTACCGGCGGGCAGACCCCGGTCATCATTCTGGCCCTTCCTCCTCTGCCAGCAGAGGACGGAAATTTCGGAGGCCGACGGGGCGTGGGCAGACCTCGCACCGTCGCCGCCGAAACAATTGACAACCAGCCCGGGCGATTTCAGGGAGGGCAATTGCGAAGTTTTTTACAAAGATGGCGTACCGCAGAAGCCCCCGACTTCGCCCTAAAAATCCTCAATGGCTATCGGATCCCATTTTGGTTGAGACCACCATTGACCAGACCCACTCAGGTGAGACTGCATAATTTCTCAACAAGGCACACACCCGATATGGACATGCAAATAAAGGAGTTGCTGAAGATGGGAGTACTGGAACCAGCACCCGTGAACCGAGGCTTTCTCTCCCAGATGTTTCTGGTGCAGAAGAACGACGGGACCCATCGCCCTGTCATCAATCTGAAAGCGCTGAACGATTTTGTGCGAGTGAAAAAGTTTTCCCTAATCTCCCACTTCAAAGTGCCCGATTTCTTGCAACCCGGAGACTATATGACAAAAGTAGATCTGGCACACGCGTACTTTCATATACCGGTTGCAAAGACCCATCGCCGTTTTCTGCGTGTCGTGTACAGAGGTCAATGTCTGCAGATGACATGTTTGCCCCAGGGTTTGAGCAGTTCCCCTCAAATTTTTGCAGCAATAACCAATTGGATCGCAGAGATCCTTCGGAAAAAGGGCATACGAGTCATTGTTTATTTGGACGACTTTCTCCTGGCTCATCAAGACCAAGAAACTCTCCGACTGTAGACACTAGTAACATTGGATTTATTACAGTCCCTCGGTTGGACCATCAACCTAAAGAAATGTGTTCACCTACCGACACAGGCGATAGAATATCTGGGAGTGTCATGGAACACTTGCCTCAATCAGAAGACGCTAACTGGGAACAAGTGCCGCGCAATATGGAAGTCATTGCAAAACCTTATGACGAGAAAGAGATGGTCCCTGAGGGATGCGCAGAGCATCCTAGGACAGCTGAACTTCGCAGCGTTTGTGGTTCCCAGGGGTCGCTTGCACTGCAGGCAGATGCAGCTCCAGTCAATTGCCATGGCAAAGCTCCCACCCCGGAAGAAGGTACCTGTAAACCTTGCAGTATTGAAAGATTTAGAGTGGTGGAGGCACAATGTGAGTACACATTCCCTTATTCATTTCCCCAAAGCGTGCCACTTCATTGCGACAGACGCAGCAGACAGCGGGTGGGGGGCACAGGTGGACGACACTCCACTCTCAGGCTGTTGGACACAACAACAAACCAAATGGCACAGCAACCTAAAAGAAATGTTTGCTATTCTCCATGCATTGAAGTGTCGGAAAGCCAGTTTGAGCAATTCTACTTGTCTCATTCAATCGGACAACAGAACAGTATTAGCATACCTACGCAACGAAGGAGGTACGAAATCAGTGAGCCTCCTTCAGTTGACATATCAGATTCTGGAAGTAGCGGATGCGAACAATATAAGGATGGAAGTGTATTACCTACCGGGACGATACAACGGACTCGCCGATCATCTTTCCCGAGGGACCCTGTTACCCGAATGGCACCTTCTACCTCCAGCGATCGAACAGATATTCCGCTCATGGGGCAGACCCATGGTGGACTTATTTGCGTCCAAAACAGCTCATGTGGTAGAGAGTTACATATCCATAGACCCCACAGACACGGCAGCCCTATATCACAATGCTTTCAGCAGGATTTGGTGCTTCCCACTGGCATGGGTGTTTCCACCACCCTGTTTGATACCCAGAGTCCTGGAACATCTAAACAAGTGTGTCGGTATGTACCTGCTGGTAGTACCGAGGTGGCCCAAAGTGTTTTGGTTGCCAGATCTTCAGTCGAGAGCGCTAGCCCCACCTCGGCAAATAACCAACCTTCTATACAACCTGGTGGATACATCGACAGGTCTTCATCCTCCTCAGATCCAAAAACTGGAGATGGAAGTATGGAAGATTGGGGCTGGAGAGGAGCGCTATATGGATGGACAGAGCATGAAAGAGGTCTCTTCAATGCCGGATGGCGATCTTCAACAATCACGGCATATAAACTAGCATGGAAAAGGTGGGGTCAGTGGTGTGTCAAAAATAAGGTTGATATAACTAATCCATCAGGTTCCCAATTGGCAAGATTCTTAGCCAATTTAAAGCTTAACGAAGGCTTGGCTCCAAGTACCATTGCACTTCATAAATCAGCCATTTCAACATTAACTAACCCTGAGTGTGAATCGCTAAGCAACCATATCTTGGTGAAACAAGTAATGAGGGGTATAGTTAATACTACCAGAAAGAAGAAAGTGTTGCCTATCTGGGACCCGAGACAAGTTAGTTTTTGGTTAAAAGAAAACCTTCCAGAAACAGTTACTCTGTTTGAGGCCTCTCGAAGATGCGCTGTTATTCTTCTGCTCGCATCTGGACGAAGAGTGCACGATCTTACTCTGTTACGATACACACCAGACAGTTTTGTGGACAATGGGGACCATATTATACTTTGGCCAGCTTTTGGATCTAAAACTGATTCCGCAACTCACCATCAGTCAGGATGGAAGCTTAATGCTTCCTCAGACCAAGCTACGGATCCGGTATATTGGCTCCGTAAAGTATGCTCTTTATCTAAAGTAAGAAGACAAGAAGCAAATTCAATACCAGATTTATTTATTTCAACAACGGGCTTGCCAAAACCTGCCACAAGAACAATAATTGGTGGATGGGTAAAAACAGTTCTAAGAAGCGCTGGCATCGACAAATCAGCAGGAAGTACAAGGTCTGCCGTAGCATCATTGAGCTGGTTAGAAAATTGCCCCATTGAAAAGATCCTCGAAAGAGGAAATTGGAAGAGTGAGAACACATTTGCGAGACATTACAGAAAAGAGGTATTGGAAGGAGGTAACTCCCTAACATCGCTATCCCTCACAAATCTGTTTGAACCTATACAAGATTAACCAACGACCTCTCACAATTGACATCAGTTCTGTCACCAAGGCGATAACAAACACTTCTCACATATATAAATATGTTCTGGATGAGGAACGGCACTACATAATGATGGAGTTTTACCTACCATTAAAACTCTTATTATGTTGCCTTCCTCATCCAGAACATATTTAATCCACTGCTTGGTGAGATTACAATTGAAAACAAAGGGAAATGACGCAAGACGCCAACTGCAGTGACAGAACAAACAACCAATCATAGAACGTATTGATGACGCCAAAACAAGGAAAAGGAAGTCAAATTATACCACTAAGACAAGAATAGACGTGTCGTCTCTCTCACATATATAAATATGTTCTGGATGAGGAAGGCAACATAATAAGAGTTTTAATGGTAGGTAAAACTCCATCATTATTATATCATTATGAACCAGTTGCTTCACTGAAATGAAATAATAAGAGAACTTGAATAGAACATGCACCGAACTTGAAAACTAACTTCGAAATTTGATGAATTCTTCCGAAATGAGTTTTCAATTTGAAAATTAATGTCTTCAAAGAAAAAAAATTATACAAGGCTCTAATAACCGCGATCCTACATCGTCAATGCGTAAGTAACACTGCAAATTAGTGCAAATATTACTGGAATCTTTCTCTATTATTCCGAACATTAAGATATAATAATAATTAGTATAATATTACAAAAGTATTATAAATAAACCAGTGGCGTAGCGCGGGTTTCGGCCGCCCGGGGCGGAGGAAAATTTTGCCGCCCCCCCCCCCCTAACTTCTGCAGGTACTTTTTCCGCAGATTTTCAAGGACTGACCGGGGGGGGGGGTAGATATCCTATTTTTTTAATGCCGATTTTTATAATCCTATGTGCCGAGTACCTACTCTTCCAATAAAATCATGCTTATAAATTCTACTACAAATTTATATATAACTGCTCTCAGAAATCCAGAATGGTATGCCTGTAATAGAATTTCGCTTCTTCATCACGCATACGTATGTATGGAATGCAACTCAAATGCAAAGCTTCACTCGGTACACGATGAATCGGCAACTTATTGATATATTGATAACACAAAACTGGTTTAAATTAAAATGAATATGCGGTTTATCAAAACTACACTCAGAACATAAAAATGATTTTTCTTTGATTCTAGCGGCACTTATATTCTGAACACAAAACTGGTTTTAATTACATCTGTATGTGTGAATTAAAGCTACACTCAGAACATGAAAATGGTTTTTCTTTAATTCTGCCGGCAATTGCGTTCTAAACATAAAACTGGTTTTAATTAAATCTGTACGCGGTGAATTAAAACTACACTCAAAACATGAAAAGGGTTTTTCTTTGATTCTGCCGGCATTTACATTCTGAACACAAAACTGGTTTTAATTAAATCTGTTTGTGGTGAATTAAACCTACACTCAGAACATCGGGGCGGAGGAAAATTTCGCCGCCCCCTTATTTGGGTACTCAAGCGGTGAGGGGGGGGGTTTGTATATGGAAATCCATATTTTTTATTTTAACCTATTTATACACGAGCCGGATTTTTTTAATAATCACATTTGACGAGTATTCTTTCAACGAAAATCATGTACATAAATTCTACTCCAAAGTTGATTGCTTGATACTGCGTTAGAATCCCCAAACAATAGTTACACACGCAACAATCAATTTCTCAGAATTTTACAGCATTATGTAACTCAAATGTAAAGCTTCACTCGATGCACGATGAATCTGCAACTCGTTATTTAATTTATCGTTGTATTCTGAACACAAAACCAGTTTGTATGCGGTGAATTAAAACTACACGAACATGAAAATGATATTTCTTTGATCCTGGCAGCACATACATAGTCTGCTAATATAATATTATAACTGAACTTCGAATAAAAGGATGTTTTCCTTTGAATTGTGTCAGCAGATGAATTCTCAAATGGAATTTTACATCCTGAAAATGGTTTAACCCTTCGAATAATAAGAAAAAAATATCTATAAAATTTTGCCTGTCAATGTTTGCGCACAAAATTCCCGGTTCTTCCCTTGCAATGTTCCTTTTTATTAAAACAAAACTGTTCTAAACTCTAGATAAGTAAAGTAATTTTTTCGACTGCTTTTTTTTGCTTCTTCGAAAATTATTGTTTCTAAACATTAAAATTTTCATATTGGAAATGTGAATTGGCTCAAAAATACATGCCTGCAAATATTCGAATTAAAGTACCTAAAATAGAATAAACCTAAAATTTTAAATACAGATTCCTTTTCTTAAAAAAAATGTTATAAAACTGTATCTTAACTTTTTATCGCAATCACAAATTTATTTAAAATTTAATGTGTGGGACATAATTTCACAATTTTATTTTAAGAGGACATAGGTAGAGAAACCCAGAAATATGTCATTTTCAAAAAAGTTTTTAGACGTATTGACTCTTTTCCACAAAAAATTATAAATGGATTTCGAAAGATTGTTCTTTTATCTAGCATAGTTATGTAATAAATTTTTAGAATTTTTTTTAATTTTTAGTATAATAAGGTTATTCCATAGGTCGTTGGCAGATTTGTTAAATTTTCAAAAAAGTTTTTGTATTATACCACACCCATTTCAAATAATGTAATCATGCAGTGAAATAAATCAATACATTATCTAGCAAAGTTATGTATTAGAATTTTAATTTTAGTTTCAATAAAATCATTAAAAAATATGTACGTACATGTGTTTCTTGACGAAAATTGGTCCATTTGTGTATTTATTTGCGCACTTATAAACTAATATATTTCATATTTTTTTACATACTTATTGTGCTAAGACATTATTGACAAATCATAAATAAGTTTGACCGAAAAATAAATTTGGGAAGCATTTAATTTTAATTAATTAACAGCTTCGCATTTGACGATTTTATCATAGCGCCGAAACACAAAATTTCGCAGTTCATTACGGTCCGAAACGTGGCCAGACGAGGACGTGTCCGCGTCGCTCTGAATTACAACAGTTTGAAATAATATTTTGGAAACGAAATGTAAATACATACGAATTCCTTGTTTCACGTTCGTAAAATCTACAGGGTTGACCGAATTTCATTTTCATTGAATATTTTTATGCAAAAAGTTTTATATTTAAAAATAAATGTTTTTATTTGTCCCTTATTATACGATACAAAAAACAAGAGTCCCAAATGCCCCATTTTTTTAAAGTAAAACTTCTTTACGCATGCTCGACACATGGGGTTAACTGGTGAATCGTTACGAAAAGTGGTGATTGTTACGAAAAGTGGTGCTGGTTACAAAAAATGACATGCGAACGGTAATCGATGCGAACAGTGATCAATTGCTAGGCGGGTCGGGCCTTTAGGCTCGCTTGTTATTCGTGTTATTGTTATATTGTTAATGGACTATTTGTCCGTAAATAAATAAATAAATAAATTATATACAGCGGGTACCCGGCATGCATGGGTTCGGAAGTTATGCGCGTACATACATTTCGGCGATTCATTTTCATTTATATACTAGCTGGTGCCCGGCATGCGTTGCTATGCCGTTCAACAAAAAATTGTTTCTCCCTGCGTGTCCTTTCCCATTCGTCCCGTTCACCTTCCGCTTCCCCTTCCTCTCCCGCGTTCCCTTCCCCTCAAACGTTCCCACTCCGCCTCCTCCACCTTCCGACTCCCCACTCCACTCCTCTTCCCCCGTCCCGCCAACTCCCCTCACGAATTCCCTTCCCCCCTCCCAGGTTCCCCTCCCCCTCCCTGGTTCCCGTCCCTTTCCACCCGCGGCACCAATACCCAAGTTCCTATCCCCCCTCCCGCATTCCATACATTCAGTTCTGGTACATTTAGTTTTCAAACAGCTCACGTGCCACCCATTGAATTTTTAGTTTACACATTTTATAATGCCAGAGCTCACCAGTAGTTATATACAAACCTTGTACTGGCAATAACAAACACAACAAAAAAAGAATTATCCAATTTGGTGTAGTCGTTCGGAAGTTATGCGCGTACATACATTTCGGCGATTCATTTTCATTTATTAGCATTTATATATATGCCGGGTACCAACCTTTGCCATTTAATAACGAAATTGTTTCTCCCTGCGCGTCCTTTCCCATTCGTCCCGTTCACCTTCCACCTCCCCTTCCTCTCCCGCGTCCCCTTCCCCTTTCGCGTTCCCACTCCTCCTCCACCTTCCTTCTCCTCACTCTACTCCCCCCCTTTTCCGTCCCGCGATCCCCCCTCCCGAGTTCCCCTCCCCCATCCCATAATCACCTCCTCCCTCCCGCGGATCCCCCTCTCGAATTCCCCTCTCCCCTCCCGAGTTCCCCTCCACCCTCCCGGGTTCCCCTCCCCCCTCCTGCATTCCATACATTCATTCCCGATACATTCAGTTCTCATACAGCTCGTGTGCCACTTATTGCAATTTTATTATACAAATTTCATGATGCCAGAGCTCGTGTCCTTTCCCATTCGTCCCGTTCCCCTTCTGCCTCCCCTTCCTCTCCAACGTCCCCTTCCCCTCTCCTCACTCCCCTCGCCCGCTTCCCCTATCCCTTAAACCCCCACCCGTTTTTTTCTCCCCCCTCCCGAGATCCCCTCCCACCTCCCGGGTTCCCCTCCCCAACCCATCCCGCGGGCCCCCTCTCCCGAGTTCCCCTCCCTTGTCCCCCTCCCCTTCCCTCCCTCATCCTTCACCCCTCTCCCATCCGCCACCTCCTCCCGCATTCCATACATTCACTCCCGGTACATTCAGTTTTCAAACAGTTTGCGTGGCACCAATTGCAATTTTATATACAAATTTCATAATGCCAGAGCTCACCAGTATATACAGAAACCTTTAGTCCAGTCAAGGAAGGGGGTGTAGAGTGCGTGAGCAGGGACCTAAGCGATTCCTTCAGAAACTTGTTTAGGGTGCTTAGGATGTGAACATACTAAAAATCCTGACGTCTAGGTGGTGAGCTAGGGGGGGGAGGGGGAGGGGGAGGTCCCAATTTTCGGGTTTCCGCTTATATCTCAAAAACGGTGCGCCGCAGAGGAAAATTTTTTGATAATAAGTAAAAGCTGATAAAATTATCTACAACTTTTATTCTATACGTAATTTTCGAAATCCCAGCCATTTTCGAGTTATTCGCTCCACAAATGTAGATATTTTCGAAAAAAATCATTTTACCTCACATTTTTCATCAAACATTCCTTCATATCGTCTAAAATATTCATCAAAGAAAAAAAATTATTCGAAAGAAGTTGTAAAGAATTTAATTTTCTTTTAGAATATATAGACATATGTAAATTTATCTTCAACCGTTCAACATTTACAGCAATTTGAATTTTTTTCGTAAAATGTTGTCATTTTCAGAAAGAGCTGTTTTTATCTTATTACTGACACACAACACTTGTTCGTTCGCCTAATAATATGTGCGACCACACTTTAAAACCAGTTATTAAATAAAATAGGTAAAAATCATATTACTTGAAAAATACATAATTGTATTTTATAATCATAATGTTTATTCTATTTCGTTACATTAAGCACATAAAATTATAGATCTCATTGTTATCACTGTTCTCAATAACATCATGTTACATTCTCATCCTCCTTGGACGTGGGGGTCCTCGCAAGCGTTGTTCATCCATGGCATCTTCATCCTCAGTATTGGATGGTTCTTGCTGAATGGGCTCTATGTCGTCGTCATCGTTGTCCTCGGCAACAGGCACGCTATTGAGGCATCTCCCTTGGCAGGAGACTCGGAGACACGCTGCAGAACAGGTCAGCATTGCTTTTCGGCATCCACATTTGCCAATTGCACAATCCCTGGTGCAGCGGCAAAATATCATATTTAGAAGGACCTCCGGCGCTGGTGGATCTTTTGTTGTATTTGGCATCAGGGTCTCTCCTTCATGTTTCCACCCCCATTATTCAGGGGGCAGCTCAATCGGTGCACTGGGAATGCTGTTTAACTGCGTTCTCTGTTGGAGGGAGGGAGCTGATGTCAGGCTTCATATTTGCCACCAACCCTGTGAACGACTAAAAGCGGTACTGGTTAAGGAAGGTCTGTCTTTTTGGCGCCGCATACCATTTCAGGAAACATTTATTTCCAGCCTCTTCAACCTCGCCGTGAGTAGAGGAGGGGTTATAAAGATCATTGCCGCTTGCTTGATGAATTCTGACTCCAAGTACAATTTTGAGAAGCCCACCTTGCTTCTCCTGAAAGTTGCAGATGTTGTGTCGCAGCCGGTAAATGAATGTAAGAACAGGATGTGTTCAAATGCACGGTGCTGCATCTTTTGGATGGACAGTGGCATTGTTTTGGTTTTCCCTCGTCCGTTGTCAGCAGCAGAATATCTTGGGTGGGAGGAGTGGAAGCAATCAAAAGGAAGTGAAAGCTTCTCACAAAACTGTGAGAGGAATGTTCCACAGCAATCTTCACAACAAGGAAGTCAGCATCATGTCCTGAAGAGTCTGTATCCCATTCTCCCGAAGCTTCGTCTGTAGTAAAGAGATGAAGTTACTTTTGTTGGTAGGATTGGATAACAAATCTTCCTTTTTAACGGGTATTGAAGTGTTCCAAGTCAAATTGATGTCAGCTGACCTTCTCAGTCTGTATTATCGCATCTGTTATTGTGATTTTGTACCGTTGGCTGGGTTTAGGTACCAATCAAATACCACAGTGTGAGTCATCCAGGATAGTGGTGGTTGACGTAGTTGATGTAGCGATGATGTCTGCGCACCAGCTGCATGGCAGGTTGGATCTAGAGAAAGTGGTTGAGGGAGTCCCTTTGACTTCTCCAGCCTTACTCTCTCGGAACATCGCTTTGCACCGCAGTGGGAGGGATGGATTCATACATCCGCTCTCCTGGACACGCTGACCCCCACATTTCTACCCACCCCTAATACCCTTTCCTTCTCAGAAGATCCTCTCCTCCCTTTCCCTGAAACGAACCTTCACACAGCATCCCCAAAGAAGAGATAGGCAATGTGTCGAGCGATTGTAAAAAAAGGTCTCTCCCGATCCGGCCTTCTACGTAGTTGGTGGGGCAGATTCCACCGCCGCCGAGATCCTGACAAACCTCGCCCCATGAACCCGGGCTACCCGTACGGTGTTGATAATCCAATACATGATTCCCGGGACGGCGGTACCCATACCGGCCTTCCAAATTACTGATACTATTTATTGACGGCCGGCGTGGTCAAGAGGTAAGGCTCTTGACTCGCAATCCGAAGGTCGTGGGATCGAATCCCGGCGTGGGCAAATAAATTTTGTTTGACTAATTTGGGTTATTTCATATAAAAATAATATATTTGCGTCACGTTCCAGAGTGGAAGATACTTTAGTATCGCCCTGGTGTAAGACCACCATTCAGAATTGAAACGTTGCTAAAAATTACTTTGGCCGTGTTTGGTGACCAGATCTGAATAGCCAAGTAATTCTTCGCTTCCTCTTCCCCATCTCCTGCCCTTCCCCACCTCCTTCTGCCTCATACTATACCCCATAGTCATGTCATAGTCTCACTGGCTCCAGACGGGAGCATTTGGGTCTCTTGTGCGGTATTCACATAAATATAAAATTATAAATTATGCACACGAATAAATATTTCAAAATGAGATATTTTTTACAATCCAACTGAATATTAGGTACTCTTTTTTTCATGAATACCGCACAAGAGTCCCAACTGCTCCCGTCTGGAGCCAGTGGGACTATCACCCCCAATTGGGGTATGTTGTGAGGCTGAAGGTAGTGGGGGAGGGGAAGGAGTTAGGGAAGATGGAGGTGGGGAAGTACCTGACTTTTCAGATCTGGTCACTAAACACGGCTAAAGCCATTTCAAGTAACGTTTCAATTCTTCCACTCTAATGGCCGTAAAATAAAATGAAAAAACAAAAACCAAAATATTAAAAAAATATAACAAATTGTTTTTTTGTGTAGGTATCTACTTTATACCTACTGTGTTTATGTATCTATTTATGTCTACGCACTTCAATACACAAATTACAAATAACTACTACTTATTAAAATTCTGGAAGCGAGAATTCAACATCTTTATCTGAACCATACTGTAGGTCCAGCTTCGCGTGAACTATAGGTACGTGAAACCCGGCTTCTAGCGGAACGAAATCTAGTTCCAAAAACGTCCGCTTGCAACGGCTGATGTGTGAGCGGTGCAGTCGGAATCGAAATTATGATTTGCTGGTATGACAGCCTTAAAATTAAATTTGTGGGATAATTTGCGTCTCCTGTGATTAGACGGGTCAAATATAATCTGCATTTGCTGAATTAAAACTACACTCAGAAAATGAAAATGGTTTCTCCTTGATTCTGGCAGCACATACATAATCTACAACTAGAAATTTATAACTGCACTTCGAATAAAATAATGGTCTCTTTCGAAATGTATCAGCAGATGAATACACAACTGAAATTCAGTCGATAATACATTCTGAACACAATTCTGATTTTAATTAAGAGTGAATCTGTTTGCGAGTTATTATATATATTTAGCCTCCCCCCCCCCCCCCCCCCCCCACGCTACGCCACTGAAATAAACCATTGCAAATGCATTCAGAATCGCTTGACGCCAGGGCCGTAGCTAGAGTCGAATTTAAGATAGGGCAGCGGCAATTACAGGTAGGGTGCAAGAAAAATGATCTGGGTCGGCGGGGGGGGGGGGGGGGGGGTGCGCTTCGGGCGGCACCACTTTTAAGGGCGGCAAATTTCACAATAAATAATAATTATATCTTGTTAAAATATGCATATATGATTCAGACCGATTGAAATGGGCACGGAATTTTTCATCACTTATTCTGTGACAAACCTGGGGGATCCCCTTTCTTCAAATGAATGTATAATAATGTCATTTTGATAACTGCAGCGACTGGCAACACCGTCCGGATCGAATTTTGGTTTGCGCTTGGATTTTTTATGAAAAAATAATAATATAATATTCGGTGCGAATGATTGAGAGAGGTCCGTGGGCGATGCGCGACAATTCTAAGAAAGTTTCATGGATCGTCAAATCCAATGGATCATCAAACCATCTATATGTTCCAAGTACAAAAGTAAGAGGAAAACCATTTTCTTGTTCTGGGTGTAGTATCTGAGCTTAAGCTGAGGACTTAACAGATTAAATCCTGGGTTAAAAACAGTTTCATATTCCGAATGATCTGTCAAAATTCCAGTAGCGGATTAATCTGCTGACACATTTCGAAAAAAACCGTTCTAATATTTCGAGTGGAGTTAAAAATTTTATTTCAAACCATTCCACAAAATTCGTAAATCGTAGGAAAACCGTACTACGCATTGCATGAGAGTAATACTAATTAAATCTGTGGACACGTAAGCAGATTCACCCTTAATTTAAAACCAGTTTTGTGATCAGAATGTATATTTCCAGTTTTGGATTCATTTGCTGACATATTTTGAAGGAAAACGTTCTCTTATTCGAAGTGAATTGGAGGTTATCCACCACATAACCGCCCGGTGTAAGTAAGAGAAGGTTACTATGTAACAAGGACTCTTATTTTTTATAGAACGATCCTCCAATTATAATTAACTATAACTAGACCCCTTTTGTCCCTGCATACATTGTTAGTGAGCAGTATGCAAGTGCTTGATCTGATGACAAAACGTTTAGTATGGAAAAGGCCCGAAGATATCGATCTAGGGATTGGTTTATTTATGACTCAACCGTTGAATAACATCCCCAAACTGTTTGGGAATTCCACCTAAGCATTGATTACAATACGCGCACAGCCTCTCACCACTTACTTCAATTCCATCTATGGGCAGAATAAAGAATTGATATAATATGATTCTTTGGTCAATTTGAAGCTGTTTAGTTAGATGTCGCTACACTACCCTAATAGGAAGTTTTTTTTCAATCATGTCAAACAATGAACAAACAGTTTACTAGTATATTATCATAGTCGATGGTATTTCTTAAGGTAGGGCACAGGTGTTTTAAGGTAGGGCATTGCCCCCTAATGCCCCCCCCTAGCTACGGCCCTGCTTGACGCCACTTGTATTGCTGTATATTCAAATCTCTAAGGCTAGCGCCACACTTGACGGAAATTCCGTCGCGTAACTTCCGCGACGGAACGCCAATACATGTAATTGCATATAAATTACAAATAGCGGGCACACTACGCGGAAGATCGGTCGTTCCGTCGCGGACAATCGGTCGCTCCGTGGCGGACCGCCGACTCTCGCGTCTGCTCCGTCCTCCGCGCACCGATCTTCCGTCGGCGGAAGATCGGCAACGACGCATTCCAAGTATTGTATGCATCGCGCCACATTCGGCGGAAAACACGCGGCGACGACGCACACACAGGATGTTCGACACTGAACGATTTATTATCGAAGTGCAAAATAGAGTTTGCCTTTGGGACTTTAGTCTAGGTAATATTGTCCTTCGTTAAATTCAGCAATACATCAAATGATTGTTTGGACATTCGATAATATTCGAATGCTTTGTCTGGATAATGTCTTAGTTGCATATACAAGGTATGAAATTGCCCAATTTCTAGTCGAAGAGTATTTATGGGATGAACCCAATATTTACGCTTTCTTTTTCTATCTTCTTCCAATGCCTCACAAATAGCTATCACTTCTATCGGATCCATTACGACCACACTGTATAAGCGTTGGCAGTCGACTGATAGCATATACAAGGTATGAAATTGCCCAATTTCTAGTCGAAGAGTATTTATGGGATGAACCCAATATTTACGCTTTCTTTTTCTATCTTCTTCCAATGCCTCATAAATAGCTATCACTTCTATCGGATCCATTACGACCACACTGTATAAGCGTTGGCAGTCGACTGATAATCCGCCACTAAATATTCAGTGTGGCTGCAACGATGACAACGGATTAACTCCCGCGGAACTTCCGCGGGAGTCAATCCGTTGTCATCGTTGCAGCCACACTGAATATTCATTGGCGGATTATCAGTCGACTGCCAACGCTATGCCAACGCTTATACAGTGTGGTCGTAATGGATCCGATAGAAGTGATAGCTATTTATGAGGCATTAGAAGAAGAAAGAAAAAGAAAGCGTAAATATTGGGTTCATCCCATAAATACTCTTCGACTAGAAATTGGGCAATTTCATACCTTGTATATGCAACTAAGACATTATCCAGACAAAGCATTCGAATATTATCGAATGTCCATACAATCATTTGATGAATTGCTGAATTTAACGAAGGACTATATTACCTAGACTAGAGTCTGGACGGAATTTCCGTCAAGTGTGGCGCTAGCCTAAGTGGAAAATAGGCTTCAAGCTACGTCACTACTACATCTAGCCAATCATCGCCCTACCCCCTCGACGAGCTAACCTTGATGCATTTTCTACGAACCTTGCGCTTCGGCTTTACCCAGCGCAAACCTTGATTTATATTTTCTACGAACCTTCATCTGCATTCCCATACATTACTCCAATAAAAATAAATGTTGGTACTATAAATCTAGGGAGCAAGGGCGGATCCAGGGGGGGGGTCATGGGGGTCATGACCCCCCCTGGGCTGGGTCCAGGACCTAGGGGGACCTACTTTTTACTTGCATCTATCATTATAAAAATTAAATTATAACCTCTAGTGACTTGACCACGACTATGTGACCCCCCCCTGGCGCCAAAGCTGGATCCGCCCTTGCTAGGGAGTTTCGCAATTTTGGCCGGCGACACCGGAGCCAGTTGCCAATTCATGGGGAATTACCCACATTGTTGGAATGTTTAAAATGATTCACGAATTGAGTGATGGGAGAGAACCTTTTTGTGGGGAAAACGCCGGGATTCTGGGCATTTTTTGATTATCCAACTACCTATATTGAGAAATAATATTTACATAATTGTGAGAATGAAGTATAATTTCCAAAACCAATTTAAAGCCTGAACGAAAGAGAAAATCCGAAAATGGCTCGATAATAAAAAATAATTCATAATTTCAATAGAATTTTGCGTCAGTAAGGAATTTATGGGTATTTTATGCATTGGTAACCCTGATTTCCAAATTTTATTATTATATATTTACTAATTTTATTTTACTATTATAAAAATGGCCGACGAAGTGGCGAAGGCGAAGGTCGCCTCCCCTACAGGAGGAGATACGATATTTGGAAAGATTTTGAGGAAAGAAATACCGTGCGACTTCATTTACGAAGACGATAAGGTAGTACACAATTCATAGAACATAGAATAGCCAATTTTATGCGTATTTATACAGCTGTCATTATTTTGAGGTTATGCCGGCTAATTACAAAAATTGAAGTGTAGTATAAATAATTTAAATACCTGAAGTAGTTTTGTGACAATTTATGAAACAATTGCGTTTGAATAATCAACAGATTCTACAAGATTTCTTATCTATTTTACTGAAACCTTACCAATAAAAATTTCAAAGTCATCATTTTAAAGTCGTCCAAATTCATGTTTCTAGTGTGTGGCCTTTCATGATATCAACGCTCAGGCCCCCATCCACTTCCTGGTAATTCCACGAAAAGCCATCGTGAAGCTTTCTGATGCTTCCGATGACGATGAGCAACTCTTAGGTAATAATCAAATGCTTGTTCAATGTTGTCTAAATATAATATCACAAATAAAATGCCGCCCGGTCCTATATCTATGTCATCAATACGCATTCTTTGAATGTCTGTCTTTATCGTGCATGGATAACTTTTGAAGTTACTGAAAACATTAAAAAAATTAAACTTTTGAATTTGTGAGATGATGACGAATCTATAGTTGACCAACCAATGACGTTATATGTATATAATGCTAGCAGGTACCCGGCATGCGTTGCTATTCCATTTAATAAATAAATTGTTTCTCCCCACGTGTCCTTTCCCGTTCGTCCGTTCCCCTTCCACCTCCACTTCCTCTCCTGTGTCCCCTTCCCCTCTCGCGTTCCTACTCCGCCTCCTCCATCTTCCCTCTCCCCACTCCACTCCCCCCTTCCCGCGAACCCCCCTCCCGAGTTCCCCTCCCCCCTCCCGGGTTCCCCTCCCCCTCCCTCCCGCGAACCACCTACCCGAGTTCCTTCCCCCCTCCCGCATTCCATACATTCAGTTTTCATTTTATTGCAATTTTTTTATACAAATTTAATAAAGCCAGAACTCACCAGTAGTTTTATACAAACCAATAACTAACGCAAAAAAAAAGAATTATCCAATTTGGTGCAGTCGTTCGGAAACTGCTGCGATGAATCCATCCCTTCAACTGCGGTGCAAGGCAGTAGTTTGAAAGATTCTGGATAGGATAAAAGACCTCCCTCTATCAGTCTCTCTCGATCCTGCCCATGCAGCAGGTGGGCCCACGCATCGGCCGCCAAGACCTGGAAAAACCTCACCCCATGAACCCAGGCACCCCTGCTAAGTCACCAAACGTAGCGAAACACTTGGGGTGACCTATGGCAGAGGTGTTGGTTATCCAATAAATGGTTCCCGGGGCGGCGGTACCCATACCCGCCTCCCAAATTGTAAAACTCACTCTTCAGGTAGATATATATAGATTATATATTATGTCATTGGTTTTCAAATTATATTATTTATTTTCATCCTTAAATAATATTATGTCACACATTACACAATTGATCTAAGATAAACTATCTATGATATAAAAATGAATCGCTGAATGTGTTGCTAAGCGCATAACTTTCGAACGACTGCACCAAATTGGATAATTCTTTTTTTTGTCTGTTCGTTATTGTCAGGATAAGGTTTTTAAAAAATTTCCGGTGAACTCTGGCATTACGAAATTTGTATAAAAAAATTGCTATTGGTGGCACGCGAGGTTTGAAAACCGAATGTATGGAAAGCGGGAGGGAGGGAGGGGGAGGGGAATCTGGGAATGGGAAGGGGGACCTGGGAGGGGGGAGGGGGGGTCGCGGGGCGGGGGTAGGGGGGGGAAGTGGAGTGGGGAGAGGGAAGGTGGAGGTGACGGAGTGGGAACGCGAGAGGGAAAAAGACGCAGGAGAAGAAGGGGAGGCGGAAGGGGAACGGGATGAATGGGAAAGGACACTCAGGGAGAAACAATTTCTTTATTAAATGGCATAGCAATGCATGCCGGGACCAGCTAGTAAGTAATAAATCTTTTATTGCCTGTAGCTAATTAGAAGTGTGAACAAGGGCGGATCCAGCTTTGGTGCCAGGGGGGGGTCACAAGGCGCCAGGGGGGGGGGGGGTCATGACCCCCCCCCCCCCTGGATCCGCCCTTGAGTGTGAAGGGTCTTTTTGAGGAAAGGAACGAGTGAAACTAAATTTTGAAAGACCCATTCTGTAGTAGGGATGATGCCAATAAATCATTCCACAACTGAGCTGTTGATGAGTCATAAAAATTACCCTTTCTCATGTGGCGTATGGTAATCGTGTTCAGATGTTGGGCACAGTATGTTTTGCAAGTCCCGCGGCTATGTGAGCTCTATAATTTCAATACCCGCTATATCCGATTTTTCGACAAAATGATCTGAGTATCATCTTGTTCACATTTTTGCGAGGAACAAGACTAATCTAAAATTGAATTTCAAAACGTCCTTTATCATGACCAAAAACCATGTTAAAACTGCGAGTGATAAACAAAACCCGCTAAATCATTCAAGAAGTTACTATCAAAACCCGCTATATCGGAATTCAGCCAATCACGAGTACTATTTTGCCAGGATGGCGGGTGTAGAAATATGCCCCTCAGGTCAGTTTAATTTCAAAAGCCTCTATACTCCATACAAATCACGAAGTGAGTATCAAAATCCGCTATATCCATTTTATTTATCCAAATTACTTAAATATTTCTAAATGTACATTGAATAATTCGAATGTACATTACTCCAGTTAATTATATAAAAAAATAAAAAGCAATTTTTTATTTACGCTAGAGATGTGACAGTTTTTTGCGGTTTTCTCCGAATCAGTGAAAGTTGATATAGCGGATATAGAAAATGAACGACTCATGTAACGGTTCTTCGCAAGTTCTTCAGAGTGCCTTTCATTAAAATATTGGTTGAACAAGAACAGCTTTCCCACCTAACTCACATATTCTTAAGACTGCTATCTGCTGTTTTATTATTTTTAATGTGAATATTACAGAAGAATCACTACTGTCTGTAGCTAGTGGGACTATGACATCCCCAATTGCGGTATGTTGTGAGGCCGCAGGGAGTGGGGAAAGGAAGTAGATGGAGGAGAAGAAGGTGGGGAAATACCTGGCTTTTTGCAGATCTGGTCACTGAACATTGTTAATGCCAATTTAAGCAAAGTGAACGGTTGCCTTTCATTAGGATTATACTGATAGTACATATAAATATATTATATGTGTTATATATGAGGGGGGGTTTTTAAGTTTGTGGAATGGGAAGGTTAGAGATTAGTGTGGGTGTCGCTGAATTAGGTACTATTTGAACAACTCATTATTAGTGTCAACACCGAGTTTTATCGTAATTAGGTCATTAGTCTTTGAGTTATCGTCCACCAAACACGTCAATCGGGAAGAAATTGTGAAATATAAAGAAAATTGACTTCGGTGCTATTATGTATAAAGTTCCTTAACAAGCAAGGAAAATCAGTTCTGACCATACTGAAAGAGATGTCATTTGTTTGCGGGGACTCTTGTCCAAGTAAAACTATCGTTTACAAGTGGCATACCCTCTTTAAACAAGGCAGGGAGTCACTTGAAGATGACCCACAGCCACGTAGGCCGATCGAGGTGACCACTCCGGAAACTATTCAAAAAGTCGAAAAATTAATATTAGAAGATGCCCGACTACATAAAAAACAGCTCGCAAAAATGGTTGGAGTATCAGATACAACCATTTTCAAAATTCTTCACGACCATCTTGGCATGACTAAAGTCAGCACAAGATGGGTGCCGGGAATGCTCACGCCGCCTCAAAAACAACAGCGCGTGGAGTGTTCTCGTGCATTTTTGGACCTCTGTAGGGAAGACAAAGATGGAGTATTGTTACTGGCGATGAAACTTGGGTTCATCATTATGAACCCGAGTTTAAACAGAACTCAAAGCAGTTGCACAGAAAGGCACACCACCACACAAGTTTAAGGTCTCACAATCGGCTGGGAAAATCATAACGACATTCTTTTGGGACTCAGAAGGAATACTGCTGATCGATTTCAAAGATAAAGGTGTCTCTATAACCGGAGATTACTATGCTTCCATTTTAGAGCTATGAAATGTAGCCACCAAGGAGAAAAGAAGAGGAAAATTGACCAAAGGTGTCCTCCTTCTGCACGACAAAGCGCCTGTTTACAAGAGCCGTGTTGTGATGGCTGCCCTGCAGAAGGTGGGCTTCAAATTTTTGCCAAACCCACTCTACAGTCCTGACCTGGCTCCCAATGATTATTACCAATTTCCAAACTTGAAAAAAGAACTTCGTGGGAAAAAGTTTTCAAGTGATGAAGAAGTGAAGGATGCAATTTCGGGGTATTTTTTAGACAAAGACAAATCTTTTTTTTTTAGGGTATACATAAGTTAATTGAAAGATCCGAAAAATGTTAAGGTAGCAGATTTTTTTTTTTACATGAGCTCCACACAGGAGGCTCTGAGGAAAATAATTTCCCTCAGGGCCTATGTCATCTTTGGGGATGCTGTGTGGACGGTTTTTTTTAGGAAAGGAAGGAGAGGAGAGTTCTGGGAAGGAAAAGGGTTTAAGGGGTGGATAAATCTGGGGTTCAGTGTGTCCTGGTCATCCGCCTCCAAGACCTAGACAAACCTCACCCCTTGAACCTGAGCACCCCTGCTAAATCACCAAACGTAGCGAACTACTTGGGGTGACCTATGGCAGAGATGTTGGTTATCCAATAAAGGTTCCCGGGGCGGCGGTACCCATTCCCGCCTCCCAAATTGCGTATTAGATGAATATATGTTAAATCATAAATATCTCGGAGTTAAATTCAGAAACATGAACAGTAACATAAAAAAATTTAAAACTCAGCTTAAAAATTATACTGAAAATTTGAACTGAATAAAAAATAATAAATTGAACCAGTATAATAACACCCCCCATACACACAAGCCCTGCTTATTTATGGGGTGCATCAAATACATGTATTCTGTAATTAATTATTGTATAAAATTTATTATAATTTATGTATCTTTTTGTAAATAAAAAAAATAAAATAAAAAATATTGAAAAAGAAAAAGAATTTTGGATTTTTATTTCCACTCCTTCCCCCCCATTCCGCGAACT
This sequence comes from Limnephilus marmoratus, assembly GCA_917880885.1. NCBI lineage: Eukaryota > Metazoa > Arthropoda > Insecta > Trichoptera > Limnephilidae > Limnephilus > Limnephilus marmoratus. Next base: position 17,198,978 of record OU862910.1, on the reverse strand, counting down.
TAAAAACCAACCCTCGTAAATAATATTACTACTGTTCATATTATGTGTTGTAAATGGGTGCAGACATAGGCCCTGAGGGAAATTATTTTCCTCAGGGCCTCCTGTGTGGAGCTCATGTAAAAAAAAAAAAAAAAGACTAGACAAAAAAAAATCAATAATAACTTAACATGTTTTTCAGGTCACCTGATGCTCGTTGCCCGCAAGGTAGCATTGAAAGTGGGCCTCAAAAAAGGTTTCCGACTCGTGGTCAACGATGGTCGTGACGGAGCCCAAAGTGTCTTCCATCTGCATCTTCACGTACTCGGAGGAAGGCAGATGGAATGGCCTCCCGGATAGATTATTTTTTAAAAATTGTTTGTTGAATAAACATTTGTAACTACATTAATTTCTATTTATTTAACTATATATTAAGGTGGAAGTGTTCCAAAACTCCCCTGCATTTGATGACCACCAGATCAACAATTAGCCTAATTTTCCATTTTTTTACATTTAAACGGGCCCTGTTAAACGCCAATTCTGCACCTCCGTTAAGTTAGTGGTCATGTTTTTATGATTATCGTTAGATCTTAATTAGATCAAAAGCTAAAACAGGCTGGGAATCGATATTTAATAGACTCGAGGGCTGTCTGTAAAATAAGGTCTCCAAGGTGCTGCGGTGGCGAGAAACGATTTTACACTTAATCCTACACCACATTGCAACCTCTGTGACGCTTAGTCTCGGTGTGGCAGTCGTTCGCGATGGAACTTCCACTCGCCGCACCCGCCAGGTGTGAGTTACGCTCTGTAATTCGTTTTTAAACTTTGCTTTGGCGAATCTGAATGACGCCATTGGGATTGTTCCTTTGTCTCTGGTGTCGTATAGTGTATCCGGGTCTCGTCCCCAGTCGCAATTGAGTCCAAAAATTCTTCACCAGCACTCAAGGAATTCGCGGGCTGCTTCAACCCGTTATTGTTTATAATCTTCCGTGAGCATTTTGGGATCCACCTTAGGCAGACTTTGTAGTCTCCCAAATGTTCTGTCAAAATCTTGTCAATAGTGGTCTTACTATGGATCAAATCACAGAGTTCCCGAACCGTCACCCGTCTATCTGCAATAATTGTTTTTTCCACTTTGACAATTTTTTCATCTGAAAACGATGGCTGACCGGCACGATTTTCTCTGTGCCGTTTGCGCACGTTTTCGCACTCATGCACTGTTTTCCGTACACTTCAAGTAGCTGAGGTTGAATTTTTACTGGGGTCTTGTTCTTTGCGCAAAAAAAAACTAATTATAGAGTGTAATTCACATCTGGTGGGTGCGGCAAACGGAAGCTCCATCGCTAAGGGCTGCCACGCCGAGACTAAGTGTTGCAGAGAGTGCAGCATGGTGGTATTTTGTAGGGAAACTAGGCTACACGCCAGTGTTGCCGAATCTCGCGTAAAATTGTTCCTCGTGACCGCAGCACCTTGGAGACCTTATTTTACAGACAGCCCTCGTACATATCGAAATTTCTAAATAGCGCTGATTGTCATCAAATGTAATGGTGAACATCCCAAGCTAGATCAGAATTAGAATGTACCTACAAGTTATTAAATTTGTATAATATGTTTTCCTCAAAAAAATTACCTGCCAGCCCTTTGGCCTCAGCCATTTTCGAGTAAAAATTCGAATTGGTGGACTGTCTATATCTTTTGTAATATTACTAGTTGAAGCAAAGTCCCCGATGTTGCCCGGATTTTATGTAGAGTTTTTCGAAATCAGACGTAGACAGTTATTTTGGAATTTTTTTTTTTTACATTAATACTGCACAAGAGTCCCAACTGCTGCTGTCTGGAGCCAGTGGGACTATGGCATCCCCAATTGGGGTATGTTGTGAGGCTGAAGGTAGTGGGGAGGGGAAGGAGATAGGAAAGAGGAAGGTGGGGAAGTACCTGGCTATTCAGATCTGGTCACCAAACACGGCTAAAGCCATTTCAAGCAACGTTTCAATACTGAATGGTGGTCTTACACCAGGGCGATAATAATAATAACATTATATTTATATAGCGCAGTTTTGTGACATTTCGCAATGACGCTCCTTATGATATTCTGGACTTCTAATCTTCGATTTGATGGTGATCTCAGTACAGGGTGTGAGACAATAATAAGTCATGGGTAGTAGACTTCGTTATGTTTATTAGGAGATCTGTACAGTGTTCTTCTAAGAAGCCTATTTGCAAAGAGAATGCATGGACAACAATCATACCCTTTTATACGTTACTCATGCTGTCTCTTTCATACCTTAAGACATATGTTCACCACACTCCTTATGTAGATGATGATATAATGTAATATAACTTAGTGATGCATCACCTTAAGTATTGTGGAAGGAACAGGAATGTCACCTTTTTATTTTGAAGGTCGAGTGTGCAAAATTTCATCAATCTTAGAATAAAACTAAGTTTACATTAAAAAAATCAGAGCGCTATTCAAATGCGGTAAAATTAAAACCTTCAGAAAACCAAAGTAGTGGTGAGTACCCGGCTATGCGATGCCAATCAAAGAAAGAAAGTGTTGTGTTTTAATTTTATTTATTGAAGCGAGGGAGGCTACGAAGCACCGCACAAAGAGGAGACCGATTATACTATCTACTAAGTCCTAAAGATGTACATATGTGTTTGTCTCTTTTTAGTTTCACTGTTTTTCGCTTCATCGAATTTCAAATCGCAACGATGCTAAAGAAGTTTTCACTTCAAACAAAAAAGCCGTGTTTTCCTCCACAGACATGCTTCTTTATATACTAACTGGCAAGTACCCGGCTTGCGTTGCTATGCCACTCAAAGAAAGAAAGTGTTGTGATTTAATTTTGTTTATTGAAGCGCTTTTAGATACCCAATATTATTTGTATTTCGGTCTGATGTGAATACGAATAAATCAGAAGGCTTTCCAATGGAATGTAAGAAGGCCACATACAGCTGTCCTAAGTATACGTGTGAGAAAGATGGATTTTTCAAATTTACCTCCTGCTATCCCCTACTGCTACTATGTCTCCTTTGCAATTCCTCCCTCGTCCACCACCCTCTCCTGCATGTCCTTTTCAATGCGTCTCCGTCCCCCTGTGGCATCCCCTTCCACCTTCCCCCCTTCCGCAGACCTCCGCGTTCAACTCTCCCCTCCCACGTTCCTTTTCTACCTTCCCGCGAACCCCTCCTCCTTTGCCCTCGCCCCTTCATTAGTTTCCCTCCCGGATCCCCCTTCTGCCGCAGAACTATATGAAATATACAAATTTCGTAAGGCCAGAGCTTACCATTATATATAGAAACCTTTACGAGCATTCGTACAAAAGTTTCACCGCAATCGGATTAATGGTACACTAACGCATATCGTGCCATAATTGCTAAAAGATCGTAACTGATTACAGCTAAATTTTAAGGGTGACGATGTTTATTAAAAATTTCCCCCGGTAGCAAACACTTTAAACACCCACATAATTATAATGACAATAAAATAACATTGTTTAATTCCACTTTATTATATTTTTTAAAACCAACCAGTTTCGGTTTGACCTGAACCTTCCTTGGGGTGAATAAAAAATATGTTAAGTGAAGTACAGGATTACAGATTATTTAAATGAAAAGTAGAAGAGGGAGAGAGAACATCAACATTTATTTATCATCAGAATTTATCAATAGTTTACCCAGGTTTTTATTAGCGTAGAAAGCAGCTTTAATTTCCGTAGGAAATATTGAAACACATTAGGATGAAAAATTATTTATGAATATAATTTTTATTGTCTATGATGATGGGTGTACTATTTATGGAGGCGTCTACTAATATCTAAAGGAATTCAAAAAATCGAACTAATATCTATGAGAACCAAAGTGTTGATGAATATCTACAGCTAAAACTGTTGACTAATATCTATGAGAACCAAAGTGTTGACGAATATCTACAGCTCAAACTGCTGACTAATATCTATGAGAACCAAAGTGTTGACGAATATCTACAGCACTGGTAGAGGTTGGATTTGCAAATATGTATAGCATATTGGAATAACGTAATATTGTGTATGCAGTTTAAAAAACTTAATTTATGTAAGTATGTATGTAAAAATCCCTAATATTGGACTATTGGATTTAGCTGATTACTCCAACCTACGCTCTGTAGATTTTAGTCAACACTGGGACCGTCATAGATATTCGTCCGACCTTAGCTTTGTAGATATTAGTCAACACTCTGAAGTTCATAGATATTAGTCCAACATATGAGCTGTAGATATTCGTCCGACATAGGCGACATACAAGCTGTAGATATTAGTATCTGGAGTCCTATTTATTATATTGGATTTTTTAGTAGATATGAAATTTAGTTTTTTTTGCAAGGATACTATCAAGGTATGGGAGTATCCGTTATTTATTGCAATAGATTTGATTTTAGAGAGTTCTTCAGTGAAGTTAATGTTAGATAAAGGAATAGTGACAAGTCTGTGGACCATAGAATGAAAGGCAGAAGGTTTATAAAAAATGGGATGGTTTGAAGTACTATGAATTACGGTATCTGTAAAGGTGGGTTTTCTATAAATATTATAATTGAATTTATTATTAATAAGGATAGGTCTAGGAAATTTAAACTACAATTAATACCTAATTCTAATGTGAACTGAATTTTATTGTGGATTAAATTTAGGAGGGACGAGAAGGAGTTAAGTTGACGTTCGGTACCTTTCGAAAACGCATTTTTTAAAAGGTGTGAGCATGGGCGTAGGCAAGGTGGGGCATTTGCCCCACCCTGGCTGGCCAATGCCTGACCTCTGGGATTGTCGACCGAGTAGTATTTTGAAATTTACAACACTTCATGTGATGATTTTTCCTTCTTCCGTTCATATTATTTCTATTCATAGAGCCTAAAACATAAATATGTTTAGATGCCTACTCTTTTGGTACCTACTCTAGATTTTTATTTTTTGCCCCACCCTAAATCAAAACCTGGCTACGCCCATGGGTGTGAGTTTAGAATTAAAAATATTTGTGCCAATCTGGCAAGACATTATTGTTGTCTATGATATATATAACGTCATTGGTTTATGGTAATTTCTTTGCAATCACTAGTTTCTAGAAAGTACAAGAGATGTCACTAAAAATTAAGTTTTTTCCATGAGCAAAAAAATGGGATTGTCCTTGCGGGATTGGTTTATTTATAATATGGTCGATGCAAGGCGAATTGGCCAAATTGACAGCTAAGATTTTGAGGTTATGAAATCTCGTTGGACTTTCCCGTACTATTTCCAAAACTGTTTATTGATCGTATTTGACGTGGATACGGATAAAAACAATAATGGTTTGAATTAGAGAAAATAAAAACTTACTAAAAGTACCTACATTAATTAAATTTACTATATTTTGATCAAAATAATGAACCCCAGCATGCTGGGTTCTGCAAATCGAATAGTGTATAGACCCTTTAAGGATGCTTTTGACATATAGTTTGATTTTGTTATAAAAAGTTTTTTTATCAATCTGTATATCTGTAATGCGCAAAAAGTACAATCCTAAGACTTAATTTTTGTTTGTATTACGGCGGTCCTCGTACAATGCGCTTTGCGAATCGCGTGGCACCATAAATATACCAATCCCCGTGGCACTACAGCTCGACCGACGTACCTACGCGTAACACTATCTAAGTAGGAAAATTTTAATTTAAAAAAAAAATTAAATTGTTATAATTTTTTCCGCATGAGATCTTAAATTTTTTGTTTCTTTCATTTCGTTCCCTTTTGACGTAAATACTTGAATTTTGTGCGTCAAAATTAGACGTCAATGAATAAACTTAATTTTCATCATTGATATATTATACCTCAATGATTTTCATTCGAAAATTCAATATTATTGTGATTCTATTTTCAATGCGATATCTACATTGTCTTTGTTTGATAAAACCATAGACATTCACAAAATAGAGGAACACGAACCAAAGCGAAGATTGCAAAAATTAGAATCAAAAAGATAGTCAAAAATTGCGTTTCTGGATACTATTGATAATAATTATTGAAGGGCATAAAAATAGATTCAGTTTTAATTTGAACTTATTCTCCAGTTTGTAACTTAACGTTTTTTACTCTGTCGAAAAATGAGATCGAATGAAGCCATACAATGGTCACTGGTGAGTGACACTTCATTATAATAATATTCTGCACATGGAATGAATATGAACATTGTGTCAATAATGGTGAGTTATTTTAATGATAGCTGTACATAACTTACTCGCTATTACATTTTAAATTCTGATTACAGCAGGATCTGATTCCAGCCCCTTCCTTTGATTAACAATACCCACTCTTGGCAGAAACTACTCAAACAAAACTGATAAAATGATAATCAAAATGACTGATTTTAAAAGTCATTCAACAAAACAGGTCAACACACCTTCTGGTTCAAAATTTAATTTGGTAAGATCTTAAGTATTATTATCTTTAATTATTATTATTAAATTTAATGGTCTTTTCCATCTGCTAAAGAAATATTATCACCGACACACTTTATATCTGGCAACCGCTGTCATTTTAGAAAAAAATATAACAAATATACCACCTAATGATGCCACTTTACTTGGTGTTGCGTATTTGTGATTGTGCAAGGCGCTGGTGGATGCTGACAAACGTATAGATTAGAGATGCCACGAATATTCGACTACTATTCGGTATTTGGCCTATTTGGCCACTTTTTTTACTATTCGGTATTCGGCTGAATATTGCAAACCATTCGACCGAATACCAAATAGTGCCATTTCGTAAAGCTTTTCACGAACGAACAGTGATATTTTTAAAGATATACCCCCTATAAGTAACACAATTTGATGTAACAATTAACAAATTGATGATAAAGAAGAACTGTACGACGCTGGAAAAACTAGCCGTTTTGTCAACCATACACTTTTTAACTGATGTACACACCTCAAAATCCTCAAAAGTATTTTCGTAGGTAATGGCGGTTACAGCAGTATTGCTTTCTTACGACGAAATAATGCATGTTGTGACACGACCTACTTGCAAATGAAACAAATACGCCCACGGCGTTGTTACCGCACGCCTTCAATGATGCAGGTCGGAACCTGTCATCCGCGAAATGTACTAAGTGTCGCCAAATATTCGGTGATTCGGCCAAGAGCCTAGCCGAATATTCGGTATTCGGCAAAATCACTATTTGTGGCATCTCTAGTGTAGATGGTTTTATTTGCTTTGACTCCTTTGATGTGCGTCAGAAAACCGTCAAGTGTGCGGTAAAGCGTGCTTGGTATTTGCTGACTAGGCAAATAAGATCAATATTTTGTCAAATATACCAAATACGCGTTATAAGTGTGGGCGTGGCAATATGCTGTGATTTGCTAGCCAGGCAATATTTGAAAATTAATGCAACCCTCACTCCTGCCTAGGGCAGGAGAGGGGGTCAGATTGAATAGGGAGCTGCTATGGTCATGCGGCTGTCAGCTGTCAAGGTGAAGGTCCCTCGCAAAGAAATGGTATTTACGCGACCTTGGAATAATGTTAGATTGAACATTTAAAAAGATATCGCAGAAGTGCTATTCGAGGCTTTGCGTGTTATATAATGTAAGAGATTATATATCAACATTTATAATGTGTATAGGCCACGCCCGAAAACGCTTGCTACTTATAGCGTGGTCTGACACAGGCATAATAGTTGACAGTAGATTTGATTCTCAGCAGTGTAAAAATGTATTGACATATTTTTTTATTTTCATATTTGGTTACTACCAGCTTGAATGCTAACTATGAAATTTGATGGACTTTAAGCTATCATAAGAAATATTTAATAAATGTGATAAATGAAGTAATGTCAATTCTTTCTTTTGCATATTGTCTTGTTTTCCAGTGATTCAGTCTGTTAGTTTAAGACTACAATATAAGTTTAGCTTCTGAACACCAATCTATCAGCGCGCCTAGTCAATGCAAACCGCCTCCAGCACAGTACTGTCGACATAAACGTAGATGTATTGTATTAAAGGTTATTATGATACGGGAAACACAGTGAAACAAAGAAAGCTCATTAGAGGAATTTTTTGTCATCCAAATAAATTTATTTGTGAAACATCATTTCTAAAAATGTTGGTTCAACCAATGATGTTATATAAATAGACTTGCCATAGTCTCACGTACTCGCAAAATAATTTGGCAAGTAAGCAACACTCTTTTGTTTTCAGCGGTTTTCGGTAATTTCTTAATTCAAAAGTTATTCATGTATTAAAAAGATAGGGAGAAATGCAGATCCTGCCAATGTTTGTTTTTTTGCAAAAAACCATGTTTTTACCGCGTTTTAAGTTGGGCACTTTAATTTGGAAGGTGAAAAAAAGTGCGGAAAGCAACAGAAAAAATTTTTGAACTTAAAAAAAAAACAACGATTTTTGAACTGTTTTTCACCGCAAAGCATACTACTACGACAACCCGCACGCCATTTTGTCACTGATATGTTGGTATCCCTGACCTGATACAAACAAGCGCTAGATACGATTGTAGCCGACTTCGTGGGATACATGACGAGACGCGTAATTATGAAATTTTTCTAGCGGGCTTGTGAATGTTATCTTTACTTTAAAAAACAGCCTACGTTTTTAAATGGTTTGTCTGGCAAAGCAGGGTTTGTCTAGCGGGATTGTGTATGTTATCTTTACTTTAAAAAACAGCCTACGTTTTTGAATGGTTTGTCTAGCGGGATTGTGTATTTTATCTTTACTTTAAAAAACATCCCAGGTTTTGAATGGTTTGTTTGGCAAAGCAGGGTTTGTATCTACCTCTTGTTTGTATCAGGGATACCAACATAACAGTGACGCAATACGCAATAGCCGCCGGGCTGTCATAGTTACATTTTCTCAATACTTTGAACGGCTGTATCTCCCTCAATTTTGCCGAGCGCGCTTTAATTTTTATTCAGCTTCTCCACACTTTTCCCATATAGAAAGTGCCTTTTTATTAAATTTCCAGACATTGGCAGGATCTGCATTTCACCCAAAAGATATGCTACTTCCACACCGAAGCCAAACTTCCAACTCGAACTTCCAACGCACGAACTACCCTTCTACACAATCGTCCGAAAGTTTTAAGTTGAAAGTTGGCCTCAGTGTGGCCGTACCATAAGACGTTGTCGGGCGGGAAACATGAAAATTAATTGAAATGTCATTTCTTCACTTTTACTACTGTTTGCCATGTAATGGAAACTTTTTCTCATCACACAGGAGGGCATTTTGGCACTTTTTAAATGCAATTTTCCTACTGGTAAGACACGACCTTACTCGACGAGTGACAGTTTAGTACTAAAGTACTAGAAATCGAGTACCGTGCAATTGCCTTACTTTTGGCTTCTCACTTTGAGATTTCTACCACGCGTCTACAGTATATAACATCATTGGGTTCAATCTTGGAATGCCAGGGGTAAAATGACAATCGCCGGCTAACTTTTGTAATAACTTAATTATTGTTTTTTTTGCAAAAATACGTTTTTTATTATATATTTTTTAGCCGACTTACCAGATAAGGTGTTTTAAAAATTGTGTGTATCTGTCCTATGAAGTTTCTCCAGGATTGTTACTTATATTCAGTGAACTGTTTTTTTTTCTCTCTAATAATGTTATAAAAATTACATAATGAAGATATTCGAAAATATTCTTCAGTTTTATTATAATTTATAATATAATAAAGCTAAAATATTTTCCAGCTAAATGAGCATTTTTCTCTAAATAAATACTTGCAAATGTTTATTTTATCTATAAAATTTAATATTTTATCTATGAAAATTATGATTTTCAAATATTTGAATTATGCCATTTTATGTGGAATTTTGCAATGAGCTTTTATAGATAAAATGAACATATTATTTGCAAGTGACGAAATGACAAGTTAGAATAATGTCAAGATTCATTATTTCCTTACCAAGTGAATAATGTTTTCTAGGAGCATTTTTTTAAGATTCATATTATAACCATAAAATCGAGGCAAGTACGGTGATTTCCTTTGCTGGCAATCCAAGGGTTAAAAGATTAAAATGACTGTGTAGTCAAAAGTGATGATTAATGGATAATGTTATTTGGTTGTTTGTTTGTGATGCAGGAAATCATGAGGAAACCTTCAGTGCACATGCAGAACTTGGTGAGGGAGCAGGTGTTCACCAAGCTTACAGAGAATTACATTCACCCCGCTGAGCTGGGGATAAAACATTTCTGGTGCATGGACTGTGGAGATAAGTAAGAATACTTCTGTATTATACTGACACAAACATATTGTGGTTACATAGTTTTTCATTTAACATTTTTTTAAGTTGCTAAATGATTACTTAGTAAAAATTAATCATTGTGATATAAAAAATATGTAAACGATTAATGATTTGGCTTGTTTGTTTACAGGTTTATTTTTAAATCGAGTATTGATTTCCATATCAATCGCTGCAGTCTGAAGATAAACTTCTACTGCAGAGTTTGCAAAGTCAATTTACTCTTCACCAACAGATGCAAGACCCTGTCTCACATTCGGTCACATGTTCACCAAATGACCACATTAAATCTGTCTGACATTCAGGTCAACCCTCTGGATCCTGAAGAGTGCCAAAATGCTCTGAATGACTTTGATACTACCCTCGACAAGGATATACCTTATATTAATGTTAAAAGATATTTAGATATATTACAGAAGAATAAACAGAAAGAATGTCCTGCAGTAGATATACCCAAAGTAGATCCAGTAGATTCAATAGTTGAAGTAATCACAAAATCTTTCGAAGATGCTTCAACTTTTATTGAAAAAACATTTAGCGATGCTTCTGAAATACAAAACAAATTGAATTCCAATCAAACACCTGAAGCTTGCCAAACTATTGAGACAAATTGCAACTCTTCCATTGCCATCATGGAGCCACATGACATTAGCGACTCAACCAAACAACAAGAATCACCTGATCGTGGCCTGACACCCAATTCTTTTAAATGTAAGCTTTGTAAAACCGTAGTGGTGTCAAAGTTTGTGTCTTGCTATTTAGCGAGGTGTAGTCACTTTCAAATGAAAGCACCAGATTTCCAAACCAAATTTACTTGCAATATTTGTTTCTTGATTTTACCGAATTACTGTTCATTTGTGGCTCACCGGATGATTCATTTACAGAAATCACCACATCTCTGCCCCGAGTGTGGCTTCGAGGCAAATACCTTAACTCAATTTCAAAAGCATTTGTCGTATAATTGCTTCCACTTTGTGAGATGTATGGTCAGTGAGTGCTTTGTTACTGGCTGCAAATCTGTAATCCGCCATGATGTCCTCTATGCGCATTATATGCAAGCCCACACAAAGCAGGTGTTCAAGTGTATGCAGTGTCCCATCGCCTGCTTCACAGCCGCTGCTCTACAGTTACATATCAGTGAGTCTCATAATAGCGTATTGCCTACTATTGGCGACACCTTTTATCAATGTCTGCCATGCTCCCATAAACTTGTATCTAAAAGCAACATGCTGAAGCATTTTAAAGGTCACGCTTTAGATTTGAAGGCTCAGTTATTGTATAGCTGCCCAGGATGTAATGTAACTTATCAAATTCTTGGCTTCTTAAAAAAACATATTGAAAAGTGCAACCTGTATCCTCTTACCAAATATAGTAAAGTGTGTTCCCAGGATTTCTATTTCACGAATAATCCAAATGTAAGTGCTGGAAAGACAATATTTGACAATGTTCAAAAAACATGTAAATCGTGTAATAAATCATTTATGTATGCAGTTAATAAGGAAGATGACCACACCTTGCCAAGAGAATGTCCTTTATGCAAGAGTCGGGAAAGCTTTGAAGTGTACAAGAGGCCTTCTAATATAAGATTTGAATACCCGATGAAAACCAGTATCAAGAAAATTATAATAGACAATGATAGTAATGGTATATCTTCTAATGAAGCATCCGAAGTACTGCCCGATGGTGCCACGAACGGGTCAACGTGGGATAGCAGCATCAGGACCGTGCAGTATACTAAAATAGGCACCAACCGAAAGAGGCAATTTAAAGCCATTGAGGAAGCAACAAACAATATTCAGCTGCCCACAAATGGTGAAAATTCATTTGGCAGTCCTCCAAAATCAAAGAAACGGCGCAGAATTGGCAAACGTAAAAACAGTGAAGAAAATTGTGCATTTGGTGCGGGTGTTTTGATATCAGAACCTTCCAGGGGTGACAGCTTCAGCTGCACCAAGTGTCCCTTTGATTCTCCGGACAGAGAAGCATTTCGTGAACACATTGTCTCACATAGAGACAACTCTGGCTCTTATCAATGTATGGAATGCGGTTCGTCCTTTGTTGTTAGGAATGCCTTTTGCAGTCACTTATTGATTATTCACGGTGTGGACAATGCCGATGCCTATATCGAGGAAAATGATTGCTTTGATAAAGAAGTCCCTCAAGAATTAGACGATAAAAATTCTGGCAGACCTGTATTGGAAAATCAATGTTGTATCTGCTATGAACAGTTTGACAACACTATTGATCATGAAAAGCATTTTAGAGTTCACGGAATGGCATTTATTTTAAGAAAACAAAGAGCCAAACCAAATGATACTGTTTGATAAATATTGTTTTCTTTTTAATTTCATTTCACTTTTATGGGCATTTTCACCAATGAAATTTAACTTTTTTTAAATTTGGCAAGTGCACATTTTTAGTGTCGCCAATGCAGAGTGTAATTTTCACTACACTTAATGATAAGCAATCATATTGCATGTACAGGGTCTTTCATTAAGAGCTTCCTATCTTTAAAATTAACTTTTTACCCGCGTTGATCTACTCCGTTTTTTCAATACCCATACGCGGTATGTATATGTCATATTTCAAGTACCACGAGGCACGAGGACACATTCACTTGATTATAGATGTTTTTTTACGAAAAAAAATTTTACTTTCGAAATATGCCTGAATATGTCAGCATCGTGATAGTTACACGAATATCCTAGCGAGCGGGAAAAAATACTGTGACATAGTAGCGCTGTTATATCGGCAGTCGAAGTTAGCGTAACAAGGGCTGATACGGGCGCGTGTGAGGCATGACTTTTGCCGTATCAACTGTTGTTACGATCGCGTGGAAAAGGTTAAATAATACAGAGTGTGTGTGAGATATCATCGAAAAAAAAATTTCGTTTGAAAGGCCTATCGATGCCATTATGTATGGAATATAACATTCTTCAAATGTCCGCCGCGGCTTTTCTGGGTGGTGCGCATACGAAATGTCCTATTTTCCATGACTGGCCCAAAAATCACGCTGAATTTTACCGATAGCATGGGTTATGTTGGCTTTGACGGCTGTGGTTTGTGGCTTATTCGCATTGACCTGCAACTTAAGAGATCCAAGAGCGCCCAATGCATTCTGAAAAATTCACTTTTTGGTGTGGATTTTGGGCAGGCGGCGTCATCGATCCATATTTCTCTGAGAACGACGTTGGCCAGGCCATCACCGTCAATAGCGAGTGCTATAGGTTGATGATTACCAACTTCTTTTGGACTGAAATGGATGATATGGACACCGACGACTTGTAGTGTCAACACGACGGCGCTAAGTGCCACACAGCTCATGCCACAATGGACGTCCCGCACGAGCGATTTGAGGGCAAGGTCATTTCACGTGGAAGTGATGTGAACTGGCCACTGAGATCGTGCGAGTTGACCCCGTTAGACTTTTTCTTGTGGGGTTTTCTTAAGTCACAGGTCTATACAAATAAGCCGAAAACCACAGCGGCCCTCAAAACCAACATAACCCATGCCATCGGTCAAATACAGCATGATTAATGAGCCAGAGTCATGGAAAATTGGACATTTCAGATGCGCGTCACCCAGAGAAGTTGAGGCAGATATTTGACCCATATTATATTCCATACATAATGGCATCGATAGGCCTTTCAAACGAAAAAAAACTTTCGATGATATCTCACACACACTCTGTTTTATTTAAATTTAAAGCTCATAATGAAAGACCCTATATTAACCCTGAAAATAGAATAATCCTTATTCTTAGTTCATCCGCTCACGGGGCAACTGAAAAAAAAACAGTTGGCAACTCAAGTCGCTATCCTGTGTATTTCAATGGCGGTCCGCGTGCCAAACTGGATAATACGACGGTCCCGAAGAACAATGTCAGAAACGCGATTTGGTAGTTTTGTAGTAGAGCTGTTTAAAGTTTCGTTTCTGCATTTTATTACTGTTTTTGAGATCAAAAAAATACTGTTGATGTGATACTTTGCATTTCATTTGAAGATTCTCAAAATACGGGCTTTTAAATCAACAAAATAAGCCAACAGAACTAATTTCAATTTTTAGCAGATCCGACATTTTTCTTCGGGACCGTCGATATGGATGCGTTTAGCAACTAGATAAGTATTTGAAATAAACATTAACATTTCTAAATAATAAAATTTCAATATCTAAAATCAAAATGGTACGAAATACAACTAGGAACGAATCACACATCTCCGCATTATAGAAAAAAAAGATAAAAATACTAATAATGTATAGACGCTCTGTCAAATCTTTCCTTCAGAGGCTCTAACGGAATATGATTTTGTGGCTCGTAATGTCCTTCTGAGGAAGGGTAATTTCTAAGTTTTTTTATTGGTGAAAGTGGCCATTAAAATATTAGATATTTTTATTTTCTCAACCTTAGTGGTTTCTAGCCAAAGTAAGTTCATCTATGATTTTATTAGTTATTAAATGGTTAATTATGTAGCTATTCATTAATTTGTTAATTATGTATGCAGCATTCATTAATTTCTTTTATGTAATTTGACGTAATTCCTATTATGTTGGCATGTAAACTTAAAGTTATTTAAAGACGTCGTTTGTTTTAGTTTTCCTGCATAACACAAAAAATCAACCCGTTAAAACAAAGATTTTTTGTCTATAATACTTCTATTTTTATTATGTAGTGAAACCGTTTTGACTTTCCACCACGATCCTACGCATCAAATGGCACAACCTAGTTGCGTCATCATTTCATCCAGTTTCAAGGGAAATGCATATATGCGCCACCAAAAGTTGATAGAATGCACAGTGGGTGTCAGCCGCCCGGGACAGAGGAAAATTTCGCCACCCCCTTATTTGGGTGCCTTCGTGGAAATCCTATTTTTTTTATTACAACATCATTTTATCCACGCCTATTTTTATAATCACATGTAACGAGTATTCTTCCAATATAAATAATATTTATAAATTCTACTACAAATTTATAAGTGCTCTCGAAAGTCGAGAATAGTATCCATGTATTATCCATAGTATCCATGTAATAGGATTTCGCATCTCAAATTTTTAGTGTTTAGAACGCAAGGCAGGTTTTAACTTAAGATTGATCCTGCGTAAGTCCCCAAATAATATTTACTACGGAACAGTCAATATCTCAAAATTTTACAGCATTTGGTATGCAAATTAAATATAAAGCTTCACTCGGTACACGATGAATCTGCTACTTGTTATTTAATTTATCGTTAATATTCTGAACACAAAACAAGTTTAATTTAAATCTGTATGCGGCGAATTTGACATGAAAATGGATTTTATTTGATCTGGCAGCACATACATACGTAGTCTGCGACTAGAATTTTATAACTACACTTCGAATAAGAGAATGTTTTCCTTCGAAATGTGTCAGATAAATCCACAACTGGAATTTTACATTCTGATCACAAAACTGGTTTTAAATTAAGAGTGAATCTGCTTGCCGTTCCCCAGCTTTAATTAGTATTACTCATAAAATGCTTATGGTTTTCCTACGAATTACGAATTTTGAAGAATGGTTTGAAACAAAATTTTTAAATCCTCTCAAAATATTAGAACGGTTTTCTTCGCAATGTGTCAGCAGATTAATCCGCACTGGAATTTTGACAGATCATTCGGAACATGAAACTGGTTTTAACCTAAGAGCGAATCTGCAAGCAAGTCCTTGAAAATGGTTTTCCTCCTATGGAATTGGAATGGAATCGCAATTGCAATTGGAACGCATTGGAATTGCAATTGGAACGCATGGATGGTTTGATGATCCATCGAAACACATGATGATCCATTATTTCTTAGAATTGTCGAAGCATCGCCCACGGATCTCTGTAGTGAATTCTTGCAATTCACTACATACGGTGTTGGCGGTTGCTACAGTGATCAAGATGACATTATACATTCTTTTAAAGAAGGGGGATACCCCGGTTTTGCCCATTTCAATCGGTCCGAATCATAGGTGCGCCAAAAATATGAAATGAAATGGTTAAAATTTTTACAAGATTGTGAAATTTTGTTGCCCCTTAAACGTGCCATCTGAGGAAGTTGGATCACGTATGTATTTGTGTATAACTTGATTTCTAGAAACGTAGGTGCTTACATAATCACATACCCGTCAGCTATGTTATAACTTTCTCTGTGTTGAGTATATGTAGCTGGAAACCCTGTGAAAGAAAATCTGATTTAATTTTTTTGTAATTTTTCAGCAGAAAATGATATTTTTTTCAGTGCAAAATTTTGATCACACCAAAAGTGCTCGCGGGCCGCACTGAAAAGCTTTGCGGGCAGCAGGTTCCCCACCCCTGCTTTAAGTGAATGTCGCACAGGTGATCGGTGAAGTTTCAATAAAATTTATACATTATGTCAAAAAGTGCCGCATGATAGAATAGGTTGCATTGAAATGTTCAATTAGTTTGCTTTTAAGAGACCCGGCCACGTATTTCTATGGCTAACGAAAAACATCTACTGGATGGTTACCCAACCTTTATAACCACTATAAATTAACCCACACTGCCATCTGTTAATTTACATACAAATCAAATCCACACTGCCCGCTTGTCCACCACATACAGACATTCTCATATTTCAATCAATTTACACAAAACTTTCACAAATTATATACCAATTGCAATTTGGGAGGCGGGAATGGGTACCGCCGCCCTGGGAACCTTTATTGGATAACCAACACCTCTGCCATAAGTGGTTCGCTACGTTTGGTGATTTAGCAGTGGTGCCCGGGTTCGTGGGATGAGGTTTGTCTAGGTCTTGGAGGTGGATGACCAGGACACACTGAACCCCAGATTCCTACCCACCGCTTTTTCTTCCCAGAACTCTCCTTCCTTTCCCTAAAAAAACCCTCCACACAGCATCCCCAAAGATGACATAGGCCCTCAGGGAAATTATTTTCCTTGGGGCCTCCTGTGTAAAGCACATGTAAAAAAAAAAAACCTAAACCTTCCTCATAAATCACTCTATTGGTGAAAACCGCATGAAAATCTGTTCAGTAGTTTTTGAGTTTATCGCGAACAGACAGACGCGGCGGAGAGCTTTAATCATTACATAATATAAGATGAAGTCGCTCAAAATGTATGTGCGCATAGATCTTTTAAACTACGCAACGGATTTTCATGCGGTTTTCACCAACAGATAGAGTGATTCAAGAGGAAGGTTTATATGTATAATACATGCTTATTATAGTAGAGAAAAGCCGATAAATTCAAATATTCAATTCAGGCAGCGGGCAGCTGCCAAGCGGGTGGTGTGGATTTTATAAAAGTTGGGTAATGGCGTTGTGTTTCGCTAGCCACAGCAACGTGTGGCCGGGTCTGCTAGTTTATAATATGCAGGAATGATTGAATTCAATGTTTGTGCTGTTTAGACATTAATTTGAAAATACTATTTTGGTACATGTACAAATCTTGCATAAGTACCTATTTTTCTCTTGTAGTGTTTGTGTGGAAAACATGAATAAATTGAAATATTAACCAACTTACTGTATAATTTTTTCATTTGAGTTTCCATACTTGATAACGCTTCTGGATTTAGTTGTATGACCAATGGCTCGCTTACTGCTGCTATGAGGTCTGGGCCATAAAGAGCTCCTGTGGTAACTAATGCCAATACAGTCGTTCTCGAAAAGGTGAGTAGGTAATAAAATATGTTTTGTCACCTTTTCAAAATCCATAATAATCACCTACGTCTCCACGTGCATAATATTGCAATGGATTTTGAAACAGCCTAAACTTTTGTCGTAACAAGTCTAACGCCTGGCACTAGAATTACAGTTAATTTTTTTTTACTCTTGGCACATCATTCTCACTACCTCAACAAGTGTCGAAACATCCAGTTTAAAGGCATCGCTACTAGTAAAACTTTGTTAGTTACCCTTTTAATCGATAAGGTTTTAGGTCTGTAAGCTTAGTGATTACTAGGGATATTATGTTCCCTCAGGCTAATTTGTTCGGTTTTCGGAACAACTCATACAGGTCTCATGGAAATAGTTAGCTTACTACTTAGTATAATGGTTAGGGAACGTACCCATACTATGTGACCAACTTTTTGCAATTTTTAACCCCCCCCTCCTCCCCAGTGACCAAAAGCCTAAGGCCGCCGCCGCTCATTTGTACCAAGCGTGGTATTTTGAAGACCCCCCCCCTCCCCAAATAGGTCACGTGGTATGGGTAAGTTCCCTTAGAAGTACGATCTAAATCAAGGGTGGCCAAACCGCGGGCCGCATGCGGCCCGCTGAGTGTCTACTTGTGGCCCGCATAGCACACTTTTTTTTCTTTTAGTGTACATAAAGCCACCACAAGAACATTCCAACGTGCGTAGTTCGTATCATATCTCATAAATGGAAGTATCTCAGTACGTTAATTCGACTATCGTGAGAAGTTCTTCTATGGTATATACGTGTTAACAAACAATCACAGTTAACCTTTTCCCCGCGTTGAACTACTCCGTTTTTTCAATACCCATATGCGGTACATGTATATGTCATATTTCAAATACCTATCCATCCAATTTTATGTCATATTATGGCATGATTTATCATACTATATAAAAGATGAGATTATTATCTACAATTTGAAACCAAATCGTCGTCTGTAAACACTCCTAGATATTTATAAAAAACAAAAAACGTACCCATATTATCTTAAAGACGGCGCCATTTATCCGCATGCTTGTACTCAGGACACTGCGTTGATAGACACAAGTGGTACCTCAATCACTTATTATTATTAATTCTTATAAACAAGTTCTAAAACTTCTGATGACACTAAAATTAATAAAATTTTTATGTAAATTCAAAATCACAGTTTCACAATATAAACAAACGTGTGCGAATACGTGCGATCTCGATAATAAATGTTACCGACGCTTGTCCAATTTGGTCAGTCGGAATTGCATGGATGCGCCTGCGCAAACTATTAGCGCCATCTGTGGAGTAAATTGAGAACTATTTAGCATTCAAAGGCACAAGGACATATTCACTTGATTATAGATGTTTTTTACGAAATACAATTTTACTTTCGAAATATGCCTGAAGATGTCAGCATCGTGATAGTTACACGAATATCCTAGCGAGCGGGAAAAAATACTGTGACATAGTAGCGCTGTGATATCGGCAGTCGAAGTTAGCGTAACAAGGGCTGATACGGGCGCGTGTGAGGCATGGCTTTTGCCGTATCAACTGTTGTTATGATCGCGTGGAAAAAGTTAAAGGAGAAATTCAATCAGGTTGGTTTGGAAGAGTTTTACAAAACATATTTGGACAAGGAGAAATATC
Source organism: Limnephilus marmoratus (assembly GCA_917880885.1). Lineage (NCBI taxonomy): Eukaryota > Metazoa > Arthropoda > Insecta > Trichoptera > Limnephilidae > Limnephilus > Limnephilus marmoratus. The sequence continues at coordinate 17,179,450 of OU862910.1, read as the reverse complement.
CTGCATTTTACAAACATGCTCTCTATCGATGATTTCGCTATTTGAAGACTTAACGTGTGAACAGATTTTTAGTCGAATGAAGCATATTAAATCTCAAATGAGAACACGATCACTGGTGAGCATTTGGAAAACTGTTTGCGTACTGTATCAACAACATCAATGGTTATCAACATTGATGCACTTAGTTCTAACAAACAAAATGACACGTCTCACTAAAATTTATTATATTTTGTTTATAATTTTTTTTGTATTGCCCAACTCTAATCTAATAAAGGGTGAAATTCAGATCCTGCCAAAGTCTAGAAATTTAATAAAAATGCACTTTCTAGATGAGAAAAGTGTGGAGAAGCTGAATAAAAAAAAAATTAAGGCGCGCTCGGCAAAATTAAGGGAGATACAGCCGTTCAAAGTATTGAGAAAATGTAACTATGACAGCCCGGCGGCCATTGCGTATTGCGTCACTGTTATGTTGGTATCCCTGATACAAGCAAGAGGTAGATACAAACCCTGCTTTGCCAAACAAACCATTCAAAACCTGGGATGTTTTTTAAAGTAAAGATAACATACACAATCCCGCTAGACAAACCATTCAAAAACGTAGGCTGTTTTTTAAAGTAAAGATAACATACACAATCCCGCTAGACAAACCCTGCTTTGCCAGACAAACCATTTAAAAACGTAGGCTGTTTTTTAAAGTAAAGATAACATACACAAGCCCGCTATAAAAATTCACCACGTTTTATATTGAAATCTAAAAGTTAATCATAAAACGATTCAAATTTACACCTTTATGAATCCAAAGTCTCCCACCGCAATTTGAAAAAAAAAAATGAAATTTTTTATTAATTATTTTTAAATGAAACAATGAAAAGAAAGTCTGTGGTGAGCTGGCAGCCGCAAGGCGGACAATGAGTGGGCTGCGTGGATTCAATTTTTATAAAAATCTAGTTTTATTAATTTAGAGATTAATGAAATTTTGAACACTTGACCTTTAAAACAAGAGGAAGGTCACTGTCTACCGATTACAAAAACTTAGCATAGACCCCGGGCAACGCCGAGAACTTTGCCAGATGCATCACTCAAGATAATCAACAATAAAAGAGTTATTATTAGTAAAATTTTGTTTATTCACTATAATTATTGCCGTATAAAATGAGTAAAAAATATTGTATACCTATTAAATATAATTTATGGCACTTTGTATCACTAAGAAAAAAAAATATCGTAAGGAACATCACAAAGAAAATTTACTAAGTACTTACTTATAGATAACATAATTTTAGCGCCCTTGAGGTGATTTTTCACAAAAACGGCGCTATACAAATTATCCAATTATTATTATTATTATAATATTTCAATTTATTTTTGGTGTTCATTTGAGGCTTTTAGTAGTATTACGTTCATTAATTTAAATTAATGATTGCATTTTTGTATTGATTAGAAATGGCCTCAATCCAATTTCAAATCGACCTAAAATTGTAAAGTAAAATAAGTTTTTTTCAGAAGACTAACATCTCTGATCCATGACTTACAAATTGTTATTGTTTAACTTTTGTATTATTAATGTAGGTAGATAACAATTACTATCATTGTAATATTCTGAAATTCAATATTTCGAAAAATTGTTGTAGGCACATAAAACTTTTGTAAAATTTGTACATTATTTTTAAATATGTAATTATATAACATGTGGCGGGACTGTGCTTTTAGCACAAAATAATATTATTGTTATTAGTATTTCAACCTTGTTAGTCATCAAATATTAAAGTTAACATATTAAAATATCAATATTCTATTCTATTAAAATTAAGGCACAGATTTGTAAAAACGAAAAAGTAGAGATTCATCAGATTTTGACTTAGCGTTGAATCTTTTCATACCCTACATGAAGTCATAAATCATTTGATATTTCATTAGCGCTCTCATCCTCTTCTTCTATTGGGGTCTTTTCTGATTCACTTTTCTCCATTTCAAATTCTGCAACGAATGCCTGGTTAATGAACTGCAGTAATTTGGCTTCATACTGTTCCCTCAGTAAATAATGCACAATTTCAGGGCGGGGATTAAAAGCCGTAGGATCAGCCATGTCGCTGTACAGTTGTTTGTTGTGCATCATTGTTTCGTCAGATGGGAAGATAAGAAGGTAACTGGCCACGCATCTGCACGCATCACTCAAGCGTCCCAACTTGTGGTAGGCTATTTGCAGGTAGTTGTATTGATCAGCCATTATTTCTTTGCCTTTCAAGTCGTTTAACATTTTTAGTTTCTGGACACAGCGTTGTTTGCACTTGAGGCAGAAGGTGAAATGATTTGAAACTGAGGAGGTAAAGTCTGGAAGCCAGCCCTGGTCGAAGGAGCCCTCACACAGAACTCTGCATCTCTGTTCAGAGGCAAAGTAGGCTTGCAGGGATTCCTCCATATAAGCCACCACGCTTTCCCAGTCCTCGTTGTTATAGGCGTTCATCCCGTGCAAGTAAAGTGGAACGAATTCTTCAGATTCAAAGTTGGTTATTTCTCGAGCTTCTACTTCGGGCAGAGTCAGATAGTATTCCAAGTTTGATCGCATAGTCTTGTCCTCCGGGTTGCGCACTAAATAGGTGAATGTGGCGGAAGCAGCTTTCTGCAACAGGTTCTTCTGAAAATAGCAAATGTGGAGGTACGAATATGGAGTTAAATCTTCCATTGTTTTCAGGGACGACGCGTCTAACGGGAAATCAAACACAACATTAGGATAACGTTGCCTTTTGCATTTGAGGAAGCAAAGAGTTTTTTTCAGCATTTTTTCGTAATAATGCAAATCATCAATGTCTTTTTTCACCAAAGGTTCGAAAGGATGATTCTGACAACTTATTCTGCAATCCGCTATGGCAGTGAGAGCTAATTTGTAAATGTGAATGGACGTTTCCATGTCTGTAATGCAATCCTGCCATCTCTCATCCAAGTATGCGGTGACCCCTTCCTTGTAATACTGTTCGTAACTTGATTCAGAACTATTGCTTGATGTTGAGCTGTGGATTGTTTGTAAAACTAAGCTCAATGAAAACAGAACACACCAAATTGAAAACATTGTACAAAATTTATTTCATACAAAAAAAACTATCAAATACGAATTGGGCCAACTGAAATAACACGTTTATAAATACACTAATCTTAAATATACGAACACGTTCAACAAAATGTCAACTGAAAACCCATCAAAAGAAAAAAGGTCAAATGCATGTCAAATGTCAACCTCGTCAGCTGATTGGCTGATCGCAGTAATGCCATATCGCAAAAATGAAAAACTATTTTTCCGATTGAAAACGATTTTTATGATCTTTGATTGGTTGGATTTGTCTCCGCCCCGAATATCAGAAAAACTAAACACGGACAGCCTTACTAAAAAAATGAATAAAACAGAAATACACTAAAACACGAAATATTGCTAATAAGGTTTGTTCTTAAAATGTATTTTAATCTGACAACAATGTAATTTTTTTATGGTGTAAGTAGGTACTAAATTGTTTGTTTTCCTTCATAACCGCTAGGTTGTGGCACCTGCGCATTGGTCTTTCGCGCTCATAAATGAACTTTCGCGCTGAACCGGCAAAAAAAAATTTCGCTCCGCGGATGTTTGTGTAATATTGCTTAAGATGGGAATTTCTATTAATATGACTAATTCACCCTTAGATTTATATAACTGCTATATTTACTGTGTTTTTGTGGATTTTCATAAGTTTTAGTCAAGTTATGATAACAATAATCGTACTTTGAAAATTGAAATGTCAAAAACTATTTTATATGATACATGAAAATTCAAATTTACATAGGATTTTATTTTATGAGAATTTCATAAAAGTGGTGTTTTTTTATTATTAATATCTAATACATGCGTTTCTAAACATATCAAAGAAATTAATGTCTTTAGAGATGCAATAAAAGTCAGTATTATTTTGAGGTTAGTTTTTTGGCAATAAAAAAACTTGGAAATTTTTTATTATTTTTTTATTGTATTCACGAGGAAAAAGTGAGGTGACAGTTTCGTTCCAAATTCATTATATAAAATGACTGTATTTTTTAAATTTAGTTTTTTTATAAATTTCTCTACACTTTCCTCAAAAATGTTTTGATAAGAAATTTTTTCCGTTTTTTTCCGCGTTTAAACTGTATTTCAAATACACAAATCTGAAAGGTAATTTTATCTAGTTTTAATAAATGGTATTTGTTTTTACAATACCTTCAAAAATAAGAAATATATGAAACATTCAAAATACTTAGGAAAAAATTTCGATTTTCGTTCGGACAAACAGAGATAAACTACCCTCTCAGGCCGTGTAAACAATGTGTATTTCTTTCAATGAACAATTTTTTAATTAGTAATGTTTTCACATTCGCGGCCGTTTGTCAATTGAATAAAATTTTCACTGGGTTTTTTAGTAAGGCTGGGAAAATTTACGAAAAAAAGTTATGAAGAAAATTATTTTCCTCATACATTTTGTACGAAAGGAATTCTCATATTTTGAAAGAGCTAGAACAATATTGTGATAAGTATAATATTGAATAGTGAGTGAATTCCAAAAATTCAAAAACGTCAAATGTCAATGCGCTGTTTGTTTTTCCTCAGCATTTTGGAACTTATTAGAGGAGGTTAAAATGTTCGCCCGAAAGACAGAAGTTATAACATTGGGGATAAAATTGATAGTGTCAAACAGGATACTGAAAATGGATAGGATTGAATCTTGTAGATTTTGGAGGGAAGAAGACAGAGATCTGTATGAATCAAAACTTTTTACTAGGAGAGGGAATCGATTTTTATCTGTCAATTTTGTTATCATTTAAATTATTATACAAATGATCAAGACTTTGTCGTAAAGGATGACCAGATAAAGATAAAGATTTGAAAATATATTTATCAGCAAGGAATTGTCTTCTCAAAAATAAAGGTGGATCTACACATTCTACCCGGAGGGAATTAATTTGAGAAGATTTCATCGCTCCAACAAATCAATCTAAGCGCTTTGAATTCTTTCAAGTTTTATCTAAATATTTAGGAAGTGGGTCGAAAATAAATGTACCTTAATCCAAGTGGCTTCGAACTAGGGAATTATAATTATACATTACATATTTGTAAAAAGCACTAACTTTGTTGCTCGCCATAATTTACAATAAAAAACACATAAATTTGTTTAAGACCGCTTTTATATTAAAACACTCTAACGGTTTCAGAAGCACCCTTCCTTCGTCAGGAGAATATTATAACTAAACAATTGTAAACAATGATACAGAATGTTAGGTATTTGAGTGGGAGGTGAGCAATGGGGTGGGGGTAATTGCGGGATTTCCGGAAAGAACAGAGCGGTTAATTGGAAAAATATTTAGAATGGGACTGAAAGATAAATTAATTTGGTTATTCAAAATACTAGCATTATTTGTATTAGTCCACAGAAAAACCAAAATAACCATATATAAGACCATTGTTAGAACTGTATTGGCATATGGATGTGAGGCGCTGACACTGACTGTAAAGATGGCTGAAATGCTGGATACTTTTGAAAGAAAAGTGCTGAGAAGAATATGTGAACCCGTGAAAGAAGGTGAACAGTGGCGCATCCGGCACAATACAGAATTGTATAATATATATAAGGCACCTAGCATCTCAACACATATGAGACTCCTCAGGCTGAGATGGGCTGGGCATGTACAAAGAATGCCGGATACACGCGTCCCAAAAAGAATTTTGACTGGACACCCAGGTGGAAAGAGAAAAGTGGGAAGACCCGGACTGAGGTGGGAAGACGAAGTAAGAGGGGATGCAGCACAGCTTCTCCAGGTACCAAATTGGAAGTCAGCCGCTGAGGACAGGAGGAGTTGGAGGCGACTGTTGCAGGAGGCCAAAGCTCGATATGGGCTGTAGCGCCATCGAAGAAGAAGAAGAAGAAGCAAACTCTGAAAAATTATTATTATTTAAGCATTTTAATTGTTCTGTGATTCTAATGTTTACATTTCTAGTTGTTATACCTATGTAGAACGAAGGACAATCATTGCAACATAGTTGGTAAATGCCTGAGTGGCTTAATTTATGATCTCTATCTTTAGTGTTTTTTAGTAATTTACCTAAATTGTTATCAGTATAGAACGCGGGTTTAATGTGGGCAGGCAAGTTTTTTGTACTAAGTTTTGTTTTTCGCCTTGTTTTTGGAGTAAGATCGTTATAAATTAAAGAGATTACAAAATTAAACTGGTTTTTATTTAAACGGCAATAACTTCTGAAAATGTCTTCACTCTCATTTAGGCGCCTTTTTATCAAAGTTTCATAGGCGCCTTCTTCCAGTCTATTTAAGTACATTGGCAGTATAGGCTTTCTACTTGAGTAATAATACAATAATAAATCATCGTCGTCTTCTTCTTCTTGCAATAACACTTGCAGCATTTTATTATTATGTTGGCTGCTGTGATTCTCCTTCTGATTTCTGCTGGATCCTCATTATTCTCTGTCAGACTGGAGCCCAGGTAGGTAAATTGGTCGACCACTTCGTATAAGTAGTTGTCTTTGAATTGTGCACTACTTCTTCTTCTGTGTGAAGGGTTCCTGCTCTGTATCATCATTTTCGTTTTGTTGACATTAACCTGCAGTCCTACTTCCCGTGCCGCTGTTTCTAAAGGATCGAAGACCTCCTTAATGGCTGAAATTGATCTTCCAACAATGTTAATGTCATCCGCATATCCGACAACTTGACTGCTCTTGAAACAAATATTGGAGCCAGTATCTATTAGCGTTTTTCTTATTACATGTTCGAGCACAATGTTGAAGAGAGTGGGAGCCAGACCGTCCCCCTGTTTTAGTCCCTGCGATACTGTGAATTCTTCCGACAGTTCCCCATCTATTTTGATCTGACATCTTGAGTCTGACATTGTGGGTTTCAGAGTTTGCTAACCACCTAATTTCCACAGATCACACTTTTAATAAGGACACAGGGGTTAAAATTCTGCACCGTAACAATAAAAGCAAAAAAATAGATAATTTAGAAGCACTAGAAATCAGAAAATCCCTAAATAATGCTAGTATTTTGAATAACCAAATTAATTTATCTTTCAGTCCCATTCTAAATATTTTTCCAATTAACCGCTCTGTTCTTTCCGGAAATCCCGCAATTACCCCCACCCCATTGCTCACCTCCCACTCAAACACCTAACATTCTGTATCATTGTTTACAATTGTTTAGTTATAATATTCTCCTGACGAAGGAAGGGTGCTTCTGAAACCGGTAGAGTGTTTTAATATAAAAGCGGTCTTAAACAAATTTATGTGTTTTTATTGTAAATTATGGCGAGCAACAAAGTTAGTGCTTTTTACAAATATGTAATGTATAATTATAATTCCCTAGTTCGAAGCCACTTGGATTAAGGTACATTTCTTTTCGACCCACTTCCTAAATATTTAGATAAAACTTGAAAGAATTCAAAGCGCTTAGATTGATTTATTGGAGCGATGAAATCTTCTCAAATTAATTCCCTCCAGGTAGAATCAGGGCCGGATCTACGAAATCTGGCGCCCTGTGCAGTAGGTACCGATGGCGCCCCCCCCCCCCCCAACATTTTTATTTTGATTAAAAATTCGTTCACCCCAATTTTTTTATTTTTTTTTATTTAATTATTATTTTTTAACACTAATTTATCAAATAAAATCAAGACATATAAAGGGTGTAAGTTTTCCAAGTGACCTGGCGGTAGCTCTCACACTCGTTTTTTTTAAAGAGAGGATCGCCAGGAGCCCTATACTCTCTGAATCTATTGGGTAAACATAAATTATGGTGCTATTTTAATTATTTTAGGAAAAACTCTTTGCAAGCTATGCTTTAAAATAATAACAACGAATTGTTTGTTTGTGCCCGTACCATGATTTAAAATATAGGTTACGAGACAATGCGTTTTCGCTGAACTAGTTCCATTAGACATTCTTTTGATTTACTGCTTTTATGTACCTAAATGCCCAACGCGAATATAAGAAAAAGCAAATACAAATACGTTCTCATGGCAACGTACAACACAAGAATAGCATCTAGCATCTACTAGCTTCTGACAGGCAGTCCCGACGAGAGACAGTGAGCGGTGATAATAAGAATATAACCTCAAATTTGTGCCTTGCATTTCCCCTGTGTTGAGCGAACAAACACTAAACACTAACGTATGGTATCAACGGCTTACGAACAAAAATACCGCGCTGTGATTGGTTATTGAATTTGCATCGCACCTATTCTTCGTAAAAGACGGTAAAAGATATATGGAAAAATAGATCTTACGTTTAAACTTAATATATGGAATTTGTAAAAAAATTCTGTAACTGACTATAAATTCGTAAGCCGTTGATACCAACCAGATGCGTGCGCATTCTGTTTCTTTGGAAAGTGTTGCTAGAGCGTAATAATTATTTCGTACTATGGGTAATTTTTAAACGATTCAGGGAATAGGTATTAAAACTAAATTTTAATACAATATTTATTTTCTCACGGGCGCCGTGGCGCCCCTTCGGATTTGGCGCCAGGTTTTTGCACGTTTTTGAACGTATAGCAGATCCGGCGCTGGGTAGAATGTGTAGATCCACCTTTATTTTTGAGAAGACAATTCCTTGCTGATAAATATATTTTCAAATCTTTATCTTTATCTGGTCATCCTTTACGACAAAGTCTTGATCATTTGTATAATAATTTAAATGACAACAAAATTGACAGATAAAAATCGATTCCCTCTCCTAGTAAAAAGTTTTGATTCATACAGATCTCTGTCTTCTTCCCTCCAAAATCTACAAGATCCAATCCTATCCATTTTCAGTATCCTGTTTGACACTATCAATTTTATCCCCAATGTTATAACTTCTGTCTTTCGGGCGAACATTTTAACCTCCTCTAATAAGTTCCAAAATGCTGAGGAACATTTTAAAAACATTAATCATCAAAGTTTCCTGGGTTTTCCCTCATTTATACAGATGGATTCAAATCCGATTTTAAAGATTGTGGCGTGTCTGTATGTATTCTGAATTCAATTTAAATCTGTCTTGTAAATTGCCTAAAGAAATTTCTATACCTGCAGAATGCTTCACTATGGAACTAGCTTTAATTCAAATCGAGCTTCTCAATATTCCTTAGCCAGCCTTACTGTGCAATATCGTTCGATGTCCAGAAGACTACCTTATTTGTAATATTAAAAACATCCTCAATTCTCTAAATGAATCAAAATTTGAGACAATATTGGTTTGAGTCCCTGGTCATCTAGAAATTGAGGGTAACGACAAAGCCGATTCTCTCGCTAAACTTGGAACAATCTTTATTCCTTTAGATTTAAAAATTCCAATCTCTGACGTCTTCTCTGTTCTTAAATCCAACATTTTTTATTTTTATTTTATTTTTATTTTTATTTTTTTTTTTATTAGTAATAGAAGGTACATAAATTACAAATAAATTTTATACAGTAATTAATTACATAGTAGATATATTTGATGTACCCCCATAATTAAGCAAGGCTTGTGTGTATGGGGGGGTGTTATTGTATTGCTTTTTTTATATCATTCAGTTTAAGTTTTCAGTATAACTTTTAAGGTGAGTTTTAAAATTTTTTATATTGGTATTCATGTTTCTAATTTTTTCTGGTAATGAATTAAAAAAATTTGCTCCGAGATATTTATGACTCAATTGTCCAATTTTTTTTTACATTTTGGAGTGGGAAGTATTGATGTTTGTCTAAGACTTCTGTTATTTTTAAATGGTGCAACTTGATTTTTAATATTATCTTTATAAATTTGTAATGTTGCATGATAAAAGTATAATGCACTTAATTTTCTGACCTTAAATTGTTTGAATAAAAGTTCTGACGAATATGAGTAGGGTTTTTTTTAAATTGTTTTTATTATTAGTTTTTGTGATATGTAAATTGTTTGTGTTTGATTTGTATATTTACCGCCCCATCCTATAATGCCGTATTTTATAATTGATTGACAGAAAGTGAAGTATGTGGTTCTAAGTAATTTTTCGTTTAAAATATCTCTTAAACATCTAAATATATATGTTAGTTTCCTTATTCTGTTGTTCAGAATATTTATGTGTGGAGACCATTTTAAACGCTGGTCTATTGTTATGCCCAGGTACTTAATATCAGTTTTGCTTTCTATTTTTGAACATGATATATTACATTTGTGGTTTTCTGTATTTGTCACATGTCTCGTTCCTGGGAAGAAAATTGGTCAGATACGAAAACCCGAACTGGATCTTTCTATCCTGGAATTCAAAATCACATTCCAAGTAAACCTTGGTTCCACGGAGAAAAAAAAATCCAAAAGATTTATTTCCTGCATTTCGACACTGCTCTATTGCAGCGAATTTGTATAAAGTTCGAGTCCTCGACAGTCCACTCTGATGGTAAAAAACATTCTTCCTTATTTATTTATTTATTTATTTGATGCAATATATTTACATTTTATACACAATTCAATGATGTTGGCCTAACTGGGTGGTTTACCCGTGCTGAGGCCTCCATTTCACATACAAAATTATACACAATACATATAAATATATATATATATATATATAAATTGGTGAAAAAACGGAAAAAAATAAATAAAAAACATACGATTAAGATAAATTAAACTTAAAAAGTAGAGATTTAAAATTAACGTAAATTTAAAAATAAATAATATTATATAAGGTTAAAAATGATATTTTTAATAAGTGTTGTGTGTTTGTGGGTGATTGTGTTTTATATTGGTTATGTGTGTTTTTATTTTTATTTTATGCTATGATATTTTGGTAGTATTGTCTATTTTGGTCTTTAATCCATTTTGTAATTTTGTGTCGGAATTTAATTTTGTTTTCCTCAATTTTATTTTCCAGTGTTAGACTGTTGAATGCTTTTATAGCGTGATATTGGTAGTGTCTTTGTCCAAAGCTTGTATTTACCGTCGGTGTTTTTAAGTTTTCTTTGTATGCTTGTCTAACTGGTCTGTTTGTGATATTTTGTGTTTGTTTAAGGTTGTTTTTTTGGTCAAAAATGTAATTTAGTAGCGATTTAACGTATAATTGTCGTATGTCTAGTACGTCACAAACGTTGAATATTTGGTCTGTATCAGTAAGTCTATGTTTTTTAAGTATTACCTTTAAGATCGCTTTCTGCGCAATTTCCAGGTGTTCGATGGCTGAGTTTGTTGCTCCTCCCCAAGCAATTATTCCATATTCTATTATAGACTGACATAGAGCAAAATATATTGTTTTCATTTGTTGTATTTTGTATATGTTTCTTATGTTTAGGAAAATGTGTATCGTTTTAAGGAGTTTATTCGTGACTTGTTCGATGTGATATGTCCATCTAAGGTTATGGTCAATTATGATTCCTAGATATTTTATTTGTTCTTTTTTTTCTAGAGGAGCCCAAACGCAGATGTTGGTGTTTAAACATTCGTGTATTTTTATGTTGTTTGTGTTATTTTTTGGCTGTCCTGTGCTATTTATACTGTACGTTGTGAATTTTGTTTTCGATATGTTTAGTGTAAGCGTGTTTGAGTCTAGCCATGATTTCACTCGCGTGATTCCTAAATTCGCTATGTTGTATGCATTTTTCCAATCCTTAGATTTGAAGAGTAAAACTGTGTCGTCTGCATAACTAACTTTTTCACCGTCTATTTTCATGCTGCAAAGTTCATTAATGTAAATAGTGAAAAGAACGGGCCCTAGTATGCTTCCTTGTGGAACTCCAGTGGCTTGCTAATATGGTTGTTAATTTTTACTTGCTGTGTTCTATTACTCATATAACTTTTTAATAGTTGGAGTTCCTTGCCTTTGATGCCTATGTTTTCTAATTTTTTAAAAAGCGTTTGGTGGCAGATTGAATCGAAAGCTTTAGCTAAATCTAGGTATATCGCTATGCATTTATAACCTTGATCTAAATTGCTATGTATATAGTCTATTGTACATGCCAAAGCTTCTTTTGTGCCTATTTTTTCTCTAAATCCATATTGTTTTTCCGAGATTAAGTTATTTTCTTCCAGGTATATTATAATTTGGTTTTTTATTACTCTTTCGAAAATTTTTGACAGCGAGTTTAACAATGTGATAGGTCTATAGTTAGTTATTTGCATTTTGTCTCCGGATTTGTAAATAGGGATCACGAGTCCTTTTTTAAGAGTACTAGGGAAGCAGGAGTGTGTTATACTTAGATTGATTAAGTGTGTTATGGGTTTTAAAATTTCGGTTTTTATTATCTTAATGCAATCCGTCGTTATCTCATCTAATCCAGGAGCAATACGGTTTTTTAATGTGTTTATTATTTTGTCAATTTCCTCTTCCGAAGTTGTTTTTATTGCAAATCTGTGTTGTGTCGGTTGTGTATTGATGTTTGAACTGTTTGTTTGTGTTATGGTGTTTGTGTTGAGAATTTTACGGTTCGCTAAGACTTTTCCTATACTTGCGAAGAAGTTATTTACATGATTTGCTATAGTTTCTTTATTTGTATTGGCGTCTACTTTTTTTGAGTTAATGTTTAGATGTTCGATTGTATTTTCTTGTTTGAATTTTTGTGTGTATGTAACTTCTTTTAATATTTTCCATATTTCCTTTGGATTATTGTTTTCTTTTTTTTAAAGTTTTTCTCTAAAATACAACTCCTTAGCTACTCTAATAATTTTCGTGCAGATGTTTCTATATCTTTTGTAGTAATTAAGTTGTTGTATGTCATACGGCATATGTTTAATTTGTTTGTGAATTCTGTCTCGTTTACGAATACAGTTTAATATTCCCTGTGTTATCCATAGTTTAATTTTTTTAGCTTTGTGTGTAAGTTTTACTTGTTTTAGAGTAGTGTTATTATTTATTTCTTGCGCTAAAATTGTTGTAAATTTGTCCCAGGCCTCTTCGACCTTCTCCATTTGGTATATTGTACTCCAGTCTATTTTTTTGAGTTTTTCTTTTAAGTTTGTGTAGTCAATTATTTTTTTTGTGAATATTTCATGTTGGTTAGGTTTTGTGTTTTCGGTATCAATTGCTATCATATTCATGTAGTGATCTGTAATAGTGCTTTCAAGTACTATGGTTTTGGTTTTTAGTTTTGTTTTGATCATTATATGATCTATACAACTTTTTGTGTTGTGTGTGACTCGTGTTGGGACATTTATCATTGGCTCCATTCCATGCTGTGCTAGTATTGTTAGGTATTCTAAGTTTTGTGGGTGTCCGTTTTGTAGAGTGTTTATGTTTAGGTCTCCAATAATGATGATATTTTTGTGTTTGTTGAGATCATTTAATGTATCATTAAGTGCAGTTAGGAAATTTGTAATATTGTTTTTGGATGGAGATCTGTACATTGCAAGAATACACGTTTCTTTTTCATATGTTATTTGTATGCAGTTGGAGTCTACAATATGTATTTCTTGGACGAATGTGTTTATTTTATCATTAGTGTATACGACTATGCCATCATTTTGATTTTTGTGTTTTTTTGTGTGGTGTGTGTTGTAGTGTTCAATTGTTTTTGGAATATATTTTTCATTCAGCCAGCATTCTGTCAGCACAATTATATCGAAGTTATTATCTAGTTGTTCTAGGTATATAGTGAATTCTTCAAAATTTTTATTGATCGATCTGATGTTTTGGTGCAATATTTTGATTTAATTTTTTTCTTTTGTGATATTGGTCCATAGATTAATGTCGTTTGTACTTATACAGTAGTGTTGGTTGTCCGAGTCTATATGTTCTATGTTTTCAGCCATGTTTTTGAGTATTTATGTAAGTGTATAATATAAGCATTAAATTAATTAAAATTAAATTGAGTCAATGAACAGATAAATTTAGGGAATGTAAATGATAGATCAGTTGGATTGACTTTTTGGATAAATGTTATCGGTACAAAATTATCTAAAATAGCTACAATAATTAAGAGAATTAAGAATAATGCAAAGACAAAGCGTATCAGGCTTATTGTAGGAATAAAGGAATAGAAATAATTTGCAATATATAAGTTAATGATAAGCATAGGAATATCCAGTATGGACAGACAGATTATATGTTTTATAACAGAAAAAATAATTTCATTAGATAAAGGAATAAATAGAAATGTAGAAATTGAAAATTTTAAAAGGATTGCGTACTTAGAGTGATTGGAAGGCTTATAATAAGACGTTAAAAATTTATGGATGAAGTTGGGTACTGAAAGGGTAAGTAAAGGTATTGAAACGATTAGGAGAATAAATACTAAGATGACAAAAAAAATTGAAATATTAAGGTTTTTAAAATATAAGAAACGATTATAGTAGTTTGGAGTAAAAAGACAATTTGAACAATAAAATTGGTTGTTAAAATAAATAAAATAATTTAGGTAATAAAAACAATTAGAACAATAAGATTTGTTGGTAAAGTAGTTAAAATAATTTGAGTAATATAAACATTTAGAACAATAAAATTTGATGTTAAAATAATTTGGGTAATAAATACATGTAGTATAATAACATTTGAATGTAAAATACTTGGTATAAAAAGGTAATTTAGATAAATAGGTGTAAATAAGATCATGAAAGATGATTTGAGAAATGAGAATTTTAGGGGAATCACATAATTGCAAAATTATAAAAAATAAAATACTTAAGTAAAATTAAGTGTAGTAAGTTAATATAGATAAGTATAGAAAATATAGTTAAATGATCAATATGATTTACAATTTGGGTTAAATATCGTATGTAGATTGAATAAGCTTTGCTAATTGAACAAAGTAAATTATTTTTATCGAGTAAGATTGTATAATATAAAATTTAATTAAATGAAGACAATATAAGCGAAACTCAATCGAAAATCTGAAAACAGAAAAATCAGAAAAAGATATTGACACAGTGTCAATATCTTTTTCTGATTTTTCTGTTTTCAGATTTTCGATTGAGTTTCGCTTATATTGTCTTCATTTAATTAAATATTACAATTTGAGGTTTTACTCATAAAGTTAAAATAAAAATAAAAAAAAAATGTATAATATAAGTTTATAATAAAAGTGTAGTAAAGGTGTATAATAATATGATAACAGTGTATAATACAAGTATTAAAATAATTAAAATTAAATTGAGTATATGAACATAGATAGATTTAGGAAATATAAATAATAGATCAGTTCGATTAACGATTTGGATAAATGTTATCGGTACTAAATTATCTAAGATAACTACAATAATTAAAAGAATTAAGAATAGTGCAATTTGAATAGAGAATAGGTTCTTTTGTAGAATGTTTTTTGCAGAATTTAGAATTTGTGGTTCTATAGTTAGTTTTAGAATCCATTTTTACATATCACGTTTAAGAACAGTTTGACACTCGTAACCATCGGTTGAAACTATTTTTAGATAATTGGTAGAATTATAGTACTTATTGACTTATTAGATAACTGACAACGGAGGCGTCTACTAATATCTACAGGAATTCCAAAAACTGAAAAAATCGAACTAATATCTATGAGAATCAAAGTGTTGACGAATATCTACAGCTCAAACTGTTGATTAATATCTATGAGAACCAAAGTGTTGACGAATATCTACAGCACTGGCAGAGGTTGGATTTGCAATTGTGTATAGCATATTGGAATAACGTAATATTGCGTATGCAGTTTAAAAAACTTAATTTATGTAAGTATGTATGTAAAAATCCCTAATATCGGTCTATTGGATACATTTAGCTGATTAGTCCAACCTATGCTCTGTAGATATTAGTTCAACCTAAGCTCTGTAGATATTAATCAACACTCTGAAGTTCGTAGATATTAGTTCAACATATGAGCTGTAGATATTCGTCAGACATACAGGCTGTAGATATTAGTATCTGGAGTCCTGACAACCGGTGGTGCGAGTGCCATGTACCGTCTAGATAAGTTTATTTTTTTTTTTATTTTTTTTTTTTTTTATTGTTGATACAGTATTATTTTACAAATTTTTATAGTACAAACCAGTAATATTGGCCTCTAATAACTAATTTAAACAACTATAACTAATTTAAATAACTAATTTAGATCGTCTGAATGCTTAACATAGATAATTTTTTCATTTGGTGATTTACGAACCAGTATTTTGTTTTCCCTAAACCAGACATACATATACTTAGTTTCTTTTGCTTTCTGTTTAGTTTTCCAGAGTAGTTCTTTAAAGTATGGACAAATGATTTCTCCTATGAAGATTTTTTCGCTGCCCAGGGTTGTCGCGGTTTTGGCGTCGATATTCTTCCGGATTTTTAATATTTGGTCTCGTTTGTTGTTATCGTGGAATTTAACTTGCATTCTTGGGCAGGCTCCTGGTCGTCTGTCCTGGATACGTTTCACCTCCTTCAGGTCGTGTAGCTGAATCGCCATCCCAGCTGCCGCAGCCACCCTGTTGTACTAGTAAGACTGGCTGTTCCTCATTTGATTGTGGGATTCCACATATTTCTATGCAATCTTCTTTCGAGGCTTGTTCTAGTTCTGCGATTCTCACTTCAAAGCTTTTTATAATCTTGTTTTTATCATTTACTTCTCTCCGAAGCATCTCAACTTCAGATACCAGCTTGGTAATATTTTCTATTTTAATATTTATATCATCATATTGGTTACTAATGAAGTTTCGTGAGTTTCGAGATTCAGTATTTTCTTCGTCCATTTTCTTGAAGAATTCTTTTTTCATTTCTTCAAATTTATTGTTGACAGCTGTTAAGACAATGTCGAGAATCTCTTTATGTTCTGGGAGAATAGATTTTAATTTCAGATCACTCTGGTTTGTATTTTTGCTTCTTGTTTGTTTATCCATTATTAGAGATAAGTTATTCAATTGAGTGGGTAAAATAAGTTATTTAATTTGAATTTGAATTATACTCGTAAATAATATCACTTTTCTTGGGTAGTTTTGATTTTGTATGATGGGAGTAAATCCGTATGGTTTTGACTGTACATAAGACACTTAAAACACAGAAATAAGATACTAGCAGCAATTAGTGCACTTTTTCGATGATTTCTGTAACTTTAAATATATTTTTTTTTATTAATTTTGCGGGAGTAAACAAAACAGACAGTTGTCACTTTGAAGTATTCATAGGCTTCTTCATAGGCATATATCGTTTGCTCATTAAAATCACCCACCATTCTCCCCTCAGCAGTGGCGTAGCTTTCATGGGTGGCACCCGGGGCGGATAACGTGGTGTCACCCCCCCCCCCCCCCCATTTTGGGGAGGTGGCTAGAGAATTTCAGATTTCTCCCCGTTTCGGGACATTCCACGAGGAGCCATAGAGCTACGAAAATATAAACAACACCGTATTCTATATCCGGCAATCGCCCCCCCCCCCCCCCCTCGCTACGCTACTGCCCCTCAGTATTCCGTATTTGCTGTCGCTCAACCATTCTCGCGTCTTTTCAGTTTTATTCAAGTTCATAGACTTGAATGACTTCAATATTTGATTTGTCCTATTCTTTTATAGATTACCCTCAAAATTATAACTATCTTCCTTAACTTTTTCGGCACAAACCACTCTAGGGTGAATTGCCTAATTCATAAAAAAATATATATTCAATTATTTATTATACCTTTTTGTTTAGCAAGTTAAATAATCAATTTTTTTGTATTTTAAATACCGGGTTGCTACCTTCTAATAATTCTTAATAATAATACTACACGTGAGATGATAATATTATACATATAATAAAAAATAAGAATTTTTATACCATCCAATTTAATCTGAATGCCGGTATTGAAGTTTTGCTTTATTAGTACTTCATGAACGTTTTTTTGTCTTTTTTACCTGCCCACGCTCTCACTGTGCCATCTCAACACACCCTAATTTTTTCTGGGTCTTCTACCGCCCCCCAAATTGTGATTTGAACTGACTCCCAATCAATAACATTATGCGAAAGAGAAATCTTAGACATGTCAATATTTCTGAATTTCATCCAATTTTTCTGTTTCCATATTTTCGATTGAGTTTCGCTAATATTGTCTTCATTTAATTAAGGTAAATATTTCAGTATCGAGTCCACGCTCAAAACACAATTAAAACTAATTGTATTAGGTAGATAATGGTTAGTAGAAAGTAATTCAGTAACCGAAATTGGAAAATATTGCGTTTTAATTGTTATTTTGTCAACTTTAAAAACGCGAAATGTCATTTTTCAAGGACCGCTATCTTTCTAATTACGACTGCAAAAAACGCATTTTTAAGAAAAATAACTTTGTTTCAGTTAGGTAATAATAAGAAGTACATGTTTCAATCTTCGTAAATGATAAATAATGCGGATTAATTATTATTTTGTTTGGTTTCACAAACATGAAAAATTATTAATCATTATCATTATTAATCATCATCACATCATGCCAAGGAATTTATCACCAAAATCAAGGCTTATCATGCCTCTGTCCCACTATAGCACACTCCAAAAGCATCAAATATCTTGGAATTGAAATTGATGATAATCTCCGATGGAACTCACAAATTGACGTAATTACAAAAAAACTAACCAGATACATATACTTCTTTAGAAACATTCGTAATATCCTCAACGTAAACGATATTAAAAAAGTATACTATGCTTTGTGTCAATCACAAATAGAGTACGGTATAACTGGATGGGGGTCTGCCTTGAGCACTCACACAGAGCGACTCAATATAGCCCAAAAAGGAGTACTAAAGACAATACTGAAAGTTCCGCTTAGAACTCCGACGGAAGAAATATTTAATAACTTTCAAGTCTTCAATGTACAGAAACTTTATTCAAAAAATATTTTATTTAAACTGAAAAAAAACATATATGAATACTCCACTACCCAACATAAATACTCAACCAGGGCAGTAAGCAATAACATCCTGGTTACTCCCAGTTTGAACACATCTTTTGGACAGAGAAATAATAAATTCCATGCTATGAAATTATACAATGCTCTACCAGATCAAATCAAAAATATAAAGGAAATTAACATATTTAAAACAAAAGTAAAAACATGGCTGAGAGATCAAAGTGATAATAAAATTACAAACATCATGAATCCGATATAAAGTCAATCCATAACCAAATACAAATATTTTAAAAAACTACAGGCCATCTCAGAACAGGAAATCCTAGTGAGGAGGTCTGTGAAAAAAAAAAAGGATCTATACTTAAGGTAAGGCCACACTGAGCCCACGCAACGCCACGCCACGTGGGTAGACGTCACCATTTCCATATCTGGACTGCTTACCATCCACACATTTTCTATGGAAACGGGTGCTTTAGAAACATACTAGCCCCACGCAATGCAAACCGACGCCCCCTACGCTACGCGGCCCTGCCGCAGCCAGATCGGCGTGGGCCATGTGGAAGGTGGAGGGGGTATGGTCACGCCTACTACGAGATGATTTTACATCTTTTTGGTGTTATCTGAGCATCTAACGTTGTTTCGCTATATCTATGGTTGTTTTTTTGACAGATATTATTAAAAAATGGATGACGAACAGTTTATTGAAGCTTTTATACGGCACGAAGTTATTTATAAAATCAAATTACAGGATTATAGAGATTCTGCATACGCAGTGCAACTTAAGAAGAAATTTCAGCCATTTATGGCATGATTTTCAATATTATACCCCTATAATGAATGTCAATCAAACTTTAGATCTTTCTCTGGTCCCAATTGACTTTCGAAGATGTGTGTTTTCTTTTTTTTATGTCATATTCAATAATTCAATTATGCTGTGAAGCTCTTCAAATACCACTTTACTCATACGGAAGTACATGAAGAATCGTCCGTCATCAGATTCTAGTTCCTTTACTAAAGTATGGAACTCTCCAAACATTTGTCTTTGTTTGTTAATGTTGTGGACCCAAATACTTCTCACTTTTTTTCTTTTTACGAGAATATTGATTTAACAATAATAATCGTAGCAAATCATCTTCAAATTCACTTTCAAGATATGGCAAAGCTGTCATCTGCTAAGAGAATCACATAAACATAACCTAAAAAATAAATGTCAAATGTGTCAAATCAAACGCGCCTGCGCACAACCACAGACCCCTTTTCACGTGGTCACAGCGACGCGTACGTACGTCTGGCCAGTGTGAACGGTACAGGAACGTTGCGTGGCGTTGCGTCTGCTCAGTATGATCCTTGCTTTATACTATACATTATACATACATGTTCAAACCTTGCTATTGAAATTAATAATAAATAATAATAAATAAATAAATTATGCATGCCGTATTAAATTGGGCCGTGTGAAACTGCATTTATATGTAAATTGTAAATACACACTACCAACCTAAAAAATCAAAGACATTTACGTAACCGGTGGCTACAAATAACATAATAATAATTAATTGTTTTGGTAAGCCCACACTGCGGCCAACGTTCCAACTTCAAACGTTTGGACGATCGTGTGTAGGGGTGTTCGTGCGTTGGAAGTTCGAGTTGGAAGGTTGGAGTTCGCGTTGGCCGAAAAAAACGCGCGTTTTTTTTTAACTTAAAATATAAATTTTCTATGTAAAAAAAAATTAAGTAAAAATGAACGCGGTCCATCCTCTCTGCTTACCCTATATATTTTAAAAAATATATATATATAAATTTTCTATGTAAAAAAAAATTAAGTAAAAAAAAACGCAGTCCATCCTCTCTGCTTACACTTCTATAATTACGGTCGTCACCCTCAGTTAAATAAAACCCGCGTTTTTTTTAACTTAAAATAAATTTTCAATGTAAAAAAAATGCTAACTAAAAAACGCTGTCCATCCTCTCTGCTAACCTCTCTATAATTACGGTCGTCGCCCTCACAGAAACTGATAGAGCAACGAAGCGCGTAGGTGACTGAATCGGTATAGCTTTTGTAAGGTGATTTATGCATAACAATCCCTAACGCGGTTCAGTCACTAGCGCGACTGAAATGCGGTAGTGTTTGTAAGGTTATTTACGCCTTCCAATCCCTAACGCGGCTCAGTCGCTAGAGCGACTCAACCGCGTTAGGGCGCGTTCGGACGTTTCGATTTTTGTTGATCCACTTTTATTTAACGTAAAAAGTTGAACAAGATTATGTTCACACGTTTCAATTTAAGTAGAACCGAATTTGACATTCAAGATGGCGTCAACTGAAATTGTCAGTGCGTGCGTCTCTCTAACTTCTGATGTTCTGCGAGGCGAGCTCGAGATTATGGAAAAGCATGAAAAACGTCGTATTTGGGCGAGAAAATGGATCATGAGAAGGAGTGAATTAGGTGCATCCAACACAATTTTGAAAGAGATGGCCCTAGAAGACTCCGGAGGATATAGAAATCACTTGAGGATGACAGAAAAACAATTTGATGAGCTGCTTTCCAAAATTGGCGATAAAATTTTTCAGAGATGTTTAAATTAATAATAATTACTACTAACTACAGTAACCGGAGAAGCAAGGAAATAATGCATATTTCGTTAAAGTTAGCTTTACCATAACCTAAAAACGACAACGCCAAACGTCAAAGTTTGACATAGGTAGTTATTAGATTTGTACAAATTGTTTTTTCTTTTAATTTATGCGTATTAATGGTGACGCATGTCTCAGAATATTTACCGCTATTTTCTGTCATTATCATAATATATTGGGTAGGTAGTGTAAATGAAACACATATTATTTATTGCAGTTTCACGGGCATTTCTATTTTTGTACACTTCTTGCTTTTGATCCCAAACACAGGGATGCATAAATCTGAATATCAAATCATCCGACCATTTCAGATATTTTTTCGTTGAAACGGATTCCATGACGGTAGAAACTAGGAATGTAAAAGAATATTGACATAAATGTTTGACGTCTACTTGTGCCCGCGAGTAACTATGGTAACCAAGATGGCGCGGTCATACTCGAACGTCAAAAGTAGACGGGCTATCAACTTTAGTTGGTCAACAAAAAACTTGTTCAATTTTGTTGAAAGAAGGTTCACACCTGTCAATATGCTTTCAAGTGTCGAGTTGATCAACTAAAATTGAACCGTGTGAACCGGCTATTAGGGATTGGAAATACGCGCCCGGGATCGCCTTCGAGGCGATCCCGACGGCCAACTCACACGAACCAGCCTGCCGCAGCTGTCCACACCGTGCCGCGTACTATTAAAATGACTATATTATTACGGAGAGTGGTATAACAATTGTTTGAAAAGATGTCGTGTATATAAGTATATGATTATACGTACGTAATAATTGTAGGCAACTGAAAAAGATACAGCGTTGTTACAGCTGTTTCATGTCCGCCATTTTGGAGTACGGAATTCGGGGTTGGAGGGTTGGCCACAGCGACCACACGATCGGCCAACCTTCCAACTCCGAACTAAGTTCGGAGTTGGAAGGTTGGCTTCAGTCTGGACGTAGCATTATAAAATAACCTACCTTACGTATATTATCTTTATTTTAAAAACAGCCTACGTTTTTAAATGGTTTGTCTGGCAAAGCAGGGTTTGTCTAGCGGGCTTGTGAATATTATCTTTATTTAAAAAAAAACAGCCTACGTTTTTAAATGGTTTGTCTGGCAAAGCAGGGTTTGTCTAGTGGGATTGTGTATATTATCTTTATTTTAAAAAACAGCCTACGTTTTTAAATGGTTTGTCTGGCAAAGCAGGGTTTGTCTAGCGGGCTTGCGAATATTATCTTTATTTTAAAATAATAATCTTAATCAAATTTTTTAAATAAAGATAATATTCACAAGCCCGCTAGACAAACCCTGCTTTGCCAGACAAACCATGTTACACAAACCTAGCGTAGCCGCTAAACTACTTGAAAACTGGGATGAGTAACAAGAATACCAACCTAACAAAATGACATTTGAAAATAATGTTTGAAAATGGACGGTCTCGTTTCACAGAATGAAAGCTAATTTTAATTTTACGTAATCGAAATTTAGAATGAAATATTTTCCACTTCCCTCAATGCAAATAGTTGTATTTTAATGTAATTAAGGTGTTTCAAAAGATTTTTTTTTTAAATGTGCGTATTAACCATTGCCAGCGATCTTAAAAATTTACCAAAGATAATAATCACAAGCCCGCTAGACAAACCCTGCTTTGCCAGACAAACCATTCAAAATCTGGAATGTATATCTTGGTTAATTAAAAGAAAAACGCATGCATGTTCTTTTATTTATTTTCATTCTATGTATTTGAATTATTATTTACGTAATTAGAAAAATCATATATGTTCCCTATTATATTGTCTATACCTATTACATTTCTAGCTACTCGTTTCGTGAATGCTTTTATATTTTCAAGTTGGTGGTGCTCATTTTCGAATTGCAAATTGTAGTTCATGTTTCACGTGGCGCAGTTTCATACCTATTATTTTCAAATTTCGTAAGGGCAATGGGCTCGCGATGGGTGCATCGTGTTGAGAAACCGAAGAAAATAATGATTAATTCGCATTATTTAGCATTTCTGAAGATTGCAATTCGTACGTATTATTGTCTAATTGACAGAAAGTGATTTTTTCTTTAAAAAATGCGTAAGTATTTCACCGTCGTAATTAACATGGCGGTCCTTGAAAAATGACATTTCGCGTTTTTTTAATTTAAAAAATAACATTAAAACGCAATATTTTTCAATTTTGGTTACTGAATTACTTAATACTAACCATTATGTACCTAGTACAATTAGTTTTAATTTTTTAAAGTGTGTTTTGAGCGTGGACTCGATAGGGTAATATTTACCAAAAAATTATGACAAATATTTCCCGTTACAAAAAACCTGACAATATTTGAATTATTATAGGTTCTACGTCTTTAATATATTTACCCTATTGTAAGGGTCCCAATCGAAGAAAGGTCACTGTCACCCACCAATATTATGACACGCAAGTTACAAAAATATTAGACTTATGTTCCATTGAAAATCTCCGTAATGGCGTGGACAAGTAGCATGGAGTGAATTTTTTTTTGAGAATTTCGAAATCGGCATAGTTGGAAAAGATGCTCCATATATTAACAATTACGACAAAAATAACAAAAAAAAATATATTTCCAAAACCTGGACATCGCCAAAGCTTTATATTTTATTACTTTCACGTAGGGAATGCAATCCCGCAAGACCATGTCAATCCAGGTATTTGCGGGACTGAACAATCTTAGTCCCGCTGGATCCAGGTATTTGCGGGATCCAGCAGGGTGGACTTAGATATCTAATCAATCGTATAATAAGGACCTAATACCTTGATCTACCAACCTTGTTTTTAGAGTTTTAAATTTATACCTAATTAAACACGTTCTTTGGGACATTTTAAATGGTTTATTAATATACCTTTAATTAGACATAGGTAAAGTTTAAGTCATAAATTAGCAAAGAATAAGATACGACATAAATTTTCATAACAACCTAAATTTAAATAATAACGATAAAAAATATTCTTGCACAATAAGCATCATAAGTTTAAACATTATTTTGGAAATAGCTTCGTAAAAAAGTTAAAGTATTCATTGTGTCGTCTGATAAACGGCTTCTGATATTGGACACAAGGTAGCCAGCGGCTGAAAAAGCTCGTTCAGCTTCCACGCTGGTTGGCACAGCAGTCTTTAGCGCATTGTAAGTGTATTGAAGGTATGTCCTTTTAGTCCACCGGACTCGAAGTAATTCATTTCCTTCGTTATCAAAACCTCAAGGTTGCTCATATTGCCAAATCTAGGTTGTTGGGCTGTTGATCTCGAACTCTTCATACTAACCAAAGTAAGTTCGAGTTCGTCTTGAAGTGACATTGGTGTTGCTGCTGCTGCTCCGTAAGTCTCGTGCGTAAGTCTCCAGATTAGCGAGCGAGAGGAGTGTCGTCATCGTAAGAATCGTAAGGATCATCAGCGTCAGCAGGAACAGTGGCTACTGCGTTGTTACCCGTGTCCGTGTACTCTAGCCTTACGACTATAGTTTTGATTGCCTTGCATATTACACTTTTTGAAGGTAGACTAAATGTATCATCAACGTTAATAAATTGTCTTCTGTCTTCTTCGTATTTATATGGATCATGTAAGTATAATAAAACCGCTGTCAAATTAGTTGAACTACGCTTCTCTGTAATCCCGCCAGTCCAGCGGGATCCCGCAAAATTTTCGACCGAGATTAGTCCCGCAAAATGTCTGCGGGATCCCGGTATTTCGGGATCCCGGTATACCGGGATTGCATTCCCTACTTTCACGATTTTACCTTAGTATTTATAGCTTATATGCGCGAAATAAAACACACTAAAATTTGTATTTTACAGATAATACATTCGTAGATTGGTAGAACGGAACCAATAATGGAAATAAAAAAATGTACGCATATTATTTACCGCATTGAAAAACTGGAAAATTGCAAAAGTTGCTATGAACCGTACTGCATTTTGGTGTCAAAAAGTGGCATAAGGTTTCGTGCCTATAATCTTGTTTTTATTGTCATCTCGTATCAAGGGTTCACTGACAGCAGCTGAGGCTTCTGTAGACAGAAGTTCAAATAAGTGATCACTTCTTTGAAGACTTTGCGCACACATTTGGTCACATATTGTTGTATCTGCCAGACATGTGTCAAAGTTTTGATCACTCCTTTGAGCTCACAGTTTTCAAATAGACTTCACACAACATGGTCGACGATTTGGTCGACACAGTTTGCTTATATTATTTATGTGCGTCTAATTATTTATATTATCTAATTAATTTATCTAATTATTTATTTATTTATTTATTTAATAATTTTCGGGAAATCGACAGTTTATATTTATTTCAGTTTGTACATAGTATTAAATAGCCAAAATAAAACCAATTACGGATTTCCTCCTTGTGACTTTACTTCTACTGAGACAGCATAATAAGAATAAGTAAATTAGTTTTATAAAAAGGAATATCAATCTAAAATTATATAAAACAAAAAATATATATATGTATGCTCAAAACATTTTTTTTTTAAATATAAAATGAAAAATTACAAAACAAAAAAAATCTATCAAAACATTGGTAGCCATGGAGAGAGGTTGTACATATAAATCAAATCATAACAGAAATACAAACAATAAAAACATAACATTATTCAAGAACCATTAGAGAAACACTCTTTTATGGACCTTTTATATTCAGTAAGTTTGCAATTGAAAATGTCCACATTGGAAAATACGCTATTATAACTACTGCATAGTCGGTTCAGGCAAGAATTCTGCTTACAGTTTGTCTTGCATTGATCCACCCTGAACAGGACAGAAGAGCGTGTTGAACGTGCAGGTAAATTGAATTGAATTTTATTTAGCAACTCTGGGCATTGAATATTATTGTTGACTACTTTATACAGGAATAGTGCATCCATATGATGCCTTCGTACACTCAATGAATCAATTTTAAAGTGTGAAGCTGCCTCTACATAATTATTAAATCTTACAAACGACTTGTAACAAAGATATTTTAGGAATTTGTTTTGAATAGCCTCGATTTTGTTTATGTGGATTTTGTAAAATGGAGACCAAACAACTGATGCAAACTCCAAATGACTCCGTACATAGGCAAAGTAGAGTTGCTTAATGATATTGATGCTATTAAAAAGTTTTGTGTTTCTTATGATGAAACCTAACATTTTAGAAGCTTTATTTATGATTTGTTGTATATGAAGGTTATATTGTAGTTTACTATCAAGGGTTATTCCAAGATCACGAATATCTGAGACTGTTGCAATGTTGTTGTTATTTATAGAATAATTAAATAATGTTTTATTTTTATTTCTTGAAAAGGTAATATGATGACATTTTGAGACATTTAGAAATAGTTGATTATGTTGGCAATAGGTAAATATATTGTTTAAATCATGTTGTAAATTGACACAATCGTTTAGACTTTTTATTGGTTTGTATAGCTTGGCATCATCAGCAAATAATTCTATTTCAGAGTATTTAACAACATTGACCAAATCATTGATATATAAAATGAAAAACAATGGTCCGAGATGAGAACCCTGTTGGATCCCAGAGGAAATTTCACTGAAATCTGATTCGAAACCCTGTATTGCTACTGCCTGTGATCTCTTAAGTATATAAGATGTAACCCAACGAAATAAATTACCACGTATACCTAATGACCAAAGTTTTCTGAGTAATAGTTTTTGATTAATTTTATCAAATGCTTTGGCAAAGTCTGTATATATGATATCTACTTGAGTGCGGTTGTCCATGTGATCGACAATGAATTCAGTAAGAAGAACGAGGTTACTTTCCACATTTCTGCCTTTTGTAAAACCATGTTGCTTTGTTGTAATGATGTGATTCAGTTGTGGACTTATATATTTGTAAACAATTTTTTCCATTAACTTACTGAATATTGTTAGTTTTGAAATCGGCCGATAGTTTTTAACATTATTTTTTTCACCATTTTTGTGGATTGGTGTTACATAGGCTCTTTTCCAAATTTCAGGTACCGTGCCTTCGTTCATTGATTTATTATATATAATGCAGAGAGGTTTTGCAAGTGTTTCCGCGCAATTAACTATAAAGTATGAGGGAATGTCATCACACCCCGCGCTTGTGTTTATGTCAAGAGCTTTTATTTCTTTTAAGACTATTTCTCGTGAGAATTTGACCGTGGTGATATTTATATTATTTGTATTTTCTGGTATATCTAATGTTGGTAGGTTATTATCATTTATGTAAACTGATTGGAAATATTCCATGAAAATATTGCATATGTCTTGGCCATTATCTGCTTTTTTGTCATCTAGGTGCATTGTCCTTGGAAGAGACGATTGTGTTTTTTTCATGTTATTGAAATGATTCCAGAAGAGTTTAGGATTGCCATTCATGTTACTTTCAGCAGTATGTATATAATTAATGTAGAGTTGTTGTGCAATTCGTTTTTGTCTAGATCTTAAGAGTGAAAACGTTTGGTAGTCACGTGGATTTTGAAATTAAATTAAACTAAATATATCTATCTAATTAATTCTTCGATAGAGCAAGGTATTGAAGAGTGGTGTTTAATTCGGTTCCAGGCGTCATTGATGTTATTTCGATTTTTATGCCCTTTACGTTTCGGATCCCATATATCTGGCTCTACTTGCATCAACTCTATAAACTCGAAAACGCTCTCATTATTCCACTCCATCGTTAGTTCGTTTGGCTGTCCACGCACGACTACTCTCCACGGCGACCATAAATATACTAACCGTAACCCCCATAAATATACTAACCCCTAGATCGATCACTTCGGGCTTTTTCCTCCTAGCGGTTTCGTCACCAACTTAACCAGACCCCCCCCCCCCCCTCGCCCTTCCCGCACCTGCCAGCGCTAATAGACTAAAGATAGAGGAAACTTATTTGTCTACCATAGACAATATAATCGCTCTCGACCTACTTCATTAGACTCCAGATACTAATATCTACAGCCCGTATGTTTGACGAATATCTACAGCTCATATGTTGAACTAATATCTACGAACTTCAGAGTGTTGATTAATATCTACAGAGCGTAGGTTGAACTAATATCTACAGAGCGTAGGTTGGACTAATCAGCTAAATGTGTCCAATAGTCCAATATTAGGGATTTTTACATACATACTTACGTAAATTAAGTTTTTTAAACTGCATACGCAATATTACGTTATTCCAATATGCTATACATAATTGCAAATCCAACCTCTGACAGTACTGTAGATATTCGTCAACACTTTGGTTCTCATAGATATTAATCAACAGTTTGAGCTGTAGATATTCGTCAACACTTTGATTCCCATAGATATTAGTTCGATTTTTTCAGTTTTTGGAATTCCTGTAGATATTAGTAGACGCCTCCCTTCATTAGCCCAATAAATTATTTAAGAACAAAATTATTGGAATCAGAAAATGTTACATTAGACAAATGAAACACTCTGAGAACATCTTTAAATATGTTTATTTTCAGTAAAGACAATTGATAATAAATAACACATAAGACAATTGATAATAAATAACACATAAGACAATTGATAATAAAACATAACACAAAAACTAAGGTATCCTAACCGACCTAACCTCAAATTGATTTACGGACGAATGCTGAATGTTGATGTCCTGGTACTGGTTCTCATCCTGGTCATCTTGTAGATACTCCACTGACCAGCTCTCTTCACCTTCACCGTCAGACTCCCATTTGACATCGGAAATGTCTCCTTCCAGTGCAATAGTTATTTCTTCATGTGACAAACCTCTAACAGCCATCTATAAAAATGATAACAATAAGTTATATATAGTCTACCGGAAAACATTAAAATAAATTAATACATCTTGAAAGAATCAAATTAAAATACGTAAAACAATACAAAAGGCCAAAACAAGAAGATCTCCATTAAAAACATCCACCAATGCGCCATCACAGGATCATGAACGTTTTTAGCGAAAACAAAATGAAAAAGCAATGTTTTTGAATGGAAATCATATTTATCGATCAGATTAAACATCTGTATACAGTATAATAATTATTTTCAACAGAAAAATGCTATATCTTACCTTTTAATGTTATGCAGAAAACCAAGATGTCAAACCGTTTTGTCCAAGACGCCATTTCCAAATATTTTGTGTTGCCAGTACGCGATTTGTTATATACCTTATAAAACATATCTTTCTCAAGCGATACGCAAAATACGGGGCTGTTTGTTTCATAAAATCAAGAGATTTTAATTTTCATCCATCAAATGACCTGACGACCTCCGTAGTCCAGTGGGTAAGACTCTTGACTCACGATCCGGAGATTGGGGTTCGAACCCGGCATGCGCAAGTAAATTTTATTTGATTAATTTGTGTTATTTCACAATTAATTCATTTAAAATAATATATATTATAGTATATTTACGGCATGTTCCAGAGTGGAAGATACTATCAGTATCGCCCTGGTGTAAGACCACCATTCAGAATTGAAATGTTGCTTGAAAATGGCTTTAGCCGTGTTTGGTGACCAGATCTGAATAGCCAGGTACTTCCCAACCCTCCTCTTCCCCACATCCTTCCCCTCCTCATTACCTTCAGCCTCACAACATACCTAATTTGGGGAATGCCATAGTCTCACTGGCTTCAGACGGAGCAGTTGAGATTCTTGTACTGTATTTACTGTAAAAAAAAAAATCATTTTCAAGATCTTCGGATGTATTTATAAAATCAAAACCAAAACACATTGAAGCTGTATGGATCAGGTGTTCTCGGAAATTAAAAAAAAAAATTCTACAACTTCAAGAGTCCACCAATTTTTCCATTTGTGAAGGCACAAGTCGTTTCAGCAAGTTTTTGTACAATAAAAATAAATCCTCAAATAAGAAGTGTGCGAGTGCTCCGTGTATACGATGTAACAAAAATTTTAAAAAATATATGGAATCACAAAACCCCCAAAAATACCACAAAAAATACTCCAAAACACCTATTAAACCAGTAAAAAAATCCCATCCCACTTATTTTACCCCTAAGTTGGCAACCCTGAGCGAGAGATGGCGAAAATCAAAATTACAAACCTATCTTTACAGCTCCATCTATGAAATTTTATCTATGAGTGGCAGCACTTTTACGTCACGGACCACGGTTGAAAAATTTGAACGAAGTTATACGCCCCTGCACGGCGACTCTCGCGCAACTGAGCTTCGAGCTTCGCGCAGTGTGGCAGGCACGCAAACTTTGAACTTTGATCCCTTTGATGTGCGCTAAAAAACCGACACGGAACCCGGAACGGCAAAGCGCACTTAAGTGATCACTTATGTGACAACAGTGTCAAATGCCCGTGCCACACATGTGAACACTTGTTTGATCACTTCTTTGAATTCGTGTCTGGCGCCTGCTTCACAATTTTCACACATCCCTCTATGCCTTGAGTGGGCAAGGGAAATTCTTTACCATGACATCGTCAATTATCGTGTGATCGATAATGGCTTGTGTCGGCCCTAACAAATTTGATGAGCAGTGACTTGGTTTCATTATCCCAATTCGTAACACCAATATTCTACCGAAAAATCAAAAAGCCATTTTGAAGGTACGAATAACGTCTGATTGCGTTTTCATTTGCCGGGCTTCCGATATTCTTCTTAACGCCAACTCTCTTAACCATTTTTAATCAAATTTTTGATAAAATTTTAATCATGAAATAGTAAAGGGGCGTTCAAGTATAACGTAACGTAATTTTTGAAAAAATTTTACCCTCTCTCCCCCCATGCAACGGGCCGTAACATTTGTCTGCACCTCCCTCCCCCTAAACGTTACGTAACACCCAAGTGACTATTTTTACCTAAAAGTCTCAATTAAATTGCTGAAAAGTACTCGAAAGTCGCTTAAATACCTTTTTCTTGTTTTAATATCGCGTTTGCGGTAAAAATTAAACAAGAGATTTCAAACTCGCGATAGGTACATGCGTATATTGTTTATTTTATTGTTTTAAATTGTAATTGGTAAACAAATTGAGAAAATGTTATTATTTTTACCGGCCTTTCATTCCTTCCAGATCTCCACAATTTAATACTGTCTTTCCCTTAATACACCTACTTGGTTTTACAACACATTTTTTTTTTACATTAGCTACACTGAGGAGGCCCTGAAGAAAGTAATTTTACAAAGGTTTCCATATGGAGCAACACTTTACTCCACTATGATTCATAAGCTTACTTAGAGTGGAGTAAAACCTTTTTCATGATCTGAATGCAGTTATATAAGTCCTCCAAACGAAGATTTTAAAATCCACAGTATGATTCACAGAAGAGAAAAACCTTTTTCATGTCCTGATTGTAACTATTCGTGTTCTCGAACGGGATACATAAGAAGTTTGCTGATTCTGTGTGGTTAAAAACCTTTTTCATGTTCCAACTGCAACTATTCATGTACTGTGAAGAGAAATCTAAAAATCACACGTTTACCGACAGTGAAAAAAATCTATTTCATGTCCTGACTACAACTATTCTTATTCTCGAAAAAATAACTAAAACGGCACTTGCTAACTCACAATGATGAAAAACCTTTTTCTTGTCCCGATTGTAACTATTCATGCGCCATAAAATGGTATCTAAAAATTCGCATGCTTACCCATACTGGACAAAAACCTTTTTCATGTCTTGACTGCAGTAATACAAGTTTTCAAAGGGAAGATTTAAAAATCCGCAGTACGATTCACAGAAGAGAAAAACCTTTTTCATGTCCTGATTGTAACTATTCGTGTTCTCAAAAGGGATACATAAGAAGTCAGTTGCTGACTCAGTGTGGAGAAAAACCTTGTTCATGTTCCAACTGCAACTATTCATGTACTATGAAGAGAAATCTAAAAATCACACGTTTACCGACAGTGGAAAAAAACCTATTTCATGTCCCGACTGCAGTAATGCAAGTTTTCAAAGGGAAGATTTAAAAATAGGCAGAACGATTCACAGAAGAGAAAAACCTCCTTTATGTCCTGATTGTAACTATTCGTGTTCTCAAAAGGGATACATATGAAATCAGTTACTGACTCAGTGTGGAGAAAAACCTTGTTCATGTTCCAACTGCAACTATTCATGTACTATTGAGAGAAATCTAAAAATCACACGTTTACCGACAGTGGAAAAAAACCTATTTCATGTCCTAACTGCAACCATTCTTATTCTCTAAAAAAATAACTAATATGGCACTTGCTAACTCACATTGATGAAAAACTTTTTTCTTGTCCCTTATTCGTGTGCTACAAAACGGTATCTAAAAATTCGTATGTTAACCCATACTGGACAAAAACCCTTTTCATGTCCTGACCGCAATTATTCATGTTGTATAAAGGAACTTCTTAGAAATCATTTTCTTACTCACAGTGAAATAAAACCTTTTACACGTTTCTACTGCGACTATTCAAAGACACTACAAAGAGGCACCAAAAAAATCACATGTTTACCCACAGCGGACAAAACTATTTTCTTGTCCCGAATGCAGTTATTGAAGTTCTCGAAAGGGAGATTTTAAAATCCACAGCGCGATTCACAGTGGAGAAAAACCTTTTTTTATATTCTGAGTTAAATATGCATGAATCACAAAACCTATTTTAATGTATTATAATTCTATTTTAGAATAAACTAACCTGTGTGTAATAACTAAAAAGCTTTGTTGCTTTTTTCTTCGTGGCCGTCACCTTTAACTCTCGTATCACGTCATTTTTATGTTCCATACATTTTTCTATATTTTTTATTTTGCTGTTTTCGAAATTTATTTGGCATTTTTTTGGCATAGCTGCCCTGGCAAGTCAGCATGAGAGTCTTTATAGGCTTAGAACAGTTGTTGATAGAAATATGCCGCTTTTGAGGTTATTATGGTACCTACCATGGAACATAGTATCCATACTCTTAGGTAACTACATACACATAAAGAAACCATCCCTTCGTTCAGAATATAATTTTTAATTTTCTCAAAAGTTGTGTTGACAGAAACAAATTCCTGTGATATCTTGAACGAAACCAATCCTTTGTTAAGGATATTATGAACTAAATATACAATTTGGCTGTCCTAAAACGGGTATCCTTCCCAGTTGGACAGACAAAGTATCAATTTGTAATGTATTGAATATATATGCATGTATAAATAAATAAAAAGTAATCATCATTTCATGATCATTTTTCTTCCATCAGTTATCGATCGATTCTCGTGTAAATGTATTAAGTTTTGCGTCTATTAGAAGAGTGAACTATCAAATCCACTTATCTTGTTTTTCAAAGTGGACTTTCAGCACTAATAAACACGCTAACATAATAATAACTTCTTCACTAATTCACGTCAGTCCATAGATAACAATTCACTAAACGAGTCTACGTCAATCACAATATACGAACGAAATTAGAATGACACAAGGAATATTTTAGGGAAATCCCCGACTGAGCTAGGAACAAAAAAAACATTTTTCGGGAATCCCCGACCAACCAAGCCATAGAGCAAAATAACAGTCAGTGTTAACGTGTAAAATATTTTTTACGGCAATTTTGCACTTTCGTAAGTTTTTTCTTCACGTTCGAGTGTCACCCCCTCCTCGGGTGGCACCCGGGGCGGTCCGCCCCCCCCTCGCTACGCTACTGGTCCTAGTCCGTTTAGAGCAGTGGTTCCTAACCGGTGGTGTGGGTGGTTTGGTATATTTATGCCGGTGGTCCATGGGCCACAAGTGGTCCGCGAGATTTAAAATGTGGTCAGCAAAACATTTGTTCATTTCACTACAAAACCGAATCGAAAGGTGTCCTATGTAAAGCTGATTCGTAACCCTTTTGGTATTAGTGTTGGATAGGTAGCTGAAGAAGTCCAAGAAGAACTCATTTTTGTACCATGTGGTCCCTATGAGAACAAATAATTGTCATGGTGGTCCCTGGCCAAAAAATGGTCGGGAACCACTAGTTTAGGGGGAAGCCCGATCCGCTAGATATGTTGGAAAATTCATCTATTTCAAATTACTGTGTTTGAAACACGTTTGGGGTGGGAGGATTGAGTCTCTGGAGGGAATAGTTTAACTGTTGCTTCGGTATTTATTACAATTATATCAAAGGAGAATAAGTTTATTAGAATAAGTTTATATGAGAATAAGTATTATTTTTTTACATAAATACAAGCATTTCTAAGAATCTGGAGAACATTATTGTGTTTTCAATATTTTTATGAAAAATTGAAAGTGGTGGCGATGTCCTAATTATAAATATTTATTTTTTATATTTTTTATTTAAGATAAGTACATAACGGAGCACCAATCCTGCGTATGCCGAATTCTATATTATGGAAAAAAATCTCCATACTAGATCGCTCCACCCTAGTGGACAGCCTCTGGAAAAAAAATTGCATCTATAAAAATAAATCAATTGTTTTATTTACTTTTTTTGCACTAGAGAAACGAAATGGAAAATCTTTAAAAAATTACAGTAGGTAGGTACACTCAGTTCAAATTTCACAAATTGTAATGCAAAAAACTTACTAATATTTATATTTTTGAAATATTTCAGTGCTTAGTGTGTTCTACGATTTGGCACAGGGTTTGGCAATATCTATCTTGAAAATCTTCATCTCAAAGTCTCGTAGATAGCCTGGACTCCGGAGCACCTTCTCATCTCCGATGAGGAACATGGCTTTATCGTAGGTTGGCGGAGGGATCTCCGTGGTGAGGATTGTGGAGGATTGCTGGACCGAGGTTCCACCAATGATGAGAACATCATAGGCAGGGGGGAGGGTGGCCGTGCTGGCAGCTATTCCATTTTTCTGGTTCACCTGACTGCTGGTGAAGTTCTGCCCATCTTGGGCGGCAGCCAAATCCTGCAACAAAATTACATTACAATCAAAAGAAATATATTACCGCCGGAAGATAATATAATTTAAGATCGGAAAGAAGACTGAATGCCCCGGAAGTGAGATCCTAAAATGTGGAGATTCGAAAACAACGTCAGGCTAGTGCAAGCATAATGGTTTGGGCATGTACAGCGGGTGAATAAAGAAGGGAGTGTAGGAAGAATATATGACGCGAATGTGAATGATACAAGAAGTTGGAGACGCCTGAGGTCATATCAAGAGTCAGAATAACAGAAGAGTATGTAGGTATGTATGAATGTAAAAGCAAGGAGTGTGCAAAGACTGAGTTGTTTGACGGCCCATCCTCCCTGCCTACCCCTGTGGAAATGGAGATGGAGAATTATTTAAGATTTTCACAGCTGTTAGTATTATCTTATTTAACAACATTTGCCCTGATGATGGAAGCTACAATGCTGTCACAAAGGTTTTCACAAGAAGGGAGAGGAAACTGAAGGCTTAAATAACAGAAGTCTAATACTAATCTAATGACATATTACAGTTGAGGGAGCGGGCCAGATCGGTAGAGACGGGACGAGAGAAATGAAAGGCGTCAGTCGGTGTAATGAGTCAGACTTTATTGTGGCTACGTAGCGAGGGTCGAAGCGGAGCGACAGTGGTGCCTTGAGTGTTGCTGCTGCGTGATGATGAGAAGAAGGTCAGGAGACTACGGCGGAGAAGATCACAGGTCTTCAGGGAGCCGGCGTGTTGCTCTACACCATGGCGGTGTAGAAGTGACCTTGGTCCAGGCGGTCGACCGTCGTCGTGTTGACGAGGTATGGCGGCTGTGTGTGCCTTTGAGTCGACACACACACGTGACGCAGGAAGGAACCTTGAGAGGCGATGAGGATGATTTCTGGCAGTGGAACGCGGTGGGTTCGAAATGCCAGAGAACGGGTTGCACCTATATAAACAACAAGCACGAGCGCGGCTTGGTAGTTGATAGGTCGGGTGTCATCTCATGTCGAGGCGCGGAGGGCCGGACAGCGGATGGTGATTGGAGAAGGAATCCTCGAAGGTGTTAATAATGTTCCTGAAGTTACACTGGATATGCGTTAAATAACTAGTTGCTAACTGCGCGGAGAAGTGCCCCGCGCAGGCACGTATTTGGTTGCGACACTGCTCGTTCCTGTCTTGCTTGCCCGGCCGATGAATGAATACTGAATACTGACTGACTGCAGCGGGCGAGCGATCGGCTGCTTATATAGCCGCGGCGAGTAACTACTCTCGCGGTAGGTAATGCTGAGTGAACTCACGCAAAGCTGAGATCTCGCTCGAACTTTCTGTGGGCACATGTATGGTACAGCCAGACGTTCTAGGCCTTTCGCGTAAGTGGCGTTATTATTTACGAGGCGGTGCGGCTGGCCCCGTAGTACTGTAGGTAGTTCGTTGTGTGTGCTTCCAGCGAGTTCGGCCGGAGTCCAGTGGCGGAGCAATTAATTCGGCACAAGTGGCCGGAGCGGGTTAAGTTAACAGTTAATTAACAGTTAACAGTTATTTATTTGTTTTAACAGTTAATTCTGATTTTACACGGTCTTTTTAAAACATGCTAAAAATGGCAAAATCCATTATTATAATCCTAGATTTTTCCCACCTGGCATACATTTAGGCATTCACTAACAGTCTTACTAATAACAAAACGCTTTAACGATAGTTAAACGGCATATCTGTTGCCCGCCCGATGAACGGCATTTGTACATGGTTTGATGGTTACCATAAATAAACCAATCAATGGTTACTAATAAACATAAATATACCAAACCACCCACCTAATAACAATATCACGTTTTTATGATTATTATGTTGGTGTCACTGGATCTGCGCATGCGCCACGGCCAATTTTACAGTTTTGCCGGTAAAATATGTTTTCTTACATGTTAAATTTTACTCGCAGAATTTAATGTTTTTGAACAGAATTTCCGTTGTAATGATCAATGTACCATCTACCATTACATTCGCATGATTGAACATTTGAAGATAATTTCTATTATTTTCATTATTTTTGACAGTTTCAGTGCACTCATAATGTCTTTTAATTTGGTTAACCTAAAAATATAAGTTATTTCGGAAAAATTATTTTTTTTGTCCGCTAAAGTTAATGAAACTTTCCTAAAAGCAATGTTTTTTAATAACATTATAGGCTTGTGCATGTGCAAATAAATACCAAATTCGAGTTATCAACGTTTAAATTGTTCAAAAATGAATTCAAATTTTCAATTTTTACAGTTACTCTCTTTTAGAATTTAAAAAAAAAAATTAATTGTTTTAACGATAAAAAGTGAAGTTACACTTCACTTTCACTTTCTTTCAAATTCATTACAGAAAAGGACTGTTCTTTTAATTTTGATTTTTCCGAAATTTTTTGACATATTGATAGAATATGTCTACAGTCAGCTGTTTTTTCAACTTTTTTCATGTTGAAGTGGTTTCATGTAGTCTGCAAAGTAATTTTTTTATTTCTAAATGAAATAATTAAAAACACTTTGTTTTTACTACGATAACCTTTATTTAAAAAATCAACATGTTTCGAGAACGATGTTCTCTTCATCAGAAACTTTTAAATAAAGATTATCGTGGTAAAAACAAAGTGTTTTTTTAAAATTATTTCATTAATAAAATGGTGCCACAAAGTGAATTTGCAAAATTTGAAGAAGTTTTTATTTCTTATTTATGCATTTTTAATACGTATTAAAAATTAAATTTGTGCGAAAAATATTTTTAGGTGATTTCGAAAAAACGATAGATTAAATTACTCAATCCATAAATCTTTCATAATTAAAAATAGAATTGCAACATCAAAATTTTGAAAACAGATAATCACTCTCATGTAAACTTTTTAATTAGTTTTATGCTTGTGTCACACACAGCTATAAAAGGTCTTTCGGCTTGGCCTATTTCAACAAATTGCTCGTCATAGCGACATGCCAAGCCAAATGATCTTTTATAGCTGTGTGTGACACAAGCATTACGAATTTGTAAATACTCGTTTTTATCTTACCCTGCAAAGTTTTAGTTTCATGGTTTGAAGGGTTTTACCAAACCATAGTCGATATTTTTTTTTTAAAGAAGGACAAATATTCCCGGGTTACGAATAACCCAACAATGTTTGAAAATCTCCTACTACCACCACCGAAAGCCGAAAATGTTGCTTGTGTTGTGATGGAGGACTTAGCCAGCCGAGGAATCGAACACGCGACAACGCTTGGATGGGACCCAAACCTAGGGTTGCCATCCGTCCGGGTTTCCCCGGATTTGTCCTAGTTTAGAGGGCGTCCGGGCGGGGTTTCATTTGTAGTCCGGGTTTAAAAATTTTAACTCTTGGGCCGCCCGCGACACACGCATTGTGTCCGCACGCCGCGATCAACCGACGAACCGACTCGCTAAATTCACCGTCCCCCCGCCCCTCCCGTCGCAGTTGCCACGGTGCGCACTTCGACTTCGCTGCCCGCACTCCGCAGTGACACTAGCAGTGAGCAGCAGTGTTCTCCCGATTTTTCACTTCGTCTACCGGAATGGCATCAAAATCTCCCGATTTTTCGAAGTTCTCAGCGATTTATTGTGCAACCTTTTACATGTTTCTACTGCAACTATCAGGGCCGCTGACAGTCAACCTGGACATAATTGTTTTCTCTGTTACTGCTAGAAATACTATTTCATTACATTTTCTAGTATCTTATATATACCATTTCACCAATCATTCGAATTTAGCATAATTATTCAATGGAAATGTGTAAAAAGTTATGGTAAATACTCAAAATAAAATACTTGTGTTTATTGTTTTAGACTACTGTGTGTGTGTGGGTATTACATATTGTTAGTTGTTCATTATACCTTAAGGCTAAATTAAATTATTATAATATCAACACAGATACGTTAGTGATGGAATACTTAAATTGGAATATTTTTAAAATTATTGTAAAAACTCCACAAACTATAAAATAATAAATAATTGCTTTTCTACTTTTCTTATTTGCAAAGCTATTTATAACATCATCAAAGTCCAAGTTTCTGGCCAGACCATTTTCTACGGGCTACGAGTGTCATTGGCTTTAATTAGTAAAAAAATCCGGGGCCCGTGAGCCCGTTCCGGGCCCCCCTTAGCCCCGGGCCCCAAGTTTCAGACTTGGCTAACGTGCCCTCTCGGCGGCCCTGGCAACTATTCATGTTCTACAAAGAGGCACCAATAAAATCACATGTTTACCTACAGCGGACAAAAACCAATTTCTTGTCCCGAATGCAGTTATTCAAGTTCTCGAAAGGGAGATTTAAAAATCCGCGCGATTCACAGTGGAGAAAAACCTTTTTCGTGTTCTGAGTGTAACTATTTTAATAATAATAATAATTTTATTTATCTTAAAAAATGGAACATGTTACAGTGTTACTTTTCCTCCATTAAAAGCATTTGCTTGTGGATGGAGGAGCTTGTGGATACATTTTAAATATGTACAATTTATACAGTCAGGTGTTTCACATAATATATACACAGATTCATAGTTAATATACATACACGAATACTATATATATGCATGAACTACAAGGATAAATCTAAAAAAATCGCAAGTTTTCCCATAGTGGATAAAAACCTTATTCGTGTCCCGGCTGCAAATATATATGTTATATACGCAGAGGAGAAAATTTTTTTCATGTCCCGATTGCCACTATTCACGTTATTGCAAGGGAAATCTAAAAATCACATGTTAACCCATATTGGACAAAAACCCCTCGCTGATTCACAGTGGAGTGAAACCTTTTTCGTGTCCTAACTGCAACTATTCATGCTCTTCAAGGAGAAGTCATGAGAGCCTTTATAGGCCAAGAACAGCTGACGATGTAAATCTCCCGCTTTTGAGGACATTATGGTTACTCACTTTAACAACACTGACTACAGCAATTTGTGTTTATGCGTATTTCGTGTTTAAAACACTAACGAATACTGACAACAAAAATTAAATAAAAATGACGTACAATACTGTCAATATATTCCCTGTAAAATATAAACGAAGAGGGTTACCAACTTGGAAGATTTTAATTCCATCGTTTTTTATTTAAATTTAAAAAAACATGTTACTTAACGCATTTTTCGAACCCTCCTTCTGCCCCGGTAACGCACAGTAACGTTTAACAAGACTCCCCCCCCCCTCCTCCCCCAAATTGCGTTGCGTAATACTTGAACGGCTACCAAGGTGGAAGTTTCATAAAAATTTGTGCTGATTTACCAGACGTAAAATAAGTCTCCGTTGAACGTTAGAGAAAATGTCGAAAATTGCCACGGGCAACATCTACACAAGGGAATGCAATCTCGACTCGAGATCGCAAATTCGAGATCTCGCGAGATTAGAAATTACAATCTCAGCGAGATCTCGGAATTTTCGGGATCTCGTTAATTAAAAGAAAATATTATTTGAAAGGAAACAAAAACCTTTATTCTAAATATCAATAGGTGACCACTGACGACGACGCTCTCGTAGACGCTAACGACGTCGAAGATACTGATAAATTATCGACAACACCCGATGTTCTACCGACTCCTCCATTCAATGATTTTGTGTCAATTTTGTAGATTGACATCATATGGACGTGTAAACCTTTTGTAGACCCGGATGTGGTTTTGAGAACAGCTTTATATAGTTTGCATTAAGCAGTCAAATTATTAACTGCTTTCTTGAAGTATCTCAATACCGGTAAACGACTGCTAAACTCAACATACACTTGATCTGGATTATTTTTCGACATTTTAAGGTGTTAACAAAGTAAAAATCCAAAAATTATGTTTATTTAACTCACATAAACAATAAAAAATGCATAATTTAAGAGAAAGTAATGCCATAACTGCACAACTAAAACAGACAAATGGCTGCCTGCACGCACGCAAGTATCTCTTTCTCACTCACTCGACACAGTTTTATATTATCTGTCCCGCTCGTCATCCGTCGCTAATATTCGTAAATAGTGGAGATAGTTTTCTTTCTTCGATCGACACTCCTACCCGACCGTCAGTCAGTTAGCGCACCACTCGCGCCCCGAGTAGAAGTGTGTCGATTCACTTATTTTACGGAATCGATTCCGGACCCCGAATCGACTGGGTGGACTCGATTCACTGGACTCGCTCCTTTGATTCCGGCGATTCCACCGGACTCGCCGAATCAAACTCATTGTGTCGCTCCGCCGGAGTCGTTGAATCGGCCGGAACCAAACTCAGTTTGGCTCCTGCTGATTCAATGCCGAGAGTTGATTCCGCCAGACTCAAACTCATTGTGGCGCTCAGCCGGAGTCGTTGAATCGGCCGGAACCAAACTCAGTTTGACTCCTGCTGATTTAATGCTGAGAGTTGATTCAGCTTGACTCGCCGTACTCGACGGAATCGTGGAATGTTACGGAGTTGGGGAATCATAATAACATACGAGGAGTAAAAGTAGGAGTTGTGAATCAACTTTACTTCAGTTTATTTACCTGGAATCGGAAACAATTAACGAGTCGAGTAATGTTTGTAAATCATCAACCACTGACACAGTGATTTAGTCTTGACCTAAAAATAAATGCTGTCAACTGAAATATTATATCATTGAAACCTATTTGGGATTTAAAAAATTAAACATAATTAGGTTTTTGCTTTTCAAGATATGATATTTTTATTATTATTTAAATGGTACTCACCATCTGGTGTTCTCAACAAAAGCGGGAGTTAATTTACTAGTAAATGTTCGAAGTAAAATATTAATTTTATAAAACCGAATGTTTTCTACAGTGTCCTTTAACAGTAAAGCATTTTTATTACATTTATTTTTTAGTTACATTTTCTATCACAATGACCCTTTCAAATCTCATCGAACATTGAACTTTTTTGCCACCTCGTGATGCGCTTCAATGTGTTTATGTGTTAGTGTCGAGCCGTTGCTGCCAGCTGGGCATGTGTGTTTACATTAGGGAACGTACCCATACTACGTGACACTTTTAGGGGGGGGGGGTCTTCAAAATGTCACGCTCCATACAAATGAGCGGCGGGTTGCTTAGGATTTTGGTCACCGGGGGGGGGGGGGGGGGTTAAAAATTGCAAAAAGTTGGTCACGTAGTATGGGTACGTTCCCTTAACATGTTATTGTTTATAGCGAGATTATTATTTCGAGAAATCTTATCTTTATATAGCTTATAATAATCTGTTTGAGATGAGTAATGTCATTTGACGGCTTTATGAGAACCGTGTAAGATAATATTAACGTTTTATTTGAAATTCACGAACAATGGAGTCCTTGTACCTTGTGTTTAAAAAATGATCTTCATAAAACAAGTAATTATCGCCGGCGCAAACTTGCCGGAAAGCAAATTTGCTCCGACAAAAGGAAAAAGCAATGGTCCTTGCTATATTTTGACTACGAAATTATGCCATTTCTTTTTGAAAAATGTTTTCGTGACCGGTTAGAGCGGTACACTGTGCCCCGGCCCGCGCCGTGCACCTCTTCCCTTGAGTGGCTCCTGTACTTTCACTCTCTCACTCGTTCCCGAGTGAGAGAGTAAGACCGCCCTGCTAGAGCAAATCAACGACCCCCGGCCCGCGCCGCATACCTCCTCCCGTTAGTGATTCCTTTACTCTTACTCTGTCACTCGTTCCCGAGTGCGAGCGACTCCGGAACTGATTCATAACATTTTGCGGACTCGGAACGAATCAAACGCATTCGAACTCGGAATCTTTGGATTCGTTCCGGCCGGAACGACACACTTCTAGCCCCGAGTGGACATGTGTAGCATCGCTGACTACTGTCGCCCAATCCCGTCGATCTCGAACGGG
This sequence comes from Limnephilus marmoratus, assembly GCA_917880885.1. Lineage (NCBI taxonomy): Eukaryota > Metazoa > Arthropoda > Insecta > Trichoptera > Limnephilidae > Limnephilus > Limnephilus marmoratus. The sequence goes on along the minus strand of OU862910.1, from coordinate 17,136,478 downwards.
ATTTGGTCATATTATACTTCGGGATTGATCCCGAAAAATGTCACGAATCTCGCGAGATCGGGATTGCATTCCCTAATCTACACTAATCGTAATGACGGCGCTGCTTAACAAACTGAAATAAGATTCTGTTTTGTTAGGTACATTTAAAATGATGATAAAAGATGACTAAATTTAATTTTAAGGTCTGAAAATAAATAAAAAGGTGATTTTTGACATTTTCAACTGTTTTTTTATTACACTGACCTATTGGCATGTCCGGGTTTTGGGCTCTAAAATCCAGGTTTTTCACGCGTCTTGTCCTAGTTGCCAAATTTTTGAGATGGCAACATTGGCAACCCTACCCAAACCCAAGCGCTACGCCCACTCAAACTCAACCACGGTCAAAACATGAAATCATCATTTTAATTAAATCTCTGGCAAATGTCAACAAACAATACACAATTTTATGTTTCCCTCAATAATTCTCGCGATATTGTAATAAAAATAGAAAGATGTTTTTGCAAACAACACGACAAGATCGATCAACAAATAAACAACTTACTACAAAAATAGCTCGCTGGTGTAGGAGCGTTAGTTTGACACTTTTCCGCCGCAGGTAAAGCATGCTATTGACCGCAACCATCAAACCAGAGCAGATGAATATCAGCCCCGCCAGCCACATGTAGCGCAAATTGTTAAAAATATATCCATTATCATTACCGAGGGCTAGCACTGTTATCACTGTCCCCACTGAAAATAACACAATGGAAAGCAATAAATATGAATAGCTCGTAAAGTCGCACGAGTCGCGTATTCCGAACCTCTGGTTTCTGTCAAAGTCAATTTCTCTTTGCCGAAGAGGGTACAGTTGTGGACGATTGAAAGGTCTGTCGAATACAGTGGCCATTTAAAAGTCTAAACTTTGCAAATTTCTAGTTAAGTAGGTACTTATTATTTTTAATGAAACCGTACCGACGAATTCAGATTTTCTAAATATATGCCATCACCGAAACATGACAATCGAGACAAATATGGACACTTTAGGGTGAATCAGAAACTACTTTGTGCTGCTTTGCATCTGGTTTGATCTGGTTTGGTTGAGTTTGCCTGTTTGAGCAGTATTTACATTTCCGCTAAAACCACAGGCCACAGGGAAATTCGTCAGAATACCGTCAAACACACGGTGTTGACCAAATTACTGAATATTTTCGAATCATTTCGGAGGTACTGGGATGTTTTGCAGGAGCGTGATTCCGGTTCTTCTTTGACAGTAATCCTCTCCTTCAAATGAACGATTATCATGTTTACAGTCAAAACTTACGACAATATTAAGTTTTCTGTTGTTAAATACGCAAATATCGATAATCGTTATCAATGTCACACTTTAATGTCAGTCAATAACTCGCTAACATAAATACTCGATCGCCCGTTCCGTCCAATGACCATAAATGAACTAATCAGTGTTGCCGAACCCAAAACTTCAAAATCGGAAGAATTTTCGCCTAAAAATCGGGAGAAAACAGGAGAATTTTGAAGAAATCGATAGATGACTAGAATTATTTTAATGAAATTTTTCCCTTGTCAATAATCCGAATCCCTTTTATTATTCCGAAGCCAAACCAACAAAAAAAAAAACCCACAAGCAGCGCCGTCAATATAATTATTGTGGATGTTGCCCTTCGAATAACGCAATTTTCCCTAACGTTAAACGGGAATTATTTTACGTCTGGCAACTCAGCACAAATTTTTGTGAAACTTCGACCTTGAACTGTCACCCGTCACTTAACGAGACGCCAAAATTAATCTAAATACCCACTTTCTAAGTGCAATACTTACTCATCTAAAAGTGAACGACATTCATATAAAATCTTTTAATCAATAAGTAATAATTTTCATTTTATTTAGGAACCAATAAACCACCTTATGGGCTTTTTCAAAACACCTCTCACCTGGCGACAGATGCTTGATAACGGTACACTGTTTAGTAATCCTTTATTGAAATACCTAATAATATCTCAGTTTAATCATCAAAAACAATAAGAAAGTGCATGGACCATACTAAAATTGTTATAGTATGGAAATCATTACTGTTATGCAATACTATAGGAGTTATATTAGATTAAAATTTAACCATTAAACATTTTCATGTTCCGACTGCAACTATTCATTTTCTCAAAAGGAACATTTAAAAGTCCACAAGCCGTCTCACAGTGGTGAAAACCTTTTACATGTTCCGACTGCAACTATTCATGTCCTCGAAAGTGACAATTTAAAATCCACAAGCCGTCTCGCAGTGGAGAAAAACCTTTTTTATGTTCCGATTGCAATTATTTATGTGCTAAAAAGGAGACTTTAAAAACTCACAAGTGAACTCATGGTGGAGAAAAACCATACTCACGTTCCGACTGCAACTATTCATGTTCTCAAAAGGAACATTTAAAAGTCAACGAGCCGTCTCAAAGTGGAAATAAAACTTTTTCATATTTTGACTGCAACTGTTCATGTTCTCAAAAGGAACATTTAGAAGTCCGCAAGCCGTCTCACAGTGGAGAAAAACCTTTTTTAAAAGAAATTTGAAGTGTAATCCTTGACAAAATGTTAACCTAAAAAATTGCTTTAAATATGTTGTTAATATATATCCAAATATATAAGAAAGCATTCAGCACTTATCCTGTGTATGTTCGGTAGTACCTATTTAAGCGAGCGGATGTTTTCCGTTTTGAAAAAAAAATAAGAACCACATCGCTCAAGGTTTACGGATGAACATCTCCAATTGATTCTTAAAATAGCTTTATAGCTACCACGAATATTACACCCGACTTCAATGAGCTGATCAAAAACAAGAGAAGTCAGGTGTCCGCAGGGCCGGATGTCGGGGCCCCTAGGCAGTGCACGTCTCGGGGCCCCTTTACCAATGGCGGACTAACGGGGGGGGGGGGGGGTTGAAGGGCCTCCAAACGCCTTCTTGTCCTTTAATCAAATCCTTAACAAGGCTTTAAGGGGGGGGGTAAGGTTTTAAAACCTTTTTTTTATGTAAAACATGTCTGTATTGCGTCAAAATTTCAAGTAAATCGGAGCAAAACTAGCGAAGGTACATCTTCAAATTTCGGGCGACCGGCCCTCATGCTCGATTCAAGTATATTTTCATTGTTCATTAAAAAAATAGACCTTCATAAAAAAAATCCGGAAGTGGTGCCACAGTGACTGTATTTTCTAACTGTTTAAGACTTGGTGCATGCAAATCTGATACATAGTTTTTCTAATATGTTGTCAACCAGGTTGAAAAACGTAGTTTCGAGAAAAACGCTTACAAAGTTTTGCTGAGGATATTTCAACACACAAACTGTTTAAAACGGTTTCATATAGGTCTTCATCAATTTTACCAATTTCCTCAAATAGTGAGAGCAAATGCATCTTTCAGAAAATGAATTAAAAATAACAATTTTTTTGCAGTGTCCTTAAAGCCTTATTTAGGATTTGATCAAGGGAACATGGAGGCGTTTGGAGGCCCCCCAGAGTCAGAGGCCCGTGTGAACTGAATAAAAAACTTGTAAAATTACATCTACTTCAGTAAGGGAAGGGGGGGGGGTTCATTCAACTTTGCCGCCCCGGGCTTCTGACGGGCTTAGTCCGCCACTGCACTTTACCCTAATCTATCTTGCAAAAAAAAAAAATTTCTACCAAAACGTAATTTTATTCATAATTAATCTGTTCTTTTACCATTACGAAAGATATGCCATCACCCCATTCAATAAACAAATGAATACAATACAATAAAATACAATAACCCTTTATTGCACATTGCACATAAAAGGACACATACATAGAAACAAAAATATATATTATTAAAAAAAAAAACATTACAATGAGTCGTCTTGTCACTAAAGTGATCTCTTCCAGACAACATTTCCCAAAGAATATTAGCAAGCAGATAGGTAGTGCACACTGAAGCTTGTAAAAGGTTTATATATTAAACATATAATTAGAAATAAAAACAAAACTAATTCCAATATAAATCACACACGGCACCTTCAATCAGTTCAGATACTAAGTAAAGTTGCAACAAATAGAAGGAAAAAAAGTAAAATACAACTATGTTTATATATTTGTTTTAATTATAGAATTTTAATTTATTATTTGTGCGTGATTTGAACATTAGTTATTTATTGGGTTATAAACTAATTATTATAATTCGTTGTTTTCTTTAATGCGTGTACCTAATGTTATTAACCTGTAAACGTTCTTAATATAAAAAAAAAAACTTAAAACATCTTGAAAGCTGACTTTTTCCGAAATTTCGTTGCTCACTAATTGAAGCAAGTCATTTTTTCACGGGACGCCGGGGCCCCTAGCCGATTCGGGGCCCCTAGGCAGTTGCCTACTTTGCCTTAGGGATAATCCGGTACTGGGTGTCCGGCTCAAGATAATTTACCATTTTACCCTCCTTTTTAACTTTAATGAAAATTTATAATAACTAGGTACATTTGTAACTAAATAAATATTTTAACAATTGAGCATGGGTTTTAATTTTGAGTCTGGCCCGCTTACACACGCAAATTCTTCTAAATGGCCCTTGAGAAAATCCAGTTTGACACCCCTCCGTTACGTAATAAATTATAATTTCCAGCTCATTATTCATAAATGATCGGTTTGTATGGGTCTTTAACAGAGATATGCTTAGATTACAGTATTTTGTAATTATTCTGGTCAAAACCCGAATCCGGGGAATATTTTTTTTAGCCATAGACAATTATTTGCCTGATGAGCGGACCATACACAAAGAATTAACAAGAAACGATAAATCGATGAGAACTTCAAAAAATCGGGAGATTTTGATGCATTCCGGTAGATCGGGAGATGAAGTGAAAAATCGGGAGATCTCCCGAAAAATCGGGAGCTTCGGTAACACTGGTTGTTATGCCTTGTCGATTCGATATTGTAAGATAACGATTTCAGTGTGCTAGGACCCAGGTTTCGCTATAACCGTAGCTTCTTCGAGGCAGTACAATATTCTATTTGACTTTACTAAAATCTACAAGTAACATGATGTAATTGGCCTAATGTGTTTTAAAGATATTTGACGTATAACAAAATAACTGCTTCAAATGAAAGAATATATTTATTTTATTCGATATGAGCATTAATGAAATTAACATCGGTATCTCTTAGTTTGTAATTAAATTAAACAATTTTTTGTAGTAAGATAACTTTATTCAATAATAATTCATGAATTAATACAATTCCTGTACCTACAACCTACATGTCGGTTAGACAGCGGGACATTATTTTTACATACAGCGACCTTGAGGTGATTTTTCACGAACACGGCGTATACAAATCATCCCATTATTATAAATCATAGAGGTACATTAAATATAACGTGTTACGAAATGTGCACTATTTGAAATTCGTGGAAAACAGGAATAATATTAATGTTGCTAGTAAACAACAAAGAAATTATTGCCAAGTATGAAAATCAGTGATCGAAATTTTTTGCAGTACCTACTTACCAAAGTGTTGCTATACTGATACACCCGCGCCTTATGGCGGGGTCAAATTAAAACTATAATCTTAAAATTAAGGAGGAACAAATTAAAAAAGCTACTGATTTAAGAAACGATACATTTATTCTATTAGGACACAAAAGGCAGGTGTTAATTATTAACCTAGTGTTAGTCTTAAAACTACTTAATTAATTAGTCTTAAAATTAGAAAGTCTGTTTGCTTAATTCTACGGTAAAGTCTTTGTGCAGAGTCTAATCACTTCGGTGGTTAAAAATAATTAAAATGTTCAGTCACTTCCCTTTGGTTGCTGATGATGGAGTCTTCACGTACGCACACAGTCACTGGGCACTTAAAACTTGGTTATCTATTTTTTCACTTGTTATTGCACAGGTAGGAAGTTGCGAGAGTCTTTGTAGTGAAAATCTGAGCAAAGTGGAATTTGCACAAATTAATTTTCGCGGTCACTTGGTTGAACTTCCTGGCGGAAGTTCGCGAATGTATCGGCGGTTCCTGGTTGAAATCCGCGAGCGTGTCTTAATTTCCCTGGTCGGGAAATTGCGCGGGGGTCGCGTGTAGTTCGGAGAGCGTTTGCAAGCCCTGGCCGGGTTGCAAATCGCGGGACACTCCGTTGGCGGAGTGGAGTACTACCCCCTAGCCGGGTAAATGGTGACTGACTATCGTGGTGAAATTTTTTAATCCCTGGCGTACATCTTCGGAATCATTTCCATCGGCGGCGGCGGGCGGCATCGAGTGTTAAACGAAAAGGTTTATGGCCCTTCGCTCGGTTCGGTGATATTGGGTTTTATTTTACTATTTTGTTTGTCCCTGCCGACAATATCCTGGCTTTCCAATTTTTATTGCGGTCCCGCTTTGCGTTCGCCGCTCCTTGTGTTCGCCGCTAGTTTAAGCTCCTTGTGTCTACCGCCAACTCCTAAGCTAGGTATCCATTTGTTCAGTTCCGTGAATTTTTGACATTAAAATACCTAAAGGTATAGTTATATACAAGACGCTTTAGACAAATCATTAAAATGTGTTGGTATTTTTGTAGATCTCCAAAAAGCTTTCGACAGTATATCACATGTCAAATTAATACAAAAATTAAAGGTTGTGGGTTTTAATGACAGAGCACTACATTGGCTAAAAAGTTATCTTCACAAAAGAACACAAATTGTAAAAATTAATCACACACCAAGTCTACCACTCACAAGTGATTTTGGGATACCGCAAGGCACTGTTTTGGGACCATTACTTTTTATCATGTACGTAAACGATATTTTTAAACAAAACCTCAGTGGAACCATTATATCTTATGCGGACGACACGATTATCATAATTAAGGGTAGTGACTGGAAAATTGTAAACGAAAATGCAAATAATGACATCCATATCCTAAAAACCTGGTTCGATACAAACCTTCTTACAATCAATGCAAAAAAAACAGTTTATATCCCTTTCTCAATAAATAAATCCAAAACTTATCCCAACATTAATATAACTATACACAACACAAAATGTAACAAAGATGTCTGTAATAATTCATGTACCATATTAAACCATGCAACTGAAATAAAGTACCTGGGTGTAATTGTAGACCAACATATGAAATGGAACAGACACATATGTGAACTTGTTAAACGCATTAGGAAATGTATCTATATATTCATTAGATTAAGAAATATTCTCAAATTAAACAATCTAAAAAAAGTCTATTATGCACTAGTCCAATCACTAATTCAGTATGGAATCATTGGATGGGGAGGTGCATATGAAAAAATTATAAGTCCTGTAAAAGTGGTACAAAAACTAATTATTAAAGTAATTTTAAAAAAACCACCAACATTCCCTTCAGCATCATTGTTCAAAATTTTCGAAGTACCAAAAATTGAAGACCTCTACAAAAAAGATTCAATACTACAAATATTCAAAGAAAATGTAACTAAAAAATTTAAACTCAACTCATCATTAAGGCATAAATTTAACTTCCAAATTCCCCTATTTTCAACACAACAAATGCACAACAATTATATTTACAAAGGCATAAAATATTTTAATAATCTTCCCGAAGAAATTAAAAAAATAACAGATTTCGTAACATTCAAGAAAAAGGTCAAATTAATCTTTAAAAAAAATCAACAACCATAACAACACCAATCAAAATGTTATAACTTCAATTCCTAGCATATCAAAAATTAACATCACAACATAGTTTATATTTATTGTATATACTAAGTAAAATGTATGTTATAAAAGTGAAAAATAGTAGTTTATATATTATATTTATATATAGTTTATATTTATTGGAAAATGTAAGTAAAATGTATGTTATAAAAATGAACTAGCTGTAAAATAACTCCTACGCCAAGCTCAAGAGCTAGTACTCTTCATTGGCGTAGAATTTCAAAAATCATGTATCTTTTCATTAAATAAAAAAATAAAAAAAAAAAATAAAAAAAATCAGTTTGTACGTCTAATAATTCGCCTATCTTTTTTCAATTATCATGTATTCGTAGGATTTATTAAAAAAATCGCAAACTTCTACTTAATTACTTACAAATAAGGGAAAATTTGCCAAAATTGGCAACAAAGCAATCCGAGGTATTTTAAATAGTAGATACTATAGTGTGGCAAAAAGCGCCCCAGTGGTTAACCTATAATAATTAAACTAGCGCCATCTATGAAAGAGTAGATTATGAATTCTTTTAAGTATCACCTTAAACTATTACCTATTGTTGGTCGATGAATAACTACAATAGTTCGATATTAATTTAATAAATTATTACAGTGTTGTATATGTTGTCTGCTGTATGTAGGTACTCGTGGGCTTAAAATTCTTTAACATTTGTGTCAATTTTCACTATTTTCAGCGTTGCGTAAGTAGGTAGGTAATTAAGAATTGGTATTCAGTATTGCGATAAAGATCGCATATTGACATAAACATATTACGTCGTTATTATAATAGGCTTTGATTGTATTTTTTCAATAATATTTTACATTTGAAAGTTTTACATCCCATTATGATTTAATTATTATCAAAACAATAAAACATTATTATTTACAAGGTAAGAGAAGCAGGGGACGTAGGAGGAAGACATAGCACGATCAAGTAAACCAAATGAAAAATTAAGAATAACATTTATACACGAACCATCAATACAACACATTAAATGCAAGCAACACTCTAAAATCTATTGTTTATTTACTTTGTACTAAATCTACTCTTTATTTACTTTATATAAAAAGACCCTCCACACAGCATTCCAAAAGATGACATTGGCCCTGTGGGAAATTATTTTCCTCGGAGCCTTCTTTGTGAAGCCAATGTAAAAAAGTATATATAAGATCTGATCTTTATTTACTTCATATTAGTCATAATCTTTATTACTTTTTTATTTATATTAGACCTACTCTTTATTTACTTTATTATTAGATTGGTATAATCTTTATTAATTTATATTAGATCAACTCTTTATTCACTTTATATTAGATCTGCCCTTTGCTTACTTTATATTAGACCAGCTGGTATAGCAATGCTATATTCAAAGAAATACATTGTTTCTCCCTGAATCACCTTTCCCGTGCTTCCCCGTTCCCCTCCCGCGTCCTCTTCCTAACTAGCATTATAAATTATAGCATATATGTTATTTTGATGTAGGAGCTATGTTATTGTAAAGTTTCAATAAAATCCTATTAGTAGTTTTTGCGTGAAAGAGTAACAAACACACCTACATTCATACAAACTTTCGCGTTTATAATATTAGTAAGATATAATCTTTATTACTTTATATTAGATCTACTCTTTATTCACTTTATATTAGATCTACTCTTTATTCACTTTATATTAGATCTACTCTTTGTTTACTTTTTTATATTAGATCTACTATTTATTTAAATAAGTTTTAAGATTTTCACGGCCAAAAGCATTTTCGTTATTTGTTTTTGGGGTGTTATGCCGTAATAACGAAAATACTATTTATTTGTTTAATATTATATCTACTCTTTATTTACGTTATATTAGATATACTTTTTTTCACTTTATATTAGATCTAATCTTTATTTACTTTATATTAGATCTTCTCTTTATTTGCTTTATATTAGATCTACTCTTTATTCACGTTATATTAGTTCTAACCATTATTTACTTTATGTTTGAGGATCAAACAACCGTAGAAAAACAATGTAAACAATAATATTGTGATATGCAGTCCTCAGAAAAGGTATAATACCTAGTGAGGTCTATATAACAGCAGCGACAAAATTGTAACTGTTTTTAAAATATTCAATAAAAAATAAAAATAAATACTTGAGTTGGGCCATGTCAAGAGTTTAAAAGCTATAGCAATAGGCTATAGGAATATCAAAAACTATAAAAGTAATATCTAATGTAATCGAAAATAACACAATTCATTTACGAGCCAAACTCTGTGTGGTGTTGATTAGCCCTACTGGGGAAAACAACGGTTCGCCATGGTGGTTTGGAAATGAGTGTAGGACTTCGGTTTTCCAAAATTATTATAATTATGTAATGAATAGCCCAATAAATTTCCAAAATGGGGATGTTCACAATGTTTTTGCAAAAATATTCATGCAGGTATCATCAGTTGTCACTCGTTACATAAATAGACTTAAACAAATATATATTTTACAAAAATTGCTGTATGTTTTCTAATTCATAATATTATTTTTAAATATGACTAATATTGTGTCCATAATTTTTTTATACACGTAATCTATCTATGCTGTTTTGTCGGTTATTGTGAAATCGAATTTAGTTAATCTAGGATTTATTATTTACCAATGATTGTTTATATTAATATGTATTTGTTTATCACTTAGTTTAAATGAATTATTGCGTAAGGAACTGCATTGCTTTAATGGTGTCTATTTTATGATTATATTATTATAAAAGACGATGAATCTAGAGAACACTACGTGATGTCAGGCAGGTGTTCTATATCTGTTATACTTATTGGATTTCAGTGGATGGTGCTCTAGTACCTAGTATAATAACTAATCTCTGTGGTAATTCACTTACGACTCGTTCCTATATTCAATGTTCAATAAATCAGATATGGAACGACCTGCAATCTCTTGTGGTGATTCACTTACGGCTCGTTCCTATATTCAATGTTCAGTAAATCAGATATGGAAAGACCTGCAATTTCTTGTGGTGATTCACTTACGACTCGTTCCTATGTTCAATGTTCAATAAATCAGATATGGAACGACCTGCAATCTCTTATGGTGATTCACTTACGACTCGTTCCTATATTCAATGTTCAATAAATCAGATATGGAACGACCTGCAATCTCTTGTGGTGATTCACTCACGACTCGTTCTTATGTTTGATGTTCAATAAATCAGATATTGAACGACCTGCAATCTCTTGTGGTGTTTCACTTACGACTCGTTCCTATGTTCAATGTCAATAAATCAGATATGGAACGACCAGCAATCCTCTTTGGTATTTCCCTAACTTTTTTAAAGACCTTGGTTCACACCTCAGATCATATTCACAATTGTGCACTCCTTCCTCTACATAAAAGGCCAAAAGAATTACCACGGGCCAACTTTTTTGTAGTAATATAATAAATATACTGTACGTTATACGTTGCAGATATAAATAAATTATTGTATAGTAGATTAATTTAAAAAATCAAATTAGTTTTATTTTCAATGGTCGTATTTTTGTATGCAGATTATTACATGTATTGTGATGTTATATTTGAAAAAAAAAAAATAAATGTTTAAATTGCAAAAAAAAAAAAAAAAAAAAAAAAAAAAAAAAAAAAAAAAAAAAAAAAAAAAAAAAAAAAAAAAAAAAAAAAAAAAAAAAAAAAAAAAAAAAAAAAAAAAAAAAAATCAATCGCCCCCGGGTGTTTTGTCGAAAATTAACGGTAATTATTATTATTAATGCACTAAGTAACTATTATTAAACTTAACTAACACAATTCTACTATCTATAAAAAATATATAAACTTATCCTATCAACTTAATATTACCTAACCTAACGGCGTATGTATCTAGCCAGTTACATAATACAATGGTCTCATTATCGGTATGATATTGTCTGCTTTCATGTTATACCGGGTGGTTTCCTGGCGTCATAAGAGCCTCGGTTATGCACCTTTCTGGATTCAATTGGTTCATACGTCCTCGGTGGGAATTTGGGCCAAACATTAGATATCTTAAACCTAGTCGGAAGTTCCTCAGCTAATGCCGGAGTGTACGGCATATCGTGATTTTCCGAAAGAGTTTCTTCTTCAGGAATAGTTGACAGGCATGGTCTGCTGTGGTTACCTGATGCAGGTTCCGTCGGCGTATTGTGGCCGCTGGAGCCGGGGGGTGGCTGTGGAGCGTCATCTTGTTCATCGGTAGCATTGCGCAATGAGGCAGTGGGTGGAGAAATCATCTCCGTTGCAGAAGCGATTGTGGGCGAATTACTGGGGAGCGATTGCTGCAGATCGATTGCATGTTGCGCAATGGGGATGATTGCGGGAATCGTCTCGATATCCGGTATAAATGGGATTGCTTGTGCTAGTCGGTTCTACGGCTGGCGTAGAGGTGGAGGTATCTGCGTCCGCTTGTATAGATCCACCTGGATAGTAAGTATCTACAGGTGGTGGCACGTCGTTAATAACGTTTTGCCAGATATTCGTTGAAGGCGTGTGTTGAGCGCTTTCTAGCGTGGGTGCTCCGTCCAACGTAGTTGCTAGGGGGGAAATATTATGGCCGCTAGGCCCGGCGTACGGCTCTTGAAGTATGGGTATATCTTGCGTAAAAGCGGAGGCAATATCCGGTGTTACAGGTGCGCGCGGGTGATATGATGGGTCTACAACTGGTGCGTAAGAAAAAGAACATTGCGGGGGCTCTTGAAATGGGAGCATATTGTGCTCGATAATGGAGGCGATATCCGGTGTAACTGGGCCACGCGTGTACCGTGGTGTTTCGACGACAGGCGCGTACGCGAAGGAGCATTGTGGAGGTTCTTGAGCTTGATGCGGTCCAGTCTGATCTTCTCGTTGTAAATGCTGGTACTCATACGTACCTATGTATGGGGGCCCTGGACGCGACGTTGTCCGACCTAGTTTTCCGGACCCCGGGCCATGCTAGTTTTCCGCCCTGCGGCGGTGAAGTTCTGGGCAATCTGCATTCCAATGTCTTCCTGGGCAGTTATGACACCAGGGCAATTGGTCACGTGGTCGCCTTGCGTCATTATTACGGGTATTTGCCCTTTCCTGGTGTTGGGGCGGCGGTGCACGGAAGAGTATTTCCTTCGGGAAATCGATGGCGTTTACTCGTGCGGTAAGTGTTTCCATGGTGTACGTGCCGAAGATTAGACCAGCCTCCAGCAGATCTCTGTAACGAGGCATCATTAGCCCTATTAGATCTGGGCAGAATTCGTCCAAGCCTGTTTGTCCGAAAACACGTTTGTGGATTGCTCGCTTACGTTTTAAGAAAGCAACGCCACTTTCACCGCTTTTCTGCGGGTCTCCGTACAGCGTGACTAATAGAGAGGTCCTCGCTCCCACTACGCCGTAGCGTTTCCGCAGTTGCATCGTAAAATCCTCCCAGCTCCATCGCCCGCGTGTATGAGGCTGCCACCACCTTCTTGCTTCTCCTTGCAATTGTTTTACAGCTTTCTCCACCTTAAGTGCTGATGAACAGCCTGTCGCACTGAAGAATTCCTCGCACGCGACGATAAACTCTTCGGGTTCTTCCTCCGGCAAACCTTCGAATCGATCTTCCAGTACCCTCGAATGGCATGAGGTCTGCCCCCTATTTTCCATCTTTTCTGACGCTGGTGTGAGGCTACCGACGTCTACGGTTGACTGCAATGCATCTGCCGTGGTTTTTCGCGTGGTTCGCGTGGTGTTTGCCAAAGCCATGTATAATTAAATTTTAAATCTATTTTTAAAACTATTCCTAAACTAATTTGGGCGCCAAATACTCTTTGAGGCGGGAAGCATTAAACCCAGACATAAATTATTAATTAAAAAAAAAACGAAAGAAAATTTGAAAAAAAAAAAATATACCTATCATCAATTTAGAACAATTAGGTAATCTAGACGCGTATCGTGAAAGCTAACCTATCAGTTTAGATTCTACCGCGTTTTTTGCTATATGTGAATTTAACTAATAATTTATTACTATTGTTCCTCCTTTTCGATGACTACTCTAATCTCAGGGTTTGCAAGCCCTGGCCGGGTTGCAAATCGCGGGACACTCCGTTGGCGGAGTGGAGTACTACCCCCTAGCCGGGTAAATGGTGACTGACTATCGTGTTGAAATTTTTTTATCCCTTGCGTACATCTTCGGAATTATTCCCATCGGCGGCGGCGGGCGGCATCGAGTATTAAACGAAAAGGTTTATGGCCCTTCGCTCGGCTCGGCGCGGCAATTGGGTTTTATTAGTCCTTGCCGAAAATATCCTGGCTTTCCAATTTTTATTGCGGTCCCGCTTTACTTTCGCCGCTCTGTGTTAGCCGCTAGGTACAAATGTTATTATTATATTATCCTGCGTTCGAAAAAATGATTTTATCTCATCCTTCGTTGCTTTCTTAAATTATATGACTATTTCCGGTACTTTGACTAACTTTAAGCTCTTTGTGTTTACCGCCTACTCCCATGCTAGCGACCTTATTGAATGGTACACATTTATTCAGTTCCGTGAATTTTTGGCATTAAAATACCTAAAGGTATAACACCGTGAATTTTTGACATTAAAATACCTAAAGGTATATCAATACCAATGCACCATAACAATTTTTCCCCCTCCAGCGATTAAAACATATCGATCATTCATCAGTCATCACTCATCACTACAGTTGCGAGTGGTATATCTATGGTCAGAAGTGTCAGATGATAGATGACAGATGGTTATTGTGATCTTGTGATCGCAGAAAAGATCGTAGAAAAGACCATAATAAAAAATATGTACATTAAAAAAGATCATTACAATTAATATTTTTCAAACTATTCGTGCTTTATGAACTTTGTCAGTACACTTTTAAATGTATTTTTCTTATTGAACAGTAAATTTTCATTTAGGACAAAAGGGATTAAAATAAGTTCTAAATGTCTCAAAAGAAAGTCTGTTTGGAAAACTCTTGTCGTCTGTGTGCTGATTTATGCAATGGTGATATAGATCATATATTCTCCGATGACAATATGTATTTGGTGGATTTAATAGAAAAATATTTGTCAATAATTGTGAGTATCCATGATTGTATATTTCTACAAGACAGCATCTATGTCATTATCAAAAATAATATTGTTTTGTATTTAATTTTAGGTTGTAATGGATGATACCTTGCCGGTTCAAGTTTGTGAGTCATGTAGGCTTAAAGTGACATCCTTCAATGAATATGCCCTCAAATGTTCCACTACACAGATTGCCTTAACTTCCATATCACAAGAAACGGAAGTAAATATGGTGGATATGTTATTGGAATCGGTGAAAGCTGAGTGCAGCACAGATATTAAAGATGAAATTGTGGACGATTATTCTGTCAAATCTGAAAATGAAGTTGATAATTACAGCGATGAACCTTACACCACTCCCAAAAGTAAGAAACTTGAGTTAAACATTTGAATTAATTTTTTTTATGTCTGATGTACTTAGGGTCTCCCTACGTCTGGAATTTTCCGGACAAGTCCGGAAATATAGGTCTTTGTCCGGAATGCGGGGGGAATTCTAAACAGTCCGGAATTTCTGCAATTAAGTGGAGATTGATGTAAAAAAATGAAATAAACCAAATTATTTTTATTACAAATCAAAGTAAAAACATCACTTCTGATATTTAATTACTTATAAACAAAATGTCTAGAAATTTTAACACTTAATGCCCAAAAAATACAATATACAAAAAAGGAAAACCTACCACTTTCCAAATCTTTATTTCAAAGTCCGTCCGTCCGTTCGTCCCCCCCAATTTCTGCAAACCCAGTCTGCCACCTCTTACCAGACCTGACGGCTCTCTAGCAAATACCGCCGCCGAAAAGGCTAACTTATTAGGCAAAATGTTCGCGGAAAACTCGACCCTCGATGATCAAGGTGCTACCCCGCCGTCGGTTCCTCATTGCGGTTTTCATATGAAAAAGCTGAGGATCCGGCATCGGGATGTACTCCAAGTCTTACGAGGGCTTGATATTAATAAAGCCAGTGGGCCTGACGGAATACCTGCCCTGGTATTACAGAGGTGCGCTGCAGAAATAGCTCCAGTTTTGACGAAGCTTTTCAAAATGTCCCTGAAGTCTGGCTCTGTGCCCTCTGGTTGGAAAAAAGCGATCATTCACCCTATTCCAAAGAAGGGTGACCGCTCCAACCCAGCCAACTACCGCCCCATAGCGATCACATCAGTTCTGTCTAAGGTGATGGAACGTGTGATCAACGACAAACTGCTCACATACCTCGAGAAGAACAAAATTATTAACGACCGTCAATACGGATTCCGGCGGAACCGCTCGTGCGGTGATCTTCTCGCGTATGTGACGCATGTTTGGGGGCGGTGCCTGGAACGTTTCGGTGAGACCCAAACGGTTGCACTGGATATTTCCAAGGCCTTTGACCGGGTTTGGCACCGAGGGCTTGTCAACAAACTGTCTTCTTACGGACTTCCCGCATCCTTGCGTACGTGGATTGCCGACTTTTTGAGGGAAAGGTCGATTCAGGCGGTTGCTGACGGTTTCACCTCTTCCTCGCATTCGATAAATGCTGGCGTCCCACAGGGATCGGTTCTGTCACCGACTTTGTTTCTGTTGCACATCAATGACCTCTTGACTTGTGCACCGATTCATTGTTACGCGGATGACAGTACAGTCCATGATAGCTTTTTGTTTGACAAACCCCCAAAGGGCACACAAACTCCAATAGCTCGGAGGGCTTTGAAGCAAAGAATGGACGGTTACCTCGAGAGTGTTTTCTCTTGGGGTAAGGGTAAGAATAACCTCGTCGAATTTAATGTTTCAAAGACCCAATCATGATTGATTACGTCTAAAAGGGATCGAAATGAAAATCTAGTCTCCTTCAATGGAAGCAATCTTCCGAACAGGACCTCCATCGATATGCTTGGTGTAACTCTAAGTGACCAGGTCAGGTACGGGGGCTCCATCGAAACCAGAGTTAAGTTAGCCTCTCAGAAACTGGGCGTACTGTACAGGGCCCGCAGATACTTTAATAGTACACAACTGCTAACCCTGTACAAATCGCAAGTGCGCCCCACGGTTGAATTTGGCAGCCACCTCTGGTCTGGAGCTCCAAAATACCTAAAAAAAACCCTTGACTCTGTGCAGAAACGGGCGGTCCGTTTGATAGATTCTCCCATCTTAACAGACGGACTGCAATCTTTAGAGCACAGGCGTC
Organism: Limnephilus marmoratus; assembly: GCA_917880885.1. Lineage (NCBI taxonomy): Eukaryota > Metazoa > Arthropoda > Insecta > Trichoptera > Limnephilidae > Limnephilus > Limnephilus marmoratus. The sequence continues at coordinate 17,119,631 of OU862910.1, read as the reverse complement.
AGGTGGGAATGCTGTCCTTGTTCTACCGGTATTACAATAAAAGATGCTCCGAGAAACTAGCGTCATTGATCCCCTCGGCACCGGTGCATAGTTGGGAAACACACCAAACACGCGCCCAACATTTGTACACGGTTGACATTAGTCACATGAGAACGGGTCGTTTCTCTGACTCGTTCTTGAGTTCAACGGCTTGGCTGTGGAACGATTTGCCGGCCTCTATGTTTCCTCCCTCCTACAACATGGGTCTCTTCAAGACCCATGTTCACTCCTTCCTTTCCTCAAAAAGACCCTCCACACAGCATCTTCAAAGATGACATAGGCCCTGAGGGAAGTTATTTTCCTCAGGGCCTCCTGTGTGGAGTTAATGTAAAAAAAAAAAAAAAAATTGTAATCACAATCTACATATGTATACAAGAAAATGAATTTTGATATGTTGTGAACTGTTTAATGTTCCCTTTGAACAAACTTTTGAAACAAATTTAATCGAGAAATGGCGACACTTTTAAAATAGACTAAAATGGAATTCATAAAGGACTCACCAAAATAGCTGCAGGCAAAAAAATAGAAAAACATAACCACAAAACTTTTGTTTTTCAAATAATCACTGAATTTTAAAGTTTGAAACACATTGAAACAGATGAATGCATTACTAATTCAATCATTATAATACTGGTAAACAAATGTGTTACAAAATTCCACTAAACACGATAAAATGCCGCATTTTACAACGACACATTCTGACAGTTTAATCTTTTAGAGAAATCTACAAAATACGAATTTTCATTTCAATATATTTCGTACATAACTAGAGTACACTGCCATCTGTTGGATACGAATATAAGTAGTATCTTTCCACCTACTAAAAAACGTCAAAATAAAACTGCAGGCGTATTTGAAAATATTACAAAAAAAAAATTATGCATCTAGGGAAAATTTGATGAAATTCAGCAGAAAAGCGATCCCAGGTTTTTTAAATCGTGCTGAAATTCGGCAAAAAGCCCTCCAGTGGTTAGGTTAGGTTAGGTTTTTAGGTTAGGTTAGGTTATTAGGTTAGGTATTTATTTATGTAGGTATTTATTAGGTTCAATCAACTTTTATTTAGTAATTATATTATACGTACCCGTTAGACCAGGGTTTCCCAACCAGTGGTCCGCGGACCACTAGTGGTCCGCGAGAGGCTAGAAGATGGTCCGCGATGGACCGCCGGTCAATAAACGAGCCAGCTCTCGGGCGGTCCCTGGTCGAGAAGTCTGAATAAAAAAAATCAGGCCAATATTCAGTTTATCATTATTGTACCTTGTGGTCAGTGGCCATTATGGTATTCTGTTTCGCCCCACCCCATCCTACCCCGTTCTACCCTCTCCGTTGTGGTAAATATTCTGCTAGAACCCGTCCCACTCTGTACCATTCCGCCCCCTCCATTGTGGTAAATATTCTGCTAGAACCCGTCCCACTCTATCCCATTCCGTCCCCTCCATTGTGGTAAATATTCTGCTAGAACCCATCCCACTCTATCCCATTCCGCCCCCTCTGTTGTGGTAAATATTCTGCTAGAACCCATCCCACTCTATCCCATTCCGCCCCCTCCATTGTGGTAAATATTCTGCTAGAACCCGTCTCACTCTATCCCATACCGCCCCCTCCATTGTGGTCAATATTCTGCTAGAACCCGTCCCACTCTATCCCATTCCGCCCCCTCCATTGTGGTAAATATTCTGCTAGAACCCGTCCCACTCTATCCCATTCAGCCCCCTCCATTGTGGTAAATATTCTGCTAAAACCAGTCCCATTCTATCCCATTTCGCCCCCTCCGTTGTGGTAAATATTCTGCTAGAACCCGTCCAACCCTATCCCATTACGCTCCTCTCGTCAATCCGTCCCGGGTGCCACCCATGCTAGCCTACGCCACTGACCACAAGCACAGTTATAGGGCGGATAACGTGGTGTCATCACCCCCCCCCCCCCCCCCCCCATTAAAGTTGGCAAACACAAATTTCGACTTCATAAAAAATTGGTCCGTCCTGGGGGGGGGGGGGGGGGGGGGTGGTCCCTGTCGAAAAAATAAACGTACAAGTGGTCCCGGTTCAGAAAAAGGTTGGGAACCACTGCGTTAGACAAACCATTATTGTTTTATTAAAAAAAAATGAGGTGTATTTGCAATGCTTTTTAATATTTAAAAATTGGAACCCGTTGAAAATGTTTGATCTTGGAAAGAATACAACATGAAATAACATTCGTAAAGGAAAAATTATGTACAAAAAAGTTAATATGAAATAAAAATTTAAATGCATATTTTTCCGTCTATCCCGATTGAAACCGATGGTTCTTGTGGTAATCAAGTTTAAAAGTAGTTTACTTTTCAAAATTTATGCCTATTTAAATTGTAGCTGCATGTGGCGGCTTCTTCACACTTTACCAAAATATTGTATTTCTGTATAAATAAATATATTTAGAGATTCAAATGCCTTAAAAAAAAATTTAAGTTAACATGATAAAATAAAATATTGAGAGGTGTGAGTTACGATGCCATATTTTTGCACACACAATTTTGAGTTTTTCTTAAGTCGGGTCCATTGCGCGGGCAAATGCCAGACTTTTGCTTTGACAGTCAAGGTCAACAACATTCAAGGTCATAAATGTTTGACAATTTTTGTAGTTAGTGTTTGAGCTTTCCGTGTTCGGCGGAAAACAAAACAAAAACAAAACTTAAACATCCCATCTCGGGTGAAGCGGGAAGGCAGGCGGGGGCCGGCGGGGGGGAGAATTCATTTTTTGACAGAAGATACGCAATGCGGTCGTGTGTGGGGAAAACGGAATGGCCTTTTATGGTTATGTGCCATGAGCGAGCATAATCACGAGTTTAAAATATCATTATACCTAAATATAATATAATAATCAAAATATTTGATAATAAAATTATAATATAATATCAAATATTTATAATTATTCTGTTTTTGACTTAAATGTTTACGCACTCTAAATTCTAGTAACTTTAGGTCGTGCAATATAATGACGATATTATATAATGTTATTGGTGCAATAGGTAATCGATATTTGTCGGAAATCTTTCCTGATAAATAAATATCTGTGTTTTCTTCCTGGTGTAGCATCTTTTCCACATCGAACGCATTTTAACATTTACGTAAACGATAAACGTCAAATGTCAAGTTTTTTGGTTATCAACTGCGCGGATCTAATAATTATTAAGGATTTTAAATAAACACACTGTCGTAATGGATGATTATTTCTTTCGTGAACTCACTTGTAAATAAAGTCTATTAATTTATAAATCTGTTTCAGAGACACGGGAGAAATTGACCAATTTAAATTTATTCTATTATTGATGCTACATAGTTATTCACGCTCACGCACTCTAAATTCAATAGTAATCAATATTAGTTGGAAATCTTTCCTGATAAATAAATATCTATTAAAATATATGTGCATCTCAAATTCAATAGTAACTTAGGACATGCAATAAACGCCAAACGTCAAGTATTACGTACGCGTGGACGTCCGTATTCCAGACCAGTTGTCAAATTGTGTGAACTGCGCGAACTTCACCCTAATTAATTGTTTGAAAGTCCTTCAAACGCCGAAATGACCTTCAAATGCCGAACACGGGAAGCTCAAACACCACAAAAATGTTCAAACATTTATGACCTTGAATGTTGTGTTATGGGACTGTCAGAGCAAAAGTCTGGCGTTTGCCCGCGCAATGGACCCGTCTTTACTAGAATTTAGTTAATAACCATAGACAAATGAATATTAGTAGACCTGCCCTAAGTGATAAAAGCATATTATTTCCCCCTCCCCATACCGGTTCCTTGGAACCGGCTGGGATTGAGTATGGCTTCACGTGAATCTAAAAAATGTGACGTCATCATTCTTCTGCGAGCCAGCGTCGAGCGCTCATCGGTGCATTTTACGAAATAACACCGCAAAAAACATGGTTTGTGTTTTGAAAACATGTGAATATATACTATTACTCGAGATACATGGTGGGTGCTCATCGATGTTTATGGGGTAAGTAAATTATGAAACCTTTGTAAAAGTGTCCTAACTAAATACGGCAACAAAATATTGGACTATGAAAATAGGCGAACTTTACTTTGCCGTATTTGGAATTCGCAAATTTGTTCAATACGCGGCGAGCAATTCGCGCTCCCATGTAAAAAGGTCTATTCATTCAAAAGCAGAGTTTACTTTTAAGAACTAAATGGTGATATTATAATGCGAGATGCCTATATACTGTCATGTTGAGTTATCAACTAATCACATATCTCCAAAGTCAGCTTCCCGCTCTGTGCCCCGCTGTAGTTGGTTTCCCCCCTCACCTTTATGTTCTGGTCTACTAATATTCATATGTCTATGTTAATAACTCATTTTTGCCAAAAAGTGGAGATACAATGTATTGACTTTAAGCCAATGATATTTAGTTTGTGCGCACAAGCAGTTCACTTTTTTTTATAGGAATACGTCACAAGAGTCCCAGCTGCTCCCGTCCGGAGCCAGCGAGACTATGGCATCCCCAATTGGGGTATGTTGTGAGCAGTGTTACCGAACCCAAAACTTCAAAATTGGGAGAATTTTCGCCTAAAAATCAGGAGAAAACGGGAGAAATTTGAAGAAATCGGGAGATGACTAGAATTATTAAAATGAAATTTCTCCCTTGTCAATAATCCGAATCCGTTTGATTATTGCGAAGCAGAACCTTAACGAAAAACGAAAAAACCCATAAGCAACGCCGTCAATACAATTATTGTAGATGTTGCCGGTGGAATAACGCAATTTTCTCTAAAGTTCAAAGGGGACTAATTTTACGTTTGGCAACTCAGCACAAATTTTTGTGAAACTTCGACCTTAGGGGCCGTTCAAGTATTGCATAACGCAATTTCGGGAGGGGGGGGTCTTGTTAAACGTTACTGTGCGTTACCGTTACCGGGGCAGGAGGGGGGTTCGAAAAATGCATTACGTAACATTTTTTTAAAATTTAAATAAAAAACAAGGGAATTGAAATCTTCCAAGTTGGCAACCCTTTTCGTTTATGTTTTACGGGTAATCCCACGATTGAATTGAATGTAATTTTTATTTTGTTCTCCCAAGTTGGGCACCCTTTTTGTTTATGTTTTACAGGGAATTCCTTGACTGTATTGTACATAATTTTTATTTAATTTTTGTTGTCACGAAACACGAAATAAACAAATTGGTGTATTCAATTCAATTCAATTTATTTTATTCAATTCAATTCAATTTATTTTATTCTTTCAAAAACATTACAAAATTTGCAATTTTAATGCGTTTTTAAAATACATTTGTAGCAGTATTATATTAAACATAAATATAAATGGTTAGCAAAAAAAACTATACGAGCATCAATTGAGCTTGCCTTTTAAAGGCAGCTTCACTGACGCTAAATATGTCGATATCCGAATTAATTCTGTTTAACAGCAAGATTGCTCTCTCGACCGGCATGACCATTGGCAAGTTAGTCCTGCAGGCCGGAAGATAGAACAGCCTATGCTGTCGATGGCGAAGATAACCATCGGGAATATAAAAATGAATGTTCTCCAAGATAGCTGAGTTTTCAAACCTTCCGCGAATCAATCTGAAGAAATGCGTAGCAATGTGTACAATGGTCACATCCCTTCTGACACGTAGATGGTTCATTCCGAGCATACCCAAAAGAAAGTCGGTAGGATAGAGCCACGGGTAATAGCCGTACTCCCTCATGTACAGAAATCTCAGAAATTTTTTCTGAACTCTCTCTAACATGAGGGAATATTTTGCTTGGTGCGGACTCCAAATTATCGACCCACTTTCAAGTCTACTCCTTACTAAGGAATTGAATAGAATTATGAGAACCCAGGTGTCTTTAAAATTCCTTGCAGTACGCAGAACAAAGCCCAGCATTCTCAATGAAGTGCTACAAGCCATCTGAATATGAGTATGAAATGTCAGCCTACGATCAAACATGATTCCAAGGTCCTTCATGGTGGAGACACGTTTTAGACTTCGGGCGTCCATCGTATACCGGTAATACCAGGTATGACACGCCCTAGTGAATGACAAAATTAAACATTTAGATATATTGAACTCAATCCGATTTCTTTTACTCCAGTCAATAATTCTATCAATATCTGACTGGAGTCGATTGCAGTCCTCTAGGGTTAGTATTTCTAAGAATAGTTTCAGGTCATCAGCAAAAAGAAGAAACCTGGAGTGCAGAATTACTTCTGAAATATCATTAATAAATATGGAAAAAAGGAGTGGGCCTAAATTAGAACCTTGGGGTACTCCTGATCGTACAAAAAATAGAATAGACTGGAATAGTCCATGAGATACAAACTGTTTCCTGTCTGCAAGATAGCTAACAAAAAAGGTGAGTAGTCTCATGGAGAATCCTATTTCAGCCAGCTTATTGAGTAAGACGTCGTGATTAACAGTATCGAAGGCCTTTGAAAAGTCATTATACGAACAATCTACCTGATGGCCTTTATCTAAAGATTTTGATACGTAATCAGTAAACACCAATAAGTTGGTTTCTGTAGATCGACCTTTTCTAAATCCGTGCTGTTCTGAAATTAAGTACGGCTCCACTTGTGGCAGTGTGTATTTATGAATAATCGATTCGAACAGTATGGCCGGTGCAGATAGTATTGCTACTGGCCTAAAATTTTCTACAGAGGTCTTTGTACCGCTTTTATAAATCGGACAAATCTTCGAAATTTTCCAGGAATCAGGAAATACACCGGTTTCCAGGGAAAGATTAAATAAGAAACTAAGTGACTTTTTTAAAAACTCGGCACAACCTTTAAGGAAGAATACTGGAAGAAAATCTGGACCAAGTGAATATGTATTTTTCATTTTTCTAATGGAAGTTTCTATATCTGATTCTTCAATTTGATTAATATCGATATTCTGGGCTCCCTTTATATTCAACTTGGCAGCAATATTTGTATTTAGTAATGGAGACTCATTACTATACACGGATTGGAAGTGTGTTGCAAAAGCGTTAGCTACGTCTACTCCACGAACTTCCCGATCACAATGCGTCATGGTGTCTTGAATACCACCATCTTTTCTCAGCGATTTGACGTAGTCCCAAAACATGTTTGGATCATGCTTGATATCGTGTTCAATGGAATTTACATATAATTGGAAAGCAGTGCGTATATTGCGCTTAACCACGGCTCTATGTACACTGAACAAATCAGTCACCTCGACAGCCGGTAGCCTTCCATTTTTTATGGAGAGCATGTTTCTTCCTAATGCTCGCGATGGTATCTTGACAGAACCACTTCGGATATCGACAACCACCTCTACTGGGAGGTTTCCTAGAGAAACAGGCATCAAAAATATTGTAAATACAAGCATAAAAATGATGTTCCGCCTCATTTATAGTGCTAAAATTGTACAGTTCTTGCCAATCTAGTTGGCTCATCATATTGTACAGTTCATAAACATCGCCCTGCCCAAAATTCCATCCACGCAAAGCATTCTTGTCATTTTTTGGAATGTTTGTAATTTTAATGTTTTTTTTGCATGGAAAAATAAATTCTAGTGCAGGGTGATGTTTATCTTCGGTAACAAGGGGAGAATCGCAATGAATAACATTTACGGATATGTTGCATAAAATTAAATCTAAAACTCTTAAGTTTATGTTTTGAATGTTATTATATTGGGAGAGACCAAAAACGGCGCATAGAAAATTAAGGTCGTTTTCCGTTTCTACGGAACCTCTTGCGGAGTGCATATTGAAATCTCCGAGAACAATTACATTCTTTCCACCAATAACATCTACATTTCGTTGTATTGTATCAAAAAATAATGTATATGTTTCAAAGTGAGATGCAGGTGGAAAATAAACTATACATATAAAAGTTACACACGATTTGTATGTAATTTTGACCCATAAGTCCTCGTTGACAGTTTCCAGAGCAGGTAAGTGCTCTACCTTAATAAGGCCATTCGCAATCTTTACGGCTAATAGACAGCCTCCTCCCTGTCTATGGCCACTTCCACTGTCTCTGTCTTTTCTAAATACTTTGAAGCTGTCATCGAAGAGCTCTGGGTTGAACACACTTGAGTTTAGCCACGTCTCAGTGAGTCCAATTACATCATAATTGTTTATCAAAACATTAGAGTAAAATGAGGCACATTTACTCTTTAGTCCTCTAACATTTTGGTAAAAAAAATGTAAATTATCCGCAAGTCAACTGGGTTTTAAACCCGGAAGCCGCGGTGCATTAATTTTATTTTTCCATTCTTTAAGATATGAATATTTGGGCCAGTGTTCCGGTTTTAGAACTTCGGTTTTCACGGAATTTGGGATCCCTAACTTGAATGAGGCATACTCTCCCTTTGATTTAATTTTAGAGACTTTAAATGAGGCGGTACTTACAATTGACTGAAGATACGACGTTAAATCGTTGATCGAGGTTTCAGGATGTAGCTGGTACAGGTGGAAATAAGTATGGGTACCTTGCTCCTTTAAGTTACCTATCACAGTAGCGGGTCGTTTTTTACAATCAACAACAGTCCACTGTTGGTCGCCATCTGCTGGGCGTGATGGCCCTGCCGAGGTCGGTTTGTTCGAGGGCTGTGACTCCTTTGCTGGTGTAGGTATTCGTCAGAGGTTCCAGTCGAAGACGTGGATGCTTCTGGTTGCTGGACGTCCCTTTGGCTAGCAGGATTTTTTGTCCCTTTCTCCTTGCTCTTTGGGGCAGTATGGATTTTGGTAGAATTTGACCCTTTAGTCTGCGAGCGGGTAATTCTGCCTGATGTTGTGTCTAACGAGCCGGGCGCGGAGGACGCGGAGGGCTCGGGGGGCACTACGGGCGGCTCGGGAATGGCGAGCGGCTGCACGCATGCATCGCTATACAGCAGTTCCTTGCTGGGCCGGCGGGGTTTGGGCGGCGAGCGCACCGTCGGGCGCAGTAGGCGGGCCTTTAGCGCAATCGGCTAGTTTCGGGAATTCCGAGGGCGATTCGTTGACACTTTGTGCATTGTCATCTTGAGTTTGATTAAATACACTTTTTTCAACACGTTTTATACGCCGTAGAACATCCTTTATTAGAACGGTCTGTTCGTTAATGATGTTCATCAAATCACGGAGCGTAGGTTCTGTCATTTTTAAACACTGTTAGGTTAATAATGACTTGAAAACAGATTTTACGTTTGCACGGAAAAAAAACACGTCCGTACATCAATTAGCGGTACTAACTGTAGTCAGTGTTGTTAAAGTGAGTTACCATAAGGTCCTCGAAAGCGGGAGATTTACATCATCAGCTGTTCTTGGCCTATAAAGGCTCTCATGACTTCCCCTTGAAGAACATGAATAGTTGCAGTCAGGGCACGAAAAAGGTTTCACTCCACTGTGAATCAGCGAGTGCATTCTTGGACGTCCCTTTTGAGAACATGAATAGTTGCAGTCGGGACAAGAAAAAGGTTTTTGTCCACTATGGGTTAACATGTGGTTTTTAGATGTCCCCTGCGATAACACGAATAGTGGCAATCGGGACATGAAAAAGATTTTTCTCCTCTGTGTGACGTTATAGTTGTTATTTTGTAGAACATGTATATTTGCAGCAGGGACACGAATAAGGTTTTTATCCACTATGAGAAAACTTGCGATTTTTTTAGATTTTTCTTCGTAGTTCATGCAGAGTTACACTCAGAACATGAAAAAGGTTTTTCTCCACAATGATTTGCGCTTTGGATTTTTAAATCTCCCTTTCGATTACTTGAATAACTGCATTCGGGACAAGAAATTGGTTTTTGTATGCTGTGGGTAAACATGTAATTTTTTTGGTGCCTCTTTGTAGAACATGAATAGTCGCAGTAGAAACATGTAAAAGGTTTTGTCACTGTGAGTCAGCAAATGATTTATAAAAAAATCCTAACATGTGAATATTTAAGTACTCTTTTGTAGCGCATGAATAGTCGCAGTCGGGACATGAAAAAGTTTTTCTTCACATGAGTCAGCAAGTGACTTCTTAGATAGCCCTTTTTGAGAACACAAATAGTTGCAAACGGTTTTTCACTTCTGTGAATCATACTGTGGATTTTTAAATCTTCCTTTTGAGAACTCTTATTACTGCATTTGGATTAAGAAAATGTTTTTGTCCGCTGTTGGTTTTTTTGGTGCCTCTTTGTAGAACATAAAGAGTCGGTAAATGATTTCTAAGAAGTTCCTTTGTACAACATGAATAATTGCAGTCCTGACATGAAAAAGGATTTTGTCCACTCTGGGTAAGCACATGAATTTTTAGATACCATTTTGCAGCGCATGAATAGTCGCAGTCGGGACATGAAAAAGTTTTTTCATGACTGTGAGTCAGCAAGAGCCGTTTTAGTTATTTTTTTCAAGAAGAAGAATAGTTGCAGTCAGGACATGAAAAGAGTTTGAGTGCCTCCTTTGTGCATCTCTTCCAGAGGCAACATTGATGTCCTTGTTGCAACTCATGCCAACTGTAGTAATAATATAATTGGACAAAATTTCCCACTTTTTTTTATAATATTGGGAATTTTTATTTATTTTTAGCAATACTCCTACTCGTACCTGCACCTGAGTCTGAGCTGGTCATAATTAAAAAAAATTATAAAGTTTGTAGAACAAAGTACTGAAAAACCTTTCGAGTCGAAGAGGGGTAATAAATTATAAATTCTAGCTCATAATTCGTAGATGATCGGTTTGTATGGATTTATAATAGAGATATTCTTCGAGTGCGGTATTTTGTAATTATTCTGGTCAATACTCGAATCCGGGGAATTTTTTAGTTTTTTTTTTACCATAGACAATTATTTGCCTGTTGAGCGGACCATAAACAAAGAATCGACGAGAAACGATAAATCGCTGAGAACTTCGAAAAATCGAGAGATTTTGATGCCATTCCGGTAGATCGGGAGCTTCGGTAACACTGGTTGTGAGGCTGAAGGTGGTGGGGAGGATAAGGAGATAGGGAAAAGGAAGGTAGGGAAGTACCTGGCTATTCAGACCTGGTCACCAAATACGGCTAAAGCCATTTCAAGCAAAATTTCAATTCTGAATGGTAGTCTTACACCAGAGCGATACTGAGAGTATCTTCCACTCTGGAACGTGCCACAAATATACTATATATTATTTTTAATTAATTAATTGTGGAATAACACAAATTAATAAAATAAAATTTATTTGCCCATGTCGGGATTCAATCCTGCGACCTTCGGATTGCGAGTCAAGAGCCTTACCCCTAGACCACGCCGGTCGTCTGATTCGGTTTACAAATAAATTTATGAATACGCTTCCACAAATCCCTTCAAGGTATACTTGGCTTGTTCGTGGGGAACTAGAGATATCCTCCAACTTTACTCTGGAAAATGACAACAAATACTTAACTGATATTTACAGAAAGTGTTACAGCAGAAATTGAACTAAAAACATACATGGTAAAAAGAATTTCCCAATCTACGGCAGCCTTTGTTAGATTATATGAAAATAGTCATATCGTCACTGAGCTTGTAATACCTCCAATGTGAAAAATTAAGTTTTACATGAAAGTGAAAATAGGCTTTTTATAGCAGAAAATGAGGGGTGACTTCCATTTATTGTGTACATTAAATAATATAAATAAATATTATTTTTAGGCCCAACTTTATTTTCCTATTTCAAAATTTGTTTTTTCCCCTCTCCTGTAAAATATTATTTATTTCGGTGACCAGACAACTCATAATGAAACCAACTCAGAAGCACCTCAGAAAGGTCATTAGGAGTGATGATAAAAAAAAATAAAAAAAATTGGTCAAATAGGTTAAGTTAGGTTAGGGTTACCGGCTATTTTAAAATAATTTTTTCATAGCTTTTAATGACCTTTTTGAGGTGTTTCTGAGTTGGTTTCATTATGAGTTGACATGGAACCATTTATTTCATATTAGAGGCATTACACTCCTGGTGACGATATACAGATTTTATTTTGGGTAATAAAAATAACGCCTGCATATTTTCATTGAATTGCTCATCGCAAACAATTTTTTTTTTCTTTACTTGAGCTCCACACAGGAGGCCCCGAGGAAAATAATTTCCCTCAGGACCTATGTCATCTTTGGGGATGCTGTGTGGAGGGTTTTTTTGAGGAAAGAAAGGAGAGGAGAAGGAAAGGGGTTTAACCCCTCAGGAAATCGCCAAACTATATTTAACTGTCTTTAACAAAATGACATTTTACGAAAACTTTTTGTTATTACCGCTTCACAATTAAAGCTCTATAAATAAAACATTTCTGAATGTAGCCGAATAGTAAAAACTGTTTTAGAAAGCTTGCAAAATAAGCTTTCAAATTATTATATTACAAATAAAATTATTATTATAATACAAATAAATATATATTACAAATCAAATTATATATATCAAATTATTATATTACAAATAAATATATCTCAAACTACCGACCCGTTTCAAATCTTCCATTAATTTCCAAAATCCTAGAAAAAATTACTGCTTCCCAGATAATATATCACTTAAACTCAAATGAATTGCTGACTAAATACCAATCTGCATATAGAAGGTTTCACTCAACGGAAACTGGATTACTACGTATTTTGTCAGACATAACTCTTGCTATCGAGTCGGGAAAACTGGCACTCCTTTCAGTCTTGGACATGAGTGCCGCTTTTGATACAATCGACCACGATTTTCTTATTAAACGATTAGAAGAATCCTTTGGTTTAAATGGCGGCGTTAAAAGCTGGCTGACATCGTACTTGGGTAACCGTATACAAGCCGTAAAGGTAGGGAAAAACCAATCAAAATATGCAACCCTTTCATCTGGAGTACCCCAGGGGTCTGTTCTGGGCCCACTTCTTTTCATCCTCTTCACAAAAATGATGTCGCTAAAATAATCGAATCATTTGGCCTTCTATCTCACTGCTACGCTGATGACCAACAAGTTTACTTTTACTGCTTACCAGAGGAAGTAGACAGTCTAAAAACTCGCATAATTGAGTGTCTAGAAGCAATTACCCGCTGGATGACCTCAAATAGATTAAAACTAAATCCGTCAAAGACTGAGTTTCTTTGGACCGCCACAAGCAGACGTCAGCATAACACCCCAATAACCATTTCAGGAAGCGACATCACTCCAAATAATAAACACTTTTGTCACCTCACTTTTTTATCATCTCATATAAAAATATTTAATAAAATTGCGCCGGTACTAAATTTGGGCGGGTAAATATTTTTGTCAACTACGCGACTGACAGCTGATTCCTGTTATGTATTTCTTTAGACAACTTGATAGTGATGTAGAGCTTGATCTACTCTCGACCTTTTACTTTTTGGTTTAGGGATGTAACTAAATTAATATTTTTAAACTACTGGGTGTCAATCTGGACGCTGATTTTTCCCTTAAAACCCAAGTGAACAGAACCGTAAGCACGGGATTTTTTCAATTAAGGCAAATTAAAGCAATAAGGAGAAACCTGCCAACAGAGGCGACTAAATTACTAGTCAATTCGTATGTGGTTTCACGTTTAGATTATTGCAACGGAATATATGCAAGTCTTCCAAAATATCAAATTAACAAATTACAATCCGTTTTCAACGCTGCGGCAAGACTTATCACCGGCGTTTCAAAATATTCCCGTATTTCAGAGCATCTCAAAAATCTACACTGGCTTAAATGTCCTGAAAGGATCCAGTTTAAGCTCTGCTGGATGGTATTTAAGTCCCTTAACGGAATGGCTCCGGCTTACTTATCGGAATTGTGTATTCCAGAAATTTCCAATCATCGACAGTCAACCCTGAGGTCAGCAGCGTCATCAGCTATCGGAAGGTTAAAGGAACCAAAGCGCACACCAGATACTAAGTTCGGTGAGCGCGCTTTCGGAGTGTCAGGACCTAAAGCCTGGAACGGACTGCCACATGACTTAAGAATGATCACAGACGCGGCAGAATTTAGAGCTAGACTTAAAACTCACCTTTTCAGACAGTCGTATCCATAAACTCAAAATCTTTCACCTTCACTTTCAATGCCCGCGACACCGTAAATAACTAACCTGTAAAAACGTAGAAAAAAAAAAATAAATAAAATAAAAAAAAATGTAAGCGTTTGTGAAGGTCATTTCATGAACATTCTCCAGCCCTAAAGATTCCGAAATTCTCCAGTATTTTAAAATAAATATCAACTATACTTTTGCCACTAATCTCCAATAGTCCTAAATTCTCCAGTATTTTAAAATAAATACCTCTACTTTTGCCACTAATCTATTCACAAATGTAATAGGTACTAACAGCGATGAGGGTAGCAAATAATGTAAAATCACGCAATGTCCAGTGTGTTAACTGTAATGTCCTCCGCGTGCAAAGCCGTATCTTCTCCAAGCATAAACTTATAATTAAAGTGTGTTTATCGGAAGTGACCTGCCAGGTAAGTATGTTTCTGTATCCATTTGTAAATAGTAAAATCAGTTAGAACCTAAGCATTCCTAATAAATTGTACTGCGCCCTTGAGGTGATTTTTCACAAAAACGGCGCTTTATAAATTATCCAATTATTATTATTATTAAATATTAGCATTTGTAAATATTAAAATTTAGAACGCAAACATTAAAAATAGGTAAAAAATGACTCACGTGATGTTTTTATGTGAAAACGGTACTAAAATCACAGATTATGTAAACAACAATACTTATTCTATTGTATATATATATGTGTAATAAACACTTTTGTCACCTCACTTTTTTATCATCTCATATAAAAATATTTAATAAAATTGCGCCGGTACTAAATTTGGGCGGGTAAATATTTTTGTCAACTACGCGACTGACAGCTGATTCCTGTTATGTATTTCTTTAGACAACTTGATAGTGATGTAGAGCTTGATCTACTCTCGACCTTTTACTTTTTGGTTTAGGGATGTAACTAAATTAATATTTTTAAACAAAACCTCAGTGGAACCGTTATATCTTACGCGGACGACACGATTATCATAATTAAGGGTAGTGACTGGAAAATTGTAAATGAAAATGCAAATAATGACATCCAAATCCTAAAAACCTGGTTCGACACAAACCTTCTTACAATCAATGCAAAAAAAACAGTTTATATTCCATTCTCAATAAATAAAGCCAAAACTTATCCCAATATTAATATAATTATACACAACAAAAAATGTAACAAAGATGTCTGTAATAATTCATGTACCATATTAAACCATGCAACCGAAATAAAGTACCTCGGTGTAATTGTAGACCAACATATGAAATGGAACAGACACATATGTGAACTTTTTAAGCGTATTAGGAAATGTATCTATATATTCATTAGATTAAGAAATATTTTTAAATTAAACAACCTAAAAAAAGTCTATTACGCACTAGTCCAATCACTAATTCAATATGGAATCATTGGATGGGGAGGTGCGTATGAAAAAATTGTAAGTCCTGTAAAAGTGGTACAAAAACTAATTATTAAAGTAATATTAAAAAAACCACCAACATTCCCTTCAGCATCATTGTTCAAAATTTTCCAAGTACCAAAAATTGAAGACCTCTATAAAAAAGATTCAATACTACAAATATTCAAAGAAAATGTAACTAAAAAATTTAAACTCAACTCATCATTAAGGCATAAATTTAACATCCAAATCCCTCTGTTTTCAACACAACAAATGCACAATAATTATATTTACAAAGGCATAAAACATTTTAATAGTCTTCCCGAAGAAATTAAAAAAATAACAGATTTCTTATCATTCAAGAAAAAAGTCAAATTAATCTTTAAAAAAAAAATTAACAACCATAACATCACCAATCAAAATGTTGTAACTTCGATTCATGTCAAATCAAAATTAACATCACAACATAGTTTATATTTATAAGCAAAATAGATAGATAAAAAATTTCAAATCATCAAATAAATCAATTAAAAACGATGAACTGACATCTATTGTCAAACAACCAAAACAGCTACCCCAACCACAGGTACTGGAAAGTGACCTGCACAATAACACAGAAAATATCATAACCGAAAACACAGATCGCGCTAATAACCAAAACAAAAAATTCAGCATTCTAACTTCTGAAATATTTACCTCGGAATTACAATCATTTAAAACAGATGTATTGAAATTTGTGGAGCAAAAATTCGATTCGTACCTAAATAAATACGAAGCAATCGTCCTACAGAACAATGAAATCATCAAATCCATACAATTCATTGCTGACCAACAACAAGAAATGAAAAAACGACTAGATATCATCGAAAAATCAAATGATAAAGTCAACTCTGAAGTAATCGAACTAAAAAATCAGTATGCTGTCTTACAAAATACAATCTCCAAACAAGATGAAAAAATTGATCGACTGGAGTACCAAAGCCTTCTCTGCAACATCGAGATTAGAGGAATTCCCGAAACAACCGCTGAAAACAACTTGGAAATAATGAAGAAAATATCAAATATTATCAACTACAATAATACCTCCACTCCTCTGCAACCCGAAATCACAAAAATCTTCAGGCTGGGACAAAAAACATCCGATAAAACCACGAGATCCATTATAGCTACATTCAAAAACACTCAAGCACGAGACTCCTGGTTAGACAAAATCAAAACATATATGAAATCGACTAATAGCAACTCGAACAAGCTTAACACAGCAGATCTAGGATACTCGCAGGAAAAAAATCGAATCTACATTTCGGAACACTTAACTCCAAAATGCAAATTTCTACTGGCCCAGACAAAAAAATTTGCTAGAGATCATCACTTCAAATATACATGGGTGAAATCAGGTCGTATTTTACTCAGGCAGACCGATGACTCGAATATAATAACAATTCGCAATGACATAGATATCGTACGAGTAAAACGCCAAATAATATGACTAACGACACAAAGTATGCCTAATCATAACTCTAATGTTCAGCTAATCCATTATAGTACAATGAAAATTAAAAATCTCATTATCATATTTTCTCATCACCCACTCTACCACTTTAATGCACATTATAGTAAAATGGATATAATTTGTATCACTTATAATTCTGCAGGTTTAATTATTATGATATGTTATAATGAGATATCAAATTTTTCCTCTATATATGAGAATCCACACCTAATAAATATGCCTGTATTATGTTTCCCTACTATAAAACCGCACTCACTCTCAAATATTGATATACTATATCTTATTATCCACCCAAATCATATCTTAATTAATAATATTATTCCTATCTTGCCTATCATAAACTCCATTACTATAATAAGTATGCTACGTATTTGTAACTTTTTAAATCCAAAGTATCCTGAATTATTTTTTCCTAGCTTTGCCAACACTGTAAACTTCCTAAATTATACCATTTTCATTATATACAAATTCGCAAAAACAGCATATAATAATCACAATAATTACATATTTTCAAAATATTTCATAAGGAAAAGATTTTTCCATTACAACAATCCTAACCTAAACTTCACTTTTGAAATTACAAAATATAAACTATTTATTATTGCTATTGACTCTCAGTATCAGAAAATGATCACTTATATCAATATGAATGTGATTGAACTCTGGAATTGTATCATAACTATGAACATATATTGTAAAAATTTATCTTTAGAACTACCACTTTTAAAAACCTATGGTACCACTTATTCAAATAATTTCTATCATCTTAACATCCTCATTCATAAATACAAAATTAGTATAATTATAACCATAGAAACTAACCTTTTAAATTACTTGCATATATACAAGTTCTACGTTACTAGTATATATACAAGTCTACACATGTATTACTATATTTGCAAATGTGAAGTGTATTTCCAGCCGAATGTCAATATTATTATTATATTTATTACTACCTCAAAATGAACGACTTTATAATAAACGCAATCGATGAATCATATAAAATAGACGAAAGAATTTTTGATACGGTAAATAAAACAAACGATTTTATAGATGTAAAACCTACAGCTAGCTTAATAATAATACACATGAACGTGAGAAGTTTGGAAAAAAATTTTGAAGAATTTCTAATAACTATTAGACAATTAAACAGACTTGATTGTATAATATTATCAGAGACGCATTCATCGAGTGAAATTAATTATAATATACCGGGTTACTCGTACTACGCCACAAAATATAAAATTAACAGAAATAGCGGCATTGCCGTATTTGTATCTAATATTTATGCTGTCACAAGTGTAGATGAAATAATGGTGAATAATGTTAATTTATTAAATTTGGAGATAAATTTCATGAATAGATCATTTAATAACATTGCTATTTATCGGACACACTCTTCTGCTCTAACCTCATACATAGAAGAATTAAAAAAC
The DNA here is from genome assembly GCA_917880885.1 of Limnephilus marmoratus. Taxonomy (NCBI): domain Eukaryota; kingdom Metazoa; phylum Arthropoda; class Insecta; order Trichoptera; family Limnephilidae; genus Limnephilus; species Limnephilus marmoratus. The sequence continues at coordinate 17,101,311 of OU862910.1, read as the reverse complement.
ATATTACAACATCATAAAAAACAAAAGAACAATAATCATTGGAGATATTAACGTGAATATTGCTAATGATTACTACTCTAACGATAAAGATAACTATCTAAACATGTTAGCAGAATTAAATTACATTTCATGTATAAATTCATATACTAGAAACATTTTTGGACAACGACCATCTTGTATCGATCATATATTCACCAATACCAAAGACATACAAAATATATCATCTGCTGTAATAAAAACAACTGTAACGGATCATTATGCATGTATATTTAAATACGACTACAAACATCAAAACCTCTCATTACCAACCACAACTCCGGTAAATAATATTGATAAATACAAACATAGTATTAACATAAATTCTCTCACCAAAATACTAAGTAACGAAAAAGAATGGCTGGAAATATATCAATGTAACGATGTAGAAGAATGCTGCAAAATATTTGATAAAAAACTGAGTGTACACATAAATGCTTGTAGGAATATCACATCTCAAAAACCATCCTCATAATTTAAGCCAATCAAACCATGGATAACCCAAGGATTAATCATCTCAATTAGACACAAAGAAACACTCTATAGACAATATACAAAACAACCGGAAAACATAACATTACAAAAACATTTCAAAGCTTATAAAAAAAAACTTACATATCTTATAAAAAACATAAAGGATGACTACTACAAACAAAAACTTGAATTAGCTGAAAATGACAGTAAAAAGACTTGGTCCATCATAAATGAAATTATAGAAAAAAAACAATTCAAAAATAAAACAGTCAACTCAATAAGACACAATGATTCAAAAATTTGCTGTAAAGATAAACCCTTAGAAGCCGCAAATGTATTTAACAACTTCTTTGCTAATGTAGGAAAAAACCTTGCTAGCAAAATCCAACAAGACCTGACCCCAAATCACCCAAACACTACAGTAAATAATGAGTATTCATTTGAACTATTTCAACCAACAACAAAAGAAGAAATCGAACAAATCATTACAAGTATGAAGGGTGGTTCTGCCCCAGGTTTTGATGGGATCACAATACAAACACTGAAAAGTATAAAATCACAAGTATCAAAACCATTAACTCATATAATCAATACAAGTTTTCAAACCGGAATATTTCCGTCCATGTACAAACAATCCGTAATTATACCAATATTTAAGACCGGCAATCCGGAAGAACCAACCAATTACCGTCCTATTTCTTTACTATCTAACATTGCAAAAATATTTGAAAAAATTGCCAAAAAAAGAATAACTCATTTCATTAAGGTCAATAACATAATTCACGAAAACCAGTTTGGATTCATGGAAAACAAAAGCACAAAAGACGCCATTGCTAAATTATCTAGTACTATACAAGACGCTTTAGACAAATCATTAAAATGTGTTGGTATTTTTGTAGATCTCCAAAAAGCTTTCGACAGTATATCACATGTCAAATTAATACAAAAATTAAAGGTTGTGGGTTTTAACGACAGAGCACTAAATTGGCTAAAAAGTTATCTTCACAAAAGAACACAAACTGTAAAAATCAATCACACATCAAGTCTACCACTCACAAGTGATTTTGGGATACCGCAAGGTACTGTTTTGGGACCATTACTTTTTATCATGTACGTTAGGGCGTCCCAAAAAAATTAAAGTGAAATTTTTTTAATGCATACCCTCTTATTTTGTTTGAATGGTCTCAAAACATTTAAAAAAAAAGTTTTGCGTACTTAGGATCATGACAACCCGTGCCGACTTGCAGCGAAAGGTGTCTGTGCTTGCACGGTACGGCACGACGGAAATCTCGCATTGCTTGCTTGTTATTACTTGTTTATTTCATTAGTAAACGCATTACTTTTGAGTAGTCAACATGTCAGTGGAGTTACGAAGTTCTAAAAAGGAGATATTTTTAATAGGAGACGTAAAACATCAAATCACCGGTTCGAAACTTCCCTCTAATGGACAAGTATTGGGAGTTTTGTTCTATAATATTCGTGAAGTGAGTTTAAATGTCAATGAAAGTGCAAATCTTACTATTCGTGAGTGTATTATTTACTGGGAAAAGGCACGTATACCGACTAAATCATTACCTAACTGTGTTAAGAAACTAGTTTCATTATACCAAGTTTGAAGAGATTTGCAAAAAAATGTGAAAAAAACACAAGAAGTGTTTGAACAACGTCGACAAGAGTTTCTTTCCATCTTAGACGATTGGTTTGACATTGCTCATGCCGATGCGCTTCAGCTAATTAAAATAAATGAAGATAGGATCTTCTTGGAGCGCCAAAGAGAACCAGGTTGGCCTGGTCACTTAGCCAGAGTGGACAAAAAACTTACAGAAAAAGAATCCTCCTCAATGTTTCTAAGGAAAGAAAGAAGGCCTTAGAAGGAAAAGGAAAGAGGAAGTGCTAAATATTTTTCATCGTTAGCTCCATCGACATCATCTTATGAACCACCACAAGAAAACTCATCTTTTGATTCTGAAATAATAGATTTACAAGAAAATAGACCCAACCTAAGTGGTCCTTCCTCTCAGCCCGATAAAACTTGTATGCGGAAAAATTTCATAACTCCGCAGTTGGTTGCCGCATTAGATAGATGTCAGTTAAGTGTGAGAGATTCTGTATTTATAATTGAAGCTACTATTGAGGCACTAGGGCATAACATGGATGACTTTTCTATAAGCAAGTCCTCAATCCATTTAATTCGTACAGAAATGCGAAGAGAGCGGGCTGAAGCTACAAAAGTTAAAACAATATCCCGGATACAAGATACAGCTAGAGATGACTATCGTGAATTAATTGAGCTTTCAATAATATCTCTTGGTGAAGATACAGAGAAGAAAATTAAGATTCGGCCTCCAGGTGCTATGCACCAAGGTCGGTGGATGGCGAGAGCCATTTATTCGTTTAAAATATTACTAAGCTCCCAATTCAGAATTTCAAACAAGGATAAGGCAGCTCTGTTGGATGTATCTCTGTTTATCGTGACATCCTACGTCAAATTCTGACTCCAATGCATTTTAGCAGTAAAAGCACCTTATCAGGACTTATGCTTTTCGAAGTCCATGAAAGCTTACGAAACAATAGACAAAAGCGGCTTTACAGATGGTTATGGTATTTGACAGATGAAGTGTCTGTTTTGTCTTTATTTGACGATGATGTCGATCATGAAACTAAAGTAAAAATGCTTGCTAACTTAGCTAAAGAAAACCCATCAGCCCACGATAAACGTTACATTGCATCCAAAGAAGAACTTTGAGGCCCAATTTTTGATATGTCTTAAATGTAAATTATGCTTCAATTTTCTTCTATAGTTTACCATACGATTGATAACCGTTCCTTCTGTTTTAATTTCTGAGAAAAACATCGATGACTTCGTCTATTTCTATTCAATCGACTCAAAATTGAAGACAGTTTTCTGAAGAAGAGCCCATCTTTAAGGTCAAATGATGATTCGTTCCAACAAGCTAAAAGGAAGCTATTGACACTGAAAGCAGTTAATGATACGGCAGAAAGAGCAGTTAAATTAATGCAAGAATTTCATGGTTTAATCACTGTTGAAGAGGAGTAAAAGCAATTTTTATTAGGTTGCGCACAAGAACACAGAAACGTACCTATATCCTGATTGTAAAAAGCAAACTTTGAAAATTAAATTTAATTATTAATGTGACTTTTACCATAAATACATAATAAATATTATAAATGTGTTTTATTAATTGAATATAAATAATGATCTCTACAATGTCCCTATAGCTCCATACTAACTTTTCAACTTAAACTTTGACGTCAAGTCGGCACGGGTTATCGTTATCCGATCTCAATAATATTTAATATTTAAGTTTTTGGGGTCAAATGAAAAAAAAATAGAGGGTATGCGTTTTGAAATTCGAAAAAAAAAATTTCACCCTTATAGCCTGGGACACCCTAATGTACGTAAACGATATTTTTAAACAAAACCTCAGTGGAACCGTTATATCTTACGCGGACGACACGATTATCATAATTAAGGGTAGTGACTGGAAAATTGTAAATGAAAATGCAAATAATGACATCCAAATCCTAAAAACCTGGTTCGATACAAACCTTCTTACAATCAATGCAAAAAAAACAGTTTATATTCCTTTCTCAATAAATAAAGCCAAAACTTATCCCAACATTAATATAATTATACACAACAAAAAATGTAACAAAGATGTCTGTAAAAATTCATGTACCATATTAAACCATGTAACCGAAATAAAGTACCTGGGTGTAATTGTAGACCAACATATGAAATGGAACAGACACATATGTGAACTGGTTAAGCGTATTAGGAAATGTATCTATATATTCATTAGATTAAGAAATATTCTCAAATTAAACAACCTAAAAAAAGTCTATTACGCACTAGTCCAATCACTAATTCAATATGGAATCATCGGATGGGGAGGTGCATATGAAAAAATTGTAAGTCCTGTAAAAGTGGTACAAAAACTAATTATTAAAGTTATATTAAAAAAACAACCAACATTCCCTTCAGCATCATTGTTCAAAATTTTCCAAGTACCAAAAATTGAAGACCTCTATAAAAAAGACTCAATACTTCAAATATTCAAAGAAAATGTAACTAAAAAATTTAAACTCAACTCATCATTAAGGCATAAATTTAACATCCAAATCCCTCTGTTTTCAACACAACAAATGCACAATAATTATATTTACAAAGGCATAAAACATTTTAATAGTCTTCCTGAAGAAATTAAAAAAATTACAGATTTTGTATCATTCAAGAAAAAAGTAAAATTAATCTTTAAAAAAAAAACAACAACCATAACATCACCAATCAAAATGTTATAACTTCAATTCATGTCAAATCAAAATTAACATCACAACATAGAAAAACTACTAGATGAAATAATAGTAGTTTATATATTAGAATTATATATAGTTTAGATTTATTGTATACTGTAAGTAAAATGTACGTTATAAAAATGAAATAGTGTAAAATAACTCCTATGCCAAGCTCAAGAGCTAGTACTCTTCATTGGCGTAGAAATTCATTAAACCATGTTCTTTTCATTAAATAAATAAATTAAAAAATAACGGAGTTAGAACGATTTCTATGGAAACACACGCGCTGACGTATAAACACGCTTATTGTACTTGACTGCTGTCCCATTTCTAACGCTTATATCTGCTTATGTTGCGGACCGGTTAAGGGGTGGGTAGGAATGAATCTGGGGTTCGGTGTGTCCTGGTCATCCACTTCCAAGACCTAGACAAACCTCACCCCTTGAACCCGAGCACCCCTGCAAATCACCAAACGTAGCGAACCACTTGGGGTGACTATGGCAGAGGTGTTGGTTATCCAATAAAGGTCCCCGGGGCGGCGGTACCCATTCCCGCCTCCCAAATTGTTGTCATAAGAAAAAGTAATCTAGACTCCACCATCAGGTCATAATAAATTAATTAAATGATATAATTTATTTTTAGGTTTTAAAAGAAAATCTAAAAGAAAGACTCTTAAAACGAAGGACAAAAAGATAAAATCAAAAAAATATTCTCTGAGGCGGGAAAATAAAATAGTAAAACCGGTGACTACTGACATTGGTTTAAGTGAAGTAAAAGTTGAGCCTGATGAGATCATTGATGTGCCGATAAAAGGGAAAAGAATATCAGCTATTAATCGTTCTTTCATCAAGTAAGTTGAGTTTTATGAAGTTCCTTTCTGTGTTGACAATTACTATTATTAAACACATTCCATTCTCAAAACTTCAACATGTTCTTTTTTTACATTCCAGTTTTGTTTGCCATATGTGCAATGAAGAGTTTCTGCAATGGTTTGCTTTAGAAAAACATACTAAACAGATTCATAAAGTTAAACCAAAGATTTTGTGTTTGTGTGATAAATACCTCACATGTAAACAAACTGTTTATAAACACATAAAGAAACATGACACTAACATCATCCACAGGTATGTTTTTTTTCTTCTCATTATTTTATTAATGATGTAATAATATATTCTATATTTTAACGAAAACACAAATTGCTGCTTATTTTCAGTTGCACAATATGCGATAAATCTTTTTTCGAAGAGAAAAATTTGAAAAAGCACCACCTGTCTACCCATACCAACAATACTGTTATTGAACATAAATGCCAACAGTGCGATCAAGTTTTTGAAAAGAAGTTTCTATTGAACATCCATGAAAAAAAACACATCCCTAAAGAAGTGAGGTACATAAATTCCTGTGAAATTTGTGGAGCAATGTAAGTAAACCAACTTTTCAGTTTCATTATTCGCTAGCTGACCCGGCCACGCGTTGCTGTGGCTAATAAAACACAACGTCATCTACTGGATGGTTATCCAACCTTTATAACCACCGCCGTCTTTGAGTTTATCGCAAAGAGACAGACAGATGCCGCGGAGGACTTTAATTTATAATACGTCGAGATGGTGTGAAAGATTTTAATAATGTGCATGAAATGCTTGGGGTAACTAACTTATTTAATTTAATAAGGATTAATACTGTATCCGTCTAAATAATTTTTCAAATACCGCCAATATTCCAAAGAAGGGTGACCGCTCCAACCCGGCCAACTACCGCCCCATAGCGATCACATCAGTTCTGTCTAAGGTGATGGAATGTGTGATCAATGACAAACTGCTCACATACCTCGAGAAGAACAAAATTATTAACGACCGTCAATACGGATTCCGGCGCTCGTGCGCTGATCTTCTCGCGTATGTGACGCATGTTTGGGGGCGATGCCTGGAACGTTTCGGTGAGACCCAAACGGTTGCACTGGACATATCCAAGGCCTTTGACCGGGTTTGGCACCGAGGACTTGTCAACAAACTGCATTCTTACGGACTCCCCGCATCCTTGTGTACGTGGATTGCCGACTTCTTGAGGGAGAGGTCGATTCAGACGGTAGTCGATGGTTTCACCTCTTCCTCACACTCGATAAATGCTGGCGTCCCGCAGGGATCGGTTCTGTCTCCGACTCTGTTTTTGTTGCACATCAACGACCTTTTGTCATGTGCACCAATTCATTGTTACGCGGATGACAGTACCATTCATGATAGCTTTTTGTTTGACAAGCCCCCAAAGGGCTCACAAACTCCAACAGCTCGTAAGGCTTTGAAGCAAAGAATGGACGGTTACCTCGAGAGTGTTTTCTCTTGGGGTAAAAATAATCTCGTTGAATTTAATGTTTCAAAGACCCAATCTTGTCTGATTACGTCTAAAAGGGATCGAAATGAAAATCTAGTCTCTTTCATTGATATGCTTGGTGTAACCCTAAGTGACCAGCTCAGGTATGGGGGCTCCATCGAAGCCAGAGTAAAGTTGGCCTCCCAAAAACTGGGCGTACTGTACAGATACTTTAATAGTACACAACTGCTAACCCTGTACAAATCGCAAGTGCGCCCCACGGTTGAATTTGGCAGCCACCTCTGGTCTGGAGCTCCAAAATACCTGAAAAATACCCTCGACTCTGTGCAGAAACGGGCGGTCCGTTTGATAGATTCTCCCATCTTAACAGACGGATTGCAATCTTTAGAGCACAGGCGTCGGGTGGGAATGCTATCCTTGTTCTACCGGTATTACAATGGAAGATGCTCCGAGGAACTAGCATCATTGATCCCTTCGGCACCGGTGCATAGTCGGGAAACACGCCAAACGCGTGCCCAACATTTGTACACAGTTGACATTTGTCACATGAGAACGGGTCATTTCTTCGACTCGTTCTTGTGCTCAACAGCTCGGCTGTGGAATGATTTGCCGGCCTCTGTGTTTCCTCCTTCCTACAACATGGGTCTCTTCAAGACCAATGTTCATTCCTTCCTCTCCTCAAAAAGACCCTCCACACAGCATCCCAGATGACATAGGCCCTGAGGGAAATTATTTTCCTCAGGGCCTCCTGTGTGGAGTTAATGTAAAAAAAAAAAAAAAAATGTACGTGACCATTTTTTTAGAAGATAGAATGGGTATAGTAAGCTATCCGTAAAAGATAGATATATGCCTTCGCGGACTTTTTTGTAGATCTATAAAAGAGGAATATCCCACCATGCATTGTTTTCTTATATCCCAAAAGGATTAGGCAGCGTTTTCAATAAAAGTTCCCAGGCGGCTTGACTTTTTCCGACACTTCTAACAATTATCATTATGTTTCAACCAATTTACACAAATCCTTGACAAATTACATACCTAAACCTTCCTCACGAAACACTCTATCTATTGGTGAAAACCGCATGAAAATCCAATCAGTAGTTTTCGAGTTTATCGCGAACAGACAGACAGACAGACGACACGGGGGACTTTAATTTATAATACGAGGGCTATTCAGAAACTAGGGAACGTTTTGTAATAAAACAAAAACTAGGTACAGGAAAAATATTTTATTATATACATCTGAAAGAGTGACTAAAATGCTACTTTTCTACATAGTCACCAAACAAATTAAGGCACCTATTGTAGTGGTGGACAAGCTTCGAAATTCCTTCGTCATAGAAATCCGCCGCCTGCGATCTCAGCCACTCAGTGACGCACGCCCAGAGCTCGTCGTCATCATCAAAACGCTGTGTCGCTAGCCAGTTCTTCATCTTCGGGAACAAGTGAAACTTGTGTGCCCTCACTCCATGGACTGCAATTTTGTCTCGCAATTGACGTGCTTCACCCACGTCTCGTCACCCGTTACGATTCGATCCAGTAAAGAATCACCATGTGTGTGGTAGGCGTCAAGAAATGTTAAGGCTGCTCCCATTCGCTGACCTTTATGGAGGTCTGTAAGCATTTTTGGCACCCATCTTGCACAAAATTTATGGTAGCCAAGCTTGTGAGTCACAATTTCAAACAACAAAGTCCGTGAAACTTGTGGGAAGCAAAGCGAAAGCTCCGTTATTGTGTTCGTTATTCTCATCAACTTTGGCGAGAAGATCGTCTGTCACAATGCTCGGGCGTCCACTCCTCTCTTCATCATGCACGTTGGTTCGGCCATTTTTAAACCGGATACACCATTTTCGCACTGAACTTTCATTCATTACGTCGTTGCCATACACTTCGCACAGTTGCCGATGAATTTCTATCGGTTTTTCGTTTTTTGCTAACAAAAACCGTATTACGGACCGCACTTCACAACTGGCGGGATTTGAAATTGCAGCACACATTTTAAATTGGAATATTGGGAAAACGGGCAGCGCGGAGACGTTCTCGTTCTGACGGCTGGATGCCGACTGAAGCTACGAGCACGCGCACACCAAAACATACGTGATCGCCGCGCGCCTAGCGGCGTCAGACGGAAACGTTCCCTAGTTTCTGAATAGCCCTCGTATGTAGAGATTTGTCATCACGGCTTGTCGAAGATCAATAAATATTTAATTTCAAGCAAAATGTATTGTTTTGACTTAATTTTTTTTTTCTTTACAGGTTTGCATCAAAGCATGCCGTGCAAATTCATATCAAAGCCGTCCACTATAAAGAAAAACCTCATATCTGTGATATCTGTGGAAGAGCGTTCACATCAAAAGGAACTTTAAAAGCCCACAGATTCTTCCACAGCGGAGAGAGGCCTTTTATTTGCCCCCATTGCCCTTTGACGTGAGTATTAAATAAGCATAAACCCATTATTACAAACTAGCTAAAACTACCATTTCGTGCTTCTAAAACTATTTAGTTGCCCAATACTTATTTTTTAGAATACAATATATTTTTTTAGAATACATTGTGAGAACTACATATAAAGGATAAATATATTTTTGAAACTATATGCCTGTGCTGAGAAAGAGGAGTTAATTACTGTTTAATTATTGAGTTAATTCACATCTACCGGCACAGTTCACGGCAGACAAGGCACAGACAATTAAAATGGAGCCGCAATAACATAATATAAATATATGTATATATAATTACTCGCTGTATTGCATATTGTACTGCTTAAACAAAGCTAAATTCCTAGATTAACAGGTTAAGCTGGAAAACTTTATATGTGGGATAAGATTTTAAAATAATTAATTCATTTAAATTGCTGTTCACTGGGTTAGTGAGAAGCCATTTAGAGTACAATTCAACAATCTGGGCTCCTTTTTATAAGATTCACCAACAAACAATTGAGAGAGTGCAACATAAGTTTCTGAGATTTATAAACTATAAATTAGGAATTCCAATCGAAGAACTTAACTACACATTTTTAATGGACTTACTAAAATTAAATGAATTAACTTCAAGACGTACAATGAGTGATTTAATTTGTCTTTTCAATATTTCAAATGGCAGACTGGACGCCCTTGATTTAACCAAACTAATCCAACTGCGAGTACCTACCCGTAATACAAGATTGAATGCGCCTTATTTTGTTAACGCGCCTACTAATAATTACTTCGAAAACTCGCCTATCGAAAGGCTTCATCGACTAGGAAATAAATATAACTCAATCAATGTTTATCGTCATCTGTCAGTGACCAAATTTAAATTCAGTATATTGGAATATTTACAATAGAACTATAAATCCCCATCTTGAAATTTTGTGTGCACAGTTTATTGTAAACCCTCATAGTCAAGTTCCGTTAAAAACACCTACAATATAGGGCGTAATAAAGGTTAGTAATTGTTACATGATCCCGGAGTGGGTCAAAATGTTACGCAATATGTAATGTTTAATAAATAATGATGTTAAAAGGGTAGAATAAAAGATCTGCCAGCTTTATTTTTATAGGGGCGCCACTGGTTGATTAACCAGGCTAGCAGATAGTAAAGCAATGAAACACTCTCAGGGCCTTTGATATGTAAACTATACGATTAAATTAGAAGGATTATTTTAAAATAAATTAAACAGTATTGTTAAGATATATTAAATTAAAGATTTTATTAACACATAATAAATTAAACTGGGACAAATTAACATAATAACAGAACATAAACTCACCTTCCTTGGATCGACCAAAAATACAAGATTCTATCTATCTATCTAAATTACGATCTTGAGCTTCTGGTTTTTCTCCTGTAGTATAGACAGACAAAATACCTGGTACTGTATTCAGCCGAAATGTTTATTTGCTCCCAAAATCAAATCCAGCCATAAATATCTTGTATATCAAGGCGAGAATAATATATCTTCGTTATTTATCAGATTGATTTCCTTTAGGATATTTTACTTCCATGTGTTTACATAAAATGCCTGTTACTTGGCAATTAAGATTTGAAATTATCCATCGGTTATTTTCGTGTAAATTACGACGTTAGAAATGTGTTATTAAATACACTTATGGGCATCACGATAACGATGATCGCAGCCTAGTTAATTATGTTCCAGTTTCGGACAATAACCTTCGTATTTCTTAATTAAATTATACGAAATAATATCAAATGAAATCACGACCGACTCGTCAGTTAAACCCTCTACCACCTTGAAAGATAACTAAGAAGTGAGCACTAAACAAAATATTCCATTTTTATACCCTTTTCAAAAAAGAAAAAATGAATGATGTTACTTCCAAAATTTAAAAAAAATAAATCTATGTTGAAGTTTATTATTTTTTTTAAATATTATTTAATCACCTCTTGAAATTAGGTACCTGCTTGCCTAAATCTATGATAAAATAAACTGCGAGAAATATTAACAAATATTTTATCATAACATTACCTCCCGGACCACGCAAATGTTTGTCCCCAAACATAACTATAAAAGAAACCTATTCTTATCTGATACTCTTATCGATCCAAGGATTTCTATAAAATAAAAACAACAAAGCAATTAATAATATTTAACAATCTTTTCAAAGATAAATAAAACATAATATATAATTAATAATTCGTATGAACTTTTTGAAATATTTAAAATTGATTAAATTTGATTTAGGATTAGAATACAATATTATTGATTATTATAGTTGAAATACCTAAAATAGACATAATTAAATGTTACATGAACAACAATCGTTAAATGATTAATAATCAACACACATTAAACTGGAAAGAAAAAATATTATAATTATTATTTCTACAAATTTTACATAACTCCTTCAGAAACGTCATATCACTTTATGCTCTAAAGCGTCACTGTCCCAAATCAGGGTATTAAGCCTCAATAGGCATCACTTTTAGGGAGATCAATCAACTCTCACTTTGCACTGAATTTAAATCCATCTTTAGGATATCAAGAATGTTCACTCCGTGGAGTTTCCTGACTAACTCACTAAGGTCAATTGGTCTATCCAAGAAGGAAATATACAAAATAGCATTCAAAATTTATATAAAATTAAATAATTTAAATGTCATAAAGTCATCAACCATCGCCAATGAATGGTGCCAAATAATTGAGGTAGACAACCAGCTTTGTGGAGTCGAAATTGTTTAGTAAATTGTTTGAAACAAACAAATTCCAGTTTCCCAAGAGAAAACAAACACTTTTTAAGCAAAAGTTTATAAATTAAATAAACTAATCTCTTTAATTAATATAAAAATACGTATTGCATACTCGAATGCATAGGAGATATGCTCTAATATAAACTAACTTAACCACATCTATAACTATATTTATATCTCTATATATTTTTTATATATTTTTTAAAGAAATACGATATGAAATGAAATTAAATGTTAACATTTTTATGTAAATTTTATATTTTTCAACTAACAAGACAACCCAAGTTGCAAAGAGGTACGAATCTTTGGATCTCTGAATAATCCCGTTAATTAAACAACAAAAATTGTAGAATTAAATGTAAAAGTACACAGTTCATTATAAACTGATTGCTTAGAATTTTTAAAAGAAAATAAAGTATAAATACTTGGTGGTAAATCTTTTTTTAAAAATTCTAAGTTAAATAAAATTAAAACATATACACATATATACAAAACGTCGTGATTAAAATTTTAGTTTGTCTGTTCATTCATAACATGTAAATTAATAAGTTGTATTATTAATAACTCCGTAATAATACACGATAATGGTTGAACTCGAGCGAAGTACTAGAGTTGTACCTGTGTTATAGAATGTTGTTAAAGACCATTTTTACATAAAATTGTATATTTAATGTTTAAATGTTATTATATTTTAGTTGTAAAACTGTAAATATAATAGTACTACTAACTATATAAATGCAAGGCAGCGACAAATCGGTTGATCAGGCCTTATTGAAGCTCCTGTGCATCGAATTTTTTACGTAAAATTAATATTATTTTCGGGACTCAGATAGGATGGCCAAACCCTCTGAGACACTGAATTAAACGAACTAGACTGGTATGTCGTCCGATTTAACGATATCCTTCACATGGTAATCGCCGGTTAATATACCTTGAAGGTCTGCTAATGTATACACAAGGTCGGATTTTTTTTTAATTACCACATTTTGAACAAATCTGGGTGCTAATTTTTGTGCAAAATAATTTATTGCATTTGATTGCACAAAATTTTTTCTCCATACTACGTCACCTTCCTGAAATGTAACATTTTTCCTTCGTAAGTTATAATGACTAGCTCCCTTTTGGTATGCTTTAAGAAGGGCGTCAGAGACTTTCTCATAAACAGAGGACAGTCCTTGTAATCTTTTTGCATAAATTTTATGTAGAGTACCATCCTTAGGATTTGTCTCTCCATCTGTTAAAAGATTACGGTGCAAATCCCCGTCAATTATTTGCTCCCGTCCGTGCATTAAAAAATATGGTGTAAAATTAGTAGCGCAATTAACTGTGTTGTTCATTGCTGATTGAACTTGTGGTAGAAACTTCGACCAATTACGATGATCTGATTCGACTAAAATTGACAATGCAGTACCCAAAGTTTGGTTGTATCTTTCAACAACGTTATTTTGTGGCGTATATAAAGTATTGTAAAAAGGTAATTGAATATTATAGTTTTTTAGTAATTCTTTAAATTCCCTACTTGTGAATTGAGAGCCATTATCACAGACTATCGTTTTAGGTACTCCGTGTACAAGGAAGATGTTTTCCTCTAAATTTTTAACAATGCTTCCCGCGGTGCCTTTGCGCAGCGGAAATAACCAAGTATATTTAGAAAAAACATCGACGCATGATAAAATTATGGTATGACCGGAGTAACTACGAGGTAAAGGTCCAACTAAATCTATTGATAACATTTGCATTGGTCTAGTGACTATTTTTGGGTTTTTAGAAATACCGTTTGGTGGAGCCGTGCTAATTTTATGTGCTTTACAAACAGTACATCGGTTTATGAACTGTTTTACCTCTCTATACATGTTTGGCCAATAGTAATGAAGTTGTAGCTTTTTATAAGTTTTAAAAATACCTGGGTGACAAGCTCGAATTGACTCATGAGAATCAGCTACAATATTTGCCCTTCGCTCCTGAGGAACTACTAATTTCCATGAAGTATCCTCACACAGTGCTATACCATTTTTTGTATGACGATACAATTCGTTATCTTTAATTTGAAAATTTAAATATCGTTGTGGAAATTCTTGGCAACCCTTCCAAACATTTAAGTACCACTCGTCTTTAGTTGGTTGTGAGTCTATTCCTGAGATTATGGCAAGATCCATTCTAGAAAGTACCTGAAAGTACCTATATAATAAATAGTACGCAGTCGTAAAAATTCAAACATAAAGAAAAGGTATTAAATTTTGCTTGATTAAAAATTAGAAATGACGTTACGAGCTGAAAATAGTTAACCTAAAAAAAATAATCAACTTGATAACATTCTATTGTTTTTAAACAAATGAAATATTTTCAAAACAAATGAAACTCGTTAATAACAAAAGCTCATGAGAGAAAAAAAAAACGACATGTTATGAACAAACAGACTTTGAAAAAGAAAATATACATTAAAATCCTTGTAAAACAATCGTAAAGTAAAAAAAACGAAACCCAACACGTTTAAGGCGGCCAAATTGCTATAAAAAATTATTAAATTGTTATAACATGATAAAGAATAAATTGGGACAAATAAAACATATTAACAAAACATAAACTCACCTTCCTTGGATCGACCAAAAATACAAGATTCTATCTATCTATCTAAATTACGATCTTGAGCTTCTGGTTTTTCTCCTGTAGTATAGACAGACAAAATACCTGGTACTGTATTCAGCCGAAATGTTTATTTGCTCCCAAAATCAAATCCAGCCATAAATATCTTGTATATCAAGGCGAGAATAATATATCTTCGTTATTTATCAGATTGATTTCCTTTAGGATATTTTACTTCCATGTGTTTACATAAAATGCCTGTTACTTGGCAATTAAGATTTGAAATTATCCATCGGTTATTTTCGTGTAAATTACGACGTTAGAAATGTGTTATTAAATACACTTATGGGCATCACGATAACGATGATCGCAGCCTAGTTAATTATGTTCCAGTTTCGGACAATAACCTTCGTATTTCTTAATTAAATTATACGAAATAATATCAAATGAAATCACGACCGACTCGTCAGTTAAACCCTCTACCACCTTGAAAGATAACTAAGAAGTGAGCACTAAACAAAATATTCCATTTTTATACCCTTTTCAAAAAAGAAAAAATGAATGATGTTACTTCCAAAATTTAAAAAAAATAAATCTATGTTGAAGTTTATTATTTTTTTTAAATATTATTTAATCACCTCTTGAAATTAGGTACCTGCTTGCCTAAATCTATGATAAAATAAACTGCGAGAAATATTAACAAATATTTTATCATAACATAATTTATAATTTATAAACAAACCTTATAAAAACTGTTCTTGTTTATCGTTGTAATAGGTGATAATAACAAAATTACTTTAACGACTTATACTTTGATTAACATTTTAATTTGATTGTAATTAGATACTCTGTTATATTATATTATCAAACTTATTTGTCCTCTCCGTGATAGTTTACTGAAGTATCTGACATTATTTGTTTAAACCTGAAATGATCCATGGTATCAGTATAAAGAGGATTGGTATATTTATGGTATAAAGCATGGGCGTAGCCAGGGGGGGGGGTTTTGGGGGTTCAAACCCCCCCCGAAAAGTTAAAATATCAACATCAATAATATTAAAATAAGGAGAGTTAAGAGAATGTTATTTGTAACACTGACATCTCAATGTATATGTATCTAAAAAGATAAATGGGGACCTCTGAAAGAAATAAAATAATTTAACTTTTAAGATCCCTTTTTTCGGTGAATGCGGTTGATTTTTTTTGGAATTCCGTTTCTAATCAGTGGTAAGTGTATACGTACTTTGAAATTATTATTTTGCTTAGCAACAAGTGTTAAATAAACATATATCAGGATTAGTGTTACAGACAGGTGTTAGTTAGGGTATTGTGATTAGTGTTACAGTCAGTCAGCATAAATGTGATTATTAGAATAATTTGACTGCTTAAAATGTTTTAACATGTACTACTAACGTTTATTATGTATTTTGTTTTGAAAAGTTTTATTTTATAATAATAATAATAAATTTGGACAACTTATATAGCGCTGTTTTTGCGAAAAATCGCCTCAAGAGCGCTGTACAAATTAGCATGGATTTTACTTTAGAATTTACTTAACTATGTAGGAGGCTAGATAACAACTCGTCTTGCAGCTATCAAGCGCATGGATTATTGTAATTCTAGCCCCCCAATAAATTAAATAAAATATGTTTTCATATGCACATATTTCAATTTACTTAACTACGTTGGAGCTAGATAACAACTCGTCTTGCAGCTATCAAGCGCATGGATTATTGGAATTCTAGCCCCCCGATAAATTAAATAAAATATGTTTTCATATGCACATATTTCAATTTACTTAACTACGTAGGAGCTAGATAACAACTCGTCTTGCAGCTATCAAGCGCATGGATTATTTGAATTCTAGCCCCCCAATAAATTAAATAAAATATGTTTTCATATGCACATATTTCAATTTACTTAACTACGTAGGAGCTAGATAACAACTCGTCTTGCAGCTATCAAGCGCATGGATTATTGTAATTCCAGCCCCCCAATAAATTAAATTAAATATCTTTTCATATGCACGTATTTCAATTTACTTAACTATGTAGGAGTTAGATAACAACTCGTCTTGCAGCTATCAAGCGCATGGATTATTGTAATTCTAGAACCCCAATAAATTAAATAAAATATCTTTTCATATGTACGTATTTCAATTTACTTAACTATGTAGGAACTAGATAACAACTCGTCTTGCAGCTATCAAGCGCATGGATTATTGTAATTCTAGCCCCCCCAATAAATTAAATAAAATATCTTTTCATATGTACGTATTTCAAGATTATCGGAATACATATACTCTCTCGCTTCAACATTTGAACCTAGAAATAAAAATAAGCTACCGACTGATCTTCTTCAGTAAACAAATAATAATGCCTGCTGCGGACACAATCGTATTGCAGTCTTACCAGAGGTAAAGCAATAGCATTGCAATCTTATGTATTTAGTCGTACTGTAGCAAAGTCGCCGACCAATAATAATCACGAAGTCCTGGAGTCCCACGAAGTCCTGGAGTCCCATGAAGTCCTGGAGTCAACATGCCTCTCCATTTCAGTAGCAATAGGTGGTTTCCCAGAGACAATCAATGAGAAATTCTTCTCGGTGACCGGAGCTGTGGTGGACTGAGATGGTCCGTTTTTCCCACGAGTGAATCTAGTTCGATTTAGTCTTCCAACGTTAGCTGTAATAATTCTTCGTCATCCTCTAACTTAACCTTGCTCTAGTGCAATTCTTCGCAATCGGTTCTAAAAAATAAATTAATGGAAAATTCTTTGGAGCGAATTTATGCAAGAATTTTGCGAAGTGATTTTATGCAAAATGTAAGGAGAATAACTACTTGAGTCGGCTGGTCTTTAAACTCTGGCATCATATAATTTGCTAAAAGTCACTTGAATGAAACGCGCGTATAAACCGAAAGGAACTGATTTTGTTTTTATGCAAACTTGTGCAAAATTAGCAAGAGTAAAAAATTTCGTTTAAAATTAATTCAATCAAAAGAGAATTTAATTATGAATGAAGGTAAATATATAAAACGGAATTTTAACGAAAATCTGCTCACTACTTGTTCTATACACATTTATTACTTTATTATACATATATTATTTTATTAAAAAATTAGTTAAGTAGTTACATAAAAAATAAAAAATTTCAAAGCAAATCAAAAGTCCGACAATACCCCCCCCCCCCCCCCCCCGACACGAGTTTTGCACTTTCAGTAGTTTTATTTTCTTGAACCCTCCCCGAAACTAAAACCTGGCTACGCCCGTGGTATAAAGTATTTCGTCTTCGGAAATTGAATTCTTTAAGCAGAAATTCTGACGATAAAGTAATTGGTCAAAATGGAATCGTTTTGTATATTAATTTTAGTGTGGTGCAAGTCGGTAGTATGTATTTTTGTTTAAAATCAACTTCGCTATGTATTCAACACATAAATTGCACATTAAAAACTCACCATTATTATTATTTGTTATATACGTATATACATATAAAACTGATTTTTTCTCTTTATTGTATAATGCTATACTTTTTACTTACCAGCTTTATTTCTATGTACCATGTGTAAAAACTATTTATGTTTTCTTTGTATTCTAAACACACCTGTATGCACTAAAACATAAAAATGTAAATGTGTGTAAAAGCCCATAAGGGCATTAATGATTAATAAATAAATAAGTAAATAAACTGGGCCAATTTTCAAATTCAGAAGGGAACTTTCTCAAGTATGAAAACTACTTTTTAAGTGGTGGAAACTTCTTAACCCTTCAAATAATATGAAAATATGTTAGCTTTTGCCTGTCAAGGTTTGCACGCAAAAATTTACGTTTCTTCCCATGCATTTTAAATGTTCCTTTTTATTCATTATTTTTAACCTGCAAAAACACAAATTGTTCTAAAATCTAGATAAAATAATCTTTCTGATGTGTTTATTAGAAATCAACATTTTTGTTTCTAAATGTTAAAATTTTGATATTGGAAATGTAAATTATACGATACAATACGATACGATTGTACCACCCCAGCCAGGAGCACTCCTGTCCCGGTGAGACCGGTACACCAGGGGGCACTGTTTTGTTAGGACTTGGAACACATGCTCTGAGGATGGGAAGGAGGTTGGAGTTTAATCGACTGGTATACATGGCAACCTAATAAGCCAATATTGGAATGTAGGATGGACAGGAATAAAGGAATCGGTTGTGCGCTTTGGTTTTCGTTTCTCGTATTTCGCTTATTTTATTTCCCGTTTCTTCTCGCTTCCAGCTTCTTTCTTTCCGCGTCCAGTTTTCTTCCCTGCTTCTTTTGTTGTTGTTGCTTCTTGTTTCCAGCTTCCCGTTATTTCATGTTTCCGCTGCACGTTTTCAGCTTGCCCCTGCTTCTTGCTTCTTGTTTCTTATGACTTCATGCTACCTACGTCCTGCTTCCCACTTACTACTTCTTTTTTTTTTTTGCTTCCCGCTGCTTCTTACTTCCGACTAATTGCTACCTGCTTTCCACGTAGCATTTCCAGCTTCCCACTGCTTCTCACTTCTCGCTGCTTCTTGCTTTCCGCTTCCGTTGCTTCTCGTTTTCTGCTTCTTGCTTCGCGGTAGGTATTCGCTTCCCGCCATATCCCGACTGGGAAAAAATTTCCAGTCCACCGTGACTAAGTCCTCTCTGCCTCACCATGTGTCCAAGTCTTTGATCTTCATATTAGTTCATAGGTGTTCCTTTACTTCATTTCCTTGTTGAGGCGGTTTTATGTGTTTCGATGGCTGGTGTGTTATTTCCTTCACAAAAAGCTATGTTTCTTATTCCAATATTTTGTCAACCATCATAGCGCATCGTGAATTACCTACCTAAATAAAAATAAATTAAAAACCTAACCTAAGGCATATGGTACACTTGAAACGTATTATGTAACCGTGAGATTATTGTGTACTCGTTCGGGTAGATTAAGCTATATCTCTCGGTGAATTCTAAATATTTGTCAGAGTTCAGTGTTCCACAACCTTTCCTGAAATAATAAAAATCAATCAACCAGAGCCTGCCTCAATGAATGCAATAAATATTCTACCTTCGCCAATGCTTACGGACAACCATTCTCAATATCTACATTGAGTTTGTTTTGAAAACAAAGCTGAAAGAAATAAACATTAATTTAGTTGACAAGTGAAAAGTTTTGAAATATGGAACTTATCTGTTTCGTATGAAGTGGCTTTATCCTTCGGCGCCAAAGAACTAATAACCATTAATTACGAGTGGGTTCACCCCTCAGTATAAAGTCACAGTCATTTTGGTGGCACTTAAAACTGTTATGTTTGTTAACTTCGATATGTGATTAAAATATTATTATATTATTAGCTCTCACAAGTTAATTACACAAAAAACAATAATTTCGAGATTGAAAACTGAATCTATTAAATAAAATACGTATTCTGGCAAATTTTTAGTATGACTGAACGTAAACTGACACAGTTATTCACAAAAAACCGAGAGAGCTCCACCAACGCGTCAAGCCGTGATCAACACAGGAATTAAATTCCTTGATATTGGAAATGTAAATTGGCTTAAAAATACATACCTTCGAATATTCGACTTAAAGTACTCCTTTTCTTAAGAAAATTTGTAATTAATACAAATATTTGTCACTTCACTTTTTATCACTTTCATACAATTTTATTTTAAAATTAAATATGTATTATGTCACAAATTGGCGTGAAATAAATCCGTCACTTATGATTGGGTTTGTAAAATATCTGAACAACATAGCTCATATATTCCTAAGACAATTAGAAGCATTATTTATTTAACTTTCTAACATAAAAAAATCACAAATGTGCGCATGACGGGAAGGGAAATATCTAACTTTTAATAATGCGCGGTCGCTCTGGGACAATCTGTTATTGTTATATTAACGGCCTATGATGTTTTGGGACAACTTCGGTTTCCTGTGATTAGACGGGTTAAGCAAGTTTCATTGCATGTATGTGCAAAAGGATTCCACGACAACTCAACAAAGTGGCATTTCAACACCCCTGTGAAAAGTCATTAAAAGTGAAAAAAAAATTGAAGTATAGTCTATAATCTAACATCACCTATTTAAACAATTTTTTTTTTCATCACCTTTAATGAATTTTCAAAGGAGGTATTAGGGGGCATATATTAATTACGTGAGCAGTTTTTCTTCCGATCTAGACCCCTCCCCCCCTTGGTGAGATTAATTTGGACCAGTTCATATATTCTTTTCAACGTGAGATTTTGCTGGACCCCCCCCCCCCCCCCTGTTGAGCTCACGTAATTAATGTATGCCCTTGTATGTTTTTGAGTTGTCTATGAAGTACCCAATGCCTGTATGTATATTTTATGGCATTCTACATAAGTGTATATTTTGTTGCAGCTACAAGACAAGCAAAGCTCTGAAGCGACATACGGATGTCCACGACGGTGTAATCTATAAATGTACCAAATGTCCATCTCAATTTTCCTACGAAAAAACCCTACGGGAGCACATGCATCTTCATGTAGATACTTGCAGATTTGTTTGTGGTTTCTGCAACAAAGGATTTAAATGGAGGAGGTCATTTGAGGTAAGGTTTTAATTTTTTTGTTAGGTGATATAATACATAAATATAGAATTTGCTAAGCAAATATCAAATCATTTGAGTAGATTTAAAAAAAAATTGAGTAAATGCTAGTAGTTAGTTATCTATGGACATACATATTTCACCCAGGAGTTATATAAAACCACAGAGAAATGCCATTTATAACCCGAAATTCCCAAGAAACCTTTCTCAAGGAAACTACCCAACACACTGTAAAAATTAGATTATGCATAATTATCCCCTCGCAGTATGAGTTGAATTACGGTGTATAATATAATGTTTTCTAATATGTAAAATAAATTTTATTTCAGTCCCATTTAAATAATCACACAGGCAAAACGCCATTTGCTTGTCCGTGGTGTCCCAAAACTTTTGCTGACGGATCAAATTGCCGAATTCACAAAAGGAGAAAGCATCCTGTAGAACTTGCGGAACATGAAGCTAAAAATGGAATAAATAACATTCGTAAGTTTGTGCTATTTTATTGTCATCTTAAGGGTGGAAATACCTTTAGGCCTAGTTTTTTTTAATGATTTTTTTGGCATGGAAGAAATGTATATAATTTATTTAAACTTTGAGGTCATTTTACACATTTATTTAAGAAAATATTGTGAAATTGTTAAGCATTTACTTGGAAAATATGAAAATTATCAGCTGCTACCTATCGAACGTCACCATCAGACGTAGCTATTTGTGTGCATTCTGGAGGCCACAGTTTTCATCTCACATCTATAGAGTTTTGAATTTAGTAACATATGTCACTTCTATATAAACCTAACTTCCCCCAAAAAATTGAATATTTAATTTTTACAGGTATGTAAACAACAAACCTTTATTTTTTGCCATTTTTTAAACTTTTTTTTGCAAAAAAAATACTTTGGACAATGATATTACTACAAACTTAGGTTCATATAGAGCTAATTATAGAAAGAAAGTATGCGCAAATTTTTAAAACGATTGTGTGGAGGTCGAACAATGTCATTGATCTGCAGTCGTACGGCAATCAATCCGATTGGTACCCCATCAACCAATTGGAATCAATCTCTGTCACAAGACTCTTGCTCGCGCTGCGACGAAGATCGCCAATTCATTCTGCTTTAAACTCTCGGTCAAGACGCAACTTGTATATCGTGTTTGTTCGCCCTTCACATTAATTATTATTGTTAATAATTTAATATTTAACTTTGGTGTTGAATTCTGTTTCTGTTGTAATTTGTAAATAAACTTGTAAGTATTGTACCGACATCCTGCTTATTTGATTTACGACACACCTTACACATTTAAACATATTCACCTAACGCCATAATTGGTTAAAAACTTTTTGAGCTAGAGTGCACACAAATTCAAAAAGTCGTTTCAAGAAAAAAGCGTTTCAAGTTTACCACGCAGTTCGGCACTTAAGGGAGGAAGCTCACTTAAAAACCCCCATAACACCGGAACGATTTGAAAATTTTATTTAAAACTTTGGGAACATATTCTTAAATAGTTATACTAACAATTTATGAAATAAAATAAAAACCATTTGAGTCATCTAAAGGTATTTCCCCCAGAGGATAGTCCCGCTGCTTTCTTACAAACATACATATGCACAGTAGAATGATTCAATTGAAATAATTATTTCCTTATAAGCACTCATACTTCAAAATTTGGGAAAATTTGATTTGGTGGTAAAAGAATTAGATACGTAGTTGTACTTAACAAAATAACAATGTTATGTAAATCATGTTTTGTTTATTTTTCAGGAAAAATAAAACGAATTGGTACTAATGAAGAAATCACCCCTCGAAGTATTCGGTTCGATGATGTCATTCAACCTCAGGTCTTTCCAAAAATTGACAATTTAAATCCTGTCAAATCGGGCACCGATTCGGAGTGAACCAACTTTACACAGAAAAAGGAAATGACAATAATGAATTCATAATGTTTTTTTTTTCAAATACCTAATATTATATGCATTTTGTTAATAAATATACATTTAATCTAATCATTAGGTGGGACAGGTGATATTATTTCGACCTTGTATATGCAGTCTCCTACAAAAACACTGTTTTGAGATATAACATTTTGAAAATTTTTGTGACTATGAAATATTTTTTTGGGTTTGTAAAGATAATGTAATGTTTATTTTAAGATTATACATACCTACTTTATGTAAATCCATAACCATTAAACATTCAGATAAGTTTTAAGATTTTCACGGCCAAAAGCATTTTCGTTATTTGTTTTTGGGGTGTTATGACGTGTTGCGCTACCTCCTTCTTTAGCCAATGTTTCGGACATCGTTGCAGTGTCCATCATCAGGGCAGATCCGGTAGATGTGTAACGATGTAAAATTAAACATTCAATTCAAAAGGTTCCTACATCTCAACAATTTCAAATTGTCTAATCTCAAAACTGTTTAAAGCTAGGTACAGACTCGGCTATAAAAGTGCCGGCATTATTTGGCTTGGTATATTTCGGCATATTTACAATGCCTGCGTTTTTATAGTTATGTCTATCGGCCCCAAAAATGTTGGTGACTTACCAGAAGAAACTTAAACCATGATTGTACAAGTAAGTACATAATATATCTGAAACTCTGCCTATAGACATAACATTATATGATAATAAACCATAATCCTGCCTTTCTTTTATACTACATCATAAATAGAACTCTAAAAACTCAACATTATTTGCTAAGCATGCTAAAATAATTCTTGAAAAATAGTACAAAAGTAGATATTATTATTATACATGTCAACCCCTCAGGTTAATTTGTTCGCTTTTCGGAACAACTCATATAGGTCTCATAGAAATAGTTGTGTCTCCCTAACTATCATAGTGAGAAATATAATATAGAGTCTGTCAAATAAGAGTAGAAAAAATAAAAACTGGAACTACGAAATTTGCAGGCTGGCAACACCAATTTACCTGTCATATATTCTTTTGAAGTGCAATAACACTGATGATACAGAACACTGTATACACGTTTAAAATAACTTTTTTTTTATTCTTAAAAAAAAAATCGAAGAAGCACTTTTGTTAAGTTACCTACTTAATGACTAGATTAAATTGTGTTTTACAAAGTGATTGGTTTTCATTTAAATAACATATATTTAAATTTAACAGTAGGTAGAAAGGAAGAATCATTAGCGGTGAGTTTAGTTACACTACATTTAGATCTGAATGAGTTAAATATATTCAGATCTAAAATTAGAGACATGATCTGAAGCCTGGGCAACGCTAGTAAGTACTTAAGCTAATATTAAATAAATGTGAGCAGTGAACAATTTCTAAAGTGTGCTTTATATTTTATTACAAAATCGTTATTCTTCATTATGTTAACACACAATTGCAAAGATGTAATAACAATATACTTATATGCAATTCTAATTTTGAGATCAGTGGAATGAAAAATTTTTTTTTTTCACTTTTATGCCTTTTTAATTTTTAATAAAAATGTTGCTTACACAGCTTTAGATTATAACCATGATTATATTTTTAGTATTGCCATTTGTACAACAGTGGCGCCCTCCTACGTTTTCTACTCTTATTTGACAGACTTGTAAATGGTGTTAGAAAGAGAAAACACCAAGGCTAATATTCAAATCTAAAAATAAGCAACATTTAACCCCTAGGGGCCACAGCCCTGCAAAGAGGTCACGTAGTATGGGTATGTTCCCTTACATATTCATTTTATCTTCTGCTATATTTCTCACCAAGTGAATAATATTTTTTTGTTCAAATGAAGCAGATAGTTTGGATGTGATGTAACATTATAATTTAAAATAAAACAATAACTTAATCAACACCTTTTTAATTTTTATGAACTTAATGCTGACAGGGTTTCGCTACTAATAATAAATGATGTATTTTAGTATGCTAGGGGTTTTTTTAAGGTAAGTCCCACGAAAAGAAGGCTGGCGACATTCCACTGATAAAAATTTAACATAGGCAATGTCGGCAGTTAAGAAGAAGGTTAAACATCATAGTTAGTGTTAGGAATGGACGAATCTTCGGCAGGAACAATAATCTTAATGTTTTCTGAAATAATAAAAACAAACTTACAATACATAAATATATCAACGGTGTTATGGTTAAATTTCACACTTTATGACAAGCAGAAATAGGCCTAGATGTTTGAACTTCTGTGAAATTAACATCACGACCATTATACTTACACTAAGGCCTATGTTTCTTTCCAAAAAGTGTGGATTAACGCCACTGATCAAAACAAAGATATATGCTAGAACCAGGCGCGGCCGGTGCCTTAGTGCACTCGTGCAACGAACCGCCAGCAAAGTTAAAAAACAATTTACAGCTCATCGTAATCTTACTTAATGTTTTTCATTATAAAATTAAACAAAATATTAAAAAAAATTGTAATTAATAACACATTAAATGAAAGAATATTGTAGATAAATATGGCAAAAACATTCCACCCGCGCGGTTAACACTGGCTAGGAACGAGAAACCGAGGTACATACCAATCTGCGCGTTAGACCGAAGCGCCCTGTTTGGCTAATATTATTTTATATGCAGCCCATACGAAACATCTCCGGACCGTGGTTTTGACAAAACATATCAAGAAAAATACCCGCGACAGTCCGCTGCACGGACAGCGGAGATATCCGAACGAAGAATCCAAGAATTCCGAACGTAGGGCTCGAGCGATGTAGGGTTTGATCAAGTATTAAGTAAAATCATAATATTTCTCTTGTAAAATGTAACCTCGGGTCAACGGGTCACGGGTCAGCTATGCGTGCGATATTATCTTGTGATAGAGTCCGCGAATTTACATACTTGGCATTGACTTTATTTGCTTTTTTTTGCAGAAAATAACCTTTTATTTGTGTGCGGTTTTTTTTTACTTATTGCTAACTTCACATCATTGGGTCAGTAAACACCTGCCACCATTTGCATCCTACGCTGCAAATTAAAATTGCTTGTGTTAATTATTGTGATATTAATTAATATCCGAAGGTCTTTCAAAATAAATACCTACTCTTCTTTGCCACTAATCCTCTAATACTAATTAGATGTAATGTCATGAGAAATTAACCGTAGTGTAAAATAGCAAATAATTTATGATTTCTGAAGTTTTTTAATGCAGTGTTGCCGCTTGCAAAGTAGTTTTCTTATTCGAACTATCCCCGATTTTAATACAAGTGTGATTGAAGTCTTCGCTCGGCAAAGGGATTGAAGAATTGATCTTCTCTGTAAATAAGTAAGATACATGCATTTATATAAATTACATACATTACGTTTTTGATGAAATCGGTGAACCACCAAAAATTTAAGGCACCGGCCACGCCTGGCTAGAACAGTGGTTCCCAAAGTGGTCTTTACGGACCCCCGGGGATCCCCAGGTTGATTCAGGGGGTCCCTAGAAAATTTAAATTGAGTTGGGGGTCCCTGAACAACGTCAGGGGGTCTGCGCAAAGTTTAATATAAAATAAAAAAAGTGGTGCATGCGTGAAGTGCATACAGCAAATTTTCCTAGTTTTGGACAAAAAAGAAGCTTCGTTCGGTGGGGGTCTGTGGGCCAAAAGAGTTTGGGACCCACTGTGCTAGAACATAACTCAAGGAGTGTGTATCTACACTAATATTATAAATGCGAAAGTGCGTGTGTTTGTTACGCTTTCACGTCTAAACAACTAAAAAGATTTCAAAAATTCTTTCAACAATGGAAAGCTAAATTATACGCAAGTAAAATAGGCTGTATATAATGGTAACCTCTGGCATTATGACATTTTTGTTATGAAATTATAAATATTAATATATTATATTATTTATTATACGTTTTCTGTCACTATCAAAAGTGAGTTATTGCTAAAGTCAGACGAAAACAGTGTTGATATATTTGCAGGACATTTTATTCAAGGCATCGTAGTTAATATCGCCGAAATGTATGTACGCGCATAACTTCCGAATGACTGCACCAAATTAGGTAATTCTTTTTTTTTTTTTTCGTTATTGTCAGGACAAGGTTTGTATAAAACTACTGGTGAGCTTTGGCATTATGAAATTTGTATAAAAAAATGCAATAGACACGCGAGCTGTTTAAAAAACTGAATGTACCGGAACTGAAATTATGGATTGCGGGAGGGGGTAGGGGGTTCGCAGGAGGAGGCGAAGGGTACCTGTGAGGGGGGAGGGGGGGGGAGGGGAGAGGGAAGGTGGAGGACGCGGAGTGGGAACACGAGAGGGAAAGGGGAACAGGACGAATGGGAAAAGACATGCAGGGAGAAACAATTTCTTTATTAAATGGCATAGCAACACATGATGGGTACCAGCTAGTATAATATACAGGATGTCCGGGGATAGAGTGTATTAACTTCGAGAGGTGATTGATTCTACATGATGGTAGGAGTAAAAAAGATTAACAACTTTTTCCGAAATTTCAACATTTTTTTTCCATACACAAAAGACGTACCTACTAAAAATCTTTAGTGTGAGGTACGATCTTACTTGCTGAGAGCCTGCCGGGTACGATTGTGGCAACATTGCATGGTTGTGATTGGCCCGTATTGTAACAGTGGAAAATAATAAAGCTGGCCGCACAAGCCGGTCTAATTTTATCTTTTTACCACAAAACTATCCCTAAAATTTGGAATTTCGAAAAAAGTTATTTATCTTTTTTTTACTTCTGTAGAATCACCTCCCTAAGTTAATGCACTTTACCCCCGGACACCCTGTATAAATACTTCAAGATAAAAATTGGAATTATTAAGTAGAATTTTGAAATGAATAACCATTAACTAACAGTACAAAAACAACATTTCATAATAAAACTTACTTCTGGTCCTTTTTCCTGTGGTAGCTTCACTTTCAGCAACCTCAGCAGGATGCATTCTTCTTTTATGAATTCTGCAATTGGATCTGTCTGCAAAGGTTTTAGGGCACCAAGGACAACAAAATGGCGTCTTTCCAGTGTGAAGATTTAAATGAGACTGTAAAATAGTAAATTATTTACTTGAAGAACCTCACCAGCATTTCACCTTCACTTGGCTACACTATTCACCACACAGCGGTTATTGTTTATAGTGAGCTTAATGATTGCATGTAATTCAGACTCTTAACCCATTGGCCACAGAATTAATGAGCTAAAAAATTGGCCTTCACCACTGAATTAATTTTGTACCAAAAATTGAAAACCTGCATTGGTGTACTAAATCTATTGTAACTTTTGAACCGTATATTCAAATGAATTAATTTCTTTAAATTTGTTTACATATTGGATTAAGGTAAACAAAAACATAAAAATAAAAATTTAAAAAATATTAAAATATGATTTACGACATACGGATACAAATATGACCTTCTTTACGGATACAAATATGACCTTCTCTTCTTTCGTAAGTTTTTTTCCAAATTTTTATTCAAAAAGTTACCAAAAAACATAATATTCATAAATCGAACAATAATAATTTTTGTTTTTTATGTACATGTAAACTAATAACAAATAAAATAATTTGGTATGATAGTCCTCAAAGCAATCAGGGCCACTACCAAAAGCCTAGAACCACTCGCAATTTTGAAGAAATTAAATGGCGGCTGGCTGCTTACAAAACTTGGAACACAAATATCTGGGAAAAAACATAAGAAACATATTATTGCCAATTCCATGAAATTAATTATAAATTACCCGCAGAGCGTTCGGCATTTAAAATTTTATTAAAAAATTTCACTATAGTGCTCGTTTTCCGTTTTTTGGCGGACCTACTCTAGCCCGTCAGCGTGCCGGGGTTTGTGGTTAAGTACCTGAGTTGCAACGTTGCTTGAAATGGCTTTAGCCGTGTTTGGTGACCAGATCTAAATAGCCAGGTACTATCCCCACCTTCCTCTTCCCTATCTCCTTCCCCTCCCCACTACCTTCAGCCTCACAACATACCCTAATTGGGGATGCCATAGTCCCACTGGCTCCAGACGGGAGCAGTTGGGACTCTTGTGCGGTATTCTTGTAAAAAAAAAAAAAAAACAACCGGCAGGCTGCCGGGGTTTGTGGCCAACAGGTTAAGGGCACTGCATAGCACCCATCATATGAATGCAAACTGCATTTAACAATCTTATAGAGAATGGGTCCGCATCCTGCGGCCCGCGAGGCGTCTTGGTGCGGCCTGCAAGATTCTCGCCGCAATGCATATGACAGACGATATCATACACCACACAGTAAAGGGAGCGAAAAATGGAGCGAAGGGGGAACGATTTGCAAATCAACGTGATAGGTTTACAAAATGATACCACACTTAAAATGGCTTTTAAAGGAAAAACTTGGTGGATTACTATGGGGGTTTGCCTTCTGAAAACTACAAGAGTTAAAGTGGTTTGCTGAGCAAATAATTACTATGTTTGGTAGTACATACCATTTGTGAGCAAGCTTTTTCAATTCTGAATTATCGAGAAAGCAAACAATGTTCTCGGTTATCGGATTCACATTTAGACGTAATTCTACGCGACTACTTCAAAAATGCAAGCTAATATAAGAAAACTTGCAAGTCAAATACAACCACAAAAATCTATTTGATTTTATTAAGAGCGTTTAACCAGCCAGCGGACGAAAATCCACATTTCGTCGAAAGTTGTTCTTCCGATCGTGCAGGGCGGTTACAATGAGAAAGATTAATTATTCTCCGTACCAGCTTT
The DNA here is from genome assembly GCA_917880885.1 of Limnephilus marmoratus. Lineage (NCBI taxonomy): Eukaryota > Metazoa > Arthropoda > Insecta > Trichoptera > Limnephilidae > Limnephilus > Limnephilus marmoratus. Next base: position 17,071,180 of record OU862910.1, on the reverse strand, counting down.
TTAAAATTATAACTCAATATCGTATTTATTTCAATCCAAATTAGCTTTAATTTATACCTTCATCCAAAAATGCTGAAAGGCGTGATGATAAAACTATTAAAATAGTGTACTTTTTGTAGTTATTTTTTGATTATAAGTATTTATCATTTTTCAATAATGTCTAAATTTAATAAGAATGTTAAAAAAATCTGAAATATATTAGTTTGTAAGTGCGCAAATAAATACACAAATGGACCAATTTTCGTCAAGAAACACATGTACGTACATATTTTTTAATGATTTTATTGAAACTAAAATTAAAATTCTAATACATAACTCTGCTAGATAATGTATTGATTTATTTTACTGCATGATTACATTATTTGAAATGGGTGTGGTATAATACAAAAACTTTTTTGAAAATTTAACAAATCTGCCAACGACCTATGGAATAACCTTATTATACTAAAAATTAAAAAAAAATCTAAAAATTTATTACATAACTTCACTAGATAAAAGAACAATCTTTCGAAATCCATTTATAATTTTTTGTGGAAAAGAGTCAATACGTCTAAAAACTTTTTTGAAAATGACGTATTTCCGGCTTTCTCTGGTAATGCCCTCTTAACTACAATAAATGTCGTAAAAATATACAATAAGCGTTTTATTTTTAAAGCTAAAATATTTGTACACAAATATTGTAGATTTTTTTACAATAGCACCACACAGGAAGCCCTGTGGGATGCCGTGTGCAGGGTCGTTTTGAGGATGGGAAGGATAGGAAGTTCTGGGATGGAAAAAGGTATGGGGGTGGATCGGAATCTGGGTGTCAGTGTGTCCCGGAGTGATGGATGCATGAATCAATCCTTCCAACTGCAGTACAAGGCAATGAGTTGAGAGAGTCCGGCTGGAAAGGTGAAAAGTCTCCCTCAACCAGTCTCTCTCGATACGGCCCGCCATGCAACAGGTGGGCAGACGCATCCACCGCCAATGAAACAAACAATCACACCATGAACCCGGGCATCCCTGTTAAGTCACCAAATAACAGGAATACTGTAATTACATGTGACCCAAGTGCGGCCCGCACTAATCTCCACATAAAAGATTTGACCCTTTTACAACAAAAGGTTGCCGACCCATGTTATAGAGGAACCAATTAAAGCTTTGAAAATAAATGTTTACTATGAGATAATTATATATTTTCAAGTAAAACAACGTAATGGGCATCAGCCAACACTTCTTTTAAAATGATGCAAAAACTGTCAAACGGGAGCCATCTTAATTCATGAAAATATACATATATATACTCGTAGATTTTTTTTTTTTTTACAGTTAATACCGCACAAGAATCTCAACTGCTCCCGTCTGGAGCCAGTGAGACTATGGCATCCCCAATTGGGGTATGTTGTGAGGCTGAAGGTAGTGGGGAGGGGAAGGAGGTGGGGAAGAGGAAGGTTGGGAAGTACCTGGCTATTCAGATCTGGTCACCAAACACGGCTAAAGCCATTTTCAAGCAACGTTTCAATTCTGAATGGTGGTCTTACACCAGGGCGATACTGATAGTATCTTCCACTCTGGAACATGCCGCAAATATACAATATATTATTTTAAATGAATTAATTGTGAAATAACACAAATTAATCAAATAAAATTTATTTGCGCATGCCGGGTTCGAACCCGCGACCTCCGGATTGTGAGTCAAGAGTCTTACCCACTGGGCTACGGAGGTCGTCAGGATAACATTAAATAAGAAACACAAGTACCTCGATTGACCGTCTCCATTTAAATCCCTTATTGCAGAAGCTGCAAGTAAACCTGCAAACATCTGTATGGACATTCATGTGTTCACGTAGAGTTTTGGCTGATGAGAATGATGAAGGACACTTTGCACACTGATAAGTTACTCCATTATGGACATCAACATGCAACTTCAGTTGCTTATTTTGTTTAAATCTAAAAACATATACATATCTCACTTTTACAATGCTGAAAAATATATGGAATAGCTATTACTGATTATTTTACAAAATTACAATTAGAGTCCCCCGCATGTGCAGAACTCTCTTTAACATTTATTATTGACCTTTTGTTGTGGTTATAAACAGTGGCCTGTAGGCTATGGGTATGGAGATATCGAGGTAAAATCCTGTCATGGTAAAATTTGCATTTGGGTTTACAAACTCAATTGTAATGATTGTAGTTCGTTTTATATAGGTAGAACTTATAGAAACTTTGAGATTAGGGTTAAAGAGCACCTCAGAGCACTAAATGGCAATAGCGATTCTGAGTTCGCAGACCATTTATTAAAATATGATCATAGCTTTGACATAAATTCAGGTCTTCAAATATTACATACAGGATATAAAACATCGCAAATCAATAATTTAGAAATTTTAGAAATAAGAAAAAATGTTAATTCCAAAGCTGACATAATTAATAAGCAAAAAAATTTTTGTTAACCCTGTTTTAAATATCTTCCCACTTAACCGGCCTTTTACTTCTAATAGCTTGGTAATCCCCAATTCTCCGAAACTCCCGTTATTGTCAACCATTCCCCCTCCTTCAATTTCTTCTCTCCATATGTAATCTATAATTAATTTTTTAACTTTAGTATACTTTTATTCCTGAAGAAGTGAACATGGTTCACGAAACATGTTGATAGTATAAAATATAATATAAAAAAAAAAAAAAAAGTGATGTAAACTAATTTATTTTCTTTTAATAAGTAAAATTTGACTTGCACTACTTAAATAATTTTTTTTTTAAATGTGAATATTTTCATCTACTTACGTTTTGGGACAGTGTGGACAATGGTGTGGTCTTTCGCTGCCATGGAGAAATCTGTGAGTTTTCATATTTCCTTTTGTGGCTGATGTATGACCGCAAATATCACAAACAAAGGGTCTTTCTTTATTGTGGATAGTTGAGATATGAATTCGCACAGCGTATTTGGATCCAAACCTATGAACAAATGGTTTATTATTACAAACATAGTGAAATCATTAAATGAGGAATGAGAGTTTGCTCCGAAATAAAAAAAATATTATCATTTTACATACTTTGCCCCGCAGATGTCACACATTAATTTATACCTCATTTCTTTAGGCACATGAGTCTTTGCATGCTTTCTCAATATAAAAGCTTTAGTAAAAGTCTTTTGACACTGCTTGCATTTATGTTCAGTTATGTTTGCATGTGTTGACAGGATATGTTTCTCTAAATTTTCTTCAGTTAAGAAAGAGTTTTTGCACTGGTCACATCTAAAAAAGAAGAGATAATTGGTTCAAAGTTATTTTGACTGAAACTGATCACAGCAACTGAATTAATTTTTGTGCAAACTTGTCCTGAATTTATTGATGTAGTAAAAATATCACAACTTTTTTGTTTTTACATTAATTTAATAAATCGATCGTCCAATTGAATATTCAGACATCTCCAAATACGTTTTGAGATAATGAGGAAAGCAATATTCGACTGCTCACGATAAATCAAAAATTATTTACATACTTCTGTGTTTTACATATTAAATATGCTATAAAATACTACCAAGAGACATAACGGTCAGGTACATTATTACAAGATTTTGCAGAAACCGTTGCATATTCTTTACTGCAAAATTATTGATATTTTATTTTGCTAAGAGAGAAGTATGAAAAGTCTCACGGGCCATAAGAGATGGGCTCGCCGACCGCGGTTGCTGATCACTGTTCCAGATACACAGGTAAAAAGTCATTTATGAGATTCTGTAAATAAATAAGGGTAAGTATTTCCCTATCGAGTCCACGCTCAAAACACACTTTAAAACAAATTGTGCTAGGTAGATTACAGTTAGTAATAAGTCATTCAGAAACCGGAATTGAAAAATATTGCATTTTAATGATTATTTTGTTATCTTTAAAAATGCAAAATGTCATTTCTCAAGGAACGCCATGTTGTTAATTACGACGGAAAATGTCTCGCGTGATTTTTTGTGTTTATGAAACCGAACAAAATAATGATTAATACGCATTATTTATTATTTCCGAAGATTGCAATTCGTACTTATTATTGTCTGACAGAAAGTGATTTTTTCTTTTAATTATGCGTATTTCATCATCGTAATTAACATGGCGGTCCTTGAAAAATTACATTTCGCGTTTTTTAAATTTAAAAAAAAAACATTAAAACGCAATATTTTTCAATTCCGGTTAAAAAATTTTAAAGTGTGTTTAGAGCGTGGACTCGATAGGGAAATATTTACCTAAATAAGTCTTGGTTTATTTAGCGGTAAAATTATGGTCGCCTGGAGAGAAGGCCTAGGGAAGAGGGAACGGGTTAATGATTCTGACTTCAGGAATATGGCCTTTTACCATTACTACTCCCAACTAAATTAATTTACTTACTTGTGGAAGGAACTACTGTTGTGTACTTTGATGTGGTTATATAGAGTCTTATTACAACTAAGGTATTTTCCACACAAACACAAAACTTTGGGTTTAACTTTATGTTTTAGCTTTGCATGTTTCTCCAGAGTGTTCCATTGTAAAAATTCTTCACTGCACAGGTGACAGTCAAAACTATAAAAAAATTGTGGAAGTTATTTTTAACCAAGAAGAATCTTTCTTCATTTAAAGAATGGATATATGTAACTTACTTTATAAAAGATTTATTTATAACAGAGCAACGTTTCTGCTTTGTTGGAGTATTAATGTTTTCATTAAACTCATTTTTTACTTTTTTTTTGTGGGTTATTGATTTGCTGCGTTTCTTTTTCAATCTCAAGGTGCGCGTCGCTCTGTAGTTCTCAACGGGATCATTATCAGATTCCAAAGAAGATTCATGTGTAATTTCATCTTTGATATCTGGGATATATTCTATTTTAACATTGTCCAATAATGCTTTGACGATATCGGAATTGTCTTGGGAAATTAATATTATTTGCGTGGTGGAACATTTGAGTGCATATTCGTCAAAAGAAATAACTTTCACTCTGCATGGCTCACAAACTTGAATTGGCAAGGTGTCGTCCATAGCAATCTAAAATATAAGTAATCATATCATTAATAGGTATATTTTTCCGCAGTATGCAGTAGTAAGGATTTGTCGGGTTATTATTCATTCATACACTCACCTTTATTGATAAATATTTCTCGATTAAATCCACCAAATATTTATTGTCATTAGAGAATATTTGATCTATATCTCGATTGCATAAATCAGCACACAGTCGGCACGGGCTTTCTAAACATCGCCTATCTTTTGAAGGCATATTCTGCATTGCCATTATAGACATATATTTAAAATAAATAACACAGGTTTATGACATTTGACGTGACACTATTTCCTATTTGATTATTATTGAAGATTGTTTTTATCCAGCTGTCGGCTGTCGGCTGTCGGGAACATAAATAAATAAATCCATAGATTTTTCAAATGGCAATATCATAAAATGGGCAATATTATCAGTCAGTGATGGGACCTCAATCGATACATTTTGGTAATCGAAAATTTCTTCCTTACATATGAAATTGGCGTTTTGCCGTACTGGCAACTTTGATCTCAAATATCTTCTCTTTGGTTAGGAATTCCAAATTCAACTTTATACAGCTATTTACTCATGTATTTGTGTTTCGAAAATTTTCATTTGTTTTTTCCTTGATTGTTTTTTTTCTTTGCGTCACTTAGTTTACAAAATGGAAAACTTGAAATATCGCGTTATTTACGAGTACGAGTTCCACCGTGGCACCAGTGCTGCAGAAACGGCTCGAAGGATTAATGATGTGTATGGCGACGGTTCCGCAAAAGAAAACACAGTGCGTTTTTGGTTCCAACGTTTTCGTTCTGGAAATTTCGACCTGCAGAACAAGCCCCGTGGACGGCCGGAGACCAAAGTTGATAATGAAGAATTGAAGGCTATTGTGGAAGCGGATCCATTGCAAACCACGTCCGAGTTAGCGGCAGGCTGCGGTGTTAGCGATAAAACTGTTTTAATCCACTTGAAGCAAATTGGGAAGGTGAAGAAGCTTGAAAGGTGGGTACCTCACGAATTGAGTGAAGCAAATCAACAAAGAAGGGATTTAAATTTTTTTTTATTTTACATCCACCGTACTCTCCGGACTTTGCCCCGACAGATTAACATTTTACTCTAATATAAAATTAATGGAATCCTTATCTCTACTTATACTTTTGCTGACTGTTGTCTTCTTCTTTCTTCTGCAGGAAACCTGGACTTCGGCCCTCTCCATATTATGCCGATATCAGAGATAAGTCACAAAATGACTGAAAATGTGCACCCCGCCTGTAACCTATTACAGCAATCAATCTTTACAGTGGTGGCATAAGGTAGATTGGCACCCGGTGGGCGGTTTTGTATTAAGCACCCCTACTTAAAATAAAACACCAAATACTAAACATGCTTAAGAGACTTTATTTAATTAAAATATTCAATCAAGCTCCAATGTAGTCCATTAAACCGCTTCTTGGGCAGAACTGTTGGCGGCTTCCAAATGACATCTCAATCGTAAAATCTCCTACACAATGTCCTTGGCTGAAAATTCATCGTAAATTGTTAACAGATTTGGAACTATTCCACGAAGATCTTCTTCTGGTGATGTTACCAACTTTTTAGGCTGAATAACACGCTGAGTAACCAGAGTAAAATCCATTGCCTCGTAACAATGGTCTAATTCTTCGTAAAATCTATCGTGACATTCTAATATCGCTCTCTGCATCTCCTCTGGTAATGTAAGTCTACAGTAAGAGTCTCGGGTCATTATTCAAGCATACGTTTTCGAAATCTCCTCCTTCCTCTTTTTCCTTCAATCGGAATGTATAAGTCCTCACATTTTTTTTGTTGCGTAGCAAATAGCTTTTTCCACTATTTGGTTGCGTTGGTTAGGAAGAAAATTTTTAAGAGCTATACACTTTTCCAATGAAAGCCCAGATCACACCAAAAGGAAAGATAGCGTAGAAAACTGAAGTCACACAAAGCTGGTATGAATGTTGATGCTGTTTCTCTTCTTTCAACGCTTTCTTTGCCGGTGGTGGGATCACATTTCTCTTCGAGTGTTGATACAAGCTTCTCAAAATTATTCTTCAGTGGTTTAGCTGCGTCGTGATGAGCATTCCATCTTGTCTCTGATAGTCGTTTAACGGACACGCCTACATTTTACATTAATATTTCCCACCGCGCTCGATGTTACGTGCGGTATTAAGATCAGACCAAGCTCAACATGAATTCATTCTTTTAGGGAATTAGAAATTATATTAAAAAAAAAAAGAAAATATAATTGCGATGCGTTTCAAAATATGATATTAGTATGTAAGTAGCTAGATATAAGAGTAGGTAGTTATTTATTGATATGTCTTTACAGAGGTAGATTTTGTGCGCATTCTTTGGCTGAACGAGTGAGTTGTCGTTGTCACCCTTGGTGCTTGGCATTCGGGGCGGACCGCCCCCCCTTACGCCCCCACTGAATCTTTATATCTTAATTTTCATTGTAAAACGAGAATCTTATTAGATTTTTATTGTTTATTCATTTTATAAAATAAAATATCTATAAAAACCAAATACATAATTTAAATATTTTCATAATTTGTGTAGGTTTTATTTGATTTTAAACATTATTTTCATGAATATAAAAGTATATAATATATATAGTAATTAATACATGACAAACTTTGTCATACCAATAATTTAGATTTAGAGGGATAGAAGAGGAATAAGGGGTGAACACCTGTATTAATATATTAATTTATTAAAGCGAACTTGAAAATAATAAAAAGTCTAAATAGAAAAAAAAGTTAACAAGTACAGTTTATTGGGTAAGCAGTGCAATCGCTGTACTTGTTAACTGTGATATTTTGATCAATTGCATATTATTTGTTTCCAGCTGCTCTCCACTTTCCCTCTTAGGCTCTGACATATTGATGATTTCAATACCTTCTGCAAATAATAGAATTAAAAAGCTTTAAATTAATCATTGATACACAAAATTTAAGAACTAGGATGAAAGATGTACTTACTAATGGAGGTAACAGGTAGATGTTATTGTAAGTAAGTATACAAGTATTTTTTTTTTATTTCATTTTTAAAGCCATCAATAAATAACACAATAAGAACTATAAATGTGTTTACTTCTACTTGTGATCCCATGTTGAGCTTCATATTCTGCCAGTTCCACAGGGTGATTTCTTTTTTTATGGATTCTGCAGTTTGGACCATCGGCAAATTTTTTTGGACACCAAGGACACGAAAACGGTTTGTCACCAGTGTGAGTATTCATGTGAGTCTGAAAAAGAAACAAGATTACATGTACAAGCTTTAACCACAAATGTTTGCTTTATTAACCCATCCCATCTACCAAGCGATTCTATATCTTTTGTGGGATCAGTATGAGATAACGGACGTGACTCCTGTCAGATTTGTGTGATTTTTATATATTTAATGTCACATATTTTAGTTTAGATCGTTTTAAACACGAATTCCTGCAAGTATGCATGATTATTTATTCATTTAATGTATGTTGAACATAGAAAAAGCAAATAAATCACACAAATCTGACAGTAGATCACGTCCGTTATCTCATAACGATCCCACAAGATATAGAATCGCTCGGCTGATGTTATTTTGATTGAATTTATTGATGGTGTAAAAATGGCATAACTTTTATTTTTGAATTTAAGAAAATAGTACAAAACTTAAATTTGGTTTTAAAACCAAAATACCCAACTAAACTGAATAATTATTTATTTAATCAAAAGGTGTAGCAAATATGAAGTATGGGGTATGTTCTACTTTATTTATTTGTGTTTTAAATTATAAAATATAGGCCAGTAAAGAAATATTTTTTGCGACTTTAGAGACAACTTTGACATTTTTGTGTGAGTTAATGGTAAACCTTTCCCAACTTACTATGCACAAATAATAAAATAAAATAAATAAAAGCAATCTAAGGTCAAAATTTTAAATTTATACAGGTGGTCCAGGTAAATTTATACCGCGATTGGTTCCGGCAAATAGGTCGTAAGACGAATCTGGTCGTAAGACGGATCTGGTCGTAAGTCGGATCTGGTCGTTAGTCGGATCATGCAATAATTTCCTTACATATATGCGCATTGCTTGAGCTGTGTTATGATTACACAACTAAAATGAAGTAATAAGTACAGTAAAATCGTTACATACATGTTCATGTTTTAAATGTTGTTTAAATCCAAAAGCAGAGTTGCAGTCAGAACATCAAAAAGGTTTGTTTCCATTGTGAGTTAACATACCGATGGTTTAAATATTGTTTTTGGTTAAAAGAAGAGTTGCAGACTGAACAAGAATAAGGTTTGTCTTCATTATGAGTTAGCATATGACTTTTTAAAAGTCCTTTTTGATAACTCGAATAGCTGCAGAGGGACATGAAAAGGGTTTGTTGCCGTTGTATATTAACAAATGACAGTTTAATGTCTGTTTATGTGCAAAAGAAGAATTGCAGACTGAACACGTAAAAGCATTTTCTCTGGTGTGTAAGCATCTTTTAAATATACATTTCGGAAAAAAAAATAGTTGCATCGGGTCCAACAAAAAAGCTTTTTAAGCGAACAACTGAAGTTGTAAGTAGCATAGGTCGTAAGTCAATGACTGTATATGAAAAATTTGTATCCCAACGAAAATGGCCGTTTATAATATAAATTTAAGCCCATCTAAATGCTTTTTTAATAATTCATATTTTCAATTTTATATGTATATAGGTAAGGCAATAATATATTTTTTAAATATAATCATTAACTTATAAACAATTGCCAAAGTTTCCTCTAATATTGTGGAAAATAGATTTCTTTAATGTCCTGTATTTTATAATTATTTGAAACACTAATAAATAAAGTGGCACACATTCGTACTAGATATTTGCTACACCTTTTGATTAAAAAATAACTATTCAGTTGCTCAAGTAATTTGGCCTCAAATCTAAATTCAAGTTTTGTATGAAAAAGGCCACTCGGTCAATCCTATCAATACAAATTTATTTTTTATATAAATTTAAAAATATTTTTTTAAAATTGAAAAGAATATATTAAGATGGCAATGCACAGTGGCGTAGCTAGCATGGGTGGCACCCGGGGCGGAAGTCACCCCCCCGGGGCGTGGTGTCACCCCCTCCCCCCATTAAAGTTGACTTGAGAAATTCAAAATGCTAATTTCGACATAAAATTGGTCCATCCTAGGGGGGGGGGGGGGGAGGAGTGACACCACGCCCCGGGGTTTCAGGGATAAAATACTCCTCCACAAATAAAGGCTATTTTTGCCTATAAAAGACCGAGCAACACAAAATTCGGGGCACTCCACGGGAAGCCATAGAGCTATGAAAATGTAAATAACAGACATTGCGCATGTGTACAATTTTTGGTGACAATATATTTTTTTCCATATGGGTGTCACCAATATAAATCAATAATAACATAAATAAAGTGGTAATATAAATAAAGCCAAGTACATAAATACTAGAAAATAAACATTTTGTTGAGGTGCATAAATTAAGGCAGCCCGGTGGAGGGCCATCTAAGATAGCGGCCCTAAATTACAGAGGGTCGGAGGGAATAGGTTAATAAACACATTTTGTTTGTTTTTCTTAGTTGCTAAACACACAATTATTCATTTATTCAGGGCAAAGGTTTAACTATTGTTTGAGTAAATTACATTAAAAATCATAATGAAACCTACTTTAAAAGATCTTCGCCATTTAAAACCTTTATCGCATACACTGCAAACAAACCGGCACACATCGTCATGGACGTACTTGTGCTGGCGGAGGGTACTCCGAAGGTTAAACTCAGCGGGGCACTTGTCACATTTGTGCTTGATACCATTGTGGCTGTCAAAATGCTTCTTGTACGATGATCTAGTTTTATAACTGAAAACAACAATAATTACTGTATCAAGTATTTTATTACTATTCATTATACAGTCAAATTCAGCTTGTTAGTGGACAAAAAAGGTTACTTTTTTGGACAGTGAGGACACTGGAAAGCCCTAATGTTGGTGTGCTTGGTCAAGTGGTCAACTAGATCTCCCTTGTCGTGGTAAGATTTTCCACAAACATGGCATATTTGGTTCTTTTCTTTTTCGTGGACAATTTTGATGTGTCTTTGAACCGAACCCTTTGCAGAGAACCTGAAATTTGTATAATATAAAATACATGTTTGTAGATACAATCGAATTTAATAATCAGAAAAGTGCAGTAACTTCGGCAGGTGGTGCTACATGATACATAGGACAAGTAAATTGCACTAACTTCGGGAGGTGATTCTACATGATAGTAGAAATAAAAAAAGATAAATAAAATTCTTTGAAATTCCATTGTTTTTTTCCCATACAACTTTTTTTCCATACAGATTTTTTTTCATGCAAAAAATTGAAATAAATAAATTGATTACCTTTAAAGGTTGCAATCTTGATAAAGGTTATTGTCTTTTTAAATACATCTAACTGAATTTCACTTTTGTTTCCCAGTTCCAGTTTGCCAGTGATACTTGGTTGTTAGCGCGGTTGATTCCGGCCACTGAATAGGAAGGTTCAAAACTCAGTCAAACCACAAAAAAAAAGTTTTAAAAGATTTTTAAAAATAGAGTTGACAGCGTGGTTTATTCCGATCCCTGGGTAGGAAAGTTCAAAATTCAGTCAAACCACAAAAGGAATATTTAAAAGACATTTGAAAATAGATCTATTATAGTAAAAAATCTTTGTTTTTTACGGGTTGATTTATTTATTTGTACTATCATGCAAAATCACCACAGTTGCTGCACATTAAGACTTTCGCACTGGGCAAGTAGTTTAGTCTAGTAGCAAGTATATTAGTAACTAAACGCGTCCTAACACCACAATTTTAGTAGAGTAGTTTAGTCAGCTCTTTAGTAGTCAATCCATTTCGTTCTAATTTTTCGTAAGTAGCGCCCCCCACCACGCATCCCTGTGCGCTGACATGAGCGAACCCGTCATTTTAGTAGAGTTCATTAGTAGATGCAGATATGTCGTCCCGTTGTAGCGAAGATGCTACTCTGAATTTCTTTGTTTTTGCTGCTATTAATCTCTTTTCGTGTCCATAGTTTATTTATTTTCATTTCACTAATTTATTCTTCCACCTCTTCTAAACAAAGCATTACAATCAGTTTAATTAGCGCATTTACTTTGTTGCTTTGCAGCCCGTCATCTTGCAACGCAGCGCCTACTAATGTACTCTACTCGGTCGTAATGCTTTTCGGCTAGTCAAGTGGCGAGATACTCTCTACTCGACTAAACTATTTGCCAAGTGCGAAGAAGCCATTAGCCTCAGATGTCTTGTATATTATATAATATTATTTCTCGAATGCAATAAAACAATAACTTTGTTTTTTAACCACGATTCATTTAATTTTTATAATACCGACCGGTTTGGCTTTACTCAAGCATCTTCAGGGTATAAAATTAAACTGATCAAAAATACACATAGTGTGAGCTTATATAGATAAAGAAAGAGACAAAACATAATACAAAGGCTCAGTGAAAGAGACGGGTGATATTTAATGAATTACCATATTATATATTTAGGGACAAATCGTCATTTGAATAGGTGAGGGATAAAGTGATTAAGGGTTTTTACTAGTTTAGGGAACGTACCCATACTACGTGACCAACTTTTTGCAATTTTTAACCCCCCCCCCCCCCCCCCCCCCCCTATTATATACTAATTTCTCCAAAAAACTAACAATAATTAAAATAATCGCGGTAAATAATGGTTATATCTCATTGATAGAATCTTAAATAAAAAACAAAAACAAATAGCCACAAAAAATTCTTATTTGCTAATCCTAATAAAATAAACATTAATAATAATCTTGGTTACCAATGGCGTCGAATTTTATTCATTAATCATTTCTCTTCCTGTAATGTAAAAAATCTTCCTTCTGAATTAATACCGGCATTTTACACAAATAATAATTTAGGTAAATTTTTAGTCAATTCAAAAGATAAAGATGACAAACTTAGTTACTCGGGAATTTATAAAATAGATTGTAGTGATTGCTCCGCATTTTATATTGGTAAAACGACGCGCAATGTCAATATTAGAATCAAAGAGCACCTTAGATGCTTAAATAATAATGGATTTTCGGAATTCGCCAATCATCTTATTGATAAAGATCATAACTTCAGTCAAAGCACCGGTGCTAAGATTTTACATAGAAATGGTCATGGTAACAGACTCAATAATTTAGAATCACTTGAAATAAAGAAAGCCGTTTAAAAAAAATCCAAATCCTTAATAATTAGCTAAGGGCATTTATCAAAAAAATTGTCCGTTACGTAATGGAATTCCACCAAAAAAAAATTTTTTTTAGTAATAAACGTTTTTTTATTGAGTTTATAATATATCTAACTTCGTAAAAATAGTAAATATAAATAAGAAAAGTCTACTATTTAGTAGGAAATTAATGTTTTAATGAAGTACAGGTGATGAAAAGTTCCATTACGTCACAAACTTTAGGTAAGATTTAAGTAAAATTCTGTGGCAATTTTAATTAATTATTTATTAAACTATCATTTAAATTAAACAGTCTACAAAAACACATAACAAGATAGGTAATTAAATGAAATAAAATCTTTTCTTAATAAAACTATTCCACAACGCTACTATATGGTAAATTCAACAGCACAATTTAGTCTTAACTTTGGAACTTTTGTTTTAAAGTAATATAATTTTAAACGTAAACGGAAAATAAAATTATCATGTTTTTTATAAATCTAATCTTTGAGCTTTATTCTAAACAAATTAATATAAATAAAGTTGAATGTTTTATCACAACACAATAGGACAGGTGACGTTAATGGAAAAAATGTCACGGTTAGGAATTATAAAGACAGGTTTACAGCCTGCAACACAGCAGTTCCATTACGTCACCTTTTGCGTTCCACTAATACATCACGTCGCGTTTTGGATGTGACGTCTGATGCCGGTATAGAAACAAACTCAAAAAGCACTTATTTTTAAGACCGATTTCACTAATTGGCATATTTAATCATATTCTACAAGACTTAAGTAATTTACCTTCAAAAGCTGTAAGTAAAATCTTTATTACTTACCAACAAAAACCAAGTTCGTGGTGGAAAATAAAAACAGCACAACGTGACGCCCAACCACGCAGTGTGTCACAGGAGACATACACTGCGGCTTAAAACTAAGATGGCGATTGTTTATGGTACAAATGTTGCCATTTATCAAAATAAACCGATTTCCACAATGATTTTAATAGTAATTTTTCATTTAAAATCGATTTATTGTCGTAGCGTTGCGGAATTTTCCACCTACATCGTTTTTAGGCACAGAATAAAACAGATTTTTTTTATTATTTTGAACTCTACTCTGCTAAACGTAAGGTATATTAATGAATTTGTAACATATGACCAATTAAATTAACACAAAATGTAAAACCCCTGACTGGGCAAACATTAATATTCTGCGTTCGGAATTTTGTAAAAGTAGGGTAGGACACTCAAAAAATCGCCCCTCTTCTAACTTATTTGACGAATATTTATGTTAATTATATGTATTTTATGGGTTTTTGCTATGTAAATAATTAGTTTTATAAATTATTTTATGGGACTTATTTTAAGAAACATGTTCTAAAATTATTAACCTATAGAATATCTTGTTGAAAATCGTAGGACATGTCTCTAAAATTATTAACCTATAGAATATCTTGTTGAAAATCGTAGGACATGTCATTTTCGAGTGGTCAATTTTTTTGGTAAACGCCCCTAAATCTGTCCAACAGCCTGATATTAGGGATATTCCCCATAAACTAGTAAAAATCCTTAATCACTTTATCCCTTAATCACCTATTCAAATGACGATTTGTCCCTAAATATATAATATGGTAATTCATTAAATATCACCCGTCTCTTTCACTGAGCCTTTGTATTATGTTTTGTCTCTTTCTTTATCTATATAAGCTCACACTGTGTGTATTTTTGATCAGTTTAATTTTATACACTGAAGATGCTTGAGTAAAGCGAAACCGGTTGGTATTACAAAAATTAAATAAATCGTGGTTAAAAAACAACGTTATTGTTTTATTTCATTCAATATGTCAAACCACAAAGTGACTGCTTTCTATCAAAATATATTATTTCTTACTTGTCACCGCAGATGTCACAGGAAAATATTGTCTTCTCATCTTGTAAATGATGTTTCTTTGAATGTAACTTTAATAAATATAAATTTTCAAAGCTCATATCACATTTATCGCACAGACTTGGATTATTCTTATCTGACGTATGAAAGGAAAGTATATGTTGTTTATAATTTTTTTCGCTTACAAATTTTGTTTTGCAGGACTCACATTTACTAAAAATAAGAAAAGATATTATTATTATTACATTCCTTAACAAAAACTCATTATTTAAAGTACTGGCTAATAAAAAAAAGCCTTTCATGTGTACTTACTGCCGCACAATAGTTTTATCGTGTTTAAGGATGTGGGAATAGACTGTTTTTTTTGATCTTAAGAACTTATCACATAAGCAAGATATCTTGGGTTTAGTCGAGTGAATCTCCTGTGTGTGTATCTCTAAAGTCTCCCAAATATCAAATTCTTCAGGACACAGATGGCAATTAAACCTTTAAGAAAATACAATTAGCATTATATTTCAAATATTTTATTATCAAGATATTAGACTAAAGCAATAAAGTGTGCATTTTTAATAATTTTACAATAAAAACAGTCAAATTTTTAATCCCTTGAGTCCATGAGACAAAACTCGTTTATTATTTAACTGGAATGACAGAGAAATTATTAATACACTTACTCAATAAATGAATTATTAATTTTCAAACTACGATCATATTTCTTTTTGGAAGAGATGCATTTTACTTTCAACTTTGGTATTTTTTTTCTATTTTCATCTTTTGTTTTAGAATGAATCCTCCCTTTTATCTTCTTTTTCTTCTTGGGTAAAATTTTGAATAACCTTTGAAGCTTGATTGTGTCTCCTGGTCGTGTTGTCCTGTTAGAAGAATCTAGAGACAAATTTAAATATTCCCATAAGTGAATAATCAGTGGTGGTTTTCTCTATGTGCAGTGAACTCCGAAACAGTTGCAAAGAAAAACATGATTTATAATATTACTACATTTTGAACAGCATGCTACTTAAATTCTTCACTTATAAATCTGCCCTCACGGCCTTGTGAAAATCCTTTCATAAGAGTGGAATCCAAAAAGCACCTATAGACGGATAATTCCTATGGAATACTTCATATAAACAATATCCTGTATAGTAGAGTGAGGTGCGAATCTCCAGGGTCAAAATCTTCATATTTTTTTCGCGGAGCACCTAACACCAACATTTGCTGTTCATTTTGCACGAAGTATCCGAGCTTTTAAAAAATTCACCAGATGTCACTTTTGAATAATATCATATTTGTGTGCTCCCTAAGAAATTATTATTGGATGCACAAAACATTGTTTTGCTTTACTGTTTGCATTTAGTTAGAAAATAATGTTTGGGGTTTCATCAATTTCTACAAATGTTTGTTGCATTTGCTAATACAGTAAAAATTTTAAATATTTTTGTGTGAACGGAGATTTAAATTAATCTATCCTCTGTAAACTTTGATTGAATCCCCATTGAGAAAGAGTAAAAACTACCACTGACCATAACAATCTACATGCAGGGCTGGGCAGTATTTGAAATACTTGTAATTGAAATACGTATTTGAAATACAAATACGTATTTTGTATTTGTATTTCAATTACTTCCTAAAAATGTATTTTGTAATTGGTATTTCAATTACCTGCAGCTGAGGTATTTTGTAATTTGTATTTCAAATACTTATGGCTTCAAAATACATTTTCAAATACATTTAGCGACCTCAATGATGATAATGAAAAATAAACTGACGTAGATAGTTTATAGACTAAAACCGTTAGAATCCTGTACTATTGTCCTATTATCCTGTGCTATAACACTCTTACTAATGATTATTTGTAGTTATCTTATCATTGCTGTATAATGGGCTGTACCTTTTTTTATGTCATGCTAATTATTATTATTGTCTTGTGCTGTATAATTAATAGCACTGTTATTGTACATTTTGTATCAAATTATATTAAACTTGACATTGCTTTGTAGTGTACATTTTTGTATCATAGTATTATATCAAGCACTATAGGAATAATTTGACCGTATACTAGATTATTTTAAAGTTAATTACTATAGAGCGCACTTGAGAGCGAAATAACACAAAAATGCGCTTAACAAATGTCATCTATGTATATAAAAATGAATCCTTGTTTCCCTTGGTCACGCCATAACTTCAGAACGACTTAACCTATTTCATTCATTTTTTTAAACTTTTCTAATACTTTGTAGAAGGTTCTTACGGAAAGAAAAATAAGAAAATTACGCAGAAAATTGGATAATTTCAGAAAATTTGACTGCCATTTTAACTTCGCATGTTTGACATTTCGCGCGTTTGATGAAATTGAATTTAGCAGGCAGGTGTTTATTTTTGTAACAAAAGAATTTTCTATGGATTTTTTTTAAATACAGATATTTTAAATAGGTACCTTAGTTAGGTACCAGATTTGATTGATTGTTCTTATAATATACAAAAATGAATATTTGTAATATGTGAAAAATTAAAACTTGAATAAAAAAATTGTAAAGCTGGCACATGAGTTGTTTGAAAACTGAATGTACTGGGACTGAATATATGGAACACGGGAGGGGGATTGGCGAGACAGGGGAATGGGAGAGGGGAGAGGGTAGGCGGGGGGTAGGAAAGGGAACGCGGGAAGTGAAGGGGATGCGGGAGGGGAAGGGGATGCGGGAGGGGAACGGGGACGCAGGGGAAAGAACATGCAGGGATAAACAATTTATTTCTTTGAATATGGCATTGCAACGCATGCCGGGAACCAGCTAGTGTTATTATAATAATAATTATTATTATCTAACACCTAAGTCCTATACCACAAAACTTTACAAGTGGAGCGGAGACGAGATGTGTCTTCTGAGCAATATAATTGGTCAATTTTTGCACGTCTCTGTTTCACTCGCTCAGCTTTGCTTCTTTGGAAACGCACCCTTAGATATGGGCACTTTCGACAATTTATTGCAACCAAAGGTTCTACCAAAACCAAATGTATTTTGTATTTTGTAATTTGTATTTTGTATTTGAAATTAAAAAATGGTTAAAATACAGTATTTTGTATTTTGTATTTCAAATACATGACTTGAAAGTATTTTGTATTTCGTATTTTAAATACATGCGAAAAAGTATTTTGTAATTTGTATTTCAATTACAGCAAAGCATGTATTTTGCCCAGCCCTGTCTACATGCATATTAATAATCTTCAGTGGAAACCGTTGATTTGTCATAACATCTTAATTAGAGCATGCAATACCGCAGTATAATATTCAATACCGCAATATTGAGATATCGGACATAAAATACCGCAAAGTTTGCGATATTGCGAAATTAGTAACAAAGACCTATATCTTCTGAACTTACGAAAACTTTAAATGGTAATCCATCTTTTGCCGCCATACGGGACACTTTCAAAGAAAGAGAATCAGTTTTTTCGAAAGAGTGTGATATCTTGCTTTTTTTTGCCAGTGATTGTAGTTTTTCGATGTGATCGTAGTTGCGCTCGTAGTTGGTGTTGCACTACGAGCAATCAACCTCTTTTGATATCTCGTCGGAGTTAACATTTTTAGCTCCAATTTCGTGCTTAGTGCGTAAATGAGCATGTAGCCCGCTTCTTGATCGTCCACTAGTTTTAATAATAACTGGACAGAGTTTACACTTCGCTGATTGACGATCTATAAATCGTAAAAAATGTTTCCACACTATATTAGAACTTTTGAAGTCTTTGAATTCAATACCATTAATTATAGTATTCACTTTGTACAAAAAAAAAAGTTTGATACACGGATATGAGTATAATACGTTAATATATTTGTCAAAATAATTATTTTTTCACGCCTTCACGTAGTAAACAAATAAAATAGGACAGATTAGTCACTCACTTATCCGACTTGCGAGTGAGACTGTGACTGAGTTAAGACTACAAACAAACGTTATTTCGCTGTAGGGAATTCGGGAATTCCCCGACGCACTGTTCGTAGCGGGGATTTCCATATCACGGTTCGTTTTTAATACCGTGAAATTAGCATTTCTAATCTCGCTTTTGTGGTACTGAAAAACAGAGCGAAATTCGCGAATTGCGTTAACGATATAACGGTATTGCACGCTCTAATCTTAATATTGCATGTTATTTTTGCCCTTCGTTAAAAAAATTAGAGCTTACCTTCAGATAAATAAAAATCATCATCATCATCGCAGAAATATTTATCATCTGTTGATTTATTAGAGGAAGCATCGCAGTTTTCCGACTTGATATCATCCTCTAAGATATTTACTTTAGAGTCAAAGGCATCGGGTTCTGAAACATTTTCCAATTCTATGCCGGCATATTTCTTACCTAAAATATAAGTGAATATAGTGAGTTGCCTAAAATTTCACTGCCAACCAAAAATATACTATAAAAATTTATTAAAATAGAGCTTAAAAAGCATTATTCAATTATAAAATACAGACCATCTCTTAAATATACAATAGCAGGGATTCCGGCCTTTGGGACATATTCTTTAATTTTGAATATCATCTGAAATTGCGCAATGAATTCTTTCGGTATCCGGTAATCAGCTATAAACTCATTATCACTGAGATTCTCACTTTTGATACTTTCCACATCGAGCTTTACTATTCCCGGTATCAAATCTTCAGCTCCTAGCGACAGGTCGAACTGATCACTACATTCATCTGCCGCAGAATCAGCAAAGGTTGATCTTTCGTCTTTTACAGGCATCTGATCGATGCCATGGCGGTGTTTGAATCTCCTCAACCAGCCGGAGGATGCGTTAAAGTCACCCTTTAACTTCAAAGTATCGAAGAAATACTTAGCTTTCGCCACACTCACTGCGTCCGACACTGCGCCCCCTCGGGCCTTCTGTTGGCTATACCACGTAAGCATTGCCTTATCTAAATCATCGTATGTGGATGTTTTCATTGTTTTTCGGCCTGACATATAACTTTTCCCGCCATCGCTAACATCCGAAAATTCGATAAATTTGGGACCGTTCTTTATTATGTCTCGAACAGTCGAATCACCAACATTGTACTCTTTCACTAACGTTTTAACATTAGTACCGTTTTCAGATTTTTGTACAATTTCAAGTTTTTGTTCAATAGAAAGAACTACCCTTTTTCTTTTCAACATAGTAAACTATTTAACAGGTTTTTAACACTAATAATAAACGTAAACTAAAAATCAAATAATGCTGGAAAATAATATATCCCCTCAAACATGTTCAAAATCTTCATTGTACTGTAAATAAATTTGTTTTGATGATAAAGTTGCATCCCAACACATTTTGTGTAAAACATCAATAGCAAAATTACAATGTGATAACTAATTTCAACTAGAAGTGTGTCGTTCCGGCCGGAACGAATCCAAAGATTCCGAGTTCGAATGCGTTTGATTCGTTCCGAGTCCGCAAAATGTTATGAATCAGTTCCGGAGTCGCTCGCACTCGGGAACGAGTGACAGAGTAAGAGTAAAGGAACCACTAACGGGAGGAGGTACGCGGCGCGGGCCGGGGGGCGTTGATTTGCTCGCAGGGCGGTCTTGAGCCACTCAAGGGAAGAGGTGCACAGCGCGGGCCGGGGCACAGTGTACCGCTCTAACCGGTCACGAAAACATTTTTCAAAAAGAAATAGCATTATCTCGTACTCAAAATATAGCAAGGACCATTGCTTTTTCCTTTTGTCGGAGCAAATTTGCTTTCCGGCAAGTTTGCGCCGGCGATAATTACTTGTTTTATGAAGATCATTTTTTAAACACAAGGTACAAGGACTCCATTGTTCGTGAATTTCAAATAAAACGTTAACATTATCTTACACGGTTCTCATAAAGCCGTCAAATGACATTACTCATCTCAAACAGATTATTATAAGCTATATAAAGATAAGATTTCTCGAAATAATAATCTCGCAATAAACAATAACATGTTAAGGGAACGTACCCATACTACGTGACCAACTTTTTGCAATTTTTAACCCCCCCCCCCCCCCCCCGGTGACCAAAATCCTAAGCAACCCGCCGCTCATTTGTATGGAGCGTGACATTTTGAAGACCCCCCCCCCCCTAAAAGTGTCACGTAGTATGGGTACGTTCCCTAATGTAAACACACACGCCCAGCTGGCAGCAACGGCTCGACACTAACACATAAACACATTGAAGCGCATCACGAGGTGGCAAAAAAGTTCAATGTTCGATGAGATTTGAAAGGGTCATTGTGATAGAAAATGTAACTAAAAAATAAATGTAATAAAAATGCTTTACTGTTAAAGGACATTGTAGAAAACATTCGGTTTTATAAAATTAATATTTTACTTCGAACATTTACTAGTAAATTAACTCCCGCTTTTGTTGAGAACACCAGATGGTGAGTACCATTTAAATAATAATAAAAATATCATATCTTGAAAAGCAAAAACCTAATTATGTTTAATTTTTTAAATCCCAAATAGGTTTCAATGATATAATATTACAGTTGACAGCATTTATTTTTAGGTCAAGACTAAATCACTGTTTCAGTGGTTGATGATTTACAAACATTACTCGACTCATTAATTGTTTCCGATTCCAGGTAAATAAACTGAAGTAAAGTTGATTCACAACTCCTACTTTTACTCCTCGTATGTTATTATGATTCCCCAACTCCGTAACATTCCACGATTCCGTCGAGTACGGCGAGTCAAGCTGAATCAACTCTCAGCATTAAATCAGCAGGAGTCAAACTGAGTTTGGTTCCGGCCGATTCAACGACTCCGGCTGAGCGCCACAATGAGTTTGAGTCTGGCGGAATCAACTCTCGGCATTGAATCAGCAGGAGCCAAACTGAGTTTGGTTCCGGCCGATTCAACGACTCCGGCGGAGCGACACAATGAGTTTGATTCGGCGAGTCCGGTGGAATCGCCGGAATCAAAGGAGCGAGTCCAGTGAATCGAGTCCACCCAGTCGATTCGGGGTCCGGAATCGATTCCGTAAAATAAGTGAATCGACACACTTCTAATTTCAACTTTCTGTTAATGATGACAGCTGACAGCAATTGATAATGTTGGTAGTAGACGTTTTTTGTTGTCAGCAAAGTTGTCAGGTTGTCAGTCGTTTCCATAGATATTTTTATAAAACTAGTGTCGTTTAATATTATTTTAGTGGTGGGAATGATCGCTACATTTACATAATTGATTTATTTGTATCGATACATAAAAATGATCGAATGATATATCGATTAATCGCTCAAAGTTCGGGAGCAATAGCTACGGTCAGGGCCAGTAATTTTTCTCTCGCGGGGGGGGAGGGGGGGGGGGTTGGACTAAAAAATATATATGGTGCATTGGAATGGCAACACTTTCGTAAGAAGGTACTGCAAAAAAATTAAATCGAATACCTACGTAAAATTAAAATAAAATATTATATGTATTTTTTAAGTACAAAGAAAAGTATTTACTAATTTATTTTACGTTTTTTAGGTGTATAGTTCAGCTATCGGAAGGTTAAAGGAACCAAAGCGCACACCAGATACTAAGTTCGGTGAGCGCGCTTTCGGAGTGTCAGGACCTAAAGCCTGGAATGGACTTAAGAATGATCACAGACGCGGCGGAATTTAGAGCTAGACTTAAAACTCACCTTTTCAGACAGTCGTATCCATAAACTCAAAATCTTTCACCTTCGCATTCAATGCCCTCGACACCGTAAATAACTAACCTGTAAAAACGTAGAAAAAAAGGAAAAAAAAAAAAAAAGTAAACGTTTGAACATGAACGTTTGAACTGATGTTTTTTCATGAACATTCTCCAGCCCTAAAGAGTCCTAAATATCAACAATACTTTTGCCACTAATCTCCAATAGTCCTAAATTCTCCAGTATTTTAAAATAAATACCAACTCTACTTTTGCCACTAATCTATTCATAAATGTAATACTAGGGTAGCAAATAATGTAAAATCATGCAATGTCCAGTGTGTTAACTGTAATGTCCTCCGCGTGCAAAGCCGTATCTTCTCCATAAACTTTCTAATTAAAGTGTGTTTATCGGAAGTGACCAGCCAGGTAAGTATGTTTCTGTATCCATTTATAAATAGTAAAATTAGTTAGAACCTAAGCATTCCTAATAAATTGTACAGCGCCCTTGAGGTGATTTTTCACAAAAACGGCGCTTTATAAATTATCCAATTATTATTATTATTACTGCAACAAAATTTTAAAGTACTGCAGTCAATAGTTTTTATTCCTGGCAATGATTTCCCTATTATTTACTAGCAACATTAATATTACTTCCCGCGAATTTCAAATATGTATGCGTCTCACAAGGCATTACGATTGAATATTATTATAAATAATTATTAATTAGACTCGAATACCTACGTGCAATTAAAAGAAAATATTATAAGTGTTTTTAAGTACAAAGAAAAGTCACAACACTTATCTCACATCGATTATTTCTGACGAATCACAGCGCTGGATTTTCATCGATTCCATTTCCGAATGAATTACATCGAGATGTCAATAATCGTATCGAATTCACAATCCGATATAATCGTTTTGAAATGTTATCGTAAGTAGAATCGATTCTCGCTTATCGATGTCATACAGTTCGATACAATCGTTTTGAAATGTAATCGAAGTGGAATCGATTCTCGCTTATCGATGTCAATATTCATTCGAATGCACAGTCCGATATAATCGTTTTGAAATGTCATCGAAAATGAGTGATATAATCGTTTTACAACTGTCAGCATTCATTCGTAACGCAAATCGATTCTAGATCCGAGAGGTTGTATTTCAAGATACGTAAAAATATCTCAGATTGTGATAAAGCGTGTTGATGTTACCATCATCCCGCTTTGTTGTAAATGATAAATTAATACTTTTAGGTAACGATCTACGTTTCCAATTTTAGTTTATGTTTAAAGATTGCCATGGTGACTCTTTTTCACAATTTAAAGTTTATTATTACTTATGTTATTTTGAGGTTATGTATCATACAGGGTAGTGTAGGTATATTTAAAATAAAACAATAACTTAGTACACGAAGTTAACATCGGTGTCTCTTAGTTTGTAATTAAAATGAAAGAATTTATATAGTAGAATAACCTTATTTAATAATAATTTGTTAATCGCATACAAATGAATACAACAATTCAGTTTGTTTATGATTAGGTGCCTACAACTTACTTATTACTTACATGTTATTTATCTATCTATCTATATAAATAAAAATGAATCGCCGAAATGTATGTACGTGCGTAACTTCCGAACTACTGCACCAAATTGGATAATTCTTTTTTTTCTGTGTTCGTTATTGTCAGGACAAGGTTTGTATAAAACTACTGGTGTGCTCTGGAATTATGAAATTTGTATAAAAAATTGCAATACATGGCACGCGAGCTGTTTGAAAAATGAATGTACCCGGACTGAATGTGTGGAATTGGGGAGGGGAACTCGGGAAGGGGGTTCGAGGGACGGTGGAGGGGGGAGTGGAGTGGGGAGAGGGAAAGTGGAGGAGACGGAGTGGGAATGCGAGAGGGGAAGGGGACGCGGGAGAGGAAGGGGAGGCGGAAAGGGAACGGGACGAATGGGAAAGGACACGCAGGGAGTAACAATTTCTTTATAAAATGGCATAGCAACGCATGCCGGGAACCAGCTAGTAATTTATTATTAATCATAATACTCGTATATTATCAATATTAATAAAGGGAATTTGAACTCACTAACTAAACTAAGTACCATATCAGCGGGAGCTTACAATATTATATAAAACAGGTATAAAAGAACAATGAAAATTTCGGTACAGTAAAAATGGTGCAGGTGATGGTACAATAAAAATGGTACAACCTAACCTAACCTAACCCAACATTAAACACGCCTCTAAAATACGTAGAAACTGAGGTTGAAAAAATAAAATGAACAGTAAGACAGTTTTTATATCTAATTGGACTTATTTGCGGTACATAACCTCTAAACCTAAATAACGTAAAATAAATTAGAAAATACTTTTCTTTATACTTAAAAAAACAAATAATATTTTCTTTTAATTGTACATAGGTATTCGAATCTTATTAATAATTATTTATAATAAAATTCAATCGTAATGCCTTATGAGACGCATATACATTTGAAATTCGCGGGTAACAGAAATAATATCAATGTTGCTAGGAAATAATAAGGAAATCATTGCCAGGAATAAAAACCTTTGACTGATTTAATTTTGTTGCAGTACCTAAACCATACACCCAAATAACGTAAAATAAATTAGAAAATACTTTTCTTTGTACTTAAAAAACATGTATAATATTTTCTTTTAATAAGGAACTCCAGTGAAAAATATTATGGCTTTAAAAAAATATGTTCATATAGATCAATAAACGCTGATTCTGAATATATAACTTTTATTTCATAATATTAAACGCAGAGTTTTTAAAAAATTATTAAAAAGTGCATTTTTAAACCTCTCCTCGAAACACAGTGTCAAGTTGGCATTACTGAAATGGTGAATGGTGACGTCACGCGTCACACTCACCCACTGTCACCTGGTGATCGCGTGTATTGTATTGGCATTTGAAGTGATATACATTTGCGTGTATTGTGCACATATGCAATTCAATATTTCGTGTTTTTGGTTTATTTTCATACTGTTTATAGAGATTTAGATAAATAATAGTTATTGTGTTTATTGAAACACAATTTAGGCCCTCAACAATTTACGAAAAGAGCTATATTTGCGGACAATCTGCAATAAATTTTGCCTTTGAGGTTAAAGTCGTGTCGACCATATTTGACATTTAGTTTGTATTTTCAAATTATTTTTAGTAAAGGGTTTTTTATACAAGTTAATGCAACACAATCGTCATGATCAGTGTATTATAAATTCTATTCTGTATGTGTTATACATAAAACACGATGTTATATGTATTTGCAATGATTGCAAATATTTACGATGATTGATTGTTTTTATATTGCACTTTGATTAAAAACAATAACAGTAGCGGTGAAATGTGGACATTTTACCAATGTTTTTCTATATTAAAAGCAGTTAATCTTGAATAAAAAACGACTTCTAACACCTAAATGTCATAGTATTAATCGGCCATCTTCTGCCATTTTAAAACAGGGATGTTCTGCCCAAAAAAATTATTTCCCTAGATTTCGAAGTGAAATTTCCCTAGAAAATCACATTTATGCAATTACCTAGGTAGCCACCTGATTGTGTAACACTAATCCTGTTATATGTTAATTAATATGATTAATTAATTGGAAAGATATCGGAACTTGGTAAATATACTTATAATACTGTGCTTTTCCAAATAAACCACTTTTTGCTACGTGAAGTAATAATTTAAAAGTACGAATACACTCACCACTGAATTTGAAACTGAATTCCAAATTAAAAATAAACACTTTGTGAAATAAAAATCAATCGCAATCACCGAAAAAACGGAACTTAAAACATAAATAATTTTTTTTTTCAGAGGTCCCATTTATCTTTTTAGATACCTACATAGGGAACGTACCCATACTACGTGACAAACTTTTTGCACCTTTTAACCCCCCCCCCCCCCCCCCCCCCACCGTGACCAAAAACCTAAGCAACCCGCCGCTCATTTGTACCAAGCGTGGTATTTTGAAGACCCCCCCCCCCTGAACGTGTCACGTAGTATGGGTACGTTCCCTAATATCATTTTGAGTTGTCAGTGTTAAAAATAACATTGCATGTAAGTACATGAACAATAATTAAGATTCATAGGAATCCCAACAAATATATATACGTATATATATATATATAAATATAACATCAGTAATATTGTCATATGTAATAAAAAAATTGCCATAGTTCGAAATTTCCCTAGATTTTGTCCTGATTTCCCTTATCCCTAAAAAATATTTTTCTCCCCTAGATCTAGGGAAATTTCCCTCGACATAACATCACTGATTCAAAAAGACAACTTGAAAATAATAAACTATAGGTGGGTGAAGAGATCACATAAACCACCATAGATACGGTGCGTTTTTAGGAGTCCTAAAAAATTAAAACTTTGGCAATTATTTTAACTATTAAAACTAACTATAAAAATAAAAATAAAAATGCAGTTATTTAAGTTTGAAGGTCTTTATTCATTAAAAAAAATTGGACTGGAGTTCTCTATTGTGCGTAGGTATTCGAATCTTATTAATAATTATTTATAATAATTCTAGCTGAACCCGACCACGCTTCGCTGTGGCTTTGTCTGATTTTAATTATTAGAGGAGTTAACAAAAATTGTCTAGCAACTGTGCATTTTCCAAGAAGACACATTGCTTAATTGAATATTTGCTGTGACTATGCTGTAGTGTAGAATATAAGGGAAGCAAAAAAAACATTCGTAATTTTTTTTAAATTATGTATTTCTTCAGACCTTAAAGGCTTTTACAATATCACTTTATTATAGATTAGCACCTATTAGTGTCAGCAATTCTTTGTAGTTGATCATTTCTGCGTTGCAAAACGATATCGGGAGTATGAAATTCTTCTCCAACCATGACAATTCCCACCTCATTAATTTTTGGCGCATTATATCGTCTGACATGCTCACTTGCTGGTGTTTGATCAGCACTAATGATAATTTTATGGCTGTCTGATGGCATGAGATCAATTGCGTTTTTGAACATTCGAATTAAATATTTGTTATCGTGTAACATTTTTTGCAACGACTCAACAATATGCCTTTTGATTTTATTAGAGATTTTACAGCGTTCATTCAACTGATCATTTTTATCTCCCATGAAATATATTTTTAGAAATTTATGTTTATTCCTGTGAAAAGGAAGCAAAGAGCCAGCTTTATGGTAAATTTGTCCCTGAATTTTAAACGTTTTTAAATTTTAGCGCCAAATGAAGTCATCTGAAAACATGAATTGTATTTTCTAATATTTTTGAGGAGATATTTTGAATCATCAGTAATTCCTTGCAACAAATTTATCAGTTGTGCTATTGGCTGATCAATTTCAGGTAGCTTCACTTTGCCGCTCGCACAACACATTCCTTGAGTTTCTCTTTTAAATTTCATCGCTTTGCAGTGTGGACAAACTTTATCCATTTTACCGATTTGAACAAATTTACATGAGGTATTGTATTGAATATCTGGTTCGTATGAAAAAGCAATTCGATGATACGAAGCATGGTTATTCAAAAGTTGCAGTTGCATTCGTCTTCGGCGTTGATCTATTTCTTCTTGACGTTGTTGAGATGAATGTGCTGCTCGTCTTCTTCGCGCTTCTACTCGTAAGCTTTCAAGTCTTTCTTCCCCACGATTCGCCAACTCTTCTGCTCGCCTCTGAATAATTCTAACTCGATCATGTTCATTATCGTCTAAACGTTCTTGATCAGTGCGGGTTGATCTTCTCTGACGATCTATATTTGCATGTGGAGTACGACAGCCTATGTTTGAACGTGAGCGAGGCATCCCACGAATGGTGATCAACTTTGAAAAAACTTACACATCAATCAACTATAATAATAATAATAATAAATTTGGACAACTTATATAACGCTGTTATTGCGAAAAATCGCCTCAAGAGCGCTGTACAAATTAGCATGGATTTTACATTAGAATTTACTTAACTTAGGAGACTAGATAACGTATATACGTATTTCAATTTACTTAACTATGTAGGGGGCTAGTTAACCACTCGTCTTGCAGCTATCAAGCGCATGGATTGTCGGAACTGGTCACAGTTACACTTTTTTGACCCTTTGAAAATGTGTCATACATCATTCGATTCGTTAATCTGATTTTTTTGTAGGTTTTGCAAAGTTACGAACTGACATTCGGTACAATTATGAGTAAATTTAAAACGCACAGAGAAAACAAATGAGTGAAAATAGTAATATAGTTTTTTGATATAATTCTACTTTTAAATCCGATTAAATTCTTTTAATTCCTAATTGTAGGTATCATAAATTTTTGTAACTTTTAATAAAATTAAAAAAATGGCAACACTGTCTAGAACTGTCATTCCGTTGTTTACTATGACAAATTATGAGTAATTTTAAAACGCATAAAATTATCCTTTTCCCTTGGAACTTCCAAATAAAAAGTATGTATTAACGCTCTTCTGCTAAAATGCAATGTTCTGTAAAAATTTTGAGTCAATCCATCGATTACTTTCCGAGATTAGCGAACGCAAACATACGGAACCAAAATTTTTATATATATAGATTCAATCGTAATGCCTTGTGAGACGCATACCTATTTGAAATTCGCGGGTAACAGAAATAATATTAATGCTGCCGGTAAAAAATAAGGAAATCATTGCCCGGAATAAAAATCATTGACTGATTTAATTTTGTTGTAGTACCTAAACTATAGACCTAAATAACGTAAAATAAATTAGTAAATACTTTTCTTTGTACTTCAAAATCACGTATAATATTTAAGCGAGAGCCAAATTACTGCCCCTGACAGTAGCTATTGCTCCCGAACTCTGAGTGATTAATCGATATATCATTCGATCATTTTATGCATCGATAAAAATATATCGATCATGTAAATGTATCGATCATTCCATCACTACGTCTCTTCCTCCGCCTGAACGCGAATTGTCTATGATGAAAAATAGCCTCTTTTTCTATTTTCTATGCATATCTATGGATTTGTTATCTGTGGTCGGCTCTGACTGGTTTATTTATGGTCGGCTCGTTTCGTTTGGCTCATTTTTTGGCATGTCTTTTTAAATAATTGATATTAGTGATAAACATCTTCTCAATACACTAATAATTTTGTTTAAATATGTCTGAACCCGGCGGTAAAGAACCGGTGGCATTGAAGACGCCAATGGTATACGTTTGTGGAGGTAAAATTATAGAATATTTTATTGTAAACAACAATTATTGGTATCATGCTTTTCTAAGACTGTATTTTAAGTTATTTGAGTGGTGGTGATAATTAATCAATTCCAGCGCTAGTCTAAACTGCATGTCGACGGAAATGGTTTGACCTTAGGCGGATGTTCTGCCCATTAACCTCTTATTTTCTGACAGTTTGCTAATTCGAACAATAGTATGATTTTAAAGATATTTTTATCCTTATACCTCGATAATTATTTAACAAATTGATGTGCGTGTAAAACCGAAACATGCAAGCATATACATAAAAGCAATTCTTAGTTGAAATTTTATCCATTGTTGCTTGTTTCAGAGTGTCACCGAGAAAATGAAATAAAACCCAGAGACCCGATCCGTTGCAGAGAATGTGGCTACAGAATCATGTACAAGAAGAGAACAAAGCGATGTATCCTTTACAAAATTTATTTTAAATTGTGGTTTTTATGGGGCTTCATCGAAGCCAGAGCCAAGATAGCCTGTCAGATGCTGGGCATACTGTACAGGGCCTGCGGCACGGGCGTAGCCAGGTTTTAGTTTCGGGTTGGGTTCAAGAAAATAAAAATTAAAACTCGTGTCGGGGGGGGGGAGGGGTATTGTCGGATTTTTTTTTCTTTCAGAGGACCCCATTTATCTTTTTAGATACATAATATCATTTTGAGATGTTAGTGTTAAAAATAACATTCTCTTAACTCTCCTTATTTTAATATTATTGGTGTTGATATCTTAACTTTTCGTGGGGGGGTTTGAACCCCCTAAACCCCCGCCCTGGCTACGCCCATGGCCTGCGGATACTTTATCAGTACACAACTGTTGAATTGAGCGCAAGAGCGCCCCACTGTTGAATTTGGTAGCTATCTCTGGTAAATATCGGTTCGGACTGGCCACGCTTATTACGAATAATTTTTAGAGAAAAACTTTAGATTCGCCTTAATTACTATAAAAGGAAACTTTTTGGCCTTGGGGCGGCGGAAAATAATGCATTTTAATTTTCAATTGCATAAAACCAAAATTCACTTCGCGAACCGACCCAGCGAAAATCCGCGGCCGTAACTGTCACTGTTATGTTGGTATCCTTGATAAATTAACAAGAGCTAATACGACTGTAGCAGACTTCGTAGGTAAGGCGCGTAATTATGAAATTTGTCTAGCGGGCTTGTTTGTGTAACATGGTTTGTGATACAAAAGAATGTGCCCCTTTATAATGCCTACTCGCGTCAACGCAAGAAAAACATCCCAGTTTTCAAGTGGTTTAGCGGCTACGCTAGGTTTGTGTAACATGGTTTGTGATTCGCAGTATTTCATGTAGGTATCCCACGAAGTCGGCTACAGTCCATAACAGTGACAGCTACGGCCGCGGATTTTCGCTGCGTCGGTTTGCGAAGTGAATTTTGGTTTTATGCAATTGAAAATTAAAATGTATTATTTTCCGCCGCCCCAAAGCCAAAAAGTTTCCTTTTATAGTAATTAAGGCGAATCTAAAGTTTTTTTCTAAAAATTATTCGTAATAAGCGTGGCCAGTCCGAACCGATAATTACCCTATCTCTTGTCTGGAGCCCCAAAATACTTGAGAAAACCCCCGAATGGTGTAACCTCATACTCGTAATTTAAATTTTGATATAAGTATTTTCCATCGCCCCAAATGCAAATAGTTGTCTTTTACGGCATAGACGCGTGGTAAAAATCACAAAGTGGGAAGCCAAAAGGAAGGCAATTGCACTATACACGATTTCTAGTACTTATAAACTGCCTAGTAAACTGCCAGTGCGTCAAGTATGGTCATGTCTTACCAGTAAGTAAGTTGCATTTAAAAAGCGCCAAAATCCCCACATGTGTGATGAGAAAATGTTTCCATTACATGGCAAATAGTAGTAAAAGCCAAGGAATAATATTTCATTTGCAAATTACTTATTATTATCGACTATTATAAATAGTACAATTACTTTCTGCCCAAGAATTTTACGCGTCATTAGAGAATTCAAGGCCTACTGTGCAGGTCTGGATGCGCAACAGCCAAATTACAAAGTCCATGCCGTCGCTAAGTAAAATTTACTTTTTTTTAATAATAATCTAATGATTCTTTATTTACTTGCCTGCGGTAAAACAACATACAAATCAGCAGAAACAACAAATACAATAATAATCAACGCCATTTGCAAACTATCGTTGTTCGTTATAGCTATTTGACACCTCAAAATTCGACTGGTGCCCAGGCCTCCTACTTTAGTCGGCCTTGAGAAAGTATTCGACGGAACTTTTGAATTTTGAATACGAAAATGCAGCCCGCGTTCTATCTTTTGTTTCGTCCATATGCACATATTTATTTTTTATTATTATTGTACAACAGAATAATTCCATATTCTTTTAAGCGTCTATCTTTATCATACACGAATAACTTTTAAATTAAGAAATTATTGAAAATCGCTGAAAACAAAAGAGTTTTGATTAATTGCCACATTATATCTTGAGTTTGTGAGACTATGGCAAGTCTATTTATATAACGTCATTGCCTTAAGGCAGTATTTGACGGAACTTTTGAATTTTGCCGCCCGCATTCTATCTTTTATTTCGTCCACATGCACATATTCTTTAAACGTGTCCAGTGATTTCGAAAGTTTACCTAAGAAATATGTGTTAAAAGAATCGAACATTAAGAAAGGATGGTGGTAAGAACCTTTTTACGCGGTGGCTTTACTTATTACTGGGCAATTAGAGGCATTATAAGTACTGATTGTATCAAAGCTCTTCATGTACATTAGCAATCAAGTGTATCAATCGCAATAGCGTAGCAATCCTATATATAGCAAGTGTTCACTTGCTGTATATAGGATTGTGTCTGAATTTCAGACACAATGTTTATATTAACTTAAGACTCCACAAAGTTTTGATTGTTAATATTGGCTAAGTGATTGAGGACTCTAGAACAAGTGAAAGTTTGAAAAGTTCTACATTTTTGCATACCGCTGGAGAAACAGCATGGTCTGTGATAAATTAACCTCACTTAATGTATTTCTGCATTTGCAAAGCAAAATGATTATGAGTATTTCTCAAAAACAGTGTACATTTTGGAAAAATAAAGTGTGCCTAGAAACAGTTCAAAAATTACACATGTTTTTAATTAATCACTCAAAAAAAAGATGCACCATTTTGTAGAATAAATATTAGGCTTTAAAATAACGAATAATAAACATTACAATCGTGTTAATTCGCAAATATATATATATTTTAAAAAATAATGATTTTTACCTTTCATACAAAATAAAATTGCCACCCTACCTACTT
This sequence comes from Limnephilus marmoratus, assembly GCA_917880885.1. Taxonomy (NCBI): domain Eukaryota; kingdom Metazoa; phylum Arthropoda; class Insecta; order Trichoptera; family Limnephilidae; genus Limnephilus; species Limnephilus marmoratus. The sequence continues at coordinate 17,037,934 of OU862910.1, read as the reverse complement.
CATGTGTTTATACTTCATAAAATGCGATAATAACGTTATAATATATGAATTTTTGTAAGTTTTAGAGTCTTAATTAAACGTAGTTTCTGTACAAAGTATTTTTTTATGGGGTTTCATAGTAAATTAATAATTTATGCACAAAAATTAAAATGAGACAAAGTCATTTACTTTTTAGTTACTACTCTTTAGTTACGTTTTATTTCTACTTCCACCGTAATTTCTGAACCCATTTGTTAAATTTTACAAGGGCAACACTAGCTTTTTTCTGGTTGGTTATTGGTCTGACGTCTCCGCCATAACATTAATTGTTTAAATCAGTAACAACGTGTTTCTTTAGTGGGACTACAATTTCGTAACAGGAAATATTAAAGCCTTTTTTGACAAAACGGTAAGACTTTTTTTAATCATCTTTTTGTAATACGTGCGGTATGAATATCGCTAAGCTTACATATTTACAGTTTTAAATTTTATCAAACCATTGACTTTTTATAAACCCATTTTGTCTAATTCTTCTTACAATTTCGTAACTTTTATTAGGAATTTCGTAACGTAACGAAAAAGTACAATATAAAGCTGAGTGTATACAGTTACAAACTGATTTTTATTTTATTTATTATAAAGACATAGTAATACAATATGACAGAAAAAATTAAAATATTTTATCGAAAAAAGAAAAGTCCAAATAAACTATTTTAAGTAGTTTGTCAATGGATGCTTTTACTTTGAAGATATAAATAAACTTGTTTTATTTTATTATGCAGTTAGAATTTTTTGTGTCAGAGTCTAATACAAATTATTTCTTTCGGCCAGCCAATTCTTCAACATAATATTTGTTTTACCATTTGTACATGTTCTAATTTCGGTTAGTAACATATTTAAGCAATTAGGTATCATGTAGTCCAGCGTTATTTTTCCATATTTGTTTAAATCCTCAGGTTAAGAATACTACATTGTAAGTGTGTCTGTAAGTATGTAAGTTGCCCCTTTCAAATTGAAAGCATTTTTATGAATTAGTGCCTCAAGCTTTTATAAAATCTTATTTAAATAAAAAAAAAATATTATTTACTCTTATAATCCCGGCTATAGGATTACTTTTTTAAGGAGTTTTACTTAGCGTAGGGAGTGTGGCGAACCCATCGCTCAGGGAGTGGAAAACACAAACCTGCAATAGCCATCCCAAGCCAAGGTGTGAGCTACCGTGCTCAGGCTGAATGTCCTGGGGAACAGCGTCACGAACGGTGCCTCCGAGAAACAAGGTCGCATCTCGGAGTATTTAGACCTCACTCCAGCACTCAGGGCTCTGCTGGAGTGGACCTTCTATTTCCCTGGTAACTCGTGGGACAAAAAAAAATTGGACCATTCGAAAACTAGGGGCCTTTTGGGAACCTAGGAATGCTGAGGCCACCTCTGTGGATTACCTTCCTGGGGCCGTAAGAGGAACCAAGAGGAGAAACCGTGGAGAGGTGAGCTGAGGCCACCTCCATGAACTCTTCCCTTGTGGGGCCTTCAAGGAACCAAGGGGAAGGGCACCCTTCCAGCGCGGGGCCTTTGTGGAACCAAGGAGGAGTGAAGTGGAGAGATAATGTCCTCTTCCCATGTGGGGCCTTCGAGGAACCATGTAGGAGTGAAGAGGAGAAATGAGGCCAGCACTCAGGGCTCTGCTGGAGTGGACCTTCTATTTCCCTGGTAACTCGTGGGACAAAAAAATTGGACCATTCGAAAACTAGGGGCCTTTTGGGAACCTAGGAATGCCGAGGCCACCTCTGTGGATTTCCTTCTTGGGGCCGTAGGAGGAACTAAGAGGAGAAACCGTGGAGAGGTGAGCTGAGGCCACCTCCATGAACTCTTCCCTTGTGGGGCCTTCAAGGAACCAAGGGGAAGGGCACCCTTCCAGCGCGGGGCCTTTGTGGAACCAAGGAGGAGTGAAGTGGAGAGATAATGTCCTCTTCCCATGTGGGGCCTTCGAGGAACCATGTAGGAGTGAAGAGGAGAAATGAGGCCATCTTGGTGAACTCTTCCTCTGTGGGGCCTTAGAGGAACCAAGGAGGAGAGATGAAGTTCTCTTCCCTCCTGGGGCCCTCGGGGAACCAAGGTGGAGTGGACTCTTCCCTTGTGGGGCCTTTAGGAAACCAAGGGGAGGTGGACTCTCCATCGTGGAGCCTTCGGGGAACTAAGGAGTGGAGAGGAGAGATGAGCCCTCTTCCGTCATGGGGCCTTCAGGGAACCAAGAAGGAGTGAAGAGGGGAAATGAGACCTGGGAAGACACATTGTCGGACCAGAAGATATAGCTTCATTTCGAATGACAATCCTGGTGAACTTTATAAAAGGGACTGGGTTACTGTCAAAGGAATGAGGTAAAATGGGAGATAGTACAATGGGTCTATGGCCTAAGTGCTCTCGGGAACTATATATATGTAAACCGTCTCCGATTATTTAAAACAAAAAAAAAAAAAAAGGAGTTTTAGGAATTTTAGGAATAAAATGCCCCCAAAAACTAATGCCGGAAGGCAAAAAGCTTCTTAGAAGATTATTAGAAGATATATTTTAATTTTTTTAAACTTTATGAGTAAAATCTCAAATTAATCATTCATCCTAGACTTGCAGAAAAGTCAATAGATGTCGCGTATTAAAAATAAAATGGATAAAAAAAAATTATCCAGATACTATCTAGATTGCATTTAGTTCGAGTTGAATCTTGCAATCATATATAAAGATAGCAGCCAATAATATGTGCGGTAAGAAAATGAAGATAATGTTGGTAGTTCTTAGTCGAAGTATGATACAGTTAAAAGTGACCGAATTTAATATGGGTTCCATAGCTCAATCGGTAGAGCTCTTACCATGTAAGCAAAGGGTCCTGGGTTCGTGTCCCAGCGGAGCCAATATCTTTTCTGATTTTTCTGTCTCAGATTTTCGATTGAGTTTCGCTAATATTGTCTTCATTTAATTAAAGATTATTAGAAGTTTCTTAGAAGAAACTTTACCAAATGTATCCATGGCAGAAAAAGATAAGGTAAAAAAATTGCTAAATTTAATTACAGATTCTTTAACTCGTTGAATGCCGGGGTATGCCAGCAAAAAGCACCACCAATCAAAACGCGGCATTATGACACCACGTGACATTTCGTGTCTCGCGATTCTGACACTGTCCTTGAGAAATTTAGAACAATAGAAAGGTCAAAACCGCAGTTAAAGGAATTTTTCCCGCGCATGCGCAAGAACTGCGCACGTTCCATAAATCATTAATATAAATTATATGGAGTGACCAGACGCATTGCGGTTTTCTCTATGGTAAAGAGCGATAATAGAGCAAGCGATTCAGACCGTGTTCTTCATACACTTTCTTTATACATAAGGGTCAAAATCGCGTGTAAAGTCTCATGATACGCCGGCGCACGAGCGGCACCTGAGCGGTTAAAGACAGAGTTTAATAAAATAGATCCCAGAGAAAAGAAAGTACTAAAAAAGTAGCTACAAACCAAATTGTAAATAAACACAAATTAAAAATAGCTATTTCGATAGTGATTCAAATTAATAAATTTTTAAATGTTTTAAACAGTGCCTGTTCTTTAATTTCTAAAGATTAGTTGAATATTGTGTTAGGTACTTAAAATTGGAAGCTGATAATTTTATTAAAAAAACATTAATTAATACTCATTAATTATTATTTTAAACCCTTGCACTTACAAACCCCTACAACAAGTATTTGGGTCGTGAGTTTATGTATGTTTGTAGTGTATACAATAAATAAAAAAGTAAAGGATAATTACGTACATTTAAAAAAGACAATATTTTTTTAAATAAATAAATAATAAAAAATAAATTTAAAAATTTTGTTTTGTATATAACAAGCTTTATGTTTACTATTTAGTTACATCTTAGGACTATTTCGTAACAACCTTTTCGTTACGTACATTTATTTTGAGAAATACTCTTATAAGAGTGCTGGAAAGCCATTTATTTACATAACACTAACAGACTCGGCCACACGTTGCTGTGGCTAACGAAACACAATGCCAATACCCAATCTTTATAAAATCCACACCACCCGCTTGCCAGCTGCCCGCTGCCTGAATTGAATTTCTCTATTATAATAAGCATGTATTATACATATAAACCTTCCTCTTGAATCACTCTATTATCTATTGGTGAAAACCGCATGAAAATGTGTTGCTCAGTTTAAGATTTAAGCGCACATACATTTTGAGCGACTTCATTTTATACTATGTAATGACTATGTAGTAGATACTCTCAGTATCACCCTGGTGAAAAACCACTACATTGAGAGGAAAAATTGTTTGAAATGGCCTTAGACTTGTTTGATGACCAGCTCTGAGTAGCTAGGTACTTCTCAATCACAACATACCCCAATTGGAGGTGCAATAGTTCCATTGGCTCCAGACAGGTAGGAGCAGTCGGGATTTAAAACTATATATTTTGCAAGCATAATAAAATTATATGTTTATCTAAATTGTACACTTAGTAATTTTTTTCTATATTATTAATTTGTACATTGTAGTAATTGTTTCCTTAACACAGATTTACAGTGGTTGTGTTTGATGCCAGGTAATGAGGACGTTCCGGAGAAGAAACAAAAAACATTTTATCAAATTAGTCTTTTATTTTGTAATCTTATAAAATATGAATACATTTAACCAATAAATAAGTATAAGTAAAACCTGCGACTTTTCATGTCTTATAAAACAAAACATTTATTATTTCAAGTTATCTACGTGATATGGAAGACTGGCACACTTTAAGGTTGTAAATGTCACCGTTCAAACTATTGGAAAACTGATATGCCAATATTCACTGCATCAGCATTACTTGTCAAAGAATATGCTTATAAAAAATACAATTTCAATGGTATCATTCAAATAAGAAGAACATCATATAACAACTATGCTATTTCTGATTATGTTAGCGTGATATTTCATGGGTGCGATACACCAGTGACCGTAAACACTTACCCCGCGGTAGCCTGGAAGCATTATGGAAGCATCGCTCACACATTACCGCGTTTTGGCAACAAACACCTTAGCCTTACAACAAACATTATAATCTTTATTATACAAATAATATAACTTACAATTTATAGATATCAACAAAAGTATGGTTTGTACACATTTAAACATAAATATTATGTCCACCTCGAGAATAGAAAAGACCAGAATGAATATGGTAGCCCAGCAGGCCACTCAGCCATTAGGTACAATGAATACGGTAGCCCACCAGGTTACTTGGCCATTAGGTACAATGAATATGGTAGCCCACCAGGCCACTTAGCCATTAGGTACAATTTGGTATCTTTTGTTCAGTGACATGATTGCACATTATATAAGACTACTTAACTTAATTTTGGCACTAAGTATCTGTGGCACTATATTTAACATTTGTTTCATCAGTACTATCACTATCATTAACAGTTTTACTTTCACAGTCCATGGAGACATGCACGGATTGCGGACTAGACGGTTCATCTTCATCTGAGGAGTCGGCGCCGGGAGGGAGCAGCGGAGGGGCCATGGTCACCGGGTCCCACTTCTCCAGCTTAGTGGGGTCTTTCTCGTGAAGTTTCTGAGCCAGAATTTGCAAACTCGCTAAAGAATTGTCACAATCCGTTGTATCAATATCCGTTAAGCTGACCCCAGCCCTCTCGATCTCCGCAAACGTGCCAAAAGGCAGCTTCCCCAAACACTCCAATCTCATGACGTGCATCTTACTCCTAAGGTGTTTAGCTAAATGGCCGTGGATTCTAAATGCTATTTTACAATCGGAACACTTAAAGGGCCTGGGGTTGGTAGTCGTGGCTGCCCCAAATGTGGAAGTCATGGATACTTTATTGTGATGTGAACCGGATCGTTCGTGCTTTTGTAAATGTCCACGAGTCCGAAAACTAACTGCACAAGCACTACAGCGGAACGGCCGTTCCATATAATGAATGTTGATATGCAGACGTAGTTGCGATGGCTTGGAGAATGTTTTGTTGCACACAACACAAACTGATCTTCCATCTTCTGTCAGGTGACCTTTAGCGAAAGCGGCCACTGATGAACACTCCGATGGATTAGTCAATTTGAATCCTACACCTCCTGCTTCTACCACAACTTTTCTAGCAACACCGATATGGTCTGAAGAAATTTTTGCCACTTCGGAATCCTTTTCATTTGCATTGACTTCATCTGTGCTCACAATCACTGAACCCATTTCCCCATTGGTCTTTTCTGGTCTGTTTTCAGAAATAGCTTTATTCAATTGGGTTTCAGGGATGTCATTTGTTTTACCACTCACTACTTTTAAATATTCGGAAGCTACAAATTTAGCATTCTCTGTACTAGTGGAAATCTCAGAAACTGGATTTGAAGGACTTGCGGGTCTTGGGGCTGTCGCAACTTGAACTACAGTTTGTACACCTGAGTTATTATTTGGTGAAACTTGAGAAGGTGTATTGATTACGATTGGGCTATTTTCTTTGACCAGATTTGTTTTCAAGAGCGGGCCCTGGCTAGAATTATCTTTTGGCACCATAGTTTTAACATCATTTTTAACACTACTGACTTCAACCTGTCGCGTCTGTGCAATTGTATATTGGCTTTGTTTCATTTTCGAGTCTTGTAAAGCCTTTTCCGTTAGGTAAGCCTGCAGCATGGGTTCATCATCATCTCTCCATTCATTATTGCGCTGCGGAGTTTTGGCTGAGCTTTGAACCAGAGATGCTAACAAATCTCGTTCTCCTACAGGAGTGAGGATATCGGCTGCGGGGTACCGGGGACTCCAATCTATTCTCTCGGACTCCTTGGTATCGCTTTTACTGAGATCCATGGGTTCACTCAAGTCTATAGGGTGCCACAGTTGGTTAGTTTGTCTACCATTTCTAGGGGGCTTTTCCACTTTAAAAGGCGTTGCTTGAATAGAAGTCTGTCTTCGGATGACTGATAGATTGGATGGAAGAGGAGATTCTGCCGTTGAAGTGTGCTCTGACACCATGCCTTCAGATGGAGATGAAGGTTGGCTGTGGCTGTGGTTAGGGGTGTAGGGGTAGGTAGTGGGGCGGGCGGTGGACAGGAGCCCGGGAGCCGGCTGCCCTCCCCACAGGGACAGCAGGCAGTGGGCGGCCTCGTGATCCATACGGGACTTCCATGAATCAGTATCTGATAAAGAAGAAGATGATATATAAAATAAGCACACAATCAATTACTAAAACTCATTATAATATGTAATAATATTTTGGTGATTACACTCACCACTGGATTCAGTTTCTCCTTCGTTTCCATCATCCTCAGAATCAGAATCCTCGTCTGTTTCTCCCATTCCCTGAGAACCATCTCCACCGTCTCCCATCTCGCTACCCTCTGCTTCCTCCAGAGGACTGATGCCCAATTCTACACATTTCTTGTAATGGGCCTTACTCTTCATGTGTTTGGTTAGATTCCCCTTTGTTTTGAAACTGTAAGAAGAAAATAATGATTAAATTTACATCAAGCAGGAAGACGTGGCGAAGCTGATCTTTTGAAAAATGCAAAAAAAGTGATAACGGGAAACAAAGGACATTAAATTAGATATAATTAATAATAATATTATTTAATTCTTCACTTTTTTTTCTTGCTTAAGTGGAATTTTAAAGATAATTTGAATCTGAAACTCCTGCTAAATATGGAGGCGGAAAACTGAAAAAATCGAACTAATATCTATGAGAATCAAAGTGTTGACGAATATCTACAGCTCAAACTGTTGATTAATATCTATGAGAACCAAAGTGTTGACGAATATCTATAGCACTGGCAGAGGTTGGATTTGCAATTATGTACAGCATATTGGAATAACGTAATATTACGTATGCAGTTTAAAAAACTTAATTTATGTACATATGTATGTAAAAATCCCTAATATCGGACTATTGGACACATTTAGCTATTAGTCCAACCTACGCTCTGTAGATATTAGTTCAACCTACGCTCTGTAGATATTAGTCAACACTCTGAAGTTCGTAGATATTAGTTCAACATATGAGCTGTAGATATTCGTCCGACATACAGGCTGTAGATATTAGTATCTGGAGTCCTAAATATAGCATTGACCTTCCGTGATTATGTCACTAATGGATTCATACATATTGATTTTTTGTGATGTTTTGTTTTTAAGCAAATAAACATTACAGTGTACTGCATTCTACGCGATCATGCAACATTCTGTGTATGCACTAGTAAAAATGTTTTCTAAAGCGTACCTGAAAGCACAATGTTTGCATGTGAACGGTCTCACATCGGTGTGAGTCCTGATGTGTTTTTTGAGCATTGAAGGTTTCTTGCAGCGAATTCCGCACTCGGAGCAAACATAGCGCCCCCGTCCTCGTCCTCGTACATAAGTATACTCCTCATTGCTTTCAAAACCCCCTTTAAGACTTTTGACAGTCTTGTTGCTAATTACAGTCATGTCACCATTCATTGTTTTTGCTTCATCAGTGCCATCCGTTTCAGAGTTGGTGGGTTCCTGAAAAATTATGTAAACAATATTACATTCAAGCAATGATAATGCTAAGTTATCGTGGTATAAGATATTATTTCTGTAATTAAATCAATTAAATAATCTTGGAGCCATAAAATGCTCCTTTGATAAAAATGTTTATTTTTCCTCTTATCATTCCAAAAATGTACTAAATTAAGCTCTGTGTTTAAAATTCAGAATCTGAACATTGTAAATCTTGAATAACAATGTATTTTTAGCCTGTTAAAACTGCACACTGATACATATAGCAAATAATCTAAAGACATTTGTTTATATGCGACCAGAGGAGGTGTATTTCATACCTGTTGTTTGGCTACTGTGACACTCCATTGGGAAGAATGAGTCATCAAATGATCTTGTTTGATGTTGGCGACCGTGGTAGTCTGCGGGCGGTGGCGAGAGTCGTAGAAAGACATGGCCTTCCCGGGTGCGAGGCCCAGAGGATTCGGCGTTGATTCTGAACAAACCTAAAATAAATTGTTATTAGTTATAATTAGCCAATTTTGTAAAGTACCATTTATGTGAAATATCACCTCAAAGAATATTGAGTTCTGACACCCAATTTGACACCGAATTTTTACATTATTAACTAATAAGACAGGTGTATTATGAATATCTCACCTGCCAATTGCTGTACATTGAGAGAGAATGTTGATTTGGGACGTAGGTGGGTTGAGGCCTGTTCAGCGTGCAGTAATATACTTTAGTGGAGCATTTCAGTCCTAGATATGTGTAGGCATGTCCATTCAAGTACAGCTGCCCATAGGCTTTGGCAGGGCGAGGAGTTTCTGGTGATATAAGAGGCAAAGTGTTGGCGTTTGGAGTAATACCGTGGTGCCTTTTAGGTGTGAATGTACCAGGTTTCAATGGTAAAGAAGAAGGTCTCAAGAATTTGGGTCTCTCACTTGGTATTTTTGAACCTCCCACAGCAGCGGTTTCACTTTTCTTAAAATAAGACGTTTCAGATCTCTCTGACGTTTTCGTGCACATAGATGTGTCCTCTGCCTTCAATGATCTCGCACTACCACCGACCTTTATTCCATCCGAAACACAGACATCCATAGACTTGTTTAATATTTCACATTTGGAAATTAGATTTTCAAAATTAAACTGTTTACTCGTTTCTGCTTTGACGGGGGTTTTCTTATCTTTCTCGACCAATTTTACAAAGTTTTCTTTTTGATTCAATTCTAAATTGTATTCATCCTTCTGTTTAGTTTTACCAATTATTTTATTGAAAGCAGCAGGCTTAGAACTGTTGTTTATTAATAAATCTTTATTGTCTCTCGGCGATTCACAAAAACCCGGTGAACTTTTCTGCAAAATTTCTGTATTTCTTCTTAGAAGTTCATCAATTTTATTTTGTGTAGAATTTAGTTTTGGAAAGCCGGGTTCTTCAGTCTTGGTGTATTTCACATTTGTGGGAGAGGAGTTTTCACAAATTATTTTAATTGTCGGTATGGGCAATTTAGAGATAGCACTAGTTAATCCCGTTGAACTGATTGGTTTCCACGGTAAATCTTTAACTTCAGTAATGGGACTATGTAGTAAATTATTATTAGCGGTTTTATATTTTGGTGAAGGCATAAATTTTAAATTGAATTCTGGCTCCGAGCTCGAGTATTTACTCACTTTCGATTTTTCATAACTATTTTCGCTTCTGGGAGAAAGTTCTTGGCCACTGTTTAGAGCTTGGATGGACTTGGCCATGCTGAAGGACATCTTCTGAGAAGAAGGTACGTACAGAGAATTGGGGCCCGGCATACCCGGAACATATGGAATAAGCTTTCCACCGTGTAGTATGGTAGAGGCTCCACTGGGAGAGGCAGCAGGACTGAGGGGGGGTAATGTTAGAGGATTGTATCCCGAGATAGGACCAATGGGAGGAAACTGGAATTTAGACATATTAGGAGCTGGAATACCGGCAACACTCAAGTTAGGAGTAGAAATATTTGGAGTGATGGATACCAGCATTCTAGGAGTTTGGGGATGTGGTGAAGGAAGAGGTTCTTTAGGGGTGGGTGGATTGTGGACAATGGTTCCACCGGAGTGCAAGCCGGATCTCACAACGATGCTGCTAGTTTCTGGTCCTTGTGGTTTTGGAGAGGCTTTACTTTGTGATATCATGGTTGGAGATTGTTGGGATGTTGATGGCTCTATTCTCATGGTAGTAGAGCCTCCAGTATTATCCACTATTTTCACCTCTCCTCCAAACATCTGCAACGACGTCGAGTTTTGACGCATCGGTGACAAAGATAATTCTTCGAGAGATCTCAATGTTGTTGGAGTTTCTGTACAACGAATTTTAGCTGGCGGACTATATAAATCTGATCTTTCTAAGCTTTCTTCACTTTTCGATACCGAGCATAAGCTTTCAGCAGAGCTGGATTCTTCTCTCCTTCTGAAGGTGTTGGATTTAATATTATCTGTTAAAAAGAAGGAGGATGATCTAGGAATATCAGAGTTTCTGTGAGTATCAATGAGACGAGTATTTCCGAGCAGCGGGCCCGGTGAAGGTAGGGGTGCAGATATCTCGTTGCTATCTGTTTTGAATATAACGAGGTTTTCTGGTTTATGTAGGCTTCTGGTCGGAGTCTTCAGTGTGGAACTGGCGAGCTTGGCTAATGTATTAGGATTGTAGGTTTCTGGTAAAGTCACATGAATGGAATTGCTTCTCATATAACTGTGCTCAGGTTTCAGCTTGAATGATTGACCTTTGCAATAATAAAGTCTATGGATTTCTAAATTATCAGCACTCCTATAAGGAATCTGGCATAATGGGCAAATATATAAGGTTTCTGAAGCGTCATATGTTTCACTGGTCACAGGCATCAGTCCTGTTGCTTGAGCACGAGCTTTTAGCAAGAGATCCTTAATGATGGATCCTTCTGGATTTAGGGGATGTTGGTTTGCTTTAGAAGATAATGCGTCTGGCTGGGCAAAACTTTCCGAGTAACATCTTTTTCTATGAGCGGCCTCCACACTTTCAGAGTTCTTTGTAAGATTAAGTGGTTGATTATCACTTTTCAAAGACTCTATAGAATTTGCGGCAACTTCGTTAGAAGACGTTTTTTGACTAATACTGTTAATATACTTTCTATGTAAAGGAGAATCTAAGGTATCAACTATGGCTTCATTATCTGATATAATTTTTGAGATATGTCTGTTTAATAATTCTGCGCTTGCCACCAAAGCACTCCTGGGCGTTTCTTCATCTTCTTGATAAAAAGTAGCTTTATGAAATTTTGGCTTGTATATTGTTTTTGGTCTTGAATCAGTCTGCGATCCGGCCTGGCTCGGGGGGGACACGCATTCGGGCGCCGATGTTTCAGAAAAACAGTTGTCGTTTAATCCTGAAGCATCTCCGATGGCGGGCTTATCCGAAGTCCAGGAGACGGAATCCAATCTGGGTGTATGGTTTCCATTGGCTATATCAGTTTCCGAACCCAGAGACCAGTCCTCCTCTATGCTGGGTGTATCTTCAGACCCTTGGAGTCGTAATGCGTGAGATCTTGATCGATGGTGTTTGTAGAGGTTGGATTTAGTCTTAAAAGCAAAGCCGCAAGGAACACAAGGATAAGGACGCTCATTGGTATGAGCGCGGATATGTTTCTGTAGAACTGACGGTTTGGCACAACTCAACTTGCAGTAAGGACACACGTGGCGGCCATTTCCAGCCCCGCTCGACGTGTCCTTCATGCTGATGTCGCACGACTCCTGGAACTCTCCTGTTCCCAGCATTTTGCTCTCCATCGAGTTGGAATTGCTCACCGCCACCTCGTGATTGAAGCAGTCAGCTTTTCCATCCCTCGCTGCACTTTGTTTATCACTAAAGTCCCTAATATTAATTTGTACATTATTTTCTGACTCATTCCGCGAGATGCTTAATTTATTAGTATTTGCCACAAACACACTTGGAGGATATTGGTAGAGGCTTTCTACCTCCGCGGGCCTCCTACCCGAAGGAGCTTCTTGCAAGGAAGATAGATGAGATGTACTTTGGTGGTTGGAAGCATTCTGGATGAATGTCCTACCGAGATCGGCATCCACTTGGAGGATGACTGGCTGTACCACAGTGGCCATCTTCTTGAACTTCTTGTGTAAATATCTGCTGTCATTGTTGTTCAAACTGTGGAATTCTTCCCTCGGCTTTTCCAGGAGCACGGAACTCGGATTGGGCTTCATGTTTTCTGAAAAACAAAAAAAAAATAGTTGTGAATTTTTATCTAACAAACTTTTTATAATGATATCCAGATGCTGAAAATATATTCATTTCCAAAAGTTCAAAGAGCAAAAAAAATTATCAGATAAAGAAATAAAAAATTGATAAAAAATAGAAACAAACGTTTTAAAGGACACGGCGCGCGATGCGACTACGTGCGACGAGCACCAATTTGTAACTCTGAATCTGATCTGAAGTAGTGAAGCTGGTAAAAGAAAACACTGACAGAAGGTACCTAGTATTAGTATGCACCGCACACACACATACACACACACTGATCAGATGGAGGCGACAGCGGCGGGCGGCGGGAGACCCGACTGAGTCTGTATTTTGTATAATATAATAGGTATATATTGAGATTGTGTGTTGTATATTACGGTGGTACAATAATAGTGGTGACGTGGGCGCGAGCGGCGCCTTATCAATTCAGGGAATATCGCGCCGTTTTCCCGAACATCGCCAACAGACTGTTGCTTTGCTCTTGTTCGCTTCTTGTGTCATCGCCGCTCGATTTGCTATATCTATACGATTATATATCTGCTTATTCTGTTTCTTATCTGATGGCCTGATAGGAAGTCACTACTTTATCAAAACAACATTCAGAGGGTGAAAGAAGATGAACGACGATAAAAGAACGGCAAAAATTAAAGCAATACACTATTTTATCACATTGCAAAATATGTTGGCTAGCGTTAGATAATTTAGTAGAATGTGGGTAGTTATCTGTATATCGGTTCATTTCTAGTCAGACCGTAATATGAAATTTCAGTTTTTCACGTAGTGTCGGATTCGTAATGCTGATAAGTGAATTCCATGTTTGGGTACAGACAACAGACGTATGGCCAGCTTCAGATAGATTCTATAATAATTAAATACTTAATTATCATTATCGACGACAATCATGCGAAACTAATTGCAAGATTGCTAAAACCGCAACTTAATATAAAATCGGAAAAGTATGTAGATATAGCTGAGTGTAGGAATAATTCACATGATTCAAATAATATCTTTACATTTATAAGGTAATGGTGTACAGAAGGTCTAACATCTAACCATACGGTATAACTATCTAACACGATAATATGCCCATATTATTACTTAGAGACACAATACAGAATAATATTATATTATGTACTTAGAAACAACACCATAGATCAGAGGTCGACAACATCCATCAGCGAGCGCCAACCGCCAACGCACAAGTAGTGTAAAAACAATAATATTGCGCGCCAACCGACAGAAAAGAAAAATAAATATTAATGCTGTTCCGTCCTTCACGGCGTCAGTCGAGTGGATAAAAAAAGCAAACAGGTGAACATGGCAGTGGACAGTCGTAAATAAGAGCGGATATACTTAATTAGAATATCTACCTGTTGGAGCTTTTTCACAACAAAAATGTTATATGTATTTATAATTTTTTGTAGGTAAGTACCTATAGCTTTTTTGAGCATATCCTTCACTGTCCAATGTTACGTTATAATAAGAACATGTTAATCAATTATTTGAATAGGTAAGTGCGTTCATATATTAAGCTGGGGACAATTTGAATTGGAAATTAGATATACCTAATAATTTAGGCATAAATTTATTTCACGGCTTTTAACAAGCAATTTGAGCAAATACCTCATTGTCAAATGCTACGATGCAACAAGAACCAGTCAACTGATTTAAATGTCCGTAAGTGTGCGCATGTACCTGCATGCTTGGGTTTGGGTAGGTCTAATGTTACGTTGTAATAAGAACAGGTTAGGTAAGAGTACCTAGGTAAGTGCTTTCATTTACCTATTGTACTGGAGTCGTAATGAAGTAGAAATTATAAGCAATATTTTAGGTGTATTTAATTCACAGCTTTTAACATGCAAATTTGAGCAAATACCTCATTGTCAAATGCTACGATACAATAAGAATCAGTCAACTGATTTAAATATCCGTATACGGTAAGTGTGCGCATGTACCTGCATGCTTGGGTTTGGGTAGATCTAATGTTACGTTGTAATAAGAACAGGTTAGGTAAGAGTACCTAGGTAAGTGCTTTCATTTGCCTATTGTACTGGGGTCGTAATGAAGTAGAAATTATAAGCAATATTTTAGGTGTATTTAATTCACAGCTTTTAACAAGCAAATTTGAGCAAATACCTCATTGTCAAATGCTACGATGCAATAAGAACCAGTCAACTGATTTAAATGTCCGTAAGTGTGCGCATGTACCTGCATGCTTGGGTTTAGGTAGATCTAATGTTACGTTGTAATAAGAACAAGTTAATCAATTATTTGAGTAGGTAAGTGCTTTCATATACCTATTGTACTGGGGTCGTAATGAAGTATTTAATACACGGCTATTAACAAGCAAATTTGAGCAAATACCTCATTGTCAAATGCTACGATGCAACAAGAACCAGTCAACTGACTTAAATATTCGTGTAAGGTAAGTGTGCGCATATACATGCATGGGTAGGTACCCATTGGACTGAAATAGTGATGAAAGTAGACGAAATAGCATTACGTGAGGTAATGTATTTCGATAAGTGTCAAAAAAATTCGCACACTGCTGCTAACTGATAGGTCTATAGAACAATTTAGGTAAGCGGTACATCTTT
The DNA here is from genome assembly GCA_917880885.1 of Limnephilus marmoratus. Classification (NCBI taxonomy): domain Eukaryota; kingdom Metazoa; phylum Arthropoda; class Insecta; order Trichoptera; family Limnephilidae; genus Limnephilus; species Limnephilus marmoratus. Next base: position 17,022,610 of record OU862910.1, on the reverse strand, counting down.
TGTGAGCAAACTTCTCACTGTCCAATGTTACGATGCAATAAAAACAAGTCATTATGTGTGTTGGGACAATTCCACTGACAGTTGGCCCACGGCGCACTTGAATACAACATGCAGTCGGTTTAGGGAAAATAATATGCTGCAATTAAGTGTCCCAGAAGGGTTGTGCAAAGAGGATGTACCGCTGAATAACAAAAGTATAAAATATGTTTTTATTCAAATGCATCAAGGATAAAACTACTTGTCTACACATTGTATACCAGCGAATAATTACAAAAATCGATTTTGTAAATAAAGTATACCAACTTATAATGAAAGGTATTTTTGCTGTCGATTTTAGGTTTGAAATTAGTAAATAATACAAAAAAAATATAATTTCGGGGGACCAACTGTCGAGGGACCAACTGTCAGGTCATCGCTTATATAAGTGTGTTTGTGCCTACACATTGGACTAGGGATGTAATGAAAGTAGACGAAATAGTATCCGCGCATCAGCGCTCAAAAAGAAGAAAATGGAGAGATATGTAATTACGAATGTTAGAGGAGCGCACTAATATTTAAAGCAATAAAATCGATGCGAAAATTGCGAAAATGTTTAATAAAACACGACTCGTTTAAAATAGAGCAAAAATCTCGTAGAATGTATCTTAAGTATCATTTAAATAAACATTGTGATTTTTTTCACAACTATAATGTAACCTGTAAAATAACAGAAACAAACGTGTTTATAATAATTTTCGGAGCATACTTTGCGATTTTTTTCTATCGAGGGAATTTTATATAATTTGCGTTTCGGCGTGGAACGCGTCTAGATATTATCTTCAAAAATAACATATTTTTTAAGAGCTTAAAAACTTTTAATGTTAAAGAGATAATGTAAGAAATCGGTAGAAATTCGGATAGTGGCGCCTTAAGTGAATTAATTTATTTGTTTGGACTTTTTAGAAATAAATATACTTAACATATTTTATTATGTATGAGCAAACCCCTCGTTGTCCAATGTTACGATGCAATAAGAATAAGTCAACCAATTTATATCTGCTTACGTGTGTGCGTCTAGCCATTGGACCGGGGACGTAATGGAACTAGACGAAGAAGTATTACGTGAATTAATTTAGGTAAGTTTGAATTCGCGCACCGCTGGTCCCGACGCGCCGAGATGGGCGGAGTGGGGAGGGGGCGAGGGGGGCGCGCAGCGGGGCTTTCATTTCCTAGAACGAGTCATGTTTTCCGAGAAGTGCCCCCCGCCCCGCCACCCTCCCGCCGCAGCCCGCGATCACAACACTCGCCGACCCAACGGGCGCGGATACATTCAGCGGAGTAGGTATGGGGAGTGCCGCGATTTGAGGTGATAATGCACTTAGCGAAGAAACGTCAGCAGCGATGATTATTAAACGTGTTTTAGGTATTGCGGTTTTACCTACATAGATTGCTGCTTGCCTACTAACTCATAATTGACTGGTATGAGGTATGCCCGTCATGAGACGTTGTGACCGTTACCATAATTCATATTGTCAGTAATTGTAATACACTAGCTGACCCGGCCACGCGTTGCTGTGGCTAATAAAACACAACGTCATCTACTGGATGGTTATCCAATCTTTATAACTACCGACGTCTTTGAGTTTATCGCGAAGAGACAGTCAGATGCCGCGGAGGACTTTAATTTATAATACGTAGAGATGGTGTAAAAGATTATAATAATGTTCATGAAATGCTTGGGGTAACTAACGTATTTAAGTTAATAAGGATTTACTGTATCCGTCTAAACAACTCTTCTATTACCGCAATGTGACCAATTTTTTAGAATACAGAATGGGTATAGTAAGCTATCCGTAAAAGATAGATATATGCCTTCGCGGACTTTTTTGTAGATCTATAAAAGAGGAATATCCCACCATGAATTGTTTTGTTATATCCCAAAAGGATTAGGCAGCTTTTTCGATGAAAGCTACCAGGCGGCTTGACTTTTTCCGACACTTTATGTTTCAACCAATTTACACAAATCCTTGACAAATTACATACCTAAACCTTCCTCGCGAAACACTCTATCTATTGGTGAAAACCGCATGAAAATCCGTTCAGTAGTTTTCGAGTTTATCGTGAACAGACAGACAGACGATGCGGGGGACTTTAATTTATAATATATGTAGAGATTTAAACAATAACAAAGGACCATGATCTAATTTCATATAATTTAATAAGTACTAGGTATAAATCATAAAATCAAAGATTTTTCAGCGTACACGGCAAAATTCGAAATTGACTCATTAGTTTACCTGAAATTAGGAACTGAAAATTATAATCTAATATATAAAATTCTCGTGTCACGGTGTTTGTTGCCATACTCCTCCGAAACGGCTGGACCAATTTTGATGAAATTTTGTGTGCTTATCTGGTAGGTCTGAGAATCGACGAACATCTATTTTTCATACCCCTAAAAGTAAAGGGTGTTCCACTCCGAAGAAAATTATTTTCCCCATACATTTTGTATGGAACCAATTCTCCTATTTTGAAAGAATTGCAGCAATATTGTAAGGGGTATAATATTGAACTGTGAACCGGGGGAGGGGGGAGGGGGGGAAGGAACTCACGAAGGGGGGTTAGCGGGACGGGGGAAGGGGAGAAGTGGAGTGGGGAGAGGGAGAGGGAACGCGAGAGGGGAAAGGATACGCAGGGAGAAACAATTTAGATCAAGGTATGGTATACGCAGGGAGAAACAATTTAGATCAATTCAGCTAATAAGTTGACAACAGTTTTTGATTCTAAGGCGGTGCGAAGTTCGCCGGATCAGCTAGTATTCAATAAAAGTTTTCATGTTGCTTGATGGCTGAACATTTGTATTCTATTAATTTTTTTGAAGTAAAACTTCTTTACGCACGCTTGTCTTGGGGAATAAGCTGGCGAATGCGTGACGAGAGCGTTACGAAAAACGAGGCGAGAGGGAGTACGTTTCGTATATTACTTTAGGGGCAAGAGAGAGTGGTGCGAGCACACATTTTCTTTCTCTCTTTCTCTCATAGCCAGTCATGTTACACAGTAATAATAATAATATATATCTTTATTGAACAAAAAAATTAAGATTTATAATTACAAAAACAAAAAGTAGTGAAGGCAGTGCAGGCCTATTGTCTGTATCACACTGTAGGAGCAAGAGAGAGCAGTGCGCGCGCACATTTTCTTTCTCTCTTCCTATCATATATATAGATGGAGCAGAAGTTTTACTTCAGTTGTGTGGTCTAAAGCACATTCGTTTTTTATATGAATACCTCACAAGAGTTCCAGATGCTCCCGTCTGGAGCCACTGAGACTATGGCATCACCAAATGGGTTATGTTGTGAGGCTGGGTTCCATGCCAACTCAGAAAACCACCTCGTAAAGGTCATTAAAAGCTATGAAAAAATAATTCTAAAATAGCCAGTAAACCTAACTTAATTTAACTTATTTAACCATATTTTTAAATATTTTTTTTATCATATCATATGTGATTCATGAGGAAGGTTTAGGTATATAATTTGTCAAGGTTTTGTGAAAATTGTTTGAAATATATCTCTACATATAATAAATTAAAGTCCTCCGCCGCGTCTCTCTGTCTGTTCGCGATAAACTCAAAAACTACTGAACGGATTTTCATGCGGTTTTCACCAATAAATAGAGTGATTCATGAGGAAGGTTTAGGTATATAATTTGTCAAGATTTTGTGTAAATTTGTTGAAATAAGAGAATGTCTGCGTGTGGTGGACGAGCGGGCTGGCAAGCGGGCGGTGTGGATTTGATTTGTATGCAAGTTAACAGATGGCGGTGTGAGTTATAAAGGTTGGGTAACCATCCAGTAGATTTTTTTTTTTACAGTGAATACCGCACAAGAATCTCAACTGCTCCCGTCTGGAGCCAGTGAGACTATGGCATCTCCAATTGGGGTATGTTGTGAGGCTGAAGGTAGTGGGGAGGGGAAGGAGGTGGGGAAGAGGAAGGTTGGGAGGTACCTGGCTATTCAGATCTGGTCACTAAACACGGCTAAAGCCATTTTCAAGCAACGTTTCAATTCTGAATGGTGGTCTTACACCAGGGCGATACTGATAGTATCTTCCACTCTGGAACATGCCGCAAATATACTATATATTATTTTAAATGAATTAATTGTGAAATAACACAAATTAATCAAATAAAATTTATTTGCGCATGCCGGGTTCGAACCCGCGACCTCCGGATTGTGAGTCAAGAGTCTTACCCACTGGACTACGGAGTTGGGATGGCGTTATGTTTCGTTAGCACAGCAACGCGTGACCAGGTCAGCTAGCACTCCATAAATCAAGGCTCTTATTCGACGTATCTTCCAAATTTGCAACTCGTAATGAAGTTTTCTTTTGAAAAAAATCCTGAGTGTACTGTTTAATCAAAATTAATATTGTTTCAGTGATTCAGCTGGCAAAGTATGTCCAGTGCAGGCGGGTATAACTCCGATCCAAAAAGTGAACCGAATCTTTGGTGATATCATAAGTCCCCTTCGATTTGTTTATGGTCCCCAGCTACTACCTCCACCAATAGGAATCTTGGATTTTTGTTGCATTTTTCTGCTATATTTTCGTTTGACATTTACAATGCATTCACATTTCCGACGCAATAAGATGGCAATAAGTGTGAATATGGATTTTGCGAATGAAAAATGGAAGAACAGGACCCGTAATTGGAACAAAATTACAGGTGGGAAACTTCCTTTGGTTGATATTTCAGTGTGCCTAAAGTAGGTATGTTATTTAAGTTATATTTTAATCGGTGTTGTACATGTTTCCGTTTTCAGAACATATTTATCCACCCGGAATCTAATAAGTAATTGACGCAGTCGAACATCACGATTACATCTTAAAAAGGTGTACATGTTTTCTATATTGCATCGACCTATCTCATTCATTTAATCTTCCCCAATTTCCTCTCTGGATTTTGACAATAGTGCTTATGTTTTTTTTATTATATAAAATAGATTTTAACAATTAGCATTTCATTTGCTTTTTTCACAAGTTACTTATAGGAGTTAGGTTTGCTAAAATACCTATTATTCAAGTATGATTTTAGATTTTCACGGCAAAAAGTATTAAAGAGATTTTTTTGGGGTTATTGTGCCGTTTTACACATCAACCCTGATGATAGGAACAACACATTTATCACTACGCTTGCACTTTATGTTCTTATTTTTATCATTTTTTAAATATTTTTATCAGTATTAATAAATATATTCCTATTTTTCAGTGGAATCTGAACCGACAAAACTTTACTTGTTTACAATAAGTATAACATTCTATATCCACATCCCAATACATTCGCTTCTGTTTCTGGAGATGGTTAGATGAGGTTAAGGGAAATACTATCAGTCATTGGTCATTGAGAATGATGCAGAGGTAATTATTATTTTTATTACTTACTTTCATTTTACAAAAAATTAATAACGTCAGACAAATTTAATGCATTTGAGTAGGTTTCTTTATATAAGTAAGTAGGTATCCTAGAACTTGGTTTAGTATGAGAGTAATCATAAATTAAATGACATGGGAGGAAATGTAACTACATACATACATAGATATGTACATGTACACAAATAAAATAAAAATTCCATTTTTTAACTAATTTCCTTATACACAATACATGTACATGTACCATACCGTGTACATGTACCATACCATACATGTACCATATACATGTACACAAATAAAATAAAAATTCCATGTTTTAACTAATTTCCATAAGTGAACCAATATAGTTTTTATAAAATATAACTTCTTTAGTAATATTTTTTGTTTTTGTTTTGAAGAGTTTTAATTTTCAATGCACATTTGTTACATTAATTTTAATGATTTTTTAATGATTTCAGGAAAAGTATGATGAACTGAACTAAACTAAACTCCAAATTAATAAATATTATACATATTTGAGCCCCGAATGAAACATCAAACATCTTATGCAAACTAATGTCTCCATCACGGAGGAAAGATTCTTTCCTCCGTGGTCTCCATGGACCTTGGTTATATTTTGGCAATATGGTAAATTTATTTTAGACCTGACGAAAGATATAATAGGTACGTTAGGGAACGTACCCATACTACGTGACCAACTTTTTGCAATTTTTGACCCCCCCCCCCCCCCCGGTGACCAAAATCCTAAGCAATCCGCCGCTCATTTGTATGGAGCGTAACATTTTGAAGACCCCCCCCCCTAAACGTGTCACGTAGTATGGGTACGTTCCCTTAAGTAATTTATCTTAAAAACAATGTCTTCATGTGGCAATTTGCTACAGAAAGATAACCTGCTTACATTGTATTCTTGTTTAAAATATGTACATGGAATTCTGAGTTTTTCATTTTTCTGTTATAAAATGAAAATTTTTTAAATTCAGTAGTTTTGTAGGAACCCACAATCATATTTTAATTATATGTATTTCCTGTTGGTATTTCATGTTTTTAATAAAATTCTTATCATGTAATTACGAGTTTTATTTTTAAAATAATATTTAAGGCTAATAATTTGGGCGGTACTGGGTAGGCCCCGAAAGAAAATAATATTGTCTATGGTCGCGCCTTTTTTGTTGTTGCTTACTCTATCTTCGTCTATGGTGTGTGACGTCACAAATCCCCGTCATCATCATCATCATTCGAAAAATTATTGCATTTTGATGGTGAAATAGTGACCAAATTTTTCTCGAACAAAAGCCTGAAGTTATCAATCTAGTGGGTGGTTTGTATGTGGGTGGTTTGTATATTTATGGTCCAGTGCCCACCCGAATGCGCGCTATTGAGTGTGAAACGCAATTATTGGCATGCTTTTATTCTAAAACAAATACTAAATAAATTAAAGCAAACACGGCCATACAATAGGTACTTACCACCTGTTCAATACATTCCTTCACCACTTCAACTTTTCAAGGACACGCCGTACGTATTATTTCAATTAATTATAATGTCATCGGAACATAATTTTTTTAAAAATATGTACCTACCCACCCACATCTGAATGTGTATATTATAACATATCTGAATGGTGACCGGACAACTCAGAATCATGCAACTGAAAAGTCATTAAAAGTGATGAAAAAATATTGAAAAAACCATTAAATAGGTTAGGTTATGGACTAGTTTTCTTTTTTGAAGTGAAAACTTCTTTAGTACCGTTGTGATTGTGATTTTAAATTCGATGAAAAGAAAAAGAGACAAACACACAGGTACAACTATAGGATTTAGCCTGCGAGAGAATGAGATAGAATAATCGGTCTCCTCTTTGTGCGGTGCTTCGTAGCCTCCCCATTCTTTTCTACTTTAGTTTTCTGAAGGTTTCACTTCTACCGTGTGTGAACTGCACACTTTTCATAACTTTTACTGACCTTTCAAAGGGATATTGAAATTGCACGATTCTATGTAAGTTGTCATGGAACCTGTTTGAATATCGATATTGTTTTCGTGAATTAATGAAAGCAAATCTTGGAAGTGGAAATTAAATCACTTCCCCACATCCATCGGGCTGAAACACGGCAGATACACTATTGGTGGCACTCACGCACACACACGCATTTCTCTGAAATTGGCTACCGAGCTGCCTCAAGATATGGTGTAACTAGGTCGAAAATTAAAAATAGATGTGTATAACAGTAAAAAAAACATTATTCTCACGGGTTGATTTTTAATTTAGGGAACGTACCCATACTACGTGACCCAATTTTTGCAATTTTTAACCCCCCCCCCCCCCGGTGACCACGTGTAGTATATTCCAAGACCCCCCCCCCCTCCCCCTACAGTTTTCGCGTAGTAAATCATAAATATGGTTTTGATACATTTCTTCCTAACAAAAAGTTTAAAAAAAAATTGATTGGCTTATATTTGTCTTTATTAATACGGCGCTTGCTGCATGACGGCAAGAGTGCATGCATACCTATAATTACAAGTGGAAAAAATATTAAAAAGTTAATGGAAAAAATATAAAAAGATTTCTAGATTGACTACGTGATAAAAACCTAAGCCCCCCCCCCCCCCATTGTGACCAAGCGTGGTATTTTGAAGATTCCCCCCCTAAACAGGTCACGTAGTATGGGTACGTTCCCTTAATTTGCAAAGACAGACGACAAAAGCACACTTCGTAAATATTAGTCAATGTACCAATTGTGATTTGGCGTAGGTTCATAGAATCAATTACTAACTCGCAAACCTTCACAAAAGGAATTTTCTGTTTGCCGTAGGTGGTGCTACCTAAATACCAAATGAAATCAAACACCAAAGTGATTGTAATCACAATCAATTAATAACATTTTACTCCGATTTGCTGTTTTGAAAATTCAAACAAGGTTTATCATAGATAAAAGAAATATCGGAATAACGCATGCAATCACAGAGCAAAGTCCTTTCTTTGGTCTGTGGCAGTGTGGCCTGCGCTCGCAATTTAATAGTTGGGAAGGTATTTGTGATTGGCTCCAGTAGTACGACAATGGTACGGCATTAATTTAATGTTGTACCGAGAAAAAGGCGGCAACGCTCTACAACAACTTTTTATTAACATTCACGGCGTACGAGTTCTTGGCCATTCCGAGAATCGATCCGGGACCATCATTATCAGCCATTCAGAGGACGCGACAAGTAACGAAGCAGAAAATAAAAGAGAGGATTGACGAGAATGAAGAGTTGAAATGAGGTACCTCATACCTACCTACTTCTCCGCGGGAGAAAAAACAGTCCAAGAACGAATACATTGATAACACGCGAGTCAAGTCGTTACTGCTTCCTCGGCGAGGTAAGGTTATATGGATACTGGATACCCGTTGTAGTGGTAGTATTAATACAATACGGAGCGTGGAACCAGTTACACAGTTTGCCGGTGGTACATGGAGTGGCTATGGCTACCTTTACCCGCTTACTGCTTCAGCGCTACCTTCAATACCGCGGATGTCGCGGGAGTACTTCAGCCAGCATTCTGCAATCTGCTATCTGCAATCTCGATTCTTTATTTACGAGTACAGCACATATCGATGTCACGGATTTTGAAAACCTCATATCAAGGATGAATGAAAAACTCTCAAGAGTGAACGCAATTTTATGTACAATGTCGTCAATGTATCGGTGGTGAGACAGGTTTCGTATCAATTTGGGCGGCCCCATGAATCATTTATTGGATAACCCCAAGTCGTTCGCTAGATTTGGTGATTTAGCAGTGATGCCCGGGTGCATGGGGTGAAGTTTGTCTAGGTCTTGGAGACGGATGCGTCTGCCCGCCTACTGCGTGGCGAGACTGGTTGAGGGAGGCCTTTTGACCTCTCCAGCCGGTCGACTCTGTCAACCCGTCACTTTGCACCGCAGTTGGAAGGATGGATTAATACACCCAACACTCCTGGACACACTGACCCCCAGATTCCTACACACCCCTCATACCTTTTTCTTTCACAGCACTTCTTCTCCCTTTCCTTAAAAAGACCACCATACCTCAGCATCGTCCATACATCAGCATCATACCCTCCGGCATCCCCTAAGATGACATAGGTAATAAGGGAAATTAATTTTCTCAGGGCTTCCCTAAACTAACTAAATAACTAACCATCACGCCGTTTGACCGCAGGGGTAGGCAGAGAGGATGGACCGCCAAATAACTCGGTTTTGGCACACACTCTTTGCCTCACTCACATTCATACATCGTCTATAATTCTGACTTTTGACATGGCCCGACTCAAGTATCTGATGTCTTCCTCAGGCGTACACGACTTCTTCTACCATTCACATTTGCGACATATATTCTTCTTACACTACTTTCTTCGTTCATTCGCTCTACGTGCCCAAACCATCTGAGGATCCATTTTTTTAATCTTACTCATTATGCTTATATCAGCCTTACACTTTTTGCGATGACATTTCTCACACGATCATACGTACATGGTTTTGTCACACTTACGCCTCAGTTTTCCGTGAGGAGCTAATAAAAAAAATGAAGGGGGGCAAGCTTTCAAATATCAGGAATACCGCGACTGCGAAAACTTGGTTATTTACAATAAATATTATTGTGAAATGAGTAGGTACAATGATGTCCACTGAAATGACGTAAAACAGAGGTCGCGGTGAATACAACGTTCGTACCCGGCCTATTTGCGCATTGCAAGTAAGGTTACATCAGTGACAAAACTAGTATTTACTTACGATGACATGCAAGGTGCGGATCGGATTGCAGGGAATAGGTATTTGGTGAAGTCAGTAGTCACGCTAGGTTACCTACCACGCAAGCATCCTCAATCATCACCAGTCGAGTGATCCCTCGCAGCCCAGGGATTACACGTCAAATGCTGATACCGCCGTTATAAACTACTAGCTGGTACCCGGCATGCGTTGCTATGCCATTTAATAAAGAAATCGTTTCTCCCTGCGTGTCCTTTCCCATTCGTCCCCTTCCACCTCCCCTTCTTCTCCTGCGTCCCCTTCCCCTCCCGCGTTCCCACTCCGTCTCCTCCACCTTCCCTCTCCTTACTCCACTCCCTCTCTTCCCCCATCCCGCGAACCCCCCCTCTTGAGTTCCCCTCCCCCCTCCCAGGTCCCCCTCCCAACTCCCAGGTTCCCCTCCCCACTCCCGCGAACCCCCTACCCGAGTTCCCCTCCCCCTTTCCCCCTCCCGCATACCATACATTCAGTTTTCAAACAGCACTTATGGCAATTTTTTCATACAAATTTCATAATGCCAGAGCTCACCAAAAGTTTTATACAAACCTTGTCCTGACAATAACAAACACCCAAAAAAAAAGAATTATCCAATTTGGTGCAGTCGTTCGAAAGTTATGCGCGTTCATACATTTCAGCGATTCATTTTTATTTATATAGATTTATATATATAGAAGATAGAAGATAGATAGATAGATAGATAGATATACTATTTTTTATGTGAATACCACAAAATACAATAGTCAAACAAATACAAGAGTCCAACTGCTCCCAACCGCCTGGAGGCAGTGAGACTATGGCATCCTCAATTGGGGTATGTTGTGACGCTGAAGGTAAGTACCATACGGCAGAACAGATATTCTAGCACAAGAGGAATGGTGCTGTTGAACGAAATATCGGAAACACTAGATATATATAACTCTTCGTTAGATAGCCTTAAGATTTTATTGTATAATAATCATCTTCCTAGGTGTTAAGACTGTCAAAATGAGAAAATTGTACAGTAATTGGATAAAAATCTGTTGTACAATTAAAAAAAAAAAAAAAACAAACAAACAAAAAAAAAAAGTCGGGAGGGGAAGTACCTGGCTATTCAGATCCAGTCACCAAACACGGCTAAAGCCATTTCAAGCAACGTTTCAATTCTGAATGGTGGTCTTACACCAGGGCGACACAGAGATAATTTCCATTCTGGAACGTGCCGCAAATATACCTCATATTATTTTAAATGATTGAAACACACAAATCATCTTGCTCTCTATCACGGAGGACGTCAAAATACCTACATACCTTGGTAACACAAAATGCAGGTGTATATCGGCCCAAAAATTTGCTGTAGGAAAAATAAGCATAAAAATGCACTGCAACTACGAAGGAGCTCGTATCAACTCTAACACAACGGATCCTACGTGCAGAAGAAAAAAGTGAACGGAAAGAAAATTCGCAGAACAATCATTTATTATTTTTTATCCGAGTAAGTGACCTGCGTCTGCTAGGCCTCGTGGACAGGAGAGAGAGAGAGAGAGAGCAGATCATTAGCAATTTCAGAGCAGCTGCGAAGTGAGTTGCGTGGCGCGCAAAACCCCTCAAAGAGGATGAAGAAATGTCTGGTGCCAGAGTGGCGAGCAATGTCGGGCTGGGGGCCGTGGGGCGCGGGCTGGGGCGAGGGGGGCACTTGTTGCGCGCCAGTGTACTCAATGGAAGACCTAGCTATGGCGGCGCCAACTGGTTCTCCCCCCCCCCCCGCCCGAGACTCCTGCCTCTGCCTCTGCCTCTAGTTCCTACTCCACCCCAACCAAACTAAGTAAACCCCCTATGGAAGGAAGAGCAAGGGGACGACGCCACGCACCGCCGTATTTTGGCCGCACGTCATATTCATAGTCTGAAGCCTTTTATTATGTTTATTCGGATTTATTAAGACCCCGCATTCCAAATTTTTACCGATTTATAACATAATTTCATTAAACACAGCTTTTAAGTTCTTTAATAAAAAAAAATTATTTTTAAAGATATACCTGTACAGTACATTTGCCGAGACGAAACGGTAATTAAGTACGTGAAATTCTCTCAATAGAAAAAATCGCAAAGTATGCACTGAAAATTGTTAAAAACGGTTCCATGCCAACTCAGAATCAAGTCAATTCAACACCTCATCGAAGTCATTAAAAGCTATGAAAAAAAAATTAAAATAGCCCATAACCCTAACCTAACGTAACATATTTAATCTTTTTTCATAACTTTTAAAAACTTTTCAAAGGAGGTTCTGAGTTGTCCGGTCACCGTTAAAAACACCCTTTGTTCTGTTATTTAACATGTTAAAGCAGTGATTCCCAAAGTGGTCCAGGTGGACCCCCAGGGGTCCACGGGAGACTCGACGGGGGTCTACGTTGGCGTGATAAAAAAATGGGGGTCCACAAGTTGTAAGTGGGGGTCCACGAAAATTTATCTGATTTCTACAGTAAAAAATAAAAATGTTGGCTTGGCTTTACCAATCAATGTAGGCATACAATACCTACTAATTAAGGGTGCAAAAAAAAATCAATTGTAATTAAAGCAGTTAACAAAATAAGTAGCAATGCGTTGAATGCCCGTTTATTTCTTATTTGCACAATTGTGCGATGAAAATTATGAAATCCAATGATTGCTCTTACATAAAAGTACGCTGGTTGTCAAAAGCTACATATTTAACAAGATTTTACTCATTTTTTTACAAGTTTTAGAGTTTCTGGAAAGTAAAGATCCAGATTTAAAAGAAATCCCGATCAAATTGTAAGCAGACATCGTGTGTTTGTTAGATTTGTTAAAATAATTACTGACATTAACTTGCAGTTTCAAGGGGACAGCCTAAATTTTATAAAAAAACAAAGGGTGTCATTTCGATTTTTCTTGGAAAATGAAGCAAAATATTATTCGGCGCGAATTCTCCCAGTTTCTAAACTTGTCAAAGGCAGAATTTCTTGTAGAGAATATTCAGACATACGTTCAACATTTTAATGCCCTCCACGATAACTTCAAAAATAGATTTGAAGATATACTGACGATGGATATACAACCATGGATCATAAATCCATGTGATAAAACGGAAGTGGCGAATTAGGTATTACAAGAGAAGCTACTCAAGCTTAGTACCAATGAGGAGCTGAAGGTGAAGTATAAAAAAGGCTATCAAACATTTTGGCTGCAGGCGGAAATACCCGAAAAATATCCTGGGCTATGGGAAAATGCGAGAAAACTTTTGAGCGCATTTCCCTTGTCATACCTCGTCGAAAAAAGTTTTAGTGTCGTTAGAAATCTATTAACAAAAAAAGAAGCCGATTGAACATCACAGAACGGGGAGATTTGCGGTTATTCCTTACAAAACTGAAGCCAAATATTGATAATTTGTTGTCAATCCATCAAGAACATCCCTCTCATTAAAATTATGACTATTTTTTTGTTGATTTGTATTTTTGAAGTTACAGTACGTTATTAATGTTTAATTTTAATTCTATTTAGTCTGTAATCATATTATTTTAATAAATAGAAGACAAGAAAGTATATTATTTTTCTTTTTATTTTACCACTGTGAATTTAGGGTTGCAACTCAGCCGCGACGCAAATTTCCATCGGTAGATCTAATCTTCAAATTTTTTGTCGAGTTTGGGAATATGGTAGAAATTTAGAAAAAGGGGGTCCACCGAAACCAGTAAAATTTTGAAAGGGGTCTACGAGAAAAAAAAAGTTTGGGAACCTCTGTGTTAAAGGAATGAAAATATTTACAGTGTTTCATTTAACGCTACTTTAGACATTTGTCGAGAGATTTTTGCTCTATTTTAAACGTGCCGTGTTTTATTAAATATTTTCAGAATTTTCGCTAAATTATAATCGTATTTTAACATTAGCGCGCTCCCTCTAATATTCATATTTACATATCTCCTTTTCAAATCATCTTCTGCTTCTTTTTGAAAGCAAAGCTTACTAACGGGCATTAACAGAATTTGATAAAATCCATGTGGTCCAGAGCTTTTATTACATCGGGAACATTTTTCGGGAATTGTGCATAGAAATTGGCAAAGCCCCCTTACAGGCAACACCACGTGACAATTGGAAATTCTTTTATGGACATGAGAAGTAGGTACAAGGTTAGTCAGAATTAATTGTTAAAAAAGTTTATAATACCTCTATCTACCTATTAATGGAGAGACCACGGAGCAAGGTGCACAGATTACCTTACACAATATTATTTAGTAAAACATTAAAAATGACTCATTCAAATTCATACATTAAAAGGAATTCAAAATTCAAGCATTAAAAAAGAACCTACATTATTATGTTGGTCTCGATAATAAATTATATTTTCTGTCGTAGAATTCCAAATCCACAAAAACAGAAGAAAAAATCGACGTCATGTTTGAAACAAACAAACCTATCAAACAATAAACAACACAACACTTTTTACGTTTACTATGATCGATCTTTTCGTGGAACTGACCCGCTCATTTGGAACAAATTCCCTCAGCTCTTACTAATATCCAGAACTTGGCTGAATTCAAAAGGGCTTTAAAAACAAACTTATTTAAAAAATTATACCTTTCCTGAATTTTAACTCGTTTTCAATCTACTATAATAAGCCATGTTCCTCAAGTTTCTGGTAATTGTTTGGTATCGATTTATCGATTACCTCCTTACTATAGTTTTATGTGCACTCTGTTATTATTATTTCTAAACGTAAACTGCCTCCTATTTTTTATTATAATTTAGTTTTAATGATTCTTGTTGTTAATATTGTTCTTTAGGAATTGCTTTGTATATACTGTATATTCTCTGTTTCACACTGTTACTCTGTGTACTCTGTTATTATTATTTCTAAACGTAAACTGCCTCCTATTCTTTATTATAATTTATTAGTTTTAATGATTCTTGTTGTTAATATTGTTCTTCAGGAATTGCTTTGTATATACTGTATATTCTTTGTTTCACATTATTTAATCAATTTTGGAAGGACTCGTAAGGAACACTATAGGATTAATTTTAAGTTTATTATAATTAAGCGCACTTGAAGTGAAATATCACAAAACTGCGTTATATAAATACTACGTTATTATTATTAACACTCTCGGACATACAGATGCAGCGCCAGTGTAATGAAAAACAATACGCTGTGAAAGTGAACCCTGTCTTTCCAATGTCTAATGCGAGACCATTACGCTACGGAGGCTGCCAAAATGACAATAATAATATAAACAGTAAGTAGCCTTAGAAATGCGAAACGACTGTGTTACACGTAAAAATAAAATAAACCAAGCAATTTAATTAATACAGGAAATAAATAAATGAGTTATTTCATGTTGTTTAACGGTTATTACGACACCTTCTCGGTACTCAAGTGTAGATATAAATACTCACATTTCATTGAATTTTTGGTTATAATAATTATGACATGCCTTATACAGAGTTTAATCATTTTGAATCATAAACATAACATAATCAAATATACGAAATTCGGTAGTCTGTGATGTGCGTTAATTATAACAGCGTGAAATCTGATTTAATGAACTCAACATTGCTTTGAATTTAAGTCTCATTTTCAAAAATTGAAACTGATTATTTTAAGAATTCAGACAAGCGGTAAACTACTTACCTGTAATATATATTTTAACCAGAAAATTATTTTCATTGCCATTTTCAAAATTTTAATTGATTTAATTCAGGCTATCCCGTGATTTTCACGGGTCTGCTCTAGTCCATAAATAAAGATAATGGATTTAACTTTTCGATTACTGTTTTAGATATTTTGGTTTTACAAAGCTTAAAGCACTCACGCGGCGATTAGGCTTCGTGTTATACTATGCAATTTATTATGTATAGGTATTCAACATTTTACGAATAATCGTTATAGGCTGGGCGCATACATCAGATTTTGCTTTCCGGTTGTCTGATCAGATAATCGGATGAAAAATCTGATGTATGCGCCCAGCCTGAAACGTTAACAATACTAACTTTCTTAAATTGTGTAAATTATTCATATGCCACGGATACTACAAAAAGGCAAGTTTGCATAACATTTATTCCCAACGGACCATCGGACCACGCGGGTCACTGAAAACGTGACCTTTACCTTCATTCAAATTGTTAAACGATAGATATTATTGTTGGAATCAACAAAGCCGCCCAGGTGGGATAAACATTATGTACCTACGTAAATAAGTGATACCTATTCACTAATTATAGCAACAAATTGAAATATTAAAAAAAAACAATACGGCTTTCCGTCATAATCAATTTGCATCGTTATTTCGAAGCTCTTTAGCTCACGCGGGAATGACATCGTCTGTTGAAAACAGTTGCGTTAACCTATAAATTGCACCCAGAAAAGTCTGGGCAAATTTCATAATGCTAGAGCTCACCGTTCGAGTGTTTTAGCGGGGCATACAAACATAATTATATGTTCTGCTCTATTGAAGATAATCTCAGTTAGGTAGGAGAAACATTTAATATACACAGTGAATTATAGATTTACATTAAAAGGAAACCGGGCAGCGTTTTGTCCATGCAAACGTATTCCTCAATTTCTTCTATGGGTTTTGATACTACTTGCATGCAAATATTTTTTAACATAATATAGATTAGTAGATTACACTAGCATGTCGATACGTTTTGATTTTTTTGATAAGTTACTCTTATAGGAGTTAGGACCCTCCAAAAATCGATAAAATTGCATGCAATTCACAGACGTTCTGCATACAAACTATACAGACAATGTAGAAAAACGTACAGATATAGAATATTTTCTTCTAATGCAGGTTGTAAAAAAATCATAAAAATCGGTCCAGTTTTGGAGGAGAAAAATTGAGAATACAAAAGGTCGATTTTGATGATTTTATTTAGATATTATCAGCCTGAGGTGCAGTTGTCCCTTTCGTTCGTATTCGGGGGAATAAGAGCAACAGTAACAGCAACAGTTTAATAAAATACCTATTGTACAAATTTCTCGGCAACTGCTAATCCTCTTAAAAAATAATCTAAAACATTGTGGTCTATGTTGAT
Source organism: Limnephilus marmoratus (assembly GCA_917880885.1). Classification (NCBI taxonomy): domain Eukaryota; kingdom Metazoa; phylum Arthropoda; class Insecta; order Trichoptera; family Limnephilidae; genus Limnephilus; species Limnephilus marmoratus. The sequence goes on along the minus strand of OU862910.1, from coordinate 17,005,418 downwards.
CGGTTAAGATTCGATTCCTGTCGCAGCGCAAAAATCGTTTGACCTGCATTTTAAAGGCCCGCAACCCGGATTTGTACCGATTTATTATATATTTCCCTTATACACGGTAAGTTCTAAAGCTCTTAAAAAAATATATATGTTATTCTTGAAGATAATATCTAGACTTTGCCCGCGCCGAAACGTATATAAAATTCCCTCGATAGAAAATATCGCAAAGTGTGCTCCAAAAATTATTATTAACACATTTGTTTCAGTTATTTTACAAGTTAAATGTATGAAAAAATTCACAGTGTTTCTTTAAATGCTGTTTAAGATAATGCCCGCGAGATTTTTGCTCTATTTTAAACGAGTCGGGTTTTATTAAACATTTTCGCCATTTTCGCAAGGATTTTATCGCTGTAAATGTTAGCGCTCTTCTCTAACATTCGTAATTTAGTATCTCTCCATCTTCTTCTTTTTGAGCGCGGATGCGGCACCTATTATGCGGATACTATTTCGAGTTTTTGAAAATATAATTTAATGGTTAAAATTATCTGTGTCAGTTTCCATTGATAAAGTTGTAAATTATTCTCAAAATAAATAAAACCATTATCGTACAAAGCAAACACTTTGTGGCTTGACATTATATAGAATGAAACTAGTACTTTGTTTAAAAAACCACTTTATTTTTATTTATATTAGTCGAACGGTTTCGGTTGACCTCAACCTTCTTCAGGACAATAAACATTTAAACGTATAAACATATAAACGTTTATATGTTTATTGTCCTGAAGAAGGTTGAGGTCAACCGAAACCGGTCGACAAATATAAATAAAAATAAAGTGGTTTTTTAAACAAAGTACTTGTTTCATTCTAAATAAAACCACTTTTGTGTTTGGAATCTTGACTTCTAGACTCCGTTTGCATGTTTGCAAGGAGATTTTGAAGCATACTTATGTATATTCGTGGCGATATAAGACACACTTACGAATACATACATTTTTGGCTTGTGGCTTCCTCTTAATGTGAAGGTGCCGCAAGTCAGGTTGATTTTAAGTAGGAAGGTACTTAATGACAACTCTGCAGATGACAACGAACATTGGTAAAATAAATATAAGAATCAACACGTACATACACGTACACTGTTGCATTAGCTATGCACCTGTACTATTGATTAATAATGTGTTCATAAACTAAGTAAATACTGTAGAGTCGCTTGCTTAGTCAGTTTTGTTTAGTGGTGGACTTGTGTACCTACGCTATAACAATAAACACGGGTGACGTAAATAAATCAGGCGACTGGAAGATAACGTATCAGCGCGATACTTTTATCGCAGGGCACCGCGCATAACCCATATAACTACCTACATTCAATATTATCGTGTTTATATCGAAGGAAAGAAGGCGCTAATAAAACATGGTCAAATATAATAAAAGGAGAAGCTAGAAGTTCACAATAATAATAATTCACAATAATAATATTCTTCCTTTTTTGTAACAAATAGATATAATGGTATCCTCACTGGGATCTCTCGTGCTCTGAATTATATTAACATATTAAAATATAACCCCTGACATAATAATAAATGAATATCAATAAACTTTTGCCAATCTAAATTTGACGCGCAAAATTCTCGATTTTTCCCGTGTATTTTAAATGTTTCTTTACATTAGTTATTTTTCATACTTTGCTGAAACAAAAACTGTTCTAAAATCCGGATAATATAATCTTTCTGTTGTGTATATTAGGAATTAACATTTTTGTTGCTAAATATTTAAATTTTGATTTCTAAAATGTAAATTGGCTTAGAAAATACATACCTGAGAATATTCCCAGAAAAAAATGTGTAAAATATAGGAAACTTTAAAATTTAAATACCTACACGTTCCTTTTCTTAAGAGAATTTGTAATAAAACTGTCACTTCACTTTTATATTATCATATGCATACTAACTAACTAACTAACCATCACGCCGTTTCCCCGCAGGGGTAGGCAGAGAGGACGGACCGCCAAACATCCCGGTCTTGGCACACATTCCTTGCCTCGTTTACATTCATGCAACGTCTCATACATTCTCTTCTATTCTTCTGACTCTTGACATGGCCCGACTCAAGTATCTGATTCACTTGGTCGTGCCATGTCTTTCTTGGGCGTCCTCGACTTCTTCTACCATTCACATTTGCGTCATATATTCTCCTTACACTCCTTTCCTCGTTCATTCGCTCTACATGCCCAAACCATCGGAGCGTTCCTTTCTTGATCTTACTCATCACGCTTACATCAGCCTTGCATTCTTTGCGGATTTCCACATTTCTCACACGATCATACATGGTTTTACCACACATACGCCTCAGGGATCTCATTTCTACAGCGTTCAGTCTACTTTCATCCTTCCTCTGCCAGTTCCATGCCTCACTGCCATACATCAGGGTAGGTACCAGTACTCCATTATGGACGGCTAGTTTCGCGTCTTTGGACAGTTTTTTGTTGCTGCCAACGGCGTTCAATCCTCCATTAATAGAGTTACCTGCATTCACCCTTCTTTCAATATCTCTATCAGCCTTCCCATCTCTCGTAAACATACTTCCCAAATAAACAAACTCATCCACCTGCTCCAAGTATTCATCATTCACAACTATATTGCATACTGTTTTCGTACTCTCTCTTTCAAACACCATGACTTTAGACTTACTTACATTCATCATTAACTCATTCTTCATGCATACTTCGTTCATTCTTGACACGAGAGACTGTAGATCTTCCATACTGTTAGATATCAGCACCGCATCATCAGCATACAACAGGCAACATACTTCTAGATTACTCAATTTCGCACCCAATCCCATCTCTTTCAATTCTTGCATACAATTATCCATATATAGATTGAATAACCACGGCGACATTACGCAGCCTTGTTTAACACCTTTTGTGATGTCAAACCACCCCGTAAAATCGCCGTTCACCCTAACACATGCAACGCTTCCCTCATACAGAGACGCAATTGCCTGTATGAGATACTTATTCACTCCATACTTGGACAATACCTTCCATAGCTTTTTCCTGTCAACTCGGTCGTATGCTTTTTGTAGATCTACAAATGCACAGAAGAGTTTCTGTTTTTTTGCAAGAAACTTTTCAGTGAGCATACGCAATGAGAAAATCTGGTCCATGCATCCCCTTCCACTCATAAAAGCACCTTGCACATCCCATATTTTATCTTTTGTTTCCATTCTTACCCTTTCAATCAATATTCTACCATACAACTTGCCCACTGTACTAAGAAGGCTAATAGCCCTATGATTCCCACATTCCATACGTGACCCTTTACCTTTGTACAATGGCATGATTACAGCCCTTCTCCAATCTAATGGCGTGTAACCCTCCTCTAAACATTGGTTAAAAAGTCTGCACAACCATGTGAGAATAATACGGCTATCTCCTTTAAAGTATTCGGCAGCAATATTGTCGAAACCCACAGCCTTACCATTTTTCATACATTTAATAGATTTTTTTATTTCATCCATGCTGATTTTGGTAACATTCACTCCATCATCGTTCATAACAGATTCACCGCTTGGATCACAGTCACTCGGGTTACTTTCAAAGACCTCCTCGAAATATTTCATCCATCTCTCTTTAATTTCATTCTCATTCGTCAACATTTGTCCATCTTTCGATTTTATCACTTTCATGCTTCCGTTCTCTGGTCCACTCCGGGATCTTTTGACCTCCTTCCAAAACAGTTTTATGTTTTCTTGGAAGTGGTTTGTCATTTTGATTCCCTCTTCTTCTTCCAGGCGTTTTTTCCGTTCTTTCACCCCAACACTTACTCAATGCATACAATTTTATATTTTCATTAAATGTTAAATTTTGTTGTTTTGTCAGGCACAAAACCCAAGTTACCACTTACCAAAAGTTCGCCTAAACCGTTTCTTTTTTTTAGTTTTCTATGTATTTTACAATGCATTTCCGAAAAACTTTATGATCCACATATAATTCCTAAGGCATTTATACAATTAATAAATTAAATTACGTAGTGTTTTTTTCCCCCGAAATGTCGTTTCCCTGTGACTATTTGTGCTCCATAGGATGAAAAGGGACTTGAAAGGAAAATGTTTTCATACTGTTGAAGAAGGGACACAAAAATTGCTAGGGGCCATAAAGGACGTTCCAATCAGTGAGTTTCAAAATTGTTTTGAATATTGGGAAAAAGGGTTAGACAAGTGCATTTAAACTCTAATGGTGAACACTTTGAAGGCGACCAAATTATGGTGTAAAAATATTGAAAAATAAAAAAGTTATATCGAAAGTCCTGTTACTTTTGGGTCCACCCTCGTATAGTATTTTTAGTGCAATTGAGTGGTTTTGGTTTCAGTCTGTATTTGGCGTCAGTATATTTTCTATTTCTAATCTCCCTATGTTTTGAATCCAGCTTTTTATAATATTTAAATGTTATAATTTATGAATGAGAGTGGAATTTTATTGTAGAGTTTAGTAACATGTATAAGAAGCTTTTTGTCATCCAGAATCTAAGATATATTCAATTGTATTGGTGTAGAGTGTAGAGTATTTTATATTATTATTATTTCTGGCTGCAGAGCAATCAAACATAAATTTACATAGGTTTTATTTTTACGTGAACACCACACAAGAGTCCCAACTGCTCCCAACAGTCCCAACCGTCTAGAGCCAGTGAAGCTTGTGGGAAGAGGAAGGATGAGAGGAGAGGAAGGTAGGAAAGTACCTGGCTATTCACATCTGGTCACCAAACACGGCCAAAGTCATTTCAAGCAGCATTTCAATTCTGAACGGTTTTGCACCAGGGCGACACAGAGAGTATCTTCCACTCGGAAAGAGACTGAAATATGCTACATATTATATATTATTTTTAGTTAATTATATCCCCACAACCAGGCGCGGCTGGCGCTAACGTGCAATGGTGCGCTGAACCGCCAAAAAAATTGAACATCATTTTACAACTCATCGTATTTCTACGTAATGTGTTTATTTATAAAATGGATAAAATTGAGCACAATCTTTAAATTTAATTATAATTATTTACCAATCTAACAATTAACATTGTATTACGGCCAAATAAACGCATTGTTCCCACCCGCCCGCGCCAGTGACGGCGGCTACCCGCTAGGAGCGAGGAACCGAGGTAGGTACAATGCCAAACCGCGCACCAGAGTAATAGCCCATTCACACCATTCATTTATCGTTCATTTCGTGATTTCATTCCGCCTCTTTCCCTCGAAATGAACCGTGTGAACACGAAAGTGAATAGAGACAGTGCCGAGTGAAGCATTCCAACAATGTTGGAATGCTTCCTTCGGCACTGTTCACTCGCAACCGGAATTTAACATCACGTGACGCGAATGATGTGTGTGAACACTCAAGTGAACAGTCTTTCACTCGCAATTCAGTCGGCCGAAATGTTCTGGCGTGAGGACGAGTAGCCGGAGCGGCTTAAACGTCAAAATGCTCCGTTTAGTTCGCTTTTCGAAATAACTCCTACACGTCTCATAGAAATCGTTGTTTCTCCCTTACTATGATAGTGAAAAATATGATCTAAACGGTATTGGAAAGAGAAAATAATGTTCTATATATTCAATATAACAATTAATCACAAAAGAATACGAATGTTCACTTCTATGGAACCAAAGTTTCTGATTGAATTTGATAAAAAAAATTATGAAATATTGTGAATTTTTTATGAATTATTTTTATATGAAACGACAAAAAAGTGAGGTGACAGAAACGTTTATAATTTATTTGTCTAACAAAATACGTGTGTGTTTTTATATTTTTTTTTGTTACCAGTAATTTTAGTTAGAATAAAAGCAAGTGGAGCCATTTTTTAAACTTTTAAAAGTTTACATTAAAAATTATTCTATTTAAAAAATTACGTGGTTATTTCTAATAATAAATTTTGAAAGCATATTTCATCACCTTTCCAAAACAGTTTTTAGTTTTTGAATACGTTAATAAATATTCCATTTATATGGATTTTATTGCAAGCCGAGGCCTATTTTGGAATAAAAATATTTTCATGGTGCAAAAATACTGGTAGATATCAGTTTTCAGGTTATTATTTAACCATATGTTCATTTTATGGTGCTGAAATTTATTTACTGTTTACAAGAATCGCCAATTTCTCGTAATTTAGTTCGACGTTATCGGAAATGTCAATTGAAATCGTAAATATTCCCGAACTTAGCCGTCAGCGCCGGACGAATTCCAATGCGGCCGCGACTACTCTCGACGACTTCGTAGCGAGAATGTCGAGTGAACTCTTCCTTCGAAGGAACCGTGTGAACACTCGGTGAAACGAGAATGGAACATTTTATCGAGTAAACCTTCATCCGAGTGATCCTTGTGACTTCAGCTTAAGCGCCCCGTAATTTGAATGATGCTCGTAGTAAAAATCCCAAAACGTCAGAAACATGTCATACTAAAAATTGGCTGGCCGTGCGCCGCACGGCCGGCCGACCCGAAGAGCTTCGGCATTCTTCGGAAATATTCCGAAGCTTTGGTTCCAGCGATAGTAAGGTTTGAACAAGATAATATTAAGTAATAATATTTCTCTTCTAAAATGTAACCATTAGTCAAAGGGTCAGCTATGCGTCTCGTGTGACATTATCTTGTTCGAGCCCTAGGGATGTACCTTTTTGACATTATTATTTGTTTGTTCGCAGGTCAGTAACGACAGTAAATGGCGATATTGGCGATCACGCCGCAGAGTGAAACGTTTCTTGTGTGTTAATTATTATTAGATTATTGTGTTATTATTATTATCTTTGGAAGGTTGAATGGATATCACATCCACCCTTTCCACTAATCTTCTAATAGATGTAATATCAATAGTAATGGAGTGTAAAATGTTTCTAAAAATATTGATACCTACCAGAATAATTCTATAATAATTGGATAATATCTAGAGCGCCGTTTTAGTTATGTTGCGTTGTACAATTTATTATGAGTTCCTAGGCTATATGTATTTTTATTATTTAAATTTACAAAGAGATACATAAAACATACCTACTTACCTGGCAGGTCAATTCCCGTATAAGCATTTTTATCAGAATTTTTAAGATTGGAGAAAACACTACTTTGCAAACATAGGATACCTTATTAAACTCTAGACATCAGCATGTTTTTACATCGCACGATATTTTTACTATTACAGTTACATGATATTTTTAGATAGCAAATAATGTAAAATTATGCATGATGTCTAGATTTTTTTTTAAATATAATATCAACTTTTCGTTTTTTATGAATGGCTTGGTGAACCACCTACAATTTGAGGCACCGGCCGCGCCTGCCCACAACATAACCCAATTGGGTATGCCAAAATCTCACTGGCTCCAGCCAGACTGGAGCAATTGGGACTTTCGTGCAGTATTCACATAAAAAAAGGCTTTCGACGCGGAGTCTACAATTAGTGAGGGTGAAAACGGTAGCTTTTAGCCACTATTATTAAGAGAGAACCGGGCGGCGTTTTGTCCATATTTTTTTTTTTTTTACAGTGAATACCGCACAAGAATCTCAACTGCTCCCGTCTGGAGCCAAGTGAGACTATGGCATCCCCAATTGGGGTATGTTGTGAGGCTGAAGGTAGTGGGGAGGGGAAGGAGGTGGGGTAGAGGAAGGTTGGGAAGTACCTGGCTATTCAGATCTGGTCACTAAACACGGCTAAAGCCATTTTCAAGCAACGTTTCAATTCTGAATGGTGGTCTTACACCAGGGCGATACTAATAGTAGATATCTTCCACTCTGGAACATGCCGCAAATATACGCATATAAACTTATTCCACAATTTTCTCTCTGAATTTTGATACTAGTGCAAATAAATAAATAATTATGGACCACTAGCGTGTCGGTAAGTTTTGTTTTTTTTTTGTGGTAAGTTACTTCTTATACGAGTTAGAACCCTCTAAAAAACGATAAAATTGCCTGATTTGAACGCCATCAACAAACATTCAGTATACTATTTAACTAGATAATGTATTTTTTTAAAGCAAAACATACAGGCGTTAGAGTATTTTCTTCTAATGCAGTTTGCAAAAAAATCTTTAAAATCGGTCCAGTTTTGAAAAACGGGGAATACAAAAACCTTGATTTTATGATTTTATTTAGGTAATATCAGCCTGAGGTGCAGTGTGCAGCTGTCCTTTTCGCTCAGTATTCGGGGGAGTAAGAGCGACAGTGACAGCAACATTTTGGTAAAATACATATTTTTCAAATTTATCGGCGACCGGGTTTCCTCTTAATTATTATAAAATCTAATACTCTTGTGAAATCGCCTATATAAACAGTAGTTAATGTGTTGATAAAAGGAATGCTAATGTGTAAATGTGAGTGTTTAACTGCCACGCGTGGCTTTTTAATTGACAGTTAGCTAATGAGGAGAATATCTTGTAAAAGATAATAATATTTTATCGAATCCCGTAATGGCGCATTATGGCAACTGCAAGGACATTCGCAGCGCAGATCTAGTTACACTAATTAATGTGGAAGATTACGCGGCATTTAATATGATGATAATATTCATTAGAAATTAAAAGAACGGACGCCATTCCGCCAACATGCATTATTTAGAATTATTATTCATCCACAGTGAAGCACGCGCATAAAAATATTATTATTTAACATAATTGAATAAATTATTAACTTTATACCATTTTACATTCATTTGTTCTCACAGGGACCACAAGGTACAATAATGATAAACTGTTAATCGATATTGAAAGAAGGGTAAATGCCGGTAACTCCATTAATGGAGGACTGAATGCCGTTGGCGCTAATAAAAAACTGTCAAAAAAAGCGAAGCTAGCAGTCCACAATGGAGTCCTGGTACCTACCCTGATGTATGGCAGTGAGGCATGGAACTGGCAGAGGAAGGATGAAAGTAAACTGAATGCTGTTGAAATGAGATCCCTGAGACGTATGTGTGGTAAAACAATGTATGATCGTGTTAGAAATGCGGATATCCGCAAAGAATGTAAGGCTATCGTAATGATATCGTAAGTATAATGAGCAAAATTAAGAAAGGGACCCTCGGATGGTTTGGGCACGTAGAGCGAATGAGCGAAGAAAGTAGTGTAAAAAGAATATATGATGCAAATGTGAATGGTAGAAGAAGTCGGGGACGCCCGAGGAAGACATGGCACGATCAAGTGAATCAGATACTTGAGACGGGCCATGTCAAAAGTCAGAATAATAGAAGAGTATGTATGAGACGATGTATGAATGTGAGTGAGGCAAAGAGTGTGTGCCAAGACCGAGTTGTTTGGCGGTCCGTCCTCTCTGCCTACCCCTGCGGGGAAACGGCGTGATGGTTAGTTAGTTAGTTAGTTAATCGCGTAATTAAACGTTTCCTTGCAAATACTATCATTTTGGAATTCAATGTGCTCTTCTTGGACTTCTTCAGCTACATCATTAATACCAAAAGTGTTACGAATCAGCTTTTGGATACCTTACCGTTTTTGTAGTAAATGAATAAATGTTTCGTGGATCACATTTTATATATAGATCTAGCGGACCACCAGTTGAGAACCACCGCTTTATACGATATACATAGTGTTGGAAATAAACGAAACATTATGATGATAGCACATAGTTAAAATATTAATTTACGAAATGTTAATAAAAAAAATATTATTCGAATTTTTTTACAAGAAAAACTCTCTTTTTTATAATTTTTTAAGGTTATTCCCATCAAGGTAATATATCATTGAAGAAGAAGATAACAATAATAATCTAAACGAAAATATGAAACAGAACAAGACACAGCAAAATAGAAAAAGATAATGGTCACAACTGGGACTCAAACCTAGAATCTCTCGTCTAACCGGGACGTGAGCTTTCACCAATTTAGGCATTACCACCTTCCATAAAACCGTCATAATTCGCAATCTCACATTTTAAAAATTTAGAATTAACAATTATCTTTGACTAATTTTTCCAAATCGTAAGTGTTAAGTAAATATAAATTTAAGGGTGTCTTTATACTGTCATTGTAGTTTTGTTTCTTGGCCGTAGGTGGCGCTACTGTCTCTGGTTACCTGACACATTATATGAAGTGTATTTAGTTTTGGTTTAATAAAAAAGTAATCATTCATTTAGAAAGAAATCTTACTCCGTTTTATTGAAATATAGCCCGATCCCAATTATAGGCAACTACCGTTTTTATTGGAAACAATCGTTCTAACAACTGGTTTGTAACCTAGATAGCGTTTCGGATAAAATACATCCGATTTTATTAATATGAGAGGTTCTGGGTTCGACTCCCAGTTGCGACCATTTTCTTTTTCTATTTTTCTGGGTGTTGTTCTCTTTCATATTTTCGTTTAGATTATTAGTGTTACCTTCTTCAAAAAATATATATATTTTACGACATTGATTTCGGTGAAAAGCCACCATAAAAAGCAGAACGGATATCGTCATACTTTTTATTAGACAGCAATGTTTTGACTACGAATTATTGTGTAGTCATACGAAATAATACGAAACGATGAATTTAAAATGTGAATTATAACGTAGCTGTGTAGATTATAACACATAGGTACCTACTCCAAAGTTTATCAATATGAGCTTTGTCCCAACACAGGTGTTTCAGAAAACTCATTGTTCTTTGTGTAAACAATTTAGTCTTCAATGTATTTCATGAATTTGGATTCAATAGGGAATTTAAAATTTTTCCTATTTTGCTTATGAAAAATAGGCTCTTCTTCCAATTACGACAAGTTTATTCCGGTTTTTATTCTATACGTGAATAAATTAAAATATTAATGTCGTGAATAACAATTAAAAGGAGACGAGACGCCATCGGTGAAAACCTAAGTCAGGAATTTACCTGTTTGTATTAATAGCACTTACACTTATGCAATACATAACCGCAGGTACACATTTCTAATTAGTCATTACCCCATTTGCCTCGTCACTTTTAATTATTTGTTTATTAAACCTTGTACCCACGTGTTATGAAAATGTAATTCTTCGGTATATTATGCTGCGAATACATTTGTGAACCGAGACGCGAATCGAACGGCGAATTATGGGAAAGGAACGAAGTAACCAACCGCATGCGGCGTTTCGCGCCATAATTACCTCTTCTCTTGGTGGTAAAAAAAGATAATAAATCGGTACCACGATAAGAGTTAATAAAAATCTAATAAAACGCAGGTTCATTTCACTAAATTTAAGAGGAATATAAACGCTAGAAATATTTCGAATCTCATGCCTGCAAAATTTTAAAATCGAGCGTCTTTTTGCACGAGGCTAGTAAGCGAAAAAGTGGTTTTTATTTATTTTGTGCATAATTTTATAAGAACGTAAAAAAGTTAGAACATAGATAAAGTCAAAAATAGTCTTAGCCGTAAAGGGGTATTTTTTAAAAATTGTTACTTACATTACTTCATAGTTAAGTCATGAGAAAACATTTTTTTTAGTGGTTTACGCTTATATTTTTTGTTACGTAAATAATAATTTTATTGTAATTCCAATACATAGATAAAGTAGTTAAAGCTTCAATTTAACCGTAGCATATTTTTTGATGTTCATACTGTAAGCCGATTCGTCGTAAAGATTAATCAAAATAGTATCTAAATAGGATTTCACGTATATATTCATCTTAAGTGAAATTATCGGCTGGGAAATGTCGACCTCACGGCGTGGCGAATTAGAAGATAGGTTATATACAAGCAAATGGTAAGTACATACCTATTCCCATCCATGTGCTAGATAGCTGGAACTACAACTATCAAAAATACTCATTTCGGTTAAGTGTCTGTCTGTAACTCTGTTTCAATGAACGCCAGAACTCAGATTTGTTTTGAATTTGAGTGTCATTTTCAAAACGAATACGAATTGTAATAAAGCGATAAATCGATAAAGTACCTACTTACCCTTAAAACAATATTTTGAATAGAAAATTATTTTAATCGCCATTTCCAAAATTGGAATTGATTTTTCGAGAAGTCGGTCTACACCGTTATTTTTCACGGGTCTGCGCTATTGCAGGTATTATAATTATTTAATAAACATGATAACGTCACGTAAATAAAACGTCTTGTATTTATGGCACTATCAAGGGACTCAGATACTTAGTCGGGCCATATCAAGAGTCAGAATAATAGAAGAATATGTAAGAGCCGATGTATAAATGTGAATGAGGCAAGGAGTGTGCCAAGACCGAGTTGTTTGGCGGACCGTCCTCTCTGCCTACCGGTTAGTTAATTACTAAGATTTTTTACTTCAATTAACGTCAGGAATCACTGTTTAAAGTACTTCCCTTACAGGTATGTAGTCCATATCAGAGGGCAAAGTGCGAACTTAAAAAAAAAAACAATTTTAATTAATTCCATAAAATTTCGTAGCCATCATGAATTATTTATTTGGGTAGGTAATTCCTTTCTTCGTTCAATGATAAAATCAAATTTTCACGTATATTTTCATGTATAATGTCAAATAGGACAAAATCGGTATTCCTCTATTTTCATAAACCTTGACTACCTACTAACGTACGGAAGTAGGAAACTAATACGGTTTCTTAGACCACCATCCGCCCCTTTAGGCAAGAAAGCTCCCAAACCTTCATAATAATGCTGTCTTAGATTTCTTCGTATTACATATATGTATAAAGAAATATAGTAAATAAATATCCAAATTGATACAATTTTGCAAACTAACAAAGATTAATGCTTTTATTGTGTTTTCTTCTAGATACTCATATTACTTTATAATTTTTCTCTCGTAATATTTTGACATAGGTACGTACTTATAATAAAAAATGAACAAACACGTAATCTTGTACAATGCGACCTTAGAACGGGGTACCCCAGTAAGGACATTATTTTCTAAAAAAAAATAAAAAATATACATGTATATTTATACAGGTTTAATACTATTATTATAATTATATTGGTATAATTCAATAATCGGTATTCCATATCCTACTATATAATATTATAAAGGCGAAAGTTTGTATTTATGTTTGTTACAATTTCACGCAAAAAATACTGAATGGACTATAAAAATTCTTTCACTAAATAGAAAGCTATATTATTTGCGAGTAATATAGGCTGTATATATTGGTAAGCTCTGGCGTTATCAAATTATTTATCATACGTTTTCTGTCCCTAACAAAATCGAGTTATCGCAAACGTCAGAAGAAAAGCAAAACAAACGGTTGCCGTGGACACGATATTGGCGTAATATCGTGTCCATCGCGTGGGCGCATAACTTCCGAATGATTGCACCAAATTGGATAATTCTATTTTTTGTAATAAACTACTGGAGAGCTCTGGCATTACGAATTTGTATAAAAAATTGCAATAGGTGGCACGCGAGATGTTTGAAAACTGAATGTACCGGGAATGAATGCATGGAATGCGGGAGAGGGGAGGGGGTGGGGGGGGAGGCGGAGTGGGAACCTCCCTAATTCCATGCAAGCGAAGCAGGGGGGAAAAGCTATTTTTAACCATAAAGTATAAAATACTAGCTGGTACCCGGCATGCGTTGCTATGCCATTTAATAAATAAATTGTTTCTCCCTGCGTGTCCTTTCCCATTCGTCCCGTTCTCCTTCCGCCTCCCCTTCTTCTCCTGAGTCCCCTTCCCCTCTCACGTTTCCACTCCGTCTCCTTCACCTTCCCTCTCCCAACTCCACTCCACCCCTTCCCCCGTCACGCGAACCCCCTAACCGAGTTCCCTTCCCCCTTCCCAGGTCCCTCTCCCCCTCCCAGGTTCCCCTCCCCCTCCCTGGTTCCCCTACCCCCTCCCGCGAATCCCCTACCCAAATTCCCCTCCCACTTCCCACCTTCCGCTTTCCATACATTCAGTTTTCAAACAGCTCGTGTGCCACCAATAGCAATTTTTTAATACAAATTTCATAATGCCAGAGCTCACCAGAAGTTTTATACAAACCTTGTCCTGACAATAACGAACACACAAAAAAATAATTATCCAATTTGGTGCAGTCGTTCGAAAGTTATGCGCGTACATACATTTTGGCGATTCATTTTTATTTATATAAAATAATAATATATAATATATATAAGATAGAAGATAGATAGATAAATAGATAGAAGATAGATAGATAGATAGATAGATAGATAGATAGATAGATAGATAGATAGATAGATAGATAGATAGATAGATAGATAGATAGATAGATAGATAGATAGATAGATAGATAGAAGATAGATAGATAGATAGATAGAAGATAGATATAGTACGGGAGCTGGAGAATAATAAATTCAGCTGCCAGCTCTGGGCGTCATGAAATTTGTACAGCTTTATCTGTCTCTAATTGGAGGGTTAACGCAAGTATTGTCAGTTGGAAATGTTTTTTTTTTGTTATTTCCATCTCGAACAGACGTCATTTTGTTTGTATTGTAATTATCAAGTTGTTCGATAAGAAAAGAAAAAAATTTTTTTTAAAGTTAAGTAATGCTAGTACAATAAATGTAGCCAATTCCCAACTTACAACGTACTACTAGTTTCCGGAGACCATACGATATCTTTAATGTACGAGTATATATATTATGATGAGTGTGTTGATACGTTTATATAATATTTGTTACCATTGGGAACAAGATTTTTTTTATTTTTCACTGAAAGGAACAAGGAAGTGGTGAGAGATCGTGGAAAAATAAAGATAATGAAAAATCAAATACCTCCTGTATCTTTATTTACACCGCAGAGGAACAGTATTTACATCCATTCAATATCTGCCAACTCAACGGTTATTCATAAATAAATATAATAATATTACATTATTCTATTCCTTTTACGAGGGCCGTGGCCTGTAATGCCGTTGGTATAATTTCGTTATTATGAAATGTCCATTCATTTTTCATCAGATGTACGAAAACCACATTAAAATAAGGAAACAACAGGAAGTGGGATATAGTTATATGTAATTGAGTGACAAGGATTTATAATAAGACTGGAATAATAATGACTTATCTATCGATCTGTATGCATATACCCTCATTAATCAGAAAAGTTTGTATTTACTTATTTGAAAATATCAATATCTACCACTGTTCAAAAAAACAAGTTTGTCTTCGCGTGAATTTTGGGTTTTAAAATATTATGGAGTTGATCTATACGGCCCATATTTTAAAGATACATTTTAATATCGACATTTCAAAGCACTATTAATTCATGGTGGAACTCATGACAAGCGATGAAAAATAATTGCGTTGACCCAAAAATTATATCAGAAAAAGCTGTGTGAATTTCACGATGCCAGATCAAAAATCAGATCAGTTATAAAACTACTTTTTCTTCGCTTTAATATTTTCAATAAAATATTGCAGGAAAACAGTTACAATGTTTTAATAAGGAACTGCAGTGAAAAATATTATGGCTTAAAAAATAAATATTTTAAAGTTTCGATGGCATATAAAATCCAGTAGGTACTGAATCTATCAAGCGGTGACTAAACAACTCAACAATGTGCTCTTCATCACTCCTGTGAAAAGTCATTGAAAGGAATGAAAAAAAAATAGTTAAATTTGTCAGGTAATGGTCTTTTTTTTCATCACTTTTAATGATTTTTCAAAGGGGTGTTGTAATGCCACTTTGTCAAACGACCAAATCCATTCGCAATAACGTCACACCCGACACGCCACAGATTTGGTGCATTTTGGTGCGCTTTTAAAGTAATTTTATAACTATGAAAAAATAAATATGCATAATAAGTACTGGTATTTAAGTTTTTTAAATGGAGTGGACTGGACTCATTAGTCGTAGATACTAAAAAATTAACAGATTCGAATTCAGATCCAATTATTATTATTATTATTAAAAACTGTCTAAACTCGAATCAATTTTCCAAAATTATCTATTAACTATAATATTTACTAAGGGTACGCCGTATTGTCAACATTATACTAGTCCCAGCGAGAGATCGTACGTAACTTCGTGGTTCTAGTATCTTCTGTCTTTGTCGTTTTCAAACATTCGCGTGATAAGTGATAAACTGATAAGGAAGAGAATGATCGCCGATGACGTCCTTACGAGCTTTCTCCGGGACTAGTTTATCTAGGCATGTATCACCAACGTCAATAAATAACGTAGGAAAATTAGTAAAATCAACAATATGCATAATGGCGGGTAAATTAGCTACAGATTATGGAGTCACTAGTCACCAGTCACCCACCACGCGTGTAAATTGCGTAAACAGGGAAAATTATAGTAATAACACAACGTTTGAATTCAATGGAATTTCATTATTGTGTCAATTATCTGGTGGCTTTCTCACATAGCCGTGTGCCAAAGGAAGAAATCGAAATAAACTCCTACGAACTGAGTAGGTACACTTAACAATTTGTCCTTATCACGTACAAATTTGATTGAATCGTTTCAATAGAATTCATTGAATCGCTTCATATATCTTCTCTACATATATTATAAATTAAAGTCCCCCACGTCGCGTCGTCTGTCTGTCTGTTTGCGATAAACTCTAAAACTACTGAACAGATTTTCATACGGTTTTCACCAATAGATAGAGTGTTTCGTGAGGAAGGTTTAGGTGTGTAATTTGTCAAGGATTTGTGTAAATTGGTTGAAACATAATGATAATTGTTAAAAATTTCGGAAAAAGTTAAGCCGCCTGGTAGCTTTCATCGAAAACGCTGCCTAATCCTTTTAAGATATGACAAAATAATGCATGGTGGGATATTCCTCTTCTATAGATCTACAAAAAAGTCCGCAAAGGCATATATCTATCGTTTTCGGATAGCTTACTACACCCATTCTATCTTCTAAAAAAATGGTCACGTACATTGCGGTAATTGAAAAGTTATTTAGACGGATACGGTATTAATCCTTATTAACTTAAATACGTTAGTTACCCCAAACATTTCATGCACATTATTATAATCTTTCACACCATCTTTACATATTATAAATTAAAGTCCTCCGCGGCATCCGTCTGTCTCTTCGCGATAAACTCAAAGACGGCGGTGGTTATGAAGGTTGGATAAACATCCAGTAGATGTCGTTGTTTTTTATTAACCACAGCAACGCGTTGCCGGGTCAGCTAGTTTTTCATAATTCATTGAATCCATATATTTTAAGATTTTGCTAGCTTCAGGAAACAAAATTAGGTAAACATAGAGATACACGGGACACCACTAATAATAGGCACATTTTATTTTAAACACTTTATATCAGTTAGATATCAATTAGAAACAACTATCAACGGCAATGGAAAAATGCATTTTTAACAGTTCCTTAAAATTTAAATTGATTGTTCACTTGGCGGCTATTTCTATTTTTCTACATTAGTTCCACACAGGAGGCCCTGAGGAAAGCAATTTCCCTCGAGACATTTATCATCTTTGGGGATGCTGTGTGGAGATACTTTTTAGGAAAAGGAAGGAAAAGAAGTTCTGGGAAGGAAAAAAGGTATGAGGGATGAGTAGGAATCTAGGGGTTAATGTTTCCAGGAGTGACGGACGTATGAATCTATCCCTTCATCTGTGGTGCAAAGTGGTGGGTGGAGAGATTCCGGCTAGAGAGGTAAAAAGGTCTCCCTCAACCAGCCTCTCCGGCCCGCCTCGCATGAGGTGGGTAAACGCATGTGCCGCCGCGTCCTAAACAAACTTCTCTGGGCACCCCTGCTGAGTCACCAAACGTAGCGAACCACTTGGTTGGTTATCCAAAAAATGGTTCCCGGGCGGCGGAATCTTAATTTTGATTGTTATTGATTTTAGTTTGTTTTCTTCACTTATTTAATTCAAACTATGAACCTAAGAATCTAAAATAGTTTTTCAGTTTGGGTTTAATTAAAAAAAAATTGTCAAAAAAATGTATTTTAATATCATGTCAAAATAAGAAATAATAGCCATTAAAAATAGTTATTTTCCATTTCCAGATTACTGAAATAGTTGTTTCTCATCGTTGTACAACCATGGGCATACATTAATTACGTGAACTCAAAAGGGGGGGGGGGGGGTCCAGCAAAATCTCACGTTACTTGAAAAGAATAAGAAGTAGCCCAAATTTATCTCACCAAAGGGGGGAGGGTCTAGATTGGAAGAAAAACTAAGTGGTTTTAAAATAAAATGTGACCCGTGTATCTGTATATTTACACAAAATTATTATAAAACAGTGTCGGTAAGTATCTAGTCTAGTAAATTATGAATGGTACCAGTAGCACATAAATTGCAAGAGATAAATAATGACAACGTTTGATAAACTTACCGTTTGATGCGGGCAACGTCCCGACGTCCCTCACCGGCGTCTGCTGCGCCCCTAGTGCCAACGCCAGTCCGCCCCCTGAAACAATCAAGGAAACTTCCGTCAGACTACCTCCTGTGTCGCTTCCTCCAGAGACTCCTGACTCCACTCTCCCTGTTTACGTTACGTCGCATCACACATCGCGTCGGCGTCTTGACGCCTCATCCGAAGGGGTGAACACAAAATGCTCGACATCTCGTGATTAAGTTGATGTATTGCGTATCCCAAATTAACCCAAATGGAAAAGGGCTTCGGGTAATTTGTAAGCGTTCGGATGATTGGTATCCCAAATGGTTTCGGATATTATTGATCAGTGATCACTAGCGCAGGGTAATGTGCGTTTTCATCCCGCGATGAAATATTCCCGGCAAAATATCCTCCGACAAAATATCCTACGGACAAAACATCCCTAACAAAACATCTACTAAAACTTAACCCAACCTAACATAAAAACGGGACAAAAATAATACAGGCATCCTGTAAAGACAATAAAATATTGTTCAAATATAGTAAAATGGGACAAAAATTATACAGATAACAATAATTTATTGTCTCTTCGGGATGTCTGTTTAATTTTTGCCCCATTTTTTTGTTATGTTAGGTTAGATTTTAGTAGATATTTTGTTAGGGGTTGTTTTGTCCGTAGGATATTTTGTCGCGGGATGAAAAGTCGCGGACTCCTAGTATGGCGCAGACCCGTAAAAAATAAAGGAATATTATAATAATTGTAGGATTTGCGGTGCTGAAAGTATTTATAAAAAAATATTTGCCGCAGGATCATTGCCTTTCAAAATATCATCAAAAATTTACCTTCGAATGAACAAAATTACGATATCTGTCAAAAATTTTAACTTGCAATCAATTCCAATTTTTTAAAATCAAAGAAAATCCAAGTTCCAGATTTCACTGAAACCGAGTTACACATACCACAGAGACAAACCATAATTGTTTTATAATAATTTAAATTTTAATATATTTTACAATTTATTGGTTATAGTGGAACTTTCGTATGAAGAAATCACATTGTGGTGTGAGATTAGAAATAAAATAAAACAAAGTATTTTTGCTTTATCATTATTTTATATGCTTTGTAAATATTTTTATGCCGATTGGGTTTTTCTGTGACCCAAATCTCACGAACCTATTAAGTAAGATAATTTTTGTTTTTAAATATGCAATTCACCCTAAAAACAGTGCTTTGTGATGTAACATAATTAATAGTAGTGTAAAATAGTTTTCTGCGCAGTCGGGGGCGTCGCCAGTGTACCTATATGTATAAATATAATGTTGTGGTTACCAGTGCAGAAAAACGGTAGTTCTTGTTTTGGCTTTGTAATCTGTAGCTACTAATTACCTTTCCATTTTGATAATAACAAGTTAAATGATTTTTGATGTACAAATTACAAACGGATTTCTTAGTTACGGTTTGAACTGAGATGCGAAATATAAATGTATTTTGTTTGCATTCATAAATTAACTATTATTCAGACATTTAAAAGGAAATGGTTGCATTTAAATACAGTTACTACAGTTCATATTATGCAAGTATTTATACACCATCTGTGAAGGACATAGAAACAAAACAACACTACAACACCAACATCAGTAGTAATAAAACTGCATAATACAAGCGTTAATCGCTGAAATACCTGCTCGATCCTGCGGTTTATTATTCGCCAATGACGTAATCCATTGCAACCGTACTTGGAAGCAAACGTAAAAGAGTAAAGGTGAATAAATGAAAATAAAATAGTGAATTCGAGTCTCCGCGGCAAGTCCGGGTCCGCGCGGTGAGAGGATCCGTGACTCAGATACCCTCAGACCGTCACCGGTAACGAATGGCAACCACCTCATCTCGCATTGCGCACTGGTGGTGATGATGATGATGGTGACCTCACCTAGCACCACTTACCCACTTGCGATCTCGTTGATTCTCGATCAAGCGAGATCTTGCGCGGTGTTCTCCACTACCGAACTCAAATTTGCATAGTGATGTTATGACAAGAATAGACGAGACGAGAAGGCTATGTTTCTAAATGATGTGCAAGTTAAAAACTACACCATAGATAAAAAAATCGATATCATCATATCGCCATCTTTAAAGTGCGGCTTTGCCCGAGTTTTTTCAACACCCTACTTTTGATTATATTTTATTTCAACATAATTGAAAAATAAAAATAATTTTTAATGTTTCGTTTCGTTGTAAGCTAGAAATAGTTTCGTTGATTCCGATTCTAAACAGAAAAATAAATGCTTATTCCATTCCTAGTGGAATAACCACAAAGATTTTCTGCTATTATAAGATATTAGCTGAAGTTCCCGGCGTTTTCCGGGCTTTATTCTACTTTAAGGGGTGGGAAAAGGCTATGAGGGCAGTTTTACGAAATCTGGACACTTTCCCCTTGTTTTGAAGGTCAAAAATGCAAAATTTCATCTGTCTCGGAATAAAACCTTACAGACACTCTTATAATATTATAATACATACATAAAAAATAGTATTTATTTATATTGTATAGATATATATATACATAGGTTAGATATATAATATTATGTAGATTGTTTCAACTAATTAGTTTCGAAAATTTATCATTTATCATATTTCTGGCGCTCCCAGAATACGCTAACGTTATCCTTCACTGCATTCCTGGCCAAATCACGATGTCTTTTGCGGTTTTGGCACTATGAATGTATAATATAATTATTTGTTATTTACATAATACGTTAGAATATTGCTTAAGGAGCAATTCGCGTGCCTGTCACACCAACTTTCTAAAGAAACAGTGATAATTTGGATGCCTTATTATTTCGCGTTATGTATTCAGCTTTTCGTGCGAGAGATGCTAATGTGTACTGTAACCATTACGCAGTAACTAGAGTAAATACAATAAATCATAGCAATAAATTTCGCGTCTTATTTATTAGTACGAAGCGAGAAATAAGAAATACAGTCTTGCGGAGAAGAGTGAGAAGTGGCCGGGAGTTGGGACTTATTACGATGGCGAAATGAGATTGTCGTGGAACTAAGTGTGGGCAGACGCTGGGTGTCCCCTACGGAATATGCAAAACAGAAGCATATTGCATGAAATTATATCAGGAATCAAATGGATTCTTGAAATTGGCATAAGTCCACGGCAATTTGCTAGAAAATACGACGTTATCATCAAATCAAATCATAACATGACCCTAAATAATTATTATATTTCGTTTTGTTGTTGTGTTTACGTCAATCCCACACGGGAATGTTATCTTTGAGGAACTTGCGTGGAGGGTCTTTTTAGCTAAAAGAAGGCGTAGGTGTATCGAAGAAACCCATATTATAATATAGAGGGATGAAATAATGTAGCCAATAATCTAACAGTTGAACTGTCGACAATAAGAAGAAATCGTAAAAACTACACGTTCTGACAGTATTAACGATTCCATGACAACTAGGATTCAGAATCATGCAACTCCAACACCTCTTTGAAAAATCATTAAAAGTTATGATTTTTTTTAAATAGCTCAAAACCATTTTTTTCATCACTTTTAAAAAGAGGTGTTAAAGTTGCATGATTCCGAGTTGTCTGGTCACCAGTTTTTCCCGGCTGCCGAAGGGATCAATAATTTAAACTGTTTAATCAGAGCTTATAGAATGATCATGATGATATATTAGAATGCTCAAGGTCCCATGGACCGACATGATCACCAACACAGAAATTCTCAGGCGGGCTAGAGCAGATAGAGAACTGCTTACATTAACAAAAATCCGGAAAGTTTTATATCTGGGTCACATACTTCGAGGGGAGAAGTATCACTTGCTCCATTTAATATTGAAAGGCAAGATAGAGGGTCGCCGAGGGCCTGGTAGGAGACAATTGTCTTGGCTGCGAAATATACGAGAGTGGTCCGGCATTTGATATAATAACATGTAATACAATATAAGATATGGGTAGTCCCACAAAGCTGTGACAGATCAGCTTGTCTGTAGGTTCTACCATTTAATATTACACCAATTAGGAATCCATGGTGACGTACTTAGGTGGCTAACTTCATATCGCATAGAAGACTACAGTGCGTATCAGTTGAGGGAACTAAGTCTAGCTTTTTTACTGTGCCTTCTGGCGTACCGCAAGGTTCTCACTTGGGGCCATTATGGTTTAATGTGTATATATTTGATATTTATAAATGTTTTTTACATGCTAACTACCTAGCGTATGCAGATGACAAAAATATACTTAGTAATCAAATCTATCAATGACTGCATAAAACTTCACGAAGACCTAAATCGACTGTTTGCATACTGTAAATTAAACAAATTAATCCTAAACATTTCTAAGTGCAACAAATTATCTTTTACGCGTAACAAAAATAAAATTTCTTTTAATTATAACTTTCATGATACACAAATCCATGAAATAGAGTCAATCCGTGACCTTGGGGTAGTACTGGATGTAAAACTAAATTTTTATCAAACACATTAACGAAGTAATCAACAAAACCAATAAAATGTTGGGATTTATAATTCGCATATCTAAACCTTTTCGCAATATTAAAACTCTGTATTCCCTTTACACCACGTATATCCGCCCCCACTTAGAATACTGCACACTAATTTGGGCACCGTTCTACCAATGCCACATTGACAGAATCGAAAGTGTACAAAATAAATTTTTTAAACACATAAATTATAAATTCAAATTACTTTTTGCAAATAACACCGAATCCTTAAAATTTCACAACTTTACTCCACTTCAAACACGAAGATTAATATCTGATCAAATATTTTTATACAAAATTCTGAATAACGGCCTGGACTCTCCTGAACTCGTAAATTATTCACATACCTACAAGGCCAACCAGACTAAACCATTTTTTTCATTTGCCAGCGTGCAGAACCAACCTTAGAAAAAATTCTCCAATCCCCCGTATATGCGCGCAATATAACACGTAATTTAACAATATCGATATTCTTAATAACACTCTTGTGAAATACCGAAACGAAGTCAAACGTACGACCACAAATGTTTATTAAATTAATGCACAACTATAGAAAAGTTACAGCATGAGCATCTCCTGTCCCCATCCCACCTTCCTCTGCCTCTTGCCCTTTCCTCTTCCTTCTTCCTTATAATATACTTATATGTATATTTTTGTTGTTGTTGTTGTTATTTTCATTTTCATTTAATGGTTATTACCAGTTACAATTGTATATTATATCATAATAACCAACATTAGCATAAGAAACTGTTTTGGCTTACCTCATGTTTAACCTCTTGTATAACTCACCTGTATATAAATTGCTGTTTGTTTCTTACAATAAATAAATAAATAAATTATTACGTAACACACATTAGCCTAGGTTACAATATTAATAGCTAATATAAGATTTAGGATAGATAAATATGTTGTTCATTTATTAACCACTTTTTTGTCAGTTTATGGCAGGGTTCCTCATTATTTATTAAATTAATGTTTTGATTTAACATGTTGTAAATCAAGGGTATCATATATTTGAGCGTTCTGCTACCATACTTATTTGATATTCGTGGTAATTTTAGGCCTTTGTTTTCGGTAAATCTTGTTGTGTGACTATGCACCAATAAATTTTTATACGTGCTTTCTCCCGAATTATCCATAATTATAATGTTCCAGAGAAGCCCTTTAATTGACCCGTACAGTAATTTTAAGTTGTTTCTTTGTTTGTAAATGCTAGGTTTAATTATAGCAGTTTGTAAATTTTGAATGTATTTAATATTAATTTTACACGAGTGTCCCCAAGTTTGAATTCCATATCTAAGTATGGATTCGACCATAGAATGATAGATAAGTTTGAGAGTGCATCGAGGCAACACAAATTTTAATTTATAAAAATTACTCGCCAAACATCGGAGCTGGTTACAAATTTTGATCACTTGTTTATCCCATTTAAAGTTATTATCTACGATTATGCCAAGGTAAGTATATTCATTTGTAAAATCAATTTTTTCACAGTAGCAAATGTTATCAATTTTTTTATGTATACATTCAAAATTATGTTCAATTATTTTAGGTAAATTCCACACTTTCAGGTTCGGTGATCTTATATATACATTTAGTTTTTTTGACATTAATAATTAGTCCTACATCAGGAGACCTTTTGAGTAGCTCGTTAAAGTCTCTTTGTAATTCATTAATAGCTATTTCCGGGTTTTCATTTGATACAACTAGTGCAGTATCATCTGCAAAAATGAATCTACGGGCTATTTTAAAAAGTTTAGACAAGGCAATGACATATATAATGTATAATTTATGCCCTAAAATTGACCCTTGGGGTACTCCTGATTTGATAAATCTAATCTAATCTGATTTGATGTTCTATAAATAGTTGTATCTCCCTTACTGTCATGGTTTTAGAAATATGTTACAAACGGTGTTAAAAAGAGAAAACTCTATGCTTTAATAATAATAATAATTGGATAATTTGTATAGAGCCGT
Organism: Limnephilus marmoratus; assembly: GCA_917880885.1. Classification (NCBI taxonomy): domain Eukaryota; kingdom Metazoa; phylum Arthropoda; class Insecta; order Trichoptera; family Limnephilidae; genus Limnephilus; species Limnephilus marmoratus. The sequence continues at coordinate 16,980,725 of OU862910.1, read as the reverse complement.
TTTTGTGAAAAATCACCTCAGGGGCGCTTGAGGTGATTTTTCATTATTTCGCTTTATTTGCAAACTAGCTGGTTCCCGGCATGCGTTGCTATGCTATTTTATAAAGAAATTGTTTCTCCCTGCGTGTCCTTTCCCATTCGTCCCGTTCCTCTTCCGCCTCCCCTTTCTCTCCCGCGTCCCTTTCCCCTCTCGCGTTCCCACCCGCACCCCCCTCCCGAGTTCCCCTCCCCCCTCCGAGTTCCCCTCCTCCCGCACGGGTTCCCCCCCTACCCGAGTTTCCCTCCCCCCTCCCTCATTCGATACATTCAGTCCCGGTACATTAAGTTTTCAAACATCTCGCGTGCCACCTATTGCAATTTTTTAATACAAATTTCATAATGTCAGAGCTCACCAGTAATTATATACAAACCATGTCCTGATAAAAACGAACACAACAAAAAAGAATTATCTCATTTGGTGCAGTCGTTCGGAAGTTATGCGCGTACATACATTTCGGCGATTTATTTTTATTTATAGAGAAGATTAACCATAGAAATGTTTAAAAGTGCACCTCTAGTTTTCGATAGCAATTTGAGAAAAATGTATAAAATTTCGAGAATTTTTTATTAATTATTTCATTATTCTAGTTTTTTGGTATAACAAGCATAACCTTCCCACCTGACGTATATGTAAGTCGGAAATCCATTAGTTTTGAAAGGAGTACCTATCTATCAAAAGGATTGCCCATTTCTGCACAGAGTCCAGAGGTGTTTTATATTTATTATGTGTAATACCTTTATGTGTATTTAAATGCTGCCATTGTAAACAAGGCTCGTAAACATACTAGATAAGAATTACATATTATTACACCGGGTGATTCAGTCCTCTGTGTATACGTGTTTATCTATACATACATATAGTATGTATCCGATATTATGTATGCATTTTCTAATCAATCAAGTAAGCCTAACAATAAATTATTATTGTGAGACTAAAAAGATGTTCACACTACCTTACCTACCTATTAATAAAATGCGATAAGTCTGTTCGAATGAATTGACTGAATTCTGTGAATAGATAATAAATTGAGGGGCGATTTAGTTTGTTGGTTGGAGTTGGGAACTCCACGAAACCGTTGGCAATTTAGCAATGGAGATATGTAGTTATTAATATGCAATATAAATTGAAGGTCACCATGGGAAGGACTAGTCAATACGACTCGGAACTTTCATAAATATAAAATGCCTGGTATACTTAAATTAATTTTTCAACAACATAATCCCTTTGCTACAAAAGAACAAGGGCAACAAAAACTCTCCAATGGCGTCCAGAAATTTGCACAGTTTTATAGTTATTATATTATTATTTGTAGTTATTTTATAAGATGGATGAAATAATGTTACAGTCCAACTATTGACAATAAACAAGAAGATATCGTAAAAACTACACGTTCTCGAGATAGTGTGTACGATTTCATGACAACTCTGAATAATGCACCTTCAGCAAGCCTTTAAGAGATCATTAAGTATTTAATGATTTTTTTTAAATAGTCCATAACCTAACCTACCGTAACCTATTTAACTTTGTTTGTTTTTCATCACTTTTAATGAATTTTCAAAAGAGGTGTTGAAGTTACATTATTCTAGTTGTCCGGTCACCAGCATGAATGTAAAAAAATGTTGGCCACGCGTATGACGTTTTTCCCGGCTGCCGAAGGGATCAATAGTTTAACCCGTTTAATCACAGGAGATCAAATTTGCTCACATAGGTCTCGTATAAATCGTTGTATCTCCCTTACTGTCATGATGAGAAATATTATATAAACGGTTTTAGAAAGAGAAATCTCCTCCAACGAAATTTTTATTAGGAGCTTTTAGAAAATAATCCAACTGTCAAATAAGACAGGACGTCAAAGAATTTTTATTCAATAAAGTACAAAGATTTTCAAAAAATTGTATTAAAATTTGAAACTGGGTAGTAAGTAGTATTATTATATTAACTATTATTAGTTACAAAATCATTAAGGGAAATCAAATATTGAAAGGAAACCAACAATTTGAACCATTAGTGAGGTGCGCGCATCTCCCGAAATAGAATTCGGAGGGGCTACCAATGAAATGTCAAACAGTTATCCTGGACAGGCGCAACAAGCATGCCAGAAAGACAAACAGAATCAGGTACGACAATATAATCTTAATTAGCCTACTCATTAAGGAATAGCAATGAGTCGAGTAATACGTTTAGATGTAACAAGCTTGCTGTGGAATATTTATAATCCGAAACGATGAATAATAATCGGCCGTTAAGGGTACACATCGTACTGTACACAACGCCGTGGAAGTAATGTAAATTACATCTCATAACAAGTTAGTGATGATAACAGACAAGCGAGAGAGCGAAGGCCGCGCAGATTCGGAGAACCATTAGCATTACTAATCGAGGAATGCTTTACTAAGATTTCTAGGAACATTGTTGACCACACGCTGGGGTTTATGCCAATAATACTTATCAATATCCCTAAAAAATGAGTAATAGCAGTTTATTTTTTTAAACAAAATTCTCATTCTAATTTTCTCGTACATGCCAGTGTCATAAATTTTCTGATCCAACTTGAAGTTTTGAATGGGGCCATTGGATTTTGCGTTAAATGATAAGACGTCACATAGGGTTCCTTGACAATTCAACAAGTGGAATTTCAGCACCCTTTTGAAAAGTCATTAAAAGTGCTGAAAAAAGAGCCTAACCTAAAGTAACACAACAATCTAACGTAGATATTTAACCAAGTTTTTTTAATCAATTTTATGGACTTTTTAAAAAAGTGATGAAGTTGTACATTGTTGAGTTGTCCGTATATGTCAATTTCATGCGCGGTGGCGCCTAATTCGGTTATTATGACGTCAGATTAGATAGCCGCAAAGCCCAGATCTTTGTTTTTTTTTAAATAATTTATCAATAAGTAATAAATCATTTTTTAAAATGATTTATTACTTATTGTACATAATAATAATAATAATCACACACATTCAATGAAATTATTCATATTCAGAAACGACATTTGTTGTTCAATTTTTTAAATCCTTATATTTTCTTACTGGAATTCTTTAATGTGTGTAATTCATCGAACAACATTATTAGGCATTTATTATTAAATGTCGGGCCAGCCGTGTATATTATACAGTTCAGTCAACAAAAGATCACTAGATTGGTGTACATAGGTATAGGTAGGTAGATACTTAATAAGCAGTAGAGGAGACCCGGGTGTGTTGATACGGGCTGATGTTGGACGGTGTCTGTCTGTGTTGGCCGATAGAGTGTCTGTGGGCAGAGTGTTGCCCGGGGCTAACGGTGTCAGACGATGAACAAGTTATTACGACGTGCCTACGCGTTTATTCCACAGTAGATCTAATATTGGACGATCTCCTAATAAAACCAAGAGACCATTTATAATATTATTATTATACTTCTTGTCCAGTCGCCAACGATGTGCAGACCAAATGCCAGTTTCAAAACAGACGAAATTGGATATATTATTATTATGAGAATAAGGAAATAATTTTCGCAAATTAATATTCTGGTAAATAAGTCTTTAGGTCACTAGCAGAAATATTTCCAAAGCGAAATTTTCATTACAAAACCTGATTTTAAGTGGATTTACACAATATCCCCACAAGAGTATACAGAAAGGAAATAACCGCACACAACTCTTGACACACAGTCTTAGTTACATAAACAAATTGACCTGACCCAAGTACATATTTTATTCCCTTTACTGTGCCATGACTTCCATGGAGATTCCCAATTAATTAATGCACGCAATTATATGTCATTTAATATTATATAACATAACCAACACGTGAACCAATCAAAGAAACTTCGAAAAACTAGATGTGGAACAAAACTAAAATTAAATCAACAATCTCCAGTGCACGCGCACCGGCGGAATTCCTGCACCCATACAGAGAGCAGTTTTGCCTACCTGGTAAATGATGTCATACATTATTTTATTTGGTCAAATAAAACACACCAAAGATGTACACACGACCATCCCACGCAACTGTATTGGTGTGGATTCTCACTTAATTTATTCTCAAATTATGACGATCGTCGATGTTAATAACATAATATATTTTAATACACGTTTTGTGATTGTTGTTGATCTAAATCTAAAACACGTCATAAGCTTGCACTTCGATTGTTACGAAAGAAAAATTTAATTTATTTCCGTTTCATTTAGGTACGTAGGTCCCGACATACGTCATTTGGGCCTAGGAAAAACACCGAGAAATTCAATACAATACATGGAATAAGCGTGATTAATTCTATGTCATGCATATTATTATTACTAGACATTAGGTAAAGGTCTAACGTTGATACCTCCGTTATAACCTCTCCCTCTTGTTCATAAACAACACGTGCAACAGAAAGAGAGGGTTAGAACGGAGATCTCAGCAGCAGTACCATAAAATAAATTCTCTAAAGTCTAATGCAATTCTCTTTAGCGCTGGCTTTATCAATGATTCGTCCAGCAAACATTATTTTTAATAGCCCCGATGACGTTATTCACATGACGCAAATCGTCTTCTCATTTGTGATTCAGTTTTATTATTATTTCATTGATTGAACTCGCTGATCCTCGACTAGCAACATCGACTCAATTAATGCAAATGGTCAGTTAATAGCCAACACAACGCTTTGATTTAAACGGGTGAGAATTCAAATTTTTAATGAAAATATTTCAAAATTTCAAACTCCCCTTGCACAAACTAGTTATTGGTACAGAAAAATCACTAAGTATGAAGTCGTTGAATATGTAAGTCATCTTGAGTCATTTGTAGGTGGTAAAAATTCAATGATGCTTGAAATCGGAGCCATTGGTGCAGTCTTTTTGCACAAAAATATTTCAAAATTTCGCATCAAACTCCCCTTGCTAGTTATTAAAACAGAAAAACCACTAAATAAAATGTCTTATCATAATATCATTACTGCGAATCAATTATTGAATATAAGTCATCTTGAAATACCATTTGAAGGTGGTGAAAATCCAATGATGCTTGAAATCGGAGCCATTGTTGCAGTATTTTTGCATGAAAATATTTCGAAATTTCGCATCAAACACCCGTTGCACAAACTAGTTATTAATACGGAGAAAACCACAAGTTAAAGATGTCGTATCATAATATCATTACTGCGAATCTACCATTGAATAACTCATCTTGAAATAACATTTGAAGGTGGTGAAAATCCAAAGATGCCTGAAATCGAAGCCATTGGTGCAGTCTTTTTCTACCCAGTGGCAGTCACTAAAAAGGTCACAATTTTTGCCATAGCATCAATTTTCCGTATCTGTCTTGGCTATAAAAAGATTCTCGGTGATTTTTTAGTCTTCTTTATGTTGGGCTTCTTGAAAACATTTCCAAGTGAAATCAAACCGCAAACAGATGGCGTCATTTTCGGAAAATATAACCTCAAGAGCAATTAAAAAGCAATGACCTAAACACGACCTGCCTTACGTTCTGTACCGTACTTATCAGCAAAGTTGTAGCTTTACATGAAATTTTTATATGGTTTGGTTTTCCATAGATTTTTCATAAATTATCTTTAAAATTGCTATTAAAAAGAGTTTGAAAAGAGACAAACATCTATAGGATTTAGCTTGCGAGAAAATTAGATGGTAAAATCGGTCTCCTCTTTGTGCGGTGCTTCGTAGTCTCATCACTCTTGTCTACTTTAGTTTTCTGAAGGTTTCACTTCTACCGCTTGTGAATTCCACACCCTGCTTTTTTATATTACGAGTATCTACATATGGGAGGCTTCGAGGAAAATAATTTCCCTCGAAGAGCCTATGTGACATTTGAGGGTCCTTTTGAGGAGAGGACGGAGTGTAGAGGGGCCTTGAAGAGACCTATGTTGTATGAGGGAGGAAATACAGAGGCCGGCAAATCGTTTCCAGGTAAGATTTTTGAATACATTATATTAAGCTCCACACATGAGGCCCTGACGAAAATAATCCCCCTCGTATATCATCTTTGGGGATACGGTGTGGTGGGTCTTTTTAGGAAAGGAAAGTGAGGAAATGGGAAGGAAAAGAGTATCAAGGTACCCAGGTGGGTAGGAATCTGAGGGGTTTGTGTGTCCAGGAGTGATGGACGAACTAATCCATTCCTCCCAATGCTATGCAAGGCGATTTTCCCAGAGAGCCCTACCCGTACAGAAGGGCATCCCTGCTAAATCACCAAACATAGGGAACCACTTAGGGTTACATATTGCAGGGCGGTTGGTTATCCAATAAATGGTTCTCGGGCGGTGGTACCCATAATCGCCTCTCAAATAAAATATTAAGATAACACATTTGCAGATACATACCACTTGTTTCTATGGGCGGAACTTCGAAAAGATAGGTTATAATTTATAATAAATAATAAGTTCAAAATGTATCAGTAAGTAAATGTTTTTTCAAGATGAGAAGTAATAAAGCGGAATAGACGCAGAGATTGTGTAAATATCGAGGTGTTGCCACATTGTTAATTAGTTTGACCGCGTGACGTCATTTGTCTCCTCCGTGGGTGGATTCCATGGAACTATGATTCAATGGAAGCGGATTGTACATCCATACTATTAGATGGATACCGTGGCCGTTGGATCTCGGATCTTCTGTATCTGTGTTCGGGAATCTCCGGAAACCAACATAGCCGGATGAAAATACGCTTTTTAATTGTACCTATTTGATTCTGCATCCGGATTAAGAATTAGTATTCTATTAATAATGCCGTCAGTGGAAAGGTTCGTCTTGTGATGACCTCACGGTTCTATGATCGATTGGCGTGCGCCATCCGGTGATCCCGCTGGCGATTATTTGCGTTCGTCATTTGATTATTAATATTCTTTATCATGGGTCTATCGGGAAGACTAATATGGTCCTGCTGGCGAGAGCTCCGTTGTAACCTATCTTGCTGTTTTATTCGTTGTTTATAAGAAGATGATGTTACGTAATATGTAATATTCAAAGTATCGACTTAGGTGTAAATAAGTTTTGGTGAAAATAACCCCAAGAGCTCTTTTTTATAGAGGTGGGGCAAAGAATAACTTCACCACCCTTCATTTCACAGACTTTTGAAGTACCTATCTATTGGATCCCAACTATTCCTCCATGGTCCCGACTGTCCAAAGCCAGATAACCTTTACTATCTAGTAGGTAACAAATTGTACAATAAGTAACTTGAACTACTATGGAATCACCTAAAAATTATGGAATGTTGTGCGGCTGAAGGAAGAGAAAGATGAAGGTAAGGAATTATCTGGCTACGCTGGTCACAAACAAAGTCGAAGAAAGTAGCAAAAAAGGCGCACACATTCTTTTTATTTCTTTGAACCTTTGTCCTGGGCCCTGAACCGAGAAATTTCTCCCTCAGTCACGGAGGTGTGCGAACAACATTTCTACAAAACTTAAATTTTCTGTTTTTGTATTTGATGCATACCAAACCACAACAAAATAATAATTGAGCATCGCCAAAAATAGCATTATTATTATTAGTGGCCGCGTGGTCACCATCCGCGTCCATCGCGCCGTCTCGGGCGTCAGGCGTCAGGCGTCACCTGCGATCCGCGGCTCCGTCGGGGAACCCGTCCCCTCTCCCTCCCCACCTCACCGCACCGCCCGTCCACACTCCGCAGTCCTCACGCCTCGCAGCGGTCAAACGAGCCAACACAACACACAACCACACACACACATACAGACATCTCCCGCGCAAAACACTGACAACACGTCACCCGTACCGCACCGCACCGCACTAGCAAGCTTTCCCCCAAGGCCCGGGCGCCAACATTACACTAATCTAACAATGCGACAAGCAAAACATTGCCTACACTCAGAAAGTATCATACTTTATAAACTGTCTGTTTTGTTGCTTGCTGGCGTGGACAGCATTTTTCTAATCGAGTGTCGCGGTGCAAATTCCGGAACTGCCGCGAATCGCATTATTTTGAGGCTTCACCTCTCGAAATACACCTTGTGCCGCGGTAAATAGGAGTCTTCCGGCCAAAATTATATTGGTTCGAAGGCAACGTATTAAAATAAACGAGACACTCGAGCGAGGCGAAAAGGTCAAATCTCGGCAGACAAGCAACCAACCCGTTGCGGAAAAAAGGGCAAGGCGAGGAGACAAAATAATGTGCGGCCAATTTGCTGTTCACGCAGGCTCGATTAGGCAGGTACCTACTATTACTGGAGCGGATTGGTTTAAATGCTCGGTCATTGCCCTGGTTAATAATTCCCACCCGAGAGTATCGATATTATTGAGTGCTGAAGAATTTGCTAGAGTAAAAGTAAGGCGCGGCGAGCATGCAGCAGGCAGTTAATAATAGGCAGCAGTGAGCACGGAGAAGTCGGTTGTTGGGACACCACCACACCACACAGGTAAGCAAGTTCAGGGAGTGGGAGGTTACGTCACATACTAGAGCCCGTTCGTGGAAACGGAGCAAAACATACTGTGACTGACTTCTGCACGATTCTCATAAGGCCTGTTGCTCCTACCTACGTCACCACCGCTCTACCTGTATAGTGTATAAGTAGGTAGGTACTAGGTGCTCAGTACTCGCCAGACGTAGAAACCAGTATGGATATGGATGTTTTCAACACTATCATTATAATAATCTCGAGTTCGAGTGTGCTGCGAGCTTCAATAATAATGACGCTATCGATTCTTAGAAATTCGCTCAAATTGTTGGGAAAAATAATTATCACCGAGTGTGATGACAAAAAATGTAAGTAATAGCAACTACTAGAGCGAGTGAAGTTGACTGAAGTGGACGTCATCATCTGATAAAGAAATTAATATGCTCGTAAAGGAAACGGGGAGCCCCACTCAATTAATAACTGCCAAGTCAGATTGATGCAATCCAATAAGGGTGGGTGTTAAAATTGAAGAAGCTCAATTTTGAAGGAAAATAGTTAAAATTAAAATTATTTAAGTGAAATCTTAATATCTTAAAATACGAATACAATGCACGTATAATAGAGTGTTTATTATAATGTCTTAGGACGGGGCGGGCTTAATGCTGAGAGCTGTTGCGATTAAAACCTTTTTACCTTGAGGCCTATGTCGTCTTTGGGGATGTTTTGTAAAGGATATTTTTCAGGAAAGGAAGAAGAGAACTTGGTGAACCTGGGATCTGAAAAGACTCATGTTGCAGAAGGGCGGAAACTTAGAAGCCTGAAATTAATCCACAGCCGGGCTGTATTACTGAATTGTGTTAAACGAAATGTCACGATTGTTTATTTATTATAATTTATAAGCTCCTTAGCTATTCATTAGAGTTGCAAAATAAAAATGATCTCATGTAATGCGATAATAGATTCGAGAGTTTAATTTGCAGAATTCAGATAAACATAGCGTAGTTTGAAGTTGAACATTCGGACTCATTACTTGGCCTAGTATTTCAACATTCATGCATCTTCTTACGCAAAGTTAGTCAAAATGTGTCAAGTCATTGCTATACTCGGTGTGTACAGTACAGTTCACACAGATATACCACTCACAGTAGCAAACGTCACATATTTTAGTTTCTAAGTATGATTTTAGTAGACGCAGTAGACAATGGCAGATAGTAACAGCGGTTTGTCTATGATAAGACAAAAACAAACGATGAATGTGCAACAAGAGAACGTGTGCAATTATTATTGTCTCATTGTCTCCGTCATCGGAATACCAACTAATACAAAAGTCAACATCTTTGAGTCATATTATTCCGTTCAAAATTATTGTAATGAGACAAATACACACGCGTAAGTTAGGTTGGGCAGTCAATATATGAAGGAATTTTTTTCTCGAGATTGGTCTACCAGGGTCTCAAAAGTTGCGTATGACAATTTAGACCATAGGTTCTCAACGTGGGCGATAACGCTCCCTCGTTGGTGTTCGAGACTTTCAGGGGGGCAGTAGAAGACCAAGAGAGAAAATTAGGGGGCGTTGAGATGGCACAGTGAGGCAAGGTAAAAAATAGGGTCTAAATAACGTACTAATAATCTTACGTGTAATATTATTATTAAGAATTGACATTATTTCATGAATACAAGAAGAAACGGGGTAGCAATCCCGAACATACTTAAAATACAAAATAATTGCTGTATTTACTTGCTAAAAAAAAGGTATAGCAAATTAATTAATATATTTTTATTCGAATTATTGATTCCGCAGGTAGCTTCCGATAAACCCACTTTTATTAGAAAGTTTATGCTTAGAGAAGATGCGACTTCGCACGCGGAGGACACTATATTTAAAACATTGGACATTACTGTTGGTTGATAGTTGATTTTTATTTTGAAAGACTGGAGAATTTAGGATTCTTAAGAACTGGAGAATTTTTATGAGGTATTTAAATTAGAAAGGCTCTGATGACCACCCAATGTAGAATATACGAGTATATTTATCATTTTTACTCAACGTTGTAATTTAATACCCGACCTTGGTACAGAACACAAATTAAATATGTATCGCCTAGACAATTAAAATCAGTATTTATTTTAGATCTGTCTGACCCAAACAACAATGCAGTCTATATATATATATAAAAATGTACCGCAACTTATTTGATATAATATGAAGCGTCATCAAATATTTTGCTCACGCATCTGGTTATGCCTTTTGATAGACGTCTGTTTTGAATAGTTCAGCACAAAGCCTCGTGTCGGGACGTCATGATGTAATAATGGCAGTTTATAAAGATTACACGATAAACAATATTGAATCCATGGCATTGGTCATGAGAAACTTCCAAGGGAAATTATTTTATTGTTATGCACACCGTACACCGATTAACTCGGATAAGTGTCGAAAGTTTAAATAATAAATTTAAAAATAAGACAATGAGAGAATTAGATCTGTTGTATCTAAATGATACGATTCATTAGAAGTCAACAACCTTTCGATAGCATCAAGCAATAGTCGCCGATTCAAATATTATGAAACAAATGAAGTTATGTTGAGAATTTTATCTCGGTATTTTCAACAATGTTTAGTTTGTTATGAAAGCGATTGGAAATCTAAATTTGGAAATATGATAAACACAAAAGTAGGGTGGGCGTTTCATTTGTCAGGATCCAAAAATTGGATTTTCGTTTGGGAGATAAGTCCATAAGGCAGAGGGGGATAATTGGTGGATTGCGTAGAATAATAAAAGCTCTCGAGTTAATTTGGCTTAGGGAATTCGGTACATTTCGAAGTATGAAGAAGCTTTAAGTGTTGTATTAGGTAGATAGGTCTACAATATACAACAATGTTCTCGGACGTCACGAGATACTGGCAGAGCATTTCTCCCCCACGCATCGGGAGCTATTTTAGCACAGTTTGCGTTCTGGAAAAGTTATTTACTCACGTAAGCTGTATTTAGATACAATAAATGCAAGCTTTTATAAACGGGATTTTCCCAACACTTGGTATGCATCCAAAAAGCGAGCATCGGGGATAACGCTGAAATAAATGTAAATATTTAAATGAAAGAGTAAACGGATCGATTACCAGCACAACAAAAGAAAATACATTGAAAGGTAGTTTGAGACATGTGTCATGTCATCATTGGCGAGTTTAACTCGGGGGATTCGTGTACCTATCATCTAAAGGCAATTCTTCTCCGACAAAAATACGTACACATTTTGTGGATGGTTAGGTCGGGGCCACAATGTTTTGGCTTTCCATGGCCGATAAAAAACAAAAAAGTTGTGGCCCTGCCACATGTTTGTGGTAACGATTGAGGGATTGTTTGTGAAAACGGTCGCAGGAGACCGGCCTTAATAGGAACACGTATTATTGATTTCATATCAATTTCGTGGAAAGGGTACCAAAAGATAACTCCATCATATTATCTTATCAATCACAATTTTTATTACAAAACTTCGTACCTACTCATAAAGTAAAATACGAGATGTTATCAACGTTGTGGTTTAATGCTGAATTTATCAAAACCACGCATTGGTTTAATCGGACTTACCATGGGACCAATACGAGGATAATTCTTTATTAATAGTGTGACTAGTACATGATTACAATATGGACTAATAACGTAGCGAGCACTTGTGTTAATAATAGAACAGCCCACACATCAATATCGTTGAACAAGTCCGAGGGATTGAAGTCATCCGCAGCGAGAGCTGGTCGGCTGGTCCGTGGGAGCACCTGTAAAAAGTGGTGTCGCAGAAACCGTTCCTTCCTTTGTTCGCCCACCTGTTACCTCGGCCAGGTGAATTCGGCCGCTCGGCAGACTGTTATTGTGGCAGACAATGCGCTCGCCAGTCTCGGCACCGGAGGGATACCTGTGCTCAGCATGGACACCTTTAGCATGATACTCCAGCCTAAGGGAGAAACATTATTATACACGGTGCAAGGTGAAAAAAAAACATGAAACTTGCATTGTTAATTGTTTCCGTCATATGTCTGCTATTGGCCCTACTCCAAGCCCTGGGGGATCCCTCGGTGTCAACCGGATAGATTGAAAAATGAGATACGTATATAAGTTCGTACACAAGTTATATAAGGTATCTATTATTGCAGTATACTGCACTATATTAGTATTCATACATCCCGAAATCATGGGATCTTTTGAGAGAAAACCGGGCGGCGTTTTGTCAACACAAGCACATTACACAATTTCCTCTCTGGATTTTGACACACTACTGCAAATATATTTTTTTAATATAATATAGATGTCTACCACTAACGGGTCGGTACGTTTTTTTTTTAAATAATAAGTTATATCTTATAGGAATTAGGACCCTCCAAAGATGGTTTGATTGACATTAACAGACGCTCAATACACAGTGTATTAAAAAAAAAAGAAAAACGTGGAGACATGGAATATTTTTTCCTAATAAAGTTGGTAAAAAAAATCTTAAAAATGAAGGAGAAAATAGGGAATAAGAAACCTCGATTTTGACAATTTTACTTAGGTGGTATCAAGTCTGAGGTGTAGGTACTTTTTTGTTTTTTATATATTTTTATTTACGGCATCCCCAATTGGTGTATGTTGTGAGGCTGAAGGAAGTGGTGGAGGGGAAGGAGGTGGGGAAGAGGAAGGTGGGGAGGTACCTGGCTATTCAGATCTGGTCACCAAACACGGCTAAAGCCATTTCAAGCAACGTTTCAATTCTGAATGGTGGTCTTACACCAGGGCGATACTGAGAATATCTTCCACTCTGGAACGTGCCGCAAATATACCACATATAATTTTAAATGAATGAATTGTGAAATAACACAAATTAATCAAATAAAATTTATTTGCCCGCGCCTTGATTCGATCCCGCGACCATCGAATTGCGAGTCATAAGCCTTACCACTAGTCACGCCGGCCGTCTTGTATCTTTGAATGATAAAATACCTATTGTTCAAAATTTTAGGTGTCTGTCTTTCCTCTAAGGGCGTGAAAGCAAGCAAAAAGTAGGTAGTTTGGTAATTAGTAATTTGTAATTACAATTATAGTATTATTGAAAGGAAACTATTCTTCAGAACACAATAGGAAATATCTGCGTATTCCATTTCTGATCAAAGTTAAATACCTGTGATATTACATTAAAAGTTCAGTTCGCGCGTAGGTGGACACTGGGCACTGGGCACTGGCAGCGCCGGATCTGCCATACGTTCGAAAACGTGCAAAAAACCTGGCGCCAACTCCGAAGGGGCGCCGTGAGAAAATAAATATTGTATTAAAAATTTGTTATAATATTCCCTGAATCGTTTAAAAATTACCCATAGTACGAAATAATTATTACGCTCTACCAACACTTTCCAAAGATACAGACTGCGCATGCATCTGGTTTTAATTCAACGAAATTCAACGATTTACGAATTTATAGTCAGTTACAGAATTTTTTTACAAATTCCATATATTTAGTTTAAACGTAAGATCTATTTTTCCATATATCTTTTACTGTCTTTTACGACGAATGAGTACGATCCAAATTCATTAACCAATCACAGCGCCGTACTTTTATTCAAGTGAACAAACAAACCGACGGCGCCTTTCAAAGTGCTTTTGTACGATTTAAGTCTCTAGGAGAATGTGGTTAAAGACCATTTTCTTATGAAATCTTCAGTAAATTCAAAATTCCATTAGCATAAACATCGCACGGTTTGCAAGGTTGCAACTTGTTAACAGTTTCATCATTGTTTTGACAGTTGAAGTTCCTTAAATGTACCTATAATTAATTTCTATTAGATTTGTTATTTTACAGTCAGTAATAATCAGTGTAAGCGTCTTTCGTAAGCCGTTGATACCATAGATACGTTCGTGTTTGTTCGCTCAACACAGAACACAGGGGAAATGGAAATGCAAGGTACAAATTTGTGGTTATATTATTAGATTTTTTTAATTTATAACTACATTTCTATTGGTTGTTAGAGGTTGTGGATTGTGGATTACAATGAATAGAACAATAATTTTAAAAAAAACTTTCAGGCTCGCAGAATCTAAAACTTAGAATGAAAGAGCATAATGACATAAAAAAACTCGTTTCCATTGGGAATTTTTTAATTCCAATTTCTCCAGCACCGATAAAAAATGATGTCCAGCGCAATGACGTTACAATGGTCCCGAGCACATCTAAACAGATATCTATCGCACAAATTCCTCCGGTCGAATTATTAGAAGATAAAAATAACGTTACTGGTAGCAGTTTAAATTTAATTCTGTTTTCAGAGCTTGAATTGAAAGATCCCGGATGCTGGCCAAAGTTATCTCAAAATTCCATTAGTTTATTAGTTCAGGAAGGTCCTGTACAATTGAAAGGTTTTGATTTTCCTATTACGAATAAGCGTAAATTTAATACTAAGTATTATTACAAGAAACTGCCTAATGGAGAAGAATTACATAGATCGTGGCTTATTTATTCGAAAACTTTAGATAGGGTTACACCCTTTATATGTCTTGATTTTATTTGATAAATTAGTGTAAAAAAAAAATTTAATTTAAAAAAAAAATTGGGGTAAACGAATTTTTAATCAAAATAAAAATGTAGGGGGGGGGCGCCATCGGTACCTACTGCACAGGGCGCTAGATTTCGTAGATCCGGCCCTGGGCACTGGCAAGTGTTAGGAACCGGAGGCGTCTACTAACATCTACAGGAATTCCAAAAACTGAAAAAATCGAATTAATATCTATGAGAATCAAAGTGTTGACGAATATCTACAGCTCAAACTGTTGACTAATATCTATGAGATCCAAAGTGTTGACGAATATCTACAGCTCAAACTGTTGACTAATATCTATGAGATCCAAAGTGTTGACGAATATCTACAGTACTGGGAGAGGTTGGATTTGCAATTAGGTATAGCATATTGGAATAACGTAATATTGCGTATGCAGTTTAAAAAACTTAATTTGTGTAAGTATGTATGTAAAAATCCCTGATATCGGACTATTGGACACATTTAGCTGATTAGTCCAATCTACGCTCTGTAGATATTAGTTCAACCTACCCTCTGTAGATATTAGTCAACACTCTGAAGTTCGTAGATATTAGTTCAACATATGAGCTGTAGATATTCGTCCGACATACAGGCTGTAGATATTAGTAACTGGAGTCTTAGGAACCTACTTCACGGAGCGAGGGTTTGAACTTTTAACTTACGGCCAACCTTTTTGAATACTAATGAATAAAATGTACAACCTTTAAGGTGTTAGAGAGCTCTTTAAACACCTGTTGAAACAAAGAAAAACCTTGGCTGTAATTGAGATGTGGGTTGCTGAGCAATACGCTCGCATTTATTTACACACGCCCTTATTTTATTCATAGGCATAAAATATAACGTAAACCGATCCTAGAAAGGTCCTAAAGAGGACTGCGCGAATTTAATATTCAAAGGTTTAGGTACCTCCATTATTTGTATTTGTTTTGAACTTTAGATCGACCAGTTAAAGTAGCCCCAGCGAGAGCTCCTCATCGACGTCCGTTCTCTTCCTTCTCACGCGTTTTGTTTGAAAAGGAAAAAGATAGAAGATACTATTAGTACAGTGGTTCTTAATACTAAAATAATAATATTTGGATGACTTGTACAGCGTTGTTTTTGTGAAAAATCACCTCAAGGGCGCTGTCAGTCTTGGGGGTTCAGCGGAGATCAAAACACATCCCCGACTCATACGATTCGTTCTTTGAAATTCAGCTTTTCCAATTAAGAAGGGTTCGGTGAATGCGCATATGAAACTGGTGGGTTCAGTACCTCCAACAAGATTTAAAACCACTGTACTAGAACGATGACATCGCGTACGATCTCTCGTTGGGACTAGTTTGGAGGACTAAATGCCGTTGGCGCTAATAAAAAAAACTGTCCAAAAGAAGCGAAGCTAGCAGTCCACAATGGAGTCCTGGTACCCACCCTGATGTATGAGTGCTGTAGAAATAAGATCCCTGAGGCGGATGTGTGGTAAAACCATGTATGATTGTGTGAGAAATGTGGATATCCGCAAAGAATGTAAGGCTGATGTAAGCATAATGAGTAAGAATAAGAAAGGGACCCTCAGATGGTATGGGCGTGTAGAGCGAGTGAAAAAAGAAAATAGTAGAGAAGAATATATGACTCAAATGTGAATGGAAGAAGAAGTCGGGAACGCCCGAGGAAGACATGGCACGATCAAGTGAATCAGATACTTGAGTCGGGCCATGTTAAAAGAAGTATGTCAGAATAATAGAAGAGTATATATGAGACGATGTATGAATGTGAGTGTGCCAAAACCTAATTATTTGGCGGTCAGTCCTCTCTGCCTACCCCTGCGGAAACGGCGTGATGGTTGGTTAGTTAGATCTCTCGTTGGGACTAGTTTAGAACCTAGAATCCAGGGAAGACTACAATAGTCCCTTTTCAAGGAAGGACGAAATGAAGGCACGCGCGTCGGGACTAACAATAGCCCAGGGATTATTCCCAGAAGGCTGCCTTACTCCTACCACGGCCTTGTTATCACTAAATGTATCTGTGTTTCAAAGTCGTCCATTCCTGGAAACTGGAATTAATTTACCGGGACCGGGACCGGGAGCCTGATCGATACCTGGAATTATACGCTTTCAAATTATAATGTAATCATTCTACTTACTACAGGACTGTTTGTTATTGCTTTAGTATATACATAATATAATGCAGGGAAGGCAGATTCCGTAATGGAGGACCAACTACAAACTTACTACGTTAAATATTAATCAAGGTAAAAGGTAAGGTCGCTCGGAGGTATCTAGGTACTCGATTCAATAACTTTCAACTCTTTGATCTGCGATTTAACCTTTAACTGCTGATGTGTTTTTTACGTATACTCAGACGTGGGGGCCTGGGCGGCCTTTCAGTTTAAAATGTGCATGTATGAGAAATCCTTGAATATTTTGAGATCCAAATTACTAATTATTGGACAATTTATATATATTTAAAAAAATATATACTTTTTTATTGTTAAGTAACTTATATTTGACCATAATAATTTTTGGCAAAAATCACTTGAGATCAGAAATCAGTCTGTATTATCTATTAAACTAAATAAAAACAATGAACTCACTTTTATTATAATATTTCAATAGTGCCTCGAATAAACAATATATATAAAACTTTAATAAAGTTGCTTATGTTTATTTTTATATGGTAAAAATCAATTTTTAAAAAGTCAATTAAGTACAGAGTGACGATAGGTCAGAGAAGCACGCAAAAAAAAATGAATTTAATTTCAGAAATTTGACATTAAAAATTTCAAATTTAAAGCTTACAGCTCTGGCGTCACTAAATTCGAAGCTACTGAGAGAGGAGTATTTCGGTATTATTGTTGTTGCTTACTGGAGCGGCCCCCACGTCAGCAGTTAAAGGTTAAGAAGCATAACTAAGTATGCTGGGAAGTCGCAGAAGAGACTGTAATTACTTCAGAATTACCGATTCATACCATTATTAGATTAATTATTAGTTTTTGCAGTGAAAACGTCTTTAGCACCGTTGTGATTTGAAACTCTATGAAACGAAAAAAATAGATAAACACGGATGTAGCCGGCGAGAGAATGAGATAGAATAATCAGTCTCCACTTTGTGCGATGCTTCGTAGCCTCCCCACTCTTGTCTACTTTAGTTTTCTGAAGGTTTCACTTCTACCACGTATCTACTTCACACTCTGATTTTTGTTTTGAAGAGTTTTATTTCACATGTACATTTGTTGCTTAATTTTAATTTACCTGCTACCGGTTTCGATTCAACCATGTCACTCACTAACAATCTTAAAACTAACCTAAAAATTACTAGTTTAATGATTAGTTAATGGTCGAATAAATAAAAATTAAGTAATAAATGTACATGTGAAAAAAACTCTTCTAAACAAAATTACTAGAAATTGTTAGATAGTGAATGCCCAAGAAATACAAAAGAATTATTAGTTAATTAAAATACGATCTTATGAAGGAATCCCAAAAAAAACAAAATTGCTCATAATATCGCGTTATCTATTGAAATATCTCGCTTTTACAATTTATATCACATGCATCATTCGCTATCTATGTAATAACAACAAGATAAAACTTATCGAGATAATGTTGGTAATTTTTACCTACTGGTTTTTAATTATTTGCAAAATTTTCTGAGATTATTTAAATCAGTGGTCCGTGGCCCGTAGGTGGTCTGCCAGATCTAAAATGTGGTCCACCTAAAAAACCGAATCGAAAGGTATCCAAAAGCTAATTCGTAACCCTTTTGGTATTTAATTATGGAGAGATAGCTGAAGAAGTCCAAGAAGAGCACATTGAATTACAAAATGATAGTAGCAATTAACAGTTTATCATTATTGTATCTTGTGGTCCCTGTGAGAACAAATAAATGTCATAATGGTCCCTGGTCAAAAAAATGTCGGGAAACACTGATTTAAATTGTGGAACTCCTACAGATCGGTACCCATAACAGAAATATAATATAAGTTTGATTGATTGTCTAGAATTAAGAGGCCATCGTACGTTTTTAATCAGTAGGTACATATATTTAGCAGAGGGAGATAACCAAGAAAGATTTGGCAAAATATTAAAGGTGCTCGGATAATGTGAGTCATGGCGACACGTTTGGATCTGTGATCAGTGCGCATTGGCAGAATATCGGCACATTCCTAGCGGATGTGTCATAACAAGATAATTGATAAAATAGTGATTGCATGTTAATAGAGTGTCTATACATTATTGTGTCGTGACAAGTTCGCGTAAATCAGCGGAAAAACTGGGAATTGTAGAGGCGGAAGTAACACTACACTGTCATCGTCGCTATTCGATGATATGTTATACCTAGCCAGGGTATCTAGCATGGTCGATCGATATAGGTTTTATCGAAAATGTCGGTAACTTGTCATCGCTCCCGAGCACGACTGCAGGCCGCTAACGAACAAAAAACAGTTCACAACGACTAAGGGTTCATAATTTATTTGAAGTGAACTGTTATTTGTTGCTTAGCGGCCTGCAGTCGTGCACGGGAGCGATGACAAGTTACCGACATTTTCGATAAAACCTATATCGTTCGACCATGCTAGGTACCCAGGTATAAGTTTAATACGAGCCATTATTAGTTACTATGGAAATGGCAATCGTGAGATGCTCGTGGCAAATAACAAAAACATAAAGGAGGTATTACACACAGCCATAAAAGATCATGTACGTACAATAACGCTCGCCATACAATCCCATACAGACCTGTCACACCTAAGGGAACGTACCCATACTAAGTGACCAACTTTTTGCAATTTTTAACCCCCCCCCCCCCCGGTGACCAAAAACCTATGGCCCCCGCCGCTCATTTGTACCAAGCGTGACATTTTGAAGACCCCCCCCCTAAACGTGTCACGTAGTATGGGTACGTTCCCTAAGCAGATGATGTGCTCGAAGCTCAAAGTTATACGTCGTAATCGCTGCAGAGGCGATATGCGAAAAGTTATGCTGCGACCCCCTCTCTGCCGTAAGCAGGAGGGGGTCATTTTAATTACGGAGCTGCGTAAACATGCGTAGGTATGTATGACAGCTGCTGTCAAGTTGGTAGATCCAGTACAAAGAAATGACATTTCACGGCAGCTCTCTAATTCAACTAACCCCCTCTCCTACCATAGGAAGAAATATTTGATAGCGTAGTATGACGGTACAACACACAAGTACTCGCGGTTCAACAGATGAAGTGCTCGCGCTTTTAACGCTTTTTGTGACACTAGCCGATGAGTATGTAGCTTAGCTAGGTAGTAGGTAGGTACGTCTACGTGTGCCAAATGGTTGCGGCGAATAGTCAAGCAAGACAGAGCGAAGACTCGTTACCTACCTAGTAGGTAATTATTATTATACCTAACTTTTGTACCTAACGACACAAGCAAAACAAAAGTAGGCAGTAGGTAAATAGATATAACAATTTACAACCAGGTAGGTACTAACGTACCAACTCCATAGATTTATTCCATACAATATATTGTATGGTGACTATTATCGTAGCCGTCTTCTGTTTCATAATGTGTGTTCTATACAGTGGAAACGCAATCTATGCTCGTAGTATCATTAATTATTGTTATCATAAATCCACTACATAGTCGCCAACATAAATAAATATTAATGATAATGCATTTTCACGGATGAATCAGGGGATTATGATGAGAATAAGTGCTAATATTCCATCACAAGGCTTTCAGAATTTCAAACGAGGGTCGAGTGAGTTTCAAAGGTTTATCGTTGAAATTACGTACTACGAGTAGGTGCCTACCTAGGTATCAACCAACCCATTACGTAAATAGGTTACGACAGGTAAGTGACAAGAGGTCTAAATTTACGGAGCCAATGAGTTTATGACAGCATCACCAAAGTAATAATTAAATATGCAATTGAGTGATATTTCACCCCAGGTTTTAGTCAAAAATGCACTTAGGATGGGTTGTTAACTTTTTAACTAAAAATTGACATACATAATATATCAATATAATTTTTACGTTCTCTGAAAGTTCTGTGATTATTTCTGTTTTACGAAGCAACTGGCCTATAATGATATAATAACAGAGCTTGAAAAGAACTTTCTCAGTAGGTGAAAATTTAATGAATTTTTCTATTTTTTAACCCATCCATGATAGTCTGTTCGGGGTGCTCCAAAACTCCACATCTTCTCCCTGATTAATAAAATGATTATTAAGTTAATTTATCTAGGCTTACTTTATAGGTAGGTTGGTATGTAGGTACCTATGAGTCGTAAAACGACCGTTTGTTTGACCCAATTTAATAAAATTACGCAAGGGGCATTACTTCCTGTGCAGTTCAATTTATTCGGGCTTAGAAATTATTTATAAAGATTTGATTTTATTATTGTATACGCAAGGTTTTATGATGTTGACCCCTACTCGATTACGATGATTTCATTAACTTCGCATTATCAAGACGGAATCGATAAACAAATAATAATATCCTTCGCTCATTCATTCCGCTCTCAGAATACGACCCGGAATATTGCGCTCCGATACGGCAATAAGGCCAATCCCCGCCGCGCCAATCATATTTGCAGCTCCGTGCATATTAAAAATGAACACTTCAAAATCATCGAATCCAAAACTCGAAGACTATAATGATCAGTTCTTTGTTACTCGTTGGTATTACTTTACTAACCGCATACCCCCGTGCTTTGTCAGCTCAATTCTGATCTCCTAGCCCCGTCCAGGCGTGATAGACTTTTTACAGTGTCGAAAGTATTTAGCAAAAAGGTTATTTCCAGCCTTGGCGAGCGACGCGCACGCAGACAAGCCGCTCGGCGCTCGCTATTGATGGGTCGGTATCGCCAGCCGGTTCGTCTGGCATTTGGCCGCGCGAATCCGTAGGCCGGTGCGAACGGGACAGAGCTAGGTGGAGTCAGTTGCGGGCGGGAGAGAGACGGAGCGCTCAGACACCGGGCGGCGGTCTGGCGCCAGGAGGATTCCCCAGCTCGCCCCCCTTCCCCCGCCCCGCACCGCGAGCAGCCTTGTAACGTGTGGCAGGCCGCAGCATCAGCCGAAATAACTCCGCCCGGTGTGGCCTGACGCCTGGCCGGCCTGGCCCGAGAGCTTGAGCGCCCAACGGTCGCGGATGGTGCAGTCGACTCGGCTGGGCGGGAGCCGAGAACCGAGAGGACGGCGCGACACTGTGTCGCCAGGAGGAATTACATATTCGAAAAGAGAACGTTTTCAAGTTTGACGAGGTATCCCAGAGACAAACAAAATCTGTAAACATAATCAGATTCGGAGAATACGGACGTAGGTTGCTTGTTTTCTGTCAGCGGGCAGCAGTTCTTTTTTATGTTTTGAAATATTAGTGTTTTAAAAAAACTAGGTATACGTAGGTAGGTACCTACCTGATCTAAATTTGACATTATCATCATGTACCTATAATTGAATGGCAATACTACGGTTTTGCAGAATCTGTTTTACAAATAAAATTTTAAAAAAAAACACACAAATTATTATGGGTAAGTTACGAAGCACTTTTTTTACGTTTCATCGCGAGCTATAAAATAAATAATAAGATTCTGGTTTATTTGCGACTCGCGATAAGAAATAATGACACACATAATTGTGAGGACACATAATATTATTATGTAAAACGGCTAATGACAATGACGTACATAGGTTTCTCATATCAGTAACGAACGACTCATCAATTAAAAACTTTAAATATTGGCAAAATAAAACAATAAGGAAATGGAATCACAAGATAAGAAATTAAAAAAGTGTTAAATATAAACTTCTTAGAGAAATGTTATGGCTTTCATTGAGGACAAAATTTAATACAGTCTGCCTCAGAAGACATGTTAAAAGTGTCAAAGTAAAAGTATTATTATTGGAAACTGCGAATAGAATGACCTCTCCCCCACATTACACAGTCATAAGTCATAACGATACGTAAGAGTTAGGTAATTATGCAATCAATAGATAAATAGTGAATATATTTCACCTATTCATCTTCACGTCTCATGAAAGTTGGTGGAAGAGGTTCTAGGCCGAGCAAATTATTATTTTTTTCTTTATTCTAAAAATGTATATTGTAGATAAAGTTTTAATTAATGACGGTAGGTACCTACTTGGCTATAACTCGTACGATTAGATAATAATATCATGCACTATGTTATCAGTGAATTTCGCAAATTAAAGCAATCTTACACAACATGGAAAACGGCGCCGCGGCACATATAATTAATTTATCGCCGACAGGGTCGAAAGAATAAAAAAATATAATATGTATACATTTTCTTCACAGTCAAATCGTGTTCCGGTTTTTACAGCGAAACATTGGAAAATACGCACAGGCGATAACATCGAGAAACAAAAAGAAACATGTTTAGAATTTGTGTATACATAATACGATCTAAACATAAAAAATTGATATTATTATTATTATTTTCTTCTTCAATGATAAAAATTAGAGATTAAAAAGAATGACACGAGCTTTTCACGATCACAAACAGGTATTATTGTGATTTATTTTTGGGTTATTATGTCGTGTTGCGCTACCTCCTTCTTTAGCCAACGATTCGGACATCATCAGGGCAGATGTGTAAACCAAAAATGTATACGCGGATGGCACTATCGTTTGTTTGTCAGGAAAAGCCAAGTTGGGCTGTCCAGATCGAAAGACATGAAATTTTGCGCACTCGACCTTCAACCACTACACATCTACCTGCCCTGGTGATGGTGATGAACATTGTAATGCTGTCAGAAACCTTGGCTAAAGAAGGAGGTAGCGCAATACGGTATTATAACCCAAAAATAAAGCACGATAATTAAAAATAATGTTTATTTCATTACTTCGGAGAATAGCAGGATATATTATGTATAAATATGTAAGACCGACAATGGTATTGGGTGGTCACTTGCAAAGTTATAACCTAGTTAATAGCCATTTAACATAGGTCATAAATAATACTAATTAGAACAGGTACACCTTTTAAGGTACATTATTTAAAGCCGTAATAAAACTTGTGCAAATAATACAGATGAGAAATACCTACACAGTTGTGCAATTTTTAAACTACTTGAGCCCTGAATGTGTAATACAATAACATCTACCAAAATCTGCCTACACTGTAATACCACCTTTCTTTTCGAGTTTCACCAGTTCTCTTGGACCCCTGGGATCACTTGTTTTGAAAGTAGGTACATTCAAATAATAATGTAATAATAATGTATCATAATAAATGTAACCCAGTTCTTAGAATATCGTGATTATTTTTGTGTATAGATACTTCGTGCACCCAGGATTTGATTCCCAATCAATTAGGAACAAATTGAAAGTGCCAAAAATACTGTAAGCATATCAATTTTATTTCATTATATGTGAATACCGCACAAGAGTCCCACTGCTCACAGGGTTAAGGGTATGGGGAAGGGGAGGAGATGGGGAAGAGGCGGGTCTTAAAGTACCTGGTTATTCAGACCTGGTCACCAAACACGGCTAAAGTCATTTAGGGGCAGGGCAATACTGAAAGCGTAATGAAAGTATCTACCACTCTAGAAGGTGCCGCAGATATACCTAGGTCTTCATACAATTTAATATGAATTAAATGTGTAAATAAAAGCAACTTGCACACGCCGGATTCGACCAGGCGACCTTCGGATTTTCAGTCTTTTTTTTTACCCCTCTACCATGGAGGCCGCATTAATGCCCAGTAGTTGTTCGTTTGGCATGTAGTGGCATCTGAAAATGTAATTGGCATGTTCCAGAAACGGTTCATATCTTGCACAATGATCGATCGTGACCGGGTTTATCTGGTCCATCAGGTTTTGGCAAGCTTTTACTATTTACCAGGTGGAAAAATTTTAGTAGGTCGGCAAAACAAACCCCCGGAAGTGTTTGTCCAAAACAGGGTATTCAGGCACCAATGAGACTTCTTTATAAATTCTTATATGTATACCTACCTAGTCTACCTAGGGAACGTACCCATACTACGTGACACTTTTAGGGGGGGGGGGGGGGTCTTCAAAAGGTCACGCTCCATACAAATGAGCGGCGGGTTGCTCAGGATTTTGGTCACTGGGGGGGGGGGGGGGGGGGTTAAAAATTGCAAAAAGTTGGTCACGTAGTTTGGGTACGTTCCCCTACCAGTGGTGATCCGTGAGTTTTCAGTGAGCTAGAGCGCTAAGATTGAAAAATATGACGTTATTGTCGTTGAAGCTGAAAATGAATTTTTTTTTTCAAAATTTCAACTTTTTGTACGAAGATCTTCAGGATTCTTTCAATCAAGGGATGCGCCGCATCCACATACTGAAAGATCTTCATACAAAAAGTTGAAATGTTAAAAAAAAATTATTTTCAGCTACAAGAACATCACGTAGTATGCGGCTAGCGTTGGCAAAACCAAAATTCCAGAGCCGCTTATTATTAAAGGCAAAACAATTAAACTAAACATCAGTAATGTCGTATTTTTCAATCTTAGCACACTCTAGCTCACGGACCGCCACTGCTGCCTACGCATAAAACTATGGTTATTCGATTATTTAGAGCAAGAATCACCTATAGTATTTTCATAGAAATAGACAACCTACAAAGTAAAACTGTTATTACAATAATAAAGGAAAAAAAAACTTTTAATGAGATAGATACAGTTTAAAGGGTCCTGACTCCCAAGGGAACGTACCCATACTACTTGACCAACTTTTTGCAATTTTTAACCCCCCCCCCCCCCCCGGTGTTTGTTTTAAGGCTGTCATAACCAAAAAGTAAGAGGATGGCCTAACGGTTCGATCAATTGCCTTTAGAACACCACAAAGTCGAGCCGCAGATTGGCACGTTCGTCTTGTAAGGGTTAAATTACAGGGACTAGGTACTTCGAGGAAGGCACTGTTATTATGTGATTCCCTGTATTCACACCAACGAACCATTCCAATTACAGAAAAGCAACACATTATTATTCGAAATAATCTCAAACTAAAAGGCTGTCGCTAAAATTGATGTACCTAGCTGATAGTGTGCAAAATAACATGAAATAAAATAATCTACAATAATAATAATCCGAAGTTCTTGTTAAAAAATGTAAACAGCAAAAAAGGCTAGGACGAGAGGGACGGACTAAATCCGCTGAACACTTTTGGTGACGTAATTCGCGCGGCAGCGAACAGCGGGTTAACTTTCTTGAATCGGGATGACGCACGAGGTATGTTGGGCAAAGTTTACTGATACCCCCTCCCCGGCCATCTTCTCTGTCTTCTCCCTCCGGCCCACCTCGCGGTGTCAATCGGACCCCAACCTACCCGACACCCCCCCGCCCCGGTAATCATTATTTTTTTCTATCTGATATAAAGTTACAGAGTACAGACAGACGGTGTTGATCAATTTAACATTCGGTATATAAGTGATTTAATGGAGAGATTTTTTACATGTTGCCGTTGTGATAAAGGGATTGCTTTGCGCTTTGTTGGGTGCAATTGCATTATTTTCTGTTACGACTTCGCAACTTTCATAATCAGCTAATTGGGATTATACTTTATTTTATCTTTTTCGATTAGTAATTGGAAGTACGCATACAAATTCAACGAGATGTTATTACGATTTCAATCTAATTTACCTAATTGTTCAACTTTTGATCATGGTTCAAGTGGTTACAATATTTTTGCCGCAATTAATTACAATAATTTACATACATACCTAGGTAGGTACCTACCCATTCAAATCATTTGAATTTGAGCAGGAATATTTAAAAAAATCAGCCGATTTTCGCAATGTAAAACCGAAATATAGCATAGAAGACTATGTAGCTACCTAGGTACCTACCTAGATAATATTTATTTATAAATTGTGTATAACCATCGTTGCCCTCTGAATGGGTAGTATTTTATTATGACCAAACAAGATACCTACCTACCTGAAAGCAAGAGGTCCCTTCCCTAAAAACACCTGCTGTAAGGTATGAGAACAGGTCTACGGCTAGCAAATCTATATTATTACAATACGGAAATAAAATAAGTTATAACATTAGTCAACATACTAACATATTGCAGGTAAAACACTTACTGGATTTATTTGTATTAGAAGAAATTCCTTTTCTGCGAGCCATGTCCAGCTATCTCTCCCTTTCCCGCACAGTGCACTTGTTACCGTACCTCTCTGTCGCCAAGAGGGATACCCTCAATCCGTTATTCATACATCTTGCGAAATAGTGATAAGTACGTACACACAACTACTCCATTCTCCTCACTACACTGTGACATTGTTATATTATTATGTCAACAGATTTGATAAATCAACATGTTAAGATACTCATCACGAAAGCACTGTTGCCTAAAAATTTGGGTGATAAACAAAAAATACACTTATAAACGCGCGTGCGGGTTACATTTGATACGATGTGAAATGATATTAACGCACGGACACAACAATCACACAAAGGTCCTCGCTCCCCACCTCATTCCCCTCCGTTCCGTACTCCGTAGTAAAACGATCGTGATCGTGCATCTTCGTTCTCCTTCGGAACTCAGTGATTTGGTGCTGCCAGTAACTAAAGTTCTAGTTCTTGCAAACGGTAAAGTAGGCACCCTTTTAAAATGGTAAGGGCGCGATATTTGAAAATTAGAAAATTAAAAAGATGAGGGATTGAGGCACAAAATGATCAATTGTAAAAGAAACTGAACAATCCCGATTCCAAAAATCTTCTCTAACTTCTCCTATCGAAGGTTGGCTATCATTTTGTAATTGATTCTTTTAAAAAAAATAACATTTCGAATCTAATAATATAAATATGCTTTCGAACTTTTAGAATTAGAAAAATAATCACAAGACTCGAATTCCGACTAGAATGAAAACGAATGAACAAAATGGTGATTTCTTTTCTTCAATAATAGCAAAAAACACAAAAAAATATTAAAATTGTGCTTTCCTGAGTGTCTAAGCAATTTATTCGATACATTATTCGATTAGGTACGATTAATTACGAAATAATATTAGCCCATTGGTGATATAATTTCGGTATAATAATAATAACAGTTGTTTAATTTGTAGAGCGCCGTTTTTGTGAAAAATCACCTCAAGGGTACTGCACAATTTTTGAAGTAATAATTGTGATGTCCAGTGGCATAGCTAGCATGGGTGGCACCCGGGGCGGATAACGTGGTGGTGTCACCCCCCACCCCCCATTAAAGTTGACAAACACAAATTTCGACTTCATAAAAAATTGGTCCATCCTAGGGGGGGGGGGTGGCTGGAGAATTGTGCTCTTGGGGGGTGCCACCCGACCGAGTGTCAGGTGGGGACCGAGTGGGGCGGAGACCGAGTGGGGAGTGAGTCACTCCCCACTCGGTCCCCGCCCCACTCGGTCCCCACCTGACACTCGGTCGGGTGGCACCCGGGGCGGTCAGCCCCCCCTCGCTACGTCACTGGTGATGTCATCTATAATTTTTATACTATTTATATAAAGAAGAGTACTGTGGCGGGCGGGCGGCGTGGATTTATCTTTTTTATACAAATCTGAAGTTTTATTCAAAGGTTGATGAACTTTTCCATGCTTGACCTTCAAAACAAGAGAAAGATCACTATGTTTATATGAGATTTCGAAGAATCACCCCCATCCCCTTTTCTCTCTTAGATGGACAAAGGTGAATGTCGATCTTTCCGTGCTGGTCGCAACGCACGCACAGCACGCAACAGATTTTTCTATATCTTTATATACCATATACGTACCAACCGCCGGTATTTGCCGATAGTGGACGCAGTGCTGTACTAATTCATATAAAGATATAGAAAAATCCGTTGCGTGCGTTGCGGTCGGCGCGGATAGATGGACGCTCACCTTAGCAGAATTTTGATACTTGATGAAATTTTGCACACTGATGTTAAAAATATAAATAAAATTACTGTCGACATCTCATTTCGGAAAACTCTGTGTAAAACCCGGGCAAAACCGGGGTCTTCAGCTAGTTCTTAGATAAAGTTTAGTTTGTTTGCATTAATTTACAGTTTGATACACAAATATAAAAAATGTATCAGTTCTCACATAAGCTGAAGTGTCAAAGGTTTTACTCACTATCAATAAAATGATGTCATTTTGTTTTATAATAATATTAACATTTTGTGATTAACATTATGAATTAAAGATCTAGGTACATATTGGAAAATAGAAACCCCAAATCAAAGATTTAAAACTAGTGTGTCATCTGTTTTTTAACTGACGTAACATTTTAGATTCTAATAACTAAAAATTTCAAATTAGAAACGTTAAATGAATATCATGACAAAAATGACATCAAATTTCTTTTCAAAATTATAAATAACCATATTCCCCAGAATCAAAATCTATACCAATCACTGTCTACTAAGAAACCCAGAAAGTTTCCACATTCCTTTTCAAAGAACCAACATGACCTCTAACACACATTATGTGCGTTAAATGTATGAATGTCATGAAAAGTGCCACGCACAAACGTTAACCTGTAAAACTCAGAAGCTTGACCTTCTGAAAACCTCTTGCGTGAATATGTCGCCTATATTATATCCAAAATATAATCATGAAGTAATAAGAAATATCTCAAATTTCAGGAATACATGTACACTTTATTTTCAGAAAACTAGGCACGTAGAAAAGTAGGCATAGCTTATCAGCCTTTATAGGCTGCACACCACTGGTGATTGTCATGAATGAGGTGAAAAATCATCGTGGCATATTCACTGCCATGACGAGGCTCCTCCATCTAGTGAAGCATCTTGCAAGTCTGAGAACTGGTAAACATCGCCAGGGTGGCAGTAATCTTGACCTTCCTCTATGTTCTTCCACCCCTCAACCACAAATTTCCCGCTTTAATATCTACTAGCCACACATCACAAGACCTTGTCTCAGACTTACCATTGATATCTGCTTTTTACATTAGACATGCACAATTGTCAAATCGGGATCTTCAAACCTCTATCCATCGTTTTTGAAAAATTCTGGCTTCGCACCATGCGTAGGCCTAATTCTTCAACATGCTGTTGCAGTGCTTCGCACTGTGCGTAGGCATAATTCTTCAACACTGCAATTGAAGTGCTTCGCACCGTGCGTAGGCATGATTCTTCAACACTGCTATTGCAGAGCTCTGGCTCCTAGGCGTTAAACTTCGCTTATTTGGGACAAAACTTTTTTGATGTGACCCAATTAAGCGGAATCGACTGTACAACCATAATAAGAATCGAGGCTCCCTTATAAGAAAAGCCAGGTACTTCCCCACCTTCCTCTTCCCTTCCCCACTTACCTCAGCCTAACCTTCAGCCTCACAACATACCCCAATTGGGGATCCATAGTCTTATTGGCCCCAGGCGCTTTGGATCAGTTGGCACTCTTGCGCGGTACACACAAAAAAAAAAATTCTAGCAACGATTTGATTGAGATTTTACATTTTATTTTATATTAAGCTTTTCAAATCAAATCAAATCAAAAAATATTTATTGTAAAATAAAAATTACAAAAGGTGTAGCTTATGGGTAGACCCCATTTCTTCCAGCTAACCACATTTATTTAATTACAATGTTTATATAATATTATTTGTTTTATTATAATTACAATGTTTATACAGATAAAATAACAATATACCAATGAAAAAATAAAAAAAATACAAATATATATACACCAATAAAAATAGGCGTTTCATTTACGTGAGGTATTCACTCAACGTGTAGTGACATTTATTAACAAGGAAAGTGTTTAGTGACGATTTGAATTTGTGTGTATCTTGTATTTGTTTAATGTTATGTGGAAGGTTGTTATATACTTTAATGGCCATGTAGTATGGTCCTTTTTGGAATATTGTTTTGTTTGCTTTTGGTATTAATAGGTTTTCTGTGAGCCTTGTAGCGTATTTATGTGTTGAGTTTTTTAGTGGGAACTTGTCTGTAGATGATCGCACTAACATGCATAACTCCATTATATATATGTCTGTGACTGTCAGAATTTTCAGATTTTTAAACATAGGTCTACATGAATCTAAACGACCAGAGTTTGTAATTTTTCTTATGCATCTCTTTTGTATGATGAAGACATCTTTGGCGTTTACCGAGTTTCCCCAAAAGATAATACCGTATTTTATTATTGAATATACATAACCATAGTATGCGGCTATTACTGATTCGGTGTTCAATATTTTTCTCAAGGTACCCAGAACATAAGAAAAATTACTGATTTTTGCTACAATTTTTGAGATATGTTCTTTCCAGTTTATGTTTATGTCTAATTCTATTCCCAGTAGTGAACAGGTTTGGGAAGGTTCGATAATATTATTATTAATGTTTACATTTATATTTATAGGTGTAGCTTGCACTGGACAAAATTTTAAAATTTGGGTTTTGTTTCTGTTGAGTGATAGATGTTGCGATAACAGCCAGTTTGCTATTAATTGGCAAGTCTCATTAACTTGTTTGTTAAATTCGTCAACGTCTCCATTACATTCAAACAACAAAGCGGTGTCATCAGCGAACATTGAACATTCTGTGCCAGCAATTATTGGGAGTTCGTTTATATAGATAAGGAAGAGGAGAGGCCCAAGAATGCTTCCTTGTGGCACACCCTTGTTTATTTTTCTCCATTTGGATTCTACCATGTACTGGACCATTTTTTCATCGATATTTGAAATTTGAACTTTCTGCTGACGATTTTTTAAGTACGATTCAAACCATTTTAATGCTAATCCTCTAATACCTACATGTTCAAGTTTAATTAGAAGAAGCTCATGATCAACATTGTCGAATGCTTTTGGGAGGTCGAGAAAGATACCTACGGTTTTTTTACTAACATTAATATTTTCTAGAATTTTGTTCAAAAAATTGAATACTGCCTGTGTTGTTGAACGGCCTTTACGGAATCCAAATTGTTGTGGACATATTATCTCAAAGTTTTCGAGAAAGTTATAAATGCGATTGTACATGGCTCTTTCAAATATTTTTGAAAAGTTTGGTAATAAGGATATCGGTCTGTAGTTTGAGATTTCCTGTTTAGGACCCTTCTTATACAAAGGTACAATAATAGATTGTTTTAATTGTTCTGGGAAGGTTCCTGATTCGAAAGATTTGTTAATTAATATTTCCAACGGGTAACTTAACGCTTCTCCACATGCTTTTATAATTTTTATAGGGATTTTGTCAGTGCCGACACTGCTTTTATTTTTCAGTTTTACGATGATTTTAATAATTTCCTCCCTGTTTACAGGCGTTATGAAGAATGATCGCAACTGTTTGTTTTCGACTGTTTTGGCAGATTGTGGATGTAGAGATGTATTTTGTGGTGGTGGCGGTGGTGCAAAGAAAATGTTAAATTCATTTGCAATGTTTTTTGGTTCTGATACCAGGTTTTCATTTATTTTAAGACAGATTTTTGGTTTACTTTTAGAATTAGAATTATTTGAGTTCTCTTTTATTATGTTCCACGATGTTTTGGTTTTATTTTGCACATTTTGAATTCGTTTACTATTATAATTCCGTTTAGCTACCTGTTTTACTTTACTAAGAATTTTTTTGTAATGTTTGTAATTGTTTATGATTGTGAGGTCATTTGTGTTTTTTTGTTTCATGTACAGATGTCTTTTTTGTCTAATAGATATCTTAATACCAGTCGTTACCCAATTTATTTTGCGTTTTTGGGGATATTTATACAGTTTAAAGGGGAAACAAAACTTCATACCATTATTTATTTCATTAATGAAGTAGTTTCAATAAGGTTATATTAAATTCAGAATGTATTTGTTGATAAAATATATCTCAATTTGGGAGGCGGGTATGGGTACTGCCGCTGACCATTTATATAGTAGGAGGGATAGATACATACATCCGTCATTCCTAAACACACTGACCATAGATTCCAACCCACCCCTCATACCTTTATTATATTCTCTTTCCTTTTTTTAAAATGACCCTCCATACAGCATCTCCAAATATGATGCAGGCCCTGAAGGAAATTAAGGGAGGAATGCAGATCCCGCCAAATGTTGAAGATTTTAATAAAAATGCACTTTCTAGATGGGAAAAGTGTGGAAAAGTTGAATAAAAAAGAAATTAAGGCGCGCTCGGCAAAATTGAGGGAGATACAGCCGTTTAAAGTATCCATAAAATGTCACTTCCTGAACCGATACTACGCCATTGCCGATGTTTGGTTTATGCCGAAAACGATCTTTTTACCGCGTTTTAAGTGGAGAACTTTAATCTGGAAGGTGAAAGAAAGCGCGGAAAGCAATAAAAAAAAATTGAATAAGTAATTAATTTGCAATTGTAAAGTTTCACTTCGCCAATCAACACTATTGACAGCCCACCCGCCATTTTTTCAATTGTGACTATAATGTTGGTATCCCTGACCTGATGCAAACAACAGCTAGACTGTAGCCGACTTCGTGAGATACATGAGGCGCGTAATTATGAAATTTGTCTAGCGGGCTTTTTTTCAACGATTTTTTAAACTGTCTTTCACCTTCCAAATTAAAGTAACCTAACCAAAGACTACGCTAAACATGGTTTGTGTAACATGGTTTGTGCCCCTTTATAACGCCTACTCGCGTCAACGCAAGAAAAACATCCCAGTTTTCAAATGGTTTAGCGGCTACGCTAGGTTTGTGTAACATGGTTTGTGCCCCTTTATAACGCCTACTCGCGTCAACGCAAGAAAAACATCCCAGTTTTCAAATGGTTTAGCGGCTACGCTAGGTTTGTGTAACATGGTTTGTGCCCCTTTATAACGCCTACTCGCGTCAACGCAAGAAAAACATCCCAGTTTTCAAATAGTTTAGCGGCTACGCTAGGTTTGTGTAACATGGTTTGTGCCCCTTTATAACGCCTACTCGCGTCAACGCAAGAAAAACATCCCAGTTTTCAAATAGTTTAGCGGCTACGCTAGGTTTGTGTAACATGGTTTGTGCCCCTTTATAACGCCTACTCGCGTCAACGCAAGAAAAACATCCCAGTTTTCAAATAGTTTAGCGGCTACGCTAGGTTTGTGTAACATGGTTTATGTAACATGGTTTGTGCCCCTTTATAACGGCTACTCGCATCAACGCAAGAAAAACATCCCAGTTTTCTAGTAATTTAGCGGCTACGCCAGGTTTGTGTAACATGGTTTGTGACCATATGGTGATCATTATTAATTCTGTTTATCATAAGTACGCACCTTATTAAATATCATACGAAGTTGGCTACAATCGTATCAACCTTCGTTGACCGATTATTTGCCGGAGAAGCGCCGGCGCGCGTGTCATAGGTACGCAAGAAAATAATTCAAATATTTGAAATGAAAAACTTTTGGTCTGCGATTTTGACCCTTATATGTACGAATTTGTATGAAGAACAGTGTCAAAATCGCTTGCGCCATCATTACTCTAGGTTGTGTTGAAAGTTTCACTCGACTTGGCACACTAGAATATTTTTAATAGCAAGTCTGAGATACCAACAATATAATAATAAAAAAATGGCGTAGTATAAGTTCACGAAGTGTCAATTTAATCATTCTTAAAACGGCTGTATCTCCCTCAATTTTGCCGAGCGCGCCTTAATTTCTTTTTTATTCAACTTTTCCACACTTTTCCCATCTAGAAAGTGCATTTTTATTAAAATCCTCAACATTTGGCGGGATCTGCATTTCACCCGAAATTAATTTCCTCATGATCTTCCTGTGAGGTTAATGTAAAAAAAATAAAATATATATATATATATACCTACCATTATATATATTTATGGATTTTTTTTCATGTTACTTTTTATTTTTCCTTCGTTCACAGGGATACGCGAGAATCCAATACTTATGTTGTGTACTTATACTGCAAACAACTTATTGTGCACAGTCCGTACACATGTCTACTGAAATTAAGAGACCTTCATCACCACAATTGTTGAATTCTCGAAACTTCAAAACTAGAATGCCATAATGTCATTTACAACCAAGCAGTTGCTGCAGCTGTCATTCTTTGTTAACTTTTGTTTCTAGTATTGATCTAAAGCACATGCATTGTTACAATGATGCCACGTTTAAAGTCTTGAAGACACTATTTGGCGACAGAGACACTACATCAGACACTGGTGGCGACCTTCTTGCCCAGCCTCGCCTGAAACAGGCGTACTGATAAGTTTTCAAAATGTCAGCAATGTATGCCTTTATGAACCTCCGCACAGATGTATGGCGGTAGTCTCCAAGATACTTGATTCTGGATGCTTGCGCAATCCTGTGACTGAAAGTCCTTACACAAATTCTACCAAAACGAATATTTTACCTGGGTAAGGAGATTTAATTTACATGAAATAAAAGTGGAATAAGTGTTTGAAAATAATTGCAAAGTAATGTATTTACTGAAAAGATTTATTTGAATAACATTTCTTTACTAGACACTTTATCATAACACAAAATTAAAAATAAAAAGCTTATAAGGTGGTACATATTAATATCTATTGGCAAAAACATGCGAATAAATATATGTTGTTGTATTTATTATGTGATGTACATTATCATTAGAGAGGTACCTCTAATCCAAAGCCATACTGTCCTCGTCGTCATCTCTTTCTTTTGGTTTTGACTTGTCTTGCGTTTGAGTTTTCTTCTCTTCGTTTTCTAACGCCTTGATGAAGGCCTTCATGTCTCCCTTCTGGGCGGCCGCCACGGCTTCACTCCCCAAACCAAACTGCGAGATGATCGGACCCAACTGGCCCGAAGAAATGGCGTTGGAGAATAACGACATTGCCTGGAAGACAAAACAAACATATTAGCAAACGGATGATACAAGATTTTTTGTAGGGTAATTGCTACATTCAGCGTTTCGAGAAATTGCGACAATCATTTTCCAAAATCAGCATTTTTGAGTTACACACAATATATTACTCATGAAGATGTATATAAAATTCTTATACAGGGTGTTAAGGGACGTACTTGACTTACTTTAACCAGTGATTCCTTACATTATTTGGAGTAAAAAATGTAAATGAAATTTTGGTCTCCGGTGACATTTTTGATGTTTTTTTTTTTTTTTTTTCTACAAAAACATAAAAAAATGGTTGTTGAACAGTTGGAGGCGGGGTAAGGGGTTCGTTGGACACCCGGCTGAGCAGTGATGACATGCAGAAGATTTTTTTTTTTGTTTGATTTTGAAGAAAAAAATTTAGAAAAAAAAAAGTCGTCAAAAAAAGTCATTCGAGACCAAAATTTAATTTACATTTTTTACTCCAAATAATGTCAGGAATCACTGGTTAAAGTAAGTCAAGTACGTCCCTTAACACCCTGTATACATATATTTATTTTCTTTTGAAACCATTGCATACGTAGCGAACACTTTCGCTATCAATTTCTACGGCGCCCACTTTTGCCAAATTCATTGCGCCGCCACTGGTTCTGTAAGAACACGCCAGAAATACCTACCTGCCTACACCACGCAAGGCACCGCCGGTACATACCTACAGTTATAGGTTAACGCCACCCAGCACCGCGTGAACATTTCGGGAAATACATCGAAAGGCCTTGAGTCAATGTCCGTTCATCGATAAGGCAGCGGAATGTTCGAGCACCTTCTTCGCTTTGCGCAACATTACGGGCGCTCTGGGAAGCTACTCTACTGGTCGGCTATATAAGCGCAGCAACTCAGCGCTAGCCCAGTCTAGTCTCAATTCATCGGTCGATTCATGCACACACCATGCACGGTGATAACAGTACACTGTGGTACCTAATGCCGAAACAAGCCCGCTGGGCTCTTTCTCGCTCAACACAAATCAACATGTGATTTACGCATATCCAGTGTGACACCAGCAACATCTCTGTAACACCTTCGAGGCCTCCATCTTCAACCACTATCTCACTGTCCGGCCCATCGCGCCACGACTTGAGATGCCATCCTACCTACAAATACCAAGCCTGCCGAGCTTGCTGTTCTGGTGCACCCAATGATATTCAAATACAGAATAGATATGCTATGGTGTCCGCGCAACTGTCGCCGGACTACGCGCTAATTAGCGTAGTTTTCATACAAAAACAATTTGTTCATCTCGTTGATTTTTTGAAAATGTGCATTAATATTGGTTAACAATATATTTTGAATAAGGAAAGAATTCGTTCATTTAGTTTAACGTTCGTTTGGTTTATTCGTTAATTATTTGTTTTTTTAGTTTATTTGTTAATTGGTAAACAATATCGGCGACACCCGGAAGCGCAGACCCACATAGTAAAAACAGCAGATAGCACATCTACTTATATTTCAATATCTTTGGGTGCACCCGATCAGGCCTGGATCAGGTCACTTCTCTATCGCCACGGTGTAGAGCTACACTCCGGCTCCCTGAAGATCTGTGATCTTCACCGCCGCAGGTTCCTGGCCTTCATCACGCATTAACTCCGAGCAACTCTCGCTGCACCTCTGTCACTCCGCTCCGAATCGACCTTCGCTACGTAGCAACAATAAAGACTAGACTCACTACTATGACTGACCGCCTTTTATTTCACTACCCGTCTCTGCCGAACCGGAGCCTGTTCCCTCACATACAAGACGAATATAAATTATTATAATAGAACATACATGATTGAATCGAACAATCCCGATTCCAAAAATCTTCTCTAACTGCTGGTGCCATCTCCTATTGAAGATTGGCTATCATTCCGTAATTGAATCTTTTAAAAAAAAAACATTTCGAATCTAATAACATAAACATGCTTTCGAAATTTTAGAATTCGAAAAATAATCGTAAGTCTCGAATTCCGACTAGAGTGAAAACGAATGAACAATATGGTTATTTCTTTTCTTCAATAATAGCAAAAAACACAAAAAAATTATTAAAATTGTGCTTTCTTGATTGTCCAAGCAATTTATTCATATAATAGAACATACATGATTGAACACAAATTGTAATATTTAATTAAATGAAGGCAATATTCGTGAAACTCAATCGAAAATCTGAAAACAGAAAAATTAGAAAAAGATACAGTCACATCTGGGATTCGAACCCAGGACCTTCGCCTTGCCGGGGCGCAACTCTACCAACTCAGCAAATGTGTCCCTTTCCGATTTGGTGATATTTAACTGCATCATACTTTGACTAAGAATTACCAACATTATCTTCATTTTCCTAATGCATATTTTTATTGGCTGCTATCAGTATGTATGATTGCAAGATTCGAACAGGAACTATTATTATTAACATCAACTGAAAATATGAAACATCAACTTAAAGTGGCATCAAAAAGAATATACAAAAAGATTACTTGGTGCTCTCTTAGCACAAAAAAACAATTTTTTTTTCAATAAAAGTTGGAAATAAAAAGAAAACGAGACCCAGACAAGCAACTCTCACTTCACCCCAATCCAAACAATACATGCTTGTAGGTGTTCAAATAAACTTATTATTGCATTAATCGTTTTGACGGTTTGTTTTAAACATTTATTCGTCTTTAATTAATTTCACATTATTTCACCTGAGAGAACTGTGGTGACAGCAGCGTAGTCTCAATATCATCTTGTTGCTGATCTGGCGCGGGCTGGGGCAGGTGCTCCTTGAGGTCTGCCGCGTGGGGCTTCGCGGTGGCGATCACGTCCACGCCAGAGATCACGGAGGCCAGGTCCACGTTCTCAGGGGCCCCGGTGGTACCGGCCGACGGGCCCCCTTCTTCTGGGGGCGCCGTTAAGGTGGACAAGTACTTCTGAAGGTCGGAAAGGTGGATTGCTTGGCCAGCTGAAAGGAAATAATAACAGTTATTTAAATTTGTAAATGGCACGTTTGAAAGATGTTTTTTCTGCGGTTGAGCTCGCTACACTTTCTAAGAATAATAATGAACATTGTTATGAATACATGAATTGATAATCAACATAATTCATTAATTCTAGTTTGATTGAAAAAACATTTTTTGATATGTATTTAAATGGGGTTATAAACCAACCCATTCTCATTGCAAAACATAAATAGCAATTACTATAAAAATATAAACAAAATTGTAAGCATTTGAAAACTATTTTAGTATAAGGAAAAAAACATGGACATATGAATATATCTGGACCTGCCCTAAGTGATAAAAGCGTATTATTTCCCCCTCCTATTTCGCCGGTTCCATGGAGCCAGCTCGGCTTACGAGAGAGTCGCTTGAATCTAAAAAATAAGACATCATCATTCTTGTTCTGACCAGCGAGCTGGTCACATTGCACATTTTACGTACAAAAGTGAGAGCTTGTGCTATACATTATACCCTAATATATGTGAACATAGAGAATGTGGGCGTTTCTCCAGTGAGCTCGTCGCTGGTTACAGGGGTAAGTAAATTATGAAACATTTGTAAAAGTGTCTTAACTAAACACGGCAACAAAATATTCCCGTGTGAAAAAGGGCGAACTTTCCTTTGCCGATTTCGTCTATGCAAATATGATAATAACGTGGCGGGCAATTCGCGCTCCCATGTAAAAAGGTCTATTCATTAAAAAGCAGATTTTGCTTTTAAGAACTAAATAACAGATTTATTTATTTTTGTAAGAAACAAACAGCAGTTTTATACAGGATGTTAAAAATGAGGTAAGCCAAAACAGTTTCTTATGTTAACCCAATCGCTGCCATTTACGCGGATCGGCGTACGAACGATCCGTGCCACAACTGCCATCTACGCCGTATCACGTAAATCGCCAGTATGAATGTTTCGAGGATGATATTTCTAAGTTCTAATGGTAGATGGGGCTAAATATTATTTTGTAAAATATTATGAACTGTTTCTTAGCGACATCTCTTGTAAAATATGATAATTTAAATTGTTTATACTACGAAAAGCAGCATCCAAAAAAGGTCAACAGATTTCTTGGCGCAGTCGTTTGATTCTCCCGCCATCGCAGCGTCGTGTGTGTGGATGTCACGTGGTTCTTATTACGTTCTCTGTGGTGTGGTTCTAAAAGTTTTTTGATATTCGGCGGAAATGTGGACTTGAGTTTTTATTCCCGATTTGAGAATTAAGTGTTTTTTTTTTAAATTTAGTTTGATATTTCAGTTCGTGTGTACTTTTATACAATCATTTTTGAAACTTTATTTTTAATATCCCTAAATATGTCAAGACGCGATCTCAGTGAAGAAGACACAAGAGGATTCGTCCTCGATATTGACTCTGAAATTGAGGAAAGTGATGATGACTTGGATTTTATAACGCAACTTAGTGACAATGAAGATGAGCCTATGGAGAATGAAGTTACCCAAAGAACTTCGTCAGGAAATTGGACTGTGAATTCCGTGAAATTTTAAACCAATCATCCATCATTTTTGTTATTTGTTTTTGGGGTGTTATGCCATGTTGCGCTACCTCCTCCTTTAGCCAATGTGTGACACATCTGCCCTGATGATGGACACTGTAACGCTGTCCGAAACGTTGGCTAAAGGAGGAGGTAGCGCAACACGGCATAACACCCCAAAAACAAATAACAAAAATATTTTTGGCCGTGAAAATCTAAAATCATATCCAATTTAATGATTCTCCATCTGGAATAAGCGACCCCATTAATAAAATTCAAAATAATGTAGTGCTATGTCAAATATAAAAACAGTTGAAGTATCGTTGTCCAACACCATTGATATGATTATGTGATGACGTAAGTGTATAATATACCAGCTTGTTTATTTGTGTTAGTGCTTCACCGCTATGGCGGGCTAGCGGGTTGCGATTATAATCTGTCTGTTTATTATTTATCTCAAAAGTAGATTACGGACACATTTGAGGATAAATATTGTATGAAGTATGTAGTATAGATATCAGTTATGAGTGTCTAATATAAACAAAGCCCTCAAGGGCAAGGACAATGCTATAAAGATTAATTTAAATGACAAGTTAAAAATCACTGAAATGGCTGGCGTACGGTAGTGAAACAATGTTTTTGTTTGGGCAGCTATTGGGTTAATGGTTATTATGATATAATACAAAATTTTAAATTTTATAACCATTACATGAAAATGAAATTAACAAAAATATATAAATGTAAGTATATTAGAAGGAAGAAGAAATAGGAAAGGGCAAGAGGCAGAGGAAGATGGGATGGGGATAGGAGATGCTCATGCTGTACCTTTTCTATAGCTGTGCATTAATTTAATTCACACTTGTGGTCGTACACTTGACTTCGTATCGGTATTTCACAAGGGTATTATTAAGAATATCGATATTGTTAAATTGCGTGTTATATTGCGCGCATATGCGGGGGATTGGAGAATTTTTTCTAAGGTTGGTTCTGTACGCGGGCAAATGAAAAAAATGGTTTAGTCTGGTTGGTCTTGCAAGTATGTGAATTCTTAAATAATTTACGAGTTCAGGAGAGTCCAGGCCGTTATTCAGAATTTTGTATAAAAATATTTGATCAGATAATTAATCTACGCGTTTGAAGTGGAGTAAAGTTGTGAAATTTTAAGGATTCGGTGTTATTTGCAAAGAGTAATTTGAATTTATAATTTATGTGTTTAAAAAATTTGTTTTGCACACTTTCGATTCTGTCAATATGGCATTGGTAGAACGGTGCCCAAATTAGTGTGATATTATAATGCGAGATGCCTATATACTGTCAGATTGATTTTTTTAACGAATCACAGTCATCTTTCCCCTCTTCACCCTCCATAGTTTGGTTTCACCCCTCATCAAAAATAGCAAAGTAACACAAAAATAAATTAATTTCATATGTGCAGTTCAGAGTTAGAGATGCTTTAAATATCGAAAGAAAGACCACCAGTATGAATTAAAAACTAGCTTTATCTATGTTTAGTGACTATCGTCAGGTTCTCCTAACCATAAAATATTTCTATTTCTCATCAATCCCTATCATTCCCTACTTTTGGGTAGTCTCTTAAGAGCCGTTCGGACACGCCGAGTATTTTAGTCGAGTGGAGAGTATAATATGTAGTAACTAAACGCGTCCGAACACCATGATTTTGGTACAGTGGTTAGTTGGCTCTTTAGTAGATTCGATCCATTTCGTTCTATTTTGCGGGCGAGTAAGGACCCCCACCTCGCGTCCCTGCGCACTAACATGCGCAAACCCACCATTTTAACAGAGTTCATTTGTGGACTCGCGGAAATGTCGTGGCATTGGAGCGAAATTGCTACTCTAAAATTATTTATTTATGCTACTATTATTAATCTCTTTTCTTGTCCATGGTTTATTTATTTTCATCAAACTAATTTATTCTTTCACCTCTTCTAAGTATTACAATATGCTCAATAATTAGCATATTTATTTTGTTGTATAGCAGCCCGCCATTGCGATGGGCGGCGGGCACTAACATCCTCTACTTGAAAGTAATGCGAACGATTTTCAGCGAGTCAAGTAGCAAGTATACTCGCTTCTTGACTTATTACTTGATCAATGTGACTAAGCCTTTATGTATGAAAGCAAACAAGAAGAACAAAAAAACAATCAGACATTCCAATACATGTGTGGTTGTACAGCTGATTAGTCAGAAATCTTCAAATACAAAGTTTTGAATTAAATGAAGACAATATTAGCAAAACTCAATCGAAAATCTGAGACAGAAAAATCAGAAAAGATATTGGCTCCGCTGGGACTCGAACCCAGGACCCTTTGCTTACATGGCAAGAGCTCTACCGATTGAGCTACGGAACCCATATGAAATTCGGTCACTTTTAACTGTATCATACTTCGACTAAGAACCACCAACATTATCTTCATTTTCTTAATGCACATATTATTTGGCTGCTATCTTTATATATTATATATACTATGGCTATATATAATATATAAAGTATACTATATATAATATACTAAGTTTTGAGATAATGAGGAAAGAATATATGAATGCTCATCATAATCAAATGTTATTTATACATACATGCCTGTGATATATATACATATATATTTTTTATATTAGCCCCACACAGGAGGCCTTGAGAAAATAATTTACCTCAGGGCCTATGTCATTTTAGGGGATGCTGTGTGGAGGGTATTTTTAAGGAAGGGAAGAATAGGAAATTCTGGGAAGGAAAAGGTATGAGGGGTGGGTAGGAATCTGGGGGTCAATATACTCAGGAGAATATATAGTTTTTATTAAATATGCTATAAAATAACACCAGGAGGCATAACAGTACAGCACATTAGTATGAAGTTTTGAAATATCTTACTAGTTACCCAGAAAACAACATTTTGTTTGATTCACTACTAGTTATTATGCATTATAATTGATTTGGAGTGTTTATGAATAATTTGAGTATTGTAGTAGATAGAGGGTACACTTTTACATATATGTAACTTTTTGGAGACATCTGACTAATCAAACATTCATCAAAAATGGTTCAATTTCGAAGAATTTTTTTGTAAAATGAGAAAAAATTAAAAACAAAAAATTATTATTAGCAAATATACCATAAATTAATATATTTAATACACCACGGGAAATCTGTTATTTTGATAAATGCCTTACAGCACTACATTTTAGCTTGTACGATGTGAAAAAGATTAAACTATCTGACAATAATTTAGAACTTGTGGTTAATCATTAGGGCTGGGTAGTACATTACCTCGGGTGGTAGGAGGCTGGCTGGACGCGGAGGATGCCTGTGTGGTGCTGGGGGTGGTGGGAGTGAGGGGGGCAAGGGGCTCCTGGGGCGCCTGGCGGGGCGGCCGGGCAGGGGCGCGTGGGGCTTCCGACGGGGGACGGCTGGCCGTAGGGGTGGAGCTGCTGGAACGGGAACTCTGGCCGGTGGAGGACCTGCTACAAGATTTGTATGCTTACTAATCGATCATAATTCAAAACACATAGAAACAAGTGATTTCGGTGTGGTCAGACCACTGAGCACCAGAAGCGGTTCTAGACTTTTCGTGAGCCAGAGTGCTAAGATTAAAAAATTCAACATTGATATTGTAGCTGAAAATATTTTTTTTTTCAAAATTTAAATTTTGAAAAATATATTTTCAGCTACAACATCAATGTCCTATTTTTCGATCTTACCACTCTAGCTCAATGAAAAGTCATGGACCGCCACTGCTGAGCACATAGTCAACTAATGCAATCTTCACACATTCCGGGGCAGAATTGAAGAGGTCCACAGGGCAATGCCTGAGGTCAAGGATTGCTTCAGGGATCTTGTTTTCCAACTTTGATACTCCGCCACAAGATAGAAATCTGAAATCTGCAACCATATATTTTTTTTTTAAATCACCCAGAGATAATTTACAGTGAGATCATGAAAGCAATAAATATTACCATTGCGGCCGATGAGAGTTCCTACTCAATTCAATCTTATAAATAATTTTTCCAATGGCAATACTTTGTCTTTGGCCAAACTATTATCAGTCAAATGATAGTGACAATGCAGTATTTTTTGTTGAGAATATAAGAAAAATATAATATAGAAGAAACATGGTTTCTGCTCATCCACAATAAAATTGAAAGAAAATAATTTTATTATAAAATATTACATTTCTTCTGCCAATGAACAACTCTCAATGAGTCATTTGTGAAAACTGTTGGGAATGTGAATGGAAATCTTGTAAATGTGTTATTACACACTGCTTGTAATAATACATAGCGCTACAGGCAATGACGTTATATAAATTAATAGACTTGCCATAGTCTCACAAACTCAAGATATAATGTGGCAATTAATCAAAACTCTTTTGTTTTCAGCGATTTTCAATAATTTCTTAATTCAAAAGTTATTCGTGTATGATAAAGATAGACACTTAAAACAATATGTGCATATGAACGAAACAAAAGATAAAACGCGGGCGGCATTTTCGTATTCAAAATTGTAAAGTTCCGTCGAATACTGTCTCAAAGCCGACTAAAGTAGGAGGCCTGGGCACTAATCGAATTTTGAGGTGTCAAATAGCTATAATGAACAACGATAGTTTGCAAATGGCG
Organism: Limnephilus marmoratus; assembly: GCA_917880885.1. NCBI lineage: Eukaryota > Metazoa > Arthropoda > Insecta > Trichoptera > Limnephilidae > Limnephilus > Limnephilus marmoratus. Next base: position 16,936,000 of record OU862910.1, on the reverse strand, counting down.
TTGAATGTTATTGTATTTGTTGTTTCTGCTGATTTGTATGTTGTTTTACCGCAGGCAAGTAAATAAAGAACCATTAGATTATTATTATAAAAAGGAAATTTTACTTAGCGACGGCATGGCATCGACTTTGTAATTTGTCTGTTGCGCATCCAGACCTGTAGTTTAGTAGGCCTTGAGTTCTCTAATGACGCATAAAATCTTTGGGCGGAAAGCAATTGTATTATTTTTATAATCGATAATAATAAGTAATCTGCATGTATTTACAAATGAAATGTTATTCCTTCGCTTTTACGACTGTTTACCGTGTAATGGAAACATTTTCTCATCACACAGGAGGGAATTTTGGCGCTTTTTAATGCAATTTACTTACTAGTAGGACACGACCTTACTCGACGCGTGGCAGTTTAGTACTAAAGTACTAGAAATCGAGTACTCTACAGTTGTCTTGTTGTTGGCTTCCCATTTTGAGATTTCTACCCCGCGTCTAAAGTATGTAACGTCTTTGGCTACAGGGAGGAATTACTGCTGTAACCGCCACGATCTATGAACATCGTTTTTATATACTTTACTTCACAGAATTCTTGGGTGAAATGCAGATCCCGCCAATGTCAGGGAATTTAATAAAAATGCACTTTTTAGATGAGAAAAGTGTGGAAGATGAATAAAAAATAAATTAAGGCGCGCTCGGCAAAATTGAGGGAGATACAACCGTTCAAAGTATTTAAAATTTCACTTCGCGAGTTGATATTGACAATCCATTCGCCATGTTTTCATTGCTTATGTTGGATCCCAGACCTAATACAGAATTAATAGTACGCCAGAATCAGAAACCATGTTACTCAAACCTAGCGTAGCCGCTAAACCACTTGAAAACTGGGATGTTTTTCTTGCCTTGACGTGAGTAGGCGTTATAAAGGGGCACTTTTTTTGTATCACAAACCATGTTTAGCGCATTAGGTTATGTCAAAATGGCGGGCGGACTGTCAATATCAACTCGCGAAGTGAAATTTTAAATACTTTGAACGGTTGTATCTCCCTCAATTTTGCCGAGCGCGCCTTAATTTTTGTTTTATTCAGCTTTTCCACACTTTTCTCATCTAGAAAGTGCCTTTTTATTTAATTTCCAGACATTGGCGGGATCTGCATTCCTCCCGAATTCTTTTCTGCATCAATTTAACTGGGTCCCACGTAGGGTTGCCATACGTCCGGAATTTTCCGGACAAGTCCGGAATTATAGGTCGTTGTCTGGAATGCGGGGGGAATTCTAAACAGTCTGGAATTTCTACAATTATGTGGAGATTGATATGAAAAATGAAATAAACCAAATTATTTTTATTACAAATCAAAGTAAAAACATCAGTTCTGATATTTAATTTTAATGTTCCCAGAAATATTGTTCAACAGTTCCGAATCTTTAATAATAGTTTTGTAGAACATTTTGCAAGTCATATTTTTTAAATTATACTGTGTTAAGAGAATCGACTTCACAGACTCTACAGAAAGCCTGTTCCTTTCTTTTGACCATTGGGTTTCCCCCCCCCCCCTCCGATGACGGGTTTTGACATGCCACGATGCATAATGACATTCATATTATATTTACAAGAAAGTCCGAAATTTTTATTGAATGTCAGGAATTTTCTCCGGGATTTTGATTTTTTGATCTGGGAACGGTCCTGCTGAGATTATTTTAACCATTCGGACACATAAGCTTGTTTTCACGATAATGTAACATTGCCAAACATATGTATGACGTATGAGGCATTCTGAAAGTATTTGGCCTGATATGACTCATGACACGACCGATACAAAATAATGGTTTTCTTGACGATATACAAAAATATAAAAGTTAACCATAGGGAAATAAAATATACCTCATGGTTCCTAATAAGGATGAAAGTCCTCCTATTTGACCTACTCCTCCGAAAAGTTGCATCAATTGTTGCTGGGACATATTATTAAGTATATTCTGCAGTTCTCCGTCCGGGGCGCCTCCACTCCCCCCTCGGCCACTTCCCACAGCTGGGGGATTATTGAGTACTTCATTGATGCGGCGACACCATTCATCGTCCTTATCAGTTTTCGGTTCCTAAAACATCCCAAATAAGAACATTATTTTTTCTCAAATGGACATATATTGCGCAAACGGTTACAAAACTAAATATGGGAGTGCACGAAGCAAGGGAAAAAAAAATATTCCCAATACTGGGGAACGTTGTGAGGCAGAAGAAAATGGGGAAAGGGAAAGTTGAGTTAGAAAGAAGTTAAAAATTTAGACACGGTTACTAAACAAAGATAAACCATTATATTTTATTAAGTATTTGATAATCACCTGCATCCAGAAGAACAGTTTTCTTGAAGAAGATTTGAATTTAAGTACAAAAACTCGTCCTGTTGTGCACTGAGACACCTTCATGAATTCACAATCATCGGGGAATATTATAAGGTCATCTTCGATAGCCCCAGAAGTACGATCTTTCCAGCAAAAATGCATTAGTGAGTCGTCACTTTGATAAACGTATAGGAAACCTTTACGATTATCAGGGTGCATCATACGATCTTTCAGGTTCATTCTACCTGCTCTGAATTCAACCAGATGTTTGGAACCTCCAGATCCACCACCCAGGGCACTACTGCTTCCAAACAAGGCTCCAGAAGGCATGATATCTGGAAATATGTCAAAAACACTACTTGTCAGTTGCATTCGGCGAATGGGTCAAAAAGGATGACATGAGTTTTTGACGGAGTCTTTTTATATGTTACATGCAATTATTAACCATGTTTTAAAAAAAACAATATCCTTACCTGAGTTCACTGAGCTTACTTGAAAGTTTTAAAAAATTGCGATAAATAGCCCACAAACAATGATAATAGTAAAGTGAAAACTACAAGTTCATGGCGGACTGATGCACTGTCAAAAAAAATATTCCTTACTTTATGAGTACCTACCTACAAGGAATAATCAAGTACCTAAGCAGCAGTGTTGCCAGCCGTATCTTGTAAAAAGTCACCTAAACTATATAAAAAAGTAACCTTTTTGTGTGAAAAATAACCTTTCATATTTTTTCCAGTGGTATGGGAACGTACCCATACTACGTGACCAACTTTTTGCAATTTTTAACCCCCCCCCCCCCCCACCCCGGGACCAAAAACCTATGGCCGCCGCCGCTCATTTGTACCAAGCGTGAAATTTTGAAGACCCCCCCCCCCCCCAAACGTGTCACGTAGTATGGGTACGTTCCCTATGGTAAAAAGTTGATGGAATAGAAGAGGAGCTCAGTATCAAAGTGGGACACAAGCCATTTGGATTATTTTTCAGGAAAGCGAGTTTTTTTTTTGGAATATACCGTTATGAAAAATCTGATATTTGTTCTACCTGCATACCTAATCCTTGCTTGCGCGTAAAGAATCACGAGCCATAATACATAACATTCTATAATTTAATACTCTTAGCTGTTTTATTTTTAAGTTTAAACATGCTTATGTTCGCTTTTGATACTAAAAGGAGCAATAAATTGTCCGTTTATGAAACGCATGAACTTGTAATTGTCCGTTTTTGATACTAATTCCGTAGGGAATTAATTCTACGAATTCCGAAAAATCACCTAAAAGTAACCTTTTGACTAGTGTAACCTGAAAGAAACCTTTTGGAGTTAAAAATCACCTAAAAGGTTACAAAAGTAACCTTCTGGCAACGCTGCTAAGCAGTTTGTTTTAAACAGTAGCATATTATATCTAAGGCACAAAATAAATAAACAAAGTTTTTTCTATATATGTACGTTTAAATGAACATCTTGCAATTTGCATATATTTATTTTAGCTTTGTTGATGTTTTTAGTCAAGCCAAACCCTCTCACAACGATGTCTAAACCGGCGGCCACATTCTTTTTTGACCACACATTCATAATACAGTATATATTATTTTTATTTATTATTTTAAATATATTATTTTTATTTAAAAATAAAAATATTTTTAAATAAGAATATTGCGAAAACTTGCAAAGTATATCCTCTCCAAGAAATATATGTCATGTGAAAATTAAAAATAATGTATTTCTCGATCCGGTCATAAACTCTATCGAATTTTACGACAAAAGACAACGCCAGAAGTTTTGGTACTTACAAAACAACGCAGCTGGATTTTTAATGTAATTATTTTTTCGAATGAAATTTTTAACGAACAGTTTTTAAAATTTGAATTAATCGAAATGAAAGCCGATTATGGTCATTATCAATTCACAACTCTATTGTGAGTCACCTTCCCACTTCCCACCCCATTGTGTTCCAAATTTTGTCTATGCTTCTACACGTCACATTTGTGTATTTTTGCAATTTTGTTCAGAGTTGAAATCCATTTTGTAATTTGCTGTAATTGGCAATCGCTCTACATTTTTGCACAATTATTGCATCAAGTGGTTGTGAACTGTATATCACTCTCTCCCGAAAAATCTAAAGACATGAGTTCCCCAACGTGGCCTGTTGGTGACGGTAAGTAAAATTTCAAATCCCTTTGAAATAATGCGATTACTATACTGTGCATCGATTTCGAGCCGGTTTGACGTAATAATATTGATTGTTGACTGACATATTACCATTAAAAATATGATTATTCTATTACAGTAATATTCTAACTGGAATGATAATATTTGAAGTGACATTTACCTGTTGTTATCTGCTGTGAATTTAACATACTTTTCCTTTCCTGTCTGTAAGATGTCGTCTAATTTATCTGACTTTGATCATGCAATGCTAAGGACGTTCATTAAAAATTATAAGTACCTCTTCATGCTTGACGGCTTTAGATATTGCGAATGTCTTATTTATAATAAGACACTCGCACTTCGCACTGGCAGTTAAATAGATATAAAAAAATACATTCCTAATTCTGAAATAATCAATTTATGTAAAATAGAGACTCATAAAATTTTGGATTTTGTAAATAAAAAAAACGTATTCAATTTATTGTAAATTATTTAGTAGAGAGGAAAACCTTGACCCTTTTCGGATGAATTAAATTGTTTTCCAATAATTTCACATTAGTTCGCTAAACGATAGGTAGGTACCTAGGTACTGCCTTTTCGTCAAAATACTGTTTTATATTAGAATAATATTGTGTTGAGCACGAGTCAGGAATTTTTCTGCTAGGTGTGCTATTTTTGCATTCCGGAATTTGTTATGAGTTTTGAAATAAACAAATAGAAAACTTCCAAATCAAGTACATTACATTATGAAGACGAGTTGGAGAAAAGAGTAGGTATTTAAAAGTGTTCAATATTGTCTTGAGTTTTTATTTACAATTAAAATTTAGGTAATTATCGGTTCGGACTGGCCACGCTTATTACGAATATTTTTTAGAAAAAAACTTTAGATTCGCCTTAATTACTATAAAAGGAAACTTTTTGGCTTTGGGGCGGCGGAAAATAATGCATTTTAATTTTCAATTGCATAAAACCAAAATTCACTTCGCGAACCGACGCAGCGAAAATCCGCGGCCGTAGCTGTCACTGTTATGGACTGTAGCTGACTTCGTGGGATACCTACATGAAATACCGCGAATCACAAACCATGTTGCACAAACCTAGCGTAGCCGCTAAACCACTTGAAAACTGGGATGTTTTTCTTGCGTTGACGCGAGCAGGCGTTATAAAGGGGCACATTCTTTTGTATCACAAACCATGTTACACAAACAAGCCCGCTAGAGAAATTTCATAATTACGCGCTTTATCCCACGAAGTCAGCTACAGTCCATAACAGTGACAGCTACGGCTGCGGATTTTCGCTGCGTCGTCGGTTCGCGAACAGTGGCGGCTGATGCTCACAAATATCGGTAGTGCGCTAAAAATCTTGTACATATACCTACCCTAATTAAAATGAATTTAATTATGAAAAAAATCTTACCTATTTGCAGGTTAGGTCGATTCTCCGTTGTCTCTTTCGTTTTTAACTTGCACTCTTGTTTACTATTTAAAATGGGCCGTGGTGGGCCACTATTTTTAATTTCTCATCGTTTTTCTAAGTTCAGCGCATTGTTTTTTATAAAATGAACATTAATAATGGAACTAATTTTTTACTCTTCCCGACTCATCTAAAAAACTAATAACAATGGCGTATTGACCTGCGACCTGTCACAACGGGTCTCATTGTTTATGTTGGTTGGTATGCTGTAGAGATAAGAAATGGTCGATGCTGAGCGGAACATTGACTAAAAAAGAGTAGATCTTAATTTAAACACACAATATCAATAATAAAATGACACGACCGCGTCCCAAATTAAGATGCTACTGAACAAACGGTCCTTTTGACATGGTGGAAATTCCCGGATCGGCGATCACGGGTTATTTAAATTTGCAAAGGATTATACCAGATATACCTACCCACGATTATAGCTCATAGAGAATTGTGTAAGGATTCTTCTCGATTCTGTGATCGCTTTGGCAAACGCACTCCCGGCCTGAATATAGGAACAAAACGTTCTGCTTCTGTTATCTCAGTATCTGTTACGCGAGCGGGTATACATAGACACCTATATTATGTATGCATTATAACCAAAGTGTGTATTATGATTTGTGATGAGGCGTGTCGGAAATATATTATGTTTTTCGGTGCTCGGGAATTTTTAGATTGGCAGAAATTTTGGGAGTGCGTTGCACCGCCGCACCTTAGGGCTGGCCGCCACTGTTCGCGAAGTGAATTTTGGTTTTATGCAATTGAAAATTAAAATGCATTATTTTCCGCCGCCCCAAAGCCAAAAAGTTTCCTTTTATAGTAATTAAGGCGAATCTAAAGTTTTTTTCAAAAAATTATTCGTAATAAGCGTGGCCAGTCCGAACCGATATTTACCAAAATTTATAATGAGAAACTAATAACTAGGTAGTTTTAGGGCTGCATGATATTTCTTAGATTAGAGCATTAGATCGCTCAGGCGTCGGTAGTTATTACAAGGAATTTACAGCTTTTATTTTAAGTTATTGGGGATTTTTTTATGAATCACTGAATAGCAGAATAAAGATATTGGGGATTTTTTTTATGAATCACTGAATAGCAGAATAAAGATATTGGGGATTTTTTTATGAATCACTGAATAGCAGAATAAAGATATTGGGGATTTTTTTATGAATCACCGAATAACAGAATAAAGATATTGGGGATTTTTTTTTATGAATCACTGAATAGCAGAATAAAGATATTGGGGATTTTTTTATGAATCACTGAATAGCAGAATAAAGATATTGGGGATTTTTAAAAAATATGAATCACCGAATAGCAGAATAAAGACATAGAGAAGAGAGATATCTTATCTCATTAATTGAAGTCTACCTATTAAAATATGTGTCTGATTCGAGTTTGGACCGAATTGTTAATTAACTTTTTTTTAAATGTTTAAAAAATTTGAAAACACTTTACTCTCACACAAAACCTTACCTAGGTAGGTACTTGAAGCGAGGGAAAGCAGATTATAAACACCTTTTTAATTTTTTTATTTAATTAAAATTAAATTTGATAATGTTATTATCGAATTCTGCGAGTATTTTAGTAGGTATGTATTTTAGTTACAGCTGTTTCGGTTCACAAGACCATTATCAAACTGTCGACTGTTTTATAATGGTCTTGTAAACTGAAACAGCTGTAACAAAAATACGTACTAAAATACTTGCAGAACTCGATAATAACATTATCAAATTTAGTTTTAATTACATTTTTAAAAATTAAAATGGAGTTCTACGAAAAACACAAAAACAATTAATATATAAACACTTGATACATTTATTAAGTTTTTTCGCACCCATAGATTAAGAAAAAAGCTTTCAGAAATCCAATAATAATTTATTTGCTCTTCTTTTTACAATAGTTAGGAAGGGTTGTTTAAAAAAATTTGAACAATTCATCAAATATTTGAAGTTAATATTCACGTTCTGTGTAGGTACCTAAGTTCTATTCAAGTTTTGCTATTGTGTCATTATAGGCCAGTTGCTTCATAAAACTGAAATAATCGCAGAACTTGAATAAAATTTTCACAGAGCGTGAAAATTAACTTAATATTATGAATTGTTATTTTTTTTAAACAACCCGTGCTTAGTGTAGGTACCTACATAATTTACGCAATATAATTCATTTTATTGTATTCATATTATATTGAAAAAGATAATAATGAGATAACAGTCATTGTTAACCCGTTGAAGTTCAAGAAACACGTTGCTAATTTATGATTTTCCCCGCGAATCTTACTAAAAAAAGTAACTCACTCACAAGGACATGTGTTCGGTGACCGGTGAAAAAAAAAAATTTTTTTTCGACTCGTAAAAAAAACCACGGAGGTTTAAATGACTCAATAAACCATGCAAACATGGTAAAAATATGCATGGCAACACTGGTCACCAAACACGGCTAAAGCCATTTCAAGCAACGTTTCGATTCTGAATGGTGGTCCTTCACCAGGGCGAAACGGAGAGTACATATCTTCCACTGATTAACCATAAAACTGTAGATATAGTCATTATTACAATCATTGTAATATCCAATTAGGTTCTTTGGTTATAAAACCAAAGCGATTTTAAACGACTTCAAAAAGGAGGAGGTTCTCAATTCGACTGTTTTTATTTTTTTTTATTATTTTTTTTTTATTTTTTTTATTTTTTTTTTTTTTTTTTTTTTTTTTTATGTTTGTTACCTCAGAACTTTTGACTGGGTGAACCGATATTGATGATTCTTTGAAAGCTGGTGCTTCCCGTGTGGTCCCATTTTAATTTGGTCCAGTTCCAACAATGGCATCCATGAGAAAACCATATAAGTCTTAAATTTGCATTAAGTATGCGCGCGACAAATGGACGAATAACTCAATATCACGCCAACCGATTTCGATGATTCTTTTTTTATTGGAAAGGATGTACTTCAAGGGTAATTTGATGAGAGTTTAGTTAGGTTTTGATTATCGGATCCATGACAAATTAACGAAACTCGGCTGAATCTCTTAATTTGACCCCAACGTCGTTATGGTCAAATTATGTCCGTCTCATATGAACAGCACGTTTAGTGGGTTTACCCATATTCAGACAAATTAGTTAGTGTACTTCAGATTCACTAAAAATCAAAAAATAAACAACAATTTTAACAAAACAAAAAACGACTTCAAAAAATGCACTAAAAAGTAAAAAATAATTTCGTGTTATAATGTCTCAAATTTTCGTGTTTAAAGTGCTTTAAAATTTAAAGCATTAAAATTTAAAGCATAACTTGCAAAATATGTTTTTCCCAAAAAAAACATATATATTTTTTTAAATTTATATTTTAAATAAACAAAAATTTTAACAAAACAAAAAACGACTTCAAAAAATGCACTAAAAAGTAAAAAATAATTTCGTATTCTTCTACAACTTCATAATCAACTTACTTTTTCTAATCATCAAAATGTAGGTACGATTATTATTTTTGGAGTCAGTGTCAGCCAGTCGCTTGTGCGACACAAGCACATCTCACCTATAACTATGTATTTAGTTACAAACCTACCTTGACTGACACCGACTCCAAAAATAAAAATCGTACCTACATTTTGATGATTAGAAAAAGTAAGTTGATTATGAAGTTGTAGAAGAATACGAAATTATTTTTTACTTTTTAGTGCATTTTTTAAAGTCGTTTTTTGTTTTGTTAAAATTTTTGTTTATTTAAAATATAAATTTAAAAAAATATATATGTTTTTTTTGGGAAAAACATATTTTGCAAGTTATGCTTTAAATTTTAATGCTTTAAATTTTAAAGCACTTTAAAGTTTAAAATTTGAGACATTATATGTATATATTTGTTAGCTCAGCATATTATGCAATATGAATAAATAGTTTTGTGCGTACACAAACTCTATTCTTTCAAGGCATATATATAAATATTACGTCGGCGATTCAATCCAATATTGTATTTGTCTTTCAATATATAGATTATGTCATTTAATATATAGAATAACAGTATTTTTTAATAATGGGTTTTTATACGAACAAAACTTTGTATTCATGTACATATTGCGTATATACCTACGGGCGCAAACAATCAATTCATCTTAATGTTTTACAGATCTATTTGACTTTATTATGATTTGAATTGTTGACAAGACTCAATCATTCGTGATAATATTGTATGTAAATATTATTTGAAGTACAAGCACAGCGTACAACTACGCTGTCGGCAATCGGTTCAAACAAGATAAATATTCGACATTTCGGATGAGGGTCCGTGTACCGGGAGTAGAGTGTCCTCCCTCTCTTTACCTGCCTGGATGTTTGAATGTATATCAATTATAATCATCGGTACAGTATATTCAACAGGAAAGTTGCATTGCAATGTTTGTAACATTTTTGCGTGTTAGTGAGCAGTCGACCAGTATGCTGAACCGGACCTCGTGGGATCATCCATCACGGCGAGCTAATTTATGTAGCCCGATGTCGAGTAGGTACAGCCAGTACATATCCCAACGATGACTAACGATATACTTTCCGAAAATGAAGAACAGCGTGATACAAGCCCCGTTACACCGTGAAGAGAAAGAGCGACGGCAGCGGCTGCAGTCACCGTCCAGCGGCAGTGGTAGCTGTTAGCCTAGCGCCTAGCTTTGCGCCTCGCGGACGTGGCACCGTAGTTATACTTCCACTTCCTCCAGATGTACCTGTCTTACCTGCTCTAGCGTACAGTGCATCAGCGGTGTACCGTGTGCGTATCACCGGGAAGTTAATTCGCCGAGTGTTGTGTGACACTGACCCGTCCAATACGCGCAGGCAGCTGGCGGACCGAGACGACAGATTGCCACCGCGAGATGACAGCCGCCGCTCGCGGTAAAAGCGCCGACGTTCTCGTACGAAAATTATAGCGAAATGCCAGACGAAACCAACTCTAAAATGGAACCCGAATCGGAAGCTTTTGGCGAGGAAAAATACCCCTTCAGGACGGCGGTACCGGACGAAGATGACAACACCATGTATTCGCTGACGGAAAATGAGGAACCTCAGAGTTTGGAATACATGGAAGATCCTTACTTCATCCAACTTGAGTCTGGCGCTACTCCCAGTCTGGACCCTCCCGAGGAGGAGGACGGGGGAGGGGAAGAAGAGTGTTGGGCGGCACTCAACTCTCTGGACATGGAGAGGGATCTCCCGCTGGACATAGACACCAACGAGGACTCCATGTTGTGCATCGAGACGGAATTCATCATGGACAACCGGAAGAGACGACTTCGCATTTTCAAAAAGAAAATGAGGGATGTCAGAGTTCATTTCCAGGACCTGTCCAAGCCTTACCTCGTCAAGATTTCCAGCCAAAACAATTACAAAAAGTTTCTCGGCCTCGGGAACGGAGGTGTTGATATTGTTTTTATTTATTAATATATTACGTATACGAAAATCGATTTGTTCTTGAAGGGTTAAATTAAATTACCGAAGTTTGTTTAGACACCGGTTTAAAACTTTATAATTTGCTTTTAAGGGATTAAATTCGCTTATTGAAAGGTTAAATACATCAGTTATCCATTATCTATAATTAACATGACGTGTTGTTCAAAGGAATTGTTCTGGTTTAGAACAATTATAATAACAATATAAAGTACCTAATCCTTTTAGTTTTCCATTTACACACTACACATTGAAAACAAAAATAACCATTTACTTAATCCTTAATTTTAAAAAGCGAATATTAAATAAGGAGAACTTTACAAAATTATATCGACTGTGTTTTGCTAAAACCCTTCAAGCTACATTTTTGGGGATGTTACTTTTCGTTGGTTTTGTAGAATAGTCTTCGAAGTACAACATGGTAAAGTATTTTTTTGATTTAGGTATTTTTAATCCTAAAAACTAAATTTATGCATAATTTTTTTTTAGGTTATTTACGAAAAAAAAAACCACAGATGAAATTACTCAACTCTCAAATCTTTCATAATTATAAATAGAATGCAATATTTTACATCAAAATTTTGAAAATCTCATAGCTACTTTCATACAAAGTTTTTTTTTAATAAGTTTTACGAATTTATAAAAATTAATAATTTGTAATTTTATCTGTTTTTACCGACTCCTGTAAAGTTTTCATTTTGTAGCTTGAAGGGTTTTACCAAACTGCAGTCGATATTTAAAAACAGTACAATTATTAAAACATCTTCTACTTCGTATAGTGAAGGAGAGTTGATGATGGTCTTATGGGATGCTGTGGTTAATCAGTCAGTCGACAGCATTAGGAGTTAGTTGGCTCGGCACAGATGTGTTTCCGGGAAACATTCTTCTAAGATAGATATTCACACGGTCCAGAATCATTAAGGGCCCATTTGAACATCATCAGCAACTGTGACTGCACCGGATATGGTTTAGTGAAGTTTGCGTCTTCCGAGAGAGAATTGTGGGAGTTTGAAAAATGGGAGATTGTGCTAACAAGTAATATTTCCTTCTAGCCGATGATGGCTCCCACGTGTCCCCGAGCACGGAGGCGGTGCCCGAGCTAGCGGGCTTAACGCCCGAGGAGGTGGAGACGCAGAAGGCGGAATGGAGCCAGGAGTTGGCGCGCGTGGAGGATGAGATCGCCACGCTGCGGGTGGTGCTGGCAAGCAAGGTGCGCCTCAGCTCGGAGCTCAAGAGGAAGTTGGGCATCTCCGTGTGGAAGGAGATTACCGATGATGTCAATCAGGGCATCAAGAATGTCAAGGAAAGTCAAGTGTATGTATCCCTTATTATACCTACTTTTACTTTTAATGTTTCAGTTTGTCTTTAAATATGCATACATACATACAGTTAAATTTGTTTACACGGGGATACTTTCCACAAAATAAATACTGCGTTAAAAAATTCAGTACAATGTGTTGGAAAATTCTAATAAGAATGGATATTTCCATTACGTTTTGTGGATTTTGTTATTTCAAAATCGTGTAAAAACAGAATTGACTCTATTCCTAGTCTTTTTTCTTGTGTTTAAGTTTCAATTTGTCTTAAAACTAGGACTTGTAGTAATCTTTCAAAAAATATTAAAAGTGCAATTATGTATGTCGCTAAAAGGAGTTCTATAAAATAAATTGAGTAGATTATTGTTATTCTGTCAATGTTTATAGATGTTTGAAATTTACTAAGCTCTTGGATATACGGTTCTGCCACCTACAATCCCGTTGCAACCTCTCTATTAAATGTTTTATCTTCATCAGAAGGAGGTTACAGCGGAGCTATTAGTCTTTAAAACCTTTTCAAAATTTGTTCAGTATTTTTAGGAAATATTCAGATTATTTCTTCTAGGTACAATAACACAAAATATTAACATACTCACATATTACTTCTAAAATAAACTTTAAAAAAATAACAACAATACACATAAAATATCTTAACATAATTTACTGTTATTAAGGAATATTTGCATACTAAAAATATGCTTAATATTAGATCTAACATGCCTTTCACTCCAAGCAAATACATTTTAACCTCGAGCATCCTTGGAAATGATTAACCTATTTACCAGCTCAGACAGCAAATTACCAAGTATGGTGCTTCTGTAGTGCGGAACAAACCTCTACACTGCCCATTGACACAAATATAAAGTGTATAAAATCTATTCCAGACATTTTTATCACTCGGTCCAATGTATAACAAATAAATTATAGCTGTCAGAGAAAGTTTGTCAATCTAAATTGGAAATCAATTATTATGCGATCACCCAAAAGTGTAGCTGAAGTCTTTTGATTTATAAGTTTTGTACGCAGCTTTCACACAACTGATATTATTTTTAAAAATGATTTGAGGCCAGATGTGGCACATTATCTAATTACCCAAATTTTTAAAATAATGTATAAACATTTTTTTAAAAGGTATAGAAGGTCAGAAGTTGTGATTGTACTACGATTATGTCTGGAGTGGATGAAATATCTGAAATACCTGTTTCTTTGTTGCTCAAAGTCACAATGTAAACATTATTGTTTGAAAGAGTTTTGCTGTAATCATTATGGTTTCTTTGAAAAATTGACATTCCCTTTTGAAATGTATGATGGCGGGTTCTTTTGACGTCATTCCTTTCCTTGACAGAGATTCCTGAAAAATGTTTGAAAATTACTTGAACATTGTTGTCTTTATGGAACAAGTGATTGTATAATACGTTTGTTTCATGGCTTGTTTTATTTTATTTGTGGCTTTATATTATTGTTTTATTATTATTTTGGGGCGATGGATTACTTTGCTGACTACAGTTATCATAATGTGGAAAATTGTGTTGGACAAATTCATAAGGCCGTGACCGATGCACCGGTGTAAGTAATATGCCATTTAGAGAATGTTCTTTCATTTCATTCCACCATTTAACCGTACTACAAATTAAAGATCACCAGATAGCGCAAATAATCCATACACTTTTTGAACAAATTCAAATCCCTAATAAACTCCGTTAAAGTTGATGTTACTTATCTTATCATACAGCAAACCACGGAAAATTCAAAACTCGCTAAAATATGGCTATTCATTGATTTAATTCACGTAATAAGCTATTTTAGTGAATGTATGTGAAACGAATGTTGCTAAAAAACATCAGCCCTGACAAAATCAAGTACTTAAAGTATTGAGAGTGAACCGTTTTCGAAATAATTCATCAATTTTTTCAGTTTTGAACTTCCATGTCATAATATTTGTGAATATTATTTTTGTCCTAATAATTTTTTTTTCTGTAAATGTATATCAATATTATGTTCACACACTCTTCTTCCATATTTTTTGTTATTGTTTTCACAAGTGCCCACTTTTTGATGATTTTCTTGATATTCTGCCTTTTTTGTGATGTTTGTTTTGGGTATTATTTATAATTCATTATTAACAATGGTATTTATTTAATAAGATTTATTTTATGATTGTTTGTACTGTTTGCGCTTCTACTAAATTTAAATTATACCTATTTTTTCAAACAACGTTTTAATTTCTATTGTGTTATTTTGTCCAAAAATAATCTGAAAAATTATCTACAATGGTAAAATTCTACCAGTAGCTGTTAGAGTTTAAGTAATTTATAAAAATAATATACGTTTTCTATTTTATTTCATTCGTTTAGGAAATTTATTATCTTCTGATTATAACATTTTTATACAAACGAACATGTCAGTTGAGAGTGGGGTGCGAAATTGTAAATAGGACTAATGAATTACTCTATAAAAAGTCCTGAATGCGCCAAAATTTTACCACAGAAATATAAATTTCACAAAACAACATAACCACTCGAGGGATAGCTACTCAGATATGGGTAGCTGTCACTCAAGGGCATGAGTAGTAATTTAGGTGATTTTTGTGTAAAATAAATTATTTTTCTATAAAACCTAAAAATATGGGGTAAACGGTGAAATACCGGTGTTTCATTGGATTTAAACCACAACAGTAAGCAGTTTATATATTACGTTCCATGCTAATATTCGGAGATATGATTTTGGAATGAGTGTGGCCAAATGGAAAACTAGAATTCTTTATTGCTCGGGGTGTTTTTTTTTAAATACCTTATCGCCCAATTTGATAAAAGTTATGGAAGCTGGTACATACTATTCAATTCACAATGCATGAAGATTGTTCTTGATTATAAAATTATGCCACGTCATTAATTAATACGTACATCAATTTCTGAATTCAATTGAGGCATACAAAGGTGATGGATATTGGGTACCATTTTCTTATTTCATTTGCCATAACATACTAACCAATTTGTATTTATTACTTTTTGGTAATTCACAAATATATGTTTGTGTTTTAGGTACCAAAAGACCGAATCGGTTATTAAATCGACAGCTGAAAAAACTACCTCAATCATAGGAGGATTAACCGGAGGAATCTCCTCAAAACTAGGACAAATGAGAAATTCTGAATCTTTCCGTTCCATTGAAGAGAGAATGGGCAGTGCCTACGAAAATGTCAAGGTAAGAACAGCTACATAATATAAATATTCTGCACGTATAATAAAATTGGTGAAGTCTAATTAAAAGCATAGTTAAACAGCCTTACTAATAAACGTTGTGAATATTTTACACAATTGATACACAACCATGTAATAAAAACGAAAAATGGAAACTGATTAAAATAATTCCTGGAAATTTATACATTTTTTATAGTCAAAGTGGGTTGTTCATCTGTTGTATAAATTGTTAATTAATTATAATAATTTCTCATAAAATTACTGAATTTTTCCATTTAAAAAAATGTCCTATATATATTTCTTCTTTTTGAATTTGTTGTAAAAACAAATACCATTTTAGAAACTAGGTAAAATTACCTTTTAGATTTTTTTAATTGAAATATACTTTAATATTTATAAAATGTATTGTTTTAATTTCAAACATGAAAACAGTTGAAAAAAAAGCTTACCACAAACATTTTTAAACAGAATATGGAAAAATACAAAATTAAAAAACAGAGTCCTTTTATTGCAAGAAAACTGTCACTTATTAACTGTCATTATCTCTAGTTCATACAATAAAAATATTAAAGTTGCTTTTAATTACCAAAAAATTATAGTAAAAGTTTGGTTTTTCCTTCACAACTTTTTTTTATTTATTTATTTAATGAAAAAAAAACTTACATGTTATATGCGCCTTATCAATTATTTTTTTGCCGTTTTGTTTCTTTTATGGGTCAGAAGTTTAGGTAATGTTTTACTGATGAATCTCACTATAAATGAACACCTGAAGCAAGGATTCCTAACTTTTTAAAGGTTTTTCATGGGGATCAACTTCTAACAAGAATGTACCTTTTTATTTCTTTAAATTTGACAACTAAACCGCTTCAACAGATGAGCAATCAAATACAATTAAAACAGTCAAATACAAATTTTAAGTTTTGAGAAACATAATTAAAGTCTAAATAAAATCAGGATATGATCAAATGAAATATTTTGTATTTATAAAAAGTATTAAAAACAAACTGTTGGAAACCCTTGCTTTAAAGAAATTTTTATCAATCTTAAAAACCTTTTAAGAGAGTTCCACGAAGGACGAAGCTCTGTAATTATTTAAGTTTTATGAATCAACTGGCCTGTAATGATATATAATAACAGAACTTGAATAGAACTTACACAGAATGTGAAAATTAACTTCAAATATTCAATGAATCCATAATTTTTTTTGAAACAACCCATCCTAAGTTTCATTGGTTCCTTGATAAAATGAATATGGAAATCTCAAGAGCCGTTTTCTTCCAGGGAAAAGTAGCGTCTCGATCCAATTCTATGCACAGCTTCGACGAGGGAGGTTTGAGGGAATCCAACCGTCCCACACCGGCCCAGTCGCCCATCATTCCTGAAGAGAAACTGCTACAATAAAACTATCACTAACGAGACTTACATATACGAGCTTCAGAGATTTTCACTTTTAAGCTGTTAAGAATATGTATTTTTATGAGAGAATATCAATATAAAAAGTAACATATTTTTGCTTGAATTATTAATATTGTAAAATGTTAATTAACGTAAGCCAGTGTTTACACCAACTATTTTAGCCCGTGTACATAATGTAAGAATGACTTAAATTTTTCGTCCTTATTGGACTGGGCTTGATTTGGGAAACAATAATTATATACAAGCAAATCATTTTAAAGAGCACACATTTGAATGTACTTGTGCACACCGATAGTGGTTTCGAAATAGTTTGGAACACCTGCCCGCAGTCCTCTCTTACCCCTTGTCATAAGATACGGTGCACTACACAAGCAAGAACTCTTTAAAATGATTTTGCTGTACTTGATATGATTCTGCCTCTTTTGACTCTGCTGTCCACTAAATATATATTAATAAATGGTATTAAACTTTAAAAATAAAAACTAAAAAAAAATTATAAATGTATGGGAAAGGTTTTACTTAAGTTGCTTTTGAGACATCTAAGTTTGTACTACGTAGTTGAGGTTCTTTTAGCACTTTATTTTTAAACGGCATTCTTCATTACAGTACTCTCTCGGTAATCCGCCATCGCAAAAACAGTGTGATTATCCAATTGGTGAGAGCAGCGGATTATAGTGCTGTGTAAAAAATATGCCAAAAAAACAAACATGTATTTTGTAAAAACAGTTTTTATTGTGAAATTTGTTAAGGTGTTATTTTTGCACTTACGAGAGACTGCATTTTGTAAACTTATTCAAATAAAACATGTGGCAGAACAAAACAAACAAACACATGCGACAGTTGTTGCTGGAAAAGAGGACTAACTGAACAGAGGACTAACAGAAATGCTCTAAAACAACAATTAATAATATGAACCCCGGTGGTCAGCTCTAGCTTTACACATGTATAGTAACTGAGTGTGTAGAGTAAGATAACCCAACTCGTCAGTGTACAGAGCTTGGTGCTTTAGACTAAACCCGTGGCGAATGACTGATTTTGAGAAACAGCGAAATAAATATACAGTTTGATTTTTTTTTTTACATTAACTCCGCAGATTTAGTGCTTTCAACTAGTAAAAATAGCAGCAGATTATAGTAGTTGTCGGATAATCGAGCGGCTGAGAAGAGTATACTGTACATCAAAAGGCAAAAAGAATAAGCTGAATTATTTAAAGTTTTTAATGAATTAACATTTTACTTTATTTTCTAATGTGAAATTTTCTTTGGCACACTCCTCCTAGTAGTCTCTGTGGGAGTGAGTATTCAGGAAAACCCCTAAAACTGGCTGAAAATACACTCTGCATTATTACAGAATGGAAGCTTTCATTTGCCATTCTTGTCATGGAATTTGAACTAGGATGATGTGCTGGAAAGCTTGTATAATTTTATGTGATAGTTTGTTTCTTGTGAATTGTCTGAAGTTTAAAAAAACTGCATGAAGATTCTCGAATGTGTACAATTTTGTTTTATTTCCAGACCAATCTACTTGTCAGTCTTGACTGTTCTTTCTTTTATTTATTACGCTAACCAGATTAGCTGGGATGCAAAATTTAAGACTTGTTAAAATTTTAGCACCACACCAGTAGTTTTGATATTATCATCTCAAACAAATTTGCTGCTGGCACAAAATGTATACTTGCGATGAATGCTGGTAGATGATTTTGATTTGAAATTTATCCATTATGGATCGGGTGGAGCAGCAATTAATAATTATGTTCTGTTATTTATTTTACAGACCAGAAAATTAGATGTTTAATGTATGTTTTTGTTTTTGATTATTTCCTAATCTCTAAGATAAATCGCGGTAGTCCTCCAACGTGCGAACATGCCACATTCCTAATAGGTGTGTTTTTATTGTTGCTTATTCTCTTAACCTTGCTTTTTTTTATATCCATGTGTTATCGCTTCGCTTATTAATGCGATGGGGTTATAATATATATTTGGAAATGTATAATATTTTAGCGATAATCTTTTTAATAAATTGAATTTTGGAGGATTACTGCGCTATTCCTTTATATAGTTTGCAAATTAAATATATAAACTTGACACAAAGGAAGGCAAACACTAACTCACATGGTTCTTGTTATTGGTTCAATTTTAGGAATGACCTTGCCTAATATTTTTATACTTGTCAAAATTAAGTACATGTATAACATTTCTAATGATTATACTCAATCTACATTACATCAACAAATAAGAGTGGTTTTCTGTTTATTGTTGTTTTACCATGTTTGTACAGAAATGCAGAAGCCAGAAATCAGTATCATAAATATGTACACTGAAAACCTGAACTTGAAATAATCCTAGGTGTACTCTCTTATAATAAATAATAGAGTCAGACACAGACGATTTTCAAAAGATGGTAATAAACATGCATTATTGGATTATTCATTAAAAAGGAATTCCGCCTGCACTTTGTTTATCCCTCACTTTACAAGGTTAAAGGTATAGGACACTGTTTTAACCTAAAAAAATTACAAGTTTATAATTAAATGTTTGTTGAAATTTTATAATTAATGTGCAAACAAGCCTGCCATGGTCTCAAACCATCTGCTAATAAATCATTATCACCTTCAAACATTGTTTTTATTTCTAAGTGATGTGGCTGTGATGAAGATGGCCAGAAATTTTCAGCTGAAGCAGTAACATCACAAGCTAATGTTTTTGGGTAAAACTGACTGCAAAGATTTCTCACAAATAAAAAAGCTTAATCAGGTTTGATAATTAAATTTATTAAGTGCTTAGAAAACACAAGTGAATTACTAAGCATTATAAATTATACAATCAGAACAAAATCACACAGATATTACCTCTAACAATCAATCAATGTTTTTTCATATTTTCCCACCAATAAAGGAAAACAAATTGCATAATAATATTTAATATTATTGATACATAAAAAGAATTTCACACATATGTATTCGACTTTTAATATTGCGATTAATGAGAGCTTTCTGTCAACACAAGTATGTATTAAGAGGCACAATGCTGACTGCATACCAACCAATGTGTGTGTGTTACCTTACCCTGCACGAAGACTTCATACTTAATATTTTAGGATTATATAAATAAATCTGGGTCCGATTCAATCAAATCTTTAATTCATCAATGTTGCAAAGGAGTATTAATAAACATAATACTCCCCGAATAACAATGGAAAATATTGACATCTTTATTGCAAACTGAACCAAATGGCTAAATTACACGATTTGCCCATGAAAGTGACATCATCGTACATAGTTAAATCTATATTATGTACATAAGAGAATGAACTTCCAGTTTCTAAAATATTGAAATCACACTAATTAGTTAACAATGATAATAATTGCAAAAGAAAACCATTTTAAACTACACATATCCCGTAAACATTCGCAGGTTTAAGGTAAGTGTCCACAGGTCGGCATCTAATCGGACGAATCATATCAAACGGATTTTAAGTTCTTTTTGTAAGTTAGTCATACAAGTGCGTCCACTGATCTGCCCCGGACAGCCTGCACTACGCCTAATAAATCTGTGATGCGGACATGTGGACGCTTACCTTTAAAGACTTACAAATTTGTTACATACATTTCCAAAATATATAACAATAAAAATGTAATATTGAAGCAGCAACAGTAGTAGCACTGAAGAAATGGAGATGAAAAATTACAACAAAAAAAACTAACTGACAGTAAAGATGGTTTTTTTTTTATCATGTAACAAAATCTTTCATAAAAATGTTTTATGGTTTCAGAGCAATGTTTTCTTAGATGCCATAAACATATTTGTAGATGAATTGATTATTTTTTGAATTAATGCAATTTCAGAAGAAAAAAGATTTAAAATACTCATTACACACTTTGCAGCTGTATTTCCACATCAGCGCTATAAAGGACCCATTAGAGTCACACAATATTCAAACTAACATTGTGTTAAAACGCACAACATAATAGGTAGACGAAGAAGGTTAAATACAGTAAAATGCTGATTATTTAAATAATTATGTAAAATGTGGATATGTATATCAAAAAAGAATCCTATTCATATTTTTAGTGCAATACTAATTAAGTCTGCACACCTTCAAATTTTGGCCATATTTTTCTTTTTGTTGGTTTTTCTTGTTCTGTTATGTATTTACAGAATCCA
Source organism: Limnephilus marmoratus (assembly GCA_917880885.1). Lineage (NCBI taxonomy): Eukaryota > Metazoa > Arthropoda > Insecta > Trichoptera > Limnephilidae > Limnephilus > Limnephilus marmoratus. Next base: position 16,914,539 of record OU862910.1, on the reverse strand, counting down.
GACATTCACTAACAGTCAGCTGATCAAAGTTATTTTCAATACTTAAATTTGGCTCAGAAAAGTCATTAAGTGATGATTAAAAAAATGGTTTTATGTTAGATTAGGTCTATTTTATAATATTTTTTTTTTCAAAGTTTTTAATAACTTTTCAAAGAGGTGTTGAGTTGACTTGATTCTGAGTTGGCATGGAACCGTAAATTTAACTCCAGGCACATTGGGAATTCCGGACTTTCATCCGGATAATCAGCGTCTAACTGTATGAATTATTGATAATTAGATAAAATATCATAGTTCATTCATAGTTTTAGATATCTCGAGTATAACAATTCAATACAGTGGATTTCAATGCAAAATAGTATAACAACTCAATACAGTGGGTCTCAATGCAAAATATTACATTTACCAAACTTTTCCACAATGAATCTGATTAAAATTTAATTGACTGCCGAAATGATTAGTTGGTACACTTATGCACAGAGGTCTTATACTGGTCACAGCTACTAGATGTAGGTAAGTATAATTGTTTTTTAAATTCACATATATAGTTAATTTTATTGCGAGCTCCATGTTGTTTTTGAACATAATACAATAGTTACCAAACAAAATATCCTCACGTAATTTATTATTTTTTAAATTCAAATTGTATTTTCATGAATGGTTTTCTTTATGATATGGATATCATCGTACTTTTTCAGCTAAAGAAGGGCAAAAAAGAATTGTATGCTTTGTTAGGGATAGTAAACACATTCCTGTCACATCAAAAGATGACACTGGTTATGACCGTAGCAAATTATCAATAGCTTAAATTATTATGCCTATTTAAATACACAGTTTCTTTAAGAACCAAAGGTAAATCAGTAATGTGATCAAAACGATTATGCCAAAAGTTGAAAAACTTAGGTTAAAGCTGCAAATTACAGATTAAATAGAAATAAATAGTGATCAATATTGAAAATAAAATATACATAAAAATATATGATTTATATAATTTATGTAAAATTGGTATGTTCCTCGGTATATTCTGCCGTGAAGTAAAAACACAAAATCTTCCTTTAGTTACTTACCACTATGGTATTGTACATTTTCAGAATTTCAGTTTAGTAATATAGAGGGATTGAAAAAATAATGAAAGCATCCAGATTTATTTTTCCTTAATATGATAATAACACCAACGAAAATAGAATTGAAGAGACAAAAAACCTATCAAATAAAATACTTGTGAAAATGCTTTGGAAATGAGCTATGGCAAATTACTTTTTTGTGAAAAATATAAAAATTAATTAAAAAAACTTTTCCTAACTTATTCTCTAATTAAAATGCTTAAGAGCATAATTATTTTCCCTTGTATAATTGTTCATTAATAATATTTTGAAATTTTCAACTTACAACTAATTCCCATACATTTAGATCTTTGTGGCAATGAGAAATATACAAACGTATTTATAATTGGCATCTTCCTAACTTCTTTCTTATAGTTAATTCCCGGCACACCTTTTGCTCTTGGTCAATTATTCGTAAACTAGATATTATATAATTTAACAGAGACTTGCACTCTACACATAGGATTACTTCACACGACTCTTGCCAAATATTCTATCACCATTTATTCACAACGGAGGGATTAGTCAAGTTAATTATGTCAAGTGCCAATGGATTAAATTGAATGCAGGCCACTAACTCCACCACTCTTCCCTTTGAACACAGAGCGGACTCGGCTCCATTCCGTAATACATGCTGCACTCTGAATGTTTGTCACCACACCAAACTATTCAAATACAAAACTGGGGAGCACTTTAAAAATGATTTAAAAAAAAAAGAAACAAAACTATGCAATAATAATATTCCATACGATATAAAGAAAGATTAAAAAATTCAACAAGCTTCATGTCTTTACGATTTCACAGTTATCAAACACATTGTATTAAGCAAAGCCCAAAATATTCACATACAACAGATTAAAATACATTAATAAAATCTGTACACCACTATTTTTTGTTAAGGTAGCTACACAGATTACCCATTGTACAGATTAACCCATATTTCACCTTTACCAATTCCCCTGGTCAGATTTTTATGAAATTTTTAACATGTGATACAAAAATACAACAGTAGAAAACTTTTACTCTCGGTGTTGAATTAACTCAAAGAAATAATATAAAATGAGTAATATTTTTTTAGGTGAAGGTATTTAACACTACATCAATATCACAAATGATAAAGTTATTAAAATGTTTTGCCATTGATAATAATTATTCAAAAACAGCTTACCTGAATTTGTATAACTTTGAAGGAGTCTACCTTAACGAACATGAAATTCTGAGAATACGGCCCAGCAAGCTGGTCATTGCGTTATTGCAACATCAGCGTAATATGGGTTAACATCACAATTGTCATTTCAGATATCATTTGAGCTTGTATACATTTATCAAGGACAAGTTACCATTAAGTGTTGACTGAAGTATCGGTTGCACTAAGATCTATTCGTTCTATTAACTAATAATTAATTAAAAGGCAGTCCCGCATAGCACTGGTTCCTATTACCGCCCCAGACGAGGTTTGGCAGTCGATAGCTGCTAAATTATGTTTGGCCTTTTGAGGTTAACAAAACATAAAATTAACAAAACAATCACATTTCCTAAACAACAAATTTCAGTGAACAGAAAAGAGGACAAATGAGAAATGCTGATTGACCAAACAGATTTTCATTCCAGAACTGGTTTCTCTTTTCATGATTCAAAACGTACATTTCTATTATTATTAAGATAAATGTTTTCCTATAGACATAAGAATAAAAACACCTCACAATATTAATAATCCATCAAATTATCTATAAATACTTCAATCAAATGTTGAAATTGAGTTGTGGGCTTTTTTTTACTTCATACCTATTACAGTATAAAATAATTTATGTATATTTATTGATGATCTTAAATTAGGATGTTCTGATAATGGCTAATTAGTGATATTATTTACACTATGAATGTTGTGTAACTGCATGAGTTCCACACCCACAAAAGTTTATAAAAATAGAAACAAAAAATTAAAATTATTCAATAAGTCTCACTATTGTGTTTAAAGATTTTTCCGCACAGTAAGTATAATAATACAATGTGACGGAATTATTTAACAAGAGGGAATTTTGGGTAAGGAGTATCGCAACCTATGGATGAAGAGATCAGATTGACACAAAGTGAGGTGATGAGTCATTTTGGCTAAGAGATTTGAATTATAAAATCATAAAAAGTTTCTAGAATTTCATTTCGTTGAACAGATAAAATACCTGGCAGACATGCCAGCCTGGATAGATGGACTACAGATTTCATAAAGCAGCAAATTTAATTATATATGTATTGTATTACTCGTACATATCAAGATTTTACCCTGGAGAAATGATGTCCGTATGAAATATATTTCAGAAATATACTTCGGTTGATAGATCTAAAACTAAAAACGTCCAAAACAAACAAGCCAGTTCGTAAGGTTGAGTTACTAAGGTATTATGAAAAGAGATATTTGACATAATGTCACATGACACTGTTGAAAATAAGCGCTCTTAAACTAACTTATACACTAGGATGTCTTATTCTATACAAGTTGAGGGTCAGGAGTCCCGAGCTGTGAATATCCCCCTTGTAGCAGATTTGGTAGTTGCCTGGTGTTGTTGGCAGGTTAAGCGAAGTACATAACCTTCTTGGTCTCGTTGTGCACCGTGATGGCGCGGGCCATGGCCCCAGGCGTCCGGTCCTCGGAGCAGCCAGACTGGTGACTGCCCTCGCCTGAGTCGTGCTCCTTCTCCACCAGGTGATAGCGCGCCCGGAAGGCCACCAGGTGGGCGTAGTAGGCGGGGGCGGGGATGCTGACGGAGCGGGTGCAGCGCACGTACGTGTGGCATAGCTGGTACGTGAGGCACTGCAACTCGTCCGAGTCAAAGTGATTGTCATCCCAGAGAACGTGGTAGTGGGAGGGCCGACTTGTTCCCTGTCACATTCAATCAATCTATTACTTTCAATGCAAACAAAGTAGTCTTTTAACAAAGAGGGTGAATTTGAGAGCATCTGTTGCATAATGGTGTACACATTTGAGTTTGAATGAAGTTGTGGTTTTGCTGTAAGGAAGATTGATAAATAAACGTACCTGAATACCCTGATGACTGCAAAGGTAGAAATCGAATTCAGTGGGATGTGTGATGCCAACGTCTACTGTGGTTCCGGCGGGAATGTTACCCGACTTTCCGGATTGTTCCTTCTTGTCGGCGCAGAAGAGTCGAGTGTGATGGCGCTTCTGTACCACAATGAAGGTGATACCGGGCTTGTAATCCGCCTCCAGCTTGATGCAAGCCTCCCTCACGGCCGTCAGCTCGTGCTGTAGAACGTGGATGAACTGTCCCTCTGAAACCCCGTCTCTGTACATGATGATCCTGTGGGGCTTGTAGCCGCCCGTGCTCTTATAGAACATGATCAGTAGCTCACGGACCATACTACTCATTTCTTGGATTATTTCTTGTCTGAAAACAAACAATGTGATAGTCAAATTAGTCTCTGAACACATAAAAATCTGCAACTAACTATCAACTATTTAGTATTATTTAAAGAATTGAAATGATAATCATTTCTTAAAGAAAATAAAGGTTAGAAAATGAAAAGTGACAAAAACATTTCTGGAATGAAGGAAGTTATTATTTTCTAGTTTGAGGGTAGATATAGAAGAGATGTAAGAATATCTCTTTTGACTTTCTAATAATAATAATTATAAAATAGCCCATCGAGTGTCTTGAGTATAAAATGTGAGAGGGACGAAATGGACAAACCAAAATAAAATAAAACAAAACAGGAGAATTGATTGCAGGGAGTGAGGATTGTGCGGAGGGGAGGGGAAGGGAGGGGAGTGGATGGGGGGGAGAGAGCACCCTGAAGGAATAAGAGTAGAAGGAATGCACACGTGCCTGTGCCAGAAGAGTGAAGTCTCGCGGGGAGGCGAGGGTGGTGTGTCAGGATCGGAAAGTGTGGCGTTCCGCAGGAACTGCTGGCCCCTGAATACCAACACATTGTTTCTATCAATTTATCCTTTACACAGTACATTTCATTACATCAGTCTATTTACCATTACCACACACTCATTAACACTCCAACTCCAACAGACAGTGCCAACAAACAACTAACAACCCCTGAGGGTCATTAGGCTTGAGGGTTATTTATTAAATATTTTAATTACATTTTAGGATTAGAAATGATACAAAGTTTTAACTTCACAATGACACTCGTAAATGATTAAGGACACTTTTGTAATGCAAAATAGGCACCCGGGTCAAAATTGGTTTATTCGTTCGGTCCAGAGCTTTTCTCCCAAAGTGCCTTTGATTTGATGAAAACAAAACTTAAAAGAACACAAAGAATAGTGGCAATGCACTCTGTCTGGTCTGTTGCGATTAAGTTAAAGAATACATAGTTAAATAATAGGAAGGGGGGCAGAAGATGGCTGTTACCTGTGTTGCTGAACTCTCACTGTGGCGGCGTATCGTGAGGGATGGGCGTCCATGGAGCCCACCACCGCCGCGATGGAAGGCTTCTTGTTATCTCCCGCAGGAGGATGGGTCACATCAGCTCCCAGGAATATAACGGGCTCGTTGAATACTTTGGGTCGCAACGACGGAACTAAAATAGAGTTGATTCCTCCTAACTTAACATTAATCTTCAAGCAGAGGTTGCTTAGGGTTTGTGGTGATGTCTTGTTGACGTTCTTTGCTTGAACGCACTGGGTTGCCATTCCCAATACAGTGTCGCCCACTCGTTTAACTTCGGCTGTAAAACAGAAAGTTTTTAAATTAACAATAATTCAATTAAATTCACATAGTATTTACGAGTTCCATATCATTTATGAAGAAGACTCACCATAGACTGGGGTTTTGCCCGGCAGCACAACGACGACCAGCTGCAGGGCTACAAAAGTGGACTTAAGGTATTTAAACATGGGCTCCACCTGATCTGGGCCGGTGGCATATTTACAGAAGCATGGCTGTCCGATTATTGGCATGCCGGCATCGTTGGAAATCTTTTGTAATTGTTGCGTGAAATTTCTGTGAAACAAAAGATAAAACCAATGAATTTATTAACAAACTTAACAATAATTTCGTTACCTAAGTATTTATCATTTAATTATCTAGTATAAAAACATAAAACAAATACAACAAAGTGAGTAACACTGCAAATATTCCTATTGTAAGAGTAAAAGACTTTACCAATTGAATTTGAGTCGACATAATGAATAGTGCGAGTGGATGTACTATACTGACTTGAGTGCGTCCTCCCTGACGGTGCGTTGCGGGGCGAAACAGGCGATGGCCCACACGCGTATCTCCACACCCATGAAAAACTGCTTGCCGCGCATGTCCCACACGCCCTGGTTGGGCATGGCCTGCTGCTTGCTCTGCGAACATGCCACCATCTACACAACAAGGGAAAGGTTAACATAACAAAGGCAAAGTGAAAGGTCGAGGGAAACTGGCTGATAAAGGCTTACTTGTCCTCCGAGTGATGATGAAATCCGACCTCCGTACTGCAGTTTGGGTGGAGGCAGAACTCTGCCACGCACTTCCATCATGCTGTTGCTGATGGTGAGCCCGAACTCTTGCACGTAAGAATCGTTGTTGAAGTCAGCCCTTCTCACGAGATTGTTGATTTCACGCTCCCTGTAATGAAACAATAACATTGCAAGTAGAGTCCTAGTGTAAGGTTGTGTTGAGCAGATAGTGTTGGTGTAGATAGGTGTATTGGTTACCTGTCGGGAGCGCTGCGAGCCGTGGCTTTGATCATGGTGGAGGTCTGCATGTCGGTGAGCTTCTTGATGCAACGCTGGCCGGGCACGATGTTGCAGACCTCCAGGGGTAGGTAGGTGTGCTTGTGTTCCTGGCCCACCTGGAGGCAGGGCAGATGCGGGTAGCGCAGCTTCATCTTGTACTTGTCCAGGAAGTATTTAGCCACCGTGCACTCTACTGTCTGCCCGTTCTCCAGTTGCAGGGGGAAACTGTACACAGAAATAATACCATCAATTAAAGCAGCACTTTCATTCCAAATGGTGGTTATCACCAGAGCATTCTGCAACTTTTGTTTAGTGGAGGTGGGAGAACCTGTGCCGAGGTGTTAGGTGTTGAATATTTTTAAAGTGTTATTCTGCCGTCACAAGTAGAAACACAGTATCCTCTTTGAGGCTTTCAAGGAGGACGCTGTGGTTCCAACCCAAGTCAGCAGTATTGTACATACACATACAAATTAGGTAAGCAGCTGTGTTGAGATAAACATTACATTATTATATAGATGATGAGATGTAGTGAAAAGAGTATAAATACATTGTACACAAAATACACTGTAGAAAAAGAGTTAAACATCGTAATATTGTACAGTGTAGTACAATATTATGATGTATAATATAATGTAGTACAGTGTAGTAAAAAGAAAAGAAAATTATATGAGGTGAAAATAATGAGCAGTTATGCTGAAAATAGAATAATGCTTGCGTCACACACTACAAAAGGTAAAAGATTGTTTGACTTAGGTTTAACTTATTTCAGCATTTCGCTCGCCGTATATTCCCATAGGGAGATATGCCGAAATATGCCAAGCCACGTGGTCTTTTATAGCTGTGTGTGACACAAGCATAAAACAAAAGTAAATGATAATAAAGGCAGAATACCCCAAAAGGAAATAACCATAAAATTTTTGGCCGTGAAAATCTAAAATCATATAAAGGCAGAATTTTAAAACATTATCAAATAATTATGCAATAATCTATTTTTACAAGTATCTAATTGTATAATTTAAATACAAATTAAATTGTTATGTTAGGCTTGAAAAAATAGTGTACCTTTAATTTTTATTTAACCCCTCAGAAAATCGCCAATTTGCACTTTAAATGTCTTAAACGAAATGACATTTTACGAAAACTTTGTGTTATTACCGTTTCACAATTAATGCTCTATAAATGAAACATTTCTGAACGTAGCCGAATAGTAATAACTGTTTTAGACAGGTTACAAAATAAGCTTTCGAATTATTATATTATAAATAAATATTAATATTTGTAAATATTAAAATTTAGAATGCAAACATTAAAAAAATGTCAAAATGACTCAAGTGATGTATTTATGTAAAAACGGTACTAAAATCACAGATTATGTAAACAACAATACTTATTCTATTGTATAAATGTGTAATAAACATTTTTGTCACCTCACTTTTCAATCATTTCATATAAAAATGTTTAATAAAAATTAACAATGTCGGGAGCGGGCGACCCGCCCGTGGGAAATTTGGCGGGATAAATTATCTGTCAGACTGCGCGTCTGACAGAATGTTCTTTTTAGGTATTTCTATGGACAACTTGAATAGAGATGTGCAGCATGATTCACTATCGACATTTCACTTTTTATTTTACGGATGTAACTAAAACAATAACGGAGTTATAACGGTTTCTATGGAGACACACGCGTTGACGAGTAAACACGCTTATTGTACTTGACTGCTATCGTTATTTTAACGTGTATACTTGCTTACGTTGCTGAGGGGTTAACATTATTACATTGTTTTAGTACATTTTTTAACAAGTTAGGGAACGTACCCATACTACGTGACACGTTTAGGGGGGGGGGGGGGGGGGGGGGTCTTCAAAATGTCACGCTCCATACAAATGAGCGGCGGGTTGCTTAGGATTTTGGTCACCGGGGGGGGGGGGTGTTAAAAATTGCAAAAAGTTGGTCACGTAGTATGGGTACGTTCCCTTATGTGTCTAAGGCTCGGTTTAGACTCGTAAGTAGCTAAGAGACTAACCGCAAGAAATAGTTCCAAAATGCACCGTTGCGAAATGTCAAAAATTAAAAGACAATTGTTTAGTATTCATTTTCACTCATTTAAGTTTTCTGGAAAATGAGCATCCTTCTATTGAATTATCGGTCCAATCCTTTCCAATCTTAATGTTTCTGTTTTTAACATTTACGTATTTGAAATTTTGAATTCGAAGTCGGTTGCTGTCAGCAGATGTCAGGTAGCTGTCATTCGGATAAAATGAAATTAATTGCCGCCTTTGACGGCACAAAAGCATGTGGAGAATTGTTTAATTAAAGTCAAAATCTATTTCAACACATTATTTGGGCCTTTTGTCTTTATTGACAAAATCGCGTAAATTTGACAGTAACAGGTTGTTGTTGGCAGGAAGCAGATGTAAATGGTCGCTTGAGCATTTACACAGGTCGAACTTCCGAACAACTTCCGTGATCATTAATTACCACAAGTCGGATGCATATGTAAACGCTCCTGTGAGTGTCCTGTCAAAATCTCATGTAATCCGTAAATTTTAATTACGTGTGTAACCCCAGCCTAAGGAATACTTACGATTGCATTTGCGCTGGTCTTCTTGTAACATTACACACTCTGTATTTTCTTTTCATTGTGCCGCAATGTGTAATTTCTATCTTTAGTCCTTTGATTTCTTTGGTAAATTTGACTCTTTGAGAATCCGTGAGTGGCTTTCTCTGCTCGTTGATATCTCGTATATCCAGAACTTCACACATAAAATCAATCACAGGTTGAGCTTTGTAAAATGCGGTGGCGGAAACTGAAATGAGAAAATTTAGCCATTAGTAAGAGCATGAATAAAGAAAAGAAGGTAAAGGCAAATAGAAGTCCAATCAAAATATAGAAAAACAAACAGTTAGACGGCACCTTCTGTACTGTACGTAGATGATGGGTGATTCCAATAATTGAGCGAAGAGAGAGCACATTTTCAGAGAGAGAGGACAAATTTACTTTCAGATAAACTTGCGAGTTGATATTGTGAACGGAAAGAGTAAGAACATATCTTTTGTCGTGGTTTGATGAGAATAATTTGCAATTGCTGTTTTTCGATCTTAACCTCTAATAGGCCCTCTTCACGAGAATTGTGCTCATGTGCGAGAAAATAATTCGAAAAAATATCGAACAAAAAATGTTTTGTCTGCGATTTTGACCCTTCTATGTACATAATTTGTATGAAGAACAGGGTCAGAATCGCTTGCGCCAACATAACACCATAGGATGTGTCAAAATTTCATTCACCTTGCAACCCCAGAATATTTTTTAACGATTTTATCTGTGACATAGAAATGTCATTTTTGCCGCGAATTTTAGCTGCCAAAATTAATGCGTGTTCCTCGACTAAAACATCGTAAAACCTATTAATTTACGTAAATAATGCAAGTAATGTTGTTTTGGTACATATTTTATTGTTCTAGGAACGTGTTTCAGTCAATAAATATACGATAGCTCAAAATTAATCCACAAAACATTCAATTCAAAATTCAAAGTGTTGCTTTTTTAGTGAATTTTCGTGAAATGGCCGGGCCTCCCAGAGGTTAATCCTTTTGCTGCTCGAATAAATTCACTCTGTATGCCAAGCTAATTGGGAGTTTTTAACTTGTTCAATGAAATTATCTTTAGACTTTCCAATTGCCCTTCAGGGTTTTGTTTATTTTACAAACCCTTTAGTGATATCTAGGACAAGGGAACGCGGTGGCTAAATGAAGAATTCTAGAGCCATGCATTATTACAGGCAAAACCTTTGTATGGCAGCCAAAGGTTTAATAAGGGTCACAGTTTATAACTATGTAGCAGCCAGCCTCTGCTACCTGATGTTATTGTTTTAAAAAAGTAGTGATCTTTCCAGAAGCATATAAAAATAATATTAAAATATTTGAATTGAGAACCATTGACAGTTAAACGACGTTCGTTTGGTTTTTTTTCTAGAGACCAGTGAGTTGTGAAAATCTGTAACGTTGTCCATACATAAATGCATTTTGCAAAATTATATTTTTAAAAGTAGAACTCAATAAATATCTTACAACACCCAACCTATCAGTTCTACAACTATATTAGTCCAATATAGTTATAAATTGTGTGAGCTCGTACAAACATCATAGATGATCGTCCTCTTCCTTCTCACATGTCTTGTACGAAAAGGAAAAAGAGTGAAGAAACCTATGACGTTACATACTATTAGACGAGGGGTAGAAATCTCAAAGTGGGAAGACAAGAACAAGACAATTGTAACGATCTCGATATCTAGTACTTTAGTACTAAACTGCTACACGTCGAGTAAGGTTGCGTCTTACCAGTAAGTAAATTGCGTTTTAAAAAGTGTCAAAATGCCCTCCTGTGTGATGAGAAAATGTTTCAATTACACGGCAAATAATAGTAAAGGCGAATGAATAACATTTCATTTGTAAGTACACGCAAATTACTTAATATTATCGATTATTATAAATATTACAATTAATTTTCATGTTTCCCGCTCGCGGTTTTACATGTCACTAAAGAAAATTCAAGTCCTACTAAAGTAAAGGGTCTGGACGCGCAATAGCCAAATTTCTGTTGTTAAGTAAACTTTACTGTTTTAAAGTAGACTAATCAGCCTAAACACTCTGTTTATTGTTTGCTTGCGGTAAAACAACACATAAATCAGTAGTTCTAACAAGTATTGATGACAATCGCCACCATTTGAAAACTGTCGTTGCCTTATTGTATTTCTCGACATATCAAACTTCGACAGGCAGCCGGACCTTTTATTCTAGTGGGCCTCAAGAAAAGAAGACAGCGAACGTTCCATCAAAAAGTGACAAGCAATACGCCGCCCGCTCCTATATCCATGTCATTCATACACACACGTTATTTGATTGTCTATCTTTATCACACAGGAATAAACTTTTGAATTAAGAAATTATACTGAAAATCGCTGAAAACAAAAGAGTGTTCCTTACTTTCCACATTATATTGTGAGTATATGAGACTATGGCAAGTCTATTTATTTATGTAACGTCATTGGAAGAAACTAGAACGATGACTTCAATTAAGACTCTCGATGGGACTAGAATAACTAACTCAGGTCGGCATATTCAAGAATCAATAACAGTAAAGTATGTCTGATGTAGGTAGGGTGGAAATTTGTTAAGGCTTTTTGAAGACCTCTAGAAGGCATAATCTCACCGTCTATGTTTAGCATCATCTTCCACTGGCTGGGTCTGACGGACTGGTGGAAACCAAACCAGACCTCGCGGCCACCCCCCAGGGGGTGGTAGTAGCCGTCCGGGGAGGAAAAGAAGCTGCGGCCCACGGGTGTGTAGGTCATGGAAGGCAGGTGGCGCATCACCACATCCAGGGCCAGGATGGCGTCGTAGGGGATCTGGCGTGTGCGCCCTTCGAGGGCCTCTTCCAGGGCAAATAGAGACACCTGCAATGACAACACAGTTCAATACGTATATTACAGACCAGAGAGAACTTAACTACTTCCACTCATAATAAATAATAATGCCGTGTATAATTAATATACTTTTTTGGTTGCATTTTATGTGTAGATATATTATTACGGAAAAATATTTTTATTGTTTTTAATCGAAAAAAAATATCACCGGACAAATGACATCTACATTTTTTACTCCAATTATGCTCAGGAATTGCTGGTTAAAATCCTTCGGGTACATGCTATTACACCCTGTATACTTATGGGACGTATGGAATAGGATTAATAAAAATAAAATAAAAAATAAACTCCCCACATTTCAGAATAAAATAAATTATGATGTGTAATAACTTGGTCTAAAGATCCCAGGTAACCTGCATTTCTTCCACCACCAAAATCCATGTGACGTTAAATCATATATGAACGATTCATTTGTATGATTCTCGTAACTGTTGCGTTGCCCGTGGATATGGAGGCGTCTACTAATATCTACAGGAATTCCAAAAACTGAAAAAATCAAACTAATATCTACGAGAACCAAAGTGTTGACGAATATCTACAGCTCAAACTGTTGACTAATATCTACAGCACTGGCAGAGGTTGGATTTGCAATTATGTATAGCATGTTGGAATAAAGTAATATATTGCGTATGCAGTTTAAAAAACTTAATTTATGTAAGTATGTATGTAAAAATCCCTAATAATCCCTATTGGACACATTTAGCTGATTAGTCCAACCTACGCTCTGTAGATATTAGTTCAACCTACGCTCTGTAGATATTAGTCAACACTGGGACCGTCATAGATATTTGTCCGACCTTAGCTCTGTAGATATTAGTCAACACTCTGAAGTTCGTAGATATTAGTTCAACATATGAGCTGTAGATATTCGTCCGACATTCAGGCTGTAGATATTAGTATCTGGAGTAGTGGATATTAGTAACCCCTAATATAATTCCCACCTTCCTTCGATACAAGTTTGTTTTAGTTAAGGGTCACATACTTTGGCAGAAATAATGGTGATGGTGGTTACCATCGAGTATCAAAACATCACTCGTAAGGAATACTATAGGATTACTTTTAAGTTTATTATAGTTGAGCGCACTTGAAGTGAAATATCACAAAACTGCGCTACATAAATACTACGTTATTATTATTATTATCACTTGATTAAATCTTTAAATAGAAGTGTGCATTGGTAAACCTTTTGTGCACAAAAGGTAAAAATATACTATTTATTGTGGGATTTCGTACATTAAAAAATGCTCCTACCATACTAAAAAAATCATGCGATTGGCAACAAAATAATATGCCATACCCATTGGTGTTCCAAAGGTTAATCAATATGCGGGAATCATTTTTCAAACTTCAATATGTTTTTAAAGATAAGGCTATTTTAATATGTTTAACCATATAATCAACAAGGAACCTTATTTACAGATGTAATCAATATTAAAGATAGTAAGTCATTACCCAAAGGACAAATTTTCAATTCACCATCCTTTGAGTGAGGTTGAGCAGAATGGAAAATACTTTTTTAACTAAAATAAATAAAAGGGGCGGGCGCGGCTAATCTCTGAGATGAAGTTTTTAGTTTTTATTGTGCGCAGAAGAGGGCGTTTGGAGTACGAAGTGGGTGGGGTTAGTAGCTTCCCCCCTCCTCGCCTTCCACACCTTGGCACCTTTGTCATATTTTTAGTAGCCTTCAGGTCTTCGTGGAGGACGCTTTAATCTCATAGATGAGCTGCGCCCGATCATGTAAGTTTACTAATTATTGGAATTATGGGGTGAAGACGGTTTTGGTGTTGAATATTTTCGTCTCGCAATGAATTTGAAAAGATTCAAATTCCTTATCAGGTGCACTCGCTTTGACGACATAAATACAAGGGACATGAGAAAAAAATACGATAAACTTGCACCAGTCTGTGAAATTTTTGACTTATTTGTGGCAAACTGTCAGAATAGTTATTCATTGGGAAAAAACGTTACTATAGATGAAAAGTTGGAAGGTTTCCTATGTAGAAAATGGAAAATGTAAAAAAAAATATTGTTCTTGAGAAATATAGTAAATATCTTGATTAAATACAATATTGTTTTGTAAGTTTTCCCAAAAATCACACAGATGAGGCGCGCCAGACCGTGTGAAGATTAGTACAGCGCCCGCCCAAAGGTTAAAACATAATGTACATTGATTACAGAGAAAACATTTCATTGTTGTGAGTCATCTATCAAGGTTGGACATTTGTTCATTTAAATCACTTTGAAGGGCAATCGAATTCAGCATGTTGCAGGGTTCTTGCTAGCTTTACGCCCGTCAGGCTGCGGTCAGCCTTTCTCAGTTTTAATGTATTACTGTGGATATTACATGGCATACCATTTTTCACAGATTGTTTTATTTAAAGTACAGTCCCAGCACAAGAATCACAGTATCCAAATTAAAGTTATTATATCATTTGTTAGCTGCCTGATTACTGACATGGAAACTTCAGTTAGCTGTAGAACAGTGGTCCGGGTACAGTACGGTGACTTGAATGTTCCTACCTGTGCAACCCACTTGATGGTGACCCTGAAGACTCGGTCTTTGCCCTCTCCGGGCAGCGTGACCTCCAGCTCTACTCGGTCGTTGCCAATGGGCAGCGGGTCACGTGTGTATAAATTGTTTCTCCCGTCGAACACGGGCTTCAGGGCTCCAAATATTTTGCTGTACGCATGCACCATAGTCTCGATAATTTCTCTGTTAACCTGAAAAGAAAAAGCGTATTTTTAATTTTTAAGCAAACATTTTCAATGAATATTGTGAGACAGAAGTTGGTACTCAGATAAAATTTTGGTTCAGAAGATTTATCAAGGTACTGTCAAAAAAGCTAACACAGGAGGGTCCCAATATAGTAATTATTCAAAATTTACATTAACCCTCTGAATGTCAAGAATCATCAACGTATGTGGGAGTATCTATATTATAGGTGTAGTGATCTTTAGAATGGCTTCTAATATAACACTTGGCTCATTACTACACTAGTACCGGGCGTAGGCTTCGTCCAACCCGCAGTGTCATTACACGCGACCACTGCTCTCCCCGGTTGACAGCCACTTCCCCCACTCAGTGTACGTGAGACAAATATACTATATCTATTTCATAGATACAAACACTACATCCCTTCCTTTTTCAACAATTTTATTAACTTTTCATTATCTTCGATTGTCTGACCTTCCTTTTCTTTAGTCTCGTCCACCAATTTCCATTGGCCTTCCACACGCTTAAGATGAATCACATTTCTGCGTAATCTTTGTCTAGTTTCTGTATTTCTTATTGTAACGTCCACTCCTACTGATTGTTCTACTACATGTGGCGTATGATTGAAATTAGTTGATAGCTTATTAGTCTTCTCCATTTCTTTTTCGTTCACCTTCTCCCCTTCCATCAATTCTGGATTTTTTTTTTTTTTTTTTTTATAGCGACTGTAGTAGTCAAAAATAACAAGTAAATAGTTATTATTCGGTAACGGACCCAATATATCCATTGCAATATCCACCCATGCTTCAGATGGAAGTTCTCGACGTTTCATTGGTATTGGAGGATTTGGTAAGCTAACAAGAGTGCATCCTTTGCAACTTTTTTACTACCAATTCTACGTCTTTGTCCATTCTTGGCCACCAAACCTTCGAACGAAGGCGATTCTTCATAGCCACAACACCTGGGTATCCCTCTTGATCTGCTAATAATACCTGCTTCCTGAGATTCGTTGGTATAATTATTCTGTTCCTTCTCAAGAGGATGTTCTCATAAAAAACATAATTCATCCGAAAATATCCTCTATGTATTCACAGAGTCACCCCATTGGTTATTGAAAATTCCTTTCTTAACATTAGAGATTTCTTGATCGCCCTCTGAATGTTTTATTATTTTGTGCATTGATGTAGCACAAGGTCTTGCAAGTTCAACTATCTAATGAACGTAATTCTCTTCTGATAGATGAGTTGACTGATCCGAGTATTTACACAGCCTCGATAATGGATCTGCAATATTGGTCTTACCAGGTTTATATTGAATATTATAGCGATACGCCTGAAATCTCAAAACCCATCTTTCAACACGGGCACATGGTTTTGATTTCGGACTGAACAGAAATTCCAATGGCTTATGATCCGTTATCTAATCAGATGTTTTTCCAAAAAGAAACGTGTTAAAACGTTCGATTGCCCATACTAAAACAATGGCCTCTTTTTTGTTTGGCTATATCGTCTTTCACATTTACTGAGAATTCTATTGCTGTATGCAATAATTCTTGGTCCCTTATGATCAATCTGTACCAAGACAGCTCCAAGTCCTACGGGGCATCTGCTATTACCTGTGTCTTATCTTTGATGTCGTAATGTCCCAACGTTTTTATTTCAGAGAACAGCTCTTTTAACTTTTTAAATGTATTTGCCTCATTATGTGCCTCCTTCCAGTATTCTTCTATTGTGTGTGGTACTCTAAACTCAGATATACTTTTCTTCTAATGGTATAGGTGTTCTGCGGTAGGGTTGCGTAATTGCGTAATTGGTTTTACTGATGAATCAATAGGAATCTCAATTAAAATTTCGGAAAAGGTACCTTATTTGATTCCTCTTCAAGATGATTTACACTCGCACTTAACCTAAGAACACCCAATCGCAATGCGGTATCTTTACCCAGTGGGTTTCGTGATCCGTTTTCCATGACGTAAACAGTGGCACGTTCCATTTTTTCATTAGCTTTTATTTCTGCTTCAAAAGAACCCTTGATCTGTAATGGTGTCTTACTTCCGTATGCTAATAATATTTTATTTGGCTGTTTAACTTGTTTCTCACACTTAATCTTCTTTTCTTTTAGATAGTCCCAGGTTTTACAGGATATTAAATTTAATTTACATCCTGAATCAATCAGCATTTCTAAATTTACTCCTCCTATTTCACATTTCATTGTTGTATCGTCGTTCATATTGAATATGTATTCCACTTCTTCATTTCTTACGGAATTAACTGCAGTTTCTCTTCGTTGTCGCTTGTTATCGTAATCATTTTCTCTGTCTTCGTTTTGTGAAAGCTTGCGCTTCTGTTGAGTTAACTTAGTTTTACAGCATCTCTGGTAATGACCGAGTTTTTGACAATTGTTACATTTCTTGCCTATTGCTGGGCAGGGAACACCTCCAGGGGCATGTGCGAAATTTCCACATCTAGTACATTTTGACATCAGTTTCCTTTCATTTGACTCTTTTCCTTGTTTATTCCATCTTGTATTATCTTTATCCCTATTTCTTATTAGATTAATTTCATTCATTTTAGTTTTTTCTTTTTCTTTTTTTTTCATAACTATCTGGCTGATAGCTCACAACTTCTAAAGTATTAGCTATAGTAATTACTTTGTCTTATGTAATTTCATCACTCATATGTAAACTTTTTTTTTCTTAATTCTGATGACAAAGATTTTTCTAGAATTTGGATCGTCTGGTTTTCCGAACTTACATTTCGCTGCCTGATCTCTTAATTTAATTAGAAATTTTTCAAAACTTTCTCCTTCATCTTGCTTAATAAGTCGGAAAATGTGCCGTTCAAATGTCTTGTTTTGTTTAGGGAGGAAATAGTCATCTAATTTACTAATAGCTATTTCGAAAATGTCAATATTCTCTCCAGGCTCTGCATTTGCTCCAGGTAAGTTATAATATATTTCCTGGAGTGCATCTCCTCCTAGAACTAACAATGTAGCCCTTTTCTTTGCTGGATTTGTGATATCCGTGGCTTCAAGATAAATGTGAAGGGACCGTTTTCATTTCTCCCATCTCAAGCCGACGGATGCACTGTCACCCTCTATCTCCAATTTTTCAGGTGGCTGTAGCTGACCTGCCATGATTGATTGAATCGGGGCGACCCAAAAATACATCCAATTGAATGAATGTCATAATGCCTTCAATTTAATGAGAACCAACAGTACATCGAATTTAATCAATATCCAAATATTTTAATTTTAACGAAAATCAACACAAACATCCAATTGAATGGACGTCAAAATGCCTTCAATTCAATGAGAGCCAACTGTATATCGAATTTAATCAATGTCCAAATATTTTCAATTTAATGAAAATCAACACATACATCCAATTGAATGGACGTCAAAATGCCTTCAATTCAATGAGAGCCAACTGTATATCGAATTTAATCAATGTCCAAATATTTTCAATGTAATGAAAATCAACACATACATCCAATTGAATGGACGTCAAAATGCCTTCAATTCAATGAGAGCCAATTGTATATCGAATTTAATCAATGTCCAAATATTTTCAATTTAATGAAAATCAACACATACATCCAATTGAATGGACGTCAAAATGCCTTCAATTCAATGAGAGCCAACTGTATATCGAATTTAATCAATATCCTAATATTTTCATTTTAATGAAAATCAACACAAAGGTACATCCAATTGAATGGACGTCAAAATGCCTTCAATTCAATGAGAGCCAACTGTATATCGAATTTAATCAATATCCTAATATTTTCATTTTAATGAAAATCAACACAGGTACATCCAATTGAATGGACGTCAAAATGCCTTCAATTCAATGAGAGCCAACTGTATATCGAATTTAATCAATATCCAAATATTTCCAATTTTAATTAAAATCAAACATTCATCCAATTGAATGGACGTCAGAATACCTCCAATTTAATGAGAGCCAACTTTTCATCATATTTAACCCCTCTATTTTGGAGATTTTATTGATACCGCTCATAAAAAGTAGTTGTCTATTTCCGGCGAATTCTTGAGTATTTCCGCATTCCAACAAAATCAAAATAATTTGAAATACTTCCAAACGCATCCAAAACCCAAAACTGCTACTGAAAAGCGATTAAATACGCTTTAAAATTGTATTATTAAAAATAAGCATGTCATATTCGAAACATCAAAACTTTGAATGCAAACATTAAAAAGTTTCACATTACATTGTTCTGGTGGAAGTTTTACGTCATAAATCCGAATAATTTTTTGCGGAAATCTACGGA
Organism: Limnephilus marmoratus; assembly: GCA_917880885.1. NCBI lineage: Eukaryota > Metazoa > Arthropoda > Insecta > Trichoptera > Limnephilidae > Limnephilus > Limnephilus marmoratus. Next base: position 16,895,255 of record OU862910.1, on the reverse strand, counting down.
GGTCAATCGAAACGTAGTGTTTTCTCTTTCCCACACCGTCCAGAACATATTTCACGTCATTTGAGTAAGGGAGATAAAGCGATTTCCATGAAACCACACGAGCTGATCCCCAAATATGTCAAATTCACTGTGTCAATGGCCCATATGCTGTTCAAATTGATTTCCATGATCTTTTTTTTCATTACGGTGAAAAATGCACAAAATATTTCAATGACGCGATTGCAAGGTGAGTATATCACTTCCTAACCGCGATACACCCGGCTCTCTGATTGGTCGCCATATGAACTCGCCATTTGTCCAAGTTGTTTTCAAGAAGTTAATTATTTGCACGCGAATTAAAAACTTTCAATGCACAATACTTTTACTGACCTTTATTCTCGTCGCCACTTGTAGTGATCTTTAGAATGGCTTCTAATATAACACTTGGCTCATTACTACACTAGTACCGGGCGTAGGCTTCGTCCAACCCGCAGTGTCATTACACGCGACCACTGCTCTCCCCGGTTGACAGCCACTTCCCCCACTCAGTGTACGTGAGACAAATATACTATATCTATTTCATAGATACAAACACTACAATAGGTAACCAAATTAAAAAATTAAAAGTACACATTTTGAAGCAAGTCCTGTTTGCTGTGATTTTATTTATTATCAATGCCCTGGAGAATTATTCTGAATCTTTTGCTTTTTGTTTTGTGCTAAGTGTTATGAGAAAATTAACACAAAAAGGCAAAATAGGTAATTCGTATCTTAAAACTTTGCCTTATGATAGGTTAGTCATCGGATGTTGGAAGGCGTCCATTGTGTGTTAACGGCTGTCAAATTTCTGCGATTTTCTATTGTTTGTCTATGCCTGTTCGCGTACTGACGTTTCATTAAGTTGCCAAATTCCACTTCACGTTATGCAATTTTTTTAAAAATAACAGCTGGTTTCACTTAATTGCTACAAGAAACAATGATTTACATCATGGGGCGAAACAAAAGTTGCATTAAAGTTCCATTTTTTCTCAATCAAAGTTAAGTTTGAAGGTCAGGAAATATGTATAATTTGTTTAACCACTCGGGCAATTTTTGGCATAAATATTATGAAGACTACAACTTTCGCTTGCCATAATGTGGCAAATTTATCTAAAACTGCTTAAACAATACATCTCATAATACAACATGAGATAGCATAATTTTTATGAGATCGTGTCAGGCTGGGAGATATTCGAGGGTTGTCCCAGAAGTACCCGACCTGACGTACTTTTCTGGTGATTGTTGCTTTAAAAAAATTTTATGGTAGGAAGCACCAACCTTATAAGGCTTAAGTTTCAAGTTTTAAGGCGCTACGTTGTATAGGTTTTTTTGGCAGCCATCAATAGCGAACCCTCTCAGTTAATTTGTAAACATGGAAAAATTGGTCATCGTTATGTGATATAAAACTTTAATTTTTTTTTTTAAAATAAAATTGATATTATAAAATAATTGAAAAAATTTAAGAGGCGTAGTTCAAATTTATGATTTGTTTTAATTAAGATTTATATTTTCGGCTTTTGGCATTTTCGACACATCACGCTTTATTTTTTTAAACATGACGGGATTGAAGATTATTTCACTAATACATAATCAAGCTATAGAAATCAGAAATAATACATTCAATAAGTATTTGCACAAACAAACACGGTAATGCACAGTTGATAAGATGTTAACGACAGCACGGTGCGCAAGGGCGGATCCAGCTTTGGCGCCAGGGGGGGGTCACATAGCGCCAGGGGGGGGGTCACATAGTCGTGGTCAAGTCACAAGAAGTTATAATTTAATTTTGATAATAATAGATACAAGTAAAAAGTAGGTCCACCTAGGTCCTGGACCCAGCCCAGGGGGGGGTCATGGGGGTCATGACCCCCCCCCTGGATCCGCCCTTGACGGTGCAATAATTACTAGTGTACTTTTGAATCATCGATGCCTGCGCCTCTATCTGCGGTGTGGCACACACAAAACAAAACTCATTCATCCCTCAACCATAGTACTAAAGTTTCATGCAATTCTAGAATGTGTCTTTCAATCGTGATTCAAAAATTTTAGTAAAAAAATTATCATTATCTTAAAATTGTCCAAAAAAAGAAGTAGGTATTACACCATGTCGAGTGTCACTCGACATTCGAGCCGGTGGAACAAAACCAATGTTGAGTGACAATCGACATTGAAGTGGAAAGGGTTAAATGTCTTACAGCAGTAATGAAGTACACAGCAAACCTATTGCACAACACCTAAATATGAGGGAGTAAAATTAATTGAATTAATGTACTAACCTTCCTCGGGCACTTGTCTGGTTGAATATTAATATCATAATGGTGAACAAAGCCCCTTGGCATGGAGATCTGGAAGTGATTGGCACGCAGGCCTATGGGGCGGCCCTCCCTCCCCAGGTTGGGGCGGCGGGGGCATGAGAACACAGGCAGGTCTGGGGGTGCTGCAGGGGTGACCAGCCCCAGGGAGCCCCCACCCCCTCCTCCGCCACCTCCAGCGCTACCGCTGCCACCCGACACGCCCGTCACGCCGCTGGCATTAGATCCGACGCTGCCGCTCGCCGGTGGAGCTACACATTAAAACAATTATTGAATTATGATACCCACATCAAACATGCATATTGTCAGGATAAAACAGAAATGATTATAATATTCATTGTTTCATCAAACCATCATAGTCCAATTTGAGTAATTGCCGTAGAGGCTAAAGTCTAATAAGAAATGTAGCAGGGACTGAAAGAAGTCACCACAACCCGATAAAAATGAATCTTATCAACCCATTGTTAGACGATTCGCTAACAATGCTGTTTAAGATTATTTACGCTTACACCATGAGAAAAACTGAATACATACGCAGGTGTCGAATATAACGGCCCATGAAGAAGACAGACACTAGATCTATTTTCCACATCTTGACACAATCGAAAAGTGGAGAAATGTGATTTGAACTAATTAAGCAGTGCTCAAAAAGTAGTGAAAACACAGAACACTCATCTATGGATTTGTTAAAAGTTGCATAGATGCACGTTCACATTTGTTTTTTCTGAGAAATGACATCATCAATATTCTATAAGAAATGTAACACGGTGTGTACATTCCAATCAATAATATTCTATTGTTAACATTAAAATAAATGCTGATTAACTGCTTACGTGAGAGTAAAGTTCTTTATTCTGATGAGTTAGGTTTGCATTTACAGTATAAATACATATTGCCTAGTTGTTGCAAATAAAGCCGTGTACAGTACTCCTTCAGTAATCTGCCGCTCGATTATCCGACAACTACTATAATCTGCTACTATTTTTTCCATCGAAAGCACAAAATCAAGCTCTATTCAACGGTATTCGTGTGTCGAATTCGGTAGTCTGGCGCGTGTGTTTTATGTTAGAATAAGTTTACAAAATGGAGTCTTCTCGCAAGCGTAGACACCCCAACTCTAAACAAAAAATTGGAAATTTTATAAAAGATCGTTAGCGATGTTTGTTTGTTTTTACGAAATACCATTTTTAATTTTTAAACATTTTTATATGCATGAATTGTGATTGGCAGGTTTTGATGGTGGTGGATCAATGAGAGAGTAGTGAATTAGTTTAAGTTAAAAACATTGCTAAAGAAATCGTGGTACGTAGGAATGATAAAAATAATAAACTTATAACTAGATGCATATTATTCAATAATATTATAATTTGTTCATCTATGCATCGGAAGCTTTATTTCTGTGATGCGAAAAAGCACAATCAATGACATATCAAGGAAGCAATTAGCTGATTATATTGTATTTCGTGCAACAGGACACCATGAATTAAGGGTATAAAACCTATCCAGTTTGAGAACATGGCAACACACAAAAACATGGATTACAATGTAAAACAATTTCCACTTTTACCTTTATCCAAGTTCTTCCATTTTACATCATCAACACAAAACTATGCTGATATTTAAATATTGTGAATCACAGATTAAATAAATGGTAATAATAATATGTACATAAAAATATACATTAGAAAACGATAATTAACAATATAATTTATAAAACCACCCTTAATTTCTTTTTCATATAAGTATACTGTAAATAATATTGAAGTATAATTAATGTACTGTAACATTAAGTATATTCCCTATGGTAGAATAAGTATACTGTAAATAATATTGAAGTATAATTAATGTACTGTAACATTAAGTATATTCCCTATGGTAGAATAAGAACACTTAGTAGAACAGTAAAATTAGAAACATTTTGTTTTGAAGAGTTTTTTTTTCAAAGTACATTTGTTACTTTAATTTTAAATTTTTTGCGGCCGGTTTCGACACATCCATGTCATTCACGAGCAAACTTAAAACTTAAAGGAGCAAGTTTTAAGTTTGCTCGTGAATGACACATTTATGTCGAAACCGGTCGCAAAAAATTAAAATAACAAATGTACATTGAAAATTAAAACTCTTCAAAACAAAATGTCTAGAAATTGTTACATACATGCCCAAGAAATACAAAAAATTTCGATAGAACCTAAGAATTCTTAATAAATTGTGCAGCGCAATTGAGGTGATTTTTCACAAAAACAGCGCTCTACAAATTATCCAATTATTATTATTATTAGTAGTTAATCCCACAGGCTAATTTGTTCACTTTTGGGAACAACTCATATACGTCTCATAAAAACCATTATCTCCCTTAGATCTCCCTCATGGTTAGAAATGTGATCTAAAATTTTAGAAAGAGAAGGGGCTACTCTTTACATTTAAATTTAAAAAGTTAACCACAAAATAATTTAAATGGACACTTTTATAAAAACCAAAGTTCTGACCGCATTATGAAATTTTTTTTTTCAAACTTTTATTAATTATTTTTACATGAAATGACAAAAAAGTGAGTTGACGGTAACGTTTAAACATTTGCCTAATACCTATAATTTTTTTTTATTGGTAATTTTTATTAGAAAAAAATGTAAGGTGAGCATTTTTTAAACTTTTCTATGTTTGCATTAAAAAAATAATATTTTAAAAATTATACATTTATTTCAAATTATAAAATTTGAAAGCCCATTTAACTCGTTGAATGCCGGGGTATGCCAGCAAAAAGCACCACCAATTAAAACGCGGCATTATGACACCACGTGACATTTCGTGTCTCGCGATTCTGACACTGTCCTTGAGAAATTTAGAACAATAGAAAGGTCAAAACCGCAGTTAAAGGAATTTTTCCCGCGCATGCGCAAGAACTGCGCACGTTCCCGCGCTCCGGTAAATCATTAATATAAATTATATGGAGTGACCAAGCGAATTGCGGTTTTCTCTATGGTAAAGAGCGATAATAGAGCAAGCGATTCAGACCGTGTTCTTCATACACTTTCTTTATACATAAGGGTCAAAATCGCGTGTAAAGTCTCATGATACGCCGGCGCACGAGCGGCACCTGAGCGGTTGATCGCCTATCAAAAAAGTTTTTATATTTCAGACATGTTCAGAAATATTCCATTTATTTGGATTTTATTGCAAAGCCGAAATAATTCGATCTTCTGACAAAATATGCCAGAGGCCTGGGGTTAAGTAAGAAACATTCATGAGAAAGCAGTGTAAATGTAAAAAATTGAAAATGTAACCAGGAACCAAATCTATTTATCTTGAAAATTACATAGAATTTTTACAATTTCAAACTTTATACTCAATAACAGTTTCTTAAAATTAACCCCTCAAGCCTTGGAAAGACATTACTAACCATAAACATCATATTCAATTAGAGCTTCTGAAGGACAGATCTGATCGGGCCCTCCGTTGTTCTCATATATTATATTTGATTCCGTGGAAAAAAATCCAAAAAATTGGCAGGATTTTTTCGTCGACAGTTAAAAAATAATTTATATATTTTTTATTTATAAACAGCATAAAAAGGGAAGTCATAGTTTTCTCATTAATTTCGTACAAAAAAGGAATGCGTTTTGTAAACGATCAAATTCTTTCAAAATAAATGTTTCTTTTTTACATTTTTATGTTTGATATTAACATTTTTTTAAATAGAAATGTCAATGTTTATTTTAAATACAAACATCTCAAAGATAATTTTAATAAGTTTCGAAAATGGTATTTCTTTTCAAGTCACTTCAAAAATAAGAAATGTGCCACACATTTGAAATACCTCGAAAGCATTCAGAAATTCCATGAAATTTCACCGTGTCGGTAATCACCATTTGGACTTATATGTAAAAATATTTTAAGGAATGAAGGGTCAAGACTGTCCACCTCCACATGTAACATTAGGAATCAGGAAAACCTTATGTAGATGGCGATAAGGTTGAAATTCCCACTTAACACCAGCTGCCTGTGTTGATTTACGCAAAAATAAAACAAAAAGTAGTGACCGACCGAAGGTTCGGTTTCGGAAAAAAATCTAGTTTCGGCAGAAAATCTGCCGATATCTGTTATTTTTTATAAATTTTGTTTGTTTTATAGAAATAATATAAAAAAATATATTTTTTTACATACTTCAATTATTGTTTTTTTATTTATTTAATCTAACACGTGTTAACTGTCTGAACTGCTTTATTTGTAAAATAAAAATAAGCCAAATAGCAGTAAACAATTGATTTTTAACACGTCTAAAAAAGTTTCAGTTTTGGCCGAAACTGAGACAGACACCGAAGATTCGGTTTCGGTGGAAAGTCCTCTTTCGGTCGGACACTAACAAAAAGCTCCAAAATGTTTAGGCACTATTAAAATATTTTTCAATCATAATAATAACTTAATTTGCCACATTATAAGAAAACGGGGTTTGTAAGTATGAGATTGCACTTCAAAACATTTTATTTAATTGCAGTATTTAACTAAAGCATCTACATTTTTGAGCGATCAAATTTTTACACCAAACCACATGTTTTGTATGATTTTGCATTACTTCACATTGCATCTCCTTAACCCCTAGGGGCCGGAGCTCTGCATTTGCAGTGTTGAAGAATCAAGCCCACACAATGGGGTATTTCCACAAATGAGGGATTCTGAGATTTAAAGGTCATTTTTCTGATTTTAATAATCCTAATAAAAATGTTTGATATTTATATTTTCATTCAATATTATTGATTTTAAAAACGATCTAAAACTGACAAAATCACAACGTCAGCAACGGTCAGCAAATGGGTTTGTGACGTCACAAGTGTCACTCAGCTGAACCAGCATAAATAGTGAACATCCTCGCTCATGACGCCACACGGTAGCCACGCCCCAAAATATCGTTTTAGCAGTAATTCAAAAATGGGAAACTTTAACTCGCAGTAGAAAATTTATTCATCAACATAAAAATAAAATAAAAATGCTATAATCATCATAATTTTAAGCAATAAAAAAAAACATAGAAATACCCATTGCAGCGTCGACCTTGTACATTAATTTTGCCTTTGCTTATTACCTCTACTGGGTTAGATAAAGACAAAAATAAAAATGTATTTTAATTTATTGATGTTTCTTGCCCTGCATTTATTATTATTAACACTTTAACCGTCGCTCAGTGTAGTAGATGTACGGACAGAGGCTTCACAGATGTATGCGGCACCGTTTTTGACACAGGTTGTACACCTCAGGACCGAAGGAACAGATCGTTTCCTTGTCACATGATGTGATTCTTGATATGCTTCTCGACTAACAGGTTCAACAATTTTAAGGGTATCAATAAACCATAAAAGGTTAATTTAGAATGTACAAAACTGAATCTCGTTTCACTTAGCAGAATTAGTCAAAAAGGGGTTTCTGTGTCGTTAACAATTTTATTGAGAAATTGATTATCGATAATTTAATTTCGGTATTACTGGCCAGGATATAATATATTTAATATTTTAATAATATATTTAATCGATTGTTGTTACAGCAAAATTAACAAAGAAAAATTTATTAGGTTGTTGTTAGAGCAGAATTAACAAAGAAAAAATATTAGTTTAGGAAAACACAGTTCATAATTATTTATTTATAACATTACTTGGTGTTGGCTAAATGAAAAAAAAGTATTTGCAATATATGTACATAAACAAGTGTAAATTACATCTCCATCTTGTATTTGAAAATGACACAACCTCGTGTCTTATTTTCAAGTTCAAGATAATATATTACAATGGGGAAATTTCAATAGGGTATTTATTCAAAGAATAAATATCTTACGTCTTTACATTACTGAATATTTTCAAGTAATTGCTTGAATTCTAAATGCTTTTTAACATATTCAGATTTCAGACAGGCTTTTATGGAAAAGAGTTAGAAATTGCATTAATTTGTTTTGAATTATGCCACGCAAACTTAAAATGTTTTATTTATCAGTTCAAAGTCTTAGGCAGTCACTGCGACTATCTGTTGGGCTAACAATTAAGGTTGAATCTAATGGCAGATGCCGCCTCTTAACCCTTTGGTAATGTAAATTGACTGGAAAGTTTCAATATTTTATTTTCCCTTTCACGAAAATACTTGTAGGTATATACATATAAATAACATTAAAATCATTACATTCGAATGTGTAAATTGATCAATGTAGCCCCAATGCCTAAGACATTCCCAGGATTAGTAAAAAATTAGCTTTGTGTAGAATTAGTGTTGCGAAAAAGATTCTTTTGTAAACTTTCCGGATCTCTTGCACGCTTAATATAGTCGGAAAACTTATTTTGTATTATATATAAAATAGGTTTTCAGGCAAGGTTTTTTACAATACAAATTTATTTAAGTTAAAAAATATATATTTATTTCCAGATTTTTGCCAAATTAGGACATACCTAATATACATAGATTAAATGGTAATAAAGTCTCTCTAGCCATTCAATGTTATAATGTCAATACCAATACATCGAAATGAATAACAGAAAAATTGTAAATAGTTATCATTCCATCCAACAAAGGCAAATTTTCATTTTCAATAAAGTATTTTCATCACCCCGAATGCAAATGGTTGTCTTTGAATGTATTTAAGGTGAATCAAATGGTTTTTTCAAAAAAAAATATTTGTATCAAGCATGGCCTGCAATCCGGAAAGATTACTGATTTTTTTCTTTAATGCATACAAATTTTTATGAAATGTTAATAATGACTTGTTGTACATAATTTTTAAAAAGTAAATAGAGAACTTAGCTGCATTTCATAAACATACACGTTCACAATAATACACAAAAAATGTTGTAAAAAAAAAACACTCACAAAATAACACAACCGGACTGGACATCACACAATTTACCTTAAGATGGTGAATGATCGTCACCTTACCACGTGAACCACGCACTGGACAAATGTATCGGAGCCACAATGAATAAAATAATAGTGTTTATTACGTGAGAGTTGTTCGAAGCTCGTCTGAGGCTGAGAGGGGCTCGGGGGGCGCGGCGGTGATGAGGTCCAGGAAGACTCTATAACAACACACAAGGTGAGAGGGCAACACCCACAGGTCACCACCACCGCTTATAGTTGCTCCCACACACTCACACACTACGCTGAAGCATGCTACTGGCGGTACACTGCACATGGCCACTAAACACACTCACTAATTGCACTACTTGCACACATTGTTCTAAAACTAAATGTTTTCTAGTGACAACACCTTCAATGAGAATTTACTAGAGCGATTCTGTATTGATTCATGAACTATTCATATACACTAAGCTTCCCTTCATTTTATATTAATTGTGGCTACATTCTTAGCACTTGCGTGAAGATATTTTAAAAATGCCATTGATTAACTACACAAGTGTTACAACGTGTTACCAGTCTCTAAACCGCATTAAATTTAAGGCCATTGTCACTATTCAACAAAATACTAATAAGATAAAGTAAAATAATATGAACTCCATTAACTTCTTGGTCACCGATTCTAAGTTTTCACCGTCCACCAGCAGATTCTATTTTAGTAATAACTTACCTGTTATTTTCTAAAATTATGTTTATGTAAATTGGGGAGGAATGCAGATCCCGCCAAGTGTAGGATTTTAATAAAAATGCACTTTCTAGATGAGAAAAGTGTGGAAAAGTTGAATGAAAAAGAAATTAAGGCGCGCTCGGTTAAATTGAGGGAGATACAGCCGTTTAAAGAATGTATGAAATGACAGTTCATGAACTGATACTGTCAGCCATTTTGTAAACTAAATTATTACCTTAAAGTTGGTAGCACTCGTAATCATCCTCATCTGTTGCACCATCTTCAAGCGACGTAGATACGATTGTAGCCGACTTCATGTGATAGATGAGGCGCGTAATTATGAAATTTGTCTAGCGGACTTTTTTTCAACGATTTTTTAAACTGTTTATCACCTTCCAAATTAAAGTAACCTAACCTAAAACTACGCTAAACATGGTTTGTGCCCCTTTATAACGCCTACTCGCGTCAACGCAAGAAAAACATCCCAGTTTTCAAATAGTTTAGCGGCTACGCTAGGTTTGTGTAACATGATCTGTGCCCCTTTATAATGCCTACTCGCGTCAACGCAAGAAAAACATCCCAGTTTTCAAGTAGTTTAGCGGCTACGCCAGGTTTGTGTAACATGGTTTGTGACCATTATTAATTCTGTATTTCATAATTACGCGCCGGCTACAATCGTATCAACCTTCGTTTATAGCAAGTCTGAGATACCAACATTATGGTAACAAAATGGCTGACAGTATCGGTTCATGAAGTGTCATTTCATACATTCTTTAAACGGCTGTATCTCCCTCAATTTTGCCGAGCGCGCCTTAATTTCTTTTTTATTCAACTTTTCCACACTTTTCCCATCTAGATAGTGCATTTTTATTAAAATCCTCCACATTTGGCGGGATCTGCATTTCACCCGTAAATTGTACTGTCTTACCAGATAACGTGTTTATATATTTATAAAAGTTGTGAATTGTAATCTACTGTTAGTTTTCCCAGAATAGCTTATTATATTCAAAGAAATGATATTTTTTTAACAGTATCCCTAAGGATATGCTGGCGAACAAGAGGTTAACGATAAATATTCCTTCAAACATAATATATTAAAAGTTACTCTACATAGTATTGGAAAACCATTTTGTTCCTTCATTTAACATTCAAATGAAAAAAAAAAAACAAAAATTATAAGACCTTTAAACCTAAGGTGGCTCTCTCAGGGCCGGTAAGGAGTAGACATAACCAGAATACTGTAAGAATGCAATACACCGAGAGGGCTCCATTCCATGTTATGTTGCGTGCTTCTATAAATGCCAGATAACGGCGCAGAAGTGGTACATAGTTTCGAAAGCTTCTCCATATTATCTCAATGATAATATGCTAATGGGACGAAAACAGAAATCTGCTGTACCGACAGTTTTACTTATTTTCTATTATATTTAGGAATTAAACAGTTATAATTTATATTATGATAATTACTTTGTAAAATGAACACACACAATTGTTAGCGGCTACAAATTGACATATACTGACATCCGCAAGTTCGTGTAAATTCCTTACCGACTCGGGAGACGCCTAAGGTTAGTAATGAATGGTTTCCTACATGTTATAAATTGAATACTCCACAAGGACTAAATAACTTTTAGATTGGTCATACTAAATCTTACCACGTAAAAACAAACAATGATATTATAATATTTTATTACAAAAAAAATATGAAATGGTCAAAATTACTGATTAAAATTATTTGAGGTTATAAATCATGCACACTATAAATCAACTTTCAATCCAGGTTATGTCTACAAATGCAAAACGACAGCTTTGTGAACATGCGGGGCTGTCTGAATAATATTTATTTAATATGTGGGACAGAACAAAATTTACAAAAAGGTTATTTTCCCAAAACACCTAAACATAATCATTATTTTGGAGAAAAAAAATCGCTAATTTGCCATTTTGTAAACATTACAATAACCTTCGGCTGAAAATGAAAATCTTTTTATTTATCGAAATAAGAACACTCGATATCAAAACAATGAATAATTAATGATATAAAAGGTTGGTTATTTTAACTAACAGAGCGTTTATTACAACATTGAGCACAAAAAATTGAGACAACAGTTGTAAAAATGTTCACGCGATAAATGTGAAATTTTGGTGAAGATCAAAAGGTAAAATGCTAATGAAATAATGTAAATATATTGCAATCACCATTTAACATATTCGGAGGTAGTTAAAGAGTCGATAGTATTACCAAATACAATATATAAATAATGTAGGTTACTGACTTCTACTGCCTACTGATAACCTTAAAAATAATAATAGCATTCATTTGGATGCTAATTTTCGCGGATTAAGTTCATGTTTTATACCCCCTAAGGAGCTCACAACCCAATCCACATAATTAAAAACAGATTCATGTGATAATAATAACTGCTAAACTTATTTAAATCCAAGAAAAGCCTATGATTGCCTAATAATATCGCTAGTGTTTCAAACAAAGGGCGTTGCAAGCATGTACTACCTATTTTTTCGTATATTGCCAAACATATTATTGAAAATTATAACACATTAAAGTACATTAATAAGTATAATATACTTACGTTGCCCTACAGGATACATTTTATGTGTAAAATTGAACAATTAAATAAAGAGGCACTTTTGAAAATCAACTTTAAACATAAACGTCGGAAAACAGACAAGAAAACACACACGCCATTTCTCGGACGCCATATGCAACGTCATCACGATGTTGCCAGATGCGAGCGAAAATAAAAGTACTTGATTCAAGCTGAAAACGAGAAACAAGGAGGCACATCTCACTTTTGAACTTGTCAATCTAAACCCAAAAATAATTTATCAAAAATGTCACGAACAGCACGCCAAAGAATCATATCGTCATTTTATTGGTATCTTTACACAAGGCCAGGCGCACATGATAAGCTTTAGAAGCGGGCAATATAATTGAAATAGTCTCCACGTCGCCGCTAATAAAGACACTTTTGTGCGCCTGGACTAGTAATATGTAGCAATAATGGAAACAAATATTACGTGCTACATAATATATTTAAAGCCGCACAATTTTATTAGCCGGGGTTAGGATCGGGAGTCGGTAAAATTCTTTATTTTGATTCAATGCTGCATAAACAATAAAAGTTATAATATCTAAAATCACCCCGACGACGGAATAGCTATCTTCGTGACAAAAAAAAACAGTTTGCTTCGTATTATTAGACTATTTTTATGAACTATTATGATGATTGAAATATTTTAACCAATGAAAACAATAATGAGGACAATAAAAAATCATGTTATATGACAAACCAATCTAGATATTTAGAAAAATTACGCAAAGAAACGTTACTCCATTTTTTTCATTCCACTCTGTTCTGTCAATAATACTTCAATGCGAAAATACCAAAATAATTTATGCTTTTTTACATCAATACCTACCTTTTTTATCAACGATGTCGTAATAACGGAAACAAATGTTTTCGTGAATGGGAACATTTAGAGAATGAGATAATGTAATCAAATACACCAACTGGCAACACTAGAAACTAATTCCAAACTTCGCTGTTCTGTACATGCGCGAAAATATCTGACAATGTCTATACCTTTTAGCGGCTCGAAAAATCTCGGAATCGGAGTAGTTTCCGCAATTTCAAAACAATTGAAATCCGTGAACCTCCGAGGTGTCCAGAGGATAACGGTGAAATTCGATCCATTCCACGAACAAGTTGCTTCTACGAGGTAGGTTTCGATGACAGCGCTGAAGTACCTAATTTGATTTCAGCCTAGAAAATTTGTGATTGATTTACTTACCATTGCTGCATTGTCCACAACCATACGCTTTTCCCAAGATGCTGACTGCAGCATTCAACCCCAACGAAGCGATACTCGGCAGTGACAATTGTATAAGGGGTCCCGGACCCGCAGGAGGTAGTTCTATTTCAGTGGACATCTTCCTGTCAATAAATTTTTTCAACATATAAAAATAAACGTCTAATTTTGTTTGAGGCGAGGACGTTTTGTGAACAAATAACACTACTTCTATTGGCACATCAATTATTATTGTAAAAATGATTCAATGATTCAGCCTTTCAGATCATTTTCACTGTATTATCTTCTAATTTACCTAATCAGAGGAGGGCTAGAATCATGGTATGGCCTGCTCCTTTTACAAATAATGCACAATATCAGCAGTCACTCTGACGTGGCGTTGGGTGTTCAACGGCGTAATAAAACAGGATGGAGTGCACAGTCAATATAGAATCAAGGTCATTATACGGTTTGAAGTACCTATCATACCATACTAGAAGCGATTTCTCTAATCAATATATAAAAATGAATGATTTTTTGTTTTTCCCTTGTGCGTTCCTAAACCATTCATCCGATTGCAATGAAACTTCGGTGATTCATTTTGCGCGTGCCTGCAAAAGTTTCTATACATACTCTCGAGCTCTGGCATTATAAAATTTGTATAAAAATTTGGCAACAGGCGAGATGTTAGAAAAATGAGCATATTTCATATTGCACCCGGGGGGGAATAACAATGGCACAAGTCCAAAAAATGACATTTTTTAGTTAAGAGTTAAGAAATGTTCCTGAATGTCTTTGTTATCCTCGAAAAAAACGGGATAATTCTTAAAAATATTATGGTTGCTTTAAAAGTGAAAATATCATTGTTAAATTATAATGTTTTAATTAAATTCAAGCGAAAATAGTGGCACAATGATCATTGTACCACTGTTATAATATTAAACCTAATAAATATTAATATACTGCTTTTCAAATTTTGTAAAATAATGTTTTTTTATTGGTTAATAAACCGATTTAATACACTTAAACCAAATATTCAAACTGCTCTCCTGAAAAAAGAGGTTTTTTGAGTTGTGCAATTGTTATTCCCCGGGTGCGTATTATAGTTTAGCCAGTTTATCAATGAACAACATGAATAATAACAACTTTGTTTTGTTTCAGAAACTTCCTCTACTACATTTCATCACCTAAAATAGCTCTACGATCACCGAATTGCTCCATAAGGACTGATATTGTTTGTGACCGACAGGATCCATCAGTTACTTTGAAACTATTGCCTGAAGTAGCAGGTATGTTTTTTTTTCAAATTATTTTTAGGTCAAAATCAAACAATTTTTTGCATTAAAATTACCAAACTGATTATAATAATGACACTCTCTATTAATAATAAATTTTATTTTTCAGAACTAGCGGGTACAAACAAGGTTACCGTGAAGAGTTCAAATTTAACTGTCCTGGAAATACTTCAAGTCATCAACAAGCACATAACCCCGTTGGCACCGAAAGAACAAAAAGTATCCGTATTGGCCACAAAATCAGAAAAGAAGAAAGCCGGCGGAAAGCGTTAACGTAACGACCGCCAGTATGACTCGGAACAAGAAAGGTAATTTGCAGGTGATCGACTCACTCTACGACCAGATCCCGGCCTTCACCGATGTCTTCACAGAAGATACCTTCTACGTATTTGTGGGATGCTTTGTTGTGACCACCATCATCGTTGTAGCAGTTTTATCAAGATTCGTCAAAATAAAACCAGTGGAGTAGAGTTATGGGCTTTTACTTGATTGTACAAGTTTGTAGATATGATACAGAAGGATCTTTTGTTTGTTCCTAGTCCCTTCGGTTTGTATGATGTATTTTGTTGCTTTCGTCACATTATATTTTGACCGTGTATAGATGTTGTGTAGATAGATTAACAGCCCTCGCTGTAGTACTTATGATTTAAAGAAATATATACATATATTTATGCCAAAAATAGAATATTATTTGATGTTTATTAGAAAATCGAGTTAATTTCTTTTATTGCCATGATAAAATAAGAGTTTTGAAAAGAATATTTCGATAAAAAATATGAAATAACCTAACATTTTTATGTCATTCATATGGATGTTATTGAGTGGTTTGGTTTATTTACGGATGATATATTGAAACTATGTTTATGTAAAGCCATACTCAATGAATTCATACTAGTGTTGTTTATTTGGCAAATATATTTTTAAATCTTTACATCCTTGTTTTATTTGGAGATAATATTATGTATGCCTATAATTAATTAAATTTTGTGGGTTACCTAAGGTAAAACTTAAGTAAAGGAATGTGTATGATAGAGAATAGTTAACACATTACATAAATCCATTGGTGGGTGACTCCGTTTTTGAAAAAAATAACTAGTAATCCAAAAAACTTGCTGTATTAGCCGAAGTTAGTTGTGATTTAGTACGCGGCTGGCAGTGGCAAAAGGGAATGTATGGTGAGCGATTTGCTGAAATAGGCCAAAACCAAATGATCTTTTATAACTAAGTCTGTTGGCCCCATAAAACAAATTTGACCTGTTAAATAACTATAATTGAATTGTTTTGCCTTTAATAATTAGATTACATATGAAAATTCCACATTTTTTCTGCTGCACAATTGCATGAAATAAAGCCAACGTAATATGATTTTTATTTAACTACAAAGTTGTACTAATTAACAACAGATGGCGTTGATTGCTACATTTGTGATTTGTACCGAAAGTCAGGGTTTTTTTCAGCACTAAGGCTACGAACGCACAGGCAGGTGGCTGGCTTAGCGCTTAGAGCCTAGTGGCAAAAAACTAACACATTGGTTTACCTGGAAACACGCTAAGCGGCTATCCATCGGCTATCTACTACCTATCTAGGCTCTAGGCGCTAAGCAAGCCGCCTGCCTGTGCGTTCGTAGCCTAACACAAAGGAGACTACCCTTCAATGCGCATTGCGCATTTAATAATGACTGTATTCTACACATTTCACTTTAAGAGTGAACCAGAAATATGTCATTTTTAAATCAGATTTTAGACGCATTGACTCTTTTCCACAAAAAGTTATAAATGGATTTCGAAAGATTGTTCTTTTATCTAGCATTCCCATGTTTTAAATTTTGAGAAAAAATGTTTATATTTAGTACAATAAGGTTAAAACCATAGGTCGTTGGCAGATTTGTTAAATTTTCAAAAAAGATTTTTTATTATACCACACCCATTTCAAATCATATAATCAATCATGCAGTAAAATAAATCAATACATTATCTGGCAAAACGCATGTTTTAGAATTTTAATTTTAGTTTAAATAAAATCATCAAAAAATATATACATACATGTTTCTTGACGAAAATTGGTCCATTTGTGTATTCATTTGCGCACTTACAAACTAATATATTTCACATTTTTTTTACATTCTTATTTAACTTAGACATTATTGAAAAATGGTAAATACTTATAATCAAAAAATAATTACAAAAAGTACATCATTTTAATAGTTTTATCATCACGCCTTTTAGCATTTTTGGATGTAGGTATAAATTGAACCAAATTTGGAATGAAATAAAATCGATATTGAGTTATAATTTAAAAAAGCTGATACGGAGAATAATTAAACTTTCTCATTGGAACCGCCCTGTACGACAGTAAGAACAATTTTCGACAAAATGTGGATTTTCGGCCGCTGGCTGGTTAAACGCTCTTAATATACATTTTACTGTATTCTATACATTTTTTGTGAAAAAAATTTTGTGTTAAAATTCAACATTTTAACACGACCATGTAGATAATTTTGCATATTTAGTTGCTGTTTATGCATGTTACAATGGGGGGGCGGTTGGTGGGACGTTTGCGGCGCTTTGAATTGTAGCTGAAACTTTGCACGCATTTTTGAAAATGAATATTGAATTCTTGCAATAATTTTAATAATATTTCAAAGGGTGAGAAACAAAAAAAACAGTCTACAAAAGCAAATGTTCGGAAGAGCTTTCTATATCTTTTGTGGGATCGTTATGAGATAACGGACGTGATCTCCTGTCAGATTTGTGTGATTTTTACATATTTACTGTCACATATTTTAGTTTAGATGGTTTTAAACACGAATACTTTTAATAATATTTCAAAGGGAGAGAAACAAAAAAACAATCTACAAAGGCAAATGTTCGGAAAAGCGTTTCTATATCTTTTGTGGGATCGTTATGAGATAACGGAAGTGATCTCCTATCAGATTTGTGTGATTTTTACATATTTACTGTCACATATTTTAGTTTGGATTGTTTTAAACACAAATACTTGTAAGTATCCATGATTTTATTTATTCATTTAATGTACATCGTACATACGATACGATTGTACCACCCCAGCCAATAGTACTCCTTTTTTTTTTTTTTTTTACAGTGAATACCGCACAAGAATCTCAACTGCTCCCGTCTGGAGCCAGTGAGACTATGGCATCCCCAATTGGGGTATGTTGTGAGGCTGAAGGTAGTGGGGAGGGGAAGGAGGTGGGGAAGAGGAAGGTTGGGAAGTACCTGGCTATTCAGATCTGGTCACCAAACACGGCTAAAGCCATTTTTAAGCAACGTTTCAATTCTGAATGGTGGTCTTACACCAGGGCGATACTGATAGTATCTTCCACTCTGGAACATGCCGCAAATATACTATATATTATTTTAAATTAATTAATTGTGAAATAACACAAATTAATCAAATAAAATTTATTTGCGCATGCCGGGTTCGAACCCGCGACCTCCGGACTGTGAGTCAAGAGTCTTACCCACTGGGCTACGGAGGTCGTCCTGTCCCGGTGAGACCGGTATGCAGGGGGCACTGATTTGTTAGGACCAGGAACACGTGCTCTGAGGATGGGAAGGAGGTTGGAGTTTAATCGACCGGTATACATGGCAACCTAATAAGCCAATATTGGAATTTAGGCTGGGCAGGAATAAAGGAATGGATTGAGCATTGCGATTTTTTTTTTTTTAAATCCTTTCTTTATGGGTTCTCTCTTCTTGCCTATTCTCGACTCTTCTTGGATCTTCTTGTCTATTTCTGGCTTTTCTTGACTGTTCTTGACTCTTCTTGTATCTTCTCGTCTCTTCTTCATTCTTCTTGTCTCTTCTTGAACCCAATTATTGTCTATTCTTGTCTCTTCTTGTCTCTTCCGGCTCTTTTTGGCTCTTTTGACCCTTCGTGGCTTTTTTTGTCTCTGCTCTTTGCTTCTTCTTGTCCCTTCTAGGATTTTTCTGTCTCCTTGGCCCTTTTTACTTCTTCTAGTCTCTTCTTGATTCTTCTCATCTTTTCTATGTCCTACTTGGATCTTCTTGCTATTTCTCGTCTCTTAATGTCTCTCTTGGCTCTTCATGTTTCTTCATAGATCTTCTCGTCTCTATGTCTCATCTTGGATTTTCCCGTCTCTTCTCTGCTTTTCTCATCTTTTCTTGCCCCTTCTTGGATCTTCTTTCACGGCTATTCTTGGCTCTTCATGGCTTTTCTTGTCTCTTCTTGGCTCTTCTTGGATCCTCTTGACTCTTCTTGCATCTTCTTGCCTTTTCTTGCATCTTTTAACTTCTCGCCCCTTCTTGGCTCGTTCTGTCTCTTCTTGAGTCTTCCAACTGCTTACCAACCCTTCTTGTTCATTCTTGTCTCTTCCATTTCGCAATTTCTTATCACTATTTATTCTCAAATAATCCTATATCATTCATATGAATGTATACGAGAAGAGAACTAAACTAATTTCTGAAATACACTAAAAGTACCGATTTCAATCTGTTTTCAAACAATTAGATAAATCAAATGACCCCTTCTCAGAATCTCCCTTTGTAGTATCCGTCGAATACCTAAATAAAACAAAAACCAAACTCCACATTTAATGTACATCGTACATAGAAAAAAACAAATAAATCACACAAACCTGACAGGAGATCACGTCCGTTATCTCATAACGATACCCCAAAAGATATAGAATCGCTCTTCAGGTCTGTAGAAAACAACTATTTTTGGAGTATGATTTAACTTCTTTGCAAAAATAGATAACTTAATAAATAGGGTGTTCCAAATTCCATTAGATGTACAGGGGGTTAAGGGCATTCTTGACTTTCTTTATCCTGCGATTCCCGTCATTATTTGGAGTAAAAATGTTAACGAAATTTTGGTCTCCTGTGTAAAAGAAATTTTGAAAAAAAAAAGTTAAAATCACCTGAGACTAAAATTACATTTACATTTTTTACTTCAAATAATGTCACGAATCACTGGTTAAAGTAGCCAAGGCCTACCCGTAACACCCTGTATAAATCAATATTTATTATTATGCAATAGAATATTTTTATTTTATTAAGTTTGATCTTGCTTATAATTTTTTTTTTAATTTTAAAAGGGGATACGCTAAGGGGATAGTTTTTGTGTTAAAATATTTTCGATTTTTGTATAATTGGACGAAGAATTATGCTACCTTTCGCTCCCTGACGGAACAAATTTGTACTTGTCTATAAAACTCCATGTATCTTCTATACCAAAAACTTTTTGAAGTGAAAACTTCTTTAGCACCGTTGTGATTTTAAACTTCATGAAACGAAAAAGTGAAACTAAAAAGAGACAAACACGTAAACTTGTAGGATTTGTTTTTGAATCTTTATTTAGAAGCACGCAAATTTTTTCATACATCTAGTAGGAAAATATAAAAAAATACAATTTACGAGATAGAATGAGATTTAGCCTGCGATAGAATGAGATAAAATCATCGGTCTCCTCTTTATGCAGTGCTTCGTAGCCTATCGGTCTCCTCTTTGTGCGGTGTTTTGTAGCCTCCCCACTCTTGTCTATTTTAGTTTTCTGAAGGTTTCACTTCTACCCTGTACGAATTGCACACTCTGATTTTTTTTAAACCCTTGATCCCTGAACATAGACTAAGAGAACTTTTATACATTTTTTGTGAATTAATCATGGATAAGCAACTTTAAAAACATTAATCTTCATTTGTGTTCAAACACGTTCAAAGTCTTTCATTTGCTTTCAAGAATAGTATTTTATTTTTAAATATGTTGAAAAATAGCGATTGAATTTATCTGGAATCAAATGTAATGCGAAAATATTTTCTGCAGAATCTGTATTCTGACAGTTCTCCTAAGAGAAGTTCATGGCAAATCTAATCTAATTTTATTGAGGAATCAGGATGGAATATTTTGTTACCTAGCTTTGTCAGGACCTGATACTTAATGGGTGAGGAGTAGAGGAAACTTGGTAAGTACCTGTCACCTGGCTAACATGCTATTTCAAACAATGTTTCATCCTGGTGAGAGTACCTTCAACTCTGGAACTAGGCGTAAAAAGACTTATTTTATGCAAAATAATCTAAAAAATGAAAGCTCTTGCAGTTAAAAAAGAGTCGGTACAATTTTACTATAAAAAATAACATTTTTAATCGAAAGGCACTCGTAAATCATTCTAACTTTCAGTCGATTCCGGAACTTGTTTTTAATTACAAGCAAACGTTTTTTTCACATAAATAAGTAGCGAATTGCCCGAATTCTAGTCTATTAGGAAATTGCTTTTCTACACTAAAACTCCTCACGGGAAACAGATTCAAACGCGTCCTCGCAATTCTACCATTTTGCAATTCAATGTTCTCTTCACGGACGTCTTCAGCTACCTCTCCATCATTAATACCAAAAGAATTATGAATCAGCTTTTAGATACCTTTCGATTCGGTTTTGTAGTAAATGAATAAATGTTTCGTGGACCACATTTTAGATTTTGCGGACCACCTATGGTCCACGGACCACCGGTTGGGAACCACTGATCTAAATAAATACATATATTTAATACATTATGTACCCATTATATATGTCTTATGACATATTTTTAAATTTATTGTTACTCTGCAGGATTCTCCTCCCAAAGGATAAAAAATCAACACGTAAAAAACGAAGTTTTTTGATGTAATACATCTATTTTCGACATAGTTGTGCCATCTCTTGGACCGGCTGGTAGCTAATTACAAAGATTTTTGTTTTTTGGTTTGACTGAGGAGTGAATCTTTCTCCTCAGGGACTGGAATCAACACCACTAACACCTACATAAGCCAAATCCCAATTGTAGGTATAATACCGAAATGTATTTCGTACATTATTAACTGCTGTAATTTTTTAAATATAATGTCATTTGATTGGAGAAAAATGTATGTCTGGCATTAAATTTGATAGAATGCATTGTCATCGGTTCTAAATAATTAAAAAGTTCATCCAAAAGATCTTTGGTTAATATGCGACCATTACCTACATGCCATGTTACTTAGGTACCTATATCAAATGTGCATAGTGGTAACACCGCTCCGCCGACAACAACGAGTCTATCCACCGAGTTTCGGCTCGATCGGATGTCGGGAAGTGGATCAATTTCCACTTTAAAGATTCCATTTCATTCATTAATTCAAGAAAATTACAACGAAATTCAAATAGATGTAAGTAATTAAAAAGCAGTGAAAGCCCATTCCCCCAACTAGGGTTGCCATCTTCTAAAATAAAAAAAGCCTTACTCTGCGCTCTGAAAGGCCGGACATTTTTCCCTAAAAGCCGGACGTACGTACATAATTTTGGACATAACTTTTATACATAATAATAAAAATCTGTTACAAGTTACAGTTGTTTATTAATCACGCATTAACCAATTTAATAACAACAATCATTAATCAGTCTTATCCTTGTCATCAGTTGACATTTGTATAGAATATAATGTCAATAACAAAATAAAAAATATTGAGTCTTCTGCCTGTAGACATACTAAACTTATAAAACAAACAAATAAAACATAACTTTTTTTCTGGTTAAACAGTTGACTAAAATTTTTCGTTAAAAAGATATAAAATGAAACATATTTATTTTTGTGGACAAAAAACGAAAAACATAAATTAAAATGAAATCTCGACTTCTCCAAATTATTCAAAAATTAAAAAAATCTACCATTTTGTACATTTGGCGTTTTCACATACTTTATCCAAAACGTCGTTTTCTTTGGAAATCATTTAATAAAATCTTTGACATGTCATTTTTAAATTATACAATGTGTACACCATCATAGCAATTGTTTGCAATTTATTGCGTACCTTGGTCCACTGGGTGTTCATTAACCTGTGAAAGGCCAGGAACGTGCCCGCACGCGAAACTCGAATTTCAAAAAAGAATATTAATTCAAATAATTTGGATGCGATTTAAATTTTTTTGTATAAAGAAACTGTACCAAGGAAAAGCTCAGAATAGCTTCCTCCATTCTTGTTCTTAAGGTAATTTAAAAAAGGTAAGGTAAAAAACCCTGGCCTTTGACAGGTTAAAGAGAAAACTCTTTGAAAGTAATATTCCGCCAAATTTCAGAAATTCGGAAGACAAAACCCGCGCGAACCGAAAAAGCCTAACAAAAGCCGGACAAGCCGGACATATAAATATTTAGCCGGACACGACCTAAAAAAGCCAAACATGTCCGGCTAAAGCCGGACAGATGGCAACCCTACCCCCAACGGTTTTTTGCAATTTTGTCATCTTGATTTTGTACATCGGTCATTAAGTTAGAAAATTCCTTCAGATTCTACCTACACGAAATCAATCAGGATGGTAAGATTACAATCATCATGCTAAAAAAAAAACTTGTGAATGGGATCCGTAGTTTTACGTTTCATGGCTTCGACGTGCCTACGTGTCGTACCCCGCGTGTATATTATTTGCATTTTTCATTATTATTGTTAGTTACAAATAAGACGGTACACGAAAGAAGTTACTTTGTAACCACTAGCAGGCAGGTACCATTTCGCTTTTATTGGCTAATAATCGATAGCCACCACCGATGTAGTGTTTATAATAATAAACGAGGGTATAGGTATATTATTGTGACGCAGATGGTACCTACGCCTAAAGTACCTACTCGGCGATCTGCGCATGGCGCGCCGCGCCGGTTGTGGGAGGAAGGTGCACTTATTATTGTTCTATCTCTTTCCAGCTTAACGTTTGCCGCGGATGTCTCGCTCCAGCCCCGAATCGGTATGAAGTATGAATGCATTCGCAATATCCTATTATCACTGCGAAAATAAAGTAAAATAGGTCAGGAATGCTTCCATGTTTACGTTATAGTCACGCGAAGATTAGGTAATCAACATACTACTTAAAAACTATCCACGTTTGTTGTAAAAACGATAATAGTATAATAATATTATCAAAAAGAACAGGATTATTTTCCTTTGTGCGAAGGTAAAGTTAAGAAACTAGAAACGCAATACCGGCAAACCATACATAATAATTTGTCAATGCATTATCACAACAGTATCACGTTGGATGGGTGTTTGATAAAGAAACTAAAACTACAAGTTTTATTAATAATATATGGACTAGTATTTTCCGTCCCGACTTAATTTTTTAGGCGACCATACTTTCCGGCAAATAAAGGCCGAAAGTTGTCAATCGTGAATTATTAGTGAAATCTATTAAGCATTATTGTTGGTTATCTTACCATTAGTTGTACAAATCCGTGAGAAAACTGATGGCGTCCTTTTGTTGATATATAATTCCAAGATGACACAGAAAGCGACTCTCGTGTATTCATAAACATGACCTTGTAAACACTAACTGCGCACAGATATCCTTTATCCGGCACCTATTCAATGCAGTTGCGCCGTCGCGTCGGGACACGCTATAAATCACGATTTTCTTATAGCACGAAATATTATTATCATTGTGCTGCTAAACCACAATGATTTCCTGCATTCATAATAAAACATAACTGACTAATATGATATTATTGTTTTAATCTTTGTAACACAAGAAACTGGATTCTGTCTAGCGGGATTCTGCAGGCGGCGCGTAGTTTACAAATAATATTATCAAGAGAAACGATACAATTCTAATGACCCCTTATTGCAATTTAATACCACGTTCATTATAATCACAATGCTTTTCATAGTTACAAGTTTCATTAAAAAAAAGATAATAGTGCTAAGGCCTGTGGGAATTTTTATATAAATTAATAAATACAGTTTGAATTTCGCGCCTGTAATTTTACTACGATTTGGAGGTACTTTGGCTTGGCACCCTGACATGCGCAAACGAGGGTAAATCGCCGGTTTTCACGGCCATGTTTGTTTATTTATTTCTCTACCGACATCGATGTCTATAACAGGGTTGCCAATTCGTGGAGAATTCCACAAATTGTGGGGAATTTTTCAAGACTTGGGTATTTTGCCGGAAAAATAATGTGAGAATCGGGTTTTTGGGGTGAGGTGGGTCCGGGTCTTGGCGGCGGATGTGGCTAGCTGCGTGGCAGGCCGGATCAGGAGAGACTGGTTGGGAGAGACCTTGTGACTCTCAAGCAAAACTCTTTTGGAACATCGCCTTGCACCGCAATGGGAGGGATGGATGCGTATGTCTGTCCACCAGCATGGCAGGCCGGATAGGGAGAGAGTGGTTAGGGAGTCCTTTTGACTTCTCCAGCCGTACTCTCTCGGAACATTGCCTTGCACCGCAGTGGGAGGGATGGATTCATACGGCTGTCATTCCTGGACCCACTGACCCCCAGATTCCTACCCCCCCTCATACAATACAATAAACGCCCAGGTTGCCAGCATTAAAAAAAAAATCTTATCCTTCCCATAACTTACTCTCCTTTAAAAGACCCTCCACACAGCGTACCCAAAGATGACATAGGCCCTGAGGAAAATATTTTCCCTCCTGCGTTGAGCTATCGTAAAAAAAAGTACTTTAATTTCATTTTCTTTGGCAACAAATTCCTACTACCGGCAGACTGAAAGCACCACCCACAAGTACACTTCGGAGCGCGCCACTACAGGCCGCCATGAATACAGTGAACTGCGCTGTAGACCGTAATCTTACTTTTGGTCTATACTTTTCTGCACGGCGGCTAGTAACATAGGTACCTCCCGTGTACTCCAAAATCTTAGATACAAATTTTTCCAATAATTACGGAAAAATCATTAAAAAAATCCAAAATGTTAATATTAAACCTTTTTAAAACGAACAATAAAATTACAATGAGTTCAGGATAATTTTACTTTAATTTGGGAGGCGGGAATGGACACTGCCGCCCCGGGAACCTTTATTGGATAACCAACACCTCTGCCATAGGTCACCCCAAGTGGTTCGCTATGTTTGGTGATTTAGCAGGGGTGGCCGGGTTCATGGGGTGAGGTTTGTTTAGGTCTTGGAGGCGGATGACTAGGACACACTGAACCCCAGATTCCTACCTACCCCTTAAACCCTTTTCCTTCCCAGAACTCTCCTCTACTTCCTATCCTTAAAAAAACCCTCCACACAGCATCCCCAAAGATGACAGAGGGAAATTATTTTCCTCATGGTCTCCTGTGTGGAGCTCATGTAAAAAAAAAAAAAAGGTTCCAGTTTTTCAAACACTTTTTATTTATACTCAGGTAAACCACATAATTAGCATCGCATCAACTTAATTTCCTCACTCATGATCCACATGTGTGTTTGTGGCATATATGTGGACGAGAAAATAAAGTTATGATTTTTATGTGTAACTCGAAAACATCGATTCGGAGTTAATTAGTTAAAGTAATCACTCTGTGATATAATATTGAATTATCTACCAAATTTGCTTACAACCAATTGCTTTTTTGTGTTTCTGTTCGCATATAATTCTAGTTCTCCAAATAGTGACCGATCGAAGGAACGGTTTCGGCATCACTTTTGGTTTCGGCAGATTTTCTGCCGAACCTTCGGCCGCACCGAAACTGTGTAAAAGATCTCAATAAATGATAAGTTTAGTCTTAAGAATTTGTGATTGTAAATGCAATTTAAATTAAAATACTCAATGAGGTCTTACCTTTATAATGCACACAAGTGTTTGTTATTGACAAATTTTTGTTCCAAGCAGTAGTTAACATGTTTGTTAATTTTTAGTAGTGACCGACCGAAGTTTCGGTTCGGTTTCAGCAAGGTTCGGCAAAAAAATCTAGTTTCGGCATCAGTTTCAGTTTCGGCAACCTTCGGTCACACCGAAACTCTGCATTCGTCAATTATCGCGCGTCGTTCGGCTTAATGCATTAATAAGGCTCATTGCATTAATGCAGTTTCACTTAGTTGTAATGGCGGATGACATACGAGCCGCGAACTCACCCGAAGTCAGCCGAACGACGCGCGATAATTGACGAATGCAGAGTTTCGGAGTGACCGAAGGTTCGGCAGATTTTCTGCCGAAACTGATGCCGAAACTAGATTTTTTTGACGAACCTTGCTGAAACCGAAACTTCGGTCGGTTACTATTAAAAATTGCATTAGTGCAGTTTCACTTAGTTGTTCCAGACTGCAGCCTGATGAAAGCACCTTCGATAGGAGAAGGCAGACAGTCGAAAAAAAAAAACACTGTGTTTAAATCAATAATTTTATTACATGATAATTTTTTACCTATGTATGTGACACTTAAATTTATTTTAATCACATTAAGCCTAATTACTCATATTATATTTTGCAAAAAATCTTAACATAAAGGATCACTAACTTACTCCCTATTATACAAGCTATTTACAATGCAAATATTAATAAATGTTTTATGAAAACAATTACATATACATCCCTTATAATGTATATAACTTACAATCCAATATGCGTGACATGAATTTTACAGGACCTATTACTAGTTTACAGCAAGTTTGGCTGTTTGTTCCAGTTATAATGTAAATTAGGATAAACTGCCTTCTGTACAGAGTTTTGATTAATCAAAGTTACTAACTAAGTTATTATCTTTTCAAATTCTATAATTCCCTGCTACAGGGTCAAACATGTATAATCCTTATTTAATATTATGTACAAATTTCCAACATTTACAGATAAAGAAGAGCATGCACGTAACATAGTGCGGGACTAAAAATTACGTGATATAAATGCGCTGAATAAGAACCATACCTAACTTAAAATCAAAGTAATTTTTTAATGCAGTATAAATTATCACTGGCCAAATAAATTTTGATACTTAAGTACCGAAAAAGTTTGGCCTCATCAGCTTTAATATGCGATACTTATGATAATTCACAAAAATAAGCCAAGTATTATTATGAAATCACCAACAAGCGTCCCCGATGAGTTTACAAAAAATCGGTGAGTGTAAACTAACCTCCTCGCAGATGTACGTCGGTAGTCACCAAAATTGTTGAGTATTGGATACTTATAAGTATCCAATATTCCTTGTGGAAGAAGGCCCTTAGATAAAAAAAATTATGGTAATGATGCATTATGAATTTATTTTTTAATTTTTCTAGAGATGTAACAGCCAGTGTTGCCAGCTCAGCTTCTTTAGAGCTACATTAAGCTCCAAAACGAGACCGTCAGCTCTAAAAAAGTGGTTTAGCTTCTTAGCTCGTTTCTTCAGATAATCTAACACCCTTTTTTATACAAAACTCATGAAGGAAAAATGACGAATTGAAGAGCTATTTCTTTAGGAAACAGTTATTTTCATATTGAAAACTTGATTTTTACCTGCTTTTTTTTTACATTAGCTGCACACAGGGGGCTCTGAGGGAAATAATTTCCCTCAGGGCCTATGTCATCGTTGGGGATGCTGTGTGGAGGGTCTTTTAATAAAAAGGAAGGAGAGGAAGCTCTGGGAAGAAAAAGGGTATGAGTGGTGGGTAGGAATCTGGGGGTCAGTGTGTCCAGAAGTGGCGGACGTATGAATCCATCCCTCCCACTGCGGTGCAAGGCGATATTCCGTGAGCACGGCTGGAGAAGTCAAAGGGACTCCCTCAACTACTCTCTTTTGATCCGGCCTACCATGCAACTGGCGGGCTGGCGCATCCGCCGTCAAGACCCAGACAAACCTCACCTCATGAACCCGGGCACCCCTGCTAAGTCACCAAACGTAGCGGACCACTTGGGGTGACCTATGGCAGAGGTGTTGGTTATCCAATAAATGGTTCTCGGGGTGGCGGTACCCATACCCTCCTCCCAAATTGTAAATCTAATCCTCCCCCCAAGAAAATTCGAGGGAACCGGTTTATTTATTCTTTTAATTCGAATTTCTCTAGCCTCCACCTCCCCAGGATGGTGAATTTTTAGTCCCAACTTAGGATTTACAAGATTTTAGCTCTCTTTTTGGGTAATGTCTGGCTACATTTTAAAAATCGAGTTGGCACAGCTGATGCGTTTGAATATTTCATTTCTCAATCCAGGAAACTTTATTAGCAAATGCTCAAGCACGAATCACCTTTAAACAGAATGATTTTTATCTCTCAGCACCAGGAGCGGGGAAATGAAGCCACTATCTCACTCACGTAATGCAGCAGCGGACGAATGTGGGGGGACAGGAAATAATGATAAAGAAGTCATTCGGTAACAATAAATTAATTTCTCACCATATTACCAATGGTAATTATATTACACATGTCACCAAAACTAGAGCGGACATGGAAAATTCATATCCTTTTGGATTCAGTGTTCCAAACATACACAAGAATGGTGCAGCGACAAAACTGAAACTTTTTCATTGGCCAGTGTTATTATACACTGGGTATCGGAAGATTCACACGGGAATGTTATAAAAATGAAAATAAACAAAAAACAAACAAAGTAAAAAAGTCTCACTCCTGTAAATAATAATAAAAAAGTTTTATATATATATTGCAGTCCAACTTTTCAAATAAAAGAAACGTGTCGATAAATAAAAAAATTATACATTAGTAATTTTCATTACGAAGACTTTAATTTATTAGTTTTCATCACCTTCGAGTCCAGGCGGGGGAGGCTGGTCCATATCTATGGAAGGATGTTTCATGTAGGGAGGTGGGGGGACTGACATGTCCGTCCCGGGCAAGGGAGGGGGTGCAACGGGAAGGGAGGGAAGCGGAGGGAACACCTCGTTATCAGGTACCATACTAAGAAGTTCCGCTTCACTGAGGGAGGCCAGCTTGCTAGGGCTCTTGGGTTTGGAGTCGGGAACATAAGCCGTTGTTCCTGGTGGAGGGAGAGAGAAGGACACGGAACCAGGCACTCTCATGTCCACATCGCTGGAGGGTCTGGTTTGGTAGTAAGTGCTGGAGGTAGAACTCATGTTGATGCTGATGGCTGTTGGGACGTAGGATTCCTGCAACGTGTCCTCTGTGCCTGGTGGTTTGGTTATCTTGTTGATGCTCGCCAGGATTTCTTGAAGATTGGATGGCAGGGATATATCGTTGATGGAGGTTAGAGGCGCCTCTGGGGACATTGGCCTGGATGGGGAATAAGGTTCATCCTGGAAAATAAATATTTCAATTATTATAATGTTAGCTAAATTGGCCTGTATATCAATAATTGTAATTACACACACAGTTAACAGAAATATTAGGTTGAAACTGTGTAGGAAAAAATTAAGAATGTAGGAATGGTTAGTGGCTAGTATGACTACCAGAATACAATAGGGAGACAGAAGATACTGTAGTATATATTGAGTTGTTGTAGTCAGGCTCGCTCCCTCATTAGCCAGCTCTCAGATAGCCAACACCTAATTGTGATATTCTCATTGTGCAATAAACAAGTAACATAACTTGACCACGCGCGTCTTAATTAAAGGGAACCTAGAACCACCCAATCTGTACACTTCCCTAACAACACATATAACAAAGAAGAAATTCTTTCATAAGCTAATATCATGTAACAAAAGCAAAATTAGAGTTTATTTTATTAAGGCTCAAACCAGTGGCTGAAAATTCAAATTTTGTCAAAAGATGGTTTTGCGATTGCACCCTTGCAACGGTACAGGGTGGATCCGACGAGAAAGATTGATTATTCTCTGTACCAGCATTTTTAACTAATAACTCAATATCGATTTTATTTCATTCAATATTTGCTTTAACTCGTTGAATGCCGCGAGTAAATCGGGTTGGTTGTAACCAATTAGCGTTCGCAAAAAGCGGCAGCCATGACACCCAATGTCCGGCGATTCTGTGGGCGTCCTTGAGAAATTTCGTACATAGAAAGGTCAAAGTTGAGGACCAAAGAATTTTTCCCGCGCATGCGCAAGAACTGCGCACGCTCCCGCGCTCCGGTAAATCATTAATATAAATTATATGGAGTCACCAATCTAATTGCGGTTTTCTCTATGGTAAAGAGCGATAATAGAGCAAGCGATTCTGACCGTGTTCTTCATACACTTTCTTTATACATAGGGGTCAAAATCGCGTGTAAAGTCTCATGATACGCCGGCGCACGAGCGGCAAATGAGTGGTTAATATACTCCTACATTCAAGTGAGAGGATATGATGATAAAAATAATAAAATTATGTACTTTTTGCAATTCTTTTTAAGACTGTAAGTATTTGTAATTTTTCAATAATGACTAAGCAAAATAAGTGTGTAAAAAATTTGAAATATATTAGTTTGTAAGACCGTAAATAAATACACAAACATGTGCGTGGATTTTTTTATTTTTATTTTATTTGAACTTAAATTAAAATTCTGAAAACAGCTATCCTAGATAATTTATTAATTTATTTTACTGTATGATCTATGATTTGAAATGTGTGTTGTATAATCTTATAATAAAAATAAATAAACATTTTCAAAATTTAAAACATAACTTTACTAATTTACTAGATAAAATAACATTTTTTCATAATCAATATATATATTTTTGTAGAAATGAGTTGAAACATCTAAAATTTGATTTCAAAATGAGATATTTCCGGTTGTGTTTGGTTATTCCCTCTTAATTAATTGTACTCATCACAAAACAAAAACTTAGGGAATCTTCAAAACAGATAAAACTTTTATTTGTGGGTAAGTAATCTCTTACAGCCTTACTAAAAAACCCAGTGAAAATTTTATTCAATTGACAAACGGCCGCGGATGTGAAAACATTACTAATTAAAAATTTGTTCTTTGAAAGAAATACACATGGTTTCCGCGGCCTGAGAGGGTAGTTTATCTCTGTTTTAACCATTGATGTTCGAACGATATTTGTAATTTTTCCATAGTATTTTGAATGTTCTATATATTTCTTATTTTTGAAGGTGTCGTAAAAACAAATACCATTTATGAAAACTAGATAAAATTACCTTTTAGATTTGTGTATTTGAAATACACTTTAGCTTTCAAAAACTGCCATATTTTAAGATTCAAACTCGGAAAAAAATGGTAAAAAATTTCCTCCCACAACATTTTTGACCAAAATGTAGAGAACTTTAAATAAAATCAAAATTTAAAAAACACAGTCCTTTTATGTAATAAATTTGGAAGGAAACTATCACCTCACTTTTTCATCGTGTTTACAATAAAAAAATAATAAAAAATTTAACAGTTTTGTTTATTGCCAAAAAAATAACTTAGAAATAATACTGACTTTTAAAACAGATTTATTGCATCTCTAAAGACGTTAATTTCTTTTTATACGTTTACGAACACATGTATTAGATATTAATATTATAAAAAATTATCACTTTTAAGGAATTCTCTTAAAATAAAGATCTTAAAATGTTAATTTTATCTTTTATGTAACCTATAAAACAGTATTCTGACAGTTCAACTTTGAAAGTACGGCGTTTGTACAATAACTTGATTAAACTTATGTAAACCACACAAATAATACGGTATATATATATTAATTATATGAATAGAACAGTTATTTCGTCACTACAATAGAAATTATTAAGTAAAATCACAACATCTAACAAAATTTTCGACACCCCGCCTGATCCGGCCATAAACGCTTGGTTTTCAAGCTGTGTGTTCATCGCGGGCCGTTGATGCACACGCGCGCCAATAATGCTCCTGGCGGAGAATAATTAAAACAACATTTTTTCCTACTAAATTATAACCATTTGCGACGTTGTCAGATCTTTAAGCATTTTAACAGCGTGAGCACGCAAGAAACGTTATTGGTAATAAAACGTGATTTAGTGTATACAAGGGATAATTATGTTATTGCAATAACACAGTTAATTGGTCGCGCTGTGGTTTTTTTTTAGTAAGGCTGTTAATAAATAAGTTTAGTAGTGATGCATAGTAGATACACTTATAACAACATATCAGAATTTGATTGGAATGTTTCAATAATTAAGGGAATGTATCCATACTATGTGACCCACTTTTTGCAATTTTTAACCCCCCCTCCCCCCTGGTGACCACGTGTAGTACATTCCAAGACCCCCCCCCCAGTTTTCACATAGTAAATCATAAATATGGATTTGAATCATTTCTTGCTTACAAAAAGTTTAAAACAAAATTATTTGCCTTATATTCGTCTTTATTAATACGGCGCTTGCTGCGTGACGGCAAGAGTGCATGCATACCTATAATTACAAGTGGAAAAAATATAAAAAGATTTCTAGATTGATCACGTATGATAAAAACCTAAGCCCCCCGCCCATTGTGACCAAGCGTGGTATTTTGAAGATCCCCCCCCTAAACGGGTCACGTAGTATGGGTACGTTCCCTAATTGTATTGTGTAATGAAAGTACATAACTTTGAAGAAAAATTTTATGTGAGTTGTATCATAACACCTTTAGTAAAACAGAATATTCCTTAGTCATGAATATTATAGAGATTATTTTATAGAAAATATATCATTTCGTAACAAGTAAGTTTTAATGAATTGTCAGTGTCATGGATTACTGAAATTGAAATTTTAAAGTCAAAGTTGAATTTCTTACCAAAGACTCGTTAGAATTCGCCGTCATATTTTCAATCTGCTTCTTTTGTTCTTCGATCTTCCTATTTAGTTCCTCCATCTTTCTCTGTAAGTCGGTGGGGCCGGTGGCCGGGGGTGGGGGAGACCGCGACACACTGTCACTGCCGCCCGGGCTGTACGGCTCGTCATCCGCACTCGCTGGAAATAAAGGTTAGGTTATATATCGTATTTCAACATTTTGTAAACAGTGCCAGAGAACATTTCTCCCTCTTCTTGCAACAACTCGTCGCCCTAGTGCTTAATTGTCCAAACGACCATTGCATTTATTTTCAATCTCCAAAAAAGTATCGAAAATTATAATTAATCATTTTACTAAGAATTATTTAAGCTAATGATATCTTTACCTTTATGGAAATAGCTTTATCTTATCACCTATCATATTTCATTGAAAGAATACAAGGGTTTTCGTGCCGTGCTGAGAAAATTTAAATGAATGATTGTAATTTTATGTACATCAAGAATGTGGCGAAAAGATTGAAGACATCTTTAAAAAGGGGGTGAGCGGACAAATACCTATATATTAAAAAAAAATGTGTATCACTTGAATGACTTACCTAAGGAGGCGGCAATCTTGCTCTTAACGGTGGAGGAGAGAGTGGGATGGAAGGTGGGCAGTGGCATGGAGGACAGCGCCGAGGTGGAGGTGCGTCGGGGGCTGCTGGGCGGGGTGTATGAGGAGGTGGGGGGAGGGGTGTAAGAACGCTCGGCCGCTTCTTTCAGCTTGGCAATCTGGAAAATAAACAAACATAATATTATTACTTCTCCAAACTTATTTTGTGACTTTTACTTAAAACAAGTGTTTTAAATATTACAAACTGATAAACAGTTTACCATACAATCTATGGTTTAGATACAAGCTCATCAGGGTTTACAGTTTTAAGTAAACCATGATAAGGTGAGCATTGCTCATGAAACATGTCAGTTGTGTCTAAACAATAAAATTCTTGATTATTTTTAATTCAACATATTAATTTACTTTAACCTACATATTAGGGTTGTGAAAAAATAATTGATTATGAAAAAAATCGATTTTTCTCCAATGAAAATCGATTTTATTAAGCGATTTTAATTTTCTAAAAAATCGATTAATTAGTAAATGATTTTTTTACACTGTCGATTTTTTCATTCGCAGCCCTGCTACGCTTAGTCATTAGTCCGGAATCCGGAGTGCGAACTACCATGATGTTTATAAACAAAACATGACATTAACGCTATATGTGCTTCTACGATGACATTTCTTATGTGCTTTGAAAGCAGTTTAGTTGAAGTTTCTAATCAAACTTGTCACTAGAACAGAGTCAACGAACCATTTTGTAATTTGAGTTAATTATTTAAAAAAAAACTTTTAATTTTAAAACTTAATTTAAAACTTTATTATTTATTTTATTTTTTATTATATGATTAATTTAAAACTTATTAATTCTGTTGAATATTTTTCAATTAATAAAACTGTGATTAAAGATATTTTACGCGTTTATTTTAACTTCACAAATTTGGAGAAAAATCGATTATTATAAAATTTTTTGAAGAAAAATCGATTATTTATAAATGGATTTTTCTTGCTAAGAAAAAGAACCGATTATTTATGTAAAAGTCACATCCCTACTACATATACATAAAAAAAAATAGGATTTTATCTAGGATATTAGGTCATTTAAAAAATACATATTTCTTAAGGGACCGAATACAAAAATTATGTGGAAATTGAATGAGTGGGTTTGACAGTACCTTTGTTGGAATGGAAGAATGATGGTTGGAAGAGCGTTTCTTCTTCTGTCCGACGATGATACCAAGCAACAACTGGGGCCTGTTGTCCTCAAAGCCGGGCCCGTTGAGGGGAAGAAGTACTGAGGGCAGGGGGGCGTGCGAGGTCAGGGGCAGAATGTAGAAGTCCTTGATGCCCCCGTGGGCGCGAACCACTCCCAATCTGATAAACAAATAAAAATAAATTGTCAAATTTGGCACAAAGTACCTTTAATTTCACTGTTTGTTTATTAATACTACCGTGAAACCCTCTTAATAAGTCAGGTACGCCTCATACGTCATACATATGTCTGGTAATGTTATCTTATCATGAAAGCAAGCATATGGGTCCAAGTGGTTAAGAAGTTTTCCAAAGGACAGAAAAAAAGAAACTTCGCGGGAAAACCTTATATGTGTGATAAACTGAGCCTTTCAGTCTTCAAGGGAGCAAAAAACCAAACTTCTGCAGGAAAATTTGAGAGGGAACTTCTTAACCACTCATTTGCCGCTCGTGCGCCGGCGTATCATGAGACTTTACACGCGATTTTGACCCTTATGTATAAAGAAAGTGTATGAAGAACACGGTCAGAATCGCTTGCTCTATTATCGCTCTTTACCATAGAGAAAACCGCAATTAGATTGGTGACTCCATATAATTTATATTAATGATTTACCGGAGCGCGGGAACGTGCGCAGTTCTTGCGCATGCGCGGGAAAAATTCTTTGGTTTTCAACTTTGACCTTTCTATGTACGAAATTTCTCAAGGACGCTGTCAGAATCGCCGGACATTGGGTGTCATGGCTGCCGCTTTTTGCGAACGCTAATTGGTTACAACCAACCCCATTTACTCACGGCATTCAACGAGTTAAGAGGATTTCACTGCATAACCATAAAATTTTCCCAAATGGTTTAACAATGACTTAAATGAACTGATTAAAAATAAAAAAAATCTAGCGTAATAATTTCAAGGACAGTAACTCCTCAGACATATTTCACGAATATAAATCTGACTGTAAAATACACCACGCCAACAAATAATATCGAACATACATAACACAGAAAAATACATTCCTTCAGATATGTAAAATTTTTTTTAAACACAAATGCACTAAGAAAAAATAAACGCTGCCTACCCACTTATATGTATTTCAAGGGGAAAAGTAGTAGTGATACTAATGACATTGTTACATTTTTTCCTGATTTCTTCAAAACTGTTTACTACAAGGATATAGCCCAAATGATCGAATTCCACTCTTTCATCCCAAGGAATCGGTCTACATTCCTGCTTTATGTATGCATAAATAAAATTCCTGATGTTGAATGCAAAATAAAATCACTCAATATAAAGAAAACAGCGGGCCCTGACAAAGTTAATCCAGGGCTTTACGGTAAACAAAATAAATTAACTGAAGCTTGCTTCTAGGTGGTCGCCGCGTCGTCTGCATCCTTCGCTCATTGGGAGGAGATCTACATCATTCAGATGCAACCGCGACATTAGATGTAAACAATAATATTAGCAGATTTCAGAATATAAATACTAAGTATTGATTGCCCTGGCGAAAGACCATGTTCAGTGATCAGATCTGAACAGCCAGATGCTTCCCAACTTTCCTCTTTCTCAACTTCTTCCCCTCTCACTCCCTTCAGCCTACAACGCACCCCAATGGGGTATTTTCACAAACTATGAATAATGTTAAAAAATGTGGAAGATTTAAAGTTTATTTTTCTGATTATGATCATTGTACTAAAAATATGTAATTTTAATATTTTCATTCAGAAAAACCGCACATTCCAAAACGGTTCCAACTGGCTACATCGTCATTACGACACAGAAAGGCTGGAAAGACGGCTGGGACCGACATTGCTCGACATGACGTCAACGCTGCTGAATTTACAAATAAAAATGATCATGTCATTTTGGCGGCAAATCGAAAATGGCACATTTTAAATCATTATAGAAAATTTATTCACCAACATAAAAACATCTTCATTATTGTAATTTTTTTTAGAGAATAAAAAAAAAACACTGAAAATATTCTTTTGGGGTTGGGATTCTTGTGCGGTATTCAAATACACAGAAGGCTGAATTCAAGAGATTTATCTACATTATTGAGATTGCGTAATTTTCAACTGGTGGCAAAATTATTATTTTTTGATTATATATAAAAAATAGAGAAGTGTCAATTTACCTGTTTCTAGAATTCAAGTAGCTAAAGAAAACATTGTATTGAATTTTCTCTTCCTCATTAGATGGCATTAGTTTGATGACCATGATGTCCTTATTTCCTTGCTTCTTCATTTTGTTGATGTAATCCCAGACTATCTCAGGAGAGATCCGTCCTACTATCTCCAGCTCAGACTCCAGATCCTTGGTGATATAATCACAATGGCCTGAAACCTGAATTATAAAAACATTATTATATATTTCATTTCATTGTCACGTCACTAAAGTGTTGCCACTAGAGAGAGAAAGTGTGGTAAGCTGGAAAAAAAAGGGCAAATATATAGGGCGAAAGAATCATTATTTCACATATGTTATTCGCCTCACCCGACAGTATCTTTTCTTACTAGCAAAATGAAATAAGCGGTAACAAAATGGTACAAGGAAAGTAAATAAATGACTCTTTGCCAAAGTGCTGTATCCTATCTTCTTAATGGTTGGTGCGTCTTTTACTTTTATTTTGATCATAGTTTCTGGGAGGGAACAACACGAAAATTGGCCTTTGTTTTCTGCTTCTGGCAACGTTTTATTTAACCGCTCCAAAAGTCGCCATTTAAGCACTTTAACTGTCTCTAACGAAATGACATTTTACGAAAACTTTTTGTTATTACCGCTTCACAATTAAAGCTCTATAAATGAATCATTTCTGAACGTAGAGGAATAGTAAAAACTGTTTTAGAAAGGTTACAAAATAAGCTTTCAAATTATTATACAAATAAATATTAGCATTGGTAAACATTAAAAATTAGAACGCAAATATTAAAAATAGGTTAAAAATGACTCATATGATGTTTTTATGTGAAAACGGTACTAAAATCACAGATTATGTAAACAACAATACTTATTCTATTGTATATATGTGCAATAAACACTTTTGTCACCTCACTTTTTTATCATTTCATATAAAAATATTTAATAAAAATTTAAAATGTGGAGCGCGGTGGAGCCGCTGATAGTAAATTTGAGCGGGTAAATATTTTTGTTAATTACGCGACTGACAGCTGATTCCTGTTATGTATTTCTATGGACAACTTGATAGTGATGTACAGCTTGATCTACTATCGACCTTTTACTTTTTGTTTTATGGACTAAAACAATAACGGAGTTAGAACAATTTCTATGGAGACACACGCGCTGACGTATAAACACGCTTATTGTACTTGACTGCTGTCATATTTCTAACGCTTACATCTGCTTACGTTGCGGAGGGGTTAACAGAAAACTTTTTTAGAAACATTCCCAGGTTTACAAATATTCTGACAATATTCATATGAAATCCTCCTACCTCTATTATTGTTAGTAGAGAAAGTTGCTTGCGCAATGATGGAGGACTCAGCTAGGAGAGGATTGAACCCACGACTACTAACCGATCGAATGGAAAACTAGATTTATCAAATGGAAAATTCTATAATATATATTTAACTAGTGGGGTGTTGATTTTGTTGTGCTTTCTCCTGTTTCAGCCAGCTTATGGACAGCCTTGCAGTGTTCTTCATCAGGAAGTTGTGCAGAGTGTACAAAACACAAGTTTAGAGAAGAAGTGGGAGTGTGTGTACGACATAATAATACGCATGCATATACTAATTAAGGAAAAGAAACTAATGAAGGAACAATAACATGAAGTCTCCTTTCAAATATTATAACAATTAAAATATTTGTAAGTGAAACGTACCTCAAATGCAGTAACATTGAATTTAGCCACATCTATCATGCTAACGGAGCCAGACCACAAGGAGGAGAGGGTCGAGTCCACGGTACTGCTGGGTTCCTGGTCCTGATCACTGTCCACACCTAAAATACATAATAATGTTGTTGTTACCAATAGGTGCCGTGAAAAGGTGACTTCCGATATATCAGCCGTTAAATATTCAAATCATTTGTAATGAGGAATACACATTGAAAGTCAAATAAATTTGAGGATGTAGTAAGGAACACAAATAAATTTATATGCAATAATGTATTTAACCCCTCAGGCTAATTTGTTCGCTTTTGGGAATAGCTCGCATAAGTCTCATTGAAACTGTTGAATCTCTTTACTTAGTGTCTTATTTTTATTTACTTATGGTAATTTTATTTAACTTATGGTCATTGTGAGAAATATGATCAAAAAGATGATAGAAAAAGAAAACAGCACTTTTTATATTCAAATCTAGAAGTTAACTACAGAAAAATTAAAAATGTATGAAACCAAAGTTTCGGGCAGCAATTTGAGAAAAAATTCTGAATTTTTTTAATTAATTATATCTTTATGAAACAATTTTTTTTTTTATATAACATTTACATTAGTCTAATAAATATGTGTGTTTTTCTTTTTTCCATTAACACTAATTTAATTAAAAAAAAAAAGTAGGGCAAAAGGCAGGCCACTTGTAAAACTTTTTTTATGTTTGCATTCAAAATTTTAATATTACAAAAACTATATTTTGGTTTTTAATAATAACATTTAAAAGCATATTTCATCACCTTTCAAAAAACAAGTTTTAGTTTTCGGATACATTTAGAAATATTACATTTAGGTATTTGCCTTTTATCGCAAAGTGGAAATTTTCTGACCTTCCGAAAAAGTATGCCCGGGGCCTGAGGGCTTAAATTAATAGACAACACGTTTTACATATTTTAATGAAATCATTCATAACTTTTGAGTACAATAAACATTTTTCCATAAATCAATATGATTTCATTTACTAACAAAAACTTCCCTAAAAAAATTCAGGCATGCCACAACTTAGGGAACGTACCCATACTACGTGACCAACTTTTTGCAATTTTTAACCCCCCCCCCCCTCGGTGACCAAAAACCTAAGCACCCCGCCGCCCATTTGTACCAAGCGTGGTAATTTGAAGACCCCCCCCCCCCCTAAACGTGTCACGTAGTATGGGTACATTCCCTTAACAAATAACACAATGCACAAATAAAAATTCTTCGCAATAATAATGACAAATGGTCAGTTTAAGTAATGGCTGACTGGTATTGAGAGCGCTTTACCGGCAGTCACCGTAGGCCTTGTACTGTCATCTGTGGTAGAGATTTTAAAACAATTCTTCTGTGAACGTGTTGGATACATTGAAACCGTCTTAAGAAGTTTTGTGGCTTGGCTTAAGAAGTTTGGTTTTTTTCGGTCCCTCGGCCCAAGATTTCCCAAATATAAGATTTTCCTGCTTCAGAAGTTTTTTTTCTGGTCCTTTGGAAAACTTCTTAAGAGAGTTTCACTGTATATGGTGCGTACATGGATCTGCACAAAAACAGCTTTATTTCGTTAGTGCTGTTTTCTGCATGATGAGTCCTTATGCTCATTTGACCCCTGAAGCTCTCTTGAGAGAGATCAACTTAGATTGGGGCATTTTGAGAAAATTCAAATGTAACATTGTCATCAAATCCATGTTTATTTGAGAAATCCCCTTCAAATGCCAATTCTAGATCCGTTTAAACTTTTAAGCTTTTAAATAAATTGTGATTGGCTGATATTCATAGTAATGTGACAGTTGTGCTTTTCCGCAGATCACAATTTGATAGAAGGCTGTAACGGACTTAGAATCGGCGAATAGGGACATTTCAAAAAGCAATGATTGAACATTGATTCATTTCTTTAAAATACCCAAACTTTACACGCATTGAGAGATCACAACCACTGGCCACTAATGTTAGAAAGTAAAGCTTACCTAGTTGATTATCAAGTATTTCTGGAGTGCCGGGTGTTGGAGGGCTGTCAATATTGGAGGTATCTTGAGGCATTAAAATATCGCCATCATTCAACAAAAGTTCCCTGGATATGGCGTCGGGTTCCACAGGCTTTGATTTGTCATCAATTGGAGTGATTGAAGTGATTGGGTCAATTATATTCAGTGAAAGATCTTCTTTGGTTTCATCTATCCTACTCTTTTTTGTACTATGTTTGTTATCACTTTCTTTAGATAATGACCTGAAAAAGAAAAATATTTTTTCATTGGTTCAAAACAACACATATTTTAATACACTTTGCATTTGATAATCTGAACCTCTCCGAGTGCTTTCCCCGTGCTGAAGTCCCTGATATTATTTTAAACTGTACTTTTAACCCGTAAGCTGCGGATCGCATGTATAGTCGTTTTTAATGTTATTTCATTTTTGTAAATAATTATGTGCAAAAACGAAATTTTTGAAAAAAAAAAAAAAAATTGTAAAAACGAAGCTTTTGGTTTAGGTATTTGTAAACATTGACAATGTAAATCTTATGACATTCAGGAGTTTCCTCAAAAATGAGTAAGTAAAAACACGTTTTTAATTCAGGAAAATACACCAGCCAAAATAATACTGCAGAATAATTCAGCAGCTTATGGATTAAACATTAATTCATACAAGCGCCATTGAGGTAATTTTCATTTCATGAGTATACAGTGAAACCCTCTTAAGAAGTTTTCCAAGGGACCGGAAAAAACAAACTTCTTAAGCAAACCTTATATGTGGGAAAAATTGGGCCAATTTTGGGTCGAGGGACCGAAAAAATCAAACTTCTTAAACCACAAAACTTCTTAAGAGAGTTTCACTGTATATGAATGAAGCAAGGAGTGTGTGTGCCAAGACAGAGTTGTGTGATGGTCTATCCTCTCTGCCTGCTCCTGCAGGGAAATGGCGTGATGGTTAGTTAGTTAAGTAACAGATTGTCTTACCTTTTATTCGCATCTTTGGAGGAGGATGATGAGCGCCGTTTCTCAGGTTCTTTTGAAGTGTCTCTCGAATGAGTCCGTTTCCGCTGCTTTCTATCAGGACTAGTTTTGTGGTCTCCCTTGGATTTGGAAGAATGGGATGACTTCCGCGAACGCTCTCGGTGCTTGCTGCCTCCACGGCTCTTGCCCGCGTCTCTCGAGCTCTTGTGGCGGCTGCGGTTGCTGCTGGACTTGCTGTCCCTGGAGGACTCGTGCTTGTCGGAAGATACCTTGCTCCTTTCGGAGGAATGATCCTTTTTACTTGAACTTTTTGAGGATTTGCTGTGAGATCTGCTCTTGTGCCTGGAAAAAAAAATGTTTATCAGTGGTACGAATTACAGAAATGCATTGCTACATTCAAGCCAACCTCGTACACTGTGTTGGATACTAGTTTTAGTTTGTGGAAAAATCTGTCTCCAGGGAAGAACATCACAAATTTTGGCTGCAACAAGTTCCACTGATAAAATATGTTTCTACAAGAATCAATTTATGAAATGCTATAAATTAACAGCCACAGAGAATGATGTACACTAATTCTGTGTTTATTTATTTAACGCCCAGAGGGCTTTTACATGTTTGGTTGTACAATTAATTCATGACAAATGATTTTTAAACAGATAAAGAAATAATAAAAAATAAAATTAGATAAAAAATGCACATAAGTCATAAAAATACAACCATACAGCAATTTGATAGGTTTACAAAAATAGAGATATGTTTAGGAATAGTTTTGGAATAATTTTTTTACAAGATCCACAAAAATCGCCAGGTTTATGTTAAATACGTCAACATCACCTAAGTACTGATTTCCTATAGTGTGAAATTGTTGTATCGGAGAGTGAGCAATGTAGTTCCGCTTATGAATGCTGCAGTAGAATAGTGTATTTTGTTGTGTAGTTACTGTCGGTATTCGTAAATTCATTAGTTGCAGGAATTCGCAACAGTCGAACTTAGAATTAAGTATTTTGAATAAAAATGTTAAATCGTTTATTTATAAGGTGGAAGTGTTCCACAGAATACCATGTAAAAAAGCATTATGCGTAGGAAAATGGGAGGATACGTTCCATTGTATAATGCATATGAAGCCCTGAGACAATAAAAGCATCCATTTCTACATATGTACAGTGACCCCTATCTATTGATTTTGAAGGGACCGATCGAAAAATGTGGGAAAACAAAAGGTGTGGAAATTTAGAAAAAGGCTTTATTCATACAAATGTTGCATCACTTGGATTAACTGCACAGTTGTTGTCAACAAACAATAAAATATTTCAATGTTTTAGGCCCATTTATGCATCATACATGCATTTTTGTTTTCGTAATATTTTATTGGTAAACTTTTAATTTTCTTAACCCCTCAGCAACGTAAGCAAGTATACTCGTTAAAATAACGATAGCAGTCAAGTACAATAAGCGTGTTTACTCGTCAACGCATGTGTCTCCATAGAAAAACCGTAATAACTCCGTTATTGTTTTAGTTACATCCGTAAAATAAAAAGTGAAAGGTCGATAGTGAATCATGCTGCACATCTCTATTCAAGTTGTCCATAGAAATACCTAAAAAGAACATTCTGTCAGACGCGCAGTCTGACAGATAATTTATCCCGCCAAATTTCCCACGGCGGGTCGCCCGCTCCCGACATTGTTAATTTTTATTAAACATTTTTATATGAAATGATTGAAAAGTGAGGTGACAAAAATGTTTATTAACACATTTATACAATAGAATAAGTATTGTTGTTTACATAATCTGTGATTTTAGTACCGTTTTTACATAAATACATCACGTGAGTCATTTTGACATTTTTTTAATGTTTGCATTCTAAATTTTAATATTTACAAATATTAATATTTATTTATTTTGTGTTCCGTATCGATGCCTGGAATCCATTATGAGAGAGAGCCCTTTCTTTCTCTTTCGCCCTTTTAGTTTCCGTTTCACGCGTGTTTATTCCTTATATTTGCCCCTTTTTTATTCGACTTGCCACATTTTCTCTCTGCTGGCAACACTAGTGACGCGCATCTCAGATCACGTGATGTTATTGTTTGACATATGACGCCGTTTTTTCGCGCCGAAAGCAGTTTTCGTGTTTCGCTGTACTTAAAAAACCAATTTTGAGTCGAAAATCGAAGTTTATTCCCTGCTCTTCCAGTTTAAACATTAAATATACCGTGATAGATAGTTTTCTGAGAAATTGACTAATTGTTTAGTGTGTTTTTTGTGTTGTTTGCGTGTTTAAACTGTGCATGAAAATGAGTGATATCGACAATAAAGACGCTTCGCCGGTCGGAAACAATGATCAAGCGCGAGTTTCTCGGAAACGCCGATGCCGCGCGAAAGCTCTGGATCCGACACTTCGGAAGAAATGCGTTACTATCGGGATCCTCGGGTGGACATCCTGATGCAACAGATGTCGGCCATGACAGACGTTTTATCCGGGAATCGGGTAGAGTTCGCGGAGAAAACGGTCTCGGACAAAGAAGACTCCGCGGGAGAGATGCGGCAAGAGGTAGAATCGGGGTTTTTAGAGATGCCCGCCAGCCTAGCCGCTCAGAAAAACGTTTTGGAGTTCTGCAATCCAAGCACCTTGGTGAAGGAATCGCCG
The DNA here is from genome assembly GCA_917880885.1 of Limnephilus marmoratus. Taxonomy (NCBI): domain Eukaryota; kingdom Metazoa; phylum Arthropoda; class Insecta; order Trichoptera; family Limnephilidae; genus Limnephilus; species Limnephilus marmoratus. The sequence goes on along the minus strand of OU862910.1, from coordinate 16,850,641 downwards.
ATTCCGAAGGCGGACGCAAGAAGAGTCGCAGTTATCTCGGCTCTTCAGCGTTTTGGCTCGGAGGAATGGTCGCGTGTTCGCTATGCCGAAACACAGAAAGTGTACACCGCTACGCCCGCCTTCGTAGAGCTGGAGGTAAACGAAGAACTGAGGAGGTTCGATAAGAACAACTCCTTCGCGCCAGCCCTGGACCGTTCCCTGGGAGCCCTCTCCAATGCAGTGCTATCCCAAACAGAGTCGGTCAGAGGAAACATGCAGGCACTGGTGAACTGGGCATCCGAACCAGGCACCTGCTTGACCCCTGCGACTCTGTTTGACAAGATTCAGGGGATGTTTGCCAAGGAATCAACCTATAGTAAGACCACAGACGACGTCCTACAGATTTTATGCGGAAGGCGAACGGAATGCTTACAAAGTAGGCGAAAGGCCCTGCTAGAGGGAGTAAGGGACCCGTACATTAAGGAAGGCCTTGCCAGGATTCCTCCAAGCGCCAGTCACCTCTTTAATAAAGAGGAACTGGCAGGCTATATCGTGGCAAACGGGGGACGAGACAAGATATTCGGTGGTGCATCCTCGTCCTATATCCCCCGTCAACCTCAACCCTCTACCTCACAAGCAGCAAGACCGGTGATAGAGGCTCCACCCTCCCGACCTAGGAAGCCCTTTCGGCCTGCCCCTAGGCCGGAGAAAGATAGGACGTACAGGCAGCCCGCCAAAAAGCCAGAGCCCTCTCGCAAGGCGGCCAGCGATCGGGGTAGGAGGCGATGGAGGTGACTGGAGGCCGGAGCCATTCTGGGGAGGACGCCTAAAGGCGTATCAGGAAGTGTGGAGGGAGCTGGGAGCATCACCGCTAATCCTGAACATTCTAAAAGGAGCACGGATACACTTCATATCAAAACCTCCTCTGGCGCTCCCATCGGCCGAGCTGAAGCAGAATTTCAGGACAAGGTTGTCTCCAGGCATGACCGCACACATCGAAACGATGAAAGCATCAAAAATCCTGGAGGCAGCAGACGACTCCCCAAGCTTCCTGTCAGGTCTGTTCCTTACCTCCAAATCAGACCACACCCTCAGGCCCATCTTCAATCTGAAGGCCTTGAACGTCTTCATAGACTCAAAGCCCTTCAGACTCTTCAGTCATTTTCGGGTCCCGGAATTCCTCCAACCCGACGACTGGCTGATAAAAGTCGACCTCTCCCAGGCTTACTTCCACGCGCCGATCGCAAGATCACACCGGAAGTTCCTGCGCCTCGTGTACAACGGAGAGCTCCTTCAGATGACATGTCTGCCCTTCGGCCTGTCATCAGCGCCAAGGATCTTCTTGCTGCTCTCAAACTGGGTAGCGGAACTACTAAGGAAAAAGGGACTCAGGATTGTAGTCTACCTAGACGACTTCTTAGTAGCAAACCAGTCCAGAAATCTTCTCACCTCCCAAGCCGCTGCTATAGTGCACACACTTCAACAGCTAGGCTGGTGCATAAACCCGGACAAGTGTGTCCTGACACCCACCCAGAAGTTGGAGTTCCTGGGTATAACATGGGACACGAGAGCAGATCAAAAGTCTCTCTCCGACCGCAAGTGCGCTGGTCTACGCCAAGCCTTGCAGGTTCCCTTGGAAGTCGGCAGTTGCTCTCCCAGGCAGGCTCTCGGTCTACTGGGAAGACTCAACTTTGCAAATTTTGTGAACCCTCGTGGTCGCTTGCATTGCCGCAGACTACAGAGGTTCAGCCGCCGCATACAGCACCTGAAACCATCGCGGCCCGTTGCTCTGCCCAACGCAGCACGGCAGGACATACAGTGGTGGCTAGCAGCCATTGGAAGGACAAGCCCCATTCAACCTCTCCCTTTCCATCACTTCCTGACAACAGACGCAGCGGACACAGGATGGGGCGGACAAATAGACGACACCACAGTTGCGGGCCAATGGACAGGGGAACAGGCACTATGGCACTCAAACCGGAAGGAAGCATACGCCGTGTTAGAGGTCATCAAAGATCAAGCTCATGCCCTGGCAGGGACGAATGTCTTATTGCAGACAGACAACAAGACAGTAGTGGCTTATGTCAACAAGGAAGGGGGTACAAAATCGTTAGCCCTTTTGGAAACAACGCGGGAGCTACTGGATTTCGTAGACCAGATGGAGATATCTCTGACAGCCCAATACATTCCAGGAAGATACAACGGAATTGCGGACCGTCTCTCTCGGGGCGCACCGCTCCCAGAGTGGCATCTACTAAGTCCGGCAACGAAGGAGATATTCAAAAAATGGGGTCGCCCTCAAATAGACCTGTTCGCTTCAGCCACTGCTCACGTGGTACCAACATACGTCTCCAGAGACTCAAGCGACTGCTTAGCCTGCTTTCCCAACGCGTTCAGTCAACCTTGGGATTACAATCTAGCTTGGGTATTCCCTCCGCCAAACCTCGTTACGAGAGTGCTCACCCACCTAAATCAGGCAAAGGGCATGTTCCTTCTAGTCGTCCCAAAATGGGAGAAGACTTTCTGGAGAAGCGACCTAAAACAGCGAACAGACGAACCTCCCATACGCCTGCGCAGCCTAGAGGGAGTCCTCATAGACACATCGACAGGACTACCCCCTCCCAGGATTCAGGATCTGGAACTAGAGGTCTGGAGAATTGCGGGTGGGAACAAGCCCTGACAACATGGAGTCAGGAAGAACGCCAACTCCTCAAGTCATCCTGGAGAGAGTCTACACTGAAGACCTACAAACCTGCATGGGATAGGTGGCGTAAATGGGGCACTCAAAACGGTGTGGACGTCAACAATCCCCCACCAACTACGGTCGCCAGGTATCTAGCCCAACTATTTGTTCAAGGAGGCCTAGCCCCAGGGACCATTCAGGTCCACAAGTCAGCCATTGTTACCTTCTGCGGTCCGGCTCAGAATGCAAGAAAAATCAGCTCTGATTTCTTGGTGAGACACGTTCTCAAGGCAATCTCAATGGCAAGGAGGACCAAGGAGAAAGCCCCTATCTGGGATCCCAGACAAGTAATAGACTGGCTGGTCAAGAATTCCCCCGCAGAAGACTCGCTGTTTGAAGCGTCACGGAGGGCAGCAATACTCCTCGTCCTGGCGTCAGGCAGGAGAGTTCATGATTTGACACTGCTCAGAATCACCCCGGAACATTTCATCGACAAGAGGAACTCTATTACCCTGTGGCCAATTTTTGGGGCAAAAACCGACACAGCCAACCACAAACAATCAGGTTGGAAACTGACGGGCTCACAAAAAGATAACATCAACCTCCTTAAATGGTTGAGAAAAGTCGTTGCCCTCTCTACAGCCAGAAGAGGTCCACTACTAAAGAACCTATTTGTGACCACATCAGGAGAAGCAAAACCGGCAACGCAAACAATAATAGGGGGATGGATCAAATCAGTCCTCAGAGAAGCTGGAGTCCACGCAACACCGGGAAGTGTACGCTCGGCTGTAGCCTCCTTAAACTGGTTGGAAGACTACCCCATAGAGGAGATTCTTGCTAGAGGGAATTGGAAGTCCGAGCACACCTTCCGGAAGTTCTACCAGAAGGAGATAGCGCACTCCAGAAGCGAGCACCTCCAGCACTCAATGGCTCCATTCTTTACTCCAGTGTAAATAGCATCACATATAACGCTAAGTTTTCAGATCACCAGGTGAGAGCAAACACATCTCATAATGGATTCCAGGCATCGATACGGAACACAAAATAGAATAATTTTACCTACCAATAAAATTTATATTTTGTTTCCATCGATGCCTGGAATCCAGGTAATCCCTACCTGGTGCATTACGAGTCATATGACAAACAATAACATCACGTGATCTGAGATGCGCGTCACTAGTGTTGCCAGCAGAGAGAAAATGTGGCAAGTCGAATAAAAAAGGGGCAAATATAGGGAATAAACACGCGCGAAACGGAAACTAAAAGGGCGAAAGAGAAAGAAAGGGCTCTCTCTCATAATGGATTCCAGGCATCGATGGAAACAAAATATAAATTTTATTGGTAGGTAAAATTATTCTATAATATAATAATTCGAAAGCTTATTTTGTAACCTGTCTAAAACAGTTATTACTATTCGGCTACGTTCAGAAATGTTTCATTTATAGAGCATTAATTGTGAAACGGTAATAACACAAAGTTTTCGTAAAATGTCATTTCGTTTAAGACATTTAACCACTCATCTGCCGCTCGTGCGCCGGCGTGTCCTGATTTTGACACGCTATTTTGACCCTTATGTATAAAGAAAGTGTATGAAGAACACGGTCAGAATCGCTTGCTCTATTATCGCTCTTTACCATAGAGAAAACCGCAATTCGCTTGGTGACTCCATATAATTTATATTAATGATTTACCGGAGCGCGGGAACGTGCGCAGTTCTTGCGCATGCGCGGGAAAAATTCTTTGGTCTTCAACTTTGACCTTTCTATGTACGAAATTTCTCAAGAACGCTGTCAGAATCGCCGGACATTGGGTGTCATGGCTGCCGCTTTTTGCGAACGCTAATTGGTTACAACCAACCCCATTTACTCGCGGCATTCGACGAGTTAAAGTGCAAATTGGCGATTTTCTGAGGGGTTAAATTATCTAGGCTTTTGCGATTTGCCAATGATAAATGAATGGCTATGTCAGTTCTATCACTGTTGACGCAAAACAACATGGAGATCCTCTCTTTCGATCCTTTACCACCGAGGCAGGACTCGCCCTCTAATGTCAAAGTGTCTTTATAGTTTTTGAAGATTGTTCATATTTTCAAAAAACGATTGATTGAGTAAATAATATGTATAACATCAATTTGTACAGTGCAGTTTTGTGCTACTTCACTTCAAGTGTGCTAAAACAAGCAATACAAAAACTGCAGGCATTAAACGATTTGTAATCTATTTTTGCGAGTTTTGCACAAAATTAATTCGGGACTGGAATAAATAAAATGCTGAAAAACGATTATCCGAGGAATGATCGATCGAGATTGAAATTCAGTCACTTTTTGATTCTATTCTAAAAAAAAATTAAATAGTCATGTCTTTCACATTGAAAAAATTACCCGTCTGTGTAAAACGATTAATTAAACTAAAAAGAGCAAAAATTGAGATTATCCTTATTGATAAATTATAGGCAGAGAATGTATCTTTCTAATGTAATACCAGTTTTTTGTGGTAAATGTATTAAATATCCTAATTTAGTGCATTTAATTTTGAAAGTCCGCGAACCCAAATTCTATAAAATAACTTTTCGTCCAAAACTTTTGAACAGTTGTTTACAATTAAAAATTGAGTCTTCTAATATATATTTGTACCTGTGATCATCAAGTAGGCTATAGACAACATATTGACTGCATAGAAAAGAGATAGTTGATACGTACTTGGAATGTTTGTGGTGCGAGAGGTGTGAGGGGTGTGAGGGATGCGAGTGGTGGCGCTGGTGAAGGGGCGAGGGGGAGCGGCTGTCCTTGTCCTTCTCGTCCGAGTTGTCGTCTTCCCCGGGCACGTGATTCAGGGCCGTCACTATATCTGCCAGGGCCACGTTCGGGTCTAACTCTGTTGTGTCGGTGGTTCTGCTCTCCATTACCTAAACAATGAGACATATTTGTACAACTACTGCAGTAAATAAACAATTTATTTATAATATAGCTTAAGTTGCCACCTGAATACATTTAAAAATAGTATCACCTAGTTTAGTTAATCTAACCCAAATGTGTCAACTACGAAGGCTTTCCGTAAAATAAGGTCTCCAAGGTGCTGCAATTACAGAGCGTAACTCACACCTGGCGGGTGCGGCATGTGGAAGCTCCATCGTGAACGGCTGCCACGCCGAGACTAAGCGTCACAGAGGGTGCAACATGGTGGGGATTTGGCAAGGGGAAACCAGACTACAGGCCAATGTTGAAGGATTGAGCGTAAAATTGTTCCTCGCGACCGCAGCACCTTGGAGACCTTATTTTACAGACAGCCCTCGTATATAATATAGAGTATGCTGAAGTAGACATTTAGGTCGGTCATTTGTAAGGATGTCCTGCTATTGCTAAAAAAATATGCAGCAATCATTGTTCAGCTAATTATAATGTATTACTTATGTCCAGGGCCCGGATTAATATGTAAATACATATTTTTAATTTACACGATTTTCGGTCTTGTATGTGTTCTCTGCCTAGATTATCATACATAGATTGTGAAAAACTATTTTTTATATATTACGGTTAAGTCCATATTTTACAAAAAATATCACAATCATCCATATTTTCGATTTTTATATCATAAAACATGAGTTAGTTCACAAAAATTGATATAATTTTACGTGTTTGCATTCTCGCCACCACACGGCCGCGCGTGTTTCATTTCTCTTGCATATTATTCGTCGTAATTTGATTTTTGATTATCTTCCTCTACTTGCTTGCGCGTCTTTTTATTTTTACGTACTTAAGTCATCTACTACTACTGCCTAGGTACCTATCAGTTTAATTTCAAAATGCCCAAGGATAAACAACCTTTGCTTATCAAGTAAAGTATATTTTAGACAAATTAATAAAGTTCTGAGCGGAAGCTTTGAGAGTACTGCAGACGTGCCTACACAATTTCGGAACTAGGTGTCTTTAAGTACGCTCCCATTACAACATGTGTCGTGGAAAGATCTTTCAGCCAATATAAGGCTGTATTTAGATCAAATCGAAAAAGTTTTAATTTCGATAATTTAAAAAAGCATGTGTAAAGCAATTTAATAAGACAGATTTAGAGGAAGATGAATAAAACTTAATTTTTTTATTTGAATTACCTGAACATTTCGCTATCTTTTTATATTTTTTTAATGTAACTGTTACTGCATAGTAATTTTTCACAATAAACATTGTTTAATATAAAAGATATTGTTATTTCATACTCCATATTTTACATTTTTTATTCCATATTATATGTACATATTTTGAATTTTTTACTACATATTTATCCGAGCCCTACTTATGTCTGTTGCCTCTTTTTGTATCATTTGACATTTGAGTGGGTTTTTAGATAATTTTAGTCAGATATTTTGTATCCTTTGGCCGAGTAGGTTTTTGTAATTTTGTGTACATACCTATTTGTATATTAACTGACTGTTTATAATTGGATTGTTTTAATGTAAGTGATATAATAGTACAAATAAATAAATTTATTTAACGTAAATACCGCACAAGAGTTCCAACTGCTCCCTACTAACCAGTCCTGGATTTGTCAATAGGCCTTGTAGGCCGCGGCCTAGGGGCGGCAGAGTTCAGGGGGCGGCGCTCGCTCGCTTTGGTAAGCCGTTAAGTTTGTGTATGATTATAAAAAAAGTCACTGTGGATAGCTAGAGTTTTCTGACTGTAAACCTTTAGACGCCCAGTGGTCCCGTATGGGACCGCGGATTTGTATCGTTCAATGCCCAACCGTCCAATATGGGATGTGTGATTTTAGTGCGAATATTTCACAAAAATCTTAGGCAGTTGTCTATCTTTATTGCACGCGGCGAACGAGCGTTTAACGGGGGAAATAGGTGTAGGACGGCGTATTTTTAGTGATTTTCATTAAATTTTTTAAGACAAGGAATGTATATATATTTTATTTATACTTTGGGGTCATTTTACACATACATTCAACAGTATATTCTAAAATTTTCCTCAAAAAAATAACGGAGATATCAGCTGCCGCGCATTGTAAGTCGCCATCCGGCTGGACAATTTGTGTAACTCCTGGAGGTCACAATTTTCATCCGAACTCAATTTTTCAAAAGAATTCCCCTTTTTTCATAAGTGTTTCTTCTATTTGAACCTCCTCCTTACAAAAAAATCGAAGAAAATAGTGAAAACAAAGATATTGATTTAACAATGAATCTATTTTATAGATGATTTAGACAAATAAAAAATCCCGTAAAAAAATTGTAAATCTTGTTTTATGTTACTTTTACTTTGAGAATAATTCATTGGTTTATTTTTACCTACTTAACCTATTTTTGAATATTTATTTTTAAAATTGTGTGTCACCAGCTGCAGGCAGCCTATATTAAGATAGGTGGCAATTTCTAAGAAGAAGGAGGGGGGCGGCGCAAATGAAGTGGCCTATACTAATGAAAAGTGTAAATACGGCCCTGCTACTAACCAGAGCCAGTGGGACTATGGCATCTCCAATTTGGGTAGGTTGTAAGGTTGGAGGGAGTGGGGAGGGAAGGAGATGGGAAATTCTAATCACCAAAAAAGTTAAAACCGTTAAAGAAAAGTTACCTCTTCTCCCTTGTGTGTCTTGAGAACATATGTCTTACTGCAAGAGAGAAGATCTAGTTCTGATTTCTTGATGAGTTCGAGCTGGTGCTTCACTTCCTGGTCTCTCCACTGAGCCAGCTCTTGGCTAGCTAACTCTTCAGCTGATAAGCGAACCTGGAAATAAGCAAACAACACAATCATTCACTTTCTATTTTGGGCATCTATCTAACAATAATTTTGGACTTCCATCTTGAAAATTTAAAAATCAATTATAAATACAAAAGAATTATTTTTTGAACAATCTATTATTTACTAGCTGGTTCCCGGCAGCGTTGCTATGCCATTTAATAAAGAAATTGTTTCTCCATGCGTGTCCTTTCCCATTCATCCCGTTCCCGTTCCCCTTCATCTCCCGCGTCCCCTTCCCCTCTTGCGTTCACACTCCGTCTCCTCCACCTTTCCTCTCCCCACTCCACTCTCCCCCCCCCTCCCGCATTCCATACATTCAGTTCCGGTACATTCAGTTTTCAAACAGCTCGCGTGCCACCTATTGTAATTTTTTTTATACAAATTTCATAATGCCGGAGCTCACCAGTAGTTTTATACAAACCTTGTCCTGATAATAACGAACACACAAAAAAAAAGAATTATCCGATTTGATGCAGTCATTCGGAAGTTATGCGAGTACATACATTTCGGCAATTCATTTTTATTTATATAGATTCTTCTTACAATTCCTTTTGGATAACTAAATAATTAAACGTATAGTTGGTTGTCTGTGATTTGAATGTTCCCACTTAATGAAACAAAATTTGCTCTGTAATTTAAAAAAATGGAACTGGTGCTTGTGTGAAGGCAAGCAATAAAGTAGGTACCTACCCACAATCAGAAAATTATTTAATTAATAATTCTATATTTGAAATGTGTATTGTTTTGTTTAAATTTTTTACAGATGATTTTTCAGGTTTACTAACGGTGTTCATTCGAAAGGTAAATTTTTAACATCCATATAATAAAATTATAAGGAAAATTGAGCGATCGCTTACCATAATGTGGCAAATTTATCCACCTTTCGTAAAACGTAATTTTTTTTTAAACCATCTCGCGATCTACATTTTGCATTAGTGGAGACTGTCCCATTCTATAAATAAATGTCTCAAATTCACTTCCTGTGGCCGATTCTCTATATGCATCTAAATTCCAATATTGTTTATTCTCAAGTTAACAAAAGTTTGTTCGCGAAAGTGCACTTGATAAAATGGAGTGAGTGTTAGTTTTATTCAATTTTTATTACATATTTATAACAGTATATTCGTAATTGAATTATCAATTTAACATGTTTTCAACTCATGTTAATAAAAAAATTGTGACTGTTTTCCTTGCGTGAATTTGCCGTGTCATGTCTTTTACATTGTAAAAAATAGGCTTTGTGAAAAATTATTAATTGAAAGCAAGAATCGAGATTATTCTTATTGATAACAGAGAATGTATCTTTCTAATGTAATACCAATTTTTTGTGGTAAATAGATTCAATTTTCTAATTTAATGCATTCAATTTTGACAGTTCGCGAACCCAAATTCAACAAAAAAAATTTCATACACAACTTTCGAACAGCTGATTACAATTTATTAAAAATTGAGTCTTCTAATATATATATATTTGTCTGTGATTATCAAGTAGGCTATAGACAACACATAGATATATAAAATAATATCCAATGTTGACCTGAATAAGAACCACAAACTGCAATTTCAAAGGAACTAAGATGCAGAATTCATGCCTTTATAAAGTTTAAGATATTTTAATAATTTTTTCATAAACCTAAAAATATGGTATAAACAGTAAAATTTAGGTGGATAATTGACTATGTAGCACCACAATCAGTGTATATGCCTCCTTATTAAAATTCAGAGACATGATTTTTTTTTTATGAGTTTGGGAAATTTCTAAATCAAAAGCTCGAAAATCATGGTCGCTCGACTCGTATTTCAATTATTAAGGTTAAATAAACGTCATGTACGTTGTAATATACGCATTCACAGATGTCGCCAATTAAATTATTTTAGGTTTTTAATACTTTTTGCATGTTACACTTTAAAATATTAAGGTAAACTAATTGTTTGCGCCCGTACATATCTAATATGAATAATAAATAAATAGTTTTGTCCATAAACAAACTCAAATCTTTCAAGAACGGCTGACAAATAAAAAATTGGATTGAGTCACCGAAACAAAATTGGATTTGTCAGCCTTTCTTGAAAGATTTGGGTGTGTTTATGCACTAAACTATTTATTCTAGTTCATATTGAATATGTACAGGTGCAAACAATTAATTCGTCTAAATATTTAAAGCACAACGTGCAAATAGTGTTAAAAACCTAAAATAATTTAATTGACGCCATCTGTGAATGCGCAGATTATAACATACGTTACGTTTAACCTTAACGCAAACGCTCAAATGTATAATAGTAGTAATGGTTTTTGAAAGGCAATGAATGATATGTGATCCTGAGGTAAATACTTTATAAATACACACTTTCAGCAGTATTGCGCTAATAATATAAATAATTAGTATAATAACTTACCAATTGTTTGGGTGTAATAGAATGGTTACAGATCTTCTCCCACAGGGAAAGGTTTTTCCTGTCTTTCAAATTAAACATCAGCGATCGGTATTTAGCTTTGTATTTGATGCCAACATCCCTGAAGAGATCATGCAGCTCAAGTTCAGTGTCCACGGCATACTTATGAATCTCACTCGACGTGAATTTGACGTCTTTAGTTTCAGACATTCTCAGGCTGAGTTGTTCTTGGAGAGTTTTTCTCACGTTTTCTCGTATAGGTTCTATGCTGTTCATTCTTGGTCTACCTTCCTCTCGCTTGTGATAAGTCGGGGTGGTGGGAGATTTCAGCGAAGGTTGCTACGGAAGATAATTCATCATAACTAACCATTCATTCAAATGTTATATCAAACTTAAGGTAAGGGCTTTCTCAAAAAAAAAAAAAACTTTATATTATGGCAGATGAACTATGGAGGGAAAATAAAAGGTTTTGTGATGATCGTGAGTAATAATAAATCCACAACATTCATGCAACAGAATCATATGAAAAAGAAAAATTGTCAAGTTCCTTTATTAAATGGATGTTGAAAGCAAACTTGAATCACAAATAATAAAGAAAATGATTACCTTTTGCGATGTTGGAGTTTTGGGTGTCGGGGGTGATTTAAGTCCAGGCTTTACAGTCAGCTGCTTTGGAATTTGCAGTTTGGGGGTAGGTGGTTTGGGGGTAGTTGATTTGGGGGTAGGTGGTTTGGGCGTAGTTGGTTTGGGTGTGACCTGCTCTTTAGGAGAAGTGATCTTCAGTGTGAGCGTTTTAGGGGTAATGGGCTTTGCAGGGACTACTTTGAGGGCAGGTGTCTTAGGGGTCAAAGGTTTATTGGGCTGAGCTTGGTTCCTATTGGCCGGGTTCCCTTTGGGCGGTTGCATCAATATGATCTGCTTGTCTTGATTGACCTTTAAAACGGATTGCACCTTTTGAGTGTTAATTTTAGTGCGTTCTTTATTAATGTTAATGGATGGTCTGTTCATAGTTCCGGGTTGAACAACTTCAAAAGTGGGATTATCCTGGAGCCACACTTTTAGATTTGCAGCTGTGGGGGCACTCGGGCCTGCAAGGCATCTCCCCGTTTCTCTTTCATACACAATTACCTGAAACACGACAAAATAATTATTATAAGCAGATGCCATAAGAGATTTGAGGTATAAATAAAAATAAAATGTTGAAAGTAAAATAACGAGTATAACTAACCCTTGTTGTATCGGGATTATTTTTTAAAGGCATATTTTTAACAGGGTGGACTTTAGGTGCAGGGGGCTGGTTGGTAACATTGAAAGATTCCTGCGCGTGCTTTAGGATGCAGGCGTCGCTGCAGTAGATACTGCTAGCTCTGGCAGCCTTCTTACACACTATGCAGCTGTTGCCTGCCTGCTTATTAGCCATGCTCGGCAAATGTAAATATGTATCATTGTCCGTAGCTTCAAATTTATTGTCTGTTGACATACGTGGTGAATTCGGCTGGAGTGGAAAGAAAAACAAACCTTAGTACAATGTTATCGATTGTCATTTTTATTTTAGTATATTTATAAATGCGTCGTACAGGACAGTAGCTTTAATGCCATAGCTTTCTATTAATCCTCGCCTCAATTTAATAAAAATAAAGGAAAAATAATGAACACAGTATCTTGTTATCATCAGGTTTTATTATTGTATGCTTACTCAAATGTGGATCTTAATCATAAGGAAGTGAGTTTGCAGCGCCCTATTTTGATTAAATGCCTTTGATATCATTTCCAAGTGAAATTCTCAGCACGGAAGATCCCAGTGAGGATATCATTATCTCAACTTGTTATAACAATTAAAGATAATAAAACATTTATTTTATTATTATATTTTAGGCAAGGAAAAGTGTATTACTTTCGAGAGTCAAAAATAAATAAAACATTCAGAGAGTAAATAAGCATCCATGAAACCATATTCAAATATTTGTATTTTCAAAGAGAGGTATCGAAGGACAATAAAAAAACGAATTAGTTTCAAAAACAATTTTATTAAAACACAAATATAAATCATAACGGTAAAAAGGATTGTATCGGTTTTGTATACAATACACACCTTCATAGATTTCTTTTTTAAACAGTTGGGGCAGCGCCATTCCACCCCCTTTTCTTCCATCTCCTGTCCCATGACCTTGGTGATGTTGACACACTTGCCGTGGAACCAGTCCTCGCACAGGTCACAGCAGATCATGAAGCGGTTGTTGTGAGGCTGCTTGCAAATGCACCATAGCCTGGCAGGGAGTAACCAACACACTTCAGTCAAATCATTTACAGGAGGTGACAGGTTCTATTGATGCATTGCCCAGAGGGATCTCATCAATAAATAAAGGAAACATTACAAAAATATTGAGGAAATATTATGAAAATTCTGTAAGAAATAAGCTACTTTCTAGTGTGATTTTTATATTTAACACTTTATTTTATTATCATCCATCACAGGTTTTTTTAACTTTTAAATAAATTATGGCTAACAAATAAATGACAATAAAAAGTGTGTGCGTAATAAATATAAATAAATCCATTAACTTGAAAAATAAATTAATTTGTATTAATAGTATATAAAATAAAGTTTTTCACCTCAATCAAATAAAAGTACAAGACATCTAAGCTACTAGATAGTCTAGTTCAACAGTTAAATGCAGTTTGACAAATCTTAAAAAATAGTATTATTGATAAAAATAGTGAATAAGCAACTGTTATTAGAACACACACCTGTCAGGATCATCCTCCGAATTCCAACTTTCATCAGATTCGGCATTTTCATCGTCATCACCATCAGGTTTCTTGGGGGGGATAGTCGGCTGCTCCGGGGCCTTGTGGATAACCTTCTTGTTGCTGGGAGTCAGTGCCTTAGGCACAGGGGACTGCACTACGGGGGTGGGGACTTTGACAACCGGGGGAGGAACGGCAACAGGAATGGAGTCCACCACTGCATTGAGTAAGCTTTTCCTTTTGGAGGAGCGTGTGGCAGGAGCCTCGATAGGAGGCAACGTGATAACCCGCCCGTTACTTCTTACTATTTGAATTGGCTTGGGCGGAGGGGCAGAAACCGTTTGCTTTTCCGCAAGATGCATCATGCTATGATTAAGATTCTCCATTTTGGGAAGGTTTTGGTTTAATAAGTTGACCAACTGCATTTCTTTGGGGGCTTCATTGACTTTTCCCAAGACTTGTTTATCAATCACCTCCTGCAAGTTTTCAGAGCTCTCCACCAGCTGAGCCACGTGCATCAAGAGATCTTCCGTGAGCCCCTCTTCTTCAGGGTGAATGCCCCCCAGGAGGTCCAGGCTCGGAGACAGGGGGGCGCCGAGGTGAGAACTGCTGAGGGACGTGGGACTCATCAGTATATTGTTGGTGCCGAGAGGTTCGTGTTTCCCTGTCATAGAGCCTAGGTCGCCCATGTTAGAGGGTAATATTCCTAAATGTTGCTCTTGATAGAGATGTGCCAAGTTGGCATCCCCCAGTGGACCCATGTCGCTAGAATCTACGCTGGATTTGTTGGCTAGATGTTGATTAATGTCTCTTAAGTTTTTATTGATCGTCTTATTTGAATAAGTTTTTGTTTCGGACTTCATTATTTTATTTTTGGAGAAATCACTACTTTTGTCAGGCGTGGCAGAAATAGCTGGAGAACCAGCGAAGAACTCTTTGTTTGACTTTTTAATGACAATATTGGTGGGAGTGTCGGGAGCTTTGGGAGACTGTTTGGCATCTGTAGAAATTCTACGGATAATATCAGGAGTGGAGAACAGAGAGGTCATGTCATTTAACAAAGCGGTCATGTGCGCCGGTGGTTTCTTTTCTTTTTTAGGAACAATCTTGACAAGCTTTGGTGGTTCAGGTTTAGGCGGTTCTTTCGCTTCCCCTTCAGCCAGAACCTTTCCGTCGCTGTATGGGTGAGTGTGTGTGAGAGAGGCATCATTCTTAGGGGAAATAGTTTTCTTTAATTTCTTGGTCACAATATGGCGGACATTGTTTGTTTTAGAGAAACTTTTAACTTTGTAGGTTTTAGCGTGTTTATACTGCGGAGGGACTTCATTATGGGACTGATGAATTTGAGGAATATTTCTTTTTGTTTCAATTTTTTTAGTCAAGAGATTTTTGACAGTTTTATTAATTGTTTTTGGTTTATTGGGTTTTAGCGGTGTTTTCCTAGAGCGACTGTGATAGTCGGAATCAGAGTCCCGGTCATCGTGCAAACTTTCACTGGAGCTTTCCGACGTCTTTTCAACGACATTATTTATTTTAACTTCCTGTTTGAGCTTATCAGCATGCTCAGGTCCAACAACGCTGACGACTGTTTTGTTGTTTAAATTGAGCAGATTATGGTTGCCCTTCTGGGAGTCCACTATCTTCTTCAGGATATCCGTCCTTCTTAGTATTATTTGGGCATCGGCAGTGTTGAGATTGATGAATTTCTTATCCTTGGGTATGATTTTATTTTCTATGATAGTAATCTTCTTAGAGGAAGGTATTTCTGCTTTGTGTTCCTTGATGGGTTCCTGATAGTGGTCCGGGGAGGTGTGTGGAGTGTAGCAGTGATCATTTTGGAAACCAATCATGAAATACTCCCTTGAGTCCAAAATATACGATTCATCTAGGGCACCTGCAAATTGGAACATTATGTAAGAATTTCATCATCAAAATTAAGTTAACTAATTAATTTAATTAATTTCTATTAACTAAGTTAATAGAAAAGTACATAACCAGGCGAGTATCAGACATTTTTAAATGAATCGGATATACTTTTGAGACGATCGTTAGATTATGTGAACATTCAGTTGGATAACAAATTAAATAAAGTTTGTCAAATGTTTTAACCGTCTAAAATAAATGATACAAAGAGTAGTGAACGGTCCCATGGGCAAGCCAAATCAGGAAACACGCCTTTACAAAGATTACACACAATTGTTGGCCAAGGAGGTTAACACAAGAAATTACCATTTCAAAAAAATATGGGTTATTTGCTAGAACATTTTTACTAAGGCCCACCGTCCATTGAAGCACCATTGCACAAGCTAACGGAATTCTGTCGACAGAGTGGAAATTTAGCTCAGCTGCATGAAAGCTTCATGATGCCTGTCATTCTGCGTGCCATATAACTGAGCATATTGCTGCATACACTTGTTGAAAATAATGGCAATCGTTGGACGACATTATCACAAATGAGACAAAATGTACGCTTCTAAAAAGTTGTGTACCCTTGGCGGCACAATACATTTTGAAGTCTCTATGGAGCTATGCCTCCGTGGACAGTGGGCCTAACTGGACAGCAAAAACTAAAAAAAATATTATAAAAATAAGAAAAAGGCGTAAATGGAAATTGAGGATATTTTTGTTTTTTTAAACCGTCTTCAATTTTTCAATAAATAACTTGACAAAAAATAAAATATTTCCATTTATCCCAAGTAGACTAAAACTGTCCTGAAAGTCAAATGGCGATTCGTCGACTTTGTGATATAAGACCAAAACTATACAACCTGTTGATTTACCGGCTTTGTGGGGCACTGGGGGGTTAAGTCACAACAAACTAAGAATACAGCCTATTAAATAATGCAGAACCGATTTTCATTATAAAACTTTAGAGATACAGTAGAACCCCGTTAATTTGAAATCCACGGGACCTCAAAAATAAAATTTCAAATTAACAAATTCCCACGTAATTCGAAATTTTACGAAAAGCATTCGTAAAAAATCGCCGAAAATTGATTTCTTGGGCCGCAAATTTAAATTTGGATAGGTTCATGGGAGTAAATTTGTTATAATACGGTTTATCCAAGTGTAAATCGAAATTTCGAGGCCGAATCCCCTGTCGCGATAGGCTCTCTAAATTCAGATAACTTTTCGAAGTAAATTCGTAAAAATACTGCATAATTTCCACGTAAATCAACTGGCTCTTCAAATTTAGATAATCGAAGTAAATTTGCAAAAATTCGATAAATTTATTCACAAATATAGTGGAGGTAAACCGATTCAGATTTACAAAATAATAATACGAATTAGAATGATGTTAACTGCGTAAATCGACATTTTACGCCGTTTTCAGTCAGTCAAATTCAGATTTATAAAATTATTTGATTTTTTTTGCGAAAAAATCGATGTTTTTTGAATTACGCAAACAATTTTTCATGCGCGACCCAATATAAATTTGGAATTAAAAAATTATTTTGTGTGAAGAAAAATTCTGGGCACTTTTTTGGCAAATATTTTGTATTAGGCGTTTTTCTTAAATTATCAGGGTTCTACTATATAAAGAAATAAGAGCAACTCATTCCACACCAATCATTCAGCGCTGTTTTCAAATGGTCTAATGGATAGTGTTGTTACGGCGTCTTTGGTTACCTTTATGGAATGCATCGCATGTTTCAGGATCGTAGAAAGCGTTGACCGTCAAGTTCACGTGGGGAACATTCTCATCATCTGAGCTGTCGTCACTGGCATCGGCCGGCTTGCCATCTTCATTGATATGCACCAAACTGACCGATGTGTTCTCCCCGCCTTTTTCATCTGAAACACGTCAAATAACAGTTACACTTTGACTTCCCCAAATACGGCAAGTTGGGGCTGATGGAATTGGAAGGGGAAGGAGAATGAGGAAGAAGCAAGGTTTAGGACACTCTGGCTATTTAAATTACATTATCGTTAACTACGGCAGTGAATAGGTCCCCATTGGGTATTTTTGTCATTGCATGACTTACAAATTTATCGTTGTGCGGTTATCTGAATCCAAATAATTTATAAAACATAATATTTTTTATGCAATTTTTAGCGCCAGTTAAACAATTGACACTTAAGGCTTTAATCAAGAAACCATACAAAAAATCTTTTACATTATTGTTGCATAATAGAAACATAACGTCTTTTTATTCAAATATTATTAGAGATACAAAATATATCTACATATATGTTTGATATATCAAAATCCTCACACTTTATTTTATAAACGAAACAAATTGATAATGACAGTAAAAAACAACACTATCAAGGACAGTATCTAATGTGACCATGAAAGTGTTGTTTATATGATCATCAGTGGCAGCTTGTGACTTTTAGGTAAGCTAGATATTTAAACTACTACCTTGATTTTTAAAACAACACTATCAAGGACAATATCTAATGTGACCATGAAAGTGTTGTTTATATGATCATCAGTGGCAGCTTGTGACTTTTAGGTAAGCTAGATATTTAAACTACTACCTTGATTTTTAAAACAACACTATCAAGGACAATATCTAATGTGACCATGAAAGTGTTGTTTATATGATCATCAGTGGCAGCTTGTGACTTTTAGGTAAGCTAGATATTTAAACTACTACCTTGATTTTTAAAACAACACTATCAAGGACAATATCTAATGTGACCATGAAAGTGTTGTTTATATGATCATCAGTGGCAGCTTGTGACTTTTAGGTAAGCTAGATATTTAAACTACTACCTTGATTTTAAAAAAAAAATTGCATTATGGAAGTTGTTGTAGCCGAAAACCTTTTTTTTCTTTAAAAAATTGGTTTTTGTATGAAGATTTTCAGGAAATTACAGTTTGGAAGTCTGATTTCCTGAAAATCTTCGTACAAAAAACTAGTGACTGACCGAAGGTTCGGTTTCGCCAAAAAAATCTAGTTTCGGCATCAGTTTCGGTTTCGGCAAAAAAATCTGCCAAAACCGAAACATTTTTGACATGTTATTTGGCTTATTTTTTACACTTATTCAGAAAGTTAACACATGTTAAATTAAATAAATAAAAAAAAAACAATAATTGAAGGATGTGAAAAAATACATTTTTTTTCTATTACTTCTATAAAACAAACAAAATTTAAAAAAAATAACAAAGCATGTTAGCTTCTTGGAACTTCTCTTTCGGCTGACTTTGGGTGAGTTCGTGGCTCGTTTGTCACCCGCCATCATCAGCAAAATACTCAATTAATTAGGTCCTTCCTTTGTTCCAAGAAGTAGTTAACGTCTTTTGTTATTTTTGATAAATTTTGTTTGTTTTATAGAAGTAATATAAAAAAAAAATTTTTTTTTTCACATACCTCAATAATTGATTTTTTTATTTATTTTATTTAACATGTGTTAACTGTCTGAATAAGTGTAAAAAAAATAAGCCAAATAACAGTAAACAATCGATTTTTAACAGTCTAAAAAAGTTTCGGTTTCGGCCGAAACTGAGACAGATACCGAAGATTCGGTTTCGGTGGAAAGTTCTGTTTCGGTCGAATACTACAAAAAACCTAATTTTCAGCTACGACACCAATTCCATTTTTTTTTAAATATCAGCACTCTAGCAGACCTAAAAGTCACGAGCCGCCACTGATGGCAATTATCATTAGTAATGAGCCATTCGTGTTTGAATTGTTATGGTAAAATACAAAAGCATCAATACTTTTTTTTAAATGGGATTGAAACAAATGACCTCTGCTTCAGAAATCATTTTTCACAGCGAGAAATAAAAATAGGATAATTTGTACAGCACCGTGTTTCTGAAAAATCCTTTCTAGAGCGCTGTACAAATAAGACTTTCTAGGCTCCATCTAATTATGGTAAATAATCCACTATGGTAAATATTTCCCTACCGAGTCCACGCTCAAAACACACTTTAAAAAATTTAAAAATTGTACTAGGTAGATAATGATTTATATTGATTAATATTGCATTTTAATGGTTATTTTTTTAATTTAAAAAATGCGAAATGTCATTTTTCAAGGACCGCCATGTTAATTAAGACGATGAAATACGCACTTTCAAAAGGAAAAATCACTATCTGTCAGTTAGACAATAATAAGTACGAATTGCAATCTTCCGAAATGATAAATAATGCGTATTAATCATTATTTTGTTCGGTTTCATAAACACAAAAATCACGTGGGACGTTTGCCGTTGTAATTAATAACATGGCGTTCCTTTAGAAATGACATTTCGCGTATTTAAAATTAAAAAAATAACCATTAAAACGCAACATTTTTCGATTCCGGTTACTGAATTACTTATTACTAACACATTTACCATCTACCTAGTACATTTTTAAAAAAATTTTAAAGGGTGTTTTGAGCGTGGACTCGATAGGGAAATATTTACCTCCACTATTATTTAATCTAATTATTTATATACAGGACGAGAAGAATATTAGTCGATCACGAACCAGTCCCACACCATTTTACATAGATATCATAATAAATACCCAGAATTACTGGACATGGTTAATATGCACACATTATTTAAAAGACAGTTTGCATCAGCAAAGACAAACAACTACTTCAGTCACCGAAAATGGAAAATAACGCATTTTAAAAGTTATTTCGTTAAAATTAAAATGGCGGCCATTATTTTGAAGTGACCGTTTTTATGATAATTTTCTTCTTTTATTTAACCAAACCAAATTAAATTATGTTTTTAGTTTGGATTAATAAAAAAAAAATTGCCTGGAAAAATCAAATTTTTTATATTATTATGTCTAAATATGGCGGGGACAAAAGATGTCAAACTATATAAACTGTCAAAAGAGCTCCTCTTTTCTGATAAGGTATACATGACCAATGATGACCTTAAATATAATATTTTGTGAAATATATGTATAAATATAACTCATATTATTTATATTACAATTAATTGTTTTTTTTTTTTAATGTATTTTACGAAATAACTATTAAAAATGCATTATTTTCCATTTCCGGTGACTTATAATTGTTCCTCATTGTTATTACCAATTCAAAGTGTTTTTTACATAATTTTGGAAAATATTTATCTTACCAGTTCCGTCTTTACCCAAAGGGGGAGCAGAGCACGAACCCAGGGGCCCCCGGCCTGAGGGAGCCCCGGAATTCATGTGTTCTCTTGTATGTTTTTGGCTTTAAAAAAGGGCCCCAAACTCAGTGCTGGGCCTCCAAACAAAGTGCAGGACCGGCCCTGATGTGCGCCAACTTACCAAAGAGTGTTATTCACAAGAAATTTTTCTCTTTGAAATTCTCTAGCCACTCCCCCGGATATGGAAAACGACGGGCCTCCTCACGGCTTATGACGGCCCTGTCCACCGCACTTTTAATAGACACAGATTATGGAAATAATGTTTCATTTCATTTTAATCATTACAAGACACACTTATTTACATCGGTAGAGATGTTAAAAGATGCACTCAAATTCCGTTTTAATTGAAAGAAAGTTCAAAAAGATCCCATTGCTGCCATTTTGGATTTTTTGTATGAATTGACGTTTGCGAAAGTTTCGCTTCAATCTAAGTATGCATAAATTACATTAACACAAACTAAAACCTAATAACTTATTTTGGGCATGTTATTAGTTGTTTCGTAAACTTTCGAAATCGTTGGGCATGGCTTAATTTGTTATTGTTTCTTGTAGTAATTGTTGAAATGAAAGGTAATTACCACAATCTGTATGTAAAAGTGTGGCAATTAGGTAAATAATCTGTCCAGTAATTCTGAATATTTACCGATATCACCACTAAACTGTTTAATAATTAACAGATGTTTTTAACTTACCAAGCAATGATTGAAATACACTTTTTTCAAAGGAGACTGTACCATCCTTATTCACGAGAACTACCAATTGTTTACCAGGTTTGGAAATATTCCCACTTATGTCAGAGTAATTGGTGATTACTGTATTAGACATTGTTATATCCAGTGGAGAGCAAGACCTGAAAATAAAACAAATTTTTCTATTATTATTTTTCTGTTAGAAGCCCACTTCCGATAACTGTCAAAACTGTTAAGGAAACATTTATTTACAGCCCACGAGAAATACAATTTCATCATTCAAGAAGTATATCGGACATTTCAGGGCGCAGCGAGCTTTTATACAGTATTCAAAATTAGGGTTAACTAGAAGCGGTATTTTTTTTATCGATGCGTAAGATTATGCAGACCATTTAAAAAAAGCGCGGAAATAACGTATAATGTAATGTCAAATTTAGCGGTAACAATATAATACTGATAGTAAAATCGCTACAAGCGCAAGCATAGAATACATTTCAACAAAGTGATGTTTTAATAATGATTAAATTACTTATTTCAGGGCGATAGTGAATTTCCTCAATAATTCTTGTGATGTGCCGCCATTTTGAAATGCACGCAGTAGTAAAAAGTTAATAAAAACGCCATTTTACGGCCGACTTACCTGCGTTTGCTGGGTGAAAATGATTCAATTGATTGCGTTCATGCATTTGCGTATATGTGTGAAATTCTGCCTCAAACGCAGCCGTATTCGGGTATTTAAAAGGATTTATCCACCTGAAAAAAACACGCTAGCGCGAGATCATAGATTACGCAAACAATAATAGAGTAAAATAGAAAATGGCGGAATCAGCTCGACCAACGTGAAGGAATTAATATGTTATGCTAGGTCTACACTACTCGCGAAGTTCCTCGACGAAATATTCGGGAAAGTTGACCGAAGTTCGAAGTACGTTGCTACACTCTCGTTCAACTTCGAGAGAAGCTCATTCGCGCGGTGGTGCCGTCACGGCTCGCACGTAATGGACGCTCAAGTAGCAGCTGCCGTTGCAATGTGCACGCTCGCTTATTATAACTATGTACATATTTATCAAACGAAGAAATATAAAAATAAAAGAAGGAACTACTAACACAACATTTGGGCAAAAAGCTTCTTATATTATGGCATTAAACTCTACAATAAAATACCACTCTCACTCAAAAACCTCAACATTATATTATAACATTTAATTTTCAAATAAAAAGCTGGATACTAAATATAGGGAGATCAGAAATAGAAAATATACTGATATCAAATACAGACTAAAACCAAATCTAGTGAACTGAATTATAAAGAAAACACTATCTTATTTTATTTATAATTATTTAAAAAATATATGCTACATGATATATGTTATGTCTATTTCATGTTAATTTCTTATAATTAAATTATAATATGTAAGTGAAATCCTCAGCATGGGAGATCCGAGTGAGGATATCATTATCTCTACTTGTTACTAAGAAATGAAGACAATAAACCATTATTATTATTATTATTTATTGACGCATCTTTTTTTCTACGGTAGCTCCTGTACATAGCAAAAAGCGAATCCTTCTTTTTCTTTAATTCGTCTACGGGTAATTCTAACATGCCCTGGTCGCAGGAGCAACAGAATTTGCTCCTGCGACCACTGTATTCCACTCATATTCGTGCCGTATGACAATACTAATAAAAATAATTACTAGCGCGCACGTCTATTCACGACGACGTATTGAGGCGAACTGAAGTTAACCGAGTAGTGTAGAAAGGCACTTCGTGTAGGCACTTCGTGCAACCTCGAGTCCTTTGACTCGGGCACAAAAACCGACAAAAACTGGAGGTCGCCCGAGACGAGCCAAGGTTGGACGAAATTAGACGAAGTGCCCCTCCATACTATCGTATTCGGCTAACCTCGTTCAACTTCGCGAGCAGTGTGGAGCTTGAATTATGGTTCATCCACATTTTGCAGAGCGTTATCTATCCTAATATTTAACTGAAGAAATATACCGATTGTGTTGTACATCCTTATTTATCTATTCTGACAACTATGACATTTTCGTCTTGTTCTATGGATATTTTGATGGCTGTCATTTGAGGCTGTTGGCAAATTAGTCAATTGATTTAGTAATAAATTAATATTTATGTAGATTTCAGAATCGCAATCTTCTCGATAATATTATGGAAATTAATCACTCAGCTTTGTGTGATAATTTGGTAGAATGGCTCAGGACCCTGAACCTTGGGACTGCGTACAACACTACAAATGGTATAAAAGTGATAGTGAATGTTGTCAATCGGAATGTTATCTTTTGTGTCGTTTATAATTATTTTGTTTCTCAACTCTTGTTTTGTAGAAATCTTCGATGGAGTGTTGATGGCAGAAGCCCTGACGCAGATCGCGCCAGATTTTTTTACCACCAATTGGAATTCTAAAATCAAGACAGATGTTGGGAGTAACTGGCGACTCAAAGTCAGCAACCTTAAGAAAATAGTAGAACGCATCATAGGTAATTCAACTTTCATTCATGCTTGAGCAGTGCTCCTCATTGCACATTTAGATAACCCTCTTACCGCCATATTACACATTCCGATACTGTTTTTATTTAGTGAATGCATATCTAAACTAGTAGGTACATTCCTTTTTTGGAATAAGCAATTTATTCAATAAATTATTGCTTCTTAGTTGTTGTATTATTTTAACAGTAAATGTTTATGAGATAGGAACTGATAATTTTATGTTAATTTGTTGTGTTTTGTCTACATCTTTGGCCTTGATTATTACCAAGACTTTATATCATAGAAAGTTAGCCAGAATTGATTATCCCTTCTTCAAAAATACAATCTTTCATATTATTTAATTTTCAGATTACTACCAGGATGTATTAAACGTAAGTTTAATAGAATTTCCAAAACCAGATGTCGTCAGGATTGCGGAAAAAGGTGATCTCAATGAGTTGGGACGTCTATTGCAGCTGATCCTAGGTAAAGAAATATTTATTCTGGTAATTGTTCGGAACAAACGTCAACGGTTAATATGCACTTTTTTTTGATAAAACTTTTAGATTCTTCTTAATTACCATAAAAGACAACTATTTGCATTGGGGGAGGTTGAAAATGTTACATTTTTAATTTTATTTACGTAAATTGAAAATTTGCTTTCACACTGTCAAATCACTCTGTTTGCAGTTTTTTTGATAAAACTTTTAAAATTAAGATAATATACACAAACCCGCTACACAAACCCTGCGTAGCCAAACAAACCATTCAAAAACGTAGGCTGTTTTTTAAAGTAAAGATAACATACACAATCCCATTACACAACCGTTGACGTTTGTTCCGAATATTTACCTTTATTCTTTATGTGTATAAGGTGTCCGGGGTAAAGTTTCCTAACTAGTACAAGTAAAAACAATTAATAACTTTATTCGAAATCCCAATGTTCGGTTGATTTCAGGTAAAAAATCTTTGAAGTGTTTGTAAGAAAGAAAAATGTAATTTTGAAAAAGTTTTTTCAATTTTTTTTTACGTCTACTGTCATGTAGAATCACTTTCGTTAGTGCACTATAGTCCTAGGCACCCTGTATAATAAAATCACCCATAAATGTTATAAAAAATACACGTCTATTATTTACATACTCAATGAAATTTAAAAAAAAAAATGTTTATTGGAATGATCTTTATTTATTTACACATTTTTTGGGGCTTTTACATATAAATTGTAATTATACATTATGCATAGTTAATAATAATACATGGTTATTTTATACATAACTGAACTGACTATAACATTTTGTATTTGTTTAATGATAAGTTGAAAATGCCCACTGACTCTGTATAATTATTTCCTCCATTAGTATTCTGGGCAGGGAGGAATATGTATGGTAGTTAGTCCCAGAATTTCTACACTGAAATAAATTCCGACTTCTAATATTACATTCTATCTGAAAGATTATTAATGCAAGGAATTCTGGGCTATCAAATGCATCATTTAGAATTTTATATAGAAATACCAAATCAGTGAAAATTCCTCTGTCTGTCAATTTAAGCCTTTCCACATCATTTAAAAGAGTGTTGAAATTCAACAAATTTGCTGGAATACCCATTTTAAAACTTAGAAAACATGTAAGAATATATTTTGTATTCTTTCAACAGCTTAATTATAATGTGGGTTCCAGACAGGGAGAATGGTCCTCAAGTTGACTTCTAACAAAGGCAAAATATAACATTTGTATGCACTTAATGGTGTTAAAACTTCTAGTTCCTAGTTATAAATCACAACACTTAAGTCATTGTTAGAGATTTCTATGGTTAAAAAATGAAAGCTTTCATTAAAAAAGTTAAGTCTAAAGGCAGAAACATACTTGCGTGTTGTGACTCGCCGGAAGCACATCGGTTTCATACATTTATTATGGTTAGAGACATATTTGTAGGACGACACGCCACGATCTACAAATATGTCTCTAACCATAATAAATGTACGAAACCGATGTGCTTCTGGCGCGTCACGACACGCAGGTGTGTTTCCGCCTTAAGTCTTTGTTATTAATGTTGTAATTAAAGACCACTGGATTTTTTATTTGTGAAAATCTGATTATTTGACATTTGAGTAGTCTATTTTCATTGCACCAAATTATCAATTTGTTGATATTATCCTGAAGAATGTTACAATGGTAAATTCTAAAAAAATTGAGGTCATCAGCAAAAAGTAAGAAAAACACATGAAATATTTTTGAAACATCGTATCATATAAACCGCAGGTTCTCAACCTTATTTTGCCCACTGCCCACTTTGAGAATATATTTTTTTCTAGAGCCCCCTCCAATTTTTTAAAAGTATTATATATTTATTATACTAAATTCATTTATAGCGTCCCGAAATCTTGTCACCGAACGCTTTGAATGGAGTTGGGGAGAAGCAAAAAGAAAGTAGTTCAATAGATAATTTCACGTCAGCTGTTTTTGACTGCCTTTAGGGAACTTGGACGGAATATCAAAAGAAAGTTATTGCACGTTACTTTTCTCGCTTCCGCATAATATCAACTTTGTAATAAAACATAACAAATCAACACTTGCATTCTCTTCATGCGTTTGTTTTAATAATATGACTCATGAAACAGATGAATTATTTATCGGTCTTATTTAATTACTCATTCCTAAGTCTACGGCCAAGTCTGATGGATAATATTTAAAAACTAATTATATACGTGTAAGGATTATATATATTTATTATGTAACAATTTTTAAAAGTAATGTTATGTGTATTGTAAAATGATCTGCAAAACACTCTTAAATTAATAATTTAAGTATGCGGTACTTTCGAATAGTGATAAATTGATCAGATCTGAATAGCCAGATACTTCCCCACCTATCTCTTCCTCTCCCCACTACCTTCATACCCCACCGTAAGGGGAGGGCTCCATGGTCTCACTGGCTTCAGACGGTTCTTGTACAGTATTCACCTTAATAAAAATATATATTTTATGAAAGATTGGTAGCTGTGTTTGTTTGTTTTTACGAAATACCTGTTTTAATTTTTAGCATATTTTGTAAGTATGCGCTATAATTTGCCACTTTCACTAATTATTGGACACTTGCCTTGTTTTTTGGGTGACAGATTAGTGGGAGAGTACTGTAAAGATTGTTATAATATCTTTGTGTTTCTTTGTGTATCTAGGTTGTGCGGTGAACTGCGAACAAAAGCAGGAATACATCACAAGAATCATGGAGATGGAAGTTTCTTGTCAGAGATCCATCATGCAGGCCATCCAGGTAAGGAATAGAAAACAATTTAAGGTACATAATATTATCATGAAATTAAGAGACAATACAGTAATAATTTGCATTGTAGGAATTAGAAAGCTGCATCCACAACCGCAACAGGTCGAGCCTGAGTTTCGAGATGGGAGGAAACGTGGCTCGTTTTCAATCTGATTTGGAAGCTAGAGATGCCCTCGCCCAGCGATGCCACGAACTGGATATACAGGTTATAAACTTCATATGTTCGACTTTATGAGTTACTAATTTGCTAGACTCCTTAGTTTGTTTCTTCTACTTTTTTTGTACAGCGTGGAAAGAGATAAAAAGGGTGGCACAAACAGAAAATGAGTTTCAGACCAAGAATCCTTTGTCTGGAAGAAAGACTTTTCATCTTCTACCTCTTTGTGTGATGACTTTTAATATATAAATGTTCTAATTTTTATACTTTCTATAACTTGTTATTTATTAAATACATTTAATGTAATATAGGTGAAAGTCTTGACGGAGGAAAAGATGACCCTGTTGGGTGAAAACCAAAAGCTGCAAAGCAAGTTGCAAGAGGGCACGGGCAACATCTCCGAGCTCGTTGATGACTGCGGGGAATCCATTGGGCCCGCTCTCTCTGGCACCGTGCGCTACAACGACATGAGGAGGCAAGTGGACCTTCTGAAGGACGAACTGTTCAAGGCCGAAACCACCAGAGATGACTACAAAGCTAAAACCAACATTCAAGAAAAGGAACTGGTCATGTTACACGCTCGCTTGGAAGATCTTCAAGTAAGTTGAAGTTTTGTTAGCAATTGTCTAATCTTAATGTAACCTTACCAAATCACTAATCATCGGTTTTACCTTGCATGATGTAGGTCACAGCTTCAGAGGCGGCTCAATTAAAGGACGAGGTCGACGCCCTCCGGGAATCCGCGGATCGAGTTTCCAACTACGAAGCCACAATTGAATCTTACAAGAAAAGAATGGAAGAATTTGTGGACCTTAAACGCCAAGTTAAGTTACTCGAAGAAAAGAATGTCGAGTACGTTCAGAGAAGCATCGAACACGAAGAGGATTCTAAAAAACTTACCGTGCTGAAAAGTCAATTGGAAATATACAAAAAACAGGTGAACATTTATTTTTTTAAATGCTACTAAAACAAACAGTATTACATATTTTATTTTATCTAAATTTGTAAATAATGCTTTATAGGTGACAGATTTACATGAAAAATGGGACTCAGAAATAGCTAAAGCCGATAAATTGGAGATTGAAAATAAAAAAATCAGCACCAAGTTACTCTCACTGCAAAGAGAAAAAGACAATTTACTTCAGGAAAGAGACACACTGAAAGAGGCTTGTGAAGAACTAAGGTGTTCAAATCTTCAAAGCAGTGGTAATTATTCACTTCTGATGTAGTTAATTATTATTAACTACATCTTTACTATTACATTTTGCTAACTATATTTTTTGTAAACAGTTAGTTTAAATTAAATTATTTAATTGTTAGATTTAAATTACAAAATTATAAATGTTAAAAATCATGTGCAGGAAACCATGATGACAGTGTTTCCCGGGAGATGATGCCAACAGATGTAAAGGAGCGTCTTATAAGATTAGAGCATGAAAATAAGTTACTAAGACAAAATCAAGGGTCTCAGGGAGATCAGGCTTCGGTTCAGGTAATTATTACCACATATGTAATTATGCACCCGGGAATGCAGTGAAAAGATTATCCATTTTCTACTTTTCTGATTGGGTTACGTCTTGCAGCATTCACCGTTCCAAAGATAGATTGTAAATAAAGCATGTTTTATTGTAGGCTCTTTTAGAAGACTATGCCCAAAGATTGGAAAAGCAAAGGACCATCAACAGAGAAGCTAATCAGAAGATAATGCAGATGGAAGCTTCCCTGGAGGAAGTCAAGAGTGCGGCGGCAGCGGGAGATGGTAACCAGAAGGGGCAACAGGTGCAGATGGAAATGAAAATTATGCAGACTGTGGAGGAAAACCAAAGAAAAAGTAGGTTTTTTAAGTTCACTGTAAATT
This sequence comes from Limnephilus marmoratus, assembly GCA_917880885.1. NCBI lineage: Eukaryota > Metazoa > Arthropoda > Insecta > Trichoptera > Limnephilidae > Limnephilus > Limnephilus marmoratus. Next base: position 16,821,541 of record OU862910.1, on the reverse strand, counting down.
TGAGGAATGTTTACTGATTGTATTTTGTTTGAGTCATTAATTTTTTTTCTAATACTGTTTAATCATTGTGAACAAGAAATGTGATTTGATAATGAGTTATCATTGATAATCTAAGTAGGATTATGTGTTGTAAAGTATATCTGATTATGTAGTAAAATCAGTTGTGTTATTCTGGCTAAAATTAAGGCTAGGCAATGACTAATAATTGATACCCTATTCCAGATTTGCAAATTGAAGAACTATCGGCAGCACTGCAATTAGAAAAACAAAAATCCAAAGTTCTGCAAGAAAATGTAAATCAAAAAGACACAGAGTTGTTGGCAACTGAAGAAAGATATAGAAAATGTATAGACAAAGCTAAAGAGGTCATTAAAACACTGGACCCCAGGACTACAGGTTTGTCAACCTTAAGTTAACTTAATTAACCAGAAGTTATCTACTTTTAAACGTATATAATATGCATGTAATTATATTGTTGCCAATTGGAACTGATTTTGTAACTTTCCAGGATCATATTTGGAATTTTTTATATTATTTTCATAAATTTAAAGTTTGTTTCTGCGATGTTGCCATGTCATTTTAGTGACGGGCACAATCGAAATATCCATCTCCAATTGAATGTCGTTTTGTATTACATAATTACTAACATGGACAACAATGATTTGATGTCTTCATAAGGGCATATAGTTACATATACTGTTTATACTTAGAAGTAAACTGCGATAGAATGATAATATTTCCATGACTTACAATTCCAGGGCAGCAGTCTCTCACCGACATGACCCTGCTAAACAGTCGGCTGAGCGAGAAGGCCGGCGGCGGCATCAATGCAGGTGCAGCGCGCCCTCTCCAGCCCTCCCAGGATACCATGAAGGAGGGGGAAGAGAAGCTCATCACGTCGGCCTTCTTCAAGCTGGGGGTGGCTTGCCACAGGGACGCCGTGGACCAGCGCTTTGCTCTCCTCAGTGCCGGCCAGAGCTTCCTAGCCAGGCAGCGCCAGGCCGCCCCCCGCAAGCCCCTACACTCCTTCAGAACCAAGTAATCTGAGAACATCTTGCCTTTCTGATCCAACTATGATTTATTTTCCATCTGAGAATATCGTTTCATCTTTTTTTTATCAGGTATCGTAAAATGGGAATGAAAAGCAACAAGAAAAATCTTTTTAATGACATGAGCGTTGCAAGTGTTCCATCCACAGTCTTTATTTACTTGTCATTAGCTGGATCTTATTGCTGTGAATGTATAGAGTTGGTCAGCACTTGTAAAAAAAAAAGGTGAATGATTGAGGCCAAGATAAATAAATAAGAATTTATTCCTCAGATATGATTTTAGATTTTCACGGTCAAAAGTATTTTCGTTATTTATTTTTGGAGTGTTACGCCGTGTTGCGCTACCTCCTTGTTGTCCATCACGCACATCTGCTCTGATAATGGACACTGTAACGCTGTCTGAAACTTTGGCTAAAGAAGGAGGTAGCGCAACACGGCATAACATCCTAAAAATAAATAACGAAAATATTTATTCCTCTGTCAAACACCAATATTGGCGATCTGAGGTTCTTTAAAAAGTAATTAAAAAGTTTGGTTTCTTGTTGCAATTTATTACTACATTTAGTTCTATGTGAAATATCAGTTCAGCTTTCCAAAGTGAATGATTTTTTTTGTCATCTAAGAATGTCTCGGCGATCAAACAAAATGAATTATTATCCTAACATAACACATAATTCAGCTTCCCAAACAAATTACATAATCATTATTTTATTAAGTTTATATTATAATGTCATAATTAATAATAACATATTTTTTAGTGTTGTTACGAAAGTTTACAAATCACATACTCTCACTGTAATTTTTTTGGGCATTTTCAAACATATCGTCGGTCTACTGGCAAAGTCCACTAAGTCATTAAATCACAGTCCTGAGATAATCGCATTCCAATATTTAGCAATTTTGGAAAGGCAAGTAGATGAATATCTCCAAAATGTTTTTTTTTTTAAATATTTTATAATTTAGAATGAACCCTTAAGTACCTTATCTACCACGCCTTAAGTAAAAATCTCTAATTTATGTAATAAAAAATTCAATAAATAAAAAAAAACAAAAAAACCTTACCAATACACAATATTAGTTGATAGCAATAACAGCAACCTTTAATCAAAGATTTACAAAAAATGAGCCTGACTTAGTAGGTTTTACCAGCCAATAATGACTTAGTGTGCTTTCCTTGTTAAGATTACTGTTAAGTTGTTGACTGTAATTCCGCAAAAACCACTAAGTCAGCTTTAAGATTATTTTAAAGCTGACTTAGTGGATTTGTATTTTAACGGTCTAAATCGATGTATTATTGACATTTGTGTTTGGTTTGATCAATGTGTTTTGCTTGACAATAATATCAGATTTATGACTTATGGTGAATTTAAAACATATTTAAATTGAAAACGATTAAATATACGACAATGGAGTATGCCAGTCGAAAGCGAATGATTTTTTACATAAGGCCTCAGCTTAAGTAATTTCATGAAAAAATGTGACTTATGGACTTTGGCACTAGACCGACGATATGATGGAAAAGAAGTGATTTCCCTATCCTATATCCAAATAATTAAAACATTCGTTTTCATGGATTAAAATAATACTTTCTATCTTTTGTATAAATGTTAATGTATGTAAGTAAATACATATTAAAAGATTAAGCGTATAAATTAAAATTTATAATAATGATTTTTCCTCTTGAAGGTTTGCCCCCTATAAATGTTGATATTTTAAAATGGTGGATGGTATCAACATTTCTTGTATTAAAAAAAACTCTTCCAGTCTTCTGAGCTCAATAATTGATTATGTAATCTAAATTAAGTTAAGGAACAGAACGGTGATAAGATAAATTAAATTGAAAAAAAACACATTCCATAATGTGATTCACAAACTTTTTCAAAATACATTACTTACCCTGTATGGTCTATTTATATTAAAACACAAATAGGTTATCATCAGCTTTCCCCATGAACTCGTGGTTTAAGTGAGTAGCCGTCCAATAAATGCCCGTTGTTTGTGCAAGCTATGTTGTACCCGTTGCTATGTATAAAAATATAAATTTGAATTCTCATCAATCTGTGGTGTCTGCAGGTTTGGCAACAGTTCAGCTCCAAAATAATCCAGAGCTGGCAATCCGACCAATGCATAAATAGGTACTGAAGGTGCCACACACCGAGACAGCAAATATTGTTTGTGTAAAAGTGTGCACACACCTTGTTACAAATGCTTTATGTAACATTCGTAATTGTTCGTGATCGGATTACAATTATCGTATAATTCACAATCGACCCAGGAGTAATAGATTCCAAAAAGTGTATTAATTTTGATTGATTTTGGCAATTTCGAAAATACTTTCACAAACACAAGAACTATAATCCACTTGATTGATTATATCTCTGAACCAATTGTAACTTCATAAGTCATGTTCCAACAATTCTCTGAAATCCATCAGTACTCACATAATAATATTTGTATTATGTAGCTCGAATTTGAATAGCGCTCTCACAATGGAGAATTTTTTTATAAATTGAGATTGTAGCTGTGCGCAAACCACGGGTTAAGAATTTAATCTTCATTCTATCCTTTAAAATATTCTGTACAGGAAAATCTTTAGTTTTTTGCTTAAAATACCTTCAATTCGTATCTTAGCATTTCTCAAGTTTAAAAAATATCATTGAGGTGTTTAGAACCTTCCAGTTATGAAGTTATATGGGCTAGACAGGAGGGCGGCCAATATTCTTTAAGAAATGTCATAAGATGTAAAGCACTTTCATAAAAATGATAATACATTGTTGAGAACTATTCAACCCATTATGTGGCGTGTGAAAAACTTGCATCTACAAAACTCAATCGTCTTGGTTATTATTTTATACTTAGTTATTGAGAATTTGCAATATGTAGTTATTTTATGAAATCTGTTTATAACGTCTTTGCTGTAATACAGGGTGTTAAGGGACGTACTTGACTTACTTTAACCAGTGATACCTGACATTATTTGGAGTAAAAAATGTAAATGAAATTTTGGTCTCCGGTGACTTTTTGTGACGATTTTTTTTTTTTTTTTTCAAAAATTTTTTCTTCAAAATCAAACAAAAAAAAATTCTTCCGCATGTCGTCACTGGTCACTCAGCCGGGTATCCAACGAACCCCTTACCCCCCCTCCAACTGTTCAACAACTACCATTTTTAAAGGTTTTTGTAGAAAAAAAAAAAAAAAAACATCAAAAATGTCACCGGAGACCAAAATTTCATTTACATTTTTTACTCCAAATAATGTCAGGAATCACTGGTTAAAGTAAGTCAAGTACGTCCCTTAACACCCTGTATAAACAGTTTGTCTATTAAGACTTATAGAGAATTCATCTTCATTTAAATATACATATACAGTAGAGCGTCGATTATCCGAACTAATTGGGGGACGTGGTTGTTCGGAAAACCAGTATTTTCGTATAATCGAGCCGTACGTATTTACGTACAGGTGAATGAAAACCATATTTACATTTACATCTTTAACCGCTCAGGTGCCGCTCGTGCGCCGGCGTATCATGAGACTTTACACGCGATTTTGACCCTTATGTATAAAGAAAGTGTATGAAGAACACGGTCAGAATCGCTTGCTCTATTATCGCTCTTTACCATAGAGAAAACCGCAATGCGCCTGGTCACTCCATAAAATTTATATTAATGATTTACCGGAGCGCGGGAACGTGCGCAGTTCTTGCGCATGCGCGGGAAAAATTCCTTTAACTGCGGTTTTGACCTTTCTATGTACAAAATTTCTCAAGGACAGTGTCAGAATCGCGAGACACGAAATGTCACGTGGTGTCATAATGCCGCGTTTTAATTGGTGGTGCTTTTTGCTGGCACACCCCGGCATTCAACGAGTTAATGACAAATAGGAATTAAAAAAAAAAAAGTGCAAAATTAACGCTTTAAAAAATCTTCAATGTTCGTCTACTGAACCAAGCCTACCCGCTTACGAGTGGCAAGGTCATGTACTTTTTAAGGACAGATATTTGATACTGGTCACTTTCAGCTTGTGTTTCAAACCAACGCAAGGCAATATCTAAGCAAGTAAACGCTTCAGGAGCACGAATTATGTTTTCATCTTCACGATGTGAAGCAAGAGTTTTTCCGTGGCAAAGCTTTCCAATTAAGCCCGGATTCGTCTGCATTGTAGACTTTTTGAGAGCGTAATTTTCTTCCTTCAGTGTATCCCTTAGTTTGATTTTGAATGAATCAGCAGATGTTTTTCTCCTTGTATTTGAAGCTCACGAATGCCATGTCTTGACTTAAATCGTTTTAACCAGCCCGTGCTAGCTTGAAAATTTGTCTTTTGTTTTTTTATATCCGTTGTGGTAGACTTACTAACTTGGTATTCATTGGATAACTTGGTTGCAGATTCGTCTTCCTCTAACCGTTTATTAATCTCGTATTTATCTTTCATAGAAAGGACAACATTTAGGCATTTTAAATCGAGAGTTTAGCGGGTCGGGCGGGCATAACAGTTCGGATAATCGACGCTCCACTGTACATAAATGTAGTGTTGAATGTAAGAATGAAATGGGTATTTCTTAAGGAGGGTCTCCTGCGACAAAATGTTTTCAAAACATTGAAACATTTACACAAAACAAATGTTTTAAATCAGCCACGAAAAGCAAAAAATTCTCTACGCATAAACAAATGTATATGGCCACTCCCCAATATTTTGAAAACTTTTTGTGCACAGGAGGCCTGAAAATTTTTCTTACCAATAATTTTTTTGATTACATATAATATAAATCGAAAGTATGTTTATATTATCCAGATTGAAAACAAAATTACTTTAATTCTGTATTTTTTTTCTGGCTTGATTTGTTATTGTGATTATTTTGTAAACTTTTAATTTATACAAACAAAGGATAAAACCACCAATTTTTGTTTAAGTATTTATTGGATTCGCTAATATAAAATATATTTGATAAATGCAAAGTTATCTATGAACCATTGATTTAGACATTGTTGAAAATTTATAATTTTATAGATGTTTCCTTTACTTGATATAATATTATGTATTTTTAAAAACATTATTAGGTATGTGTAATGTACTGAATCCTGTCATTTTTTAAAAAGTAGTTTTCTATCTGTCGCATCCTATGTACAGTAAAACTAATTTTGGTAATATCGTTTTGAAATTTATAGTGTACATAATATTATTTTCTTTATTTTGTGTTGTTTGACATCACATAATATAAAAAGGAAGGATTGTGATACCAAAAATGTGTCTTTTTTTGACAATAGTCTTCTACAATGTAAACTAAATATAATAAGCAAAGGAAGAAGACATGTATTTTATTAACCACTAAAATAAACATTGTTTTGTCTACTTCATAATGTGTGTTTTACAGACCCGTTGTAAAATTGGCAGGAAGTTTTTAATTTTATCATAAAAAATCTTCCGACTATAAATTATTGTAAAAATGTGATTTATTTTTTGAGTTTGATATGATTTAAGTTGACTAATATATTGAAATAAGCAGATATTACGATTTATTTATATTATAGGTAAATGTGTGTGGAGTGCTTTTATCGTAAAAGTGATGTTTTATTAAGAATAACAGAGCACAGGTGAGTAACGTTCGTCAGAACCGAGCAAAGTGTCTCTTTCTATCATCAAGAATTGAAAAGAATATATTTTAATCTTTTCGCCGCACTCCTGGTGTACATAGAAAAATGGGTATGTGCGGCACTTCATTTGCATACATTTTTTTAGAAAAACAATAAAAATGCTTGTTTGTGCATTGTATTATGAAACGGTCAGTAGCAGATAGGTTAAAATGTCTCACCAATATCTGCAAACATCCATACCTTAACACTTTTTATCATTTTGGTTCTGGTATTGTACAAGAGTGAGGCAGCTAATAAGCTGTCGAGGCCTGGCAACAATGCAAGTAAACACATTGCAGACCATGTCTTTGTGTGAAAGGAGTTCCAGTAATATGAAACACACCAATATTAATATACGTAGGTACTGTAGACATCCAAATTAATAGTCGTGCCCTAACTTGAAATCTGATATCATTTCGACGACCTGAAGGCAAAACACGGGACCATATTTTTGGCACCGAAGGTTCGAGAATGCTTTGAATCAACATCAGTTACACACTTTGACCACCACAATGTTTCAAAGAACCAATCTTGTCTAATTACGTCTAAAAGGAATCGAAATGAAAATCTAGTCTCTTTCAACGGAAGCAATCTTCCGAACAGGCCCTCCATTGATATGCTTGGTGTAACCCTAAGTGACCAGCTCAGGTATGGGGGCTCCATCGAAGCCAGAGTAAAGTTAGCCTCCCAAAAACTGGGCGTACTGTACAGGGCCCGCAGATACTTTAATAGTACACAACTGCTAACCTTGTACAAATCACAAGTACGCCCCACGGTTAAATTTGGCAGCCATCTCTGGTCTGGAGCTCCAAAATACCTGAAAAATATCCTCAACTCTGTGCAGAAACGGGCGGTCCGTTTGATAGATTCTCCCATCTTAAGAGACGGATTGCAATTTCTAGAGCACAGGTGTCGGGTGGGAATGCTATCCTTGTTCTACCGGTATTACAATGGAAGATGCTCCGAGGAACTAGCATCATTGATCCCTTCGGCACAGGTGCATAGTCGGGAAACACGCCAAACGCGTGCCCAACATTTGTACACGGTTGACATTTGTCACATGAGAACGGGTCGTTTCTTCGACTCGTTCTTGTGTTCAACAGCTCGGCTGTGGAATGATTTACCGGCCTCCATGTTTCCTCCTTCCTACAACATGAGTCTCTTCAAGACCAATGTTCATTCCTTCCTCTCCTCAAAAAGACCCTCTACACAGCATCCCAGATGACATAGGCCCTGAGGGAAATTATTTTCCTCAGGGCCTTCTGTGTGGAGTTAATGTAAAAAAAAAATAAAATAAAACCACCGAAGAGCGCACATTGAAATAACCAGACCCTGCGCAGAAAAATAAGATTTCCTAAAGTAAGTCAAAGGTTTGCAATGTAGTCCATTACAGGACTTTTCTGCGCAGTATCTGGATGTAGGTCCTGGCGTAGCTACTTGAGATTTGCAGTTAAGTTTTTTGCGCAGCCAGCAAATTGCGCGCCATTTAAAAAGGACCAGTAATTCTTAAGCAGATTTCATTTTCGAGGGCTGAATGGTGATTTTACAATGTGAGTTGCCTGTATACTGTCATATTCGTTTAATGACAAATCACAGAAAGAGGAACAGTTACTTTCCTTCTGCGCAACTTGGTTTGTTCCCCTCTCCCTGATTATTATTATTGCTCTATTAATTTGAATGTCTATGGTAGGTACTTAATATTCCATTTTGTGCATACATGAATCTTTGTTGAAAATATCTTCACTAAAAATGTCAATATCATATTATTTTCTTTTATTATACGAGAACACAATCAGGCGAGTTTGTTAGATTACATCAATTTATTAAGTTACAACAAACGCTTGTTTAAATTGCTCGGCTCAATGCCGCTCTCTTTTTCATTGATCTATCTTATTTCCGGTGGCAGTCCGTGATTTTTCAAGTATCAAGTTTGAAAAATGACATTATTGATGTTGTAGTAGCAAAAAAAAATATTGTATGAAGATTTTCCGGATTCTTTCGGTGTGGGAGGGAATGGCCTCCTCAAACTGAAAAATCTTTATACAAAAAATTGATTTAAAAATATATATATACATATTTTCAATTTAATGAAAATCACTTTGAAAAACACTTATTTAATCAAAATTATCTATATGTTTCAAAACCAAAGGTATATTATATTTTCAGCTACAACATCAATAATAATTGGTAAGTACAAGTACTTTTCAATCTTATCATACTATCTCACTGAAGTCACGGACTGAAAATGCTTATTTCGCAACTATCAAAAGAATTTGCAAAAAAACTGACTAACTAGTGAATTATGCGATGCTAGTGGCGAACGTTCGGTTCGCTGTACTGACTCGTAATGTTTTGACTTTTAAATATTACATTACAGGCAAATGTTGCAAAGTCAGTTGATGTTTTTAGATTTCCCACCATATCTGTTTGAATGTATGTATTACAATGTTGCCAGCATAAATAAACCAAACCATGCGACAGCTGTATCTCAAGTTTTGTATACAATACCTTCACCATTATTTTACCTTAGTTATTAATTACAAGTTATTTGTTTCCACCATAAGTATTTGTAAGATTAATGATTAACATAAGAAATCTTTGACATACCAGCCGCTAAAATGTAATAAAATAATAGTACTATTATATATCTATGAGTTTCCAGAATATAATAAATAGTTCCTAATCAATGTCCCTTATGTTGGGTTAATGTATTATTTAGTCTTTAACAAACATAGGTTCAACTTACATACTTTAAAAAGCATAAACTGTCAATTTTAATAATTTTATTAAATATAGCTAACACTTGTTTATAATTTTGAGCCATTATGAATTGGCAGTCCATAAAGATACTTTTGATAACACTAACTAAACCAACTATCAAATAAGAATAATATTTTTTGCAATCTGTATTAAATTTAATGAATTCATCTTTGTTTATGATTAAAAAAATGCAAAAAACAAATACACACTTAAATAATATTATTTTTAATCACGGAAAAAAGGTAGCACTTGCTTGGTTCACTAAAATGTGCAATATTTAGTTTGATGTCACTTCTAAATAACATGTAAAGAATATTGTATTTTGAATTTAAAATAAATAAAGAACTTTATTTTAGCATAGCCGCCTCGTCATTATTAAGATGCCATAGAATAACAAAGAACACAAGAAAAGCGATGTGGGTGTGTTTCGTAATCCAAAAGTCTGCTCAATTGGCTATGACGTTACATACTATTAGACGAGGGGTAGAAATCTCAAAGTGGGAAGACAAGAACAAGACAATTGCACCGATCTCGATATCTAGTACTTTAGTACTAAACTGCTACGCGTCGAGTAAGGTTGCGTCTTACCAGCACTTACCAGTAAGTAAATTGCATTTTAAAAAGTGCCAAAATGCCCTCCTGTGTGATGAGAAAATGTTTCAATTACTCGGCAAATAATAGTAAAGGTGAAGATAACATTTCATTTGTAAGTACACGCAAATTACTTATTATTATCGATTTTTATAAATATTTCAATTAATTTTCATGTTTCCCGCCCGCAGTTTTACACGTCATTAGAGAAAATTCAAGTCCTTCTAAAGTAAAGGGTCTGGACGTGCAACAGCCAAATTTCTGTTGCTAAAGTAAACTTTACTGTTTTAAAGTAGACTAGTCAGCCTAAACACTATGTTTATTTGTTTGCTTGCGGTAAAACAATACATAAATCAGTAGTTCTAACAAGTATTGATGACAATCGCCACCATTTGAAAACTGTCGTTGCTCTATTGTATAGCTCGACATATCAAACTCTGACAGGCAGCCGGACCTTTTATTCTAGTGGGCCTCAAAAAAGGAGACAGCGAACGTTCCATCAAAAAGTGACAAGCAATACGCCGCCCGCTCATGTATCCATGTCATTCATACACACACATTATTTTGATTGTCTATCTTTACAGGAATAAACTTTTGAATTAAGAAATTATACTGAAAATCGCTGAAAACAAAATTCCTTACTTTCCACATTATATTGTGAGTATGTGAGACTATGGTGAGTCTATTTATTTATATGTATTACGTCATTGTCAATTGGGCCTTAAATTTCAAATACAGAACAGTGTTTCATCATCGTTGTGAAATTAAAATGGGATGGTGGTATGCAATGATTGGCAGAGCGCATGCTAAATGGGCTAGAACCAAAAGGTATGAAGTCAGTGGTGACATTGGTTTCCATTTACATTTTTCATTTCAATTTTCCATATAAGTGGAAGGTATTTCTAGTGAGGATTATGTATGCAGTATTCAGTGAGAGACCGCCATTCAGAATCGAAAGGGGTTGTTTGAAATGACTGTCATGTTTGAGGAGCAGATCTGAATAGCCAATTGGATTCCCTGTCTACTTACCCCCCTCCCTTCAGCCTCAAAATATACAATTGGGGATTCCATAGTACCACTGACTCTGAGCAGTTGGGACTTGTGCGCAGCCCCGGTACGACTTTTAAACCAGGGCTGAAACTTGATAGTGGCGACCCCTCTCGCCAGCGTTTGAGAAGGGGCGCTACTATCAAGTGACGCAAAATTTTTAAATTGCTTGCAGCTACAAAGTGATATAAATTCTATCATCAAATGGAGTCACACCAATAAATTAGGATTTAATATTAAGAAATGCTCCATTATGTGCTACACCAAGGCAAACAGAACGATTTACTATAACTACAAAATGTCTTATTCATCTCTTCAGCATATTGTTATTTCGAGAGATTTGGGAATCACATTTGATACGCATCTAACATTTTACGTCCACATAGAAATGATATGCAGCAAAGCTTTAAGAATGCTAGGATTTGTGCTAAGCGACTCCAGACATTTTTGCAGGTCGGCCGCAATTCGTATGCTATACTATAGTTTAAGACGTAGCATTTTGGGAAGTGGTTCTGTAATATGGGGATCAGTGGATTCAACTTACTCTCAAACGATAAAGAAAGTACAAAAGAAGTTTCAGAGATGTTTACATCTAAGAGACTTCGGATATTATCCCTGGTTATATCCATCAGCCTTTTTGTCCGGCATGCTGGGTATTACAGCCTCGTTGATAGAAGGAAAACTGCTTTGCTGACAACAGCATATAAACTTCTAAACTTTAACATCTGTATTCCCGATATAATACAAAAATTTGAGTTTTATGTCCCCGACAACTTCACAAGAGCGCACAGACACAGAACTTTTGTTGTTCCGAGATGTAGAACTAACTTACCATTAGTAATGCCGCTCCGAAAAATATAAATTACCTGTCCCCTGATATAGATATTTTTCAGTTAAATATTCATCAATTCAAAAACGCTATTATTACAATAAAATGTATGTTTATTATTGGTTGTATATAACTGTTAATGTGCATTTAAAAAAAAAAAAAATCTATATTAATAAAAATGAATCGCCGAAATGTATGTACGCCCATAACTTACGAACGACTGCACCAAATTGGATAATTCTTTTTTTGTTGTGTTCGTTATTGTCAGGAGAAGGTTTATATAAAAGAAGCGGTGAGCTCTGGCATAATGAAATTTGTATAAAAAAATTGCAAAAGGTGGTACGCGAGCTGTTTGAAAACTGAATGTACTGGGACTGAATGTATGGAATGCGGGAGGGGGAGGGGGGACGGAAACTCGGGAGGGGGGAAGGGAACTCTAGAGAGGGGTTTGCGGGGCGGGGGAAGCGGGACAGAGGAGTGGAGAGAGGGAAGGCGGAGTGGGAACGCGTAAGGGGAAGGGGATACGGGAGAGGAAGGGGAACGGGACGAATGGGAAAGGACACGCAGGGAGAAACAATTTCTTTATTATATGGCATAGCAACGCATGCCGGGACCAGCTAGTTAATAAATAAAAGTGACGCCCCTCAAACCACTCGGGTTTATTCAGCACAGCTCGTGTAGCCCCTAATTCTAGATGTGATGGGGATTCCCCTGGCAGAAACATCACGTACACTATGCACGCATTCAAAATCGACTTAGGATAAGTTCATAAATCAACTTAGGATGTTTTTCAAAAACCAATTGGGCGTTTTAAAATCAAATGAATAATCAATAGAACAACATGCGCTGGATGCCAGGTGCTTTGTGAATCAAGTTTTTTTTTCAATCAAACATATAAATTACGATTTTGGCGCCCCCTAAAGTTGTCGCCCGGGGCAGGCGCTCGGATTTGCCCCCCCCCTTATATCCGGGGCAGCTTGTGCGGTATTCACATAAAAAAACTGCTACACATTTATGTACATTTGCTGAAAATGTAAATTAATTGCATTGACCAATGCAATTCGGCAAGTACCTAAAATTTTTTAATATGATAAAAACCAAAGTAAAAATACAAACTGTGGCGCACGGAATATTCATCCCAATACACCATCTCTTTCTCCCTGTATGACGCTGTCTCGTTCCCGTTGCGCAATGCTGGCGAGACGCGCAGACGATATCTACGCATCCCTACCAGGCGGCTGGCCAAGCCTTTCGCGGCGCACACACCTGTGACGAAGCCCTTATAAGCGGCATCTCGACAGATCACGGCATAGTTCACCTGTCTGCTTGCACTGGCTTGTACCCTCCTTCTTGTGGCTACCCATGTCCCGCACGGCCCTCAGAAGACAGATATCTACTTCCAGCTGCTAAGTATTTGACTTGAACATACCTAGGTTCGTCAAGGCGCGCTCCTTCTCTTGGCTACCTGTGTCCAACACAGCCCTTGAAAGGCAGTAATCCGCCCCACACAACCGCAGGTTACAGTTCCGCGACTCGGTTCTGCGAATCCTTTTTGTCGTTTCCAATTGTACAATATTCTCTGAGTAACCCTAATAAAAAACTGTTTAACATAAAAAAAGTGTTATAAAACTTATTTATTCTGTTGCAAAAAGAAACATAATTACATAATATTAGAAGTTAGATCTCTAATTCCTTAGAACACACGACAAAATTCTTTTACGGCTTATTCTTATTTTTGACATTGAAATCGTTTCCTTCGATCTCTATTTTATCATACATCCATTTACGGTTGATTCTGAAAAAAAAAGAAATTCATTTAAATGAAAAAATAAACTTGAAAATGGATAAAAGTCTCCACCGTCAAAGCAATTAAAAACTTTTTAAAATTCTATAATAAATATTACAACTGAATAGCCTTGTCCACATACCGCACGCGCTCCTGGCATTCGCCATCTTCGCATATTTTTGCAGTCAAAATGTAATTGTGACTATAATAATATTATATTCAGGCTGTTTCATCAATGTTCAACCATTTATTTATTTATTTGAGACACAAACAGGATATTTATATAACATTTTTGTGGGTAGTATATAATAAATTAAAATACAAATATAAGTATCCCTAGATTAATGTGTCTGCATTATTCACATATGCATTTTCACAGAAGCAAACTCTTGAAAAACAACGCAAGTATTATTTATACATAACTTGAAAACTTAAATACAAAATTGAAATACATAATAATAACAAGTATACAATATTTATAAAGTATTTACTGAAAAGTATCTAATGTATCTAATGTAACTTTTTTTTTTTTTTTTAAGTGCACAAATTTTGGAGATTTTTTTTGAAATATGTTATATTATTTGCAAAAATATCTATGGAACTGTGTATTTTGACAAGATCGTTGTATGACCGAGACATTCTAGATATAGGATTAAAATATCCAGTATTATTTGTAAAAATTTCAGTCCAAAATATGGTAAGGGTTCTTGTAGATTTGGGCCTGGCGTATAACTTGATTTGGTTGACTAAGTTACTGTCTACACGATTATTCATAATTTTATAGAGCATTAAGAGGTCATTTATGTTTCGTCTTTTAACTAGACTCTCTAATTTGAAATATGTAAGTCTTTGTTCGTACCCGTCTAGAAGATGGTGGACACCTGATCGGTAAGACAAAATCCGTGTAAATTTTCTTTGGACTGATTCGAGTCTAGATACCTGTGTAATATAATGTGGATTCCAGACTGTTGACCCATACTCAAGAACACTTCGGATTAAGGAATTGAATAGAATTATTAGGCTATTAGAATTCTTAAACAGTTTGGTTGATCTTACAATAAAACCTAGTAATTTATTTGATTTACTCACAATATATTCAATGTGCTGATTGAATGTCAGTTTGTTGTCAAATATAATTCCTAAATCTTTTATTAATTCAACTGTTTCGAGATTGTGACCACATATGCTATATGAATATAGAATTTTGTTGGTGTTCTTGGTGAAGTTTATAACTTTGCACTTAGCAATATTCAGTTCCATTTCATTGTCAACACACTAGGTAGATATTGTGTTAAGGTCTTGTTGTAAGAGTTCACAATCTTTCATAGATTTAATTTCTTTATATAATTTGAGGTCATCAGCATATAGAGAAAAATTACAGCGGAGTTTATGTGTAAGGTCGTTAATAAAGATTAAGAAAAGTAAGGGTCCAAGGTGAGATCCTTGTGGTACGCCCGACGTAACTAATATTGGGGAAGAGTTAAATCCGTTAATAGTAACTAATTGACTTCTATGTGATAAATATGATTCTAACCAACGAAGCAGGTTTCCGTGAATGCCGATTTTATCGAGTTTATTAATTAAGATAGAGTGACTAACTTTGTCAAAGGCCTTACTGAAGTTGGTGTACACGGCATCTACTTGTGTTTTATTATTTATCGATTTACACAGAAAGTCCATATATTCGAGTAAATTAGTATTTGTGGATCTTTTAGCTACAAATCCATGTTGGAAAGGACTAAGTATATGTGTTACATGGTTAAAAATGGTTTTAAATACAATGGACTCGAATATTTTGCCAAAACAAGATAAAAGGCTGATAGGACGGTAGTTAGTTACATCATTTTTACTGCCAGATTTGTGGATTGGAATTACGTGGGCAACCTTCCACAGATCCGGAAATACCCCATCGTTCAGACTTTTGATGAATATTTTGTGTAATGGTGTTGCAAGCTGATCTGCACAATTTCGAATAAATAGTGGAGGAATTCCATCTGGGCCGGAACCCTTATTGATATCAACAGTGTTTAATTTTGCTTTGACCTCGTCTAACGTTATATTGATATGAGACAGTGGATAATTATAGAGTGGGGATGAAAGTTGCACGACACTTGTTTGCACTTGTCTATAGCTCTTTCGTTGCACGCCTCTCAGAGTTTGGACCAAGCTCTTTCGTTAATTGGCTGCTTTTGGCAATTATACAAAAAGTGTTAATAAAATGCACATTTCATTTTAAAAATACTTTGTATCAGTCAGGCAGCAAGTTTCCGGAAATCGAAAATAATGCATCATAATAAAAATTTGTTAATAATAATTTGACGTCTTTTCTTCACGCCATGTTTTGAGATAATATTAAAATATTTATTTAATTCTTTTTTTAACTAAGAACCTATTTTGGGATCATAGGTTCATATTTTGTATAGTATATTATTAAGTGTACAATGTAATCGAAAGATTTCATACCTACCTATATAACATTGCACATATTAATTTCACCACTGAAAAAAAAAACTCACCGGCACTCGTGTCCACACTTGTTGGAGCGGCACTTGGGACACGGGAAGTGGCATCCCGGACAAGTATTGTCCAAGCAGTCGCACACATCCTCGCCCGTGGCAGACAGACGCCCGCGATCGTCATACAGGTTCTGTGACTTGCCACTGGAATTTAAAGAGTAATTGTTTTTTTTTTAAAGAAAGACAAACATTCCCGGGTTACGAATAACCCGACATGTTTGAAGTTCTCCCACTACCATCACAGAAAGCCGAATATTAATTATTTTTAACTTTATGAGTAAAACCTCAAATTGTAATATTTAATTAAATGAAGACAATATTAGCGAAACTCAATCGAAAATCTGGAGACAGAAAAATCAGAAAAGATATTGGCACCTCTGGGACTCAAATCCAGGACCTTCTGCCTACATGGCAACAGCTCTACTAACTGATACATAGTAAGTATAAAAAATACATATTACAATTCGAGGTTTTACTCATAAAGTTAAAAATAATAATAAATATTCATCCTAAACTTGCAGAAAAGTCAATAGATGTCGCATATTAAAACTAAAATGGATAAAAATTTATCCAGACACTATCTAGACAGCATTTAGTTCAGGTTTGAATGTTGCAATCATGTATAAAGATAGCAGCCAATAATATGTGCGTTAAGAAAATGAAGATAATGTTGGTAGTTCTTAGTCGAAGTATGATACAGTTAAAAGTGACCGAATTGGATATAGATACTTTAGCTCAGTTGGCAGAGCTATTGCCGCCATGTAAGCAGAAGATTCTGGGTTTGAGTCCCAGATGTGCCAATATCTTTATCTGATTTTTCTGTCTCCAGATTTTCGATTGAGTTTCGCTAATATTGTCTTCATTTATTAATTATTTATTATTGGCTTATATTAATTATTTATTACTGCGGGCGACTGACATTTTACCTCTGACACACTAAGGAGTTCCATGTGAAGGTAGGATGACATTACAAGGTTTAAAAAAAAATATATATATTTATTTATTACATAAGATACATTTATACCTACAGCAAAATAACATAATAATAATATTTCAAAATAACTGTAAATATTAAAATGTGTACAAGTGTTATTATGTCTTGTTTGTCTATATTAGTTCCTAGCTAGGCAGATTGCCCGTTCTAAGGAACCAAATGCTGGTGAAAAATGCCAAAAATGTATTCTGTACAAAAAAAAACAAGGTGTTTTTTTTGGTAGATTATATATACTAAGTTTTTTTTTTAATGTGCCATTAAGTTAACCATGTAAAATTTTAAGTTTTAAGTTACATTATTTAATAATTTTTCAGACTCAACCCTCCCTAATCCAATCAACCATTTATTTATTATTGAACCGATGCATGTCATTTTGCATGTTTTAATATTTAATTCTGGGGGGATTTTATTGTATAATTTTGGTCCCAGATATGTATATGTATTTTGGAACTTCGACATATTATATATTTTAATATTTTAACATCAAAACCTGGTATGAAGGAAAGGCATAAAATTAATTATCTGTTAAACTTGTCATTCTCAGTCTCATGAAATGAGGAATATTTCTTATTTAAGTACCTAGTTAGATTTAGCTTCATGAAAAGTGAGTATTTATGTAAGGGGAGATGGAAAAATAAGCATTTCATATTTTAATTTAGTTATAATTAACTCACTTACATAAAGTGTTTGACACCATGATTCGCCAAGTGAAGCAGAGTACTACAACTTTACCTCCGGCTTTTTAACAAATTAGTTAATGCATTATTTTCTGTTTTCTGAGATGGGTAATGTCAAGAGTCAGAATAACAGAAGGCTATGTATAATGTGAACGAAGCAAGGAGTGTGTGCCAGACCGAGTTGTTTAACGGTCCACTCTCTCTGCCTCTGTTAGTTAATTAGGTTAAGAATGGTAGAAGGATACCACAAAGATGAATTGTTTTTAGATTTTGAGAAATGCATGCACATTAGCAAAAGCGGTTTTCAAGTTATTTGTCGATTGTAGAGTAACGCACGTATGGAAAAGTATCGCTGAGGATGTTCTTGACAAAAAATAACCATAACAAACCTGTAAAACTTTCGAGAAGTCTTTCGCTTTTCCCTGGCTGAAGTTTCTGGGTCGAAGTCATCCAAAAATTTATTATTTAGCGATTTAAGGTTTGGCATTATAATAATTGAGGGTATAAATTATTTGTAAGCAGGTGCCTTTATTACTTTGACTTGTTTATTATAAACAAAAACTCTTACAGAATACAGAATCCAGAATTTATAGAACGTACGACAACTAGAAGTGAGTCGTTCGCGAACGAGTCGGCTCAGTGAACCGGATTTTCATACTGATCCGTAAGATCCGGTTCCCAAAGAACGATCTTCACGGTTCGCGGATCTTCGCGAACGAGTGAGCCGGTGAGCCAACTGACCCGCCAGATCCGGTGAGCCATAAATATACTAACCCCTAGATCGATCACTTGGGGCTTTTTCCTCCTAGCGGTTTCGTCACCAACTTAACCCCCCTCGCCCTTCCCGCACTTGCCAGCACTAATAGACTAAAGATAGAGGAAACTTATTTGTCTACCATAGACAATATAATCGCTCTCGACCTACTTCACTAGCCCAATAAATTATTTAAGACCAAAATTATTGGAATCAGAAAATGTTACATTAGACAAATGAAACACTCTGAGAACATCTTTAAATATGTTTATTTTCAGTAAAGACAATTGATAATAAATAACACATAAGACAATTGATAATAAAACATAACACAAAAACTAAGTTATCCTAACCGACCTAACCTCAAATTAATTTACGGACGAATGCTGAATGTTGATGTCCTGGTACTGGTTCTCATCCTGGTCATCTTGTAGATACTCCACTGACCAGCTCTCTTCACCTTCACCGTCAGACTCCCATTTGACATCGGAAATGTCTCCTTCCAGTGCAATAGTTATTTCTTCATGTGACAAACCTCTAACAGCCATCTATAAAAATGATAACAATAAGTTACATATAGTCTACCGGAAAACATTAAAATAAATTAATACATCTTGAAAGAATCAAATTAAAATACGTAAAACAATACAAAAGGCCAAAACAAGAAGATCTCCATTAACCTCTTATGGGCCAGGCTTTGGCTTTTTCCGGAATATTTGAATAAAATTTGAATTTGAATCGAATGTTTTATGGATTAATTTCGTTCGCCACCTCTGGGATACCGGGTGCCGAATGGCCCCCAACAGGTTAAACACATCCACCAATGCGCCATCACAGGATCATGAACGTTTTTAGCGAAAACAAAATGAAAAAGCAATGTTTTTGAATGGAAATCATATTTATCGATCAGATTAAACATCTGCATACAGTATAATAATTATTTTCAAAAGAAAAATGCTATATTTTACCTTTTAATGTTATGCAGAAAACCAAGATGTCAAACCGTTTTGTCCAAGACGCCATTTCCAAATATTTTGTGTTGCCAGTACGCGATTTGTTATATACCTTATAAAACATATCTTTCTCAAGCGATACGCAAAATACGGGGCTGTTTGTTTCATAAAATCAAGAGATTTTAATTTTCATCCATCAAATGACCTGACGACCTCCGTAGTCCAGTGGGTAAGACTCTTGACTCACGATCCGGAGATTGGGGTTCGAACCCGGCATGCGTAAGTAAATTTTATTTGATTAATTTGTGTTATTTCACAATTAATTCATATAAAATAATATATATTATAGTATATTTACGGCATGTTCCAGAGTGGAAGATACTATCAGTATCGCCCTGGTGTAAGACCACCATTCAGAATTGAAATGTTGCTTGAAAATGGCTTTAGCCGTGTTTGGTGACCAGATCTGAATAGCCAGGTACTTCCCAACCCTCCTCTTCCCCACCTCCTTCCCCTCCTCACTACCTTCAGCCTCACAACATACCTAATTTGGGGAATGCCATAGTCTCACTGGCTTCAGACGGAGCAGTTGAGATTCTTGTACGGTATTTACAGTAAAAAAAAAAAATCATTTTCTTCAAGATCTTGTGATATATTTAGAAAATCAAAACCAAAACACATTGAAGCTGTATGGATCAGGTGTTCTCGGAAATTAAAAAAAAAATTCTACAACTTCAAGAGTCCACCAATTTTTCCATTTGTGAAGGCACAAGTCGTTTCAGCAAGTTTTTGTACAATAAAAATAAATCCTCAAATAAGAAGTGTGCGAGTGCTCCGTGTATACGATGTAATAAAAATTTTAAAAAATGTATGGAATCACAAAACCCCCAAAAATACCACAAAAAATACTCCAAAACACCTATTAAACCAGTAAAAAAATCCCATCCCACTTATTTTACCCCTAAGTTGGCAACCCTGAGCGAGAGATGGCGAAAATCAAAATTACAAACCTATCTTTACAGCTCCATCTATGAAACTTTATCTATGAGTGGCAGCACTTTTACGTCACGGACCACGGTTGAAAAATTTGAACGAAGTTATACGCCCCTGCGGTGAGCCAACTGACCCGTGAGATCCGAAGACCCGACTGACCCGTGGGAGCCGAGAGCAGTGTATCGTTCAACGGATCTCGCGGCTCGCGGGTCACTAGATGTACTGATGCGGATTGCTCGTTCGTTCGTTCGTTCATAGCCACTCTAACTCTAGTCAGCGACGCAGAAAGGTAAAATATGAAAGTAAGGTAACGGTTTACAGTTCAGTTCACTATGACACTTTTCTACGCGGTGGCGTACCTTTGCTGGTCAGTGTGCGTGCGCCGTGCATGTATTACCGAAATACAATGAATATAATAATAATATCGGAATTCAAGCGTGTTTGCGTGCATAAAACGTCAGTCGTGACGTCAGCGCTCCGGCCACATTATCCTTTGCTGGGTAGTGTGCGTAATTCAAGCGGGTATGCGTGCATAATACGTCAGTCGTGACGTCGACGCTCCGGCCACATTATTTTGTTTATTATAACAGGATAAGTTATATTATTATTATGCTCATTGTTTATTTTCAGTAAATCATTCATTGTTTATTTTCAATAATTCATGCTTTCTAAAAATCGTTAAAAAAGTAAAGTTGATGTTGGTTTCACACCAAAGATCAAAACTCAACTAAATACAAAGGATTTCATTTTTTCATTCAGGGATACAAGAATCCGATTAAAAAGGGAACCCCAAAATATCGGGGTTCCCTTTTTAATAAAGTGTGGAGGGCCGAGGGAGGGGACGGGGGAGATGGACCAATTCAGTCGTTCATTCGAGCCGGTTCACTGACCCGGATCTTTTCATTGAACGAGACCCAGTGAACCGGCTCGCTCAACTGAGACGCTTTGCCCGCCTCTAACGACAACGACAAAAATGACATAGATGTCGAATGTTGCTAGTTGCTAGCATGTTGCTAGTATTGTAAAAATCATTTCCCCCGCGATTGTCGTTTTCCCTAAGGGAACGTACCCATACTACGTGACACTTTTAGGGGGGGGGGGGTCTTCAAAATGTCACGCTCCATACAAATGAGCGGCAGATTGCTTAGGATTTTGGTCACCGGGGGGGGGGGGGGGGGGGGGGGTTAAAAATTGCAAAAAGTTGGTCACGTAGTTTGGGTACGTTCCCTAACCAATATTTTAGGTACCTACTTCCCACGATTATTTTCATGACTAGAACACTCCTTTGGGGTGAAAAGCCATAGATGTATATAATATAACTGGATGGATGAGTTTCGACGGCCGCCATATGCAAAATGGGCAAGAGATACGAGAACTCAGGGAACTTCTTAGAGGGAACTCGCAAATTCCAAGTTTTTTGTTACTAAAAAATGTTACTAAACATTTTTCCTTTCTGTTTTTTGTGTTGCATAACGAATTGTAATAAAGTGAAACTGCGACTTTGTATATTCATAATAATTATCGTAGGTACATTATGCTCATAAGCATTATAATAATTAGTTAAGTATTATAATGTTAAATTAAGTTATACTTTTAAGTCATTAATATGTATTACGCACCAAAATATCTAATATTTAATGATATTATTGTAAGCAAATAAATAGAAAAAAAAGAGAGATTTCTTACAATAAAACTGATCAGTTTTGTAAGATTTAAGTAAAATAAAATATTGAAAAATTAAAAACTCGATAAAAAATAATTTTCCATTCAAAGTAAACTTCAAATAATGAAACTTCATTCAGGGCATCACAAGTCTACAGTTGTACTTTGTTTTATAACTACATATTGTGATAACCTTACCATTGTCTTAGATCAGTAAGGGGGCATCCATTAATTACATGAGCATTTATTCTTCCAATCTAGACCCCTCCCCTCCCCCTCGGTGAGATAAATTTGGACCACTTCGTATATTCTTTTCAAGTAACGTGAGATTTTGCTGGACCCCCCCCCCTCGTTTGTGCTCACGTAATTAATGAATGCCCCCTAACACTGGTGTAGGTAGGGTAGGTAGCAAAATATGTTGAGAAACAGAAACAAAACTACCATATTTAATAGGTGTATCATTTTTATTTCTTAAAAATTACAATATTTAGTATGGGAACATCATGTGCCATTAACTTATAAGCAGTAAATGTATCGACAAAGAAAAGTAAAAAATAACAGTCGTTCATAATATTGGGTAGAAATAATTAAAAAAAAAAAATAACATTTATACAACAAAATTTGCACAATTTAATTTATACAACAACAAATACAACAAACATATAGCAAAAATTTACAGACAAAAAATTTATACAACTTAAATACAAACAAAAAATGTATACAACTTATATACAGTTAAAAATTTTAAACAACTTATATACAGAGAAAGAATTTATACAACTTACATAGAGACAAAAATTTTATGGAACTTATACAGACAATTTTTTTTATACATTATTAAATAAAATAAGTTTATGTAATTTCTGTCTAACGCTTGCCTTATTATTATTTACATTTTCTAGAGAAAATCTTCTTGCACATGTATTAAACCTTAATAGCGCAAGTTTCTCTGAAATTTTTCTAATTATCTGCGTTCCATGGAGGTCTTCACCTCCGTGAAATTCAGCTTCGAGATCGTGCGACAATTGTGGGAACATGTCCCTCTTATCCGAAAAGTGACCCACCACACAATGTGAGATTTTTATTACTTAAAATTAATTAAATATGACTTAAAACTGCTTCAAACTAGACGGCTGCTGGTATAGAAATGGCCTACTGGGCACTTGTTATGCACCATTCCAAGATGGCGGACGTCGATTTCCGGTGGACCGCTCAAAATTCGCTGAGGCAAAGAGAGTCATCCATCCAGTTATATTATATACATCTATGTGAAAAGCCATGAAGGGGAAAAAATTAATGCAATAATTTTATAGTGATAATAAATTCACATTAACACGGAAGTGTTTTTTGCCTCTGCTGAGCCGGCAGAGCATCGTGAGTAGCACGGTATCGCATTCACAATACTTGGTCGATCGCTCGAAGCGATTTTGTCGCTGCTACTTGAATAGTAGCGACAAAATCACTGTGATAAGGTACTCGTTGCGAGTGACATTTCGCAGACGATATAATAGTAATATTTATAACTATTTGTACCAACCCAGAAATATTAAGAATAACGTTTCTAAATGAGAGTCTGAACGAAATCAGCTTCAATTCAATATCTCGAAATGCATAGTCTTTCTTCTTTTATTTAGTATCACCATCACAGTTACACTTTGCTCAGTCACAATCTCAATGAGTGTTCCGCTATAAAATACCTTGGAATTGTGCATGAAAGTAAGCATGCATTTCGTGTTTATCTAACTGTTCATTTATGCGAGAAGGATTTGAAATCTGCATCGACAGGGTCTTTGAGATACCCGTATTCTAAAAATATTGTACTTCTCTTTGGTTCGCAGTAGGCTGAAGAGCGGCTCGGCTATTTGGAATATTCACGAGTTGGGATGTTCCCTCATATTGGGCAGTGGCATAGCGAGGGGGAGGGGGGAGCCCCGGGTGCCACAATTCTCTAGCCACCCCCCCTATTTATTTATTTATTATGAAGTCGAAATTTGTGTTTTGTCAACTTTAATGGGGAGGGGGGGCGGGGGGGGGGGGGGGGGGGGGTGACACCACTTTATCCGCCCTATCCGTCCCAGGTGCCACCCAAGCTAGCCTAAGCCACTGCTTCTGGTCAGTGGCGTAGGATAGCACAGGTAGCACCCGGGACGGATATCATAACGGGAGGGGCGTAATGGGATAGGATAGGCCGGGTTGTAGCTGATTATTTATCACAACGGAGGGGGCGGAAAGGGATAGGGTGGGACGGGTTCTAGAAGAATATTTACCACAACGGAGGGGGTAGGATGGGGTGGGGCGAAACGGAATACCATAATGGCCACTGACCACAAGGTACAATATTTAATGATAAACTGAATATTGTCCCGATTTTTTTTATTGCCAACCTGCTCTCCCGGTGGGAAGGAATACTCATAAATTACTCCTTAACAAAATCACTTCTGATATCGACATATTTTGCGTCAGTGATTTGTACAGAAAGCAATTGTGTAATATTTTAGTGGTGACCAGCCAACTCAGAATGAAACCAACTCAGAACCACCTCAGAAAGGTTATTAAGAGTGATGGTAAAAAAAATAAAAAAAATTGGTTAAATAGGTTAAGTAAGGTTAGGGTTACCGGCTATTTTAAAATTATTTTTTCATAGCTTTTAATGACCTTTCTGAGGTGGTTCTGGGTTGGTTTCATTTTGAGTTGGCATGGAACCTATATAAGTATCGCGGGCCCTACACAGTGCGCCCAGCTTTGAGAGGCTAACTTGACCCTGACTTCATTAGAGCCCCCGTGCCTGAGATTGTCACCTAGATTTACACTAATGGAAGGCCCGTAGGGAAGATTGCTTCCGTTCAAGGAGACTAGATACTTGATTATCATTTCGATCCCTTTTATAAGTAATCAGATATGATTGGAGTTTTATTGAAGGAGTTGTTAACCAGCAGCTACTAAACGTAGTCGTCAGGAACGTGCTAATTTGACGGTCACGTGACCTAGTTGCCAGCCAAGTGACCCAGCCGACCCCACACAGCTCTACTCCGCTACTTTTGCCTCGTCAGACATCTTAAATTCCTGGTCGATCTCTAACGTTGTTATTTTTTATACCATTTCGTTTGTTTAATGTATTTTTCGGCTTACAGGAGTTTCACCCAGTATCTACTCATAATTTCACTAATTCTGCGAGACCTACCAGTGACTACAAGAAGTAGCGATCACCCGCCGCGACAATGTAGCAGCGACAAAATCGTCTCGTGTGATACAGGCTTAGCACCACGAGTGTTTAATGCTACTTCCACACCGAAGCCTACGTGCCAATCGTGAGGTAGCTGCGGCCAACCCTCCAACTCCGAACTCCGAACTCCAAAACGGCGGATGTGGAATAGCTGATTCGGTGCCGTATCTTATCAGTTGCCTACAATTGTGCAGGCGGTGCTTCGGTTTCCATAACATTGATTTCGATTCGTAATGGTAAAAAATAATAATTTCAAACCATTTTTATACAACTCTCCAGTAATAATATTGCGCAGACTGATGTGTTGGGCCAACTCGCACGAACCAGCTATCGCCGATCGCGTCGGAGGCGATCCTGGACCAACTCGAACTCCAAAACTCGAACTTCCAACATACGAACTAATCCTTCACGTAATCGTCCACACGTTTAAAGTTGAAATTGGCTTCAGTGTGGCCGTAACGTAATATCAAGGGCGGATCCAGGAGCTTTTTCTGGGAGGGGCACAAGGGGCGGACGGGCAAAAAAATCAACATTTACTGTTAGTTAATTGTAAGTTCAAGTATGTACAAGAAGGTTTATGAAAGTGTCAAAACAGTAGAAAATTTAAATGTTTAATAAAGACAGTTTTTGGTTCTAAGTATGTACTGTGATGGAATCTCCACAGAAAAATACCGTCTAAATCCGCCCTTGCCTTTATCAACAATATCATATTGTACCTAACGAATCAGTTGATCCCGCCACCTATTGGTGAAACGAGTAAACTTTCACATATCTGGAATGATATTGTACAATGAAAAGAAGAGAGGAATAATTTTACGGCACCAGATGTCCGGGATTTTATTTTAATTTTATTTATTTATTAATCTTAAGTTAACTCACATCTTTGTGTGTGCTAATATTTTATAAAGATATAAACATTTACAAACATAATCATTCTTTAAATATTACACATAAATAAAGACATTAATAATTGAGGTAGACATACTTATTTATATTTTCTATCTCAGGATGTTGTTATACAGTTGGACGGCCTGGTACATCGGAGATTTCTGGGTGCTTAATTTTTCTCTTGTCAGCAGTCTAATTTGCTTTGAATTTCTTGTCCCGTGTCCGTGTGTTTCGTTATTATAATGTATTTTTCTTTTTAGTTTCTTATACATCATCCCCATGTTAATTTTATGTAAAAAAATAAGTACATTCAAATACACAGTTTGCTTCACCGTCAACATATTTAGCTCTTTTAGCATGTCTCGTATCCGTGTGTATATGTTGCGCTTAAGTATTATTCGCATTACTTTATTTTGCAGTATTTGCATTTTTTTCATTTTCTCTTCATTGCAGAGAAAAAGAATACTTGAACAGTAATAAAAGTGTGGTGATATAATTGTATTATAGATTATCTGGCATGTTTCTCTATTTACTTTGTTTCTGATTCTACCAAGAAATGATATTTTTTTGCAATTTTTTTAATTGTGTAATCTGCATTTTTTGAGAAGTTCATTTGTGAAAATTATTACGATATTCAGATATTATAGGTAGGTAACTGAAACCACACTTTAGGAGCCAGCATTAAATTACGTCACACAAATTTCATGATTTTTCGAAGCCCCCCCGTCCCTGTCACACATCGTAACATTTGTGAGACCCCTTCCCCCCCAATGTGATATCACATATTTTGCAATTTTACATATAAAAATAATCAAAACAGTAGTTAAATTGTTTTACGTGTGACGTCACAGAGCTGATGAACTCCCATACCCCTTGTCACACTTCTCTACTCCCCTCCCCCCCTTAAGGTGTGACGTAATTTATGGATGGCACCATAGTGGTAATAATAGCATTTAATTAAAAATCTACAAAGACATCTTTACTGGATTCCAAAGAAAGTGAATATTTTACGATTACATAAACTGGCTCCCCCAACTCCTGTCAATGTGTTTTAAACTGTCATTTGAAAGAAATATCATTATATTAGATGGGTAGGTAGGTACAGTTTAAAATAAAACGTTACATAAAGTGAACACATCTTTATTGGAAACAGTCAATTTCATAATAATAAAATACTCAAAAATAAATATTAATTTAACACAATAAATTATAAAATACACAATTACATTAATTCACAACACAATATAACATAATATGGAATTCATCAATTTCATTTTGGAAGGACAGGGATCATCAACCTTATAATAGTTAGGTACTTTTAAAAAATGGCTGAAAGCACAGACCAACTGTTTTTAGAAATTTATTTCCTACTTAATAAAGAAATTTATGATAATTATGAACCTTAAAAGAAATTCAATGAAAAGCACAAAATAGAAATAGGTTTTTTTACAAGCATAAATTTTCATTTTCAATATTTTTTTCAAAACGTATAATTTTCCTAGAAGCGTTAGAGATATTTATTGATAAATTCCTAAATTATTATGCATTTAAATATTAGTTTACTACAAATGTCCAATCGACAGAAATTTCTATACACAATATTAATACTGTTTTAGTCGATGTCCTAGAAGGACTGTTTTAGTTTTGAAGGATCTGCCTTGACAGACTTGTTTGAAGGACCTGTTTAAACAAAGTCCTCGTCTGAATCCGACAGGGGGCTCTCTCCACTCGACCCCTCGCTGGACTCGTATTTGCCCCTAAACGACAAGCAGGTTTATTAAAACATTGAAACAGTAAAGTCAGTATCACGGTTTAGTAACAGCTTCAAATACACAACAATATACATCAAAATTAAACAGTAATATTAACACATTTTATATACAATATATATTACACATACATAACACTCATATATTACAAGTATTATGTTTCCTGTAAATAAGTTGATGAATATGTTCGCTGTTAAAAGTTATGGCATGTTTTCGGTGACCAAGTTAAAGATTGTGAAAAAATATTACATTTCAATTATAATAATTTTCCACGCATAATATAAACATGGCAAAAAAAAAAATAGATATATTAGTGTTGCAACAGAACTCTGTTTCATCTTCCGCTTCTGCAGAAGTTCCGCAAGTTTTTTTCACTTCCGTTTCCGTTTCTGGTTCCGCAAACTTTATAACAGAACTCTAAACGAAGAATAATTTGCGATTGAAGATATCGAAGTGCAGCCTACTTCAAAATCATCTTCATCATTACAAATATTGGAATCGATGTTAAGTGTATATTAAGACCAGGAGGAGATCTCTTCTACATCTGACGATGGTGACAATTTATTTTTAGAGATACAGTCACACCTTCGGGAGTATAAGAAAGAGACGAGACTACCTCTCCATGTGGTGGAAAGTAAATACGCACAAATACCCTCATCTGTTGCCAATAGTTCGCCAATACTTATCAGCTCCTTCCTAGCAGTGTAGCCAGTGAGCAATTATTTAGTGGAGCTGGTTTAATATATGAAGAACACCGAAACAGACTCAAAGGTGTAAAAGCAGCCAAATTACTTTTTATTAAATATAATTTACTTCTGTTTAATTTCGAGTGTTTAAGTACAAAATACAAATTTAATTAATAAATCTTAAAAAATAAAATTATGCTTTTTCTTCAAAGAATTAACACTTCCGCTTCCGGTTCCGCTTTTGCTAAGATTTACACTTTACAAGACACTTCCGTTGCATCACTAATATATATATTAAAATTATGAAACATCAGCTTGCGAGAGTCGGGGTGAACGTGGGTGCAGGGTGAACTGTGAAGCGTAGAGTTGCGCGTGAAGTATGAACTGTACGAAGCGCTTCAAACGTGAACGACTTATCGCTAGTAAAAAGAACAGCAGGTACAATTTATTATATTCGTGGGGTTTTAGTCTCAGTGAGAGTTCGTACTGACGTCATCGACGTTCGTCCTATTCCCTCTCACGCGGCTTGTTTGAAAACGAAAAAGACAGAAGATACTATAACGATTACGTCACATACGATTTTTCGCAGGGACTAGTATATGTAATTACAATTACCCAAATAATTGATAATGAATTAATTCAAGGCGGGGCCTAAAAGAAGTTGTTATGGCCGTTATACACGACATCTTTTTTCAGCCCGATTCCAATTAGACACAAAAGTCAACATTTCTCGCTCTACGCGATCGCTATTTTCATCTCTATTTTCATATCTACGATTTCAATTGTCATCACTGCAAACAACAGCTGTTTGCTCTGATGCCAACTGAAATCGTAGATATGAAAATAGAGACGAAAATAGCGATCGCGTAGAGTGAAGAATGTTGCTTTTGTGTCTAATTGGAATCGGGCTGAAAAAAAATGTCGTGTATAACGGCCATTACACGAAGGAAGAGATATGAGTGCTTAAATTTTTTTTGCTCAGGTAGGTAATTTCCTTTTTTCTACAGGTCAAATATTTAAACAACATCCTTTACGATACTGAAAGGGCATTCCTGATATTTTGTAAATAATATGTTTGCCCGCAAACTTTGCAATATGGTTGCGGAATTTTATTGTGGACGAGCGACATGGTCAATGGTCATGTCACGATGTGAATATTACGCGGCGCGTAATATCGGAATAGTGAAAAACTAAACTAATGCCTACAATACACGACATCTTTTTTTTGAATCTGGATCTTTAAGCGATCGCTATTTTCATCTCTATTTTCATATCTACGATTTCAGTTGGCATCACAGCAAACAGCATGGTTCATGTTTTTTTTTACAATAACTCCACACAGGAGGCCCTAAGGAAAATAATTTCCCTCAGAGCCTATGTCATCTGAGATGCTGTGTGGAGGCTCTTTTTGAGGAGAGGAAGGAATGAACATTGGTCTTGAAGAGACCCATGTTGTAGGAAGGAGGAAACACAGAGACCGGCAAATCGTTCCTGAAAACTGAAATAGTAGATATGAAAATAGAGATGAAAATAGCGATCGCGTAAAGCGAAAATTTTTTGGTCTCTAAGTGGAATCGGGCTGAAAAAAGAGATGTAAAACCTACACAACGATTCCAACGATGAACCGACGCGTAAGAATCTAATAAGTAAGGCGGTAAATGTATAGTCTGTCAAAAAAGAGTAGAAAATATAAAAACTTGAACTACTAAATTTGTAGACTGGCAACACCAATTTAACTGTCAAATATTTTTTTGAAGTGCAATGGCACTGAATGTATAGAACACAGTAAACCACATTTTAAAAAACATTTTTTCTTCATGACTAAAATTGATTAAAAGGTGATTTATAAAGCGATTTGCTTTAATTTAATTTAACATAAATTTGAATTTAACAATAGATAGAAAGGAAGAATCATTAATGGTGAGTTTAGTTACACTACTTTTAGATTTGAATGAGTTAAATATATTCAGATCTAAAATTAGAGACATGATCTAAAGCCCAGGCAACGCTAGGTACTTTATCTAGTATTAAATAAATGTGAGCAATTTCTAAACTGTGCTTTATATTTTATTACATTACAGTTATTCTTCATTATGTTAACACAAAATTGCAAAGGTATAATATACCTATACGCAATTCTAATTTGAGATCGGCGGGTATCTATACTGCAATGAAAAAATATTTTTTCCACTATTATGCCTTTTTAATTTTTTATAAAAATGTAGGTTACACAGCTTTACTTTAACAACATGAGTTATGTGTTTAGTATTGCCATTTGAACAACAGTGGCGCTCTCATATATTTTCTACTCTTATTTGACAAACTGTATATGCGTTCCGTTTATTCGTTTTGAATTAAAAATAATCCCAGCACTTAAAAATATATATACCTTTATAGAAACATAAATATTTCATGAAAATAAATATATTTTAGTAAGTAGTACATATGTTCTTTATTCCGAATAGAAAACTTCACAGTGAATCTATACGAGAACCCTGCAACATTGTTGCAATCTCTAGCCATAGCTTTACGAACATATATTATTTTTAAACACTCCGTTTAGGTTGCAGTGTCAGGTAATTAGTTATTAGGTATGTGCATTGTATGCCACACATGAATTATTGCCAAACTGTGCATCCATGTGTTTATATTGTTTGTGTGTAGGTAGTATTTACATAATTCTTTCGTGACTTGGTGGAATCAGGGTGCTTTCTAGTAAGAGTCTATCACTCGCTAAGAGAAAGCTGGCACTTGGTTTGAAACCAATAATTTTCCTAAGAGACTAATAAGATTACTATTATTCTATTGGCACATGTAATTTTGTCATATAGTCAAACTATAGCAGTTTAGTAGAACGATAGTGATTTTTAGTAGAACAATATTTCCCTTCAGAAAAACGGTCTTTTGAGAACTATGAATAGTTCTAATCAGAAAATTGGGTTTCTTGTTAGGCTTTTAAGAGAAGTTATGACCGTTATACACGACACCTTTTTTCAGCCCGATTCCAATTAGACACAAAAGTCAACATTTTTCGGTCTACGCGATTGCTATTTTCATCTCTATTTTCATATCTACGATTTCTGTTGGCATCACAGCAAACAGCATGGTTCATGTGTTGTTTGCAGTGATGACAATTGAAATCGTAGATATGAAAATAGAGATGAAAATAGCGATCGTGTAAAGCGAAAAACGTTGACTTATGTCTCTAATTGGAATGAAAAAAGATGTCGTGTATAACGGCCATTATAATGGTTCTGCCAGTCAAGGGAGAGAATTCCCCGGTGTATTTTAAGCTTTCCTGTTGCGTTTTTTGTATCTTCGGGGTTAATTTAAACGACATTAGCTCATAGTTCAAAGAAATTTCGAAAAAGGATATAATATCGCTATACAACCACAACAGGACAACTGAAATGCTATCATATTACTAATTCAATTGTTTTTCAAATATCAAAAGCTCTAAATAGCTTTGGCCATCTGCACAATTTGTTCACTAGATAGATTTTCAATACTGGCTGTATGGTGACGATATCGTAAGAGATTTCACTGGGTCAAACTTTTATCCATACAAGGATAAGCAAGGTTTCATGGTAAAATAATGTGGGTCTCTCTGTAATAAAGTAGAATTACAATAAATAAATAAACAATGCAAATAAAGCGCTGTTGAGACCGGAGACCCGGGGTTACAGCTTCGAAGTGTTTGTTAGAGGTGTTGCGTGTTGGCGGGGGTTTCTGGGAAGAATCGGTTGATTGACAAACCCCGCCGGAAGCCAGACTCTCCGCGGAATATTAATCGGAGACTGAAACACCCACAACCCACAATGGAATATAAATCTAGAAAAAATGCCTATTCGTATGTACTAGACATGGGCAAAATTGAATGACCGAATTAAATGAATAAATTCAATCTTGTGACACACTTGATCTAATTCTCAATTTCAAAAGTAATTGATTCTTCATTCCTTACCTTTGGCCTTGTATCGTACGATTTTTAACGGCAATATAAATGTTTAATTTCCATTTATTTTACTGTTAAATTATTTCAATGAATAATGTGTTCCGTAAACGATTTAAATATTATAATGTTTCATAGGTATTTTTAAAATATATTAAATACCGTATTTAAATATTATTCAATGGGCGGCGCGCCGCGAAGTTGTCGACGGTATTGTGAACGACTCGTATCCCGCTATCGCCGGCCGCCGTTCTAAAAACCCGTAGATCAAACAAAACGCGGCCGCGATTCAGCCGAATTGTCCGAGCGTCCCTTTCACGCAAGGAATTAATCATTTGTCGTAGTCAATGTCCTGAGATTGTCCTAAGGTCCCCGCGCGTCCCGTCCCGTCCGCGTCCCAGGTACTCGTAGCTAGTCTGTCGCTATCGGAAATTGTCCGAAGCGCTTTATTCAGGAATTAAAACTAAAAGTCTTTTTCACTTGTGACGTTGTTGTCTCTAGTTAACCTCAGACTTAGAAATGACGTCAGATGTCATCGTCTTACATCGCCATCGATTCACGTCAATCTCGGCTCGAGTGTATCCGAAACGCAGCTCCTCGCGAGTCTCTGCGGGGTAAGACACAAGACACTAGTCAAAAGTGACTAATTCATTGCTCAGTGCCGGCCCTTAATCCGTCCGAGCGCAGCGGTTCACCAATTCCTCGGCGGGCCAAGCCTTCAATTTCATTACATAGTTAGCCGAAAACTTTCGACATTGAATCCGAACATCGCGGCATCGCATCGGCTAGAAAATTGAGAAGCAAAAATAGTGCATTTGTAATCGTTTTTTTGGCACGTATGAAAGATATTGGAATACAAATACCTACCTACTTTTAGACGTGGATCTTGGGTAGATGTAATATGTAAATTTGCATATATTATAGGGCCGATCAGCTGTTGTCAGCTGTCATAAAATACTTTTAAGTTTAATAAATAAAATAAGTAAATCTTTAGGGGTGAAACAAAAAACTGTTTAATTTAAAGTTTTAATTGCTAGCTATAAATACATTTTACATACGAAAAATAACGATACTAAAAAAAGACAAACATATACATCTAAGTATAGGATTTAGCCTGCGAGATAATGAGAAAGAATAATCGGTCCTCTCTTTGTGTGGTGCTTCGTAGCCTCCCCACTTATTGTGATTTGAAATGAAACGAAAAAGCGACACTAAAAAGAGACAAACATATTAATCTACGTATAGGTTTTAGCCTGCGAGGTAGTGAGATAGAATAATCGGTCTCCTCTTTGTGCGGTGCTTGGGTAGCCTATCAGTCTCCTCTTTGTGCGGTGCTGCGGTGTTTCGTAGTCTCCCCATTCACTCTAGTGTTTTTTTTTTTTTTTTTTTTTTTTTTTTTTTTTTTTTTTTTTTTTTTTTTTTTTTTTTTTTTTTTTTTTTTTTTTTTTTTTTTTTTTTTTTTTTTTGGAATTAATTGAAGTAAAGGAATGAATAGAAGGAATCAATTCAAAAGGCCGGGGGAATTAGACGGGATCTATTCACTCCTGGGAATCATTTTGCCCACGTCTAGTATGTACTGCGTACGCCAGACAGCCGCTGGCCGAGTTGGATGACTGGAGATATCCGACGGGTGAATCTCTAACTCTTATTTTTAGAAGTGATGAAATACGCTATCATCCAGTTAACAAAGCATCTCATTAAAGTTTGTTTAAATATTATACTGTGGCGTAGGTGTGTTGTATAGTTATCACGATCGCAGATAAAATCAACGATCATTCATAATATAACACGTCGACAAGTCTATCTTTTTAAACTGTTAATTCGTGGTGGGAATTTCGTGGCTATATTGCAATTAATTTAATATTTTAGACTGTCCTGTTTCACCCATTTCCAGGCTGAAAACTTTAAGAACTTAGGATAAGATACCGGTTAATAACATTTGGGAAAGGTAGAAATCATCGATTCTATTTTATATTTACGAGTTATAATTTTTTTCTAAATGTTTTGAGGATCAGCGTTCGGAAGCGTGATGTAGATACCTACTTTGTTGTGTGTCTTATGTTCTGAAAAGTTTAGAGTTTAACCAAAAAATACAAAACATCAACACCATAACACAATTTGTGATTTAATGTGTTTCCATTTTAGTAAGAAAGCAAACTCACACTGAAAATCGAAAAATGTTCACGCTCTGTACATAATTAATGTCTTGTCTTGGATTATGTTAGTCTGAATCTGCAGTAGTAATAGTTAATAGTAGCAGGATTATCGCAATACGTATAGTCGTATAATAGAACATGGAATAAAGTTTCTTTATTCTATGTGGGAAATAGAAAGATACATACTACAAGTCGTTGAAAGTAAAGCGGGAACATATTTGCCTTTCCGATCATTAAATTTTGTAGTGAACAAGAAGGACGAAAATACAAAAAGGCACGGATTATTGAATTTAATTAATAGTCCACAGATAATATAGTATTAAATGTTCTCATTTGCAGCAGGATGGCCTATCATACGTTCTTAACGAAGTAAAGCACCGGAGGTTGGAATCTAACCCTTGTTAGAGTCATCAAAGAGGTCCTATAATTAAAGCATAATCGGCTTAGGCAGACGTCTAAAATTGGAGAATACAGACAAAGAGAAAGCACATTAGACACTGTACTATATATTATTAAAAACTACCTAGATTGCTAGATTCTAGGGACTAAACACTAATGAAATAAAGCAACGGAGGTTGTAAATCTAACACCAAAATTGTTAACATTGCCAATGAACTCTTATGATAACACAGCCCGCTTAGGCACAGGTCTAAAATGGGGGGAATACAGACAAAAAATAAAAAGCATAACAAGTAAGGTTTAGGTAAGGTAAGGACTAGAAATTTTAGTGTCATCAAAAGTCTTACTGGTAATTAAAGCACAATTCGCTTACGAAAATGTAAAAATAGGGAAAACAGACAAAATAGACAATTTTTAGGTAAGATCTTGATAAGATAGGTACTAGAGGAAGAGAGACTAAACACTACACTAGAGATCGGTATGTTTAGATAGGTAAGTTAATGTGTAAGAGTACTAACCCGCTCTGTTCGATGAGGAGTCGAAGGTCTGCCGGAATGTCTTCGGTGAGAGCGTCTAGAGAGGCGCACAAGTCATGTCCCACCTTCTGCAAGTGCTGTGTGTTCACTTGCAAGCCCTGCCAATTATTGTTTCACAAGCAATTGCAGAATGTTAATAATTAAAAGTACCCAATTAAATAAGTCTATTTACGGGACTGATGGGCAAAACACGTTTTGTGCATGAATACCCTCGTGCAATTAAGCTCGTTCATTTTGATAATTTTGAGCGAATGTTAATGAAACATAGCATTTGCATTCCATCTCGTTCATGTGCTGAACCTGATCATATTATAGCGTACATGACGTACTTTTTTAGTCGGAATTTTGTTTAGTTTCTTTCACGTTTAGAAAAGAGTAAGATTCTGGTAGCCAGTAGTTTATCAAAATCAACATAAATAAGCCATAGTTTCAGGTCAAACCAACAAAACTGGTCAAGGGTTTTATAAAAAATACAATTATTAACCAATGGTTTTTAACCAAACCAATAAATAGAGAAATTGCTAAAATGGGTTACATCAAAAAGTTTGAAAAGCTGAAAGATTTATAGGGCTCAAAGGATATATATGTCGGCGGCCGATCGTAAAAGCAGGCCGATCATGATGCACCTGAGGTACTTTACGGTCTGCCGCCAGGCACTTCACAACGAAGTAGCTAGGCGCATCATGATCTGCCTGATTTCACGATCGGCCGCCGACATATATATTGCATTTGACAAATTTTACAGGAGAACAGAAACAGTGAAGTTTAAAAAAACCTCAAATGCTATAGTTTTCCTCAGAGACTTACAGACCTCAGAATTTACCTCGGATTTGTCAAAATACAAGAGGGATATTTATTAAAACCAATAACTAACAGAAGCGTGATGCTGGGTTAAAACACTTGATCGTGCCATATCTTCCTCAGGC
Organism: Limnephilus marmoratus; assembly: GCA_917880885.1. Taxonomy (NCBI): domain Eukaryota; kingdom Metazoa; phylum Arthropoda; class Insecta; order Trichoptera; family Limnephilidae; genus Limnephilus; species Limnephilus marmoratus. Next base: position 16,784,768 of record OU862910.1, on the reverse strand, counting down.
GCCCCCGACTTCTTCTACCATTCACATTCGTCACATATTCTCCTTACACTCATTTTTTCGTTCATCGGCTGTTCATGCCCAAATTAACTAAGCTCCCCTTTCATAATCGTATACTCAGGAAGCTTACACCAGCACTGTATTCTTTTCGAATCAACTACATTTTGAACACGGTCATACATAGTTTTACTCCTCAGGGATTACTCCAGCATTCAGATCACTCTCATTCTTCCTCTGGAAGTCATAAGCCTCACTGCCGTACATCAGGGAATCAGCACTACACTGTGGATCTGAAACATTGTGGATTCTTGCTAAGAAGGCGCTGCAAAATAGCATTATACCTTGCAGGATGATATCGTCTCTTACCCTGCATGCCGCTTAAAGTCTTCCAAAACTCTTGCGGATGGAAGGAGAGAGGCTACTCCGGATAGCTCTCACTCCAGAGGAATGGTGAAAACTTGAGTGGCAATTGGCTTAGGGTGAGAAATGCCCATCTGGTATACGACCCCACTGAGAGACAGCCTGGGTTCTCACCACCTCGCAATCTCTGGTCCACCATCAATAGGATAAGGCGCTCCCACATCAGTTGTGCCCACATGGTCTGAAATAGTCGGCGATGTGTGAATGCGGTGCGGTACATACCACCAAACATGCGGTTATTGAATGCCCGCTTCATTTACTCCTCGGCGAGATTGATGAGGTCAACAGGACGTCGGCTACTTGCAGCAGACCTAGATAATAGTTGTGAACCTAAAATATTTCATAAGTTTAGTAATAAAGCAAGTAGAATGACCTTGAAGGGTCCCTGATCGAAGCCGCAGAAGGTGGCCTCCAGGGTGTAGGAGCGGGGGATGCGCAGCTGTCTCCAGACGGTGACACGTGCGGTGGCCTCTCTCTCACGCTCCACGCGGAAACTGCAGCTGTCCAGCGAGAAGCTGCTGCAGAACCTGTGCATCAGCACTGGCAGGTCCTAACAGACAACAATCATTATCATTTTACTATCAAATACATGCTGTGTACGGTGTCAGAAAGAAATTTGCCAGGCGTGAATTTCACATACCATACTAATATTGCACTGCCAGATTTACACTCGGCGAAATTACACATTGTGATGAATTGCATTAATCAACAGTGAAAATAAGAGAATATCGTAGCTTCCCACTTTAATTCAAAAAGAAAATACCAATTAATTATAAAACAGACACACCTGCGACATCTACCGGTTCAAAGTAAATTGAATTCTTGTTGACGATAGGGATCTACAATTAAGTAGAGTGAGATGAGTATTAATAAAAAAACCACAGATGGTATTAAAAATCGTCACGAGGCAGGGAAAGACCCTTTCTTAGGCGCGATAATAAACACAAAGAATGATTAACCAATCACAAAAGTGGAGGGCGTGTTCAGATTTTGAACAAAGAAATGGACTTTGAACTAGGCAATTAATCAGAGATTTATGAGAAAAAATATCGTCATCGACCGAAAGATCAATACACTATAATGTAAACAGGGTCTCACGCCCGGTGCATCAGGTACAATGACCCTAGATTTAAGATATACAATCAGTGCAATGAAGGTGTTGACGACCGCCGTTAACGAACAAATTAATCCATATTATGTTGGAAAAACTAGGCAAGAAAATAGCAAGAGAATTATGATAAGAGGAAAATTAAAGAAAAGACGTGTAAAACGTAAGAAAAGCTACTGTAGGGTTATTCAGTCGTATAACGAGTACATAGAGGGTCAGGGAGACCAGATTAAAAGGAAAGCGTACATTTTACATTTAAAAGGAAGAAAAACGCTGGAAATTTGGAATGTCACTTTTGTCACGTCAGGAAAAACGATTTGAAAAGGAAATCTAATGGAAAAACTGGACGTTTAAACGGAAGTGTTTATTGAACAATATAAGATTCGACTTAATTTTGCGTTTTCAGACGAGTTTAAATAGATATCGTTATATATTTGGAATAGGGTGATCATTCTAGTTACATTGCGATAGACAAAGTAAACAAAAAGCATTGTTTTACGTCAATTGTTTGAGGAGAATTCTATGAGAAATAAGACATACTGCAAGGAAAAATGAAACATTTTTTGAGTTGACGACCTCACACGTGATTTTGTTATTAAAACAACCAGAAAACGAACATGGTTTTAGACGATTAAAATCATTTTAATGGCTTTTTGGACGATAAAAATTATCATTGGGCATAGGGACTGTTTATTCAAAGTAAAAACCATTATATTTTATTACCCTCGAATAAACGCTGAGTTATTGGTGAGTACATCGAAGTCCAGACCTAAACACATGTCAAATTTTAAATTAATGTGGATTTCGATGAGAAAGGGACGGAATTTGAGGGAAGAACCATATGAAGTAATAAAAATTGACATATATTTAAGGACCGAAGTGGAAGTTTCTCCTATGAAAAATGTGAAAAATAACATAAAAAGTAGTAGTATATAGAAAATGAAATTTTCTAAGAGGTGACATACATCGGAGGCAAAACGGGGGTAATAAAAAAGAAAATAAAAACAATTAAAAGATGATTCCATAAGGAAAACTCATGAAAATTCAGAAGTATCGATGAAAACAATAAATTTGGCTTGGAATGTAACTAATCATATAGATGTGGACAATAACATAAGGATAAAAGAGGAAATTCGTAGGAAGAGTGTTGTGAATACAAGAAAATTCTAGGGGAAAGGGGAAAATTCAGATATACTACGTAAATAGAGAAAATACGGGTTTTAATGGAAAAATTCATACAAGTAGCAATGAGATAGAGTAGAATTTATAAAAATTGCAACTCGAAATTGCATAGTAAACATTTCGATATGGAGATAATCATGATTTGTGATAGGTACGGAAAAATCGAGACGTAAATATAGTTATCGAAGACGGACCTTTTACGAATTGAGAAAAAAAATAACAAAAAAATTATGAAATTCAAGCTAATTTTGTATGATCAACAGACAAAGGAATGAGGGGCATTTTGACGTAATATCGCCGGTCCGATCCTGGAAAAATGTTTAAACGAGAGAGGGCATGAAGAAAGTCATGTAAGGTGGAGCTAACAGCAGTTAAACAAAAAAGACAGAATCGATATATGAAATCTCGAGTTGTTACAGATTAAATTCGTGGATCAAAGATAGCTTAGATAGGCCATTCTAATCCTGAGAGGGGTTTAAAAGACAGGACTTAGTGATTTTTCGTTAGTCGGCGCGGGTTTTTGAAAAGCGGAAGTTGGGGTGAGGCGTGACAATACGTTCGGTAATTTACTGGTGGAAAAATTCTAATTAATTAGAATCACAGGACTTAGAAAAAATTTCATATTCGAGCCAGTGTCTTATAAAGATTTAAAGAAATTAAAATCAGTGGGAATAGAAATAAAGTTTACGTTTTATTTAATTGTGAAGAGTTAAAAAGTGCTACAATAAATACAATTTGTGTAGTGAAAAGTTCGGATTTTACAATCAGTAAATATAAACATTTTGAGACTTAGGAAAATTGTGAAAATCAAAAATCAGTGAAATAAATAAATAAAGTTATGGGATAATTGATGTAATGCAAATAAGTTATAATTAGACACGTGCGTTCAGTTTAAACGGAAAAGTTCAATGAAAATCTTTAATTAAACTGAGTGTTTTAAATAAAGTACTATAGAATCACAGGACTTAGAAAAAATTTCATATTCGAGCCAGTGTCTTATAAAGATTTAAAGAAATTAAAATCAGTGGGAATAGAAATAAAGTTTACGTTTTATTTAATTGTGAAGAGTTAAAAAGTGCTACAATAAATACAATTTGTGTAGTGAAAAGTTCGGATTTTACAATCAGTAAATATAAACATTTTGAGACTTAGGAAAATTGTGAAAATCAAAAATCAGTGAAATAAATAAATAAAGTTATGGGATAATTGATGTAATGCAAATAAGTTATAATTAGACACGTGCGTTCAGTTTAAACGGAAAAGTTCAATGAAAATCTTTAATTAAACTGAGTGTTTTAAATAAAGTACTATAATCAAAGTGTTGTTGGTGTAGCGAAATAAAAAATAAAAACCAGTGTTAGTTATCATAACGGTGATAGTTCCTTTAAATGAAGTGCAAATCGAACGTAATAGCTTATCACAGGAGTAATCTAGTGTTAGATAAAGTAATAATAATAAATATGGACTTTGGAATAAATAATACAAATTATTAAATTGTTGTTGAATGAGATTGTGGTAACTTAATAATAATTATTATTTCGGAATGTTTAAATAAATAGTGAAATACGTTATCTTATTGCAAAATAAAAAAGGTTCGGTGACAAACAAAAATAAAAATAATAAATCACTTATTTCGTAAATAATCGTGAAGTGGTTATTGCTTAAAAATTATAATTTAAACGGTTTGTTATTTTAACGATGGAATAATTATAATAATAAATCTGGAGGTTGAAATAAATAATAAATAAATAAGCATGATAACAATCTGTTCGGTATTTAGTTGTATAACGCTTTGTTGCGAAATAAAAGTACGGTGGGAAAACGAACACAAAATAAATAATTAATTGTTAAATTTAATTTAAAAAGTGTTAAGTTAACCAACGAGATTTGAAATAAAATGCGGTTAGAACGATAAACATCATTTAATTTAGATAGATTAAACGGGAATAAAATAAAATTGAAGTCGAAAAAAAAATTTTATTTGAATTTAGTTGATAACATAGGAGTAGGTATTAGGTAAGGAAAACATAACAAGGTTTTACCGTGTAGCTCCCGGTCGGATAAAAAAAAACCTTAAAGGGGTAAGTTTTATTAAAAATTAAAATAAAAAATTTTCAGGTTCCGAGGAGAGAGCGGCATGCAGCAGACAGTTGGTATTTGAATCAATTTTATAACAAAGTATTACTTGCTTAATATGTGATATGTATCTATATTAAAATATTATATATAAAATATTATATATAAAATAGATACATCTATGTATATGTATATATGTATATATATATTATTCCAAGAAAGGTTTAATCAAAAAGAAACACACTTATATTAAAAAGTAAAGGTATCGATCCCGAATACCCATCTTTACATTTATCCGTAACTATTTAAAATAGTTATGTGTTTGACAAATTTCCAAGTCAAAGTTTTGTATTTATTTTAGTATATGTACTGTTTATTATAACTTCAGCTAATATAAAATGATCAAAAAATGAGTTATGATATTAGAATTTATTTCAATTATAATATAATTGTACATATATCAGTATATTTATTTATTGAGACAAAATATATATGTATATATATGTATGCATTATAATTATATTTATCGGGGAACAGATTAGACCTCTGCGAAAAGGAAATTATCACTATTAAATTCAAAAGAAAAAAAATTAGAACCATATAAGCTCGCGTCTAGGAATGTTCAAAAAAAAAAAAACAAACATCTCATGTTTGGAATCTAGGTCACGAAGCCAGTGGGAATGTTTACAAAATTGAAATGGTTTATAAAACAACTCGGTCATTGGGGCACTGGGTCAGATGCTTTTAAAGGAAGATGTACCTGGGTCTTTAATAGGTGGTTGATAGGTATTAGTATTATAGTAAGTTAGGTTATTATATAGGTTATAGTATATTTATTAGGTAGTTGACAGGTATTAATATTAACTTGACAATGGGACAAAGCCAAGAAATTGCACAATTATAGAAAAGTTTTAAGCACAATCTTTAACTTGAACATGAAGAGATAAATTTTGAACTGAACAATTGAAAATAAATAGATTTATTATTAGCTAGTCAAATAATAGGTACATCAAACATTTGGAAAATCACGGGTTAGTTTAGGAGTGTATTGAAGAATTACATGGAATATTCGAGGAGAAATTTATAGAACGATTACTCTCGTAGGTATCAATCACTTGCAAGAAGCAGTTGAAAAATCACGGGATAGCCTAATAAAAAGTATCAATCATTTACAAGAAGCAGTTGAAAAATCACGGGATAGCCTAATAAAAAGCATCAATCATTTACAAGAAGCAGTTGAAAAATCACGGGATAGCCTAATAAAAAGTATCAATCATTTACATGAGACAACTGAAAAATCACGGGATAGTAAAAATTTTACCAAAAGTTGAACCTTGGGGGAAAATTTAGAAAACAGTTCAACAATAGGAGGCAGTGGTCGCTCCTTAAAAAAACAAGGACCATTAAACAAACACATAATAGAGATGGCAATCTCTTAAATAAAATTGCCAACCAAACAAAACAAAAAGCTTGGAGTTTTGGCGAATCTCCAGAACATATCGCCAGATAATTGCTTAGTATACTAGTATCTATTAATATCACCCACTTTTAATATGTATATATTCGGTTACCAAACTTAGAATTTCGCAGAATTCTATGCGAGGGATCCGTGCTCGGGATTTGAGACTAGCTAGCCTCAAAATTGCGAGTTATAATCCTACCCAAACGTATGTTTACATATATATCTTTCTATGTACTGTACATTGGATGATGTGGACCCGCTTACAATTAGCGTTTTAGACTCGACAGAGTTACTCTCACATCATTTCTTGTACGTGGAGGGAGGATTCACGACCCGTAACTCTGCAAAACACCGTGAGTATATGATTGCATATAGGACGAAACCGGTTCGCCCTAAGTAAATAGTAGACCTTGGAGGAGTAGGAATTTGGGGGTTTCGGGAGATAGGGAAAGACCTGAATGACGTGCACGACGACATGGAAGATTGACAGAACAAGGTACTAAGACCCTCTGGAAAATCGCGTCGGCTGACTGTGCGAAGTTCTAGTTGATCCTTGACCATCCTGTTAACTTGTAGGAGGATAGGAGCCAAATTTTCGGCAGAAAAAGGGTATTCTGAGTTCGTCTAATATGCAATCTATTAATTACATTAACCTACTAAACCCATCTTTATATGTACCTTATAGCAGCTGAATCGGATTGGAGAGATGACATGCAGATACAAAACAATCATAATCAAATTTACTAACAATTAACCATTTGAGTCATACTTAATTATTTGTTCAATTAAACATACGTAATTCGATTAGTACAGGTTATTTACGAGTTTGTTAGGATGTAGGGAAACATAATAAACGACGGAGGAAAGTTAGCTCTTTTAGAGAAAGTATTTAAAGTTAGATTTGCAAGAGAGAGACCAATGCAGTTTGAAACTCAACGCTCTGTCCAGAATCAAGAAGTTACCACAAAATGAAAGTAATTAAAGTCCCATATCATAAATCAAAAAAATTACACAACGTTTGATGGAGTTTAATTACAACATAAATACGAAAATATTTACGTTCAAGGTCGTAAATAACGTATTAATTAGTTAAGTACATATATCTCTAAAGGTATATAGTGCAAGGGAGCTTTAAGTAGCTTTCTGTAGTTATCAAAGAAAATAAGGGTCCAATTTACATGAAGGCTTGTGTGACGTAGGGAAGGAATTTTCCATCCCTACTACACACATGCAAAGCCTTAAAAATTTAAATATCGATCAGAGCCAAAAGAAAAGTTCAAGAAAACTTGAAGGGATGAAAGAATTCCAAAAATAAAATAAATCAGCATCAAAAGATAGAAATATCACAACTGTCTTGCCGATGACCAGGAGAGTTTTATATATTTAATATCAAGCAAAGTTTAAAATCAAAAGAGGTAGAAGAGAGAATTACCACAACATGGAAGTGTATTTTATAACACCTACTGGAATTATACACGTTAATAAAAACTAACAATAACTGGAATTATACACCTTAATAAAAATATGAAATTTATTTAGTCGCTCTTAAACACTATAGGTATACATTTTTTTTATTTTTTATTAAACCAATACATATAATATACAAAAAACAAATATATATAATATATAATATTGGTGGTAACAATACCTCCCTAATTGAGAAATTCTCGTGTTTAGGGAGGGAGCATTATCAGATTGACAGTACTATACATACTTGACAGTTGTTATACATAGAAAAAATATTAGTTGGCATTTTTGTTCACAGTGGAAAATATAAGTTGGCACATCGTAATACATATCTAAAACTAGTTAATGGTAAAATGTTTTTTAAGTTTTTGTTTAAAAATTTCATAATTCCTTTCGGATTGTATTTCTTTAGGGAGTTCGTTAAAGAATTTTATGGCTGAGTATGTGTAATGATGTTGGGCTGTTGTTGTGTTAAGTTTAGGGATTATTATTTGTCCTAAGGTTCTCGGTCTGGTGCTAAATGACTTTGTTGTTAGTTTATCTTTGTGGATTTGAAGTAATGCAGTTTTTTGATAAATTTTATTTAGTGGTAATACTTTGAATTCATCGAATAATTTTTGGGTTGAATAGTCTAATTGTTTCTTTAAAATAATTTTGATGAGTCTTCTATGTACTATTTCAAGTGGGGTTAAGTTGGTTTTATACGCTCCTCCCCAGCCTATTATTCCATATTGTAGAACTGATTGGGCTAATGCATAGTAAACCTGTAGTAGCATAGATTTATGTAGAATATTTCTTAGTTTGAGGAATACGTAATAAAGTTTACGAATTCTGTTTACGGTTTGTGCAATATGTTCTGTCCATTTAACATGTTGATCTATAATTATGCCTAAATATTTAATATTACTTTTTTTTGCGATTTTTGAGCATTTAGGTGATTTGCAGTTGTCCGTATAATTATTACAAGAGTTATGAATAGTAATATTGGAATTTATTGTTGGATGGATTTTGTCTGATAATGTAAAAGTCATGAAATAGGTTTTGTCAGAGTTTAAGGAAAGGTAGTTATCATCTAACCATTGTTTTAGGTTGTTTATTTCTACATTCGCAGTTCGATAGGCTTCTTCCCAAGTTTTTTTTTCTATGATTAAAACTGTGTCGTCGGCGAATGACATGATTTTTCCATTTTTGGGTACTGTAAGCATTTCATTCACGTAAATGATAAACAATATTGGACCTAGAACTGTCCCTTGAGGAATTCCAAATTCGGAATAGGTGGGTTCACTCAATATATTGTTAATTTTTACGTGTTGGTGTCTTTTATGAAGATAACTTTTAAACCATTCTTTGACTGTTCCTTGGATTCCAATATTTTCTAGTTTTTTGATAAGCTTCACGTGGCTTATACTGTCAAATGCTTTTCTTAGATCGATGAAAATACTTAAACATTTATTTCCCGAGTCAAGAGCATTATATATTATAGAGGTTATTTTTGCGATTGCATCTTGCGTACCTAAATTTTCTCTGAAGCCAAATTGGTTATCATTAATAATATTATTTGAAGCGATATGTTTAGTTAATTGTGACTTTACGACTTTTTCAAATATTTTTGCTACGTTAGATACAATAGATATGGGACGATAGTTTGAGATGTCAGATGTATTTCCTGATTTGAAAACCGGGGTTATTATTGTATTTTTATATATTTTTGGGTAAATTCCTTGTTGTATACTGTTATTAATGATATGTGCAATTGGTTTTGATATTAATTGTCTCATTTGTTTTAATAAATTTACTGTGATATTATCAAAACCAGGGCTCGCGGACACTCGTAGGTTCATTACAATTTTTTCTATTTCTATTTGGGTGCATTTTTAAAACTTTTCGAAAATATTTTGACAAGTTTGTGTGGATGTATTGGAAGTATTTTTAGATTGGAAGGAGTCGATTTTTTTGGCTAGATTCTCTCCGACTTTCGCGAAATAGTTATTGAAAATGTTTGCAATTTTAGTTGGTTCTTTTATTGAGTCTATTGTTTCGTTGTCATAAGTTATTTTATTTATTTGTTTATTTTTATTACCATTTCCAATAATGTTATTTATTGTAGCCCAGACTTTTTTGTTATCTTTACCACTATCTTCAAGTTTTACTTTGAAATAATTTTCTTTTGTTTTTTTAATCAAATTTGTAAGATTGTTTCTGTATTTTTTATATGATTGTAATAAAGTTAAGTCATTGGGTTGTTTTCGGGTTTGATAAAACAATTTTTCTTTATTCCTAATTGAGGTAATTATTCCATGGGTGATCCAGGGCTTAATTTTTCTATGTTTTGATTTTAGTTTGACGTTTTTATGTTTAGTTGCATTTATTATGTGTTCGCGAAGTGTTTTTTCGAATAAAATTGAAGATTTTTCGGCATCTTTGGTGTTTAATGTTTCTTCCCATTTTTCCAATTTCAAATTTTGTTCAAGAAGTTGTATGTTTATGGTTTTTATGTTATACTGTTGTAATACAGTTTTGGAAAAGGATATATTTTTTTTTAAATCAAGTATTAAGAAACACGTGTAGTGATCGGTAATGTTTGTTTTCCAAATGACAGGTGTTAATTGTGTAGTTGTGTCAGTCCAAATGTGATCAATACATGATGGGTTTTGTCGGGGAACAACTCTAGTGTAATCGTTTATACATGAAATGAAGTTCAGTTCAGCCATCGTATTAAGTAGATCATTTTTTTCGACGCTGTTTGAATTTTGACCTATATTTATATTGAAGTCACCCGTCACTATAGTATTTTGACATTTGTTTTTGTTAATTACATCTTTGAGGTTCTCTATAAATTGTTGAGTTTTTGAACCATGGGTTCGGTATACAGCAATAACTTGATAAATCTGATTATTTACTTTTAATTGTATTGCTACGCAGTTCGTGAGGGCCATGTTTATTTCTTTATAAGATATATCTTGGTGTTTTTGGTTAACGTAAATAACTATGCCACTATTCTTGTTAATGTGTGTTTTCGTGGGAATACATATAAAGTTTGGTAATTGTGGTATACATTATTTGTGTCCTTATGTTTGTGTCCTCTAAATAAATTTCATATTTGAAAAAAAAGTTGGGTTAGGTAAGGTATTAACGTGTGTAATTCCAGTAGGTAAGTGTAATTCTCTCCATACGTAGTTCCGTCCATGCGCAATTCCGTCCGTGCATAATTTTGACGGTGACCTGACAATTGCCCCCCCGAAATAGGTATTTACCATAAAATTGTAATTTTATAGTAAATAATTGTAATTTTTTCTAACGCTTACACAAACGACATCTTTTTTCAGCCCGATTCCAATAGGAGACCAAAGTCAACATTTTTCGCTTTACGCGATCGCTATTTTCATCTCGATTTTCATATCTACGATTTCAATTGTCATCACTGCAAAAAACACATGAACCATGCTGTTTGCTGTGATGCCAACTGAAATCGTAGATATGAAAATAGAGATGAAAATAGCGATCGCGTAAAGCGAAAAATCTTGACTTTGGTTTGTAATTGGAATCGGGCTGAAAAAAGATGTCGTGTATTGTAGGCATTACTATGTTAAAGTAATAAATAAAACAAAAAAGGCTAGGTACTATTTATTTAAAAACAAATTATGATTGTCAACTAGTTTAAAAAAAAAAACTGATTAATCTAAAAAATAAATTCATTGGAAACCCTACATGTAAAATAGTTCTCGTAAAAACTTCACACACCACTTGTTAAAAACGAAGAGAAATAATGACCTTAGATAATTATTAAAGACTCTAATGTAGTCGGAACATGCCATTGATATCACGACACTATGAACACGCAATAACGACAAAGCCGCGCTGGCACTAAAAATAGAAGTAGACCAGCCGTCCGTCCCGAGACTTCTTGACCTCAGCCCTTTCCTATTTGCGAGTCCCTTTTAATATAAATAAAGGAACAACATTTTACGAGCCTCCCATTAAAAGCCGCGGCCAACAGACACGGCGCGAGCAAAAATAAACCAAAAAAGCACAAAGAAATGCGCGGGTGAGAGAACCGCGCGATGGCGGCCGCCCGATAGCGCATTAGCATCTTGCGTAGCGGGGACTCTGCCTGCACAATACACGCTTCTAATGGAACGCAGGAACCCTTAACAAAAGCTACATTTCATGCGTTCCAACCATTAAACTTCCAAGTAGAATTCTGCACACACCGTTGAAAAATATTATTTTAATTTGAAGGTAGCGCATTTATAGACGCGGCAGGGATAATGTTTAGGCAGGAGTTGTTCGAAGAACACGCGCCCGGAACACGGGGCTATCGGCGAGTATCTCGCCGATCGAGCAAGGAAAGACAGCAATAAAACGAGAGACTTCTGCAGTGGAACCGACTAAATGCGACAAGCCAGCGTAATTGGATTCGTCAAGCGGAATATGAGCGCTTTACCACGTGTAGGGCACTAGTAATATTTAAGTCGACGGCTACTGAAGACGAGATATTAATCATTTGTGACGCCTGGACATTGGAAGGAGCTTTTCATATACGTTATACACATTACGATCAGTATTTGATAGTTACAATAAAATACAAGCTGCATTCCACCGGTCTTTGAAGGAGTAATTATTTCACCCAGGTAGGGTTCTGTAGACAACGATCTCGAGTAAATTTAGCACCCTGTTTTAGTTGCCGTACAAAGTATATAGATTAGTTTGTGGCCACATTATACAATCTACAACAGAACTGAGCATGAAAGGATTAATAAAGGTATGTCTTAAACATTACACAATACAGCAGGGGTGAACTCATAAGTAGTTCATTTTCCGGTGGGCTAGGTTGAGCTAGGACATTTTTGATGGTTTTAAAAAATACCTATGATCAAAAATTGTGAAACATCTTTTGGCTAGCCTGTGAGGGGTAAAAGGCCCGGCCGCCACTCTGTGTTATATAATTTGCTTCTATTATCACTAAAATTGGCAATGGATCTATTCTAAATAATGATAAATTCTGAATTTGTAATATATTTCTACGTGTATATTTTAATATAAAGCCTAGTTTACTTTCATTTTCACTTCCCTCTATTAAAATCAATTTCGATGTCTCACATGGTGTCCCGTTACGGCTATTATTTATTTTTCCCATTGAACTTGAGTTGTTTTATAGGGTAAAATTCTTCCCAACCGTTAAGCGGTGTTTCAGTAACACAATGAATAAAGACTTTACAAGTTCTGTTATAAGTTCTTACTAATAATTTTTTTCATTAACTGTGCTGAAAATGAACTGACAACTTCACTTTTGGCGGACCGACGCAGCTTTGAAATCTCTTTTGTAATCTCTTCATAATCTCTTCGTGTTTTGTTTTTAAAAATGGCCAATAACTATTATAATTATTAGGTATCATTAAATATATTTACTAATTAGGGAACGTACCCATATTATTTTTGACCATATTTGTGACCAACTTTTTGCAATTTTAACCCCCCCCCCCCCCCCCCCGGTGACTAAAAACCTAAGGCTCCCGCCGCTCATTTGTAATTAGCGTGGTATTTTGAAGACCCCAACCCCTGAACGTGTCACGTAGTATGGGTACGTACCTTTCATGAAATATATGTTTTATTAATAATACAAATGCCTTACGCATGTGTGGATAAAATATAAATCCGATAAATTACCTTTTTTATGCTTTTTACGAGTCCAACATGACAGCTTTTTTGGTTACTTCAAAAAATTATTTTATTGAATAATTAGTTTTGTAAATTTCCCAAATAAAAGGAATGTTTTTGCTAAATTAAAAAACTTTTGCCTGCGGTGCACAAAATATTCCGTGAACGATTCACAGAAACATGGCCGGGGCCAAATTTGATTCCCAATCCGCGTCCACAGCAGGGCCGGCAAATTCCGAATAGACATAAATATAAAGATCCCTGGCAGGACATTGTATGGACATCTTATACAATACAGAGGCGTATCGTGCGCGGGATCGGCAATGTTGAGAAGTGAGCCATAAACCCGGCCCGGCCCGGCCCTATGGCTGGCCCTATGGTGGCCCTATGCGGGCCCATGACTGGCCTATCCCCACAGCACTATCAGCGGCTGATGAGATAGGCGGCCGGGTAATGAGGCAATACCATTTTAAGCGTGCACTTTAAGGGCGCACTCTTCGCATAAAAAGCCCTTAGGTTATGTTATAATTTGCGTATCTAAGTGATTACCACTCAAATTTTACTATCTTTTTAAATTCAACTATTTTTTAGAACGTTAAATTTAATCAGCGCTTAAAACAATACATTATATTATCATAACAATACATTATCATAAACTCTACAGCCTTACTAAAAAAAAACCTTCCACTGCCGATAACCAGTATTGTTGCAACAACATAATTAAAGCCAGTATACACTAAAACACGATCTGTTGTTACAAAAAACCTTTCTTTTGTGGTCACGCTGTTAAAATGCATTGAACATCTGACAACGTTGTATATGGTTTTAATTTACTAGGTAAAATGGTTGTTTTAATTCTTCTCCGCAAGGGGCATTATTGGTGCGCCTGTACATTTGCCCGCGATGAAAAAACAGCTTGATGTATTTATGGCGGGATGTCGAAAATTTTGTTAGTACCTAAATATTGAGATTTTACTTATTAATTTCTATTGTAGTGACGTATTCATTCTTCTATTCATATAATTAATATATTTATCGTGTTATTTGTGTGGTTTACATCAGTTTAATCAAGTTATTGAACAAACGTCGTACTTTCAAAGTTGAACAGTCAGAATATTGTTTTATAGGTTGCTTAAAAAATAAAATTTACATTTTAAGACCTTTATTTTAAGAGAATTTCTTAAAAGTGATGATTTTTTATAATATTAATATTTAATACATGTGGTGGTATACGTATCAAAGAAATTAACGTCTTTAGAGATGCAAGAAATCCATCTTAAATGTCCGTTTCTTTTTAGGTTCTTTTTTTTTTCATAGCAAACTTCGAAAATTTTTATTATTTTTTTATTGTATGCACGAGGAAAAAGTGAGATGACAGTTTCATTCCTAATTTATTACATAAATGTGCTGGGTTTTTTAAATTATTTTTTTTTTTAATTCCTCTACATTTTGGTCAAAAATGTTTTGGTAAGAATTTTTTTTCATTTTTTTCTGCGTTTGAATCTTAAAATATGGTGGTTTTTTAAAACTAAAGTGCATTTCAAATACACAAATCTAGAAGGTAATTTTATCTAGTTTTCATAAATGGTATTTATTTTTACGACACCTTCAAAAATAAGAAATACATAAACCATTCAAAATATATAAACCACTAGCTGAACCCGACCACGCTTCGCTGTGGCTTTGTCTGATTTTAATTATTAGAGGAGTTAACAAAAATTGTCTAGCAACTGTGCATTTTCCAAGAAGACACATTGTTTAATTGAATATCTGCTGTGACTATGCTGTAGTGTAGAATATAAGGGAAGAAAAAAAAAACTTTCGTAAATTTTTTAAAAATTATTTATTTATTCAGACCTTAAATGCTTTTACAATATTACTTTATTATAGATTAGCACCTATTATAGTCGAACAGAAACTAAGTGAGCGGTCAAAGTCCAAACTCAGTAATAAAGTTTACAGGTAAAGCAACACGAGAAGGTTCACGACTTAAAATTAATTTTACTAAACAAAATGTTTTCATTATGTTCGGGACTGAATTTAATTCTGAATAAGGATTGAATGAAAATGCGTAGGTAATACAAGGTATCCGGTAACTCATATTACATATATATTTCAGAAACAAGGAAATTCTTAGACAGGTTTTATCAGATGCTAATTAATAAAGCTGTAACCAATTTATGAGATATTTTAATTTTAATAATACTTAATTTTTACCCCCGGCTGGGATTTTACAAATTTATTTTTTTAAAGACAAAAATACCTAAATGTGCACATCAACATAAAACAGCATACTTTTTTACAATACAATGAATTTTTTACATCGGTAAATTTTTATTTGTGATTAAAAAATATTTATTTTACATTCCAATTACAGAGGGTTCTTCGAGGAATGTCACAAACTGATCTTCAAACCAATTTTTGAAGACTTTGGAATTCATTTCAGAATGGTAATCTGTATTCGACATAACCTTTTTCGTACGGAATATAAATTTACTCCCCGTGATAAAACCCGTTTTTGCTGAACCACAATGCAAAATGATCAGCCGGCTTCCTTTTCCAACTGGCACTTTTAAACCCCCATTGCCCTCACTATTTTGCCACATGTGTGTATTGTATAATCGAGTGATTTTTGTTCACCTAAGTCTCGTCCAAATAGACTATTTGCCGTCAGTCGCTAGTCCATTTTCATTTTGATTCATTTTCCTCAAAAAATCTACACGCGCTGTAGCAATGTATAATCTTCCATTAAATACTTTCTTCCATCTTTGCGTATTTTGAATTTTAAACCAATATCATGCAAAATACATCGCAATGACTCATGAGATCCAAAAAAAATATTTTATCCACCAGAACTTTGTTAAGATTTGCAAGAGTGGGATATTGTCCATTGTCATAAAAATCCATATCACTGCGACGCACAACATCCTTTTTAAAATCTTCCAATCCCGTTAAGGCCAGCAAGCCTGCTGCCAATAAATATATGAATGTCGTCAGTCCTGCTTCTAATAAATGCACTTGCTTGAAGTTCAATGTTTTGATGTATTCTGGATTGTCACGGATTTTTTGGAAAAACTTACAACATTATCAACTATCGTTTTTTCACCTGCCTGCAATGCGTATCATTGATATTAGATCACACAATATGTAATTACAATTACACCGATTAAATAAACAGAGTCAAAATGACATTAAAAAAGTATGGGTATTAAATCGAAAATAAAGCAAAAGACTGGTTTTTGATCTTTTGAAGTCAATACAGTACTTATTACTCAATGTGGAATCATTAATTGTTTGCTTTTATAGTAAGTAGCATGATATAAATAACAATGGAATTTCCAAAGGATTTAGTCGCCTAATTCACGGGAATAACCGCCAATGGAATTTCAAAATTTTGTTTCGCAGCGTGTAATTATTTGGTATCGTCTGAAATATTGTTTTTGGAATCCAGTTTAATGTATTTTCGAAAATAGGAATTTACGAGGGACGTATAAATAATAAGAAATGAAAAATATAAAAATATTAATAATATAATGGTGGAGTACCTTTCGAGTTTGGGTTTTTCGGAGTTTTGACTGTACGTTAATCCCCGTGTGAAATTTTGGGAGTGCATTTGGTATCTGTTTGACTATAGTGTCAGCAATTCTTTGTAGTTGATCATTTCTGTATTGCAAAACGATTTCGCGAGGATGAAATTCTTCTCCAACCATGACAATTCCCACCTTATTAATTGTTGGCGCATTATATCGTCTGACATGCTCACTTGCTGGTGTTTGATCAGCACTAATGATAATTTTATGGCTATCTGATGGCATGAGATCAATTGCATTTTTGAACATTCGAATTAAATTATTTTTATCATCTAACATTTTTTTCAACTACTCAACAATATTTCTTTTGACTTTATTATAGATTTGACGGCGTGCATTCAACTGATCATTTTGATCTCCCATGAAATAATATATTTGTAGAAATTTATGTTGATTGCTGTGAAAAGGAAGCAATGAGCCAGCTTTATTGTAAATTTTTCCCTGACTTTTAAACGTCGGCATAAAATTTTCTGTTATAACGTTGGCGCCAAATGAAGTCATCTGAAAACATGAATTGTATTTTCTAATATTTAGAGGAAATGTTTTGAATCATCAGCAATTCCTTGCAACAAATTTATCAGTGTTGCTATTGGCTGATCAATTTCAGGTAGCTTCACTTTGCCGCTCGCACAACACATTCCTTGAGTTTCTCCTTTAAATTTCATCGCTTTGCAGTGTGGACAAACTTTATCCATTTTACCGATTTGAACAAATTTACATGAAGTATTGTATTGAATATCTGGTTCGTATGAAAAATCAATTCTATGGTACGAAGCATGGTTATTCAAAAGTTGCACTTGCATTCGTCTTCTGCGTTGATCTATTTCTTCTTGACGTTGTTGAGATGAATGTGCTGCTCGTCTTCTTCGTGCTTCTACTCGTAAGCTTTTAAGTTTTTCTTCGGGAAGATTCATCGGGACGATTCGCCAGTTCTTCTGCTCGCCTCTGAATAATTTTAACTCGAACATATTCGTTATCGTCTAAACGTTCTTGATCAGTGCGGTTTGATCTTCTCTGACGATCTGCGTTTGCGTGTCGAGTACGACAGCCTATGTTTGAACGTGAGCGAGGCATCCCACGAATGGTGATCAACTTTGAAAAAACTTACTCATCAATCAACTGGTCACAGTTACACTTTTTTGACCCTTTGAAAATTTGTCATATATAATTCGATTTGTTAATCTGATTTTCTGAAGGTTTTGCAAAGTTACGAACTGACATTCAGTACCATTATGAGTAAATTTAAAACGCACAGAGAAAACAAATGAGTGAAAATAGTAATATAATTTGTTACATATCATTCAACTTTTAAATCCGATTAAATTCTTTTAATTCATAATTGTGGGTATCATAAATTTTTGTAACTTTTAATAAAATTAATAAAATGGCAACACTGTCTAGAACTGTCATTCCGTTTTTTACTATGAAATTATGAGTCAATTTAAAACGCATAAAATCATCCTTTTCCTTTGGAACTTCCAAAGTATGTATAAACGCTCTTCTGGCGAGAAATCAGAAGAGGTTGATTGTCCTAGCGCAACACCAACGCAGCCAATCTACCGAGGTAGCAGCTACCGATAAACTACAATCACTGATTTATATTGATATAACAATGATGATACAATTGGTATTTTATGTTTTTTACGTAAACATTTTCAAATAAAAAAAATTAAGATTAGCTTTGTGTGTGATTAATAACATCTCATGGTAGTTAATTTACAAATATCGCAAATTTTGCGGTATTAAATGTCCGATACCGCAATATTGCGATATTGAATATATGCTTCGGTATTGCGTGCTCTAATCCTGTCCTTGTTCTACCGATATTCCATAGGCGGAAATAATGACGATAGTTCCTACCAGCGTCATTGTTCCCACCGGCAGTGCATAGCCGGGAATCTATGTTTCCTCCCTCCTAAAACGTGGGTGTCTTCAAGACCCATGTGTACTCCTTACTCTCCTCAAAAAGACCCTCTGGGTCTCCAATAATAATTTCCCTCAGGGCCCATCTCATCTTAGGCGATGTTGTGTGGAGGGGCTTTTTAAGGAAGGGAAGTATAGGTTGTTTTGGGAAGGAAAAAGGTATGAGGGGTGGGTTGAAATCTGCGGGTCAGTGCGTCCAGGAGTGACGGACATATGAATCCATCCCACTGCGGTGCAAGGCGATGGGTCGACAGAGTTCGGCTAGAAAGGTTAAAAGGCCTCCCTTAACCAGACTCTCTCGATCCGGCCCGCCACGCAGCAGGTGGGCAGACGCATCCGCCGTCAAGACCTGGACAAACCTCACCTCATGAACCCGGGCACCCCTGCTAAGTCACCAAACGTAGCGAACCACTTGGGGTGACCTATGGCAGAGCAGTTGGTTATCCAATATATGGTACCCGGGCGGCGGTACCCATAACCGCCTCCCAAATTAAAATAAATTAGTGTCACGGGATTGGCTTTGTTTTTTACACAAATATGCACCTTTATTCGGACATTGATCAAATTTTGCAAACTTGACCTTCAAAATAAAAGGAATGTTACTGATTATGTGATACTTTGAAAAACCAACCCTCAGTCCATTTTACGTGACTTCTTGATGAAGTTTTGCACACTTGAAGTTCAAAATAAGAGGAAAATTACCATCCACATCTGATTTCAAAAAACTCTGCGTAAAGACCGGGCAACGCCCGGGACACCGGTTAGTTTACTATAAATTGCAAAATATTTTTAGACCTAAAAAATAACCTTTCATGTAAATAAACTATGGTAAATTAACTTGAGATTACTAAAAAAATTCTTGGTCGAAAAGGACGCAAGCATGATATTTTTAACATTATTATGACATAGTCCCGCTGAATTCAGGCAGTTGTTGTGCGGTTATCGTATTAAAAAAATGAAAAAAGGGTGAAAGGCTTCTGTGTGAAGACTCTCCCCTTAAGGTATTCTGAGATTATTCTGTGTTACCATGAAAATATTGTTAGCGTGCGGGTAAACAGTAAACATGCTTTTGCCGAGACGGTTTTTTGCAATATTTAGTTCAGCGCGTTGTGCCGAGAACCAAGAACCAACACAGCGAAGACAAAGGCGAAGACAAAAGAAAACAATGCAACCTGCACGTATGTATGCAATATGCATGCAAACACTAAAACATTACTCATTAACTTAAGCAAATAAAGCTATCCGATTCCATCCCTTTCGCAAATAATTCTCGAAAACAGCAAATAAAAATCAGTGCACTAACTAATTATCATGCAGTTTTCCCGCAGACGAAGAATGAGAGGAAGGACTGCCACAGAGCTCTGTATCTGCTGTGTGGAGGGTCCTTTTTAGGGAAAGTAACGAAAGGATGGTCTGGGAAGGAAAAAGGTATGTTGGGTGTGTAGGAATCCGGGATTCAATGTGTCTAGGAGTGACGGAAGTATGAATTCATCCCTCCCACTGCAGTGCAAAAGGGTCGAGAGTCCGTCAGGAGAGGTCTAAGTTAGGTCTCTCTCAATCAATCTCTCCCGATCCGGCCAGTTATGCAGTAGGTGAGCGAACGCATTGGCCGTCAAGATCTAGATAATCCCCATGAATCCGGGCACCCCTGCTAAGTCACCATGCGAATCACTTGGGTGACCCATGGCAGACATGTTGGTTATCCAATAAATGGTTCCCGGGGCTGCGGCACTCATGGCCGCCTCCCAATACGTGTGATTAATTAAAACCCAGAACGACACTCGCCTGTATTTTTTATTATGTGAACACCGCAAAAGAATCCCGGGAAAAGGATCGAGGGAGACTGGTTGAGGAGATCTTTTGCAGCCCAGTTGGAGGGATGGATTCATACATCCGTTACTCTTGGACTCATTGACGCCAAGATTTCTACACATTTACCTATTTCCTTCCCAGAACTTCCTCTCCTTCCTTTCCTCAAAAAAACCCTCCACACCGCATCCCCTAAGATAACACAGGACATAAATGAAATTATTTTCCTCGAGGCTTCCTGTGTGGAGCTAATATAAAAAAAAATAAAAAATATAATCTGTACATACTTTAACATATCATTAAAAATTAGTTCAAAATCACTCATGGAGTAAAATATAATTTTCTTATGAATGAGCTTAATAATCACTTACAAAACGATGTTTGAACCGTTATGATTATTCATTATGAAAAAATACTAATTTCGGTTGTGTTTCTGTAACTCCGGTTCCATGAACTCTAAAACTCGGTTTTGCGTTGAATTTAAGTGTCATTTTCAAAATTGAAACTGTTTGCTTGAACAGATTCAGACAAGCGATATTGTACCTACATACAAATTTTAACAGAAAAATATTTTAATAAATTATGTTTTTAAAAAGAAATTAATATATCCCGCGATTTTTTAAGGGTCTGTCGGTCGGGCGCCTTTTAGTAATAAACCGCTAGACGAAATCCCAGGTTTCAGTAATGCTCGTGCGTTGATATATTCTTCATAGTGTACATGTGCGAAGGCTATCTCTTCCAAAGCTTAAAGGCTCTATCTATGCTAAGTTTCTCCGCACAGGAAACACAAAGGCGAACGTTACACCAATCAGATGGCAACACTGGGTAGGTGAATAGACGAATGCGAAATGTGGAAGCTTGATGCATTATTGCTAAAGTGCATCATTAGAAACATTTGTCACCTGAGAACTGAGAAGCGCCGGCAGTCACCGTCCGTGATACCTGAATCAATTATATGACTATGCGTAATGCAGAAAACACCAGGCACTATATTTGTTTATAATATATTTAAATTTATTATTAACTTTTTGAAGTAAAACTTCTTTACGCACGCTTGACTTGGGGAGTAAGCTGGCGAATTCTTGACGAGAGCGTTACGAAAAGAAAGGCGAACGCTTCGTAAATTACTCTAGGGGCAAGAGAGAGAGGTGCGAGCACACATTTTCTTTCTCTCTTTCTCTCATAGCCAGTTACGTTACACCGTTCAGGCCTATTATCTGTATCACACTGTAGGAGCAAGAGAGAGCAGTGCGCGCGCACATTTTATTTCTCTCGTCCTATCATATAGATGAAGCAGAAGTTTTACTTCAGTTGTGTGGTATAAAGCACACTTGTTTTTTTTTACATTAGCTCCACACAGGAGGCCCTGAGGAAAATAATTCCCCTCAGGGCTTACGTCATGTTTGGAAATGCTATGTGGAGGGTCTTTTTAGGAAAGGAAGGAGAGGAAGTTCTGGGAAGGAAAAGAGTATGAGGGGTGTGTAGGAATCTGGGGGTCAGTGTGTCCAGGAGTGACGGACGTATGATTCCATCCTTCCCACTGTTGTGCAAGGCCATGTACGGTGAGAGTACCGCTGGAGAAGTCAATGGGCCTCCCTCAACCACTCTCTCCCGATCCGGCCTGCCATGAAGTTGGTGGGCAGATGTATCCGCCGCCAAGACCCGGACAAACTTCTTCCCATAAACCAGGGCACCACTGCTAAGTCACCAAACGTAGCAAACCACTTAAGGTGACCTATGGCAGAGGTGTTTGTTATCCAATAAATGGTTCCCGGGGCGGTATACCTATACCCGCCTCCCAAAATATTAATCGATAAAATAAATTAAATTTTGATTACAGTTAGGTTCCAACTTTATAATTTGTCGGAACAATTAGTTCCAATCTAAGTAATTTACGCAGGTATAACTAACATATCATTCATTGATGACTGATATTAGAATTTTGAATTTTCATTCACATTAACAGTCAAAATGTTACTTAAACTAGTGACAATTTAGTGACCAAAAAGTGATTGGCATAGAACTTCCCAATCCAGCCTTACCCTACCCGACACCTTTTAGCCTGACTATAGGGAATGATATAGTTCCACTTCCGGCCAGTTAAAACTTTTGGGTTAAGGAAAAAATCAAAACACCCACAAATGGTAAATAAAGTGGTAACCTAATAAAACAGAACGTACGTCAAGTTAGGTTAGGTTAGATTTTTTTCTTAAAATATTCTGTTTTGTCATGGAACCAAAAGGGGCAGTATGTTTTTGCCACTAAAATTTCCGTTGTAAGTTCTCCCTCTTTCTCACAATCGACCCATGAAGATAATAGAAAGACAGTGTAAAACAATATTGATGACTCACCATGAACTTGTACCTTTCGTCGTCAGAAGCCTTGTCCCTGTCGGTCTTGCACCAGCTCTCTCTGTTGGAGCAGCCGTAGAAGAACACGTTCTTCTTGCGCGAGTGGCCGTGAAAGTCGCAATACACGCTGGCGGGCTTCCGCAAACCATGGCTCATGTATTCCAGCAGGCCCTGGGAACATGTACAACACACACATTATTAAAAATATATTTCGGTTGTGACTCCGTCTATTTGTCTGTAACTCCGATTCTATGCACTCTAGAACACGATTTTCTCTGTGGATTTTCAAAATTGAAGTGTCTGTTTGGAAAATTCTGACAAGCGATAAAGTAGGTACCTACTTAAGTAGTATCTACCTATGATATAATACTTTTAATATAAAATTATTTCAATCGGCATTTGTAAAATTGGAACTGATTTGTTGCGAATTATGTCATCTGTCTTTTTTCACCGATCTGCGTTAGATTTTTTAATTTACATTATCTCTACACAGGAGGCCCAAAATAGGAAAAAAATCCGTCAGGGCCTATGTCATCTTTGGGGGTGCTGTATGGAGGGTATTTGTAGGGGAATTAAGGGGATAGGGAGGCGAGGAAGTTCCGGAAAAGAAACCCAATAGATGGTTCCCGGGGCGGCGGTACCCACAACCACCTCCCAAATTGAGGTATAAAATAAACATCAAAATATGAATTTGTCGACAGGAACAAAATACCAGGAGCACAGAAAAGTCAAAGGGTAATTAATTTGTGTTAATTTATAAACAATTTAAAAAAATTAATACTACAAAATTAAAAATAAAGACAAATCTTCTCGGGTTACGAATAACCAGACAATATTTGAAAATCTCCTACTATAACCACAGTAAGCGGAAAATTTTGCTTGTGTCGTGAGATGGAGGACATAGACAACCGAGGAATTGAATTCACGACGCCTGGGTGGGACCCAAACGCGATGCCAAGTCATCCACTGAGCTAGAAATTTTAGAGGTACATATAAAGTTAGGTATCAATTCGAAGCTAAATGCAACATTGCATGCCTCACAGAGTGATTTACGGGCAATGACGGCGTCATTTTACAAATTTAATTTTAAATGTTTCCCTATAAAAATAACTGTTTATTAGATATGTTCGATGAGATTTCGAGATGTCTCGTGGCACTTTATATTATATAGTCCTGGTGCAAAGATAGAGATATGAAATAAAACGTCTTCAAGAAACCGAAGAAAATATTCAAGTTATGATCAGATATGTTTAGCTCTAACCAAGTGAGACTAGCAAATGGGATAGCGATCCAAGTGCTGGCGAGCAGCGCTCGGCAAAATGAAAATAAACTCACTAAAATAGGCCTAAGAAATGGCCTGCTTGGAGCCGCAAGCTAAATGATAATAATCCTGCAGTATAGAAAGTTAGTATGAAAAAAGAAATAATAAAAACATCGACGTTTTTATTAGCCCTGAGTAACGAACGCGCAGTTCATGGTAATAAAGAATATCTCCTCAGGAGGAATTTGCCCAAGGTTATTTTCATGTACGGATGATTTGAAACGGAAATTAGTTTTTCAGAAATTTCTAGCGCAACGATTACTGGCACTGTGTAGAATTACGTCTAGACGGGAAAAGAAAAAAAATGAAGAAAAAAATTGTTTCATTTCCCTTAGCCAGAGCAGATCTGAAATGGCACTTAAAATTATTGCGATGCGGCAATTAGATAATATTTATTATTTTTATGTACTAGCTGGTCTCGGCGTGCGTTGCTATGCCATTTAATAAAGAAATTGTTTCTCCCTGAGTGTCCTTTCCCATTCGTCCCATTCCCCTTCCGCCTCCCCTAATTCTCTTGCGCCTTCTTCCCCTCTCGCGTTCCCACTCCGTCACCTCCACCTTCCCTCTCCCCCCCCCCCTTCCCCCGTCCCGCGAACCCCTCTCCCGAGTTCCCCTCCCCCCTCCCAGGTTCCCCCCCCTCCCTGGTTCCCCTCCCCCCCCGCTTTCCATAGCAATAGCCGCTTTCTCGCGTGCCACCAATAGATTTGTTTTTATACAAATTTCATAATGCCAGAGATCGCCGGAAGTTTTATAAAAACCTTGTCCTGACAATAACGAACACATAAAAAAAAGAATTATCCAATTTGGTGCAGTCGTTCGAAAGTTATGCGCTTAGCAACACATTCAGCGATTAATTTTTATATATAAGATTTCTCATAGTTACTAACTCCAACGGGCTTTGCTCGAACCTCCACGTCTTTTGTTATTTTTGAAACAATTTATCAAATAATATTGCGCCTAGACTTATTTGTTGAGAGTTAAATATATATTTCAAATCACCATTGGCCAAAATTGTTCTCTCAATTATGTTTTCAATTTGCAAGGCGGTGTGGATACCATTTATTGAAAACCAACACCTTTGCCACAAGTCACCCCAAGTGGTTCGCTACCTTTGGTGACTTAGCAGGGGTGCCCGAGTTCGTGGGGAGAGGTTGTCCGGGTCTTAGCGGCGGATTGGAAGAGGGAAACCTTTTATTTTCTCCAACAGGACTCTCTCAGAACATCGCCTTGCACGGCAGATGGAGAGTTGCATTTATACGTCCGTTACTTCTGGACACACAGGCTCCCAGATTCCTACCCATCCCTCATTCCTTTCCCTTCCCAGAACTTCATCTCCTTCCTTTTATAAAAATACCCTCCACACAGTATTCACAAAAATGGCATAGGCCCTTTCCGCAGGGTCTCCTAAAGGGAGCTAATTTTAAAAAAGTTTAGTAAAATTCAAGACGAAAGTTCTCAAGGTTTTTAGTGAGACAAAAGTGTGGTTTTTTGCTTAGTGAACATATTCAATTAAAACAAAATTCACATCCATGCGTTCAAAATTGATCATCATATGTTTATTTTATGTTATGTTCACTTGGTGTATGTAATAACACCCATTACGTGCGTTGTTAGGCAACAAGAACAAGAACAAAGCAATAACAATAAAGTCCACAGTCATTTCCAAGCCGAGTTGATTCTTGATTCATCGCAATCCAGACCAATGTTGTCTGTACTCATGTCCGCGAGTTCACGTTCATTAGGCGAGTGTCAGGCCGAGACGGCTAAGTTCTGTTCAGTTAATAACATCGCCCGTAAATAAACCCTGTCCACGTAATTCTAGCAAGGTTACACTATAAAATAAAGCCTTGTAGTTACGGGATGGTTGAACCTCGATTCAGCCTAGCCCTAGAACGCAAGCAAGGATGACCCGTTGCTGTCAGGTGCCTGGATCCTTGATCTAGTTGCTACAAGTTTTGTTGAAAGTTGTAGTTAGTTGTTGCTTGATGGCGCCGGTGGACAACGCACCAGGAAGAAGGAGTGTCTCTGCAGTTTCCTGCTTATTTCCATCAATGTGCGTGGCTATTACCGCCGTAATATGCGCACAACTATTTTTTCCCGTTGCCTATTTTTATTTCCGCATCTCAACGCCTACAGTTATTCAGTGATGAGTTAAGTGCGTATATTTTTGTACCTTTCATGGGAAACTCTCATGGGTCCAAAGAAGAAGCAATTATCTCACGATCACAACATTTCGGTTTAAATTATTTCGATAACGAACACAATTTATTCGTGCAATAGTACAATCAAAAGCAAGAACACGACTTTACACGTTTTTAAGATAACGGATGCAGGTTAAAACAAAAACTTATAAAATTGTGTAAGGTATTTAATATTAATGTTCTTTTGTAGGTAGCCACGTACATTTAAAAAGTACTATATTTTCTTTAGTTCTATTTCATGAAGAACTATTTCGTATAAACTTTGTCTCCAATTCAATCGTTTACAGACTTGGTAGAAAATATTGTTCCGTGAATATATATATATATTTTTAATTTTTTTATTTCATTATTATAATATTACATTTGATTATAGTAATGAATGACGTATTGCCCATCTCACTAGGGGTGAAACGCCTGAATTGAGATCACAATTTACAGAGTTTTGTTAGCCAGGTTTTTGTTTACATATTATGAAAATGACAGTTAAAAATAAAATCAGTTTTTTTTTTTAAATTATCCCATTCAAGTATGGATGTAGAAGATTAAGACAAAACAAGAATAATATTGAAGCAATTAAATTTCAATTTGACAAAAAGGCATTGTGATAAATTATAAGAAAAAAGACAAGTGAAACTTAGTCAAATATACATACATGCAGTAATCTATATACAGAAGGCATAACTGTAAATATGCAATGAAATAATGACATGTTTATTGGAGGTAATTTTAAAATCAGAATTACTGAAATACAAAATTAAAATTAATGAACTCGTAGTTATTATATGTCCATTCTATATTATACCGGTCTTCTACTTCTCAATTTTGTACCTCCCTGTAATGTTTTTTTTTTTTTTTTTTACAGTGAATACCGCACAAGAATCTCAACTGCTCCCGTCTGGAGCCAGTGAGACTATGGCATCCCCAATTGGGGTATGTTGTGAGGCTGAAGGTAGAGGGGAGGGGAAGGAGGTGGGGAAGAGGAAGGTTGGGAAGTACCTGGCTATTCAGATCTGGTCACTAAACACGGCTAAAGCCATTTTCAAGCAACGTTTCAATTCTGAATGGTGGTCTTTACACCAGGGCGATACTAATAGTATCTTCCACTCTGGAACATGCCGCAAATATACTATATATTATTTTAAATGAATTAATTGTGAAATAACACAAATTAATCAAATAAAATTTATTTGCGCATGCCGGGTTCGAACCCGCGACCTCCGGAATGTGAGTCAAGAGTCTTAGCCACTGGACTACGGAGGTCTATGCTACTCCATGACAGGCGTCCGTTGGCATCGGTTTGATTTTCTCAAATAGATGCAAGAAATAACGCATTATGAAAATAACGTTTTCAGGCAGTGAAAATTTTATGTCTTTGGAGATATTACGTAATATAATGGAAGCAGAAATTTTACGACCGATAAGTCACAGCGACAAAGAAATTGCACAAAGCCCCTGCTGCACTTACAGATAAATGCCGAGCACCATATAAACGCAATGACTGAATGCATCATGGATGAAAATGGATCTTTTCTCTTGCTGCATTTGTTGGAGATTACACGCGATGGTGATGGTGCTAGCTGCTGGGCAATACGCGAGACGCGAAACGCAAGGCCAACAGACTATCTGCCCGGGCAGATGCGAATGGCACTCAATCAGTGGGCAGAGGGTAGTCCGGCCGGCAATTCCAGCTCGGGCTCGCGGCGATACGAATGACGAGATATTATTACGTGTTCCGATTAGATGCTGAATGCAGCGAAAATATGAAATTATATAAGCTTATCTATGTAATACGTACTAGTTCATAAATGGTTGAAATAGCTTCAGTAGCTAAATGGCTAATGGATGGTACTTTATTTGCCTTTTAAGATCGGTTTGAGTAGGTTTCCCGCTAGTTCTCTCTAGATTAAAAAGCAACCGAAACACCGGCTCTAAGATGGCTACGCTCAGGCTTGAATACTTAGATGAATGACTGCCCCTATATCTTATATATTTGAAATTATATTATAGCTGGTACCCGGCATGCGTTGCTATGCCATTTAATAAAGAAATTGTTTCTCCACCTTCCCTCTACCCACTCCACTCCCCACCTTTTCCCCCGAACCCTTCTCCAGAGTTCTCCTCCGCCCTCCCAGGTTCCCCCCCTCCTCACGCTCTGGTTCCCCTCCCCCCTCTCATAAACCCCCTACCCCAGTTCCCCTCCCCCCTCCCGCATTTCATTCATTCAGTCCCGGTACATTCAGTTTTCAAACAGCTCGCGTGCCACATATTAATTTTTTTATGCATTTTTCAAAATGCCAGAGCTCACCAGTTGTTTTATATATAAACCTTGTCCTGACAATAACGAACACAACAAAAAAAGAATTATCCAATTTGGTGCAGTCGTTCGGTAGTTATGCGCGTACATACATGTCGGCGATTCATTTTTATTTATATAAAAGATAAAAGATAAAAGATAAAAGATAAAAGATAAAAGATAAAAGATAAAAGATAAAAGATAAAAGATAAAAGATAAAAGATAAAAGATAAAAGATAAAAGATAAAAGATAAAAGATAAAAGATAAAAGATAAAAGATAAAAGATAAAAGATAAAAGATAAAAGATAAAAGATAAAAGATAAAAGATAAAAGATAAAAGATAAAAGATAAAAGATAAAAGATAAAAGATAAAAGATAAAAGATAAAAGATAAAAGATAAAAGATAAAAGATAAAAGATAAAAGATAAAAGATAAAAGATAAAAGATAAAAGATAAAAGATAAAAGATAAAAGATAGAAGATAGATAGATAGATAGACTAGCTGGTACCCGGCATGCGTTGCTGCGCCATTTAATAAAGAAATTATTACTCCTTGCGCGTCCTTTCACATTCGTCCCGTTCACCTTCCTCCTCCCCTTCCTCCCCCACGTCCCCTTCCCCTCTCGCGTTCTCACTCCTCCTCCACTTTCCCTTTTCTCATTCTTCTCCCCCCCTTTCCCCCGTTCCGCGAACCCCCCTCCCGAGTTGCCCTCCCCCCTTCCGAGTTCACCGCCCTCCCAGGTTCCCCTGCCCCTCCTGCATTCCATACATTCATTTCCGATACATTCAGTTTTCAAACAGCTCGCGTGCCACCTATTGCAATTTTTTTATGGAAATTTCATAATGCCAGAGCTCAACTCAGTGAATTGCATAATTAAAAAAAACATCGTTTCCAGGGTAACAATTTGTTTGCTTTTCTTCTGAAGTTTGGAATTTCGTTATTCTGAACGAACACAATGACAACCATCAAAATATTAAAATTTAAATACGCGATAATCCGAGTAATGTGGATATATGTTGTCGATTCAAAACCCTTAATTTAATACATGCTTCAATTCGAGTAGACCCGAGTCTACCGTACCGAAGGGACGAACGTCAAATGAAAGCAGGTAGAACAGTTTGTATGGGAAAATGAAATTGTTGTTTATACTATCTTCCTTTCAATTTTTCCATATTTTCTCACCGTTTAAACCTTCCCTATACTTTGACAAACATTTCAAAACCATAATCAGCTAAATCGGCACAGCCGTTCTCGAGTTTTAGCGAGACAAACGAACGGCAATAGATTTTTATATATATAGATAACCTAAAGGTACGACTCTATTATGGGCAATTTAATTGAATTGCTAAGATAACTTTGAAAGTATATAGCCCTATTAATTTATAAAACAATATAATATAACTTTGATGGCTAAAATTATTAGTGTCTACAGTTCTACAGTAATATCATTGCGATGAAACTAGATAGCAAAGATATATTTTGAAATTTGATCAAATGCTTTGGAAGTCGTATTTGGGGAAATTGAAACTATTACACGCACGGAGTATCACTTATCACTAATTTATAAAGCTCTAAGAGTATGGATATTAAGTTCCATGATAAAGACGTACATAAAAGAAGACTGAAAAGTATCAATAAATTGATGTGAAAAGATGGCGGTTGTCCCGAAACCGAGAAATATGGGATACTTAATCTACCTTACTTATGATCGCAGTGTAAATATTATTGTGAAAAACTTTATTTATTTTCACGGGGTTGTTACCGTTAAAACGGCAAACCGCTTTTTTATTATTTTTTATGTGAGTATCTCAACCCTATCTAGCCAGTAAGACAAATAATGGTAACCCCAACTAGGAAAGCAGTGAGGCTGAAAGAAATGGGCAGGGAAGGACATGGGGAAGTGGAAGATGGGGAAGCACTATTTAATTATGGTCATCAAACGTAAAGTTAAAGACATTTTAAGCAAATTATCGATTCTGAATGGTGGCCTTTCACCAGGGCAGTACTGAAAGTATTTACCACTATGGGCTTTATTTAGGCCGGCTTAACTATACCTAAACGCTGAACCAGCGCATAAGAATCTAATAAGTGAGACAGATAGTTTAATTTAATTTATTTTTTATTTTCATTTATTACATCTTCTATAGACAAAGTTGTTATTTAGATAACTTTTCAAATTGAAATATATTTTACTCATGGTGTATTTACTGTGTAGGTACCTACTCTTTCTTCACCTAAAGTTACTTACATATATTTATTGATTATATAAAATAAGTATTGTATGTACATTTCTTAGGTATTCCAATATTTTATTACTTAAACAGGTTCTCATTTTGCCTTGTTATTTACACATGTTTTCTATTTACTATCTGTGATGTCTTGGGATCGGGTAGTAATAACATCTGTTAATGTTACAATGTTTATTGGTTGCCAGATTAATATGGAGAGAGCGCTCAATAGCGGTACATCCCTTTTATACTTCCCATACTCGCTATCTCGCTCTCATGCCGTCACCCTCATACACATACGTCACACCCCCACACTTAAAACCTAATTACATACATTCCTTTATTCACAAATTTATACAAAACAAAATATCTAAATATTTCCATTCCATAGTATATGTAATTATTCTTGTTCTTCACGTGTAGCGTGGGCGTTGACCTCGAGGGCGTAACCTCCCCTCCCATGGTGTAGGTGACCTGCAAAAATTAGAGGAATTAGGAAATTTGGTCATGTCCACATCCGAGAGTGGACCCAGGTCCAGCAAATCATCAGACCTGTCACACTCCCCCCACCTAACCTTCCTCTCTGAAATCTGATCATGGTGACGTTTCCAAATTTGTCCCGTAGACATAATTTTAACTAAATAAATCCTATTCCCCAATCTTTTAAAAATTTTTCCTAAAATCCATTTATTATTATTACTTCTTAAATCCCTGGTTAAAACTTTAGAACCAACCTCAAAGTACTTTTTAAATTTTCTTCCTCTATAATACTTTTTCTGTTTATGCTGGCTCAATAACATTTTGTTTTTAACCGTGTTGTCAATTCCTTTAAAACCTTGACTCTCAACATTATCCACTATTGGAATAATCGTATTAAAAATTGATCTAATCTTCCTACCCAACATTAATGTACTAGGCTCAATGCCCGTAGACACTGAAGGCGTATTTCTAATATCAACTAAAAATGTCAAAAGTTTATCTTCAAAATCAGTAGGAAATTTATTATTTACCATAATTTTTTTTAAAAAATTCTTCACTGTTTTAACCCCATTTTCAGCTAAACCGTTAGAAGCAGGATGCTGTACAGCTGAAGTCAATGATTCTATATTATAATTATGACAAAATTCCTTAAAAACTGACGATGTGAAAGCTGTACCATTGTCACTTACAATTTGTTCCGGGATTCCGAACATAGAAAATAATCTTTTCAAAACTTTTATTGTACAAAACGAATCTACCTTATTTACAACATGACAATCTATCCATTTTGTAGTTGCATCAACAATAATTAAAAAATTATGACCTCCCAACGGTCCCATGAAGTCAATATGCAATCTACTCCAGATTAAACCATTTATTGGCCAAGGTGCCAACTCAACTTTACACGGAGTAGGTAAACATTCCATGCATCGAGCACACTGTTTCACAGTTACTTCTATATCATTGTTCATTCCGAGCCAAAAAAAATAATTTCGAGCAAGACTTTTCGATTTTACAATGCCTAAATGTGATTGATGTAAAAAATTCAATATAATTTCCCTTAATTCCCTTGGAACTACAAATTTATTATTATAAAATAAACATGAATTATAAGTCGATAATTTATCCCTAAAATACCAGAATTTCAATAAATCATCCTTTAAGAACTTTTTATCCGGCCAACCATTTGCTGTGAACTCGATAATGCTCGCTATATTTACATCATTAATCGAAAACTGTTTCATCGTTTCCGCATTTAATGTTGTTTCTGACTCGATTATGTTCACAAACTCTGACTCAACCGTATTCACGTTTAAAGAATCAATATAATTTAAAAAATAATCGCTAGCATCAATATCGTCGCTACACACATCTAAATTATCCTTATTATTAATCGGCATTCGTGATAAGAAATCCGCTTTGTTATCACCTGACTTAATATGCTCTATACTATAGTCAAAAGTCTGGAGTATTAGGGCGTACCTCTGCAGATGGTTAGCGGCCAAAACCGGTACTTGCTTATCCGTGTTCAAAATGTATACTAACGATTTATTGTCGCAAGCCAAAACAAATTTATTGCCGTATAAATACTGAAAGAATTTCTTCAACCCAAAAATTATAGCACACGCTTCCTTATCTAAAATAGAGTACTTTAATTCTGTTTCTGACAATAATCGGCTAGCAAATTCGATAGGTCTCTCTAAACCATTATCATATACATGGCAAATCACCGCTGATAACGCTTTTTCAGATGCGTCTGAAATAAGTTTAATTGGTAAATTAGGATCAAAATGCACTAAAATATTATCTGACGTCAGCAGTTTCTTAACTCGCTCAAACGCAATATTACATTCCTCAGACCACACATATTTTACTCCCCTTTTTAACAAGTTATACAATGGAGACAAAATACCTGAAATATTATGAACAAAAGCTCTATAATATGAAATAACCCCAAGTAAACTCCTAAGTTCTGAAACATTTTTCGGTACTGCCATTTGAGTAATCGCACAGATTTTATTTTCTAAAGGCATAACTCCTTTCCGCGAAATTTTAAAACCTAAATATTCTATCTCAGTTTCTAGAAAAGAACACTTATTTTCATTAATAGTTAATCCACAATCACTTAACTTGCTAAGTACAGATTCACAAATAGAGAATAATTCCTCTTCAGAATTTCCAAACAACAAAATATCATCTAGAAATATACGAACGTTACGAAGTCTACCTACTACCGCCTGAATAACTTGCATAAATATAGCCGGGCTTGTGGTCAAACCGAAAGGCAACACTTTAAACCTGAATAAACCCACATGCGTACTTATCACACATAATTTTCTCGACTTCTCGTTCAACGAAATCTGACCAAAAGCATTACGCAAATCTATTTTAGCAAAAAAATTTCGCACCATTTAAAGATGAAATTAAATCTTCTATACGAGGCAATGGATATTTCAACTTCGCTAACATAGGGTTTAATGTGGTTTTAAAATCAGTACAAATTCTAATTGAACCGTCTTTCTTTTTTACAACAACAATCGGACTAGCCATATCACTTATTTCTACGTTTTCAATTATATCTTCACGTAACATCTTATTTAATTCCTCCTCTACCTTTCCACGTAAACTAAAAGGTAACGATCTTGGATTCACAAACTTTGGCCTGAACTCCGAAATAACTTCGATGTTAGCTTCATAACCTATAAGCCTACCCGATTTTTCTGAAAACACATGAGCATATTTTTTCTTTAAACTATCACGAAAATTTAATTGATTATCACAACTAGTCTCACTGGTATTTACCGAATTTATTCCACTTAATCCGATACCGAAAACTTGTAAAAAATTTCTACCAACAATCGTAGAATTACCGTTTTTAATTATTATAAACTGCGTATCTACACTTTTATTTAAAAATAACACACTTAAATTAACTTTACCTACAATATTTAACCGTTTCCCGTCATATCCTGACAATTGAATATCGCATCTTTCCAATGTACAAGAAACAAAATCTTTTAAATACACTTCATATGGAATTGCATTAATCTCAGCGCCGGTGTCAACAATCGCTCGCAGAACAGTGTTACCAATAATGAGATCTACGAATATCGGTTCCGGCCCCGTGCCGTCATGCAACATAAAAACCGAATTTACTCGTTTATTCTTATTACCTACATTAATTTTACTGTTTTTACACACATTACTAGGATGACCCGATTTATTGCACCGATTACAAAAAATATTCTTCCAACAATCTTTCTGCAAATGATTCGTTTTTCCGCACAAAAAACATTTTTTTAATGCAATATTTACTGGCGTCTTACTACGCACTGCACTTTTAAATCTGATCGGACTATCCGACCTGGATTTACGGACAACATTACTATCCTTATGCACAACATTTAAATTCGTATCAACTTTCTTAAAATTAACAACATGTTCCCATGAAGCTGCTAACTGAATGCATTCCGAAAAAGAAGTATTTACCCCCTCAACGAACAACTTATGTTTCAATTTTTCATTGAAAATTCCAATAATGAATATGTCTTTTAAACAAGATTCTAGCCTCAATTCAAAATTGCACGTCAAACTCAGTCCTCTCAACCTAGCAGCGTAATCTTTAATAGATTCGTTAGCTAGCTGTTTACACTTATAAAATAACTCACGCGACTCGAAAATATTTTGAATAGGTTTGCAATGTGAATCAAATAATTTACATAAATCATCAAAAGAACAAACAGAAACCTTTTTAGGGAAACATAGATCACATAATAAAGAGAAAGTTTCTTCGGTGAGGCAACTCAGCAAAAATGCTCTTTTGCGTTCTTGTGATAACACTTTGTCATCATGTAAAATGAGGGCCTGATCCAGTCGTTCCTTGAACAATGACCAGTTTCCCGTTCTGTAACAGAACGTCCCCAAATTTTTACAAACACCCTCCATTGGGGGAAGAGCTGAAACAAAATAATCAAGACTACTTATCTCAGCACTTCCAAGAAGGCTACACTCCGAGGTCCACGTTCCACGTTCCACGTGCACGCCACCCAGAGCTGTAGATCACCGTCCCCGTCTGGCTCCGTCTCCCGACAGCTGCGGATCCAATCCCTACTCCGAGGTCTTCCTTCCCAGACTGCAGCGACGGAAACCAAGTCCTGGTTCCCGGCTAATCCACACGATGATCCAGTCCTTGACCCGATCCTTGATCCGGTCCTTTTGTACCCCGTTACACGGTGTACCCGAACGACAATAATTTTGTAATTTGTCGGTCCCACACACGCGAATACTTGCGTGTGGCTGCTCCAATTTCTTCTTAATGCGATCGCTTCCTGCGATCGCTTCCTGCAATCCTGACAACAATCCGTCAGATCCCGAAATCTACCGCGTAGATTCTTCCAATTTACGTAAAAATTTACAAACTACCGAGCTGCGCCAACTGTGATGTCTTGGGATCGGGTAGTAATAACATCTGTTAATGTTACAATGTTTATTGGTTGCCAGATTAATATGGAGAGAGCGCTCAATAGCGGTACATCCCTTTTATACTTCCCATACTCGCTATCTCGCTCTCATGCCGTCACCCTCATACACATACGTCACACTATCCTTTGCTGTTCTACACGCTCATGGGCTTTTTATTACTTACGCAACTCGAATCTCTCATGTTATAGTTTATGCCTTGTACCAACTATATGTTATATTTGATCCATCTTCGAAAAGTCATTAAATGCTATGAAAAACAAGTTGAAAATTAGCCAATAACCTAACCTAACTTAACCAATTTAATCAATTTCTTATAATTTCTTTTCATCACTTTTAATGACTTTTCAAAGGAGGTGTTGAGTTGATTTCATTCTGAGTTGTCCGGTTACCATTATATTATGTAAAAACCAAAAGACGTTAATGTTACAAATAAATATATATATATATATATATATAATATATACACAGATTGTGTATAATATTTAAAGTATAAAGCAAAGAATGGTTATAATTATAATTAGTATATCTTGAACACCTCAAAAGGAGAACCGGTGTTGAGGTGTTAACTTATTTTTGATATATGTAGTATTGTTGTGAACTAATTATAGATACAAATATTGAACGAAGGAAAAAAAAGATTATTGATTTGTGAGAATGATGAAATGTAGATAGTGTAAATGATTTATAATATGCTAGCAAACACCCGGTTCGCGTTGCACTTGTCACTTAAAGAAAGTGTTGTGTTTTAATTCTGTTTATTGAAGTGCTTTTGGATAGACAATATTTCCTCTCCGCTCTCCTGTGTTCCCTTTTCACCTTCCTTGCCTTCCCCTTCCATCTTCTCCCTCCCTCTTCACCCCTCCCGAAAACTCACTCTCCTTAAAAACTTGAAAACTCAGTTCCCCGTCTCTCTCTCGGATTTCACTCTCACTTCCGGCGTCCCTCCCTGCCGCATAACTATATGAAATCACATTAAAAAAAAAATCGCGCGCCACCTATTGAGAAAATTTTTATACAAATTTCATAACGCCAGAGCTCACGATTACATATAAAAACTTTCGCGGGCGTGCGCACAATACAATACCAAAGTTTCACCACAATCGGATGACTGGTATAGGAACGCGTACGGGACAAACAATATATATAAATAAATTTATTTTAGTGTTTCGCGAACACCTCATCAGGAGAACCTTTGCTGAGGTGTTGCGACTTTTTAGTCCCTAGAAAACATCACAACCTATCCTTCATACTTAGTAATCTACGTGGAATGTCAACGCGGAGATGGTCGTGTCCGCAAGGAACTAAGACGCATTGACGTATAAAATGAATGGCTGATAGAGATACGAACACCTCACCAGGAGAACCTTTGCTGAGGTGTTCATGACTAAAGTCCCTAGAAAACATATCCTTCGTACTTTGTAATCTACCTGGAATGCCAGTGGTGCGATGGTTGTGTCTGCAAGGAACTAAGATGCATTGACGATTGACATATAAATTGAATGGCTGATAGAGATGAGAAAACCTCACCAGGAGAATCTTTGCTGAGGTGTTCATGACTAAAGTCCCTAGAAAACATATCCTTCATACTTTGTTATCTACATGGAATGCCAATGGGAAGACGGTTCTGTCCGCAAGGAACTAAGACGCATTGATGTATAAATTGAATGGCTGATAGAGGTGCGAACACCTCACCAGGAGAACCTTTGCTGAGGTGTTCGTGACTAAAGTCCATATCCTTGATACTTTGTAATCTACATGGAATGCCAGTGGTGCGATGGTTGTGTCCGCAAGGAACTAAGACGCATTGACGTATAAATTGAATGGCTGATAGATAAATACACGGAGCCAGTGCGAATTGATAAAAGTCGACGGATTGATCATACACGCGGGTGATTAATTAACGCGCTCTATCAAATTAAACTAAATGTAGCCAGAGTTCTTATTCCGGACAGCGCGATAAGGAGATAGTGCGGTGGTGTTGGAATTCCGCGAGTTGCACTGTAATTTAGATTTAATTTACGCATGTGCGAGCGGGTCATGATAAATATTATCCTGATTACATGTTATTAAATCACGTTGGTTGGAATAACACCGCTTTAAGACGTTCGATTTATAACGCTTTTATTAAGCTTGAATTATAATATTATGCATGCACGAAAAAGATTTATATTCAAAATTTAATTGTGAGTGCTTCATTCAATTATTAGACGTTTTTAGCCCCGTTTAGTAAGGAACTAGCGCAGAACCGTGAAAAATCTAGGGATAAAATGAATACCTACTTTACAAGTCAGTTCCAATTTTTAAAATTACACAATTTATTTTCTGTTAAAAATTATATTATAAATTATAAGTAAGTACCTACTTCATCGTCTGTCTGAATTCTTCAAATAATCAGTTTCAATTTTGAAAATGTCATTAAATTCAAAGGAACTTTGAGTACATTGAACCAGAGTTATGCAGGACGTAGAGAAATTCAGTATTTTTGTATTGAATTTTTATTGAACCACAAGTACAACGAATATATGCCAAACATATATTATTGAAGCTATTCAAAAATACTGAATCCTCTACTTAACCACGTATCCATCACACTAAATAGAATAAAAATGACATAAATTTTTTTTTTTTATATTAACTCCACACAGGAGTATACAAATAATTTCCCTCAGGGCCTATGTCATCTGGGATGCTGTGTGGAGGGTCTTTTTGAGGAGAGGAAGGAATGAACATTGGTCTTGAAGAGACCCATGTTGTAGGAAGGAGGAAACACAGAGGCCGGCAAATCATTCCACAGCCGAGCTGTTGAACACAAGAACGAGTCGAAGAAACGACCCGTTCTCATGTGACAAATGTCAACCGTGTACAAATGTTGGGCACGCGTTTGGCGTTTTTCCGGACTATGCACCGGTGCCGAAGGGATCAATGATGCTAGTTGATCGGAGCATCTTCCATTGTAATACCGGTAGAACAAGGATAGCATTCCCACTCGACGCCTGTGCTCTAAAGATTGCAATCCGTCTGTTAAGATACAATAATACTCTTTTGACAGTGTAAACATATTTCGATCTACTCCCGTCAAAATTAAACTTTTAAATTATTTTGTGTGAATTATTGCACACAAACATCATAAAATATTAAAAAGCAGCAATTATTTTCTAATAAAATAGTGCTTTTCATTGCAAGTGTCTGTGAACTGTGTTAACAGAAGCAAAAACAAATCAACATAACCAAACATTGTCAAGCAATGATTAGTTCCAAATACTTCAACGTTTCACAATGGATGTGCAAAATTTCATCTCCAAAGCAGAAGTAGCAGTCAATGCCCTAAATAAGGTACTTTTTGATCCAGCCAACAAATTTAATAAGGATCAAATTTCTAAAATTTCTCCAATTGCATGTGAAATTTTAAACGCCATAAGTAGCATGTCTTCAGCTGTAGCATCCAAAACTGCTAGCTTAGAAGGTGAACTGCGTGCATACAAGGATATAAGAGCAAATTCTTCTCAAAATAACTTCGGTATTTGCGAGGCGATTTCGGAAATGAATGAGCAACAAGTGCGCTCCAAAAATATTATTTGCAATGTGCCTGAAAGTATTAAAACGACAGAAGTCAGCAGAATCTTGGATGACCAGGCAGCTGTCACCAGTATAATCAGTGAAATCGACAAATCAGCAAATGAAAACAGCAATTCAAAATTTTATAGAATTGGAAAATTATCAAATAGCAAGCCTAGATCAGCTAGCAAAATCAGCAATTTCAAAATTTTATAGAATTGGAAAATTATCAAATAGCAAGCCTAGACCAATAAAAATCGAACTGGAAAACTCAATACAAACGAGAAATATTCTCAGCAAACGAGGTCTTCTTAGGAACAATGTCAGAATCTACCCCGACTCAACCCCGGCTCAACAAAAATTTCTAAAAGATCTGAGGGTTCAACTGGAAATACGAAAAGAAAATGGTGAAGATGTCACCATAAAATACATAAACTCCACTCCCAGAATTGTACCAAATCTGCCAAAAAACTAGCCAATTACAAAAATATCCAAGCAATTCCTCCTAACAATCGAACCAGAACTTTAAAAATTTATTACCAAAACGTCCGCGGACTGCGATCCAAACTCGATGACCTACGAGCAGCTCTACCTTCTCATCATCATGACATCATTATACTTACCGAAACCTGGCTAAACTCCGATATCAAGTCGACTGAACTCGGTCTTACTAATTACAAAATATTTCGTTGCGACAGAAACGTGAGATCAAGTTCCAAGTCAAGAGGTGGAGGAGTTTTAATTGCGATAAAACAGAAGTTGTCATCAAGAAAATTAACAACGAAACACAAAAACATTGAACATCTCTTTGTACAAGTAACGACTCCTCTCGAGAAAATTATATTTGGAACGGCCTATCTACCACCACTTTCTGACCCTCAAACATACAGAAACCACTGTGAAGACATCGAAACAATTTCCTCAAAATATTCTCACTCGAAAGTTGTTATCGTTGGAGATTATAACTTACCAAACCTAACATGGAAAGCAAACAACTGTGGTCTCATCACAAACGAAAGTGAAAACGATCGTGCACGTGAAGTTTTGGACATGGTAAACTTTCTAAACTTTCACCAACATAATTTTATATATAATAATAACAATCGCCTATTAGACTTAGCTTTATCAAACTATCCTAAAATATCTGTAGAACTCTCAAATGACCCACTCCTACCAATAGATAATCACCACCCTCCCCTATACATTAAATTAAATATTAAATGCGATAATGAAAGAATACCTGTACAAAGAGTCCTAAACTTTAAACGAGCCGACTTCGACTCCATTAACAGCGATCTCTCAAATACAGACTGGTCTTTTTTATCCGATGAAAACATTGATGAATCTATAGACCAACTTTATTTAAACTTTTCTAATACTATTGAATCCTATGTACCTTTTTATACACCGAGAAACTATACCTACCCGGTTTGGTTCTCACCAAAGCTTACTGCCTCTCTTCAGCAAAAAAAGAGTCAACACAAAAAATTCAAACACAGCAAATCCATAAGTGATTATATAATCTTTAGCGAAACCAGGAAAAAATGTAAAGATCTTTCCAAAAAATGTTACAAAAAGTATATAACCTCTATCGAGGAGACTGCCTTTAAATCCAAAAATCTTTGGAAATTTCTTAAAAAAATAAACAATGAAAACACAGAATACCCGCCAATAATGCAAATGAACGGAACCAGTGTAAACAATACACAGGACATTGTAAACCTTTTTTCGGATTTCTTCAAAAATGTTTATGATGAAGAAACCCCAGATGACAAAATACCTGATTACAAATTTAGCAAGACTACACACTTAACGCATTGCCATATCACACAAAAACACTGCGAACAGAAATTACTTTCCTTAGACACTGA
The DNA here is from genome assembly GCA_917880885.1 of Limnephilus marmoratus. Classification (NCBI taxonomy): domain Eukaryota; kingdom Metazoa; phylum Arthropoda; class Insecta; order Trichoptera; family Limnephilidae; genus Limnephilus; species Limnephilus marmoratus. The sequence goes on along the minus strand of OU862910.1, from coordinate 16,743,293 downwards.
CAAATCCACTGGCCCAGACAACATTCCACCAATATTCCTCAAAAAATGCTCTAATACATTATCTAAACCACTCTCATTATTATTCAACCGTCTCTTGACCCTTGGACACTTTCCAGACCGCTGGAAATCTAGCTTCATTACACCTATCTACAAAAAAGGAGACGACACTAATATAGCCAATTATCGCCCCATTTGTATACAGTCAGTACTACCTAAGCTTTTTGAATCACTGGTCCTTGATGAAATCTATCCCAAATTAATAAAATTAATTGACCAAAAACAGCACGGTTTTATCAAAGGTAGATCTACCGCAACTAATTTAACAATATTTCAAAATTTCATAATACAATCTTTTGCAGAAAATAAACAAGTCGACTGCATATATACAGACTTTTCGAAGGCATTTGACAAAGTATCCCATAAACTACTAATCCAAAAACTATTTGCTCTAGGAATAAGGGATAACATGCTAAAATGGTTTACTAGCTATTTATTAAATCGTAAACTGTTTGTGAAAATAAAATCATGGATGTCGAAAGCTTTCTGGGCTACTAGTGGCCTACCACAAGGGAGTCACCTTGGCCCGGTTTTGTTCCTCATTTTCATCAATGATATAACCAATTGCTTCAACGATGTCGAGGTATTGCTCTTTGCTGATGACATCAAGCTATACAAGAAAATAACTGATGTAAATCATTGCCATATACTTCAGTCAAATATTAGTATGTTTAAAGATTGGTGCGTTCAAAATAATTTATTCTTAAATGTAGAAAAGTGCAAAACTTTGACTTTCTTCAGAAATAAAAATCCTGTTTTATTCGAATATTCCATCAATAACACAGCTTTAGAAAGAGTCACGGAAATGAGAGATCTTGGAATTATTTTGGATGAAAAACTAAGTTTCGCTAATCATATCCACCAAATTGTAAACAAAGGTATGAAAACACTAGGCTTCGTACTAAGAACAACCAAAAACTTTAATTCCATACAAGTCATTAAATTATTATATGTATCTCTAGTTAGAAGTCTAATGGAATATAACTCGGTAGTTTGGTCTCCATCTTACAAAATTCACATTAATAACATTGAGCGAATACAAAAAAAATTTCTGCGTTTTATAAATTTTAAATTAAATATCCCACTAGAAGACTTGAAATATAACTTATTATTAAATGTTTTAAAAATACACACACTAGAAGACAGACGTAAAATAAACGACTTAACATTTTTATTCAAAATACTTAACTCTAAATTTGACTGTTGCGAACTACTGCAACTCATAAACTTACGAATACCGACAGTAACTACACGACAAAATACACTATTCTACTGTAGCATTCATAAGCGGAACTACATTGCCCACTCTCCAATACAACGATTTCACACTATGGGAAATCAGTACTTAAGTGATATTGACATATTTGACATAAACTTGGCGAAATTTGTTGATCTTTTAAAAAACTTATTATTCCAAAACTATTCCTAAACCTATCTGTTTTTCTGAAAACCCTGTATTTTTGTATTTTTATGACTTGTGTGCTTTTTTATTAAATTTTATTTTTATTATTCTGTATATGTTAAATAATCTGTCATGAATCATTTGTACTACCAAAATGTAAAAGCCCATTGGGCGTTAAATAAATAAATAAATAAATAAAAGATGGGAGAATCTATCAAACGGACCGCCCGTTTCTGCACGGAGTCGAGGGTATTTAGTGAGGAGGACTAAGAAATACAATATATTTACCTAGCATAACCATTATATTTTGTGTACTTGTAGAATTATTTTATATAGTCGTTTAAATAAAAATAAAAATAAATAAAAATTAAAGGCCTTAACTGAAAAGTTTCTACGTTTTAACTAGACACATTCTATAGCTATTTTTGGAAAAACTAATTGGTCCAGAAGTTGGTAATTATTACAGCACTTGAATACATTATTAATAACTTGCTTTTCATTTTTTATTTTTTATTTTTTTTTTATTTACATTTAAACCCGCTAAACTACTTATGTAGTTTGTCAGCAGGATTAATTAACTCAATAAAAGCTTAAAATTCAAGTCTGTCTTTAAACTACGAGAATGCAATTTAATAGACAGAGGCGACCTACGTGGCAGAGAATTAATTACCCTTCTTAACTCCGAACCCAGAATTCAGAGAATTGAAACCGGGAGTCGCGCCACATAGTGCGGGCAGGTAATTTTTTTATTAATTTATAGGTTTTGCTGGATTTATTTTTATTAATTTATTCACTGGAAAATTTGAAGTTTTATAGTGTATCTGAAAACTGGTTGTGGTTTTGAGGTGGAAATAATATTATTGTTAAGAATTGATTTAAAAAGAAAATAGTATTTTCATTGACTTGATCATGTCATTTCTTCCTCGGGCGTCCTCTTCTTCTACAATTTACTTCATCCGTTCAGAACTTTTGACTGGGTGAACCGATATTGATGATTCTTTTTTTATTGGAAAGTTGGTGCTTCCCATTTTAATTTGGTCCAGTTCCGACAATGGCATCCATGAGAAAACCATATAAGTCTTAAATTTGCATTAAGTATGTGCGCGACAAATGGACGAATAATTCAATATCGCGCCAACCGATTTCGATGATTCTTTTTTTATTGGAAAGGATGTACTTCAAGGGGAATTTTATGAGAGTTTGGTTAGGTTCTGATTATCAGATCCATGACAAATTAACGAAACTCGGCCGAATCTCTTAATTTGACCCTAACGTCGCGTCGTTATGGTCAAATTATGTCTGTCGCATATGAGCAGCACATTTAGTAGGTTTACCCCTTCGATCAAGTATATCTAGATACGGCCTATCTTAGTAAGCAAGCCAGTAAAATTGACCCCGTGTAAGTAAATGTTAACAATACAACTATTGTACGTATTCCAGCGCCTCGCCTCGAAGTTCGTAAATCCGATCACAAAGTTCATTCTCAAATCTCATTATGTAGTTTTACCATTTAGCAACCAATCAGATATCGCGCGTGACGTATTATGGAGATGAATTTATCAATCCTACTTGGTATAAACTAGCCGTACACGCTCGTAAAGAAAATAACCCGAGAGCGTTCATTGTGTGACAAGAGGTGTTCTTTTAATTTTAAACAAACGTCGAGAAAATACGTCACGAAACCAAAGAAGGGCTGAATTGGGAGAGGATTAATAAATAACATGAAACATTTTAGTTTTCATTTTTAGTTTTTACATTCTGAACAGGTCCTCTAGAACCAAAAACGGTAGGTAAACCTACATTTTTTATTATTGGGCAAAGGTTTTATCTTAGTGAAAAATATTTGGTAAATAAATATTAAATAACCACTTGGAAAGACCCATTGCAGGGGTGTTAGTTACCCAATAAATGGTGGTTATGGGTTTCTCCCAACCGCCTGGAACCAGTTAGACTATGGCATCCCCAATTGGGGATGTGAGGCTGATTGTAGTGGGGAGGGGAAGGAGATGGGTTAGAGCAGCCGTATTTCTATTTAGTTCAGTCAAGGAAGGAGGTGTAGAGTGCGTGAGCAGGAACCTAAGCGATTCCTTCAGAAACTTGTTCAGGGTGCTTAGGGTGTGAACATACTAATAGTCCTGACGTCTAGGTGGTGAGCTAGGGGAGGAAGGGGGGGGGGGGAGAAGGTCCCAATTTTCGGATGTGCGCTTATATCTCGAAAACGGTGCGTCGAAGAGGACAATTTTCTTATAATAAGTAAACGCTCATAAAATTATGTACAACTTTTATTCTATACGTAATTTTCTAAATCCAAGCTGAAAATAAATTAAATCCAAGTCTAAGTCCCACAATCTGTTACAAACAAAAGTGATGTGTCAGTAATAAGATAAAAACAGCTTTTTCTGAAAATGACGACATTTTACTAAAAAACTTAAAATTGCTGTAAATATTTACTGGTTAGAGATTAATTTGCATATGTTTATTCCAAAAGAAAATTAAATTCTTTACAACTTCTTTCAAATAAATTTCTTTCATTGATGAATATTTTAGACGATATGAAGGAATGTTTGATTCAAAATGTGAGGTAAAATGATTTTTTTCGAAAATATCTAAATTTGTGGAGCGTGAAGTTTCTGTTCCTGCTCACGCACTCTACAACACCTTTTTGACCTTTCATTGACTGGACTAATTGTGGGATATTCCTTCGAAACTTCGAGGCAGAAATCTACCAGAAACGTTTTTTTTTTTCAAAGTAAGTTTTCAGTTAAAAAATAGTTGATACTTAGTCTTCTCCCACTAGCTCAATCGGAGAGTTATTTGCGGTGTTTTCAGTTTGTTGATGATCGATTTGGGAAACTACCAAACAAGGTTGGAAAATGAAAAGATTGGTACATAAAATAAAGAAATGTTTATTAATAAAACCATGTCCTTTGATATACAAATGCCCCTTTAGAGATATTGCAGCAAATGATTTTCTGACGCTTCTAGGAAAAGTTTTAATCTCTTTATGGACGGATTTGGAAGCTTATTTACTGATTTTAAAATTTATTTTATCGGAAGCAGATTTTTGAACAAACCAAAGCTTGTAACAAGAATTAAATTTACGGTACCCATCGCGTTGTTGCATCGCAGCCTGGGCAAGGGACGGCGAAATTTGACTTTGATCCTTTTTTTAAATACATACTAACTAATATATATATATATATATATATATTTTAATCTACACGAATCAATCATAATCTTATTTCATAATCTTTTTTTTAATTAAGTAAACGCTGAGGAAGTGAGCATTGCTCAGGAAATATGTCGGTTTTTTATAAACAATAAACGTGGTTAAAACTAAGAAAATTATTAATTGTGAAAAAGAAATTCATTCAGCAAATAATACGTAGGTAATGGGCTATTATATTTTGTGCTTAAAATACGAAAAAAAAACTGAGAAACGTTTTTTTAATTAAAAAATAAATTAATTAATGAGCCCATTACCAGTTCGGCCCTTCCCTGTAAAGCGCTCACCCCCCCCCCCCCTCCCCGCTCGCTGAGCGGTAACACCGTTCTATCTCAACTCCCCGCCACGTGTCGAAGCGCGAATGACGTCAGAATATTGCTTGACAAATTTTAAAAACTATAATGTTTTTCACGTTTATGAATGCGCTGTGTAAATGCGATCTGTAACACATATATTTTCTTCTGTATTCTGATAGCTGACTACGTTTTCAAAAATAAAGTCCGCGACGTGTACCTTGTAAAATATTCGGTAGTGGTATATTTTTGTGTTTGAAAAAATTTACCCCCGTCTGGACGGCTGGCAATGCAAATTAGTTTCAGTGTAGCCCTCCAGCCCAATAAAAGATACAATTAAGAACTGTGCCTTCTAAACGGTGCAATACGATGCATATACTTTTTCATAAATGGGCCGTAAGCCAATTTTATTCTGGTTTCGGGAGTTTGAGGGCCATTATTATTTTTATACGGCCTGTCTAGATATCCTTGGTCGAAGGTTTACCCACATTCAGACAAATTAGTTAGTTAGTTAGTGTACTTCAGATTCACTAAAAATAAAAAAATAAACAAAAATTTTAACAAAACAAAAAAATGCACTAAAAAGTAAAAAAATAATTTCTTATTCTTCTACAACTTCATAATCAACTTACTTTTTCTAATCATCAATATGTAGGTACGATTGTTATTTTTGGAGTCGGCGTCAGCAAAGATACCTGGCCTGGCGTGTTCACATGACAGCTCCCCTCATGCCGCGGCCCCGCTCTCAAGTCAATCTTGTGCGACACAAGCACACCTCACCTATAACTATGTATGTAGTTACAAACCTACCTTGACTGACACCGACTCCAAAAGTAACAATCGTACCTACATATTGATGATTAGAAAAAGTAAGTTGATTATGAAGTTGTAGAAGAATAAGAAATTATTTTTTTTACTTTTTAGTGCATTTTTTGAAGTCGTTTTTTTGTTTTGTTAAAATTTTTGTTTATTTATTATTATTTAGGTTTTTAAACTTTTAAAAATTATTTTTTTTGGTTTTTTTTTAATATTATTTCCATACAGGAGGCCCTGATAAAATAATTCTACTAAGGGCCTATGTCATTTTTGGGGATTCTGTGTGGGGTCTTTTAAGGAAAGAAATGAGAGGATAAGTTTTAAGATTTTCACGGCCAAAAGCATTTTCGTTATTTGTTTTTGGGGTGTTATGCCGTGTTGCGCTACCTCCTTCTTTAGCTAAAGAAGGAGGTAGCGCAACACGGCATAACACCCCAAAAACAAATAACGAAAAAAAAAATGAGAGGATGTTCTAGGAAGGAAAATGTATGAAAAGTGGGTAGGAATCTGGGGGTCAGTGTGTCTAGGAGTGATGGACGAATGAATCCATCCTTCACACTGCAGTGCAAGGCGAAGTTCAAAAGAGCCCTGCTAGAGAGAGCGATAAAAAAATCTCCCTCAACCAGTCTCTTCTGATCCGGCCTGCAACGCAGTTGGTGTCCGCCATCCAGCCAAGACATAGCAGAGATGATGGTCATCCAATAAATGGTTCCCAGGGCGGCGGTACCCATACGCCTCGCAAATTAATAAATTCATTTGATCGTGCTGTTTTCCTCGGGCGTTCCCTACTTTTTCTACTATTCGCTTCCACGTCAAAATTCTAAAATATATTTATATGTTGGTAAAAAAAAGACTTCGAAAGAATTGCGAATACCGCGCATTAGTACCAATTCTTCAATAACCTCGGTACCAGTGGAACTATGGTACTATGGCATCCTCATTTGTGGTTTTTAGTCGCCAGTTATACCTAAGCGTCTTCTTTTCAATTTTTTTATACTATTCACCAATTGTCTGTCGACGCCCGTTGGTAACAGGTGTATCTAAATAATATCAGTTTCGAGAAGAATCATTTTTCATTATCAGAGACATAGAAATTTAACACGCTTGTCTGAAAGTAATGAATAATGAATTATCCTACAACAATAATAATGTTTTACATACGCCATAAAAAAGCACAATAAAATGGTAGGTACCACCCCAATCATCGTCATTATTTAGTATCTGATTTATAACGACTTCAATCAGAATTATCTATCGCGCATCCTTGGGTATGGAAGAACATCCGCGTCGAAAAATGACATCATTATCAAATAGTTTTATACCTCGCAAGGCGTACGAAGGTAATCACTTGTTAGTACCGGTAATTTGTGGTAGGTTTTACCAACGACAAATTGCTTACAGGTTAAAGCTTCCCACTTCGTTATTTAGCACTTCAACACTAGAACATAGCCTTATGAATAAAAAACACTTCCCAACCGTTTAACGCTGTTTCAGTAACACATTGAATAAAGATTGTGCAAGCTCTGTTTGGAATTCTTACTAATAAAAAAGTGTCTGAGCTGCGAAAGAGCTGGCAACATCGCATTTTGGCAGATTGCGCTGAGATTCCCGTTTTGAAAAAGTAAGCTTATTTCTGACGTATTATTTTAATTTAATAGGATAGAATCTAAATTTCGTTTTTTCTATAATTTTTCGATGTTTGGAGCAAAAATATAAATACGTGGGTTTTTTTCAACTTTTTTCACGTTTGAAATTATAATATTTCAATTTGTAAATATTAAAGTATATTTCAAATGCAAATATCTAAAAGGTAAATTTAACTAGTTTTTAAAATTATATTTGTTTTTATGACATCATTATATATAGAACTGTAGGTATTACATATGGTTAGAAATATAATAGGCACAAACATTAGTTTGCAACTTGGCAGCACCCAGACCCAAGCGTTCAATTGACAGTTCCGGTGACCTAGCAAATTTGATCTTTTCGAAAATCATTCCAAATGGTGCTTCCGTTCTTGGTGGTTTGCAATCTTGCAACTATTAGTTTTTACTCTTGTAAACTTTAGCATAAATAATTGCCGTGTATATCAAATGGGAAGTTGTAAATACATCAAGTTCAATTCGACATAACCTCTTATCATATATTCCCCTATAAGAGTCAGAAATAACGTGGTAGGATTGGCCGCAGGTGTATAAGAGAAACGGCTCATCCAAATTATCATCCATCGTTATAGAACATTTAAAATATTTCGGAAATATTCCGAAATTCGATGAGAAATATCAAGCTTATACAACAGTAAACAATACTCTTTGGCTGGTTAAACAATGAATACAGGGTGTTAAGGAACGTACTTGACTTACTTTAACCAGTGATACCTGAATTTACTTGGGAGTAAAAAATTGAAATGAATTTTCGTATGCTGTGATATTTTCGATGTTTTTTTTTTACAAAAACATAACAAAATGGTAGGTGTTGCCGGGTGAGGGTTTGGACGGTTACTCGGCTGAGACACCAGTGACGAAATGCGAAAGATTTTTTTTTGTTTGATTTTTAAAAAAATTTTTTTAAAAAAGGTCATCAAAAAAGTCACAGGAGGCAAAAATTTCATTCACATTTTTTACTCCAAATAATGTCAGTTGGTGTAAGTCAAGTAAGTCCCTAATACCATATACATCATTCCATGAACTAATTTATGTGAGTTTCTATTTGGATTTCAGATACACGGTTGTTTATCAATTGTATAAAATGTTCACCACGTTAATTAGTAAGATTGTTAATGATTGTTTCTATTTTTACATATATTTCTGCTAGTTTAAATACTTACGGGTGAAAATATATTTTTTTAAACTTTTTTCATGAAATAACTTTTATATTCATTTTTTTACAGGTTTTTCTACTACCATGCCCATGTGCGTTGACATATTTATTACGATTGACGAAATATGTATATATAAATAATAATGATATAAATGTAACAATTGTTAGTTTTGCGTATATAGTTCTTTTAAGTGCAATTTTTGTTTAACAAGGAATTCTTAAAGTTAATTTCTTAATTAAGTAGATAGCACAAGCATAACCAACCTTATTGTAGATAATAAACCAACCTTAATGTAAATAAAACATGATTTTATAAAGTTAACACTCATTTACCCACAATAAATAGGATAATAGAGACTTTTGATGGCAGGATACAATAAACATTAAAATTATTACCAGGGACGACTTTTAGACTGCTATATAACTACTACTCCGTAAAGTGAAACGAGTGAAGGTGAAAACCTGCAAATAATATGAGCTGAAGGTTAGAAGCGTTCGCTGAAATTATTGGTAAATAAAGATTAATTTGGAAATAAAAAATACCTAATCCTGATCCCCGTCTTATTCAACGGGAAATAAATCAGAAAATCGGCGTTCAACTTTCAAGTATTATAAGCTGAACACGTGAATAGAAGAATATGTACATAGTATTATGGGAATCGTTTTTACGACTTATCATGTTTTTATGAACCGATTTTACTTCAGCTTGGCCGTGGAATGACTTGCCGGCGTTTGTGCTCCTTCTTACAACTTGATTCTTTTGAAGAATGGAGGTTAACCTGGGTGTAATCTGAGGGTAAGCTGAGTAATCTAAAGTAATCTAAGGGCAGTGGCGGTGCACTCCATCTTCGTCACGTTAACCCCAGGATAACCTGAGGTTAACCTGACGATAATCCCTGGGTAACTTGATGATAACTGGAGGGTAATCTGAGGGTAATCTCATGATAGCTCGAGGGAAGCCTAAGGGAGCCTAGCCTAAATCTGATGATAAGATGATGGTAACCTGCGAGTAGTCTGAGGGCAGTCTGAGGCTAGTCTGAGGATGACCTGAGGTAGCCAGAAGATAGCCTGAGGTTAACCTGAGGGTATCCCGAGGATAGTCTGAAGGTAACCTGAAGGTAGCTCGAGGGTAATCTAAGAGTAATCCGAGGGTAATATTAGGGTTATGTGAGAGAAAACTCAGAGCGTTCAGAGCAGAGTTAGTATGAGAAAAAAATAAAAGTTTATTAAAACATAATGTGGCACCTGAAAAACTGTGCCCGGTGATTATTACCTAATCAATCAGAACAAGATGAATCTATCTGTATCATGGTCTCATACCTTTGTGTGGAAGATGCCAGGGTGGAGAACAGGACTCGGCTTGCTCCAGCGCCTGTTCAGATCCTCATTAGTCAGGCCGCAGCGGTAACTGTAAACAAGCAAGCCATTAAACACCGCCCCATACCTCGTGCGCCCCGAATACATCTATCCGCCGATTTCTATGGTAAATCATATTTCATTTTAGAATTTGCCACGGCCTCTCAGAATCCCGGTTGCTTTTTAAAGCATCGTTCGGTCGGCTATTGCCCCAAGATTAAAACAAGATATTTACGATGCAACTATTAATCTGGATAGACAAAATGGCGGTGGATGAATATCATTCAGATGTGATTTATATTTCAATGACATGGGAGCAAAAAAAATCAAACTGTGAAAACAAAGTTTTTTTACTATAATACATCTATGTTTTATTATGTAGTGAAACAGTTTTAACTTTCCGACACGGTCCTATGCATCGAACGCAAGGACCTAGTAGCGGAAACTCTTGGGCCAGCTAGTGGCAAATTCTAAAGAAATGCGCGTGTGTGTGTATGCGTGAGTGCCAACAAAAGTTGACACAATGGATTGTAATTGACAACTAGTATATTAGCCGAGTTTCAGCTCGATCGCACGTCGAGAAGTATGTTAGTTTCCACTTCTAATTATATTCCATTCATTCAAGAAAACAAAATCGAAATTCAACTAGATGCATTTGAAAGGATTATACCTACTTTGGCATGAAATAAATTAACATTATTTCAAATGGCTTTATTTATGCTTGAAAAAAATGGTTAAATAGGTTACGTTAGGTTAGATTACGGGCTATTTTAATTTTATTTCATAGCTATGACTTTTCAAAGAGGTGTTGAGTTGAGTTGATTCTGTTGATTGAGTTGAATCATAGAATCAATCCTTAAACAGGGGAGCAATTTTGTGACACGGGAACTCTTTTTATTGAATATAATATATATGACCGGTCAGTGGCTGAGTTGGCATCGAGTTTGGATCCCATAGACGTCCGCGTTCGATTCCTCTGCTGGCTAAGTCCTCCATCACGACATAAGCAACATTTTCCGTTTACTGTGGTGGTAGTAGGAGATTTTTCAAATATTGTCAGATTTTTCGTAAGCCGGGAAGGTTTGCCTTTTTTTAAATTTATTGCGCATTACGTATTTATGTTTTAGTATTTGACGTTATATATTTTTTTTAATTCCGCCATTTTTTCTTTAATCCATCTTTTAATTTTGTATCCGGAAGGTTTTTTTTCCCTCATTTTTTGTGTCGAAAGAAATATTGGTGAATACTTTTATTGCCTGGTATTTGTGGTGTTTGTCCAAAGCTTGTGTTTACCGTCGGAGTATTTATGTTTTTTTGTACACTTATCTTACTGCTCTATTAAGGGAACGTACCCATACTACGTGACACTTTTAGGGGGGGGGGGGGGTCTTCAAAAGGTCACGCTCCATACAAATGAGCGGCGGGTTCCTTAGGATTTTGGTCACCGGGGGGGGGGGGGGGGGGGGGTTAAAAATTGCAAAAAGTTGGTCACGTAGTTTGGGTACGTTCCCTAATGATACTTTGTGTTTGTTGAAATTTGTTTTTTTTTTTGTGAAAAATGTAGTTTAGTAGTGTTTTTTATTTAAAATTGGTGTATATACATATAGTACGTCAAATATGTCCAAAATGTAGTATGTGTTAGTTTTTCCGTTTTCAAGTAAAGGGTGGCGCAAAGCTACCGATATGGTTTGAATCTTATTACACTTTACAATAAGATTCAAAATAAAACGGTAGTTTTGCGCCACCCTATACTAGCTTTTAACGGCGAACGCACTTAGCTATAAAAGAAAAAAGGTCATTTGACTTGGCCTATTATTGAAATACGCCAAGCCAAATGATATTTTATCGTTTAGGTGTAGCTGTGTGTGACGCATGCAATAAGATGTTTTCTGTGTGATTTCCATATGGCTGAAAGCTGAATTTATTGCTCCTTCCCAAACAACGATTCGAATTTCTATTATAAAAAAAAAAACTGCACAATAATGTTCCCACTTCATGGACCTGCAGGCAAAAAAGTCTATCAAATCAATTCAATTTATTAATTTTTAAAACATTACAAAATTAAAATTTCAAAGCGCTTTAAAAGAGATAAAGCATAAAGCTGTATATATCGTAAGAAAAGCGAAATAAATACATAGAGATAAACTTTTTTTTAGTATTTTCAGAGGCATTCACAGCTTTATGACCTCTGTGAACTTCACACCAAGTACAGGGCAATATACATAATAACTCCCGTTGGTAATAAACGTGTTTAAAATTTTACACAACTGGTAAACAACCATTTACAATACATTAGGTAATGGTCGGTAATTAGTTGTGTAAAATTTAAAACAAGTTTATTAGTTAGGCTCTATAAATAAGCCATTTGTAAGACTACGAGTATATTATTAAAATACATCTGTTACACAGTCACACACATATATAAGAAAGTCAACATAATATCATAATATGTAGGTATTCGTATAAGGCTACACAATCTTACTAAGGTATACATAATCTTGATATTTCTGAAACTTAATTGTATAAATTTGAAATTTCTCATCAAATTTCAGAATATTTCCTCAGTTTGAAGATGCAGTAAAAACAGATGTCATTTATAACACTAGATTAAAGTACCTTTTAGTTTTTTGTACTTGGAATAGACTTTAATAAGTCAGGTACGCCTCCAATCAACATCATACGTATGTCTGGCAACTTAAACCGTCTTGGAAACAAGCTTATGGGTCCGAGTGGTTTTAATATATATAAATTTTATTGGAACGTTTAAATTTTAAGCATGAAAAAAAAACGCATTTATTATACGACGGCTGCTGTAAAATAAGGTTTCCAAGGTGTTGCGGTCGCAAGGACAAATTTTACGCAAGATCCGGTAACATTGGCGTTCACCTGGTTCACCTTCGCCAAATCCGCACCACGCTGCACTCTCTGCGACACTTAGTCTCGGCGTGGCAGCCGTTCGCGATGGAACTTCCACTCGCCGCATCCGCCAGGTGTGAAAAGAACAAAACTCCTAGAAATTCATTCTCAGCTACTTGAAGTGTACAGAAAACAGTGTATGAGTGCGAAAACGTGCACAAACAGTGCAGAGAATTTAAATGAAAGACGGCCATCGGTTTCAGAAGAAAAAAATGCCAAAGTGGAAAAAACAATGATTGCAGATCAACGGGTGACGGTTCCGGAGCTCTGTGATATGATCCCTGATGTCAGTAAGACCACTATTGACAAGATTTTGACAGAGAATTTGGGAGACCACAAGGTCTGCCCAAGGTGAGTCCCAAAATGCACACCGAAGATCACAAACAACAACCCGTGAATTCCTTGAGTGCTACGACATCGATGGCGAAGAATTCTTGGACTCAATTGTGACTGGGGACGAGACCCGGATACACAGACGATTTTTTTTTTTTTTTTTTACATGAGCTCCACACAGGAGGCCCTGAGGAAAATAATTTCCCTCAGGGCCTATGTCATCTTTGAGGATGTTGTGTGGAGGGTTTTTTTAAGGAAAGGAAGGAGAGGAGAGTTCTGGGAAGGAAAAGGGTTTAAGGGGTGGGTAGGATGGGGGTTCAGTGTGTCCTGGTCATCCGCCTCCAAGACCTAGACAAACCTCACCCATGAACCCGGGCACCCCTGCTAAATCACCAAACGTAGCGAACCACTTGGGGTGACCTATGACAGAGGTGTTGGTTATCCAATAAAGGTTCCCGGGGCGGCGGTACCCATTCCCGCCTCCCAAACTAAAATATGATATATATACCCATAACGATACCAGAGACCAAGGAACAATCCTAGTGGCGTCATTTAGATTCGCCGAAGCAAAGTTTAACAACGAAATACAGAGCGTAACTCACACGAGGCAGATGCGGCGAGTGGAGTTCCATCGCGAACGGCTGCCACGCCGAGACTAAGCGTCACACAGGGTGCGGCGTGGTGGGGATTTGGCAAGGGGGAACCAGACTGCACGCCAGTGTTGCCGGTTTGCGCGTAAAATTGTTTCTCGCGACCGCAGCATCTTGGAGATCTTATTTTACAGACAGCCCTCGTATATTCTATATTGTACATACATACATGTACAAGACTATAATATGTATAAAAATATATAATATAAAAATTTGCACGTCAAGTTTAAGATGACAGGAAGAGAAGAAGCATGTTTTAAAACATAATTTTTGTAGTAAAGATGAGAGTTTTAAAATGTGTATCCTGGATGTCTTTAAAAAATCACGTTATTAGTTATTACGAAATCGTCAACCTCTCCGGGGCGGTACAGCTTCCTTTCCCATGATCAGACTAATTATTCATCCCATTTATATCTACAATATCGCGATACTAATGGGCTTGTTCGGTTTCTCGGCAGGTAGACATTATTACTATATTGCAGGAAGCCTTCGTCCGGTTCGATTCCCTGTGCATTATCCCTTCACTGGAGGCAAGGCATACCAATACCTAGATTTTGAATTGAGAATATGTTTGGTTCCTATCTAAGAGTATGGATATTATAGTTAAATGGTTCCTACCCTCACGGTACCTACCTTTTCTAACCATCACTACTTAGTTTAAAACTATTTGAAAATGGAATAAAAGAAAGTGAAAAATCGAGTACTTTTGTTTTGAGCAAGAAAAAGGAGAAGGATTGTCTTGAAGCTGGTTGGTGTTGTCTACTCTGAAGAAATTTCACATAGTTTTTTTTTTTATTCGTCATAGTGGTAATTGAGGCTCCGTGGTAAGCGTTAAAAAAAGAAGATAGTTTGAAAGGGTGATATGTAAATACGAATGTTAGAGGGAGCGGACTAATATAAAAAAAACGGTAATTATTAAGCGAAAATTGTGAAAATACCACTCATTTAAAATAGGGCCAAAATCCCCCCACAAACACCTAAGTTGCATTTAAAGGTATACTGTGATTTTTTTCTTACCTATAAAATGTTAAATAAAGGAACAAAACGTGTTTTTAATAATTTTCGGAGCGTTTTTTGCGATTATTTTCTATCGAGGAATTTCATAATTGCCGTTTCGGCTCTACAAATGTATAGACAGTCAGCCTTACTTATAAAAAAAAACACTTCACGACCGTTTTGTTACACATTTTATAAATACTGTACATTTTATTTTTCCGAACGTTACTAATAAAAAATGTCATTATTATGTTGGCAACATTGAACTTCGATGCGTGCGCGGATCCGCCATGTTTGTTTTCACCCGCGGCAAAATTACAGTTTTGACATGCGATATTTTACGCGCGATTCACATCATGTTTTTGTGCATAATTTCTATTCCAATGACCAATTCACTATTACATAAGCACAGTTCAGTATATTTACTATTTTGTGTTATTTTTCGTTTCGGATGTAACATGTCATTCTAATGGGCTAATTCGGTTACTCGGCAGGTAAATATTTCTACATTGCAGGAAGCTTTCGTCCGGTTCGAGTTCCCTCCGAGGCAAGGCCTACTACATATCTACCTAGTATTTAGGTACAATATTCCACAGCCACTGCTTCGGAGTTATAATCATATACACAACTTCCGAAGATCTCCTGACGTGATTATTTTTATCAATGAAATACTGCACACGCGTTAAACTGCATCTTGGTTATACGGGTGAAGGCAGGGCCGGACTTCCGCTAGAGGTCCGGGCCTACGGCCCCATCGTCGGAGGGGGCTCCCGGCAAGGGATTTTTTTTTTGACGAAAAAATCAAAACATTTCCTAGGGCCCCCGATTTGGAGGGGTCCCCAGCTAGGTGTCAAAATTGTACACATTGAAGACATAGGATTTTGAAGGAAATATTTGAACAAATTTCCTAGGGCTTCCACTTTGGAGAGGGCCCCGGTTTCGTGCCATTCGGGATACAGGACACGTTCGAGACACAGGACTTAATGTGTAAATTTTTTCGAGGGCCCCAATGATGGAGGACTTAGCTAGCAGAAATTTGAACTCGCGACACCTGGGTGGGAATCCGACTGTTTTCTTTACTCGGCTTAACCTTTAAAACATAATTATCAGCCGATTTAGCTGATATTTTGTTTTAAAGGTTTTCGTTTTAAACAATTCTAAATCATTTCCATTAAAGGAAATAAATTCAAACGATTTTTGTCTGTGGGATACTAACTTTCTGAAAAATGAAAATCGAAAGCGTTTATTGATTTCCATGTCTTTGCGAGAGTTATGACTAATTTTCCGCTCCCTTCGTTCTTGTCCCCTTGTCGGGGATGCCATAGTTACGCAGTAGTTATCGGGATTATAGTAGGAATCGGGACTAACGAGCGGTATTCTCACTTTTAAAAGTGTTTTTTTTTTATATGTGCGTTATATTATAATTATTAGTTAGGGGTCGTCCATTAATCACGTGATGTTTTTAGCAACTTTTTAACCCCCCCCCCGTGGTGATATGTGGTGAGGTTTTAGACTAACTCCCCCCCCCCCCCAAAATCACGTGTATTTTTTAGTACAAATGTTTTGACATTTTCAGAATATTATCACGAAAAATAAATACACGTGATATCTCCTTATACCCCCCCCCCCTGGTGATATTTCGTGATTTTCCCGAACCCCCCCCCCTTTCGAGCCTCATGTGATTAATGGACGACCCTTCATGAATAAAAAAAAATAGATATTTTATTTTTATATGACCCTTTCAAATGCGAAAATAAATATTTTATTATCCTTACAATTTTTTTTTGACTTTACGAGGGCTTAAAAAACCAACAACCGAAACGCTTCTGATGTCATCCTATCCCGATCGTGATGCCATTGCGGATATATGGACTACAATAAAAATCATCAAAAAATACAAATATCTGATAAACAAATAACTCTGGTTAATACAGCACGCATAACTAGAGCATTTACTAACAGTTCCAATATTGAAAATTTAAAAGTAGGTACATTGATAAAAAAAATGAAACAAATTTCAAAGAAAAACAAACATTTCCGAGTTCGAATCACATGAAAATATTTGAAAATCTTCCACTACCGCCACAGAAAGTGGAAACAATTGATTGTGTCGTGATGGAGGAAGACGAGGAATCGAAAATGCGACGCCCCGGCCCAAACGCGATGCCAACTCAGCCACTTGAACATTTTTTCGCATTATGCAGGAATAAAATTTGAAGTCATCATTATATATATTTTTAATTGGTTTCAATGGCAAAGTTTGTATAGGTAAAACACTTTAAGTTGGAAGCAATAAAAATGCTTAGTATTGATGTATTGGTCTATCTATGTGAATGTCAAGCGACGCCCACAAATCCGATTAGGTTCTCTGTCTTGCTTACGCCCACTTATTGTAACTAGTTAGAAGAGAGGCAAGTTTAACGACACCCTTTTGAGGCTGTACTTACAGGATGTTCTATTCTATTCATTCGGTTCGTAATTTGATTTAAACATACGTGCACCTACATTTCGCAAGTGACAAATAATGACAAATTTATAAATTTGAAATAATAAATAGTGTTTGTAACGTGCGCAAGTTTAATATTTATTACGATATCATGGAGTCCTGTTACGAAACGGAACGTGGCTAATCACTGAATGGACCAAATCATGAAATTTTATTCCGTATGTTTAATTATTTTACTTATTCATAATGAAAAAAAAACGGTGGTCAACTTTTAAGCATAAATGACTTGTATGATTTGACGTCTAAGGCAACTGGAGTATCACAGACTAGTACCTATTTGTGTTAGTAATCTGTTATATTTTAGATAATATACGTATAGATATTTGATGATGATGACTGGTACATAATTAAATAATTAGTGTTGCTGATGATTGCAAACACATAATTATAAAAAATAAATAACCCATAAGCAGCCAAATTTGTAAGCCCAGGTTTTGGAAATCACACTTCATTTCAACATTAGGTTCTTAGTTTAGGTAAACCAAGTAATTCATGCGTATTGAGTTTTAAACGAAACTTTACAAATGTCAAATCCGTAAAAAATGGCGGCAACGGAGATGTTTTACATGGGAAATTTTTAACTTTGAATGAAAACCGAATTTAAATGCAAGTTTAACAGTAGTTTACTTTTCAAAATCTATACCTATTAAACGTGTAGCGGCATGTGGCGGCTTGTCGATTATTTACTTTATAAGATATTATATAAGTATTAATATAATAATAAAATAATCTTTTTAAATAACATAATATTTTTTTAACCTTGTTGTTATTTATGAATACCCCTTTGAATTCAATCCTGAAGATTATCGCATTTAGTTAATAAACTTATTTTTCTTCCTAAACCTTCAGTATTTCTATAAAAATGTTGTAAAACAACATTAGTTTTATGTTACCGATTTAAACACGCTTTGGATTCGAATTCTCAATTGTGAAATAATTATTAATTGCTTTTTGTTAAAAGCCCAAAACGAAACACGCTGTATGAAAGTTTTGCATTTGTGTGAGTACTGTGATGAAGTCAACTTAATTTGAGAGACCTATACATGATGTAGGTATAAAGTATAATATAAGTACCTATAATTTTTTTTTCACAGTCCACCTCACTAAGGTTTCCTGTTCCGAGGCGGCTTGTAGTATTTGAAATTTTTGTATTTAGTTTCAGGTTGCATTTACATCGTCTTGATGATGTTTCTAAGTTGATTATAACTCTGTTCTCTCAGCCATGTTTTTACTTTTGTTTTGTTGTATATTTTCGTAGCATAGAATTTAATATGTCTCTGATAATAATATGTATTCAAACTGGGAGTAACCAGTATATTTTGACTTATTGTCCTGGTTGAGTATTTATGTTGAGCAGTGGAGTATTCCGATTTTTTGTTTATATATTTAATTTTTAAAATGTAAGCTCTGGGGAAAGGAAGGTTTCTATTGCTATTAGGGGTGGGGGAGGGGATACAAAAAATGAATAAAGTTTCTGTAATGAAATAATTAAAAATGTGACGCCATCAGACCTTGTTTACCATCATGACCCCACTTAATACTTCACGTGAGACCCGGTTTTACGAGAAAACTTACATTATTTTTCATTATTATTATTAAAAAACTGCTTACATTTTTAGAATTGCCGGATTAAGAAAGGATTCTTCGGAAACCAGTCTTTAGTTCAAATAAAAATAAAAAAATCTTTATATCATCTTGATATATAAAAATGAATGTTTCTTTGTTTGTCCCTTATGCGTTCTTAAATCATTCATCCGATTTCGATAAAACTTTGGTGATTTATTGTGCGCATGTCCGCGATGGTTTCTATATATAATGTGAACTCTGGCGTTATGAAATTATTTTCTATAATATTCAACCAATTGCGATGAAATTTTGGTGAGTTATTGTGCGCACGCCCGCAAAAGTTCCTATACATACTGGAGAACTCTGCCGATTTGTATAAAAAATTGAAACAGGTGGCGTGCAAGTTGTGCAAAAAATGAGTGTATTTCACATAGTTTAGCGACAGGGAAGGAAGGAGGGAGGGGGGGGGGGGGTGAGTGGCATTGCAACGCTAGTTTCATATAAATATAAATGCTTTCCAAGAACAACTTTATTCAAATATTCTAAATTTGATGTAAATAAACTGATAATGAAGTCCAAGGACGCGTTGTTTTTAAAAAAAATTGTCGAATGCATCAAATATTTCAAGGTAATTTTCACGTTCTTTGTAAGTCCTATTCAAGTTTTCTGATTATATCAATTTTGTGAAGCAACTGGTCTATCTAATCTAATATATAAAATTCTCGTGTCACGGTGTTTGTTACCGTAAGAAATACCCGTATGAAGTAATATCAAATCAGCAAATTGAAAAACTTTGTTGGATCTTAGCCATCACCATTAAAACAGGAAACAAGAAAGGTACATATACTGTTATTTATAGATCGCCAAACACAAGTAAGTGCGACTTTTTAACATATTTTCAAAAATGGTGTATGGAAAATTTACAAGACGAAAGTGTAAACATTATAGCTGGAGATTTTAATATAAATGTCAAAGCAAAGGCAGACATATACACAAAAAAATTCAAATATATTATCCAAGCTGCAGGGATGAAACAACTGGTTAAAGATTTTACACGAATTACCAAAACCTCGAAAACAGTGATTGATCTTGTAATCTCAAATAAATTCAACTTAAATATTAATATACTAGATAATCCTAAAATTACCGACCATAACATCATTCAGATTCTATTAAATGACAGAGAAAAATACAACTCCAGCAAAGAAACAAAAGTAATAACTTTTAAAAATTACAAAAAATATGATAAAGAAATTTTCATTCAGACCTTGGAGGCTATTAATTGGAGTGAAATAAATCAAATGGAATATAACAAAAAAGCGGACCAGATGATATTAAACTTAAAAAAATCTATTGATGAAGTAGTCCCAGAACAGAAGATACATAAAATAAATAATAATAAGTGGTACACAAAAGAACTACGCAAAATGCAGCACGATAGAGATACATTTTACAAAAGAGCACGCCTTACTAATAATACTATGGATTGGGATAACTACAAAAAAGCGAGAAACGAATACTCCAAAGACATAAAAAGAACGCATAATGAGTACATAAAAATAAAATTAACTCAGAAGAAGGGGATCCCAAAAAAATTTGGAAAAGCATAAAAGAATTAGTACATGGCGAAAACAAAGACGACATAAAAATTGTAAACTTCCCAAAAGAGATAAACGAAGAAAACATGGCTAATAGCTTTAATAAATATTTTATTGAAAGCATCACTCAAATCAACAAATTAATACCCAACATTGTTGCTAACCCCATAAATGAAAATAACGACTCAAACAAAGAATTATTGGTCTTCAGAAGAATAAATGCAGAATATTTATTTAAAGTCTTAAATGAAATTAAATCAAAGAATAGTTCAGATGGATTAACTATTAGTATAATAAGGGATGCTTTTCCAGTAACTGGATCTACACTATTAAATATTATTAATGAGACGATTGAAGAAGGAAAATTTCCACAG
Source organism: Limnephilus marmoratus (assembly GCA_917880885.1). Lineage (NCBI taxonomy): Eukaryota > Metazoa > Arthropoda > Insecta > Trichoptera > Limnephilidae > Limnephilus > Limnephilus marmoratus. The sequence continues at coordinate 16,722,384 of OU862910.1, read as the reverse complement.
TCATGGAAACAATCTACCATTATACCGGCTCCGAAGGTTAAAAATACCAGAAAATGTGAAGAATTTCGACCAATCAACACCTTACCAAAATATGAGCAGATTCTTGAAGTGATAATAAAAGAACAAATTTTACAATACCTAGATAAACACAATATTCTATGCCAAGAGCAATCAGGATTCAGATCTAATAATTCGTGTGAAACAGCATTAAACGTAATTGTCGAAGAATGGAAGGAAGGAATGAATAGTAATAAATTTATCTTAGCAATATTTTTAGACTTTCAAAGGGCATTCGAAACTATAGATCGAGAAATCTTAATAAGAAAACTTAAAAAATTGGTTTCTCATCTATAGCCATTAAATTAATAGAAGAGTATTTGAAAGACAGAAAACAGATAACAAAAATAAATAATCAATTCTCAAAACCAATGGAAAATAAATTAGGAGTACCGCAGGGATCGGTCCTTGGACCCCTATTGTTCATACTCTATATTAATGACATGGTGAAAATATTTTCAAAATGCAAAGTACGACTTTTTGCCGATGATACACTTATATACTTAATTGGAGATAACTATGAAGAACTAATAAATATTTTAAATAATGAACTAGATAATGTATTAAGATGGCTAAAAATAAATGAGCTTAAATTAAATACAAAAAAAAACAAAATGTATGGTGATTGGATATAAGAAGACATCCAGTGAAAGCAAAATTAAAATTGATGGTGAAATTATTGAAAATGTTTCTGAAATGAAATACTTAGGAGTCATATTAGATTCCAAACTAAACTTCAATAGACATGCCGAATATACCCACAAGAAAATTGGCAAAAAGATATCTTTTTTGGGAAGAATTCGGCCTAAAATTTCCAGAAAAACCGCCATCACCATTTACAATTCAATTATTGCTCCACACTTCAACTACTGTTCAAGTATCCTTTTCCTTTGTAATGAAAGAGAACAGAATAAATTTCAAATTCTCCAAAACAGAGCAATGCGAATAATACTCCGAAGAAATAGATTTTCAAAAATAATTAAAATGTTAAAGGAACTTAATTGGTTAACAGTGAAACAAATACTGACCTTGAACACGTTGATATTTATTCACAAAATATTAAACAACATGTTACCAAAATACTTCACAAATAAAATCGTATACAATAAGGACATTCACAGACATTACACAAGGACTTGCAAGGAAATAAGATTAAACAAAAAGGACAAAACGAATACGCAAAACAGTCTGCTGTACAAAGGAATTAAGTTATATAACACACTACCAGAAACTCTTAAGTCCTCACCAATTGAAAAGTTCAAGATGGATTGTAGGAGCTACATAAAACAAAAACAAAAAATTTTGTGATTTCAAAAAATTTTGTGAATTTAAAATATTATAATTAAAAAAAACTGCAATATGAAATATTATAATCAATTAGAAATTTGTAAACTTAAATGTACAAATTACTAAAATAAAATTCAAATTAAAAAAATAAAAAAAAACCATACTCCTCCGAAACGGCTGGACCAATTTTGATGAAATTTTGTGTGCTTATCTGGTAGGTCTGAGAATCGACCAACATCTATTTTTCATACCCCTAAAAGTAAAGGGTGTTCCACTCCGAAGAAAATTATTTTCCCCATACTTTTGTGTGGAACGAATTCTCCTATTTTGAAAGAACTGCAGCAATATTGTAAGGGGTATAATATTGAACTGTGAACCGGGGGTGGGGGGAGGGGGGGAGGGGGGAAAGGAACTCAGGAAGGGGGGTTAGCGGGACGGGGGAAGGGGAGAAGTGGAGTGGGGAGAGGGAGAGGGAACGCGAGAACGGGAAAGGATACGCAGGGAGAAACAATTTAGATCAATTCAGCTAATAAGTTGACAACAGTTTTTGATTCTGAGGCGGTACGAAGTTCGCCGGATCAGCTAGTAATGATATAATAACAGAACTTGAATAAAACTTATACAGAACCGAAAATTAACTAAAAAATACTTGATGAATTCGTCAATTTTTTTTAAACAACTGAATAATGAAGATAAATGCACACTTTTGTTTTAAGAGTTTCACTTTAAGAGGAATATAAACGCTAGAAATATTTCGAATCTCATGCCTGCAAAATTTTAAAATCGAGCGTCTTTTTGCACGAGGCTAGTAAGCGAAAAAGTGGTTTTTATTTATTTTGTGCATAATTTTATAAGAACGAAAAAAAGTTAGAAAATAGATAAAGTCAAAAATAGTCTTAGCCGTAAAGGGGTATTTTTTAAAAATTGTTACTTACAATTACTTCATAGTTAAGTCATGAGAAAACATTTTTTTTAGTGGTTTACGCTTATATTTTTTGTTACGTAAATAATAATTTTATTGTAATTCCAATACATAGATAAAGTAGTTAAAGCTTCAATTTATCCGTAGCATATTTTTTGATGTTCATACTGTAAGCCAATTCGTCGTAAAGATGAATCAAAATAGTATCTAAATAGGATTTCACGTATATATTCATCTTAACAACAATGTCTAATTGTTACATAGTTAATGCCCAAGAAATACAAAAAAATATAAACGCACACGCTACAGTGCATGAATAAACATTTTGATCGGTTTTCAACGAAAGAAAGAAAAGATTCTACCAGTTTACGCGGGCTTTGTTCAGCGCTGTGAAATGATGCGCATATGAATCACTGGCAGGTTTTTAATGGTTGTGGACGTGAAGTAGGTATCAAAGCTTCCGATCGGCGACAATGACAGGGGATGTACGTACATTAAAAGATGGGTCGTGAATGGTTTCACAATCGGCACCGACCTTGAGGCATACTTCACCGGTGAAAAAACTAACCGACTCGGCGAACACAAGCCGTAAAGTTTTCTTCATGAGAATACACAATTCAGACAATACCTTCATTAAATACCCTTTTTTAACATTAGCTCCACACAGGAGGCCCTGAGGAAAATAATTTCTCTCAGGGTTTATGTCCTCTTTGGGAATGCTACGCGGAGGGTTTTTTAAGGAAAGAAAGCACATGTAATTCTGAGAAGGAAAAATGATTTTTTCTACATTAGCTCCACGCAGGAGGCCTCGAGGAAAATAATTACTCCCAGGGTCTAAGTTATCTTTGGGGATGCTGTGTGGAGGGTCTTTTTAAGGAAAGGAAAAAGTGGATGTTCTAGGAAGGAAAAAGGTATGATGGGTATTTAGGAATCTAGGGTTCAGTGTGTCCAGGCCATCCACCGCCAAAACATAGACAAAAATCAAAAGTCACCAAAAGTAGCGAACCACTTGGTGTGACTTATGGCAGAGGTGTTGGTTATTCAATAGGTACCCGGGTACTATTGGTTAGCCAATAATAGTAATAGGTATTTCCGGGGCGGCGGTACCCATTTTCGCCTCTCAAATTAAAGACTCCAGATACTAATATCTACAGCCTGTATGTCGAACGAATATCTACAGCTCATATGTTGGACTAATATCTATGCACTTCAGAGTGAGGACTAATATCTACAGAGCTAAGGTCGGACGAATATCTATGACGGTCTCAGTGGTGACTAATATCTACAGAGGGCAGCTGAGCAAGAGGTTGGACGTAAAAGCATAGATTACTTCAATTACGTAATTACTAATTACGTAAAGGCTTAAACGTTTAAAGTACGTAGGTACATGAAGTTTTTGCATAATGTTACGTATTTTGCTGTTTACGAGGACCATAATTTATTGAACAAACATGGAGGTCATAAGACAAAGATATTTATTTATTTCGAAATACACGGCACCACAACCTAACCTAACCTAACCTAACCTAACCTAACCTAACTGACATAGAAATGGTCATGGTAACAGACTAAATAATTTAGAAGCACTCGAAATAAAGAAAGCTGTTAAAACAAAAACCCAAATCCTTAATCAGCTAAATGTGTCCAATAGTTCGATTTAAGGGATTTTTATATACATGCATACGTAAATTAAGTTTTTTAAACTGCATCCGCAATATTACGTTATTCCAATATGCTATACATAATTGCAAATCCAACCTCTGCCAGTGCTGTAGACATTCGTTCACGCTTTGGTTCTCAAAGATATTAGTCAGCAGTTTGAGCTGTAGATATTCGTCCTCACTTTGGTTCTCATAGATATTATTCCGATTTGTTCAGTTTTTGGAATTCCTGCAGATATTAGTAGATGCCTCCAAATTAAAAGGTTTGAGGGGTGGATAGGCATACAGGCGTCAGTGTGTTCAAGAATGAGAAAGTCAGGCTGGAGAGGTCAAAAGGTCTCCCTCAACCAGTCTCTCCCGATCCGGCCTGTCACACTTGGCCGGCAGAAGCATCCACCGCCAAGACCTGGACAAATTCATCCCATAAAAATAACAATAATATTTGAATGATTTGTATAGTGTTGTCTTTGTGAAAAATCATCTCAAGGGCGCTGTACAAATTTATGAATCCGAGCATTCCTGCTAAGTCACCAAATGTAACGAACCACTTATCACATCAAATGGTAGAGGTTTTGGTTTTCCAATAAATGGTTTCCAGGGCAGCGGTACCCATACCGGTCTCCCAAATTTATTAATTTCGGTTGTCGGTGCAGGCGTGACGTGAAACTTTCCAATGAAATGTGTAAAATTACTCACGTTCAATGAACTTTTAATTTAAAGAACTAGAAATCATACCAGAGAAGCAAAAAAGTAGGTATACCAAAATAATTATTTTATTAATTCGTACATAATTCTTTAATTCAAATGTACATTTATTTTATTTTCTGTTATCAAGTTTAATTTGTGGAACTCCATTTTTGAAGTGAAAACTTCTTTAGCCCCGTTGTGATATGAAACTAAAAAGCGACACTAAAAAGAGACAAAGGGATCGTTCATTAATCACGTGATGTTTTTTAGCAACTTTTTAACCCCCCCCCCCCTTGTGATATGTGGTGAGGTTTTAGACTATCCCCCCCCACCACCCAAAATCACGTGTATTTTTTTAATACAAAGCATATTGAAATTTTCAGAATATTATCTTTAAATAAAGGTAAAATCTGATTAAATTTTGGGAAATTTAGCATTGTGATAAAAATTTCCAGAGAGAAATTAAGATTACAGGTTGTTTTTGACTGGCATTTGGTTTAGAAAAATAAATACACGTGATATCTCATTATACCCCCCCCCCCCCTCCTTGTGATATTTGGTGATTTTTTGCAAACACCCCCCCCCCCTTAGAGCCTCACGTGATTAATGGACGACCCCAAACCCATTCAACTATAGGATTTAGCCTGCGAGAGAATGAGATAGAATAATCGGTCTCCTCTTTGTGCGGTGCTTCATAGCCTCCCCACTTTTGTCTATGTACTTTAGTTTCCTGAAGGTCTCATCACTACGTGTAAACTGCACACTCGTAATTTTTTTTATTATTTATGCATTAAACCGCTTACTTGTTAATACGGAATATTTTTTATTCAAACAGTTAGATTTAGCTTTATTATCACGAAAAGTGAGTATTTATGTCGGGGGAGACAAAAAACATGCCAAAAATATGCATTCAACATTTTAATTTTGTTTAAATTAATTCGCTTACGCGGTAACGCCATTTTATATGTATCGTGTTTATTTAACAATTCAAAGACAATCAATCAATGCTGCCAATCATAGAAAAATATTATTGCCATGTAAAACAAAGTGAATTAATTATTAACAAGTTTATACCTGTATTTATAACAGTAGAACATGGAAAGAAATGTATTATAATAATTACACAGACCTGCTGGACAAACCCTGCTTTGCCAAACAAACCATTCAAAACCTGGGATGTTTTTTTAAAATTATGATGACATGAGAGTTTATTTTAGAGAATTTATTTTATAAGATTGGTACTTCCGACAAATGTCATATTTGATTGTCTATTAGTTAAAAAAGGAATATTCCGTATTATCCGTGAATCAAACTTCGACAGCACAATATTATCCGTGAGGTGGACTAACTGCATATTTACCATTTTTTTCAATACTTAAAAAAATGTATTTGTTTTGTTTAAATGTTTGGCAGATAAGGATAGAAATGGTAATTTTTAAAGTTTACTATCATTCGATTGGTAAATTTTCGAGGAAACATTTCATATAAAAACTTAAACAAAATACCTAAGAGAAAAACTTGGCATACCGATCCAAATACAACGGTTATACAAAAATGATGGCGGTGGTTTCCATGGTTATTATTTAGTTCATATGATAAGTAATAAATGTTGGTAACATCTTGGCCGCCATTATTGTAAAACCATTTTTTGACAGAATGTTTTATTGGTATGCCAAGTCCTCTCTTAGTTATTGTAAATATTTTCAGCTTCACAAATCCTACAATTATAATATCCCGTGAATTTTCACGAGTCTGCGCTAGTATTTATGTAAATGTATAGTATTTTTGCAAAAGAATCAAGGGAAACCTGAAAACCATTTGAAACGAATAATGTAGCGAGATAAATATCACGCAAGACCGGTGGAAAAGCTCTTAAACATAAAGATCCTAATCGCTCTAATAAGTTATTTTGTGGTTGAATTTTTGATGGTTTAATCAAAGTCCGTGGGGGTCCGTAGAACCCATCTCAACTGACTTTAGTGTATTTTGGGTGAATAAAGCTTTTGGCGTGCTACGTCCAAGCAAATCAATGCACTAAACAGCTTTGGCGAGTCATAGGAGCCCCGAGCCGAGCGCGATCGGTGCTAAACAATTTTACAGCCTTATAAATCTGTTCAGGCTTCTTCTGAGAAATATTTGATGGTAAGAGGAAAAAAAGCACAACAAAAGGCGCTTATTATTTCAAGGTCAATATATCCTCGCTAAAATACAATCAGCAGAAGGGACCGACGGTTTTTTGTAGCGAACTTTTTGCGGAGTTTTACAAATGCGAAAATAATACTATTATCGAGAGGCCATTCCATCCTCGTCCAATCACAAATTAATAACCATTCGTTATTTTGGCACCTCTTAATTGACATGTTTACAGGTTGCCTAAAACAAACTTTGTATTTAAAAGATTACTAAAAGAGAGCTCGTTAAGAACGTGGAAAATCATGTGTGTCATGTCAGTACCTTCCCTTTTTTGGCTATTGAAAATAAGAGTTACCCGACACGAGATGAGATAGATTTTGTTAAAAATCGTAATAATAATTGGATAATTTAAAGAACGCCGTTTATATGAAAATTCACCTCAATGGCGCCGTACAGTTTATTAAGAATTCTTAGGCTCTATCTAATTTACAAATAGATACAGAAAACATACTTACCTGGCATGTCACTTCCGATAAACACACTTTACGAATAAAACGGAGAAATTATAAGTTTTGCTGATGACACTGTGTTACTCTTTAAGGCCAAAGACTGGAAAACATTAACCCCAAAAGCAGAACTTGGTTTAAATATTACTAAAAAATGGCTCGACTCTAACTTATTAACTTTAACTATAGATAAAACAAAATTCATAACTTTCAGCATAAATTCGAGAGGCCAACCCTCCAACAACATCCACCTTAAAATACATTCCTGTCAATCAACCATTGATATATCAACACAAACTCCATGCGACTGTCCCCCAATTATACAAACGGAAAATATTAAATATCTTGGTATATATTTCGACCGTTATATAAAATGGGATAAACATATAGATTCGGTAATAGGAAAACTAAACAAGTTGATTTACTTTTTTAAAAACTTGAGAAATATTTTAAACATATGTGATATAAAAAATATATACCTCGCACTTGCACAATCCATAATGGAATACGGCATTATTGCCTGGGGCTGTGCCAGTAAAAATACATTAATACATTGTTTAAAGCTCAGAAAACCCTAATAAAAGTAATACTTAAGTTACCAATACTAACACCCACATCAATCATATTCGAAAAATTCCCAGTGATGAAAATTCAAAAATTACATTCAAAACAAATACTAACTTTCCTTTACAAGAACTTATCCACATTTAACATTTCACAAAACTCTCGCAATACTAGAACAAGACATGCTCTCCAACTACAAATACCAAAAACAAACACATCCTTTGGACAAAAACACTACAGATACCAGGCTATAAAACTATACAATTCTCTTCCTACACAATATAAAACAACTAATATTATTGAATACAAAAAAAACATAAGAAACTGGCTACAATCTTTCTAACTTTTAATTTATAATTTGTGTCGAATTGAAGTCGATTTTATATTTTGATTTTTATTGTTTCTCTTTTTTATATTAGGGAACGTACCCATACTACGTGACACTTTTAGGGGGGGGGGGGTATTCAAAATGTCACGCTCCATACAAATGAGCGGCAGGTTGCTTAGGATTTTGGTCACCGGGGGGGGGGGGGGGGGGGGGGGGGGGGGGGGGGGGGGTTAAAAATTGCAAAAAGTTGGTCACGTAGTATGGGTACGTTCCCTTAGCTATTAACACTCTTTTGTTTTACTATTCACAATTTATAATTTAATCTGAAAAATGTCCTCCACAACACAGGTGAACTCCTAGTGTGGAGGACAATATATTATACCTTTGTAATGTAAATGTACTAAGAATAAATAAATAAAATAAAATAAATAAATAAATTAGAAAGTTTATGCTTGGAGAAGATACGGCTTTGTACGCGGAGGACATTATATTTAAAACACTGGACATTTCATGATTTTACATTTGCTATCCACACATCACTATTAGTATTACGTTTAAATATAGTGGCAAAAGTAGAGTTGTTTTTTTATTTTGAAAGACTGGAGAATTTAGGACTCTTTAGGGCTTGAGAATTTTTATGAAATGACCTTTACAAACGCTTATAAATAAGATTTTTTAAACATTTTTATAAATTAATTTTGAATTTACAATGAAGGTGAAGGTGAAAGGTTTTTGAGTTTATGGATACGACTGTCAGAAAAGGTGAGTTTCTAGTTTAGCTTTAAATTCCAATCAAAGATGTATCAATTTGATTAGCAATTACCTAAAAGTTTTCTTTGTGACGACGATGCAATGTGAGCAACTCAAGTTTTCTTTGTTGTGAAAGCAGTGATAATAATTAATCGGACAAAGCCGTGGGCGAATAGGAAGCAGACTAGAGGCAGCAGATAGTTAATAAGAGAGAGTAGTTGAAGACAATGACGAGTCAAGAGGCAAGGGTAAGTATATCAAGTTCATCGTAACGGTTCAGGGAAGACTGGAACATTCGGAAAATGTAGTCAAAGTGCCAAATAGTCCCGCTCATCTCGCCAGAATCTCACGATATTCAGATAAGTCGCCATCTCTGTTCGTTCCTCAGTTTTACAGTTAAAATGGTTCATTGACACGCTGGAGTATCACGAGCCCCGGCGCCGGCTGCTCGGAGTGTTCTGAGGAGAGGAGAGCACTGAGCTCGGAACCACTCACTCTACTCGGCAGTGCTCTGTGCTCTACGGTCTCTTATTCTACAAGGTGCCAGTACTACAGCCGGGCCGTGATGCGATCAAATCCTTCGCCATGGGAGAGGAATTAAACAGCCAACATACCGGCAATATTGTCTATTATTACATTTTTATATAGGTGGTATAATTGCGAGGCCCGGCTCATCGCGCCGCTAAAAAGATAAATTGCCAAATTAAAACACAAAGGACCATAATGCGAGTAACGAAGCAATTATCGTGTTAAATCTGTTGAAGGCAATCAATTGTTGGTACCTACTTTTAGGAGCATAATACTGACTTTATTAAATTCGCTTGAATCTATATAATTTATTGCAACGAGAGTGATTCTGAGAAAAGTAGAAGAGCATGGAAGGTTAAAGTTTCATAAAACCGAGATCATCTCAGGTAATAAAAACATACATTACCGTCAATATACGTCTAAAGCGTACACCCAAGTGCTAATTGCAAGTAATATATTAATAAAATAAAATTCCAAGTTAATTCTTTGGAAACTTTGATAACGTTACAACAAGCTAAGTTTACGCAAGAGGGCAAGATCAATGTCAGCTCAGATAAATGGCAATGACCGGAACAGCCAGCATTATTATATCGATTCGCTGCATCACGTTATGGCGTAATATGACTTTACATTCTCAAGTTAATCGTGATACTTCGGATGACATGATTTCCTTTGGTCGATAACCCAGTAGGCCTCCCGGTGTCCCTTTGTGGCGAGCTGCTTCCAATTTGTAACAGATGATACAATCCGCAAGCAAGTACATAAGTAGCAGTCAGTAGAGATACGTCTTCAATATAATATCGTTGGCGCCGAGTCAACTGCGCGTGAGAACCTCGAATATCCTGTAACGTCTAAATATTATAATCCTCATACTAAAAACTTCCTTCGCTTACCTGTCAAGCATCGTAATACGATAATGAGGCGTTCAAAAATCCATATTATGACAGACAACCTTCACTGGGTATATCAGAACAGGCCCAAAAGAAGGATACCTCAAAGGCAAGGCATAAATCACGAGACCTGTTATTATCTACTCTATAACATGAACGAGCTTTTAGGATCGACGGGATACGTGGAATCATCTCAAACCGTTTTGAATAGGTATTCTTTAAAGGAATATTAATGCGAATTTTAATTATTATAGTAGGCCACCAAGACCAAAGTTAGCGCGAGTCCTGGCCACTGGGCACGGGTACGCCGGCCGGCCCGGGGCAGGGGTTACGTAAGACCTAAATGGATTCCCGGAGCGCTATCCTTCGAAGGAAATTGAATGCATAATGATGAACACTGAACAGGCCTTATGATTATGATTCAGACATCGAAGCATTCCGTGCTCGGAGCTTCTACGATTTATTTATCTCCCAGCTGCCGCTGCGGCGCGTGAACAAAATGCTATATTATTTTATGGCAATAAACAATGACGATATGGATGTAGGCACATTATCCCTTCAAGGTCTAAAGGGGTGTATACAATTTAATGTTTTTGATGGTAATAGAGTACGCGAACATAGATTGTATAATACGCTTCCATGGAAAATTCGCTTGGGCTTCTGAGAGCTTGTGGATATTACACGCCTGCGAATGCCAGCAATTTGTTTGTTTCGATCCTTTGTACAGGGAGGGGAAACCACAGTCAATCTACTTTTAATGGCTAAAATATCATTAAGAACAGCATTTTTATAGCTTTATCACATGTTCAATGGAAATACATTTGCGAATTTTTGATTTTTGTAGCACAGAAAATGTTAACCCTTTACGGCGCAAGAACTTTTTTTAAATTTATTTTATTACCTATAGGTGGTACGATAACTATACATAATGGGAAAAATAATTTAAAAAATCATATTTTAAAAAAATTATATATTTTTGAAAAAAAACATCGTGATGCAGAAGTGCATCATGGTGTCAAAACATACCAAAAGTTAAGAAGTATGAAACATTTGAAAACAGTTATTATTTTTGTTAAAACATAAGGCCACACCACATTTTTGACATTCTGTTTGGGCTGTTCCTTTACATCCTGGAAGTTTGCATCTCAGCCTCTTTTCAGTCCATGTAAGCCAGTGTCCTACCTGATCCAATCTGACCTCTTTTGGTGGTATGTACTGGCATGGTCCTTTCTTCTTTTTATCCTGAATCAGTGATTCTACATCACTGGTACGTTTGAGACGGTTCGTTTTTTTATATTTTACTAATGTCTCAGCAATTTCTAGCCTAAAATCGGCGGAATTTAGCACCCGATCCTTATTGTTGGTATCAGCATGAATTCTTCTATATAGCAACCATGCATTGCACATTGTCATATCAAGAAAATGATAAAGTAGTCGTATGAACCAACGTTTACTGCGAAGTCTAATTTTATAGTGGCCCATCACGCAGTCCATCAAGTCCACACCACCCATGTGTCGATTGTATTCTGCTACAATGAAAGGCCGCTCTACCGTAATATGTTTTTTTTGCGACTTGTCGAATCTACTAACAGTTGATGTAGGGTTTTTGCCAGCAAAGTTAGAGGTCAGATTTACAACCTTATTGTCTCTCCAGGCTACTAAAGATATGTCAACACCATTATAGCTTGCAACCTGTTCAACTGATGTCCCTCTAGGTTGTTTTTTCAGCTGTTTTTCGTCCGGAAGTTTGCAATTAGGTATGCGATTTCTCCTAACGGTGCCCAGAGCCAATATACCACGGCGTGATAAAAATTCGATCAAGGGTAATGATGTATAGTAGTTGTCAAAAAACAATCGATAGTTTTGGTTGTCAGGTATGTCTCTGGCAAGTCGGACCACTACGTTAGATGACGCACCTAACTGAGGCTCACCATCTGCGCATATGTTCTCCTGGCCACTGTAGACTTCGAACTTGTAGCCATATCCAGATATACCACAAATCACAAACAGCTTGAACCCCCACTTATTAGGTTTATCTGGCAAATATTGCTTTAGGGCACTTCTCGCTTTAGTGGAACACATTTGTTCATCAACAGACAAATGTTGTTCAAAAGGCACTCTAGCAAAATTATGGTTTAATTTCTCAATCATAGGTCTGATTTTATACAATCGATCAGAATTTGGCTGACCATAAGGTGTCATTTTGGTGTTATCATTGAAATGTAGCGACTGTCTCAAAAATTCGAACCGTTTTAGCGTCATGGTCTCACGTATGTGGGCATAACCATATTTCTCTGACCAGTACATTCGCACATTAGGCATATGAATTATAGACATGAAGAATACAACTCCAATGAACTGTCTTATTTCCTGGCTTGTAACATTTATAGGCTTACTGGCATCTTTTTGCACGCTGTACAGGTTTGTTTCCTCTCTAATAAGATCGATAATGTCGTTAGTAAATAAATATGAAAATACCTGATAAGGTGTCTGTAGCTCTAATATTTCGTTGGATAAGATAGAAGATCCCCGAAATTTCATCTGGTCTTCGCTAAGCTCTAAGTTTTTATTTTTCCATAAAATATTTGTCTTAGGAGCACGTGAACTTCTTGAAGTAGTAGTTGAACTGGTACTCGGTATTGGAACACCAGGCAGTGTCTCACATTGCGCAACTGTAGTGCTGATATTGTCCCCCAAGTTTGGTGACAATACATTGTTGTGCTGTTCTTCTGGATCTGGTACTTCTGGTTCCTCATCCGAATCTTCGCGTAAATTCTGCCCATTCCGTTCCAATATGTACGATGGATCAGCTAAGTCATCGTCATCTGAGTAGTCTAAGCCATCATCACTATCTTGCCAATGGTCCAGAATATTTTCCAATTCTTGAGTCGTCAAAGATGGAAGCTTGGCACCTAAACGTGGAAGTTTCGAACTCATAATGAGACTGAAAGAAAAAAACGTACTTTGTAGAAACAAACTAATGGATTATAATCGTTCAGCGCAATGATGCATTACTGCATCATAACAAAAGTGTAGCTTATCCCCGTAAATATAGTAAAATTCATTGAAAATTCATCAAATTGATCAAAAATAAGCACTTACTGTTACTTCAGCACAATTTCACGGCGATATTTTCAATATCAGTAATAAAAACAAACGGTTGAACACGCGTGCGAACTACACAAACCGGTCGTGACAAGTTTTTATATTCAAATGGCCACAAAATGTCAAGTAGCGCCATCTAGTATAAATAAAACAAACTAATTCGTAAGAAAGCTTTGCTGTGGATATGCGACAGTGCGCTAAATGGTATTTTTTTGTTTCTTTGAACAATCGAAGGAGTTCGAATGGTATGATGCAGATCTGCAATTCAGCGCCGTAAAGGGTTAAGACTACTAGTTTTGTACCAAATAAAATGTACGATCTTTTTGCACAGGCCTAATGCGTTAAAAAATTCGCAGACCAGATGACAGGGTGTGAGCATTGTGAGCGACAAGGAAGGAGGAGGAGGAGCGGCTAGGAGTTATACTAGGATAGAAGCCAGCAGTCAAAGGTAAGGGCAAGGGCATGCAAGGAATACCTCGGGAGGATGCCCGCTGCACGAAGGCAGACGTATCCTACACGACTTTTACTAGCCTCTTATGTAATATGTTGCGGAGAACTTAGACGTTCCGAGGGTTGATTTACCTTCGGCGCAGGACCGCTGGCGCTTCGTGAGCACACACACACACACACACACACCTGCACAAAACTACAACTTAAACTTCTCATGAACGTGAATACATATGCAGCCAGCCGCTTTAACCTTCCCATTACTAAATTCTAAAACTTCCTTCCGATCCCAAGATGACACGTCTGCATTACCTAAATAATTGAGAATTGAGGAAATTATTTGAAAGAATTAATTAGGTATGAAAAAGCATGCAGAAAAATGTCGCCGTACTACTGCAAATTGCATAAATAAGTACCTACAAAGGCTCCGAATTTGTTTCAACCTGCACATCAAACGCATAATTTTCATTGGTTGCGCCTCTTTGAAAGTCCGCGCAGAATGGTTCCTTGTCGACAGTCTGCACGCTTCCATGGCATTTCATCAATTTATTATCTATTGTTCAGTGGTTCAGAAGCTAACGTAAGTTGGTTGCCATCTTCGGTAAGAAAAGTTTAAGAGCAAAACAATACCGATCGCGAGAGAGCTGGAAGATAATATTTAGTTCATTTTGCACCAGTATTAGCACAGAGGACTTCGACTTCTGACTCCTGATTCCTGGTACCTTCAGCTGAGTTGATTGGACTGCAGATGATTGGCCTTGAGGATCTAATGACCTCTATAAAAGCGATGGCATAAATAAATTCTTCATTCCTCGGGACACTAGGAATAACAACATTTATAGAGATCTTTATAGGGATCGCGACTGCAATTTCCCATATTGCAAAACGTTACCCTAAAACCGTTTGCGGAGGGCACTTCTTATATCGTAAATAATGACAACGCTGTTTGTATAATAAATGTTATGTTAGACTAATGAATAGTTAAATCCAGTCTTATTGAAAAAAGCAGGAACGTAAAAAAAACGATGTTTTTACCGGGCGAAATAAACACGACATACAAGGTTCGTAAGAAATTGAATATTAAAGGATTGCGGAGGTCGAGGCAAGATCGAGTTCGAATTCTACAGCAGTTACAGATTACAGATATTCTACACTTTCAACATCATGTTCATTGAAAAGGTCTGCACAACAAAGCTTTATTTTTTTACAAATAACATTAAAAGCATAAGAATATAACATCCAAGATGTAAAATAATAATACTTGACTTGCAAATTACCTCGGGCAGAAATTGCGGGGAGTAAAAATAAATAATAACGAGATGGGTAAGTCAGTTAATGCAAATACTCAAACGGAATTTTCAGATTCCAGAGAAGCGCGAGGCAATATTAAACTGGATCTATCGTCGGGCAAAAATAGAAAGCGGGCGCAATAATAGTTCAGGAGCGCGAAAACATCAAGTAGATACGCCGCGCGTAATAACACGCAGTATTTATAAAGGGCCATTGAAGGCATTGTACGTATGAATTATTTCACAAAGATCTGCTATCTGCAGAGAAGAGACTGATTCGTTGTAGGCTGTAGTCCTGTAGTGTAGCCGGTTGACTGCGGTCTCTAGTTCCCAGTTTCTACACTCTTAAAATGTCACCGCAAAAGGCGGGACCCGCGGACCACGGACGCGGACGATAGACCGACCTACAGCACAGTCTGGAACAATGGACGTGACCGTCGAGGGAAAGTGTTATCCGAGTGTGTAATTTATATGTGTACACATTGCATAAGCGGAGGCCAAACAGAATTGATTGTGCGTCTGGAAGATGTTGCCTTCACGGTCAATGTTAACAGACAAATAAACTCGTACCACTATAACAAAAGGTTTACAATATTTGCTTAAAACAACATACATAAACTTCGTACCACTGCCGCACTTTTTTACTTGCAGCATTGATATTACTAAAAACATTTTGTATACTAAAGTTTCTCTAGGCCTTTAACAAGAAAACTTCACAATTCAGGTTTTGGACACTACGTAGCATCTCCCAGTTTTCATGTATTATTTCCATGAACTTAAAAGGCCCTTGACAGAGCTATTTGAGAATAATTTGAGGTCGAGGGTTTGAGGGGGAAGACATTGAAAAAATAGATATACCTACGTAATTTTATCGTGGCATATCCTATTCCTTGTCTCAATAATTAGGTAGTAACCCCAAACATAATCATAAGCCGTATAACGAATTTACAAATATAAAAAATAAATTAAAGTAGTTCATTTTGTACAACTTGGCATACAACCACTTTCAAAAGTTTGTCTTACAAGATGGCTGTTAAGTAATTTCCCCTCACCTTTAAGTAAAACTACAACGTCATTCACACAAAATCGCACTAATGTTCTATCCAGGGCTTCTCAGGTTCATGATTATTTCAGTGTAGGTAATTTTTCAGTATGAGGTTGGGTTTCGTTTTATTTCCCCTTTCCTTAGATAAAATGCAAAACAAAAACATTTTGAGGGTTTTTGGTAACTAAGCACCCTTTTGATTAGTGATTTAGGATTGATTTCCGATGGTCTAGCATCTCGCCGACTGCGGATTAGCCGTGACACGGAGTCGGGAGAGGGCGGGAGGTCGTGGGACTGAGAGCTTTCGACATTCCTCCTCCGAGAGGAGACCGATTGCCGAGTGCGAACAATGAGTTATGGCCAGTCTCATTGTAGGTAAGGTAAGAGCAGTCATTAGCCGTGTAGGGGCCGTGGCCGGCAGGACGGCAGAATTGCAGGATTGCACGTCCCTTACGCCGCTTACGTGTACCGGTCCAGAGGAACAACCAAAACCTCCATATGAATGCCTAATAGATACTGACAGCACCTCTTTCATCAGATGGTGATAATAAAAACGCCAATTGAGCAGCAGTACCTATGAGTTAGTTAGACATAAATTATTATAATCCCTAGCTAGTTACAGGAATACGAAAGTATCATAAAAAAAACAGCGCCTCTAGCGGCAGATAAGATAGGAATCAAGTTAAAGCAATAATTTATTTGAATACACAAAAAAGATTTTCTTCAACGATATTCATGACACAATATACAGTTGCTATCAAACTCATTTCGGGGAAAAAGATTATAAAAGGTTTATATTACAAGCTAGTACGTTTACATTTAAATCACTTGATCGAAATCTGGGGAAACGCACATGAAACATTACACATGAATTACAGGTAATATAAAACAAGGTAATCAATACCTATAATAGAATAACTACATGAAAACCATAGCGTGCATGCGCAAATTAAATTCCCAAAGTTTCATCGCAATCGGATGAATGGTTTAGC
The DNA here is from genome assembly GCA_917880885.1 of Limnephilus marmoratus. NCBI lineage: Eukaryota > Metazoa > Arthropoda > Insecta > Trichoptera > Limnephilidae > Limnephilus > Limnephilus marmoratus. Next base: position 16,705,193 of record OU862910.1, on the reverse strand, counting down.
AACGCATAAGGAACCAACAAACAAGCAAGCAAGCAAACAAACATATATTCATTTTTATGTATTTAGATTTAAATAGATAGTCAGACAGAAGTTTTGGCTGGTTATTAGAAATCAGAACTTCGGTAAATAAAAAGAAACAATAGGCCACTTGCAACACATTTTTTTAATTTTTTTTCCAGTTTAGGCAAATATCTAAGACATTCTGTATTTTATTTTTAATCGTATTTTTGAAACCCTGGGGATTTTTTTGAAAATTTCAATCCGAAAAATCAGACCATTTTTTATAAACCGGAAAGACGGGACACAATTTTATAGGTGTGAAAAAACGATAATTACATAGCCGAAAATCGTTTAAAAAATAACGTTTTCCACACGAATGGCACAGGAGAATAACGAGGCATACCAAAAATATTACATCTCATAAATATTTTTTTCCTTGATCCATCTTATTGATCATAAATCATTATAATGTACAGCGTCTATATTACTAAATTCAATGTAATATACTTGTACTTGTAAATTATAATAATAACAAGAATATTTTAAAAGTTTATTTGTTAAAATCAGCACCATAATCATTATACCTCTAAAACACGTACCGACATCATCTTCACGTTCTGAAGAGAACCCCGTACATTTAATGATGTACATCTGTCAAAAAGTGAAACCAAATGATAAGTTCGCAGAGAACAAACAATAAATCTAGTGAACGAATTCAAAAATTCGTCTGAAATCAAAGTGATGCCATATAAAAAAATAAATCAGTGTGGAATTTTACAAAATTAATAGGAACATTTTCGGAGACGGGACATTTTCATGCAGTGACGTCACGAGCCCAAATAATGGATTTATTTATTTAAAAAAAAAAAAAAACTACATTTCTAAACAATTTTACTAACATTTTCTTAATTTTAGTAAAAAGATCTATCCACATGATTTTTTCCAAGTCGTTATGAAATCCATGCAAGTGGCCTATTCCCTCGAGTGACTGTGATTAGGATAGGATAGGACACATGACAGGATTATGCGATTTCCCAACGAGAAGCTCAGTCCACAAATAATAAATTATATCTTATCTCATTTTTATGTTACGTGACTTTTCTTCGTGAATCTTAAAATGTTAAAAAAAAATCAGTCACAAGAGGAAAAAAAAGTAGACATAGTTGTAACAGCGAAATTCGAAGGAATGTCCAAAATTAGACAAGTGATGACAGACGTAAACCGCAAAGTTGACATCTGATTTACTATGTTATGAAATGAATATTTAAGGTACACTATAACTGCCTATACCCAATATATATTATGGCTATAAAACCACAAATCATGGTCTACTTAACTGTCGAGGTACCTAACTGGTGACTGGTAAATCGCCACAAAGTACCAATAAATCTTACGCAAATTTGCAGCATGGTAACATTGAAATTACACAGCTTTTATTCCTACAGCAAGTTACGTGGCATATTATATACTGTTTTATAAAACGTTGGGATATTTAATAAAAAATGAAAATCTTTAGTAATAGTTCTGTTCAACAAGTAGATCTATCCATCGAATGAAATTTTTTTTTTCAATCTTCTTAAATTTTTATCCTTTAATTACAGTCGTGGTTCATGTTGAAGGGTGAACAATACTTTTTCAGTTAATTAATACTAGCTTTTCGTCCCTATTAGGGTTGCAGATTTTTTAATCCATCAAATGATTTTTTTATGATTATTGTTGTAATATTGTCCCCTGGTTAATAGTCACGTGGTACGTCCAAAGGGCGATTCCACTTCTACTTAAGGATAAGGATTTGTTCTTAATCTTAAAATAAATTATTTTATCGATAACAAGGGGCGATTCCACTTTTACTTAAGGGGGTATTCTAGTCTAGAAAAAAAAGTGTTTTTCTAGACTAGAATATTAATAATTTAATAGATATATAATAATTTCCACAGTTTACATATTCGAAAATATCTCCTTAAGGGGCTCATTTATTACGTAAACGAATTTTGCTGGTTTTCGACCCCCTTCCCCCTATTATAAGAAAAAAATAAGAATAGGCCGGCCCCCTCCCCCCCTGTTTAATATTTATTACGTAAGAATCTAAAGGAAAAAATGATTATACGTTCGGTTTGTTTTAATGTTTATTTTTCAAAATAACAATTTTTAGAAATGTTTATTTGTACTTACAAAGGAATCCATTTATCCCGAAACTACATTTTTCGAGACGGTAGACACAATATCTCAAGTTCTACTGAACCAATTCGGTGTGAGCCTTCGCTATATTACAAACTACCTATAACAAAATTTTTATTTTGACTATTTTTAAAAAATTCGGAAAAGGAAAAAAACTGGCAAAAAATGTATTTTTATTTCAGACAGCCGCCATTGTGCAAAAAATTTTTGTTTTAAATTTTCCTTAGTCCGGGCCATAGCCGCATTTGTTTGGATTAAGAATTAATTTGTTCTTTATTTCCGATTACTAGAAGGGTTGCAATCGTGTCAACCAGGGCGTGCCATTTTTTTGAGGTCCCCCACTTCAACACCCTGTAACTTTTGAATTTTTAAAATATATTCTTTAATGTTTAATAAATATTTGGTAAAATAATGCCAAGTAAAAAATTTATTTGTTTTTTTTTTTATTGCACCTGTTAAAATACATACAATTCATGCTTCTGAACTAGAATACTCCCTTAAGGATATGGAATTGTTCTTAACCTTAAAATAATGATCAACTGTTTTATTTAGGGACAATTTCGATTCTAATTAAGGATAAGGTATTGGTCTTAACTTTAAAATGAACGAGTTTTTCGTTGACTGATTCCAATTCTCTCGGATGACAGAGAAAAAGTCGTTCATTTTAAGGATAAAGACAATTCCTTAACCTTAAGTATAACCGGAATCGCCTATCTGAATGAATCCTTGAAATTATTGCAGATTTTCTAGCAACCACTAGACCAGCGTTTTTCAACCTTTTTCATGGCACGACCCCCTTATTATGTACAAAATATTTCGCGACACCCCACCCTTCGCCTGCAATTTACCTTTGACGACTATGGTTCCTGGGGGGGGGGGGGGGGTGGCTAGAGATATTCAGGAAATCGCCAAACCGTCTCCAAGGAATAGTAGGTAGAGCTTTCGCCCATTCGTACAACGTACAAGCCGGGCCAATGCCGAATGCCGACTCAAGACTGAGGCGAGCGAGGCCGCGCCGTGCCAACGAATGTAGTTGAGTTAAAGAGCGAGACACAATGAGCGTTGCGGGGTTGTCGAAGGGTACGGGGGCCATGACGGACGTCGGACGGCGGGAATAACGTGACCCTGTCAATCGGCGATTCGGTGTCATATGCGCGCGTTTGTTTTGTGTTGAACTCACGTATTTGAATTTATTTGAGTGACTTGTAGTGATAATAAAAAATGGATAAACTTATAAAAAGATCAACACAACCGTCAACTTCTAGTTGTAGTGAGAGTACTGAAACGAAACCAAAGAAAAAACGCCTGTATGACGACAACTATTTAAAATTCGGATTTACTAATATTTTACTTTGGACCCCCTGCGACCCCCTTGTAGAGGCTTCGCGACCCCCCAGGGGGTCGCGACCCACAGGTTGAAAAACACTGCACTAGACTAAACAAATAAATAAAATGTACGTGTCGTACTTTCAAATAAATAAACGGGAAAAAAAATATTTTTTGCCCAACGAGCTTTTATGGCCAAACTTTTGACCTGCTTAAGATTTTTAAAGTCAAGCAGTATATTATTAATTACCTCGTTATTAAAATTTCGTGAGATTCAACGGAATTCCACCGAGGATTGAATAAATTAGATACGATTTAATGAAGACGGTTGTAAATTAAATAATTTCCAATTAGCAGAGCCAGTGCTGAAATAATCACACGCGGAAATTCACCATTTACCTAACTGTAAAGAAGTGCGAAATGTTTTGAAAACAATGGGAATAACCGCAAACGTATAAAATCGTCAAAATTTAATTGCAATCTGTACACTTAATATTAGCCAGGTTTAACACCTGAATAGTATAACACTAATATACGGACATCTGTTGTGAATCTCGAGAGGTGTATTATTAATTATTAATTTTTATTTAACAATTTCAATACATACAACATCATCAAATTAGGTAAGCACCTACCTATACAGCACCAATATCTATGCTTATCTATGCTTAGTGTCGTGCCATGAGCTATCTACCGATTTTTCTTTGGATGTTTAATATTTTGTCAATCGTAATATATAAAAATGAATGTTTCTTTGTTTGCTCCTTATGCGTTACTAACCATTGATCCGATCTCGATGAAACTTTGACGATTTGATGTGCGCATGCCCTCGGTGGTTTCTATATGTAATAGTGAGCTCTGGCGTCATGAAATTTTTTCCTACACTATTTATTCGATTGCGATAAAACTTAGGTGAGTTATTTTGCGCATGCCCGCGAAGGGATCTATTTATAGTGGTGAGCTCTGGGGTTATGAAATTTGTATGAAAACTTTGCAATAGGTGGTGTGCGAGCTGTTTGAAAATTTTATGTATTTCAAGTAGTTTACGCAGGAAGGGAAGGAGAGATAAATTCGGGAAGGTAAGAAGGCGGGGAAAGTGGAAGAGGAACGCGAGAAGGGGGGTTGCGGTATGGGGGAAGGTTGAGAGGGGAAAGGGAAGGCGGGAGGGGACGAATGGGAAAGGACACGCAGGAAGAAACAATATCTTTATTTATGTGGCATTGCAACGCACGCCAGAAACTCGCTAGTAAAAAAAAATACGTCACTAAATTGATGTTGATACAAAAATATTCAATACCGATAAAATGCGCTGTTTGACCGAAAAGGGATGCATACCGAGTGATTCGTTAGGTTGTGGTAGAATAGATTTATTTTATTTTTAATAGAAACAAATTGTTATCGGATGTTAAAATTTGTCGGGAATATCCTGTAAACAGTGACTATGTTATGAGGAAATCTTTAATTTGGTCAGTTTTCGGGATATCATGAAATTCTCAACCACCTTGTTTTTGGTTCTAAATGGCTACTATTATAAAAAAAACCATTAATATCCCAACATTAAATATTAGCTTAAGATATAGTTCCGTTGGTGGACTTTATGTACCACGTACTAACAGCACAGCGTCACTACGTAAAATTATTCAATCAATTACCCCTTGATATACGAACAGAAAAAACTACAACTGTTATAAAAATAAATAGCGAGAGTACCACCATTTAATATAATTTTTAATTTTTCTTCGGTAATTCATGTGTTACTTATTATTTCTCATGTATTAAGGGTAATTAATGTGTTGCTTATTATTTCTCATGTATTGAGGGTAATTAATGTGTTGCTTATTATTTCTCATGTATTGAGGGTAATTAATGTGTTGCTTATTATTTCTCATGTATTAAGGGTAATTAATGTGTTGCTTATTATTTCTCATGTATTAAAGGTAATTAATGTGTTGCTTATTATTTCTCATGTATTAAGGGTAATTAATGTGTTGCTTATTATTTCTCATATTTTTATTTATTTATTTATTTATTTAAGGAACATAAACAGTCTTAATAACATAATATACATAAGAAGATAACAAAAAACAGACCAATTATTAATGTTCACAGATAGGTATTTAGAAACATAAAAGCAACTGAATGTAAACTAGAATATTTAAGAAAAGAAAAAAAAACAGGACAAAGCAGCAATAAAATAAATATATATATAACACAGGTGTAGATTCAACAAGTGATAAACCTAAATATAAAAACACAACAATAAAATAAATGCGATTATAAATGTAAAGAAAATAGGGTGCAAAACAGGTATTTGGATTGGGACAGGTAAGGGGAGAACAGGGATAAGGGAAAGTTGCCACGCAGGTAATTTAAAAATATTAGGTACAATTAATTTAATCATCATGAATATGTGTTATGTATTATTCGCACGTAGTATGTTATACAATGAAATTCTGTAGCGAAAGTAAATATGTCATATATATTAAGGGTAATTAATGTGTTGCTTATTATTTCTCACGTATTAAGGGTAATTTATGTGTTGCTTATTATTTCTCATGTATTAAGGGTAATTAATGTGTTGCTTATTATTTCTCATGTATTAAGGGTAATTAATGTGTTACTTATTATTTCTCATGTCTTAAAACTCCCGGGAGGCCAAGGGGACACCGGTGTCCCCTATGAAATTTCAAAAACAAAAATTTTTTATATGCGATTTTGACCCTTATGTATAAAGAAACTGTATGAAAACAAGGTCAAAACCGCTTGCACCAATATCTCTATAGGTAGGGTAAAAGATTTCATTCATGTGGCAACTCTAGTATTTTAGTAATTAATTTATCTGTGACTTCAGACCGCTGTCAAAACCGAAAAGTCGTGAGTTTTAGCATTTTTGTTCCATATTCAAATGAATATAAAGGTATTTATTTATTATCAATCACCTTTGAAATGTGTTTTTTCACGTAGGATGTCTATTCAGGTTTATGTAAAAATAACAATATCAGTACATTTTCTTATTCATACGGATATTTAAGCAAAATTCGGGAAGCTAAATTTTCGCGCCTTTGTTCTTGGCTACCCAGGGGAAGTACATTTTATCTACATTGTTTAATACTTTTATGTATTACCTTATAGAAGTATCAGATATCGTCTTATGTACTTGTTGTTACCTATACACCTTATTAACTTATTATCATGTAAAATGGTTAAATAATGATATTATTGTTTGATTAATTCATATTGGAAAAACAATGTTATTTCTCTCCTCTTAATCATCTGACATATATTTTCTCAGGAGAGTGTATTTATAAAATTAATTAAAAGTAAATCAATATTATTATTCTGGCATAAAATTTATGGAGAAATAAAGGTAACAAAATAATCTAGCAAAAATAAAATTAAATTGATTTTTATTTAAAAGTTCACGAACCGCTAATGTCTTAAACCTCACTATATTTCCTCCCACTTTCTTCCGGTACAAAATACTACATATACATTCCAAAGCATTCACAGCGCCAAGCACAAGTAATATCTACCAATCTTTTTATCACATTTACATTACACAATTAATATATTACGTATAATATCATATTATAATGAATGATTCTTAACTGGTTTGTAAACAATCAAATACAAAAAAAAAATCGAGTGCAGTTTACACGCGGTAGAAGCGAAACTTTACCAAAACAATCTCAACCAATACTTGAAAAGTGATGTCAAAATCAAAGCGACCAATGAGCGCAGACCAGCGTAATTTCTGTTTCATCTCAACCAATAGGAGCCTTTAAAAGTGACATCATAATCAAAGCGGTCAATGAGCGCAGTCGATGCGTCGCAGGTGCAGTAATCGTCATTTCCGTTTCATCCGAAGTCCAAATCATAGCGGGGCTATAGAAGTTTCACTTCAAAAAAATAATTATGTTCAAACAGTTCAATTTCGGCCAAACCCGGTCAATGGTTAGGTATCATAATATTCTACACGAGTTTTATTTATAAAAAATACACCTTTCTACGCATAAAAAAGTGGTTGATTTATTAATTATTGGTGGTTTCAGTGGCAATGATGGAAGTATGCAAACTTGATACCCAAGGACCGTTATAACCGGACTGACCGGACACTTTATGCAAACTTTAAATTTATGTTAAAAGCTCTATTAATGTTTACAAATAGGAAATCGTAAACGAAAAACGACCAAGATTATGTCATCCGATAACAATAATTAAATTCTTTAGCGTAAGTAACTGCAGGTTATTTAATAAAAATCATTTAAAAATCACAGATAACGGAATAATTTTAATCTAATATTATAATTTACATAAATAAATAATATTATTATTAATAGCTGGTGTAATTATAAATACCACTTTAGTTGAAAGATTGGTTTCTATTTTACTGCTGTCAAATAAAGTCATCATCAAGGTATTTCTCTTTGATTGAACGCCACACAATTTGTCTTGGCATACACATTGAACGCCACACAATTTGTCTTGGCATACACTTCATCGATCGTCTCACATAAAACCTTGGGATTGATTGCGTAGGTACTTTTATTGTAATTTATTTTTGGGGTATTATGCCATGTTGCGCTACCTTCTTCTTTACACGGCATAATACCCAAAAAATGACGAAAATAATTTTGGTAGTGAAAATCTCAAAACATATCTGATTGAAAATTTGATTGATCGTTTCATGTCTTTCTGAAGCGTTCCCGAGTTCTTCCAATTATTCACAAAAGGGACTGTGAGCGGGTGTTTTAAAATCGTTCGAAAACTTTTCTGGAATTCCATCGGATTGCACAAATACATTCAAACGGGTCCTCTTTTAAATGATATCAACGTAGAAAATGGCATCTGCCGTATCGAAGCGGTGCGGTGCGTAGAAATACAACTTTACGACGGACAGGCAACTTAAGAGGGAATAACCATACAAAACCGGAAATATGTCATTTTTAAATCAAATTTTAAACGTATTGACTCTTTTCCACAAAAAAATTATAAATTGATTTCGAAAGACTGTTCTTTTATCTAGTAAAGCTATATTTTAAATTTTGAGAAAATGTGTTTATTTTTAGTACAATAAGGTTTTACCGTAGGTCGTTTAGATTTTTTGAATTTTGAAACAAAATTTTAAATTACACAACATACATTTCAAATCATATAATCATGTAGTAAAATAAATCAATAAATTATTTGGGAAAGCTACTTTTCAGAATTTTAACATTAGTTCAATTAAATCATAAAAAAAGATCCGCACCCTGGTTTTGTGACGAAAATACTTCAGTTTATCTATTTGCACTTTTCATCAAACTTTTAAATAGGATATCTTAAATCAAAGTGATAGCTACCCGAGTAACAATATAATATGTATTTGTTTAATGGCATACGAAAGCCGATTTTGTATCACCAGTTGTTGTAAATTGCAAATTACTGCTATCATTTAAATAGAAGTTAAAATAATAATAAAAAAAACAATATCATCTTCACACGAGTGATTCGTAAATTATCATCATTCAAAGAAACGAAAGAAATGTTTGAAGTAACGGCTGTCAGATGAAGAAGTTATAAGTGATCACTGATTACAGTAATATGGATCCAAGTTCATAACCCGCCATCTCATTACCAACTCAAAGTAAATCGTAATTACAATTGAATTACTTACAATGAATTGTTAACAACCGTTAGAAGCAATGGAGGTAAAGATCTTCTCTCATTGATAGCATTGTGGACTTATCTATCTACAGATTGTTGAATAATTGAAACAGCATGTTATAATGCAATTTGGACGTAAATTCTGCCTATTTTTCTCTGTAGTAGTGATGTAATTCAGAGAATTAGAAGTTAAGTGAATTTAAATCAATCATACAGTAGTGATGGAACAGTAAATACTGTTATTAATATGGGTCTGATGATGAGGGAATTTTGTACACCTTCAATATTGACGGGTGAAAAATGGGATATTAAAAGTTTCCTTCAGTGGACGTAAAATAAATTATTTTTGAACTGAAAACTTCATCAGCACCGTTGTGATGAAACGAAAAAGCGATACTAAAAACAGACTGTAGGATTTAGCCTGCAAGAGAATGGGATAGAATAATCGGTCTCCTCTTTGTGCGGTGCTTGGTAGCCTCCCCACATTTGTCTAATTTAGTTTTACGAAGGTTTTGCTTCTACCGTATGTGAACTGCAGACTTGTATATATTTTTTGTCTTTTTAGTTGCATTAAAATTTCGTCACAAAATCCAGGTTAATATTCATTTCAGAGTGTTAGATACTTTTAGTATCGCTCTAGATCTAGAGGAAGACAATCATTCAGGATCGAAACGTTGCATGTAATGGCTTTAGTCGTATTTGGTGAGCCTATATGAATAGCCAGGTACTTTCCAACTATTCTCTTTCACATCTCCTTTCCCTTCCCCCTACCTTCAGCCCAACAGCATACCTTGATTAGGGATTTCATAATCTCACTGGTACCAAGTGATTGGGAGTGGTTGGAACTCTTGTGTGGTATTAAGTACTGACAGAAATAAGTTACGCGGATTTTTATCACGGGCATCCCAAAGCGGATTGCATCACTGGTTGTCAGTTGTCACGGCAACGCCGTCTATGAACTCATTCCGGTTTCTGCTATTCTCATTGTTGGTTGTATAAAACTTATTCTCGTAAACCTTCTTGATTATTTAACGTTGATCGTGTGTATAATTATTTGTTGTTTTAAAAATAAACTTAAAGATTTCTCCAAACCATTCGGAGTTATTATTATTTAGAACCAGATCAACATATGGCTTCGTATTCGTTAAAGTAAGCGAACGGCTACGATACTTAAGCCATAACATAATATTTTTTTTCATGTTGTGGTGGTCGTGTTATTAATTATTTGTAGGAAGCCTTTCAATGAGGATCATCCTCTATTTTTATTTCTTTTTAAAATAAATTGTAATATACCAGCGCAGACCTGTAAAAATTCATTAGATATAAATAATAATAATAAAAAAAACACAAAAGTATCACCGAGACCGAGAATCGAGCCCCAATCAACAAGTTGATTGGAAGGCAACTTTGCTGACCCATTACATTACCAACCACTGTAAGTAACCGTCATAAATTCATTATAATACATACATATGTACTAAGGTGGTCCAAAAATTGAATGTTGTTTTTGACTTTTTTGTGTAAAATGCTTAATTTTTACTTTTTGCTAGAGGCCAATTTCGTGTGTTAAACTATTAAATAAATATTAAAATAAACTACTGAAGAGTTTTATGGACAAATTTGAACAGTATTTGATACTTATTTGGTAGACTGTGAAATGAATCAGTGTAGTAAAATGTGTTCATCTACTCGAAAAAAATACGAAATTCTTTTACTTGGGGTTCGAGATATTGAGCCATTGATGAGGCTTAACCAACATCCTACTCTTCGGCGAGTTTTACTCCGTTTTCACTACATATTAAATGATTCCAAAAATGTGAAAGATTCCGCGCATGTACTTATTCAAGAACTTATAAAAGTATGGAGTAAATCTAGTATTCCGACCGGACAACAAAATCACTGCATTGAAAAACTGATTAAGTTTCTTATGAACTGGCTGCTATTGAATAAAAATAGAGGAGAAATTCTGAAGCACAAAAACAGGAGTGTATTTGTTTTAAAAATAACTGGACAAACTTTTTGATTTGCCCATGCAAGCGCTTTGAATTTGATAAAAATTGCGGAAGACAGAGCGTTTCATCGATCAAAGATGAGAACGTAAGATGATTATGACCTCAATCGACAAGAAACTAGAAAAGGTCAAAGAAAGTTCTCTAAAACGGAAACAAAGATCTGAAGAATTGAAAGAAATGGCTGCTGAAAGTAATGCTTCATCTTCGGTGGTGTCGAGTCAAGAGTTAGAACTTGAGTGCAACTTCAGTAGCACTTCTAGTAATGCTAGCATATTAGAGGATAAGTCCAAAGATGAGTTTGTAGTGCGTTGAGCTGTCTACAAGTGACATATTTACACAATACGTTACCAGTGCGCTTGATCGTAATAAGATTTAAAATTTGAACTAATCAAGAGAGAAGAAAAACAAATTGTTCGATTTGTTAGTTATCATCTACACCAAAGTTTGAATCGAAGCGTCTTTAGCAGCAGATGCGCCAGTAAATGACTTAATACTTTGGAATAGCTTAAAATTGTACGAAGCCATTGATTCCGTAATCAGTATAGCAGCTAGGGGTGTCTTAAAGCGTCACTTATGGTATTTGTCAGATGAACTAGTCTCATTTACCTTGTTTTCTGAGAAGCTGTCTGATGCTGAGAAACAGGCCATTGTTCAAAAAATAAATTCTGATGGCGGTAATCCTTCAGTACGAGGTGATTCTGCTAAGCTTACCACAGAGGTTACATTAGAAGCTTTTGCAACACAAAGAACGTGTAAAACGCTGTTAGTTCCTGATGTCACGGACTCTTTCTTGTAATTACCTCCTAAGACTTGGAATAACAGTGTTGATTTCCTTCAAGGTAAAAGTTGAGTCAAAATTTTGCGTGTTGTTAATGATACAGCGGAGAGAGGTTTAAACTATTTGAAGATTACAACACGATACTTACTAAGAATTTTACTTCACATCGTTGAACAAAACAGAAAAATCGTTTCTACTGAAACATTCAAAATGGAGTTAACAAACATGGTTTTGAAAGATTGCGACTAATATTATGTTAATTATTGCTTTGTTACCAAATTTTGTTCAAATTTAAATACGTTTTATACTTATTTGACTAAAATACTTGTAATATTAATAAACCTTAAATTACGTGTTTTACTTAAAATCCAGAACTTTTATCAGAAACTTCTAATTCGATGAGCACCCCCTTGTATATAAGATAGGGGGCTGAAATTTTTTACACATAATAGGAATGATAGGTGTAACAAATAAAATGGGTGGCTACATCTATATTTGAAAAAACAAAATTTACCATACAAGCCTGGACCACCTTAATATGTACCTATTGTGTGTAATGAAAAAAATGGTATTTTTAAATTTTAGAATGTTATGTACTCGCAACATCACATTCGAAATTTTATTGTTCAGTAATTATAATGTTTTATTAAAATACTAGCTGACCCGATGAACTTCGTACCGCCTCAGAATCAATAACTGTTGAATTAAATTAAGTTTTTTTTCTTAGATAAAAATTGCACAATAAAGCAATTATCGATTCCCAAGTGTCCGTGTTTTGTTTTTGTCAGTATCAGAGATGGCGTTGTGTACGGATTTATATTTTTTGTGATTTTCTTACTTTTCCACTTACTTACGGGAATTTTTGAAAGGAAGCGGGTACGGATGCCGCCGCCCCGGGAACCATTTATTGGATAACCAACACCCCGGTCAGGTCACCCCAAGTGGTTCGCTACGTTTGGTGATTTAGCAGGGGTGCCCAGGTTCATGGGGTGACTTTTGTGCGGGTCTTGGCGGCGGTCCCACCTGCTGCCTGGTTGGCCGGATCGAGAGAGACTGGTTAAGGGAGGCCTTTTGACCTTTCCAGCCGGATTCTCTCGACCAATGGGTTGAAAGAGTTCGGCTGGAAAGGTCAAGGTAAAATCGATTCCGGTCAAGGCAATGGCTTCGCACCGCAGTTGGAGGGATGGATTCACTCCCGGATACACTGACCTCCAGATTATTATTTTTTTTCAGACCAGTATTAGTTTTTCTTTTTGACTATTACAGCTTAGACTGTAGGCGATCCTACATTTCCGCCACCTAACAAAGTATGTAGGGACATTGAAGGTCTAGATTCGTTTTAATAAATGTAGAGTCGTTCAAAAAAAAAAAATTAGATTCTTGCGAGAGCTCCGAAGGGGCGACCATAAGTCGCCTATACCGGGGCGGGACAGTGGTGGGTACTTCAATGACCTCCAGATTCCTACCCACCACTCATGCCTTTTTCCTTCCCTGAACTTCCTATCCTACCCTTCCTTAAAGAGACCCTCCACACAGCATCCCCTAAGATGACATAGGTCCTGAGTGGAGCTTACGTAAAAAAAGTGCGTTTCATTTCAGAGATTTATTATTATTGTATTTTTCCTTTGGAGGGGTGCAGAGACATACGTTCACCGTTTGTCTCATTTTCGACTATTGACATTTAGTGTGTAAGAAAGAGGTGCAGCATTATACAATGAAGAACAAAAGCAAAACAATCAGCGCATTGACATTTGACGTTTTTGAATTTTTGAATTTTTTACTTCAAAAATTGTAAAAAAAAATGCTACAGGTGAATCTGAAAAATCTGAATGTACCGGAACTGAATATATTAAACGCGAGATAGGGGAGAGGAAAGGTGGAAAAAGTGAAGGGGGAACGTGTAAGTGGAAGGGGTCATGGGAGGGGAAGGGGAGACGGAAAGGGAACGCGACGAATGGGAAAAGAGACGCAGGGAAAAACAATTTCTTTATTAAGTGGCTTAGCAAGTATGCCAGGAACTCGCTAGTGGCTTATAAATATGCAATTACGTAGAATAATCCATTATTAATATGATGCCCAATGGATTCAGTGTCCAGGCCTTGCTTTAGGTGGCTTAAGTGGAACAGGCATTATGTTTAGGTCAATAATCCGGATTAAACAATTAATAACTGAAATAAACAACACGAGTGGTCAGGTAACTGTGGATTACGTTACTATCACGATGACGTCACGGAATAATGGCTGGACCAGTTATTGTTAATACAATGTAGGTATTACGAAATATAAAGTTTTTATGTGGATCTAAGAAATTGTATATTTGCCGCCATGTAAAACTATTTTAAATATTTAATGGTTGCTGCAAAAAAAAACATAAAATTACGATGGGCATTGCCGGTTAAATTAACCAGAATTCTTCCTAGGGGATTTACAAGTGTCCGTACACCATACGCCATATGTTTGACGGCCTCCGTGGTTGAGGGGTAAGATCTTGACTAGCAATCCGAAGGTCGCAGGATCGAATCAGTGGCGGTTCGTGACTTTTGGGTGTGCTAGAGTGCTAATATCACCAAAAATGGCATTATTGATGTTTTCGAAGGCGAAAGAAAATGATTTTTTTTTGAAAATCGGTCTTTTGTATGAAGATTTTCAGGAAATCTGTATGGCACACGGCCAAACTGAAACTTCCTGAAATTTTTCATACAAAAAATGATTTAAAAGAAAAATCTTTTTTAGGTTACAACAACATCAATAGTGCCATTTTTTAAATATTAGCACTCTAGCTCACCCAAAAGCCACGAGTCGCCATTAGTTCGAATCCCGGCGTGCACAAGAAAATTTTATTTGATTGATTAGTGTTAGGTATTTCACAATTTATTAATTTAAAATTTTATGTAGTATGCTTGCGGCACGTTCCAGAGTGGAAGTCTTCCACGGCTAAAGCCACACAGAGTGTGGCTTTAGCCGTGTTTGCTGACTAGATATGTATTGCCAGGTACTTCCCCACCTCCCTCTTTCCCGTCTCCTTCCCTTCCCCACTACCTCTAGCCTCACAACGTACCCCGATCGGGGAAGCCATAGTCTGACTGGCTCCACACGGGAGGAGTTGAGACTCCTGTGCGGTATTCACAAAAAGAAGTAATATTATTTAAATTCCACAAACAATATCTCTTCTTGTCTTTCTTTTCAGAGTTAATATTAATATATCCAAGCACTATAGCTCATGATGGAAATGTCACTGCACCATGAAAATATTTTCGTTGACCTAAATACGCCTGGCATAAAAAAGCATTAAATTTTATGACGCCTGAGTTCATCATTGAAGAGTTTCGCTTGTCCGAAAATAGTTTTCAGTTTTGAGTTTGAGATGAACCGCTATGTGTAACATTCAAACCAAATAAAATCTTCCACTGCAGATTTTACCAGTAAGTGTTTAAGGGCTTAACTGAGGAGGTACAGGTTTGGCGAGCGCTTTCTTTTTATTGACAGCCAAATCTTGTCAAGGTCACGCCCCTTCCGATTTCGAATGTTTCAAGGACTGGTGCATCACCTTAATATAATTGTTGTCATTATCATGTTTTGTCGCCGGAGGCTTCAATTGGACACTAAAAATACACATTACCAACTTAATTTCTACAAAAGGTGTAAAAAGAGTGTAGGCAAAAACAAACGAATAAAGTGGCTTCATAAATATAAGTAAGTGCACTCTGTTTCGATTACAGGTAAGTGTATGCACTATTACATAACCAGTAGAGTAGCGGCAAACATCGGAAATTCATTACACTTGTTTATGAACAATATGAAAAGAATCTTCGATGAAGCACGTACAGTTGACACAATTAACTATGCAGTCGGTGGCGTCACCATTGTAGATTTTGGAAACTCAAGAAATAAAGGTATAGGGTGTATTTGGGTTTATTCGATATATGGTTTATTTATTTATTTTTATTTATTTATTTTATTTAAACGCCCATAGGGCTTTTACATAGAATGCAGTACATTTTTTTTAATTACAGTGTAAAGAATGGGTTTACAAAATACAATACACAATTCAAGTAACATAATATTTGTTAAAAACAAAATATAGGTTAGAAAAAATATAAGGGTTAAAAAAAAAAAAAAAAATTTAGGTTTCATAAAATATAAGCGTTAGCAAAATACAGGTAACATAAAATATAAGAAACAAAATATAGTCCATAAAATATAGTAGTTGACATAAAGTAGGTAATGTTTAAAATTGTTGTTCTCATTAGTTTATGGGATAGGTAGAAATAAATAGTTGGCACATATGGCGTTTGAAGTTTGCTAAGTTCAAATTATTGTCAAATACATCCAGATTGTTTAAGTATTTGTTACCAAGACTATGCAAACGTTGTATTGGAGAATGTAAATCATAGTTCGAATGAGATGTAATGTACGTATATAAAATGTCAATGTTTGTCTAGTTGTTCGTGTAGGTACATGTAGATTTATTAATTGCAGGAGTTCACAACTGTCGAATTTAGAGTTTAATAATTTTAATAAAAAAGTTAGGTCGTTTATTTTTCGTCGGTTTTCTAATGTTGGAATATTTAAAGTATTATTAACGACGGGTAATTTATATGCTCTAAAGGGATGTTAAGTTTAAAATTTACAAAACGTAGAAATTTTCTTTGAATTCTTTCAATAGTATGAATATGAATTTTGTAGAAGGGCGACCAGACTATGGAGTTATATTCTATTAGGCTTCTAACAAGGGATGTATACAGTAGTTATTTGATTTGTAACGATTCAAAGTTTTTAATTGTTCTTAATACAAATCCTAAAGTTTTCATACCCTTATTTGCAGTTTGTTGAATGTGAACCGTGAAGTCTAGTTTCTCATCCATTATTATGCCGAGATCTCGCATTTCCGATACTCTTTCTAAATTTATTTTATTTATTGAATAGTCGAAAAACAGTGATGTTTTTTTTCTGGAAAAGGTCAAAGTTTTGCATTTTTCTACATTTAAATATAGATTGTTTTGTGAGCACCAAATTTTTAGCATGTCTATATTTGATTGAAGAATTTCACAGTGATTAAGGATAGTTATCTCTTTATATAATTTAATGTCATCAGCGAAAAGCAATACTTTGACGTCTTTAAAGCAGTTGACTATGTCGTTTATAAAAATAAGAAAGAAAATTGGGCCAAGATGGTTTGTTCTACCTTTGGCCACCTGCAAAGGTAATGGTGTCAAGATGTAACGCTAGTCGATTAATAGACGTGCAGTGCCCGGATTTGCTTGAATTTTAAAATAATTTTTTTCGAAATCTTTTTGACGGAAAACGGCAATTTAAATGTTCCACAGCTGATGGGAATGACGTTGTTAGCTGAAAATAGTTCCATTAAACTAGAAATTCCAGACGGCAAAAATGGGTACATTTCATGACGGGTTTGCGATTTTTAGTACATTAAACAAGACACAAGACTAGCATTTAAAATCCCGCTCCGCAGGTTTTTGTTGCTGGCCCAACGGGCGGCTTTCGATTCGGCTTCGCCCAGTTTGAGTGTTGGTGCCCATTTTATAAATCCGATAGGAACTGGTTCCAAAAATAGTCGGTTCCACGGATCCACTGGGATCCAGTGACAGGCGACAGCTAGTCATCGGGACAAAGTAACCGCAACAGTACATGACGTCATTATAATATAAAGACGCGTGGTATTATTATTCACAACTGCCAGTTACAATAATATTATATTATCATCAATATGTCCATATCCGGAGAGATTTACGAAATTACAAATTCGAGTGGTAGTTACGCCTGCCAGGGGATGCTCCTGCCAGCTGTTAACGGAAGTGGCGCCATTTTTTGGCATTTATTTAATTTTGTTATATTACAAAAGTATCTTGGTATGCAAACTACACGCACGAAAACGGTTTTGGGTAACTTCAACCGTACAAACGTTAGCGTATTAATAATTAAGTCTGATGATATGTACGACATACAAAACAGATTTTCCGCTTTAAGTTATTTTTTTATTAGGTGTGAACGGAGGTGACGACACTTTTCAGCAGATTTGTTTAATTTTGACGGTTAAATAATAAATAAATTTTAATTAAGCTGACCAAAAATAAAATAAAATCGATTCTTACAGGACAACCAACAGCAGCCAAAGAAACCATATAAGATTTCTCGTTGAATTTATTTGTTTAAAAAGACAAAATAATATTCCGACCGAATTATTATAGTAAGTGTGTGGATTATTGCAACGAACGACCATCTGAGTCTCAAATTTATGAACGTATATTTCGCACTAATTTATTATTTATTGCAATATCTTTCTGAGCGGTAAACAGATTTATAATACGCTTATTGTTTTTAACAGAGGTTCCCAACCTTTTTGGGTCGATTGCCCGCATTACAGGTATATTTTTCTCCAATGCTTCACCCTAAAGAGGGATAAATAAATGATTTTTATTCATTTTTGATTCTTATCATTCGGAAAGTGTTTCTAAGAAAAAAAAAGAATCTTTTGAAATTTTATAAAAATTTGATTTGCATCAAACGTAGATCTCGACAAAAAACCACAAATTTTTAAATTAATTTATTATCTATGTAAAGTATGATTATAACCGATTTTTTGTGAAGCATATCTCCCTATGAAATACCTGTATTCAGTCAGATGTAGGAGGTACATAAATGCGTATAGACATACATAAATAATATATTGACACCAAAGATATTCAAATACAGAAGAGATATGCTATGGTGTCCGCGCAACTGTCGCCGGACTACGCGCTAATTAGCGTAGTTTTCATACAAAAGAATTTGTTCATTTCGTTGATTTTTTGAAAATGTGCATTAATATTGGTTAACAATATATTTTGTATAAGGAAAGAATTCGTTCATTTAGTTTAACGTTCGTTTGGTTTATTCGTTAATTATTTGTTCTTTTAGTTTATTTGTTAATTGGCAAACAATTTCGGCGACACCCGGAAGCGCAGACCCACATAGTAAAAACAGCAGATAGCACATCTACTTATATTTCAATATCTTTGATTGACACTAACGATAAATATACATTTACATAAATAATTTTTCGAAGAAATACGTAATGTATAATTTTTTTTTTTTTACATTAACTCCACATAGGAGGCTCTGAGGAAAATAATTTCCCTCAAGGCCTATGTCATCTGGGATGCTGTGTAGAGTGTCTTTTTGAGGAGAGGAAGGAATGAACATTAGTCTTGAAGAGACCCATGTTATAGGAAGGAGGAAACACAGAGGCCGGCAAATCATTCCACAGCCGAGCTGTTGAACACAAAAACGAGTCGATGAAACGACCCGTTCTCATGTGACAAATGTCAACCGTGTACAAATGTTGGGCACGCGTTTGGCGTGTTTCCCGACTATGCACCGGTGCCGAAGGGATGAGAATAATATTTCAAAGTATATAGTATATGTAGTGTTTATAATAACGTAATTGCACAAAGTATTCCCGTTGACCAAATCACTATCGCCTAAAATTATATTAAAATTATCTATCCAAGCACTTTTAACTCCACAAGTGACGTAAATCGTCCACTTTTGAGCGATGGCCAGGTTGGGAAACACTGATTTAAAAGATGCGGTTGATGAACTACGAAGTGATTTAATCAACCGGATAAAGATGGGAGTATAAAACGTGAAATTAATTGGACTGTATTGTACTTTTTCTTTTGTTATCTGCTATAAATAATACTTCATCCAATGTTGATCAACAGGTTTCTTTTAAATTCGTATCTGCGGAGGAATACGGTGGGACGCTGACGAAATCTTGATGCACGCTCAATTTTAATTTAATTTTTCAACAATCTCCTTCATGACGAATGTCTGTTCGGGGATGGTATGTGGAGATGGCCGACTCTTGAAATTAGAATTGTGTGAGGGAGGAAATACAAAAGCTGAAAAATCATTCCACAACCGTGTTGTTGCGTATATGAGTAAATCGTAAACGACCCATTCTTATTCGGGAAATGCTAACGTGTATAATTATTATTGTGTATTATTATTGGGTATTCCTCTTAGCTGATTATCAACGTCGAAGGGATTGATTTCGCTAGTTTTTGGAACACCTTCCATAGATCTACGTTTCCAATCTCCGTTCCGAAGGATGCAAACCATTTGTTCATGGGAATCCATCAAATGGATTGCCCGTTCTTGCACAGAGTCAGATATTTTCCTTATACATCTATCTATCTAGGTGCTACAGATCAAAGGTGGTCACCAAACTAAACAGCAGGGCGCAATTCCAATTTATTTACAACATTTTTTAGACAAAGTTACACAGTGTCGCATTTAATAGGAATACAAAATTTTTCTCCGCAATTAAAAGAAAATGAAAAAAAAGTAAATTCTGCAAAATAAAGCAAAGCGCAATATATTTTTTTTTTACAGTGAATACCGCACAAGAATCTCAACTGCTCCCGTCTGGAGCCAGTGAGACTATGGCATCCCCAATTGGGGTATGTTGTGAGGCTGAAGGTAGTGGGGAGGGGAAGGAGGTGGGGAAGAGGAAGGTTGGGAAGTACCTGGCTATTCAGATCTGGTCACTAAACACGGCTAAAGCCATTTTCAAGCAACGTTTCAATTCTGAATGGTGGTCTTACACCAGGGCGATACTGATAGTATCTTCCACTCTGGAACATGCCGCAAATATACTACATATTATTTTAAATGAATTAATTGTGAAATAACACAAATTAACCAAATAAAATTTATTTGCGCATGCCGGGTTCGAACCCGCGACCTCCGGATTGTGAGTCAAGAGTCTTACCCACTGGACCTTCGTAGTCCAGTGGGTAAGACTCTTGACTCACAATAAGAGACATGTTAAAGGAGCTATACCAAGCTATACTCACGGATAAGAGACACGTTAAAGGATCCAAATTTTGTGATGAAGCAAACTATAAATTTCAATAATTTTAAATTTAAATAAAAAAAACGTATGTAAATATATATATTACATACATAAAATTAACATTCTGATGATATCTAAGAAATTGGACATAAAAATAAATTACAATCACGAGATACGCATGGGATGGGATGGGCATGGGATGAAAAATGCAAAGAAAATCAGATTGTTAACTGGAAAGAAATCAAGCACCCACAATTTTTTAACGTACCAGCCACTAGCCAGTCCAACTTTATAACAAAATCCCCAAAGAAATTACTGATATTGAAAGTATTGAAAAAGGACTTAAAAAAGTAGGTATGTCTATCACAAATGCATTCTACAAGCGTTTGTTTTTTTTAGCTCACCCATGACGGTTTTAGACTAACTTAAGCTTAGTAAATAAATAAATAAAGATATTTTTTTCGTAAACTTTAAGCTCAAAATATAGAAGACTTGAACCTACTTACATTATCAGTGAGGGCGACTCAGCTGAAAATGATCAATCATTATTAAATAAAGATTAAAAGATTAATTAAATGCAAGCCTTTATTCACTTTGATACCCCACTGCAAAGGTACCTCTGCGTAGATGAATTTTCATTCTAGAATGACGTTGCATTACACGAGCTTTTATAAGCCGTACATTTTTTAATGTTCATTTTATATAATTAGCATTATCAAATATTTTAACTGTATTTTAGCCTACGCAATGATAAAATTTCATACAAATGATAAAACGTTTTTTATTACTATTCCATGCGAGTTTACGCATGATTTAATTTTAGAGAGGTGGTAATTCCGTTGATAATGGAATGTCTACGTTCATGTTTGTATAGATGCATAATTATAATGCATTTAAGAGCACAAGTACTCGTAAAAGTTGCGGAATAAAATAGTTTTTAAATACTCGGCATGGAGGTACCTACCACAATCAATAATCATTTAACAGATACGTACAGTTTGGCAATTAAGTGTAGAAAATAAATGATGGCGCTGCGATCGTTTTCTAGTTTTAAATGGCAACACCAAGATGGCTCACAAGACAAAGAATGTATGTTTCAAAAAAACACTTCTGGCAAAATGCATATTTCACAGCGTATTTGTATTTTCAAAAAAATTGCACAAAAAACTGTAATTTAATAGAAGCAAGATAAAACAAAACAAGTTTTAAGTGGGCGTTTATTTCGATATAAAACGTAGGTACTTAAAAATTTAAGTCTGTTAATTCAACACCCGACATGTAATTATTGTCTTTGTCCTCGTGTGATTCTTCTTCTTCCGTATCTTCATCTTCATCTAAACGCAGTTCATCGATATCATCATATATAGTACTGCCTCGTTCATAATATTCTGCCTCAATTTTCATCACGTGTTTGCAACAATTTTTCCAATCATCAGCACTTATGCTATTACATATTATTATTATTATGCCCATTTTCCGTTTTCCCAGTGTTTCAAAATTTCCATATGCCTTTTCCCCTTCCTTGACGATTCGTCAAGTACCGTTGTTTCAGATTTACCTGTGTGTGAAAAACATCATTAAAATTATTATTATAGAAGGTAGTTTTAAAAACACACACTAGATAATATTCACTTAGAAAGAAAGAAAGAGAAAACGAGAAAAAAGTAACTTTTCTACGAGTTTAAAGAAGTTGCATATTATTATTTTTTTATTGAGTTATTCCCTTTTTCCTGTGGCCGCATATTAACTGTCAAATCGAAATGTCAAATTCGAATTTTTTAACATAACCTCAAATCAGATTGTAATGGTTATTATCGCTCGAAAATTGGCATAAATCTTGTAATACTAATGAAATTTATTAAACAAACTATACTACGTACCAGTCATTTCTGCAGTTCGTTTGTAAACATCTTCTAAATCAGGTAGCAGCTTCTTCGCGTGACACTCGGCTAGGCAGCGTTGAAAAACGCAGAATATAACCCCTCTTGCATCACTATGTAATGGTTTATTAATTTTAATTAAATTCAGGCAAACAATGAATAAAAATATTATCAAATCAGCGATCTTCTATTCAGATTTAAGACAATAAATCAACCGTAACATGACAGCCATAGGAAACGTCATATAATTCGGTGCTGCCATAGTAATGAACATGTTTAGTTCCAATATATTTAATTTCTACACTTTCTCGCCAAACTATACGCGTAGATCAAAATACGGTGGTGGTTGCAAATTATCACCATCATCATGTGGTTTCTTCATTATCAATATAATTAGGAGTTGAGCTTTTTCAATACATATTTCATCGCTGTCCATTTGAAGTTTGTATTCCTTTAGTGCATTCTAAACCCATCAAAAAGCCATTTTCTTTTTGGTTTACAATTTGCTCTTCTTCCTAAATCATTTTCTTTGAATAGGAGCCTGGACAGTTTGCTCGTTGTGGGTCTTGAATTATGTGACCAAAAATAGTTTTCTTGTAAGATTTATTTGTAACCGGTTTTGCTCTTGTCTCGTTTAACCACTACAGTGTTCAAAATGTTTCCATTTGGTTTTTAGCACACACCGAAAAATTTGTTATTTACTTTTCAATTTTTTAACATTTTTTATTATTTATTTAACTATGTACAGTATTGTACACAGATATATCAGGAGTGTTTACAAAACAAAACAGAAAAGGCGTAGTATTAATTATATTATAGTGCTTACCATAGAATACTCACTTTGATTTTATACTCGTAACTCTTTTAAATAAAATTCTTTTATACTATATTCTATTCTATAAATAATATTATTTTATGTATATATTTTCTTAATACTCTCACACATTCTTTATATTGCATATGTTAATTTACTGTATAAAAAATCGACCACCACAACAAGGGCATGTGCCTAGCATGGTGGTCGAAAAATCTCCAACTTTTGTAAGAAAAATAAATTTTTCAATGAATAAAGAAAACTAATAAAAAAATATATTAATAAAATTATTTCGTATGTTTTACTTATATTGTAAACTAGCGATTTCCCGGCATGCGTTGCAATGCCACTTAATAAAGAAATTGTTTAACCCTGCGTGTCCTTTCCCATTCGTCCCGTGAACCTTCCGCCGCCACTTCTCCTCCCAAGTCCCTTTTCCCTCACGCATTCCCTCTCTACCTTCCCCGTGTTCGCTCTCCCTTCTCAAGCTCCCCCCGTCCCGCCAACGCCCCTCCCGCGTTCCGTATATTCAGTTCCATTCACTTTTCAAACAGCTCGCGCACCACCTATTCATCATCATCATCTGTGGCTCTACAACCCAGGTCGAGTCTTGGCCTCCAGCAGAGCCTGCCTCCATGACTGTCGGAGTTGTGCTGCGTTGCGCCAGTTTCGGATGCCGATGGTGCTTGCATCCTTCACCACTCCATCCAGCTATCGAAGCTTTGGTCTTCCAACTCTTCTCCGACCCCCAGGTGCACCATCCATAATTCGCTTTGGAATATCTCCTTCGCTCATTCTCTGGATATGTCCAGCCCACCTGAGTCTTCCAGTTTTGATTTCCTTGGAGATATTAGGGTCCTCGTAAAGATCGTATAGCTCCTGGTTGTATCTGATACGCCATTCTCCATTATCACAGACTGGGCCGTAAATCCTTCGCAGCACCTTCCTTTCAAAACTTTCTAGGGCTCCTTCATCACCCTTACTGATTGTCCAGCATTCCGAACCATACATAAGAACAGGTCGTATAAGGGTCTTGTAAAGCAGGACTTTAGTTCTTATGGTAAGGTGGCGAGATTTCATATGCTTCTGTAGCCCAAAGTAGTATCGATTTGCAGCTACTATTCTTCTTTTGATTTCGCTGGATACATTGTTGTCATTTGTCACCATAGTACCGAGATATACAAACTCGTTGACAGTTTCAAATGTATAATTATCTATCTGTATACTTGGTGGTTTCTGGCGTCCATGTACGGGCATATATTTTGTCTTCCCCTCGTTGATGACCAATCCCATGTTCCTTGCCGACGTAGCTAAGCTTTTAAACGCCGATTTTAGTTCATATTCTGAGCGTGCGCACCACCTATTACAATTTTTTAATTCATATTTTAATTTTTCATATATTACAAATATTCATTTTTGTAGATATATTATAAGAACAATCAATCAAATTTGGTACCTAACGCAGGTAGGTACTTATTTAAAATGCCTATAATTCTTACTTACTTAGACAATTTTTTAATTCATATTTTAATTTTTCATATATTACAAATATTCATTTTTGTAGATATATTATAAGAACAATCAATCAAATTTGGTACCTAACGCAGGTAGGTACTTATTTAAAATGCCTATAATTCTTACTTACTTAGTACTTCAAGTTAATTAATTAATTTAAAGAGTTTATTCGAAAATTAAATTTTGATTAAACAATCGATGGTTTGCAAAATGTCATTCTCAAATTGTTATATTTTTGAAGTTCCGCAAGAGTTTTTGTAATGATTAAAACACTTTTCAGATGTATTGTCATGTGGTTGTAATAATCCAGAAACCTTCGCGGGGAAATGAGAGTATTTTGAAAGTTTCAAACATTTCCCATACAGCAATACATATACATATTTATAAATAAGTACATTTTGATTTTTATATGTATAGATTTATCAATGTAATCAAAATAAACTTTGGCAGGCCGGAATTTGGCAGATATGCTCGCGGGCCGGTGTTGAAATAGATCAACAAATCCATATTTAAAAAGTTATGTTTTCCGTCGATGTCGATAAATTATGTCCTCCAAGCGTGATTGTATAAGATCTCACTGAATTAGTAAAATAATTCAAAGTTTTATCTCCGTCAGTACAATATTTATATTCGTAATCAATAGTTTTCCATGAGTTAGAACGCTATCGCAGTAAAAGACAAAGCGGCGTCCATTGTCCGAACGTCCGCATCTACCTCGGTCTGAGGCCGCATTTTCTAGAGGCCGTTGCTTCAGTGTTTGAATGGAGTTACCCCCATGCAAATCTGCAACTTGGCAACAAATGACAGTCAATAAATAATAGGCAATTCCTGTGATACACCCACGGCTTCCCGGGATAGAGGGATTGAGGCAATTGTAAGGAGCGTTCAATTATTTTTACGTCAGCCGTGTCACGTTTGGTTGCCGCCAGTCCTCCCGAGTAGCTGGTTCCCGAGTTCCCGAGGGGGCCAAGGGGGCAGCGGGCAGCCGGCAGTGGTTAAGCGCCGAGGAGGTGATTCATGGGAATATTATTAATTTTATTTCTAATAATGTTTTGCATACCTTCATAGTAGATAGTTGGGTCTTTTGTTCGTGCTAGAGGGCCTACATGAAAAAGGTTTCACGACTTTTCATTCCGCGACAAAATATCTTCCGACAAAATATCATATGGATAAAACATCCCCCAATAAAATATCTAATAAAATCTCACCTAACCTAACCTAACAAAAAATGGGACAAAAATAAAAAAGACATCGTGTAAAGACAATAAATTATTGTATCTCTATACTTTTGAATGTAGCTATAACTTTGTGGTTATTCATTATAGATAAATTAAATAAACAAGTAAATTAAATAAAACCAAGTTCAATTGATAACATCTAAAAAACTTAACAAAATTTCAAAAATTAAATATCTATGCAATTCTAATAATAATAATGATAAAGAATGGCGTAAAATTTCAGTTCAATGTTGCAAAAATCTCCCTTCTAATATTAAACCAGCTTTTTATATAAGAAATAATATCGGTAATTTTTTGAGGAATGCTAAAGATAAAGACCATAAATTGACTAATTCGGAATATATAAACTCAAATGTAATGACTGTCCCTCATTTTATATTGGAAAAACAACTCGTAATTTTGAAGTCAGAATCAAAGAACATTATTTAAGGTGTCTTAATAATAATATGTTTCGGAGTTCGCTAACTTTATCATTGAAAATAACCATAGTTTTGAAAAAAAAATACGAGTATAAATATTCTTCATATCAAACATAAAGGAAAACGCTTAGATAACTTAGAAGCCTTGGAAATAAAAAAATTCCTTAAAAGTAATGAATCTATTATCAACAAAAAAAAAAAAATCTTACAGCCCAATCATGGATATGTTCCCCTACCAACCCACTCTTCATTAATGCCTAGCAACGGCCCTACCACAATCCTTAGGAATAATACATTGTTCTCACCCACTATTTTGTAATTGTCAAATCAGTATACGTTTGCCCTGAAGAAGGAACGGTCGTTCCGAAACCGGTCGGCTTTAAACAAATATACAAGTGGTTCAAACAAAGCAACATTGTTTCATTTATTGTTATCTCTATTATTTTGGTTCCATTTCATTATTTTTTAAAAATAACTAATATTAAATAAAACACTGTTAAAAATGGGTTTTAACCAAAGATATTGAAATTGGTTTTAACAGTGTTTTATTTTTTTCGTACTATTTTTGTATAAAGAATTTAAATTATTAAATTCAATAATTTAAATCGTTCAACCACTTCACGGTATATATGTAAGTAAGTGGTAAACGAAAAAAAAGCTCTCCTAACTTCCACAAAGATCGTCTGTGCCGCTTCTAAACTATATATGCCTGTTGTAGATCTGAATCTGAACCTATCGAAGTGAGATTAGTTTCGGAATCGCCTCCCTAACGCCGGGCGAGATAGGATGGCTGGTTGGTACTGTTGGCAGGCTAACTTGGGCACAATGCAGAATGTTTTGCATACATTCCTCTTCCCCTTTCCCCTCTCGTTTTTCATCTGGCGCGGTGGTATCGGCGCTCACCGCCACAACGACTGTCGATGATTAATCTCCGGTTCCTCTCATTGTATCTGACGTCCTTCCAGGAATAGGCAATAAGCAGGGAACCAACAGGATGGCAATGAGACTTTTTTTCTCTCAAGGAGTCAGCATTTTCTGATACTTAGAAAATAGACAATAATATGCAGAAATTAACTTCGGCAGATCTTATGCTTTGCGAAAATATTTATTTTACAGTCAAATACGAAGAAAATTAACTTATTATATGGATACGTTTTAAGATTTTCACGGCCAAAAGCAATTTCGTTATTTGTTTTTGGGGTATTATGCCCTGTTGCGCTACCTACTTCTTTAGCCAACGTTTCGGACATATCTACGTTGGCTAAAGAAGGAGGTAGCGCAACACGGCATAACACCCCAAAAACAAATAACGAAAAAGAAACTTCTTATAAGTATATACGGGCTACATGAGAAAAATGTTAAAGATAATTAAAGTTTGCATACATGGTACAATGAAAATAGTTTTTTTTTTAAATTAATGAAGACAATATAAGCGAAAAATCGGAAAAAGGATTGGTCACATCTGGGACACGAACCCACGACCTACGGCTTTCCAGACCGCAACTCTACCATCCGTGCTAATGTGTTCCTCTCCGATTCGGTCATTTTTAACTGTATCATACTGTATACGCATATTTTTATTGGCTGCTTTTATGTTTGATTGCAAGATTCAACCAGAACTGATGCTGCCTAGATAGTGTCTTGGATAAATTTATAATTTTTTTTTTTTAATTTGGGTCATATATTTATTTTTCTGGATGAATATTTATTATTATTATTTTTTTACATTAGCTCCACTCAGGAGGCCTTGAGGAAAATAATTTCCCTCAGGGCCTATGTCGTCTTAGAGAATACTATGTGGAGGGTTTTTTTTAAGGAAAAGAGGAAGTTCTGAAATAGGTATGATAGGTGGGTAGGAATCTAGGGGTCAGTGTGTCCAGAAGTGACGTATGAATCCATCACTTCAACTGCGGTGCAAGGCGATGGGTCAAGGGATTCTGACTGGAGAGGGTAAAAGACCTCCTCAACCAGTCTCTGACGATCCGGCCCGCCACGCAGCAGGTGGGCAGACAGATGGCCGCCAAGACCTTGACAAACCTCACCCCATGAACCCGGGCACTCCTGCTAAGTTACCAAACGTAGCGAACCACTTGTGGTGACCTATGGCAGAGATGTTGGTTATCCAATAAATGGTTCCCGGGGCGGCGTACCCATACCCGCCTCTCTAAATTAGCACTACCAGTTGTACAAATGGGAAATTGGTTAATCTTTAGCACATTTAGAGTAGGTAGATTTCGTGGTATAGCTTTTTGATTTCAGTTTTCAAGTACATCAAGTCCGGAGTGTAATTTTTAACTAAACTTTGAAAAAAAAGGTCTCAAGGGGTTAATATCAGATGTAGAACTCTATCTAAAAGCTTTTTTAAGCCCTTTAAGTGCCGAAATAAAAAAAAAAATACTATATAAACTCGATAAGTTGTTGGCAGGAAAAATGCTTGTACTACGAGTTTCCAGACACCATGTATAATATTTTTATTTATTTATTTATTGTTTCTTTACACTGTAGGTAAAAATGTTTACAATACAATTTGTTACCTCACTAGGACAAGCCTGTATTGAGGTTAACAATAATTATACAAGTTAACAAAGTAACACAAAATTATACAGATTTTGAAAGAACAATATTGTTGTATTTCTTACAGATTGAGATTATGGGTACCTACACTCTACACCTACTAAACTGATGGCGCTAGGTAGTACATTAATGTAGACTTTTAGGGTGACCATAGTTTTGAGATCTGATTTAAAATAAAACATATATTAACTTGCACTTTTCATTTAATATGATATTATTATTGGTTCTGTCACATCTTGGTATGATGGTTAAACGTCTCACATGAAGTATTTTTTGATAAAAACGGAAATTATGGGAGTATGATTTCAATAATATTATGGAATTCGGAGAGCAATAAAAAAACATGAAAAGTAGACTGAATGCTGTAGAAATGAGATCTCTAAGGCAGTGGTTCTTAACCTGGATTCGATCGAACCCCAGGGGTTCGGTGAGTCAATCTCGCGGGTTCGATGGAGGTCAAGACACACCCCCGACTCAATTGATTTGCAGTAAATATTCATCATTATGTTTTTGTTTTTATGTGAAAATCATGTTTTAATGGTTTAGTTCTTTGTTCTTTAATGGTTTTGTTAATTTTGTGCACCTATGTATAAATGATTTGAATTTGAAAAACTTATATTTTATTTTTCAAATTAAGAAGGGTTCGGTGAATGCGCACGAGAAACTGGAGGGGGTCATTGTCATTACCTCCAACAAGGTTAAGAACCACTGCTCCAAGGCTTATGTGAGGTAAAACTGTGTATAACGGTGTTAAAAATGTAGAGATACTGAAAAAATGCAAGGCTATTTGATGTAAGCTTACCAGTCAAGGCGATCCAATAGACCAGGAAAAAATCGAAATCGGAATTCACGCCCTTTTTGGGAGGAGTTTAAAAATACTTGAGAAAAAGTTTTTGGAAAGGTTGGAAAAGGTATTTGAGAAGTTTTTATTACAGGTTGATTTCGTAAAGGCCTTTTAAAAAATATTAATTCCTTTTTTACACATTATTTATTGTAATAAAACTGAAATTTAAAATTAATTTCACGAAACTAAGCGACGCGGAGTCACACGTCTACTTCCCGCTCCGGCCGGGGCATGACTGCTACGAAATAGGTGTGCCCAGTGCATGGTTCTTGTGCCCATGCCATGAGGATCACTTCAAGAATCCTAGTTCGTAGAGTGCGGGCCGTATTGATTGATGTCAAAAAATAACAACGAGAAAATGCATATTTTATTTTATTTTGTGAAGTTCGGGCGAAAATATCAATTTTTTTGCGATTATTGTAAAAGAAACTAAATTTTAGAGGTTTATAAGTAGTAGAGTTTGCACTTGACAGTTTTTTTAGAGATCTAATATTTAATGTTTTTCTAGGCTTATTAAAAGACTTATTAAAAAAATTACCGATGTATTTAAGGGGCAAGATATGTTCTACATACATACAGTATTTAATTGAAGCATCTATAATACTTCTAAGCGATCAAAATTTCAAAACAAAAACATATGATTTTGTACGATTTTGATTTTTAGTATGGCTTCCTCGACTAAGAAACTAATGCAAAGTTAATTTATGGCGCGGAATATAATAGTAGAAGAAGTCGGGGACGCCCGAAGAAAACTTTTGTTGACACGATCGAGTGAATAAAATACTGAGTCGAGTATGTCAACATATGAATGAGAATGAAGCATGAAGTGTATGCC
This sequence comes from Limnephilus marmoratus, assembly GCA_917880885.1. NCBI lineage: Eukaryota > Metazoa > Arthropoda > Insecta > Trichoptera > Limnephilidae > Limnephilus > Limnephilus marmoratus. Next base: position 16,674,274 of record OU862910.1, on the reverse strand, counting down.
AGATAAAGTTGAGCGGCGGTCTAATTTCTCTGCCTACCCCTGCGGGAAAGCCATAATAATGATTAATTAGTTTTTCCATAAATAAAGTAAATAAAAATGTAACAAGTAATAACTTATTTAATAACCTTGAGGAATAAGTTGGATATATTTTCAATTATGTTAATAACTAACTGAAGAACCCGGCGTTGCTTGGGCTTTACACAGAATTTTTGAAATCAGATGTAGACAATAGTTTTTCTCTTATTTTAAAGTCAAGTTTTCAAAATTTCATCCAGTATCAAAATTCTGTTTTTTAAGGGATGGGAAAACGGGATGGGGTTGGCTTTTCGAAATCACCGTTACCTTCCCCTTGTTTTGAAGGTAAAATGTGCAAAATTTCACCAATCTCTGAATAATACTAAATATTTGTATACAAAGCCACGCCGCCCGCCACACACACTCTTCTTTATTGAATGGCTAATATAGATTTATTACATACTCATCTATCTTCTCATAAAGGGTGAATCGTAAACTAAACACTAAAAGCTGTATAAACGCTATAAACTAATTTAAAAGGGAAGCTATACTTAGAAATGGTTTATAACAGATTCTACTTTCCTCTCATCTCTTCATATTCCAGATCACCGCCATTTCCCATTATATATTTTCTCCAATTCCCATAACTTCTCCCTGATTAGCGAATAAATTCTTTCCCAGACAACTCAAAGTGTACATTCAGGTATTTGAATCAATTACAATCAGTATTTATTTCAATGGCCAGTTTATTTAATATGTTTGTCGCAATTATATTTCTTATAACGAAATTGCTTCCCAGCTCAATAAAATGCTAGGTTGGCTCGCAGTGTGTTTACTTATTACCAGAGAATTGCAAAAAACTTCAAAACGATGCTCACAAACAACATTGTTAATATTCCGAAGAAAATTGGTAATAGCCCAAATAAACAACGCGCACAGGTTTCTTATAATGTTATTTTATTGCTAATGAAGATTTGGCATGTAAGATTCTATGATAGATTGAGCTATGAGTTAGGTGATGGTACATATTCCAATCGAGGTGCATTTTGAGATATCTGCTTAGTTCTGGAGGGCGCCACGTGAGGCGGGAAGTGGGAGGTGGGGGAGGTGGGAGGAGGTGCCCGCGGGAGGTTCGGGAGAGGGTATAAAAGGAACAGCGCATGTGCCAGGCCGCGTGTACTCTGACAAACGCCGCGCGCGCTGCACGAACGAACCGTCGCCGGTACTTTTGAATCAATCTCAACCTCTTCAAAGAGTTTGTCTTCGCTGTTAACTCCTCGCAAGTTCGGAAGCCGATACAAGATGAGAGCCGCCCTGCTGTCGTGTGTGGTGCTCGCCCTGGCCGCCGCAGTTGCAGGTTAGTCCACCGTCCTGTCCTATACTAGTTCATATGCCTTGTACCCTGTACCATCCACCTGCTTCCCCGTCATTACAGTCACTATTACCTCACGGAGCGATAACCTGAACTAGGGCTAATTGCGCCGGCTCGACGGTTTGCTCTCAACATACACACATACCTGGATTACATAATATATCTTCTTTACCCTGACCAGGTATTTAATTGTTCAAGATACCGATCTCGCTCATACCTCATACCTGTGCAATGCGTTGCAATCCAATGCAATGCAAAATGCAGTTAAACACTTGTAGATTCCTACAAGTGCGCAGTCATGAAACCTAATTTATTCAGCTGCCGAAATAATTGTTTACAAATGTTACGAAATTGACACCAAACTTTTGAATGTCAATAAGCACAAAATGCAATGGGCGACTTATTTGAAATTTCTTTTCAAACAATGCCTAACGGTTGTAATTTTAAAAAAGTGTTTATTCAAGTGACTGACTAGAGCTAGATGAATACCCGCTGCATACCGTCCCTCATTGTGCACGAGCGTGTACAAGTGGTATATGTGATTGCCTAAAATGTAACGAGGTGAATGGCACTTGAAAAGATTCCTCGGTAATATCTTCTCCAAATAACTTCGTGTGATTTTCTTTCGACTCGCACCGAGCACGAGTACTTTGTACGTCACAATACTTGCACTTGGAAATGCGATATATTTAGATTCGTTTTCCTAACATATCCACAGAGTATTATTTTTAGTTATATATTTAATGTTTTTGATGACGCACGTAGGTGGTAAAATATATTTTAAGAACTTAGTACATACACATTGGAAAATCATTGGTTTCTTGTTGGATTCATATTGGTTTCTAAATAAATCAAGATGTTCAAGTTTTTTGAAAGTGTCATAATTAAACGATTATTAACATAATATCTTATAAAAGGTCAAATAACAAATCTAAAAATGTGCGGAATTGCTTAAATTGTAGATATTATGTGGAAAAGTTGCAAAGATGTGCAAGTTCTAAGAATAAAGAAATAAAATATTTACAAGAATTGTACTTGAAGAAATGTGTCAATCAACTGAAAATTAGTTTTCACTGTTCATTGAATTTTTTTTTTCGTCTCTACTTGATACCTGTGAATACACAATACAACGTTAAAAAAAATAATAAAGCCTCCATGAATTGCACACCCCTGGGTAGTGTAAATTACGATCTACTAGGTACTACCTACATTCCTACAATAAGAGCCCGCAACCCGAATTTCTACCGATTTTTTACATATCTCCCTTAAACATTCGAAATTTTAAAGCTTTAAAAAATTTTAAAAAAATATATCTTATTTTTGAAGATAACGTCTAGATGCTGCCTGCGCCGAAACGCAAATTATATGAAATTCCGTCGATAGAAAAAAATCGCAAAGTATGCTCCAAAAATTATTAAAAACAAGTCTGTTTCTATTATCTTATAAATTATATTTGTGATAAATTCACAATGTTTCTTTAAATGATACTTAAGATGCTCCCCGCGAGATTTTTGCTCTATTTTAAATGAGTCGTGTTTTATTAAACATTTTCGCAATTTTCGCATCGATTTTGCCGCTGTAAATGTTAGCGCTCTCCTCTAACATTCGTAATTTCTAATTTCGTATCTCTCCATCTTCTTCTTTTCGAGTCCGGTTGCGGAGCCTTAATGCTTTACTGATTAAGGACAAAACATCGTTCTACATTGCTAGAGAAAAATATTTGTTTATTCATATTACAAAAAATATTTGTTATTTCGTAAATACACTGAGCATATAAAATTTTTGTTGATTGTATTGATTTTTTTATATTATACTTTATTCGAAGTATTACACTCTCTGTGGATGGCAAGCCTTTCTGGGAAGAGCCAAGATCCAAAGTTTAATAAATAACTTTCATCGTTGCTGGTCATGAATAATTTCATCCAAGACATATTTGACTGAGAGTAGCGCGATCGTGTTTTAACTCAACCATTTGGCATTTAATCTGTGCGTAGATTTGTGCGGTTCCGCTTTCAAGATGGTGGCCTTTTTAACCTATCATGCGCCACAGCAGCCGAAAGGCATAATAACAAAAATCATTTCTCTGAACATATGTAGTAAGCAGCTACTCTGGGGAAAATTCTTTTGGTAATTAATTTTATATACTATAATCACTTTTTCTGGTAAGTGGGAACAATTTAGAAAAAAATAATTTTGCTCATAATTTAAAAAAATAATGTTAGCTCATACGGGCCTTTTTCGAAAAAAAAAACTCGCCGGGACGCTTTCGAAATTTCGAACGCTTGAAATAAAACATTGTCACTTGTATCGCAGTTAATTCAAATCTCCCAGTGAAACATGGACTTCAAGCTACGTCACGAATTTTTAACCAATCACCGCTCTACCCCCTCGACGAGCTAACCTTGTAAAATGCATTTTCTACGAATCTTGGCTTCCCACGGCGAAAATTTTGCATTACCCGACGGGTTAATGGTTCATTAAAGATTATTTTTTTCCAATGTTAAATCGTCGTGTCTATAAATTAAGTATAGTCTGTCAATAAAGAGTAGAAAATATAAAAACTTGAACTACTAAATTTGTAGACTGGCAACACCAATTTAACTGTCAAATATTTTTTTGAAGTGCAATGACACTGAATGTATAGAACACAGTAAACCACATTTTAAAAAACATTTTTTCTTCATGACGTAAAATTGATTAAAAGGTGATTTATAAAGCGATTTGCTTTAATTTAATTTAACATAAATTTGAATTTAACAATAGATAGAAAGGAAGAATCACTAATGGTGAGTTTAGTTACACTACTTTTAGATCTGAATGAGTTAAATATATTCAGATCTAAAATTAGAGACATGATCTAAAGTCCAGGCAGTGCTAGGTACTTTATCTAGTATTAAATAAATGTGAGCAATTTCTAAACTGTGCTTTATATTTTATTACATTATAGTTATTCATCATTATGTTAACACAAAATTGCAAAGGTATAATAATAATATACCTATACGCAATTCTAATTTTGAGATCGGCGGGTATCTATACTGCAATGAAAAAATATTTATTCCACTATTATGCCTTTTTATTTTTTTTATAAAAATGTAGGTTACACAGCTTTACTTTAACACCATGAGTTATGTGTTTAGTATTGCCATTTGAACAACTATTTTCTACTCTTATTTGACAAACTGTAGGTAGGTATTTAAGTACCTACTTACAAATCTTATGATTTCCGAGGAAATTTTGGTTTTGATATATAATGAGAGAAAATCAAGAAAAAAATCTTTTTTGTTTACGAGAACTGTTTTTAAAAGAACTATTAGTTAAATTTTTGCTACGTCGCCGGTAGGTCCGCTGTCCACCATGAGCAGGGTTGCAGAGATAGCGAGGAGGTGTTTGTTAGTCACCGTCATCCGGCGTGAGAAGCGATGTCCCCTGCATCGCTAATGGCGCTACGACATCTTCCTTCCGCGCCCGGATGGGGCACCCACGCAACCGTCGCGCGCCGAATACAAATCACCGCCCGTTTATTATTATAATCAGACATCCTTAGATTGGAGATATTTTTAAATGAACGCTGCGAAAATTTGAATGATTCTCTCTTCTACCAAAAAGTCTTTTTGTTTGCGTTATGAGATGCCCGTAAAGATGTCGGTGTTCCCTTTCAACGTACCTAATAATATAGGCGGTTCCATGACAGTTGGTCCCCCGACAAACTCGTTTTTAATTTAGATTTTTAAAAATTTATTATTTACAGTTGAGTAATCTTCAATAGAGTAAAAGTCATATTTATGTAATACATAATTTTTTTTTCGTTATTGAAACTTTTCTTGAAATGACTTTAGCCATGTTTGGTGACCAGATCTGAATAGCCAAATATTACCCCATATTCCTTTTCACCATCTCCACCCCCTCCCCTCTACCTTCAGCCTCATAACGTACTCCAATTGGGGATGCCATAGTCTACTGGATCCAGACGGGATCAGTAGGGACTCTTGTTCGATTCACACAAAAATTCTTAAAAATTAAAATTAAATTGTTAAAAATTAAATTCATAAGCCATTTCCCTATATTAGATTATAAGTTTTGCACTATGATTTAAATTATTAGAAATATTCAAATAACTATTATATTATTACTAGCTGGTTCCCGGCATGCGTTGCAATGCCATTTTCAAAGAAATACATTGTTTCTCCCTGAATCACCTTTCCCATGCGTCCCCGTTCCCCTCCCGCACCCCCTTCTTAGCTAGCTTTGGGGAGCAGTTTTTCTTCCAATCTAGACCCCCCCCTTGGTGAGATAAATTTGGGCCACTTCGTATATTCTTTTCATTAGACGTAAGATTTTGTTGAACCCCCCCCCCCCCTCCTTTTGACCTCACATAATAATTAATGTCTGGCCCCTTCATACATTATAGCCTTTATGTTATTCTGATGAATGAGCTATATTATTGTAAAGTTTCATTAAAATCCATTCAGTAGTTTTTGCGTGAAAGAGTAACAAACACACATGTGTATGTGTATCCATTCAAACTTTCGAGTTTATCATATTAGTAAGATTATGTCATCTAAAATTATGTAAAAGCCCGAAAGGGCGAATATAAAAAATAAATAACGAACATTTTTTCGGCAACATTTTTAAACTTAAATTCGCAAGGTGCAAGTTTTATAACTTCAAATGAGTTTATCATTAGGAGATTTAAAAAAAAAATTGCCAGTGTCTTCAACATTGGAAAGATCGCCAGGGAAAAAAGCAACACACGTCATGCTTAGAGAGTTACTTGCTTTAAGATAAAGTCATAGTTTTGCTTTCATTTGTAACACGACGTGAGAAGAAAGTAATTGAAATTTAAATATGTATAATAAAATCATCGTGCATGCATTTAGTCATGGTAGGATTCATTTAGAAAGGAGATTCAATAAAAAGTCGTACAAATTGCATGATAACAAAAAATCATCAAATGATGCATTATGTTACCAACACGAAAGTCTTTGTTATCATCACTAAGCATCGAACTTGGTGTCCATCTTCATTGTTTTGAATATTGAACATGCACTTGAAACGCTTTTTTTTTCAAGGCAACGCGACGTATGTAAAATGGATTCATGCATATCGAGTTATGAACCAAAACACCTTTTTTCAATCTTAAACAAATTGTATAATTGCCTTTTCGGAACAAACAACAATGGTACAGTCCGGCACATCATTTGGTGACGTGATTCAATTTAATACAGATTCAAATACATACGGCAGGTAGTATATATTAGTCAAGTCCTGAAAACAGCGGGGAAGCATTTGATGGGGTGTTCGATATCCGCCGATTGCGTAACTATTATTCAATTCCTCAAGAAGATGAGCCGCAAATTGTCTACAGATTTCGGCACGATGCAGAATAGCATGAACTTGGGGCTTGCCTGATCTGGGACTCATCCGATAAACAAATCTTTTCTTACTTTGGGCCTTCATTTCTTACTCTTTGAGTAGGAGTGAGGTTCGCCCCAGGGGCATAATGTTTGAATCCTTTATTCTTTATGAGAACATTAATAACGCAATGCTATACTGTCGTTTCTATTGACAGACAATTCGACCGACAGGTGCCTTGGACTATCGTGACCCTAAAATATTAGATTAGAAAAACACGACGGATCTATTACTGTGGAGTGTTTATTGGCTCGGATGATTGATTGTTATTCGATAATTGTATTAAAATACACGCTGTATGGAAAATAGGGAATTGACAGTACCCATCTAAACAAGAACGAATTGATTAATTTTTTTTTGAAACACAATTCGTTGCTTAATTCTATTAATTTTTTTGTCTGACAGAACATAATATCAATACTTAAAACAGGTTTATAGTGCGCTTCGCGGATAGAAATTTAACAGAGTTCCATGTAAGTCTAGTTGAATCCACCTCACGTTTCACGCACGTCTTCCATTTGATTTAGACGGGCAAAAGCAACAAGCGAGCAACATAATACTGACAGCAGTCCACCATATAAATCGGCGAATCTTATAATCGCAGTCACGTTCGATTATGTCCCTTCCATTAAACCTACGACTTAGAATGGCGCTCACATGGAACGTCCTTATCGCACCGTGCCGCGTCAGTTTCTTCATTGCCACAAGTCAACAATGGATGAAGAGGCTGTCTATTAATCTGTCCTGGCACAAGGAGGGAATGTTAATTCCAACCGTGGGCAGTGTGGGCACACAGCGGGCACGGCGAGGATAGGGCACAATACAATGGTGCCCCCCGACGGCCGGCGTCAGCGCGAGCCAACGGACTCGTCTAATAGGAGAACATGCTAAATAAGAGTCATCGATAAGGAAGGAACTCAAGGAGCAGAGTCGCCCATTGTCCGATCAGTTTATGCAAATACATGTTTCTGGGTACTGTATCTGCATGCGAGTGTTCCGAGAGCTTATCGTGGACTGTGGACCGTGGACTTATGATGCATGCGAAAGCTCAGGCCATGTCCCCTGCCTCACGAATGGGTGGTCTGGACTCCGAACAAAAGCTTGTTCTTTGAACAAGATGCAAATACCGGAGTCATTTCAGTTATGCGTATAACTGTTTTATATTTCATCTTTATTCTTACATTAGCCTGACTTCACAACTAAGATCAAGTCTCAGTGTCTTTTACAATTTCAAATTTTACAAATCATTTTCCTTGTTGAACAATTGTTGATAAAAATATAATGTCTGGTCATATTTTTTTAAGGTTTAATGAATGCCTTAAAGTTCTATAGTATCATGATGAAAATCACATTCCGGGCTGAATGGTTACAACAGAAATTCAAAACAGAAAAGGCTATGTATATGTACATTTGATGACACTAAATCTCGTCGTTCAGGAGTAAGTTGTTAGTGGCATAGAGTTACACGAATTACTTTTTAGTTTAGCATTTCAACATCTATCGGCAGTCTTTTACTATAAGTATATTTATTTTCGATAATTTAAACGACACCGCGTTATACCCGCATAACACAAAGTTCGTTGAACAATTTTGAGCGATAAATGCAGTAAAAAATAATAAACGTTTAGTTAAACACAATTGTGAAAAATTTGCCCAAGAGTGATGGATAAATTTGGCAGTAGGTACCTACCCACATCGTCTCATTGTTTAAGCACACTTTAAAGACGATTACATAAATTTGCAATCATTACAATTTTTCGCGCGAGACAAAACTCCAGACGATTTTTTCGTGATTCACTTCAATTTACCAGCTTGCATTTCACGGGTTGTTTCAATTATAAACAATTACATGCATGACAAGTCAAGTCTTAAAACCAACACTAAATATCCTTTGGAGTTACAAAGATGAAAGATGCATTTAATTTCTGCAACCTGATACGAGGGCTCGAACAAAGAGAATCAAGTTTATTCAGAACAGTTAAATGACATAACACCCAAGGATTCAAAGTCAGCACTGTACAACACCTACTAATAACTAGTTATTGCATAAAGGATGCAACAGAGCAAGGCTAGCTTAATGCACCTAGGGGTATATGTACGCCAAGTTATGAGCCGAAGAATGTTCTCTCTATGTGTGATGTATAAGTGAAGCTAAAGGTTTCTTCTGCATTCCCTTGGGAGGCTGTGTCCGCTAGTAGCCGATCCCGACGGCTATTTTTAGCCTCTGCATTAACCGACTCCGGCGGAATGACCTAACTACACATACAATCCCAAGTGAAATACCATGGGAATACTGGTTTCCAACCGTTGAGTAATGTGCTTTGTTATTTCCTACCGATGTTTTCCCAGGTGATATAATGTAAGATAAAATGTTATTTAACGCATTATAGAACACAAGTAATGTGACAGATAGATTACAGGTAAAATTTATCCTCAAGTGTCAGTTTCAAAAACGCCGCAATTCAAAAATAATACTAATATAAGAATCGTATTCACACATCATCACAATAATACAAGTAAAAAAATCATAACAAAAAAAAACAAGTTTCCACAGGGACGCCAATCCGGACCTCTAGCAATTGCAATACGGACGAATGCTGAAGTAACTTTAGCAAATTTAGCTACCAAACTGAAACTACCCCAGATAAGTGAATCAAGGGCCCTACACACAAAACAAAGGTTTTAAAGAAAAAAAGAACCTTAAAATGGTGATGGACTTAGACGTAATAAATATAATTAAAGACGCGTGGAAATGTTATTAAAGCTTTTTTCAAACTCTTGTTTTTGGTTGCATAAAGGATTTAAGTGCCTATTTTATGCAATGTTTTTTAAGCCGAAAGCATTATTTATACCCTGTGCGTAATATTATATGGTCTATTATTGATAACTTATTAAAGTGCATAAACTTCATTCTAATATTTAATCATCGAAGAAGATATATCAATAACTCTCAAATAAAACATGAAATAGACACAAGGAATTAATTGAGGATAATGTAAGAAATTCATAAAAAATACCGACCATAATGTCCCAATAGCTCAATTGGTAGAGACTCCGTTCCCAGTAAGATTAGAGTATCCGGGTTGCTTTTTTATTTTCTGTGTCATATTTTCATTGAGATTCGCTGATATTATTTTCTTGAATGATCAAATTATCTATGTCAATTAACATTTTTAATGTAGCTTGCTCTAGCTCTCAAAGGTAATCTCTTGTCCTCTCCTGTGTTATGAAGGGATCGGGTTAACTACGGTCGAATAAGAATAATCACGTTAATATATCTCTCCCAGCCATTCAGGCGATCCTTGTAGGGATCCTGGCAGGCATTAGAGCTTCGTTTGTGTATATAGGATAAGCCATTGAAAATCAGCGATAGATTATTATAAACAATCGATTTTATCTTTTCAGCGGCATCAAAAGCCATAAGATCAGACGGCATTGTGCATGCATAAGGACTTGTACCTGCAAGTACAAAAGTCAGAGATCAATGACATAACAAAGAGTGTAGCGAGATTCTCATCTGATTCTAAATTCATTGGTACGAGTGAATCTAAGACAGATCTAAGAGGGAACTAAAATAATTAGACATTCGAAATGATGGTTTTAGGACGGCCACGTAGCAGAGATGAGATCGAGTATCAAAAGAGGTATATACGTAGGGACTTTTAGACTGATGCGTCTATCTTGGAATGTGCATACAAAGGGTCTCGTGCAAATATGCGAGACAAAAATAAACAACTGCAAAAAGTGACTGAATCATTTTGATCCCAACCTTCTGAATGGCGGTAGGGAACAAACACCATGGCAAACTTAACTTAGTTTGATGTTTTTTGCTTTGTTTGGGATCCTGCAAAGTCCGAGTGTTTTAGAGTTTAGAGGATGCTCTCCTGATAAAAAGCGTGCATATTTCACCTCGTTCTTTATTGTTTGTGTCAAAACGCCCTACCCGAGTGACTTCTTTGACATTGGGAAACAAACGGGAGATATGCAATTAAGCTGCGGTCGGTCTGTTGCGGGCCATTAATTCAAGGGAATTGTTAACGGTGAAGAAAATATGCTTTGTTGTGACAACGTAAAAAAGGCTACACGGGATAATTGGTATTTTTGTCTTATATTTTTTTAAGTTTTCATTAATGCAGGCAAATGCTGTCTTCCCTTCGTCAAACACTACGAAACGCAAACATATCTCTTGGTCAAATGCATATAATCCAGTGCAAACACAAATATTTATAAAACCACTTAGGGCTTTTATACCTTCTTCGATATGTTTACGTCTGGGTTTATATTTGAACGCTCAGATTTTTCTTAATTTTTTAGTCAATATCGAGTTCCGTTTATTTATTTTTTGGTACATAGTAAATGTTTACCTTCTACTGTCTACCGTCCTTTGGAAGGTTGGAGATGTTAAACGATTTATTATTTGGTGGGTTGTGGATAAATAGAGTCATACCACAAAACTAGACAAGGACAAATCACTAGAGATAGAAGCGACATCAATTGCCTGACATATTTCATTGTTAAGTACGAGTAGGTAGGTAACTACGTTACTCCGTAGTATCTAACCAACGCTATTGTGTTGACTATTTACTGTCAATTAGACCGGGCGTGAAGAGGATTCTATTATCTGTCAGGTGAATATATTCCCCTCTTTTGATGGACAAATAATTTACTTAAGATTTGTATAAACTAAAAAAATACTATTAGGCAGTAGAATATACAGTTACTTTGAATTTGCAAAAGTACTGTGAATTGAAATGATTGGTACTTTTGTACCTGTACCCCGTACCCGGGGAGAATGTGCATTCTGTATACTGGAACAAGATCATTGATAGGTGAGCCATAAATCATTCAAATAATGGACGGAGTGTAGGTATTCTCGGTTCAAACAATAAATTGTACATCGATGTGAATCGAGGTGTTCGTGCATTCCATGCACGCCCGAAGGAAAGCCGAAAGGGTAAACAAACACCCGATATGAACCACTGTCGTGGAATACTAAGCTGTATGAATTGAAGTCCCTACCGGCATGAGTCACGCAGTCAATAATTGAATCCAAATAACTCCAAGCGAATCTAGTGGAAACGAGGAGTTATGCGAGGTGCAAGGGGCTTGTGATCGATCAAGAAATCAACTGACGCAACAAGGGATTGAGGATCTACTTCAATCGCATTACTTTAGCTGCAATATACACTTGTTCAGCTTCACTATAGATCGAATGGATTATTCGTAAAGTCCACGAGGAAAGTTCGTGAATTCTCTGCTGAATATGTTCCGGGCGCCAGTCATTACTTTGTAATGCGTTTTTATGTATGCACGATCAAGTGCAAGAAGGTGTTCAGCATTTCATTTGAATTGGAGCTGAGCACGTGCCCATAGTGGCCGTGCATCAGGCAGAAGCTCGGGTACGGTCGTGATTGAATATCGTGTCACGTATCTCCGCTACTGAAATGGCCATCGGAAGGGGAAGTGACGGGCACAGGACGTCATGACACACCAGGGGATATATTTTACCAGTACTAAAACTGTTGGGAAATGGTATGAGCTTAAAACTCATGTCGATCGTCCAGTTGATTAGTCAGTCATCTCCGAAATATAAAAATTTGAGTTGAGTATACAGTTACATATGAAAAAGTGTACCCTCTACCTGGTACAATACTCAGATTACTCATAAAAACCACCAAATCAATTATGATGCAGAAAAACTTGTAGTGAAAGTGTTATTTTACCTCAAATTTAATATGTAAAACACAGACACGTGTAAATAGTACTAGATTTATGGTGAGCATTCGAATATTGCTGTTCTGATTATCTCAAAACTTTGTATTTGGAGATGTCTGACTAATCAACTGCTCAATTGATTTATCTATATATATATTTAGATTAACGAACCATCTGAAAATGCTAATCTTTCATTTTGAAATTACCCAGAGAGTTAAATTTGACCACAAAATAGACATTAACACAAAAAAGAACAATGTTATTCAGGATTTTTAACTTGTCTATCTATCTAATCTTCCTCTATTTGGGCATTTGCTAAAACCAATGCACTGTAATATAAAAGGAGTTTTTTTTTAAACATTGAAACATTGTTTCAAAATATATTGCTGACGAATCAATTTATCAGAGTTATTTTTTAGATTAATTTAGTTAAAATTTATAAAAAATGAATAACATTTAAAAACGCATGGAAACCCACGATTTTAAATATTGAGACGATTAATTAATAAATTATAACATATTATGGATAAGGCATAAGAAACACGCGTGAAATTAGGAAGGATTATAAAAAGAATGGCATTAAGTGAAACAAAAATATTATTTTCCACACGGGAATGAACACTTAGAAAATAATGCAACTTTTAAATTACTTAGAACCGAAACTGCCGTTAATCGACCAACCAAAAAAGCATTCAATTCCTAATTGGAAAAATAAATTCCAGAGTTCAATGAATCGATAAATCACGACCACGAGACGATATCTGATTCCATCTAGACAAAAGTAAATTTGTAATGAAAGAAGAAACACGTTTTTCAACGGAAACATGATAAATCAAGAGCTGGTGTTGATTTCAATGGAGCAAAACAAAGCAAGGTGGTCCACAGACAAAGCAGTATCATTAAACATATATATTTTAAAAATTCAACACGCTTTTATACACTGGTTCAATATTGTTTGTTTTGTTGAACAATAATTGAAAAATATGTAACAAACTGCATGGCGTGTATTCGTATTTTTGGCAGTAAATTTTATATTTCTCAAAGATCCATGTTCGCGATGGAAATTACGTAGCGAGTTGCATTGACCAAGAAAATCTAGATAGAAAAAAGCTGTGCTCATTTCACTATGCCAGAACACATTATTCCAGAGTTTTGCTGATAATGAATTTAATAAAACTATTTAGGTAGGAAACTATTTGACTGTAGTTCCTGGATTATTTATCTTTCTATAATATTATAAATAGGAGTGTCTGTGGATTTTCTTTTTATATGTATCTACAGTTTTATTCAGAGATTAATGAACTTACGCACACTTGACCTTCAAAACAAGAGGACAAGGTCGAGGATTTCGATTAGAGATCCGGAGGTGACGGGTCAAATCCCGGCGTCCGCAAGTAAATTTTATTTGATTGATTTGTGTTTCACAATTTTTAATTTCAAGAAGAATAATACTTACCAATGTTTATTTCAATCTTTTCATTCTTTATTTCTCAGTTTACTTTTAATTATTATATTTTTATTTCTATTTGGATAAATAATTGTTTTTAGTTTTATTTATCCCTATATATGTTAGCTTTTTCTTTCCTCTTCTTATATTTTATTATCTGTTTATATAAAATAATATTTCATGTATGACTACCACAACACGGGCAATAACCTAGTATGATAGTTAAAAAAATGGCAAAAAACTGTAACATGTAAACGATTATGAAATAACAAAAAAAAATAACAAAAAAATTAAGCGTTTCAAAATAATAAAAGGTATATTTGCGGCACGTTCCAGAGTGGAAGATACTCTCAGTATCGCTCTGGTGAAAGACCACTATGGGGTCGTCCATTAATCACATGATGTTTTTTTAGCAACTTTTTAACCCCCCCCCCCTGGTGATATGTGGTGAGGTTTTAGACTAACCCCCCCCCCAAATCACATGTATTTTTTTAGTACAAAGTATTTTGAAATTTTCAGAATATTATCATGAAAAATAAATACACGTGATATCTCATTTAACCCCCCCCCCCCTCGTGATATTTCGTGATTTTTTCCGAACCCCCCCCCCCTTTCGAGCCTCACGTGATTAATGGACGACCCCTATGATGTTTCTAGAAATGGTTTTAACGTTTTATCGTGTTTGGTGACTGATGTGAATAGCCAGTTACTCTTACCCACCTCCTTGCCCTCTCCACTTTCCTTCAGCCTCATAACATACCCCAAAAAGGGATGCCGTAATCTCACTAGCTTCAGAAGATGGTTGGGAGTAGTAGAGACTGTTGTGCGGTTTTTACATAAAAAAATAAAATAGTAAGGTTACTGCTTACTTGACGTTTTGAAAAACCACCCAATCGCCTTCCACCCTTTAAAGCAGAAAAAGCCTTGGCAATGCCGGGGTCCCAAGTCTCCACCTAGCACAATATTAATATGTAATTCCAAGCTTTTAAAGATGGAACTATGGGCAATAATCCTAAAGGGGAAAATCTCCGCATTACCACTAGCCATGTATACACCAAGACGAATAATACACCAAGACGAATAATTTTAAATTTTTCACTTGAATTGCTAAATTACTGCAATGATTCGCATTCCACTTTTTTTACCGCAAGACCGAGGCGAGAGCCCCAGGAGAAAAATACGGAGAATACAATAATCATTATTATAGACTTATCGTGGTCGTATATTATTATTTACTGAACGCTCTGCAAAAGCATAACGAATAAAAAATTAAACGTTGCAAAAAGAGGACGTTCAATAAATTTAAAGTCAATAAACTTTGGTGTGACCGATACCCATTAATTCAATCAACCGTTTTTAAATTGGCCTATAACAGTTCTAATTATTTATAAGCAGCAGGAGTGAATGAATTGTAACGGACAAAGTTACAAAACTAGTTTTAGTGCAAATGATTATGTTTATAATACCGGTTAAACGGCCGAATATTCAAGTTCGAGGCTGTTTTGCAGAGAGACATTGAAATTCTTTGCTTTACTGTGAGATAAAAAGCCCCCCTTTTGCAGATCGATGAACAAATTATTTTATTTTAGTAGCTTTGAAGTATTAATTTACGTAACGCAGATTAAAAGTTTTGTAGTAATTAATATTTATACCGGTAGAAATATCTTTTTGGCACCATGATAGCATATCAAATACAGAAAACTAAACTTAAAAAAAAGTGTGGTTACACCCTTATCTATCGCATAAACACATGCTGGTACTCGTAGTTACCGGTAGAATTGTATTACTTTTATCTATGGATTTTAGAATACAAAATATGCTAATGCTTGAATAATACTGTTAGTATTAATGGTGTAAAAAAATCACCTATGTACATTATTTAGAGCTGTTATGATTCTGGTGACCCGACAGTTGATTATAATAATATACAATATATTTATTATATTTCCCCGACAGTTGGTCCCCCGAAATAGTAATTATTATCTATAATTTGTTAAGTTAGTTATAATTTGTGTAAGTTTATTTTATAGAAGTATGCCAGGAGGCCAACTGTCGGGGAATCAACGGTCATGGAACCTTTGATTTTAAAACCTCTCAGATACGCCTTATATTGCAGTCGTATTACACACAGCTTTTGAATTTTCGATAATCACCAAAGCTTGGTATATTAAAACTTACTCAATATTTTTTCATAATAATGCCATGCTTTTGCATATAATCAGTGATTTTAATCTAAAATGAAAAATGTAAAATAAGTACCTATATACTTAACATCAAAGCAATACGATGAAGTCAATTGTAATTATATGCTGAAAAAAAAGAACGCCATTGGTGGTAAGGAATAAAGACTAACGTACAGTACTTGATCATTTGAGAGTTTTCAAAGTACAAATACGAACAAGAAACTGGCTTCTTTAGTGATACCAACAAGCCTATAAGAACGGGTAATGTAATAGCTACTGGCTGTACTTGAGTATCTTCTAGAAGACGATTTATTCCAATCGTGTGCTTCGTTCTAATCGCTTTCTATATTAAACCCGAGGCCTTAAACAAAACCTAATACTGATATATCGGCATAAGAAACGTGTTTACCCCAGCGCTCCAGCCAGATTCGTACCAGATCGGCACACAAATGGTATAAACACATTTGTTCCCCGGTCGGGTTGACCCCTGGCGACCTCACGCTCGCCTCGCCGGGGTCAGATTGCCCCGGGTTCATATTTGCCCCGCGGTGCACTATTCCCACATTAAAATTGATATCAATCTGACAAGAGCATCATCTAAACACGTCGTGTGGCGAATTATGGCGATCTTGAACCACGCTATATTTAGCCTCATCGCATAACAAGGGACTCGTAAAGAAACACATTACTAATGTGATTAACAAATACCTGCAGAATACCAATTGGTACGAAGGCTTTTAAAATCAATAGTACAGCAGATCCGTGAGAACTGAAAACGCTTCTCTTGCTTCTCATTGAGATTTAATAGTTCGCTTTGTGTACGTAGATGGCAAATCCATAACTGATCGCGGCAGGGTTCTCGGTTGTCTTCGAACAACGACCTCTTGAGCACTGGGCAGAGAGCTACCGATATAGCCATCAATTATTTATGTCATGATTACCTTCGATTTTATATTCGAAAGAAATTGTGTTTCGCATCTTAACTTGTGAACCATTTAAAATAATAAACCATTCGGTATGTAATCACCGTCATTTTAAATGGCCGATGGCAAGGTCGTGAAAATGGAATAAAATGATTTTTCTGCAGGAACAAAGTATGCGAAATTTAAAATTCAAAATGAGAGATGGAGAAAAACAAGATTCTATCTAGATCCTCCCAACCGAGGCCCGCGGACAGGATGCAACATCTGCAATCTCGGGAGATCATCCGGTAAAGTTGCTTGCCATCAATTCTATTGCCAATTAGGTAGGTACTTTTAATTCATGAGGTTATTTAAAAACAAACCTTCGGAGCTCATCCGGCACTTTTAATAAATTCTAGTGCTAATTATGTTTAATTCATGTGTTTAGAAAGAATATTACATCTGCAATTTCTATTAATCATATTGTGGGTCGCGGTAACGATGACACGAAAATTACATGCATTTATGCAAATGAGGAAAACCAAGGACATATTGATTTAACGATGATAATTTTTCCGTCATCAGTGAAAATTGCAGTGAAAAAGTATTAAGAAACGTGAGTGTTAAGTAAATAATATAGGTACTCATCATTACAATATTTTGTAATAATAAAAGAGTCTTTTCAATTAAGCATAAATTCAACGTTATGCTTTGACCTAAAAAAATTGCGACAGCTATAAAATTAGAAAAAATACATTTTTTGTCTAGTCATTCCAAACCCTCAGTGGGTACCTACGCCAATGACTGAACAAAATACCCAAGAGAAGGACTTGGCAGACCGATCCATATACGAATATATACTGAACATTTTGTCCAAAAAATATACAAAAATGATTGCGGGTTTTCACGGTCATTGTTCAGTTTATATGATAAGTAATAAACATTGATTCCGTCTTGGTTGCCATTTTAGTATAACCGTTTGGTCAGAATATTTTATTGGTGTGCCAAGTCCTCTCTTATTGTATTTTACTTAGTTATTGACGTATGCTAATTTTAAATTAAGTTTTATTTTTTTTCGAAGAGTCTGATGGATTGATTCCCGACGTGGAAAACTGGAAAAGTCGCTAGTAGTGTTCGAGAATTAAAGGTGCTTTGTGAACCGATTTTAATTATGATTTTGGGCAATTTACATACTTTATGCAGTTACTTTATTATAAGTAAAGACCGGATTATATGCAACAAAAACAGCCCAAAATATGCATGCAAATAATGCAATAAAAATAGCTAAAATATGCACAAAAATCCATAAAAAGGGCCAAAATATGCAACATGAAATAATACAGGAAGTCATATTTTTAAATATTTTTTTTTATTTTAGTAAGCTATTAGTTCTCAAGGATAATAATCGTATTTTAGAAAATATCAATTACAAAATGTATTTAACGAGAAATTTACAATTTTTATTTAAAAACGAATATGACTAAGTACTGTTCTACATGTTCTGTAGACAAATTGTGTCTACGATCTCTTAATATATTTTTGTAAGAGGAAAAGGAGCGTTCTACATCTACTGATGTGACTGGACAGAATTTAAATTTGGGTGCGATATTTGAACTTATTGTGCCGGGCAAAATTTCACCTGCCCCGTTGATGAAGCTATCAATTTGGCACAAGGGTTCAAACCCTGGGTTATTGTTCAGTAAATTTTCAAACTTTTCTTTGAGTTTATTCAGGAATGGCTTTGGCAACGAGGAATCCATAAGGCAAATTTTCTTCATAACCTGAGTAGATTCATTCAACGCCAATCCATGAGTTTCAAGCGTTTTCACTAGCCGCGGAGCAATCTGTTCACTAGCCGCGCACTTAGCTATCTGACGTTTATAGTGTCACTATGTGAACGATGAACGAGATCGAACGTAAATATGCAAGATCTCAAATTTTTTGCTAAAGTATGCAAGTACCACTGAAAAGGGTCTAAATATGCAAATGCATGTGCAAATATGCATTTGCATATAATCCGGTCTTTAATTATAAGCACTGTAGGAAATTCGGTGCTTTTTTGATGCAATAAGGATTCTGTTTCATAAGAATTTAAAAGATTTCGTCAAAAAAAATTTTTTCTTTGGAATGTGACTTTCCGAATGATAATAATCAACAGCTTTTTATCTTTGTAGTAAAATTTTCGGCACTTTATTTTTACGCCCTATTTTTATTTTATTCTAAATTATATGCACCCGCTAAACCGCCGAAGCAGTTTGTCAGCAGGTCAATTTCACAATATTAATTATAACATAAAAGCACACATGTAACGAGAAACCACAATATGAAAAACAAATATTATAGAAGAATAACATTTAAAGAGGCAAAGGCATACAGCACTAAGACAGATAAATATAACAAAGACAACATACTCATATAGACACAAAACATAATTAAATACACTGAAAGGCATTCATTTTATGATTTTTGAAGGGTGCCCTTTTACGGGCGATGAAATTTTGTTTATATGTAGGTACTTAAAATAGCAAATTTTTTACAATATTTACACGTAGTCTGTCAAATAAGAGTAGAAAATATAAAAAATGGAACTATAAAATTTGTTGGCTGGCAACACAAATTTACCTGTCAAATATTATTTTAAAGTGCGAAAGACAATAAAAATACAGAACACTGCATACACATTTAAAATCTAAGAAGCACTATTGTTAAGTTACCTGCTTAATGACATAAATTTGATTAAATTGTATTTTACAAAATAATTGGTTTTCATTTAATTTAACATAAATTTGAATTTAACAATAGGAAGAAAGGAAGAATCATTAATGGTGAGTTTAGTGATGATACTTTTACATCTGAATGAGTTAAATATATTCAGATCTAAAATTAGAGACATGATCCAAAGCCTGGACAACGTTAGTAGGTACTTAAGCTAATATTTAATAAATGTGAGCAATTTCTAAAGTGTGCTTTATATTTTATTACAATATCGTTATTCTTCATTATGTTAACACAAAATTGCAAAGATATAATAATAATATACCTATATGCAATTCTAATTTTGAGATCAGTGGAATGAATTTTTTTTTCACTTTTATGCCTTTTTCATTTTTAATAAAAATG
This sequence comes from Limnephilus marmoratus, assembly GCA_917880885.1. Lineage (NCBI taxonomy): Eukaryota > Metazoa > Arthropoda > Insecta > Trichoptera > Limnephilidae > Limnephilus > Limnephilus marmoratus. Next base: position 16,654,105 of record OU862910.1, on the reverse strand, counting down.
TAGGTTACACAGCTTTAGATTATCACCGTGATAATATATTTAGTATTGCCATTTGAAAAACAGTGGCGCCCTCCTATGTGTTTTACTCTTATTTGACAAACTGTAACGCTGTTTATATAATAGTACAATTGAAATTTAGTTATAGCATTGCAAAAAAATATACTTAAAAAGTGGTCAATGGGTCCTAAAAGTTTGGGAACCACTGGAATAGACTATCCAATAAAGACAGATTGCGTGTTTTCGTCTCAACAAAATTGAGATCAACTCTGACGTGATAACTTTAATAACCTGACCTGAATCCGCCCGGGGAAAATTACGATTATTATAAAGATGTTATAATATTATTCTGTGTTATAATATAACGATCTTGTATTTTGAAGTGTGAGAAATTCGCGCGCCCGACGAGATTACGGTTCCGCCTAAAGCTCTAAGCAGGCATTAAATATTTTTTCATACAATCTCGAATTCACATCTTGTGTTTAATACATTTACCAATTAAAATACGTAAACGGTATTCGTTAAAACAATATACGGAATTAATTGATTACATAACGGAAAAGAAAAAGGTACACCACACATGAAAATACAAGCCGGAACCCATCTACCCTAATATTAATGTACGTAGGTACATGAAGGTTTATCATGGACGATCGATAAAACCCTCAAACAATGCGATTTTGACCAAATCCGTCATCTATGGTCAGTTATCAATATTTGCGAGCACGGTCAACGAATATTGACAGATATTCGTTATTAATCGTCGCGACGATTGATAAATTTTAGCGCGGCCTCCATAGTTTTAGATAAGTTTCGGTTAACTCTCAATAAACACTTAACCTTATATATAAAAATGAATCGCTAAATGTGTTGCTATAAAAAGCGCAAATCTCGAAATCAGCTGAACCGATTTCGCTAATTCTTTTTTTTTAATATTCCTTAAAGTACGAGGATGGTTCTTACGGAGAGAAAAATTAAGAAAATTGCGCAGAAAATTGGATAATTTCAGAAAACATCGCACGTTTGACATTTCGCGTGTTTGAGAATGGCAAAACAATGATTGTTCAATCAGGATTCTATTTTTGAAAATCTTTAAGTTGATAAATTTATTTAAAGTAGGTACTCCCCTAATAGTTTGAATCGAATCAAGAATTTTAGATATTTTAAATAGGTACCAAATTTAATATACATGAAAAATGGAAATTTGAATAAAAATTGTAAAAGGTGGCACGCGGGCTGTTTAAAAACTGAATGTACTGGGATTGAATATATGGAACGCGGGAGGAGGGTTGGCGGGACGAGGGAGCGGGAAAGGGAAGAAGGAAGGCGGGGAAGGTGGAAGGGGACCGCGGGAGGGGAAAGGGACGTGTGAGGGGGGAGGGGAACTCGGGAGGGGGGTTCGCGGGACGGGGTAAGGGGGGGAGTAGAGTGGGGAGAGGGAAGGTGGAGGTGACGGATTGGGAACGCGAGAGGGGAAGAGGATGCAGGGGAAGAAGGGGAGGCGGAAGGGGAACGAGACGAATGGGAAAGGACACTCAGGGAGAAACAATTTCTTTATTAAATGGCATAGCAACGCATGCCGGGACCAGCTAGTTTTTAATCATTTCGTTCGTTATGCAAAATTACTGGCTTATTTAAGCCGCCGCTACCCGAATTTCTACCGATTTCTTCCATTTCTCCCTTAAACACTTTTAGTTTTCAAGCTCTTAAAAAATATATGTTATTCTTGAAGATAATATCTACACATTTATATAAAATTATATAAAACGCAAATTATATAAAATTACCTCGATAAAAAAAATTGCAAACTATGCTTCAAAAATTATTATAAACACGTTTGTTTCAGTTATTTTACAAGTTACCTATGTGTATGAAAAAAATCACAGTATTTTTTTAAATGCTGTTGACCCCCGTAAAATTTTTGCTCTATTTTAAACGAGTCGTGATTTGTTAAACATTTTCACAATTTTCACAATTTTATCGCTTTAAATATTAGCGCGCTCCTCTAACATTCGTAATTACATATCTTTCCATCTTCTTCTTTTTGAGCGCGGATACGGCGCCTTAATGAACGGATTGAACTAACGAAGCTCTTAGAATTAAGAAACGAAAATGGTTGAAATATGACTAAAGACCTCATTAACTAATTAATTCCCATTTAGTGTCAAAAAATAAATGCGAACTGCCAATGCATATTTAGATTAGTATTTCAATTTAACGTTGCTAATTTATTAATATTTTTAAGTAATTGATCGGCGTTTGACGTTTCAGAATGTGAATTGGTAAACCGATCCGTCAATGTTGCCTGTGTATAACGATTTATTATTTATTCCCTGTCAATATCGGTTTGGCTGTCAACAGTGAAACCGTGCTCAGTATATCGATATAAAATCGTCGGAAGTTATGCCTGTCGATCCAATATTTTAAAATTATCGATTTCTCTGTTCTTGACCTCCTGCTTATAATTATAATATTGTTGTTGCTTTCATTGTTATTTATTTTTTACAATAAACGTTTGGGTTTACACCTAAGTAATTATTTCTTCTACGAACAATTTTTTTTATCAAATTTCCTTTCCCGCAGTTGTGTAATTTTAATATATTAACCCCTTTTTAACTTTACTAAAATAAATATTTCCATTTTTCTAGGACAAAGGATAACAACCATTCAGCTTGATGGAGTGCAATACTTCGTATCCAGAATGAACCCGTACAGTCCAGAACTCAACTACTTCCTGGCCTACCAATACTGCAGGTAATAATACTACAAACAACCTTTTTATTCATATTCTTTCATCTTATCATAACATTTTCTGGCAATCAGCTGATCAACTGCCGCCATTTTGAATTTCGTTGTTCGAAGTATTCTCCCTAGAAGTAGCATTAGCATTACTATTTTTTTGTACAGTAGTTTTTGAATATTTTCAATTATAGAGATAAACTAATAGGAGATACCTTTATTTTTGAAACATTATTTAGGCCTAAATAATGTTTCAATAAACAACAACTAAATCTCTACAAACAGTATGTAAGTAAACGAATAAATTAATACGATGGCTTGTGTCATACCAACATTCCCATACAATGACTTTACAGTGACGCCACGACACGACGAACATTTCAATAATGCCAACTTGACGGTGTGTTTTTACGACCCGATTAAAAATGGACTTAATTTATTAAAAACTCCGCGTTTAATATTATTAAATAAAACTTATCTAGTCTATATGAACATATTTTTTTAAAGCCATAACATTTTTCACTGGAGTTCCTTATTACTTGCGCCATATCTCTATTATATTACCAAGCCTAGTAGGTATTTGGAAGGAGGGTATAGGTACCGCCGCCTTTTGGATATTGGATAACCAACACCTTTGCCACAGGCCACCCCAAGTGGTTCATTGTGTTTGGTGACTTAGCAGAGGTGACCGGGTTTATCAGTGTTCAGGTCTTGGCGGCGGATGCACCTACTTATTAGGCGCGCGGCCAGGGGATCAGTGTGTCCGTCACTCCTGGACCCACTGACCCCTAGCCCTACCCACCCCCCATACCATTTTCTCCCCAAAATAAAAACTATGTAAAATATAACTTCCTCTCTTTCCTTTCCTTAAAAAGACCCTCCACACAGCATTTCCAAAGATGACGCTGAACCTGAGGGAAATTGTTTTTATCAGGGCCTCCTGGGTGGGGCTAATGTAAAAGAAAAAAGCCATATAGATTACATTGCACTAAAGTAAATTTTTATTTTAATCACGAGTTGTCGATAATTAAAAAAAATTAACTGGAAATAACTAAGCTAATAATTACACACTTACGCCATGTCTTCAGATACTATACAGGGTGTTAAAAGACGTGCTTGACTTACTTTAACCAGTAATTCCTGACATTATTTGGAGTAAATAACGTAAATGAAATTTTGGTCTCCGATGTCTTTTTTTTCAAAAATTTTTTCTTCAAAATCAAACAAAAAAAAAACTTCAACATGTCGTGCCAGGTCACTCAGCCGACTAACTGACCAACACCTAACCCCGCTTCCAGCTACATTTTTCTTATGTTTTTGTAGAAAAAATAAATAAAAAAACATCAAAAATTTCACCAGCCAACAAAATTTTATTTACATTTTTTACTCCAAATAATGTCAGGAATCACTGGTTAAAGTAAGGGGGCGTTCAATTATTACGTAACGCAATTTTTGAAGATTTTTGACCCCCCCTCCCCCCCATGTAACGCGCCGTAACATTTTTCTGTACCCTCCCCCCTCCCCCCTAAACGTTACGTAACGCCCGAGTGACAATTTTTACCTGAAAGTCACAATTAAGTTGCGCAAAGTACGGGAAAGTCGCATAAATACCTTTTCTCTTGTTTTAATCGCGTTTGCGGCAATAAATAAAACAAGTGATTACGAGAACGAAAAGGGTTGCCAACTTGGAAGATTTTAATTTCCTAGTTTTTTTTATCTAAATAAAGAAAACCATGTTACGTAACGCGTTGTTAGAACCCCCTCTCGTAACGCACAGAAACTTTTCACAAGACCCCCTCCCCCCAAGTGCGTTAAGTAATACTTGAACGGCTCCTAAGTCAAGTACGTCTCTTAACACCCTGTATAACTACGCCGCGCAGTAGTGATTTTGAAAACAAAAAAAAAACATTGTTGATCCATCGAAGACGGTCAGTAAAAACCAAAACTTACACATAAAACAAGTGAAAAAACTATTGTTAAAATTATACGAGAGCGAGTTCCAATTACAGACTACTCTACAAGCAATCACAGGCATTTAATAGACGCTACTATAAAAAAGTTCTGGACGATATTGAAATTCTGTAAAGGCCTATTATTAGTCTTCCGTTAACGGTAGATAATCACAATATATAATTATCTTGCTTCATCCGCTGCATTTAGCTTCAGTCGTGTCCATGAAAAAAGACACCGAGTTATATAAAATAAATTAAAGAAAAACAAACCGTATGCTTTACTGTTAGACCGTTAGTTTGCAGTCTTAGTTCACAGCCAATTGCTTTGGTAGCGGCAATTAATTAATATTTCAATCAGCTATCAATAGATATTCAATTGGCAGTGTCAACCGTTCGACTTTTAACATATTTAGCAGCAGGTTACTAATGAGCAACTAATAAATGCTGCGAAAATTCTTAATTCATAACTGTTGATTCACGGCTGTTGGTGCAAGAACGAACAGAGTTTTCAGTTGGCGTCAAAGCCAAACGTCAAACAAACGTACCTATAATTAAAGATATTTTATAACACATTTTATAAGATTCAATCTGCTCATTCTTTTTAACTATTAAGAAAAACCACATTTTTTTAATTTGATGTATCTAATATGTTATCTATATTGGTACACCTATCTATGTGTTTGCGTAAATTGTTTCGAATTTACTGTATTACGTAATTTGAATAAAACAGGCTTACAAATTTAATTTGATATTAAATCACCAAAGCTTGACTTGTTGCGTTTGGATTTAAGAAACATTTATAATAAAATTATCATTGTTACAGCGTGGTTGCTTAGTGAAATTTGTATCGCAATTAGTTATGTGCCGGATCGTTAAAAATGTACATCCGCGGATACGGATCCGAATACGGATATTTGGTGTCAAGATCCGCGGATCGAAAGATAGTTGACGTTACGCCCGCCGCATACGACGAAATATTTGATTTTAAGAAATAAAAAATACTCTGAATGGAATTTAATAGTTTTTTTTTAGTTCAACCTAATCACCTATATATAGCAATTCACCCTATCAATTGAAAGTTAATAAGGTAAAAGATCCGTAAAAGATCCACAGAAAAGTAACGGATACGGATCTTTCTTCTCCCTCGGATATCCGCGGATACGGATACGGCTACGAATATCAGGAACATCACTAATCGCAATATTTTTAATAGGTCATATTTTCCTTATTCACGTATGTTATATTCTCTCAAAGTAATTATTTGATATTTTTCGCAAGCAAATATTGTTTAGTATATTTTACTTTTTAGAAATGCACATAAAACTCTGCGTTTCAGACCACACAAAATAAAGATACCGAAAATTGCATCGTGCAAGACTCCGTTCGTAAATTAGGTTTTTTGTACATAAAAAAATATCATATTTATAATGGTTTAAATTGAAAGTGAAATGTATTTTACAGATCGTTGGGACTCCAGTTGGCGTCATTTGAGACCAAAGAGAAAGCTGATTCAATCACAACATATCTCACAAATGCTGGTAAGTTTAAACGCAAATAATTCTTATAAATGCATAAATAGTGAAAATTATCAGAGCCTGAACGAGGGTTGGACAATTGACAAACGGATAAACAAATTTGGGTTAAAAATAAATAGCGCATTCCAATAATTATTATAAGAGATTAGTTAATTTCGGTATTTTTCATGATCCCTTACAATCTTTCAAAAATATCTCGCATCTTTATACGTATACTCACTTATTATGTTGAATTCTTTATTGCACAGTAAAATATAATGTCATTATAAGTATCAACATAATCAAATAACTTTCAAAATATCTCTTACTTTTATATCAATTTTTTAAACTCTCACAATTCCTGACTCTTCCAAGTCAAACATCATGATTCAATCATAATTGTAAAGATAGTGAGATACGTTGAGTAGACCGTACTAATGTAAAACTAAACATAATTCCTTTACGTTTGAAGACTCGTCGTAAAGAAACAAATATTACCATAGAAATTCATCGTGATGGATATATTATATATTATAGAACGTAGACGAATTCATTGGTAAGGTTTAACCTCTGCACACGCGGTCATCGGACATCGGACATTCACCGCGAAATATAATTATTTCATTATAACATCTCCCGGCGTACCTACCGACTATGACTACTTGTACACCAAGTCTTTCATGTTATAAGATAGGTACCATTATTACACGCTTTGTATGTACACGGAGCATCCACGCTGCATGCATGTTGTTAGCGATAATATGCGAGGAAGAGCATTATTATTTGCAAATCATTATTACGGTACGGCAATTCCGCTGACATTAGACGCGGTGTCAGGACGGGTTTCTTCTCTTTTACTCCTAAAGTGAAATGTGGTGACATCCTAGACCTAGACGAATTTCTAAAGCATTTAAATTTTCACATGTAGCAGTCACGTAATGGGACATAATTGTAATTAGAATAAAATAACTTAGTGTGAAAACCACTTCATTGAGTATATATATATAATCTTTAATGTATAAACCAGCCAGTTTCGATTGATCTGTATGTTTTTGTGAATTACTGGAATTGTATGAATTTACGACCGTTCCTGATGAAGGTTAAGGTCGCGTCGAAACCGGTTGGTTTACATATTAAAGATATTTATGTACTCAATAAAGTGGTATTAATAACTTAGGTACCTACGCCTAGTACTTCATATGTCCTATGAGTGATAAGTCATATGAGATTAACCTATATGTCTCTAACGCGTATACTCGTGGGAGATCCCACGCACTTTTTTAAACTCCGAAAGCGAGAACTTCTTCCTTTCAGAATGCGCCATTGAACGGATCAATTTATGAGCATCGACATCTTCAATGTTACCTATAGAGAGTTCAGTAACCATCTTTTGACATACGTCACAACATAGTGAAACTGCCCCACGGACTTTTTTTCTTATTTTAAATTTTGTAATCTTCTCCGTAATAATTTGGTGTATAACTGTTTTATGGAGAACCTGAATAAAATAAATAAATAAATATGTACGTCTAGTATACATTGCCGAGTAAAGAAGCGTATGGATCCGAGTGGTTAAAACTAAGTTATTTTATTCTAATTATAAATCTAAAGTAATTACAGTAACAAGAAGTTTACCGAAAAGGTGACCTTTTCCAACAAAAACGTAATAATGGAATTTTCAGACTTTTTGGTCTGGAATTTCAAATTCAAAACAACTTTTCAGCTATACAATTACACTTATATTTAAATACTACACAGTGCACACAAAAGTTGTCAATTTCGATTGATAATCAATTATAATTATTTGCTAACATTTAGATTTTAAGTTAATGAACTAATGAGAAAGAAGTATTAAGAGTTCGTCTACTAATTCATTCGAATACATAAACTTTGAACATGTTGATTACTCAGGTAATAATTCAATCGAACGATTTAGTACCGAAGGTAATCTGCCGACATGCCAAAGGTGACTCGAGATAAATGATCCCATCTTGTGAGCAGGGTGATGGGTCCAGTGAATAATAGATAGCCCATGCATTTACGTGCATATTCCGCAATACCATAAGTGATTCCACTCGGCCCCATTTCTAAACGGTCGGGCATATTGCCCCAGCATACTAACGACTGGCGCAGACACAATATAAAACGGGAGCACAGGGCCGCTGGTGTATAAAAACGTGCGGTCCTAAGTAAGAAATATAATAGAGATATGTCCTAACATCGTACACGATCATAAAGTGATGTTGATGTAGCAAGATGATTCTTCTAGCTTAACTTGATCATAAAACAGAGCAAACGAATAGACAAGTTAAATATACCTGAGAAAAATTCTACATTTCGATGAAGAAACTGAATTTTTACCTATGAAATTACGTAACAAACTACCACCTAGTACCAAACAAATTCAAACAAATAATAACTACATTAAGTTCATCAAATCTTGGCTTAAATAATTATCAGAAAAGAACTGATTAGTATTTAAAAAAACACCGTAGTTACTGAAAAAAACAAAATTTGGAAAAAACAATATTTGGAGAAAACCAATATTTGGAAAAAACCCTACCCAAACTACGAAGTTGAACCACAGAAGTTACTGAAAACCCACTATTCAAAACCTAATTCCCTTAAGCAACGGATCTCTCAGTGAGGAGGATTAATAAAATATTCTACATCACTGATCATGTAGGTAATGATTCAAAATTGAACAACAAATTCTTCAAGTGTGCCTTATATTCTCAGATTTTCTTAGTCGAAATTCGTATATTTGGCATAAGTATACGGTTTTACCTCACCTACGACTCAGATATAATTCTATCTAGCTGGTTCCCGGCATGCGTTGCAATGCCATATTTAAAGAAATACATTGTTTCTCCCTGAATCACCTTTCCCGTGCGTCCCCGTTCCCCTCCCTCGTCCCCTTCCTAGTTTTATAATTTATAACCTTTATGTTATTCTGATGTATGAGCTATATTATTGTAAAGTTTCATTAAAATCCATTCAGTAGGTTTTGCCTGAAAGAGTAACAAACACACATACATCCATGCAAACTTTTGCGTTTATAATATTTGTAAGAAGTAGTATCAATGACATTGACTGTATTTAACCCCACACCCAACTTCCCCTCTCCACCATTTCAGTCTCACAACATCATTCAAATGGGGCCAGTCGTACTGGCTTCAAGCAGTTAGGAAATTTGTGTGCTTTTCAGACAACAAACAGAAAATAAGATTTCGACCCTTTGGAATAACTAGATTCCATCTGTCGCGGTAACGTCATGCGATAATGGGCTCTGTAGCAAGCTACTTTAGAGTTCATTATAGCAAGACGTTACCGCCACAGGTGGAACCTTGTTATTCCAAAAGGGTCGATTTAGTGATCACTTTTATATGCGTACACATTTGTAGATACTTGATAATGAATTCAGAATCACGAATCATGAGAGGAAAATTCAAGAAGCCGCTCCTAGATTCAGCCGCCCATGTGCGCCGCACACACCGCACATGGCTGCGTTCCCTCTAGGTCCGGGCACGTGCGATCATAGGCCATATTACATTATTATTACGGCGGGAGATTTATTGGTGAGATTTCCCGTTTGGTGCTGTGGGCAAAAGGGAATGCATGCGTGTTCGCGAGGAACGCATTAACAGAGTCATGTTCTCACGACTTTGTTATGCAATACACGAGACCGCCATAACAATACCCTTTGATTCGCTGAAGATATGACAGCGAAATTGTGTTGGTCGGGCAGGCGTTTTCAAATACAACAATTTCAATTTTCAAGGCGGGTATATGCGTACACTGGAGAGGGTGCGTGGGGGTAAAGTTTGTCCTGATATTGCCGACATTGGTGAGGATGGGTCTGCCCACCAATTGCGTGGCAGACCGGATTTGGCAGCCAGAACGGAGACTGTTGGGGAGACCTTTTGACCTCTCCAGCAGTACTCTCGGAAAATCGCCTTGCACCGTTGTAGGAGGGAGATTCATTCGTCACACTAACCCCTAGATTCCCACCCACCCTCCAACGAACTTTCTCTCTTTACTTTCATAAAAAGACCCACCATACAGCATACCCAAAAATGACATAGACCCTGAAGAGAATTCCTACTTCGTAAATCCAACAATACATAGGGGCAGTGGCGTAGCGAGGGGGGGCGGTTCGCCCCGGGTGCCACCCGACAGGGGGGTGACACTCGACCGTGGAAAAAAAATTACGAAGGATATTGTCACCAAAGTATTGTATACATGAACACGGTCTGTTATTTTCTTTCATATGTTCCCCGTAGAGTGCCCCGAATTTTGTGTCTAGGTCTTTTTATAGGCGAACATAGCCTATATTTGTGGAGAAATCTGAAATTCTCTAGCCATCTCCCCCCCAGGATGGACCAATTTTATGAAGTCGAAATTAGCGTTTGGAATTTTTTCTCAAGTCAACTTTAATAGGGGGGGGGGGGGGTGACATCCGCCCCGGGTGCCACCCATGCTAGCTACGCCACTGCATAGGGGGCATACGTTATTACGTGAGCTCAAAATGCGGAGGGGGAGGGGGAGTCCAGTAAAATCTCACCAAACCTTGAATAGTTTTTCAGCGTATTGTCGCGATCATATTTACCTCAACGGGGAAAGGGGCGTTATGGGATAGCATGGGGCGGGATGGGATAGAGTGGGACCCCAGAAACACTACTGATCTCACGCGAGGCGAGGGGGGGGGGGTCCCAACAAATCTCACTTAATATCACCAAGGGGGGGTCTAAATTGGAAAATAAACGGCCCACGTAATAATGGATGCCCCACAATTACAATATTACATGATTTTTTTCGGGTTTGCGATAGTTATTCAATAAAATTGTTCATTAAATAAAACATACCCAAATTTATAGACAGTACTAAAAAAATAATAATAAAAATGTAAAAGATGCAGCTTTCAACGATTCTTGCAACATACAAAAATAATGGATTTAATCCCGATTAACCGTACAAAAAACAATCAGTGTACCAACCGTGCAAAAATAAATATAATATAGGTTGATTTTTAACATTTTATTTCAATGTTGTGCAGTGCTGTAACGGTTTTGCATTTGCGATTTGATTAGGTACGTACCGGGAATTGCAGCCCGGCTGAAATTCTGAAATGGTGAGAAGCAGCGCAAAAAGCGCGGTAATTGAAAACAATTAAAACGATGCAACGACCTCTGTTTACTGTTTACGTTATTTAGATTTTACGGGAATGAACTTGACCGCCGAGGATTCCTAATTCCTACCCAAGCCATGATAGATGATGGCGGAAGATAAGGCGCTCGCCGTTGTCTGAATTGCTTCGCAGTTGCCGCAATTGCCTTCATCGTTCACCGTAACCCTTTGTTTTGCTTTCCCACGTTACAATACAAATCGCTATGGTAATAACCGTGAATAAATTTCAAGTGTCGTTCTCTCGCGAATACCGGTAATTAAGTATTTTCCGATCATTTCTCGTTTCCTTTGTGCATTTTTAACGGCGCGTACCTATGGCCGGACGCGTAACATGGCGACGTTAATTGTTTTTCTTTATTCAAAGGGAACGATTATTATTTTATTGTAATTAATATTCTTAAAGAATTATGATATAACATTGAACTTTTACGATAACAATCATAGCCCAGGTAATTACGGCAGTATAAATTCATCTTCGTGTAAAATATTACTTAATGAGTAGGTACTCGTACTTCTCTATGAACGTATACCTATCTTATATATGTATACACGTCAAGGGGAACGACTGGCTCTCACACAAAACTTAAATTTGGATTTGAGGCCAAAATACTTAGCCAAGTAAAAAAAAAATCTTTTAATCAACAGGTGTAGCAAATATTTAGAACGGATATGTGCACCTTCACTTGTAGTATTTTGAAATAAAAAACATGGGTTATTAAAGGGTTCAATTTTTCATAATTTTAGAGGTAATGGGGACGTACCCATACTACGTGACCAACTTTTTGCAATTTTTAACCCCCCCCCCCCCCCCCCCCCCCCGGTGACAAAAATCCTAAGCAACCCGCCGCTCATTTGTATGGAGCGTGACATTTTGAAGACCCCCCCCTGTTCCCTGGGAACGTACCCATACTACGTGACACGTTTAGGGGGGGGGGGGTCTTCAAAATGTCACGCTCCATACAAATGAGCGGCGGGTTGCTTAGGATTTTGGTCACCGGGGGGGGGGGGGGGGGGGTTAAAAATTGCAAAAAGTTGGTCACGTAGTATGGGTACGTTCCCTAACCTTGACATTTTTTTTGTTAAATAGTAATTATAAAAAAAAATATATCTTACGAACATACTAAAAAAATAAAACATTAAAAAAAAGCTTTTTTGGGTCGAAATTTAAGCCCATCAAAATGCTTTCCATAAAAATTAATATTTTAATTTTATATTTCATTATAAAGGATCTCCGGGGGTAAAGTGCATTAACTTCGGGAGGTGATTCTACATGATAGTACAAGTAAAAAAAGGAAATAACTTTTTTCGAAATTCCAACTTTGAGGGGTAGTTTTGAGGTAAAAAGATAAAATTAGTCCGGCGTGTGCGGCCAGATTTATTATTTTCCGCTGTTACGATACGGGCCAATCACAATCTAGTCGGGCGCCCAGCAGGCTCTCAGCAAGTAAGATCGTACCTCACACTAAGGACTTTTAGTAGGTACGTCTTATTGTATGGGAAAAAAATGTTGGAACTACGGAAAAAATTGTTAATCTCTTTTACTCCTACCATCATGTAGAATCACCTCCCGAAGTTAATGCACTTTACCCCCCGGACACTCTGTATTTACATAGGGGAACGTACCCATACTACGTGACACGTTTAGGGGGGGGGGGGGGGTCTTTAAAATGTCACGCTCCATACAAATGAGCGGCGGGTTGCTTAGGATTTTGGTCACGGGGGGGGTTAAAAATTGCAAAAAGTTGGTCACGTAGTATGGTTACGTTCCCTAGTAGGTAGGGCAAAATTATTTTTTTTAAATAATCGTCAATAAATAATTGCCAAACTTGCCTCTAAAATCATGAAAAATAGAATTCTTGAAAGTTTAGTCTCCGTTGACTTTTTGGATGACTTTTTTTTTTCTTCAAAATCAAACAAAAAGAAAATTCTTCTGCATGTCATCACTGGTCACTCAGCCGAGTAACCGACCAACCCCTAATCCCACCTCCAACTGTCCAACACCTACCATTTTTTTTGTTTTTGTAGAAAAAATAAAAACACCAAAAATGTCACCGGACACCAAAATTTTATTTACATTTTTTCTCCAAATAATGTCAGGAATCACTGGTTAAAGTAAGTCAAGTACGTCCCTTAACACCCTGTATACTTATTATAATTTTAATCATAAAAAAATAAAGCAGCACATATCCGTAATAGAAATTTGCTATACCATTTGATTAAAAAAGTAAACACGTATTCAGTTTGGTCAAGTATTTTGGTTTTAAACCAAAATTTTAATTTTGTATGAAAAAGGCCATGCAGCCGATTGTAAGTTGGGTTGTTTGATCAGCAATCAAGCATAACAATAAAATTTTAAGTAAAATGGTATAAAGACATAAAGATATTAATATTTGACCAAACGCTGATGGGATGAGGATCGGCGCTTAATAGAAAGCATTATTTGAAGACGAAATTGACAAAAAAACCAAATGGCGTTGATAACCGATTTGACAACACTGACAATGTGACAACTAGGTTTTCACAGCTATTTTTTCTTTTTATTTATATTAGTGTTTAATAATTAATTCCAGGTTACAACAAGTACGACTTTTGGACGTCGGGCAACAACTTGGGTACAGACATGTTCCTGTGGATGAGCACGGGGCTGCCCTTCAACGCAACCTTCAACTACATGAAGCGGGCCGGTGAGCTCAACATTCCCGGAGCGGAGGCCGCGCCCCCTGTGGCCCCCGCCTCGCATAGCATGGACCCGCTGGACGTGCCCCAGGGCAGCACGGCGCCCCAGCGCACCGCTAGGCACGGGTAAGATACAACTACATACTTACTTTACTTACTTCCTCCTAACAACAATTCCTTTTTGCAATTATCGTAGTATTTTGATCTAAGACTGTAGTAGAACACAGAAATGTACTTATGTCAACAACAATTATTATAGCTTTATACACAATGGCTCACTGACTTCACCCATCGCCTCCCAACATCACGGGCCAAAGTGCTATCCCCCATATTTACTGTATCAGTTGGCGGTAATTGTAGCCCAGTTCCTATAGTACTGTTCACCAGTAATAAAATATGTAGGTATATGCAGTGTATGTGATTATGTATATAGTTTCAATGTCTCTCAATAGATGTCGTTCTTATAGGTAGTTATATATAGTTTAAATGTGTCTCAACAGAGGTCAGTAGTTGTACTATATGAGAGAAACAACTGACATCCGTTTGGGTATAAAATACGAAGATATCCGATATTAAGACCGGTCAGTGGTTGAGTGGGCATCGTGTTTGGGTCCCACCCAGGCGTTCCGTGTTCGATTCCTCGGCTGGCTAAGTCCTCCATCACGACTCAAGCAACATTTTCGGCTTACTGTGTAAGTGGTAGTAGAAGATTTTCAAATATTGTCGGGTTATTCGTAACCCGGGAATGTTTGCCTTTCTTTTTAAAGAATAGTTAAAGAATTAAACGATTAACCGATTGAGCCCGACATTAGGCGGCAGATTAACACAGAGTATCCTTTAGAGCAGATGTCGTTCCTTGACACCTAATAACATGACTCCTAATCTAGATGAGCCTAAGTATCATTGAAAACTCCTGATCTTCATAGTTGTATTATTAATTAGAGGAAATAACAGCATACTACGGTAAAATAGATACTTAAATAATGGACATATTATTTATTAGATCTATCTGACATTTCTGTTTTGTAAAGTTTTCAAAGATTCAACAATTCCGTTTTGTTAAGTTGTCAAAATAAAAACTTTAGATTATTAAAAACATTATCATATTGGAATGTCCTAAAACGGGCATATGCCTAGTTGGACATTTTAAGTTCATTATATTGTATTATGTAATATTTACAAACAAACAATAAATAAATGTACTAAACATAGTAGATGAAGACAGAATAGCTGAAAATAATAATTTCCCAATGTCGAATAATGTAAGATAGAGACAATAATGGTGTCTAGATATTACAATAATACAATAAAAAATAATGTTCACAATATCATCCCCTTCATCATAAAAATTCTAGTAAGGGAACGTACCCAAACTATGTGACCAACTTTTTGCAATTTTTAACCCCCCCCCCCCCCCGGTGACCAAAATCCTAAGGAACCCGCCGCTCATTTGTATGGAGCGTGACCTTTTGAAACCCCCCCCCCCCCCTAAAAGTGTCACGTAGTATGGGTACGTTCCCTAAAGTAATACTGACTAACTTAAGTAATTAAAAATAGTCACACATTTGACTAACTTAAAAAAAAAAACTCTTTCTTTGTTGTCATTAATACATGCAAGAAACATGAGATATTTATTATTTAGGTATTAATCATGGCATAGAAAAATAAAACTAAATGAATTTCTTAATAAAAGTATGGAGCAATCTGTATAGTCATCTGACTTAGATATTATTATATGACAAACATCCACACATTCTAAAATATATATTGTTTTGTTGCAACATGAAGAAGTACGGAGCACGTGCTGAGTGACGGCTGTGTGGCCCTCAAGGCACCCACCTTCCACTGGGAACCCCAGCACTGCGGGGACATCAAGGACTTTATCTGCGAGCAGACCCGCTGCTATTACTACAACTACGGATCCATTCCTGTCTCATCGGCCCAGGGGTAAAGCCAGCTCCAGGTGAGATCCCAGCCAAAGCAACTTGACTACCAGTGGCCAGATTCTCTAGAGTGATTCAATTGATTGCTCCAATTCAAATGTACACCGATACAGTTGTGCAAATAAACCTTTCATTTCATTCAATGTGGCTTCGTGATATGCTCGATATCAAGCAGGTTGAATCAATACTGAAGTCATGAATTCCGTAAAATCTCTGGCAAAGAATCTAGCCCTGATGACAGTGAAACCACCCACCCACCAGACTGCTATTATGAACAGTACAGTTACAACGTGTCACACTTAATAACTGATCAAAACTTTGCGTTGAAATCATTTTGAAACGTACATCTTACCAGCAGATTCACTTGGTGGGTGGGAGGAAAAAGCTTTGCTTGGTATCTCATCATGAATTTGCCACGTGACACGTTAACTGCATGAAAACAGATTCTCAGCCAAATATTTCTATAAAGCTTTCCAATCTCAAGTTCTACTCAAATTTTTTATTTTATGAAATCTGATTTAATACATTTTTTCTGATACTAGATTTTCTTAAACGCTCTCTATAGTCCCATAAATTATTTAATTTCCGAGTCCCTTTAGGCTGAGAATCTTACTGGTCTTGTAACAAGCAATATAACATTAATTTGTTTATTCATACAGGAAGCCACTTTCTTTGACGACTACAACGACTGCCCCACCTCTGACCAGCTCGTCCCCCGCCCCTCCCCGCTCGGAGCACCTGCCCACACACTTCACCCTCAACGATTTACTCGGCAAGCTCCGCCCCAGCTCTCTTGATGGACTTCAATCTCCCCACTTGAAGGCGGCTTCGGCCCTCGCCCATAAGAACCCCCAGATCGACGGACACTACTCTGGCATCAACCATCACGAACGTCAAGAGAACCAGGGACAAGGTGAAAAGGGGGCAACTGCGGCACCCAGTACTTATGATGGGGACACGGATGTCAATGATACCCCGACCCAACTTCCTAACGAACCAGACAATTCAGTAGATGAGGAAGGAATCGCTACTCTTGGACCTTACAACCACAGCTCAGACTTGCAAATGGGAGATGACCCTAACGCGTATGCGGCGGCATCTAACAACAATGGAGACGACTATGTTTCCACAATTGAGCCCGATGTAATCACAACCTACCGATCAGAAACCATGCAAAAGATCGCTGGCAAGGTTCTAGCTGCTCCATCCTACTAAAGTGAGATTTCGCTTCAGCTGTGAATGTCTTTAATGTTCCACATTGAGACTGTGTTTTTACGTCATTCGTGGCGTAAATAATTCTTCCAATAGTATTAAATTATACAAATAAGTGTAATTTGATCAATTCAACCGATATAAAATGAGTTGTCCAAGAAATTACAGAATAAGGTTTGTGTAAGTTGGCATTTTTTATGGTAGATGAACCTCAATTATCGATAATTACGTTAATTGTTGGTTTGTCTGTCATTTAAAAAAGAAATGATTTTGATCTTGAAAGATAAAGCCAGCTTCGATAAGTTAAAAAATGATCATTCCAGAGGTAGAAAGCAAAGCGTACAAGGTTTTGGCAATTTCGGTCATTGAATAATTAAGTCTTAGATATTAATGATTACTTGCCAAGATCTTAACATATTTGGTGTCAGAGGGGATACATAGCTTTGCTTTCAATCTCCAAGTATTTGCGGCCTCGAAGGAGGTTGATATTTTTAAACATGTGCAAGACAACCTGTGCCTAGGTTTACTTTTTACACCAGAAGAAGTATGATATTTAGAGATAATACCACGTTCATTGTAAAGTTTATACAAGTAAGCTTTGATGAGCTAATAATTCCAAAATTTATTAAATGCATATTTTTTAAACGCTGTTTTAATTTCCATGTGTTGTCTTAAGATTGACGAAATGGTTGGAGAGAATATAAGAAGTTGTCTTATAACTTACCAGCCATTGATGACACCCTCCACATTCAGCATTGGGATGATCTTGAAGACGTAATGTGAGCGTAGTTTCTTGGATAGAGTGGATTCGTTCAGCAAACTTCCGAGGGCTCCATCCATCACCCACGAAGCATTACTTTCTCCAGGGTGGACTCGAGCTGTCAGGAAGATTATCTCTCTATTCTGAAACAATAATAAATGGCAAAATAATTAATTTTTCTGCCATACGTAGTGCTACGTAGGTGGGTAAGTAATTAAAATTCTCAATTTTATTTATCAAGACGAATTATGAGTTCATAAGAACAATAATTCAGATTTGCATTTCTTAAATAAAGTAACAATTAACGGCCACCGCGGTCGAGAGGTAAGGCTCTCGACCAGCAATCTGGAGGTCGTGAGTTCAAATCCCGACGTGTGCAAATAAGTTTTATTTTGATAAAATTGTGTTATTTCAGTATATTTGTGGCATGTTCCAGAGTGAAAGATAATCTCAGTATCGCCCTGGTGTAAGACCACTATTCAGAATTGAAACATTGCTTGTAATGGCTTAAGCCGTGTTTGGTGACCAGATCTGACTAGCCAGTTACTTCCCCACCTTCCTCTCCATCTTCCTAATCTCCTTCACCTCCTCACTACCTTCAGTCTCACAACATACTGATTTCATTGTCTCACTGGCTCCAGATTGGAGCAATTGGGACATTTGTACAGAATTAACATAAAATATATTTAAATCTGCATATTATAAGAAAGACATCAAGAACGTAAAAAGACAAGCAAAATCGAGCTAATCCTGCCAAGCGATTCTATATCTTTTGTGGCATCTTTTTTGTGAGATCTCCTGTTAGATTGTATGATTTTCCAGGGCTGTTATTTGCTTTTTCTATGTGAGCTGTCACAAATCGGCGAAGCTGGCCTGATACCCATAATTGACAGTCATAGAAAAACACACAAATCTGTCAGCAGATCCCACAAAAGATATAGAATCACTCGGCTGATCTAAAACCGTCTAGAATTACCTGTAGTTTTCTTTGAAAGATGTATTATCAGACATTTAGAAATTAAAAAAAAATGTAACATACATGAATAGGATTTGAAGTGGAATTCTCAGATGTTATTGTCACCAGAGGTATTTCATTATTATTAAGGGTACTGCACAGAGCGTCAAGTCTGAAGTAAATTCCACGAGGAAGGTTTTGTGACCATATCCATATTTTAGTCTGGAATTAAAAATGTTTGAATGAGACAGTGTTACAAGAGAGTAGTACCATAAAATTTAATATCGGGTTAAACATTTTCAGTCATCTAATAGTTAAAATATTTTTTATGCTGATATTGTTGTATCTCAAGTAAATTGCCATGAATAATTATTAGAAATATAATTATATAAATTACAACACTAACCATCATCTGTGTGTAGGTGTAGGGATAATGGTAGGCAATGTAACACACATCGTTGGAATGTGGAAAGTCAATAGTAAATGTCACGGTGTGGAAACAATTTAGTAGGATTTTGCTTTTGTGACAGGGGTAACTGTTTCTGTAGTAACATATGTCAGAGCCGACTCTTAACCACCCTAAAAGATTGGACAAAAAGATTATATGCCATCAATATAAGGTAAATACATATAATGTTAAGAGGGTGAAAATAATAAAAGATTACTTTAGCTACCACAAATAAATCGTTTATGTTTATGCTATTATTTAAATATTACTATAAACTTCATTGGTAAATATTTTAATAATCAGTGGCTCCCTTGGTAGTTGTCCAAGTTCCGGTGACTGCTGCGCTATTAATTTATTGAAGTTAAAAATAAAAAGGTAATAGTCGTAACTGAGATCCTCTAGTTTTACTGGGACCAAAACTCTATTGACATCTGAGTCGTTCAATTTCTATATCCGCTATATCAACTTTCACTGATTCGGAGAAAACTGCAAAAAACCATCACATCTCTAGCGTAAATAAAAAATTGCATTTTATTTTTTTATATAATGAGTTGGAGTAATACACATTCGAAAAGTATTCATTTTTCAATGAAAGTCTAGAAATATTTAAGTAATCTGGATAAATAAAATGGATGTAGCGGATTTTGATACTGACTTCAAGATTTATATGGAATATAGAGGGTTTTGAAACTCAACTGACCTGAGGGGCGTGTTTCTACCTGCGCCATCTTGGCAAAATAAATGTTAGTGATTGGTTGAATTCTGATATAGCAGGTTTTGATAGTAACTTATTGAATGATATAGCGGGTTTTGTTTCTCACTCGCAACTTTAACATGGTTTTTGGTCGTGATAAGGGACGTTTTGAAACTCAATTTTAGATTAGGCTTGTTCCTCGCAAAAATGTAAACGAGATGTCATACTTAGATTCTTTGTCAAAAAATCGGATATAGCGGGTTTTGAAATTATAGGACTCATCTGACTGATCTAGACTGATCTAGACCTGAAATCTAGTCTGACCTAGTGTGATCTGGACCTGAAACTCCAGGTCTGAACTGATTAGTCTGATACTTGTGATCTAGTCTGTTACCTGAGTCTTAGTCTAATCTAGTCTGATCTAGACTTGAGACCTAGACCTGAATGATCAAGTCCGACCTGATCTGATCTAGACGTGAGACTATCTCAGTAGCTCAATTGGTAGAGTGTTGGTCGCGGAAAGACTATAGGTTCTGGGATCGAGTCCCATTTACAAACATTATCGTTTTATTTTCACCATCGACTATGTGTGTGAAAGTAAAATAGAAATATATACAAAGTTTTCAGATGAATTTTAAATCAGTTTGTGAAAATTACCTGGTCTCCCCATTATAGATTCTTTTACCGAATACATAACGGGTTTCATCCCAAAGTTAAACTGGCTGTCAGGTTTTTCACAATTCACCACATTGAACGTGTAGGCGCCCCCGCTGTTGGCCATATTGCTAACTTCAAAGTAAAACCAGAGATGGCGCTTCTTTGAATTCACATCCGGCATCAGAATGAGATCATATTCACGTGCACCTATCTGAAACATAATAGAACTCATTTAACCCTCCTTAAGTGTACGTATTTACATACACTTAACCGAGAGCTATCGGTATGATTATAAGCACATAACATTGTATACAACATTGAATACATACAACGAAAAGTGGCAAAGCCTAAGTATTTGTTTGTTGGCAGATTGAGATTGAAGTTTTTGCACGGCATAGTTTCGTAGTTAGGATATTTTTGAATTTTGTTTCATTTCCTGACTAGCGATGCTGTGAGTTTGTGCCAATGCAAGGGACTTCAATCTGACTGCCAGCGGACAGGGATTTTGACATGGCCACTTTTCGTTGTATGCTCAAGATATATGTATGAAAATACATTCATATCTGTACTGACAAAAACACATTTTTTGGTAATTTTTTTTTCATAAATAATTGTTCTTAGAATGATTTAAAATATTTTCTATAAACTTTTTCTTGTTTCCATGATATAAATATATACCAATATGTAACTATGTTCATATTTATGTACAAATATCACTATCCTGTGGAAAAGGGTCGTAAGTCAAAAAAGCAAATTTTTCAGGAGAGCGAAGACTAAAGATGATTGCTGAAACAAGCGGTCCCATCGAAAAGAGACACTAGCAACATCTCACAGAGTTAAAGCGATCTACCTTAAATATGGTTTGCGTGGGGCATAGATAATCACAATCACTTTATTATTTACACCAGAGAGATCGCCAACGTCGCAGGACCTGATAGGGCACACCGAGAAGAAGACTTTATTAATCAGAGATAAAAATAAAATATCATAAAACAGAAAATTTTGATTTACAACCCTTTTCCACGGAATGTGGGATACGTATTAGGTATACGGGTTTCATCGCAAAGTTAAACTGGCAGTCAGGTTCTCCACAGTTCACCATATTGAATATATAGGCGCCTCCGCTGTTGACCATATTGCTAACTTCAAAGTAAAGCCAGAGATGGCGCTTCTTTGAACTCTAGAGAGAAAATACAAACAATGTCTACAAACCTGCACGGCCTTCCTTAAGTTTCCTGATTCAAAGCGGGATTCAAATTCTAGTCTTTTTGACGGGAACGGTTTAAAAGACACCCGTTGACTGTCCACGTTCGACAGCAACCTGTAGAAAAAGATACAAGGTTTAGTCATCCATCATAATTAAACCATAGACAACATTCAATTTATGCAAATCTAATATTATAAAAGTTTCATAACTTTATTGTATCGTGATTAGTTTTTGGCTTATTGTGCTGTGTAGTGCTTGTCCTTCTTTAGCCAACGTTTCGGAGAGCGTTACGGGGTCCATCATCAGGGGAGATGTTCATATTAATAGCTAGTCTTCTTCATCACACGTGCTGAAAAGGTTGTGTGAAAGCTGAATGAATGTGAGGGAGCGGACTCCGAATCGACGGAGACGGGTGATAAATGAAAAGCATCAGGTTGAAATAGTGAGTCAGTCTTTATTAATGAGCTACGTAGCGAAGGTCGAAGCGGAGCAGAGTGACAGAGGTGCAGTGAGTGTTGCTCGGTGTTGTTGATGCGTGATGATGGTCAGGAAGCTGCGGCGGTGAAGATCATAGATCTTCAGGGAGCCGGCGTGTAGCTCTACACCGGGGCGGTGGAGAAGTGACCTTGGTCCAGGTGGTCGATCGACGTCGTGATGACGGATATGGCGGCTATGTGTCCTTTGAGTCGGAGCACACACGTGACGCAGGAAGGAACCTTGAGAGTCGGTGAGGATGGACTTTGGCAGCGAAACTCGATGGATTTCGGTAGTCAGAGATCGGGTGCACCTAAACAGCAAGCGCGTGCGGGCTTGGTAGTTGATAGGTCAGGTGACATCTCATGTCGAGGTGCGATGGGCCAGACAGCGAGATGGTGGTTGGAGATGGAGGCCTCGAAGGTGTTAAGGAGGTGTTCTTGTTACACTGGATATGTGTAAATCACATGTTGATTAGCGTAGGGCGAGAAGGAGTCCCGCGGGTTGGTTTCGGCGGGTACTACACTGGTGTGTTATCACTTTATCACTGCGCGCAATGTGTGTGCGTGAGTTGACCGACGAGACAGACTGACTAGTCCCGGCTGGCAAAACTGCTGCTTATACAGACGAGGAGAGTAACTACCTGAGCGTTGAGTAAAGGTGTGTACATGCGCAAAGTGAAGAATGCCCTCGAACATTCTGCTGCCGTAGTGAGGAACGGCTGTTGACTCGAGACCTTTCGATGTGATTCCCGAAATGTTCACGCGGTGCTGGCAGTATGTACTGGCGTCGCCTTGCGCGGTAGAGGCAGGTAAGTAGAAAACTCGTCTAGTAAATTCTTAGAGAGCCAGTGGCGGCGCAATGAATTTAATTTAGCAAAAGTGGACGCCGCAGAAATTGATGGCGAAAGATAATGGTGTCGCCACGCATCAATAAGATTACATATATATTTACCTATCCGTGAGCACCGGGACTTCCTGAGCTCTCAGACTATCTAAACTGTAGACAACTTCGTTCATGAGGGTCTCCGGATTAATGGCACGTTCTATCGTGCTGAGAACTTTCTTTCTGAAAATTATAAAAAGGGAATGAAAATGTTTGGGTTCTCATAATTATTCTTGTGAGCACGTTGATTAAGTTTTCAAAAAGTTAAGATTCTAGTGCTAAGAATTCTAATGTGTAATAATATAAATCATTCGTACATAATTGTGAATAATGCATAAAATTATTCAAGTTCAAATTTTTTTTAAATTTATTTTAAGTTTTTATTCCAGCAGGACTTGGAGGGTAGTGCAATCCCAGTCTGCCATATTTCATAAACAACTATAAACTATAAAAGAACAAAAAAAATTGTTTACACATTAGGTAGGTACCTAATTAAAACATAAAATGAAAACAAAATTCATCACACAAATAACAAAAAATAAGCATAAAATTAAAATAAATAATAATTAAACAGAATAAAAAATAAAAAGACATTTTGAACTTTTAAGTTTCTAAATTGATGATGGTAAACGGTAAATTTCTAATTGTCTCTAACAAAGGCAAATATTTTATGAATACATTCAGCTTCACAATTGCTAAATATAATATCCCGTGAGTTTTCAAGGATCTGCTCTAGTATGTAGTACAATATTATCTGTATTTATTTCAGTTCGACAAGCTTTTTATGTGTTGTGAGAGATTTAGTTTTTCTTTGTTTCGTAAAAACCTCAGGGGCGTTGTAAGGTGTTAGGTATTATCAGCACCTTAACTCCTTGGCAAATCGGCGCCCAGAGCGGACTGCTCCAATTGCGCCCGCACAGGGCCAGCCCTATCCACATCACAACTATCCTCAATTTTATAAAGGATGCCGTACTGGCTTACAAGTCTATTGTGTGTGGTGTAACATAAAAATAAAACAAATAGATAAATAAGACTACCTGTGAGTAAACCGATCCACGTCATGTTGAAACTCAGGAATTCCCAAAGAATCTCCTCCCTGCAGATCAGGATAGGCCACCTTCACAAAAGGTATAATACTACGCACTCGAGATGCAATATTCAGGTAGACCTCTTCCACAGAAGCAAAAGAATCCAGATCTTCGAGAATATTCACATTACACTGTAAATTACCTGCAACAATATAACAATATGATAATAAACTAATATTGGTGGTTTTCTGGTTTTCAAATAATATCTAATATTGGTGGTTTTCAAGAAGATCAAATCATATCTAACATCTAATATTGGTGGTTTTCAACAAGATCAAACCATATCTAAGATTGGTGGTTTTCAACAAGACCAAAATATCATATCTAAGATTGGTGGTTTTCAAAATCATATTACTAATGTAAGTAACCAAAGTAGGTGGTTTTCTACAAGATCAAATTATATCTTACATTGGTGGTTTTCAACAAGACTAAATCATATATAACATTGGTGGTTTTTAACAAGATAAAATCGTATTACCAATGCAAGTAACCAATGTAGGTGGTTTTCTACAAGATCAAATCATATCTAATATTAGTGGTTTTCAACAAGACCAAATCATAATATCTAAGATTGGTGGTTTTCAATAACTTATTGGTTTTCAATTATATCAAAACATCAATAACAATGGGGGTTTTCAACAAGATCAAATCAATTTCAATTATATCTAATAATGATAGTTTTATTTACCAATAAGTAAGCACATAAAGACATGTTAATTGAAATAATTACCTATGGAATCAGTCTTTTTCAATTTCAAATCCGGGTTAAACTGGTGGATTTGAGTCTTCACGTCAAATATTGGGCCCTGTGTAGAACTTCCCATGGCATTCTTCATAGTAAATGAATACTTCGTCTGATTGACGCAGAATTCTGATAATGTTCGAGGGTTTGATTGGGAATCCAGTAGATTTTCTTTGGAGCCTCCTTTAGTAAGCCTTAGTTGCATTTGCAAAGTCAAAAACTCTTTAAAAAATTGATTATATCTGAAAGATCATGAAATGCTTTCTTATTAACACCTTAAAGTTGACTTTGTACGGAAGTCTACATCTGTTTGGGATTTAATTAAAGGCAGAAACATACTTGCGTGTGGTGGCGTTTCGTGACTACAAATTAATCAATTATCGTCGTGGCTTGTCGACACGCCACGACCTACAAATATGTCTCTAACCATAATAAATGTATGAAACCGATGTGCTTCTGGCACGTCACGACACGCCACGATACGCAAGTATGTTTCTGCCTTAAGGAAGGAAAGGAATAATGCAATATACTCATAAAAGTACCATTTCAATATTGTCACTGTTAGTAAAAATTTTCAGCTAATTAAAAAAAAAATTATGAAGTAAGTACATACTTAATAGTTTGAATCGCTAAATAAAGAATAACCCATGAAGTACTTTGTGGGTGTGTTCCGTGATCCAATTATAGGCCTAATTTGGACCTATTTTTTCAATCAAAAGTGTATTTCATCATGATTATGAAATACAAATGAGATAGCGATATACAATATCAGGCAAGTGTAATAGAGACAGACCGCACGTTAAATGGTATAGACCCAAAAGTGACAAAATCGGTGGCACATTTGTTACCATTCAATTTTGTACGGAAGGCACTTTTAAAGTTATATTCGGTTAAATTAAAGTTATATGGTTTACAAATAACAACAATATTCTGAAGCTGGTAATAATAAATAAAAAACGACATATGAAACCTTTTAAGATCTTCTATATCTCTCTCGGAAGATTGGAATAGAAAGCTGGTATTGAGACTGGATAAAGTATCTTCCGATAACTTCAAAGGGTTTTCCGTACTCTCCACATCCGAGTCGCTTTTCTGCAGAATTTCATCTTCCTCCTGAGCGTCATCATCAGAGCTACTTCCCAAGAAATCCAAGTCTTCATCCGGCTCTACGAGAGGCCATTCTATTTGCAACAAAACATAATATAAATCCAGAGACATTGAATACTGTGCAACAAGTTGTCGCATGTCTACCGGCAATAAACACACTCGGCAGTTCAGTTGTTGACATAAATGTCACAAGTAAGCATACAACATACAATAATAATAATTCAAGGGAGTAATGAACTTTTAAAATAATGCTACATTTATGCTTACCACTTATAATGCTGGATAAGTCAAATTTTGCCGGGTTCTTACTGGGAACTGGCATGGACCGATTGTTCAAACTATGACATATTACTGAACTAACTTTTGTAACCATACGATCATATATATCTTCATCAGGACAGGTCATACAGAATCTGTGAAGGATTTGGATATGTTTCTTAGTTGCCACGATACGCCGTCCTGCTTCTAAAATAAAAAAATTACCACTTATGAGTCAAACATAATACATGTGGCTAATGCTATTTAAACATATTTCAATATGTTATGATGAAATGAGAAAGAAAGTGAAATCCAATCGTACTTATGGTGCAGACATGTTTCAATGTTTGTAGAATGCGAGTGCATATTTTGATTCTTATCTTGGACTCATATTTTTCCCATCGGTCAAATATACGCAGCAATAATATGATAATACCAGCTTTCACTATTAGTGCGCAGCAAGCCTCTATAAACAAAATATGAAAACAAGTTGTCAGGAAATGATTCACAAAAGTAACCAAAATTCCAAATAAAACAAAACTCTAGGAATATATTTGAGCACTAGTGCCATCTATCAAATAAAAATGAAACTATTTTTACGACAAAAGTATTTTTTGCTACAATACATGCAGCCTTACTCATCATGAAACCGTACCACGGCTCTGTAGCGTCGCGGTAGCTACACAGTGGAGTAAGCCTACACTGCTCAGGGTAAAAATCTTTACTCATCATCATAATGTTTCTCGACAGCTGTTATGATTATTTTACGGTAGCAACACTTCTCCAAAGCTGAAAAACGCGGCCAATTTAGCATTTCGTGGCGTGTTGCCAACTTCACGTTTATTCATACATCAACATCAGTCAACAAAACGTTGACTTTGGTAAATCTATATTTAGACCTAAAATCTCCTTCCGTGAGTGCCGCAAATGGATCGTACCTTTTTTTTAACCTTTTCCGTAGCCGTGGTGCGCGAATGCCGCGAATACGGTCAATATTTGCCAAAGCTCCATTCAAAACGTTAAGATTCTCATAAAAGTTCGCCATTTCGTCAGTTACAACGCACGGGGTACTGAGTTAACCCTGGTGATCGGGTGGTTTAACTCGTAGAATGCCATTCGTGCACCGGTGTGTTTGAGATTTTACACGCGATTTTGACCCTTATGTATAAAGAAAGTGTATGAAGAACACGGTCAGAATCACTTGCTCTATTATCACCCTTTACCATAGAGAAAACCGCAATGCGCCTGGTCACTCCAAATAATTTATATTAATAATTTACCGGAGCGCGGGAATGTGCGCAGTTCTTGCGCATGCGCGGGAAAAATTCCTTTATCTACGATTTTGACCTTTTGACCGTACAAAATTTCTCAAGGACAGTGTCAGAATCGCTGGACACGAAATGTCATTGGGTGTCATGGATGCCGCTTTTTGCGAACGCTAATTGGTGGACAACCAACCCCAACTACCCCGGCAAACAACGGGTTAAATTCTGACAGCTACTACATCTCCCGTACAGCGACTCGGTAAAAACACGCGCATGCGCGCGATTAACCCACTTGCGCCGAGGTTGTATCTTATTTTGCGATGATGAGTAAGACTGAATATGTTTAAACGGTTATAATATTATGCCATATTATTATGATTTATACCAGTAATAAATATTACAGTTAGCCCGTTGTCCCACTCGCTCGGTAAGGGTAAGGAATTGACCAAAACCAAAGACAATGTGCAGAAAAGTAAAGTTCACTACAGTTTGCAATGCAGCTTTTCACCCCCTGTTTTTCATAGTGAACTTACTGTTACCGAGCCAGTGGAATGACTGGCTTACTTATACCAATTCACATTAGATTTAGTTCAAATTAATGAAAATTAACTAAGTAAACAAGTAAATTATTGCACTAATGCATATATAATCAGAAGCAACAAAAGATTTTGAAATGTAATCAAAAGATTTTTATCACACTGCAGAAATATATAGGTAGTTAGTAGTTACTCATTATATAATAGGATCTTACTATTTCTGCTGAGGTAATCGAGAGCATCTAGACATAGTCTCAAACGAATGTTTGGTGCATGCCCCAGGGACATTAAAACTTTTTCATAAGTTGTCACAACATCATCCCGTATGAGAATTGCAACAGTGCATGCTGGAATTAAAATTTGACACGTTAAACAACTTTAAATTTAAATTAACTTATTAAAACAATATTTGCCTCATTGTGATTTTTTAGTACAGAGCATTAAATAGAGACTGCAAAGACAATTGGTACAAAGGCACTCGTTTGATGTAGGAATTTTAAACTTTGTTATTACATATTAGATTGGATTATGTATTTGCATTTCCATAATTGTACACTTATGTTTAATGCATACTTGAGTCTTTTGGTCGTTAGTGCCTATGTTTTTGAGTATTTTTTGTTATTAGTGCAGATTGGAGCCTTTTTCAGACATTAATATCTTTTTTGACAAAAAATTCTTCAAAATATGTGTTGTTCAAATTATAAACGTTTTACCAAATAGATAGAAGAAGAATGATAATATGTATGTTCTCTTCTTTTCCCAATCAAATAAAAAAAAATCACAAAGAAACAAATCGAAATTACATTTTCGAGTTTTTATTTTTTATTCTATTTTATTTTTTTACATTTTGCCATTTTGACTGTATATAAGTATATCGTGGTTCCATGCCAACTCAGAATCAAGTCAACTCAACACCTCTTTGAAAAGTCATCAAAAGCTATGAAAATAATAATTTTAAAATAGCCCATAACCCTAACCTAGCGTAACTTATAATAATCAATTTTCATATATTTTTTTCATCACTTTTAATGATTTTTCAAAGGAGGTTATTTCAAAGGAGGTTCATTCTGAGTTGTCCGGTCACCGTATATTATAATCTAATGTCTAGTTATTACTTATTACTTATTACTTACTGCTTTTTGTCAGTTGTTTCATCAAACTCAATAGAGGAAACACAACTTTGTTGTTGCTGAAATGGATGCGGAGAAGATTGTGAACTATTTTCACACCACCGAATGTTCGAAGCTTGAGTGCAAATTTTGAATCTGTAAACAAACATAATATTAAGTATATTATTTAATAATGCATTGATGTAAGCAGGCGGTTAATAGATTGCTCGTTAGGGTGTTTGAGTAGAAATCATAGATTAGAATTTCACTTTGTCTTGATACTACATACCTTTTAAGGCTAGCTGACTTAAAATCCACACTGTGTCATATAGCAATGCTTCGACATGGGCGTTGTTTGGCTCCCTTCGAGAATGTATTTGAAGAAGCGATCGAATCACTACAGATGTTGAGTTCTGCTTCACCATGTTGGATACTGCCTGCATACGGGGTGTATTGTTGCCTGGAGTATGTATATATGTATTAGTAAAAATCACAGATTAACATAAATAATATACTTAAGTATTGAAATTATGAACAAGGAATTGTTTTAGAAGAAACTGGCTAACATCAATGGGATAATCCTGATCTGGCTGCTAGTACATAAAGGTACTGAGGTTAATGCCAGCAAGGAAAGTAACAGAACCAGCAAGTTGGCTTGCTACACTAAACTACAAATTGAAAAGTGGGTGGTATAAATATTATTAATCCCAGCACTGGAAGGAATGGCGGAAAGCATCCAAAGTGAGACAGTTGAAGTGCTCATAGATGGTCTAAACCTCAAGGAAGTCGGGCAACTAACTCAATGTGTATAGAAACTCGCTGAGGGAGCAAGTAGGATTATTGCAGGATACTACCACAGCTTCAGCAGATTCAACAGACAAATTCAGATGATGGGTGTCTAATGCAATAATAGCTATATAAGATGTAAAGAGGATGAAGAAATGAATATTGATTGATATATAGCGCTACTGTCACGTACTTTGACCGGAAAAGTGTTTAGATATACCCCGTTTATATGTTTTAGAATTAGGAAACATCTTTACCTAAGGGACTGCCAAAGGAATTCCTTATGGGTACTTTCCAGGAAGTCTCTGAAGCAAAAACATTAGTAATGTTCGGAAGAATGTTCGTTGATGCTTGGATTAAGGAATATAAGGTAAGTGCACTCACAAATCAAACAAATATTAGTACATAAGACCGGTTATTTAGTATTTTAGTGTTCACGTGTCACATCATTAATTATAGTAGAATATAATATAATATTGTCAATTGACAGATTGAAGCAAGAAGCTATATTTATAATATAATATATTAAGCTGTATTCATTTAGTTGGATTGATTATATGCGGGGTGTAAAAGCAGGTACGAAGGAGGAAAATCATACAAGTATCCATTTTCAATCTAGTTTACCGAAGGATTTTAACCAGTGATTCCTGACGAGCTATTTCGTATTTTTTGTGAGAACGAGGTCGATATCGCGCGAGAACTCCTGTCAGATTTGTGTCATTTTCAATGGCTGTTATTTGCTTTTTCTACAGGCCGATGTCAGAATTTCAGCTGTGAGCTGTCACGTATGTTAGTTTAGGTCGTTTTAAACACACATTCCAGCAAGCGTGCATGCGTATTTATTCATTTAACAGCGATATAAAATCCCACAAATCTGACAAGCGATCTCGCACGACATCTATCTCGATCAACATAGATCTCGGGCGAGATCGCTTGTCAGATTTGTGGGATTTTATATCGCTGTTAAATGAATAAATAAGCACGCACACTGCAGGAATGTGTGTTTAAAACGACCTAAACTAACATAAATTCTGACATCGGCCCGTAGAAAAAGCAAATAACAGCCATTGAAAATGACACAAATCTGACAGGAGTTCTCACGCGTCATCGATCTCGTTCTCACAAAAAAATACGGAATAGCTCGTCAGAGCATAGACGGGTATAGCTTAGCGGGTCACGTGACAAGCACTCCACCTCATTCCAGCAGCACGGTAACGGTACATGAGACAGGGCTTGTATCATGTGATCCGTTGCGACGTGTTGGAGTGGATACAAACATATATTTTTTGTTTTTACCAGAAAAAATATCACCAGAGAGCAAAACGACATCTACATTTTGTACTCCAAATATGCTCAGGAATCGCTGGTTAAAATCCTCTGGTTACATGCTTTTACACCCTTTATACATACATAATATCGGCCAATTAAAATTTGTTAAATGACTCCATTATATATACAGTCGAACTTGGTTATAACGATCATGGTTATAGTGAGATCATGGCTATAATGAGCAATTACCAAATGATATTTTAGTTCACGCTTATTATCATATAATTGTTGACTGTTATAACGAGGACAATTCACTGATATAACGTGCAAATAATTTTGTCAACACAATTTCTAAGCACATAAAAGGATGTCAACACTACATATTTCTAAATCTTTAAATGGGTTTAAAAAAAAATAATTGGGAATTATTCTCACAGTAAGGTATAACTATCAAAGGTGGCAACCATGGAAGGACATATGCAACGGCGTGCAACAACCGCTGTTGCACACCGGCGGCGGGAATTTCCTACCCTGTTAGGGACAGATTCATATTTTTATGGCACTACCTGCTTAAGATTGTCGGCTATGTGAAACATTGTTACCCATCGGGCACTATGTAAAATTGTCATAAAATCTGCTAAAGCAATGAATTTTCAGTTTGCAAATTTGTTCCCCATTTACATCTTCTTTTGCATTGTGCCTCATCGTCAATTTTGTTTTAAAAATCAATAAAAGTGTTTATGAAGATACCGAGCACGAGTACCTAAATGGGGTAAATTTGTGAGTGATGCACAACCTTTTTAGCTTAGGGGAGGCTCGGCCTCTTTATGAAATGGCCCGCGACCTACTGTTTTTCTGGAAGGGAGGGGATTGGCAGCGAAATTCAAGATTTCACTTTCTGGGGTCTTCCAATTTAATTCTATTTAGGGCAAGCAGTGTAAATTGACCAAAATGCTAAAAAAAAACAGGGATTTCAGGGTTTTTTCTCTATAACCAGGGGGACAAACTCGTACAGAATTGGCACGCGGGCCACACGAATCGGGTTGTGCATCACTTTGTTGTGACAAGTATAATTTTAGTTGAAAATCAATAACAATCCCACCTACATGCGATACAATACGCACAAGCTATCGGTAATAAGTTAGGCAATTTTTAGGGATATTTTTCTTGGAAATCAGGTAATGTTAGATGCGTTGCTTTTTTTGTGGCGGAAATTGAGAAGCATAAAAACGAATCTTTAAAACGATCATTGATTAAAACAATAATTTATTAATTACAGTATTTTTCTAATATATTTTTGAAATATATAATACCTACTCGGATTTTGAAATATACTATACATTTGCGATTATATTAAAGTAAAGGCAGGTAGGTAGGTACATACGACTTTCAAAAAACCTATTTTGGATATAACGAGTAATGGCTATAAGGAGCAAATTTAGTCGGTCCCCTCGTGCTCGTTATAACCAAGTTTGACTGTACTTATTATTATATTACTCCATTATATATATATATACATTAGGAACTTAAATATTACATAGTTATTACTAGTTATGAATTCTTCCAGAGAACCGACGATATTATTATGCAGATAGACCCAGTGGCGGACTAAGGGGGGGGCGGGGGGGGTGGTCCGCCCCGGGCCCCCAATCTTGGGGGGCCCCCAAACGCCTCCATGTTCCCTTGATCAAACACTAAACAAGGCTTTAAGACACCACTGTAAATATTTTTGTAATTTTTACTTAATTTTTTGATAGATGCACTTGTTAAGAATGCTTTCACCATTTTTTTAAGGAAATTCGAAAAATCGACGGAGATACAGCATTTTATATGAAACTGTTTGGAACAGTTTGTATGTTGAATTATCCTTCAGCAAATTTTGAATGCGTTTTATTTTTGAATGAATTTTATTTTCTATTTTTTATGGTAAATTTTCCTCGTCTGGTATCATAGTCAGGGCCGGATTAAACATGTCGGGGCCCTAACTCAATGCACGTCTCGGGGCCCCTTTACCATAGGGGGCCCTAGCCGATGCGTGGCCCCTAGGCAGTGGCCTACACTGCCTTGTGGAAAATACGGCCCTTCCAGGGCTTGGTTAAACATGTCGGGGCCTCTAGGCAATGCACGTCTCGGGGCCCTTTATCCTAGAATCCCCTACCGCGGGGCCCCTAGGCAGTTGCCTACACGTCTTATGGATAATACTGTAATGGCTATAGTGACTTGATTATCGAACAGTTTAAGACTTGGTGCATGGTGCATGCAAATAAGATGTATAGGTTTTTCTAATATGTTGTCAACCAGGTTGAAAAGCGTAGTTGTGAGAAAAAGGCGTTCAAAGTTTTGCTGAAGGATAATTCAACAAACTGTTTAAACCGGTTTCATATAAGATGCTGTATCTCTGTCAATTTTACGAATTTGGTGAAAGCATTATTAGCAAATGCATCTTTTGGAAAATGAAATAAAAAGTAACAATTTTTTTTAGAGTCCTGGTGCCTTCAAAATATGCTTAGTACCTATCTAAGAGGTGGTTTGGAGTAGGGAGGACCCATACCAACATCATCCTATACATATAAAATAGGAATAAATAAATACAGCCTGAACCGGTATTCTACAGTTTTTAAAATAAAATTACTACTACTAATATTTCTAATGTCTGTATAGTTTTAGTTCCAGTTTCACTTATGTATTGCACTTCATATTTTTTTTACTATCTTAGACCTTTTGCTGAAGGCTATCTTATCATTATAGATAATAAAGATAGTAATAAAATAGGTAATTAAAAGGATTCAGTGGCGAACTAAAGGGGGGGAGGGGGGCGGAAGGGGTGGCCTCTGGTCCCCGGGGGCCTCCAAACGCCTCCATGTTTCCTTGATCAAATCCTAAATAATGATTTAAAATTTAAAGCACCAAGACACTGTAAAAAAATGTTTGTAATTTTTTTTAATTTCATTTTCTGAAGTTAACAATGCTTTCACGAAATGTTTTTATAGCATTTTATGTGAAACCGTTTGAAATAGTGTGCATGTTGAATTATTAAGCATTTTATTCCACTTGCATTTACTTTTGCATCTACCAAGTCTTAAACTATTTGAAAATCCAGTGTCTATGGCACCACGTAGAGGAATTTTGATATCTTAAAAAAAGGAAAAATGGCGAACCAGCGAATTTTATATTCGAATTTTTATGGAAAATTTTCAGCGTTCTTAAAAAATATAGAAGGGGGCCCTTTATAAAAAAATTCCAATGTGGTGCCATAGTGACTGGATTTGCTGTGGTGCATGCTAGCCAGATGTATAGTTTTTCTAATATATTGTCAACCAGGTTGAAAAACGTAGTTTCGAGAAAAACGCGTTGAAGGTTTTGCTGAAGGATAATTCATCATACAAACTGTTTAAATTTTTCTTTAAATTTTCTTAGAATTTCCTTGAAACTTTAGGTGATAGCATTATTAACAAATGCATTTTTTAGAAAATGAAAAAAAATATGACAATTTTTTTTTACAGTGCCCTGGTGCCTTAAAGCCTTGTTTAGGATTTGATCAAACGAACACGGAGGCGCTTGGGCGTCCCCCAGGACCAGAGGCTCGTGTGAACTGAATAAAAATCTTGTAAAATTACATCAACTTTTTAAACTAGGGGGGGCCTCATTCAGCTGTGCCGCCCCGGGCCTCTGACGGGCTTAGTCCGCCACTGGATAGACCTTCTCTTTTAATTTAAGTATATGCATAATATATGTATAATTCAGGTGGTAATACATACTTACTTTCGTCAGCAGAGCTAAATTATTAATATCAATAATTGTTTTCTAATCTCCTAACGTTCACTTGAGCGATTGCGTTAATAATTGAAGTCCAGCGTCCGGTATTTCTGAGTGTCCGATATGGAAATTTCCCACCCTCATTAAAAAAAACCATAACTCCAAATTTTAATACCGAGACGTGTTAGAGAGTCATTGAATGCACCTGTATTATTTATCCGTCTCTCCATATTTTTAGGATTCATAAAAAAAATTATAAAAATTGTTTAATCTATCAACACATGAATTCTGTGGATTATTTACTATAAAATTGGCATACGTGGTACCTATTTGGAGAATATTAAATATCATGACTTCTATTTATTGTGTATAGCCCTTTGTTGATAATCATAGATATAAATTTAAATTTTTAATGCATTTTTTAATATGTAACACATGATCAACGATTGTAAGAAAAAATATTTTAATAATTTCGATTAAAAAAATGTCAATAACAATTCAGAAGAGATGTGAGCAACGATATAATATGTAACTATGGTCGAAGATGTGAGGCATCTCTTGTTGACAAATGAAAATACTAATGGTGGGTTTCTTCATTTACCGAGAATACTAAATGCAATGCTAATTGTAAAAGTAAACGGTCAAGTGCATAGAAATTTTTAAATTTCGATCGTTTACTTTTACAATTAGCATTGCATTTAGCATTCTCGGTAAATGAAGAAACCCACCCTAAGTTATCTTACTATTTGAAGGATACAACGCGCGGAAACTTTTGTAACAATTCCAATAAATGTTTTAAAACATCTCTTGAAATTGGCCGCACTTTGGCTAGCGAACGCTCGAGGGTTGCTAATTGGCCAAAATGTGGCCAAAAACTTTCCAGTGGTTATTAGTTTGATGTGAAACTACACACATTTGTAGTTTCCTACAAGTATTTACAATTTTAGTAGGTTGTTAAACAAAAATATACACATATAATTTAAAGTACCCAACCGTGTTCAGTATTCAGTATATTTTATATGATTACCAACATATTTATTTTATTGTATTGTGAAGCTGTTTTAAAAATCGTTATTTGTTGCTGGTATGAAATCCAACAAAACTTACAAAGCCTTTATTAGTATCCGTTTGCAATTTAGTTTACTTGCTAAAAATAATCTTTGTCTATTTGTAATAACATACCCTTTTTAGTGGCACTATCTTTAGATGAAAGATCTATGGAAGAGCGTGATTGCTTGATAGCATTTATGGCAAAGTTGCGCAGACTATCTTCGCTGCTTCCGATGTTGATGTCGGTGAGGCTGGCTTTCTTCTGGGCGGACTTGCGCACTACGGCAGATTTGTGAAAAGGATGAAGGGATATGGTGTGATTAAAAGATAACTGGAAATGTAACACACAATAAACTGAAAATAAAAGATTGTGGATCGGAAATTGGGAACAAACAATAAATTATGATACAGGTGGACCAAAAGTTACTTTACTTTTCAGAAGAAACTAGTCACGTACAATGACGTTACATACTATAGTAGACGAGGGGTAGAAATCTCAAAGTGGGAAGACAATCGCAAGACAATTGTACCGGTCTCGATATCTAGTACTTTAGTACTAAACTGCTACGCGTCGAGTAAGGTTGCGTCTTACCAGTACTTACCAGTAAGTAGATTGCATTTTAAAAAGTGTCAAAATGCCCTCATGTGTGATGAGAAAATGTTTCAATTACACTGCAAATAATAGTAAAGGCGAAGGAATAACACTTCATTTGTAAGTACACGCAAATTACTTCATATTATCGATTATTATAAATATTACAATAAATTTTCATGTTTCCCGCTCGCGGTTTTACACGTCATTACGAGACAGAGAACGTTGCATCAAAAAGTAACGAGCATAACAAAGACAACCTGCTAACAGTAGGTCGGTTCACACAGCGTCCCGCACAAGTTTTCTTCTATTGGGAAAGATGGGGTAAAACGTACACAGGGTAAATCGTTAATTAATTTAATTATGTTTGAATTGTCATAACTCATAACGCTCGAACCGAGCTTCCTTGCTGACAATGACAAGACACTATAATTTAATATACGTAAACACGCTAGTTGTAGTTAAGCTCTATTAATAATTATAATTTACGCTGTGACTTTATAAACGTAAAATGACAATTAATTCAATATAAATTTATTATGACTTATCAAATATGAATTTTAGGTTTCCCCGTGATCAACTACGACGACAGAAATGGACCACTGTTGTTCGCATTCAAAGATGCGAACATGATTGGACACCTTCGCTTTACAGCACAATATGTTCAGTTCATTTCAATAAAGACGATTTACATACCACGGTCAAAGGAAAGCGTTTTATAATGTCGTTGATGAAAATTGTAAATAGATTTGTATACTCATTTGAACCTATGACCTGTACTGAATAATAAAATATGTTTTTAACAATACTACTATAATAGTACCAATATTGTATTACTAATGATAACTCATATAATTATAATAAAAAATATTTGCCCGTGTGTCTTGTTTTACCCGCTTTACCCTCCCCTGTGCGTAGTGTAACCGAGTGAGAGTATCTTGTTATCTCAGTCACACCCGTGATGTGAAAGCAGTATTCGGCAAAGAAATTAATACGCCGCCCGCTAATGTATCCGTGCCATTCATACATACACATTATTTGATTGTCTATCTTTATCACACAGGAATAAACTTTTGAATTGAGAAATTATTGAAAATCGCTGAAAACAAAAGAGTGTTCCTTACTTTCCACATTATATTGTGACTATGTGAGACTATAACGAGTCTATTTATTTTATATAACGTCATTGGTCACGTATCGATTTTTGAAGTGAAACTATTTTAGCACCGTTGTGATTTGAAAATCGATGAAACGAAACGACACTAAAAAGAGTCAAACACATACATCTATAGGATTTAGCCTGCGAGAGAATGAGATTGAATGAAACCTTACTGCATTGGCCGCTCTGATTATGAGATCACTTTTCAAGGTTCCCATTGGTTGAGATTGTGTGGTGGAGGTTTCACTTCTACCGCATGTGAACTGCACTAGATTTTTTTTAACATTTTAAATTTGTTGTATTTTATCAAATAAAACACTTTGTTTGCAACTACAAATAATATAGGCATCGAAAAAATTTTTTTCACCAAGAGTTTCAGAAAAAAAAAATAATCATAATTCGTGTTCAAAATATAAAAAATAGAAAAACTTTTAGCTGAATATTTCATGTAAGTTAACTATTATATTTTTC
This sequence comes from Limnephilus marmoratus, assembly GCA_917880885.1. Lineage (NCBI taxonomy): Eukaryota > Metazoa > Arthropoda > Insecta > Trichoptera > Limnephilidae > Limnephilus > Limnephilus marmoratus. The sequence goes on along the minus strand of OU862910.1, from coordinate 16,615,617 downwards.
GTAATTTTCTCAAAAAGAAAAATGAAAATTTTTTATGGAAAAACATTTGCACAACATAAAAATGAATGTCTTTTTCTAATTTATCTTGAACACAATCGCTCTTTTTGTGCCATGTGACATTTTCATCAAAGACTTCGTCATATCCAGGTATACAAGCTGATATTGAATGATAATGAATATGCACTGAACACCGACGATATATATCTCGGAATGATGAGATATTTTACGTTTCCTGCTTTAGAGAATGCACCTGGACTCCTGGACAGTGGTAACAGCAAGATGGGCACTTAATTTCCAAAAATCTCTGATTTTTACCAGTTGATCTCACGGCTCCAGATATTTTTTAGAGATGTTTATAAATAGCGATTGCTTATTAAATGTCAAATTAAGAATTATTGATTTTAAAAATAAGCCTCGAACTAAAGAAAATATCTGTGAAGATAAGAGGAACCCAAAAAATAATCACAATTCCACTTATATGTATATATATGCAGACAAATATAACAGCTGTTAAATATAGAATATCAAGAAAGGTTAAAAAAAAAACAAAAAAAGATAAAAAAATGCTTATAAAAAAAGATATCGTGACTTTTGGCCCACTCCGTACAAACATGATTTGTGCAACTAAAATGGGAGAAACGTTCAGTATTATAAAACAGGAATGGAAAGTGACTTCTGTGGCGTTTCAGTGTTGAGGTCTAGATAGTGCATGGTAACATGCAATTATAAATGGGCCTTACTAATAATTGCGTTTTAAATTTTACGCAATTAATAAACAACCATTAATGTGTAATGTGTAGTAAAAGGTTGTTTATCAGTTAATTTAAAACACGTTTATAAGTAAGGGGTTATTATAACTACGGTGTTGGCTTACCTTTGACTGGCTTGAGGCAAATCGCTTCCCTGATAAGTGCTGCCAAGTTGATGCAGGTGGTTAATTCTCGCGTTGTCTAAAAGTTAAACGAAAAACTTTGAAATTAGTTCATGAAATGTTGAATAATTCAAAATAATAATTTGTAAACGGACATTCAATCAACTGTTTGACACGATGAATAGTAATAAAACTTAATAATTTTTTTAAAAGTCATCGTTATTTAAAAAAAGTCGAAAATTGCAACTTTTACAAAAGAGAAATATCTACATATTTGAAATAAACAAAAATTTTAACAAAACAAAAAAACGACTTCAAAAAATGCACTAAAAAGTAAAAAAAATAATTTCGTATTCTTCTACAACTTTATAATCAACTTACCTTTTCTACTCATCAATATGTAGGTACGATTGTTATTTTTGGAGTCGGTGTCGGCGGGAGAGGAGCTGTCAAGTGAACACGCCGGGCCGCGGGTACCTTGGTTGACACCGACTCCAAAAGTGGTAGTTTAATAAGTAGTTTTTTATTTTGTTAAAATTTTTGTTTATTTTTTGATTTTTAGTGAATCTGAAGTACACTAACTAATTCGATTAAGATTCGGCCGAGTATCGTAAATTTGTTCTTCAGAATTGGAGAGTTCCGTTACTTTGTCATGGATCCCATAATCAGAACCTAACCAAACTCTCATCAAACTACCCTTGAAGTACATCCTTTCCAATAAAAAAAGAATCATCGAAATCGGTTGGCGTGATATTGAGTTATTCGTCCATTTGTCGCGCACATACTTGATGAAAATTTAAGACTTATATGATTTTCTCATAGATGCCATTGTTTTCCAAATTTTAATTCAAAAATGGGACCACACGGGAAGCACCAGCTTTCAAATAAAAAAAGAATCATCAATATCGGTTCACCCAGTCGAAAGTTCTGAGGTAACAAACATAAAAAAAAAAAAAAAATACAGTCGAATTGAGAACCTCCTCCTTTTCGAAGTCATTTAAAAAATGTAACTAAGCGAAATATATATGGTATCCTTGCATGGGGGAGCATACAAAACCTCAAGATTAATAATCAAAATTATAACTAAAAAACCATCAGATTATTCAACTACTCAACCTTTTCAAGATTTTCAAGTCCTACCTCTAAAAAAGATTATAAAAAAGACTCTGCTTCAAATACATAAAGATCATTCTAATGCCTACAATACACGACATTTTTTTTCAGCCCGATTCCAATTAGAGACCAAAGTGAACATTTTCTTCTCTATTTTCATATCTACGATTTCGATTGTCATCACTGCAAACAACACATGAACCATGCTGTGATGCCAACTGAAATCGTAGATATGAAAATAGAGATGAAAATAGCGATCGCGTAAAGGGGGCGTTCAAGTATTATGTAACTCAATTTTTGAAGATTTTTGACCAATTCCAATTCCATTCATCAATAAAAAATTAAAATAAAACACCTACCGTTGATACGTCCACGCAAAATATGCATAAAGTAATATCCAGGTATAAATTATGACAAGGAATCAGAAATAATGTTTTTTTTTTAATATTATTCAAGATACATTGAATTAATATAATAATATCACTTTTACCTTATATACCAATCTAGTTATTTCTCTTTTATATAGACGTAGTTATGTAGGTGTTTCACTTTGTAAAAATTTATCATTTTCTATTACACATAAAGCAGCTAAACATATTGGTTTATGAATGTCTGAATGTGCCATATCGTTGTTAGAGAATAAGAATAAAAACAACCGTTTTGGGTTTTTTTCTCGTTGTTAAAATTTCTCGTTGTTAAAATCCTCAAAAAACCTAAAACCCGGCCAACGCCGGGGCTTCAGCTAGTTTAGTTGTTTCATACTAATTATTAATGATTTTATCCTATTCTGAATCCATATTATGTATAACAATAAAATGTTTTTTCACCTAGTAAGCAGGAGTTAAGCTGGGTACAGACTGCTGTAACGTAACATGCAATGTAACATGAACGGAACATTTCAGAGTCCGCACGAACCGAGCTGTTTCCGGTATGCGCGCGGTGAACAGTGTAGCCTGTAGCCTCTGCCGTAGCTGTTGCTGTCTTCATTGTTCGCGCGCGTTCTGCAGTATAAGACACAAACAACCCGTCCACTCTGACGCTCCTTGCACACTGCGCGCCCCTTTGTGATCGGCGAAAAAACCGACACTTGGCGGATTGCGGACCGCACGAGTTGAAATGCTCTGTTCGTGCACGTAAGGCGTCCACACTATGGGAATTCTGTTACATTGTATAACACATTGTGACAATGTGGACGGCAAATTCTTTCATTGCGTGTTACATTGCATGTTACATTTCGTAAGTCTGTACCCGGCTTTATAAAAATACTCACTTCCAAAAGTGAAGCCATAGTGACAAGGTTTGCTGAATTCTTGCTCCAAAGTTTTTCCAGGGTGGATTGCCGTATAGAGCCATCTAGAATATAAAACAACACAGATAATTTTAGTTCAATAAAAATCGACATGGTATACAGAAATAATAATATTATAATAATTTTTTGATCTATTTTTACCAATTTCAAACCTAAAATCAACTTCAAAATTTTGTTTGATAATACGTTGGTATGGATATCAAGCGAATTTATTTACAGTTTAGGTTTTATGTACTTGTTGCAAGTTGTATTTGAATGAAAATATGTGTACACTTTTGTTATTCGGCGGTTTATCCTCTCTTGACACCCCTCCAGGGAAACTTAGTTATGTTTTGTGTAAGAAAGCATACCGTATTTCCTCTAAACTGACTACATAATATTGTGTATTAGTATTTGAGGGGGTCAAACGTCGGGGGGTCAACTGTCATGGAACCAAGGTTTACAGTCCATTGGTTAAACATCGGGCTGAAAGTCGGTTGGGTCGAATCCTATAACAGGTCGGCCATGATTTATAAAAAAATAATAAAACATTCATTCATGTACATTAGCTCAACACAGGGGGCCCTGAGGCAAATAATTTCCCTATGTCATCTTAATGGCTACTGTGTGTAGAGGGTCTTTTTAAGGAAGGGAAGGATAGAAAGTTCTGGGAAGGAAGAAGGCATGAGGTATCTGGGGCTCAGTATGTCCAGGAGTGACGGACGTACGAATACACCCCTCCAACTGCGGTGCAAGGTGATGGGTCGAGAAAGTCCGGCTGGAAAGGTCAAAAGGCCTCCCTCAACCAGTCTCTCACGATCTGGCCCGCCATGCAGTGGGTGGGCAGACGCATCCGTCACCAAGACTTGGACAAACCTCACCCCATGAACCCGAGCGCTTCTGCTAAGTCACCAAACATAGCGAACCACTTAGGGTGGCCTATGACAGAGGTGTTGGTTATCTAATAAATGGTTCCGGGGCGGTGGTACTCATACCCGCCTCCCAAACTATAAAAAAAATCACTGTATAAACAAAGCGATTTATGATTATTTATATAGGCACTCTGTGAATAGAACGTATCTAGACTTCGCGTCCTAGAAAGTAGATATGTTTCTATTTTTCTTATATTTTCTTATTTTAAATCAAAACCAAAATTTCACCCGAGTCATCGCAGATTTGGAAGTTGGTATCTTCTTAAATCTACCTAATTAATAAACACATGTCAAAAATTATTCTTTACTGAACCATTAACCCGTCGTGCGCCAACTCTCAAATTTCACCGCGCGCCGGCTGATTCTATTTTCGCAAAAATTATTTTGATTGAAAATAATGTTTTTGAAAATTGTAGCGACTTTATAAAATAATGTGTTTATATATTTTTTAAATAAAAATTGAACGGAAGTACTACACTTATTTTAATCAGAGATTCAGGTATTTGTTGTAAAAAAAGTAAATGAAATTTTGGTTTCAGGTGACTTTTTCTTTTCCAAAAATATGTTACTTAAACAAAAAATTCTTCCACATGTCGTCACTTGTAACTTAGCCGAGTAATTGTCTAACCCGTAGGTTCTCAACGTGGGCGATAACGCCCCCCTGTTGGCGATTTAGACTTTTAAGGGGGCGTTAGAAGACAAAGAGAAAATTAGGGGGCGTTTCAGATTTTCAGGGGGGCGGTAAGAGAGCCAGTGGAGGTAATCCACCTCTTACCCGCCTTGGTATAAGTAACTGATGGTTACTCCTTCAAGGCTCTCGCAAGATTCTATTTTTTTTTGTTAAACGAAGCTACATTTATTTATTTTGAACGAATCTAGACCTCCAGTGTCCATGCATACGTTGTTAGTAAGCAGTATGCAAGTGCTTAACAGGAAAAACAAAATGCAAAAAATAGGTTAGTAAGACAAAGATAAATTAAACGGGGCAAAAGAAAAACTCATTCATGAGGCTCCATGAGGCGGCATTGCATCTGTAAAAACCCGCAAGCACCTGCATAAAATAGAGAACATAAGTAATACAATAAATCTCAAATCAATTGGCAAGTACCAACAAAAAATATGAATGGCTTTCGGTCTGATCATAAACTACACTTAGCTTCGGTAAGAGAGCCAGAGAAAACCCTCCTACCCCATCCCATTCCACCCCATCCTATCCCATTACGCCCCCTCCGTCGTGGTAAATATAATCGTGACAATTGATGTTCCAGATTTACGACGACAGAAGGTAAGTAAAAGAAGTTGGGGGCGCTAGAAAAAAAATATTCTCATAGTGGGCGGTGGGCAAAAAAGGGTTGAGAATCTATGGCCTAACCCCTCACCGTCCAATACCTACTAATTTAAAAAAATATTTTATTTGAAAAAAATATCACTGGAGACCAATATTTCGTACCTATACATTTTTAACACCAAATAATGTCAGGAATCACTGAATTTATAAAAATGTAATTTGGGTCAATAGTAGGATATTTTAAAATCTCATACCAATGTACTGAATCGTTATGCCTCCCGGTGTTATTTTATAGCATATTTAATATATAAAACACAGACACGTGTAAAATATTAGATTTATGGCGAATATTCGAATATTGTTTTCCTCACTATCTCAAAACTTTGTATTTTCATAAAGCCATGTCAAGTCCAATTCTTTAATGAAGATTGTTTACAGAAACGCGATTTATTGAAAGATAACGAAACAATAAATCACCCCAAAAGCGCACTTGTTTATTCCAATCACCGCTTAAGTGCAAGATAGATTTTTTACATCAATTTGCGTACTACCGCAACGTTGTGTAATATTGTAATGAGTGGAAAACATCTATTAAAAAATACATGTTTTTTTTAAACGCCGCCACTAGCTGGACGTGGTGTCACTCACCAGAGTTTTAATATGTCATTTGGAGGGTAACTCCTCTGCAGCCCGAAATGAGAGTACAGATTGTCAACCAATAGTAGACAAAAATGGAAGGCCCTGTGAACATTTAATCCGTTTTAAATGGTAACACAAGAATGATTGAAAGTAAAAATAATGTTTGTTCATATGAAGCGGAGACTTTGTGATGTTCCATTATTAATTTAAAATAAAACAATAACTTTGTAAACACCACTTTTATTTTTTATACTTTATGCCGACCGGGTTTCGCTACAACCGTAGCTTCATCAGGGCAGTATAATATCTACTCTACTAACTCTACTAATAAAAAATAAAAGTGGTGTTTACAAAGTTATTGCTTTATTTTAAATTAAAAATAATGCACAAGTAGCTTTAAAAAGCAACGTGGTTCAAGTAATTTTGATATTCGAACTTGTTAGTTTTAATAATTAACGAGATTGTTTTTATTGTCTATGAAAAATCACGGGATATTATAATTGTAGGATTTATTAAGCTGAAAATATTAAAAAAATATTGCCACAGGCCATTCATCGCTTTTCAAAAACAAACTTGTCAATTTTCTTTATGCTATAATTATATATCAAATTAGAGAAATCAGAAATAAACCTTTCGAATGAATACAGTGAACCTGAAAAATCTTTAAATTAAAAAACCTGATAAATTTTAACAAATAAAAATACACATTTCAAACATAAAATAATGAATAATTAAATAAAGACTGAATAATTTTCTGGTTATATGGAGTAACCAATTACACAATGATCAATTTCAATTTTGAAAAATTCAAAGAAAATTTGAATTCCTTACTTTTAATTCATTACTCGGGAATATTCACATCACAGACAAACAAAATAATAATATTTAACGTTCGTAATGTAACGAATAATAATAATCTTAATACATAAAAATGAACGTTTCTTTGTTTGTCTCCCAGGCGTTCCTAAACCATTCATCCGATTGCGATGAAACTTAGGGGATTATTATGTATTTGATATGCGGATTTAATATGCCCATGATATTTTATATGTATATTAGTGAGCTCTGGCATTATGAAATTATTTCCTATACTATTCATTCGATTGTGATGAAACTTTGGTGAGTTGTTGTGCACACGCCCGCGAAGGTTTCTACACAATGGTGAGCTATGGCGTTATGAAATTTGTATAAACATTTTGCACATTTTTTATAAACTAGCGGTGTGATTTAGCGTCAGGGAGGTAGGAGGAGGGAGAAGGGAACGGGGACGAATGGGAAAGGACACGTAGGGAGAAACAATTTATTTATTTAAGCCGCCGCTACCCGATTTTCTACCGATTTCTTACATATCTCCCCTTAAACACTTAAAGTTTTTAAGCTCTTAAAAAAAAATATATGTTATTTTTGAAGATAACATCTAGACCCGCTCCACGCCGAAACTCAAATTATGTGAAATTCCCTCGATAGAAAAAAATCGCAAGTATGCTCCGAAAATTACTATAAACACGTTTGTGTCAGTTATTTTACAAGTTATAGTAGTTAAAAAAATTCACAATGTTTCTTTAAATAATACTTAAGACGCCTTCCACGAGATTTTTGCTCTATTTTAAACGAGTCGTGTTTTATTAAACATTTTCACAATTTGCGCATCGATTTTATCGTTTAAATATTAGCGCGCTCCTCTAACATTCGTAATTACATATGTCTCCATCTTCTTCTTTTTGAGGGTGGCTTTGCAATGCATGCCGGGAACTTGCTAGTTTAAAAATAAAAACTTCTGGAATTTATTTATTTATTTTTTATGGATTAACGTCGATTAACGGCTTTTACATGGGAATTGCAAAAATTTGAAAGAATATACATAGTTAAGAAGAAAAAAAAATATAACAAAAAATTAAAGAGCACATATTGAAGTGACAGTATAAAGCAAAAATAGTAAGCTATTATAAAACAAACATGAAGAAAAAGAAAACCTCATATACATGAATGTGTACAAGATATTATGAACTAAAAAATTACTACCTAAAGTAAGTAGTAATTAATTTAAAAATTCCAGTAATAAACATTGATGAAGAATATAAACATACAAAATATATTAGATTATAATCTAACTGAGAAGCGCTGACAAACAGCTTTAATTAAATAATGTTTGTATGTTGATAATCTTTCAATATTTATCATATCATCAACAACATATTTGTTACCAAGTATATGCAGGCGATTTATTATGGCATATAATTCAGCATTAGATCCTGTATTATTACAATGGTAAGGTAATTTGTGACGAACTGATCTACTCGGTACATGAAAACTTATTAACGAAAGAAGTTCAGGAGAGTTCAACAAGTTATTAACAATTTTAAATAAATAAAATAAATCAGAACAAATTCTTATATATGGAATATGGAAGAGGTTCGTACTTTCAGCTACAAAAAAATAAAAACTTTAAAAAAAAATGAGGTATGTCATTTTTTCTGTCGTGTCAAATTAGGAAATCAAACGTAAACCCACATTTGAATCCACTTTAATTTGTTCTACATAAGAGTAATATCGGTGTTACTGGTGTTGATGAAAAGAAAATTATTAAATTTCTCGAGTTGTTGACAGACTGTACGTATTTGTTAGAGAGTATTAGAGTTCTAGGGAGATTTAGAGTTGTGTCGGAAGTAAAAAATGTCAACATTTTGTGGAAAATACGGTAACCTGGCAGGCACCCAACAGTCTCGGCCGGAGAAGGATTGCCCACAACGTTTGAATCAACGGGCATCTTGCAGCGTTTCTTATTTATTTGTTTACTGACATTTTTAAAGACCTCCAGAATAATTCTTTCTTTACGTTTCTTGTGGTGGGGGGTCGGAAGGAAAAATATAATATGTAGGTCTGCGAGTTAGATTTGCCATGTGGACCTCATCAATTCCACCCGGGAATGTATTGAGCCGGCATTTGTTGACCAAATGTGCGGTGGTCTATACCGCACCGCGTTAATAAAATAATAAAACGGCCGCTGAAGTATCTTCTCCTATAGTGTAGGAGGCAGTGATAACACAGACTGCATATCTTCTATAATATAAAAAAAGAGTCGCTGAATGTGTTGCTAAGCGCATAACTTTCGAACGACTGCACCAAAATAATAATTTTTATTTGTGTGTTCGTTATTGTCAGGACAAGATTTTTATAAAACTTCCGGTGAGCTCTGGCATAATGAAATTTGTATAAAAAATTGCTATTAGTGGCATGCGAGGAAGCGGCTATTGCTATGGAAAGCGGGAGAGATGGGGGAGGGGAACCAAGGAGAGGGAAGGGAACCTGAGAGGGGGGAGGGGGACCTGGGAGGGGGGAGGGGAACTCGGGAGGGGGGTTCGCAGGACGGGGGAAAGGGTGGGGGGGGGAGTGGAGTGGGGGGGGGAGTGGAGTGGGGAGAGGGAAGGTGGAGGTGACGGAGTGGGAAAGGACACGCAGGGAGAAACAATTTCTTTATTAAATGGCATAGCAACGCATGCCGGGACCAGCTAGTCCAGAATAAATTTTATCTAAATGGATTAGCCAAGTGAAATTGCATGCTTAGCGAAAGTCTTAGCAAAAGGAATTAATACTCCTTTCGCGCATAGTAAAATTCATAATTGCGTTATTTATTAATAATTATAAAGCACATTATTTTGATATTAACGTGATCTTATCTTATAAGCTACTTGCTGTAGCTTAGCGGGTAATAAGTTCCAATTGTATGCAATTTTATACAATAATAAAAAAGGTACATTAATCGTCTTGGTCCAGTAGATTATTCAGACATCTCCTATTTGGAGAGGCATAAATTGTTTAAAAAAAATTAACAATTTATCAATTTTTTAAAGTTAATTTTTATGTTCTTGAAAGTTCTATTCAAGTTTTGTCATTATATTATTATAGGCCAGTTGCTTCATAAAAAAATTACAGAAGTTGATTAGAACTTTCACAGAACAAACTAACTAAACTAACTTAAAAAATTTGAGGAATTGTTAAAATTTTTTGAAACAACCCACCCTAAGTTTTGAGATAATGAGAAAAGCGATATTCGAGTGCTCATCGTAAATCAAATATTATTTACGCGTGTCTGTGTTTTACGTATTAACTATGCGTTATAAAATAACACTGGAAGGCATAACGGTTCGATACATAAATATGATATTTTGAAATATCCTACTAGTGACCCAGAAAACAACACCATTTTGTTTAATCACTATAAGTTTTTCGCAACATAAATGATTTGGTGGTGTTTATTAGTAATCTGAGTATTGTACCAGACAGAGGGTAACCTTTTACATATAACTGCGTACTCAACTCAAATTTCAATTTTTCGAGAAGTCTGACTAATTAACTGGACGACCGAATACTTACTTCATTTTAGACGCTAGAAACTAAGCAATAGTTCACACAACGGAAAAAAAATCAAAAATCCAAATAAACGTCAAAAACACGTAATCTAATAGTATTAATACGGTAACGTCTGCGTGGTTAAATTTTAGAACCCAGCTTCGAGTCTGACGCCATGCCATACGCGCCGCGCCACAAATAACATCTGTATACGTGGAATTTCACACAAAGCTACTGTTATGATTCGTTTTCGGATTAAAGAATTCATCACAAGATGTCGCAACTTCCATCAGCAGGTCGGATGGGGACGTCTCCCCCCTAGGTATAACTGCTATGTATTTATGAATATGTAGTATCTCTCCGGATATGGAAAAAATGACGGTAATACATGTTGCATCAAGCGGCTATATATTATAAATGACGTCATTGCTCTGTCTCGGTTACTTTGTCCCGGTGACTAGCTACACTGGATGATAGTGGATCCAAGGAACGGGCTATTTTTGGAACCAGTTTTATAAAATGGTCAAATCAACACTAACTGGGCGAAGCCGAAACAAAAGCCGCCCGCAGGATCTAGCAGTAAAAACATGCGGAGCAGGTTTTTAACAGCTAGTTTTAATTAATCTTGCAAATAGCCAGGTAAGATTATCAGCTTTTCAATCCCATCAAATAAAATCTAAAATAAAAAAAATAAAAAATTATAACACTTTATAAAAATGGATGCATGTTTCCCTTTCATTGTTGGCTATCCATTGAATAACACGAACGTTCAAAAATAAGAATGGTGATATTAAAAATAATATTTATTAGGACTTTTGCGTTTTATTATCGGAATCAAGCACCATCAAAACGTCGAGGTCGCCCGTAAGATCATTTGGAAATATTTCAAGCTAATTTGTCGCTGGGTAACGATTCTTATTTACCTTGGCAAACAATAACATTTTTGCAGAGATCCTGAGAAGAAAACGCACGTAAACAAAACTTTCGGCTGAACACACTTTTAACCCCTTTACAACCAGAATTATTCCAGCAAAAGAAAATATTTTAAGTGGAATAAAGTTGGTCAACTGATTTTATTGACGTTTTGCAATTCATCAGTCTGCATTTTTTTTGCATTTTCCATTTCATGTTCAAGTCGGAGGCGGTGTAGGATACTATATTTTTGAAATTAATAAATTACTTGGTTTTTACCACTTTTATTGTTTATAAAACCGACATGTTTCGTCAGCAAAGCTGACTTCTTCAGGGTTTTGACAGAACTAATTTTAAATATAGACATATATATAGGTAATAGAGAAAAATAATCGACATAAACAATAATGTTTATAATGTTTATGTCGATTATTTTTCTCTATTACCTATATATATGTCTATATTTAAAATTAGTTCTGTCAAAACCCTGAAAAAGTCAGCTTTGCTGACGAAACATGTCGGTTTTATAAACAATAAAAGTGGTAAAAACCAAGTAATTTATTAATTTCAATCATAATGGTGCCACAAAATAAGTTTGCTGTGTTAGAAGAAGTACTATATTTTTATTTCGCTTTCGTTCGCATAAGTGTTACGACCTGTCGTACCGGAATAATCAGAATTATAATACACACCCTCCCAAAAACTGGGCGTACTATACAGGGCCCGCAGATACTTTAATAGTACAGAACTGCTAACCCTGTACAAATCACAAGTGCGCCCCACGGTTGAATTTGGCAGCCACCTCTGGTCCGGAGCTCCAAAATACCTGAAAAATACCCTCGACTCTGTGCAGAAACGGGCGGTCCGTTTGATAGATTCTCCCATTTTAACAGACGGATTGCAATCGTTAGAGCACAGGCGTCGGGTGGGAATGCTATCCTTGTTCTACCGGTATTACAATGGAAGATGCTCCGAGGAACTAGCATCATTGATCCCTTCGGCACCGGTGCATAGTCGGGAAACACGCCAAACGCGTGCCCAACATTTGTACACAGTTGACATTTGTCACATGAGAACAAGTCGTTTCTTCGAGTCGTTCTTGTGTTCAACAGCTCGGCTGTGGAATGATTTACCGGCCTCTGTGTTTCCTCCTTCCTACAACATGGGTCTCTTCAAGACCAATGTTCATTCCTCCCTCTCCTCAAAAAGACCCTCCACACAGCATCCCAGATGACATAGGCCCTGAGGGAAATTGTATTCCTCAGGGCCTCCTGTGTGGAGTTAATGTAAAAAACAAACACCAAATTTTAATACCGGCCTGACGACGACTAAAGAAATCGTCGCAATAGACGAGTTTAAGGTCAGAATATTGGCATGCCTACCCGCCCACGCCTCTCTCTGTCTAACGTATGTTTTTACGCATCTTTCTCTTTCGCTTTCGTTAATTGTAGAGTCAGTAACTGCGCGAGATTGGTTCATATCAAGTTAGGCCGGCATTAAAGTTTGGCGTGTACTATACGCGAGGTCTATCTTTCTCAGAACTAGTAGTTGTAATTATTAAATGTTTTGGCATAAAAAATATAAAATTGCATAAAAATATAATAAAATGCAAGGAATTTTAAGAAAACTTTATTGAGTTTCATTCATAATAATTATGCATTTTTAATATTTTTAGAGCTTCAAGTAAAAATTTTTTTTTTTAATTTTCTTTAAGCAGATATAAAAAGAATAGTCATTTTAGGGCGCCCGCAGACGAGAGACTCTAGTCGCGGTGACACAGTTGGAAAACTAGTCCAAAACTCATTCAAATTCAAAAAAGTCTCGTAACAAAAAAAATTCTCTCTTGTGCACCGTAATGGATTTTTATGCCCGCAACTGTTGAAAGGCAAGTATCTCCGCCACAATAATCTGTTAAAATAACAAACTATTTTATTGACAGCCACAATTTGTTTGTACCGAACAACTACCGCAAAGGTCGACACAACGACTTGCTCTGTTTGTATATATTGCACGTGGCAGAACGGACGTTCTGCCCAGCATAGAATGACAAGCAAGTAAATACATTATTGTAAAAAAATAAATATATTTATTTAAAGATACTTATTTAAATTATATCACGGGTATTAATTAATAACAGGATTACATCAATCTGTAACACCATTATTTAAAAAATCAGAATTTGCATTTTTTAAATAAAATTATCGGATATGGATATTTTTCTTTGTGTGAGTTTTGACGCTGGCGGTGAAAGGTCTAATTTTGTTCCTTTAATACCTACTCAACAACTGCGGCGCTATTTTTGGATTGACAGCAAAATGAGTTTATTGACTTTTAGATGAAAATAAATTATGACCCGGTGTTCTAAAGTAAAAACATATATCAGGTACCTATAAGACTTCGATAATGAGGCAGACAATTATAAAGGGTGTTGCTTTAACCAGTGATTCCATATATTATTTGGAGTAAAAAATGTAAAAGAAATTTTGGTCTCCAGTGACCTATTTTGAGATTTTTTCAATATTTTTTCTTTCTTAACAAAACGTTTTTTTTTCTTCTTATACATGTCATCACTGGTAGTGACCGAGTAACATTACCCCGATCCTACGTATCCTTATGTTTTAAGTTGAAAAAAAAAACATCGAAAATGTCAAAATCAAAATTTCATTTATATTTTTCAATCCGTCCGTCAAGTACGTCCCTTTACATCCTGTATTTAGCTGATTCTGACGTGTGTATCGTATACTAGCTGGTAGCCGGCATGCGGTGCTATGCCATTTAATAAAGAAATTGTTTCTCCCTGCGTGTCCTTTCCCATTCGTCCCGTTCCCCTTCCGCCTCCCCTTCCTCTCCCGCGTCCACTTCCCCTCTGGCGTTCCCACTCCGCCTCCTCTACCTTCCCTATCCCCATGCCACTCCCCCTTCCCCCTTCCTGCAAACCCCCCTCCTTAGTTCCCCTCCCCCCCTCCCACGAACTCATCCTTCCCCCTCCCGCATTTCATTTATTCAGTCCCGGTACATTCAGTTTTCAAACAGCTCGCGTGCCACCGATTGATTTTTTTTCAAATTTCATGATGTCAGGGCTCACCAGTAGTTTTATACAAACCTTATCCTGACAATAACGAACACAAAAAATAGATATATCCAATTTGGTGCAATCGTTCGGAAGTTATGCGCGTACATACATTTCGGCGATTCAATTTTATTTACATAGAAGATAGATACATGTTTAAAATTATGCGATGTTCATAGAAATGACATTTTACATTCCCTTCAAAAGGTTGATAGGTACAGAAATGCGGAAACAATCTTCAACCAACATGAACAATTGTTACTGAATTGTGCTATAATCTCGGTAATATCTAAATAAGAAACTCATATAAATTTCCATCACAATTAGCAGTCTGAAGAAATAAAATTGCGTATTAAAAAAAAATCGGTATGCGCGAGAAAATGGACAGCATAAAAATAAATTAAACGAAAATAAACCGGGGGCTTAGCACGGCCGATCAATAAAACCCTATATCAGTACGATATTGACGAAAATCGTCACCTACGTTTATTCGACGGTATTAGGCTGTACAAGTATGTGCAAGAACGGTCAGCAATTTTGAAATTAATTATTTCGGAAGCCGGTAGAAAACACCGCCTAATTAAACGTGGCGTCTTGGCTGTCAATGAGCTTCGGTTAACTGTCAATGTTCTCTTTTTTTGATAATGTGTGTGCGAAAATAGTGCCACATTAACCCCTTTAAAGTCGCTGGTTATTAAATTTGCCACTTGTATATGAAATTCCACAATTGTGTCGTCCTATAAAGGGTGTGAACGAAAGCATAACGAAGCTCTTGGAATAGAAATACGTCGTAAATGCGATCGATTGAATCCGTTCGAGCTTGGTGAAACGGAATTCAGAAAGGTGTTCAGAAAATCACGAGTTGTGACTAAATAATTAACTTCTTTTTAGTGTCAACAAGTACATTAAAAGTATAAAGGACCACCAACGTATATTAAAGTGAGTATATTTCAATTTGACATTGTCCTTTTGTTTATTCCTGTGTACGTAGCCGTTTGACCACGTTTCTTTTCGTTTAACGTTTAGGAATTAGGAATATCGACCCATATACAATACCCATTCAATAGTTTTGCCATCGTTGGGCAATATCTTGTTTATCTCTTTGTCAATAACGGTTGGCTATCGACAGTATCGACACGCTTAAAGAGCGCAACCATGCTAGGGAAATCGATATGAAACTGTCGCCAGTTAAGCCTATCGATCCTATACTATGTTATCGATTTGACCATTTGGTATACCGCCAGAAGGCAGTCTGAGGAAAAGGTGAACTAACTGCGTGAAATGGAATTGTAGAAGGGTGGGAAGGTCTGAGGATTGGACGAGTATGGATAAAGACCGGAAACAGTGGAAAACATTTGTATGATAGGTCAAATCCAATCCTCGGACTTAGCATTGTTGGCGATGTCGACTTAAATTGTAAAATTAATTTCTTAACGAGAGTGCTTAAAATATTTAAAAATTAATCATGCCAAAAGTTGTCAGGTAGGTAGTAGGTACTAACATATAATAATATCCATATAAACTTTTCTCAGAAAGAATTACGACAACAATCAAAACAGTTTGATATCGAGCACTGCCAAAACAGTTTTTATTATACCATACGATAACTTCGTCCGAACAATGGAGCCACTATTCCACCAGCCAAGGGGTGGCGAACTTATGACATGCGTGCCCCAATTCGTTGCCAGTTTTGGTAACATGCAGCGACACAAAGCAAATTCCTCAATCCAGGTCATTTTAAAATGTTATACATACATAGGTACTTACTTAAATGAGGTATTTATAGTTTTTTTGAGAGAGTGACCGTATGCTTAGGAATTTGAGTAGGCATGTAGGATCTATCTAGGCAATATTCTGTGAGGATTATCACGTCAAATTCTGTTTCCAATTGTTTTAGTATGGCAGTGAAAGCGTCAAAAAAGCGTCAAAGCGTTTTTAGAGAGGCTGCTAATGTTTTGGTGAATTATTTTTAGTTGTAGATAGGTGTCAAATTATCAAATAGATGTGTAAGGTTTTATGAGAGCATGTTAGATCATTTTTAATATATCCTCGGAGTGTGACTTTTATGAGATTTCCACGCCGTGGTCTTTCCATCTTTTGTCCGGACAAATGCTTATCCCCTTTTGATGGCTTGTTTTTAGGTTTTCTATAATAATTCCTTGAGGTATAGTGACAAGATTTCGCTTACGGGGATGCTTCGTATTTGAATTTCCTTTTCTTGGAGAGCTAAAGCTTACGTTCCATTAAAAAAAAAAACTATGTGATTTGCAGCTCGGCCGCGATTTGTGTGCTATACTATGGTGTA
Source organism: Limnephilus marmoratus (assembly GCA_917880885.1). Taxonomy (NCBI): domain Eukaryota; kingdom Metazoa; phylum Arthropoda; class Insecta; order Trichoptera; family Limnephilidae; genus Limnephilus; species Limnephilus marmoratus. The sequence goes on along the minus strand of OU862910.1, from coordinate 16,598,849 downwards.
GTACATAGCATTTTGGAAAGCGGCTCAGTAATATGGGAACCAGTGGATTTAACTTACTCTCAAATGATAGAGAAAGTCCAAAACTTATATCTTAGAGTCTTTGGATATTATCCCTGGTTATATCCATCAGTCTTTTTGTCCGGCATGCTGGGTATTAATAGCCTGGCCGATAGAAGGAAACCCGCTTTGCTGACAACGGCATATATTATTCTGATCTGTAATATCTGTATTCCCGATATAATACAAAAATGAGTTTTATGTTCCCGACAACTTTACAAGAGCGCGCAGACACAGAAGTTTTATTATTCGAAGATGCAGAACTAACTTACCATTAGCAATGCCGATCGGAAAAATGATTCTGTTATTACCCGTCCCATGACACATATTTTTCAACTAAATATTAAACAATTTAAAAAGCCATTGTTACTGGATATAATAAAATATTGGTTTGTTATTTGTTATGTAAGCATAACTGTAAATGTGTATTTAAAATAAAATAAAATAACAATTTACTTTGTTGCACCCGTAGAAAAAAAGGTTTGCCATCACCGCAGCAGTTTATGTTTTAGCGAGGGAGTATACAATCTACTATCGAATGGGCTTTTTGCCATCATTCCGTAAAGTTACAAGAAAACTTAGAATGTAAATTAGCGTTTCCATCCCACTTCTGTTGGCTCGAAGGAAAGCGAAATCGGGAAAACGTAAGCTTTGTTCATTTAAATCCGGGGTCGCGATAAACATCTTGTTTATTCAGCTCTATAAACTACTCTATCTCCGACTTTCTCTGTTGTGTCGTTCACTTAATATCGTGCAATAATGTCCATGTTTTTACTAATGACTTATCGCTGTAAGTCACGAAAATTTGATAGTAGACATTAAAAGCTGGTTTAATGTAAAATGCACCGATTGCCAAATGAAGGCAATTCATTGGAGCGAAGTAATTTCGAAGGCGGGGAATGGAACCGGGATTGATATAAAAAATAAATGGGAATGATTTAATAAACGTGTATTTTTATTTGCAAATTAAATTATTTATGTATATTTTTTTAATTAATATGTTAACGCCTTGAAAGCTTTTATATATGTGCATTATTATAAGTTATAATAAATCAACAATACCCGTTACATAACATAATAAACAGAATTTCAAAAATACAAGTTCAATACAAGTAGGTGTATGGTTTGATTATTATGTGACGTATTACAGAAGAGTTCAATAAGGGTAGGTTTATGAGGAGTAAAAAAGAAGTTCTATGAAAGTAGTTACAGAGCAATGAGTAGTAACTTTGTTGATATTATTATAAACATAAACATGAATACTTTGTTATAAAACAAGTTTGTAATTAGCAAACATTTATCACGCCCGATTTGATGTTTTAAAGGTCTACATGAAAAAAGTATGAAAGACTAGCTTTTTCCCGCGGCTTCGCTCGCATGGTATTAAGGGATTCCCACTCCGCCTCCTCCACCTTCCCTCTCCCCACTCCACTCCCCCCATAAACCCCTCTCCCCTCTCCCCCACACCTCCCCCCGCTCCTCCCCTCTCCACCTTCCCTCTCCCCACTCCATTCATCTATCAATCCCCCTCTCCCTCCCCCTCCTTCTCCACCCACCCCTCCCCCACCCATACCCCTCTCCACTCCACCTCCCTTCACCTTCCTCCATCCCTCCCCCTTCCCCTTCCTTCCCTCCCTCCTCTCCAACCCCACTCCACCTCCTCCACCTTCCCTCTCTCCACTCCACTCCCCCCCATCAACCCCCTCCCCCTCTCCCTCCACCCACCCCTCCCCTCACCCCCTACCCCTCCACATTCCCTTTCCCCACACCGCTCCCCCATCAACCCCCTTTCACCCACCCCTCCCCACACCCTCCTCCATCCTTCCGCTTTCCCCTTCCTTCCCTTAACCTTAACCCCCTCCCCTCACCCTCTTCCCCCTCCCCTTTTTTGTCAACAATTGGTTTGTTTTGTGACGTTTGCAATAAATCGATTTTGTTAGGGACAGAAAACGTTTGATAAATAATTTCATAACGCCAGAGCTTACCAATATATATAGCTTATAGATCTCGCAAATAATGTAGCTTTCTATTAGTGAAAGAATTTTTAAAATCCATTCAGTAGTTTTTGCGTGAAAGAGTAACAAACATGCATCCATACAAACTTTCGCCTTTATAATATTAAGTAGGAAGTAGGATATAAGGAAAGTTCTACAAAAGAGTTTGATAAGTAAGAAGTAATATATATATAAAAGGGTATTTTTAAATTTTTTATTATACATCCATTAGGAGTGATCTTGGTCATATAAAGTTTTTTTAAAAACTTTCCAGTTTTTTTTAAATATAGTTACATCGACGAAACATTTTTTTTGTAAAAAATAAAGAAGCATGGCGGTTCTAGAAGAGTGACTATAATAACATAATAATAAAATGTTTATTAATTTATATTACTTTGTAGCTCACTCAACAAAGAATTACAAGATGTTTTCCGAATAAATTGCGAGTTTTTAAACAACGTTGAAAGCTTGCCAAGCTTCGCTTTTAAATTAAAAGGTAATCAGTAAATTTCTGAGACACAACACATGAAATATGATCCTAAAGCTTGCATTTTTTTCTCAAAGTTGTTGCGACGTAGACTTATTTTATACGCTAATAATGCCCTACCCAAAACAAACATTCTTTAAAAATATCTATAAATTAAATTACATCGCTATACAATAACCTACCATAATAGCAAACATGTAAATGAGAGTTTAAATGAGTTTTATTTGGTCTGCTCTACATAATGTATTATTATCAATTTATTTATATAGTTTTTTAGGTCAGCTGTCAGATATATGAAAATCTATTAAGCAATACCATCTGCATAGGATTATTTTTTATTGTATTGTAAATATAAATTTGCTATTCACTATTATTTTAGTTAATTGGCGGATGCCTAAGGCCGCCAGGATGTACGGAAATATTCCCACTTAACAGCCGAGGATCAAAGTGCTTCTAAAATAAGGAAGTTTCCAGTTTAGCGTCAGTTATGTCTCACCCAACAAACTGTTAGAAGTTCAAAAACAAAGTGTAGACAGGCAACTTAACTATTAATTATTTAACGTACCTATAAACAAAATCATTAGTGTCATTTACCAAAACTTTCTTATATGCACAAAACCACGTGTCATGGCTTTTTATCGTGAAATATCAAATTAAACGCGATGAAATTCATTTCCTAGACTTTTCGATGGAAAAGTTTCAAATTAACTTCCATACTTTCAAACGAAATAGCGCCTTGTCATGAGGTTCTCTTTGAGATAAGAATCCAACGGAATCCATTTAAACAGCATTTTTCTGCAACCTTTAGTAGCTTAATAAATTTCATCAAAGAAACTCATTATAGAAATGTTAGGTAGAATAGTTTACATTGAATTTATAAACGAGTTTTTCCACGATGTTAGTTCAATGAATAATTTTAAAACTAAAAGCAATTCATAAAGTTTTAATGCAATATCGCTGATACAATTTTGGAATATTAAACTTACCGATAAAGATCATTAAAGTAGAATCATAACAAAAAAAAGCAATTAGGAAAACCGAAAAAGATTAAAAACAACAAATAGGAATACAAAATCTAAATTGATACACAACTGTCAAAACACAATAAACAGAGCACATCTGATTTTGGCACATGTTCCAAAAAAAAAAAATCAATTAATTACTTGCGAAATCTGCCTACCACCCAAAATGATTAATTTTGGATTCGAGGGACGGAAAGTAAAAATGACGAAAGGATCCCACGCTGTACATAAATAATTATTACGTAAAATTAAATGAAAACATCAAGATGGGGTTTTCTGATTGCCATTATTTGTCATGTTTCTCATTAGTAAAGTTTTTTTTTAAATTCTCACGAAAACTTTTATGAATTTGTAGTAAGATGATTATTTTTATTTAAAGCAGTGTATTCAAATATACTTTACATAGAATATGATAATACTAGCAAGTAAATACTTTGGTTCCATAGAACTCCATTTCAAATGTGTCTTAATTGAATTATTAATCGAAAATGCCAACTCTCTGAAAACAAAGCACGAATAGAAACCACATAGCTACTACATCCATGCATAACAAAGACTTCAAAAAGTTTTAGCAAAAAACTTCAACTGTGCTGAAAGCCAAGAACAAAGTTCCACTCTGCGTCAACAACATCAGGAGGGATGAAAATATGGTTAACGAATTTAGAAACTTTTTAAAGAGAGGATCAAGGTGATACCACGAATCCTTCGATAATGACATGTCAACCTGCGGCTAATGATGACGTGGGGTCCTAGCATGGTCGATCGATATAAATTTTATCGAAAATGTCGGTAACTTGCCATCGCTCCCGAGCACGACTGCAGGCCGCTAACGAACAAATAATAGTTCACAATGACTAGAGGTTCCTAATATATTTGACGTTAACTGTTATTTATTAGCAGTATTTATTGGCAAGTTACCGACATTTTCGATAAAACCTATATCGATCGACCATGCTAGAGGGTCAGGGGTCCTAGCATGGTCGATCGATATAACCCTATATCAATACGATATCGGTAAAATCCGTCATTTATGGTCAGTTATCAATATGTGCTAGCACGCTCAACAATTGTTAAGGGATATTCCGACCGACGATTGACAAAAGCCTGCCAAATCGTATGCATTCTTGGTTGATAAAACCTCAATATTAATACGAAATGTAATAAATCCGTCGTCTATGGTCAGTTAGCGATATTTGCGAGCACAGTGAACATACGATTCCGACAGTCGGTTGACAAAAGACGCCGTTTTTACCGTGGCTTCCGGAGTGACAGATAAGCTGTCAATGTACAGATTTTTTTAAATAATGTCGTTTGTTACGCAAAATAACTGGCTAATTAATGAGTAGAGGTGAACTAAAAAAACTCTCAGAATTTAAAGAAATCGTATACGAGACCCATAGACTCAGTTATTTCATGAGGCGATCAATTAATTGCTTTCAAATTCGAGAAACGAAATTTGTTAAAATGTCGTTTAGTCTCAAAAAGTATCTACATGCGAAACGCCAATATTTATTTGAGTTCGAATTTCAATTCGAAATTGTCAATTTATTGGTATTTTTCATTTTTACGCAGCACATTTCAAATTAAGAAACGAAAATTCATTAAAAGATCGCCAGTGTTGCCATCGTGTGAGATCGTATGTCGATTCCTTATTTATTTCCCTTCGACGTCGGTCTGCTTATCGATGGCGCAAGCGTGCTAGGGCAATCGGTTCGTTATCGATACGAGATTGTAAATCACCCTGTCGTTTGTTTGACTGGCGATATACCTACGCAACTTTATTAATAATGACATTCTTTCTGCATAATTACTGGTTTATTAATGAACGGAGGCAGATTATCGAAGATTGCAGGATTGAATTAAATCGGAATTCAGACGTTTTCGTTTGACAGTTTCGTACTTACGAATATATCTCGTATTATGGCTAATGATCTCATTGTCCAATCAACTCCTTTTTATTGTCAAAAAATACATGCGGACTTCCTACGTACATTAAAGTGTGTGTATTTAATATTATTATGATATCTCAGCAAAAATCTCGGTGTAAATGGATCTTTAAATGTTCAAAAGAAAAGATTATTAGTTAGTTGTCATATTATTACATTAATGGACTAAGATGTTTTTGACAGGTATTATAGACCGGGAGCCTGGCTACACAAACACACGTCATCGAGTACACAGATGAAACTACTTTGTAGTGATAATGTACATTTAGTAAGCCTTAAACAAGCTAGTCTGACGGTGCACATCTTGGAAGGTTCCACGCAGTCATGGAAATAGTGAGCGATTTTTGAAGTAAAATTTCTTTATGCACGCTCGACATGGGGGGTAGGCTGGTGAATGCGTTACGAAAAGGGATATTATATACATTTTATGCGAACGGTAATCGATGCGAACGGTGGGCGAACGGTTGGGCCTTTGGGGGGATGGGAATGGGAATGGGGATAGGGATTGGGATGACGATGGGTACCCGGCACGCGTTGCAAGGACACTGTAACCTTGGGATCAACTTAACTGTAATGGTTCCATCCTATATAACATTATATACAACGGGTACCCGGCATAAGTTAGTGAAGTTTTACTTCAGTCGTGTGGTCTAAAACACACTCGTTTTTATTCGAAAAAATTACGTCATCGGGTGCACGAACGGGAATGGTTTCATATGATAAAGGTCGATTAGTAGATGAGAAAATTAACAGGTCTGCCAACCGGCAGCCTGGCACGTTCGCAGGCAGCCGGTGTTAAATTGGGATAGAAATTAGTAAATTTTACGTCATCGAGTACACGAATGAAACCAACGAATAACTGTATTCTAGATTCTAAACCATCCCATTGAAGAATTTCTCTAGTTTCATGACTGCGCGGAATCTGCCAAGAGGCGCGGCGCACCAGCTTTTTTAAGGCTTACTAAATGTCCATTATCACTTCAAAGTAGTTTCATCCGTGTACTCGTAAGGTTTGTGTACCGGCTCCCGGTCTAAAACTCCGATTCCATAGACATTGTGACAGCTACATAGAAAGTACCTCAAGTGTTGCCAGCGTATAACAATTTCTTTTTGATTACCTTACATTGCTTATGAATATCGGTTCGGTACAAAATCGTCGGTTGTTATTCCATGTCGATTCGATATTGTAAAGATAACGATTTCAGTGTGCTAGGACCCCTGGTCATGAATGTTACTCCTGAAATGATTGAATGCGCGATTAAGCAAACCTTTCTTATTTCATATTTTTCGCCTTCGGTAAAAGTACAGGGTACAACGCCATTGGTATTGGAGCACATAAGATAAGCAGAAGATCAACTCCATACTATACTAGCCGATCTGTACTGAAACCTCCTCAGATACACATATGCCGATTGACATGGATCGAATCATTATCACACCAATCTTGAAAGCCAACCAACCGGATGCATCGATACTAGAAAATTGCCGACCAATTTTTTTGGCGACAATGTTTTCAAGACTATTTTAAAAATCACCAGAGGCGGTGGTCGTGGCCTTCGCTTCTCAGTTAGAGACATAGAAATCATCACAGCAGTCGAGCGCCTCTGGCCTCCTGCTGACTATCATCTCGAACCGCCTGGAGTCGGTCGACAAGCAGATACTGAGCAGCTGAGCAGCTTAACCCCGACATCAAAACCTCCATTTACTCGACTCGACACCTTCCTATGTTCTCCTTAAACTCTATCTCCAAAGTTGATGTTGCTCCATGAGCAGTTAATACTAATGGCTCCCAACATACAATTGTCAACAATGGTCAGAGATTTCCACCATACCGAGGGCAATGTATTTAGAAAATATGTTTCAAACATGAAACAATGCGATTTGACGATGCCCGGAGAATTCCAGTAAAGTTTAATACGTACAAACGTGGGAATATGGACATACTCGTAGTTTATGAACCTGTTTTGTCTTGATTTATTACAAATTAATAGGATCCTACAGTTCTCTTTAGGAACCCAATATTTTATAAAAGTTTAAAAATTTCCTATTTCTAAAAGATCTTCGCGATGCACCAGAACTAAGCAAGTGAACAATAAATTGGGAACCGTTGTTGAAGACAATTTAAATGCCGTTTAATTGTTGGAACCTTTCTGCAATATTTAGCGTAATAAAACGATGTTGTTGAATCTGAGCCGAGAAAAACAGCTGAGTGAAAGATTAATTATTAAATCTGCAAATATCAGTTTGACATTGTGATTTGGCCAAGACAAAAGCACGTACACATTCACGTATCACAATATAACTTGGGTAAATATAAAAAAATTAAGAAACAATTTTTCCAAAATTATTGATTGACCTAATTAATCTCTGAAACTTGGATAAAGTAATCGTTGAAAGCTTTAAAGATATTAAGCCCAGAGGTACCTATCTGCTATCAACTGGCTAAAAGACATAACCGAAATGACCTTCGTGGGAAGGTGAAACAATGTTAAATAGTTTCTTTCATAAACAAAATCTCTTTGCCAAACAACAGTTATTTTACGAACATTATAATGCAGAAGAGCACCATATTGATGTAGTGCAAATACTTGATGTTTGTCAACAATCAATAAACATACATACGTACATTATGAATAAGTTGATTTGACACCGATACGTAAATCCTTAGGTAGGTACAACAGTTTTAATCCGATGTCAATCAGTTTTACATGAGTCCATTGATGCTGGCACATTTATTTTCACAAAGGTCAACACTTTCAGCGAATTTCTTCGGGTTTTTTTGTGCATCCCTTTGTTCAAAAATGAAAAAAAATTATGTGATCACGTAGTTGAATGTAATTACTTTTGACTATCAGTAATGTGCTAGTTATATGTACATTGGTACCTAGTTATTAGAAAATTCCAAAATTGTCGATTTTTCAGAAAAACTCATAGACATCCAAATTCAATAGACCAGAAATAACAGGTGAGGGGAAAAATCAACTATGGCGGTACGAAGAGGGGAAGATGACTGTCATTGGTTGAAAAATTAATCTGACAGTATATAGGCATCTCGCATTATAATATCATCATTTAGTTCTTAAAAGCAAAATCTGCTTTGAATGAATAGACCTTTTTACATGGGAGCGCGAATTGCTTGCCACGATAATAAAATATTTGCGTAGGCCAAATGTACACCCCAAAAAGATTCGCCCGTTTTCACATAGCAATATTTTTTTGCCGTGTTTAGTTAAGACACTTTTACAAATGTTTCATAATTTACTTACCCCTGTAACCAGCGACGAGCACACTAAGGAACCGCCCACATTTATGTGCACACTGATATGTAGGTATGTTGTATAGCACAAGCTACTGTTTTGGCGTGTTATTTTTTCGTTAAATGTATAGATGTTAGCTTCGCGCTGCCCACGGCAAGAATGATGACGTCACACATTTTAGATTCAAGCGATTCTCTATCCCCTCCACATGGGGCGAACTGGCGCCAAGGAGGAGCTCCAGCCGGTTCCATGGCGAGGGGGAAATAATACGTTTTTATCACTTAGGGCAGGTCCAGATATATTCATATGTCCGTGGAAAAACTATACATCTCGGCATGCATGTTAGGAACGCGCTCTTGGGGGCTGTTAAATTGTTCATTTATTATCCATGAACCTAATTTTACTGTAGGTTTTATACGGCCATAATATTGTAGGATAAACCGGGAAATCCAATGGCCAGCGATACTGCAAAATTCTTATGTTATTGTGGAATTAATATATATATTTAATAAATGAAATAAATTCAAGTCACTCGTCTTTAAATGCGTACAAACAGCTTTTTGTAAATACAGTATGTATCGGATTTTTTTGGTAGTAGAAAGTATTTATTATAAATATTCGAATACATAATTCGGTGAAACAAAATATGGTGTGTAATTTATTTGCATAATGTTATTTAAGATCAGGCTTGTACTCTCGCTTATATAGACTACGACAGTACGGTAAAAAATAAGCGAAAAAAGAAGAATTTGACTTCTTCAAACACAGCAAAAAAAACTAACATGTTTCGTACACAATGCTTCAGCAGGGTTCACTTAAAATCCAAGAAGAATAAAGAAAGAAATTTTGAAATTTAATAAATTTCATGAAATCTTTATACATTACACGTCGTATAATTTTTTAATTTTTTTTGTTTATTGAAACATATAACAAGGTTACAATTTTACAACATAATATATACATAAATATTTCAATCACTCTCATAATAAAGCAGCTGCTTGTGTTTAGGAGAGGACAACTAAAAAAAATTACATTTGTTTATTTTCGTTATTTGTTTTTGGGGTGTTATGCCGTGTTGCGCTACCTCCTTCTTTAGCCAACGTTTCGGACATCGTTGCAGTGTCCATCATCAGGGCAGATCCGGCAGATCCGGTAGATGTGAAGAAGGAGGTAGCGCAACACGGCATAACACCCCAAAAACAAATAACGAAAATGCTTTTGGCCGTGAAAATCTTAAAACTTATCTACATTTGTTTAAATTAAAACAAAAAATATTAGTAATTTAACAAAAAATATTAGTGATTTTATGAGAAAATACAGATAAAAGTAATAAAAATCTAGGTTAGTTAATAAATGATTTAAAGTATTGATAAGGCAAAAACATATTTCTACATATGCAATACATATTTCTAAATATAATATACAATAAGTTAAGTTAAGAGGTGGTACTAAAATATTTTAATTTAATTTTTTTTAAAAATATTTTTCGTAGCTTTCTTCCGATCGTATATCAAGGGGTAATTTATTAAATAATTTTATACCCTTGAATATGTAGTGATGTTGTGCTGTTATGGTTCGCACTAGTGGCACGGTTAATCCTCCAACAGATATTATTCTTTTGCTTATATTTAATTGTGGTAAATTATTTTTACTAAAGAAATCTATATGTATTTGTAATAGTGCAATTTTGTCATAAATTTTTGTAAGTGGGGGAACCGGGAAATCTTGAAAAACATTTATAGTTGGATAGTAATAGGGCTTTTTTAGGATGATTTTTATTAATATTTTTTGAATCGTTTCCAATGGGAGAAGGGTTGCTTGATGTTGACACATTTTACTCCTTAAGAGCGTTTAACCAGCCAGCGGACGAAAATCCACATTTCGTCGAAAGTTGTTCTTCCGATCGTGCAGGGCGGTTACAATGAGAAAGATTAATTATTCTCCGTACCAGCTTTTTTAAATTATAACTCAATATCGAATTTATTTCAATCCAAATTAGCTTTAATTTATACCTTCATCCAAAAATGCTGAAAGGCGTGATGATAAAACTATTAAAATAGTATACTTTTTGTAGTTATTTTTTGATTATAAGTATTTATCATTTTTCAATAATGTCTAAATTTAATAAGAATGTTAAAAAAATCTGAAATATATTAGTTTGTAAGTGCGCAAATAAATACACAAATGGACCAATTTTCGTCAAGAAACACATGTACGTACATATTTTTTAATGATTTTATTGAAACTAAAATTAAAATTCTAATACATAACTCTGCTAGATAATGTATTGATTTATTTTACTGCATGATTACATTATTTGAAATGGGTGTGGTATAATACAAAAACTTTTTTGAAAATTTAACAAATCTGCCAACGACCTATGGAATAACCTTATTATACTAAAAATTAAAAAAAATTCTAAAAATTTATTACATAACTTCACTAGATAAAAGAACAATCTTTCGAAATCCATTTATAATTTTTTGTGGAAAAGAGTCAATACGTCTAAAAACTTTTTTGAAAATGACGTATTTCCGGCTTTCTCTGGTAATGCCCTCTTAAAGTTTTACCACCAATACGTGGCAACATGGAAAGTTCATTTAAAAAGCAGTAAAAGTTTAGCAATGAAAATTGTTAAATACCAATTTAAAAGAAATGGAACTTTTTAGATATTCCAACTTTTTGTATCCACACTGTCCACGTAATAATAAGTAGCTTCAAGACAGCAATATGTACGTGTAAAGCGTCGAGCTTTAGGAAACCTCGATTTTACTGTGTAGTTTAAACACATATTTTGTTTATTACATTACTTCATTACTTCATTACAATAAATTACTTTATTTTAATACGAATATGTTGGTAATTTTTTATACACCCATAAATAGATTACATCGTTTTGGCAATAAATTTGGGAATATTGTAGACATGTTTGCAGATTCTCTATTAGTTATAAAACGAAGTCTTGAAATGTGTGATTTTAAATTTAATTAATTTTATTTTTTACTATTAATTTAATCATTGCGTACTACCTACGTACTGCCTAACTATTATTATCTATCTTTGTAAAAGCCCGCTAGGGCGTAAATAAATAAATAAATTACTTAAAATATAAATATCACCCTAAGGAATAAACGTAAATAAGAGAGAAGCTATGAAAACAACTTAAGCTGAAGTTCAATTTGCATCCTACTCTATACCTAAATACTAAGATTAAACGAAACTTCGTGAATTTTTTTTATATTAAATATTCGATAAAGAGCATTTGCATGCTTACAGATGTCGCTGGCTGTAAACATGTTTAAAAAAATGTCAAAATACACTAAAATTGACATTAATGAAATAGAATAATATTGAAGTTTGCACAATAGAGAAAAGGAAAAAAAATAATGATCCAGGCTTGAGTCCAGGCACTACAAGCCAGGCTGATATGGCTTAAATAAGATTTCTTTATCTATTTGAGAATGTGACTTTCTGAAGTTTACTTTAGAAACTGTCTGTTCTCTAACCGTTTTTACAAAATGAGTTCACATAATGCCCCACGTGCAAAACACGACAGTCATCCGGAAGCAAGGTGGATAAAATTATTCAAGTATTAGAGTTAGACGTAAACATCGCAAAGACGACCGATTCCAATTCGGGAGATCAACGACACGGCCGCTGAATTTCAGGTCCACGGCACGTGTGCAATCTAATGTGAGAAATGGCCCTTAAACCAGCACATTTACAGAATACGCGTATGCTATTTCATAACCAATTATACAGGTAAAGTTGAAGTCTGCATTGCTAGACAGTAGAGCCATGAACTGCAATTAAAGGAAGATGCGGGCAGTACACGCACACACCCTCCATTGTAGCCGCGATTAAAAGTCTTTAATATTTTAAATGCCAGCCTTGGCGGTTATCATCGGTCGATGAGAGATAAGTAATCGATCACAGGTCTATTACGTAATGATCTCCTAAAATCTGAACGTATGGCACGGTGCCAGCAAACCGACGAGTTTCACGTCATCTCGGAGAAAACACACGACACGCCAGTGAAAAGATTTACGGGCACAACCGAAAGGAAGCTGCAGATTACAAGACACGCGGAGTAGGAAATAGGCGATAGTTCTGGAACATCTTGTTTTAGTTCACCGGCTTCGATTTCTTCTAAAGTGAATGATCAAAGGATCGCTCAGCGAGAAGCGCTATATAAAAGACTCTTGTTTTTAATAAATACACCTATTTTACGATCTTAGCGGCTTTCATTATGTAAGCACTTTAATTGAGGGAATAAAAACAAAATAATGCTGACGTTTATTGCGAACCTTGGTTGATCAGCTGAAAATACTATGCAATTTTACGTTATAAGATTATTGTATCGATATATTTTTCAATGTTTACCAATTGATTTATTGGTAATGCTGTTAATTTGATTACTCGCCGAGTTTTTCGAGATCTCTATGCGGTTTCCGCCAGTCCATTAAAGATAGGGTTGCCATCCATCCGGGTTTCCCCGGATTTGTCCTAGTTTAGAGGGCGTCCGGGGAGCGTCCGGGCGGGGTTTCATTTGATGTCCGGGTTTAAAAAAAATTTAAAGTCAAACGTATACCTTTGCTCTGAGGAAGGAACGGTCGTTCTGAAACCGGTCGGCTTCAAACAAATATAAAAGTGGTTCAAACAAAGTAAAATTGTTTAATTTATCTTAAATTAAAATTAAATTCAATTTCCAAGACTACAGCTGCATTGATTTTTACAAATTCCTTTTAAAAAGGGAAGATATTCTAAAAGCTATCAGAAAACGTGATAAATACAAAAAAACTGAAAAGTAAAAGAGACGAGAAGCTGAGGAAAAAGCTTTTCATAATAGCTAGATAATCAATAATATACATTTTGAGTGCAATAATTTCTTTTCATTTTTGTAGTTAAAGTTATAATTGTTTTTTTTTACGTAAAAGAAATTTACAATATGGCTGTTGATTAAAACTTTAAGGCGATATGGTAAATGAGTATACTTTTTGGTTATTTTATGCTTAAAAAAATTAATAATGTAACTTACATTACAGTAAGTCTAAACTTTAAAAAGGTTCAGTTTTGTTGCTTAAAATTTAAGAAGACTGAATTTAGTTCATATTATGTTAAGAGATATTTTGTTGTTTAAATGGCTGCTGATAAAAATTTAAAAGATTTAATTATTATTGAGTTAAAGAGTTACCTAAAAAATTGTAAGACTGAATACTAAAATGGTCTCAGTACTTTTAAAATTTATGTTTAAAAATTTAATTGAATTTTGTTAGGTTTAATATTTTAATCAGGTTTTGTTTTCATAACAGAGTATATGAATAATTTTTGTTTTATTTTAAGAATAATTTTTTTTTAACTGATTATTTAAATAATTTGTAACCAACTGTAATCAGATTCTGTTTTGTTAGGTACATTTATAATGATGATAAAAGATTTAATTTGAAAATAAATAAAAAGGTGATTTATGACATATTCAACAATTTTTTATTACACTGACTATGTTTAAAAAAACCTGTTAACATGTCCGGGTACTGGGCTCTAAAATCCGGGGTTTTCACGCGTCTTGTCCTGGTTACCAAAATTAAGATATGGCAACCCTAATTAAAGAGCAGGCACGATTGGAACGCGAAGTCATTTGGCAGAAATTTAGCAGCTCGTAAATCAGGGCTCAAGCTCGGTGACCACCACCAATATTGTTATCTACAATTACCATCCCTCACGAGTATGATCAATGTCAGCAATATTTTTCTTACGATGTCGGCACTGTTTTAAATTGAATAAACGTGGGGTGAGAACGGACGAAAAATCCGATCTAATGAGTTTAGTTCCTGCCAACTGCGAGTGTAGCCTAGATTTCCTTATTTATAAAAATAGATGATGGATCTGGCGAAAAAATAATAATTAATATTTTTCAACAGCTGTTCGCCGTATTCTAATCTCGATGGGCGGTGGAATGAATAGCAAATTAGCACGTTTGATCGGCCGTGCAATGTTTGGATTCGAGCCGTATGTTATTATATCGCAAAAGCTAATAGGTACTTTAATGCTACGGTGATTTACCGCTACCCGATAAATTAACGAAAACATGTTATTGTGCCCAGTTGCAAAATTACAATACTTTATTTATGACAGGTGAACAATGTGACAGAATAATTATGAGGCGAAATATTCTGCCAACTGGCAGTATTTTGGTGGGAACATAACAATGAATATTGCAACATAAATAACAAATGGTTTGATGGTGAAAACGTTGTAGTTTTTGAAGGAAAATCTAATTCCTTTTTTACACTAGTTGGTTCTAAAAGTTTGTCAGTCGAATTGATACTTTGTTGTAAAGCAACATAGCATTTTTTTGTTATTTCCCCATAAAGAAGACATTAGATTAAATGCCCTGTTTGGCTGTAAAACGATCTAATTTAAATATCTATACTTTAAAAGAAAGATCGGAAGAAAGGTTAAATATGAAATATAGAGATAAACGTTCAATAAAATAAATACCTATATTAGCGTTAAATGGGAAATAATTATGGCAAAGAATGGGTGGGAAACAGTAGATCACCGGAAAAAGCAAAGAAATTAAGTTCATATAAAACGTTCAAATGAACTAATTTTTGTTTAAGGGATTTTCTTAAGTGCCCCATTTCACCGGGACAGCGATATAACATTTTACTGGATCATGTGTACACCAGGCAAGAGACCCTCCTTTGAGCGCTGCATTGCACCACACCGCTGACCAGCTTTTAAACATAAAAGCTAATTATTTTTATTTTTAACTTTATGAGTTTAACCTCACCCAAGTGAGTTTAAATAAGTTTAGTTGAAAAATTCCATTTTTTATGACATTTAAAAAAAATGTGTAATACAGTAAAACCTCCTTTGGAAAAATAACATGTTTATGAAATTTAACAAAATGTTTGTAAAATTTAAAAAAAAGTTGTGAAATTTAACAACATATTTGTGAAATATAATAAAAATTATGTGAAATTAACAAGTGTAATATAATATCCTAATATTTGTGAAAACTACCAAAATATTTGAGAAATATGTAGTTACAAAAAATTTGTGAAATATGACAAAATAAAGAAAATAATTTGTGAAAAACATAAGTTTGTGAAGTACCTTAAAAAATATTTTTGTAAAATCTGGAAAAATATTCTAGAAATTCAATGAAATGTTTTTGCTATATATCAAAGCGTTTGCGAAATATAACAAAATATTTTCTGAAATTAACAAAATATTTGTGAGCTGTGAAATAATATTTGCGAAACAAAACATAACATAATGTGAAATAAAACCAAAAATGTGTGAAATTTTATCAAATTATTTGTGAAATGTAATCTAAAGTTGGTAAGCCACAATCTAACTGCTCTAAACGAGCCCCAAATAATTAAAATGCGTATCATTATTATAAGAAATACGTTGCATTTTATTCCAATACAGAAAGTGAAAAAAGGGTAGGAACCCCAGAAAAAGAGAGTCACGTGCAACGAAATCTAATTCATTATCACTCATCACGCAAAGATCCCGCCCTTGATCTGATCGGATGCTGGCCGTGACTCGATGGAATCCCAAACAGGCACCCGAAGACCGCAGTTCCCAGCGTCCCACCGCGACCGGCTTCATCGCGTCGTCGTACAGCGGCCATAGCAATGACCCATATTGTGTCTCCCAGTCCGCTGCCAACATATCTTGGCAGAATCGAGTGCGATAAGGAGTTGAGTGTATATGAAGAGGACTCCAATTAAATTTTTCGCGAGGACTATTAAGCGAACAAAGAAATCTATTTAAAGATCATATTAATATTAAAAAAGGATTAGGCAGAAGAAAATGAAAGTCTCCCGACCCTGTTTTGGCACATACTTTTATATCTATTGTTTACTTTTTGGCTAAAATAGGTAAGACTTCACTGAGAAGCAATTTTTATATTAAAAATGGCTTCACTGATTCAGACTATTCTCAAAGTCTATGTCAATATCAAAATAAAATTTACCAACAGATAAAACTATAAATACATTTATATTATATTTCTTTGCGACGTGGAAATATGGGAAACTTGAGCCATCGAAAGAAAACGAATAGACGCTTTAGACATGTGGTGCTGGAGAAAAATTCTTAGGATTCCTTGGATAGCCAGACGTTCAATGGTCCATCCTGGAAGAGCTAGCCATCTACAGTAGGCTTTCAACTATCTGCCTACAACGTATCTTAAGATACTTTGGACACGTAGCTCGCCCAACTGAGGATTCCAACATGGAGAAACTCATAGTCACTGGCAAAGTGGAAGGCAGAAGAATGTTGCCAATGCGCTGGAGTGACCAAATATCACTAGCGACTGTAATACGTCGGTGATCGCAGCTCTCCACGCAACTCAGGACAGCGAGGAGTTCATGTTTGGAAATTGGAGTAGAGTCGAGATCCTCAAAAACGAGGAAACGACTTGAGAAGAAGAAAACTAAAAACTTCGGTTATCTTTAAATAGTGGTTTACAATATTCCTACAAGCCTTCTGTTTGCGCATCTTTATATGGGATTGATTGGGTATTGCATTCGCAGACTTGGTGGGTAGATATGTCAAAATCCTGAATTTATCCCACCTACCTAATCTTTCCTTCCCAAATGTCACCATTAAAATTGTTGCAAGAAATACTCAACTTTGGAGAGGTGACAGTGTGCTTTCCTGCTCAGAACAAAATTACATCTCAGGCGCATGTATCGTAACCTCTTGTTATAAGAATATTGCGAATTTTAAACAGTGAGAAGTGTACACCAAAACTGGAGTTCAGTGAGGCCCCATCTGCAACGGTGAGTCCTATTTTCCTTATTCCAATCTGGGCTTATCTAATTTTCCAAAAGCCCAGATCTGAACTATCGACTGACTATCCATCAGGTTTTGCGAGTGTATGCTATTTAATCGTCCCATATAACTTAGCGATTTCACGTAGTTTCTGGACTGGTCCTTCGAGGGCTGCGTGGGCTTTGCTCTGCAGCATTTACCGTCAATTAACAGTGGAGTCGCAGTTTCGCGACACCACCTTCGAAATAGCTACTCTACTTTTTTAAATTTTAAATTTTACGTGACACAAGTTTTTGATTCTATTAATCATGTCATATCTTCCTGGCAAGTGCCCGTCTTTTTCATCCACCCACTGTCGCGTTGTAATATATTCTTCCGACACTCATTTCTCCATCTATTCATATTTATGTCAATTTATCACATATTTATCAATTTACGTGTGGTTTTGTACATAGACATGATACACATAGGTATATTAAACCTAATGATACACAGAAAATATAAGTTTATCTTTACCCTTACACCATAGACATTGCAGTGTTTTCGGATAACCTAATCCGTAAAACAAAATGAAGATTTATTCGTATTTATCAAAAATACACAGCAATGCAGAAGGTGTTTAGCTTCCAGAATTCATTTTCAAGGCGTATTTTAGGGCGAAGAAAAAGGAGCTAAGGCAAAAACACGCGAAAAATATACATGATTTATGGGTGTTGAATGAGTGTTTATTCTGTCAAGGCTTAAGGGAACAAGTCGAATTTCTCAAGTAGCTGTCAAATACTTTCTACTTATTACTCCTTGGCACGGATCGTTGACGTACTGGAATTAAACTTTTAAGTTTTTCTTTTAGGTATTCAATAATATTATTTTATTTATAAAAAACAAGTTCTGCTGTGTCATATACTATTATTGAACATTTAAAAGAAAACTTAAAATAAAATGGAATTAAACATGATAATAATAAAACACGAATTAAACGTGATAATAATAAAACATGAACAGACATTTTATTTTTCGACCTTATTTTTGAATTGTTTATATTGTACAAATATTAATCTTGCCACATAAATAAATTATTGATTAAAAATATGACATATGAAATAATAAAAGAATTGAAGTTTTCAATAACTGAAGACATTTTCAATCACAGATTTCAGAAACCATGATAAAAAATAAAGATAATCTTCGACATACGCGACAGAGTTGTAAGTCGTTTGGCTTTGGGGTTGGAGTTCACCGGTTTAATAAGGGATAACACGACGGCTTACGTGTTCGAGGGGTAAGGCTATCGACTAGCGATCCGGAGGTCGCAGGTTCAAATCCCTGCGTGAGCAAGAAAATTTAATTTGATTGATTTGCGTTATTTCACAATTCAATCATTTAAAAATAAAATAAGGCATATTTGCGGAACTTTTAGAGTGGAAGATACTTTGAATATTGCCCTGATGTAATCACCATTCAGAAACGTTGCTTGAAATGGCTTTAGTCTTGTTTAGTGATCAGATATGAATAATCAGGTACTTCTCCACATTCCTCTCCCCCATCTCCTTCCACTTCCAATACCTTCAGTCTTACAACACATCATAATTGGGGATGCCATAGTTTCACTGGCTTCAGGCGTTTGGGAGTAGTTGGGACTCTTGTTCATATTAAAAAAAAAATAAAAAAGCTTTTAGGACAAACTGTATAATATAATATAGTAATATATAATGTGTACTACATTGCGCCTCTTTTCAAAGTGGAATACTAATATTTTCAAACGTAAGCGCCCTTGAGGTGATTTTTCACAAAAACGGCGCTCTACAAATCGTCCAATTATTATTATTATTATTGTTTAGTGACCAGCTCTGAAAATCAAGATCAAAAGAAAAGGCTTAGATAAAGCTTCCCCATGTAAATGAAACATAAATAATGTATTCACCTCCTGTGAAGTGTTGGTGTTCCATTTTTACATTTAACAGCCGATATTATTCCAGAAAATCATTTTATAACTGTAATTTTTGCGACTGTGATGACAAAGTTTTGTCATTAAAACAACCAACAGAATGTCACCGGTGTAAGTTTTTACGATTATTGTAAAAAACTTATAGCATAAAGCAGAGACAATTAAAAACTAAATCAAAGTTTCATACAAGTTTCACAAACTAGACTATGCATTTACTATTTGGCAAACCTATGAAGATATTAATTTGCATGTTTTTATTTAAGTGTAAACCCGTGGCTGGAAGCATCACGCGATGGTGTTTTTTTTTTAAATCAGTGAAGTTGTCTTTCAACACGAAGTTTTGTTTAATGTAGCCGAAGAAAGTAATGAACATGAATAATACGCCCCCAAGACTTTTGAATTTTGGGGGAATTGGCCATTTGAGTCAAGGACTATTAGGGAACGTTCGTGAGCAATAACATAAACGCTCAAATGGCCGAAAATCGCAGTTTGGCTGATATATTTCCATTCTCCATATTATAATGTACAATCGCAACTTAATCATTTCACTTAATATGCACACGACTGCGGCCTGCATTGCGGATATTTGGATACAGGTGGCCGATACGAATAAATTCCGAAGTGAAAAAGATTCAAAAACTTTTATCTTTGGTTCGTAAAATGCATCGATATATTAACCATAGATTAGCCCTCCCATACTTAATTCCAATCCAAAGTGACACCACCTACGAGAAATTTCATAATGTAATTACCCATTGAATTACGTTCCATCTCTTGCGTAACGTAGTTGTTTTACTAGAAAGAAATTAAACATTTTTTATCAAATGTTACTTTTCTCGATACGCTGCCTCGAATTCATATGTTAAATACAATTGTTTTTAGATATTCATATAACTGATTAAATTGTTAATAATAAAGTCCGTGATAGGTCATACCTAAAATATTTCTAACTGCCTGAAATTTGTGTTTTAAAAATGATCTTCACAATGCTAGTAATTCCGTTACCGCGAACTTGCTGGAACACAAATTAGCTCCACGCTGACCAACTAAAGGTACAAACCTATGCTTCTTGCGATCTTTTGACTGTGAGATAACGAACTTTCTTTTTGATAAATGTTTTCGTAAACCAATGTTTTTGGTTCCGGTGTCATTTTTAAGACCTGCATGCCTTCAAATTTCCGCTATCAATATTATTTATTTATTTATTTATTTCAAAACATACGGCACAACATGTGCCATTGACATAATTATATTTATATACATTATAATACAATAACATGAGAAAGTGACATATAAATGTAGAGTTAAATATAAAAACAAAAGGCAAAAAAAGAAGTTAAGGTAATGAGTAGTAAATAGAATTAAGATGTATAAAATGAAAGTATAAAGTAAAAGTGTTAACTATAAAATATAAAGTATAATGTAAAAGTAAAAAGGTAAAATAAAAAGTTGAAAGGCTGGAAATAATTCAGACTATAAGTTTACCTTTATAAATAATAAAGTACAAAAGTTATAAATATTTAAAAAAAGTATGACAAGTAAACAGTAAGAAATGGTCTTAGGAGCCATATATTGAAGATAATATAAAATTTCAACAAATAAAAGAAAGGTATTACGGAGTATACAATGCGATATGAAAAGTAGGTACCTATGATATGTTTCTAATCCATAGGTATTAGAGTGCATACTGGTAGGACATAATATTATGGTTACATGATTATATTTATTATGATTACGTTGTAGTACTAGCAGATAAATTTTGTCTAATGCATCTTTTGTATGATGACAGACTTATATTATATTATGAAAAGTAAAATTAGGATGAAGCTAGAAGTTCTGAAAGTGAATCTTCTTTATCTTTATTTTTACTTAGTATAAAATGAAGTCGCTTACGCTGTATGTGCGCTTAGATCTTTTAAACTACGCAACAGATTTTCATGCGGTTTTCACCAATAGTTAGAGTGATTCATGAGGAAGGTTTTTAGGTACATAATTTGTCAAGGTTTTGTGTAAATTGGTTGAAATACATAATAAATTTGGCCAAGCGGCAGCGGGCAGCGTGGTGTGGATTTGATTTAACAGATGGCGTTGGTCATAAAGGTTTCGTTAGCCACAGCAACGTGTTGCCGGGTCTGCTAGTAAGTAATAAGGAAGTAAATTAAGAATTTGCTTGAACAAAACAATTAGTCGCCTAATTAACTAAACATTTCGTCACTTCACGCCTCGTACATATTTTCAACTGTTGATATAACACAATGAGTAAAGTTAATCATCTTCACATTGAATTTTGTTTTCCTCGGACAACTGCAACTCTTGTCTGTTCCTCGACTTCATCTTCATTTGCTAGTCATATTATATTCCATTAGCAACCTTTCACTGTTTATCTCCTCTACATGCTTATTACTCCATTGCATTGTTTTCATATCTCCTTTTCATTATTTGGTTTTACTACAAACGCCTAAGGGATTTAAAAAAAATCTAGCCTGTTCTCAAATTTTCATAAAGAAGTCCTATGATTCACCAGGATTGGAACCAGAAGTCCGTCGTGGACTGCAAAACTCGCTAATTACAAAGTTTTTCAATAATACCTTTCAGATGTCATTTCCATGACAGTGGGATGATCATTACATCTTTCGACACAATTAATATTAGGTTAATTTATTTAATTTCTTTCCAAAATTGCAAAAATTGACATGAAATTATTCGACAGTAGTGAACATTTACTTCTATCACACGTATGGAATGATTTGTAAAAAATTAAAAGGTCGGTGTATTATGTCAAATATGACAAGCACAATAAATTAAGATAATACTAATTGAAAACCCGTCAGTAATGACGGGGATTTTAAAAATTCATTTTGACGTAGATATATACCAAAAAAATTGGGTCAGCTCAAAAAATCTAGTGCAGTATTCCAATAAAAGTTTATCCAATTGATATTACATTATTTCTTGGATAATTTTCATACATCTACCAAAAATTTTGTAATATAACGTGATTTAACTTATTCTAAATTTTAAATGTTTTTTTTTTGCTTATGCAGTAGAGATCGTATGCATGCCATCGACGATCGTTCTAAAAGCCGTTCATAAAAACCTTTCTTCTCACACGTACGATAACGAAAAATACAGAGCTTATTAGATGTCCATGTCATATGTCTTTAAGAAAAATATAAACGCTATAAATATTTCGAATCTCATGCATGCAAAATTTCTAAAATCGAGCGTCTTATTTGCACGAGGCAAGTAAGCGAAAAAGAGGTTTTTATTTATTTTGTGCATAATTTTATAAGAACGAAAAAAAGTTAGAAAATGGAAAACCTCAAAAATAGTCTTAGCCATAAAGGGGTATTTTTACAAAATTGTTTCTTGTATTACTTCATAGTTAAGTCATTAAAAACATTTTTTTGGTGGTTTACGCTTATATTTTTTGTTACGTAAAGAATAATTTTATTGTAATTCCAATACATAGAAAAGCTAGTAAAAGCTTCGATTTATTCGTAGCATATTTTTTGATGTTCATACTGTAAGCCGATTCGTCGTAAAGATTAATCAAAATAGTATCTAAATAGGATTTCACGTATAACTTCATCTTAATCATATTCCTATATACATTATTTCGCGAACGTACATTTCTTTAGAATTGCAGAATTATTATGGTATTGCCAGTATAATAACAATAAAGTTTTTTTCATAATAAAATTATATATAAGTATAAAAGTTCCTGTCCGGTACGACTTTTTGAATACTTTTTGACCCAATTTTGAATATCGGAATTTTTAGAACACCTGAAAAAAAATTATATACCTAACTACCTCTTGTTTTCTTTTTGTGAAAATGTTATCTATCTAAGATTTTGTTTATTATTTGTAAAACGTAAATAATGAAATTTTATTTAGATACGATTTTATGTTTACTTCTTCAGACATACATTTTCGAACGAACAAGTAAATATTTTCATAAGATATATAAATGAACGTTTCTTTGTCTGTCCCTTGTGCGTTCCTATCTAAAGGCGAGCCCTGGCGTTATGAAATTATTTCCTAAACCATTCATCCGATCACAATGAAACTTTAGTGAGCTATTTTTCACTCACCCGCGAAGGTTTCTATATAAATGGTGAACTCTGGCGTTATGAAATTAGCATAAAAAATTACAATAGGTGGCGAACGAGTTATTTGAAAAATAAGTATATTTCATATAGTTTAGCGGCAGTGAGGGATGGTGGGAGGGGGAGAGGATTCCGGGGAAGGGAAGGGTGGAGGGAAGGAGAGGGGGACGTCGGGGGAGGGGGTGAAGGGAACGCGGGGGTGAAGGGAAAAGAATAAAACACAAACACTTTCTTTCTTTGAGGTGCATAGCAACGCATGCCGGGTACTCGCAAGTGTGCTTTCAACTAACTTGAGTTTTTATTTCGATTTCACAAATTTGTTAATGTATGCTTACAAACAAAATATAATACATCTGATACTATGTTATTAATATAAAGATGTTTGCACATTGTTTAGGTGGAATATTAGGATCTACGATTTTTATTTTCATGTTCAATTGTCGATGGATAAGTTTTTTAGTATTATCCATGGCTAAGTTGACTGTTTGCCGTATTTTTTTATTGTTATTGTCTGTAGAAAGTACTTTATTTTTGAAAAAGTCCTCTTTATTTGTTTTTTAATACAGGTATACATTATATTTATCTTTGTGAAGGTCTCGTCAATTTATAGAAGAGCGGTCATTATCACCCGTCAATATTGTGAGAAGCAATTTAGGACGTACGTTCCTTTTGAATCATTCTCCAAGATGACGTGGATACGATCTATGCCTGGTTTTACTTTAGTTTACCTTCTTACACTAATATAGGTAGGTACGTTTTCAAATTCAAACAAACATTACATATTTACTTTTGAAAGAAAACCCCGTTAAAGACAGCTTAATAGGAAACATTTATGAATAAATAAAGTCGATTTTTTTAAAGATTTCAACCCTGTTATACATTAATTCGTATTTTTTTATTATTCGAGACAAAATATCTATAAGCTCAATTCACAGCAGTCAAATAAATCGTGTTTCTTTTTTTAGATTTCAATAAAAGCCAGGATATTAATATATATTGATTGATGGAAGTATAAAAAAATGGGCACAAAATAGTGATATATGAAATATCTATCAAGGCAGGCTTTACTTTGGCCGGAAATGAGATTGGTTGTAAAAGTTTTAGGGTAGGTTTGTGGATTAGGGACACGGGATAGGAGCGATCACGCAATATTACTTTTGTCAAGCAATATGACACATTGCGACACGCAAACATCGCGAGGTGTATTTTCAAATGCTTCGACCGTGATTCAGTGACGGGATCCTCTTTCAGACTTCGAAAAGATTAATATTTTTACAAGGCGATAGATGTAAAAGGAAACTTCAAAATCGTACAACTAAAAAATAAGCCAAGATCATGAATTTTGGCTCCTTTTTAATCCTTTAGGCTTTTGGATATTCTTACCTACAAGTCCCAAATGGCCGTTATACACGACGTATTTTTGCATCCCGATTCCAATTACAGACCAAAGTCAACATTTTTCGCTTTACGCGATCGCTATTTTCATCTCTATTTTCATATCTACGATTTCAGTTGCCATCACAGCAAACAGCATGGATCATGTGTTGTTTGGAGGTGATGACAATTGAAATCGTAAATATGAAAATAGAGATGAAAATAGCGATCGCATAAAGCGAAAAATGTTGGCTTTGGTCTCTAATTGGAATCGGGCTGAAAAAAGACGTCGTGTATAACGGCCATAAGACCCACGATGGTGAAATTTCTCCTGGAAAGATTGCTTCCGTGATATATTAATTGTGCCAGGTAAAGAGTTCTTATTTTTAGAGTTGTCGTCTGAACAAATATCATTTTACGTCAAGATAAAATTGTCTTTCAGATATTATTATTATTTATTATCAGGATTTTATCCATGGAATCAAATATTGTTTTTTTGGCAACTCAATTGTCTTCCCGACGACGAATTAATCGATTGTTGAATAAACAAATGAGTTAACTTTTGGAGTTCTCGTAAAAACAAATACCGTTTTAGAAATTACTTTAAGTTATCTTTCATGTATTTGTATTTGAAATATATATTAATACTAGCTGACCCAACGAACTTCATACCGCCTCAGAATCAATAGCTGTTGAATTAAATTCAGTTTTTTTATTAAATTAAAAATTACACAATGAAGCAATTATCAATGCGCAACTGTCCGTGTTTTTTTTTGTCAGTATCAGAGATGGCGTTGTTTAAGGATTTATATTTTTGTGAATTTCTTACTTTTACAATTACTGCGAATGGGTGCCGCCGCCCCCAGAACCATTTATTGAATAACCAACACCTCTGCCATAGATCACCCCAAGTGGTTTGCTACGTTTGGTGATTTAGCAGGGGTGCCCGGGTTCATGAGATGACTTATGTCTTTGTCTTGGCAGTTGATGCGCCTGCCCACCTGCTTCGTGGTTGGCCGGATCGAGAGAGACTGGTTGAGAGAGGCCTTTTGACCTTTCCAGCCGGACTCTCTCGCCCATTGCCTTGCACCACAATTGAAGGGATGGATTCATACGACCGTCACTCCCTTACACACTGACCCCCAGATTTCTACCCACCCCTCATACCTTTTTCCTTCTCAGAACTTTCTATCCTTCCCATTCCTTAAAAAGATCCTCCACACAGCATCCCCTAAGATGACATAGGTCCTGAGAGAAATTATTTTCCACAGGGCCTCCTGTGTAAAAAAATGCGTTTCATTTCAGAGATTTATTATAATTATTGTATTTTTACTTTATAGGTTTTTCAGACATACGTTCACCATTTGTCTCATTTTCGACTAATAACATTAATTTTATAAGAAAGAAGGGCAGCATTATATGATTAAAAACAAATGCATAATAATCAACACATTGACATTATTTGACGTTTTTGAATGTTTGGAATTCACGCACAGTTCAATATTATACCTCTCACAACATTGCTGCAGTTCTTTCAAAATATGTAAATTCTTTCCATACAAAATTTATAGAGAAAATAATTTTCTTTATAACTATTTATTTCGTAAACTTTTGTAATGTTTTAATAATTATTCTGTTATCCAGGGCGGAGACGAATCCAACAATTCAAAGATCATCAAAATCAGACCAGCCGTTCTCGAGTTATAAATAGTGTAACTAACCCGACTTTGTTTTATATATTAAGATTTTAATGCCTCACCATACAAAAAAATAAAAAATAAAAAATTTATCCAAAAAAAATTAAATAAAAATTCGGAGTGGAACACCCTCTACTTTTAGAGGTATGAAAAATAGATGTTGGTCGATTCTCAGACCTAACATATAAGCATAAAAAATTTCATCAAATTTGTCCAAAAAAAATAAAATAAAAATTCGAAGTGGAACACCCTTTACTTTTAGGGGTATGAAAAATAGATGTTGGTCAATTCTCAGACCTAACATATTATAAGCATAAAATATTTCATCAAAATTGGTCCAGCCGTTTCGGAGGAGCATGATAACAAACACCGTGACACGAGAATTTTATATATTAGATTTATAATTATAAGGATTTTATTAATCGCTTGTTGAATAAACAAATGAGTTATATCCATACTTTTGGAGTTCTCGTAAAAACAAATACCGTTTTAGAAATCACTTTACGTCAGCTTTCAGGTATTTGTATTTGAAATATATACTAATATTTATAATTATAAGGATTTTTCTCATGGCAATGACAATCTGAAAAGACAAATTATTTTTCTTTATACATGTCAGACGTACTTCAGAAGCTCTAAAGCAGTGGTTCCCAACTTTTTTGACCAGGGACCACTTTGATTTCATTATTGTTAATAGGGACCACAAGGTTAAAAATAAAGAGGCTCTTGCCTTCTTCACCTTGAGTAGATGACCGAGAGCATTGTCTCGCCCGTCTACTCGGTGCGTGTGTTCCAGGCATAAAGTTTGAAACCTTTCGCGGACCATATTCTAAGCTCGTACGGACCACTAGGAGGAAACTAGTTGCGAAACGCTGCCTCTAAAGGAATATGATGTTTGTGTCAAGAAGTATCGTCCAAGGTTTGAAGGGTTCTTCAAAATCATTTTGGCTTCCATACTATTAGAAATAAGCAAAAACTCATAATCTTTAAGGATTTTCATGATTTTTTAATAAATCGAAATAATAATTAGGTACAATAATTGTTATTATTATACCAATTTACACCAATCTACATTAATAACTAGCAACGTCAAATTAGTATAAGCTTTTCCTGAAGAAGGAACGTTTGTTCCGAAACCGGTAGGATTTACGCATTATATAAGTGGTTTATACAAAGTTGTATTGTTTCATTTTTCTATAATGGATAACCACAAAGTGATAGCTACATTAAAAAATACAATAATTGTTAATCATTAACAAAAAAAATGCGGGTAAAATAAACCCTCTCAAGACTTCGATTTGATAGAAGAAATCTTTCGAGACCTAAAAAAGTTTTGCCACGTTTCCGTCTTTTTAAACGACTTCGAAAAGGAGGAGGTTCTCAATTCGACTGTATTTTTTTTTTTTTTTTTTTTTTATGTTTGTTACCTCAGAACTTTCGACTGGGTGAACCGATATTGATAATTCTTTTTTTATTTGAAAGCTGGTGCTAACCATGTGGTCCCATTTTAATTTGGTTTAGTTCTGACAATGACATCCATGAGAAAACCATATAAGTCTTAAATTTGCATAAAGTATGTGCGCAACAAATGGACGAATAACTCAATATCACGCTAACCGATTTCAATGATTCTTTTTTTATTGGAAAGGATGTACTTCAAGGATAGATTTATGAGAGTTTGGTTAGGTTCTGATTATCGGATCCATGACAAAGTAACGGAACTCTTCAATTCTTAGGAGCAAATTAACGAAACTCAGCCGAATCTCTTAATTTGACCCTAATGTCGTTATGGTCAAATTATGTCTGTCTCATATGAGCAGCATGTTTAGTAGATCTACCCATATTCAGACAAATTAGTGTACTTCAGATTCACTAAAAATCAAAAAATAAACATAAATTTTAACAAAACAAAAAACGACTTCAAAAATGCACTAAAAAGTAAAAAAATAATTTCGTATTCTTCTACAACTTCATAATCGACTTACTTTTTCTACTCATCAATATGTAGGTACGATTGTTATTTTTGGAGTCGGTGTCAGCAAAGGTACCCGGCCCGGCGCGGCGTGTTTACTTGACAGCTCCCCTCACGCCGCGGCCCTGCTCTCGCCTCGTCAAGTCGCTTGTGCGACACAAGCACATCTCACCTATAACTATGTATGTAGTTACAAACCTACCATGACTGACACCGATTCCAAAAATGACAATCGTACCTACATATTGATGAGTAGAAAAAGTAAGTCGATTATGAAGTTGTAGAAGAATACGAAATTATTTTTTTACTTTTTAGTGCATTTTTGAAGTCGTTTTTTGTTTTGTTAAAATTTATGTTTATTAAGAATATTTTTCCTATTGGAATATTTGTAAACTTATGGCCGCTTTACACCATCTCTTTTTTCAGCCCGATTGCAATTAGAGACCAAAATCAAATTTTTCGCTTTAGGCGATCGCCATTTTCATCTCTATTTTCATATCTCGATTTCAGTTGGCATCACAGCAAACAGCATGGTTCATGTGTTGTTTGCAGTGATGACAATTGAAATCGTAGATATGAAAATAGAGATGACAATAGTGACCGCGTAAAGCTAAAAATGTTGGTCTCTAATTGGAATCGGGCTGACAAAAGGGATGGTGTAAAACGTCCATAAATCGCTTTCATCAAATTCTGATAGGAAATTTTTTTTTAAATTTTGGAGTGAGATTACCGATGTACCTACAGGGTGTTTAAGACGTACTCGACTTACTTTATCCAGTGGCATTATTTGAGACAAGGAACCCTGGGTTTAAATCAAGTACGTCCCTTAACACCGGTAGAAGTAAAATATACTTTTCGGCTATTTTTATTCACTTGCCCAAATTATTTCAACCTTATCGCCATCTGCACTAGAGTACGTGAGCGCTCATGACTTGAACATGCATCTCGTTAATACTTTAATTGAAGATTAGGCAATTTATTAAAGTGTGCATCACAAGTGTCGCAATTTCTAAGCATTGCACATTCTCAAGTATGCTTAATATTATGAACATACTCAACATTATTGTCGGATGCCAAATAAACTTAAAATAGTTTTAATAAGAGAGTGTTTCACGAAAGTTTAGCTGACATGTAACACGCGAGTACTCCGGGGATCTCATGCGAGCCTGTCGATAATTTATGTTATATTTCCATGGCAGGGAACCATTTTATTCCGCAAGAAACTTCACATATGAAAACTGAATACATCGGTAGTATAAAAGTTTTCGAAGGCTTTAGTAATAAGTTTTCAATTTGCCTCGTGTTCGATAATAGCGTAGGTAGCTATTTATTTAAAAATCTATCTGGAAATAATTGCAGTGAAGAAACATAAAATAATTGCGCCAACAATGCAATTTGATTACAAATATTTACATCATTTTTAAGATTGATTTTTTGGCCATATTTGGTAACATCCAGTTTGTTATCATTTTTGCATCTGTTGCGATGTTCGCAATCTCACAAAAAACTTGCATTTGGTGAGATCTGACGTTATAAAATTTACACAGTTAACGCAACAGATTCTCCTTACTTGACAAACGGATTGCAATCTTTAGAGCACAGGCGTCAGGTGGGAATGTTGTCCTTATTCAACCAGTGTTATAAAGGAAGATGCTCCGAGGAAATAGTGTCACGGATCCTCTCGGCACCGGTAGTCGGGAAACACAATAAATACGCGCCCAACGTATGTACGCGGTTGACATTTGTCACATTTATTTATTTATTTTTATTTAAGTACATAAAACAGGCATTAATTATGCCCAAAAATTTATATACATGAATGATTTAAATAACAGAAATTATAACAAAAATAATTAGCTAAGTATGCAAAAGTAAATGACAAACAAGAATGAGTAAAAGGTAGACAACAACAAAAGTATCACCAACAATTTATTATTGGCACCTGTGCTGATGGGACAATGATTTAGTAGGTTGTCACATGGGAACGGGTCTTTACTACGACTCGTTCTTGGGTTCGAAGCTCAGCTGTGGAACGATTTACCGGCCTCTGTGTTTCCTCCCTCTTACAACATGGGTCTCTTCAAGATCCATGTTCACTACTTTCTCTCCTCAGAAAGACCCTCCAAACAGCATCTTCAAAGAGGACATCGGCCCCGAGGGAAATTATTATCCTCCCTCTGGCCTCCCTGAGGGCCTCCTGTGCAGAGTTAATGTGGTAGCCAAAAAAAAAAATTTGTAACTAATAAAATTTTATGAAATAAAAAAAAAATGTAAAAAAAAAATCCTTTATGAGTTACTGTACTTTAAACAAATCGTACTAGGAATGTCAAAAAGTAAAGCAAAACGCTCGACGATGAGCGATTTCGTAGTTTTGCAGTAAGCTGTTCAAAGTTTCGTTTCTGCATTTTTACTGTTTTTAACATCAAGAAATATAGTGTTGTTTTGACATTTTACATTTCATTTCATTAGAAATTTCAAAAATACAGACGTTTATATCATCAAAAGGAAATTAATATAAGCCAACAATACGATTTTCTATTTTTAACAGATCAGACATTATTCTTCGGGACCGTCGCGCTATAATATTATTGATTCGATAACATTTTTCAATTGTTGAATAAGAAAATAAAGTAACGAGTCCCGGGAAAAGCTGAGAATTAAGCAATTATTACTAGTACCTAATTAATTACCTCGTTTAAAATGCTTAAATAAATACGACGAATAGATTTCTTATTATAGGTCTAGTCGACTAATGAATAGCAGTTAAGTCACGGAAGACCTCGTTTATTAATAGCCCCAGATAATACTTAAAATTTAATTATATCTACTGTGCAGAAAATGTGCAGCAGGTTTATAAAATTGTTTGGAAATAGTTAGGCTGGATAGTTGTTCGCGAGCATTTAACGCTAAAGAAAGCTTTTAGATCTATATTTATAACCTCGCATCCACAATATCGAGTACTTAGTTTATATTTATGTACGAAGGGCCTTACCAAAGATATTGGAATATAAAAGGCCTTACCAATAAACGTTTATTATTTTTAACACAACTGATAAACGACCATTAATATCTTTATGTTTGGATGTTTACCAGTTGTGTAAACATTAAAATAAAGTTTTTAGTCAGGCTGAATGTGTATATAATGATGGAAACTGATTTAATTCAATAGAGTTTATTGGATCTATTTATTTTTATTAAAAAGACAAATAACTTAATTAACGTCACTTTATTTTTATGTACATAATCTACATGTTTCGTTTGGCAAATAATGTTCATATCATCAACAATTTGGAGGCGGGAATGGATGCTTTGTTCCGGCAACTATTGCCCCGGCAATTATTTACAATTGTTAGAAAACTAACACCTCTAGCGCAGGCCACCCCGAGTGGTTCGCTACGTTTGACGACTTAGCAAGTGTACCCGGGATCACGGGGTTTGTCTAAACCTTGGCGGCGGATTCGTCTGCTCACCAACTGCATGGCAGGCCGAAAAGGGAGAGACTGGTTGAGGGAGACCTTTTGATCTCTCCAGCAGAACTCTCTCGGAGCATCGCCTTGCGATCTGATGGATTCTTAGTTCCTTTACTCCTGGACACACTGGCCCCAGATTCATACCCACCTCTCACAGCTTTATCCTTCCCAGAATTTCCTTTCCTTCCTTTTCTAAAAAGACCCTCACCAAAGATAATAAAGGCTCTGAGGGGAATTATTTTCCAGAGAGCCTCCTGTGTGTATAAAATATAAAAATAGTAAATGTAGACATTATGTGAACATTGTTCACGAAATATGTAGATTATGTGAATAAAAGTAAAGTGATGTAAACTATGCTCTTTTCCCTTTTAATAAAATACATAATGCCATCAAAAAGTGAAAATTAGTTTAGGAGAACCGATTTCTTAGAAAAAAAATTATACCGTCTATAAGGAATGGTATGCAAACAACATAACAAAACTTAAAATATTTTACAAAAAGTGCTTGTCCTCATGTCTACCGAATTAATTTATTCCTTTATTTTATAAACCTCATCAAAATGATCAATTATCAAACATAAATTCCAAAATTTCTTGCAAATATTTTTAATTCCATTGGCTTTTAAGAGATCATAAAATGTTATAATTTATGCTTAAAAAAAACAATAAACACAAAAATTTATAGAACAGACCCTTTCAGTTAGTAAAATTGTTGTTGAAAAGGGAGCAGATAAGTCGTTACCCGCTCGGCTGTGACTATCGAACTCGATTCGTCTAATTGTTAATCGAGCGTTGCGTCATACCCACCGGATTATCGACCACTGGGTTGTTTTCCGTAACTTATTTGGGATAATTTGTTATTTTGAAATATGAAAATATGTATACTCATATTAATGTATGTGTACTTAATTACATGTTATTACATCTCTAAAACGGAATGTAAAGATCTTGGTATTACCTTGATAGCAAACTTATATTAAATAAGCACATCGACTCAATCGTTCACAGGTCATATAAAATGCTTGGTTTTGTTCTTCGTATAAGTAAAGTGTTCAGTAACCCGCGTACAGTAGTAATGTTATATTTTGCATTAGTCAGAAGTATACTGGAATATGCTTCGCCAATTTGGAACCCGCAGTACAAAGTATACACAGATAGCATAGAGCACATTCAAAACAAATTTATAAAATATCTTACCTTCAAATTCAACAATAACTTTTAATGCACATTTCAAACTTTGCAAAAAAGGCGAGCAATAGCTGATTTGACATTTATACACAAAATTTTAAATAATAACATTGACTGTACCGAACTTCTTTCCCTAGTTATTTTAACATACCATTAAGACGTACACGCCATACAGAACTATTCCAAACGCTGAATTACAATTTGTCTTCCCAAGCATCTAACTCGCCAATCAATCGTGCTCATCATATGTTCAAAAATATTGGTTTAAATTCCAAAATTGACATTTCCTCCGATTCACTGCCCAAATTTAAAAAGAGCATTATGTCAATAATATAAATTGTTCAATGCACATACATACATACATACCTAGATACACACATACTCTCTCACACACACACACACACACTTTCCCACTACATACATCACTTGGTAATTACTTAATATGCATACCATAAATAAGACACTACAATGAAACACATAATATGTACCCACTGTGAAATATACTTATTAATTGTAATTTTTTTTTACCAATTGGTTCCTGTTTAAAAATAAAATAAAACAAAATAAAGTAAACAAACATGTGAGAGGAAATTATTTCTTTTC
The DNA here is from genome assembly GCA_917880885.1 of Limnephilus marmoratus. Lineage (NCBI taxonomy): Eukaryota > Metazoa > Arthropoda > Insecta > Trichoptera > Limnephilidae > Limnephilus > Limnephilus marmoratus. Next base: position 16,564,931 of record OU862910.1, on the reverse strand, counting down.
AGGTCAATATTTTATAAGTAAGTTTCTATACATGATAGGTAAATGAAGTTACTTTATTACCCAAGAATCTAATGCTGTTTTATAGGCAAAGAAATAACATGAAACTCATTAAAATACATATTTTTAACTAAGTCTATATCAATCTCGCGAAGTCGGTCAACTTTGGTAGTCAGCGATGCAGAAGAAGAAAGATATCACGAGGATGAGATGTTAGGATATATTGTTACCTTGACTGGTCGCTTTCAGCAGCAGTTTAGCGCAGATGGCTCGGATGAGTTCAGAATTCTCTCCAGGCTTTCCAGAAAGAAGCTGGATTCTCTCCAGCTGACCATCCGTTATTGTGTCCTCTGCCATTACTGGAAGAGAGACAGTTTTTAAAGCCACAAAATTAGGGACAGGTTTTAAGCTATTTTCCATTTTGGAAAACGGGTTGAGTAGGAAAAGGTGAAGGGAGGGGGGGGGGGGGGATACATATTATCCAAATTATCCAATTGTTTTTTTTTTTAATATTTACATACCCGGATGAAAAATGAAAAATAAACAATATTAAGCTTTTTATTACTCGAACTTTCTTTAGTAATTATTTATACCAGGTAAAGTCAGTATTGTTTGTCATTATACCAGACAAAGCCAATTTTATCAGCGTCCTGAAAAGTTATGTGAAGTTATGATTTAATATTGATACCGACAATAGTGGCGTCAAGCTGGATATTAACCCCTAAGGCCTCAGGCCTATTTTGTTGGAAGGTCAAATTATTTCCGCTTTGAAATAAAATCCAATTAAATGCAATATTTCTAAACACATCCGAAAACTAAAAACTGTTTTCGAAAATTGATAAAAAACGCTTTCAAATTTGATAATTTCAAATAAACACATAATTTTTGAAAATCTAAAATTTTTAAAGCAAATTTACCAAAGTTTTAAAAAAGGCTCACATAACGCTTTTTTAACAAAAATTACTGATGACAAAAAAATACACACACATACTCATACTTTAATAGGTACTTTTAGGTTTGAATGTAAATCGTCGTGTTTTTTCTTTTTAACACCCTTTACATCATATTTATGATAGTAATGGAGACGCAACGATATCTATGAGACCTATTTGGGCTGTTCCGAAAAGTGAACAATATAGCGTGAGGGGTTATCTGAGAAGTTTACTATAAGAATTAAAAATAATTTTATGCAATTTTTTGAAATCTAATATTTTTTTTCCTAATAATAACTTTTAGGCACTTAATTTCCCGATTGTGTATGTATATATTGATATCAGAATACTCCAAATACCTTAAAAGAATATTATTTTACATAATTTTTTTTGAGGGGATTTTTCACAAAAACGGCGCTCTACAAATTATTCAATTATTATTATGAACAATTGAACAGATGGACGTAGAAAGTGAATGAACCATATTGTAATGTGTGCCATCACAGAGGACTGTGGTGCTCCATTACTTCTGACTACCCGAGCGGAAAATAGGGCGATGGTAACTTAGATAAATATCGTAGGTACATTTTTATTAATATTCCGGTAGATCTTGACAGAGGCATAACGAATTTGTAAATAGTGTCCTTTTCTGGAACGAGATGCTAATATACCACGTTAAAATTAACTAACTAAACATCACGTCGTCTCTTCGCAGGGATTGGCAAAAATATGACCGCCAAATAACTTGATTTTGGCAAATACTTCTTGCTTCATTCACATTCATACATCGTCCCAATTGCACCCTTCTGATATTCTGACTCATCTAAAATTAAAATACCAATACTCTATCTTATTCTTAGAAATAATGTGGCATTAAATTTCAACAGCATGCATGATTTTATAGAATTCAAAAGGTGACGATTTTATTATTGGGTTGGAACAGTTATAGTGCTATTTTAAGAATTAGGTCCATATGTTTAGTATCTGCCCTGCTCCAAATGCGAACTTACAGTTTAGTGTCTAGAATGAGAATGTCGTAGTATTTGTCTAACCTTGTGTTACTTGACATAAAATGATGCTGTAGAACAGATATCTCGGTTCACATAAACTGTGAACACAATAAAATTCATCTCAAGCACAAGTGCATCAATAGCATTCAATACCTACTGAAAATAATCTCTAAACCCACCCTCTAAACTAATGACCCAACCTTTCACGGAAACACTTCAAACTACATTCATAAAAAAAAAAACAAAACAGCAGATGTCACAGCCCCTTTGAGAAAATCGTTATATTTTGTAATCATAAAAACATACAAGCTCTTAAATTTATAGGCCACAATATTAACTAACTAAACAAGACTTCAAATATGATGTTGAAACGAGTTTTGCTTTGATTCTTTGACTTGTAGGCCTATGTTGTGTTTTAATTTCCTGATACTTAAGATTAAACATACATAATAATGACCACAAATATATACATACTCGTATAAGATGTTATTTATTTTGCATCTTTTAATGCAAAGTTTCAAAGATTTTTGTTTTAGTTTTGCATGCTTTTAGGGTAACCATTTGAAAGGATGGTGGAGTTATACACATTATCAGTTCATATTGAACATGGGAATAGTTCATGTAAAAAACACTTGTTTATTTTACGAAATGAGAAAAATGGTTTGTTAACCTTATATGACATGGTGACTTACGAAAATGTATTTATCTATGTTTATTGCAGTATCACATTTTGTCAAATACGCTAATCATAATCTTAGATGACTTAAAAAGTGATTAAAATGCAGAAGAAGAGCAAATAATAACGAATAATATTTTCGTTTAGAACTTAGGAGAACTGATATTTACATAATAAAAAATAGCTTATTACGATTATGTTTTCTAAATGAATTGATGTATAAAAAAAGACTCGATAATATTATGCTACACTTCAGATAACTGATTGGTAAATTGTCTGTTTTGTACGAAATATAATAACAAAAACATCAAAAGTATTTGACGTTCTTCACAAACCTTAACACGGTGCAACAATACAGCTGTCCTGTCACAAATGTAAAACAAACCAATTTATGAATGAATTGACACAAGTCAGATGTTATTTTAACCGGTAACGATTTTGTAAACAAAACTACTATGACAGAATTTCTACTTATTCCATCCCGAATGCTCAGTTCAAACTGACACAGGGATATGTAATGTCTCTGGCGTTGACTAAACGATGTAACGTGTGCAAATGCATTGTAAAGTATAAAAACAGCGGAGGAGTGAAGTTAGAAAATGAAATTGTTTCGGTGTTGAAATTGAATGATGGAAATGTTCACTGAATGTTGTCTAGCGGGCGGTGTGTTGTTTACTAAGAAACGTCAAATGATTCGGCGTTCAGGGGAAAGGCGACGCGACGCCTGCGTTACTCTAGCGCCGACGGACGCATACTGCGGCGGCGCCGTGCGGCTCTCGGTGTATAGGAGACTCGAGTTGTCAAGGGGCGCCGAACGACGCGTGCGGATTATGCACTATGCAAGTAGAATGTGGTCCGGACGACGCGCGTCGATAATACTGTTTTGATATGATCTACGATGCACGTGCGTCGTTTAATGGCATATGGAGCATTGACTCAATTCACATGAACAAAGAAATTTTAAGTTCTGACTGAATAAATATTATTGTTCAAGTTTTAGTTAATATATTTAAGCAACCCTTTCAAATTCATCACAGTCCAGAGTTAGGATCTCGACTACCAATCCGGAGGCGGCGGGTTCAAATTCCGGCGTGTGCGAGAAAATTGTATTCGATTAATTTGTGTAATTAAACAATTTAGTAATTTGATATAACAAATAGCATATTTGCGGCACTTTCCACAGTTTCCATATGCTCAGCATAGTCCTAGTATAAGACCACCATTCAGAATTGAACCATTTCTTGAAATGGTATTAGCCGTGTTTGGTGACCAGATCTGAATAGTTAGATACTTTCCACCTTCCTCTCGGCCTTTATTTCCCCACTCCTTCAACCTCACAACATACTCCGATAGGGGATTTCAAAGTATCACTGGTTGGGAGCAGTTGGAATTCCTGTACGATATATTTTTTTTTACGTGAGCTCCACACAGGAGGCCCAGAGGAAAATGATTTCCCTCAGGGCCTATGTCATCTTTGGGGATGCTGTGTGGAGATTTTTTTTAAGGAAAGGAAGGAGAGGAGAGTTCTGGGAAGGAAAAGGGTTTAAGGGGTGGGTAGGAATACGGGGTTCAGTGTGTCCAGGTCATAAGTACAAATATTATAATAACAATAATACAAAAAGGTAGGTAGACGAATGTACGTATTTAAAGTAAATTTGTTATCATTTTAATTTTAAAAATAAACCTCAACAGTTTGTTGTAAAGGATATATATACATAATTATCAATCTTAAGTCCGATTAGGTGTTTCACAGAACAAAGCTAAGTTAGTATAACGATAAAAGTATAGATCTGTTACAAACATCCTAATAAACTGATTTTTAGTTTGGAGACTGGTTGGTGGCGGTAAACTTTGACTGAACTATACTCACTACTTCACTACCCAATCTGTGTGACTCCAGATACTAATATCTACAGCTAGTTGAACTAATATCTACGAACTTCAGAGTGTTGACTAATATCTACAGAGCTAAGGTCGCACGAATATCTATGACGGTCCCAGTGTTGACTAATATCTACAGAGCGTAGGTTGAACTAATATCTACAGAGCGTAGGTTGGACTAATCAGCTAAATGTGTCCAATAGTCCGATATTAGGGATTTTTACATACATACTTACATAAATTAAGTTTTTTAAACTGCATACGCAATATTACGTTATTCCAATATGCTATACATAATTGCAAATCCAACCTCTGCCAGTGCTGTAGATATGCGTCAACACTTTGGTTCTCATTGATATTAGTCAGCAGTTTGAGCTGTAGATATTCGTCAACACTTTGGTTCTCATAGATATTAGTCAACAGTTTGAGCTGTAGATATTCGTCAACACTTTAGTTCTCATAGATATTAGTTCGATTTTTTCAGTTTTTGGAATTCCTGTAGATATTAGTAGACGCCTCCATCTGTGTTGCCTTTGAAGAGGCGAATTTTCCAAATAATTATTAGCAAACTTAGGAGTATTATGCAGAGCAGAGCAGAGTTTTAAACAATTCATACTCAATTTAGCGGTCATCGCAAAAACCCGGCGTAGGTACCCGACGTAGGTAAAGAAAAATAAGCGTTTTAAATACCACTGTGTAAGTGTGTACTACAATTTAGTAGTAAATACATAATGTCACCGCAACTTTTCAAGATACCATATGGTAGAAAAGATGTTCTTTTTTTTATTATTATTATTATTAAGTTAAAAGAAACACGATATTTCGCTTTCTTAACTTAAATACAGAGCATATATAATACAGTAGTAAAAAGTAATATTTTTAATTTTGTTTCAACATTTTGAGTTTAAATAGTTTTTTTTTAAGGTTTTTATATTATTTTCCGTTCTTAGGTTATCTGGAAGGAGATTATAAATATGAACTCCCTCGTGACCAATACTTCTCTTGCCACTTTCAGTCTTGACAGTATTTGTGTACAATTTATTGTGTTGTCTAGTATAATGTTCGTGTACTTGTGATGTTTTTATAAATGTTGTGTTTGTGTGTATAAATCCATTTTTTATTTTGTAGATTAAAATACATATGTTATATTCGTACAATGTTCTTATTTTCAAAAGGTTCATTTCCTGGTATGGTTTTTTTTGTGGGAGTGTCTGGGTTATAGTTGAAGAGTTTTTTAATAACTTTGTTCTGTATTATTTGCAAGTCGTTTAAGTACGTAATGTATGTGTTTCCCCATATTTCTATTAAATAATTTAGGTGGGACTGGATTAAGCTAAAGTATAAGCCCCTCTTTACCTCTGTTGGTAGAAGATGAGCATTTCTACCAAATACACCAATTAATGGGATGATTTTTGTTTTTAGTTTTTCTACGTGTTGTTTAAATGTTAAATGTTTATCAATATATAAGCCCAGGTATTTTTCACTATCTAGGATATGTAGGTCTCTTTCTTCTATTTGTAATGGTTTATGCGATGGTATTATTCTTTTAGGTGAGCTTAAGATCATGTAACCGGTTTTATTAATATTTATTGTTAATATATTTTTATTAGCCAATCGTTTAGTACATTGAGATCCGTTTGAGATTGTTTTAATAGACTTTCTAAGTTTTTGCCGAAGTAAAAAATTGCCGTGTCATCTGCGTATAAGAAGATTTCACCATGTAGTTTTAGCTGACAGATGTCATTTATGTATATTTGGAATAAAAGTGGCCCCAGTATTGATCCTTGTGGATCTCCGTAGTTTATACTCTCGAGTTGACTGTTTTTATCCCCTATGTTAACACATTGTTTTCTGTTGGACAGATAGGATTTTATTAGTTTGATAGCTGGACCGGTTAAAAAACAGCACAGCGAGAGAATTGGTACTGTTGAATGAAATTTTTAAAACAGTAGATATATAATGTTTATACACATATCTTCCTAATTATTTGCAAATCTATGTTCCTAAAATATATAATGTAAAATTCTTGTACTATAAGTGGATGGTTAATTTGATGTACAATAATTGAAATAAAAAATAATTTTCTTTTTTTTACGATATTCATTTAAAATTTTAATAATTATTGTAATACGCAAAACTACGCTCTCTTTTCTGTCTGTACATATGAAAAGTTTTTCCTGGTTTTAATTTTATTCTAATGAACATTTTTCTTGTAAAAATGATTGCCTATTTTCAGTACCTATACGTAACGGAATTTCGTATAAACACAATAATTAGTTAAACTTAAAAAAAATACATACCAGACTGACAGCCGCTATACCAAATTCTCCGACATATTGTTAGAGAAAAAACTTTGGCTAAGTCTATCGAATTAGTATGCAGCGACAAAAAAGCTTGGAGCTCAAAGTTTTATACAAATTCTTCAATCTTTACGTAAATCATTCTAAATTTATGGTTTCACTTTCCTTCTTATTCTCATTGCTTTAGAAATGTCATTTTACGGAAATCTACCTTTTTATTGGAATTTGACTTTTGGTTCTTGGGCTTGTCAAATGGATGAGATTTTTTTTTGTTTTTGATTGAAATTTCGAACGATATTTGCAAACTGTACGTAAGTTATAAGTAGGGAGGTAATTGTGGGTTCCTACTTAGCCACTAGAAATAGAAATACAAATGGTGGAGTTTGTCATTGTTCAAATTGTTTTACTCGTAAATGGGCAACTCAGGACCGTCCCACAAGGAAATTATAAGCAAACTTATTTATTTGTGTTGACTATCCGTGATTGTTTATCCCCATGAAATATTTGTGTGAAATGTAAAATATTGTACAATTTTGAACTCAATTTAAGTGTTATTCTCAAAATTGGAACTGTTTGTGTGTAGAATTTTTTTATGTTAGCTCCATGCAGGAGGCCCTGAGGAAAACAATTTTCCTTAGGGCCTATGTCATATTAGGGGATGTTATTTGGAGGGTGATTTAAAGGAAAGGAAGGAGATGAAGTTCTGGGAAGGAAAATAGTATGAAGGGTATGTAGGAATATAGGAGTCAGTATCCAGGAGTGACAAACGTATGAATCCATTCAAGGCGATGGGTTGAGAGAGTTCGGCTGGAGAAGTCAAAAGGCTTCCCTCAACCATAATCCGGCCCGCCACGCAGTAGGAGGGCAGACGCATCTGCCGCCAAGACCCGGATGAACCTAACCCCATGAACCCGTGCATCCCAGCTAAGTCACCAAACGTAGCGTGGGGTGACCTATGGCAGAGGTGTTGGTTATCCAATAAATGGTTCCCGGGGCGGCGGTACTCATACCCGCCTCGCAAAATGAATAATTCAAACAAACGTTAAAGTAGGTATCCACATTTATAACGGAAAATCATTTTAATTTCTTTTTCAAAATTGAAATTATAATATCAATTCAGTACGCTCCAACGTAAATATTTTTTACATCAATTTATCAACCGGTGTTCAGAAATTATTAGTGTTGGTACCAAATACCCTATGATAGACCCAGATAGTCCTGAAACAATTTTTTAACAATTTGTTTTTTGTTTTCATCATAAAAAAGGCCCAACTATAAACACATTTTGAAAAAATCATTTAATATCGTGTTCCAATTTTGGTGCGGTTGGGTTATAGACATCTAACTTGTTTCCTTTAAATTATTTTTCAATTGCTGGTCAGTGCACCAAAAACTGTCTTTCCTGGAAGAGGGTGATGATGAATGCGACCAATTCTGACCTCACCGATCTAAATTCTGGCGATGAAAATTGGGAACGAATTAAAAATTCACCGTGGCCACACTTTCAAAAGCTACTTTATCAAACAGCTCAACTGATGACGATATTCCATTGCCTGGCGTTGCAAAAAAAACATTTAAACCTTGTTTTTTTTCTATGAATACCGCTCCGTTACCGTTTTTTTTATAAGAGTCAGTGAGACTATGGCATTCCCAATGGGGGTATGTTGTGAGGCTGAAGGTAGTGGATAGGGGAAGGAGATAGGGAAGAGGAAGGTGGGGAAGTACCTGGCTATTCAGATCTGGTCACCAAACACGGCTAACGCCATTTCAAGCAACGTTTCAATTCTGAATGGTGGTCTTACACCAGGGCGATACTGAGAGTATCTTCCACTCTGGAACGTGCCGCAAATATACTACATATTATTTTAAATGAATAAATTGTGAAATAACACAAATTAATCAAATAATTTATTTGCCACGCCGGGCTCTTGATTCGGTGTGCGAGTCAAGAGCCTTACCGCTGGACTACGCCAGCCGTCAAAATGTATCGTGTAGGGTTGCTGAATATTTACATATCATGTGTTATCTACCTGAGAAATATTTTAACAGGTGTAAATGGAAGTATCCTTTCGGGATAATTTGCAACTACCGACAAAGGAATAATCAGTTGACCACTATTCATCATCGAAATACTCCACAAATCCTTTGCTGTCGAAAGCGAAAGGTCTTGGGTTCGAGTCCCAGAGGTGCCAATATCTTTTTCTGATTTTTCTGTCTCCAGATTTTCGATTGAGTTTCACTAATGTCGTCTTCATTTAATTTAAAAAAACTGTTTTTATTACTGGTTGATACGGGCGCCAGGTGATAAGAGACTTTTATAAAATTAAATTAAATGCTATTATCAAGGTCTTACAACGTCAAAAAGTTAGAATTCTATGAATTACACACAAAAACAATTTTTATTATTATTGTTATTTATTTTTATTTTTATTTATTATATTATTTTTTTTTATTTCCATCAAAAACATAGTATACATAAATATATAATTTAAACCATTTATCGGTAGTCCCGCGAAGCTGCCACATGGCTGCTTGTCTGCAGGTTCTACCTCAATATACACTCGTTATGGTAAAAAAAATAATATGTGTAATTTCAAAAGTGTAGAGGAAATTGAAGACCTCTGTAAAAAGATTTACGATTACAAATATTAAAATGAAATGTAATTTAAAAAAAATAATATAACAACCAATGGGATAATACAATAACATAACAACCAATACATAAAATAACATAACAACCAATACATAACATAACAACCAATACAATGAGATACAATATTTTAATAATCTTCCCGAAGAATTTCATAAAATAGCAGATTTGGTATCATTTGAGATAAAGGTACAAATATTTTTAAAAAAAGTAACAGCCACAACATCAACAATCTTTCTTTTATTTTACGGATACATGGATTTTTCATTTATAAGCCACATTTTTACAGTTTTCGTGCTTAAATTCTCATTTTCCTAAAAAAAAGAATTATTTTTGGAAGACTATTAATGAGGACATAGCTGCATTGCAACAGTTGCGGGCAAATAACTCCATTACGGTACAAGGAGGTGCGCGAGGTGCGCCCACAATAGACACACACGATAAATTGTATGAATTTTGCAATAGTTTTCAAACTATCGCTGCAAGTAAAGTCTGTCGTCTGCGGGTGCCCTTAGCGAGATGATTTTATGAAAATGATTTTCCTTGTATTTTTAAATGACAACTACGCATTTGGCAGGCAAGTATGGGTACCGCCGCCCCGGAAACCAGTTATTATATAAAATAGGTCACACCAAGCGTTTCGCCGGGATTTGTTAGCTGGGATGCTCGGGTTCATGGCGTGAGATTTATCCTGATCTTGGCGGCGAAATGCGTTTGCCTACCAACTACTTGGCAGGCCGGATCAGGAGAGACTAGTAGAGGTAGACCTTTTGACCGCTCCAGCAGGATTCTCTCGGAACATCGCCTTGCACCGTAGTGGAAGGGATAGATTCATCCATCCGTCACTCCTGGACAGACTGACCCCTAGATTCCTACCCATACCTCATATATTTTATTTCCCAGAACTTCCTCTCCTTCCTTCCTAAAAAAGATCCTCCACACAGCAACCGCAAAGATGACAGCCCCGAGGGGAATTATTTTCTTCACGTCCTCCTGTGTAGAGCTGTCAAATTCGGGAGTCAATAATAACCCCATATTTAAATCAACAAAGTCTTTGTTATAAAACGCTTCCCCAAAAATATATCTTATGTAAAATAATTTAAGATTCTAGACTCTAGACTCTAGACCTAGACGGTTGGCAACCCTAATTTTACACAGTTTATTGGGCTCTATCGACTACCATACTAGGCAATGGGTTCCTACCCGTATCACGATATCACTAATATCCAAGTACGATCTAAAAACAAAATATTTTGTATGAATTTTGAAGTAAACTGATTTTACTGACCATTACTAACGTTAACCCGAGTTTCTACCGGAATTTATGTACATAGTTTACGTGCAACATCATTTGTCGAAACAAGAAAATATTACTTTCAAAACAAATGCTCATTAACTTTGAGTTTTCCCACAATGATTAAATATAAGCGAGGTCATGATTGTTAAGAATATTGTTGCCAAGAGATGCTCAATTATTTAAGATAATTAATACAATATTGCATTTTACACATAATACATATTTCACAGTGGGTACCAATAATATGTTTCCATCTAATTTCTTATTTATTGTAGGTACAATTAATTAATTCATTTAAAATAATATATAGTATATTTGCGGCATGTTCCAGAGTGGAAGATACTATCAGTATCGCCCTCGATAGACCACCATTCAGAATTGAAACGTTGCTTGAAAATGGCTTTAGCTGTGTTTAGTGACCAGATCTGAATAGCCAGGCACTTCCCAACCTTCCTCTTCCCCATCTCCTTCCCCTCCCCACTACCTTCAGCCTCACAACATACCCCAATTGGGGATGCCATAGTCTCACTGGCTCCAGACGGGAGCAGTTGAGATTCTTGTGAGGTATTCACTGTAAAAAAAAGGTACATTGAGTAATTACCGGGTAACGCACTACATTGACAATCAATAGTGGCATGGCCTTGCATATTTTTGTAATCCCGGCATGGCAAATAAATTTCATTTATTTGCCATGCCAGGTACTTCCCCACCTTCCTCTTCCCTATCTCCTTCCTCTACCCACTACCTTCAGCCTCACAACATACCCGAATTGGGGATGCCATAGTCCCACTGGCTCCAGACGGGAGCAGTCGGGACTCTTGTGCGGTATTCATGTGAAAAAAATGTATTTTACCTTTTTTAAATTAGTATTTTGTACTACTGAAGTTGAAATAATGATATAAATATTATTAAATTTCTAAACTTCGTATTGGTGCTAACACACTGTATACAAAATTAGTAGTACAGGTGGAAAACTATAAATCTGTATCACATTTTTTGAAGTCGATTTTGTGGGATAACTTTTTTTGATTTGAACTTTCGTTTTCGATTAAATCGAGTTAGAAAATGGAATGGTGGTCTTAAATCAGGGCGATACTGAGAGTATCTTCCACTCTGGAACGTGCCGCAAATATACTTTATATTATTTTAAATGAATATATTGTGAAATTACACAAATTAATCAAATAAAATTTATTTGCCACGCCGGGATTCGATCCCGCGACCTTCGACGTGCTAATCAAGAGCCTTACCGCTGGACTACGCCGGCCATCAAAATTTATTTAAAACCTTATTTATATTACAAAATACTTTTTATGCCTACTTTAATTTTGATAAAAGCCTGGTAAAATACGTAAATAAATGATATTTTGCCATTGATTCTGTTGAAAAATGTTATATATTTATCGCAACAGAGGTCAATGATCAAATGATATGACAAGTAAAAGTATTCATTCAATTTACTAATATATTCACAACTTCTGTGATTAAATTAAAATGTATGTATGTGTATGTGTGTAAGTAGGTACGCATCAAAACATACCAAGTAAACTCCGCGTGAAACTAAGATACGAAAGAACAAAAGAGGAGAAGGAACGTTAGCAATGAGAAAAATATTTTTTTTCTAGAATAATAGGCTATATATTATTATATAGGGTTTTAAGATTTTTAATGAAATTTTGACCTCCGGTGACATTTTAAATGTTTTCGTTATTTGTTTCTGGGGTGTTACACCGTGTTGCGCTACCTCCTTCTTTAGCCAACGTTTCACACATCGTTGCAGTGTCCATCATCAGGGCAGATCCGGCAGATCCGGTAGATGTGTGAGATCTACATCTATCGGATCTGCCGGATCTACCCTGATGATGGACACTGCGACGATGTCCGAAACGTTGGCTAAAGAAGGAGGTAGCGCAACACGGCGTAACACCCCAAAAACAAATAACGAAAATGCTTTTGGCCGTGAAAATCTTAAAACGTATCTTTTTTAAAGTTGTTTTCTTTTTAAAATTTTTCTTCTTCTTCTACATTTCATACCTGGTCACTCAAGTGTAACGAGTAACCGCCCAATCCCTCATCCTGACCTTAACTCTCCAATGCCTACTATTTTTGAAGTGAAACTTCTTTAGCATCGTTGTGATTTGAAATTAGGATGAAACGGAAAGGCCGCTTTGATTATGATGTCACTTTTCAAGGCTCCAATTTGTTGAGATTGTTGAAACTGGGATGAAACGGAAATGACGCATTACAGTACCCACGAAGCGTCAAACTGCTCTCATTGGCGGCTTTGATTATGATGTCACTTTTCAATGCTCCAATTGGTTGAGATTGTTGAAACTCGAATGAAACGGAAATGACGCATTACAGTACCTACGAAGCGTCAAACTGCGCTCATTGGCCGCTTTGATTATGATGTCACTTTTCAAGGCTCCAATTGGTTGAGATTGTTGAAACTAGGATGAAACGGAAATGACGCATTACAGTACCTACGAAGCGTCAACCTGCGCTCATTGGCCGCTTTGATTATGATGTCACTTTTCAAAGCTCCTGTTGGTTAATATTGTTTTGGTAAAGTTTCGCTTCTACCACGTGTGAATTCCACATTTTGTTTTTTTACGTTTAAAGTTGAAAAAAAAAGAATTCAGTACATGTAACCGAAAACCAAAATTTCAATGACATTTTTTAATCCATATAATGTCAGGAATCATTGGTTAAAGTAAGAAAAGTTTATTTGAACCGCTTATCAGGGTGGACGAATCTCTTCACTGTTTTGAGCTGCGTGGTAAGGTTTTCGTAGTAATAATAATGAACGAATTAATAATAATAATAGTTGAAGTCGAACATATTTAAGAACACTCAGTCATTGTGAACTGTTACTTATTCGTTAGCGATCTGCAATCATGCTAGGGAATGATGAGAAGTTACCAAAAGTGATCCTATCAATCCTTATCGATCGACCATGCTAGCACCCCAGAAGTGTAAAAAAATTAGATTAGAAGTCCAAGAAAGAATACACAGATATTTGAAACTGCTTGTGGCATACAGTCACACGGGACGGAACAGGATCACTTCCAATTTCCCTCCACTTTGCTAGATTTGCGAAAGAACATTATTTAATTTTTTGACTGTTATTAATCTTCTATATACAGGATGTCCGGGGGTAAAGTGCATTAACTTCGGGAGGTGATTCTACGTGATAGTTCAAGTAAAAAAGATAAATAACTTTTTTCGAAATTTTAACTTTTAGGGGTAGTTTTGAGGTAAAAAGATAAAATTAGTCCGGCGTGAGCGGGCAGATTTATTATTTTCCGCTGTTACGATACGGGCCAATCACAACCGAGTCGGGCGCTCGACAGGCTCTCAGCAAGTAAGATCGTACCTCACACTAAGGATTTTTAGTAGGTACGTCTTTTTGTATGGGAAAAAAAATGTTGGAATTTCGGAAAAAGTTGTTAATCTTTTTTACTCCTACCATCATGTAGAATCATCTCCCGAAGTTAATGCACTTTACCCCCGGACACCCTGTATATAAAAATTTAGGTTCCGTATGTTTGCGTTCGCTAATCTCGGAAAGTAATCGATGGATTCACTCAAAATTTTTACAGAACATTGCATTTTAGCAGAAGAGAATTTTAGAATTTATTTGGAAGTTCCAAAGGAAAAGGATAATTTTATGCGTTTTAAATTGACTCATAATTCGTCATAGTAAACAATGGAATGACAGTTCTAGACAGTGTTGCCATTTTATTAAAAGTTACAAAAATTTATGGTACCTAAAATTAGGAATTAAAAGAATTTAATCGGATTTAAAAGTAGAATTATATCTATCAAATTATATTATTATTTTCACTCACTTGTTTTCTCTGTGCGTTTTAAATTTACTCATAATTGTACTGAATGTCAACAACAACCTACAAAAAATCAGATTAACAAATCGAATTATATATGACAAATTTTCAAAGGGTCAAAAAAGTGTAACTGTGACCAGTTGATTGATGTGTAAGTTTTTTCAAGGTTGATCACCATTCGTGGGATGCCTCGCTCACTTTCAAACATAGACTGTCGTACTCGACACACAAACGCAGATCGTAAGAGAAGATCAAACCGCACTGATCAAGAACGTTTAGACGATAATGAAAATGTTCGAGCTAGAATTATTCAGAGGCGAGCAGAAGAACTGGCGAATCGTCGGGCTTAAAAGCTTACGAGTAGAAGCGCGAAGAAGACGAGCAGCACATTCATCTCAACAACGTCAAGAAGAAATAGATCAACGCCGAAGACGAATGCAAGTGCAACTTTTGAATAACCATGCTTCGTACCATCGCATTGCCTTTTCATACGAACCAGATATTCAATACAATACCTCATGTAAATTTGTTCAAATCGGTAAAATGGATAAAGTTTATCCACACCGCAAAGCGATGAAATTTAAAGGAGAAACTCAAGGAATTTGTTGTGCGAGCGGCAAAGTGAGCTACCTGAAATTGATCAGCCAATATCACCACTGATAAATTTGTTGCAAGGAATTACTGATGATTCAACGCGCGAGGGCCGCGCAGGTCTCGGGGCGCGCGCGGTAAGGCCGCAACGACTCTGCGCAGCGCCGGGCCTTCTGGCGTTACTTTTTAAGTTTATTGTGTTATATACGACATGCTTATAATTATACTCCTGAAAAACTAGATCTATAATAACGTGATATTGTAAAAGCCTTTAAGGTCTGAATAAATAAATAATTTAAAAAAATTTACGAATGTTTTTTTTTCTTCCCTTATATTCTACAATACAGAATAGTCACAGCAGATATTCAATTAAGCAATGTGTCTTCTTGGAAAATGCACAGTTGCTAGACAATTTTTGTTAACTCCTCTAATAATTAAAATCAGACAAAGCCACAGCGAAGCGTGGTCGGGTTCAGCTAGTTTATTATAAATAATTATCTAGGGAAATAATTCATATTTGTTATTGAAAATTAAGCCTACCATTCAAGTTGTTAGAGAGAGGAAAGAAAGTAAACGTTTTATTTTCTTTTTATTAAATTCCTGAAACCAACAGGGTTCAATTTCTTTCCGATGTTCATGTTTTGCCAACAAAGCCAGCCTTAATCCGACGTCTTCACAGAGCAAAGTCAACCACCACACTGAAAATAGGATGGTGAGTAGGGTATTTTAGAAATTTCAGATTAGAACTGAGGTTTCTGTTCTTGGCAAATAATTATTGTCGTAATTAATTATAATGACTTGTTCTCTACCGATCTTTAATCTGAACAACTTGTTTTAGTACGTAGCGTAAATGACAAGGACGTTCGCAATATAGCAACCGTATTCAGTTTAAGTAATCCACGACGTTATGCCGCGTTATTATGTCAGTGGAGTTACAGACATAGAATGTTATATTATTAACACTTAAAAATAACCACAAAATCATGGCAGTGCTGAAGACATTGTTTGTCTTATGTGTGATTTTAGTGTTCGCGGTTTTAGGAACACCTGTTACTGTTAAAAAACACTCTGGTTTTAAAGTTCCTAGAAATGATACAATCGAAAACACACTCCCACTGGAAGCCGCAGAAATTAAGCCCAAAGGTATTTATCTATAATATAATAGACACATCGAACCGTCAAAATAACAAGGCTTCATTTGAAGCATCCATTGCGTGCGATATTGGGCTCTACTGAAAGCTACTTTAGAAATCATTATCGCATAACATTGGTGGAACCTTAGAGTAATATATTGTAACTCCCATTGTTGGAACCTTTTGGTTGTAAGGGTCAATATATAATTTTTAACCAAAAAAACAATATTAAAGGCATGCTACCGACAGATCCGTTGTACATTAGGGTGGGTCACGACTCTGTTTTTTTTCCAGAATTAATTTGTGTAACAGAGATAAAAATATTTAAATGGAGACGTAATCACGTAATATAATCAATATGATAATATACCACTTCCATGATTGGCATTCATGCATTCATAAAAACTTTGTTGGAACCTTTTGGTTGTAAGGGTCAATATATATTTTTTAACCAAAAAAACAATATTAAAGGCATGCTACCGACAGATCCGTTGTACATTAGGGTGGGTCACGACTCTGTTTTTTTTCCAGAATTTATCTGTGTAACAGAGATAAAAATATTTAAATGAAGACGTAATCACGTAATATAATCAATATGATAATATACCACTTCCAAGATTGGCATTCATGCATTCATAAAAACTTTGTTGGAACCTTTTGGTTGTAAGGGTCAATATATAATTTTTAACCAAAAAAACAATATTAAAGGCATGCTACCGACAGATCCGTTGTACATTAGGGTGGGTCACGACTCTGTTATTTTTCCAGAATTTATCTGTGTAACAGAAATAAAAATATTTAAATGGAGACGTAATCACGTAATATAATCAATATGATAATATACCACTTCCAAGATTGGCATTCATGCATTCATAAAAACAAAATTGAAATTCAATGTATTTTAAAAGGAGTTATTCAAAATGCATTATCAAATACCAACAAAATAATTTTCAAACTCAAATTTCGGCATTATTTTACGAGACATTCTCTTGCAGACTTTGTGTATAAAGTAGGTGAGGTTTCAGTAATAGTCTTTACAGCTCTTTCAAATGATTGGGTATGACATGAGAGATGTAGAAGAGGAAATTTACCTTCTCTCCATTGTACGACTGAAGATCTAAGATGATCTATCTATGATTGAAGATCTTATCAGATGTATATTCTTCAATAGTGGGGGTCGGTTACGCATTGCTGTTAGTTAATAGGATCATAGTAATATGATGCATCGAGGATTAGATATGATTTTAGGTTTTCACGGCCAAAAATTTTATGGTTATTTCCTTTTGGGGTATTATGCCGTGTTGCGCTACCTCCTCCTTTAGCCAACGTTTCGGACAGCGTTACAGTGTCCATCATCAGGTGACACATCTGCCCTGATGATGGACACTGTAACGCTGTCCGAAACGTTGGCTAAAGGAGGAGGTAGCGCAACACGGCATAATACCCCAAAAGGAAATAACCATCGAGGATTAGTTAGAACAGCCTTGCTTTACTTGGTTTCTTACTTCCTGCTTTCAGAACACAACGCGCAGCTCGGATATTTTTATGAGGGTCAGTTAACATTGCAAGTAACAAATTCTCGGGGTGTGCGAAGTGGCTTTTTCTTTCTGTGACAGGATCAATTTTAGTTTTTAGTTCGGCTGTCAAATATCTAGGCGCTGAGATTAACTGCCACAGGTGACTTGCTCCATCTAAGGTGGTATAAGTTTCAACTCTGAACCAAGTCGGAGTATAAACTTTAACAACGTACGTTGTTAAAGTTTATGTTCCGACGAAGAATTCGGTTAGTACGCTTGAGCCATCTGGCATGAGAAATTTTTTCAGGAGATTTGTTGCTTACTTCTTCAGGGAGTTCCCCCAACTGTAACTGCAGATACTATTTTATGCGGTGCCCCACAGTTTATCCCCCGACAGTTGGCCCCTTGGCAGTTGGGCCGCCGACAGATGATCCGCTGGACAGTTCATCTATCTGCCAGTAGTCGATTATTTCTGCGGTACGTCCTCATTAGTAAAGTAAACATGCAGAGAGAATATACGACCGTATAACAAAAGAAAAAAAATCTTATATGTATCTGCAAGAGTCTTGAATGGAAATCTGCTAGACAAATAGTTTTGATAATAATAATGTCGTGTCCCGAAGGAGTTTTCAATGAGGATATATACGGCCAAATAAAAAAAAAATACGACATACTTCTACACGCTAGAAATAACCCCTAAAAGTGAATCCGGAGGAATTAGTTGGACTAGAATTTCAAAATATTTTTACTCTCGTCGTTTTGACCTTATTTGGCACCCTTGCATAAATAGATATTAGTATCAGGAAACAACATTTTTTTAAATGACTCACCTTATAATACATTATCACTATTTCTCATAAATGACCTACGCAACATATTAGGGATCGTACCCATACTAAGTGACCCGTTTAGGGGGGGGGGGGATCTTCAAAATACCACGCTTGGTCAGAATGAGGGGCGGGGGCTTAGGTTTTTATAACGTAGTCAATCTAGAAATCTAAAGTAAGTTCTGGTTACAATACATTTTGACACAAGTTTTATCTTGATAATATTTTTTTTCACTTGTAATTATAGGAATGCAAGCACCGTATTAATAAAGACAAGTATAAGCCAAATAATTTTTTAAAAACTTTTTGTTAGTGAAAAATGATTCAAAACCATGTTTATGAATTACTACGTGAAAACTGTAGGGAAGGGGGATCTTGGAATATACTACATGTGGTCACCGAGGGGGAGGGGGGGTTAAAAAATTGCAAAAAGTGGGTCACGTAGAATGGATATGTTCTCTTATTATTACAGAGACGTTACCAACGACCTCTCAGTGTATTTGGTGTTCTTCAGTTTTCAATGTTTCCAGTTTTGCTTTAATCGAAATCGACATAGTAATTTACGGTTAATTTCAGTGATCGCGGTTTTCTGAACATTTGTTATTTGTTAACAAAATTATTTGTTAAAAACATATTTGTTAAAAACATTTAAAAAAAAATCCATTAACGTGACAGTGGAAAATAGAATAATCAAAATTGTACGAAATACACAGATTTGTATTTATGCGGCAAATAAAGATGTAAAATGTGTTAGTATCCGGAGTTGCCTGAAACTCTCCATAAAGAAAACTCTGGGGTTAACCAAACTCTTTGAATTTTATTGTGATAAATATTGACATTGGGCTCTGATTTCTTATTTAGCAGGCGGTTGAAATAATGTGGATCCCGACCTTGAAGTTCCCAATATATTTGTTTTACACTTGTCTCTATAATATCGACAGCTAACTTAAAGGAATTTAAATTATGCGACACATAATAGCCCATCCAGACTCTCGGCGAGAGGCCCCGAGAACACCCGAGAACCGAGAATGTGAGGTGTTTCTCGCATTCTCTTTCTCGGGCTCGGCTGTTCTCGGATCATTGTCGGTAAATTTGGCCGCTTCAAAGGATTTCTCGGGCGAGAAGCGAGAAGGCTACTACACTCACGTTTTGTCTCAGTGTTGTTTAGTGAGCGGTTGAGAGTAGACGTGCGATATATTTTGGTTTTTGTTTCGAAAATTTTGTTTCCTTGTATAAAAAATCAACAAGAGTTGTAGTTTATAGAATATTTTCAATCTGAACCGGTGTTATGGGATGCAAAACATCGAATTACAAAAGTTTTAACCACGATGCGTGGAACATGGAGATGAAAGTACCTGAACTCAAAAAGAAAAAAGATTCCCTTTTTGCTAGTTAACGGAAATATAGAAAAATGGTGAATGATTCCTCCTAATCGGGTGCTGGTGAAAATGAAATTTATAAACCTATATGGTTTGCATATGACGCTCTGGATTCCTTTCTAAATCAAGGGCTAACTACAACTTTCAACGTCACAACGTTCACAAAATTATAATATGCCATGGCGCACAGAGCCAAACCTGCTGCATTTTGAATATCGTCTGCGATGTCGTCCATACCGGATGGGAAACAGATCACGAGTGAGAAAAATGAGAGTGTGGATAAGTGCTTGTTCTCGCGAGAAGTCTCGGCGAGAAATTCTCGCCGAGACTTCTCGCCGTGAGTCTGGAATCGCCTTGTAACTTCAATTGAGTTTAACAATTCTGCCTTAATGCGGGTTCGTCTAATACTGTTCTCACTGTTCAAGGGCGAATTTAGGGGGGGGGGGCACGTAACAAAAAGAGAAGGCGTAACTTTAAAACGGAGCTTTCAAATACAGCACTGTTATTCAATTTTGAGTGGTTATTTTTATCTGCATGTTGTAAATTATTTATCATAACTCTTTTTCGTACGCCTTCTGGTGGTCAGATCTGAAGATGTTTCTATATATTTTGCGATAGCATAACGCGTGAGAAATAGGCCACATAAGACACATTTTGTCCAAACGAGCCCAATACTGCACTTGTGTCAAGAGTCTTAAAAGTAGTTACCCTAATGCCAGAGATGACCACGTAATTAATCCTCGTAGAAAATAAGCGAATCGAATGTCATCGCGTATGCAAACATAAAAATAATACGACGAACGGATAGTCATTTATGAACTCCTGCATGGCTTATATGAAAGTATTTATATTAATAAATTAATAAATAGCAATTCGTGTTTATAAGTGACGGACGTATGTATCCATCCCTCGCATTGCAGTGCAGGGCGATGTTCCCAGAGAGTACGGCTGGAGAAGTCAAAGGGACTCCCTCAACCATTCTCTCCCAACCCGGCCTGTCACGCAGCTGGTGGGCAGACGGATCCGCCGCCAAGACTCATATCAAATCAAATCAAATCAAAAAATATTTATTGTAAAATAAAAATTACAAAAGGTGTAGCTTATGGGTAGACCCCATTTCTTCCAGCTAACCACATTTATCAAACAAAACTCACAAACCTCACCTTATACTAACCAACTGACAAGCTGTTGAAAGCCTTAGAAAATAACAGAATTTTGACAGCCGATAACGCACGATGGATGCCTTCCAATATCCGACGGATTTTACCTTTTCGTATTAATCGTTTCGTAACGCTGGCTTAACGCAACTCTCAATGCTTGTTAGGGAACGTACCCATACTACGTGACCTGTTCGGGGGGGGGGGGGGGGGGGTCTTCATAATGTCACGCTTGGTACAAATGAGCGGCGGCGGCCATAGGTTTTTGGTCACCAGGGGGAAGGGTTAAAAATTGCAAAAAGTTGGTCACGTAGTATGGGTACGTTCCCTTAACACAAAAGATACAGAATCTCCCTTCTGGAATAAAACCACCATAAAAAAATCTCTAGTTTTGCGTTGATCAAAAGCTATTGTTTCTCTTATGTGTGATTTAAGATATCGCGAAATTAGGCACACCTGTTACCAAGAAACCCACTGGTTTTAAAGTGCCTGCCAACGATACTTTGGAAAATAACACCATGAAAGCTGAAGAAAATACACCTGAAGGTATGAATTTACGTTCCTACTAAAAAATTGTTATTAATTTTACTGTAAGTTGAAGGTACTATTCTGATGTTTGTTCTAAACCCCCCCCCTCCTCTTTATCATATTAAGTTGAAGGTAAGTTGAAGGTACTATTCTGATGTTTGTTCTAAACCCCCCCCCTCCTCTTTATCATATTAAGCGTTTCATGCTTCGAAAAGAGAGGCTAGAACGGAGGTCCCAGTGGCAGGTTTATAATTATTTTTGAAAGCGTTATTTAATTGTGTGTATTGAAATAATTACTATAATTACTAACTCAAGACTATTTTTCTCCGGATTATAAGACATCTAGTATTATCTGGTTTAAATCACAGGCCTCTCGATGTTCCAGGTTCGCTTTGATTCTTCACCTATACAAAATAGAAAAACAGGGAGGTAGGACTGTCGCCAAACTACGTCAAAAACAAAATAATATAGTTATAAGAAGGCCATAATAACATACCTCAATAATAATAATCAATTTTAGCATAATACTATTCTTCTGAACGCACTTGACTTACTATAAGGCGATCCACTAGTTCAGGAAAAAATCGAAATCGGAATTCACGCCCTTTTTTTTTTTTTTTTAAAAAGAAAGACAAACATTCCCGGGTTACGAATAACCCAACAATGTTTGAAAATCTCCTACTACCACCACAGAAAGCCGAAAATGTTGCTTGTGTTGTGATGGAGGATTTAGCCAGCCGAGGAATCGAACACGCGACGCTCGGGTGGGACCCAAGCGCTATGCCCACTCAACCACTGACAGGTCATCCCTTTATGGGAGGAGTTTAAAAATACTTGAGAAAAAGCTTTTGGAAAGGTTGGAAAAGGTATTTGAGAGTTTTGTTTTACAGGTTGATTTCGTAAAGGCCTGTAAAAAATATTAATTCCCGTTTTACGCATTGTTTATTGTAATAAAACGGAAATTTAAAATTGATTTCACGAAATCAAGCGACACGGAGTGACACGACTGTCTCCGGCGCCGGTTGGGGCGTCACCAGGGATGTTCTGCCCAAAAAAATTATTTCCCTAGATTTCGAGGTGAAATTTCCCTAGAATTTCCCTAGATTTCGGGGGTACTACCTTGGCAAATCAAAACTCGCGTCGGGGGGGGGGGGGGGGGGGGTATTCCTTTAACATACTTTAATAAACTATTTAATTTATTTATTTTAAATTGTATTTCTTGGGCATTAAATGCAAAAATTTCTAGACATTTTTTTTTTAAGAAGTTTTATTTAAAAAAAAAAAATGAGTAACAAATTAATGTACATAGACAATAAAACTTTTGAAAGCAAAATGCATAATAATCACATTTACTCAGTTACCTACGTAGTCACCTGATTGTGTAACACTAACTATACTGATTGTGTATATAAGTTAATTAATATGAAAGATATCGGAACTTGGTAGATGTACTTATAATACTGTGCTTTTACAAATAAAACACTTTTTGCTGTGAAATAATAATTTCAAAGTATGTACCTATACACTCACCATTCGAAACGGAATTCCAAATAAAAAAACGAGTGTGTTTTAGACCACATGACTGAAGTAAAACTTCACTAACTCATATCTCCCTCGCAACTGCCGTTCGCCTCGCCCGACCGTTCACCTCGCCCGATCTCACTTTTCATAACGCTCTCGTCACGCATTCACCAGCTTACTCCCCAAGTCAAGCGTGCGTAAAGAAGCTTTACTTCAAAAACAAAAATTAAACGCAATCACCGAAAAAACGGAACTTAATACTTGATTTTTTTTATTTTTTCAGATGTCACCATTTATCGCTTTAGTTACATAATATAATTTTGAGTTGTCAGTATAAAAATAACATTGCTTGATAACATTGCATGTAAGTACATCAACAATACTTAAGATTCATGGGAATCCCAAAAAATATGTTTAGTATAATATCAGTAATATTGTCATATGTAATAAAATTTTTGCCAGATTTCCAAATTTCCCTAGATTTAATGCTGATTTCCCTTTTCCCTAAAAAATATTTTTCTCCCCTAGATCTAGGGAAATTTCCCTAGACATACCATCACTGGGCGTCACTGAAACGAAAAAGGTGTTGCCCAATGTATGGTTCTTGTGCCTAAGCCATAAGGGTCACTTGTGCCTTGTTCTTGTGCCTAAGCCTAAGCCAGAATCCAAATTCATAGAGTGCGGGCCGTATTGATTGATGTCAAAAATAACAACGAGAAAATGCGTATTTTATTTTATTTTGTGAAGTTCGGGCGTAAATACCAATTTTTTTTGCGATTATCATAAAATCAACTAAATTTGCCACATTATACAATAAAACCAAATTCGAAAAGGGGTTTATAAATAGGAAAGTTTGGACTAGAAAGTGTTTTTTATAGACCTTATACTTTATTTTTTTATAGGCTTATTAAAAGACTTATAAAAAAAAAATGACTGATATTTTTAAGGGCCAAGGTATATTCTACACGCAGTATTTAATTGAAGCATCTATAATACTTCTAAGCGATCAAATTTTCAAAACAAAAACATATGATTTTGTATGATTTTGCATTATTTAGTATGGCTTCATCGTAACCAGTAATTCCTGACATCTTTGGAGTAAAAATGTTATTGAAATTTAGTTTCCAGTGCTTTTTTTTGATGTTTCGTTTTTTTTCAAATTGTTTTCTTCGTATCCTAACATTTTTTTTATGTATTTCACATGTTATCATTGGTCACTCAACCTAGTAACCGCCTAACCCCTCATTCCGACACTACCTGTCCAATACCTACCTACTGAATTAAAATAATATTTTAAGTTATAAAAAAATTAAAAAACGACACCGGAGACAAAAATTTTAATTAGATTTTTTTACTCAAAATAATGTCAGGAACCACTCGTTTAAGTAAGTCAAGTATGTCCCTTAGCACCCTGTATATAATAGAAACAGGGAGATACGGCATTGAAGCGCGCGACTATCGCCAAACTACGTCAAAACTGCATGGATTATCGAAGCGGTGGAGCCAATGAAAGTTATGCGTATGGTGTGTGTGTAGTAGATGGATAGAAAGGCTGGGCGCCGCCGTTGTGCACCTATTATGGGTGCACGCGGCTTCATACCAATAATGGTTCATTAACCATTTACCTTGTTTTTATTATCCATCAAAAGACGGCACCCCTTTTCAGATCGTCAGATAATAATTTCTGTGGGGAAGACCTGATTCTTTTTAAAAGGCATCCAATGACAATTGTAATTCCAACGGTCATCTATTAGTCGTTCTATGTGTCCTGATGTTATATTAATTAGCATGTAATAATATTCTGAGATTGTTTTCTTCACGATAGGACGTAACGTACCAACGTAACTACTACGTTCTTGATTACACTCATTGACACAATAATACAGACACCATAGTTATTGTCACGTGGTGTTATGTTTTAATTCACTCATAAGTAGGTAAATATTTATCAGAGCCAGTGGCGCGTCGTGGTAAGATCAGAACCTCTTTACAATTTGACAAATATAATATACACAAATAGCCATTTGTATCGCTATATGAATTTTCTATTAGAAAGCTCCCAAACGATGAAAAGTAAGTTTGGGAAATATATCTAAAATTCTGAAATGCCAAATGCCAAATTCATGCCAAATGCAATAACTTTTACGTCGTCATATAGACTTTATTATCTGTTTGACATGGTTTTGGTACAGTAAATATATTTAGTCTAATATCAAGCTCTAGCACCTACCTGTGTTATTTAGAGTTTAAATGTGTCTTGGTCTTGTGTACACTGGAAGGGAATCTGACTCACCTGGATTTCCCACAGATAAATCCATTTCCACACCGATAAAACACTTGGCTGAGCACATGCACATGTCTTCGTATGAATCGATATTATAGAACCGAGGTATCAAGGAAGAGATAACTGCGCTAGTTCCTTTAATAGACTCCAATTACACACACTGAAAGATCACTAGATTGGTAATCTGAGCACAGAGGCTTCTTTAGCATGGCCGATATTACGAACTGAGAGATCCGCTCATATAAGAGTTGATCGTTGCACTGGTTCTTGTATTGAATGCACCGAGAGATCAGTGTATGATCTTTGCACAGCAAATAACAGACCGATTGTTCTTTGGGAGTTATTGTTCCACAATATTACAGGTAGATAGTAATCGTCACGTAGATAATATTGGCACATATTGTCAGACAGGATAGGTTTTGAAAGTAGATAGGATAAAGGAAGACAGTTGCGTCACCAACAACATTATATATTGAGAACCCTAACAGTTTTTATATAAGTACGCCGCTGAACAAAAATACATCCTTGTAGGTACATCATGTGTTAGCTAATTAGTATTCTGTGGGTCTATTATATCGTGGCCTCTGGGAAGCATCGATTATGGTAGAATATTGTATTTTTATTAGACGTGACAAGTTAATTGAAGATTATTCTATGAATATAATAATAATAATATTATTAATTGCAGGTAATATTGCAAGAAATAATCTACGATCGGTTGTTATTTCTGAAGGAGTCTGCGGAAAAACTCGGAGGCCGCTAATTTACACTGAAAACTTTATTTTGGAAAATGATAAAAAGTCACAAGTTTTGGCTACTATGACGGTAAGAATACAATTTTTTTATAATAATAATATTATATAGATGACTAGCTGATCCGGCGAACTTCGTACCGCCTCAGAATCAAAAACTGTTGTCAACTTATTAGCTGAATTGATCTAAATTGTTTCTCCCTGCGTATACCATACCTTGATCTAAATTGTTTCTCCCTGCGTATCCTTTCCCCTGTCGCGTTCCCTCTCCCTCTCCCCACTCCACTTCTCCCCTTCCCCCGTCCCGCTAACCCCCCTTCCTGAGTTACTTTCCCCCCTCCCCCCTCCCCTGGTTCACAGTTCAATATTATACCCCTTACAATATTGCTGCAGTTCTTTCAAAATAGGAGAATTCGTTCCATACAAAATGTATGGGGAAAATAATTTTCTTCGGGGTGGAACACCCTTTACTTTTAGGGGTATGAAAAATAGATGTTGGTCGATTCTCAGACCTACCAGATAAGCACACAAAATTTCATCAAAATTGGTCCAGCCGTTTCGGAGGAGTATGGTAACAAACACCGCGACACGAGAATTTTATATATTAGAAGATAAAGGCAAAATAAATGGACTTTAAATGGACAGAACATATTGCACAAAGAAATAAAAGAATTCGTAAACTTTATCATGTTTTCCTCAAACTAAGAAATATTCTTCAAAAATGGTGAATTGATCCCCCTACCCCCAGAAATTATGATCATTATAAAAATATAATTTTTGGGCATTATTTACCAATTACAAACCTAAATTCGACTTCAAAAGTACCTTTAAATGATCACTTGGAATGGATATCTAACGAATTATTAAGTAAATAATGTTTACAGACGAGTAATTTTCTCCTTGATGGATTGGAATGAAAATATGTTTTATACTTTTGTTATTTGGCGGTACATCCTCTCTGCACACCCCATTTGGGGACACTTAGATGTAATTTGCGTAAGGAGTTATTCCCCGGTTTTACCTAAACTTGCTACACATTAAAAGTATGCCGAGGGGCCAACTTCAGGGCGATCAACTGTCATAGAATCTTCAAAAACAAATGCTACAGAAGGTTTACTACGAGTATGTATTAGCCCAATTATTTCTACAATACGGAATAATAGGCTGGGGAGGAGCATATAGAACAAACTATGACCCTCTGGAATTAGTCCAAAAAGATTCATTTAAATAATTCTAAAATTTACAAAAAACTTATTAATTTATTCAACTCGTAAACAGAAGGAATCATGTTAATATCAGATTATTTAACCAATTTAAAGTTTTATAATTTAAATAAAATCTATCAAAAAAGTGCATTACTTCAAATAATCCAGAAAGATAAACTAACGATATAGCCTATCCAGATTCACGGCGAGAAGCCCCGAGAACACCCGAGAAGCGTGAATGTGAAGAGTTTCTCGCATTCTCTTTCTGGGGCTCGCCTGTTCTCGGATCGTTGTCGGTAAATTTGGCCGCTTCAAAGGATTTCTCGGGCGAGAAGCGAGAAGACTACTACACTCATGTTTTGTCTCAGCGTTGTTTAGTAAGCGGTTGATTGTAGAGGTGCGTTATATTTTTGTTTTGGTTTTGAAAATTTTGGTTCCTTGTGTTAAAAATGTGGAACAATCAACAAGAGTTGCAATTTATAGCACAGAGCCAAACCTGCAGCATTTTGAATATCGTCTGTAATGTCGTCCATACCGGATGGGAAACAGATCACGAGTGAGAAAAATGAGAGTGTGGATAAGTGCTTGTTCTCGCCGTGAGTCTGGAATCGACAATAAAGTCAAACAATAATCCCTAAACTCAATACAACGACGGCACAAAACCATTTCATGAAGTCCGGCCATTAACTGTTTTAACAAACTCCTTAAATAAAGACAAGCTGATAAAATAATGAATAAACTTAAAATGCACTTTTAACTGAAACTAATTTGGTTGCGTTAAAATTGTGAATGTATACACGATTTTTTTTCCAATTATTTCTGGTTTTATATGATGAATATTGGCGCGAGTTTATCACATGGATCAAAGCCTCAAAATATGGTATTTTTAATAAATGAATATTCCTATTAGATGTCGTATGATAAAGTGTGTCAAATAAGAGTAGAAAACATAGGAGGGCGCCACTGTTGATCAAATGGCAATACTATACATTTAACTCATGGTGTTAATGTAAAGCCATGTAACCTACATTTTTATAAAAAGTCATAAAAGTGAAAAAATATTTTTTCATTGCAATATAGATACCCACTGATCTCATAATTAGAATTGCATTTAGGTATATAATTAGTATACCTTTGCAATTTTCTGTTATTATAATGAAGAATAATGATATTGTAACAAAATATTTATAAAGCACACTTTAGAAATTGCTCACATTTATTTAATACTAGCTTAAGTACCTAGCGTTGCCCGGGCTTTTGATCACGTCTCTAATTTTAGATCTGAATATATTAAACTCATTCAGATCTAAAAGCAGTGTATCTATACTCACCATTCGTGATTCTTCCTTTTTATCTACTGTTAAATTCAAATTTATGTTAAATTAAATTAAAGTGAATCATTTCGTAAAACACCGCTTCATCAAATTTATGTCATTAAGTAGGTACCTTAGCAACAGTGCTTCTTCGATTTTAATTTTTTTTCTTTAAGAACGAAAAATGTTTTTTAAAATGTGGTTTACTGTGTTTTGTACATTCGGTGTCATTGCACTTTAACAGAATATTTGACAGTTAATTTGGTGTTGTCAGCCTACAAATTTTGTAGTTCAATTTTTAATATTTTCTACTCTTATTTGACAGACTATACGTTTGTTATTATCGATAAGAACTTTCAAATCCCATCCAAATCCCAAGTGGCCATCTTGGCTGTGAGTTTTTTGACCTTTTAGACTCTACTGGATAATAAGGGTGAACATAATATTGAAAGTAAGAACTTAATATAGAAGAAAGCCTTGGTTCGTTTAAGTTTTATGTTTGTTTTTTCTTTATTTCATTGTTCGGTTTTAAAATGCAAAGAAATTTCCATTTTTCAGATTGGAATATCTGGAAAACCGAACATCACTTGCGTTACCGTGACCAGCAGAAGCCAAGACGAGGTTCGCCCGATGATCCTAAGCGGCGGAGTAGGAAGTAACTTCGTGGAAGTCGGAGTCAAACCAGGCTACGGTAATGGCTTTGACTTTACCGTCAAGTTGTTCGGCAGCTACAACCTCCAGGAAACGGATGCAATTAGCGCCACCAATCCTGAATCTGAACCGGCAAGTGCAACCAGTGCGACAGATGCAAATAATACAACAATCGCCGTGAAAGCAGACGTTTGAAGAAGTGTTAATTTTTATTTATTAATTTACTGATCAAGTTCTAGATGGGTCTTTTTAGGCTATTCCAGAACAGATTCAAAGCATGAGTGTGTGGGAATTTCATCAATTCGACTGCTGGACTGAAATAATTCCATTGTGCTGATGATAACTGATGGACCAGATTGAAAGATACTCAAGCCCGACTATGGCTTGCGGCGCGTGACAGCTAATTTACGAAGTCAGTGCTGCCTCTAAGTCAACTTCACTGTTGAAAATAGTCTAATCGCTCTGGGTATTTAATATGCTTGCGGTAAAACAACATGCAAATCAGCAGTAACAAAGAGTATCAAAAATCGTCCCATTTGCGAACTGTCGTTGCTCGATGGCACTGACTTGAATAAAATCCGCCGCTCGCCAAAGCCTGACATAGTTCATTTCCTATCAGTTCATTTCCTAATTTCAAGTGGTTGAGAGCGTGAAATTGTTTTTTTTTTAAATTTATTTTAATGCCCCAAGGAATCAAGAGTTCTGATGACCGCTTTCACCAATCATCATGACTGAGGGAAGCTAAGTAGAATCATTACTCACACCTGTTCCTTATAATCAAAAGTGGTTATGTCTTTCCTAGAATGCCTATAATACCATGAGAGGGTGCCAAAATAACCCAAAATAATATATATTATAAGGTTTTAAACTGTTTAAAGAACTCTCCTTAGTGTAAAGAAAGCTAATAGCCTTGTAAATTTCGAAGGTTTGTCAATGCTGTGAAATCCATATTTTAGAACACAGGTATTATTATAATATTGTTATGGTAGGTTTAAATATGTATTTAGGGATTAATTGAAATAGTATTGTTATGTTTTTTTGCTTGACTATTAAACAGTTTTGACCCTTATAATTAATTAAGCAGGTAGGTACCTACCTAGTTTGATCACAAGAGGTGTAGAAATTATCCACATGTGACCATATTTGATTGAACGTTCAATCAATACCAAAGACAAACATTTTAGCCAAAAACAAATTTGATATACGTAAAACACCTAAATGATTTTATGCTTCTTATTGTTAATTTGTAAAAACCATAGACATCCAAATGGATAGACAAGCAGTTACAGATGAGGGGTAAAACCAAACTATGGAGAGCGAAGAGGGGAAAGATGACTGTCATTCGTTGAACAATCAATCTGACAGTATATAGGCATCTCGCATTACAATATCACCATTTAGTTCTTAAAAGCAAAATCTGCTTTGAATGAATAGACCTTTTTACATGGGAGCGCGAATTGCTTGCCACGTTCAAAACATATTTGCTAAGGCCAAATGCTCGCCCCAAAAAGACTCGCGCCAATACACATATCAATATTTTGTTTCCGTGTTTAGTTAAAACACTTTTACAAATGTTTCATAATTTACTTACCCCTGTAACCAGCGACGAGCACATTGGAGTACCGCCCACATTCGCTATGTGTACATTGATACGTAGATATATTATATAGCACAAGCTGCCGTTATTTCGTTAAATGTATGGATGTCAGCTTCTCGCTGTTCACGGCAAGAATCATGACGTCACACATTTTAGATTCAAGCGAGGCTATATCCCCTCCCCATGGAGCGAGCCGGTTCCAAGGAGGAGCTACAGCCGGCGCCATGTGGAGGGGGAAATAATACGTTTTTATCACTTAGGGCAGGTCCAGATATATTCATATGTCCGTGGTAAAAACAATTTTTAATTTACATCCTGGAAGCTCAAACTAAAAGTGTATAATATGCATTTCAAGGATAAATAAGTGCGTGCCATTCTTTACACAAATAATTACCATTTTCTATTTAAGTAATAAAAGTATTTAAATTTACTGATAAATCGTTTAAATATATGAAATACAGAGTTTCTTTACTCTCCCAATTTTCAAACTAACATTCTTGGAAAATTTCTAACCGATTATTCACGAAGAGCTGAAATATATCGCGATTCCTGCCATCTATCGGAAAAAGTTCTAACTCTTTCAATGCTTGCCTGAGAAATGAATTTGGATGCCTGTCCAACATTCAACTACTGATTCAGCCTCAATCATACCAATCCGCTATGTTTTGTTCAAAATATGAAACATAGATGTCATTGCTTATGTAGCATTTTCTTCTGAGACCCCTTGGTTACTTACAATCTCAATATTTTTATTTTCATTGATATAAAATCTTTCTTCTTCATTATAAATGCAATGTAAAATATGCATAATGTTATGCACATATTCATTTTAACATACAGGAGGTTAAGTACAAAATGTCAATAAAATTATGGTTTCCCGTGAATTTTTTTCAAACCCAAACCAAAAAATCATTCACATTTCATCGTTTGCCACTCAGCTGGTAAAACCACTGAACAACCTTAAAAAAAGTCACTGGAGATCAAAATCTATCTATCTACCTTCTATCTATCTATCTATCTATATTAATAAAAATGAATCGCCGAAATGTATGTACGCGCCTAACTTCCGAACGACTGCACCAAATCGGATAATTCTTTTTTTTGTGTGTTCGTTATTGCCAGGACAAGGTTTGGATAAAACTACTGGTGAGCTCTGGCATTATGAAATTTGTATAAAACAAATTACAAAACTGAATGTACCGGGACTGAATGTATGGAATGCGGGAGGTGGCAGGGTGGAGGGGGATTCGCAGAACGGGGGAAGGGGGAGAGTGGAGTGGGGAGAGGAAAGGTGGAGGAGACGGAGTGTGAACGCAAGACGGGAAGGGGACGCGGGAGAGGAACGGGAGGAGGAAAAGGAACGGGAACGGGACGAATGGGAAAGGACACGCAGGGAGAAACAATTTCTTTATTAAATGGCATAGGAACGCATGCCGGGAACCAGCTAGTACTAAATAAAAATGTATTACTCCAAATAAGCTTGGGAATCACAGGTTGTATCAGAAATCTTATTATTCTTAAGTCACTTCCTCGTAGCTGAGGATCGTGACCCCTACTCCAATTTCCATGGTGAACAAGGCTCCTCCGCTGAGTCGTGACGTCACCGTAAAGTCATTGTACATAAATATGGGATTGTATGATATGACATTTATATACCGTTTATAGAGATTTAGTTGTTGTGTTTATTGAAACATTATTTAGGCCTAAATATGTTTAAAAAATAAAGGTATCTCTTATTAGTTTATCTCTATTATTGAAAATATTCAAAAACCACTGCAACAAAAAATAGTAATGCTATTTCTAGGGAGAATACTTCGAACAACGGAATTCAAAATGGCGGCAGTAGATCAGCTGATTGCCCGATCCTAAACTAATTTTTCAGGAGTAATGACGTCACAGGATTCACCATACATACGGTGGTTCTGCGCCGCGTGGAGAGCTGCGAACACCAACGTACCGGACGACAGTGATACTTGATCACTCCAGCGTATTGGTGACCTTCCTCTGCTTCTTCTGCCTTCCACCTTGCCAGTGATTATGTATTTCTCCAAGTTGGAGACCTCAGTTTGGAGAGCAAGGTGATCAAAGTATCCTTATCTGATACGTATCAGATGCTTACTCTTCCAGAAAGGACACATTTGTGCGTCTGGCTGTCTCTGGAATCCTGAGCATTTCCCTTCAGCACCACTAATCAAGGGCGGCTATCCGCTTTCTTTCGCTGTCTCTAAGTGTCCATATTTCCACTATCGGAAATATTATAGTATGTACCTAACCACATCTGTATTTCTAGAAAGGTAGGTAAAATACAGTTTTCTTTACCCATATCTATCTTGTGTATATTTTCATCCTCCCTTTTTTATACAAGAAAGAAATTTTAGTATAATAAGGAACTTAAGTGAAAAATATTCTGGCTTTAAAAAAATATGTTCATGTAGACCAATTAACGCTGATTTTGAATATATAAATGAATTACAAAAGATACGTTTCAAGATTTTCACGGCCAAAAGTGTTTTGGTTATTTGTTTTTGGGGTGTTATGCCGTGTTGCGCTACACATTACACAACTACCGGATCTGCCCTGATGATGGACACTGCAACGATCTCCGAAACGTTGGCTAAAGAAGGAGGTAGCGCAACACGGCATAACACCCCAAAAACAAATAACGAAAATTTACAAAAGTTTTAAAAAAGGCTCACGTAACGCTTTTTTAACAAAAATTACTGATGACAAAAAAAAATACACACATACTTTAATAGGCAAATTTCCAAAGTGAATTTTTTTTTAAAATTTAATTTATTTTTTTAGGTTTGAATGTAAATCGTCGTGTTTTCTCTTTTTAACATCCTTTACATTATATTTATAACTATGATGATAGTAAGGGAGACACAGCGACGTATGTGAGACCTATATGGGCTGTTCCCAAAAGTTAACAAATCAGCCTGAGGGGTTAATATTTATATATCTCTTATCTGAGAAGTTTACCATAAGAATTAAAAATAATTTTATGCAATTTTTTGAAATCTAATTTTTTTTTTGATAATCATAACTTCTACTTGATTGCCCGATGGTGTATGTATGTATATATTGATATCAAAATACTCCAAATACCTTAAAAAACATTACTTAACATATTTTTTTTTGGTTGCGTTGTCATGGGAATAACAGGAGAATGGATAAACACACGGACAATAAGGAACTCCAGTCATATGGCTTTAAAAAAATATTTTCGTATAGACCAATAAACCCTGATTCTGAATATATAAGTTTTATTTAATAATATTAGACGCAGAGTTTAAAAAAAAATATATTAAAAAGTCTATTTTTAATCGGGTCGTAAAAACACGCCGTCAAGGTGACGTCATTGTTCGACGTGTCGTGACGTCACCGTAAAGTCATTGTATGGGAATGTATGATATGACACAAGCCATCGTATTAATTTATTCGTTTATTTACATACTGTTTATAGGGATTTAGTTGTTGTGTTTATTGAAACATTATTTAGGCCTAAATAATGTTTAAAAAATAAAGCTATCTCTTATTAGTTTATCTCTATTATTGAAAATATTCAAAAACTACTACACAAAAAAAATAGTAATGCTATTTCTAGGGAGAATACTTCGAACAACGGAATTCAAAATGGCGGCAGTAGATCTTGCCGATCCTATACTAATTTTTCAGGAGTGATGACGTCACTTCGAAACATTATTTCTGTACTCCGACTTTGTGATAACAATAGACTAGAAATCGATTAGATATAAAGTAATCATAAAGTCGGAAATAATTTATTTTCGTGCAGGGTGCAGTTCCGGTCTAATGCAGATGCAATTGGAGCGAGTTGGAGAAGCACTATATTTTGTCAGGCCTATGTAAGTACTTAACAATTATATAACCTTAGGGTACGTTTACATGTCCAACGTCAGTAGGTACTATACGATTTAGAGGAATTGGACCTGTAACCATTAGACTCCAAGCTAAAAGCGTAGACTACTACGCTATGGATGACAATGTTCCAACAGAGTGCTGCATTACACATCTGTGCTTAAAACATATTAGCGTGGACCCCTGAAAAATCACCGCATATTATGATTATCACTGTAGGATTTGTGAAGCTGTAAGTATTTATAAAATATTGGTCTCTAGACTCTAGAGCACAATGTCTTTCATAAGCAAATATTGTCAATTTTCATAATAATACTAGCTGATCCGGCGAACTTCGTACCGCCTCAGAATCAAAAACTGTTGTCAACTTATTAGCTGAATTGATCTAAATTGTTTCTCCCTGCGTATACCATACCTTGATCTAAATTGTTTCTCCCTGCGTATTCTTTCCCCTCTCGCGTTCCCTCTCCCTCACCCCACTCCACTTCTCCCCTTCCCCCGTCCCGCTAACCCCCCTTCCTGAGTTCCTTTGCCCCTCCCCCCTCCCCCCCTCCCCCCCCTCCCCCCTCCCCCGGTTCACAGTTCAATATTATACCCCTTACAATATTGCTGCAGTTCTTTCAAAATAGGAGAATTCGTTCCATACAAAATGTATGGGAAAATAATTTTCTTCGGAGTGGAACACCCTTTACTTTTAGGGGTATGAAAAATAGATGTTGGTCGATTCTCAGACCTACCAGATAAGCACACAAAATTTCATCAAAATTGGTCCAGCCGTTTCGGAGGAGTATGGTAACAAACACCGTGACACGAGAATTTTATATATTAGAAGATAATATATTTTTTTTACAATTAAGAGAGGCGTCAGAAATTTATAAATCGAATGAACACTGTTAGTAGTTAGTAGGTATCTAAACTTGAAAAATTACTGTGTCTCTCCAAAAATTAACAAAATAAATACAATTAAAACATAGAATATAATTATTATGATAAAATAATTTACTGCTTATATTGCTTGTCTGAACAATCAGTTCCATTATCGAAAATAAAACTTAAATTTCAAGCAAATCAGAGTTCTAAAGTTCCGTCAACCAGAGTTTCAGACAGACACTCAACCGAAAAAATAAGAGTGTGCAGTTCACACGAGATAGAAGAGAAACCTTCAGAAAACTAAAATAGACAAGAGTAGGGAGGCTACGAGGGACCGCACAAAGAGGAGACCGATTAGTCAATCTCTTTTCTCGCAGGCTAAATCCGTAGATGTATGTGTTTCATCGAGTTTTGAATCACATCGGTGCTAAATAAGTTATCACTTCAATTAGTATTTATACTGATTATGCATATCTTTTGCAAATATATAACAGCAACAATGTATTCTGCTGTATAAAGTTGCAACACAGGAACTTTGTTTTAGTTTTCAAAATACTTGTACATATGTGTCAAAAGGGGCGTTGCTTCTTACCTTTGCCATAATTTGTGACTTGGTTCGCGTCTCGTTCGCAAATGTATACGCAGCCTGCATGAGTCCATAGTACCCACCCAGCCACGTACCTTAATATTCAAGTCGAACATTCATGTTGCAACACATTGATTTCGTTAAACATTCGAATATATTCCACCATGAAACTAAAATGTAATTTGAATCGTAATCTGTTTCATGCCATTGAACTTGAATGAATTTGTCAATGCCAAATGTTGTGCAATGTGCATGGTAATGTTTTATTATGTCGGGTTTTGTAAAAACAATATTGATGTATAACAACATGATAACACTGTGGATAAGAAAGGTTTTTGTATTTTTTTATAAATAATTTGTACAAATATTCTTTCATCACATGCATGAAATTTTATCGAAATAATACAAAAACATTGAATAATTATCTATCTTAAGTAAGCACCTTCAGATCAATTTCAAATACATAATAATATTTCTTTATTAATGTCGATGTAATTATTATTTACTGAATATCTTAACTAATAAATATGTAAATATGCTGAGGGTGTTTTAATGGTTTATAAACTTAATTATTCTGTAATTTAGAAGTAGTTCTTCCCTATGAGAGAAGGGCGTAGGCAAGCGGTTTAAGTACATGAAGGTATTTGACTAAATGCACTGACTTCACTCGCATTCTTGTGTCCTCGAGGCTAACAAGAAATAAACTTGTGGTACTAACGTAAGTTATCAGCCATAAATAATAATTGCGTAATCCAATAACTTCAGCCATATTTGATTTTATCCAACAATCAGATCACTATTTCACAATCTCAATTTAATACTTGCAGCAGTTGCAAAACTGATAATGAAAATACAACACGTTAACTAGATTTCTTATCACTGTCGTATTTTAATCCGCCCACGGGTAGCGGGGGCGGGGGCACGTCGGGAATGGCGGAGTTCTTGTTGGCATTGTTCTTGATGTTCAGCTCTGGGGGAGGTTGTTGCTGGTCTGTCGGCCGCTGAGCTTGTTCTTGCGGAGGAGGGGGACCCCGAGCTTGGCTCGGGGCCTGATCTCCCGGCGCGGGTTCCGGACCTAGAGGAGGCAGCTGGGGCATGCCTTGGAGAGGGCCCCCCCAGGGTTGTTCCGGCCCGGACCACTGCGGCCCCGACTGCTCTCCGCTCGCGGGGAAGTTGTTGTAGAACGGAGAGGGAAGCAGGTAAGGGTTGTACAGATTGGGGGCGAACGCTGGCTGGTAGTAAGGGCTGTAAGGATTTCCATAAGGACTGCCGTAGGGGAGAAGCACTCCACCGTAAGGGTCTGAGTAGTACGGATTATAAGGGCTGTAAGGATCAAACTGATATGTCACTTTAGGTGGAGTGTACTTCTGTACGGGGACCAGACTGGGGGGAAGGCCGTGTTCATTCAGTTTCAATGGATTCTCCGACGTCGAGGAGGTGGCGGGGGTGTTTTCCCCGACCTTTTCATCTTTGTTGGGGGGAGACACGTCGGCTTTAGGGGTTTCTATATTTTTCGGCGATGGTTCCTGTCTGAAGTCTTTTTCTTGGCTATTTGGTCCATATCCATCTGCTTCCAGGGTTTGTCCAATTGAAGTAGGCTGAAACAGAACAAAAATTAGAACCACATAATTTTCTTTAATTAGTGACGACAATATTAGCGAAACTCGATCGAAAACATGAAACAGAGAAATCAGAAAAAAATACGGTCGCATCTGGGTCACATATCGTCCCTTAGCTTACAACACCGCTCA
This sequence comes from Limnephilus marmoratus, assembly GCA_917880885.1. Classification (NCBI taxonomy): domain Eukaryota; kingdom Metazoa; phylum Arthropoda; class Insecta; order Trichoptera; family Limnephilidae; genus Limnephilus; species Limnephilus marmoratus. The sequence continues at coordinate 16,526,802 of OU862910.1, read as the reverse complement.
AGTCGAAAATTGGCGGTTTTCCCATTTTAATGCCATTGGATGGAGCTGCTCATTGCGCGTCTAACGATTGGTCACATGATATAGATTTCAGTCAATCAGAAGCCGTAATTCGAAAAGTAGTGACAGCGCGCAAGTCGGTTGGCCTCTCAACACCGCACAAGTCGTTAGTCTGTCATACATTTCTCGCGAAAGTACTTCGCGCTCCGTGATTATTATATTTTTACATGAGTTTTATCGCTGAAAGGTCTATGCAAGAAGTTTTATTAGAAGGTTAAGAGGTAAGCTATATAATAAAGTAATGTTTCTTGATTTACGCGTATTCATACGTAGAAAGAAATGATAATAGAATATCTTAATTTAAATAAGCGGTGTTTACTAACTATCTTTTTTTAACTTAGGCGGTGTTTAAAAACGTATTTTATTTCTTTTAGGAAGCTCAGTAATTGAAATACACTATGGAATGGAGAAGAAATTGATTCCTGGAGTTCGGGCAATGAATTGTTATGTGCTCAATTACAAGAAACAGGACTGAAAAAGTAAACAAAGTTGCAAAGAAGATAAAAAAGAATTAAACTAGGTTAGTAGTATAGGTTTGTTTTTCCGCATTTATTTTTTTGTTATTTATATTTTTAATGCAATAATTCCTAAGTATTATTTTTTTTAGATTTGAATTCAAACGATAACACTAGTTCTTCTGAAACATATACTCGGATATTGAAAACATTGACATTAACAATCTACAAGTTATAGCAAAAGTTGGTGATGACTTATTTGATCTGCAATAGGAACTACCCGAATTCGCTACAGTGGCCATCGAGTATCTACAGCCTTATATATTCTGTGCAAGAACTAGGAAATATTGTCCTTAATATAAATTCTATAAATTTAAATCATGACGAATCTTTCCCTACTACAAACCAAGATATTCTCGTATCTAGGAACACTCAAGACCCAATTTCTGATATTATTATTGATAATGAAAACAATACTCAATGTACAGATAAAAATAATATAAACCAAAATAATATGCAGCAATCCAATGCCTCTGCTACTCCATCGTGTTCTTCAAGAGTGGTCATACTCAGTGATGTTCCATATCACGGTGATTTGTTAAATCATAAAAAACGACAGAACAAGGCGACAAAAGATCCAAAGAAACATAAAGGCAATGTAATAAAGAATTACGGATTAAATGTGAAAATTATTCAGGATACAGAAGAGACAAAGACTAATGAAACATTTAAAGTGAAACAAGACGTATTTAAGCCTGCAAGATCCATGAAACCACCGTGCAATTCTACGTTTTCACGATTGAACTGATAGTCGAACTTACGTTTTCACGATTGATAATGTACGTCACCAAGTCTGTAAAAAAATATTCTTGGCTGACAAAAACAGACTGTGCCATGCCTCCCAGTTCGTCAACTTCAATCAGTAATAGCAGAAATCCAGAGAAAATTGAAGACCACAAAAATGTTGAAAAGTTTTTAGCAGGTCTTCTAAAAGGCTATAACTAAAACTGCTAGGAGTGATCGTTGATGATTCACTTACGAAGCTCGTTATTTGGACTATACCTTTACCCGACTTTTCGAAAGAATTAATTTATAAATCTATACGGCCTGGTAAAAAAGTAGGTGATCCAGTCGTCGCAGATATACGTATGCTAGAATACAGACCAAACGGCATAATTTGGTATAAAATTGGTTTTGATGACGAGCTTCAGCCGTTACCACATCGTCCCACGCCAATTAACAGCATTAAACAAATAAATCACCTGCAGAAATTGTATGCAGCCAGAATACCAATTACGAAGCGGAAGTATAAAGATTTGCAAGACCTAAAAAGTGTATTACCATCTAGTTGCCACTCTTTTTATGATGACCTTCCGCACAGCAATAGCAAAAGACAGCAACTAACTATTAGACTAGAGATTTCGAGTATTATTTTTTTTTATTTTTATAATTTTGTTACTAATATATCTTGTTTCATTGGAGTTTATCAAAGACTGTGTTTTAAGTATTTACCTACCTATTAAATAAAAAAATAATAATAATTGCACTTACGCTCTAAAGGTTCGTGTGTCACCAAATAACTTTAAGCAATTTATCTCAATAATGTGATTTTTAAGATTTAGGTTGTAGATACCTATGTTATAACGTTATTAATTATTCTATAAAATATATCTTAATAAAAACTTTTCTTTGTAAATCATCTATTAATACCTTATTCCCTAACACTTTCGCAAACAACACCGCCTTAATCTAATAAAATATCAGTCAACACAGCTCAAGTCATAAAATAAAAGTTAAAATAAAGTAAATTTTAAAAATAAGTAAAAATAATTATTTCTTAACCGCTAACTAGGGTATTTTTAAAGTAATAACAGAAAAATTCCACCGATTTTTTAAAATAGACAGTTTTTATCGTCTCCTCAAAAGTTGGTAAAAATGACTTATGCGGTGTTGTTAGCTAAGGGACGATATGCGTTAAGAAAATGAAGATAATGTTGGTAGTTCTTGGTCGAAGAATGATACAGTTAAAAACGACCTAATCGGATGGGAACACATTAGATCAGTTGGTAAAGCACTGACCCGGCAAGTCATAGGTCCTGGGTTCGTGTCCCAGATGTGACCGTATCTTCTTCTGATTTTTCTGTTTCAGATTTTCGACTGAATTTCGCTAATATTGTCTTTATTAATTAAATATTATAATTTCAGGTTTTGTTCGTTAAGTTAAAAAAAATAATTTTCCCTTTGCTTTGCTGATTGCTCTACAAGTATGTATCTTCATAATATTTTTTCGAAGAAAAATTATTCTAATCTATTTTCACTTTGTGATGGCATTATTAATTTTGTTTTGAATCGTTTTAATTTTCGATGTACATTTGGTACCTTATATTTTAAATTTTTTGCTACCGCTTTCGACACACCCTTGTCATTCACCACCAAACTTAACACTTAGCACACTTAGTTTTAACTCCAGTTTTAAGTTTTCTGGTGAATGACACAGATGTGTCGAAACCGATAGCACAAAATTTAAAATATGTGACAAATGGATTGAAAATTAAAACTCTTCAAAACAAAATGTCTAGAAATTGTTACATACTTAGTTAATGCCGAAGAAGTACAAAAATAAGAATCGAACAGTATATTAATACGGTAACGTCTGCGTGGTTGAATTTCAGAACCCGGCTTGGACGAATGTCTGACGCCACGCCATATGCACCCCGCCACTATTAACATCTGTGTACGTGGAATTTCACACAAAGCTACTGTTATAATTCGGTTTCGAAATCAAGAATTCGTCACAAGATATCTCTACTTCCGTCAGCAGGTCGGAAGGGTACGTTTCCCCCATAGGTAGATATAATTTCTACAAATTTGTGAATATGTAGTGTCTCTCCGGATATGGAAAAATTGACGGTAATACATGTTGTACATAGCGGGCTATAGAAGTTTCGCTTCAAAAAGTCTTTTCCTCCTCCTGTAAACTTTACAAATTTGAATTCTGTAGAATTTAGGTAACGATGAAGGTAATTTAGTTTGGCTTTCTGGAGAAGACATAATAATAATTACGCTCGGTCCTTTGTGGGTAGATAGGTACTACCAGACGGAATTTCATGTTTCAGTACCCTAATGAAGCCATTTCAAACAGGTTAAAACTTGAAAACTTTGTAATTAAGACGTTCTGTTGTATTTGTCTGTAAATTGGCAAATAGCAATTACTTATCCTGTCCAACTCCAAAGTGCCTACTCTTGTCGCCTGACATTGAAATCTCATCTCGCCGAGGATTAGGACCGAGAGTGATTTGTCTCCGATACTTGACAGATATAGAGCTGCCTGGAGACACGCTCAGACATGGACAGACATGGATGGACATAGATAGACATGACAGTGCTTGCGCTGCCCACTATATCCGCTGGACCTCCTACCTGCTCCACCTTGACTTATACCAGAACCAGTATAAATTATTATTGAACCTACCACGACCGGTCGGCAATCATAATTAAATTAATAATAATTATTTATCATTGGTTCATACTTTATAGTGACGAAGAAAATGTATTACACATAATATAACAATATCTTATCAGTATATATCAGAAATAATCTGTTCGTAAAAATTCGACGGCCGGCGAAGTCCAGCGGTAAGGCTCTTGACTCGCGGGATCGATTCCCGGCTTGGCAAATAAATTTTATTTGGTTAATTTGTGTTATTCACAATTTACTCATTTAAAATAATATATAGTATATTTGCGGCATATTCCATACTGAAAGATACTTTCAGTATCGCCCTGGCGTAAGACCACCACTCAGAATTGAAACGTTGCTTGAAATGGCTTAAGCCGTGTTTGATGAGCAGATCTGAATAGCCAGGTACTTCCCCACCTTCCTCTTCTTGTGCGGTATTCATATAAAAAAATAAAATAAATTAACTGCAAAAACTGTCGAACGGTGAAATTTGTATGTCATATATTTTTAGCATTAAATTACTAAATCAATGCAAAGGCGCCATTTTCTTGGTTCCATATTTTTCAATACGAAAAATTTGTTGAAAAGGATCATGAAACGCAAGCGAAACCGGATAGTAAAAAGGTAGGTACTGGTTACAAAATCGGTAAACTGATTTGAAGGCCGTGAATTAAGTTGTTTTGAATATTTTTCAAAAGGAGTAGAAAAATTTTTTTTTACATTAGCACCACACTGGAGGCTCTGAGGAAAATAATTCTCCTCAGCACCAAGTCATCTTTGGTGATGCTGTGGTAAGGGTCTTTTAACGAGAACAAGAGGAAGTTCTGGGAAGAAAAAATGTATGAGGTGTGAGTAAGAATCTAAGAGTCAGTGTGTCCAGGAGTGACGGATGCATTAATCTATATCTACCACTGCGGTGCAAGGTTACGAAAGTCTTGCTGGAGAGATCAAAATGTCTCCCTCAATCAGCCTCTCCCCTTGGTCACTTGGGGTGACCTATGGCAGAGGTGTCGGTTATCCGATAAATGGTTCTCGGGCCGACGGTACCCATACCCGCCTCCTAATTTGCAATAATATTATTAAGGATGAATATTTTGCAACACAAAATATTCTTTAGATTATCTCGATTTTCCTAAGCAAAAAGTTTTTGGTTGGTATTTAATCCAATAACATCGTAAAGATATTAAATCTACTTATTTTTTACTTCTTTCAGCTTTAAAACCACTTATACTTGCTTTTTGTTCTTAAGTACTTCGATCTGGCCCTTTGAAGTTTACAGTATTTATCGTAAATCTTTAATTAATATAGCTAGAATTGATTCAAACTTTAACGATAAAGCGAAAAGTGTTCAACAAGTGTTATTAAAATTACTACTTAAACACGTTAATTGGAGTAATTTTAGGGAAACCTTATGAATGTACAAATTACTTTTTCAAATCTTTAAAAGATTAAATCGAATCCCCCATCTCCTTCCCCTTCCCATTTCAACAAAAGGTAAGCGCTCCAGCCTTACAACTCACCTCAATTGAGGATGCCATAGTCTCACACTAACTCAGACAGTTGTGTGGTGTTCACATAAATGTTGACACATTTCTGACGGCCTCCATTGTCGAGGGGTAAGGCTCTCGACTCGCAATTCGAAGTTGGCGGGATCGAATCCCGGCGAGAGCAAATAAATTTTATTTGATTAATGTTGTTTCACAATTAATTAATTAAAAATAATAAATGGTTTATTGAGCGGTAGATACTCTCAGTATCGTCCTGGTGTAAGACCACCATTCAGAATTGAAACGTGGCTTGAAATAGAAGTATTAGCCGGGTTTGGTGACCAGATCTGAATAACCACCTTCCTCTTCCCCTACCCACTACCTTCAGCCTCACAACATACCCTAGCTGGGGATGTCTGAGTCTAAATGACTCCAGACGGGAGCAGCTGGGTCTCTTGTGAGGTATTCACAAAAAAAATTAAACTAAAATCACCAACTATTGTACCTACTGGAAAGAAGAATTATATATTTTAGAGTTTTAGAATGTTACCTAATCCAATCACATATCAAATTAAATTATTTATATAATATTTAAACCCCTTACAAATACAAATTTTAACCAAAAAATAAACAACCATTTTCCTACATCAATGTTTGTTTATCATTTGTGTAAAATTTATAATGCCGTTTTTAATGCAGTTTTCGTTAAAAAAGTTGAATTGTTTGTACCGAAAAAATAATATTCTCCCGTGGAAAAATATTTATGCACCAGAAAAAAATGTAATTTCGAAAAAAGTTTTTCATCGTTTTTACTTCTACCATCATTTAGAATCACTCCCGGACAAAGTGTTGAATACAATAAGCAGTCGGTTGAGGGAGAGCTTGTACAGCCGAATAACAAAAGTACAAAACATATTTTTATTAAAATTTTTAGAATCGGTTAAAACTAAAATACAAACGTACAAGTACAAAAATACTGTAAATAAATTCTTTTGAAATCCATTCCAACTTAAAGATATTTTTGAAGTCGACTTTAGCTTTGAAATTTGTAAATAATATACAAAAACATAATGTTATAATAATTAAAATTTCGGGGGCCAACTGTCGGGGGATCAACTGTGGGGTCACAAGATATGAATAATTAATGATAATAACTGAATTATTGAAAATGAATGGGCGGTATTTTGTGCAAAGCCCTGTTCGATAATTCGTGAGACTAATTTTTCATATGTTTGAAATAATTATTAGGTAGTTCGCTGCGTGATACACGCCTACTAGTTGTGTGGTATGAGGCGTATTACTAACATTCGTTATTTTTATTGCTTTATTAACTAATAATATGGGCAGGTTAACAGTCATTATAATTTTTTTATTCGTGAAGCTAATAATAATGTTGTGTTTACTGTTTAGCAGGTACACGGCGTTAATTAAATAGACCTTAGTAAAATGGTGTTCAAGGTGATGCCAGACACGACCAATTCGTTTAAATCTTCTGGGAAATGAGAAACAATGAATGAGAAACAAGACTGGAGAGAAACCATAAACTTAAAACCCCTCAGGCTAATTTATTCGCTTTTGCGAACAGCTCATATATTCGTATGTCTCAAAAAATCATTGTTTCCCTTACCGTCATGGTGAGAAATATGATCTAATCTAGTGGTTCTTAACCTGGGGTCGATCGAACCCCAGGAATTCGGTGAGTCAGTCTCGCGGGTTCGGCGGATGTCAAAACACAACCCCGACTCATAGTAAATATTCATTATTATCTTTTTTGTGTGAAAATCATGTTTTAATGGTTTTGTTTTTTTCTTAATGGTTTTGTTATTTAATGGTTTCGTTTATTTTGTGCACCTATGTATACTTAAATATCTATGTTTTGAATTTGAAAAAACGATATTTTATTTTACCAATTAAGAAGCGTTCGGTGAATGCACATATGAAACAGGTGGGGGTCAGTACCTCCACTAAGGTTAAGAACCGCTGACCTAAACGGTGTTAGAAAGAGAAAATACCACGCTTTATATTCAAATATAAAGGATAACTACAGAATAATTAAAATGTATACATGTATGAAATAAAAGTTTCCGAATACAATCTAAGAAAAAATGATATAATGTGATTTTTTTTGTTATTTATTTTTACATTCAAGTATTTAAACTGAGGTGAAGATAACGTTTTTAATACATTTGTCTAATAAAATGCATGTGTGCTTTTAGTTTTTTTCGTTATCAGTATTTGGAAAAAACCTAAGGTGAGGTGGAACATTTTGGAAACTTTTTTACGTTTGAGCTCAAAATTTTAATATTTCTAAACTTACATGTTTATTTCCAGAAATAAAAGTTGAAAGAGCCTAGGTATTTTATCATCTTTCAAAAACAGTTTTTAGTTTTATGATACGTTCAGAAATATTCTATTGAATTCGATTTTATTGCAAAGCGGAAATACTGTGACATTCTGACAAAATATGTACGAGGCCTGAGGGGTAAATAAAGTTTATATTATTAATAAGTTGACTTAAAATAATACTCTTAGCATTTCGTTTTGCGAGACTAGAGCAAAAATCTATTCCAATTTATTTTTGAACTGTAGCTGAAATCGAATTCGTAAAATCCACACTTATAAGTCTCACGTTTGGACCATAAAGCCATGGAGAGCTTAAGGAGAATTGTTAAAAAAATATATAATTTTAAAAACTTTTCCTGGACTTACACTTGATGTAGTTAATTAAATTGAAAATAAAGTCACTTAAGGGCATAATTCTTAAAACAATTTATAATCATACTCTTTCGTAAATAGTGCTAATTGAATTATTTTAGGTAAAATCACTTTTTGCATTAAAATATTAAGATTAATTACTTGCTTGCGTCTGACAATATTTATTTAAATAAATAGCTTTGTCCATATACAAAAACAACTCTTTCAAGAATGGCGTATGGGATGGTCCGATGCTCTGTAGGGAACCCGTGCGGGTGTAAACTGTGCGCCCTAATGTTTAAGTTTAGACTTACGGAAATATGGAAAGCACTATGGTATGAAATAAAAAAAAATATATTCACATGATAAATGTTACTATAAAATGAAAAAAAAAGTTATTATCGTCCCAAGTACACTCACACTCACAAGATAAATGTTACCATAAAATTAAAAAAGTTGTTATCGACCCTAGTACACATGATGTTACTACATATAAAAAGAAAAAAAAAGTTATTATCGTCCTAAGTACACACATTTTACACGACAGCACGATAACATACATTTAAACACCATATGGTAAGCAATCCATTGGTTACGAGAGGGGAAATTTATGTACTTTGTCGCCTTCTAGACGACATTAAGAATGAAAAAAGGTGGGGATTAAAAAAAAACATTTTTATTAACAATCAAAAAAATAATGAAAGTTAATAATATTGTAGTGTTATGAAATATATAATGTATGTAGTTCAGATTTCTGGTTAAATAAGTGAAAACGAAATTTTCTTTTTTCCATATTAAAAATTCAAAAAAGCCCAATAGGACGTTAGTAAAATTAATAAATAATTATTTAAAAACAATATTTAAATAACCCACACAGATATATACCCATCGTTATTACTTCGCGTAAAAACTATTAATAGTTTTATACTATAATAAACCTTTATATCATTATGATGAATTAAATAAAAATGCATAATAAGTTATTCCCAACATACATTTTTTAATTAAACATAATATATATAGTAATAGTAAGCAGTATCACTGCATACTGCACTGACCGCTATCGCCACAACATGGTCAAGTGTCTAGTCTGGTGGTTGCAAAATTTTAAACACCTAAATAAAACAAATTTAAAAAATATTTTCAAGTATGATTGTGCTTGTCTTTGGATATCGTATGTGTGGGCCTACACTATCCATAACAGTGTTTTCGTAGCAAGTGTGGCGGTCGGAAAATATCCCGCAGCCGAGTAATTAATTGAAAAATATGAACGAAGTGTAATGCAACGCACGCCACGGCTAGAAACTAATGCACCGAATGATTTTGGCTCGCCGTTCACAAAAGCACGGCGGCGTGCAGCACCGCATGGCAGCGTGGCGTACGTAATTTTGTCGCCAGGGAAAATTCCACATTTCCGTGAACCTTTTCCAGCAAACTGCACGCTAGCTCAAATGTTATTTTAGCCGTGAATTGAAAAAATAATTCACAGCGACAAAGTTTCTGGTCGTTTTTTGGAATGTCTGAAAATTTATGTTTTCAATCTTTCATAAATGTTTTTTTTCTGTGTGCAGCGGTGTCATCCAATTTACGTAACAGCGAGTCTACAACATTAACAATCTTCCGGTTTGTTTATTAAGTCAGGTACGCTTCATACGTCGTGCACAAGTCTGGTAATGTTATATTATCGTGAAAACAAGATTATGAGTCCGAGTAATTAAACTCTTAAATACTGAAATTATTGTTGTTTTGATAGTAGAAATGCTTACCAATTATATGAATAATTTCAGTGCATATCTTTTCAACTCGTCAAATAATATCACAAAATATATTTTTGTGAAAATAATCTTTAACCATAAATTAACTAAGCAAGGCAAATAATTAAAAAAAAATATAAGTCATTATTTACGGTCATTAAATGGCGTAATGCGTTTAGGGAGATTCAAATCTCTAATTAAATAGAATTGTAACTTGCGTTTATCTTTTATCAAATATACCAATCATTCAATTATCCAGAAAACAAACAAATATTGACGGTAAGTGACAAAAGCTTTTTGAGTTTAAGAGATTTTTCTACACCAAACAGTAACCGAATTTAAAAAAAAAACAACAAATATTGTTAAAATAATTTTTTTTCTATATTATAATAAATTGCCACTTTGGGAGGTCTAACTGCTACTGAATTAATTAAAAGATATTTAAAAACGCTAAACTTAATTTTTTTTAAATTACCGCGTTGAAGGTAAAATTGCGTAGGCGTAAAACATGGCGGTGAATACACACGACATGATATCCGACAGTTGTGATAAGTTTTTTATTGGGTTTTATCAACCGTTTAAGGATACGAAACACACAAAGCAATGTAAATAATGACTAATGAAAACGGATAAATATGAGGATATTGCCAGAGTAAATAAATTAATTGTAGGTTTATAGATAATATACCTCCTTCATAAGAGTAGCATGTAGGTTTCTACGCGATTCACAGATTAAGAGATGCGACAAAGATAAAATAACGGTGCTGCGGTGCGGTGACAAAACGTGAGAAAGCCAGAACCTATTATAATTGTTAATCGTTGCTTGCTTTCATATGAGCACGAGCTTCCTCCTTTGAGAGTCAGCCTCCTGAGGTGATGGGGTCACGTAGGATATATACGCCTTGAACCGGAAAGGCAGCACGAACACACAAAAAAACTTTGGGCCTAGCAGGTATTCAAGGTTTAGAAGGTTTATGCGGTGAGTAATGGTTGTATCAGATCTGTTTTCACAAAATTTTGGAAATAAAAACCTTGGATTACGGGCTTGCGATCAACCACTTGCTCCATATAGTGCCATACCTGTCACCAAATGATACGCCCTCGTAAAACTAGATCTCTCTCTTTTTCTATTTGAATTATTATTAGTAATGAACAGGTAGAATTCCGCTAATGTGCACAATTCTATTTTCAGAATCATGCTGACCGGTTCTCTTCATATTATATATGATCAGATATATAATATGAAGAGAACCGGTCAGCAACTTAAGCAGATATATGCGTTAAAAATACGATAGCAGTCAAGTACAATAAGCGTGTTTATACGTCAACGCGTGTGTCTCCATAGAAATCGTTCTAACTCCGTTATTGTTCTAGTGACATCCCTAAAACAAAACTGTACATCCCTATTCAAGTTGTCCATAGAAATACGTAAACAGACCTAATCTGTCAAGTCACACGGTCGACGTGTATTTTACCCGCCAAATTTCCTACGGGCGACTCGACCGCGCTTGACATTGTTAATTTTTATTAAATATTTTTATATGAAATGATAAAAAAGTGAGGTGACAAAAGAGTTCATTATACATTTATACAATACAATAAGAATTGTTGTTTACATAATCTGTGATTTTAGTACCGTTTTCACATAAAAACATCAAATTTTTATATTTACAAATGTTAATATTTATTTGTAATATATCAATTTGAAAGCTTATTTTGTAACCTTTCTAAAACAGTTTTTACTATTCGGCTACGTTCAGAAATATTTCATTTATAGAGCTTTAATTCTGAAGCGGTAATAACACAATGTTTTCATAAAATATCATTTCATTTCATTCAAGATGGAACTAATCGCATTCCACCATGGAAAAAATCCCGAGAAAATGCTCCCTGTAAAACTTAATGAGGAAAACATAAACGCATCTAAGAATGTAAAATACTTGGGACACATTATTACTGAAGACCTCTCGGATGACGGTGATATTGAACGACAGCGGAGAAGTATCAGTATACTGTCTAATATGATTGCCCGAAGATTCTTCAAATGCAGTAACAATGTAAAAAAAACATTGTTCAATGCATTTTGCACTTTTTTTTTTTTTTATTTTTTATTTGTAATAATAAAGACAAGGTAAATACAATATGACAGGAAAAATAAAAATATTTTTACAGAAAAAGAAAAGTCCCAATAAACTACTTTTTAGTAGTTTGTCAATGGGTGCTTTTACTTTGAGGATTTAAATAAACTTATTTTACTTTATTTTGCAGTTACAATTTTTGTGCTACTGTCTAATACAAATTTTTTCTTTCGGCGAGCCAATTCTTCAACATAATATTTGTTTTACCATTTGTACATTTTTTTATTTCAGCAGGTAACATATTCAATAAATTTGGTATCATGTAGTCCAGCGTTCTTTGTCCATATTTGTTCAAGTGCTTAGGTACAATTAGTCCTTCATTTAGCGTAAAACGGGTATTGTAAATGTGATCCAATTTATGTATGTATATAGGGCTATTCATATGCTGAGATATAATTTTATACCACAGAATTGCTCTTACTGAGAGAATTTTGAGATTCTGGTAAAAGTACGGAACATTATGTCTTTGTTCGTATAAACTTTTATGCGCTAATAATTTAACTAATGATTTTTGAACCGATTGAACATGATTTACATTTGTGTTACAGGAAAGTCCCCAGGCTGTAATTCCATACCTTATAATAGATTCAGCTAATGATAAATAAATTATTCGAAGTGTGCATATTGGAACATAGAATTTTAATTTATATAATCTGCTAACAATAGATCTGAGTCGTTCACAGACTTTATTTATTTGTGAATCCCATTTGAAAAAACAGTCAATAATAACTCCTAAATAAACATATTCTTTAACCAGTTCGATATTTTCACATGTGCACAATGTAGAGATACCGACATGTAAGCAATCTGAAGTGTGTGTTTTAATTTCAGGTGTAATAATATTTGCCTTAGCATTGGGTGATCTAATGTGTATCAATTTAGTTTTTTTTGCATTTATAATTAAACCAGAGTCATGAGACCATTTCAAAAGTTCAATGTAATCTTCTTGTAAGAGTTTAATACATAATTGCAGATCACTGCATGAAATTACCAATGCAGTATCATCCGCGTACACAAAGTGTTTTACATGTTTAAAAATGTACTTAATAAAAGATACATAAATGATATATAAAATTGGACCTAATATGGAACCTTGAGGAACGCCTGCTAAAATTCTTCTTTTTTTACTTAAGGTGTTCAATAGCTTTATTTTCATGCATCGGTTGTTCAAGTAATTTTCAAAGAGTTTTAGAAGTCTTCCTCTTATTCCTATGATTTCTAGTATTTGCAATAATTTTCTATGATTAATAGTGTCAAATGCCTTGGAATAATCTATGAATAAAACTAATACATGATTTTTACTATTCAATTCATTATTTATTAAACTGGCAAATTTTTGAAGTAGCATTTCAGTGCCTTTTTTTTTTTGGAAGCCATATTGATTGGTATCAATAATCGAAAAATCTTCTAAATATTTGATTAATTTCAGCTGAATGTATTTTTCTAAAATTTTTTCAAGTGATGGCAAAATACTAATCGGCCTATAATTACCCAGTAGAGTGTGATCACCTCCTTTATAAATAGGTCTGATAATACTGCATTTTAAGTCATCTGGAATTTTGGCTTCAAGTAAGATTCTATTTACAAAATGAGCTATAATTGGAGCTAATATTATTATGTGTTTTTTAATATCGCACATTCTGATATTATCAATTCCAGGAGAAGAGTTTTTAAGTTGCCTCACAATGCTTTCTATATCAGCAGTTTTGGCCCTTGGTAGGTACATGCTTTGAGGCATCTCCTCTGGTTCAAAAACAGTTGTCTTGTAATCACATTTGTGTAACATATTGCAGACGCTGTCGGAGAAATAATTAACAAAATCATTGGTTACATTTTCTTTGGTCCGATCTTTCATCAGATATTTGGAGGCAATTTGGTCACAATCATTTTTACATTTCTTTCCTAAAATTTGATTACACTCATCCCAAGTCTTTTTTGAGTCTTGAAATAGATTTTTGAATTTATCATTATAGTATGAGGTTTTTAATTTTATTAACAATTTATTTAAAACATTTCTAAAACTTTTATATTCTTTTTCATAGTATTTGTTTGTTGGAGTATTTTTCCAACGTTTATATAAATAATCTCGTTTTTTAATTTTATATAGTGTATCATTAGATATCCAATCATTTATAGCATAAGGCCGGGTTTTACATTTTTTGCTTATTTTAATTGTGCTGTTTTTATACAAGTCATCAAAATAACTTTTAATTTTTAAATAAATAACAGAACAATCGGTTTCCTGTAGAAGCGATTTCCAATCATAATTACAAATATGTTTATCGATCATTTTTTGTGAAAGAATTTGAATGTTATAAGTATCTTTAGAGTCGAAATTATCTACCGTGTTATAGTGTATACTAATAGCTGTTGTGTGGTGGTCGGCAATGTTATAATCACACACGCATGCTGAGATTGTACTGCTTACTCCATTGGGTAACTTTCCGCTTAATCGGACAAAAAAGTGATCTATACATGAGCTGATAATTTTCTCTTGAACTATTACCTCCCTTGTAACACTATTTATACATTTTTTTAAATAGTTATTTGTGAGGATATTTTCATAATTTATAATGATAGCATCATTTTTATCTAATAAATTTAAATTTACATCGCCGAAAAATATTACACTTTCATTTGATTTAATATTGTTTTCAAACACCATGGATATTTCTGACAAAAATGCTTGCTTATTTAGATTTGGGGGTCGGTATATTGCTAAGACATTTAAAGTGTTGTTATTTGGAAGTGTCAATATTCCAAAAACATTCTCAAAATATTTAGTGTCCAGAAATATTTGCGAAAAGGAAAGGTTATTTTTTACAAATAACAAAATGCCTCCACCAGTTTTATGGTTTCTGCAATAGTGATACGAATTGAATCCGGGGATATCATAAAGATTCACAAGTTCACTATGAATTGCAGTTTCGCAAAGCATGAGTACGTCAATGTGATTTAAACAGTCTTTAAAATAAACATGGAATAGGTCCCAGTACTTACAAATTGATCTTAAGTTTAGTTCCACAAAATTAAGTTTATTATTTTCACATTTCATTGTATTTTGTTTTCTGAACCATTCACACAGGTCATTAACCTTACAAAAATTTATATCACTGTCATCATCAATATAACTAAAAGACATAATGTTTGTGAATAAAGTACTTAATAATTAAAATATTCGTATACATTTTTTTCCCTGGCATTGGCATCTCATGTTGATACATGCATTTATTACAACTATTTGTTAAATTTGAATTTGATTTTAAATGAAATGATAAATAAGTTCGCAGCAATAATAATAATGAACAATCATGATTCACTTCCAATAATGTTTCATAAATAATAATATCAAGGTTGACTTGAAATGGTTTTGGTAACAATATTGAAGAATAACCTGGCAATATATTTCTAGTGATAATGTTATAAATAAGATACATAGTATGTAGTGTTATAATGTTGTTTTGAGTATATAATATTCCACAATCGTTAACACTTTGAGAGTAGGCTAAAATTTCAGTGCTTTGTTTTTGTTTTAAAATTTTACAGTAAAATATAATTAAATAGTTTTTCAATATTTCTGATGAATCTTTAACACTTTGATGGTAGGTTAATAATATTTTTATGATTTTTTTTTGGTTTAAAGTTTTACAGAAAATTATAACTAAAATTGTAGAGAGTTTCAGAAAACAAGCGTTTTTTATACAAACATATAAATATTGATTTTGAGTTTTTAATATTTGAGCAACCATGAGGGCTAACATTGTTAAGAAAATAAAAGTAGGTGCATACCTATTCATAATTTATACGCCCTTGTGCAATAGTCATCATTTTTTTTAAATACGGACAGTTTTTGCTGTTTGCTTTATGATTTGTACTGTTTGTAGACTTGAATGTGTTGTTTTGGAGATCACAATTTTTGCATTTTTCTTCTTTGTTTTTATTAGGGCAGTCTTTCCAAGGATGATCCATGGCGCAGTGTAGGCACGTGGCATTCTTGTCCTTATTTAGGCAGTTGACAGCTGAGTGACCAAATTTCAAGCAATGATAGCATTGCATAATTGGGTTTGCGTCCTCCACCCGCACTCTGTAGTATCCAATATTTATTTTCTCTTTAGATATAAGATATTTCCTTAATTTACCACTGGTTTCTATTATGTAGTTCGTAAGATTATTTTGTGCTTTTGGTTTAAGCATTTTTACTAATTTAACGGTATTTTTATTTGGATTTTCATCCATTATGATTTTTATTCCATCGTTTTGGGTTTTAAATGATTCCATTATGTCTTCTTCTGATAAGTTGACTGGTAGGTTTCTTATGAATAATTTCGGATTCT
Source organism: Limnephilus marmoratus (assembly GCA_917880885.1). Classification (NCBI taxonomy): domain Eukaryota; kingdom Metazoa; phylum Arthropoda; class Insecta; order Trichoptera; family Limnephilidae; genus Limnephilus; species Limnephilus marmoratus. Next base: position 16,510,423 of record OU862910.1, on the reverse strand, counting down.
TTTTTTCTAATTCTTTTGCGGTTAGGTTGTTTTTGAAAACCGTATTTATTTCGTCTGTAAGTTTTTTTGAATGATCTTTATTAGGGCAAGAGATAATTAGTTTATTGTTTGATGCTTTTTGCACCCCATTAACTGCAATACCCAATTGCGATGTTTTAATTTTTTTAACTATCATATCTCGAATATCATCAGATGTTGAATTAGTATTTTCACTTGCAATTATTAGTGAGTACTTGGCCTCTGGTAAAGGTATTGAAAAGGTTGACTTATTATATGTTGTATTAATTGATTCTTTTTTTTCTTTTAAATAATTTTCAATTTTTTCTGAATGTTTTTCTTCATTTAATATCAGTTTATTTTGTAGCTCAATTATTTTCTCCTGTAATTGAAGTTTTTCCTTGCACCATATTTCTTCTAACTGGCATATATCTTGCTCTATGATAATTCTCTGCTTCGCCTCTTTGATACTTGAGCATTTTTTAATTTCGTTTTTAATAGAGTCAATTAGTCCTTGTACGTTCCGGTCCATAATGTGTTATTACTTTTATGCGGGCTGTCTGGCGAATAAAAACGTCAGTCAGCCTGCTAAATTTACAACAACAATATATTTAACTGCTTAGCACTGTATTTATCGGTTACTATGTTTATCGTAATTTCTGGGCGTGCGATCTGCACGGCGACAGAAACTGAAAACTAACCTATATACATGTGAAACATGGTGTCACTACCGTACCAGCTCAATAGAACGACTCCGGATCCAATATAATGATGCTTGCAGAATTATATTTGGATACAGAAGATACAGCAGCGCATCTTCAATGTTTACGGAGCTAGGACTACACGGATTCGCCGGTCTGATGAGACACCGGGTCACTGGAGCCAGGATGCGGCTAATGGCTTCCGATAACACAGTGGTGATCGCAGCCTTCCAGCACTAAGCGCCACTCCTGAGCGAGCGCTGGGCCCGAGCTCACTCCAGACCACGTCCTACATTATAATTGATTATTTATTTTATTTCTATTATCGCTTATGTCTTTTATATTTGTTTGTTCTATTTACTTTTTTTTTACTTTATTTGTTGTGTAAATATGTACAACTTTATGGGACGTGTGGGATTGCACTATCCTCCCCACATCCTGGAATAAACATTATTATTATTATTATATTATTATTATAAATGAATATTGGCGATTATCGGAGGGGGAGTTTACTAAGTGTGATGTAGAGTAATTAAGTATTTCATATGGAAAGAATACGATAGATAGCGGTAAGCATGTAGCTTGCACCATAGCTCGCCAGATGGCATTGGCGTACAAGAAGCAGTCTCAGAGATATACTTTGCGAGCTCCCGTGGCAAGGCTCCAGAGATTTACCTACCCCCGAATAGTAAACAGTCGTAGCTTTCCAGCTAGGTTATTCCAGTAAATAAACACTTTTATATTCAAAGAACCGTATTTAATAATTACTATCTGCCGAGGAAAGGGCAGACATAACAATTGGCGCAGCCGTATAAGTATAATTGTGTGAAAGTTACGCGTGCGAATAACAATTGGCGCTGGACACGGAGGACTAAGTCACTGCTGGAGTGACTTGCAGTTTTGGCAAGGAATCGGAAGAGATTCTGCTCGAGATTAAGGAGCATTTGGTTCCGTGGCTACGGACTGGTTAAGAAGATTTTTGTTTTAGGAACAGAAGTGAAATACCGCAAGGAGGCGATCTGGTTGTGGATCATTGGATTAATCAGAAGTTTCAAGGTCAAAACGGATCATTGGGTTAATAGTTTCAAGGACGAATCTGTGGATCATTGGATTAATCAGAAGACAAGGATAAAACCCAGAGGGAGACCAGAAGAGTTCCTGAGATAAGTATTTTTGATTCTTTGAGAGGGATTATTTGTTATTGTTTTCTTGTTGATTTTTCTTTGCCGATTTATTTGTTGGGAGTTATGGAATCGGGTAGAATACCACCGTTTTGCCATCTCTCCGGAGACTGGGGGTTGTTTCGACTTCGGATAGAGCAATTTTTCGTGATCCATGATGACAAAGCATCTGTGGAGAAAAAACGGGCTTTTTTATTGAATCTCCTAGAATCAGAAACGTTGACCTTACTAATTAATCTGTGTTTTCCAAGTAAAGTAACGGACTTATCTTTTGATAAACTTTTAGCGCTTCTCGACAAACATTGTAACAAAAATCGTTCAGTTTTTAAAGAACGGGAGATTTTTTTTTTAGCGAGGCAACAACAAGGCGAGACGATAAGAGATTTCGCGGTTAGACTTCGTTCTTTAGCAACGTATTGTCAATTCGAAACGAGGCTTGAAAAAAATCTTATAGACATGTTTGCAATCGGGTTGTTACCGGGACGCGCGAAAGAGAAAATTTTTGTAGAAGGGCAAACGTTATCGTTTAATGAAATAGAAGGACTTGCAGTTAGTATGTCAACTTTGGATAGTGCTAATACAGTAAAATCAGAAGTAAACCTAGTAAAAAAACGAGTTACTAGCGATGGGTTCAAGCGAGATCAGCGTAGGGAACGATCGTCGAGCCCCAAGGGTAGTTTTAACACGAAACCAGCTTATAGGTTAGGATCAAATTCAGGTACGAATTTTAGATCACCCGTGGGTAGTGTTAAAAAACAGTGTTTTATTTGCAAAAGGAATGATCATCTATCGTTTGATTGTAAATTTCGTAATGCGAAATGTTTTAAATGTAAGGGCGTTGGGCATTTACAGAAATTCTGCAAGAATAATCCTATAAATCCCATTTTTGAAAATCACAGGGATAGTAAAGTTTTAGTTGCGTCAATTAGTCCGATTACTGCTGAAATTGAAATTAATAACAAGAAGTTTACGGCAATGATTGATTCCGGTTCATCTTTATGTGTGATGCCGGAGGGTATTTTTAAACGACATTTTAGTTCAATCATTTTGTCACAAGACAAGCGGATTATTTCAGGTTATGGAAATAATCGTTTAAAAGTCGTAGGAAAGGCGATTTTTGATGTGAAATTTAAGGGTAGGAACAAAAATATTAATTTTATTGTAGTAATAAAAGGAACAGAATTAATTGTGGGAAGAGATTTTATGGAATGTTTCGATCTTGGGATAACTTCTCAGGAGACAATTAATTTAGTGACGCCGCAAATGAGGAATGGAGAAAAGTTTATTCACGGATTTCCGGAAGTTTTTTCTGACTAGTTGGGTAAATTAAAAAAAAAAAAAAAATTAGGTTTTTTTTTTTTTTTTGTATTTTTTTCTTGTGTTTTGTAAATTTTTAGGTGTCTTTTATAGTGAATAAAGACGCGGGTTCAATGTTTTTTTTTTCAATGCTAGGCCGATCCTATTAACAATAAAAGTAAGTTGAGTCTGAATTAAAGTCAATAGTAAAAGACGGAATAAATTCTTCGATTAATTAGTGGGGAGTTTGCTTTCCCGAGAGTACCATTAAGTAGGAGGAAGGGTGATATCATTTTGATATTAGAGTTGTTTGTACATGGCGTTACTTAACAACTTCACCGATCATATTTGTTTGTAGAATTTGTTTGTACATGACGATACTTACAAGATACCCGATCTCGTTCGTATTAGGATTTGTAGTACATGGCGTTACTCACAAATTATGCGTTCATTTTTTTTATTTTGGAAATTTTAGCTTTTTGTACATGGCGTTACTTAAGTGATAATTTCAAGATACCCGTAGCTTACGTTGGTACATGGCGATACCTTCGAGCTTTAGCTATAGGATTGGGGTTGAACAAATTTTTTCGGTTTGGTACGGAAGAGAATGACATTATGGGTAGACATTTTGTCATTAATGAGGATTTTAGGGGAACACAAAAATATTCCAGTTTTGGCGGCTAACAGATTGCAGCGTTATGGCATTATATTAGCCGGATTTGCGTATAAGGTAGAATTTGTTAAGTCATGTCATAATCATGCGGATTTTCTATCTCGGCTTCCGGTAGAAAATTCTCAAGAAGAATTTGAAGATGATTATGGATCAGATTTTGTGTGTTATGTAGATAAATGCGAGCACATAGATATCAAGCTCATTTCCACAGCTATAGAGACAGACACGGTTATTCAGGAAGTTTTAACGTGTTTGCGTAAGGGCTGGCCAAAACGAGTTGGTCGAGATGATGTACTGTGGAGATTCTGGGTTAAGAGAAACGAAATGTCCATAGTCAAGGATTGCCTTTTCTGGCAACATAGAATTGTCATTCCGAGTTCCTTACAAGAACATGTGCTAGAGTTATTACACAGATCTCATTTAGGAATAGTTAAAATGAAGGGCCTAGCAAAAGCTTATTTTTGGTGGCCATCACTGAACAATGACATTGAAAAAATGGTTCTAAAATGTGATGATTGCGCGGCTATGAGGCCGGCACCTTCTAAGAGTCATTTGTCAGTGTGGCCGAACCCTGGGGCAACTTGGAGTAGGGTGCATGTAGACTACTGCGGACCGGTAGCAGGAAAAATGTTTCTTGTAATTTGTGACGCTTTTTCCAAGTGGATCGATTGCTTAGAGGTTCCAAGGGCGGATTCGTTTAACACGATTAAGGAATTGAGAAGAATTTTCTCTAATTTTGGTAACCCTGATTGCATAGTTTCGGATAATGGAACAGCATTTTCTAGTGTAGAGTTTAAAGAATTTCTTAAAGAGAATAACATAGAATTTTTAAATTCACCGGTAAAATTCCCTCAGTGTAATGGACAAGCTGAAAATTCAGTTAGAACGGTAAAAAATTAAAAAAAAAAAATTATGGTTAGGAATAATTTTCCAGTAAATTATGAAAGTAGATTATGTGATTTTCTATCGGATTATCGAAATTCGCCACCTTGCACAACGGGATTAGAACCGGCAGTCTTGATGTTTGGTAGGAGACTGAAATCAACTTTCAGTAGTTTAATTCCTAAAACCACTCAGGAAGATATGTCAGAACAGAGAAAAATAGCTAACGATAATATAAAAAGGAGTCAAGATAATCAAATAAGGAATTATGGGGGCGTAAAAATTAGGAATTTACATGTTGGACAGAAGTGTCTGGTCAAGGACTTCCGTCAGGTGAATAAAGTTGGTTGGGTTAGAGGTATTGTAGAAAGGAAAGTGGGTAAAAAAGTTTATATCGTTAGGATCTGTGGTACTCCGTTGACTCGGAAGAGGCATATTGATCAGTTAAAGAGTTTGTCTGTGAAATGGGAAGAGGAGAGTGAAGATAATAACCCACCCACCGCGTCTGAGGTCACGAAATGCGCTTCAGACGAGTTGGGGACCTCAGCTTTGTTGAAGGGGCTAACGTGGAGTTCTCTTGATTTCAGATTACCAGCGGATGATCGAGAGCAAACTACTCAACTAAGACCTTGGGAAGGAAGGCTCCGTTCAAGGCGTTCATAAAGGTCCCTCCCAGAGAAACAGAAATATTTAAGTTGAAATATTTAAAATCATGACTATGTTTGGTTGAATTTAGAGTATAAAATCATGTATAAATGAAATATTTAAAATCCTATTTTTTTTGTCAAATTGTATAACTTCTTTGAAAAGAACATGTCTTGTATTTATTGTAGCCAGGGCTTGAGGTTAGGTGGGGGAGGGTGTGATGTAGAGTAATTAAGTATTTCATATGGAAAGAATACGATAGATGGCGGTAAGCATGTAGCTTGCACCATAGCTCGCCAGATGGCATTGGCGTACAAGAAGCAGTCTCAGAGATATACTTTGCGAGCTCCCGTGGCAAGGCTCCAGAGATTTACCTACCCCCGAATAGTAAACAGTCGTAGCTTTCCAGCTAGGTTATTCCAGTAAATAAACACTTTTATATTCAAAGAACCGTATTTAATAATTACTATCTGCCGAGGAAAGGGCAGACATAACACTAAGCTTTCTCTTTGCATTTAAAAGTTTACCGTAGACGCTCACGTATAATTACTAAACAATCCACAAAACAGAAAGCCGCCTTACAGTTTACCCGGACAACATTAATCAAATTTTTTAAATAATTATTTTTATATAAGATGATAAAAAGTGAACGATAATACGTTTGTCAAATTAAATATGTTTTTTTATGCAAAGAATCGCATAAAGTGGTAAATGCAGTTTAAAAAAACCATCGTGAAATATTTAAAAACTTTTGCTACATTTGCGTTCAAAATTTAAATATTTTTGATTGCATAATATGTCAATTTGCAAAATCAAAACTTGATAGAGTTTTTCTTTCGATTTCAATTTTTTATTTTGAGATACTTTAAAAAATAGCGAATTTATTTTAAATTGAATGTCAAAAGGGAATATTTGACGACATGATATTATTTGCTTGGGTCCAATGACATGACTGCTATATCAAGGCAATACATCTAAAAACTTGTTTAAAATAAGTTTTTGGTTTCGGATTACAAAAATATATTTTCCTTCGATGGTAACGAAGATTGACCCTCAAAAATTATTTCTAAAGGTGGCAACACTCAGCTATAAGCAAACTACGGCGAAGGTTTGTTTACCTGATGATAGACGATAGGTCCCAGGGGGCCGTATCCAAGGGCCGTCTCGTGGACCACGGGCTGGATGAGCGGAAAGGCTCTGCTCGGGGTTAGGTTGTCGCTCGAGCTGATGATGGCGTTATAAACCTTGGGCACTCGCAGCAGACCGGCACTGCATGCGCTGGCCAAACAGAGGATTACATACAGACCCAACAGCATCTAGAATAGACATACATTATTAGAAAATTGCTCCTCTAGTGATATGGAAAACATCGATAACTTGAAAATCGTTCGACTGCATTGACAGATTAAAATTACAAATTGAAATTACGTTGCAATTTGGATTAATTGCTTTGCCCTGCAGTGGGAGGAATGGCTTCATACGTTCGTCACTCCTGGACACTGAAACTGATTCCTACTCACCCCTTATACTCTTTTCCTTACCAGAACTTCTTCTACTTCTTTTCACTAAAAAAATCTTCCAAACAGGTCCCCAGGAAATTGTTTTCCCCAGGGCCTCCTATGTGCTAATTAAAACAAAATATGTTTATGTTTCTGTGGTATACTTTCATCGAAAAACCAATCAAGCATAATCATATTTGCAATACCATGAAAAGCAGCCATAAACCTAAATGCAAAAAAAATAAAAACGTTCCCCCAGACCTCCAAAAGCCCGCAGGGGGGCGCTGGCGCCCCCGTTAAGAATCACTGAATTAGAGGATCAAATCACCATTTTGATGGTCTCCGTGGTCGAGAGGTTAGGCTCGCGAAAGCAATCCGAAGGTCGCGTCATTAAAAATAATTTATACGAGTAGCATATAGCGGCGTTCCAGAGTGGAATATATTCTCTGCATGGCGCTGGCAAAGGACGACCATTCAGAATAAAAACGTTGCTTGAAATGGTTTTAGCCGTGTTTTGTGATCATATCTGTACAGCCAGGTACTATCCTACTTCCCTGTTCCTCATTTTTCTCCCATTCGCACTACCTTCAGCCTCACAATTTACCCTAATTGGGAATGTGATAGTCGAACTGGCTCCAGACGGGACCAGTTCGGATTATTGTGCGGTATTCACATAAAAAAAATCGTAGAAGAACAATGTAAAACAATAATATTGTAATTTATAGACCTCAGAGCATGTATTCTAGTGAGGTCTGTAAACAAAAAAAACAACCGATTTAGTATCAATAAAGAAGCTTGTTGAATTTAAGAGTCGTTGTACCATTATTTAAGGTAAACAAGCAATCATTCCAGCTGGTTACTTCAGAACATTAAAAGTACACCCAAGTTTGTTAGTATCAACTATCAACTGTCCTGTGGTCTAACTCGGCACCCATTCGACATTAAATAGAAGATATTCTATGACGATTAAATCTTTAAAGAAGCACGTAAGTTAATATTATTCTTGAAAGTAACCAGGTGGTGAGTTCGTGCATTTCTGCAACGTAACAAAAAGTAACAAGGCAGTTAGTTAATCTTATTATCCTTCAAGGTTCGTATTATTTAAATGGTCAACTGCAGCTGCAATAAACACTGGTCGAGACGTAATAACAGCCAATTTTCCCTAATTTTCCTCGTAGGCAGATATTATAAATTAAGAGTGACTAGCGGCTGGCACCCAGCCTAGCGCAGCATTGCCCCAGATTGCCAAGTAAAAGACTAATGAGATTTTTTACAAGTTAGGCTGAAAGGAGAACTAGAAAAGTTGATATTGTTAAAATTATTAGTTATTAGGCTTAATTTGAAGAACTCCATTTTAATTTCTTTTTTTAGATTCTATAATGTCATTATTTAATTTAACAGTTTATTATTAAACAAGTTTATTTAATGAAAAAAACATGTTTTAATGAATTTCTACGCCAATAAAGAGTACTAGCTCTTGAGCTTGGCGTACGCGTTATTTTACAATAATTTCATTTTTATAACATACATTTTACTTAGAGTGTACAATAAATATAAACTATGTTGTGAGGTTAATTTTTGATATGACATGAAATGAAGTAATTACATTTTGATTGGTGATGTTATGGTTGTCGATTTTTTTTAAAGATTTAAAAGTTTTTAAAGTTCTTCTATGAAATAATTATTAAGCGTGACAGCTGTTTCGCCTTCTGAAGGCATTATCAAACTGTGGTTAGGTCACTCACACATGATATATTTATATTATTTCTATACGGGTATTTACAATGAAAAACTTATTGGATTTATTTTTATTACCCACGCTCTAATCGATTTGCTAGCAAAATGTTGGAAATTATCAATGGTTTTAACTTAAACCCTTAAAAGTTTTCCCAATTACTGCATTGTTTAAATTTGACTAACGATGGTTAAGCGAGTTATTCCCAAATGAAGACGCTGGGTTTTTTTTTCCAACATACGTAAGTATTTTTATGGTCTCTAATATTTGAACTTGGCTTAAACATACCAAGAAAGCGAGCGAATTATATTTTTTTTTGAAGAAGAAAACAATTATAATCTGAATATAAATATAAATGAGAACAAGACAACAGAAAAACGGTCGCAACTGGGACTCGAACCCAGACCTCTCGTCTAACAGGGACGTGCGCGTTAACCAATTTTTTTTATTGCCACCTTCTGTCAAGCCGTCATAATAGTCAATCTCATATTACAATTTTTAGAATTAACAATATTATCTTCAACTAATTATTTTTCCATATTATGGGCAATTACCCTTTTTATTAGAAACAATCATTCTAAGAATTGGTTTGTATTCTGGATAGCGTCTCGGATAAATGTATGTATCCGAATTTATTCATATGGAACTTTGACTTTGTATAAAAGTCTAAATGAATATTCAATTTTTTTATAAGAATAACTCTCTTTTATAACTTTTGAAGGTTATTCCCATCAACGTAATATATCATTGAAGAAGAAGAAAACAATAATAATCTAAACAAAATATGAAAGAGATCAAAACACAGAAAACAGAAAAAAGACAATGGTCGCAACTGGGACTCGAACCAAGACCTCTCGTCTAACCGGGATATATATTTTTTTGTTCATTTATCAAACAAGTTTTCGGATTATTGGAATTTTTGTTAATTTCCAACTGCTCTACAAGATTGTGTTTACAGCCTTTATTTTGTATGTGTAACGGAGTTGGCTTGTTATTACCGCTAAGTGAGTGATTTTTTATATAGGAGATGTTTGGCAAATTGTGACTGTATTTTATTATTATTTTTAAATGATCGCATGTATTCTTTAAATCCAGTATATCCAGGAATATAAACGCTAGAAATATTTCGAATCTCATGCCTGCAAAATTTTAAAATCGAGCGTCTTTTCGCACGAGGCTAGGAAGCGAAAAAGTGGTTTTTATTTATTTTGTGCATAATTTTATAAGAACGAAAAAAAGTTAGAACGTGGAAAACCTCAAAAATAGTCTTAGCCATAAAGGGGTATTTAAAAAAAAATTGTTTCTAGTATTACTTCATAGTTAAGTCATGAAAAAATATTTTTTTTGGTGGTTTACGCTTATATTTTTTGTTACGTAAATAATAATTTTATTGTAATTCCAATACATAGAAAAGCTAGTAAAAGCTTCGATTCATCCGTAACATATTTTTTGATGTTCATACTGTAAGCCGATTCGTCGTAAAGATTAATCAAAATAGTATCTAAATAGGATTTCACGTATATATTCATCTTAAAGGACCGGCCAGTTTGTCCAACAGAAATAGCGTTGCATTCGTCACACTGGAGTTTATAAATGCCTCTATTATTTAGCTACTTTACTTCTTACAAATAATTTACAAATTATTATTCCTGCACAAAATTTTGCGGACGAAAGAATAAATAACACGAGAAAGGTTATTTGTTATAATTTTATTTGCTTTTGCAGGGTTGCCCGTTGTTTCGTGTCTGTAAAAAGGTGAATGTAGTTGTGCACTGACAGCCTGAGAACCTGTCCACTCTGTGCAGCCGCTGGGCGTATGGAATTTGAAGGGACCGTATAAACTCGATCAGATGCAAAATAAATAAAATAAAATGTGAAAGGAACGCAAAACTTTAGCCTGCAGTATTAATAGCAGGTTGGACCCATTTGCCATTTTTCTACGTATTCACTTTCAAAATTATTCCTGCAGATTTGGCACACACTACCTAAGGATAAATGTTTAGCGAGAAACTAGTCAGATCAACACCACACGCTGACCCATACAAAGCGCTGAGCTGGATTAACTTTCAAGAAGATCCATGCCGCATGTACCACGTGTAGGATCGACCTATACCTATAACTTTGTAAATACAAAGCTCCCAAAAGTATACTAATGAGAATGTTATAATATTGGTAAAAACAACAAGAAAGTCACAAAGTCAAGCTTCCAGTATGAACACAACTCCAGCAAAAACATACAAGTTTGGAGAACGTCCGAGGAAGACATGGTACGATCACGAGAACATATTGCATTCTGTTAGTTGGCCGTGTCAAGGGTTTCAACGATCAACATACGTGTAACGGAAGGTATACGGATGGATGGGAGAGAAATCAAGTGTTTGCTTTCATCGAGAGGTAACATGCCTTTCTAACCAAACTTTTGTTATGGTTAGTAGGTGAGTACCTACGATATTAGTTTGTGCGTTCGTTTATGATAACAAACATGAAACGTGGGTTAAAAATTATAATTTATAATAAAAAACAATAATTTGAGGAAACATTTTAAAAAGACTTTACAACTAGGAGCTAACGGATAACCTACACGGACGCCTTGAGAAACCCAAAAGTTTTCTTACAAAATAATTTTTTTTGGAATCAATTAATTTTGAAAAATACGCACAGAAGGTTTAAAGACACAAATATTAATTATTAAATATTAAAGGAAATAATAGGATAAATATTAATTAAATTCTTATCAGAATGTAGGTAATTGGAACTTCGCTCAATTAATATCCATAATTTTTTGTTTTTTAAATTCGTATAAAAACATTTCGTTTTCATTGTCTACAAAGATAGACTAGTCCCAGCGAGAGCTCGTACGGACGTCATCGAAGTTTGTCCTTTTTTTCTCACGCATCTCGTTCGGAAACAAAAAAGATTGAAGATGCCAGAACGATGGCATCACGCACGATCTCTCGCTGGGACCAGTACATCTATTTTAAATTATATGGGGTGTTGAGGGATGTACTTGACTTACATTACTTACTTTAACCAGTGATTCCTGACATTATTTGGAGTAAAAAATTAAAAAAATTTTGGTCCCCGGTGACTTTTTTTTTCATTTTTTTTTCCTCTAAATCGAACAAATAAAAATTCTTCCGCATGTTGTCACTGGTAGCTCGGTCGAGTATTCGCCCAACCTCTTATCCCGCCCCAACTGTCCAACAACAACTATTTTTTAAAAATATTTTTGTAGAAATAAAAAAAAAATAAAAATGTCACCAGAGACCAAAATTTCATTGACGTTTTTCACTCCAAATAACGTCAGGAATCAATGGTTAAAGTAAGTCAAGTGCAAAACAACACTCTATACCGCACTAACACCCAGTATAAAGGAATCATATTTCAGTTCAATGGAAAAGTTTTAAAGGTCTATTAGGTTCGATACGGTAGGCCGGGCGAGGTATGCTAAGGTATGTTTTATCGGTCTAGTTAGGTATACAACTTTGCACATATTAATTAAATAAATTATTATAATGTTTACATTTTGCAATAATATAATGTTGTCATTATACTCTAACAATGTGGAAGATTGCAAGTGTAAATATTTTATTTTTAATTTTCATTAATGATTCTTTATGTTATTTTAACAAATTTTGTGAGGCAATAAAAAACAGTTTTAGAGAACTCCAGTCCAATTGTTAAATTTTTTTAATGAATAATACCTTCTAACTTAAATAACTGCATTTTTATTTTTATTTTTAGAGTTAGTTTTAATAGTTAAAATAATTGTCAAAGTTTCAATTATTCAAGATCCCCGAAAACCACCGTTTAAAAGTTGCTACAGGATCGGGCATCAGCTGATTAACTGCCGCCATTTTAAATTTCGTTGTTCGAAGTAATCTCCCTAGAAGTAGCATTACTATTGTTCTTGTGCAGTAGTTTTTGATTATTTTCAATAATAGAGATAAACTAATAAGAGATATCTTTATTTTTGAAACATTATTTAGGCCTAAATAATGTTTCAATAAACACAACAACTAAATCTCTATAAACAGTATGTAAATAAACGAATAAATTAATACGATGGCTTGTGTCATACCTACATTCCCATTCAATGACTTTACGATGATGTCACGACCCGACGAACAGTGACGTTACCAATAAACATTTCAATAATGCCAACTTGACGACCTGTTATTACGACCCGATTAAAAAGAGACTTTTTAATATTTTTTTAAAGACTCTGCGTTTAATATCATTAAATAAAACTTATATATTTAGAATCAGCGTTTATTGGTCTATAGTCTGTATGAACATATTTTTTTAAAGCCATAATATTTTTCACTGGAGTTCCTTATTGCACATTTTTTTTAATAATCTGTAAAATATTGCGAAAGTGAATATTTTATTACGTCTGCAATGTACATTGTACGTAGATACACGACAGATATGTCTAGTTAGCTGTGTATTCAAACATAATAATATGTTGTTCCATTTCTAGGAAACAATAAGATGTTGTGTGCTTCTGCACTCAATGTCTATTTCCTCATTTCCAACAAGAAAAGGTTCTTTGCACATTGCATCAACAAATTCATAACTGAGTACAGATAGTTGCCGCGGCAATTCTTCACATAAAAATTCTTGTATAAAAGTTGCAGGGAAACTTGCAAACAGCATTTAAAAATCTTTATTTTATTCTTAAAATTCTGATGTATTTGATGATTTTGTCGGGCAAATATTTTATAGAAATAATTACGTATAATTGCCGTGGTTTTCAGATTCCAATTCAAGCTATTACCTTGAGAAACGCTCTGCCTCCAAACTATGAGTTATTGACAACTATCTAAGTCACCGGCGATGCCCAGAATTTACTCAGAGTTTTTGAAATCAAATGTAGACAGTGATATTCCTTTGCATACAAATCAAATCCACATCGCCCGCTCGCTAGCCCACTCGTCCACCACATACAGACATCCTCCTTTATATATTATATATTTCAACCAATTTACACAAAACCTTGATAAATTATATAATTATATACCAAAACCTTCCTCATGAATCACTCTTTCTATTGGTGAAAACCGCATGAAAATTCGTTTAGTAATTTTTGAGTTTATCGCAAACAGACAGACAGACAGATGCGGCGGAGGACTTTGATTTTTTAATATGTAGAGATACTGGATATTTCTGACAAAATAAGTTTTCCCGCTAATTGAGGTTTACTGTTCTATGTCAATCCTTAATCTCCGAACCTTGACTAGCAGAGTAACAACAACAATCAGAGGTTGAAACCAAGGACGTATAAAAGGGGGTTTAGGGGGTTGAAAATCCCCCCATTGGTCTCATTATTGCGTAGAAAAAAAGAGAAAAGTACGCTAGTAAGTTACTTTCCTAAAAAATACAATAATATTATTTGCATCATCTCTTCTATCACTGTTATGTTAATACTAAATTGTGGAAAGTGGATGTCATAAAAAGATTTTAATAAATTTTATAATCCTTCTCCCTTGCTTCCCCTCCAGGGTCGAAGCTCCCTTTAGGGACCCCCCCAAGTGAATCCTATAGCTACGCTATTGTAGATACAACGTGTCTGCAGTATTGTAGATATAGAAAGAAAATGGCATGTGCATAAAGACTGTTAAAAAATGTTAGCATGATTAGTGTGCTCACATTCGGGTTTGTGATTTTTTTTATCAAATTGTAATAAGCCTAACACATTTTAAAAATAATTTGACATTAACTACTCACAGACAGAGGATACAAGAATTTTACAGTTCGAGGAAATTCGCAAGCCAAAAGACATTGGAAGGCGACCGGGCAATTTAGTTAAAACTATATCTGTAACATAACTAAACCCATTTTATGCAAAGTTTCTATTGAATGGGGGTTTCTTAACGTCTAGAAAATCATAAATATTTAATTTTTCTACAATATGTACATTTTTCTTTGTCCAACAACCTTGGTAGAGTAGGGCAAGCGGTGGGAAAGCATTTTTGTAAATAATTCAGAACCTTTGTAAGACACATGTCATAACGTGCCAAACTCGAACAATTCGCATGGAGTCCGTACATAAACCGGTAGTGTCTAGCACTTGACAGGTATTTACGGGCGCGACGTACAGAGCAACAAAACCTCCCGCGTACGTGATTTTTGCATTAATGTGGAATATAGCCATATTTTATGCAAATTTATTTCCATATTAAGGCAGCCGCGGGACAGAAAGAGACACAATGCTTGCCCAACCGCAGGCAGACGTGCCCATACTTCACGGATATTTAGCGTAATTTGAAGCTAGAAACAATGATCTTATGAGGCGAATATTAATGTCCCACGTTGTCGCTGCCAAATGCATACCTTCTTATCTACTACTTGAGGTTAATTAGAAAAGCTTCGACGCCGTTGACGTTGACAATTGACCATCGACAATCAATTATTGAATTTAACCTCGAGACGCAACGTTGAGTTGCATTTGAACAACTAAACAACTGCCCGATATTATTTACAATTAAAAAAAAAACTATTACTTCATGTCATTTCATTACAAAAAACTCAAACCCAAAAAATAACCGCAAATCAATGTCAATGTTCGACAAATACTTTTTCGACGTGCGTGTTTAAAACATATATGTATATACGAGAATCTACCTAATTTAAGTTATTTATACGAAATTGAAATGTGAAAAGAATGCGGGTAAATACACTGCGCGACTGCTAAATCAATAAATACCATCACATTTAATTAAACCAACTTTACTTTGTATTTTATAATTATTTTTTAAATACTGATTTTCAGTAATTCTGTGTAACGCTTGTAACGGAGAATTTTTGCTTCCGAAGAGTAAAAAACATTCATAAATTTAAAATTAGTTTTATTAAATATATTATACCTTGGTATACCTATTACACTTATTTACTTTTTTAACTTCTATTTTATATATCACGTGTCTTGAATTGAAAAAAATCAAACATATTAATTTCGGTTGTTGGCTCTGCTTACACTTAACCCCGGTTAACTGAACTCAAATTTGTTTTGAATTTATTTTTTTAATTGCTTTTATGTCTTGCTAGAGCAATTCCGATGAGTTACAGAACTCATTTTGGGACAGGAGGAACATACAATTCGTGTATGGGAGGAAAAAGTTAACAGTTATAATTTAATTATCATTTAAAAATTTTACCAAAAAAATATTTCAACTGTAATTTTTTAAATTGAATCTGATTTACAATAAACACATATATAAATTTGTTTAGACCAATTTTTTTTAAATAAAGTGGTGTTTATTGTAAATTATGGCGAGCCACAAAGCTATTGCTTTTTACAAATATGAATCTGATTTGTCAAGAATTCAGATAAGCGATAAAGTTATTAGAACATTATTTTTATTCTATATTTGAAATGTGTATTCGTTCTGTTTAAATTTCTTGGGATTAATCTTTACAAGTAAACCCAGATTTCGCGATTTTTCAAGGTTCTGCGCAATTCTGAGTTTTTTAGCTATAACATGCGAGTATCAATCCTGTAATTTCCAATGATTGTCCAATTTCCAATTGTGAAAATGAGACGCCCGTATGCACAAGAAACATATACTGTTCAATTATATTTCGCTGTTAATTCAAACATTCGTTAACTCAGTTGAGCGTTCATTTCAAATGGCTAGTAATATTTTGACACAGTACTATTCACACACGAGAAATCGATTAGGTACTGTGGGAAAGCAATTTTCATTGTATCGGCAGCACGTATTGACAAATACCATGAACAATGAGAAGCAGAACATAAATATTAGAACGTAGAACTGACAATAAATGGGTAGACTACACTGACAAGTAAGAAATAGTTCCATGGTTTAAGCGGATTGGCAAACAAAAGGTTTATGATCTGTGTCACCGGACTTTTTACAGACTGAAAAAGAAGAAACTTTCTTTTGGAGGGCAAATTATAATAATTGCAACACTCTGCGTCAGAGAGTAATCTCGAGTTTCCCAGCATACATGCTTAGTGGCTTTTGAATTAAACCAAAGAGATTATACAATTAAGTCGTGTGTTGTATTTAAACGTTGAAACAAACGGTTCTTAGTTAGGTACGTATTATTCGGAGATATTTTGAAAAGCTTAGGTAAGGTTTTTAAAATGTGTCAGGATAATAACGCATTTACCTTGGCCACCCTGAACTTATTAAACTTGGCCACCATGACAAATCGGCAATCACCGAGCACTTAATCGAAACCGGCCATTACTTTGGATTTGTCCCTGAGGTCCTGGGAAGACCCAAAACTCATAGAGCACGCCTGATTACGGAGGCAATTGAAATTCACAAAAATCCTATAAATATTAATAGAGACGACGGAGCTAGGCTCAATAGTTCTTGGTATCCGGTAATTGACGGCTACATCAAGGCTAAACGCAAGAAACATGTTGAGGTATATTGTAGTGCCAGCTCGTAGAGGAGTGGAGCTGGCGACACGGTATCGCTCCTAAGTAGATAAGTACTAACATCACCCCTAACTATTACACATCTGCCCTGATGATGGACACTGTAACGCTGTCCGAAGCGTTGGCTAAAGAAGGAGGTAGCGCAACACGGCATAATATTCCAAAAACTAATAACAAAAATTCATTTATCTCTTAGATATTTTATTTAGTCATTGGTATTTGCTCCGTAGTAACGTGAGAGGGCTGTTACTATTTTACTCCATAACCTTTTATAACGTAATCCAGTTGTTCGATTTCCCGTCACGTCATTTACTAGTACCTACAAATATTGTAATGGACCGTTAAATGCAGCCTGTCAGCGTTTGGTCCTACATATTATAAGTTGAGTTATAGGATCAGCCATTGGGCGGTCATAAAAAAAATCAACGATAAATGTCAGTTTTAATGAAAATGTTTTATTTATTTTAATGTGCATAAGAGCACAAGAGTCCCAACTGCTAATAAACCGTCTGGAGTCAGTGACACTACGGCACACTTAATAGGCCACTTGCATCAAATTTTTTTAAATTTTTTTCCGGTTTAGGCAAATATTCTAAGACAATCTGTATTTTTATTTTATTTTAAATCGTATTTTTGAAACCCTGGGGATATTTTGAATATTTCAATCCGATAAATCAGACCATTTTTTATAAACCGGAAAAACGGGACATAATTTTATAGGTGTGTAAAAACGATAATTACATAGCCGAAAATCATTTAAAAAAAATAACGTTTTCCACACGAATGGCACAGGAGAATAACGAGGCATACCAAAAATATTACATCTCATAATTTTTTTTTTCTTTGATCCATCTTATTGACCATAAATCATTATAATGAACAGCGTCTATATTACTAAATTCAATGTAATATACTTGTACTTGTAAATTATAATAATAATAAGAATATTATAAAATTTAATTTTGTTAAAATCAGCACCATAATCATTATACCTCTAAAACACGTACCGACATCATCTGCACGTTCTGAAGAGAACCCCGTAGATCATTAAAAGTACGGGGTTCTCTTCAGAGCATCTGTCAAAAAGTGAAATCAAATGATAAGTTCGCAGAGAACAAACAATAAATCTAGTGAACGAATTCAAAAATTCGCCTGAAATCAAAGTGATGCCATATAAAAAAATAAATCAGTGTGGAATTTTAAAAAAATAATAGGAACATTTTCGGAGACGGGACATTTTCATGTAGTGACGTCACGAGCCTAAATAATGGATTTATTTATTTAAAAATAACAAAAACTGTACATTTCTAAACAATTTTACCAACATTTTATTAATCTTAGTAAAAAGATCTATCCACATGATTTTTTCCAAGTCGTTATGAAATCCATGCAAGTGGCCTATTGGTGTATTTTGTGATTCTGAAGGTAGTTAAGAGGAAAAGGAGATAGGAAGGAAGTTTCTGACTATTCAGATGTAGTCATCAAATACTGCTGAAGCCACTTCAAGCAACGTTCATTTCTGAAGGATGGTCAATACCAGGGCGATATTGATAGTATCTTTAACTATGTAACGTGGCGCAAAAAACTTATCCATTATTTTTAATTAATTAAGTAATTGTGAAAAACCACAAATTAATTACACAAAATTTAATTGCACACATCGGGATTTGTACCCGCGATTTCCGAATTCGTACTCGGGAAGCTTACCTCTCGACCACCTTCAACGTAGAAATGACCAGACATATTCTATATTTAATCACTGAAGATAATATTAGCGACTCCCAATCGAAAGTTTTAAAAATAAAAAAAACATACGGTCGCATCTAGGAAACATCCAGTCGCATCAGGTCGAAGTATGATACAGTTAAATATGACCGAAGGGGATATGGTTCATTAGCTCATTGGTAAAGCAGTGTCCTGGCAAGGCTAAGATCAAGGTTTCAATTCCGATATGCGACCGTATCTTTTTCTGTTTCAAATTTTCCGTTGAGAGTCGTTAATAATAAAATAATTTCATTAGTGGAAAACTCAACATTGAGAGTATCTACCAATCTAGGTAAACTCCCTTTTATCTCACAGATTTTAAGTTGTAATTTAAAGGTATTGTCTCAAATAGGTCAACTGACAGTAAGGAGTTCAGAAATAAACTTGTTACGTTGAGATCACAAACTTCAAAGAACTAGTATTGTCTTCAGTGATTTAATTAATATTACAATTCGAGGTTTTTTTCACTAAATTAAAATTGAAAAATAAATTTATTTATTTACGCCCTTGGAGCATTTACATCAATCGTGTAACATAGTTATAATAGAAATGGAAACAACAAAATACCAATTATTATTTCTCTTACTTTACACTAGGAAAGGAAGCAGAATTAAAAAGAAATAACAACAAAAAACATATTAGAAGAATAATAATAAAATTAAGATCAGAGTTTTTGAAATTTCTGATATAAATTTAGGTAACTAAATTACTTCTTACTAAAGCAGTGAATAGAATTTTAAATTAATAAAGTGACGTAAAATCTTTTACTGTTCTTAAAATAAATCCCAAACATTTCGTAGCCTTATTAGTAACTTCATTAATATGTGGAACAATGTATAAAAATAATCATATATAACAAATACACACAATCTAACCTAACTAACACCAACCTTACCTAACGCATCGTTTCCAACGTTTATACAAGAAAAAAACTTTAGATAGATATAAAAAAAAAACATAGCTACGTAGTTACGTATGTAGCACTCACTGGGAATCAGAATTTTTATGGCTTCGTGAATGCATTGGTAATATTTACAAGGATGTATGTAAGTCATCGTCCGGCATTCGCCTTCACCTTCCAATAATATCCGGCGAGGACACGGACCAGGTTCGGGCATTTCCCACAGCACAATGCGACATGCGACCGCCGACCGACCATTCCGCAGACAAATTCGTGCACACGACTCTACACACAAGTGCATTCCTCAATCCTCCTGGATCCTATAAACCTGTGCTTTCTTAAAAGGTGTTGCGCGAAAGCTTCGAAAGGTCAAGCGTTTGAACATTTAAAAAAATACAGTATTACAGGTTAGATGACTCAGAAAATTAATTTTTTAATGGTGCCTGACTTTTGATTGAGTCACTAAATACGGGGATATAATTTTGATGGTTGAACTAGTTGAACATATTCACCAATCAAACAATTCAAATTGAGAGATCTCTGTCTTCAAATATGTTTAAAATCGCGCTTAACCTCAATGTAACACAATTTGGGAGGCGGAAATGGGTACCGCCGCCCCGGGAACCTTTATTGGATAACCAACACCTCTGCCATAGGTCACCCTAAGTGGTTCGCTACGTTTGGTGATTTAGCAGGGGTGCCCGGGTTCATGGGGTGAGGTTTGTCTAGGTCTTGGAGGCGGATGACCAAGACTTACTGAACCCCAGATTCCTACCCACCCCTTAAACCCTTTTCCTTCCCAGAACTCTCCTCTCCTTCCTTTCCTTAAAAAAACCCTCTACACAGCATCCCCAAAGATGACAAAGGTTCTGAGGGAAATTATTTTCCTCAGGGCCTCCTGTGTGGAGCTTATGTAAAAAAAAATGTATGCGACCAAAACCAGGGTGATACAGCATCTTTAAAAGGATTACAGAAATCTTCTTGGCTTGAGAAACACATTTCTCGAACGAACCAGCTGATTGAAAACACGTTGTCTGTTTAAATTGTTGTCTATTCATCACCCCAGTTGAACAAAAGTCTGACTGACATTTTTTTCAAAAATAATCCTTAAATGCAAAACCATTTCTTTTGCCCTTTTCCAAAACCAAAATAATTTTCAGAGCTATTTGTGTTGTTGATATTTATTTTTTTTTCTTTTTTTTTCAATTTTTTAGAGAAAAATGTGTCCTTACTGGGGTACCCCGTTCTAAGGTCACATTGTACAAGTTTTAGTGTTTGAAATATAAGCAAATACCTATGTTAAAATATTACAAGAGGAAAATTATAAAGTTATATCTAAAATAATCCAAGCATTAATCTTCGTTAGGTTGCAAAATTGTATCTATATTCTTCCTTCCCATATCCATAATCCATATTTAATTCTTCTTACGCTTCTTACGTAGATACTTGTATGACAATGTTCTTATATCAAGTTTTTAAAGCTTCCATTTATGTCTCAAGGTTCTAACATCACCTTTTGCAATTGCCGTTTTGTTTGTATCTGACAGTTGATCGTTTTACTAGCCGCAGTATAGTTGGAAAGGGTTTTAATTTTGACATACCATGTTCTGGAGTGTCAATGTTTGTAAAGACGAATTCTCATAATATATTTAACATTTTTTTGAGGTTCGATCTTGTTTAAAGTATTTTAGTTTAACATATTTTAAAGGAACATATTTAATTAGAACGTGGCTCTATTAATTTTTTTTAAATATGTTAAATCAATTTTTTTACATAAGATTCAACTTCAATCAGAAATCGGTAAGCAGATTACGAGAAATAGTCTTTGCAAACTTTGAAACCTCATATCTCAGAACAAGGTAAAGTGAAGTTAGAACCCTGCCAAACCAAAGTGTCGTATCATTGCTGTGTGTTTCTGCTTCACATGTTCACCAAATTGAGTGAATTTTGAGTTTAAAGATCAAATCATACTGAAACCCTCAAGTATGTCAGTTTGAGAAACATTCTTCTAGAACGAATAAGTTCATTGTAAACATGTTGCTAATGTTACTTCAATGGTGTCTGTGAGTTTCTGGTTGCCTGGTGGATTAAGGTTTTACAAATACGCCCACATCGAACGGCCATTGAGTTTAAAGCCGAAACCACGTTCAAACACCGACGTGATCAGAAAGATTCTTCTAGAACTAACCAGTTAATTGTAAACACGTCGAAAGTCCTACTTTTATGGTGTCTGTGAGTTTCTAGTTCTTGGTGGGTTAAGGTTTTACAAGTATACCCACATTAGAACTAACTTATGCAGACCCAATCTGGACTCACGCCGCGGAGTCCCACTTGAAAAGACTGCAAACATTTCAAAATAAAGACATCAGTATCCCCAATTCCCCATGGGAGCTCGCAAATGGGTAAGGGTTTCCCAACTCCACCGGGACCCTGAAGTCCCTCTCCTTTAAGATTACATCTTAAGTCTCGCAGAAATATTTTATGCGGGTACTGTAGTAGTAGTAATTGCCTCGCCCGGTACGATGAAAACATAAAAACTACTAAACTAAAAAACCTAAACAAATCCTTCGTAAAGTCTAAATGTCCCCGTATTGCAATCATGTTCCCTGGCAAAAAAAAATCTTAACACAATTCAACTCACTTAGGTACTTCTATTTTTCCGACATCCATTTTTTAAACTCACGATGGAAGAGAAAGGGGCCTTTTTGGCTCGGAGCTCTGTAAGCCAGTATATATAGCAAAAGTCAAAAATTACACGCATTAAGCCTCGATAACACACGGCTAGTTTACAAGCTACTATCTGGGAAATTCACTATCTGTTAGTAAACTCGCCCAGTGTCATCGTGTTACTTGCAGCGACTAGCAGATTATTGACAATCTACGAAAAAAAGTTGAAAGGTCGTCAACTTTACTCGCCTACACGCTTGCTCCGCTTGCTCGTGATTGGTTTATTTATGTTTCCAACACGGCTTCCGATAAAAGTCGCTTTCAACGGAAGCAATCTTCCGAACAGGCCCTCCATTGATATGCTTGGTGTAACCCTAAGTGACCAGCTGAGGTATGGGGCTCCATCGAAGCCAGAGTAAAGTTAGCCTCCCAAAAACTGGGCGTACTGTACAGGGCCCGCAGATACTTTTTTAATAGTACACAACTGCTAACCCTGTACAAATCGAAAGTGCGCCCCACGGTTGAATTTGGCAGCCACCTCTGGTCTGGAGCTCCAAAATACCTGAAAAATACCCTCGACTCTGTGCAGAAACGGGCGGTCCGTTTGATAGATTCTCCCATCTTAACAGACGGGTTGCAATCTTTAGAGCACAGGCGTCGGGTGGGAATTTTATTTTTTTTATTTTTTTATTTATTTCATTATTTTCATATTACATTTGGTTATAATAGTGACGTATTGCCCATCTCACTAGGTGTGAAACGCCTGTGTTGAGATGGCAATTTACAGAGTGATTATCTATGATTTTGTTTAAGTAATATTTTGAAAAATATTATGAAAGTGACAGGTTGATATAAAATCTTTTTTTTCTTTAAATATACAATTCAAGTATGTTACATATGTATAGAAGATTACAGTAGCTACATGGTTACATATATATACACACAGTAGGTATAAAGGTAAGTATGTTATTAAATACTCGTGATGGTAATATAACTCGCTATCCTTGTTCTACCGGTATTACAATGGAAGATGCTCCGAGGAACTAGCATCATTGATCCCTTCGGCACCGGTGCATAGTCGGGAAACACGCCAAACGCGTGCCCAACATTTGTACACAGTTGACATTTGTCACATGAGAACTGGTCGTTTCTTCGATTCGTTTTGTGTTCAACAGCTCGGCTGTGGAATGATTTGCCGGCCTCTGTGTTTCCTCCTTCCTACAACATGGGTCTCTTCAAGACCAATGTTCATTCCTTCCTCTCCTCAAAAAGACCCTCCACACAGCATCCCAGATGACATAGGCCCTGAGAGAAATTGTTTTCCTCAGGGCCTCCTGTGTGGAGTTAATGTAAAAAAAAAAAACAGCTGATTTCGACTGTCAAACATGTGAAGAATTAGTTCACGCAGGCGTCATTATTCATGTTACTGGCGCTAGCAGCGGCCTGAGTTTCCTACGCTTCTGAGCGAGTGGACAGTTTTGTGTGTCATCATGACAATCTCACTCGCCGATTTACCCGCTTTTAGATAGTAGCTTGTAACTCGCCGTGTGTCATCGAGGCTTTAGACGCCTTTGAGTTTAAAGCTCACACCACGTTTACACCTTCGTGTTATCAGTATGCGAAATACTCTTCTAGAACAAACCAGTTGATTGTAAACACGTTGAAAGTGCTACTTCAATGGTCTCTGTGAGTTGCTGGTAGTCGGCTCCGTCGCCCTTGAGCTGTGCCCTCACGAGAATGAGAACTTTGCCCAGGCGTTGAACACAAGCCAAATACTACCTCCACACCCTGCAGCCAGCAGCCTGCAGCATTGCGCAAGATAATAGCAACATTATTAATGTAGGCTTCTAAGCCGTTCAAAATCCTCCGTGGGAATTTCAATTGTCTACGCCTGCAGATACTAGGTGATATTTTGATCTATCATGATGCAGAACTGATCTTATATAGATGCTGCGAAGGTTCTGGGTATCTAGCATGGTCGATCGATAAAGGTTTTATTGATAATGTCGATAATATGTCATCAACGAACAAACAACAGTTTCAAATTGGGAGGCGGGTATGGGTACCGATGCCCGTGGAACCATTTGTTGGATAACCAACACACCAGCCATAGGTCACCCCAAGTGGTTCGATATATTTGGTGACATGGTTCATGGGGTTTGTCTAGGTCTTAGGTGAATGCGTTTTTCAAACTACTGCCTGGCGGGCCGGATTGGAAGCGACTGGTTGAGGGAGTCCTAATCTAGGACTCTCCTGCCGGATTCTCTCGACTCATCGCCTTGCACCGCAGTGGGAGGGATAGATTCATACGTTCGTCACTCCTGAACACATTGACCCCCGTCCTTCATACTTTTTTCCTTCCCAGAACTTCCTCTCTTTCCTTTCCCTAAAAACATCCTCCACACAACAACCCCAAAGAAAAAATAGGCTCTAAGGGAATGTTTTTCCTCAGAGCCCCCTGTGTGGAGCTAATGTAATTTTTTTTATTACATAAATTTTACATTGCATTTTATTTTGTACTAGCTGACCCGGCCACGTGTTTCTGTGGCTAATAAAACACAACGTCATCTACTGGATGGTTATCCAATCTTTATAACTACCGCCGTCTTTGAGTTTATCGCGAAGAGACAGACAGATGCCGCGGAGGACTTTAATTTATAAAACGTAGAGATGGTGTGAAAGATTATAATAATGTGCATGAAATGCTTGTGGTAACTAACGTATTTAAGTTAATAAGGATTAATACTGTATCCGTCTAAATAACTTTTCAATTACCGCAATGTACGTGACCATTTTTATAGAAGATAGAATTTTCGAGTTTATCGCGAACAGACAGACAGACAGACGGACGACGCGGGGGACTTAATTAATTTATAGTATGTAGATATTTTTCCGACACTTCTAACAATTATCGTTATGTTTCAACCAATTTATACAAATCCTTGACAAATTACATACCTAAACCTTCCTCACGAAACACTCTATCTATTGGTGAAAAGCGCATGAAAATCCGTTCAGTAGTTTTCGAGTTTATCGCGAACAGACAGACATACAGACGACGCGGGAGACTTTAATTTATAATACGTAGAGATGTAGAGATTCTCTCAACTACCATACTAAGCTCACGCCCGTATCATGGTAGTCGTACGTAAATGTTATGTAATAATTTTAAAACAAGAATAATAAAGTAGAAGTAATATTAAACATGAAACCCATAGTAAAAATTAAAATTAATCTGAATGATAAAAATATACAATAAAAAAAATTATGTAAGTGTTCTAAATTATTTGATGTGAACTGTTGTTTATAGTTTGCGATCTGTAGTCGTGCTTGAAAACGATGAGAAGTATTGACTTTATCGATAGACCGTTCCCAGACACCCAGGGCAGATTGATTTACTACAATTTATATGCAGAATTAATAAAAATAAACAATTTTTGGTGGAACACTTTCCATGCACATGGATAAATTTTAAAGTTGAATGAACATTACTTACAAGAGTTAAAACTTAAAATAAAAACATTTTAATTGCGACACTTTGGTCCTGATGCGGAAGTTATATGTCGAACCATTTCTCGGTATTATACCAAATTAAAAAAAAATGCTAACATATTTTTTCACCAAATCTTTTCAACCAAATCTGTTAACCACTGGAGCGACAGCGCAATTTACAACATTTTCTCTGATTGCTCGAATTTTTTGTGTTTTTTTTTCCGCCCTCATTAAAAAAATCATTCCTCCGAATTTTAATATGGAGACATACAAACTGATTATAGTTCTACATAGCCAAAGAATTCACATATCTTTTGTCGATAATAACACATTTGTACGATTTATAGATAAAATATTATAAAATTGTAAACTTCTACTGAATTACTTACAAATAAGGGAAAATTTGCCAAAATTGGCGGCAAAGCAATCCGAGATATTTTAAATAGTGCCATATTGTGGCAAAAAGCGCTCCAGTGGTTAAGCAATAAAATTTCTCAAACATCTAAAAGGTCTATTTAACTAATCATCGTAAAATTTGCAAAGCTTTTTAACTGGAATTTCTCAGTCAGCGATCATTACTGTCATATCACAATTCCACTTATATCACCAGGTATTTTGTTTTAAAATAATTAATTAAAAAGAATACGATGCTACCCTAACATATTTTATTAACAGTACAATGATCTAAACATAAACACTCGTGCAAGAGAGCACAAGTTTAATGCAGGTATTTAAAATTTATAAATTAACCGTTTTGTAATGTCAGACAGGCACTAAATAATAATGTAGAAGGTATACACATAACAATCGAAGGTTAAGCTATTACAGTCAAATATCACTAATTTATGAATCAATAAGAACGGTTTACAAAAAAAAATCAATTATCGTAACGATTAGTCATTCTTAACATCAGGAATTGAATTTTCAATACATATTTTATGAACATTTTTTGTGAACGAGTCACTTACAAAATATGGTATTCATTCTCAACCTCATTCACAAAACGAATCTTTAAAAGGGACACGTTTGTCGTGGGATCTGGTAATGGCTTGCTCTAGTTATAACATAGAAACATAGTTTTTGAAGTGAAACTTCTTTAGCTCCGTTAGTGATTTGAAATTCTCTAAAATTTATTATTTGACAGGTCGTCTGTTCTAATATAATGCCGTAAATTCGCGCCTCGCCGCGAGTTCCCCTAGCGCAGCGGGTAAGGCGCTTGACAAGTATCAGCGGCCAGAGAGACAGACATCCAACGAACGGAGTTCAGATCCTACGAAATCCAAAAAAAGAAACATTTATATTTTTGTGAAATCAATATCCAATCTTCAAACCACTTTAAAACGAACAGGCAAAAGAAAAGAAAGCGACATCTAGCGACATCTAGCGACATCTTGCGACTTTCTAGTTTCAATTTCTAGTGTGAATCACTGCACACTCCGATTTGTTATTCTATTAGTAGTGTGAAAACGGCATCCGTGGTCTAGGGGTAAGGCTCTTGATTCGCAATCCGAAGGTCGCGGGATCAAATCCCGGCGTGGGCAAATAAATTTTATTTGATTAATTTGTTTATTTCGTCGAAACGTCGCTTGAATTGGCTTTAGCCGTGTTTAGTGACCAGATCTGAATAGCCAGGAACTTCTCCTTCCGACTTCCTTCAGCCGCACAACAATTGGGGATGTCATAGTCTACTCGCTCCAGACGGGAGCAGCTGTGAAGTATTCACACAAAAATAACGTTGTTGCCATTCTACATATCGTCTTTCGACTCCCAAGTCCCAGACAGACCAAATAAATAATTATTTGTCCTGAAAAGAATCTAGAAATTTTTGATGAATTATTTGATCATAAAATTTTTTGATGAATTTGAAATAAGATAATTCGACTATTTCGGGCACACACGCCCGCCCACAACTATTGATAAGTCGCTTCATTGAGCTACTAAATTTTCTAGAAGTTATTACGTTATGTTATCATCAATGATTAGTTGAAAAACTATTTTCTTTTAATAAAGTATGACCACTTTGGAGCTCGAATTCTTCGTCTGTTCGATAATAATGTATGTTTATAAATATTTCGAAACAACACAATAAATAGTATAACAATAATATTTTACATAAAATATAACAGTTATGCATAATAGCTTGTCTTTAAAATTATTCCAAATTAAAGCATATTATAATTTTGTTCCTTTATCTTAAGATTGAAGGGTTTTTTTTTAAATCTTTACATAGTATAAAGCAAAGTCGCTACCGCTGTCTGAACGCTTAGATCTTTTAAATTACGGAACGGATTTTCATGCAATTTTCACCAATAAATAGGGTGATTCATGAGAAAGGTTTAGGTAAAAGATATTGAAATATAAGTAGATGTGCTATCTGCAGTTTTTACTATGTGGGCCTGCGCTTCCGGGTGTCGCCGATATTGTTTACCAATTAACAAATAAACTAAAAGAACAAATAATTAACGAATAAACCAAACGAAGTTAAACTAAATGAACGAATTCTTTCCTTATTCAAAATATATTGTTAACCAATATTAATGCACATTTTCAAAAAAATCAACGAAATGAACAAATTCTTTTTGTATGAAAACTACGCTAATTAGCGCGTAGTCCGGCGACAGTTGCGCGGACACCATAGCATATCTCCTTCTGTATTTGAATATCTTTGGTTTAGGTATAAAATTTGTCAAGTTTTATGTAAATTGGTTGATATATATAACATATAAAAGGAGGGGCTGGCAAGTGGGCGGTGTGGATTTGATATGTATGCAAATTAAGAGATGGAGGTGGTTATAAAGGTTGGGTAATGGCCTTATGTTTCGTTAGCCACAGCAACGTGTGTCTGGGTCTGCTAGTTCATTTATACGATTAACCATTTTCAGGCTAACGGGAAGGAGTAAAAATGAAAGGTGATCTGTTCTCGTATTATCTCTTTTGGCTTATTATTATGCTTATTTTCATGTATTATATTTATCTTTTGAAGGGGCTGTTGTTTCTAATAAAACAAATAAAAATATTGTAAACATAACCGAAAAAATGATAACGCACTGGCAGTCAAAAGTTAAAAAGTCTCGAAGCCGAAACTTTTCTTTGGCGTCTGATTACGTTTCAAGTAGCTAGGTCTTCCTCTTTCCCATCTCTTTCTGCTCCCCATAGCTTCCAGTCTCACAAAATACCCTTTTTGGGGAAGCCATAGCCTCAATGACTTCGATTAGCAGGGAGCAGTTTAGACCCTTGTGCGGTAATCACGTAAAAAATATTTTTCACATAAAACCACGACATTTGGGGGATTCTCAACTTGTGAGGCGGGTATGGGTATTGCCGCCCCAAGAACCATTTATTGGATATCCAACACCTCCGCCATAGGTCACCCCAAGTAGTTATCTACGTTTGGTGACTTAGCAGGGGTGCCCGGGTTCATGGGGGTGATATTTGTCTGGCTCTTGGCGACGGATGTGTTTGCCCACCTAATGCGTGGCAGGCAGGATCAGGAGAGGCTGGTTGAGGGAGACCTTTTGACTCTCCAGGCGGAGTCTCTCGACTCATCAACTTGCACCACGGATGGGTTTATACGTCAGTGATTCCTGGACACATTGAACCCCAGATTCATACCCACCCCTCGTACCTTATTCCTTCACAGAACTTTGCCTCTCCTTTCCATAAAAAGACCCTTCACACAGCGTCCCCAAAGATTACATAGGCCCAGAAGGATTTTTCTTCCTCTGGCCCTCTTGTGAGGAGCAAATATAAAAAAAGCGAGTTTGTTTTAGACCACACAACTGAAGTAAAACTTCTGCTATATCTACGTGATAGTAAGATAGAAAGAAAATGCTCTTGCTCCTACAGTGTGATACAGACAATAGGCCTGTACTGTGTAACGTAACTGGCTATGAGAGAAAGAGAGAAAGAAAACGTGTACTCGCACCTCTCTCTCTTGCCCCTACAGTAACATACGAAAAGTACTTCCTCTCAACTACCGTTCGCCTCGCTTTTCGTAACGCTCTCCTCACGCATTCGTCAGCTTACTCCCTAAGTCAAGCGTGCGCAAAGAAGTTTTAATTAAAAAAAAAAACATTGGGCTCAGAGTCTAGAAACTTACCGTTTGCCAAAGAGGTTGTCTTACGAGTATTGAAATCTTTTAAAAATGGAAAATTTAAAAAAATGGAATTAAAAAAAACTGATTTCTTTACTGAAGACCTTTAACATGTCAGAGGGCACAGACAAAAAATCTTTTTAACAGAAATGAACATCAATAAGTAAGTTGATTTCAGTCAACCTTAACCATGTAGGATGAAAAAAGTAACCGTCTCTAACAACTACTACCTACCATCGTCCATCATAGATTACAAAGACCGATTTCTTTACTTTATGTTACGAGCTTAAAAAAAAGATAAAATGGCGAATTCATTCAAGTCGAAAAAGGGCAGACTGATAGCGAAAAGGGATACGCCATTAGGCATTACAATGCAAAGGTCAAGGAAGGCAATCCGGGTATTGGTGGTTGTTTAGTGATACAGGCATATCGCGTGTCAGAATGTTCAGGTACGAACATAAAATATAGAGATAGGGGAAAGAGGGATACGTGACTCACGGGGCGAAATGAACCCGTATGATTTTTAAGGTGGGTAGTTTTGGGATTACTTTGTAGGTGGGTAGTTTAAGATTCATGTTACATATTATATTTCAAACGATTTTCTTATCATCTTAAAGATTTAGTTATATCAAAAATGTCAATTTTATAAGTTGGGTATGAATTTGAATTTTTTTTACAACAGCTCCTCACAGGAGGTCCCGAGGAAAATATTTTTCCTCAGGGCCTAAGTCGTCTTTAGGGATGTTATGTGGAAGGTCTTGTAAGGGCCCGCTACCTGAATTACTACCGATTTCTTACATATCTCCCTTAAACACGTTAAGTTTTAAAGCTCGTAAAAAATATATGTTATTCTTGAAGGTTCTAGACATTGCCTGCGCCGCAACACAAATTTTATAAAATTCCCTTGATAGAAAAAAATCGCAAAGTATGCTCCAAAAAATTTTTATAAACACGTTTGTTTCAGTTATTTTACAAGTTATATGTATGAAAAAATTCACAGCGTTTTTTTAAATGCTGTTTAAGACAATGCCCGCGAAATTTTTGCTCTATTTTTAACGAGTCGTGTTTTATTAAACATTTTCGCAATTTTCGCATCGATTTTGTCGATGTAAATGTTAGCGCTCTCCTCTAACATTCGTAATTTCGTATCTCTCCACCATCTTATATTTCGTATCTTTTCGAGTCCGGTTGCAGAGCCTTAAAGATTTAGTTATCTCAAAATTCTCATTTTTATAAGTTGGGCATGAATTTGAATTTTTTTTTACAATAGCTCTACACAGGAGGCCTTGAGGAAAATATTTTCCCTCAGGGTCTATGTCATCTTTATGGATGTTATGTGGAAGGTCTTTTAAAGGAAAGGAAGCGGAGGAAGTTCTGTAAAGGATAGGGTACAAAGGGTGGGTATGAATTTGGGGGTCAGTGGGTCCAGGAGTGACGGACGTATTTGGCCTATGTAATTTTCAGGGAAGCTATGTGGAAGGTCTTTTAAAGAAAAGTAAAGGGAGGAAGTTCTGGGAAGGATAAGATATGAAGGGTGGGTAGGAATCTGGGGGTCAGTGGGTCCAGGAGTGACGGACGTATCAATCCATCCCTCCCATTGAAGTACAAGGCGGTATTCCAAAAGATTTATGCTTGAGAGGTCACAAGTCTCAACTGGTCTCTCCCGATCCGACCTGCCTCGCAGCTGGTCGGCAGACACATCCGCCGCCAAGACCCGGGCAACCCCCACCCCATGAACCCAGGCACGCTAAGTCACCAAACATAGCGAAACACTATGGTAGAGCTGTTGTTTATCCAATAAATGGTTCCCGGGGTCGCGGTACCCCTACCAGTCTCCCAAAATTTTTTACACTTCATATACCCATTGGCTTTAAATCTTAAACTTAATCTTAATGCTATTACTATTAAATTTTAAACTTAATTTATTACTAGGGGTTCATGACTGCTCCAGAATTTTCAACCATTGCGTAGAATCACGATTACCGACCACATACATTTTCTAAAAAAAACGTGCTGGCGGCCCGCAGGGATCAATTTTAGGACCCCGCTTTATATTTTATTTGTATCAATAATGAAAAAAACTTTTTTCACATGTTAAAACTTTTTATATGCTGACAACAAAGCTCTTGTTAAATCCGATGAATAATAATTGTCCATCAGACTTTAAGTCTCTGATAAAATGGTCCCATGACGCAAGCCTAATCATAAATACCATAAAAACCAAATTGATGCAAATATAATTTCCACGTGCTTCAGTTACGATTGCGATTGAAATAAATCTCATCACTACGTGTGTTCCTCAAAAATTTAGGCCTGCCAGTGGTATTGAACTGGCAAATGAATACGTTTATTTGGGAGTGACTGTTGATTGCGTTTAAATGGGACATACAAATAAATAAAATTTGTACAAGGCTGAGGGCGATAGTGTGTAGACTAAAAACTAAAGTGTTTTGTTCCTATGAATATTTAAAAAATTATATACTTATTACTCGCAGATTTTTTCAATTGCCAGTGGTTTGCTACGTTTGGGTTCATGGGGTGAGGTTTGTCCGGGTCTTGACGATAGATACGTCTGCCCACCTGCTGCGTGGCGGGTCGGATCTAGAGAGACTGGTTGAGGGAAGCCTTTTGATTTCTCCAGCCGGTCTTTCTCAACCCATCGCCTTGTACCGCAATTGGAGGGATGGATTTATACGTCTGTCACTTCAGGATACTGACCCCCATATTCCTACCGACCCCTTATACCTTTTTTCCTTCGAAGAACTTCCTCTCCTTCCTTTCCTTAAAAAGACCCCCCACACAGCTTCTCCGTAGATGACATAGGCCATAAGGGAAATTATTTTCTTCAGGGCCTCCTTTGTGGAGCTAACGTAAAAAAATAATCAACTTTAGAGGACATTATTGCAAAACTTACTAAAACAATCAGTACAAATTTCTATTGTTAAATGACTAGTTCCAAAAACTACATTTTGACGAGACGAAACATATCATTGTTGTATCGGAATAGTACCTTGCTTTAGATTACCAGGTAATACAAAAAAAATTTGCGAATTACCAAATGGATTCTCAGATACACGTGTATTATGCTGAAAACATGGCTTCTAAGTAGATAAAATATGTATTTTATACAAGCGATGATATCAATCAAAAGTTCTTATTCATTTACATGTAGATTTACTATTATTATGTGTATCAGTAATAATAATCTGTATACTTGTAATTAGTAATAATATTATGTGCATATGATTACATTGTAATTGAACATGAACACCTGTTGACAAACTGCTTAATTGCAGTTTAACGGGGTAGTACTTTGTATAAAAGATAGATAGCACAAAAATAAATACAAAGTACACATAGATAGCATAGAACATATTCAAAACAAATTTATAAAATATCTTACCTTCAAATTCAACAATAACTTTGAATGCACATTTCAAACTTTGCAACAACGGCGAGCAATTGCTGATTTGACATTTATACATAAAATTTTAAATAATAACATTGACTGTACCGAAATTCTTTCCCTAGTTAATTTTCTCGTACCATTAAGACGTACACGCCGTACAGAACTATTCCACACGCTTAATTATAAGACAAATGCAGCATTTAATTCGCCAATCAATCGTGCTCTTCGTATGTTCAATAATATTGGTCTAAATTCTAACATCGACATTTTCTCCGATTCACTACCCAAATTTAAAAAGAGCATCGTGTCAATAATATAAATTGTTCAATGCGCATACATGCATACATATATACACACATACCCAAACACACTCACATACACACCTTTCCATTACATACATCACCAGATAATTACTTAATACGCATACCATAAATAAGACGCTACAATGAATCAGATAATAGGTAACCACCATGAAACACACTTATAAATTGTAATTTTTTTTAACCTAAATATCAAAGGCACTGTTTGTTTCTATTAATAAATAAAATAAAATAAAATAAAATAGCAAAATAAATAACAATATAAATAAATTTCCAAATTTTAAGTTAGTAACTTCATTTTCCAAAACGACCCGTTTTTCAAAGTAGCACCGGTTTAATTCGGACAGTAAATATTTTTTTACGATGCCACTACAGGATTTAAAAAATAATTTTTACACCTATCACACGTATCTACCAGAATACCTTGAATGTTGTGCACATTCCTTCACCATTCACACAAAAAAAAAAAAAACTGTTAACCGTGGTTGCCGTTAAATTGCGTTCACATAGAAACAACACGAATAGGAAAAGGTATCGGAAAAACGTAAATGGGGGTAATTTGATCTCACGCCTGTTCCCTTATCCCAGCGGATCTAATATTGGAAACAAGGCATGTCTTGTTGCGAACCTTGTTTGGGAACAAACGGGAGAGATATGGATCACTAGCTTCGTGACTGAAATGTGCGTAGTTTTGGAATGCTAGGATCATGGATAGGAGTGGGAAACCATTTCATTGGGTTATTTTAGTTGGGCTGTTTTACGCTCATTCACGTGTAACTAGAGATGTAACGATATATTGGAAAACCGATAAATATCGATATATCGACCCCTAAAAATATCGATATATCAATATCGAAAAACCCGCCGAAATTAAAATACCCACAAAATCGGGTAAAAAAAGGTAAGAAAAAACTGGCGGTGACGTCGAGCTTACGTTATATCTTTATGCTACCTATAAATACTCTAAAAGTAAACATTGTTGAAACATGGCAATCGATGCAAGGTGTATATCCCAGTCTTTTTAAAGTGGCAATAAGTCATCTACCAATTGTGGCAACAAGTGTTCCTTCTGAACGTCTTTTTTCAAAGGCAGGAGTCACTATAATGCAAAGCAGAAACCGGCTTCAAGGAACTAGACTGTCAAGGTTACTATTTTTAAGTTCGATAGCTGATACAAAACACTGGAATTATTTATTTTTAAATAAATTTATGAAAAAAAAACACTTTTTATATACATATCCAAGTTTTGTGATAATTCAAATAGGTAAGAATAAAAAAATATATACATAATCGATAAACGTTTGATATAACTACAACTAAATTGGATTTCAATAAGCTTTAAAAAAAATAAATATCGGTTTATCAGCCTACTAGACCTACTAGACCGATATATCGATATACGAATATCGACTTATTTCGATATGTATATCGATATTTTTAAAACCTTGCATTCCTACGTGTAACATTGTCGTCAAATGGACAACCAGTGCTATTTTTTACATTTGGAAGGTCCCTTTTACGTGTCGATTCTTGAACCGTTTCAGTTTTCTATCAAATTGTGATCAGCGGAAAGCATAGCAACATGACGGTTGTGCTTTTCTGCACACCATAATTTCTTCAAAAGCTAAAACGCTATCGTTTTTTTTAAAACATAACACTACTTTCAATAATTGTTCAATTGTGATTACTACCTAGTAATCGTACCTACCTACGCTAGTAGATAATATACATTGCTGTGGAGTGTTAGGTGAGTTTGTGAATGAACAAAAAAATAAGGTTAAAGTTGTTTTTGGTTATTATTTTTCATGAACAGAAAAAAGTATGCTTGAGTGTTCAAGTGTACATATTAATATTATGCGACTGCTATTGCGTTTTGCTACAAATTATGTATTTTGGAGAAGGAAATAAATTGGCAGCCAAGGTACAGAGCCAAATGGCACCTGAACAGGCGGATATTGGCGTCTTTTATAAAAATAAATTCTCCAACAGTTTTGCCATTTTGAAAACTGAGTAATAATACCCTCTGTACCAGAGTGATATACACCTTATTTTTGATTTTTTCACAAAATTCTTACGCTTCACGAGAGGCGCTAAGGCTCTCTCTGTTGCCGCCACGCCGCCTCCTGTTCGATTGCCTCCTCTATAATATGCATTTGACATTTGACTTGAAAAATTATAACGGCACGTTAACTGATTAGCAACACACTAATTATGTCAACGTTAGATCGAGCCTGACTACTTAAGAAAAATAAAAACTTGAGTCGTATTTTAAAGAAATCTGTTAAAAAAAAAACAAACTCGTGTGGCTACCGCGTAACTCAGACCAATGGATAAATTATCACTACGAATGATACAAATAACAACTGACACTGAAAACATTTTTGCATAATTTTCCTATTATTAGCACTTAAATAATGTTAAATAACTTTAACGCTAGCATATCAATAAAATACAGTTGATTTATTTTACCCTGCTTAGTATGCAAATAAATTAACAATAAAAGCTCAATAGCGACACATTATAATTTGTCTAACTCCATATTAATGTTATTGATAGTGATATACAACGAATGAAAACGAACAAAAACCGACCAATAAAGTAATACAAAGAAAAGTAAAAAAAAAAATCGAACGCAAAAAAGTAATAGTCCAGACAAATGTATTGGCCAGATTTCTCGAGAAATTAGTACCTACGGCATCTGTTAAATTAGGCATAGGCGGCATGATAAAAGGGGACACGAAAGTTCGAGGTCACTATTTTTGGTCATTGTATCCAGGGGGGAGATTTCAAAAATCATCATAATATTTTTTCTGGCGTTGACGCCAAATATAACGCGTTAATATATTTTCAAACCTGCATGAAGTCAAAATTAATCGATTCATGTTCGATGATTCACATTAAACGAGTAAATGAACAAAATTTTTCTTTCTTCTGTGTTTTACCCGAATATATGGAAAAAGTTGATAATGTGAACATTGTTTACGAAATATGTAGATTGCGTATAAAATAAAGTGATGTTAACAAAGTTAACTGTCTTTTAATAAAATAAATAATGGCATCACAAAGTGAAAACCTTTCAGAAGAAGTTTTTTTCGAAAAATTAAAAAAAAAATACTACTCATAATATATTGTTATCAAAATTTATATCAAAATGTTAAAACAAATATCAAACAAAGACTATAAAAGGAATGAAGAGGAAGGATACATTTAGAGTACAAAATTATAATTATAATGTAAAAGCCGCACAAGATTTTCAACTGCTCCCAACCGCCTGGAGACACTGAAGCTATGGCATCCTCAATTGTGGGATGTTGTGATGATGAAGGTTAGTGGGGTTGGGAGAGAGGAGTGGAACAGGAAGGTGGGGAAGTACTGGCTAATCAGATCTTGTCACAAAACTCGGCTAAAGCCATTTCAAGCAACGTTTCAATTCCGAATGGTGGTCTTACACCAGGGCGATACTGAGTATCTTCAAAACCTGGAACGTGCCGCAACCATACCTAATATTAGTTTTAATGATTTAATTGTGAAATAACACAATTAAACCGTATAAAATTACGTACGCACGCCGGGATTTGAACCCGCTACTCCCGGATTTCTAGTTAAGAGCTTTACCCCTTAACTACGTACTATAATTGTAAATAAATAGAAGTGCTAGAAAGTTATTATTATGGCTATATATTTTTCTGCCAAAATAGAGACATTTAGGGGTCCATCCTTTTTACCTACCACCCTTCGGGGAAATGGTGTAATGGTTACTTTATATTTTGTAGATATTTGTCAAAGGAAAACTGATTCTTACAAATTGTTTATTCCGATTTCAATCCAAAAGGAAATTCAAGTCATTGAATTGTTGTTATTGTACGTTTGGAATCAATTGAATGTAAATCATTGCCACAAAACCAAAAAGGAACGTTTGTGTCAAAAGCAGCATCTGTCATATTATTTAAAGCTGCCAAATAAGCGCGATTAAGTGTTGTATAAAAGAGAGATTGCTGGATTTGTGCGCATTTTAAACTGGCAGCGATTTCGAAAACAATGTATTAGCATCTCAATTGCAAAGCTGGAGGTAGTGATATCATCTTCAGCTGCATACGTTCAGTGCTTTGGATGGAAGAAGTTTATATGTCGGAGGAAGGTGGTTCTCACGACATCCATCGCATACTGACGGTGAAAAATCTAAGGAGAATCAGTTTGAAACATTGATCATAGAGAAACTGGTAGTTCACCAGGCTACTAGAATAATAGAACCTTATTCTTAGTATCAAGCAGAAAAAACAGAAAATCATACATTGGACATAATGGATATTCTGTGACAGTCGTAAGAGTATTTGGACGCTGAAGTCACAGGTTACAAAAACCGATGAGTGCTACCAATTTATAACACTCCCTTGTCCTTTCACTTTATTTCCTAAATAGGGATAGTTGCCATAGCTATGGCTTCCAGCTGTGAAATTCTTGAGTGGTGTCAGGGATTAAACATAGAAGTTATCACACTTCATTTCAGGTGTTTTTTTTAGATTCAAGTAAATAAAAATGAGTACAAACGCACTAAAGTATTGAATTAATGAAGTACTCTTTTTTGAAAGTATCTACTATTATCCAATAAAACTAATAAACTACTTTGGAAGATTCATATCGTTTTTGAAAAAAAAAAACATTGACTCTGTGCTGAAATGGGCGATCCGTTTGATCGATTCCCATTTCTTAACAAGTGGATTGTAATCTTAAGAGCACAGCGGTTAAATAGGAATGATGTCCTTGTTCTACCCGTATTACAATGGAGGATGCTCCAAGTAACTAGTTTCATTGATCCCTTTGGCACCGGTGTATAGTCGGGAAACACTCCAAAAGTGCGCCCAACAGATGTACAGGGTTGACATTTGTCACATCAGGACGGGTCGCTTCTGCGAGTCTTTCTTGTGTTCAACAGCTCGGCTGTGGAATGATTTGCTGGCCTCCGTGTGTTCTTCTTCCTACAACATGAGTTTCTTCAAAACACATGTTCACTCCTTCCTTCTCTCACAAAGACCCCCACACAGCATCCCCAAAGATGACATAGGCCGTGGGGGAAATGGTTTTCCTCAGGGCGTATTTTTTAAACGTATTTAACCACTCGGACCTATTAGCTTATTTTCACGATAATATACTAGATATTACCAGATATATGTACCGTACGTAAGACAGGCGTACCTGACTTATTAAACATATAAAAACATTTTTTCGTTATTGGCTTTTGGGGTGTTATACCGTGTTGCGCTACCTCCTTCTTTAGCCAACGTTTCGGACAGCGTTACAATGTCCATCATCAGGGCAGATGTGTAATTGTTAGTGGTGAAATTTGTGCTTACATACTTGGAAGCGATAGCGTTGGCTAAAGAAGGAGGTAGTGTAACACGGCATAACACCCCAAAAACAAATAACGAAAATACTTTTGGCCGTGAAAATCTAAAAACTTATCGTATAAAACGGGTTTAAAAAATATTAAAAGTAAATTTGTTTACGATTTTTGCACGCATTTTTGAGAAACCGAATACCTAATTATTTATAACTACATTAAAAAAATTAATTAAAAATGGTCGACCGCAATTAATACATCAACAAATAGCAGTTATTTAACTTAACAATTCCAGGCAATATTTTAGTTCCATATTCATACTCTTCGGCTCCATAATCCATCGTGCAAACTGCGCCCACTCGAACATTACCGGCGGGTCAACGGTTCAACACTACATATACCCTCTACTATGTACTATCAAACCATTTCCAGTGCGCCACCACAATGTACACGAAGAACTAACACTGTTTGGCAGACAGTAGACTCTACACTACAAGGCTGAGGTCGAACGAATTACGATGTTTGCGTTAATTACTTCTATGTATACAAAAAAGTGAACACATTTCAAAACGATTTTAATGAATTTTAAATTAAGTATCTTAATAAATAAACCATTAATAATAAATGATTTATTTTCCTTTCCGGTTTTATTTCACAAAAATTAATAAATTAATGGATTATGGGACGAAAAACATACGATTAAAAGTTATCAAATACACTTTAAACTATGGTTTGGTCTTCACAGAGTTTAATCTATCCACGTTAAATATATACAGCCTTCTAATAAAAAAAACTTCCCAACCGTTAAACGCTGTTTTAGTTACACGCTGAATAAAGAATACAATTTCTATTTTGAATGATTTCTAGTAAAAAAATTCTTTAACTGTGCTGCGAAAGAAATTGCAACATTGCATTTTGACACACCATCGCATGCGCCATGCGCGTGTTTCCCGGCAAATGACAGCTTTATTAAATGCAAGTAGAAAAAAGCCACAGAAAGTTTTCAGAACCAGAGCTTTACATAAATAGATCGATTACATGGTCCAAAATAAATTACCCTCGTTAGACCATTGGTTTGATCCAGAATAGTTTGTAATAGTCCTACACAATATTTCTAAAATAAAAAAAACTCCCTTTTTTAATATATTTACGACTTTATATCCGGGTTAAATCTTCCCCACAGGAAAAACTAAACCCTTCCACACACTTTTCAATCCACGCTATGCAAGTGTACTATATTAGTATAATAAATACTAAATAATACATGAACAACATGTCAACCTACCAGAGACCAAAGGGGAAAATAATTCACCGACTCCAGATATTTTCATAACAAGAGGGCTCGGCTCAGGCCGATAAATCCTACTGATCCCTCAATATAAATATTTAAAAAATCTTTCGTAATCCCACATGCATTTAAAATGAATGATTTTTGCATTTTTATATAAAAATTCTTTTACAAATCTAATAAGCCTAAATTTTGAATGAGAGAGCTAGGTATAATGCCAGTAGCCGAATAACACATGGTAATATTTTTATAGTCTGAGAATGCTAAATTCTTTTACTCTCATTACCTAAATCTGTATATTTTCTTATTTTTTCAGAAACAAATTTTTGAATATTACAGGAATTTGGAATGGCGACATCAATGATATAAGTTATTTTTTTTAAATTTTGTCATCTAAAACTATATTGGGTTTATTATGACTAATTGTTTTATCTGTTAGTATAGTTTTATCATAATATATTTTATAAAATTCATTTTATAAAAATGAATATGGACCTAAAGTTTAAGTTTAGACTTACGGATTTCAATACTTCGTTTGTGTGAAAGAACTATGAAACCAATACATGATTTTGCCAATGTATTGTTAGTTGTAAGAAAATTGTACCATAATTGGACTAACCTGTCTGTCATACAAAATAAGCTGGATGGACAGGGTCACAAATGAAGATGTTATGGTTCGGATGAATAAAGAAAAGGAAGTAATTAAAACCATAAAAATCCGAAAACTTCAATATCTTGGACACGTGATGAGACATCCAGAGAAATATGAGATCCTGCATCTCATAATGCAGGGAAAGATTGCCGGAAGACGGGGCCCTGGAAGAAGGAGAACCTCATGGCTGAAAAACCTGAGACAGTGGTTTGGCCAGTCTACCGTGGAGCTGTTCCGGGCCGCAGTAAACAAAGTCCGCATAGCCAACATGATAGCCAACGTCCGTTGAACGGACAAGGCACAACAAGAAGAAGAGTCTGTCATACAAAAAAAAAAAATTGCGGCAGTCAATCAAGTTATGTTTAATTACCAAACTTTGGTGAATTATTTTTAAAACCTGATTGTACCTAAATGTATACTAGGATGGCGCGAATACAGAACATCCCGATATAATATGTTCTATAGTTTCTGGAAAAAAGAAGTGTTATTAGTAACAAGT
Organism: Limnephilus marmoratus; assembly: GCA_917880885.1. NCBI lineage: Eukaryota > Metazoa > Arthropoda > Insecta > Trichoptera > Limnephilidae > Limnephilus > Limnephilus marmoratus. The sequence goes on along the minus strand of OU862910.1, from coordinate 16,468,975 downwards.
GGTTTTTATTATTATTTAATGACTCATGAATATTATCAAACAGTTCAGTATTTTCTCCCCTTCGCACATGAACAGTAAAAGGTTTTGAAGATCTTTAAAAATTATATTGATCAAATAAAAGGAATTAAAACCCTTGTCATTCGGGCAAGATATGAAAAAATAGCAAACTTTAACTAAAAATTATATCGTAAACAAATACGAATAAATTTATGCATGATTAAAATAGAACAGTTTTTTAATTGAGTACGCTGTTAATGGTAGTCAAATGTTTAAATGAATAAATTCTTTCCCAACTCGCGGCATACAAAACGGATAAATATTTAGTTGCATGGTTGATGTTTTTTAAAAGCCTTCGGAGTAGCATCAATTAGTTTAAAATTAACTGCCGTTTGAAAAAGGTTATTCTGCAACGCATTAAGGGGACAGTCTATCCACACAAATTCTGTTTCCTAACGACAGCACCAAATTGGATTTTTTTTTTGAGTTTTTTTTATGTATTTATTTTTTAAAAGAAAGACAAACATTCCCGGGTTACGAATAACCCAACATTGTTTGAAAATCTCCTACTACCACCACAGAGAGCCGAGCATATTGCTCGTGTTGTGATGGAGGACTTGGCCAGCCGAGGAATCGAACACGCGACGCCCAGGTGGGATCCAAGCGCTATGCCCACTCAACCACTGACCGGTCGATTATTATTGTCAGGGCAAGGTTTGTATAAAACTACTGGTGAGCTCTGGCATTATGAAATTTGTATAAAAAATGCATAAGGTGGCATGCGAGCTGTTTGAAAACTGAATGTACCGGGACTGAATGTATAAAGTGCGAGAGGGGATGGGGAGGGGGAGAGGGCATCTCGAGTAAGGGGTCGCGGGAGTGGGGAGGGGAACTCCGGAGGGGGGTTCGCGGGACGGAGGAAGGGGGGGAGTGTAGTGGGGAGAGGGAAGATGGAGGAGGCGAATGGGACGTGGGAGAGGAAAGTGAGGCGGAAGGGGAACGGGAAGATTAGGAAAGGAGACGCAGGGAGAAACAATTTCTTTATTAAATGGCATGTAACCCACGCCGAGTACCAGCTAGTTGGTCATAAAAATGATATTCAACATAATAAGTACTACGCATATTTGTAAGACGTTAAAAATGAAAAATGTTTTATTCGCTCACTTTACTATTTGGTCTCGATACTTCTGTCACAATTTTTATTCTAGTTACTTGTAAATAAAATAGTTTTTTAAATATATATATTTTTTGTATATTTCCGATGTAAATAACTGTATTTGAAGATGGTTCTCTGAATCAGCCTTCACTATGTTGTAAGTATGTGAAAAAGACCGTCTGTCACTAATAGTCCTGTCATTACAACATTGCTATGAATAAGTTTAATACAATATGCATATTCATATTTTCATCAAGATATTTCGTTGACAAGGCGAATTTTTCAACAAAAAAACAACTGACATGACCGATAAGAATTTCGGATGCTGGGAATGAAATACAAACATTAATGTAAAAAACTACGGAAACTCCTGAACATCTCATAAAAATGGTTCACCGCAAAACAGAACGCTGAAGAAAAGTGAACATCAAAAAACCTAACCTTTTTATTTTACATCTCCACCCAGGAGGCCTTTTGGAAAACAATGTTCCTCAGGGCCAGTGTCATATTTGGGGATACTGTGTAAAAGATATTTTTATGGAAAGAAAGGAGTAAACCTGGATCTTGAAGAGACCCATCTTGTAAAAGGGAGGGAACACAGAGGTCAGCAAATCGTTCCGCATCCGAGCTGAGAAACGACCCGTTCTCGTGTCAACCGAGTACAAATTTTGGGCGCGCGTTTGGCGTATTTCCTGACTGTACATCGGTACCGAAGGAATTAACGACGCTATCTCGAAGGACAGAAACAAGGACGGCATTCCCACCTGACGCACGCCTGGGCTCTAAAACATGCAAATCGATTGTGAAGATAGGAGCATCTATCAAACGGAACGCCCGTTTTACAGGACCTTTAGGGCTCCAGACCAGAGGTGGCTGCCAATTTAGTTCTGATTAATTCGGTAATGTATCTACGTAGATATTGAGAAATAATTCTGCAGTCAATCAAAAATCTACCAATGAATAGATAATCCCTAAAAGTATGAACTGTATAAATTTTAAAGAAACTGATGTCGCAAATTTATCTAAGACCTTTTAGCACATACGAGTAGTAAATCCCAGAGAATCCAATAAAATTGATTATCTGTTTAAGAAATTCGATATTTGAAAATGGATTGTCAATTTCTTCAGAAGTAGGGAAAATTGAGCTAACTTTGGGAACACGAACACGCCAACATTACATCTTAATCGATTGTATCTTCAGTGGCTGTTGCTATCCAATATATCGGTGGAGTATGGTTTTACACTAGACTGCGTATACAACTGCGAACCGAGACGAGAATCGAGTCACGAAAACTGCGAAGAAAACGCTGGCGGTTCCACGTTCCTTTCCCATATTTCGTAGTTCATGTGCAAATGTTTTGATAATTGTTTTATTTACTCTATTGAAAGATTTCAACAAAAAGTAAAACTGCACTTCTTTACGAATTAATGGGGTAAAATTTTAGAGATACATTAAGATGTACCTATTGAGAATACTCATCACAATGAAAATCTTTGAACGATAAGCTTCTTCTAATTAAACTTGAACACGTGGGTATAAGAGGTTTAGCATTAAAATGGTTTGAATCGTACCTAATAAATCGTAAACAAAAAGTTCAAATTTTAAACATTGACGAAAAAATGATGCAGTACATAGTAGAATCCAAATGGAGAACAATCAACAAGGGTGTACCTCAAAGAAGCATTCTTGGACTCCTCCTGTTCCTTATATACATAAACGAACTTCCAATTATTGCTGGCACAGAATGTTCAATGTTTGCTGATTTGTTGTTTGAATGTAATGGAGACGTTGACGAATTTAATAAACATATTAACGAGACTTGTCAATCAATAGCAAATTGGCTGTTATCACAAAATCTGTCACTCAACACTAACAAAACTCAAGTTTTACAATTTTGTCCAGTGCGAGCTACACCTATAAACATAAATGTAAACTTCAATAATAATATTATCGAACCTTCCCAAACTTGTTCACTGCTGGGAATACAACTAGATACAAATATAAACTGGAAAGAACATGCATCCAAAATAGTAGCCAAAATCAGTAGCTTTTCTTTTGTTCTAGGTACACTGAGAAATATATTAAACATCGAATCGGTAATGGCCGCATACTATGGTTATGTATATTCAATAATAAAATACGGAATTATCTTTTGGGGAAACTCAGTAAACGCCAAAGATGTTTTTATCATCCAAAAAGGATGTATAAGAAAAATGACAAACTCTGCTAATCGGGATTCATGTAGACCTGTATTTAAAAAATTGAAAATTCTTACAGTCACCGACATGTATATAATGGATGTTAGTGCGATTATCTCCAGAAAAGTTTCCACAAAAAAACTCTACACATAAACCCGCTACAAGGTTTACAGAAAATTTATTAATACCAAAAGCAAACAAAACAAATTTCCAAAAAGGACCCTTTTACATGGCCATTTAAGTATACAACAACCTTCCACATGATATTAAACAAATACAAGATACACTCAGATTTAAGTCTTCACTAAAAACATTCCTTCTGAACAGGTCTCATTACACATTAAGTGAATACCTCACGTAGGCACAACTGTTTTTATATTTATGTTTATATAATAAATTAAATAAATTTACTTTGTATTACACCACTTTTATATTTATATTTCATTTGTGTTCATATCTGTATAACATGTTAGGTTAACTGGAAGAAATAGGATATAGGTACATCTAAGTTATACCTTTTGTTCTAAATGAAAATTTTGTACAATAAATGATTTTCATTTTGGGATTTTCGCAAAATTTTAATTAATGCATAGAGCATGGAATGCAAACAGAGTGCGGTAATTATAATAAATGCATAAAAATCTTGTTATTCCTGTAATTTTAAATTGATTATTCTATTTATTGTAAATTTATTAATCAATATTCACCACAAACAGGTGAGTAGGAAGAGCAACTTTTATAGAAATAATATAATGATTCATCAAACAAGATCGCAAGACATAGCAAAGCTCTAAAACGTGCCAATAAATTACATACAACAGGTGTAGAGTGTAAAATACTCTCAGGATTGCCCTGGTGAAAGACCACTAGTGCTTGACATGACTTTAGCCATATTTGGGGACCATATATGAACACCCATCTTAATCTTTACATATTATAAATTAAAGTCCCCCGCGTCGTCCGTCTGTCTGTCTGTTCGCGATAAACTCGAAAACTACTGAACGGATTTTCATGCGGTTTTCACCAATAGATAGTGTGTTTCGGGAGGAAGGTTTAGGTATGTAATTTGTCAAGGATTTGTGTAAATTAATTGAAACATAACGATAATTGTTAGAAGTGTCGGAAAAGTCAAGCCGCCTAGTGGCTTTCACCGAAAAAGCTGCCTAATCCTTTTGGGATATAACAAAACAACGCATGGTGGGATATTCCTCTTTTATAGATCTACAAAAAAGTCCACGAAGGCATATATCTATCTTTTATGGATAGCTTACTATACCCATTCTACGACGTTGTGTTTTATTAGCCACAGCAACGCGTGGCCGGGTCAGCTAGTAATATATAATTGTGAATGACATAGTCTTACTAGCGCCAGACGGCGCGGTGAGCATTTGTCACTCTTTTGTTATATTCACAACAAAAAGGTATACTTATAAAAAAAACTTATGAGGGTCTTGAATCCTGGTGTGCGCAAGTATTATTTTTTTCCCATAAGTATTACTAACACCTGTACAAAGTAAGCACTTACATACTGCTCGCTAACAACGTACGCAGGGACAATCGAGGTCTAGTTTCGATAAATTTTAAATGTAGAGCCGTTCTATAAAAAAATTAGAGTCCTTGAGAGAGCCCTGAAGGAGTAATCGTATGTTACTTATACCAGGGCGGGTATGTGGTGGATAACCTCCAATGTGCGCAAGTAAATTTTATTTGATTAATTTGTGTTGTTTCATATTTTATTAATTAAAAATAATGTGTGGTATGTTTGCGGCACTTTCCGGAATAGAAGATACTTTCAATATCGCCTTGTAAGACCACGATTCATAATTGAAACTTTGAGCGTGAGTGCTGACCAGATCTGAATAGTTAAGTACTTCCTCACCTCACTCTTCCCCGCCCTCTTCCCCCCCCTTCCCTACCACCTTCAGCCTTACAACACAACACCATATAAAATAAAATAAAATATATATTGCTAAAACTATTCAAAAACTTTATTCAAAGTTTCCAAACGTGAATTTATTATTGCCAGAGTAGGTGGAGAGAGAGAAGAGAATTTATGTAGGTTTATTTATATAGGCATACTTTTACCGTTACTTACTCATCGATATAATACAATGAACTACATATTAACTATTATACTCTATACAAAAAAATTAAATGTAGATCATCGATGCGTGCTGTCGATTTACGGCCATTACATCGGCGAATTATTTATCATTAATGTCAATATCCATCGACAATCGACATTACGTTGATTGTCAGAGAGACAGGAGACGACCGAACAGTGAACAGTGAACATTCACTGCGAAATAATATTCCCATTATTGGTATCAATTCATTCTTATGTAGGTATCTGTGCCAGAGAAACTAGGCTATGTTTGGCTTTACATTGTACAGTAGTGGTATTACTGGAGAAGTAAACCAAAGTAACTAGTGTGGGACTACTAGTACTTTGAAGTTGGCAAAAAGGAAGTTCACTGTAGACGTTGATGTTAATCAAATTTGACTAGAAAATACTTAAAATATTTACTAGTACAACGAGCAGAACCGATATATATATATATTATAAGCAATAATTGTCAGCCTGAAACACTCATTTACATTGAAAAATCTTCCGACAAAAGATACTTGCCGCCAACGGGACTTGAACCCGTGTCCGTCTGATTGCCGGTCGGATGCTCTGACCACTGAGCTATGGCGGCTTATCTAATACCCGCCAAATAATTCAATATATACTTTCACCAAAAAATGTAGACATAATTTGTCTCGACGCCACCTAGCGAAAGATTTAGTACTAACAATACCTCCCTCACAAAAATAAAGTTGGTTGTTTTCAGGTGGAAAAATGTAATAATCAGTACAGCAGTATATATTGAATTATTTGGCGGGTATTAGATAAGCCGCCATAGCTCAGTGGTCAGAGCATCCGACCGGCAATCAGAAGGACACGGGTTCAAGTCCCGTTGGCGGCAAGTATCTTTTCTCGGAAGATTTTTCAATGTAAATGAGTGTTTCAGGCTGACAATTATTGCTTATAATAATTGTTACCCTTTGTGCTATGCATAAAAATCTTGTCTTAAACGTTAGTTTATAAATTAAAAATAATAATTGATATATGTATATACATATATCAAATGAAAAAATAGGTTTTTGAAATCCATTTAAGCGATTAAGGTATCCAATATTTGTAAACCATTGTGATCTGATCCATCATATGGAACTATGAAAGTCAAGTTACATCTCGTGATTTGATATTTTTAGATGACAGGTTTATATTTTTAAAACGTGCACGTGAATCTAAAAGCTATCTGCGAGTTATTTCCGAGCTCGATCCCGCGCAAAACTGGGCCACGTTTTGCGGTTAGCATTTGTAATTTCTTTGAATTGCTGTTGTTGATCTATTTTGAAAAATGTCACGTGAATTGCAAAACGAAAGAGCCATTAAATTCTTACTCAATGACCCTTTTGTTAGATTAATACATTTAAAAAAGTTAATCCTAACTGAATAAACGCCGTTTCTCACAGGGGTAAGCAGAAAGGATGGATGTTTCGTCATACTCCTTGCTTCATTCAAATTCTCACATCATCTCATACCGTACGTTCATATAGACTACTTTTTTTAATGAAGAGCATAGTTTTGGAAGCAGTCATATCACTCTATCTGTTCGGTATAAATTCAAACATCTTGTTGTTCGTCTATACTAGGTAGTTCACTTAAAACTCAATCTTTCAACAAAATTACATTAAAAAAGGACTTGTTGAATACAATTTATGAAATCTATTAAACACAAACTTTTTCACACTATGACGTGTTCAAATTCGGTTTAAAAATAATTACTATTTATGTTTGCTATTAAGATTATCTGTAGATAACATGTATACAACTCAATTAATTTCGATAACCTAATATTCAAACACCTTATCAAGTTTTTTAAAAGTCAGTTTTATCAGATCGTAAAACACCGGAAGCAAGTTACAATAAAAGCATGTTAAGAAAACACTAAGATCATATTTAATCGTGGAAAGGATAAGAGTTTTTAAAACAACATGTTTAAGGAAGTTCAAATTTTGGGGAAGTTAAAATACACCCATGGACCAAATTTATATTTTAATGAAGTTGTTAAATGCACACTCTTTTTCTGCTTTGTCATGATCGGCGGCCTCGGTGGTTTAGTGGTAAGGCTCTCGACTTGCAATACGAAGGTTGCGAGTTCAAAACTTGGCGCACGCAAATATATTTTATTGATTTTTTTTTATTTGAGAATTTATTCATTTGCATGTTCTAGAGTGGGAGATACTTTTAGCATCGTCTTGGTGTAAGGGAACGTACCCATACTACGTGACCCGTTCAGGGGGGGAGGGTCTTCAAAATACCACACTTGGTACAAGTGAGCGTCGGGGGATTTAGGTTTTTAGTCACCGGGGGAGGGGGGGGGGGGGGTTAAAATTGCAAAAAGTTGGTCACGTTGTATGGGTACGTTCCCTAAGGCCACCATTCAGAATTGAAACGTTTCTTAAAATGACTTTAGCCATGTTTGGTGACCAGATCCGAATAGCCAAATGAGTCCCCACCTTCTTCTTCCCCTCCCCGTCAACTTCAGCCTCAATACAGACCTCAATTGTGGATACCATAGTCTCACTGACTCCAGATGGGAGCAGTGAGATTTTATTTGATTAATTTGCGTTATTTCACAATTTATTCGTTTAAAATAATATTTAATATATTTCTGGTACGTCCAGAGTGGAAGATACTCTTAACATCGCCCTGGTGAAAGACCACAATTCAAAATTGAAACGTTACTTGAAATGGCTTTAGCCGTGTTTGGTTACCTGATTCGTTACCTTAGATCTGAATAACCAAATGTTTCCCCACCTTCCTCTTCCCTCACCATTACCTTCAGCCCCGCAAAATACAAATTGCGGATGCCATAGTCTCACTAGCTCCAGACGAGAGCAGTCAGGACTCTAGAGCGTTATTCACATAAAAAAATCTGGTAATTTGTTGACTTAACAATTTGCACCCTCTATTGAGGTATTAAATTATTTGAAAATGACCTAGTTCAATAATACCCAAGGCGACCGTTAATGGATTTTAAATGCACACAGTAAACGCGGCATAATTCATTGCATGATAATGACTAGGGTTTAATTAACTGCAAGGATCAATTAACTGTATCAAATCCATGATATATACAATCCCAGCTTGCTTTTACTGCATAATTATCGTATTTAAACAAGATCGTACGTTTTAATATACCGTAACTGCGACGCATTATACTCGTAGTATACTTTTAATTGATATACATTTATAAAACAACAGCAAATAAGTAATATACTGTTAGTCGTAAAACGGATAGATTACAAGAGAAGTTTAAATTAAATATCTTACGACTAATCTCACCATTTGGACTACTTGATCTACGCGGTGAGAATGTTTAGTTTTCTGTCAGCATGTGAAATAATAATATTTAATATTATTTATTCCATGAAGTATGCAGGGGTAGTGTAATGCAATGCATTCCGGAAATAATAAAGAGAATAATTCATATTAATGTAAATTGTAATTTATTGTTTTTAAAATGCAAAAAGATTGCCACACACAAAAATTGTTTTGAATGATAAACAGCAAATATAATTTCATTACGAAACTATTCTGAATGAAAACATTTAAGGCTTAGTGGTAAGCCTTCAAAAAGAAGAAGAAGATGGTTTGAAAGGGAGATATGTAAATACGAATGTTAGAGGGAGCACGCTAATGAAAAAAATGATAAAATTTATTTGTTTTGACAGATTTAGCGAAAATTGTGAAAATATTTAATAAAAAACGACTCGAATAAAATAGAGCAAAAATCTCTCGGCACATGTCTAAAGTCGCATATAAAGATACACTGTAATTTTTTTCATACCTAAAACATATAAAATAACCGAGCAAAACGTATTTTTAACAATTTTCTGATCATAATTTGCAATTTTTTTCTATCGAGAAAATTTCGTATAATTTACCTTTTCGGCTGAGCAAATGTTCAGATATTATCTTCAAAAATAAGATACAATTTTTTAAGAACTAAAAAACGTAAAATGACCAAGGAAAATATGTTATAAATCTGAAGAAATTTGGTATGCCGTATGCGCACCAAAAATGTGCAGTGTTTACAAAATCATTTGTAGTTATGTACACCTAATGACAATACCACATATAAACGGATAAAAATTGCAAAAAAGCTAGATTTAATTTTTTATTATTAGATCACATACCTGTCCCGATGATGGACACTGTAATGCTACCTGAAACGTTGGCTAAATATGAGGGAAGCGCAACACGCGTACACCCAAAAAAATAAACAAGATAAAGCATGAAAACTAGCATAAAACCACATTTATTTCGATAAAGTTGCAGCATACAATGTTCTGTTTCAATCGCCTTTCGTGATTTAATCACTAAACGCCGCTGTGTATTTAAAATAGATCATTTTCTGTTATTATTATTGTCTGAAAATAGTAAATATTAAATACTATCATAAATAATATCGTTTTCAAGGTTCGCCTTTTGAGAACGAATGGCTTTAACAGTAATAATATTCGTATCCTAAACTGTTTGGGTTATTTACAGTCGATATGCGTGGATCTGTAAGTTAGTAAAGTGGTAATTGATATGATTAAGTCCTACCTTAGTCGCCATCCTTGTTCCGCGGTATCGAGTTGAGCACTAACTGGCCCGTGCAGGTTCAACTTAGTTGGGCCAGAGGCTGAACTCTGTCAGCAGAGGGGGGTGTTGTGCAGCCGGGAGGGGGCCCAAGGCTTCCGTCTCTCAGTCGATGAGAAGGCGAGGAAATACCTCCAGTCACTGACTCAAATGTCTAAAGGTACTGAAAGGAAAGCTGCACACATACACCTGATCCAATGTAGAGTGCTGGCAGTTGCATTGAAAACACTCTTATATAATAACATAATATACTCGTATAATCCACTAAAAAAAGTATTTAAAAGCGTTAAGTATTAAAAATACGTCGATCAGCCTTCAGTGAAGCTTTAAAAAAATAAAATACGTCATTAGACATGATTTCTGTTATCGGTTTATGCATATGCGTGAATTGAAATTATGGTCCTGCGTAATGGGTAAAATTATCCAAGTCCAATGAACTGATTAGTATAAATCATATCAGACAAGCGAAGTATGAGGTAACAAAATTATTTTAATAAATAATAATTTTTTATTTGAAAGTTGTATTTCTTCTAACGTTAAAAGGTTATCACCTATGGTGATCATTCGAAAGGTAATTTTGATCTTTTCTCTAAAATATTTGTCAATTAAAAATAAAATCATAAAGAAAATTCATAAATTAAGTTAGCTTTGACAGACCCATGTTGTAGGAAGGAGGAAACACAGAGGCCGGCAAATCATTCCACAGCCGAGCTGTTGAACACAAGAACGAGTCGAAGAAACGACCCGTTCTCATGTGACAAATGTCAACCGTGTACAAACGTTGGGCACGCGTTTGGCGTGTTTCCCGACTATCAGCATTCCCGAGCATCTTCCATTGTAATACCGGTAGAACAAGGATAGCATTACCACCCGACGCCTGTGCTCTAAAGATTGCAATCCGTCTCTTAAGATGGGAGAATCTATTAAACGAGGGTATTTTTCAGGTATTTTGGAGTTCCAGACCAGAGATGGCTGCCAAATTCAACCATGGGGCGCACTTGTGATTTGTACAGGGTTAGCAGTTGTGTACTATTAAAGTATCTGCGGGCCCTGTACAGTACGCCCAGTTTTTGGGAGGCTAACTTTACTCTGGCTTCGATGGAGCCCCCATATCTGAGCTGGTCACTTAGGGTTACACCAAGCATATCAATGGAGGGCCTGTTCGGAAGATTGCTTCCGTTGAAAGATACTAGATTTTCATTTCGATCCCTTTTCGACGTAATTAGACAAGATTGGGTCTTTGAAACATTAAATGACTGTACTGTCATCCGCGTAACAGTGAATTGGTGCACATGACAAAAGGTCGTTGATGTGCAACAAAAACGATGTCGGAGACAGAACCGATCCCTGTGGGACGCCAGCATTTATCGAGTGTGAGGAAGAGGTGAAACCATATTTGATAAATTCTTTCAGCATCGCATATCCTACTAATATAATTGATATCCCGTGATTTTTTACGGGTCTGCGCTAGTTTAAAATATAAAATTCATTATTGTTGTTTTCCACAACACCTATTCAATTCTGTAAAAATCGTGTTACCACTTGCTACAAGGGTTATGCTGCTTTATGAGTAAAAGGTTCCAAATTATCGTTTGAAAAGGTATGCAAAAAATGTAACCTACAAATTTATTAGCCAGCCAAACAGAAACTTAATTAACTAATGAACTAATTTATTTTTAACAGGAAATCATGATAATTAACAGGCTATCATAATATCTACCGTAGTAATGAACCCGAATGCATGGATAAGTTTTTTTTTGCGTAGGTCCAAATTATTTTAAAATAAATTAGTTAATTTGAAAAAAATTGTCAGAATTTTAAAAACATGTTCAGTAATTGGACTACATAAAATAAAGCTTTAGCGCTGGTATATTGGAGCAAAGTACCCAACGTTGTTGCTCGAATATGCCAAACATGAAACTGCTTGTTTTACGAAATTATGAGATATCGATCTTTATGTTCCCAAGAAACGATACTGATGGCGATAGATTGTCTATTAATAATTTTAAAATGTCGCCAACGAAATATCGTGTCCTGCATAATGTAGAGGCAGCACTGAATGTTAATCAATCATAAATCAACATTGAAGTTTTGTTTGAACACATCAATTTTCAGGATAGAACCATTACAAAATTATACTTACTGCCAGTCCGGTTCTACGAACTGGGTGCATCCTACGTTCAAATTCCAGGAAATTCTTATTTGCGATACTTTGATTAGTCTATCAGTTCCCGGGTATCACGAAACTAGGCTAGTAATTACCTACAAACACTTCTGTAAATTAATTGGATTCATAAAGATATGTATAATGGACATATGGTAACACAATATGGGTAGGTACTTAGGTACTGCCAATAAGTTGTAAGTAATAAAATCATTTCGGAAAAAAATTATCAATAAGACACCACGAAACGAACAACATCCATGGTAACATGAAAATATCAAAAAGTTTTAAATTTACGCGGCTTCAATTAAGAAACAACGAAATACAACGATATTTTTAAGTGCATGCCATTAAGAAATAAAATCTTTAAAAAAGTACACTATTACAGCACCTTGTTCCAGTTGGTAAGTGGCAGTCAGTATCTTCCTGGTGAGTGACCGCCCGCCGCGCCCGTTCAAAAGCTGAATAGGAAGGTATCTACAATATTGGAGGTATGGGTACCGCCTTCCCGGGAACGTTTATTGGATAACCAACACCTCTGCCATAGGCCACCCCAAGTGACTTAGCACGGTTTGTTAAAATTATTTTTTGATGTGAATACCTCCCAAGAGTCTCAGCTGTCCCGTCTGGAGCCGGTGAGACCATTGCATCCCCGATTGGGGCATGTTGTGAGGCTGAAGTTAGCGGGAAGGTGAATGAGATGGGAAGAGGAAGGTGGGGAAGTACCTGGCTATTCAGATATGGTAACCAAACACGGCTAATGTAACGTTTCAATTCAGAATAGTGGTGGGCGATGCTGAGAGTAAATTACACTCTGGGGGTGCCTACCGCGTTTCAGTCGCTTTAAATTTTCAATATCAAAATTTAAATATTTAAAAATAAAATTATTAATTTATAATATACACACTGGAAAGATTATTTTATCTAGATTTTAGAACAATTTTTGTTTTTGCAAAGTGATAAAAAATTATCAATATAGAGGTGTATTTACAATGTATGGGAATAATATTAAAATTTAAATGTTTAGAAATAAAATTATTAATTTCTAATACACACATAAGAAAAATTATTTTATCTAGATTTTAGAACAATTTTTGTTTTTGCAATGTGATAAAAAATAACCAATATAGAGGTATATTTAAAATGTAAATTGTCGTTACCGCGACTGAATCGGTATAGGTTTTGTAAATACGCGCCCGGGTTCATGGGGTGTGTTTCTCTAGGTCTTGGCAGCCAATGCATTTGCCCACCGACTCCGTGCCGGATCGGGAGAGATTGGTTGAGAGAGACCTGTTTCGATAGCTATTGGAAGATGTTATTTCTTCCGCGGAGTCTGAAATCTCTACCTGCCACTATGAACAAAAGGATGTCAACCGAAAACAAGATGATCCTACCTTGCTGGTGATGTCCCGGGGTCCTACACTCATACCTACCAAAGAAAAACTCCACGGTTGAAAACACTTAGCTTGCGCGGATTCGGGTTTCGAATTTAAGGCGACGAGACAAAGTACTTGGCTGTCCCTACGGCGCGGAGGATGAAATTGCACTGAAGGTTCGCGGTTAGAAATCAATCTTTAACCGGTGACAATGGAAAGATGGATAGATAAGGATAGGTAGGTACGGCGGACAGGAGGAATACTTGGGTGTAGGTACAAGTATGCCCGAACAAGACCTAATATAGACCTCTCCAGGCGGATTCTCTCAACACATCGCCTAACACCGTAATGTAATGGGAGGGTTTGTTTTATCCGTCACTCCTGGACGCATTGAAAATCAGATTCCTACCTACTCCTCATACCTTTTTCCTTCCCAGAACTCTTTCCTTTCCCTAAAAAGACCCTCCACGCAGCATCCCCAAAGATGACATAGGCCCTGAGGGATTTTTTTTCCTCAGGGTCTCCTGTGTGGAGCTAATGAAGAAAAAAATTACTTCATCCGATCATGACCAAACCTTCTTTATCTCTTCTCTCTACATTTCAAATAGGGATACCGCAATGGACATATAAAAAGTATCAGGGGATACCGTAATTCCACTGGCTCCGGGCAGTTGGAATTCTTGTGCGGTATTAGGTTAAACAAATACCTGTGTGTTGGAAATGAAACTCGATGATGGGAATATTATTAAGTCTTTGAATCCATAAATTTCAACTGGTACGTGGGTATAGTATGCAGAGACACTAGATACCAGCATCACGGCCTCAGTAAGTCACAGGGCAAGACACTGTTAACACAGGTACATTACAGGTATGGTGTAGGTTTAGGCGTAATAAATCAAGAAAGCCGCAGTTTCTACTGCGATGTGGGACTCTGCTAATCAAAGTTTATGTTTGCCTGTGGATTGACCAATGCATTTACTGTCATAGTACAATGAATACAGACTGCAAAGGTGAATTGCACCATCACCCTGCATGATAAGATACCTGATTGCAGTGCATTAATATGCGCAATTATTTGTTTGCAGCGATGCTGTATTCAACACTCTTCGATTACTATGAATAGATTTATATCGGATGATTACACCACGATCACTATTACAATATAATCGTGGGTTAAAAAAGCTGGTTGTAGTATATCTTCATTCATAAATTCCAATTCAAACGATTCGTTTACAAATTATTAACCTATTTTAGCCTAACTAACTAGGGGGAGGGGAACTCGGGAGGAGGGTTTGAGGGACGGGAAAGCGGGAGAAGGCAGTGAGGAAAGGGAAGGCGGGGAAGGCGGAGTGGGAACGCGAGAGGGGAAGGGGCCGCGGGAGAGGAAGGGGAGGCGAAAGAGAATGGGACGAATGGGAAAGGACACGCAGAGAGAAACAATTTCCTTATTGAGTGGCACAGCAACGCATGCCGGGAACTCGCTAGTTACATGTAAATTACTGAAATATTTGAAAGAAAATTTATAATTGTCGATGCTCTTCGTTATTTAATTACGTTTGACTGTTTGTTATCGTTTTAAAATTTTATTTAGGTATATATTTTAAATATCAACTTAAGCGTTAGTCAGGCTAAGTGAAAATTTTATTCAGGTTTATATTTTAAATATCACTATTCCAAACCTAAACTTTTCAAACGATGCCGTGTAATTCGAAATTATCACCCAACCTGACCGAACCTAATAATATCTGTCCTGACGGACAACGTAGGATGTGCCAATTGGTAAATCTGCATTGGAGCTGTAAAAGTAAAATCAAAGTTGTACGAGTACTATCTTTTTCTTACTATCCAGGAGTCAGAAGTGGGATAGTCAAAATGTAATAAATGATTCCGGACGATAGGCAAGTAGCTACAAGATGACAATAATTTTGAACAGGAAAAAAATATACGAGAGAAAAACATGGTCGCCAAGATGTTTGAAGAATACGTATTTTACTATTGCTTTCACTCTCGCTGTTACCATCACGAATTCTGAGCAAAAGGGATAACTGCACCTCAGGCTGAGAATACCTAAATAAAAACTGCACCTCAGGCTGAGAATACCTAAATAAAAACTGCACCTCAGGCTGAGAATACCTAAATAAAAACTGCACCTGAGGCTGAGAATACCTAAATAAAAACTGTACCTCAGCCTGAGTCAAAATCAAGGTTTTTTATTCTCCATTTTTCTCCTCTAAAAGGGGACTGATTTTTAAGATTTTTTACAACTGTGTTAGAAAAAAATATTCTGTTTGTGCATTTTTCACTAAAAAACAAAAACCTTGTCTAGTTTGTATACGGAACTCTGTTAATGGCGTTCAAACCAGGATCCTAACTTCCTAACATCAATAAGAAGTAATAGATGAAAAAAATCAAAAACTTACCGACACGTTAGTGTTCGATATCTATATTACATAAAAAAAAAACATTTGCACTAGTGTCAAATCCAGAGAGGAAATTGGGGAATACGTGCGCATGGATAAAACGCCGCCAGGTTTCCTTTTAATAAATACTCTGAGTTTGAGCATTCTAGACAGGTAGTGCGGGATTTATAATTACGTCGAACTAATATTTCTCAGTTTATAAATATTATTACTTTATCACAGTAAAAGTAGTTTGCCGCTTTATGAACTTTGAAGGCGAAACGCGGCGTTTTAATATTAGCTAAAGCAAATTGCTTACCGGCAATTACAAATTGATATTTTTATGGCATCGCGTATTTAAATTAAGCGAGGAACAGAACAATAAATTAGTCTCTGCTAATTTAATTTGATTTACCTTGGAAATACATATTATCTTCGGATGAAATACCAGAAAACTTTTCTTGGTTTAATTGCTTTCATATTACAATCTATCAAAGTAAGCATTAAAAACAAGTTAAATCTTACATATAAATCACAATCTTTGTTTGTTTTAGCATGGCATCTATGGCAGCTTAGAGCGCATGTATTCTATTGCCATAAACCGTCATTTTGAGAAAATCTAAATGAAATAGTTACTCTTGGAAACGAAGTGTTTTAAATTTCTATCGTGGTATGGTGCTGTTTTGAGATATTGTCACTTCTTCTTCTTGTGCCCTGTCCGTTCCACGGATGTTGGCTATCATGTTGGCTACGCGGACTTTGTTTACTGCGGCCCGGAACAGCTCCACGGTAGACTGGCCAACCACTGTCTCAGGTTTTTCAGCCATGGGGTTCACCTTCTTCCAGGGCCCCGTCTTCCGGCAATCTTTCCCTGCATTATGAGATGCATGATCTCATACTTCTCTTGATGTCTCATCACATGTCCAAGATATTGAAGTTTTCTGATTTTTATAGTTTTAATTACTTCCTTTTCTTTATTCATCCGAACCATAAAATCTTCGTTTGTAACCACGGACATATGAATATATCTGGACCTGCCCTAAGTGATAAAAACGTATTATTTCCCCCTCCAAATGGCGCCGGCTGTAGCTCCTCCTTGGAACCGGCTCGCTCCATGGGGAGGGGATATAGCCTCGCTTGAATCTAAAATGTGTGACGTCATCATTCTTGCCGTGAACAGCGAGAAGCTGACATCCATACATTTAACGAAATAACGGCAGCTTGTGCTATACAATATATCTTCGTATCAATATGCACATAGCGAATGTGGGCGGTACTCCAATGTGCTCGTCGCTGGTTACAGGGGTAAGTAAATTATGAAACATTTGTAAAAGTGTTTTAACTAAACACGGCAAGAAAATATTGATATGTGTATTGGCGCGAGTCTTTTTGGGGCGAGCATTTGGCCTTAGCAAATAAGTTTTGAACGTGGCAAGCAATTCGCGCTCCCATGTAAAAAGGTCTATTCATTCAAAGCAGATTTTGCTTTTAAGAACTAAATGGTGATATTGTAATGCGAGATGCCTATATACTGTCAGATTGATTGTTCAACGAATGACAGTCATCTTTCCCCCCTTTGCTCTCCAAAGTTTGGTTTTACCCCTCATCTGTAACTGCTTGTCTATCCATTTGGATGTCTATGTTTGTAACCCTGTCCATACAGTTTATTTTAAGTATTCTTCTGTAGATCCACATCTCGAATGCCTCAAGTCGCCTAATTAGTTCTTCAGTAAGCGTCCGTGCTTCCATTCCGTAGAATAATATCGAAAACATGTAGCATCTGACCATTCTCATTCATAATCCAAGGTTGAGATCATGACTGCAGAACATTTTTTTCACGCGGATAAAGGTTGCACGAGCTTGCTCAATGCGGCATTTGATTTCAACTGAAGGATCGCATCTATCATTTACATTTCAGCCCAAGTATACAATACTCTGTACCTTCTCTAGTTTTGTTCCAGCAATATAAAGATTTTCATCCAATGCTTTATTTTTGCTTATGAGCATGTATTTTGTTTATTTATATTCAGTTCTAGCCCAAAATTCTGACAAGTCTTCACTACTTGATTCAGCAAAAGTTGTAAATTGTCATCGGTTGTAAATTGTCGTTGTTATATTGTCACTGGTCGCACAATACCTCCAATGTATAAAAAAATATTTTACAAGAAAGTAAAAAAAAAAACAATTTTGATGCAGGAAAATGAACCTCTTTGTGGACCTCCAAACAATATATTTTTTTCGTAATAATTATTAATGTACACAATAAAAATTAAAAAATCTATGTCCTCCATCATTTTCCTGCTGAAATATAGTTTTATCACTCTCCTATAAAATTAAAATCAAAAACAAAATCACCCTGGGAATATTTCACGCCAAGCTACGATATTTTATAAATTTTCATATTTACAAAAAAGAAATTCTAAAAGCTTAGAAGAGATAAATGCAGTTTTTCTGTCTGAACTAACTAACTAACTAACCATCACGCCGTCTCCCCGCAGGGGTAGGCAGAGAGGACGAACCGCCAAACAACTCGGTCTTGGCACGCACTATTTGGGTCATTCACATTCATACATCGTCTTATATATACTCTTCTATTATTCTGATTCTTGACATGGCCCGACTCAATGACTTCCTCGGGCGTTCCCGGCTTTTTCTACCATTCACATTTTGCCAGTGGTAAAGCTCCTAATTCGCACACCGAAGGTCGCGGGATCGAATCCCGGCGTGGCAAATAAATTTTATTTGATTAATTTATGTTATTTCACAATTATACTATGTATTATTTTAAATTAATATATATTATATTTGCGGCACATTCCAGAGTGGAAGATACTCTCAGTATCGCCCTGGTGTAACACCACCATTCAGAATTGAAACGTTGCTTGAAATGGCATTAGCCGTGTTTGGTGACCAGATCTGAATAGCCAGGTACTTCCCCACCTTTCTCTTCCCTATCTCCTTCCCCTCCCCACTACCTTCAGCCTCTCAACATACCCCAATTGGGGGTGCCATAGTCTCACTGGCTTCAGACGGGAGCAGTTGGGACTCTTGTTCGGTACTCGTATAAAAAAAAAAATTGCGTCATATGTTATTTCTTCTTACCCTCTTCCACTCTTCTTTCACTTTTTTTCTTACACTCTTTTCTGTCTGTAATTTCGCAAATATGGTGTTTTATTTTCTAAAGAATAATCATCTTTTTGAAACCGAGAGTGTTAAAATTTGAACTGAAGCTGGATAGTAGGTAACTAAATGTTTATCAATAAAATGTAAATTAGTTTTTTTGAATTGTTTCTTATTTTTTATCAATAGTAAAAATATTTATACGAAAAACCGCGGTGGCATGAGGAACGATTAATTTCTGCTGACAAGAGTAGCCGAGTGGATATATTTCATGAGAGCTGATAATAATTTGGTCCACCGCAGAGATACGTGTGTCTTGTAGTTTCAAGGTGAAGTAAGAAGTGATAGTGCGACAGTGGGCATAGCCTGCTGTAGTCTGTACTTCTGTGTTCTGTAGTGACAGTTGTTTACTTCCGTGTGGATCTCTGAGGCCTGTGGACTGTAGACTGTAGACTCGACTGGTCCGGACGGTGAGACCATAATGAGCGGATATAATCCACTGTGCGCGAGCGGATGTTCGCCGAATCCATTTGTCATAGTTTTGATTTCACGTTTGCTGACAGAAATCAATCAATTATTTTTTACACGATGTTAACAAATGCTTGGATTATATTATTACAGTGTGCCAAAATGCGTTCATCAGCACGATGAATATTATGGTTTTGGGTTATAGAATCGTTTATCGCTGCCATCTCATTTTAGTCAATGTTTAGGATAAACTTTGCATAAATAATGAATCATTAGGAAATATGTGTAGAGTTGTAGATTTGTAGAGTGAATAGTAATGATTTTTCAGGTAGAATATTTAAGGTTAAACGGCAGGTCACTGAAGATTCAAAATCATCTTGAACTATAAGGCTTGAGACTTAGGCATCACTTTTCAATCAAATCTTTCATTTATTAACCACATAACAGAAATCTGTAATAAGGGCTTAAAAATGTTGGTATTTTTAACTAGGGTAACTAGAAATTTTAACAATATAAAGTGTACTGTCCTGTTATATTAGGTCCTTACATGTGAAAATGGCGTTTTGCCGTACTGGCAACTTTGATCTCAAATATCTTCTCTTTGGTTAGGAATTCCAAATTCAAATTTATACAGCTATTTATTCATGTATTTGCGTTTCGAAAATTATAATTCATTTGTTTTTTCCTTAATTGTTTTTTTTCTTTGCGTCACTTAGTTTACAAAATGGAAAACTTGAAATATCGCGTTTTTTACGAGTACGAGTTCCACCGTGGCACCAGTGCTGCAGAAACGGCTCGAAGGATTAATGATGTGTATGGCGACGGTGCCGCAAAAGAAAACACAGTGCGTTTTTGGTTCCAACGTTTTCGTTCTGGAAATTTCGACCTGCAGAACAAGCCCCGTGGACGGCCGGAGACCAAAGTTGATAATGAAGAATTGAAGGCTATTGTGGAAGCGGATCCAAACGGATCCAAAGCGGATACAAAAGCGGATCGCAAACCACGTCCGAGTTAGCTGCAGGCTACGGTGTTAGTGATAAAACTGTTTTAAGCTAATTGAAGCAAATTGGGAAGGTGAAAAAGCTTGAAAGGTGGGTACCTCACGAATTGAGTGAAGCAAATCAATAAACGCGCATTAGAACGCTACACCACGCGCTGCACAACAGACGGCTACCAAATTAGAGGAGCTTCAATTGGAATATCTAAGACATCCAGCGTACTCTCCCGACCTTGCCCCAACAGATTACCATTTTTTTTAGAAATTTGGATAACTTCTTGCAAGGGAAAATATTCAACTCCGATGGGGCAGTCCAAACCGCCTTCAAAGATTTTATTGATTCCCGTCCGAATGGTTTTTTTAGTAAAGGGATCGATGAACTACCTATGAGAAAAAATTGGCAAAAGTGGATAGATAGCAATGGTACATACTTTGATTAAATAAATATATATATTAAAAAAAACGACTTTATATTCCTCCCATACAAAACGCCAATTTCATATATAAGGACCTAATATTTTGCCTATGTAAGAAGTCAACTTAAGTACAATTCTCCTGTCTGGAACCCACATTATAATATACATGTACAAGCTGTTGAAAGAATACAAAACAAATTCTTACGTTGTCTAAATTTTAAAATGGGTTTTACAGCAATTTTGTTGAACTACAACACTAAATAATATGTATATGACCAAATTGTCAGGCCGAAGAATTTTCACTAACTTGGTATTTCTATATAAAAATCTAAATGATTTAGTTGATGGTTCGGTATTGCTTGAATTGATAAGCTTCCGGATACCACTACGTACTACTTAAAGTCAGGATTTATTTCATTGATGAATTTCTGGTACTAACTACCATATGTATTCCTCTTTGCCCAGAATAATAATGAGGGAAACAATTATATCAAGTCAGTGAACATTTTCGATTTATCATTAAACAAATATAAAATATTATTACTGAGGCAGTTCAGTTATGTACAATAAATACTATTATATTTCTTACCATTACATGTAAAAGCCCTGAAAAAGGGCGTCAATCATAAAATAAATAAATAACAATGTACAGTTCTATTATTGAAAAAAAAAACAAATGATGATATAAATACAGCCTATTTATAAATGTACCAATACATTTACACTTAACCTCACTTAAACTATTCAAAATGTTTCCGGAAAGTACTACGGAAAGAACACAAAATCCCATTTTTTAAATGGATAACCTAACAAATGTCATAATTGCCTGGAACCAGTAGTTCTACGGGACGCCTAAAATTATGAGGTGGAATAAAAACCAGCGAAGTTCATGAAGGAATAACCAGACAAAACCGGAAATGTGTCATTTTAAAATCAAATTTTAGATGTATTGACTCTTTTCCATCTAGTAAAGCTATGTTTTAATTTTTGAGAAAATATGTTTGTTTTTAGTACAATAAGGTACCGGGATCAAAGGTCGTTGGCAGATTTGTTAAATTTTGAAAAAAAAATTTGTATTATACAACATACATTTCAAATCATGTAATCATGTAGCAAAATAATTCAATACATTATCTGGGAAAGCTACTTTTCAGAATTTTAATTTTAGTTCTAATAAAATCATAAAAATAATATCCGCGCCCTTGTTTTGTGACGAAAATACTTCAGTTTGTTTATTTATTTACGGTCTTATAAACTAATATATTTAAAAAAAAATACATTCTTATTTTGCTTAGACATTATTGAAAGATTATAAATATTTATGATCAAAAAATTATTACAAAAAGTACATAATTTTAATAGTTTTATCATGACGAGTTTGAGCATTTTTGAATATAGGTATTTGTCAAATTAAATTTTGAATTAAATAAAATCAAAATTGAGTTATAATGTTAAAATGCTGGTATGGAGAATGATTAATCTTTTTTATCGGAACCGCCCTGTACAGTTGTAAGGGTACGATCGCAAGATCATCGTTCGATGAAATTTGAATTATGGGCCGCTGGTTAATTGCCCAGTATGTTTTGAATAGCTTCGCCCAGACACGTCACACAAGCACGCGAGCCGTTCATAACTAGAAAATAAATAACTTCGCAGTCGAAAGGGCTAAATAAAGCGTATCAAATTAATTGTGATTATCATTTTTTTTATTATCACTTGCTAGTTAAGAGCGTTTAACCAGCCAGCGGACGAAAATCCACATTTCGTCGAAAGTTGTTCTTATGATCGTGCAGGGCGGTTACAATGAAAAGATTAATTATTCTCCGTACCAGCTTTTTTAAATTACAACTCAATATCGAATTTATTTCAATCCAAATTAGCTTTAATTTATACCTTCATCCAAAAATGCTGAAAGGCGTGATGATAAAACTATTAAAATAATGTACTTTTTGTAATTATTTTTTGATTATAAGTATTTATCATTTTTCAATAATGTCTAAATTTAATAAGAATGTTAAAAAAATCTGAAATATATTAGTTTGTAAGTGCGCAAATAAATACACGAATGGACCAATTTTCGTCAAGAAACACATGTACGTACATATTTTTTAATGATTTTATTGAAACTAAAATTAAAATTCTAAAACATGCGTTTGCTAGATAATGTATTGATTTATTTTACTGCATGATTATATTATTTGAAATGGGTGTGGTAAAATACAAAATCTTTTTTGAAAATTTAATAAATCTCCCAACGACCCATGGAATAACCTTATTATACTAAAAATTAAAAAATTTTCTCAAAATTTATTACATGCGAATGCTAGATAAAAGAACAATCTTTCGAAATCCGTTTATAATTTTTTGTGGAAAAGAGTCAATACGTCTAAAATCTTTTTTGAAAATGATGTATTTCCGGTTTTCTCTGGTAATGCCCCCTTAAGAACGGCCCACGTGCGTTATATGGAGTGTTTGAACGAAGCCATTGACTTTTGGGTTGTTGAGTTGCTATCTTCTTCCTGAAAGACTTCAGAAGAAGGAGGAAGTCAAACAACATTATATACAACGGTGAAAATCTTAAATCAAATCAATGTTTTTTAACGAGTTTGGACCGCTTCCGAAAAGCGATCAAGTGTTTTCATTGTCAGAGATTCTAATCGTTGAAACGAAAACATATTTGTTCATTATTTGAACAATCATTCTTGTCCGTTTTATCAAAGGAATTGTGTTGCCTAATCGAGAATAAACAATTTTACTCATGATCTTATTAAGCTATAAAAATACGGTTTGTATTTGTGGTTTTGAAAATGGTTTAATAACGTTAGAATTCTTGTGGCTTTGAACCAATCATAATAATATTATTACGCATTTGTTTTTCAGAAGGCCGAAAAGCAAACTAGCTTTTTTTGGTATTAATGATGTTTTCAAATACGAATTGAAATTTATTGACTCGGGAAATGTAAAACGTTCAATATTTAAGCTTTTGTAAGCCTAACTGAATAGCCGTTGAAAGCGAGGGACGAGTATTATTACGTTTATTGGGATTTTGGAATTTGAATATACGTTGTGTTGTGTTCCAAATATAAACTGAGGAAACAGAACATCATAGTTGTTAATGGTTTATTGTTCTGGCTAATTTAATTAGAGAGGATTTATATTTGCATAAAATATAAATCGATCACGCAATTTTGGTGATAGTTTGGGGCTTAAGTAGCTTACGGCTAACACCAACAATATTATTACAAAACTTCTATGGAGACTTAACTACGGAGCGGCATATCTGTTTTCTGAAGCAGCAAGAACTCTCAAACAGTGATTGATGGCTGACGTCACGAACAGGGATGCAACGATATATCGGAAAACCGATGAATATCGATATATCGACCCCTAAAAATATCGATATTCATCGATATCGACTACAGGCCGATATCGATATATCAATATCGAAAAACTCAATATATCGTATCGAAATATCGAAAAACCCGTACCTTAAATCACTGACGGTGACGAAGTTTACGTTATATCTTTCTGCTGCTATAAATACTCCAAAAGTAAAGATTCTTGAAACATGGCAAGAGATGCAAGGTTATATCCCAATCTTTTTAAAATGGCAATTAGTCATCTACCAATTGTGGCAACAAGTGTTCCTTCTGAACGTTTTTTTTCAAAGACAGGATCCATTATAACTCAAAGCAGAAACCGGCTACAAGGTGGCAGACTGTTTAAGTTCAATAGCTGGTACAAAATATTGTACAAAATAAGTAATGGAATTAATTTTTTAAAATAAATTTTTGAAAAAAAATACATTTTTTATACCTATCCAAATTTTTTGATTACTTACAAAGGTAAGTATAAAAAAATATATACAAACATAATCGATAAACGTTTGATATAACTAAAACTACATTGGATTTCTATAAGCTTTTATATCGATATATATAGAATTAAGTCGATATCGATCTATCAATACAGTAGTGTAGAGTACCTCATACAAGAGGCACCTCAAATGTCCCATACAAACACGTAAAATGTCCCCCCACCTCACAAAATGTATTTGTACCAACTCTTTTTCTTTGTATTACTACAAATGTGAAGGGGGGAAAAATATGAGTGGAAAATATGAGGTGTGAGGTACTCGTAGTTGGTTTATTGAACTACAATCATGTCATGTCACGCGTGGGACAAATATCAGGTGAGGTGTGAGGTGGTTGGTGTATTGGACTACATTTTTTTTACGTGAGCTCCACACAGGAGGCCCGGAGGAAAATAATTTCCCTGATGGCCTATGTCATCTTTGGGGATGCTGTGTGGGGTTTTTTTTGGGAAAGGAAGGAGAGGAGAGTTCTGGGAAGGAAACGGGTTTAAGGGGTGAGTAGGAATCTGGGGTTCAGTGTGTCCTGGCCATCAGACCTAGACAAACCTCATTCCATTAACCCGGGCACCCCTGCTAAATCACCAAACGTAGCGAACCACTTGGGGTGACCTATGGCAGAGGCATTGGTTATCCAATAAAGATTCCCGGGCGGCGGTACCCATTCCCGCCTCCCAAATTGTCATGTCACGTTGTCACGCATGGGACAAATATGAGGTGAGGTGTGAGGTGGTTGGTGTATTGGGCTACATGTCATGTCACGTATAGTATGGGTCAAATGTATGAGGTGGTGAGGCGTGAGGGGTTTGTATATTGTATGACATTTTTGTATTAGAACCGTGAGGTGGTGTTGGGGTGAGTCATTCATATATTATTGTGATTACCGCACAAGAGTACCAACTGCTCCAAAATTATTATTTTTAATATCCCCCCCCCCCCCCCCCCCGTAAGCGAAAAAAAATATTTTGTAATACCTCACCTCAACTGAGGTGGGACATCTCAACACCTCATTTCGATATTTGAGTACCTCATACAAACTCATCCTGATATCGTGTCCTACCCAACACTACAATACAGACTTAATTCGATATATATCGATATTTTTAAAAACATTGCATCCCTAGTCACGAATTAGGCAAATATTTTTCTGTCTGAAATTTGTAGGTCGATGTGGATATTTAATTGCAAAAATAGCCAGGGGATCAACTGTCCGAGGGATCAATTGGAAGAGGGATCAACTATCCGGCGAATCCACATATTTTACCTTGTATTTCCCGCTAAGCACTTGCATACTGCTTACTAACAACGTATGCAGGGTCATTGGAGGTCTAAATTCGTCCTAAACTAAACGTAGCTTAGTTTTGATTTTAATTTTTTTTTTTTTATTTTAATTTTTTTATTATACACCAGATTTAAATGTCCGGGTTAAATTTTCCCCACAGGAAAAACTAAACCCTTTCACACACTTCCCAAATGATCATCTACGCTATGCAATTGCACTATATAAGTATTATGTATTATAAATACAAAACAATACAAGAACAACATGTCAACCTACCAGAGACCAAATGGGAAAATAATTCACCGACTCCAGATATTTTCATATCAGAGGGTTCGGCTCTGTGGAATTCCTAATTGAACCAATAAACCCTACTGATCCCTCAATATAAATATTTAAAAAATCTTTTGTAATCCTACACGTATTTAAAATGACTGATTTTTGCATTTTTATATATAAATTCTTTGACAAATCTAATATGTCTAAAATTTTGAATGAGAGACCTAGGTATAATGCCAGTAGCCGAAATAACAAATGGTAATATTTTTATAGTCTGAGAATGCCAAATTCTTTTAATCTCATTTCCTAAATCTGTATATTTTCTTATTTTTTCAGAAACAGTTTTTTGAATATTACAAGAATTTGGAATAGCTACATCAATGATATAAGTTATTTTTTTAAATTTTGTCATGTAAAACTATATCAGGTCTATTATGACTAATTGTTCTGTCTGTTAGTACAGTTTTATCATAATATATTTTATAAAATTGATTTTCTAAAAATGAATTTGGTTCATATTCATAATATGGTACTACATTACGGCAATCAATCAAGTTATGTTTAATTACCAAACTTTGGTGAATTATTTTTAAAACCTGATTGTGCCTAAATGTATACTCGGACGGCGCTAATATAGAACATCCCAATATAATATGTATGTTCTGTAGTTTCCGGAAAAGCCAAACATTTTCTACATAAATCATCAATTTGATTTATATTTTTGATTATATGCTTCCTATAATTTTTAGTATTAATGACTCTATCTTGAATGGCAAGCATAAATCCTTTTATTTCCGCGCTCAACTCTCCAATGCTCAACCATTTGTTTGACATACGTTTGGCTGAGATAATTGAAGTGTTTTACATGAATAATTTTATTTGACTTTATTTGGAATTATTAGATTCCTGGTTAGTATTTATAAGAATGTTGGCATTCTCGTCATATAAATTTAAAGGTGTAATATTTTTATCTGCCTTGCAAATTATTTTGTGCATTTCTGAGCTATTAGCTTTCCTATGGAAAAAATTTCTAAGCATTTCTACCTGATTGTGTTTCAAAGATGTTATTTTGACTACACCTCTACCTCCTAAATTTCTAGGTAAATTAATTCGTTCTATAGCTGAATTTGGATGATGGCAATTAAACTTTGTTAAAGTAGTTCTAATTAATCGTTCTAAACTATCTAAATCTGTATTGGACCATTTAATTATGCCAAATGAGTACGTTAGTAGAGGTATTGCCCAAGTATTTATTGCTTTTACTAAATTTTTAGCAGATAGATTGCATTTTAAAATTTTTCTGATCCTAGTTTGAAATTTAATCCTAATATCATTTTTAATACTAGTGTGATCTAATCTATTCGATTGCGGGTATCCTAAATATTTATAAACCTCATCCCATTTCATACTTTTAATTTTGAAATTTCTAAATATACCCTCGTCTCCATCTACAATTTTGCCTTTCTCTATATGGATCGTTTTACATTTATCTAAATCAAAAGTCATTTTAATATCATCTGAAAAAATTTTAACTACCTTAATCATTTTCTCTAAATTTGATTAATAATATTATTATTAAATTAATAAAAACTTATCAAACTGCAGTGTGATAATGCCTTCAGAAGGCGAAACAGCTTTCACCCGTAATAATAATTACACAGCAGAACTTGTTTAAAAATAAAAAAAAAGTAAAATGGAGTTCTACTAATTAAACTTGATAACAATAAATAATGAAGCTTCGTTCTTTCAAAACAATTAGAGTCCTTGGGAGAGCCTGGAAAGGAGTAACCATCTGTTACTTATACCAGGGCGGGTGGATCACCTTCAACATCAGGCGGATCAACTGTCTGGGGATCAACTGTCGGTAGGCAAATTGTCATCGGATCAATTGTCAGGTCATCACCCTTCACGTATTGCTGGTCCAATATTAATTTTCAATTTCGACTATTCGTGTAATGGATAAACTTGGTGTAGCTAGGTACTGTGTCAAAAAAGACTCTAGGCACATTTTTGAAATGAAAAAAATATAAATACTTTTTATATTCTGGAGAAGTCAATCATAGTGTAAGAAAAACAAACGTTAATGTTCTGTAATTGAATCAATCTCCCCGTCGAAAGACTTCTGACTGAAGAGTCGATAAAAAAATCCATCTGTGAGAAAGTCACGTCCGTCTGAGCAACGTGACTTAAAAATAACATCTTTTCTGTTGCTGACAAGACACAAGATCCGCCGAACACCGAAGTTATTCAACTTTTCGAGGAATAATTTATTGACGCCGCATAACTTATTTTGTTTCAAGTTCAATGCTTTGATTCGCTTCGTTTAAGAAAAAAACATTACATAACTCTAAAGTGTTACAACATTTAGTTCAGAGTGTAAAAAAACTTTTAGTGTACCGTAAAATATCACCATTCACAATCGAATCCTTGAAATGGCTTTAGCCGTATTTTGTGACCAGATCTGAATAACCAAATAATTCCCAACCATCCTCTTCCCCATTTTCTTCCCCGCCACAGTCATTACAACATACCCCACATGGGAATGCCACCGGCTCCAGAAGTTTGAAGTTACACAAAAATGGTATACTTACTTCTTGAATTACTGCCATCCATCGCCCGGGTTTGACAGAGTTTTTCGAAATCAGATGCAGATACTAATTTTCGATTGATTGATGATTGCAAGAATCAAACCCGAACTAAATGCTATCTAGATAGTGTCTGGATAAATTTTTATCCATTTTATTTTATTTTCTGTTTTAATTGTATTCAAATTAATATGTACTTAACCTTAAATATTCTTATGATATTCTTGTATATGATATTCATTTATGTACCTCTATGCCTGCTCGACACAGATATACCCAGTAAGGATAGGCACCGAAAAACCTAATGTAAACATACTTTATATCATAGACATCCAAGTTTAATAGACGAGAACATACAGATGAGGGGAAAAATCAACTATGGCAGTGCGAAGAGGGGAAAGATGACTGTGATTCGTTAAAAAATCAATCTGACAGTAAATAGGCATCTCGCATTATAATATCACCATTTAGTTCTTAAAAGTAAAATCTGCTTTTGAATGAATAGACCTTTTTACGTGGGAGCGCGAATTGCTCGCCACGTTATTAACATATTTGCGAAGTCCAAATACGGCAAAGTAAAGTTCGCATCTTTTCACATACGAATATTTTGTTGCCGTATTTAGTTAAGACACTTTTACAAATGTTTCATAATTTACTTACCCCTGTAACCAACCTCGAGCACACTGGAGAACCGCCCACATTCGTTATGATCGATATATTAAAATATGTCACATTTTTCGAAGCATTTTTGCCGTTTTATTTCGTAAAATGTACGATGCGAGCTCGACGCTGGTCAGGACAAGAATGATGACGTCACATTTTTTAGATTCAGGCGAGGCTCTCGCAAACCCAGCCGGTTCCAAGGAACCAAAATAAAATATGAATTTGTCCCAGAGGTGCCAATATCTTTTTCTGATTTTTATGTTTCCAGATTTTCGATTGAGTTTCGCTAATATTTTCTTCATTTAATTAAATGTTAAAATATCACTTACAACACTTATTTTTTAAGAGTACAAAACCTTTTTTGTTATGTTTATTTTACATTGCGATTTAATTTGTAATGTCAAGTGTATGCAATAAATGTTAACACTGAGGTTGTATTTTATGACCCAACGGTAGTTTTATGTTTACTATCCGTTTCGAACACTACAGAGCTTGAAAGATATTAAAACCCTTTCAAACAAATCACAATTTACATTATTCGCCCAACCAGTAATTCCAGGCATCCACGTTATTATATCACTCTAGTTAAACCGTTACGCTGTAGAATTAACAATGCCTCTCGCCGTAGTCGTAAAGGTTGGAATATTGCCGATAAAATCGGAACGAGTAACCCATTCTCATTTACATTCACGTTTAATTTGACTTATGCTTCGATCAATGTCAAATTTAACATCTCTACCTGATAAAAATTTGCTATCGTTAAGTATTATCTTAGTGAGTTGAACTCTCGTACCTGTTCACAGTAAGTAAGTAGTTAGTAAAATATTACATCGATAATTTTATATTGCCTTTTACAACTAGCGATTGTTTTTGTCTCCTTGATCATTATGCAAAAATTTGTTCGTGCGTTCGTCTAAAAACTCTCGAACGGTGAGATATGATAATTTTCCAAATTAAATTTTGTAAACTTTCATATTTCTAGGATTTATAGTTTCAGTATTAGATTTAAGATTTAAACAGATTTAAGCAATTTATACTTCAATGAAGCACAATCATACTAACAACAACGAAGCTTGTTGTCTGAATTGTGCTTCATTGATATTTAACATATCGATATTCGAAGTGATTCTATATAACAACAAGACAGCTCTCCCGACCGGCAGAACCATTGGCAAGTTAGTTCTGCAAGCCGGGGGATAAAACAGTTTACGCTGTCGGTGACGGAGATAACCATCGCGAACATAGAAACTAATGCTCTCCATGATAGCCGAGTTTTCGAACCTTCCACGAATCAGTCTGAAGAAATGTGTTACAATGAGCACATCCCTTCTGACCCGTAGAAGGTTCATACCAAGCATGCCCAAAAGAAAGTAGGTAGGGTAGAGAAAGATGAGTTAAGGGGGGAAATAGGTGTAGAGGCTTCAAAAAATTCTTTTTTTTCTTTCATAAATCGATAGTAGAACTATTTAATAATATATTCTGAAAATTTCAAATCAAAATTCCATGCCGTTAAAAGTTATAAGCGTTTGCGTTTGAGTGAGTGTCCCTCGGTCGAAAAAAGCAGTTTTTCTCAAAACGACTTTTTTCGAATTTGTGTAACTTTTAGCTCCTACAGTTTTTGATCAATCGTTATCAGCACATACTTTCTTTACATAAATGCGCTCTATTTGGGTTCACGACGAGTTCATCGAAAGCAAATTCATCGAAAACGAGTTCATCGAAAACCAATTCATCGAAAATCAATTCATCGAAAACCAATTCATCGAATGATCAATTCATCGAATCGCCAATTCATCGAAAAAATATATTTTGTTGATATTTGAGAGAAATGCCAAGCGGACCGAGAAGTTAAAAAAGCATTGGTCAACCTAAACTAACCTAACCTAACCTAACCTAACCTAACCTAACTTAACCTAACCTAACGTAACTTAACCTATTTAACCAATTTTTAAATATTTTTTTATCATCACTCTTAATGACCTTTCTGAGTTGTTTATGAGTTGGTTTCATTATGAGTTGTCTGGTCACCGTTCCTTAGATATCCCTTTTTTGCAGTATCAGACAATCGGAAACCGAAGAGATAACCTATAAATTTTACATTGTCACTAAGAAACTGACAGTTGCTGAACACATTTAACTCAGTTAAGCAGACCTTTTTGGGTATTTAATTTTGACAGCTCTAATATCTACAAAAAAATGTTTTTCGATGAATTGGCGATTCGATGAATTGATCATTCGATGAATTGATTTTTCATGAATCGTTTTCCGATGAACTCGTTTTCCATGAATTTGCTTTCGATGAATTGATTTTCGGTGAACTCGTTTTCGATGAATTTGCTTTCGATGAATTGATTTTCGATGAACTCGTCGGTTACCCTCTATTTGAACTTCAATCCTAAACAGAATTTTTTTAAAAGTATTTTTTTTATTTTTATTATTTGTTTTTGGGGTGTTATGCCGTGTTACGCTACCTCCTTCTTTAGCCACCGTTTCGGACATCGTTGCATTGTCAATCATCAGGGCAGATTCGGCAGATCCGGTAGATGATATTTTTTATTGCAAAAAAACGTACAAAAGAATGGTAAAAAATCATACTTACAAAATTTTCACATTAATCAAAAAAAAATAATTTTCGATTTTTTGTAAGGATTGAGGTTCAAATAAAAGAAACACTTTAAAAAAAAATTTTTTTCTTAAAAATTAAATTTCAAGTACAAATTGTGACCTCAAGGAGTTATACAAATTGCTCAGCCGGGTGGCGATTTATAATGCGCGGCAGCTGATATCTTCCATAATTTTTTGAGGAAAATTTAAAAAATTTAAGAATATACTCTTGAATATATGTATATGTAAAATGACCCCAAAGTATAAATACAAAATATAATTCCTTATGTGTTAAAAAAATCACGAAAATCACTAAAAATGCACTATTAAATCACTAAATTAAATCACAAAAAATACTACACCTATTTCCCTTCTTAAGTTATATATAGTGTCTGGAAATTAGGGGAACTAGATCACATTAGAAGTCGATTTTGAGTTTTTAACTTTTTTTTGGTTTGAGCTTTCGTCTTCGAGTAAATGGATTCGGTTGTTGAAAGTTTATTAGTGGGTTCACCAGCTGTTTAATGTCTCTTAAAATTCGTCAAAGCATAGAACCGGCCTTAAAAGTTTTACACCACCTATATTTGCCAAATAATGGAAAGAAAATCAAACGTTCAGATCGATAAATTGGTTTTTTGGGTTCTCTATCTTTATGATGTCCCTGTAGATTCGCCAGTTTCCAGTTTGTATTTCAAACGCCGTTTTTTTTAAAAAAAAATTCCTGTATAGTTTTATATGTCACACAAGAAACCCTTCGTCCGGAGTCTATGGAACTATAGCACCTTGTAGCGCGCAGTATTTGGTCCGACTTTCGGCTCACCACCTGGACAAGAAGACACCCCATTGGCCAAGCTACCCCCACCCCTCCGTCATCGGCCGGCACTACCCCGCCCCAAAGGGTATAAAACACCATGCAGGCCTATATGGAGCCAGAGTATCCAGTCTCCTCTCCCCAATACCAAGTCGAGAGAGCCCTCTGGGTCCTCCTTGGGAATTCAAGTAACAGCGCCCTCGGGGACATTACTTGTAGGGAAACCTTAACCCAACTAAGAGACCACGGGTCCTCTGTTGAGATTTTTACGCTAGCGAGAACATTAGAGAACGTTGTTAAAACTCTAAGTGATTTTACTTTATGCTACAACTTCATGTACTCTGTTTTTTACTATAAGCTGTGAACCCTGTATATAAGGGAAATAAACGGACCAACGCTGACTGACTATTTTTTTATAAATACCCTGCCACAATCTTCAAATTGGGGAGTGTGGACAGGAAAAAGGATATTATTTAGAGAAAAGCTGAAGAATATGCGCAAGGTAAGAAAGTAACTGAATATTTATATGTAGTTACTATACACAATCAACGTTAAGATTCTGAATGAAAGCCTCTTTCCGTTAAACGGTATTTTAGTTACTCAAACAAATATTATTGAATAAAGACTGGATAAGCTCATATTAGATTTAGTACAAATAAAAAATGTCTTTAACAGGGTTCCGAAAGAGCTGGCCATATTGAATTTTCTCAGATTGACACAAACTGTGGTTCTCGTGTTGAAAAGTTAAGTTATTTCGGACACGTTATTTTACCGCGTAAATTTTATAAGAACTCTACGAAAATTAAAAAAAACGTGAATTTTTTGTGCATGTGCAGATATTAGATAATAAGATAAATCCCAGAAAACAACGTTTATATTGCCCTAACACTGAATTAAAATGTAATTTTTTGGTTATATTCTAGGAATTATTGTAATAATTTTTAAACGAAAAGGTAAAAAAGTGAGGTGCTAGTTTTCTTCCAGATTTCCTAAATAAGTTTAGATTAAAAATGTTCGTGGAAAGTTTTTTTTTCAACTTTTTTCATGTTTGAAATTAAAATAATACATTTCATAAATATTAAAGTATATTTCTTACGCAAATACAGTAGATGTAATTTTATCTAGTTTCTTAAGTTGTATTTGTTTCGACGACATTTTAAAAATAAGAAATATATGGAAAATTTGAAATATTTTGGAAAAATTTCTAATTTCGATTTGAAATTATTAGTAACAGTTAATACAACTAGATAAACACCAAAAAAACCCTCTTTGACTATATAAATTGTGTATATTTCTAAGAACTGTAGGAATCAGTTTCTCTTTTTCGTTTCCATTAGTAAAGTTTTCCCATACACGGTTGTTTATCAATCGTACTTATAAAATATTCACAACGTTTATTAGTAAGGCTGTAATTATGTAATTATGATCGTCAAAGATATCTTCTTCCGCGTGGTAAACATTTTCTAGTTACTGTAGTAATCTCTTATCTACATAGTTAAATAATAATACGTAGTATATTTATGATTTGTCGAAGACTGAAATTGAATCATATTTTGGATGGAGAATTTCATCAAACCGGTTTTATTGTACTCAACTTCCTACACTGTAACAGTAACAAGGAAGCGTATGACTCGTGTTCGCATGTTTTCATCAATGACCTGTCATAACTTAAGGTCACTTCCACAAATAAAAGAGACTGTTTTTCATTTACTTTTACTTTATGACCTAGGAACTCCGGCCAAATGGATTCGTATTGAACGTGTGTATTATAGTATATAATAACCAGACATATTTTTTATTTCGATGATTTCGGCTCTGTTGGTATTGAGCACTGAGCAAAGATATGAAATACAATGGATAGAGTCATATAAAAGCCTTTTAATATTTTTAGACAAATTTGATAGATATCTACCTAAACGTAAACAACAACCATAATGTCTTTAGATCTCTCCAATTTTCATCAATCCCACCGGAAAATTTTATTTTTTGTTTGCAAATACAGTGTAATTTCTTCTTAAGTCAGTTTTTTTGTTTTTTCATGAGCTCGACACAGGAGGCCCTGAGGAAAATAATTTCCCTCAGGGCCTATGTCATCTTTGGGGATGCTGTGTGGAGGGTTTTTTAAGGAAAGGAAGGAGAGGAAAGTTCTGGGAAGGAAAAGGGTTTAAGGGGTGGGTAGGAATCTGGAGTTCAGTACGTCCTGGTCATCCGCCTCCAAGACCTAGACAAACCTCACCCCATGAACCCGGGCACTCCTGCTAAATCACCAAACGTAGCAAACACTTGGGGAGACCTGTGGCAGAGGTGTTGGTTATCCAATAAAGGTTCCCCGGGCGGCGGTACACATTCCCGCCTCCCAAATTGAAACGTTCGTGTGGAGATGGGAAGATTTTGGAAAAGAGTAAATTATGGTTGGGAAGAACCTGTCTCTTCAAATCAAGTTACTAAGCACGGGTAAAGCCATTCAAGCAAGGCAATGATTATATTCGGAATGGTAGTGGTTTTCACCACGGTGCGGTGGTACCTTCCTGGGATGGTGGTAAATACTTTTACTATCTACAGTACAAAGACGTATGATAGGTGAAGCGAGTCATTTTATTTAATTTTTTTTTAAAAGACAGATAAACATTCCCGAATTACGAATATCCCGACAATATTTGAAAATCTCCTACTACCATCACAGTAAAAGGAAAATGTTCCTTGTGTTATGATGGGGGACAGCAGAGGAATCGAATACGCGACGCCTGGATGGGACCCAATTCAGCTACTAATCGATCTGTACGATTAAAAATAATATCATATTTGCGCTAGCCGGGTATTGAACCAGCCACTTCTGGATCTAGAGCAAGAGTAGTCCAAGGCGATCGTTGCTGTTGGAAGGGTTTTTGCAACGCAACCCTTTCCTGTTATTTTCTTATTATTATGATTCTGATTATCTCTACTTAAATTCGTAATGTCTGTTTGTCTTTTCAATCACACAATGCATTTATCTTTCCAACCAGTAGCAAAATGTATTACCTTTACCTTGGAACAAATCAGAGCATTCCATCAATAAAGATTCCATCCAGAGTAAATAATGAACCCATCGTAGAGCTTCTTAGACAACGTCCGTTCCTTGCATAGTAATCAATGACAAAGGAATTCTCGGAATGAAACAATTCCAATGAAACCGCATGTTTTATGAATCATAACGCAAATCAAAAGAAGTCATCAAGTAACATGAATGTAAAACTATCCATGGACCATTCTACTACATATTAATATAACATTGGTTAGGTTTTACACAAGAGATAAAAAAAAATAAACTGGTTTAATTGTTTGGAGGTTTGCGGTTTGTACTCATGACGAGATACACAATATTAAGCTAAGAATTTTGTTTTCAGAAAAACTTAAAAAGTGTTAAAAGTTGTTATAAAGGATTATAATAAAAAAGTGCGCAGTTCACACGCAGTTGAGGTAAAACCTACAGAAAAATAAAGTAGACAAGAGTAGGAGACTACGAAGCACCGCGCAAAGATTAGACCGATTATTATAATTGATTATCTCATTATCTCACAGGATAAAACCTGTAGATGAATCTATGTGTTTGTCTCTTTTTAGTGTCGCTTTTAAGTTTCATCGAAGTTTTCATTTCAAAAATATTGAAGCCGCATTTAAAATGGTAATATTGAACACTGCCTTATCTGTGGACCACCATAGGTTGTTTTCAAAAACAACTCAAAGAGAAGAACGCTAATAAACGAGTATCTAGAAAATTAGGCATGAAACCACGGAGGTAGGCATTGTATCAAAGAAGACAGAAGATGAATCTATTATTAAATGGTGGACATGGAAGAGAGAAAAACACTTTTAATATGAAATTTGAACAAAGTATACACTTCCACGAATCAGTCACCAAATAGAAAAATACGTTGAAAATTTGCAGAAATTATGACGAAATAAACATAAATAATAGTAAAAGAAATATGCAAAAATCAACAGACACTGCAATGCGAACACAGACAACTGTAATAAAAGACTTCAAATAGAAAAATATTTTTACGAAGTAGACACTGCATGGAAAGAGACATTGCAAATAGTTTAATGTTATCACGGAGCAGACATAAAAATCGAAAATAATAAGAAACTGCAAATGACCAGGTATTGTAACAAAGCAGATACAATCAGTTACTACGACACTGCATAGGATTAGAAAAGGTATACACTTTTAGGTGGAAAAGTTTTGTTTTGTTTTGTTTGATCCTGAAATGTCACGCTGCATGGCCATGAACATGCGACAGGTGACTATTTATAGAAAACTAAAATGAGTTAAGTTCAGCACTAAAACACGATCTTTCGTTTTTAATTGAGAGTAGTGACTAAGACGTGCACAAAAAAATATTGACTAATCTATGGCATTGGATATCATATTTTCAATGTCTTTTGAAAGATGGTCATTCTACTATCACGAATTTCAAAAAGTCTGTGAATAATAATTATTAATCATGCGTTCAAAATTGCATAGCGTTTTGAATAATGCTTCTAGGAAATGCCCAGAGGCGCTAGAACAGTGGGAACTATGGCCAGGTGCCATAGATTTAGTATAGGTACACGAGATAAGGCTTTTCAATTAAAATGACCTTATTCAATTTGTCAATATGCCATGTTAAAGATGAATGGTAAAAGTGACTAGGTGAAAGCTCCATCCAGAAATGTTGTAAGGATAGGAAATTGCGGAAAGAAGATGTGGTGGATAAACTTTGGTACGATCCATGTTATTTAGACGTGTTCTAAAATAAGGAACTCCAGTGAAAAATATTATGGCTTTAAAAAAATATGTTCATATAGACCAATAAACGCTGATTCTGAATAAATAAGTTGTATTTCATAATATTAAACGTAGAGTTCTTAAAAAATTATTAAAAAGTGCATTTTTAAACCTCTCATCAAAACCCACTGTAAAGTTGGTATTACTGAATGGTTAGTGTTGACGTCACGCGTCACCAGTCATTGTATTGAAATCTTTGATTATGTAGGTATGACATGAGCCATCAGTATTAACAACATTTCATGTTATTCGTTATTTCATACTGTTTATAGAGATTTTGTTGTTGTGTGTATTGAAAAGACATTTAAGCCTAAATAATTCAGTATCAAAAATAGAGGTATATCTATTAGTTTATCTCTATTATTTAAAATATTGAAAAACTACTGCACAAAAAAATAGTAATGCTACTTCTACGGAGAATGCTTCGAATAACGGTATTCAAAATGGCGGCACTTGATCAGCTGATTGCCCAATCCTATAGTAATTTTTCAGGAGTGATGACGTCACACGATTCACCATACATACGGTGGTCTTAGGGGATCTTGAGAAAAATTAAAACTTTGACAATTATTTAACTATTAAAACTAACTCTAAGAATAAAAAAATTAAAAAGGCAGTTTTTTAAGTTAGAAGGTTCATTAAAATTCGTTAAATTGGGTTCGTTAAATAAGGTTCATTAAATTCATTAAAAAAATAAAAAAATTGGACTGGAGTTCTCTATTGCTAAAGCAATTTCAAGTAATGTTTCGAGTCAGAATGGTAATCTTCAGGAAACATTGATAACATATTTACCCGGATCTTTGAACTGAAAAACAATCTATCTCTAACATTTTTTAACGCTTCGTTTTGTACCAGATCTCAGAATACTCAGATCTGTGCTGTTATTAAGGCCGTCAAGAATGAATATATCAAGGAAAATTACTTTATATTTGGGGTATACAAAAGTTCTATTTTGTTAGACAGTTATTGGGGCGCAATAACGTAAACATAAGCAAGTCATCTAGTACGTCTAGCGGTTCTCTGCCAAAAAAGTCCTTCTAATTTACATCCCATTAATTGAGTTCGTATAAATGGCGTTTTCATTTATTTGATGATTTAGTGAAATTCTTGCTTACAAAAATATGAATCGATGTTACTAATAATAATAATAATAATAATAATAATAATTGGCTAATTTGCGCCGTTTTCGTGGAAAATCACCTCAAGGGCGCTACTAATACTAATAGATTAAAAAAAGAAGAGTGTTTTGTTTTTTTTTTTACAATAGCTTCATAAATGAGGCCCTGAGGAAAAAATCCCTCAGGTCCTATGTCATCTTTGAGATGCTGTGTAGAGGGTCATTTTAAAGAAAGGAAGGAGAGGAAGTTCTGCGAAAGAAAAAGGTGTGAGGGATGGGTAGGAATCTAGGGGCCAATGTATCCAGGTGTGAGAGACGTATAAAACCAACTCTCCCACTGCGGTGCAAGGCGACGGGTCGAGAGAGTCCGACTGGAAAGGTCTAGATTATGTTTGCCTCGAGTAGTCTATCTCTATCCGGACCACCACACAGTAGGTGAGGAAACGCATTCGCCACCAAGACATAGTCAAACCTCACTCCAAGAA
Organism: Limnephilus marmoratus; assembly: GCA_917880885.1. Taxonomy (NCBI): domain Eukaryota; kingdom Metazoa; phylum Arthropoda; class Insecta; order Trichoptera; family Limnephilidae; genus Limnephilus; species Limnephilus marmoratus. Next base: position 16,429,482 of record OU862910.1, on the reverse strand, counting down.
CCCGGGTACCTCTGCCAAATCACCAGACGTAGTGAACCACTTGAGATGACCTTTGGCAGGGTTGTTGGTTACCCAATAAATGGTTCCCGGGGCGGCAATACATATACCCGCCTCCCAAAATGAACGATATGAATATGGAAAGTCAAAAAATGCCGTTTGCGATCCAGATAACTTTTGTTTTTTAAAAACAACGGCCTCACCTTGTTATTTCGTAGATATCGTAAACTGAAAACTAAACAGCGGTCACCCGGTGTTCATCCACGTGTTCATGTAAAATATCAGCCCTTTTTACCAGTTTCTGCGATCCCAAATCTTTGAAGTTTTCCATTCGCCAATTTAATCAGCTGATTTCGATTATTTTTATAATCGAAATTTTTGTTTGATCTTTTAACTCCACAAACATATTGTTGTTTTGATATATGGTTGGAAGGGCTTCAGGTCGTTTGAATAACCTGTTTTAATAAAAATAAAAACATTATTAGCCTTTGATTCCGCTGGAGAGATATTAAATAATAATTATATTGGCATAAAATATGACCTTCGTTCGTTTTCATATTGGAAATAATTGGCTAAAATCAGGGTGATTTTTTACATATATTGATTTTGCATATTACGTTGTCTATCATATTGTGATCAACTGACAAGCATAACAACGCCAACGTGACACTTGTGCTTTTCAACTAATCAAAAATGAAATGGCGTTTAACAGCGATCTTTTAAATGAAAAAAAAAAACAAAATCAAAACGAGATGATTGGCCATTTGATGATTTTTCTGTTAAATACATTGGTACTTAGTATACACTGTGCACGGTGACTGTTAACTGGGGTTCCATGACAGTTCATCCTGCGACAATTCATCCGGCGACAGTTCATCCTGCGAAAGTTCATCCGGCCGACAGTTCATCCTGCCGAGAGTTCATCCTGCCGACAGTTCATCCCGCCGACAATTCATCCGGCGACAATTCATCCTGACAATTCAACCTAACCTAACCTAACCTAACCTAACCGAATCTAACCTAACCTAATCTTACCTAACCTAACCTATAAGTATAACCTATAAGTATAAGTATGTCGTATTTTGTTATTCACGCATGCTTCTTCGGAGAGTCGAAATTATTGTTAATAAAAATATTTTTACAGCGGATTTCCACTCAAGATGCCTTCAGATATAAGTATATCGATTTTGGTTGTACGGCCGTATATCCTCTTTGCATAATTACTTAATAAAAATCTTCTAAATGATCAGGCAGGATGAATTGTCGCCGGATGAATTGTCGGCGGGATGAACTGTCGGCAGGATGAACTGTCGGCAGGATGAACTGTCGGCAGGATGAACTGTCGGCCGGATGAACTGTCGCAGGATGAACTGTCGCCGGATGAATTGTCGCAGGACGAATTGTCGGGTCACCGTAAACTAATAGTACGAGTATAAAAAAGTGAATCTACATAACACAAAACTTTTTTTTTGATTTGAGGTTTCGATTTTTTTTTAAATTTTTTCCGTTTTACGGCAACTAAAGGGATAAAAAAAAACTTTTGGAGCCGAGACTCATTTTAAAAGGTAGCAAACAGGTATTTTTCGATTTCATCTAAAAACTTCAAACTTGGGACTTGATTTACTGAAAAACTAAACAAAAATTAAAAAAAGCTACACCACAAAATCGACTACAAAATGTGACTAACCAGATATCATTTCAACTAGATTTACAGATTCCCGCTTGTACCACTAGTTTCCGGACACCATATATAAGCCCTCCAATATAGGTAGACTAATTGTGCAAATATTCAAATATTTATTTATTTATTATAACGGTATAAATACACCATATTACATGTCACAAAATATTAGTTGTAGGTACATGGGAAATAATTTAAAAAAAGAGTTAAGTTAATTGTGGCATTTGATTAAGAAATGACACAAAGGGCTACAATTACATTCAATACTATAGTATAAATAAAATTAATATCGATTGAAGATATGTGATAGAATAGCCTTCTTGTACCTAGCTTCGGTGCAGTTAAATAGATCCGTCACATCTGCGTATCTATTACTAACGTCATGTAATCTAGGTAAAAGCGAGTGTTTCGTGTACTCAGTCCTGTTGTTGTTACATTGAAACAAGATTTTGGAGCGAGTTGCTCTAGTGGGTATATGAAATTCGATGAGCTTAGTTAAATCAGGACTGTCTATTCTACCATTTACAATTTTGAACATAAATATTAAGTCGGATGTAATTCTTCGATCTGAGAGTTTTAATAAATTTAATTCTTTCATCAAGTAATTATAATTTATGTTATCAATGGGAATAGCGAGTTTAAAAATTATATGTCTTAGGAATTTGTGTTGAATTTTTTCGATTGTATCTAAATGTTATTTAAAATCGGGGGACCAGATCGAGGAGTTATATTCGACTTGACTACGTACTAAGGATGTATACAAAATTTTTACAGTTGAAATATTCCTAAAACCTCTAGTATTTCGAAGAATGAAGCCAAGCATTTTTATTCCTTTATTAGTGATTGTGTTTATATGGGATATAAAGTTTACTTTAGAGTCGAAAATTATTCCCAGGTCATTAATTTCTTCGACAGAGGTAAGGGAACGTACCCAAACTACGTGACCAACTTTTTGCAATTTTTAACCCCCTCCCCGGTGACCAAAAACTTAAGCAACCCGCCGCTCATTTGTACCAAGCGTGAAATTTTGAAGACCCCCCCCTAAACGTGTCACGTAGTATGGGTACGTTCCCTAAGGGTAGAGTTGTGAAGTACATACGGATGAATTGTTGGTTGACTTATTCTGTAAAATCTTATCGAATGACACTTATTTATGTTCAGAAAAAGTTTGTTAAAATAGATTGCTTAATGACGAAGGGTTACCTAGAGATGTTAATGCCAAATGTTCTATCCGCCATCTAATATGTTATATTGCCTATATTTTAATATTCGGTCCTCGCTTCTCACCTGATACTGAAGTTAGTAAACCTTAAGGCCGGTCTCCTGCGACCGTTCACATGAACAATACCTCAAACGTTACCAAAACATTGGGAAGGGTCACAACGATTTTTAATTTCTATCGGCCACGGGAAGCAAAAACATTGTGGCCCCGACGTAACCATCCACAAAATATGAGTTTTTGATCGGAGGAGACCGACCTTAAGCAGTAGGCAGGGCTTAACTATTATTACCGTTAATAGTAGTTAATACGTATTTTCATATTTAGTCTCTGAATATCAATGATTTTAACTGTGCTAGGATTATTTGAGTTGTGTTTATTCTGAGAACGGTGAAATTATCTGTTTGGAAATTGAGCTTTGGTTACTGTTGTATATATATTATTGAGAATTATATTGTTATTCGTGAGAAAATACTAACCGTCTGACTACCAGGACCGGCTCGGAGCCAAACGGTGCTTGGTGCTAGAAAAAACCTCAAGAGCGCTGTTAGATTTTAGGTATGAGTGCCCTGGCTCTTTGGCAGAGCCGGTACAAGAAATCTGACGCCCCGTGCAGTAAACACCGATGGCACCCCCACCAAATTTTCATTTAATCATATTTAACCCTAAACCCAAAAAAATTCACCCGCGTTTTGGTACCTAATAGGTATTCAAAAACTCAGACTTAGTAGTTGACAACTGTACTTGAATCTTAATCACTTAAATCAAGTCAAAACTAAAACTAGGTACATAAACTGACTAACACGACAATTTAAAACGTAAAAGGCACACAAAATAAAATAAATAAATTTTAAATTTTTGTGTAATATATAACAGTTAGAATTAATATATAAATATCTTGGAATCTTAATAGAAAATTTTTCAATGGAAAGATCATATCAATCTCACTGTGGAAAGAATAAGAAAACTTATCTATGTTTTCTATAACAAACGTAATATTTTAAACAAGAAAACTATCAACATTGTCTATTATGCATTAATTCAGTCCTTATTACAGTACGGCATTATTGGGTGGGGAGGGGCCTTTAAGGCTTCATTACAGCCCACAATTATAATTCAAAGAATAATTATAAAAATCATCCTTAAGAAACCATACGACTTCCCTACTATAGAGATATTTCGGGAATTTAATGTACCATCTATCACAGAATTGAATAAGAGAAACGCCATATATCAAATTTATAAAGAATATTTTATTAAAAAAAATTCACCCCTCAGATAGCATAAGCAATAGATTTAAAACTAGTGGCTTAATAGCCATCCCTATGCTTAGAACGACTACGGCTCAGCACCACTATTTGTATTTAGGTGTAAGATGGTACAATATATTATTGTCCAAAAACAAAATTAGTATAACAGAAACGCTGAAATATGAATTATTCAAAAAGCAAATTAAGTCTCTGAAATTGGATAATGATATATTGTACCCTTAATGTAATTTACCCCTACTGAAATCTGTAATATTTAATATTAAAAAAATGTATTGTTATTATCCTTCTATAACTATTTTTTTTCTAAATTGTGTACCTATCTACAAAAATGTTGAAATTTTATTTCATAAGTTCTTTTATTTGATAATTGTTTACACTCATTGGAACATTATTATTATTTTTTGCATGTAAATACCCCTCCCATAAACACGAGTTCCTTGAGCTCAACTTATGGAGTAGTAGCATATGTAACCATTTGTAATGTGTAAACAAAAATTCTTGAAGTAAAAAAAAAAATAAAAAAAATGCATTAACAATTTAAAATAAAATTGAAATATTTCATTTTATACCGCTTTGCATACAAATGATTTCAAAAATTTATCATACAAGATGCCTGCCAGGCGATTTCCCGACACCCTAGATTGTAATCCATAAAAAATTGTACAAATGCTCTATCCGGTTCTTACCACAGGTGTTGAATCGCCAATTGGCCAATTGGTCGTAAGCCAAAAGTAGAAGAGAGAACTTTAAGCTCTAAGTCAGAGTAGTAATTCCAACATTTGTAAAAAATCTCCGTAACAATCTAAAATTCTTAGCATCTTCAATAAGGTTTCATCGTACGAACGGGAATAAAGTAAACGCATTTTGATTGGTTATTGAATCTGGATCGCTTTCATTCGAAGTAAGAGACACAATGAAAAATAGTTCTTTCGTTCGAAATAAATATATAGAACTTGTAAAAAAATCCGTGACAAGTTTAAATTTCAATAGAGACTCTGAAACAATCAAATGCACAGAATACGAGCGCTGATCGGTTCGAATGACAAGTTGACAGGGGGTGGTGATAGTGCATAATATTTATCTTGTATTATGGGTAATTTTTAAATTTTTCAGGGAATATTTTAAGTAAATTTCATTACGATTTTTATTTTCTCGTCGGGCGCCTTCAGAGTTGGCGCCAAGTTTTTTGCACATTTTTGAACGTACGCAGATCCGGCTCTGCCCTTGACTCCTTGGCAAGTCGGCGCCCGGAGCGGACTGCTGGCTGGGTCGGCCCTGCGGACTACTATTAGGAATATCATAAATGTTACCGGGTCGTTTCGTCTCAAAGCCGTTGTTTAACCTAATCTATATTTAGTCAAATCTGTATTTAGCCATACCTATATTTAGTACATCCTTTGCTCAATCTCAATCTTATGTTTATCACAATATTGCTGCAGCTTTTTCAAAATATGAGAATTCGTATCTTCGTATTCGTATAATTCGTATAGAATTTTCTTCATAACTTTTTTTTCGTGAATTTTTCCGATGTTTAAGAGCTTTTCTGCTATTCGGGGCGGAGACAAATCCAACAAATCAAAGATCATAAAAATCTGCCCAGCCGATATTGAGTTACGGTGGTTGTGATTTGAAACTCGATGAAACGAAAAATAGCGCCACTAAAAAGAGACAAACACATACATCTATAGGAGTTAGCCTATGACAGAATGAGATAGACTAATCGGTCTCCTATTCGTGAAGTGCTTCGTAGCCTATCGGTCTCCTATTTGTGCGGTACTTCGAAGCCTCCCCACTCTTGTTTACTTTAGTTTTCTAAAGATGTCACTTCTACCGCATGTGAACTGCACAGTCTGACTTTTCTTCATAATGAAAATATATGAACATTTTCTAAAATTTTGTGTATAAATATGTGGGATTCTAAAATAAGAAAACATTAATTTATTATTCGTACAGTTTATTATTATCGACAAAACTCATTGAAAGCTCTGATCCAATTCAATGGTGGTCTTTTGATAATAAACAATCTGTGGGTGTTCTCCTTGCCTGCTAATTCTTCATGACCCCTGCTCCCACCCACTCCACCCGTCTCCTTCACCCATCCTAACCTAAAACTACCCTCTTCAGGTTCACCTCTATCGTGGCTGTGCATAATTTAGAAATAGTGCAGCGGATGTCATTTGTGCCTAATCTGTTTGTTGATGAATGAAATATTAAGTGATAACATAATACATACTTATTTACCACAAAATAAGTCGATGTTTAACATCTAAATGACAAAAATATACAGTAATACTTTTAACAATTTGCCTGTTAAATCCAGTTCCTTGTTTTATAGTTTGCCTGTTTTATACAGTTGTTTGTTTTATCCAGTTTTACTCATACCTGCCACCTAAATTGAAAACTAAATTAATAAATAATGGGTATTTTGGCCTCAAATCCCAACTTAAGTTTCGTTGCCTCGTTTGTTTTAGGCTTACCGACTTGTAAAGTCTATTAAAACATTTCTGAAAGCACTTCAAGAAGTTCCATAAATAAATAATTACTTGAAATTCATTTAATCTCTTGGTCACACTATCTATACATCACACGGTTTTCTTGTAGGGGTAGACAGAGGGGATGGGCCGCCACACAACTCTATCTCAGCTCTCAATTTTTGCATCGTTTACTTTCACACCTCGTCTGACACACAACCTTCTGTTGTTGGGACTTTTTACACATCTAACGTGATACGCCATAAAGTCTTTTGGTAAAACGTTCGTAACATCGGTAATCGTTCCTTCTCGCGACATGAGCAGTCTATTGCCACTTCATCTTATTAATTGAAATATTCATAATATTCTCGTACATGGCCCCTTTATGGAATGTAGGAATACGAATGTACTTAATACTGTCTGATTTTATACTCTTTTTTTTGGAACGTTGATAAAATATTACTTGAAACGACTGCGATATTCTTTGAAAACTTTATACATATATTCAGGCTGCTCATTTTCCTTCACGCCACATGAGCAGCCTGTTGCCCCTTAATCTTATTAATTGACGTTTACATAATATACTCGTACATGGGACCTTTATGGAATGTAGGAACATGAATGTACTTAATTCTGCTTGTTTTTATGCTCTTTTTTTGGAACGTTGGTAAAATATGAGCTTAAACGACTGCGACATTATTTGAAGACTTTATACATAATAATATATATATTCAGCAATTCTATCATATGACCTCCATAGTCCAGTGGCTAAGACTCTTGACTCACATTCCGGAGGTCGCGGGTTCGAACCCGGCATGCGCAAATAAATTTTATTTGATTTATTTGTGTTATTTCACAATTAATTCATTTAAAATAATATATAGTATATTTGCGGCATGTTCCAGAGTGGAAGATACTATCAGTATCGCCCTGGTGTAAGACCACCATTCAGAATTGAAACGTTGCTTGAAAATGGCTTTAGCCGTGTTTAGTGACCAGATCTGAATAGCCAGGTACTTCTCAACCTTCCTCTTCCCCACCTCCTACCCCTCCCCACTACCTTCAGCCTCACAACATACCCCAATTGGGGATGCCATAGTCTCACTGGCTCCAGACGGGAGCAGTTGAGATTCTTGTGCGGTATTCACTGTAAAAAAAAAAAAAAATAAGCCTGATTTACTGATGACTAACATAAATCTTGCCAATAGTTTTGGAGAATTTAAATAAAAGACTTAAAAAGTACCCAAACTAAAAAAAATAGGGACATTTATAAATTCCAGTGTGACGAATGTAACGCTGTTTATGTTGGACCAACTGGCCGGTCTTCAAAGAACACATACCCACAATTTGCCAAACATCTCCTGGATAAAAATCATCCACTTAGTGATGATAATAAGCCAACGCCTTTACACGTTCAAAATAAAAGACGCAAACTCAATCTTTTAGAGCAGTTGGAATTTTTAAATTTTTTTTTTTTAAAAGAAAGACAAACATTCCCGGGTTACGTATAACCCAACAATGTTTGAAAATCTCCTACTATCACCACAGAAAGCCGAAAATGTTGCTTGTGTTGTGATGGAGGACTTAGCCAGCCGAGGAATCGAACAACACGCGACACCCGGGGGGGACCCAAGCGCTATGACCACTCAACCACTGACCAGTCATTCGGATTATTAAAATAACATTCTAATAATCCGAAAGCTATTTTGATAAATGCAAAAAAATATGATTCGCTCAACGCTCCCAGATATGTTTAAGCCATTTTCAAATACTTAATTATGCTAGAAAATATACTCATGAGTCATCATTTGCGAATAACTCACATAATGATTAGAATACATAAGACGCCGAATTTAAACGATTCAGTAACTGGGGAAACTATAAAACCATAATAACCATAAATAATTTCTATCATTTTACTCAGAAATTAATTAGGGCGTAGATGATTAAAGAAATAATTTTTTTAAATAATACACATACATCGTCTGTAAGTGTTACGGCCACAGTTTTATAATGCCCTCAGAAGGTGAAACAGCTGTCACGCGTAATAATAATTACATAACAGAACTTGTTTAAAGGTAAGCTGTATAAAAATATCATTACATAGTATAAAATGAAGTCGCTCAAAATGTATGTGCGCATAGATCTTTTAAACTACGCAACGGATTTTCATGCGGTTTTCACCAATAGATAGAGTAATTCAAGAGGAATTATATATAATACATGCTTATTATATGTATTTATATGTATAATACATGCTTATTATAGTAGAGAAAATCCGAGAAATTCAAATATTCAATTCAGGCAGCGGGCAGCTTTTATAAAGGATGGGTAATGGCGTTGTATTTCGTTAGCCACAGCAACGTGTGGCCGGGTCTTCTTGTTATTGAATATAATATTAAAGACATGAAAATTAAAATGGGGTTCTACAAATTAAACTTAATAGTAATAAAAAAAAAAAAAAAAAAAAAAAAAAAAAAAAAAAAAAAAAAAAAAAAAAATACAGTAATAGTATGTAATTGGCATTTAATTATGTTTAACTCTGTAAAATAGGAGCAGAACAAGTGCAACTTATTTCAAGAGAGAGAATAAATCGAAATAAATTAACAGTGTCAGTTTTCATTATTAATTAGAGAAGAAATAAAAAATAATTATAAAAGTTCATTATAATATTATCATCCGGTGTCCTCAGGCATATTCTTATAAAAATATTTATTTCTTGAATAGTATATTTTATATATTATGATATAGGTACTACGTACGTGATCTTACATAGATGAAAAGTGTCGGCACTTGTTTTTTTTTTTAATTTTTAGTTAACGCTATTTCTTGATGGCCTGAAAAGATTTCACCTTGCTTTAGGTTTCTTTGTTTCAGAGACAGTAAGTTCCAATGATTTACCTTCTGTGATAGTGCAATCATGTAGGTTTTAAATATTGTTCTGCTCTCAAAAAGTCTAGATTATATCTGGGAGTTAATGCTAGAAGTTCCTACTATGTCAGTTTCTTGTAATTTGATTTAGGTACCAGAAAGTGCTCTAAAACCCTTATTTGAATGGTATGAATACCTATGTCAGGTGCTCTAGATTTATGAAATTATGGCCTTTCTAATGTAGAAGCCAAATATTTATTCAACCTTTTTTATGCCACGAAGAAATCGAAAAACAAACTTCATTGCAGATCGATTCGTAAATTTGACATAGGCACTTCTAGAATTAAGCCCCGCGTATATAATCTATATATGTATATATAGAAATGAATCCCTGTTTCCATTAGTCACGCCATAACTTCAGAACGACTTTACCTATTTGATTCATCTTTTTTAAAATTTTCTTATATTTTGTAGAAGGTTCGTACGGAAAAAAAAATAAGAAAATTGCGCAGAAAATTTAATAACTTCAGAAAATTTAACGACTATTTTAACTTCGCACGTTTGACAGTTCGCGCATTTAATGAAATTGAATTTTGCAGGCAGCCGTCAGCGGATTTTTTAAATTATAGATATTTTATATAGGTACCTATGTAAGGTACCAAATTTGATTGATTGTTCTTATCTAATATATAAAATTCTCGTGTCACGGTGTTTGTTACCATACTCCTCCGAAACGGCTGGACCAATTTTGATGAAATTTTGTGTGCTTATCTGGTAGGTCAGAGAATCGACCAAAATTTATTTTTCATACCCCTAAAAGTAAAGGGTGTTCCACTCCGAAGAAAATTATTTTCCCCATACATTTTGTATGGAACGAATTCTCCTATTTTGAAAGAACTGCAGCAATATTGTAAGGGGTATAATATTGAACTGTGAACCGGGGGAGGGGGGAAAGGAACTCAGGAAGGGTGGTTAGCGGGACGGGGGAAGGGGAGAAGTGGAGTGGGGAGAGGGAGAGGGAACGCGAGAGGGGAAAGGATACGCAGGGAGAAACAATTTAGATCAAGGTATGGTATACGCAGGGAGAAACAATTTAGATCAATTCAGCTAATAAGTTGACAACAGTTTTTGATTCTGAGGCGGTACGAAGTTCGCCGGATCAGCTAGTAATATATAAAAATGAATATTTGTAATATACCAAAAATGAAAATTTGAATAACGGAATTGTAATAGGTGGCACGCGTACTGTTTAAAAACTGAATGTACTAGGACTGAATATATGGAACGCGGGAGGGGGGTTTGCGGGAAGACGAAGCGGGAGAGGGTGGGCGGGAAGGTGGAAGGGGAACGCGGAGGGTAGGGGACGCACGGGAAAGGACATGCAGAGAGAAACAATTTATTTCTTTGAATATGGCATTGCAACGCATGTTGGGAATGAACCTAGTCATATATTCAATATGACAATACTCGGTTTTCTTTTCTATGAAATAAACCTGATTCCTCAGTTTTGTAAGACTGAAACATAAAATGTATGAATTGAAAAACTTACCTAAATAGAGACGTTTTTCTAAAATAGGTGCTTTTGAGCTAACGAAATATTAAATTTTTGGCTCGAAAATATTAATCTGCTTTTAGTAGGATTTTCAGATTTGAATTCGTAATTTCTTTTCATTAATTTATTGAAAAGGTGAGTTTTCAATAGAGTTATTTAATTCTAAGATTCCATGAAAATGGATTTCTTTGGCAAGAGATATGTTAGGTAATCCCGGGTAATCCTTTTATAATTTTAATGATTCGCCTTTAAAGGATTTCCATGGATACCAGATAATTTTAAATGCTGTTCTCTATTGATTTACTAATATGGTAGTCAGTAGGTAATTATTTGATGTGATACAGGTTCAACTAAATTTATATTTTTTGCACAAACGACATTCAAATTCTATGGTTTTGTGCTAGTTACTAGGGGAAATTTAGACGGTAATAAAAAAAGCATTATCATTTTATGCCATAATATGTCTTGTTGTCAAACCCTCGCGATTAGAGGAACCCTCGAGATACAAAACATCAGGATGTACCCGAAAGACTTTAAGCAGGGATTCCAGAACTTCTTTGTGGAGTAAAAATGATATTGACGCTCCGTTTCGTCCATCCAATGCTGCTGAGAAATCTCTCCAGTCACTAAACCTATATTTAAAACATGATTTAAATCAATTGTTTTTTCTTTAAGACGGCTTCTGTGACCGTACATTATGTATGATTTAAAAATTGGTCTGCTCTCAACCAGACACAACAGGAAATATGTCATTTTTAAATCACATTCTAGATATTCCGAATCTTTTCCAAAAACATATATACATTGATTTCGTCAGATTTTTATTTTGTCTAGTAAAGTTATGCTTTAAATTTTGAACCAATTTGTTAATTTTTAGTATAATAGGATTTGTTAAATGTTCAACCAAGATGTTGTATTATATAACGCCCATTTCAAATCATATCATACACAGTTAAATAATTAAATAGAAAATCTAGGAAAGCTACTTATCAGAGTTTTAATTTTGGTTAATGTAAAATCATTAAAAAATACGCGCTTGTCATGCCTGTTTTGTTGGTATGGAGAATAATGAGTCTTTCTCATCGGAACCGCCCTGTACAGGCAAGGGTTTTCAATTTGAATTCTCAGCCGCTGATTAATTAGCCATAAAGCTTTGTTTAGGTGCAGGTGCTCATGACACTCGCCACAGACACAGACCACCGATGTCAATCGCCGGGATCTATCGGAAATACCCAATGAGTAAAAACTAATAGGTTGATAATAATTGTTAATATAATTACAGCGAGATTATAGCACAATAGAATGGCGAATTGTCTCTTCTATCAGACTGACTTATACGAATTGTGACTCGGTATTGACTGTTGACTCTCAATTTGTTTTGAAATTACTGAACGAGCTATATAATCACGTTGAAGGATGCTGAGCGGCATAATACATTATCTTTTATCAAAATCAGCATTTACAACCGTCGAAACCACAATTAAAATATTATTTAAATTGTTCCTTGTCTAACAAGGTCGACGAGATGCATACAATTTGATAATTCCAGTAGAGAGGTACCAATAAAGCTTCAATAAACTGTCTGACTCAAAGTTATGGTTTTATTACCTACATTGTTAGAAGAAACAAGGATATTAAATAATAACTGGTGGTAAGTTCTAATTTAGAAACGCCTTGATAAGCAGGTCGTGCTTCACGATTTGATTGATTTTTACAAATTCCATGTTTCGACGATTTATTTTCAAAGAAGTATTACTTATAAATATTTGAGATGTTTTATACCATATTGTTGAGGATTTTCTTTATCCCCTTTGAATTGGCGTTATAACATCAAAATCTAGATTCATAGCCATAAAAAAATGGTATCACATAAAAAAAAACTACATTGTTGCCCACACTTTTATGACAGCCATAAAATATTTGAATTTGATTCGAAACAAACCGCTTGATACTTTTATTTGTAGCTTGAAATCGTTTTAATTTTGATAGCAATATTCTGACAGCGCAGTTGGCCAAGAAATTTATCGTGTGAATTAGCTTTATGATGAGAGTCCCTCACGTCGTTCCTCTAGTCATCATGCAGGCTTACGAGCCGACTCCTGAAGAACTATTAGTGATGGATGAAGAAGATATAGTGAAAAATCCCGCAGCCAATTTTGAATGGGATGCGGCGATCATACCGAAGCTCAGAGATTTGTGCATTCAACAACTTTCGACGATGTTTGAGGTGGTGCAACCACTGACTGGAGTTCTGCAACAAGATGTCAACACGCTGGTGGAAGTTTTGCCGATCGATGTTGACTTGAAAATAACAGTTCCCTTGATTGATGTAAATTATATTCCTTTGTGATGAGAAAGACAAGAATCCACCAGAATTATTTTTTGTCTGTGCCTGCCTTTTCTATTCTACGACCCTGTTAACTCTCCACGACTTGAATGTCGTTGAATTGTATCGTTACATGGTTGAATTCCGGAAATAAGTTGACCGAAATGAACTAATGTTAAATTTTACCATCTACTTCTATATCCAGCGAGGCGCAGTATCAAGATTTTATTATTTTTTGGGGATCGCTGGCAACGGTTAATATGCACTTTAAAAAAAAAAACCTTTTGATTCACCTTCATTACATTAAAAGGCAACTATTTGCATTGGGGGATTTCATTCCAAATTTCATTACGTAAAATTAAAATTAGCTTTCGTCTTGTGAGATTGTACGCCAGAATCACAAACCATGTTACACAAACCTAGCGTAGCCGCTAAACTACTTGAAAACTTGGATGTTTTTCTTGCCTTGACGCGAGTAGGCGTTATAAAGGGGCACTTTCTTTTGTATCACAAACCATGTTGCACAAAAATATTTTCCACGTCCCCCAATGCAAATAGTTGTCTTTTAATGTAATTAAGGTGAATCAAAAGATTTTTTAAAAAAAAAGTGCGTATTAACCGTTGCCAGCGATCCCCAAAAGATTTTTATTGTGTTTCTGAACTCAATTTCTTTTCTATTTCAGTATGAAATCTACTGGGAACGGTGCTGCAGAGGACGTTGGCCAGACATGATTTTCATAAAGCGACCAAATATTGGTTTTTGGAAAAAACATTATTTGACATTATACTTGGAAGAATATTTCGAAAAATCAATACCGGAGGAATTTGATGTTGACCATGCCGAAGAGCTTGCACAATTAGTAAAAAACTTTTTGAAGTATCCATTTAAAATTCATGTTTTGTATATACATTCATTGATTGATAATTATTTTTTGTAGCTCAGCGAGTTCATCACTGTGTTGAATATAAAGCAATTACAACCGTCAAAATGTCCCCCAATGCCGAATTGCAAAGATGGGATAATAAGAGACGAATGCATTAGACCAGATTTAGATATCCCTTTAGACCACATACCACTTAGTCGACCATTCAGCATGTTGAAAAACATGACCAAGGTCCGATTGGTGTTTTGCGTCAAACCAATGAAAACAAATTTTGACTGGAGGGTATTTAAGTTTTCATTAGCTGACTGCGATTTGATCTGCGAAGGACTTAGGGCAGTTCCTGACTTAAAAGTTCTTTGCATAAATAAATGCGAGTTGGATGATATTCGCGCAAAAATATTCTTAAGGTTCGCTGGGGAGAAGCTAAGCATAGAAGAAATTGATTTTTCCAACTGCTATATCGGCGATGAAGGAATGATTGCTCTTGGAGGACTGCTGATGGAACATACCAACCTGAAGGTTGTTAGGATGAGGAATAATAGCTTTGGAGATCCGGGAATTATAGGATTAGGAAATGCATTGAGTAAAGGCCCAGCAGGGCCCCTTAATACTCTTGGTAAATACATAATATCGAATTGAAATACTTGTCCCAGGGATCAGATAATATTGTTTATTAATATACATATTTTGTTTATTTTAGATATAGGAATGAACTTCTTATCAGAAATAGGAGCAAATTCTTTATCGGCAGCCCTTATTCGATGCAGAACAAAACCAGCCGAACTTGTTATATCTTGCTGCGGGTTCCAGGATAAATCGGCCTCGTTGGTAAAATCTTGCTTAAATAATATTATGATCATGAAATACTTTTTAAAATTATTAGGATTATGAAGTAAGTCCAGTATCGTGTCCATACAATAGAGAAGAACATAAGAAATGCGATGTGGGTGTATTTCATGAGCCAAAAGTCTGGCCAAGCGGGTCTATAATTTTGCGGTACAAAACTGTTTTCTCATTATTGGGATGGAGATATACGATGTCAGACAAGTACGAGAGAGACAGAGCGCGTAGTAATTGGGCTAGCACCAAATGGTATTAAGTCAGTGACGACATTGGTTTCCAATCTAATCTACATGGAAGGCATTACTTGTTTGCATTGTCTAACTTTTTCTTTATAAGCGATTTGATTCTTCAATAATTTTAGGTACTCATCAAATATATTATCAGTTAACATTTTTTATTGATTGGATTATAGAATTAAAAAATCGGAACAATAATATTGAAATATAGAGGGTATTTCTTAATATTCAAAAGTGCCAAGTTATTCGTTTTTATAAAAACTGAAGTCATGTAACTTATGAACAGTGGCGGCTCGTGACTTTTTGTGTGCTAGGGTGCTAATATTTAAAAAATGGCATCATGGATGTTGTCGTATGCGAAATATAAATATTTTTTTTTTTCTTCAAAAATCGGTGTTTTGTATGAAGATTTTTCAGGAAATCGGTGCGGCACAACGCCAAACTGAAACTTTCTGAAATTTTTCATACAAAAAACTGATTTTCAAAAAAAAAAAAAAAAATTTTTTTTCGGCTACAACAACTTCATTATGCCATTTTTTTTTAATTTCAGCACTCTAGCACACCCAAAAGTCACGAGCCGCCACTGCTTATGAATACTCTTTAAATAATGTAATATTGACACCAGTCACTCAGATCGGGGACTCAGGTGTCATATTTGATGAAAAGTTAACATTTACTTTGCAAGTAAATGAAATAACAAATAAAGCTATAAAAATGCTTGGTTTTATATGCAGAACAGCAAGTGATTTTAAGTCACTAGAAAGTTTGAAAATATTGTACACTTCTTTAGTAAGAAGCCAGGTAGAGTATAATTCGCCCATTTGGTCCCCATTGTATAAAATACTTTCCGACAATATAGAAAGGTACAGCAAAAATTTCTAAGATTTGTTAACTTTAAGCTGAATATTCCAATTCAAAATATTAACCATGTCCTTTTGATGAAATAACTCAACTTAATTACGCTGTCAGATAGGCGGATCATCTCTGACCTTGTACTATTAAATAAAATCATTAATAATTGCACTGACAATCCTGAAATTCTCGCCAATATAAAATTTTACGTACCGACCAGAAATACGAGGCAAAGTGCTACCTTCTTCTGTGACAATTTTAAAACAAACCATGAGGCTCATACACCTATAAATAGATTACATCATTTTGGCAATAAATTTGGGAATATTGTAGACATGTTTGCAGTTTCTGTATTAGTTATAAAACGAAGTCTTTATAATTACTTTAATGAAATGTATGATTTTAATTTTAATTAATTTTATTTTTTACTATTAATTTAATCATTATAATTGTGTACTACGTACCGCCTATCTCCCAGTGATTTGTGATATTATTCGGAGTAAAAAACGTTAATTAAATTTTGGTCTCCAGTTTTTTTTAATAGCCCAACCCTTCACCCCGCCCTAACTCTTAAATTGAAAAAAGGAAAATTGTCAGCAGAGACCAAAATTTCATGTGCATTTTTTACTCCAAATAATGTCAGTAATGTCAACACCCTGTAAACCCCGTTAAAGATTTAAAACTGATACGGTAGTAATTCCATTTTATTATAAGCAATATAAATTCTTACGAGACTCACATTTATAATAATTATTACTTGATATAATATTGTGGTGGAAATTGCTCCTTCAGAATTAATTGGTGTACAGGTTTTATGGTCTTTCCAGTATATTTATCGTTTAACAATAATACATGGGAGCGAACCTTTAGATGTGTATTTATTTTTATTGCCATTCATCATCATTGAGCTGACGGCAACACACTGGAGTAAGTAATCCAATATCATGACAGTAATATAAAATGAGTAGGTCCCGAGGATTTTGACGTCCGGTCGTTATTCTTGAGTTGGGGCCGTCCGCCGACACGCCACACATGTACGAGTACATACACCGCCCTCTGATAAAGTCTTCCCAGGCAGATCTCGTATCTACATCAACGTGGAGTAATCGAAAGGAACGTATATCCTAACTTACTTCTTATAATATTAATGGATGACAGTAACTATTCTTCTAAAATTAGCGGGAATTTGACAATTGAATACTTTTATATTAAAAACGAAGTATTAATAACTAGTTAGGGGCATATATTAATTATGTGAGCAGTTTTTCTTCCAATCTAGACCCCCCCCCATTTGGTGAGATAAATTTGGTCCACTTCGTATATTCTTTTCAAGTAACGTGAGATTTGCTAGAGCCCCCCCTCCCCCTTTTGAGCTCACGTAATTAATGTATGCCCCCTTAGGTAAATCAATAATCAGGATAAATGATATATTTTGTAATGCATTACATAATAAAAATGTGGAATCGAAATAAAAATTCGAGAAATTTATTTACACATATTTTGTTATTCAGTCGAAAATGTATATCCGAAGAGATAATTAGGAATGTTAGGAATCATAAAATTGTGCAGGAATTAAATTTTATAAGTTACATCAAATTTTACAATTAACATATAATAAAATCGTTAGATAAAATTTTCACAAAAGCTAGTGATATTTTTGTTATTAGTTTTTGGGGTATTATGCCATGTTGCGCTACCTTCTTCTTTAGCCAACGTTTCGGACAGCGTTGCAGTGTCCATCATCAGGGCAGATGTGTAATAGTTAGCGGTGATGTTTGTACTTACCTACTAAGTAAGTATATAGGGTCGCCAGCTCCACTCCTCTACGAGCTGGCGCTACAATATACTTCAACATGTTTTTTTGCGTTTAGCCTTGATGTAACCGTCAATTACCGGATACCAAGAACTATTGAGCTTAGCTCCGTCGACTCTACTAATATTTATAGGATTTTTGTGAATTTCAATTGCCTCCGTAATCAGGCGTGCTCTATGAGTTTTGGGTCTTCTCAGGTCCTCAGGGACAAATCCGAAGTAATGGCCGGTTTCGATTAAGTGCGATTTCGGCGATTGCCGATTTGTCAGGGTGGCCAAGTTTACAGGCACGAAAGTGTTCTGATATCCTTTTGGAGATGGTCCGCTCTGTTTGCTAGAGATATATTTATATTTAATACATTTTTACAAGTGTTCTAAAAATTACCATTTATAATTGCATGGACGCCTTATAACTTCATTACGGTTACATTTAAATTCGAAGTGTTGCAAATCTACAAATAAGCCATCCCGGAAAGAAAGGAAAAGAATATTCTAGAGTAATTGATTAATTTGATTAAAGACATATGAAATGATTGTAATATACACAGACTTAATTAAAATACTCAATGCAAGTTTAATCAATAAAAAGAAGTGTGGACGAATGAACATATTTCCTCGCATGTACCTTGCAAATCATTTAAATACACTTACTTATTATTCACTTACACTCATTTGATGATTGTAGATTGTTTACATTAACAAAAGAAAGCAAAATAACTATGGTACAAATAAACTTTATAACGATTAAAACGTGTAATTTTTTTATTATTTTGTGCGTTTTACGAAATAAATAATTTATTATATTTTTGCTGGTTTTATAACTGCCAATACCATAATCGTTATACGCGATTCGAAAGTAAAGTGCGTTTGCGAAATGTCATCAAACGTCAAGAAAATTATTAAAAAGATATTCATAATTCTAGTATCTTCTGACTTTTTAGTTTTCACGCAAGACGTGTGAGAAGGAAGATTGTTTTGAACGGCTTTTAGGTAGACGTCTATAACGTAGATACGATCTCTTTCTGGAACTAGTATAACCAGTGCTTTATTCGACAATAGCAACCAACTGTGTGGTGATTTATTTAAATCTTTTCTTCCGAATCGAAGCGATCCGTAATCTTTGTTTTAGAGAAGCGGCATTCGTTAAGTTAATCGGGGAACATCATTTCGCAAATCCATTAATACAAAGAATATTGTCTGTGACGAGCGGCGTTTGTTTGATTTTTAAACAAATCAACTGCAAAATTTTTAAACAAAATATTTTAAAAACACAGATAAAAAGTTTGAATGAAGAGTTTTATTCCAAGATCGATGAAATTTTGCACACTTGAACTTAAAAACAACGGAAGTTTACTGTCTACATGAGATTTGAAAAAATCACCCCTATCCCCTTTTCCCGCCCATGTACCCGCTCAAAAAGAAGAAGATGGAGAGATATGTAAATACGAATGTTAGAGAGAGCGCGGTAATAATAAAAACGATAACATTAAAGAGAAAATTATAAAAATGTCTAACAAAATACAAATGGTTTAAAATAGAGCGAAAATCTTGTCATGTATGTCTAAAATAAATAGCTTTTAAAGAAACACTGAGAATTTTTCATACATATAACTTATAAAATAAATGTGTTTATAATTTTCGGAGCATATGTT
This sequence comes from Limnephilus marmoratus, assembly GCA_917880885.1. Classification (NCBI taxonomy): domain Eukaryota; kingdom Metazoa; phylum Arthropoda; class Insecta; order Trichoptera; family Limnephilidae; genus Limnephilus; species Limnephilus marmoratus. The sequence goes on along the minus strand of OU862910.1, from coordinate 16,409,815 downwards.
GCGATTTTTTTCTATCGAGGGATATTCATATTGACGTTTTATTCGTGGGGAGTGTATAGATATTATCTTCAGGCATAAAATTTATTATTTTTACAGCTTTAAAAGAATTTTAGGAAAATATGTAAAAAATCGGTAGAAATGCGGGAAGCTGGGCCTTAAACCAGTATTTGATATTTCTGTTTGAAAATTTGCACACTTGACATTCAAAATACTAGGAAAATTAATGTCTTCATCTGATTTCGAAAAACTCGGTTAGCCGAATAAAATAATAAAATAAAAATCTTATTACGAGAGTAAAAATTATACAGCAGTTGAGTAAAGTATGTGTGCCCACCTCCAAACCTCGAAAAAATCTTATAAATTTTATTAAAATTCTGGGAAAATATTTTCAGTTTTCAGGAATGCTCGCTTTGAATAGAAGCATCGTAAAGTTGGATATCACGGCAAATGACTTCAGCGGGGAGGCGGAGGCCAAATTTATGGATTCCCTTATCAAAAACAGACGTTTGTTGGAAATAGATACAAGAAATAGTGGTAAATACATTAAAAAATACTTTATGCTTTGCAGTTACTTATATTGACGTATCGTATTTATAGTTTCAACTTTTAAACTATTGGAAATTACTCAACTGTTTCTCAACTCAACTCGATAATTACTCAACAAAGTCGAAATTTAATAGTTCTTAGTCGAGGTATGATACGGTTAAATATTATGACATAATCGGATAAGGACACATTAACTCAGTTAGTGGAGCTCCGCCCCGGTAAGACGTAGGTCCTGGGTTAAAGTCCTAGATGTAACCGTATCTTTTTCTTTCAATTTTCAGATTTTCGATTGAGTTTCTTGATTTTAATATTGTCTTCATTTTTCAAAGGCAAATATGTGTGCTTCAGGTTAAATTTTAAATCATCTAAAATATTTCTAAGCGATCTAATTTTCTAACCTAAATCGCATGATTTTCGTTGCTTATTAGTAGTGCATCACCTTAATACTAGGGCCGCACCTGCGTGCGTCGTCACGAAGCTTCGTGCCATGACACGATACGCGCAAATGTGACCATTATCGGCTATCGTCGCGAACATTCGGGCTGCGTGTGTGTTATCGCGCGTTTTAGGTTTCTTCTTTTCAGATTTTAATAAATGCATTATGTAATTGTTAGCACACATGTAGAAGTAAAAAAAGTCAACGTCCATAGTTAAACGTCTGGAAATGATTTCGCCATCTTGGTTAACGCATGATAGTTCATACAAATTAAAGAAGTCGCTAATATGACAACAGGCTTTATAGCGATTATTTTTTAGTGTCAAAACGTACGAAGCACCGGCAAGCATTACTTCGACCATTGTCACACAAATTGATATAACCAACAGTGAGGTTAAATGCATTTTCTATTGCAAGGGGTAGGCGTACTTCTTCTTCTAATTCTTTTACCAGGCTGCGCCCCGTTGCTGGTCATGTATTGTGACGTTATTTGCTTTTGCCGTGCTTCCAGGAATCTCTGAAGAGGGCTGTTTAGAAATCCGGCGCCTCCTCGAGCGAAACAAGCAATTCATCGGCATCGACATCCTGCAGGACGACGCCATCATTCCCAAGCTCTACCTGCATGACCCCGAGTACCTAGTCTGGGAATACAGCCCCCTAAACCTGGACTACGAACCCGGACACTACCCTCCGCGCGTAGCTGAAGATTAAAAAAAATCCTGGGTGCTCGGGTTTGCTCAATCAACTGACCTGCAATTATACAAATCTTTTGTTGCTATTGTTTGTTGATATTGAATTTTTAAGGGTTGGTGAAATTGATTTTTATTTGGCGTGAATATATCAGAATTTGTTCTTTTTTTAAATAATTTCTTTTACTAATTTAACATTAAATTTATTTAATAACCAAATTTTAACCCAACTTTCACTATCATTCTAGAACGCTTTGAAATACAACTTTTAGAAATCTTTAAAAATCAGCTTATATTTTTTTGAGGAAAAGATTGATCTATAATTGACTAAAAAATGACATATTTCCGGTTGTGTCTGATTATTCCCTGTTAATACTATTTTACGTCTCTGTCATTTAGCTCACCGTATTACACACTTAGCTCACGTACATAATATTATGGTACGCGTAGTTTGCCTTATGTGCATATTTAATCACAGGGGTCTCCTGAATAACTTATTACATCGCAATTAGCAAATTATACTAATTCCGATACCCAGTGAGAAACCGTAAGCCATGGAGGTAAAAGGGTGTCAGTAATTTTGGTTCAGAATAATTTCCTACATGGCAACTGCTGGAAGTGAATTTGTTTTAAATATAAATATAGAAATTTATATAAAGGTTTAACTCCAAATAATTTAAAAATTCTTGAAATTGCTGATTTTGTACTAAATTTAAATTGAGAATATAAGTTAAAAATCGTATAAAGATTTTCAAGTGCTAATAATATGTGAATGTTGCAATGACTAAACAAAATGCCTTGAAGAGAAGGATTTGAAATACCGATCCAAATACATATCGAACCTTCTGTCCATAGGGATATACAAAAATTGCATTGTTCAAATGGTTTCCATGGTTATCATTCAGTTTGCATAATGCTAAGTAATGAATATTGATTCCATCTTGCTAATCCATCAAGTAGTTCGCTACATTTGGTGGTTTAGCAGGGGTGCTCGGATTCGTGGGGTGGGGTTTGTCTAAGTATTGTCGGCGGATGCGTTTGCCCACCCTCTGCATGGCGAGCCAAATCGGGAGAGACTGCTTGAGGGAAACCTTTTGATCTCTCCAGCCAGACTCTCTCGATTTATCGCCTTGCACCACAGTGGGATGGATTCATACCTACATCTGTCGCTCCTTGCCCCCCCTCAATGTCGGCTCCACAAATGTGTAGGAAATTGGTCCATCCTGGGAGGGGGGGGGGGGGGGGCCGGCAGGCATAACATTCTTCCCGTTTCGGACATTCTCCGGGGAGCCATAGAGCTACGAAAATATAAATAACACCGTATTCACCCCCCGTCGGGTGACACCCGGACGATCCGCCCCCCCCTCGCTACGCCACTGCTCAGATTCCTACCCACCTGTCACACCTTTCCCTTCCCGGAACTTCCTCTCCTTTCTTTCCCCTCCACATAGCATCCCCAACGATGTTAATGGTCCTGAGGGATTTTTTCCTCACAGCCTCCTAATATAAAAAAAAATATGCACAAATCGGCAAAAAACAAAGCGGCCAATGAGCGCAGACCTATCGTCGTTTTTGTTTTATATCTCAACCAATAGGAGCCTTCAGCGCAGTTGGATACTTTGCAGGTGCCGTAGTGCGTCATTTCCGTTTCACTTCAAAAACGAATGTTTTAAAGAACTGGGACAAAACAACAATTTCAATTTTTTATTTTAAGGAAACATACAACGAAGTTGCATTCCCATGGTTATCAAAACTCATTAAGGGATCGCCAATTGGTACTTTTGAAAAGTTAAACCCAACCCAACCCAATATGCAGACACAATATATGAAGAAATATTTTACAAAGCATTTAACAGAACCAACACACAGACACAGCATATGAAAAATCACTTTACAAATATTTCACAGAAACATGTCTTGTCAGATTTTATGAATTATTATAACCTCTCATTTCATTTATGTACTGTTGGTGTCAAAAAGTTGAAATAAAGTATCCTCTGTGATGGACTATATAAATGCATAGAATAACAAAATCAGGAAAATACAATAAAAGGTACAGGCTCAAAAATATACAGACCTAATACAAGATGTTTACATACAAAATACATGACAAGATTTAAAAAAGATATATACTGCGCCCATCATATCTGGATGTACAAAGTTTGGTACTTGGAGATTATCACGATAGATCAGAACAGAGTTTGTGCCTACTTATGACTCGTTTTCCAAATAACATTTGAAAAAATAGGATTTCAATATATCGTTTCGAGATTTGTTAGAGGCGTATACCTGTCTTAATTCTTCAGGCAATTTGTTATAGTTAGTGTATTCTGATGATTTCAGTACGAACTTTGTTGAGTGTATTTTTGATATATGCAGTTTGTTGTGTTGTCGTGAATTATATTGGTGAACGCCGTCGTTGTTATATAATGCCTTGAAAAATATTTAATTGGTTTACCCCCTGGATGAAATACGTCACATTTATATCAATAATAATATAAACATTTATTTAAAGAAATCGATAGGCTGGAATTCGGATCTTTTATCATGAACATAAATTAGACCACAAATAAATTAAGACAAAGGGTTATTTTTTCGGCGTGCTTACAGTTTTTGTTTTGGCCTTTTTGCTTTGTGGCTTCCTGGACTTGCAGTGTGTGAATTGGACCTGACCCGTTCCGATGAGATTAATTATTCATCGGCTTAGCCCTAAGCAGCTTTTCTCGTGTGGAGAATATGGAAGCGAGAGGTGCCTTTTCCATTTCCTGCTATCCTGGCGATGGGATTCGTGCAATGCTGAAGGAATTGTAGAGGAATATTTATTTATTCAGGGCAAATAAACTTCCCATTTACATAAAAGTATTAGAAGTGTGTAAAAACAGGAGAAAGAAGAAAGGAAATACTAGACACGTGTTTCACGGAAATTAAACAAGCAGGAACAAAGAACAAAGTGTTAACTAATGGAATTATTTACGGATTCCTTAAAATTTTGTTACAAAAACCATATATTAATATATAGAAAGAATCTTCATCTTTATCTTTACAAAGTTAAGTCGCTTACGCTGTATGAGCGCTTAGATCTTTTAAACTAGGCAACCAATTTTCATGCGGTTTTCACCAATAGATACAGTGATTCACGAGGAAGATTTTTGAGTGTATAATTTGTCAAGATTTTGTGTAAATTGGTTGAAATACATAATATATCTGGCCAAGCGGCAGCGGGCTGCGAGCAGCGGGCCGCGGGCAACGTGGTGTGGATTTGATTTAACAGATGGCGTTGGTTATAAAGGTTTCGTTAGCCACATCAACATGTGGCCGGGTCTGCATTGTCTGCTTTTTTAAAAGTTTTCTAATAGGTATAAAGTAGGCTCTTATGGAAAGAAAATTAAGAAAATTGCGCAGTAAATTGGATAATTTCAAAAAACTTAACTATTTTAACTTCGCACGTTTGATGAATGTGAATTTAGCGGAGAGCTGTTTTTTTTTTGACAAAAGAATTGTCAATGGATTTTTAAATTACAGATTTTTTAAATAGGTACCAAATTTGATTGAATGTTCTTATAATGTAAAAATTAATACTTGTAATATATGAAAAATGAAAATTTGACTAAAAAAATCGTAATAGGTTGCACGCGAGTTGTTTGAAAACTGAATGTACTGGGATTGAATATATTAAACGCGGGAGGGGGTTTGGCGGGACGGGGGAGCGGGAGAGGGGAGAGGGTAGGCGGGGAAGGTGAAAGGAGAACGCGGGAGGGAAAGGGAATGCGGGAGAAGAACGGGGGGGACGCACGGGAAAGGACATGCATGGAGAAACAATTTATTTCTTTGAATATGGCATTGCAACGCCAGCAAGTTTACAATAAATTATGTGCATAACGGATGACGGTGATATTGAACTACAGAGGAGAAGTATCGGTATGTAGTATAAGTATATGATTCCCGAAGAATCTTCCAATTTCAGCAATCACGTATAAAAAAAACATTGTTCAAATTTTGCACTAGCCATATATAGTTTGGCAATAAAGTGTAGAAATTAAATAAATTGGAACTAAATGTTTTCATTAATATGGCGACACCGAATTACTCTGACGTTTCCTATGGCTGTCATGTTATCGCATGTTACGGTTGATTTATTGTCTTAAATCTGAGTAAAAGATCGCTGATTTGATATTATTTTTGTTCATTGTTTGCCTGAATTTAATTAAAATGAATAAACCATTACATAGTGATGCAAGAGGGGTTATATACTGCGTTTTTCGACGCTGCTAGCCGAATATCACGCGAAGAAGCTTCTGTCTTATTTATAAGATGTCTACAAACGAACTGTATGAAATGACTGGTAAGTAGTATAGTTTGTTTAATAAATTTCATTAGTATTACAAGATTTATGCCAATTTTCGAGCAATTATAACCATTACAATCTGATTAGAGGTTATGTTTAAAAATTCGAATTTGACTCTTTCATTTGACAGATCATGTGAAGTCACAAGAAAAAGGGAATAACTCAATTTAAAAAAAAGCAATAATATGCAACTTCTTTAAATTCATGGAAAAGTAACTTTTTTCTTAATTTTATCTCTCTTTCTTAATGAATATTATCTACTGTGTTTTTTTAAAATACCTTCTATAATAATAATTTTTATGATGTTTTTCACACACAGGTAAATCTCAATCAACGGTAGGGCGAATCGTCAAGGAAGGGGAAAAAGCAGACGGAAAATTTGGAATACCGGGAAAACGGAAAATGGGGCGCCCTAAAAAGAGTTGGATGATTTTGATATTTGTGCCATTCGTCAAAAATTTTTTTTTTTACATAGTACGTAAAGAAGTCCCAACTTTAAGAACTTTACTAACCGTACTCAAAAATACATTGGATTTGATGGTAGCCGGGAATATTTACGAAAAAATTTGCATTTCATCGGCTTTGTTTATAAACTTTGCCACTTTATTTTGAATATTATCTTTATAACTATGTAAGGCTGCATGATAAAAGTATAATGCACTTAATTTTCTGACCTTAAATTGTTTGTAAAAAAATTCTGACGAATATGATAAGGGTTTTTATAAAATTGTTTTTATTATTAGTTTTTGTAATATGTAAATTGTTTGTGTTTGATTTGTATATTATGTATCGCCCCATCCTATAGTGCAGTTTTAATATTATTATTATAATGAAATAAACGCCCAATTAAAATTTGTTTTGTTTTATTTTGCTTATATTAAATTACAATTTTACATCTATTATTTACTTCTATTAAATTATAGTTTTTTGTGCAAAATTTTTGAAAATACAAATACGTTATGAAATATGCATGTTGACCGAAGTGTTTTTTTTTATACATACATTCATTGTTTTATGAGCCATCTTGGTGTTGTCATTTAAAATCTAAAAAACGATCGCTGGGCCATCATTTATTTTCTACACTTAATTGCCAAACTGTACGTGTGAAACATGGTGTCAATACCGAATCAGCTCGATGGAACGACTTTAGATTCAATATAATAATGCTTGCAGAATTATATTTGGATTCGCCGGTCTGATGAGACACCGGGTCACTGGAGCCAGGATGCTGCTAATGGCCTCCGACAACACGATGGTAACCGCAGCTATCTAGCACCAAGCGCCACTTCACACCCTACACAATTGATTACTAGCACAATAATTGATTACTAGGCCCTGCGGGTGGTTTTTGGTTCGGTTTCACCAAATGTTGGTGTCCATTTTAGTGTCGGTGCCCATCGTTAGTGTTGGTGCCCTTCGTTAGTGTTGGTGCCCATTTTATAAATCCGATAGGAACTGGTACTAAAAATTGCCCGTTCCTCGGATCCATTATGATCCAGTGACAGCTAGTCACCGGGACAAAGTAACCGGGATAGGCAATGACGTCATATGTAATATATACTAAGTATTACCATCAATCTTCCCATATCGGCAGAGATATTCAAATTTACAAAATTGTGGCACTGATACCTAAGGGGAGGGGGGAGGGGCACGTTCTCATGCTACCTGCTAACGGAAGTAGCGCCTCCTTATACGAATTCTTGAATTCAAAACCGAATTACAACGGTAGCTTTGTTTGAAATTTCACGTAAATAGAAGTTTATGTATTGCGCCGCGTACGGCGCGGCGTAGGACATGCATTCGAAGCCAGGTTCTTAAATAACAACCCCGCAGACGCTAACGTATTAATACCATCAGAATACTATTAGATTTTAATTTTAAAAAAATCTCACTTTGCACTTGTTTCTTTACCTAAAATCTGTTGTGAAAATATGTATAACCATATGGGATGTGTGTCCTCCACATCCTGCAATAAGGGTACAGCGCCCTTGAGGTGATTTTTCACAAAAACAGCGCTATATAAATTAGCCAAATATTATTATTATTGTTACTGCGGATAAAATTTACTCACATAAGGAATAGATTTGTTAGTAAATCAGCAGGTTGGCAACACTGAAAGTCAAGCCACCAGCAGTGCTTCGCCCACTCTGTCATTAGTCGGCTGCCGCAAGCATTGAATGGTGTTGTTTGATTTATCGCGCTTGTGGACAATTTAATAAAAGTTAGTGAGTAAAATTTACTTATCGGTACCCTTTACGTACTAATTATACATGAAATATTAGTACGTAAAGAAGAAAATATTATACATGAAATCATAAAAGATAGAAACTTTATTTGGAGTAAGGAACCTGTTGCTGCGCCAGGTCAAAAAACTCCCTCAAAAAATATTGTATACATTCGCCCTGGCCCAACAGCAAATGCAAAAAATTCGCTGTGTCCCGCCAGTAAAATCAATAAAAATGTATTATTTTCGCTTATTTTATATCTTAATATATAAAACAAAGTCGGGTTAGTTACACTATTTATAACTCGAGATCGGTTGGACCGATTTTGATGATTTGTCTCCGCTCCGGATAACAGAATAACTATTAAAATATTGCACAAATTAACTAAAAAGAAAGTTATGAACAAAACTAAATTTTTCATACATTTTATATGGAACGAAATCTCATATTTTGAAAGAACTGCAGCATTATTGTGATAGGTATTTTCGAAAAATTCAAAAACGTCAAATGTCAAAGCGCTAATTGTTTCGCTTTTGTTCTTAATCATATAATGCTGCCCCTCTTTCTTACACATTAAATATCAATAGTCGAAAACGAGACAAACGGTGAACGTATGTCTCTGCACCGCTCCAAAGGAAAAATACATTAATAATAAATTTCTGAAATGAAACGCATTTTTTACGTAAGCTCCACTCAGGACCTATGTCATCTTAAGAGATGCTGTGTGGAGGGTCTTTTTAAGGAAGGGTAGGATGTTCTGGAAAGGAAAAAGGCATGAGGAGTGGTTAGGAATCTGGAGGTCAGTGTATCCGGGAGTGAATCCATCCCTCCAACTGCGGTGCAAGGCCATTGCCTTGACCTGAATTGACCTTTCACCTTAACCATTCCAGCCGGACTCTTTCGACCCATTGGTCGAGAGAATCCGGCTGGAAAGGTCAAAAGGTCAAAAGGGAGTTCCCAGTCTCTCTCGATCCGGCCCGTCACGCAGCAGGTGGGCAGACGCATCCGCCACCAAGACCCGTACAAAAGTCACCCCATGAATCCGAACCCCAGGCAACCCTGCTAAATCACCAAACATAGAAAACCACTTGGGGTGACCTTTGGCTGAGGTGTTGGTTATCCAATAAATGGTTCCCGGGGCGGCGGCCCCCGTACCCGCTTCCTTTCAAAAATTACCGTGAGTGGAAAAGTAAGAAAATCACAAAAAATATAAATCCGTACACAACGCCATCTCTGATACTAACAAAAACAAAACACGGACAGTCGGGCATCGATAATTGCTTCATTTGTAATTTTTATCTTAATAAAAAACTTAATTTAATTCAACAGTTATTGATTCTAAGGCGGTACGAAGTTCGTCGGGTCAGCTAGTATTATAATAAAACTTACTCTTATATTATATGCTGGCTTTCAATTTTTTTCATGAAACACTACTACTTTGCAAAATAAATCGGATAATAATGTAAAAATTCTGAAGTGAGTAAAATTACTATTATAAGATATTTTTAAATATTAGGTACCTACCTATTATTATCTACTGACTTTTAAACGAGCTTTCCTTAGTGAAATAAATAAAATCTTCTGAGATTTCAATAATGTTGCTGGGGTACTCCAGGGTTCGTAGAAAATGTACGTTGAATAAATACGAACCTTGCGGGTACACAAAAATACTAATTAAGGGCGCCCGCAGACGGGAGACTTTAGCTGCGGAGATATTACAATAAGTAAAGGAAGTCAATGAAAGAAGGAGTCCAAGGAAGAAACGGCACAATCTGTTAAACAAATTCTCGAGGCGAGCCATATCAGGTCATTGAATCAGATTGTTTAGTTTTAATTTTTTATGTGAGTAGGTACTACACGACAGTCCCAACTGCTCCCAACCGTCTGAAGTCGTTGAGACTACGACAATTATATGATAATGAGAGTATTAGAGGGGGGGGGGGGGGGGGGGGGGAGAATATTGGGAAGAGTCATTTCAAGTGATGTTTTGATTATGAATGGTGGACTTTCACCAGGGCGGTGCTGGAAGTATGTACCACCCCGAAATGTACCGCAAATATACAATATTTTAAAAGTCTCTCGGCTGCGGGCGCTCAAAATTTACAAATGATTGCTCAATTTTTGAAACTACAATCCATTGCAAATAATTTTAGTTGAAAAAATTTTGAAGAATTTATTATTGAAAAAGAGTTTTAAAATAATTTCTTTAAATTTTTTACTTATAAAAATATCTGCAATGACGAGGTTAAACTTTCAAGATAAGATTCAAATAAAATTTTGGTTTATTTACCACAATAATCCGTTAGCGGAAATTTGAAATGACATAGAGGACCATAAATTCAAAAATTAGTTTTTTTTATTTATTTTTGTTAATAAATTTCTTTATTATTTATTTACACTTTTTTACGTTTTTACATTAAGTCCCGTTAAACTGATTGATATCAGTTTGTTTTTGACATTTACTTTTTAAAAAAAATTTAGAACAGGACATAAAATATACACATTATTAAATATATTTTCAGAAAAAAATTGTTATTAAAATTTATAACAAAAACAAAACAGAGAAAATGAAAGAAATAAAAAGAAAAGACAAGAGAAAATAATAATGGAAAAAACATTAAAACGAAAGCGGAAGAACAGAGATTAGTACAAAAAAGTTCTCTCAGTTAAATATGATAATAATAATAAAAACGATTTGTTGATAGATTTTAACAAATTTATACACCTTGATTATTTAACATTGATTCTATTGATAAATGGCTGGTATGTCATTTTTCTATTTTTTTTCTCTGGCGTCGTCGAAATATTTCTATGAAAATAAGTGCGTCTTTCAAGAAATGGCCTCTGGAGGGGATTTTTTTTTCTGAAAAAAAAAAAAAAAATTAAATACTGTTTGTATTAAAGAAATATACCAAATATGTTAAGTATTTTGAAAGATCTACAACTCAGTGTTATTTTATAATAAAATCATAATTATAGATCTACAAAAATAGGAATATTATTTAGAACAAATATATCTCCTGAATAATTGACATTTTCTCCTTCACAGCATTTCATATTTCCGTGATCTATATAATATAATAAAATAAAACATTTTACACCACTTTGCACCACTTTTACCGCGGTTTTTGATGGGATGGCAGTACCTATTTAATACGCTTATTAACATTTTTCATCGTGGATCTGCAAACCACGTAGTTTTGTTTGCAATATGGAGTTTGGTCCAGTTCCAAAATTCAAAAAGACACAAGAATTAAATATTATAGCATTCACCGACCTAACACGGTCCATTTGAGGAGTTCAAATTTACATTTTGATTGAAATTTCTTGAACCGAAATAAAACTTTTATTTTTTTACGCGGCGTTGGTGGAAACACAATATTACAAAGGGCACAACATTATTTTATGCTAATTTGATTCTAAACAATCTGTTTCGAAAGGTTTTGTTAGATTTAGAGAAAATTCTTGGTAGATACCGATTTAACCTTTTCGACGCGGCTTGAAGCTATCACCGCACCTTCTGGGAGGTTTGTCATTTAAATTCTGTAAAAGCAGTTACCTAAAAGTTTTTAAAAATAATCGAGGTTTTCTAATATTTTACGGCAAATTATTAAAAGACTGTTTTTTTTGTATTTTTAAAAGTGTTCATAATATACCTACTTAAATAATTTATACTGAGATAATAAAATCTTTTAAATAATAAAAATAAGTCCATAATATATCTGTATAAAGAAGAGTGACTGAGTGTTTGTTTATCTCTACATTATTATAAATTGACGTCCTCCGTCGCGTCTCTCCGTCTGAGCGCGATGAACTTAAAAAACTACTGAACGGATTTTCATGCGGTTTTCATCAATAGATAGTGATATTCATGAGGAAGGTTTAGGTACATAATTTTTCAAGGTTTTAAATGTGTAAATTGATTGAAATATATAATTATAGGAGAATGTCTGTATGTGAATTTTATTTGATTAATTTGTGTTATTTCACAATTAATTCATTTAAAAATAATATATAGTACATTTGCGGCATGTTCCATAGTGGAAGATACTATTAGTATCGCCCTGGTGTAAGACCACCATTCAGAATTGAAACGTTGCTTGAAAATGGCTTTAGCCGTGTTTAGTGACCAGATCTGAATAGCCAGGTACTTCCCAATCTTCCTCTTTCCCACCTCCTTCCCCTCCCCACTACCTTCAGCCTCATAACATACCCCAATTGGGGATGCCATAGTCTCACTGGCTCCAGACGGGAGCAGTTGAGATTCTTGTGCGGTATTCACTGTAAAAAAAAAAAAAAAAAATGTGGTGGACGAGCGGGCTGCCAAGTTGGCAGTGTGGATTTGATTCGTATGCAAATTAACAGATGGCGGTGTGTGTTAAAAGGTTAGGTAATCATCAAGTAGATGGCGTTGTGTTTCATTAGCCACAGCAACGCGTGGCCGGGTCAGCTAGTATTTTACCATATAAATCAACAGTTTTATTCCGAGATTACTGAAATTTTGCAAACTTGACTTGACTTCAAAACAAGTGGAATGTTAATGTCTAAACGAAATTTCAAAAACCACCCCAATCTCTTTTTCTCAGTTTGATACTTCTTGATGAAATTTTTGACTTTCAAAATAGGAGGAAAATTACTATCTCTATCTGAATGCGAAAAACTCTTCGTAAAACCCGGGAAAAGCCGGGAATTCAGTTAGATTTTACAGCAAAAGAAGAACAATTCACATAAACACAATAATAATATTTTTTTAAATTTAATGATTACCACACGAGAGTTCAAAAACGTCCGGAGCTAGTGGGACTACAGCATCAGAAGATGTGTGGGGAGGGCAAAGAGATGGGGATGAATTTAAATAAAATGTGATCAAAACATATAAATTTGTTACAGACCATTCAAATTTATTTTATCCACACTATCGGTTTCGGAAAAACCCTTCCTTCGTCAGGAGAATATTAGAACTGTTCTAATGTTCTCCTGACGAATGAATGGTTCTTCCAAAACCGTGTGAATAAAAGAAATTAAAATTATTTATATGTTTTTATTGTAAATCATGGCAAGCCACAAAGTTAATGCTTTTAAAAATGCGTTAGTTTTATGTATTGCGAAAAAGCAACTTGTAGCAGCCCAACCATCACTGAAGAAGAAGATAACAATAATAATCTAAACGAAAATAAGAAAGAGAACAAGACACTGAAAAACAGAAAAAGATAATGGTTATAACCGGGACTCGAACCCAAAACCTCTCGTCTAACCTCTCGTTTATATTATTTCAACTACTTTTTTTCCATATTATAGACAACTACCCTTTTTATTGGAAACAATCATTCTAAGAATTGGTTTGTAACCTGGATAGCGTCACGGATAAATATATCCGATTTTTTTGTGATAAAAAAATAATGAAAACCAAATAAAAACTTCATTAAGATATTAACTATTAACCTTTGAATACCAAACTTTAAGTACACTTTTGAAACCGTTTCGGTTGAATAACTTAATCGTGTGATTTTGCTTTTCTGCACACCGCAGCAGCCATTGCCACACTCTTCTGCATTCACTGCCATAATTTGAATATTACCCTCGCGAATTTCAGATTCCACCCTTTCTGCGGGAAAAGTTTTCGCAAGTTAATTTAAATATCCTACTTAGGCAGGTCGGGGTTAAGTGAGTCATTCATCGGACCGAGCCTCGGAATCCGGCAGATTGTGGAACTAATTTTCTACATCAGATGATAAACGGATCATACTTAGGGGACCGCGAATTTGATTTGAGGGTTCGTAAAAACATTTATTTTTTAAGCCTATGATATTTCGTTGGATAACTTATCTTATTTACCATTGCAACATTCTTCAAGATTTAAGATTTTACTTAAATATCTCAAAATGCCAAGTAGTAGATTTTGTCGAATAAAAAATCAAGTGATCTTTAATTACAACTTTGATAACAAAACTCTCGAGACATTAACGTAAATTAAAGACTTAGGCATCACTTTTCAATCAAACATTTCATTTGTTAACCACATAACAAAAATCTCTAATAAAGTCTTAAAAATGTTGGGATTTATAACTAGGCTGACTAGAAATTTTAACAATATAAATTGTATTAAACTGTTATATTTTTCATATGTTAGAAGTCAACTTGAGTACAATTCTCCCATCTGGAACCCATATTATAATATACATGTACTAGCTGTTGAAAGAATACAAAACAAATTTTTACGTTTTCTAAATTTTAAAATGGGCATTCCAGCAATTATGTTGAACTACAACACTATTTTTAATGATATGAATATGCTCAAATTGTCAGATAGCAGATTTTTCACTGACTACGTATTTACGTATAAAATTCTAAATGATTTAGTTGATAGTCCGGTATTGCTTGAATTGATAAGCTTACGGATTCCACTACCTAATACTAGAAGTCAGGATTTATTTCAGTGCAGAAATTCTGGAACTAACTACCAAATGTATTACTCTTTGCCCAGAATACTAATGGAGGGAAATAATTATACCAAGTTAGTAGACATCTTCATTTTATCTTTAAACAAATACAAAATACCGTTACTGAGGCAGTTCAGTTATGAACAACATTTTGTAGTTAGTTCCAGATTAAAAAGAAATATATAGTATTTATATTTTACTTAATCACAGTGTAATTTGTGAATTTCACACGTAAAAGCCCCGAAAAAGGGTGTAAATAAACTAATAAATATGCGGTAACCGGCTTCACTAACATAATTATAATAATTATAAGTTTTTCCAGAAGGAATGAAGGAATGAAAGTGCAATGTAATATTTTTGACAATGACTTCTCGACAATATTAACTTACACTGTCCAGTATGAAACACATGCTCAAACCAACTTTTCAATATCCCGCACTCAAAAACCAACCACACACAACATTTATTTCTCAGAAAAACGATGCACAAAATACAATAAAACGTCTATTCGTCGTTTACAAATTTATACATCTCGTTTATTTAACATTGATTCTATTAAGAAATAGCTCATATGTCCGTTTTTATTTTTTTTTCTCTTTCGATCTGCGTCATTTTCAGATGCTCATATTTTCCATTCAATTTGGGAGGCAGTTATGGGTACCACCGCTTCGGGAACATTTCATTGGATAACCAACACCCCTGCCGTAGGTCGCCCCAATTGATTCGTTTCGTTTGGTGACTTGAGTGAGCAGTGGTACACGGGTTCACGGGTTGAGATTTGTCTCGGTCTTGGCAGTTTTGTTTTTTTTGTTCATGGGATTAGGTTTTTCTAGATCTTGGCGGTCACCTAAATAAATGGGTTGTATTCATATTTATGGCAAATCATAAATAAAGCAAACAGAGATCATTAAAAAGCTAAAATTACAAACTTCGAAATTTATGTAAAAAATAAGAATATTCAGAACATAAAACGATAAATAAATACATAAATACGACAGAGCTCATACAAATCACTCCAAAGGGATTCGGAAACGATTTCCCTCCTTCCGAAAAACAGAATGCATTGACGAGTTTAGAGACGGATGGCAAACGAGATACACTTTTAATTAATTGTTCTTCTGTCCAAAGTAAAATGTAGGTTTAAAATATCTTCTATCAGCAAAATCTTCTTCTTTGCCGAAATTAAAATCACTTATTTTTTATAATATAACGAATAATATTCTTCTTATTTACTTTGAGTAAACTGTATATTTTTCCGGAGACTGTTGTAAAGTAAAAAATGGTGTTCGTGAAAAGCGGGTTTTATTTCCACACGCCTTTTCACAGTCGATATATTATTTACTCAAGGGACTTGTTTGACTTGTGTTTGTAAACTTTGAATCACAGAATAAAGAAGAACACAAGAAATGCGATGTGGGCGCTTTTCGTGATCCAAAAGTCTGGCTAATCCGATCTTAATCTTAGCAACACTCGCTATTTTCAGCCTACAGAAATTCCCCCATGAATTTACGCGTCATAAAAATAGAAATATGCACTTTTTTGGGATTTATTTATTTAAAACTAATGAAAGACCTGTAAATAAAAAAAACTAGTTTATCAGATTTTTTAAACAAATATGTGACATTTGAATTTCATGCATGAGTCATCTCATTTTTCGATCGAGCAGTACCTCTTAGGCAAGGCAAATGCAAAATAATGTTATGCGCTCGAAGTCGTTACCGCTATGGCGATATTTTCCACCATTTGTACCTGTTTTTGCCATAAGATGCATTAGAGCTACTGTCACTCAGATTTGCATTATCCAGACTATCATTTCCGAGTCACCATTGCATAAAAATGGAATCAAGAAATGTTACTTACATAACTACACTCGTGGGGGACCTAGGTCTCCGTACCTCGTACCTCGCAAAACAAAAACCTCCGCGACCTCTCAGGCAATACTAAGAATACACGGAGTTGCAAACGCGTAAGGCTTAAAATAAAAGAAATATTTTCGATAACCTGCTTGGTGGGAGGCTCTATTCCCCCGATTTTCCAAAAAAAAATTGTGTTTCATTAGCATTAAGAAATTAAAATGGTGTGGCTGTACATCATTACTGACGTCAGACAAGTGCAAGAGAGAAGAAGCGCATGTTTAATGGGGTAGAACCAAAAAGGTATTGTCAGTGGAGATGTTATTTTCCATTCAAATCTAGAGAAAGGCTTTTCTAGAGTGTATTTTGTATTCACTGTTTCAATTAATAAAAGCTGTAATTTCAGCGGCTTTTGCGATTTCTCCGATTTTACTTTTTTCGCCTTTTTGATTGTTAAGTATTAACGGAAACTAGAAATTTACTTTTCAGTTTTGGATTATTACATTTTACGTGATATTCAACGAAGTAATTATTAATATTTAGCTCTAAATTTTTTTAACATATTTTTTATAAGAAAAACAAATAATTTTTAAAAGGCTATGAATAACCTGACAATAATGTGAAAATCTCCTAGTATCTCCACAGTACATTGAAAATGTTGCTTGCGTGACGACGACGCATCGGCGTCGTGGTGGAGATTGATAATTGATAATTGAACTCACGACGACGCACGCCTGGATGGGATCCAGACGCGATGTCAACGCAGGCACTAACCAACAAAACATTGGATAATTTTTGTAGCGCCGTTCTTATGAAAAAATCACCTCAATGGCGCTGTATATGTGGCTAAAGGAAGTAGGTAAGTAATTAATAATATCTATGAACACGCGAAAGATTCATGAGATTCCACATTTAATTATTATAAAATTTGATATAAGATAAAAAATCGGTCATGTGCATTCATACTATTCCGCCTTATATTTACGTATATAAATGGTATCTGGAGCTAGTAGTATTAATCTCCATTGCACTGGTGCACGTAGTGAAACTCGACGGATATGAGCAGAACACCCGTTTGTAGTTGATGTTGGCTTCGTGAGAACGGGTCGTTTCTACGACTCATTTTTGTGTAAGTGTGCCTATATGTGGAACGAGCTACCGCTATCTATTTTTATTCCTTCATGTAATCCGGCCCTCTTCAAGCCCTGCATTAATAAATTCCTCACTTCTGCCCCTCCCTTAACCCTTTTTTTATAATAACTTTATTTTGTATTTATATAATTTTACGAAGGAAATTAATTTATTCGATTTTGGCAACCCTGAAATTGACACAACTTTTCTCCAAGTGCACAAGCTTGCTCAAGTCACGCCCAATTCAACTTTTGCAATAGGTCTCTATCATTGTATTTATTTCCTCCAAGATCAGCTGTTTATTTTTGCTTCAAAGAGTAGACACCTCAGCATTTCAGCAATACTTTTTTATAACCCTTTAGTGACAGAAAAAGTAGGAAAAAGTAAAAACCGCAATTAAAATGCTGAGTTTGAAAACATAAGTTTAGTTTGTACGTACCACTAGTTTCCGCAAAGCAATAATTACGATTCATTAAAAATGACTTCAAATATCAATAAAAACTTTGATTAATTGGTCAACTTACAATAACCAGTTATTTATTTTTACACATAATAATAAATAAGTAGATACCCAACTATAATAAATTATTAAGGTATTGTTTTTAAATACTGCTAATTGATTGAACACATTTATTTATGAAAGTGATTAATTGTGGCGAATGCACTCATTTAAATTCGACAAGACTAATTTAATGGGTAACTAAATTAAATTAAATTAACTTACCAAATTAAAAATAATATCGCAATTATCATAAATTTGCATTGAATTCGTACTGTATTTTAGCTCGGATTTCCTAACCTTGCTTCTCGTTGTCAACAGTTTGACATTGCTTGCTTAGATGTTTTATAATATTTATCTATTTGCCGAGTTAATAATTTTAAAACTTCACAATTTTCAACAAATTTAAATCTTTCTGTTGAGATATCATAAATATCACCCTTTTCATATGTACATTGTAACGTTATATTTGTATAGCGCAGTTTTGCGTCATTTCACGTCAAGTGCGCTTAATTATAAAAAATTTAAAAATGATCGATAGAGTAATATGAAATAAAGAATATAATACATTCTGTCACGACCAATATCGTGACACGAGAAGAGGGTGTGGACCAAAGGTATTCTAATACAGAAGAGATATGCTATGGTGTCCGCGCAACTGTCGCCGGACTACGCGCTAATTAGTGTAGTTTTCATACAAAAAGAATTTGTTCATTTCGTTGATTTTTTGAAAATGTGCATTAATATTGGTTAACAATATATTTTGAATAAGGAAAGAATTCGTCCATTTAGTTTAACGTTCGTTTGGTTTATTCGTTAATTATTTGTTCTTTTTGTTTATTTGTTAATTTATTGGTAAACAATATCGGCGACACCCGGAAGCGCAGACCCACATAGTAAAAACAGCAGATAGCACATCTTATATTCCAATACCTTTGGTGTGGACTGTATATCTATATTTTGTGTAAAACAAAAGATAATTGACGGCGTTTTTTTAAAGTATCAAAGAAAATGGCAATTTTAAAGGAGAATGTCCCTACATGCTGGTTCATGTGGCTGCTCTCCACGATAATCGCATAAAGGATGGTTGCAATTACCGACACTTTTGGTATTAGTTTGCACTTTTACGACCTTTGAAGCGAGATTTCAATAACGAGGTGTGATCGATTTCACGACGATTTTTCAACTGATTAATGTGGGTAATTTTCCACTTTTGTGCGATATTGTGTATGTATAGGTAGTAACAGCTTCTTCTTCTTGTAGTAAATAAGTAGGGACTTTCAAGGAAGGAGAGGAATAACGGGACAAAATAACTATGCACGGACTTGGGAAAATGGGTTTCAGTTTTTAAGCTGTTTCAGAACTAAACATATACAGTATTTACAAAGCAATGGTAAGAAAACCAAAATTAACAATAACAGTGCTGTTATTACACATGATATGATCTTGAGCTCATTTGCTTTCAATCGGTGGTAAAAAAATAACGCGTGGAAGACAACAAATTAAAGTTACAATGGATGTAATAATAACAACGTATATTTGTCAATAAATTTTTACAAATTTATACCTACATCTTCTTTATTTAATATTGATTTTATTGTCAAATTGGTCACTGCTCAACTATACATTCAGGATTACTCTCGGAAAGCAGCTGGTTTTCAGAAGTGCCTCCAAAATAAAACACATAATATAATATATATATGTATGGCAAATAAAAAATTAAATTATTCAAAATTGAAATTAAAGCAAATAGTAGTAAAATTCTATATTATAAATAAAATAATCACAAACAAAAGTAGGCCTTTCATTGTAAATTCCATCAATGAAGATTTGTACAGTTGACTGTGCAGTCAGCAACCATTCGCCGCAGAGGTTCTAAAATCACAGCAACGATATCGATATTCCAATAGACAGTGGTATTTCATTCCAACGTTTTGATGATGAATAGTCAGGGCCGGATCTACGAAATCTGGCACCCTGTGCAGTAGGTACCGATGGCGCCCCCCCCCCCCCCAACTACCTTCTCCTAGAGACTTAAATCGTACAAAATAAAACAATAGCGAGCATACGCTAACTAAAATTGTCAGCATTTTGAAAGGCGGTCAGTTTGTTTGTTCTCTTGAACAAAAACATCGCGCTGTGATTGGTTATTGAATTTGGATCGCACCCGTTCGTCGTAAAAGACGGTAAAAAATTTATGGAAAAATTGATCTTACGTTTAAACTAAATATATGGAATTTGTAAAAAAAATCTGTAACTGACTATAAATTCGTAAGCCGTAAACCAACCTGATGCGTGCGCATGACTGGTTTATTTATGCGTGCGCATTCTGTTTCTTTGGAAAGTGTTGCTAGAGCGTAATAATTATTTCGTACTATGGGTAATTTTGAAACGATTCAGGGAATATTATAACTAAATTTTAATACAATATTTATTTTCTCACGGCGCCCCTTCGGAGTTGGCGCCAGGTTTTTGCACGTTTTTGAACGTATGGCAGATCCGGCGCTGTGAATAGTTGAAACTAACCTCAAATAAAGCAGTTTTATGTCTAGAGAGAACAAGTAAATAATCTCTTTGGCGTGTACTATTGGCACCACTGCAGTCTGTCACACCAAAATCTCCTAGATCACATAGGAGGTTTTGGTCAAACAGATTGGCAAGAATTCATCAAATTGTATATTACTGTACCGGCCATCGGCACATTGAAGGCAGGGAGATTAAAAATAGTTCTGCGCGATTTGATGGAATATGTACAGAAGTAAAAATGAATACATGTATCAAGTGGGCAAATACTAAAATAAAAAAAAAACCATTAAACTCGTTTGGCTTATTTTTTATCGATGGCCTTCAACAATAAAAAAGTAAAATATGGTAATTATAACATTACAAACATGGAAATAAATAGAAGGGGATAGAAAGGGTAATTTTAGGGATGGCATAGTCCCACTGGCTCCGGTCAGTTTTCAGGAGACTTTCGAGCAGTTTTATTCTTCTTTCATATGGTGGGGGGTCAGAGGGGGACATCTAGGTTTGCGAGCCAGTCTAGGGCCTCAGGCGTTGCCCTGTGAATCTCATCAATCCCACCGGGGAATGAATGGAGCGGAGTTGACCACGTGTGTATATTATGTACATATTTTATTGACTGATAATGTTTAAAAATCCGTTTTATTCTGCACATCCAACCACTTTTCAAAAATTTCTCAAAAAAAAAATAGCTTACACCTCCATTTCACCTTTATAAAAACTGTCTGCAGTTTATTTTTTAAAATTTGGGAGGCAGGAATGGGTACCGCCGCCCCGGGAATTATTTATTGGATAACCAACACCTCTGTCGGTATCACCCCAAGAAGGTTCACTACGTTTGATGATGTAGCGTGGGTGCCCAAAAATTCCCAAAGTATCATTTTTTTCTCAAATTGCGGCTGGAAACTTTGGATTCATAAAGGTGTTCATTTTATTTATTTTGCAGTAAACTTTAAGATTTGAGCACAAAACGTGGTGTTTTCTTTTCAAGCACCTTTTAGATCACTTTCTAACCATGATGATAAGGGCGTCAAAACGATTTCTACGAGACCTAGTTAAGTTGTTCCGAAAACCGAATAAATTAGCCCGAAGGGTTAGGTGTCGTAACACATGACGTGTCGTGCAAAATAATAAATAAATAATTTGTTATGTTTGGTTTTTGTGGCAGAAAATCTTCAATAAAGGCACAATATTTCTTTACTGGCGAATTTCAACTTATTTATTAACTTATAATCACATGTTACAATAATACTATTTTCCCGACCCGAAAAAACACTAAACTGGTCTTCAGACCATAACTAGTTGATTCTAGCTGTTTTCAAGAGACAAGAAACACGTTTTTCTAAAAAACACATTATTTATAACCAAAAAGGAAACTCATACAAACAAAACAAAGAATGATTGACATACCTATGTAAGACTGTGATGTACAGAAATCTGTTTTATCAACTATCACTTCAACAGTGCAACTATGTTGTTATAAGTAAGAAATCTGCACTAATAAACTAGCTTCGAAATGTTACGCTAGAGGTCAGCAACCTTCGCTTTTTAAACATAATTACATTAATTTAGATCAAAGTTCAATGGAAAATTGAAAGGTTATTTATGAGTTCCCATTCAATTAAGGTATTTACATTTGGATGTCACCCTCGAAGGCAAACTTGCGCCTTGAGTTTACACTGGGGTGAGGAAGCTCACCTTACATATTGGAATCGGTTCCCACCTCACCTGGCGGATCTTCTTACTTCTTAGAATTACAGGAAACTTTCATTGAGACAAAGTTTCGATGTAATCGAATCCGAGGAAAAACATCTCATCCACTCTCAGATTGCGGGAGAGAACTTTTGTGAATACTTTCACTGCTGTTAATGAAGAACGACGTTCGATAACATTTCAATTAAACCTTGAAATTCAGATCGAAGTAAAGCTTTTAAAATATTTTATTGAGAATGGCATCTAAAATTCTTAGATGAATTATTCAAAGACTACGTGGGGTTTTCCGTGCTCTCAAATTATTTAAAAACACAAATCGAAATAACTTATACTACAACCAACAAATGATGCGTTAAAGTTCCATTTTTTCATTGAAAGTAAAAAATTTCCGTGTCTTTACCGTTTTGATGTTATTTTCTTGGTAGTAAAGTGTGACGTTTCTCGAAAAGTTCCGCTTCTCTAATCTAATTTTTTTTGAATAACCCAAACTAAGAACCCGAAAACCTACTAATTTTATTTTATTTATTAATTTTCAGGAAATCGACAGTTTATATTTATTTCAGTTTGTACATAGTATTAAATAGCCAAAATAAAACCAATTACGGATTTCCTCCTTGTGACTTTACTTCTACTGAGACAGCATAATAAGAATAAGTAAATTAATTTTATAAAAAGGAATATGAATCTAAAATTATATAAAACAAAAATATATATATATGTATACTCAAAACATTTTTTTTAATATAAAATGAAAAATTACAAAACAAAAAATTTATCAAAACATTGGTAGCCATGGAGAGAGGTTGTACATATAAATCAAATCATAACAGAAATATAAATAATAAAAACATAACATTATTCAAGAACTATTAGAGAAACACTCTTTTATGGACCTTTTATATTCAGTAAGTTTGCAATTGAAAATGTCCACATTGGAAAATACGCTATTATAACTATTGCATTCTCGGTTCAGGCAAGAATTCTGCTTACAGTTTGTCTTGCATTGATCCACCCTGAACAGGACAGAAGAGCGTGTTGAACGTGCAGGTACATTGAATTGAATTTTATTTAGCAACTCTGGGCATTTAATATTATTGTTGACTACTTTATACAGGAATAGTGCATCCATGTGATGCCTTCGTACACTCAATGAATCAATTTTAAAGTGTGAAGCTGCCTCTGCATAATTATTAAATCTTACAAACGACTTATAACAAAGATATTTTAGGAATTTGTTTTGAATAGCCTCGATTTTGTTTATGCGGATTTTGTAAAATGGAGACCAAACAACTGATGCAAACTCCAAATGACTCCGTACATAGGCAAAGTAGAGTTGCTTAATGATATTGATGCTATTAAAAAGTTTTGTGTTTCTTATGATGAAACCTAACATTTTAGAAGCTTTATTTATGATTTGTTGTATATGAAGGTTATATTGTAGCTTACTATCAAGGGTTATTCCAAGATCACGAATATCTGAGACTAATGCCCAAAACTTACGTACGTAAGTAGAAGTAAGTGGACCGGAAACGAACAATTTTTTAAATAACCCGAACTAAGAACCCGAAAACCTATTTATACCTAAAACTTATCTATATAAGTAGAAGTAAGCAGAGTATACAAACTTTAATCAAGCTTGCAATATTTGGGATAATGTTGTTATTGTAAATTCCCAAGCCCTGATACTGGTCAAATGAACAAATTTAAAAATTACACGCGTTTTTATAACACATGAATAATCTGACATTGAATATGCGCCTTTTTCAAAGATGACAGTTCCTTCAGTATCGTTGCATAATCCTGGGGCGTAAATTGCCTAGGTGCATAAGAATGGCAACAACCAATTATTAGCGAACGTCTCCCTGCAAAAGCGGCTCTTCAAACTTCCAGAAGGCATCCACAGAATAAACAGCACCCCACATACTTATAATATAATATTTTGTGACAAACAATTTAGGATTCCCAAGTTGACCCGACGAGAAAAAAATTCACAATGACTTTGAATCGTAGGTGATTTCTTCAGGACACAGTAATAATTTTTTTTTAATTATCTTCCAAACGGACACTCCCACGCCATTTATGGTGAATTTCAGTGTTCACGATACATTTTATGCAACTTAGAATACACAGAGGTAGGAAAACCATTTTTGATAATATAAAATAATTTTAAGTTATTTATAATTATTTTGATATCAAAAAAGGAAGTACGCTGCTTAACAGATCGTTCTGGTAAAAAAAAATTCTCAGTCAGAATCGAAACATTGCGTTGGTTGAAATTGATTTAGCTACTTTTAGTACCCGGACTTGATGGTGAAGGTACAGGAACTTTTTCATCTACATACCTCCCTCCTATTTCCTTCCATTAGATTCCTCTTATTAAGGCACAGTCATTTTTTTAACATTGCTCCATACCGCTTCCTCAGGGCCTATGTCATCGGGGATGCCGTGTGGAAAGTCTTTTGATGGAAAAGAATGAGAAGAAGTACTGGGAAGGAAAAGGATACGAGGAATGGGTAGGAATCTGGGGGTCAGTGTGTCCAGGAATAACACATGAATCCATCCTTTCAACAGCGTTGCAAGGCAATGGGTTGAGAGAGTCCGACTGGAGAGGTCAAAAGATATCAACCAGTAGCTCTCGATCCGGCCCACCACGCAGTAGGTGGGCAGACACATCCGTCGACCCGGGCAACCCTGCTAAGTCACCAAAGGTAGCAAACCCCTGAGGGTGACCTAAGGCAGAAGTGCTAGTTAGCCAATAAATTGTTCCTTCATTTCCGCATTGCAAATTAAAGTAAATATTTTTAGTAACAAATGTAAGCTTAAAAGCTGCATATTTTGATTGAAATTTCCATCCACATTTTCCAGCGTATACGTTCAGATATTAATTTTAGACATTTTCCAATATTATGAACATATATGTTTTTTACAAAAGAGTGTTTTTAAGAGGGCATTACCAGAGAAAACCAGAAATATGTCATTTTCAAATCAGATTTTAGACTAATTGACTCTTTTTCACAAAAAATTATAAATGGATTTCGAAAGATTGTTCTTTTATCTAGCATTCTCATGTAATTAATTTTTAGAAATTTTTTATATTTTTATTATAATAAGGTTATTCCATAGGTCGTTGGCAGATTTGTTAAATTTTCAAAAAAGATTTTGTATTATACCACACCCATTTCAAATAAAGTAATCATACAGTAAAATAAATCAATACATTATCTAGCAAACGCATGTTTTAGAATTTTAATTTTAGTTTCAATAAAATCATTAAAAAATATGTACGTACATGTGTTTCTTGACGAAAATTGGTCCATTTGTGTATTTATTTGCGCACTTACAAACTAATATATTTCAGATTTTTTTGACATTCTTATAAAATTTAGACATTATTGAAAAATGATAAATACTTATAATCAAAAAATAATTACAAAACAGTACATTATTTTAATAGTTTTATCATCACGCCTTTCAGCATTTTTGGATGAAGGTATAAATTAAAGCTAATTTGGATTGAAATAAATTCGATATTGAGTTATAATTTAAAAAAGCTGGTACGGAGAATAATTAATCTTTCTCATTGTAACCGCCCTGCATGATCATTAGAACAACTTTCGACGAAATGTGGATTTTCGTCCGCTGGCTGGTTAAACGCCCTTAAAGTGAAAACATGTTTCATAGAAAAAAATGTTTTTAAAGTTTCTGAAGAAGTGTTCCCCAGTCGGTCTTTTAAACTAAAAATGCATTCCTGCGGGTGTTAAAATGTTAGAAAAAAATATGTTTTAGGAAAATTCCAAAGAAAAGTCACTGACGTCATGGCGAAAAACGTATTTATATTTTATAACTGCCAGATTCATTGTTTGCTGCTACTGCAACAATAAAACGGAAATCGGACACGTAACACGTCATCACAATTCAATAAAGCTCTGTTCACGCTGGGCGTCATAAAACACGTGTTTCGAGCGCGTTATTTGAATCGCATCAGAAGTGCATAACAACATGATTGCCGACTGATCATTCTCATTGTATGGGAAATTTGTTGTGCCGGTGCGTCTCGCAATTATCGGGGATGAATGGGAGGCCATAATTCACATTCCGCGATATTCGCGATTCTAATTTCGGAATGGCGGGTGATTGAATAACCACAGGGAAACTGTTTTCTTTGCGTAAATTCGAGGACTTTAATTTTTTAGAACATTTGGTACTTGATTTAGCCTTTGTTAAAGTCATTTCATGGATAATATCCAGTTCCAAAGAGTCATAAATTCTCTAGTCTTTCAAAAAAAATATGAACTCAAATTAGTCTTCTTAAAAAATTTAATATCAACAGTGATGGGGGTAGCAAATGTAAAATCATGCAATATCCAGTGTTTTAAATATAATGTCCGCTGCGTGCTAAGTCTTATCTTCTCCAAGCATAAACTTTCTAATAAAGTGTGTTTATCGGAAGTGACCTGCCAGGTAAGTATCTTTCTGTATCTATTTGTAAATAATAAAGTTAGAT
The DNA here is from genome assembly GCA_917880885.1 of Limnephilus marmoratus. Taxonomy (NCBI): domain Eukaryota; kingdom Metazoa; phylum Arthropoda; class Insecta; order Trichoptera; family Limnephilidae; genus Limnephilus; species Limnephilus marmoratus. Next base: position 16,382,911 of record OU862910.1, on the reverse strand, counting down.
GGAGCATGAGAATTCATAATAAATTGAACAGCGCCCTTGAGGTGATTTCTCACAAAAACGGCGCTCTACAAATTATCTAACTACTATTATTGTTATTACTGATTACGTCCAGTAACGGTACGTGCATGTCGAGATAGTAAGATTGTAAGTAGATGCCACATTAGTAAAATATAGTAAAATATTGCGGAAATCAAATATTGAATGAACCATTTTGAATGCCTACGGCTACGGCACGGCATGGTTTCATTTCTTTAATACGTGTGCCTGAGATGTATGATAGTGATTACATTATTTAGGGAAAGCATACATATACGTACACCGTTTATCTCATTTTCAACTACCAACTATTATATGGTACGTAAGATACAGCAGCAACACTATTGTGACAAAGATGTACGTTTTAAGTTTGGTTTGTGCCATTATCTTGCCGTAGCCGTAGGAAATATAAAATCACCCAATATCGACTCCTTTCACGTGAAGACAATTTTACTGAATATTTTTTCCTGCATAAAGCCAGTAAAAACATCATATTATGCTTTGTTAACGCAAACCACCTTCATTGAACCTTTTTCTTCTTGTCACCACTTTTCGTAACTTATTTTCCTGTTAAACATCTAATGAGTAATCTAACTTTATGAACAAAATAGCTGCTTTTATAATTTACACGGCGACGGCACGGTGATATAAACAACAAGCGGCATCTCATTTATTTAATGTAGGAAATGCAAGTAAATGATTAATTTTTCCTTTGGAGGAAGCAGACATACGTACATCGTTTGTCTCGAAGTGATGCAGCATTATTGTGATAAATAAGGTACGTTTGATATTTTTTTGGGCCTATCAACGCCGAACTAATTTTTTTAAAATATAACCCACGTTGGTAAAGAGATACGAAGCATACGCAGTTAAAGAGAGATCAGGAATTAGGAGACCATCAGAATATAATTAGGTTAGATTATGTTAAGATTAGTTTTCTAGTATGTTTGTTATTTTTATTTAATTTTCTTCAATATTCTGTTACTGTTCTGTTGTCGAGGAACCGATTTAAGGAACACCTTCGATTTCTTCTGTATTTTAAAGTTATTAGAAGTTTCACAGTTCTATGATCTCGTTGAAAACTTGCAGCAGAGCCAAATAGTTTGTTCCGGATCACGCTTCCTTTTGTACGGGCGGGGTTGAACTCGCCCATAGCAGCAGTACAAACTCTACCACCAGCACTCGCTTTGCGCTGAAATTACAATCGTAATTGAACGCGAATCGACGGCACGGGACGCGTAATGCAATATTAATATGCTGAGGTCATCAGGTAAAGCTTAACCACTAATCTGTTTATGAGAGACTAAAGAATCGAATCTGAATTTTCCTGTTTCGGTCACTTCGAAAACCCGGACCTCTAACCGCTACACTATAATATCGGGTATTGCTAACGGGTTGTGGCTAAGGCCTAAGGCTAACATCAATAAAAAACTAAATTAGTAGTTCTTTTTAATTTTGACAAATTTTCGTCTAGAGCGAAATACATGCAGCTTCCTTAAGAAGGAATAACCAGAGAAAACCGGAAATATGTCATTTTTAAATCAAATTTTAGACGTATTGACTCTTTTCTACAAAAAATTATAAATTGATTTCAAAAGATCGTTCTTTTCCTTGTAAAGGTACGAGCATGTTTTAAATTTTGAGAAAAAATGTTTATTTTTAGTATAATAAGGTTATACCATAGGTCGTTGGCAGATTTGTTAAATTATCAAACAAAATTTTATATTATACAACACATATTTCAAATCACATAATTATGCAGTAAAATAAATCAATGAATTATCTGGTAAAGCCACGTTTCAGAATTTTAATTTTAGTTTAAATAAAATCATCAAAAAAAAGATCCGCGCATGTCTTTTGTGACGAAAATACTTTCGTTTGTCTATTTACTTTGCACTGCTTGTCACGGTTATTTTGTACCGGTGAAAGTTAGTGGAGCTGGTGACACGGGATCGCTTCGAAGTAAAGAAACATACACTTCACCACTAAAAATTACACATCTACCGGATCTGCCCTGATAATGGACACTGCAACAATGTCCGAAACTTTGGCTAAAGAAGGAGGTAGCGGAACACGACATAACACCCCAAAAACAAATAACGAAAATGCTTTTGGCCGTGAAAATCTTAAAACGTATCCAATGTTATTTTGTTTGAACCACTTATATATTTGAGTAAAGGCGACCGGTTCCGGAATGACCGTTCCTTCTTCAGGGCAAACGTTTACTGATTTGACAGTTTCAAAATAGTGGATGGGAACAATGTATTATTATGGTAGGGGTGGAGCCGTTGTTAGGTATTAATGAAGAGTGGGTGGGTAGGGGAAAATATCCATGATAGGGCTGTAAGACAATATTTTTTGTTTGTTGATAATGGATTCATTATTTTTAAGGGATTTTTTTAATTTCCAAGGCTTCTAAGTTATCTAAACGTTTTCCTTTATAATTAATATGAAGAATATTTATCCCCGTATTTTTTCCAAACTATGGTTGTTTTCAATGATATTTCATTTCAAAATTACGAGTTGTTTTTCCAATATAAAATGAGGAACAATCATTACATTTGAGTTTATATATTCCGGAATTAGTCAATTTATGGTCTTTATCTTTAGCGTTTCTCAAAAATTATTTTTCTTTAAAATTAGCTCCACACAGTAGGTAAAAATGAAAAACAATTTCCCTTTGGACCTATGTCATCTGTCATATGATTATATTCAGACTGAATGATTACCAGCGAGAAACTGGATTTTTATATAAAAAATATAATGGTGCAAGGGTTTATTATAAACCCAAAATAATTATTCGTTTACCTTTTTAAAGTCGCACTCAGACTAAATATACCGGCATCGTATGGATAATTCATGAACGTGCGTCGTACTTCCGTTTGTTTTGTAAATGTGTACCATACCTGGAAATGTTTTCAAATTAGACCGGAAACCGAAAACACCCCGTGCTCTCCGAACGGATAAACCAAAAATAAACCGGATATTATATATGAAAAAAGCGGCGGCTTCGTTACGAAACACGAAAACACGGAAAATGTATCCTGATCAGCCCACAAAATAATTGCCCATACATTTTAATTAGCAGATTGCCGAAAGCGTTTGCCTATAAAAGCGTTTGACCAACAATGGCTATGGGCGATTATTCATTTGGTATTGTTTTTTATTGTCTTTCGATCGGGGAATGTGATGTGAAATATGGTCTGGGGATGGGAGAGGGTGGGACGATGCAGGTCGTTATTTGCTCACCTGTCTGCGGTGGGAGCCGGCCCTGCTATAAAATAAGGGGCGGTCTATTACCTCGCCCGGTGCGCCGGCCCTGATGACTGTGATTTAAACCTTTTACGACAAGGAAAATTCTACTCAATGTAATTTATTTGCATTTTATATGTGTTGTTTAATAAATACTCTCGGATGCAGTGAGATAACTAAGTGTACTGATTGAAAAATGACAAAGAATTTTTAAAATGTTCTGGTTATGAGGAAATAAACGATCTAAAATCTTGAAAATATTTTGTTTCTAATAATATTATCAAGATTTTAGATATTTATAGTTCACCTGTCTTTACTTGGAGCAGGTGTATGAGTTTGTGTATCTGGGTAGTATGTTTACGAGAGATGGGAAGGCTGATAGAGATATTAGAAGAAGGGTAAATGCAGGTAACTCCATGACTGATGCCGTTGGCGCTAATAAAAAACTGTCAAAAAAAGCGAAGTGAGATCCCTGAGGCGAATGTGTGTTAAAACCATGTAAGATCGTGTGAAAAATGTGGAGATCCGCAAAGAATGCAAGACTGATGTAAGCGTAATAAATAAGATTAAAAAACGGACCCTCAGTTGGTTTGGGCTTGTAGAGCGAATGAACAACGAAAGTAGTGTAAGAAGAATATATGACGTAAATAAGAATGGTCGAAGAAGTCGGGGACGCCCGAGGAAGACATGGCACGATCCAGTGAATCAGATAATAATTAATGATATGGATGTTAAAAAATCAGAAGGCAATGACCAAATAAGAATTAAAGACCTAAAGTTAATTGCTGATAATATAATCCCAGTACTCAGTACTGACTAAATTAATTAACCTTTGTGTAAGTAAAAGTATCATGCCTGACGAACTTAAAACATCCATCATCAGACCTATATATAAATCAGGAAACCACAAAGATTTCACAAACTATCGACCAATAGCGATTCTCTCGTGTATTGACAAAATTATTGAAAGAGCTATCTTTAACCAAATACAGAATTTTATAGAAAAAAATAGAATCATTAATCCCATACAGTACGGATTTCAAAAAGAAAAAAGTACTACACAATTACTTTCTAAATTCACTGATTATATAAATTGTCAATTAAATGAAAAATATTATATTGGTATAATTTTTATAGATTTTAAAAAGGCCTTTGACACTTTGGACCATGAAACACTATTAAGGGCAATGGAGGAATATGGTATTAGAGGTCCTTTAAAAAAATTGTTTAAAAATTATCTGTTTAATAGAAAAATTAAAGTTAAAATTGACGGAATTTTAAGTGATGAAATGTTGGCAAGCACTGGAGTAGCTACGGGCTCGATATCGGGACCTACGTGTTATATAATGCAAGTAAACAGTTTACCAAACGTAATAAAACGTTGTAAATGCTACATGTTTGCAGACGATACTTGCATTATATGCGCTGACAAAAATCCACAAAAAATTGAGGAAATTTTACAAGAAGACCTAAACAACATAATTAAATGGTCACACGATAATGGCATTATAATAAACGCAAAAAAAACCAAATATATGCTTATTCACTCACCATATACAAATTGTCAGGATAAGGAATTGCATATAAAAAGTCATTCATATGATTGTTTACACACAAAAAACCAATCCCTGCAGTGTAATTGCCCAAATATTGAAAAAGTGTACCAATATACATACCTTGGTCTTACAATAGATGTCAATTTTAACTGGTCAAATCATATTGAAAATGTATGTAATAGATTAAGATCCATGTTAGGGAAATTTTATCACCTAAAAAACTTTGTTGATAAAAATATATTATACTGTATATACAACGCATTAGCAGAATCAATTATAGGATACGGAATAAATAGTTACGGATTAACGTACAAAACGTACTTAAATAAAATAGAACAATTACAAATCCGTTTCCTAAAATTGATATCAGGCAAAAAAAAAGTTCAATTATGTGAAGGCGATTATAAAAAAATTTTCTCCTTGTGTAATGTCCTCTCTATACACAGTAAGGTAGATTATCAATTAACGCTAGATGAATTCTGGAATACAGAATTCAAAAAACCTGTAAACCACAACTACCCTACTAGGCATAGAGAAGCACAAATGCTTATTATTAATAAATCTCAAAATGTATACGGTGATAGAACAAAGAGGCATAGAATTCCGAAAATATTTAACGCATTACCTGAAAATATTAAAAATGAGACATCTTATTCAAATATAAAAAAAAATGTTAAATCATTCTATCTCCGTAGAACATGAAAGCAAATAATATTGTATACAAATACCCAAATCGAATATTGATCAAATACCTGGAAATTACTATCACCCACTGTATTCGTAATTAGTAGTTTATAATAATTAGTATTGTAAATTTTACACAGTTATTACAATGTAAAACATAAAAGTACAATAGTATTAATTAAATAGGAAAAATGAGAGATTTCTTACAATCAAACTGATTGATCAGTTTTGTAAGATTTTTAAGATAAATATTGTAAAATTAAAAAAACTGAATAAACATACTTAAAAAAAAAAAGATACTTGAGTCGGGCCATGCCAAGAGTCAGATTAATAGAAGAGTGTGTATGAGATGATGTATGAATGTGAATGAGGCAAAGAGTGTGTGCCAAGACCGATTTGTTTGGCAGTCTGTCCTTCGGAGAAACGGCATGATGGTTAGTTAGTTAGTTGACATCCTTTTATGACATAATAAACACCGGCCACTTTCCAAAGAATACTCTCTTTGTGATTCTTATGAAATATATTGTAGGCTTTTCATTTCGAGGATGAAAGGATTTATTTACCATTGATTTGAGTACCTGTATCTAAAAGTAAAGTCCTGTGGCAATGTGAGGCTTTGACAACGTAACAACGTAGGCCGTAACGAGGGGCACGGACAGTGGACACAGCAATGAAGGGAATGTTAATAGGTTCTGTTTTGCGCGGACCGTGATGTGGACGTTACGCCACGTGTGTGTAATGGAATCACCCCCTAATTGGGTCAATAGCCTCCGACTTCAAACTCGAAAAAATTTACCAGTTTTATATGTACATTTCAAAGCAGTGAAATATTGAAATATGTACGATGATTACGCTACATGTTTTTTTTTTACATTAACTCCAGAGAGGAGGCCCTGAGGAAAATAATTTCCCTCAGGGCCTATGTCATCTCGGATGCTGTGTGGAGGATCTTTTTGAGGAGAGGAAGGAATGAACATTGGTATTGAAGAGACCCATGTTGTAGGAAGGAGGAAACACAGAGGCCGAGAAATCGTTCCACAGCCGAGCTGTTGAACACAACAACGAATCGAAGAAACGACCCGTTCTCATGTGACAAATGTCAACCGTGTACAAATGTTGGACATGCATTTGGCGTGTTTCCCGACTATGCACCGGTGCCGATGAGATCAATGACGCTAGTTCCTCTAGAGCATCGTCCATTGTAATACCGGTAGAACAAGGACAGTATTCCCACCTGACGCCTATTCTCTAAAGATTGCAGTCCGTCTGTTAAGATGAGAGAATTTATCAAACAGACCGCCTCTTTCTGCATAGAGTCATGGGTTTATTATTCACGCTACATGTGGATTAAGGGTAAATTTTTTGCCTCTGATTCGGTGGTATCTGGTTCAATTCCACTTTATTTTTACTTATGCCGATTAATTATTGATTCTTTATTCAGCCTATGTCATCTTTGGGGATGCTGTGTAGAGAGTCTTTTTAAGAGAAGGAGAGAAAGGAAGTTCTAGGATGGTAAAAAGGTGTGAGGAGTGGGTAATAATTTGGGGTTTAGTGTGTCCAGGTCATACGCCGCCGGACCTAGGCAAAGCTCACCCAGTGAACCCGGGCACCCCTGCTAAGTCACCAAACGTAGCGAACTACTTGGGGAGACCTACAGCAGAGGTGTTGGTTATCAATAAATGGTTCCTGGGGCGGCGGTACCCATACCCGCCTCCCAAATTGAAACATTCATTCATGTCATTGGCACCTCATAATATTTGCCTATTTTTTTATTACGACCTTTATCATGCACCGTGCAATTTATTTTATTTCAATTCATTCATTTATGTTTTTATATTATTTGTCACTTCCGCTATCAATACTGTTTAATATTTCGCTTAAGACTGGTAAATTTACAGATATATGAAAAAGAGCCTACATCACAACAATTCATAAATCAGGAACTAAGTGTAAAGCAGATAATTATGGACCCATTTCCAAGCTCTGCATTTTTTCAAAGGTATTGGAAAACAGTCTAAGACAAGTTATTCCCTGTTGGAATTTGATCAATGAATTTCAGCAAGGATTCTTTGCAGGTCGCTCTGTTGCAACAAATCTTATAACATTTATAAATTTCTTGTCTGCCTCTATAGATAAACGCCTGCACGTTGATACAGTCCATACCGATTATAGCAAAGCCTTGGACAAGATCAACCACAGCGCCCTACTCAGAAAACTTGCTATTCATGGTATTCATGGAGATCTCCTTCGTTGTTTATCTTCATACGTAACAAACAGGTCCCAGGCTGTGACGGTGGTTGGATTTTCCTCCACCTGGTAAATTATCACATCCGGTGTGCCTCAGGGGTCCATTTTGGGTCCTTTGCTTTTCTCTATCTATATAAATGATATTACGACATATTTTCACAACGCTCAAATTTTACTATTTGCTGACGATATGAAGATATACCTTCCTATTAGCTCCCCGGACTGTTCTGTGCGTTTACAAGAAGATCTTGACCGACTGACGGATTACTGTCTCAGAAATAAGTTTTTATCAATACATATTTCTAAATGTTGTAAGTCACATTAACACGTACCGTTTGAAAATACTGTATGATTACACCTTTTTTGGATTGCTGTTAACAAATAAAGATTACATACGTGACCTCGGGGTTCTTTTGGACTCTAAACTTAACTTTGATAAACACGTTGATAACATTGTCGCCGAAGCAACAAAGAGTCAAGGCTTTGTACTGAGAACATCGAATTTTTCAAAAAAACTAAGACGTATCTGATTCTCTACAATTCACATGTTCGTCCTCACCTGGAATACTGTTCACAGGTTTGGAATCCGCGCTATATTATTTGTGATTACAGGTTAGAAAGAGTTCAGGAGTGATTTCTCAAATTCCCTAATTATATATCTCAAAATACGAGTATATCTCAAATCATTCAATGTATACTTACTACGAAATCGAGAACCATTTTCGAATCACGAAACTGCTAAATAGGAGGCTTGTCACTGATCAAATGCTCCTGTACAAAATTATTAACTCAAAAGTTGACTGCCCGGCGTTTCTGAATAAAATAAATTTCCACGCGCCGACTCGATACAGCAGACAAAATACCCCTTTCTACATTGATAGATACAACACCGATTCCAAATAAAATGAATTTATGCAAGGACATGTAACTACTATAACAATAAATTTGCACATATAGAACCACTTGCTGACGTATTCACTGCTAGTTACTTTCGCTACAGAATTTCATTGTATCACATTCTAGGTGCGATTAACACGTAACACATATTCATGACGATTAAATTCATTGTACCCGATGTTTTTTAAATTACCTGCGTGGCAACTTTCCCTTATCCCTTTCCTCCCTTTACCCGTCTGAACCCAAATACCTATTTCGCAGTCTATTGCATAGTTATAATCCCATTTACTTTACTGTTGTGTTTTATAGGTTTATCACTTGTTGAATCTACATCTGTATTATTATTTCTTTAAATTGCTCCTTAGTTCTGTGTGTTTTTTTTTAATTTTCTAGTTTTACATTCAGTAAAATTGACAAAAAATAATACGGACATCTTGTAAAGAAAATAAATTGTTACTTTTATAGATAAATGAAACAATTTACCTTTGTTTGAACCACTTTTATATTTGAGTAAATCCGACCGGTTTCAGAACGACCGTTCCTTCTTCAGGGCAAATGTACAGTGATTTGACAGTTTTGAAATATGAATGGGAACAATGTATTATTATGGTAGGGGTGGAGTCGTTGCTGGGAATTAATGAAGAGTTGGTGGGTAGGGGAACATATCCAAGATTGGGCTATAAAACAATGTTTTTATATGTTTATAAGAAAATATAAAAGTGGTTCAAACAAAATTAAATTGTTTCATTTATCTATAATGGACAACCACAAAATTATAGCTACATACAGTATGTTACTTTTATGTTTCTAAATACCTATCTGTGAACATTAATAATTGGTCTGTTTTTTGTCATCCTCTTATGTATATTATGTTACTAACACTTTTTGTGTTCCTTAAATAAATAAACAAATAAAATCTGTTGTTTTGGCAAAGAGATCACACATGGTTTGCCGACATAGTTTCGTTCACGACCTTTAGCCGGAAAAAATGAGTGTCAATCATTATTTTTGGCTGCAGCGTCCGATCACAACAATAAATCTGAAAACCGCCTACGCGGGTTGTTCGTGCTGGCTTTACGATGGGCGCCCACCGCCACCTTCCCTCCGCCGCGGGATAAATGGCTCAGGAGGGAATATGTACAGCGGGCGGGGCTGGCTGGCTGGGCGGGGGCGGCGGACCAGGGCGGGGGCGGCTAACGACCTCCCATTAGCAAAGGATAATGGCAGCGCTTATCGGCCGCAGTTAATAAACTTAGCCGACTTGAAACCCGCCCTGCTGCACAAGTCATCACAATCGTCGAAGGTTCATCGTCAAATGTCCAAAAAGATGTTGATTTTGGTCGGGGCTGACCATCACTAAAGGTTAGCTCGTTATCACCCACCTCCAAGGGTCAACCAATGTCCTATTGTGAATCCTTGCACATTAAATATTACTTTTCATAAGAGTGCTTAATAACACTATATTTAAGCACTCTTATGAAAAGTGTGTCATTGTTTTTGACTGCCTGTGTTCATTCTTTGTGTGAATAATAAAAACAAGAGTCCGAAAGGAAACCTTCCACCAACTTGATTCAAAAATCCTTTTGTTATTCAGTTTTTAAATACGTGCTCGGACAGTATTCATTAGAAGTTTACGTAACTGTGATGTGTTACGATTAGACTAATTTTGGGGCGATTTTCGAAACCCCACGCGTGTTTACCTTTTTATTGAATGTGTAATAATCTAAAGAGCGCTTTACTCCTACCTTACCAGAGGAATACAGAACACATCAATGAGATTAATCTACTTGATTTCAATCCTTGAGTGAAAACTAACCCATTGCATAAGGCCATAAGGTATTTACAAATAAAGAAGTCCCCAAGCAAAAATATAAGAAAGAAACAAATTTTTATTGAAAATTAAAATATTTTTTGTTGTTTAGAATTCAATTGCTCCAGTATTTCAATCAATTTAATTTGAAATGCGTAAGGTTTTTTTGTGTTTGTTTGTTTTGGCTGCACATTGTTAAATTACATAATTCAGTTTTCCTCTGTGTGAATGCAGCTTATTACAGACAATAGGAATAGACAATATAGTTCGTTCTCATTATCACATTTTTACGACTTTTATTTCATCTGTCTTTATGGAGAAGTGTCAAATTTTAAAATATAAACTGTCCATTATATTAAGGCTCAAGAAATACAAAAGGAAATACTTGATCTTGTACAAAAAAACATAATAATTCAAAGAATAAAAGAAAAACAAAATCATAGCTTTTTAACTGAAAGTAGTACACGTTAAAAACTAACACAAAAATGTAACGTTTCTTTTGCTCAACGTCGTTACGTATATCTATATACTTCAAATGCCTAATAAATATAAATGAAATATAAATGTACATGTGAAATATAACCCTTCAAAAGTCATTGCACAACAAAGTATAGATTTCTTTGTATGCAGCTCCATAGCTGATTACAGCGTGTTGGAGATCGGATTGTACTAAAGCACAGACGACTCATATAAAATTTTCCAAGAGAGAGAGTTGAAAACAATGCATTCAATTCAATTTGAACACCAGCAATCCGATCGTTTATCAAATATACCTATTAATCATGTTTTTATTTCGTTACCCACTATAAGCTACTATATTGAAACTAAAGGATACGATATTGATGCATTCCAGTAAACGTCATTTGTTACTTTTAATCTGTTTTTTTGGGGTTCAACACCTGCCTTGAAGATTGTCAAATCAAGTATCTACAAGTATGAAACGCTAGCTCACGAAGGAGAATGCTTACAAATCGTAGCAAGGCTCAAAACTCCAAAAATCCACCGACACGTCCCAGGTATTAAAAAGGCCAGTGACACATTTTCCCTTGTAAGGGCCGCACATATCGACCAGAGTTGGTATATCGATGACCGCACACGAATCGATACGTTGCGCCAGTCGACGGCCGACAGTCGGTCTAGGCCTAAAGTAAGTACGGTCTACTGCCGATACCCGATACTCGAGCTGCACGGATCGAAGCCAACTAATTATTTAGGCGGCCGACATGGACAGGAGCGATGCTGAATGCACAATGGCCTTTGCCATTAGCTCCTCTGAAAAGCGAGGGAAAAATCAGCGGACGTCTGCGTTTGCCAGTTTCAATTATGCATTTGCATGATCAAATTATTGGAAAATCCTTTATCGTCAAAGGACGTGATGTTTGCTAGAGGTAAATATTAAAATTGCGAGCTATTAGGCGATTCGCCAAGATCAACACTTTTTTAACGTGATCACGATCAGTTTTCACAATTGTGTAGTATTTTAGGGTTATGTTATGGTATTTTTTGAATTTATTCCTAGTTACTTTTTGGAATCTGAAGAATGTGCGTGTACCTGTAGACTCAAATTCAGAAGCAAATGTATATTCTATTTGATTAAAAATACAATAAAATAAGTTTACTTCATTTTATTTATACATATATACATAGTCTATACGAGTCGTGAACAATGTTCACATCATCAGGAATAGGGATACAAGGTTTTTAAAAATATCGATATATTGATATCGATATATATCGAATTAAGTTGATATTGATATATCAGTCAAGTTTTTTTAAATTTTTTTTGTTACTTGAGCTCCACACAGAAGGCCCCGAGGAAAATAATTTCCCTCAGGGCCTATGTCATCTTTGGGGATGCTGTGTGGAGGGTTTTTTTAAAGGAAAGGAAGGAGAGGAGAGTTCTGGGAAGGAAAAGGGTTTAAGGGGGTGGGTAGGAATATGGGGTTCAGTGTGTCCAGGTTATCCCCCTTCAAGACCTAGACAAACCTCACCCCATAGACCCGGGGACCCCTGCTAAATCACCAAACGTAGCGAACCACTTGGAGTGACCTGTGGCAGAGGTGTTGGTAATCCAATAAATATTCCCGGAGCGGCGGTACCCATTCCCGTCTCCCAAATTATTTGCAGTAAAAAATGTAAATGAGATTTGTTTTTTTTACTGATATTTCTATACTACTTCACTCTAATTTGTCAACCTAAAAACATAATTATTTGCTTTTGAAGGACCTTTGTTTCAGCTACACAAAGCCTACAATTGTAATTACGTGTATAATGTAAATAATAATATAAAAAAATAATAATATAAAAAATAAACACACAAACCCTGCTTATTTATTGAAGGTTAATCAAATACATATATTATGTAATTATTCTAATATATAAAATTCTCGTGTCACAGTGTGTGTTACCATACTCCTCCAAAACGAATTAACCAATTTTGATGAAATTTTGTGTGCTTATCTGGTAGGTCTGAGAATCGACCAACAAATATTTTTCATACTCCTAAAAGTAAAGGGTGTTCCACTCCGAAGAAAATTATTTTCCCCATACATTTTGTATGGAACGAATTCTCCTATTTTGAAAGAACTGCAGCAATATTGTAAGGGGTATAATATTGAACTGTGAACCGAGGGAGGGGGGAGGGGGGGAGGGGGGAGGGGGGAGGGGGGAGGGGGGAAAGGAACTCAGGAAGGGGGGTTAGCGGGACGGGGGAATGGGAGGAGTGGAGTGGGAAGAGGGAGAGGGAACGCGATAGGGGAAAGGATACGCAGGGAGAAACAATTTAGATCAAGGTATGGTATACGCAGGGAGAAACGATTTAGATCAATTCAGCTAATAAGTTGACAACAGTTTTTGTTTCTGGGGCGGTACGAAGTTCGCCGGATCAGCTAGTTATTGTATAAAATTTATCGTACTTTATGTGTCTTTTTATACAGGGTGTCCGGTGGTAAAGTGCATTAACTTCGGGAGGTGATTCTACATGATGCTAGGAGTAAAAAAGATAAACAACTTTTTCCGAAATTCCAACTTTTTTTTTTCCACACAAAAAAACATACCTACTAAAAATCGTTAGTGAAGGTACACACTTACCAGATAAATTCGCTGTGAGTTTGACAGTGTCAATGCGGCAACGTTGCATATTTATGAGTGACACGTATCCATGGAAACAACATGTAAATTGTAAACAATAACAAGACTGACAGTTCGCCGTTTTACAATGTGCAACAAAATCGTATGTTTTATAATGTTTTAAACCAAATTCAACTGAGAACTGCACTAAAATAACAATATTCATATGAATTTACACTTTTTACTATACAAATTATTAATAACTAATTGAACACTTAACTAATATCATCGTTTTTCACTAATTTAAAAAATTTTCAAAATGTCCACCTTCTGCTTGCAGGCAAGTATTGAAACGTCATTGACAAGAAGAAAAGAAACACGCGTTGAACAAACATGTTCTTTTAAGTCAATAAATACACACTAATGTAACAAGTTTCGAGTATTAATAACACAATTCTTACAGAGAAACACTGCAAGATACATTGTATTTGCGAATAAACGGTAAAATTCATCGCGAAGCATCTGCGGCGTATTTAAATATCAACAGCTGACTGACGGAATGGGGTAGCGGGGAGTTCATTGAGCGCGGGGGGCGCGGGACGGTAGATTTGGAAACTATGCTAAATAGTAACGCCGGCACTACACAGCGGACCGATTTTACGTTTTTACCTGAAAAGTACTCTTCAAAGTTTGAATTTCGGAAAAAATTATTTATCTTTTTTACTCCTACCATCATGTAGAATCACCTCCCGAAGTTAATGCACTTTACCACCGGACACCCTGTATAAAAAAAGTAAAGTTATTAATTTTAAATGATTTAATACGCGGTATGTATATTATTATAGACAATAACACCACTATAATATATAAATAAAATATTGTAAAAAAAAATTTGGAAGTAAACGAGAGAATGAAGGGAAATAATCGATTTTTAATTTAGGAAATTCGCACTAAACTACTGTGAACAATGCAGACTTCATGCTCAAAAAAGTATATTTCTAATAAAATCAAAACCGAAATTTCCTCTGAAATGAGATTTGCAAGTAGCTACTTAAATACTTATCTACTTCATGACGGCCTCCGTGGTCGAGAGGTAAGGCTCTTGAGTCGCAATCCGAAGATCGCGGGATCGAATCACGGCGTGGGCAAAAAATTTTTATATGATTAATTTGTGTTACTTCACAATTAATTCATTTAATATAATTTATAGTATATTTGCGGAAAGTTTCAGAGTGGAAGATACTCTAAGTATCACCTTGGTGTAATTGTAATGACCACCATTCAGAATTGAAACGTTGCTTGAAATGGCTTTAGCCGTGTTTGGTGACCAGATCTGAATAGCGAGGTACTTTCCCACCTTCTTCTTCCCCATCTCCTTCCCCACCCCACCACCTTTAGCCTCATAACTTACCTCAATTGGGGATGCCATAGTCTCACTGGCTCCAGAGAGGAGCAGCTGGGACTCTGGTTAGGTAGTCACTTAAAAAAAATAAACCATATATTTTAGGCACATTTTTCACAATTTGTCCAAAGAATCGTCACTATCTCAACAACAATTATTTTTTCAAGCTTTCATCAGGCAGACCATACATAACATTGTAAAACTGCAAATTAGAAAGTCATTTCACATTTGAAAAAATAATTTATTTATTGTTATTAAGTTTATTTTGTAGAACTCCATTTTATTTTATTTTTTAAATTTATTTTATAATAATAATAATAATATAATTATTCAATGTATAAAAACAGTTTATTATAAACAAGTTCTGCTTCTGCTTCGTAATTATTATTATGAGTTACAGCTGTTTCGCCCTCCGAAGGCATTATCAAACTGTGGTTGTTACCACCTACAGACGATGTATTTATATAATTTCTAGACATGTACTTATGATGACAAAATGAATAGCTTTTAATTATTATTACTTGTGCCCCTAAACTTCTAAGTAAAATTACTGAAATATTAATGGTTAAGTTTCCCAATTACTGGATTGTTTAAATTTGACTGAAGGTCGTTAATTATTCCATAAAATAAACCCTTGATGATTCATCAGGATTTACCTTATAATACAATTGATATTTGAAATGGTCATCATTCTCTTGGATAACCCACTATGACTCATGTATTTACTTAATAGCACAGTTAGGTACTGGATTTAAATATGTCTAAAAGTGGCGAGCGAATTATATTTGTTTGTTCATTAATTAAAATAGCTTTCTGATTATTAGAGTTTTTATTAATTTCTAACTGCTCTAACAGATTGAGTTTGCGTCCTTTATTTTGTAAGTGCAACGGAAATGGTTTATTATTATCACTAAGTGAGTGATTGTTTTCTAAGAGATGTTTAGCAAATTGTGATTCTATTTTATTATTATTTTTAAACGATCGCATGTGTTATTTGAATCTAGTGTTAAAGGACCGGCCAGTTTGTCCAACATAAACAGCGTTGCATTCATCACACTGGAGTTTATAAATGCCACTATTTTTTAGTTTGCAAAAAAAATAAAATAATAATAATGAAAAAATAATCTTAACTGAACCATTAAAAGATTAAAATGACCACTATCTTGAAACAGAACTGACAAAAAAATTTACAGAGATGAAAAGCAAAACTTTCGAGTTATTGGTGATATTGGTGAGAAGCTAAGAAATGTGAAACGCCGATTTGAGAGAAAATCATTGAACAAAAAACAGTTTTAATCAGATCAAATTACGCGCCAACTCTAGCTTTTAAATAACTATTTATGTTGAACTAATTATAATGGTCCGTACTAGTCGAGCATTATCTGTCGTAATTGAAGATATTCTTTTCTGTTTCAAATAACATTCAATAGATCTCTCCGCGGGCTGATTGTTTTCATTCGTCTAAGGATAACTTGATACCTCATTCAGCATTCAGGATAGTATCATTATTTCTCAATTTGCCCGCGCTTCCCCTTCCGAGGGCGGATAATCATCTCCCCCCTCCCCCACTCTCATCCCCGTCAAGTCATTAAATTTAAAATAAACATGACGTGAAGCACGTGCCGTCACTCCCCTACGCCACTCCTTCCCATTTCACTCAAGAGATTCGCTTTAATATGTAGAGGAATCAATCAAAATGTTCGGCTTTTAGGGGAGATGAGGAAGATTTTCACGACGAAAATTAACATTGTGAAGAAGCGAGTTTTACGAATATAAAATAAGGAAGTTGTTTCCTACGAAAATAATTCCGATTGAAAAAATCACTTGCTCTGTTTCAGATATTAATCATTCAGTTTATTAAGAGCGTTTAACCAGCCAGCGGACGAAAATCCACAGTTCGTCGAAAGTTGTTCTTACGGTCGTGCAGGGCGGTTACAATGAGATTAATTATTCTCCGTACCAGCTTTTAAAAATTATAACTCAATATCGATTTTATTTCATTCCAAATTTGCTTTAATTTATACCTACATCCAAAAATGCTGAAAGGCGTGATGATAAAACTATTAAAATAATGTACTTTTTGTAATAATTTTTTGATTATAAGTATTTATCATTTTTCAATAATTTCTAAATTAAATAATAATGTTAAAAAAATCTGAAATATATTAGTTTGTAAGTGCGCAAATAAATACCAATTTTTGTCAAGAAACACATGAAGGTATATATTTTTTAATGATTTTAATTAAAATAAAATTAATATTCTGAAATATGCGATACCCAGATAATGTATTAATTTATTTTACTGCATGATTATATGATTTGAAATGGGTGTGGTATAATACAAAATCTTATTTGAAAATTTAACAAATCTGCCAACCACCTATGGTATAACCTTATTATACAAAAAAAAAACATTTTTTCTCAAAATTAAAAACAAGTTAATGCTAGATAAAAGAACAATTTTTCGAAATTCATTTATAATTTTTTGTGGAAAAGAGTCAACAAGTCTAAAATCTGATTTTAAAATGACATAATGACGGTTTTCTCTGGTAATACCCTCTTAATATCAAATTATTAAAATGTTCCTGGTATCCGATATTTGACGGCTACACCAAAATTGAACGCCGAATACCACACTATTTTAAGTAAATTATACTGAAATAACGACCCTAAGACAATTACCGCGCACAACACGGTATCTCTTCTAACACATATTTAACTCACAATCTCATTTTAGTATCCGTCATCAACACTGAAACGCTGCCCGAAACTGTGGCTAAAGTAGGAGGATGAGCAACATGGCTTAAATTAATCACGATAAATCTTTTACTTATTTTTCACATTGTTTCAAATTTTAAGTAGGTATATATTTGAATTGTTGTGTTATCTACAAAATTGCGGGGACGCAATAAAAAGACGTGGAACAAAATTTGTTCAATTCCGCATGTAGAATTACGGGATAATAATGCCCGAAGTCGTGTTACACTCTCTGTAAAATTGCAGTAATTGTATTTGTGCGACTTGATTGTTAAATTCATTTAATAATAAGAGTGTTAAAAAATACAAATGAAACATGTCTTTCATTATACATATACACAAGATAGATAGAAGGTACGAGGTACAACAATTTTGTAGTAAGAGTGAAGAGGAACGCAGGCTCAAAAAGGTCTAAAACAACACATTCAATGAAATAAAATAAATATGTTGTTTTTACCACAAAATTTTCTTCTACTGTGCTGTTGAAGGGTTCTGCAAAAAACATTTAGGTATTCGTTTAGGAGGAAATATATTTTAACAACGATAAATAATTGAGGAAAGAATTAACGAGAGTGGGAAGAAGCATAATATGTTATCAACGTTATAATAAGGAACTCCAGTGAAAAATATTATGGCTTTAAAAAAATATTTTCATGTAGACCAATAAACGCTGATTCTGAATATATAAGTTTTATTTAATAATATTAAACGCAGAGTTATTAAAAATATATTAAAAAGTTTGTTTTTAATCGTGTCGTAAAAATACGCCGTCAAGTTGGCATTATTGAAATTTTAGTGGTGACGTCACTGTTCGATGTGTCGTGACGTCACCGTAAAGTCATTTTTTGAGAATATATGATATGACACAAGCCATCGTATTAATTTATGCGTTTATTTACATACTGTTTATAGAGATTTAGTTGTTGTGTTTATTGAAACATTATTTAGGCTTAAATAATGTTTCAAAAATACAGGTATCTCTATTATTGAAAATATCCAAAAACTACTGCACAAAAAAATAGTAATGCTTCTTCTAGGGAGAATACTTCGAATAACGGAACTCAAAATGGCGGTAGTTGATCAGCTGATGCCCGTTTCTATAGTAATTTTTCAGGAGAGATGACGTCACACGATTCATCATACATACGGTGGTTTTCGGGGGATCTTGAAAAATTAAAACTTTGACAATTATTTTAATTATTAAAACTAACTCCAAGAATAAAAATGTAAATGCAGTTATTTAAGTTAGATGGTCATTATTCATTAAAAAAAAATGTACTGGAGTTCTCTATTCTTCAATGTCCAAACAGCTTCTATTTCAAATCACTTGCTTTTCAATCAATCATTCATTACTTTGCAACTATTGAAGTCATTGGGCGCTTTAATTTTTACCGTGACGATCTACGATTACGGTACCGTGACGGCACAAAAAAGGCAATAATCATACACTTCTTATCACAACAATGCTGCAGTTCTTTCAAAGGATGAGATACACCATGTACATAAGGTAATAGGTCTGTTTCCTCCAAAGGAAAAAAAATCGTAATTTTCTTGCATTTCTCTCACACACCGTACCCAGACGTCTCTGTAGACCCCTACAATACTGCTCACCGTGACGATGATTTTGAAAGTTTGGAATATTTATTTATTTATTTATTTGTTTGTTTATTTAGCACAATAATATACATCTATATACATAATTTATCAAATTTTGACTGCCCAACTAGGAGTATTATCCCGTTTTAGGACAGTCAAATAATTATGGGTATGAACATGTTGAACATGATTTGTACAAAAAGAAAGAAAGTTGATGAAATAAAAAGAGGAAATAAAAAGAAAAGAAAGAATATAAAATAAAATAATAAAGAAAGTTTAAAATATAGTTCCTAACTGTTATTTGTTTAGCATAGCAAAAGAGAAAAAAGTGAAGAGAAAGAATAAAATAAAAATGAAATAACCAATTGAAACATAAATGTAAATGAAATAACCAATTAATAACATAAAGGTATATACAGATAGGTAGATACACATAATAATATAGATTAGAAGGGGGTATCTTTTACATAGTTCATTAATTTTTTGTTGGAATTTTTGTTGTTGTTTTTGGTTTGTGTTTGATTTTATTTTTTATGTAGTAAAAGCTCACTCTCCTTTCTCCCTAATTGTTGAAACCAAGTAGTGGTCAATTTACGAAGAACACCTGTGCTTTCCTTTTTCCAAGCATCAGGCATGAAGTTGTATAGTTTTGGACCTAAGAAAGTGAAGTGTCTTTGAGCGAGAGATGTTTTGGTTGTGAGTGTTACAATTGGATTTCTCCGTGAGTGTCGGGTGTTGTGAGAGTGGTTGATAGATGGGTAGAGGTGGCGTTGTTTATGGGTGTTTAAAATTAATTTTCTCATGTATAATATAGTTACAAGGATAATATTGAAGTGTGAGTGAATTCCACAAATTCAAAAATGTTCAATGTCAACGCGCTGATGGTTTTGCTTTTGTTCTTAAACGTATAATGCTGCAGCTCTTTCTTACACACTAAATAACTACAGTCGAAAATGAGACAAACGGTGAACGTATATCTGCACCCCCCAAATGAAACATATAATCATTATCGTACATCTCCCTCATTATAAAGAAAATGAAACGCAATTCCCGTAAGTAAGTGGAAAAGTAAGAAAATCACAAAAAATATAAATCCGTACAGAACACCATCTCTGATACTGACAAAAACAAAACAAGGGCAGTTTCGCATCGATAATGGCAACTACAGTGCAAGGCGATGGGTCAAGAGAGTTCGGCTGGAAAGGTTAAAGGACCTCTCTCAATCAGATCCCTCCATCCGGCACGCCACGCAGCAGGTGGGCAGACGCATTCGCCGTCAATACCTTGACAAACTTCATCCCATGAACCCGGGCACCCCTGTTAAGTCACTAAACTGTACTGTTGACGTTTAGTGTGTAAGAAAGAGGGGCATTATAATGTTTAAGAACAAAAGCAAAACAATCGGCGCATTGACATTTTTAATGTTTTTGAATTTTTGGAATTCACTTACTATTCAATATTATACTTATCACAATATTGCTGCAGCTCTTTCAAAAGATGAGAATTCGTTCCATACAAAATGTATGAGAAAAAAAAATTCTTCATAATTTTTTTTTCGTGAATTTTTCCGTTGTTTTAATAGCTGTTCTGCTATTCGGGGCGGATAAAAATCCAACAAATCAAAGATCATAAAAATTGGTCCAGCCGTTCTTGAGTTATAAATGGTGTAACTAACCCGACTTTGTTTTATATATTATATAATTGGTTGTTTTCAGGTGGAAAAAAAATATAATAAGCAGTAATTGTTGAATGAAACACTAGTATATATTGAATCATTTGGCGGGTATAAGATAAGCCGCCATAGCTCAATTGGGAGAGCAGCTGACCGGCAATCAGAAGGACACGGGTTCAAGTCCCGTTGGCGTCATGTATCTTTTCTCGGAAGATTTTTCAATGTGGATGAGTGTTTCAGGCTGATAATTATTGCTTATAATAATTGTTACCCTTTGTGATATGCATAAAAATCTTGTCTTAAAAGTTAATTTACCAATTAAAAATAATAATTATTATATAATACTAACACTGTTAAATTATGGCGTTGATTTTGAAAAATAGCCTTGGAACTGAAATGAATTCGAGTAGAAGTAGTTAGAATTTACACCTGACAAGTTAGGATTTAATTTTTCAGGGTAACAATTCTACTCAGATGTGAGGTCCCTTGATACATTCTGTCACTCGCATTAATTTGAAACCTACACATTTAATATCACATTTTACGCCCCCGACTACATCAAAGAATCAGAAGGTACGCGTACTAACAGTCATTCAAAAGTCAAAAGCTCTTAAAGGTTGTGACTAAAAGTCCTCGTTTAATTTCCAAGGCTCCTCACGCTCATGCTCAAATAATTATTAGAGTTATAATATTATTTTATACTATTAATCATTACCTTGTTATTCTCATGAAAACTTTTAACTATCTGTAAAAGCAAAAAATAATGTTTGAAAATTTTCTGGCATGTACGTGAAATAATTTAAGCATTAAGTACCAAAAATATATATTTTTTTTATTTTTTTATTTTTATTTCATAATTTTTTTATTAGTTACAGATATTTGTTTTTTTTGGCTACCACACTGGGCTCATGCCCGTGTAATGGTAGTCGTATATTTTATATTTATTTAAATTAATACAAATACTATTTTATTAAAACAGATGATTAAATATACTAAATAAAAATTATGAAATATTTAAAAGTAAGTGAAAAATAAAGAAAAAAAAGATCGTATTTTAAAGAAAAGTAGAAATAAAAATGAAAATTCAAATTTTGAAATACAAAAATTAATAATAAAGATTAAATGTTATGAACTCAAGTAATCTATACAAATATATAAATTAAAACATATAAGTAAATAAATTAATATTAAAAAAAAAATAAAATTTTGTGAAAAAATTAAGAGAAAAATATAACAACATTTTAAAGAAAAATATAAATAAAAATGGAAATGGAAATTAAAATTTTGAAATGCAAAAATTAATAATTAAAATGTAGTGATAAGAACTCAGGAATTCTTTAAAGTACGCTCGTCCACTTTCGAAAATCCAATGTAAAAAAATTATATAAAAAAAAGTTTAAACAGTTTGTTTTCTGAATTTTTTGCATAACTTTTGTGTAACACAGGTCATATTTTGTTTCTCCAGTTTTGTTTTAATATATTTTTTTATTTATTAAATAACGCCCTTTTTCGGGGCAATTACAAATTTTTATCAGAATATATTTTAAATTTTAAACTGTTTTTTTTTTAAATTTTTTTTTTATACAAAAGCCCATTTTATATGTCCCATAAGAGTCACATAAGAGTCCCAACTACTCTGTATGAAGCCAGTTAGACTATGGTTTCCCCAATTGGGAAATAATGTGAAGTGGATATGGGAATGAGATGGGTAAGAGGTGGGAAAGTACCTGGCTATTCATGCCACCAAACATGGCAAAAACCGTTTCAAAATTTAAAATAAAAAAAAAAACGTTTTACTTCTGAATGGTGGTCTTATACCAGGGCGATATTGAGAGTATCTTCGATTGAATTGTGAAATAACACATGTCAATCAAATAAAATTTACTCGCGCACTTTTATTTTTTTTTTAAACTGTTTTAATCCACTTGAAGCAAATTGGGAAGGTGAAAATGTTTGATAGGTGGGTACCTCACAAATTGAGTGAAGCAAATCAACAAACTCGCGTTAGAACACTAGACCACACACTGCACAACAGACGGCTACCAATATACGGCATCCACCGTACTTTCCGGACCTTGCCCCAATAGATTACCATTTGGATAACTTCTTGCAAGGGAAAAAATTCAACTCCAAAAAGTCCAAACCGCCTTCAAAGATTTTATTGATTCCCGTCCGAATGGTTTTTTTAGTAAAAGGATCGATGAACTACCTATGATATGGCAAAAGTGCATAGATAGCAATGGTACATACTTTGAATAAATAAATATATTATATTTAAAAAAAATCGACTTTATGTTCCTCCCATATAAAACGCCAATTACATATGAAAGCACCTAATATTTAAAAACAAAAATGTTTTTGTTAGCAGATTTGTCCAGGTTTTGGCGGCCGATGTGTCTGCCCACCTTCTGCGTGGTGCGACGGATCGACAGAGACTAGTTGAGGGAGGTATTTTGACCTCTCCAACCTAGACCCAGTGTCGGACATAGGGAGGTTTGATATGTCCGACACTACTGGACTCACTGACCTCCACATTCCTATCGATAACTCATACCTATTTCCTTCTCAGAACTTCCTCTCCCAAAAAAACCTCCACACAGCACCCACTAAGATGCCTCAAATGTGGAGCTAATATAAAAAAAAACGGATTTTTCTAACCTATCATTCTGTGGAGTCAGTTAAGCTATAAGGACTAAGTAACTATACTAAGTTTTCACAAGCAGGCGGTTGGCTAATTTACACTAAGCTTTCACTAAGTTTTCAGCAAGTATTCACTAATTATTTTACCACCAAAAGGTTAAGGCAACTAGTTTGTTCAAGACCTAATATCCTTAATTGGCTGAAAACCTTGGTGCTTTTCACGATGTGAAGGTCACTTTTAGAATAGATTTCCCATTTACTTAAATTAATGTAAAATGGGGTTAAACCAACTTCACGAAATCGAGCCTCGATGTGAGATTTCGCAAACAGCGTTGCTGAATTCTGAAAATTTAAATAATAATAATTGGATAATTTGTGTAGCGCCGGTCTTATAAAACATGGCCGCATTAAAATGGCCGTTAAATATTTGCGCGCGTGGTCATTTACGGGATTATAAAGTTTTAAGGACTTTTTACTTTTCTTAACGATTGTTCATATTAAAACTTCCGTAAAAATATTTTTGCCAACCTCTGAAGTAGTAATTTTGCCGAACGAAAAATAAAATATGTCGGTCTTATTTTAAATCAGTGGCAGCAAATGAAAAAAAAAGTTTTCGACTTTAGATTTCAAGAGGGGGAGCCTGGTCCAGCCGATCCAAAAAAATGTATTTTTTTGTTGATTAAAAATCTTTCTATACATATGGAGAATACATTCCCAAAGTTATAACATCAAATTTGACCTTTAAAAATATAGTTAGGAGCGGTGCGCGCCAAGCAGGTAGACCGGAAAACGAAGCGGCCCGGTTACAAGCGAAAACTTTAAATGCGTTTGTTCTTAAAACCATGTTTCTCAAGTTGGCTGGAATCGTGTTTCTTCGAATTTTCATCAGATTCACTTCATTCAAAGTATTAATTAAAGAAAAGTAATTTTGTATGCGGATAAATCTCAACTCGTGAACAATGCGTCAATACAGAACAGAGTTATATGTAAAATTAACGCGTTTTTTTTTGGTAAATTTTCATTTTATGTCCGCTACTTTTACAATCAACCACTTTTTTTGAAAACTGTGGTTTATGCGTTTTTGTCTAATAGTGATAAATGGGTGTTAAATGAAGATATAAAATCACGTAATTTTTTTAATAATATTTGGATATCGTCTTTTTCCTCCGGATTGACTTTGAAATTTCACATCCTAAAGAAAAACCCATCTTTGTTATTCAAATTATCTCAAGGCAGTGCATTCATTTACCAGCCAAATCCTTCTTACTCTCAAATTTCGGCATTATTTTGCGAAACTCAATCTCTGGTTTCAATCCAGGGATTGGTTTGCAGCAATTTCCTCTATTCTTCTCTTCCATTCTTCCCTATCTTGTGCGGCTCTTTTGAAGTCTGCATACGATGAGCAGCGCACGTCCACCAGCATGTCCTCCAGGTACTTTCGCCTGGGCGTCCCCTAGAGTTTGTCCCCTCGGTCATACCCTCCATTATGACATGCAAGAGGCATTCTTGTCGTATTACATGGCCGATCCATCTTGCACGCCTTTCGGACAAGCTCCTGAGCAGGTACCTTCTTCCTTCGATTCTTTGGAGAACCTCCTCATTTGTAATGTGGTCTCTCCAGGAAATTCCTAATAGTCTTTTATAGGACCACATTTCAAAAGCCTCTAGTCTCCGTTTATCTCTTTTGGATAGGCACCATGTTTCGCAGCCGTACATCAAGATACTCCATACATAGGTCTTGATGAGGAGTATTTCAAGAAACTCAATACAGGAACTTTTTGCAAATGATTTCGTAAATATATACTACATTTACTATAGAAGATTACAGAAAATATGGTTTAAAGGATTTATAGTCACTTTTATATACAACAAATTTTCAAAACTTTAAAGTGAATCCGGAGGAAGAAGATTGTATCAGAAATTTGAAAAATTTAAACACGTCTTTTAAACCCATCTGGTACCCTTTAATCACTCTTAGAATTTAAAAATAAATGACCCACATTAATGCGCATTCTACTCGTATATTCATACAGCAACTCGTACATTCATACAGATTTTTTTTAAATGTCATGTTTCAAATGATTTTCAAAAACTCCAGGATTCCAGCCGATTTGGTCAGACTCTCCGCTTGCGGCCTCTATATATATATATATATATATATATATATAGATTATTTTTTTACATGAGCTCCACACAGGAGGCCCTGAGGAAAATAATTTCCCTCAGAGCCTATGCCATGTTTGGGGATGCTGTGTGGAGGGTTTTTTTTAGGAATGGAAGTAGAGGAAAGTTCTGGGAAGGAAAAGGGTTTAAGGAGTGGGTAAGAATCTGGGGTTCAGTGTGTCCTGGTCATCCGCCTCCAAGTCCTAGACAAACCTCATCCCATAAACCCGGGCACCCCTGGTAAATCACAAAACGTAGTTGGCCACTTGGGGTGACCTATGGCAGAGGTGTTGGTTATCCAATAAAAGTTCCTGTGGCGGCAGTACCCATTCCCGCCTCCCAAATTATTCAATTGATAGATATTCAATTCAAGCCTTCAATAGTGTTTTTTCTTGTTCAAATGCACCTTTACAAGTAACATTGATCTCTTCGGTAGACATTTGTCACATCAGAACGGGTCGCTTCTTCGACTTGTTCTTGAGTTCAATAGCTCGGCTATGGAACGATTTTCCGGCTTCATCTTTTGGCTCCGGTGTTTCATCCTTCCTACAATATGTGTTTCTTCAAGACAAATGTCGACTCCTTCCTCTCCTCAAAATGGAAAAACGTGGCCAGCAGACCGCAGCTGATGTTGGTTAAAAAATTAACGCTTATCCAAACAATTAATTCCATTATGAGAAATTATTTACTGAGCCTAGTGACAGTTTTAGGTTTAGAGAAACATTAGATTTTGTAAAATTATTTAGCCACAGAGCTTACCGAAATTCAACGTGACGTAAAAAGAATTTATGAACGTTAGATTTTGATTGTTATTTTTCGTGATGTCGTTATTTAACAAAACGTCTTTTTTACAGTCTCCAAAAGAGATGCTGTTTGTGGCTTAACTGTTTTTCAGGGTGATTGAGGAGATAGAAAATAAAGGGTTTAAGGTTTAATGCCGGGGCCTTAGGTACCAGGGTAGCATAAGAAGAACAGGCGAATCGTCGTGTAGTTGCTCCGTGTAATGCCTTCGTTTTTCAGTCGCTGATGTGTTTTCAGCTTCAAGTATAAGCTCCCCCCACCATAGCAATGCCAGGGCAGCTTAAGGGCTGCTGGGAAAACTGGGTACGAGATTATTTCTTTTATTATATTATATATTAGAAATGTAAATGTGAAATTAGTTAAAGGAAGATACAATATTGACTTTATTTTTTCAAAATAATATTTTTTTAAAATAACAGCTAAGGTTATGGATAGATCTTCCCGCGTCTGCGTTTTCCCCCTCCTACAATATGTTCACTTTTTTATTTCCGCAAAAAGACCCTCCACACAGCATCTTTAAAGATGACATTGACCCCAAGAGAAACTATTTTCTCAGGGCCTCTTGTGTTAATGTAAAAAATCCTAGTTTACGAATAATTTTAAAATATTTGAATTCCTCCTACAACCGTAACTAAGAGCATTAAATATCACTTGTGCAATGATAAAGGACTAAGATTGCAAAGACTGACAAGGTACCGAACCCGATGCTTTAAGAGAGCATTACCAGAGAAAACAAGAAATATGTCATTTCCAAATCAGATTTTAGACGTATTGACTCTTTTCCACAAAAAATTATAAATGGGTTTTGAAAGATTGTTCTTTTATCTAGCATTCGCATGTAATAAATTTTGAGAATTTTTTTTATTTTTTAGTATAATAAGGTTATTCCATAGGTCGTTGGCAGATTTGTTAAATTTTCAAAAAAGATTTTGTATTATATCACACCCATTTCAAATAATATAATCATGCAGTAAAATAAATCAATACATTATCTAGCAAACGCATGTTTTAGAATTTTAATTTTAGTTTCAATAAAATCATTAAAAAATATGTACGTACATGTGTTTCTTGACGAAAATTGGACCATTTGTGTATTTATTTGCGCACTTACAAACTAATATATTTCAGATTTTTTTAACATTCTTATTAAATTTAGACATTATTGAAAAATGATAAATACTTATAATAAAAAAATAACTACAAAAAGTACATTATTTTAATAATTTTATCATCACGCCTTTCAGCATTTTTGGATGAAGGTATAAATTAAAGCTAATTTGAATTGAAATAAATTCAATATTGAGTTATAATTAAAAAAAAATGGTACGGAGAATAATTAATCTTTCTCGTTGTAACCGCCCTGCATGATCGTAAGAACAACTTTCGACGAAATGTGGATTTTCGTCCGCTGGCTGGTTAAACGCTCTTAAACCACTCGGCAACTAACCCCCAAAACAAACTATTAACATACATTTTTTTTTGTAATTTCTTTTTACCTGTGTGCAACTGGGTAAGCACTTTTATAGAATTTCCTATCGTCGGTTAGCGCTATTATGAACATAGATATTTGTTTTCTCTTGATGTTTGCTGTACACTTTTTTATTTTATACTGTATTATTTTATACTGTATATGGCGTGTGAAATTTACAATTTTGATCTTCAACTTTTATAAAAATATAAATTACACCCGAGCTAAAATTAATGTTGCGACTCGTCGGGATTGCTCTGTAGCAAGAAATAAAAATAGAAAAATAATAAATCCTCTTCTTTTCTAGATGAAAGTTTACCTATGTGAATTTGTACGCAAAACACTACCTTATTTCTAACTTTTTCGGGTAATGCTCAAGACAAAAAAATCAGAGTGTGCAGTGCATACGCGGTAGAAGTGAAACCTTCAGTAAACCAAAGTAGACAATAGTGGAGAGGCTACGAAGCACCTCACAAAGAGTAGACCAATTATGCTAACTCATTCTCTCACAAGCTAAATCCTATAAATGTATGTGTTTGTCCCTTTTTAGTGTTTCTAATTTTCGTTACATCGAGTGTCAAATCACAATGGTGCTACAGAAGTTTTTACTTCAAAAGATTTGTAGAACTATGTATGTTTGAATTAATGATAATATAATGATTAAAAACAACCTTTTTCACTTGTGTATAATTTCAACTGAATTAGTTTAACCATACAGAAGACATTTTCAGACCGAACCTACACCAAGATGAAACAAAATCTAAGTTATGCAGATATATAGTTTTCTCATTCATAAAGTCGAATTTGAAAATTTTCACCACGAAATACCTGCAAATTACAAAATTAGAAATTTTAAAATCTTAGGACTGGCGTGCAGAGATACCTATCCTATTTTAAAGAAAACCTTGATTTCAGGAAACAAAAGTATTGCCTTACGACTCTCAGCCCTTGACGTAGACACATTGCAGTAAATAGTAGAGCACACAAAGGTAGACGTAGAAGGTGTAATGGAAGCATGTAGAGATGGTAGACCCGCTGCAGACAGTGTAGTCGTCTCGCTCAGCCGCGTCCGTGAAGACGAGCTTTCCGTACGACTCACCTTCCCATGAGTAATCACTGAACTTCCGCATCAATCTACTGCCTTCAAACTTTATACTTTACGCCATTATGGCGTTGTTCCGACAGCTCTTAGACATACTATTTAACTATTAACGTTTTGCTCACTGTGTTTTAGAGCTGCTAAATTGAATAGTAACAAAGTTCAACTCCATTTCTTTCTTCTGTCCTATTCGGGGCAGGGTCATATCGCTTCGAAAAATAGCCTCAAGACAAGGTCTGTTTCAGCGGCCACCATAGGATAGTTGAAAAAGTATTGATGTATCGATGAATCGATATTTTTAATTCAATACATCGATATTTTTAGCCGATATGTTTTGATCCGATATATCGATACAAAATATCCAATATCGAAAATGGTATCAAAAACGATATTTTTTTATTTTATTTATGTAACTTAAGTCACAGAATCCAAAACCGTATAGGAACGAACGGAAAGTAACTGTATTTGGTCATGACATCTGGCGGTTGAAATTTTAGATATTAATCGCTTACAAATCTATTGTCTTTGCATTTACATAGAGTATTTCTCTGATGTTTCATGAATATGTTGTGTCTATGTTTCTATCGTTTATCTTTAATTCTGTTATGATTTGATTTATATGTACAATCTGGCTTCTTATGGTTACCAATGTATTGATATTTTATGTTTTATGTAAATTTTAGTTTTATATACTTAATCTTTTGTTTTATAAAATTTTTGATCTCATAATGCTTTATTATAAATTTATTATTTAATTTTTTTATTATGCTGTTAATCAGAGGTAAAGTCATATGGAGGAAATCCATAATTGGTTTTATTTTGGCTATACAAACATGTACAAACTGTAAAAATGTAAACTGTCGATTTCCCGAAAATAAATAAATAAAATTAGTTATTGTCAGTACCTGTAATAAGAGACCTTGGAATAACCTTCGACTCTAAACTACTATTTACCAACCACATTGATATAATAACTGGTAAAGCAATGAAAATGCTGGGCTTCATTGTAAGAATTTGTAAAGATTTCAAAAATATCCAAACATTCAAAATACTATATACAACTCTGGTTAGGAGTCATTTAGAATACAATTCCCCCATATGGAACCCTTTCTACAAAAGCCACTCAAACTCCATTGAAAGAATTCAACGCAAATTTCTCAGATCAATTAATTTCAAATTAGGTATTCCCGCGGTTGACATAAACTATGAATCTTTATTACAAAAAATGCGACTCTTATCGTTAAAAGATAGAAGAATACTCAATGATCTAATTTTTTTTATTTAAAATAAACAATAACTGGTTTTACTCCCCTGAATTAATCTCATTAATAAATTACCATGTACCTTGTAGACCGACTCGACTCAAAACACCTTTTCATTGTGACAATACTATGACGAACGCAGAACAAAACTCAACCATAAATCGCTTGCATATTTTAGTCAATGAATATGCTAATATCGATCACGCCGCCGGTAATCTGGCTTCATACAAAAGATGCGTTAAACTAAATTTGTTTGCTAGTACCACGTAAATATAATAGATCATGTAAACAAAATATGCCTACCAGTACTTCACTCTAAAACTATAAATGCACAAGAAATCATAGGTACTTGTACAATTTATCATATCGGTTAACATAATCCAGTATTTATTACTTTTAATATTTTATTTTTAAATCTTTGTAGGTATTTTACATTTTATTGTTTTATTTCTCTCTTTAAATTTTTATTTTAACTTTTACCTAATAATTTATAGTTTGAATTTTAATACTTTATATTTTATATTTTATACTATTCACTTTATAATTCACTTTTATACACTACTTATTACCTTACTTTTTACCTTTTTTCTTAAATTTTACCAACATTATACTGTTATTCTTCATGTTGTTATAATATTATAAGTATGTTAATTATGCTAATGGCACGTGTTGTGCCGTTTATGTGTAAATAAATAAATAAATAAATAAATAAATAAATAAATAAATAAATAAATTAGTATTTGTGATCACTAATACTATCTCATATGTGTAGGTAGATACATATGTAGAAATGTATGCTATTTTTCGCCATGTTTTTCTAAACTATTCCTATGTGTTGGTTCCCAATTGTCTACGATTATTGGCTATACCTTGTTCCAAACAGCAATAACATCCTGGTTACTCCCAGTTTGAACACATCTTTTGGACAGAGAAATAATAAATTCCATGCTATAAAATTATACAATGCTCTACCAGATCAAATCAAAAATATAAAGGAAATGAATATATTTAAAACAAAAGTAAAAATATGGCTGAGAGATCAAAGTGATAATAAAATTACAAACATCATGAAGACGATATAAAGACAATCCATAACCAAATACAAATATTTTAAAAAACTACAGGCCACCTCAGAACAGGAAATCCTAGTGAGGAGGTCTGTGAAAAAAAAAGAATCTATACTTATTATATACATCAAGCATACATGTACAAACCTTGTTATTGAAATTAATAATAATAATAATATGATGCTGTGTGGAGGGTCTTTTTGAGGAGAGGAAGGAATGAACATTGGTCTTGAAGAGACCCATGTTGTAGGAAGGAGGAAACACAGAGGCCGGCAAATCATTCCACAGCCGAGCTGTTGAACACAAGAACGAGTCGAAGAAACGACCCGTTCTCATGTGACAAATGTCAACTGTGTACAAATGTTGGGCACGCGTTTGGCGTGTTTCCCGACTATGCACCGGTGCCGAAGGGATCAACGATGCTAGTTCCTCGGAGCATCTTCCATTGTAATACCGGTAGAACAAGGATAGCATTCCCACCCGATGCCTGTGCTCTAAGATTGCAATCCGTCTGTTAAGATGGGAGAATCTATCAAACGGACCGCCCGTTTCTGCACAGAGTCGAGGGTATTTTTCAGGTATTTTGGAGCTCCAGACCAGAGGTGGCTGCCAAATTCAACCGTGAGGCGCACTTGCGATTTGTACAGGGTTAGCAGTTGTGTACTATTAAAGTATCTGCGGGCCCTGTACAGTACGCCCAGTTTTTGGGAGGCTAACTTTACTCTGGATGCAATGCAACACAAATTCCAATCAAAATGAATTTAGTGGATATGCACTAGCTTACTGCCACAACAATAAACTTGCATACATAGACATACATGTTGACATATTCACCGCTGGTTATTGTTGTTACAGAAGTTCATTGCATCACATTCTAAGTGCGAATCACACAAATTCATGATGATTAAATTAATTGTGCCTATTATTTCCATTTAACTTGCGCAGCTGCGTTCCCCATCGTTCTCCTCCTCTTTCCCGTCCAAATCCCAAAAACCTGTTTCCCATTCTATCTAGATATAGTTATAATCATATATATATTGTTATATACTGCGTTTTGTAACTGTATTATAAAATGTATTATGTGCGTTTCACCTCCTTTTTTATTTTTCTGCTTTTCATATTTTAGTGTAGATTAATTAATAAGTATTTAATTGTTTCCGCTCCACGGCAATGACGCCACTGCTTGTCACGGTTATTTTGTACCGGTGACTGCAGTGAGCTGGCGACACGGTATCGCTTCCAAGTAAATAAGCACACATTTCACCAGTAAAAATTGCCGGAACTGCCGAATCTGCCCTTATGATGGACACTGCAAAGAAGGAGGTAGCACAACATGGCATAAAACCCCAAAAACAATTATCGAAAATAGTTAATTGTGTACACCTATAAAAATCTATCTGGGGACAGTTTATGTTGGGACCAGAGTAATCCATTTAAAAAATGTTTGTGTTACTTTAGGTTTTCATGCATTTTTATTCAGAGAGAAGAATAATTATTCCTATAAGATACTGTACACATTTAGCCCAATGAAAATAGTTGTTCGACGATATTCGTGAAGTCAGCATTTCATTTGCAAATCCTTACTAAGGTAGTATGAAGGTACCCTCCAGAGGAAGTCGGCGATTTATATTCAATGACACTGGCGAGAGTGTTCAGTACACTCTCTTAATAGATAAAACAAAACCATTTGAAATAACGTTTTCATTCTGATTGGAGGTCTCTCACAAGAGCGATATTCATTTCTATTCCCGGACAAGGTGCAAATTTTTTAACTTTTATTCGTGAAATCGTTGTTTTTAAAGAAATTATCATCAAAGATTGACATAATGGGCTGTTACTTATATAACCACATTCCACCATATTTTGGATAAATTTTACGATTTTCAGTTAGTGTAAATCACTTATAAAAAGGTTCGGTAAAAAGTTTAATATATTATTACACTTACTTTGGTTTCAAATAACACATGAAACACGCGGCATAAAACCAAGGAATTCTGACAAACGCCTAAAACAAACACAACATTTGGACAAAGAAACTTCATTACAAGAAGTATCTTATCTTTATATATGCCACCGTTGTCGAGGGGTAAGGTTCTCGACTTGCAATCCGAAGGTCGCGGGATCTAATCCCGACACGCACAAATATTTTTTTTTTTATTAATTCGTGTTAGTTCACTAATATTTAAAAAAAAATTATATATATAGAGTGAAAGACACTCTCAGTATCGCCCTGGTGTAAGACCAGCATTCAGAATTGAAACGTTACTTGAAATTCCTTTAGTCATGTTTGGTGACCAGATATGAATTTTTTTTTTACATTAACTCCACACAGGAGGCCCTGAGGAAAATAATTTCCCTCAGGGCCTATCCTATATCAATACGGATTCCGTCGGAACCGCTCGTGCGGTGATCTTCTCGCGTATGTGACGCATGTTTGGGGGCGATGCCTGGAACGTTTCGGTGAGACCCAAAAGGTTGCACTGGACATCTCCAAGGCCTTTGACCGGGTTTGGCACCGAGGACTTGTCAACAAACTGCATTCTTACGGACTTCCCGCATCCTTGTGTACGTGGATTGCCAACTTCTTGAGGGGGAGGTCGATTCAGACGGTAGTCGATGGTTTCACCTCTTCCTCACACTCGATAAATGCTGGCGTCCCGCAGGGATCGGTTCTGTCTCCAACTTTGTTTTTGTTGCACATCAACGACCTTTTGTCATGTGCACCAATTCACTGTTATGCGGATGACAGTACAGTTCATGATAGCTTTTTGTTTGACAAGCCCCCAAAGGGCTCACAAACTCCAACAGCTTGTAGGGCTTTGAAGCAAAGAACGGACGGCTACCTCGAGAGTGTTTTCTCTTGGGGTAAAAATAATCTCGTTGAATTTAATGTTTCAAAGACCCAATCTTGTCTGATTACGTCCAAAAGGGATCGAAATAAAAATCTAGTCTCTTTCAACGGAAGCAATCTTCCGAACAGGCCCTCCATTGATATGCTTGTGTAACCCTAAGTGACCAGCTCAGGTATGGGGGCTCCATCGAAGCCAGAGTAAAGCTAGCCTCCCAAAAACTGGGCGTACTGTACAGGGCCCGCAGATACTTTAATAGTACACAACTGCTAACCTTGTACAAATCACAAGTACGCCCCACGGTTGAATTTGGCAGCCATCTCTGGTCTGGAGCTCCAAAATACCTGAAAAATACCCTCGACTCTGTGCAGAAACGGGCGGTCCGTTTGATAGATTCTCCCATCTTAACAGACGGATTGCAATCTTTAGAGCACAGGCGTCGGGTGGGAATGCTATCCTTGTTCTACCGGTATTACAATGGAAGATGCTCCGAGGAACTAGCATCATTGATCCCTTCGGCACCGGTGCATAGTCGGGAAACACGCCTAACGCGTGCCCAACATTTGTACACGGTTGACATTTGTCACATGAGAACGGGTCGTTTCTTTGACTCGTTCTTGTGTTCAACAGCTCGGCTGTGGAATGATTTGCCGGCCTCTGTGTTTCCTCCTTCCTACAACATGGGTCTCTTCAAGACCAATGTTCATTCCTTCCTCTCCTCAAAACGACCCTCCACACAGCATCCCAGATGACATAGACATACCATATAAACAGGTACTTCCCCACTTTCCTCTTCAAATATTCTTCCCCTCCCCAGTACCTTCAGCCTCACAACATACCCCAATTGGGATGCCATAGTCTCACTGGCTTCAGACGGGAGCCGCCGGGACTCTTGGGAGGTATTTACACAAAATAAAAAATGTATGTGTATCTCCTTTCACTGCGACCAAAATATACAATTCCAAAACCTGACCTAACTTAACAAAACCACACAGTAAAAAAAATTAACATTGTAAAATCTTGACCATTAACAAAGGTCGTGCTATAATTAATCAACTTACCCAATTTTAAAATAAAAATTCTCTAATCTATTTTTTTACCAACGCCAACCTGATTTATTATTGCTGGGCCTGATCGGCCCCACGTCAGCAGTTAAGGTTAATACAGATTCAGTAGTCATGTTAGCCGTTTTGTGGCTAACATGACTCCTCAAGGCAGACTCCATCCAGTTATCCCATACTCTATTTGTAAAAAAACGTAGTATAGTTTTCTAAAGAAGTACATGTACTTGTTGAGTTTTTTTATAATTACGTCAATGTGTGAGTTAAAAAGTTAATAATATAATATGGTTTTGAGGGACGTACTCGAATTACTTAAACCAGTTATTCCTGACATTATATAGAGTAAACAATGTAAATGAAGTTTTGGTCTCTGGTGACTTTTTGGAATCAAACAAAAAAATTTCTTCCACATGTCATACTGGTCACTCAGCCGAGAAACCACCCGTTCTTGAACCCGACACTACCTATCCAATAGTTACTGATTTTTAATGTCTTATGTTTGCAAAAAAAATAACTTAAAAATGTTATAGGAGACTAAAATTTAATTTATATTATTTACTCAAAATAATGACAGGAATCACGGAACTACGAGTATGTCCGTGGACACCCTGTATGATAAATGTATTATAATTTTAAATAAGATTTATACTAGCATTGCTCTTTTCCAATACTCACAAACGTAAATCCTAATTTGCATATTGAAAAGTGCAACAGTAAAACTGCAAGTTCGTTAATCACAAAACAAAACGGACAGTTCCCAGTCGAAGAAAGAACTGGTTACTTGCAAATATTCAGAGCGCTGAAATAGTGTCAGCCAATGTTGAAATAAAAGTTTGTAAGAAGGAAGCATTTAACTAATCGTCTTAAAAAGGTAAGCTTCTCGGCTAAGGCGAACTTCGTGAACTCGGCTCAAACTTAATGGCGCTTAAAGCTCATTCTGACTTGGGAAGGTCTTTTTGCAAGATAGATAGTTTAATTTAAGTTTTCATGAATTTGTGCACACTACGATTTATTTTTATTTTTTGGAAATTATTAAGTAAATATACTGGTATCGCAAATGCGACACGTGGAGTGGACTGTATCAATATATTAAAAAAATGTTATGTTTGTGAATACTTTGACACAACTATGGGGAATGGTAAGCAGATGAATGGGAAAGGAAACTGACTTACCCCTTATGGTTGATGTTCGGCTCAATATTATGGGTCTGAGGGAGCACTAAGGTCACTCACTGCACAAGCCTCCATAAACTGGTCGATGTTATATAAAACTGAGAGAATAATGATGTTCGTTGCACAGCTTATTTTAACAGACTGACGGACATATTGATTTTATTGTTGTACGGTAGGTAATATTGTCAGTAGGGACAGATAATTGTGGTAAAAAAAGGATGGGTAGATAAATGGAACAAGGTATATAGATAGGTATACATAGTTGCGTCAACATATACAAAATAATAATGTGTTACATAACATTTAAAAACATTTTTAATAACCAGTTAGTAAAGAGATAATCTCGGGTCCTGCTGGGCAGCTAGTCCATTTACTAATGTGTATTTAGAAATAGTAAAGGTACAATATACTGCAGTAGATATGGTTAATAAACAAGCACAGTATCTAAAATATTAGATCACTAGTATTAGGTAAATGTTAAAATATTACCGAAAAATTGTCGATGTAGGTAATATAATTTTCTAGTAAATCGGTAAAATAATAAACTAAGCGCCTTCAACGAATTATCACGAGTCTCAGGAAACAGTTTAATGCAATATCAATTAAATAAAGTCTCTCAATTTATCAACCGCTTTATTGCACAGGAACAATTTGTGTGATTGGCGAATTTAGTACCTACCTGAAAGCAATTTCTTCCAATAGAACAGTTAACTGGTGCAGCGGATGAATTTGTGGCCTACTTGTGTACCTACTCTTACGGTTCTCGTGTTCACTGCAATTACTGTAAATTAGATGTGGTAGTTTATTTAAAAAAATCTTATTTACAGTACGAAGAATGGCGATAACAACAAACAATATTGGAGTATTTTCACAAACTTTAAAAATGCGTGAAAGATTCAATTTATTTTTTATTCTTGCTATTCTGATCATCGCACTTAAAACGTTTATTTTTATTTTTTCCATTAATAAAACCAAACATCCCTAAACGGTTCGAATTTTGCTACGACTGATTTATTTTCATGTTGACATGTCAAGACATAAATAAAATACTATCGTAATTTTTTTTCGGCTGAATAGAATAGGTATTGTGATAATACTGTTTTTTTATTACTGAAAACTTTATTGCTAATACGTGGAAAGTCTGTTACAACACGTCACCATGGTATTATGAGGGAACAATTTAATTTTTATAAAATAATATGACAGCATGCCTTTAAAGCTGTCAACCCAAAATGAACAATGAGAATTCTACTTATGAAAACTGAATCGGTAAAAAATGATTAGATTGTATTGTATTGTATTGTATTGTATTGTATTGTATTGTATTGTATTGTATTGTATTGTATTGTATTGTATTGTATTGTATTGTATTGTATTGTATTGTATTGTATTGTATTGTATTGTATTGTATTGTATTGTATTGTATTGTATTGTATTGTATTGTATTGTATTGTATTGTATTGTATTGTATTGTATTGTATAGTATTGTATTGTATTGTATTGTATTGTATTGTATTGTATTGCATTGCATTGAATTGCATTGTATTGAATTGAATTGTATTGTATGGTATTTCACTGTATTGTATTATATTGTATTAAATGAATAATATAATAAATGAATAAACAATCATTAATTGAATGAATAAATGAAGATTTTTGAAAAATAATAAATGAATAAATTAATGATAAATGAATAAATGCATTAAAGAATATCTAAATATATGCTTAAATGAATAAATTAATAAAAAATCATTTCATTCATGAAAAACGATTAATTCATTACATTAATAAATAAATAAATTACGAATTAATTAATAATAAATACGTAAATGAATAAATTACGAATTAAGTAATGATAAATGCATAAATGAATACATAAATTTATAATAGAATAAATAATCTAAAATAATGAATAAATGATGAATTAATTAAGTTAATAAATGATGAATAAATTAATGATAAATTAATAAATACATTGATTAATAAATAAATAAATAAATGAATACATAAATGTATAATAGAATATAATAATCTAAAATAATGAATAAATGATGAATTAATTAAGTTAATAAATGAAGAATAAATTAATGATAAATTAATAAATACATTGATTAATAAATAAATAAATAAATGAATACATAAATGTATAATAGAATAAATAATCTAAAATAATGAATAAATGATGAATTAATAGTGTTAATAAATGATGATTAAATTAATGATAAATTAATAAATACATTGATAAATAAATAAATAATCGAATAAATGCATAAATGAATAATAGAATATAAACAAATAATCAGTAAATTAATGAATAAATGAAATAATTAAATGCATGAATGCGTAAATGAATAAATAAATAAGTGAATAAGTGCATAAATGAATATATAAATGAACGTCTAAATGAATAAATAACCAATAGAAAAAATGAATTAATAAACATTGAATTTATGAATAAATGATGAATTAATTAAATTATTTAATGGTGAACTAATTAAACAAATAAATGAATTAATGACTAATAAATTCATAGTATCGTACCGCATCGTATCGTATCGTATCGTATCGTATCGTATCGTATCGTATCGTATCGTATCGTATTGTGTTGTATTGTATTGTATTGCATTGTATTGAATTGTATTGTATTGTTTGGTATTACATTGTATTGTATTATATTGTATTAAATGAATAATAAATTAAATAAATAAACAATCATTAAATGAATGAAAAAATGCAGAATTTATTAAATAATAAATGAATAAAATTGAATGAATTAATGATAAATCAATAAATGCATAAATAAATATATAAATATATAAATAAGTGCATAAATGAATAAATTAATAACAAATCATTAAATTAATGAATATTGATTAATTAATTACTTTAATAAATGAATAAATTACTGATAAATGCATAAATGAATATATAAATCAATGAATAAATGAATAATAAAATAAATAATTATAAAATACTGAATAAATGATGATTTAATTAAATAAATAAATGATGAATAAATTAATGATAAATTAATAAATGCATTGATTAATCAATAAATAATCTTATAAATGCATAAATGAATAATGGAATAAATAAATAAATAATCATTAAATTAATGAATAAATGAAGAATTAATTAAATAATTAAATGAATAATTGAAGAATTAATGAAATAATTAAATGCATAAATGCGTAAATGAACAAATAAATAAACGCTTATATGCATCAATAAATTAATGAATAAGTGCATAAATGAATATATAAATAAACGCCTCAATGAATAAGTAACGAATAGAAAAAATGAATTAATAAACATTGAATTTATGATGAATTAATTAAAATGAATAAATGATGAATTAAATGGGATGTAAAAGGTAGAGACTTCAACGGTGGTCTGTATTCTTCACAAAATAAGCTTCAATTTTGGAGATGAAACCTAAATTCAAAGCAATCGAGTTAATTGAAATAGAGTCATATTGACAGACAAACAATCGAAATTAGTATTTTTGATTGTCTCTAAGTGGGTATTTTACCAATACACGGCTGAATTTTGTTAGGTCTGGTCTCTTCACCCTGTGAATAATAACTTGTAATTTTAATCACACAGACTCATGACCTGTGCTACACCAGAAAAATAATCCAATAAAAGCTCTTTCCCCAGATATTTTTTTGATACTGACAATTCTTTTCTAAAGCTTTAGGTATATTTTCCAAGGCGTATTTATAAATACCTGTTCACAGAAGTAAGCCAATTATTTTCGTTGTTTTTTCAGGTGTTGAAGGTAAAATGTTCGTTTCCGTATTTTATCCCGGCTATTGAAGAAGCTTGAATCTGACGGGGATTAATAATATGGCCTTTAATCACCCCTCCAGCGGTAGCAGTACCTCCCTGCTACCAGCACCAGCTACCAGCCACCAGCTACCAGTTACCAGCACACGTGGATACTATGTCTCACGCCGCTCCACTGGTAAAACATAAATCTTTAATGGGTGTTTATTCTGACCGCGCTGAAACGGCGGTCGCTCAATTGGCTATCCTATTCTAAACTCATTCTTACACGGGGGATGCGGTTTAATTCACAAATAATCACAAGAATCGGCAAATATGTAATTGTAGCAATCTAAAGTTTTCATCATATTAATAATAATTATTTGATATCTCATTAATCATGAATCCGGACTTGACATTAAAATTATTTTAAATAGTTACAAGTACCAAACCGATTTAATAAGATAACTGCTCTATTTCAATAATAATAACAATAAAATAACTTTGTTTAATTCCGCTTTATCGTAAATGAAACAATGTTACTTTGTTTGAACCACTTGTATATTTGAGTATAGCCGACCGGTTTCGGAACGACCGTTCCTTCTTCAGGGCAAAAAAAAACAAAAACGCCTTGGAAATAAAAAAAAATCCCTTAAAAATATGAATCTATTATCGACAAACAAAAAAATATTGTCTCATAGCCCAATCATGGATATGTTGCCCTACCCACCCACTCTTCATTAATACCTAGCAACGGATCCACCCCTACCACAATCCTTATTAATAATACATTGTTCCCATACACAATTTTGTAACTGTCAAATCAGTATACGTTTGTCCTGAAGAAGGAACGGTCGTTCCGATACCGGTCGGCTTTATTCAAATATGCAAGTGGTTCAAACAAAGTAACATTGTTTCATTTATCTCTAATGGATAACCACAAAGTTATAGCTACATTCAAAAGTAGGTATACCACTTTATCATATTTTTTAAAACCTACCGGTTTCGGTTCGATCTGAACCTTCCTCACGGTGAATGAAATATATATTACATAAAATACAGAAATACAGAGTATTTAAATGAAAAGTAGAAGATGGAGAGAGAACATCGACTTTGGTTACGGATGGCGAGGGGAAAGAGAAGGTGGAGAGGGGAACCTAAGAGGGTGGGGGTAAAAGTAGGCGTATGTTTGACAAATCTAACTGTTTAATTAGTAAATTGGTTTTTGTTAATTTTGAATGTTTTTTTTCAAAAGCTTCTTGATTATTTAGACATAGACCTATCCCATTTCTATGCAGTACATCAATCCCCGAAGATTTTTCAAAGAAATTGCTCTTTTTTGTTTTGTAAAACCTTTAACAAATGCTTAAATGCTCACTCTCCATATCTAGAATTTATAAGGATATCGACAACGGAAATTTGAAATGCCGTAAAGGACAATAAATCTGAAAATGAGTTAAATATTTTTTCTGAAAAAAAATTCTCTTTTTAAAGAAATTTATAAACAATGTTAAGTTTTCAAAATGATCTATTCAATGTTATTTTATAATAAAAATTCATAATTGTTGGTCTACAAAAATAGGATTAAGATTTCTTGAAAAAAAAACTATGCAGTTTCTCCGACATCTAATGTGTTCTTTAAATACATACTGATAAAATAATTGCCATTGACATCTGTAATAGGTAAATAGCAACATTTTGTCGCAGATAAAAAAAAAAAACAATTTAAATGAAGAATTATTTTTGAAAAACCATTTTACCGTTTACAATAAGTAATTTTTCATTTTCGGGAGAGCAATAAAATATTACACTGCAATCAATTCGGCTTCCTAAAAATAAAAAGCATACGATGCAACAGCAAAAGTTAAATCACTCATATACTCGGCACTCGAAGAAGGCAATAAATGAGCTGAAATATTCATAGGACCTAAGAAAAGCTTTTGGTAAAACCAATTGATAGTAGGTACGTTTGTTAAAATCAATGAAAAAACTTGCGACGAAGAAATATCATATTTTGGTATCCCACAAGGGACCGTTTTGAGAAAAATATTATAATTTTTTTTTTTTTTTTTTTAGAAATTTAATTAAAATTAAATGCGATAATGTTATTATCGAGTTCTGCAAGTTTTTTGGTTAGTGTTTTAGTTACAGCTGTTTCGACTTGTAAGGTCATTTTCAAACTGTGGTGAAGCCACGTACGGACGACTTATTTATAAGATTTTAAATGTCAATTTTTAGTGTCCACAACTAAAAATTGACATTTAAAATCTTATAAAAAAGTCGTCCGTACGTGGCTTCACCACAGTTTGAAAATGACCTTACAAGTCGAAACAGCTGTAACTAAAACACTAACCAAAAAACTTGCAGAACTCGATAATAACATTATCGAATTTAATTTTAATTAAATTTCTAAAAATTAAAATGGAGTTCTACGAATTAAACACAAAAACAATTAATAATTAATTAACCAATATTATTAATGTTCTGCGTAATGTATTTCGGCACAGTATGTTAGTTAGCTCACATTTTTTTTACATTAGCTCCTCACAGGAAACCCTGAGAAAAATAATTTCCCTCAGGGCCTATGTCATCTTAGGGGATGCTTTGTGGAGGGTATTTTTAAGGACGGGAAGGATAGCAAGTTCTGGGAAGGAAAAGGTATGTAAGGTGGGTAGGAATCTGGGGGTCAGTGTATCCAAAAGTGACGGACGTATGAATCCATCCCTTCATCTGAGGTGCAAAGCGATGGGTCTGAGGGAGCGGGAGACAGAACGAGAAATAAAAGGCGTCAAGTCGAA
Source organism: Limnephilus marmoratus (assembly GCA_917880885.1). Classification (NCBI taxonomy): domain Eukaryota; kingdom Metazoa; phylum Arthropoda; class Insecta; order Trichoptera; family Limnephilidae; genus Limnephilus; species Limnephilus marmoratus. Next base: position 16,339,785 of record OU862910.1, on the reverse strand, counting down.
GTATGAGTCAGTCGTTTATTGGGCTACGTAGCAAGAGTCGGTGAAGCGGTAACAAGATGTATACAGGGTGCCGTGATGAGATGCTGCAGGCGTGCGGTGTGATGAAGATGGAGTGGTGAAGGTCAGCGGGTCGCTCGACACCATGGCGGTGGAGATGACCTATCTTCCAGGTCGTTGCTCGACGCTTTAAGTCATGGAGATGAACGGTGTGTGGCTCGGTGAGCTGAGCCACCAGCAGGTAGTCCTGGCGAGGCGGAGCGTGTTTCCATGGCAGCGAAGCACGGTGGGGCTTCGGGGTGCCATGAAGTTGCGAGCTGATCCCTTGGCTGAAGGTGGCGTCAAACCTTATAAGTCGCGGGATGTAGCTGTTCTCAGGAGCTGAAGGCACGATGGGCCTTGTAGCTGAGACGTGGTGATGAACCTCGGGAAGCTGCCCTGGATGTGTAGAGCACTGCAGGAGCACTTGTGCGGAGATCTGTTACGACGAGCTGTTGACCGACGGTTAGTGTGAGACTGACTGAGCTAGAGCCGAGTTTAGTCGCTTTATATATACCAGCGCGACCGGTTCCATTCGCCGGCAATGTGCACACTGGAAGGTATTGGAACATACGCGGTGCCGAATATTCAGGCGGCTTGTAAAATCTAGACCTTTCTAGGCGGTGGCGATATTATCATTCATCGAGACGGCCTCGGCAGGCGAGCAAAATACATCGCGGCCGGCATAATATGTAGGTACCTAGGCAAGTGCCAGCGCCGCGCGAATATTAGAAGGTGTTTCTCGATGTGTTGCCACAGGTCAAAAGGCTGGAAAGGTCAAAAGGCAACAAGTCTCTCTTGATGCTGCCCGCCAAGCAGCAGATGGGCAGACGCATCCGCTGCCGAGACCTGGACAGTTAGCGAAACACAGAGGTGTTGGTTATCCAATAACTGGTTCCCGGGACAGCGGTATCCTCACCTGCCTTTCAAATTGAGTTATTTTTTGCTCTAAAAGGACCAGCAAAGGTACCCGGCCAGGCGGCGTCTTCAGTTGACAGCTCCCCTCACGCCGCGGCCTCGCTCTCGCCTCGTCAAGTCGCTTGTGCGACACAAGCACATCTCACCTATAACTATGTATGTAGTTACAAACCTACCTTGACTGACACCGACTCCAAAAATATCAATCGTATCTAAATATTGATGAGTAGAAAAAGTAAGTTGATTATGAAGTTGTAGAAGAATACGAAATTATTTCGTATTCTTCTACAGTCGTATTCTTCTTCTAGTCGTTTTTTGTTTTGTTAAAATTTTTATTTGATTTAATTTTATAATGTTGCCTGACTCGTAGTAATAATTTTTTGGTGGTTGATTTTTTCCTTGCAGGTAAATTTCGTCGCGTGTCCGAGTAGGTACCTTATTATTTAACTAACGTCATTCTTTGACATTATTCAGCTCCGTAAATACAACCTCTCTGTCTGCTTATAGTGTGCTGCATTTAGGCATTTAATACCCATAATTATTGCACAGTTTTGGAAGTTGAAAAGAATAAGGATTTCATGGGACTACCTTGGTTAGTAAAATCTGGTTCATAGGTCAAATTGTACAGCGCCCTTGAGGTGATTTTTCACAAAAAACGGTGCTCTACAAATTATCCAATTATTAATAATAATAATTGGATAATTTGTATAGCGCCGTTTTTATTATTAAAATTATTATTATTATTATTCTACGACGGCCGGCGTAGTCCAGTGGTAAGGCTCTTGATTCGCACACCGACGGTCGCGGGATCGAATCCCGGCGTGGCAAATAAATTTTATTTGATTAATTTGTGTTATTTCACAATTTATTCATTTAAAATAATATATGGCATATTTGCGAAACGTTCCAGAGTGGAAGATACTCTCAGTGTCGTCCTGGTGTAAGACCACCATTCAGAATTGAAACGTTGCTTGAAATGGCATTAGCCGTGTTTGGTGACCAGATCTGAATAGCCAGGTACTTCCCCACCTTCCTCTTCCCTATCTTCTTCCCCTCCCCACTACCTTCAGCCTCACAACATACACCAATTGGGGATGCCATAGTCTCATAGGCTTCAGACGGGAGCAGTTGGGACTCTTGTGCGGTATTCATATAAAATATATATATATAATGCCAAATGCCGTAGTTTGCAAGCAGAAACTAACCGACTGACTGTTTTTCTTATTAAAATTCGGAGAGGTTGAGACAATCTCCCATCATACTAAGACTTCGGTTAATGTTACTTCTTCTACGAAAAAGTTGTTGCTACCTAATGCGTGCGGGTTAATCAGTTCTTTAACGGCTATCACCGTGTTACGAATAAGAATCCCCTTCCTGAGACTTGCGGGCCGGGGGAAGGAGAAGGGACGGCAGTCTGGCAGATCAATGGACGCAGATGCTGCGGTCGCACTTACCCGTAAATTCCCCTTAAACCGTACTTAAAACTTTCCTAGAGAATTATCGTAGAGGCCGCAACAAGCTTGAATGGCCCCGAACTCATCTTATGGCCTTTTTATAGCCCAATAAAGTTTAATAAGCTATAAATAATAAATACGTGGTGTCGAATTGCCCCCGTTTAAATAGGCACAGTGTAAGTGGTTCAATTCTCGTGATTAATTTAGGTTCGGCTCTAACTTACCTTGTTATTGCGGTGCCATTGCCTAGTCCGCTATCCGACGTACGGAGTATTTTTTGCCTTTTTAAAACGCTGTTATCTGGTGAAAATTGATCGAGATTAAATTAGGTAACAGTTATCAATATCTTCCTCCGTTTAGATAAAAGTAGGTAAAGCATTTCTCTCAAAAATTTGAAGTTAGCTGCGGGTTAATAACGTGTGTAATTAAAATACTGATAGTCGAGAGACAGTAGTAGTTAATGAAAAATAAAATGCTTGTATTTTGTTGTTTCATGGTAACGATGTAAAAAAATGTTGATCTCTAACCTCACAAGAGTCTCAGCTGCTCCCGTCTGGAGCCAGCGAGTCTATTGCATCCCCAATTGGGGTATATTGTGAGGCTGAAGGTAGTGGGGACGGAAAAGAGGAGGAGAAGAGGAAGGTAGGGAAGAACCTGGCTATTTAGATCTGGTCACCAAACACGGATAAAGCCATTTCAAGCAACGTTTCAATTCTGAATGGTGGTCTTACACTAGGGCGATACTATGAGTATCTTCCACTCGGGAACGTGCTGCAAATATACTATATATTGTTTTAATTAAATGAATTAATTGTGAAAAACACCAATTAATCAAATAAAATAAAAATTCCGGCGCGCCGGGATTCGATCCCGCGACCTTCGGATTGCGAGTTAAAAGCCTTACCGCTAGATCACGCCAGGCATAAAATAATCATTTTAAAACGTATTTGATAATTCAGACACCAACAAATAAAAAAAGTCCAGTCGAACCCAAGACAGAAGTGAGAGTGATTACTGAGCACTGATCCTTTTTTGATTTTTATATTAATTCCACACAAAAGGCCTTTGTCATCTTTGGGAATGCTATGTTAAGGGTTTCCCAGTAGCAGTTACAAGTTAAATTCGAGTAGGTCGACACAAATATACATAAATATACGATATCGTAACGATAGTGAGCATCTTATTGAGTGCCGTGTAAAGGGATTCGTGCTATTCGGTAGTTGCTACAAGTTAAGTTCGAGTAGATCGTAATAACGCATCCCTGGTTGAAAGGATGTCAATATAATTTTCCACAATGTTCCTGCCCGTATGTAACCGAAAAAAGTATTTAATATCTTGGGATTGAAATTGATGAAAAACTACAGTGGAATTCACACATTGATCGAACCTCAAAAAAGCTAACAAAACTCATTTACTTCTTCAAAAAATTACGAAACTTCAAGATGTAAATGTTAAACATCAAGATGTCAATTCCTCATTGACAAGTCAGTGAGGGATTTAAAGAGAGTTTATTATTTAAATTAATGAATTACTTCGTTTTTACCACTTTTATTGTTTATAAAACTGACATGTTTCGTCAGCAAAGCTGACTTCTTCAGGGTTTTGACAGAACTAATTAGTTCTGTCAAATCCCTGAAGAAGTCAGCTTTGCTGACGAAACATGTCGGTTTTATAAACAATAAAAGTGGTAAAAACGAAGTAATTCATTAATTTCAATCATAATGGTGCCACAAAATAAGTTTGCTGAGTTAGAAGAAGAGTTTACTATGTTTTATGCCACTCTCGATTGGAATATGGAGTAATAGGATGGGGCTCAGCAGCATCTAAACACATAAAACAACTGACGGTAACTCAAAACTGCATCATAAAGACCATACTAAAGGTCCCCATAAGGACGTCAACAACAGAAATTTTTAAACAGTTTGATGTTACAAGCATACAGAAAATCTATGCCAAAAACATTCTAGTACATCACTTCAAAAATGATTCAGAGGCAGACACCTCACATGCTCATAAAACCAGTGCCAAACAAACAGACATACTTAATATACCAAATTGTAACTCTTCGTTTGGACAAAGAAGTTCTGAATTTTTAGCAGTAAGGTTATATAGGTTGGCGCAAAACTACCGTTTTATTGTGAATCTTATTGTAATGTGTAATAAGATTCAAACCATATCGGTAGTTTTGCGCCACCCTTTATAACAAACTCCCACTTAGTATCAAAAAATTTAAACAAAAAATAGCTACATTAAGGACATTAAATGTTGGCTGAAGGAACTATCGGAAAATGAACTTACTAGAATACTTAAAACATCGTCGTAGAACTTTCTAAAAAACCTTATCCAAACCATGAAGTTAAACCATAAAAGTCTCTGTAAACTTATCCAAAGCATAGTCCCCCTCAGCACAGGATCTCCTAGTGAGGAGGACTACGAATATAATTTCTCTTTTATATATATGCCTAACATGTTTCAAATAAAAATGTAAAAAATAATAAATATATAGTTACTAAATAAAAAAAAATAAAAAAGGTAGTCTAGCTCAATGTAAAATTATCGCCAATCATCACTAATGACTGTAAATACCTTACAAATAAATACCTTATAAAGATAAAGACAGTTTCGTTTCAAGATGTACGTGCTTCAAAAGCTAATTATCATTTTGGCTCAGCCCGAACTGAAATATCCCCTTTTTGAAACCATAAGACTTTGTTATTAAGTTTTGTATCCCCTTTTTGAAACAATAAGACTTTGTTTATAAGTTTTGTATCTAGTCGGTTTTATAATTTTATCTGCAAGTAACAAGGGAATATCACTTCCCCTTGCATGTTATGGTGTAGTTACTGTTTGAGTTGTAGCGAACGAGTACCTGTCGTCAGGGACGGACTTTACAAACATTTCCGAAGAGCCGACAAAATAATATATTTATATCTATTCTTGAACCTACATTTTACAAATGGTTATAGTAGTTTATATAGTAGTACAAAAATGTTAATATTCTGCTACACATAAAAAGGTTAGTTGTAGCATTTTGTGAACTCCTCACTGGGAGAACCTGTGCTGAGGTGGTCGCATGTTTAAGGATTAAATGCTTTTCTGTCGACGTAAGTAAAAACACAGCATCCTCCTTGATATTGTCAAAAATGGGACTGTGGATCGACGCATGGCGGCAGTATTGTGTACATAAATATAAGATTAGTAGCAGTTAAAGTTTGGTAAATAATTATCTTGAAAAGCAGGTAGGTATATTTGTTCCCACCCCACCCCACGCCACTGGTATAATTTAATATCGTGGTAATATTTTCTGTCACGAAACAAAGCTTTTTAATTTTTTTATTTTTAATATAACTAACTAACCAACCATCACGCCGTTTCCCCGCAGGGGTAGGTAGAGAGGATGGACCGCCAAACAACTTGGTCTTGGCACACACTCTTTGCCTCACTCACATTCATACGTCGTCTCATACAAACTCTTCTATTATTCTGACTTTTGGCATGGCCCGACTCAAGTATATGATTCACTTATATATGATTCACTTATATGGTCGTGCCATGTCTTTCTCGGGCGTCCCCGACTTCTTCTACCATTCACATTTGCGTCATATATTCTCCTTGTACCCCTTTCCTCGTTCATTCGCTCTACATGCCCAAACCATCTGAGCGTTCCTTTCTTAATCAATAAATCAATAAATAATTAAGTGTTACTTTAAAACTAGTACACATAGACTTATAGGTGTCAATCGAAAGGTGGGAGTGGGAAGGGGGAAGGGGTTAATAGTGCGTAATTTACAAAGCTAATAAGTTTAATAAAGAAGTTATGGGATGTATCAATTTTTTATTTATTATTTGTAATATTCAAATTCATATTTACGCTCTTTCTAATTTCTAAGATTTTATTGAAATAACCCCGATGAAGTAAGCATTGCTGACAAAACATATCAGTTTTTTTAACAATAAACGTGATTAAAACTAAGTTCTATTAATTTTAAATTAAAATGATGCCACAAAATAAGGTTTCTGTGTTTGAAGAAGGCATTTAATTGCCTACTTACAAATCTTATGATTTCAGAGAGGATTTTGGTTTTGATTTATTAATTAAAAGAGAATTAGAATCAAACGTTTTTAGAAATTAAAAGAGAATTAGAAACAAACGTTTTTAGTCAAACAGATTTTAATAAATCGTTTGATTCTAATTCTCTTTTAATTAATATTAAAAGAGAATTAGAATCAAACGATTTTAGAAATTAAAAGAGAATTAGAATCAAACGTTTTTAGAAATTAAAAGAGAATTAGAAACAAACGTTTTTAGTCAAACGGATTTATTAATTAAAAGAGAATTAGAATCAAACGTTTTTAGAAATTAAAAGAGAATTAGAAACAAACGTTTTTAGTCAAACGGATTTATTAATTAAAAGAGAATTAGAATCAAATGTTTTTAGAAATTAAAAGAGAATTAGAAACAAACGTTTTTAGAAAAGAACTATTTAATGGTTCCCTCTAATGTCATCATCATCATTATCACTATTGACTCTACAACCCCTGGTAGGTCTTGGCCTCCTCAAGAGTCTTCCTCCACTCATCTCGGATTTGTGCCAGCTCTTTCCAGTTTAGAAGCTCCAAGATAGAAATGCCTTTGAGGACGTTGTCGCTCCATCTTAATCTTGGTCTTCCCAGGCTCTTTTGCCCTATTGGTCTTGAGTTCAGCAGGGACTTTGGTGCTTGATGCTCGGTCATTCTCTCCACATGACCCAGTCACCGAAGTCTTCCCAGTTTTATAAATTTTGCGACGTTTAGCTCCTTAAACAAAGTATAGAGCTCATTGTTGTAACGTCTACGCCAAAATCCATTTTCTAGAACCGGTCCGAATATGCGCCTCAAAATTTTCCTTTCAAAAACGTCCAGTGCTCGCTCATTCCTCTTAGTTGTACCCTCCAATGTATCTGTGAATAATAGTGTTTTTGAGATCATTAAAAAATAATTTGGGTTCATTTGTATTAACCACTCCGACCCTGTAGGAAACAAGAATCGTGGGAGATTATATTGCTGCGAAGTGCGCAGTGCACGTGCATGCATACAGTTGAGAGCGAAGATCAGAGTGTGCAGAGTGCAAGCAGCAAGCAGCAAGCAACGAGGCAGCGAGGCCGCGAGTACCCGTAGTGCTCTGTTGATAACTCCTCCAAGTCTCGCACAGCGGATAACATTTACGTGATGAAATTCCTAACTCCAGGATTGCGCACCTCGCCATTCTCTTCTTATAAGCAAGCGACACCAGTATACAGTGTACAGCGTGCCGTGTACTTTATCACTCACCTCAAAAGGATAAAGGTTATTCTCGGTGCAAATTGTGACACTTCGCTGGGATGTGCTTTGAAGTTTGTGATCTCAAGGTAACTACTTTATTTACCGACTCCTTACTGTCAGTTGACCTATTTGAGTCAATACCTTATAACCTAGAATCTGTGCGGTGCAGACGAGTTTATTTAGATTGGTAGATATTCTCAGTATTCAGAACTTTTCATGAACTATTTACGTATTAATTTTTTAATAAAAAAATAACATTAGCTCTGCATAGGAGGCCCTGAGGAAATTATTTTCCTATGTCTTCTTTAAGGATGCTGTGTGGAGGGTATTTTTAAGAACAGGAAGGAGAGGAAATTCTGGGAAGGAAAAATGTAACATGGGTGGGATAGATATCTGGGGTCAGTAAGTCCAGGAGTAACTGACGTACGAATCCATCCCCCCACTGCTGTAAAAGGCGATGGGTCGATAAAATCCTACTGGATAGGTCATATGTTATCCTTCAATGAGCCCCTCCCGAGTCGACCCGCCACGTAGTAAGTGGGCAGACGCATCTGCCGCCAAGATGTAGATGAACTTATACCCATGAACTCGGCACCCCTGCTAAGTCACCATACGTAGCAAACCAACTATTGTTTATTGGGTTAACTGTAAAAAAAGGATGTACCGACCCATAAGATTTCTTTGGTACTTTTCATTTTATATGTATGTACAATAAAGATTTTTTTTAAAATATGGAATTTAAATTAAATTAATTAAAAAAAATATTTTACCACTTGGATTTTAAATAGAATTAAGGCTCTGCAACCGGGCCCGAAAAGAAGAAGATGGAGAGATACGAAATTACGAATGTTAGAGCGCTAACATTTACAGCGACAAAATCGATGCGAAAATGTTTAATAAAACACGACTCGTTTAAAATAGAGCAAAAATCTCGCGGACATCATCTTAAACAGCATTTAAAGAAACACTGTGAATTTTTTCATGCATAAAACTTGTAAAATAACTGAAAAAAATGTGTTAATAATAATTTTTGGAGCATACTTTGCGATTTTTTTCTATCGAGGGAAAATTATATAATTTTCGTTTCGGCGCGGGCAAAGTCTAGATATTATTTTCAAGAATAACATATATTTTTTAAGAGCTTTAAAACTTACCGTGTTTAAGGTAAATATGTAATAAATCGGTACAAATCCGGGTTGCGGGCCCATAACATACAAATGTCAAGCTTTAAAAAAGTTATTAATCGCAATTTTTTGTTCCATCCAGTTCACCACTACACAAGCAAGAATATCTTAAAATGATTTACCTGTGATAAATAAATATAGCGTTATGTTGGAAAAACTTTAATTCCCCTGACTCCAAATATATTTAAAAAGCAAACACCACCGAACCAGTCATCCGGAACTCGCCGACACTTGGAGCCGAGACGATAGTTTGAAACTAATAACCGAATAACCCACGAAACGCCAGGAGATCGTTAGTTTGGTGTGGTTACTTAGGGCTCTGAGTATTGGGTGATAACGCCACTGGGCACTGGGACCGGGGCGCTGGGCATTGGGTTCCCTCGGCAAAGGGAGAAGTTCTGCGGAAACCTATCAAACAGGGCTGCGGGCACGTGCTTCTACTTCCGGTTCTCTTCCACCCTCACACTCCTTTCTTCATTGACCGACACTCAACGGGAGTCAAATACAATGGATAGAGCCTATTGATAAAGTTCAAAAGCTACTTGTGATAGTAGATCGCCCAAACTGCTTTAAAATGAAGTTCTTTGAAACTTACTTAACCCTTCAGAAATTTGGCGTATTTTTCAGAGGGTCCTTAACAATAAAGTGCAAATAAATTAAACAGTTCTGAACATATCTCAAAACTAAAAACTGTTTTTGAAAGGTGATGAAATACGCATTCAAATTATATGATTTAAAATAAACATATAATTTTTGAAATATAAAATTGTTGCATTAAAAACAAAAAAAATTAAAAAATGGCTGTTTTTTCTAACTAAAATTACTGATAACGAAAAAAAATTAAAACAAATACCTAAATATTTTATTAGACAAATGTATTATTAACGTTTCATCACTTTTTTTTGTCTTTAAGTTTTATTTTTTTTTTCAAATTGCGATTTAAACTTTGGTTTCACAAAGGCAAGGGCGGATTTAAGGGGGGGGGGGGGCACCCAGACGGTATTTTTGTGCACTATAGAGATTCCATCACAGTACGTACTTAGAAGCAAAAACTGTCTTCATTAAACATTTAATTTTTCTATTGTTTTGACACTTTCATAAACCTTCCTATACATACTTGAACTTGATTTAGTATCATACTTCAAGTTTATTTCTAACAGTAATTGTGGATTTTTTTGCCCATCCGCCCCTTGTGCCCCTCCCAGAAAAAAAACCTGGATCCGCCCTTGTACAAAGGTGTTCATTTTACTTTTTTGGTGGTTATTTTTTAGATCTGACTATAAAGCGTGGTGTTTTACCCTTCTAATACCGTTTAAAACATGTGTCTCACTTTGATAGTAAAGGTGTTACAGCAATTTATATGAGACATATGTGAGCTGGGACAAATATGATCTCCTACCATTCAACGGAAAAAAGAACAGTTGGTAGAAAATAGGTGAAAAGTGTTCATTATTTTAAAACCAGCTTAGTAGTGTACTATAAAAATATTCAGAGCCTTTATGTTACAAATTTAACAAGTTATAAAGTAGGAACATCAAATTTTAATTATATTAAATAGCACAATATTAAGTTGAAGGTTCACGTTCATAGTTGAATCTTCCTTGAGAATTCTTCGAAAAGGGTAAAAACTTTATACAGTTTTTGATGAAACAAAAAACTTAGCAAGGACACGGCTCTCTGAAACACGAAAAAGATTTTAAGAACTATACCGTTTTATTGTTTTCTTTGAAACACTTAATTATTTTTTAAAACAAAATTATTAAAATGTAATAAAACAGATTCTAATTATGAAGTTCGGTTTTTAAATTGCCCAAGGATGTTCATAATACAGGTTGAGATTTGTTTCCATTATTTTTGTTATCATCCATTGTTATCCTTTACACACGTCTGTGACTGTTTTTTTTTTCTTCTTTGAAATAAGAGGTAATTCCCACATATTTTTGGTTGCTGAATTCGGGAAAATTTAAAAAAATTTTTTTCCGGAAAACTCAAAATACTGTGGGATTGCCTATCTTAAGGCGCAAAACGGAGTTTATTGCCGAAATATATATTTTTATTAATTCCAATTTATTATAAGATAATGTTATATTTTATAGATTGAAACAAAACATTTAGTAACTCATGACAATAAAATTAGTCAGCGTTGAATCATATATATCGGGATTTTCCATAGTAAGTATGATGAGAGAATGCCGAAATTCCCAAGTTGCCCACTCCATTCCATCCCCTATCATTTATTTATTTCTATTCCAACTTTCGTAACGTGCGTTTCAAAAATGACTTCAAGAGGTTGTGTAAATTATAAAATAAAGTTTTTGCTATATTTGTAGTGAATTTTTAGAGAAAAAAAAACAAAGAAATATTACTGATTTTGTTAAAAAAGTGTATTTTGCGTAATTTTTTTTAATGTTTTTCTTTTACTCACAAATAATTGCCGTTGCGTCCAAAATAATGAAATACTAAAATCTTTAATGGCCTATGTCTTATAATTTAAAGCAAAAAAAATAAAGTAGCTCACATCCTAACTAGATATTTGATATACCTTTTGATTACAAAAATAATTTTTCAGTTTGGTTGGGTATTTTGATCTCTAATCCAAATCTAAGTTTTGTATGAAACGTGCAGAAATGGGCGGCGCATGTGTTCCCCTTAAAAGGATTATTGAAAAAAAAAAATAATTACCATAATTTAAATATACTTGTTTTATTTTTATTTCTGATTTTCAATGCGTTTTAGCGAGCTACTAATCATATATCAAAAATAAAAATAAATGCAGTTCAAATTTTCTTTGTAAGACGCAACTTTGAGATATCAGACGTTTCTGATTTTAGACGTTGAAATAATTGATTCACCCTAGTATTCAGTGCGAGACTTAATGACTGTTGTGTTTTAACAGTTAAAACACATCAGTCATTAAGTCTCGTAAAATTTCAGTGGAAACATATGTGCCACTGACTTTTGTGTTCAGAACATTTAGCATGCAATCTCTCTCTCTCACACATGCCTGAAATTGTATATCGTCATCTCATTTGAATTACGTAATCATGGTGAAACACAGTTTTGTATGGAAATGTAGGCCTAAATTAGGCCACAAGGCACTTATTGTGTTATCATTTATCTTATAACTGGAAATGACTTGATTGGATGTGATTAACTAAGACGAACTTGATGTGAAATGAGCCTGAAGAATCCACTCAGAGTCAAATACATCCCTGAACTAGTAACCCCGTTCCCCATCCCACCCCGATCCATTAAAAGCGGTCCACATGCTTTCAAGATATACTGCTTGTCTATCAATACACGAGTATGTAGATGTAATGGCCAAATTAAACCGCTGTAAATCTGAACCTTCGCAGTTCCTAGCTGGAGGCTGGGGCTAGCGGTCCGCCAGTAAATAAGCCGTGTTTGAGTGTGTGATAATTCTCTCTTTCGATGCTGATTTTGATTTCTTTTTCTACTCCTGGGCACTTGGCACCAGTCGTAATAATTCTCTCTTCCTCCTCCAGGTTTAACTTGGTTTAATATTAAATATATAAACTCTCCTCGTCATCGGCAAGACAGTTAATATTTCTATCTTTTGATGCTGATTTATTTTATTTTTGGAATTCTTTCATCCCTTCAAGTTTTCTTGAACTTTTCTTTTGGCTCTGATCGATATTTAAATTTTTAAGGCTTTGCATGTGTGTAGTAGGGATGGAAAATTCCTTCCCTACGTCACACAAGCCTTCATGAAAATTGGACCCTTATTTTCTTTGATACTACAGAAAGCTTACTTAAAGCTCCCTTGTACTACATACCTTTAGAGATATATGTACTTAACTAATTAATACGTTATTTACGACCTTGAACGTAAATATTTTCGTATTTATGTTGTAATTAAACTCCATCAAACGTTGTGTAATTTTTTTGATTTATGATATGGGACTTTAATTACTTTCATTCTTTGTGGTAACTTCTTGATTCTAGTCAGAGCGTTGAGTTTCAAACTGCATTGGTCTCTCTCTTGCAAACCTAACTTTAAATAGTTTCTCTAAATGAACTAACTTTCCTCCGTCGCTTATTATGTTTTCCTACATCCTAACGAACTCGTAAATAACCTGTACTAATCGAATTACGCATGTTTAATTGAACAAATAATTAAGTATGACTCAAATGGTTAATTGTTAGTAAATTTGATTATGATTGTTTTGTATCTGCTTGTCATCTCTCCAATCCGATTCAGCTGCTATAAGGTACATATAAAGATGGGTTTAGTAGGTTAATGTAATTAATAGATTGCAAATTTGACGAACTCAGAATACCCTTTTTCTGCCGAAAATTTGGCTCCTATCCTCCTGCAAGTAAACAGGATGGTCAAAGATCAACTAGAACTTCGCACAGTCAGCCGACGCGATTTTCCAGAGGGTCTTAGTACCTTGTTCTGTCAATCTTCCATGTCGTCGTGTACTCTATTCAGGCTTTTCCTCGAGTCCCGAAACCCCCAAATTCCATCTCCTCCAAGGTCTACTATTTACTTAGGGCGAACCGGTTTCGTCCTATATGCAATCATATACTCACGGTGTTGTGTAGAGTTACGGGTCGTGAATCCTCGCTCTACGTACAAGAAATGATGTGAGAGTAACTCTGTCGAGTCTAAAACGCTAATTGTAAGCGGGTCCACATCATCCAATGTACAGTACATAGAAAGATATATATGTAAACATACGTTTGGGTAGGATTATAACTCGCAATTTTGAGTCTAGCCAGTCTCAAATCCCGAGCTCGGATTTCGTGGGAAGGAATTCTGCACAAAACCTTAACCGATGACCGAATATATACATGATAATAGTGGGTCATATTAATAGATACTAGTATAATAAGCAATTATCTGGCGATATGTTCTGGAGATTCGCCAAAACTCCAAGCTTTTTGTTTTGTTTGGTTGGCAATTTTATTTAAGAGATTGCCATCTCTATTATGTGTTTGGTTAATGGTCCTTGTATTTAAGGAGCGACCACTGCCTCCTATTGTTGAACTGTTTTCCAAATTTTCCCCCAAGGTTCAACTTTTGGTAAAATTTTTTTCTATCCCGTGATTTTCCAGTTGTCTCATGTAACTGATTGATACTTTTTATTAGGCCATCCCGTGATTTTTCAACTGCTTCTTGTAAATGATTGATGTCTATGAGAGTAATTACCTCACAAAATTTTACTCGAATCTTCCTTGTAATTCTTCAATACTCTTATATTTGACTATTCCGTGATTTGTCAACTGTTTCATGTAAATGATTGATACCTACGAGAGTAATTGTTCTATAAATTTTTCCTCGAATATTCCATGTAGTTCTTCAATACTCTTTTATTTGACTATCCCGTGATTTGTCAACTGTTTCATGTAAATGATTGATACCTACGAGAGTAATTGTTCTATAATTTTCTCCTCGAATATTCCATGTAATTCTTCAATACACTTCTAAACTAACCCGTGATTTTCCAAAGGTTTGATGTTCCTATTAGCTACCTAGGAGAGTAGTTAATCCATAAAATTTTTCTCAAATGTTCAATGATACTCTTCAAGTTCTTTTGTTTGACTAGCCTATAATAAATCTAATTACTTTCAAATTGTTCAATCCTAAATTTATCTCTTCATGTTCAAGTTAAAGATTGTGCTTAAAAATTTTCTATAATTGTGCAATTTCTTGGCTTTGTCCCATTGTCAAGTTAATATTAATACCTGTCAACTACCTAATAAATATACTATAACCTATATAATAACCTAACTTACTATAATACTAATACCTATCAACCACCTATTAAAGACCCAGGTACATCTTCCTTTAAAAGCATCTGACCCAGTGCCCCAATGACCGAGTTGTTTTATAAACCATTTCAATTATGTAAACATCCCCACTGGCTTCGTGACCTAGATTCCAAACATGAGATGTTTGTTTATTTTTTATTGAACATTCCTAAACGCGGGCTTATATGGTTCTAATTTTTTTTTTCTTTTGAATTTAATAGTGATAATTTCCTTTTCGCAGAGGTCTAATCTGTTCCCCGATAAATATAATTATAATGCATACATATATATACATATACATTTTGTCTCAATAAATAAATATACTGATATATGTACAATTTTATTATAGTTGAGGTAAATTCTAATATCATAACTCATTTTTTTGATCATTTTATATTAGCTGAAGTTATAATAAATAGTATATATATACTAAATAAGTACAAAACTTTGACTTGGAAATTTGTCAAACACCTAACTATTTTAAATAGTTACGGATAAATGCAAAGATAGGCATTCGAAATCGGAACCTTTACTTTTGATATAAGTGTTTTTCTTTTTGATTAAACTTTCTTGGAATATATATATATATACATATATATATAAATATATCTATTTTATATATATAATATTTTATATATAATTACATATCACATATTAAGCAAATAATATTTTGTTATAATAATATAAAATTTTATACCGACGATCAGCTGCCCTCTGCCTCGTTCATGTCTCTAGAAATTTTTATACTTTGTAAGGACTTACCCCAAAAGGTCCACTCCTGTCGGGTTCAACACGACAAACCTTTTATATATATTTTTTTTCTACCTAATTCAGCTATTGTCTAACTACCTAGATTAATCATCTTTATTCATTATTTCACTATAGCGTTGACTCTAAACTGAATTAATTGATGACTAATCTTTATCAATCAAAATGTATTATATTTTCAAAACCCGTTGGTTAACTTAACAAATTTATTTTATTATTTTTTTTTTTATTTTTTTTATTTATTTTTATTATTTAATTCTTGTATCACCGAACTCTTTTATTTTGCAGTAAGATAACGTATTTCACTATTTATTCAAACTTTCCGAAATAGTTATTATTATTATTTAATTCTTGTATCACCGAACTCTTTTATTTTGCAGTAAGATAACGTTTTTACTATTTATTTAAGCTTTCCGAAATAGTTATTATTATTAAGTTATCACAATCTCATTTAACAACAACTTAATAATTTGTATCATTTATTCCAAAGTCCATATTTATTATTATTATTTTATCTAACACTAGATTAATCCTGTGATAAATTATTACGTTCGATTTGCACTTTATTTAAGGAATTATTACTGATTTGTTTTTTTTTTTCCCAGTATTAAGTCCTAAAAATTAACTAAACACTGCTCTTAAATTTGCCAAATACAACACCACACTTTTCACTAACACAATTTAAATTTATGATTTAATCACTTCACTGAATCTAATTAATTATTATTAATGGTACTAATCTCTTACACTGAATTTAATACCAAACTTTAGACACTTAGAACTTTCTGTTAAAATGCATTTTATCTAACACTAGATTATACTAAGTCCGAAATCACTTCTATTGACTTGACTCCAATTATTTCAGAGTCATAAAAATTTTTTTAACACTTAGACAATTTTTCAATTAATAACCGCTTTAAACGTCACGTCACGTCTCACAAACTTCCGCTTTTCAAAACCCGCGAAGACTAACGAAAATTCACTAAGTCCTGTCTTTTAAACCCCTCTCAGGATTAGAATGGCCTATCTAAGCTATCTTTGATCCACGAATTTAACCTATAACAACTCGAGATTTCATATATCGATTCTGCCTTTTTTGTTTAACTGCTGTTAGCTCCACCTTTCATGATTTTCTTCATGCCCTCTCTCGTTTAAACATTTTTCCAGGATCGGACCGGCGATATTACGTCAAAATGCCCCTCAACCCTTTGTCTGTTGGTTATACAAAATTAGCTCGAATTTCATAATTTTTTAGTTATTTTTTTTCTCAATTCGTAAGAGGTCCGTCTTCAATAAACTGTATATAATTCTCAATTTTGTTTATCGCTACCAGAACATGAAAAACTCAAGCCAAAAACCTTTAATGTGCGTTTTCCAGTTTTCTTTTTTCTAAGTTCCTTCTTATTCTCACGCCACCTATATGGATCAATTCAATTTTGAACTGTATTGTCTCTAATTATGTCGTAGACTTGAATTTTCATATTTTCCCTTATTTCCCTTTTATTCACGATGTTCTTCCTTTGCTCTTCCTCATTCATTCTCATGTAGCTTTCCACAATTATATGATTTTTTATATTTCCAGCCGTATTTATTTTATTAATTGTTAATTTAAGATTTTCTTTGCTTTCTTTGGCCGTATCAATTCACCCATAGTTTCACCGTACATTACTCTGATATACGTATCGTTTTTCGATGTTTGCTGCCTCAATAGAAAATTTCATTTTCTATTTGTTACTAATTAATATATCGTTTACCACATTTTTATAGGAGATACTTCCACTTCGGCCCTTAAATATATGTCAATTTTTATTACTTCATATGGATCTTCCCCCAACTTCCGTCCCTTTCTTCCCTGAATTCACATTAATTTAAAATTTGACATGTGTTTATGTCTGGACTTCGATGTACCGACCGATAACTCAGCGTTTATTCGAGGGTCGTAAAATCTAATCGTTTTTAGTTTGAATAAACAGTCCCTATGCCCAATGATAATTTTTATCGTCCAAAAAGCCATTAAAATGGGTTTAATCGCCTAAAACCGTGTTCGTTTTCTGATTGTTTTAATAACAAAATCACGTGTGGGGTCGTCAACTCAAATAATGTTTACGTCTATCATCAAACTTTCCTATCTTCCATAGTACTTTCGTCAAACAATTGACGGAAAACAATTCCTTTTTGTTTGATTTACCTAACGCAATGTAACCAGTATGACCTCCCTATTCCAAATATATAACGATATCTATTTAAACTCGTCTGAAAACGCAAAATTAAGTCGAAATCTTATATTGTTCAATAAACACTTCCGTTTAAACGTCCAGTTTTCCCATTAGATTTCCTTTTCAAATCGTTTTCCCTGACGTTACAAGAGTGACATCCCTAATTTCCAGCGTTTTTCTTCCTTTTAAATGTAAAATGTACACTTTCCTTTCAATCTGGTCTCCCTGACTTTCTATGTACTCGTTATACGGCTGAATAACCCTACAGTAGCTTTTCTTACGTTTTACACGTCTTTTCTTTAACCTTCCTCTGATCATAATTTTCTTGCTATTTTCTTGCCTAGTTTTTCCAACATAATGTGGATTAATTTGCTCGTTAACGGCGGTTGCCAACACCTTCATTGTACTGATTGTATATCTTAAATTTGGGGTCATCGTATCTAATGCACCGGGCGTGAGACCCTGTTTACATTATAGTGTATTGATCTTTCGGTCAGTGACGATATTCTTTCTCATAAATCTCTGATTAATTGCTTAGTTCAAAGTCCATTCCTTTGTTCAAAATCTGGCTACGCCTTCCATTCTGTGATTGGTTTCATTAGTTATTTATAGCTTTCTGCTTAGACCTGATTGGCTGTTGATTTCAACTATTTATTATTACGCTGATTAATGATGATTTCTAGCACCCTCTGTGTTCTTTTCATCAATACTCATCTCAATCTACTTAATTGTAGATCCCTATCGTCAACAAGAATTCAATTTACTTTGAACCGGTAGATGTCGCAGGTGTATCTGTTTTATAATTAATTGGTATTTTCTTTTTGAATTAAAGTGGGAAGCTACAATATTTTCTTATTTTCACTGTTGGTTAATGCAATTCATCACAAGTGGTAATTTAGATCCAGGGGTGTAATCAAACGATATGTATTCAGTAATGACACAAATAAACTGGGTTTCCGTTCACGTCCCGATAACCATTTGGAGGCATATATGTCAGGGTACTTAAATCAATGGGTCAGATGCTTAATCTATTATGTATTTGAAGGCTACAGACAGAATGTCTTAAATGATGAAAGCCTTTATTTTATTTGATTTATTTGTTTATTTACGCCCTCCGAGTTTTTGCACGAAACGAGTCTTAATAAATAGGATGTCTCTATTTTATGTTATCTCCAGAGAATATTGTAAAATGGTATTGTAATACTGTATTCTCCAGTACTTGTAAAACGATGCTCATTGAAGTATTTAGGTTTTTATAACACGGGTACTATTTATGAAAGTTTTGTAAACATAATAATACTCGTACTTCTGAGAACAAACGTCCTTCCAGGGTGAAGGCTAGTTCTGAACTATCGAGCTCCTGAAACCTAATGAATCCGTACATTTACCTTCGGTCGCCTTCGGCACGTCTCGGCAACGAAACGACGTGACCCGAAGATTTCATAGTCTCTTCTTTTAACATTAGGTCCAAACAATAGGAATCTGGGGGTTAGTGTGTTCAGGAGTGACGGATGTATAAATCCATTCCTCCCACTGCTGTGCAAGGTTCCGAAAGAGTACGGCTGGAGAAGTCAAATGGACTCCCTCAATCATTCTCTCCTAATCCGGCCTGCCATGGAACTGGTGGGCAGACATATCCGCCGCCAAGACCCGGACTTACCTCACCCGGACATACATGAGCCCGGGCACCAGTGCTAAGTTACCAAACTTATCGAACCACTTGGGGTGACCTATGGGAGAGGTGTTGGTTATTCGATAAATGGTTCCCGGTCCGGCGGTACCCACACCCGCCTCCCTAATTGAATGAAACAAATGAAAATATCAACGAAACTGAGTTTATTTCCAAGCCTTTGGACTGGGGAATGATTGAAATCGTTTACGATGTAAGTGAATGCCATTGTACACAAAATAGAGCTACTTGTAATATTTTTATTAATTTAAAAAAAAATTTCTTTCATACATTCAATAATAATATTATCTCATTTATAAAAAAAAGTTTATTATTAACAAGATCTGCTATGTAATTATTATTTCGCGTGACAGCTGTTTCGCCTTCGGAAGGCATTATCACACGGTTTTTGACGGGCAGACAGTTTGATAATGCCTTCGAAAGGATAAACAGCTGTCACGCGAAACAATAATTACATATCTTGTTTAAAATAAACTGTTTTTCATGTATTAAATAATAAAATTATTGAAAAAATAAAAATAAAAATGGAATTCTTCAAAATAAATTTGACAACAATAAAAAAATTATATAAAATAACCTAAGTCTATTCTTTACAAATAAAAATGAATCGCCGAAATGTACGCGCACGACTTCCGAACGACTGCACCAAATTGGATAATGATTTTTTTTGTATTCGTTATTGTCTGGGAAGACTTCGGGGGCTGGGTTAAGAGGAGAGAATGACCGAGCATCAAGCACCAAAGTCCCTGCTGAACTCAAGACCAATAGGGCGAAGGAGCCTGGGAAGACCAAGATTAAGACGGAGCGACAAAGTCCTCAAAGACACATCTATCTTGGAGCTTCTAAACTGGCGAGAGCTGTCACAAAACCGAGAGGAGTGGAGGAAGACTCTTGTTAAGAAATTGAAGTTGGTATTTAGTTGGGCAAGGGTTGAAATGTTTCTCCGCTTCTGACAAAGATGTCAGGCATAGATGTAGTTCCAAGATTTGCACATAGATGTCAGGAGTGACGATAGTCTTCCCTCTCCAATGGACCCTGTAGTGAATTTATAAATAGGATGAATTAATTATTCTCTACCTCTTCTGCATCAGGTTGCCTTTAAAAGGAAACGTTGTATTGTCGGTCCGTTGGGGGGATTTAAGAATTTATTTGGATTGGATTGTTGTACATTATTGCCAATAAATTAATTTTCTATCTACCTTGAATTTCTTATTGGAGTTTTTAAAGTCCTAAAAAATTTACATTTGATTTTAATCGGAGCAGACCCTAACAACTCTTGAGGAGGCCAAGACCCACCAGGGGTTGTAGAGCAAATAGTGATGATGATGATAATTCGTTATTGTCAGGACAAGGTTTACTGGTGAGCTCTGCTATTATAAAATTTGTATTTAAAAATTGTAATGGGTGGCACGCGAGATATTTGAAAACTGAATTTGCATGGAAAATTTAAATTGAAACACATAGCATGCCGGGAACCAGCTAGTAAAAAGTATTACTCTTTACATTTTACAACCTATCTAATATTAACGAAAATATTTAATTTGAGTGAGCAATTCGTTAAAAAATAAAGTCTTCTTTTATGTATTTAAAGAAAAGACTAAAATTATTTTTAAAATCTCAACACTCGTAACATCTTGAAAAAAGGAAGTAACTTAATTTCAAACCATATTTATATTTTTAATGTTACACATCCCATACTTAAGATTTTATGTTATTGTACACTCTGTGTACAATATTATTTTTACTCCTACAACAAATTAAGAGCTAGTTGCCTTCATTGACGTGGAAATACTTAAAAATATGTTGTATTTCACTAATTCTTCTTATTAGGCAATAGCAAAGTTTATTATTGAAACAGTATTATTATTTAATAAATTTAAAAAAAAAATCGTTATTCTGGTAACAAGTTTCAGATTGAGTGGTTTTTAAATTACATCACGTGCTGTGGACCTTTGATACTTTTATTTTATTGTAAAAATTATAATTTAAAAAAATCGACAATACTCGAGCTAAACCGGGTTAAAATTATTATTGCACTTGGGTCCCACCCAGGTATCGTGTGTTTAATTCCTCGGGTGGCAAATCCTCCATCACGACACGAGCAACACTTTCCGCTTACTGTGGTGATAGCAGGAGATTTTCAAATGTTGTCAGGTTATTCGTATTCCGGGAATGTTTGTCTTTCTTTTAATAACTAATTAATTACTGGTCAAATATAAATTACACGTGCTGGATAATCGTTTTATAATAATGATATTATTTATCAATAAGATTGTATCAATATTATAATTAATATTGGATTTGTTCTCTTACGATACGAAAATGATATTTGATGATATATCCTGTGATCTTAATGAGCGAGTAATTGAATTAAAATAAAAAAACTTCATTAATGGGCCGATCTATTATTTATTGAAACTAATTATATCTTGACCTTATTCGACTGTGAACTAAAAATAACGAAATTCCCAAAATAAAAACGAGATGAATAATATTTTAGGTTATAATATTAAGAAGATAAGTAATTGTCGATCCGTTCTAATAATGAGAAATCGATAGTGAGCGTCCTTGGGGTGATTTAATTACTAAACGGCGCTAAAATAATTTTCTATTAATAATAATACAGGATGTTAAGGGTCGTACGAGTATAGGACTTACTTTAATCAGTGATTCATGACATTTTTTGGAATCTATATAATTCTCTCTATATATATATAAATTAAAATGAGTCACCGAAATGTATGTACGCTCATAACTTCCAAATGACTGCACCAAATTGGATAATTCTTTTTTTTGTGTACGTTATTGTCAGGACAAGAAGATTTATTATTATTATTATTACCATTTGAAGACACAAATCCTGTAACCCCTTCGATGCAACTGGATGGAGTAACATAAGCCAACTGTGATTCATTTTAGTATCTGGGCTCACTAATCCACAGAGACGGAGGATGTGCAGCGGATGTCATCCATAAAATAGGTGTGGGATGGATTAAATTTAGATGCGTAACAGGAATATTGTGTGAATCCAAAATGCCTATAAAACTTCAAGGAAAGATATACCAGACTATTGTAAGACCCGCGATGATGTATGGCTCCGAATGCTGGACTATATACAACTCCTACTCTAGGCAATTCGAAACAGCAGAAATGCGAATGCTTAGATGGTCGGCAGGAGTATCACTAAAAGATAAGATTAAGAGTTTACACATTCGTGGTAGCCTGGGTGTCACAGACATAAACAGTAAGCTGGAGGAACGACAGTTGAGATGGTGTGGGCACATGAGACGGAGACCATCAGACCACACAGTCAAGCAGGCAATGTCTATGGAGCCTCATCGACAGTCATCCAGAGGAAGACCGAAGAACTCCTGGATGACTCAATGCTCCAAAATACTTCAGAGAAATGACCTGGATGAAGGCGATACCTAGAACAGAAGAAATTACAACCTGAGAACGAGAACCCAACGAGCCCCAACAGCCTACCTAGGCAATGAGTTGGGACAGCGCAAGGAAGAAGAAGTTATTGTCAGGACAAGGTATGTATAAAAGAAGCGATGATAATGAAATTTGTATAAAAAAATCGCAATAGGTGGCACGCGAGCTATTTGAAAACCTAAGGTCTGGAATGCGGGAGGGGGCAGGGGAGCTCGGGAGTGGGAGGGGAAATTGAGAGGTGGGTTCGCGGGGCGGGTGAAGCGGGAGAGGGGAGTGGGGAGAGGGAAGGCAGAGAAGATGGAGTGGGAACGCGTGAGAGAAAGGGAACGGGACGAATGGGAAAGGACTCGAAAGAGAAACAATTTCTTTATTAAGTGGCATGGCAACGCTAGCCGGGAACTCGCTAGTAAAAATATAAATGAAATTTTGGCGTACCGTGAATTTTTCATGTTTTCATGAATGTTTCAAAAAAATCATTAGGTGTTGGGCAGTTAGGGCCGAGATGAGGGGTTGGGCCGGCCGCAACGATTCGTTTCGTACAAGCGTTAATAAGTCACTTTTGAATTCCCAAACAATGACTTCATGGCGATATTACCAGATAGACAGGATAATAAATACATGCTTAATTGGGGTGATTAGTGCACGCATTGACTTATACCAGAGGCCTAAAGTCGAATAATGTGTTTTGAAATTATCATTTGCATTTATTCGCTCGTCGCAGCTCGATGTTTAAAATTGTGTACTAAGTTTGAAAAGTGTTTTTTTCGGTTCTGTAAAATGGAGGCTACTTTGGAAGGTATGTTTTAAAGTTTTTTCTTAATACTTTAGTGTAAATAATTTTAGTTGTTTTTTAAAAAATAAATAAGGTTTTTTTTTTCCTAAAAAATATTAAGGTAAATTTACTACTAGACGCCGCATGCCACTACACTTTTAATAGGCATATATTTAAAAAAATAAACTACCCCTAAACTTAATTACCATAAGAACCATCTGTTTCAGTCGAGAACGGCGGAAAAACGTGCATTTAAATTTATATTCGTCAAAACTTTTATTCACGTAATTTTCAGTTTTGACGCCGACGCCATATTGAATCTTGTCCATAGAAACCACATAGTGACGTATATCAGTAGTGCCAACCATACAAAACAAATTCATAGTAAAATAATTTGCACACATACCTAATCCGAATCACTTCCAACCTCAGCACCACTTCCAGCCTCGACGTCACTCCCAGCCTCCCTAATCACAATTACTCCCTTCCTCAGCATCCCTTCCGGCCCTAGCGGCACTCTCAGCCTCCGTGTCTTCTTGATCTACGTACGGATTGTAGAGATCACTTGCCATTTTAAAAAACGAATGGATTCGGTCTGGATGGTGTGGAACCGACCTCTTCCAAAGGAATTCACAAAGGTACCCTTCGTAGTGCGCTTCGCTCCTTCCATACCTTGGCACACTTCCCCGAACATCCCTCCAACAACGCTCAATGTTTTGAGTGTGAGCACCGGTCACCTGATCCACAAAAGTAACACTGTGGTTTACACTGAGGTGCACAAATCCTTCATCCCCGAGACAATCATAGGCTCTCCAGCAATCCGAAACTATTGTTGTACCCGGTAGAATGTTCTCCTTGATCACTTGTAAAAGAGTATCTTTTGAACGATCCGGAACGCCACACACAAACATTTTTTAGATTCGCGCTCAAAGCCACCAAAAACCCACTTCCCGTCAATCCTTCTTCCCCGGTTATATTTTCTTTTGCCTATTTTTGCCTCGTCTATTTCCACTATCACTCCGACACCGCCGATCATCTCTTTCTTTTGATAGCACCAGTGGATGCATACCTCCCTGCAAAATGAGGACCAATCTGTTACGGTTCCAGCCGACATTCCAAATTCATCCATCAAGAATAGTGTCCGGGGCGGTCGCATATCGGCCCAAAATACAACAAATCTACAAATGTCCTCAACAGTAAGTTTCGAGAAAGAGAAAAATGTATTTTTCCGCGCCGTTGCACTAAAATTATATGTAGTTTTTTTTTTCTTTCTCCCTAATTGCACAGTAAATTGTTTTGGTACACACGAATCGAAAGTCAGATTTTAAAACGCAGGTGTTATTGCACTTTTCACATTGTTTTTCGCGTCTAATAACTCCGTGGTTCCTCAGCCATTCTAATAATATTTCCCGATTATCCACAATCTTTAGAAATCCGACAACACCTACGGAACAATTTCACACGACATTTTAAATTTTCCCGAAAACCGCGCAATTCAATAGGAAAAATTTTTCCAACTGATAAATAACGAACCATAAACAAAAGAAAAATTATCGAAAATATATAAAACAACGCGCACACGTTCTTCTTTTTCGTTTTGTAAAGAGAGCAGTGCTTGTCTAACGAATATGTGTAATAATACATTTTATTATAAAAACAGCTTCAAAATTCTCCATTATAAATTTCTGAATGTCGTTGGAGAACGCCTTATTTAATATACCTAACCTAACCTAATAACCTAACCTAACTTAATAACCTAACCTGATCTAACCTAATAACGTAACCTAAACTAACCTAATAACCTAACCTAACCTAACCTAACCGTGTGATATGGTTTATGATACAAAAGAAAGTGTCCCCTATAAACCGCCTGCTCGCGTCAAGGCAAGAAAAACATCCCAGTTTTCAAGTAGTTTAGCGGCTACGCTAGGTTTGTGTAACATGGTTTGTGATAGAAAAAAAGTGCCCCCTTCGTAGCGCCTACTCGCGTCACGGCAAAAAAACATCCCAGTTTTCAAGTAGTTTAGCGGCTACGCTAGGTTTGTGTTACATGGTTTGTGATACAAAAGAAAGTGCCCCTTTATACCGCCTGCTCGCGTCAAGGCAAGAAAAACATCCCAGTTTTCAAGTAGTTTAGCGGCTACGCTAGGTTTGTGTAACATGGTATGTGATACAAAAGAAAGTGCCCCTTTAAAACGCCTACTCGCGTCAAGGCAAGAAAAACATCCCAGTTTTCAAGTAGTTTAGCGGCTACGCTAGGTTTGTGTAACATGGTTTGTGATTCTGGCGTACAATCTCACAAGACGAAAGCTAATTTTAATTTTACGTAATCGAAATTTAGAATGAAATATTTTCCACTTCCCTCAATGCAAATAGTTGCCTTTTAATGTAATTAAGGTGAATCAAAAGGTTTTTTTTTAAAAAGTGCATATTAACCGTTGCCAGCGATCTCCAAAAATTATCGTGATTTTTGCCGTATAGCAATCTTTTTTTAATATCATGAAAATTTGTCCTGACTGAAACCGATGTTTTTTGCGGTAGCTAAGTTTAAAAATAGTGTACTTTCCAAAATGTGTGCCTATTAAAAGTGCGGCGGCTTGTCCATTAATTATTTTGAAAATTTGTACGGTAACTTTAGTTAGTACCTTCCTAGAATATGTGTGATTTTTGCCATAGAGCAATCTTTTTTTAATATTTATCGATTGGTACCCTGGAAATAGTGGAAGTTGTTCAGAATGCAAAATAAAGTAATACGAAACGTCAGCCGTAACGAGAAATTACGTACAATTTTTTTTGTTTATGAAATGTAAATTTAAATGCATGTTTTTCCACCGGTCCTGACTAAAACCGATGTTTTTTGCGGTAACTAAGTTTAAAAATAGTGTACTTTCCAAAATCTGTGCCTATTAAAAGTGCGGCGGCTTATCGTAAAATTAATAATATTAAATTTTTAACTTCTCGAGAGTTTATCTCAGAGAGAATATCAAAATCATACGATAGTTTTCTTTTTTTTTATAGTGCAACTAATATTCTATTCATATCAGTTTCGATATTAACCCACACGAATATACATTATTATTATTTTTTCATTTTACAGGAACCACACACGAGGTTTCCAGGCTGGAATTGTTCGTGTACAATGTAATAGAAGAGTTTTCCGAAGAAAGAAAGGCTTGAGGGAATGTTTAACAAAATTTTAAGTATATTTGAACTTGATAATCTCAGTGCAAGTGGTGAAAAAAGTTGAAAAACCAAATAAGGCTTATATCTTTGAATATAACCAGAAAATAGGCCGTAATTTTAGCAATTTATTACACTCAAAATACTATTTAATTGTGACATGTAATTGTTTTATTTATAAACCTCAACTACTCTATTAATACATTATTTAAAAATTATAAAAAAAATAAAAATAAAAACGATAGGAAAAAAATAATATATATTAATCATTTTACACCTCAATAGAGGGTTAAAAATAATTAAATCATGTGTAAGAGTTTTTAGCGTCTAGCATGTGTGAAACGAATCACTGTGGGCCGTTACTCGACTGAGTGATCAGTGATTTATTTTTTGGTTTTGATGAAAAATTAAAAAAAAAAAAACAATTAAAAAGTCACAAGAGACCAAAAATATTTTCATACTTTTATTTCAAATAATGTTAAAAGACAGTTAAAGAGAGTTAAAGTAACATCACGTATATAAAATAAAGATCAAATGATAAATTAGTTATGCGGAAATTGGCTCACAAGAAATTAGTAGGTAAATATAATACAAATACCTTCCCAGAAATTAATAAAATTCTTTGATGTCCTATCGATAAAACAATATTCTTGTAAGTTAAAGAAGCTTTATTCGACGTGAATTTCCTTCGAAAAAAAGTATTTTTTTGGTTTTCAGTTTAGCAATCTTCTTTTTGCTCTCGGTTCGAACTAACACTAGCGGAGCGGTCATAGATGGGAACTTCAAGAGCGGAACTTAAAACAAAGACTACAATTTCTTTGGAAACTTTTAAGATTTATGACCTTACACGTGTTACTTTTCACCGTTCAACTTTAAGTGGTTTAAAAACTGGAGTAATGCGATGTTAAGAGAATGTTCACATACTATTGCTGTACTAATGCAGCCGTTTCAATTTTTTCTGCTGAATGTATTCTAATGAGCAAAAAGACTTAGTACGGCGAGATTAATAAAATGATTGTAATAATGAGAATGTTCACATACTATTACTTTGCTAATGCTGCTGTTTTTGTTTTTTTTTTTGGCTGAATGTATACTAATGAGCAGTAAATCTTTGTACTGCGAGATCAATTAAATTATTGTAATAATGATAAGACTTAGTACGGCGAGATCAATTAAATGATTGTAATAATGAGAATGTTCACATACTATGTGATGAATGGTAACTTCCAATTTACGAGAAAGCCTACGGGAAATTTTTTTTAAGATGAAAAGCGCAGTACTACGACATCTGTATAGTCAAATTCAAAACTTGCTCGAAAATAGAGGTATTTTTAAGTTGTTTGATGTGTTATAGTTGCCTTAAATACACACAGATGGTGATGAGATCGATATTTAACGGGAACCCCAGGTTTAGGGACGATTTTAAACGCGAGAGTTGAGACAACCAATTAAATAGCAGGAAAAGCAATTAAAAATCAACTCAGCCTATGAGCAAGAAGGGGGTCGTGCCCATTTTGGACACAAAAGATTGGACTTTGACCCGAGTGATTAGTGAAGAAATTTATGGTCTAGACGTTCCCACAGAGATCAGGGTTGAATGAACTAAGAGATAAATATCGAATTATTCAAGGTCTTTAGTACAACGAACCCAAGTAATGTTATTAATAAAGGGTACCTTCTAGGGGTCGGGAAACCTTAGTTTCGAGTGCATTAGAGCGTTTTTAGTTGCGGAAAAACACACTTGGATAACGATAAAAAAATTTATCAGTAATATATTGAGTGGAAGACGCGGGGACGAGGGGGCATGCTTGCGGGAGGATTCTCAATTATAGAGTAACTACATATGACGGCCGAGAGGCCAAATTCGAGGAAAAACGTACGAAAGGAAAATGAATATATATAACACAATGGAAAATTATTGTTATCAATTCTAGACGGAACGGAGAGATTAGGAAAGCGAATTGGGAAGGAAAATTCAAAAAAATTTAGAGTTTAAGGATTGAACAAGAGGACGAAACAAGGGTTTGGTGCAGTAGCAGATGCTTGGAAAGGAATTGGAATAGCATACCTAGGGGGGGGGGGGGGGGGTGGAAATACTGCAAACATTGCGATAGATTTAATTCATAAAAAGGAGTCATTTTACGTAATTAAAGTAGGGATCATAACATAAAGTTACACGAGACTGCGAGGGAAAGTGAGACATTACAACGGTTGTCGACTCCAAGTGTATATTGTTGATATAAACAAGGAATATTCGAACATGGAAATTGTTTAGATTAACACTATTAGCTATTAAAAAGGGTCATAAAAATTAACATTGCTCTTACCTAGTATTTAGATTACAGAATTTCCGTAAAATTTAATTATAAACACATTAAAATGGATTTATCGCCAGGTATGTAGAAATTAGAATGTATACACACGTCAGGGCTTATAGTTTATGGGATTTTGAGCAAGAGAGAGATGGAAAATTGGGCGGAATTTGATCGAAGTAGTTAACTTGACAGATATTCCAGTATAGGAATAGTTAGTGGGCCGGAAAACACCATAAATAATATATCCAAAAAGGAAAAAAGGGTTTTAGCGGGGGATGGAATTACGACATAAAAGGCAAACGTCAAATTTCAATAAGGGATCTTGAGTTAGGGAGGGGGAGAGAACAAAAAAAAACCGACATAACCGAAAAACTCAGATAAGGAAATGGGAAAAACTCAAAACGTTATAAGTAGAGTAGACACGGAACCAGGATATGATTCCTTATGAACAACGAAGGGAAAATCATTTAAGAATAGTTGCTAAAACACCGTTACTTGAAGGAAATTTAGGTGGGAAAATGGAAAAGTTAAATATGCCACATAAATAATGAAAATACGGTTCTGAGACATAATTGCTTACGTAGACTAGGGGAAAAGAAATAATTTTCGTGGAAATTTATACAGGACAACTAGCGTTTAAAACTAGGAGACTGAAGAATCTACGTTTTCCCTAATATTTATGCCAATTAAAATACAGTTTAAGCAGATCACTTATAGGCATGTTCAAATTGAAAAAAAAAAACAAGATTAAAACCATGTTTATAAAACATATTATGAAGACAGAAGACATGTGGAAAATGGGCAAACTGGATGGCAGCTTACTAAGTCCGGGACTAAAAACCTTAGGGAAGCGAGACAAAGTTGTGGGACGAACCGAGATTTAGGAAGAGGAAAAATCGAAAGATCTTATGTAGGAACAAAGGATAACGAGATGGGGTTTTCAAAAAATTTCGAGTGATTACAGATTATAATTCCTCGTCAAGGAAAATACGAATATGCCCTTTCGGAGCTGTGATGGGTATAAATTAGCGTGTTTGGGATTATTCGGGAGTTCTTCGACAACTGGCAAGGTTGATTAAAACGTCGCGCATGTCGTGAGAATTACGCTGGTAATTAATTAATAGAGTCTAGAATCAGTTTTTATACTTTAAAAATACAGTGGAAAAGTAGTCAGTTTTATACTTTAAAAATACAGTGGAAAAATAGTGTCAGCTTATACTTATAAAAAATAAAAAAAATCAGTGATAAAATAAAGAGTGGAGTGTTCGCATAGGATTAATCGTGCAATTTAACGGAGTGTATGATCTTATAATAAATCTAAAAATCAGTGTTTGCAATAGCCTCCGATTCAATAAAATCTAATAATTAATTAATTAATCAAAAATTCAATGCGGAAGGAGAGTTTAATAGAGTGTTTGAATTGATTTAAATTTGTTCTATGAAGGTTAAAATAAAGTTATTTATTCCGAGGTTATGTAAAGAAAATTACAGTCTAATAAGTTTTATTAAATAATAATTTACGTTAAGTCGAAAGTTGGAAATTTTATTACGAGATATTAATTATCGTTAGGTGACAACGCAATAATAATAATTGATCCGAAATCTGGAAAATACTTATCCCGAAGTTTAAATAAATAATCCAAATTATTAATTGTTGCTAAACGAAAGTGTTATAAAATAAAGTGGAAGTGGTCCTTTCAGTTTTGTTGTAAATTGGGTGAAGACTAATATTTAGTTATTCGTTATAAAAGGATTCTAATTTAAATTGGAAAAAATAAATAAAACTTTAACTTTGTCCTTAAGTGGAATAATTCAAATTTAAAGAAAATCTTTAGTTTTATAAAAAGGAAATATGATTTAAATTGAGAAAAAAAAAATAAAACTTAAATATTTTATAAAGTGGAATAATACAAAATTAAAGAAAATTCGAATTAATAAATTAATTTATTAAAGAGTAAATAAGTATAGTTATATATATCAAATAATATTCGAGCGAACGATTATTAAGAATCGATTCTCTTCTTTAGATTGAAATCAAATATAGAAGAAAAGGGGAAGGGAAGGAAATGAATTCCGGGTCTTGTAGGGTTAAATCGTTAAAAGTGGGAAACCGAAATAAAAGTGCGATTAGTTACACAGGTAGTCTGGATGATCTAATAAAATTCATATCGATGATATTACCCGATGGAGCTGAATTTAAGACATTAGAGCTTTGGTGAGTCCTTACAATATTTAAGCTTTTACAGGTTCCTGTGGATATCCTGACACTGATGAACGTAACGCCAAGTAAGGGTAAGTTAATAACTAACCAATTTATTAGCATTCGCATGTCACACCTCCCATACAGAATGAAATGTTGCTAAACAAATACTTAACACATAATTAGATAGAAACGCATCACTTAATCAATTTTGGTATCTTAGCGTATTTACAAAGTAAATACCTATCGCATCTTTTCACTAGCACGATTAGGGTATGGTTATATGACCTTCGATAGTGCACCAAAATTTTCGATTTGAGTTCAAGGCGATCTATTGACCCAGTCACCTAAATTCATTAACGAATAAACAAAACAAAACTTAACGTCAGGGACAAGTTTATCAATTATAGCTTGCGATGAAATCTGCGGTCAAAATGTGAAGGCGACATTGACGTTAAATTCACTCAATTTTAAACGACTTATCTGTACTAGAGCGATCCCCATAGGTAGCATTGTTTTAGCATGCAAAATTTTCGCAAAGTAAAGTACTGCGACTAGCTTCAAACTCTAAGAGAGCTCATCACAATTATTCAGGAGGTCATTGATTCAACGACAACTTGATTTATCTCATTTTAAATCTTTCTTATAGCAAGTAGGTATCCAAGAACCCATAAATACCCAAAAATCCTAAATACCTAACACACGAGGAGCTAGTGACCTCATTTAAAAAACACTGGTGTTCAAATACTCATACAGTCCTGTATCCTAACTTTTCACGAACGTAAGCTTCGAGGCTCCTGTATGTGGGTATGAGCCATCTGGAAATGTAAGTGTCAACCTTTCTCGAACGGACGGCTTTGATCTTGTGGCAGTATTGTCGAGGTGGGCATGCGGGGAAGAGGAAGGACGTATGCGGACAGTACGCTGACGCGGCATTAAAGCCACAGGTTATTCGCATACCGTGAGTCTTGTCGAACCTGAAAGCAAACATAAGGCTCACGAGGTGAGTTTTATGTCAGCTAGTCAGAGGTGGAGTGTAACGCTGGGTCGGTCACGTGGGAGGAAGGATCTGCCCGTCACAAGCTTACGCCACATTCAACGGATAGAGGCATGATAAGGGAAGACATGAAATACCCCTTCTAGACTCAGTAGAGTTAAATTCAATCCGGCGGAGATGGAAGTCGGAGTGAGGCAGAAAAACGGCATGAAGACTTGGTATTCCTCCATCTGGCGTGAAGAGCCCCTTTCGTAACAAGAGACGCTCGTCGAAGAGAGTAAAACTCGGACTTAAGGATAAGCTTAGCAAACGTACTTGGGAGAATCCGGTTTGAAATTGTTGTTCATCGGTTTTCACTTGGTTAGCGGAGGAGCCGACTTTTCAGCAAACATATTATCCCCCTCCCCATATCCCTCCATTCCTGCTCTTTCAACAATTTTGCGAATACTAACCAATAACACTAACTATGACTACAAACACATTATGTTAGGAGAAGTTGCAGACAAGGACTTCAATTGAGAAAACTGGACCTTCGAGTTCGATCATCCTACACCGGTAAGGTAAGGTTTGCTTTCTTGAAATGATGTAATTTATTAACTGTTGTTTATGTTATCGATGTATCCGCGGTGATAGGAAGAATTAAATAAACACACTAAATTCCTACGGAAATCAAATAGATACAAAGTTAAGGCGGGGTTAGTTTATCAAACTCGGTTAAATATTCTAAAATAATAATTAATAAATCGGAAAATTCTCACCCTTTCTCTAAAAGAACCTATGGGTTACCACACGTAATACATTATCTTCTCTACATATGTGTGCATGTTAAGTATGCAAACAGATGTAAAATCTAAACAAAAAAAATTACACAACGCAGATTATAGAAATAATGTGAACTAAAATCTTGAATCTTGATTACTGTGAGAAAATCGCAGGGATTTAAGAAGATAGGGTAGGTTTAGCTAGATTATAAAGTATAGGGGTTTAGAAATCACGAGCCTGAGTAGAAACAAACCGGAAGGAGGGCTTAGTCAGGCCATCATACCTAGTGGTGTGATCAGTAGGACATAAGGGTAGAATTATGAGCGTGGCTACGAGACAGGAGCTACGAGATTTAAACTACGAGGTAGAAGCTTAGAAAAGTAAATCAGCTAGGTAGGGTTCATCACAATTGGTGTCAAAAGCCAAGAGTGGCGGACCATTACAACTATTACTGTGCTAGTGCTGCTGTTTTTTTCTGCTGAATGTATACCTACTAATGAGCAGTAAATCTTTGTACGGCAAGTTCAATTAAATTATTATAATAATAAGAATGTTCACATACCTACATACCTACTATTACTGTAATAACGCTGCTGTTTTTTTTTTCTTTTTTCTGCTGAATGTATTCTAATGATCAGTAAAACTTTGTACGGCGAGATCAATTAAATAATTGTAATAAAGATAATGTTCACATACTATTACTTTGCTAATGCTGCTGTTTTTGTTTTTTTTTTCTGCTGAATGTATACTAATGAGCAGTAAATCTTTGTACTGCGAGATCAATTAAATTATTGTAATAATGAGAATGTTCACATACCTACCTACTATTACGGTACAAATGCTGCTGTTTTTATTTTTTTACGCTGAATGTATTATAATGGGCATTAAAACTTTGTACGGCGAGATCAATTAAATGATTGTAATAAAACCAGTACTCAATCGAAATGTTCTTCTTCAGATCATTCTAAAATGGCTGATGTGAGAGGTTGGCTAATAATAGAGGTTCTGTTTCTTCTTGAGATGTTGCCTGGTTGCTGAAGATCGCGCTCCTTTTCTAATTGCCCCTGTGAACCATGTTACTCCATTCCTTACGGTTCTGCGCTGCGTAGTGAGCAAAGATTAACTGACGCGTGTGATGCATGACCAAAATGATGATAATTTAAGAGTAAATTATCGGTTCAAATCTGCTACTATTGACGAAAAGATAATGCTGGAGATGACTGTCTCACTGCCATCCCCGGTATACGGCAATAAAACATTTATTATAGTTCGTAACTCATTTACCACAAAGCATTAATGTAATACTTACTTAATGAACCCTGCTGTGAATCAGCGCAATAAAATAACTCAGATCCAAATGACAAAGGTGTAAAATTGAAGGATAAAATTCAATGATGAATAAATTTATTATTATTAAAATCTTAATATTTGTTGTTTGATTCTAGGAAATATTTAATTAGAAAATCCCTGGGCATGACTTTGGTAGGCGGGTATGGGTACCGCCGCCCTGGGAACCATTTATTGGATGACCAACACCTCTGCCACAGGTCACCCCAAGTGGTTCGCTACGTTTGGTGACTTAGCAGGGGTGCCCGGGTTCTTGGGGTAATGTTTGTCCAGGTCTTGATGGCGGGTGCGTCGGCCCACCTTCTGCGTGGCGGGCCGGATTGGGAGATGCTGGTTGAGGGAGACCCTTTACTACCGGTTACCGCTGTCCGGGCCGCTCGGTAGTACAGGGGCCCGACCCTCAGGCTCACGACTGAGGGTGGGCTGCCCCATCAACGAGTGCAAAAACCCCGCCGCTGCTGTTGTGCCGGTTCGTGACCGGAGGGGACCCAGCAGTAGCGTTTGGGGCGCATTGGGCGATCTCTCCAGTCGGACTCTCCCTGCCCATCGCCTTGCACCGCAGTGGGTCGGTTGGATACATACGTCCGTCACTCCTGGAAACTCTGAACCCCAGCATCCTACCCACCCCTTATACCTTTTCCCTCCGAGACCTTCCTTCCTCTCATATAAAAAAAAAACAAAAAACCAACAATTAAAATCATGAACTTGCAACCTACAATAATTAACGTCATTACAGCGGCGAGACGTAGGCGTCCCCGGTGCGGGCCAAAACTGTTGGTGAATTACACCAACATTAGCGGTCTGCACACCAATTTAAACTCTGTCCACCACCACCTTTTTTCTCAACGCCCAAACCTACTCTTCCTGTCTGAAACTCAGATAGCTGAGCCTGTAGACACCTCCTATCTGGACTGCCCGGATTTCACCCTCGCAAGCAAGTTCAGACCTAAAGGAGGTGTCTGTCTCTATAGTCGAGCTGACGTCAACTGTGTGCGACTGTTGAATCTGGAAAACTCCAGATTCGACGTAATGTGGGTACGCGTCAATCTTGCCAGTACGGTAAGATTCTACGCGTGTTTATACCGCTCACCGAACCTGAGCGAATCAGACACGTCCGAGCTCTTCAAACACTTAAGCGACACTATTGATGACCTCTTGCCCCGCTAACCTACGGCAGAGTTTGTGGTCCTGGGGGACTTCAATGTTCATAACGAACCTTGGTTGAAGTTCTCAGGATCAACAGACTCGGCTGAACGCCAAGCGGAATTCTTTGCCCTTTGCTACGGATTGGAGCAAATGGTTCAGGAGCCTACAAGGGTTCCTGATATCCAGACTCACCGTTCCAATCTGTTAGACCTATTTTTAACTACTGTGCCACACGGTTACAGGATTGAAGTCACAGCGCCTTTAGGATCGTCCGACCACTGCCTGGTGACGACATCCATCCCTGTAAACTTCAGACCACCAAACGAGAGGCTGAAGAGAAAAGTGTGGCACTATAGGTCAGCAGATTGGTTCGGTCTGCGGGCACATTTTAATGCTTTTCCGTGGTCAGCTGTCTGTTTTCGGACTTCGGATCCCTCAAGATGTGCCCAGGAAATTGGTGAAGTCATCACATCCGCGATGGATGGCTTCATCCAATCTACTGTTAAGGAAACTGGTGTAGGCTCAAAGCCGTGGTTCAGTCGATAATGCGCTGAAGCAGTGCGACGAAAAAACGCTGCTTACCGAGCCTACAATACATCTAGAACATCCGAAGACAGAACAGCTTACAACAAAATGGCAAAGGAAACCAAGAGAATCATAAATAGGTCAAAATTCGAGCACGACCAGCAGATCAGCAGAAAGCTGACTGCATGCCCGCATGGCAGCAGGCAATTCTGGTCGCTTGCGGGCTCAATAGGTCGCAATTTCTGCAAATCCAGTCTGCCACCTCCTACCAGACCTGACGGCTCACTAGCAAACACAGCCACCGAAAAGGCTAACTTACTAGGTAAAATGTTTGCGGATAACTCAACCCTCGATGACCAAGGTGCTGTCCTGACGTCGGTTCCTCACTGCTGTTTTCATATGAAAAACCTGAGGATCCGGCATCGGGAAGTACTCCATGTTTTACGAGGGCTTGATGTTAATAAAGCTAGTGGGCCCGACGGAATACCTGCCCTGGTACTGCGGAGGTGCGCTGCAAAATTAGCTCCAATTTTGACGAAGCTTTTTAAAATGTCCCTGAAGACTGGCTCTGTACCCTCTGGTTGGAAAAAAGCGGTTATCCATCCTATTCCAAAGAAGGGTGACCGCTCCAACCCGGCCAACTACCGCCCCATAGCGATCACATCAGTTCTGTCTAAGGTGATGGAACGTGTGATCAACGACAAACTGCTCACATACCTCGAGAAGAACAAAATTATTAACGACCGTCAATACGGATTCCGTCGGAACCGCTCGTGCGGTGATCTTCTCGCGTATGTGACGCATGTTTAGGGGCGATGCCTGGAAAGTTTCGGTGAGACCCAAACGGCTGCACTGGACATCTCCAAGGCCTTTGACCGGGTTTGGCACCGAGGACTTGTCAACAAACTGCATTCTTACGGACTTCCCGCATCCTTGTTGCCACGTGGATTGCCGACTTCTTGAGGGGGAGGTCGATTCAGACGGTAGTCGATGGTTTCACCTCTTCCTCACACTCGATAAATGCTGGCGTCCCGCAGGGATCGGTTCTGTCTCCAACTTTGTTTTTGTTGCACATCAACGACCTTTTGTCATATGCACCAATTCACTGTTATGCGGATGACAGTACAGTTCATGATAGCTTTTTGTTTGACAAGCCCCCAAAGGGCTCACAAACTCCAACAGCTCGTAGGGCTTTGAAGCAAAGAATGGACGGCTACCTCGAGAGTGTTTTCTCTTGGGGTAAAAATAATCTCGTTGAATTTAATGTTTCAAAGACCCAATCTTGTCTGATTACGTCCAAAAGGGATCGAAATGAAAATCTAGTCTCTTTCAACGGAAGCAATCTTCCGAACAGGCCCTCCATTGATATGCTTGGTGTAACCCTAAGTGACCAACTCAGGTATGGGGGCTCTATCGAAGCCAGAGTAAAGCTAGCGTCCCAAAAACTGGGCGTACTGTACAGGGCCCGCAGATACTTTAATAGTACACAACTGCTAACCTTGTACAAATCACAAGTACGCCCCACGGTTGAATTTGGCAGCCATCTCTGGTCTGGAGCTCCAAAATACCTGAAAAATACCCTCGACTCTGTGCAGAAACGGGCGGTCCGTTTGATAGATTCTCCCATCTTAACAGACGGATTGCAATCTTTAGAGCACAGGCGTCGGGTGGGAATGCTATCCTTGTTCTACCGGTATTACAATGGAAGATGCTCCGAGGAACTAGCATCATTGATCCCTTCGGCACCGGTGCATAGTCGGGAAACACGCCTAACGCGTGCCCAACATTTGTACACGGTTGACATTTGTCACATGAGAACGGGTCGTTTCTTCGACTTGTTCTTGTGTTCAACAGCTCGGCTGTGGAATGATTTGCCGGCCTCTGTGTTTCCTCCTTCCTACAACATGGGTCTCTTCAAGACCAATGTTCATTCCTTCCTCTCCTCAAAAAGACCCTCCATACAGCATCCCAGATGACATAGGCCCTGAGGGAAATTATTTTCCTTAGGGCCTCCTGTGTGGAGTTAATGTAAAAAAAAAAAAAAATTACTTATGTTTCGTAGATATAATAGGTTAAATCAAATATGAAAGTTGCTATAGCCATTCCTAACTTTGTTGAAGTGGGTAATAGCCCAGTCATTCCGTAGTTAAAAGGGCCTTTAGCTTGCAAAAGGTCATGTAGTAGCGATTTTGATATATGTTGTTAAGATTGGGACTCTAAAGAAAAAAAAAAGTTTTCGACCTCGGGAGGGTCGAGCTCGATCCGCCATCTTGGATTGAAGGTCCCAAAATTCGGTTTTTTCTAAATAATTATGAAATGGTTGATTTTACAACCAAGTTGTTCAGGGTGAACTTGAAGAAAACTAAATTACGTACATTTTATGTCGCATATTTTTTTTGTAAGTCTAATAGGTAACGAGTTACGGTGGCGGAAATGTGAATATTTTTCTAAAAAATGATGAAATTCCCAATTTGTGTTATTTTTCGGGTTATTCATTACATAACAAGCTGTTAAAAACCCGCTCCGTAGGGTTTTACTGCTAGGCCCTGTAGGCAGCTTTTGGTTTGGCTTCGCCCAGTTAGTGTTGGTGACCATTTTATACATAATTATATTATATAATATATTTTTTATCATATAATTATAATAATTTTGTTAATTCATTTCCACACTACCATGAGGTAGAGAACATGGCGCATTTTTTATTGTGGTATCCCCTGTAGGTCTACTCCACAGATATACCAGGGATGGTAGATTTCTAAATTATTTTATATATTGGCTATTGCGTAATGACATCTTAATAACACTCTTCATAAATGTCATCTTCTAATTCATTGCCTGTGGTACTGAGATTCTGGGCTTCCATTGATAAAATCTCTTCATCTTCTTCCTCGACATCGATATGAACCTCTGGCGAATTTCGGCATGTTTGACCATTACAGC
Organism: Limnephilus marmoratus; assembly: GCA_917880885.1. Taxonomy (NCBI): domain Eukaryota; kingdom Metazoa; phylum Arthropoda; class Insecta; order Trichoptera; family Limnephilidae; genus Limnephilus; species Limnephilus marmoratus. The sequence goes on along the minus strand of OU862910.1, from coordinate 16,300,818 downwards.
ACCCACACACAATAGAACAATTCAATCCAGCTTTCCTGCAGCCACATGCAATGCCGCAACCTTTTTTACAATTACATGAAATAAATTTCAATAAAGTCTCGGGTGCTGGTTTCTTTGTTCTTACTGGAACAAGCCCGTTGGTGCCACGTTTTCAGCCACAGTTTTCTAGATTTTTTTGGATTCCATACCATTTTTGGACTTGGTGGTACGTCCTAAATGCATGGTACCGTGCAGCGTCGTTCGTTGGTGGCAAAGAGGCAAGATTGAATTTGCTTTTTGTTGTTGACTTTGCGAAACGTTGGTAGCGGACTTCTTCCAAGGTTTCCTTATCCATGTCACCCCTGTACAAAGCAACAAGAAAGCGTGTTCCTGCATCTGCTATGTCTTCTGGTTTTGCATCATGTTGTTTGAAGATTTCTATCATGGCATTGAGTCTTGTGTCGTTCTGTACAAGTGAACAAAATTTTGTTTTTCCTTGGTTGAAGAAGGACGATGTATCGCAGCCACTAAAGGCATGGAGAAACAGAATATTCTCAGCCGCTTCTTTGTATTTCACACTATTCACGGAATACAGTCTTTCAAAAGTTTTGCCTCTCCCGGGTTTGCGAAGACATATACTACTTTAGGGTGGTGCCAATGCTGTTAGCAGAACTAGGAGATCAACGTCTTCGCCAATAACGAATACAGCGTCAAATGATGAACACAAGGGAATCGCAGTATTGACAATCAACTCATCAGCATCTTTTTCAGCCTGCTTAACTGTAAAATCAGCCTGTATAAATTGCTTTGTAAGCATCGAAATCAGACGGACTTTGTTATTTTCATTGACTAAAAAACGTTCTTGTGAAACTTGAACTGGCATTGTTTCATCGAAAAGAACATCTGCAGACATATGCTTCTTCGATCGGCGAAGTCTTTCTGCGGTTTTTGTATTTTTTTTTCACCATCATCTAGCGGATATCCATCGAAAACAATAACTGCATGTGATCCATAGTGATGTCTTACATAGTGAACGTACTTCTCGCAAATTGACCCAAAAAATCATTACCATTCCATACAACTTTATGTAAAAGGTATCCTCCATCCACAACATTAATTTTGCTACCTTCAAGTTGCACGCCTTCTGGAAGTTGTTCAAAAACACCATAAAATGATGATTTCGTACCTTTGCGCATTCCTTCTTCAGAGAAAAGCGACAAAGGAAAAGGGGCGAGTTCGAATTTAAGGTAATCCTTCAATTCTTCGTCGGATTTCTTCAAAATACACACTCTCTGGAACAACATTAGCGGGTTGATGGAAATAGTTGTTTCGCCGATCTTGATGCTGCTGTTGAATGCCACTAATGGAATAACTTTGTCCTTACGTTTGAATTTAATAGATTCAAAATTTGTTTACCTGGTAACCATGTTCGACATCCTCCGACGTCCGATAGACCGAGCGTCCAGGCATCGTCCAGTAACCAGGACTCAATCAGTGTTGCCAAATCAGCTATAGACTAGGAGCCCACTATAACAACGTCAATCAACGTAATCGAGCACACGGATGATGCTATATAAGTATATTGTTTGTGGGAATACGTTAAAATGATATTTTGTAATACGTTCTTACAAAAATTTACCAAGAAAACTTGAGTTTTACAATTTTTTGTCAAAATTGTCTTCTTTCTTCAGCTGTAACTCGTTACCTATTAGACTTACAAAAAAAAATATGCGACATAAAATGTACATAATTTAGTTTTCTTCAAGTTCACTCTGAACAACTTGGTTGTAAAATCAACCATTTCATAATTATTTAGAAAAAACCGAATTTTGGGACCTTCAATCCAAGATGGCGGATCGAGCTCGACCCTCCCGAGGTCGAAAACTTTTTTTTTTCTTTAGAGTCCCAATCTTAACAACATATACCAAAATCGCTACTACATGACCTTTTGCAAGGTAAAACTACGGAATGACTGGGCTATAAGTGATCTGTACTTAGATTGAATTGGAATCATGTTTAAGCTATATTAAAAGGGCGCCAATTCTTACGAATAATCGTGAAGAACCAATTTAAAGGAAAAGGTTAATATATTTAATGTGCTTTTTCAATCTAGTTTATAAGTTGAGTATCTACATTGAGTATTTATATTATTTTAAATACTTCAAAATTAAAATAATAAAGAAAATATAATGCAACGAAAAAATTGTATCAACAAAAGCATAATAAAATGTGAATGTGAATTTTTTTTTGAATTAGGCAATTCACCCTAAAAAGAGTGCTTTGTGTCGAAAAAGTAAAGGAAGATAGTCATAATTTTGAGGATAATTTATAAGAGAATAGGACAAATCAAATATTGAAGTTATTCAAGTCTACGTGAACTTAAATAAAACTGAAAAAACGCGAGAATTGTTGAGAGACACCAAATACGGAATACTGAGGGGAGAAAGGGTGATCTTAGTGAGCACACTAAGGTGGTCCAAAATATTTTTTTCATTATTTTTCATTTGGCCACCCCGCGAATTTGTTACACGTATTCATAGAAATAACATAGTAAAATTTCAGCGAGATAGCTCAAGTAGAAAGGGGTGCTCAATCGAGTATTGTTTTTGAAATTTTTGTGTAAAATGCTTAATTTTTACTTTTTGCTACAGGCCAGTTTCGTGTGTTAAACTATTAAATAAATATTAAAATAAACTACTAAAGAGTTTTATAGACAAATTTGAACAGTATTTGATACTTATTTAGTAGCCTGTGAAGTGAATCAGTGTAGTAAAATGTGTTCATCTACTCGAAAAAAAATACGAAATTTTTCTACTTGGGGTTCGAGATATTGAGCCATTGATAAGGCTTAAACAACATCCTACTCTTCGGCAAGTTTTACTCCGTTATCACTACATATTAAATGATTCCAAAAATGTGAAAGATTCCGCGCATGTACATACTTATTCAAGAACTTATAAAAGAATGGAGTAAATCAGACAACAAAATCACTGCATTGAAAATCTGATTAAGTTTCTTAAGAACTGGCTGCTATTGAATAAAAATAGAGGAAGAAATTCTGAAGCACAAAGGGAGAGTATTTGTTTAAAAAAGAACTAGACAAACTTTTTGATATTGCCCATGCAAGCGCTTTGAATTTGCTAAAAAAATGCGGAAGACAGAGCGTTTCTCATCAATCAAAGATGAGAACGTAAGATGATTTTGACCTCAATTGACAAGAAACTAGAAAAGGTCAAAGAAAGTTCTCTAAAATGGAAACAAACATCTGAAGAATTGAAAGAAATGGCTGCTGAAAGTAATGCTTCATCTTCGGTGGTGTCGAGACAAGAGTTAGAACTTGAGTACAGCTTCAGTAGCACTTCAAGTAATGCTAGCATATTAGAGGATAAGTCCAAAGATGAGTTTGTAGTGCGTTGAGTTGTCTACAAGTGACATATTTACACAATACGTTACCAGTGCGCTTGATCGTAACAAGATTTAAACTAATCAAGAGAGAAGAAAAACAAATTGTTCGATTTGTTAGTTATCATATACACCAAAGTTTGAATCGTAGCGTCTTTAATCATCGTAAATGACTTAATACTTTGGAATAGCTTAAAATTGTACGAAGTTATTGATTCCGAAATCAGTGTAGCAGCTAGGGGTGTCTTAGAGCTTAGAGCGTCACTTATGGTATTAGTCAGATAAACTAGTCGCATTTACCTTGTTTACTAAGAAGCTATCTGACGCTGAGAAACGGGCCATTGTTCAAAAAATAAATTCTGATGGCAGTAATCGTTCAGTACGAGGTGATTCTGCTAAGCTTGCCTCAGAGGTTACATTAGAAGCTTTTGCAACACAAACAACGTTGAAAACGCTCTTAGTTCTTAATGTCTAGGACTCTTTCTTGTAATTACCTCCTGAACAATGTTGATTAAGTTCAAGGCAAAAGCTGAGTCAAAAATTTGCGTGTTGTTAATGATACAGCGGAGAGAGGTGTTAAACTATTTGAAGATTACAACACGATACTCACTTAGAATGAAGAACAAAAGAGAGTTCAGTATCTATCTTTTGACATACGTCTCAACATAGTGAAACTGACCCCTTGGACCTTTTTTTTCTCTTAAATTTTGTAATCTTCTCCGTAATAATTTGGTGTATAACTGTTTTATGGAGAACCTGAAAAAATAAATAAATAAATAGAGCAGTGACCAATTCTCATTCTCGAAATGCAGGAAATAAATCTGATGGATTTTTTTTGTCGTGGAACCAAGGTTTGCTTGGAATGTGATTTTGAATTCCAGCATAGAAAGACCCAGGTTTTCGTATCTGACCAATTTTCTTCCCAGGAACGTAAAATTTTGTTGCTCAGTTGTTGAAATTAACTCAAGATTTCGCGATCCGTTCGCCATCTTTCAGATTTCCATGCTGCGCCATGATAAGTATCACTGGCCAATGTGATTGTCGACAGTAGATTCTCGAAGTTTCTAACTCCGAAGAGTAACTAGGAATTTCTTAGCACCCGTGCTGCGTTCACCGTGATATACGTAACGTCTAAAGTTTAATCCTATACAAGTTGTGGATAGTTTAAAATCAGAAAAAATATTTTTCAAACTATCATATCATATACATACCTACAAGGTGTCCGGGAATAAAATGTTTTTACTTTGGGAGGGTATTCTACATGGTAGTACCGTAAAAAAGATCAAGCAATTTATCTAAAGATTCCAAAGTTTTAAGGTAGTTTTCAGGATAAAAAGAAGAATCGTATGGATTAAAAAAATCGTTCCATAGAAAAATATTTTTGAACGGGAAAAAGACGGTGTTACGGTAGGACGCTCAAACGTCAACAATTGAACACATACTGCACATTGCTGTATACGTCAGAAGTATGGGTAGATTACACTGCATCCCAATGGCATATGCTAAGAGTCCTTTACAATAATATTTAACTGCCAACTATTCCGCCTACCGAGATACTGCAGCGCTACGAAATGTTCTTGGAAGGTTGAGTGCTGGAGGATTCCTGGAGGGTTGTTCAGAATAAGAACACTTCTCCGTCATCGCATGGGAAGCTTATGGCGCATCTATACCAACCGAAGAATACCGTCTTCACTGCTATGGTTGCCTGAATGAAATCCCCCCTGATGGCCCTTTGGAGACGGCGGCAGTCATACATCACCCAAAAAGGACTACTTGCGCAAATTTTCATATTTAATATTTTTCAATTGTTTATGGTTTTCATTCTATGAATACACGTATTGCACATAGAAATTTATGGATTACTGTATTAAGCCTAACAATGCGTGCATGAATATAATTTGATATATACACAATAAGGTGGTCCAAAAATTTTTTAAAATTATTTTTCGTTTGGCCACCCCGTGAATTTGTTACACGTCTTCATAGAAATAACATAGTAAAATTTCAGCTAGGCAGCTCAAGTAGAAAGGGGTGCTCAATCGAGTGTTATTTGAATTTTTTGTGTAAAATGCAAAATTTTTCCTTTTTGCTACAGGCCAGTTTCGTGTGTTAAACTATTAAATAAATATTAAAATAAAATACTGAAGAGATTTATAGACAAATTCGAATAGTATTTGATACTTATTTAGTAGACTGTGAAGTGAATCAGTGTAGTAAAATGTGTTCATCTACTCGAAAAAAATATGAAATTTTTCTACTCGAGGTTCGAGATGTTGAGCCATTGATGAGGCTTAACCAACATCCTACACTTCGGCAAGTTTAAATCCGTTATCACTACATATTAAATGATTCCAAAAATGTGAAAGATTCCGCGCATGTACTTATTCAAGAACTTATAAAAGAATGGAGTAAATCAGACAACAAAATCACTGCATTGAAAATCTGATTAAGTTTCTTAAGAACTGGCTGCTATTGAAGAAAAATAGAGGAAGAAATTCTGAAGCACAAAGAAAAGGAGAGTATTTGTTTAAAAAAGAACTAGACAAACTTTTTGATATTGCCCATGCAAGCGCTTTGAATTTGATAAAAAAATTACGGAAGACAAGAGCGTTTCTCATCGATCAAAGATGAGAACGTAAGATGATTATGACCTCAATTGACAAGAAACTAGAAAAGGTCAAAGAAAGTTCTCTAAAATGGAAACCACTAGCTATAAGTCTTAGATGTAAGTCACTAGTTATAATTGTAAATCTTAGTTATAAGCCAGTAATATTATTATTTTATGTATTTATTTGTACAGCGCCCTTGAGGTGATTTTTTGCGAAAACGGCGCTATATAAATTAGCCAAATATTATTATTATTATTATTAAAGATCTGAAGAATTGAAAGAAATGGCTGCTGAAAGTAATGCTTCATCTTCGGTGGTGTCGAGACAAGAGTTAGAACTTGAGTGTAGCTTCAGTAGCACTTCAAGTAATGCTAGCATATTAGAGGATAAGTCCAAAGATGAGTTTGTAGTGCGTTGAGCTGTCTACAAGTGACATATTTACACAATACGTTACCAGTGCGCTTGATCGTAACAAGATTTAAACTAATCAAGAGAGAAGAAAAACAAATTGTTCGATTTGTTAGTTATCATCTTCACCAAAGTTTGAATCGAAGCGTCTTTGGCATCAGATGCACCAGTAAATGACTTAATACTTTGGAATAGCTTAAAATTGTACGAAGTCATTGATTCCAAAAACAGTATAGCAGCTAGGGGTGTCTTAGAGCGTCACTTATGGTATTTGTCAGATGAACTAGTCGCATTTACCCTGTTTTCTGAGAAGCTGTCTGATGCTGAGAAACAGGCCATTGTTCAAAAAATAAATTCTGATATCAAAATCATTCAGTACGAGATGATTCTGGTAAGCTTGCCTCAGAGGTTACATTAGAAGCTTTTGCAACACAAAGAACTTTGAAAACGCTCTTAGTTCTTGATATCAAGGACTCTTTCTTGCAATTACCTCCTGAGACTTGGAATAACAATGTTGATTACCTTCAAGGCAAAAGCTGAGTCAAAAATTTGCGTGTTGTTAATGATACAGCTGAGAGAGGTGTTAAACTATTTGAAGATTAAAATACGATACTCACTAAGAATGAGGAAGAAAAGCAATTTTTACTTCACCTCGTTGAACAAAAGAGAAAAATCGTTTCTTCTGAAACATTCAAAAAGGAGTTAACAAACATAGTTTTGAAAGATTGCAACTAATATTATGTTAATTATTGCTTTGTTACCAAATATCGTTCAAATTTTAATACGTTTTACAGTTTTATGACTAAAATACTTGTAATAATAATAAACCTTAAATTACGTGTTTTTCTTAAAATCCAGAACTTTTGTCAGAAACTTCTAATTCGATGAGCACCCCCTTGTTTATAAGATAGGGGGCTGAAATTTTTTACACATAATAGGAATGGTAGGTGTAACAAATTAAATGGGTGGCTCCATCAATATTTGAAAAAAAAAATTACTATATAGGCCTGGACCACCTTAATACACAATGATATTATGATAATTAGATAAGCAAAAAGTACGCCGTGGAAAAGCTGAATACATTATGGCACAGTCAACATATGCATGTATGGTTATTTTATGTGATATATATTTCTTATTATTTGTCTTTTTTATTATTATTTCGAAACATGTCATATATATTATATCATTCAGCATCAGCATCCCACCGAATCCAAGGTACGAGTACCTAATCGAACAAGGTAAAATATATTATTTTACAAACATAATTCTGAACAAACTACCGCATACACGCACCTGTTCCTAGCCTTCATACACTTGGAAACAAACGCACCTCAAATATCGACATACTTACTTAAATTTATCATTTTTTTCTGAATAATATTTTTATGTAACATATTTTTTATATCTAAGGATCATAAAGAGCATAGAAGATATTACAAATATTTTTCTATCCCTTCTGTTTATCTATAATGTACAAACTCATTATTTTTCTATCCCTTCTGTTTATCTATAATGTACAAACTCATTATTTTTCTATCCCTTCTGTTTATCTATAATGTACAAACTCATTATTTTTCTATCCCTTCTGTTTATCTATAATGTACAAACTCATTATTTTTCTATCCCTTCTGTTTATCTATAATGTACAAACTCATTATTTTTCTATTCCTGTAACACGCACTTAGTCACGTATTATTTATTAATCTCAGTCAATCAGACCGCCATACGTCATCTGTATTTTATATTATTACTAGCAGACCTAGCCACACGTTGCTCTGGCTAACGAAACACGACGCCATCACCCAACCTTTACAAAATCCACACCACCCGCTTGCCAGCTGCCCGCTGCCTGAATTGAATATTTGAATTTCTCGACTTTTCTCTACTATAATAAGCATGTTTTTATACATATAAACCTTCCACTTGAATCACTCTATCTGTTGGTGAAAACCGCATGAATATCCGTTGCATACTTTAAAAGATCTATGAGCACATACATTTTGAGCGACTTCATCAAATAAAAAAAATCAAATCAAATACCTACTTACTCTAGGACATCTATTTTCCAATTTCTTCCGTAGAACGAATTTCAAAAGTGACTATAGTACGGCCCGCCAGCCGTTTTAAATCAGACAAAAATATGTTTTCTTTAAATTTCTCGGCTTTTCTCCAATATAATTAACATGTATTATACATATAAACATTCCTCTTCAATCACTCTATCTATTGGTGAAAACCAAGATTAAAAGATTAACGCGCACATACATTTTGAGCGACTTCATTTTATACTATGTAATGATTTCTACGCCACCTAAAATTTAAAAACATTCTCTTTTACTGTAATACATTATTTTCACGTAAATTTACCTTTATACCTACCATACATATTATGATCATTTTTTTATTAGATTAAAACCATGTTTGAGTATCATACACTAATCTCGTAAAAACCCATCTGGATACAGAACATTAACTTGAATAAATAGAGAAAATAATTGAATTAATCGGTTTTAAAACGAATTAGTAATCATTTCATTTTATAATTCGACTACCATAATACGAGCATGTGCCTAGTGTGGCAGTCGAAAATCTTGAATAACTGTTTATCTGAAAAAATATATGTTTATGAATAAAGAATAATAAAAAAAATTGCACTTCCCCATTGTAGGATCAATAAACCATATTTCTAAAAAAATAAACAATGTTACTTTCAATAACGCTACTTATCTTTTTTACTTCTAACTTCTTCCATCATGTAAATTATTACATAATGTGGAATTATCTCCTGAAGATGTGCATTTTGCCCCTGGACACCCTGTATATAAATAAAAAATTGAAACAATGGTAGACATGACTTGGAATCATGACTGGCGGAGCTAATTAAAGATTTGCGTTTAGTGTTTTGGTAGAAATAAAGTGGGGCACCTCTGGCAGAGTAACGGGTGAACGATGTTGGTGGCACTTTGGTTCTCATACTAATAAATATTCATGGCACATCTCCCCTGTTTCTATTATCGAAGGGGAAATGCAACCACCCTATTTATTCATTTATTTTATTTTACTTGTACATTTACAGAATTACATTTCAATAATATTGATTGTTTATGGTTATCAATGACAGATGTCATATTTTATACTGCTCCATTTAAAATAGTGAAATATAGTAAAAAAAAACTGATTTATACGACATAAAACGCTATTAACAGTGACAGTGTAACGTTTGTAGTAAGCTGCAGAAAAGAATGTGCACAAAATCCATCCAAGTAGCCTGTTAAGCGCTCCTACGATTGTCAACCGAAAGTGTGTAAAAAAGTGAATTCGAACATATAAACTTGTAAAATAGTGGAGTTTTGTGCGCGCTATAACGGTGTACTTTTATCTTTTTCGGTATCCCATCGGAAAATATCACAAGTGCAACTTTTTATTAGTGATATTCTATCGAATAACAATAATACATTCAGAACCGGGTAGTGTCTAAGTAGCTGCATGCTGATTGGTTGAAAGTGAGCTCACTTTTGTTTACCTTTTACAAGTGCTAGCCGATTTGCGGATAACAGGCGTAATTCCTATACAAATAAAGTGCTAGTCCGATTGCAGATAAATAGGCGTCATCATATATAATACAAGTTTTAGTGACATGTAAACATTACAATAAATCTTAAATGGCAGATCCCCCGTGTACCCCCCCAGGGGCTAAAGATCCATTTAAAAAATCTGGAACCACACCGAGGTCACCGATAATCCGGAGCCGTAGCAGTCCAGAACTAGTTAATTCCCCAAGACAAACCCGAGCCGAAAGCAGAAAAGTTGCGGATAAACAACAAAAGAAGGGAATTAAGACTAATAAACAAGCGTCAATCCCCACTAACTCCAACTCTACTCTTTCTACCACCACCGCAAATACATTCTCCTCTACTACAAGATCCTCACCAATAACACACGAGTCCAGTTCAGCGCTTCCATCTACCAACGAGGACAAAATTCCTCTTCTCAAAACTAAACGGATTCTGACTTCTGCTGAAATCCCCCAATACGCTTCTCTCCAGAAAACGAACCAGTCCGAGTCAGCCATGAATATTGTTCAAATTGCCACTCTGGCACTGAAAGCAGCCGAGCCTCTCAGAAATAACATAACCAAAGAAGTCCGTGACACAATAATCTCATCTCTACTGGAAATAATTGAGAAAGGAGCCACACTGGGAAAACAACTTCATGCTCTGGAAGTCGAATTACTGGAAACAAAGGTGCAGAATGCAGAAACTCAACTGAAGATGGAAGAAAGACACTGCAGGGAAATGTCAGCCTGCGCCAACGCTCAAAAAGAACCCGTACTCAGTTACGCCTCGGCAGTAGGGAATCGAGGAGACCGCACCAGACATGCCGTAATAGTATCTTCATCAGACCAAGAAGCAACATCAGAATCCATCACCACAACAATAAAGGATATTATCAAGCCAGCCGACCTCAGAGTGGGTGTCAGTGGAATGACAAAGGCCAAAAATAACAAGGTCATAATTACCTGCCCTAAAAAGACAGATGCCGAGAAGATCCTAACAGCAATTCCAGGGCTGACCAATGGTAACTTGGTTGCTCATGAGGGCAAACGTCTTAGACCTAATGTTATCTTGAAGGGGATCGAAAAAGAAACACAAGATTCCGAAATATTAGACATGATCTTGCAACAAAATGATACTATCTACGAAGCCACTGGAAATGATAAGGAAGCTATTAAAATTCTAAGATTCACAAACAACAGGAAAAACGATAGGCTACGAAATGTTATTCTGATCGTCAAAAAAGAAGTATATTCAGCTATGTTAAAACAAGAAAGAATAAATATAGGTTTCCAGCGAGTCCGAGTCGAAGACAGCTGCCCAATCATGCAGTGCTATAAATGCATGGGATACGGTCACTCCGCCGCGAGATGTACTGAATCAAAAGATCGTTGTCTACACTGTGCTGGTGAACACAAATCATCTGACTGCACAAAAAAGGAACAAAAAGAAGAATTCCGTTGCTGGAACTGCTTTAAAATGGCCAAAGGCAAAATTGAGGCACCAAAACACAGATCAAACGATAGAGACTGCCCCTACCGTACCATAATGATGTCACGCACAATGGAGAGAGTTGACTATGGCTAACTCAACTGTAACTACAGCATCCGGGACTCAGGCCAGTATAACTGAATACAAATATGAGAAAATTGAAGACTATAAGCCAATAAAAAATAGCCTTCGAATAATGTATCTTAACGCGAGAAGTATCAGAAATAAAATTGACGAGATTGAAGAAACTTTAAAGAGCATCAAACCCACTGTACACGTACTTGCAATATCCGAAACCTGGTTGGAAGATGGTGAGGAGTGCTTCTTCAACATCGACGGCTACCAAAGTGCATTTGCGTCTCGCACCAATGAAAGAGGAGGAGGGGTGATTCTCTACACGCACCATTCACTAAATGCTACAACTATTGAAAAACATTGTAGTGAAAATTCTTTCTTAGGAATTAATATCCGTAATAGAAATTTTAAACCGTTAAATATTTATGTTATCTACAGAAAGCCTACCTCAAACATTAACGAATTCTTAATGTATCTTGAATCTATTTTAAATAACTGTAGAAATGATACCCTTATCTTTGGTGACTTCAACATTGACATTCTTCAAAAAAATAATACATCTCTTAAGTACATCAACACGCTAGACTCATACAACTGTTTCATATGTAACACATCCTATCCTACACGAGTAACAGATACCTCTACCTCTCTAATAGACCATATCATCTCAAACAGACAAAATATTTCCTCAACTACTGCAAATATAGATGCCTACCTAAGTGATCATAACATTTTGATATTAGATTACCAAAACAGCTTGAAACATCACACTAATAATAGAATACATTCTTTTTCAAACAACACCAAAACCGATAAAAACATGTTAAAAACATATTTAGAATCCCACAACTTTCCACACGAAACCACCAGTAATGCCAATGAAAACTATAATAATTTTAATGAATACATCAAAACAGCAATAAAATCATCCCAACATAAATCTGAGTTACGCATAGGAGACCAACGGAGGGGTAATACTCCATAGTTTGATGCAAAATTAAATGCACTTATCAAACAGCGCAACAATGCGTTTAACCTCTGGAAAAAAAATCAGCAAAGTGATACACTCACAGCACTGAGAAATAAAACAAGAAATCAAGTTACCAACTATAGAAGATATGCTAAAACCAAATACTACACGACTATATTTAAGGAAAACCTGCGTAATCCGCGACAGACATGGAAAATAATAAATGCAATTCTAACAAATAGCTCGACACCCCAGAAAGATGAAATTGAATGTCTTCTCATTAAGAATGAAGAAATAACATGCCCAACACAGATAGCTTCAACTTTTAACAACTTCTTTATATCAGTTGGGGAAAACTTAGCAGCTAAAATTGCATCATATCCAGATGATTCTATCACTATAAACACGGATCAAAAAGCAAACCAGTCCTTATATATGGCCAAAACAAATAAAACAGAAGTTCTCAGTATCATCTCTCAACTAAAGTCTAATTCATCTCCAGGTTTAGATGGAATTACACCAGTGTACCTGAACTTTTGCAAAGATATATTAGCTGACCACCTTGTTTTTCTTATTAATCAATCCCTGGATAGTGGAATCTTCCCAGATCAACTAAAGATAGCAAAAATAATTCCGATTTACAAAGATGATTGCAAAAAAAATCCTTCTAATTATCGTCCTATATCCATCCTCTCTGTCGTCTCTAAAGTTTTTGAAAAGGTTATTAAGCTTAGGCTCACTAAATATCTCTTATCAAACAATTTACTCGCATCCCAACAGTATGGATTCAGAAACCAATCTAACACAAAATGTGCTGCCTTCGATTTTGTATACGCACTCCAAAAGCATATAGACCAGGGTAAGCATGCTGCAGGCTTATTTATAGATTTAAAAAAGGCTTTCGATACGGTTGACCATGGGATACTACTAAAGAAGCTAGAACACCTAGGCATAGTAGGCACTCCCCTGAAGTTACTGTGTAGCTACCTCTCTAACCGACACTGTCAGACCTTTGTCGGAAAAGGGACAAGCAGCATGGGAACCATAAAATGTGGCGTGCCTCAGGGCTCCGTACTTGGACCATTACTATTTTTAATATATATAAATGATATTGCTAAATGGGGACTTAAGGGTACAATACAACTCTATGCAGATGACACAGTGATTCTTTATCACAATAATGATTTAAACGAACTTGAAAAGGAAATGGAAAGGGATATAGCTTGCCTGGCAAACTGGCTGCGATTAAACAAACTTAGCCTAAACATAAAAAAAAACACATTACATACTGTTTGCAAATAAAAAAATGTAAGTCTTAATATAAGTCTTGATAATAACCGCCTTGAAAGGGCTGATGTTACAAAATATCTTGGCCTTTTCATTGATTCACAACTCACATGGAATCACCAATTTAAACATGTTCTATCCAAAATTACTCATATAACTGGTGTTTTATATAGACTTCGCGGGTTACTTCCTCCCTCTCTATTAAAATCGATTTACCATGCTATGATTCACTCACATCTAATATATCTCGCCGGAATCTGGGGATTTGCTACAAAAAAAATGATTTCAGAAGTCCAAGTCGTCCAAAATAGAGCCCTGCGAAATATTTTCAGTTTACCTTGGGACACACATGTCAAAGACATCTACAGAAACACCCAAATACTTCCTTTTAATACCATTCCCACTTTTGAAATAACGAAAACTATATTACAAGTAATTCAACACTGGGCACATTCCAACACTACACTCTATTACAATTGCGACGTACACCAACACAACACAAGAAATCACAACAAACTTCATATACCAAAAATCAAATCAACAAAATATGGACTAAGATCCCTAGAATACATAGCTCACACAAAATATAATCAACTACCCAACGAGATCAAATGTGCAAGTCAATGTAAAAAGACCCAAACTAACATGCTCAAACTTCATCTTATTAATGACTTTCTGAAATAATAATGTTGTGTATGTCCCCATCATATGTCCATTTAATACATACAGCTATATGTTTCATGTAATGCGTATCATTCCCGCAATGAGTTTATTAACTCCTGGGAGTACAATGCTTTATATAATATACTATATTCTGTATTGTATACTTTTGATAAATAAAAAAAAAAAAAAAAAAATAAATGTACCTTGCATTAGGTCCTTACATATGAAATTGGCGTTTTGTGTGGGAGGAACATAAAGTCGATTTTTTTTAAAATATAATATATTTATTTAATCAAAGTATGTACCATTGCTAACTACGCACTTTTGGATTCTCATAGGTAGTTCATTCCTTTATTAAGAAAAACCATTCGGACGGGAATCAATAAAATCTTTGTAGGCGGTTTGGACTGCCCCATCGGAGTTGAATTTTTACCCTTGCAAGAAGTTATCCAAATTTTGAAAAAAATGGTAATCTGTTGGGGCAAGGTCCGGAGAGTACGGTGGATGTCTTAGACATTCTAATTGAAGCTATTCTAATTTGGTAGCCGTCTGTTGTGCAGTGTGTGGTCTAGCGTTCTAACGCGCGTTTGTTGATTTGCTTCACTCAATTCGTGAGGTACCCACCTTTCAAGCTTTTTCACCTTCCCAATTTGCTTCAAGTGGATTAAAACAGTTTTATCACTAACACCGCAGCCTGCAGCTAACTCGGACGTGGTTTGCGATGGATCCGCTTCCACAATAGCCTTCAATTCTTCATTATCAACTTTGATCTCCAGCCGTCCACGGGGCTTGTTCTGCAGGTCAAAATTTCCAGAACGAAAACGTTGGAACCAAAAACGCACTGTGTTTTCTTTTGCGGCACCGTCGCCATACACATCATTAATCTTTCGAGCCGTTTCTGCAGCACGGTGCCACGGTGGAACTCGTACTCGTAAATAACGCGATAGAAAAAAAAAACAGTTAAGGAAAAAATAAATGAATTATAATTTTCGAAACACAAATACATGAGTAAATAGCTGTATAAATTTGAATTTGGAATTCCTAACCAAAGAGAAGATATTTGAGATCAAAATTGCCAGTATGGCAAAACGCCAATTTCATATGTAAGGACCTAATATTAGACGATACTTGTTATAAATACTTAATTTTTTTTAAATCTTGAATTAAACTAACTATCTTTAACAAGGTTACAATTTTTACAACATATAACATCAATATTTCAATCACTCTCCTAATAAAGCAGCTGCTTGTGTTTAAGAGAGGACAACTAAATATTATATATACATTTGTTTGAAATAAAACAAAAAAATATTAGTGATTTTATGAGAAATAATAAAATACTAAAATACTGGTAGACAGCATTATTTTTCCGAGAAGCATTATTAATGGTACATTTGTTCTGCATCTCGGAACAAGGAAGTCTGTGCACGCGCACTTTTCAAAAATCGTTAGGGATATCAAGGGCAATTTTTTCAATACTCTGAAATGCTGTTGTGACATTTAGGAGGTTATATTTATTTAATTAATAATACCAAATTATTTTCACACATGAGACCGTGGGGAAAAAAATCGTTCAGGGCATATGTCGTCTTTGGGGATGCAGTGTGGATGGATTTTTCAGGGAAAGGAAGGTAAGGAAGTTCTGGGAAGGAAAAAGGTATAAGGGGTTAGGAATCTAGGGGTCAACGTGTTCAGGAGTGAATGAATCAATGCCTTCCACTGCGGTGCTAGGCGATGGGTCGGCTAGAGGGGTCGAAAGGTCTCCCTCATCCAGTCTCTCCAGGTCCGATCTGCCAAGCAGTAGGTGCGTAAAAGCATCCGCCACCAAGACCTAGACAAACCTCACCCTCATGAACTCGGGCAACCCTTCCAAGTCATCAAACGTAGCGAATCACGTGGGGTGACCTATGGCAGGGGTATTGATTAACCAATAAATGGTTCCCGGGTTGGCCGCGGCGGTACCCATACTCGCCTCCCAAATTAAGGTTATAGGCCATTATCAGCAAAGCAACTTTCCGTCTATTGATAAGGCAATAACAAGCATTCGAGTTAAAAAGGCTGATGGAATTGACCAGTGAATCCATGAAGTCTCTAGAATATAAATTCACACTGAATCGTAAATGTGAGACTGGGAAATAATCTCAAACTCACTGGGAATAATACTCTAAAAATTGACTGATGATTTTACTTACGCGGATTCAAAATATATTAACAAAATGGCAATTATCCATGTAAAATGTACTTATATGTGTCTGTCCTTCCCGTAATGAGTTTGTTTCTTAACTCATTGGGAATAATGTGTTACCATGTTTTTTTTGTAATACATTATAATTAATTAAATAAAAAAAAATAATAAAAAATTAGCAGATCTAAATGTACATCAAAGACACCAAACCCGAAGTCAATCTTGTCGTCTGCCCCTTAGGTATTTTCCAGTCCAAGTTAGAATGACACGCACAATTTAACAATATTTTGTGATGGACACCGATTAAGTCAACAAGTTAATCTGGAGAGAGTAAAATCCACAACGATTCAAAATTATAATCTTTGGCAGTTGCGACTTTTCATGCCATAATAATTGTTTGCGCCATTCAATTTTTTTGTTGTTTATGTTTATGATTTTAACTGAAATAACTGCTTATTCTATTACCCAATTCCTTACCCAGTTCCTACCATATAGTTCCTATCTATCCATCCCACGCCAAGACGAAACAAAATAGCTTCGTTCTATGCTATCCGATATTAGCGTCTTTCGCAGTTTTGCAATTGCCGTGTCTTAATTATTGTTTTGCTCGCACCACGGTAACTGCCAAAGTTCTGAAGTGAATATACCGTCGCTGCATTACTTTCATATCGCATTAATTTGATTGCGTTGTGAAATTTCCGTCACGGCACCGTCGCCGGTGAATCTTGCTACGCACCGCAGTACAATTGCCGGTCAATGTATGACCTGTTTGAATCGTTCGCCCGCCACTGAAGCAGCTGCAACCGCCAGTGTATTTGAACTGTGTTATAAAGACTTAAGGGAACTATTGAATTGTTATATGGACTACAGAATCAGCGGCAAATGACCATTCGAAAGTGGATTCGATAAGTCTTGGCTCCCTATCCCTCCTTTCCTTTGGGCAGTTTTTCAGTGAAATTGTTGTTTTAGACTCGCACCTCACCCGCCCTGCGAACGAAAGTGAATTGATTTGCTCAACTAAAGGACATTTAAACGACATGACGTGGTCTGAGGTGGTCTATTCGCATTTCAAACGGGAACAATACATTTTAGTATCCCTGAAAGCATATAGAGACCACCAAACAACCACTTTGTGATATAAATATTTTTAATTTATAATCGAGATAAAAAAAACATAATATATTATGATGCTTAACTACATGCGTTAGGGATGTTGAATATCTGAACCATTGTGCCTGGGAGGCCAATGGCTTTGTGCATCTCTGGAGCTCCAAACGTCAGCATCACGTGAGTTGTGAAGATGAATGCTTTACCTGACACTGCTATTAATTCCGAGGGGATGCAGCGCAGAGGTTCAATAAACCAAATTAGATAAGAGTGAAGAATGGGAATGAATAAATAATTCTCTGTGTTTGAAAATCTGAAGATTTCGCGATGCGAATGACTTTTCGAGCCACCGAGCTATCGGTAATAATTTTTTTGGCTTATAATGAGGATTTTTCCAAACTTTGCAAATACACTTTGTGGCGTTTTTTAAATTAAATAAAACCGAATAACTTTGTTAAAACACCACTGTATAATAGGATAAGATATATTTTTTCAGACTTTATGTCCGGTTTAATCTTCCCCACAGGAAAAACTAAACCCTTTCACACACTTTTCTAAAAATGATCTTCTAGTCAATTCACGCTATGCAATTGCACTATGTAAGTATAATAAATACAAAACAATACCAGAACAACATGTCAACCTACCAGAGACCAAATGGGAAAATAATTCACCGACTCCAAATATTTTCATATCAGAGGGTTCGGCTCGGTAGAACTCTTAGCTGGACCGATAAATCCTACTGATCCCTCAATGTAAATATTTAAAAAATCTTTCGTAAACCTACATGTGCTTAAAATGACTGATTTTTGCATTTTTATATATAAATTCTTTGACAAATCTAATAAGCCTAAATTTTGAATGAGAGAGATAGGTATAATGCCAGTAGCTGAAATAACAAATGGTAGGTAATATTTTTATAGTCTGAGAATGCCAAATTCTTTTAATCTCATTTCTTAAATCTACATTTTTTTATTTTCTCAGAAACAGATTTTTGAATATTACAGGAATTTGGAATAGCGACATCAATGACATAAATTATTTTTGAATTTTGTCATGTAAAACTATATCAGATCTGTTATGACTAATCTGTTAGTATATATTCTTAAATACTTTGATATATGATATTCATTAACGTACCTCTACGCCTGTCTCAACACAGGTATACCCTAGTGAGACAGGCATCAAATAATATAATGTATACATACCTCATATATACATACTAAGGTGGTCCAGGCCTATACAGTAAAATTATTTTTTTCAAATATAAATGTAGCCACACATTTTATTTGTTACACCTATCATTCCTATTATGTGTAAAAAATTTCAGCCCCCTATCTTATATACAAGGGGGTGCTCATCGAATTAGAAGTTTCTGACAAAAGTTCTGGATTTTAAGCAAAACACGTAATTTAAGGTTTATTAATATTACAAGTATTTTAGTCAAATAAGTATAAAACGTATTTAAATTTAAACAAAATTTGGTAACAAAGCAATAATTAACATAATATTAGTCGCAATCTTTCAAAACTATGTTTGTTAACTCCATTTTGAATGTTTCAGTAGAAACGATTTTTCTGTTTTGTTCAACGATGTGAAGTAAAAATTGCTTTTCTTCCTCATTCTTAGTGAGTATCGTGTTGTAATCTTCAAATAGTTTAACACATCTCTCCGCTGTATCATTAGCAACACGCAAATTTTTGACTCAGCTTTTGCCTTGAAGGTAATCAACATTGTTATTCCAAGTCTTAGGAGGTAATTACAAGAAAGAGTCCTTGATATCAAGAACTAAGAGCGTTTTCAACGTTCTTTGTGTTGCAAAAGCTTCTACTGTAACCTCTGAGGCAAGCTTAGCAGAATCACCTCATACTGAACGATTACCGCCATCAGAATTTATTTTTTGAACAATGGACTGTTTCTCAGTATCAGACAGCTTTTCAGAAAACAAGGTAAATGGGACTAGTTCATCTGACAAATACCATAAATGACGCTCTAAGACACCCCTAGCTGCTATACTGATTTCGGAATCAATGCTTCGTACAATTTTAAGCCATTCCAAAGTATTAAGTCATTTACTGGTGCATCTGCTGTCAAAGACGCTTCGATTCAAACTTTGGTGTAGATGATAACTAACAAATCGAACAATTTGTTTTTCTTCTCTCTTGATTAATTTAAATCTTATTAACGGTAACGTATTGTGTAAATATGTCACTTGTAGATAGCTCAACGCACTACAAACTCATCTTTGGACTTATCCTCTAATATACTAGCATTACTAGAAGTGCTACTGAAGCTGCACTCAAGTTCTAACTCTTGTCTCGAGGATGAAGCATTACTTTCAGCAGCCATTTCTTTCAATTCTTCAGATCTTTGTTTCCGTTTTAGAGAACTTTCTTTGACCTTTTCTAGTTTCTTGTCGATTGAGGTCATAATCATCTTACGTTCTCATCTTGGATCGATCAGAAACGCTCTGTCTTCCGCAATTTTTATCAAATTCAAAGCGCTTGCATGGGAATATCAAAAAGTTTGTCCAGTTCTTTTTTAAACAAATACTCTCCTTTTTTGTGCTTCAGAATTTTTTCCTCTATTTTTATTCAATAGCAGCCAGTTCTTAAGAAACTTAATCAGTTTTTCAATGCAGTGATTTTGTTGTCTGGTCGGAAAACTAGATTTACTCCATACTTTTATAAGTTCTTGAATATGAACATGCGCGGAATCTTTCTCATTTTTGGAATCATTTAATATGTAGTGATAACGGAGTAAAACTTGCCGAAGAGTAGGATGTTGGTTAAGCCTCATCAATGGCTCAATATCTCGAACCCCAAGTAGAAAAATTTCGTATTTTTTTCGAGTAGATGAACACATTTTACTACACTATATCAAATGTATCAAATACTGTTCAAATTTGTCTATAAAACTTTTCAGTAGTTTATTTTAATATTTATTTAATAGTTTAACACACGAAAATGGCCTGTAGCAAAAAGTAAAAATTAAGAATTTTACACAAAAAATTCAAAAACAACACTCGATTGAGCACCCCTTTCTACTTGAGCTATCTCGCTGAAATTTTACTATGTTATTTCTATGAATACGTGTAACAAATTCACGGGGTGGCCAAATGAAAAATAATAATAAAAAAATTTTGGACCACCTTAATACATACAGATAAAAAAAAAAAAATTATCATAATATATTTTATGAAATTCATATTACGGCAGTCAATCAAATTATGTTTAATTACCAAACTTTGGTGAATTATTTTTGAAACCTGATTGTGCCTAAATGTAAACTCGGACGGCGGTAATACAGAACGTTATATATTATTATCCTATATTATTATCCTATTATTAAACTAATCCTGACTAAGAAAACTTAGTTATCGAAACATGTCGATAATATTGATTATATGGTGGTGTTTTTACAAAGTTATTTATTTTCAATTAATTATAATGAGGATGTTTACTGGATCATGCGTAACCTTCACTGGCTCAAGTGTCCTGAAAGAATCCAGAACAGATTGTGCTGGATGGTGTTTAAATCAATCAATGAGATGACCCCACCTTACATCTCTGAACTTTGTGCCCGGAAAATGCTGGTCCGAGGCAGTCAACCCTTAGATCAGCAACATCATCGGCCATAGGCAGACTAATGGAACCTAAACGCAAGCCAAATCTAAGTTTGGAGATCACGCTTTCGGAGTATCTGGGCCTAAGACTTGGCATAAACTCCCCCTGGAACTTAGATGCATAACAAGCCCAACTGAATTTAGGTCCAAATAAAAAACCTACCTTTTTGGGCTCTCATGCTCTCAAATAAAAAAAATATCTACCTGAGGGTACCATTTTTGTTTTGCCTATGATATACCTTAATCACACTTTTCTTGTTGGATTAACGTTATTCGAATCCTAACACATCAATCTTTCTCTTACCAAGGAACGAATCTCATTTAGGATGATACTATTGTACGGCCCATCATAAAATTTGTCTTTGTTTTAGGCTCATTAAAGAACATATTATATATTATAGTTCCCAATTATGTCCTCTGCGTGAGGACAGTACCTAAATTTCCCTAAATAAACAATAACAGTATAAGCTTTCCCTGACGAAGGAACGTTTGTTCCGAAACCGGTCGGATTTGCGCATCAAATAAGTGGTTTATACAAAGTTAAATTATTTCATTTTTCAATAACAGTAGTGTTAATTCTCTAGTGACCTCCGAAGTAAGTATGGTCCTGTATATATTTTCTGCTTGTCCGTACATTTTTACAGCTGCATCGCGTTCATTGGTCAAATCATTGTACATAAATATAGTTTCGTATCGGTGATCGATGAATCGGTGGATACAATTTTTAGCCATAAGTTGTCATAGCGGTTTGTCTAGTTTGTAGTTAGAAGTGAAATTGTAGAAATGCATTTTATGTTTGTACAGCGCCCCCGAGGTGATTTTTTACAAAAACGGCGCTCTACAAGTCATCCAAATATTATTATTATTAGGCAACGCATGTTGTTAGATAACATTTTTTACAAAATGTAAGACCCAGTATTTCTACATAATAATAATAATAAAAACATTCATTTGACAATAGATACATGTTTCATTACACCGGGATCCATTTATTGGATAACCAAAATCTCTGCCACAAGTCACCCCACGTGATTCGCTACGTTTTAGGACTGCCCTTGGTGCCCTTGTTCACGGGGCGAGGTTTGTCTTGTTTTTGGCGGCGTTCGCATCTGTTCACCAGAAGATGGGCATACGCGTACGGAAAAGTACGCGTACGCGTACAGTAGGGAAGGAAAGGGCCAGACGGTGGCGTGGGCATGGATTGGGAGAAACGTTTTGATATCTCCTGCCGACTCTCTCGACCCATTACTGTACACCGCAGTGGAAGAGATGGATTAATACGTCCGCCACTCTTGGACACTCTGGCCCCCATATAACTATTCATCCCTCATACTTTTTCCTTCCCAGAACTTTTTTCTTCCTTTTCTTAAAAAACATCTCCAAACATCATCCCTAAAGATGAAATAGGCCCTCTAAGATGCACACAGCATCCCCTAAGATGACATAAGCGCTGAAGAAATTTATTTTCCTGATCTTCTTTATTATTATTTTTATATTGGATCATATTTACAATTTGGGAGGCGGGAATGGGTACCACCGCCCCGGGAACCTTTATTGGATAACTAACACCTCTGCCATAGGTCACCCCAAGTGGTTCGCTACGTTTGGTGATTTAGCAGGGGTGCCCGGGTTCACGGGGTGAGGTTTGTCTAGGTCTTGGAGGCGGATGACCAGGATACACTGAACCCCAGATTCCTACCCACCCCTTAAACCCTTTTCCTTCCCAGAACTCTCCTCACCTTCCTTTCCCTAAAATAACATCCACACAGCATCCCCAAAGATGACATAGGCCCTGAGGAAAATTATTTTCCTCAGGGCCTCCTGTGTGGAGCTCATGTAAAAAAATATTTATTTTATTGACAAAAACAAATTATATAAATAAAAAACGCCGTTACAATGCGCAGTAATTCATTTTTTAACTGAAAAACTTCTTATCTAAACTCTTATCCTCTGTTTATTGTGTCAATGCAATTCTTGTTTATTGTGTCAACATTAAAAAAAACAATGTTTTTGTTGCCGTATGTCACAAATGTGTCATTTTTGGTATTTAAAGTTTATATACTAGTCTATTTGTTTCGATAACCATTAAAATTTAAATAACTAAAGTGTTCGGTGTTCATTTAAATTGCTCCAAATTGTTTGGTGGTAGAAATAATGTTAAAGCATTCTCTATTTTTAGAGGTGACAGTTTATCGGTGTCCAGTTGATGGGGGCACATAACTCTTCACTGAATGTCCTTGACTGTCTACCCCCGGCGGTATGAAAAGCCAAAAGGTCAGCCGATGTATCACGGCCCGCTTAGGTTGCAGTTTAGTGATCGATTGGCCGCCGGGCGGGGCGTCCCGACGCTTGCTAATGTGCCGGCGGACAGGAGAGGTGGGTGAAGTATAGGAAGGAAGAGGAATGGAAGATTGAGGGGCGGAGGAGGGTGGGAGACGGATTGGGGGTTGATTGGGAGAGGGATAGGGGTGATTTGGGGTGGTCGGGTGCTAAATTAAAAGGGAGAGCAGGTCTGGACAGGGGTTAAATAAATGATCTGAATATTGATAGAATATGTTTTATAAAATCTCAAGAAGTCGTCAAAAGTAGCGAGGATTGGTTGTAAAATTTGGTTTTGAAACATGGTAGTAATATTTATGGATTCGGTAGAATGAATGAAGTAGACCAGTGTTTCCCAAACATTGTTCTGCCGTGGCCCGGTAATTTTCACACTGCCTCTTCGTGACCCACTTAATACTTTTAAACCCAAGCTGGTTCCATTAGGTAAAATAATAGACATTTATTAATAGTAAAAATGTTTTATTAATACTACATATTTTGGTATGGCCTATTTAGTCACTAAATTTTAGTGCGAAGTATGGAGCTGCTGCTTAATTGTTACTAAAGAATTCAAGTTCGCGGAAAATGACGAAAGTTTTTTCCTAAGATCTGGTTCCACTTCAAGTCGGTTTCTATATTTATTTTCAAGGTAAACTAGTGTTGAAAACTCAGCTTCACATGTAAGTTGTGACAAAATGCATTATTTTTTTTTTTTATTAATAAAATTCCTTTATTATTTATTAACAGTTTTTTACATTTTTAAATTAAGTCCTGTTAAACTGATTGATATCAGTTTGTCAACGGGTTCTTTTGACAATTACTTTTTTTAAATTGAGACAGGTAGATACATAAAATAAACAGGTACATGAAAAAAATAAATTGTTAATAAAATTTATAAGAAATACAGAAACAGAGAAAACAAAAGAAAATAAAAAGAAAAGACAAGAGAAAATAATAATGGAAAAAACATTAAAACGAAAAAGCGGAAATAACAGAAATTAGTACAAAAAAGTTCTTTCACTTAACCATTTTTTTAGCGTACATTTCCTTCTGAAACTCAATTCACAGTTTTTTATTGCGTTGGGTAACATGTTGTAAATTATTGGAACAAGGTATTCTAGAGTTCTTTGACCGTATTTATTTAGGTATCTGGGAATTATAAGTCCATCATTTGCAGTTAGTCTTGTATTATGAACATGATCCACTAGTTTATTATATTCAGATTGAGATGTATGCTGACTCGCAATTTTAAGCCACAATATAGCACGAACAGATAATAAATTTACAGAGTTGTATAGTAATGGTTTTGGTATGTAATGTCTTTGTTGGTATTCAGTTTTTTTTTAATAATAATTTTACCAAAGAATATTGTACGTTTTGCACTGAAAGAATATTTGTTTTTGTTGAATGTCCCCATGTGGTTAATCCATATCTTATTAGGGATTCCGCCAATGACAGATAAACTAATCTAAGAGTATTTAGTGGAACAAAAAACTTCAGTCTATAAAGTTTGCTTACTATAGCTCTAAGCCGTGTGCAAACTTTTTGTATGTGTATATCCCATTTAAAATTACAATCAATTGTTAAGCCTAGATATACGTATTTAGAGACTAGTTCAATATTTTTACATGAGCATGGTTGTATCACAGAATTATGGATGCAATTAAAATCATGAGAAACAATTTTAGGAGTTATGGTGATGTTGGCATGAGGGGATCTGATGTGCATAAGCTTTGTTTTTTTAGCATTGATTATTAAACCTACATCATGTGACCATTTTTGAAGAGTGAAAAAGTCTATTTGCAGTAAAGTACTTGCAATTAATAAATCCTCATGTGAAATAACTAATGCAGTATCGTCAGCATAAACATAATGTTTTACGTGAGAGAAAATCAATTTCATTGCAGTAACATATATAATATACAAGGTAGGGCCTAGTATGGACCCTTGTGGTACGCCTGCGTAAACGTTCTTTTTTTTGCTATAATGATCTAAAATTTTTACACAAATCTTTCTATTTTCAAAGTAATTAACAAATAATTTAAGTAGGTTTCCTGTAATTCCAATTTGTTCAAGAGTTTCTAGTAATTTACTATGATCAATTGTATCAAAGGCATTTGAATTATCAATAAATAATACGAGTACATGCTTCCTTTTATTAAGATCATTATTAATTGTATTTGAAAATTCTTGAAGTAGTAGATCTGTGCTCTTTTTTTTCTGGAAACCATATTGATGGGTATCAATAATAGAAAATTTTTCAAGGTACTTTATTAGTTTTATAGATATATATTTTTCTAGGATCTTTTCAATTGCAGGTAAAATACTGATCGGTCTATAGTTTTCAATTTCACTGTGTTTACCACCTTTGTAAATGGGTCGGATGATGCTACATTTTAGATCTTCTGGTATAATTGCCTCCTTTAAAATCATATTAATTAGTAGAGTTAAGATAGGTCCTAAAATGTCGAAATGTTTTTTAATATCAGACATTCTAATTTTATCTATCCCCGGCGACTGACTATTTTTTAAACTTCTGACAACTTTTTCGATATCACAGAGTTTTGCTTGTGTTAAGAGCATGCTGTGTAGAAGTCTATGTTTTTGAATATTCAAAGCTTTTTTATCACATCTATGTAATAATTGCCTAACATTTTCAGAATAGAAGTTAGCGAAATTGTTAGATGTTTGTTCAGTCGTTTGTTCTTTTAAGAAGTAGTTTGATATTACTTGATCACAATTACTTTTGCTCTTTCTTCCTAACAATCTGTTTATTTCATCCCACGTTTTTTTTGAGTCTGCAAAATAATTTTTAAATTTTGGGTTGAAAAATTTTAATTTGCACAAGCTGATTAATTTTGTAACTTTATTCCGATTGCATTTATATTCTCTTTCATAAAATTTATTTGAAGGATTATTTTTCCATCTTTTGTAAAATGCATCTTTTAATTTTATTTTTGATAATAAATCATCATTTATCCATTCATTTATGGCATTTGGTCTGGTTTGAGGTTTATAAGACTTTACTACAGTACTTTTTTCATAGATTTCATTAAATTTAGCTTTAATTTTATTATACAGAGCAACGCAATTCGGTTCTTTCAAAAGGATATTCCAATCATATATTTTTATTTCTTTATCAACACGTTTTTGCGAGAGAGTTTTGATTTTTTCATTTTGTATAATATTTTTGACATCATGGTAATGAACATTTAGTCCCGTTATAAAATGATCAGCAATTGACGAATCAATAACACATGCGGACAAGTTATATTTATTAGATCTAACATATATGTGGTCAATACAAGATTTGGTCATTTGACCTGCAACTATTGCTTCTCTTGTCGTAACATTAATACATTTAGTTAAGTAATTACTTGTTAGTATATTTTCATAAGCCATTATATTTGTATCACTTTAATTCAGTAAGTTGAGATTAATGTCCCCAAAAAATATTACATTATCATTAGAATTTACATGATTACGAAAAAAAGAAGAAATTTCATTTAAGAATTCCTTTTTATTGAGGTTAGGTGGTCTGTATACTGCTAAAATGTAAAAATTACATTTATTAGGTAGTGTCAGTATTCCAAAAACATTTTCAAAGTGAATGGTTTCAACTATTTCTTGTTCAAAATGTAAATGTTCCCTTATATACAGCAAAATACCGCCACCTTGTTTATTGCTTCTGCAATAATAATATGATTTGTAGCCTGGAATATCGTATAATTTAATAAGCTCCTCGTGAATTGCAGTTTCGCAAAGCATTATTACATCAATATCTTTCAAACAGTTTTTCAAATAGGCATGAAGAATATCCCAATACTTGTTTAGTGATCTAATATTAATTTCTACACAGATTAGGTTAGTATTGCATTTATTTGTATTTTGGCCGGAGATCCAACATTCTAAATTGTTTGCTCGGGTAAATTCTACATCATTGTCATTATCAATATAGTTGAAAGCCATATCGATTTAATATAAAATATTACACCCGTAACGATCAGTATAATGCTTAGAAGTTGAAATATAGCATTTATTAGTAGCAAGGCAATGTACATAATAGCATAGGTAGAGTAGGTGTACAAAACATACTTGAATATTGACAACATGTAAACAATACATATAAAAAAAGATTTTAATACATATAAACATAGGTTGGATCTTATAAATAAAAACCATCAAACTGTTTTTAATAACAGTATTATTATCGTACATTTCGGTATTGTGGTTGTTGTGTTTAGTATTGCTTGATAATATGTCTATAGAATATCGTTGTAAAGCTATGTACAAAATAGTATTGAGTAATACAAAATAAAATTGAATTATGTGGATATGTATGTAGAAAATATAAAAAGAAATCTTTGTTTTATGACACTTTGGGAATAAACTAATCAAATAGCTATTTTTAATATTCATATTATGGTCGTATCTTTCAATATTACAGTGTTTGACTATTTTATTGTTTAATAACAATACGAGAGAAAACTGCTGTAGAGTTATGTTAAAAATAGTATTATAGAATACACAGTGAAATTGAGAAATAAGGGTATTTAAAACGCAATTTGAAATTTTAATTTTATAACACCCAGAGGAAAAAACTACTAAAACAGAACTATTTTTAATAATCAATTTTTTGGTGTGCAATTTCAAGCATTCTTTTATAAAACTTACAATTAATCTTGTCATTTGCTCGGTGATTTGATAGAAATGTCAGTTTATTTTTTAGATTATGTTGTTCGCAGTTCAAACAATTGGGCATTTTGCTTGTATTGGTGCAATCCGTATGAGTGTGAGGGCCTCCACAATAGCTGCAGCTAGCCGCGTCCTTTTCTTTCCCGTAGCACCGACTTGATGTGTGTCCAAAACGTAAACAATGGAAACATTGGACCAGCGGGTTGGCATCTTCTGCGTAAATTCTTTGATATCCGATATTTATTTTTTCTTTTTGTAGTATAGCTCTTCGGATGTCCTTATCCACCTCTACAATGAAGTTCATCGTGTCGTTGTATTTATTTTGAACAATTTTTTTCACATTTATTAGTGGTTTGGTTTCTTTATTCTGTGAGCAAAATTTGAGGAATTCGTTTTGTTCAAATAAATCTTCAGTGTTATAGTCATTGAAGATGCTTTTAAAAATAAGTGTTGGTTTTTTCTTCACAAGTTCTTTGGCTTCGACATCCTGTAGTTCTTTGGAGATTTCTTTTTGCAGTATCAGTGCGTCCTCTTTTTTGAAGCATTTTATGATCAATCTATTTTGGGAAATTTTTTTAATGTTGTCAATATTAATCTTTAATTTTCCGTTTCTTATTTTTTCTTGGATTCTTTTTTGGAGTTTTTCGTTCGATTCTTTATTATTTTGATTCGGGGTAATCATTACGGAAAATTCATTTTTTCTATTTATATGTGGCTTACCGTCTACTGATAGGGCATACGAATTAATTTTGAAAATTAAAAAAGTTATTGTCTGATGAGCTAATTTTGTGTATTCTTGACGACAAGATAATCAAAAATCTATCAATGGTCTTAGTCTTGTGTCAAATATATCCTTGAGTGATGTTTTCCCCCCCATACACACAAGCCTTGCTTAATTATGGGGGTACATCAAATATTCTACTATGTAATTAATTACTGTATAAAATTTATTTGTAATTTATGTACCTTATATTACTAATAAAAAAAAAATTAAAAAAAAAAAAAAATGTGTCAGTTGACAGTTCAATTAACGAGTCGACATCTGAATCTGGCATACGTGGCAAATTAGTTTCGGAATCTAACTTGAATGTAAATGGGTTTCTTATCAAAGCTTTGTTGCGGTCGATTGGAGGAAAATATTCTTGAAGATTCCTCTCTAGTCCTAATTAATGTTCTTTAATTTGAGTTAAGATGTCTTGTGGCAATGCAATCATGTTGTACTCTTTTTGTAATTTACTTAAATTACTAAATGCTTTGAAGTTCCCTGTTTCCGCGCGTTGTGCCCACACAATAAGATTTTTTTCTTGCAGCTTCCACCTTGTCTTAAAACAAGGCGGGATTGTTGCGACCCGGTATTTTATTTTGATGGCCCGGTACCGGGTCGCGACCCGGCAAATGGGAAACCCTGAAGTAGACTATTTGCAGTAGAATTGAATTCAGGTCCCTAAGCCATACACGTTGTAATGTGTCCAGCCGAACGGATACCCCGCGCGCCCCTTCTTCAAGATCGACGAAAGGAACGAAAGCACGCAATAATAAAATGCTCATCGACCTACCTACGAAACGAACGGATACCCCGCGCGACCCTTCCTCAAGATTGACGAAAGGAGCGAAATCACGCCATAACAAAATGCACATTGACCACGGAACGAACAAGATACCCCGCACGCCCCTTCCTCAAGATCGACGAAGGGAGAAAACAAACAAACCCCGCTCTCTTCATCTTACCTCAGCAAGCTTCAGGGAGCAAAAATCATGCAACAACAAAGTGTACACCTACCTACGAAACGAACGGATACCCTGCGCGCTCCCC
The DNA here is from genome assembly GCA_917880885.1 of Limnephilus marmoratus. Lineage (NCBI taxonomy): Eukaryota > Metazoa > Arthropoda > Insecta > Trichoptera > Limnephilidae > Limnephilus > Limnephilus marmoratus. The sequence continues at coordinate 16,270,633 of OU862910.1, read as the reverse complement.
CTCCACCTCCCCGCACACTCGAGGAGTTAGTTTTAAATTAGGAAACGCAACACAGAAGAAGCCAGTTACGATCAGCACGCGGTCCAAGGAGTGACGAGCAGCGCGCGACCAGCACGGTTGCTGGTAGCGCGCCAGCAAGGAAGTCGACCGGCAGGTAGCGACGATCGCAATTAAGACGTTTTCCATTCCCACACGGGAGACCAAGTTTAAAAACAGTTGTATCCCGTATTCCGCGACAAGTGCTAAATTGAATCAGTTGCATTCACCATGCCATAACGAGTGCTGAGTTGACCCCTTGCATTAATCAAACGGTGGCCATTAGTGCGGACCACGACCCCTCCCGGTCCCACCGACCCATCACGACGAGGATCCAGATCGACGCTCCCCCGCCACACCCGACGGCGCACGTCACCTGGATCGAGGACCAACCCCCCTGGACCTGCTGCGCCTGGGCGGCCAGTACCTGGGCACCACGCGTTCCCGCCCACACTTCAACCACGTTCGTTTCCTGGGCCGAAGGCCTCAGGTGGCGAATCCCATCGATGGATCAACGCAGGAAACCAACCTCAAGAACTCCCAAGTAACGTACCTCGTAAACCCACCGTATCGCTTTAGAAATCAATTTTATTAAGAGCCAATCTAGGTAGGAATTCCGCATTACTAATCTCTATGTCTTGTTTTTCTTACAATATATATTCTCTGCCATTATACGCTGTTTCTTTTACGAATACCTGATTAAAAGCAATGATACTGGGTTGAGTACTCGCCCCTGAGAGCTGAACTAGTCGGAGAAGCCAGAACTACAAGAGGTAAAAGTAAAGTAGTCCCGAATACGAGAGGTAAAAGATTATAAAGTATTACAACGTGTGTAATAATAATGTATATCAAACGGTTCCATGACAGTTGATCCGGCGACATTTGGTCCGGCGACAGTTGGTCCGGCGACATTTGATCCGGCCGAAATTTGATCCGGCCGACACTTGATCCGGCGAACAGTTGATCCAGCGGACATTTGATCCGGCGACAATTGATCCGGCCTGATCCTTTAGAAGATTTTTTCTTCAAGTAAGTATGTAAAGAGGATACCGTTTACATACCTATACAAAAAGACTGAAAATTGGTGAAAGACTGCCACTTAGAGCCAAAAAAATTGCTATAAATTGCTGTCTTGCGTTAAAATCGTCAAAAAACTTCAAAATGGTTAGAAAACGCCTGAGCATAAATCGTCAAAAAGCTCAAAATGGTGAAAACTGCCAAAATTGCACCAAAACGTCAAATGTTTTTATGGAAAAAGAGAATGGAATTAAAAAAAAATGTTTAGGTACATTCATATCACCGATGATGTTTAATTTAGACCTTGGCTCACATACATATATCCCAGAGAATTTGAAAAATTGACTAAAAATATCTTCCTTAGGTATCGTGGAAAGCTTTTTGATAAATGAAACTTAAAAAAATTGCTTTAAACGATTTTTTTTATTTTTTTTTAATTGATAAATACGCCTTTTTTTACGTGAGCTCCACACAGGAGGCCCCGAGGAAAATAATTTCCCTCAGGGCCTATTTCATCTTTGGGGATGCTGTATGGAGGGTTTTTTCAAGGAAAGAAAGGAGAGGAGAGTTCTGGGAAGGAAAAGGGTTTAAGGGGTGGGTAAGAATCTGGGGTTCAGTGTATCCTGGTTATCCGCCTCCAGGACCTAGATAAACCTCACCCCATGAACCCGGGCAACCTCTGCTAAATCACTAAACGTAACGAACCACTTGGGGTGACCTATGGCAGAGGTGTTGGTTATCCAATAAAGGTTAAGTATTATAATAAATTAATTTTTAAATCATTCAATGTATACAACTCTTACGATGAAATCGAGAACCATTTTCGAATCACGAAACTGCTCGACAGGAGGCTTGTCGCTGATCAGATGCTCCTGTACAAAATTATTAACTCGAAAGTTGACTGCCCGGAGTTGCTAAATAAAATAAATTTCCACGCGCCGACTCGATATAGCAGACAAAATTCCCTTTTCTACATTGATAGATGCAACACGAATTCCTACCAAAATGAATTTATGCAAAGGACATGTAACTACTATAACATTAAATTTGCACGTTTAGAAACACTTGCTGACATATTCACTGCTAGTTACTTTCGCTACAGAATTTCTTTGTATAACATTCTACGTGCGAATAATACATAACACATATTCATGATGATTAAATTAATGGTACCTAATATTTCTGAATTACCTGCGTGGCAACTTTCCCTTATCCCTGTCCTCCGCTTACCCGTCCCAATCCAAATACCTGTTTCGCACCCTATTTTCTCTACAGTTATAATCGCATTTATTTTATTGCTGTGTATTTATATTTAGGTTTATCACTTGTTGAATCTACACCTGTATTATATATATGTATTTTTTTAATTGCTGCTTTGTCCTGTTTTTTTTTTCTTTTCTTAAATATTCTTGTTTTCATTCAGTTACTTTTATGTTTCTAAATACCTATCTGTGAACATTAATAATTGGTCTTTTTTTTGTTATCCTCTTATGTATGTTATATTATTAAGACTGTTTATGTTCCTTTAATAAATAAATAAATAGTTCGTGCATTTTGAAAAGTGCCTTACAATGGAATATTTAGCATGGAAGCTTACCGACTGTCGCCAACTGCGACCAAACCGCATGGACTATCAAAGCGGTGGACTTGAAAGTTTTGCGTTTGGTGCGTAGATAGAAATGAAGGCGGGGTGCCTTTCTGCGGCCCCTTCGAGTAAACACAATTTTCAATAGATGGGTGACAGATGTTGGCGTTTCTTTTGTGCGCGCGGTTTCTTATTAATAATGGATCATGGCATATCTCCTGGTTTCCATCATCTATGATTTCATATCATGTTTTTTTTACATTAGCTCCAACAGGAGGCCTTGAGGAAAATACTTTCCCGCAGAGCCTATTTCATCTTTGGGGATGCTGTGTGGAGGGACTTTTTTGGAAAAGATGGAGAGAAAGTTCTGGGAAGGTAGACGGTATGAAGGGTGGGTAGGAATCTGGTGGTCGGTATGACCGGAAGTGACGGACGTCGGAATTTATCCCTCCCACACCGATGCAAGGCGGTGCTCCAAGAGAGTCCTGCCGAAAAGGTCAAAAGGTCTCTCAACCAGTTTCTCCCTATCCCACCTGCCACACAGTTGGTGGGCAGACGCATCCGCCGGCAAGATCCGGCCAACCCCGTGAACACGAGCACCTCTGCTAAGATACCAAACGTAGTGAACTTGGGGTGACCTTTGACATAGGTGTTGGTAATCCAATAGATCGTTCAATAATATATTTTAATACTAGCTGGTTCCCGGCATGCGTTGCTATGCCATTTAATAAAGAAATTGTTTCTTCCTGCGTGTCTTTTCCCATTCGTCCCATTCACGACCCCCGTAGTCCAGTGGGTAAGACTCTTGACTTACAATGCGGAGGTCGCGGGTTCGAACCCGGCATGCGCAAATAAATTATATTTGATTAATTTGTGTTATTTCACAAATAATTCATTTAAAATAATATATAGTATATTTGCGGCATGTTCCAGAGTGGAAGATACTATTAGTATCGCCCTGGTGTAAGACCACCATTCAGAATTGAAACGTTGCTTGAAAATGGCTTTAGCCGTGTTTGGTTACCAGATCTGAATAGCCAGGTATTTCCCAACCTTCCTCTTCCCCACTTCCTTCCCCTCCCCTCTACCTTCAACCTCACAACATACCCCAATTGGGGATGCCATAGTCTCACTGGCTCCAGACGGGAGCAGTTGAGATTCTTGTGCGGTATTCACTGTAAAAAAAAAAAATCCCCTTCCGCCTCCCCTTCCTCTCCCGCGTCCCCTTTCCCTCTCGCGTTCTCACTCTTCCTCCACCACCGTCCTTCTCCCCACTCCACTACCCCCCTTCCACCGTCCTGCGAAACCCCTTTCCCGAGTTCCCCCCCCCTCCTGGGTTCGCCTCGCTACCACTCGCGAACCCCCTACCCGAGTTCCCCTCCCCGCCCCCCCACCCGCATTACATACATTGTATGTTGTAAACCTAAAATATTATATTTACATAAATTTAATAAACACGTGGAATAGACTGACGTGAAATTGAAACACAACGCCATTACCTAGGTAAACAACGCTTTTAACTGGGTAACCAATGCATGTCCAAAATGCAAATTAATTCACGCTGCCATCTGTCTGAAACTTATTGAACTTACAAATAATTTCAAATCATTGTCCTATAACGAACATTTAATGAACATTTAATTAGCAATAATAAATATAACCGAGATAAAAACTATCCTATCTTTTAAGTTGGACTAAATTACACATAGTAAGACAAATTTCATCAAAATCGGTTAAGTAGTTTCGGAGGTTATCGCGACCAAACATCGTGACGCGAGATTTATAAAAGGCGACATTAACAACAGTGAACAATTTTATTTTTTGAAAAATTAGCTCCCTATAAAATAAATTTCGCCTAACAATACGTATATTGAAATAGTATTACGCCTTGGGGGCGATTCAGACTGCAATGCATTATTTATTATAGGAGTATCGACTAAAATGCGCTCCGCAATCTTGCTCAGAGAAAAGTGGGTTAAATTAATAAGTATGGTTCCATGGCACTACGGCTAGACTCTCGTATAGCAGATTTATTTTCAATATTTGACCCGTAGTCGAGCCGACCAGGACTGGAGGTGTTATACTAATTTAATCAGACTGATAATTAGTTTTGAATACATTGCGTCGGTCATCTAGAAAATTCTAATTTGTTTCATTCATCAGTATACATATACATATAATGGGTATAATAAGTACTAGAAGAATTTTAATTATCGTATGGGATTTATATGTGAAGGTTTTAACTAATAATTAGTTTCACCTATAAATTTACCTTAATTATTTATTTTTAGTTTAATTTTGGCTTACTTTTTTTTATACTGCATAATTTTTATATTATTTATTTATTTTATTTATTTATACATGCATATATATTACAAAACATTACACAATGAAACTTTGCCTGTCCAACTGGGAAGGATACCCGTTTCAGGACAGCCAAATTGAATATTTAGTTCATAATATTACAAAGGAATGGAAATAAATTATATAAGCAACTATTATTATTATTATTAAATAAATAAAAGAAGTATATAAATGAAATAAAAATATAAGCAACAAGAATTTATTATAAAAATACAACCAACGAAAATTTAAAAGTAAGTGGTCATAGGTTTGCAAAATTGCAACATTAACCATATTGTCTTTAACACCTAAGTACATTGACGTTAAGTATGTTTCGCTTAGTGTCAAACCGATGTATCGATGGTACCTACCTCCTTTACCTCGCTCTGCCAGTTGCAGGAGTACGGAACCATCCAATTTTGAATTAAATATTTTAGGTAAAAAAAAATAACATTTTTTTTAATGAAACTGCAAAGGCCTTACATTTAATTACATTAATAGTTTTCCATTTGTAATGTATCATGCATAATTTTTCGTTTTATAAAATGGAGGCCTCAGCACAGGTGAGCTACCCAGTGAGGCCAACATTCCTGAATTGTATTTAAAAATGTTACATCAAGTAAAATAAAAATAATAAATTATTAGATAAAAAAATAAATATGCAATGATTCTAAATGATTTCACTTATTTTTTCTTAGTTTAAAAATGAACTACCTATGTAATCCACGCGACCAGTGACTTTAATTTATAGAACGCGACTACTGTAGGGTTAAAGTTGCTTTGAAAATGATAGTGCAGCTGAAACTGTTTTTTTTATTTTTTATTTTATTTTATTTATTTTTATTTTTATTTTTTATTTTTTTTTATTTATTTATTTTTTTTAAATTTATTTTTTATTTTTTTTTATTTATTTATTTTTATTTTTTTATTTTTTTTTATATATTTTTTTATTATTTTTTTTTACATGAGCTCCACACAGGAGGCCCTGAGGAAAATAATTTCCCTCAGGGCCTATGTCATCTTTGGGGATGCTGTGTGGAGGGTTTTTTTAAGAAAAGGAAGGAGAGGAGAGTTCTGGGGAGGAAAAGGGTTTAAGGGGTGGTTAGGAATCTGGGGTTCAGTATGTCCTGGTCATGCACCTGCAAGATCTAGACAAACCTCACCCCATGAACCCGGTGCGCATAACATGTTGAATTTTTATTACTCCAGAGTTTTTAACTGTAAAAGTTCCCATTTTTTATTATAAAAGTTTAGTGTTTGTTTGAAATTGTATCTTTCAAGACCGATTTTATTCTGTGTAAGTTTTATTTAAATGTATTAACATATAATATATCAGTCCGTAGTTAACAAAATCGACATTTTAATAACTACGAGTAAGAACTCGAAAACGAAAATCAAGTTTTATCATTTACTAGCTGACCTGACAAACGTTGTTCTACCATACAAATTATTTCTAGTGAACATTTTGGTTGTTAAATAAAAAAAATACGAATGTATTGTAAGTGTCTGGGGATGGGATCTATGGCAGAAATAGGAATGGAGCGCTTTCTAGACGATAACCGCCGATAAAAACCAAAAAACACCAACTATAGTAGGAAAATGAAATAATGAAAATCAATATGAATTTCGAAGAGCAATTGAGTGTACGATATTTTTAGTCAGTCCGTGTTTAGCCAACACAAATAAGCTCGATGGTTTGCCCACACGAGAATATGATGCCGAATGAAAATCAAAACGACGCGACGCTTCTCGCGAATGTTTTGCGCATGTGTGGATGAAAGTTCGATGAGGCGGATGTAGCGCCATCTATCAGACGATTAGATTTGTTCATACAAAAATACAAAAATCGCGATTAAAACACTGGAGGGTTAAAATTTGCGGAAATAAAAAAAAAGAATACAAAAAAATTGTCAATAAAATAGATTTTTTTTTCTGTATGACACCCTAATCACCTAGAGGTATGAAATACACTTTTAAAAACTTTTCTCATATCTACCAAATATACATAAAAAATTTCAAAAAATCGGTCAAGCCGTTTTGGAGGAGTGCGACCACAAACACCGTGACGCGAGATTTGTATATATAAGATAACTAGCAGACCCGGCAACACGTTGCTGTGGTTAACGAAACACAACGCCATTACCCAACCTTTATAAAATCCACACCGCCCGCTTGCCAGCTACCCGCTACCCGCTGCCTGAATTGAATATTTGAATTTATCGGCTTTTCTCTACTATAATAAGCATGTATTATACATATAAACCTTCTTCTTGAATCACTCTACCTATTGGTGAAAACCGCATGAAAATCCGTTGTGTAGCTTAAAATACCAATGCGCACATACATTTTGAGCGACTTCATTTTATACTATGTAATGATAAGGTACTGCGTGCTTGCAAAACAAGGTTAGTTTAAGTAACAGTTCAACGGAATCTTTTCCTCTCCTATTTATTTTCTTCAAATTAAACTTATTACACCATTTCCAAAACACATTCCTCTCACCTTCAACTAATCTCGAACCTTTCTCCAAAGCTTCTGCTTTCATTTCCAACTGTAGTTTTCCTGCAAATAACCCGTCTGTCAAGACAACCCCTTTGCTTTTATTTAGAAAGATAAAACGTAATCGCGTAGGAAGGAAAATATAATTTAGGTATATTGGCATGTTTCATGTCTAACAAAGTCTTATGAATAATACAGAATTTTTCCAAAATGGAATCAATAGAAAAATCATAGAAAAATTACCAGAAATAAAAAAAAAATTCTATCATTTGTTTTTTTTAAACAACGAAAAAAATTACACCCTGTTAGAATTCTTACGATTGATAGCTAAAGATTTAAAACTTCAAGCAGACCCGGCCACACGATGCTATGGATAACGAAATCTTTATAACCAACGCCATCTGTTAAATCAAATCCACGCCGCCCGTTTGTCAGCCCGCTGCCCGCTGCCGCTTGGCCAGATATATTATGTATTTCAACAAATTTAAACGAAATCTTTACAATGTATATACCTAAAAACCTTCCTCATGAATAACTCTATCTATTGGTGAAAACCGCCCGAAAATCCGTTGCGTAGTTTAAAAGATCTAAGCGCACATACAGCGTGAGCAACTTCGTTTTATACTTTGTAATAAAAGATAAAGATTCCAAAATTTCTTAAGATTTGTAAAAAGGTACTCCAATTCCTACCTACTTAATTATGAAGTATATTTTTTTTAATTATTCCTCATGAGGATTTCAATTTGGGAGGCGGGAATGGGTACTGCCGCCCCGGGAACCTTTATTGGATAAAGAACACCTCTGCCGTAGGTTACCCCAAGTGGTTCGCTGCGTATGGTGATTTAGCGGGGGTGCCCGGGTTCACGGGGTGAGATTTGTCTAGATCTTGGTGGCGGATGACCAGGACATACTGAACCCCAAATTCCTACCCACCCCTTAAACCCTCTTCGTTCCCAGAACTCTCCTCTCCTTCCTATCCTAAAAAACCCTCCACACAGCATCCCCAAAGATGACATAGGCTCTGAGAGAAATTATTTTCCTCAGAGCCTCCTGTGTGGAGCTCTTGTAAAAAATAAATTAAAAAATGAGGAATTCGACAATTTGTCCTGAAAAACGTTGCCATTTCGATAATGACAATTATATTCTTATTCCAAACTCTTTAGGCAGTTAGGTACCACAATATTGAAGTTAATAAGAAACTTCCAAAAAACACATTGATTTGTTCTTATTTTAAAAAATATCTTTTCTGAACGACGTAAACGGCAACCATATTGAAACGGAAACGGAACGCACATCCAATTTTACAGACAGAAGAAATACAAAACGGTTTAATGAGAACCTAGTAAAGACAATTGGGCAGATATATGAAAAAAAACAAAGAAACGCTCGTACAATTTGTCAAATAAGAGTAGAAAACATAGGAGGGCGCCACTGTAGTTCAAATGGCAATTCTAAAAATATAACCATGGTGGTTGTTAAGAATAGTTAGTGACATCTATGAGATAAATATTGTAATTAATTCCATTTGGCTAATTATTCTTAGTTTATTAGAAAAGTGTGCATATTAGAGACCTCTGTGAGAATTTTATAGAAGCTAGTGTTATCGGCCAACAAAATTAGGGCACGTGACCTCAGTAGATATTGGCTACCTATATGGTGCATTATTATCGTATTTTAAAACAGTCTGAAAGACGGTATTTTTATAGTTTTTAGTAGTATAAAAAGGGCTATACTCAAGAAATTTGTTCTCTTACATTAACCCCTACCTAGAGTATAGACCACGTATTGACCAGGCGAGGTCCGGGCCGAATTTAGTTCTATAAGTGTTGATCTCATTATTGCTCCAAAAGTGTTTGTAAATTTTTTTTTATTTTTTTATTTTTTTTTTTTATTTTTTTATTTTTTTTTTATATCAAACGTTTATTGATTATAGCATATAAAATATAATGTACATTTAGATGATGTGTTAATTTGCTTACATGTTCATATTCAAATATGTTAATACCACTCTTCCATGGAAGCGTTAGCTTGTGTCTGGAAGAGTAGTGTACATTTTTTAATGCTATATTTGAGTAGTTGAAAATCAAAAGGTACTTAACCACCATTTTGACTTTTTTTGAGATTTGAATGCCAACGCGTTTTCGTGGATCATAGCTATGTTTGAAATATTATTTCAGTGCCAAAACATGGTTAAATCCTTAGTTATAGCTTGTTAAAAATCGTCTTCAATTTCAAAACGCACTTAAATCCAAAATTATTTGTTTTCAAAACGTACTCAACTCCAACAACCAATAAGGGCCATGGAATTGGCAGCCATATTGATTTTTTCAACCAATCAATGGGCTACTTTCTGTGCAATGGACACCATCACAAGAAACACAAGTTTTGTGGGTAGTTTTGGTGTTGATGCGATCGTTATTTTTGTGAGATATTAACGGTAATTTTGCAAATTAAACGATATATATAAATGATGTAATTCTTCACTACACCCCTGGTAGAGAAGAATTATCAAACACAGTTTATGAGTTTCAAAATGTGACTAAATCCAAAGACATCACTTTCAAAATGTATCTAAATCCATGGTTCAATATCAAAATGTATCTAAGTCCATTTTTAAATATTAAATAACCAATTAATTACCTATCAGATTTATATTTCAAATGCGCATTTAAAATATTTTATTTTACCGTTATTTTTACAAAAAGTTTAATTTTACTTTATTGTACTTAAATGCTATGAAACAGTTTTCTTGCTTTTGCCAAAAATTTGGTTCGTGCAGATAAGTACGTTTTGATATTGGACTACTCATTTAAGTTCTTAAATTACAATGTGAATGTAAAAAACAATAAGTTGTAAGTTCGGTGATATGTAATTATAAGTATTTATCTACTATCAAAACAATTTTACTATTTGGATAATGTGTCCAGAATTATTGTAATTAGTTGCTAAAAACAATACAAAATTTAACTTATTTGAAGAATGGAGTATCACTTGGAAACTGAGTTATAAGTAGATTAGATTAGTCGGAAACTGTTTTTTTTTGAGATTATCTTTAAAATATTTTTTTACAGTGTTTATTAATTGGATTTTATCATTAATTTTTCTAATTTCATCCGGTAATCGGTTGAAAATAAGTCTTCCTTGATAAGTATAATAATTTTGTGCAAAGGAAGTGTTTAATTTTGGGCATGAAAAAATATATTTATGTCTAGTACGGTTTTCAGTTATAAATTGATATTTTTCTTTTTCTTTTATAATTTGAATCAATGCATTTCTATTGTATAGATCTTTGAAAGATGGTACTTGAAATTCCTTAAATAATTGATCCGTTGGGTAGTCAGAAGGTTTTTTTAATATGATTTTAATTATTAGCCTCTGCACAACTTCAATTGGGGAAAGATTAGTTTTGTATGCTGATCCCCAGCTAATGATAGCATATTGTAAAGTTGATTGAACCAAAGCGTAATATATTAGATATAAGTTTTTTACAGATAAAAAATTTCTGATTCTTAAAAATATATAAATCAATTTTCTAATTTTTTTTACAACTTGACAAATTTGTTCCTTCCATTTCAAATTTTTATCGATAATGACTCCTAAATATTTGATTGTGTTTGTTGTTTTTAATATTGTGCAGTTTTGGATACAATAATTTTTACTATGTGTTTTGGAATTATCATGGATGATGATGTCAATGTTTTTAGGGGTATCATTTTTGTGTATTGCAAATGGAATTACAAATGTTTTATCACCATTTAGTGATAGTAAATTTACGTCGAAGAAATTCTTTAAAATATTTATGTCTTCGGTGGCTTTAAATGTTACTTTTTCCCAAGTTTTATCGCTAATTATTAGTACCGTATCATCGGCGTATGAAGTAATTTGGCCATGTAGTGGTTGAAAAAAAATGTCATTAACATATATGGTGAAAAGGATTGGTCCGATTACTGTACCTTGAGGGATTCCAAAGTCTGATATTTCTTTATCGCTATTAATCTGATTTATTTTTACGACTTGCGGTCGATTTTTTAGGTAGTTTGAAATCCATTTAATTGCATTGTCTTTTATACCTATATTGTTTAGTTTTTTTAGTAGAATCTCATGGGATATACTATCAAAAGCTTTTCTGAGATCAATAAATATACCGGCACATTTTTCACCTTTATCCAATGATTCATTGATGTATGAGGTTACATTAGCAATAGCATCTTGTGTGCTGAGTGACTTTATAAAACCAAATTGGTTTTGGTGAAGAATTTTATTACTTTCTAGGAAACCGACCAATTGGTTTTTCACAATTTTTTCAAAAATCTTTCCAATGTTTGAGATTAGACAAATAAAACGACTCTTCAATAACAAAGTGTTTTACAAATAAAAAGTCCACCACCCTTGATGAGAATGAAATGAACCTAACATGGTCCTTCTAACCGGATACAAAATTGGACTAAAAAAATAACACCAAATATAAAAAAAACCAGCGGCCAAAAAACCGAAGAACAATCCAGAGCGATCCAGTCAACAAGAAACAGAGCTAAGTGTCCATAATCCTTATGACCTACCATTTCCTGATTCTAAATCCTAAAGAACAATCTCAATAATTAGTTTCTAGAATCAGTTTTTTTTTTTTTTTTTTACATGAGCTCCACACAGGAGGCCTTGAGGGAAATTATTTTCCTCAGGGCCTATGTCATCTTTGAGGATGCTGTGTGGAGGGTTGCTGTGTGGTAAGTTTGTTTATTGTTATCACCCATATTCAATACAATCAAAAAATGCAAGTCATAGTATAATTAAAATAAATCACAGTTGTATTCCCAACTTGCAAGTAATGAAAAACCATTGATCAGGTTGAATTATTATTTGAATCTTTTAAACATCGACCGGCAAAACTGTCGTCATATGTCATTTTTTAATCCCGTTGCAAGTAAAAAACAATAGCAGTGAAGCAAAATCGGAGTATATACGTCCTTGATGTTTCTATAATAATTATCGCCAGCGCATAGCATTACTAGATATTTATTCTGTCAGTTTCTCTGAACAACAAGGCAACCATCGTTTTTTTTTTTTGCGTTGTTGTTTGTTTTTTATTTAGTATTGTCGCCATTACTTATAAACTACGGTATAGTTTGTTTTTTAATCTCTTGTTTTTGGAATTATTGTCGCGGCAGATAAGAATTTAAAATGGAGAAATTGAAAGGCTTAATCAATAAACGGTCGGTTTTAAAGGGGAAATTAACAAGGTTTAGTCAGGTTCTAAATACGTTGTCAGCTAACGAGATTAAGTTGAGATACGACAAAATTAAAGATTTATTAGACGAATTCGAAACAATCCAGTGCCAGATAGAAAGCATCGATGACTCAAATGAAGCGGAAAATGAAATTCAGCATGAAACTTTCGAGAACCAATTCTTCACAATCCTGGCAACTGCCAGGGGGCGATGGATTCTGTGGAACAAACTAAGTGTGACATTAAATTGCCCAATTTGAAGCTTCAGGAATTCCACGGGGACCCTAGAGCTTGGAATAACTTTGTAGAAACTTTCAAAGCATTAGTTCACAATAACCAGTCGTTGAATAACATTCAGAAATATTATTATTTGCAATCGTGCTTAAAGGGTGACGCAGCCAGGATAATAGCTAATTTGGAAATATCAGAGTTAAGTTATCAAACGTCTTAAGAATTGTTGCATGAACGCTTTACTAATCTCAGAACGGCGGTACACAAACATATTCAAACATTGTTTCAGCTAAAAGACATGAAGATGGAAGATCAGGTCGGATTACGAAAATTAATCGACGCTACCAACGTCAATCTGAAGGCATTGCAAAACCTTGCAGTTCCGGTAGAACAATGGGACGCGATAATAATTTACGTGATTTCTAATAAATTAGATTCCAATACGAGAAAATTTTGGGAGCAATCGCCCATTGAGGGAAAACTACCTACTCTAAAGGAATTTCTAAAATGTTTATCGTTACGAGCACAAACTTTGGAATTAATGCAAACAACGGAGAAAAAGTCTTCTTTTGGGATTAAACCTCAGATAGGATTTAACAACCCAAAAGGGGAATCTGTAGCATTGTTAACATTAAAAAAGGGTAAATGTATTTTTTGCGATAAGGATCACTTAGTGTATTATTGTAAAAAATTCTTAGATTTAAAGGTACAGGATCGAGTTAATGCAATAAAAGAGAGCCAAGCATGTTATAGATGCTTGAAACCGGGTCATTTTGCTAGTGATTGCAAAATAACCTTTAAATGCAGGCTATGTAACAGTGAAAAGCACAATACGTTACTGCATAAAAAAGTATTCGAGTCTGAACCCTCGAATACGGAGACGGATGCTGAAGAAGTGTCTATCAACAATTACTCTGCGGTGGGCAGAGCGAAAAAAATTGTGTTGTTATCTACAGCGATGGTTGGCATCACTGGAGCAGACAACAATATATATACAGCCCGGGTCCTGATCGACCCGGGATCCCAAGCTTCCTTCCTGAGGGAAGGTTTTGCAAAACGATTAAATTTGGAATTTGATCAAGTGAACAATACGGTATCGGGAATTCACAATAATGTTACCCATATAAAAAAAAGTATGTCGGTAGAATTGAATTCTTTGAAATCGGATTATAAAAAAGACATCTATTGCTTAATTTTACAGGATATAACCGCTAATATACCGCAGGCGACCATACTCAGGAGCGAATTAAAACTGCCTTCTGGATTGGAACTAGCCGACCCAAAATTCAACGTATCCGCACCCATTGACATGCTCTTGGGGGCTGAAGTGTTTTGGGATATCTTGACGAATGATAGGATGAAGGTCTCCGCCGGCATAACCATGCAGCGTACACAGCTGGGTTGGATTGTGTGCGGATCAGTAGAACCCCGTCCCGAAATAAGGCTTGTATCCGTTTTTTGTGGTTTATGTTTAGGTAGAGAATGTCATCCGCATGCTAGCCGTGGGCTGAGCAAGGTAATTTCTACAAAACCTTCGGGTTTTGCAGAAAATGCTGGCGGGCCAAGCTTCAATACATCCCGTGCAAAGGAGCTGGTAATTAAAACAGCGTGTAGAAGCAACTCGGCGCAAAGAGGCGCTAAAAATGAAAATAACATGTCAGGTTCCGACACAATAAACAAGGTTCCGACAAAAAAGTTGTCGGACTCAACTATACGGGGACATGAATCGACTGGGTTGGTTAAAAAAAGGGCCAGCAGTTGTACCCCTCCAAAAATTTCGGCTTCAGACCCACCGGGGGTCAAATGTAAATTTAAATCAAAAATAACGAATAGATTATCGCAAGGTTTAAAAGACTGTAGGAAATTTAAATTTAAAAATAAAGTCCTTAGGAATTGGAATAATGTTGACCGAGATTTAACTTTGAAAAGTGTATTGACACTTACAAAAAATAATATTGCTGTCCGCAAAAACAAATGTTTAAAAATACCGAATAATAACTCGTTAGGTATAAATGAACCGGAACACTTTGTGAATACACCAAATCGGCCAGCAAGGCATAACGTGAGGAAAATAATTGCGCATCAACGTAATTTTAAATATAAACCAATGTTCTACTAGTAGAAATCGAGTTGAATTTCAATTCATTGACAATTTATTAAATTTATATTTCATGAAAGGCTTATTTAAATTTTTAATTACTAATTTTAAGTTTCAATTTAACTTAACTTATTTAAAAATTTAATTCAACTTAATTTATATAAAATGGTTCTACTAGCAGAACCTAAAATTATAGGCTATTTTTGAAAATGTTAAAAAGACAATTGTTATTAAAATATATTCACGATTTGGATTGCTGTTACTTGCCAGCGGATAATAAGACCTATCATGATGAAATAAGTATTAATAATTGAAGACAACACTCGGTGAAATCAGTTTTTTACACATTGTTTAATTGTATTTTTATTTTTATTTTTATTTAACAAATGGCGCACTGTATCTAGTGTTTACCAAAAAAAGTATAAAATTATAAATGGTTAGCTACACATAAAGGTGTAATCTCTCAGATAAGAATTTCTGACAATGGAATTAAAAAAAAAATAATAAACTGACTCGAGGAGTCCTTTAACAGTTTGAAGGAAAATGTTGAAAAGGTTCAAAAATTTAGGAAATTGTTATGAGTTATATTGTTTATTATATAAAAGTATAATTTTATGTTTATTATAAAAGTGTAATTTTATTTTTATTATATAAAAGTATAATTGTGTGGAATGCGTTAGGAAAGATCAAGTTTGTTTTTTAAACACTTAATACTAGTATCCAATGATCCTATTAATCGAACCTTCTCATTCCTTACCCTCTCCTTGGACACTTACCTGGTATGCTTCAAGAAGATGAATGGGAGACTCTGATGAATTGACTGAATCAATATAAATTCAGAGCTAATACAATGTTTTTTGGTCCAGGTGAAAAAAGGATTACCCCGGTGAACTTCAGAGATGAAATAAATGGCAAACCAATCAGAGATCTTTACAGAAGGTTGACTTCGCAATCTTAAAAGAGGACAATCTACCGCCTGCATTGTGGCGGATGGCTCACGTTCTATCCTCTCATCTTGGGTCTGATGGCATTGTGAGGGTGGTCACCCTCAGGACTTTACAAGGAACTTTCGGGCTTCTCATAGCCAAATTCTGTTTACTACCCCTGAAGGAGTAATCTACTACCTACTGTATAGAAGATGGCCCGCGTTCTATCCTTTCTTCCTGGAGCTGATGGAACGGTGAGAGTAACCACTCTAAAACTTCAAGGGTCATTCGTGCGGCTTACAATCAAATATGTTTGCTGCTCCTGGATGGCGATCTGGAACCGGCCAGAAGAACCCGCACCCATAAGAAGAAGAAGGAAGCTCCCATAAGAAGAAGAAGGAAGCTCCCATAAGAAAAAGAAGGAAGCTCCCATAAATTGAAGAAAAAGTTGCTACAAAAAGGAAGAAATATAATGACTCAACACGGCAATCTTGGGATTTGTGATGCTCTCCTTGGTCTCTACCTTTGACCAGATAGATGATTCTGCCCCCCCCCCCCAATGATGAAAGGGAAAATGGGAAGTCCTCGGTGCAGCGTCTCATGATGGATCAAGCAGATGACTAATCTCAGACTTCAAGACTTGAGTGTTTGTGTTGTTAAGAGTCGTTATTATGAAATTATTATTTGCATGTTATTTAGTTGAATAATTTATAAAGGTTCAATTTTATTAATAAGTTTATTTTAGGTGCAGGTTATCAATTCTACGATATTTTTATCTATGAATTTATTTTTGTTGTTTTTTCTTGATAATGTGGAGTATTCTTTAATTATAGTGTCAGTATTAGCATTTATTTAGTAGATTAAAAAAAAAGAGTAGAAAATGTTAAATGTCAATGTAAATGTTAAGGTAAATGTGGAATACTTGAGTAGTGCTCTACATTATACATAATGAATTATTTAGCTTTTAGATTATTTCTATATTTTTTCAGTTCATATATATTTTGTTTATTAATCTGTCTGAATATTATGTTTAAATTTACCATTAGGGTTAGATTTAGAAATGGTTTAATTTTATTTAAAATTAACCCCTTTCCCGGGGGTCTGTTAAGAATAGTTAGTGACATCTATGAGATAAATATTGTAATTAATTTCATTTGGCTAATTATTCTTAGTTTATTAGAAAAGTGTGCATATTAGAGACCTCTGTGAGAATTTTATAGAAGCTAGTGTTATCGGCCAACAAAATTAGGGCACGTGACCTCAGTAGATATTGGCTACCTATATGGTGCATTATTATCGTATTTTAAAACAGTCTGAAAGACGGTATTTTTATAGTTTTTAGTAGTATAAAAAGGGCTATACTCAAGAAATTTGTTCTCTTGCATTAACCCCTACCTAGAGTATAGACCACGTATTGACCAGGCGAGGTCCGGGCCGAATTTAGTTCTATAAGTGTTGATCTCATTATTGCTCAAAAAGTGTTTGTAAATAAAACGACTCTTCAATAACAAAGTGTTTTACAAATAAAAAGTCCACCACCCTTGATGAGAATGAAATGAACCTAACAGTGGTAATATAATGCTGTGAAACCTAAATTTTTTTTTTTAAATTAAAAAGCCATTAAAGTGAAAAAAAATTCATTGCAATACAGATACCTGCTGACCTCAAAATTCGAATTGCGTATAGGTATATTATTATTACACTTTTTTTTTGTTAACGTTTATTAAATATTAGCTTGTACGTAGCTTTGCCCGGGATTTAGATCATGTCTCTAGTTTTAGATCTGAATATATTTAACTCATTCAAATCTAAAAGTAACGAAACTCACCATTAATGATTCTTCTTTTCGACCTACCGTTAAATTAAAATTTTTTGAAATTAAATTAAATTAAATTAATTTGGTAGGCGGGTATGGGTACCGCCGCCCTGGGAACCAATTATTGGATGACCAACACCTCTGCCACAGGTCACCCCAAGTGGTTCGCTACGTTTGGTGAGTTAGCAGGGGTGCCCGGGTTCTTGGGGTAATGTTTGTCCAGGTCTTGATGGCGGGTGCGTCGGCCCACCTTCTGCGTGGCGGGCCGGATTGGGAGATGCTGGTTGAGGGAGACCCTTTACAACCGGTTACCGCTGTCCGGGCCGCTCGGTAGTACAGGGGCCCGACCCTCAGGCTCACGACTGAGGGTGGGCTGCCCCATCAACGAGTGCAAAAACCCCGCCGCTGCTGTTGTGCCGGTTCGTGACCGGAGTGGACCCAGCAGTAGCATTTGGGGCGCATTGGGCGACCTCTCCAGCCGGACTCTCCCTGCCCATCGCCTTGCACCGCAGTGGGTGGGTTGGTTACATACGTCCGTCACTCCTGGAAACTCTGAACCCCAGCATCCTACCCACCCCTTATACCTTTTCCCTCCCAGACCTTCCTTCCTCTCATATCAAAAAAACAAAAAACCAACAATTAAAATCATGAACTTGCAACCTACAATAATTAACGTCATTACAGCGGCGAGACGTAGGCGTCCCCGGTGCGGGCCAAAACTGTTGGTGAATTACACCAACATTCGCGGCCTGCACACCAATTTAAACTCCACCACCTTTTTTCTCAACGCCCAAACCTACTCTTCCTGTCTTAAACTCAGATAGCTGAGCCTGTAGACACCTCCTATCTGGACTGCCCGGGCTTCACCCTCGCAGGCAAGTTCAGATCTAAAGGAGGTGTCTGTCTCTATAGTCGAGCTGACGTCAACTGTGTGCGACTGTTGAATCTGGAAAACTCCAGATTCGACGTAATGTGGGTACGCGTCAATCTTGCCAGTACGGTAAGATTCTACGCGTGTTTATACCGCTCACCGAACCTGAGCGAATCAGACACGTCCGAGCTCTTCAAACACTTAAGCGACACTATTGATGACCTCTTGCCCCGCTACCCTACGGCAGAGTTTGTGGTCCTGGGGGACTTCAATGTTCATAACGAACCTTGGTTGAAGTTCTCAGGATCAACGGGCTCGGCTGGACGCCAAGCGGAATCCTTTGCCCTTTGCTACGGATTGGAGCAAATGGTTCAGGAGCCTACAAGGGTTCCTGATGTCCAGACTCACCGTTCCAATCTGTTAGACCTATTTTTAACTACTGTGCCACACGGTTACAGGATTGAAGTCACAGCGCCTTTAGGATCGTCCGACCACTGCCTGGTGACGACATCAATCCCTGTAAACTTCAGACCACCAAACGAGAGGCTGAAGAGAAAAGTGTGGCACTATAGGTCAGCAGATTGGTTCGGTCTGCGGGCACATTTTAATGCTTTTCCGTGGTCAGCTGTCTGTTTTCGGACTTCGGATCCCTCAAGATGTGCCCAGGAAATTGGTGAAGTCATCACATCCGCGATGGATGGCTTCATCAAATCTACTGTTAAGGAAACTGGTGTAGGCTCAAAGCCGTGGTTCAGTCGACAATGCGCTGAAGCAGTGCGACAAAAAAACGCGGCTTACCGAGCCTACAACACATCTAGAACATCCGAAGACAGAACAGCTTACAACAAAATGGCAAAGGAAACCAAGAGAATCATAAATAGGTCAAAATTCGAGCACGACCAGCAGATCAGCAGAAAGCTGACTACATGCCCGCATGGCAGCAGGCAATTCTGGTCACTTGCGGGCTCAATAGGTCGCAATTTCTGCGAATCCAGTCTGCCACCTCTTACCAGACCTGACGGCTCACTAGCAAACACCGCCACCGAAAAGGCTAACTTACTAGGTAAAATGTTTGCGGATAACTCAACCCTCGATGACCAAGGTGCTGTCCCGACGTCGGTTCCTCACTGCGGTTTTCATATGAAAAAGCTGAGGATCCGGCATCGAGAAGTAATCCATGTTTTACGAGGGCTTGATGTTAATAAAGCTAGTGGGCCCGACGGAATACCTGCCCTGGTACTGCAGAGGTGCGCTGCAGAATTAGCTCCAATTTTGACGAAGCTTTTTAAAATGTCCCTGAAGACTGGCTCTGTGCCCTCTGGTTGGAAAAAAGCGGTTATCCATCCTATTCCAAAGAAGGGTGACCGCTCCAACCCGGCCAACTACCGCCCCATAGCGATCACATCAGTTCTGTCTAAGGTGATGGAACGTGTGATCAACGACAAACTGCTCACATACCTCGAGAAGAACAAAATTATTAACGACCGTCAATACGGATTCCGTCGGAACCGCTCGTGCGGTGATCTTCTCGCGTATGTGACGCATGTTTGGGGGCGATGCCTGGAACGTTTCGGTGAGACCCAAACGGTTGCACTGGACATCTCCAAGGCCTTTGACCGGGTTTGGCACCGAGGACTTGTCAACAAACTGCATTCTTACGGACTTCCCGCATCCTTGTGTACGTGGATTGCCGACTTCTTGAGGGGGAGGTCGATTCAGACGGTAGTCGATGGTTTCACCTCTTCCTCACACTCGATAAATGCTGGCGTCCCGCAGGGATCGGTTCTGTCTCCAACTCTGTTTTTGTTGCACATCAACGACCTTTTGTCATGTGCACCAATTCACTGTTATGCGGATGACAGTACAGTTCATGATAGCTTTTTGTTTGACAAGCCCCCAAAGGGCTCACAAACTCCAACAGCTCGTAGGGCTTTGAAGCAAAGAATGGACGGCTACCTCGAGAGTGTTTTCTATTGGGGTAAAAATAATCTCGTTGAATTTAATGTTTCAAAGACCCAATCTTGTCTGATTACGTCCAAAAGGGATCGAAATGAAAATCTAGTCTCTTTCAACGGAAGCAATCTTCCGAACAGGCCCTCCATTGATATGCTTGGTGTAACCCTAAGTGACCAGCTCAGGTATGGGGGCTCCATTGAAGCCAGAGTAAAGCTAGCCTCCCAAAAACTGGGCGTACTGTACAGGGCCCGCAGATACTTTAATAGTACACAACTGCTAACCTTGTACAAATCACAAGTACGCCCCACGGTTGAATTTGGCAGCCATCTCTGGTCTGGAGCTCCAAAATACCTGAAAAATACCCTCGACTCTGTGCAGAAACGGGCGGTCCGTTTGATAGATTCTCCCATCTTAACAGACGGATTGCAATCTTTAGAGCACAGGCGTCGGGTGGGAATGCTATCCTTGTTCTACCGGTATTACAATGGAAGATGCTCCGAGGAACTAGCATCATTGATCCCTTCGGCACCGGTGCATAGTCGGGAAACACGCCTAACGCGTACCCAACATTTGTACATAGTTGACATTTGTCACATGAGAACGGGTCGTTTCTTCGACTCGTTCTTGTGTTCAACAGCTCGGCTGTGGAATGATTTGCCGGCCTCTGTGTTTCCTCCTTCCTACAACATGGGTCTCTTCAAGACCAATGTTCATTCCTTCCTCTCCTCAAAAAGACCCTCCACACAGCATCAGCACAGGAGGCCCTGAGGGAAATTATTTTCCTCAGGGCCTCCTGTGTGGAGTTAATGTAAAAAAAAAAAAAAAAAATGGAAGCTAAATTAAATTATATTTGGAATTACATGAAAGCCAATCACTTTGTAAAATATAATTTAATCAAATTTATGTCATTAAGTAGGTACCTTAACAACAGTGCTTCTTCGATTTTTTTTTAAATGTATGTATAGTGTTAGGTATTTTCAGTGTCATTGCACTTTAAAAGAATATTTCACAGGTAAATTGGTGTTGAAAGCCTACAAATTTTATAGTCATTTTTTTTATATTTTCTTCTCTTATTTGACAGAATATATAATAGAACCCAACATGCAATCAAATTTAAAACTGTAATGGAAAAGCGATTCCTGACAGATATCAGCAGTTATAATGATAAATGAAAACTGCAGGATTTTGTTTCAGCAACACTAATAGAAATTGGAGCTTTAAACAAATAATTGCATTTCGCAAGTTCTCGATGTTTTTTCGAGCACTAAAAGCAAGACCATTTAAAAAGAACTGCATTCAATACCAGCCACTTATCCTTTTGGGAATGCCCCATTGTTCTAGGGATATATTTCTCTCGCCGTGGAGAATGGCAATTTGAGCTTTATAACGAAACTTATGGAAAGTTTTCAAGGAGCGACTAAAAGCGAATCGAAAGAAAGTAAGGAACAAGAGTGGCGATATTGATTTTGGTGCGGTATTCACTTTCAGAGTTCGGGGACTGCCAATACCGAAGCAGCTAGTTAAATATATCGATTTTAACAGATCTGAAACTTTTAGTATAAGAAATAATTATTACTTTGAAACACTCATCTACATTGAAAAAATCTCCCGAGAAAAGATATATGCCGCCGATGGGAATTGAACCCGCGTCCTTCTGATATCCGATCAACTGCTCTAAACCACTGAGCTTCGTCGGCTTATTCAACAATTATTGCTTATTAAATTTTTCCACCTGCAAACAACCAACTTTATTTTTATATGGGAAAGACATTGTAAGTGCTAAATCTCCCACTAGGTGGCGTCAAGACAAATTATGTCTACATTTTTTGGCGAAATACTTTAACTCGGCAAATATTAATTTTTAATTGATAAACTAAAGTTTAAGAAAGATTTGTATGCATAGCACAAAGGGTAACAATTATTATAAGTAATAATTATTAGCCTGAAGCACTCATCTACATTGAAAAACTCTCCCGAGAAAAGATACATGCCGCCGACTGAAACTGATCTAAACTCGGAAGAGTTATGATTGGAATGCTTTCACAATAATTTATAATTTATTCAAAAGGTTAAAAGGAGGTTATACAATATTCATTCTTCCTATACAGAAGATGCTGAAAAGGTTTCTTATATTTTTTAATACTCCCTACCATTTGGAAGCAGTGAATTACGGCATCCCAAATTGGTGTATGTGGTAAGTCTGCCGGTAATAAGGAGGGGATTGATATGAGAAAGAGGAAGGTGATGAGATACCTGCTATTCAGATGTGGTCATCAAAAATGGCTAAAGCCATCTCAAGCAACATTTCGATTCTGAATGGTGGTCTTTCACCAGGGCAAAATCATTAAAAAATATATCCGAACACTTATTTTTTTCTCTATTTTGTCTATCTATTTACGGTCTTACAAATTAATGTATTTTATACTCTTATTTTGCTTAGTCATTATTGAAAAATGAAAAATACTTATGATCAAAAAATAATTACAAAAAGTACATAATTTTAATAGTTTTATCGTAACGCCTTTCAGCATTTTTGAATGTTGGTATAAATTAAAGCAAATTTGGAATGAAATAAAATCTATGTTGAGTAATAATTTTGAAAAGGTGGTACGGAGAATAATTAATATTTCTCATTGGAACCGCCCTGTATGATCGTAAGAACATCTTTTGACAAAGTGGATTTTCGGCCGTTGGCTGGTTAAAGGCCCTAAGAAGATAATCGAAATTTAAAAATTTCGAAATCATGAAATTTTGATACCCATGCAATGTTAGAACCTACGTACTTGTATGAGGCTAATAAATTGTACGAATTGTCAAGTTTTATCGATTTTCACACCTGAAAATTCAATATTCAATAATTCCATTTGGATGAATTCGAATGAAATGTAGGTAGGCAGCCAATTTCCTTTGTTCTTGGTGATTGAAAAAGCTTTCCACCAATTTTAGTGAGCAGATATTCCTTGCATAGAAAAGTCCTCTCATATTAAATTGATGGAAAAGTTATATTGGACACGATTTTTCTGGATATCGCATTTCAATTCGTAACACAATAAGGTTATTTATTTATTTTTATTTTTAACTTTATGGGTAAAACTTCAAATTGTAATATTTAATTAAATGAAGACCAAAATCGAAAATCTGGAGACAGAAAAATCAGAAAAAGATATCGGCATCTCTGGGACTCAAACTCAGAACCTTCGGCTTTCATTGTAGGCATATAAACATGAATACGGATATGTTTTATAATGTCGTTAAAAAGAAGGACAATAAAATAATCTTATCGAAGGAAGCAAATACTTTGCAGTGTGACATTATTTACTGAACGAAGAAACACATTTTGTAAAACACCACTTTTTATTTGAATTAATTTTAAAGCCAACCAGGTTTCGCTTAGCTCAAGTATCCCTTTCACTCATTCTTTTATTTTTTTATATATGTTTCTGTATATAATTATATTTAGTCGACATAATAAGCTCTGACGAGGCTTGAGCTAAGCGAAACCTCGTTGGCTTTAAATATTAAGTCAAATAAAGAGTGGTTTTTTACAAATTGTGTCTCTTCATTTAATACATAAAATAATCTTTATGCCAAACCGAGACATCCACAATCCCGAGTATTGTCAGGCATATGATATCTAGTCTCTATTTTAATCTACTTAAACATTTTAAAAGGGTAAATGTACAAACAATAAATAATTGTGATCAATGTTTAGTCATCCAGGAAAAAAACCTCTAAATTATTTTACCAACAAGTTTTTACGGCATGACTACAATTTACTATGTTAAAAAAATACAATAATTAAAAAGCCTAATAATTCGTAGCCATCTTTCTTACTCGCCTGGTGAACACATTCTCAGGACTCAAAGGAATGAGAGAAATGAAAAAAAGAAAAGTTGAATTGTGAGTCGAACCATGATACGTTGGTAGAGAATTGAGAATGGCTGCCAGATGGCGTGTTAGGTCTATTTCGTTAAAAAATATTCCCTTTGATTCACCCAGTATTGGAGTTTACAAGTCTAGTAAAAGTCCTCCCAGTTTTGGGACATGCAATTGGTAATAGTTTCTTACATAACCATTACTTGCATATTGGTAAAGTATTCTATCGGAAATAGAAGCGGACATTAACATAAAGTATCTACTCAAGGTGACGTTAACATTTAAACAACCATCAAACTGTGTCATTAAGAAGACAACAAATAATTTAATTTCTTATATGTATTAAAAGTAAATTTGTAATGTGTAAGAAATTAATAAAAACATATTATTATTATTATTAAAAACACATAATCTAAACGAAAATATTATAGACAACAAGGCACAGAAAAATAAATAGATAACGGTCGCAACTGGGACACCAACCCACAACCTCTCGTCTTACCGGAACGAACGCCTCATCCAATTAGGCAACTGCCACCTCTTATCAATAACCGTCAATCTCATATATCAAATTTCAGAATTAACAATATTATCTTCGACTATTTTTTTTCCATATTACTGGCTACTACCTTTTTCATTGGAAACAATCGTTCTAAGAACTGGTTTGTAACCTGGATAGTGTCTCGAATATATAGGGTGGCGCAAAACTACCGTTTTATTTTGAATTTTATTGTAATGTGTAATGAGATTTAAACCATATCGGTAGTTTTGCGCCACCCTTTATACATTTATCCGATTTTATTTATATGGAACACTTATTGATCTTTTTGATAAATTTTTATTGAACATTCAATTTTTAACATATAGAACAACTCTCTTTTTAAACGACTTCAAAAAGGAGGAGGTTCTCAATTCGACTGTATTTTTTTATTTTTATGTTTGTTACCTCAGAACTTTCGACTGTGAGAACCGATATTGATGATTCTTTTTTATTTGAAAGCTGGTGCTTCCCATGTAGTCTTATTTTAATTTGTTCTAGTTCTGACAATGGCATCTATGAGAAAACCTTATAAGTCTTAAATTTACATATTAATGCAAACGCGACAAATTGACGAATAACTTAATATCGTGCCAACCGATTTCGGTGATTCTTTTTTTATTGGAAAGGATGTACTTCAAGGGTAGTTTGACTAGAATTTGGTTAGATTCTGATTAAGGGATCCATGACAAAGTAACGGAACTCTTCAATTCTTAGGAGCAAATTAACGATACTCGGCCGAATCTCTTAATTTGACCGTAACATCGTTATGGTCAAATTATGTCTGTCTCATATGAGCAGCACGTTTAGTAGGTCTACCCATATTCAGACAAATTAGTGTACTTCAGATTCACTAAAAATCAAAAAATAATTAAAATTTTTAACAAAACAAAAAAACAACTTCAAAAAATGCACTAAAAAGTTAAAAAAATAATTTCGTATTCTTCTACAACTTAATAATCAACTTACCTTTTCTACTCATCAATATGTAGGTACGATTGTTATTTTTGGAGTCGGTGTCAGCAAAGGTACCCGGCCCGGCGGCGTGTTCAATTTACAGCTCCCCTCCCGCCTCTCACCTCGTCAAGTCGCTCGTGCGACACAAGCACATCTCACCTATAACTATCTATGTAGTTACAAACCTACCTTGGCTGACACCGACTACAAAAATAACAATCGTACCTATGATAGAAGTATTGATGAGAAGAAAAAGTAAGTTGATTATTAAGTTGTAGAAGAATACGAAATAATTTATTTACTTTTTAGTGCATTTTTTTAAGTGGTTTTTTTGTTTTGTTAAAATTTTTGTTTATTATATCTTTTGAAGGTTATTCCAAACAACATAATAATTTTTTTTTGTGTTTTGTTCTTTCATATTCGTTTAGATTATAGGTGTTATCTTCTTCTTCAATGATATATTACGTTGAAGGGAATAACCTTATATTTATCTACGAATACATACAAAGATGGTTCCTTGTATACTCTCGTTGACGTATTCACAAACCTATGTGCATAGTCTTACACATAGTCTTCCGTTATTCAGACTCTTTGTACTACTATTCGAGTATTTGATCAAGTAAGCGCGCTGGTGGTACTATCTTCACAGGGTTAGCGTGAGGAACGGTCCAGTCCAGTCAATGTCCACTCTTTGTTATCAGTGCCTATGTATCTCAAATAAATTCATCCACCCGAACCAATAGCAAGGTTAGTCACAATTTACAATAAGGTGGCATGTTTTATCTTGGCATACTTATGGGGAGATTGGCTTACTTGTTGGATGCTCGTATTATTTGGTCGGCACTTGAGTAGTGTAAAAAAAAAATTGGGAGGCCGGTATGGATAACTTACAACTCTGCCATAGGTCTCTCCAAGTGTTTCGCTACGTTTGGTGACTACTTAGCAGGGGTGCCCGGGTTCAAGGGGCGGGGTTTGTCTTGGCGGCGGACGCATCTGCCCACCTGATGTGGCGGGCCGGATCAAGAGAGACTTTTGACCTTTCCAGCTGGATTCTCTCAACGCATCGCCCTGCACTATAGTTGGAAGGATGGATTCATACGTCCGTCACTCCTGGTCACACTCCTGGACTCCCAGATTACTAAATTCCTACCCACCCCTCATAGTTTTTTTCCATCGCAGAATTTCCTTTCCTTCCCTTTCTTCAAAAGGCCCTCCACTCAGCATTCCCTATAATGACATAGGCCCTGAGGGAAATTATTTTCCTCAGGGTCTCCTGTGTGAAGCTAATGTAAAAAAAAATAATAAGGAACCGCAGGAAATCGTAATAGTTTTGATACGGATTATTATTGCTAATCCATACAACAGCACTTGTTCAATTGGTGATTAAAGCAGGTTGTAATTATAATAACACTCGGCGGCAATAGGCCATTTGCATGGATTTCATAACGACTTGGAAAAAATCGTGTGGATAGATTTTTTAATAAGATTACGAAAATGTTTGTAAAAATTTTTAGAAATATACAGTTTTTTTATTTTTAAATAAATAAATCCATTATTTGGGCCTGTGACGTCACTACATGAAAATGTCCCGTCTCCGAAAATGTTCCTATTAATTTTATAAAATTCCACACCGATTTATTTTTTTTATGTGGCAATACTTTGATTTCAGGCGAATTTTTGAATTTGATATTTAACGTTCACTAGATTTATTGTTTGTTTTCTGTGAACTTATCATTTGGTTTGACTTTTTGACAGATGATATGAAGAGAACCCCTTACATTTTACGAGTCTGTACGTGTTTAGAGGTATAATGGTAGTAGTGCTGATTTTAACAAAATCAAATTTTATAATATTCTTATTATTATTGTAATTTACAAGTACAAGTATATTACATTTAATTTAGTAATATAGACGTTGAACATTATAATGATTTTATGATCAATAAGGTGGATCAAGGAAAAAAAATATTTATGAGATGTAATATTTTTGGTATGCCTCATTATTCTCCTGTGCCCTTTCTTGTAGAAAACGTTTCTTCTTTTTAAATGATTTTCGGTTATGTAATTATCATTTTTTCACACCCATAAAATTATGTCCCGTCTTTCCGGTTTATAAAAAATGGTCTGATTTTTCGGATTGAAATTTTCAAAAAATCGCCAGAGCTTCACAAATTGGATTAAAAAAAATAAACAATGTCTTAGAATATTTGACTTTTTGTAAAGAGGTAATCTATTACTTTTTACTCCGGATAAATAGAATTGCCATAAGCTGGACTATGACAAAGCGTCGAACATTTTATTTCATATAAAAGGTGGCGCAAAACTTCCGATATGGTTTGAATCTTATTACACATTACAATAAGATTCATAATAAAACGGTAGTTTTGCGCCACCCTACATTTTCCTGCTTGACAAAATTGTATACATCTAAATAATGATTCAAAAACAAACAAACCAAACCAGGCCGATAAATAATCTGGAAAAGGCCAATCTTGCGCATTTTATTTGTATGGCGTCCATACATTCTTGCACCAGGGAAGGTGTGACGCTATGGCAAGGATATCTTGATTCCGCGGCGGGGCTCGCTGGACTGGAAGAATACTAACTCTGCGGTTGCAATCAATAGCCCGCAGCTGCATTTATACCCAGCATCTAGGCGGCATCCAACGTTCTACAGTATCCTGCTTCCTCCATAGAGGAAAATGGTGTTTGAAGGATGAAGATTGACGGTGAAAAAATGTTGAAAAATGATTTTTTTGTGAATACCTCACTAGAGTCCCAACTGCTCCTATCTGGAGCCAGTGAGACTATGGCACCCCCAAATGGAGCATGTCGTGACGCTGAAGGTAAGTGGGGAGAGGAAGGAGATGAAAAAAGGAAGGTAGTGAAGCATCTGGCTATTCAGATTAAGTCACCAAACACGGCTAAAGTCATTTCAAGCATCGTTTCAATTTTGAATGGTGGTCTTACACCAGGGCGATACCAGTACCGCAAATATAGCGTACATATAAAATTTGGGAGGCGGGAATGGGTACCGCCGCCCCGGGAACCTTTATTGGATAACCAACACCTCTGCCGTAGGTCACCCCAAGTGGTTCGTTACGTTTGGTGATTTAGCAGGGGTGCCCGGGTTCATGGGGTGAGGTTTGTCTAGGTCTTGGAGGCGGATGACCAAGACACCCCTTAAACTCTTTTCCTTCCCAGATCTCTCCTTTCCTTCCTTTCCTTAAAAAAACCCCCACACAGCATCCCCAAAGATGACATAGGCCCTGAGGGAAATTATTTTCCTCAGGGCCTCCTGTGTGGAGCTCAGGAAAAAAAACCTATGTTATTTTTAAATGATTAAATTACGAAAATACAAATCAATCAAATAAAATTTAACTGCGCACTCCGGGGTTTGAACTCGAGGCTTACCCCTCGACTACGGAGGCCGTGAATGATGAGTTGAGAAATGCGCCTTGTTTCCACCAATCCGCCATCCCGCGTACCTCTTCCACCTTCCCGCCCACCCTGGTCCCCCCTCCCGTGAAACCATACTCCTTCTTTCCCCTCCGCCCTTTCTCGTCCCTAATAGAAACCTTCTCGTGCATGCGTACAACAACTCACAAAAGTTTAATTTCAATCGGATTAGTGGTATAGAAACGCGTATGGGACAAACAAAGAAACATTCATTTTTACGGGAAAAGACGTTAGTAGCTCCGAAGAAACAGAACCGTGGTAAAAGAAAATATGATAAAGTAATAGGTTAAATAAAGTTAGATTAGGTTTGTGACTTATTTGGTTTTTTACTTCACTTATCTTCAATGATGAGTTTTTTCATGGAACCATCTGAATATATATATATATTTTATTTTTATTTTTTAATTTAATAATATTTTATTTGTTACAGATTTTTGTGTTTTTTCGACTATCACACTAAACTAATGCCCGTGTTGTGGTAGTCGTACATTAAATATTTTATATAGGAACCAGAAGCTATTCTATAGAAGCGATAATAAACATACTAAATACAAATACGAAAACTAAAAAAAATATATAAAAGTAAGGTGAAATTTTTGAAATACAAAAGTTAATAATTACTCTGTGCATTATTTATTTTAGGAGCAATGAACCAGAATTGTAGTTAGGCGAATGAGTTTCAGGGACCACGCAACCAAGGTTTGATGAAAAGCGGTTGATGAAGTGTAATTTTGTTAAATAGTTTGATGAAGTGCTTGATGTTGTGGAGCCACCAGTAGGTTATTTTTCCATTCATAAAATAAGCTTATCTTAGTGTCGAATATCTAAGACTCTGATTTTGGCAAAGAGTTCATTGGAGGGATGGGTAGGTTGGCATTAAAATATAATTCTCAAAATTAGTTTCTTGAACTGTAATAATTGGATTAAAGATGGATTCAGCACAACCACCCCTTCCCACTATACCATATGTTGCTATGTATTGGAGAAGGGAAAAGTATACGCTTCTTAGTGTAAATCTAAGATGGACCAAAGGGAGCAGAATGTGTAAAAGAGTTTACAGAGTTTTTTTTTACTGTGTCACTGATATGGCTTCCCAACGTAGTTGGATGTGTATGATTATTCCCAAATATTTAACTACTTCGATGATTTCAGGGTCGTACACGTGCAATTAACATTAAGTGTGGTGTCTGGAGTGTTTAAATTGAATGAACCAGAGTAAATGATTGGTTTAGGTAATATGCCAGAATAATCCACATCCTCCGTAAAATTTTGCATCATCATACTGCATAGTACTACTTTTCAAGAGCCTGGGAATTATTAGAAGCTCGAATACTTTGGATTGTGATGTTAACTCTGTTTACTTCTTTCGGGGATTATCTTGGAAACATTGTCGGAAATATCTACTCCCTACTACCTACTGTCTACTACATACTACGTACTGTCTACGTGAGCGAGATGCACAAATCAAACCAGATTGGATTGCAACGGAGATTGCTGAGAACGAGTTACGAGGTTGTCTTCTATCAGAAATAACACCTCTAGGTGCACAAATTCAGAAAATAAACCACGTTGAATGAGAAATATATGGCAGACGTCATTACGTCACGTAATTTAAATTATTCAATTTTTTTTCATTATAATTATTTAACGATCTAATACCGTTTGTGAGACCGTAAATAAACTGAAGTATTTTTGTCACAAAACACGTGTGCAGATCATTTTTAAATGAATTTATTTAAACCAAAATTAAAATTCTGAAGCATAGCTTTCCCAGATAATTTATTGATTTATTTTACTGCATGATTATATGACGGAAAAATCTTATTGTACTAAAAATAAAAATATTTTCTCAAAATATAAAACATAGTAGCTTTGCTAGATATATGAACAGTCTTTAGAAATCAATTTATATTTTTTTGTGGAAAAGAGTCAATACTTTTAAAACTTGATTTAAAAATGACATATTTCCGGTTTTGTCTGGTTATTCCCTCTTAAAGATATTCACGTGACAAAAAATGCAAATTTAAAATCTGGTGTCGCGAAACTGCGAATCCACTGTAAATTGGCGTTAAGTGCTGCAGAGCAAAGCCTATGCAACCCTCAAAGGACCAGTCCCGAAACTACGTGATCGCTAAGTTATATGGGACGATTAAATAGCATACTCTCGCAAAACCTGATGGATAGTCAGTCGATAGTTCAGATCTGTGCTTTTGGAAAATTAGATAAGCCCAGATTGGAAAAAGGAAAATAGGACTCACCGTTGCAGATGGGGCCTCGCCGATCTCCAGTTTGTGGAGTACACTTCATAATGTTTAATTAATTTAAAAATCGCAATATTCTTATAGCAAGAGGTTACGACACGTGCGCCCTGTCTAGATGTTAATTTGCACTGAACAGCAAAGCACACTGTCACCTCTCCAAAGTTGAGTACTTTCTTGCAACAATTTTTATGGTGACATTTAGGATGGAAAGATTAGGTAGATGGGATAAATTCAGGATTTTGACATATATGCTACCCACCAAGTCTGCGAATGCAATACTAAATCAATCCCATATAAAAATGCGCGAACAAAACCCAAAATTCATACGTGGATAGTCAACAAAGGCATTGTATACTGCGAGCAGATAATCTCTACAATATAACAACCCATTGAATGCTTATACCTTTTCTCCTTTCCTCTCAATTATTTATTATTATTTATTTCATCATTTTGTTCCATTTTTTTCATCTCTT
Source organism: Limnephilus marmoratus (assembly GCA_917880885.1). Lineage (NCBI taxonomy): Eukaryota > Metazoa > Arthropoda > Insecta > Trichoptera > Limnephilidae > Limnephilus > Limnephilus marmoratus. The sequence continues at coordinate 16,238,468 of OU862910.1, read as the reverse complement.
TTCTTTTTCTTTTCTTTTTAATTTTCTTTCATTCTATTTATCTGACGGCCGGCGTAGTGCAGCGGTAAGGCTTTTGACTCGCACATCGAAGGTCGCGGGATCGAATCCCGGCGTGACAAATAAATTTTCAAATTAATAAATAACGTTGTATTAACCACTTAATTATTTACAAAAACCGACATGTTTCGTCAGCAAAGCTGACTTCCTCAGGGTTTTGACAGAACTAATTTTTAAAAATAGACATAAATAGGTAATAGAGAAAAATAATAGACATAAACAATAATAAAATTTGAAAGAAAATAATGTGTAAGGGACGAGGGGCAATATAGAACAATTAAAAAATTTTAAAAAATTTAAAAGGGGAATAGATTTAATAATGGGTCATTTAAAAACAATTTTTGATTATTAATAATATTTAAATTTGCATTAACGCTCTTTCTAATCTCTAAAATTTCTAATTTATCTAACTGAAAGCCATTGACATTACAATGTATTAATTCTATTCCACTGTTAAAATTAAAGGTATGACCAGTTTCTATTAAATGGTTGGCAAACTCCGAGAAACTATTATTATTTAAATCTTTCATATGCTCTTTAATCCTTATTTCAAAGTTTCTCGAAGTTTTACCTATATAAAAGAAATCACAATCATTACATTTCAATTTATAAATTCCAGATTTTTTCATTTTTGAATCTCTATCTTTATTATTTAATATGTAATTTTTAAGTCTATTGTTTGCATAAAATACAGGAATAATTTCATTCGGTACATTCTTTTTTATTGAATTAGAAATTTTATTATTAAAGTACATCATTTTTCTCCATTTTTTCCCTTCTTTATCCCTTTGAATAGGGTAGATGTATGATCTAAGGAAATTATTCTTGTATTTTTTATTAAGAATTTTTTCAATTACATTGGAATTATAACCATTATTGATTGCAATTTGTTGAATAATATTGAGTTCTTTTGAAAAATTATTAAGAGATAAAGGTACATTAACTAATCTATGAATCATAGAATGGAAAGCTGACATTTTTTGAGAAATTGGATGATTTGAGGTGTTATGGATTACAATGTCTGTGTATGTATCCTTGCGAAAAATATTAAATTCAAATTTATTATTAATTATTGAAATATTTAAATCCAAAAAAATTATACTCAAATTTTGTCCAATCTCTACAGTAAATTTTATGTTTTTATGGAGTTTGTTTAAAAAATTAAGAAAAATATTGAGATGTTTCAATGTACCTGTCCAAACACAAAACACATCATCCACATATCTCTTCCAACAATGTACATATTTTAATAATAAGGCACCACTGTTAAAAATCCTATTTTCCAAATTATTTATAAATATATCAGCGACCAAAGGGCTAGTACTAGCACCCATTGCCAAACCATCTTTTTGTTTAAAGATATTGTCATTGAATTGAAAATAATTTTGTTTTAAAACTATATTAAGTAATGAATTTAAATCATGAGATAAATCATTAGATAAAATTGATGAAAATAAAAGTTCTTTAATAATAGGTTTACATTCTTCAATTGGAATACTTGGAAATAAATTAACAATGTCAAATGATACTAATAATGCTTTGTCAGGGATTTCCAAAAGTTTTAAGTGTTCAATCAAATTAAATGAATTTTTAATCGTGTATTTAGGATGAAATATATGTGAATCCATAATAATTCTATTAATTGTTGAAGATATTTTATTGCCAGGAGCATTACAATTTGAGACCACTGGTCTTATTGGTTAATCTTTTTTATGAATTTTTAATAAACTATACAACTTAGAGATTGGACAAAATTTGAGTATAAATTTTTTGGATTTAAATATTTCAATAATTAATAATAAATTTGAATTTAATATTTTTCGCAAGGATACATACACAGACATTGTAATCCATAACACCTCAAATCATCCAATTTCTCAAAAAATGTCAGCTTTCCATTCTATGATTCATAGATTAGTTAATGTACCTTTATCTCTTAATAATTTTTCAAAAGAACTCAATATTATTAAAGAAATTGCAATCAATAATGGTTATAATTCCAATGTAATTGAAAAAATTCTTAATAAAAAATACAAGAATAATTTCCTTAGATCATACATCTACCCCATTCAAAAGGATAAAGAAGAGAAAAAATGGAGAAAAATGATGTACTTTAATAATAAAATTTCTAATTCAATAAAAAAGAATGTACCGAATGAAATTATTCCTGTATTTTATGCAAACAATAGACTTAAAAATTACATATTAAATAATAAAGATAGAGATTCAAAAATGAAAAAATCTGGAATTTATAAATTGAAATGTAATGATTGTGATTTCTTTTATATAGGTAAAACTTCGAGAAACTTTGAAATAAGGATTAAAGAGCATATGAAAGCTTTAAATAATAATAGTTTCTCGGAGTTTGCCAACCATTTAATAGAAACTAGTCATACCTTTAATTTTAACAGTGGAATAGAATTAATACATTGTAATGTCAATGGCTTTCAGTTAGATAAATTAGAAATTTATCTAACTGAAAGCTGCTTGAAACGTTGCTTGAAATGGCATTAGTCGTGTTTGGGGACCAGATCTGAATAGCCAGGTACTTCTCCATCTTCCTCTTCACTATCTCCTTCCTCTCTCCACTACCTTTTGCCTCACAACATACCCGAATTGGGGATGCCACAGTCTCACTGGCTTCAGACGGGAGCAGTTGGGACTCTTGTGCGGTATTCATATAAAAAAAAAAATCTTTTCAAATGTAAATTAAAATTTTTATCTTATTTTATCTTGCAAGATTAAGATATCAAAATTTGATTTAATTCCTGCCACCTCGGAACAGGCTCCGCTAAGTGAGGTGGTATATACCAAAATGTGTATTGTGTATATATTATCATTATTAATAAATAATAATAATAAAAAATAGGTACCCACATACTGACTATTTATCAAAAATACTTATTTCTTCGTTTTAGCATTGTTTTTTTCATTAGGTTATGCTGCAACCAAAGATATTGAATTACAAGCTGCACCCAACAAAATGCAGAAGTTTAATCACGAAATAATAACATTAAAATAAGTTTTCCATGTGTTTCTACGTGAGATGTTGCATTTTTTAGTATAAAACTAGCGAAGACCCGTGAAAAATCACGGGATAGTCATAGAGGACTATTTCACAATTAATACGCTTGCGGCAATGCGCCGGGATCAGATTAATTAAATTAAGAAATTTAAAATGAAAGTGAGCATTTTTAGTAAACATTATCCATTTAAAGATATTTATTATTATAATACTACCTATAATAGGTTACTACTTAGAAATAATTACTGTCTTAAGCGATGAAGGCCTTTACCGTTCTTATGTCTAAAGGGGAGAAATATGTAAGAAGGGGAAGGATTAAAATTAACGCTAATTTGCTAGATCGTTAAAACGAAATTAAATTAGTTTTGATAGTCAAAGTGAGTGAAAATTCGTTTGTACATTGAAGATAGCTAATCCCTAGTTTCTATGAACAGCTTAGTTAAGTTTATTGAGCGGAAACTTTGACGATCATGCTAAAGAGACAAACTAATTCTTCTATTATCATTTCATGAAATGGTTTCCTGATATCAGAAAAACCAAACCCAGACGCAAAAACAAAAATCAGAAAAAAAAATGTTTACGGTGCATGCGTTTGTTTTTGCGTCCCGTGAAGACACTATCAAATGAATCAAATATTAGAGTCGGGACATGTCCGTACTACCTTAGAGAATATCTACTTCTTTGGAAGAAGGTGAAATAGCCATCACAGGGGTGTCATTCAAACCGCTCTATCAACAACTACACCCATAAAACCACAGTTAGGTTTTACTACTATTCATTAAAAAATAAATTATTTCAGAATAGTTACCTAGCCATTTAGAATAAGCCGTGTGCCTCAACATATTCAATGACCTAAAGAACTCTATAGAAAATTCTGCAGCTGTGGCCAGGAGCATGGAGATAAAGAATACGCGGAACTCGCGATTTAATCCAAAAGGGTATAAAGAACATACTATTAACGTTTTGGCAAAGATTTTATTACTATATTTTTTTAAATTTGGTAGCCAAAGATTAAACCAATGTTCAGATCTTCCTGTCTGATAACGTTATAATTGGGATGGGGGTAATTTTTCGAAATTTCATGCAGACAGTGATTGGAGTGAAACACCGGTACAATATCGTTCGCCTTTCTTGAGAGAATCGAGTTTTTGTGCCGCAAATTTTTGTGTTCATACTCGTACATAATATGAAACATAATATTTTGTTGTAATAAAGAAATTTAAAAATGTATATATCGTACGTAGAGGCGCATACAAACAATTCATCTTAATATTTGGTAGCATATCTTGCAAAATGTGTATTTTCCTAAAATAATTAAATAAGCGCATTCTACGAACGATCAGCTTATGAATATCTAATTTTAAGTTTACTTTACATTCATCAACTGCAACCGTAGCTCATTGAGTGGAGAGCTAAGCCATTCGGATGCGGCCACGACAACGACTTTGGAGGAGCTTTATGTTTTGCGTTTTAAGCTTTGAGCAAATTTAAGATTGGATTTTTTTAACAGACATCCCGCTTGACAATAAAGCATACGAATAGGAAAAAAATATAATTTTATCCATTGCAAAAAATAACGGCTTCAAGGGTAGAGGCATTGATAAAATAATTAGTCATAAAAAACACAATATTAACCTTAACTCAATTTACCCAGCGATTAATAACAAAATAATAATAAATTTGCGTGTTTGGAATTTATCGAACCTACATCTAATAAAATTGCTAAAGTTCTTAAAAATTGTGGATTGGACATTGCCTTCCGCACTAATCGTAATTTGGGATCATTTCTTAAGAACTCAAAAAGTAAAACACCGAAACTAAAAAATAGCGGCATTTATAAACTCCAGTGTGGAGAATACAACGCTGTTTATGTTGGACAAACTGGCCGGTCCCTTAATACTCGATTCAAAGAACACAATTCGCCAAACATCTCCTAGATGAGAATCACTCATTTAGCCATGATAATAAACCAACTCCTTTACACATCCAAAATAAAGGACGTAAACTTAATCTTTTAGAGCAGCTGGAAATTAACAAACATAATAATAATCCTGAAGCTATTTTAATAAACGAACAAAAAAATATAATACACTCTCCGCTTCTAGATATATTCAAATCAATTTTAAATAATTAATTATGCTCGCAAAGAAAACCATGAGTCAGCATTTGCAAATGACTCACAATCTTTGTTAGATTGATTAGATTAGACTGCATAGCGACTTTCAGTCGAATTGGGAAATTACAGTAATTGGGAAAATAATAACCATTAATAGTTTCAGTCATTTTTAATCAGAAATTAGAAATATCTACCTATCTTGAAATAGAATAAATAGATCGTCTGTAAGAGGCATAACCACAGTTTGATAATGCCTTCAGAAGGTGAAACAGCTGTCACAAGTTTTTATCAATTTTATAATAATATTATTGAGTATATAAAAGAAATAAAAATTGGAACTTTAAGCAGCTTTGAAAAGCTTAGAGTTTCGAACTTGTTCGTTAAGAAGCTTTGTCTTTAGTTTTCTTTGAGCTTTGGATTTGAGAAGCTTTTAGCTTTAATAAATTTTTTGTCGTTTATCGCTTTGAGCAACTTTCAGCTTTTAGCCGATTTGATTAGTTTTAGTTTTAAACTTTGAGCTTTGAGCAGATTTGGATACTCGCTTTGAACGGATTCGAGCTTTAAGAAGCTTTGAGCATATTTTGACACTGAGCATCTTCTAAGGGCGTTGTCATTGAGCAGATTTGAGCAGCTTGAAGCTTTGGTCAACTTGAGCTTTGAGTTGCTTTAAGTATTAAGTTTCGTGCTTTGAGCGGATAGAGTTTTTTGCTTCGAGTTTGAGGTAGCTTTGTGCTTAAGTTTTGATCAGCTTTAAGCAGATTTGAGCTTTGAGAAGCTTTAAGCAGCTTTGAGTTTTGAACTGAGTACCTTCAAGCTTTGATGTTTTAGTAGCTTGGAACTTTAAACTTAAGCGTTTAGAGCTTTGTCTTTAAAGTGCTTTGGGTTTTAGTTGCTTCGATCTTTGAGCAGCTTTGTTTATGAACTTTTTGCTTTGACCACAATTTAGCTTTGATATTTGCGCTTTTAGGAAAGTTGAGTTTCGAGCTTTGAACAGGTTTTTTTTAGCATTGCTTTTGAGCAGCTTTGATCACTGAATTGATTCGAATTGAAGTTTGATCAGATTTTGGCTTTGAGTTCCAGGCTGTTTGTGTATTGAGATTATGGTTTTAAGTAGCACTCGTAGGCGTAGGCGTAGAGTTTTGGCTTCGAGTACCTACAAACATTGAGTAGCTTTTAGCGTAAAATCATTGATAAGATTTTAGAGTTATTGGTCTTTCAGCTTTAGTCATTTTTAAGTAGTTAACTTTAAGCAGCTTTGAGTTTTGAGCTTACAGCTGTGAGATCTAAGCTTTGTGATTACAGCTTTGAGTTTTGAAGTTCAAAGCGCGTATTTGGCACCTGCCAAAGATAGTGCCATTTATTTAAAACTAGATTAAATCTCCGGCGTTATCCAGGATGTCCACATAGTATTTCGAAAACCATTAAGATAGTGACCTTCCACTTGTTTTGAAGGTAAAGTGTGTAAAATTTCATCAATCTCCGAATAAAACTGCAAGGGACCACAGACACTCTTAGTAAGACATTGTGAGAAGTTTGTTCAAAAGAAAAATATACATTTCATCAAAAAATTATTTTCTACGAGATTTATCCCGATAAAATCACGTTGATGAGAGAATCCGGAAATAGTGAGATTTCGCAGAATACGAGAAACACTATTCGGAGACCTATCTAGGATGAGATCAAATCTTACCCATGTGCTTTTTAAAGTTTTTTAAAAAACAGATAAACATGAAATAATATAAGTTCACAAGAAAACACATTTGGCTTTATTAAAATATTTCCCATTTTCCCTTACGGAAAATCGGTAATATTTGTTTTTTTTTATTATATTTCACCATCTTTTTGGCAGAAAATTGACCATATAATATACATATTTCAAGTCGACCATTAACCAGCCATGTCATTTTACCAGTCCTTGGAAGTGTGAACGGCGGTAACGTGCGGCCCGGAGCAGCGGCTCCAATTGCGCCTGCATTTTCCGGCCCTGAAATTCATAAAACACCAAAAATGTAATTTCTACAAAAATGAATATGCACACGTGAGTTAATGATTCTGTACACAAAGTAGGTGTGAGTTAACGAAGCGCAGGAGAAAATGTGAATTTAACAAATGCCTAAGAGGTGATTAAGGTTTGGCGAGACCAATGTCAGGAGAGGCGCGAGTGGTTCCCAGCTCCCAGGAGCAAGCAGGGCGAGAGGGCGGCAGAGAAAAGAGGAAGAATTATGGTGTCGGGTCAACGATGGGGACGTTATAGAGGATGTGCTTCGACATACAATGGGAAATATTTTCTAAAGGAATGCTTTACTAATAAAATAAAAGTAAATTTTAGATAATATATGAAGAATATTAAACGTCAATATAAAACGCTTAAGAAAACCCTAAAATTTAGTGCGGGGAAAATAGAATCCGAACCCTACATAATAGAATGTCTAGTGTCGTAATTAGTATCTCAGGAACCTTTATTGGATAACCAACACCTCTGCCGTAGGTCACCCCAAGTGGTTTGCTACGTTTGGTGATTTAGCAGGGGTGCCCGGGTTCATGGGGTGAGGTTTGTCTAGGTCTTGGAGGCGGATTACCAGGACACACTGAACCCCAGATTACTACCCAACCCTTAAACCCTTTTCCTTCCCAGAACGCTCCTCTCCTTCTTTCCTTAAAAAACCCTCCACAGCATCCCCAAAGATGACATAGGCCCTGAGGGAAAATTTTTTACCTCAGGGCCTCCTGTGTGGAGCTCATGTAAAAAAAACCGGTAATAAATCAATTTAGACACCTTCAAAAATTGACAAATTAAAATCGTGTAAATAAGTCGTATTTAAGTGGTTTAACCAGTTTGAATATGGCATTGTAAGCCAAAACAGCTGTAACAAAAATAAATACTAAAATACTTGCAAAACTTGAAAATAACATTATTATTTAATTAAAATTAAATTTTAAAAAATTACTCGAAGAATACTTCAAAAACTGTGCATAGTCGTAGCTTAAGACTCCTTTTCCTTCTTCAAAAGTCGGAATGTTTCAAAAATAAAAAGGCATTAACATTGGAAAAAATAAAGTCATCTAGGTAATGATGCATGACATATAGGTTTTAGTAAAAATAATAAAATGTGGTCCAAAAGCAATTTGAGCACTACGATGCTGATGTCATCGGTTTGATTAGCTAAGCATCGAAATTATAAATCTAAAATCACGTTTAACGACCATTAACATTTTTGAAATTGGTTTTCAATTATCATTTTGATTTTTCGTTTCTTATGTCCATAATGTTCAATTCCACTGCCTTCTTGGGTTAGAAAATTGATGTTAGAACGTTTAGTAAAACATTTGTTTCATTTTAATTTGTTTTACACTAACAAACAATCATTTCGTGTGATGTGTTCAAAAGTAAAACAGAAAGTCTACCACCACAAATTCAATAAAAAATGTTTTTCTTTTCATTACTGCATCTTCCACAGTTGTATGTTTTCGGTTTGGAGCCGTAATTAAAGTCAGCACACCCTTCATGTGGCTTCCAGTCGCGGGAAACTTCGCCAACCGAGGGATGAATATATTCCATATCTGAGGAATATGAAATACGCAGAACTTGGAACGCAGACGAAGTAAAGCATCCGTCCCGAGTCCCTCTTACTGTCTAGGTACCTTTGTAGATTACATTACCTTGGATAAGCTGAATATGATAAGATTCCATTACGATCGTTTCTCGAAATATTTAAATAATTCGTATATTTGTTCTTATTTGATACAATAATTCATTTGAATGGGGTATTTCCACACACGAGATATTCTGTTGAAAACGTACGAAATATGACGTTTAAAGATAATTTTGCTGATTTTAATCATCCTACCAAAAATGTTTGCTTTTTAAGTTTTCGTTAAATATTATTGATTTAAAAATGATCTAAAACTGACAAAATCAAAACGGCCCGTGGTTGGCAAATCGGATTGTGACGTCACAAGCGTCGCTCAGCTGGGACAGCATAAATAAACACTGTCAGTGAGCGTCCACGCTCATGACGTCACACGATAGCCCGCCCCAAAATATCGTTTTAGCGGTAATTCACAAATGGGAAACTTTGACCCGCTGTAGAAAATTTACTCGTCAACATAAAAATAAAATAAAAATGCTGTAATCATTGAAATTTTTTGCTTAATTTTTTTAAGTGATAAAAACGTGGAAATACCCCATTGTTCTTTGATTACATGGGCCCCATTGTGTGCTTTATCCACACTGAGTCCCCCGTTTCACAGTTTTAAAAAATACGATAGATAAAATACTAAACGCAGTACATTTAAAATAGGGGGAATATTATAATAATATCGTAAAATTTATATAGCGCAGTTTTGTGTTATTTCACTTCAACTATAATAAACTTAAAAGAAATCCTACAGTGTTCCTTACGAGAAACAAAGAACATACAAAGCAATGTCAGGAGAACAAAATTAACAATAACAGTGCTGTTTTGGCCCACGATATTTTTTTTTCTCCATTTATTTTAGTTCGGTATGAGAATAAGTTTTAAAGTATATTTCATACTGCTAGGTGATTATGGTGTCACAACACAGAAAAAAATCTGTTTTTTTATAATTATTTTTTTGTGAAATTTTTTTTTATTTGACATCAAAAAGTAGATATAACCCCAAATTTTAACCCTCCTACCCCCACCCTCCCATGCTTTAATCGCGATTTTAGTAATTGTGTATGAACAAATTTAACCGTCTTTCGTATTTCAAATAGAACGGAATTATTTATGTTGTTGAATGACAGACGGCGCTACGTCCGCCTTATCGAACTTTCTTCCACATATGCGTAAGACATTCACGAGAAGCGTCGCGTCATTTTGATGTTTCGTTCGGCATCATGTTTTCGCGTGGGCAATCCATCGAGCTTTTTTGTGTTGGCTAAAGACGGACTGACAATAAATATCGTACACTCAATTGCTCTTCGAAATTCATATTGATTTTATTTATTTCATTTTCCTACTTTAGTTGGTGTTTTTTGGCTTTTATCGGCGGTCATCGTCTACTGCGCTCCATTCCTCTTTCTGTCAAAGATCCCATCCCCACGTACAATACATTCGTAATTTTTTATTTAACAACCAAAATATTTTCTAGAAATAATTTATATGGCAGAACAACGTTTGTCGGGTCAGCTAGTATCTTATAATAATATCGAATACCCATGTTCTGTTCGTTTTTGCTTTACAGAAGGAAACCTTCTGTTCTGAGGTCCCCTGTCGATATTTTGATGCCCATCGATTAATCAAATCAAACTTGAACAAAGCCGTTCCGTGAAACAGACTTCACAGTAATCAAGTTAGGAGTGCCGCACTGGGAACTTTGCGCTTGTGACCTTTACGTCAAAGTTAGATATAAAATGCATTAATAATGATGGTAGTGAAGAGAAACTTGCATTGTTTGATTTCATGTATGGATATGACAAAAGCAGAACCCTACTTGTAAACAAGTTTGTTTAAGTTCCACATACTTTATTCTTTCATGGAAGAAATATTTTAGTTTATTTTTTTCATTACATTAAATTTATCATAAATATTTCGCATTCACTTACTATGGAAGTGGCGGGAATATTTTTACCGTGAGGTGTATAAAAATCTCTAAAATGAGGTATTTACAATAAGACCCGACTAATTTAATTTTCTCTTGCTCAGATACGAGTGAAAAAAATCATTGAAATTTGTTTGTAACTATGATAAGGTATGAACTGCCACCCATGTTTACAATGAAAATTAATGTACTAATATTATTTTAAAAACACATTTAATTATTTATTTATTTTAGGGAAATCAACAGTTTACAATTGAATTAATTTATTCATGTATAATTTATTTACCTGAAAAACCAATTATAGATTTCCTCATTATACCATTATTATTAGTGTCTAGAAATTAAACAGTAATCTCACAACAACTAAAAAATATTACTTTACCATAAATGGAGGTAGGCAGTAGTATATGTCATTACATAATATATCATTACATTTATGCAGTTTCGTACTCATTTAATACATTATTATTCACTTTTGACAGAGTTTTTATATTTATTTTCGTCACAATTGAAAATATCTATATCAGAGAGAATGTTATTAAATGTTGAACACAGTCTTGTAAGGCAAGCATTTTGGTTTGAATTTGTTTTACAGTGTTTTTCTTTAAAAATATCACACAAACATGTGTGCAGTGTAGGTACTTTCAAATATATACTGTTCAATAATTCAGGACAGTCAGTTACGTTATTTACGATTTTATATGGCAACATCGCATCAGAGAATTGTCTTCGTGCACTTAATGCATCAATTTTGAAAAATTTAATTGCATCAAGATAATTATTAAATCGATTGTGCGATTTATAAGAAATGTATCTTATGATTTTTATGATTTATGAATCGATTCAATTTTGTTTCTATGTACTGCATATAATGAAGACCACACAGTTGACGCAAACTCTAGATGGCTACGTACATATGCAAGGTATAGTTGTTTGATATTTACAGCGTTTGTGAATTATTTTGTACTTCTTACGATCAAGCCAAGCATTTTAGCTGCTTTATTTGTTATTTAATTGATATGACATTGATATTGTAACTTACTATCGAGAATCACACCTAGATCGCAATTATTGGAGCAGGTCACAATTTTGTTTTCATTTAACAGATATTGTTGTGTAATTTTTTTGTCATTTTTTGTGAATATGACGTGATGACATTTTGAACCGTTTAAAAATAACTGGTTATTCTCACAATATAAAGCTGCGCTGTTTAAATCATCCTATAATTTGATTCAATCATTTAGGTCATTTATGGGTTTGTACAGTTTACCGTCATCGGCAAATAATTCTAATTTGGAGTATTTCACGACACTCACTATGTCATTAATATGTAAAATAAAATATAACGGACCGAGATGAGACCCTTGCGGGATGCCCGAGGAAAATTCTTTGAATCAGATTTAAAACCCTTTATTGCTACTGCTTGTAATCTATTGAGGATGTACGAAGTTACCCAACGAAACAAGTTAGCACGTATGCCAACAGACCAAAGTTTCTTCATTAATAATTTTTAACCGGTTTTATCAAAAGCTTGGGAAAAATCAGTATACATAGCGTCTACTTGAGTGCGGTTGTCCATGTGATTAACAATAAAATCGGTGAATAAAACAAGGTTGCTTTATTACTATATTAAATTTTTTTTTAACATGTCGTGAAACGGTTTCGACTTTCCACCATGGAACTAACTACGCATCGAATGGCACGACCAGGTTAGTAAATTTGATATAATGCATTGTCATCGATAAAGAGTTTCAGCTCGATCGGATCACGGGAAGTGGGGTTTTCCACTTCCAAGATTTGCATTAATTCATTCATCAATTCACGAGAAAATCAAAATTCAAATAGATGTACATATTTAAAAATGCAAGCGTTTTAAATTACTAATTGTACAGAATCACACGATGTGGTAATTTAAATGTATCACTGGTAACGTGTAAAAAATACTGCATCATTTTATTCCCACGCCAAGCGTGGTCGTGTTTTTAAACGACACAAAAGTAGACCGATTCATACATTTTTCTGACCTACTGGAACACGGGAGCTTACGAGTTTTAAAAAATTAAGCATTTTTTAATTCACTTTAATTATTTTTTATGTTGGAGTCGATAAAGGTATTTAAAAAGTTAAGCCAGGCACGCTTGGGTTTCGCTGCGATAGTTTCGTCACTGTTCAACTTCATGCACGCCAGCGTATCCTGAGGATACGTTAAAATACTTATTTCTCCGAATATAAATAGCTAGTCTGGGGAAACTACACATGGTTTACTATTAGGTCCTAACATATAATATTGGCGTTTTGTATGGGAGGAACATAAAGTCGATTTTTAAAAAATATAATATATTTATTTAATCAAAGTATGTAGCATTGCTATCTATGTACTTTTGCCATCTCATAGGTAGTTCATCGATCGCTTTACTAAAAAAACCATTCGGACGGGAATCAATAAAATCTTTGAAGGCGGTTTGGACTGCCCCATCGGAGTTGAATTTTTTCCCTTGCAAGAAGTTATCCAAATTTCTAAAAAAATGGTAATCTATTTGGGCAAGGTCCGGAGAGTACGGTGGATGTCTCAGACATTACAATTGAAGCTCCTCTAATTTGGTAGCCGTCTGTTGTGCAGTGTGTGGTCTAGCGTTCTAACGCGCGTTTGTTGATTTGCTTCACTCAATTCGTGAGGTACCCACCTTTCAAGCTTTTTCACCTTCCCAATTTGCTTCAAGTGGATTAAAACAGTTTTATCACTAACACCGCAGCCTGCAGCTAACTCGGACGTGGTTTGCAAAGGATCCGCTTCCACTTCTTCTTCTTCTTGTGCCTTGTCCGTTCAACGGACGTTGGCTATCATGTTGGCTATGCGGACTTTGTTTACTGCGGCCCGGAACAGCTCCACAGTAGACTGGCCAAACCACTGTCTCAGGTTTTTCAACCATGAGGTTCTCCTTCTTCCAGGGCCCCGTCTTCCGGCAATCTTTCCCTGCATTATGAGATGCAAGATCTCTTACTTCTCTGGATGTCTCATCACGTGTCCAAGATATTGAAGTTTTCGGATTTTTATGGTTTTAATTACTTCCTTTTCTTTATTCATCCGAACCATAACATCTTCATTTGTGACCCTATCCATCCAGCTTATTTTAAGTATTCTTCTATAGATCCACATCTCGAATGCCTCAAGTCGCCTTATTAATTCTTCCGTAAGCATCCATGCTTTCATTCCATAAAATCCACAATAGCCTTCAATTCTTCATTATTAACTTTGGTCTCCGGCTGTCCACGGGGCTTGTTCTGCAGGTCGAAATTTCCAGAACGAAAACGTTGGTACCAAAAACGCACTGTGTTTTCTTTTGCGGCACCGTCGCAATACACATCATTAATACTTCGAGCCGTTTCTGCAGCACTGGTGCCACGGTGGAGTTCGTACTCGTAAATTTATTTATTTATTTGTACACGCCCAATTAGGGTTTTTACATATGATAAAATTAAAAATACATTTGTTATAATCAAAGAATTAAGAGATAGCAATTAAATAAGTATCAAGTATAGATTTTTTAACTTAAAACAAAAGAGTAAATTATAGGATACACATTCATATACATTTAAAGAAGTGATTTTCTTGCAGCTTAAAAGCAACAGAATAAAATAAAGGATACCCATTCATATACATTCGACACATATTGAAAATTTATAAACATTTCAAATTTATCTAGATAGACATACAGATTTAATGACAATGTTTTTATAGGTTGATAGACTTTCAGAACCGTTAGTATTCATGTAATATTTATTCCGTGTACTGTGCAGTCGGTTCATTACTGAGTTTATTTCTGAATTGGTACCTGAATTGTTACAATGGTAAGGTACAATCTGACAAACCGTTCTACTAGGCACATGAAAATTAATCAGCCTAAGGAGTTCAGGGGAGTCAAACATGTTATTAACAATTTTATACAGAAAAAATAGATCGGTACATATTCTTCTTTCTTTTAATGTAGCGAGGTCCATAATTTTCAACAGTGACATGTAGCTAATATTTTCAATAGGAATTCCTAATCTATAATTTATATTTCGTAAAAATTTATGTTGGATTCGCTCGATGGATTTTTCACGAATATTGTAAAATTGTAAAAAAACTCGATATTTCAAGTTTTCCATTTTGTAAACTAAGTGACGCAAAGAAAAAAAACAATAAGGGAAAAAACAAATGAATTATAATTTTCGAAACACAAATACATGAGTAAATACCTGTATAAATTTAAATTTGGAATTCCTAACCAAAGAGAAGATATTTGAGATCAATATTTTTTTTTTTTTTTTACAGTGAATGCCGCACAAGAATCTCAACTGCTCCCGTCTGGAGCCAGTGAGACTATGGCATCCCCAATTGGGGTATGTTGTGAGGCTGAAGGTAGTGGGGAGGGGAAGGAGGTGGGGAAGAGGAAGGTTGGGAAGTACCTGGCTATTCAGATCTGGTCACTAAACACGGCTAAAGCCATTTTCAAGCAACGTTTCAATTCTGAATGGTGGTCTTACACCAGGGCGATACTAATAGTATCTTCCACTCTGGAACATGCCGCAAATATACTATATATTATTTTAAATGAATTAATTGTGAAATAACACAAATTAATCAAATAAAATTTATTTGCGCATGCCGGGTTCGAACCCGCGACCTCCGGAATGTGAGTCAAGAGTCTTAGCCACTGGACTACGGAGGTCGTTAAACTATTTTTAAAAAATAAATAAAATAATTGATTTGGTAAGAAGGTAAGATTTACGTAAACATGTTTTTAAAAAAAGCAGTTACGTTCTAACGAAAATATAATCAACTGTGATTAAAAAAACGAATAATTAGAATCATTACAAATTTTTTTATTTTTTTTTTTACATAAGCTCCATGTAAAAAAAAAACAGGAGGACTCGGGAAAATAATTTCCCTTAGGGCCTATGTTATCTTAGGAGAGGTGGTGTGGAGGGTTTTTTAAGGAAAAGAAGGAGAGAAAGTTCTGGGAAGGACATAGGTATGAGGGGTGAGTAGGAATCTGGGTGTCAGTGTGTCCAAGAGTGACGGACGTACGAATCCATCCCTCGAAGTGCGGTGCAAGGCGATGGGTCGAGAGATTCTGGCTGGAGGAGATAAAATACTATCCTACCTACTACTCTGCCTGAACACTCTCTCTATCCTGCCCACCCCGCAGGAGATGGGTAGATGCATCGGCGGTTAGGTCTTCGCCGCCGATGCGTCTACCTGGCGACCCGAACAAACCTCACCCCATGAAGCCGGGCACCCCTACTAAGTCACCAGATGTAGCGAACCACTTGTGATTACCTATGGCAAAGGTGTTGGTTATCCAATAAATGGTTCCCGGGGTGGTGGTACCCATACCCGCCTCCCAAGTTGATAAAAACACGTAACCTTCAGAACGACAATATCTGCATTTTTACTAAAGGACTTTTATTGTTCGGAGATTCAGTACTAATCTATCTTCCGTAATGCCGACCTGAAAAATGATAATAACTTGTCCTCCGTTCCAAATAGTTTTAAATCCCAAATAAAACAACTACTGGACCAACCCGACACTAATTATAAGTTTTAATAATTTCATCATCACAATAAGAAGATATGGAACGACAAAGAAGAGCAATTAACATACGGGCCGGAATGCTCTCAAGGCGGTTCTACCACTGTAGCAAAAATGTCCGAAAATTACTATTCAAGACATACTGTACTGCCCTGTATACGTCTGAACTGTGGACACAATACCCAGCAGCGCAATGGGACAAACTGAGAGTGTGCTACAATAACGCATACAGGCAACTTATGCAACTACCGAGGTTCTGCAGTGCCTCCACGATGTTTACCGAGGGGAGGGTGCACTCATTCCCAGCCTTACTTCGCCACCGACTAGCCAGCTTCTGGAGCAGAATACGAACTTCAACCAATATCATTGTCGTGGCTGCATCCGAGTGGCTCAGTTCCCCAATAAATGAGCGATGGATTCAGATGATGAGGCGACCTCCATGATGGACGATCCCAAAATATCTTTTTATCTTTTTATTTTTAATTCTGTCTACTTATTATTTATTTTAATTTTATGCTTATTTTTTGTTATTTGTGTGATGAATTTTGTTTTCATTTTATGTTTTAATTAGGTACTTACCTAATATTAAAATTTTTTTTTCTTTTATAGTGGTTTATGTAATATGGCAGACTGGGATTGCACTACCCTCCCAGTCCTGCTGGAATAAAAACTTAAATAAAAAAAAATAATAATACCAAAAAAAATCTAGAACATATCTAGATATTTCAAATTGAAAGCAAAGTACATACGTGTTATTTGTAGGCACCAAATTGTTAGAACTTTATTATATGTACCTACTTTTAGAATACTGTCAGCCCATCCATTTCAAATATCAATGTTTTTAAACCAACGCTATGTACCTACCACGTACCTACTTACTACCTACTATTGAGTAAATAAAATAATGTTATATTATATTTCTGATATATCTATGCCTGTATTATCTTATATTGTATATTCCAATTTAACTCTTATTTAATTCAAGTTCATTATGTCGACTTGTCTTAATTTTATATATCTATAATATAAAAATGAATCGCTAAATTTGTTGGTAAGCGCAAATCTCGAGAGCGGCTGAACCGATTTCGCTAATTCTTTTTTTAGAATATTCCTTGAAGTTCAAGGATGGTTCTTACGGAGAGAAAAATTTAGAAAATTGCGCAGAAAATTAGATAATAACAGAAAACATCGCACGTTTGACAGTTCGCGTGTTAGAGAATGACATTTTGCAATCAGGATTTTTGTTCAATGAGGATTCTATTTTTGAAAAGTTGAAAAATTTATTTAAAGTAGGTACTCCCCTAATAGTTTGAATTGAATCAAGAATTTTAGATATTTTAAATAGGTTAGGTACCAAATTTAATATACATGATAAATGGAAATTTGAATAAAAATTGTAAAAGGTGGCATGCGGGCTGTTTAAAAACTGAACGTACTGGGATTGAATATATGGAACGCGGGAAGAGGGTTGGCGGGACAGGGAAGAGGGAAGGCGGGGAAGGTGGAAGGGGAACGCGGGAAGGGGGGGGGGGGACCTGGGAGGGGGGAGGGAAACTCGGGAGGGTGGTTCGCGAGACGAGGAAGGGGGGGGGAGTGGAGTGGGGAGAGGGAAGGTGGAGGTGACGGAGTGGGAACGCGAGAGGGGAGAGGACGCAGGAGAAGAAGGGGAGGCGGAAGGGGAACGGAACGATGGGAAAGGACACTCAGGGAGAAACAATTTCTTTATTAAATGGCATAGCGACGCATGCCGGGACCAGCTAGTTTTTTAATATAAGTACTTGTAATAACATACTCTGTACCTACTCGCATTTTACAATGGCACTACTCCAAAATTCAAACAAGAGAAATGTTTTTTTCTTTTGAATTGGGTAGTTTCGTAAAAAGAAATTTACATGTTGTAATTTGTACATGTACGTATTTAAAAAAAAAAATTAACATTGAAAAATTAAAATATATTTATATTTAACTGTGTATGATGTATATTTGATTAAAAATCAAATTTTTGTGTTTGGCCACTGAAATTTTTTTTAAATTTTTTTTTAATCAAAATTTTTTGTTTTATACCATTTATTGTATTATCGAAAAAGAATATTGTGTATGGAAATCTTAAATCTTAGAACCGTCTGTTCCTTGTATTTTTATTTATATAACTGTTTCAGTAATTTAATTTCGAACGGTCAGGGGTTGAGTTTGCATCGCGTTTGGATCCCATACAGGCGTCGCGTGATCAATCCGTCGGTTGGCTATGTCCTTCATCACAACACAAGCAACATTTTTCGCTTAATGTGGTGGTAGTAGTTCATTTTCAAATATTGTCAGGTTATTCGTAACCCGGGAATATATTTCTTTCTTTAAAAAAATATATATCAAATGCTTTTCTGAACTATTACAGAACACTACTACGAATGAGCTGTAAGATTATTAATGAATTTTAAACAGCGGAACGCCAGGATTAATATTCCTGATTGTAAAATGATGTATGTTTCGCTTCAGATTACTTGTCAGGAGAAATCTGTTCGCAAATAATCATGTGAAAAATGAACGCGGAGCACACATGGAAGCGCGCTTGGCTCCCTAGCTACTAAGTATGGAATGTCACCGGCTTAGCAGCACAAAGACGCACACATTCACCCACCTACACATACACACATACATTTCTCGCCAATGTGGGTGAACCTTTGTAGATTTGCAACTTCGGGGATTGTATACAGGTTGTATTGACACAAATTATATTATCTATTGTGGGGTTTAGCTGTATAATAAAAATGATGATTAGATTATTATAATATTGATAGAAAATATTTACCTAACCTAACCTAACCTTTGTATGTTAACAACTTGGGAGTTTTGCAATTTGGGAGGTATCGTCGCCTCAGGAACCATTTATTGGATAACCACAACATCTGCCGTAGGTTATCCCAAGAGATTTGCCACGTTTGGTGACTTAGCAGAGATGCCCGGGTTCATGGGGTGCGGTTTGTCTAAGTCTTGGCGGCGGATGACCTGGACACACTGAACTCCAGATTCCTACCCGCCCCTCACACCTTTTCCTTTCCAGAACTTCCTGTCGTTCCTTTCCTTAAAAAGATCCTCCACACAGCATCTCCAAAGATGACATTGACCCCGAGGGAAATTATTTTCCTCAAGGCCTCCTGATTGGATTTAATCAACAACAAAAAAACTACAAGTTTTGTGTATAAGTTATTTGCAAGTTAAATACTTGTGGGGTATTTTGGATAATAAAGTTCAAAATATACAATTATCATTTGTTGAAAATATCTACTTCACCTATCCTAACCTCGGTCGATTTGAAACTACGATGATTGTATACCTACAGGTTGGGGTTAATAATAAAAAGCAGTTTATTTAATTATAAATAAATTATTATCAATTATGAAAATTATCCTTATTCAACCAATATTACCAAACATACTAAACAAGGTTGTGGTGGGTCACTCAGTGACTTTCCTTCAACGTGCTCAGATTTGTTTAGAACTTAAGTTCAGTTATTTTCAAAATTTGGAACTGATTGTGTCAAGAATTCAGATAAGCGAGAAGGTAC
This sequence comes from Limnephilus marmoratus, assembly GCA_917880885.1. Classification (NCBI taxonomy): domain Eukaryota; kingdom Metazoa; phylum Arthropoda; class Insecta; order Trichoptera; family Limnephilidae; genus Limnephilus; species Limnephilus marmoratus. Next base: position 16,218,567 of record OU862910.1, on the reverse strand, counting down.
CTACGTATTTTATAATATTTTAACAGAAAATTATTTTAATTATCGTTTTCACAACTGGAACTGATGTGTCGAGAATCGAGATGTTTGCGAAAAAGTTGTACCTATCTATGATGTAATATTTTTATTATATAAAATATTGGTTGACAGTAATATGTCATACATGGCATTACGAACTTTCTTCTTCATTTTTTTTGGTGCAGTCAAAGATTAGCTAACAAAGTGGAAGTTCGGAACTAGTAAGGAAGCAAACTTAATTAGGTGATTCTATTATTCCCTAGTATTTATGTACATTTTCTTTTACGTTACCTACACATTCCTTTACATTCTAAACTAATGGCTTAATAGCCATCCCTATGCTTAGAACGACCACGGCTCAGCACCACTATTTGTATTTAGGTGTAAGATGGTACAATATATTATTATCCAATAACAAAATTAATATAACAGATACACTGAATTATGAATTATTCAAAAAACAAATTAAGTCCCTAAAATTGGATAATGACATATTGTACCCTTAATGTTTACCCTTTATGTAATTAATTAATTTAACCTTACTTAAACAGCAATATTTAATATTAAAAAAAAATTGTAATGATATTGTCCTTATATAACTATTTTTGTCTAAATTGTGTACTTACCTAAGATATTTATTTTATTAGTTTTTTGAAAATTGTTTACATAATGAACATTATTAATATTTTTTTGCATGTAAAATACTCCTCCCATAAACACGAGCTCCTAGAGCTCAACTTATGGAGTAGTAGAATAAAACATGAATTATTTTGTAATCTTGCATATATTATCATTGTAATGTATAAACAAAAATCTTGAAATAAATAAATAAATAAAATAAAAATTCCTATACTTTCCTTAACCACTGGAGTACTTTTGCCACAATACGGCACTATTTAAAATACCTCGGATTGCTTTGCTGCCAATTTTGGCAAATTTTCCCTTATTTGAAAGTAATTTAGTAGAAGTTTACGATTTTATAATTTTTTTTTGCAAATCTTACGAATATGTGATAGTCGACAAAAGATAGGTGAATTAATTGGCTATTTAGAACTATAATCAGCTTGTGTGCCTCCGTATTGAAATTTGGAGGTATGTTTTTTTAAATGTGGGCTGAAAATATTCCACCAAAAAATCTCGAGTTTTTGGAGAAAAAGGTTTTCAATTACTCTGTCGCTCCAGTGGTTAAGATGAATAACATTTTCATGTACCGCTAGGGAGAATTTTTTCGGGACTCTAAGCAAAAACATTATTAAGCCTACGTACCAGGCTTAACCCCTCAGGCTAATTTGTTCGCTTTCAGGCACACCTCCGTAGTCCAGTGGGTAAGACTCTTGACTCACAATCCGGAGGTCGCGGGTTCGAACCCGGCATGCGCAAATAAATTTTATTTGATTAATTTGTGTTATTTCACAATTAATTCATTTAAAATAATATATAGTATATTTGCGGCATGTTCCAGAGTGGAAGATACTCTCAGTATCGCCCTGGTGTAAGACCACCATTCAGAATTGAAACGTTGCTTGAAAATGGCTTTAGCCGTGTTTGGTGACCAGATCTGAATAGCCAGGTACTTCCCAACCTTCCTCTTCCCCTCCTCCTTCCCCTCCCCACTACCTTCAGCCTCACAACATACCCCAATTGGGGATGCCATAGTCTCACTGGCTCCAGACGGGAGCAGTTGAGATTCTTGTGCGGTATTCACTGTAAAAAAAAAAAAAAACACGAAAAGACCCTCCACACAGCATCCCAGATGACATAGGCCCTGAGAGAAATTATTTTCCTCAGGGCCTCCTGTGTGGAGTTAACGTAAAAAAAAACACGTATTGTTCTCATAGAACTCATTGCGTCTCCCTTACTATAATAGTGAGATATATGACTTAAACGGTGTGAAAAAGAGAAAATACCACGCCTTACATTCAAATCAGAAAGTTGAATCACAAAAAGGTAACCACAAAATAATTAAAATGTACACCTTTAAGAAACCAAAGTTTCCGACAGCAATGTGAACAAATGCCTAAATTACGATAACCTACTTCGTTCATTAAATTTAATAAAAATATCTGATCGTAGAATCATTTCCGATTTAACCTGTTTGTATAAAATCATTAATTCAATGTTTGACACCCCTGATTTATTAAACGTTTGATGATCAAGTTAGATCTACTGCAAGTATCAAAGCGTACAAAAAGAAACTTGTTCTAGACAAAAAAAAATTAGAAAATTGTGTGATAATAATAAAAAACTAAATCCGGAAGCATTAAAAACTGAAATGAATCAATATAAATTCCATAATCGAGTGATTAACATGTCTAATCATGAGTTCGCGGAGGAAGAGTTAAAATTATTAAAAAAGGACTTAATCATAACTTGCATTACAGTTCAAAAGTTAAAAATAAGTTAGAACTGGAGTTATTAGCAGTGGATTTGGACAATGCGCTAAATAAACAACCTAAATCATTCCATTATAAATGTGCCGAAGTGATAAAAAACATTAACATGAAAACAGTTTCAAATCGTGATAAAAACCAAAGTATTAACGCGAACTTAAATATTGCTAAGAATATTTGAAAAATTGTGAAGGAAGAAAATTTAATCGTTACAAAGGCTGATAAAGGGAACAGTGTTATTATTATGGATAGAGGTACATACATAACTAAGACTATGGACTTTCTGCAAGGAGACAATTTCGAAATTATCCATATTAACCCAATTAATAAGTGTCAAGACCTGTTGAAACAAGCAGTAAAAAAATGTAAAAGTGACATTTTTGTAAAGTTGAAAAATAAAAAATTAATTTTAAGTAACCCACAGATTCCTAAGCTTTATAGTCTGTTAAAAATACATAAATTGAATAAAACAATTAGGCCAGTCGTTTCTAATTGTAATGCCCCAACTTTCAAAGTAGCATCGACATTAAATAATGTAATTATTAATACTAATGTATTCCAACCAACATACACCGTTAAGAATTCGGTAGAATTGGTTAATTATTTAAAGGATTTGGAAATCCCTAACCATGCTATGTTGGTTTCTTTCGATATAGTTAATTTATTTCCTAGTATACCAATAGAAGAGAATAAAACCATTATTAATAATTTGTTAAATTCTTCAACTTTGCCGAAAGACCTAATTCATGATTTTACTTTATTATTTGATGTTATTTTTAAACAGAATTACTTTCAATTTAATAATACAATATTTAAACAAAAGGGTGGCTTAGCTATGGGAAGTAGTACAAGTCCTTTGATTGCAGATATTTTTGTTAATAATTTAGAAAATAAGATTTTTAATAGCGGTGCGTTATTACTTAAAAATGTGTATTGTTGGAAAAGATATGTTGACGATATATTTGGCATTTGGTTAGGTTCAGAAAGACAATTGAACATGTTCTTAAATTTTTTAAATAAATTACATAAAAACATTAAATTTACACTGGAAATTGGTAAAGATAAGAGTTTAAATTTCTTAGATTTAAATTTAACATTAACAGGTACAAAAATAGATTTCAATATTTTCCGTAAAGATACGTATACTGATATTGTTATACATAATTCTTCAAATCATCCCTTTTCTCAAAAACTAGCGGCTTTCCACTCTATGATTAATAGACTAATTACAATTCCTTTGTCAGCTCTTAACTATAATTTTGAATTAAATCTCATAAAGCAAATAGCAATTAATAATTGCTATTCTTCTAATTTGATAGATGAAATACTAAATAAAAAAATTAAACAGAATTTTTTCAAATTATATATTTACCCTATTTCTAAAGATAACAATAAACATTGGCGTAGAATTTTATTTGTCGACAACGATACGTCAAAAATTATTAGTAAAAATATTCCCGGTACTATTCAACCAGCGTTTTACACAAATAACAAATTGAAGAAATATATACTCAACAATAAAGATAGTGAAATTAAAACCAAAAAATCAGGGGTTTACAAACTCAATTGTAATGATTGTAGTTCGTTTTATATAGGTAGAACTTATAGAAACTTTGAGATTAGGGTTAAAGAGCACCTCAGAGCACTAAATGGCAATAGCGATTCTGAGTTCGCAGACCATTTATTAAAATATGATCATAGCTTTGACATAAATTCAGGTCTTCAAATATTACATATAGGATATAAAACATCGCAAATCAATAATTTAGAAATTTTAGAAATAAGAAAAAATGTAAATTCCAAAGCTGACGTAATTAATAAGCAAAAAAATTTTGTTAACCCTGTTTTAAATATCTTCCCACTTAACCGGCCTTTCTAATAGCTTGGTAATCCCCAATTTTTCGAAACTCCCACCATTGTCAACCCTTCCCCCTCCTTCAATTTCTTCTCTCCATATGTAATCTATAATTAATTTTTTAACTTTAGTATACTTTTATTCCTGAAGAAGTGAACATGGTTCACGAAACATGTTGATAGTATAAAATATAAAAAATAAAGTGATGTAAACTAAGTTATTTTCTTTTAATAAATTTATTAAACGTAATCTCTTTTCACACTCCAGGCAGGTCAGTCACAAGATAGTACCTACCATATTATTGTAGCAATTCTAAGTCAACATGCCAATATTACACTCCTATGAGACGGATTCAACAGCTTGGAAACAAATACTCCGATGTTGTTGATATATTTAATACATCAATTATTGTAATATATAAGCATACCTTATTGAAGTTTTTTTCATCAAGTAGGGGAATGTGTTGATGAAACTGTTTGAATTGACTAGCATATTGGTGGTATTTTGTCGGCTGAAGGAGAGAAGCTATTTATGTATTTTTATATTTTGTGCCTGCATACTGTGTGGATCAAATTCAATAGTATTTTTGCTTTATATTTGTTTTTGTGCAAGTGTTGTAAACAGTCATTTCCTGCACTATTTACTAGTATAATTTCGTAAATATTGTTAAGTGTATGTTTGTAAAAGCCTAAATGGGCGTAAATAAATAAATAAATAAAAATGACGCTTTACGAAAACAAAAAAAAAATATTGGTACATGAAACAACAAAAAGTGATGGGATGACGATAACGTTTATAAATGCATTGTGTGATTTTAGAAAATACGTAAGGTAAGCAATTTTTTAAACTTTTTATGTTTGCTTACAATTTTTTTGTATTTCAAATATTATATGTTTTCGTATACGTTTAGAAATATTTCATATATTTAAATTTTATCGCAATATGTTAATATTTTGACTTTCTGAAAAAATATGAGCCTGAGGAGTTCGATAAAATTCAACATTGGAGAGATCACAACGGCAGACAATAATATGTGTATGAATTTAACAATAGAACGTTATTAAAAGCCTAGCGTCTGCGTGGTTGAATTTAAGAATCTGGCTTCCAACGCATGTCTGCCACCGCACCTTACCCGTCGCACCATATAAACATCCGTGTATGTGGATTTTCAGACAAAGCTACCGTTATAATTCGTTTCTAATTCAAGAATTAGTTACAAGATGACGCCACTTTTGTTGGCAAGATGCAGAGGGACGTGCCCTTTCTAGTTAAAGGTTATATGAATTTGTGAACCTGGAGTATCTCCCGGATTTTGAAATATTGACGGTAATACTCAGTTGTATCAAGCGGCTGCATATTAAATGACGTCATCGCCCGTCCTGGGTACTTTTTTGCGGTACTAGCCATCATTGGTTGACACGTTGACAGTGGATACGAGGAACGGGCTAATTTTGGAACCAGTTCCTATTGGATTTACAAAATGATCACTGGGCGAAGCTGAACCAAAAGCCGCCCGCAGGGCCTAGCAGTAAAAACCTGCGGAGCGAGTTTTTAACTGCTAGTTAGCAATTAGTAGATATTTGAAAAGTGATTTCGGTTGCAAAACTATACTATTTTTCACAGATATTGCTAGTCAATTCCCCTTACCTTCCCTCCATCCCCCCCAGCCACTAAACTATATCAAATTCACAATTTTTTTACAACTGAATACTGTGAATTTCATAACGCCAGAGCTCATCATTATATGCAGAAACCTTCACGGGCGTGCGCACAACTACTCACAATTGTTTCACCTCATTCGGATGAATGGTATAAGAAATATTTTCATAACACTAGAGCTCACCATTATAAATTCAGAAACAATCGCGGGAATGCGCGCATCAAATCACCAAATTTTCAATGCAATCGGATGAATGGTTTAGACACGCATAAGGGATAAACAAAGAATCATTCATTTTTATATATACAGTGATGTTAAAATATTACAATACCCTGTATGTGTTAGGTAGGTCGCGATGCTTAAAATACGTTAAAACGTTCGCAGCATTGACACGTTAACGTTTTAAGGGGAAATTTCAGCGAGCAGGCGAAGTCCCGTGGCGCTAGCAGCCAACCAAGAATTTTCCATTTGCACAGACCTTGTGTGCTTAGCGCAACTGCGAGGCGCCATGCCGCCCGGAGGATTGACTTTGTTTGTTATCTAAATGGTATCTACCTACCGACCTACTATTATTACGTACGTATACTTACTAATATATATATCTTACATTCACGCCTCTCTACGGCAGGCTATAGCTCTAATACCGTCTGTCGAGAAATTGTAGATAAAAATGAAGGCGCTGCGATCTGCGATTTAATGGTTTAAGATCCCGCATTCCGATTTTCTACAGACATATTATAATGTACTTCCCTTGAATACTTTAGTGATTAATTATATGTTACTTTTGAAGATAATGTGTATTAACAGCCGAGTTTAAACAATCATTAATACATATTATATAAAATTTCCCCGACACACTAAAATCACAAAGTAAGCTCCGAAAATTATAAAATACACATTTGGTTTTGTTATTTGATGTTTTAAAGGAAAAATCAGTGTTTCTTTAAATGCTACTTCAGATATATTTTGAGAGATTTTGCTCTATTTTAAATAAGTCGTGTTTTATTATATATTTGTACAGCAGTCGCCTACGTGTATTAATGACATTTTTTTTCGTTATTTGTTTTTGGGGTGTTATGCCATGTTGCGCTACCTCCTTCTTTAGCCAACGTTTCGGACAGCGTTACGTGTCCATCAGGGAGATGTATCATCTCCAAAACCGTCTTCACGAATCTACTTCTTCTTTTTTTTTGAACGCTTATCATCTCTAAGAGGTTTGAAAGGCAAAAAAATTAAACTTAAGTCAGTTACTTAGTTCTAAGTCAACATTTTTCACATCGATATAAAACGGTATTCAAATATTCGTGATACTTCTTAAAATGAGATGAATCTATAAATTTAATGAATCATTTCTTAACTTGTTAGTTTTTAAAACCAAAACAAACCAAATTTGAAACATTCGAATATTCATTTCAAGAGCGACATCAATCCGATCCAGTTCTTGCTTGCAATCCATTGCACAGTTTTTGCGTACAATACAGTCCAGCATTCTAAGCATACCACATTGGAGGGGACCCCACCACTTTCCCAACGGCGTTATAAGGAAACATATGGTTTCCTCCTTCACCGCACACGTCAAGAATTCTTTTTTTCGAACGAAGCTACATTTATTTGTACGACTCTAGACCCTCCAATGTCCGTGCGTACGGGGTTAGTAAGCAGTATGCAAGTACTTACATTAACATTACAAAAAAGATAAATAGAAGTAACGGCCCGTGGAATAATTCTTCTGAAATAGATAACATCAAAAAGAGATAATAGTGTTAGTAAAAGAAAAAGAAAAATAATGGCTGTAACTAGTTGAAGAAACCTTCTGTAAATAAAATAAGTAATGGGGAAAAAACAGTTACATGATTATGTAGTAATGAAAGTAATTACTATAATAGTAGAAAGAAAAGAAAATATATAAAAGAAAAGCCAGAGAAAGTATTCCATAGACCACCGGGCAGTCCCAATGAGAATGCGTATAGCTATCGGCCCAACCGCAGACGATGCTCGAAGTCCGCGCCCTTTAGCCGGCTCCCCGATTTTGCCCTAAGCATACCACAGATCTCGCCATACATAATTTTGCGAAATATTTTTATTTAATTGTCGAGCTCAACGAAAAACATTGAAATATTATAATGCTTAGCCAGTGCCTTGTTATTTTTCTTGAAAATTATTGATATTATTGACTATAATATTAAAAATGAAAAGCTTCATTAAGTTAATCCCAATTTTACTACTGTAATTTGTTTTTGAATCGGTGTTACCATTAAATTTATAGAATTTGTCGACAGAATGTACACTGTAGATCCGTACTTATATTACTCCCACAGACTCATTCAAAATCTTCGCTGATGTCGGTGATTGGCACGAAGCGGAGGGAGAATTTCCACAATTAATTGTAGACGTAGGTACCCATCTGCAAATCTACATATGCGGAGTTTAGAGGTGAAATGTAAGTATGTTTGTCTTTGACGGAATCGGAATAATTGTAATCTAGAATCAAGCGGTATTCTACTAGCACTAAACTTGATTTCAGTGATTTTAGCAAGGATACGAGTTTTCATTAACCGCTCAATGTTCAGTGTGTTTCATATTCAGTACCTACCACGTAATTTATCTACTTTATAACATGCTTGAGATTGGTAGAAGGTTCAATGGACTATATAAACATGATTATAAATGTGTATATATGTAAATATTGTACGGAATGTACGTAATGAACGTAATGCACGTAATGTACGTAATGCACGTAATGTACGTAATGCACGTAATGTACGTAATGCACGTAATGTACGTAATGCACGTAATGTACGTAATGTACGTAATGTACGTAATGCACGTAATGTATGTAATGTATGTAGATATTTCGCAATACCCAGACTTCTTAACAAAGGGAAAGGTTTTTAACCCGTCAAGTCTATTTGTTCCGTTTTCGGAACAACTCATACAGATCTCATAGTAATCGTTGTGTGTCTCTTATTATCATAGTTAGAATATGAACGGTATTAGAAAGAGAAAATACCACGCTTTATATTCAAATCTAAAAGTTAACTACAAAATAATTACAATGTAGACCTTTATGAATTCAAAGTTTCCGACCGCGATTTGAAAAAAATTATGAACTTCGAGAATTTTTTATTAATTATTGTTAGGTACATAAAACGACAAAAACGTGAGTTGTCGATAACATTCACAATATATTTGCCTAATAAATTATATACCTAAGTATATTAATTTTTTTCGTTATCATTAATTTTAGTTAGAAAAAACGTAAGTTGAGCCATTTTTAAACCTTTATTCACATTTACTTGCAAAAGTTTTGTACATCAAAATTAAAACGGAAATATTTTGACTCTCTGACAAAATATGGTCGAGGCCCGAGGGGTTAATTATTTATCGAATACGGAGTTCGAACTGCTCCCAGCTGTCCGGTGCCAGTATTACTTACTATGGCTTCCCCAACAATTGGGGTTTGATGTGAGGCTGAAGGTTGTTCGGAAGGCGTTGAGTTGGGGAAGACGAAGAATGGGAGGCACCTGATATTCAGATCTAGTCACCAACCACAACTAGGTATGTACCATTTTTTCTCGTGTAATACTTCTGGAAAGTGTGTAAGACATGTATTTCATGTGTAGGACAAAATTAAGTAAGGTTAAATGGAATTAAAGAGTTATGTTGTAATGCTAAGAACAAATTTTATTGAGGTTATATTCATAATTCCTTATCAACCATTATCTACGAAATTAATCAATTTAGAAGGCAAGAGACTCTACATTTACAATGAATATCAGGGGTCCTAGCATGGTCGATCGATATAACCCTATATCAATACGATATCGGTAAAATCCGTCATTTATGGTCAGTTATCAATATGTGCTAGCACGCTCAACAATTGTTAAGGGATATTCCGACCGACGATTGACAAAAGCCTGTCAAATCGTATGCATTCTTGGTTGATAAAACCCCAATATTAATACGAAATGTAATAAATCCGTCGTCTATGGTCAGTTAGCGATATTTGCGAGCACAGTGAACATACGATTCCGACAGTCGGTTGACAAAAGACGCCGTTTTTACCGTGGCTTCCGGAGTGACAGATAAGCTGTCAATGTTCAGATTTTTTTAAATAATGTCGTTTGTTACGCAAAATAACTGGCTAATTAATGAGTAGAGGTGAACTAAAAAAACTCTCAGAATTTAAAGAAATCGTATACGAGACCCATAGACTCAGTTATTTCATGAGGCGATCAATTAATTGCTTTCAAATTCGAGAAACGAAATTTGTTAAAATGTCGTTTAGTCTCAAAAAGTATCTACATGCGAAACGCCAATATTTATTTGAGTTCGAATTTCAATTCGAAATTGTCAATTTATTGGTATTTTTCATTTTTACGCAGCACATTTCAAATTAAGAAACGAAAATTCATTAAAAGATCGCCAGTGTTGCCATCGTGTGAGATCGTATGTCGATTCCTTATTTATTTCCCTTCGACGTCGGTCTGCCTATCGATGGCGCAAGCGTGCTAGGGCAATCGGTTCGTTATCGATACGAGATTGTAAATCACCCTGTCGTTTGTTTGACTGGCGATATACCTACGCAACTTTATTAATAATGACATTCTTTCTGCATAATTACTGGTTTATTAATGAACGGAGGCAGATTATCGAAGATTGCAGGATTGAATTAAATCGGAATTCAGACGTTTTCGTTTGACAGTTTCGTACTTACGAATATATCTCGTATTATGGCTAATGATCTCATTGTCCAATTAACTCCTTTTTATTGTCAAAAAATACATGCGGACTTCCTACGTACATTAAAGTGTGTATATTTAATATTATTATGATATCTCAGCAAAAATCTCGGTGTAAATGGATCTTTAAATGTTCAAAAGAAAAGATTATTAGTTAGTTGTCATATTATTACATTAATGGACTAAAATGTTTTTGACAGGTATTATAGACCGGGAGCCTGGCTACACAAACACACGTCATCGAGTACACAGATGAAACTACTTTGTAGTGATAATGTACATTTAGTAAGCCTTAAACAAGCTAGTCTGCCGGTGCACATCTTGGAAGGTTCCACGCAGTCATGGAAATAGTGAGCGATTTTTGAAGTAAAACTTCTTTATGCACGTTCGACATGGGGGGTAGGCTGGTGAATGCGTTACGAAAAAGGATATTATATACATTTTATGCGAACGGTAATCGATGCGAACGGTGGGCGAACGGTTGGGCCTTTGGGGGGATGGGAATGGGAATGGGAATGGGAATGGGAATGGGAATGGGAATGGGAATGGGAATGGGAATGGGAATGGGAATGGGAATGGGAATGGGAATGGGAATGGGAATGGGAATGGGAATGGGAATGGGAATGGGAATGGGAATGGGAATGGGAATGGGAATGGGAATGGGAATGGGAATGGGAATGGGAATGGGAATGGGAATGGGAATGGGAATGGGAATGGGAATGGGAATGGGAATGGGAATGGGAATGGGAATGGGAATGGGAATGGGAATGGGAATGGGAATGGGAATGGGAATGGGAATGGGAATGGGGATTGGGATGGGGATGGGTACCCGGCACGCATTGCAAGAACACTGTAACCTTGGGATCAACTTAACTGTAATGGTTCCATCCTATATAACATTATATACAACGGGAACCCGGCATAAGTTAGTGAAGTTTTACTTCAGTCGTGTGGTCTAAAACACACTCGTTTTTATTCGAAAAAATTACGAACGGGAATGGTTTCATATGATAAAGGTCGATTAGTAGATGAGAAAATTAGCAGGTCTGCCAACCGGCAGCCTGGCACGTTCGCAGGCAGCCGGTGTTAAATTGGGATAGAAATTAGTAAATTTTACGTCATCGAGTACACGAATGAAACCAACGAATAACTGTATTCTAGATTCTAAACCACCCCATTGAAGAATTTCTCTAGTTCCATCTGCCAAGAGGCGCGGCGCACCAGCTTTTTTAAGGCTTACTAAATGTCCATTATCACTTCAAAGTAGTTTCATCCGTGTACTCGTAAGGTTTGTGTACCGGCTCCCGGTCTAAAACTCCGATTCCATAGACATTGTGACAGCTACATAGAAAGTACCTCAAGTGTTGCCAGCGTATAACAATTTCTTTTTGATTACCTTACATTGCTTATGAATATCGGTTCGGTACAAAATCGTCGGTTGTTATGCCATGTCGATTCGATATTGTAAAGATAACGATTTCAGTGTGCTAGGACCCCAGGGCATGTTCAGATCGATAAACTAAATCTGACTAGTGACGTGTAATAACAATTCTAATATGCTGATCTGTGGGTATGTAAAAAAATCAAAAGGTTTAAAGTTTCAAATCTCAAATAGTAATCCTGCTTTAGATACTTAGGGCGCCAGTCCTTCCTAATAATTATATGAAGAACAAATTTATAAATACAGTAAACCATAATGTGAGAATCTATCGTAACATGATGACAATCGCTCACGTGTCTGATAGCGCAAGCCTCTTGCGAATCCTTTCCGTGATGTACTTCCTGACAGCTGTCCAACCTCTCTGGAACTGATTAGCAATCTCCGATTATGTACTCGGCCGTTGCCGTGTTCGTAACTGCACGGTTGTAAAATTAATATGTCCTTCTCAAGCGCTTGATACCGGGGCGAGTAGTTTTAAATCGTTACAGGTATATTGATGCGGGTATCTACAATGTAATCTCAACCATTTTACATCAGCGGAAAATGCATCTGACCATTAGTAAATAATCTAAATTTTCTCTTAATTTTTCTGGTTATTTTTACATAAGTAACATAAACATAACGTACGTATTACAAATAACCTGATAGTGTTCCTTTTTAGCTTGCAATCTGCGTAAATTGTGTTTATTTTTGTAATCGGAAATGACAAACATACGTCTTGAAAAAAAACCGTTTCAAAATCACCCTACAGGATGGAGAATAATTACTTAATTTTTAGAAAGAAAAACTTTGTCGGCTTACGCTTAATCCAAAAATATTAAAATTAAACTCTTCCCTGCAGCCATACTAGCTGAAATATTATTTGTGTCATGATGATGGACTTATCTAATCTACTAGGAAAATTGGAAGAATTAAACCCACGACCGACTCTTGGGTGGTAAACAGACGCATTTGTTAACTGTCCACTAGCCGGATTGAATAACTTAAAATATTTATTTTATTTACAGCTTAAAACGCGATGATCACAGAAAAAATCTAGAGGTTGAATTTTTGTATTAACAAATCTCATAGTCGCTGTGCTCCCGGGCAGCTAATAGATTCCCAAGGTTTGTATGCCTTCTTGTAAACCTCCACGACCTACCGCCCGTATAATATGAGATTGAGGGCGTTGCGGCGTATAATGTGTAAAATGAGCGCCCAACACCCAAACAGGACTCGGAAAGGGAAGTAAAATGAATTCTTAGATCATATTACTGTGAAAGACGCTTTGGAGAGATCCAGAGTTTATTATATTTAACGGTGAAAACGAATTTGTTACCTAAATCCATAATTATAGTTTTTGCCGATATATATTTTACGAAAATATCGTATGTAAGATGGTACAAAAAACCGTAAAAAGTTTTTTTACCGTATTACATGTAATTTTTTTTGGGCCGGCTAGTAGCTAGTTTTTCACAAAATTTTAGTTCGACTGAGGATTGAACTTTCCTATCCTAACCACGGTCACAACTGAGTCAAAAACCGATTGGATAGGACCGCTATTTATTTCGCATATTAACTGCTTCAATGTCATCGAATTTAAAAAATTTCAGAAAAAGTAAATGCTCATATGTCGGCGCGTGGGTAGGTGATTGCCACTTGAAGTTGATAAATAGTAATCAACAACGTGTTTAACTGCTGAGTTTTAGCTCGATAGGATGTCGGGAAGTGGGTTAATTTCCACTATTACAATTTACATTAATTTATTAATTCACAAAAACATAATCAAAATTCAAATACCTCGATGTATTTAAAAATAGGCGCTGGCATCACCAAAAAAATACTTGTACATGTACAATGTGCAAACATAAATAATTGAATACCCCAAAAATAAATGGGAATGAGATTAAGACCTGCCCGGCCTTTGGTGATGTAGTTTTGGTTTTGAATCCAAAATGCCCAAAGCAAACTGAATATTATAAAAAAATCAAAATATTTGGAAATGTCTGATATGGACAAGAGATATTTAATTAATTTACGTTTGAAATTACATTATTTTAGAAATTATAGAATTGTATTAGAAATTATAGAATTTTCATGATGAGGCAACTTTGACAATTATTTGTGTATGGAAAAGGCGGGAAGCTTTTCACACATATTAATTATAATGGTAAACGTGCAAGAGTTATCGGAATAACTCAATGCAATCCTAATGTCCATTAGATATACGAGATGATCAAAGAGAAAGCACGAGGGATGAAACCATTTAATATAATAGAAACGTGTGAAATGTGCCACGAACATTTAATATGAAGATATATTATTTTATTAATATGAAGCAGTATGCACATAGGCGTTACCAATATCGTTCTTCCATCCTACTGCAAATCTCATTTTCGCACAGCTGCGCCCATGTTTATTTCAATCTTTAAACCAAATGCATAGCTTTCACTTCTTCAATCACAGCAAACTTATTTTGTGGCAACATTTTAATTCAAAACTAATAGATTAGGTACTTACTTTTAACCACGTTTACTGTTCGAAAACTGACATGTTTTGTAAGCAATACTTACTTCATCAGGGTTATTTTAAAACGGTTCCATGACAGTTAGTCCGGCGACATTTGGTCCGGCGACAGTTGGTCCGGTGACTGTTGGTCCGGCCGACAGTTCGTCCGGCTGACATTTGGTCCGGCGACATTTGGTCCGGCGACAATTGATCCGGCCGAAAGTTTAGAATTGTAACATTACTTAAAATGGCGTTAGCCTTGTTTGATGACTAAATCTGAATAGCCAGGTACATTTTCCACATCTCCTTCCCTTCCCCACCACCTTCAGCATCACACCATACCAAAATTGGGGATGCCATAGTCTCACTGGCTCGAGACGGTTGGGAGCAGTTGGGACTCTTGTGTCAGAGCCGGTTTTAGCACTACCAGCGCCCTGGGGCGAAATTTCCACGGCGCCCCCTAAGCAGTGGCGTAGCGGGCGTTTCGGCCACCCGAAAACCCGAGGAAAATTCCCCCCCCCCTCCCTAACTTCTACAGGTGCTCCTTCCACAGATTTTCAAGCGCTGACCGGGCGGAGGGGGGGGGGGGGGGAAGGAGTAAGTATCCTATTTTTTTATGCTGATTTTTATAACCCCATGTGCCGAGTACTCTTTCGATAAAATCATGCTTATAAATTCTACTACAAATTTATACAGGGAGGATATGGAGGGAGTTGTATATGGAAATCCTGTTTTTTTTATTACGACCTATTTATATACGAGCTGGATTTTTTTTTAATAATCACATTTGACGAGTATTCTTTCAACGAAAATCATGTTTATAAATTCTACTCCTTAGTTGATTGATTGAAATTGCGTTAGAGTCCCCAAATAATAGTAAGACGCGCAACAATTAATTTCTCGGAATTTTACAGCATTATGTAACTCAAATGTAAGGCTTCACTTGATGCACGATACATCTGCATCTCGTTATTTAATGTATCATTGTATGCTGAATACAAAACTCGTTTTTAGGCGGTGAATTAAAACTACACTCAGAACACGAAAATAGTTTTTCTTTGATTCTGGCATTAAATAATTAGTCTGCAACTGAAATTTTATAACTGCACATCGAAGAACAGAATGTTTTCTTTCGAAATGTGTCAGCAGATGAATCAAACTGGAATTTGACATTCTGTATTGGTTAAAATTAAATCTCTACCTTGCGAATTAAAACTACACTCGGAACATGAAAATGGCTTTTCTTTGATTCTGGCAGCACATACATAGTTGCAAATAGAATATTATAACTTAATAAGAGGATGTCTTCCTTCGAAATGTGTCAACAGATGAATCCAACAAATTTACATTCTCAACACAAAATTAGTTTGAGTTAAGTCTGTATGCGGCGAATTAAAAGTCGCTCAGATATGGTTTTTCTTTGATTCTGGCCGCTCATACAGAGTCTGCAACTCGAATTTTATAACTGAACTTCGAATAAGATAATGATTTAGTTTGAATTGTGACAGCAGATGAATCCTCAAATGGAATTTTACATTCTGAAAACTGGTTCAACCCTTCGAACAATTAGAACCAAATATCTTTAAACTTTTGCCTGTCACTGTTTGCGCACAAAATTTCCGGTTCTTCCCATGTATTTTAAATGTTCCTTTTTTGCTTTTTTTTATTCTTTTGCAAAAAACAAAATTGTTCTAAAATCTAGATAAAGTAATTTTTCCGACGTGCTTATTAACTCATTATTGTTTCTAAATATAAAAATTTTGGCATTGGAAATGTGAATTGGCTCAAAAGTACACGTCTCCGAATATTCGAATTAAAGTACCTAAAATAAAATAAGCCTAAAAATTTTATATACAGATTTCTTTTCTTAAAAAAATGTAATAAAACTGTATCTTAACTTTTTATCGCAATCACAAATTTATTTTAAAATAAATATATTTTAAAAATAAATGTGTGGGATATAATTTCATAATTTTATTTTAAAATTAAATGTGTGGGACAATTTGCGACTCCTGCGATTAGACGGGTTAAATTAAATCTGTATTTGGCAAATTAAAACTACACTCAGAATATGAAAATGGTTTCTCTTTGATTCTTGCAGCACATACATAGTCTGCAACTAGAATTTTATATCTTCACTTCTAATAAAATAATGGTATCTATCGAAATGTATCAGCAGATGAATACACAACTGAAATTCATTCGTTAATACAACCTGAACACAATTCAGGTTTTAATTAAGAGTGAATTTGTTTGCAAGTTATCAGCTTTAATTAGTATCACTCTCATAAGATGCGTACGGTTTTGCTACGAATTGCGAAATTTGCAGTGTAAAAAAAATATAATTATTGATATTTTTAATAAATAATAAAACGACGAGTTGAATTCGTAAACGAAAGTATAGTAGAACATTTTAAACTAATGATTTGATATTGTTTAAATTTCATTTTTTCCAAGATAATGTTTTTATTTATTGTGAATATTTGCCCCCCCCCCCCATAAAAGTGCCATCCGGGGTCGGCCGCCCCCCCCCCCCCTTCCCCTTCCGCGCTACCCCACTGCCCCTAAGTACAATACAATACAGTGAGTATAATGAAATAACCTTTTATAAAAACAAACCTTTTTATTTAAAAAAACTAATGAAATTTCACTTTTCTAGTCTTTCTATCGGCGAAATTGATAACCTAATAAAATTCTTTGATTAGGTTTTATCAAAATCGATGTTTTTAGCAATTTCATTTTCGATTGAAAAAGTTGCCAAGTTTGTCAATTTAGATTGAGATTTTGTCGATCGCAGATAGGTTTTTATCTTAAATGAATTGTTTCATTGTTTGCTAGTTTTTTTATGAAATGAGAATTAGAGAAATGTCGCCCTATATCATTCTTCGGATAATTATCAATGTGAGTTTGAACTAGGCCACGCTTAAAAATGTTAAAAAGAGATAGCTAATGTGTTTCTCTATGGTTGGGGATTCCCGGTAAATAAACTGCAGCAGTGCTCCGATCGAAGGGATTGTACACCACGTTCCAATTCTAGTATTGCCACCGTAACAATTTTTTTCCTAAATTTGAATTTACGATTAAGTAGACTTGGCTCAAAGAGCGAGGGAATATAAAGGGGCGCCTGTGGCGCTCCTTTATGTCCGGCGCCCTGGGCGGTCGCCCAACCGCGCCCTACCCTAACGCCGCTACTGTCTTGTGTTATATTCAGATATAAAAGTTATATTACATGCAAGTAGGAATCTTTAGCGTTTTTTTGCTAAGCCGAATGCACGTATAAGTATGTCGTATTTTGTGATTGCCGCATGCTACTTCGGAGAGTCGAAATTATTAGTAAAAATAATTTTACAACGGATTTTCACTCAAGATGCCTTCAGATATAAGTATATCGACTTTGGTTGTACGGCCGTATTTCCTCTTTGCATACTTACTTGAAGAAAACATCTTCCAAACTTTCGGCCGGACCAATTGTCGCCGGACCAAATGTCTGCCGGACGAACTGTTGGCCGGACCAACTGTCGCCGGACCAACTGCCGCCGGACCAAATGTCGCTGGACCAATTGTCGGGTCACCTTTTAAAACTAATTACAACAATAGTTATAGAATTAAAGGTGTTACTGGAAAGGTGGGAGAAGGAAGATGGAGGGGAGTAATAGGGCCTGACTTACAATGGGAACAAGTTAAAAATCGGTCATTTAAAAATATTTTTTGATTATTTATAATATTTAAATTCATATTTACGCTCTTTCTAACTTGGAAGATTTCTAATTTGTTTAAATAAAAATCATTAAATTTACAATGTAGTAACTCAATTCCATTATCAAAGTCAAAAGTGTGATTCGTTTGCAATCAATGATCTGTGGAGCGGCACCCCGCCTTTATTTCTGCCTATACACCAAACGCAAAACTTTCATTGGCGCCGCCGCTTTGATAGTCCGTGCAGTTAGGTCGTAGTTCAACGACAGTCGATACACTTCCATAACTTTATTTATATCATCTATGGATAAACCAAAGAGAGTGATACAGATCGGGTATGAGTTCATCTCTGTTGATGATGTTGAATGATAGAGATTATGTAACGTTACTGTTAATTAAGATATTCACCTTTGCTTAAGAAACGGTGTATCTTTGACTGCTACTAAAATTTCGCTTAAATATTTTGACAATCACAACATATCCCAGATATTTCATCATTAAAATGAAGCAGACAAAGGTTCCTGTTGTGAGAGAATTCGTTATCCAATAACAACACGTCCTATTTAATTACCCCTGGAATCAGATGTCACAACACGCGCTTGTGAACACACTGAACACTGAACACTGCTATTGCCGGGACTAAGGGAACAATTTATTCAGGCTGTGAAAAATTATTGGTTGAATGCCTCGATGATACACTAGGTGATTAAATTTTTTAGATAATTTGTTGTCTTAAGTCATTTTTATAATTTTGTTTTTCAACTTAAGGCGGTACACAACCCTAATAATTTTTGTTTGCTCAAAACTCACATTTTAATCATTTCCGGCGAATTCGTAACTATAATAACTTTTTTATTTCGATGCCGCACAAGGGATGCGAGTTATTTATATTTTAGATTAATAAAGTCAGTACCTTACCATTAATATATTTTACGTACAACGATTTTAAAACTTTGTAACCCGTTTTTCAACTATAAAGTTAGCGGTGAGCACCAGGTTTTATTTTTCTAGACAATGAATTAATAACTTCGGGAGGACAACAAATTTTAAATATTTGTAACACATTCTTCAGAATTAATTAAAATGAACGCGGCGGAAAGGTCCTAACTCCAGGCATGTTAGGGTGAATTCGACCGTACTTTCGTCCAATACGTCGTGCCGCGACGTATATTTGTTTACACGCTTTCTTCACTTACGTCGTTAAGATTCCCACATTATTTTTCTTCTTCTTCTTTTCTTTGATACGGCAAATTCGACAGTAGTTCCGTCCAATACATGGCTCGCGAGTCGCAATTTGTATACACGGCTTCTTTACTTACGTCGTTAAGATTCTGAATATATTTTAGGGTATATTGTCGTCTTAATGAATAAAACCTCAAATTGTAAAATTTAATTAATGAAGACAATATTAGCGAAACTCAATCGAAAATCTGAAACAGAAAAATCAGAAAAGATACGGTCACATCTAGGACTCGAACCCAGGACCTATGACTTGCCGGATAAGTGCTCTACCAACTGAGCTAATGCATCAGTTGTTTGGTATCCATTTAACAAAATTGTATATTAACAAAATCGAAACAATTCAAAACAATTTTATAAAACAATATTACAGGTCATTTGGAAGATTTAATAATCATGCTAAGGCAGCTTCGTACTTTAAAATTGACTGTGGAAATACATTTGTCTATCGTGACGTGACGTGACGTGACGCAAAGTCTATCGCAGATAACGACACAACACGACATACTAATATAAACATCACCATACTAAATGTATGAAACCGATACCGCTCTGACGCGACACGACACAACACAACAGACAAGTGTAATGGAACAATGAGTGAACCAGGGCATCACAAATTATGTAGATGAAGTATTCCTGCGTAAATTAGTTATCACTTATCACTAACACACATTGCCCGGAGTTGCGAAATAAGATTTAATTCTTCTACCCTGTTGTGGGTCAATGCAAAACACACTGTAAATAAAATTCTTGCATAATTATATAATAATGACAATAACACAATATTACATCAAAAGTGGACATTATCAAAGGAGAACTGGACAAACATTAAATAGTCCATAAAATGGTAGTTTTCTGATAAATCAAGAGATATTTTTATGTTTTTTTAATATATTTAAAAAAAATTTAATTGGTGAAATATTGTCACATCAAACACCCTGTCTTCTTATGGTTACCTTTAAATGAAAATTTTGACCATTATGTACAATAAAAAAAGGTTTTTTGAATTATTATTGAGATGAATGATTTTTTGTTGCCCTTTTTTAAATACATATATTTATACCTATTTATACATTTTTAAAAGAAAGGCAAATATTGCCGGGTTACGAATAAACCGACAATATTTGAAAATCTTCTATACCACCACAGAAAGTGGAAAATGTTGCTTGTGTTGTGATATAATTCTGTTTTAAACTTAATTAATTTTTATATCCCGTCTTATTTTTATAATATGATATATCTTCATAAATGCTCCATAAAATAAATGCCAGCGATTTTTCGTTTTATGTAATTTTTATTATTTTATTTTCATATGTTGACTTAGAGGTAAAATCACAAGGAGTTCTTCCATAATTGGTTTAATTTTTGCTAAATACTCGTACTTCACTTGTACAAACTGATAGAATGTAAACTGTCAACGTCCTGAAAATTAATAAATTTAACAATCTCATAACAACCGCAATCACAAGAATAAAGCACAATGAATTTAAAAATAAAATACCGTCATCAAACTTAAGGTGCCTTTTTATCGTTATTATATTTGTTCGACAAATACTTTTTTTTGAAACTCACGCTTTTAACGTCAAAGCCTCGGCAGAGCTTAAAATCAAACCCTGAGTGATTGTCTCAGAGGCATCCATGTTTGAATAAATCACACAATCAACAACAAACTTCAGATTTACATCAGGATAATGAAAAAGTTTTAACAGGCCTCTCGGAAAATTCTTATATAAAGTTTTATAATTGAGTTTCCATTAAGTTGTACTTCTGATTTATAAACAACGAAAGGTACAAGAGACAAAATTGTTTTTAACTAATCTGAGAGGGCATTATTACGGGGAAAAAAGCGAAAATTCAGATTAGATTTTATAATAAAATGAATCCGTGAAGAAATATAATTCCTGGTTTTTCAATGTGTTATGCAATCTTTATAATGGTCGTTATATATTATACTTATGTTGTTTTGTAACAAAATGTATTACGTGTCTATGTTTGTTTTTCAAAACAATGAAGAAATTTGCTGAGCTAAGTGATGTGAGTTAAAGACTAGCTTTAAAAAATGTGCAAGCACCGCACAAGAGTTCGAACCCCCGACTACGGCATCTCCAATTGGGGTATGTTGTGAGGCTGAATGGAGTGGGAAGGGGAAGGGGATGTGTAAGAAGAATTTTTGTAAGTACCTGTCTATTCATATCTAATAAGAAATCACTAAATACGGCAGACGCCATCACGAAATATTTTGATTCTGGATCAATGGCAATCTTCGACCAAGTTCATCGAAGATGGCAATACTTAACAATGGTGATACTAAAGGTCACCAAAATTGCCTTCCCTCCATTCAACATATCACCTCTTTTAGGTTTGAACTTGACTCCAATCTTCCTTATAATTTTGAAACATGCCCAACTAAATAAAATTAATATATAAATTGTCCTTCCCTCTCTCCATAATTTGAAATGATCCTATATTTCGCTTACGTCCGCAGCTTACTAGAATACGCATCACAAGTTTGGAACCCGCAATACAATTCATATGTGGAAAATCTAGAACGTGTTCAAAATCGTTTTCTACGATACTTAGATTTCCGCAGCTACCGCCCACACCTAAGTCACCAAGATTCAGCCTCATACTTCAATATACTATCATCAGAAGTTCGAAGAGGCTCGGCCGATGTACTCTTTCTTCAAAAAATAGCCAGATCCGTCGTAGATTGCCCAGAACTCCTAGAACGAATACGGATACGAGTTCCTTACAGACGACCAAGATCAGATATGATTCTTAGCCTCCCTCGGTGCAGCACTAATTCTGAGCAGAACTCTTTCATCTATCGTGCTTCCAACACTTTCAACACACTATAAACAATTTGACATTTTTAACTCTGCACGACACTCCTTAAAATCACACAGACGCTTTCTCGATACTCTACAATAACAATAATTATAGATACCCTCTAATACAACCACCACTCCATGAACTTCCTTTTTTTCTCTTTTGATTTTTTGTCACGCATATTTTTATTACTATACCTCAACTTAACCGATCCCCCCCCATCCTACCCTCTTCCTATTCCCGCCTAAATAACTCGTCTCTTGAAATGTAATTTTTTATTAGTAAATATCTCTGGAATCACTACACTACTAGTATACAATACCCTTGTGGAAACCTGTAAATGGATCAATTATTGTACTCAATTATTATATACTCTGTTATTAATGTAAACTGTTGGTCTCCCAAATAAATAAAAATAAAATAAAATAAAGACCTAGGAAACCCTTGAAGGGTAAAAGACAGAAAATTAAAAAAAAAAAAAATGCTGACGGTATCTACAACTCCAGTAGATTGCGGTACTGCTCGGTTACAGTTGTCCGGTCCTGCTCGACTAGGTCAAAATTAAAGCCGAAAACCATATTAATTTACCTAATTAGTATACTGAAATACGGGCTTTAAGAGAAAACGCGCGCAATACTGTAATATTTTTTTTGATACATACGTCACTACAATCCATATTGTGTCCTGATGATAAACACTGTTACGCTGTCCGAAAAGTTGGCTTAAGAAGGAGAAGGCGCAACACGACACACTAAACCAAAAATTAATAAAATCTCAAATCATCCCAGATATTATTACAACAACATTTCTCGATGAACTTTTATACAAACAACATTTTAGTTTTCATATTGTTCGGTAGGTTGGTTTCATAATTATATTTGAATATAATATTCCTTGTTATGATTAAAGGTCTCTGCCCACTACACCGTTCCATACCATGACCGTAACCATACCGGCGCATGCAAAAAAAATCTTTTTATCGATCAGTATGAAACGTTGCCTACTAGCCCGTTCCGTCACCGACCAACACCGTCGCATACCATTACCGGACTGTCAGCTCTATGCATGGCACGCGACGGTGTTAGAACGGGGCTCAAACGCGTATGATCCCCGTTCTAACAGCGTTGCCACTCCATCAGTTCGTGATTTGTGTTCAGTTCTATGAGACGTGCGTTCTATGACTACAACTGATAGAACGGGCACCGTACGCCTACTAACCCCGGTGTATACGGGTATCATACGCAGGGCCGTAGCTAGAGTTGAATTTAAGATAGGGCGGTGGTAATTACAGGTAGGGCGCAAGTACAATGATCTGATCTGGGTCGGGGGGGGGGGGGGGGGGGGGGGAAAGGGTACGCTCCGGGCGGCACTTGTAAGGGGCGACAAAATTTCACAATAAATAATGATAATATCTTGTTAAAATTTTACTCATTTCTTTCATATTTTTGCTGCATATATGATTCAGACCGATTGAAATGGGCAAGGAATTTTTCATTACTTATTCTGTGACAAACCTGGAGAATCCTCTTTCTTCAAATGAATGTATAATAATGTCTTCTTGTTAACTGCAGCGACTGGCAACACCGTCCGGGTCGAATTTTGTTTTGCGCTTGGATTTTTTATGACTAATATTCAGTGAGAATGATTGAGAGAGGTCCGTGGGCGATGCGCGACAATTCTAAGAAAGTTTCATGGATCGTCACGTGTTCCAATGGATCATCAAACCATCCATGTGTTCCATGTACAAAAATAAGAGGAAAACCATTTTTTTTTCTGGGTGTAGTATCTGAGCTTAAGCTGAGGACTTAGCAGATTAACTCCTGGGTTAAAACCATTTTCATGTTCCGAATGATCTGTCAAATTTCCAGTAGCGGATTAATCTGCTGACACATTTCGAAGAAAACCGTTCTAATATTTCGAGTGGAGTAAATTTTTTTATTTCAAACCCGCCCGGTGTAAGTAAAAGAAGGTTACTATTTAACAAGGACTCTTATTTTTTTATAGACCGAACCTACAATTATAATTAACTAAAACTAGACCCCTATTGTCCCTGCATACGTTGTTAGCGAGCAGTATGCAAGTGCTTGATCTGATGAAAAGCCGTTTAGTATGGAGAAAGCCCAAAGATATCGATCTAGGGATTGGTTTATTTATGACTCAATCATTGAATAACATCCCCAAACTGTTTGGGAATTCCCCCTAAGCAGTGATTGCAATACACGCACAGCCTCTCACCACTTACTTCAATTCCATCTATGGGCAGAATAAAGAATTGATATAATATGATTCTTTGGTTAATTCGAAACTGTTTAGTTAGATGTCGCTACGCTACACTATAGGTAGTATTTTTTTTCAATCATGTCAAACAATGAACAAACAGTTTACTAGTATATTATCATAGTCGATGGTATTTCTTAAGGTAGGGCACAGGTATTTTAAGGTAGGGCATTGCCCCCTAATACCCCCCCCTAGCTACGGCCCTGATCATACGGTGTTAGCACGTTCTAGTGGGCATAGTAGGGCGTAGCGTGTTTGGAACGGTGTAGTGGGCAGAGACCTCAAAGGAAACAAACAACTATAAAAACTAAATATGCACCATGAAAATTAAATTTACATTTCTAAGGTGTACTACTATAAGGCGATTTAAAAAAAAAATAAGTGGTTCTTAAAAATTAGTCATTCATTGATATCATTTTATACGTATGAATGATAAAGCTTTCTAAAAATAATATCGTATTCTTAGAAAACACATTAAATGAATAGTAATCTCATTGAATATCTTCAAAGACTTTACTCGAAGCTAGATCAATAAGATTTATTTCTCTTATAAGTGGATTAAGTCCTATCTGAAATAACATCAAATGAGATCCTACGCTTTGAGAATAATAATTATTCTTCAGTGGGAATTAAATTTAATTATGATTGCTTACCATTAAATTACTGTCTTGTTTCGTACTGTTTCTTGGATACAATGAAAAATATTGTGACTGTATTCGGAACGGGGCGAGCGGCAGCGCCAATGCAAAACTAATAGAGTTTTGAATAAATTGTCGTTCTTAGTTTCTGTTTCTTGTATAACTTGTTCAAAATTACAAAGTGGTAATTTTATTCCTCAAGGCGCGTCTCTTGATAAAACTATTTGATTATATTGTGTGACAGTGTTGTTCTTCATCGACTGATTAATAGCTGAGTGGACAAATGCGCCGCGCACAATGATGTCTTATCTGTCTTGTTCTCTGCTAACTAAGTCCACCATCATTTGACGACCGATATAGTCCACTTGACTCTTGGCTCGCAATCCGAAGGTCGCGGGTTCGAATCCCGGCATTGCAAATAAATTTTATTTGATTAATTTGTGTTATTTAACAATTTATTCATTTAAAATAATATATAGTATATTTGCGGCACGCTCCTGAGTGGAAGATACTCACAGTGTGGCCCTGGTGTAATACCACAATTCAGAATTGAAACGTCGCTTGACATGGCTATAGCCGTGTTTGGTGACCAGACCTGAATAGCCAGGTACTTCCCCACCTTCATCTTCCCTATCTTCTACCCCTCCTCACTACCTTCAGACTCACAACATACCCCAATTGGGGATGCTATAATCTCACACGCCTCCGGCCGTGAGCAGTTTGGACTCTTGTGCGGTTTCATATAAAAAATAAAAAATAAATCATTTTAGGAGTTTTTCATATATTGTCAGGTTATTCGTATCTTGGGAGTGTTTGTCTTTATTTTAAAAATAAAAGAAATAGCAAAAAAATACAGGTATGTTTAAGCAATTTTTTTTTACATTAGCTCCACACAGGAGGCCCCGAAGAAAATAATTATCCTCAAGGCCTATGTCTGAGAGTGTTTTTAGGGAAAGGATGGAGAGAAAGTTCTGGGAAGAAAAAGGGTATCAGGGGTGGGTAGGAATCTGGGAGTCAGTGTGTCCAGGAGTGACGGACATATGAATCCATCCCTCCCACTGCGGTGGAAGAGTCCGGCTGGAGATATAAAAAGGTCTCCCTTAACCGGTCTCTCCAGATCCGGCCCGCAACGCAGTAGGTATTAACACATAATGGAAAACAATTTAGAAGAGATACTACAATTAAGTTGATAAGTAATTTCATGAATGCAGTTAAAACATCGGTACTTTTTGTGTGTGTATTTATAAAAGTAGATACCTCTTTAAAAATACCTACCATGTATCCTGATGAAAATAAATAAACAAAAATTTTAACAAAACAAAAAACGACTTCAAAAATGCACTAAAAAGTAAAAAAATAATTTCGTATTCTTTTACAACTTCATAATCGACTTACTTTTTCTACTCATCAATATGTAGGTACGATTGTCATTTTTGGAATCGGTGTCAGTCATGGTAGGTTTGTAACTACATACATAGTTATAGGTGAGATGTGCTTGTGTCGCACAAGCGACTTGACGAGGCGAGAGCAGGGCCGCGGCGTGAGGGGAGCTGTCAAGTAAACACGCCGCGCCGGGCCGGGTACCTTTGCTGACACCGACTCCAAAAATAACAATCGTACCTACATATTGATGAGTAGAAAAAGTAAGTCGATTATGAAGTTGTAAAAGAATACGAAATTATTTTTTTACTTTTTAGTGCATTTTTGAAGTCGTTTTTTGTTTTGTTAAAATTTTTGTTTATTTTTTGATTTTTAGTGAATCTGAAGTACACTAATTTGTCTGAATATGGGTAGATCTACTAAACGTGCTACTCATATGAGACAGACATAATTTGACAATAACGACATTAGGGTCAAATTAAGAGATTCGGCTGAGTTTCGTTAATTTGCTCCTAAGAATTGAAGAGTTCCGTTATTTTGTCATGGATCCGATAATCAGAACCTAACCAAACTCTCACCAATATATCCTTGAAGTACATCCTTTCCAATAAAAAAAGAATCATTGAAATCGGTTAGCGTGATATTGAGTTATTCGTCCATTTGTCGCGCACATACTTTATGCAAATTTAAGACTTATATGGTTTTCTCATGGATGTCATTATCAGAACTACACCAAATTAAAATGGGACCACATGGAAAGCACCAGCTTTCAAATAAAAAAAGAATCATCAATATCGGTTCACCCAGTCGAAAGTTCTGAGGTAACAAAAAAAAAAAAAAAAAAAAAAAAAAAATACAGTCGAATTGAGAACCTCCTCCTTTTTGAAGTCGTTTAAAAAACATTTTGTTCAGAAATATGTTGATAATTTTTAATAATATTCTATTTATACGTATATCGAAATTTGCAGGATGGTGGCTAAAATAATAATATTAAAAAAATTACAACGATTAATATTCAGTTTACACAATACCGAAATTCTCACATTCCATATATTTTTAAACGACTTCGAAAAGGAGGAGGTTCTCAATTCGACTGTATTTTTTTTTTTTTTTTTTTTTTTTTTTTTTATGTTTGTTACCTCAGAACTTTTGACTGGGTGAACCGATATTGATGATTCTTTTTTTATTTGAAAGCTGGTGCTTCCCGTGTGGTCCCATTTTAATTTGGTCCAGTTCTGAAAATGGCATCCATGAGAAAATCATATGTCTTAAATTTGCATCAAGTATGTGCGCGACAAATGGACGAATAACTCAATATCACGCCAACCGATTTCGATGATTCTTTTTTTATTGGAAAGGATGTATTTTAAGGGTAGTTTGATGAGAGTTTGGTTAGGTTCTGATTATGGGATCCATGACAAAGTAATGGAACTCTCCAATTCTGAAGAACAAATTTACGATACTCGGCCGAATCTTAATCGAATTAGTTAGTGTACTTCAGATTCACTAAAAATCAAAAAATAAACAAAAATTTTAACAAAACAAAAAAACGACTTCAAAAAATGCACTAAAAAGTAAAAAAATAATTTCGTATTCTTCTACAACTTTATAATCAACTTACCTTTTCTACTCATCAATATGTAGGTACGATTGTTATTTTTGGAGTCGGTGTCAACCAAGGTACCCGCGGCCCGGCGTGTTCACTTGACAGCTCCTCTCCCGCCGACACCGACTCCAAAAATAACAATCGTACGTACATATTGATGAGTAGAAAAGGTAAGTTGATTATAAAGTTGTAGAAAAATACGAAATTATTTTTTTACTTTTTAGTGCATTTTTTGAAGTCGTTTTTTTGTTTTGTTAAAATTTTTGTTTATTAATAATATTTTGTTACACAATAAATTTATTACTATAGGTATTATAAGTACCATTCGCATCATTTTTTAAATTAAGTTATTTTTGTTTATCTCATCATATTAAAGTTTAAAATTTATTAGTTTCAAATTTATTCAAAATCAGAATTAATTTAAAAAAATATCTTGCTCTGGTTTTCGGATTCATATTTTCACTGTTATTCTGTCGATGAGTTTTATAAATTTATTTTTATTACTGATATTTGTTAATTCAATTACAATTGTTGAGAGTGTTAACAAGTGTTGAGAGCAAGCGCAGTTTATAACAGAAATACAAATAACAACACGATATTACGTTTAAAATAGACAATCATCATTGTTCCAACGTTTGGTGGTCTAGCAGGGATGCCCGGGTTTATGGGTTAAGGTTTGTCTAGGTCTTGGAGGGGGATGACCACACTGAACCCCAGATTCCTGCCCACCCCTTAAACCATTTTCTTTCCCAGAACTCTCCTCTCCTTCCTTTCCTTAAAAAACCCTCCACACAGCATCCCCAAAGATGACATAGGCTTTGAGGGAAATTATTTTCCAAAGGGCCTTCTGTGTGGAGCTCATGCAAAAAATAACCCATACCTACTTATAAATGATTGGTTTTGATAAAAATTTTGATGTTAGATCTGTCTTAGCTGATGATCTGAGACTCGGAATCTGATTTATATTTAAAACCAGCCGGTCCCGGCATGCGTTACTGTGCCATTTAAAAAAGAAACCACTCCCCCCCTTCCCCCCTCCCGCGAACCCCCCTCCCGAGTTCCCCTCCCCCCCACACGTCCCCTTCCCCTCCCACGTTCCCCTTCCACCTTCCCCGCCTTCCCTCTTCCCTTTCCCGCTCCCTCGTCCCGCCAACCCTCCTCCCGCGTTCCATATATTCAATACCAGTACATTCAGTTTTTAAACAGCCCGCGTGCCACCTTTTACAATTTTTATTCAAATTTCCATTTTTCATGTATATTAAATTTGGCACCTAACATAGGTACCTATTTAAAATATCTAAAATTCTTGATTCGATTCAAACTATTAGGGGAGTACCTACTTTAAATAAAAATATTAACTTAAAGATTTTCAAAAATAGAATTCTGATTTAACAATCATTGTTTTGCAAAATGTCATTCTCAAACACGTGAACTGTTAAACGTGCGATAGTCGTTAGGTTTTCTGAAATTATCCAATTTTCTTAATTTTTCTGTCCGTAAAGACGATTCCAGACTCACGGCGAGAAGTCTCGGCGAGAACTTCTCGCGAGAACAAGCACTTATCCACACTCTCATTTTTCTCACTCGTGATCTGTTTCCCATCCGGTATGGACGACATCACAGACGATATTCAAAATGCAGTAGGTTTCGCTCTGTGCGCCATGGCATATTATAATTTTGTGAACGTTGTGACGTTGAACGTTGTAGTTAGCCCTTGATTTAGAAAGGAATCCAGAGCGTCATATGTAAACCATATAGGTTTATAAATTTCTATTTCACCAGCACCCGATTTGGAGGAATCATTCACCATTTTTCTATATTTCCGTTAACTAGCAAAAAGGGATTCTTTTTTCTTTTTGAGTTCAGGTACTTTCATCTCCATTATTTCTCCAAGTCTGTTTCACGCATCGTGGTTCAAACTTTTGTAATTCGATGTTTTGCATCCCGTAACACCGGTTCAGATTGAAAATATTCTATAAATTACAACTCTTGTTGATTTTTTTATACAAGGAAACAAAATTTACGAAACAAAAACTAAAATATATCGCACGTCTACTCTCAACCGCTCACTAAACAACACTGAGACAAAACGTGAGTGTAGTAGCCTTCTCGCTTCTCGCCCGAGAAATCATTTGAAGCGGCCAAATTTACCGATCCGAGAACGGCCGAGCCTGAGAAAGAGAATGCGAGAAACACCTCACATTCTCGCTTCTCGGGTGTTCTCGGGGCTTCTCGCCGAAAGTCTGGATGGGCTATAAGAACCATCCTCGTACTTCAAGAAATATTCTAAAAAAAGAATTAGCGAAATCGGTTCAGTTGTTCTCGAGATTTGCGCTTAGCAACACATTCAGCAATTCATTTTTTATATAAGAGAAGATGCATGTGCATTGTATAGCTTTGTAATGTTTCTAAAATTGATTTGGCCTTGAAAAGTTATTATATTAGTGTTATCACCCGACACTAAACACGATTATTTTCACTATATTTAGGAACGTGAAACACATTAAATTTGGTTCCACTTAACGTTAGTCACCATATATATTACTATTTCCCACTCGGGCTTACAATGTCACATTCCAATACACTATCATACATTATTGCATGAGCACTGCATTCAAAACACATTTTTCTTCATTTTGACACTTTAAAAGGTTTTACTGGCATACAAACTCCATCGTTCTGTGGTACGACGAACCATAAAGCTGGGCCAATTTTATTAATGGCTAACTGTCTTCTTTACGAGTGTTTCCTTGTTTGTCTTTTCGTACAATTGAATCAAAATAATATGCTAGTTTATTTTTAGACAAACAAATATACTATCTTTTCAAATTTCAAGAACTGTCGATAAATAGGTCATTATTTGATAGATTGTCATTTTAATACGGAGGTTCTCTCAATGCCTCTCTGAATCAGATTTCTTCACTTTCCATTGAAATAATAATAATATGTGTATTACTTATGGCTCCGTTGTAAGCTTTCAAAAAGAAGAAGAGAAATACCTAAGGTGGTTCGAAAGGGAAATATGTAAATATGAATTTTAAAGGGAGCACGCTAATATTAAAAAGGAATATAATTTGTAGGTATAAGCGACAGTTGTGAAATATTTAATAAAACACTATTTATTTAAAATAGAGAAAAAATCTCCATTCTGTTTTAAGTAGCTTAGAAAACTGTGAATTTTTTCATATACGTGACATCTTATATAGCAGAACCACTTGTGTTTTTTTTAATAATTTTAGGAGCTTACTTTGCGTTTTTTTCTATCGAGGTAATTTCATGTACATAAATACCTTTTCAACACACTAAAGTACAGAAAATTATCATTAAAAGTAACTAAAAAGTCTTCAAGGGAAGTATGTTATATATCGATGGAAATTTGCAGCTAATCTACCTAACCTATAACTTACCACTTTGAATTGTAAATAATAACTAATGGCTTACAGCTTTAATGATTCATAACTATTGGCTTACTACTAAGATTTATAACTAGTGACTTACAACTAAGACATAGCTGATAACTAATTAACTAACTACTGAGACGAATAACAAGTGAATTAAAACCAATGATTTAACAGCTCTTGACATATGTATACGTATATATACACTGCCTTGGATGAGGAGGATGTGGAGCTGTGGACAGTGATAATCCAGACTCCTGAAATGCTTCTTCAATCCGGTTTGTCGTGTATCTGTGATCCTCTTTTGATAAATTTGCCTACAGATTGCCAGTTCTTTTGGTTTTTAGTTAAACGATAGGTCCAACAAAAGATGTATATAAAATTTTTCTTTGCTTCTCTGGCCTTCTCTGTGCTAGAGAACAAGAGTTTCTCGGTTAGAATTTTAGCTGATCCAATCATCCTTTGCTCCTCTAGCCTTCACTTTGCTAGTGCACAAAAATATCACGGGATTTGAGTTTTACTGATCTGATCATCCTTTGCTTCTCTAGCCTTCACTTTCCCAGTGAACACAAATTTCACGGGATTTGAGTTTTAGCTGATCCGATCGTCATTTGCTTCTCCAGCCTTCATTTTGCTAGCTTTTTACGAGTTTCTCGAGGTTTGAATTTTAGCTGATCTGATCATTCTTTGCTCCTCTAGCCACCACTTTGCTAGTGAACACGAGTTTCTCCGGGTTTAAATTTTAACTGATCTGATCAGCCTTTGCTCCTTTAGCCTTCACTGTGCCAGTGAACACGAGTTTCTCGAGGTTCGAATTTTAGCTGATCGTTTGCTCCTCTAGCCATCACTCTGCTAGTGAACACGAGTTACTCAAGGTTTGAGTTTTAACGAATTGTAAACAGCTCCTCAACTTGGAAACATTGGAAGTGAAACTCTACGCCTTATGAAGAACACATATTTGTACGAGTCCAGATTGAAAGGGCTGGCGCACTTAAATCATCGTGAATAAATTATATATTTGTGCCAGATTTCGGTAGCGAGCGATTCCTGATTCCCTAATTCTATTAGAACAAAGCTAACGCTGGAATTTTGCATAATGAAAGCTCCTTGATTAAAACGGCTCTACAATAAAAGTTCTTAATTAAATCTTACATTACTTTTGCGCGCTGTATTTGTGGAAATGTCAGCGCAGGGTTTTGATAAATAACTAACAAGGCGTTAGGGCGGTAAACACCAATGTCGGCAGTAGGCACTCGCAGCCTCCACCTTCCTCTTTAAAGGAGAGATAAATGGTTTTTTTATTCAGTCTTTACGCCGCATTTTTGTCCGTTTCCGCTGCTGCACGCGTTCTCCCAAACGTGAAGGCAAATCTGAATAATATGTCTCAATTGTTTCGGCATACATAACACAATATTATATGTGATTTGTTTTTTTTTTTTTTTTGCTTATTTTTTACGTATTTGTGATATTTCGGTATTTGTATTATTGTATTTCAGAATTTTGCTTTGCTTGTGTGATGGAAACATTTTAACTTTTTATATACGTTGAAAATGTTGTAATATCTAACAATATAAATATGAAAAAGAAAATATGTGTGCTAAGGCAGCAAAACACACTCTCGAACGTTTAGCTCTGGCATTATGAAACTGCAAAATTTTCATTTATCAATGTAATTTCAACTAACTATCACAATGCGAGACAAAACGTAATGTTCTTAATTCTTTTTTTAATTGGTCAATTGGACAATGTGACGCTTTTCCTGAAAAAGAAATTGTTAAGGTATATGAATTCCCCAGTCCAGCGAATCTCCCCCCCCCCCCTTCCGTGTTCACCCGCCTCTCCCCTCCCACGCCCACCCCGCGAACCCCTCTACTGCGTTTTTCTCCCTCCCTCTCTGATTCTCTTTCTACTCCCGTCTTCCCTCCCTGTCGCTAAACTACGTGAAATACCCA
The DNA here is from genome assembly GCA_917880885.1 of Limnephilus marmoratus. Taxonomy (NCBI): domain Eukaryota; kingdom Metazoa; phylum Arthropoda; class Insecta; order Trichoptera; family Limnephilidae; genus Limnephilus; species Limnephilus marmoratus. Next base: position 16,184,959 of record OU862910.1, on the reverse strand, counting down.
CATTTTTCAGGATCATGGGGTGAGGTTTATCCGGGTCTTGGCGGCGGATGCGTATGCCCACCAGCTGCACGGCAGGCCGAATCGGGAGAAAATGGTTCAGGAAGTCCCTTTGACTTCTCTAGCCGTACTCTCTTGGAACATCATCTTGCACCGCAGTAGGAGGGATGGATTCGTCCGTCACTCCTGGACACACCAGCCTCCAGATTCCTACCCACCCTAATACCCTTTTCTTTCTCAGAACTTATTCTCCTTCCCAATCCTAAAATGACCATCAACACAGCATCCTAAAAATGACATAGGCCCTGAAGGGAATATTTTACTCGGGACCTCCTGTGTGGAGCTAATGTAAAAAATTAACCTTTGGGAACATGCGCACAACAAATCACCAAGGTTTCACCGCAATTGGATGAACAGGAAATAATTGGAAATAATATCACCCAAGTTTCATCTCAATCAGATTAATGTTTTAGGAACTAATACGGTACCTACAAACCAAGATAAATTCATTTTTATATATTATACTGATTTACGCCCTTAGGGCTTTAACATAAAACAAGTATCAATAAATTATATTTGTGCATTAAAATTAACATAAAATTATTTATTATTTAATTTCGCACTCATGCAATTAAATTTATCCATAGTGGCACCATAAAAAACAATGTGAAAAATAAGATGAGAACAACATATATCAACGCAATACTCTGCCAAAAGAACAGGAAAAAGTGTGCAGTTTACACGCGGTAGAAGCGAAACCTTCAAAAAACTAAAGTAGACAAGAAGTGGGGAGGCTGCGAAGCACCGCACAAAGAGGAGACCGATTATTCTATCGCATTCTCTCGAAGACTATATCTTATGACTACAGCCTGTGTATGTCTCTTTCCAGTGTCATTTTTTAGTTTCATCAAATTTTAAATCACATCAGTGCTGAAGAAGTTTTCACTTTAATATTTGTGCTTGTAAATAAAAAAAAAGATTAAAATTAAAACATTAAACAAAAAAATTTAACAAAACAAAAAAACGACTTCATAAATGCACTAAAAAGTTAAAAAAATAATTTCGTATTCTTCTACAACTTCATAATCAACTTACTTTTTCTAATCATCAATATGTAGGTACGATTGTTACATTTGGAGTCGGTGTCAGTCAAGGCAGGTTTGTAACTACATACATAGTTATAGGTGTAATGTGCTTGTGTCGCATAAGCGACTTGACGAGGCGAGAGGCGAGAGCGGAGCCGCGGCGACGCGGAGAGCTGTTAAGTACTTTTGAACACGCCGGGCCGGGTACCTTTGCTGACACCGACTCCAAAAATAACAATCGTACCTACATATTGATGATTAGAAAAAGTAAGTTGATTATGAAGTTGTAGAAGAATACGAAATTATTTTTTTACTTTTTAGTGCATTTTTGATGTCGTTTTTTTGTTTTGTTAAAATTTTTGTTTATTTTTTGATTTTTAGTGAATCTGAAGTACACTAACTAATTTGTCTGAATATGGGTAAACCTACCAAACGTGCTGCTCATATGAGACAGACATAATTTGACCATAGCGACGTTAGGATCAAATTAAGAGATTCGGTCGAGTTTCGTTAATTTGTCATGGATCCGATAATCAAAACCTAACCAATCTCTCATCAAATTACCCTTGAAGTACATCCTTTCCAATAAAAAAGAATCATTGAAATCGGTTGGCGTAATATTGAGTTATTCGTCCATTTGTCGCGCACATACTTAATGCAAATTTAAGACTTATATGGTTTTCTCATGAATGCCATTGTCGGAACTGGACCAAATGGGACCACACGGGAAGCACCAGCTTTCAAATAAAAAAAAGAATCATCACCATCGGTTCACCCAGTCAAACGTTCTGAGGTAACAAACATATAAAAAAAAAAAAAAAATACAGTCGAATTGAGAACCTCCTCCTTTTTGAAGTCGTTTAACGTTTAAAAAGTAAATTACCTATATTTTGTTCCGATAGGCATAATTCCTGCTTGGTTGAGTGGTTACGATCCTTGACTATAAATCCGGAGGTCGTGGGTTCAAATCCCGGTGTGGGCAAGTAAGTTTTATTTGATTAATTTTGTGTTATTTCATAATATTGTTAATAATATTTTCGGCTTGTTCCAAAGTGGTGGTACGTCCAGGTAAAATATCACCGTTATCATAATCGAAACGTAGCTCGCAATGGCTTTAGCTTTGTTTGGTGACCAGACTTGAATAACCAGGTACTTCCTCACCTTTCTGTTCTTCACCTTCCTCTTCCTCACCCCATTCCCCTCCCGATTACATTTGGCCTTACAACGCACCCAAATATTGGAGATTCCACACTCACTCGCTCCAGCCGGTCCTCGTGCGGTAGCTACATAAAAAAAATAGGTATGTGCGACCTCTAAACATCATCTGTAAGTATTGATCTTTAATAAACAATAACAGTATCCACTTACAAAGGAGGTTATTCCCTGAAACTTATTTAATTTCGGCAGATTATATTTAGGCACTTATTCTTAGGAAATTATTTATATTTTGAGAGACGTTTAAAATTAATATGACTGCCAAAAACCAACTCAGAAAATACCCAGCAATCATGGGATAAATCCGTAATGGGCTATTCACCAAACCCACTTTAAAATCAGTTATTATTAAATTGATTCCTAGTATAATACAATTCTTAACTTTTTCTGCATTGCAGGAATATCGTTTAATAATTTAGTCAATATTTCACATTGAGGAGGGTTGAAACGAAATAAACCTGTTTATCAACCACAAAGATATATGTACCTACTTCAGAATTTACTTTTTGAACAGATGAACAATTTAATTGACATAGGAGTCAAAAGAACTTATTTAATAAGGTGAAAACAGTTTTGTTTCAAATCGTAAATGATAAAAAAATCTAAGGATATTCTGTTCATTGTTCAGAACAATAATTAAATCAGATTCGGTAAATATATGAGTATCTTCTTGGTTGAAGAATAGATTTATTTCTAATTTAATTGGAACAACTTTAAAAATTTTATTGAAAGTTATTCATTTCATAATATCTACAGTAAATTTATCACTTAAAAAGCGGCCCTTCATAAAATGGCATAGTTATTTATTTATTCATTTTGAACAGCAATTAAGTTCTCAGAAACATTTCTTATCTCAAATTAAAGCTAATTAATTTAATTAAAACGTATCGATTATTTATTGCAGAAAATTTTGTCCTCATGGGTCAAAATTGACAAAACATTTAGCTGTTAGGGTTTTTGTCTAAGATACGGTCAAAGTCAAAAACATTTTTTTTCATTAGGTCTCCGTCATGTTTAACATACTAAAACATTAGAACTACCACAATAGGTAAAGGCAGATTAGATAAATTTACTCTACTATCAATGTAATATAGAATCGTTGAAGAAGAAGGTAATACCAATAAATGTAAACGAAACGTGAAACGGAAAACGACACGGAAAATAAAAAGGTTTACGGAAATCGAACCCAGAATATCTGTCTTAATGGTACAACAGCTATTTTGACGTAATTTTTAATGTACTCCTCAACAAGATATAATATATTAAATGATTTTCCCACAATAATGATGAAAATATTTTATCAATTTCCCCAGAAATAAGGAAAAATGAGCTTAGTAGGTACGTGCCCACGGACACTGAAAGATTCAAAGTATCAAACCGATCAAACCATAATATCTACTATTTGTTTTATTACAAGCATATCGTTTTGTTACAAGCATTCTTTTAGCTGTTTCCCAGATAGTTTGAAACAAATCTGCTTACGTATTGTAAATAAGAATTTGTTTTAACATGCAACTAATTATTAATTTACACTGGGTTCTTAAGTAACGTCAGTGCAAACAATTCAGTTATAAAACCTCGGATGTTATTCATCATAGGAATTTTTTTTAATATCTTCTCAGCCAAAAGATACAACATTCATATAAAAAAAATGAAGAACCACACAATTGACACATAATACAAAGAAAAGCATTTTCCCAACAACAATTATATACATATTTTAAGCAATATCGGGACTTTTTTCTAAATGATAGGAATGTCTACTTCAGCACACCCTATTTTGGAAATAATACAGTCAACGCATTCGAGTCTGAAGACAAAATAGGCAACATTATTTTTAAATGTATTTAGATGACACTTGCCATGGCACAACAGGAATTGGAAATATTTATTTCAATACTGCTTAGACATATTGTAGTATCGAGGTGATTATTTAATACATTTGTTTTATATCACGAGTTTTCAACAATTTTCGGAGAGTTTTAGGTAAATTGGAATAATACTTCGGCGTGAGAGGAATGAGGTAACTAGCAAGGGGGAAGTGTAAGAGCCTACTGCCGACTATAATTGAAAAAGATTAAATAATTATGCTTTCTATTTGTTCATTATTTTTTGATAATGGAAAATTAAGTAGTTACCTTACAATATAATATGTAAAAATTAATGTTTTTTGTTTGTCCTTTGTGCGATCGGGGAGCGTGTGGGACGAGGTAGGGGCACATGGCGAAATTGCAAAGGAGATATAGTAGCGGTAGGGGATAGCAGGGAGTAAGTTTGAAAATCCATGCTTCGAAAAACCTTCTGATCCTGAACGGATGATCTGGACACACTGAACCCTAGATTTCAAATTTCCTCTCCTTCCTTTCCTTAAAAATACAAATTATTATATTACTAGGGCAAATTATTTTTCTCAGGGCCTACTGTGTGGAGCTAATCCAAAAAAATATTTAATCGTACGACGCGACCTTTAGAAATACATATTTTTTAAATCTAATTTTATATTCTGATAAACAAAATAAAAATCATCTCAACTTTGCGTCGCTTAATTATAAAATAATATCGTTAAGAGCGTTTAACCAGCCAGCGGACGAAAATCCACATTTCGTCGAAAGTTGTTCTTACGATCGTGCAGGGCGGTTACAATGAGAAAGATTAATTATTCTCCGTACCAGCTTTTTAAAATTATAACTCAATATCGAATTTATTTCAATCCAAATTAACTTTAATTTATACCTTCATCCAAAAATGCTGTAAGGCGTGATGATAAAACTATTAAAATAATGTACTTTTTGTAATTATTTTTTGATTAGGGAACGTACCCATACTACGTGACTAATTTTTTGCAATTTTTAACCCCCCCCCCCCCCCCCCGGTGACCAAAATCCTAAGCAAACCGCCGCTCCTTTGTTCCAAGCGTGACATCTTGAAGACCCCCCCCCTGAAGAGGTCACGTTGTATGGGTACGTTCCCTTATAAGTATTTACCATTTTTCAATAATGTCTAAATTTAACAAGAATGTTAAAAAAATCTGAAATATATTATTTGTAAGTGCGCAAATAAGCGCAAATAAATACACAAATGGACCAATTTTCGTCAAGAAACACATGTACGTACATATTTTTTAATGATTTTATTGGAACTAAAATTAAAATTCTAAAACATGCGTTTGCTAGATAATGTATTGATTTATTTTACTCCATGATTATATTATTTGAAATGGGTGTGGTATAATACAAAATCTTTTTTGAAAATTTAACAAATCTGCGAACGGCCTATGGAATAACCTTATTATACTAAAAATTTTTTTTTTTTTTTTCAAAATTCATTACATGCGAATGCTATATAAAAGAACAATCTTTCGAAATCCATTTATAATTTTTTTGTGGAAAAGAGTCAATACGTCTAAAATCTGATTGAAAATGACATATTTCTGGTTTTCTCTAATGCCCTCTTAAACAACTATTTTTATACAATACAAATATGTATGTTATTGTACATTTATCAAATCTGTATCATCTGCTTTGTACGAATCATGTGTAGGTATAATTCTTATTTAAACCATAAATGCATATTTACCAAATCTGTTTCGTTCGATTAAATTATCCGCTTCGTACGATTCAAAGTATAAAACGATATCGTTTATATTTTTTCTGTACGCGATATCGTTTTGCGCTTTCCTCGACATTTCTCAGAGAGCGTTAGTTGGGGCAAAGGGCCACATCAGAAGTTCCATCTGGTGGAATGTACCAGGATTTCACGTCTCATTTCACTTGTATTGGTTTTCATACTTCTCTCTACCCCTGGCCCGAAGAGGGGAACATAGATAATCTAAAGGTGAAGTTTGCAGCATAACGACATGATTCATTGGAATTTATTTTTTTTAAATAAATAAAAAGAAAACACTTTGTTTACGTCCCTTTATTGATATTTCTTCCGTCTACCGGTTTCGGTACCTCCGTACCATCATCAGGACTGAATATAAAATACTGACAAATACAGGGAAATATACATATATATATACAAATAGTAAAAGAAAGAGGCAGTAAATAAGAGAGGGACAGTGCGTCAGTTGTGGGAGGGAAGTGGGGGAGGAGCGAGTGGGATAACGGGAAACATACTTATAATAGGGCTGAATGTTAAATTAAGTTGATTATTAATGATTTCAGCCTTTGCGTTAACTGAATTTTTTATTTCTAAAGCTTCTAAGTTATTTAATCTTAAGCCTATACCATTTTTGTGTAGGACTTTAATACCCCCTTTTTAACCGGGATACGGGTATTAAAGTCCTACACAAAAATGGTATAGGCTTAAGATTAAATAACTTAGAAGCTTTAGAAATAAAAAATTCAGTTAACGCAAAGGCTGAAATCATTAATAATCAACTTAATTTAACATTCAGCCCTATTATAAGTATGTTTCCCGTTATCCCACTCGCTCCTCCCCCACTTCCCTCCCACAACTGACGCACTGTCCCTCTCTTATTTACTGTCTCTTTCTTTTACTATTTGTATATATATATGTATATTTCCCTGTATTTGTCAGTATTTTATATTCAGTCCTGATGATGGTACGGAGGTACCGAAACCGGTAGACGGAAGAAATATCAATAAAGTGACGTAAACAAAGTGTTTTCTTTTTATTTATTTAAAATGTCAAGTCACAATGTGTTTGCTTCTTTTGAAAAATTATTTTTTTTACATTAGCTTCACACAGGAGGCCCTGAGGAAAATAATTTCCCTCAGGGCCTATGTCATCTTTGGGGATGCTGTGTAGAGGGTTTTTCAAGGAAAGGAAGGTGAGGAGAGTTTTGGGAAGGAAAAGGGTTTAAGGGTGGGTAGGAATCTGGGGTTCAGTGTATCCTAGTCACCGCCTCCAAGACCTAGACAAACCTCACCCCATGAACCCGGGCAACTCTGCTAAAACACCAAACTTGTGTTATTTCACAATTTATTCACTTAAAATAATATAATATTTGCGGCACGTTCCAGAGTGGAAGATACACTCAGTATCGCCCTGGTGTAAGACCACCATTCAATATTGAAACGTTGCTTGAAATGGCTTTAGCCGTGTTTGGTGACGAGATTTGAATAGCCAGGTACTTTCCCACCTTCCTCTACCCTATCTCCTTCCCCTCCCCACTATCTTCAGCCTCACAACATAGTCCCACTGGCTCCAGACGGGAGCAGCTGGGACTCTTGTGCGGTATTCATGTAAAAAAAAAGCTATACCTTTGTTAAAAAAATAGAACAAGTCGTGTTTTTTTTTTTCATTTTTGGAGCGTAGGAACTTCATGATTATTTATCAGTAGGGAATTTCATATAATTACTCGACAATTTGAATAGTGAGCCACTTAAAAAATAACTTTTTTTAAGAAGTTAAAAAATTTCCAAGGGATCGGACGTTATTATTACGCTAACGTCTGTACGGTTGGAATTCAAGAATCCTGCTGATAATGAAACTCTCATGCCGCGCCGTACGCAAAACCATCTTCGTACTTGAAGTTTCTTAAAAAGCTACCTTTTGTAATTCGGTTTCGAATTCAAGCAAGTAGCCAATAATATCAAAGGATGGCGCCACTTACGATAGCAGATCTCATGAGGACGTGACCCTGGCATGTATAGGTACTACGGATTTGTTAATTTGAGAATCTCTCCGGATACGGCAAAATTGTAAGTGGCAGTTGTGAATAATAGTTTCACACGGCTGCATATTACTCATGAAGTCATTCGCTATCACGGTTACTTTGTCGCGGTGACTAGCTGTCACTGGATCACAGTGGATCCGGGAAACCGGCTATATTTGGAACCAGTTCCTATCGGTTTTATAAAACGGTCACCAACTCTCAAACTGGGCGAAGTCGAAGTAAAAGTCGCCCGCAGGGCCTAGCAGCGCAAACCTGCGGCTCTGGTTTTTTACTGCTAGTAATAATACCTATGTTTCAGCAGGAATAATTTAATAAAAATAATGTTTTTTTAAATAGAATATGTTTGATTCTTTCATATTATTAAATTTTTGTAATAATATTGTTTTTTTTCTTTAATCCAACTTCCAATTTTGTATCTGTTTTTATTTTTGTTTTCGTAATTTTTTATCAGGTGAGAGATGATTGAGTGCTTTTATTGCCTGATATTTATTATGTCTTGGTTCAAAGCTTGTTTACCGTCCTAGTTTTGATGGAGTTTTTACGTTTTTTAAAAAAATTTTCATTATGTTTTTAGTTTTTATAAGTAAGACGGTTTTCCAGTGAAACACAATCAAAATCTTCCATCATCTTCGTACTAACCTTCCAGAAGAGGCAACATATAGGAAGATGTTTACAGCGTTCTTTTGCCAAGGGAGATGGAGGCTTTGACAAACTTTATTTGATGCGGTAAAAAAGAATAAATGCTCTTCACGGATCGGAGGAAAAGTCTAGCGAAGTCCTGAAGGCAAGTGTCCCAAGTTGGGTTCTTACTGGAACCCTCTCTCGGCAGAGGACATCTCCACCAGCAAGGATCGGAGTTAGGGTTGTTTATGACATTGGGTATAGATTCATGGTATGGCCTTCAACGGAGAAACAAAACCCAGCTATAAGAAAGCCACTTTCTAAACTATTTGGATGAATAATTAAGCTTTTACGTTGTAGGCATATACAATCGAATAACTTCGAACTTTCCTATAACATTTAATTGATTTGTTAAAGAGATCCAATAAATTTAATGTATAATGCCTTAGTGACATAAATTTGACCACATTTAGACGCGACTATAGATGTAGTGATAAGAAAAAATATAGAAAAAGCAAGTTGTTAGAATGAAATGGATGAACGGAATGATTTTGTTTTATTTTAATCTAAAATAACAAAAATAAGACATGAATGAGATCACGGACTGCCACTGAGGTATATGTGATTTCGAAAACCGAAATGAGATTAAATTGTGGTATTAGCGATTGGGTATTTGAAGATAAAAAATGATCGAAAGATGTCATGTGAGACTGTTATGTTTTAAATGTTTAAATACTTATTTTTTTTAAGACGAAAACAGATGTTGTCCATTAACACGTGAACAATAATGCAATACTGCGTTATTTCGACATACAAGTTAACATAAGTTAATTAGCCTAATACTCACGTAAAAGTATAACATGAACTAAGATATGGTACTTGCATGTCTCTTGAAACCCTCAAGGTTAATGTTGACACGTCTTAACAGACGTGGTGTGTAGCAGCACCAAACCCCAAGCTATCACACATTTGCCATGTGCTATATGAGCACAGCAGATCGTGGTGTCACCCCTGGCAGTAGTCGTTTGGTACAAATGGCGTGTAGGAAATGCTGTCACTATGTGAGGTGGTTTTTTTATATATATTTTTTCTTGAAACATTTAAATGTTTCAATTTTACAACATAATGTATCAACAATATTTCAATCACTCTCCTAATAAAACAGCTGCTTGTGTTGAGAGGACAAAATACTTTTATATCTATATAAATTAAAAAACAAAAACTAATACTAATTTAATGAGAAAATACGGTACATGTAATAAAAATTATTGGTTAGTTAATAAATGATTCAAAGGATTGATAAACCAAAACATATTTCTAAACAATTAGTAAAATTGTGGTACTAGAGTATTTCAATTTTTTTTTTGTATTTATCGTAGTTTTCTTCCGATCGTATATCCAGGGGTAATTTATTGAATAATAATTTTAAATCCTTGAATATATAGTGATGCTGTGCTGTTGTGGTTCGTACCAGTGGTACGGTTAGTCCTCCAACAGATATGATTCTTTTGCTAATATTTAATTGCGGTATGGTATTTTTATTGAAGAAATCTTTATGTAATTGTAGTAGTGCTATTTTGCCATAAATTTTTGTAAGTGGGGGAACCGGGAAATCTTGGAAAATATTTATTGTTGGGTAGTAATAGGGCTTTTTTAAGATGATTTTTTTACTTGTTTCCAGTGGAAGTAGGAATGATTTATGTGCACCCCCCCAAGCTACGATTCCATGTTGTAGTACAGAGTGCGCAAGTGCGTAATAAATACCTTTTAGTATTTTTTAATGTTACAGTATTTCTAAGTTCAAAAATATATACATACATAGATCAGTTTTCTCATTCTGTCTATTGTCGAATTTATTTGTTGATGAAGTGATCCTCACACCTTTTAGCCGTGCAATACAGCTAAAACGGAGTTGCCGTAGTCCCACATTGATAATTAGAATTAATATTCGAAGAGTGCCTACTTCAAATTTTCCGACCTCAATTACCAAACTACATGGTTAACAACTTAATAACTTATACAGATATTTTCATGCAGTTTAATTATCAGTTGTCAATATACTAGATTATCAAACTAGGTTATTAAAATACTGAGTCATTAACTAAGCATAATAACAAGCAATTTAATTTAATAGAGGGAATAATAATAAATAATGATCGACTGTGGAAAGTTGTGACTGGTAATGAACAGCTCGTCTTGTTTATTCATAAAACGGCATTCTTTTGAGTGGATAAACTATTTCAGGGATGTCTTGAGCCTGTACCGAGCAGCTCCACGCTCGTTGCCTACCTTGCGCAGAATAAGTTATGGCATAGTTGAAATTCCCCCCCAGGGCGCCGTTGGGCTGTAGTGGAATCCGCGACTGCTGACTTATAAACTCATTTTATGTTCCTTAGTTATTCAATTTTCTAAATAAATGGCATGTTCTAACAATTGGTAATAACTGTAGGATTTGTGAACCTGAAAATATTTATAAAAAAAATTGCGAGACGAATTTTGTAGATTTTTCTTCAGAAATCTATTCAACCTATCGAATAAATGCTGTTATTAAACTTCAAAAGTAAACAAAAGAAAACACGAAATAATCAATTAATAAAAAATGAAAATAAATCGAGTGCAGTACACACGCGGTAGAAGTGAAACCTTCACTCACATAATCTCCACCAATAGGAACTTTGAAAAGTGAGCTCATAATCAAAGCGGCCAATGCCACAGTGACACAGCGCAACGCTTCGTAGGAAGGTACGATTTTTTAATTTTTTTTTACATGAGCTCCACACAGGAGGCCCTGAGGAAAATAATTTCCCTCAGGGCCTATTTCATCTTTGGGGATGCTGTGTGGAGGGTTTTTTTTAAGGAAAAGAAGGAGAGGAGAGTTCTGGTAAGGAAAAGGTTTTAAGGGGTGGGTAGGAATCTGGGGTTAAGGGTATCCTGGTCATTCGCCTCCAAGACCTAGACAAACCTCTCACTATGAACCCAGGCACCCCTGCTAAATCACCAAACGTAGCGAACCACTTGGGGTGACCTTCGGCAGAGGTGTTGGTTATCCAATAAAGGTTCCCGGGGCGGCCCATTCTCACCCATTCCCGCCTCCCAAATTGAAAAAGAAAATTGTAAGCAAATTTTCATTCTATCTCATTCTCTCGCAGGCTAAATACTTACTATAAATTTTTGTGTTTGTATCTTTTGAGTGTCACGTTTCATCGAGTTTTAAATCACAACGGTGATGAAGAAGTTTCACTTCAAAAAGAATTTTCCAGTTTCAAGTCAACAAACAGTAAGTTCTATTTTTGAAAATGACAGTTAAATTCAAATCAAATTTGATTCGTTGAACGTGAAATTTTGAACGCTCATTATCACAGACATTCTAAATTTGATTGTTTTATGGTGCTAGAATTCACGACCTCTGTGGTCGGTGGTAAAAGTTCTCCACTATGAATCCAGCGATCGCAGGTCCAAATCCTGACTTGGGCGAATACATTTTATTTCATCGATTTGTTTTGTTTCACAAATAACATTATGGCCTTGGTGAAGGATCACCGTTTGGAAATCCAGTTCGAAATGGCTTTAGTTGTGCTTGGTGACCAGATCTGAATTTTCAGGTAATTTCCCACCTTCCTGTTCCTTCAGCCTCACAACATACCCCAATTGATGATGACTAATGGCGCATGTACATTTACTAGCCGAACCGCATGTCAAATCACGTTGGTTCGTTCCTTTCTCATGTATCTTGGTTCGGCTCGCAAGTATAGCGCCATTAAACCCACTACATCCAAAAGACCAAAATGAATCATCAGATTATTTTTAATTGAATTATTATGCTTTTTATCATTAAAATATTTATTTTTATTTCTAGATAATGTTGTTTTGAACTAACTCTCACAGCCTCTGACATACGTGAATACGTGAAAATTTCTCGCTTCCTCCAGAGCGTGCGTGCGCCTGAATTTCCGTTTTCCACTTCCCGCGCGACATCTTGCTGTGCCGCTTGCAGCGCCCGCCCCGGGCGTAGGAACTCCAAAACAAAAATATTGTTTCGTATAAATATTTATGTGTTTTCATTTCGAAGCACACGTTTTGGCACGTAAAGCCTTCGCGTAACTGTAAATCTTTCTTTTTTTAATCCCGTCGGAAATGTCGTCACTTTGCTTGAATACGAATAAATTCGTTGAATTTACGACTTGCATTGTTTATGTAGCAAACGTAATAAGATTCAGATTACTACTTTTTTAACACCGTTTTTTTTATTTTGTTTTTGACAGCCGCCGTGGTCTAGGGGTAAGGCTCTTGACTCAATCTGAAGGTTGCAGGTTTGAACCCGGGCGGCGGTCGCCAATAAATTTTATTTGATTAATTTGTGTTATTTCACAATTAATTAATTTAAAAATAATATGTAGTGTATTTGCGGCACGTTCCAGAGTGGAGGATATTTTCAGTATCGCCCTGGTGTAAGACCACCATTCAGAATTAAAACTTTGCTTAAAATGGCTTTAGCCGTGTTTGGTGACCAGATCTGAATAGCCAGGTATTTCCCCACCTTTCTCTTCCCCATCTCCCTCCCTTCCCCACTACCTTCAGCCTCACAACATACCACAATTGGGGATGCCATAGTCTCACTGGCTCCAGACGGGAGCAGCTGGGACAGCTGGGAAAATAGTAAAAAACTAGAGAAAGACTAATAGAATATGTGCTATGGGCTTTTCCGTTAAGCGAAAAGCTCAATTTATAATATTTCTATTTGTTTTTAAATGCGAGCACCGCACAAGAGTCCCAATTATTTCTTGCTAGCCGGAGACAAACATCATCTTATAGCATCCTCTATTGGAGTGTGTTGTGAGGTTGAAAAGTATGGGAGGAGAAAGAAGAAGGTGGAGAAGTACCTGTCTATTCGGATCTGGTCACTTACCAAAGCTAAAACCATTTCAACCAACTTTTCTATTCTCAATGGCGGTCTTTCACCGAGGTGATTCAGAAACCTTTCACAGTACTTTTTAAAGAAGTGTGTTAAAGACGTGTATAACACTTGATAATTTCTTTTTTAAATCTAAGAAGAATTATTTGAAACTATCTTTTCTGTGATTTATTTGTACTTTAAAAAAACATTTATTGTCTATGATGACATTGACAAAAATAATAACGTCTCAACAGTTTAGTGTTTTGAGCATTGTTCCGGTAAGACATAGATATCATAAAATAAAAACATATTTAAAAAATAATGATAATAACATTAATCAAAATAAAAATCAACAATAATTAAAACATATCAAATAAATCAGGTCTCAAAAGTTTAGTTGTTAGAACGTTGTTCCGGTAAGACATCAGTTGCAACCGTTACCCCTTTTCTGTGTCTTGTTGTGGTTTACCTTTCGTTTTAAATTAATAAATATTATTATATATATTTTTTTTAAATTTTCTTTATTCATTTTGTTTGTAATAGGTTTGTTTTACATGGTTTTTTGACTACCAAACTAGGCAAATGCCCGGATCATGGTAGTCGAGATTCAGAAGATGTTATTAGGTACATGATCACATACAGGAAAGGAGTTAAAGTAGGTGAATCTTGTATAAATGAAAATAACAAATAAAAATAAAAGTAACAAATAATAATATTTTAAAGATAATAGAAATAGAAATTTATTTATTTATTTATTTATTGAATTTCACGCCCGGCTGGGCTTTTACATGCATTTTTTTTTTACAAAGAACATCTAAATTTAAATAAGCATAACAAAATTTTAAAAAACAAAAAAACAAATACATAAACAAAACAAAAACAAAATCAAAATCATAACCAAATCTAAAACAAAAATACAATAAAAAACAAATTGAAATAAAAACAAAATACTCCACCATGCAAGATGGAAAAAGATGTAGACTGAGAAAAGTAAAGTACACGTGAAATGATTCGAAGCAGAGCTATTCAGTTGGATTAATTAAATTTGTTGTTCTTCTTTTAGATATAAATTCTACTAAGACTTGTTTGTATTTAGTGAATGATGTGTTAAATATATCAACAACATCTTTATAGTCATTACCCAAATTTTGTATACGGCGAACGGGGGTATACAATTGTGATTCTGTGTTGGAGTTGTCACAATAGAATGGTAGATACTGCCTCGATGTTGAATTGCGAGGTATATGGAAGGAAATCAAGTTTAATAGTTCAGGGCTGTCAATTACTGAATTTATGATTTTATTTAAACATGTTAGGTCATATACTATTCTGCGTTCGGACAATTTTAATAAATTAAGTTGACATAGTAGATAATCATAGTTGATACATTCACTTGTGATACCCATTCTGAAATTAATATATCTTAAGAATTTATTTTGAATTCTTTCTATCGTGAGTGAATGCTTAGCATAACTAGGTGCCCATACTGTCGAGTTGTACTCGATTTGACTCCTTACCAATGACATGTACAAATTTTTAATGGTTTGAATATTTTTAAATTGACTGCAAATTCTTATTACGAAACCCAACATTTTCAAAGCTTTATTTGATGTAATTTCAATATGATTTATAAATTTCAGTTTTTGATCAAAGTTTACACCTAAATCATTCACCTCGGTTACAGCTGTTAGCACTACATCATTAATGGAGTACTCATAAATTATTGGATTTTTTATTCTATGAAATCTCATAATAAGACATTTACTTAAATTCAGTTGTAGATAGTTCTCTTGGCACCAAACAAAAAGTTTAAACAAATTATTAGACAATGTTTGACAGTCATTAATATTTCTTATAGCTTTATATATTTTCATATCGTCCGCAAACATTAAAACTTGGACATCGTTGAAAATAGTAAGAACATCATTCACAAATATCAAAAATAAAATTGGTCCCAAATGTGACCCTTGTGGAACGCCGCTGGTAGCGATAAATTTATATGAAGTAAAGCCTTCAATTTTAACGGCTAATTGCCTGTTACTTAAATAACTTTTAAACCACTCGTATAAATACCCTACTATTCCTAATTTGTGAAGTTTTTTTAACAAGAGATCATGATTAACCCTGTCAAATGCTTTGCTGAAATCGGTATAGACTGAATCAACTTGTAACTTCTTAGACATGGATTCGGATATATAGTTTTGGTAAATTAAAAGATTAGACAAGGTAGATTTTCCTGAAGTGAAACCATGTTGGTTAGGTAAAATTAGTGGCTTGATACAGTGGATGATTTTGTTTAAAATAAGTTTCTCAAATAATTTTGGGATGGTTGATAAAAGGCAGATCGGTCTATAATTGCTCACCTCGTTTTTGTCTCCTTTTTTAAATATCGGGGTGAGGAAACTGTATTTCCATTTTTCAGGAAAATTTCCAGTTTGTAACGACTGGTTGAAAAGAAAATGTAGTGGATATGCAAGAGTGGTGGCGCAATTCTTTAGGAAAACAGGTGGGATATTATCAGGACCACCGCTCTTACTTTGATCCAGTTGTTTTAGCTGAGTCAGTACATCGTTATATTCAATTATTACATTAGATAAATTTAAATAATGATCCGAGGAAAAAGTTGGCGAGCAATCTTTGAATGTTGTTGGGTCATGGATATAAACACTTTTAAAAAAGTCTGCAAATAGGTGAGCTACGTTTTGAGTGTCGTTGGCTCTTTTTCTTTCGTAACACATGTTAGAGGGTACACTAACGTCGTCATTTTTCAAAGACTTTGTGAAATTCCAAAAATGTTTTATGTCACCATTTATTGAATTTTCTACTTTATTTATATAATTATTGTAGCAGATTTTTGACAATTTTTTGCATTCTTTTCTTATTTTACTGAACTCTGTATAATTTGGAAGGGATCCCTCTTCTTTATATTTTTTATGTAAATTTTTTTTTTTAGCTATTAGTTGGATTAATTCCTTACTGAACCATTTTGGATGCTTTGATTCTTTATATTCAATTAATGGTATACAGTCTACGATAATGGCATTTATTTTGGAATAAAATGAATCTATGTTAGAGCTCTCATCGCTTTCCTCGAGAAACGTCCAATCCACTTTGCTGAGATGTTCATTAATTTCATCGTAATTGGCATTTTTAAAGTTATAACTAGAACTTGTTAGTTTAATACTTCTTTTAACATTGTTAGGAATTATTACTGACAGTGGAGGATGATGATTGTCTATGGGAAGGATGGATTCTGATGCTTTACTAACTACTATGTCCTCTTCATTTGAAAAAACAAGATCTAGTAGGCGATTACTCAAATTATGCACATTATTAAATTGGGTGAGATTCAGAAATATTGACATGTCTAGGATTTCCCTTTCGCATAATGTTATTGATTGGGAATCAATACAGTTGAAATCACAATTTGGAAGATTGTAATCACCAAAAATGATGAATTTATGTTTTTTATATTTTGATTTTAAAAGTTCAACATCTTCCGAATGTTTTTTATACATAGATATATTAGCTGAGGGAGGAATATACACACAACCAATGACGTAATTTTGATTTTTATCATTTACCACAATGAAAATTTGTTCAACATCACGATTTTTAGTTTTTAACACTTTTGAGGACATTTTTTTGCAGACTGCTATTAGAACCCCTCCACCTCTGGATCTGGAACTAGTGTTGATACTTCTGTCAAGCCGGTAGACCTGATGAAAGGGTAGACCGAGCTCCGCTGAGTGGATCGACGGTTCTAGCCAGGTTTCCGTAAGAGCGATGACATCGTGTGAAATAATTGGGGCATTTATCCTAAATTCATTCAGCTTTGTCCTTAAACCTCTGACGTTCTGGTAGTAGAGTCTTCTCGATGACGGCTTGACGAGTTTTTTGGAAGTGAATAAACTATTTTGGGTGTTGAATTTATGTACTTTATAGTTAAATTGGTTTCTCCGTTGTTTTGCCTATTTTCCAGCTCCTTCCACAAACTTGTAATTTGTTGACGTTGCAGTACGGTTAGGTCATGTTTTATTTTAATAGTATTTTTATCCAGAGGTATTGTTTTTTTCAATAGCACAAGTTTGGCTTGGTTCGAATCTGAAATGAATCTGAAAATGAGAATAAATAAATAAATCATCTATACAGATGAACAATGATAGTCTTAGACCCCAAAAAACTAAAGCAGGTATTCCTAGGCAGCGTATGAAATGGACGAATGATGTCAAAAACTATGAAAAAAGAATCAGCGTAATATAAAGTTTTGGTTGAAAATTAATTTAGAGATAAGATTTATTACTCGAGAAATATGAAAAAATAAGAACAGTTATTAAGATGTAACGAATTCTTTATAATATTTCCTTCCCCGAGTAAATAACCAGTTCTGTATATTGTACAAAGTACTGTATACGAATATGTTTGTAGTTTCAATGAGTTTCAATAGATGTCATTAGTACGGGTGGTTATGTGTACTTTTGATTTGTATCAACAAAGATCAGAAAGTAGTATTAGGAGAGAGTCAACTTTCGCCCGTTCGGGTATAATACCCGAACGGGGTGTTACGGAGTTAGCCGATGATATCCGATCGATATGTGGGCACCTTCAGTCAACCGTTTCCCTGCCACAGATAAACCCATAACGTCCAGTTAATCACTGAAACTCCTGATCAGGCGAGTAGTTTTGTTCACAGAAAACAACTGGACACCACAATTATCTTCTTCTCAAAAACAATGACGTGTAGATACATTCTGCTAAAGTAATTACAATAAATTGAAAATAAATATAGTTGTCAAAACAAATAATTTGCTAAATTGAAAAACCGTACAACTTTACATAAGTTATTTGTTATAAAAAATAATGGTTTGAACTGCTACGGACATGTTCATTGTTCATGTAATTTAAGCTTGTGTAATAAGAAAATTAACAGGTTATTCAATATCAGTTAAAACCACACACAAACATAAATCTGATATTTCCAGTGTAGGAAATTCGATAGAGCAAATCATAACCTCTGGGTAAACTTTTCCCTATTATTAACACGAATGGTAATAAACGAATCCCTGGAGTTGGTACAGTAATGCCATTTCAACCATAGCTTTGAAGAAAAATTTTTATTTTGTTTCTGATCGAAAAACTGAACGTTTTAAATTTTCATTTAATTATTATTGTTCTAAACAAGATTTATTTTAATACTCTTATATATACCACCTCAGGAATATCACAACTTTTTTTTATTTTACATTAGATCCACACAGAAGGCCCCGATGAAAACATTTCCCCTTAGGGCCTGTGTAATCTTTGGGGATGGTAGGTGGAGGGTCTTTTTAGGGAAGGAGAGGAATTTCTGGGAAGGAAAAAAGGTACGAGGGGTGGGTTGAGTTCTGGGGATCAGTCTATCTAGGAGTGAAGGAAGAATGAATTCATCCCTCTCACTGCTGTACAAGGTGAATTTCAGGGAAACCTCACGCCATGAACCATACAATATATAGCATTCATTCTCATTTCATCCTGCCTCTTTCAATTTCTTGTTGCAATTGCCTCGTTGCCAGGTATCAGCACTGTATAATGAACTAATAGTTCCGATACTGCTTCTTGGACATTTTTTTTATTTGCGCCAAAGCAATGTTTTTGATAACAAGGACTTTTATCGAGGTTGAAATCTATGTATATAAATGTAACATTTTGAATTCATATGGATGAAAAGACCCGATGCTTGTGTAACACTGATGTTTCCTCCGATTCATAATTCATTCAGCATCTTTGAGAATAATCTTTGTAAAGAGGCTTGAGTAGATCTCATGATATGTTTCTCAAGGCCTGGACTTTTAATTCAGAAATTCTTGACCAAAACCCCGAATAACGAATTTTATTTTTGAGCATTTAAACACTATTATTCACCATGCTGAATAATTGTTTCACCAAGAAACGCTTATAGCACTATAATATAATGTTCACCCATATCAAATTAATACGATTTAAAAGTAGTTATTTTTCCAACAAAAAGTATCCAGCGCCGATTTTAGAAATTATGTGGTTTGATATGTATCGTATTTTCGAGTTTTGTTATAAGATTTTCCCACGCATCCAGCACCCAGCGGTTAGTGTCTTCATTGAAGTTTGATATTTTTTTAATTAACTCTTACGGTGCATAATAAAACGAAGTACTACATATGCTCTGTACTTAAGTTAACAAAGCGAAATATTATATTTCTTTTAACTTAATAAAAAAAAAAAAATAAAAAAAAAAAAATAAAATAAAATAAAAAAATAAAAAGTGCTGAAAAATCCTTGTGTAAATGAATGTTCTAAATTTGGTTCGATTTTAATTTTGAAAAAGGCACAAAAACAATTCGGTAATAAGAATATTTGAAACAAACGAACTTTTGGGTCATACTTTCTAAAAAAAATAATATATATCCGTAAAAATAAATTGACAGTTTTGTCGTCGAACGTGATCAATTATCAAATTCGATGAAGGTTAACAATGATAAAATTTGTCAAATATTTTTAAAGGGTTACAAGAAAATTCCTAAATCTTACAAAAGCTTTGTTAAATATTTTACTATTATCACAATCGACTCATAATTAGATTTGAATATCTTCGACGAATTGTGATGATAAGAATGGACAGTTCACACATTTCTCATTCGGGTGTTCTGACGATAACACACCATTTCACAAATCCCTCAAATATTAGATAGGCTCCATGCGCGGGAAACCACCCCTCACTTAAAACGACTCGAAGCGAACTGGTATTGGTAGAAATAATAACATTAATTCAGCCCACAGATTTTCGAAAACCCAAAAGTTACGCCAATTAGTGAAGGGGTACATTAAGATGTTTTTCTTAATATACCCAGCCCAATAATAAATTTTAATTGCTATAATTGCATAGAGTAATATAATTATTGGATAATTTATAGATCGCCAATTTGTAAAAAATCACCTCACTGAGAGGGAGGAGCGAACATGGGTCTTAAAGAGATCAATGTTGTAGGAGGTAGGAAACACGGTTCCATGACAGTTCATCCTGCGACAATTCATCCGGCGACAGTTCATCCTGCGACAGTTCATCCTGCCGACAGTTCATCCTGCGACAGTTCATCCTGCCGACAGTTCATCCTGCCGACAATTCGTCCGGCGACAATTCATCCTGCCTGATCATTTAGAAGATTTTTTCTTCAAGTAAGTATGCAAAGAGGATATACGGCCGTACAACCTAACCTAACCTAACCTAACCTAACCTAACCTAACCTAACCTAACCTAACCTGACCTAACCTAACCTAACCCAACCTAACCTAACCTAGCCGTGTTTGGTGACTAGATCTGAATAGCCAGGAAGATACGTTTTCCACATCTCCTTCCCCTCACCAGTACCTTCAGCATCACACCATACCAAAATTGGGGATGCCATTGGCACTCACTGGCTCGAGACGGTTGGGACTCTTGTGTTTTTTTTTTTAAATCAGTCAATTCACCCTAAAAAGTTGGTGTTAATTTCAGATAAAAAAGTTATATTAGACGCAAGTAGGAATCTTTACCATTCTTTGCTAAGCCGACTGCACGTATAAGTATGTCGTATTTTGATATTCACGCATGCTTCTTCGGAGAGTCGAAATTATTGTTAGTAAAATATTTTTACAGCGGATTTCCACTCAAGATGCCTTCAGATATAAGTATATCGATTTTGGTTGTACGGCCGTATATCCTCTTTGCATACTTACTTAATCAAAATCTTCTAAATGATCAGGCAGGATGAATTGTCGCCGGATGAATTGTCGGCGGGATGAATTGTCGGCAGGATGAACTGTCGGCAGGATGAACTGTCGGCCGGATGAACTGTCGCAAGATGAACTGTCGCCGGATGAATTGTCGCAGGACGAATTGTCGGGTCAACAGGAAACACAGATGCCGGCAAATCATTCCAGAGCCAAGCTGTTGAACTCAAGAACGAGTGGTGGAAAAGACCCGTTCTCATGTGACAAATTTCAACAAATAACAACCGCATATTTTGGTCATGTGTTTGGCGTGTTTCTCAACTGTGTACTGGGGCCGAAGGGATCAACGACACTAATTCTTCAGAACATCTTCCATTGTAATACCGGTATAACAGGGGCAGTATACCTACCTGATGCGTGTGCTATAAAGATTGCAGTCCGCTTGTTAAAACCTGACTGGTCACTTCTGATAAACACACTTTTATTCGAAAGTTTATGCTTGAAGAAAATATGACCGCAAGCTGAGGACACTACTTTGAAAACACAAAACATTGCGTGATTTTACATTTGCTACCCTCCGTTATTGTTGATATTACATTTATGAGAAGATTAGTGACAATGTAGAGGTGATATTTATTTTGAAAGACTGGAGAATTTGGAACTCTTTATAACAACTGTAGAATGTTTCTGTCTAATATTGTGACTATTCTGGTTAACCCGTAATGTTGATTTATATTATTTAAGTAATATTACATAGGAACAACACAATTATAGTCTCGCTGTATCTTTGTTTTAAATTCTACCAAATATACGTTCTACCAAATGGCATGTTTTCTGGAAAAGTATGCCATTTGGTAGAACCATGCCATGGGATAATTAGACAACATTAAGGAATCCTTCTAGTTAAAAACATCATCGATGTTTTAGTGGGTTATTGGTTTTCTCGGATCCTGTTGTTTCAAGTGCACGTGAACTTTCCAGAAAATCAATTAAAATATTGGTAATATAATGCTGATTTAAAAAAAAACTTCATTACATCCGGAAGAACCATACCACTTACACTCCGAGCTATTAGAAGAATGAGATACTAAATCAGAAGAGAGAGGATTGGAAATTCAGGTGGACTTAAAGACTTGAATACACTTTCTAATAAAACAGATATGATTTTAAAAATAATTTGTGTGTCATAGATTTGATTTTCAGTCTAAAACAAAACGAAAATGTGCAGATTTTTTAACAAGTTTCTTCGTTGCTTATCAAAATTAAAATTTGAGGGCTATGGCCAGGAGTTTTAAAAAAACCCACTGTACAGCGGCAGATAAATCTCTCTGGATAAACATCTAACAGATTTGGTTATAAGAGAATTAAAGGAAAATATAAATGTTAAAACGGGAGTTTTGATGGCTTAAAGCCTTATTCTGAACTGCAATGTTGTGTAGAGTGTTTGGTTAAATAATAATTTTTCACGGTTAATATACAAATTGTTTATTAATCAATTTAATTCGTAGAACTCCACTTTTTTTCCTTTTCTCCAGTTTGATAAAAAAAACATTAAAAATAATTACACAGCAGAACTTTTTTTATAAATAAACTGCATTTTTAAATTTTGAAATAATGTTATTGAATTAATAAAAGGAAAAAAGAACAAATTGTTTTCC
Organism: Limnephilus marmoratus; assembly: GCA_917880885.1. Classification (NCBI taxonomy): domain Eukaryota; kingdom Metazoa; phylum Arthropoda; class Insecta; order Trichoptera; family Limnephilidae; genus Limnephilus; species Limnephilus marmoratus. The sequence continues at coordinate 16,162,123 of OU862910.1, read as the reverse complement.
GAAGGAATGGCTAGGACCAATGTTAGATAATGAAGCTTAAATATCAAATATTTTTGACATCTGGTTGTGACATTTGACAAGTTCAGTCTTTGGCAATTTCAACCACGGAAAGATTAGCAATCAAACAACGTGTTTAAGTTACCGAAGCCTTTAACGAAAACGAGCGTTCAACAAAATGTATTTCGCACACTTCCCATATTTTTTTGATCAGCATAATAGACCAAATTCATCTCACTGGCTCCATTAATAAGCAAAATTACCGCATTTGGGCTGATTTAAATCCAAGGACGATTGTTGAAAAGCCGAGCATGCACAAAAAGTCACTGTTTGGTGTACATTTTTTGCTGGTGGAATCATTGGAAATCTGTTACGGTTAATGGTGAGCGTTACCGTGCCAAGATAACCAACTTTTTATCGGCTGAATTGGATGCTCCAAAGCAAACCACAAATCTTCGACATCCATATGTCAAAGATTTGTGGTTTAAACAGGACGACGTCATGTGGCGCAACCAACGCAACAATGGTTTTATTGCATGAGAAGTTCATAAGTTCATTAGTTTAGAAGTTCATTCCTACAAGATCGTGCGATTTGACGCCTTTGGACTTCTTCCCTTGGGGTTATTTCAAGAGTAAGGTACATGCCAACAAGCCAACAACAATTTAGCAGCTAAATAATGATATAATATTGCATATTTGTGAGATCGAGGAACAATTATGCAGAGATGTCTTCAAAATTTTTGACACTCACTTGGAGGTGTGCCGCCGAAGCCTTGGCGAACATTTAGGCGTTATTATCGCTATGTGCGTTATAATTGCAATGGGCCAAATAACATGACTCAATAAAGAAATCAACATTTTTTACCAAAAAACATTGCCTTATTCACTATTAACATCGATCCGTCTTAGTGAAACATCCTTTTAAATTAACAGACATGCACTTAATAAAGAAACAATTTATGCCGAAGTTTCATCTGATGAAACTTAATTACGTATATAAGAAAAGTGAGACATAAAAAGAAAATGGATATTAAATGTATTGGATGAAATATAGGTAGGGTGAAGGGAAACATTGGATTAGGATAAAATGACGGTGAGCGGTGTTGGGAGTAGATGAAACTGAGTTTTCAATTCAACTTGGTTTGGTACGATTCTATAATAATGCGTAAGTACTTACTTGTTTCAAATAGGGGACCTACGTTATCTTTAAGAATGTCGTACGGAGTGAAAAAAGATATGAGGGGTGGGTGGGAATCTACGTAGACCTTTCCAGGAGAGACGGACATTTGAATCCATCTCTCCCACTGTAGTGCAAGACACGAGTTGACTGTACAGCTGGATAGATGACTCCCTCAACCGGTCTCTCCCAATCTGAACAGTCACACATACGTGGACAGACGCATACGCCGGAAAGTCCTGGACAAATCTCATACCATCAACCCCTGCTAAGTCACCAAATGTTACGAACCGCTTACGCGGTAACCTGGCAGAGGTGTTGGTTATCCAATGACCCGGCTCCCGGGCCCAAATCGATTCATTATAAAAGTCCCATACAATTGAAATAAAAATATCGATGTGCTAATAATTTAAGTTAAAAGAATTTATTGTCCGTTTTAAACAAATTTTGTGAAATCACCAACAGGATTCTTTGTCAAAGTTTATTTGGAGAGAATCTGCTTCGCATATTTAATACATAAGAGTGAAGTTAATTTTGCCAAAGCAAAGGGATTCCAACCTGCATACGACCTCTACTATCTTAAGCCATACCTACTTCTGCCGCTTAAATACGAGTTCAGAATAATCTTCTCAAGCTTCGCGGGTTTTCCGCGGGCGGCGCTTCACATCAGCCGAGATATTCATTTTGTCCTTATCTCAAATAAAATATTGAGGTTAACGTTTATTTTATTCGAATGGAATTCTTAATTAGGAAAAGGGGAGTTCTTTGGACTGTATTGTGCTTCCCGACAGCTGACACTTAAATAAAATATGAACTCCCTCCTTCCCGGGGGGGCAATGACAGAACTCATTCAGAACAGAAATGGCAGGAAGTCCTTTAAAAGGGTATAATGTATTATACATGTTGTATAATATATACTTTCTTTCGACCAAAATAAGTTTCCCAATAAACTTCTTTCACGCGGGTTCATAAAAAATAACACAATTTTAACATCTTTCGACAGTGAAGTTAACATTGAGTAAAACATTTATAAATTATCGATTGCTCTATAGAGGCTTGTATTTTATGGAGGTCACCAATTATAGGGTGATGTGTTTTAAAGTGTGTAAAGGGTAAGGTAAAGCAAATAAGTAAGATGTTGGTACATTACTTACAGGTTCATTAACAATTTACAACTTACATATAATTCCTATATATTTAAATATTAACAACTAGCTGAACCCGACCACGCTTCGCTGTGGCTTTGTCTGATTTTAATTATTAGAGGAGTTAACAAAAATTGTCTAGCAACTGTGCATTTTCCAAGAAGACATTGCTTAATTGAATATCTGCTGTAACTATGCTGTAGTATAATTTTTTTAAAATTATTTATTTATTCAGACCTTAAAGGCTTTTACAATATCACGTTATTTCACGCGTTGCTATGCCATTTAATAAAGAAATTGTTTCTCCCTGAGTGTCCTTTCCCATTCGACCCGTTCTCCTTCCGCCTCCCCTTCTTCTCCTGCATCCTCTTCCCCTCTCACGTTCCCACTCCGTCACCTCCACCTTCCCTCTCCCCACTCCACTCCCCCCCCCCTTCCACCGTCCCGCAAACCCTTCTCCCGAGTTCTCCTCTGCCCTCCCAGGTTCCCCTCCCCTTCCCAGGTTCCCCTCCCCCCTCTCGCCTTCGCCTTCCACCTTCCCCGCCTTCCCTCTTCCCTTTACAGCTCTCTCGTCCCGCCAACCCTCCTCCCGCGTTCCATATATTCAATCCCAGTACATTCAGTTTTTAAACAGCCCGCGTGCCACCTTTTACAATTTTAATCAAATTTCAAGTTTTCATGTATATTAAATTTGGTGTCTAACATAAGTACCTATTTAAAATATCTAAAATTCTTGATTCGATTCAAACTATTAGGGGAGTACCTACTTTAAATAAATTTATCAACTTAAAGATTTTCAAAAATAGAATTTTATTTAACAATCATTTTCCTGCAAAATGTCATTCTGTCTAGAACTGTCATTCCGTTGTTTACTATGACAAATTATGAGTCAATTTAAAACGCATAACATTATTCTTTTCCTTTGTAACTTCCAAATAAAAAAGTATGTATAAATGCTCTTCTGCTAAAATGCAATGTTCTGTAAAAAATTTGAAACAATCCATCGATTACTTTCCGAGATTAGCGAACGCAAACATACGGAAACTAAATTTTTATAAGTATAGATAATAATAATGTGAAGAACAAACAAACACGATATGCAAGTGAGTCTTAACTGGTTGTTTAATACAGAATGATCGGTAGTTTCAGATTTTTTTTTTCCGAGAGTTCCGTGATTTGAGAATGAATTCGATTGGATGCTAGAGGACCAATCGAATACCCGGCGAATGCAATTCAGTGTCCTTTGTTCGACCTCCATAGCTCCATAGATAAGCATGTCTACTTATCGTTAAGCCTCGGAAAAAAAATCGCCCCTAATGGAAACTATTTACTGCTTTTAATTAAGAGACAAATTTTAACTTAAGAAAACGGTGTTCGGCAGTTGTTAGGTTTTCGAGAGAAATGGCTAACAACTATTGATTAAGAAACGTTTCAGTGATGCCATTGTAGGGCGATATTTTCCCCGATGTTGAACTTATCGATGTTGTTACCAGCGTCGGGTGAGCTAGGGATATTGATAAATAAACGTTGACAGTTGTTTGCACATCGATTCTGCTTAGTTATCGACGTAGTCCCCAAAAGGGCATATGAGTTCATTGCTTGAATGAAATTTTACAAGTAGGGTAGTCCATAAAAAATATTTTCAAATTGTTTTTACAAAATTATTGAGAAACTGTCACGATAATAATCTCGACTTGATAAATCTTCGCCTGGCTGTATATTTTATTGATGATTCGCTTTTGGTTTTTTTTGAGACTGGCAACTCTATAAACACGATTTCCGGCCACTTACTTCTTGGATTGCCGCGGACACGGGAAGCTACGGCAATCCGATTCGTCACCTAACTTGAGAGGTTCTTTTGAATTTTAATATGGGTTAATCCCTTAAATATATTCGGAATATTTCAAACCGTTGGCCGGATCATTGAGTATGTTGATTTTTTTATAAACGCGACCCATCGTACTAAGCGGGCGTAATCGGGCGGTTTGAAAACCTGCACATGGCTTCGCCATTTTGTGTTGGAGATAATCCAAGTTTTCTGATACGTACGGTGACGTGAATTGCGGGAGAGCCTCTGTATGGCTTTGCTTGGCCTTCATTACCGATATCTATGACGAATTCTCGGTGGAATAAACTTGGACGGGGCTCTCTACTAGAACTTGGCCAATACACGGGATTCCTTGGTGCGCTCAGCCGGGATCCTGGTAAATGGTGTAAGTCCTGCTGCCTGGCAAGGTGAAGGGGCCTGATGTGTTCCTGATTTGCTCGCAAGGGTTCCCTGAGTCTTCCGAAGAGATTACGGTTTGCGGAAACGTTCTTTGGATGCGATCCTCGGATGCATCTCCTGGAGTTTGCCACTCGAAATTGCGGATACTGTCTATCAGCGCGTGAAGAGGCGTAGTGCTCCCGAGTTTTAGAAATAATTTAGAAATCACGTCTTGGTCCAACAGGTATGAAGCATTTCTTGGTTAATTATCGGTTTATACCTTTTAGGTTATGTTGTTTGGGTACTAGGGATACCCGTCTCTTGAATGTTTTATTATGATAATTTTGAGTATTTAAATAATATACTAGCATCTCTTATTATGAAATCTATTCTTTTATTCCATAATCTGAGCCCACAAAGAAGGAACCTGTTTATTCCCACAATCCTGTTGAGAGTCCCAGCTCTGCCGTTTAAATAAAAAACATAAAACTGAATATACTATGTTACAAAACATAATATCAAAAAGATTTAACTTAAAATAAATTATGTATTACTACAAACAGAAACGCAAACGCCTGAAGAAAAAACAAAAAAAGATCACATGAATCTATTGATTACATGATGAAAATATACAAAAACAGAAAATTCACAAAAAATACAGTAGCGAAAAATCCATTTATAAAATTCCTCGAAAAAGGGTTCGTTTTATATAAAATGAAAGTTGGTGCAGACTTTTGAGGCGAAAACATCGTACATGTGGCTGATTTCAAAAAGTGTTAAAATTTAAGCAAACCTTCATAAACACTCTAAATTCTGCTGAACAGGATGAAATGATTTTTTCCAGTAACACCAAAAATGTGGTTTTCTTGTAAATCAAAAGTCTCTCCATTACAACTTGAAGAGATACATTATATCCGTTTTTCTATATATACATCTTGTAATTTTCGATGGTGATTGTGTTGCAACGAGAATATAAAGGTTTTCAAAAATGTGACTGTCATAATACAGAATGGACGAGCGTCCTAAAATATATGAAAAATCGTTCGTTAAGCGAAACCCATTGGCGAATGAATTAGATTAGTCAAATATTTATGACCGGTCAGTGGCTGAGTGGGCATCGCGTTTGGATCCCACACGGGCGTTGCGTGTTCGATTTTTCGGCTGACTAAGTCCTCCATCACTTCACAAGCAATATTTTCCGCTTAGTGTGGTGGTAGTAGGAGATTTTCAAACATTGTTGGGTTATTTATATGTAACTCGGGAATGTTTGTCTTTCTTTTTAGAAAAAGGAAAATAAAACAAAAAAATATAAAATAAAAAATATTATGTCAAACCACATTGCTTTCTACTAAATACGAAACATCTTCTTCTCACATCACAATAATGTGATGTCAAACCACATTGCTTTCTACTAAATACGAAACATCTTCTTCTCACATCACAATAATGTGATGTCAAACCACATTGCTTTCTACTAAATACAAAACATCTTCTTCTTACATCACAATAATGTGATGTCAAACCACATTGCTTTCTACTAAATACGAAACATCTTCTTCTCACATCACAATAATGTGATGTCAAACCACATTGCTTTCTACTAAATACGAAACATCTTCTTCTCACATCACAATAATGTGATGTCAAACCACATTGCTTTCTACTAAATACGAAACATCTTCTTCTCACATCACAATAATGTGATGTCAAACCACATTGCTTTCTACTAAATACAAAACATCTTCTTCTTACATCACAATAATGTGATGTCAAACCACATTGCTTTCTACTAAATACGAAACATCTTCTTCTCACATCACAATAATGTGATGTCAAACCACATTGCTTTCTACTAAATACAAAACATCTTCTTCTTACATCACAATAATGTGATGTCAAACCACATTGCTTTCTACTAAATACGAAACATCTTCTTCTCACATCACAATAATGTGATGTCAAACCACATTGCTTTCTACTAAATACGAAACATTTTCTTCTCACATCACAATAATGTGATGTCAAACCACATTGCTTTCTACTAAATACGAAACATCTTCTTCTCACATCACAATAATGTGATGTCAAACCACATTCCTTTCTACTAAACAAGAAACATTTTCTTCTCACATCGAAATAATTTTTAAAGTTATTCCTTATTAAGGACTGTTATTACTTGAATCGTCAAGATATAAATTGCGTTTTGTGTTAGGCTAACGTGAACCATCTCGTTCCGGGGAAACTTTAAAATAAGCTTTCACCTTTGTCCCTTTGACAACATAACGCCGTAAATCTATCCGTTGTTTTCACATGAATGCAAATGAATAATTTTATTAAATAAATGAAACAATTTAACTTTGTTTGAACCACTTATATAATGAGTAAATTCGACCGGTTTCAGAACAAACGTTCCTTCTTCAGGGCAAGCGTATACTAATTTGACAGTTTCGAAATATGGATGGGAACAATGTTTTATGGTGGTAGGGGTGGAGCCGTTGCTAGTTATTAATGTAGATTGGGGGGGTAGGTATTAATGTAGAGTGGGTGGGTAGGGGAACAAATCCATGATTGGGCTATAAGACAATATTTTTTGTTTGTTGATAATAGATACGTTATTTTTAAGGGATTTTTTTTAATTTCCAAGGATTCTAAGTTATCTAAACGTTTTCCTTTATGATTAATATGAAGAATATTTATCCCTGTATTTTTTTCAAAACTATGGTTATTTTCAATGATATGGTTAGCGAACTCAGAAAAATAATAATTATTAAGACACCTTAAATGTTCTTTGATTCTGCTTTCAAAATTACGAGTTCTTTTTCCAATATAAAATGAGGGACAATCATTGCATTTGAGTTTATATATTCCGGAATTAGTCATTTTATGGTCTTTATCTTTAGTATCTCTCAAAAAATTACGGATATAATTAAATTATTACCGAATTTTATTAAACGTCAAGTTATCAAGACACTGCTTTACTGTCTTTGCTTGACCTTTCACTAAAATAATAGATAGAACGTACCCGTTCACTCAATAGGAGAATGAAATTACCTGGCGGCGATATGTGATGTAACTGTGAATTTTTGACAGAGGAATTTCCACGCAGCCGGAATGACACGGCCTCTGGGAAAATTTACTTACATTTTTTTCATGTAACCGACTACCTCAATCATCTTGAATACAGGCCAGGGTCATGTACTAGGAAATCTACGCCCTTCAAGTGCAGGAATGAGGAACGCTGATTAAATTGCAAACGGGTAACATGTTCCGCACCCTTTTCGCCAAAAAACTATTCAAGTTTCATATAATATAACACTTTTCGTTCGCTTCACGCCCTTCCTGGTTGCAGCATGAGAGTTTTATTTATTTCTTCAGCGTTATAACAAATGGCTGTTGTAAAAATGTGTAATTTACGCCTCTTGGCTTTGTCCATTTTTGTACAAATGGCGGAGTGGAAAAAACTGCTTGTTGTGATATAAAATGAATTGTAAATATATAAATATATTATTACATTCTAACTTTATTTTAAGTACGACCTCACAAGAGAAAAAAAACGAGAAAGGAATTTCGGGAAAAAGAAGAAATCAACCTAAAAATCTTTTTCTAATAATTATCGTAATTTGAGATTTAGTTTTTTCTGATGGAACATTATCGAAATCAAAAGACAATTAAAATCTTTGTTTGAATAACTTCACGAAGAAGCCCTCTTTTAACTCGACCGTTTAGGAATCTATTTGTCTGTAAATTTGTGTATGCGTTCTGTTTCTGGTTTCAAAAATCTGCTGCATACTAATTATTATACAAGCAAGCCTTAATTTGACTAGAAGGCTAACTTTGACTAGGTGGCTAACTTTTGCTGAGGTTGACAATATTACGATACCTACCTGCAGAAAGAAAGATAAACAAAATTGTCATTTACATAGATAGTGTCGTTTCTTTGGACAAAATGTATAATTCCTTATCTTTACTCTTTACTAAGTATAAAATGAAGTCGCTCACGCTGTATGTGCGCTTAGATCTTACGCCACGGATTTTCATGCGGTTTTTACCAATGGATAGAGTGATTCATGAAGAAGGTTTTTAGGTATATAATTTGTCAAGGTTTTGTGCAAATTGGTTGAAATACATAATATATCTATCTGGCCAAGCGGCAGCAGGCAGACAAACGGGCTGACAAATGACAAACGGGCGGTGTGGATTTGTCTTAACAGATGGCGTTGGTTATAAAGGTTTCATTAGCCACAGCAACGTGTCGCCGGGTCTGCTAGTTTGAAATAAACAAAAAATGTTCCATAAAATATGTTGTGAAGGAGGTGGGGAAGAGGAAGGTGGGGAAGTACCTGGCTATTCAGATATAGTTCAAATTTCATTTTCAAAAGCATAGGTATTACATATTTATTGCTGAAAGATGAGAAAGCTCCGCGACATAAAATGATTCTTTATTATTAATAAATAAGCAAGTTCTCTAATACACGAAGCCTTTTCGTCTCTGAATGTGGACAGAGAACTGAGAATTTCCCTGCCAAATGATTCAGGTATGTCTTTTTTATATATATCAACAAGATATAGAGCTTTTTAAAGAGATCAGTTTCATTTAAATTTAAAAAAAAATAGAATTCCAGGGTGCTAGGATTTCGCTAACACCATGCGTCGCTAGTCCGCCAGGACCCCGAAAAAATTATTTTTTTGCTTCACAAAATGCGCGCCCCAAATCCTGAGCGTCACTAGTTCAACCCCGCCATCAAAGTACCGCGACAAAAAATTAAGCAGCCAATGGAAGAGGTCTAAAATTGACCGATATCCTTTTCTTATGATTGCGTTTAAATCTTAATAATTTATTTGAATTTGTATACATAAACGTTTGGTATTTAGTTGTGTCTAGCTTTAATTGATTTTATGTACTTGTATAAAATTTATAATCTTTACTAAATTTTGTTTAAAAATTTAGGTTACTTCTGCGCTCGCGACCTCTCGGGCCGGGGCCCCCACCCTCGTGGAGCCCGTGGCATTTTGCCAGCTCTGCCACCCTGTAGTTACGCCACTGAGTCAGAGTAACACTTACTTACTCCGCCTCACAACGTACCCCAATTGGGGATGCCATAGTCTCACTGGTTCCAGGCGGTTGGGAGCAGTTATAGCTCTTGTACGATATTGACGTTTAAAAAAAATATATATTAATATATATACACAAAAAATCTAAATTTTAAATGTGTAGATATACTTTAATGGAAGCCCACATAATATGATAATATTTTCGGAACAACTCATGTAAGTCTCTTATTATCAGGGTTCGAAATGTGATCTTAAAAGTGTTAGAAAGAAGAAAAAACCACGCTTTATATTCAAATCTAAACAGATACCACAGGAACCAAAGTTTCCGACGGCAATTTGAAAAAAAAAGTATCTTTGGGAATCTTTTATTAATTATTTTTACATGAAACAAAAAAAAAGTGAGTTGACGAAAAGGGCTATAATACATTTGCCTAATAGAATATTTGTGATTTTTTTTGGTTTTCAGTAATTTTGCTTTGAAAAAAGTATTCGAGCCATTTTTTACAACTTTTTTACATTCGAGTTAAAAATTTTAGTATGTAAAAAATTATGTTTATTTATAATAATAAAATTTGAAAACATACTTCATTACGTTTCTAAATTGTGGTTAACATGCGTTTATCCGCCCTTTTAACTCGAGCTTTGCTCTTAAAAAGGGTGTAAAGCGTATTATTAAATGTATTTTAATAGAAAACTTTATTTAATGTATATAAACATGTAATTGATACTATTTGATTAAATAAAAAAAAAAAATAAAAAAAAAATTACTTTTCTAAAACTTCTTTGTTTAGAAACATTTAATTTATTTGGATTTCATTGCAAGTCGGAAATATACTAACCATCTGACAGAATACGCCAGAGGCCTGAGGAATTAAGTAGGTATCAACATCCTTGATTATTCGGAAATTTGTACGGTATCAAACTAATCAACATCGTAACCCGATACTGGCAATCACTGAATGGATCATTCTAAGAAATGAGCCCTTCACTGATTTGAAAGAAAGCTGATAATAAGAAGATAAGACCTTTCGACTCTAGGGTCCCAGACTGACAAAAAAAGATATTCAGTTTTTTTGAGGCACGTTCCCGTTCGTGTAAGACCACCATTAAGACGTCATTACCAGAGAAAACCAGAAATATGTCATTTTCAAATCAGATTTTAGACGTATTGACTCTTTTTCACAAAAAATTATAAATGGATTTCGAAAGATTGTTCTTTTATCTAGCATTCGCATGTAATATATTTTGAGAAATTTTTTAATTTTTAGTATAATAAGGTTATTCGATAGGTCGTTGGCAGATTTGTTAAATTTTCAAAAAAGATTTTGTATTATACCACACCCATTTCAAATAATATAATCATGCAATAAAATAAATCAATACATTATCAAGCAAAGGCATGTTTTAGAATTTTAATTTTAGTTTCAATAAAATCATTAAAAAATATGTACGTACACGTGTTTCTTGACGAAAATTGGTCCATTTGTGTATTTATTTGCCCACTTACAAACTAATATATTTCAGATTTTTTTAACATTCTTATTAAATTTAGACATTATTGAAAAATGATAAATACTTATAATCAAAAAATAATTACAAAAAGTACATTATTTTAATAGTTTTATCATTACGCCTTTCAGCATTTTTGGATGAAGGAATTAATTAAAGCTAATTTGGATTGATATAAATTCGATATTGAGTTATAATTTAAAAAAGCTGGTATGGAGAATAATTAATCTTTCTCATTGTAACCGCCCTGCACGATCGTAAGAACAACTTTCGACGAAATGTGGATTTTCGTCCGCTGGCTGGTTAAACGCTCTTAAGAATTAAAACGTTGTTTGAAATGGTTTTAGCCGTTTTGGTGACCAGATCTGAATAGTCAGGTACTTCCCCACCATCATCTATCCCATCCCTTCTCCTCCCCACTACCTTCAGCCTCTCAACAAACCCCAATTTGGGGATGCTATGGTCTCATTGGCTCCAGACGCGAACAGTTGCGAATCTTGCGGTATTAATTAAATGAGCTTATTTCGGTATCGGTATTTATACTTTTTCAATTTTTTTCAGTGCTTCCTGCCAATGATTATTACTTGACGAAACAAATCGATTCTGTGTCCTACGTAGCACGGTATAGGAAATTTTGCCCACTGCGCACTTCTAGATATTTACCTCTTCATTGCTACCTACGAATAATCAAATTGATTAATGGTTTCAATATTTTTGTTATCAAATTGTTTTATTTATTTTCAAGTCTTCCATTACATATACTGAATCAAGTTATCCTTGATAAATACCGAAATTTAATGGAGTCATGACAGTTACATGACAACTCAGAATCATGCAATTTCAATACCTCTTCGAAAGTCATTAAAAGTTATGAAAAAAAATTAAAAATAGCCAACAACCTAACCTATTTAATCAATTTTTTCTCTTTTAATGACTTTTTAAAAAAAGTATTGAAGTTGCATGATTCTGAGTTGTCCGGTCACCCTCCGAAAAGTGACAAATTATCACTCTTTTGAAAATCGGTATAAAGGCTAATTTGTTCATTTTTGTGAACATCAGACAAAGGTCTCATAGAAATCGTTGTATCTTCTTGATTTTCATGGTGAGAAATATCAGGTTTAGAAAGAGAAAACACCACATTTTTTATACATATCCAGAAGTTAATCTTAGAAAAATTAAAATGTGCACCTCTATGAACCCAAAGTTCCGACGCAATTTGGGAATCTTTTATTAATTATTTTTACGTGAACCGGTAAAAACGGAGTTCACAATAACATTAATAATACATTTGTCCAATAAAAAATGTGTGTGTTTTTATTTTTTTTTGTTATTATTTTTGACCCATTTTTAATTTTTTTTAAAGTTTGCATTAAAATTGTAAATATTTAAAAAATTATAGGTTTATTTCTAACAATAAAATTTTAAAAGCGTTTTTAATCGCTTTCCAAAACAGTTTTTTATTACGAAACAACGGTATCGAACCGCCTGAATACAGATTCATAGACATACTAATAAATTAACAGAAAGATCAATTTATATACTCCCAAACCTCCGAAATGCTAGCTCACTCGGGAAGGCCTCGTATTTACAGTTCGTTTACAGACTCAATTCAAGACGATTATTGCTTAATTATTAATAGTATAAATGCGGAAAGGGTTATAATAATCAATTGAAAAGATCTCTTGTTGCTTTTTAAATATCTTGGGAATATATTTATGGCTCGACGCTACTAGGAAAAGCGTTAAAACCCAATGTGAACTCTGTAAGTTACTGATTTTAAAATAAAATGAGGAGCCGGTTAGATAATACAAAATTGCACAAGATTTACGTATATTTACCCTGTCACCGGGTTATATCTGGGCTGGCCTGAGACATCGTCAGGAAACATCACTGAGTTGAGTCAGATATATAAAATTTAATTATATTTTAAAACGCTTGTTGCAGACAACTTAACGATTTGAATTAAAAATGGCCCAGAAGGACTCGACCCGGGTGCTTGAGCCATGACCGATGTTGTCTGGAGTTAAAACCAAGAAGAAGCCAGCTAGGCCTCTACAGCCCCCGGCCGACCGCGCTTACCCCCTCCCACTGAACTCTGGGCCAATGATAATGCACATCGGTGTTGCTCTGTTACAACAAATATTTAGTACTTGGTCAAATCATCGTAAAGGGGTTGGAAGTTAAAATTCAAGAAATTATTATATAACGCTACATTCAGAAATATTCCATTCATTTTGACTTTACTGCAAAGCAGAAATTTCCTGACCTTCTGAAAGAATATGCCCGAGGCCTGACAGTTTAGAAGTGATGGAAAATGTACACTCTTCAGTGTAATATTGATTTGTCGCTATCTGAATTATTTTTATTTTTTAATTGTAAATTATTTTTTACATATTTTTATTTCAAATATACACGGTGTCCGGGGGTAAAGTGCATTAACTTCGGGAGGTGATTATACATGATGGTAGGAGTAAAAAAGATTAACAACTTTTTCCGAAATTCCAAAATTTTTTTTGCCATACAAAAAGACGTACCTACCTACTAAAAATCCTTAGTGTGAGGTACGATGTTACTTGCTGAGAGCCTGCCGGGCGCTCGACTCGATTGTGATTGGCCCGTATCATAAGAGCGGAAAATAATAAATCTGCCCCCACACGCCGGACTAATTTTGTCATTTTACCTCAAAACTACCCCTAAAAGTTGGAATTTTGAAAAAAGTTATTTATCTTTTATACTTGTACTATCACGTAGAATCACCTCCCTAAATTAATGCACTTTATCCCAGGTAACGCTGTACATTTAAACAAACAGAACCAATTATCTCAAAAAAACGTTTTCTTATTATTTTTTGAATTGCTTTTATATTTGCAAGTTTAAATTACTTACCCACACGAAACTAAGTGATTGAACTAATTACGATGATCAAATGAGATACATAGCGCGCAGTAAACGACAATAATAGGGGGCCAAACGTCGCGCGTCGCACCCAGCGCACCCAGCGCGAGAGCTAACGAGGCCAACCAGACGGTCGGTGAGCACTGAGTGCTGCCACCCGGCAGCGGCTATTTAATTTGTCAATGCTAAAAGTGCCATCGTTAAAGCTTATTCGGACGCCGTACAGTAAGACTTGAGTTATAGCGCAACTTTTCAAGAATTTGACTCCGACAGCCAAATTTATTGGCGCATCTCGGGAAATGGCGCTACTGGCTTTAGATCACGTATGAACCGATGTTTTTGTGTTGGACATGTGATCTAAATAATTCGTGGATAATTTGAATGTAGTTATGCAGACGGAGTAAGTTCTACGCTCTAAAAAAAATCGAGTGCAGTTTACAGGCGGTAGAAGCGAAACTTTACCAGAACAATCTCAACCAATACCTACTTGAAAATTGAGATCGTAATCAAAGCGACCAATGAGCGCAGACCAGCGTAATTTGCGTTTCATATCTCAACCAATAGGAGCCTTTAAAAGTGATGCAGTTGATGCGTCGCAGGTGCAGTAATGGTCATTTTCGTCTCATCCGAAGCCCAAATCATAGCGGAGCTATAGAAGTTTCACTAAAAAAAAATTAGTAGTATTCTCTTAATCTCTTCACAAAATCTTTGCTGTTGTTCGCGAATAAAACTTTAAAAAATGTGCAGAAAGCGCCCACGGCACTCAAAACACAGGTATGACCCTTTCTCAAAACGTATTTAGCAGAAATCAGCCAGAGTCAGCTAACAGGTCGATTTCAGCAAAATACCCAACATTAAATTTGAACAATGAAATTTACCTAATCAGCAGAAAACGTTCTCCTTGCTTGGAATTACACATATTTAGTGTTTTTGGAAACTGGCTGTTTGCTGCAGAAAGCATACATTACACATAATTAATTAGGACAGACCGTTGATTTCAGAGCGTGCATTCACTAATTTGTGTTCTACGGAAAAGAACCTAATCAGCAGAAAACGTTCTCCTCGCTTGGAATTACACATATTTAGTGTTTTTGGAAACTGGCTGTTTGCTGCAGAAATCATACATTACACATAATTAATTCGGACAGACAGTTGATTTCAGAGCGTGCATTCACTAATTTGTGTTCTACGGAAAAGAGCCAGATAAAAAAAAACACAGATATTGTGTACACTAGATTATTCAATATTTAGACGAAACTGTTTTTATTTCAGTTTGAGTTTTTGGTGCACGACTGCTTTCTGCATAAATGCGTTCATTTGTAACTGTTTTTTTTTTAAATATAACCTCAAAGGAAAATAATAAGGCTGGAAAACATATCGGTATAATTACCAACAAAATTCTTAAAACCGCTTTGGGTAAAAAAGTTTTTTTTGGAAAACCTTTTCAGCGAGAATAACAAACTTAAAATTTGTAAAGACCTATTGCCTATATTATTATTATTTATTTTATTTTATATCTCACAAAAGCGCGCCCTTTTTCAGTGTAAAGACAGAGGAAGATATCGCCACCCGGTTGGGCAACGTTGTAAAGAGGAAGCCACAAAACAAAAATGTATGTATTAGAATTTGAAATTAAAACACTTTTGTACTTTATTCCACTTTATATATTTTACCAGGACCGGTTTCATCCCATTACGGACATTTTCAGACTGGTAGTTGAAATTCTTATGTTACGGTATTTATACACACTTAGGCAGGGACACAACATTGTCTCTATATAATGAATGTTTCTATTTTGTTAATTTTACGATATTATAAGTTATTTTGTTAATTTAAGGTACATAGAGGTAATTATAAAGTTTATTATTAAAATTATGAATGTTGTTACATATTAAATCGATATTATTACTTTTAAAACGTATATATGAATTTATATAATTGAAAAGGTTTGTTATTACTTAATGTTTGTAAGAAAGTACAAAGGTGTTTTAATTTCAAATTCTAATACAACGGAATTCCACCACGCAATAACAGTTAAAAAATTAGACTCAGTAAAAATGTAAGTGTGCCTTAAATCGCCAGGAATATAGGTAATAGGCGATTTGCAAACGGAGTCCAGTGGTTATGATTTTTTTTAGTTATGAAGTCCAACAATGGTTTTATTTATTTTGTGAACAATTTTATGACAAAAAGAAAAAGATAATCGACGGAAACGGTTACCGATAATTTTAGTAAAAAAATAGTATTTTAAAATTGTTTCTTATGCGCATTCATATATTTCTAATGAATTTTAAGTAGTCTAAGCCTATATTTTTTTTGTGAAGTATTTTTTAAATTTAATTTCTAATTCTTTTCAATGGAAACAGTAAGAAAAGCTTAATTAATCTAAAATACTGATTCGGCATTAAGCTTCGCTTTAAGGCCCGGCTTCCCACTTTCTACCGATTTATTACATACTTTTCATGCCATTCTTGAAGATAATATCTGTACATTCCCCAGGCCAAAACGACAATTATGTGAAGTTCCCTCTACAGAAAAAAATCGCAATGTATGCTCGGAAAATTATTATGAACATGTTTTTTGTAGATATTTACAAGTTTTATGTATAAAAAAATCGCAGTGTTTCTTTAAATGCTATTTTAGACAAACCCCACGAGATTTTTGCTCTATTTTAAACGAGTCGTGTTTTTTTAAACATTTTTACAAATTTTGCTTAAAAATGATCGCTTTAAATACTAGCGCGCTCCCTCTAACATTCGTATTAACATATCTCTCCATCTTCTTCTTCTTGAGCGGGTACACAGGATCTTAAGGTAGGGGCCGTAGGAAGGGATTGTACGTATTACGAAGGGGAAAAACTGTTGCCGGTAGCTGATTTCGTATGGAATCGACACAAACAAATCCGACATCAACTACATTGTGAACGGGTTTTCCGCTCACAATCATAACATGTTAATGCATTCACCAACTTTTGGTAGCTATCCACCCATTGGTGTGTAGAAATATTAGTTACTGTGCATGGTGGTCAGAATTAAACTGCATTTACCCTAATTCAGCCCAAACATCGGTCAGAGAATTGAAACTGTAGATATTGTAGGTAATTTGGGTAATATAGGCCGGTGCCGGTGCCGGTGCCGGTGCCGCGGCCCGTGTGTCGGCGCCCGTGTTCTGTGCAGTCCAATTAGCCTCCATAACATTATCTGCTGTACTTACGGCTGTCGCAGCTAATTGGCTAATCAAGGCCTGGCCTGCAGGGAATGCGCGGTGCAACCGAATTTGTAAACTGAATTCATAAGTTAAAAATTTCAACGAAATTATTCCCGCCAACAATGCTTCACTTTATGTGGAACATTCTGATGAGTCATACAACTTATGCTTTCCTGTTAATTCACTTCAGCATGGTTCCAAAACACAAAATATTTCAAAACATTCGTCCCGTTTTGATCATATTTCGATAACTATTAAATTACAAGACGTTTATAAAATCAAAACAATGGTTTAGCAAATAACTATTACTGACAAATAAAATTTCTTATTTTTATATGACAAAATGAATTCAGAAATAAAAAAATTAAAAAAATGAAAGCTTTAACTTGGCATACAATATTTTATTCCAATGATGAGAAAATATGTTGAAAAAAAATCAATTATTTGTTGGAGGATCTTACAATTTTTATGTCTTATAGTTTAAATTGTTTTTTTTTTATATTTTTTTTATATTTTTTTTATATTAGGTCCTTACATACGAAATTGGCGTTTTGTGTGGGAGGAACATAAAGTCGATTTTTTAAAAATAAATATATTTATTTAATCAAAGTATTTACCATTGCTATCTATGCACTTTTGCCATCTCATAGGTAGTTCATCGATCCCTCTACTAAAAAAACCATTCGGACGGGAATCAATAAAATCTTTGAAGGCGGTTTGGACTGCCCCATCGGAGTTGAATTTTTTCCCTTGCAAGTAGTTATCTAAATTTCGAAAAAAATGGTAGTGAAATGGAAGTGTAAAAATGGAAGTGTAAAAAGTGGATTAAGAGGGCATTACTAGATAAAACCAGAAATATGTAATTTTCAAATCAGATTTTAGACGTATTGACTCTTTTCCACAAAAAATTATAAATGGATTTCGAAAGATTGTTCTTTTATCTAGCATTCGCATGTAATAAATTTTGAGAAATTTTTTAAATTTTTAGTATAGTTTAAATTTTAGTTTCAATAAAATCATTTAAAAATATGTACGTACATGTGTTTCTTGACGAAAATTGGTCCATTTGTGTATTTATTTGCGCACTTACAAACTAATATATTTCAGATTTTTTTAACATTCTTATTAAATTTAGACATTATTGAAAAATGATAAATACTTATAATCAAAAGATTAAAATAATGTTATAAAGAAGGTTGCGTGTTCACATCACGTCGGGGTCACCAGATGTAGGGAATCTTTATCCGCAGTCTGCGGAATACTTACTTGGCCTCCAAGGAAAGGGATTGCATGTATTTGTATTAGTGAAAGAGTCCTCTACGTTTAATAATATATTTCGTCTTAGTCAGATGTATTTACAGTTATTGTATATCGCGGGAAAATAATGGAAATGAAATTAAGTAATTTACGATCGTGTTCTCGGGCCGAGGCCAGTAGCTGGAATGGTGTCGCTCTCCGGCGGTAGTTGGAAGAACTACATTGGTCACGTGACCAATGTGGCCATAACGCGGTTTCACCAAAGATTTAAATAAATGATAACCGGTACTTGATCGCATTTCCATACTTATAATAAAAAAATAATTACAAAAAGTACATTATTTTAAT
Organism: Limnephilus marmoratus; assembly: GCA_917880885.1. Taxonomy (NCBI): domain Eukaryota; kingdom Metazoa; phylum Arthropoda; class Insecta; order Trichoptera; family Limnephilidae; genus Limnephilus; species Limnephilus marmoratus. Next base: position 16,143,330 of record OU862910.1, on the reverse strand, counting down.
AGTTTTATCATCACGCCTTTCAGCATTTTTGGATGAAGGTATAAATTAAAGCTAATTTGGATTGAAATAAATTCGATATTGAATTATAATTTTAAAAAGCTGGAACTGAGAATAATTAAATCTTTCTCATTGTAACCGCCCTGCACGATCGTAAGAACAACTTTCGACGAAATGTGGATTTTCGTCCGCTGGCTGGTTAAACGCTCTTAAAACAGTTTTGTCACTAACACTGCAGCCTGCAGCTAACTCGGACGTGGTTTGCAATGGATCCGCTTCCACAATAGCCTTCAATTCTTCATTATCAACTTTGGTCTCCGGCCGTCCACTGGGCTTGTTCTGCAGGTCGAAATTTCCAGAACAAAAACGTTGGAACTAAAAACGCACTGTGTTTTCTTTTGCGGCACCGTCGCCATACACATCATTAATCCTTCGAGCCATGTCTGCGGCACTAGTGCCACGGTAGAACTCGTACTCGTAAATAACGCAATATTTCAAGTTTTCCATTTTGTAAACTAAGTGACGCAAAGAAAAAAAACCACTAAGGAAAAACAAATGAATTGTAATTTTAGAAACAAAAATACATGAGTAAATAGCTGTATAAATTTGAATTTGGAATTCCTAACCAAAGAGAAGATATTTGAGATCAAAGTGCCAGTACGACAAAACGCCAATTTCATATGTAAGGAACTGATAGTTTGAAAACTAAAAATAACACAATTTAAAAAAAAGTAAAATTTTGAAAAGATGTTTAACTTGTATTGCAAATCTGAATAGACTGTTTGATTTTCAAATTATAACAAATTTAGCCCACTGATTTAGCCCAATTCTAAAATTCCCGGAATTGACTAAACTTAATAAAGGTAAAAAAAATCTAATCAACTTTGGATTTTTGACAAAGATCCAGAAGCCTTGCGAGAAAATTTTTTATTTTTATCAGGCCTGCGCCGTGAATAAAGCAAAAAATCAGAACTACTCCATTTGATACAAGGTAACCGTGCGACAAATTTACCGTCTTATTTGTCTCCAAACGGAGATTACAAATAAGAGATTACTGTTTTATTTGTCTCCAATCATTTAATATTCAGAATTTAATATGAAGAAAGAGCTGAAGCACATATTTATTATCCCTTAATTATATCCACTCCTCCCCAATCACTTCAGAGGAACCTCCCTTTATAAAAACATGGAATTTGTATAACTATTGGTCTAACGTATTAAATAAAATAAGATGAAGGTACTCTTAGTAGTCCAGAATGCAATAATCCACAGTACATAGATTTACCTAAGAGGGTTAGCTGCAACGCAAATTGTACGTGAGGCGTAGAGGTAGAGCACAAAGGCTCGGTGATGCGTAGGATTCGGTGCCACTAACAAACACATATTTCGTAGTTAGAGGATGCCAGCTTCACCCAATCTGTAGCAGAAAGGCCTAAAGTGAACAGACCGAGCACTGTGGGAGACACTAATTCTAGGAATTATTAAGTCCAATAAATTAATCGTTACAATTTCTGAAAAACACGACTTTACATAGTTATTAGCTCGCCAAACATAAAAAAGTTGGTATTATCAGTTTGACACCGCTCTCAGTCGAATTTTCTACATATATCTGGAAGAAAGAACTTAACCCTAGAAATATAATCGTAAGAGCGTTGTAAAAGAGGGACACGTAAGCGATACACAAGAAATTGTAAGAGAATCATAAAAGAGAGACGTAAGCGATACACAAGAAATTCTGATTTTTTTAAATTTTCATTCTGTATTGTGAGCTCAGTTGCCGAGCAGAACTTGCGCGGGGCGGCTGTCACCACGGTAAGTACAATAATTACAGAGAAATAATAATATTCAACTAATTATTCAACTACCTTTAAACTGTGTAAGTATGACAATATTTCAAATTTACACTTTTAAATTTCATTACTAGTATTTTTTTGTGGAACTTTCAGACTTGTTCGTATAAATGACATGTAGCGAAATAAAAAAATATCTATATTATTTCTAAATATAACGACTGATTAGCATTTAAACTTTAAAATGAAACAATATTTTTCATTTAAAAAAACTTAATATTTTATAGTTGATTGGTAAGAGGTTTACAGAATTTTGTTATTTTTTTAATTACAATATTCTCAGTTTTATTTAAAGTACAAAACCCTAAACTAATTATTCAACTACCTTTAAACTGTGTAAGTGCGATAATATGCCAAATATTTACTTTTAAAATTCATTACGTCTCCAAGACAAGATTATCTTTCTAGGGTTAATGACAAAAAAATCTTAAAATGAATGTGTTTGCGTTTTTAATTCAGTCGGATTTTCTGACTTGCACATAATATTCTATTCCTGACGTATTACTTATTTTGATTAGGCTTGAAAGTCGTATTACTTATTTCTTGTTTTTTGTTTCTTTTCGTGGAGGTACAATTTTTTATATTTCAAATTTTAACCTCACTAGGACAAGTCAATGTTGAGGTCAATAATTTTATAAAGTAATAATATTAACAATATTGTTACATTAATGTTTCTCACAGATAATAAAGTTGATACTATAATGCTACTGAGAAGGAAACTAATACATAGTAATGCTAGCATTTAGGGTGATCACGTGTTGAAATTCGATTTGAAATAATATACTTTTAAATTAAAAAGATCTAAGTCAAAAAGAAGAAAAAAGCATATAATGCTGTTAATACAAATGGAGAAAGACGAAAAAAAACTACATATTTTGCTATTAATTTAGAATGGACAAAGACGAAAAAAGAAATGATTAAAATAAATTGTTAGGTTTCTATTAGGTATAAAGCGATCTGGTCATTTGGGCTATTTCATTTTTTTAGATTTTTTTTTAATGTTTGTAAATTTTGAGAAAAAGGGTCTTCAAAGTTTGATGAGCTTTTTGAAAGGACTTCAATAACTCAAAGAGTGAAAAATTATGAGAGGAAACAAATACATACATTAGTAGTCAAAAATGGAAAAAGTTTTGGATTATAAAGATTGGTTAGCAGAACTTTGGTGAAGGCATCGAACTAAAATGCTAATTCCAAAACAATTTAAAATTTTGGTTCGACCTTAAGCGTAGAAAAAAATAAACTTCACAGTTCTGCGCTTTTTTGCTGACATCTATGTTGAATGAAAAAAAAATCTTCACTACCTCTCCGAACAATAAAAATGAACAGTTGCCCAAAATAGCAAGCGAGCTTTTTTTATACGTTCTTTTATTTCAGAATGTTAAAAAATCATCAGCAATATACAATTTTTTATTAATTTAAAATATCAATTAAATGGTTGATCATAATTGTCTTAGAATCAATCCGTTATTATTTCGTCCACTAACTCATAGCTGGAGTGACTGAGGGAATGCAGTGTTCCAAAATGAAGGCAATATTATACAATATTCTATACCTTGTACGTGCAGAGCAAGAACTGCATGGATCAATAAAGATTATTAATTTTGCATGTTCATTAGGGGAATGTTATGAGGTTGAATTAAGTGAGGGTAGCGGAAGAAGAAGGGAAAGGGGAATTTGATGGTTGGGAAATGGGTAATTGACGGTTATCTCTCACCTAGACGATACTCGGAGATCTTCCATTCGGGATCGAGGTGTGTATATGCATATAATTTTTCTGTACGTTAAAGGATAAACCACACATAGCTATAGATTTTGCTATGGACTTACGTGGTTTATCCTATAGGGTACAGATTTATGTAATTAAAAATAACTCATAAACATGAGAAAAGTTCTTCAAACTTTGCAAAATTACTTTGTGGTATCATTTTTCATATAATGAATAACTGATTTCTTTGTATAAACCACTATTTTTAAAACAATATGAACATGTTTTAACAACAATGTTGTCTTCATCAGGATATGTTACTATAATAAAAATAATAAAATAATAAATAATTTTTATTATAGTCACATATCCTGATGAAGACAACATTGTTGTTGAAACATGTTGATATTGTTTTAAAAATAGTGGTTTATACAAAGAAATCAGTTATTCATTATATGAGAAAAGTTCCTTAATAAATATAATAATATTCCTGATTTATTATATGTAATCTCTTTTCATACTCCAGGCAGGTCAGTCACAAGACAGTACCAGTAGCAATTCTAAGTCAACATGCCAATATTACACTCCTATGCGACGTATTCAACAGCTTGGAAACAAATACTCCGATGTTGTTGATATATTTAATACATCAATTTTAATATATAAGCATACCTTATTGAAGTTTTTTTCATCAAGTAGGGGAATGTGTTGATGAAACTGTTTGAATTGACTAGCATATTGGTGGTGTTTTGTCGGCTGAAAGAGAGAAGCTATTTTTGTATTTTTTTATTATTTTTTAATATTTTGTGCTTGCATAGGTACTGTGTGGATCAAATTCAATAGTATGTTTATATTTGTTTTTGTGGAAGTGTTGTAAACAGTCATTTCCTGCACTATTTACAAGTATAATTTCGTAAATATTGTTAAGTGTATATATGTATGTAATAGCCTAAATTGGCGTAAATAAATAATGTTTCGTCATAATATGACCTACATTAGCTTTTTTAGATTAATTCAGTAAGGGGCTAAGATTAAAAAATATTGATTAAAAACAACATTTTTTATTTAAAGAAAATCAAATCCATTTCGATGTCACTAAATTATTGAAAAAAATATTAAAAATGTGACAACTTTCTTTAAAAACTTTAACTTTAAAATTAAAAAAAAAAAATACCCTAATATTTTTCTGACCAACCTGATACCATCATCCTGTCTAAGAATTAATTTTGTAAAGGTTTATAATTTTATGCCAAAACCAATTATCGGATTCCACACACCTGAAAAGCAAAAATAGACCATACACATAATACAAGAATTAGTCAAAAGGAAGGCATGTCCATTCCGAAAATCATAAATAAATACGGGAAACGAACATTCACTTATCTTGTGCCTACTATCCTACTAATATTATAAAGGTAAAAGTTTGTATGGATGTACGGATGTATGTATGTTTGTTACTCTTTCACGCAAAAACTACTGAATTAATTTGAATGAAACTTTACAGTGATATAGCTCATGCATCAGAATAGGCTATAGTATATAGGTTAGAGCTCTGGCATTATTAAATTTGTATACAAAAATTGCAATAGGTGGTACGCGAGCTGTTTGAAAAATGAATGTAACGGGTATGGCAGGGGCGTGAGGGGGTGGGATAAGGATAGGGGGAGGGGGATGGGGAGTGGTGGGAGGGGGGGGATTTGGGGGAGGGAGGGGAGGGGGGGGGGGATTTGGGAAAGAATGGGTGGGGGGGAGAGGAGGGGGAACCCCCCGAATACAAAGCGAGCGAAGCCGGGGGCAAAAGCCAGTACTTAATAAGATGCCAAAGCATTTAAAAAGCTAATCAAATTGCACTACCGGCCTCAAAAAAAAATATATACATATATATTATAAAGACAAAACAATACAATATGACAGGAAAAAATATTTTTCAGAAAAAAAAGTCCCAATAAACTACTATTAAATACTCATAGTTTATCAACGGGAGCTTTAATTTTGAAGATAAAAATAAAATTTAATTTACATTAATGCAGTTAGAAATCTGATACAATCTATTTCTCCCGGCGCAGCGAGCCCATTCTTCGACATAATTTTTGTTTTTACAGTTTTTAATTTCGGCAGGTAACATGTTTAATCAGTGGTATCATGTAGTCCAACATTCTTTGTCCATATTTGTTTAAATGCTTAGGAACGATTAGTCCTTAATTTAACGTAAAACAAGTATTATAAGTGTGGTCCGGTCCATTTATGTATATAGGGCTATTCATGTGTTGAAATATATTTTCGTACCACAGAATTGCTCTTACTGAGAGAATTTGCAGTTAATATGTGAAGTTTTTTTATATTGATATTGTTTGTGATCTCATGAATAAATATGACATCACCGCAAAAAATTTGCTTTTTTGCTGCAGCTTGCGATTTCCGTCGCCTGAACCGACCTGTTTGCACACTGCACAGCGCAGAGGTGTAGCCTTTTCACCCCGACACGACGCCGAACGGCACACGGCCTGCGACGTCAGCATAGGCGTCATGCTATTCGGCGCCGCCGTCTGTATTTACGTAATCCGTAAATTACTCCTCGCTTTCCGAACAGGTATCAAACGTCAAATAGTTGTTCTATCTCCACGACACGTCTAGCTGTGTGAGATAGCTGGGTTCATTTGCATATTACTGATTCCACTCGTCCCCAACCGCGGAGATATAACCGTACAATCTCACATGGGGTATATTTGGTAGGCCATATTAGGGTTATGTATATTCAGAGTACGTGGATGTAGATATGTAGATACTAGATTATTGGTTTATTAAAGGTTACGGGAACCTAGTTGGCAGCGGTAATGGTAAATGAATGCCTTGCCTAATTTCATGGGAAAGCTTCATAAATATATATAACCAGCTAGAGCTTATGCGGATAACCAATAGCCTTTAAAAGCTACAGGTTTCTAAACTATGTTTAAAGAACAAAGCTCACAGAGTAAGTATATTTATGAAAATTGTGTTTTTTATTTTTGTTTATATGAATACCGCACAAGAGTCCCAACTGCACCCGTCTGGAGCCAGTGGGACTATGGCATCCCTAATTGGGGTATATTGTGAGGCTGAAGGTAGTAGGGAGGGGAAGGAGATAGGGAAGAGGAAGGTGAGGAAGTACCTGGCTATTCAGATGTGGTCACCAAACACGGCTAAAGCCATTTCAAGCAACGTTTCAAGTCTTGATAATAATTTGAAAGGATTGTTTATTTCACGTTCACCGTTGTCATTTTAAACAACACTTACATAAGTTGTTTATCGATTACCTTTTTGACGCATGTTACAAAGCAGTCGAATAGCTGTTTCCATGACTGTCATATATTTCTACTTTGTTGCGTTTTCTAATTTTTTTCATCAATCACCGGCAAACGTTGCAATGCGCCTAATTTAAAAAAAAATTATCCCTGCGTGTCCTTTCCCATTCGTCCCTATCCCCTTCCGCCTCCTCTTCCTCTCCCGTTTACCTTTCCCTTTACGCATTCCCACTCCGCCTTCCCTTTTCCCCCTCCCCTCTCCCGCTTCCTCCGTCCCGCGAAACTCCCTCCCGCGTTCACTTTCCCCCTCCCCCGTTCCATACATTCTTTTTACTTCATCCACAAAAAAATAATTTTAAAATTCTTAAATCCATTCACAATCGGCACATTAAATACGAATTTTTCGTCATTTCAAAATGTAAGTCCTCCTTGTACTTCTTTGTTTTCGTTCCCAATCTCCAAAAGAAAAAATACTGCGAGGCAGCACTTTACATCAAATCCGTAAAAAAGAAGACAGAATATTGTGATTGTGACTTAATCATAATATAGTATCCGTGTTCCCTTTTACTTGGTGGCTGTTTTAATTTCTTAAGTCGCGACGCCTCAAAGACTTGCATACATAATGTGTCATGGATTTTCATCTAAATGTTCCTTCTGTGTCGGCTTTGAATGGAAGCAATCAACGAAATGCTTTCTTTGACGTTTCTCAGGTAAGCCAGCGGGTAGAGTATTACCCTGAATTAGCATCAACCAATCATCTGACTTCTTTGTGTAATGATACTCTTGGAAAATGCGTCTTTATGTAGTTTCCAGACTACGAACTTTCGAGAAATATTGCGATTAAACAAATTACAATTCCACAAAATATAGCTATGATAATTACACCGAAGAGAAGTAGATATACGAATATCGAGATAATATGTCGAAGGAGTTAAATATTCTGTCATTAAACAATAATTTTTAATCTACAAAATAATTAATGGCCATATGGGATGTATGTACATCAATCTAGCTATTAAATTATACAATGCTCTACCAGATCAAATCAAAAATATAAAGGAAATGAATATATTTAAAACAAAAGTAAAAATATGGCTGAGAGATCAAAGTGATAATAAAATTACAAACATCATGAAGACGATATAAAGACAATCCATAACCAAATACAAATATTTTAAAAAACTACAGGCCACCTCAGAACAGGAAATCCTAGTGAGGAGGTCTGTGAAAAAAAAATGAATCTATACTTATTATATATATCATACATACATGTACAAACCTTGTTATTGAAATTAAAAAAAAAATAAAAAAAAATCCCATTTTTAAGAAAAATTGAAAACCTGCAACACAAACACATACATGTGGCGAGGGAAAGAAATGAAATAAGTAAACCTGAGCCAAAAATCTGTAATGTACGGAGTAATTTGGCGATGATATTTGGAAAATTACCAAAGAAAATTAAAATTAGAAGAAAATACAAACTAATTTATACGTAAAATCAGTTAATGTATGATGGATTTATACCAAAAAATGTTTATAAAAATAAAATACATAATTTCAGAATTGTATTAGGACAGAACAAATGACCATGAAACAATTTAAAAACAACAAATAAATAAATAAATAAAGTTTCTTGTGTCGAGAGATTTGGTTCACTTAATCATGGCAGAGTTTCATAGTTTTTAAGGGATGTTGATTTCAGTATGTGAATGCAGACATTTTTTTACATTAGCTCCACACAAGAGGCCCTGAGGGAAAAAATCTCTCATCTTTGGGGATGCTGTGTGGAGGGTCTTTTAAAGGAAAGGAAGGAGAAGAAGTTCTGGGAAGGAAAAGGTATGAGGGGTGCGAACCACTTGGGGTGACCTATGCCAGAGGTGTTGGTTATCCAATAAATGATTCCCGGGGCTGCGGTACCCATACGGCCTTCCAGGTTACCTACAACATCGAAGTACGATGGTTTTCCTTGGTTTATATTTATTTAAATTTGGTTTATTGTTTTGTACCGCTGCCTGTTTTAAAACATAAGGGAACGTACCCATACTACGTGACCAATTTTTTGCATTTTTTAACCCCCCCCCCGGTGACCACAATCCTAAGCAAGCCGCTCATTTGTACCAAGCGTGACATTTTGAAGACCCCCCCCCGAAGAGGTCACGTAGTATGGGTAAGTTCCCTAACATATTTAATATTTATTTATTATTAAAAAAAAGTAAACTGAATTTAATAACTTCTTCAACCTTTGCAAATTCCTTATATTGCGTCATTTTTATTTATTTATTTATTAACGCCCTTTTTCGGGGCGTTTACAAACATTACATATGACTAATAAGAAATATACAGCATTCATTCTACATAACTGAACTATCTCAGTAACAATATTTTATTTTTTTCATAAGAAGCAATTACTTTGTGGTTAGACATTATATTATAAAAATAAAACAAACACTTTGTATTTAACCACGAATTTATTATTTTATATATCAACCGGTTTCGCTATAACCTAGCTTCTTCAGGATATAATAATAACTAAATATTAAGACAGAGTGATCAGGTATATATAATGAGCGACAGAGGGAGAAAGAACATATTTAGACAGAGACTTTTATTATTTACTTTTATTATTTAATTGAATCCCGTTAACTGTTGGTTACTTGTGATTAGATGTGTATTGTTGTCTCCCTCCCTCTAATTGATTATCTATTATACCGCTTTCAAATACTTTGTCTCTGTCTAAATATGTTCTTTCTCCCTCTGTCGCTCATTATATATACCTGATCACTCTGTCTTAATATTTAGTTTTTATTATATCCTGAAGAAGCTAGGTTATAGCGAAACCGGTTGATATATAAAATAATAAATTCGTGGTTAAATACAAAGTGTTTGTTTTATTTTTATAATACAATATTTTATGTTTGTTTAAACATAAATTGAAGATGTCCACTGACTTGGTATAATTGTTTCCCTCCATTAGTATTCTTGGCAAAGAGGAATACATATGGTAGTTAGTCCCAGAATTTCTGCACTGAAATAAATCCAGACTTCTAGTATTACGTAGTGGAATCCGGAAGCTTATCAATTCTAGAAATACCAGACTATCAACTAAATCATTTAAAATTTTATATAAAAAATACCAAGTCAGTGAAAATTCTTTTGTCGGACAATTTGAGCATATTCATATCATTTAAAATAGTGTTGTAGTTCAACATAATTGCTGGAATACCCATTTTAAAATTTAGAAAACGTAAGAATTTGTTTTGTATTCTTTCAACAGCTTGTACGTGTATACTATAATGTGGATTGTTGTATAAGTTGACTTCTAACATAGGCAAAATATAACAGTTTAATACACTTTATATTGTTAAAATTTTAATTTAATGACAAGAAATAAATAATTATTTATAATTTAATTTGTAACGATTGTAACTTTTTTGACATTGTAAAAACTTCTTGAAATTTTAAATCTAGAGTTAAGGAGCATTTAAGGTGTTTAAATATTAATATTTTATCTGAATTGGCCAACCGCATTTTGGAATTGAATCATTCTTTTGATATAAATAAAGTGTAACAAATTTTATACACTAACACACCGGGATTACTATTAGACAACTTAGAAATTAGAAAAAGGGTAAAAAGTCAATTAAATATTATTAATAACCAAATATTATTTTGAAATAACTATCTCTTAAATTTATTTTCATATTATTGCTTAGGGACATTTATTTTTGTTATGTAGACATCTTGATTATGTTTTGTTTATTTTTAATATTTAAATACAATTTTTAAATATTCTAAAAGAATGTTTATATTCCATTTCATCGAATTGTTTTTTATGATACTTTTAAGTATTTAATCACCAGTCCCTATAATATATGTTATATATAGTTCCTATTTGTCTATACTTGTTTATCGTTTGTTAATTTTATGAATGTTTATTTTATCCTGACGATGAAATCTTTGGTTTTAAAACAAGTAAGTAATTTTGATTAAATTTTCGTTTAAATAAATCTGATTATTTTATTATGAACTGCAAGTATTTTAGTTTTTAATATTGAGGAAGATTTGTCGTCGTTTAAAGCCTTTGCCAAACAGTTGATAGGGGTTTTGAATACCGAAACAGCTGTCACAATAATAAAAACTAAATCTTAAAAATAATATTTTTGAAGTAAAACTTCTTTACGCATGCTCGACTTGGGGGGTAAGCTGGTGAATGCGTTACGAAAAAGTGTAATGCGAGCGGTAACCGATGCGAACGGTGATCGATGCGAACGGTGATCGGGCGAGGAGAACGGTCGGGTCTTAACGCGCACTTGACTTGGGAAGTAAGCTGGTGAATGCGTTACGAAATGTGTTATGCGACCGGTCGGGCCTTTACGCACGCTTGAAGCTGAGAGGGAGATATAAGTTAGTGAAGTTTTATTTCAGTTGTGTGATCTAAAGCACACTCGTTTTTTTGTTAATTTGATTTACTTTAATTAAAAAACCATATGTGCTTATACGTATACCAATTTAAAAAAAATAATATACCTGGAACATTTTGAAATTATTATTATTTTTTTATATTAGCACTCTTTATTCTGATATTATTTTTTTAAAATTAGAGTAATTTAATTTTTAAATGTACTTAAATAATATTAATATAATCATTGCGTGTTATGAATGTAAGGACCGCTCAGTGGCCAAGTTGCGTGGTGTTTGGGTCCCTCCCCTCCATCACGACACAAGCAAAATTTTCTTCTTATGCATATACCTACGCTTCCGCCAGTCTGGTGGTAATAGGACATTTTCAAATTTTGTCAGGTATTCTTAACCCGGGAATGTTTGTCTTTCTTTAAAAAAATATACAATATTTAATTCTCATATTACGAGATTCAGAATCCGTTAAATTAATTGACGGATTGTTTCATGGAATTTCAACAATTCATCAAGTTTCATAGTTAATATTCATGTTCCGTTATTAATGTTATTATCCAAGTATCTGTGAAGCAACCGGTCTAAGTTGATATAATAATATAACTTGAATCGAACATTCAGAGTGGAAGATACTATCAGTATCGCCCTGGTGTAAGACCACCATTCAGAATTGAAACGTTGCTTGAAAATGGCTTTAGCCGTGTTTAGTGACCAGATCTGAATAGCCAGGTACTTCCCAACCTTCCTCTTCCCCACCTCCTTCCCCTCCCCACTACCTTCAGCCTCACAACATACCCCAATTGGGGATGCCATAGTCTCACTGGCTCCAGACGGGAGCAGTTGAGATTCTTGTGCGGTATTCATAGTAAAAAAAAAAAAAAAAAAAATTCACAAAACTTGAATTTTAACTTTGAAATTAAACATATACTTTTGAATGTAGCTATCATCATCATCATCTGTGGCTCTACAACCCAGGTCGAGTCTTGGCCTCCAGCAGAGCCTGCCTCCATGACTGTCGGTGTTGTGCTGCGTTGCGCCAGTTTCGGATGCCGATGGTGCTTGCATCCTTCACCACTCCATCCAGCCATCGAAGCTTTGGTCTTCCAACTCTTCTCCGACCCCCAGGTGCACCATCCATAATTCGCTTTGGGATATCTCCTTCGCTCATTCTCTGGATATGTCCAGCCCACCTGAGTCTTCCAGTTTTGATTTCCTTGGAGATATTAGGGTCCTCGTAAAGATCGTATAGCTCCTGGTTGTATCTGATACGCCATTCTCCATTATCACAGACTGGGCCGTAAATCCTTCGCAGCACCTTCCTTTCAAAACATTCTAGGGCTCCTTCATCACCCTTACTGATTGTCCAGCATTCCGAACCATACATAAGAACAGGTCGTATAAGGGTCTTGTAAAGCAGGACTTTAGTTCTTCTGGTAAGGTGGCGAGATTTCATATGCTTCTGTAGCCCAAAGTAGTATCGATTTGCAGCTACTATTCTTCTTTTGATTTCGCTGGATACATTGTTGTCATTTGTCACCATAGTACCGAGATATACAAACTCGTTGACAGTTTCAAATGTATAATTATCTATCTGTATACTTGGTGGTTTCTGGCGTCCATGTACGGGCATATATTTTGTCTTCCCCTCGTTGATGACCAATCCCATGTTCCTTGTCGACGTTGCTAAGCTTTTAAACGCCGATTTTAGTTCATATTCTGAGCGTGCGATGATATCTATATCGTCAGCATAAGCAAGGAGCTGAACAGACTTGTTAAAAATATGGCCTGTGGTTTGTATACCTGCATTTCGGATGGCCTTTTCCAGCGCTAAATTGAATAAAATGCAGGCAAGTGCATCTCCTTGTCTTAGTCTATTGAAGGTCTTTAGGGTGTCTGACAGATCCTGTTGTATTCTGACTCGGCACTCAACATTAGACATTGTGAGCCTTGCTAAGTTTACCAGTTTTCTTGGGATATTAAATTCATCCAAGGCTCTGTACAGTCTTTCTCTATTTACCGTGTCATAGGCAGCCTTAAAATCTATGAAGAGATGGTATGTATCAACATTAAATTCTATTGTTTTTTCCAGTATCTGTCTCAGTGAAAAGATTTGATCAGTTGTAGATTTCCCCCTACGGAACCCAGTTTGATATTGGCCAATTATGCCATCCGAATATTTCATAAGCCTACCACACAGTACATTTGATAGGATCTTGTATGAGATATTCAGCAGCGTTATGCCCCTATAGTTAGAGCAGTTCATAGGGTCTCCTTTCTTGTGAAGAGGGCAAATTATTCCACAGTTCCATTCACTTGGCAGAGTCTCAGAGCACCAGATGGATTTAATTATATTATAAATATGGACTTGAAAGTTCTCTCCGCCATATTTGAATAACTCTGCAGAGATGTTGTCAGTTCCAGGTGATTTATTGTTATGTAGACTTTTAATGGCACCCACTACTTCTTCTAAGGTTGGTGGCGGCTCGACATTGTCATCATCATTAGTACCACCATCAGTGATGTTTCCATCCCTTGTCAAATTTTCACCCACACTCTCATCTACACTTCCGTTTAGCAGAGCATCAAAATATTCCACCCATCTATTCAGAATTCTTGACTTTTCATTCAAAATATTTCCCTCGCTGTCGTAGCACATTGTAATTCTGGGCTTGTATTCTTTTATTTGATGGTTTACCTTCTGATAGAAAAGTCGACTTCTGTTTTGGGCCTTGGCTAGTTCCACTTCCTTGATTTGGTTCTCGAGAAATACTCGTTTCTTCCTTCTGTGCAGTTTTTTCTCATGCTTTCTTAGTTCTCTGTATTTCATCTCTGCTTGCCGTGTACGATGTCGCTGTTGCATTCTTAGATATGCGTCATTCTTCAGATTGGTTGCTTGTTGGCATTCTGCATCGACCCATAATTCTCTTGGTTGTGTTTGCCTGCTTCCCAGAACTTCGTCAGCTGCATTGGTAATCACAGACTTAACACCATCCCAGTATGAGTTAATATCATGTTGTTCCACATGATCGCTGATGTCATCCAACTTATGATTTATGGTTGTAATGAACTTTTCTGCTGTTTCTGGTACTTTTAGGCTTTCAATATCAAATTTATTTGTGCGTGATCCCCTCTGTTTCTTCACGTTTGATATTCTACTCCGTATTTTGGAGATAACAAGGTAATGATCCGAGTCAACATTTGCTCCACGGTATGTTCGTATGCTCATTAAATCAGATTTATGCCTTGCCTCAACAAGTAGGTGGTCTATCTGGTTAACATTTCTACCATCTGGTGTTCTCCATGTTCCTTTATATATATCTTTTCTTGGGAAACATGTGCTACTCACAATCATATTGTGGGACGTTGCAAAATCAATTAATTTTGTACCATTATCATTAGATTCTGCGTGCAGGCTATGTGCTCCAACTGTAGGTCTATACACTGATTCCCTTCCTATCTTTGCATTAAAATCCCCTATCACTATCTTGACATCATGGTTTGGGCAGTCCTGATAGGTTTTCGAGAGCTTTTCGTAGAAGGTGTCTTTTTCTGTATCACTTTTGTCTTCTGTGGGTGCGTGGACATTAATAATACTATAATTAAAGAATTTTCCAGAATACGAATCATATTCATACGAATAAGTCATATTCTATGATCAACCGCGGTAAAGCCTTTGACCAAATGCTTTACCCTTTTTGAGACAATAAAACCTGTTCCAAATGCATGATCCTTCTCGTGACAGCTGTAGAAGATGGTACAGTCACGCTTTTCGATTGTTCCCTTTCCTATCCATCTAATCTCCTGGATTGCTGTTATGTCAGTTTTATATTTAGCAAGTTCGTCTAAGAGGATTCTTAAACTTTAAAATCGTTATCCTTTATCCGTTTGCCGGGTCTTTTCCGAAGTCCAGTAGTTGTTGTCCGAGGCTCTGTGTTTGGCTTCGTAATATAGGTTTTTTTACGAGAAGAGGTTATTGGCCTCTTGCTCAACCCCCTACCAGGAGGACCAGGGTTTTTCTGTAGGGGTTTTCCTTCCCTTAGTTGGGGGGGCCCGATTTTATGGCGTCGGACATTCGCCATTCATCCTCTCCTATCTGCTATGGCTGCTGGCATTGCCAGTGGCCACATTGCCCAGGGCTCGCGGACGTGGACGCTAGGAGTAGGACTATTGGTAGTGTTGCTAGTGGAATGGAATGCAACTATGGCATTGCACGGTACTTAACTAATGCATACTTCCCAACAAAATATGCATCCCCGTGACCCTACCGAAATTTGAATGTAGCTATAGCTTTGTGGTTATCCATTACAGATAAAAGAAACAATGTTACTTTGTTTGAACCACTTGTACATTTGTTTAAAGCCGACCGGTTTCGGAATGACCGTTCCTTCCTCAGGGCAAACGTATACTGGTTTGACAGTTACAAAATAGTGGATGGGAACAATATATTATTACTAAGGATTGTGGTAGGGGTGGAGCTGTTGCTAGGCATTAATGAAGAGTGGGTGGGTAGGGGAATATATATCCATGATTGGGCTGTAAGATAATATTTTTTGTTTGTTGATAATAGTTTCATTATTTTTAAGGGATTGTTTTTTATTTCTAATTTTTATGCCAATGTATCCAGGTTACATTGATTACATATGCCTGGATACCTTGGATACATTGTTCCCATCCACTATTTTGTAACTGTCAAATCAGTATACGTTGGCCCTGAGGAAGAACGTTCGTTCCGAAACCGGTCGGCTTTAAACAAATATACAAGTGGTTCAAACAAAGAAACATTGTTTCATTTATCTTTGAAATTTAACTTTCAAATTCTAGGAAACGACCCATCCTGCATTGTACATCATTGAACATACATATTTTTCTCAAGTTGGGAGGCAGTTAAGGGTACCGCCATCCAAGGAACCATTTATTTGATAAGTGGGTCTCTATGTTTGGTGACTTAGCAGGGGGTTTCATGGAGTGAGGTTTGTCTAGGTATTGGCGGTGGATGCGTTTACCGATGCATGTGGCGGGCCGAATCGGGGGAGAGTGATTGAGAGATACCCTTTGATCTCTCCAGCCGGAATCGCTTGACCCATCGCCTTACATCGCAGTAGGCATCGGGAGGTTTCATTCGTCCTTCACTCCTGGACACATTGACCCCCAGATTCCACCCACCCCTCATACCTTTAGCATTCCCAGAACTTCCCCTCCTTCCATAAAAAGGCCCTCCACACAGCATCCTCCATGCTGATAGATTTTTTGAAGTAAAACTTCTTTACGCACGCTTGACTTGGGGAGTAAGCTAGTGAATGCGTGACGAGAACGTTATGAAAAGTGTGGTCGGGCGAGGCGAACGGAAGTAGAAAGGGATATATAAGTTAGTGAAGTTTTACTTCAGTCGTGTGGTCTAAAGGACACTCGTTTTCTTTCCTTAGGGCCTCTTGTGAGAGACTTAATGATTTTTTCAAAAAAGATCGAATAGTCGGCATGTAATTTCAACTCTATGAAGATATTATTACTGAGTAGGTACCAAATTGATAAACGCATAGCCACCATAGCAAAAAAAATTAAAGCCGTCAATGCTGCAGAACAACTGGGATTAAATGACACTAGTTGGAAATCAAACATTTCACAGTCAAAACTTTTAAATCACGTAGAAAAGTTCAATTTCAACTATTATTAGTCCTAAATCCAGACACACGTACAGATTTATGGCCACACAATACTGAAATAATTCACCCAAATTTGTTTGTGAAATTTAAAATTAAGCTAAGGCAATAAAAACGGGTTTGAATTAAACCCCAACCTGGGCAATAAACGTACAGTTTATCGTCTGCTACAGGTCGTGGTCGGTGATTTCCCCGCTATTTTATATGTCCCGATTACGGACCATTTCATTTGCGAATGTTGTGGAATAATTATTATTGATATGAATGAGTTCCCGGTTAATTCCATCACAACAGTTAATCAAATCAACGGTGTGGCCGTGTTTTGTTTGCAAGCCATGTGCAAACTAGGCGAATAAATTCACATCAAATGATCGGAGCGTAACTGCGCACCTAACATTGGAGGTATGCTGGTAGGAACAATACCTGTAGGTACTAAATTGCAAATAATATACCGTAGTGTATTGATTATTCATGTAGTTTCTGCTTCCTTCAATAGATGTCGATAGTTTGATTTGAAATACGAAGTTCTGTAAAATCCCAACAGATGGCAGTTGAGTAGAATATCAGAAGAGTATTATCTATTGTCGTTCGTGTCTAAGGTACGAACGGTTACGATGATGACCGAAGGCATCGCCGAGATTGGGCGGGCTCAAAGATATTGAAATATAAGGGCGGGCTCCTACAATCCGCTCGCCGCAGCGGCAGAGGTACTAAGGGCCTAGTCTGGGAAGGACGTCTGTCCAGTTTAATATTCATTAAAATGTTTATGAAGCAACTTACTTATTTGAAAGACACCCAGCACATCTAAATTTGTCTTACTATTGGAAATTAGGAGACATACTTATGCATTTTTGTGTGTTATTTTATGTGCTGATGTTGCTGTGGAGTATAAGTGATAAGACCCCAAAAATATTCCCGTTATTTGAACGTAAATTTACATGGTTTAAGTTTAGATTTTGTCGGAAGGTATATATCCGCTTTGCAATAAAATCCAAATAAATGGACGAATATCTGACCGAGTCCGTAAACTAAAAACTATTTTTGAAAGGTGATGAAATACGCCTTTAAATTTTATAATTCGAAATTAACGTATAATTTTTGGCATATACAATTTTTTAAGGCTGTTTGCATTTAAAACTTTTAAAATGGTACACATTGCGTTTTTTCCAACTAAAATTATTGATGAGAAAAAAAAATAAAAACATATTTTAATAATAAATAAATTAATTTTAATAACAAACATATTTTCCAGGCGAATGTATCATAAACGGTATTGTCAACTCACTTTTCGGTTGCTTCACCTAAAAATTCTTAAAATTACATAACTTTTTGTTAAATTGTTGTCGGAAACTTTGGTTTTACAAAGGTGTACATTGTACATAAAAACCTTTCTAATATCGTTTGCTAAATTATTACGTTTCTAACCTATTTTTAACCACGGCAGTAAGGGAGACCCAACGGTTTCTATGGGACCAATATGAGTTGGATACGATTTTAGATTTTCACGGCCAAAAGTATTTTTGTTATTAGTTTTTGGGCTATTATGCCGTGTTGCGCTACCTCCTTCTTTAGCCAACGTTTCGGAGAGCGTTGCAGTGTCCATCATCAGGGCAGATGTGTAATAGTTATGGGTGATGTTTGTACATATCTGCTTAGGAGCGATACCGTGTCGCCAGCTCCACTCCTCTACGAGCTGGCGCTACAATATACTATGCTTTTTTGCGTTTAGTCTTGATGTAACCGTCAATAACCACACGGTATCGCTCCTAAGCAGATAAGTACAAACATCACCCCTAACTATTACACATCTGCCCTGATGATGGACACTGCAACGCTGTCCGAAACGTTGGCTGAAGAAGGAGGTAGCACAACACGGCATAATACCACAAAAACTAATAACAAAAAAAACAATATGAGTTGTTTTGAAATCGAACAAATTAGCCTAAGGCGTTAAAGGGAGTTTGGAGTGAAATAATACTACGTTTAGAGGTTATTATTATTTTTAAGTATTCCAGTTACAAATTCTATGAACTGTATGAAGAAATACTTTCTACCAACATGAACTATGTACACTAAACTATGATTAGGTACCCTACCATGAAATGACTTCAAGAATAGTCCCTTCTTTTCATATTACATATTTATAAAAAAAATGTATTTTTACAAATACACAAAGATTGTTTCAACAATGAGAGCTTAACTCTTTTTTTGAAAAGCTATAGAACAAATATTTTTGGCTGTATTACTGTTACACCACCACAGCCCAACAATTTTATTTATTTTTTATTTTATTTTTATTTTATTTATTTTAAATACGTAAACGGCTATACTGCCTTTTAAAAATAAACATATAATATAGTACAAAAGTAAGAAAAATAATATCATTACATAATAGTAGTTTTAAACTTAAAAATAACATACAATTATTTTGTGTATGACAACAAAAAAGAACAATGAGAAATATCATCATTTCATTTCAACATGTCCATATTGCGTATATAAAGTTACATTATGGAAAAAATAAAAAACTTAAAAACTGAAACTTAAAAATAACATACAATTATTTTGTGTATCACAACAAAAAATAACAAAAAAGAACAATGAGAAATATCATCATTTCATTTCAACATGTCCATATTGCGTATATAAAGTTACATTATGGAAAAAATAAAAAACTTAAAAACTGGAACTTAAAAATAACATACAATTATTTTGTGTATCACAACAAAAAATAACAAAAAAGAACAATGAGAAATATCATCATTTCATTTCAACATGTCCATATTGCGTATATAAAGTTACATTATGGAAAAAATAAAAAACTTAAAAACTGAAACTTAAAAATAACATACAATTATTTTGTGTATCACAACAAAAAATAACACAAAAGAACAATGAGAAATATCATCATTTCATTTCACCATGTCCATATTGCGTATATAAAGTTACATTATGGAAAAATAATTTTTGAGTGCATGTTTATATTGCGCTAATTTTAAGAAATAAATGTCGCCGATGTTAGCATATTCATTTCCCAAAATGTGTAATCGACTGATTGGTGAGTAATAATGTGATAATGTATGTGTGTTATTATAGTAGAACGGTAGAGTCAGTCTATTGTTAGCGCGACCAGGGCAATGAAATCGTATTAGTTCTATTAAATCAGGGGTATCCAGGACCGAGTGAATTATTTTATATAATATTAATAAATCACAGATTTTTCTGCGATCTGATAAATTTACGAGATTAGTCAAATATATTGGAGTTATTGGTTTAACCCAAATATATTGAAATATAAGTTTAACCAATAATGATACAATGCTTCCAATCTTAATTTAATGGGTAATAAGTAATTACCGATTAAATTAAGATTGGAAGCCAAGTATAAAATAATAAAAAATTCAATAAAAACACTCTATAAATGGCTTATTACAATCATTACATCTAATAATACGAGTACTATATGATACAACTAAATTATAATATTAGATATCAGTTTTCTTTCTTCCTTTACTTCTTTTTTCTCTCTTATTCTTTGTCTCCTCTTCTTCTTCTTTCTGCTATATTTCTTTTCTATTATTTGTTTTATATATAATTTTATTTTTTATTTTCTTTAGTTAAATTACGGTTGTCATACGTTTTATCCGCCTTTTTAACCCGAAAAAGGTGTAAGACAAATTATTTATTGTATTTTTATTAGAAAAACTTTATTTAATGTATAATAACTTGTAATTAATTATACTATTACATTTAATTTAAAAAAACAATGGAGACGTGGAAAAGGACTGGAGCAGGATGGGAAGAACTGCAGGAACTGTAGAATGGCTAGGAACACAGATTTTGAAGAATAAAATCTCGCCCAGGGTGCACTTCTTCGGTTTATCTTTCCAATATAAAAGTTCTAAAATTCCTTTATATCATTTCTGCTCACGCTAAGCGGAACCATTCGAATAGTTTTTTTTTTTGCTGGTCTGGTTTCCTCCCTGGATTCGTCTGAAATCATTCCAGTTACTACTGCCATGCCCTTTTCATGTTTAAAACAGTGAATTGACCGTAAGACTCGGACGCGCGTTTTTTTTTGTGTGACACAATTTTAAGTGAATCAATTTTGTTATAAAAATTTTTGAAACGGATAACTGGGGAGTATAATTTTCTTCCAGTTATGTGATTACACTTTTTCCTTCATAAAACTATAGTTTTGCCTTCGACTGTTTATTGATCAAAAGATATTACCAAATGAACCAACCCCCTTTACTGGTCGAGATGACCTTCCATTTTATCCTGGTAAGTGGATTATTTTAATTACAGACTGCTGGAGTGTATGGAGAAGCTAAATTATATGAAGAAATCGATGAATTAGAAAGTTTTGAAATTAAAATTTAGTTTAAAAAGAATCAATGAAAGTTTTGAAACGGCTAACTAGGGAGTATAATTTTCTTCCAGTTATGTGATTACACTTTGATAGTTTTACCTTCAACTATAGTTTATTGATCAAAAGATATTACCAAATGAACCGACCCCCTTTAAATTTTAAGTATAAAAGTAAGTCAAAAAGTACCCCCTTTATTTTTGAAAAAATAAAAGTTTATTTTATTAATTATCGATTTTACCAATAAGTTGTGTTTTTTTTTCGAAGTAAAACTATAAATGAATACAGTCTTAAAACGATACGTCTTATATAATATTTTCTCTTAACATGCAATAATGGATATGAACTTTGAAAGAACTCGGGTAGTTTAGATAGCTGTCCGTCTTCTCAAAAGTTTCGAGAATAAAACAGCGTATATAAATTCTCTTGGCTATAAATTTGAGAAATAATATTATAAAACTACCCTTGGAAATTTGCTACAAAACTAACGGCACCGCTGCTATTGATAAATAAAACTTTGTTTTCGACGAAAAAACTTTTCAAGAGTTTCCTTAAAGAACAATACGTGGCGCCGAGAAGATGTTTTACTAAAAGGATAACTTTATATTGAGGCTAGGGTGTGGAAAACCGGTTTTTCGTAGTCCGGTGAATTTAACAAATCGGTAGTTATATAGTAGTATCAAAAAATATAATAGATTAAGGGCCGTCTGTTTCAACGCTCGCTAAAGTAAAAGTAAAACAAAACGCCGTTACTATAGTTAAATTTCAGCAAAATGCGTTTTTCAATCCATTTGACTGATTGTTTTACGTTACTTTTAACTTTTGTACTTACTTTCCGAAAACCGATAGTTACTCTAGAGTTACTCCGCCATATTGGCATATTTGACAGTTCTGGTCGAAAACGTACGGAAATGGGTGTTTTAACATTGATTACTAATGTGCTAATCAGTAATCATGATAAATATTATAGAACAGGATGATAATGACGATGAATTTCTCATCCAATATGTCTTGCAGCGAAAACCAAAACATTTCGTCCCCGCGTCAATAATATGGTTATCTGGGATGATCTCGAATTTTTGGCGCGGCACCGATGTCGAAAAAATCTTGCTGTTGAATAGAATCAATTCTGATATTGACTTATTTAGCCTTGCCTTTTAAAGACAAGCTCTATTAATGGATGTATCGCAAATTTTACAAGATCTTCAAATCAATAAACCTATTGTATCGTAAACATTGCAAAAATATAACATGAGTAGTAGGTTAGACTCGTTTCGTAAATCGACATTAGCGAGTGAAGCTGCCTTTAAAAGACAAGCTCTATTAAAATCGTTAGTCTATACTAACTAACTAACTAAACGTAAGTAGTGTACAAACTATTTTGTACACTACTTACGTTTAATGTAATTCTCACAAACGGATTTTAAAAAAGCTATAATGTATGTTTTTCTAATATTTTCGATACCATAAATAAATTGAATTGAAGATCTCGAAAAATATGCGACACTTCAAATTCAAGGAGATATCACAACTACTGGAATGTAAATTTCATTCACATAGCATATTATATGCATTATAATAGGTCGTCATTTATTTATAAATATTCATACAAATACTTTTATCGGAACAAAGCCGTCAACTACGACGCAAAACAAAATACAACCGGATATTTTGACAGTTGTTCTGATTTAGTTTACGGTGTTGCCGCATCAAAAAATATTTCGATGCATTTTGACACATAATTCCGAGGAATATGCTGCTTTTTAGACTGGCCACACTGACAACTATTACTTATGCGAAAATACACTTGAAACAGCGCGCGGTCGTATTTAACGTCCTCGTTACTTAAATTGACAGTTATAATTTAACTTTAGAAGACGATTTAACTTTCTGTTGAAACAGACGGCCCTAAATCACACCGTTTACTTAAAAATTATTTAAATTGATCTAGAGGGGCACAGTCCGCATGTTTGGGGGCGATGCCTGGAACGTTTCGGTGAGACCCAAACGGTTGCACTGGACATCTCCAAGGCCTTTGACCGGGTTTGGCACCGAGGACTTGTCAACAAACTGCATTCTTACGGACTTCCCGCATCCTTGTGTACGTGGATTGCCGACTTCTTGAGGGAGAGGTCGATTCAGACGGTAGTCGATGGTTTCACCTCTTCCTCACACTCGAAAAAATGCTGGCGTCCCGCAGGGATCGGTTCTGTCTCCGACTTTGTTTTTGTTGCACATCAACGACCTTTTGTCATGTGCACCAATTCATTGTTACGCGGATGACAGTACAGTTCATGATAGCTTTTTGTTTGACAAGCCCCCAAAGGGCTCACAAACTCCAACAGCTCGTAAGGCTTTGAAGCAAAGAATGACCGGTTACCTCGAGAGTGTTTTCTCTTGGGGTAAAAATAATCTCGTTGAATTTAATGTTTCAAAGACCCAATCTTGTCTGATTACGTCTAAAAGGGATCGAAATGAAAATCTAGTCTCTTTCAACGGAAGCAATCTTCCGAACAGGCCCTCCATTGATATGCTTGGTGTAACCCTAAGTGACCAGCTCAGGTATGGGGGCTCCATCGAAGCCAGAGAAAAGTTAGCCTCCCAAAAACTGGGCGTACTGTACAGGGCCCGCAGATACTTTAATAGTACACAACTGCTAATCCTGTACAAATCGCAAGTGCGCCCCACGGTTGAATTTGGCAGCCACCTCTGGTCTGGAGCTCCAACATACATGAAAAATACCCTCGACTCTGTGCAGAAACGGGCGGTCCGTTTGATAGATTCTCCCATCTTAACAGATGGATTGCAATCTTTAGAGCACAGGCGTCGGGTGGGAATGCTATCCTTGTTCTACCGGTATAACAATGGAAGATGCTCCGTGGAACTAGCATCATTGATCCCTTTGGCACCGGTGCATAGTCGGGAAACACGCCAAACGCGTGCCCAACATTTGTACACAGTTGACATTTGTCACATGAGAA
This sequence comes from Limnephilus marmoratus, assembly GCA_917880885.1. Lineage (NCBI taxonomy): Eukaryota > Metazoa > Arthropoda > Insecta > Trichoptera > Limnephilidae > Limnephilus > Limnephilus marmoratus. Next base: position 16,119,077 of record OU862910.1, on the reverse strand, counting down.
CGGGTCGTTTCTTCGACTCGTTCTTGTGTTCAACAGCTCGGCTGTGGAATGATTTGCCGGCCTCTGTGTTTCCTCCTTCCTACAACATGGGTCTCTTCAAGACCAATGTTCATTCTTTCCTTTCCTCAAAAAGACCCTCCACACAGCATCCTAGATGACATAGACCCTGAGGGAAATTATTTTCCTCAGGGCCTCCTGTGTGGAGTTAATGTAAAAAAAAAAAAAAAAAGTCCCTTTACATGTTAGTAAATAATTGTTATTGCGCTATAGTTAGGAAGAATGCACATATCTATATTTTTCTGGTTATCCCCGGCCTAAAATAATTATTCAAAATCATATTTTTTATGGGGTGTGCTAAAATTATCTTTTATTAAAAAAATGATGACTGGTATGTAAGTGTTATATACTGGTAAATGTAAGTTTAAGAGCATTTAAAATGTCCATGTTTCTTATGTATTCCCTGTGATCTTAGATTAATCTTAGGATCTTATGTGATTTCATGTGTAATTGCTACTTATTATAGGTCACAAAGGCATGGTAGGTATCTCCGTCATTTTTGTAAATAATACTTTTTTAGTTATCAAAATTATTTTATTCTTCTTCGTGCTATATATGTGTTTTAAGTAACTATTATGATAATATTTTAACATGTTTAATTTTACGAGTTTCACGGTATTAACACTTTCATCTAACAACAATGTTTTTGATATGATATGATACTTAACTCTCTTGTTAATTATTGCTAAATACAACACAAAGGCGCAACTCATTTTAAGTAAACATATTTAAAAAAAATTTATTACCATAAGTCTTAAATAATTGCAAAAATATATGTACTTTAAGGAATCTGATAATGTATCTGTTAATATGTTTATTACTAAAATGTTATAATTATAATAAAATCAAACAATCTCTTTGTAAACCATGAAATCTATTATGTTTAACGTAAACCGATTTTCAAGAAGCTTGGTCTGAGCGAAACCGGTTGACATTACGTAATAATTTTCGTGGTTTAATACAACGCGATTTAATAGTTTTTTTCGAAAAATCTTGCAAATTTTTAATCCTACCTATTTAAGTCTTTTTTGGTTTTTAACTTAGCTTACAGACGAATAAAAATAAAATAAAATTCAAACCATTATTCACAATCACAATTTTACCGATTTACCAGTAATACTATTTATCGACAATTTTGCATGCCCTAATTGTGACTAAGTTTATGGTATCGGATTCTCTAAATGCAGTGATAAATAGGGCAGAGTTTTCTTTAATTGTCCCCTCTTTTGGAACTACCCTTCATATTGTGTTGGTGGGGTAAGGCTTGATGTCTTACTCCTCCTTTGCAACATTCCGCGAGGGCTTTTTAGTACGTTTTAGGGGGGTGAATAAATAAGGGTGTTTTCTGAGAAACGTGTCGCCATCATAGAGATTTCAATCCGTTTTAATTAACGCCGCCTTAGCGAATCAGTAATGGCCTATCGATGTCACTTCTTCGAGCCCTCCACAGCATTGTTTGCGACTATTTCAAGATAACAACTCTTCCAGAAAATAAGCTTAATTAAAAGTACTCCTCGCTGGTAACGTAATATCGGGCAATTATTGCCGATTGTCACCGATCGTTATTTCATTTAAATCTACTAATCTTATTAAACGATAAAAAGTTTGAATCTATGAACTTAAAGACAAGAAATGACCCTTTTCAAGATTGGAATTATTTTTTTAAGTGTTTTTAGATAGCTTAACCATTTTTTTTAAATAAACAGATTTGTAAATAAATGCATAATATGGTATGTCGACACAAGATGATCAGTCAAACATTTACCAACACAAAGTTTTGCGATAATGAGGAAAACAGTATTCGAATGCTCACCTTAAAAAGGGCGTTAATAAATCAATTATCATTTAGAATGAGTCGTTAAACATACTATAAAATAACACCGGGAGGCATAACGGTCCGGTACATTTTAAAATATGCATAATAGTGACCTAGAAAACATTAACATTTTGTTTAAACTTCGTATACTCGCGCCCAACGGCATAGCACGTATACTAGCGCACGGTGTCTCAGACCGACATTTCATCTCGTCTGTATAATTTGAACATTATTGACATTTATTATTTAGAAGGAGGTATAATTGAACTAAAAAAAAAATTAAAATTTTTACTTTATCTTGTAGAAACAGACTTTTAACTCAACCTCTTCAAAAGAACATATATTTTTGTACTCTAACTTTAATAACAAAAATAAAAATTTTCATGTGTACATTTAAAAAACTCTGAAATCTAATAAATGAAAGTATCAAGAATAATAAAAATTAATCATCATTAAGATTTTTGGGTGGTAATTGTTAGATACCTCAACTACCGATAACAGTAAATTAAGTGTCACACTTCCATTCTGCAGCAATGCGCGCGCCGCACTAAAAAATGCCTAACAACAAATTAAGAAGCTACTAAAAACCTCAAAGTCCCATTGTTGTTAATTTTTGAGAAAACAACGAATTTTTGATTTGTCGGTCTGAGAGACCAATGCCCAAGTATAGGAAGGTTAATTCACTAAAGTTTTTCTGCATTGTAATTTATTTTGTTATGTTTGTGAGAAATCTGAGTATTGTACCAGATAGAGATTTTACATATAACATAGATATTTAACATATAACTGCTTACTCAACTCAAATTTTGATTTTTCAGAGATGTCTGACTGTGGTGTTTCTAAAAGCTTCCGGCGTTAAGACATAAATGGCAGTAATAAGAACTGACCTAAGACTCCGCTAGATGGCAGGTAGCTTAGTACCAATGTTAAGCAACAGAGCAGCTCAGGGAGAGTGTTCGGTAGAACTCTCACATCAGATTCCATTTAGCCAGTTCCTAGATAGGTCGACTATCGTGGTCAATATTGTTATACGCGAAGCATTAAATAAATACAGATAATCATCAAGAATCTATTATTCCCAAAAGTAATCTCCTTCCAAGGTGTGTTGGAGAATCTCTTAGTGTAAAGTAAAACTAAAGAACACTACACTGACTAATCAACTGGGTGATCGGTATATCCTATAAATCTTGAAGCAGAAATTTGCTTTTCTGACACATTTTGTAACAGTTTGTATTTATACTGGCCAAATATTCAGTCGTTGAAGTAAGCACCCATTTAACAATCACCCAATAACTAGGTTGCTACTTATCAATTCAAATTGAATTTTGAATTCCTAATTGAAATTTTTCTACGAGCAAGTCGAATCCAGCATTTTTCGTTTGTTGCCCAAAAGATAGGAGGAACAATTGGATTTGAGTTCAGTTCCAAGCTAGCGGCCAGAGGATCCGGCAGTCTGTCTCAACGTGGAGAAGGCACATACTTCGGTGAAATCGTAATTACTGTGAGCTTATAACTTCTGTTAGTTTAAATTTAATTGATTTACCATTTAATATTTTGTTCTACTTGAACTGGCACCCTTATAATAATTTTAACATCTTTTCTTTTAACATCGATTCGTTTATTAGATTTTAACTATTTAGTTTCTTCTTCTAAGGACTAAACACGACCCTGAAGAATTATAATATTATTTTATTAGAATCTCATGTTCTGTTTTATTTATTTAATAATATAACTTGATTGTTGCCTCAACTCTTTTATTTTCAACTATAAATATTCTGTTGTACTTATTCTTTTATGCAGTATTACACTCTTTTTATTTTAAACCATTACAATTTTAAACAAAGTTTATTTATTATTTTTCTCTGTAACTAAAACTTTTCGCTAGGTACTTACATTCATGTAAAAAATATTGATCTTAAACATACAAAAATGTATTATTTTCAAACATATCCAAGCGTGAACTGTTATTTTCCCGACGGATTTAAATCCTATGTAGTACATAACGTAGAGATTTACAAGAAGGGTAAAGCGAATAAACAAAAATGTGGAACACTGTACAACTTCAGCGAAATTCAATTTAAAACTTAAATGTTCGTATTCAAACTGCGAAAACTATTACGTAATAGTTCCGAACATAATATAAAGCTTGGCAAGATTTTAGTCCGAAATTTAAAGTTATATACATGACCAAGACGAGAATTGCTTTGGCAGTTGAGTAATGGATGATAGTGTAAAAATATACACGAGAAAAAGAAAAATGATATAGGGCCATCCCTTTTTGTTTGTCGACTGAATGGCCCTAAAAAGCTGGGACTCGGTCCGTGGTGTTATTCGCATTTAATTGGACAGCTGAAGATTTTGGGTAAAAAGTGAAAGCGAAAGTTTTATTCAATCTATTCGGAGTGCCGAACGGATCTATTTTGATCAAAGTGTAAATAACAAAAGTGAAGCTACCAATAATATTATCTGACGTTTATAAGCAACGCCGATTTTGTTGGTACCCAAGTGTAATCGGAGGTGCCGGATTCAAATCCCGGCGTGGCATGTTAATTTTTAAAAATTAATTTGTGATGTTTCACACCTGATTTAACGCAATTAAAACTTATTTAGAAAGTGGAAGAAATTCCTTGTTTAAGTTTGCTTCGAGTAAAATCAAATGTAAATTTTAGGTCTTTTAACTCCAACAAGAAATCCAAGGTAGATCAAAGATTAATTTATTGGCAATAATATACAACAATCCAATCCAAATAAAGCCTGAAATCCCCCCAACGGACCGATATAATATAACGTTTCCTTTTAAAGGCAAACTAATGCAGAAGAGAGAGAAAATAATTAATTCATCCTATTTATTAACTTACTACAGGGTCCATTGGAGAGGGAAGACTATAGCCACTCCTGACATCTATGTGAAAAACCCCGAACTACAACTATGCCTGACATCTCTGTCGAGAGCGGAGAAACATTTCACCCCTTACCCAACTAAATACAAGTTTTATTTCTTAACACTCCTGATCAGCATTTAGAATTGAAATGTTTCTTGAAATTACTTTAGCCGTATTTGGTGACCAAACCTGATTAGCCAGGTACTTCCCCACTTCTTCCCCGTTTACTTCCTCTCCTCATTACTTTCAGCCTCACAAAATAACCCGATCGGGGATGTCATAGTCTCTCTGACTCCAGATGGTTTAAAACAGTTAGAACTCCTGGTGATAATAATAGTGACGTCTATTTATATCGTAAGGACTAGAAATTCAGAAAATAGTTAAATACGTCATTTTTGTTTTTCGATCTGAGTCGTCGAAATATTTCTAGGAATATAAGTGTGTCCTTTACGACGATGTTTTCTTTTCTGAAAAATTAAAAATAAAACAAGCTGTTTTATTACAGAAATATACAAAAAATATTAAGTATTCTGCAAGATCCGTACAATTTGATTTTATATTATACGACTAATTCATATATAGGTCGGCAAAAGAGATGATATTTTTTTAAAAACTTTTTTCGCTCTCCTGAACAATTGTCATTGACAGAATTTCAAATTTTAGCTGTCGATATGTTGAAAATAATCCTTCTACCAGAAACTCGATGAATTTTCATCGTCATTGATTCAATTTAATCATTGATCTAAAAAATATTTAGTTGAATTTTAAAATTTCATCCTTCAAGTGAAAGTTTTCCTTTCTTATGAGAAGCTTACACAAATTGATGGGATAGAGATCTATGCGAACAGAAAGTGTCGCTCTTCTTGACGGGCCTTTAATTGCGGGCTTAGGGCATTTCAGGGGAGCATTTTTCAAACACCAATATCATCGTTTTTACAAGGCTTGGGATGTAATGGCTGAATTTAAATCAAACACGCACTAAGCTTGGGATTTTAATATTTTTGTGTGAAATTGGTGTGGTTTGTAATTCATGTAGTAAGGGATATCAGTAGTTGAAACTGTGATGTATTGAGTGTACACTTAGTTTCAGTTACTGTTAATAGATGTCGATAGATTAGAACTTCAGCCACATCCCAACAGATGGCCGCTAAAGTAGTACTATCTGAGAAGTACCGTCTATCGCCGTTCGTGTCTTGGACATGAACAGTTACGATGAGAGACGAGGAGATAATGGATCCGCCCTCAGTCAGAGTAAGCTTCAGAACTAATTTGTAGCCAGTCGGGACGTCTGCCCAGTATATCATAGTAAATATTTACGATAATTAATAAGCAACTAGTTGTTATGAAGCGATTGTATTTATCGTAAGTTAGGTACTATTTTTTTTAAATGCATTTTAATTGGTAAGGTTGGTAAAGCTAGGGGAGTTTCGTTCAACGTGTCGGTAGGCGGCGTATTGGGTTTTTTCCGTTTCCGCACTCTGGTTTTGACGGCGATATGTGCGGTACGCCGTGAAAACAACGGTCACTTAATTTTTAAGTTTTAATACGATGTGATTGAAATCCAAGTTTTGGGCATCTGCATACGGGGGAAGGAAACACGTTGTGTTTTTTTTAAATATAAATTTCAAAGATTTATTCGCGTAAAATGCGAGTTTTCGCGCGGGTCCCAAAGTGACCACGAGTTTAATGGCGATGTTCGAGTGTTACGATTAATGTACCTCTTTATCCGAGACATCGGTTGATATAATAACCCGCCACGCCTGTCGTGATGCGCAGTGCAACTAACCGAAGATTTATTCACATAAATGTGAGTTTCGAAGGGTCCCAGTGACCACGAGTTAATTGGCGATGTTCGAGTGAAAAGACTATTGTACCTCATTATCCGAGTCATCGGTTTAAATAGTAGCTCGCCGCGCCCGTGATTGTATGCAGGGAAACTATCGAATTCCCACCGGGGGTTTATTTATGGTACAAACCCGAGAATACCGCAGTGTTGAACGATACTCCGCCTCGATTGCTGACGAGCCTTCCTTTGCATTTGGAGGAGAGTTTGGGTGCTCCTCCCTTTCTCTGAGGATCCAGGTCTATCATCCCTTCCATGCGACTGCTGGGGAGGTCGCAGGTCCAAGCTGAGAACCGAAGAACCTAATTATTAATTGGAATAAACTCAATACTTCATAAGATGTCCGATAGCAAATGGAGCAGACATTACAAAACGAAACATTTATTCCAAGTAAATTTATTATTCAATCTGAAGAGCCTACCTGCTAACCTGCAATCATGATATCGGTGCACTGTTGTTAGTAACAACCACTTTCGCAAAGTAGATTGTAAAAGTTTATTAGTAAAGCGAGTGCTTACCAAAGGTACACAATTTTATGAAACTGGTTCATTCCTCGCAAGAAACCAACTTGATATCAATTTACTTGGAGGAATAAAGCCTTGGAAATGGCTCTCTGTCCATCCATATTTAATGGCATTCAACCCCTTTTTTCAATTTATCTTTTGTACTTGATTCCGGACTCAGAATCCAGATGCCGGCCAATGAAGAATAATTTATTTTTCCGCTGTATAAAAACAGAGCTCCTGAATTGATCACCCAAAAAATACCCACGGAACTAACAAGAGAAGATCATAAAACTAGTGTGGGTGGTTTCTACAACCAAGTTAAGTGTCTAATTTTAGCAAATAGCATAGGGAAACAACCCCGTAGAAAAGGGATAAAACTGTTGTAAAATACATAGTTTTTGTAGTGAAATAATAATGATAAACTTTTACAATATTCCAAAATAATACTTATTTTGCAATCTTTTCTGAATATTGAATTGTTTATTATTAAGGCATGCGTTGCTATGTCATTTAATAAAGAAATTGTGTCTCCCTGCGTGTCCTTTCCCATTGTCCCGTTCCATTTCCTCTCCCGCGCCCCGCTCCTCTCTCACGTTCCCACTCCGCCTCCTCCAACTTCCCTCTCCACACTCTCGTCCCGCGAACCCCCTCCCGAGTGACCCTCCAAGGTTCCACTTCCCACTATCTAGTTCACTTCCCCTCCTCTCCTCCCCCCCTCCCGCTAACCCCCTACCCAAGTTCCCACCTCCCTCCTGCATTCCATTCATTCAGTCCCGGTACATTCAATTTTCAAACAGCTCGCGTGCCGCCTATTGCATTTTTTTATACAAATTTCATAACGCCAGAGTTCACCAGTAGCTTTATACAAACCTTAACCTGACAATAACGAAAACAAAAAAAGGATTATCCAATTTGGTGCAGTCGTTCGGAAGTTATGCGCGTACATATATTTCGGCGATTCATTTTTATTTATGTAGATTAAAGCGTGAGATTGAATAAATAAGTAGACTAGAACAGTGAGAACACTAAATAAATTTTTGATTTTAATGCACAATGAACTCTGTTTACACATTCTAATAAATGCGGCCTTTATTTCTTGATTTTTCTACATACAATGAAATACTTTTGAGCGCATCTTCTTCCTTTGCGCTGTCCCAACTCATTGCCTAGGTAGGCTGTTGGGGTCGGCTCTTCTCGTTCTCAGGTTGTAATATCTTCTGTTCTGGGTATCGCCTTCATCCAGGCCGTTTCTCCGAAGAATTTTGGAACATTGAGTCGTCCAGGAGTTCTTCGGTCTTCCTTTGGATGACTGTCGATGAAGCTCCATAGACATTGCCTGCCTCACTGTGTGGTCTGATGGTCTCCGTCTTATATGTCCATACCATCTCAACTGTCGTTCTTCCAGCTTGCTATTTATGTCTGTGACACCCAGGCTACCACGAATGCGTGAACTTTTGATCTAATCTTTTAATGATACTCCTGCCGACCATCTAAGCATTCGCATTTCTGCTGTTTCAAGTTGCCTAGTGTAGGAGTTGTACATAGTCCAGCATTCGGAGCCATACATTATTGCGGGTCTTACAATGGTCTGGTATATTTTTCCTTTCAGTTTTATAGGCATTTTGGAGTCACACAATATTCCTGTTACGGATCTAAATTTAATCCATCCCACACCTATTCTATGGATGACATCCGCTGCACATCCTCCGTCTCTGTGGATTAGTGAGCCCAGATACTTAAATGAATCACAGTTGGCTAATGTTACTCCATCCAGTTGCATCGAAGGAGTTACAGCGTTTGTGTCTTCAAATGGTAAATACAAATATTCAGTCTTTTTCCTGCTAATTTTTAGGCCATTATCCTCCAGGATCTTTCTCCATCTTTCCAGGCTATTCTGTAAGTCACAATGATTATCTGCTATCAGTACTACATCATCTGCAAAAAGATGATGTAGTACTGAAATGTAGTATGAAATGTAGTACGTCAAATACTTTTGAGCGCATATCTACTATCAATAGCAAAAAGAAAAAAATGCGTGTAAATGACATTTCTAAACACTTTTAGTCCGTGTGAGTTACCTAATTCCGAATTGTCAAAAAGGGGTAATAGCCAATGTTCGGACTAACCCCCGTGTACTACCTAATACATTGAAATCTATTATACTTACTTGTTTTTCTTTCGGACGCCAAAAAATTATATCAGAAATAGAAAAAACATTTTCTGATGCAAAACACATTTTCAGCTGAATTCAATTATTAAGATTAAAATTAAAATTAATTTAATGTATCATTTCTAGATCTTACCCCAAATTTCATTTGGATTTACACGACACCGCGGGGTGACTCCTAATATCTACTTTTTTTAATTTGTCATAACTGTATATGTAAGTTATCAGAAATCCTGGAGCATTAATAAGTGATCTTTTAATCTCTGCTCGCTTTGATATACTTTATTTTATGAGCATGTTTCTTTCACCACTCAGGAATTTGGTATTGTGCAAGTTTTTTGTCTTAAACGAACTGTCAGATTTATAAAAACTTTGTGTTATTTCCGCTTCGCGAATAAAGCTCCATAAATGAAACATTTCTGAACGTAGCCGAATATTTAAGAACTGTTTTGAGGTTATAAAATAATCTTTCAAATTGTTGTATTACAAATAAATATTAACAAAAGTTTTAAATTAAATTTAGAATGCAAACATAAAAAAATTGTAAAAATGACTCACGTGATGTTTTAACGAAAACGGTACTAACATCACGGATTATGCAAAAATCTTATTCTATTGAATAAATGTCAAAAAAACAATTTTGTAACCTCACTTTTTTACCATTTAAAACGATAATCTATATGTATATAAATGTAGGTTCCGTATGTTTGCGTTCGCAAATCTCGGAAAGTAATCGATGGATTGATTATGTTTTTTTACAGAATATTTCATTTTAGCAGAAGAGTGTTTCTATGTGTACTGGTAAGTTCTGGCGTTATGAAATTTGTATAAAAAAATTGGTTCCGTACCTTTGTGTCCGCAAATCTCGGAAAATAATCAATGGATTGACTCAAAATTTTTACAACATTGCATTTTAGACTCTTAAATTTGTATATAAAAATACTACAGGTGGTGCGCGAGTGGTTTGAAAATGTATGTATTTCATATATTTTAGCGGCATGGAGGGAAGGTAGGATGGGGAGATTAAAGAAGGAGATAGGGATCGGGGGAGGGGTGACTAGGTAGGAGGAAGGCGGGGAAGGTGGAAGGGGAATGCAGGAGGGGAAGGGGACGCGGGAGAGGAACGGGAACGCATGAAAATGGACATGCAGGGAGATACAATTTATTTCTTTGAATGGCATAGCGACGCATGCCAGGAACCAGCTAGTATTTAATAAAAAATTAACAATGTCGACACGTAGGCGATTTGGCAGGTGAAAACTTTTTCTACAAAATAAGTTTTTTTTTATATATTTCTATGGACAACTTTGAATAGAAATCGAAGCTTGATTCAATATGGATCTTTTATTTTTTTCGTTTAGGGTTGTAACTGTAACAGTAACAGAGTTATAACTATTTCTGTGGAAACACACGCGTCAGCGTGAAAACACGCTTATTGTACTTGACTGCATTGTTATATTGTCGTGTAAACATGCTTACCGGTCGGAGTGGCCAAAAATCGAGTTCTTACATCGGTTGTAGAAGTTTTCCAGCTCTCCTCTAAGGTTCTATCTATATATACAAATCGGCCACGTGAAGCTAATGTTTGTAAGCATATTGACAAATTTCACAGAAGGTTATTTAATACAATGGAGACCGACATTGAAAGCGTCTTCAGTCTTCATACTAAAATAGTGTAGAGCTTAAAAATACCCAAACAATACAATTTATCGTGAAGAAAAACATATCCGGGAGTAAATATATGTATTATATTATTATAACATCTTGCGTACAGAAGAAAACCTATTACGGAAGCCCAAACTTGATATTTTCAATGTTTGTTACAAGAAACGAAGCTTTACAATATTTCCGTCAAATGAATATCTGATATCCCATACACCGAAGATAATTGGAATAAATTTAGCCAAAGTAATAAAATAATGAAAGTGGATTTCAATTTTGACCCAACTTTCGCCATAAATCATGTATAATTCATGGATGAAAAGCGATAAACGATTGGCAGCTTCTGATAAGAAGTGGCTTTAAATATCTATAGTCTATATTACAGATTCTTGGTATCGGTTCTAATGTGGATGGGCGGGGGCGGGGGTATCGCGGGGCGGCCAGTGTGGGCGGGCGACCGTCCGAAAGGCGGCGATCGCAGTAAATCAATCTTCGATACCGTAACAAGCTGGCCCTGTGAACCTCTAATGGAGCTTTATACCTGAGCTGGGATCGCAATACATATTCCATTCACCGTGTATTTATTACCACGCCTGTTCTATTATTATGGTCTCCTATTACTTCTAGTCTCTCGGTATGAAAGATTTTTCGTGTAGAAACTCACGTTCACTTGTTAGATTAGCGGCCTATTGTCGTTTCAGGGGACCACTTATTCATTATCACGATCTCAGATTACATCTCATAAATCATGGCCATAATGGAGTTATTCTCAAGGTACGAATTCCAAGGAATTCCGCGTAAGATTTCTCTCAAATATTATAAGAGAAACGTTTTTTTGATTTATCCCTTAGGTTTTTCAAGATTTCATTATTTTAACATCCTCTTAAAAATATTACAATCAGTAGGAATGTACCAATATAGCCATTGAAAAAAACATCAAAATTTGAAAAGTTTTTAAATTCTTAAAAAATTATTAAATTATAATTATTTATTTATTTATTTATTTTCGGGAAATCGACAGTTTACATTTTTATCTACAGTTTGTACATGTTTGTATAGCCAAAATAAAACTAATTATGGATTTCCTCCATGTGACTTTTCCTCTGATTAACAGCATAATAAAAAAAATTAAATAATAAATAATAAAAGTGAAACACATGTTTTTAACAACTACACATAAAATCGGTACGTGATTGAATCATGATGTAATCTGCATGCATGAAATTAAAGAACTGAATCAACATTATAACTATACTGATAATTTCATTCCAGAATTGCAAGCAAATATCTGAAGAGCGAGATGTAAAGGCTCGGTGAATCAATATTTTTCTGAATTGAAGACAAGCTGCTGGCTTATTATACAGGTTCTAGACCGGAAACGAGTTTCCCTCTTCGGGCAGCCTGTGAGTCTACAAAGGCCGTATCTTTAAAGAAAATGAAGATATCGACAGCAAGTAAAATAGGGCCTCCTCTCGGAAAGGAGAAGCAACGTTTTTCAATGCAGCCTGCTTTTTTTCCATAAAAATTGTATTTTGTTTTTTTCTAGGAAGTTGCTCGTAGATTTTTTGTTATTAGTGTACACCTCTTATCTCAGCTCTGGGGAAATTTATTTAACGTATCTAATTGTAGACGTAGCGACCATTTTAAGTTTATTAAAGTGAAATTGCGAAAGCTTTTCACCAAGAAATGAGCTTTTACAGAATTTAAACCGGTCAAGTGAATATTCTTATGATTGAGGTATATTAATGAGATAGGCAGTAAGTATACAAACATCAAAGCAATGAAAGCTCAGGGTATGTTGAGTTTGCATTTAAATAATTTTTTCAAAGCTCTATGTATTTTTATACAAACCGTTATTACGTTGCTATCTGAAAAATTCGGAAAAAAACTGTACAATTTTTATGGCGCCAGAACTCATCGTATACTGAGAGCTTATTTTTTAATATTAGCTCCACACAAGAGACGCGGAAGAAAAAATATCCCTCAGGGCCTATGTCATCTTAGGAGATACTGCGAAGAGTACCTTTTTAGGGAAAGGAAGGAGAGGAAGTTCTGGGAACGAAAAGGTACGAGGAGTGGTTAGGAATCTGAAAATTAATGTGTCCAAGAGTAACAGACGTATCAATCCATCCCTCCCACTTCGCTGAAAGGCGATGGGTCAAGAGAGTCCGGATGGAGAGAGATCTAAGTTAGATCTTCCTCATCCAGTCTCTCGCGATCCGGCCCGACAGTAGATGGGCAAAGACCTACAAAAACCCATGAAACCGGGCACCTTTGCTAAGTCACCAAAGAGTAGTTGCGTACTACTTGATGTGACCTGTTGCGGAGGCGTTGGTTATCATATTTTTATTTATTTATTTAAAATTTACGGCACAAAGTGCCATTTACAAACATGTATTATTATTATATTTAAACAGTCATAGTACAGTGAAGAAAGATTGTTTTTTTTTTAAATTTCTTATAATAAGAGAAAAAGAGAAAAAATTTCTAACAACTAATGAAAACTTCAAAAGGATACAGTGAAATAAAAAGAATAACTTGTTATGAAGTAACCTCGTTACAATACGTAAGGCTGAAATGTTTGATAAGTAGAGCCTTGTATTTTAATAAGGAAATATGGAAAATATCAGCAACATTGGCATAAAAATTACCAATGGTGAGTATTCTATTTATAACAGAATTATATCCAGCGACAGACGTATAATTGTCACAATAATACATACTAGGGAACCTTGATCTAATGGTAGGTACATGAAAGTGAATCAACTTTAATATATCAGGGCTATCCAACTGATGATTTACAATTTTGTATAAAAACATGAGATCAAAAATTTTTCTTCTGTCACTTAACTTCGACAATTTCAATGAGTGTAATAAAAAGTCATAATTTAAAATATAATATAAACTTATAATAAAAAAGCTCGCACACTTTTCAGAATGATACATTCGTAATATGTTTTTTATATCTAAGATTCATTCTTTGTGCAAAAACATTATTCCACTCTTCGAATACCTCGACTTTGCATTCACAGAACTCTAAAATACCATTTATCCATTTTATGCAATATTTATTTATTTGAATGTTCCTCTCGGTGGGTGCTCGAGCATCAATGGTCCAAGCAACTCGGGACAATTTATTGCACGGAAGCTGTGTAACTCTTTCAATGTGGGGTTTGCTCTCTACCGATACCTAGTGCATGGTACCTACTACCCAGTAGGACCGGTGGGTCGTACCCGTACCCATATACTTTATGTAAGCGGATGCGCCGGAGACTAATGCATTTTTATGCTTTTATGCATTCGTGTCTGTTTGTTTCTTGTATCCAACAATAAATTCGATGCCCGTATCCGCGTGAATGAATGCATAAATAACGTTTAATTCTTTTACGGCAAGAGAAAATACACATTGTAAAGTTTGGCAAATATACAAAATTTACAAAATATTGCAAAGGTATTTTGAAAGACTTACTTGACACATAACAAAGATATATTTTTTATATATATGTGCGAATCGTAACAAGGTTTCAAATGGAAATAATCTAATTGATAAAAATATGGATGTTGGAATCCAGGCAAGTATGGTCCTGTATATTTTCTACATTTTAACTTAAGAGGGCATTACCAGAGAAAACCAAAAATATGCCATTTTTAAATCAGATTTTAGACGCATTGACTCTTTTCCACAAAAAATTATAAATGGATTTCGAAAGATTGTTCTTTTATCTAGCATTCGCATGTAATAAATTTTGAGAATTTTTTTTTTATTTTTAGTATAATAAGGTTATTCCATAGGTCGTTGGCAGATTTGTTAAATTTTCAAAAAAGATTTTGTATTATACCACACCCATTTCAAATAATATAAACATGCAGTAAAATAAATCAATACATTATCTAGCAAACGCACGTTTTAGAATTTCAATTTTAGTTTCAATAAAATCATTTAAAAATATGTACGTACATGTGTTTCTTGACGAAAATTGGTCCATTTGTGTATTTATTTGGGCACTTACAAACTAATATATTTCAGATTTTTTTAACATTCTTATTAAATTTAGACATCATTGAAAAATGATAAATACTTATAATCAAAAAATAATTACAAAAAGTACATTATTTTAATAGTTTTATCATCACACCTTTCAGCATTTTTGGATGAAGGTATAAATTAAAGCTAATTTGGATAGAAATAAATTCGATATTGAGTTATAATTTAAAAAATCTGGTACGGAGAATAATTAATCTTTCTCATTGTAACCGCCCTGCACGATCGTAAGAACAACTTTCGACGAAATGTGGATTTTCGTCCGCTGTCTGGTTAAACGCTCTTAACATCGCGTTCATTGGTCAAATGCATTGTATGTATAGTTTTGTATTAGTGGTTGACACAATTAGGTAACCGGTGGATGCAATTTGTTAGCCAAAAGTAGTTATTATAATAGTTTGTCTAATCTGTAAATAGAGCATTGTAGAAATATATTATACATTTTTACAGGGCCCATTTCAAATCATCCAAATATTACTATTATTGGAAACAGATCTTACGTTTATATTTTAAGGTAAACATTCCGGGGTTATAAAGAAGCAAGAAAAAAATTCTTAATTTAAAATAAAACAATAACTTTGTAAACACCACTTTTATTTTTATACTTTATGCCGACCGGGTTTCGCTACAACCGTAGCTTCATCCGGGCAGTATAATATTCTACTCTATTCATCCGGGCAGTATAATACAGTAGAGTATTATACTGCCCGCATGAAGCTACGGTTGTAGCGAAACCCGGTCGGCATAAAGTATAAAAATTAAAGTGGTGTTTACAAAGTTATTGTTCTATTTTAAATTAATAATGTCACATCACAAAGTATCCGCTTCATATAAACAAAAAAAAAATCTCCTCTTAGGGGAGGACTTAGTAGAGGATTGAATGCGTGACCCCTGGGAACCCGACGTCTATAGTCCTCTTACAACACACATGAAATAAATTAGAAAAAATTAAAGTAAAAAATAAAAATAAAAATAAAAAAGGCAGAAAATCTGCCGAAACCGAAACTTTTTTAGACATGTTAAAAATCGATTGTTTATTGTTATTCGGCTTATTTTTTACACTCATTCAGACGGTTAAGACGTGTTAAATTAAATAAATACATAAATAAAAAAAACAATAATTGAAGTATGTGAAAAAATATTTTTTTTTATGTTACTTCTAAAAAACAAACAAATTTATAAAAAAATATCAAAACATGTTAACTACTACATCTACACTATTCTGTTTAAAACGATATACCTTAAACCGTCGAAAAGTTGCACCTGAATATTTTGCCATTTAAAGCTATTGACATAATTTTTAAATGCATCAATATTACGACTTTAATTTTAGGCAAGTTAAGGCGGGTATGAGTACCGCTGCCCCGGGAACCATTTATTGAATAACCATCGCCTCTGCCATAGGTCACCCCAAGTAGTTTGCTACGTTTGGTGACTGTAATGTCTGTGTGAATTTATGAGTGCAAGCGAGATAGCATGCTTGCGTGAATCTATATAAGGCGATGCGTGCGAGATTCGTCCTCTTTTGGCTTAAGGCAGCTCCCTAATAAATACTAGTACAGAATACTGTTACGCTCTTCATTTAGTGTACTACCCACTATAACACTTCGTCTTCCACATCTGTAAGTCCGCATCTGGATTAGCTCTGCTACAACTGGCTCAGACGGACATAGCAGGGGTGTCCGGGTTTATGGGCCGGATCAGTAGAGACTGGTTGAGTGAGATCATTTGGCCTCTCCAGAAGGTCTCTCTCTTCACATCACCGTGCAGCGAAGTGGGAGAGATGAATTCATACGCCCATCACTGATGGACTCGTTGATCCTCAGACTCTTACTCACCCCCTCATACCGTTTTTCCTTTCTAGAACTTTCTCTCCCCCCTTTCCTTTAAAAGACCCTCCACACAGCATCTCCAAAAATGACATATAGAAAATTTGATCCCCAGGGCCGCCTCCGTGGAGCTACTGTAAAAAAAATCAGAAACAATGAGAATTATTAGTTCGCCTCTTATTTATGCTTATAAAGTTTTATATGTAGACCTACATTTAAATATGAAGTTTTTTTTTAATATTTAAAACACTTTTATTAAGTTAATTATTTTTTTTACTTAACAAGTCTTGCTGGGTAATTATTATTACGACACTGAGGCGCTGACACTGACGGTAAAGATGGCTGAAATGCTGGATACTTTTGAAAGAAAAGTGCCGAAAAGAATATGTGGACCCGTGAAAAAGGGTGAACAGTGGCGCATCCGGCACAATGCAGAATTGTATGAAATATATATATATATATAAGGTCCCTAGCATCTCAGCACATATGAGACTCCTCAGGCTGAGATGGGCTGGGCATGTACAGAGAATGCCGGATACACGCGTCCCAAAAAGAATTTTGACTGGACACCCAGGTGGAAAGAGAAAAGTGGGAAGACCCGGACTGAGGTGGGAAGACGAAGTAAGAGGGGATGCAGCACAGCTTCTCCAGGTACCAAATTGGAAGTCAGCAGGAGTTGGAGGCGACTCTTGCAGGAGGCCAAAGTTCGATATGGGCTGTAGCGCCATCGAAGAAGAGAAGAAGTGATAGCTGTTTCGCCTTCCGAGGGCATTCTCAAACTTTGGCGAAGGCGCTTATAGGCGATATATTTATTTTACTTCTAAAGGGTGGCGCAAAACTACCGATGTGGTTTGAATCATATTAAACATTACAATTAAGATTCAAAATAAAACGGTAGTTTTGCGCCACCCTATATAAAGATACTCATAATGAAAATCAAATTGCTTTATTTTTATTGCCTACGCTCTTATATTAATAGTTATTGTTATAAGTAATAATTAAGTAACATTATTTAGTTTCTTACTAAGTTTACCTACTTATTGTTCAAATTTGACTTAAGGTGGGTAAAGTAGATCTCTTATTAATCTGATCTGTTAAAAGTTAAATGAATTAAGTTTATCTAAAAAAAATCATATTAAATACATATTTACTATTTTCAGATTCTTACAAATGACAAGATTAAAAAAAAATATTCACCAATCACCAAAAATATTTATTTTCGCGTCCGTTGACAAAAATCGACATTATTAATGTAAGAACATGAAATTTTGAATTGACTTTTCTTTGTCCCAAGTAATCCGCAATAATAATGGATTTTGTCCAATTAAAAGAGGATTTCGCTAAGGGACGAAAAGGTTGTAAACCTTCATTTAGGGGTCTGTCCCCCAAAAAATTATACAAAGCTGACAGACCGGAACAACATACAGCCTCTGTGTAAACTAAATGCCTCATTAACCGAAATTGTTTGGAAATACATCATTTTATTAAAGCCTATTCAAATTCATTTAGGAGAGGTAATCCTCTTTATATTTTCTAAATGTAAGGAGGAATTATTACCAATATAATACATAATATATTAATACAACATATTATTATTATATTGGTTAATAGGGTAAGTGGGTTATATTTGTATAGTGTTCAGAGTAATTTCACTGCGGTAATTATCTATTTTAAGCTGTATTTATGGCAAAGCACGACGCAAGAGGCTCAGATTTTTTGTTTTGGAAAATAATAATGCTCCTTATATGGAATTCAAGGAAAAGTATTAATTTAGAAATATTAACTTTTTTTTATAATTAACTCCACACAGGAGGTCCTGAAGAAAATAATTTCCCTCAGGTCCTATGTTCAAATCATTCCACAGCCGAGCTGTTGAACACAAGAACGAGTCGAAGAAGCGACCCGTTCTCATGTGACAAATGTCAACCGTGTACATACGTTGGGCACGCGTTTTTCCCGACTATGCACGGACGCTAGTTCCTCGGAGCATCTTTCATTGTAATACCGATAGAACAAGGATAGCATTCCCACCCGACTCATGTGCTCTAAAGATTGCCATCCGTTTGTTAAGATGGGAGAATCTATTAAGCGGACCGCCCGTTTCTGCACAGAGTCGAGGGTATTTTTCTGGTATTTTGGAGCTCCAGACCAGAGGTGGCTGCCAAATTCAACCGTGGGGCGTACTTGTGATTTGTACGGGGTTAGCAGTTGTGTACTATTAAAGTATCTGCGGGCCCTGTACAGTACTCCCAGTTTTTGGGAGGCTAACTTTACTCTGGCTTCGATGGAGCTCCCATATCTGAGCTGGTCACTACACTGAATTACACCAAGCATATCAATGGAGGGCCTGTTCGGAAGATTGCTTTCCTTTGAAGGAGACTAGGTTTCATTTCGATCCCTTTTAGACTTAATCAGACATGATTGGATCTTTGAAATATTGAATTCAACGAGATTATTTTTACCTCAAGAAAAAACACTCTCGAGGTAACGGTCCATTTTTTTGCTTCGAAGCCCTCCGAGCCGTCGGAGTTTGTAAGCCCTTTGGGGGCTGGTCAAACAAAAAGCTATATGTGAAACCATCGGCTACCATCTGAATCGACCTCTCCCCCAAAAAGTTGGCAACCCACGCACACAGGGATGCGGGAAGTCCGTAAGAAGGCAGTTTGTTGACAAGTCCTCGGTGCTAAACCTGGTTAAAGGTCTTGAAAATATCGAGTGCAACCATCTGGGTCTTACCGAAACGTTCAAGGCACCACCCCCAAAACATACGTCACATACGCAGGAAGATCACCACACAAGCGGTTCTGCCGAAATCCGTATTGACGGTCGTTAATAATTTTGTTCTTCTTGAGGTATGTGAGCAGTTTGTCGTTGATCACACGTTCCATCACCTTAGACAGAACTGATGTGATCGCTATGGGACGGTAGTTGGCCGGCTTGGAGCGGTCACCCTTCTTTGGATTTGGAATAGGATGGATAACCGCTTTTTTCCAACCAGAGGGCACAGAGCCAGACTTCAGGGACATTTTAAAAAGCTTCGTCAAAATTGGAGCGTACCTCTGCAGTACCAGGGCAGGTATTCCGTCAGGCCCAGTAGATTTATTAAAATCAAGCCCTCGTAAAACATGGAGTACTTCCCGATACCGGATCCTTAACTTTTTCATATGAAAACCGCAGTGAGGAACCGACGTCGGGACAGCACCTTGGTCATCGGGGGTTGAGTTATCCGCAAACATTTTTCCTAATAGATTAGCCTTTTAGGTGGCGGTGTTTGCTAGCGAGCCGTCAGGTCTGGTAAGAGGTGGCAGACTGGATTTGCAGAAATTGCGACCTATTGAGCCCGCAAGCGACCAGAATTGCCTGTGGTCGTGCGGTCGATTGTTTACAGAATTGCTTCAGTATACACTATACACCTCTAACTTTTTATACTTGTTTTTTATTTATAACTTTTGTACTTTCTATCCTTTTTGATATCTTTAAATTTTTTAAATTTTACTTTTTTATTATATTATTTCCTGCCTCATATTTTACACTTTACGCATCTTAATTTTTACTTAATATTTACACTTCGGCTTCTTACCTTTTACGTATATATGTATACGTGAAAATAAATATATCGATCACGGAAATTTGTAATGCTGTAAAAGACAAAATGTTAATTGTTCAAAAGTGCGATTAGATTTTTTTTTTGAAAAATCATGTCTCTTGTTTTTTTAATTAAATAACATTGAATAGATCTTTCAGAGTAATTAACATTTTTTGTAAATTTCTTTAATAACAGAATTTAACTTATTTTTAATTTTCATAAAAAAATCGTAAAATGCACACTTATTTTCCTGGAAATTATAGCATTAACGGTAAAATTAAAACCATTACCATGTGATCAAGTTTTAAAGACTAAATAACAAATTAACTAACCATAATGCTGTTTCCTTGCAGAGGTATGCAGAGAGGATGGACTGTCATTGGCCTTGGCACACACTCCTTGCTTCATTTGCATTCATACACAGTATCATACTTTAACCTTATATTATTCTGACATGGCCTGACTCAATTATATAATTAACTTGATCGTGCCATGTATCTCTCCGACTTCTTCTACCATTCACATTCACATCGTATATTCTGCCAAATAAATCTATAAATTAATGCCGGTACCAAAGATATTCTATTTAACATGGTTTTCACGTAATTCTCATCTTTAAACGACCTTGATTGGCTAATCATGCTTATCCCAGATTAATCACAAACTTTCAAAAGTAAGCGATTTAATTAATTATTACCGTAGAAAGAAACATATTATATATTATAACGGAGAACTTTAGGAAATATCCAATTTATACAATCCAGGCGTTACAGGGCTTTAAAGTCCTTTTCAAAGGATCGTTACCTTAATTGTGTAGACTCCTCTAATTCCGTAGGTACTCACTTGCAGTAAGTAAAATTGTTGATCGTCCGAAATTAATTTATTCTGTTCGTTAATACTAAATTAAACGAGGAATATCAAAATTGGTGCTCAGCAAAACCTAGAATTTTCACGAGTGTTGGGGTATTTTCTTGTTTAAATTATGCGATATTAAATTTGTGATGGGTGTAATCAGTGCAATATCTTGATTTTCGAAAGAATAATTTTCATAATTATAACTAGTTTTTTTTTATCCATCTAACGAAAAACGTGAAAAAATCCAACTTAAACCATGACCCAAAATTGGAGTTACGTTTTATTTAGAATTCATTAAAAAAAATCCGTTTTACAATAAAATACAAAAAATTTTTTACAAAAAAATATTTCCGTTTTACAATAAAATACGAATAAATGAATATTTCTGAATGTATCCAAAAACTCAGATACGATTTTAGATTTTCACGGCCAAAAGTATTTTTGTTATTAGTTTTTGAAAAACTGTTTTGTTTTCCAAAAACTGTTTTGAAAGGGGATAAAATACGCTTTCAAATTTTATAATTAGAAATAAACTTATAATTTTTGAAATTTAAAAATGTTGCACGCATAGGCAATCATAAAAAGGACATTTTTAGAGAAAGGCAGAAGAGAAAGCTCTGGGAAGGAATAGGTAGGAGTGGTGTGTAGGAATCTGTGGGTCACTGTTTCCAGGAGAAACGGTCGTATGAATCCAACCCCCCCACTGCGGTGCAAAGTTGTGGGTCGAGAGAGTCTGGTTGAGGAGGTCTAGAATAGGTCTACCTCAATCTCGGGTCGCTCCCGATCCGACCCGCCACGCAGTGGGTGAGCGAAGACCTGGACAAATCTCATCCCATGAACCCTGGCACCTCTGCTAATCCACGGAACGAAGTGAACCACTTGAGGTGACCTACGACAAGGAGGTTGGTTATCCAAAAAAACGGTTCTCGGGGTGGCGATGCCCACATCCATCTCTGAAAATGATAAAATTGTGTTTTTTTCGTAATAATTAGGCTCCGGACTATGAAACCGGCTTAAATATTAGGTCCTTACATATGAAAATGGCGTTTCGCCGTACTGGCAACTTTGATCTCAAATATCTTCTCTTTGGTTAGAAATTCCAAATTCAAATTTATACAGCTACTTACTCATGTATTTGTGTTTCGAAAATTATAATTCATTTGTTTTTTCCTTAATTCCTCTTTTCCTTTGCGTCACTTAGTTTACAAAATGTAAAACTTGAAATATCGCGATATTTACGAGTACGAGTTCCACCGTGGCACCAGTGCTGCAGAAATGGCTCGAAGGATTAATGATGTGTATGGCGACGGTGCCGCAAAAGAAAACACAGTGCGTTTTTGGTTCCAATGTTTTTGTTCTGGAAATTTTGACCTGCAGAACAAGCCCCGTGGACGGCCGGAGACCAAAGTTGATAAATAAGTATTGAAGGCTATTGTGGAAGCGGATCCATCGCAAACCACGTCCAAGTTAGTAAGTTGCAGGCTGCGGTGTTAGTCATAAAACTGTTTTAATCCACTTGAAGCAGATTGGGAAGGTGAAAAAGCTTGAAAGGTGGGTACCTCACGAATTGAGTGAAACAAATCAACAAACGCGCGTTAGAACGCTAAACCACAAACTGCACAACAGACGGCTACAAAATTAGAGGAGCTTCAATTAGAATATCTAAGATATCCACCGTACTCTCCGGACCTTGTCCCAATAGATTACCATTTTTTTAGAAATTCGGATAACTTTTTGTAAGGGAAAAAATTCAACTCCGATGGGGCAGTCCAAACCGCCTTCAAAGATTTTATTGATTCCCGTCCGAATGGTTTTTTTAGTATAGGGATCGATGAACTACCTATGAGGTGGCAAAAGTGCATAGATAGCAAATGGTACATAGTTTAATTAAATAAATATATTATATTTAAAAAAATCGACTTTGTGTTCTTCCCATACAAAACGCCAATTTCATATGTAAGGACCTAATATAAATAATATTATTTATGTACTTGAGTAATATAATTCCTTAGTTGATGAGTCTGGTCCGTAAACAACAGCGGATTATGTATCTAATTAACACCGGGAACCCAGAAACTAGACGACGCGACCTGGAGCCTAGACAGAGTAATGCTTCCTAGAGATTTAGGGCGAGCTATAAGGAGCATTCTTAGAATTTCATTAGAAAATTCGCTTGAAGTTACGACCGCTGCGCTGCACAGTGGCTAATGCTTGTTAGGAGTGCGACGTTATTTTGTAACATAATTTGACTGTTGTAATATAAGTTCTTGCTTGTGTAAAAGTTTTAATAATTATGTTACACGAAATATTACGTTTTGGACTTTGACTGACTCGCGCTGAATTTATTTGCAAAGTCTTAGTAAAGAGATAAGACAGAACGTAGTTACGCAGAAAGAAGCCAGCCACAGAAACTCAAACCGAGATAAAAGCACTTTTATCCAAAGGTTCGTCAATCAAATAACACTTAGAATGATTTTAAATTTATATACCAATTTCTTAAACTTTAAAGCGGATTTAAATATGCATTTTTAGTAATACAGGTGTTTATTCTGGTCTCACTCTTTTCTGTAGACACATATTAACGAATATAAGCTCTACAATCAACTATCTGGCCTCAGTAAGAGAAATATGAATTCTACAGAATGTTATACAGCTACCAAAAACACAATATGTTTGTAATTAGGAGCGCCGATAAAGTTTTCTTTTTGAGAAAAAGCCATATTAAATGTGTTTTGAGTGCCACGCGAGCATTCTGCACATTTTTAAACGGGTTTTTCACAATTACTATGAATTTTTGTGAGAACCAGCTGTTATTGTAGAACATACAAATGACCATACTCCGTCGGATGACAACAATATTTTATTTTTGCCGAAATTGTGGTCTGGTTAGTTTCTGCGTAACTACGTTTAATTAGCAGACAGAAAGGCAGGATAATCAAAGGAGTCTTCGGAGTCTCTGATTGATCTGCTCGATACAAAATCTAAATAAACAAATGGGAAACGTTTACAAACTGACTTCACTTACATTACAACTTGAAAGATCTTGGTTGATTTCTCTCACTGCTTTAAAAATTGAATTACATCCACAGTATACAATAACCTTGTTAACCTAAATATTTGCGTGAAAAAAGTATTATCTAAAAACTTTATTCTAAAATGGTGTCGTATCGCTTTGCTAAATTAAATAATGCTACAAAAACTTAAGAGTTTACGAAATTTCAAAAAAACTGAACCATCTGAAATGAAGATTCTTCTTAAACAATCGTTACAACATGAGCACAAAATTGTTAGTTGAGGAGAAAAATAAATACCAGTAATGTAGGCCCATTATTAATTTTTAAGTCAAACATTTTATTTTGCTGATCACATTTTTTCTGGAAAGAACTATCAAATGTAATAAACGCATATAGAGATAATAACGATCATAATATTTAAATTTCAACAATTAACTCATTCCATAGAAAGACGCTCAGGTAGAGTCAGACATCCACAATAGGCTGTCAACTGTCTGCAATCTAATACTCTTTGGAGAGCTTGCTCGCCAAATTGAGAATTTAAACATCGAAAAACTTATGGTCATTGGCAAAATAGAAGTCAAGAGGGGGAAAGGAAAATCACCGATACGCTGGAGTAACAAGTATCACAGACACATCATCGGTGTCCGCGAAACTTCAAGCAGCGCAACAATTATGAAACGACTCAAGAAGAAGAAAGTTGGTTTCAAGTGAACTCTGAAATTCCAATAATTCCTACCGTTCCCACCGCACTGTGCGCCAAGAAACTATTGAGTTGACCCGTCTAGAGAGTCTAGCAATAAGCTACGAAATTAATTTCCGTAGAGCTAGACGGGCTGCAGAATAATTCGTCGCCAGGTCGACCGTGAAGTATCCCAACATGTCAGGAAGGCATCCGGACGAGTTATGTTCGGCAGGCCGCAGCGCCGCGCGCGCCGTTCCGCTGTGCGATGGGGGAACCTATAGATTGATGTGGTCTTAACGACGGGGAAGGTGGTACATTTTCATTCAAATTTGAGCTGAAAATACATACAATATATATATTTTTTACATATTTTTTCATGTTTTCAATTATTCAGTATTTTAGGAACCGAGTTCAATATTACGATTAATTTTAAGTCCTGGAATCTGAAAAAATATTCAAATGTCACTTAGGCATGTCAAAATCAAAAAGTCAGAAATATGAATTTTTGGCCGAACATAAACTCTGATTTTCAAAATGTTGTCATTCCTTGTCAGTTTGTTCCAAATCTAATAACCGTCACAGCATCTTTTGCTACATAGTATCACTAATTTTGGAAAGGTTGGTGTCGTTTAATGCATTTCAACATGACAAATTATCTTAGTGTTACGGATTATTATTCAAAATCTATAGAAAATTCAATGTGGTAAAATTATAAAGCGGATACTGTCGTCACACATTAAAACTCTGTATTTTCATGACATGGGAAACCGTTAATACTGGAAATTGATATCTCGCTATGTTGTATCACAGAAATAGTCCATAAAAAATATTTTCTATTTCCTGTAAGTCTTTTATGTCACGTCAATTTAGATGTAATTTACCTAAACTATTTCCAATCAACAATTTTTTTTTTTAAATTTCCTAAAATGATTTTAGCGATCATCACTCTTTAAATGCTGACATTAGCAAACCTACAATTTTAGTACCTATTAAGTCACTTACCGTGGATGATGTTATATGACTTCTGATTACAATATTCTGAACTGATATAACAATTCCTTATATCGCATTGATGTCGCATAAAGTTTGCCCAACGTCAATCCGACGAACTCCCAACATAATAAGTTTGGATCAAAGCTGCGTCAGAAACTAGACTTGGGAGGTAACGGATGTTTCGACAATCTCTTGTCATACCTGAATCATTGACGACAAGGCATAGTTTACCCTGTACCGTATACCTACCCTGTACCAGGTACCCACCCTGTACAATAAGACCCTGTTCGCTGTGGAAGGTTTATTACAGGTACAAGGTTTACCTGCCTTAACAAACATAGATTTTGATCCTTTGACCTCTCGTCCTTAGATATGTTACTAGTACCAAGTACCAATAATGTCAGAGCTTGCTAAATAAACTATGCGTTATGCTAAAATTGCGAAAAGAGTTCATATATAGAGAATAAAATTTTAAACCTTTATTTATTGATTTTTCCTTTATGAAGCTGCCGAGACAATATTATTTTTTGATAAGTTTTAAGATTTTCACGGCCAAAAGCATTTTCGTTATTTGTTTTTGGGGTGTTGTGCCGTGTTGTGCTACCTCCTTCTTTAGCCAACGTTTCGGACATCGTTGCAGTGTCCATCATCAGGGCAGATCCGGCAGATCCGGTAGATGTGTAATTTTTAGTCGTGAAGTGTGTGCTTATTTACTTCGAAGCGATACCGTATCGCCAGCACCACTAACTTTCACCAGTACAAAATACTCGTGACAAGCAGTGGCGTCATCGCCGCGGAACGGAATAGAAAGTTCATTAAAACGTGGTATTTGGTGCTGGCGACACGGTATCGCTTCGAAGTAAATAAGCACACACTTCACGACTAAAAATTACACATCTACCGGATCTGCCCTGATGATGGACACTGCAACGATGTCCGAAACGTTGGCTAAAGAAGGAGGTAGCCCAACATGGCACAACATCCCAAAAACAAATAACGAAAATATATTTTTTTGTTTAACATGCATTACAGATTAATATAATCCTATGACAATACACATAACATATACATGTAGTATCGGGTAAAAGGTTGGCAACACTGGAGTATCGGGTAAAAGGTGGGCAACACTGGACCTAGGGTGGCGGGAGAATAATTTTTGGCGGTAGGATTAGATAAGATGTGGCTTGTAATTTTTCTTTGTATTGTACGTGTCATTATAATAAACCTAAATAAACTTATCCCCTGTTTTTACTCTAGAATTTATCCGATCTTACATACATACATAATTTGCCGCCATTGACCCGATCTTTAAAGCCCAGATACTAATTATTAAGATTATATTAAAACTACCGATCACAAGCAGTTCGGATGAAATCTTTAGGAGAATCTGTGTGTTGGACATTAGGCAAATTTATGCCAAAAACATATTAGCATACCTCTTCAAACACAGTACTACCTTTAAAAATGTCCAAACTGCTCGCGATACTAGAACCAAAGGGCATAATCTCCTACTTATCCCTTTTGCTAAAACAACCTTTGGCCAAAGAAATTTTAGATACTTTGCAACAAAACTATATAATACACTTCCACTGGCAATTAGACAAAACACAATGTATCTTAAATATAAACCTGACACCAAGTCCTGGATTACCAGCCAAAATAGATCCAACATCAAAGATTTTATCAAAACTAACTTATAAGTATTTATTTTTTCAATTTTATGTTGATGATTAACTGTTACTTGTAATATTGTGTTATTATTTGTACTTTGTATGTGTTATTATTATAAACTGCTCATGCTAAGCACCTGCTATCAACACAGGTTCTCCTAGTGAGACAGGCATATAATAAAACAAATTGTAACTCAAAACTAATAAAGATGAATAATAAAAAAAATTAAAAAAATTTTAAACGAAAAATTTTATAACAATATATATTTTAAAGTTCTTGCCCAAAATGACTCTTGAAACCTTCAGGGCGAATATTGAAAATGTCAAGAGACCTAGAGATATCATATAGAAGCACCATACCTCTTGTTATGCTATGCTAGGCCAGAACGTTTGTTCTGCCGTGTGGAATACAGAGCAAGTCGTGGTGACCACCCTGGCGGTAGTAGTTGTTCGGTAAGAACAATTTATAGCAAGAGGTATATCGATGTAATAGTTTCAAATATATATTCAAACGACACCGAAATAACAACATTTTCTTCTTGCTAACGCTTCGGTTGGTTTTGTTCTTGAAAGCAATACTTTAGATTAGCTCAAACTCTTCTCAGTTTTCTTATTTATGAAAAATAAATCATATGACGAACAAAATGTTTTGAGCTGTTTTATTGTTGATCTTGACAAATGTTGATAACTACAACAAAAGAAGAAGCATGCTTTTATAGTATAAAGTTGCAAGTTTATTTGTAGAAGAGTTGGCTATTCTTTTCATCAAAGTGTTCATTTTTTAAAGATAACTAGAAAAAATACCTGGGAATCAGAAAGATAATGCTCGTAGTACTTATTTCTCCAGGAAAATATTGATAAATAAATAAATATTAATCGATTGGAGAGGAATCCCACCCGTTTTCCAGCACTCTACCTTTATTATTTATGTACAGGTGCTTGCAGGATACGCTGGATACAATCACCCATCGCTTGCCTGCTCATGGACTATCACCAACCTGTGCTTGCTAACAACATATGCAGGGACACTGGAGGTCTAGATTCGTTCAGAATTAAATGTAGATTCGTTCATTAAAAAAAATGGAGTCCTTACGAGGGCCTTGAAGGAGTAACCATCTGTTACTTATACCAGGGCGGGTAAGTGGTGGATAACCTCCAATGTTCCAGAAAAATGCGAATATCCCTTAAAAGTGACAGCGCTGATACCAAAGAATTTCCAGCAAAAAATAACAAATCTCTTCTTAAATTGAAAATTTTATTCACTGAAAAAAAAATGGTTTTCATTTCCACAAGAATGCAGTTTTCAAGAATCCACAATGTTTGCCGTTCCACTCTCTTTTGTCTCAGTGAACTTACAAAGATAGAATTTAAATAATAAACTGATAGAACCTTTGTCCAGTAAGACCGCGAACTCAATAATACATTCTGTGAAAGATATTCTATTTAAGATTCTCTTTTACGGAAGGACATCAAACTTTACGGACTCACATGATATTATGAGTCATAACTTGAGACAGCGGAAAGTCGGAGGATTCAGTCAGTTAAATTAAATTCTACTCATATTGACAATAATTAGGCCACATGTTTGGCTTTAGGTGACCGGACAACCCAACAACATACTACAAAACCTGCAAGTTCAAAAATTTTTTATACATATATTTTTTCTCTAATGAATCATCATCGACACACTTGGCTCTACAACCCCTGGTGGGTCTTGGCCTCCTCCAAAGTCTTCCTCCACTCAGCACTGTTTTGTGCCAGCTCTCTCCATTTTTTTTTCTAATGAATATCATTTAAAATTTTTACTTCTTAATAATAATATTTGGATGATTTATATAGCGCCGTTTTTGTGAAAAATCACCTCAAGGGCGCTGTACAAACTTATAATACATTTCTAAAACCTAAAAAACTACAAACTAAACAAACAATTAAAAATAACTTATGGCTAAAAATTGCATACACCGGTTCATTGATCACCGATACGAAAATATATGTACAATATTTTGACCAATGAACGCGATGCTGCCGAAAATATAATGAATACAGGACCATACTTACCTGCGAGGTCGCTTGAAATTAACACTGTATATTGTCCATTAAAAGAAATTTAGATAGAGTTCGCACGCAGAGGACATTATTGTGAACACATGTTATTTAATCCTGAAAAATATTTTAATAGATATTAATACGTAATGTATTCTTTGACGAGTGTATTTTGGAAAGTAAAAGCATGTAAAGGTGGATGGTGCAGTAGTACCTATAAGGATTTGATCTTTCTAAATGTGATTCGTCAAGAGACAGATTGATGTGTAAGGAATCGAGTATTTTTAATTCAGTAAGAAAATTGTGATCAAGACATAGCATAGACAATACAAGTATGATACTCTCAAATAGGTATATTTAAATTACGGGTATGAGAGCCCAAAAAGGAAGGTTTTTAGTTTGGACCTAAACTCTGTTTAGGTCCAAACTTCTTGTCTACTTTTTCCATTTTGTCAGTCTTTCGAAGCTTTGTAGTGTTGTTGACACGGACATATGAATATATCTGGACCTGCCCTAAGTGATAAAAACGTATTATTTCCCCCTCCACATGGCGCCGGCTGTAGCTCCTCCTTGGAACCGGCTCGCTCCATGGGGAGGGGATATAGCCTCGCTTGAATCTAAAATGTGTGACGTCATCATTCTTGCCGTGAACAGCGAGAAGCTGACATCCATACATTTAACGAAATAACGGCAGCTTGTGCTATACAATATATCTACCTATCAATATGAACATAGCGAATGTGGGCGGTACTCCAATGTGCTCGTCGCTGGTAAGTAAATTATGAAACATTTGTAAAAGTGTTTTAACTAAACACGGCAAGAAAATATTGATATGTGTATTGGCGCGAGTCTTTTTGGGGCGAGCATTTGGCCTTAGCAAATAAGTTTTGAACGTGGCAAGCAATTCGCGCTCCCATGTAAAAAGGTCTAACCATTCAAAGCAGATTTTGCTTTTAAGAACTAAATGGTGATATTGTAATGCGAGATGCCTATATACTGTCAGATTGATTGTTCAACGAATGACAGTCATCTTTCCCCTCTTCCGCTCTCCATAGCTTGGTTTTACCCCTCATCTGTAACTGCTTGTCTATCCATTTGGATGTCTATGGTTGTTGACTAATATTTATTTATTTTTGTAATTTTAAATAAATAAGTACTCTAATTATAATTAATAAACGTACGAGTATATTATGAAGAGTGTGCAATTTGGGAGGAGGGTATGGGTACCGCCGCCCGGGAAACATTTATTGGATAACCAACACCTCTGCCATAGGTGTCCCCAAGTCGTTCGCTACGTTTGGTGACTTAGCAGGAGTGCCCAGGTTCATGGGGTAAGGTTTGTCCAGGTCTTGGCGGCGGATGCGTGTGCCCACTTTCTGCGTGGCTGGCCGGATCGAGAGAGACTTGGTGATGGAGGTCTTTTGACTTTCCAGCCGGACTCATTTGACCCATCGCCTTGCACCGCAGTGGGAGGGATGGATTCACATGTTCGTCACTCCTATACACACTAAACCCCAGATTCTTACTCACCCCTCATACCTTTTTCTTTCCTATCCTTCCTAACTTTCTATCCTATCCTTCCATTAAAAGACCCCACACACAGTATCCCCTAAGATGACATAGGTCCCGAGGGAAATTATTTTCTTCAGGGCCTCCTCTGTGAAGCTAATTAAAAAAAATCACACGTAGTAGAATTGAAACCTTCAGAAAATTAAAGTAAACAAGAGTGGGGAGCACGTATGTAGCACTGCACAAAGAAGAAACCGATTATACTACATCATTTTCAAATTCCAACGGTGCTAAAGAAGTTTTCACTTCAAAAATGTGTGTGCAGTCAAACCTTCAGAAAACTGAAGTAGACAAGAGAGGGGAGGCTACAAAGCACCGCACAAAGAGGAGACCGATTATTCTATCTCATTCTCTCGCAGGGTAAATCCTATAGATGTAGGTATTTATCTCTTTATAGTGTCGCTTTTTCGTTTCATCGGGTTTCAAATCTTAACGGTGCTAAAGAACTTTTTACTTAAAAAATCAGATTGTGCAATTCACACGCGGTAGAAGAGATACCTTCAAATAACTAAACTAGGCAAGAGTGGGAGGCTACGAAGCACCGCACAAAAAGGAGACGGATGGGCTATGAAGCACCACACAAAGAGAACACTGATTAGTCTATCTCATTCTCTCGCAGGCCAAATCCTATAGATGTATGTGTTTGTCTCTTTTTAGTATCGCTCGTTACCGTTTCATCGAGTTTCAAATCATAACGGCGCTAAACAAGTTTTTATCTCAAAAACCTTCGATTTTGTTTTACGACAATTTGGAATGTGCTGTGAGTTTGAAAAATATCTATTTCATCGTCGAGTGAATTACACCAAGATTTAATGCATTTCCTGGCTGCATTTATTGGCATTGCGGATTGTGCTGCGAATGTATCCAGAACGTAAATATCCGGTTTTGTTACCGGCGCGCCCGTTAAAAACCCATGAAGATTAATTGAGTTGTAAAACGCAGGGGCATTCGAACTATGCCAATCGTTTCACCGCCGCGCCGCGTGTGCACTCACTCGCATGTGCACTACTCAATACTCATGCAGCTTGTACACCGACAAATGCAAACATGGCATGATGCCTGTACTTTGTAAAAAAAAGAGGATATTGGCTATAATTTGATGAGATCCCCGGTGACTATCAATGTTAATAATTCAGAGAGGCTAGGTTTCAACGTGAAGTTATACCCACAAATTTAAAAAGCAACGATTTGGCGTTGTTTTTTATTATAATACTAGCTGGTTCCCGGCATGCGTTGTTAAATCGAGCTACTGCACGTCCATTAGAAGACCCTTCTCTCTTTAGAAATGTAATCCTTTTGAATGTTTGAAGTGTCAAGATAGCAACAAAATAGCTATTATATATATATTCTTTAAAATAAAGCGCAGTAACCCGAGGGACTGTCTCTGACCGCGCGCAACGGACCCAACGGAAAACTGAATATGTAATCATAATTGGATAATTTGTAGAGCGTCGTTTTTGTGAAAAATCACCTCAAAGACGAAATATTATAATTTGAATAATGAAACGTCTTATATTTAGAAATGTAAGTTGCCAAAGTGGAAGATCGGATACAATTTGGGAGGGGGATATAGGTACCGCCACCCCGGGAACAATTTATTGGATAACCAATACCTCTGCCGTAGGTGTCCCCAAGTGGTTTGCTACGTTTGGTGACTTAGCAGGGGATCCCGGGTTCACGGGGTGAGTTTTTTTGATTTATTTGATCCGAATTTTGAAGGTCCGGATCTTGGTGGCAAATGCGTTTGCCCACCAACTTCGTGGCAGGCCAGATCGGAAGAGACTGGTTGATGAAGAATTTTTGACCTCTTCAACATGACTCTTTATAATATCGCCTTGCATAGCAGCAGGAGGGATGGATTCATACATCCGTCACTTCTGGACACACTGACCTCCAGATTCCTACACAACCCTTATACTTTTTCCTTCCCAGTATTTCCTCTTCTTCTTTTCATAAAAAAGATCCTCCACACAGCATCCCTAAAGATAAAGTAGGCCCTGATGGGAAATTTTTTCTCATGGCCTCCTGTGTGGAGCTAATGTAAAAAAAGATACTCTCAGAATCACCTTTGTGAAAAATCAACATTCAGAATCGTAACATTGCTTGAAATGCTTTAGCGGTTTTTGATGACCAGATCTGAATAATCAAGTAATAATAATATTTATTTCGCATAAAATTATACAATGAAACATATGTGGAAACTTTGACTAGCCAACTAGGAATGGATCCTGTTTTAGGCCAGTCAAATTGACAAATTTAGTTCATATCATAATTTCATATTACATTGATTAATCATATAAACATATTATTTATTGAATGAAACAAGTGTTGCGATTAAATTCCTCGTAGAAGTTTTAGTTAATAACTACAATTTTGGACTCATAAAAAAAAGAATAAGCGAAGAGAAAAAAACAATGTCTTAAAGTACAGATTTAGTATCGAATGCTTGTTTAACAATAGATAAATGTTTGGACATGTCAATCGCTTGCAAAAATTGAAAATCGAGACCAGATTCAAGTCTACTTCCCATCTTTCCTCTGCGCCATCTTCTCCTCCTCATCACTAGAAATTTATAGTCAAACTGGCTCCAGATTGTCGTAAATGTAATGTAAAGTTGTATTGAGGTAATTCATTTTATAATATACAATTCAAGACTCATTTTAAAGGTTTGATTTGGATCAGCAGTTCACGTGGTTTATTGATTTTTTAAATTTCCTCCGGTTCAGACATATTTGACTAATTTATCAAAGCGCGTTGAGATTTATCCGCAGCCATTTGTAGGATTCCAGCTCTGTCGAAAATGTTTGCAAAATGATATCTTGGGCTGCCTTTACCCGGCTGATATATCACCAGCAATATGTCTGCGCGGAGCTCAAATCTCCGGCTGACCTGGTTGCTAAATCTTGACTTCCACCGGCACCGAAATGCGCTGAAACAAAGAGATTTGTGAGTGGTAACGATGGATAATCTATCAATGTAGATATATCTTGTAATTTCCTTGGAAAAATCACCACACTATGCATCTTAGAACGACAATATAAAATTATAACAAATCTGCCTTCAATAAAATATTAAAAAAATATAGTGTGCAATTCACACGCGGGAGAAGTGAAACCTTCAAAAAATTAAAGTAGACAAGAGTGGGTGGAATGTTAAGGATGATGTTTTCCATATTTTTGTCGCCGAATTCCAGTGCACCTTTTCCTGTACATTTGCTTATCTTATTAGTATTCGTGTTGTCTTCTTTGGAGTCGCTTTCTGTTGCGTTTTCTTTTGCCTGTTCATTTTAGGGTGGTTCGAAGATTGGATATTGATTTTACAAAAATACATTTTTAGATTCGATCCTTGGTCTGCCGAATGTCTGGCCGCTAAGGTTCATCAGGCTCTTTATACCACTATGCAAAGGAGACTTTTGTGGGAATGTGGATTTATCTTATTATACTGGAACCGAGTACCCGTGAAATAAATAAATATTTTATTGCCATCCCCTTCTCTCATAGGCTTAATCCCATAGATGAATGTGTTTGTGTCTTTTTAGTGTCGCTTGCTTCCATTTCATCGAGTTTCAAATCACAACGGTACTAACCACTGGAGCGATTTCGGTCGAAAAATGGACCACTTTTATTTTTCTGCGATTGATTTCGGTCCAAAAATGGACCACATTTACCTACCATCCGTAAAACATTTATTGTAATTATTTAAAACATTTCCTGGGCCAGCCGTTTATTTCAACACGAAGCTATTGAAATGCTTTATCTATTATGATCATAGATGTGGCAAATCTGAACTTCGTAGACTATTTTAGAACAATGTTAAAAATAAATTTTTAAAATATTTTTTTCCCGCCGACTTTTTGACAGCTGTTTACGGATAAAATTTAGTCCCTTTTCCATAGATATGCACCTTTAATTATCAAGAATACCACAGACAACATACAGAAACCGAAAATATTCTATGTTGACCCGAATAAGTATCCCTCACGGCAGTTTCAAGTAAAAAACACCCAGGATTCGCGCAATTATAAACATTACGATTGTTTTATATTTTTTTCATAAATCCTAAAAATATGAGACAAACGGTAAAATACAGGTTATTTTAGTTGCTATGTAGCACTATAATAAGTTTTTATGTCTCTATGTCAAAATTCGAAAGTATGATTTTTTTAATGTTGACGAAAAATTAAAAAAAATGACCATTTGGGAAATCTCAAGCAATCGAAGCAAATTTATTTATTTCGCGTGATCGTTCCAGTGGTTGAATTTTTCAATTGAAAAAAAAAATTTCGTTTCGTTCCCGGTCCTTACGAAACGGAGAGAAAATTCACCTTTCTGATAATGTAGGTTTAAAAATTATAGTTTTTCTTCTCATCTTACCTTACTTACGACAAGTTTTATTTATCCGAAACATGTTCCTTCCGCCTTACATTATTTCTTCTCTACTTGATTCCTCACTGGACTATTTCTTTTATCCTGAATTCTTACTAACTTAATTTTCAGTTTCTGTTTTGTGAATGGTTTCTACGTTATTTTTCCCTACCCGATTCTTTCTCAAATTACTTCTCCCTTCCTCATTTCTTGCCATGTGTCATCTTTAAAACAAACAAATAATTGAAACTTTATAAGAAAGATCATCTCCAACTGGCGAAAATTTTACATTTTTGAAGGTGTGCCTCGATAAGAGTCTATATTACACGAAACGAAAATTTTACTCATAATAAAGATACATAGCGATTATTCAAGCAATTAAGAGGGAATTACTAGAGAAAACCGGAAATGTGTCATTTTTAAATAAAATTTTAAAAGTATTGACTCTTTTCCACAAAAAATTATAAAAAATTGATTTTGAAAGATTGTTCTTTTATCTAGTAAAGTTATGTTTTAAATTTTGAGAAAAATGTTTATTTTTAGTATAATAAGGTAATACCATAGGTCGTTGGTAGATTTGTTAAATTTTCAAAAAAAAAATTGTATTATACAACACACATTTCAAATCATAAAATCATGCAGTAAAATAAATCAATAAATTATCCGGGAAAGCCATGTTTCAAAATTTTAATTTTAGTTTAAATAAAATCATTAAAAAGATCCGGGCACATGTTCTGTTGCGAAAATACTTCAATTTGTCCATTAATTTATGGTTTTTTTTAATTTAACATTCTTATTTTGCTGAGACATTATTGAAAATACTTACGATAAAAAAAATAAATGCAAAAAGTAGATAAAATAATAGTTTTACCAATACGCCTTTCAGCATTTTTGGATGTAGGCATAAATTAAAGCAACTTTTGAATGAAATAAAATCGATGTTAATCTTTCTCATTGGAACCGCCCTGTACGATCTTAAGATCATTTTTTGACGAAATTTGGATTCTCGGCCACTGGCTGGTTAAAGGCCTTTAAAATGACGTGCATATTGCATTTTTTTGCGGATATAATTTAGCTTTTTTTTTGCTGATATAAAACCAATTTTTGCGTTTGGATGACTCCCCGCTATTTCTTTAACATTTCCGTACATTCATTTGACAATTCAAAGCATCAAACTTTAGTTATATTTGTTTATTTCATATCCTTTCAATCCACAAAATACGGCATACAGATACAGACCTTTGTCATTTGGTAAGCATTTTTTCTAATCAAATTGTGGTCCGAGTATTGTCACTACAAGTGTTTTTCCACAACGTTTTATGAATCTATTTAAAACCATGACACGATTTTTTTATTGCAATACATCCTTATTCAATATTCCTTCATTTCTGTAAATAATTAATAAAATTAGAGAGTAGAAAATTAAAAGTTTGGACATTAAAAGTTAGGACAAAATGACAAATCTGAAAATGTCGATGTTCTCTTCATTCAAAATTGCTCCACGAAAATCATTCTTGTGACGTCAAAAATATGAAAAATTGCGCGTAAAAGGTTAGAGTTTCCCCATCGAGATGCCGAGGGTTTGAGTAATTATTCGACTTACGTCTCCGCAATATTGACAGCCTTCTGATAAAACTTATCGCATTTGTCGCGTGTCAGCTTAATTGTCAAGTCCCCTTCGAAAATGTTCCCTCACATCACTTTATAAATGCTGGGAAGACGCCGAGACCAGCAGTGCGATTTAATATGTTCGGATTTAATAAGTGTAATGCAATGCTTAATGGCTTCCGTTGTGGCAGACGTTTATACATATTTTATATGGCCCCATTACCCTCAACCCTCCAGTGGTAGAACACTTACGAATAACATAAACGTAAACTTCTAAATGTAGTAATTAAACATACACCAATTTCTCATAACGGACAGTTTGATAATGCCTTCAGAGGGCGAAACAGCTGTAACGCATAATAATAATTACGAAGCAGAAGCAGAACTTGTTTATAATAAACTCTTTTTATGCATTGAATAACAATATTATTAAATAGGTATATAAAAAAAATAAAACGGAGGTCTACAAAATAAAATTTTATAACAATAAATAAAGAAATGCAAAATTAACAAAAGCTCGTGTGCAAAATAATAACAAAATCATCAGTAGTACAGGTACCTCTTCTTTAGAACCGTTGTGGTTTGAAACTCGATGAAACGAAAAAGCGACACTAAAAAGGGATAAACACTTATAAAGATAAACACCATAGGATTTTTAACTGCCATGGTATCACTGGCCCCAGACCGCAGCAGCTGAGACTCTTGTAAGGTATTCACACAAACAAATAAACCAAAATGATACAGTTAAATATGACCGAAACGGATAGGGATACATTAGCTCAATTGGTAGAGCTGTAGCCCGGCAAGGCAAAGGTCCTAGGTTCGTGTACTAGATGTGACCGTATCTTTTTCTGATTTTTCTGTTTTCAGATTTTTTATTAAGTTTTGCAAATATTGTCTTCATTTAATTAAATATTATAATTTGAGGTTTTACTTATCAAGTCAAAAATAAATAAAAAAATATTTTTTTATATCTCCCTAAAGCTTTTTTTGTTAAGAGTTTTTGGGATATTATGCCGTGTTGCGCTACCTCCTTATTTAGCCAACGTTTCGGACAGCGTTACAGTGTCTATCATCATAACACATCTGCCCTGATGATGGACACTGTAACGCTGTCCGAAACGTTGGCTAAAGATGGAGGTAGCGCAACACGGCATAATATCCCAAAAACTCTTAACAAAAATACTTTTGGCCGTGAAAATCTAAAATCGTACCTCTCTAAAGCTGTTTAGGGTTAAATAGTTCCAGCGCAGACCGTCGGCGACGATACTGTTCTTTAACGGTGACTAATCGAAAAGATTCCCACAATAAAGGGTTGTTGCAAAAGAAAATAATATATCCGTTTTATTTTTCCAGCATGTGCCTAAGATACGGACGGTGGCGGAATCTAAAGCATGTCGAACGCCTGAAGTACGATATTTGCATACCATATCGATAGAAAACCCATTTCAGAAATAGATGACCCAATTTGAACAAGGTAGTATCGATTTAGAAGATATTTAATTTTTTTAGTAAGTACTTTTTACTGCAAAGTACAAGCTTTGCTATTAGACTTTAATTCATTAAAAAAATATTACAGTATGTAAGGTACTCTCAGCCTTTGTAAATGACCATTATTCAGAATAGAAACGTTGCCTGAAGTAGTTTTTGGAGACTAGATTAGAATGGGCCCCAGTTTTTTTTCCGAACTATCCGATTCTTTGAATTCTTCGTTCCATTACAACTTGGTACGATTTTTGTTGCGAATTGTTGAGAATTGCATGTGCATATTTAAAATGAGTATTAAGCGGGCCGAATTATTTTCAATTAGTTAATTATACAATGCGCCTCCAAATTAATTAAAAATACCTTGGAGATAAACAAGTTTGAAAATAATATCAAAATATGATAAAACATAAAGATGGGGAAGTGATAAAAAGAGAGATGCGTTAGAAAGAGCGTGTTCGTACATTTGAGGAGTGTTAAGGCTCTGCAACCGGGCCCGAAAAGAAAAAGATGGAGAGATACGAAATTACGAATGTTAGAGGAGAGCGCTAACATTTACAGCGAGAAAATCGATGCGAAAATTGCGAAAATGTTTAATAAAACACGACTCGTTTGAAATAGAGCAAAAATCTCGGGGGCATTATCTTAAACAGCATTTAAAGAAACACTGTGAATTTTTTCATACATATAACTTGTAAAATAACTGAAACAAACGTGTTAATAATAATTTTTGGAGCATACTTTGCGATTTTTTTCTATCGAGGGAATTTTATATAATTTGCGTTTCGGCGCGGGCAAAGTCTAGATATTATCTTCAAGAAAAACATATATATATTTTTAAGAGCTTTAAAACTTACCGTGTTTAAGGGAAATATGTAATAAATCGGTACAAATCCGGGTTGCGAGCCCTTAAGGAAAAATTACGGTTCAACAGTTGATCAGTAAGATTGGAGAAAAAAGGCCATAAATACCTTATTTACGTTGATTCCCCGACAGTTGGCCCCCCGAAATTATCTAAATATATAAAAATAAATATATATATATATGCCAGCGTGCATATATGTATGTATATTTGTTCCTTGTGCGTTGCAAAACCATTCATCCGATTGCGATGAAACTTTGGGGATTTGATGTGCGCATGCCCGTGATGGTTTTATATAAACGCTGGGAACTCGCTAGTAATTATTTCTTTAAAATAATATTTTGTGCATTATTTACCGATTTCAAACCTAAAACCGCCTTAAAAAATATCTTAATAATAAGTTAGTATCGATATCAAACGAATTTATTTAGTATTGATTTTTTATACTTTTACCCAGGTACATGCAGTGTATAGACAAGTAGTTTTATCTTTAATTCATTTAAAAAAAAAGTTTTATACTTTTGTTAATGGGCGGTGAATTCCGGCGGTAAAAAGTAAGAATGGCTTATTTTCCTTAAACTGACATTTTGGCATTTTGTATATAAGTTTGCCAGGAGTTCAACTGTCATGGAACCGTCATTATTACAATACAAAATAAATAATACATTAAAAATGTTGTTCTTATTTTTTAATTTATTTAAAAAAAATTTTTTTTTTGTTTTCTTCATTTTTTTCCATTATATCTTGATACATTTCAAAAGCAATTTTTACGTATTTTCTAAATATGTACAACATAACACGAGATAAAAATGTAAAAAAAAATGTAAAAAAAGTGAAATATATAAGACAAAAGTAGATAAAGGGAACCCACTGAGGCACTGCCTGTGCGTGAGTAATAATAACTAAAGTTCTAAATTACACCAATAAGTTGGTGGTACAAGTTAAAAAACGTAAATTTCAAAGTGAAAGCTTAAAAATATAGGTAATATATCTTTGAAAATATTGTAGTAACAAAGTAACACATACAAGTTAGTTGATTTTTTGTAATGGTTTCAAAAAGATAAATAAAGTTAGTATTGAAGTTACAGTAGAATTGTAAAAGTGAAGCATGAAGGTTTACATATAGTTTATAAAAAAACTGCATCATTTAGCCAAACCTTTAATTCTTTTATGTAATGTGATGTTTTATCTGTCTCTGAATGTGTTGGTAGAAGATTAAATGTACGAGGACCAATAAAACTGCCATGATGCGTTTGCATTAATTTGGTTTTGATTTGGGGAACTTGAAACACATTATTAGTCTTTTTGCTAATTCTATTTTCGTTTTTTACGAAACAATTTTGGTTTTTAAATACATATTTCATAGTTTCCAATATAAATAATTTACGGATATTGAAAAATTTTTTCTCTTTGAATAATAACTTATACATAATTTTAATGATGCGTTTTTGAGCATTTTGCAAAGGCTTAATAAATGCATCAAGCGCACCACCCCATCCTACAATGCCGTAGATTATTGACGATTGTACCAGAGAAAAATAGATCATATTCAATTTGTCAAGATTGAGTACTTCCTTAAGTCTGTAAAAAATATATGTAAGATATCGTAATTTCAAGATGGTTTTATTAATTTGTGATTTATGTTATTTATTTTTATTTATCATTAGGTTTGTTTTTAATGTTTTTATAAAAAGTTAAATAAAATGTTTTGCTGTAGTTTAAGATGAGTTTGGTACATTTTAACCATGTTGAAACAAGTGTAATACAGTATTTTGCCTTAGAAAGTGTTTCAATCAAAGAATTTACGTTTACTATTATTGCCGTGTCATCGGCATAAGAAATAATTTGTTCAGGGATTACAAAATTACTTAAACCGTTTATATACATTGCTTTGCCATTCTTCTGGCTACCGCTATTTCCATATTTAAGGGATGTCGCAGGATGTGGAAAGTGTGTGGAATATAGTTTATATTAACACAAACAAGAATGCCAGAGAGTATACGTTCAGTTGTGGTATTACATGGCATTACTGAGATGCTGGTTCTCAGGAAGTGGATACGACTTTCTGAGGAGAAGAGTTTTAAGTCTCCCTCTAAATTCTGTTGAGTTTTCCTTGACGTTAGTTGGCAGACATTATAGTTGGCTTAACTTAACTTCTAATTTACTCTAAAATGCTTCAATTTATTTAAGGCATTTGTTATACTTTGCAGCGAGTTGTCAAGCACAGATGTAGATACTGTGTAAGTATAAACGTACTATGTTTTATATATTTATTATAGAAATCATTTGTTAATTTATTTGATAGAATTTTTTTTTAATGCCTTTACGTCCCAGTTCCAGAAATATTGGTGGGTTTTTTGAAGAAAACATGTTTTTTTTTTATTAATTGCTTTGATGGTTACATAATAATGTGTGGATTTTTTGACCACCGTGCCAGGCACATGCCAATGTTATGGTGGTCGTTTTTTTTACTTTAAGCCTTAAAATCTTTGTTTTCAAAAAGTACCACTGATTTCTGAACACCGTGTACATATGATGTGAAAAATGTAAACCTAAACCAAGATGCTTTCCTAAAGATAGCTCCTATTACTTTTCACGCATCATGGTTTCTTTTATATGACTACCGCACAAGAGTCCCAACTGCTCCCTATAGTCCGGAGCCAGTGAAACTATTGCATCTGTATTTAGGAAACGTTATAGTAAGGTATTGGGAAGAGGAGTAAGGGGAAGAGATGAGAAATATGAAGGAAAGGAAGTACCTGACTATTCAGATCACCAAAAACAGTTAAAGCTATTTCAAGCAACGTTTCAATTCTGAATGGCGTAAAAAAAACAGATCGATAATGAGCATATCTTTCACTCTGGAACGTGCCACAAGTATACGGGATTTATACTCGCAGCCTCCGGATTGCCAGTCTAGAGCTTTACCCTTCAATCACAGAGCCTATCAAAAATAAATTTAAACGATTGCATCGCATCGTTTTTTTTTTTTAATTTAAAAGGAGTCTTTATACAAGCTGAATCATATTACCTACCATAAACTCTACACTGCTTCTAGAAAAGTTGTTTCGAAATTCTGAAAATTCTCTATTGCCTTGAGCAGGAAAACAATGCCTCCATTGAACAAATACAAATCGATTAAAACCTGGTATTTTCCGATACTCATGTTATTTGTTCTGGTACCAAAGCACAAACAATAAATATTATTGTGTACTCTAAATTAAAATCATATTTTATTCCTAAGATAAACAACCTATACCTTCATTACCCCTTGTCTTCAATATAATACCGAACTACGGAAAACGTTTAATATTGTTAGCTGAATATATTAATATCATAATAAAAATGTTTCATACAATAATTAGTGTTTTTTTTTATTACAGACCAGCGAAGTACCTGGCATACGTCGTCGCAATGCTACTCAAAGAAAAAAAGTGTCTGTCTTTTTATTCAGTTTTTTCAAGTGGTTTTGGATACACAATTTTTTTTTGTTTTTCCGTCTGGTGAGCACACGAATAGATCAGAGGTCTTTCGAGGCGTGAGCAGGCCACGCACAGTTATCCGTGCAAGAAGTATGGATTTTCCAAATTTGCCCCATGATATCCCCTATCGCTACTGTCTCCTTTGCAATCCCTCTTTCTGTCCCTCCCTCTTCCCCATCTCTTTGTCACCCTTCCCGCCCTCGTAAACTAACTCCTAAACTATATGAAACACACATTTTTCAAATAACTCGAGCGCGACTTAGTGTAATTTTTTCCATCCAAATTTTATACCTCCAGATCTCACCATTGAAACCATTGCGGGTGTGCGCACGACAATTCCGCAAAGTTTTTTCGCAGTCAGATTAATGACAATAGTCAGATGAATACAATTACATAGTATAAAATGAAGTCGCTCAAAATGTATGTGCGCGTTTCTTTTAAATTAAATCTTTTAAACTACATTTTTAACTACGCAACGGATTTTCATACGGTTTTCACCATTAAATAGAGTGATTGAAGAAGAATGTTGATATGTATAATACATGTAAATTATATTAGAGAAGAGCCGAGAAATTCAAAGAAAACATATTTTTGTGCGATTTGAAACGGCTGGCGGGCCGTAGTATAGTCACTTTTGAAATTCGTTCTACGGAAGAAATTGGAAAATATAAATATGTATAGTCTGTCAATTAAGAGTAGAAAATATAAAAACTTGAACTACTAAATTTGTAGACTGGCAACACCAATTTAACTGTCAAATATTTTTTTGAAGTGCAATTACACTGAATGTATAGAACACAGTAAACCACATTTTAAAAAACATTTTTTCTTCATGACATAAATTTGATTGAAAGGTGATTTATAAAGCGATTTGCTTTAATTTAATTTAACATAAATTGGAATTTAATAATAGATAGATAGGAATAATCACTAATGGTGAGTTTAGTTACACTACTTTTAGATCTGAATGAGTTAAATATATTCAGTTCAAAAATTGGAGTCATGATCTAAAGCCCAGGCAAGCTAGGTACTTTAGGGAACGTACCCATACTACGTGACCAACTTTTTGCAATTTTTAAGGGGGGGGGGCGGTTAAAAATTGTAAAAGTTGGTCACGTAGTATGGGTACGTTCCCTTATCTGATAAAGATTATTTTTCTCGGCTGTCAATTGTATGGAGCGTGACATTTTGAAGACCCCCCCCCCCCTTAAACGTGTCACGTAGTATGGGTACGTTCCCTTATCTAGTATTAAATAAATGTGAGCAATTTCTAAACCGTGCTTTATATTTTATTACATTATAGTTATTCTTCATTATGTTAACACAAAATTGCAAAGGTATAATAATAATATACCTATACGCAATTCTAATTTTGAGATCGGCGGGATCTATACTGCGATGAAAAAATATTTTTTCCACTGTTATGCCTTTTTAATTTTTTATAAAAATGTAGGTTACACAGCTTTACTTTAACACCATGAGTTATGTGTTTAGTATTGCCATTTGATCAACAGTGGCGCCCTCATATATTTTCTACTCTAATTTGACAAACTGTAGGTATTTGGTTTGAATTATTTTATTTGATGAAGTCGCTCAAAATGTATGTGCGCATAGATTTTTTAAACTACGCAACGGATATTCATGCGGTTTTCACCAATAGATAGAGTGATTCAAGAGGAAGGTTTATATGTATAAAAACATGCTTGTTATAGTAGAGAAAGGCCGAGAAATTCAAATATTCAATTCAGGCAGCAGGCAGCTGGCTAGCGGGTGGTGTGGATTTTATAAAGTTTGGGTAATGGCGTTGTGTTTCGTTAGCCACAGCAACGTGTGGCCG
The DNA here is from genome assembly GCA_917880885.1 of Limnephilus marmoratus. NCBI lineage: Eukaryota > Metazoa > Arthropoda > Insecta > Trichoptera > Limnephilidae > Limnephilus > Limnephilus marmoratus. The sequence goes on along the minus strand of OU862910.1, from coordinate 16,074,220 downwards.
GGTCTGCTAGTGAATAATAAGAGACAAAGATTACATTACATACATTTTTGATAGTTTGTATGGTGATTGCATTTCTATGAAAATATGGAAATACAAAAAAAAATAGAGTTCGTTTAGCTACAATTTTGGTTAAATACCCAACACCGGGGACAATTTTCGACCAGCGATGCGTATGAATTTATGTGACTTTACTGCATGGATTAACCTGCAAAGTTTCCAATTTTATGCCGCGTGGATTTTTTTGGAAAGGCTTCACTGATAGCGGAGTATTTATCATCACATAACCCCATTAAGAAAATTAAGTACCAAACAACTACTACGAGCTGCGGCACCAAGATCTTCTGTTCATAGGTACCATACCTTATGGCAGAACAGACGTATTAATAATAATAATAATCTTTATTCCAGGATGTGGGGAGGATAGTGCAATCCCATACGTCCCATATAGTTATACATATTTATATATTTACACAGTAAAGAAATAAGAACATAAATAGAAAATAAAAATAACAGTAATAAAAATTAATAAAAACAAAAGTAAATATTCAATTATTATGCAGGGTGTGATCTTAAGTGCGCTCGGGCCCATCGCTCACACAGGAGTGGAGCTTGGTGCTGGAAGGCTGCGGTCACCAACGTGTTGTCGGAGGCCATTAGCCGCATCCTGGCTCCAGTGACCCGGTGTCTCATCAGGCTGGCGAATCCATGGAGTCCTAATTCTGTGAACATTGTTGAAGCGCTGCTATACCTTCTGAATCCAAATATGATTCTGCACGCATCATTATATTGGATCCGGAGACGTTCCATTGAGCTTACTCGGTATTGACACCATGTTTCACACGTATAAATAATGTTTTTTTAACATTATTACTGCTTCGGAAGAATCTTCGGGCAATCATATTTGACAAAACACTGATACTTCTCCTCTGTCGTTCAATATCACCATCATCCGAGAGGTCTTCAGTGATGATGTGCCCCAAGTATTTTACATTCGTGGACGTGCTTATGGTTTCCTCGTTAAGTTGCCTATATTGGCTGGGTACAGCATGATAGGGGGTAAGCTGCTGCTAAACAATATGTATCTTGATATCTTCAACATAAACCTTGAAGGTTTCACGACAACAATCGCGTCACACTTTTATGTATTGATATAAAGCATTATTTTATTTTTGTTACTGTTCACGTGTAAAAATAAATGGACTCACTATGTTGTACATCCTTTTTTCGGTCGTTTCATCTACACTGCATAATCTCCGATTATGGTAAACCATTTTGTTTTATACCTTTATATTGACTAAATTCGCTTTAACCATTGTAATTCTAATTCTAAAATTCTTACCATTATGATTTCTAATTTTTAGAATTCGTTGAGAGATGGAGCCACTTCCGTCGGCAACTCGCAAATGGACTTGCCCCTGGCTGGCATAAATACCACGATTTAGTTAATTTTCTATTTCGTTCCGCCGCAATGACGCCACTGCTTATCACGGTTATTTTGTACCGATGAAAGTTAGTGGAGCTGGCGACACGGTATTGCTTCGAATTAAATAAGCACACACTTCACCACTAAAAATTACACATCTACCGGATCTGCCCTGATGATGGACACTGCAACTATGTCCGAAACGTTGGCTAAAGAAGGAGGTAGCGCAACACGGCATAACACCCCAAAAACAAATAATGAAAATATCAAAATTACGATTAAAAAAAGTTATCCATTATGATAAAATACGTTCACAGTCATATCAGACTTAGAAAAAGGGATCTCTTGTGTTACAAGGTGTCATATTATACTTTTATACAAGATTTAATAATAATGTGAAAGTATTATGTGTGAGATCCGCACTTTCTTTAAGTAATTGTTAATTAAGAAGAAATAAATCATCATTGATTTATATCTTCCGGATATCTTAAGGAGCTTAATGGCTCAAAGGAATGGACGGGGAAAGATAGTTACAAATGGTTCAGCGGTTAAGCGGCTAATCGAAGATAGCGCTGCTCGAGTATTCCGGGTTATACTCGATTATACTCGAGCATAGTTCGAACTTATGCCCCAAATGCCGCCGTACCACAGACTAAATATTTATATGGTGTGCTTCTGCGCATTTTCATAAATATTTCTCAGATAGAGTTTTCGTCGTTCACAATTTCTACGAACTTCGACCATATGTTAAATGCGCTATTCTGTAGTATGATAATATACACTTTTGTGGGTTCCACATTTTTATGAATTTATTTTGGTTGAATTGTCTGTTACAATAGTTATACAACTCTTAAAACAGTTTAATGAACACATAAATTCTTAGAAAACACTCAGATGAATAAACTAACCAACCAATATGTACCTAAATACCCGGCATGCTTATACCATATTATTTATGTAGGTACCTACAAGATAAATATATAACATTTTTATACATAATATCTTCAGACCAACGATTGATTGAAGCTTCATACGGATTCCATTCATTTATTTATTTATTTATTTATTTATTTATTTATTTATTTATTTATTTATTTATTTATTTATTTATTTATTTATTTATTTATTTATTTATTTATTTATTTATTTATTTATTTATTTATTTATTTATTTATTTATTTATTTATTTATTTATTTATTTATTTATTTATTTATTTATTTATTTATTTATTTATTTATTTATTTATTTATTTATTTATTTATTTATTTATTTATTTATTTATTTATTTATTTATTTATTTATTTATTTATTTATTTATTTATTTATTTATTTATTTATTTATTTATTTATTTATTTATTTATTTATTTATTTATTTATTTATTTATTTATTTATTTATTTATTTATTTATTTATTTATTTATTTATTTATTTATTTATTTATTTATTTATTTATTTATTTATTTATTTATTTATTTATTTATTTATTTATTTATTTATTTATTTATTTATTTATTTATTTATTTATTTATTTATTTATTTATTTATTTATTTATTTATTTATTTATTTATTTATTTATTTATTTATTTATTTATTTATTTATTTATTTATTTATTTATTTATTTATTTATTTATTTATTTATTTATTTATTTATTTATTTATTTATTTATTTATTTATTTATTTATTTATTTATTTATTTATTTATTTATTTATTTATTTATTTATTTATTTATTGTGAAAAACAGTTAACATGTATGTCCAATTACATTTCACTATTTTTAGTTAATAGTGTAAAACATTAATTATATAGGTACATTAATAATGACAGGTGCTAAAGAATACCTTTATTTCGCTCTTGAAATGATTGTAGTTCAATCGAAAAATGTCAATTTCAGAAGAAAGGTTTAATAGTGAGGTCATTCTCAAATATATTAAGATTAATAAAATTTGGGAGGCGGGTATGGGTACCGCCGCCCCGGGAACCATTTATTGGATTATCAATACTTCCGCCATAGGTCACACCAAGTGGTTCACCACGTTTACACTAGCAGGGGTGCCCGGGTTCAAGGGATCAGATTTGTCCAGGTTTTCTGCTGCATGGCAGGCCGGATCGAGAGAGACTGGGTGACGGAGGCCTTTTTGACCTTTTCAGCCAGACTCTCTCGACCCATCGCCTTACACCGCAGTTGGAGGGATGGATTCATTCGTCCGTCACGCCTCTACTAACACTAACCCCCAGATTCCTACCCACCCCTCATAAATTTTCCTTCCCAGAACTTCCTATCCTTCCCTTCCTTAAAAAGACCCTCCACACAGGCTCCCCTCCACAAAAAAAAATAATGTTTTTAATTTAAATAATGTAATGTTATTTAATAAATCAAAATAAGACATTAGATCATTTGGGAGGCGGGAATGGGTACCGCCGCCCCGGGAACCTTTATTGGATAACCAACACCTCTGCCATAGGTCACTCCAAGTGGTTCGCTACGTTTGGTGATTTAGCGGGGGTGCCCGGGTTCATGGGGTGAGGTTTGTCTAGGTCTTGGAGGCGGATGACCAGGACATACTGAACCCCAGATTCCTACCCACCCCTTAAACCCTTTTCCTTCCCAGAACTCTCCTCTCCTTCCTTTCCTTAAAAAAAACCCTCCACACAGCATCCTCAAAGATGACATAGGCCCTGAGGGAAATTATTTTCCTCAAGGCCTCCTGTGCGGAGCTAATGTAAAAAAAAAAAAAAAACACAGCATCCTGTAAGATGACATAGGCCCTGAGGGAAATTATTTTCCTCAGGACCTCCTGTGTGGAGCTAATCTAAAAAAAAACAGTAACTAGCCTTTAAAATATTTTAGATAAAACGGTTTGAAAAAATTGAAAATAACGTATTTGAACTTCAAAAATAACGGTAGGAACAAGATTTTTATTTTTATTAACGAGCATTACTAATTTCCTAAGGGATTCACTTAGAAACATATGAAATTTTAGTAATCCATTTTCTTGTCCCGCCAGGGCAAATTCGATCGTAGGTTCGTCTTTATTTTAGAATATTATGTTCTCATATTAGTTAATTCTGCTACGAATTGTGAATCGCCTTCTTGAGTCCTCTCTCGTAACTTTTCCATTTGTCGTCTATCCTAATAATATTACGTCTTTTCAATAGGCCACTTGCATCACATTTTTTTAAATTTTTTTCCGGTTTAGGCAAATATTCTAAGACATTCTGTATTTTTTTTTTTTAATCGTATTTTTGAAACCCTAAGGATTTTTTTAAAATTTCAAACCGAAAAATCAGACCATCTTTTATAAACCGGAAAGACGGGACATAATTTTATAGGTGTGAAAAAACGATAATTACATAGCCGAAAATCATTTAAAAAAAAGAACGTTTTCCACACGAATGGCACAGGAGAATAACGAGGCATACCAAAAATATTACATCTCATAAATATTATTTTCCTTGATCCATCTTATTGATCATAAATCATTATAATGTACATCGTCTATATTACTAAATGCAATGTAATATACTTGAACTTGTAAATTGTAATAATAATAAGAATATTACAAAATTTTATTTTGTTAAAATCAGCACCATAATCATTATACCTCTAAAACATGTACCGACATCATCTTCACGTTCTGAAGAGAACCCCGTACCCTTTAGTTGTACGGGGTTCTCTTCAGAACATCTGTCAAAAAATCAAACCAAATGATAAGTTCGCAGAGAACAAACAATAAATCTAGTGAACGAATTCAAAAATTCGCCTGATATCAAAGTGATGCCATATAAAAAAATAAATCAGTGTGGAATTTTATAAAATTAATAGGAACATTTTCGGTGACGGGACTTTTTCATGTAGTGACGTCACGAGCCCAAATAATGGATTTATTTATTTAAAAATAAAAAAACTGTACATTTCTAAAATTTTTTACTAACATTTTCGTAATCTTAGTAAAAAACTCTATTAACACGTTTTTTTCCAAGTCGTTATGAAGTCCATGCAAGTGGCCTATTGCGTAAACGTTTCTACTTCTATATACCTAACTCATTTTAACTGTTTGTACGAGCGCAGCGCTTGCGCCCTGCTTCGTGTGTTACAGTGCTTATAACGTGTTCATACATGACCTGCAGCTAGGCTATATCCGAATACGCAGTTACGACGTATGACGGAAAAACATGTGTATTGTTTTTAATTTAAAAATATATCGTCGGACAGCAAAATGACATCTTCATTTTTTAATCCAAATAAGCTTGTCGTGGGATTTGAGAAAAAGGCTTCGAAAGTTTGACTCCAAGCCTTTAATTACGCCAATAATTTTTTTTTTGTTTCAAGTTTTCTTTATTCATAAAAATTTTTTTTTACATACATTTTTTCCACCACCATGCTAGGGCACATGCCCGTGTTGTAGTGGTCGATTTTTTATAAAGTACATTAATATATGCAATATAAAGAATGTGTGAGAATATTAAGAAAATATATACATACACAAAAAAAAATTAAGAGTTTTCGATGAATGTACTTTTTGCAGATTTTTTTTATTGATTTTGGAATCGCTGTTTAAAATCCTTTGGGTTCACACTGTTACACCCATTATAGGTATCTTAAAACATAATATCAATTACGTAAATGGTTGGTTATGTAAGGAGCTGGCGGTAGAATTCTTCGAGGAGGTTATCAAGAAACTTGTGCCACGGCTCACATAATGCATTGATTGGTATGGCGATTATGTGGAAAAATAGTCAACAAGTGTATCAAAAATATCCAATAATTATTTTTCAAATACACTTTTTCCAAAAAATATATAAAATCGAGTATCTATACTTACTTTGTGAACATCCCTTGTATAATATTCCCTTAATTCAAGCATATTGATTGATCAAAGAATAGACTCATTAAGAAAATTTGCATTAAGAACACACCATCATAACATCCGGCATCCGCGGGTCCCAGTGGGAAAAATAATTGATTTCCAGGTAATAAAGGCCGGGGCCGGTTTAATTACTGCGAGGGAAGATAATGCATTCACCACGCCGGCTAAATGGCTTTCCGATATAAAACTGATATTGCGGGCCCGGCGGTGTACACGAAATTTATTATTCAATAAATGCCGCAAAAAGTGCCCCTCCGTACGGGGCCGTTATTTTACGGAACGGGAACGAATTGGATCGACGCGGTGCAAGTGACGCGGTGGATATTATTTCTCGTTCTACTGCCTTTGTTCGGATTTCGGATCAGCTTTAAGCTCTGATAATAGTTTATTGATAATCATTTTTATTGCCAAGCGGATTTATACAAACCGATAATTAAATTTACCTGCAATTTGGGCCCGTGTATATTAATATTTAAAATTTTAAAATTACGTTAAGAGTAATTTTATGTTAAAATATTTATATGTAATATGTATAACATATATTATAGATAGGTATATATGTCTGAAATCTTCACATTCAATTCTTTAAATATTGAATCAGTTCCAATTGTAAAAATGATCCTAATAAAAAAAATCATAGTTAATTGAACTAGAGTTTCATCACAGGCATCCAGAATTATTGTTTTTATTGTTATACTTGCACAAACCCGTAAAAAATGACGGATCGTCTCAATTCTTGACACCTCAGTTCCAATTATAAAAAATAACTTTCTGTTAAAGTATTTCTTATATTATAGGTTGGTACTTTTTTTCCATTTTGAATTCCGATTCTGCAATTTTGAAAATTAGACTTAAATTCCATATTACTTCGACTTCAGAACCAACAATCACATACAGACAACCGAAATTAGTATGTTTGATGATAATCAGCAAGGGAAAAAAGGGTAAAGTGACTGAGTTGATAAATGCATGGAATAACCGTCCATGCATAGGGTGTTTAATTCATCTATTAGCTACGTAAGTCCCCTTTCAACGACACATCCATTATTTTCCCTTAGTATAATGGTGATAGTTTTTTTTTTTTTTAATGTTGGTATCTATTTGTCTTTCTTTGAGAAAATAAGGAGTTTAGAAGTCTAACAGTTTTGCAAAACAAAGACATGAGAATTTACTTAAAATACGTTAAGGGATCTAAACGTATTGTCTTTTAAACCAATAGCTTATTTAAATCTAAAAGTTTTTAATTTTTATTAGATAGAACATCTGGGCACATAAGACGGACACCACCAGACCACACAGTGAAGCAGGCAATGTCTATGGAGCTTCATCGACAGTCATACAGAGGAAGACAAAAGAACTCTCGATGACTCAATGCTCCAAAATTTTACAGAAAAACCGCTTGAATGAAAGCGATACCCAGAACCAAAGAAGTTACAGCCTGAAAACGAGAAGAGCCCACCCCAACAGCCTACTTTAGCTATGAGTTGGGACAGTGCAAGGAAGAAGAACTCTCTATTTATAACTTTTGAAGTTTATTCCCATCAATATATCTTTGAAGAAGAAATAAACACTAATAATCTGAACGAAAATATGAAAGAGAACAAGGCAAATAAAAAACAGAAAAATAAAAAGATAAATAATCAAGTTCAAATAAGAGGTAAGAGTGGCCGAATTGGTAGGGCGTTTGATCCGGTAAGACAAGAGGTTCTTATGCGAAAACTTAATGAACATAAAGTCATACATAATCATTCCACAAGATAAAAATGAAAGAAGACTTCCCAATCTAAAGTAGACAAAATCTTTATCTTTACTAAGTATAAAATGAAGTCGCTCACGACGTATGTGCGCTTAGATCTTTTAAACTACGCAACGGATTTTCATGCGGTTTTCACCAATAGATATAATGATTCATGAGGAAGGTTTTTAGATGTATAATTTGTCAAGGTTTTGTGTAAATTGGTTGAAATACTTAATATATCTGGCCAAGCGGCAGCGGGCAGCGGGCAGCAGGCAGCGTGATGTGGATTTGATTTAACGGATGGCGTTGGTTATAAAGGTTTCGTTAGCCACAGCAGCGTGTGGCCGGGTCTGCTAGTTATTATATAAGGCGTTGAATATCTTTCAACAAAAACAGTCCAATATTCCCAAAAAAGAGGAAAATGTGTGACAATGAAGTATGTAGGCATTTTTGTAAATTTGTAAAGTTAAATTTGTAATTTTAAATGCCTACTATACCTTAGATTATACGAGCAACTAAATATAATAATATTATGTGATTTTTGAATTAGTTTACATACTTCTTCAAACTTAGCAAATATACTTTGTGGCATAATTATAATATAATGAGAATCAAATCACTTTGTTTGAAGCACCATATAATTATCAATGTCAACATGTTTCAATAACAACGTTATCTTCATAAGGACGAGATTTTAATTTAAAAAAAAAAAGAAAAACAAGCATAGACAATTTTGAACAAATTATAACAAAAATCTAATAAAAATAGATATGAAATTAAATATAAAAATTATTTAAGGATATATAAAATTGCATTTAGATAATAAAATACTTTAAATAACCAACAATAAAAATAGGTAGTTTACATAACAAAATAAAAAAATAATAATTGTAGTTAGTATTAATAAGAAAATAAATTTAAAATATGGCTATTTTAAAAAAAAATGGTTATTTATAATATTTAATTTACCATTAACGCTTTTTCTAATTTCTGAAATTTCCAAATAATCTACATAATTGTGGGCCGTATAAAAAATATTTAAGACCTTTATTAATATCAAAAGAATGACTTGTTTCCAAAATATGTTGGCAAATACGGAATAATTATTATCATTTAAACATCTTGAATGTTCCTTAACTCTAATATTAAAATTTCTACAAGTTTTTCCTGTATAACCAAACATTAAAAAAAAATGTCTTTGTTATAATTTGGCTATATTTGTTTTCCATTTATTTTTTAAAATTAACATCTCGTCCTGATGAAGGTAGCGTTGTTATTGAAACATGTTGACATTGATTATTATATAGTGGTTAAACAAAGTGATTTGAGTTTCATTATAGTTTACGTACTATTGCGTATAAATCAAAGACCGATATTTCGAACCGACATAATATTGTCGTAAATTGTCATTTTCTTAATGTGACTAGATCTGATTTAAGTAGGTACCTACTGCTTTATTCAGCTATTCTACGTTTAGTTTCACCTCTAGCAATTTATTCTACCATACCAATTTACATTTTGCCGGGTATCGTAATACAACTGGTTTCGAACAAGGATATTTTTTAGATGTGTTAAAATTATAAAAGAACTTAACTTCGTTAAAAATGTGTTCATAACGTGAGTAATAAAACAGTTGCTTCGGTTTAGTAGCTTTTTGTCGTGTAACATTTCAACATAAAACTTTTAAGCCGGCTTCGTTGTTTATTAAGATTTTTCATTATTTATTAAATTTAATAAAGGCACACAAATTAATCTAGGCAACTCCCTAAAACCTGGTTCATATTTCAAAATTAGCTGATATAAAAGCTTTATATTTTTTAAAAAAGGACAAGCCGATTCATAAAATGTTAGTATTCATGTCACAGAGCCTGAATACTTGATTAAAATTGCCTCCTTTTAGAAACCGGCGGTAAAAGAGAAAATATCGCCCTTGTAAGCTCCGGCAGAACCTCCATTGAGCAGTGAGCATCAAACGCGGAATTTCCAATACAAGGTGGCTTTAAAAGTTTTCAATTTAGCATTCTAAGTTCAATTTTCCATTCCATTACTTCTCGATATAGGTCCCGCCGTAGTGTGAATGCAGGGAAAAGAAAATTGCTTGATTTTAAATGCCGCGCGGTAACACCAAAACTTAAATGGCAACTTGCAAATTATTTTAGGCGCTTGGAGAAAAACAATTCAATTTTGTAATGGTTATCGGTACGAAAAGCAATTTTATATTTTTTGATAGGAGTTGAAAGTTTTAAGATCTGAATATAATTAACTTTTTGGCATTTGTAAGCAATGTACGAATACCTAGCACATGAAAAAGAAAATTGGACCTGTAATTTTTAAAGGCTGATTTGATGGTTTTAATGGAGGGCACTGACTCAAATTCCAGCGTTAGATAATATGAATTTATTAACTTTTTCTTTTCAATTTATTTTCACATAAATTATATATTTTTAAATGTGTATATTTAAATCAAGTTCCGTAGTGGGAGATTCTCCCAGTATCGCCATGGTAATGATAATAATAATGTTTATTCCAGAATTCATACAGGGGTAGAGCAAAGCAATTCAAACTTTATTTCAAATTATACAAAAAAAGAAAAAATAACAAAACATAGTGTCTATCACATAAGGGTAGAAAATATAAACAATGGAACTATAAAATTTGAAGACTGGCAACACCAATTTACATGTCAAATATTCTTTTAAAGTGCAATGACACTAAAAATACATAACACACAATAATTTACAAATACACAATAATTTTTTGTTAAAAAAAATTATATGATTAAATTCTGTTTTACAAAGCGATTGGCTTTCATTTAATTTAACATAAATTTGAATTTAACAGTAGGTAGAAAGGAAGAATCGTGGTGAGTTTAGTTACACTACGTATAAATTGACAATCTGCATAAAGAAGGTTTCACTCAACAGAAACCGGACTTCTACGTATGCTGTCAGATGTATCTCTAGTCAGGTAAGTTAGCACTTATCTCACTCTTAGACATGAGTGCAGCGTTTGACACGATTGATCACAACTTCCTCATTAAGAGATTGGAGGAAACATTTGGTTTGAGTTCCGACATCAAAAGTTGGCTGGCGTCGTATCTATCCAATCGCTTACAAGCCGTGGAAATAATACATACTTCGGGGGTACCCCAGGGATCCGTTTTGGGTCCACTTCTTTTCATCTTTTTACAAATGATATCGCCAAAATAATCGAGTCGTTTGGTCTGTTATCCCACTGCTACGCTGACGATCAGCAAATTTATTTTTTCTGCACTTCAAATAAAGTCAACAGTCTCAAAATCCGTGTAGCTGAATGCGTAGAAGCAATAACTCGTTGGATGTCTTCAAATAAGCTAAAGCTGAACCCGTCTAAGACTGAGTTTCTCTGGGCGGCAACAAACAAACGCTAACATTTCACCTATTTCCATTTCCGGCAGCGATATTATTCCAAAGACAACAGTCAAACTTCTTGGCGTTAATCTGGATTCAGACCTTTCGCTTAAAAGTCAAATAAATAGGACTGTGAACACCGGATTTTTTCACCTAAGACCACTCAAGTCAGTCCGAAGAAACTTTCCTACAGAGGCAACAAAACTACCTACTAATCAAATCTTACGTAGTCTCACGGCTCGATTACTGTAACGGCATCTACGCCAGCCTTCCAAAATATCAAACTGACAAACTTCAATCCATGTTTAACGCAGCGGCACGGCTCATAACCGGAGTCTCTAAATATTCATACATTTCAGAACACCTTCGTAACCTTTACTGGCTCGGGTGCCCTGAAAGAATCCAGCACAAGTTGTGCTGGATGGTGTTTAAATCGATCAATGATATGGCCCCACCTTACATTTCTGAACGATGTGTCCCGGAAAATACAGGTCTGAGGCAGTCAACCCTTAGATCGGCAATCTCATCAGCTATAGGTAAACTAATGGAACCTAAACACAAGCCAAATACTAAATTTGGAGATCGCGCTTTCGGATTGTCTGGGCTTGTCTGGGCTTGGAATAAACTCCCTCCGAAACTTAGTTGCATACAACCCCAACAGAATTTAGGTCCAAATTAAAAACCTACCTTTTTGGGCTCTCATAAAAATACCTATCTGAGAGTATCATAAAATTTTTGTTTACTTTTGTTTTCAAAATCCGCTCATTACAGAAGATATCATATATTATTCTTTCTTCTTAATTCTTCTGGCGCTAATCTTAGTCTAATTGTAAATATGTATATTATTAAGTCACTTGCTTTAGGTCAACATTTATATAATCACTAGCTATAAGTCTTAGATGTAAGTCACTAGTTATAATTGTAAAACTTACTTGTAAGCCAGTAATATTAATTCCTTTAAACTTATTTGTACAGCGCCCTTGAGGTGATTTTTCACATAACGCGCGATATAAATTAGCCAAATATTATTATTATTATCACTTTCAGATCCGAATGAGTTAAATATATATTCAGATCTAAAATTTGAGACTTGATCTAAAGCCCGGGCAATGCTAGGTACTTAAGCTAATATTAAATAAATGTGAACAATTTCAAAAGTAAACTTTTTATTTTAATACAATGACGTTATTCTTCATTATGTTAACACAAAATTGCAAAGATATAATAATAATATATTTACCTATATGCAATTCTAATTTTGAGATCAGTGGAATGAAAAAACATTTTTTTCACTTTTATGCCTTTCTAATTTGTAATAAAAATGTGGGTTACACAGCTTTCGATTACCACCATGATTATATTTTTAGTATAGCTATTTGAACAACAGTGGCGCCCTCCTATGTTTTCTAGTCTTATTTTAAAAAACACGAATATATCTCCTGTCTCCATAGGCATATCAGACAATCATGGCGGTTTTAGATTGGCATAATCTGCGCCATAAGGTTGCCATGCGGTGGCGGAGAAGTGCTATGAAAGAGTTCACTCACCCCCTCAGGAACATTTCTGCGGCTATAGTTTCAGTACATTATTGTTGCCTGAGCATCAGTAAGTAAGATAAATTTTTTGGCGATGATGTTTTGGTTTGAGTCCCAATATAAATCGATCATTTGTAAATTAAATTTACGCCTGTCAAAAGGTTTCTGTCAATTTGATTGTCCTTGAACGGGTGGTTACGCATTGCAATATGTTGTTTGTTCGTAAATTTAAATAAATTAATATCACAAATATGGTACTTACTCACTCCTTGGAATTAACAGAGACACCTAAATGGATTGTTTTTTAAAAATAGAATCTAAAACAAGAAAATAACTGAGACTGTCTGTTTCTTGGAAAATTTTCATCATTGTAAAAACTTATGAGTTTGTGTATTGATTGACAAATTTCACTCTTGTGCAAATTGTCAAGTCACCTAAGGATTGCATTGACTGAATTTAATTATTGATTGGATGACATCACGGAGGCCTCCAAGCATCAAGATCTATAAAACAAGGTTTATGGATTTGTTATTTTCCCTGGAGTTTCTCTTTGTGCCATTTGTGATATATTTGTTCGCGCAAGTAGAGTTTTTTCATAATCATAATTTCTTGGGTATTAAGCCCAGAGGGTCTGGGGTTATTTACACACCTCAGGCTCGCATATTATAATGCAACGGGAGACCTTTCTAGTTGGACAGTGAAAGCTTCTTTGTACTGATGTAATCTTTATAATAAAACAAAATAATAAAAAAATAAATAAAAATAATTATTATCATTTTAAGCGAATTTAAGCTTGTGCCGTTGGGATGCAGTGTAATCTACCCACTATCCTGAGTTCTGAATACGTTGAATGGAATTATTTTAACGTTTGTACTGCAAAAGTAAAAAAGGCGTCGACAACGTAACTGCTCAAACGGATGTCTTTCTTTTTTGTCTTTCCATATCTTTTATGTATTTCAGGTTGTCGGTGATAATAATATATGTCCCAGGTATTTCACGCGACGACTGTCATCCATTTAAGAGTTATGTTAATTATATCGACCGTGGTAAGAGACCACTTTTTAGGGTCGGATCATTGCTTCATATAGCTAGAGATATATTTATTTATGTTAAATGACTCAAAAGTAGAAATAAGGGAGCAAACTTTTGAAAGTATTTAATACCGATATGAAGACAGAAGGTGTTTTTTTTTACATGAGCTCCACACAGGAGGCCCTGAGAAAATAATTTCCCTCAGGGCGTATGTAATCTTTGGGGATGCTGTGTGGAGGGTTTTTTAAGGAAAGGAAGGAGAGGAGAGTTCTGGGAAGGAAAAGGGTTTTGGGGGTGGGTAGGAATCTGGGGTTCAGTGTGTCCCGGTCATCCCCCTCCAAGACCTAGACAAACCTCACCCGGGCACCCCTGCTAAATAACCAGACGTAGCGAACCACTTGGGGTGACCTATGGCAGAGGTGTTGGTTATCCAATAAAGGTTCCCGGGGCGGCGGTACCCATTCCCGCCTCCCAAATTTTACTATAATATGTTTACTACGTACATATGAATTCATAAGTTTTGTTTAAGTAAATCCAGACAATATTAGCGAAAATCAATCGAAAATCTGGAAGCAGAAAAGTCACCAAGATATTGGAGGTGCCAATATCACAAAGATATTGGCACCTCCGGGACTCAAACCCAGGACCTTCTGCTTACATGGCAACAGCTCTACCAACTGAGCTAAGGTGTCTATACCTATCCAATTCGGTCACTTTTAACTGTATCATACCTCGAATAAAAACTACCAACATTATCTTCATTTTCTCATCGCACATATTATTGGCTGCTATCTTTATTATGAATGTGAACGAGGCAAGGAGTGTATGCCAAGATCGAGTTGCTTGGTGGTCCGTCCTCTCTGCCTACCCCTGCGGGGAAACGGCCTGATGGTTAGTTAGTTAGTTAGCAAGATTTAAACACGAACTAAATGCAAGATAGTGTCTGGATAAATTTCTATCCATTTTATTTTAATATGTGACATCTATTGACTTTTCTGTCTAGGGTGAATTTAGAAAAGTCAATAGAAATCGCATATTAAAATAAAATGGATATCTATAATTTATCCAGATTCTATTTAGCATTTAGTTCTGGTTTGAATCTTGCAATCATATATAAAGATAGCAGCCAATAATATGGGCGTTAAGAAAATGAAGATAATGTTGATAGTTCTTAGTCGAAGTATGATACAGTTAAAAGTGACCGAATTGGCAAGTTATTCACTTAGTCGAAGTATGATATAGTTCAAATTGACACCTTAGCTCAGTTGGTAGAGCTGTTGCCATGTAAGCAGAAGGTCTTGGGTTCGAGTCCCAGAGAAGCCAATATCTTTTTCTGATTTTTCTGTGTCCAGATTTTCGATTGAGTGTCACTAATATTGTCTCTTCATTTAATTAAATATTACATTTTGAGATTTTATTCATTTATTTGCCTGATTTGATTGTGATTTTTGACTGATCCTTGTTACAAGGCAAATTCTTACTGCCAAACCCTCTTTGAGCGAAATGGCAACGTTTAAAAAACGTGTAAACTTAATAAAGGAATAATATATTTTTTAATGTAAACTTAATAAAGGAATAATATTTTATTGAAAAAATATGTAATACAACATCAAAAAATATTTCACGGTGATTCAATAAAATCGTGGCTGGTTGTGCGCACCATTACTTGGAATTCTGAAAAAATGTTTGAGTATGGAATACGAGTAATATATTATAACACAATTTAATAAAGTCAAAAATGAGAAATATTACGATCGTACTTTAAAATTATTGGACTATGACTTTTCTTCTCCACTGAATGACTTTTCCAATTCTAATGACTTTTCTTCTCTACTGAACAAGAAACTAGGTTGACGATCAACAGTGTACTCCATAAATATACCAAAACACCCACGTGTACAGAATTCAACTTTATTCCTTTTATACAGCTTATATATTTTTACCTTAACAAATAGCACGAGTGTTGCCATTAAGTAATTAATAATTTCGTCAAAGGAGTAAATTAGTATGAATAAATTTGAGGAGAAGAGTACTTATAACAGGAATGGGAATAGTGTTGGAATACCAATCAATCGGCAAAGTTCGACAAAACGGAGGCGTCTACTAATATCTGAACAAATTCCAAAAACTGAACAAATTGGACTAATATCTACGAGAACCAAAGTGCGTACGAATATCTACAGCTCAAACTGATGACTAATATCTATGTGAACCAAAGTGTGGACAAATTTCTACAGCACTGGCAGAGGTTGGATTTGCAATTACGTATAGCATATTGGAATAACGTAATATTGCGTATGCAGTTTAAAAAACTTAATTTTTGTATGTATGTAAAAATCCATATAAATATCGGACTATTGGACACATTTAGCTGATTATTAAGGATTTGGGTTTTTGTTTTAACAGCTTTCTTTATTTCGAGTGTTTCTAAATTTTTACTAAAGTCTGTTACCATGACCATTTCTATGTCAGTCAGGTAAGGTTAGGTTAGGTTAGGTTGTAGTCAGTGGCGACTTTTGGGTGTGCTAGAGTGCTGATATTAAAAAAATGGCATTATTGATCTTGTTGTAGCCGAAAAAAATTTTTTTCTTTTTTTTTGAAAATCAGTTTTTTGTACGAAAAATTTCAGAAAGTTTTAGTTTGGCGGTGTGCCGCACCAATTACCTGAAAAATCTTCATACAAAATACCGATTTTTGAAAAAAAAAATTTTTTTTTCGCATGCGACAACATCCGTGAAGCCATTTTTTAATATTAGCACCCTTGCACACCCAAAAGTCATGAGCCACCACTGGTTGGGGTGCTGTGTATTTCGAAATAAATAAATATCTTTTGTTTTATGACTTCCATGTTTGTTCAATAAACTCTTCGTACCGCCATAGTTGATTTTTCCTCTCATCTGTATGTTCTCGTCTATAAAATTTGGATGTCTATGATGTAAAATAATTAATGAACACACTAAAATAGGTGAACATTTTAAACAATTGATAAAAAACCGTGTGCCCGAACACACAAAAAGAAACCGTTACAGCCATATACAGGGTGAGGCAGAGAGGAGTTACTGATTTCAAAAAATCACTGAAGGCCTCCCAGACCGAGCAGAGGGGCGGGGCGGGTGCCGTTAGGTTGGGGAAATGATGCCGTTTATGTTGGTGACCATGCCGTGGTCAGGTAAGCACCGGGGCTTTGTTGTGGTGACGTTCTTTAAAAACTGAAAAAAACGTTGTGGCAACGCATGGAGCTTTCTGGGTCCGGTTCGAGTTAAATCGTAATGACAGTTTTTCTCATCCTTAAACCATTCGGAAATGTATCAGTAATATAAGGTGGACAGGAAATGCAGATTTTAAAATATCAGTTGGGCGACCTAAAAGTGTGCAAACACCTGAAAACATCACGGTAGTAAGAGCGTCAATTGAAGAGTCTCCTCCCTTTCAGCGCGGAAACATGCCGCTGCGCTTGGAATATCGTCCAGAATTATAAGGCAAATCTTACACTCAGACCTTCACCTATACCCCTAAAAGATGATGCGTACACGGGAATTGAGCCCACAAGATTTTGTGAAACGTAGAGATGCTTGCATTGCAATCGTAACTGCTGTATCCCTCGGCGCTGTTTTGTGCACTGGCGACGAAGGATTAACCATTACCTATATTAAGTTATTCATCTCACAATTGTGAGATGTTGGAGAACGTTAGGCGTCCCAAAATGAAAGAGTATGGCGAGGAACGCGACACAGAAGCCTTCTGGTTTCAACAAGATGAAGCCATGGCCCATACTGTCCATCGTTCATGCGAAATTTTGCAAAAGCTCTTTCCAGGTCACCTGATCTCTTTGTGGGGGGATATTCCATGGCCCCCTCGCTCTACCGATTTGACCCCGAGTGACTTTTTTTTGTAAGGATACGTCAAAGCTGAGGTAAACAAACTTCAACGAGGCGATTGAGGACGTCATCGCTGGAATTCCGCAAGATATGTTGGAAAGAGTGGCCGAAAACTTACTTGAAAGACTCAATATGTGTATTGCTCGCCAAGGCAGCCACGTCAGACGATATCATTTAAAACATATCATGAAAAAAACGTCATTGTTTACCCGCCCTTTCTCGGTCCTTTGCTCGGTCTGGGGGGCCTTCAGTGATTTTTTTAAATAAGTAACTCCTCTCTGCCCCACCCTGTATATAGCCATACTTGAAATTTTTCAACTGAATTACGGAATAATTCCAAGATTTTTTAAATGTGCCGTATATTTCTTAATTTTGGAGAAATTGTAATCAAATACCAATTTATGAACTAGACAAAATTACTTATTAATTAGAATATTTTAATGACAAAAGTTGAAAAAAAAAATTATTTTTACTCCAAATATCGAAATATTGTCGAAAATATTCCTTTTATTTGGGGAATCTGCAAGAAAACCGTCACTTCACTTTTTATCGCGTTTGTGCAATAAAAAAAATGTTAATAATTCCGGAGAATAATCAAAAAAATTGCATTTTGGATCCATTGTTTGTACAATAAACGTTGATTTGTAGGATGTCTATTTACCTACACATGCATAAAACTTTTGTTAAAAAAATCACCTTAATAGAATTCTTGTTGAATTCACGCAGTAACAGTTTCTTATTTGGGAGGCGGGAATGGGTACCGCCGCCCCGGGAACCTTTATTGGATAACCAACACCTCTGCCATAGGTCACCCCAAGTGGTTCGCTACGTTTGGTGATTTAGCAGGGGTGCCCGGGTTCATGGGTGAGGTTTGTCTAGGTCTTGGAGGCGGATGACCAAGACACACTGAACCCCAGATTCCTACCCACCCCTTAAACCCTTTTCCTTCCCAGAACTCTCCTCTCCTTCCTTTCCTTAAAAAAACCCTCCACACAGCATCCCCAAAGATGACATAGGCCCTGAGGGAAATTGTTTTCCTCAGGGCCTCCTGTGTGAAGCTCACGTAAAAAAAAAAAAAAAAACAGTCAATTAAACAATAATATGTCCGAAATTAACACACTTTTTCAAGACGAAAATTTCGCGTTTATCAGTCAGCTGAAATGCAAAGATGTCAGCTCTATCGGAGACATTTTTAGTGATTTCAAATTAAATCTGGGCTTGTGTAGTGTTTATTTAACATAGTTCGCGCTCCACGCAGAAGTCCTGAGGAAAAGCAGTTTCACTTAGGGCTTTTGTCATCTTTGGGATGCTGTGTGGAGGGCATTTTTAAGGAAGGGAGGAGTTGAACTTCCGGGAAGAGAGACCAGCTAGATAGGTCTTTCCCGATCCGTCCACCAAGCAGGCGATGGGTGGGCGCATCCGCCTTCAACATTTGAACACACATCGCCCGATGAACCCTAAGTCACCAAACGTAGCGAATCACTAGGGGAAACCTAGCGTTTGTTTTACAATAAGTGGTTCCTGGGCAGCGGTACCCATTCCGGCCTCCCAAAAACTGAGAGTAGGTTGCGCTCAGCTGCGTTGGCGACTGCGGAATTGTGTGTTTGAGCCGTATTTTGCTTTAGCAGACACTCACTTCTATTAATGAAAGCAGCAGCATAATAATAACACAAACATACAGCAAATCTTAATAATAATAATAATAATAATAATAATAACAAAAAACTGTTTCTGAAAAAATTAGAAAATACACAGATTTAGGAAATGAGATTAAAAGAATTTGGCATTCTCGGACTATAAAAATATTACCATTTGTTATTTCGGCCACTGGCATAATACCTAGGAATCTGATTCAAAATTTAAGCATATTAGATTTGTCAAAGAATTTGTATATAAAAATGCAAAAAGCAGTAATTTTAAATACATGTAGGATTACAAAAGATTTTTTAAATATTTATATTGAGGGATCAGTAGGATTTATAGGTTCAATTAGAAATGCCACAGAGCCGAACCCTCTGATATGAAAATATCTGGAGTCGGTGAATTATATTCCCATTTGGTCTCTAGTGGGTTGACATGTTGTTCTTGTATTGTTTTGTATTTATAATACTTATATAGTGCAATTGCATAACGTGGATTCACTAGATGATCATTTGGGGAAGTGTATGAAAAGGTTTAGTTTTTCCTTTTTTTTTTTTTTTTTTTTGGGGGAAAATTTAACCCGGACATTTAAATCTGGTGCGTAAAATAATAATAAATTCCAGGATGTGGGGAGGATAGTGCAATCCCACACGTCCCATAAAGTTGTACATATTTACACAACAGATAAAGTAAAAAAAAAAATAAATAGAACAAACAAATGTAAAAGACATAAGCGATAATAGAAATAAAATAAATAATCAATTATAATGTAGGACGTGGTCTGGAGTGAGCTCGGGCCCAGCGCTCGCTCAGGCATGGCGCTTGGTGCTGGAAGGCTGCGATCACCACTGTGTTATCGGAAGCCATTAGCCGCATCCTGGCTCCAGTGACCCGGTGTCTCATCAGACCGGCGAATCCGTGTAGTCCTTACCCGCGGGACTCAGTAACTCATGAAAATCTTACGGATTTTATTATTTCATAATAGTGTTCACAATAAAAGTTCCTGAAGAAATATGAAATCCTTCTTTACAAAGCTCCCGGATAATTTGTGTCGTAAAAGTTGTTTTATGTTGTTCTCAATGGCCGCACTATCTATCTGTGTAATCCCAGAGACAAGAAACTATTCTATTAAAAGTTTGAATCCAAAACAAGTTGTCGGGCCATTTGAAAAAACTTACTATGATTTATCGCGCTAAAACGGAGACACTCGAAAATACGATTATTGCATTGGTATAAAATAGAACAGAGTCTCAAGTGCTTCAATAATTTAGCCGTATATATTTTTGAAGTGATACTTCTTTAGCACAGTTATGTTTTGAAACTCAATGAAATGAAAATTACACAAAAAAGAGACATACATCTATAGAATTTGGCCTGCGAGAGAATGGGATAGAATGAAAACTTACCTACTTACAGTACCTACGAGGCGTCGAGCTGCGTCCATTGGCCGCTTTGGTTATGAGCTCACTTTTCAAAGCTCCTATTGGTTGAGATTGTGTGAAAATTCCCTTGTTATACATCGTTTCTCAGGTACTCGTGGTTTCAATGTCTTTTAACAGATGTCGTCAGTGTTAGGATTATATGTAGTTTTAATGTGTCCCAACAGAGGAAAATAAAGTTGTACTATATGAGAGAAGCAACTGCAATACCCTAACGTTTACGAAAGATAGCCGATGATATCAGATCGACGGATGGGCAGCTGCAGTGACTGTTTCTCCTGCTTCACTGTTCTCAGAGTATTCTTTAGAACGGACGAAGTCCTTAATAAGTTAAGTTTTCATTGTAAATAAGACAATAATAAACTAAAATCATAACCTGACGAACTGAAGTATCATTGAAACTTCCGATAATCCGAGTTGTATTGTTCATTAGAGAAAAAAACAACACATCACAAAAGGTTTTTTGCAGTAACTAGCATTTTAGATCTACAAACCAAACGCGATAAAAGCCATTTCAAGCAACGTTTAGATGACGGTCTTTCACAGAGGCGATACTTAAGGTATGAAGTAAAATATATAATTTAACTTAATATTTAATGTCGTTGAATAGTACCATAGGCATCTCTGTGAATAGTACAAACAATTGTTAAAATTTCCATCCTACAGCCACTACCTTTACCCGTCTCACAACGATCTGACGCGATGAATTTCCCCTGTCACAGAGTGGGTGTAGACAGGGGCACTCCTGTGAGGAGTCATATATAAAAAGTATGTCATAGAATTTAAAAGATTACTGAATGAAGATTTTTGTTAATGGCAACCTTATTCGATATCCTATCTAGAATTTGTAGTATTGCTGTAGTTAGTAGACTTCAAAGTGATATTCAAGGCCAGTTTTGAGTGCTGATCCTTATTATCGAAACGGCTTTCAATACTGGTTTTATGACTTCATCTGAGCCGAAAGATTTTTCCAAATAAAGTAATTAAAAAGTCTTTCAGAAATTCGGCAATCAAATTCTGAATAACGCAGAAAAATATAATATTATTATTTATTAACGTTCTCGACATGCGTTGCAAAACCACTTAATAAATAAATTGTTTCTCTCTGCGTGTCTTTTCCCATTCATCCCATTCCTCTTCCCATTTTCGGTGTCCCCTTCTCCTCACACATTTTTATTTATTTTATTTATTTATTGTTTCTTTACACTGTAGGTAAAAATGTTTACAATACAATTTGTTACCTCACTAGGACAAGCCTGTGATGAGGTTAACAATAATTATACAAGTTAACAAAATAACACAAAATTATACAGATTTTGAAAGAACAATATTGTTGTATTTCTTACAGATTGAGATTATGGGTACCCACTAAACTGATGGCTCTAGGTAGTACATTAATGTAGACTTTTAGGGTGACCATAGTTTTGAGATCTGATTCAAAATAAAATAAAATAAAGTATTTTTTTGTTTTGTTTTTAAGGATTAAGTTGTAAATAATAAATATATGTATATAATTTAACATGCTATAGATTTGGCAGGAGGAAGATGAAAAAAAAACAGTTTAAACAAAAATAAAAATTATTTTAGCTTATTTTATAAACATACTCATTTAGCTAATAATTTAGAAAGGACAAAGTAGAGAAAATTAATTGGCAATCCTCGACTAACACAAATAATTTATGATTCTTTTTAAAAGTGTACAAGGAATTAGATGACTTTATATGTTCTGGAAGGCTATTAAATATGAGTGGAGCTTGATAAAAATAATTTCTTTGACCAAAAGAAGATTTAGTTTGAATTGTCATAAAATTCAGACCAGAGCCAATTCTCGTAGTACGAATTTGCTGTGTTCTTTCTGCAATATTAATATTATTAAAAAATCTACAAAGCGTTTGTGTAATATATAACTGTTTTACGTTCATTACATTACATTCCTTAAAAAGTAAATGAGTTGGATATTTAATTTTTTTCTTGAACATAACTTTAAGAATCATTCTTTGGGCAATATTAAGTGGTTCTATATAAGTCTTTGCGCAGGATCCCCAGCACACTATATTATAAGAAAGCAGAGACTAGATTATTGCAAAATAAACCGTTTTTAATTTTTCTTTGTCTAGTATATGTCTCAGTTCTTTAAAGATATAGGTAAGTCTCCTAGTATTATTTACTAACATATTAACATGATCATTCCATCTCAAGAATTTATCTATTTTTACACCAAGGTATTTGATGCTGACTACATTTTCTAAAGGGTTGCAGTTACATGTTTGAAAACAATTGTGAATAATCAAGTTGTGAGTTTCGGAAGGCTGACTTTTACTTGAAATGCTAAAAGTGATAAATTTGGGTTTTTGTGCATTCAAAGTTAATATATTATTGTTTAACCAACTATTTACCACTCTTAAATCTATATTACTTTTGTTGAAAGTTTCATTCCAAGTTTTACCCTCAAATATTAAGGCAGTGTCATCTGCAAAACTAACAATGTTACCAGGAATATTCAGACTACATAAATCATTTATATAAATAAGAAACAATATTGGCCCAAGCACACTACCTTGCGGGACTCCAAAGGAGATTGATTTACCCTCGCTTAACATCTTATTTATTTCCACTTGTTGTGTTCTGTCACTAAGATAAGATCTGAACCAGCCCATTGCTGTATTATTAATGCCTAAAGATGATAATTTTTTAAGTAGCAATTCGTGGGAAACAGTGTCAAATGCTTTTGATAAATCCAAGAACACCGCTATGGCTTTGTTGCCATAGTCCAGCGCTCTTGTAACTTTCGTCAATACCTTTAAAACAGCATCACTCGTACCTTTATTTTCTCTGAAACCGAATTGATTGTCGGAGAGTAATTTGTATTTTTCTAAGAATGAAACTAATCTTGACTTGGCCAATCTTTCTATCAATTTTGAGAGAGTATTGAGCAAAGATATGGGTCTGTAATTGTTAACCTCTAGGTGATCCCCACCTTTGAAAAGAGGTACAACCTTAGCATTCTTACAATGAGTAGGAAATATGCCACTCTTAAAACTAAGGTTAACAATGTGAGATATGGGACCAGCCAATACAGAAACATGCTGCTTGTATACCATGATACTTAGGCCATCAATACCACAGGAAAAAGACACTTTTAATTCATTTATAACTTTTGAAACTTCATAAATGCTAGTAGTTTTAAATTCAAAGCTCTCTCCTGAAAATTGAGTACAAGGTATAAAATTGTTAACAAGACACATTTCGGTAGTTTTATTTTCACTGCACAATTGTTTTGCGAATCTAGGACCAATATCACTGAAGAAGCTATTTACGTGATTAGTGATTATATTTGGATTCTCTTCCATTGAGATGATATTGTTATTGATTTTTAATTTTTTTATAGACACTTGCTCCTTTTGTATATTTACAGCCTCCTTTATAATCTTCCACTGTTGCTTGGTATTTCCATTGACGTTATCCAGTTTCCTTTTGTAATATGCTTGCTTTAAATATTTTATAATTTTTGTACACCAGTTTCTATATCTTTTGTAATAATCCAGCAGTTGAATATTATTTGAATCTGCTCGACATTTGTTGTGTAATTTGTCTCGGGTTCTGAGACATTTAATAATTCCATTATTTATCCAAGGTTTTAAATATTTCATGTTATGCTTTACACTTTGTACAGACGAACAACTTTCCACATGCATTTTTAAACATTTTATGAAATTTTCAGTAGCTAAATTAACATCTTGCGATGACAGTACTGACTGCCATGATTCTTTCTTTAATTTGACTTACAAAAGATTGTTATCAATGACGGTTTTCAAGTTTTCATTATCTTTTGCTATTTTATTTAGTGTAAAGCTCATAAATCTCAGCAATATCACATCATGATCTGTTATGTCAGTAGTGAAGACAGCTCCCTGTGGTTCAAATTTAGATTTTACCATAATATGATCGATGCAGCTTGAAATAGTAGAAGAAACTCTGGTAGGTGAAATTATGATTGGCTTCAAGCCATGAAAAGCCAAAAGAGAGAGATATTTTTGAGTTTTCATATCGCTCAAATCCAAAGTATTAATATTTATGTCGCCACATAAAATGATCTCCTTATTTTGTATAGATGAAGAATCAAGCAGTGCACTCAGTGATTCAAGGAAATTATCTATATGAACCAGGGACGGAGATCTATAAACAGCTATTACACACAAGGCACTCGATATCTGCATTTTTAAGCAGTTTGCTCCAGGGAAAACAACTTCCTCAACAGTCACGGTAACATTTTGTTTTACATAGGCAACTACACCATCATTTTGCAAATAGTTATTATTTGTGTTGTAAACTGCGTATCCGGGGATGTTAGGTATATTGGTAAAATTTTTCAGCCAAGCTTCTGTAAAAACAAGTACCTCAGGACGATGCTCAATACTATCCAGCATGGTTATGGTTTCATCAAAGTTTTTCTTTATACTTCTAACGTTCAAACAAAGTAAAGAAAATTTGGAATGTTTTTAAAAGTTTTTGCAAGTTAAGGAATCTTCAATAGTTAAATTAGATTCTGTATTATCAATCCAGTCAATGTATTTTCCAAAATCGATATCCATTTTTTAATGATGAAAATATTTTTCGGTGCCTTTCACTATTAAACTTCTATTATAATCTATTGAGGTCATCTTCGTGTTTGATTTCCCTGATTTTCTTGCCTTCTTCTTCTTTCATTAGAATTGCTCCATTTTTGTACCAAATATATTTATATTTTAATTCTTTTCCCTTTGTTTTGGCTTTCCAAAGTAGTTCCTTGTAGTAAGGAGATAATGACTCTCCTAGGAATATCATGTTTTCACGATTAGAAATTACCTTCTTATTTGCTAATAATTTTAGTCTGGTTTCCGGGTTTCTCATTTTTAGGATATTTTTTTTTGGATGTCCTGGTCTTCTGTCATATTGTCTAATTGCCGAGGCAATATCCTCTGAATTTATTTTGATATTAGCACTTTCTATTAGTTTTAGAGCGGTTATTTTGGGATGTTCTTCAGTCTTTTCCTCAATGCCTGTAATTTCAATACAGTCATCAAGGTTTGACTGTTCTAAGTAAGCCACTCTGGTTTCCAGATTCTTAATATTTTTACTTTTAATTGCTAAATCATTTTTTAGACGTTCAACTTCTCCTTTAACCTCACTCATGGAGTCTAAGCGGGTAATGATATCGTCATATTTTTGGCAAATAAATTCGGTTGTTTTTTGAAATTCTAACAATTTTTGTCAATGTTTTCGAGAATTTGGGTTTTTATTTTCTCTAATTTTATATCTATGTAAGACGCAAATTTTGAAAAGCCATCTTCTTCTGTGCTAATGTCTTCAGGTAGTGTATTCATTTTGTTTTTGGATCTTGTGGTTGTGTATAAATTTTCTTGTTGTAGGGAGCCGGTTTTTTTGCTTGAACTCATGGTCACACTAGCAGTAGTTTGTATTGTATATTAGCAGAACTAGTACAATGCGTAAGTACTGACTGAGCAGTAAAGTGAGCAAGCTGTATGGACAGTGTGAGAAAGATGGCGACGGTTTTGGCCAATCACAAGAGCTCCACCAACTGTCAAAATATATTTCAATTCCACTGTCACTATTTTCCGAAATTAATTATTCGAAATTCACTTGAATAATCTAATTGTAATGTACAAAATTTATATCACCATGAATGTAGTGAACACTTGGGTGAATCTCGCAGTGTTTCGGATTGTATTGTTTACTAATTATACACAATTATGCGATGTTTCTTACGGATCACTTTTACTGTGTGTTATTTAGTTTCGGTAGGTAGGTAGGTAATTCCTCCATCTTTCCCGCCTTCCCTCTCCCGCTTCCCCCGTCCCGCGAATCCCCCTCCCGCATTCCCCACTCTTCTCCCGCGTTCCATAATATATTCAGTCCCGGTGCATTCAGTTTTCAAACAGCACGCGTGCCACCTATTGCAATTTTTTAATACAAATTTCATAATGACAGAGCTCACCAGAATATATATAAACCTTCTCGGGCGTGCGCATAACAAATCACCAAAGTTTCATTGTAATCGGATGAATAGTATACGAAATAATTCAACGACGCCAGTGCTCACTACTTTATATAGAAATTCTCGAAACTCACTAAAGTTAAATCGCAATCGGATGGTTGAGGGACCGCATGAGGGACAAACAAAAAAACATTAATTCTTTTACATTAATATTAGACAAATATTGTGAATCCAAAGTCCAAATAAATTTTGTATTTTTACGAATATAGAGTCTTTATTTACGTCTAGTATTTTCCCAACCGCAGGAATGCTTATACACAACTTCGCATATTGTGAATGTTAATTATACGAGCAGCAGAAGTAAAGAAAGTTCTGCCAAAGCTGCGAGTATCTCTACTCCCCTTTCTCTATCGCTGCACAGCCACCCTCTCAGCACTAATAATTGTTCGGGTGAGTGAGAGCCTTGTCGG
Source organism: Limnephilus marmoratus (assembly GCA_917880885.1). Classification (NCBI taxonomy): domain Eukaryota; kingdom Metazoa; phylum Arthropoda; class Insecta; order Trichoptera; family Limnephilidae; genus Limnephilus; species Limnephilus marmoratus. The sequence continues at coordinate 16,046,806 of OU862910.1, read as the reverse complement.
GAGGTGCGGGTGGCAAGCGGGAAGGTTCTACCTAGCAGAAACTGAACTGCTATCCCCAGACTACCTCTCTCACTGAAGGGTGGGGGGTGGATTGAACCAACATTATTTTTAAGAGTTGCGTGTGGTTTAAGGCCTTTTTGAGCTTTTTAATATCACTCTGCAGGATACAGGTGACAGTTTTGAGAGTTGACGTATAATCAAAAAGTTGAATCCTTAAAGACAGGAGCTTAAAATAATTAGATAATGTAGTGATTTTAGATTTTCACGGCCAAAAGTATTTTTGTTGTTTATTTTTGGGGTGTTATGCCGTATTGCGCTACCTCCTCCTTTAGCCAACAGTTACAGTGTCCATCATCAGGGCAGATGTGTCATTGTTAGTGGTGAAATGTGTGCTTATGCACTTGAAAGCGATACCGTGTCGCCAGCTCCACTCCACTACAAGCTGGTATTACCGTATACTTCACAATGGTTTTTTGCGTTTAGCTTTGGTGTAGCCGTCAAGTACCGGATACCAAGAAATATTGAGCCTAGCTCCATCGTCTTCATTAATATTAATGGGGTTTTTGTAGATTTTAATTTCCTCCGTAATCAGGCGTGCTAAAGGCGTGCAAAACCCATAGATCCAGGAGAATTTTTAAATTTTTAAAGAGTTAGTTTTGCTTATTTCGAAAATCGATTCCCATTCTACGATTTTCAATATTTGTTAAATTTTTAAGGTGATAAATTATTTTCATAAAAAAAAAAAAATAAGCATTTTTGATTTGCCACCAATTGAGGAAAACCTTAGTGACATCAGCCGGCCAACGTTAATAGGATCTCGGTGACAACTGTTTTACCTGTCAGTAAATGTGTCATAATGACGACGTAGCAATTTCAGATCGTTTTCAAAATCAATTATTATGAATGGAAACGACAAATTTTTGTTACGATGATCAGAAACAGAAAAAAATATACTTTATATTTTAACGGTATCCCCTAGTTTGTGAAAATATCATAATAGCCTAGTATACTATATATGAACATTTAACTATAATAAAAGCCATTTTTATAAAATATCAACATTACTTATGTCGTTTTACTTGACTTTCAATTCCCACCCGCATAGAGCAACCCCCTGGCCAATAGTTTATGTTGCAGCAAGCAATCAAGTTAATGAGTGCGCTAAGAATAATCTATGGGGACATTTCTCTGTAGAGTTTATTCCATCTCCTGCTAAGTAATCCACGCCATTGTGGATTACAGTTTTGTGTGTTCTCCTTTCTGACTTCTTGTGAGGAATGTCGTACCTACCATCTCTCAGTGATTGCCGATTGTTAATTTGATTGTTCTGAATGAAATATAACGTTCTTAGGATATAATGTTCTTTGAATTACAGGTAATACTCATCAAATAGTAGTTGGTTAGGCTTCGCCCAGTAAGTGTTGGTTACCATTTTATAAATCCAATAGGAACTGGTTCCAAAAATAGCCCGTTCCTCGGATCCACTGTCATCGGGTGATAGCTAGTCACCGGGACGAAGTCACCGCGTCAAAGTATCTGGGATAAAGTCATCGGGGCAGAGTCACCGGGACAAAGAAATCGGGAAAGGCCATGACGTCGTATGTAATGTACACAACTAAGTAAATATATAACTAAGTATTACCGTCAATCTTTCCATATCCGGAGAGATACTACATAATCACAAATACGTAGCAGTTACACCAAGGGGGGACACATCCCCATCCGACCTGCTTACGGAAGTAGCGACATTTTGTGACGAATTCCTTTTTTTGAAATTACACGTACACAGATGTTATATGCGGAGTGGCGCGTATGGCGTGGCGTCAGACATGCAATCGAAGCCGGGTTCGAAAGTCAACCACGCAGACGGAAGACTGTTTGGTGATGATGATTTATATTTTTTGGGGTTTCGTGAACATCTCACTAGGAGAACCTATTCTAAGATGTTCACATGTTTTTGTTATTTTGGTATTATTGTGATGTTCACATGTTTCTAATATTATGGTGTTATTGTGAATTGATCGTATTACGAAGTGTAATGTCTCACTCTCTCTGCAATCCCTTACAGATATATTTGTATTTATAATTAGCACTGGACCTTACCTCAGTACTATGTTATTTGATTAAAACACTTTAATTCTTTGAAATCCCAGTTACTGTTTATTGTTATTACGCACGATACCAATATGGTTTAAGAGGACACATCCTTATAACTGGCTAGCTAGATTTTGTCTGGCGAGCTCCCGAATTTTGTTGTTTCTGATCGGTTATCTTCGGCATCCATCGTAACCGACACCACGTAACCCGAACGTAGCATAAACAACAGAACAATGTTCAAAAATATTACAAGAAAGACAAAACAATATATAATGTAACATTGTGCTAAGTTTGAGTTGGTGATGATTAAAAAATATATTTTTTAAATAAACCAAGACAAAACACGTTTAATAAACCAAGGCAAACTTCATCAGAGTTTACAACTCATAAAAAAATTTTGAATCAATAAAAGTGGTTAACACTAAATATTCCATTAATTTTCAAAAAATCTGTACCTACTTTTTGTTTAGATCCATACCGAAACACAACATGAATATATTTATGTTAATTTGGGAGGCGGATATGGGTACCGCCGCCCCGGGAACCATCTATTGGATAACCAACACCTCTGCCATAGGCCCTTGTGGTTCGCTACGTTTAGTGACTTAATGCGTCTCCCACATTTCAGATCGAGAAAGACCTGAGCAAGGCCTGTTAGCCCCTCTCCAGCCGGATTTCCCCTTGCACTGCAGTTGGAGGGATGGATACATGCGTCCGTCGCTCTTGGACACACTGACCTCCAAATTTCTATCCACCCCTCATACCTTTATCGATTTCAATACTTCCTATCCTCCCTTTCCGTAATAAGGCCCTCCACCCAGCATCCCCTAAGATGAAACAGCCTCTGAGGGAAATTATTCTTCTCAGGGCTTCTGATGTGGAACTAATGTTAAAAAATGTTATGTTGGTGTGGGTTATTTCAATGATTGCATCTCCGAATCAATATCATATGCAAAACTTTTCCCTTGGCTTGTGTCAACTCACAAACATAGTGATATATTGATTTTGGTTTGGATGATAACCTATAGGTATATATGACAGGAATTTTTAGTTTCGGGTAATGTACACAAACAAATCGCACCTGGGGAATAACAATGGCATAACTCAAAAAACCTCCTTTTTCAGGAGAGCAGTTTGAATATTTCGTTTGAGTGTATTAAATCAGTTTATGAACCAATAAAAAAACATTATTTTACAAACGTTGAAAAGCGGTATTTTAATAAGTATTAGGGTTAATATTATAGTAGTGTTACAATGATCATCGTGCCACTATTTTCGCTTGAATTTGAGTAAACTATTATAATTTAACAATGACATTTTTGCTTTTAAAGCCACTATAATATTTTTAAGAATTGTGACGTTTTTATTGAGAATAAAAAGGAAATTCGAGAATATTTCTGCATACTTAACTTAAAAATTCCATTTTTGGACTTGTGCCATTGTTATTCCCCGTGTGCGAAATATATTACGCTTATGATATTACGGGGGTTGTATTAATAAGTATTTCAGTACAAACAAATTGAAGTTTCCAGTGATCATGATAATATTGTTGAAATTCGGGAAATCGAAATAGCCAAACATCAAAAAAATTACTATGAGAAAAGTTAGAAAAAAATCAACAGTGTTATATACCGACACTAAAGCAAAGTGTGGTAATCAAACTCAATGTCGAAATGGTAATAACAATTATTTTGAGCACGTAATCTATGCACAATTGTAAAATCTACAACGGCAAACGTGACGCTAATAAAAACCACATATTCTAACATTTTTATTATGCGAGAGAGGTAATGCTGTTGAATATAACCACTTTAGAACGAGGACATAAAAGTTGAGCAAACTTAAATTGGAACAACAGAACGTCGCATTTGGGTGAAATTGTCTCAGTCTCCGGAAGCTGCGAGCCGAGATCATGCACACACTTAGCGACCTTAGCGGACCATGCCGTAAAACGTACAACCACCGCTCTTCTACGCAAAACTTCTGATCGAAAGGGGTCGCGTTACTTCTATTTCTGAAGGAGGACACGGAGCGGAGGTATGCTGTACGCCCGCACTCCGAGGTGTGCCGTGAGCTGGTCTTTTGTTTCGATGTGCATTGTTAGCGATACAAGTTTCGCCCCGCAAGTACTGAAAGTTTGCGACCGCCCCGATTCCGCGCGGAACAACTTTACTTCTGCCAACATTTATGCCGCAATTTTACAGCGTCGATAAAAATGAAAATGTTAAAGGAAGTCGGTAATCCCGCGGCGGCTGGTCGACACAAAAGAAAATGAGGTAATTTTCTTCTTTTCCTTTCATTGTTCGGGAGTCGGTGATATATTTTATTGCCGGGAAGGTGAGCCCCAGGGCTGTGTCTTGTAACCTCCTCCTCCACCCTCCTGCGCTCCTGTGCTCCTGTCCTCTTGTTCCCCATCATCCCCTTCTCTCTCCTTTAACCCTCCCACCCTCAATCCTCCCTTTTGCCACGGCGCGATCATCCCTCATAGGATAATGGCGCGCGATTCTAATTTTATTCCGCATGAATATTCATGAAAGTACATGAAATCAGCTTGCGACCTCTACCATTCAATATTTTTTCAAAGCTTTCAATGATTTGATTTTAAATATATCTATACGTCATTTGGCCTTGTGTCGTCATATTACTGATTTGTAATTAATTTGTCGAGGAAAATAAATACAGCATTATGCGAATTAAAAAATCAATTTTGGGAAGCAGGTACGGGTACCGCCGCTCCGGGAACCATTTCTTTATTTATTATTTAATATAGAATATATAATTGTACAGTGGAGTTATATAAATTATATAAATTACATATAAATTAATATAATAATATAAATTTATATAAATTATATAAATTACATAAAAATTATATAAATTACATATCGGTACAGAAATTATTTAAAAATTGCAATCTCACCAAAGAACAAGCTAGTTCTTGTGCTTGATGAGCGAGTTACACTAATTATAACTGAAATAGAATAACATTATGCAATAGGTAAGTATATAATAGGATCAATTGAGACTTCTGGATCATCTATACCTTGCAATAAGACTTTACAACATTCTTCCAGATAGAATAAAAAAATGTGATTCCCAAAAAAATTTCAAAAATAACATAAAAATTTGGATCAAAAATAATGATAGGGCCTTTACCGGTGCACTCACCCAAATTCGAAATTATTAATGATTTGGTATTATACAATGGAAATATACAAGCAATGTATTGGTTGCTTTTATTTATAACTATTATTAATGTAAGTAACCAATCTATTATGTGATTACTTTTTTTAATAAAAGTGTAGGTATGTTTATAAGTATTATAAATTGATTTAAAAATTACTGCCTCAACACAGGCTAGCCTAGTGAGGCAGATTACTGAAAAACCAAAATATATAACTATTTTCTATTTTTCATTTATCTACTGTTCATATTTATATTTTTTTCTGTTGATATCCTTTTGTACTTGTGTAATTTTAAACCACTGTAAACATAACACTGAAGAACTTTTTTTAGTTATAATCTTGCAAATTTCATTCAATAAAGATATATTATTATTATTATTATCTATATGTGTAGGTGTACATACATAGGATACGGTTACATACTAAAATATTGTGCACTTAGGAGAAATTCGAAAAATCTAAATAAAAAAGAGATGAATATATATTAATAATAAATAGAAAGAAAGAGAAAAACAGGTAATTATTTAGTTAATTATTCCTGATGAAGTGTAGTTCAGTTTGATTTTCAGTTTATTGATGTCTTTGGTTTTTTTTTTTTTTCAATGGGAAGGTTGTTGAAAAACTTTATTCCTAAATAGATATAATTGTTTTGCATTAGTTTGGTATTAAATTTTGGTATTTTGATGTTGTCTTCATATCTTTTTGATTGGTGAGTTTAAAATTTTTTGATGATATTATCTTTGTAAATTTGGATAATTGCATTTTTCTTGAAGATATTCTCTACTCGAGGTACCGTGAAATCTGCGAAAAGCGTTTCTGTTGGATAAGTGGAGGGTTTCTTTAGGATTACTTTAATGATTAGTTTCTGGATCACTTTGATCGGGGTTAGAATTTTGTTGTATGACCCTCCCCATCAATGGATAACCAACACCTCTGCCATGGGTCACACCAAGTGGTTCGCTACCTTTGGTGACTTAGTAGGGGTACCCGGGTTCATGGGGTGAGGTTTGTCTAGGTCTTGACGGCGGATGCGTCTGCCCACTTACTGCGTGGCGGGCCATATCGGGAGAGACTGGTTGAGGGAGACCTTTTTAGCCTCTCCAGTAGGACCCTCTTGACCCATCGCCTTGCACCGCAGTGAGAGGGAACGATTCATGTCCATCACATTTGAAACTACTGACCCTCAATTTCCTACCCACCGTACCTTATTCCTTCCCAGAACTTCCCCTTCTTCCTTTCCTTTAAAAGATCCCCACACAGCATCCCCAAAGATGACGCAGGAAATTATTTACCCCGCGGCCTCCTTTGTAGAGCTGTTGTAAGAAATAATGGATAAGTATAACAATAATTTTGCCATAAAATTATTTTTTTGTTAATAATATTAATTTTTTTATTTTTTTTATTTCTTTTTATTGAGGAAACAAACAGTCATACAGGAAAAATGATTATAACAATAAAATTACATATGTTGTAGACCGATTAAGTTCCATTGTGTTAAAAAATATTGGTTTATTTTTTTTTACCTACTCAACTTATTAAATGACAAAGAAAAAAAAATATAAACATAATAAAGAAAAACATAAAAAAGAAGAACATAAAACATAATAAAGAAAAACGTTAAATTGTTAACAAACATGGTTTATACTATTTACTATGGTTGATAATAATATGATTTTCACAAAAAAGGAGAAAAAAAAAAGTATTTTAAGTTATTAATTTATTAAGCTGCATTTTATATGATTTCAAGTCATGGTTGAAAATGTCTACATCTCGTAAGGTATTGTAAGTTTCACAGATACGTACTATTACAGAGTTTTGCGCATATTTAGATTTACTGTGTGGTATTCTAAATAAGTCGTTCGATCTGGTGTTTTGTTTGGGGCAACGAAATGCAATATTTTCTAACAGATATGACGAATCAACAAGGCAGTTCACGATTTTGTGTAAGAATAATGCATCAGAGATTTTTCTGCGTTTATATAAAGCGATTGCTTATAAGCTTTTTCTAGAATATTTTCAATATGATCCCTAAATAACATTTTAAAATCTAGTATTACTCCAAGATCTCTTATTGTTTCTACTCGTTGTAGAGGTACATGGTTTAATTTGTAAATATAATTAATTGGATTTTTTTTCGTGAAAAAGTAATAACATTACATTTATCTATATTTAGGTATAATTGATTGTTTTCGCAATATTCCTCAATTTTGCTAACGTCTTCTTGTAATTGGTTGCAGTCATCTATGGAGCTAATGCATTTATATAATTTCATGTCATCGGCGTAAAAAAGGAAACAAGAATGGTTTATGACATGGTTCATATCGTTTATATATAAAATCAACAATAGAGGCCCTAGATGAGACCCTTGCGGTACCCCTGAGGGAATAGTTATAATTTGTGACATGTAACCTTTTAAAGCAACAGCTTGACTTCTATTTTTAACATATATGAAGAGAACCATCTCAGAAGATCTCCACATATTCCAATCTTCGAGAGCTTGTTTAACAGTATATCGTGATTTATTTTGTCGAAAGCCTTAGAAAAATCTGTGTAAATGGAATCAACCTGTTTCCTATTATCCATAGAGTTAAGAATAAAATCAGTCTAGGTTCTAGGTTCGATTCAACAGATCTGCCTTGAAAAAAACCATATTGATGGGGGCTAATAATAGTATTTTTGCATATGTTACAAAGTTGGTTACACACGATTTTTTCCAAGATTTTACTAAAGATACATAGCTTAGAGATAGGTGTATAATTTTCAATGTTGTGCTTGTCCCCTTTTTTAAAAACAGGTGTAACAAAAGCATGTTTCCAAATGGTAGGAAATACACCTTCTTTAAGAGATTTTTTGAACAGTAGTGTTACAGGAGTAACTAGTGTTTCAGCACAATTAACAATAAAAATTGGGTGTATCTTATCACAACCGGCACTTTTTTTTGTGTCCACATTTTTGAGATGTTTTCACACTAATGGTGCAGTTATATCAATTGAATTAAGATTAATTGAATTTATGGCATCATCATTACTTATATCAACAAAATTTGTGGAAGTATTATTTGCAGTTGTATCGGGGACAAAGACAGATTGGAAATAATCGTTAAAAATTTTGCAAATTCGTTGCCCATCACTTGAGGAAATGTTTTTGTGATACATATTATTAGGTACATATTTCACGAAAGTCCAAAAATATTTCATTTACGGATGACATTTAATCTTACAACATATTTTATTTATTTATATTATTATTATATCCCTTGACTTCAACGACAGCTTGCACTTTATTTTTGAAGATTTTTAATGATCTTGTCATTCTGATATTATTCTGATTGGATCTCACCTGTAGCTGAATACATAATAAGAATAATTGCTTTTCATAACAACAATATAGTCTCCATGAATTCGAATAAAACCGAACTTTGTGATGTTACATTATAAGACATGTATTGATAGTGACGAGATTTCTATTTTACCCAAGTCCTATCAGGTATATTACATACCTTGTACGCGATAATTAAAATAGACACGTTTACATAAACCAGGGTGTGGAGAGGATAGTGCAATCAAACACGTCCCGTGTAGTTATACATATTTAAGCAGTAAATTTCAAGTAAAGAAACCAATAGACAAGAAAAAAATATTAATAACTTTAAAAAAGTAGATAATAATAAATAATCAATTATGTAGGGCATGGTCTTGAGAAACAGAAGATTGCGGTTACAACCGTATTCTCCATGAAACCAATAATATTAGCATTGTAATTTGTTGCTCGTACTTTCAAAACCAACACAACATTACTGTATTATCATTACAACATAGTATAAAATAAAGTCGCTCAAAATGTATGTGCGCGTTAATCTTTTAAACTACGCAACGGATTTTCATACGGTTTTCACCAATAGATAGAGTGATTGAAGAGGAATGTTTATTATGTATAATACATGTAAATTGTATCAGTGAAAAGCCGAGAAATTTAAAGAAAACATATTTTTGTGCGATTTAAAACGGCTGGCGGGCCGTACTATAGTCACTTTTGAAATTCGTTCTACGGAAGAAATTGGAAAATAGATGTCCTAGAGTAAGTAGGTCCTTGATTTTCCCTTTTCAAATATCCAGTGTTGCATTGCAAGCATCGTATAATTAGTGGCGAGTTAATTAGTTTATATGTATAATACATGCTTATTATAGTAGAGAAAAGCCGATAAATTCAAATATTCCATTCAAGCAGCAGGCAGCGGGCAGCGGGCAGCTGGCAAGCGGGTGGTGTGGATTTTATAAAGATTGGGTAATGGCGTTGTGTTTCGTTAGCCACAGCAACTTGTGGCCGGGTCTGCTAGTTTATCAATAACTCAAAAGACAGTACCGTAGCAATAACTAAGAAGTCTAAAAAGACATCCCAAGTAAATGACGCAGTAAACAAATAGAATGAAGAGAAAAAAAATAATGTTCCCCAATAAGCGCAATGCTCTTTAAATCAATAATTTGGTCCTTAAGAGGACATAGGTAGAGAAAACCAGAAATATGTCATTTTCAAAAAAGTTTTTAGACGTATTGACTCTTTTCCACAAAAAATTATAAATGGATTTCGAAAGATTGTTCTTTTATCTAGCATAGTTATGTAATAAATTTTTAGATTTTTTTTAATTTTTAGTATAATAAGGTTATTCCATAGGTCGTTGGCAGATTTGTTAAATTTTCAAAAACGTTTTTGTATTATACCACACCCATTTCAAATAATATAACCATGCAGTAAAATAAATCAATACATTATCTAGCAAAGTTATGTCTTAGAATTTTAATTTTAGTTTCAATAAAATCATTAAAAAATATATACGTACATGTGTTTCTTGACGAAAATTAGTCAGTTTGTGTATTTATTTGCGGACTAATAAACTAATATATTTCTGATTTTTTTACATACTTATTTTGTTAAGACATTATTGACAAATCATAAATAATTTTGATCGAAAAATAATTTTTGGAAGTATTTAATATTTAATATTTACAGCGTCGCAATTTACCATTTTTATCAGAGCGCCGTAACAGAAATATCACAGCTCATTGCGGCCCGAAGAGCGGCCAGAAGAAGACGTGTCCGCGCCGCTCTAAATCAAACAGTTTGAAATGATGAATTGAATACGAACTCTGAATACCTACGTCTTCCTTGTTTCGTATTGGTAAAATCTATAGGTTGACCGAATACTTTCATACTAAAATTTTTGAAATTTCGAATATTTTTTTATTGTTATGTGAATACTGAACAAGAGTCCCAACTGTTCCAAAATATATATTTAAAAAAAATATATTGTAAATTATTGCTACGTTGCACAAGAGTCACAACTGCTCCAAATTTTTTATTTTTTATTATTGTCAACTAGCCGGTTCCCGGCACCCGTTGCTATGCCATTTAATACAGAAATTCTACCTGCGTGTCCTTTCCCATTCTTCCCTACCCCTTCCCGTTCCCCTTTCTCTCCCGCGTTCCCACTCCGCCTTCTCTACATTCCCTCTCCCCACCCCACTTCCCCCCTTCACCCGCCCCGCGACCTCCCTCCCGAGTTCCCCTCCCGGGTTCCCCTCCCCCCTCCCCCCTCCCGTGAACCCCTTACCAGAGTTTCCCTCCACCCTCCCTCATTTCATACATTCAGTCCCGATACATTCACTTTTCAAACAGCTCGCGTGCCACCTATTGCAATTTCTTGTATACAAATTTCATTATGCCAGAGCTCACCAGTAGTTTTATACAAAACACAAAAATATGACAATAATGAACACAAAAAAAATAATTATCCAATTTGGTGTAGTCGTTCGGAAGTTATGCGCGTACATACATTTCGGCGATTCATTTTCATTTATATACTAGCTGGTGCCCGGCATGCGTTGCTATGCCGTTCAACAAAAAATTGTTTCTCCCTGCGTGTCCTTTCCCATTCGTCCCGTTCACCTTCCGCTTCCCCTTCCTCTCCCGCGTGCCCTTCCCCTCAAACGTTCCCACTCCTCTTCCCCCGTCCCGCCAACTCCCCTCACGAATTCCCTTCCCCCCTCCCAGGTTCCCCTCCCCCTCCCTGGTTCCCGTCCCTTTCCACCCGCGGCACCAATACCCAAGTTCCTATCCCCCCTCCCGCATTCCATACATTCAGTTCTGGTACATTTAGTTTTCAAACAGCTCACGTGCCACCCATTGAATTTTTAGTATACACATTTTAAAATGCCAGAGCTCACCAGTAGTTATATACAAACCTTGTCCTGGCAATAACAAACCCAACAAAAAAAGAATTATCCAATTTGGTGTAGTCGTTCGGAAGTTGCGCGTACACACATTTCGGTGATTCATTTTAATTTATTAGCATTTATATATATGCCGGGTACCAACCTTTGCCATTTAATAACGAAATTGTTTCTCCCTGCGCGTCCTTTCCCATTCGTCCCGTTCACCTTCCACCTCCCCTTCCTCTCCCGCGTCCCCTTCCCCTTTCGCGTTCCCACTCCTCCTCCACCTTCCTTCTCCTCACTCTACTCCCCCCCTTTTCCGTCCCGCGATCCCCCCTCCCGAGTTCCCCTCCCCCGTGCCATAATCACCTCCTCCCTCCCGCGGATCCCCCTCTCGAATTCCCCTCTCCCCTCCCGAGTTCCCCTCCACCCTCCCGGGTTCCCCTCCTCCCTCCTGCATTCCATACATTCATTCCCGATACATTCAGTTCTCATACAGCTCGTGTGCCACTTATTGCAATTTTATTATACAAATTTCATGATGCCAGAGCTCGTGTCCTTTCCCATTCGTCCCGTTCCCCTTCTGCCTCCCCTTCCTCTCCAACGTCCCCTTCCCCTCTCCTCACTCCCCTCGCCCGCTTCCCCTATCCCTTAAACCCCCACCCGTTTTCCTCTCCCCCCTCCCGAGTTCCCCTCCCACCTCCCGGGTTCCCCTCCCCAACCCATCCCGCGGGCCCCCTCTCCCGAGTTCCCCTCCCTTGTCCCCCTCCCCTTCCCTCCCTCATCCTTCACCCCTCTCCCATCCGCCACCTCCTCCCGCATTCCATATATTCACTCCCGGTACATTCAGTTTTCAAACAGTTTGCGTGGCACCAATTGCAATTTTATATACAAATTTCATAATGCCAGAGCTCACCAGTATATACAGAAACCTTTAGTCCAGTCAAGGAAGGGGGTGTAGAGTGCGTGAGCAGGGACCTAAGCGATTCCTTCAGAAACTTGTTTAGGGTGCTTAGGATGTGAACATACTAAAAATCCTGACGTCTAGGTGGTGAGCTAGGGGGGGGAGGGGGAGGGGGAGGTCCCAATTTTCGGGTTTCCGCTTATATCTCAAAAACGGTGCGCCGCAGAGGAAAATTTTTTGATAATAAGTAAAAGCTGATAAAATTATCTACAACTTTTATTCTTTACGTAATTTTCGAAATCCCAGCCATTTTCGAGTTATTCGCTCCACAAATGTAGATATTTTCGAAAAAAATCATTTTACCTCACATTTTTCATCAAACATTCCTTCATATCGTCTAAAATATTCATCAAAGAAAAAAATTTAATTGAAAGAAGTTGTGAAGAATTTAATTTTCTTTAAGAATATATAGACATATGTAAATTTATCTTCAACCGTTCAACATTTACAGCAATTTGAAGTTTTTTCGTAAAATGTTGTCATTTTCAGAAAGAGCTGTTTTTATCTTATTACTGACACACAACACTTGTTCGTTCGCCTAATAATATGTGTGACCACACTTTAAAACCAGTTATTAAATAAAATAGGTAAAAATCATATTACTTGAAAAATACATAATTGTATTTTATAATCATAATGTTTATTCTATTTCGTTACATTAAGCACATAAAATTATAGATCTCATTGTTATCACTGTTCTCAATAACATCATGTTACATTCTCATCCTCCTTGGACGTGGGGGTCCTCGCAAGCGTTGTTCATCCATGGCATCTTCATCCTCAGTATTGGATGGTTCTTGCTGAATGGGCTCTATGTCGCCGTCATCGTCGTCCTCGGCAACAGGCACGCTATTGAGGCATCTCCCTTGGCAGGAGACTCGGAGACACGCTGCAGAACAGGTCAGCATTGCTTTTCGGCATCCACATTTGCCAATCGCACAATCCCTGGTGCAGCGGCAAAATATCATATTTAGAAGGACCTCCGGCGCTGGTGGATCTTTTGTTGTATTTGGCATCAGGGTCTCTCCTTCATGTTTCCACCCCCATTATTCAGGGGCAGCTCAATCGGTGCACTGGGAATGCTGTTTAACTGCGTTCTCTGTTGGAGGGAGGGAGCTGATGTCAGGCTTCATATTTGCCACCAACCCTGTGAACGACTAAAAGCGGTACTGGTTAAGGAAGGTCTGTCTTTTTGGCGCCGCATACCATTTCAGGAAACATTTATTTCCAGCCTCTTCAACCTCGCCGTGAGTAGAGGAGGGGTTATAAAGATCATTGCCGCTTGCTTGATGAATTCTGACTCCAAGTACAATTTTGAGAAGCCCACCTTGCTTCTCCTGAAAGTTGCAGATGTTGTGTCGCAGCCGGTAAATGAATGTAAGAACAGGATGTGTTCAAATGCACGGTGCTGCATCTTTTGGATGGACAGTGGAATTGTTTTGGTTTTCCCTCGTCCGTTGTCAGCAGCAGAATATCTTGGGTGGGAGGAGTGGAAGCAATCAAAAGGAAGTGAAAGCTTCTCACAAAACTGTGAGAGGAATGTTCCACAGCAATCTTCACAACAAGGAAGTCAGCATCATGTCCTGAAGAGTCTGTATCCCATTCTCCCGAAGCTTCGTCTGTAGTAAAGAGATGAAGTTACTTTTGTTGGTAGGATTGGATAACAAATCTTCCTTTTTAACGGGTATTGAAGTGTTCCAAGTCAAATTGATGTCAGCTGACCTTCTCAGTCTGTATCATCGCATCTGTTATTGTGATTTTGTACCGTTGGCTGGGTTTGGGTACCAATAAAATACCACAGTGTGAGTCATCCAGGATAGTGGTGGTTGACGTAGTTGATGTAACGATCACAAATTGTGACAAGGAAGGCATCTTTTTGCCAAATTACTCTGTGTAGTAGAAATTTTCCGTCCACAACTATGTTCACCTGAGACAGTAGACCAGTTTTTTGGTAGGCTCGAATAAGCTGTACAGGACAGATTTAGTTGTCTTCCACATCCCACCTTCATTGAACAGTGCCAAGGGAAATGGGGCCAACTCATACTCAAAGAATTTCTTCAAATCCTCATCTGATCGTTTGCTTATACACATCCGGTGAAACAGAAATGTTGAGTCAACTGCAACCTTTTCATCGTGTTTTTTTATCGACGAGCTGACAGAAGACATTGGGAATTGACATTATTTCATTGGCTTGTGGGAAGGGAGGATGTGCATCAAACCACTGACTGAGTTTGAAAATGTCTGCTGCATCTTTACTTCGGTGGGCTTGTCCGAGGTCCTTGTGTTGTTACTGGACGTGAAGACTCCACAATACTCTTCAAGGGAAGTGCAGATCTCATGAGTTGCGCTCATACCAACTAACCACTTCTAGTACATTGTGCAAAATACCTCTGCCTCCTGTTATGCCTTCTCGGCTTTTGAATGATAGCATCAATGTGGTTTCCATGGTCATATCTGATCATACGCCTTGCTAAAAGAGCGTCGCATAATCGTCGTTGCACGTCGGTGTGTCAGTAATAAGATAAAAACAACTTTTTCTGAAAATGACGACATTTTACGCAAAACCTTAAAATTGCTGTAAATATTTACTGGTTGGAGACTTATTTGCATATGTATATATATTCTAAAAGGGAATTAAATTTATTACAACTTCTTATAAATAAATTTCTTTCTTTGATGAATATTTTAGACGATATGAAGGAATGTTTGATGAAAAATGTGAGGTAAAATAATTTTTTTCAAAAATATCTACATTTGTGGAGCGTGTAAGTCAAAAATGGACGTGATTTCGAAAATTACGTAAAGAATAAAAGTTGTAGATAATTTTATGAGCTTTTTTTACTTATCCTTAGGAAATTTTCATGTGTGACGCACCGTTTTTGAGATATAAGCGGAAACCCGAAAATTGGGACCTCCCCCTCCCCCCCTTCCCCCTAGCTCACAACCAAGACGTCAGGACTTTTAGTATGTTCACACCCTAAGCACCCTAAACAAGTTTCTGGAGGAATCGCTTAGGTCCCTGCTCACGCACTCTACACCTCCTTTTGGAGCATTTATTGACTGGACTACTTTGCGGGCGTGCTCACAACAACTCACCAAAGTTTCATCGCAATCGGATGAACGGTTAGCAATTCACAGGAAAGTATGTAGAACAGTTTATATGGGAGAATTAAATTGTTGATTTTACTATCTTCCTCGCAACTTTTCCATATTTTCTCAACGTTTAAACCTTTCCTGGACTACGACAAACATTTCAAAACCAAAATCAGCTAAATCGGCCCAGCCGTTCTCGAGTTTTAGTGAAACTAACAAACAGCAATTGATTTTTATATAGGGGGGGGGGGGGGTAAAAGAGGCGGGGGGGTGGAGGGTGGTTAGAGGTTGTGGGGTGAGAGGGGGAGGGGGTTGAGAGGGATGGGGGGTAGGCTTTTTTATATCCATTTTTCGTATTACAAAAATAACAAACATGAGAATCGGGTATGGGTACCACCGCCCCGGGAACCATTTTTTTGATAACCAACACGTCTGCCGTAGGTCATCCTTAGTGGTTCGCAACGTTTGGTGACTAGCAGGGGTGCCTGGGTTCATGGGGTGAGGTTTTTTCAGGTCTTGGCGGCGGATGCGTCTGCGCACCAGCTGCATGGCAGGTTGGATCTAGAGAAAGTGGTTGAGGGAGTCCCTTTGACTTCTCCAGCCTTACTCTCTCGGAACATCGCTTTGCACCGCAGTGGGAGGGATGGATTCATACATCCGCTCTCCTGGACACGCTGACCCCCACATTTCTACTCACCCCTAATACCCTTTCCTTCTCAGAAGATCCTCTCCTCCCTTTCCCTGAAACGAACCTTCACACAGCATCCCCAAAGAAGAGATAGGCAATGTGTCGAGCGATTGTAAAAAAAGGTCTCTCCCGATCCGGCCTTCTACGTAGTTGGTGGGGCAGATTCGACCGCCGCCGAGATCCTGACAAACCTCGCCCCATGAACCCGGGCTACCCGTACGGTGTTGATAATCCAATACATGGTTCCCGGGACGGCGGTACCCATACCCGCCTTCCAAATTACTGATACTATTTATTGACGGCCGGCGTGGTCAAGAGGTAAGGCTCTTGACTCGCAATCCGAAGGTCGTGGGATCGAATCCCGGCGTGGGCAAATAAATTTTGTTTGACTAATTTGGGTTATTTCATATAAAAATAATATATTTGCGTCACGTTCCAGAGTGTAAGATACTTTAGTATCGCCCTTGTGTAAGACCACCATTCAGAATTGAAACGTTGCTAAAAATTACTTTGGCCGTGTTTGGTGACCAGATCTGAATAGCCAAGTAATTCTTCGCTTCCTCTTCCCCATCTCCTGCCCTTCCCCACCACCTTCTGCCTCATACTATACCCCATAGTCATGTCATAGTCTCACTGGCTCCAGACGGGAGCATTTGGGTCTCTTGTGCGGTATTCACATAAATATAAAATTAAAAATTATGCACACGAATAAATATTTCAAAATGAGATATTTTTTACAATCCAACTGAATATTAGGTACTCTTTTTTTCATGAATACCGCACAAGAGTCCCAACTGCTCCCGTCTGGAGCCAGTGGGACTATCACCCCCAATTGGGGTATGTTGTGAGGCTGAAGGTAGTGGGGGAGGGGAAGGAGTTAGGGAAGATGGAGGTGGGGAAGTACCTGACTTTTCAGATCTGGTCACTAAACACGGCTAAAGCCATTTCGAGTAACGTTTCAATTCTTCCACTCTAATGGCCGTAAAATAAAATGAAAAAACAAAAACCAAAATATTAAAAAAATATAACAAATTGTTTTTTTGTGTAGGTATGTACTTTATACCTACTGTGTTTATGTATCTATTTATGTCTACGCACTTCAATACACAAATTACAAATAACTACTACTTATTAAAATTCTGGAAGCGAGAATTCAACATCTTTATCTGAACCATACTGTAGGTCCAGCTTCGCGTGAACTATAGGTACGTGAAACCCGGCTTCTAGCGGAACGAAATCTAGTTTCAAAAACGTCCGCTTGCAACGGCTGATGTGTGAGCGGTGCAGTCGGAATCGAAATTATGATTTGCTGGTATGACAGCCATAACACGTAAAACATAATTAATCATTATAATGTTATTATATAATTCTAGATCAATTAGTTAAGCCTTTTAATTTAATATAAAATATATTCTTGATCCTGAATAAAAGAGGTAAATCATTATTTCTTTACCTTTCCAGAATTTCACGGAAGTTTCTCTTACCGTATACTTCCATCCCTTTTCCCGGAGTGTTTCTCGAACGGCCGGGGAATCGTATATGTTGTAAAGCCATTACGAGCGTGTATTTCACGTATACATTTTCTCCGGAGTTAGACTAAACACGAACTAGATCCCGAAACTCTTGAAAAGTTGTAGGTACCTCAATATTGTTCCGGCGGTCCGGCTGAAAGTTTCCGCGAAACAAAAACGCAAAATTGAAAGCACGTGCTTGCGAAATTTAATTTTGAAGCCTTTTTGGTTGCCCTAAACAAATTTCTAACTTTGAGTTCCGCAAATGTATGAAAAAGCACATTTTTTGGCATAATTTAATAATCATGCCTCAGCACGGAAGTTTATAGTGTTACATTTAAATGAAAAGCACCGGACCAAAATGGTTAATTTTGTATGGACGGGATAAAGACCTTTACTAGACCTTGAGCCTTGACCAGAATTATTGGTAAAATAAGGCCATATTAAATTTTTTGAAATTTTTAATTGTATAAAATGTTTGAAGTGAGGTGCTGTTTATAATCAGTACATGTAGAAAAGTTCTAAAGTGACCCAACTCGATCAAAAATGATTGATGAAAAACCTAAAAAGAAGAAACCTTAAGAACAATAAATACCTAAATCTCTAAGAATTAAAAAAAAAATTCTAACAAATAATCACAGTTCGTGAATGGTGAAAATCTTTGTTACCATGATAGTTTTCTAGGTTCTGATTTTTAGGTTTTTAGATTTCACCGATAATAATAAAATTATTTTATTATTAGACTTGGACCACTTAGAAATGAACGTCAAATGTATTGCTTGAAACTCTAGTGTGGCTTTTTTTACTTTTGGATGCTGTGGGTATCATTTAATGAAAAAGGGACTGAATATTAAAATAAGGAAATAAAAACGCCGCAAATCATTCCACGACTAGCCATCAAAACGATCGTTGATATACAGAAAATTTCTGCAATGTACAAAATAATTTAGACTATTTGTGATATCCCTTTTATGCATTATCAGAAATACATGCCTGGGTCTTTGAAATATTAAGTTCAATCAGGTTATCTCAAGAATAAACTCTAGAGGTAACCATGCACTTTTGCTTTAAAGTCCTCCCAGCTATCGGAGTTTCTGTGTACTTTGGAGCTTTGTCAACAAAAAGTTAGCGTGGATTGTACAATACGTACAACATATGTATAAGTGCACAGGACAGATGGTCTTTTAGGTTCTGCAAAAACAATGTTGGAGAAAGACCCGATCCCTGTGGGACGTCAGCATTTATTGAATGTTAGAAAGCAATGTAACCATTAGCAAATGTTTGAATTGACCTCTCCATTTACGATACATTCTTTGTTGCAAGAAACACGGTAGTACAACATTCGTTAAATTATCTACCAAGTAAAATTGGGCTAACAAGTAAAGTTTTAAATGTAAATCAATCCTTTTTTGGGGTACCTACACTTAACTTTCAGACTTACACTTATAATTTAACTTCAGATTCACGATATTGTAAAGAAACATCTTAGTTTCATATGTGTCGTTAAAATAAAACATGTGTTGTGCATTCTACTTTAGTTTATTCTAGTCACAGGTTACCCCGAGTATTTCACTCTGTTTAGTGACGTTGCAGGGTTATCTGTGTTCATGGGATGTGGTTTGTCTAGGTCTTGGCGGCGGAAGCCTTTGCGCACCCACTGCGTTGCGGGCAGGATCAGGAGAGATTAATTGAGGGAGACCTTTTGATCTCTTGCACTGCAGTTGGCAAGATGGATTCATACGTCCGTTTCCCCTGAAAAATTACCCACCCACTGCGTGGCGGGCAAGATCAGGAGAGATTAATTGAGGGAGACCTTTTGATCTCTTGCACTTTTTTACAGTGTATACCGCACAAGAATCTCAACTGCTCCCGCCTGGAGCCAGTGAGACTATGGCATCCCCAATTGGGGTATGTTGTGAGGCTGAAGGTAGTGGGGAGGGGAAGGAGGTGGGGAAGAGGAAGGTTGGGAAGTACCTGGCTATTCAGATCTGGTCACCAAACACGGCTAAAGCCATTTTCAAGCAACGTTTCAATTCTGAATGGTGGTCTTACACCAGGGCGATACTGATAGTATCTTCCACTCTGGAACATGCCGCAAATATATTTATATTATTTTAAAATGAATTAATTGTGAAATAACACAAATTAATCAAATAAAATTTATTTGCGCATGCCGGGTTCGAACCCGCGACCTCCGGATTGTGAGTCAAGAGTCTTACCCACTGGACTACGGAGGTCGTCATTGCACTGCAGTTGGTAAGATGGATTCATACGTCCGTTTCCCCTGAAAAATTACCCAGCCCTCCTTCCTTTTCCGTCCCAGAACATGTTTTCCTTAAAAAAGACTCTCCACACATCATCCCCAAAGATGAGACAGGCTCTGAGGGAAGATGACATAGGTAATTTTTTCTCACGGCGTCATATTTGAAGATAACAAAAAATGTATAACAAAGTATGTACCTACACATTTTTGACAGTTAAAATCTAACACGGTAAACACAAATTCATCATGAGAACATTTGTGTTTTTTTTACATGATCTTCAAACAGGAGGTCCTGAGGAAAATAATTTCCCTCGGGGCCTATGTCATCTTTGGGGATGCTGTGCGGAGGGTTTTTTTAAGGAAAGGAAGGAGAGGAGAGTTCTGGGAAGGAAAAAGGTTTGAGGGGTGGGTAGGAATCTGTTGTTCAGTATGTCCTGGTCATCCGCCTCCAAGACCTAGATAAACCTCACGCCGTGAACCCGGGCACCCCTGCTAAATCACCAAACCTAGCGAACCACTTGGGGTGACCTATGGCAGAGGTGTTGATTATCCAATAAAGGTTCCCGGGGCAGCGGTACCCATTCCCGCCTCCCAAAATGAAAATTTATATTTATATTTCTATTTACGTAGTTCTTGATATCAATTGGAGTTGGGAAATTTCCTCATTAAAAATAAGATTTCCTCCAGGGCGGGGTGCGTTCTGCCTAAATTCACGTTTGCTCAGTTTCGATTGGTGAAAGCAGTTGTAGACATTAATCTTGGGTAATAATAATCGAATATTAAACGTTTCACTGTGTGTATTATTTACGAGTTGATTGTAAATATTGAATATTGGTATGACTATTTACCTTTCTCTACACCTGCATTCAAAAACACGCAAAGGTTATCCAACTCAATGACTTTAACCATAAATCATGCCGTAACTGGTTTCCAATCAAATTTTCCACTGCATTAAATCTACTTTTATCTTTCTTTTGCCACTTCGAGATTCATTTCCTTTTCCAGCATATTGACCCGGAATCAGTGGTGTGGTGAACGGCTCGACTAGCTGGGCCCTGGGTACTGGTGGTGAGATGCTCCCGGGTAAAAAGCTTTGTAGTTCTGGCTTGAGATAAGATTGCGTACTAATTGAATTGTGTAACAATATACTAATAATATACTATATTGCGTACTAATACATTTTTTCTTCAGATATTTTACCTCTATTATTCACAAACTTTCTTTGAGGCTTCACTGGGTGATTGGCTAAGGGACACGGATGCTGGGTGTGGTTTATATCAGGCTGAATGCAATTTACATTTTTTATTGGTACTTGCCAAATAATTTGAGACTTAATTGTTTATCGTATGTTCTTTATCTATTTATACTACAGGGTGGGGCAGAGAGGAGTTACTGATTTCAAAAAATCACTGAAGGCCCCTCAGACCTAGTAAAGGGGTGGGACGGGTGCCGTTTAGTCGGGGAAATGATGCCGTTTATGGTAGTACCCATGCCATGGTCAAGTAAGTACCGGTGTTTTGTTGTGGAGACGTTCTTTCAAAACGGGAAAAGCGTTATGGCTACGCATGGGGCTTTCCGGGTCTGGTTCGAGTTAAACCGTAATGAGAGTGTTCCTGATCCTAAAATCATTTGAAGAGTCTCCAACCCGAGCAGTGCGGAAACATGCAATTGCGCTTGGAATACCGTCCAGAATTATATGGCAAATCTTACACTCAGACCTTCACCTGTACTCCTACAAGATGATGCATACACGGGAATTGAGCCCACAAGATTTTGTGACACGTAGAGATGCTTGCATTGCTATCGTAACTGCTGTATCCCTCGGCGCTGTTTTGTGCAATAGCGACGAAGGATTAATCATTACCATTATTGAGTTATTCATCTCACAATAGTGATGTTGGAGAACCTTAGGCATCCCAAAATGAAAGAGTATCGTGAGGAACACGACACAGAAGCCCTCTGGTTTCAACAAGATGAAGCCATGACCCATGCTGTCCATCGTTCAGGCGAAATTTTGCAGATGCTCTTTCCAGGTCTCCTGATCTCTGTGCGAGGGGATATTCCATGGCCCCCTCGCTCTCCCGATTTGACCCCGAGTGACTTTTTTCTGTGAGGATACGTCAAAGCTGAGGTAAACAAACTTCGACCTCGAACCTTTGAAGCTCTGAACGAGGCGATTGAGGACGTCATCGTTAGAATTTCGCAAGATATGCTGCGACGAGTGGCTAAAAACTTCTTTGAAAGGCTCAATATGTGTATTGCTCGCCAAGGCCGCCACGCCAGACGATATAACTTTCAAAACATCATGAAAAAAACGGCATCATTTCCCCGACCTAACGGCACCCACTCCGCCCTTTTGCTCGGTTTGGGGGGCCTTCAATGATTTTTTGAAACTAGTAACTCCTCTCTACCCCACCCTGTATAAGGTGCTTACAGGGTTTTTCACACGATTCAATGCTGACTCGTGAGCTTCTTGAACGAGTTTTATTTTGCTTTAACTATTATTTTTGCTTGTAATACTAACCTGATTTATTGTATTATTTTTTTTCCTATTAAGCACTTGCATACTGCTTTCTAACAACGTATGCAGGGACACTGGAGGTCTAGATTCGTTCAAAATAAATAAATGTTGCTTCGTTTAACAAAAAAATTAGAATCTTGCGAGAGCCTTGAAGGAGTAACTATCTGTTATTTATACCAGGGCGGGTAAGTAGTGGATAACCTCCATTGTTAATGGTATCAAATTTATTTTCACTTGCAATTGATAACAAGACGATTCGGAAGCTTACTTATCACTTGCGATCTTAACAGTGTAATAAACTCAAAAGAAAAGGAGCAGCTGATAGCTTCTGTATATGTATATTTTATGAAAAATTTACAGCACTTCCCATAGAGGTCTAAAAAAGTAGTAATATACTAATGGGTTAATTTTGATCTGCTGGGGTCCACGAGATTTACATGGTGGTACATGAGAGTAGTCATTTTCACCATCAACATTCAAGCGTTCCGTAAAAGACGAAGTACAACTAACATAAATTGTGTCTAGGTATATAATAGATACTTATAATAAATATAGAAATGACTGTGATATATCATAAATTTATTTATGTACTCGCATCATTTAGGTACTACATAAATAGAGTATGTGCCATGCAATATTCGAGTAAATATTGTTCCCGCGCGGTGAGGCGAGGTCTGTGCCTGGAAACCGTAAGTTACTGCAGTTCAGAAAGGGTTAATAATAATAATAATAATAATATGTTTTTATTAATTTCTTACACATTACAAATTTAGTTTTAATACATATAAGAAATTACGTTATTCATATAAATAGTATAGAAAAAAAAATATTTTTTTTTACAAATATTTATACATAAAAATACATATCAACAGTTGTGGTTTTAGAAAGATATAAGTTTTGCTGATAAAAATCGGCATGTGGTATACGGGGGCAAAAAAGTTTGGGAGGTCTGCTTACAAAAACACAGATCTTTAGAGGTTTTGGAGAGTTTTTTTTTTACGTTAGGTCCACACAGGGGGCCCTGAGGAAAATAATTTCCGTATAATTTCATAATAATTTCAGGGTTTATGTCATCTTAGGGGATGCTGTGTGGAGAGGTTTTTTTAAGGAAAAGAAGAAGAGGAAGTTCTGGAAAATAGGTTTGAGGGGTGGGTTGAAATCCGGTAGTTAGTGTGACCAGGAGTGACGGACGTGTGATCCATCCCTTCAACTGTGATGCAAAGCGATGTATTCTGGCTGTAGAGGTCAAAAGACCTCCTCAACCAGTCTTTCTCGATCCGGCCCACCACGTAGCAGGAGGGGAGAAACATCGAACGCCAAGACCTTGACAAACCTGCCCGGTCACCAAACGTAGCGAAAAACTTGGGGTGACCTATGGTAGAGGTGTTGGTTACCTAATAAATGATTCCTGGGGCGGCGGTAGCCATACCCGCCACTAAAATGAATTAATAATAATAATAATAATATATCTTTATTGAAAGAAATTTGCAAGATTATAACTAAAAAGTACATATTCAGTGTTATGTTTACAGTGGTTTAAAATTACACAAGGACAAAAGGATATCAACAGAAAAAATATATAAATATGAACAGTAGATAAATGAAAAATAGAAAATAGTTATAAATTTTGGTTTTTCAGTAATCTGCCTCACTAGGCTAGCCTGTGTTGAGGCAGTAATTTTTAAATCAATTTATAAGACTTATAGACATATACCTACACTTTTATTAAAAAAGTAATCACATAATAGATTGGTAATTGAAGTTTATTCATCATCATCATCACTATTGGCTCTACAACCCCTGGTGGGTCTTGGCCTCCTCAAGAGTCTTCCTCCACTCATCTCGGTTGAAATGTATTCACTGTTATTTTAAAAAATCCCATCAAGTCAAAACATTGATTCTTGGTGATGGTAATTGCCACTAATGTTGCATCTAATTTAGTTTGTTAAATAATATATTAAATAAATTGCTCGTTTTGCTAATAAAATTTAATAAAATGTTGGTTTTCTTGTCCCCTTCACTACTATTTTAGAAAAATTGTTCATGAAAAATTGAAAAACCGCTAGAATCCCTTATACTTTAACATGTAGCTGAACCAACTTTTGTGTACGGTGAAAATTTGATGATTTTTTCCTTCTGGTGTCACAGAAATATTTATTTTATTGCTGCCCTTAAAAGGTTGCGGAACACCGGTCTGAAGAAAAATTGAATTCGTAGCAGAAATTGGGGATATAACATTACTTAAGACGTGATGAAATGTAGATAACCAATCGATATCTATAATTGACGTTTACTGCCCAAAATTATTAACGGCGGCCGTTAATAATTACAATTTAGTCGATTCTTAGAAGCTGCATTACTCTCCGTAGTATTTTTACTTTGTAATACATTGAATGTTTGAGAGATTTTCAGTACATACCTGAACTTCGCGGAACACATTAAGCCATTATATTCACAAAAGTATCAAATTCCCCCATAAACTGAAGTTGAATGCACCTAAAAATCTACGTTCTAAATGTTAATGTCGTGAAAGTTCCGAAGAACGGAATCCATCAATGTAACTATAGGGGAAGACTAAAATTGATTTGTATAAATAATATTGCAGTGTGTTGGTTATACCCAAAAATAATTTTATTACGATATCTTTGATTGAACCAATAGAGTTATAACGTCTTACGTTATGTAAATTAATTCTAACGTAAAAAAAATAAATTTTAAAACGGGTGTTCCAACAACTATATTGAACTACAACGACCTTTAGAATGATATGAATATGCTCAAATCGTTAGACAGGAGGATTTTCACTGACTTGGTATTTTTATATAAAATATTAAATTATGTTTTTCATAGTCCAGAATTCCTTGCATTGATTAACTTCCGGATTCCACTACATAATACTAGAATTCGGGATTTATTTCAGTGTAGATGTTCTGGTACTAACTACCATATGTATTCCTCTTTGCCCAGAATACTTAATGGAGGGAAATAATTATACCAATACATTGGACATCTTCTATTTTTCACTAAACCAATACAAATGGTTGTTAATGAAGCAGTTCGGTTATTTACAATAAATACCTTATATTTTTCACAATACACATGTAAAGGCTTCTAAAAAGGGCGTTAATAAATAAATAAATAAAAATAAATCTTATTGTACTTACAAATCATGTTTCGCTTTTATAACAATGCGACTTTAAAACGGGGTACCCCAGTTAGGAGACATTTTTCTTAAAAAAATTGTAAAACAAGGAATTTTTTTTTAATCTCACTTTTACGGCACGGCGACGGCTTGCCTTATCACAATAATGCTGCAGATCTATCTTTCATTCTAAATTATAGTCAGACAAACAATGCACGTGTGTCTGCTTCCTTCAAAAGAAAAAAAGTTATAATTTTCTTACGTCTACCTCATTCGTATTACAGAAATGAGATGCTGCTTGCCGTTGCCGTCGCCTTTCAGTTATAAAAAGGCAATACACATGTGTTCCTTATCAATAATGCTGCAGCTCTTTCTTACACGTTTTATAATGGCAAGACAAAAGATGAGACATGCAATGTACGTAAATTATCTTTAAAGACGTAGATTATCTTTCTAGGGTTAATAAATTAACTTTCCTCTCGAGTTCTATTAATAATCTTACAACCATAATCATCATCAGTGGTAGTTATTATATTATGATACGAGTTCTTCATTGAACCATTTAAAATTTAAATTATTTTGCAGGCCCCACACTCTCAGAAGCATGTGTGCGATGGAAACGCGACTAATCAGTCTGGATGGATTACGGTTGTAGATACTAAAGGCAGAACCGTGTCAGGCCTAAAGACCGATCGATCCGGCTCAAATAGATCGCAGACGGCGCGACAGGCAGTGGTGTCGGGTCAACTGCGGGTCATTGTACCCCCGGTCTAACTACGTTATCTGGTGCAGGGCGCTGTCAAATTAGGGGACGTGGGAGGGTTGGGTTAATTAGATTAGCCCCTGAAATATATACTTTTTAAAGATTCTTGTAAATTTTAAGGGATTTTTTTGAGGCCTCAGAAGAACTGTTGTGTGTTTTTTTTACGTGTGAATACCTCACAAGAGTCCCATCGGCTCCCGTCTAGAGTCAGTGAGACTATGGCATCCCCAATAGAGAACTCCAGTCCATTTTTTTAATGAATAATGACCTTCTAACTTAAATAACTGCATTTTCATTTTTATTTTTAGAGTAAGTTTTAATAGTTAAAATAATTGTCAAAGAAAGTTTTAATTTTTCAAGACCCCCCGAAAACCACCGTGTGTATGATGAATCGTGTGACGTCATCACACCTGAAAAAATAGTATAGGATCGGGCAATCAGCTGATCTACTGCCGCCATTTTGAATTCCGTTGTTCGAAGTATTCTCGCTAGAAATAGCATTAATTTTTTTTTTGCAGTGGTTTTTGAATATTTTCAATAATAGAGATAAACTAATAAGAGGTACCTTTATTTTTGAAACATTATTTAGGCCTAAATAATGCTTCAATAAACACAACAACTAAATCTCTATAAACAGTACGTAAATAAACGAATAAATTAATACGATGGCTTGTGTCATATCATATGTACATTCCCATACAATGACTTTACGGTGACGGTAACATTAACGTCACCTTACGGCGTGTTTTTACGACCCGATTAAAAATGGACTTTTTAATAACTTTTTAAAAACTCTGCGTTTAATATTATTAAATAAAACTTACATTATTCAGAATCAACGTTAATTGGTCTATATGAACATATTTTTTAAAGCCAGAAAATTTTTCACTGGAGTTCCTTATTAAGGTATTATTTTTTTTTTTTTACAGTGAATACCGCACAAGAATCTCAACTGCTCCCGTCTGGAGCCAGTGAGACTATGGCATCCCCAATTGGGGTATGTTGTGAGGCTGAAGGTGGTGGGGAGGGGAAGAAGGTGGGGAAGAGGAAGGTTGGGAAGTACCTGGCTATTCAGACCTGGTCACTAAACACGGCTTAAGCCATTTTCAAGCAACGTTTCAATTCTGAATGGTGGTCTTACACCAGGGCAATACTAATAGTATCTTCTACTCTGGAACATGCCGCAAATATACTATATATTAATTTAAATGAATTAATTGTGAAATAACACAAATTAATCAAATAAAATTTATTTGCGCATGCCGGGTTCGAACCCGCGACCTCCGGAATGTGAGTCAAGAGTCTTAGCCACTGGACTACGGAGGTATATTGGGTATATTGTGAGGTTGAAGATAAGTGGTTAAGGGAAGGAAATGGGGAAGGAGGAAGATGGGGAAGTACCTGCCATTCAGATCTAATCACCAAACTAAAGCCATTTCTAGCGACGTTTTAATTCTGAATAGCGGTCTTACTGAGAGTATCTTCCACTCTGGAACTTTTTGTGTTATAATAGGAAGAACTTCAGATAAAATATTGTTGGAGCGAGGAGGTGAGGAAAAAATTTGCCTCACGTTGGGCGACAGTGTTAGCATCGGCGCTACTTGCGGCCATTCGCTAAACCCAAAACCTGGAAAGGACACGCAATAAACAGGCCAACAGCTAGCTCAGCAAAGCCGGCGCAAGGTTCCTCTTAAAACCAGGCCGAGTGTTTGTGGTTCGCTTGTAAATTCCTCCTCCCCTTCCTTTCCTCACAATCTCCAGGTCTCCTTCCTCCATCAGAACACAGTTTTTGCACGTAAAGGGTTTATTCATTTAAAGGTGAACAGGGTTATACAAAAGCCAGCCTCGGCACTATACACATGGGTATTTGGCTATCTCTATAATCCTATCATAACGGGCGGGGACTTCTCTCAACTCTCTACACGTATTTAGTGAATTTAAATGTCAGTTCTTAGCAAACAGAGGGGAAGGAAGGTTCATTTGTACTCACAAGCAGGAAATAGGTAGTCGTCAGTCAGGTACTGGGTAGGCGTAAGCCTCTTCGAGCACAATACACAATTAAAGTAAACATCGCGAGTTCTTAGGTTCTCGACACAGCGCCGCGGCGCAATTACTGTGGACACTCTGGGACACTGTTGCCGAGCCCGAAAGCAGCGGGGGAATGGCTGCCGGGTGCCGTTCGGCCTCGGGCCACGGACTGCGCGTGCGGGGAGGGGGGCGGAGAGGGGCGGTGCGGCGAGTTAGTGCACTGGGGTCAATTCACTAGCTCCTCGCAACAGGAATAAGGGGGTCTATTCTTTATCTTTTGTAACGTAACAATATACGTAAATTTCCTCAAAAATGTAGGTCAGGACATTAAGGAACATGGAATAATTGAATCGAGTGTAACCATTGTTGTATATTTCCGTTTTAGTACACTGCAAAAACAAAAGTGACGAGATGCTGACATCTTACAATACAATTAAAGGCGGTTAAATTTAAGAATATCTCGAATTTGGCATACAAAATCCATTACTGAGTATTTATCAAATGGCAAAATTTATTCAACATGACGTCACACACGATGCGCCATACATTTTGTGCGTTTTGGCGGACCTTGAATGAAAATTTCAAAATTATTTTATCTATTAAAATTAAAAAAATTATATACCTATTGGTATTAAAGTTAAAAGGCGATATTATTTTTTTTAAATAGTAGGTGATGCGAGGAGACCTCCAAATGGTTTAATCCATCCCAGTTTATTCATGAGAGGAATGGTTTTATTCTATCGAACGGTTTCATCAGACTAACTACATTAGAATGACTGCTTGCATATTTGAACTAACTAATCCAGAAAAATTAATTGCGAAATCGAATTATGCCGTTATTTAAGTTGATAGAACTCGGAGCAGCCGCTACCGATTTACTGATGCATGGTGTCGCTGAACCACGGATAGAAAAGCATTGGTCGGCTCAATCCAAAGAGATTTTTCATAATTACGAATATTAATACTCTCAAGCACTTTCCGATATAACAATTACCGGAAAGTCTTTCCACAAATAATATATGTACAAGATTTTGTACATAGGTTACGAATATATGATCAGGAAAGCCATATCAGGTAGCTGTTTCTGTTGGCTAATTTTTAAAAAAAAATGAAAAAGTGTCTTGACGTACGTACTAGCGATGGATCGTTCACGTGTGATGGGCGTCGTATAGGTCATTCCGAATCTAGGCTTCACAGAGCAATCCGATTTTCACGAACAAATCCATCATATTATGATATGTGAACAAATGAAGAAATTATTCAAAAAATGCAGAAACTTCATGTCCACGAGGCGTGTGCGCTCGGGCTAATCGCGCCACTCCCGCCGCGTCGTCAACTAATTAACACACACGTAAAAACTATCATTTATCAAGGAAAGTATTTCTAATTTTTGCCAATGACAGTTCGTGATTTAATAATTTTTAGATAACAATATGAAAAATAATGATATATGATAGATTGCGATAACATAACATTACTTTTTGCTGTTAGGTAGATAAGTAGATACTTGTTTTTCTTTGTTATATTGTAGACCCTTGCTTGGGTAATAGGATTTATTTTTTTAGATAATTTACATTTATAAATTACTAATTTCTTTATTCACATTGAAACATTTATTTATTTTTATATATAACAATACATTACAAGATGTTACTTTGTCTGTCCAACTGGGAAGGATACCCGTTTCAGGATAGTAAAATTGTATATTTCGTTCATAATATCCTTAACAAAGAAAAGGTTTCGTTCAAGAGATCACAGAAATGAGCTTCTGTCAAGGCAACTTTTGAGAACATTACTAATTGTATTCTGAACGAAGGGATGGTTTCTTTATATCTTTGAAAGAATCGCAAAGATGTGATTTTTTTTCAAGGTCATTTTGGAGAACGTTAATAATTGCATTCAGAGTGAATGAGTGATTTGAGTGGTTTCATACATATAATACGTATGGTAATATATGTAAGTATTATAATGTATACGTTTGAATGTGGAACAAGAAAGGTGTAGGTGCCTATATTTGTTGCTTTTTACCATTGCACCCCGACGGAGGCGATTAAATTTTGAACTTTTCTGAATTTTGAATATTTTTGCAATTTTAAAATTTTAGAATTTTAGAATTTTGACTCGCATCTTCCAAAGGATATTACTTCTAGGAATGTATTATTTATTACCTGCGGAAAGGCTGCTACATAAAAAACAAATTAATTAGTTACATGAAAAAAAAAATAATAAATATTATCAATTTTGAAAAAAAAAATCTAAAATATTCAACATTAAAAAATATTCTGATTTTAAAAAAATAACTATTTTCAAAAATTTTAAATTAAATTCTTTTTTTATAATTAAAAAAAATTACAGTTTCAAAAAAGACATATTCTCAAAAAAATTAAGTAGCGAAGTAAGCTTCATGTGAAAAAGCCCTCGTAAGTCGTGAGTGAAAGCTTCAGAAAACAATTTACCTTCGCTAGTACCTCTTAATATAATAACCGAAATAGGGGTAGGCAGATATGGTGGAACAATACACAAATCTTGGCACTCACTACTTGCTTCAGTCTATACAATAACGTTGAGTGATGTTGGATTATGAGCCTTATGAAACGCCGAATGATAAAAATAAAAGTGTCCGCGAAACCACACCATTATTCATGTGCCATGGTTAGATTGGAAAAGTTGCATCGCAGTGTCGGCCTGTTTATTTACGAGGAAATCTCGTATATTAGAGCGATTTTGGCTCCGAGCTATTTGTGGCTTGCGCTGAAGCTGAGCATTACAGATTTCCTAATCCAAAAGTTATTTAGATTTTGTGATTGTTAACTTTGACCACAAAGAAAACAATATTGAATTGGTAATCTGCAGGACAGCATAAATGAAAACTATGTAGGTATGATAACCGGAAGATATGGGTATTTATGGCATGACACCTTTTTTTCCTCCCTCCACTGTGGTGTTTGATTTTCGTTTTTATTTGTTTATTTTATT
The DNA here is from genome assembly GCA_917880885.1 of Limnephilus marmoratus. NCBI lineage: Eukaryota > Metazoa > Arthropoda > Insecta > Trichoptera > Limnephilidae > Limnephilus > Limnephilus marmoratus. Next base: position 16,015,366 of record OU862910.1, on the reverse strand, counting down.
CTTCCGTTCAAGCATTTGCTAAACTGCCAAAGCAGTTCGTCAACAGGTCAATTTGACAACTTTAATATAATACTAAAGGTCTCTGCCCACTACACCGTTCCATACCATGACCGTAACCATGGTGGCGCATGCAAAAAAATATTCTTTGTATCGATCAGTATGAAACGCTACCCACTAGCCCGTCCCGTCACCGACCAACACCGTCGCATACCATGACCGGACTGACGGCGAATTCTCAATGACAATATTTTGCAGGTCCGCTCTATGCATGGCACGCAATACCCCGTTCTAACCGCGTTGCAACTCCGTCAGTTCGTGATTTATGTTCAGTTCTATGAGACGTGCGTCAGCAGGTAGACAGACAATTTTGAAAAAATGGAGGGCGAAAAACTTACGTACGCCCATTGAACGGGAATGGTACGGACACTAACCCCGGTATATACGGGAATCATACGGTCACTAAACCCGTTACGTATGCGTATCATACGGTGTTAGCACGTTCTAGTGAGCATAGTAGGGCGTAGCGTATTTATTTCGTTGCTGCTACGTTCATAGTACGGTCATGGCATGGAACGGTGTAGTGGGCAGACTCCTTTAAGCACAAATATGACAAGAAACCACAAAGGATAAGAACTTTTACCTAACTACAATACAAAGGTATAAAATACACAGACGGACACTGCAATGAAAAATATCCCGTTGCAAACATTGAGAAATATAAAGTAAGATTATTTATTAAACTAAGTCTGTAACTTAACGAGATTGCATGGCGAACGGGATATGCCACGAACACATATATACAGGGTGTTAAAGGACGTATACGACTTACTAAAACATAAAATGAAATTTTGGTCTCTGGTGACATTTTTTATGATTTTTTCATCTTAAAACATACAAAATCAGTAGGTACAGTTAGGATGGGGTAAGAGGTTGGGCGGTTACTCGACTGAGTGACCATTGTTAAATGTGAAAGATTTTTTGTTCGGTTTTGAAGAAAAAAAAAGAAAAAAAAAACGTCTAGAAAAGTCTCCGGCGATCAAAATTTCAGTTTCATTTTTACTGTTCATAAAGTCAGGAATCACTGGTAAGTAAGTCAAGTACGTCCATTAACACCTGTATATATTTAAATATTATAGTCGCTATGTGTATTTTGATGATTATCGCTTGCATTTATTTTTTTTTACATTATTTCCACACAGAACATAATTTAATTAATTTAAAAAAAGTCATCTTTTTTTAAAGTATATTTTATTTAGAAACAAAATTCATCTAGTGTAATTTATTCTAAAACTACTATTATATTACTCTACTACCTACGTACTAACAATTGAACACCACACCATAGAGGCATAATATAACTTACGAAAAACTGCAAGACTTTTAGCTTCTTTAAAATTTAAAGGGAGTTCATTTAACATTTTAAAACCTTTATCATAAATATTTTTTTGTGTTCCCGATAAATTTATATTAGGAAGCCTAACGTTGTTGTAGTTTCTTGTAGGATGGTAATGAACTGTACTATTAAAACTGGTGACCCGACCGTTGTACTGCCGACAATTGGTCCCCCGAAATAATATTTACTACAAAATTATAATTTTTTGCACATTGTTATCAATTTCAAACCTAAAATCGACTTCAAAAATATCTTTTATAATAAGTTGGTATGAATAACTTTTTGTATGAGTAACTGTGTATATGTAATACTGATCTCATCCCCAAAGCAATACAAAAACATTAAGCATGAAGTACTTGTCCGCGGCATCCTGGAATACAGCTCCATTATTAGGGCCCCCTCTGAACAAAACCATGTCCTAGAAATAGAAAAGAGTACAAAAACGTTTATGCGTTATCGGTATATGAGGGAATATAAATACTACCCGTTCCTGTATCCATCGTTGTTCTTAACAGGAATGCATAATCTTAATACCTTTGAAGTCCGCCGAAAAATATTTTTGGGGAAACATTATTTTAAGCTGATTTCCGGTACTGTACTGAATCCACCGATGTTGAAGGAGATTAACCTATATGTCCCTAACGCGTATACTCGTGGAAGATCCCACGCACCTTTTTATGCTCCGAAAGTGAGAATTTCTTCCTTTTAGAATGCGCCATTAAACAGAGCAATTCAATTGCTTAACGATTCTGCATTGAGCATCGACATCTTCAATGTTACTTATAGAGGGTTCAGTAACTATCTTTTGACATACATTACAACATAGTGAAACTGCCCCAATGGCCTTTTTTTTCTTCTTTAAAATTTTGTAATCTTTTCCGTAATAATTTGGTGTATAACTGTTTTACGGAGAACCTGAAAAAAAAACAAAAAAATGCCCTTTTTGACGAAATCCTGCTAGCATCAATATATTATTTAAATTTGAAAATGCTACTTTGATTTATTTAATCAACGTTCTTAATGTATCTTTAACCTCGGTTTCGCAAATTTGAAAATCAGATTAAATGTCAGGCGCGAGGTTTGTAATTATTTTTTCATTTTCAATTGGGGTGAATCCAGAATTTTCAGTGTCGGGGTCTTCATTAATGTCAGTGATTAAGCCACCCCCTCTCGAATGACAAAGAAGACCGAGGGCATTTTAAAAATAAATTCGTCTTAACAGTGATTTTAGTCCACCATCTTGTTAAAATAATTTATGAAAATTTAATTCTGCCATAATTATCACTCTTTGTGTTGTAACAACCTCGGGCAAGAATTTAATTAGACTGGTGGCGCAGCGCGGAGGAGATTTTAATTTTAGCAGATTGCAAAGTACAGAGTACCTGTCAACACTTTAATAAAAATGCTTTTTATTAGAACCTGCCCTTAAATTGGCCTCGTTAATTACGCTAAGGTGTTTTCAAGAACATGGAACAAGCACTTGCTGGGATATTGAACAAATATGTTATGGGATATTGAGCAATGAACGGGGTTCTGTACCCTCAGGCTTTGTATAATATTATGTATATCTGCATAATATACGTGGTGTTAGCTCTTGAAACTTATTTGTTCGCTTTTGAAGCAACTCATTTAGGTTATGTAGAAATCGTTGTGTCTCCCTTACTTTCATGGTGTGAAATACGATCTAAATGGCGTTAGAAAGAGAAAACACCGCACTTTATATTAAAATCTACATTAACCGCAAAAGAAATAAAATGTACATCTTTAATTTAAGTTTTGAATCGACATTATTTGAAAAATATTAATGTAACTTTGGAAATTTTTTATTAATTATTTTTACGAGAAACGATAAAAAAAGTGAGATGATAATATCGTTTATAATAGAACGTAATAAAATATCTGTGTTTTTTTTTTCATTTTCAGCAATTTCAGTAAAAAAAAGAAGGAAGATATTTTCAGCAATTTTTAAAACATTGTTTTTTATGTTTGCTTGCAAAATTTTTGTATTTCAAAAGTTAAATGTTTATTTTGAATTAAAAAATTTAAAGCGTATTAAATTTTTTTTTGGTTTTCGGAAACGTTCAGAAATGTTCCAATTATTTGGATTTTATTACAAAGTGGAAATATTTAAACCCTTTGACAAAATATGGTAAGGTCTTGAGCCGACAATTGGTCCGGCGACAGTTAGTCCGGCCGACAGTTCGTCCGGCCGACATTTGGTCCGGCGACAATTGGTCCGGCGACAATATTGGTCCGGCCGAACGTTTACAAGGTGTTTTTTTAAGTAAGTATGCAAAGAGGATATACGGCCGTACAACTAAAGTCGATATACTTACATATTATACGTGCAGTCGGCTTAGTAAAAAAACGCTAAAGATTTCTAGTTGCATATAATATAACTTTTATATCTGAATATAACACAAGAGTCCCAACTGCTCCCAACCGTCTCGAACCAGTGAGACTATGGCATCCCCAATTTTGGTATGGTGTGATGCTGAAGGTAGTGGGGAGGGGAAGGAGATGTGGAAAATTACCTGACTATTCAGATATAGTCATCAAACACGGCTAAAGCCATTTCAAGTAACGTTACAATTCTGAATGAATACGTATGTCGTATTTTGTGATTGCCGCATGCTATTTCGGAGAGTCGAAAATATTAGTAAAAACATTTTTCCAGCGGATTTTCACTCAAGATGCCTTCAGATATAAGTATATCGACTTTGGTTGTATGCCGTATATCCTCTTTGCATACTTACTTGAAAAAAACATCTTCTTAACTTTCGGCCGGACCAACTGTCTCCGGACCAATTGTCACCGGATCAAATGTCGTCCGGACGAACTGTCGGCCGGACCAACTGTCACCGGAACAACTGTCGCCAGTCCAACTGTCGCCGGACCAACTATCATGGAACCCTTGGGAGTTAAGGGACGTACTAGACTTAATTTAAATAGTGATTCTTAACATTATGTTTAATAAATGATTTGTCAATATATTTTTCCACATTATCGTTAATGGTTACTCAGTCTAACTTTCAAACACGTAGTGAATTTTTTTTTATATTTGAAGTTGAAAAAAAACTGAAGATCACCGGAGACCAAAATAATTTATGTTTTTTACTCCCAATAATGCCAGGAATCACTGGATGTAATCATATAGAATCTAATCATTACCATATCATGTTTTCTAATTAATTTTCATTTTATGTGACACCTCACAACAGGACTGCTTTCTGTACAGATCAAAGATATTGAAATGTAAGTAGATGTGCTATCTGCTGTTTTTACTATGTGGGTCTGCGCTTCCGGGTATCGCCGATATTGTTTACCAATTAACAAATAAACTAAAAGAACAAATAATTAACGAATAAACCAAACAAACGTTAAACTAAATGAACGAATTCTTTCCTTATTCAAAATATATTGTTAACCAATATTAATGCACATTTTCAAAAAATCAACGAAGAACAAATTCTTTTTGTATGAAAACTACGCTAATTAGCGCGTAGTCCGGCGACAGTTGTGCGGACGCCATAGCATATCTATTCTGTATTTGAATATCTTTGGTACAGATGTAAAGACAGGGGAACTATGCCGCCACCCAGATGGGCAGCATTGTGAAGGAGTTTTTTAATGCGGTCTTCAAAAGGGCCAGATTATATGAAGAAGGAAAAACAGATGCCGGTAGCTCGTTCCACATAAGAGCCGACTTACATTAAAAACGAGTCGAAGAGATGACCCGTTCTCATAAAGCCAACTGTTATGTGTTGTTAAGTCACTCGTTATAAATCTTAGTTACAAGTCACTAGTAATGAATCTTAGTGGAAAGTAATTAGTCTAAAAGAATCTTTTCCTTCTTTCTTTCGACGTATATTAAAGTCCAATCATAGGTCAAGTAAAACGTATCACATTCTTCTTGATTTGTGAGTCTTAGTAACAAGGGTTAAATAAATTAGTTAGCTGAATAAATAAAGGGGATCTTATTTTAATTATAGTATTCAGTACACGTTACTTTATCTTTCCTCTGCCAGTTACTTGTCTCACAATCGCTATCACCGTTGGTATCAGCACTTCATTGTGGACTGCTAGCCTCGATTTATATTTTAAACAAAATATTTGTTTTTGTTATATCTCTATAAATAAAAATGAATCCCCGAAATGTATGTACGCGTATTTGTATTCAATTATATGTATTCTTTTATTTTTGGGTTCGTTATTGTCAGGACAAGGTTTGTAAAAAACTGCTGGAGAGCCTAGCATCATGAAATTTGTATAAAAAAAGTGCAATCGGTGGCATGCGAGCTGTTTGAAAACTGAATGTACGGAATGCGGGAGCGGGGGGGGGGGGGAGGGGTAACTCGGGAGGGGGGTTCACGGGAAAGGGGGAGTGGAGTGGGGAGAGGAAAGGTTGAGGAGGCGAAGTGGGAAAGCGAGAAGGGAAGGGACGCGGGAGTTAACCACCCTAAACGACCCCCACCTACAAGAAGACATCGCAGTACGCCCATTGCAACCGGCACTTCATCTTGCCAAAAAATAAACTAATAAACCCTACATGTTTATTGATAACAGCTGCATCCAGCCGAGGACCATTACCGGGATGATATACTCTAATCACTATCCCTTAATCGACATACCAACTCGAAGAAGACCATTAATAGACAAACCAACGAACATTTGGATGTACTTAAAACAACACCCATCCCTCACGCCGAACAGTCCCAAAATAAAAGACTGGATTACGAAACCCCACGTATCCACGAGCATCGGGACAACAACCTCATTATCAGGATGACATATTGACCCCTTGACATGCAGCACCGAAAATAGGAAGACGACGCCCCCCCCACCACGCCAGCAGGGACTATATAAACCCCGACTCTTACTTCCACTAGTTAATCTATTTTGTGCATTGAATCCAAGCACTTGCTTGTCGTATTGCTCACATAATAGTTCCCTTTGAAATTGTACTTATTTTAAGTTGTATTGTGTAATTAAACAATAAAGGATAATTTATCCACAAGTATATTTTTTTAACACTACACGACATCAAAAGTTAACTGGCGCCCAGCACGTGGGTCAATTCGAGGAAGTCTGAAAATTGGCCAAAACTAGGACTCCCTAGATATTTTAATATCTCAACGCGAAAAGGACCACACACTACAAATTTGTTAACTTGGCAATGAAGATCGTCGCATCAATACTTCTGTGAGTACATTTTTCAATTGATCGTCTATCCCATACGTACGATAGATCCCTTCCCTACCTTATCCAAAAGGTTAGAGAGAAAACTAAATTTTTTAAAGTCACTTTGTATATTTCTATTTTTTTTCTACTTTTTTGAAAAATGGCACAGCCAAATGAGAGACCCGCTCCCCAATACGCAGAGTCGATATTGGAGTATAGTGGCTCTCCCCAAGATATCAACTTATTCATAAAATCAGCCAGGGGGTACATTGCTAGAAACGGCAATACGCCAAGCAATGTTGAGAAAATAATCTCAAGATTACGTGGCAAAGCACTTCACGTAATTCTCATGTGCGATCATGATAACAATATTGAAACCATATTAGAAACGCTAAAAAACGAATGTGGGGACAATAAGTCTGTTACATTATTGCAAACCGAACTAATCAACTTCAACCGCGGTCAAAAGGATTTCTCCTCAACGATCCACGAAATCAATCAAATTCTTTTTTCAATTAAAATAAAAATTTCTGATCAATATGGAGGACCTAGTGCCCACATATTGATGGAACCATACAAAGATACAGCAAGAAATACATTGTTGAATCTAATGCCAACGCACATTAAATGCGCAAACTTAACCAAAAATTATGATGCCCTGTGCACGGAAATAAGAATGCTGGAGGCTCATGGCGAGCTCCATCAACGGTCTAAACAAAATCTTGTGTTTCCACAAGCAGGACCATCTAATTTCATGCGGCCAGGACAAAGCCAATCAAATAAACCTTTTACTCGCCCTAACTTTTTTCCACCGCAAACGCAAAATTCGTTCAAACCTCATAATAACTTTAATCATAATAATCATAATCACCTTAACAATTATAATAATAAACCGTGGCATAATAATAACCAAACGCATAAGTACGTACAAAACCGCCCGTGGCAAGGAAATAATAATAATAATTTTAATACGCATCATGCGCGTTCCGGTGATGTCAGTATGAGAACGGCCCCAATGCCCCGACCTCCTAAAGGCCCGGTCATCGACCTCGGCAATGGACGTACGGCACAAGAGCTATTTTATACAGACGGGAATGATCAGGAACGGCCGGATTTGTGGGAAGACCAAGAATCTCCCCGAGAAACCTAGTCCACCTGAATCATATTAACAATGGCCTACCATATGTAGTAGCGCCATTAAATATAAAAATTCTGATTGATACGGGAAGCTCCAAATCATTCATGAATAAAAATGTGTATAATAGATTATTTCGTGACTGTAGATATGTAAACGAAGAGTTTACTGTACAAACAGCACACTCTACGACTACCCATAGAGGTGCCGTCGTGACTCCATTTTGGAAAAGAGTATTCGGCAATAATAATGCTGAAATGCGTTTTTATATTTTTGACTTTTCCCACAAATACGATGTTTTAATGGGGATAGATATGTTGAAATTAATGAATGCAACATTAATTTTAAACAACTGTAATAATATTTTAAAAACTCCAACCAGACAAGTTCAGTTGTTCCATGTAATGGATATAAATAGACTTGATGAGTTATTGGAGAAAAATAGAGATTTGTTTTCTGAGGAACTGGTAGCTAATTGCTCACCTCATGTAAAACATGAAATAAAATTAATTAAAGAAGAACCTGTGTATCAACGCGCTTATCGGTTACCGTATGAGCAGAGGCTTGAAGTTGAAAGGCAAGTCGCCCAACTTCTAAAGGATGGAATCATCCGACCAAGCCTTGGGCCTTGGGCAAGCCCTGTCCATATAGTCGAGAAAAAACTCAACCTATTGCCTATATTTCTAGGACACTGTCAAAAACGGAAACTAAATACAATACGACGGAAAAGGAATTGCTTGGTATACTATGGTCCCTCCAGCAATTCCGTCCGTATATTTATGGTAAACATTTTATCATAGAAACGGATCACCAACCGTTAGTATGGTTAACCAAGTTAAAAGAACCAAACGCCAAACTTACTAGGTGGAGACTCAAACTCCAGGAATATGATTATACGATTAGACATAAGCGAGGTTGTAATAACCATGTAGCTGACGCACTTTCAAGAGTCGAAATTCATTATAGTGAGGACGGTGAGGAGCATGATTCATTACGAGTAGAAGCCACCTCGGGCGCCCAGAGTGTCACTGACACCGTGCATAGCAATGTGGATGACCATGAGGGTGGAATCCCAATTCGTAACGAACACCCACCCCCGCGTATGAATAGGATTTTTATTGAACTAAGCGATATTGAGAAGCATAGTTTGAGAGCTAAGGAAAAAGGTACGGACCTTGTATGGTGTATCCCTTTAGAAAATGCAGAAGCAATATTTTTAAAATTGATTAAAACATGTTTAGATAAAGATAAATATGCAGTAATTATAAATAACGATAGATTATATGAGTGTTTAAGCGAATGTTATAGAAAAAATATTGATAAGAACTCATTAAAATTAATACGTTTTACAAATGTTAAGATTGAACCCATAAAATTAGAAGAACAAAAGGAGATAATTCGTTCGACGCATGTCGAGAACCAGCGTCACATGGGTCTAGATGCCCTACTCAGTAAAATAAAACGGACGCACTATTTTAATAATATGCGGACAAAAATAAAAGATTTTTTAAAAACGTGTATAATATGTCAAAATTCTAAATACGAAAGGCACGAGCCGTCGAAGGACAGTGGCACGTCATTCATACCCTAGATTTAACTAAACTTATTGAACAATCGCAACAACTAGGAATTAATTATGATAAATTTATAAAAAGTAACAATGTGACTTTACCACATGTAGGATTAGAACGTTTGAAATATTTAATAGATCATAATAATCAGATAATTGACAATTTAGTTGTAAATAGATATAAAAGAGGCCTAATAAACGGACTCGGTACAATAATTAAAGGGATTACGGGAAACTTAGATGATAATGATTTAGATAAATTAGTGCAACGAATTGAAACTAACCAAAATATTAATGAAAAGAGAATCTCGTTGAGTTCAAGATCATTAGAGGATTATTACGGTAAACTAAAAAATATTTCACATAACCAAATGGTACTCTGGTCACAAATGAGCCATGATCATTATGAAGATAAGACAGACTTGTTGATTACACATTTAATTTATCAGACGGAAACTATCACCGAATTAATTACTAGAATTACAGAAGCTATCACGTTTGCCTCTCATGGAATGTACCACCCTAGCATTATAAAACCAAAGGTATTTATGGAATCTATTTCACATGTAAATCCTGAACAACTACCTTCTAAAGATTTTGATATTATTCAACGCTTTTTGCAAGTTAAATTCATTAAAGTTAAACAAACTTTGCACTTTATTCTCTCTCTAACTTTAGTAGAACGCACCGTCTATATGTATAACGAAATAATTCCCATCATCTCCAAAACTAACAATAAATGTTTCCAACCCCACCTCCTACCGAGACGATTATTGAGAGATGGAAAGCAGATGTATAACGCACACAAGTGCCAAGTTATTACAGACAGCCTCAGCATATGCAACAAAGAACTCAACTCCATCGATGACTGCACAACTACCGTACTAGAAAACCACAGCGAACAGAACTGCAGTCTACGCCAGATTATTTGCCCAGAAGAATATACACACGTCATCGGAGATAACATGATGTATCTATTTCGCAACGAACCAACAGCATTAAAAGCACAATGCCCTCAACATCAACAGAATATAGTAATTTCCAAATCTGTACTTGTAACAAACGACGAGTGCAGTATACAAGGAAGGACTTTCACTATGGGAAGAATCGTTAACCAAGAAACATTACTCATTACATATTCGAAGGAAGAATTACATGTACTAAAACTACCCATCCTACATGTTGACGAAATACAAGAACCACGCAGAGAACTCGATATCCCTACCACTACGACGGGATTTGAAGGAACTATACACCTAACACTTACCAGCTGCCTGATAATTACGGCCATCGGATATATCCTTTGGAGAAGATATAAACTCTTCACAGTGCGAAGGAGTTTCAATTTTAGGGGGGGAGAGTTAACCACCCTAAACGACCCCCACCTACAAGAAGACATCGCAGTACGCCCATTGCAACCGGCACTTCATCTTGCCAAAAAATAAACTAATAAACCCTACATGTTTATTGATAACAGCTGCATCCAGCCGAGGACCATTACCGGGATGATATACTCTAATCACTATCCCTTAATCGACATACCAACTCGAAGAAGACCATTAATAGACAAACCAACGAACATTTGGATGTACTTAAAACAACACCCATCCCTCACGCCGAACAGTCCCAAAATAAAAGACTGGATTACGAAACCCCACGTATCCACGAGCATCGGGACAACAACCCCATTATCAGGATGACATATTGACCCCTTGACATGCAGCACCGAAAATAGGAAGACGACGCCCCCCCCACCACGCCAGCAGGGACTATATAAACCCCGACTCTTACTTCCACTAGTTAATCTATTTTGTGCATTGAATCCAAGCACTTGCTTGTCGTATTGCTCACATAATAGTTCCCTTTGAAATTGTACTTATTTTAAGTTGTATTGTGTAATTAAACAATAAAGGATAATTTATCCACAAGTATATTTTTTTAACACTACACGACATCAAAAGTTAACTCGGGAGAGGAAGGGGAGGCGGAAGGGGAACGGCACAAACGGGAAAGGACACGCAGGGAGAAACAATTTATTTATTAAATGGCATAGCAACGCATGCCGGGAACCAGCTAGTCTATCTATAATATAAAAATGAATCGCTAAATTTGTTGGTTAGCGCAAATCTCGAGAGAGGCTGAACCGATTTCGCTAATTCTTTTTTTAGAATATTCCTTGAAGTTCGAGGATGGTTCTTACGGAGAGAAAAATTAAGAAAATTGCGCAGAAAATTAGATAATAACAGAAAACATCGCACGTTTGACAGTTCGCGTGTTAGAGAATGACATTTTGCAAAACAATGAGTGATTGTTCAATCAGGATTCTATTTTTGAAAAGTTGAAAAATTTATTTAAAGTAGGTACTCCCCCAATAGTTTGATTCGAATCAAGAATTTCAGATATTTTAAATAGGTACCTATGTTAGGTACCAAATTTAATTGAAAAATGGAAATTTGAATAAAAATTGTAAAAGGTGGCACGCGGCTGTTTAAAAACTGAATGTACTGGGATTGAATATATGAAACGCGGGAGGAGGGTTGGCGGGACGAGGGAGCGGGAAAGGGAAGAGGGAAGGCGGGGAAGGTGGAAGGGGAACGCGGGAGGGGGGAGGGGGACCTGGGAGGGGGGAGGGGAACTCGGGAGGGGGGTTCGCGGGACAAGGGAAGGGGGGGGGAGTGGAGTGGGGAGAGGGAAGGTGGAGGTGAAGGAGTGGGAACGCGAGAGGGGAAGAGGACGCAGGAGAAGAAGGGGAGGCGGAAGGGGAACGGGAGGAATGGGAAAGGACACTCAAGGAGAAACAAATTCTTTATTAAATGGTATAGCAACGCATGCCGGGACCAGATAGTTTTAAATAAAATGCGTGTTCAAATTCAAAATAAAGGAGTGAAAAGTTTATTGTTTTCAAGAAATCGCTATTTGGTTGCCCTTCCGGACGTGATAAAATATTGTTAGAAAAATACCCGAAAGGATTGAGGCGGGGATTTCGTTACAGGTAGTAAATGTCAACCCTACTTGACGCCGGTAGGTACTAGGACCAAGTGAGAGACCCAAAGCACCACCACAGCCTTTCTTTACTAGACAGGTAGCGCATAGCCTGAATTCTTAAGAGCCTTCCTGCTTAGATTTTCAGGATTTTTTCAGGAGGTGATCTTGCGTATTTTCAGAGCAACTATTATTTAAATTTATGGACAGTCCTTTGGCCAAGATCACCTGATTAGGAGCGAATATATTTCTTCTAAGGTAGGTTTAGGATCAGGCTTTAGGGTCGAACGGATACGAACATAATTAAAGTGCCTATTTGGTTTATCCTCCTTCATATTTTATAGCCATCCCGACATCAAAGGCAAATTTAGGAGTTTTTCGTATCGTGGGACAAGCAATTCATCATTTAAATTTATTAAGGTTTGAAAATAAAATACATTGTAGATTTTCTGTTGTTTTAAATTTTCTATGGGTGACAAAAGTTTTCCTCTGAACGGATCCTGTGATCTTATTGTATTATTAATGAGAACAATGAGTGTTGGTTTTACCGTGATCGGAGGGATGGGACAATTACTAAAAATTGGGAACAGTTAAAAAATACTATGTAAATATCACATTTTACGCACGCAAACTGTGATTTACAAAAAAAACATTGCGGTTTGTTTGTTCTCCAAAACTGCCATATGTGGCTGCTTTAATTTAATAAAAAAATTGAAAAAATGATATCTACGGATTGAAAACAACGACAATTAATATTTATAAAGGTAAATAATACGATATTTCATCAAAGAAGAAGATAACACTAATAATCAAAACGAAAATATGAAAAAGAACAAAACACAGAACACTAGAAACACTAACTGGGACTCCTCCGCCGAACTTTCAACCAGAACTTTCAGCCATTGCCACCTTCTAAGAAACCGTCATAATTGTCGATCTCGATCTCGATATTTTTCTGTGTCTTGTTCTCTTTTATATTTTCGTTTAGATTATTAGTGTTATCTTCTCCTTTAATGATTTATTACATTGATGGGAATAACCTTCAAAAGCTATAAAAAGAGAGTTGTTCTTATAAAAAATTGAATCCGATATATTTTTCGTGTGTCTTAGCATGGCAAATAAGCTATTTAAAATAGTATCTATGCTTTGTTATTATTGTGAAACTGGTTTCAATCGGAACTTCACGGTCGTACATCATCATAATTTTGACCGGTCAGTGGTTGAGTGGGTATCGCGTATGTTCGATTCCTCGACTGGCTAAGTCCTCCATCACAAATCAAGCAACATTTTCGGCATACTGTGGTGGTTTGGAGATTTTACAAATATTGTCGGGTTATTCGTAACCCGGGAATTTTTGTTTTGGTTAAAAAAAAAATTGATAGACATTTTTTATGAAGGAAACGAGTGAACCCTAAAAATCCTTGACGAAGGTCGTAGGATTAAGGATCCGTACTCACCCGGAGAAAAATCAACCGCCGCGGCCGTTTCGAGTGTGCGTTTATCCAGCTGCACACTGGCGACGAAGGGATCAATGACCCCAATCCTTTGAAGTACTTATTATTGGACCACCTATTGAAAAAACACTACCTATTTTACCACAAAAAATAAACTTGTTACAAAGAGTTTTATTGTGTTTCTAACCTCAAGACCAAAGGTGACAGCTAAGCTTATCTGTCGGGTGAACCCGTGATTTATACTGGGCAAGTGGTAGTAGTTATGTTGTATCTAATTCGTATTACAATTAATTTAATAAATGAAGACAATAAAAACAAATAAAATCTGGCGACAGAAAAATCAGAAATAGATATTGGTTCCTCTGGAACTCGAACTCAGGACTTTCTGCTTACATTACCAAGGCTCTACCAACTGCGCTAAGGTGTCCTATATCCATTTCGACTTATAACTGTATCACACTTTGATTAAGAACTACCAACATTATCTTCATTTTCTTAACGCACATATTATTGGCTGCTATCTTTATATAGACAGGGAAGAGTGGAAGAAACGAATAGATGAAATTGCTGCAAACCAATCCCAGGATTGAAACCAGGGAGAGAGATCTTTATATATGATTGCAAGATTCAAACCCGCACCAAATGGTATCTAGATGTCTGGATAAGCTTTTATTCATTTTATTTTTAATATGCGACATCCATTGACTTTTCTGCAAGTCTAGGATGAATAAAAGCATTTATTCGTCCTAGCAGTATAAGCAGGATCTAGGAGCATTTGTCATGTAAGCTGAAGGTCCTGGATTCGAGTCAAAGAGGTGCTAATATATTTTTCTGTCTCCAGATATTCGATTGAATTTCGCTAATATTGTCTTCATTTAATTTAATATTTGAGGTTTTACTCATAAAGTTAAAAATAAAAATAAATTAATTTAATGTTTATTTCTATGGTGAATGTTTCCACAACGCACAAAATCCATAATCCGAACTTTATTTCTATTTAGGGCTGATTACATCATCACGTTTTAGAACCTAACAAGGGTTTTTAACTTTTTCGAACCATCTGTAATTTAAAAAACATCCAATTTCCGGAAGTTTTTTCTCTCTATTGGGCGAATAAAATTTGGCGATTTTTGTTTTTCTTACAAATTGCTGGCAAAACTGACTCAAGCTACTCTTCAGGTAGTAGCTATGTTTGTGACAAGTGACTTTGTGTCCCCTTTGAGACCCTTCAAAAATCGGGCGTATTTTGTTAGAAGGTTAAAATATTTCCGCCTTGCAAAAAACTCCAAATAAATAGAACATTTGCGAACGAATCCGTAAAGTAAAAACTATTGTTGAAAGGTGGTGATTTTATCATTGGTAATAAATATGTCATTTTTTAAATAAAAATAATTTATATGCAAACTTTAAAAAGTTTCAAAATTTTTCTAACGAAAAAAATTGCTTACATGTTTTATTAGGCAAATAAATTATAAACGTTACCGTCACCTCACTTTTTTGTTTGTTTCATGTAATAATAATTCTTAAAAAATTCACAAAGTTTCATTTTTTTTTTCAAATTGTGGTCGGAAACTTTGGTTTCATAAAGGTGTACATTATAATTATTTTTTAGTTAATTTTTAGATTTGAATATATAGCGTTTCGTTTTTTATTGCCAAATACTGTTTAGAACATATCGCGTCGGTCTACTGAGAAAGTCCACTAAGTCACTAAAACGCAATCCTGAAATAATCGCATTTCAATATTTATTTCTTTGGAAAAGCTATAAGTGAATGAATATCCACAAAACGTTTTTTTTTTTAATTTTATAATTTTGAATGAATCCTTAAGTAACTTCAATCAATACACAATATTAGTTTATAGCAACCTTTAATCAAAGATTTACAAAAAATGAGCCTGACTTGGTGACTTGCTGACCTGCCTGAATGAGTGGGTTTTACCAGTCAATAATGACTTAGTGTGCTTTGTTTGTTAAGATTACTGATAAATTGTTGACTGTAACGCGGAAAATAAGATTATTTTTAAGCTGACTTAGTGGATTAAATGCTTGCTTTTAACGGTCTAAATCGATGTATTATTGATATTTAGAGTATAATGTTTGACTTAGTGTGTTTTGCTTGACAATAATATCGGATTTATGACTCATGGTGAATTTAAAATCACGATTAAATATACGACTTAATGGAGTATGCCACTCAAAAGAGGGCGATTTTTTTACATAAGACCTCATACTTAAGTCATTTCATGAAAAAAATGTGACTTAATGGACTTTGCCACTAGACCGACGATATTACAATATAATGATAGTAAGGGAGTCACAATTTTTTCTATGAGACCTTTGTGAGCTGGGACAAATATGGTTTCCTGTGATTAAACGGGTTAAACTCGATGTCTGCACCATGTTAATTGTATTTTTTTAATAAACGTAAGTTTTGTATTTGTGTTTTTTGTTTATTTAATTTTAATTCTGTTTCTTTATTAGATATAAGTTTAGATTTAATTATTTTTTTTCGGTATTATGCATGATTTGTCGTATTAGTCTTACTTGTCGTATTACCCTGTGAGAATTTATGTTATTCTAAATGTAAAGAAAATACCTATTTTTTTTCTTTGAGCTTTCAAAGCCCAGTAAAGCAAAGAGAGCTTTCAAAGCCCAGTTATCATTACGACAAACCACAAAGGGTTATTGTATGACCGTTTATTAATGTAGTTACATAATGGTCACTGTAACCGCGTTATTAAACGTGTGATACATTTTGTGGATTATGATGTCATTACTAGAGGGAGAGTTATCATTGGTCTACCCTTAAAACGCGGTAGGATTTTTGAATTTGAATGCAAATTGATTTATTCCTCGGAATTTCGGAAATAAATTATTACACACGTATCAGTATTCAAGTGTACATTTATTATTTTAAAAATGACATCATTTTTCAAATCACCGGTCACACATACTCGTACCTAACTACATTTTCGTAAATTTTATTATTCTTTGTTCATGTTAAATTCTAGTTATTATCATTATTTAATTTATTATTTGATGTGATTCAAATGAGTAAAACATACGTTGTCCTCGATTAAAATTAATGATTATTTAGTCCCAACCCGTCATACCGTTTTCCTTCCCAGAATTTCCTCTCCTTCATTTTCCATAAAAATACCCTCCACATAGCAATCCCAAAGATGACAAAGGCTATGAGAGATTTTTTTACTAGGGCCTCCTGTGTTGTGCTATTAAAAAAACGAACGGCAGAAGGCGTCGAGGAAACACGTATTTTATTTAAGAATTCTTTAAATTAGTGTCCGACCGAAACAGGATTTTCTACCGAAACAGAAACCGAATTTTCGAAACCGAAACCGAAAACGAAACTTTTTTAGACACGTTATATATCTTCCGTTTACTGAAATTTGGCTTATTTTTCACACTTATACAAACAGTTAACATGTGTTAAATGAAATAAAAAAAACAATAATTTGAGTCCGCTGATTTCAATACCCGCTATATCCGATTTTTTGACAAATTGATCTGAGTATGACATCTTGTTCACATTTTTGCGAGGAACAAGACTAATCTAAAATTGAGTTTCAAAACCTCCTTTATCACGACCAAAAACCATATTAAAACTGCAAGTGAGAAACAAGACCCGCTATATCATTCAAGAAGTTACTATCAAAACCCGCTATATCGGAATTCTATCAATCACAAGTTATTTTGCCAAGATGGCGGGTGTAGAAACACGCCCCTCAGCTCAGTTGAGTTTCAAAAGCCTCTATATTCTATGTAAATCACGAAGTGAGTATCGAAATCCGCTATATCTATTTTATTTATCCAGTTACTTAAATATTTCTAGACATACATTGAAAAATGAACCCTTTTCGAATGTATATTACTCCAATCCATCACATAAAAAAAATGCATTTTTTTATTTACGCTAGAGATGTGATAGTTTTTTGCGGTTTTCTCTGAATCAGTGAAAGTTAATATAGCGGATATAGAAATTAAACGACTCAATTGAGGTTTGTTAAAAAAAATATATTTTTTTGATATTACTAAAAATTAACAAACTACTTCTACTAATGTTAAAACTTATCTACTTCTACTAATGTTAACTACTTCTTGGAACAAAAATTTGTCAATAATCAACACTTATGTACATTATAAAGGAATAACCTCATTAATTGAGTATTTTAATTAAAATTGCCTTTACAATCACAACATTCTTAAGACTAAATTTACGTTTTCAAGTTTCGGTGCGGCCGAAGGTTCGGCAGAAAATCTGCCGAAACCGAAACTGATGCCGAATCTAGATTTTTTTGCCAAAACTTGCCGAAACCGAACCTTCGGTCGGTCACTACTTTAAATGTTTTACTCATAAATTTCAAAAAATATTATTAAATAACTCGATGTGGTTATACTTCAATAAAAAAAACTAGATGACGTAATAATAAACACGATCCAAACATACCTAAGGCTAGAAAATAGGAAAATATTATATTATTCTAACGAGTTCAATGTGATGATGTATATATGAATTATTCTAGTGCAACCCTTGGATCTAATATCGTATAATGGAACCATTCAACGCCTATATTTAGATCTAATATGCCACGAATAATTTGGTAGGTACTGTTTGTTTCTCAGAATGTCTGGATATTAAATATTCTACCTATTTGCCGTACTCATTTTACGATCTATTTGAATTACATAATAAGATTTGCCAACTGTCGAAAATATATTTTTTTATTTATTTATTTGTTTATTTAGCACAATATTATACATTTAAATACATTATTTATTAAATTTTGACTGCCCAACTAGGAGTATTATCCCGTTTTAAAAGTCAAATAATTATGGGTATGAACATGTGGAGAATGCTTTGTACAAAAAAGAAAGAAAATTGATGAAATAAAAAGGAAGAGTAAGAATATAAAATAAAATAATGAAAAAGTTGAAAATATAGTAGCTAACTGTTATTTGTTTAGCATAGCAAAAGAAAAAAAAAGAAAAGAGAAAGAATAAAACAAAAATGAAATAACCAATTAAAACATAAAATAGCCGTGGATTTTGTAGCATAGTAGTTGTTGAAATGATAGTAATAAATAAAAATGTATTTACAAGCAAATGATTAAAATATTAGGTGGTAATTGGTGTTTGCATTTCATATTATAGTCCTACGTACATATTTTGCATAGTGAGCACTAGAAAGAGAACAGAAACAATAAAGTAAAATAAAAATAAACAATTAATGCTTGATTATTACTGTAGTTCTCTAAGCATAGTTATTAAAATAATAATAAAATAATAGGCATTTATATATAAATATATATACACACACATATATACTTATAACTGATGTTTACGTTGCATATTATAAGCTTACATACATATTTTTTATAAATATGAATAAAAAAGAGAAGAGATAGAATAAAATAAAATATGCAATTAAAACATAAGATTCAGAGCCGATTTCTAATTTAAAAGTAATAGTTAGGTACATACATATAGGTAGATACACATAATAAAATAGATTAGAAGATAAGAGTATCTTTTACTTAGCTCATTTTTTGGTGGAATTTTATTTGTTGTTTTTGGTTTGTGTTTGATTTTATTTTTTGTGTAGTAAAAGTTCACTCTCCTTTCTCCCTAATTGTTGAAACTAAGTAGTGATCAATTTGCAAAGAACACCTGTGCTTTCCTTTTTCCAAGCATCAGGCATGAAGTTGTATAGTTTTGGACCTATGTACTGCTTATTAAAACAAATTACATAATCGATTTTGATGACAAATTTATCATTTTTCTCACATTAAATCTATTTTTTTTTAAATTAACAAGGCAAAGTCGACGGAACTTTTTAATTTTTTAAATGATGTGAATACGTAAGAGTAGTAGTCTCTACTCCCTGTTAAGAGGGTATTACCAGAGAAAACCAGAAATATGTCATTTTTAAATCAGATTTTGGACGCATTGACTCTTTTCCACAAAAATATATAAATTAATTTAGAAAGATTGTTCTTTTATCTAGCATTAGCATGTTTTAAATTTTGAGAAAAATGTTTATTTTTAGTATAATAAGGTTAAACCATAGGTCGTTGGCAGATTTGTCAAATTTTCAAAAAAGATTTTGCATTATACCACACCCATTTCAAATCATATAATCATGCAGTAAAATAAATCAATACATTATCTAGGTATCGTATGTTTTAGAATTTTAATTTTAGTTTAAATAAAATCATTAAAAAATATATACGTACATGTTTTTCTGACTGAAATTGGTCCGTTTGTGTATTTATTTGCGCACTTACAAACTAATATATTAAAGATTTTTAACATCTTTTTTTAACTTAGACATTATTTAAAAAAAAGATAAATACTTATAATCAAAAAATAATTACAAAAAGCACATTATTTTAATAGTTTTATCATGACGCCTTTCAGCATTTTTGGATGTAGGTATAAATTAAAGCAAATTTGGAATGAAATAAAATTATAATTTTAAAAAGCCGGTACGGAGAATAATCAATCTTCTTCATTGTAACCGCCCTGCACAATCGTAAGAACAACTTTCGACGAAATGTGAATTTTCGGCCGCTGGCTGGTTAAACGCTCTTAACAACTATTGTCTGAAGCCATTAGTACTCGGCCTCCATAGTCTAGGGATAAGACTCTTGATTCGCAATCTGAAGGTCACGGGATCGAATCCCGGCGTGCGCTAATAAATTTTAATTGTGTTATTTTAGTGGAAGATACTCTCAGTATCGGCCTGATGTAAGACCATCATTCAGATTTAAAACGTTGTTTGAAATGGCTTTAGCTTTGGTGAACAGATTTGAATAGACAGTACTCCCTCACCTTCCTCCTCCCCATCTCCTTCCCCTCCACACTACCTTCAGCCTTACAACATACTCCAATTGGAGATGCCATAGTCTCACAGGCACCATACGGGAGACAGTGAGCTATTCACATGTATTTTTTTAAAGTACTATGGAATCCCCGATCAATGCTGTGAGTCTTGAGTTAGTGAGGAGGGGAAGGAGATGGCCACGGACATATGAATATATCTGGACCTGCCCTAAGTGATAAAAACGTATTATTTCCCCCTCCACATGGCGCCGGCTGTAGCTCCTCCATGGAACCGGCTCGCTCCATGGGGAGGGGATATAGCCTCGCTTGAATCTAAAATGTGTGACGTCATCATTCTTGCCGTGAACAGCGAGAAGCTGACAACCATACATTTAACGAAATAACGGCAGCTTGTGCTATACAATATATCTACGTATCAATGTACACATAGCGAATGTGGGCGGTAGTCCAATGTGCTCGTCGCTGGTTACAGGGGTAAGTAAATTATGAAACATTTGTAAAAGTGTTTTAACTAAACACGGAAACAAAATATTGATATGTGTATTGGCGCGAGTCTTTTTGGGGCGAGCATTTGGCCTTAGCAAATATGTTTTGAACGTGGCAAGCAATTCGCGCTCCCATGTAAAAAGGTCTATTCATTCAAAGCAGATTTTGCTTTTAAGAAATAAATGGTGATATTGTAATGCGAGATGCCTATATACTGTCAGATTGATTGTTCAACGAATGACAGTCATCTTTCCCCTCTTCGCTCTCCATAGTTTGGTTTTACCCCTCATCTGTAACTGCTTGTCTATCCATTTGGATGTCTATGGAGATAACGATTTAAATTGCCAGGTACCTTCCCCACCTTTTTACAAGAATATCCCAGTTACCCCACAACTTACAATATAGTCCAAATGACTCCACACGGTTGGGACGCATTCACATAAAAAAATCTCCGGAGTTCCTTACTAAGAAAATTTTCTACGAAAATACCGTTCAAATAACCGATTTTCCATAACGTCTAGTAAAAAATCCAAATAGCGTGCACTCGAATGAGAGATTTACGAGTTTGCGACGTCGCTGACGATCGGGTTACCCTAATGCAGGAGGCATCACGCCAAACCGTCCCTGAGACGAAACCATATCTTAAACAAAATGCTTTTTAAAGTGTCGTTAATGGAAGCTCGTCTAGACGTTAGTTGTGAAATAGTATCGGGGTAGCAGAAGATGAGAGAGGGCTTTCGCCTCATTTGCGCACTTTACCGCGCCAGCTAAATATGGAACACAATGGACCGTGGCGGCTAAAACAACGGTAAACAAGTGGCCGCATGAAATATTTTGTCTAGTGCGCCGACGATTTTGGTGCAGTGTAAAGTTTCAGATTTATTTTTCCGGTCTTGAAACTATTTAAAAAAGACACTGTGGTTCAACATTTGTGTTAACGTGAAAATTAAACAAAAACACTTCTTTTTCCGTTATTTATTTATTTATTAGTAAGGGACAAACAGCTTATACATAAAACATAAAGATAAATATATACATTGTTAAATCGAGTCGAGCCAAAAAAGTCTCCTTTGTTAAAGTTGATTGGAGATAGAGTTTTATTACATATTAAAATTAATTTGAGGTGAGGAAGAGAGGAAGGGGAATAAACGAGGAGGATAGGAGATGCCCAGGATACTTTTCACACTCTCGCATTAATTTTCGATCGTACGTGTTACTTCTAAAAGATATATTTGTGTAGTGTATGGCTAAAAATGTCTGTATTTTGAAATTTTTTGTTATATATTTGTGTTATATATTAAGGTAGTATCCTAGCTCAACTTCACCTAACTCAACCTAACCTAACTCAAACTAACCTAACCTAACCCAACCTAACTCAACCTAACTCAAACTAACCTAACCTAACCCAACCTAACCTAACCTAACCCAACCAAACCTAAATGGTTTTGTCGTTGTTTTAACACTCTTTTTAATATCATTGCATATTTGAAAAACATGTGACCAATAATTTGAAAACCTCATACTTTCATAAACATAAGCGAAAGATGCTGCTTGTGCAAGGGCGGATTTAGTGGGGGGGGGGGCACGGGGGCACGTGCCCCCCCCAGACGGTATTTTTGTGTACTGTCGAGATTCCATCACAGTACATACTTAGAAGCAAATTATTAACCTTTATTAAACATTTAATTTTTCTATTAAACATTTAATTGAAGTATGATACTTCAAGTTTATTTCTAACAGTAATTGTTGATTTTTTTAGCCGTCCGCCCCTTGTGCCCCCCCCCCCCCCCAAGGATCTACTGCTTTTTTTTGGATCTACTGCTCACAGAATTACTAGTTACATGTTTTGAAAATGTACCACCAGGAAAAAATTCTGCCAACTTTGTGTCCTTTTTCATAAACTTATGATTTTATAAAATACTAACTGACCCAGCAAACGTTATTCTGCCGTATAAATTATTTCTAGTGAATATTTTGGTTATTAAATAAAAAAATAACGAATTTATTGTAAGTGTGTTGGGATGGGATCTATGACAGAAAAAGGAATGGAGCGCTGTAGACGACGACCGTCGACAAAAAGAAAAAAACACCAATTAAAATAGGAAAATGAAATACAGAAAATCAATATGAATTTCGAAGAGCAATTGAGTGTACGATCTTTTTTGTCAGTCCTTATTTAGCCAATACAAATAAGCTCGATGGTTTGCCTACGCGAGAACATAATGCCGAATGAAATATCAAAATGACGCGATGCTTTTCGTGAATGTCTTGCGCATTTGTGGATGAAAGTTCTATGAGTTCTGAATAATTTCGTTCTGTTTGAAATACGAAAGACGGTTAAATTTTTTTTATATAAAAATACTAAAATCGCGATTAAAAAATTGAAGCGTGGGGGTAGGAGTGTTAAAATTTGGGGTTATAGATATTTATGATGCCAAAAAAAAAAAAAAATTTCTGAATAGGGACACCCTAATCACCTAGCGGTATGAAACATACTTTAAAACCTATTCTCATACCTACTAAATATACATAACAAAATTTAATAAAAATCGGTCAATCCGTTTCGGAGGAGTGCGACTACAAACACCGTGACACGAGATTTTTTTTATATAAGATGGTATTGTTTATATATTACGTAGATTAATTTTGCAACAATCTCTAATACATTTTTGTAAATATAGAATTGTAAAAAGCAATTATTTGACTTTAAATGTAATTATTTTGAAGACTTTGAACTTTTGTATTAAAATTCAAGAGGATGAAACAATAAAATAAAGCTTTTAAAATATATCAAATTTCAAAGCAGGGTTTTAAATAACGATTTCCAATTTATTTGCTAAAACATGAATTAAAATCGAGTATCAGCACAAAGGGCATAATTATTGGTTCAATTTGACGGTTTTTAATTTATCCTTTTTTATTAAAGCTTTGATAAAATAACGCCAAAGATCAAATGAATGAAAAAGAACAGTAGCACAGGATTATCGCGACGTGGACAAAATTCAAAGAACTTTATTAGAGGGTGAAGCTATGTTTATGTTGTTTCTGATACAGACGACAAAGATAGTTTTTTTTTGAGTAGGTAAAAGTATTTATTTATTCATATGAAGCGGATACTTTGTGATGTGACATTATTAATTTAAAATAAAATAAAACAATAACTTTGTAAACACCACTTTTATTTTTTATACTTTATGCCGACCGGGTTTCGCTACAACCGTAGCTTCATCAGGGCAGTATAATACTCTACTAACATTAGGTTATATGTGTGTTATAATATATAATTTACCAAAAATTGGCTGGACTCGTCAAGTGAAGGAGGAAGAAGGCATAAATGGAGAATTGGGAAGAGAACGGACGTGTTCTTTATCAATAGGGAACAATCTTAGTATGGGAATTTTTATTTAAATTTAGTTGGTTATTAATTACCTTACTGTTAGTGTTTATGGCTTTATAATCTCTTTTAGGGCACTAATAGTAAGGTTAATAACTAACTAAATTCAAATAAAAGTCCCATACTAAGATTGTTCCCTATTGATAAAGAACACGTCTGCCCCCTTCCCAATTCTCCATCTATGCCTTCTTCCTTCTTCACTTGACGAGTCCAGCCCATTTTTGGTAAATTATATATTATAACATACATGTAATCTAATGTTAGTAGAGCATTATACTGCCCTGATGAAGCTACGGTTGGAGCGAAACCCGGTCGGCATAAAGTATAAAAAACAAAAGTGGTGTTTACAAAGTTATTATTTTATTTTATTTTAAATTAAAAGTATTTAAAGCAAAAGTGATGTGTTTCACGTGTTCAAATTTTATATTAAGTTTTAAGTAAGAGAAAGGAAGAAATAGTGAATACAGGTGGGTATGTGTAGTGTTCGGTACTTTTAGATGCTCCAAAATTCTTAACTTGTGAAGGTTTCGATCAGAAGATTCTTTATCGATCAGAAGATTCTTTTGATCAGAAGATTCTTTATAATAACAATCTGGTTTATTTATGTGAATGTGTTTGTACTATTTGGCAGATAAGTCGTTAGTGATGGTCATCCTTTTTTCCTTCCTTACCTTGTACTTTCATATACATACTTAATATCACGTGATTTCAGCAAATGCCATTTCATTTAGTATTTACATTTTCATGTGCATCTGAAGAAGTTTCGAATGCGACAATAATAATGTATTATATTAATGATTTTTCAAATTTTTGTTGTTTTGCTTCAAAACGGATTCCCAAGCTTACAAAATCATTAATTTGAGTACCTTCCCAGCGGCAACGACCCGTCGGATACTGGATAGGGGAGAGATACGAAAATTTCACATTCGTTATTTTTGGTTGACTGAATCCGGGCATACATTCCGCCGGACGTGCTTCCGCGAGACCGCAACGCCATTAGGCCGAGTGTTTGGAACTATGAACGCATTATTTAATATTCGAAGTGAAAAACGGATTATTTTAATTGAAGAAAATTATAATTAAAAAATTGGAATTTTTTTCTTTTCATTTTCTGTCTTTAATTTAATGTGTTTATATAAATGCTACTAGGCTCTGTCGAAAATATACGTAATTTATCGCAAACACATTACAGAAAAATATTAATAAATAAATCCACCATACCGACCGCGTGGCGAGAGGCCGATTGAGAGAAACCTTTTGGCCTCTCTCCGGACTCTCTCAACCTATCACCATGTACTGCGGTGGGAGGGATGGATTCTTATCCCCGTCACTCCTTGACCCTGACCTCCAGATTCCTGCTCTTCTTACATTATTTTTATATACATCTATTTGAAGTTCGATTTTGTTTTCTCGATTAAATGAGTGTTTGAATGAAGTGAAATTTGGAAATGGAAATTAACCCACGTCATGACATTCGATTATGCTGTATATAGTAGATAGACTCGTTGTCGATGACAATGCATTCTATCAACTTTTGGTGGCAATCCCTTTCCACCTTTCTCTTCCCCATCTCCTTCCCCTCCCCACTACCTTCAGCCTCACAACATACCCCAATTGGGGATGCCACAATTTAATTAAAATAATTTAACGACAGTACTTACATTTTTTTAAAAATTAAATAATTTAAACACGCACACATTTCTCCGATTTGATGTTATTACGGCGGTTAATATACGAAATACATTTCGGTCTTATTCACTCAGATTTGGCACATTTGGTAGCATCGTTAACATCGATCACCGGGTAGGAAGCACAGTCAATCTTTGGTCGAAGGTAAAAAATCTTAGTCTTAAATAACTAAGATTTTTTCTTCCGAGTTTCCTTCCTCTCTTTCTTTTACTTAAAATGACTCAACATCATCCCATAGATGAGGCTCTGAGGCCCTGAAGGAACTTATTTTTATCAGGGCCTCCTGTGTGGATTTAAGGCTAAAACACGATATCAACATAATCTAATAAGCCTACAGTGAGACAGACGCTGCTGCCATTAATACGTACACAAACACAGACACACACACATATCACAAAAATAATACTAATAATTGGAAATAACAATAATAACTGTTTGAACTCGGTCGTTTTTAAATTCGTCGGTCGGTAAATTTGTTTGTGCTTTCAGTTTCCGGTTCAAGGCCGTTCAGACAGTAATAGTTCAGATAAGATTATTTTTTCAAATATGAAATCGTGGTACATATTTGGACTCTCTTGTGGCACCTAAGTACCTACCGGTCTGAGGAAAGATTGAAAAAATAATTGTCATTGATATTTTTGTGGGCAAAGTATTGTATAATTCCTTACTTTAAATAAGAAAATGTTAATAAAATACAAATGGTTTATTTATATACTTACTTACAAAACATTTGATTTAAGCAAAAAATTGGTTTTATTTATTAAATTAGAGAAAATTAGAAACATACTTATTTGCGTGCGAAGTCTACTGTTCACAGACCTAATAGTAATAATAATAATATTCAAAAAACTATTTCTGAAAAAATAAGAAAATACACAGATTTAGGAAATGAGATTAAAAGAATTTGGCATTCTCAGACTATAAAAATATTACCATTTATTATTTCGGCTACTGGCATTATACCTAGGTCTCTCATTCAAAATTTAGGCAAATTAGATTTGTTAAAGAATTTACATATAAAAATGCAAAAATCAGTCATTTTAAATACATGTAGGATTACAAAAGATTTTTTAAATATTTATATTGAGGGATCAGTAGGATTTATTGGTTCAATTAGGAATTCCACAGAGCCGAACCCTATGATATGAAAATATCTGGAGTCGGTGAATTTTTTTTCCATTTGGTCTCTGGTAGGTTGACATGTTGTTCTTGTATTGTTTTGTATTTATAATACTTTTATGGCGCAATTGCATAGCGTGGATTCACTAGATGATCATTTGGGAAATGTGTGAAAAGTTAGATAATTTGCAGAGTGCCGTTTTTTGTGAAAAATCACCTCAAGGGCTGAGAGGTACTCGGCATTGAGATCCACTGTGAATAACGAAACCTGCATTATATTTATGGACGTGACACGCGAAGAGTTGATTCAAATGTCAATGATTCAAACCTATTATTTTCTTCGCAAGCTATTGAGCTTTGATATGTCATTTGTGTGGTTTATTACTAACTATCACAGAAACGTTACAGAAACGTTACAAATCGCGGAATATAAAATATTACATATAAAAATAATATCATCCATTTTATTCGTCTAATCGGATAAAGATTTTTTTTTTAATTTCTAAAAAATTGCATAAAATTCTCAAAGGCTGCTTATTTGCGATAATTTTAAATACTTTCGTAATCCATAAACACAACACATAATTTCTACGTGTAGCAAATTACGACGACAAAAATAATTTGAATGAAAAAAAACAGACATTTTATTTAATCTATTACACAAATGAAAATGTTTTGTGCTAAGCCTCGGGCGCATTGTTATCGATATACCTATGACTGCCCACGTGAATTTCAGCATTGAAAATTTATAATGACTTGCCAATACATCTCTTATATTATAATAATACACGTGATTGTGTTTATTTTGCTCTCGGTCGGCATACAAAAGCCAGTATTATACTACATTGTTCTTTGTTTGACTCACTTTTACGCAAAACATTTTACAAAGAACTGAAGGTATAGAAATGTACTTACAGTGGAAAAAATACGATTTTCAAAAATTGCCCTAAAGGAAAAATATCTGAAAACATCTCGATGACGGTTAATTAATTACCTGTAGACTTGAATCTTTTGCGTCATTTAAATTTAAATTTATTTTTTTGTTTACTTTGGAGTTGAAGAAACATGTAACATAATAATCGGAGGGACAGATCGTAACTATTATGGTATTGCCAGTTAAGAAAAAAATCGTCAAGAAAAAATCAAATGCTTTATTTAATAAATTTTTACAAAATTTTAATAAAATTGGCACATTCGTAAATTAGCAAGTTCGCAAATTCGCATATCGCATTAACTGAATTATGTGGATATTAAACATTAATTACACACTAACAGCCTTACTAAAAAAAAAACTAATGCTGCCGATAACCCGTGTTGTTGCAACAACGTAATTAAAGGCCGTATACACTAAAACACGATCTGTTATTAAAAACCTTTCTTCCGTGGTCACGCTGTAAAAATGCATTGAACATCTGACAACGTTGCATGTGGTTTTAATTTACTAGGTAAAAATGGCTGTTTTAATTCTTCTCCGCAAGGGGCATTATTGGCGCCTGTGCATTTGTCCTCAGCGGCCCTTGATGAAAAAACAGCTTGGTGTGTTTATGGTGGGATGTCGAAAATTTTGTTAGTACCTAAGTATTGTGATTGTATTAAATAATTTCTATTTACCATGTTATTTGTGTAAAATATCATAAAAATCGGTCCAGCCGTTCTCGAGTTATAAATGATGTAACTAACCCGACTTTGTTTCATATATTATATATATAAGATTATAAACTCTTATAAGAAATATTATTAATTTATTTTAATATCTTCTTGTTTTATTTTCATCAGTTCAAAATTTTTAAACTACAATAGGGGCTATTCTTGCTATGTTATTTAAAGGTATTCTTAATGTTATTTTTTAATTGGAAATAAGGTTATTTCCAGTAATATGCAGATATCTTCTCAACTTGAAATGTATGTTACTTAATATATACCTACCATTAAAATTTTTCAACGAATCTCATATTTATATAAATTTAGACACAAATAAAATAACTCCTTTATTTCTATATTATAATAAAACAAATATGAAACTTTATTCCACTTAATTTTATTCGACCGTAACCGGTTTCAGCTCGTCAAAGCCATCTTCAGACTGGTACAAATATTTCCTATTCTACGGTTTATATACACAACATATTGGGGAGGGGAGAGGGGTGGCCTACAAGGATTTTAATTAATTACAATAATTATATTTGTTGCTAAGTCATTTTAGACTATCGAATTTCTAAATATTTTGGTTATTCCAGTAAGCTAATTACATTGGCTTTATTTCTCATCGCAATATTGTATTATTTACAGAATCATCGAATGCTATGTTTTTTACATATTATATACTTAACTTCCATTTACTGTCCTTTGCTGTTTTACTAGCTCATGGGCCTTTTATAACTTATGCACTTCTAATTATTTCTCATGTTATAGTTTATGCCTTATACTTTAAGTCTTATTAAAGCCGAAAGGCGTTAATCATACAAATAAATAAATAAATACTGTACCGGCCACAATAAAATTTGGTGTCTCATTCCTAAAAAGTTATATAAAAGAATATAAATAGTTAAAACAAAAAACAGAATTAAATTTACCTCCAAATATAGCACTTCCAATAACTTTTGTTTCCAATCATGTCTTCTGCATGCAAAGCTGTATCTAAATTTCTCTAATCAAGTGTCCCATGCAGGTAAGTACAGTCCTGTATATTATCTGCTTTACTGTAAATAATTATGTACATTTTAAAGCGGAATGATGTTCATTGGTCAAATGCATTGTGTCTATTAATAGTTTTGTACTATTGATCGACGAACCGGTGAATGGAAACTGTTAGCTTCTTCCGTCTAATAAAACAGATTGTCTATAGTTATAAAAGATCTTGTCATAAAAAATTATCTTGTTCTAACAAATTTTCTATAGGTAGTAATAAGCGTTGGAAAAATGAAACATTTGTACAGCGCTTTGAGGTGATTTTTCTCAAAAACGCCTTCAAACAATTACTAATTAAAATTTTAGGCGAGTATGGATATTGCCGCTACGTGGTTTGCTTGATGATTTAGCAGGGATGCTCGAATTTATGGTTGATTTGTCTTGGCGGCGGATACGCCTATCCACCAACTGCACGGCAGGCCAGATCGGAAGAGGACGTTTGCGGGAGACTCTTTGAACTCTTCCGCCGAACTTTTTCGACCCATTGCCTTACACCGCAATTAAAGGGATGATTCGTACCTCTCCTGGACACACTGACCCCCAGATTACTTGACCCTTAGATTACTCACCCTCTTTCAATTTTTCTTCTCAAAACCACCTCTCCTTCATTTCCTTAAAAATACTCTCCACACTGTGTCCCCAAAGATGAAACAGACCCTGAGGGAAAATATTTTCTTCAGGTTCTCCTGTGTTGAGATAAATTGAAAAAAAAAAACAAGTATCCATATATAATTACAAAGAAAATAATAGACTATTCAGTGGTAGGTACGAAAAATATCATTGTTTTACTGAAAGCCATTATTTTTTTGTTGATACGCAACTCAGCGGTTCACGACGACTTCATCGAAAACGAATTCATCGAAAATCAATTCATCGAAAACCAATTCATCGAATGATCAATTCATCGAATCGCCAATTCATCGAAAAAATATATTTTGTTGATATTTGAGAGAAATGCCGAGCGGACCGAGAAGTTAAAAAAGCATTGGTCAACCTAAACTAACCTAACCTAACCTAACCTAACCTAACTTAACCTATTTAACCAATTTTTAAATATTTTTTTATCATCACTCTTAATTACCTTTCTGAGTTGTTTATGAGTTGGTTTCATTATGAGTTGTCTGGTCACCGTTCCTTAGATATCCCTTTTTTGCAGTATCAGACAATCGGAAATCGAAGAGATAACCTAAAAATTTTACATTGTCACTACGAAACTGACAGTTGCTAAACACATTTAACTCAGTTAAACATACCTTTTTGGGTATTTAATTTTGACAGCTTGAATATCTACAAAAAAAATGTTTTTCCTTGAATTGGCGATTCGATGAATTGATCATTCGATGAATTGATTTTCGATGAACTCGTTTTCGATGAATTTGCTTTCGATGAATTGATTTTCGATGAACTCGTCGGTTACCAACTCAGCATATCTTTATTAGTCTCATTCAATTTATTAGACCATGTTCGAAAAAACTTTAAAAAGGCATCTATTAGGAAGATGAGTTTGGAAAGTTTTTTCGTGAAATAACAGATAGGTATCTCGATTCGATGCCGTATTAAAAGCAATGCGCCATTTCTGCTACAATATTTCATTTATAGCTTGAGAACTTTTCAACTGATCGTAAATAAAATATGGAGTATAATACCGTAAAACTCCTCCAGCGATTTGGTACTCCTCCAAATATACAAAAAGACTGAAACAATTCAATTCCAATATGAATGCACTTATCTGACTACATCTCTCAAATGGAAAACAATCATAATTTGATTAGATATTGTAAATAATAAATCACCATTATCTCTAATATACCTAAAATATTATATACTGACGAGTATCCGGCATTCGTTGCAATGTCAATCAATGAAAGCAATTATTTATCTGAGTTTATTTATTGTACTGTTATTCGTGGTGGAATTCTATTGTATAAAAATTGAAATTGAAACACTTTTTAACTTTTTTCCACTTATTTATTTCACCAGGACCGGTTTCATCCTATTATGGACATCTTCAGGCTGGCAATTAAAAAGTTTAAAAAAAAGTCAAAGTTAAAGTAAAAAAGTGTTTCAATTTCAATTTTAATTATTTATCTTTTATTTCTGTTTGTTGACGTACTTTTCGAAACAAAATATCTTTTGTTTTTAAGTCTAGTGCGTGTACGAAATATTTTGAAGGTTTTACGATGAGTGAGCAGGCGACATAAAGCTGTCCGTTTGAGAAGCATGGATTTTCCACAATAATTCCCTGCTATCACCTACTGCTACTATGTCCTCTTTGCAATCCCTTCCTTTCCCCTGCTTGTTCTTTCCCAAGTGTCTCCGCTCCCGCTTCTGCTTCGTCTCTTTTCCCTCCTCCCCCATCCAGATTCCCCTCTCCCTCCCGCCTTCCATCCCTGCCGCTAAACTCTATGAAATACACGCGTTTTTGTAAGTTTTCTCAGTAGAAGTAAAGTCACAAGGAGGAAATCCATAATTGGTTTATTTTGGCTATTTAATACTATGTACAAACTGAAATAAGTGTAAACTGTCGATTTCCACAAAAAATAATAAATAATAAATAAATAAATAAAATTTTAACACAAATTTTACATAGAAACCTTTGCGAGCGTGCGCACAATAAAGCACCAAAACCATCAATTTCATCGAAATCAGATGAATGGTATATGAAAGCACACAGAACAAACAATGAAACATTCATTTTTATATACGTACTAGCGAGTTCCCGGCATGCATTGCAATGCCACTTAATAAAGAAATTGTTTCCCCCTGCGTGTCCTTTCACATTCGTCCCGTCCCCCTTCTACCGCCCTTTCCCCTCACGCGTTCCCTCTCCACCTTTCCCGCCTACCCTCTCCCCTCCCCCGCCCCCCTGCTTGCGATCCCCCCTTCCGCGTTCAATGTATTCAGTCCTGGTACATTCAGATTTTCATACAGCTGCCACCCATTATAATTTTTACAAAGTTACAAACATTAATTTTTGTATATTATAAAAACAATCAATCAAATTTGGTACCTTACATAGTATTTTAAATTCCTATAGTTCTTGTTTAGATTCAAAGTATTCGATTTTGGTTAGTAACGTAGGCTTCGATTAAATTCAATAATTAAAAGAATCGATTGTTCAATCAAAATTGAATTTTGATTGAACAATTGATAGTTTACAAAATGTCATTCTCAAATTGTGAATTTTTTACGGTTTCGTAAGAGTTTTTGTAATGATTATAAAACTAGAATGAAACAAGTACTTTGTTTAAAACCACTTATTTTTATTTATATTCGTCGACCGGTTTCGGTTGAACTCAACCTTCTTCAGGACAATAAACTTATAAACTAAATTACAGTACAGAGTTAAGATTCTAAGATTAAGACAAAAGAAAGAGAGAGAGCATATAAGAGAGGGAGAGAACATCAGACACTGGTTGGTGGAAGGGTAGGAATGTACTGTAATTTAGTTTATAAGTTTATTGTCCTGAAGAAGGTTGAGTTCAACCGAAACCGGTCGACAAATATAAATAAAAATAAGTGGTTTTAAACAAAGTACTTGTTTCATTCTATATAATGTCAAGCCACAAAGTGTTTGCTTTCTACGATAATTTGATTATAAAACTTTTCAGATCTTGAAAAAATTAACTTACTAGTATATTTAAAACATCGTCATAGAAGTTTCTGGAAAACCTTATCCGAACAATGAAGTTAAACCATAGAAGTCGTTGAAAACTTATCCAAAGCACAGTCCCCCTCATACAGGATCTCCTAGTGAGGAGAACTACGAATATATTTTCTATTTTATATATGTATATACCTAACATGTTTGATTTAAAAATGTAAAATACAATAAATGTATAGTTACTAAATTAAAAAAAAAATGTAATGTGGTTGTAATAATCTAGAATCCTTCGCGGGGATTGAAAGAAGGTATTTTAAAAGTTTCAAACATTTCATATGCTTAATGTAATCATACATACATACATACATGCATGCAAGCAAGCAAGCATATATAGTTAAATGTTATAATACAGAGATTGCAGACCCGTAAAAAATACAATTAAGTATTGCATACTTTTATCTCGTCTTCAACGAAACACGTTGTGTCTAAATAATAACGATCCATTCTGCGAATTGTTAAAATTCACCAAACAACGTCAGGCCTGTGTGTCAAATTCAGTGGTAGTTGATGACGCATATTGTAATGAAACAATCACCTGATTAGAAGCTGTAGGGGGCCCAATTAGCATTTGCAATGCGGTAGTTTAAACGGATAACTATTGATCGTGGGAAGGATCTCCCATGTCTTACCTACACTCCTGCTCTGGTAGGCCTCTTCCCTAATTTGATACCTTGCGGGGGATACATCTACCCCATCTAACTGTAGTACTCAGGTGTAATGTACTTTTATTGTGGCCACACTAGCCACACAATAATAATAAATATGTTAAACGTAAGTTCTCGTCTTTATTGTAAGAGTACAATGGATTCAATAAGTAATATTATTTGTCTCGGTAGCGACTGATTATACTGGAAGTTAGAATGGTTCTGGCCGCGGCCGTACACCGGACCGCTGTCCCGGCTCGTATGCCCGTTCGGCAATGTTCGGCGACCCGAGCATTCCCGAATTACTACATAGATACAAATGCGATATAATTGCATATATCACACCCTTCCCCCTGTAAATCAGTCACTACATATTTAAGTATTTCAAGTATTTCATGATTCTATATAATTCAAACACTGTAAATATTATACTGATATTTCACTCAAGTTCTTATAATGTTTTTTCATAAACACATCATTATTAATATTTCACACAAAATTATATTAAGTTAGAAGGCTTTCCGTTCCTTCCTTGTGGACTATCTTGGGCGGAGTCTCCCCAACCAGGGATTTGAACTTTGACTTGGACCAGCGATTGCCGTGTCTGTGACCTCCGGTGACCTCTCTCCTCCCTCCGCAAATCTGAAATCAGGAGAAAACACCGTTAACTCACTCCACAGATTGGATAACTCTTTCTCAGAGTGCTCAGTCCTCGTGTCATCAGACGCGGAATCTGGCAAATCTGACTCAACATCACTCCAAGACACTGATAAGTTCCTCATCTGATCCACATGACGTTTCCAAATTAATTGAGAATCACAAGTTTTTACCAAATATAATTTTTTTCCAATTTTATCTGTAACAATTCCCTTTACCCATGTAAATTTATTATTCTTCCTGAAATCTTTAACTAAACATTTTTGTCCCACAATAAAATTTCTTGTTTTTACACCACCATAATACTTAGATTGTTTACGTTGATTTGCCTCAATATTCTTATTCGCCAAATCATGTTGTTTTGACACAACCCGTTCATTCTCTTTCGGAATGAGACTGTCAAAAGTAGATCTAAGTTTCCTACCAAACAATAAAACTGCTGGCTCGACTCCCGTCGTACAATGTGGAGTATTTCTATAATCGGACAAAAAATGTAACAATTTATCCTTGTAATCAACCTGAAATTTATTTCCTATCATAAGTTTTTTAAGAAAACTCTTAGTAGTTTTCACTGAATTTTCAGCGATCCCATTACTTTTTGGGTGCATAACTGGAGATGACATGAATTTAATATTGTTTTCCCGAAGAAACTGTTGGAAAATTTCACTCGTAAAACAAGTTCCGTTATCTGACACTATGAGTTCAGGGTAGCCAAAATTTGAAAATAATTTCCTCAATTCAAATATAGTATTAGCTGAATCTGCCCTTTGAACTTCAATACAGTCAACCCATTTAGTGAATGAGTCGCAGATGACCAGAAACATTTTCCCTGCCAGCGGTCCACTATAATCCAGGTGTAACCTACTCCAGACCTTCCCAGAATTAGGCCATACCGATAATTGACTCTTTGGCGGAGATTGTTTCGTCGACGCGCATTCTGGACATTCCTGAACAATTTTCTCTAAATCTTTGCTCAGCGATGACCACCAGAAATAACCCTTTGCTAACCCTTTCATCTTAACAATACCTAAGTGTGAACGATGCACGAGCTCTAACACTTTTTTATGCAACGAACTTGGAACAATAATTCTATGTTGCCAAAATAAACAATCCTTAACAATCGAAAGTTCGTTCCTTTTTATCCAGAATTTCCATAATTCCTCCTCGCGTTTAACACGTTTGGGCCACCCTTGCCTTAAACACGTCATTACGCCTTGAATGACCGTATCTACTTTAGTGGCTTCCCTAATCGAATTAACGTCAAGATGTTCACAATTGCTAACAAAACTTACGAACTCAGACCCGTAGTCTTCTTTGAATTCCTCAACTGACGATTCTAAAGGTAGTCGAGATAGGAAATCCGCTTGATTTTTGCACGATCTTACGAATTCCGTTTTATAAGAAAACCCTGCTAAAATAATTCCATACCTTTGCAATCTGTTTGCGGCTAGAACAGGAATATTCTTGTGCTCACCGAGAATTCTCATCAGAGGCAGATTATCAACACACAACGTGAATTCTCTGCCATATAAGTATTGAAAAAATTTATTCAAACCGAACACTATAGCTAAAGCCTCTAAATCTAAGATGCTATATTTCTTTTCCGCGCTATTTAAACTTCTAGATGCAAACGCTATAGGTCGCAACGTACCGTTTGCGAATGAGTGACATAGACACGCCCCCAGACCGGATGTACTCGCGTCCGTAAAAAGTTTAACCGGAAGGTGCGGAATGTAATTTGTCAAAATCGTATTTTTACTCATCAAATTCTTTATTGTATCTACTGCGTTAGCGCATTCTCTAGAAAAAACCCATTTGACATCTTTCTTTAAAAGATTGTGAAGTGGTTCTAGAATTGATGACATGTTAGGTATAAAATTCCGGTAAAAACTGAAAAATCCTAGTAAACTTTTAAGTTGATGAACGTCCGTCGGATAAGGTGCATTCTTAATGGCTTCTAATTTATCCGTTTGAGGTTGGATTCCCTTTTCGGAAATGATGTACCCCAAAAATTCTAACTCTTTTACAAAAAATTTACATTTTTCCGTATTTACACATAAACCGCAATCTTGTAGTCGTTTACAGACTGCCATGATATTATCCATTAGATCCTTTTCGTTGATCCCTGAGATAATAATGTCATCTAAGTAAAATGCCACGCCTTTTAACCCTTGCAAACAACTTGCAATTGTTCTAGCAAAAATTGCCGGAGCAGATTTAAATCCAAACACAAGTCTATTGTAAACAAACAATCCTAAATGTGTATTAATCGTTGTAAATTTCTTACAGCTATCCTGCAGTTCTAACTGTGAATAAGCTTGTTTTAAATCCAGTTTTGCAAAAATTTTCCCCGAACTAACCTTGTGGATAACCTCTTCGATCCTAGGTAGCGGGTATTTCTCTAACTCTGTAATAAGATTTAAACTTCGTTTATAATCTACACAAATACGAATCTCGCCGTTTTTCTTTACTACCGGAACGATGGGAGATGCATACTCACTGCTTTTCACTGGCGAAATAATACCATCCCTCACCATTGATTTAAGTTCACATTCGATCTTATCTCTAATAGCGAACGGTACCGGTCTAGCATTACAGAAAAAAGGATCCGCATCTTTCTTTACTTTAAAATTCACTTTGAATTTATTAAATCGACCTAGTTTCTTGTCGAAAACTTCTGGAAATTTATTTTTAATTTTATCAATTTTCTCTTTTTCCGATGAAACTGAATTGATAGAATTTTGTTTTGAAACAATGTTGAGGTTAAAGATTTCCATGAAATCTCTTCCCACAATCATTTCCGAACCGCTTGTTACAACGACAAAGGTTATTAACCTAACTAGATTATTGTATTCGACCTTGAAAATTGCATTACCCACAACAGTCAACATATTCCCGTCGTAACCTGAAATTTTTCGTGTTTCGGGTGACAACTCTATATTACGGAAATGTTTACAAAACAATGTCTCCGGAATGACACAAACTGATGATCCTGAATCAATCATCGCTTCGAAGGATTTCCCATTTAATTTCAATTGTGCCTTGATTGCCTTAACAAAAGCTACATTTTCAATATTTTCATTATTACAATTCATAACTGATTTTACTGACCCGTTTTTACAAAATCTCTGTAAATGACCCAATTTACCGCAAGAATAACATTTAGCTTGCTTAAACTTACAGTTATGAGTGTCATGATTTGATTTCCCACAGATCTTACACTTTTTTAGTGATGAACCGGTTTTAACTTGTTTATCCGACCTACATGAATCGGAACTATTCGACCGATAATAAAGTTTTCGCGCCGGAGAAGCCGATTTTCCAAATCTCTTTACCGAATTTATTTCTCGCGCCGGAGAAGCCGATCTTCCAAATTCCTTTACCGAATTTACTTCCAACTTCATCTTGATTGAATCGACCTCAGGACCTTTCGCGGTCACTGCAAGTTCAACTAGTTGATTAAAGTTTTGTTTAGGCCCTTCAACAAACAATTTTACCCGTACAGGGCCCGGAAGTAGACCGATTGCAAACACGTCTACAAGATTATCCTCCAGCCTGTTTCCGAACTGACAGAATGAGCTGAGCCCTCGAATTCTTGCGGCGAAATCCCTTATCGATTCGTTATGATTCTGTTTAGCTTGGAAAAATGATTCCCGCTCTTGAAAAAGAGATCTACATTTACCACAATGTTTTTTTAGCAACTCAATTAATTTCTCAAACGTAACATCTGTGATTTTAATCGGGAAACATAAGTTGGACAGAAGAGTCAAGGTCTCCGTTTCAAGCGAGTTTATCAGATAAGCCTTTTTCTTAATCTCGGTAATGTCATCATGTAACACGAGAAACTGCTCTAATCTGAGTTGAAACACATCCCAATCTCCGTTTATGTGAGAGAACGGTGGAATTCTCGCCGATTCCATCTTCACAAAAGGAAAAAAAAAAAAAATAATCACGCGAAGCTACGACAACAATACTACCCCGGAAAAAATTACAAAAAACCCAGACAAATCCTCCACAAGAAAGAAAAGAAAAACCTATCTTAGAAATTGCGGTTGCAACGTCTCCAGATTGTTTCCTCTTGATGAGTGAGTGACCTTCCTCGACACTAGCACTGTTTGCCTTGTAAGAATGCCTTCCCTCGGCACTCCCTCGGAACTTCACCTTCGTGGAAAGGCTCTGTTGAGCCCCAAAAACGACCACCGCCTCTTGCTTCTGAGTACCCTTGGATGGTACTCCAGAACTCTGACTGTGGCTCCAGGAATAGCCAGAGATATCCTCGGTTTGTTCTGCCGGTCCTTTCACTCGGTCAGACAAACCCAAAAAATACTCCAATGTTCCGCCTCGGCTGTAGGTAGCCTTGAAAAATTTTTCGGGGTGACTTAGCTCTCCCCGCTTTGGTAATTTTTTTTTTGTGATCCAATTTGGTAATCCAATATTGTACTTTAATACGGCTGCGCCAATTGTAATGTACTTTTATTGTGGCCACACTAGCCACACAATAATAATAAATATGTTAAACGTAAGTTCTCGTCTTTATTGTAAGAGTACAATGGATTCAATAAGTAATATTATTTGTCTCGGTAGCGACTGATTATACTGGAAGTTAGAATGGTTCTGGCCGCGGCCGTACACCGGACCGCTGTCCCGGCTCGTATGCCCGTTCGGCAATGTTCGGCGACCCGAGCATTCCCGAATTACTACATAGATACAAATGCGATATAATTGCATATATCACATCAGGGCAGGGGCGTCTCGTCCGCGAGAGTGCTAATATTGAAAAACAACATGTGTGCAGTTCACAGGTGGTAGAAGTGAAACCTTCTCCAAACAATTTCAACCAATAAGAGCCTTGAAAAGTGAACTCATAATCAAAGCGGCCAATGCGGTAAGGTTTCATTCTATCTCATTCTCTCGCAGGCTAAATCTTATAGATGTATGTTTGTCTCTTTTTTGTGTCATTTCTGTTACATCGAGTTTCAAATCACAACGATGCTAAAGAAGTTTCACTGCAAAAAATGGCATTATTGGTGTTGTTTTAGTAGAAAATTTTATTTTTATAAGTGAACACTTCTTTAGCACCTATGTGATTTGAAACTCGATGAAATGAAAAATAGCGACAGTAAAAAGAGACAAACACATAGGTACATCTACGTACATCTACAGACCTGCGAAAGAAGAGTACAATCGGTCTTCTCTTTGTGCGGTGCTTCATAGCATCCCTACTCTTATCTACTATTGTTTTCTAAATGTTTCACTTCTACCACGTGTGAATTGCACACTCTGTTTTTATTTTAATTTCCGTTATTTTTCATGAAGAATTTCAGGAAATCCGTATGCAGTGCACTACCAAACTGAAACTTCCTGAAAATCTTCATACAAAAAAACAATTTTAGAAAAAAAAATGTCTTGGCTGCAACGACATCAATAATTCAATTTTTTTTATATATTTTAGTATTCTTCTTATGCGTGTGCCCTATCAGATCCCCCTGACGTTGGCGATCACTCTGGTAAATGTATCTTTATCTTGCGCTGCCAGAATAACTCCTCCACACTTCTAATACCTGACAAATCTCGTTCATTTAACGACAAACATTTGTAACCTATCAGGCCCTCGGCGATCCTATTAGTCCTCTAGCTGACTCCAGATACTAATATCTGCAGCCTGTATGTCGGACGAATATACACCTCATATGTTAGACTTATATCTATGAACTTCAGAGTGAGGACTAATATCTACAGAGCTAAGGTCGGACGAATATCTATGACGGTCCCAGTGGTGACTAATATCTATGGAGCGTAGGTTGGACTAATATCTAAAGAGGGCAGCTGAGCAAGAGGTTGTACGGAAAAGCATAAATTACTTCAATTACCTAATTATTAATTACGTATTTTGCATAATATTACGTATTTTGCTGTTTACGAAGACAATAATTTATTGAACAAACATGGAAGTCATAATACAAAGATATTTATTTATTTCGAAATACACGGCACCAAAATTTAACCTAATCTAACCTAACCTAACTGACATAGTAACAGACATGGTAACAGACTAAATAATTTAGAAGCACTCAAAATAGAGAAAGCTGTTAAAACAAAAACCCAAATCCCTAATAATCAGCTAAATATGTCTAATAGTCCGATATTAGGGATTTTTACATACGGTGACCCGACAATTCGTCCTGCGACAATTCATCCGGCGACAGTTCATCCTGCGACAGTTCATCCGGCCGACAGTTCATCCTGCCGACAGTTCATCCTGCCGACAGTTCATCCCGCCGACAATTCATCCGGCGACAATTCATCCTGCCTGATCATTTAGAAGATTTTTATTAAGTAAGTATGCAAAGAGGATATACGGCCGTACAACCAAAATCGATATACTTATATCTGAAGGCATCTTGAGTGGAAATCCGCTGTAAAAATATTTTTACTAACAATAATTTCGACTCTCCGAAGAAACATGCGTGAATATCAAAATACGACATACTTATACTTATAGGTTATACTTATAGGTTAGGTTAGGTTAGGTTAGGTTGAATTGTCAGAATGAATTGTCGCCGGATGAATTGTCGGCGGGATGAACTGTCGGCAGGATGAACTGTCGGCAGGATGAACTGTCGGCCGGATGAACTGTCGCAGGATGAACTGTCGCCGGATGAATTGTCGCAGGATGAACTGTCATGGAACCTTACATACATACATAAATTAAGTTTTTTAAACTGCGTACGCAATATTACGTTATTCCAATATGCTATACATAATTGCAAATCTAACCTCTGCCAGTGCTGTAGATATTCGTCCACACTTTTGTTCTCATAGATATTAGTCAGCAGTTTGAGCTGTAGATATTCGTCCTCACTTTGGTTCTCATAGATATTAGTCAGTAGTTTGAGCTGTAGATATTCGTCCTCACTTTGGTTCTCATAGATATTAGTCCGATTTGTTCAGTTTTTGGAATTCCTGTAGATATTAGTAGACGCCTCCCTCCAGCTCACCCAAAAGTCCCGAGCCATTACTGATTGAGGGTTAGCTCAACAAACGACAGTCGTTTGGATGTGACTTGAATTCAATTAAAATCTTAAGGGAAATAACTAACGCCTACACTTATGAAGACTAAGGAAGTAAATACAAAAAGGCTTACATTTGGTGACTTAGCAGTTGTACCCAGGTTCACGGGGTCTAAGTCTGCGGAAGCGTCTGCCCGCCTATTGTGTGGCCGGTCGAGTCGGAAGAGACTGGTTAAGTAAAACAATTTGACCGGACTCTCTCGACCCGTCTTTTCTTGCACCACAGTGCTGAGGAATGCATACGTACGTCCGCCATTCCTTACTGTACTTTCTCCGTCCCAGAATTTCCTCTTCTTCCTTTCATCAAAAATGCCATCCACACAGCATCCACAAAGATGACTTACACCCTGAGGGAAATTATTTTCCTCAGGGCTTTCTATATGGCTTTCTATATAATACTCGTAGATATACCATGATAACGATATACAGAGCTGAAATAAAGTTTATTTTCGCATGCCTGCATCATTGAAACAACCCACACAAAATACCATAACAAATATAATCAAACATGATGTTTCGGTCTGGATAAAAATAAAGGTACAGATGTTTTTATGATGTTTTTATAACCCGAAATCAATCATACCAAATATAATAAAATTGATATTTCATCTATATTTCTTAATGATATACTAGATACACGTAATAATAACATTAATATAATGAAACAATTTATCTGCAAGATATTTAAATTTAAAAAAATTAATGAATTATATAATATTAATTAAATTAAATGATCTGGTTCGTACCTCCCGGGAACCCTGCGTAGTAGCAATTCGTCATAACAATCCAAGATCAAGTAAATCAGTTCATCAAGCCTGAATGAATTAACTTGACAGGGAGAATGGCAGATCGCATGAACTAATATTTGGCTACAGGTCTGAACTCCGTCGTACCGTAGAGTCGTTAGTGGCTGATCTGGTATTCTGAGGCGTGTTAGGTACAATGTAATTGTTGAATATGCAATTGTGCAAGATCGTTAAATAATAATATAGTCCTTACATAAAAGCCGTAAATTTGTTATGTATGATTTTATTTTGGATTGCGCAAAAAATTTTATGTATGTTAATTTAACAAAGGAATTCTAATTAACAAAAAGAA
Source organism: Limnephilus marmoratus (assembly GCA_917880885.1). Taxonomy (NCBI): domain Eukaryota; kingdom Metazoa; phylum Arthropoda; class Insecta; order Trichoptera; family Limnephilidae; genus Limnephilus; species Limnephilus marmoratus. Next base: position 15,972,280 of record OU862910.1, on the reverse strand, counting down.
ATTGTCCAGTGCAATCGTTGCTTTACTTTTGCGATGAGTAATCCAGATGTTGGGATAACAAAATGGCCACCCTTTCATTTCAAATCTTAAATTAAACAGTTGACCGAGTGGAACGAAATAATTCTTATAAAGGTGTGTTTATACTGGCGCTTTGTAAACCACACAAAGAAAAGAATTTACCATAAACCTTTTTTTGGGCAGTTATTGAAAAAAACTTCTACATTTTTTGCTTAGTTTTTTCAATCAAAAATCAACCCCCAAACTTATGTAATATAGTGTGGAGAATGAGTGCGTGTATTTATTAATATACGCCTTGTACATGTTATGGGCTTTTACATATTACATTAGATATATATTATTAGAATGAATCTCTATGCAAAACACAGCTAACAATAAAAAAATGCTAAAAAATACAAAAAAGGTAACATAATGGGGTTTATTTGAAAATAAAATAAAAACTTAAGCCTGTTTTACTCCGCTTCTCAGTCAATATGGAATATTTCTTTTTCAAATAGTTATATTTGAATGTGTTAAGATCTACAATATCGTTTAATAATGATTTTCTTGGATTTATTTGAAATAGAATACCTAATCATTGAAATTAACTGTTCTTAAAACTTGTCAGCAATTTCTTTTTGTCCACCTCGCGTCTTCAAATACACCTACGTCATCTTGGGGGTTAGTGTGTGGAAGTCCTTTTTAAGGAAAGGAAGGAGAGAAAGTTCTGTGAAAAAAAAGGTGTGAGGATGAGTAGGAATACGGACGTCAGGGTGTTCACGAGTGACGGACGTTTGAATCCATCGCTTCAACTGTGGGGCAAGTTGTTGGGTCGAGAGAGCACGGCTGGAGAGATCAAAAGGCCTCCCTCAACCAGTCTCTCTTTTGATATGGCCCACCACGCAGCACATGGACAGACGCATCCGCCGTCAATACCCGGAAAACCTCACCCCATGAACCCGGGCACCCATGGTAAGTCACCAAACGTAACGAATCACTTGAAGTGACCTATGCTTTGTTTATTACCTAATGGATCGTTCCCGGGCGGCGCTACACATATCCTCCCCCAAATTGTATATCTTGAACATTAAAATAAATATTTTATGCCTACCTGAATACATAAATAGTACCTACTTATAAATATTTCTGTAATGCGGTAACCATTAGTGAACGAACAACAAGTCAACCAGTTCTCTTTCAATTCCATTTCTGCGTGAAAACAGTATTGTACAATATTTACTCCGCCAAAACAGATTTTAAATGCCGATTATAGATTTTTCTGTAAATGCTTTTCCTGAATGGACCAACGAAAATTGTATTCTTCCATGGGTTGCGTTATTCACAAATAAACTCCCGCCACGCACACGGGGTTCATTTGTATGGCCACCCGAACGCTTTGTATCCGGTCGTTCAAGTTTTGAATAATACACAATCCACAAGCTATGAACATCCAAGCAATTGACTAACATCCGTAAAACCTGCTCGAAACAGGAGATGAACAATAAAACAAATCGCTTCCTCCTTGAAGGCGGGACACGCAAAAAATCCTCAAGAAGATACAGAATTTTTTCCTGGCAAACGAACCGATTTCGGGTGACATTTGCATACTCGAAACGTAAAACTGCTGGATTGTTGAGAGAACCCTGTTTTATGTTCTTCGGGGCAAGGAAATTCACAACTGTATTACGGGTTTTGGAGAATTATTCATTCAGAGATATAAATATATTTTATACATCGACTTGAAATCATAAATTCAAATAAGAATTTAGTAATATATAATAAGGAATTACTTCAAAATAGTAAAAAAAATATTGATTAAATTTGATGAATAATAATGTTGCTTACCTTTAGGTATTCGTTTCAAAGAGCATTCACGGCGACACAATAAAGTAAGAAAATATTAACATATATTATGAAATGATTTTTCCTCTTTCTAAATTGGAAAAATAATCACAACACTAATTGATTCATGGAGCACCTGAGATTAACTTAAATAGAACTGTCTCTGAGCAATCACGCATTTTAAATAACTTTCTTTCATCATGTGTTGAAGCACTCAAAATTAATAAAACTCTCTAATAAATACAAAATCCTAGTATAATCTATTTATCTTCCATTCTCTTGCAAAGGCATAGATTTGCTTTTTGAAACATTTTTGTTGTATAATAATAAAAATGTAATTTCATACCAGTCATTGACATTTTGATTTTGAAGTGCGGTTAGTGAGTAGGTTCAACTACTATACATATTTATTTTATCAAATCCTAACAGTCGTAGTCAAGGCACGTATTAAGTTAAATATAATTTTTTTTCTGAAATATTATTTTTCCATTTCTTAAATTTATTTGCTAATTACATAAAATTTTCAAGAAAATTTTGACGATTTCTGTAACTTCTAATCCATCAACTGTTTATTTCCAACTAGCAGACCCGGCCACACGTTGCTGTGGCTAACGAAACACAACGCCATCACCCAATCTTTATAAAATCGTCACCACCCGCTTGCCAGCTGCCCGCTGCCTGAATTGAATATTTGAATTTCACGGCTTTTCTCTACAATAAGCATATATTATACATATAAACTAATTAACTCGCCACTAATTATACAATGCTTGCAATGCAACACTGGATATTTGAATAGGGAAAATCGAATACCTACTTACTCTAGGACATCTATTTTCCAATTTCTTCCGCAGAACGAATTTCAAAAGTGACTATGGTACGGCCCGCCAGCCGTTTTAAATCGCACAAAAATATGTTTTCTTTGAATTTCTCGGCTTTCCTCTAATAAAATTTACATGTATTATTCATATAAACATTCCTCTTCAATCAGTCAATCTATTGGTGAAAACCGTATGAATATCCGTTGCGTAGTTTAAAAGATTAACGCGCACATAAATTTTGAGCGACTTCATTTTATACTATGTAATGAAATGATGATATTTGGGACAAAAGTACGAGTTCTCCAAAGGGCATAGAATATGTTCGAAATATTTTTTATTTGAATAGGAAAAAAATGTGGTAATATTATGAGATTACTGAGAAAAAACATGTTTTTGAACGATAAATAATGACCAAAACGTCCGTTACTGGTTTGAATGGCCCTTGACATCATCTATTCACAGCCAATTTGATTATGATCGTGAAATAAGGAACATTGATAAATGGTTTTATTTTCTTTGGTTAAACGAGAAACAGATTGACATTTGGTTAATACCGGATCTAAGCCACATTTTTTAGGGACTTTATTCGTGTTTTTAAAAGACAATATAAGACCTTATAACTATTAGACCGGTTCATCCAACCATAATTCACAGTCTTTCTCTCTTTATAAATGTGGTCAACATTTTCGTTTTACGTCAAGATTATTATTATTATTGCCGGATCGTGATCGACATTTTCCTAATCCTTATATGCTTAAAATCTTTACATTATTGTGATATCCTAGAGTCACGTATCTGTGGATAATGCAGGGATTGAGACTAGAATAAATACTGTCGCAACCTCAAGGTCGGGATCCAGATTAATTCCTACTGCCTCCTAAATAAGCCATCAGAGCATATCGTTATTTATCACAAAGTAAGTCGAATGTATTTTGTTGACCCCTGATTTTTTTATTTAAAAGTTTGTGAGACAAACCCGGTGTTTCAACAATTGTTATGGTATCTTGCAATTCATTTTCACTGTCAAGGTCTTTGTGGTCTGGATGTTGAGTACTTTAAAGTAAATATTTGTATCATTAATCTGCTCATAAAATTCATTCAAGAAAATGATGTACAATTTACGGGTAAATCAGCTGTTTGAAGAGCAGTAAATAGCAAGATTAAAATAGTAATGAACGGCATAATATGATTATCCGTGACGTTTATCAACGTAAATATATATATGTTCGTCCGGTAAGATTCTCGTAGAAAATACGTGTTTGAAGATCAAACTGGCTGGGTCCCGTGATATAAGTCTTGTAGCCCTCAAGAATATGTGATCAGCCAGACAATTAAATCACAGGCAGACGAGTGGAACAAACTAGGCGGGCGGTGTTCGTTTAGGGGCTGTAATTAATACTCCAGATGAAGGGAGATAATCCAATGCTATACAGGCTAGTCACAAACCACGGCTCACGATACTGCCTATTTTTGGCTGTTTTAACAAACTTCCCGTTTTAAAGGGTGTTTACATTTTATTACCAGATTTACTGATAAAAGTTGAAGTCTGAAATAAGAGCATCATAAAGTGGTCATTGCAATACTTGTTAGATTGATTGAAGGGTCGTATTACAAATTCAGTTTTTCATGGATTTCATTTACATATTAAAATTTGATTATTTGTATAATCAAATTTTAATATGAAGAATAACATGATAATATATAATGTAGTTTTTCAGAGCAGTTGCGTTGTTACTATTTCAGTCCGTATTTGGTGTTAGTAAGCTTTCTATTTCAGAACTCCCCAGTTCTGAATACAACTTTTATTCGGGATTTAAATGATTTTTAGAGGTTGCAATTTAGAGCTAGAGAGAGAGTGAATGTATTTATAAACTAAAACTTGTTCATCACATACCGAATGTTAGTTGGAGTTATTATATCTTGCTTTATATAAAAATAATTTTGGAAGCCATTTTTATCAATATTTTATTTACAAGACTTCAAATACATCAAATAATCTATGTAGATCTAGTTAAGCCGTCAGAAAATGTAACTTTGCGTTCAAAGTTTATTTTCAATGATTTTTATCTTCATTTTGTATTTCCTTATCGAAAGCTGACTGATGTTATTAATTTAAAAACTAATTAGTTTTCCAAAAGCTATCGTTCTTTAGTAAGAAAACAGTTTTGTTAAAACATATTTGTCAATCCCGCTGCGTTTTCTATTGACCCAAGATGTCAATGCCAACAGATTCCTAACCGCCCTGTGATTGGCGTAATCAATTTATCCGAAGACATTGTTACAGGATAACTTAATTAATATTTCGCGAAAACAATATTAGACGTAAAAACTTCTTGTTTTTGAAGAAAACTTGCAAAATAATACCCACTCTTCTGTAGCAGGGGCTGTTCAAGAAATCGAAGATCGCTTAACTGAAGTTTCACAAGAATGGGTGGGTATTTCATTGTATTTAATTACCATTAATCATAAAAAGGTGACATTGTGATGAAACCATTTATTTTAAAGACAGTTAAGTGCTAGTGTGACATTAGCGCAGGTTCCAATAATACAAGACATGAAGGACATACGTAGAAGATATGGAACGACAAAGAAGAGCAATTAACATACGAACCGGAACGCTCTCTAGGCGGTTCTACCACTGTAGCAACGATGCACAGTGATTCGTTTCATACAAGCTAGACGCTTATAAGTCACTTTTGAATTCCCAAACAATGACGTCATGGCGACATTACCAGATAGACAGGATAATAAATGCATGCTTAATTGGGTTGATTAGTGCATGCATTGACTCATACCAGAGGCCTTAAGTCGAATAATGTGTTTTGAAATTATCATTCGCATTTATTCGCTCTTCACAGCTCGACGTTTAAAATTGTGCACTAAGTTTGAAAAGGTTTTTTTTTCGGTTCTGTAAATGGAGGCTATTTTGGAAGGTATGTTTTAAAGTTTTTTCTTAATACTTCAGTATAAATAATTTTAGTTGTTTTTTAAATAATAAATAAGTTTTACGTTTTTTTTGGCCTAAAAAATATTAAATTTCTAACTTCTCGAGAGTTTATCTCAGAGAGTGTATCAAAATCGCACGATAATTTTCTTTTTTTTAAATAGTGCAACTAATATTCTATTCATATCAGTTTCGATATTAACCCGCACGAATCCACATTATTATTATTTTTTCATTTTACAGGAACCACATACGAGATTTCCAGGCTGGAATTGTTCGTGACATGGAAGAGTTTTCCGAAGAAAGAAAAGCTTGAGGGAATGTTTAACAAAGTGGTGAAAAAAAGTTGAAAAACCAAATAAGGCTTATATCTTTGAATATAAGCCTTAATTTGACCGTAATTTTAGCAATTTATTACACTCAAAATACCCTTTTTTATATATTACATATAATTGTTTTATCATAAACCTCAAATACTTTATTAACACATTATTTAAAAAATATAAAAAAAAATTAAAAAAACGATAGAAAAAAAAATCCTTTTTAACACTAATTTTCATAAGATTAGTATTGACTACACCTTAACAGGGGGTTAAAAATAATTAAATCATGAGTAAAAGTTTTTAGCGTCTAGCATGTATGAAACGAATCACTGTGCGATGTCAGAAAATTACTCTTCAAGACATACTACACTGCCCTGTACACATCTGAACTGTAGACGCAATGCCCAGCAGCGCAATTGGACAAACTGAGGGTGTGCTATAATAAGGCAATTTATGCAACTTATACCGAGGTTCTGCAGTGTCTCCACGATGTTCAAGGAAGGGAGGGTGCACTCATTCCCAGCCTTACTTCGCCACCGACTAGCCAGCTTCGGGAGCAGGACACGGAAATCAACCAACATCATTGTCGTGGCTGCATCCGAGTGGCTCAATTCCCTACTAAATGAGCGATGGACGTAGATGATGAGGCGACCTCCTTGACGGACGATCCTAAAATATATTTTTATTTTTAATGCTGTTTAATTTTTGTTTAATTTAATTTTAAATTTAAGCTCAATTTTTTTTTATTCAAACTTTTATTTTATGTTTTAATTTTAATTAGGTACCTACCTAATACGTAATCACATGTTATTTCTTTTTTTTCTTTTAGATTTTTTATGTAATGTAATATGGCAGACTAGGATTGTACTCCCCTCCCAGTCCTGCTGGAATAAAAACTTAAACAAATAAAATTACTCGTATAATGTATATTTTGCCTTTTACCCATCTCTTCTCTATCAGAGGTTGTTCAAGTAATCAAAGATCGCGTGTACTTTACAGGAATAGGTAGGTATTTAATTTTATTTATTTACTAACAATAATATGATGAAGCCCTTTATTTGAAAGACAGTGTACCAAATCAATGTGACATTAGCTCAGGTCCCAATAATAAATTGTGGAAGTAAGACACATTACTCCTGTATTCTACCTTTTACTCATCTTGTGTATCATATACTTATTAATTGTTTTTGTACTTAATTCACCATTTTCATGGAAGTCGATGGAAAAACTTACGGCATAATGTTACAAGAAGGTAAAGTAAATATTGGATGGGATAGATGTCGGGTTTTCGACAACATCTCACTTCTAAAATGTTACAAGTGCAATGGCTAAATGCACAAAGCCCAAGACTGCAGAAGTGAAAAAGCTTGCACTCGATGTTCCGAAGCACATGAAAATGTAAACTGTCAAAACGACATTCAGTGCATTAACTGCAAAAAAATTAATGAGAAATTAAAATTACAATTGCCAACTGACCATTATGTTTGGAGTAATGAATGCTCAGTACATTTGAGGGAAATTGAAGCTGAAAAGAAGAAAATTGATTTTTTATGCCATTAAAAAACTCTTCTAAAAAACACCAAACAAAAAATTGCCAGCTGTACTACCAAAATGTCAGAGGCCTTAAAACAAAATTAAGTCTACTTCAATCTACACTACCAATGTTTGGGCACGAGTTTATTCTACTTTCTGAAACATGGTTAGAACCTAATATTCATTCTAGTGAATTAGGTTTTATAAATCATAATGTGTATAGATTAGTGCTAAAAGCAGAGGTGGCGGGGTTTTAATCGCAAAAAATACAAATCAAACTTAATTACAACTAAACACAAACTTCTTGAACAAATCTTCGTGCAAGTGAATGTTGCCAGGAATAAAAAAATTATTGTTGGTTGTATTTATATCCCACCAAATTCAAGCAATGAAGTGTACAGGTGCCATAGTGAGGAAGTGGAAGTTATATTAAAAAAGCATGCTAATGCAACATTTTTGCTTGCTGGTGATTATAATCTTCCAAATGTGAATTGGGTGAACAGGGACAATAATATCAGTGTGAGTGAGTCTGAACGCATTATTCTAGACATGGCGTTATTTCTAGGCTACGATTATTTACATTTGATAATACTATATCAAATGTAAATAATCGTACTCTAGACTTATGTTTTTCTAACTTAAAGTCACTAGTAATTGAAGAATGTAGTGAACCGCTGGTGCCCATTGATGGTTATCATCCTCCACTGGAAGTTATTATTTCTAATGTACATGTTAATACCTGTAAACTGTCTTTCAGTTACCAAAATTTTTTCAAAACTGATTACGAGAAAATATGTAATTATCTCCTCTCCTTTGATTGGTCATCTGTGCAATATGATGATATTGACACAGCTACAAATAAATTTTATTCTGTTTTGGGAAAGGCTATTAGCATCTATGTTCCGACCGTAATATGTAAGCCAAACACCTATCCAAAATGGTACACCAAAGAACTTATAAATCTACTTATCACCAAAAAACTTAAACATAAAGAATATAAATTATATAAAAAAAAATCTGATTACAGTGAATTTAAATATTTAAGAACTTTGTGTAAAAAAATGTCTATGACTTGCTACCGTAACCATATAAATGAAATTCAAAACTCCATAATAAACAATGTTAATTATTTTTGGAAATATTCGAAATCTCTTAAAGAAGATGATTCTGAATTCCCGAGCATTATGCACCCAAATGGCAGCCATAGCAATAATACTGATGGTATTGTTAACTTGTTTGCAAAATTTTTTAAAAGTGTTTATTCAACAGACGCAAATAATGCTCCTCTTCCATCAACAACTCTAGATGAAACTCTTGATATTTCGCAGTGTACCATAAGTCTCTCTGATATAGTAACTAAAGTTAAATCATTAGATATCAACAAATCTGCAGGACCGGATAATATCCCCACAATATTTATCAAAGAATGTATCAAAGTAATTGCTCTTCCATTAACCTAAACTTTTTAATTTATCTTTATCCGGTGGAATTTTTCCCGATATGTGGAAAAATAGTTATTTGACTCCAATTTTCAAAAAGGGCGATAAAACTGATGTTTGTAATTATAGACCAATATGCATTCAATCCACCATACTGAAACTATTTGAAAGCCTAATACTTGACAAACTTTTTGCCCAAATAAAACCTGTAATATCACCTTACCAGTTTGGATTTATGCCAGGTAGAAGTACACTTTCTAACTTGATTATTTATGAAAATTTTATAACCAATGCTTTTAAAGAAAAAAAACAAGTAGACTCTGTCTATACTGATTTTAGTAAAGCCTTTGATTCAGTTTCCCATAAAATTCTCATTTGGAAATTAGAAAAGCTTGGTATACGTGGCAGTATATTAGCCTGGTATGAAAGCTATCTTACTGGAAGACAACAAATTGTTAGAATAAAATCCTCATTGTCGGAAAAAATTTATGCAACAAGTGGAGTTCCACAGGGTTCACACCTTGGCCCAATATTATTTATATTGTTTATAAATGATCTAACAAAAATATTTCATGATGTATTTATCTTACTTTTTGTTGATGACCTCAAAATTTTTAGAATAATTCAAAATATTTACCATTGCAACATTCTTCAAGATAATATCCACAAATTGTTAATTTGGTGTAATGAAAATAAACTTTACTTAAATATCTCAAAATGTCATATAGTTAGATTTTCTCGAATAAAAAATCCAGTGATCTTCAATTACAACATTGATAACAATACTCTGGAGACATTAACACAAATTAAAGACTTGGGCATCACTTTTCAATCTAATCTTTTATTAGTTAACCACATAACAGAAATCTCTAATAAGGCCATAAAAATGTTGGGATTTATAACTAGACTAACTAGAAATTTTAAAAATATTAAGTGTATAAAACTGTTATATTTTGCATATGTTAGAAGTCAACTTGAATACAATTCTCCCGTCTGGAACCCATATTACAATATACATGTACAAGCTGTTGAAAGAATACAAAACAAATTCTTACGTTTTCTTAATTTTAAAATGGGTATTCCAGCAATTATGTTGAACTACAATACTATTTTGAATGATATGAATATGCTAAAATTGTCAGACAGAAGAACTTTCACTGACTTGGTATTTCTGTATAAAATTCTAAATGATTTAGTTGACAGTCCGATATTGCTCGAATTGATAAGCTTCCGGATTCCAATACGTAATACTAGAAGTCGGGATTTATTTCTGTTTCGTAATTCTGGAACTAACTACCATATGTATTCCTCTTTAACCAGAATACTAATGGAGGGAAACAATCGTACCAAGTCAGTGGACATCTTCAATTTATCTTTAAACAAATATAAAATATTGTTACGAAGGCAGTTCAGTTATGTACAATAAATACTGTTTATTTCTTACTATTCATATGTAAAAGCCCCGAAAAAGGGCGTTAATAAATAAATAAATAAATAAATTAACTCCATTTATTACTGGGAATTACTTATTTTTTTATTTAATTTAAATTGAATTTAATAATGTTGATAGCTAGTTTTTAGTTTTCAGATATATCCAGAAATTTTCCATTTATTTGGATTTTATGGCAAAACGAAAATTTTTGACCCTCTGAAAAATATGGTGAGGTCTGAGGGGTTAAAAAATACAGAGTATCCAATTCGTACGCCCGAGTAGGACCTTCATAAAACTAAAGTAGACAGGAATGGGGAGGCTACGAAGCACCACACAAAGAGGAGACCGATAAGCAAACAAGCGACGCATAAATATAAGACCGATTATAATTTCTCATTCTCTCGCAGGATAACATATACCTATGTGTTTGGCTCTATTTAGTGTCGCTATTTCGCTTGATCTAGTTTTAAATTATAACGGTGCTAAAGAAGCTGTCACTTTAAAAAACAAAGCGTGCAATTTACATGCGGTAAAAGTGAAACCTTCAGAAAACTAAAGTAGACAAGAATGGGGAGGCTAGGAAGCACGTATCGTAATATGCGAGCATGGGGTGTGTAAGTAACCCCAGACTCTCTGAGTTTAGTACTAAAAAACATATTATTGATTATGAATTAAACTTGTGCTAACCAAATGTCACAGGGTATGGCGATCTGACAAAATCTCAAGGGAAAAATAGATTTACCAACCTTTTACATATGTAGTTCTCTGCAGCTTGGGGAGGCCTCCGCTATAATTTCATCCACTTAAAATTCATATCATCATATTTTTTTGTAACTTTGAAATACGCACAAGTCAGTTGTCAACCGTACACAACTAAATTAGAATTCACAATAGGCTACAAAGCACCGCACAAAGAGGAGACCGATTGCTATATCTCATTCTCTCGCAGGCTGAATCCTATGGATGTATGTATTTGTCTCCAATTAGTGTCGCTATTTTTTGTTTCATGCAGTTCCAAATCCCAACGATGCTAAAGAAGTTGTTTTAAAAAACAGAGTGTGCAATTCACACGCAGTAGGAGTGAAACCTTCGGAAAACTAAAGTAGACAAGAGTGGGGAGACTAAGAAGCACCGCCGAAAAAGAAGACTGTTTATACTATCTCATTCTCAGCGGGCTAAATCCTAAAGATGTAGTGTGTGTTTCTTTTTAATTTGGCTATTTTTCGTTTCATCGAGTTTCAAATCAGGACGGTGCTAAAGAAGTTTTCACTTCAAAAAGAAGTCAGGACGCGATGCTGTGACAAAGCACCGTGAAAGCCAATAGGCCACATGCATCACATTTTTTTTAAATTTTTTCCGGTTTAGGCAAATATTCTAAGACATTCTGTATTTTTTATTTTTTTTTAATCGTATTTTTGAAACCCTGGGGATTTTTTGAAAATTTCAAACCGAAAAATCAGACCATTTTTTATAAACCGGAAAGACGGGACATAATTTTATAGGTGTGAAAAAACGATAATTACATAGCCGAAAATCATTTTAAAAAAAAAAGAACGTTTTCCACACGAATGGCACAGGAGAATAACGAGGCATACCAAAAATATTACATCTCATAAATATTTTTTTCCTTGATCCATCTTATTGATCATAAATCATTATAATGTACAACTTCTATATTACTAAATTCAATGTAATATACTTGAACTTGTAAATTGTAATAATAATAAGAATATTATAAAATTTTATTTTGTTAAAATCAGCGCCATAATCATTATACCTCTAAAACACATACCGACATCCTCTTCACGTTCTGAAGAGAACCCCGTAGCCATTAATTGTACGGGGTTCTCTTCAGAACACCTGTCAAAAAATCAAACCAAATGATAAGTTCGCAGAGAACAAACAATAAATCTAGTGAACGAATTCAAAAATTCGCCTGAAATCAAAGTGATGCCATATAAAAAAATAAATCAGTGTGGAATTTTATAAAATTAATAGGAACATTTTCGGCGACGGGACATTTTCATGTAGTGACGTCATGAGCCCAAATAATGGATTTATTTATTTAAAAATAAAAAAAAACTGTACATTTCTAAAAATTTTTACTAACGTTTTCGTAATCTTAGTAAAAAACTCTATCCACACGATTTTTTCCAAGTCGTTATGAAATCCATGCAAGTGGCCTATTGGGGTTGCAACGGGAAGGTAATTGAAGAGCAGAGTAAATTTGTCCAACCTGAAATGACATAGTCTTCGGCAAATTTCTTGGAACTGTGTTTATTCAAAGAATGGTTTGATTGAGTTGCACAGACTTCAGTCGATCTCCCATCTTGCCAATGAATAATCAATCTAGAATCTAGACGGATCTTTGATCTCGTGCAATTGATCTAAATTTCTAAATGGAGGGCAGTAACAACCTAATCCAAATTGCGATTGTAAATTGTGCATACCTCGTATCTTGAATGATAACATATTCTGATCACTTTGAAACTTAAAACTTATATCTCATGATGCCAATGTTCAGAATGTTCATGTTTAACGACAGACAAAATATTTTAAAACTTTCAAGTCTAACGCATAAAACTTTCAAGTCTAATGTACAAAACTTTATTATTTTTTTTTTTTAATCTAACTGCCCAACATAAATTCTCAAACAGGGCAATACGCCAAAATATACCGGTTACTCAGTCCACACATCTACTGAACATAGAAATATTATTATCAAACAACAACTAAAAATAATGGAAATGAATATATTTAAAATTAAATTAAAAACATGGCTGAGATAATAAAGTGATAATCAACTTAAAAACATTATGAAGACGATGTAAAAACAATCTTAAACTAAATACAAAAGTTTAAAAATCTGCAGGCCGCCTCAAAACAGAAAATCCTAATGAGGTTTGTGAAAAAATTAAAATTTATACTACATAATATATACTTTACACCATTAGCATGTAATTAGTGAGACAGCTTTATTCGTTTATTTTATTTAATTTATGTGTTGTTATTTACGTTTTACCTTAACTTATTATTTATCTTTTTTTGTTATTTTACATTATGGAATGTATTGCATTGCACTTCCCTTGCATACATTCTGGAATAAACTTATGTTATGTTTAGGTAAAACACTGCCACTTGTATTGCACTTAAATCAAATCTTCCAGTGGAACATGGAGTTCCAGCTAATTTACGAATTTTTTGCCAATCACCACTCTACCACTCGATGAGCTAACCTTGTTAAACGTATTTTCCACCAGCACATAACGGAAATACTTTAACTAGCAATTCACGAGCATATTTCGAGTAAAAAATGTTAATGTGTGTTTTGCTGTCCGATGACAGCAAAATATCATTTTACATTAGCAACAAAAATAATATTTGTCCATAACACTTCTCCACTGGGAACAACCTAGAACATCACGTGATACGAAATCCGTCTCGGCTATGTGACAAGTGGCGAAATGAGGTGGAAAAATATATTTTAGTGTTTTTTGATTTCTTTATATATAATTGGACATCAAAATGACATCCACATTTTTTACTCCAAACAAGTTCAGGAATCGCTGGTACTTTTACGTTTGCCTTTCAGGTACGTGCTGATACAACTTTGTATACTGGATTAATTTTACTTTGCAGTTCACACCTTTAGGTACCTCTAAAGTTAAAGATATAATTGTTTAGCATGTCCTTATTCTGTCTATATCTATGGATGTTTTTAGAGCGCGATCGTTTAAAACCGATATAAAATCAAATAGAATATGTCATCTTGTAATAATACTAATAAGCTGTCCGAAAGGCTATCCCGAAAATAAGGAGGAAGCACGTCTACTGTACCCGCAGAAACTTTAATACTACACAACTGCTGACCCTGTACAAATAGCAAGTGCGCCCCACTGTAGAGTTTGGCAGCTACCTTTGGTCTAGAGCTCCAAAATACTAAGCATACCTTGGCGCTGTGCAGAAACGGGCAGTCCGTTTGATAGACTCCCCTCTATTAACAAGTGGATTGCGATATTTCAAGCAAGAGCATCAGGTGAGAATGCTGTCCTCGTTCTACCAGCATTTCAATTTGAAGACGCTCCGAAGAACTATCATTCACGGTTGACATTTGTCACTTGAGGATAGGTCGTTTCTCGTTCTAACTCGTTCAAGAGCTCGTCTATGGAACGATTTTCCGATCTCTGTGTTCTCTCCCTCATACAACTTGGGTTTCTTCAAGACACACGATCACCACTTCTTCCTCTCCTCAAAATGACCCTCCACACAGTAAGATTTTAAAGATGACATAAGCCCTGAAGGAAAGTATTTTCAATAAAATAAAATACTTTTTGTTTGTTTAAAACCACGAGATTTATTAATTTATGAACCGACCGGTTTCGCTTTATTCAAGCATCTTCAGGGTACAAATTAATACTAAACAAGAAGTACATAATGTGTGCTTATATATATAACAAAATATAGAGGGAGACAACATGATACAAATATTACAAACACATAGGCGGCCATAAAATACATTAACATAAGTAAGTACTCAAGTAATGGGAAAAACCGAAAGATAATTAAGTAGACTAATGGGTTATAATAATAAATTTGGAGAAACAAAGCATCAACTGGCATGGTGGTAAGGAGCACTGGGAATTTTTATTTTTAAGGGTTTATTGGAAACAGACCTAATAAAGGACTACTTGATATGTCTAATTGATTATTAAGTATATGACTTTTGGTTTTTACAGCTTTTTTGATTTCTAGCGCCTCTAGATTGTTTAGTCTGTTACCATGTCCGTTTTTATGTAAGATGTTAGCACCGGTACTATGACAGAACGTATGATCTTTATCGATCAAATGATTGGCGAATTCTGAATAACCGTTATTATTGAGGCAACGGAGATGTTTCTTTATCCGGAAATCATTTTCCTTTGGACCTCCTTCGTGGAGTTAATATAAACCAAAAACTCTAAAAATTAAACACAAGCAAACGAAACTGGTTACAAAAGGCTTTACGTACTGGTATTAATAATACGAACTTTATTATAATCTCGGAAGAGAGACTCCACACTGTTTTACACATAATGTATTCATATTATTACAAGCACGCATTAAAAGCAATAGAATACAATCCCAAATCGTTAAATTATTTCAACAAATCAGATTATCAATGTTGGTAATCCCCCTAAACAATCGCATTAATCTAAAGTCGTGTTGACACAAGTGTAGGCTGGCGAGACGTAATGCGTGGTTTTATTGTATATTATTTCAAAACAGCTGGAGTAACGAGCCATGAGAAAACTTTCTCCATAATCCCGGAGCATATTTCTACTAGTGGCGTTACCTTATAACCCATTGGCAAAGTTCTATCGAAATAGATATAATATCGCTAACAGACTTGGGGTATAAATTCAGTCCAATCGATACTTTAATGTTCCCCGGGGCATTGTCTCTCACACCGCTCGTTTCATAGCCGTGTGCTATAATAGTAGCAATCGCTGTAATTTAATTTTATAAGTTAGGTTTAGGTGTAACGCCGATTGGGAGTGCAAATGTGCAGAACTGGGTGAGTAAGAAAATTATGCTCAAATTTTATTTTGCATGGAAACAGTACGATTGACCCAGTATAAAACTTGGTAGTAGGTACAAACATGTAAATTCGATATTAACTTAATAGGTAGGTATGTGCTTTATATTGCTGGAACTATCTTTATATTGCTGGAACAAAACTAGAGAAGGTACAGAGTATTGTATACTTGGGCTGCAATGTAAATGATAGATGGGATCCTTCAGTTGAAATCAAATGCCGCATCGAGCAAGCTCGTGCAACCTTTATCCGCATGAAAAAAAGTTCTGAGTCATGATCTCAACCTTGGATTACGAATGCGAATGATCAGATGCTACGTGTTTTCGATATTATTTTATGGAATGAAAGCATGGACGCTTACTGAAGAACTAATTAGGCGACTTAAGGCATTCGAGATGTGGATCTACAGAAGAATACTCAAAATAAGCTGGATGGACAGGGTTACAAATGAAGATGTCATGGTTTGGATGAATAAAGAAAAGGAAGTAATTAAAACTACAAAAAATCGAAAACTTCAATATCTTGGACATGTGATGAGACATCCAGAGAAGTATGATATCCTGCATCTCATAATGCAGGGAAAGATTGCCGGAAGACGGGGCCCTGGAAGAAGGAGAACCTCATGGCTGAAAAACCTGAGACAGTGGTTTGGCCAGTCTACCGTGGAGCTGTTCCGGGCCGCAGTAAACAAAGTCCGCATAGCAAACATGATAGCCAACGTCCGTTGAACGGACAGGGCATAAGAATAATAAGAAGAAGAAAACTTGGTAGTAGGTACAGACAATTAGTAGTAGGTACAGACAATGTAAATTCGATATTAGCTTTTAAGAGCGTTTAACCAGCCAGCGGACGAAAATCCACATTTCGTCGAAAGTTGTTCTTCCGATCGTGCAGGGCGGTTACAATGAGAAAGATTGATTATTCTCCGTACCAGCTTTTTTAAATTATAACTCAATATCGAATTTATTTCAATCCAAATTAGCTTTAATTTATACCTTCATCCAAAAATGCTGAAAGGCGTGATGATAAAACTATTAAAATAGTGTACTTTTTGTAGTTATTTTTTGATTATAAGTATTTATCATATTTCAATAATGTCTAAATTTAATAAGAATGTTAAAAAAATCTGAAATATATTAGTTTGTAAGTGCGCAAATAAATACACAAATGGACCAATTTTCGTCAAGAAACACATGTACGTACATATTTTTTAATGATTTTATTGAAACTAAAATTAAAATTCTAATACATAACTTTGCTAGATAATGTATTGATTTATTTTACTGCATGATTACATTATTTGAAATGGGTGTGGTATAATACAAAAACTTTTTTGAAAATTTAACAAATCTGCCAACGACCTATGGAATAACCTTAATATACTAAAAATTAAAAAAAATTCTAAAAATTTATTACATAACTATGCTAGATAAAAGAACAATCTTTCGAAATCCATTTATAATTTTTTGCGGAAAAGAGTAAATACGTCTAAAAACTTTTTTGAAAATGACGTATTTCCGGCTTTCTCTGGTAATGCCCTCTTAATAGGTAGGTATGTGTGATACCTGAAGACATAATAATTATGGTTCCATGCCAACTCAGAATGAAACAAACTCAGAAACACCTCAGAAAGGTCATTAAAAGCTATGAAAAAATAATTTTAAAACAGCCGGTAACCCTAACCTAACATAAGGGAACGTACCCATACTACGTGACCAACTTTTTGCAATTTTTAACCCCCCCCCCCCCCCCCCGGTGACCAAAATCCTAAGCAACCCGCCGCTCATTTGTATGGAGTGTGACATTTTGAAGACCCCCTCCCCGAAACGTGTCACGTAGTATGGGTACGTTCCCTAACCTATTTAACCAATGTGTTAATATTTTTTATCATCACATATTAATGACCTTTCTGAGGTGCTTATAAATTGGTTTCATTCTTAAAGGACCTTGTGAAGGAGGTGATTATGAATCGCCCGGTCACCATATTTGGTTCCACATCACTTCAACAAAGTGGCATTTCAACACTTCTGTGAAAAGTCATTAAAAGTTAACGTGCAAATTTATTAATTTACTTAATTTAGTCTGTTGCATACAACTGGCCTGATACGTTTTTAGATTTTCATGGCCAAAAGTATTTTCGTTATTTGTTTTTGGGGTGTTATGCAGTGTTGCGCTATCTCCTTCTTTAGACAACGCTGTCCGAAAGTTAAAGACCTACCTCCTTCTTTGACCAAGTCCGCTTGGTTAAAGAAGGAGGTAGCGCAATACGGCATAACACCCCAAAAAGAAATAACGAAAAAAACTTAGAGTCTGTGTATATTTTTAATTAATTATTTATATCAATAGGAAATGTGTTTTTACCATGTCTACGTTCAATGGACCAAAATCTAATTTCGAAATTAATTTTAGGTGTTCATGATTAATTTTGTGGTGTCTCAAATAGCTAACGTAATGTATTTTGAAAAATACGCAGTATTTTTCGTAAATTTGAACCAACATTGAAAAAAATCACTTCCAACATTTTTAGTACGGAGTCCGTTAGTTTCATTCCGTGACCATCCAATTTTTTTTCAGATTTGTCAATCTAATCAATCTTTAGCAAAATACTTTCGTGAAGTACGGTACAGTTTATCGAAACTAAACTGAACGGATTGATATTTGAAAACTTATGATACTTGCAACAATTTCGAATCTGCTGAACTATTTGAACTCGTGCACCAGGAAATTTATGAAACTTAACACGCTATGGTGAAGTATTTATATCATAAGGACTGCAAGTACTTGTGCTTTGGAAAATAAGCTTCATCGAAACTTTAAATAATAAGTTCATAAGTCTCACTTCATCACATGAATTAGAATTAGAACATGATACTTCTCGTGCTATTAGTGTAGCACAAGATTAAAATTTAACCTCAATATACAAAGCTGACGACTTCATGAAAGAGTTACCAAATACGATAGAGTGTGCTTTGATTGCTACTGACATCATACTCGTAATATTACATAATAACATATTATCATAAACTAGCTGGTCCCGGCATGCGTTGCTATGCCATTTAATAAAGAAATTGTTTCTCCCTGCGTGTCCTTTTCCATTCGTCCCGTTCCCTTCCGCCTCCCCTTTTTTTCTCCCATTCCACTCCGTCACCTTCCCTCTCCCCACTCCACTCCTCCCCCCTTCCCTCGTCCCGCGAACCCCCCTCCCGAGTTCCCCTCCCCCCTCACACGTCCCCATCCCCTCCCGCGTTCCCCTTCCATCTTCCCCGCCTTCCCTCTTCCCTTTCCCGCTCCCTGTCCCGCCAACCCTCCTCCCGCGTTCCATTTATTCAATCCCAAAGCATTCACTTTTTAAACAGCCCGCGTGCCATTTTTTACAATTTTTATTCAAATTTCCATTTTTCATGTATATTAAATTTGGTACCTAACATAAGTACCTATTTAAAATATCTAAAATTCTTTATTCGATTCAAACTATTAGGGGAGTACCTACTTTAAATAAATTTATCAACTTAAAGATTTTCAAAAATAGAATCCTGATTGAACAATCATTGTTTTGCAAAATGTCATTCTCAAACACGCGAACTGTCAAACGTGTGATGTTTTCTGAAATTATTCAATTTTCTGCGCAATTTTCTTAATTTTTCAAGGAATATTCTAAAAAAAGAATTGGCGAAATCGGTTCAGCTGCTCTCGAGGTTTGAGCTTAGCAACACATTCAGCGATTCATTTTTATATACTTTTAATAGGATTTGCGAACACCTCAGCACCCTCTTAGAGAGGTGTTCACAAAACATTACTTTTTAACCATTTTTTTTTACTTTAGCTCCACACAGAAGGTCCTAAGAAAAATATTTCCCCTCAGGGCCTGTGTCATCTTTGGGGATGCTGGGTGGAGGGTCTTTTAAGGAAAGAAAGAAGAGAAAGTTTTGGGAAGGAACAAAGTGTGAGTGATGGGTAGAAATCTGGAGGTCACTGTGACCAGGAGTGGAGGACGTATGAATCTATCCCTATCACTGCGATGCAAGAAGATGTTCCGAGAGAGTGCTGGGGAGATCAAAAGATTTTGTTCAACCACTCTCTCCCAATCCGGCCTTCCACACAGTTGGTAACCCGACGCAACCGCCGCGCCGCCAAAATCCAGATAAATCTCACCCCAAGAACACGGGACCCCTGCACCAAACAGAATGAAACTTTTGGGACGACCTGTGGCAGAGGTGGTAATTAACCAATAAATGTTGTACACTCCACTACCATGTTCTAGGTTCGGAATATTTTTTATATTGCTTCCACTTGTCATTTAGTTAACTAAACATTTTTTTTTAATTGAACCATTTGTTGAACTGTTCTTTTTACCTGAATTGTAGGTGCGGTTATGGAAATAAAATAAATTATGTAAATATGGAACTATAAATAAAATATAAGGAAGGAAAAGCAATTCTTCATAGCCAAAGGAAAGCTATTTATAAGATGGCTTTAATCAATTACCTATTCAGAGAGTTTTCTCTTGGCGCATTTTATAAGCAGAAAATTTCTTGAGCTTTTACAAAACGAGCGAAGCAATACGTTTACATTTCTGCAAAGATAGTATTTGAATTGGTGTTTACAAAATTTTATTTATCTCTGGTAGCCGGAATGGTTCAAAGCTGAATCACAAGAAGGTAAATATTTACAGCTTCTGTCATTTGGGAAATTTGAAAATATTTACCACTGTGCATTTTGCCATAATAATTGGGGGTATTGCAAAATTTAGGGTATGGTAAAATTGTTAAACTTCACGAGCAATTGTCATTAAAATAAGCTTGGTTAGGATAGGATAGTTTGTGTAAGCTGAAAAGGTCATAATTCTGCTCAGAATTGTTTAACTTGGCGGACAAATGTCATTATAATAAATAAGGTTAGGTTAGAGTAGTTTCTGTTTGGTCTTCATTTTGATATCAAAACTTCCGATCAGCTCTTGTTCAACTTTTCCTTTTAGCACATACCTATTTGAAGCTTGGCAGGTATCAATATTAAATCAACATATCAATATTCAATCAACATAAACAACATATACAAGGCATTAAGAGCGCTGCCGGTCGCTGCGAACATTTATGAATAGGTATTTTAAAAAATCTCTTTTATTTCACTCTCTGACAGTAGTCAGAATCGCGCTATAGATGTGTGAGTGAATGCAGGCCTTGTGTGTGTGGGCTACGCGCTTCACCCGTGTCGAATTATTATTTCTGCCGACCACGCATGTTCCAATCTGCAAATGTGTAGAGACAAGACCGCTCGCAGGGGCGTCCTATATTGTAAGCGTCCTATGAATATGCTATTATAGCTACTTATCGTTGTTGCGCGCACAAAATATCCTGTGGGTATTTTAGAATATTAGGATACATAATAAAAAAAAAACGAAAAAAAAATTGGGGACCCATATTTTTATTTATTTTCATTAATTGTAGAGTTATTTTTGATACCATGTTTGGGTGAAAACAAGTGGGCTTAATATACATTTTTTTATTAAAACCGACAATTTTTTCTTAAATTTTGCATTCAGGATTTTTGTGCGCACTTTTTATGCACATATGATATTTTGTGTAGCAAACGTAGGAAAGGCAACTTGACCTTTCTCATAGGACCCATATCCCTCAGGCCTCGGGCATATTTTTTCATAAGGTCGAAATATTTCCGCTTTGCAATAAAATCCAAATAAATGGAATATTTCTGATAGTATCCGAAAACTAAAAATTGTTTTTGAAAGGCGATGAAATACGCTTTTAAATTTTGAAACCCGAAATAAACCTTTGCTTTTCGAATATAAAAATTTTGAACGCACACATAAATTTTTTTAAAATGACTCATCTTACGTTTTTTCTAACTAAAATTACTGATAACGAAAAAAATAAAAACACGTACATATTTATTACACAAATGTATTGTTAACATTTCCGTCACCTCACTTTTTTATTGTTTCATGTAAAAATAATTAATAGATACAAAATTCCATAAGTTTCATAAACTTTGGTTTTATAAAGGTGTACAATTCCATTATTTTGTGGTTAACTTTTGAATTTGAATATAAAGTTTGATATTTTCTCTTTCTCTTTCGAACACCGTTTAAAACTTATTTCTCAACATAATAGTAAGGGAGACACAAGATCGATATGAGTTGTTCCCAAAGCTAACAAATAGCCGAGGGGGGGGGGTTAAATTTGGATTTGTGACCAAAACACCCAAATAAATTGAAAATGTATTTTTTTAGCAAAAGGTAGAGAAAATATCTTGTGCTGATAAATATGTTTTATTTTATTTATTTTTGTTTCAAATTACGAAATATTGGTCTTAAAAAAATGAATTTCGTATGATTTTGGATGCAACTTAATTTTTTGGTAATTTTTTGACAGTTAAATAGAAATATTAAAAAAATATTTTTGCTTTACCTACTGAGTTAATATTGAAGAAAATATATATATTTTAATATTTAATATAGATGTATAATTGTACAGTGGAGTTATATAAATTACATATGGTGTACATACATAGGATACGGTTACATACTAAAATATTGTGCACTTGGGAGAAATTCGAAAAATCTAAATAAAATAGAGGTGAATATAGATTAATAATAAATAGAAAGAATGAGAAAAACAGGTAATTATTTAGTTAATTATTCCTGACGAAGTTTGAGTTTCAGTTTATTGATGTCTTTGGTTTTTTTTTATTTCAATGGGAAGGTTGTTGAAAAACTTTATTCCTAAATAGATGTAATTGTTTTGCATTAGTTTGGTATTAAATTTTGGTATTTTGATGTTATCTTCATATCTTTTTGATTTTAGTTTAAAATTTTTTGATGATATTATCTTTGTAAATTTGGGTAATTGCATTTTTCTTGAAGATATTCTCTACTCGAGGCACCGTGAAATCTGCGAAAAGCGTTTCTGTTGGATAAGTGGAGGGTTTCTTTAGGATTACTTTAATGATTAGTTTCTGGATTACTTTGATCGGGGTTAGAATATTGTTGTATGACCCCCCCCCCATGCAATAATTCCATATTGAATTAATGACTGGATTAGTGCATAGTATACTCTTTTTAGATTGTTGAGATTATTATTTTTTTTTTATATGAGCTCCACACAGGAGGCCCTGAGGAAAATAATTTCTCTGAGGGCCTAGGTCATCTTTGGGGATGCTGTGTGTATATTATTAAAAAAACATTTCTTTGGGTAATTTTAATTTATGTGCGACAAATTTGAGTTAAAAAAATAATACGAATTCTTGCACACAAAAAGACTTTTTTTCTCATTTTAATTTTATAGTTTTATATTTTTTTTATATTTCTGTAGTATATAGGGATTTAATTTTATAATTTTATATTTTTTTATATTTCTGTAGTATATGTAGTATATTTTTTTAAATAATTACCATTAATTACAAGTAATGGTCAGAGTTGCCTCTAAAATGATTAAAAAGATGAATTTTTGAAAAATGGGATATATTTGTCAGATTATTTAGGAAACCGTGGTGAATCAAATGGTGTAAACAAAAAAAAATTTGGTCGAAAACCTCACATGGGATATTTTGTGAATGCAACGACGATATTTTCTCAAGAGTTTTGAGAATAAATATATATATATATAATAATAATGAAATAATTTTACTTTGTATAAACCACTTATTTGATGTGCAAATCCGACCGGTTTCGGAACAAACGTTCCTTCGTCAGGGAAAGCTTATACAGTATAAGCTTTCCCTGACGAAGGTACGTTTGTTCCGAAACCGGTCGGATTTGCACATCAAATAAGTGGTTTATACAAAGTAAAATTATTTCATTATTCTATAATGGATAACCACAAAGTAATAGCTACATTCAAAAATATATATATATATATTTTTATACGTTATTAATTTATCAAAAAAAAACATTCTTGCATCTATTTATTATATACTTGATGTGGAAAATAACATAGTTACTATATTAAGCCAAATAATGTATATGCGGATATACAATTGGATATATGCATAATAATAATTATACCATAATAAAAAGTCATACAGCTTCATATGTGCTAGAGCTACAAAACTATACTACTTGGATGTTTTTGACCACAAATGTTTAAAAAACTGGCGTAAAAGTACTAATGACGTGTAAGCCCATAGAAGGGTTCTCGAGAAACACAGAAATGCATTGATTGAAATTGCACAAACGAATTGGTTATGGCGACCCAGCTTGAAATGCTGCAAATGGGTCCAATCTTTGTGGCGTCATTTTTAGTTAAATGAGAACAAATAACTTTGTAAAAACAGCTTTATGTAATCAATATTATCAACATATTTCGAAAACAGAGTGTTCTCTTCGTCAGGATAAGATTAATATTAAAAGACAAACAAGTATAGGCGTATGAGAATTATAGACAAAATATTAAAGGGAGAGGTGATTAATTACTTAAAAATATCACAAAATGCAATTATACATATAAAATGAAATATAAAAATTATTTTTAAGTTAAATACCCTTATAGTATAGCAAAGTCATTGGAGAAGCTGTGTAGAGGATATTTTTAATGAAAGGAAGGAGAGGAATTTCTGGGTAGGTAAAAGTATGAAATGATGGTGGAGAGAGTCCGGCTGTAGAGATCAAAAGATCTCCCACTTCCAGTTTCTCCCAATCCGGCCCGCCACGCAGTAAGTGGACAAAATCATCCGCCACCAAAACCCATGCAGACCTTACCCGTGAACCCGGGAACCCATGCTCAGTCACCAAACATAGCGGACCACTTGGGGTGACCAAGTGGCGGGGGTGTTGGTTATCCAATAAATGGTTCCCGGGGCGATGGTACCTATAACGCCTCCCAAATTAAAAATTTATTATAGTACTTGACATAAACAATTTTAATTTTGCACAATTTTAGTATGAAAGCTCGGTCAGTATTGGTATACCGCGATGAGTCACTGAACAGAAAAAAAACGAATAAAAAATATCGATTACTCGGGCAAGGACAACGCTAGTCTACCGATAAAATTCGTTACATCACTACTTCGCTTTATATGTATTTGTCAACACCCTCGTTCCCCGGCCCCCCCAGGAGAACTGAGCGAAAGGGACACCTGCACGTCGGGCCGAAAATACCTAAATAAAATCTTCGAAATCGATGTTTTGTATTCCCCATTTTTCTTCTCCAAAACTGGACCGATTTTAATTTTTTTTTTCACTAACTGTATTAAAAGAAAATATTCTATGTCGGTACGTTTTGCTTTTTTTCAAAATACATTGTTTAGTTTGTATACTGAACGTTTTTTGACGGCGTTTAAATTAGGCAATTTTATTCATTTTTGGAAGGTCCTAACTTCTATAAGAAGTAAATTATCAAAAAAAGCAAAACGTACCAACACGCTAGTGGTCGATATCTATATTATGTAAAAAAAAATTTTGCTCTAGAGTCAAAATCCAGAGAGATAAACGGGGAATACGTTTGTATGGAAAA
Source organism: Limnephilus marmoratus (assembly GCA_917880885.1). Taxonomy (NCBI): domain Eukaryota; kingdom Metazoa; phylum Arthropoda; class Insecta; order Trichoptera; family Limnephilidae; genus Limnephilus; species Limnephilus marmoratus. The sequence continues at coordinate 15,946,910 of OU862910.1, read as the reverse complement.
ACGCCGCTAGTATTTCCTCTTAAAGATAAAATCATCCCCTTAATTAGCGTTTTTAGCCGGATATCATATCTATTGCCAAATAAATTAAAAAAAGGTTTATATTATAGTCTCGTACACTCACATTTAAATTATTTGATTTAAATCTGGGGAAACGCATGTGAAACATACATAAATGAATTACAGGTAATACAAAATAAGGTAATCAAAAAAACTATTTAACTACAAGCCAGAACATCCACAAAAAAATTATATATGGAAACAAAACTATTAACATTAAGAAAACTATATGAATACAATACATGTTTCCTTATATAGAAAATAAACAATAAACTCGTACACACAAACACAGAATTCATTAAAACGTCCCAAGTACACAAACACTTTACAAGACAACACGATAACATTAATTTAAACACCATCCACACTAACTATGGTAAACAATCCATTGGTTACGAGGGGGGCAACTTATTTAATTGCCTCCCAAACGACATTAAAAACGAAAAGAAGCTGGGTAAATTAAAAAAAAATATTTATATTTATTCTTGATAAACAAATAATGAAATTGAATAGCGCTGTATTGAAATATTTACCTTATTTTAATGTGTATAATTATTTCTAGTTAAATGAGTGAAAATGTAATTTTCTTTTAACTGGAATAAAAAAAAATTAAAAAATCGAACAATGTTTTGGAATTTAAAAAGTCAGAACGCATTACGTATATTGCTATCAATTGTTCCAAATGTAAATAGGTATCGATTTTTCCAATTTTGTATTAGGTAATTTAGATTTTTTAAGTAATTCAGATATATGTTGGTTTTTCGATGAAGAAGGCTTTCATCCTTCTTCTACTTGAATTAATATTATAGTTATATAAGAGGAATAAACGAGAGAAGTTTCGCAAGTTTTTCTCTTAATTTGGCAGATTATGTTAGAGCAAAATCACAGGAAAATTGTTAACTGAAAATGATAGTTATTAAATTGATGGATTGATCTCCTTTGAATTAACTTTACGAATATTGTTAGATTCTTTCGAGATATATTTATTATTTGTGCTGGTCTTTACTTAAAGTCGAGATACAAAATCGGGCATGATTTTCACGCAAATGCTATCAAATCATCAATTAGCATAAAATCACCTAAATCATCGAAAGATAACTAATTATTATTTTTAATTGATAAACTAATGTTTAAGACAAGATTTTTATGCATAGTACAAAGGGTAACAATTATTATAGGTAATAATTATTAGCCGGAAAAATAAAATAAGCAGAAATTGTTGAATGAAACACTAGTATAATGTTGAATTATTTGGCGGGTAGGAGATAAGCCGACGTAGCTCAATGGTAGAGCATTTGACCGGAAATCAGAAGGACGCGGGTTCGAGTCCCGTCGGCGGCATGTATCTTTTCTCGAAAGATAACTAATTAGAATTGCATGGACTGTATCACAGGTCCCTATAAGGAAAACAACAACACACATTTTTAAACAGTTCGATGTTTCAAGTATACAAAAATTCTAAGCCAATATTTTGATTCGTCCCCTAAAATATGACAGATGCAAACACCTCACGAAGTCATAAAACCAGAGCCAAGCAAATAGACACGATAAAAATACCTAAGTATAATACTACCTTTTAACAAAGAAGCTCTAAATGTTTAGCAGTAAAGTTATCGAACAAACTCTCACACAACATCACAAACAAATTAAAACAAAAAATAACAACGTTAAGGACACAAATCTTGGCCTGAGGAACTATCAGTAAAAGAACTTTACCTGAGCCATGAAGTTATACCATAGAAATCGCTGAAAATCTATTCAAAACATAATCCCGTTCAGCGCAGGATCTCCCCGTTATTCTGGTAGTCTCGACCCATTGCAGATCTCTCACTTCATGCAGCCAAGAATATTTGAGGATTTAGGACAAGGAAAAGGAATTTTGTTTTGATGTTAAGGGTACATCATTTCGTAAAAAAAGGTTTACTTCAGATGAACCAATCCGTTGCGAGAACATAATGGTATAACGGATGTACCTAGTTCCCCGTTACACATGAGTGTTTACACTCCCATAAAGGTATATATATATATATATATATATATATCTTTTATTTATAATTTGAAACATTATACAAGGTGTCCGGAAACTCGTAGTACAAGCGGGAAACTGGAGACTCCACATCACATTTGGAGTCGATTTTGTGGTATAACTTTTTTCGATTTGAGCTTCCGTTTTCGAGTAAATCGGGTCCGAAGTTGGAATTTTTTTGGTTAAATTTGAAAAAATTGTTCGCTAGGGGGTTGATTTCAGCTATGTAATGTCTAATAAAATGCATCGAAGGGTAAACTGGGCTCAAAAGTTTTTTTAACCCTTTAGTTGCCGAAAAAATGGAAAAATAGAAAAAAAATAATATTAAAATCGAAATGCTGAGATCGAAAAAAATAAGTTTTTTGGTTTCTCTACGTGATGTAGATTCACCAGTTTCCCGCTTGTACTACGAGTTTCCGGACACGTTGTATAAATGAATATATACTTTTTTAAGGCAGGTTTCGTAATATCAGCTGCCGTCTACAGCAAATTAAATTATTTTACACTTCTTTTTTCGTTATTTGTTTTTAGGGTGTTATGCCGTGTTGCGCTACCTCCTTTTTTTAGTCAACGTTTCGGACAGCGTTGCAGTATCCATCATCAGGGCAGATCCGGCAGATCCGGTAGATGTGTACATCCGATCGATGCGTGCATCTACCGGATCTGCCGGATCAGCCCTGATGATGAACACTGCAACGCTGTCCGAAACGTTGGCTAAAGAATGAGGTAGCGCAAGACGGCATAACACCACAAAAACAAATAACGAAAATACTTTTGGCCGTGAAAATCTTAAAACGTATCTTTTACACTTCTGTTTATTTCAACGACCTAAGTACAAATCTTTAAATAAACAAAGTGGCGCAGAAGTTGTCATCCGATGTTTTTATGCTGTAATTTTTTTTTTTATGAAAATTTTTGTTTCTGCTTTTTTAATTGTGTTTTTTTTTTAATGGCATTTTCCATCACTTTTTTGGGCTTCAAGTGTCTGAGACTTATTGACATAGGCTCCTGACTTCAAGAAACCCCACAAAAAGAAGTCAAACGGTTGGAACGGTTAAATCGGGCGATCTTGCCGGCCAGTGCGAACCACCAAAACGAGAGATTAGGCGTCCCCGATGAGTATAGCGATTTATGTCTTGTTGACGTGTATTTTGAATCTGTTTACTTCACAAATCTTAAAGCAGAACTGACATTTGCCGCCATTTTCAAAAAATATGGCGTTTTCCGATAGATGTATGGTGTACTAACTACGGTGATATAAATTAAAATGAACAAATGTAGTGTTGATGGAATAGAATTTAAGGCACTCGTCCTCGTCGTACGTCGTCCGGCCGATAAAGACGGGATCGCGTACGATCGCTTTTCCAACGCAGAGTGCCCTAAAGCACCGTCTCGTAAATTGAGGGTATCGAGCCTCGCAATATCATTGCAACTCTAAACGAATTCAATTCACTTGTTCATCCGCGCCCGAGAACTTAATCTATCCCGGAATGGCCGCCGGCCCACCGACACATGTGCTAAGGGATTTTTTGAGTTACTAAAACTAACTAACCATCACGGCGTTTTCTCGCAGGGGTAGGCAGAGAGGACGGACCGCCTCTCGGCACACACTTTGCCTCATTCACTTTCATACATCGTCTCATAAATACTCTTCTATTATTCTGACTCTTGGCATGGCCCGTCTCAAGAATCTGATTCACTTGTCGTGCCATATCTTCCTCGGGCGTCCCCGACTTCTTGTACCATTCACATTTGCGTCATATATTCTCCTTACACCCCTTTCCTCGTTCATTCGCTCTACATGCCCAAACCATCTTAGCGTCCCTTTCTTAATCTTACTCATTACGCTTACATGACTCTTGCATTCTTCGCGGATCTCCACATTTCTCACACGATCGTACATGGTTTTACCACGCATACGCCTCAGGGATCTCATCTATACAGCATTCAGTCTACTTTCATCCTTCCTCTGCCAGTTCCATGCCTCACTGCCATACATCAGGGTAGATACCAGTACTCCATTATGGACGGCTAACTTCGCTTCTTTGGATAGTTTTTTTTGTCGCCAACGGCGTTCAGTACTCCATTAATAGAGTTGCCTGCATTTATCCTTCTTTCGATATCTCTGTCAGCCCTCCCATCTCTCGTAAACATACTTCCCAAGTACACAAACTCATCCACCTGCTCCGAATGCTCATCATTTACAACTATGTTGCACATTGTTTTCATACTCTCTCTTTCAAATACCATGACTTTGACTTAACTTTCTTTGTAACTCTTGTATATTCTTCAATTAAGTATTTTTGAACAACAAATTTGAAACTCAGTAACTCATGTATATTCTACAACTAACTATTTTTGAACAATAATTTATTGTCTTTACAGGATGTCTGATTTACTTTCCTTTGCGTACAGTATGTTTTAAAATCTATGTACTGTTCTTTAAACTGCCTTTTAAATTCGTGTTCTTGTGTAAAAGTAATTTTATTTTAAGTCTGTATTGTCCAGTCCATCCCGAATTGGGTTTTATTAAACTAATCTGGAATAATGGATTGTAATAATGGATATTTTATGATTTTGTAATACATTATCAGTAATAAAAAAAATCTGTTGATAAATAAATGTTTTTATTATTATTATTATATCAATGTACATATTGAGTGACATTTTGGCATGCTTTTATTTCATTTATCGAATTATTTTCAATCATCAAAAACTGAAACACAAAATCCATACAAAGCGATCGATAAAAGGTTTTGATTGCGTGAGAGGGATCTACTACGCTCAAAATTGCATACGATGTGATTTCATACTGTAAAACGGTGACCCGACATTTGATCCGGCGACATTTGATCCGGCGACAGTTGGTCCGGCGACATTTGATCCGGCCGACATTTGATCCGGCCGACATTTGATCCGGCGGACAGTTGATCCGGCGGACATTTGATCCGGCGACAATTGATCCGGCCTGATCCTTTAGAAGATTTTTTCTTCAATAAGTATGCAAAGAGGATATACGGCCGTACAACCAAAGTCGATGTACTTATATCTGAAGGCATCTTGAGTGAAAATCCGCTGAAAAAATATTTTTACTAACAATAATTTCGACTCTCCGAAGAAGCATGCGGCAATACAAAATACTACATACTTATACGTGCAGTCAGTTTAACAAAAAAAACGCAAAAGATTTCTACTTGCGTATAACTTTTTTATCTGAAAATTACACTAGATTGCCAATGGCATCTCCAATTTTGGTATGGTGTGATACTGAAGGTAGTGGGGAGGGGAAGGAGATGTGGAAAACATCCTGGCTATTCAGATCTAGTCACATCATTTCAAGTAATCCGACTAAACCTACATATACTGTACACCAGCGAACAAATTACAAAAATCGTGATTATAATTTTTTTATATTTAAATTTTTTAGAACTTTTATCAAAACACAAGAGTCCCAACTGCTCCCAGCCGTCTGGAGCACGTGAGACTATGGTATTCCTAATTTTGATTTGTGGTGAGGCTGAAGATAGTGGGAGGAGAAGGATATGTGAAAATTTTTCCTGGCTATTCAGATCTAGTCACCAAACACGCCTAAAGCCATTTCAAGTAACGTTTCAATTCTGAATGAACGAATAGCAAAATACGACATTCTTATATGTGCAACATCTACTTAAGATTTAGGAGGCGGATATGTTTACCGTCGCCCAGGGAACCATTTATTGGATAACCAACATTCCTGCCATAGGTCATCCCAAGTGGTTCGCTACGTTTAGTGAATTAACAGGGGTGCTTGGGTTCTTGGAGTGAGTTTTGTCTAGGTCTTTGTGGCAAATTTTTTTCCTCATCTACTGCGTGGCGGTCCGGATCGGGAGAGGCTGCTTGAGGAAGACATAATCTAGATCTCTCCAGCCGGACTCTCTCGACCCATCACCTTGCACCGGAGTGAGGGAGGTAAATTCATACGTCTCTCACTCTTGAACACATTGAGCCTAAGATTCCTCTACCCACCCCTAATAAATTTTTCTACCTCAGAACTTCCTCTACTTCCTTTTATTAAAAAGACCCTCCACACAGCGTCCTCAAAGATGACATAGACCCTGAGTGATTTTTTTTCCTCAGGGCCTCATGCGTGGAGCTATTGTAACTAGACTTGTGACTAGATCTGAATAGCCAGGTAAATTTTCAAACCACGGTGTGTTAATGTCTTATCTTATGTAAATCCGGTTACCAAACGTAGCAAACCACTACGAACCACATACCAAAATTGGGGATGCCATTGGCACTTACTGGCTTGAGACGGTTGAGAGCAGTTGGGACTTCAGATAAAAAAGTTATGCGCAAGTAGGAATCTTTTACGTTTTTTTTTGTTAAACTGACTGCACGTATAAGTATGCACGAAATTATTGTTAGTAAAAATATTTTTTCAGCGGATTTTCACCCAAGATGCCTTCAGATATAAGTACATCGACTTTGGTTGTACGGCCGTATATCCTATATCCGACATACTTACTTGAAGAAAAAATCTTCTAAAGGATCAGGTCGGATCAATTGTCGCCGGATCAAATGTCCGCCGGATCAAATGTCGGCCGGATCAAATGTCGCCGGATCAAATGTCGCCGGACCAAATGTCGCCGGATCAACTGTCATGGAACCCCGTAAAACATTGATTGGAATTGGTTGGAAGTCATTTTGGTTGTTTGAATCACAGCCTAGACACTGACAATCATTCTAAAACTTTTCCTGCATAAATATATATTCTTTAACTTATTTTTTATCTCTACTAATGACGTTGCCAAGTACGTCAAAAATATTGTACGTTGATAAAGCAAAAGCATTTTGGAACGAAATCCAAATCTATGAAACAAATGTCGAACAATATGTCAAGGCCCCACAGGTTATACAGGGTGTCCGGGGGTTAAGTGCATTAACTTCGGGAGGTGATTCTACATGATGCTAGGAGTTAAAAAGATTAACAACTTTTTCCGAAATTCCAACATTTTTTTCTGGGGTACGATCTTACTTGCTTAGAGCCTGCCGGGCGCACGACTCGATTGTGATTGGCCCGTGTCGTAACAGCGGAAAATAACAAATCTGGCCGCACACGCCGGACTAATTTTATCTTTTTACCTTAAAACTACCCCTAAAAGTTGGAATTTCGAAAAAAAGTTATTTATCTTTTTTACTTGTACTATCATGTAGAATCACCTCCCGAAGTTAATGCACTTTACCCCTGGACACCCTGCATATAAGGCTGCGGATACACATGCGAGCCGAATCACGAATTACTCGAATTAGGGCAAGGAATGAAGTAACAGCAAAAGACGCGAAATGCCACTTGTGGTTGCTTGATTCCTCTCGTAGTGGATGCAGATTTTTGTTATTTTTTTATTCGTTCCATTTCTGTTAAAAAATCATAAAATGTTCGTCTGAGAGTCGACTTTAAAATGTCTTGATGAAAGTAAAAGTTTACGAGGCTAATTGTTTTAGTTAATTAGACATTTTTTTGTAAGTACGTAAAGCCCGATTCCTTTGAGGGCAAATAGGGGTGTGACGACTTTCACGGCCGAGTGATTCCGATCAGTGCCTACCTTTCAAAGTTCACGGGTTAGATGCTTGGCTAAATTATTTAAAAAAAAATATTTAATTTGTAATGTACCAGCGAGTTCCCGGAACGCGTTGCAAAACCACATCATTAAAGATTTTTTCTCCATGGGTGTCCATTCCCATTCGTCCCCGTTCCCCTTCCGCCTCCCCTTTCCCTCCCGCGTCGCCTACCCCTTACTTTTTCCCCGTCTTCCCCCCTCTCCAACTTCCAATCGTCACGTGACCCTCCTCCCGCACTCCTCCTTTTCCAAATTTCATAACGCAAAGCTCATGAAACTCACCAAATTTTCATTGCAGTTGGGTGAATAGTAGAGGAAATAAATTCATAATGCCAGAGCTCACCATAACATATGTACAGAAATCATCACGGGCGTGCGCACATCTAATAACCAAAGTGTCATCGCAATCGGATGAATGGTTTAGGAACGCATAAGGGACAAACAAAGAAACATTCATTTTTATATATTAAAATATATATGGATATGATTTTAGATTTTCACGGTCAAAAGTATTTTTGTTATTTGTCTTTGGGGTGTTATGCCGTGTTGCGCTACCTCCTCTGGCCAACGTTTCGGACAGCGTTACAGTGTCCATCATCAGACACATCTACCGTGATGTGTCTGATGATGGTGATGGACACTGTAACGCTGTCCGAAACGTTGGCTAAAGGAGGAGGTAGCGCAACACGGCATAACACTCCAAAAACAATAACAAAAATGAGACATATATCTCTAATTTAAATGTACCTATACGTAGTGTGTGTTCTAAACTAGTACTAAAAACTTTTTAGAAACTTTCGATGCTATCTGTGTCCACAAATAACACATTCCGCTCTTTGAAATGATGTGCCGCTGAGATTTTACACGAGTTTACCTCTGGAGGACGTGAACGTGTACAGGCATGTAGAAAAGTGTTAATAAAACACGTACCTATGAAAAGCGTAACAAAAAGTTTTGTTTAACATTTTGTTGTTCTTTAATTTGCTGAAGGTGGCATTTACGATTAAAATAGTATGATATTCCGCGCATTAATTTGTTTTAATTTCCATTTCCGCCCCCTTGCACAACAATTTGAGGCCTGAGCACGTGTCACGAATATGTTATGCCGGTGGTCGTTATGCGTGTTGATTCTTGTATCACCCTCCGTTCCCAAGGGTACGCAACCCTTACTTTTGGCGAACCTTGCGTAATGCCCACACGGAGTGCCTACCCACAATGAAACAATCCCTCTTCACTGATAAAGTCGGGAAGAAAAATCCCCCGATTGAAGTAACCGAGAAATTTCTTGGGTCTCGAATGACGTTGAACTCGGGTAAACATGATAAAAATAACTTGGGATGTTTACAGAGTCAAGATTTTTATGCACAGCTTCATAATATAATGTTATAATTAAAAGTGGACGTCTTTGTTACGCTGCGACGTCGTCCTCGTGTTTGAAGAGTTTTGTTACCCTTGTAAAAAGAAAAAAATAGTGGTTCCGAGACGCCATAATAGGCGACCGGCGCTCTTTTTCGTAATGCAATTAAAATGCATTTTATACGTTTACATAGTGTTGCAGCAGAAGCAGGCTGGGTTAAGGCTTTTACGTTTACTCTTACAGAGGCGGATGTAATTATCACCATTTATTGGATAATCAACAATTTTGCCATAGGTCACACCGAGTGGTGCGTTTGGTGACTTAGCAGGGGTGCCCGGGTTCATGAGGTGAGATTGGACGGTGGTTTGACGGCGGATGCTTCTCCCACTAAACTACCCGATCGGGAGAGACTGGTTGATGGTGACCGTTTGACCTCTCTAATAGGACTCACTTGCTACTTCGCCTTGCTCCGCAGTTAGAAGGATAGATGCACTCCTGGTCACACTGACCTCCAGATTCCTATCCACTCCTCGTACATTTTTCCATCTCTAACTTCTTCGCCTTCCATTGCTGAAAACACCCTCCACATAGCATAGCATAGCATGCCCAAAGATAAAATAGGTACTGAAGGAAATTGTTTTTCTCAGGGTCTCCTGTTCGAGATAATTAAAAAAATATATACGGGGTGTCCGGGGGTAAAGTGCAGGAGGTGATTCTACATGATGGTAGGAATTAAAAAAGATTAACAACTTATTCCGAAACTCCAACATTTTTTTCCCAAACAAAAAGACGTACCTACTAAAAATCCTTAGTGTGAGGTACGATCTTACTTGCTGAGAGCCTGCCGGGCGCCCGACTCGATTGTGATTGGCCCGTATCGTAACAGCGGAAAATAATAAATCTGGCCGCATACACCGGACTAATTTTATCTTTTTACCTCAAAACTACCCCTTAAAGTTGGAATTTCGAAAAAAGTTTTTTATCTTTTTTACTTGTACTATCTGTAGAATCACCTCCCGAAGTTAATGCACTTTACCCCCAGACACCCAGTATATGTATACATTTTTATTTTTTTAAATGTGTTTTATCACAAAATGGGCCGAATATTGAGATATCTCCACGTGGCGAGTAAAAGCTTGATGGTATTCTAGTTATTGTAATAAAAAAATAATCACATCTGATAGTGTAAATTAACATTTTATTTGATTTTTATCTTAATGGGAAATATTAATAATGGCGTTTCTTAGCAGAAAATCAATTTTTTTATAAAATTTATAGGTCTTCTCCATTAAGACTTTTCATTGATTGTTGAATTGTTCTCGGAACCACCCGGACTTTTTAAATAGGTTTTGGCAGCTAAAATTTATGTTTTAATAGCACTTGTTTCATTTGAATAAAAAAATATTTATTTATTCAATAAAAATATTATTACAGCAGCAAAAATCCGGGAAGCACGTTAGACCCTTAACCGGCTGCTTAATAAACTGGTAGAAAAGGTTCTTGTAGGTAATCTGGTAATAATGCTCTCCATTTATAAAAGGAAAAATTGTGCTGTTTGTGAAACGAAGTTGATACTATGTTTGAAACCTTATTCATTTTTTATAAAATATGTTTTTGGTTTCTCGAAAACGAAGCGATAATCTACAACTTGAAATATGTACAGATTTTTTTTTTACTTTTTTGTTTATTTAAAGTTGATCATCTGTTTTTCATGCGGTTATCTTCTTTTATGGTAATTTTGGTAAACCTTTTTTTACATTTGCTCCACACAGGAGACCGTGTGGAAAATATTTCGCTCAGGGCCTAAATCTTTCTTGGTGATGCTGTGTGAAGGGTTTTTTTTTAGGAAAGGAAGGAGTAGAAGATCTGGGTAGGAAAAGGGTATGAAGGGTGGTTAGGAACCTGGTAGTCAGTGTGTCCAGGAGTGGCGGATGTTTGAATTCATCCCTTCCACTACGGCGCAAGTGCAAAGTCCTGCTGGAGAAGTAAAACCTCAACCAGTCTATCTAAATTCGAGCCGCCATACAGTGGATGGGCAAATGCATCCGCCGCCAAGATTTGGACAATCGTCACTCCATGAACCCCGGAATCCATGCTACCCTTAGGTCACCCCACCACTTGGAGTGACCTAAGGCACAGTCGGTTTTCCAAAGAATGTTTCCCAGGGCAGCAGAACCCAAATCTGTCTCCCAAATTAAATCTTTTATAATGTAAAAAATATTTCGTGAGAACAGAAATAGCAATATTAAAAATTTTCCCTTTGAACTAGTTTTTTTATTCCCTTGTATTAAATTATTTTCGAAGTGAATCTGTCAACAATTTCTTTGACAAGTACACTTAGTAGAACTGATAAAAAACATATATGTGTGAATGCCCCACAAAAGTCCCAACTGTCCGGACCCGGTGAGACTATGGCAACCCCGATTGAGGTATTTTGTGAGACTGAAAAAAGTGGGCAGGGAAAATAAATGAGGTGAAAAATAACTAGGTACTACGCTATTGATATCGGTCACCAAACACGCATAAAAAATGCCATTTTAAAAAACGTTCCTATTCTGAATATTGACCTCGAGAGATATTGATCTAATCTATGATGTTTTGATCTAATCTAATCTATGATATATAATTTTATGATGTTTTGAACCTTGTCCCATAGTTAAAAGGAAACCAAAAGCCAAAAATGTATGCCTCACATCGCCACAAATAAAGGTAATAGATATAAAATTGGCAAACAGAGTCTACGGGTCACGATTTCAAGGGCAAAGAGGTTTTAATTTAATTACATAAGATATTGCTTTTTTATGATTTTTCTGTCTCCAGATTTTCGACTGAGTTTCGCGAATATTGTCTTCATTTAATTAAAAATTATAATTTGAGATTATACTCATAAAGTTAAAAATTAAAAAAGGTTTTGATTTATTTTGTGAATAATTTTAGGGGAGAAAAAAAAATCATCACTGGTAAACATCACAGATAATTTTAACCATAAAATTATATTATTATTTTTTTAATTGATAAACTAACGTTTAAGACAAGATTTTTATGCATAGCACAAAGGGTAACAACGGGACGTTGGCGGCAAGTATCTTTTCTCGGAAGATTTTTCAATGTACATAGATGAGTGTTTCAGGTTGATAATTATTGCTTATAATAAAAAAATTATATACTTTTTTATATATTCAATACCACTAGTATTTTCGTAATTTGATTTTGGGGTGTTATGCCGTCTTGCGCTATCTCCTTCTTTAGCTCAGGTTTAACTTCAACTAATTTATTTAATTATTATTATCTTCTTCTTCAATGATATATTAAATTGATGGGAATAACCTCCAAAAGTTATAAAAAGATTGTTTTTCTCATAAATATTGAATATTCATTTAGACTTTTGTAAAAAGTCAATAGTCCCATATAAATTAAATCGGATATATTTATCCGTGACGCTATCCAGGTTACAAACCAATTCTTAGAATGATTGTTTCCAATCAAAAGGGTAGTTTTTTTTTTTTTTTACATTAACTCCACACAGGAGGCCCTGAGGAAAATAATTTCCCTCAGGGCCTATGACATCTGGGATGCTGTGTGGAGGGTCTTTTTGAGGAGAGGAAGGAATGAACATTGGTCTTGAAGAGACCCATGTTGTAGGAAGGAGGAAACACAGAGGCCGGCAAATCATTAAATTAAATTAATTAAAACTTAATTAACTAAATATTAAATTAAATCAGTTGCCTATGATATGGAAAATAAATTAGTTGAAGATAAAATTGTTGATTCTAAAATTTGAAATATGAGATTGGCTATTATGACGGTTTGACAGTAGGGCGCAATGGCGGAATTGGTAAACGCACGTCCCGGATAGACGAGAGGTTCTGGGTTCGAGTCACAGTGGCGACCATTATCTTTTTCTGTTTTTCTGCGTCTTGTTCTCTTTCATATTTTCGTTTAGATTATTATTATTATCTTCTTCTTCAATGATAAATTACATTGATGGGAATAACCTTCAAAAGTTATAAAAAGAGAGTTTTTCTTATATGAAATTGAATAAAATTATAGTTTTTTTTTTTTTAAGTTGTTTCTTGCAAGCATTCTTGCATTTCTAATGAAAAAATACATCTTTGCTAGTATAATTTTTTTATAAAATAATTAACAATTTTATTTTATTTGTTCATATGAAGCTTGTAATGTGAAACGTAATTTTAAATAAATACTAATTTAAATATAACAGTAAACGCAGCTTTTATTTTTTTATATACTCTATGTCAACCGGGTTTCGCTACAACCGTATCTTCTTCAGGGCATTATAATACTCTGCTAAAATCTGCAAGCATGAATTACAAATAACGCTTTCACAGTGGAAGGAAAAAGATGGCTACTTTAATTCTATTTATTTTAATTCTACTCACTGAAACGGTAGGAAAAGCTTCAATTTATCCAAAGGATTTTTTTTTTGGTATTTACAATGTAAAACGATTCGTAGTAAAGATTTAGCCTTAATCTTAGCCCTAATGACATTCTGCGTTATATGGAGAACAATATTCGTATACAAGACCTACAGGCCTGCACAAAAATATTGTAAAAATTAGCGCCGGCACACAGAGACGCCCAACTATTGCAATATCTAGATAAAGATGTTTTCTCGCTTTGATAGCTGTTGAAGATCCGGGTTCTGCGCAGCAGGGTTACGTAGCATGCGCATATGCATTGTAAGGAGAGAGCATCCGGCTACCGAAGCGTCCATGTTAGGCGGGTATCGTCGCGGTCAGAATGATCGCCGGCGAACTCACAAGTAGACTGGCTTGTCATTGCATGTGGTGGGTGCTGCATATCCGGCACCAGCGTCCAGGCCGGGGCGCTCGCAGCAACTCACAAGTAGATTGGCTTGTCATTGCTTGGCAGGGGGTCGATACATATCCGACACCAGCATCCTAGGCCGGGGCGGTCGCAGCAACTCACATGTTGATTAGCTTCACATTGGGTGGCTGTGGGTCGCTACATATCTGACACCAGCATCCAAGGCCGGGGCTGTCACAGCAACTCACATGTTGATTGGCTTATCATTGCGTGGCAGTGGGTTGCTACATATCTGATACGAGCATCCTAGGCCGGGGTGATCGTAGCAACTCACGTGTTGATTTCTTCAGGGTAACAGGTCTGCATTCTATTGGGCATGATGTAGGTGCATGGCACGCATCTACAAATGGTGTCATCACAAAAATGAAATTAGGTTACGAATCGATGGCAAGTCGAAAGGTGTTCACGTAACACGCTTTTAGGTGATGTTGTTTCGACGACTGTTTGCGGTGAAGAGAGCGTTTCCTTCTTGTGGCGTTCTATTTGAAGTGCCGATTCAGTTTATTTCATCATATTTTTCGAGTGTTGTGAAATACCTTACATTAAAATCGTTATTTCTATGATACGAAGTTCGGACGTAGAAGAGTTTTGCCGAAAGTTATGGTCTAAATGTTTGGATCCTCTTCCTTGCTCCTGCATATTCAAAACAAGTGTGAAAAGGGGCTTAATATGATGCGAGCTGTTTCGAGAGTGTGGTGGGGATCTCAGAAGTGTTGATGTGTTTAAGATTGAGATTCATCCATCGCGTAATAATCCCCAGGGAATAATCGCAAATCGTTAGTTAATTTGGTGACATTATTAAATGCAAATTACCAAATTTTTAACCTAGTCTGCATAACGCGTTCGATATATGTCATATCGAAAATGCTTAAAATGGTTATAGCTTTGCTCAGAACAATATTATGAATGGTAATCATTCACCTAGGCCACACTAAAGTTCTGATATTGCATTAAAAAAATATATGATTATTCATTAAAGCAAAATACAAAATCAACAAATATTTTTTTTTAAATGAAATTGTTTATTTTTATCATACATACATACATGACCGCACAAATACTACTAATGATATTATGTAAGACCTTATATTTTTCATTTTCCGCTCGTGTCTTTCAGAAGTGGATTTATAAATATATCTTTATAAGAAGTGCCACGAAATATTTTCTGTCGAGTGCCATAGAGGAAGCTGAATGGGCCTTTAGCCCTGGGTAAACGTATCCCGTCAAATTGGTATTTTTTACTTTATGGGTAATGGTCGTCCCTTGGCGGGCGGCCGGGCCATGAATTGTATCTACGCTCCTGCTGTATGGAATTTAGATTTATAGAAATATTTTTGTTGTATTTAAATGATTTCCTTCACATTGCGTTCTTTACGAGCTGAACCGTAAACATGAAAGACGAATGCTATCGTAACGTTAGAATCGAGTTAAAGGGAAGCATTTTTGGGATATATCAATGACAGTTCTCTAATTGAAGGGTTTTTTGGTTTCGGGTAGCATTTAGGCACATTTAATTAAAATCTTTATTAGAATAACTCTCATATAATAATTTATGAAGGTTATTCCTATGATATTCTTCTCCAGTAATATATTAGATTTAATATAAAAGCATTCGTCTATTTTGAACCACTGTTTCTATTTTATCGTAGAAAGCTTGCAACAGCCAGTTCTGCCAATTTGTAATATCTGGTTTCGAGAGAAAACTACGAGAATGAAAGATTATGAATCTAACAATTAATTTCACATAGTTCGTTATTTGTTTTTGGGATGTTATGCCGTGTTGCGCTACCTCCTTCTTTAGCCAACGTTTCGGACATCAAAAAAAAAAATACTTAAATGTATTAAAATTGATACTTCATAAACGTTTTCGACGCCCAATTTTATCCGTTTTTGAAGAGCTAGGCATCCACAATAGACTTTCAACTATCTGCCTACAATGTATTGTAAGATACTTTTGACACGTTGCTCGCCAAACTGAGGACTCCAACTTGGAGAAACTCATAGCAGAAGAAGCAGGAGAAGGTCACCCATACGCTGGTGTGACCAAGTATAACTGGCGTCCGGTACGTCGGTATTCATAGCATGAGGAGCCGAGTTAAGAAGAAGAAATGTTTCTGAAAACTTTCATAGTTTCATTAACCAAGGTTTTTTATGAAAGTGCAAAGGTGAAAGAAAATAATCTGATAGCTAATATCCTTGAACTGCCATGCTGAAAAAACTTTGGCTATTTGATTAGCTTTACAATATATTTATATGAATAATATGTGTTTATTGTACAATGTGAAATAGGTAAAGAATCAAACAAATAATTTACTCGTGTCATTGATATTGTAATGGAATCGCTAGTCTGTAAACATATATTCCTAAAAAATGATATTATGATTTTGTACGCAAAAAAAAAACACAACGTTAAACTACTAATAAATAGTAGAAAGTCTGATAGATTATGTACATTTAATATTTTACAGGGGAACTGCAATTGCTGTTTTGGATATTTTCCTGGCAAATTATAAAAATCGCTAAATAAACAATTAACACTGATTTTAACATAAAAAATTTTAATTTAAAAAAAAAATCTCTCAGGGCTTATTATCATTTTCGGAGATGCTGTGTGGAGGATCTTTTTAGAAAAAGGAATGTTGAGGGAAATAAAAAGGAAGATAGGAATCCATCCAACCCACTGCGATGCATGGCCATGGGTCAAAAAAGTGAAGAAAACAGAACTTAGTCGAAAATAACAAATGATATTGCAAATGCACAGGAATCGCTCTACTGTACATTTTTATTGAAAACAAAAAGTTTCAATGTTGTCTTTGTATAGGGAAATATTTTTTATGACACCAGAATTTTTTTTTTTACACGAATACCGCACAAGAGTCCCAACTGCTCCCGTCTGGAGCCAGTGGGTCTATGGCATCCCCAATTGGGGTATGTTGTGAGGCCTGAAGGTAGTGGGGGGGGGGGAGGAGATAGGGAAGAGGAAGGTGGGGAAGTACCTGGCTATTCAGATCTGGTCACCAAACACGGCAGAAGCCATTTCAAGCAACGTTTCAATTCTGAATGATGGTCTTACACCAGGGCGATACTGAGAGTATCTTACACTCTGGAACGTACCGCACATATATTATATATTATTTTAAATGAATAAATTGTGAAATACACAAATTAATCAAATTAAATTTATTTGCCTCGCCGGGATTCGATCCCGCGACCTTCGGAATGCTAGTCAAGCACCTTACCGCTGCACTATGCCGGCCGTCAAATAATAAATAGAATGAAATAATGAAAACTAGGAAAAATCAGACAATGTGACGACTAGTAATTTAGAATTCTCTGACCATGCTACTAGGTATGTAAAATGTTTTTTTTTACGTTTTATTTTATTTATAAGGTTTTCTGAATCTGCATACATACTATGTAGATCGTCGTCTTCGTGATGTGAAACTGATTATTTTTCCCTGTCCCATCGTACCCGATAATTCTGATCCCCTGTCCTTGGAAGGATGCAAAGCATATAAAGGACGTAAAAAATATTGGGTCAGAAATCGGGACAATCTTGTTTTTGTATACTGCAAAAATCCCGGACAAGATTAAAATTTGGGGTCGAGTCTCCCATCCGATTATGAGGGGCATAGTTACCTCGTCGGGACGCAGATAATATTGTTTGATGGGGGACGGATTTCCGCAATGGATAATCATAAAAAATAAAAGCGTTTCCCCGAAAAGAAATACGATACGCTCTTTATTGTGAAAATCAAGGATGTTTTATACAATGAATAAAGTCTTCCGATATATTATACACCCTAAATATTGAACCTTTAGTTATTTTGTAACAAAGGCAAGAAACCATGGCAAAAATAAAGCATAATATCAATAAAAAAATATCCATTTCGGTTTTGGATGTATGGTGAACTGGAAACATTGATTGAAAAAAATTGATTGAAAAAAATTAATTGCATTAAAAATTCAGATAAGTGATGCATTTTTTTAACCCTTTAGTTGCCGAAAAAGTGGAAAAATAGTTAAAAAAATAACATAAAAATCGAAATGACCAGATCGAAAAAATAAGATTTTTGGATTCTCCACGTTTTGTAGATTAACTAGTTTTCCGCTTGTACTACGAGTTTCTGGACACGTTGTATATAAAAAAAAATATTTATATATATACATATACATATATAAATATGATTTTTTCTTATTTTCTGTTAATTATCTATTTTTTGTTTTATATATTTAAAAAATAATATTATTTTTCCTTTGCTAAATTGTGATTAACATGCGATTATCCGCATTTTTAACTCGAGCTTTGCTCTTAAAAAGGGTGTGAAGCGTATTATTAAATGTATTTTAATAGAAAAACTTTATTTAATGTATGTAAACATGCAATTGATACTATTATATTAAATAAAAAATAAAATAAAATAAAATAAAAATTACCTACTTATTTTTTATATCTTACGACTTTAAGTCCGTGTTAAATCTTCCCATAGGAAAAACTAAACCCTTCCACACACTTTTCCACAATTGATCATCTATTCAATCCACGCTATGCAAGTGCACTATATAAGTTGTTTATTAATTGTTTATTTTATTTTACTTTATTTTTTCTGTTCTCACTATATAAAATGTGTTCGTAGGATTATAATATGAAAGGCAAACACCAGTTACCACCTTATATTTTAATCATTTGCTTTTAAGTACACACATTCACACATATATAACTTTTTTTGATTTTTATTATCATTTCAACAACTATGCTAAACAACCGACGGCTATTTTATGTTTTAATTGGTTATTTCATTTTTATTTTTTTCTTTCACTTCTCCTTCTCTTTCTTTTTTTTCTACAACACATGTATGTAGGACTATAATATGCAATGCATACAAAAGTTACCTAAATATATTAACCCGCTTAATTTCTCTTAGTTACCTATATGTACCTATTTACCTTTTCTTTTTTAAATTTATATTATTTTAATAACTACGCTAAACAAATAACAGTTACTAGGTTTTAAACTTTTTTTATTTTATTTTTTATTATTTCTGTTCTTTTTATTTCCTCTTTTTATCTCATCAATTTTCTTTCTTTTTTGTACAAATCATTTTCCATTTGTTCATGCCTATAATAATTTGACTGTCCTAAAACGGGAATACTCCTAGTTGGGCAGTCAAAAAAAATAATGAATTATGTATATACATGTATAATCTTGTCCTTTTTTTTTACATGAGCTCCACACAGGAGGCCCTGAGGAACATAATTTCCCTCAAGGCATATGTCATCTTTATGCTCAAATATGATGTTGTGTGGGGGGTTTTTTTAAGGAAAGGAAGGAGAGGAGAGTTCTAGGAAGGAAAAGGGTTTAAGGGGTGGGTAGGAATCTTGGGTTCAGTATGTCCTGGTCATCTGCCTCCAAGACCTAGACAAACCTCACCCCATGAACCCGGGCACCCCTGTTAAATCACCAAACGTAGCGAATCACTTGGGGTGACCTATGGCAGAGGTGTTGGTTATCCAATAAAGGTTCCCGGGGCGGCGGTACCCATTCCCGCCTCCCAAATTAAGTAAATAAACAAACTAATAAATAAATTAAAATAAAGTATGATAAAATACAAAATAATACAAGAACAACATGTCAACCTACCAAAGACCAAATGGCAAAATAATTCACTGACTCCAGACATTTTTATATCAGAGGGTTTGGCTCAATAGAACTCCTAACTGGACTCCAATATAAATATTTTAAAAATCTTTCGTAATCCTACATGTATTTAAAATGACTGATTTTTTAAATTTTTATATGTAAATTCTTCGACAAATGTAATAACCCTAAATTTTGAATGAGAGAGCTAGGTATAATGCCAGTAGCCGAAATAACAAATGGTAATAATAATAATAATAATTGGATAATTTGTAGAGCGCTGTTTTTGTGAAAAATCACCTCATGGGCGCTTTACAATTTATTATGAATCTTAGGCTCTATCTAATTATATTATTTACAAATAGATACAGAAATATACTTACCTGCAGGACACTTCCGAAAAACACACTTTATTAGAAAATTTATGCTTGGGGAAGATACGACTTTGCACGTCGAGTATATTATATTTAAATCATTGGACATTGCATGACTTTACCTTTGCTACCCTCATCACTGTTGGTTTTACATTTATATTTATAAGAAGATTAATGCCAAAGTTGAGTTGATATTTATTTTGACAGACTGGAAAATTTTAAGAATTTGCTTTATTTTTACACATTTAGTTATTAACAATGTTGCGAGCCGTGAAGGCGAAGGTGAAAGGTTTTTTTTAACTTATGGATACGACTGTCTGGAAAGATGAGTTTTAAGTTTAGCTCTAAATTCCGCTGAATCTGTGATCATTCTTAACTCGTGTGGTAGTCCATTCCAGGCTTTAGGTCCTAACACTCCGAAAGCACGCTCACTGAATTTAGTATCTGGTGTGCGCTTTGGTTCCTTCAACCTTCCGATCGCTGATGTTGCTGCTGACCTGAGGGTTGATTGTCGAGAATTGGACTTTTCTGGAATACACATTTCCGATAAGTAAGCTGGAGCCATTATGTTAAGGGACTTGAATGCCATCATAATATTTTTATAGTCTGAGAATACCGAATTCTTTTAATCTTATTTCTTAAATCTGTATTTTGAATATTACAGGAATTTGGAATAGCGACATCAATGATATAAGTTATTTTTTAATTATTTTTTTATTATTTTGGTGACATTTTATTATTTTGGTGTCATTTTCAAAATTGGAACTGATGTGCCAAAAATTCAGATATAATTAAATTGTAATAATAATGTCCTATATTTTCACATTACCTGCAAACTTTTTTTAATGTAAGAATAATGTTATTATTACATTATAAAATGATTAACCTCAACACAGGCTTATCTTAATAAGGTTACAAATTGAATTGTAAATGATAATGCGTACCATACAAAGGAAAAAAGTTTATTTACGAAAAATGTTGTTTTTCAAGAGTTACTGATGTAAATATTGTTTTGATCACTCTGCAGCAATTCTCCTATAGATCTCCTTTCTGGTGTGTTCTTTTCATAAACATTCAGCTTTAGAAATTAATGACAGTGCAATTTTAATATCCCGTGATAAATTACGGGTCTGTGCTAGCATATATTACATAATTGCGCAAAATATTTAAAATCCGTCATCAATTATTGTAATATTAAAACAAGTACTTATCATTTGACCACCACAACACGGGCATGTGCCTAGCATGGAGGTCGAAAAACTCTCTATTGATGTAATAAACAATTCAATGAATAAAGAAAACTTTAAAAAAAAAATGGTGGCAGTAGTGGAAAACGCTACCATTGACAGGGGTATTTCACCACCTTGAGTAAGCTGTTGAATACAACTCGTCAAGTAACTGTAATCATTTGATTAAAGGTAAAAAGTATATATATATATATATATATATATATTTACTCGACAGGTAGCGACTGAGCTTTGGTGAAATGGTAACATAGTTACGAATGTGCTATTCGACGAGTAGCGTTAATCGGCAGTATATTCAGAGGCGGTAATCAGTAAAATACCTACTAAAAACACATTCTTTATACGACAGCACCTGGGTAACTACAAAGATTTCAGTTTTTCTTTTCTTAAATATCTGGTTTACTAAATCTTATGTTGTGTCAATTTTAAGGACTTTGCTTTGAAGTAGAACAGATCATAAACCTCCACACATCTTTTTCCAGGCAGCATTACATTTACCTGTAGCCCAAACCATTAAATTTCAACCAATAAACCATCTAATTTTATATTTTCATATGAAGCAGACACATTATGATGTGACATTATAACTTAAAATAAAACAATGACTATTTTAATATAATTCTGGTATTAATAAATAAACAGCGATGTACACAAATTTGTTGTGACATCTTTTTTTATCGATTTCATCCTTTATAAGAAAATTTCTGAAAAACTATCTTCAATAAATTGTTACTAATGTATTCTTCTTCAGGAGGATCAATAACTTTAATTTTTAAAAAATTAATTGCAATTTGGATAACTTGATTAAATAATGTATAAATATCTTCGTATTTGTGAGAATGGTTTTTGGTGGTACTCCTGCTATTCAAATATGCAAGAGCGAGACGGCAGATACTGGGTATAAAAGGTGATGAATGTTACTGCTCTCTTTTAGCTCCGACAGATCTATTAGCTAGCACTTAGCTTTACAACACATACGTGTCAATATTGTGAAAATAAATAACCAACTCGTCCACGCGCGATTCATTAAGATCGGCAAGATTTCATCTTACGCCTACACCAATAAATAACAAACCAAATAACAGTATTGATCGATATAAAATTCAAGTAAAGTACGCTATGTTTAAAAGATACTAGTTTTAATTAGAATTATGTATTAGTACCGGTTACTAGTAATTTTAAAAACAAACATAGACATCGCTATCATTGAAGAAAGAAAAGCGTTGGAAATTAACATTAACATTAACAAAAATAATAAACAACGATCCTAATAATATAAGGGAATCGCAATTCCAGGGAGACCCAATTGTTTGACGTTGGGACTGTTATGACAGCTTTATTTTACTTGACATCAAAATCGCTTGACCTTAGGCCATCGACCGTAGTAGATTAAAAGATCCACTGAGATGTCTACGAAGGAACGAAAACAAATAACTCTAAATGCAACCTACGATTTCCGAACATTCCGCCCACCAAAATTAAGAAGCATAGTATTATAAACATGAATGCAATCTACGATTTCCGAATATACCACCCTTCAAAATTAAGATGCTTGTGTGGACATATGTTCGTATGTAGTATGTAAATTATTTTTTTTTATAATCAATTGGCCAACAGCCAGCAATATTTTCATTCAGCACTGTTACCGTTACAGGATGGCATTTATGAAATAAGTGAGTTTTTTTATCAGCCGCTAAAAAGGTGTTGAATAAAGACACAGATCTACCCTTTTCTCCCAATCTAAACGGGGCTCCCCACCGCTTAAAGATATTTATTGATTTTCGCCAACGTTCTTCATGTAAAGAATTCATTCAGAGTATGAAAAATCCGATGATAAAACGGTATTTACGATGGGCCTTTCCGGATGAAATATCTCCCATGTTTAGTGAAATCCAATGGTAGAATTTCGTATTATGTATTTTCCCTTTTCAATCATATTATTTGAACCTTCATAACAAAAGTAAAAATCGTAATTCGGGCTGGTTACACAAGCGGCATAATTTCATTTCCTAGAACCAAGTGATCCACTTGAGAAAATAATAAATTATTTTATTTGCATATCGTTTGACCAATACATCCAGGATTTAAATAGTAGAGTGAATTAAAAAAAAATAAGAATTTTACTACAAGAAATTTCTCAACCGTATAATGAAAGTTTGTTCAGTAATGAATTATTTATTTTTTATTAATACAATAAAAATTTATTTAACTATTTAATATGTTTTATTTTAGATTTTTATAAATAAAAAAATATTGTACAATGCATTTGCGGTATGTTCCAGAGTAGTAGATAATTTCAGTATCTCCCTGGTGAAAGGCAACCGTTCAGTTCAGACTCGAAAAGTTGCCTGAAATGGTTTTAGCTGTGTTTGGTAATCAGATCTATATGGCTAGGTACTTCCACACTTTCCCCTAACCTACTCCATTCCACCATTCCATCCACACGTCCGACAACCTCACAACATATTCCACTTGGGAATGTCACATCGCGAATCCATTAAAGACTTTTAATATTTCTCCGCATATTATATTTAGGGTTGTTCAAAAGTTAAGTAAAAAACATTAAAGAAAAACGTGTTAATGAAGTACAGGAGATTTTATATTTAAGATTGTACAAAAGTCATGGATTACATTTAGGGTTGTCCAAAAGTTAAGTAAAAAACAATTAAAGGAAACATTGTTGATGTACCGGAGATCCTTTTATAAAAATTGCCTTTTCTCGGTTATGCCCTAGAATGTACCTAAATACTCTGTTTTATTTTCAAATATTTAAATATTTATTTAACAGCGTTAGGATTTTTAAAAGTTACTTAAATTTTCATTAAAAACATTAATTTCTCATTATTATCGTTATTATTTCTACATCTTTTGTTATTCGCTGATCTTTCACGCTTTCCGTATCTTTAATATATATTTTTATGTACAATAGTCAAATATTTTTTATGACCGGGGTTATATTTTTATGTGCCCGCAGAAAGGTATAAGCCACGGGTCAATGTTTTATTATCTAGTAATCAAGTGACCCTTGTGTTTATACCCTATTACAAGTATTACGGCTCAGCCAAACATTTTATGTCCGTGGATTCAAATTGCCTGTCTCGAATTTACAATGCGTTGACCTAAATTATACAGATATTATTATTGACCGCTAAATCTATTCGAGGGCTTTGATGAAATCCTTGTGGAAACCTAATGGAACTCAATAAAATGTTCATGTGGTAAATAGTTCGTGTGGAATGTGATTCGAGTTGAGAGTGAGAAACTGGACGGTCGGATTAAACCCTGTTTTTGTAGTTATAATTTAAATAACTAAATTCTTTTAAATTTATATATTTGTGTCCCGAGAGTTGATCCCACGACATCATAATTTTTATAATTATGTTTATCATCTGATTTTTGTGCAT
The DNA here is from genome assembly GCA_917880885.1 of Limnephilus marmoratus. NCBI lineage: Eukaryota > Metazoa > Arthropoda > Insecta > Trichoptera > Limnephilidae > Limnephilus > Limnephilus marmoratus. The sequence goes on along the minus strand of OU862910.1, from coordinate 15,922,359 downwards.
CATTTACCAATGACGAAGGTATAATCGACTCAAAAATGCTTTAAATAATAAATTGATATGGATATCAAACGATTTAATGTACAGTGTCATTTTTTACACTTATTCGCTAGTATATACAGTATATGGATAGGTAGTTTTATCCATGATGCATTTGAAAGAAAATGTGTTTAATATTTTTGTATTTCGGCGGTAAATCCTTTTTGCACGCCCCTTCGGGAACACTTAGTTATGTTTTGTGTAAGTTTACAGTATTTCCCCTAAAACGACTGCAGATTGTATACAAGCTTGCCGGGGGGGCAATTGTCGGGGGATCATTTATCATGAACCGATGAAACCGTACTCAATGGAAGTGAAACACTAAAAAAACAAGTCTCATCGAATGAATTACTTCAACAACCTTTAGTACATTATTTCTTGATACACGTAATTCAAAAACAGATACATACAATAAATCCAAAATTTGGTGTCGAATTCTGTTGTCAACAGTGTTGGTTTTTTCTGTTGCTCATTACATAGTTAATCCGATTATCTAGTACTTTTACTCATCGCTTTCTGTGCTACGTGTTAGACCGTTTTATTCCGCTTACAATACGTAATTACTTCATACGCGCATTTCATTTACTATAACAGAAAAAACAAATGTTAAATTTTCATAATTCTAGAACCTTAACCATACTTGACAGGGGATAGTGCACAACCTCCGCAAATGCACAGTCTCGTTAAAAGTGTTCTGTGTAATTAAATTAAATAAATCCTAAGGATTCATAAAGGAAGTGTGTTACCAAAAGAGTGCCACCTGCTAACTACATGGCTCTTATTAGATAAAAGCAACATATCAGAATGCTTATTGTGTTAATTTTGCACTGTTTTAAATCTTTTAATCGCTTATAGCACTGGCCATTGCTAGCTTTGTCACTGAATTTTGTCTCGTCCTACTTCAGCAGAATTGGTATCGACCGTGTCTCACTGGAAGTTTGTTCCTACCCGCTGAGCGAGAGATTTAATGATTACCATGGCGAACAAAATAATTTTGAAAGATTTCCATTTCAAATTTCATTGTTAAATTTAGGAGAGTATTTCTTAACAATTGTTGCAAGAATTCAAATATACCTATGTATTTCTGTTCCTACATGAGAAACCATTGAGCATTACTGGATATTTAACAAACGTCATATAGAAGGGTTCGCTCCAAGTTTCCACTGTGAATTGAGGGTTAAAGAAATACATGAGTATTGTTTGCCTTCTAATTCATTCGTAACAACTTGTTTGATACAATTATATTTTCTTTGTTATCTTTTGACCATATGGTTTTCCCCTTTGTTCCGGCAACTTCAGAATAGAACATAATCTGCACGTGTAAGGATATTCCACTAATATTATAAAGGCATTATTTTGTATGGATGTATGTTTGTTACTCTTTCACGCAAAAATTACTGAATGGATTTTAAAAATTCTTTCACTAATAGAAAGCTACATTATTTGCGAGACTATAGGCTATATATATTGGTAAGCTCTGGCGTTATGAACAATCTCTGGCGTTATGAAATTATTTATCATACGTTTTCTGTCCCTAACAAAATCGATTTATTGCAAACATCAGAAAAAAAGCAAACCAATTGTCGCCTTGGAAACGATGTTTTTTTTTTAAATCTAAAAAGGGTGCTTTGTTGCGTCGAATTTAATAACTACCTCTAAAAATGAATCACCGAAATGTATGTATGCGCATAAACCCGAACGACTGCACCAAATTGGATAATTGTTTTTTTTGTTCGTTATTTTGTATAAAACTACTGTTGACTTCTGGCATTGTGAAATTTGTATAAAAAATTATAATAGGTGGCACGCGAGCAGTTTGAAAACTGAATGTATCGGGAATGAATGTGTGGAATGCGAGTGGTGAGAGGGGGGAGTGGGGAGGGGGGGGGGGAGGGGGTGTTGGGAGAGTGTTGGTGGTGGGGGAAATGGGAGGGGGAGGAGGGAGGGAAGGAAGGGGAAAGGGGAAGGATGGAGGGGAGTGTGGGGAGGGGTAGGGGGTGGGGAGAAGGCGGTTGATGGGGGGAGTGGTGTGGGGAGAGGGAATGTGGAGGGGTAGGGAGTGTGGGGAGTGGTGGGTGAAGGGAGAGGGGGAGGGGGTTGATGGGGGGAGTGGAGTGGAGAGATGGAAGGTGGAGGAGGCAGAGTGGGGTGGGAGTGGGGTTAGGGAGGGGTCGGTGGAGAAGGAGGGGAAGGGAGAGGGGGGTTGATGGATGAGTGGAGTGGGAAGAGGGAAGGTGGAAGGGGGAGGAATGGGTGGAGGGGGAGGGGGGGTTGATGGGGGGAGTGTAGTGGGGGGAGGGATGGTGGAGGAGAGAGGGGAGGGGGTTGATGGGGGGAGTGGAGTGGGGAGAGGGAAACTGAAGGAGGCGGAGTGCGAATCCCTAATACCATGCAAGCGAAGCCGCGGGAAAAAGCTAGTGTACGATATACCTTCAAGTGCGGAAAATGATAACCCTAGGAAATTTTTAAATATTTCTTGATTCAGATCAAATTCTGAGATTACACTAAAACGTCTTCGAGACACCAGTAACACAATAATGTGGCGAATGAATCCGTCTTTTTATATAATATCTGTTACTGATAATCTCATCTCAAGGGTTTGAAACCCTTGAAATGAGATTAGCGATATAATAGACACCGCATTTGCCTTTCTCCGGATCCGCCCAGTGATGTGGAAGCATATTATAAACCTTACCAAGGAGAAAACGGCCTGCCAATCAGAAGTAGGTCCGTCTAATTAAATATCATAACCCCCTGCAAAGTACGTTACTTATGTAGCATTAATTCAATCAACTGTAGTGACATTTTTTTCAATTACAGCAAAAAAATTGTGTGATTTATCTGAATTGTGCCTCAATTCTGAAAGTTTATATCCTTAAAAGTGAAGAAAACAAGGCGTGTCAAAGAAGAATTCTCGTACAACTAATCTAGGTAGAATGTATTCCACTTTTGAATGTAGCTATGACTTTGTGGTTATCTATTATAGATAATGAAACAATTTAACTTTGTTTGAACCACTTTTATATTTGTGTAAATCCGACCGGTTTCAGAATGACTCTTCCTTCTTCAGGGCAAATGTATACGGATTTGACAGTTTTGAAATATGGATGGGAACAATGTATTATTATGGTACGGGTAGAGCCGTTGCTAGGTAAACCCGTCTGCTTGGTTCAATATATTCGCACCTCACAATCCGGAAGCCTCAGTTTCGCGAGAAAAATTAGAAACCGTCACTTTGGATCGAGATTGTAAAATATCTGTGCAAGATAGCTTTCATATTTCAAAGACAATAAGAAGCATTATTTCGTTCTCTTTCTGGTTAAAAGAAAAATACATATGTTTGCATGAGAGGAAGAGAGATATATAGCTTTTAAAATGTAAGGTCGCTCGGGATGTTTTTGGTCTTATGAAAGTATAACGCGGTTACGTGTTTTGGGATGTATTTATTCCTAAACAAGCAGACGGGTTTGAAGACTGGGTGGGTAGGGGAACATATCCACTGTGGCATGTCTTCCTCGGGCGTCCCCGATTTCTTCTACCATTCACATTTGCGTCATGGTTTTACCACACATACGCCTCAGGGATCTCATTTGAACAGCATTCAGTCTGATTTTATCCTTCCTCTGCCAGTTCCATGCCACACTGTCATACATCAGGGTTGGTACCAGGACTCTATTGTGGACTGCTAGCTTCGCTTCTTTTGATAGTTTTTTTTTTAGCGCCAACTGCATTCAGTCCTCCATTAATGGAGTTACTTCTTTTAACAACTCTATCAGCCTTACCATCTCTCAAAACGTAACATAACATCTCGTAAACATACTACCCAGATGGTGACCCGACAATTCGTCCTGCGACAATTCATCCGGCGACAGTTCATCCTGCGACAGTTCATCCGGCCGACAGTTCATCCCGCCGACAATTCATCCGGCGACAATTCATCCTGCCTGATCATTTAGAAGATTTTTATTAAGTAAGTATGCAAAGAGGATATACGGCCGTACAACCAAAATCGATATACTTACATATATCTGAAGGCATCTTGAGTTGAAATCCGCTGTAAAAATATGTTTACTAACAATAATTTCGACTCTCCGAAGAAGCATGCGTGAATAACAAAATACGACATACTTATACTTATAGGTTAGGTTAGGTTAGGTTAGGTTGAATTGTCAGGATGAATTGTCGCCGGATGAATTGTTGGCGGGATGAACTGTCGGCAGGATGAACTGTCGGCAGGATGAACTGTCGGCCGGATGAACTGTCGCAGGATGAACTGTCGCCGGATGAATTGTCGCAGGATGAACTGTCATGGAACCACCCAGATACACAAACTTATCCACCTGCTCCAAGTTTTCATCATTTTTATTTTATTTTTATTTTTAATTTATAGGAAACAAACAATAGAGAACTCCAGTCCAATTTTTTTATTTTTTTTAATAAATAAAGACCTTCAAACTTAAATAACTGCATTTATTTTTTTATTTTTATAGTTAATTTTAATAGTTAAAATAATTGTCAAAGTTTTAATTTTTCAAGACTCCTAAAAACGCACCGTATCTATGGTGGTTTATGTGATCTCTTCACCCACCTATAGTTTATTATTTTCAAGTTGTCTTTTTGAATCAGTGATGTTATGTCGAGGGAAATTTCCCTAGATCTAGGGGAGAAAAATATTTTTTAGGGATAAGGGAAATCAGGACAAAATCTAGGGAAATTTCGAACTATGGCAAATTTTTTATTACATATGACAATATTACTGATGTTATATTTATATATATATATATATACGTATATATATTTGTTGGGATTCCTATGAATCTTAATTATTGTTCATGTACTTACATGCAATGTTATTTTTAACACTGACAACTCAAAATGATATTAGGGAACGTACCCATACTACGTGACACGTTCAGGGGGGGGGTCTTCAAAATACCACGCTTGGTACAAATGAGCGGCGGGTTGCTTAGGTTTTTGGTCACGGTGGGGGGGGGGGGGGTTGAAAAGTGCAAAAAGTTTGTCACGTAGTATGGGTACGTTCCCTATGTAGGTATCTAAAAAGATAAATGGGACCTCTGAAAAAAAAAAATTATTTATGTTTTAAGTTCCGTTTTTTCGGTTGATTTTTATTTCACAAAGTGTTTTTATTTTAAATTTGGAATTCAGTTTCTAATTCAGTGGTGAGTGTATTCGTACTTTTAAATTATTACTTCACGTAGCAAAAAGTGGTTTATTTGGAAAAGCACAGTATTATAAGTATATTTACCAAGTTCCGATATCTTTCCAATTAATTAATCATATTAATTAACATATAACAGGATTAGTGTTACACAATCAGGTGGCTACCTAGGTAATTGCGTAAATGTGAAATTCTAGGGAAATTTCACTTCGAAATCTAGGGAAATAATTTTTTTGGGCAGAACATCCCTGTTTTAAAATGGCAGAAGGCAGAAGATGGCCGATTAATACTATGACATTTAGGTGTTAGAAGTCGTTTTTTATTCAAGATAAACTGCTTTTAATATAGAAAAACATTGGTAAAATGTCCACATTTCACCGCTACTGTTATTGTTTTTAATCAAAGTGCAATATAAAAACAATCAATCATCGTAAATATTTGCAAATACATATAACATCGTGTTTTATGTATAACACATACAGAATAGAATTTATAATACACTGATCATGACGATTGTGTTGCATTAACTTGTATAAAAAACCCTTTTCTAAAAATAATTTGAAAATACAAACTAAATGTCAAATATGGTCGACACGACTTTAACCTCACAGGCAAAATTTATTGCAGATTGTCCGCAAATATAGCTCTTTTCGTAAATTGTTGAGGGCCTAAATAGTGTTTCAATAAACACAATAACTATTATTTATCTAAATCTCTATAAACAGTATGAAAATAAACCAAAAACACGAAATATTGAATTGCATATGTGCACTTTAAGTCATTTCAAATGTCAATTGTCAATACTATACTGCAATACTGACAATACAATACACGCGATCACCAGGTGACAGTGGGTGAGTGTGACGCGTGACGTCACGATTCACCATTTCAGTAATGCCAACTTGACACTGTGTTTCGAGGAGAGGTTTAAAAATGCACTTTTTAATAATTTTTTAAAAACTCTGCGTTTAATATTATGAAATAAAAGTTATATATTCAGAATCAGCGTTTATTGGTCTATATGAACATATTTTTTTAAAGCCATAATATTTTTCACTGGAGTTCCTTATTATACATATTTTAATACGAAAGTAACATATTACATGGTTGCATTAACCAGCGAAGTTTCTATATAAAAACATAGATTATAACAATAAAGAAAACATAAAGTGGTAGAAAAAAGAAAAAAAATATATATGTACACAAATCATATAAACACAAATTATATTGGGATATGTAAATCATCCAAATATTATTATTATTATAAAAAGAAGGAAAACCAACATAATGAGAATGAAAGAAAAAATAACATACAGCAGGGGTGGAGAGTTCGTAATTATTTTTTTCTATTATGAATTTAATAAATTGACCTGAGGACAAATGGAAAATATCAGCGTCGTAAAAGATATCAATGTATTTTGTGCACGTCCTTCGGAGAAATGAATGTTGGGTGTAATTTGTTTTTGAGTGTGGGATGTGGAATAGTTGGTTAAACCATGTGTTTCTTATTGGACAGTGGAAATTAATGTGTTCTAGAAGATAGTTGTTGTCAACAACGTTGTTAATGATTTTGAATAAAAATTTCTGGTCGGATATATTTCTTCTATCCTCTAAACATATTGCACTATCAACTTTATTACTGCAGACACATTAGTCTAGGGATATTTATATTTGTATTTTAATTTATTATATATTACCCACAAACATGTTTTATAAATATCCCGTTTGCGTCTCAAATAAATAAATAAACTATATTGCACACTGTTTTCGTACTCTCTCTTTCAAACACCATGACTTTAGGTTGAAATTGGAATAATAAAATGAAGTGGTTAAATCCGATGTCCACAGTGTTAGTTTATCAGAAATCGGTTGATATTTAGGTGGTGGGAGAAAACCTTGTTGATGTTTCCGTTTCTCGAAGGTATTCCGTTTATTGCATCACTTGTTTACTCAGGGGAAATTAAATAAACTCTGGGACATTTTTTTGTATTGGCTGCCTTTTTCTGAAATGTCGGTTCTCTAATTTAATTCTTAAAAGCCGGGGCAGATCTGAGTAGTTTTTATTCCCCGAATTGTCAGAAGCAAATATTGGTCTGAATTAAGGAAAAGTCTAGAAAATTTGCATTACATACCCATTGGCCCTACATTCAGAAAAGTAAAAATTTGAGGTATTATTTTTTTATTAAAAAGAAACTCTCTTTTTTATAAGTTTTGAAGGATATTCCATCAATGTAATATATCAACGAAGAAGAAGATATCGATGATAATCTAAACGAAAATATGAAAGAGAACAAGACACAGAAAAATAAAAAGATATCGGTCGTAATTGGGACTCGAATCCAGAACCTCTCGACTTACAGGGACGGGCGCCTCTACCAATTCGGCTACTGCCCCCTTCTATCAAACCGTCATATTTGTCAATCTCATATTTCAAATTTTAGAATTAACTATATTATCTTCCACTAATTTTTCTATATTATAGGCAAATACCTTTTTCATTGGAAATAATCGTTCTAATGTAGAGTTACCTATCTTTCGTTTGTGACCTATATAGCGTCTCGGATAAGTAATAAAATGGTCGTTAGAAAATAAACTTAATTTCAATATAAAAAAATGCGTAGTTATGACTTATAGTCGTTCACAATATCCGTTATTATATGTACCAGTATAGAATGAATGGAGAAGTACTAACACGCATAAATATCATAAAGGATCTTGGGGTGACCTTTGATCCCAGGCTGACATTTTCAAATCATATAGTGCAGCTTACTTCGGCTTGCTCCAAAATGCTTGGTTTTGTATTTAGAACTTTTGCAAACAATTCAGTAACATAGAAGCAATGACCGCCATGTTCATCGGAGTGGTTAGAAGCAAGCTAGAGTACGCTAGTACTGTCTGGATACCTTATCAACTTAAATACATAAATATGATTGAACAAATTAAAAAAAAAATCCTAAGGTATGTTTACATGCGATCATACGGAATATATCCGATATTCATGCATCACATGAAACTGCTAAAGGAGACAAATTATCAAAGCCTGGAGACCAGGCGTACTGCCGGACTCATGGTATTCGAATTAAATTTATAACTTTTGAAGATTATTCCCATCAATGCAATAATAATCTAAACGTAAATATGAAACAGAACAAGACATAGAAAAAGTCGATGATAATATTGTTAATTCTAAAATTTGAAATTTAAGATTGACAAAATTTGTCAACACATTTAATGTGACGGTTTAATAGAAGGTGGCAGTATCCGAATTGGTAGAGGCGCCCGTCCCGGTAAGACGAGAGGTTCTGGGTTCGAGTCCCAGTTGCGACCGCTATCTTTTTATTTTTCCGTGTCTTGTTTTCTTTCATATTTTTGCTTAGATTATTAGTCTTACCTTCTTCTTCAATGACGTATTATTTTTTTTTCATTTATGATGTAATTTGACGTCCAGATATTTGAGAATATTTTTACTTTTAGTCCACGTGGAGACAAATCCTTGAATTTTGCAGTTCTAAATGTTGATTCTATTCATAAATTAATGACTGCACCAGATACCGTCAATTTCATCATCATCATCTTTTTCCCCTTATCCTATTCGGGTTGGGGACCCACTGCATCGACAAGGCTTCTCCATACGTCCCTGTCTTGTGCTGCTTGTTCGGCCTCCGTCCGTGGCAGTTCCATCCTCTCCTCACACAGTTTCTGGAGTTGCCTCGCCCAACTGTGTCTGGGGCGGCCCACTGGACGTCTACCCTCTGGAATCGCACTCAGTATTTTCCTCGGAATTCGGTCATCAGATATTCTTAGTACATGCCCAAGCCACCTCAGTTGCGATTTTTCTGTGAAGAGTAGCCTTTACCGTAACAGTAACCGTAACAGTAACCGTAGCAGTAATCGTCAATTTCAATCCATTAAATCAAAAAAGTTTACTTATAAACTATTGTCAAAAACGTTGTTATAAAAAAATTACTGTCAAAAACGTAATTTTTGTAATAGGAATATTCTGAATGCATTCCAAAATTTAAAATTAAAAACTTCTTTAAATTATGACATTGTTAATGAAGCCCCAACCCCTAAGCACGAACGATGACTGTTCTTCTAATTTACCGTAACCATTTTAATTTGAAGTTATTTATATTGCTTCTATATAGAGGTGTTTAATTGATTATTTATCATTAAAAATTGTATTTACATATATTTATATATATTTAATGTGAATACCGCACAAGAGACCCTGCTTCCAACCATCTAGAGCCATAGGGATTATGGCACTCCCAATTGGGATATGTTGTGAGGCTGAAGGTAGTGTGAAAATATGAGAAAGAAGAAGGTGGGAAAGTACCATGGCATAAGCCATTCCAAGCAACGTTTCAAATCTGAATGGTGCTTCAGAATTGAAGAGTATCTTCAACTCTGAAGCGTGTCACATATATAATATATTATTTTTAAATGAATAAATTGGAAAACAGCGCAAAATGAAAACAGATAAAATTTACGTACACTCTTCGGGATTTGAACTTTGATTGCTGGTCGAAAACCTTACCCCTCGACAATATAGAAGTAAAATAAATAGACCATCTGAAAGTGCCTTCGCAACTGTCTGGTAATGTCCTCAGAACGCGCAACAGCTATCACGCGTAATAATAATTTCATAGCAAAACTTGTTTATAAATAAATGTTTTTGTAATCAATTAAATAATAATATTATTAAACATTTATAAAAGTACTATCTCCATAACATGCTAAGTTCGTTAACATATAGGTGATAGTTATTTAGTTTTAGCAATTTGATCATTTGTGGTTCTGAAAGTTTCCTGAGAGTGAACTAAAAGCACTGAAATGATTAGCACCAGGAGCTCGGTTCTCCGGTAGCGATCAAGAGTTATTCGTTATGCGCCATCTGCGAATGAAACTAGTCGAATGTTTTATTTATACGAATTTTTGAATGGTGGATGGTTGAATTTGGATAGCGCTGTAAAAATTGTCTATATTTGTGTTGTTGTTTGAATTTTCTATGGTGTTAATTTAGTTAATTTGAAATTACAATCGCACTTACTGCACTTTCTTCGAAATTGCTGGAGGGTACATAACTCAAAACCGAAAACAGCTGGTAAACACCCGCGGAAAAGAAATTTAAAGCTGTTAATATCTGCAAAACGTTAGCCGCAACAGATTAATTAAGAAGTTAATTTTTCATGTGATTATTATCTACCTACCAATCTATTATCTACCCTCCGACGAAATGTTCTTTTTGATCTCAAAGCATCTGCTTCAGTTTGCTCAACATTACGTATTTGAGCCAATATCACCGGTAAATCAGCCATTATAGGGAACTTTAAAACAAATTTGTATAAATGTGCAATGAAGGGCCATCGAAGAGCAGGCGAAAAACGATCTTAAGTAAGGTTAGGTATAATATAATGTACTAGATTTTGACGGTTTTGTCGGTGTCTGATTGGTTCGACGCACTCCTTGTTCGAGTGGAATGACTTTTGAGGTTTGGCGTCTAAATATGTACCTTCGACGAGACTCGAGGAAAAACAAAGTCGACCCATGTATGTGGCCTCGATTGGAGAATCGAACCCCAGAACCACTGCGGCAGATGCAAAAATGGTAATACCCGCAGGCGCTGGCTGGTGAAATGAAATATATTTTTTAATTTGTATGCATTCAAATGCAAATGAAATGATACCGATTTTTCTTTTATGTTTAGAGATTGAGTCGTGAAACTGTAAGGATTGTCGCATAATGATAGCTACAAATATAACTTTTTAATTAGTTTTTTTAACATGACAATACGTGAATTCCCATTATTTTGTTATTATAAACGGAAAATGTTGATCATGCAGTTAGCTAGGATTTAGTTGAAGGATTTAATCAACACGACTGGGCAGAAACCGGAGGCATTCGTTCATTTGGCTCCACTAGTGAAGTTTAAGTTGTTCAGCCTTACTAAAAAACGTCGTGATTTTATTCAAATGATAAACGACCGTGAATGTGAAAACCTCACTTTTAAAAATTCACAAAAAATTATTGTTCATTGCTTACATAGCCAGAGGGGATTGTTTTCTCGATTTTTACAACGTATTTTAAATTTCTTGTTTATTTCTTATTTTTGAAGATGTCGTAAAAACAAATTTTTTCATAGAAATTAAATAAAATTACCTTTTAGTTTTTTATGTCCGAAATATACTGTCGTGTTCAAGATTGCAGAATTTTAAGCTTCAAACACGAATGAAAAAAAGCAAAAAAAAGTCGAAAATTTTCGGAAAATTCTAAATTAAAAAAAACACAGTCCTTTTATTTAATGAATTTGGAAGTAAACTGTCACTTCATTTTTTCTCGTTCATACAAATAAAAATTAAAATAATTTTTCAAAGAGAGTAACCGAAAAAATTCGACATTCTCAATAAATTTTTTTTTCAGAATTAAATAGAAATAGAACAGAAAAATCAGAACTTAAATAACTGCATATTTTTTCTTTTAGAGTTTGTTTTAATAGTTAAAATAATTTTCAAAGTTTTAATTTTTCAAGATCCCCAGAAAAACACCGCACGTGTAAGTGAATCGTGGGACATCATCACTCCTGAAAATTTTTTCAACAGGTGTTCATTTTGTATGGCAGTTATACGGAAGAAAGTATTGTACTATTCGATATGTTAAAACATTGTTTAGGTGTAATTATTTATTTATTATATTATATTTATTATGTTATAATATTTTTCAATATTATTACGGGAGAGTGGTATCGAAATTGTTTGAAATTATTATTTTTTTAGCTTTTAAAATCAATACTATCTCAAACGGAGCATCACCTGCACACTGCAAAAATTGTAGGCAAGGCGATACAGCGCCTACCAGCTGATCGATGACGGCCATTTTGAATGCGAAATTCGTAGAGAAGTGAGTCGTTCGCGAACGAGTCGGCTCAGTGACCCGGATCATCATACGGAACCGTAAGATCCGGTTCCGTAAGACCGATCTTCAAAGCTACGGACACACTTGCTCGCGGTTCGCGGATCTTTACGAACGAGTGAGCGGGTAGCAATTGCTACTAGGTAACATGCTCTTTGGTTTCTAATTAGCAAATGTGTCCGTAGCTTAATTCAGCCGTTCAATTGAGCCGATTCACTGAACCGGATCTTTTCATTCTCGTTCAACTGAGCCGCTTTGCCCGTCTCTAGGTGCATTATATGATAGCATTATGATGTGTCATATTATACAATTTTTTCGCACAGTTTAAAGTTTTTCAATATTTTAAATAATAGAGATACCTCTATTTTTGATACTGAATTATTTAGGCTAAAGTATTGTTTCAATAAATACAACAACTAAATCTCTATAAACAGTATGAAATAACGAATAACATGACACGTTGTTTACTTATGGCTTGTGCCATACCTATATAATCAAAGTTTCAATAAAATGACTGGTGACGCGTGACGTCAGCTCTAACCATTTCAGTAATACCAACTTTATAGTGTGTTTTGACGAGAGGTTTAAAAATGCACTTTTAATATTTTTTTAAGAACTCTACGTTTAATATTATGAAATAAAACTTATGTATCCAGAATCAGCGTTCATTGGTCTGTATGAACATATTAAAAAAAAAAATGAAACAATTTAACTTTGTATAAACCACTTTTTTGATGCGCAAATCCGACCGGTTTCGGAACAAACGTTCCTTCGTCAGGGAAAGCTTTAAGTATAAGTATAAGCTAATATAAGTAATGCTTTAATTATAAGCTTTCCCTGACGAAGGAACGTTTGTTCCGAAACCGGTCGGATTTGCGCATCAAATAAGTGGTTTATACAAAGTTAAATTATTTCATTTTTCTATAATGGATAACCACAAAGTAATAGCTACATTCAAAAATATATATTTTTTTTTAAAGCCATAATATTTTTCACTGGAGTTCCTTATTAATGAAAAAGATGGCCGCCGCGTATAGGCAAATAAAACAAAGGTCAACAATTATTATAAGCAATAATTATCAGCCTGAAACACTCATCCACATTGAAAAATCTTCCGAGAAAAGATACATGACGCCAACGGGACTTGAACCCGTGTCCTCTCGATTGCCGGTCGATTGCTCTGACCACTGAGCTATGGCGGCTTATCTCGTACCCGCCAAATGATTCAATATATGCTAGTGTTTCATTCAACAATTACTGCTTATTATATTTTTTCCACCTGAAAACAACCAACTTTATTTTTGCGAGAGAAACATTGTAAGTGTTAAATCCCTCGCTAGGTGGCGTCGAGACAAATTATGTCTTCATTTATTGGGGAAATACTTAAACTTGTCAAATATTAATTATTATTTTTAATTGTAAAACTAACGTTTTTAAGACAAGATTTTTTATGCATAGCACAAAGGGTAACAATTATTATAAGCAATAATTATCAGCCTGAAACACTCATCCACATTGAAAAATCTTCCGAGAAAAGATACATGACGCCAACGGGACTTGAACCCGTGTCCTCTCGATTGCCGGTCGATTGCTCTGACCACTGAGCTATGGCGGCTTATCTCGTACCCGCCAAATGATTCAATATATGCTAGTGTTTCATTCAACAATTACTGCTTATTATATTTTTTCCACCTGAAAACAACCAACTTTATTTTCAGGTGGAAAAATATAATAAGCAGTAATTGTTGAATGAAACACTAGCATATATTGAATCATTTGGCGGGTACGAGATAAGCCGCCATAGCTCAGTGGTCAGCAATCGACCGGCAATCGAGAGGACACGGGTTCAAGTCCCGTTGGCGTCATGTATCTTTTCTCGGAAGATTTTTCAATGTGGATGAGTGTTTCAGGCTGATAATTATTGCTTATAATAATTGTTACCCTTTGTGCTATGCATAAAAAATCTTGTCTTAAAAACGTTAGTTTTACAATTAAAAATAATAATTAATATTTGACAAGTTTAAGTATTTCCCCAATAAATGAAGACATAATTTGTCTCGACGCCACCTAGCGAGGGATTTAACACTTACAATGTTTCTCTCGCAAAAATAAAGTTGGTTGTTTTCAGGTGGAAAAAATATAATAAGCAGTAATTGTTGAATGAAACACTAGCATATATTGAATCATTTGGCGGGTACGAGATAAGCCGCCATAGCTCAGTGGTCAGAGCAATCGACCGGCAATCGAGAGGACACGGGTTCAAGTCCCGTTGGCGTCATGTATCTTTTCTCGGAAGATTTTTCAATGTGGATGAGTGTTTCAGGCTGATAATTATTGCTTATAATAATTGTTACCCTTTGTGCTATGCATAAAAAATCTTGTCTTAAAAACGTTAGTTTTACAATTAAAAATAATAAAACAAAGGTCAATGCAGCCAACATAAAAACGTCATCATGTGATTAGTAAAACTGTAGAAATGCCATTTAACGGTCACCCATCATATACACCATTTAACGGTCGTGTTACTTAAAGTATTTGCAATATTTCATACACACTTAATTTATGGTCTCGGTGTGTGGCACCACTACTACTTGCTCATTGACATTTGGGCATTGGTTATATTGCGAGCCCTTCCTTTTTTTTGGAATGGTACAGTTGTCGATCACACAGGCAGATTCAAATAAAAAAGCGGTTCATTCTTCGCAACCCAGAGCATTGGGCGGTACTCTCGAATGAAGCACGACGGATCGTTTTGGGAAATTGCCACGATCGTGATTTCGGATCTTGGAGGCGATTCTCGCTATCTTGGGGGCTGACTGGGAATCATCCTGGAGGGATGATCGGCATCTAGAGACAACCGCCTGTCCTGCTTCTGGAGGATCCTTTTGGCTGGAAGCCAATTCTCTGCAGTCCTGCTATTCTCACGATGTGAGATTCTTTTTCACTAAAGGAGGAGATCTCGTCATGCTACACTTCAGCATTATTTCTACATATAACGGTATTATAATGAACTTATTAACCTAAGCAAGTCCTTTTAGTCAGACAGCCTTAGATTTTAGGATGTCCGTTTTTTTAATAAAGTTTCTATTTCTAATACCTTATTTTCTTTCTAAAACTAGAATCATTTCCTTACATTTGCCACGTAAGTCCATCTTGCTCAAAATAATCTACATCACTAATATACACATTGTTGCCACTCCATCCCGTTAAGGTTTTTTTTTACTAGTAAATCTGGTTATGTTTACAATGTGATACTGCCGAGAGTCTCAACTGCCCAGTGACCGTGGAAATACGACATCTTAAATTAACGTGTATCTACTATTACCTTTTAAAATAAGTTTTTAGTGTTTTTTTTTACATGAGCTCCACCCAGGAGGCCCTGAGGAAAATAATTTCCCTCAGGGCCTATGATATCTTTTAGGATGCTGTGTGGAGGGTTTTTTTAAAGAAAGGAAGGAGAGGAGAGTTCTGGGAAAGAAAAGGGTTTTAGGGGGTGGGATGTCTAATCTGGGGAATCTGGGGTTCAGTATGTCCTGGTCATCCGCCTCTAAGACCTAGACAAACCTCACCCCGTTAACCCGGGCACCTCTGCTAAATCACTAAACGTAGTGAACCACTTGGGGTGACCTATGGCAGAGGTGTTGGTTATCCAATAAAAGTTCCCGGGGCGGCGGTACCCATTCCCGCCTCCCAAATTGAACGTAGCGGAAATATTTTTCCCTTCTGACAGAATATGGTCGAGGCCTGAGGAATTAACTAACCCAATATTCATATAGACTATGTCGGATATTTAATACTATTATCAAGCAAAACTGGTGTTTATTAGGACGTTAATAAATATATTTATTAAGCTATTACGAAAATCACCAAGTCAAATTTAAACTGCGCTCCTTGTAATCTGATAATACTCTTAATGCACCTGTTCATCAGCTAATGAACTTCCACGTGGCAACACGTGTCCGTTATCATGCACATTATACCATTGCCCTGGCTACTGCGCTCATCAGCTGAAAACCTTATCGGTGGTCTGCATTCAGCCTGCATCATTACTTTACCCCTTGCACTTTGTGTTGCACATCTGCATTACGGAATTCTGTGCACTATTGACTATATTTTAAGGGTAAATAGCCTGACAAAGTTAACTTTGCAAGCGACCTAAATAAGAACTGAATACTGTAAGACGGTAAAATTATTTCTTGAATTTTTTGAATTGAAAACGTCTTTAGCAGCGTTGTGATTTGAAACTCGATGATAAGAAAAAGCGACACTAAAAAGAAACAAACATACATGTATATCTATAGGATTTAGCCTGCGAGAGAATGCGATAGAATAATCGGTCTACTCTTTGTGCGGTGTAGCATTAAAAGCCTCTCCACTCTTGTGTACTTTAGTTTTCTGAAGGTTTAACTTCTACCGCGTGTGGACTGCATACTTGTATTTTTTTTTATTATTTTACGGTCAAAAATATTTTCTGCTTTTGAATGTAGCTAAAAACTTGAAGTTATCCATTAAAAATAATGAAACAATATTTTTCTGCAAGAACCAAAGATATTGAAATATAAGTAGATGTGCTATCGGCTGTTTTTACTATGTGGGTCTGCGCTTCCGGGTGTCGCCGATATTGTTTACCAATTAACAAACAAACTACAAATAATTAACGAATAAACCAAACGAACGTTAAGGCGATCCACTAGTTCACTACTGTGCCGTGGACAGTAGTTCTTCGGTGGACGCCATAGGGGTCTCTTTGAATAACCGAATTCGTCGACTAGCGGCCGTATTGTAAAATATCAACGCGAAAATGCATATTTTATTTTATTTTGGGAAGATTGGGTGTAAATATCAACTTTTTTTGCGATTATTATAAAATAAACTGAATTTGCCACATTACACAATAAAACCATATCCGAAAAGGGGTTTATAAATAGGAGAGTTGAGACTTGAAAGTGTGTTTTTTAGACCTTATACTTTATTTTTTTTATAGGCTTATTAAAAAACTTATAAAAAAATGACCGATATTTTTAAGGGCCAAGGTATGTTCTACACGCAGTATTTAATTGAAGCATCTACAATACTTCTAAGCGATCAAATTTTCAAAACAAAAACATATGATTTTGCATTATTTACTATGACTTCATCTTAAACTAAATGAACGAATTCTTTTCCTATTCAAAATATATTGTTAACCAATATTAATGCACATTTTCAAAAAATCAACGAAATGAACAAATTCTTTTTGTATGAAAACTACGCTAATTTGCGTGTAGTCCGGCGACAGTTGCGCGGACACCATAACATATCTCTTCTGTATTTGAATATCTTTGGCAAGAACAATTAGTATATTTTATTTACGCCGACCGGCTTCAGAACGGCTTCCTTCCTCAGGGCTAACATATAATAACTTGACAATATAAAACAGTGGGTGAGCACAATTTATTATTAAATATTGTGGCGGGGATGGTAACGTGGCTAGTAATTAGTGAAGAGTGGGGGAAGGAGATATAACGGACAGTAAAAGGGAACATTTCTAAGATGGGACCATAAGATTATTTTTTTTATGTATTATCTAATAACATTTAGTAATACATTGCTTACCCACTGTTTTGTAATGTAAAGTTATTATATTTTGTTTGCCCTGAGAAAAAAACGGTCGTTCTGAAACTGGCCGGCGTTAATAAAATATATTATTATTATTTTTTTTTTTTAATGAAACATTTAACAAGGTTACAATTTTACAACATAGTATAATATCAATATTTCAATCACTCTCCTAATAAAGCAGCTGCTTGGGTTCAGGAGAGGACAACTGAATATTTTTACATATGTTTAAATAAAAACAAAAAATATTAGTAATTTAACTAAAAGCATTAGTGATTTTATGAGAAAATACGGATAAAAGTAATAAAAATATAGTTAAGGCAAAAACATATTTCTAAACAATAAGTAAATTTGTGAGGTGGTACTAGAATATTTTAATTAATTTTTTTTTTATATTATTCGTAGTTTTCTTCCGATCGTATACAAAGGGGTAATTTATTAAATATTTTTATAACCTTGAATATATAGTGATGCTGTGCTGTTGTGGTTCGCACTGGTGGCACGGTTAGTCCTCCAACAGATTTTATTCTTTTGCTAATATAGTGTTAAATTATTTTTACTAAAGAAATCTTTATGTAATTGTAGTAGTGCAATTTTGTCATAAATTTTTGTAAGTGGGGGAACCGGGAAGCGTATTTACAAAACCTATACAGATTCAGTCGCTGTAACGACAATTTACATCTTAAATATACCTCTATATTGGTTATTTTTTATCACATTGCAAAAACAAAAATTGTTCTAAAATCTAGATAAAAGAATATTTCTGATGTGTATATTAGAAAGTAATAATTTTATTTCTAAATTTTTAAATTTTAATATTATTCCCATATATATTGTAAATACACATCTATATTGATAATTTTTTATCACCTAGCAAAAACAAAAATTGATCTAAAATCTAGATAAAATAATCTTTCCAATGTGTATATTAGAAATGAATAATTTTATTTCTAAATATTTAAATTTTGATATTGAAAATTTAAAGCGACTGAAACGCGGTAGGGATTGTAAATACGCAACCGGGAATTCTTGGAAAACATTTATTGTTGGGTAGTAATAGGGCTTTTTTAAGAGATTTTTATTAATATTTTTTGAATTGTTTCCAATGGAAGTACGGATGATTAATATGCACCCCCCCTCCTCCCAAGCTACGATTCAATTTTGTAGTACAGAGTGCGCAAGTGCATAAAAAATATCTTTTTTAATGATACAGAATTTTTTGGTCTAAGAAATACATAGTTTTCTCATTCTGTCTACAGTGGAATTTATTTGACTTTTTCATTTGATGTTATTATCGATAATTATTCCAATATATTTTATTTCTTCTTTACTACTAATGTGTATACAGTTTGAGTTACAAGGTGCGATTCTAAAGAGGCAATTTCTTTCGTGAATTTTTATGTTCAGATTTATATTTGAGATATTCCCTGTTAGGTTATAAGATATAAAATGGGTTTTTTCGACATTTAGTATCGATAAATTTTCGTCAAACCATAGTTTTACGATATTTGTTGCATTATTAGCTGATACTTCGACCTCATTCCAAGAATTTCCTTCAATAGTTTTCACTGTATCATCTGCGTAAGATATAATGTTTCCAATGATTGGGAGTTCAAAAAGTTCATTTATATATAATATAAATATCTAGTAAAGGTCCTAATAAAGTTCCTTGTGGAATTCCAAAATCTATATTTTCTATTTCACTTAGTTCATTGTTTACTTTTTAACCGTGTTTTAGCTTTGCCAGTTATTCCTATTAATTAATTTTGAATGTGAGACACTATCAAAAGCTTTACGGAGGTCAATAAATATACTTAATCATTTTTTGCCTCTATCTAATGTTTTGTAAATAAGCTTAGTTAATTCTGCAATTGCGTCGTGTGAGCTAAGTTTATCTCTGAAACCGTATTGACCAGGGTTAATACTATTTTGGTTATCTGTGTATCAGTAATTTTTTTTATTACTTTTTCGTATATTTTTGCAATGTTTTCGTATATGTTTTCAATGTTTTTTTCTGTAGTCGGTTTAAAAATTGAAAGATTGTTATTTGTTATTTTAGCTTCATGTATGTCATCAGGTTGATAATTTTGGTCAATTGTATATGCAAGTTTTTGACCGACGGTTGCGAAAAATTTGTTGAAAATATTTGCGCATATTTTTGAATCACGGATAGCATTTATTTTAGTTCCATTATTGTTACGACATTTATTGTGGACTTATTTTTATTAATTATTTCGTTTATACTGTTCCATGTTTTTTAAGGTTTTTCTTTGTGAGGATTATTTTCTCCCTGTAATATTTGTCTTTTGTATCTTTCATAATTTTAATGAGTTTGTTCCAGAATATTTTGTATTAGTTTTTTATGTGACTATTGGTAGGGTATTTTTTTGTATGTATGAAGAGTTTTTTTTTCCGGATAGATATGAGTAATCCTTGCGTAATCCATGGTTTAATTTTCCTTAATTTAGAACTAGGTTGATTATTTATAAAGTTTGTACAGTCTGCGATATGAGCATTTAAAATTTCTTCAAAGAAGTTTGCGCACGTTTCTGGGTTTTAGCAATTTAGTATTGAGGACCAAGATTCGTTACGTAATTTATTATTTGATTTTAAATTGTTCAGATTAGAAAATATGTTAATATTTTTACTAGAGTCATTTAATCCTGAGTTTTTATTTAAATCATAAACAAAAATATTTTTGTTGGTTGGTGATCTGGTACGTCATTTTTCCATATAATAGATTTAATTTTTTCTGTGTGTTTAATATTGCTCCATATGTGGTCCAGACATGATGGCGATTGGTTTGCAAATTCTCTTGTGAAATTATTTACACATAATATGAATTTCTTTTCATTCATAGCATTTTCTTTTTAACAAAGAAATCTTTCTTCACATATTAAAAATATTTTTGATTTCGCTTCTTTGGTGTTTTAATCATAGCAATGCAAATAGGAACGCTTATGAAAATTAACGCAATAAACATTTTCTCAATGTTCTTGTATTTATGCATTTTATAATTAATAGTCTAATTAAAAATTTTAATTTAACAGTCGTGATAATGCAGTATAACGACGCCGTGGAGTCAGTTAAAGTTGTTTTGTTAGCTTCGCTGAAAATAATTACCCATGAGAATAGATTTAATATATACAGTAGCGACACTAACTGTAAAGTTAAATGTGTCGATCTGTACACAAGTTTCAGTTGCACGTGTGCGCTGGATCTAGTTCTGTGGACGTGGCAATGGATGGTGGAAAGCGGAGGAACTCTATTGCAACGAACAGTTTACTAATTCAATATAAACTTACCTTTAGACGTCTACGGAGTACTTCTATAATGATGTGTGAGACGGTGCTCTCTGTGGAAAGGTGTAAATAGGAACAGACAAAGCTCAAATATGAAACGTTTCGCTTATTCTATTGTTATTGCCTTCTTCAAGCTTAACCCCAGAATACTAATCTTAGTCGTTTCGACATACACTAGGAGCATTTCATGCTATAACTCTCATGAATGCGCTAATTGCGCTTATCTTTCGTATCAAATCAGTCGCTGACAAGGGCTTTTTTTACATGAATATCGCATAAGAGTCCCAACTGCTTCCGTATGGAGCCAGCGAGACTATGGCATTCCCAATTGGGGTATGTTGTAAGGCTGAAGGCAGAAGGGAGGGAAGGAGATAGGGAAGAGGAAGATGGAGCAGTATCTGACTATTCAGATCTGGTCACCAAACACGGCTAAAGCCATTTCAGGCAACGTTTCAATTCTGAATGGTGGTCTTACACCAGGGCAATACTAAGAGTATCTTCCAGTCTGGAACGTGCCGCAAATATACTATATATTATTTTAAATGAATAATTTGTGAAATACACAAATTAATCAAATAAAATTTATTTGCAACGCCGGGATTCGATCCCACGACCTTCGGATTGCGAGTACCGCTGCACTACGCCGGCCGTCGCTTGAAAGAAGTGAGAAATTGCGGTAAATGCCATCGTTTTCTATATACGACACCCTTTTAGATCTGCGGAGAATACGAAGTATTACTTTGATAATAAAGTTTAATGTTTTACAAAAGAATTAACCATTTTATTGTGAGAGCAAATGTTATACTTAATTTATTTGAGATATATGTTACTTTGAAAGTTTAATATCTTTTTTTTATAAATGGGTAATATAATATTCAAACATTTTTTATTTTTATTAATTGTTTTTGTGTTTAATTCGTAGAAATCCATTTTAATTTTTAGAAATTTAATTAAAATTAAATTCGATAATGTTATTATCGAGTTCTGCAAGTTTTTTGGTTAGTGTTTTAGTTACAGCTGTTTCGACTTGTAAGGTCATTTTCAAACTGTGGTGAAGCCACGTACGGACGACTTATTTATAAGATTTTAAATGTCAATTTTTAAAGGTGTCTAAGTTGATTTATTACCGGTTAAACCAATTTGTAGAGACACTAATTGAGAGAGTGCTAATGTGGGATTCGGAGTATTTCCCTTTGGTTTGCCTTGCACTAAGTGTAAGAGTTTTGTTAATTGATTTAGAATGACGTTATTGCTATGACTCATTTAAGTGCATTTAGTGAATAATCACGTTCCACTTAAAAATAACCAGCCAAAACCATTACATATTGAACGATAGGGTCTTAGATTAAATTTGCTTGAACAATTAGAAATCTATAAACGAACGAATGACCCCAACATAACGCTAATTAATAAAGTAAGGAAAATTATTTATTCCCCACTACTTAGTATGTTTACCAAACCTAAGAAATATAATGCACTTAAATGAGTCATAGCAGTAACGTCATTCTAAATCAATTAAGAAAACCCTTACACTTAGTGCAAGGCAAACCAAAGGGAAATACTCCGAATCCCACATTAGCACTCTCTCAATTAGTGTCTCTACAAATTGGTTTAACCGGTAATAAATCAACTTAGACACCTTTAAAAATTGAAATTTAAAATCTTATAAATAAGTCGTCCGTACGTGGCTTCACCACAGTTTGAAAATGACCTTACAAGTCGAAACAGCTGTAACTAAAACACCAACCAAAAAACTTGTAGAACTCGATAATAACATTATCGAATTTAATTTTAATTAAATTTCTAAAAATTTTATTTTTATCCTTTCATCCTTTATACAAAGTTTTCTTTTTGATAAAATGACGCATCCTCTTGAAACCTGCGTAAACCAAAAGTGTCTTTTGTGATCGTCGAAAGTAGTATTTTTTATTAGTCAAAATGACAAATTTACGTACAAAAATACTATTCGTTTTCTAGGGTTAAAGAGGGGTTTAACGTAGGGAATATAGTTAGAATTGTATTTATTTAAGAGCTTTCGCAGTAAAGCAGCCTATGATCATGGTTTCTAGTATTTACCTACCTGTATTATTGCCAGTGCAGTCATGTGGCCAAACTACCTTCAGTTATCAAAAGTGGTGTAGACATTAGCGGCAAATTTCATTTCTGATGAAATTCGATGGATTTCGATGAAACCTTAATAAAACAGAATTAATACGGTCAATAGATAAGGACATCCGGCATGTACCTACCTATCTATGGCAAAGTTTTAAAAAATCAAATATAATATTGCACAGATACCATGTATTAAACAGCTACTGGTGAATATTTAAGAAAGAGTTATCAAACATACTAAATTCGGTTATCGGTGCATGCGTGAGTGAAATATTTATGCCTATTCCTGCGTAAAATTATTCACATTACATTGTTCACGTTTCAGGAACTTCAATTTGTTCAAAATTGGAACAAATAAGCTTAAATCATATAAGACAAGCGATAAAATACATAGTTACAAAAATTATTTTATTTCAATAATAATTCTATATTTGAAATCTGTATAATATATTTAAGGTTGAAAAGCATAAATGCTAATAAAAAAAAAACTCTTTTTTTTCTTTTGGAATGTTATTTTTATTTCTCTTCTCCATATTTTTTTTGTTAAATATATAATTTACACTTATAAATAACTTCTTGTATCTACCATCAAAACCGTAATATTATTTATCAAGTGTTATATTTAAGTATAAGACAATATTATGGTCAACACACTAATTACATGTAAAAAATCTGTTCATTTTGACTGTTCTAAAACGCGCAAAATGCCTAGTTGGACAGCCAAAGATCATTATAACGATGTAATATTGTGATGTATTGCATTAATCACCAGTGCAAATAAGAAAATATCGTAGCCTACCCCTTTAATTTAAAAAGAAAATACCAATTACTTATAAAACGGACACACTTGCGACATCTATCGGATCAAAGTAAATTGAATTCTTGTTGACAGTAGGGACCTATAAATTAAACAGATTGAGATGAATTTTGGTAAAAAGATCACAGATGGTATTAAAAATCGTCACGAGACAGGGAAAGACCCTTTCTTAGGCTCGAAAATAAATAGTTGAAACCAACAGCCAATCAGGTAGAAGCAGAAAGCTATAAATAATTGATCAAACCAATCACAAAGCGGAGGGCGTATTCAGATTTTGAACAAAGAGATGGACTTTGAACTAGGCAATTAATCAGAGATTTATGGAAAAAAATATCGTCATCAACCGAAAGATCAATACACTATAATGTAAACAGGGTCTCACGCCCGGTGCATCGGGTACGATGACCCTAGATGTAAGATAAACAATCAGTGCAATCAAGGTATTGACAACCGCCGTTAACGAGCAAATTAATCCATATTATGTTGGAAAAGTTATGCAAGAAAATAGCAAAAAAATTATGATCAGAGGAAAATTAAAGAAAAGACGTGTAAAACCTAAGAAAAGCTACTGTAGGGATATTCAGTTGTATAGCGAGTACGTAGAAAGTCAAGGAGGCCAGATTAAGAGGAAAACGTACGTTTAACATTTAAAAGGAAAGGGAAACGCTGGAAATTAGGAATGTCACTTTTAGATGAAGCAATAGAGTCAAGGAAAACGATTTGAAAAGATAATCTAATGAAAAAAATGGACGTTTAAATGGAAGTGTTTATTGAACAATATAAGATTTCGACTTAATTTTGCGTTTTCAGACGAGTTTAAATAGATATCGTTATATATTTGGAATAGGGAGGTCATTCTAGTTACATTGCGTTAGATAAAGCAAACAAAAAGGGTTGTTTTACGTCAATTGTTTGAGGAGAATTCTATGGAAGATAGGACAGACTGCAAGGAAAAATGAAACATTATTTGAGTTGACGACCTCACACGTGATTTTGTTGTTCAAACAATAAGAAAACGAACATGGTATTAGGCGATTAAACCCATTTTAATGGCTTTTAGGACGATAAAAATTACCATTGGTCTTATGGGCAGTTTATGTTAACTAAAAACCATTATATTTTATTACCCTCGAATAAAAGCTGAGTTATTGATCAACACCTCGAAAACCCAGACATAAACAGACGTCAAATTTTAAATTAATGTGGATTTAGGGGAGAAAGGGACGGAATTTGGAGGATGACCCATAGAACGTAATAAAAATGACAGGAATTTAAGGGCCGAAGTGGAAGTTTCTCCTATAAAAAATGTGGAAAATAACATAAAAAGTAGTAGTATATAGAAAATGAAATTTTCTAAGAGGTGACATACATCGAAGGCAAAACGGGGGGTAGTAAAAAAAGAAAATAAAAACAATTAAAAGATGATCCCGTAAGGAAAACTCATGAAAATTCAGAAGTATCGATGAAAACAATAAATTTGGCTTGGAATGTAACTAATCATATAGATGTGGACAATGACGTAGGGATAAAAGAGGAAATTCGTAGGAAGAGTGTTGTGAATACAAGAAAATTCTAGGGGAAAGGGGAAAATTCAGATATACTACGTAAATAGAGAAAATACGGGTTTTAATGGAAAAATTCATACAAGTAGCAGTGAGATAGAGTAGAATTTATAAAAATTGCAACTCGAAATTGCATAGTAAACATTTCGATATGGAGATAATCATGATTTGTGATAGGTACGGAAAAATCGAGACGTAAATATAGTTATCGAAGACGGACCTTTTACGAATTGAGAAAAAAAATAACTAAAAAATTATGAAATTCAAGCTAATTTTGTATGACCAACGGCACAAAGAACGATAGGGCAATTTAAAACAAAGTAACTGAATCCGGATCTTGTAGGTATGAAAATGAGAGAGAGGAAGCAATGAGACAATGGAAATAGGGCTTAAGGAACATTACTCGATAATGGTGAGATAATTTCAAATGTTTGCGAGTCGATAGACATGGGATTGTTTTGTCACAGGAAATTCAGATACAATCTTTTGGACCTGAGAGGGGTATAAAAAATAGAACTCAGGCATTTTTCGTTAGTCAGCGCCGGTTGTGAAAAGTTGAAGGTTCGTGAGTCGCGACGAAAACGCTCGGTAATTACTTGTGAAAAAAATTCTAAGTGATTAGGAATTGTGGACTTAGGAAAATTTCATATTCAAGCCAGTGTCTTTTAAAAAAAAAAATAAGTTTGCAGTTCAAGTCAGTGAAAATAAAAATAAAGTTTACGTTCTATTTATTTGTGAAAAGCTAAAAGTGCTGTGATTTTGTTTAGTGAAAAATTCGGTTTTTATAATCAATAAATATTGTATTTTTGGGACTTAGAAATTTCGTGAAAATCAAAAATCAATGAAATAGATGAATAAAGTGATGTGATAATTGAATACAAATAAGTTATAATTAAATACGTGTGTCCAGTTTAAACGGAAAGAGTTCTATTAAATATCAAATATTTAAATTAATTATTTAAAAAACAGTGCAAATTGAAAAGAGATAATCAATAAATAAGTGCATCCAGTTAAACGGAAAAGTTCAACGAAAATCTTTAATTAAATTGAGTGTTTTAAATTAAGTATCAGTCTTTTATTAATTTAAAAAAATAGTGTAGTCGAAATAATTCTACTCGTAAAAATTATAAAATTTAGGGAGAATAAAGTGCTATAGTCAAAGTGTAGTTGATGTAGCAGGATAAAAATAAAAAAACAGTGTTTAATAATAATTTCCGATTTAATTAAATGGATAAAATTTTACCTCAGAATAATTCGGCTAAATAATTTACAATTGGGCGGCACATTCCTACCACAAAGGGTT
This sequence comes from Limnephilus marmoratus, assembly GCA_917880885.1. Taxonomy (NCBI): domain Eukaryota; kingdom Metazoa; phylum Arthropoda; class Insecta; order Trichoptera; family Limnephilidae; genus Limnephilus; species Limnephilus marmoratus. The sequence continues at coordinate 15,895,538 of OU862910.1, read as the reverse complement.
AATCTACTATTAGATTCAAAAATTTGGAAAAAAAAATAAATTAAAATAAAATGAATGATAATACATAATGATATTTTATTGCTAAATAAAAGTAACGATTTACCATTTCGAAATTAATCGTGAAGTAACTATCATTAAAAAGTTATTTAATCAACGGGTTTTGAAATAAAATGCAGTTAGAACGATAAACATCATTTAATTTAGATAGATTAAACGCGAATAAAATAAAATTGAAGTCGGAAAAATTTTATTTGAATTTAGTTGATAACATAGGAGTAGGTATTAGGTAAGGAAACATAACAAGGTTTTCCCGTGTAGCACCCGGATAGAAAGAGACCTTTTGGGGTAAGTTACATAAAGTATAAATATTTTCTAGGTTCCAAGGAGAGAGCGGCATGCAGCAGACAGTTGGTATTTGAATTAATTTTATAACAAAGTATTACTTGCTTAATATGTGATATGTACCTATATTGAAATATTATATATAAAGTATGTATATTCATATATATATTTATATTTATCCCAAGAAAATTTTAATCAAAAAGAAACACACTTAAATAAAAGTAAAAGGTATCGATTACTAATACCTACTTAGAACGCACTATGCTATTTAAAAAATAGTTGTGTGCTAGAAAAATTTCAAGTTCATATTTTATACTTATTTTATTAATATATGTACTATTATAATTTCAGCTAATATAAAATGATAAAAAAATGAGTTATGATATTATAATTTATTTCAATTATAATATAATTGTATATATCAGTATATTTATTTATTGAGGCAAAATATATATGTATATGTATATGTATGTAAATTATAACTATATTTATTTGGGATCAGGTTAGGGCAATTGCAAAAAAGAAATTACCACTATTAAATTCAAAAGGAAATTTAGGACCGTAAATCTCACGTTCGAGAATGTTTTAAAAGTAAACAAATATCTCATGTTTGGAATCTAGGTCACGAGGACAGCGGTAATGTTTACATAATTAAAATTGTTTATAAAACAACTCGGTCATGGGGGCACTGGGTCAGATGCTTTAAAGGAGTATGTCCTTGGGTATATAATAGGTAGTTGACAGGTATTAATATTAACTTTTAGAATGAGGCAAAGCCATGAAGTTGCGCAATTATAGAAAAAGTTTTAAACACAATCTTTAATTTGAACATGAAGAGATAAATTTTGAACTGAACAATTGAAAGTAAACAGTTTATTATAGCTAGACAAATAATAGGTACAACAATCATTTGGAAAATCACGGGTTAGTTTAGGAGTGTATTGAAGAATTACATGGAATATTCGAGGAGAAATTTATAGAACAATTACTCTCGTAGGTATCAATCATTTACATGAAACAGTTGACAAATCACGGGATAGTCAAATAGAAGAGTATTGAAGAATTACAAGGAAGATTCGAGTAAAATTTTGTGGGGTAATTACTCTCATAGACATCAATCATTTACAAGAAGCAGTTGAAAAATCACGGGATAGCCTAATAAAAAGTATCAATCAGTTACATGAGACAACTGAAAAATCACGGGATAGTAAAAATTTTACCAAAAGTTGAACCTTGGGGGAAAATTTAGAAAACAGTTCAACAATAGGAGGCAGTGGTCGCTCCTTAAAAAAACCAAGGACCATTAACCAAACACATAATAGAGATGGCAATCTCTTAAATAAAATTGTCAACCAAACAAATCAAAAAGCTTGGAATTTTCGGCACTCCAGAACAAACCGAAATAATCTCTTATTCTACTAGTATCTATTAATATTTCCCACTCTTGGTATGTATATATTGGGGTCATCGGCTAAGGTTTTGTGCAGAATTCCTTTTCACGAAATCCGAGCTCGGGATTTGAGACTAGCTAGCCTCAAAATTGCGAGTTATAATCCTACCCAAACGTATGTTTACATATATATCTTTCTATGTACTGTACATTGGATAATGTGGACCCGCTTACAGCTAGCGTTTTAGACTCGACAGAGTTACTCTCACATCATTTCTTGTACGTGGAGGGAGGATTCACGACCCGTAACTCTACACAACACCGTGAGTATATGATTGCACATAGGACGAAACCGGTTCGCCCTAAGTAAATAGTAGACCTTGGAGGAGTAGGAATTTGGGAGTATCTAGGCTCAGATGACGACCGGAAGGCAGTGCATGAGGGCAAGAGGAAGGACGGTTAGGACGCGATAACTTAGGTATCAATTGACCGATCCGCGCCAGAAGATTGTGCGAATTTCTAGTTAGAATTTGATCACCTGGTTTACTTGCAGGAGGATAGGAGCCAAATTTTCGGCAGAAAAAGGATATTCTGAGTTCGTCTAATATGCAATCTATTAATTACACTAACCTACTAAACCCATTTTTATTATATGTACCTTATAGCAGCTGAATCGGATTGGAGGGATGCCAAGCAGACACAAAACAATCATAATCAAATTTACTAACAATTAACCATTTGAGTCATACTTAATTATCTGTTCAATTAAACATGCGTAATTTCGATTAGTACAGTTTATTTACGAGTTCGTTAGGATGTATGGAAACCATAATAAGCGACAAAGGAAAGTTAGCTCATTTAGAGAAATTATTTAAAGTTAGATTTGCAAGGGAGAGACCAGTACAGTTTGAAACTCAACGCTCTGTTTAGAATCAAAGGGTTACCACAAAATGAAAGTAATTAAAGTCCCATATCATAAATCAAAAAAATTACACAACGTTTGATGGAGTTTAATTACAACATAAATACGAAAATATTTACGTTCAAGGTCGTAAATAACGTATTAATTAGTTAAGTACATATATCTCTAAAGGTATGTAGTACAAGGGAGCTTTAAGTAGCTTTCCGTAGTTATCAAAGAAAATAAGGGTCCAATTTTCATGAAGGCTTGTGTGACGTAGGGAAGGAATTTTCCAAACCTACTACACACATGCAAAGCCTTAAAAATTTAAATATCGATCAGAGCCAAAAGAAAAGTCCAAGAAAACTTGAAGGGATGAAAGAATTCCAAAAATAAAATAAATCAGCATCAGAAAGGCGAAACATCACAACTGTCTTGCCGATGACCAGGAGAGTTTTATATATTTAAAGCAAGTTAAAAGAGCTAAAAGGAGGAGTATTACAATATGTAATGTTTTCAAATAAATAAAAATAAAAAATAAAAATATACTGAGTGGGGTTCGCGGCTTAGAGTGACGCGGGAGGGGGTAAGGCGGGGAAATTGGAAGGGGATGTTGGAGGGAAACATCGGCGGAAATAGGGATGCATGGGAAAGGACACGCATGATGAGGGTTGGGGGACGAGGGAGGAGCAGGGGGAGTGATTGAAAAAAAGACATAGTAGGGGATAGCAGGGGTAAATTTGGAAAATCCATGCTTCTCACACAGACAACTGTAAGTGGTAAAAACGAGAATACTGTATATGAAAAGGCACTTAAAAAACGGATTTAAAACAAAAACACTTTCTTTCTTTGACTGGAATTGCAACGCACGCCGGGTACTCGCTAGAATTTTATAAATACTTTCGGCTTCACAAATCCTACAATTATGATATCCCGTAATTTTTCATGGATCAGCGCTGGTTAAATAAAAAAATATTTGATTACAACGCAGTTTATTTCCAAATTTAGAAATTTTTGTATTTTAATTTGTTTTCTGAGTTTAACCTATTGCAAATTTTCAGGCTTGCATTGCATTGCAACATTTTCATGGAATACAATTTAAAACCTTAAGGTTTCTTTGATTTCACGGCGAACTTCTGCGGAAGGTTTTTATGCCAATTTTACTCGTAATCGATTGGAAAATGTAAAGGAGATGATGCTTTTAATATGATATTGTTATGGTAGGAGAGGAAAATAGAAGGAAGCAAACAGATAAATTACGACCGTGGTAATCTCCATAGAATTTATTTGCTGATATTATTTTTCTCGGAATCAAATTGGGGAGAAATTTTCAATTTGTTTTTTGTTTGTTTGTTGAATCTTTGCTGGATGATTATATTATTGTTTACACTTTTTTGTTCTTTTCGATATCTTTACTTCTTTTCATTATAATAATTTTTGTTAGGTCACAACACCATTACGTGTTCAATCATCAATATAATTTGATAAGAACCTATTTAAAGTAATGCATTATTTTGTTAGGTCACAACACCATTACGTGTTCAATCATCAATATAATTTGATAAGAACCTACTTAAAGTAATGCATTATTTTGTTAGGTCACAACACCATTACGTGTTCAATCATCAATATAATTTGATAAGAACCTACTTAAAGTAATGCATTATTTTGTTAGGTCACAACACCATTAGTGTTCAATCATCAATATAATTTGATAAGAACCTACTTAAAGTAATGCATTATTTTGTTAGGTCACAACACCATTACGTGTTCAATCATCAATATAATTTGATAAGAACCTACTTAAAGTAATGCATTATTTTGTTAGGTCACAACACCATTACGTGTTCAATCATCAATATAATTTGATAAGAACCTACTTAAAGTAATGCATTATTTTGTTAGGTCACAACACCATTAGTGTTCAATCATCAATATAATTTGATAAGAACCTACTTAAAGTAATGCATTTTTTATTGCTGTTTATTCTTTAAATTGTATGGTAGTGTTATTTACTCGTTTGTTAATAATTTAGAATTGAATTCATTGATGTGCGAAGTTGTATGACTGGGTAGATAAAATGGTGCTTTTTGTGTTTATTTTTACACTATTACTAGCGAATGCCCGGCATGCGTTGAATGCCACTCGAAGAATGAAAGTGTTTGTATTTTATTTCTGTTTATTGAAGTACTTTTGGATTCCCAATTTTTTTTTCAGTCTGGTGCGTGTACGAATAAACCAGAAGGTTTTCCGACGCATGAGCAGGCCACCTACAGCTTTCGAAAACTTCCTCCTGCTCTCCCCTACCGCTACTATGCCTCTTTTTTAATCCCTTCCTCTATCCTCCCTTCCCTCCTATCCCTCCCAGATTTCCCTCTTCCTCCCGTCTTCCCACCCCGCCGCTGAACTACATGAAAAACATAAATTGTTCAAACTTTGCACCAAAGTTTTGTCGCAATTACCCTTCCCCCTCACCCCCTCACCAGTCCACCCACCCCCCTTCCCCCCTCCCGCTTTCCATACAGTCAGTTTTCAAACCTCGCGTGCCACCAATAGCAATTTTTTATTCAAATTTCATAATGCCAGAGCTTACCGGAAGTTTTATAAAAACCTTGTCCTGAAAATAACGAACACAAAATAAAAAAATTATCCAATTTGATTCAGTCGTTGAAAGTTGTGCGCTTAGCAACACATTTAGCGATTCATTTTTATATATAAGAAGATTACGCGATGTACTTCACTTACTTTAACCAGTGATTCTTGACATTATTTGGAGGCAAAAATGGAAAGAATTTTTTGCTTCCGGTGACATACGGTGTATTAGAGAGTTTGGAGCGGGGTGAAGGGTTGGGTGGTTACTCGGCTGAGTGACCAGTGACGGCTATTGGAAGATTTTTTTTGTTTGATTTTGAAGATAAAAATTTTAAAAACACATCTGAAAAGTCACCGGAGACCAAAATTTGAATTACATTTTTACTCCAATAAAGTCAGGAATCACTGGTAAAAGTGAGTCAAAAACGTCCCTTAACACCCTACAAAAAGAGTTAAGTGTGTATTACAATAGTCTTAATTATATGTTCATACCCTTTTGAAATTAAGTGTTGTTTGTTTGTTTTATTTAAAAATGTATTGTGGTGGATGCATTCTCCCAAAGATTCTGCACAGCAGCTATCTTTAAAATGATGACTTTCCCAGTCACGATGAAATTACACATAAAAATAAAATAAAATGTTAAAGTTTTTACCCCTAATAAAGGTCTAGATTCTAGACTTCTAGACCTTTATTAGGGGTACTTTCTAGACTCTAGAACAATCATGTCAGGCTAAACTAGTGAAAAAACCTACTCAAACGACGGGAATAAATTTTCAGTGGTGTACTTTGGTCGATCCGCGATATTAACAACACAAGCCCTGACAATTCCACTTTTATATTCGCCCTTACGCTATATTGCCAGAACAGGCCGAACCTTCTTCATCATAAAAGTAGCTTAAGTCGAATGATAAATCTAGAAATGTCCTTCGTATCTTCGCATAAATTGTACATGGTATATTCCGTGACGTTGGCCGGGCGTAAAATTCAGCCTTAATTCTTCCTTCTTCTTTAATAAAGGACGAGCCGTTGCTAAATTGGTTATAAACAAATTGCCGCCAGGTTGCTCCCTTATTAAGATTTCGGATACCTGAAATGATGGATTATTTTTATTACTTGTCACGGGAAATAATGAAAGGTTGCTTCGCGGAATGGATCTTTTTACATCTTTTGGGTAAAAAGCCACAAGTTTTAAATAGTTTAAAAAAAACCATCAGAACAAATTTGAATTTTCCTGATTAAAATATTCAAAGCCATTCAGTATAGTTTGAATTCTGTAAAACTATAACTTCATTGTTGTCAAATCTTAACGATAAAGCAGAAATCTGTTTTTTAACTTTCGAACTTTGAATAAAATTTGATAAAAATTGTGAATGAATTCAATATTTCGAAGTCAACCTTAGAATTTTATACAAACAAATTATTATCGTCATGACCAGGAACTTAAATATACATATTAAATTGATTTGGTATTGTTCAGTGGCGGTTCTTCACAGGGGGACAATGGGGACAGTCCCCACCAATTACACTCAAAACCTAATAAAGGAAATAACAGTCGATGCTTTGTCTTCACCAAAATGAATGAATTCTTTAAACATAAAAGTAATTAATATTTGCAGAAATAAAATAAAAAAAATTATTCCGAATAATTTTAATAAGACCCTACGCGCGTACAGCGAACAATGTACGGCGCATAAGAACAGCGGGTCTATTTCTCAGATTCTCAGTGCGCAGAATGTACTGCGCACTTGGGGGATAATCCGAACTATCCCCATACGCTCCTTGCGTTGTTTCGCGATCGTATGCAACGGCGCATGCGCACTCGTTCGTGAATTCAAATACCCGCGGGGACAATTCTTTGGATCCCCTCTGAACCATTTGTTTGCGCGGTTACGGGCGGGAATCGCTCGCGTTCAAATTAAGTTCGATAACAATCTTGCAAGATAAAGCTTTATTTTTTTTATACTTATTGTAAATTGGTATATATCTATAGACATTTTATATTATTTTGTATTTATATATCCGACTAGCATGATTAGACCATCAAATTTTTTTTTGCGAATTATATTACGTTCTACGGTTGGTGAGATTACGGTACAGTACGTAACATAATGTCGATCCCCACCACAAAAGAAGTGCTCGAGCCGCCACTGGTATTGTTTGATCCATATTTTAAATCAAATAATTCTATATGGCGGTTGGTCGGGTGAAATTTTAACACATTCTTTTCTGAAACAAGTCAACAAACTAATTTAAAAATTATCTCAATTAAAATGCTTTATAATTTTTTTAACATTAACTTCACACAGGAAGCCCTGAGAAAAACAATTTCCCTCGGAGCCTATGTCATCTTTGGGGATGCTGTTTGGAGGGTATTATTAGGAAAAGGAAGGAGAGGAAGTTCTGGGAAGGAAAAAAGTTTTTTTTTTTTCATGAATACCGCACAAGAGTCCCAACTGCTCCCGTCTGGAGCCAGTGAGACTATGGCATCCCCAATTGGAGAATGTTGTGAGGCTGGAGGTAGTGGGGAGGGGAAGGAGATAGGGAAGAGGAAGGTGGGGAAGTAGCTGGCTATTCAGATCTGGTCACCAAACACGGCCAAAGCCATTTCAGGCAACGTTTCAGTTCTGAATGGTGGTATTACACCAGGGCGATACTGAGAGTATCTTCCACTCTGGAACGTGCCGCAAATACACTATCTATATATTATTTTAAATTAATAAATTGTGAAATACACCAATTAATCAAATAAAATTTATTTGCCACGCTGGGATTCGATCCCGCGACCTTCGGAATGCTAGTCAACTACGCTGGCCGGTCGTATAAGGGGTAGCAAAGAATCTAGGTTGGAGTCAGGCTGGAGAGGTTAAAAGGATTCCCTCCACCAGCCTCTCCCGATCCGGCCTGCCACGCAGTAGGTGTTCAAACGCAATCGTCGCCAATAACTAGGCACTCCTGCTGAGTTACCAAAAATAGCGAATCACTTGGGGTGACCGGTGACAAGGGTGTTGGTTATCTATCCCGTGGTTATCTATACCCATCCCGCCTCCCAAATTTTAACTCCATTTACTGTTAAATATTTTTTATTCGTAAAAAAACATGTTTAAATCGATCGCAACTTAATTAATTATCCGTTAATGAGCAAATGTTGTCAATAATTGGGTGTTACAATTAATTGCGCAATGTCTGGGTCAACTGTCAATTTGCGCTTCTGACTAATTGAGCGGTGATATTATTATTAGTGGTAAAGTGAAGGTCAACAGGTAATGAGAAATCTGTCTCAAGTGTAAACGGATAGGTTTTACAAACATTATTAATAAATTCGGCATCAATTTTAAATTAAATTTTTAATATATGCATTTGAGTCTCAACTTTCCGGAGAAAGTGGGAATATGGCATTCCTAATTAGAAGAGTATATTGTGAGGCTGAAGGGAGTGGGTATGGAAAAGAGATAGGTAGGAGGAAGGTTTGGAAATATCTGACTCTTCAGATCTTATCACCAATCACGTCTCAAGCCATTTCTATTCTGATTTCGATTCTGTTTTGCAATCTTTCATCAAAGCGATACCGAGAGCTACAACTCATAATAGAAAAGGTTCTCGTAAATACCAATGCATCTACTTAAAAATGTATATAAGAAGGGTATTAAGGAACGTACTTGACTTACTTTAACCAGTGATTCCTGATATCATTTGGAGTAAATAATGTAAATGAAATTTTAGTCTCCAGTGACTTATTTGATAACATTTTTAATTTTTTTTCCTTCAAAATCAAACAAAAACAAAAATTCTTCCACATGCCGTTACTAATCACTCAGCCGGGTAACTGACCAACCCCTCAACCCGCCCCTAACTGTCCAATACCTATTGATTTTTTTAATGTTTTTAGATGAAAAAAAAAACAAACTCTTATATGTCACCGGAGACCAAAATTTCACCCACATTTTTTTTACTCCAAATAAAGTCAGAAATCTCTGGTTAAAGTAAGTCAAGAGCGTCCCTTCAAATCCTATATTGTCTTTCTCATCTTTTCAGACAGTCGTATCCATAAGTTTAAAAAAAAACCTTTCACCTTCGCCTTCGACATTGTAAATAACTAAGTGTGTAAAAATAAAGCAAATTCTTAAAATTCTCCAGGCTTTCAAAATAAATAAATATTAACTCAACTTTGGCATTATTCTTCTTATAAATATAAATGTAAAACCAACAGTGATGAGGGTAGCAAAGGTAAAGTCATGCAATGTCCAATGATTTAAATATAATGTCCTCCACGTACAAAGCAGTATCTTCCGCAAGCATAAACTTTCTAATAAAGTGTGTTTTATCGGAAGTGTTCTGCAGTTAAGTATGTTGCTGTATTTACTTGTAAATAATAAAATCAGATAGAGCCTAAGATTCATAATAAATTGTAAAGCGCCCTTGAGGTGATTTTTCACAAAAACGGCGCTCTACAAATTATCCAATAATTATTATCATTATTGTGTATATGTTTCACTCAAGGGCGCCGTAACCCGCTCAATAAGAATAAGACGGAGAGATACGTAATTACGAATGTCGGAGAGAGCGCGCTAATATTTTACGATAAAATTGAAGCGAACATAGAGGAAATGTTTAATAAAACACTACTCGTTTAAAATATGGTAAAAATCTCGTGGGGAACATCCAAAATACCAATTAAAGAAATACTGTGAATTTTTTCATACATATAACTTCTAAAATACGTGAAATGAACGTGTTTATAATAATTTTTGGAGCATACTTTGCGATTTTTTTATATCGAGGGAATTTCATATAATTTGCGTTTCGGCGTGGAACACGTCTAGATATTATCTTCAAAAATAACTTTTTTTTAAGAGCTTAAGAACTTCTAATGTGTAAGGGAGATGTGTAAGAAATCGGTAGAAAATCGGGTTAAGTACCATCTAGTAAGGTCAACAATAAGATCCTGTAATAATAGAAAGAGCGCAACGGCGAACTTCACAAATATTTTAATTACTGGAATTCACATTGTTACGAGTTGTATAAATATATTTTTTTAATGTTCGATCATTATTTTATACGTGCTCAAGTATGGGATGGTATTTGGCAGACATTAATAAGGCCGAAGGGCCGAAATCAATAGGCTTTGGCGATAATTAAGAAATAACGAATAGCTTCTTGAACCGTAAAAGAGGCTCGAGATTTTTAGGGGCGGCACGTTTTAGTGGTAAACATGTCCGTCACTATCTACTTTCTCCCCTTTAATGGCATCCAGACTTGGTTTCCTCGCCCGGCAAGGTAAAGGCGAATTTTATGCCTTTCTTTTTAAGACTTCATCTAAGGCATGTGAAAGTAGTTATTATAGAACGAGCTTATTTAAATGAGGCCGTGAAACAGTATATGAATAAAAGGGGATAATAAAAATTGTCGCAGAAGTAAGGCCTTTCCTCGGGCAGGTCCCGCGGGCACCATGCTATTATGCCCGGGTAATCTCAACTTTCCGAAGAGATTTTTTACCTCGCCTTATTTCTTTTATTACCTCGAGGTACGAGCTAACAGCGTGAGATTTTAAACTTACAATATTCAAATGACATACACTCCGTATGCCTTTTCTTTTTTAACCAAACAAATCATAATAACACTAAACGACGTGAAATATTATACGATTATTGCGTGTGAAGTTTCAACAAAATAATAACACTTATTTTTAATGAAACACATTTATTTTTCAAATACGATTTTAATTTTAAATGCATTGACTTTGAAACTAAATGTATCAAGATTAACCAAAAAAACAACACGAAACACACAAGTGTTTCATTTTAGGAAGCGGTGTGGGTACCGCCGCCCCAGGAACCATTTATTGGATAACCAACACCTCTGCCATAGGTCACCCCACGTGGTTTGCTACGTTTGACTTAGCGGGGTGCCCGGGTTCGTGGGGTGAGGTTTGTCCAGGTCTTGACCGGCTGATTTTTGTGTGTGCAGTAGTTTTGGTTAACAATATAGGCGACATCAGGCAGCACAGTCCCACCAAGTAAAAACGGCCGATAACACATCTCTTATATTTAAATGTCTTAATATCTCAAACACAACTTCTAATTTTTGATCAAATCATATTATTTAAATTCTAATTAATGGCCTGGACTCACCAGAACTTACCAATTTAATCAATTTTCATAATCAAGACATTCCGACAATCTGATTTATTTTATTTCCCCTCATGTAGAACAAATATTAGAAAAAAATCCCCAATTCCTCGTGTATGTGCACGATATAATACAAAATTTCACGGCATTGACATTTTTAGAAATAATGTGACGAATCAAATTACGTCACAAGTAAATTTGAATTAGACCTTATCTGGCATTGTGCATTCAAAGACAAAAAAAGTGTTGACAGATATGAAGGAGCGGAACGGAGGAAGGGAGAATTGCGGGGTAGGGCCACGGGTCCCACCAGTTCATAGGGCACGCGCGCCGGTACAAGCAGTGGAGACCGAGACCAGAGAGAAGGAGGAGCGCGAGAAGAGTAAAGAAGAGATCCTTCGGAAATTGAGGAAGCAAGATACATGAAAAGGAGAGTTAATATCGCCAGTGAAAGTGTTAAACGAAGACTGCGTATATAACAATATTAGAAGAGTGTATTACAAAGTGCCGCCCTTGCGAACAATAAGATAGTGCAAAACGATATTACCGCGTGCCACCGCCACCCACTGCTTGCTGCCCATTGCTTACCGCCACAGCTTTGTCACCGCATCCCGTCCCCGTGCCTGGAAAGGCTCCCGCAGATCGCCAACGAAGTTACGTATCGCAAAGTTGAAAGTTAGTTATCCCCGAACCATATGACAACCATTAAAGATTTAGATATAAGTAGATATAAGTATAATTAAGATCATGTACTAAGAAGACCTAGCCAAACCTTATAGAAGGAGGAGCGCGAGAAGAGTAAAGAAGAGATCCTTCGGAAATTGAGGAAGCAAGATACATGAAAAGGAGAGTTAATATCGCCAGTGAAAGTGTTAAACGAAGACTGCGTAAATAACAATATTAGAAGAGTGTATTACAAAGTGCCGCCCTTGCGAACAATAAGATAGTGCAAAACGATATTACCGCGTGCCACCGCCACCCACTGCTTGCTGCCCATTGCTTACCGCCACAGCTTTGTCACCGCATCCCGTCCCCGTGCCTGGAAAGGCTCCCGCAGATCGCCAACGAAGTTACGTATCGCAAAGTTGAAAGTTAGTTATCCCCGAACCATATGACAACCATTAAAGATTTAGATATAAGTAGATATAAGTATAATTAAGATCATGTACTAAGAAGACCTAGCCAAACCTTATTAAAATCCATATTTTTAAAACCTTTATAATTAAATTCATCCCCCCTTTGTCCCAACCCAAGCGACCCGAGTCGGTGAGAAGGCAGAGAAGGCAGATTGGAGGAAGTACAATGGTAGGTACAAAAACAGCAATTATTTAAATATCTATAATTATATTATTCTGAGCTAGCTCTCCGGTAACAAGACGATACGTTACAATCAACCCAAAAATCTACTCCCAGTATAAGTTTGGAAGTTAATGTGGGGATAACGTAAAATATCATTGTTTTGGTAACGCCTTCGTATGAGACTGGAAGTGTAACGCACCCATCGATTCTTTGTTCTTTCCCGTCAGCAGTAAATATCTTATGGTGCGATTCATTTCTTTGGTATTTGTTAATGTTCAAACTCAGATAAGTACTATTGTTCATGCAATTTACTGAAGCTCCGCTGTCTAATAGCCCTGTAAATTTTTTACCATCTACTTCAATTTCAACATGTGGGCGATTGTCATTTCCTCTGGTACACCGTATAGGTTCACATCGTGCATTTAAATAAAACAAGTTTACGAATTCTAGCCAGCTTTTCCACTCCCGATCGGCTTGTGCTGCTCCGGGCCGATCGGTTACTCGTTTTTTATGTTCCCTTGGGACGCGTCGCAAGGGGTTGCATTGATTGGCACTGAATCACCGAATTCAAGAGCTTGCAACTCGTACCGGGGTGCGTTGGTAGTCCTATATGAATTTCTCCTCGGTTTTCTACAATCCCTGCTAATGTGGCCTACTTCATCGCAGTTATAACATTTCGGACTATTCTCCCTTCTCCTCCAGTTTGTGCGTGGTGGTGCCGATCCGTATATTTGTGGAATTCTTGGATTTTCCCTACGTGGTGCTATATCTGTTCTCTGCGAATACATTCCCACCCCTTGAGATCCTCTCTTTTCTTTAAGATTAGGGGAGAAGGTTTCAAGATCATTGCATACCTGTATCAAATCGTCTATACTATTGACGCGTGCTCCCGCTACCGTGCCGGCATATCCTGAATGCAAGCCTTTTTTCAGAATGTATATGAGTTCCGACTCAGATAACGGGTTGTCGAGGCGGTAATTTTTAGCTTGCGTGATGAGCACAAACTCCGCAGCGCTCTCTTCGTATGCCTGACGTGAATCGTATAACTTCAAACGCGCAGTAATTTGAGAATCAGCTCTTTCAAATTGCTTCAACAGTTTGGTTTTCAAATTTTCCCATGTCAGTTCTGAAGACTTGATAGTTCTATACCAAATAAGAGCAACTCCTTCCACTAATTCAACAAACCCCTGAGTGATATCGGTTTCCGAAAATCCTCGGGCAGAACTGATTTCTTCTAGTCTTTGAATGAAATCTCTAACACATGTTTTTCCATTGTATTTAATTAGGAGTGTGCTCAAATTAATAGATTTTGTTTCCTTGATCCCGATTTTCGATAATGATTTGCTTAAATCTTCTGTTTCTGTGTACTCTTTTGTGTTTTTTGGAATATCCTGATTAAATTTTAAAGCTTGTTGCCTCATTTTTCGGACTGTTTTCTGAGGGGTTAAATTTCTACTTTTCAATTCAGCGATCAGATCATCCTTGGACAGGCCATTTGGATCATGGATCTCCTTTGTATTTGAATCATAACTATCGGAAGACATGTTGATAAATTATCTCGTCGCTGCTAGGTATATTTGGCTCGTTGGCCGTTTGTCAACGGGACAAAGACGTATTCCTAACTCGGGGGTCAAACACCCTGCCTAAATATCAGCAAAAAATAACCTCGACTAGGTACCCTAAAATCATTAGCCCAAACACATAAATTTAGGCAAACAACCAAAAAAAAAAATACTTGACATCGCCCGTCTTACTTGTGACCGTATGAAATCTAAAACACTCTTGAAATTATTATTCTGCCGATCGGTAATAAAAGGTTTGAACTCCAGGTACCTACCGACATTCCCGAATAAGTCAACGCGCCGATTTGTAAAATGATTTAATAGCCTGCCAACAAAAAATAACACTTGATAATCCCGCCGTCAGCTAATACTCGTATTACGTCTCCGACCTCGCCGCACATTTGTTTATAATAACAACGTTAACAGAGAAAGATTATATTCAAAATATAACACATCTCATATTATCAAATAATATTATGAGATAGCAACGATAAAAATCTAACCCAAACTAAACGAAGAAAAGGATATACCTAAACAAGGTTATACAAGACAAAGGGAACTCATATGAGTATCGAGAAAAAGTACAAGAAATTCACTATAATAAAAACATGCAAATATTTACCTTCTTTTCAGGGACGGAGTTCATGAATGTCGATAACATTAGTGATAGGTATAGTAAAATACCTAAAACTGCCACACGTCGGGCGACATTGTAACGTATCGTCTTGTTACCGGAGAGCTAGCTCAGAATAATATAATTATAGATATTTAAATAATTGCTGTTTTTGTACCTACCATTGTACTTCCTCCAATCTGCCTTCTCTGCCTTCTCACCGACTCGGGTCGCTTGGGTTGGGACAAAGGGGGGATGAATTTAATTATAAAGGTTTTAAAAATATGGATTTTAATAAGATTTGGCTAGGTCTTCTTAGTACATGATCTTAATTATACTTATATCTACTTATATCTAAATCTTTAATGGTTGTCATATGGTTCGGGGATAACTAACTTTCAACTTTGCGATACGTAACTTCGTTGGCGATCTGCGGGAGCCTTTCCAGGCACGGGGACGGGATGCGGTGACAAAGCTGTGGCGGTAAGCAATGGGCAGCAAGCAGTGGGTGGCGGTGGCACGCGGTAATATCGTTTTGCACTATCTTATTGTTCGCAAGGGCGGCACTTTGTAATACACTCTTCTAATATTGTTATTTACGCAGTCTTCGTTTAACACTTTCACTGGCGATATTAACTCTCCTTTTCATGTATCTTGCTTCCTCAATTTCCGAAGGATCTCTTCTTTACTCTTCTCGCGCTCCTCCTTCTCTCTGGTCTCGGTCTCCACTGCTTGTACCGGCGCGCGTGCCCTATGAACTGGTGGGACCCGTGGCCCTACCCCGCAATTCTCCCTTCCTCCGTTCCGCTCCTTCATATCTGTCAACACTTTTTTTGTCTTTGAATGCACAATGCCAGATAAGGTCTAATTCAAATTTACTTGTGACGTAATTTGATTCGTCACAATAACTTAAAGAAATATCGATATTAAATAAACGCGTACGATCGATTATTAATATAAGAGTATGGAATATATCGGGAGCATCTCCTATCCTTTTCCTATATTCCTCTTCCTCTCCCCTTCCTATAACCCAAAAATTAATTATAAGATAATATTAAAACTTCATTTCCAATGTACTTTAGCATAAAAAACTTCTGTGGCTTGACTTCAGCTCACCTGTATCTATGATCACCGTATATTATGTAAAAGCCGTTTGTTTCTTACAAATAAATCTTTAGTCTGAACTAATTAACACAACTGCTAATTAATTCGAGAATCATTCAAAAATAATAAACGGATTATAACTGGAAAACGTTTGAAGATTTTCGTGGAAAACATTTACGCTGAAAATATTACATACAAATTATTTTGAAACAATGCAAAATGTAGTGAAAAGTGACAGTGGTTAATTTGCATTGAAATTATTATCTGCGCGATTTTAAGCCTTTTATTCTGCATTATATTATATTAATGAGATTTAAAATTAAACAGAAACCGTGTGATCCCAATCAGTTCTGTTTATTGAATAACATTACAATAATACTGAAATCCCGGTTACGTTGAATATAAAATGTAACATTTATTAACATAATTAACAGTCATGTTTGCGTTAAAAATGGGTTATTTTTCCCCGGAGAGCAGAAACGGAAAAATGTGGTTATAATTTGTATTTGTCAAATGTCAGCTTTAATTAAAGCTGAGTTTGAACAGAATTCACATCGCTCTCCTGTCGCGGAGTGCTTTTATGTCCTTTGTTAAAGGTCGGCAGTAACGAAAATAATGCCCACACAAGCGGACATTTATTAAAAACTAAGTTAAACTTTTTGAAAATTGTTTTCATATTTCATGCAATGAATTTAAAAGATCCATGTTAACGTCGACACTACTTCACACGTCTTAAAAAATATATATTTAAACTAGATGAACTGGCCACGCGGTGCTGTGACGAATGAAATACGACGCCATCTACCACCCAACCTAAATAACCAAGTGATGTGTCGATAAATTAACTCACACCGCCGTCTGTTAGAAACTTATGGAACTTACAAATAATTACAAAGCATTGTGCTATAACAAACATTTTATTCGCAAAAATAAATATTTAGGTCAATAATCGAGATAAAAACTATCCTATCTTTTAATTTGGTCAAATTACACACAGTAAGCCAAATTTCATCAAAATTGTTTAGGTAGTTTCGGAGTTTATCTCGAACAAACATCGTGACGTGAGGTTTTTATATATTTTATTTATTTATTACATAAGATACATTTATACAGCAAATATAACATAATAATAATATTTCAAAATAACTGTAAATATTAAAATGTATACAAGTGTTATTATGTCTTGTTTGTCTATATTAGTTCCTAGCTAGGCAGATTGCCCGTTCTAAGGAACCAAATGCTGGTGAAAAATGCCAAAAATATATTCTGTACCAAAAAAAAAAACAAAGTGTTTTTTTTTTTTTTTTTAGATTAAATACCTATAAGTATACTAAGATTTTACTGGTTGTGCCATTTAATAGTTAACCATGTAAAAGTTTAAGTTTTAAGTGACATTATTTAATAATTTTTCAGACTCAACCCTACCTAAGCCAATCAACCATTTATTTATTATTGAACCGATAGATGTCATTTTGCATGTTTTAATGTTTAATTCTGGGGGGATTTTATTGTATAATTTCGGTCCCAGATATGTATGTGTCATTTGGAACTTCGACGTATTGCTCCCTGGGACCACAAGATCCTTTCTGGTGTGACTTCTTGTGATGTATTTATGATCAATTTTATTAAGTTTTTCTAGATTTTTGTGTTCGTGGATAATAACCTTTTTTATGTAGTTTTGGCGAACATCAAGTACATTAAATTTTTTGTAGAGCTGATCGCTAGAAAACCTATAGGGTTTACGCATAATGACTCTAATTATGGATTTCTGGGCCTTCACTAGAGGATCTAAAATTGTTCTACCTGACGCTCCCCAACCAATACAACCATACGTTAAGATGGGGTTGCATAATCCGAAATATATTTTTCTTAGGTCTTGCTGTTTGATTATATTTCGTAATACAAAGAATATGTGAATCAATTTTCTCACCCTTATTGTGAGGTTGTCGATGTTGTCGATGATTTCCACTTAAGGTGATTGTCTATAATAACGCCTAGATATTTGATGTTTTTCACACTTTCCAAAACTTCACAATTGCAGATAGAATCAGTATTATCGGAATTACAGTTACGCTTATGTGTTTTTATTGTGTGTGATGTACTAGGTTGTCCTTTTATAGTTGAGCTGAATCTTATGTATTTAGTTTTGCTATATTTAATGTAAGTAGATTTTTGTCAAGCCATTGTTTTATTGCTTTGATTCCACTTTCAGCATGTTTATGTGTTTGAATCCAGTCGTCTCCTTCAAATATAGCTATATATATAAAGATATATGACTTTTGTGAAAAGTTTTTCTTTTCAAACAGCAATTCCTATGTTACTGTTAGAACTTTTAGGAAAAGGAAGCATAAAAAATCACCGAAGGGCAGAATAATGTTATCTCTTGTCCAATAACACTTTCCACTTTGCAGTGATTAATATTTTTTATCACCAATGGTAATTTTGAAGGTTTTGTACGTAAACTCATAATTTTATCATTCGCGGTCACGAAACTGAGCATAGAACTTGCTGTCAGGATATAGATTCTCTCTGCACTGACCTTTTGATTTCACTATATAGGTCAGTGGATGAGCCTGGGTTCGATCGAACCCCAGGGCAGTGAGTCAGTCTCGCGGGTTCGGCGGAGGTCAAGACACACCCCCGACTCATATGATTCGTGATGACACGCCCCGCTTGTCTATCATTGACTGCAAGTCATCACGCAACATCGATTGACCTATGTGTGCTGCAGGAAGTTTGGTGCGCCCAGTAGTCGAATTGTAACTGTCGTGATGGTAGGTCGTGTGATACCTATCTTAATATTTTAATCCCTTCATGCACCTATGTATAAATATAAACCAATGATTTGAATTTGAAAAAATCGTATTTTATTTTTCGAATTAAGAAGGGTTCGGTGAATGCGCATATGAAACTGGTGGGGGTCAGTACCTCCAAAAAGGTTAAGAAACAGTGATATAGGTTGAGGGACCAGGTGTAGATTTGAAATTAGGAAAAGGACAGGAATAACTCTTAACAGTTACAAATTAATGAAAGACCACTCGTGTGTTTCAGAAGACGAAAATTTAATATGTGAATTTAATCCCTCAGGCTAATTTTGGGAATAACTAATGTAGGTCTCATAGAAATCGTTGTATCTCCCTTACTATCATAGTGAGAAATATGATCTAAACAATGTTAGAAAGAGAAAACACCATGCCTAATTAAAAAAAATATAAATGTAGAAAGTTATCACTTTGTGATTTGACATATTTAATAAAAATAAAACCCCGAGTTTTCATTAATTCATTTACCGACCGGTGTTGCTTTGCTCAAGCAGCATTAGGGTACAAATGAATGCTGATATATGTATACTGTGTTAATTTGTTATTTATTTTCACAAAAAAAAATAACCACAAAATAATTAAAGTTTGGGGATGCAATTTGAAAAAAAAAATTAAAATTTTAATTTTTATTAGTTGTTTTTACATAAAATTACAAAATAAGGAGATAACGATAACGTTTATAATACATTTGATTAATTTGTTAAATGTGATTGCGTATTTTATCACCTTTCAAAAACAGTTTTTAATTTTTAGAAACCTTCAGAAATAGATACGTTTTTAGATTTTGACGACCAAAAGTATTTTCGTTATTTGTTTTTGGGGTGTTATGCCGTGTTGCGCTACCTCCTTCTTTAGCCAATGTTTCGGACACTGAAACGTTGTCCGAAACATTGGCTAAATAAGGAGGTGGCGCAACACGGCATAACACCCCAAAAACAAATAAAGAAAACGTTCTGAAATATTCCATTTAATTGCATTTTATAGCAAAGCGGAAATATTTTAACCATCTGACAAAATATATCCTCAGCCAAAGGGGTTAAGAGTTTTTGAGTTTACTTGGTAATTACTGTGTTTTCACTTACGACGGCAGTATTAATTTTCTGTTAAACCTTAAACCTACTTATTATTAGGCTTCTATATAGGTACTTGAATATGAATAATATTCCGAAACGACCGTCAATACTTGGAATTGGTGTTCAATTGTATGAAAGCCGACCCGATTCGGGAACATACCGCGCCATCATTCCCAGATCCTAACGGGCATTATGCCGAGTAGCTTGGAATGCGGGACCGGATTTCGGAACCTTAATTTTACAAATAACCTCTGCAAGGCACGGCCGTATGCTCCTAACTTACCAACCGTACTTACGTTAACATTTTACGTGGTTACCTCAAATGTACAACTCTGTTATACCCTGGATTATACTATACCACAACAATTTAAAATGCTCTCCTAGATTCTTCGCTTTGATAATTTCTTTTTATATAAACTCCACACAAGAGACCCTGAGGAAAAGAAATTCCCTCGGGGCCAATTTCATCTTTGGGAATGCTGTGTAGAGGTTCTTTCTAGGTAAAGGAAAGTGTGAAAGTTCTGGTAAGGAAAAAGTTATGAGGGGTGGGTTTGAATCTGAGTGTCAATATGTCTACGAGTGACGGACGTATGAATCCATCCCTCTGCGGTGCAAGGCGATGGGTCGAGAGAGTCCGGCTAGAGAGGTCTAGGTTAGGCCTCCCTCAAGCAATCTCTCCCGTTCCGGCTCGCCATGCAGTAGGTGGGCGAATTGGTCGCCAAGACCTAGACAAACCTCAACCCATAAACCCGGGCACCTCTGCTAAGTCGCCAAACGAGTGAACCATTTTTGTGACTTGCGAGGCGGCAGTAGCCAAAATCGCCTCTCAAATTAATACCGCATTTTTCGCAAAAAATACATTGAAACTGTAGATAAATTTTCTTTGTACGTAATTTAGCTATAAAGCATTAATTATACAAATGAGATAATAAAATTGATGGGAATTCGTATTTGGGGGCTAATATAAATATATTTCGAAATTTATTGTTTTTTATTAGTTTTAAATTAATTTGAATTCAGCTTAACGCTCTTAAATTTAAAGGCGGGCAAAGAAAGAACCAATAATGTTTTTGACTGTTTTTTCGTATTCACGAAATCTACTCTAGGTCTGATACCGTAGGCAAATTTAATATTGTTCTGTGTGTGTTTTTCACACGTTTTGCGACACAGTAAAATCGCTGTTTTAAGCCACAAAACCAAATCCTACATAGCATTATTATGCAGTCAGTAGTTTCCGTGATAATTATCTTTTTGATAGTTGTAAATCTTGTCATTATTGGCGCTAATACCATAGAAAGAAGGTAGATATTTTGGACAAGCTTGCAGTGAATAACAGTACCAAATGAGACTGAACAATAAGGTGGGTCACGACTGTATATGGGAATTTTTTTTCTTGTTTTGATTGGTCTAATAGGGATAAAAGGGTGTAAATTGAAGATCTAAAAAATAAAATAAAATTTTCAAATATTTTGATATCATCCTCTTCCTCCGGATTGACTCTAAAATTTCACATAATAGAGAAAAACACACTCTTGTCTAATCTTTAAAAAAAATAAAAATCCATTAAAAACGAACTAATTTTCCTTAAAACACGAAATAGATGGAATATTTTGATTTATATATTTCCAAAATTTATGAATATACTTCAAATTATCTCAAGGCAATGCATTCAAATACCAGCAAAATCCTTCTTACTCTCAAATTTCGGCTTTATTTTGCGAAACTCAATCTTAGGACTTTTTGTAAATGATTTCGTAAATAATATTTAAATCTATTATTATATTATATGTATGCTACATTTTCTATGGAAGATTACAAAAATATGGTTTAAAGGATTATATAAACTTTTATTTACACTAGAAATAACCCCATGATATGAAAATTTTCAAAACTTTGAATCCGGAGGAAAAAGATCGTATCAGAAATTAGGAAAATTTTAAACACGTTTTGAACCCATTTGGCACCCTTTTATCGCTCTTAGAATAAAAAAAAACATCTTTTTAAATGACCCACCTTACTGAACAATGGACACAATGTGAACCAGTAAAAAGGCAGAAACAATGCCTTAATTCGAAGAAGAATCGCACCAAAATCGGTACCACAAACACTCTGATTCGCATTAATATTGGACTTTACTTCGTACCTTTAGACCTTTTTAAAAGGAACCCAAATAAATCCCAGATCGTCCTTAGTAATGTAGTTTATGGGGTCCAGATCTTGTCCCTGTTGGTTATCTTACCGTAATGAAAAACAAACAATTTGCAATTTCTTTAAAATATATATTATGTTATTATATTATCCCCCGATCAAAATTACAACTCTATTCTACATATGTAGGAGATATAATCGGTATTCATCGAATAAATTATTCACACACTTTAAAGCAGAGTTACTTAACGTAATGAGTTATACAAAAAATTGAACATTACCTGATTTTTTTTTCCTTTTGTTAGATCGATGAAAATCAACGAATGGTACATAGTCCCTTAAATAAAGTGATATATTTAATAAAATACCTTCTTTAATGAATTTTAGTTTTTTACGGCAGAGAATAATAATTCATTTAAAGATTCCCTTTTTACAGCACAGTTGTACAAAATCAGATTCGGTAAAAAAAATTCTCAATGAAATACTCTTAAATGTAATTGAAAAATTTCATATTTCATAACCTTTTGAATTTTTTAAATATATTTTGGTGTTCTAAAATATTGAAATAAATTTTAAAATAATGAATCACTTTTTTATAATTTTTCTACAAACCACTAACACATAAGCTTCCGTAGTAGAGAGGTTAGACTATCGACAATCCGAAGGTCGCGAGTTCAAATCCCGGCGTGGGCAAGTAAATTTTATTTGATTAATTTGCGTTATTTTTCAACTTAATAAATTTAAAATAACATTAACGGATCGTTCCAGAGTGTAAGATACTCGTAGTATCGCCCTGATGTAAGACCACAATTCAGAAAGGAAGGAAAAAAATTCGCGCATTTCATGAAATTGAATTTAGAAGTCTTATTTTTGTATTGAAAGAATTGTCAATGGATTTTTTTTAAATTGTAGATAATAATTTGAAATATGTACGTATGAAAATTTGAATAAAAAAATTGTAAAAGGTGGCTGATGAAAAACGGAGAACATAAAAAATAATTCTGTAAAACTTAACTGGCTTCGTTATTCGTATAATATCGTACAACAAATTGATTATTTTGCTCCAACTTTAAACATGAACCGCGAAGTGATTGCTTTTGACGTCAAGTTACAAATGTTTACTGAATTTAAACCCCATTTTATAATAGCAAATATCGGTAAGGGTTCGCACATTCAACCATGTAATTTTAAGCTCCAACCCGACTATGTAAACTTTGAAATGTGCAAATATCCAATAGCAACCATATTGATTTTGCGTTCCGCCCAAACTTGCTTATAAAATAATCCATAAATACAGAGGCATTAACACAACGCGCCAGTCTAGACGTATTAACATTTTATGGAAACCATAAACAACGTTTTCAAATTGTTTATGTCGGCCGAAAGAATCGACTAATAAACATAGCAAGAAAATAAATTCTGCGTACTCAGCTATTAGAACGTTCCGAGCTTCCCCTTTGGAGTTGTAAATGAAAATAAGTAGACAGTATTTCACTATATTCAGGAAAATAATACACATTAAGTTACGTTGTCTTAAATCCATGATAATTTATTGTGTTATTATTTTTTGTTGATGTGTTTACTGTTCCTAGGGCTAAGTCTTTACTCGGAAGGTGTCGATGAGAAATTGGAAATATATTTCTGACAAAAGCAATTCGAAAATGAATTATTAATATTACAGCACGTGCAAGGTATTAAATATATATAAAACAAGGTGTATCAGCACGTACTCTAAGGATTTTAACCAGCGGTTCACGAGCATATTTTGAGTTTAAAATGTAGACGTTATGTTGCTGTCCGATGATTTCTTTTTTCCATTAAAAACAAAAATACCTACATTTCATTGAAGAAGAATATAACTCTAATAATCTAAACGAAAATATGAAAGAGAACAAAACACAGAAAAATAAAAAGATAATGGTCGCAACCGGGGCTGGAGAAAAAAAATAGTTGAAGATAATATTGTTAATTATAAAATTTTAAATATGAGATTGACGAACAGGGCGATCAAATAAGGGGTGGCAGTGGCCGAATTGGTAAGACGTTTATCCCGGTAAGACGGAAGGTTATCGGTTCGTGTCCCAGTTGCGATCGTTTTCCATTTATTTTTCTATGCCTTGTTATATTTATCTTCATATTATTGTTAAGATTCTTACTGTTATCTTATTCTTCAATGATATATTACATTGATGGGAACAACCTTCAAAAGTTATGAAAAGAGAATTATTCTAATAAAAATTTAAATATGCATATTTTTACATTACACGTCGCAACCGGTTACATTAATTACTGGCCTAGAGGTTACGTTATACGCACTCCTTCTCGTTCCAACAGCACCGTATAGACGAGACAGAGGGCGTATCATGTGATCCATTTCGAGGTGTAGCAAGCGTCGACGAGAGATCAGTGGCGACGTGTGATACATTTTTTTTGCTTTTAATTGGAATAAAAATCATCGGACATCAAAATACCAATTAAATTTTTGACTCCAAATATATTTTTTATTTTTTTTTATTTTTATTTTTTATTTATTTTTTATTTTAGCATATAAAATATAATATACATTTAGATAATGTAGTAATTTGCGTACATGTTCATTTTAAAATACGTTAATACCACTCTTCCATGGAAGCATTAGCTTGTGTCTGGAAGAGTAGTGTACATTTTTAATGCTATATTTAAGTTCTTAAATTACAATGTGAATGTAAAAAACAATAAGTTGTAAGTTCGGTGATATGTAAATAGT
Organism: Limnephilus marmoratus; assembly: GCA_917880885.1. Taxonomy (NCBI): domain Eukaryota; kingdom Metazoa; phylum Arthropoda; class Insecta; order Trichoptera; family Limnephilidae; genus Limnephilus; species Limnephilus marmoratus. Next base: position 15,870,821 of record OU862910.1, on the reverse strand, counting down.
TGCTAAAAACAATACAAAATTTAACTTATTTGAAGAACAGAGTATCACTTGGAAACTGGGTTATAAGTAGTTGTTCTTGAGATTAGATTAGTCGGAAACTTTTTTTTTAGTTTTTTTTTGTTTATATTATCTGTTTATTAATTGGATTTTATCATTAATTTTTCTAATTTCATCCGGTAATCGGTTGAAAATAAGTCTTCCTTGATAAGTATAATAATTTTGTGCAAAGGAAGTGTTTAATTTTGGGCATGAGAAAATATATTTATGTCTAGTACGGTTTTCAGTTATAAATTGATATTTTTCTTTTTCTTTTATAGTTTGAATCAATGCATTTCTATTGTATAGATCTTTGAAAGATGGTACTTGGAATTCCTTAAATAATTGATCCGTTGGGTAGTCAGAAGGTTTTTTCAATATGATTTTAATTATTAGCCTCTGCACAACTTCAATTTGGGAAAGATTAGTTTTGTATGTGGATCCCCAGCTAATGATAGCATATTGTAAAGTTGATTGAACCAAAGCGTTATATATTAGATATAAGTTTTTTACAGATAAAAAATTTCTGATTCTTAAAAATATATAAATCAATTTTCTAATTTTTTTTACAACGTGACAAATTTGTTCCTTCCATTTCAAATTTTTATCGATAATGACTCCTAAATATTTGATTGTGTTTGTTGTTTTTAATATTGTGCAGTTTTGGATACAATAATTTTTATTATGTGTTTTGGAATTATCATGGATGATGATGTCAATGTTTTTAGGGGTATCATTTTTATGTATTGCAAATGGAATTACAAATGTTTTATCACCATTTAGTGATAGTAAATTTACGTCGAAGAAATTCTTTAAAATATTTATGTCTTCGGTGGCTTTAAATGTTACTTTTTCCCAAGTTTTATCGCTAATTATTAATACCGTATCATCGGCATATGAAGTAATTTGGCCATGTAGTGGTTGAAAAAAAATGTCATTAACATATATGGTGAAAAGGATTGGTCCTATTACTGTACCTTGAGGGATTCCAAAGTCTGATATTTCTTTATCGCTATTAATCTGATTTATTTTTACGACTTGCGGTCGATTTTTTAGGTAGTTCGAAATCCATTTAATTGCATTGTCTTTTATACCTATATTGTTTAGTTTTTTTAGTAGAATCTCATGGGATATACTATCAAAAGCTTTTCTGAGATCAATAAATATACCGGCACATTTTTCACCTTTATCCAATGATTCGTTGATGTATGAGGTTACATTAGCAATAGCATATTGTGTGCTGAGTGACTTTATAAAACCAAACTGGTTTTTGTGAAGAATTTTATTACTTTCTAGGAAACTGACTAATTGATTTTTCACAATTTTTTCAAAAATCTTTCCAATGTTTGAGATTAGACAAATTGGGCGATAGTTAGTTACTTGTTGAGGATCTCCAGATTTATAAATAGGTGAAATAATTGTATTTTTATAGTTTGTCGGAAATATTCCCTCTGTTAAACTTAAGTTTATCAAATGAGTAATTGGTTTCACCAAATGAATTTTCATGGATTTTAGAAAATGTACTGTAATAAGGTCAAATCCGGGAGACGAACCTCCTTTCATGCCTTCTATTATTTTTAAAACTTCACTTTCTGAGGTTTTTTCAAATTTTGATAAATTACTATGATTTTGTACATTTTCAATCGTTTGTGTTTTCGGGTTAAAAGATTTATTGATATTTTTCGCAAGATTTTTTCCTACATTAGCAAAAAAAGAATTAAAGATGTTTGCACTTTGTTTAGGTTGATTATTAGCATCTATGATTTTATTTTCATGTTCAATGTATTTTATTTTTTGTGTTTTTTTTTTTGTTATCCATGGCTAAGTTAACTGTTTTCCATATTTGTTTATTGTTATTGTCTGTAGAAAGTATTTTATTTTTGAAATAGTCTTCTTTATTTTGTTTGATACAGTTTGTTAATTTATTTTTAAATTTTTTGTAAAAAGTGTATGCTTTTTCATTTAGCGGATTTTTCAATGTTGTTTTGTAAAGTTTTTCTTTGTTTCTAATTGATATTATAAGTCCTTGTGTTATCCAAGGCTTTAAAATTCTTAGTTTAGATTTAATGCGGACTGTAGTTTCAGTAGTTGAATTTTTTATGTGTTGAGACAATATATTTTCAAAGTTTTTTGAGCAAGTCTCGGTATCATAACTATTTAACACGTAGTTCCATTGTTCATTTCTTAGTTTTTTGGATAAAATATTCATATTTGTGTAGGATTTTGTCTTTGTTAGATTAAATTTTTTATGTTTAATTTTGTTATCATAGAAAAGAATGCATGCATGGTGGCCAGTTATATTCGTTTTCCAAACAATTGATTTCATTTTGTCGATATCTTTAATATTTATGTTAGTCCATATATGGTCTAAACAAGATGGAGTGTGATTTTTTTATCTCTCTCGTATTTTTGTTAATGCACGATATGAAGTTAAATTCAGTCATACAATTAATATATTCATTTTTGAAATTATTTTCTACGTTTTCATTAATGTTTATATTAAAATCTCCTGCAACAAAGCAAGGTTTATTTCTAAATTTTAACAGTATGTGTTTAAATTCATTTATAAATGACGAGATATTCGAACCGTGTGTTCTGTAAACAGCTATTATGTGGTAGTTTGTTTTGTCGAGTTTTAATTGTATTTCAATACAGTTTATTAGATGTATAGGATGTTCAGTTAGTTTGACAATACTAAATTTATCGTGAATGAATATGACGAGACCACTATTTTTATTGATGTTTATTTTGGTTGTAACATAATTATATTCTGGTAAATGATAGGTGGGTGATTCTTCATTAGTAAAAGTTTCTGATAATATTAGGATGTCAGGTTTTTTATTTAGATTGTTTAATTTATTTATATCCTTCGGGTACGTGCTGTTGCTAAAATATCTAAGAATTAACGAGCTGAGGGGTTGGTAGATCACTTGGCTGAGTGACCAGTGACGACATATGGAAGATTTTTTTGTTTGATTTTGAAGAAACAATTAAAAAAAAAAATACATGTATGTCAAAAATTTCACCGGAAACCAAAATTTTCGATAACTTTTTTTAAAATGTCTGGAATCACTGGTTAAAGAAAGTCAAGTATGTCCCTTAACACCCTGTGTAATAAATCTCCCAAGATCACACAACAATACGCGGGAATTTGCTTGCGTTGTGCGGCCTCAGATAGAATGTTATAGAAGTTCGCAGCGCGGGAACACATTTCCGGCTGATTGGAATAGTACTTGCAATTCTTTCGGACTGCAAACGATCGTTTAGGTAGCCGCAAATTCAGTGTATAATTAGCTTTGTAAAATATGAGTGAGGGGGTAATTAACATAGCATTGGTGCATTTAAACGATCTCTCATTTGACTAAGTACACGCGGAGGGTGACTGAAAATTGACGGGGAAAAAATTTTGACCCAGTGTTGGTATCAAAACGCTAAAAAGCCCCACGTTGGGCGCCAGTGTCACGTGCCGCGGGCGGAAGCACCCACATTCTGCATGAAAGCCAGCTCAGTTAGGTCGGCAGAACAGGAGAGGCGCTCTGCAACAGGGTCGTAGGTGGCTAAAAGGGGGGGTGGTACATGGTTATAGGCCAATACTCCTCCTCATGTCTCGTCAAATAAAAGATCGTCTGAGATGGAACAATACTTTTATTGACGGAAATACACAATTACAACAAGGGCAGTTAAAAACAACGTATGCAAATCTCTCTCTTCATCTTACCTGGGGGGTGACTACAGTTCGCGAGGTAAGAGGGGACACATTGCAAAAGGGAAGTAGCTTCGTTACTCACAGCCGTGCGGTGCAGACGCCCAGGAGGTGGCTGCATGGTCCATGCCCAGCATGAAACAACTACAGGAGTCCATCGCCAGCAGGAGGCAACAGCAGTACTTTGCTGGCCAGCTCGCGCCCACAAAGCAGGTGGTGGCGTACCTTTTTCGTTGGCCCGAGAGTTCTAGAACAATCTCGACCGGCGCGCGGGAACAATTTAGTAGTGCCCGTCACGGGTTATTGCGCTGGGAGCTAGCGGGGGACTACCGGCTACCGCCGAGGCGGCCGCGGTGCGTACGGCGAGGGGGAAGAGGCGGCATTATTTGCCAGGGGGCACGCGGTGTGCAACTGTCGAAGGATGGACCTATAAAAAAGGTAGGCGACTTGGGTCCTGTATGGTGGCACATAACAAAATAAATAAAAATATTTGTAATCGGCTAAATCCTTCATTATACCTGGATTGGTAAACATTGGGAGATAGTCGCTCTTATATTAACCTGAAAGGCGTCCACAGAGGGCTGACCTGCCCAAATTCTAACGGAAGCCATCCTTTTCTAAATTCAACCTTATTGAACAATCCCAATTTTTTAAACTACTGGACACTGTATGAATATTTTATAACATACTGGCTGACCCTGCGAGCTTTGTACCCCCTCAGAATCAATAACTGTTGTGTTAACTTATTGGCTGAATTAAATTCAGTTTTTTATTAAGTTAAAAATTATACAATGAAGCAATTATATTACCGATGCGCAACTATCCGTGTTTTGTTTTTGTCAGTGTCAGAGATGGCTTTGTGTACGGATTTATATTCTTTGGTGATTTTCTTACTTTTCCACTTACTTACGGAAATTGTGTTTCATTTCATTTATTCGTGTGAGGGAGATTTATTATTATTTCTATTTTCCCTTTAGAGGGCTGCAAACATACGTTCACCATTTGTCTCATTTTCGACTATTGACATTTAGTACGTAAGAAAGAAGGGCAGCCTTATATGTTTAAGAACAAAAGCGAAACAATCAGCGCATTGACATTTGACGTTTTTGAATTTTTGGAATTCACTCACTATTCAATATTATACTAATCACAATATTGTTGCAGCTCTTTCTTTCAAAAATGAGAATTCGTTCCATGCAAAATCTACGAGGAAAAGAATTTTCTTCATTATTTTTTTTCTTGAATTTTTCAGATGTTTTAATAGCTATTCTGCTAGTCGGGGCGTCGAAAAATTCAACATATTGAAGATCATAAAAATCGGTAGAGTCGTTCTTGAGTTATAAATGGTGTAACTAACCCGATTTTGTTTAATATATTATAAGATTATTAAGCATCAAGCACCAAAGTCCCTGCTGAACTCAAGACCAATAGAGGAGCCTGTGAAGACCAAGACTAAGATGGAGCGACAACGTCCTCAAAGACATATCTATCTTGGAGCTTCTAAAGTGGAGAGAGCTGGCACAAAACCGAGATGAGTTGAGGAAGATTCTTGAGGAGGCTAAGACCCACCAGGGGTTGTAGAGCCAATAGTGATGATGATGATGATTATAAGATTATTATATTCGTAATCATCGCATAGTGATGGTCATAATTTAATTAATTTTTAAAAATCATCAAAACATTCTGCGTGGAGTGACCAATATTTAAAAAAATTTAAGATAACTATTTGGGGAATTACTTTGACCATGTGATGATATCACGAAAATCAAAATTAGTTAATAATTTTAATAGATTCGGCTAATTGAGAATTGTGTTTGAAATTTATATCTCGAGATATATTGAATTTTTTATCATCGATTTCAGGGTGGGTTGATCAATAACGTGACGTGATTAGAAATTCTTATTCGTGTTTCGTAATCCGGTACTTCGATTACTAAGTATTTTCGTTTGTGGCCATCACTAGTAGAGCTAAGCTACATAATGTTACTGAGAATAATCTTATGGGAGTTAAGCGAATTCCCTACAGGCTCGGATTTATTCTGATCACATGGGTGAGAACTAACTAGAATTAATAGAACCTTCGAAAAAGGGGAAATAGTTTTAAGTTAGTCGGTTCGCTAAAGATTTGCTTGTTTCTCTTCATACTTCATAGATACTCTTTCCAGCGTACCTGGAGAAACAATGTTATGAAGCGGTGTTAAGTCCTATTTAAAAGTTATTATTTTTTTAAACACCTCTTCAGAACATGTACCATTGTTTGTATTAATTTTCTTAAAGTTATTAAGAGCACGGGCGGGCAACACATAGACCGCGGGAAATCTATGGTTTCCGGCTCCGTTACTCTTGACTCTGGAATCGTTTCATCGGCGAGGGCAGCGATGAAACTTTAGCACAGTCAATTAATTTTATTTCGTTGAGTCGTATTTCCTCGATGACGGGGGGTTTTAACCGAATTTATAAAAAGTCTAGTCGCGTGTGGTGCCTGTTTAAAATGACCGCATAAGGTCCACGTGTGTAATGAATAATGTTAAATGATTTACTACTGGGAATCGACGCGATCACGCGATTGTTGTAAATCCACGCATTCTGCCAAGAAAATGTAATCTTCCAGGAGCGCTATACAGACCTTATTTCCCTTACGGTATCCGTATAATCGAACCACGCGCTCTGGACTGCACCAGCCCAAGCCATCTGCCCGTAGAGCTCCTACATTGTCATCGATGGGTTCGCTCAATGAACAGAGATCAGCCACCCTGTGTTGGGAGACTCCAGGACACTCTTTCCGGACCGAGATCCTGATGGTACCAGCTGGATCTGACAGGATCAGATCACCACCGGCTTGATAGAAGCTCCCCGCTCACACACGGTTATTCCGATTATAGTCAGATTAAATAGATTTAAAACAATTTACCGATCGCTGGGGGTAAATCCAATTCACCATACTTGTATTTTTGTAATAACGATTAATATAACCTATTCTTTTACTTTTCCAAAAATCATCTTTCATTTAACCTGAAACAATATAACATGCAATCCATTGTGCCCATGCTCTGGAGATAGTGTCATGCTCTCCCCCATCAAGAACATTACTTGGGAAGGACCGAGTATTGGCGCGCAGAAATTGGCAAAGTTCTGGATTTTAATGTTTATTTAAAAACCCACGCAAACTGTGTTTCTACTTGGTAAATAGCCCCTCATTAAAATATACCTAGCAACAAGATTAACCTTAAAACGTCAAACACGATGGAATATAACTGATAACTTTTTGAATAATGTTTTCATCCAGAAAATCCGGGCCAGCGCAACTTTTTTAGCTGCCAGTCATTTTCAGCAAATGCCATGGTAGAAATTTAATATATCCTAGGTCCATTATGGTCTTTCTAACCTTGACTCAGAAAATTGCCCAATTTGAAGGTTCCATAATCGCACTGGGAGGAGAGTAAAATTGATATCTTAAAATTAATTTCTAATTAATGGACGTTCCCTTTCGGCAATCGGTCTCCGTTCGGCGCCTGTAAGTATCTGCTTTTAACGTGGCTGGCGATATCCCGGCGGCCATCACTTCCCATAAGGTCAGCACGCCGCACCGGACCGGCCAGTTTTGTTCAAGCCAATTAGATCAGCAACGCCAGGAACTAATACCGCCTAATGCTTTTTGCCCGGCAAATCGGTCACCACGCCGCACCGTATGCCGTTCAATGCTCTACTACAGTGTTTCTCAACGTGGGGCTCACTCCCCACCACGAAATGAACAATTTGTGGGAAAATGCGCAATTATTAATTGAAATCACTAGTTTCTTTATTGTTTGGTTAAAATCACAGGTTAAAATATATATTTCGAAGATTTTTTATTTATTTTTCATGTGTAGAAAATTTTTGGCTGCGGCGCATTGAGTTCTAATTTCTAATTGATAATTTTAATAAGTTTCCATTTCAACAATTATTCCAACAAAATATTTTTCAGGGCTCTATTCTCTGTACTGTATAAATCGGCAATTTTTATTGGTTTCACCTTGACACCAGCAAAATATGCGCATGCGGCGCTTTTTTTCGTCTTTTTGTGAAAATTATAATTCATGTCGCATTTTCTATTTTTCATCTCAAAATATGCCCCATTTAGGGTCGTCATAGATCAAAAATTTAGACTTTATTAAGGAAGTTGGGACAGGGGCAAAAAGGAAATATTTCTGCGACGTAGAGGGACGGAACTGGGGCCTTCTATCAAAAACAACAACTTTTTAAAATGCATTAACCGCTGATTTAGATTAAGTGAATTATTTATTTGAAGCAACCATTGATAAAATAAATTATCAACTATCATTGCCCTTTGTGGAGTACAAACTCTGAAAGTCGTTGGTTCGGTACGCTGAAACCCATCTTCGTTTTTGTTAACTAATCACTATAAGGTCAAGCAGATTTTTCCCTCGCTGAGTCGGTAATGAAGTCCATTATGTTTATTTGTTTTTTAACATACTTTGACACCTTGTGGCTTTTTACAAGTATTAGTTCTTTTAAAACTGTGTTTATAAATACAGTGAGATTCTTTGAGTTCCTTCTTCTTTTCTAATTAGCAAGCGAACCAAGCAGCCCCCACAGAAATGCAGGAGGATCGAGCCGTGTGTTTTTAACTGATTTAAAATTTGCAAAAGTCATAATGATTTGTGAAAATAAATTAGAATACTTATTTTGAATTGAGTGTTTTTTACTGATTCTGATGTGATAAAATAAAAACATCCATATTTTTTCAGAATATTAGTACTGTAAAATTGATATTTGGAGGGAGAGTGAGGCACGAAGATTTTTGAAGCGTTGAAGAGGGGTATGGCACAAAAAGGTTGAGAAATACTGCTCTACTTAACAGGTTACCTAGTCACTACAAGCTCAATGTAAGTACCCTAGTACCTATGTATACCATAGTGTTCCGAGGGTATTCTATGTAAACGTGAGAATGCAGCAACCATTAAACTAACAGTTCAGTGAGCAGTAGGCTTCACGTCCAAAAATATTTTTTTTTATTTTTCCATAATTAATAAATCAAAAATTTTCTCTAAAATCATAAGATATTTGTTTGAAAGCGTCGCTATCTCAATTTATTTATTGATTTATGTTATTTATTTTAATATTACATTTGATTATAGTACTGACGTATTGCCCTTTTCACTAATAACTATTCTATTTTCAAACATTCTGGCAGGTAGGTACCATAATATTGAAATAATGATAAAAAATGCTAAAAATGCTAAAAAATGTAATAATAATTGAATAATTTGTATAGCGCCGTTTTTGTGAAAACTTGCCTCAAGGGCGCTGTACAATTTATTATGGGTTCTTAGGATCTATCCAAGTTTGTTATTTACAAAAATTTCATGGGCTTCGGATTTCCATGAAATGGAGAGCTGATCTCTGATCTGAAGGTGGCATTGAACCTTGTAAGTCGTGGGATATAGCTGTTCTCTTGAGCTGAAGACACGGTGGGCCTTATAGCGGAGACGTGGTGATTATCCTCGAGGAAGCTGCCCTGGAAGCGTGAAGATGCCACGCAGGAACACTTGTGCGGAGATCTGTTACATGTCTTAACATGCAACAGATCGGTCAACATCTTAATGTTGACCGACTGTTGGATTGAGACTGACTAGACTAGACTAGCGCAGCGTTGAGTCGCTTCATTTATATTTGTTGAGTAATTTTCCATTCGCCATCTACGTGTACCTGGAAGGTACTCGAACATAACCGGTGCTGAATGCTCAGGCGTCTACTGAGTCGCGACCTTTCTGGGCGGCAGCTATATTATTATTTACCTGGGCGGCCGGCGGCCAAAGTATCCTAAGGTAAGGTAAGGAGCTAGCCCACCCTTCCTTTACTCCCCCCATCTTCTCCCCTCCTACCCCTCCACAATCTGATGTTATTTTCTTCTCTTATATGCTCTCCCTTTCTATTATGTTTACCTCGTAATCTTCCTCTGTACTGTAATTTACTTTATATTATGTTTATTGTCCTGAAGAAGGTTGAGGTCAACCGAAACCGGTCGATGAATATAAATTAAAATGAAATGGTTTTAAACAATGAACTAGTTTCATTTTGTATAAATACTTTAGTATAACTTCAGAAATCCTACAATTATAATGTCCAGTGATTTTTTCATGAATCCGCTCTAGTGAAACATAAGTACAATCTTGTCGCACACATTAACCCAATGAGAAAACCAATTAACGAAGGTGCTTTCCAACTAGCCGTGCATCGCTTCTGTGATACGTGACCTATATAAGATCTAAGCAGTAAGCACACCTGCCCAAATGATTATTACAACTTTACCTCCGAGGGCTGCAATTTAATTAATATGAAAACTTTGTAACCTGTTCTACGACCTTGGCTGTGTTGGGTATTTTGGTGGCGGTGGTAGAATGATTTATTATCATTATTTTGATCTAAGAACGTGAAACTAACTAAATAACCATCACGCCGTTTCCATGCATAGGAAGGCGGAGAGGACGGACCAACTCGGTCTTGGCACACACTTTGTTTCATTCATATTCATGCATCGTCTCATTTTTCTTTAATAATTTTTTTATTTTATTTTTTAATTTTTGTGAACATTACAGATTAATATAATACACATAATATGAACATAAATATTACAATAATAGATATTTTAGGGTCCATCCTAAAATTACTCTTGAAAGCTTCAAGGCCAATGTTGAAAATGTCAAGTGTCAAATTGACCTAGAGATATCATTTAGCAGCACCACACCTCTTGTCATGCTGTGCTGGACCAGAATATCTGGCCGTATTTTGCCGTGTGGGACACAGAGCAAATCGTGGTGACGACCCTGGCTATTATTGTTCGGTACGAACAATTTATAGCATTCTAAGGGGTATGGGCTGTCAACGTAATAGTTTATAATTTTAAAAGCTCCAAATATGCTCCAACCACCTCAAAAATACGTAAAGTTCGAAAATCTGATGGCTGGTTCGATGAAGAGTGTCGGAGTCAAAAGAGGCTTATGCGGAAACTAGAGAGGTCATACCGAAAAAACCCTGACGTTACTCCACGAGACGAGTGGATTAATGCTCAAACAGAGTACAGGGCGAGATTAAGTGAAAAAAGATCTGAATACTGGGTCAATAAAATTGACTCTGAGCGGAAAAATCCACGACGTCTCTGGAACTCCGTTAAAACTGTCATTGCTAATAATACCGTGCAAACCTCTACAGACATTACTCCGCAGGCCTTTTCTAAGTTTTTCTATGAAAAAATAGAATCCATACGCGCCTCCACATCTTCTGCCCCCCCACCAATATTTACAGCCAATTCCAAATGTTCCCTGTCATCATTTAAACCTACAACGCTAGAAGAAGTAGGAAGGTTAATTTTAAGTTCGCCTAATAAACAATGTGTTCTTGACCCTATCCCAACTTGGCTCCTCAAGAAATGTAGCGACGTGTTGGCTCCCTTCCTGGTTCACGTGTTTAATAAGTCCTTAAGTACAGGTGACTTCCCAGAACCACTTAAGTCTGCAGTAGTCACCCCAATCATTAAAAAACCGCAGCTTGATGCCGACAATTTGGGTAACTACCGACCTGTGTCAAATCTGCCTTTCTTAGCGAAACTACTTGAAAAAATTGTTGCTTCCCAAATAACTTCCCACTTAAACGTGAACAAATTATTTACTGATCATCAATCCGCATATCGCAAGTTCCACTCAACAGAAACCGGATTACTTCGTGTCCTGTCAGACATAACTCTTGCCATAGAATCAGGTAAGTTAGCCCTTCTTTCGCTTTTAGATATGAGCGCCGCATTTGACACCATTGACCACAACTTCCTTATTAAGAGACTAGAAGTAACATTTGGTTTACAGTCTAACATAAAAAAAATGGCTAAAATCTTATCTATGCAATCGCTCTCAAGCGGTAAAAGTTGGAAACAAACAGTCCAACTTCACGAAACTCTCTTCAGGGGTACCTCAGGGATCCGTTTTGGGTCCACTTCTTTTCATTCTTTTTACAAATGATGTCGCAAAAATTATCGAGTCATTTGGTCTCTTATCTCACTGTTATGCTGACGATCAGCAAGTATACTTTTACTGCACACCAGATGAGATCAACGGTCTTAAAATTCGCACAACTGATTGTCTAGAAGCGATCAGTCTTTGGATGTCCTCGAACAAACTTAAGTTAAATCCCACAAAGACCGAGTTTCTCTGGGCAGCCACGAAAAGACGCCAACATTTAATAGACTACTCACCAATTTCTATTTCCGGCAGCGACGTAATTGCAAAAACAACCGTCAAACTTCTAGGTGTTTATCTGGATTCAGACCTTTCGCTAAAAAGTCAGGTAAATAGGACCGTCAGTACTGGTTTCTTCTATCTAAGACAACTTAAATCAGTTCGTAGGAACCTCTCAACAGAGGCAACTAAGCTTCTTGTGAACTCATACATAGTATCACGTCTTGATTACTGTAATGGCATTTATGCAAGACTTCCTAAATGCCAAACTGATAAACTACAATCAGTGTTCAACGCCGCAGCACGGCTTATTACTGGGGTACCCAAGTTTTCGCACATTTCGGAACACCTTCGAAATCTTCACTGGCTGAAGTGTCCTGAACGGATCCAATACAAGTTATGCTGGATGGTGTTTAAAGCTCTCAACGAAATGGCTCCACCCTATATCTCTGAACTGTGCATTCCGGAAAATATTGGTCTAAGACATTCAACTCTTAGATCAGCGACATCATCTGCAATCGGAAGGTTGAAAGAACCTAAGCGAAATCCGAACACTAACTTTGGTGATCGTGCTTTCGAAGTATCCGGCCCTGAGGCTTGGAATAAACTTCCTATGGAATTAAGATGTATAACCAGTCCAACAGAATTTAGATCCAAACTTAAAACTCACCTATTTAAACACTCATTTCCATAAATTCGCTATTTCATTCAAACATTGCTATCCAATCTGTTGTTGAGCGATGAATTATCTTATTGCAGTTGAGATCGACGATTAAATTCATTCATTCATTTAAGATACCTATGCTTTCCTTTAAAAACTGTTAACCCATTACAATCATTTTCACAACCGTGTTATAAAATTGTAATATTATGTACGAACTTCCTTCTTCTTCTGGCGCTAACAATATTAATATTAAAATACGGTATAAAATAATTTGTAAAATGTGTAGAATAAAATATCTATGTATGTATACATGTATATATAATATCCTCAAACTGCTTCGACTCTCTTTCTCTGTCTGTACCTATATCTGTAGAGTTTTGTTGATCACTTGGTAATATTAGATACCTGGCAAAACTAAAAATATTTATTGTTGTATGTAAATACCTATTTTAATTGTAAATCTCTAATTTTAAGTCACGGTTGCAAATATTTGTATGTCACCAGTTTTAAGTCAGTAGTAATAAGTCTTAGTTGTAAGTCACTAGCTACATATAAGTCTTAAATGTAGGTTCCTAGTTATAAGTTTGAATCCTAGTTGTAAGCCTATCGTATTCATTTTATTTTATTGTATGCTTATTATATGTACAGCGCCCTTGAGATGATTTTTCATGAAAACGGCGCTTTATAAATCAGCCAAATATTATTATTATTATTATTATTACTTTTAGGGTCCAAAACTTCTAGATTTGAGGCTTTCGTAGCGCGTTTCAGATAGCAAATTCAGATGATGCATAAATCGCGGGTATTCACTATGCATTCTCATAAACCTAAAGATACTTTAGAATTTTTTTTTGGATTTGTTCCAATAAATCTATGTATTTTTGCTGGTATGGGCCCCCAAACAGCGGAAGCGTACTCTAATTTGGATCGTATAAACACTCTTCTATTATTCTGACTCAGTGGCGTAGCTAGCATGGGTGGCACCCGGGGCGGAAAACGTGGTGTCACCCCCCTCCCCATTAAAATTTACTTGAGAAATTCAAAACACAAATTTCGACCTCCTTAAATATAACAGTTTTAAAAACACTAACAGAGTAACTAAAATTTTCAACAATCAAAAGGTAATAATTCCCTTCACGAGTTCCCGTCAATCACTGTTCAACTTGCCAATTCTGAGGAAAATCATTTGCTTGAGTGAAAATATAATTTTAACAACCCTTAAGAAAGTTAAAACCAGTTTTGTGTTTAGAGTGTAACGAAAAATTTCAATTGTGAAATAGTAAAGGTGTGAGTCCCCAGATTTTATAATTAATGCACGCAGTACACACAAAAATGGTTTTCCTCCGATCTTTGCAGCACATAGGATGCAACTTTCAAATCTTGCATGTGGAACTCGAAAATGGTTTTGTTTGAAATTTCATTTGAAACTCTGTTCATCTGCGGACCCATTTCGAAGGAAACCATTCCTGAGTTCCACCGTTGCAAGATATTCCCCGAGTTTCAAAATATGAAAGTTTCAGACTACGTGCTGCAAATATCGGAGGAAAACCATTTTTATGTTATGGGTGTAGTTTTAATTAAAACGAGTTACCGAATACATTCACTCTTAAATTTAAACCAGTTTTGAAATAATTAATAAGGTTCATTTTTAATTTAAGCCGGTGGACTTTTACTAGATAATTTTTCTTAAGTTAAAACAAGTCTTGTGTTCAGAATTTCAAAAAAAAATCCAAATGCGGATGCATGTGCTGACGCATTTCGAAGGAAAACCATTCACATTATCCAAGTCCAGTTAAAAAATTCAAGTTGCATACTATGTGGTGCAAAAATCTGAGGAAAAGCATTTTCGAGTTCTGGATGCAGTTTTCAACCTTGGAAAACACACACAGAAAGTTCAAACCAGTTTTGTTCTCCAAATGCGGGATAAATTTCAAAACCGTTCTAAAGTTCCGAGTGGAGTCTTTAATTCTAATATGTTGCAAAATTCTGAGGAAAATCATTTGCTGGCGTGAAAATATAATTTCAACAACCCATTTTTAAGTTAAAACCAGTTTTGTGTTCAGAGTGTAAGATGAAATTTCAATTGAGAGATAGTAAAGGTGTTAGAAAATGGTTTTACTCCGATCTTTGTAGCACATATTCTGCAACATTCAAATCTTGCACGTGGAACTCGAAAATGGTTTCCTTTGAAATTTAATTTGAAACTCTGTTCATCTTCGGACCTATTTCAAAGGAAACCATTCCTGAGTTTCAGTATTGCAAGATATTCCCCGAGTTGAAGGATACGAAAGTTTCAGACTATTTGCTGCAAATATTGAAGGAAAACCATTTTCAGTTATGGGTGTAGTTTTAATTAAAACGTGTTACCGAATACAGATTTAATCTTAAATTGAAACAAGTTTTGAGATGAGCTCTAAATTTGAGTTGCACCCCGTACGCCCCAAAATTCGGAGGAAAACCATTTGCTTGTTCCGTGTGTAACTTTTATTCAAGCTTTTAGATTCTTACAGCTTTTGGATTCTTTACTCACTCTTAACTTAAATTTGGAAAAATGTGAGATTAGTATAGGCCGGGTCAACGAATAAATACACTGTCAACACGCCATACTCACGTAACGTCGCCAACCAAAAAACTTTTTATTTTTCATAATTAGGACTTAGGCAAAAATCTGATTTAAGGATTACTAGTTTATGAATTATACTTGTACATTGTACATGTAGTTAAATTATTAAAAATATACAGAATATTTATTTTTAGTAACCATCAAACTAGATTTTGGATAATATCTAATCTAATATTGGATAAAATAATTTAGGTATTATGATTTACAGCGCTAGTAATGCGAAGGTGACCTCTCATCCAAATAATCGACAGCTGATCGATATCTGAGGGCGCTTTTACATTTGGTAGGCGAATTACCTTAGCTTATGAAACGGCCCCAGTGTAAGCAGCTAATCGTTTGGTGTAAGTACTGTCAGCAGTTGACTTGGTAATCGGTGTAAATAGCCCTTCGTCAACAAATTCAAAACGCATATTTCGAATTCTTAAAAAACGTTTGCAGAGATCTTCCAAATTACGTATTATTCGTTTAATATTTTTTCATGTACACAAAATAATATAATACAGAAAAAAACATGCAGATCAGTTATAAATCGATTCTGTTGAAATTGTATTCAAGTTTTGCATCTATTATAAAAGTGAACTATCAAATCCACTTACCTTGTTTTTTTTAAATGATCGTTCAGCACTAATAAAAACGCTAACAAAATAACAACTTTTTCACTAATTCACGTCAGCCAATATATAACAACTCACTTAACAAGTTTACGTCAATCACAATATACGAACGAAATTAGAATTACTCGAGGAATATTTCGGGGAAATCCCCGACCGAGCAATACTTCGATCTAGGAACAAAAATAAAAAATAAAACATTTTTTCGGGAATCCCCGACCAACGGAGCTAAATAACAGTCAGTGTGCACATGTAAAATATTTTTTGCGGCAATTTTGCACTTTCATAATTTTTTTTTCTACGTTAGAGTGTCACCCCCCTCTCGGGTGGCACCCGGGGCGGTCCGCCCCCCCCACCCCCCCCTCGCTACGCTACTGTTCTGACTCTTGACATGGTCCAACTCAAGTATATGATTCACTTGATCGTGCCATTTCTTCCTTGGGCTTCCCGACTTCTTTTATCAAACATTATATTCAAACTTACTTGCGTCACATACTCTCCTTGCGCACCTCTCTTTGTTCTATAAATTGATTAAAGTTTTTTTGAAAAATGATGTATAGTACTCCAATAAGAGGGTGACTGCGTCTCTTCTGTATTTCCCTTTTTTCTCACTGGACAGAAGGCGCAAATTGATGCAATGCAATTCTGTAAACAAAATAATTTAGGCACCTCAATGTACATTAGTAATCCTTATTTTAGAAAATTTCCCAGTGTGATATAAATACCTACCGTAAGCCGCGGCTTACGGTAGGTATTTAAACTAACACTTTAAAATTATTCTTTATAAAATAAAAATATACCCGTATAATTACTTATGTTTTTGACAACCCTGCCATAGGCAAAGTAACCTCAAAATATAATTTACCTTCATGTACCAAATTTCCGAGTAGACTTATATACTTGCAAAACCAAACGGATTCGAAAATGGATTAATTAATATTAGTTTCAACATTCCACACACGATGCTCCGAGAAAAATAATCCCCACGGACCTATGATATCTTTGGGGTGCTGTGTGTTGGGTATTTTAGGGAAAGGAAGAAGACGAATTTCTGAGAAGGAAAAGGTGTGATTGGTGGGCAGGAATCTGGGGGTGAATGTTGTCCAGGTGTGACGGACGTATGAATCCATCCCTCCCACTGCGCTACTGTGCGATGGGTTGAGAGAGTCCGGCTGGAGAGGTCAAAAGATCTCCCTAACACGTCTTTCATGATCAGGCCCGCTTTGCAGGAGGTGAGCAAACGGTAATGTACCGCCAAGATCTTGACAAACTTCACCATACGAACCCGGGCACCCCTACTAAGTCAACGAACGTAGCAAACCACTTGGAATGACTTATGGCAGGGGTGTTAGTAATCAAATAAATGGTTCCCTAAGGTGGTAGTACCCATACAAAAAGTTTTCTGCGTTGTGCGTAAGTTACTCCTGTGAGAAATTTTTCACGTTCAACGAACACAAATTTGCTTCGAGTAAGTGTCATCACTAATTAACTGGAACTTAATGTGTGAAGAATAACTTAGACAAGCGATAAACTATAACATAACGGTTTTTTTTGTAAATTGGAATATAAATAACCAGTGATTTTTTACTGGTCTTTTGCTAATATTAAATAATACCTGGAGGTGTGAATAAACCACTTCTTCGAAAATACTTCTAAACATATTGACTTGAATATACTCCGAGAAGTAGGAAATATGAGAGTGGGAAACTTATAGGCTGCAGGACACTGAAAGTGACGTGTGCCTGAAAGCACTTTGGAAAATCCTGGATAAATAATATGTTTAGTAAAAGCTATGCAACGAAGAGGAATGTGCAAGCGCATAAGAATTTAATTTTCTTTAGAGCTTGCGAGAAAATCAAGTCAATGATTAAATTCGCGACAATATCATATTTACATACTTTGCTTCACTTATTATAATATTTATGTCGGCCTCCATGATTGAGAAGTTACGGTCCTTGGCTACGTATCTAGAGGTCAGGGGTTCAAAGCCTGTCGGGAAAAAGTAATTTTTTGTTATAATATTCTTCTTTTCAAGTCGGTTACTTATTGCTGAGGATTGTGACTTACTCCAATTTTCATGGTGGTTAAAGCTCCTTCACTCCTCGCGGTCAACCACCGCGTGGAGAGCTGCGGACAACGACGTATCAGAGACGTATCAACGACGTATCAGACGCCACCATCTCTTCTGCTTTTTTTTCCTTCCACTTTGCCAGTGACTATGAGTTTCTCCGAGTTGGAATCCTCAGTATGGCGAGCAACGCGTCCAAAGCATTTTAAGATATGTTGTAGGAAAATAGTTGAAATTTTTATTTTTTTAGAACAACTCTCTTTTTGTAACTTTTGAAAGTTATTCCCATGTAATGAATATGAAGATAACAATAATAATATAAACGAAAATATGAAAAAGAGCACAAGACACAGAAAAATAGAAAAAGATGATGGTGGCAACTGGGACTGGGACGTACCCAGAACCTTTCGTCTATGATATGGAAAAATTAGTCGAAGATAATATTGTTATTCTAAAATTTGAAAATATGAGATTAAATATAGAGAACTCTAGTCCAAATTTTTTTTTTAAAGTGGGTTTTAATAGTTAAAATAATTGTCAAAGTTTTAATTTTTCAAGACCCTCCCAAAAACCACCGTATACATATATGGTGAATCGTGTGACGTCATCAATCCTGAAAAATTACTATAGGATCGGGAAATCAGCTGATCAACTGCCGCCATTTTAAATTCCTTTGTTCGAAGTATTCTCCCTAGAAGTAGAATTACTATTTTTTTGTGCAGTATTTTTTGAATATTTTCAATAATAGAGATAAACTAATAAGAGATACCTTTATTTTTGAAACATTATTTAGGCCAAATAATGTTTCAATAAACACAACAACTAAATCTCTATAAACAATAGTGTGTAAATAAACGAATAAATTAATACGATGGCTTGTGTCACATCATACATTCCCATACAATGACTTTACGGTGACGTCACGACACATCAAACAGTGATGTTACCGCTAAAATTTCAATAATGCCAACTTGACGGCGTGTTTTTACGACCCGATTAAAAATGGACTTTTAATAATATTTAAAAACTCTGCGTTTAATATTATTAAATAAAACTTATGTATTCAGAATCGGCGTTTATTGATCTAATCTAAATGAACTTTTTTAAATCCATAATATTTTTCACTGAAGTTCCTTATTACGACGGTTTGATTGAAGGCGGCAATTACTAAATTAATAAAGGTTAAACGAGACGTTCTGGATTCGAGTCCCAGTTGCGACCATTATATTTTCCTGTTATTCTGTGTCTTAATCTCTTTCATAGTTTCGTTTAGATTATTAGACTTATCTTCTTATTCGTCAATGAGATAGTTGAAAGCCTATTGTGGATGCCTATCTCTTCCTGGATACTCATTTGTGCGTCTGGTTGAAACCACTGAATTCTGAGCATTTCTATCCTGTATCACATTTCCAGGGCGTCTTTCCATTTTCTTTCGCTGTCTCTTTATTACATTAATTTGTGTAATTTCACAATATATTAAATAAACATAATATGGGGTATATTTGCGGCACGCTCCAGAGTGGTAGGTACTATCAGTACCGCCCTGTCAAAAGGACACCATTCACAACCAAAACATTGATTGAAATGGCTTCAGCCATGTTTGGTGAGCAGATCTGAGTAAAAAGGTTCTTCCTCTACTTAATCCCCTTCCCTTACTACCTACATTCACCGGCTCGCAAACCTAGATGTCCCCTTCTGACCCCCATCATACGAAAAAAGTACGTAAGTAAGTAAGTAATGTACCCCAATTAGGGACGCCAGAGTTTCACTATACTTACAGAAAAATAATAATTCATTTTTTGTTCAACTTTCAAAGCTTTTAGAATAAATTATTTAAAAGAAATATATCCAAAGAAAACTGGGAATTATAGATATCAACTATAGTAACTTGCTCGGAAAATCCCTAGAATTTTCTCAGAACTTGTGACCTATAAAATTAAACAACTGCTGTTATTTTCTTCCAGCTCTGGAATTGTGTAGAGAACAAAGAAGATGTTTGGATATAATCTGGGCTATTGTAGTTATTTCAGGATCTAATGGGCAAGTATAGTGTACACGTGTCACTGAAGACTGTGTAGGAAGATCGCATCGTGTAGGTTTTATAAATGTTCGGGATTTAGTACAGTGATGTTATTTCAAAGTGAACTCCGTTTTCAATTCTTTGTTTTATAGCATCATCTTTTTATTAACATATAAAGAAAATAAATTTAAAAAAAACACCAGTTAACGGTCAGTATATAATATATCGTAAATAAACGTAATTATAATTTTTAACGCCTCATGCTTTATACGCTTTTCGGAGTAACCATCAATAGTTCTCATAGAAATCGTTGTTTCTCCCTTACAGTGAGAAATATTATCTAAACGGTTTTGGAAAGAAAAAATATGAAGCTGTGTGATGCGTTTTGAGATTTTCATGGCCAAAAGCATTTTCGTTATTTGTTTTTGGGGTGTTATGCCGTGTTGCGCTACCTCCTTCTTTTGTTTAGTGTCCATCATCAGGGAAGATCCGGTAGATGTGTAATTTTTTTAGTGGTGAAGTGTGTGCTTATTTACTTCGAAGCGATACCGTGTCGCCAGCTCCACTAACTTTCATCGGTACAAAATAATCGTGACAAACATTGCCACGGAACGTCATTGCCGCGGAAAGTTATTGCCTCGGAACGTTCCGCGGCAATGACGCCACTGCAACGATGTCCGAAACGTTGGCTAAAGAAGGAGGTAGCGCAACATGGCATAACACCCGAAAAACAAATAACGAAAATGAAGCCCGGTATTCAAATGTAAAAGTTAACCATAAAAGAATTAAAATGTACACCTATATGAAACCAAATTTTCTAACCCCAATTTAAAAAAAAAATTAAAATTTGTGAATTTGTTTTTATTAATTTTACGTGAAACGACAAAAAAGTTAGGTGATGATAACGTTCAAAATAGATTTAAGTAATACAGTTTGTGTGATTTGATATTTTTTCGTTGCCAGTAATTTTAGTTAGAAAAAAACGTAGGGTGGGCCAATTAATTTTTTTTAAAGTTTGCATTATTTCTTATAATAAAAGTTGAAAGAGTATTTTTTCACCTTTCATAAAGAGTTTTTGGTTATCGGATACATCCACAAATAGTCCATTTATTAGAATTACTTATTAATCTCTAAAGATTGCAATCCGTTTGTTAAGACAGGAGAATCTATCAAATGGACCGTTCGTTTCTGCACAAAGTCGAGTTTTTTCAGGTATTTTGGGGCTCCAGTTGAGAGCTGGCTGCCAAATTCAGGCCTCGAACAGTATGCCCAGTTTTTAATAAGCTAACTTAACACTGGCTTCGATGGAGCCCCCATACCTGAGCTATCACTTAAGGGCCTATTCGGAAGTTTGCTTCCGTTGAAAAACACTAGATTAACTAGAGCAAATACCGCATTGATAGTATAGCGCCGTGTGAGACCAACATTATAGTAAATTCACCCAACGTTACACATCGTCTTCGATTCTTCATCCCGAGGTAGAAAGGTGTCTCTCCTATTCTCGACCTCCACCTCCAGATCGGAAACACTTAGCGTTTCTGCAGAATTAGATTGCTAACATCTTCCTAATTATCTCATTTTCATATTAACCTCGGGGCCGGGCTAATCTGTTACCAACGTAAAACAACGTAGAACAACGAAGCCAATTATTTTGCTAGGCAAATTAAAAAATAATGCAATACAGATTAGCAAATGATTTTCCATACTTTAATAAATATGCATTTGAAAATATTTTTAAATTAACGCAGACCCGAGAAAATTCACAGGATCAGTTCCTATTTTGAAAATGACAAAATCAAAAAGTTTTTCCTTTAAGATCGTATATGTGGATCGCTTGTCAGAACAATCAGTTCCAATTTCGAAAATAACACTTACATTTGAAGTCATTGAACCAGAGTTATGCAGGTCAAAGAGTATAGATTTTTTTATTTATTTTTATTTTAGTTTATTAAGGAAACAAACGGTTATACATATTTTCATAATAGAGTAACATATTACAAGGTTGCATTAACCAGCGAAGTTTCGTATAGATTAAAACATAAAAGAAAACATAAAGTGGTAGAAAAAAAGAAAAATATATATATGTACAACAGAAATGAAAAAAATACACATATTAAAGCATGTGGGATATGTAAATCATCCAAATATTATTATTATTATAAAAAGAACGAAAACCAACATAATGAAAATAAGAAAAAATAAAATAACTGCAGCAGGGGTGGAGAGTTCATAATTAACAATTTGTTTTGATTTTTTCTGTTATGAATTTAATAAATTGGCCTGAGGACAAATGGAAAATATCAGCGTCAAAAAAGATATCATTGTATTTTGTGCATGTCCTTCGGAGAAATGAATGTTGTGTGTAATTTGTTTTTGAGTGTGGGATGTGGAAAAGTTGGTTTGACCTTGTGTTTCTTATTGGACAGTGGAAATTAATGTGTTCTAGAAGATAGTTGTTGTCAACAACGTTGTTAATGATTTTGAATAGAAATTTCTGGTCGGATATATTTTCGGATAGTTGTTGTCAACAACGTTGTTAATAATTTTGAATAGAAATTTCTGGTCGGATATATTTCTTCTATCTTCTAAGGTTGATAAATTATGGAATTTTAATGAGTCTTTTAGGCTTTCTAGTGTTCGAAAGGATTTAAAGTCTAGGTGTTTCAGTATCTTTTTTTGAATTCTTTCTAACCTTTCAATGTTAACTTTGTATTGGGGATTCCATATGACTGATCCGAATTCTAATATTGAGCGAACAAAAGATACATACAGTATTTTGATTACGTGTGGTGACCTGAATGGTTTGGTCACTCTTATGATGAATCCTAGAAGTTTGTACGCCCTGTCACAAATGGAATTTATATGTGTTCGGAAAGACATTCCGGAGTCCATAATTATAGATGCACGGACAACCAAGTTTGTGTTAGTATTTATGATTATATTATCGAATTTTAAGATTTTATCTGACAGGTTCGATAAATGATTTGAATGTGTGAATAGTATTAATATAATTATTCGATCATTTAAAGTAGCGCTCTTTTAAATGAATTTGTAAACCAGTTTCTAATACCCGCCCGCAGTGTCCTCGTACCCTGCAGATGCCCAAAGTCACTTGGTGCGTAGTGACGTTTATCAATTGTAAATACAAATAATTTTTTTATCCAACATCTGTAGGTAGATACACTAAAGTATTTTTGAAGTGAACCCAAGGTTCGTAGAAAATGCGTTTAACAAGGTTAGCTCATATGGGCGTTTTTCGAAAAAAAAACTCGTTGGATCGCTTTCGAAATTTCGAACGCGTGGCGTAGCTTGAAAGACTGCCACTTGTATTGCAAATAATTCAAATTTCCCAGTGGAACATGGACTGCACGCTTGGTCGTGAATTTTTAGCCAATCACCGCTCTATACCCTCGATGAGCTAACCTTGTTAAACTTTCTATGAACCATGATGTGAACCGTTTCAATTTTTACTCGCGATGCTCGCGATTCAATTCGACAGTTTATGTTTTTATTTTGTTTCATTCTACCAGCCTTTATTTAATTTTTTTAAAATAAAGACAAACATTCTCAGGTTACTTACAACCCAACAATGTTTGAAAATCTCCTACTACCAACACACTAAGCGGAAAATGTGTCGTGATGGAGGACTTGCCACTGACCGGTCAAAAATTCTAAAAAAATCTTAACTTCTCCCTGGGATAATGTTTTATAGTTCAAAATAAGCTTCACCTCGACCACAACTTCTCGACAAAATAATTAGGTTGTGATTTAAAAATGGAGTCAAAAATAAAACCTATAATTAATAATATTTTACGAGGATGGCCCAAATGGTTTGTGATTTGATTTCTACCGGTTAAGACACTTGCTGTCACGGCAGCATTGTTTTGCTGTGACAATACGTGGAACATGGCTTAAAAGCTTAGCCAAATTGTGTTGATAATTTCCCTTCTAATATCACCGCACGGCCAAGTCTTCGCTCTACGGCTCCCACTTTCAACATAATCCAGGAGTAAACCAAGTGACGTATGAATAACATGAATAACACATAACCCTCAGATTAAACAAACCCACTGTTTGGATACACTCGGAGCAACGGGCGGTGTATTTTAACCACAGGGTAACGCTTTCTATTGTGCAACGCTAGAAATGGGATTTCGGTTGCAGCCATATGTGAGGCCTGGTCTGTATTAATGGTCCAGAATCAGATTCTGTCATTGAAAATGCAATTTTGAATATACTAAGATAGTATCTAACAGCATTATATGAATGTAAAAACAAATTAAATTGCGGCTTTCATGGGAAATAAGTTCTTGAGAGCACACAAAAATAAATTTTAGACTTGATTATCGTGTATCAAGTATCAATATGACGTTAAATAAAATAAGTCAATTTAAAGGTTATAAAACTAAACAAGCTATTATTATTTTTGTTGTTTAGTTTTGGGGTGTTATGCCGTGTTGCGCTACCTCCTCCTTTAGCCAACGTTTCGGACATCGTTACAGTGTCCATAAAAAAATAAACAATAAAAATACTTTTGGCCGTGAAAATCTAAAATCATATCTGAACAATCCATTATTAATATAAGATTTGAATCGTTGTTACCTTGAAGATAACAATGATTTTAATAATAATAAATTATGCGCACTGAAACCTATCCTTTTATCCTTAGTCACCATATGACGTCGCTAATCCCTTGCAATTTCTGATGTAATGCTTTCCTCAGAACTCCACCAATAACCGCTTAAATGTCGGTGATATCATCCTAAACCTTGCCACCCTTTACCATGTTACCTTGTAGCCCGATTGCCTTGTTGTCTTGTTGCCTTGTCGCCTTGTTGCCTTGTTACCTTGTGCCCCGTTGCCTGTTCTTGGGGCGGTCGGTGAAGCATTTTCGATTAGCAGTCACTATGATTGTCCAAAGCAATATTTGACTATTTACTGAAAAACCCATATTTTAGACAGTAGGTACCTACTATCGCAGACCAGTGAAAAATCTCGAATTCATGACAATCATTTCCGATTTTGAAAACGCTACTAAAATATTTTAACGCTTTGCAAAGAGGATATTTATGTGGAAAGACTATGTTTTTTGTATTTCTGAAAATCAATTTCAAACTCAAATGTGAAAAAAAAGCTTAGTTTTGCCGTAGTAATAATTTTCCAGTCTATTATGCTATTCTTCTTTACTCTCGTAGTAATAAAGAAGAATAAATTTAGAGTTAGATACGTCTTAAGATTTTCACCGCCAAAAGTATTTTCGTTATTTGTTTTTGGGGTGTTATACCGTGTTGCGCTACCTCCTTCTTTAGCCAACGTTTCGGACAGCGTTGCAGTTTCCATCATCAGGGTAGATCCGGCAGATCGAATAGATGTGTCTACCGGATCTGCCGGATCTGCCCTGATGATGCAACGCTCTCCGAAACGTTGGCTAAAAAAGGAGGTAGCGCAACAGGACATAATTTCATGTTTACTTTGCTACCATTACATTCGACTACCATAATACGGGCATGTGCCTAGTGTGGCAGTCGAAAAACTTGAAAAACTGAATAGGAACCTGAAAAAATATATGTTTTTATGTTTATGAATAAAGAATTGAAATTCCATTCTCCTCCTCCTACCCCTCCCCCACCGCCCCACCCACCTCTCCCCCCCTCCCTCTCGCATTCCACACATTCATTCCCGGTACATGCAGTTTTCAAACAGCTCGCGTGCCACCTATTACAATTTTTCTACAAATTTCATAATGCCAGAGCTCAACGGTAGTTTTATATAAAATAACGAAAAAAAATCTAATTTGGTGCAGTCGTTCGGAAGTTATGCACATACATACATTTCGGCGATTTATTTTTAGAGGTAGATATTAAGTGCGACGCCAACAAAGTACTCTTTTTAGGGTGAATTGCCTAATTCAACAAAAAAACATCGTATCCAAGGCAACAATTATTTCGCTTTTCTTCTGACGTTTGCAAAAACTCGATTTTATTAGGGACAGAAAACGTATGATAAATAATTTCATAATGCGAGAAATTATTCATAACGCCAGCTTTAATCAGAAATTATTCATAGCGACACGGTATCGCTCCTAAGTAGATAAGTACAAACATCACCCCTAACTATTTCACATCTGCCCTGATGATGTCCGATATAACTCACTTGATGTTGGACATTAACACGGCGACAACTAGGAGCGCCACAATTGAGGAAATGATGGCAGAGCAATCATTGATGATAAAAAAGATTGACTCCATAGTAAAGACGAGTCCTGTAGCGGCCGCTACACAACCTATTGTGTCTACTGCACCGTCTTACGCCAAGATGGCCTCAACAGCCCGGAGCTCGAAATCGCTAATCGTCAACGGTTTCGAACGACCTGTGCCACCAAAACCACTTACCGTTCTAATCTATCCAGATAAGCCTGAGGGGATGACGTCGGAACAGACACAGAAGAACTTGGAAAAGACTATTAATCCGCGAACAGATGGTTTCCAAGTGGTCCGCGTGCGTAAAATCAGAGGGGCAGGTATGGCTCTACAAGCCAAGGATAAGTCAGACTTAGCGAACATTAAGAAAAATGAGGCTAAGCTAGCCGCTAGTGGCCTAAAAATTGTCAGCCCATTAGGAAGACTTCCAAAAATTGTAATATACAACGTGCCTAGAGGGGAGCCTTCTGCCGATCAAGACCTCTTTAAGGAAGTGTTTAGCACTAACCTGGAGGGCAAATGTGAACTCTCCCTGGAAGACCATCTGCGAACTATGCGCAGGGTCTCGCTCTTCGGTAGGCGTGACATGTCGACCATGAACATGGTTGTGACATGCCACCCAAACGCCAGGCGCGTCTTGATAGATAGCGGGATGTGTTTTCTTGGCTGGACAGCCTGTCGGACCTGCGACTTCACAGGTGCCACCAGGTGCTTCAAATGTCACCAATATGGTCACATCACCAAATCTTGCTCTCAAGATAAGGTGACCTGTCGCCACTGCGCTGCTCTGGGACACGACATTGATGACTGCCCCAAGAAGACACAACCCGCTGTCTGTGCCACGTGCACTAGGTTCAAGAAGCCGGCGGACCACGCTACCGGGGATAGAATGTGCCCTGCTCATTTGGCTGCTATCGAGGTCCAAATCCGGATGACAGATTATGGATCGAGTTAATCCACTCTCCATAGGTCAGATTAACCTGCAGCGTTCCCGGATGGCCACTTTGGAGGTGCTGCGGGTCATGTCTGACCATAAAATAGACATTATGCTTATACAGGAGCAGTACACCTGGCAAGGTAGGACCCCTATATGTTATCCGGGTGCGGTGCTTGAAGTTGGCCGATCTCCGGGGGCGGGTGTCCTGGTCAACACTTCGTTGATCAGCCCCCTCCTCCTGGACGGTTATTCCGACGAATACCAAACCTGTGTATGTATTAGATTTGGTGATACTGAGATCTTCTTGATCTCAGTTTATTTTAAGTTTGGGAACCCGGTAGGACCCCACATCCTGAGTTTGACGCGCGCATTGAACGCGCTTAAAGGATGTAACATTGTTATCGGAGGTGACTTTAATGCTCGCTCACCATTATGGTTTGATACTAACGACTGTAGGACGGAGCGATCAGACGCCGTGGAAGACCTAATTGCCGCGCAAGGTCTCAGTATAATTAATGAACAGAGTTCTTTTTTCACATTCTCAAACATACATGGTGAGAGCAACATTGACTTAACTCTTTGCTCTGGGTCAGTTGCAACCAGGATTTCAAGGTGGACAGTCCATGAGTGCGAAATAAATTCGGATCATAGATTAATTACATTTACGGTTGGTGTTAAAAAAACAGAGATTCCAAGAACCTCCTGGAATTTCAACACCACTAGGGCGAATTGGGATAACTTTGGAATTGCGCTACGAGATACTTTAAGGGATTTTTACCATGTAGCCGCTACTGATCCGGATAATTTGGGAAACTTTTTCAATAAGGCGGTTGTATCTGCTGCCAACTCGTCTTTGGGCAGATCAAACCCAAAGACGAGCATTCGGACGCCGTGGTGGTCACCTGAGCTGACTTTGCTGAAGGGGGTCTACAATAGAGCCTTCAGGGCGATGGGGTCTGCTAGGAGTGGTGGTCGTACGGAGGAGGAGACGGCCGC
This sequence comes from Limnephilus marmoratus, assembly GCA_917880885.1. Taxonomy (NCBI): domain Eukaryota; kingdom Metazoa; phylum Arthropoda; class Insecta; order Trichoptera; family Limnephilidae; genus Limnephilus; species Limnephilus marmoratus. The sequence continues at coordinate 15,842,735 of OU862910.1, read as the reverse complement.
TCTCCTGGACGACCTCAGATCTGCTAGGTCGGCTTTTAAGCGGGCCGTCCTTCATGCGAAACGAGCTGCCTGGCGTAATTGGGTCCAAGAAGTGGGTAACGCCAACCCGTGGAATATCCACAGCGCAATTAAGAAATCCGGTAAAGGATCTGATCGGTTTTTGTCTACTGTAATTGGGAATATTGATGGGAGGAACGCTGAGACGGTGGACGTGGCCTCTACCCTCGAGACACTTTTGGGTGAGTTAGTTCCTGTAGATTCAGTAATTGGGGAAAGTGACCACCATACCCAGATTAGAAATCTGGCACGGCTGCCTCCTAGTAACCTCGCCCAAGAGGATATTTCGTATAGAGTCACTAAGCAAGAAATTGAAGTTATAATTAAGGGTTTGGGTCCTAAGAAGGCACCAGGGCATGATAGGCTCAACGGCGTAATTGCAAAGTAAGTCTGGGTCCACGCCAAGGAGGAGCTCTTCCAGGTGATGGACACATGCATGAGAAGAGGGGTTTTTCCCTCAGAATGGAAGCGCGGCGTGCTCCGGATTATACCCAAGGGGAACGACAAACCACTTTCTGATATTAAAGCGTACAGACCTATCACCTTACTTCCAGTTCTAGGTAAAATCTTGGAGAAAATCATCAGAGAACGGTTACGGAAATCGCTCTCCCCGGCTAGCGACCTGCAATTTGGTTTCGTCCCTGGGAAATCCACGGTGCACGCCCTGTCGTATGTGCTTGACTGGGTGAAGGTTTGTCCTAAGAAGTACGTTGTGGCAATATTTCTTGACATAACTGGTGCCTTCGATCATGCGTGGTGGGCAATGATACGGTTGAAGGTGAAAAACAGGCAGTGTTCCAAACTTTTGTTCCAAATCATCGATGACTACCTGGCCGATAGAACAATTACCATCTCTTTCGGGGACTACTGCATCGAGCGTGAAGCTGATATGGGATGCCCTCAGGGCTCCATTCTTGGACCTGACCTGTGGAACATTGCCTTTGACGACTCCTCCAGGTTACCCTTGCCTGAAGGATGTATCTCTGTTGATTACGCTGATGACAAAATGTATTTGGTCTCTGGGGACAGCAGAAAGGAAGTAGAAAAGAAAGGTAGTGATGGTTTGCAGATGTTCCTGGATTGGGGAACAAGAAACAAGATGACCTTCGCTCCCCAGAAGACTAAGGGCCTCCTGATGAAGGGTTATCTCAGCAGAAACAGAAATCCGACCATCAAAATGGGAGAATCCAATATCCGCTTCTTTGATAATGTAAAATATTTAGGTGTTACGCTTGATCGATCGTCCTCTTTTCTGGCTCTCGTCAAGGATGTATCCAGCAAGGCTCAGGCTCTCTTTTTGAAGCTAAGGAGACTCTCCACAGCTGAGTGGGGACTGCGTAATCCGGCTTTGCGTATGCTATATAGGTGCGTTTATGTTGCGCAAGTTTCATACGCTGCATCTGTGTGGGAGCATCGCTTGGATAATTCGCTTATACTCCTGGCTTTGAAGCGAGGTCAACGAACTCCTCTCCTGGCACTATCCGGGGCGTATAGAACCGTTGCTTCGGACGCTTTGCCTGTTTTGGCTGGTATATTACCAATCGATCTCGAAATCAGGGAGGTGATCACTAAAGAGAAGCTTACTAGAGGAACCCCGGCAACTCATCATGGTGTTGTCCTGACTCCTGGTGGTCCGGGGACTCTCCCTGGTCTGCTTCGTGAAATGCGTGAACTGTCGCTTCATGAGTGGCAGCTTCGTTGGGATAGGTCGAATATGGGGAGATGGACTTTCTCCTTCTTCCCATCAGTTAAAATCAGGATGGAAGGGGCCTTTTTACAACTGGACCATCACGTGACCCAACTTTTGTCTGGTCATGGGGAATTTAGGGGGAGACTTCATACTCTCTCCCTATCCCCTCATCCCAACTGTGCGTGCGGTAGCACAAACCAGTCGGCCGAGCACATTCTGTGGCATTGCGAGATTATGATGGATGCTAGAGAGGAAATGCTTAATGGTCTGGACGTCCCTATTAGACCAGTTTGGAATACTGATCTAGTATCGAATAAGGTGAATTTCGAGTGCTTGCGTAAGTTTGCAAGGATCTGGGTTGAAAGATGGCCTGCTCTTAGAGTCGATGATTAGCAGAATATAGGTTATCAGGTGTACATGTTCCTGTAATACCACGGACAACGATTTGATCTCTCTTTTATACTTTCGCCTGGATGTACATAATCTTTTAATACTCTTTTTTTTATGTGTTCTTTTGTTTTTTTTTCTTTTCTCTGTTAGGCTATATGAACGTGCAATTTTGTTTGAAACATACAGTTGCAGTCTGGAAGTTCACCGCGCAGCATTGCAAATTAGCCAACTATAAATTTGCTTCTATTGATTTCTATACGTTTATTTTATATACACTTTCCTTTGTGTTCTATTGTTTTTCTTTCCTTTCATAGCATCATGTATGTGCAAATTCTGTTTGTTTATTTTATTTTTTAGTACACAGCAGCAGTCGAATTTACAGCTTGGGATGGATAATTCCTATATTATTTTCGTGACTATTATTAATTTTTATTTTTTTATTTTTAAGATGTTATATTGTTCTAATGTTATAAATGTTATATTGTTTATCTGGAGGTTAGACAGAACTCCTTTGTTTGTTCTGTAATGTCCTCTTCCCCATCGAAGGGGTTGGACTTTGGGCCTTGTCCCTGTTAACCTACCTTAGGTTTACCTTTTCGATTCAATCATTGTTATCTCCTTCTGTGCCCGTGCCACCCCCCCGGTCATGATAAGGTTGGAGGAAAGATTGAGCGGCATCCGGAGGTCTGTCCGTCCCCCCTCCGGCCACCCGATGCTTTTCTCCCTAGGGTCTTCATTTTGTAGTCCATTTACTTCTTCTAGGCACCACCGGCTGGCTGGCTAAAGGACGACTCCACTGGGTGCCGTGACGTTGGACTAAAAACCTCATACATTCTCTGGGGGACCGCCGGGCTCACGATGGTCATGACGGTTGTCTTTTTCCGTTTTATGTTTTGTTTTCAACTTATGATTCTTTTTCTTTTTTTTTGTCTTTACACGCAGATGCCTGCAGTCACGGAGTGTGTGGTCTCCCTCTGTTTATAATGTATTAAATATTTTGTTTTCTCTTTTTATACATTTATGTCTACTAACACCAGTAGTATTAGTTTTTGACCATTACAGTACAGTCCTGTAGGCGCGACCGCATACCGCCACCTAACACAGTATGAGGGGACATTGAAGGTCTAGATTCGTTACATTAAATGTAGAGCCGTTTATTCAAAAAAATTAGATTCTTGTGAGAACCCCGAAGGGGCGACCATAAGTTGCCTATACCGGGGTGGGACAGTGGTGGGTACTTCAATGCCCTGATGATGGACACTGCAACGCTGTCCGAAACGTTGGCTAAAGAAGGAGGTAACGTAACACGGCATAATACCCCAAAAACTAATAACAAAAGACTCGCCATAGTCTCACATAATCGCAAAGTAATGTGGCAAGTAAGCAACACTCTTGTTTTCAGCGGTTTTCAGCAATTTCTAAATTCAAAAGTTATTCATGTTTTAAAAAGATATGCTACTTCCACACCGAAGCCAAACTACCCTTCTACACAATCGTCCGAAAGTTTGAAGTTGGAAATTGGTCTCAGTGCGGCCGTACCATAAGACAATCAAAGAATGTGTGTTTTTTTCTCTAATGATGCACAAAATTGTCGGAAGTGGAACATGAAAATTAGTTGTATTGGTTATAATAATCGATAATGATAAGTAATTTGTGTGCACATATAAATGAAATGTTATTTCTTCCCTTTTACTACTGTTTTACCACAGGAGGGCATTTTGGCGCTTTTTAAATGCAATTTTCCTACAGGTAAGACAGTGACAGTTTATTCCTAAAGTATTAGAAATCAAGACCAGTGTAATTGCCTTGCTTTTGGCTTCCCACTTTGAGATTTCTACCCCGCGTCTAAAGTATATAAGGTATTTGATTTTGAATGATATTTTGGATGATTTTGTGAAATTCAATATAAAAAATCACAAACACTAAATATGCGTATGACCGCGTTGCTCCTGTTGTTATTTGCTTCAAAGTAACCCCACACCCCGGTGGCTGGTGCCCGGTAGCTGGTGCTCTTGCCGGGTGCTTGCTAAGTGGAAAGCGTTCTTCGTAATTGAATTATTCCGGACAGGCTCGCTGCGGCGCGCCCCGCCACGACACGAACGCTAGCGACGCTAAAGCCGACGCCGACGCCGACGCCTGGACGTTGCACCGACGCAGCGCGCAGGTACCATCGCTGTGCAACACGAAATCTAACTTAAACACTTAGCCGTCTCGTTCAGTAGTGCTCTGAACCGCAACAACAGAATCAACTGGGAACTTTTAATGATAGTGACACGCTTTCACGAATCGTCTGTGATTCTCAAATTATATAATTGGTATATTACTATTATGGACAATGCGGGAGAAAGCTTTGATTTAGTTTTTATTAGCGTTATAATAATCGCATTACAATTGTAAAAGCTGATATGGGTACCGCCACCTCGGGAGCCATTTATTGGATAATCAACACTCCTGCCACAGGTCGCCCCAAATGGCTCGCTACGTTTATTGACTTAGCGGGGGTACCCGGGTTCATAATGTGAGGTTTGTCCATATCTTAATACGTTTGATTACGTAGTTTTTTTTTGTAATGGTAAAAACATAATAATTTTTAGTTACTTATAGTTTTCATGATGTTTGATAAATAATACTTAACGAGATATAGAATCTAAAATTTATCTTAGTATTTTTTCGTTTTTTTTTGATTTCCGAACCAGAGTTTGAACCGCCTGAAGCCAGTGGGACTAAAGCATCCCAATTCGAGAGGTGGCAGTGGGAGGAATGGATTCATAAGGCCGTCACTCCTGGATACGCCGACCCACAGATTCCTACGCATCTCTCATACTCTCAACTCAAACTTAAAAATAACATTCCAAATAATAAAGAAAGAGATTAAAAAAAAATCTGGAATCTATAAATTGAAGTATAATGATTGTGGTTTCTTTTATATTTATTTATTTATTTCAAGATTTTAGTTTCTACATTACAAAATGATAATATATGCAAGGTTATAAAAAGATTCATATTTCATTCTACTTAGTTAAGCTCTAGGAGCTCGTGTTTATGGGAGGAGTATTTACATGCAAAAATAAAAATAATATTGATTGTGTAAGCAATTATCAAAGAACTTATGAAATAAATATCTAAGATAGGTACACAATTTAGACAAAAATGGTTATATAAGGACAATAACAATACATTTTTTTAAATATTAAATATTGCATTTTAAGTAAGGGTAAATTAATTAATTAATTACATTAAGAGTATTTTACATTAAGGCTTTTGTCATTATCCAATTTCAGGGACTTAATTTGTTTTTTGAATAATTCATATTTCAGTGTTTCTGTTATACTAATTTTGTTTTTGGATAATAATATATTGTACCATCTTACACTTAAATACAAATAGTGGTGCTGAGCCGTGGTCGTTCTAAGCATAGGGATGGCTATTAAGCCACTAGTTTTAAATCTATTGCTTATGCTTTCTGAAGGGTGAACTTTTTGAATAAAATATTCTTTATAAATTTGACATTATATTGTAAGAGAAACGCCTATAAGTAGGTAAAACTGCGAGAAACTTTGAAATAAGGATAAAAGAACAAATGAAATCTTAAAACAATAATAGTTTCTCGGAGTTTGCCAATCATTTGTAGTTACACTAGACTAGTGACTTTGACTACTTGACTTCAAAAGTGAATTCGAATTATTACATTATAATTTTAATGGCATTTAGTTGGATAAATTATAGCATATTAAAATGAGTCGGAGTTTTAAATTGTAACATGAAAGAGGGAAAGGAATTTAATTTTGCTTGTAATGTAGCTTGTTCTATTATTATAGGTTAGAAAAACATAAAGTTAAATAAATTGGGCTGAGCTAAAGGGTAGGTAGGCATGTAAAATCAATCAAGTAAATCTGTAATGAAACACTGATATAAAGTTTGTAAATTTAATCAATTCAAGATATAAACGACTTACATGATCGACAAGACTGATGAGATGATGGTAATTTATCAAACTCGGGTCGTGGAAACTGCTCGAAAATAATAGTTTAATTATTAACATGCTATTTTATGAATGACTCTACTGTGGATGATTAAAGATTAAGAAAAGGCGGCAGTCGATTATAAAGAAACTACATTATCGACAAGTTGTGTAAGATATTTGAAACAAAGTAAACTAAAAGATTATAAATTATTCGTAAAAGGTGGTGTGGATTAAAGTCATCTGGCGCGCCGTCTAATCTCTGCTTGGATTGTCACATGCTGCCCGTAACGCTGCCTGTTTCTCACTGAGCATTTGAGCAAGCTAGAAGTGAGTCGTTCGCGAACGAGTCGGCTCAGTGAACCGGATTTTCATACTGATCCGTAAGATCCGGTTCCCAAAGAACGATCTTCACGGTTCGCGGATCTTCGCGAACGAGTGAGCCGGTGAGCCAACTGACCCGCCAGATCCGGTGAGCCGACTGACCCGTGAGATCCGAAGACCCGACTGACCCGTGGGAGCCGAGAGCAGTGTATCGTTCAACGGATCTCGCGGCTCGCGGGTCACTAGATGTACTGATGCGGATTGCTCGTTCGTTCGTTCGTTCATAGCCACTCTAGTCAGCGACGCAGAAAGGTAAAATATGAAAGTAAGGTAACGGTTTACAGTTCAGTTCACTATGACACTTTTCTACGCGGTGGCGTACCTTTGCTGGTCAGTGTGCGTGCGCCGTGCATGTATTACTGAAATACAATGAATATAATAATAATATCGGAATTCAAGCGTGTTTGCGTGCATAAAACGTCAGTCGTGACGTCAGCGCTCCGGCCACATTATCCTTTGCTGGTGCGCCGTGCATGTTATTACCGAAATACAATGAATATAATAATAATATCGGAATTCAAGCGGGTATGCGTGCATAATACGTCAGTCGTGACGTCGACGCTCCGGCCACATTATTTTGTTTATTATAACAGGATAAGTTATATTATTATTATGCTCATTGTTTATTTTCAGTAAATCATTCATTGTTTATTTTCAATAATTCATGCTTTCTAAAAATCGTTAAAAAAGTAAAGTTGGTGTTGGTTTCACACCAAAGATCAAAACTCAACTAAATACAAAGGATTTCATTTTTTCATTCAGGGATACAAGAATCCGATTAAAAAGGGAACCCCAAACCTTTTTAATAAAGTGTGGAGGGCCGAGGGAGGGGACGGGGGAGATGGACCAATTCAGTCGTTCATTCGAGCCGGTTCACTGACCCGGATCTTTTCATTGAACGAGACCCAGTGAACCGGCTCGCTCAACTGAGACGCTTTGCCCGCCTCTAGAGCAAGCGGCTGGTTTCTAGAATGATCGTTACCCTCGCGAACATGCGGCTACAAGCCCTAAATTCACTTCTTTCTCCGGGTAGGAACTCTATATAAGAGGGATGGCGAACCTTCACGTATCATTGTGCCATTTTTCTAAAGAAATGTTTAATGAGGTCACAGACGTGCCATCAAATAATTTTGACTTTGTGATTATTAAGAAAATAAAAATAATAAATGCTTACCATCAATTAAAAACTCTTTATTTTCTACAAAAACAGGAACATTTTGCATTATAAGCATAATTTAAATTAAAGAAAAATTAATGTGACTTCTGTTGTTGCAGGTTAGATGACAAATAACATACTCGTATGTTAGGGTTGTAAGAGCAGAATGCATGCTGAACTGGAGTCATCTGTCAAACGGTTTCTAACCGAGTCTTTAATGTTATTCATCTCTGAAAATAATTACTCGCAGGCATAGGTTGTTGAAAATATTGTTGAAATAGCATAATCCAGCTTCTTCAAATAATTAAATGTGTCTGTTAACGCATTCCATGTTTCCAAAATTTTGTTATTAGCATTTTCACTTATATTACCTGTCAATCTTTCTGTTTCAATTAATTCTAACTCTCTCCTTGTTTCAACAATTTTTTTAATCCATATTGAACTAAACTGGAAATCAATCAGTAGCATTTCAAATTCATCCACCCCGCGCACCGCACCCGAACATTCTGTAGCGTAGGGATCACTCGAGTTCGCTCGTTCACCTACTATACACTTCACACTTTTTTTCGAGTGCATAATAAATTTTGTGATCACTGATCGTTTTGTGACGTGCCCAAAATATTGTGTCGCGTGCCATTAATGGCACGCACGCCGTTAGTTCACCATCCCTGCTATATAATATCGGCCGGCAGCTAAATGCTGCAAAATTGGTAATATTAGAAATTAGAAACAGCGTAAATGCAATTCTAAATATAATAAATAATAAAAAAAAAATTTAAATGACTCACTATTGAACCTTTTCCTTTTGTAAATTATGCCTTCAATTTACCCCCTTCCAACTCCTATCTTTCAATTCACTGTATTAAGTTTATTATAATTAGTTTTTAATAAATCCCGAGGAAGAGAGCATCGCTCTCGAAACATTACGGTTGTGCAGATATTAAAAAGTGGTTAAAACATAGAAATTATTTTAATTTTGAATTAAAATGTTGCCACAAAGTAAATTTGCTGTATTTAAAAAAGAATTTTTCTTTTTATTTATTTGAAAAATGTCGGTTTTTAAATTGCAATAGAAAATTATCTCAAATGATGACCATGATACATCTTAGTGTTCAATGCATCGCATTAAGGCAGTTCTAGAAATGTTTAAGTACCTAGTTATGAAATAAAAGAACCGTCTTTTGCAGATTAAATAAGTACTAATTTTATCAATTTTTAAGATATTTTTTTCTTAACAGAAATGAAATTTATGAGGTTTTCAATAAAGAGAGTGTAGGTAATTAAAATGCCTATTTTGTATACTTATTTAAAAATATAATAAACATTGGTGGGCAGAACGGGAACAACCGTTCACTTTTATTTTTATTAAAGCATTCAAAAAGCAACTTCGGTTAATGATATTTACTTTCATCAGAAATAAATACACCACCCATAAAAAAGTAAACAATTGAACTTTTTTATAGAACACGTCAAAATGGGATGATTATTTTAAAACCATTTTTAAAATACACAATTATTCGGTTAAAGATAATGTAAAACCGCCGTCCAATATTCAAATTCCTAAAACGTTCGTGACGTGTTTTTGTTTTGCCATTTTTATTTTTGTGATAAGCCTTTAAACTGCTCAGACAAGAAAAACATCCATCGATCATTGTTCGAAATAGTAAATACCTGCTTATATTTGTCAAACTTTCGAAAGTACCTCTCCCAAACATACGCTTCGAGTATTACAAACAACGACAAACAGAACGCCCACAACATTTGAAACATGTTAAGACCATCAAATTCCCATACAAAAACATCACAGATAGGAAATAAGAAGAAAATTAATACACTGGATAGAGACCGTACAAAAAATTAATGTAGGTAATAGGTGATTTAATAAGCTTTCCAGGATTCATAGACTCATGATGTCCAATCAAATAATCCAAAATCAGCTGATAATTAAGTGTTGTATTACTGAAAAACTCACAAGCCTTTATATATATATATTTCTTTTAAAATCTAAGGAATGTGGTAAATAAAAAGGATTTTAAAAGGGTTTACTACGCGTTATGTCAATCTCGAATTGAATATGGAATTATGGGATGGGGATCAACTACACATAAATACATACACAACCAGAATAAAATTCAAAAAGGAACCATAAAGACCATGCTGAAAGTACCTATTAGAACGCCTTCCATTGATATTTTCAATGGCTCTGACGTACCAAATGTACAACGAATATATGACAAAAATATATTATGAAGCCATTCAAAAATACGGAATTCTCTACTAGACCGCGTATAAAATGACATAAAAAACATTCCAAGTTATAAAACCACATTCGGACAAAGAAACTATACTTATTTTGCAACTTAACTCCACAATATTCTTCCCGAAGACATAAAATTAATAACAAAATTTAATGAGTACAAATCAAGAATAAACACGTAAAGAGGTCAACGAAAACACCCTAATAAAGACACTAAAAATGACACAGACGACAAATAAACTATAATTAAACAATTTTAGTCCACCTCGGCACAAGAATCATTAGTGAGGAGGACTAAGAAATACAATGTCTTTACCTAACATAACCATTATATTTTGTATACTTATAGAATTATTTTGTACAGTCGCTTAAATAAAAAATAAAAAAAATTAAAAATTTCAAGGAATTTACTTTTCAAGATTGAAATTAAATTAAAGAACCATCTTAACAAAATACTCTTAAGTGAAGACAAACAAAATTTTTTTTTTTTCCGTGAGGAAAAAATCCCTTAGAGCCTTTGTTATCTTAAGGGATGCTGTGTGGCGGGTCTTTATAGTAGAGAAAGTTTTGGGAAGGAAAAATGAATGAGGGGCACGAATCTGGGGGTCAGTGTGTCCAGAAGTAGCTGACATACGAAATTCATACCTCAGAGAGTGAGATCAAAAGGTCTCCCGATCAAGCACGCCACGAAGTAGGTGTGCAAACACATTCGCCGACAAACCTCGCCACATGAACCCGGGCACTCCCTGACAAGTCACCAATCGTAGAGAACTACTTGAGGTGGCCTATGGCAGGGGAGTTGGTTAACAATAAATAGGTTTCCGTGCGGTGGTACCCACACCCGCCTACCAAATTGAAAAGAAATTTTGTAGTCTAGCTGTCTTAGTTTAGAAAAAAAAAATTGTTAGTTTCAAGGGCAAAATGTGTACTCACCGATGACCTGTCACCTAGCTCGTGCATTCCGAAATATTTTTCTTAGATAAATAAGTACATCATTTACTTATTAATACTCTATACTTAATCAATTTGGTAAGCGGATATAACATAACAGTGACAAAGGAGAATATGATAAAATTATGGGTTAGTTTAGTTAAGGTGCGTTTATTTTTTAATATATATTTTTTTGGTTTTTTGTATTTGTTTTGTCATGGAACAATTCAACAATTTATATCATAAAATTTTATTTTACATCAATTCAATTGGATAACGTTCTAACTTACATTTTTTTTCCAAAAATGAGCTTTGAATGCAATACCATTACTTTTACTCATTTCCACTACCAAAATAGTTTTCAGAGTCATCTGTGTTTAATTTTCCATAGATTCATGTATGGCGAAGTTCTAACATCACTTTGAACCTTTTGCAATTGCCATTTTATTTGTATCGGACTGTTGGTATTTTTACAAGGCGCAGTGCAGTTGATCAATTTATTTGAATAGGGTTCTAACTTTGCCTTGCCGTATTCTGAGTAATCAAAATTTTCAAAGACGAATTCTATTAATCTATTTAACAATTTCTGATTTTGAGGTTCAATATTTTGTAAAGTATTATTATATAAACATATTTTAAAGGAGAATATTTAATTAGAACGTGGCCCTATCTTGGAATGTCATTATGGAAATGTAGTTAGAACCTTATGCACGAATTAATATTCTGCAACTGGTTGCGTATGGTTCTATTTGCACGTTTGGGTACGTTCTAAAATGGTAAATTAACGACATATTTAAATACTTTTCTTTAAAGCCCCGTCATCAGCGTTCAAAAAGAATAAGAAGATGGTTTGAAAGGGAGATAAATACAAAAGTTAGAGGAAGCGCGCTAATGTTAAAAAACGATAATAATTATGCGAAATATGTGATTTTTTTAATAAAACATGACTCGTTTAAAATAACGCATAAAATCTCGACAAATGCACAAGTTTTATTTACAGATACACTGTAATTTTTTTCATACGCATAACACGTTACGTAACAGAAAAAATGGGGTTTTTAATAATTTTTGGAGCATACCTTGCAATTTTTTTCTATCGAGGGGATTTTATGTAATTACCGTTTCGGCTCTACAAATGTAAATATATTTTTTACAAAAATAATATATATATATATTTTTTTAGGAACTTAAAAACTTAAGAATGTTCTTGTTTTTTACACATAGGACGCTCTGAGGAAAAAATAATTTCCCTCAAGGCCTATGTCATATTTGGGGATGCTGTGTGGAGGGTTTTTTTTTAAAGGAAATTGTAGTATATGTAATTATCCATATAGTGGATCATTCGGAAACGTTCGGTTCCGCCGAACTTTGACGAACGTCTCATGGGTCAGACAGCGGTCTCGTCCGTGGGTGCTCGCCAGAACCATTTTAGCAGCCTTAGTAATCACTCGCTACGTAGACAATAATACAGTACTATTGAATCCATTGTACATTGCAATAAAGACGAAAGAACTTACGTGTACATCTCTATTATTATTTGTGGGCTAGTAAGGCCACAATAAAAGAACATTACAGAAAGGAAGGAGAGAAGAGTTCTGGGAAGGAAAAGGGTTTAAGGGGCGGGTAGGAATCTGTGGTGCAGTGTGTCCTGGTCATCCGCCTCCAAGACCGAGACAAACCTCACCCCTTGAATCCGGGCACCCCTGCTAAATCACCAAACGTAGCGAACCACTTGGGGTGACCTATGGCAGAGGTGTTGGTTATCCAATAAAGGTTCCCGGGGCGGCGGTACCCATTCCCGCCTCCCAAATTGTTCAAGAGAAATATGTTAAAAATCGGTAACGGTAGAATGCAGATGGCTTAATTAATATATATATTAAACTAAAATACTCTTCACAAGATTCAATCGCACAATCAGAAAAAGATGAATAGATTATGAGAAATCGTATTTGCAAACCACATTAGGGATGGACGTGTTTTTTCCGATAAATATACATCGATGTTAATACGATGTATTGAGAAATACCTACATCGAAAAACATCGATGTTTCAAAAACATCGATTGTTTTTCGCAATGGACATGTTTAGGCCTTAAACAAAACTAGGCAAGTTAAGGACAAGGAAAAATATTTACTAAAATTCACAATCACACAGCTGTATTTTGTTTACAAATTCCAATTATTTTTTTCAATGCTGTGTAAAAACAAAAGTTCACTTAATTTTTTTCGTTTCTTCGGTTTCTTTGCTCAGTCAAAACTAGCCCGTTTTTTTCTTGTCTCTTTCAAGGCAAACACTCGTATCCTAACAAACAACCCAATACACATTTACACAGCAGAAACTCGGTCGGCCATATTTTATTTTATTACGAACTGATTATTACGTTCCGAAACGTCGTGAAAGTCACTGCAGTCGTCAGTCAGTGTTGGTAATACTCACAGACACTCACCTCATAGTTTGCGTATTCGATGCATCGAATTAAAAAACATCGATACTTATTCGATGTTGAAGTATAAACAATATATCGGTTCAATACGATGCATCATTACTATACATCGAGTGTTTACAATACATCGATGTATATCGTCCATCCCTAAACCACATATCTCTTAACAGGATAAAATGAAATTAGAACCGTGTCCAACCAAAGCGACGATAATATATCAACGATATCCCACAAACACATCCAGCGTACAAAATATCTCTCAGATAACTTGACCGTCTAAAATGCGAGCGTCATAGACAATCCAGCAGTTCCGATACGAACCACGGCGCGCAGTTTCAGAATGCTGCGGAATCTCCGCGAGGCACGTCTCTTGTTGATGTTCCCGTACTGCCATCGAGAGAAACTACCTTCCTAATCGGCCATAGGGACTGAAGAACAGCGGTGGAAATACAGGCAAACATCGTAACACAGGAATAATGGAGACACAGAGTTGTGACAAAGCGATTTATACCAAAAAAATATCTGAGTGGAAAAACATATTTATGATTATTCGTACAAACTTCATAACATGTAGGTTCTTTATTGTACCTGACCTGGAACTAGCGTCTTTCAAGTTTGACTGTGTTTTTACTCGAGGAGTAAACACAACAAAATTTTTATTTTATTTAAATTATTTTATTTAAATTAAATTTACTTTAAAAATTTATAATTGGGAAATTAGATGCGAGAAATTTAATTCATAAAATCTCAAGTATTATTCTCATCTGTCAGCATATAAATATATTCTAGATGCACGCTCGTGATATCAACTTCGTCCAGACACTCTACAAAACGTGCGTGAGCGTTTCCCAGCTTGCAAATAAATAAATAAGAATTCAAAAGGGCAAACTAAAGTGTATGAAATCAGTTATGACTATAATAGCCTATTCGGAACTTCCCATTCACATTGAACTTTCAACTATTTTTTAATTCTTTTACTAGCTGGTTTGGAACACCTCACGTGCGTTGTAAGGAGTGTCTGGACCCTGGAATGCAATCCCGATCTCGCGAGATCTCGTGACATTTTTCGGGATAAATCCCGAAGCATAATATGGCGAGATCCCTTTCGAGATCGACGGGATTGGGCGGCAGTAGTCAGCGACGATACACACGTCCACTCCGAATAATTATTTATCAAAAGGACTTAGAGCTATGGGAAGGCAATGAAACTTTCCAATTAATAGTATAATCAAACGATTACATCGTAGACAACCAGACTCAACTTCTAGTACCGTGATTAATACCACAGTAGCAATCACAGAAAACGAAGATGACTTGCCTCTTTCTATGACTAATACGTCACTTCAAGAGGAATTAGAAGAGACTCTGAGAGTACCTATAAGTCCTTTTTCGCGTGTATCCACGAGTTTAGATAAATTAGAGTCAGTCATAAAAAAATAAATGGTTCTATTTGAGTGTGGAGGAACAAGGGGGAGATTTTTGCAGTTTGCATATATTTGCTCAGTCACGCTGCTGCCAACCAGTGTTGAGTCGGAAGTTACTTTCAAAATCACCCGTAATTACTTTCTAATCTCCTTAAGCTATATTTTTTTCTTTTGATTATTTTAATTAAAAAAAAACTGTTAATTATTTAGTAACTAATTTTAAAGAATAAAGGTTTTTGTTTTCATTCAAATAATATTTTCTTTTAATTAACGAGATCCCAAAAATTCCGAGTAATTTCTAATCTCGCGAGATCTCGAATTTGCGATCTCGAGTCGAGATTGCATTCCCCAGTCTGGATCAAGAAATTGACGATCTAAAAAAAACCTGTAAGAAAAGCATTTCTGTGTGGTATTCTCAAAGATGAAGCCGTGCTATCTTGTACATGGATAAGGTCTACATCCACCAATACCCACTACACCCGAGCATAACAACCTTAGACAATTGCAGTGCCTGCGAAGCGTTTACATCAGGGAGAGAAAATTGTTTTTATGCTGCAATATTGCGTACAGCAGCCAACTTCTGATGCAAGCCATTATACTTCCGAAATGTAAGTTTCGTAATCTGTTGGTTAAACATTCCAATACGAAAAATGGTTGCATCGAAAACCTCCAGGACCCTTAGCACGGTCGATGGATAAGTATTGTATCGATAACTTTCGGTAACTTCTGATCATTCCAACAACAATAATTGACTAAGAACACCTAATCATTGAGAAATGTTATTTATTCGTTGGCAATCTGCAGTCCTGCTACGGAACGAAGAGGTTACCAAAAGTTATCGATATATTATACAATCCTCATCGATCGGCGTGCTAGGGGTCCCAAAGAGGAATTTACGATATATAATATACAGGGTGTTAAGGGACATACTTGGCTAATTTAATTTAGTGATTCCTGACATTATTTGGAGAAGCAAGGGATTAACATAAAAATTATAAATAAATACAAATAAATAAACAATAGCGTACGATTTTTGTTATTTGTTTTTGGGGTGTTATGTCGTGTTGCGCTATATCCCCCTTTAGCCAACGTTTTGGACAGCGTTACAGTATCCATCATTAGGGCAGATGTGTTTTTGTTCAGAATACATTTTTCACCAGTATTTTCTTCCTTAGAACAGGCAATCTGCCCAGGAGAGCTAGGAACTAATATAGACAAACAAGACATAATAACACTTGTAGATACACATTTTAATATTCACAGTTATTTTGAAATATTATTATTATGTAATTTTTGCTGTATAAATGTATCTTATGTAATAAAATGTATTTAAAATGTATAACATGTGTATACTTATGTTTTTAAGATTATTGCATGCATGCGTATACATATGTGTATGTCTGTATGTCTGTGTATATGTATGCATTTATATTTACCCGTCTCAGAACTGACCTTGTCTAGTGAGGCGGGTTACTTACTTGTTTGTATATGTTAATGTTATTTCAATAAACGCCCGGGTTGCCGGCAATTAAAAAAATAATCATAAAAATAAATAAAATTATAAGATTTTTGTTCAAGTCTGGGTTGGTTGTGTGATGTGCACGTGGAATATATAAATAAATATAAGAATATTTGCTTTGGATAATGTGTCGACTAATCATTGCCGAAGTGCTGGAATAGAGTGGGAGCGCATGCAGTGTTGTTTCCTAATCTCTCTTGACCTCATGTGTCAAAGAATCTTAGATAACAGATCTATAGTCAGGATACTACATACCAGTTCCATGACAGTTGGTCCGGCGACAGTTGGTCGGCCGGCAGTTCTTCCGGCCGACATTTGGTCCGGCGACAATTGGTCCGGCAACAATTGGTCCGACAAAGTTTAGAAGATGTTTTCTTCAAGTAACCATGCAAAGAGGATATACGGCCGTACAACCAAAGTCGATATATTTATATCTGAAGGCATCTTGAGTGAAAATCCGCTGCCAAAATATTTTTACTAATAATTTCGACTCTCCGAAGTAGCATGCGGCAATCACAAATGCGACATACTTACACGTGCAGTCGCCTTAGCAAAAAAAAATCTTCCCTGATGATGGACACTGTAACGCTGTCCGAAACGTTGGCTAAAGGAGAAGGTAGCGCAACACGGCATAACACCCCAAAAACAAATAACAAAAATGCTTTTGGCCGTGAAAATCTAAAATCTTATCCAATAGCGCACGACATAATAATATGTAAAAATAAAACAATCAGTACGCATGACAATAAAGCGAGAGACAATAAAGTTTGGACCAAGTAAACTCAATTGAAAACAAGAGATTCGTGGTATTTATGGGGGTTATCGCTAAATACAGTATGTCTGGAAACTTGCCTCACAGGAAGGTTGGGCGAAGGTTAAGTTGATTCTTTGAAAAAGAATATTGATTTTCATTGCGGCCAAGAGAGAAATTATGCACGATAATTTGTAATTTTGGAAATAATTGAAGTTGTCATTTTTGTCACGACGTTCATTTTTTTTATAGTGTAATATAAATAATATGAGTTACATTTATATACATATATTTGATAAAATATTATCATTGGTTATGTATACCTTATGCCTGAGCTCTTGTGCCTGATTAGGGAGCCACGTTTCTTACTTAGGTTGTATGATATAATATGTTTTGTATAAAATATTAACTTTTTTCTTTAAGTACTTTTGAAAAATTGTTTAATTTCATTTATTTGTTCTGATTGGTTGATGATACAGCGCGATTCAGAAGGATGGTTTTTATAGTTTTATATGGCAAAGTAAATATAATGAACTATAAATTATATTCTTCAAATTTTGCAAATTCACTTTGTGGCACCATTTTATTAATGAAATAATTAAAAACACTTTGTTTTTACCACGATATTCTTTATTTAAAAAGTCAACATGTTTCTAGAACGGTAATGTAATGACTGCAACCATTTTTACATAGTAACGGTAACGGTAATTGTAACGACTGTCGCTGTCGTAACGGTCACTGTAACGGTAATTGTAATGACTGCAACCATTTTTACATAGGTAAAACTTGCAGAAATTTTGAAACGAACATTTGAGATGTCTAAATAGCAATAATTATTCGGAATTTGCTAACTATCTAATTGAATTTAACCATTCATTTGATATAAATACTGGTTTTAAAATTTTACACACGTTAGTGTTTTTCACTTAGATCTTTTAGAAATATTGGAAATTAGGAAAAATGTCAATAGAAATTTAAATATTATTAACAATCAAATTAATTTTGTGAATAACTCTATCTTAGACATATTTCTATTGTAAATTTTGTGAATAACCCTATCTTAAACATATTTCCATTGTAATTTTTGTCTTTGTACTTCTAAGCACCCCCCTTTCCACCTCTCCCCCCCCCCACCCTTATTGGACTTCTAAGCACCTCCCCTTTCCACCTCTCTCCTCCCCCACTACTTCCATTTCTACCCACGCCTGTCTTTCTATATTCGATCAATTAGTTTTAGTACATATAATGTCCTGATGAAGAGAACATCGTTCTTGAAACATGTTGACTTTTTAAATAAAGATTATCGTGGTAAAAACAAAGTGTTTTTAATTATTTCATTATAAATTATTTATTATTATAAATATAATATATTATAAATTGGTTTCCATTTCTCATTAGTTTGTAAAATTCTTGATGTTCTTTGTTATTTTTTCTTTACACATTTATACAATTGAAGCTAGCTTAAATACGTCATCGACATTTGGTACTGGAAACAATTTAAAAAGTGATTTTGTTGAGAAGGTAGATTTTTTTAGCATTACTTTAATGATGAAGCTTTGCGAAACTTTTACTGATTTTAGATTGTTTTTGTATGAACGAGTGAACAAGGGCATAGTACACATTTTTGATCATTCAATTTTTTGGCCCGATTTTCTACCGATTTAATACATATTTTTCACGTAAAGTTTTAAAGCTCTTAAAAAAATATGTGTTATTCTCGAAGATAATATCTACACATTCCCCATGCCGAAACGGCAACTACATGAAATTACCTCCATTAACTCTTGACAGGCCAAGATGCCAAACAGGACGTCCGTAACCGTGGGGGTCGGCTGATGACCCCATTTTTTTTTTTTTTTTTAACTTTTAAACCAAAGAAAACACTTTTTCTTTTTTTGATTTTTTTGTTTTTTTTTGTTTTTTGTTTTTTGAATATTACCTACCTATATTTGACAAAATATTTTTTCCTGCGATCAACGATTTTTTCACATTTTTTTTTAAATGGCATATTATGTATTAATCCTTTGCGCAGGAATACCTAAAATACTAAAAATATATTTCATGTATTTAAGTAGATATAAGAAGGATAGTTATTTTGGGGTCTACCTTGGGCTCCAGTTGGCTGCGGAAGGGTTAAAAAAATCGCAAAGCATGTTCCAAAAATTATAATAAATACGTTTTTTCAGTTATTTTACAAGTTACATGAATGAAAAATTCGCATTGTTTCTTTAAGTGCTATTTTAGACATTCCACTCTTCATTAATACCTAGCAACGGCTCCACCCCTACCATAATAAAACATTGTTCCCATCCATATTTCAAAACTGTCAAATCAGTATACATTTTCCCTGAAGAAGGAACGGTCGTTCTGAAACCGGTCGGATTTATTCAAAGTGTTTCAAACAAAGTTAAATTGTTTCATTTATTCCTTAGAAGATTTTTGATGTGTTTTAAACGAGTCGTGTTTCATTAAACATTTTCATATTATTGTTTTTAATGTTAGCGTGCTCTCTCTAACATTCGTATTGACAAATCTCTTCATCTTCTTCTTTTTGAGCGGGTACACTACGCCTTAATGTTTTGAATTAGAAATATTCAATACCTTTCTTATAGTATGTAAGCATGTGGACTGCCTAATTCTATGTGATAATACCTGAGTTAGCCTCTTTTAAACTGATTCAATCGTTATTTTGTGAAACTCATGTTCTTGGTAAACAAGAAGTTGAAAATAATATGAAGTAAGTAAGATTGAAATCAAAACTCAATTTGTATTTTACGTCAGCGTCCTTTTCACCCTTTAAAACGGCTCCAACAAACAATGGGCGATGATAGCGACTCTGCTATAGAGATGTATAATAAAGGTTGGAGCTGACATTTCAATTTTCCATTCCGGATTTATAATGCTTTGTGGAGCCAAATGAAATCCCGATACGGTCGCCGGATAAAAAATAACATCGTCAGTTGACCCGGTTGTCGTGGACTCCAAGATGAAAAAGAAAAATATATTATTTGATTTAGTTTTTAATTTACAACAGATGCTGATTACTATTTTGTCTGTCCGACGTGAAATATTAGAATACAATGCCAGCAATTTCAAGACCAAATAAAAATATTTTTTTATAGTAAATAAGTGCTTTCACTAAGGATGTGCTTTATCCTCAACAACGATATATTCGTGGAATGGACTCTATTACACATTCCTTCCTTGTCCACGCCGCGCGCTGCACTAGGATACGTTGCTATACATCGGTTCCTACCAACTCTTCATGTAATTGCTGAATCGTATCAAATTTTATATCAGGAATATTATCGTTTCTATACTATTTTACGAAACACGCTTGAATTTCCACAGTCACAACAGTGGAAATGTCCTTTGAATAACATAATACAATTATCTTCCTTGTAGGTGATGATTTCTCTTTATCAAAAAATCCTAAAGAAATCATCAAAGCTTCTTTCTAGTATATATATTTTTTAATTTTTAAGATTTATGTGGGATATAATTTATTCACAATTTGGGAGGCGGATATGGGTACCCCCGCCCGGGAACTATTTATTGGATAACCAATACCTTTGCCGTAGGTCACCCCAAGTGATTCGCTATGTTTAGTGACTTAACAGGGGTGCCTGGGTTCACAGGGTCATGTATGTCCGAATCTTGGCGGCGGATGTGTCTGTCACCAACAGCGTGACAGGATGGGTCGGGAGAAACTGATTGAGGGAAATCTTTTGACCTCTCCATTAGGACTCTCTCGAAAAATTGCCTTGCATTGCAGTGGAAAGGATGGATTTATTCGTCTGTCACTCACATTGACCCCCAGATTCCTACCCACT
This sequence comes from Limnephilus marmoratus, assembly GCA_917880885.1. Classification (NCBI taxonomy): domain Eukaryota; kingdom Metazoa; phylum Arthropoda; class Insecta; order Trichoptera; family Limnephilidae; genus Limnephilus; species Limnephilus marmoratus. The sequence goes on along the minus strand of OU862910.1, from coordinate 15,821,940 downwards.
CTTCATACCCTTGTCCTTTCCAGAATTTCCTCTCCTTCCAACCCTTAAAAAAACCCTTCACGCAGCATCCCCAAAGATGAGATAGGCCCTGAGTGGAATTCTTTTCCTTGGGGCGCATCCTGTGTGGAGCCAATGAAAAAAATATTTTCTTTCAATAAATTCAAATTTATCACTACTTTGACCACTAACATAATATCACATTGGTTAATATCAAAAATATAAATATAAAATAAAATATTAATACAAATTAAAAAATTTAATAAATTTACCTAAGAATGAGAGTTTCTGGAATCAAAATATTTAGCATTTCTATTTCTTGCTTTTTTAAAAAATAAATGGACATTTTATAACTTGGTAAGAACTTTCTCGAAGCAAAAAAGGGATTTAAGTCGGATATTTGCAAATCAAAAGTTATCAGCCCAGAAAATAACCTCAATTGGAATCTGATCGACGGAAAAGGGATTGAAAAGGTTCAAAAGTGTGTTTATCTTGGCCACGCGGTTAAACTGTGAAAAGCAAACGGGGAGGCGACACTAGAATAAAGGCTTGGCTAGTCTGTGATTTTTGGTGAACTACTCACAACAAAATTATGTTTTTACAGTGTTTATTTCGTGATGATTATACAATTTATACATTGCTTTAAAAAGGTAAAGCCAGGGCTACAGAATTTAAAAAAATAGAACGGTATAGAGAGCAGTGGACCATAAATCAAACAAACGATTACGTTATTGGCAAACAGTCCGTCTAATACCGTGGTCGTCAACTTTGGGGATGCTGTGCGTAGGGTCTTTTTAGGAACGGAAGGATAAGAAGTTCTGGGAAGGAAAATGGTATGAGGGGTCAGTATGTCCAGGAGTGATGGACGTATGAATCCATCCCTCCCACTGCGGTGCAAGGCGATGATGGATTGACTGGAAAGGTCAAAAGGCATCCCTCGACCATTATCTCCCGATCCGGCCTGCCACGCAGTTGGTGGGCAGACACATTCGCCGCTAAGATCTGGAAAAATTTCACCCCATGAAACCAGGTACCAGTGCTAAGTCACCAAACATAGCTATGGCAGAGGTGTTGGTTTTCCAATAAATGGTTCCCGGGGCAGCGGTACCCATACCCGCTTCATAAATTGTGATCTAGAAGGTTTTTTTAGTTTTAACAACGTTTATTGTTTATAAAAAAATCGACATGTTTCGTCAGCAATGTTCACTTCTTCAGGGTTTATTTAATATCATTAAAACCCTGAGAAAGTGAGAAACATGTCTGTTTTTATAAATAACTAGCAGACCCGGCCACACAGTGGCTAACGAAACACAACATCACACCATTACTCAACCTTTATAACCAACGCCATCTGTTAAATCAAATCCACACAGCCCGCTTGCCAGCCCGCTCTCTTTATTTATATATTTCAACCAATTTACACAAAACCTTGACAAATTATGTACCTAAAAACCTTCATCATGAATCACTTTATCTCTTGGTAAAAATCGCATGTACATCCATCGCGTAGTTTAAAAGATCTAAACGCACAGACAGCGACTTCAATTTGTACTATGTAAAGATAAACGTGGTTAAAACTGAGAAATTTATTAATCTTATATATAAAAATGAATCGCAGAATGTGTTGCTAAGCGCATAACTTTCGAACGACTTCACCAAATTGGATAATTCTTTTATTTGTGTGTTCGTTATTGTTAGGACAAGGTTTTTATAAAACTTCCGGTGAGCTCTATGGAATTATGGAATTATGGAATTTGTATAAAAAATTGCTATTGGTAGCACGCGAGGAAGCGGCTATTGCTATAGAAAGCGGGAGGGAGGGAGAGGGGGGAGGGGAACCTGGGAGGGAGGAGGGGAACTCGGGAGGGAGGTTCGCGGGACGGGGGAAGGGAGGGGAGTGGAGTGGGGAGAGGGAAGGTGGAGGTGACGGAGTGGGAACGCGAGAGGGGAAGAGGACGCAAGGAGAAGAAGGGGAGGCGGAAGGGGAACGGGACAACGGGAAAGGACGCTCAGGAAGAAACAATTTCTTTATTAAATGGCATAGCAGCGCATGCCGGGACCAGCTAGTTTTGAATAAAAATGGTGCCACAACGTTTGCCTTATTTGAGGAAGTTTGTAGAAGGTTTTGCTTCTTTATTCTTTCTTCTCCTCTAAAAGAACCTCCACATAGCATCCACAAAAATGATATAGGCCCTAAGATAAAATGAGTAGTATTGTAAAATGTAAAAAAAGAATATGATTGAAAAATTTTTAAAGCCAAACTTAGGTAACGTAATGTTTTGGGTTAAGCACATTCCACGACTCCAGATACAAATATCTACAGCCTGTATGTCGGACGAATATCTACAGCTCATATGTTGAACTAATATCTACGAACTTCAGAGTGTTGACTAATATCTACAGAGCGTAGGTTGAACTAACATCTACAGAGCGTAGGTTGGATTAATCAGCTAAATGTGTCCAACAGTCCGATATTAGGGATTTTTACATACATACTTACATAAATTAAGTTTTTTAAACTGCATCCGCAATATTACGTTATTCCAATATGTTTTATATAAGTGCAAATCCAACCTCTGCCAGTGCTATAGATATTCGTCAACACTTTGGTTCTCATAGATATTCGTCAACAGTTTGAGCTGTAGATATTCGTCAACACTTTCCTTTTCATAGATATTAGTTCGATTTTTTCAGTTTTTGGAATTCCTGTAGATATTAGTAGACGCCTCCCATTCCACGACTCAACTGAAGAATTCTTTCCCTTGCAACCCCTTCCACTAAAACTAATATTAGTACTGGATTAGCATTTCTGTGAAATTATAAAAAAATCCAATATTCAACACCAAACGAAGATGACGGTGATAAGAAATACGATATATACACGAGAAGGGTTTATCCAAAAAAAACTAATAATAGTATTTCTGAGGAAAAAAGGCGGAAACGAAATATATTATCATCTAAGCATTGGATAAGAAAATATTTTATATGTTTGATATTATATGTGCTAGTGAAGCCTTGATCTGTTTCTTAGAAGGATCTTCCGGATATTACAAAAAATAACAGTCATTGAGTCAGTTTTGGTCAAGCGTTAACATTTCAATTCGTAACATGGGGTTGATTCTTCCCACAAAAATAGACCAATCTTGAATATTCCATTTCGAATATATATTTTCATAGTAAAATAAATATTGGGTGGTTAAGAATCACCTGTGTCGTTCACACTACTTCCTTCATTAAAAAAAAGGAGTGCAATTCACACGCGGTAGAAGTGAAACCTTCAGAAAACTAGAGTAAACAAGAGTGGGGAGGCTTCGAAGCACCGCACAAAGAGGAGATTATTCTATCTCGTTTTTGAGGATCAGTGAGCTAACTCTTGATCCCCTGACAGTTGATTCCTCGGACACTTTATCCCTCAAAGGATTATTTTCTGTTCTACTTCTTCCTTAGTCGTACGTCATAGTCAGAGAGGATATACGGCGATATAAAGAATGTCGATTTATACCTGCAGACCTTTTGAGTGAAAATCCTAATTACAAATATTTTCGCTAACAATAATGCCGTGTTTTAGTCCATTCACCGGATAAATTATCGTTTTTTGGTAGACGTAATTTTGAAACAAGACATTGTGTTTTGAAATAGAGATCATTCCATTCGTTGATCTTTTCCGGTTTTATAAGCAGGGGATCAACAGAACTGTCGGGGGATCAAGAGTCGTATCATCGATCCTCTTTAATTCCCAAGCGTCGTCGAAACAAATAATCGAATCCGCATCCCCTGTGTGTGAACCCGACCCTTGAACAACTTGGCTATAAACCACGAACACATCATTGTATCCGCATGTAATATAAAATGAAACATTTTTACAACTTTCAAGTATCTTAACGGCACATCATAAAATATCAATACATAAAATTTCAATGTGTTCCCCGGAGGATCCATATTCTTATTACATTAACAATGGTGAAATGGGAATCTTTTCAATAGGCGGCCTTCTCTGGGAGCGCTCTGAAATCTCTTTCCCGTTTCCCTCCCTAAATTACTCCCACTTCTACCCTCCGAACCACAGGCCGTTGCCGGAAATGCAGCCGAACATAGGTTCAATTTTTGGATATTGGAGTTGTACCGGATGCAGCAAAATCATTATTATAATCTTTTTCAAAAGAAGCAAACACATTGTGACTTGATATTTTAAATAAATAAAAAGAAAATACAGTGTTTCAAGTCACTTCATTGTTATTTTTTAGTCTACCGGTTTCGGTACCTCCGTACCATCATCAGGACTGTTATAAAAATACTAACAAATACACGATAATACACACATATATATATATATATATATATACATATATATTTAATTTGGGAGGCAGATATGGGTACCGCCGCCCCGGGAACCATTTATTGGACAACCAACACCCCTGCCACAGGTCACCCCAAGTGGTTCGCTACGTTTGGTGTGCAGGGGTGCCCGGGTTCATGGGATGAGGTTTGTGTAGGTCTTGGTGGCGGATACGTTTGCTCAACCACTGCGTGGCGGGCTGGATCGGAGGAGACTGATTGAGGGAGGCCTTTTGACCTCTCCAGCCGGATTCTCCCGACCCTTCGCCTTACATCGCAGTGTGAGGAATAGATTCATACGTCCGTCACTCCTGGCCACACTGACCCCCAGATTCCTACCCACCCTTCGTACCTTTTTCCTTCCCATATCTTCTTCTCCTTCCTTTCCCTTAAAAAACCCTCCACACAGCATCCTCAAAGATGATACAGGCCCATAGGGAAATTGTTTTCCTCGGTGCCTCCTGGGTGGAGCTAATGTAAAAAAAAATACATACAGGGTGTTAAGGGACGTACTTGACTTACTTTAACCAGTGATTCCTGACATTATTTGGAGTAAAAAATGTAAATGAAATTTTGGGCTCCGGTGACATTTTTGAGGTTTTTTTTTTTTTCTACAAAAACATAAAAAAATGGTAGTTGTGGAACAGTTTTTTTTTTTTTTTTTTTTTTATTTGAATTTTATTTTAGTAATTTGTACATTTAAGTTTACAAATTTCTAATTGATTATAATATTTCATATTGCAGTTTTTTTTTTTTTTTTTTTTTTTTTAATTATAATATTTTAAATTCACAAAATTTTTGAAATCACAAAATTTTTTGTTTTTGTTTTATGTAGCTCCTAGTTGGAGGCGGGGTAAGGGATTCGTCGGACACCCGGCTGAGTGACCAGTGAAAAATTTTTGAAAAAAAAAATGTCGTCAAAAAAAGTCACCGGAGACCAAAATTTCATTTTCATTTTTTACTCCAAATAATGTCAGGAATCACTGGTTAAAGTAAATCAAGTACGTCCCTTAACACCCTGTATAAATATTATACAAATTGTTAAGAAATAAAGATACAGTAAATTATAGTGGGACAGTACAGCAATGTTTAAGAAACGAAGAGACAGTAAATTGTGGGACAGTGCGTCAGTTGTGGGAGGGAAGTGGGAGAGGGGAGTGTGGGATAACGGGAAACATACTTATAATAGGGCTGAATGTTAAATTAAATTGATTATTTATGATTTCAGCCTTTGAATTAACTGATGTTTTTATTTCCAATGCCTCTAAATTATTTAATCTTAAGCCTACCCATTTTAGTGTAGGACTTTAATACCCGTATCCCGGTTAAAGTGTGATCTTTATTAATTAAGTGTTCCATGGATTCTGAAAAACTTTAAATAGTTGGCATCTTATGTGTTCCTTTATTCTAGTTTCTACATTGCATGATGGTTGGATTCGTATATACATAGTATTTGTAATCTTATTGTAATATATTGATCTTTTGTGGCATTTCTCATGATAATATAAATAATCTTTCCGGCCTTGACTAAGGTTATTCGGAAAACAGTGGATATCTTCAATGATAGTAATCGTACTTCAAATTATTTTCAGTTTAGTGAGAGAATAAACCTCCATTGAAATCCAATGGAATCCACGGGATCCCTAGGTTGAGATAATGCGACGGAAACGGTCTCCGTTCGTACGTTGACGCTTGTATGTTAAAATTTCGTTAAAAGAAATAGGGCGATCTTTGACCCATGGTCGATATTGCCCGGTGGTTAAGAAAAGATATCCCAACAACATACTTTTATTTTTCATTCAATCTTGATTCTCTGCTCTTGTTATTTCATCTTTTCTGCCATAAAATCAATGGAATGCTGCAAGCATTGGATCGATGTGCTCTTGTTACAGCCAATGTGTGGTCTTTGATAAACCGATTGTTTTCGACCAATGGACACTTTTCGATAAACCTATAAATTCCCCTGAACAATGAAAGCCAGTTCATCGCATTCAGATTTTAAAAAAAGGTGGAATACAAAATATTGTACCTCGAATATTTCTGTCCAGTACAAGTAGATTCGGTGGCAATGCGTTTTGTTTTCCGATTCCCCCATGAAAAGAATTTTGGACGAATCTACAGCTGGAATCCCGCCTGATCTATTATGATCTTTTTCTGGAACCATTCAAAAGTGGAAAAGAATTGTTGATCTTTCTGATTGCTCTATTAATTCTATGTCGTTCAAACTTCCTAAACTCTAATCTATTTTCAATTTTATATAAAGTAGAACGAAAGTTAAATTGAATTTTGTTCCTATTTCTGCCTGGCGTTCTGTGACATAGAAAGCCTGATATCATAGATTCTATAAAATAGGACGTAAAATAGATGAGGTGGGAACGCGCTATAGGAATACTTTTCATCTAGCAATTTATATAAATAATTAAACAACGTATGTTTAAAAATATTCAACTAACGGCTCTCCGAAAAAGAAGGCGTCCGTTCGATAAATCTTTTTTTCCAAAATCAGCTCTGCGCAAATTACGTGCTGCGACTTCACAAAGCTCGATCTCGATTCTCATTGAAGCCACGGAGGGGTTTTATGGGCTCAGAAATGTATATAATATTCAAATATCACACCTTATTCCAAAGAGTCATTCTCCACCGCAAGTTTATTTACACAAACGTTCTTTTTAAACTCCTTGGAATAACGTCTCGCGGATTTCCATCTTCCACTTGGTCCTTTCTTCCTTTATTCGTTTTCAATATCCTTGGGCGATTCTCCGACACCACAGTGGAGTATTACTCCGGGGGCGGCCGGACTTCTCTCTCCCACCCCCTCTTCCCACCCCCGCCCTCTCTGCAACCACCCCTCCAAGACAGATGGATGCATCCCCCGGGCTTCCCGGTACTGATAACTACTTTTGTTTTCAAGAAAACTCGACTGTGAAACTTTTTGTATAAAATTTTGAGAAATGTGTTCAAAGACACTCCTTAACTTTTTAATACATCCCGTGAAGTTGTTCCTTATGAAATAATGGTTTTGATCTAATTTTGGTCAAACTTCTTCAATGGTGTGGGCGTAAGTTTGCACATTTTGAGTGCGCATGCAAAAGTACGGCTTTTGATGAAATCACATTTTTTTATGAAAGAGTTGCAAGAAAGTTTACAAGAGTTCCAGGGAAACAATGTCTTCCCCATATTCGGAATATTGCGAGACTCATTTGAGTGAGGAAAGGGAAAGAGATGGACAGAGGAAGGTTGGACGATTTATCGAATATGATAACTAACAAAGCTAACATTAACCGTTAACATTTTGGATGATGAACTCTTACCAGAGCAATTATCTACCACTCTGGAACGAGATGCAAATAAGCTACGTGGAGCAGGTTTTTGCTGTTACACGGTAATAGCTTAGTCACGAACTTGACGTACATATCATTCATATCCAGAATGGAGAGATTAATGAAAATGCAAATCCAAGAGTACTTATGCCCGCCAGCAGACCACGACGTTCCTCGTGCTAGTTTTTAACGTAAATGGTGCCATCTTTTGGCATTATTATCTTCTTGATTTAGTTTGGTTCTATTACGATAGTAGCTTAGGCACAAACTTCACGTTCAAGATGGTTTCCACATGGCGCTTGCATACTGCTTGCTAACAACGTAAACAGGGACATTGGAGGTCTAAATTTGTTCTAAACTAAATGTAGCTACGTTCTTTCAAAAAAATTAGAGTCCAACAATTAAAGTGGTGGATTACCTCCAATTGCGTGGCGAGGCGTCAGAGTTGTACTCGGAGTAGGATTCTTAAATTTCGCGATGGTATTAATACTGTCTTTTATTAAATTTTATTTTCCGAAATCAAAGATCTTCTTATAAGCGTTTAGAAGACTAATGATATTTTCATCACATCTCTTAGAAGCCTTCAAAGAAATCAACACATATTTACGCCATCAGATCAAAATAAATTCCATATTCAACACTAATCCCAAGTAAAAAACATATCTCTCGTCATCCAGGCGAGAGGCTTCGATCAGTTAGTCGGAACAGCCGTGGCTCCAAGACAGTGCTATATTTATCCGAAGACTCTCTCATTAAATAAGCATTGTCTCGACAGTTCGGCAGAACGATAAATAAATAAATAGACCCCGGTCGGAGAGTCTGCGGTAACCCGCGGAACAAGCTGTCAATCAATCACTTTAAGCCGAGTTCGCTGAAGAATAATTTATCATAATTTACAGAAGATTGATACGGATCGGATTAAAGTTGTGCTCCGATCGTCTTTATTTTCAAATCTTTAATGTACACTATAAACATTATTAAAGAAAAGTGTTTTGTATTGTTTGGAAGCCCCTCTCAAGTTTTCCAAGGAGAGAAATAAATTTGAGATAACATCGATTTGGTTCAAAGGGCTAGGCCAACGTCTGAACACGTGATGCTATTATTTGTGGTTTGAAATGTGAAGTATTGCAGTAGTTGTAATATTATATTGTATTGCAACGCTGGATATCGATGCTGAGGTTACGAGTTCGATTTCCTCTGAAGATTTAACGTGAAATTTCTAGACCTGAAGTCCTCTCTTCTTTGAACATCAATTTCAATAAACATTAGCTGTGAAGCTTTGAAATTATCAAAATTTAGAAACTCTCCGCTTCTCTTCACAAACATTACTTGTAATCTACAAATCCGAAGTTCGTGGATTTGAATCCCGGCGTGTGCAAGTAATTTGTATTTGATTGATTTGTGTTATTTTACAATTTAAACTTTTAATTACATAAGGGGTATACGCGGCATGTTCCAGAGTGGAAGATACTCTCAACACCGTCCTGGTGTAAGACCACCATTTAGAATTGAAACGTTGCTTGAAATGGCATTATGTGTTTGTGACCAGTTCTTAATAGCCAGGTACTTTCCATCTTCCTCTTTCCCATCTCCTTCCACTTTAATTAAACAGTCAAACATTTTGATTGCAAAACAAGGTTTCAATTTTTTTTTAAATTGTTTTTATTTTTGAAATTAATTACATACCACATAATTATATTACAATGCATCAGTTCACTTTTAATAATTTTTTAGAGTTCTTTAATGTGAATTCCGCACAAGAGTCCCATCTGCTGCTAGCCATTTGGAGCCTGTGATACTATGGCATCCCCGATTGGGGTATGTTGTGGGGAGGGAAGGAGATAAGGAAGAGGAAGGTGGGGAAGTATCTGGCTATTCAGATCTGGTCACCAAACACGGCGAAAGCCACTTCAGGCAATGTTTCAATTCTGGATTCTTGTTCTGCCTCTAAGGCTTAATTTAAATCGGCCGATCTAGTTCTTAGCATTTGGGCCTTCTAAAATTTAGCCTTTGGCATTTTTGAAAGGGTGCTGTGAAAAAGCTAACATATTTTTATACATCAAAAATTGGGACACTTTTCAATATTCAAACTTCAATAACATTTTGAATGTAAAAAGGGAAAACGACAACATAAAAAAATTAAGACACGTTTTTCGATGTAAATGATTTTTTCAACTTATTATTACGTTAATGCAGCATAACATAAATATGTGTAAGGTCCGTGAAACAATCAACATCACAACATCCAGACCCATCCGGTTATTCGGAAAAAAATCTCAAATTATATTTCACGCCAGAATAGGAAGTAAACCAGTAACCTCTATTTAAAGTCAAACGCGTAAATACACCACGCTGCAATGACCATTCAAAGGATTATCAAAATATTTTCCACTTCATCTCAAAAGGTTTTTTTTTATTGGTGCTCTTTTTTACTCATTTAAAGTACGCTCTAGCGTGTTTAAATCGCCCTTTATGGAACGCGCGTTTTTTAAAGTTACCATGGCAACATCAACAAAGCACAACTCGTTCATCTACATCTAATACGTTTTACTCCTCCATCCATGTTATGAACCTTTCATATTCTTTTTTATAAACGTCTTTGGATTTTTCAGGTATTAACCGCGATTCTGCTTTGGTATTTAAATTATCAATGTTTGAACTCATTTTACAACATACAATAACTAGTAAAAACTGTGATGTCAACTATTAATCTTATGTGACAGATTGCAAATTAATGTTTGTGTTTTTCATTTCCATGACAACAAGATATTGTGATGTCACATCACGAATTCATTAATAGTTCTTATTTCCAAATTTTTAATAATAATATCAATATTTATGTTTTCAAAGTGTACCAATAAAAAAAAATAGCGTAAAGTATTGGTGGATAACTGGTCTTTAAAACACTTGCTTTATTTCGAGCACGCCGTCGTGCTCGAAAAATCGCGCGTGGTTTAAAGACCTGTTTATCCACTTATATTTTAATATACTATTTTATTCTCGTTATAAATAAACAAAAAACACTGCTCTCCATTATTAGCTTCCTTCACAAATTTGAGAATCGATTTCACTTCCATATTGCCCATTTCAAATGAGGAATTGGCGTCCAATTTTTCAAAAAAAATATTAAAGATTCCCATTGCGCTGGCAGGAACAGCAGGCAATATAGAAGGTTCCGTTTGCATCGGCGGAAGAGGCCCGGCCGGCGCTGCAAAAGGGCGCACAGGCATTGTGTAATAAATTTTCCTTTCACGTCACGCTTTGACACAAAGGGAATCGCTTTTCAGCCGAAATGAGGCGACCTACAGAATCCGGCTACACCGAATCCGACAACTTTTTTCACCACTCATCAGTACCTGTGTCCGGTGGTAAGAGCCAGCCCTAAGTAGAGAGATTGAAAGTCGTTCTAGCGATGAAAGCACAAAAGCTCACGCGAGATATTATTAATTTCTTTGAATGAACCAATTCATCCAACCAAAAACAGCGCTTTTATGATATCAATTCTCTTTCACGAGCCAGATTAACGCTATTTAATGACTTTTAAAACTTGGCACGTGTACGAGGTACAAGTACCTACATAATTAATCTCATTCGTTATCTGACTTTTTATTTTACTCTAACTAACTAACTAACCATCACGCCGTTTCCCCGCAGGGGTAGGCAGAGAGGACGGACCGCCAAACATCCCGGTCTTAGCACACATTCCTTGCCTCGTTTACATTCATACAACGTCTCATACATTCTCTTCTATTATTCTGACTTTTGACATGGCCCGACTCAAGTATCTGATTCACTTGGTCGTGCCATGTCTTTCTTGGGCGTCCTCGACTTCCTCTACCATTCACATTTGCGTCATATATTCTCCTTACACTCCTTTCCTCATTCGCTCTACATGCCCAAACCATCGGAGCGTTCCTTTCTTGATCTTACTCATTACGCTTACATCAGCCTTGCATTCTTTGCGGATTTCCACATTTCTCACACGATCATACATGGTTTTACCACACATACGCCTCAGGGATCTCATTTCTACAGCGTTCAGTCTACTTTCATCCTTCCTCTGCCAGTTCCATGCCTCACTGCCATACATCAGGGTAGGTACCAGTACTCCATTATGGACGGCTAGTTTCGCGTCTTTGGACAGTTTTTTGTTGGTGCCAACGGCGTTCAGTCCTCCATTAATAGAGTTACCAGCATTCACCCTTCTTTCAATATCTCTATCAGCCTTCCCATCTCTCGTAAACATACTTCCCAAATAAACAAACTCATCCACCTGCTCCAAGTATTCATCATTCACAACTATATTGCATACTGATTTCGTACTCTCTTTATTTTACTCTGTTATGGTAATTGATAGGCCCAGCGGAAAGTTTCAATTTTTTAAACCAAATTAATTTCCAGCAGCCGCGGCAGACCGAATCTTAAATGAAAACGTCAAATAATATTCAACAACAACCACTTCGCTTCTGACGTCTTTTTAATCACGCGATAGGTAGGTATTTAGAACGATGAAAAAAATGAAATCATAATTATTTCTAAAGTAAACCGCTTCGTGAAAATAATTTATACCGTTTTAAATAATGTTCAATTATCAAAAATCTTAAAAGGTTTTTACAGAAAGCCATCTTGCTGAATTTATTACAATAAATTGGTAAGTGGCTCCCTAAAACAACGCGATGTAATGAAAATTTCAATAAAAGTAATGAATATTTTAATTCCATTCTTTTACTTGGGACACGCTAATTTCGTTACGGCTGTCTGAATGTTTGAAAACTGTTAATTTTTTTGAAACAATGATGGAAAACACTTTTAAGCTTTTTGTGGAATATTTTTATTTTATTTAACCGTCTGATCGAAATTAAAATGTTAACATAATGATTTGAGAAGGACCAATATATAATATCCTGCTTCTGAGAAATGGATTGGATTCCCCCGGCAGAGACCTATTGAATTTAGATCTATCGGAGTCTCGGAGCGCGGAGCCTGCCACCTCAATTTGCAACGTTTAAATTTGTTTGCGTGGCCTGAATCCTGCATCGGCCATTGTTTAGGTATAGACAGTTGACAGTATTATTGATTTCACTTCACTTCTTTCGTTTTATTCATCCGTTCCCACACACCGCCAATTGGTCGTGGATAACTCACACGGATGACACAATAAATATGAAGCGAAAACTTGTTAACAAAAATTTATGTTCCGACATTTTCAATTTCATATTCCGGCAATTCCCTCTTTTCAGACAGCCCATTATTTTTTATCTTTCCTTGAATTATGTCGATAATGATACATTTAAACACCTAAAACAAACAAAGATCTAGGAGTTATTTACGACAGCAAACTAACTTTTCACCAACACATCGATGATTTAATAAGCAGAGCATACAGGCTTCTCGGCTTCGTAATTAGAAACACAAAATCACTGACGTTATTATATAACACACTAGTCCTGAGAGTACTAGAGTCAAATTCGATCATCTGGGCCCCACACGAATTAACATACACTTTACGCATTGAAAGAGTCCATAAGAAATTTTTAAGGTTTTTGTTCTCGCGGCTCTATGGACGTTACCCTTGGCCTTTCAACTAATAAACGGTCACTTATCTAATAATGAGATAATGGCCCAATAAAATTTATTTGTAACAGAGTCTCACTCTCGAGGACGTCATCACAACCTCCTATATAGTAGAGCAAGCCGCACTAATTTATTTATGAACTCACCTGTGGGGAGAGCTACGTGCTTTTTTAATGCGGTGGATAAAAAAATAGATTTATTTTTTGTGTCATATAGCGCATTTGTAAGATTTTTGGCATTGCATATATACTGCATAAATGGTACAATTATAACGTCTTAGTCTATATTGCCCATAATTGTTATAAATAAATGTACAAATTATATATAAATAAATAAATAAATAAAATAAATAAATTTCACAATAAAAGAGATGAGTTGAGTGAAGCGTATATTTTTTTGCTGCAAAAAACTTCGTAATTTTTAATTCTCCTTTGACTCCATGTATGCGAATAGGAAACATAATTATTTCCCAAGGAAAGCCTTTTGTTTTATTTAATTCATATTTATTTATAGCTTTTAATATTCATGAAGGTTATGTCCACACATTATTTGATATAAAGCTTTCGCGAGCTGTGAATACAATGAAATATTTACTCGCGATCAGACGTAACGAATGTTCCCTCTCTTACATAATATAAAGCTTAGCTAAATATCCCCACAAAACCAAAACTGATTGACAATTATTCATTTTCAAGTCAATGTTGGAAGATAAATAAAATAAATTAAAAAAAAAAGAAGTCTGAATTAAACAAAATGGCAAATACAGATATCAATGCACTAAAATTGTGGTTTGATAAAAACCTGTTGACTTTAAATTCTAAAAAAACCTATTATTTACCATTTTTCATTAAAAAACAAGAAACACCTAAAGAAATAAACTTAATAATCCACTCTGTGACAAATACAGAAAACCACAAATGTAATATATCATGTTCAAAAATAGAAAGCAAAACTGATATTAAGTACCTGGGCATAACAATAGACCAGCGTTTAAAATGGTCTCCACACATAAATATTCTGAACAACAGAATAAGGAAACTAACATATATATTTAGATGTTTAAGAGATATTTTAAACGAAAAATTACTTAGAACCACATACTTCGCTTTCTGTCAATCAATTATACAATACGGCATTATAGGATGGGGCGGTACATATAAAAATCAAACACAAACAATTTACATATCACAAAAACTAATCATAAAAACAATTTTAAAAAAACCCTACTCATATTCGTCAGAACTTTTATTCAAACAATTTAAGGTCAGAAAATTAAGTGCATTATACTTTTATCATGCAACATTACAAATTTATAAAGATAATATTAAAAATCAAGTTGCACCCTTTAAAAATAACAGAAGTCTTAGACAAACATCAATACTTCCCACTCCAAAATGTAAAAAAAAAATTGGACAATTGAGTCATAAATATCTCGGAGCAAAATTTTTTAATTCATTACCAGAAAAAATTAGAAACATGAATACCAATATAAAAAGTATTAAAACTCACCTAAAAAATTATACTGAAAACTTAAACTGAATGATATTAAAAAAGCAATACAATAACACCCCCCCATACACACAAGCCTTGCTTAATTATGGGGGTACATCAAATATTCTACTATGTAATTAATTACTGTATAAAATTTATTTGTAATTTATGTACCTTCTATTACTAATAAAAAATAAAAAAAATATATATATATTTTCAATTAAAGTTTCATTTAGCAATTAAAACTAAATCTGTGTGGCCCAAGTTTTTAGCGATTTACAGTTAATTAAAAACTTATTTTAAAGAACGCCAAAGTTTGAAATTTGCTAAACATTTTGTATTCGAAAATCTGTTATATTTTTAAAGAGGCAAATATTATTATTTTACAATATTTCCAAGGAAAAGTTATCATAAATTTCGATTGTATTAAATAATTATTCATTCTTGTTTTCTCGATTTTCTTATTCATTTTCGTTTCCTTGAAATTATTCCACTTTTAATAACCATTTTTTGCGCAGTGAAAAGTTCTTTTGGCAGGTACTTTAAGTAACTAATTTTGTAATTAAAACAATTTTTTCAAAAACCTTGGAAGTGTTTTATATTGTTTTTGGGATTATATTCTCTACTTATCTATTCACACAAAGCAGTGGCTGTTATGACAAGTATTTTTAAATATCTGGTTTTCTAGGCAGACATATAAAAACAATATTAAAAATGTGACTTCTAAAAAGGAAAACATAATTAATAATTTTATGTCTCAATAAAGAAAAATATAATAATAATAAATCTAATTTATTCCCATTTGGTCTCTAGTGGGTTGACATGTTGTTCTTGTATTGTTTTGCATTTATAATACTTATATAGTGCAATTGCATAACGTGGATTCACTAGATGATCATTTGGGGAAGTGTATGAAAGGGTTTAGTTTTTCCTTTTTTTTTTTTTTTTTTTTTTTTTTTTTTTTTTTTTTTTTTTTTTTTTTGGGGGGAAAATTTAACCCGGACATTTAAATCTGGTGCGTAAAAAATACAACTCATTGGTCAGAAGCAAATTGGAATATGGGAATGTTATCTGGAACCCACACTATTTAAAATATTCAAAAACCATTGTATCTGTACAAAAATAAATCCTAAGACAGTTATCATTTAAAATTGGATTAAATGCCTTACTCATATCTTACGATGAAGACTACAAAAATTTCCTTTTAAACCCTGGAAAAAAGAAGAAAATTTGCTGACTTAATACGTTAATACAAAAGTATTCACAATGAGCTTCTAACCACTCCTTGTCTAAGTGGTTAGAAGCTCATTAACTTTAATATGAATATATTAAAGTTAATACGTAATTTAAGGAGTCATAATGTATACCATCTTGAATTATTTAATAACAATATTGCATACTTCAATGCAACGTCTCAAATGTCTGTATAATACCACTGATTGTGACCATATACTCGTAGATATCCACGCAAACAGTCTCACATACTTCAAAAACGAATCAACAATCTTCTACCATGATATGTCATGGAGAACAATTATGTACACGTATTTGCTTTATTATCATGTCTTTTCTTTATTTCTTCTCTTTCTCTGTGGGTCATGTTTTACAATTGACATGTTTTATATTTTATGCACCAGATTTAAATGTCCGGGTTAAATTTTCCCCACAGGAAAAACTAAACCCTTTCAGACACTTCCCAAAGGATCATCTAGTGAATCCACGCTATGCACTTGCACTATATAAGTATTATAAATACAAAACAATACAAGAACAACATGTCAACCTACCAGAGACCAAATGGGAAAATAATTCACCGACTCCAGATATTTTCATATCAGAGGGTTCGGCTCTGTGGAATTCCTAATTGAACCTATAAACCCTACTGATCCCTCAATATAAATATTTAAAAAATCTTTTGTAATCCTACACGTATTTAAAATGACTGATTTTTGCATTTTTATATATAAATTCTTTGACAAATCTAATATATGGTTAAGTTTTATATTTTATTTTTATTATCATTATTTCTGCTATTACATTACGAGAATCGTTGCTTCATAACAACTAAAAAAATGATGACGTATGCTGTGAAAATTTCTAATTAGAGTGTATATATGTACATCCCAACGGCAATTTTATAACTATAATAATGGTTAACAGGGTTAATGGTTTAGCAGGGGTGCCCGGGTTCATGGGGTGAGGATGGGATGACGGATGACCAGGACACACTGAACCCCAGATGTACCCACCCCTTAAACCCTTTTCCTTCCCAGAACTCTCCTCTCCTTCCTTTCCTAAAAAAAAACCCTCCACACAGCATCCCCAAAGATGACATAGGCCCTGAGGGAAATTATTTTCCTCAGGGCCTCCAGTGTGGAGCTCATGTAAAAAAAAACACACTCAAAACATTTAATGTTTCGAACGATTTGTAAATAAATAAGAACACTATACGGAATAATTAAAAGGAAACTGTTGTTACTGGGACTCGAACCCCGGTAAATCTCATGTCTTATTCTGTGTCTTTTTCTGTTTCATGTTTCGTTTAAATTTATTATAATTGATGTAACATAACATAATGATTGGCATAACCTCCAAAAGTCATTAAAAAAAATATTTCATAAAGATTTCAAAATAATTTCATATATCTACCTATTTGTATGTTTCACACAAAAATGGTGAAGGAAAAATTAGGCTGCCGTTAAAATTTATAAATTTCTCATAATTTTTTTTTAACTCGAAACATCAGCTCCATCGTGAGCTATGGAGTTTCGAAATAACTTTTTTTATCTATAAGACGGTGTGTTATAGCCCATTCACATGATTTATTTATTGTTCATTTCGTGATTTCATTCCGACTCTTTCCCTCGAAATGAACCGTGTGAACACGAAAGTGAATAGAGACAGTACCGAATGTAGTCTTCCAACAATGTTGGAATGCTTCCTTCGGCACTGTTCACTCGCAACCGGAATTTAACATCACGTGACGCGAATGATGTGTGTGAACACTCAAGTGAACAGTCTTTCACTCGCAACTTAGTCGGCCGAAATGTTCTGGCGTGAGGACTAGTAGCCGGAGTGGCTTGAACGTCAAAATGCTCCGTTTAGTTCGCTTTTCGAAATAACTCCTACACGTCTCATAGAAATCGTTGTTTCTCCCTTACTACAATAGTGAAAATATGATCTAAACGGTATTGGAAAGAGAAAATAATGCTCTATATATTCAATATAACAATTAACCACAAAATAACACGAATGTACACTTCTATGGAACCAAAGTTTCTGATCGAATTTGAAAAAAAAATTATGAAACATTGTGAATTTTTTATGAATTATTTTTATATGAAACGACAAAAAAGTGAGGTGACAGAAACGTTTATAATTTATTTGTCTAACAAAATAAGTGTGTTTTTATATTTATTTTGTTAACCAGTAATTTCAGTTAGAATAAAAGCAAGGAGAGCCATTCTTTTAACTTTTAAAAATTTACATTAAAAATTACTCTATTTAAAAAATTACGTGGTTATTTCTAATAATAAATTTTGGAAGCATATTTCATCACCTTTCCAAAACAGTCTTTAGTTTTGAATACGTTAATAAATATTCCATTTATATGGATTTTATTGCAAGCCGAGGCCTATTTTGGAATAAAAAAATTTTCATGGTGCAAAAATACTGGTAGATATCAGTTTTCAGGTTATAATTTAACCATATATTCATTTTATGGTGCTGAAATTTATTTACTGTTACAAGAATCGCCAATTTCTCGTAATTTAGTTCGACGTTATCGGAAATGTCAATTGAAATCGTAAATATTCCCGAACCTAGCGCGCCGCGACTACGCTCGACGACTTCGTAGCGAGAATGTCGAGTGAACTCTTCCTTCGAAGGAACCGTGTGAACACGCGGTGAAACGGGAATGGAACATTTCATCGAGTAAACCTTCATCCGAGTGAACCATGTGACTTCAGCATTATTGTTTCCATATTTTCTAATTGAATTTATTAGTTGAATCTGGACGTTAACTCTTCAAATGTTGCAAAAAAATCGTTACAACTAGTACAAAATGTTCATGAAAGTTAACATTTCATTACTGCGAGAAGGTTCTATTCTATTGCTGCGTCATGGGAATGGACGGAGAGAACTTGTGAAACGTGATTGAATGTGGTTGAGAAACCAAAGATTCATATTAACCAGTGGTCCATACGGTAGTCAACAACGATCGGGTCGGTATCCGGTACAATACGTATAGGCTTGACGCTGATAATTCTGTTATAACCTCTCCCTCTTTCACTCAAACGACCCACGTAATAGATAGGGAAGCTATAGCGGAGCTTTCGGCGGCAGGACTATAGTCAGGCTAATCGCCAGCAGTGGCGTCGCCATAAATCTCTCCCCAGTACTTGTAGGCTGTCAGAATTTAGAATTTCATTATCAATTAATTACCAGGGAACAGTGGCGCATACTTCATGCTAACCGGGCCCGGGCGAACATGCACTAACATCATTTATCAGGACAGAGTTAGGGGCCGTACACACGACGTCTGTATCGCACTGGAAGCTAACTGTATCAAAATATATGGTAACTTTATTAAACTGGGGATTCTGGATGCAACTACATCAAGATTCTAAAAGACCTTGACAATTTCTTAATAGTTTTAAAGGTGGAAAATGTTGCTATTAATTTTTTTTGTGTAATTTCAGAAGTTACATGAAATAAAATTATTCATTATTTTCAATTTAACAATAAATGGTTTCAATGTAGCTGATTTTTTTCTGTGGAGAGAGAAAGCTGATATACATATAATCAATAAACTAGATAATATTTTGATGTCTTTGGAACTTTTCCTTCTTCACAAGGAAATGATGTCAAGGCTTTTTTGAACCAACGTTTTAGTCGCAAATGAATTTTATACACTTTACTCCTTGATTTTGTGAGAAGACGTGGCGATATAAATATTCGTTTTTTTATTTTTTAGATAGAAATATCAATTTTAATTTTTTAGATAGAAATATCATTGATAGAGTGGCAACAAGATATGGGTATGGGTTAGCGTGTGTCAATTATTTCAACTTTTGAATTCAGAAACGCCCGGTGTCTCAAAAGTTGCGTCTTGCAAAGAAAATGATAACTGCATTTAAATTTATTTTTTTTAAATGGTTATTAGCCCGCTAAAATGCATTGAAAATCAGAAAACAAACCTAAAACCATTTTTTTTTTAACATTTTTCATTTTTTTTTCAGTAATCTAACCTTTTAACGTTTGTTTATTATTAAAAAATGCGTATAACTGACAAAAATGAAATAAAAAGTTCAACTTTATGAACACAAGTAGGTCAACAAGAATTCTGATTTTATCTAGAAAAAGTGTTATTTTCCCCTTTTATTTTTTTAACCAACACATCACATATGTTTAAAACAATTTTTTTTGGTTCTTTGTACTACAGTTATGTAATGAAAAATAAGTTTGGTACAAAATATAAAATATGAACCCTTTGTTTTATTTTTTTTCTAAATCACGAAATCTACTTTTTTCGAAACTTCCGGCCATTTTAGCGGGCTAATAGTGAACAATAATTTTTTTTTTTTACGTTTTCGAATAACTACAGATCATACGAAACTTTTGAGACCCCGGGCGTTAAAATATAAGGCCATTTGTTTTCTCTCTATGGAGAGCGACACACGCTAGTATGGGTATTACATTTTGGAAAGGGGAGTGTGAGTACCACCGCTTCGGGAACCATTTATTGCCACCTCTGCCACAGGTCACCCCAAATGGATCGCTATCTTTTGGGACTTAGCAAGGGTGCTCAGATTCATGGGGTGAGACTTGTCAAGGACTTTGCGGCCAATGTGTCTGCCCACCTGCTGCGTGGCGGGCCAGATCGAGAGAGACTGGTAGATGGAGGTATTTTATCCTCTCCAGCCAGAATATCTCTCATACGTCCGTCACTTCTTGACACACTGACTCCCAGATTTCTACCCACCTCTCATATCTATTTCCTTCCCAGAACTTCCTCTTCTTCCTTTACTTAAAAAAGCCCTTCATCCCATAAGATGATATAGGCTCCGAGGGAAATTATTTTCTTTAGGGCTTCTTGTGTGGAGCAAATGTAAAAAAAAGACAGCATTGTTAAGGATTTAGAGATCCCGGGATCTAATACAATTTATTCAAAAATCGTCGTTTCCAGAGTAATAAACAATTTTAGTCTAATTTGATTACGCTTATAGACTTTTGCTGAGTAAGTATTCTTTGTAATTACTCGGTCGAAAAAAGGTAAATATTTGTTGAGATTATGTTAGGTTAGCGCGATGATGGCACCACCTTACGTGGGTTAGTGTAGAGCTGAATGTCCACTCTCACGAGCTACGCCTGTGGATCTCGATTTGGTATGTTTTCTGAAGCAAATAGCAAAGGTAATTTCACAAGGCTAACTTACGATAGTTTGGCGATCTTGCCTGGATTGGGATCCCTCGTGGTCGATTCGGCTATTGTCTGGATGAACCACAAGTTACAAGAGTTTTATTACGATTAGATGAATAACGGCGATATTTTCACTTTGCGATTCGATTAGCTTAGATTTTATTCGATAAAAATTTTATTAGATTTTATAGATTTTATTAGATTTTATCGATAAAAATCGATAAGATGTTGACAGCACTGCGTTACGATGTGAAGACTAAACACTTTTCGTCTCCTTTACAACGGCTGTCAGCGGGCAGTTATCAGCCAGTATAGGCACCCAGTGTGCGAATTTCACCAATAGGTTTAAATTCTGGCCTTCGTGTGTGAAACAGAACAAACCCATCAAGATCCAATTAAGCGTTACGAAACATTTAATCATGAATTCCCTGTAATGCAATAAAAACACATTATTTGTTCATATGAAGCGGATACTTTGTGATGCGACATTATTAATTTAAAATTAAACAATAACTTTGTAAACACCACTTTTATTTTATATACTTTATGCCGACCGGGTTTCGCTACAACCGTAGCTTCATCAGGGCAGTATAATTCTCTACTAACATTAGGTTACATGTGTGTTATAATATATAATGGGCTGGACTCGTCAAGTGAAGGGGGAGGAAGAGGACATAGATGGAGAATTGGGAAGGGAACGGACGTGTTCTTTATCAATAGGGAACAATCTTAGTATGGGACTTTTATTTAAATTTAGTTGATTATTAATTACCTTACTATTAGTGTTTATGGCTTTCCTAAGTTCAAGTGCCTCTAAATTATCCAACCTTACATCGATATTGTTTTTATGAATCAGTTTGGCGCCGGCTGTTTTGTCAAATTTATGATCTTTTTCGATCAAGTGTTTTGCGAATTCTGAGAATCCAGAGCTGTGTAGACACCTGAGATGTTCTTTGACACGGGTGTTTATGTTGCGCGCTGTTTTACCAATATAAAAAACTGAGCAGTCACTACATTGAAGTGAATAAATTCCCGAGTGAGATAAGCTATCATCCTTATCCTTACCGTTCATTAAAAGTTTGCCTAGATTATTATTAGTGTAAAATGCTGGTTTGATTTCTGATGCGAGATTTTTAACACTTTTTTGAGAGAAATTATTGATATATACAGGATTCTACGCCATTGATACGGTTGATTATTATTACTTGGTATATTATTATTATGAGGTGGACTGTTGTATAAAAATTTACTTGTTGATAATTTCTTTAATTTTTTATTTAGAATGTTATCGACTATGTTTGGGTTGTAACCGTTATTTATTGCTATTTGTTTGATCGTAGATCGTAGATCATAGAACTTTGCAATAGAACTATCTACGATCAAACAAATAGCAATAATAATAATAATCAACTAAATTTAAATAAAAGTCCCATACTAAGATTGTTCCCTATTGATAAAGAACACGTCCATTCCCTTCCCAATTCTCCATCTATGTCTTCTTCCTCCCCCTACACTTGACGAGTCCAGCCCATTATATATTATACCACACATGTAACCTAATGTTAGTAGAGAATTATACTGCCCTGATGAAGCTACGGTTGTAGCGAAACCCGGTCGGCATAAAGTATATAAAATAAAAGTGGTGTTTACAGAGTTATTATTTTATTTTAAATTAAAAAAACATTACTCTATTACATTTTTTTTCTAAAAGCTCACCTCGTACAAGTCACGTAAACTGACTTATATTTTTTCCAAGGGCGTTTACTTTAGCGGGAATATTTAGTTATTCATCCCCAGGGTATTTACGAGCAACTAATTAATGTAAATAATAAAGCTTTGTTTATGCTTTTCGGAATAAACTAGTTAAATAATATTCCAGCGCCTCTGCTGCTACATACATAGATAATCCAGAAGCTTTTCTCTTTGACAAGGGTCCCGTACAGTGAGATTTTTGCGAACAGGTAATTGGAGTTACTTACCTAAAAATATTTATTTATTTCATGAATAATTAAAAATTCACTTTGTGGTGTCATTTTAATTTAATGAAAATAAATAATTTTGTTTTTTGAAGAGCTTTATTAAATGTACATTTGTTACTTAAATTTAATTTTTCCGCGACCGGTTTCGATACAACCGTATCATTCACTAGCAGAATTAAAACTAACTTACAAATTAAATGCAAGTACCAAAGATTAATTAGGTGGGAGTAGTGGGAGGGATGATTTTGGGGGGAGGGAGAAAGCGTTGGGAGGAGTCAATATTATACGGAAACATGGTTAGTAAAGGAGATTTGCAAGGCGCTATTATTTTATTCACTAAATTAATTTTAGATTTAATTTTTTTGTTTATTTCGAGCGTTTCTAAAGCGCAAAGATTAAAGTATGAATTTATATTGCAATGTTTAAATTTTGTTTTTTCTTTATTGAAGCTATGGCCTGACTCTATTAAATGATTCACAAATTCGGGGTAATTATTATTTCGTAAACAAAGTTCATGTTCCCTGATTGTAGTTTTGAAATTTCTAGTTGTCATACCTACATACTGTGCGTCACAATACATTCTAAAGTGTATATCCCGTTTTTTTCAAATTTATTAGAAACATCCTTATTATTTATCAATTTTTTTATTTTAGAATTAGTATAGAAAGCTGGAGAAATATGATCTGGTAATAAACGGGATATTTTTAAGGATAAATCGCCTGTAAAAAGGAGTTTTTTTATATATTGGGTAGTTACCAGGTTTGCTCATGTCAAAAAAAAAAAATAATAATAAATAACCCTGCGTACGCCACTTTTGATGATAATAACCGACATGTTTAAAAACCAGTAGTATTTACATTATTTATTTTCATTAATTTTATTTATTTAAACGGCCATTGGGCTTTTTCATACATATATTATTTTTTTTATATAAAACAATTATCTTATAAACATAAGAACAATTATAAAATAGCAAACTGTATAGTTAGAATTTGAAATTAAAACACTTTTGTACTTTCTTCCACTAATTTATATTTTGTCCTGGTGAAATATAAATTAGTGGAAGAAAGTACAAAAGTGTTTTAATTTCAAATTCTAATACAATGGAATTCCACCACGAATTATAAGTGCAAAAACTAGACTCATTAAACTGTATAGTTATTACATATCTGCACGTATTTATGCTTTTTACAGGAAACATTTTTATTATAGCTAAATATGTCGACTGAGCAAGTTTCATTTCCTCGCGATGCAATTTCTGAGAACAAGAATTGCACATAAAATAATTGCGAGAAGAACTATTTACTGGGTATATAACAAAGATATTGAAATATAAGTAGAAGTGCTATCTGCAGTATTTACTAGGTGGGACTGCACTTCCAGGTGTCGCCGATATTGTTTACCAATTAACAAATAAACTAAATGAACGAATAATTAACGAATAAAGCAAACGAACGTTAAACTAAATGAACGAATTCTTTCCGTATTCAAACTATATTGTTAACCAATACTAATGCACACCTTCAAAAAATCAACGAAATGTACAAATTCTGTAAATGAGGTAAATTGTTTTCCTAAGGGCGTCCAGTAAATCAAACTTTTGTTCAGTTAACTGGACGCCCTTAGGAAACCCATTTTCAGTAAGTAAACTTTTGAAATTTGTGAAAACAGTCATAATAATACATTTACTGACGACTAAGATCCTTTATTTCGAGTCCAAAGGTTGCGGGTTCGAAAAGCTGTATGCCCAAGTTAGTTGCGTTAATCTCAACATTATTTACAATAGAGGTAAATAATTCCAGTATCGCCCTTGTGCAAGTAGCCAGATACTCTCCAATCTCTCCTTGTTTCTCCACTTCCCCACTTAGTTCAGTTTCACATCCCAAATATGTCATCTTAATTTTTATATTCGCTCCACACAGGAGGCCCTGTGGAGGCACAGGAGGCACTGGAGGAGGAGAAAAATATTTCCCCCCAGGACCTACGTCATCTTTTAGGATGCTGTGTTAAGAGTCGTTTCATAAAAGGAAGTCCTGGAAAGGAATAAGATATGAGAGGTGGGTAGGAATCTGGGAATCACTGTGGTGTAAGGCGATGTTCCTAGAGAGTGCTGCTGGAGAGGTCAAAAGGTCTCCCTCAACCAGTCACTCACGATTCGGCCTGCCACGCAGTTGGTGGGTAGACGTATCCACCGCCAAGATACGGAGTAACCTCACCCCACGAACCCAAACTCCCTCCTAGATAGCGAAAAAAAGTAGCGAATCACTTGGCTTGACCTGTGACGATTGTGATGGTTATCCAACAAATGGTTCCCGGGGAGGCGGCACCACCTGCCTCCCGCGGGTGAAACTCTTGTTGGAAAAACAAATAAATCCAAAAATTAAATTTTTTTTCCCATTTTTTTTTAATGCCTTTTTATGCATTTTGACACCAAAAAAATGTCAAAATCTAATTGAGAATAATGATACGTTAATTTTATTTTATTTTGCTTACTAGAAAAATAATACCGCTCACAGATTCATAAATATATTTATAAGACCCCAGGGGAATAGTATAGAAAATTAGAGAGAAAATAATAATGTAATCTGACCTCGAGAAATATTAACAGCATCAAACCCTTATCAAGAATACTTATGACATGTGATTTCTTTAGGGTGGAATTACGGAGACAGAGGAGGTTAGAAGTTTTCTTTTTGATGGAAAACATTTCTCGTTACATATTGTTTTTGAAATAACGTGATTTTAAACACACTTCAGTCTTAGAAACTTTATTAAACAGTCTGTTTTACGATTACGTATGAAGGGTTCACTGCACGAACCTTGAATGTCACAAAAATCTTTTTTTTCGATTTATGAATGCCATTCGATAGCTTAGTTTGCAGAGCAACTTTGTATTTTTCTAAAATATTCAACGTCACTCACAGTGCCGAGAAAAATAACCTTTTCTGATAGCGAAACACGACTAAAATGCCGAGTGTCACAAATGAATGAGTGACAATCATAGGTACTTCTTGAATAGTTAAATGGCCAACGATCGTTTTTGAATACTAAAAGAATTGAATAGTAAATTTATTAATTGTGAAATAACACAAATTCATCAAATAAAATTTATTTCCGCACGCCGGGATTTGAATCCGCGATCTTCGGATTTTGGTCGAGTGATGAGGTCTAGCTTCATAAGCAGTTCTTTGTCTAAAATTTCTGTCAGTTTTCTTGGGGTTTAAAATAAGCGAAAAAATTATTACCGTCTACATCTGATTTCGAATAACTCTGCGTAAATTCCGGGCAACGCCGGGGACAAGCAAGTATTTGTATAAATTTAGTGATCTGAAAAGGGGTTACACAATATTCGAATCAACTCTTTCTTGATATTCAAATTTCAGGCGATTTAAATTGATCTGTCGTGTTAAATTACCGAAACCGAAAAAAGTAACCTGCAAATATACAACACGGCTTAGGTATTTGATCCGACGTGGAAAGGACTACGAAATAATCGAGTTGACTCCGGGCCTAATGGAAAAAGTCGGGTTAGGTCCTTATTCCTTAATAGCCGCCTTTAAAACTTTTCCACAACATTAAGGGTTTTAACACCCAATGAATATTCCTCATACATCGCCCGATTTTTCCCTTCGCGACCACTTTTTCTAATCAGCTCATAAACTCTGCCAGTTAGCCCAGTAAGAAAACTTTTACAAAATGCTTCACTGAATTTAAGTTCGTTTATCTCCAGAAATGTAAGTCGAGATTAGCGAGCGAAACTTTTAGTGTGTACCAGATTAAAACACACATTAAAAATTATAAAGTTTTCGAAATTTTCCGGCGAAAGGGAAAGCCGACGTACGGATATTATTTTTTTATCTCTGAATTTACATAGCTTTATCAAGAACATAATAGATCATTTTCAAAGAAAATATATTTTTTTAGAATGTATAAAGTAAATATTTTACCCCGACGCGATGTAGGTACACACCCATACCATGTAACTTTTTAGATATTTTTAATCTTTGGTTTTTAAATGTTGGTTCGTAATATCATCTTGGAAAGATTTTTAAAATTATATTATATCTTATACATAAAAACCTCGTGTCACGGTGTTTGTGGTCGCACTCCTCCGAAACGGCTTGAACGATTTTTATAATTTTTTATGTATATTTGGTAGGTATGAGAATAGGTTATAAACTATATTATACAGGATGTTAAGGGACGTACTTGACTTACTTTAACCAGTGATTCCTGATATTATTTGGAGTAAAAAATGTTAATGAAATTTTGTCTCCGGTGACTTTTTTTGGTGACATTTATTTTTTTTCAAAAATTTTTTCTTCAAAATCAAACAAAAAAAAATTCTTCTGCATGTCGTCACTGGTCACTCAGCCAGGTGTCCGACGAACCCCTTAACCCGCCTCCAAATGTTCAATCATTTTTATATGTTTTTGTGGAAAAAAAAACATCAAAAATGTCACCGGAGACCAAATTTGGACGTCCTTGACTTACTACGTCCCTTAAGAGCGTTTAACCAGCCAGCGGAAGAAAATCCACATTTCGTCGAAAGTTGTTCTCACGATCGTGCAGGGCGGTTACAATGAGAAAGATTAATTATTCTCCGTACCAGTTTTTTTAAATTATAACTCAATATCGAATTTATTTCAATTCAAATTAGCTTTAATTTATACCTTCATCCAAAAATGCTAAAAGGCGTGATGATAAAACTATTAAAATAATGTACTTTTTGTACTTAGTTATTTTTTGATTATAAGTATTTATCATTTTTCAATAATGTCTAAATTTAATAAGAATGTTAAAAAAAATCTGAAATATATTAGTTTGTA
Source organism: Limnephilus marmoratus (assembly GCA_917880885.1). Taxonomy (NCBI): domain Eukaryota; kingdom Metazoa; phylum Arthropoda; class Insecta; order Trichoptera; family Limnephilidae; genus Limnephilus; species Limnephilus marmoratus. Next base: position 15,793,995 of record OU862910.1, on the reverse strand, counting down.
AGTGCGCAAATAAATACACAAACGGACCAATTTTCGCCAAGAAACACATGTACGTACACATTTTTTAATGATTTTATTGAAACTAAAATTAAAATTCTAAAACATACGTTTGCTAGATAATGTATTGATTTATTTTACTGCATGATTTTGTTATTTGAAATGGGTGTGGTATAATACAAAAACTTTTTTGAAAATTGAACTAATTGCCAACGACCTATGGAATAACCTTATTATACTGAAAATTAAAAAAATTTCTCAAAATTTATAACATACGAATGCTAGATAAAAGAACAATCTTTCGAAATCCATTTATAATTTTTTGTGGAAAAGAGTCAATACGTCTAAAAACTTTTTTGAAAATGACGTATTTCCGGTTTTCTCTGGTAATGCCCTCTTAACACCCTGTATACCGTTAGGTGATTAGGGTGTCCCTATCCAGAAAAAAAACTGTTTTTTTGACAAAAAATTTTTTTTGTATTTTTTTTTATTTGGTATCAAAAATACGTATAACCCCAAATTCTAACCCTTTGGTAGGTACGAGAATAGGTTTCATAGTATATTTCATACCGCAAGGTGATGAGGGTATCCCTATCCAGAAAAAAAAACCTTTTTTTGACAATGTTTTTTTTAAATTTGGGGTTCTGGTTATTTTTTGATGCCAAATAAAAAAAAATTGTCAAAAAAAGGGTTTTTTTCTGTCCTCCCATTCCCAAACGTTCTCCATTTTTTAATCGTGATTTTAGTATTTTTAAATGAACAAATTTAACCGTCTTTCGTGTTTCAAACAGAACGAAATTATTTGTTTTGTTGAATACAGATAGCGCTATGTCCACCTCATCGAACTTTCATCCACGAGAAGCGTCGCGTCATTTTGATATTTTAGTCGGCATCATGTTCTCGTATGGGCAAACCACCGAGCTTTTTTGTGTTGGCTAAAGACGGACAGACAAAAAATATCATACACTCATTTGCTCTTCGAAATTCAACTGATTTTCTTCATTTCACTTTTCTACTTTAGTTGGTGTTTTTTGTTTTTATCGGTGGTCATCGTCTACAGCGCTCCATTCCTCTTTCTGTCATATATCCCATCCCCACACACTTACAATACATTCGTTATGATCATTCAACAACCAAAATATTCTCAAGAAATAATTTATAGAGCAAAATAAAGTTTGTCGGGTCAGCTAGTTAATTTATATATTATTAAGTTCATTCATTATTTTCTCTTTTAATATTTTTTGAATTACAATTTGTTAAAAATATTTTAATTCTTTTAAAATCTGGAGACCTTTCTTTTAACCCATTATACCATGATTGTTTTTAATATGTCTATTTTTTTAATGTTGACAACTCGTGTGGGAATTCCATCATGATAATATATTTAAAAAAATTTAAACTTTCTTCCATTTATTTTATTATTAACCATATGCCCAAAATATGCTTAAATCGGTAATGGTCAAAAATAAAATAAGTGGGAAAAGTTTAAAATGCTTTAAAATATGACCGTAAACTACGTATTAGATTCATCAGAACATACGTTTTACGGTAAAAGTAAGTTTCATAAGTAACAACGTAATATTAAAAGAAAAAGAAAAACAAAACGAGGTAAAAGGGAGATTCAGGTAACAAATTAGGGCCTGTCAAAATATAAGGTATACGTTTTCAGTCCTTTATTGTGACACGTGTTAATATATGGGAATATAAGCACTATATGCTTAATTATTATTTTTTTTTTACATTAACTCCACACAGGAGGCCCTGAGGAAAATAACTTCCCTCAGGGCCTATGTCATCTTTGGGTCTTGAAGAGACCCATGATGTAGGAGGGAGGAAACACCGAGGCCGGCAAATCGTTCCACAGCCGAGCCGTTGAACTCAAGAACTAGTCATAGAAACGACCCGTTCTCATGTGACTAATGTCAACCGTGTACAAATGTTGGGCGCGTGTTTGGCGTTTCCCGACTATGCACCGGTGCCGAGGGGATCAATGACGCTAGTTCCTCGGAGCATCTTCCATTGTAATACCGGTAGAACAAGGACAGCATTCCCACCTGACGCCTCTGCTCTAAAGATTGCAGTCCGTCTGTTAAGATGGGAGAATCTATCAAACGGACCGCCCGTTTCTGCACAGAGTCAAGGGTTTTTTTTTTAGGTGTTTTGGAGCTCCAGACCAGAGTTGGCTGCCAAATTCAACCGTGGGGCGCACTTGCGATTTGTACAGGGTTAGCATTTGTGTACTTTTAAAGTATCTGCGGGCCCTGTACAGTACGTCCAGTTTCTAAGAGGCTAGCTTAACTCTGGTTTCGATGGAGCCCCCGTACCTGAGCTGGTCACTTAGAGTTACTATACTCAAGGACATTAATTTCACAATAGAATGACTAGAGGTGACTTAGTAGAAGTTCCCAGGTTCACGGGGTGAAGTTTGTCTTGGTCTTGGCGGCCAATGCGCTTGCCTGTGACGGGCCAGATCGGGAGAGGTGGGTTGATTCGATGAAAGCTAAGCTAAAGTTAACCTCTCCAGCCGGACTCTCTCAACACATTTCCTTGCACCGCAACGGGAGGGATGGATTCATCCTTCACTCTTTGTTACGTTGACCCCCAAATTCCTACCCACCCCGCATTTTTGTATCCTTCCCAGAAATTCATCTCCTTCCTTTCCCTAAAAAGACCCTCCACACAGTAAAGAAGACAATAGGCGTGAGGATTTTTTTTTCATCGGGGCCTCTTGTGTGGAGCTCACGAAAAAACAGCAGTTTGCTTATATTTTTCGAAAGCTGTAACATAATGAGGAGGACTAAGAAGTACCTAAGTCACCAAGATTCAGCCGCGTACTTCAATATACTACCATTAGAAGCTCGAAGAAGCTCGGCCGATATACTTTTTCTTCAAAAAATAGCCAGATCCGTCGTAGATTGTCCAGAACTCCTAGAACGAATACAGATACGAGTTCCAAACAGACGAACAAGATCAGACATGATTCTTAGCCTCCCTCGGTGCAACACTAATTCTAAACAGAACTCTTTCATCTATCGTGCATCCAACACTTTCAACACACACTATACACAATTTGACATTTTTAACTCTGCACCACACTCCTTATAATCACACAGACACTCTCTCGATACTCTACAATAACAATACTTATAGATACCCTCTAATACAACCACCACTCTATAAACATCCTTTTTTTTCTCTCTCTTTTAATTTTTTGTCACGCATATTTTTATTAGTATACCTCAACTTAACCGATCCCCCCCCATCCTACCCCCTTCCTATCCCCACCTAAATAACTCGTCTCTTGAAATGTAATTTTTTATGAGTAAATATCTCTGGAATAACTACACACTTGTATACAATACCCATGTGGAAACCTCTAATTGGTTCAATTATTATATACTTTGTTGTTAATGTAAACTGTTGGTCTCCCAAATAAATAAAAATAAAAATAAAAAAATAAAATACAATATCTTTACCTAACATAACCATTATATTTTGTATACTTATAGAATTATTTTATATAGTCGCTTAGATAAAAAATAATAATAATAATCAAGGCCTCACGAAATTGTTTATCGCAAAAAAGGTAACTAAGTAATCAATCCGTGCAAGCTCAAAATGTGCTGGAAGCTGGTTGTTATTGTTACCTACAAACAACATTGAGTTGTTCTTGGGGATGTAGCGGAAGGTTATTTTAGGGGAGTAAAGTTGGGTTGGGAAAATCCTATGTCGTTCACAGAGGGGAAGGTAAGACAAACTACTAATTAAGCCGCTGCCGCTTGATAAAAAGGCAGAAATCTTGGATTACATAACAGAGGAGTTTCAACGCGATTTTGTCTGTGTGCCTGTATTTTAGTTACTCCTCGATATTACAGTGATGTTTTGTATTTGTACCCTAATAGCGGTTACCTGAGTCTGATAGCATGGACAGTAAAACGCGCACTTCCACAAAGGGTATGAACCTGTAGTTCTGTTGAATTTTTATTTCGTTAAAATGTGTGGGGTGGCTTTTTGCGTAGGGGTGGAAATTTTCCTTATTTTGTTGGGGTTGCGCGGACGCCGCGTGTCGAGGCAACACAGCGGCGGCGCGCGTCGAGTTGGCCGGACGTGCGGCATCAGTGTCGAGTTATCGACTCAACTGTCGAGTGACGGCGGTGAAAAGTTTTGCGGAACACATGTGACTCGTATTATTTGTGCATAAACTTTTCCGACCCTCGAGTGTGAGTTGTGACTGATAGGAGACCGATTTATTCCGGTCGAACTGAAGAAATTTTTAAACTTTTAAAGAAAATTGATCTTTTCTGTTTCCCCCACGATATTTGTTTTGTAAAATAAGACTTATAGTGCCATTTTCCGTTTGGTGGATCATTTTATTTAAATAAAAGGTAAGAAAACATTTTAATAATTAATTTCCACGTGTTTCTTTTTCTTCAGTATATTTCTGTAGACGGCATTTGAACAACAGGCAGAAATAGCTTTTAAACACCTTTTTGTTCCATCGATTATCGCAAGAAGGGAAAAATCATTAATTATGTAAAAATATGAAATTTTTTGGAAATATTTACAATTTTCCTTAAATTTTTAAAGGGAAATGAAGAGCAAGAAAGATTTTCGACGAAATGGTTATCATAACTGTCAAGTGAATGCGTAATTTGACAAGCAATTAAACTTTGAGCTTCCAAATAAATATTCAATAACGAAAACCTGCCGTTTTCCATCATCTTGTGCTTGCAATGAAAGCTCATAAATAAACGCTTCTCTCAAATTCTAAGGTACAATTGGATTGTGTTATTTGCCGTTGGTGTGCTTCGTACTGAGGAATATTTTTAGAATTATTTTCGTCATAATGCACCCTCTTATAGCCTTGTTCACAGTACCTACTCGGTGCGAGGGTTGTAAGACAGACACGTGTCTTGAGTAGGTGGTACATGAAAGATTATTATTTTTACATTTCTGAATTTCTAATATGTTTATTATAACGAAAACAAATTGTATGCAACAATAATAATATTAAACATACTTTCCATTTTTAGGAAGTATGTTATCTTTCGCACTATCAAAACTTTTTAACTATTCATTATCTAAAGAATACTTTGTAAAGCCGAAACATGACTTTAAATTTTTAAAAAACTTAATTAAATTTGGTTTAATACTTTCTTCGCTTCACGAAACTTGTATTTAATATGTCACATCTACTAAACATGTCGACATCCAGTAAATTAGTCAGATATCTCAGAAAAATTAAAATTTTAGTTGAGAACCCAGTTAGTTATATGTAAACGTGTACCCTCTATCTGGTTCAATACTAAAATTACTCGTAAACGCCGCCAAATCATTTATATTGCAGATAAGCTTGTGGTGAATTAAATAAAAAAATATATGTTTTCTGGGTCACTAATAGGATATTTAAAAGTGTTATACTAATAATATTCCGGACCATCACGCCTATTCTTGTTATTTTATAACATATTTTATATGTAAATCAGATTTGTGGTATGTTGCGAGGCTGAAAGTAGTGGATAGGAGAAGGCAATGGGAAAGAGGAAGGTGGGGAATCTGGCTATTTATATCTGGTAACCAAAATCAGTTAAAGCCATTTCAAGCAACGTTTCAAATTTTTATTTATTTATTGATACATTTAACAAGGTTACAATTTTACAACATACTATAACATCAATATTTCAAACACTCTCCTAATAAGGCAGCAATTCTGAATGGTGATCATATACCAGGGCGATACTGGGAGTATTTTTTACCTTGAAAGGTACCGCAAATATAACTAATATTATTTTTAATGATTAAATTATGCGGTAACCCAAATAAATCAAATTAAATTTACTTGCGCACGCCGGGATTTAAATCCGCGACCTCCAGATTGCTAGTCGCGAGCCTTACCCCTCAACCACGGAGGCCGTCTTTCATTAAATGGTTTCTTTTAAATCTTTTATCAATCGATTAAATCTGTGAAGTTTCAAAGAGTTCATTGCTCGCTTTGTAATAATTTTTCCTTATTTATTAATTCAGTGGAAGAATAAAAAACTACGGTTTTGTCATTATTATCAACTTATTTCAGAATTATTATAGTAAGTTATTTTACCCACAAGCTTTGAAAAACTAAACAAATTCTAAATAATATTACTTCTCTACATGATAAAAAAGAAATGTTGATAAAATTTTTTTTTTTAACAAAATTAAAAGCAAACTTTTTGTAATAGAGATCACAGCTGAACTAATCAACTAAAAATGAATATGAAAAACTGATTTTTTAACCTTTCCAAAATTGGACTATTTTTTCAGAAGGCAAAAATATTTCTGCTATGCAAAATCCATTTAACTGGAATATTTGTGAACATTCCCGAAAATTAAAAAAAAATTGTAGGTGCTGAATGATGTTAATAGATTTTTTCTATTAACATCATTTCAAATGATGTTAATAGAAAAAATCGTGTAATTTTAAATATATAGATATCCAAGCCCCTTTAATCATAGAGTACACCATATTTGTCGCAGCAAATCATACATACAAAGGTCTCGAAAAATCGTTGTATCTCCCTTAATATCACAGTGAGAAATATGATCTAAACAGCATTTGAAAGAGACAACAACACGTTATATATTTTTATATAAAAAATTAACCACAAAATAATTAAAATGTAGAAGATGCATGAACGCAGCTTTGTGAATGTTTTAGGAATTATTTTTACATGAAACGATAAAAAAGTGAGGTAGCAACAACGTTTGAAATTTAGTCAACTTATAAAATATGTAAGCATTTTTTTCGTTATCAGTAATTTTCCATAGAAAAACTTTTTTATGTTTTGCTGGGGGCGCTGCTGCGGCGGCCTACCCCAGGCCCTATTCCTGTAAAACACACAATAACAGCCGTCGGTTAGCTCAAACCGGCTCGAACATGATTCCTCCTAAAAAACAGGGCGAGTGCCAGTGGTTCGCTTGGTCAATTCTTCCTTCCCCTCCTCTCCTCAAAATCCCCGGGACTCCCTCTTCAATCAGTACACAGTATTTGCATTTAAAGGGTTTATTCAATAAACAGAACAGGGTGATACACATACGGCCAGTGTCGGCACAAAACACAAGTTAAACTACCCTACTGACCTAACGAGGATTTCTCCCTCTCTCTATGCGTTTAAATGAAGTTACAAACGGTTCAAAGCACACGGTGGGGGGGAGGAAGCGAGTTGGTACTCACATAGCTAGATGCGTGGTCTGCCATCGTTTCTGGATTCCGTTCACAACACAATTGCAAACAATACATCGCGGAGTTAATATCGTGGAGCACAAATAGCGCAAATCGCGCGTGGCGCAGTCGCTTGGCCGAGGGCCAGCGAAGGAATGGCGGCCGGCGGGCCGCCCGGCGCTTCGCGCCTGACGCGGGGTGGTCGCGCGGTGCGGGGAGAGGAAACGGTAGGCACGTGTAGTGGGGACGATTCACTTAACCTTCCGCTCGGGAGCCGATTCTGTTACGTAACACTTCCCCCCTCGCCGCAAAAAAAGCGACGTGGTAATGGAGCAGTAGGGCTAAGAAATCCTCTTACCCTTCTAGCACTTGTGCCAAAACAAAACAAAAAAAAAAAATTTAAGAGAAAAAAGGAGAGAGAGAGAAAAAAAAGGTTGCTAGCTACAAAATAGTAGAAACAAAAACAAAAGAGAAAAAACATGGTGAACAAGGAATTATACATGAATGAACAAGAAGGAGCAGTGACATACATAAATATAAACAAGGACCTGTTGGAGAAAGGTACAAGGGTTATGCAGTGATAGAAAAAAAATGACTCTAATTGTATCATTGGTCTGTGAGCTATGTTTGCGTAGCGTGGTTTGCGTAGGATGTTTGGGGTGTTGGGACGTTGCACTGAAGTTACACGGTTACTTTGTCACAGTAACCTGGCCCGTTTGAGATTACACTCAAGGAACACTAGGGCCTTAAAGAAAACACGAAGAAGAGAACGCAGGATGAGGCTTCTTGGTGGTGGAGAGGGTTCTACCTGTCACAGAGGTCAAAAAGGTAGCTGCTTCCGGATCCTGTGGGTGGGCCAGTATGACGTCATTGAGGTACTGGAGAGTGGAATTGTAATTGGTGGTTGGTCCTTTATAGAGGAGGTGGTTTGTGTGCATGACAGCCGTTGTTGTGATGGTGGTTGGTACACTGGTTTGTATACAGTGGGATTGTTGTGTGAACAATCGTTGGTATTGTTATTTGCGCAAAGGCACAGGAGCATTGGCATGGTGGCAACAGAGCAATTTGCAAGGTGCAGCTGGAACATTTGCAAGATGCAGCAGGAACATTTGTACAATGGCAACAGGAACATTTGCGAGATGCCGCAGGAACATTTGTACAATGGCAACAGGAACATTTGCAAGGTGCCGCAGGAACATTTGTACAATGGCAACAGGAACATTTGCAAGGTGCCGCAGGAACATTTGTACAATGGCAACAGGAACATGAACCAACTTAGAGCTGACGTGCTCGGGTTTGTTTGAGTGATGGTTTTGTGATGATACAATTCGCAACTACACGCACGACTCACACTTGGTTATGTTAGGTGTGGTCGGGTGCTTTTGGTACGTAGGGTTTGAAGGCATGGGACCTCCGTGACGGTAGTGAAGGCAGCATGAAGAGAGGCGCAGGTGTAGATAGGGTGAAGAGCTGCTGGTCTTCTTATTAATCCGGGAAAAAATTATTATTAGAACAAAATTCTTGAAGTTTACCTGCCTGGTAGACCAATGATGAAAAGGTTTGGAGAGAAACAAGGTGTGCATGTTGAGAAAAATTGGATTTGTTTGACGCGTAGAGAGAGAGAGAGACGGAGAGAGAGTTAACTAAATGCAACTACAGACTTATACATATTACAAAGGTACGTATTCAAGGAAGGTTCTGTTTAACCCATTTAGTTTTTTTTTAAACTAAATACATTTCCAAGAACACGTAGGTAAGGGTTTGTACGTATGACAAAATGCCCCTTTTCGAAAGAAGTTGGTCTTCCATGACCTATGCTCACGTCTATACGGTAGCATTTTTTCTACTTTCGAAGAACAAAACATTGAGTACAAATAAGTTATGAAAAGTGGGAAAGGAGTAGGAAGTTGAAAAGATCCGTGAATGAAGGTTGTCCCATTTGACAAACGAAACGCCAAGTGCGTAACGCATATATCCCCATTCACGGATAATTTCGAGGAAAGGAAAGAGTGACAATTGGGAACATTTGAACGAAGAAAACTGCTGAGGACTCGGCTATTTCCGAAATTCGACCTCTGAGTGAAAGGTGAAACAAGGTCTACAGCAACTTTCCTGGCACATTACAATACAATTGGTAGAGTGGGACAAAAGGGATACACTGACAAAAAGAGTCTAATCCACTACGTGTATTGGGCAGAAGATTAGAAGGTCGTTTTATTCTCCTACTTGTTTGCGAGAAATGACAGACCCTTGCTCAAATCTCACAAACCTGGGGGTTTTCTTGTTCGTCCCCCAGACAACGAGTTAGGTGTTTTTGTGTCCATCAACTTAACTCCTACGACACGATGCCCCATAATCATGAGTGAAGCGTATGATTAGTCCTTTTGAGATAGTGGATAGTTCCTGGGTTCTTGTGACAGGAAGTCCACGGGCATGTTAATGAGTACTCTGCTGCAAAAGCAATAATTTTCTGATAACAGAAAATAAAAGGCGTGTGATCTACGCTTGGTAGGTCACGCAAACATGGGGTAGATATTATTTCGTTCGCACGATTCATGGTGAGTATTGTAACGTCTTCACGTCTCATGTACAGGAATGAACGATTTACAACAAATTTTGCCCAGTATTGAAAGACAGTAGCCCAATTACGTTCGAAAATGTGGGTCCCCATTCAATACAGACGGCGGGTTGAATGAACGATTTACAACAAATTTGCCCAGTATTGAAAGACAGTAGCCCAATTACGTTCGAAAAAGTGGGTCCCCATTCAATACAGACGGCGGATTAAGCGGTTCTCATGCCAAAAGACACACGACCAACTCAATAACATTTAGTTAAGAGTATAAAGTAATTATAACGAGCTTCTCGTATCATGGCGGATGTTTTGAGGATCTCTCCTATGATGGTAGATATTGTCACGTTTTCACGTCTCACGTGACAGGAATGAACGATTTACAACAAATTTGCCCAGTATTGAAAGACAGTAGCCCAATTACGTTCGAAAAAGTGGGTCCCCATTCAATACAGACGGCGGTTTTTTTTGCAATGATGTAATTAATACGGCACTGCTGTAGCTTAATAATTTCATATTAGCATACGTTACAAGACTTGCCAAAAGGCGATAAACACAAATTTTATTGAAGATCTGGCCAAGATTTTAAACTTCAAACTAGAATAATGGTACAATAAAGGACAAAAGAAACTGATGTCATGATAAAATATGTACCTCATAATGAAGTTGTATATGTACAAGGAACAAAGTTAATGAAGGGACAAAACATGTTGTCACTTTTATAACAACAAAAAAAAAATTTTCCGAATCCGACAAAATACGATTCTAGAAAAATAAGAGCAATTGGGTTGAGCGCCATTCTAATTTTTTGGAAAAAGAAGAAAAAACCACAAATAGCAACAAGGTTGCTCTTGAATTGTCTCGAATCCAGCGAATGTGACCTGATAGGTGAGTACATTGGGTGTATTCGAAACGATTCCCAATATACAACATTACTATGAATGTGTAGGATGGGGTGAAGAGGGAAAAGAAAGAAAGAAAAAAAACGGGAGGATTTCCTATTATAACAGAAATCGTCGCGACATTCTTACAATATGGTGCTGTGACCATAGTAGCGAGCCCGCGGCAAAGGTCTGAAACCAATGGTTATTATACAGACTTGTGCTTATGATTTTATATTTACAACATTAGGGTAGGGACGTACTGGTACGACAAAACCCGACACAAAACAAAAAATTAAAAAAAGGGTGATATGACAAGATGAGGCGATGAGGTGAGAAAAAAACGCGCGGATGCTGCAAGAATTGTGAAAGGAAAAACGACGTCTCGGAGCAAGAGTTTTCTGGAACCGTTGATGGTAGGAGGAAAAAGGAGTCCCTTTCCCGAAGTGATCAATTTCAGGAAGAGGATGCATACAAGCATGAAAACAGTGCCCCAAGAGGTGCTCTTGTGGTACAGCAGGCAAGGCGCGCAGGATGTAAAAGAACATATAAAATTATGCACAAAAAAAAATGTACAGGAGTTAGGCTACCGTTGACATTAATGTGCCTTCGGGTGTAAGGATTTCCTTACGAATGCCCATGTGGGTGATTATTTACATTTAATATTTACAAGTAACTCACGTCACTTATGACAAGAGTTTTGCCAATTTGATAACGCCTGAGTACTTGATGTGATGGAATTTACTGATTCCGTCGCAGTAAGGCATTTTGGAATTATTCCTAGGAGAAATCTTTCTATTTCTCAGGGCCTGTAGTAGTTCCTCCTTTTTTGAAGTAAAAATGTGTGGGATTATACCCAGCGTGACTTGAGGAACTTCCATGGTGTATAAGATCGTATCAGAGTGACCTTATGTTGGAAAAAGTGAGAACTAGACTCGCAATTGGAAAGAAATTGGGCAGAGATTGACCACTGGGGACGTATTTTTACAAAAGTTTTTGAAAAAAAACGCGTTTTTTATAAGTGTTTGGTTTATTTGAAAATTTGGGCAGCGGTTCCCCTCAAAAAACGTGATTTTGGGAAAAAATCCTGATGTTTTGAAAATTTGTTGAAAATTTTCAAAGTCCATAGACGAGAAAAAAATTGGGCAGCGGTTCCCCTCGAAAAACGTGATTTTGAGAAAAAATCCTGATGTTTTGAAAATTTGTAGAAAATTTTCTAAGTCCGGAACGAGAGAAAATTGGGCAGCGGTTTCCCTTACAAAAACGTGATTTTGAGAAAAAATCCAGATGTTTTGAAAATTTGTTGAAAATTTTCTAAGTCCGGAACGAGAGAAAATTGGGCAGCGGTTTCCCTTACAAAAACGTGATTTTGAGAAAAAATCCCGATGTTTTGAAAATTTGTTGAAAATTTTCTAAGTCCGGAACGAGAGAAAATTTGAGCAGCGGTTTCCCTCAAAAAACGTAATTTTGAGAAAAAATCCCGATGTTTTTGAAAAAGGTTTGCAAATAAGCAAAAGTCCGGAAAAGAAAAAATAAAAAAACGGAAACGAGGTTCGCCTTAAATGAACATGTTTTTTGGAATATTTCGATTAGCCTTCCAAAGGGGGGGGTTCTTTAGAAAGGAAAGGAAATATTTTTTCTTTTATACAAGTTTTCGTGGAAGTATGTTTGAAAATTCAACAATGTCTTGGGGAATTGTTCTTTATTTAACGTGGCTATACTGCAGCCTGATTTGAGCATACACCATTACTGGTATTTATCCGCCGACTTCCTCTTGTCATAACAAGTTATATGCAGATGTGCATACGTAATGTAATGCCTGACTCGAGGAAACGACGTCAACGCGAACCGAACGTCTTTCAAATTATGTCGTCTGTTTCTTACGAAAGAAAAAAAAGCTAAATGATGAAACAGGCGGCAAAATTAGAAAAATGCTCAATTGTCAAAAGGTAGAAAGAATTTAATCCACTTGTTTCCCTTAAGCTGCAAAATATGCCGTTATATATACAGGCCAGTATTTTGCGAAATAGACCCCTATTCGCAGTATATGTCGATATCAAATACAGACCAGCACACTGCGGAATAAGTTTATTAATGAAAACTGGTTAATTAACTTTCGGGAAACGAAGCGGGTAATTGGTTTATCATATACAGGATTTTAATTGTTGAATAACTTTGTTTTAAATATTTGTGTACATTTCCACTATTAATCTTGTATTTGAAACTAGCAAATTTAGTCGGTCGACACTTGTAAACACTATATTATTCACGACGGCAACTTTCTTGGTTGAGCACTTTACGTAGGAATACCGGTGATAATGTTTTGTCGAGTGACGACTCGAAAATGAAGGAATGTGCCCGCGATAGTTTAAATTTGCAATTCGAAGTTACACTCGCGTCGATGTTTTTTGATGGTAATGCTAGACAAATTGGGAAAAAAAACAAGACAAAACATTATAGATTATACAGTTTAAACAATGGCTGATTGAAGAACGAGGCGAGCGACTGTGAAGAGGGAGGAAAAAAAAAAATTGCCCCTAAGTTGGGAACGCCAGTGCTGGGGGCGCTGCTGCTGCGGCCTACCCCAGGCCCTATTCCTGTAAAACACACAATAACAGCCGTCGGTTAGCTCAAACCGGCTCGAACATGATTCCTCCTAAAAAACAGGGCGAGTGCCAGTGGTTCGCTTGGTCAATTCTTCCTTCCCCTCCTCTCCTCAAAATCCCCGGGACTCCCTCTTCAATCAGTACACAGTATTTGCATTTAAAGGGTTTATTCAATAAACAGAACAGGGTGATACACATACGGCCAGTGTCGGCACAAAACACAAGTTAAACTACCCTACTGACCTAACGAGGATTTCTCCCTCTCTCTATGCGTTTAAATGAAGTTACAAACGGTTCAAAGCACACGGTGGGGGGGAGGAAGCGAGTTGGTACTCACATAGCTAGATGCGTGGTCTGCCATCGTTTCTGGATTCCGTTCACAACACAATTGCAAACAATACATCGCGGAGTTAATATCGTGGAGCACAAATAGCGCAAATCGCGCGTGGCGCAGTCGCTTGGCCGAGGGCCAGCGAAGGAATGGCGGCCGGCGGGCCGCCCGGCGCTTCGCGCCTGACGCGGGGTGGTCGCGCGGTGCGGGGAGAGGAAACGGTAGGCACGTGTAGTGGGGACGATTCACTTAACCTTCCGCTCGGGAGCCGATTCTGTTACGTAACAGTTTGCAATCAAAAATTTTATATTTCTAAAATTATGTGTTCAATTCGAATTACAAAATTTGAAAACGTATTTCCTCATCTTTCCAAAACACTTTTTAGTTTTCGGATGCATTCAGAATTATTCAATTTATTTTAATTTTATTGCAAGGCGGAAAATTTTTGACCTTCCAACAACATAGGGTTGAAGCCTGAGGAATTAATTTATCAATACATTCAACAAATTCGATAAGACACTAAATTATTTGTTTCACATTTTTCAAAACCAATCTTAAAATTGTAAAATTGGGGTTTAGTGAAATCGGGAAGCCGAAAGGAAATAAAAATCATTCTTCATTTGAATTTTTATTTATCTATCTACATAAATAAAAATGAATTTCCGAAATGTATGTACGCGCATAACTTCCCGACGACTGCACCAAATTGGATAATTCTTTTTTTGTTGTGTTCGTTATGGTCAGGACAAGGTTTGTATAAAACTACTGGTGAGCTCTCGTATTACGAAATTTGTATAAAAATTAAAATAGGTGGCACGCGAGCTGTTTGAAAACTGGATGTACCGGGACTTAATGAATGGAATGCAGGAGGGTGGAACTCGGGAGGAGGGTTCGAGGGACGGGGGAAGTAGGCGAGGGGAGTGGGAAGAGGGAAGGCGGTGTGGGAACGCAAGAGGGGGAAGGGGACGTGGGAGAGGAAATGGAGGCGGAAGGGGAACGGGACGAATGGGAAAGAACATGCAAGGAGAAACAATTTCTTTATTAAATGGCATAGCAATGCATGCCGGGAACCAGCTAGTAATATATAAAGTTATCTGTGAAATTAATGTAAGCTATTTTAAATATTTAATCAACCAATACCTTGATTTTGGTGATTGCCCTAATAGTAAGTGAAGCAAACGAAGGTTCCTAATTTATGGCGTTTCCTCCTCCACATGTGTTACTACACACTGTGAACTACACAGTGCTACAGTACAGGGTAGGTTTAGATTGATAAGGGTGGCAGGGGGGGCAATCCTCGATACAGATCTAATCAATGAACATGTCCGGATGATGTTCGATGTTGACTGATGGTATAACTCCAGGGTGGGACTTAGTTAGATTGGGTCTGCCTGTATTGCTTTGTTCCATATCTTATAATATTGGTAATTGGCTAATTCTGTTGCGCCGTGATAGATTTCAAAATAAAATTACATATTGTAAATCATTTTCTTCTACTGCTATCTGGTGAAAAAATATTTTTAAATTGCGATTCAAGTGGAAACAGACATGCCTTTTCAGTACAATAATTAATTAAAAAATTGATTTTTAAAAATTAAAACTATATTTAATTTCGTGCACACCGAGTGTATGGTATGAAGATTTGTTTTATTTTATTTTAATGTTAATCACTTTTATGCAACGTTTTAAGAAAATATATGTTTCTTATAAATGGGTGCCTAATTTCGTCGAAAAATAATGACGAACCAAAAAAAGTGCAATAGTTTTAGATCTTGTTTTTTCTTTATTCCGGAATATGGCGAGGTAAGTGCAATCCCGCATTTCCCATAAAGCATAAAATATTTATATAAGATTACATAAAACACAGATTAGTTGCCCTTTTTGCGGTTTTACATTCAATTTGTAAATAAGTTTGAATCTTTTCATAGTAATAATTAGTTTATAACTAGTTACATGAAAGAACTCTCTGAAGAGAGTGAGATGGTCACAAGGTAAAGCAAATAAGGTTTAATTAACGAGTATATATTTACCTTTTACCTCGCACAGAAGAACACCAGAGGCGGCTTGTGTCTGAAATTGCTAGCAGTGCATTTCACTTTGATAATGTAAATTAAACCTAGCCTGGTGAATATTACGGAAGAAGAAAGTTAAATAATGGGATATTACAATTCATTCACTTCACTTGGTTACTTTTAAAAAATATTCAATTATCGCTGAACCTTTTAAATGGCGCCATTGTGCCTCTAACATTGTAAGTTAGTATTCCCGATGAAATACATTCCAGGCGTGCTGGATTACGCATGATAAAAGTGACACCTGCCTTCGAGGCGCTTCGTGCATACGTTTCTTGTGCACGGGATGAGTTATTGCACTGCTCCAACACGTGATTTGCTGTTATGAGTGTAATCTGTCTCGCTTATGTCACCATTTTGGTCTGTCAAGCTGTCCCGATACCGCCCGTTGCGGTCTCCGTAGTAAGGTTAAACAAAATTTCGTGCTCGTCAAATATATGACGTCTCATTCGCGCTTGAATAATGCCCTGGAAGGAATGGAGTGTTCTTTCATACATCTATGACTGGGACACATATGATGTCGTTGTAAGATGTGCGATGTCCCAAGAAAAGTAGTGCGATGCACAATTGCACATTTCAAGAAACCGCCTTTGAAGAAGACACGTTTATATCCGAAACTACGGTAAGCTTATGACTAAAGATAACATTTGAATATGCTTTTATTTATATTTCTCGTAAGTTTTCATACTACGTGAATAATTTTATTACGTGATAAAGTTTAACCCACAATACGTCCTGCCTAATACCAGAAGAGTTCAATCAGCTGTCTTGTTCTGGAAGCTGTGTAACCTAATAAGATGAACGTGCACTGAAGATAATGAGAAAGTTCTCTGGAACGGAGGCAAATGGCCTCAAAATGACCAGTTTTATCTATAAAAAAGCTCACCATACGACCATTGTTGATACGATTATCCCGTTTTAATGGTACATCATTTATAGTATTGTACATATATCTTTCAATTTATCGTTAAGTAGTTGTGGGCTTTGAACTGTGACACATATATAGAAATAAACATAAATGGATTTAACTCAACAAGAAAATTGTTTTTTTTAAGGGAGTCGCTACTTGCATTTGCGCCGAGCTGTTTGGAGCCAACTAATGGGACTATGTCATCCCAGTTTAGGTATGTTATGATGCTGAAGGGGTGGAAAGGAAATGGGAAGAGGGAGGTAGTAAATTACTAAGGCTGTTCAGATTTTGGCACTAAAATGGCAATGCCTTTTCAGGTAACTTGTCCCTTAAAAATATCAGCTTCATTTGGAAAAATATGAAGAACACGCATTTATTATTTTACTTTCAAATTAAGGCCATAGTGGAAAAAAGTACGAAAGACATTTATCAATTTTGTTAGTACTATTTATTTCATAAACATCACGCTTAACAGAAATAACAGTTTTTTACGAAAATCATGATTTATTTGAAACGCGAATTGGGTCTAATACAATTCCGCAAAATCCAATATTTCCCATAAAAGCAAAACAAAAAGTTCAACCCTCGCCGGATCAAACATGACATTATTTTTTCGACAATAATTGGCCTCAATGAAAATTGTTTTTCATTTCGTTCCTGCCCACGGCTAACGTAAATCTCCCATAGCAAAATACATGCGTACAATAAACGGAGTTCGTTGAGAATTTAATATACGGATTTGATGAAATGTGCAAATATAAGTGGAAATTAATAATATTCTAAATTAATGTAATGCTAGGCATGTGCCTAGCATGGTTGTCGAAAAATCCTCAATTCATGTAACAAACAATTCAATGAATAAAGAAAACTGTACAAAAAAATGTAACCTAATATAATGGCTTAGAAATGAAGGATGATGAAGACAGATAAGGTTTATGACTTTAAAACTTTGTATGACTGTGTTAAGGTAGGTCCAGAGCTCAAACAATTGCCGCAATTTGAGGTGAAAATCCATCAAACATTACATCAACATTTTTTTCCGTCTCCTCCGTTTGTTAAAACACTAAACACAGTTGAAAGATTGGTGTGAAGTTCGCGCGATCACACACAATTCGGCTTGTGGTCCGCGATAAAGCCTCGATGACACACGGCGAGTTAAAAGCTACTATCTAAAAGCGGATCAATCGGCGAGTGAGATTGTCATGATGACACACAAAACTGTCCACTCGCTCAGAAGCGTAGGAAACTGAGGCCGCTGCTAGCGCCAGTAACAAAAATAACGACGCCTGTGTGAACTAATTCTTCACATGTTTGACAGTCGAAATCAGCTGTTTATCGGAAGCCATGTTGGAAACATAAATAAACCAATCACGAGCAAGCGTGTAGGCGAGTAAAGTTGACGACATTTCAACTTTTTTTCGTAGATTGTCAACAATCTGCTAGTCGCTGCTAGTTAGCAAGTAACACGATGACACTGGGCGAGTTTACTAACAGATAGTGAATTTCCCAGATAGTAGCTTGTAAACTCGCCGTGTGTCATCGAGGCTTAAGGACGTGTCGACGCTTAAGCAATGAGCACTTGCCGTTTGACGTTTTTGGTGTTTATATCAATGTTAAAATGCGTTCTGATGAAAAAGAGATGCATCAGGGAGAAAACACAGATATTTTAATGGATATTTATTTATCAGGAAAGATTTCCGACTAATATCGATTACTACAATTGACAATAAATTGACAATATTTATGATGTTGATGACAACCATTGAATGTTGTTATGGGACTGTCAAGGCACGCAAGGCAAGCTATTACTTTAGAAATGTCCGGAAAAATACCCGGTAAGAAAGTAAGGCTGATTGTGGCATAATGATTAAGATTATGAAAGTAATGCTTAGATGGTTTGAGCTGTACAGCGGATAAATGAAGAAAGGAGAATGTATGTTAATGGTAGAAGAAGTCTAGAAGGCCCCTCGATGAAGACATGGCACGATCAAGTGAAGCAAATACTTCAGTCGGGTAACTTTAAATTCGGAATGACAAGAAACCATGTATTTAATACACGTACATAAGTTTATTTTACATTTAAAAATACAGAAAGTTTAAAGATAATCACAAAAATCTTTTTTGGAGTATTGCGAAAGGTGGTAATGGTTCATTATGTAAGATTTTTTTCTTTATTTGAAGTGCCCAAATAATAAACTTAGAGCTTAATAATAATAAACGAAAATAACATAATTTTAAAAAAGCAAAAATTACATAATAAAAACTATACAAAGCAGAAACATGATAACAAACAATAATAATATACAAATTTAAATATAAATCAGAAAGATAATTACAAACAAACTACGCGATAGTTCTTAAACTTTACAAAACAGAAAAAATAGAAATAAAAATGAGAATAGATATGTATAATAAATATTCTAAACCTAATGTTATTAAATTACTATATAATAACTAAGTAAAAAAAGTCATTTGTTCCTACGATATCATATTATTTTATACGTTCCTTGCTTCTTTCGCATATTAGGTCGCGGGTTCAAGTCATGGCGTGCGCAAGTAAATTTAATTTTATTTTATTGAATTGTGTTATTTCATAATTTAATCAGTTAAAATAATATAAGGTTTATCCATCCTCACAGAATATAGGGTCTACTGTGCGGTATTCACGTAAAAAACTGTTATTGGCATACGGAGTGTATACCGAGACAGAGCTGTGTGCCGATGTGCGGGGAAACCTTGTGATGGTTGGTTATCTAATTTTTTTTTTTTTTTTTACATTAACTCCACACAGGAGGCCCTGAGGAAAATAATTTCCCTCAGGGTCTATAATAATAATAATAATAATATTTGGCTGATTTATAAAGCGCCGTTTTCATGAAAAATCATCTCAAGGGCGCTGTACATATAATAAGCATACAATAAAATAAAATGAATACGATAGGCTTACAACTAGGATTCAAACTTATAACTAGGAACCTACATTTAAGACTTATATGTAGCTAGTGACTTACAACTAAGACTTATTACTACTGACTTAAAACTGGTGACATACAAATATTTGCAACCGTGACTTAAAATTAGAGATTTACAATTAAAATAGGTATTTACATACAACAATAAATATTTTTAGTTTTGCCAGGTATCTAATATTACCAAGTGATCAACAAAACTCTACAGATATAGGTACAGACAGAGAAAGAGAGTCGAAGCAGTTTGAGGATATTATATATACATGTATACATACATAGATATTTTATTCTACACATTTTACAAATTATTTTATACCGTATTTTAATATTAATATTGTTAGCGCCAGAAGAAGAAGGAAGTTCGTACATAATATTACAATTTTATAACACGGTTGTGAAAATGATTGTAATGGGTTAACAGTTTTTAAAGGAAAGCATAGGTATCTTAAATGAATGAATGAATTTAATCGTCGATCTCAACTGCAATAAGATAATTCATCGCTCAACAACAGATTGGATAGCAATGTTTGAATGAAATAGCGAATTTATGGAAATGAGTGTTTAAATAGGTGAGTTTTAAGTTTGGATCTAAATTCTGTTGGACTGGTTATACATCTTAATTCCATAGGAAGTTTATTCCAAGCCTCAGGGCCGGATACTTCGAAAGCACGATCACCAAAATTAGTGTTCGGATTTCGCTTAGGTTCTTTCAACCTTCCGATTGCAGATGATGTCGCTGATCTAAGAGTTGAATGTCTTAGACCAATATTTTCCGGAATGCACAGTTCAGAGATATAGGGTGGAGCCATTTCGTTGAGAGCTTTAAACACCATCCAGCATAACTTGTATTGGATCCGTTCAGGACACTTCAGCCAGTGAAGATTTCGAAGGTGTTCCGAAATGTGCGAAAACTTGGGTACCCCAGTAATAAGCCGTGCTGCGGCGTTGAACACTGATTGTAGTTTATCAGTTTGGCATTTAGGAAGTCTTGCATAAATGCCATTACAGTAATCAAGACGTGATACTATGTATGAGTTCACAAGAAGCTTAGTTGCCTCTGTTGAGAGGTTCCTACGAACTGATTTAAGTTGTCTTAGATAGAAGAAACCAGTACTGACGGTCCTATTTACCTGACTTTTTAGCGAAAGGTCTGAATCCAGATAAACACCTAGAAGTTTGACGGTTGTTTTTGCAATTACGTCGCTGCCGGAAATAGAAATTGGTGAGTAGTCTATTAAATGCTGGCGTCTTTTCGTGGCTGCCCAGAGAAACTCGGTCTTTGTGGGATTCAACTTAAGTTTGTTCGAGGACATCCAAAGACTGATCGCTTCTAGACAATCAGTTGTGCGAATTTTAAGACCGTTGATCTATCTGGTGTGCAGTAAAAGTATACTTGCTGATCGTCAGCATAACAGTGAGATAAGAGACCAAATAACTCGATAATTTTTGCGACATCATTTGTAAAAAGAATGAAAAGAAGTGGACCCAAAACGGATCCCTGAGGTACCCCTGAAGAGAGTTTCGTGAAGTTGGACTGTTTGTTTCCAACTTTTACCGCTTGAGAGCGATTGCATAGATAAGATTTTAGCCATTTTTTTATGTTAGACTGTAAACCAAATGTTACTTCTAGTCTCTTAATAAGGAAGTTGTGGTCAATGGTGTCAAATGCGGCGCTCATATCTAAAAGCGAAAGAAGGGCTAACTTACCTGATTCTATGGCAAGAGTTATGTCTGACAGGACACGAAGTAATCCGGTTTCTGTTGAGTGGAACTTGCGATATGCGGATTGATGATCAGTAAATAATTTGTTCACGTTTAAGTGGGAAGTTATTTGGGAAGCAACAATTTTTTCAAGTAGTTTCGCTAAGAAAGGCAGATTTGACACAGGTCGGTAGTTACCCAAATTGTCGGCATCAAGCTGCGGTTTTTTAATGATTGGGGTGACTACTGCAGACTTAAGTGGTTCTGGGAAGTCACCTGTACTTAAGGACTTATTAAACACGTGAACCAGGAAGGGAGCCAACACGTCGCTACATTTCTTGAGGAGCCAAGTTGGGATAGGGTCAAGAACACATTGTTTATTAGGCGAACTTAAAATTAACCTTCCTACTTCTTCTAGCGTTGTAGGTTTAAATGATGACAGGGAACATTTGGAATTGGCTGTAAATATTGGTGGGGGGGCAGAAGATGTGGAGGCGCGTATGGATTCTATTTTTTCATAGAAAATCTTAGAAAAGGCCTGCGGAGTAATGTCTGTAGAGGTTTGCACGGTATTATTAGCAATGACAGTTTTAACGGAGTTCCAGAGACGTCGTGGATTTTTCCGCTCAGAGTCAATTTTATTGACCCAGTATTCAGATCTTTTTTCACTTAATCTCGCCCTGTACTCTGTTTGAGCATTAATCCACTCGTCTCGTGGAGTAACGTCAGGGTTTTTTCGGTATGACCTCTCTAGTTTCCGCATAAGCCTCTTTTGACTCCGACACTCTTCATCGAACCAGCCATCAGATTTTCGAACTTTACGTATTTTCGAGGTGGTTGGAGCATATTTATTCAGTAAACCTGATAAGATTTTGTTATACTCCTCGATGAGTTCTGTCGGTGTCTTAATTCCCCAGTTACTTTCTACGCATAAAGTAGAATTTTTAAGTTCATCAAAGAAATTGTCGAAATCGAATTTACGCCATTCCCTCGATTCTATTGTCCTATATGGAACTTTAGGAGGGTTGAAATCGATTTCAGTGCGGACAAGACGATGATCTGACAAACCTATATCATTAACTTTGGCTATTAGTGGTGGGCCCTTACACCTGGATATAAAAATGTCTAATATTCCACCAGCGTCATGAGTTGGTACGTCGACCCATTGACGGAGTCCAAAGCTATCCAGTAAGTCAATGAATTTGACAGTATTGGGTGACGTCTCACGCTCAAGGTGAATATTAATATCACCTGTGATGATAAGAGTTTCGGATAGACCGACTGCCCATTCCAAAAAACACGACAACTCCCTAAAAAAATCCACACAGATCGGTTTAGAACCAGGACGGTACAGCGTTAACAGCGTAAATGATGATCCCGCAGAAGAAACACGGCACCCAATGTACTCAAATGTACTGAATGTACCGTTTGCCACCTTGGTAAGCCGCAGTCCTTGTCGGGCTATAATCACAACACCTCCGTGATTCACATTTTTAGAGTGTTCCGTAGCTCTAGGTCGAGCCTCCTCCAGAACAGTGTACCCTAGGGCTTGTAGTTTCTTGATCGCATACGACTCGCTGTTTTCGTGCCAGCTTTCAGTCACGGTGAGTATGTGGATCTTACGATCTTTGAAAACCTCATCCACATCCTCTAACTTGTTGTTAAGAGATCGTGCGTTCCAGGAACCCACGGCAAGCCGCCTGCTTCTAAAATTGGCATGTCGTTCTGTTCGTATCACTTTCAAGTTGGGGCAATTATCACGAAGGGCTTCAGAAACTAGGCTGCTTCGTTTATCAGTAGGTATTACCACTTGAATTCCCTGTTCTGACAGTGTGTCACTATTATCACAATCCGTATTAGTTTGTTGTACCTTCGTGCGTACATATTTTTTATTGTTTTGTCCACCACGGCAACCTCGATACCCGGTTGTTTTTACATTCGGGTCACGCACTAGGTTATATAAAGTTACTTTTGCGGCAATGAAAGGGTTCAACAATACACTTTTATTTTTAAAACTTAACAATTCTGCCCGATTGTAAACAATATTAGTGTTTACAGGATGCATTGCATCACAAAACAAACATCGTAAATCACTGCACTAGAGCTAGACACTCGAAACTAGCTTTTGGGTCCGAAGGTCCAGCCACATGCGCTATGCACATGTGTTGATTTTGTGTATCCCTCTGACCATTCGATGCAACCGTGGTGAATTTTACGAAACAGCGTACGAACTTGAAAATAAAATATGTGTTATTTTATTAAAAACTAAATTAACCGGTAAACTGCGACATTTAAAATTATTTTGATTTTATACACTCAACATAAAATATTATTTCAGTTATTTTATGATGTTTTCACGACGAAAAGACAAGGACTTCCTTAATATTTTCAAAATAAAGCTAAGAACGATAGAAATGCAACCGGCAAGCTTCGAGAGCGCCAACACACAGTCGAGAGCGCCAACACACAGTCATGTCATCTGGGATGCTGTGTGGAGGGTAAATAGATAAAGCAATGAAAAAATTGTAATATTTCGAATTATTTCTGGTTATAAAACTTGATGTATTACTTTTCTTGAGGTTGGCTATCATCGGGGCCATCTTTACCTTGAATTTACAGTCAGAAACAGTTCAGCAAAATATCATTCGTACCAATCACCAACCTTCCGAAGTCATGAAGTGTGGCGTTTTCATATTCCACGACTTTTAAATCTTCCCGTTATAACACTGTCGATTCGATTCCACCTACGCGAAAATCAGAATTCAAAAATAAATCTTTTAGTGCGATGTAATTTTTGTCGTTTTAATTTTGTATGGAATCTACTAAGACTGAATTTAGGTGTGACCGAAAGATGGGAATAAAAAAAGCTTTCTTCCAAATTGTGATAATGCTGACTCTTTTCGAATTTTTTCTTGATTTTTTAGGGACATATTTTTGTTTAATCTTCTATCTTCATAAAAATGAATCGCCGAAATGTATGTACGCGCATAACTTCCGAACGACTGCACCAAATTGAATAACTCTTTTTATTGTGTGTTCGTTATTGTTAGGACAAGGTTTGTATAAACTACTGGTAAGCTCTGGCATTATGAAATTTGTATAAAAAAAATTGCAATAGGTGGCACAGGAGCTGTTTGAAAACTGAATGTACCGGGACTGAATGTATGGAATGCGGGAGTTAGGAGGGGGGAGGGGGGTTCGCGGGACGGGGGAAGGGGGAGAGTGGAGTGGGGAGAGGAAAGGTGGAGGAGACAGAGGTGAACGCAAAAGGGGAAGGGAAAGCGGGAGAGGAAGGGGTGGAGGAAGGGGAAGGGGAACGGGGAACGGGGAGAATGGAAAAGGACACGCAGGGAGAAACAATTTATTTATTAAATAGCATAGCAACGCATGCCGGGAACCAGCTAGTAATTGATAACTTGATGAATTGATTTCTTAGATGGAGTTCGATATCTTGCATTTTCGGAAAAATTTATTGGAGTTAATTGAATTTATGCAAACTCTCGTAAGGGTCCATTGGGCCAAAGCATACATAATTTCATTGGAAACTTCCCACATTTTCTTAAAATGATTGTTAAAACTAATATTTTTTTCCGTATCCTGTATTCTCAATATCCAACAAAAATAAAGAAAGAAATTATGACTAAACGATTTTATGTACAAATTGTTAAAGATAAATTCTAATTTTGAATTTCATAGCGGTAAAAAGCCTAATATCGCGGCGTATAAAATTTTAGTCCTTTTTTATTTTAATTAAAACAAAATACCCGAAAATAAACAGAAGCTTTCACTTGTAAAAGCTCCTCACAAAACAGTTTAATTAGATTTTTGTCACAAAATGTCTACACAAATTATTTCCTCCTGTCAAATTACGTAGCTTACGCTCGTAAACCAAGGAATTGCCTTATGTAGCGGGTAATCTAATTTTATGTCAGGACTGAAGGTCCATTTCACCATCCAGGAGTTAAATGTTGTTGCTTATTACCACTGCCTAGATTTTTGGGATTGGATAAATGTCTTGATATATTTATTTACTAACGGACTACACGTCCAATTTACGAAACAAGTAACACGGATTTTAAAAATAAAATAAATTATGATAATGGATTGTACATTAATTAAGCAAAGACAGATATAATAGAGGTTACAAATCTAGTCAAGACCTCGCTGGAAGTCATCATAAAACAGTATTAATAGGCTTGAGTCTATACTTACGCATAACCGTTTTCGTACGTGGAGTTTGTATAAAATTTACTTTTATAATAAAACAGAATTAAAGCAATGCCAAAAGATGGCGCCACGTATGTTAACAGCTTGCGTGATTAGCACAGCCTGACAGGCGTAAGTATACGGATATGTAATTTCGTGAATCTCTCTGGACATTGAGAGATTGACGATAAAATTATTATTATTGTAACTGGCAGTTGTGGATAATAATAATTACATATGACCTCATCGCTTGTCGCCGTTACTTTGTCCCGGTGACTGGCTGTCACTTGATCCCAGTGGATCCAACGAACCGGCTATTTTTGGAACCAGTTCCTATCGGACTTTCGGAAATAAACTAAATTGAAACAAAAGCCGCCCGCAGGTCCTAGCAGTATAATAATCATTATAATAGTTCGTCATTTGCTTGGTGACAGACAAAAATCTTTTAGACTTATATCAAAATAATCAAAGCCTTGTCCTGAGTTGACCAGTCTACACATTTTGGACAACAGTGATTAGAATACAAAATTCATTAAGTGTTGATTGAGGAAGAGCAGTTAACTATTTCTGAGTTTAGAAAGGGGATATTGAGATGGTGATGATGATATATGATGTGATGATTCCACAGTCGTTTGATTGTGAATAATTTCACACATTTCACACCAATTTTTTTTTTCCTTTTTTTTAGATGCGTTTTTAACCCTTATAAAGAAACTCTATGAAGAACAAGATCAGAATCGCTTGTACCAATATCAATCTGAATAGCGATTCCGTATTTTTGTGGGATCGTTATTACAGAACGGACGTGATCTCCTGTCAGATTTGTTTGATTTTTATGGCTGTTATTTGCTTTTTCTATATACAACGTACATTAAATGAATAAATAATCATGCTTACTTGCAGGATTTCATGTTTAAACTAAATATGTGACAGTGGAGGTTATCCACCACTTACCCGCCCTGGTATAGGTAACAGATGATTACTTCTTCAAGGCTCTCGCAAGGACTCTAATTTTTTTGAAAGAACGAATTTACATTTAAGTTTGAACGAATCTAGACCTCCAGTGTCCTTGCATACGGTGTTAGGAAGCAGTATCCAAGTGCTTACATAATATACAAAATGCGAATAATATAAAGCAAGTCAGGGATAAACTAATTAAAATAGATAACAGAAAAACATAAAAGGCCGCTGCTCGCAGGGTAATGGCATCTTGCGTATGTTGCAAGCATCTCCAAGAAAATATAATGAAAACAAGTATTGTGATATGAAGAACGCTTGTGTCGGGTGGGATACCTCTCTCGTCATCTGGCAGTACCAGCCAGAATGTGTATGGTGGTCGGTCTGCCGTGAATGAATCTCAATGTCCGCGCCCTTTAGCCGGTTTCTCGGTTGTACCTTGACGATAGTAAGTGGGAATTAGGGGAACGTACCCGAAGACCCTAAGGATGGAAGCGTCGAGTTGCCGGAGGCAGGGCAGAAGGACTGTAAAATATGTGACAGTAAATATATAAAAATCGCACAAATCTGACAGGAGATAACGTCCGTTATACAATAACGATCCCACAAAATATACGGAATCGCTCGGCTGGAACCTATGATCTATTTGATTATTGTAGTTACTCTGAATGATTTAAAAGAATTTTCTATGAAATTTGCGGGTGACTTGGACAGCTGTCGAAGGAGAAAATATGGATATTTTACGGTTTAAAATGAGTATGAAGGTCGTTCTGTTTTTTCTTGTTGGGTATTCAGGGCTTTGTCGAAATAATAAAATGTGTTTACATTTGTATGAATATATATTTTTGAAAATTGTTTCCGAAGTGGGAGTTTTTTTTTTAGTCACTTATTCTGGAAAAACTTCTTACGATATTATCATTAAGAAATATTATCTGGTATTCACATTGACGTACTTGATCGAAGGGTAAACAGGAAACAATCGATTTGTTTTTATATCGATATTTGATCAGAACTCATTTTTACTGTTTATTAATTTTTGAAATGTTAAACCTTTTTTGAAAGCTTCAATAATTTTAATCCATTTCATCTTTAAAATATATTTTTCAAAAGAAAAAAATAATAATTTTCACCTTGAATCTTTTTTTAAGTGTATAATGATAACAAGATAATTTTCTTTTAGAATACTTACCTTAGTTTTAAATAAAGTAGCACATATTTTATAAAATGATGTCTCAGTTAGCTTATCGGATACTATGGACATACAAAAACATGACGATACTAATGCGACGCACGTTTGCCATATTTGACTGCAGCCCGTTTTCGGTCACCGACTAGTGAACTGTTACTCGGTTGGCCGTTTTCGATCGCAGTCCGTTTGCGGTGACCGACTAGAATAAAAGTTGTTTCGGTTGCCTGTATTTGGTCATAATCGATTTGTGGAAATGCTTGGAGTACGCTTTTTATTTAAAATTTCTTGTATAAGATCGCAAACAGCTAAAATTGCTTTTCCTGACACAATACCGTTTGTCCGTAATTCGCAATGTTGATTGTATGAATTTCAAGCCAAATTTGACCGCATACGATGGACGCATTCGGACACCGGCCTATGTAAACAGGCCAATTCGGTTAACGAATTCGGTTACGTAAAAGAAAAAGTAAAAACACTTGAAATCATCGATTGAAATTTATGCTTAGATCGGGACGGAGACCCAACACGATGCCTAAAATTAAAGAAAAAAATTCCTTTACCTTCAAAATAATCGTGGCTCTGTGAAGACAAAATTCTAATTTTATTTTTAACTAGCACAGTAATGTGCAGACCCGTGAAAAAATCACGATATTATGTTGTAGGATTTGTGAAAGACAAAGAATTTATCAAAAAAAATATTTGCCTCTCAAAAGAAGAAATATACCTTTCCATAACGGTAAACTTGAAAGCTTGCAAACTTGACATCTATCCAACGGTTCTATGACAGTTGATCCGGCGACATTTGGTCCGGCGACAGTTGGTCCGGCGACATTTGGTCCGGCCGACACTTGATCCGGCGGACAGTTGATCCGGCGGACAGTCGGTCCGGCGACAGTTGATCCGGCCTGATCGTTTAGAAGATTTTTTCTTCAAGTAAGTATGTAAAGAGGATATACGGCCGTACAACCAAAATCGATGTACTTATATCTGAAGGCATCTTGAGTGAAAATTTTTACTAACAATAATTTCGAATCTCCGAAGAAGCATGCGGCAATACAAAATACGACACTTATACGTGCAGTCAGTTTACCAACAAAACCGTAAAAGATTCCTACTTGCGTATAACTTTTTATCCGAAAATTACACTAGAGTCCCAACTGCCCTCAACCGTCTAGAGCCAGTGAGTGCCAATGGCATCCCCAATTTTGGTATGGTGTGATACTGAGGGTAGTGGGGAGGGGAAGGAGATGTGGAAAACGTACCTGGCTATTCAGATCTAGTCTCGTCATTTTAAGTAATCCGACTAAACCTACATACACTGTACACCAGCGAACAAATTAAAAAAAATCATATGACATAAATTTTTTTATATTTTTATTTTTTAGAACTTTTATCATGACACAAGAGTCCCAACAGCTCCCAACCGTCTGGAGTCAGTGAGACTATGGCATTCCTAATTTTGATATGTTGTGAGGCTGAAGATAGTGGGGAGGAGAAGGATATGTGACCAATTTTCCGGGCTATTCAGATCTAGTCACTAAACACGCCTAAAGCCATTTCAAGTAACGTTTCAATTCTGAATGAATACTAACGAATAGCAAAATACGTCATTCTTATATGTGCAACATCTACTTAAGATATAGAAGGCGGATATGTTTACTGTCGCCCCGGGAACCATTTATTGGATAACCAACATTCCTGTCATAGGTGCCATTCCCCTCCCCACTACCCTCAGTATCACACCATATCAAAATTGGGGATGCCGTTGGCACTCACTGGCTCGAGACGGTTGAGAGCAGTTGGTAATTTTCAGATAAAAAAGTTATACGCAAGTAGGAATCTTTTACGTTTTTTTTTTTGTTAAACCGACTGCACGTATAAGTATGACGTATTTTGTATTGCCGAATGTTCTTCCGAGAGTCGAAATTATTGTTAGTAAAAATATTTTTACAGCGGATTTTCACTCAAGATGCCTTCAGATATAAGTACATCGACTTTGGTTGTACGGCCGTATATCCTCTTTACATATTAATTAATGAAATAATGTTGGAACCCATTTTATCACTTGCCTGGTATGATTCGTATTCATTTGAACCAATTTTGAAAATTTTAAGTTGATGGAACTTGAATAATTTTACGCAAATTCCAACTCATTTTTCAATTTCGTATCCATTCACCGACAACTGGAATGAATAGATGTGTATAAAAATGAATAACTCGGAGTTTTAATAACTTGCGTTGCAAATCCAAGTAGTCCGGATCTTCGATAAAACATTTAGATTATGGCCATCATTGTAAAGGTTTCCGTCAAACCTCGACGACAACAGACAACTAATAACAATAAATTAGCCCTCTCACATCTAATATAAACCGAAAAATAACACGTAAGTGTATTTTCATAATACAACTCCCCATCTTGATATAAATATGTTATATTTAAAAACTTATAAACGTATGGAAAACCAGCGAAGTTCGTTCATTTTATGACAAAAGTGTTGTGGTAATTTTTTCCTGACGTAATTGTTTTGCTGGAAATAAATGTAAAATTTCACACCCCGAAGCTATTTAAAAGGAATATAGTTATTAGTTATTAATACCCATGTACCTGATTAAATTGTTAATGATAAAATCCCCTCCGAGAGTTCGAGTTAATCATATTAAGAGCCCATTTCTAAAAGATTTCTAACTGTCTTAAATTCGTGTTTGAAAAACGATCTTCACAGCTAAATTATTCAGCATTGGGACGAACCAACAAAAGGTAGAAAGCAATTTTTCCTCCGATCTTAAACGACTGCAATATAATGCACTTTCTTCTTGATACATGTTTTCATAAGGCGTGGTGTACACGCTCAAAAAGAAGTAGATGGGTAGATATGTAAATGTGAATGTCAGATAGAGTGCGCTAATATTAAAAAAGATAATATTTAAGCTAAAATTGTGAAAATGTGTAATAAAACACGACTAGCCTAAAATAGCATTTAAAGAAACACTGTGAATTTTTTCATACATGTAACTAGTAAAATAACTGAAAAAAACGTGTTTAAAATAATTTTCGGAGCATATATTGCAATTTTTTTCAGGGAATCATATAATGGCCATTTCGTCGTAAGGAATTTATAGATATTTTCTTCAAGAAAAACATGTATTTTTTAAGAGCCTTAAAACTTAAGGTATTTAAAAATGTATAATAAATCTGAAGAAATGCGGTAAGTCGGGCCTTAAACCTATATGTTTGGTTTCGGTGCTAATTTTAGAATTCACACGCCCTGTCTAGATAATACTTATTCGATGGTATCGACCCATTACTTCCCCCCGTCATGTATAAAATAATGCGATATTTAATTTCCTCGTTAAATAGTGATTCGCCCCCCGCCCTGTGCGCCTTTAGGGTCCCCCGCCACCCCCTGCCGCCCACCGGTGCAACCATGTCGGGCGGCAGATTGTTAATTTCTCAATTTTGCCCGGCCCTGGGGACCATCTTAAGTAATTACTGCCGCCTACCTGAAGCGAGTAACAGGTATCCGCCCAGCCTGCCGCCCAACATGCCGCCCAGTTTGCCACCCAACGCCATTAAGGAAGGGGAAGTCCCTGAAGTTTTATTTACGAAATAATAATAATTTCTGTGCCTTTTCTGAAGCATCCTCCTTGTTTACACGGGTCTGTGATGTCAGATATAATTATGTTTGCATATTGAAGGCTTTATTACTTCTCGAGTTGGCATCAGATTGCTAATAAATTATACCTGCTGAACAGATTTTTATATTTATAACTACAATTATATTTAAACTATAATTTACTGGGCAAATTAATCAACTTTTATCATTTTATTTTAAATTTCATTTTTTTTATATATTGTCTCATTGGAGGTAAAGTCACAAGGAGGAAATCCATAATTGGTTTTATTTTGGCTACGTACTAGACATGTGCAAACTGATTTCTAGAAAATGAACAAAAAGTAAATCAAATTAAAATACTGTTTGTTTTAAAAAACTATCGAATGGTGAGCTCTGATTCCGTGATATACGAGTACATAATTTTTTTTTAGCTTTTTCCATACCAAAGCCAGTCAAGTTAGCCTCTGGACGTATTGTACAGGGCCCGCAGATACTTTAATAGTACAACTGCTGACCCTGCACAAATCGAAAATTCCCCCCACTGTTGAATTTGGCAGCAACCTCTGGTCTGGAGCCCCAAAATACCTGAAAAAAACCTTTGAATCCTCAGAAACGAGCAATCCGTTGGATGGATTCCTCTATCATAGCCAATGGATTGCAATCTTTAGAGCACACGCGTCAGGAAGGCATGCTATCCTTGTTCTATCAGTATTACGGAAAATTATTATGGAAAATGCTCCGAGAAACTAGCGTCATTGATCCCTTCGGTACCGGTGCACTGTAGGGCAACACGCCAAACGCGCGCCCAACATTTATACACGCATTTGCCGGCTTTGTGTTTTCTTCCTGTTACAAAATGGGTCTCTTGTCGACCCATGTTCACTCCTTCCTCTAATCGAAAAGATCCTCCACACAGCATTCCTATAGATGACACAAGCTTTGAGGGAAGTTGATGGTTTTTTTTTCTAAATTCCTTAGGTACATATATTCTGAGCTTGTAATCTATGTAAAATCCCAGCTGGGCATAAAATCAAATTAAAATAAAAGCTTTAGAAAAAGGTTCTTCGTCTGTTTAAAATAGATATTCTAATCTTTATTAATAAATAATACCTATATAAAACAAAGTCGGGTTCGTTCCACCATTTATAACTCGAGACCGGCTGGACCGATTTTTATAATCTTCGATTTGTTGGATTTGTCTTCGGCCCAAATAGCAGAACAGCTATTAAAACATCGGAAAATTCATTAAAAAATATATGACGAAGAAAATTATTTTCATCATACATTTTGTATAGAACGAATTCTCTATTTTGAAAGAGTTACAGGAATATTGTGATAAGTATAATATTGAGTAGTGAGTGAATTCCAAAAATTCAAAAACGTCAAATGTCAATGGGCTGATTGTTTTACTTTCGTTCTTAAACATATAATGCTGCCCCTCTTTCTTATACACAAAATGTCAATAGTAGAAAATGAGACAAACGGTGGACGTATGTCTGCACCCTACAAATGAAAAATATAAAAAATTTAAATCCGTACACAACGCCATCCCTGATACTAACACAAACGAAACACGGACAGTTGCGCATAGATAATTGCTTCATTATGTAATTTAAAAAAAAAACTGGCTAATAAGTTTAATTAGGATAAAAAGTTAACATAATGGTTATTGATTCTGAGACGGTAATAAGTTCGCCGGGTCAGCTAGTATTATATAAAATAAAAATACTATCATTTTCGGCAGTTTAAATTCACGCAATAAAATTCAAAAGCTTGTTCAATAGTATGTATTTGCACAGCTAAAACAAATACAACAGATGAAACCACAACTCATAGATTTATATTTTTCGTTTTGTCGTGAAATAATTTAGATTAATTAATAAATTGTTCAATTTAATAAATGCGTTTGATTTACCTTGCGTAATTTAATAATATGATATAACTAGGTACATACATAATATTATTATATGTCAGCCTCATGGTTATTTTCCTAGAAACGTTATTAACAAGCGATCAAAACCAACGGCTGTTTATGACAACTGACGTTTCAAATAAATTAATGCGTGAAGTACAAACGATACTTAATAACACATTTTAATCCGTAATCGTAATGCAGAGGAGCATTTGGTGGCTTAATAATAATAATAATTTAGTCAGAATCACAATATTACTGTGGGTTTATCTTCGAGGAAAACAAGGAAAAAATATACATAATGAAAATAAGAGTAATAAAAAAGTCTTAACAACAAAATAAATGACACTTTACCTTTAAAATTATCTTTAAAAAATATATACTTAGGTACAAAATTAGGAAAATGAAATATTTATTGAAAAACGTGTAATAATTTGTCTGTTATCATAAATTGATAAAAAAGGAACAGAGTGAAAGTTATCGAAATGTATTTAGAAAGGAATTAAAATGTTATTTATTTATTTTTCGACACATTGTAACATTTAGATACTATATTTCATTATATAACTTTTTACAAAATATAATTTACAATGAAATTATTATAAATTCAAATGCATGTAGGTTTGTAGGTATATAAAAGTTGTCATAAGTTGCCTGACATTTGGACGACTAGATCACTTTGAATCAGTGATACAGTTAAATGGTTGCAATGTCGAGAAGGTGGAAAGATCTAATACCTCGGCAGTATTCTCACGGAGACTCTTGACCCAGATGTAAAGGTTAGATGCAGAATTGAAGCAGCAAGAACTGCGTTCATTAAAATGATATCCCTCTTCTGCAATGACAATATCAATTTAAAACTAACTAAAAATGTTATGTCGGTCTTGCTGTATGAATGTGAAACATGGACCTTGATAGTAAATACCATGAACAGGTTAGAGGCTTTTGAAATGTAGCTTCACCGGAGAATGCACAAGGTCCCATGGACCAACATGATCACCAACACAGAAAATCTCAGGCGGACTAGAGCAGATAGAGAACTGCTTACATTAACAAAAATCAGGAAAATATCATATCTGGGTCATAATCTTCGAGGGGAAAAGTATTACTTGCTCCATTTAATATTGCAGGGCAAGATCAGCGCCCTTGAGGTGATTTTTCACAAAAACGGCGCTATATAAATTATCCAATTATTATTATTATTATTATTAATTCTTTATTCCAGGATATGGGGAGGATAGTGCAATCCCACACTAGGGATGGACATTTAAAAAAAACATCGACGTTTTTCCCGATGTAATGCATCGATCGGTTTAATCGATGTTAATACAATGTATTGAGAAATACATCGATGTTTCCAGAACATCGATTGTTTTTCGCAATAGACATGTTTAGGCCTTAAAAAAAACTTGTTAAGTTAAGTACAAGGAAAAATATTTATTAAAATTCACAATCACACAGCAAATACAGCTTTATTATGTTAACAAATTTCAATATTTTTTCAATGTTAAGTAAAAACAAAAGTTTACTTAATCTTCTTCCCTTCAATCGGTTTCTTTGCTCATTGAAGTACCCACCACTGTCCCACCCCGGTATAGGCAACTTATGGTCGCCCCTTCGGAGTTCTCGCAAGAATCAATTTTTTTTTAATAAACGGCTCTACATTTAATGTAACGAATATAGACCTTCAATGTCCCCTCATACTGTGTTAGGTGGCGGTATGCGGGCGCGCCTACAGGACTGTACTGTAATGGTCATTTCTACATTTCTAAAGCCCATGGAGGTGTCAATGCAAAAGCAGTGAGCCTCATGGACAGTCAAGCAAGTGGTTAGTAACATCAACATAAAAAAGTAAAATAAACAAAATAGACAGCAGCCGTCATGAATAATCAGCTCATGACAGCGGGAGACATGACCATACATAATCCGGCGGGCGGCACCGAGCTCTGTACGTAAAAGAAAAAAGAAACAAAAGTAAAATAACGTATGTACAGATAAGAACTGGTGTCACCGCAACCTGGCTGCCGGCAGTCCCTGAGACAGTGAAGGAGGCTGATTGTCCAGCCTCCCGACAACCGGCAGCGTCGTCTTTAAGCCAGCTAGTCGGTGGTGCCTAGACGACAGTAAGTGGAAAACATGAAGAAGACCCTAGGGAGAGAAGCGTCGGGTCACCTGAGGCGGGACGGACAGCTTTCTTCTTTGCTCAGTCAAAAACTAGCCCTGCCTGTGAAATGTGCCTGTGAGTCTTTCTTATGGCACAGATGTGCCAACAATTGTTAAATACTTAAAAGCCATTTTGTTCAGCTTTGGGAAATGTAATTTATTATCCCTCCATTAATTTCATTTTATATTTAAGGTTTTATTTTTTAAGTTTGACTTTACCCGCTTCGCAGCAAAGGGAACATAACCCATTCAGCCAAACCGATAAATGGTAGGCGTTTTATATTGACTGAACTGATTATTACGTTCCGATACACGAAACGTCGTGAAAGTCACTGCAGTCGTGAAGTCTACTCATAGACATCTCATAGTTTGCGTATTCGATGCATCGAATAAAAAACATCGATGTATTTTCGATGTTGAAGTATTAACAATACATCGGTTCAATACGATGCATCGGTACTATACATCGAGTGTTTACAATACATCGATGTATTTCGTCTATCCCTATCCCACACGTCCCATATAGTTATACATATTTAAATAATTACACCGTAAAGAAACAAGAACAAAAATAGAAGAAAAAATAATAATATCAAAAATAAATAATCCATTATTATGCAGGGCGTGGTCTTGAGTGCGCTCGGGCCCATCGCTCACTCAGGAGTGGCGCTTGGTGCCGGAAGGCTGCGGTCACCAATGTGTTGTCGGAGGCCATTAGCCGCATCCTGGCTCCAGTGACCCGGTGTCTCATCAGATCGGCCTAGTTCCGTAAACATTGTCGATGCACTGCTATATCTTCTGACTGCTTAGTTGTTCACTTGCATTTATTGTTACTGTGTTTAATTCGTAGAACTGCATTCATTTTTTTTGTTTTTTTTTTGTGTGAATACCGCCCAAGAGTCCTAACCGTCTGGACCCAGTGATATTATGGCATCCCCATTTGGGGTATGTTGTGAGGCTGAAGGTAGTGGGGAGGGAAAGAAGATGGGAAGAGGAAGATGTTGGAGTACCTGGCTATTCAAATCTGGTCACCAAACATGGCTAAAGCAATTTCAAGCAACGCTTCTATTCTGATTAATGGTCTAACAACAGGGCGATACTGAGAGCATCTTCTACTCTGGAAGGTTCGTCAAATATGCTGTACATTATGTTATGTAGGTACTATATTATTTTTTCTATGCCATGTGTAACTTAAAAAGTTTCTCTTTTCTTCTAATACAATATAATCTTTACAATAATTTATCCTTACACCTATCATTCATAAGATGTTTACTACTTCAAGTTCATCCTTTTTTATTTAAAACTGTGTCTCTATGTCATGAAATATCACATAAAAGCCCATCAGGGCGTTGAAAATTTATAAATCTCTACATATTATAAATTAAAGTCCTCCGCATCGTCTATCTGTCTGTCTGTCTGTCTGTCTGTCTGTCTGTCTGTTCGCGATAAACTTGAAAACTTCTGAATGAATTTTCATGCGGTTTTCACTAATATATAGAATGTTTCGTGAGAAAGGTTTAGGTATGTAATTTGTCAAGGATTTGTGTGAATTGGTTGAAACACAACGATAATTGTTAGAAGTGTCGGAAAAAAGTCGGGCTGCCTGGTAGCTTTCATCGAAAACGCTGCTTAATCCTTTTGGGATATAACAAAACAATGCATGGTGGGATATTCCTCTTTTATAGATCCACAAAAAAGTCCGTGAAGGCATATATCTATCTTTTGTGGATAGCTTACTATACCCATTCTATCTTCTAAAAAAATGGTCACGTACATTGCGGTAATTGAAAAGTTATTTAGACGGACACAGTATTAATCCTTATTTTGCTGAAATACGTTAGTTACCCCAAGCATTTCATGCACATTATTATAATCTTTCACATCATCTCTACGTATTATAAATCAAAGTCCTCCGCGGCATCTGTCTGTCTCTTCGCGATAAACTCAAAGACGGCGGTAATTATAAAGGTTGGATAACCGTCTAGTAGATGACGTTGTGTTTTATTAGCCACAGCAACGCGTGGCCGGGTCAGCTAGTAAGTAAATAAAATAAAATAAATCTTTACAAATTAATCACATAAAATTTACTTGCGCACACGGGAGTGTCAACCAGCGTCCTCCTGATTGCGAGTCGAGAGCCTTACCCCTCGACCACGGGGCCGTTTGTTTTTTTGTTCTTATAGTTGTTTCGGCATT
Organism: Limnephilus marmoratus; assembly: GCA_917880885.1. NCBI lineage: Eukaryota > Metazoa > Arthropoda > Insecta > Trichoptera > Limnephilidae > Limnephilus > Limnephilus marmoratus. Next base: position 15,756,524 of record OU862910.1, on the reverse strand, counting down.
CAAAGACATTTTCAAAATGAAGACATTTTAAAACTGAAACAAAAACTAAAGTACTTTAAAAAAATTTAATAAAAGAAGTCGGGACAGAATGGGATCGGGAAAGATTACTTAAGTCCTGCTCTGATTCCCATCTAAGAGCAATCATATTGTTAACCGAAAAACATCCAAAGTTTCAATGAGGGTTGACCCTTTTTCTCATTGTCTTTCGAGCTTAACCCTTTTGTCCAAGGAATTTCTTATCAAGTTGGTTAAGAAATCTATTCATTGAATGAAAGCCCTTAACAACTTTAAATATTCCTGCTTCATTCTGAGTGAAAATTTAAATAATGTAAAAGATTTTCCTGATTTTTTCATTCACATTCTACCAAGTAAGTACTATGAACATTTTCATTGGGCTAATATAGTGTTTCGCTAAGGACATTTGCATGTTATCTTCAGCGTTCAAAGTTTAAAAAATCATCGTTTTTAAAAGTTCATTTCGCATTTATCATCAACTAGCTGACCCGGCCACGCGTTGCTGTGGCTAATAAAACACAACGTCATCTACTGGATGGTTATCCAACCTTTATAACCACCGCCGTCTTTGGGTTTATCGCGAAGAGACAGACATATGCCGCGGAGGTCTTTAATTTATAATACGTAGAGATGTTGGGAAAGATTATAATAATGTGGTAAATAACGTATTTAAGTTAATAAGGATTAATACTGTATCCGTCTAAATAACTTTTCAATTATCGCAATGTATGTGACCATTTTTTTAGAAGATATAATGGGTATAGTAAGCTATCCATAAAAGATAGATATATGCCTTCGCGGACATTTTTGTAGATCTATAAAAGAGGAATATCCCCCCACGCATTGTTTTGTTATATCCCAAAAGGATTAGGCAGCGTTTTCGATGAAAGCTCCCAGGCGCAGGCGGCTTGACTTTTCCGACACATCTAACAATTATCGTTATGATTCAATCAATTTACACAAACTCTTGACAAATCATATACCTAAACCTTCCTCATAAAACATTATATCTATTGGTGAAAACCGCATGAAAATCCGTTCAGTGGTTTTCGAGTTTATCGCGAACAGACAGACAGACAGACGACGCGGGGGACTTTAATTTATAATATGTGTCATCAATAACTTTTAAAGCTTTATTTATCGCAGTGGAAATGACATTGAAATCTCATAATTGTAGCGCTGGCTTAGACATTTGAGAAATAATAAGCTATACAATAATTTAAAGGAAGATTTCACCATTCGAAAGATTTTTTAACATCATCATACGAATAAATGTATTGCTTTATCCACTGTAGCGACAGCGCAATTTATAACTTTTTTCTCCGATTGCTTGAAATTTTGTGGTGGTTTTTTTTCCGCCCACATTAAAAAAATCATACCTTCGAATTTTAATATGGAGATTGGAGATACATACTGATTGTTGTTCTATATAGCCAATGAAACCACCTATCCTTTGTCGATTATCACATGTGTAGGATTTATAAAAAAAAATATTATAAAATCGTAAACTTCTGCTCAATTACTATCAAATAAGGTAAAATTTGCCAAAATTGGCGGCAAAGCAATCCTAGGTATTTTAAATAGTTCCATATTGTGCCAAAAGGCGCTCCATTGGTCATGTATATAAATACACGGCCGGCGTGGTCGACGGGTAAGACTCTTGACTCGCGATCCGAAGATCGCGGGATGGAATTACGGTGTGGGCAAATAAATTTTATTTGATTAATTTGTGTTATTTCATAATTAATTAATTTAAAATAACATACGGTATATTTGCGGCACGTTCCAGAGTGGAAGATATTCTCACCATCGCCCTGGTGTATGTAAGATCGTCATTTAGAATTGAAACGTCACCTGAAATGGTTTAGACGCGTTTGGTGACCGTATTTGAATAGCCAGTAGTACTTCTTTACCTTCCTTTTACTCTTCCCCGTCTCCTTCCCCTCCCCACTACCTTCAACCTCAGAACATTCCCCAATTAGGGATGCCATAGTCACACTGGTTCCAGACGGGAGCAGCTGGGACTCTTCTGAGGTATTCTCATAAAAAATACATATTATATCTAATTTAAAAAAATATAATATTGTCCATGTATTTTAATTTCTCAGTGACTAATACTTCCTTCTGCGGTCTTACAAATACCTAACTTTAAATTCCATGGTCATGAATTTGATGGGCTTGAATTTATGACAATTTTCAAACGAGCAAATAATAACATTTTTTCAAGCGCGTTCTAAAAACTAAATTACCTTTAATTTCTCAGCAGTGAAAATGACAAATATTTACTGACAAAACCATAAAAAGTACTTTAAAAATTATTTGTTAAGAACGTAATTTTTTATCTGAGATATTGTCTAAATTATCATGTGATTTGAGTGAAATTGCTCTCTGAAAATTTGCAATAACTGAAATGTAATTTTTATCTTTTGGAATTGATGATTGTAATATTTCATCCGAAAAATGTTCTGTCACTTAATCTTAAAATCCAGAAATTTAATTTTTAAATTACATTTTCCATCACTTCTTACGATGATGCATAAGAAATTTGATCACATTTATCGCGGGAATAAATCTAGATTGATCATCCTTCGTTGACGTTTAAATTTTATTTTCAATTTATATTCTTCCAAAAATAGACAATTTCAAGTAGGCGTACCAATCAATAAAAAAATCGTATCATATTTGATAGATCATTATTTACTATCGCTAAAAATAAATTGATTTTAAGTCTCATTTACAAAATGAGCTTTTTATCGCGATTCAAAATTCGGCTTGTTTGTTGTTAGCACACCTTGCTGGGGGTGTCTACATTCTGCCGCAGGACTAGCTCAGATATTCGTCTGGCAGAGCGATGGAGTCTCCCAGCACCAGGGTGGTAGGTTCTCTTAGGCGCAAGTGTGGAATACCTAAAATAAAGTCAACCTACACGCAGTGGCGGCCGCTGCCCTGAAAACGTGGTGGTTCACTGATAATCCGTAACTATGAGATAACGATTACTAAGCAATATTAGGAAAAAATGATCCCACTAATCTTATTTGGAGAGAAGATCAATTTTAAGCTGTTTTCGAAGTGCGAAAACTTCTACATATCGCCTTTTAATTAAATTTTTTATTTTTCGGTACTAAGAAAATAAAAACACCACAGATACTATTTTTTCGTAAATAAATCTTAAATTTCAACCCAAAAAACTCTTTTTTTTTTACAATGTTTAATTTATTTTATTTTATGTTTCATAAAATAAAATAAATTTGAAAGTAGTGTAAGAAGAATATACGACGCAAATGTGAATGGAAGAAGAAGTCAGGGACGCCCGAGGAAGACATGGCACGAGCAAGTGAATAAGATACTTGAGTCGGGCCATGTCGAAAGTCGGAATAATAGAAGAGAATGTATGAGACGATGTATGAATGTGAGTGAGGCAAAGAGTGTGTGCCAAGACCGAGTTATTTGGCGGTCCGTCCTCTCTGCCTACCCCTGTGGGGAAACGGCGTGATGGTTGGTTAGTTAGTTTTATATTTCATTTTAAACAGGATACAAACAGTATTTATAAACAATGTATAAACAGCACGAGGGCAAAATTGTCAAAGTTACCTATGAAATTTTTTTATTCCTTAATGATCTGCGTTTTAAAATTTAAAACATCAATCAATAAAAAAGAAAATATATGTAAAATTTAGGTATTTGCTGTACCTTTTGATTTAAAAAAGAATTATTCAGTTTGGTTAAGTATTTTGGCCTTAAATCCAAATTTAAGTTTGTATGATAAAGGCTGCTGGGTGGCACACCAAAATAACTTAATTTTTCATACATATGGCCGGCGTTGCGCGCTGGCGATGTTTGGGATATTCGATACAAAAACATAATTCATTCCGCTTGCAATGGGCCTGCACACCGGACAGGGTAAATTCGCGCGGAACTTTGAGAATTTGCTCTCCCTGATTCATATTATATTATGCATTATATTGGTAGGTGATATTTTTAATGAAATTCATAGATTTTATATTTTTCGGTAAGATATTATAAAATAATTTTAGACGATATAATTTACCAGTGCTGCACACAAACACACTGTTCAACCAGCCGCCCTTGCCTACACGTACCTTGTCAGGGCAATAAAACAACAGCTGAAGTAAACATTGCTTGTATTGGAGGGAACTGTTTGAATACAACAAGGGTTCATTTACAGTCAATAATTGAGCACAGATAGGATTAATAGCCTAACTATTCTGGGGACAAAAGCCTAAAAATCTCTCTCAATCGAGTCCCTCTGGGATCAATCATAAATACGCGTGAATTTGGGGACACACGGCAAAAGGGCAATTAGTTGTTCAGTTACTCACATGAGCCTGGGAGAGCAGCTTGAAGGCAGCAAGAGAGTAGGAATCCATGGTGATCTTGTAGTCACCACAGGTGTTTCCTTGCGGCAAATGCTCCGGGTCGGTTACTAGCCGCGCGAAACACGACATGGCGTCTCTTTTGAAATGTTCTCGAAAGCGCCGGGAGCGACCGCCGAGAGCGCGACTGTTGTCAACCAGATGTCATGTCGGGGCGAATGCACAAGAAGCTGGCCGCCGCGAGGCGGTGCGCGGTGCGGGGGCGCGGGCGGGGAGAGTGAAACCGTTGGTGTCCGTGCAGTGGTGTAGTGTGGAGTTCGTAGGGTTGAGTTCCGTTACCTAACATTGTATATGGCTGACAAACTGAGAGCTTGAAAACTGCAATCGTGGCTAAAAATCGTCTTTTCAAAATCACTAGTGATTTTGCGAAGCGGTTATATCCTTGTTTAAGATGACACGGTATGCAGATTCTCTACATTCAACGTCGGCCGTTATAAAACACTATCATTGATAAGTGAAAAGTGATTTATATTTCAGACTAATGTAGAACTATCGTATCTTGAGCGATGTTAAACTTAAATTCTTCCTGTAGGATTTCTCCTTGATATGGGTTAGTAACCGATTGTATCAAATAATAATAATTTTTACTTTGACCAATTTATGTAGTGTCATTTTCGTAAATTATCACTTAACAGGCGCTTTTAGTATTCTCATGTTGACTGAACGACGACGGCAAAAAAAGGCAATAAACATACGTCCCTTATCACAATAACGCTGCAGCTCTTTCTTACGCTTTAAATAATGATGAAACAAAAGATGAGACACAAAATGTACGTATGTCTGTTTACTCCAAAGTACTACTTTTTCCTTTTTATATACTACAAGCTGATCCGTCGAACTTCGTACCGCCTCAGAATCAAAAACTGTTGTCTAATGATTAGCTGAATTGATCTAAATTGTTTCTCCCTGCGTATACCATACCTTGATCTAAATTGTTTCTCCCTGCGTATCCTTTCCCCTCTCGCGTTCCCTCTCCCTCTCCCCACTCCACTTCTCCCCTTCCCCCGTCCCGCTAACCCCCCTTCCTGAGTTTATTTCCCCCCTCCCCCCTCCCCCGGTTCACAGTTCAATATTATACCCCTTACAATATTGCTGCAGTTCTTTCAAAATAGGAGAATTCGTTCCATACAAAATGTATGGGGAAAATAATTTTCTTCGGAGTGGAACACCCTTTACTTTTAGGGGTATGAAAAATAGATGTTGGTCGATTCTCAGACCTACCAGATAAGCACACAAAATTTCATCAAAATTGGTCCAGCCGTTTCGGAGAAGTATGGTAACAAACACCGTGACACGAGAATTTTATATATTAGACTAGCTGATCCGGCGAACTTCGTACCGCCTCAGAATTAAAAACTGTTGTCAACTTATTAGCTGAATTGATCTAAATTATTTCTCCCTGCGTATACCATACCTTGATCTAAATTGTTTCTCCCTGCGTATCCTTTCCCCTCTCGCTATCCCTCTCCCTCTCCCCACTCCACTTCTCCCCTTCCCCCGTCCCGCTAACCCCCCTTCCTGAGTTCCTTTCCCCCTCCCCCCTCCCCCCCCCCCCCCCCCCCCTTCCCCCCCCTCCAGTTTGCAGTTCAATATTATACCCCTTACAATATTGCTGCAGTTCTTTCAAAATAGGAGAATTCGTTCCATACAAAATGTATGGGGAAAATAATTTTCTTCGGACTGGAACACCCTTTACTTTTAGGGGTATGAAAAATAGATGTTGGTCGATTCTCAGACCTACCAGATAAGCACACCAAATTTCATCAAAATTGGTCCAGCCGTTTCGGAGGAGTATGGTAACAAACACCATGACACGAGAATTTTATATATTAGATTATATTTTCAGGATTAATCCTTTCTTTAAAAAATAGATATTTATGACCAGCTTAGAGTATTTTGACTTCGATTCCCAGGTAGCGCAAACATACGTACTTACATACTCGTAAATTTGAAGATATTATTCAAAGTGTGTTGTGTAGAAGCTGTAATGTTGATTACTTAGTTTGTTGAACCAATAAAAAATGGCACAACGACTGTCGTAAGCAACGAAGCAAATGACACGTAAATTAAAAAAATTTGTAATACAAAATATAATCTATGTACCTACCCGATTTGTTAATTTCAAACTGACAGCGTTAGATTAGAAAAAAATGCGTTAGCGCTCGTGCAACTGGCAAAGCCACGCTGACGATTCTCGCCGATCTCTCTGCTAAATATTTTGCTTCCATGTGAACAGGTATTTACTTATCTCTGTAATTCGATCACACTCCTACACTTTCTTCCGATTAACCGGATTAGGCAGTTGGATCTTCGTTTATTCTTTACCTGTATTAATGGGCGGGTATAAAGTGTGGGACTACGTACAAAGATGGGACCAGGTACGTCGAAACTATAAGTAAATTATTGAAAAAAAAACTCAACACTGCAAGGACTCGTACACCAATATCCCCACATTTTACTGATAAAATCAAGCTCTTGTAAGTATATTGAGATTTTCAACATTTAAATTTTTAATTTCAAGCGGAAATCATGACAATAACTATTAAATATTTTTAGTTTCATTAATAAACAATTAAATGTGATACGGCTAGCATGTTACTGACATATTTCCGTACTTGAACCATCAATTGAAGAGAAACACTATTACTCAACTGTGATCTCTGCGATAATATTTAAAAAGAGGTTTTTTTAAATTTATAAAAATCTAATAATGGTCGAAAAGCCATTTTTCGAAACAGTTTGCATCTTCAACTAGCAAATCAACATATTTTCATACCGTTACACACGGGTTTTATAAAATTATTACGATACCTACCTTAAAGGAAGTGTATTTCATTGTGGACTCTTTTCACGTAATTATAACCGGCAGTGAACTTACGCGTATATTATAGTTTAAGAAATTAATTAAAATGAAACTTATGAAAATAAAGCATTTTTCGTCAGGTAGTGTAGAAATAATATAATACGGTGTTTTATATATGTATTTTAACAAAACTGACCAAATAATAACACGAAATTTTTCATGCAATACATAAACTTGACGTTAGTACAACAACTGCTGCATATATGAACAGAGTATTTCTAATATTTCATTTCGTTTATCTTACTTCCATTAACGAGAGTTTGTTTTTCAAGAAATGGCGACTGTCATAAAATAGTTTTAAACAAAAATGCATTTTCCTCTGAGATAATTGCATCGTACATTTTTTGCATTGAGTCAACTGGATTTTTCATTTTAGAGCGAGATCAAATTTAAAAGATTTGAAATTAAAAACGTTTTTAAAGCTTTCGTTGAAAACTTCACAGTTTTGCTTGGCAGCTATTTGCTTTTCTCTTAATGGACTTTCAAATGCGAGAAGGGAACGCATTTGCCTAATGCTTTTGTCAATACTGCGAGACTTACTGTCTCGCTGACTCCGTGGAATTGCATCTGATCTTGTTATAATGGAAGGAAGGGAGCGAAGTGATGGCTTTGGGAGTAGGAACCGCAAATGCATACTTGACGATTATATGATCGTACAGGCAATAATACAGTTATTGTTCTTTTTTAATAATATCTCAGAAGTCTTCATCTAGGAAGTTTTATTATAAGGTAGAAGGAAATGGGAGGAGGCGATGACAGAATGATCAAAATATTGTGATATGTACAGCCCAATATTTAAAAAAATCCACAATTGATGTCTTCCGATTCCAAAAATCCTCCGACAATGACCTCCAGTCAATTCCAATGGCGATTGATTTCCCAGGTATTGGCGAGTTGAAGTCAATCAGTATGTCTGTCAAGAGGGTCGCCTGAACGCTCTCGACTGTCGTACAAGGAATGAGCTAGGCTTGTTGAAAAAGTATCGATATATCGATATTTTTAATTCAATATATCGATATTTTTAGCCGATATATTTTGATCCGATATATCGATACAAAATATCCAATATCGAAAATTGTATCAAAAACGATATTTTTTAAAAATTTTGTGTTTAAAGTCACTAGAATCCAAAACCGTATAGGAACGAACGGAAAAAAGTAACTGCATTGGGTCATGACATCTGGCGGTTGAAATTTTAACTCTTAATAGCTTACAAATCTATTGTCTTTGCATAAGTATTTGTGATCACCAATACTATCTCATGTGTGTAGGTACATGCATAGAAATGTATGCTGTTTTTCGCCATTTTTTTATAAGCCACTCCTATGTGTTGGTTCCCAATTGTCTATGATTATTGGCTATACCTTGTTCCAAACACGAAGACCTTTTTGACAGATTAATACGCCAATAGAATGTTACTGAACAAACTTTGTGTGCGTCTCAGTTTACATATACGTTAGAAGACAGCTTTTTAGTTTTTGAAATTTTTGTAATTATTACGTAATAAAAATGAATAGTGATAAAAATACCTTCATTTATATTAAGATTTTTGTACATTAAAAAAAAGCAAATTGTGTACAAAAATTACTATTGATAGTATTTTGCTGAATACACTATTATTTTAAAAACGCAAAATCTCTTGAAAATTTGACCGATATATCGATATATCGACGTCGATATTGATATTTTAATAAATATCGATACATCGATATATCGATTTTTTTTTCACCTTCGACATCCCTAGAATGAGCAATGCTACATTTGAATTCTCAAGATTTGTGGGATACCTGGAGGTTTGGCAACAGATCAGCTCCAAAAAATTCCGGCAATATAATCAAGCACAATTGTCATTGCACAACTACTTGATGTTAGGTGCCACACACCGAGACCATAAATATTGTGTGTAAAAGTGTGCACACACCTTGTTACGGATGCTTTATGTTACAGCATTTTGAAAGAACTTTGGTTTTACTCTGCAAATAATCAAAAATATTGGTTGCGAAGCCACATTTTTCAAATCCGTTTAAATTTAAACTCATGAGTTAATTCGACTGTTATTTTTATGTGTTTTGTTTTAGTTTTCAGCTTCCTAACAAAAATATCTTATATAAAAAAATGAATAGCTGAATGTGTTGCTAAGCGCATAACTTTCGAATGACTGCACCAAATTCGATAATTCTTTTTTTGTGCGTTCGTTATTTTCAGGACAAGGTTTATATAAAACTTCTGTTGAGCTCTGGCATTATGAAATTTGCATAAAAAATTGCTATTGGTGGCACGCGAGGGTTGAAAACTGAATGTATGGAAAGATGGAGGGAGGGAGAGGGAGGAGGGGAACCTGGGAGGAGCACCTGGGAAGGGGGAGGGAAACTCGGAAGAGGGGTTTGCCGGACGGGGGAAGGGGGGAGGGGAGTGGAGTGGGGAGAGGGAAGGTGGAGGTGACCGAGTGGGAACGCGAGAGGGAAAGAGGATGCAGGAGAAGACGGGAAGCGGAAGGGGAACGGGACGAATGGGAAAGAACTCTCAGGAAGAAACAATTTCTTTATTAAATGGCATAGCAACTAGCAACGCATGCCGGGACCAGCTAGTTATTAATATTTTTCGAACCCTTCAGTACATCAATCGCTACACAAGCTGAGGTTTCTTTATTTTCTGAACTAGAACATGTTTTTTTTAGTCTCAGGCTTTAAAGCCATAAGTTTGCTCATGCAAGAACAAATCAGAGAGCAGTCCAAAAATCATTACTTCTGAATAACCTAAATGTCTTAATTATAATGTCATAGCATTTTTAAACATTTTTTTCTTTATTTGGAAGATGTGCAAATTTAGATGATTTATAAAAGTTTATTGATTAAATTGGCTGAAACGGGTTTTAAAATTGTCCCTGTTAAATCCGTCATCGACCGAATTTAGAATAACGAGGGTTCGTTATTCTAAATCCTGAAATAAAAATCGTTTCGTCTAGATATATAATATGTAAAATGTAATCTATTTGCGTAATAAAAAAATGACAAATGAGGTTACCTAACCCAAAAAACCGGCTTAATTCATTTCCACCAACACCAATTTCCCCCTTCTTGCTTATATGCTGTTAATACACAATCTTGGCCGATAGTTCTTGCAAAGCCCTCGTCCACCGAGCGTAATAAAGCTGATTATGCTGAGGCCAGACCGGCTAATCTATCCACTTACTTTGTCTATTTGACCGGCCAATACCGACCTCCCTCTGCCCGCTACCAGCTACCCCTTACCCGCTACCCGCTAGTCTCTCGTGCATTTTCCCCACGCGCTTTCTCCCCTTGGCGGAGTTTTCTCACCGCAGCGTTTTCTCCCCACAGCGCTAGGCTAACGATTGCCCATCAAGATAATGAAGGCCGCTTCCAGCTAAGACGAGCTTAAGACTCGGATTGAGATAAGCCCTTTGTCGGATATTGATGAAGGCATTACTAAAAGAACGACAAATACTCGGGATATTGAAAACATTGGTTGGAGAGTATTGACGTTTTAAAAAGCAAGAATAACTTTATATTTAGCAAACTTTAAAAGAACAGACAAGAATTAGTGTAAATTTGCAGAGTTTTTCTAGAAGGGTGATTTATTTTGACATTAGTCCCGAAAGGGAGGCCTGAGGAAAAATAATCCTCCGGGCCTATTTCACTGGGAGGAGGCTCCTTTTACAGAGACGGTGGAGAGGTCAAAAGCTCCCTCAACCAGTCTCTCCCGATCCGACCCGCCATGCAGTAGGTTGGCAAAAGTATCCGCCGCCAAGACCTAGACAAATCTTGGGGTGACTTATGGGTGGGCATTGATCGTGGCAGACACAGCGAATAATAATTACTACTTTGTTTCTGATATTATTTTTTCCAAATAATAAAGACTATGTCTTACAGATGCTCGTTCTGCGATGAACGTTTTAAAATCATAATTCTGTTCGACTGCTTCCATGTTTTTTGGCTTACATTTTTATTTTTATTTTCTGTATCTATATATATATATATATATATATATATATATATTTATGTCATACCACATTTTGTGGCTCATCTTAGAAGAAGCCACTTAAGTTGCTCATTCTTTCGCATGTAATATATACTTACGTAGATGAAGTACCAACATGCTGTCTTTTAAATTTTGTTTAAAATATGGTCAGCTATAATATGTAATCAAAAATTATGTTTATTTATTAAAAAAATATATCTTAAAATAACGTGCATTCCTTGATCTATTTTAAGAACACACTTACCGCATCAAGCTACGTTGCCAAGTTTAATGTTACCAATATAGTCACATATGTAGGTAGGTTGACAGAACAGTTTGGATGTTGCTTGTTGATTATTCACACATATTTATCATTTCTAGCGGCCGTTTTTGATTATTGGCGCGTTTTTTTTAAATTGTAGTATGATTTGCTAATTAATATTGTTATTTATTTGGTGTTTACGGTTGTTTTTTTTTTGTGTTAAGGTTTATTTTATTATTATCATAAATAAAATTAGGTATTTAAATACATATTGGTGTAGTTTCTTTTATGTGCTACATAATTATTTTATCTTAGTTTTACTAGTGTTTTCGAAAAATTATGAATAAACTTATTAGAAATATATTACATAATTTACTTTATTCATTGATTCGTACGTTTCTTTAAGTTGTCACCTCCGATCTATATGGATAAAATCGATCTAAAAGAAACTAACTAACTAACCATCACGCCGTTTCCCGCAGGGGTAGGCAGAGAGGACGGACCGCCAAACAACTCGGTCTTGGCACACACTCTTTGCCTCACTCACATTCATACATCGTATCATACATTCTCTTCTATTATTCTGACTTTTGACACGGCCCGACTCAAGTATCTGATTCACTTGATCGTGCCATGTCTTCCTCGGGCGTCCCCGACTTCTTCTACCATTCACATTTGCATCATATATTCTTTTTACACTACTTTCTTCGCTCATTCGCTCTACGTGCCCAAACCATCTGAGGGTCCCTTTCTTAATTTTGCTCATTATTAAATTATTATTATTATACTTAGTTGCTATCATATTTTACAATTTACAAATAGAGACGGACCGCCAAATAATATTAATTGGTTAAATTGTATTTTTTCTCGCATTAGCACCACACCTGATAAAAAATCCCTCAGTGTCTTTGTCATCTTTGGGGATGCTGTGTGGAGGGTTTTTTTTAGGGAAAGGAAGAAGAGGAAGTTCTGTAATGAAATAATTTGGTATCTTAACCGTAAATCCAGAACTAAATTTTGTATGAAATAGGCCGCGAAGAAGTTTCTCTTTTCAAGAGCAATTATAATACTCTTAGAAGAAGTCGAGGACGCCCGAGGAAGACATGGCACGATCAAGTGAATCAGATACTTGAGTCGGGTCATGTCAAAAGTCAGAATAATAGAAGAGAATGTTTGAGACGATGTATGAATGTGAGTGAGGCAAAGAGTGTGTGCCAAGACCGAGTTGTTTGGCGGTCCGTCCTCTCTGCCTACCCCTGCGGGGAAACGGCGTGATGGTCGTCTCATACATACTCTTCTATTATTCTGACTTTTGACATGGCCCGTCTCAAGTATCTGATTCACTTGATCGTGCCATGTCTTCCTCGGGCGTCCCCGACTTCTTCTACCATTCACATTTGCATCATATATTCTTTTTACACTACTTTCTTCGCTCATTCGCTCTACGTGCCCAAACCATCTGAGGGTCCCTTTCTTAATTTTGCTCATTATTAAATTATTATTATACTTAGTTGCTATCATATTTTACAATTTACAAATAGAGACGGACCGCCAAACAACTCGATCTTGGCACACACTCCTTGCCTCGTTCACATGCATACTTCGTCTCATACATGCTCTTTTATTATTCTGACTCTTGAAATGGCTCGACTCAAGTATCTGATTCACTTGGTCGTGCCATGTCTTCCTCGGGCGTCCCCGACTTCTTCTAGCATTCACATTTGCGTCATCATATATTCTCCTTACACTATTTTTCTCGTTCATTTGCTTTACATGCCCAACCAATCTAAGCGTCTCTTTCTTAATCTTACTCGTTACGCTTACATCAGGCTTACATTATGTGCGGATCATTATTATTCATTTCGGTCTACTTTCATCATTTCTCTACCAGTTCCGAGCCTCACAGCGAAGCATTAGGGTAGGTACCAGCACTCCATTATGGACGGCTAGCTTCGCTTCTTTCGATAGTTTTTTAGACCGGGGTAATATAATTACACTAAGAACAGTTTTACTCTGTATCTCAGTTGTCTTTTACACCATATACTCAATAATTTTGGTAATCATAGAAAAACTATTTGCTTATCGATCTGTTTTTAAAACTGTATATTGCATTGCTAGTTTTTTTAATATAAAATAATTTCTATCAAATTCCGGCAAAGTATCTGTAGCCCTCCCCCTCTCCGCCACGCATCGCATAGCGTTACCCCGTGCCTACAAACTGAAGATTCCACGGACTGGTCGCGGATCGGTAATAGTTGCATTTTAATAAAAAGGGAAGTGTCATAATAATTGAATCACGCTAGCTTCCTTAATATCGCTTTTACTTTTTTACTTTACTTAAGTTGAAAATGGGCGTTGGCGTAACTTGACAATTCAAGCAATAATAAGCAATTTCTAAGTTATTAATGGAAAGGACTACATCCCGTTCGCTTACACTTTGCATTTCATATGATCTTTTTACAATGCTTAAATATTTGCGTGCCGGTACTAGATGATTCCGTCTGGGACATTTCCGGTAAAATATTGAATTTACCATTTTTAGAAACATCACTCCAATTATACCCGTCTCTGTTTGTCGTGTGAAATAAAAATATATCAGAAAGAGACAATCATTATTGTTTAATTGGTTGAAGGAATTTGTAAAAATGAACTCCAACATTGTACAGGTGGTTTAAGTCTACATTGTATAAATAGTCTTAAATTGGGTTTTCGGTTTTAATTGCTAACTTGTTTAGATTAGGTGGTAATATTCATCTGGGAGGCGGATATGTGTACCGCCGCCCCGAGAACCATTATTGGATAACCAACACCTTTGCCATAGAGGCAGGGCTGGGCAAAATACATGCATTACTGTAATTAAAATACAAATTACAAAATACTTTTTCGCATGTATTTAAAATACGAAATACAAAATACTTTCAAGTCGTGTATTTGAAATACAAAATACAGTATTTTAACCATTTTTAAATTTCAAATACAAAATACAAAATACAAATTACAAAATACATTTGGTTTAGGTAGAACCTTTGGTTGCAATAAATTGTCGTAAGTGCCCATATCTAAGAGTGCGTTTCCATTGAAGCAAAGCAGAGCATAGTGAAACAGAGACGTGCTAAAATTGACTAATCATATTGCTCAGGACACACATCTCGTCTCCGCTCCACTTGTAAAGATTTGTGGTATAGGACTTAGGTGTTAGATTATAATAATTATTATTATAATAACACTAGCTGGTTCCCGGTATGCGTTGCACTGCAATATTCAAAGAAATAAATTGTTTCTCCCTGCATGTCCTTTCCCGTGCGTCCCCGTTCCCCTACCGCTTCCCTTTACCCTCTTGCATTCCCGTACACCTTCCCTGCCTACCCTCTCCCCTCTTCCGCTCCCCCATCCCGCCAACCCCTCCCGCGTTCCATATATTTAGTCCCAGAACATTTTTCTATATTATAAAAACAATCAATAAAATCTGGTACCTAACATAGGTACCTATTTAAAATATCTATAATTTTAAAAATCCAATGAAAATTCTTTGGTTACAAAAAAACAGCTGCCTGCTAAATTTATTTTCATCTAACGCGCGAACTGTCAAACGTGCGTAGTTAAAATAGTCGTTAAGTTTTCTGAAATTATCCCATTTTCTGCGTAATTTTCTTAATTTTTCTTTCCGTAAGAACCTTCTAAAAGTATAAGAAAACTTAAAAAAAATGAATGAAATAGGTAAAGTCATTTTGAAGTTATGGCGTGACCAAGGGAAACAAGGATTCATTTTTATATATAAATGGATGACATTTGTGTAGCGAAGTTTTGTGTTATTTCACTTCAAGTGCGCTCTACAGTAGTTAACTTAAAAACATTCTAGTATTCAGTCCAATATTTTATTTCTAGTATTCAGTCCATTATTTAATTATTCCAATAGTGCTCGATCAAAAACTGGGCGTACTGTACAAGGCCCGCAGATACTTTAATAGTACACAACTGCTAACCCTGTACAAATCACAAGTGCACCCCACGGTTGAATTTGGCAGCCACCTCTGGTCTGGAGCTCCAAAATACCTGAAAAATACCCTCGACTCTATGCAGAAACGGGCGGTCCGTTTAATAGATTCTCCCATCTTAAAAGACGGATTGCAATCTTTAGAGCACAGGCGTCGAGTTGGAATGCTATCCTGGTTCTACCGGTATTACAATGGAAGATGCTCCGAGGAACTAGCATCATTGATCCTTTCGGCACCGGTGCATAGTCGGGAAACACATTGTACACGGTTGACATTTGTCACATGAGAACGGGTCATTTCTTCGACTCGTTCTTGTGTTCAACAGCTCGGCTGTGGAATGATTGCCGGCCTCTGTGTTTCCTCCTTCCTACAACATGGGTCTCTTCAAGACCAATGTTCATTCCTTTCTCTCCTCAAAAAGACCCTCCACACAGCATCCCAGATGACATAGGCCCTGAGGGAAATTATTTTCCTCAGGGCCTCCTGTGTGGAGTTAATGAAAAAAAAATCTAATACTATGATACAAGAGTGTACCATACAAAGCAATGACAAGTATGATACAAAATGTACAATAACAGTGCTATTATAGCACAGGACAATAATAATAACTAGCATGAAGTAAAAAAAAATATAGTACAGTACATTATAAAGCAATTATAAGGGGGCATACATTAATTAGGTGAGCAGTTTTTCTTCCAAACTAGACTCCCCCCGCCCCTTGGTGAGATAATTTGGACCACTTCGTTTATTCTTTTCAAGTACCGTGAGATTTTGCTGGACCCCCCCCCCCCCCTCCTTTTTTGAGCTCACATAATTAATGTATGCCCCCTAAGAGAACTACAAATAATCATTAATAAAGAGTCCTATAGCAAAGGACAATAGTAGGTACAGGATTCTAGCGTTTTTAGTCTATGTATTATCTATGTGTGGTTATTTTTAATTATCATTATTAAAATCACTAAATGTATTTGAAAATGTATTTTGAAGCCTTAAGTATTTGAAATACAAATTACAAAATACCTCAGCAGCAGGTAATTGAAATACCAATTACCAAATACATTGTATTTGTATATTATTGTATTTCAAATACGTATTTCAATTACAAGTTTTTCAAATACTGCCCAGCCCTGGCCATAGGTCACTCCAAGTGGTAAGCTATGTTTGGTGACTTAGCAGGGGTGTCCGGGTTCATGGGATGAGGTTTGTCCGGGTCTTGTTGGCGGATGCGTCTACCCACCAGCTGCATGGCAGGACGGATCGGGATAGACTGTTTTTTTTACATTAGGTCAACACAGGAGGCCCTGAGGAAAATAATTTCCCACAGGGCCTATGTCATCTTTGGGGATGCTGTGTGAAGGGTCTTTTTAGGAAAGGAAGGAGAGCAAGTTCTGAAAAGGAAAAGGGATGAAGGGTAGGTAGGAATCTGGGAGTCAGTGTGTCCAGGAATCTATCCCTCCCACTGCGGTGAAAGGCTATGTTCCGAGAGAGTACGGCTGGAGAAATCAAAGGGACTCCCTCAACACTCTCTCCCAATCCATCCTGCCATGCAGCTGGTGGGCAGAGATGCATCCGCCGCCAAGACCCGGATAATCCTCACCCCATGAACCCGGGCACCCCTGCTAAGTCACCAAACGTAGCGAACGACTTGGGGTGACCTATCGCAGAGGTGATTTTAGATTTTCACGGCCATAAGTATTTTTGTTATTAGTTTTTGGGGTATTATGCCGTGTATACCTCCTTCTTTAGCCAAAGTTTCGGACAGCGTTGCAGTGTCCATCATCAGGGCAGATGTGTAATCTCTTTCAACCCATCGCCTTGCAATGCAGTGGGAGAGATGGATTCATATATCTCTCACCCGCGACCTCCGGATTCGTAGTCGAAGTTCGCAATCTCATTTTTTTTACAGTAGCTCCACATAGGAGGCCCTGAGAAAAATAATTTCCCTCAGGGCCTATGTCATCTAAGGGGATGCTGTGTGGAGGGTCTTTTTAAGGAAGGGAAGGATAGGAAGTTCTGGGAAGGAAAAAGGTATGTGGGGTGGATAGGAATCTGGGGTCAATGTGTCTAGGAGTGACGAACCTAAAATTCCATCCCTCCAAATGCGGTGCAAGGCGATGGGTCGAGAGAGTCCGGCTGGAAAGGACAAAAGGCCTCCCTCAACCAAACTCTCTTATCCGGCCCGCCACGCAGCAGGGCAGACCTATCCGCCGCCACGTCCTGGACAAACCTGATACCATGAACCCGGGCACCCCTGCTTAGTCACCAAACGTAGCAAACTGCTTGCAGAGGTGTTGGTTATACAGTAATGGTTCCCGGGGCGGCGGTACCCATACCCGCTTCCCAAATTGGAATACCTCGTTTACAATTAGTCCTTATTCAAGTCATCTTAGGTATGATTAGTCTATTGTATATTTATCGGCGTAGTCCAGCGGTAAGGCTCTTGACTCGCACTCCGAAGGTCGCGGGATTATAATTTGTGTTATTTGACAATTTATTTAGTAAAAATAATACATATATTTTATATTTGCAGCACTTTCCAGAGTGGAAGATACTCTCAGTATCGCCCTGGTGTAAGACCACCATTCAGAATTGAAATGTTGCGTGATATGGCTTTAGCCGTGTTTGGTGACCAGATCTGAATAGTCAGGAACTTCCCAACCTTCCTCTTCCCTATCTCCTTCCCCTATCCACTACGTTGTGCGATATTCATGTAAAAACAAAATAATCAAGATTTTTGAACCCTACCCTAAATCCAAAATCAAATCTAAAATCAAATTCAAAATCAAATTCAAAATCATGAGAACTGGTCGCTTCTTCGATTCGTTTTTGTGCTCAACAGCTCGGCTATGGAACGATTTGCCGGCCTCTGGGTTTTCCCCTTTCTACAACATGGGTCTCTTCAAGACCAATGTTGACTCCCTCTTCTCCTCAAAAAGACCCTCCACACAGCATATTAGATGACATAGGCCTTGAGGGAAATCGTTTTCTTAAGGGCCTCCTGTGTGGAGTTTTTTTTACAGTGAATACCGCACAAGAATCTCAACTGCTCCCGTCTGGAGCCAGTGACACCATGGAATCCCCAATTGGGGTATGTTGTGAGGCTGAAGGTAGTGGGGAGGGGAAGGAGGTGGGGAAGAGGAAGGTTGGGAAGTACCTGGCGATTCAGATCTGGACACCAAACACGGCCAAAGCCATTTTCAAGCAACGTTTCAATTTTGAATGGTGGTCTTACTTACACCAGGGCGATATTGATAGTATCTTCCACTCTGGGACGTGCCGCAAATATACTATTTATTATTTTAAATGAATTAATTGTGAAATAACACAAATTAATCAAATAAAATTTGAGACCTGCGGTTTGCGAGTCAAGGGTCTCACTCCTGGACTATGTAGGCCGTATATTGTAATTTATTTTTAAATTATTGTTTATTTTTGTTCATAACTTTTTTTTATAAAATACACCAAAACAACAATAAAACATATTTTAATTACTTCAATACAACTAGAGACAATGCTTTTGAAAAATTGTCACGCGTAAAGTAATTACCTAGGTACAGAACATTTTTTAAAATGAAAAACTTGTTAGATTTCTTAAATATGATAATATAATCCATTATAAAAATTATGTTCTACTAAAAAAACATTTTAAAAAAATAATATAACTGTATGAAAAAACATATTACATGAGTACCTAATATATTTCTGAAATTTTTAGAAAACCCTGTATAGATATCATTACATTACAACTGACTATGCTTTCAGAACGCAAAAGACAAATACAGAATGACGTAGCAAATATTTTATTTATTAAAGAAAAAACTACATAAATGTGTATTAAAATACGTAATAATATCAACCTTGTAATAAACACAAAAACAATTAACACAAAATTAATAACGATATTATAAAAGCAATTCGTAAATCAATCTTCAATTTTAAAAAAGCGCGCGAATAGCCGCTAAATATTACTCGTATAATATAATGTCTGTTCTTCTAAAACAACTAACAGTCCACAGCGAGCGCTTGACAGTAGCTACCTATGTAGATAGAATACAACATAACATACCGGCAAACATATAACATATCGCAAAAGATTCAATCTGACATAGCAATGTCATGCGATAATAGATTTTGAGGAATTTAACCATTGAGTTCAATATCGCAAAGCATTGATAAACGACTTGGAGTTTGAATGATATTGTATGACGAGAACATCCGGCAACGTCGCATGCCGTGATGGTTATAGATGCGATAAAAAGTGTACCCAGTTGATGTTCTAAGTATTGATGAATATTTACTGATAAAAAACGCATTCCGGAGCATTAACGGTCCACGTAAAAATGTCATTTATTCACTCAAAAATTTTTTTTACACCGTTCGACTCGTCTCATCGAGTTTGATATGATGGACTTAAAAAAAAAAAAACGATGAGCCACTAAGTGCCCAAATGAGCCAGTAAGTCGAAATGATCAAGAAGTTCCGGTAATTAAAGGACGCTTTGAGCCACTAAATGCCGTAACATAAACTTATATATATATATATATATATATATATATATATATATATATATATATATATGTTCAAATTATCATTGAAGTTGTTGATATTATATTCGTCAATAATTAAATATTACAATGAAGTCTGTATGCTTCAAAATTTTTCCCTAATTAAGAATATCTACCAACAACAGAATATAATACGTAAACTGTCACTTAGAAGATTTTATTTGGCACTTTTCTTGTACGTAACTATCATTTTATTTATTACGAAACAAGGAAGAGAAGAAGAATTAACTTTGTTTTGTGATGAAGTTATCTTTCTAAATGGTACGTTTTGCTGGAGAATTATCTCCTCAAAGTTACCACAGCCAAAGTTGGTGGTTTTTGCTCCGGCTGCCAGTTCTCTCCGTTTCTTCGTTCCTCTTGCGCTAGAAAGATGGTTCTCCGTCACTTTGCTCCCTCCCCTAGCAAATGGTAAGAAGTTCATTTGCATACATAAAGTATTCCATTATAAGGGCGAATTCACGTTATGTTTGGTGGTTTCGCATTGTTCTCGACCTTTATTTCCAACTTTTGTTTTAGACACGAGCCACCAGCGTCCGGCGGGAGCCAAGAGTTACAGGCGGGAGATCAGAAAAGTTTTCAACACTTTCGAAAGCTCGGGAATGAGCAACCTAAAGATGTATACACTATACGGTATACTATCAGGTGACTTGCGAAAGGGTAGAAATCTTAGTTTGTTAGAAACACTGCTAATTCTTGTGAAGCGAGTGTTTGGGAAGAGATTGCATTTGTGAGAAGAAGTTTTGCAAGCAACTTAGGATCTTAGGGTCGCTTTAAACATTTTAATTCTAAACTGCTGAGTCAAAATTCTACAAAATGCAGCATTGCGAAATTTTCGCTTGTAAGTACATTTATTTCTCTTAAATTATCCACGGCTAAGCGCTGATTTATCAAAGCGACATCCGCAGTGCGATGAATAGAAAAAAATTCAGACAGCTATATTAAAAAAGTATTCTCCAAAAAGAAAATCAATTAATTTACTGTTCATTTAATGTAGTATGTATTTTTAATCACTTTAACAATTATTTTCATTGCTAATGCTATTGAGCAAAGCTTTCGGAAAAAATGGTAAAATGGAATTGAGTAATCCTTAGAAAGTCTTCCCCTTTGGGTATTTTTATCCAACTAAGTGAAAGGTGGGGGCGGCCGTCAAATAATGAAGCTGTATTGAGAAAATCCTGAAGCATTTTTTTTAATCAGAAATGGTGTACGGAGTATTAATCGAAATGTCGCATTAATTAATTCCAATACGCAAGTAATAGTAACAATATTTTAAAATTAACATGTTCGTAGATATATATGTGTTTATTTAAGAAACTAAACAAAAATTTATTTCATAATATAGAGCGCCGTACTTTTTTTTTACATTAGTTCCACACAGAGCTAAGAAAAATAATTCCACTCAGGGCCTATGTCATTTTAGCGGATGTTGTGTGGAGGGTCTTTTTAAGGAAAGAAAGGAGAGGAAGTTCTTTTTTTTCCTTTTTTTACATGAATACCGCACAAGAGTCCCAACCGCTACCGTCTGGAGCCAGTGGGTCTATGGCATCCCCGATTGGAGTATGTCGTGAGGCTGAAGGCAGTGGGGAGGGGAAGGAGATAGGAAAGAGGAAGGTGGGGAAATACCTGGCTATTCAGATCTGGTCACCAAACACGGCTAATGCCATTTCAAGCAACGTTTCAATTCTGAATGGTGGTCTTACACCAGGGCAAACTGAGAGTATCTTCCACTAAGTATCTTCCACCACTTCCACTATGAATAAATTGTGAAATACGCAATTAATTCAATTAAATTTATTTGCCACGCCAGGATTCGACCCCGCGAACTTCGGAATGCGAGTCAAGCGCCTTACCGCTACACTACGCCGGCCGTCTGTTCTGGGAAGGAAAAATATATGATAGGTGAGTAGGAATCTGGAGGTCAGTGTATCCAGGATTGACGTACGTATGAATCCATCCCTCCAACTGCGTTGTAAGACTATGGATCGAGAGATTCTGGCTGGAGAGAATAAATTACCTCCTTCAACCAGCCTCTATCGATCCTGCCCACCACGCAGCAGGTGAGCAGATGCATCGACCGCCAAGAACTGGACAAACCTCATTCACGAACGCGGGCACCCCTGCTAAGTCACCAAACGTAGCGAACCATTTGGGGTGACCTACGGCAGGGGGTTGGTTATTCAATAAATGGTTCCCGGGCAGTGGTACCCATGCCCGTCTTTTTAATTAATAAATTAATAAATCTAGTCTATAGTCTGAAAGAAAAATTTGGGAGCCATCTATCAGCGGTATTGTACAAACAACATATTAGCGTTCACCGAAATTTTCAATTTAACAATGGTTACTCAGAGATCTACAAAAAGCATACGACCGAGTCGACAGGAAAAAGTTATGGAAGGTTTTGTCCAAGTATGGAGTGAATACAAATCTCATACAGGCAATTGCGTCTCTGTACGAGGGAAGCGTTGCTTGTGTTAGGGTGAACGGTGGTTTTACGGGGTGGTTTGACATCACAAAAGGTGTCAAGCAAGGCTGCGTAATGTCACCATGGTTATTCAATCTATACATGGATAATTGTATGCAAGAATTGAAAGAGGCGGGATTGGGCGCGAAATTGAGTAATCTGAAAGTATGTTGCCTGTTGTATGCTGATGATGCGGTGCTGATTTCTAACACTATGGAAGATCTACAGTCTCTCGTATCTAGGATGAACGAAGTATGTATGAAGAATGAGTTAATGATGAATGTAAGTAAGTCTAAAGTCATGGTGTTTGAAAGAGAGAGTACGAAAACAGTATGCAATATAGTTGTGAATGATGAATACTTGGAGCAGGTGGATGAGTTTGTGTATCTGAGTAGTATGTTTACGAGAGATGGGAAGGCTGAAAGAGATATTGAAAGAAGGGTGAATGCCGGTAACTCCATTAATGGTGGACTGAATGCCGTTGGCGCTAATAAAAATCTGTCAAAAAAGCGAAGCTAGCAGTCCACAATGGAGTCCTGGTACCTACCCTGATGTATGGCAGTGAGGCATGGAACTGGCAGAGGAAGGATGAAAGTAAACTGAATGCTGTTGAAATGAGATCCCTGAGACGTATGTGTGGTAAAACAATGTATGATCGTGTGAGAAACGTGGATATCCGCAATGAATGTAAGGCTGATGTAAGCATAATGTAATGAGTAAGATTAAGAAAGAGACCCTCAGATGGTTTGGGCATGTAGAGCGAATGAACGAAGGAAGTAGTGTAAGAAGAATATACGAAGCGAATGTGAATGGTAGAAGAAGTCGGGGACGCCCGAGGAAGACATGGCACGATCAAGTGAATCAGATACTTGAGTCGGGTCATGTCAAAAGCCAGAATAATAGAAGAGAATGTATGAGACGATGTATGAATGTGAGTGAGGCAAAGAGTGTGTGCCAAGACCGAGTTGTTTGGCGGTCCGTCCTCTCTGCCTACCCCTGCGGGGAAACGGCGTGATGGTTAGTTAGTTAGTTAGTTAGTTACTCAGAGATAACAGAAAGAGTTGCGGCAAAGACATTCAGTTCTGCGTAATTTTTTATTAATTTTTTTTAAGCAAAATAATGTTATTGGTTGGTTGATCACGGGAAGCAAAGAAAGGGTTATAAAGGTGTTGATAAAACTCCCAAAACTACAGTAGCCGGTATTTCACAACTGATCGAGAGTTATAATGGAAAAACTTTGACGCCATAGACTAAACAGGGGCGGTGTCCGTTAAGTGAAAAAACATGGAAATCTGTTTTTTGGTCTCCCCGGAGACGAAAACTGTGATCGGTATCCCCTCCAAAGGATCAAGGTAGTTTGTTTTAGGACCGAAAGAAAAGATTCAGCTTTTAAAATAACAATTTTTATCCTGCAGCTATTTTACCCTCGTAGCCTTTTTAAACCGTAGAATGGGATTAGTATTATGGATAAGAACCAGTCATTGCTTGATAGACACAATTGAGAAAAACTTATTATAAAAAGCTATAGTAGAATCTATTTTTACAATTATAATTGTTTTCTAAATTACCCTTTTGAGAACTGCCAATCCCTTTGTAAAATGTTTATCAAATGATCAACTACAATAACATCATCTAGACATTTAGCCCCCGTATGATGTGTACTGAAAATATCACGAACAGGACATTACAAAGGAAATTGAACACACGTTCTTTCAAGTTTAAGTCAAACTTAAGATGAATATATACGTGAAATCCTATTTAGATACTATTTTGATTAATCTTTACGACGAATCGGCTTACAGTATGAACATCAAAAAATATGCTACGGATAAATTGAAGCTTTAACTACTTTATCTATGTATTGGAATTACAATAAAATTATTATTTACGTAACAAAAAATATAAGCGTAAACCACTAAAAAAAATGTTTTCTCATGACTTTACTATGAAGTAATGTAAGTAACAATTTTTAAAAAATACCCCTTTACGGCTAAGACTATTTTTGACTTTATCTATGTTCCAACTTTTTTTCGTTCTTATAAAATTATGCACAAAATAAATAAAAACCACTTTTTCGCTCACTTGCCTCGTGCAAATAAGACGCTCGATTTTAAAATTTTGCAGGCATGAGAATCGAAATATTTCTAGCGTTTATATTCCTCTTAAAAGAACAATAATGACAAGAAAACTACATTTCACGACTATTTTTTTCTTGCTAATTTTTTAATGACTTAATCTTATTAGACAGATCCAAAATTAAGTCCCT
Organism: Limnephilus marmoratus; assembly: GCA_917880885.1. Taxonomy (NCBI): domain Eukaryota; kingdom Metazoa; phylum Arthropoda; class Insecta; order Trichoptera; family Limnephilidae; genus Limnephilus; species Limnephilus marmoratus. The sequence continues at coordinate 15,731,725 of OU862910.1, read as the reverse complement.
ATATTTCTTACTTTATTTTGATCATTAGACATAGAGTGGAAATCAATTAATGATACTTCATTCTCATTCGTACATACATATACATAAAAACGCTTACATAGGTTTGTAAAGGAAGCCAGTAAAAAATTACAAAAATGCTGTAAAATGTTAACGTATTTTTCCAAGCTTAAACTTTAACCTTTCATAATACTGTTTTCCGACGAATGATGGGTACTTACGTATTTCAAAGGTACTCACGTCAAATGTTTACAACCTTTCCATGCGGGGGGACGGTAGGTAATTCCCAGTTGATACGACTTGTAACATATATTTCCATCCTACCCGATCAGGAACGGACGGACCCTGTGCGCCGCTCTCAGCAATAACTTACCGAAGATATGGATCGCTCCCAAATATTCCCCATACCAAAACAAACCAAAAAAACAATTCTACAAAGGTGAATGATTTGTTTGCCTTTATTATTTATGCTTTGAAAGTTAATTTGACTTATTTTATTACGGTCTGACGACCGCTAACCGTGAGCCCTTTAAACCGTTGGATAAATTTATTGTTGCTTGTGTTTTAGGGATTTTATAGTATTTAGCTTATATTTTGGTGTCTGAGGAATATGTACAGTAATAACTAAATAAGACGGTAATTTATTATACATAGCTATTAGCTATACATTAAACCAGCTTCATTTCAATGTCTTGACATGCGTAATTCTGACTTTTACCAGAGCATTTAGTCTCACCTATCATAGGTACACTATACTCAGTCACAATCTCAAACGCGTTCTAATATAAAGGATCTTGGGATTATGTATGAAAGTAAGTTGACATTTCGTCCTCATTTCTAAGGAGTGTGCCAGTCGACCTTAAAAATGTTAGGGTTTGTTCTCCGAACCGTCAGAGTTTTTCGGGATACCCGTGCTCTGAAAATTTTATACTTCTCCCTGGTCCGCAGTAGACTGGAGAGGGTTCGCTTATCTGGAATCCTCATGAGGTGGGGGGTGCTCCTTCATGTTGGAGAGGGTTCAAGAAAAATTTCTAAGATTTCTCTCCATGACGGAGTATGGCCACTATCCATGGCTCTACCCGATGAACTTTCTTCTGGGCATGCTGGGACTTCACTTCCTGCAGCTCAGAAAAAAGGGGTATGCCGCCACCCACTTATTCAGACTGCTGCGGGGCTATATTGAGAACTCAGCAATTTTGGAGCGCTTGAATCTCTATGTTCCAGATGACCAGGGCTGGGCAGTATTTGAAATACTTGTAATTGAAATACGTATTTGAAATACAAATACGTATTTTGTATTTGTATTTCAATTACTTCCTAAAAATGTATTTTGTAATTGGTATTTTAATTACCTGATGCTGAGGTATTTTGTAATTTGTATTTCAAATACTTATGGCTTCAAAATACATTTTCAAATACATTTAGCGACCTTAATAATGATCATGAAAAATAAACTGACATAGATAATACGTATACTAAAATCGCTAGAATCCAGAACAATACATTATGTACGTTAATATTTAGAGTTGGCAACACGTCCTGTGCTATAATAGCACTGTTATTGCACATTTTCTGTCATATTACATTACATTTTTGTTTCATAGTATTAGATCAAGCACTATAGGAGTAATTTGACTGAATACTAGATTATTTTTAAGTTAATTACAGAAGAGTGCACTTGAAGTGAAATAACACAAAACTGCGCTATGTTATTATAATAATAATTATTATTATCTAACACCTGGGTCCTATACCACAAAACTCTACAAGTGGAACGGAGATGAGATGTGCTTTTGAGCAATATGTGTATTTTGGTCAATTTTTGCATGTCTCTGTTTCACTCTGCTCAACTTTGATTCTATGGAAACACACCCTTAGATAAGGGCACTTACGACAATTTATTACAACCAAAGGTTCTACCAAAACCAAATGTATTTTTTTTATTTTGTAATTTGTATTTGAAATAAAAAAATGATTAAAATACTGTATTTTGTATTTTGTATTTCAAATACACGACTTGAAAGTATTTTGTATTTCGTATTTTAAATACATGCTAAAAAGTATTTTGTAATTTGTATTTCAATTACACCAAAGCATGTATTTTGCCCAGCCCTGCAGATGACTATCTTAGACAGCGTCATAATAGATTATTCTATCTTCCTGCCTGTAGGACTAACCTGCCAATGGTTCTCCCGGTAGGGAGGAGTATATTGCTCCTGAACCAAATCTCCTCCGAGATTATTGGCGTCGGTGAGGGATTCAAAAGAGAAATTCTTTCGATTCTTAAAAGAGTCTCTCCACATTGACGAAATTTTCACCATCGCCTGAGATTTTTTGAAATTGCTATATTTCTTAAAATTTCTTTTGTGCATAAATATTTATAAACAATTTTTTGAACAACATTATATGTAATAAATTCTTTTATGTGATAAATTTAATAAATTTATATATTCAGTTATTTCTTATCTCTACATTCTCTATTCTCTACATATTAAAAAGTAAAGTCCCCCGCGCCGTCTGTCTGTCTGTATGTCTGTCGGTCTGTTCGCGATAAAATCAAAAACTACTGAACGGATTTTCATGCGGTTTTCACCAATAGATAGAGTGTTTCGTGAGGAAGGTTTAGATATGTAATTTGTCAAGGATTTGTGTAAATTGGTTGAAACATAACGATAATTGTTAGAAGTGTCGGAAAAAGTCAAGCAGCCTGGTAGCTTTCATCGGAAACGCTGCCTAATCCTTTTGGGATATAACAAAACAATATATGGTGGGATATTCCTCTTTTATAGATCTACAAAAAAGTCCGCAAAGGCATATATCTATATTTTATGGATAGCTTACTATATCCATTCTTTCTTCTTATCTTATTATTCTTATCAATTGCTGTTCGTTTGTCTCGCTAAAACTCGAGAACGGCCGGGCCGATTTAGGTGATTTTGGTTTTGAAATGTTTGTCGTAATCCAGAGAAGGATTAAACGGTGAGATAATATGGAAAAATTGTGAGGAAAATAGTAAAAACAACAATTTCATTTTCTCATATAAACAGTTCTACCGTTCTACCTACATTCAGAAGCACAACGTAATTTAGAATTGGAATGCAAAAAAAACAGAATTCTGACTGTCATATTTCAGTCTTCTGTCAAACGTTACCTGTCATTCTGTTACCATTTAAAATCTTCATCATCAGTTTGTCAGAGCGTGAGAACTTTATTTACTGTTTTAATATGCCAAGGAAAAGACGAGCTGACATAGGTCGTCGAAGTCAATCTTATAATCTTTCACGCCATCTCTATGTATTAAAAATTAAAGTCCTCCGCGGCATCTGTCTATCTCTTCGCGATAAACTCAAAAACGGCGGTGTTTACAAAGGTTGGATTTTACAAAGTGTTTTATTAGCCACAGCAACGCGTGGCCGGGTCAGCTAGTATGTAATAAATTCAAATTTGTAGGGTGTAAGAAATTAAAAAATATATATTATTATTATCTTATTATATTGTACTTATGTAAAATAAAGATGTTAAATAAACGATACGAAATGAAAAACAACAGAAAAATGTACACCTAGAAAATACATTTTCTGCCACGCTTTACAAAAAAACTTATTTTATAATTATTGTTACCTATATATTTGATTTTTTAGCTAAAATATCGCCTACGACCTTCTTAAAAATGTAAAACCCGAAAACAATAAAAAAAAACTACTTTTAAACTAATTATTTATTTATTATATAAAAATAATAAAATATATAAACTCAAGTGCAATGATTGTCCCTCATTTTATATTGGAAAAACAACTCGTAATTTTGAAATCAGAATCAAAGAACATTTAAGGTGTCTTAATAATAATAATTTTTCTGAGTTTGCTAACCATATCATTGAAAATAGCCCTAGTTTTGAAAAAAATACAGGGATAAATATTCTTCATATTAATCATAAAGGAAAAAGTTTAGATAACTTAGAAGCCTTGGAAATTAAAAAATCCCTTAAAAATAATGAATATATTATCAACAAACAAAAAATATTGTCATATAGCCCAATCATGGATTTGTTCCCCTACCCACCCACTCTACACTAATACCTACCCACCCAATCTACATTATTAACTAGCAACGGCTCCACCCCTACCATAATAAAACATTGTCCGAAACTGTCAAATTAGTATAAGCTTTCCCTGACGAAGGAACGTTTGTTCCGAAACCGGTCGGATTTGCGCATCATATAAGTGGTTTATACAAAGTTGAATTGTTTCATTTTTCTATAATGGATAACCACAAAGTAATAGCTACATTCAAAAATATAATTATTTATTATTCATTCTTAGTTCACAAATTTTACACACCGATTAATCAAATGTTCCTATCTCAAGAAGGCAACCGTCTGAAAATTCGCACTCCGCAAATTCGTACTTAAATCGGGCTTACGAAAAGCTTTTCGATGAATACATATGTTCATGATAAGGCAGATTTAGCTTTTCTACAAACTGAACATGACAGGTGCAAGAATTAATTTTAAATCGTTGTTTTATTTAAATTCTAGGGAACATTATAAGAAAAAAAACTGTTTTCACGCTCAAGTTTATTTTCTGCTTATTATTAATTAATATTCAGGTTTCTTGGGTATGTATGAAGCAATTTATTAGTCGAATACATTCTTAAACTAAACAATTTTTTCGTTGAAACCTTCATATAAAGTATGTAGGATTTATTTATTCATTTCCAAGTGTTTTATTATTTAATATTGATAGACCTCCAAATTTTTGTTGTAATGGCTTTAGCCGTGTTAATTGATCACATATGATTAGTTAGGTACCTACATCTCAACCTTTCTCTTTACCTTCCATCTCTTCCTCACACCCTTCCGCCACGGAAAATACATTTGAAAAATACAAATAATATAAATTACATTTGGAAAATACAATACCAATCAATAGATAGGTCCACTATATCTGTAGATATAATATGTGGCCGATGTATCTGCTCACCTGCTGCGTAGCGGGCCGGATCGAGAGAGACTGGTTGAGGGTGTCTTTTGACCTCTCCAGACAGAAACCCTCGACCCATTCCTTGCACCGCATTTGAAGGGATGGATTCATACGTCATTCAGTTTTGTAAAAAACTTTTGGTGACCCGACAATTGGTCCGGCGACAGTTGGTCCGGCCGACAGTTCGTCCGGCAGACGGTTGGTCCGACGATAATTGGTCCGGCCGAAAGTTTAGAAGATGTTTTCTTCAAGTATGCATAGAGGATATACGGCCGTAAAACCAATGCCCATATACTTATGTCTGAAGGCATTCTGAGTGAAAATCCGCTGTAAAAATATCTTTACTAATAATTTCGACTCTCCTAAGGAGCATGCGGCAATCACAAAATACGACATACTTATACGTGCAGTCGGCTTAGCAAAAAAAAACGCTAAAGATTCCTACTTGCATGTAATATAACTTTTATATCCGAATACCATGCATGAGCTGCTCCCAAGCGTCTCGAGCTAGTGAGAATATGGCATCTCCAATTTTGGTATGGTGTGGTGTCGAAGGTAATGGGGAGGGGAAGGAGATGTGGAAAATGTAGCTGGCTATTCAGATCTAGTCATCAAACACGGCTAAAGTCATTTCAAGTAACGTTTCAATTCTGAATGATTACTGACGAATGGCAAAATACGATCTACTTATATGTGCAATATCTACTTAAGATTTAGGAGGCGGATGTGTTTACCACCGCCCCGGTAATCATTTAGTGGATAGCATTGATCCCCAGATTCCTACCCACCCCTCATACCTTTTTCCTTCCCAGAACTACCTCTCCTTCCTTTCCTTAAAAAACCCTCCTCACAGCATCATCAAAGATGATATAATAGAATATAATATAATATAATATAATATAATATAATATAATATAATATAATATAATATAATATAATATAATATAATATAATATAATATAATATAATATAATATAATATAATATAATATAATATAATATAATATAATATAATATAATATAATATAATATAATATAATATAATATAATATAATATAATATAATATAATATAATATAATATAATATAATATAATATAATATAATATAATATAATATAATATAATATAATATAATATAATATAATATAATATAATATAATATAATATAATATAATATAATATAATATAATATAATATAATATAATATAATATAATATAATATAATATAATATAATATAATATAATATAATATAATATAATATAATATAATATAATATAATATAATATAGTATAATATTATATGCTACCAGGTTACCTTTTCTATTTTTATTTTGTTGGTTATGTAATTAAGTACATTTATTGGAATAATATTATGAACTAAACCTGTCAATTTGTCTGTCCTGGAACGGGAAACTTTCCTAGTTGGACAGACAAAGCTGCCTAATATGTTATTTGTACTTTCTTTTGTATTATAAATAAATAAATAAATAAATAAAGATATAGGCAGAGAGGACGGACCGCCAAACAACTCGGTCTTAGCACAGATTCTTTGCCTCACTCACATTCATACATCGTCTCATACATACTCTTATATGTATGAGACGATGTATTATATGTGTATCTTATTTTTCCTGTATAACGATTTTCAAAAATTGTGGATCGTTGTATTGGAGAACGGAGATTGTCCACATGACGGAAGGCTTGCACGGCACGTCGGCGTCGGGAGTCGGGACCCATTACGCTAATCTCGTCCAGGGAAAAATTACAGAACGGCAATCAGCCCATCAAGCCATCAGATAAAAATCCGGATTATTTTCCGGGGTAATAAATTCTGAAAATGTTAATTAAACATGGCGACTGAAATACAGAATCGTTACTGATACGAGTAGGTATCCAGAATTTTTAAAATTTTCAATAATCTAATTAACTAAATATGATAAGTGTGTTGCAATGTTGCAAAGTTGCAAAGTTTACTCCTTAATACCTTTTTAATTTACAAGTTAAATAAAAAAAAAATTGCAGTTCACACGCGGTAGAAATAAAACCTTCAGAAAATTAAAGTAGACAACAGTGGGGAGCCTACGAAGCACCGCACAAAGTAGAGACTGATTATTCATGACTCATGCTCTCGAAGGCTAAATACTATAGATGTATGTGTTTGTCTCCTAATAGTGTCGGTTTTTCGTTTCATTGACTTTCAAATCACAATGTTGCTAAAAAAGTTTTACTTCAAAAATATTTCCCAATTATAAACTAAAAATTATTTAGTGGAGTATTTTATTAGTTGTGCTGTTCGAGACGAGACCAATTTAGACATCCGAAAGCCAATTTATAACACAAAAGCAATATTTATTAAAAGGATTTTTAATTGAAATAACCCGCACTTAATGTCAAATTTTATAACTAAATTGAATTTTTATAACTTATTTAATCCTTTTTTTATAAATTTTTAATGCATTACGCATCACATTTATTAATTTGTTCCGGCATAATACGGTGACCTTTAGTTTTTGTAGTGTGTGCACTAAAAATCTTGAAAATAAAATAAATCAGTATTTTTATAGTGATTTATTTTTAGGCTAAAATAATTCCGTGTCGATGCAATTTTTTTTGGCTTCATGAAAGTATTAAAAAACGTGGCTGAAAAACAAAGCTTGCTTTATTTATTAAAGTTTGTTACTCTACTCTACTGCTCGGTTGAAGCATAGTTATATGTAAAACTAGAACCAATTTATATTACAAAAAGCGGTTTTCAGACCAAGTTTGTATTATTTACAGTAGAATAAACAATTAATTATGCACCAGAAATGATTTAATCCTAGCGTAAAAGAAGAACTTTTCTGTAAAATAATTATAATTAAAATCTGTTAAAGTAACCAACTAGAAAATATGTCTTTGGCCTTTCTAGAGGGTTTCTAGTAAAACGATTTTTTGCCTTTCGGCTGAAAAAACTAAAGGCAGCCAAAGAGGTCAAGTTTTCACATCGACTCCTTAATGAAGCAAAAACTTTTTTTGAACCTTAATTTTTGCGAATATACTTCGTAAGACGAACAACCCTGAGCCAGTCATCTACGGCACCCCCGATTAGGGAGATGTGGATCAAAACAGAAGAGAGTTGAGAAAAATAATATTCGTATATAAGCATTGAGAGTAAGGCAACTGGTACTGTAATTTATAAAAAATAAATTCATTATCAAGTCCTTTAAGTATTTTAGTTTTGTTTCAGCTGTTTCGGCTTACAAGGCCATTTTCAAACTCTGGTTAAACCCCTTTGAGATGACTTATTTATAGGATGGTGGTGTTTAAATTGATTTATTACAAATTTGCTGAGAACGACTTATTTCTAAGATCTTTAGTCAATTTTCGAAAGTGCCTAAATTAGTTTTACCGGTAATAAATCAATTCAGACACCTTAAAAAATTGACATTTAGAATCCTATAAATAAGTCGTCTCAAAGTGGTTTAACCACAATTTGAAAATGGCCTTGTAAGCCGAAAAATAATAACAATAATAACGTAGTATTTATGTAGAGCTGTTTTGTGTTATTTGACTTCAAGTGCGTTTAACTACAATAAACATAAAAGTAATCCTATAGTGTTCCTTACGAGTCCTTATAAAAATTGACTAAATAATATGAAACAAAGAAAAAACAATGTACAGAACAAAATTAACAACAGCATTTGCTGTTTTATAATAGATAATAAACAATAAAGGAGCCATTAAAACAGCTGTTTCAAAAATATAAACTAAAATACTTGCAGAACCTAATTATAATATTTTAAATTTTAATTATATTTTTAAAATTAAATGGAGTTTTAAGAATTAAATACAAAAATAATTAATGCTCTAATTTAATTGCTCAATATCTGAAGTCATTTTATGAGTCGCATCGTTTCGAATCTAAATTATTATTTCTCTTGGTAGTATATTCCCTTTTAGGATGTTGGCTACCGTCAAAGCCAGGTCAGTGGCAGACTGCAGACTTATCATGACATTTAGTATTAAGTCTGCAGTCTTAAGTCAGTCTTGTATTAAGTCTGCAGTCTATAAGTCATATAATAATTATTATGACATTTAGTATTAGGTCTGCGGTTTACAGTCTGAAGCCAACCGAAAGATGAAATCGAAAAATCATTACCATGTGGACTGCAATTATTAATGCACCAGTCACGTTAGTTTCGAAGCCATGTCTTGTATTTTGCTGCTTTCCATAATTCGATTGACCTTGAATTTAGTGCCAAAATGGTTCATTTAAAGAAAAACCTCTACCATATACGCTCAGAGTGTAATGGTTTAGAGATAGCTATAAAATTTGTCGGTAAAACTTATTTTCTAAAGATTTTTAGAAGAGTAGCAGTTTTCCCCAGTACACCTACACTAAAATTTAAAATAAAATGAGAGGTCAGATTCCATAAGATTTGTCGTACTGGATTTACGTACTGGTCGTACGAGTATTTATCGAATGTATTTGCAAAAGGTGTGCATTTAAACACAAATTCTGCAGGAAAAATATTATTCCTCGGGGTCAAAAGCTCGTACAAAAACATTTTATTTTATTCTGAAAAGAGCTCTGTTTCGTATTTTATCCGTGTCAGGCGAAACGCTCATAATTAATGGTACAATGTTTTTTTTTTGCTTTTATAAAACGTATTTCTGCCAGGCATTGTTTGTCCTTATTCAATATGATGGTGACATTATTTTTTTACTTGACAGATTTTTCCTGTATGCTTTGGCTTTATAATTTATTTATTTCTTTCAGGTTTATTTTTCTTGGTATTCAAACTGCCTTTATGCTCTTTACCCTTTAAACTTCTCATTTCTGGTTGGTTTAGTTAGTGCCAACAAGAAATGTGAATTTAAGCTTTCATGTTGATTCAAATATTGGATGCGGTGTAGAAGGAATTATAAAGGAAAGTGGGAAGCGAGTCCCGGTCTTGAACTTTGGCGGATGGTATTTTTTTCGTGGCAGAGGGTTAAGCTTGTAAAAAAGCAATTACTCATAATGCTGAAGTTGAAGGCTTTTAGAAATCCGGTGAGGGTCTCTAAATATTTCATTTTTTTGGTTTCTGATGCTACAAAAGTTTGACCGAAAAGTCAATGGAGCTATGGCATCTCTATTTTGAAAAGTTGTGAGGCTGATAAGAGTGAAAAATTGGATAGAAAAGGAATAGAGAAAGGTTTGAAAGTTTTTTTTTTTTTTTTACATTAACTCCACACAGGAGGCCCTGAGGAAAATAATTTCCCTCAGGGCCTATGTCATCTGGGATGCTGTGTGGAGGGTCTTTTTGAGGAGAGGAAGGAATGAACATTGGTCTTGAAGAGACCCATGTTGTAGGAAGGCGGAAACAGAGAGGCCGGCAAATCATTCCACAGCCGAGCTGTTGAACACAAGAAGGAGTCGAAGAAACGACCCGTTCTCATGTGATAAATGTCAACCGTGTACAAATGTTGGGCACGCGTTTGGCGTGTTTCCCGACTATGCACCGGTGCCGAAGGGATCAATGATGCTAGTTCCTCGGAGCATCTTCTATTGTAATACCGGTAGAACAAGGATAGCATTTCCACCCGACGCCTGTGCTCTAAAGATTGCAATCCGTCTGTTAAGATGGGAGAATCTATCAAACGGACCGCCCGTTTCTGCACAGAGTCGAGGGTATTTTTCAGGTATTTTGGAGCTCCAGACCAGAGATGGTTGCCAAATTCAACCGTGGGGCGTACTTGTGATTTGTACAAGGTTAGCAGTTGTGTACTATTAAAGTATCTGCGGGCCCTGTACAGTACGCCCAGTTTTTGGGAGGCTAACTTTACTCTGGCTTGGATAGAGCTCCCATACCTGAGTTGGTCACTTAGGGTTACACCAAGCATATCAATGGAGGGCCTGTTCGGAAGATTGCTTCCGTTGAAAGAGACTAGATTTTCATTTCGATCCCTTTTAGACGTAATCAGACAAGATTGGGTCTTTGAAACATTAAATTCAACGAGATTATTTTTACCCCAAGAGAAAACACTCTCGAGGTAACCGTTCATTCTTTGCTTCAAAGCCCTACGAGCTGTTGGAGTTTGTGAGCCCTTTGGAGGCTTGTCAAATAAAAAGCTATCATGAATTGTACTGTCATTCGCATAACAGTGAATTGGTGCACATGACAAAAGGTCGTTGATGTGCAACAAAAACAAAGTCGGAGACAGAACCGATCCCTGCGGGACGCCAGCATTTATCGAGTGTGAGGAAGAGGTGAAACCATCGACTACCGTCTGAATCGACCTCTCCCTCAAGAAGTCGGCAATCCACGTACACAAGGATGCGGGAAGTCCGTAAGAATGCAGTTTGTTGACAAGTCCTCGGTGCCAAACCCGGTCAAAGGCCTTGGAGATGTCCAGTGCAACCGTTTGGGTCTCACCGAAACGTTCCAGGCATCGCCCTCAAACATGCGTCACATACGCGAGAAGATCACCGCACGAGCGGTTCCGCCGGAATCCGTATTGACGGTCGTTAATAATTTTGTTCTTCTTGAGGTATGTGAGCAGTTTGTCGTTGATCACACGTTCCATCACCTTAGACAGAACTGATGTGATCACTATGGGGCGGTAGTTGGCCGGGTTGGAGCGGTCACCCTTCTTTGGAATAGGACGGATAACCGCGTTTTTCCAACCAGAGGGCACAGAGCCAGTCTTCAGGGACATTTTAAAAAGCTTCGTCATAATTGGAGCTATTTCTGCAGCGCACCTCACCAGGGCAGGTATTCCGTCAGGCCCACTAGCTTTATTAACATCAAGCCCTCGTAAAACATGGATTACTTCCTGATGCCGGATCCTCAGCTTTTTCATACGAAAACCGCAGTGAGGAACCGACGTCGGGACAGCACCTTGGTCAATCCGTTATCCGCAAACATTTTACCTAGTAAGTTAGCCTTTTCGGTGGCGGTGTTTGCTAGTGAGCCGTCAGGTCTGGTAAGAGGTGGCAGACTGGATTTGCAGAAATTGCGACCTATAGAGCCCGCAAGCGACCAGAATTGCCTGCTGCCATGCGGGCATGCAGTCAGCTTTCTGCTGATCTGCTGGTCCTAATTTTGACCTATTTATGATTCTCTTGGTTTCTTTTGCCATTTTGTTGTAAGCTGTTCTGTCTTCGGATGTTCTAGATATGTTGTAGGCTCGGTAAGCCGCGTTTTTTCATTGCACTGCTTCAGCGCATTGTCGACTAAACCACGGCTTTGAGCCTAGACCAGATTCCTTAACAGTAGATTGGATGAAGCCATCCATCGCGGATGTGATGACTTCACCAATTTCCTGGGCACATCTTGAGGGATCCGAAGTCCAAAAACAGATAGCTGACCACGAGAAAGCATTAAAATGTGCCCGCAGACCGAACCAATCTGCTGACCTATAGTGCCACACTTTTCTCTTCAGCCTCTCGTTTGGTGGTCTGAAGTTTACAGGGATTGATGTCGTCACCAGGCAGTGGTCGGACGATCCTAAAGGCGCTGTGACTTTAATCCTGTAACCGTGTGGCACAGTAGTTAAAAATAGGTCTAACAGAATGGAACGGTGAGTATGGACATCAGGAACCCTTGTAGGCTCCTGAACCATTTGCTCCAATCCGTGGCAAAGTGCAAAGGATTCCGTTTGGCGTCCAGCCGAGTCTGTTGATCCTGAGATCTTCAACCAAGGTTCGTTATGAACATTGAAGTCCCCCAGGACCACAAACTTTGCCGTAGGGTAGCGGGGCAAGAGGTCATCAATAGTGTCGCTTAAGTGTTTGAAGAGCTCGGACGTGTCTGATTCGCTAAGGTTCGGTGAGCGGTATAAACACGCGTAAAATCTTACCGTACTGGCAAGATTGACGCGTACCCACATTAGTCGAATCTGGAGTTTTCCAGATTCAACAGTCGCACACAGTTGACGTCAGATCGACTATAGAGACAGACACCTACTTTAGGTCTGTACTTGCCTGTGAGGGTGAAGCCCGGGCAGTCCAGACAGGAGGTGTCTATAGGCTCGGCTATCTGCGTTTTAGACAGGAATAGTAGGTTGGGACGTAGAGAAAAAAGGTGGTGATGGACAGAGTTCAAATTGGTGTCCAGGCCGCGAATGTTGGTGTAATTCACCAACAGTTTTGGCCCGCACCGGGGACGCCTACGACTCGCCGCTGTAATGACGTTAATTATTGTAGGTTGCAAATTCATGATTTTAATTGTTGGTTTTTTTTTTTTTTGATATGAAAGGAAGGAAGGTCTGGGAGGGAAAAGGTATAAGGGGTGGATAGGATGCTGGAGTTCAGAGTTTCCAGGAGTGACGGACGTATGTCTCCAACCCACCCACTGCGGTGCAAGGCGATGGGCACGGAGAGTCCGGCTGGAGAGGTCGCCCAATGCACCCCAAACGCGACTGCTGGGTCCCCTCCGGTCACGAACCGGCACAACAGCAGCGGCGGGGTTTTTACACTCGTCGATGGGGCAGCCCACCCTCAGTCGTGAGCCTGAGGGTCGGGCCCCTATACTACCGAGCGGCCCAGACAGCGGTAACCGGTTGTAAAAGGTCTCCCTCAACCAGCATCTCCCAATCCGGCCCGCCACGCAGAAGGTGGGCCGACGCACCCGCCATCAATACCTGGACAAACATTACCCCAAGAACCCGTGCACCCCTGCTAAGTCACCAAACGTAGCGAACCACTTGGGGTGACCTGTGGCAGAGGTGTTGGTCATCCAATAAATGGTTCCCAGGGCGGCGGTACCCATACCCGCCTACCAAATTGATGTGTCTTGTGTCTACAAAAGTGTCTTCCTGTTTAATTCTGGTCCCTAAACATTTACTCCCCACAGAAGCCCGTAGAAAAATAATTCCCCCCAGGACCTATATCATCTTTAAATATGCCGTTTGCAGGGAGAATTTGTGGAGAGGAAGGAGTGAACATGGGTCTTGAAGAGACTGAGAAAAACTGAGGCCGGAAAATAGTTCCACACTGAACTCAAGAACTTGTCGTAGAAGCGACTGGTTCTCATGTGACGAATTGAAATGGGTATGGTATACGATTATACGATTTGAAATGGGTATGGTATAATACAAAATATTTTTTGAAAATATAACAAATCTGCCAACGACCTATGGTATAATCTTATTATACTAAAAATAAACATTTTTTCTCATAATTTGAAATATGCGAATGCTAGATAAAAGAACAATCTTTCGAAATTCATTTATAATTTTTTGTGGAAAATAGTCAATACGTCTAAAATCTGATTTGAAAATGACATATTTCTAATTTTCTTTAACAACCACCTTAAAAATCTTGATTTTTACCTATATTTGGATTGCATTTCCACCGTCGCGACGCGTCGTGACGATTTATTAAATCGTTTTTTACCTACCTTATTTATTCTACTCACTCTGTACAACAAAAATCATTTGTCGCCGCTGGATTAAATTAAATCCCAAATTAATTCCCAGTAAGTTCAGCTTACACCAATATCCAAACACCACCTATCCTGTTTCAGCAACATCTGTTGTATTGACATGAATACTGTCAACATTTGCACAAGGTAATTGCCGCCATGTTGTCGTGAGCATCTCCAGAAGATTGATGTCCAGTGTCCAATGTCCACTGTGTGTTGTACTTGTCAATTGGCCAATGAGCTACTGAGGGTGACGGCCAATGACCAGCGGCCAATCGCATTAGTGATTCTATCCTGAAAGCCTTTCCGGTCCCGTTTATCTATTCCGGCGGACGCGGGGCTATCTACTGTCAAAACATTTACCCGCAAATATTGACGTTTCACCTAATGGCCGTCTCCGCTGTTCACTACTATCCAATATCTACTGTCCACTGCTCGGATACGGACGTCCGATTCGGTGATTTTTGAAAGCCATGTCAATTGTGAAGTGTTAATGTACTTCAATTCAATTTTCGACTTTTATTCGGAATCAGTGAATGGTTGAGTCTGGTTACACTTCAGTGTTTGACATATCTGTTTTATAATATTGTGAAACTCTTCCTAAATGATTCAGTGCATGCTTTAAAATTTCATTAAAGCGTTGGTTTGTAGATAATATAATTAGTATGAAACGTCCACAAAAATTTCGCCAACGTCGTTTACTCATATTATTGCAAAACTCATCTAAGCAAAGGCGCCTCGCCTTTGTTTCCACTTACAAACCGAATGTTAAGGGTGGCGCAAAACTACCGATATGGTTTGAATCTTATTACACATTACAATAAGATCCAAAATAAAATGGTAGTTTTGCACCACCCCATATAACTTTCATTGGTTTCACCGCTTTGATTACATTGTTTGTGCAGTTTGTAACTCGGCGACAGCCGGCACGCTTCCTTGCCATATCTCTAACTTTGAGTTGGTACGATATTATAATTATGAAAAAAACTTTTTTTTTTCTAAAAAGAGAGTCAAACGTTAAGGGTTACTAATAATAACAATAATAATTTGATGGCCTCCGTAATTGATTGGTAAGGCATAAGACATAAGATTCGGCGTACGCGAGTAAATTTTTTGTATTTTTATTTTTTTATTATAATATAAAAAGTATGAGTTATTTTATTTTATTAATTTTTGTTGATTTTGAATTCTTTAAAAATAACATACTGTATAATTGCAGCACGTTCCAGAGTGAAATTTACCTACTCTCAGTAGAAAGGCCAAATCTGAATAGTGAGCTACTTCCCCACCTTCACAAACAACACACCGTAACAAAAAATATTGACAATTTCCTACTCCAATCTTTAAAAGTAGAAAATGTTTGCTTGTTGATTGATGTGTGCAGTGATGGAGGACTAGTAGAGGACTGAACCCACGACGATGCCTGTGATGAACCTGGCGTGTTGTGTCACTCGGCTACTAACCCCACTATCCAGTCATTTATGGTTCTTACTAGGAGAGAAACTCGGAATGTATGACCAACTAAAACACTTTTAATTTTTACTGGACGATTGAAAAATATTAAATTATTATTAGTATGTCGTCTGATTTTATTTTATGACCGATTCGAATATAATATACTATACGGATTAAATTTATAGGTCTTGACTGAAATCAAATTGAGATCTAAAAATACGTGTGTCAACATAGAAAATATACTAATTTTAAAAAGCTCGCCGGCCGAGACTTTTAGCTTAAGAATACAGACTTTCTTCAATATAATTTACATTTTAGATTATGAAATGTTACTTATAATAATTACGCCCACGAAGTAATGCAAAATTACTTATTTTTGCTTTTGTGACATTGATCGCTTAGAAATATTTTTGAATCCGTAATTTAATACTGTGAGTAAAACACATCTTGACAAGCAACGAGCAAACATTTTTTTTGTGAGTATTTTTTAAGCAAAGTAAAAAATAAATTATCAGAGGCCTGTAAAGACTGCTTTTAAGTATTAAAACTTTTACTTACGCTATCGTTCTAATATACATTAAGGTAAATTAAGTTTTTTTGAAAATTTAATATTTATTTATTTATTATGAATTAACGCCGATTAACGGCTTTTACATGGGAATTGCAATAATTTTAAAGAGTATACATAGTTAAGAAGAAAAAAAATAATATAACAAAAAATGAAAGAGCACATATTGAAGTGACAGTATAAAGCAAAAATAGTAAGCTATTATAAAACAAACATGAAGAAAAATAAAACCTCATATACATGAATGTGTACAAGATATTATGAACTAAAAAATTACTACGTAAAGTACGTAGTAACAAATTTAAAAATTCCAGAAATATACATTGATGAAGAATATAAACACACAAAGTATATTAGATTATAATCTAACTGAGAAGCGCTGACAAACAGCTTTAATTAAATAATGTTTGTATGTTGATAATCTTTTAATATTTATCATATCATCAACAACATATTTGTTACTAAGTATATGCAGGCGATTTATTATGGCATATACTTCAGCATTAGATCCTGTATTATTACAATGGTAAGGTAATTTGTGACGAACTGATCTACTCGGTACATGAAAACATATTAACGAAAGAAGTTCAGGAGAGTTCAACAAGTTATTAACAATTTTAAATAAATAAAATAAATCACAACAAATTCTTCTTTCTTTTAATGTATCAAGGCCCAGTAGTTGTAACAAGGAGAAGTAATTAATATTTTCAATTGATATTCCCAATTAAAAATTAATGTATTAATTAATTAATACATTAACGAATGTTAATTTATTAATTAATAAATGAACGAAACGTAAAAATATTAATACGGGTCTTTTAACTTCGCAAAATAAAGTAAAACACACGTTTTGGCGATGTTTTTTTTCTTGCTTATATCAAAGCTGGCGGCTGGTTTTAAGTGTGAATTAAAACCTTATCGCCACATACATACTGAGGGTTATTGTTAGCAGCCCGATTCCAAATGTTACATGACGTGGTGCATTATCTTGATACCGCTAAAACACGCGTTAAATGATAATGGATTAGTAGTTAGTCTTATAAAAAAGGAGTAATTTTTAAATTGTTTCTATTAATCCTAAAATCGTGCAAAAAATATTTTCTCGGGCAAATTTGTTCAAAATTTCGGAACAACTTTTATAGGTCTCATGTAAATCGTTGGGTCTCTTTTAATATCATGGTTAGAAATACGTTCTAAACGGTGTTAGAAAAAAAAAATACCACGCTTTATATTAAAGACTAAAAGTTAAGCACAAACAAAATATACACCTTTATGAATATTTGTATGTTTGCTACACGTTCCAGAGTGGAAGATACTCTCGGTATCGCCCTGGTGTAAGATCATCATTCAGAATTGAAACGTTACTTGAAATGGCATTAGCCGTATTTGGTGACCAGATCTGAATAGCCAGGTACTGCCCCACCTTCCTTTTTCCTATCTCCTTCCCCTCCCCACTACCTTCAGCCTCACAACATACCCCAATTAGGGATGCCATAGTCTCACTGGCTCCAGACGGGAGCAGCTGAGACTCTTGAGAGGAATCACTATAAAAAAAAATTTAAAATTAAAAATTCAAAGTTTCCTAGCGCAATTAAAAAAAATGATTATACTTTGGGAATTTTTTATTAATTATTTTTACGTGAAACGATAAAAAAGTAAGTAGATTATAACGTTTATGATACATTTGCCTAATCAAATAAGTATGTGTTTTTATTTTTTCTTTATCATCTTTAGTTAATTTGTTCTTCTGTCATTGTTTTGTAAACACTGTATATTTTTTTATTATTTTCTCAATATTATAAGGAGCACTGTAGGATTATTTTTAAATTTATTATAGTTAAGCGCACTTGAAAAACACACGAAAAACACAAAAATACACGCACACAAAACTGCGCTGTATAAATATAATGTTATTATTATTATCAGTAATTTTAATTAAAAGAACGTTTTGTGAGTTATTTAAAAAAATATTATGTTGCCATTCAAAATGTTAACTAACTCTAAAACCGTTTTTAGTTTTCAGATACGTTCAGAAATATTCCATTCATTTGGATTTTATTGCAAAGCGGAAATAATTTGACCATTTATTATACGAGCCCTGAGGGGTTATACCACTTTATATTTAGTCAAAGATATGCATCGGAATCGATGAAATGTCTACTCTCGCGGTTATTTTGGGGGTTATTAATTTATTAATTTTTTACGTGAGCTCCATACTTAGGGAAATTATTTTCCTCAGGGCTTATGTCATCTTTGGTGATGCTGTGTGGAGGGTTTTTTTAAGGAAAGGAAAGAGAGGAGAGTTCTGGGAAGGAAAAGGGTTTAAGGGGTGGGTAGGAATCTGGGGTTCAGTGTGTCCCGGTCATCCACCTCCAAGACCTAGACAAACCTCACCTCATGAACCCGGGCACCCCTGCTGTATCACCAAACGTAGCGTAACGTAATTAAAATAAACGATGGATAAGCGACTCTAAACATTTTTTTGTGTGTTATCCGTAGGCCGTTCCTTTCATCTTAAATAACTTTAACATTTCTATCTTTTTTTTTTACATGAATACCGCACAAGAGTCCCAGCTGCTCCCGTCTGGAGCCAGTGGGACTATGGCATCCCCAATTGGGGTATGTTGTGAGACTGAAGGCAGTGATAAGGGGAAGGAGATAGGGTAGAGGAAGGTGGGGAAGTACCTGGCTATTCAGATCTGGACACCAAACACGGCAGAAGCCATTTCAAGCAACGTTTAAATTCTGAATGGTGGTCTTACACCAGGGCGATACTGAGAGTATCTTCCACTCTGGAACGTGCCGCAAATATACTATATATTATTTTAAATGAATAAATTGTGAAATACACAAATTTATCAAATAAAATTTATTTGCCACGCCGGGATTCGATCCCGCGACCTTCGGAATGCGAGTCAAGCGCCTCACTAAACGCAGTCTATGTATCTTCATCTCACTAAGCCACAGTCTATGTATCTTTGTAGAAATAGGTATAATACATTACCTAATCATATAATCAGTTGTTGATTAACTTTCAGCCTAAATATTATTCGGTTAACTCTTGAAATGCGTCATCGTGTGTGATATTATTTCGCCTATTGTAACTTGTAATTGGGATCATGCGAAATTGAATTGTTTTAATAGTTATCATTATTGAAATTAGACACGTAGTATTGTACAAAGTCTGCAAAGCTTTAATTATGTGCAAATTTAACACATTGAGTCCCGTGATAAGTTCCTGCGCCATATTAGCGTTTTGTGCAAATATAAATAATAGCGGATTGAAATAAGATTTATGCATTTGGAATTTCATTAAAAAATAAATAAAATGAATATTAAAAAAATCTGCAAAAATATGTCGTAACATTCAAAATAAGTGCCTAAAATAAGAAAAAAAAAATAATATTAAATATTTAGATGATTTTTAATCCCCTCAATATTAAACCCAATATAATTTTACACAATTATAATTTTACATAATTATTAATTTATTACGTAAGACGAGTTAAGGGGGCGGGGGGTCGACCATGTCTTATTTTTTCTTACAAGGGGGTGAGAGGGAGTCTCGATAGTTCTTACGTAAGATCACAAAATGCGCAAAGTTAAAATTATAAGTACCTTTGTAAGTACAAATAAACATTTCTAAAAATTGTTACTTTGAAAAATAAACATTAAAACAAACCAAACGTGTATTCATTTTTTCCTCTAGATTTTTACATAATAAATATTAAACAGGGGGGGAAGGAGTCGGCCTATTCTTATTTTTTCTTATAACAGGGGGGAAGGGGTCGAAAACCAGCAAAATTCATCTTACGTAATAAATGAATAGCCCCCAAATGATAAGTAACTCTCTCTCTCTCTGGTTTCAATCCTGGGATTGGTTTGCAGCAATTTCCTTTAGTTTCCTCTTCCATTCTTCCCTGTCTTGTGCGGCTCTTTTGAGGTCTGCATATGATAAGCAGCGCACGTCCACCAGCAAGTCCTCCAGGTACTCTCGGCGTGGGCGTCCCCTAGAGTTTGTCCCCTCGGTCATACCCTCCATTATGGAATGCAAGAGGCCTTCTTGTCGTATTACATGGCCGATCCATCTTGCACGCCTTTCGGACAAGGTCCTGAGCAGGTGCCTTCCTCCTTCGATTCTTTGGAGAACCTCCTCATTTGTAATGTGGTCTCTCCAGGAAATTCTGCTTATATATGTAAAGAACTGCTTACATTGATAAAAATCTGGAAATTTTCATATCTGGGTCATATTTTTTTTTTTTTTTTAAGAAAGACAAACATTCCCGGGTTACGAAAAACCCAACGATGTTGCTCCTACTACCACCACAGAAAGCCGAAAATGTTGCTTGTGTTGTGATGGAGGATTTAGCCAGCCGAGGAATCGAACACGCGACGCTCGGGTGGGACCCAAGCGCTATGCCCACTCAACCACTGACCAGTCAAATACAATTAAGTCAAATATACTTTAGTCAAATATACCAGTCAAATATACTTCGAGGGGAGAAGTATCACTTGCTCCATTTAATATTGAAAGGCAAGATAGAGGGTCGCCGAGGGCCTGGTAGGAGACAAATGTCTTGGCTGCGAAATATACGAGAGTGGATCGGCATTAGAAGTGGAGGAGCTATTCCGGGCAGCGCAAGACAGAGAGACATTTTCAAGAGTGATGGTCAACGTCGGGGGGACCTGATATTTCACACAAAGAAGAAGACGTAATAGTATTGTTGGTAAATGTAACTAATTATCTCGATTATCTATAATAAACATATAATTTATAGAAAGTTTGTTGATATCATCAGTCAATATCTGCTAGGCTAACTGCTAGAATAATCTCACATTTCTTAGTGGGCCAATACTATCAAAAGCTTACCAATACCTCTATATTGGTCTATACCTATATGGCTTCAAAACAAGATAAGTGGTTTTGGGTAGTAATATTACGGTACCTAGACTGATGACAAATTAGAGCGAACCGCCACGCTGTGATTTCAAGATTTCTCTCAGAGGGCGAATAGGTTTGGTACTCTCACTGTTACTGCCACATTAGCACTTCTGAGGGCTGATAAATGATAAGCAAACATTGACCAAACTATTTATTGTTTATTCAACATCTTTGTTCGCACCAAACTTTGGGGAAATATCCCGAGAAACTTCTCAACGGATGTGGAAGATGTTTGTATATCTGCCATTTGCTTTACTTGTCATAATCAATAAAGGGAACGCGAATATTACAATACATCTTTCGGAAAATTTTGTTTGGGTTCTGTCAATTGTGTATAACGTGTTTACGGTCGCAAAATAAATACATTAAATAAATGTTCATAAATGATAAGGTTTTGGAATGCAATAAACATTTTTTGGTGTAGTAATAAATACAAAAACGAGTTATTTTTATTATTCATTAATAATAATAAAAATAAGAACGTTTATTCATAAATATATTTTTTACAATATTACACTTTTTGTTCATTCATCTTTGATTCTATTGACAAAAAGGTCACTGGTCAGATATAATTCAGGATTTCTCCTTGAAAGGGGTCATCCATTAATCACGTGACGTTTTTTAGCAACTTTTTAACCCCTTCCTGATATGTGGGTAGGTTTTAGACTACCCCCCCCCCCATACCCAAAATCACGTGTATTTTTTAGTACAAAGTATATTGAAATTTTCAGAATATTATCGTGCGTTCAACGAAAAATAAATACACGTGATATCTCATTATATCCCCCCCCCCCCCCCTCGTAATATTTCGTGATCTTTTTCCGAATCCTCCCCCCTTCTTTTCGAGCCTCACGTGATTAATGGACGTCCCCAAAGGAGCTGGTTTTCAACAGTGCCCTCTCCTTAACCAAAATAATATCGATCTGATTTGAGATTTATTTTGAGGTATTATTCCGTCTATTGCTAACACCTTCTTTAGTTCACGTTTCTGACAGCACTACAGTGTCCAACATCAGGGCCAATTTTACATACATTAAATATCTGCCCTCGTGATGGATTCTGTAATGCTGTCCGAAACATCGGCTAAAGAAGGAGGTTATGCCACACGACATAATACCCCAATAATAAATCTCTACAAGATTATACAATTATTAGTTTTGCTTTAAACCACCTTACTAGGCTGAGCCTGTTCCAGGATGGTAGAAATTTAATATCTTAAGGAAATGAGAAAAAAAATTGAAAGATGGATTTGAATAGATAAATAGAAATGAAAATACTATAACGCTACTTTGCGAAAATTCTCTTACGGGGAGCTGTATAAAACATCATATGTGGAGATCCTGAAAGAATGCAAGGCTGATGGAAGTGTAATGAAGTTTCTAAAAGAGAAGCTTAGGTGGTTTGAAGTTGTGGATCGGTTGAGTGACAAAAATAGTGCATGGAAAATATATGATGCGAAAAAAAACGGTGTCGGGGACACTTCAAAATGGCACGATTAAGTGTATCATATACTTAAGTCTGGTCATGTCAAAAGTCGGGATAACGGAAGAGTATAGCGTGGTGTTTAGTTAGTTAGATAATCCATATTTGTAAAAAGCATTAACTTTGTGGCTCGCCATAATTTACAATAAAAACACATATAAATTTGTTGTAGACCACTTTTATTTTATACACACTCTACCGGTTTTGGAAGCACCCTTCCTTCGTCAGGAGAATATTATAACTTCTAATATTCTCCTGACGAAGGAAGGGTGCTTCCGAAACCGGTAGAGTGTGTATAAAATAAAAGTGGTCTACAACAAATTTATATGTGTTTTTTTATTGTAAAATTTAGATAATCAATTGAAGCAAAGAAACAAAGATTATAAACCGAAATTTAATCTATCTTACAACCCACCACTAATAACTAGGTGACTTTACTTTAGTGATTTTAGTTATTTTCAGTGAATGTGACAATAGTGGCGATGACAATAACTAAAATGACTTATTTATTATCTTACCACTTTTTATCGTACTAACGTACATAACATTTTATTTACAATAGCTCCCCGCAGGAGGCCCGAGAAAAATAATTCCCCTCGGGGCCTGCGTCATCGTTGGGGATACTGTGTTGAGGGTCTTTTGAGAAAAGGAAGGAGAGGAAGTTCTGGGAAGGAAAAATGTATGACTGGTGGCTCCAGGAGTGACGAACGCATGAATCCATTCATCCACTGTGGTGTGAGATGGTGTTCTGAAAGGTTCCTGTGGAGAGCTCAAAAGGTTCCCCAAACCGTCCCGCCACGCAGCTACCGGGCAGATGCATACAAGCCTCACCCCAGGAACCCATGCTAAGTCACCAAAAGTAGCGAACAACTTTGGGTGACCTATTTCAGAAGTGTTGCCCATACAAGCTTGCCAAATAGAAAGTTATTACAAAATTATTTGATTCACATCGAAATATAATGCTGTAGATTGATTTATATTTTAAAAAGAATTTTCTGGGAAACGTGGTACCCTTTTAGAAAGGTTAAGAAGTTCTTTGATGAAGGATCCGCTTTGTTTGTGGGAACTATATTTTATTTTATCGATTTTTCTCATTTTTTATTATACTTTTGAAACGTGAATATTTAACGGTCCTATAACCTTATTTTCTTGTTGCAAAGTGCTTAGAATTCTCCTGTTTTATGTAACGTTGTAAATGCGGTGTGTGACTGCTATCAAATTTCTTTGTTTGGTGTTTTCACTTCAATGTATTCATTTTAATAAGATACTGTAACCCTAAACAATATTCCCTACACTATGGAATATTACGCCAAAGGTAACAAACACATGGGGCTAAATACTTAGTTGAAGTATCTTTGCACAGTGCTACCAACTAAAGGTATTAAATATGAATTTATCCCAGTGGAAATACTCTCAGTATCATCCTGATGAAAGATATGAACTGAAATCGGTACCTTACTTGAAATGGCACTCGCCGTGTTTGATGATCAGATCTGAATAGCCAGGTCCTTCCCCCAATCACGTTTTTCATCTCCCTTCCCTCCCTACTACCTTCAGCTTTACAACATACCTCGAACAGGAATTCCATAGTCCAACTGTCGCAAGACGATTTTTTATTTATTTTGTGTTTATTTATTTAACGTCCAAAGGGCTTTTACATGTTTGGTAGTACAATTAATTCATGACGGATGATTTTTTAACAGATACAGAAATAATAAAAATAAAATTATTTAAAAAAGCACACAAGTCATAAAAATACTAAAATACAGCGATTTCATAGGTTAACAGAAAAACAGTTTTGTTTAGGAATAAAACAGATAAAGAAAAAATAAAAATAAATTAGATAAAAAAGCACGCAAGTCATAAAAATACAAAAATACAGCAATTTCATAGGTTTACAAAAATACAGATATGTTTAGGAATAGTTTTGAAATAAGTTTTTTACAAGATCAACAAAATTCGCCAAGTTTATGTTAAATATGTCAATATCACCTAGGTACTAATTTCCCATAGTGTGAAATCGTTGTATCGGAGAGTGGGCAATGTAGTTCCGCTTATGAATGCTACAGTAGAATGGTGTATTTTGTCGTGTAGTTACTGTCGGTATTCGTAAGTTTATGAGTTGCAGTAGTTCGCAACAGTCAAATTTAGAGTTAAGTATTTTGAATAAAATTGTTAAGTCATTTATTTTACGTCTGTCTTCTAGTGTGTGTATTTTTAGAATATTTAATAATAAAATATATTTTAAGTCTTCTAGTGGGATATTTAATTTAAAATTTATAAAACGCAGATTTTTTTTTGTATTCGCTCAATGTTATTAATGTGAATTTTGTAAGGTGGAGACCAAACTACCGAGTTATATTCCATTAGGCTTCTAACTAGAGATACATTTAATAATGAGATTTAAAGCAGTTGAGACTTTTGGGTGGTATTCACATTAATCGCCAATGTGATAAGTACGTTTATTACTTTATTTCAGTCTTGAAAATATTTTGTTTTTCAGAAAGTAATCAACAATATTAAAAGTTTTTCAATACTTATCCTTCTTTACAACATTTATAATATTACTAGAGAGTTTCCGGCACGCGTTGCAATGCCTCTAATAAAGAAATTGTTTCTCCCTGCGCGTCTTTTCCCATTCGTCCTGTTCCCCATCCGCCTCCCCTTCCCATTATGCGTTCCCCCTCCGCCTACCCTGCCTTCCCTCCCTGCCCCTCTATCGCGAACCCCCCTCCCGCCATCCCCTCCCCTCTCCAGCGTTCAATGTGTTCAGTTCTGGTATATTCAGATTTTCGAGTAGATCGCGCGCCACCAATTGCATTTTTTTACAAATTTTCATTTTTCATATATTACAAACATTCATCTTTGTATATTATAAGAACAATCAATCAAATAGGTACCTATATAAAATGAATACAATTTTTAATTAGATTCAAAGTATTCGATTTAGGTCAGTATCACAGGTGAGTACTTCAATTCATTAATTTAAAGAGTTTATTCGAAAATAAAATTTTAATTTAACAATCGATGGTTTGCAAAATGTCATTCTCAAATTGTGACATTTTTGACAGTTTCATAAGGGTTTTTAAAAATATTAAAAAACTTTTCAGATGTATTGTGATGTGGTTGTAATAATCCAGAAACCTTCGCGAGGGTGGAAAGAAGGTATTTTGAAAGTTTCAAATATTTTCTATTCTTAATAAAGCAATGCATAGACAACTCCCATACATTTTTTTTTTTACATGAGCTCCACACAGGAGGCCCTGAGGAAAATAATTTCCCTCAGGGCCTATGTCATCTTTGAGGATGCTGTGTGGAGTGTTTTTTTTTTAAGGAAAGGAAGGAGAGGAGAGTTCGGGGAAGGAAAAGGGTTTAAGGGGTGGGTAGGAATCTGGGGTTCAGTATGTCCTGGTCATCCTCCTCCAAGACCTAGACAAACCTCACCCCATGAACCCGGGCACCCCTGCTAAATCACCAAACGTAGCGAACCACTTGGGGAGACCTATGGCAGAGGTGTTGGTTATCCAATAAAGGTTCCCGGGGCGGCGGTACCCATTCCCGCCTCCCAAATTGTAATGGAAAAATATATTGATGGAAACATATATTGATTTTTGTACATATATATATATATATATTAACTTCTTTTTTTTCGGCAGACATCTGCCTTGATGAAGGACACTGTAATGCTGTTCGAAACGTTGGCTCAATAAGAAGTTAGCGCAACACGGCATAACACCCCAAAAACAAATAACGAAAATACTTTTGGCCGTGAAAATCTAAAAACTTATCAGATTAACTTCTTGTTGTATCAATTTTGTAGGATTCCATGATATTCTGAATTACTTAACATAGTTATCCTACTATAATATATGATATAATAATATATAATATAATATAATATTATAAAGCCGAAAGTTTGAATGGATGTATATTTGTTACTCTTTCACGCAAAACATACTGAATGGACTATAAAAATTCTTTCATTAATAGAAAGCTACATTTTTCCGAGTACTATAGGCTGTGTATATTGGTAAGCTCTGGTGTTATGAATATGCTCTGACGTTATGAAATTATTTATTATATGTTTTCTGTCCCTAACATAATCGAGTTATTGCAAACGTCAGAAGAAAAGCAAACAAATTGTTGCCTTGGAAACGATGTTTTTTTTTTAAATTAGGCAATTCACCCTAAAAAGAGTGCTTTGTTAGCGTCGTACTTAATATCAATCTCTGAAAATGAATTGCCAAAATGTGTGTATGCGCATAACTTCCGAACGACTGGACCAAATTGGATAATTCTTTTTTTTTGTCGTTATTTTGTATAAAACTACTGTTGAGCTTTGGCATTATGAAATTTGTATAAAAAATTGTAATGGGTGGCATGCGAGCAGTTTGAAAACTGAATATACCGGGAATGAATGTGTGGAATGCGAGAGGTGAGAGGGGGGAGTGGGGAGAGGGGCGAGGGGAGGGGGAAGGGGAGAGGGAAGGTAGAGGAAGCGGAGTATCCCCCTAACATCATGCGAGCGAAGCCGCGGGAAAAAGCTAGTATTGCATATTCGGTTATATAGATATTTTACCCTTTTTAACGTAGTTTTTTTTATGTCTTTGAGAACACCGAAACAAATGAAACAGTAAAACCAAATTTTATAAAAAAATATTCCAAAAAAATATAATATTTTTATGGAGCGCCTTGTCGCAAGAATCCGCCTGGGACTGGACTACAAAATGAGCATACCTTTCACAGTGGATACCGTTATATTTCACAACCTTAAAAATTAAAGGGGTAAGTCAAGATCCCTACCAAGTCTCTGTTTCGCGGAACTATAGGTACTATACAGCTTGCTGCCAGAATATGATATCAAAGGCGTGTACTGTACAATAATGTTATTATTTTCAAAAATAAACTGCTGGTAATTGTATAAGAAAAGAATAACGAAAAAAACACATATTTTATTAGACAAAAGTATTTAAAAGTATAGTTACCTAACTTTTTGTCGTTTTATGTAAAATTAATTTATAGAAAATTCTAATACTTCATAGTTTCGTTTTTTTTTCAAATTGTGATCGTAAGCTTTGGTTTCAGCACGTTTTAGTAGTTTTGTGGTTAGTTTTTAGATTTGAGTATAAAGCGTGGATTTGGGTATTCTGTCAATTGGCAGCTAGTTCAAATTGGCCACTCAATGAAGGACTTCTAATCTTCTCTCTCTTCTACTATCTATCCAAGGTTCTTTAGGTATTGGCGGGGAGAGCCTTTATTTATCGTCTTTACTGTCAATGCTTGGCATATTTTACTGGTTTTCATGCCGTACAAAAGAACAGGAAAACATTATAACCAACTTCTAATACAGTTTTAATCATATTTCTCACCATGATAGTAAGAGAGACAACGATTTCTGTGATACCTATATATGCTCTTCCCAAAAACGAATAAATTAGCAAGAGGAGTTAAAAATTACGTATTTCGCGTACAACCTTAGCAAAAATTCTTCGGGACAGTTTATTTTTTAAATTTTATTATGTATGCCGAATGAGCTATAAAACTAACGACCTTTCGGTTTTTTAGCAGTAGCGTGAATATAAAAAAAAGTCACTGCCCGCCACTGTGCTATAACAAGGGTACGCAGGTTGTACGAAACTTTTATTCTTTTAAGGAAAAGAACAGACTCGAGACGTGACTAGACTCACTTCTTGTTCGTTGCTGCTCGGAAACACGTCCAAATTTCTCCTTGCGTGTTAAGGATTTCGCTACTCAAATAACATTTTATCAAATATCTCCAAATACTTCCACGATCTCAAACAGAAGATTATGGATAACGTGACGCCAAATTTCCCCGACACTCTTTTACTTTGACTCTTACAAAGTGTCGTCGGGCAGGTTACTGGAATTAGTGTATTTATACACCGTAGCAATACTAGTTTTTTCAAAACCAACCTCAAAAATTACTCGATTATACAATAAATATTGTGAACATGAAGACTTGGATGTATTTACAGTTTCAATTATTAACTTCAAAAGAAGCTTGTATTTACATATCCCTGTTGATCTCCTCATTTAGAACTTAAATATGTGTATAAATGTGTATTTATGTGCATGTGTGTATGTACACGTATCTATGCACGTGAATGTATATATGTGTATGTAGAGTGTACACACGTATGCATACACATTACACATGTATATATGTATGTGTGTACATGTTCACGTAAGTGTGAATGTATGTGTTTTCTAATATTTGACCCTTCTTGTTGTATGCACGTTGTGTTTATACTTGTAATATAATTTATTTTTATGTTAGAATATTAACATCATATTAAGAAATACCGTTACCGTTTTGATGATATCGGTGTGCTCACCTTTTATTGGAATTGTCACACTACCCATATTCAATTTGTAAATTTAATATAATAATTATATGTGATGTATTCTGTTGACAAACCAACAAACATAATAAAATAGTACGTTCCTTTCACAAACATTACCATTGGAGAATTGGAAAATCTGCAACCTTCCGTGCTCATTAAAAGATAATTAACTGGCATCCATTTTCATAAACTCACGTACGGTTTATCGTTTGGTGACAAACAACCATCACACTTAAAATATTAATTTGTCTATTATGAAGTCTCCGGGTGTAAGCGAAGAAGTTGCCAAACTTCAAATGCATCGTTGTTGACTTTAATTGCGGGCGCCGAGCGGTCTTAAAATGCATGCATATTACTCGTATGTTGCTAATGATGAAAGGACACATTTCTGTTAAGTAGATTTATTTATTTTGTTTATTGGCTCGCCGACAGAATACATCACATTATAATTATTACTTTAGTTTACACTTTATATGGTTACAGTGACAATTCCAGTCAAAGATGAGCACACCGTATATCTCAAAATTCTTAGAGTGTTGTAATACATAATAATAAATTAAGTACCTACATAAAACAAAGAGGATCAAATATTAGTAAATACATACAAAAACACTTACGTGTACACATACATACATACTAATAAATATATGCACATGCATACGTGTGCACACTCAACACATGTATACATGCATATATTCACATGCACACATGCTCATACATATACATTTATACATATATTATAGAGCCAAGCTTAAGTGGATGAGTGATACAATTGCAAAGCGGCTCTAAGTGAGGAGATCGTCAGGTATCGTAGGTGTAATTTATACACGTACAGTTTTAAAAAGCTTAACCCAATCTTACCCAACACTATTTAACCTGAAATATTTTTGACCTAGTCACGTCACCACAAAATTTCTTTTAATTTGAATATTTATGTGAGGTTGACATTTTGTATGATGTAGAAAACAATCTAAAGATAACACTTTAAATAAATTAAAGACTTTTTGCTGCTTCAGTTGTTCAAAATTATTATGTGCTAGTAGCGATGTCGTTTTTACAACGTTTATACTTATTTAGTTTCACACTGGTCTGGATTGGGTGGAAAATAATAGTCAGCAGTATTAAAGAGGATACCGACCGTTCAGCATTTTTATGAGCACCCCGTGGGCGGGGCGGATATCCGCCTACTTTTGGGCCCTCAGTCCGACGCAAGTTCAAAAGAGTTAGTATGTATTTGAGCGAGTGTTTCCCTACATTTGACACGAGGTTTAACGCACCACCCAAATATCCCTTGTTTGCTTTGGGATCTTACTTGTCAAACGTGAAATTATTAATTTCACATAATATACACGAATATGCGTCAAATTTGTTCTCTCTTAAATGACTTTAAAGCTATACTTGTAAAAAATATTTTTCATTGTGTGTGGTTTGCTTTATGTAGATATGTATCTTGTTTACTCTTTTGACAATGTTTGGTTAATTTGCTTGACGTAATCCAGCGTCCCGGCCACATATAAGGCAATCTCACAATGCCCCGTCCCTCGGCCGTTATTCCTCACAATCTGTTAAATCCGCTCTTAAAGGATTACTCGGCGACCCTTTTTGGTGCCACGATAAGCATTAAACAGTAATGCGGATATAATTACGGCCATTTCATGCGTACCAGAAGTGTTCTAAACCCTATTATCACGAATGAAATATGCATTAAAATTCGGGAAACGATGGATTTTCGAAATTTACATGACCTTTTTTTATTCACAAGCGATTTATATGAACGGTTTATTATCACATCTGTTTCTATCGATTAAAATGTCTGCCGACCAATTCCCTGATCCTTTTTGGCAAAGCTCGTTTTTTTCATGTTTGAAAGCACCCAAGAGAGTCGTGTGCTTCAACGAAATAGGTCACCTAAATCTTCCCCTGGGTGAAGAAATTTTGTGATGGACAAGACCACGGTTAAATCATAAACGTTTTTTTTTATCATTTTTGCTGTTCCTTTTACAAACAACCGTGGTGTCGCGAAACTGCGACTCCACTGTTAATTGGCGGTAAATGCTGCAGAGCAAAGCCTATGCAGCCAGTCCCGAAACTACGTGAAAACGCTAAGTTATACGGGACGATTAAATAGCATACACTCGCAAAACTTGATGGATAGTCAGTCGATAGTTCAGATCTGTGCTTTTGGAAAATTAGATAAGCACAGATTGGAATAAGGAAAATAGGACTCACCGTTGCAGATGGGGCCTCGCTGATCTCCAGTTTTGGTGTACACTTCTCACTGTTTAAAATTCGCAAATATCTTATAACAAGAGGTTACGATACATGCGCCCTGTCTGAGATGTTATTTTGTACTGAGTAGGAAAGCACACTGTCACCTCTCCAAAGTTGAATACTTTCTTGCAACAAATTTTTATGGTGACATTTTGGAAGGAAAGATTAGGTAGGTGGGATAAATTCAGGATTTTGACATATCTACCATTCAAGTATGCGAATGCAATACCCAATCAATCCCATATAAAAACGCGCGAACAAACCGCACACCTGAAGTTTAGTCTTAAACGCAGCCCAGACATGGATTCAATTTCCTTATTTTCTGCTTTTCCCATGCAATGAAGGGTAGAAAATCAGGAAGTCATGTGACACCGCACAACAAATTAATGCTCACTATGAATGTTATTTTACCAAAAGGTTTTTAATGTCATGTAAACTTATTGTTTTTGGAAAATCTCCTACCACCATGATTTTAAGCGGAAGTCAAATTTGGTCCCCCATTATTGTACAATAATGGGGGACCAAATTTGACTGATCAGTGGCTGAGTT
The DNA here is from genome assembly GCA_917880885.1 of Limnephilus marmoratus. NCBI lineage: Eukaryota > Metazoa > Arthropoda > Insecta > Trichoptera > Limnephilidae > Limnephilus > Limnephilus marmoratus. The sequence goes on along the minus strand of OU862910.1, from coordinate 15,699,726 downwards.
CAATTCCACTACTGGAATTGAACTCAGCCACCGATCAGTCAAATTTGGTGTATTGTATTTTAGCACAGCTGAATAAAAAATAAAAGTTTTTTTTAAGACTTATCTTTTGCTTTCCATTAAGTCTGCATCGGTTTTAGGGATTGCTCCTAACAAATAGATACCCGGAGCGTGTGAAATGCATAGAATTTAGAGAAATAATATTTTTAATTATTTTGCCAAATATTTTTGTTCTGTTGCATTTCTCAACCAGTATTTTTATTTTTTTACTAGCCAAATATACATAGATAGATATAAATATTTTTTTTGTATAAATCATCTCACTGGGCTGAGACCTTTCCGAGGTGGCAACTATTTGATCTAATTTTAATATCGGAAATGAGAAGAAAGAAACTTAACAATTTAAGAAGAGAAATAGAAATTAATGAAATAAAAAGAAAAGAGAATAGAAAATAAATTAAAGAAATAGATAAAAAGAAAGTAAAAATGTTTAGGAGTGGAGTGTGTTGCTTTATTGTAGAAGTTATCTTTCCGCAGTAATAATGTCTTTGTTGTAAGAATTTTGTGTTTTAGATATACATTTATTGTCAGATGAATAATAATAATGTTTATTCCAGGATGTGGGGAGGATAGTGCAATCCCACACGTCCCATAAAGATGTACATATTTACACAACGATCAAGTAAAAAAAAGTGAATAGAAAAGAAAATAAAAAAATAAAATAAATAAATAAAAAATATAAGCGATAATAGAAATAAAATAAATAATCAATTATAATATAGGACGTGGTCTGGAGTATGCTCAGGCCCAGCGCTCGCTCAGGAGTGGCGCTTGTTATCAGAAGCAATTAGCCGCATCCTGGCTCCAGTGATCCGGTGTCTCATCAGACCGACAAATCCGTGTAGTCCTAGCTCCGTAAACATTGAAGATGCGCTGCTGTATCTTCTGTATCCAAATACAATTCTGCAAGCATCATTATATTGGATCCGGAGTCGTTCTATTGAGCTGGTTCGGTAGTGACACCATGTTTCACATGTATATAGGCTAGTGCAAAATGCATTGAACAGTGTTTTTTTTTATTGTTACTGCATTTGAAGAATCTTCGGGCAATCATATTAGATAATATACTGATACTTCTCCGCTGTCGTTCAATATCACCGTCATCCGAGAGGTCTTCAGTAATAATGTGTCCCAAGTATTTTACATTCTTAGATGCGTTTATATTTTCCTCATTAAGTTTTACAGGGAGCATTTTCTCAGGATTTTTTCCATGGTGGAATGCAATTAGTATGCAATTGAATGTACTTATAGTCTTTTTTATTTTAATTTTTTAAAATTGGAGCCAGATTATGGTAATGATTTTGTTCATGGGTTTTGTTCATATTCGGACGTGATGTGTTTATATAAATAAATTATATCAACACATCACGTCCGTGTCATTTTATCAAGGTTATTTTTGATATTGTCGTTATGTTCCAAGCCTAGAATCTCTAGAAGTTTGAGAACACCTACATTAATAATATAATATGAACATCATTATTGTACTAAATGCACCCAAATTACTCATTGCTTGCATTTCCCATTGAATAATTCAACCCTAAATTCAATTACATTTCCACTATAGCGAAGTTCATTCATCACATAACCAAAGAGCTTTATTCAAACAGACGGAGACACTAAGCCATCATAATCTGTAATGCAATTCATTGTGCCCTCTGTCGGGTGCTCCAGTGCAGTACAATATTGAATGCCGACATGCACATTTGTGCAGGGTATCCCATTTCAACCTAACATTGCTATCAGTATTTATTTTTTTATTTTTTATTATTGAGTTAGTTTATACTACATGAATATAAACTAATAAGCACAATGTAACATTTCATTTGATAAATTTAAATATTTTTACAGTAAGCATAACATTTCTTTTTAAATACATTCATTCTTTCTTCATTCTTCATACATTCAGGCATTTCATCATACATCTTTAGTCCTCTGTACATGTGATTTTGATTTCTTCATTTGTGGCAATCTAACTCTGTTTATATTTCTTATTTCGTAATTATGAATGTCTCTATTAAAAACAATTTCATCCTCAAAGTATTTTGGCATTTGGTTTTTCATAATTTCATGCACAAAAATTAACACATTAAATAATAGTCTTTTTTTTATTGAAATCCAATTTAGCTCCTCTCTCATTTGATTAATACTTGCGTATTTGCCTTTCTCCAGTATACATCTCATAGCTTTGTTTTGTATAACTTCTAGTTTGTTCAAATTTCCTTCATTGGCCAAATATAACATCGTAGAACAGTAGTCCAAATGTGGAGCAACGATAGTTTTATGAATGAGCTCCGTAGTGTTTCTATTTAATTTACGTCTTAGTCTTCTAAGAAAATTTACCTTTTTTGATACCTTTTTAGCACATATTCAAAGTTTACTGTGAAAGTCAGTTTTGAGTCGAGTATTACACCCAGGTATTTGATTTCATTAACTTTTCCAATTTTTTCACAATTAATTGTCAAATGTAACCCTGTGTTACGTGTTTTATTGCCTATTTCCATATTATTTTCATTTTTTGTTTTGTTTACTTTCATTAGTATACCATAGTATTTAGTATACCATATTTTCAAAACAAAGTTTGTGACACCCTCGAAAAGTCACATACGTACGATGATTTATGTGATTAGCAACGAAAATATTGAATGTTTCTTTAAATAATACTTAGAATTTGATATCTACTGCTAGGAGCGCCTTCATTAATGGAAATCGCTACGCGGCCATCTTCACACAAATTTTAATTTTGGATTTAAGGCCAAAATACCTGACGGAACTGAAGGTTTCCATCGCATACCCGCCCCGGTATAAGTAACTTATGGTTACTCCTTCAGGGCTGTCACAAGGGTGCTAATTTTTTTTTATTTGAACGTCTCTACATTTAATTAAACAAAGCTAGACCCCCAACGTCCCGGCATACGGTGTTAACGAGCAGTATGCAAGTGCTTTATATGAACAGGGTTGTATTAAATAATTAAATAAATATATATATTACCTCTTTCTTTGGGGAAAAGCAGAGGGCAAAAATAAAATTTTCAAGTGTAGGCGGGATGCCTACTTTGCCAGTTTATTGTACATAAAAGACATCGCACACCTCACGGAACTGAAAAATTACTCTTTTAATCGAAAGTTGTTGCAAATATCTAGTAATGATACTTTATTTATTTGTGTTTTACATTCTAAAAAACAGGCCATTGAAGAATTTAATTTTCATAAATGGATAGGCAACTTTGATTGTGAGTTATTATTAATCATTTAAAAAATAAATTAACTCTCCAAATACGATGAAATAAAAAATAAAAATGGTTAAAAAGCATTTTGATGTACGTAAATTTAAATTACAAATGACCGATAAGTTTTTAATATAAATTTGTCGCTTACAAATTAAAATTTACACTTAAAGAAATACCTTTTATTATGTAAGAAATACTTGCTATTATTATATTAACATTATATGTAGGGTAAGATTATTTGTTTATAATTATAATTAACTCACAAATAATGCCAAACTTGCTTCCAAAATCATGCAAAATTAAATATTCTTTAATGGTGAATGTATCATTTTTTTAAATAGCATATCTAGTATGGATACAACTTTTGATTTAAAAAAAATTGTTCAGCTTGATTGGGTATTTAGGCCTCAAATCCAAAATAAAGTTTTGTATAAAAAAGGTCGCGCAGCTGGGCTTTCCGAATTTCTATCCAAATATCTTACATTACCTTGAACACACCTCAAGTTTTAAATTCTTAGAGTTGAAAAGCTAATTATAAGAAATTAAGCTCAGAAAACTATGAAAACCACATCCGGTTCTGTTATTAAACAGGTTACAGGTATGAAAAATTCACAACGTTTCTTTAATCTGATGTATATTTTTTTAAATATGTTGTCAACCAGGTTGAAAAACATAGTTTCGAGAAAAACGTGTTCAAAGTTTTTTCTGAAGGATAATTTAACATACAACTGTTTCAAACTGTTTCACATAAAATGCTATAAATCCGTCAATTTTACGAATTTCTTTAAAACATTTTCTTAAGAGCGTTCTCAACAAATGCATCTTTCATAAAATGAAATTAAAAAAAGACAAACATATTTTTTTTTACAGTTGTCTGGTGACTTAATAATATACATCTGAATTTAATGTTAACAATAAAAAGGAATGAAAACTTTTTTACGGAAAAGCTCTGGGTGCAAAAACGAATTTCTTAATTTCTACTCGTATTAAGAAAAAAACCTCCTAGTCCTTACTTGCTCGTAATTATCCGGTTTAAAAGACACAACCTGCACATTAACTTGACAAAGTAACCACGAAGGACCCGCGCATCTATGAGACCTCGCCAAAAAGGGCAAAAATAAAATAATGGCGGAAAAGCATGCATCCCTCGTCCTGGGCGGGAAATGCAATTTTCTATTTAAGGCGGTTCATTGTCCACAGATCTTCTGCATCAGACTTTGCAGTAAACTTGCGCCGAGTAACACGGTGCATTTTATGACGGTCGTTATATTAAGTATTGCCAGGATTGCCCGTTGTAATTTTAGTAGGTGCCTTTATTTTACTTGCGGGTAACCTTTGGGAATAGGGGATGTTATTTAATCACAACGGAGATTGAAATTTGAGTCGAGTTTCTAGAAATTTTGCATGATAACATGTCTTTATTGTATTCATTATAATATGCAAGCAGACGGATATATCTTGCCAGAGAAATTTGATTCACATAAATTGAAAGCTGCCAATTTTCTTCTCATTTCTGTTAAAAATATTTATTTTACTGTCCGGCTTCACCTAAAAAAAATATTTGCCCTTTTAATGTATTATCCGAAAAGATTTCAAGACACTTGAATACCAAAACAGCTGTCACAATAAAACGGAAATATTTTCAAAACATAATCACTTTATTAAATTTGGTTTACTTCAAAATATTAAAAACTTAAAGATGTTCTGCGAATTAAATAAAATAACTATAAATAAACAACAGAAAATTCAACACTCGTTTTCAAAACTTTTTTTAATGAATAATTTGACAATTACTTGGAAAAAACTGAACTTATTATATTATTATTTCATACAGCCTTGTTTTTTAAAATTGATATTACAAACTGAGTTCATGACTCCAGATTTAACTGTTCAAGATTTTTGCTATAATAAATAAAATTATATACTTAAGATGAAGTTAAATGGGATGGGATCAGGCCACCAACAATAACACTCCTTATGTAGATGGTGATAAGGTTTAAATTCCCAACGTTTAAAATTTAACACCAAACCCGCCTGTTTTGGTTTACTCACGAAAAAAACATTGCTAAAAAGCGTGTTTTATTTTATTTTGGGAAACTGCTCGGACTCAAGTATTTAAATGTTTTAATATCATTTTCAATAGAATTTAATTTTCCACGTTACGCAATAAAGTGATTGCCGAAAAGGGGTTCGGGTTTTAACTTTATAGCCGTTTTTTTGGCATGACACTTTATTTTTTTCTGGGCTTGTGAATAGACTAATAATAAACTACTCTATTATTTCAAATTTTCATATTTAATTAACTGACCAGGCAAACGTTGTTCTGCAATATAAATTATTTCTAGTGAATATTTTGGTTGTTAAATAAAAAATAACAAATGTATTGTAAGTGTGTGGAGATGGGATCTATGACAGAAAGAGGAATGGAGCGCAGAAGAATAATTTCGTTTATGCGGTTATATTTGTTCATACAAAAATACTAAAATCGCGATTAATAAATGGGAGAGTGGGGGTAGGAGGGTGAAAATTTGGGGTTTTAGGTTTTTTATGCCAAAAAATACATGAATACAAAAAAAATATTGTCAAAAAAATAGAAAAAAAACCTGGATAGGGACACCCTAATCACCTAGCGGTATGAAATATACTTTGTGACCTATTCTCATACCTACCAAATATACATAACAAAATTTCATAAAAATCGGTCGAGCCGTTTCGGAGGAGTGCGACCACAAATACCGTGACACGAGATTTTTATATACATACTAGCTGACCCGACAAACGTTGTTCTGCCATACGATTTTTTTCTAATGAATATTTTTATTGTTAAATAAGAAATAATGAATGTATTGTCCGTGTATGGGGATGGAATCTATGATAGAAAGGGGAATGGAGCGCTGTAGACGATGACCGCCGATAAAAGCAAAAAAAACAATAACTAATGTAGGAAAATGAAATAAAGATAATCAATATGAATTTCGAAGAGCAATTAAGTGGACGATATTTTTGTCAGTCCATCTTTAGCCAACACAAATAAGCTCGATGGTTTGCCCACGCGAGAATATGATGCCGAATGAAATATCAAAATGACGCGATGCTTCTCGTGAATGTTTTGCGCATGTGTGAATTAAAGTTCGATGAGGCGGACGTAGCGCCATCTGTCATTCAACAACATAAATAATTTCGTTCTGTTTGAAATACGAAAGACGGTTAAAATTTTTCTTACAAAAATACTAAAAACGCGATGAAAAAATGAGCGGGTAGGGGTAGGAGAGTTTAAATTTGAGGTTATAAGTATTTTTTGATGTCAAATAAAAAAAAATAAAAAATTTTAAACAAAAACAAAAAACAGATTTTTTTCTGGATAGGGACTCCCTAATCACCTAGCGGTATGAAATATACTTTTAAACCTATTATTATACCTATGAAATGTACATAAAAAATTTCATAAAAATCGGTCAAGCCGTTTCGGAGGAGTGCGACCACAAACACCGTGACACGAGATCTTTATTTATTTTTAAGGTATATGATAATGATCGCTAAAATCTAATATATTTCTAAGCGATCTAATGTTCAAACCAAAATCACCTGATTTTACATTGCTTTGTAGAGTTTCATCTTATTCACAAATTTTCCGTTGAAAAATCGTAATTTACTCAATGTTTTCTCGGTGGGTTTTACCCTAAAAAGTATTTTTCATTTTTGTATTTTTCCAAGATCCAAAGACATCTGCTTCAAATTTCTTATAAGAAAGAATGCACCCTCATGTAAATGGTGACATAAATTTTATATAGCTTTTATTCATACATTTTTGGATACAGCTTCCATTTCGAGTGTGGGATCCGCCATCCCGGGCCGTTACGTCACGATAAGTACGAACCTGGGAAAACCCGGTTCCACCCAAGTGCCTCGTTGCTACAGCCATAAAAACAACTACAAACATGGCGGTTCATAAATTCAAAGACACGCGAATGAAAAGAAAAGACCCGGGACAAATAATAATACACATGGAAACATTAACATGACGATAAAGTGGCCTTAATTGTTTTTAAAATGTATACTGCTGGGTTATTTGGATTTACTGGTCCGCTTCGGGAGACATAACGATAAATTTGTATGGTTCAGGCAGCATTCTACCAGCGATAGCTGTAGTATCAAATATGAGATATAACAAAACATTCTTTGTTATTGAATGTCTTCGTCTTGTGTCATACCAAACCTTTTTTGGAAAACTTGTATTCTTTGAAGACATTTACGGTGAATATAAGAATATTTTTTTAAAACGTACAAATTGCGCCTCCAGTGAAAAACAATAACTTCTTATTTTTTTGATATACGATATTGGGTATTTATAGAATGAGAAACTTCAATCGTGTGCTCCATTTAATATAAAGATGCCTTATTTTTTTGTCATGTGATGGCATAAAATATGTGAGTTTGCTTGTGATTTTTTTGTTTGTATTTATAATAGTGATAATGTTTATTAGTATTTTAGAAACATCTTTTTTCTCTTCCAATTAACAGAAGTATTTTCAAGAATATAATAGTCAGACAATTCGTCCTGCGACAATTCATCCGGTGACAGTTCATCCTGCCGACAGTTCATCCTGCCGACAGTTCATCCCGCCGACAATTCATCCGGCGACAATTCATCCTGCCTGATCATTTAGAAGATTTTTATTAAGTAAGTATGCAAAGAGGATATACGGCCGTACAACCAAAATCGATATACTTATATCTGAAGGCATCTTGAGTGGAAATCCGCTGTAAAAATATTTTTACTAATAATAGTTTCGACTCTCCGAAGAAGCATGCGTGAATAACAAAATACGACATACTTATACTTATAGGTTATACTTATAGGTTAGTTTAGGTTAGGTTAGGTTAGGTTATGTTAGGTTAGGTTAGGTTAGGTTAGGTTGAATTGTCAGGATGAATTGTCGCCGGATGAATTGTCGGCGGGATAAACTGTCGGCAGGATGAACTGTCGGCAGGATGAACTGTCGGCCGGATGAACTGTCGCAGGATGAACTGTCGCCAGATGAATTGTCGCAGGATGAACTGTCATGGAACCAATAGTCAGGTAATGGTTGTAATTCCCACATGGGGTAAAAATTGAAGAATCCAGTTTTAATTTTATAAAGAGCAAATGGCGTTAAATAATTCAGTAATTTTAAAAGGTTCCCACTTCATGGCAAATAAGAAAATAGAAAAAAACATACATTTGTATTTTCTGTTGATTTTATTTTAGAAATATCCTAAAAGTAGCTTCTTATGTTGATAATGATGAGTAGGTACCTTTAAATGCCTTTGCAAAAAGTTCATTTAAACATCTGAAATTACTATTTTCGATTAATATTTACTACGAATGTATAACGAAAACCAAAAAAATATGTCTTTGATGAATTACCGCTTTTTCTGGAGTAGAATTAAAATAAAATGGTTAATTACTTTGACAAAATTAAAATTCAAAAAAATGATTTTTTTCGGTAGAAATGACTTTAAAATATACAATTTTATGGCTAAGAATATAATATCTGACAGTTACCCTTGATTAAGTTTTTTTTTCTCGTAAAATTATCCACAAAATTAATTAACATAAATATGCTTCTAGACGTTTTCCAAGTGATTTTACGCCCATCTATCTAGTATATATGTATACATATATAAAACTGAAAATATGTTTGATTCTATCTATGTACGTGAGTTGTCAATGCGTTGCTAAACCATTCATTTGATTGCGATGAAACTTTGGGGATTTAATGTGCATATGCCCGCGATGGTTTCTATATACAATAGTGAGTTCTGGCAACATGAAATTACGCATTATTGAAACCCTTCATCCGATTGCGATTTGGGGATTTGATGTACTCATTCCCGCGATGGTCGTGGGGAGAGGAACGCGGGAGGGGGAGGGACCGCGGGAGGGTGGTTTGCGGGACGGGGGGAGCGGGAGAGGGAAAAGGTAAGGCGGAGATGGAATCATGTGATGGAAAGGGGATGCGAGAGAGGAAGGGGAGGCGAAAGGGTAACGGAACGAATGGGAAAGAACACACAGGAAAAACTATTTATTTTTTAAGTGGCATTGCAACGCAGGCCGAGAAATCGCTAGTTACCTATATATTATGTGGTGATATAAGGCACAATAAGAATGTACAAATGTTTGGTTTATGTATTCGTCTTAATGCAAATTACTCAAAGATTGACCTTACGACGTAAATTATTCATCTTATAAGATTTTTGTTCCACTTTATTCATAGCACGTATGAATTAAAATCCTGTTTATTCATACAAATTACGTTTAAGTTTTCTTGTCTACTTTACTGTATCAAAATTGTGTTACAACGTTACAGAGATAGCAGCTGATCGTGAGATAATTGCTTAAAAACATGTCTCGTGTCCATTCCATTAAATGCTGGAAGTGAAATACGACTTCAATTTGGTAGAGTATTCAAATTAGGACAGCTGTACTAGTTCTACTGAAAATATATTCAATTATCGGCCGAAAATAACATCTCTTCTAATGTTGGCTAAGCAGCTAAAATTTATGAATGCTTTGGATAGGTTTTTTTAATGAAGAGACGTCTGAAGGTGACCGTGAGAGCAAAACGTAGAAAAAGTTCAATTTTTGTCGTAATAAATCATTTAAAAACACGCTTTACATCATATTGTAAGTAAATCTAAATACAAAAAAAATTTACATTGTCTGGTTGCTAATAATAAACTAGGGAAAGATTTATAAATGATTTAAATGTTAAGGACAGGTTATTTCATACATACATATTTATTTAGGTTTATTTACCTTGAAGGCTTTAACACGTGTATGAGTAGTAAAGGAGTATAATCATAAGTTTACCTAATACATAGCTTAACAAACTGAATATGAAAGATAGGTTCAATACAAGTAGGTATGTAGTGTAGTTATTATCGTGTAATGTTGTACAAAGGAGTTCAATAACTGTAAGTACAATAAGAATAAAAGAAGTACTTAAGATACTATGAACGTAGTTAAAGAACAATGTGTTGTAGTTTAACTGTAACTTGGTTCATATTATTATAAATATAAACATCAATTCTTTATTGTAAAGCAAGTTTGTATTTAGCGATAATGTATCATGCCCGATTGGATTTTATACAGAATATAGTTAAATTAATACAGCGATATAAGGTGAACAAGGAAAAAGTATATACAATTCGAGTATGTACAATTTTTATGTCAGTATGGGTCAATTGCTTCGCAGAACTGAAATAATAACAGATCTTAAAAATAAAATTTGAAGTTTAACGAATTGTTCCAATTCTGTGAAACAACTTTTTTACATTAGCCACAGGAGGCCCGGAGTAAAATAATTCCCCTCAGGGCCTACGTCATCTATGGGGATGCTGCGTGGAGAGAGGAAAGAGGAAGTTCTGGGAATGAAAAAGGTATGGGGTAGGTAAAGTTTATCCAGGAATGACGGACGTACGAATCCATCCCCTCTCACTGCGGTACTAGGCGACGTTCCGAGAGAGTCCTGCTGGAGAGGTCAAAACTTCTACCTCAACCAGTCTCTTCCAATCCCGCATGTCACACAATTGGTGGGCAGACGCATTCGCTACCAAGTCCCGGTTAAAATTCACCCCTACGAACCCAGACACTCCTGCTAAGTCGCCGAACGAAAACCCTGTTGAAGACGGCGCTCTCGAAAATTTGGAAAACTATATGACTGGTAGCCAGCACATTTCTACAGAATGTTTCCTATTTCGATTTTCCTGATGATAGAAAATCTTTAGTAAGAGAGGGGATACAAATAAGAAAAATACTGCCGAATTTATCAGTCCCGCTGAAAATATATCAAAAGGTTTGCAGGCACGTTCGATATTATTTTTGAAACCATCTTGTAAGATTTGACTCGGTAAATATAAAATCTTAGAGCACGCACGTCTCGTCGCGAAAAAAAGTTGTTCATAACTGAGCAAAGATCGCATTGTCATCGTGAAATTGAAAATTGAATTCACAATCTTTACGGAAAGGGTAAAAATGAATTTCTCCACCAACGCAATTGTACACATTTGGAGGAAGGCACTTGGAAAGTTGAAAATTGATTTGAAGATCCGAAAAGGATGGGAATTCTTTGCGATCGCACTTGCATACGTTTCACAACGGTTAGACAGGGTTCTACAATTCCACATGCCCCCGCACGTGAACAGATGTCCACGTACAAGTACACGTGTTCAATGGAGGAGAAATTGCTGAATTCAAATTGCGATACGCGATGCGAGGGACCGGAAGATCAGCGTATTCTCGTAGATGACTCAAATTTTGCCGACGGTTTACAAGGTACACTTCATGAGGCGATTTCACTTAAGTCCAATACTATTCGTCTAGCCGACTCTCAACCATTCAAGAATAAATAACGTGAAATAATCAGATTCGTAATATATAAAGAAGAAAATATTCTATATCTGTTTTTTTTAATACATTGTCTAGTTTGTACACCGAACGTCTATCGATAGAATTCAAGCCAGACAATTTTAACGATTTTTGATGGGTCCTAACTCCTGTAAGAAGTAACTTGTCAAAAAAGCATGTCATTTTTTTAATTTTTCATGAGCTCCACACAGGAGGCCCTGCCGAAAATAATTTCCATGAGGACTTTTGCCATCTTAGGGGATGCTCTTTGGAGGGTTTTTTTTAACGAAAGGAAGGAGAGGAGAGTTTTGGGAAGGAAAATGGTTTAAGGGGTGGGTAGAAATCTGGGATTCAGTGTGTCCTGGTCATCGGCCTCCAAGACCTAGACAAAAACTACTTGGGGTGACGTGTTGGTTATCTAATAAAGGTTCCCGGGGCGGCGGTACCCATTCCCGCCTCCCAAATCTATATAAAACTTAAAACTAATTGCAGTAGTGTCAAAATCCAGAGAGGAAATCCGGTAATACTTTTGTATGACCAAAGCGCCGTCCGGTTTCCTCTTAAAGAATTCAATATTTCATAAGGTAACTTTAGAAATTATTAAAATAAAAATTACTTAAAAAAAATATTTTGCTCTATTTACTATGCAATTACAATGAAATGTAAAATTAGAACACAAAAAAATTAGATAAAAAAAATCATTGGCGTAAATTTTAGTTTCAAATGATTGATTTTCTTTGATACACAAATTTTTTACATAAAATAAAATCACGCAAAATTGAATTATTTAATGGCACATAATATTAAATAATTTAAAGCAAAAATAAATAAAAGATTTGATATTCGTACAAGACATTTTCCTTACGTTTCTTCTTCTTTGTGTGCCGTATTAGGTCCCCCCCGACGTTGACAATCACTCTTGAAAATGTCTTTCTGTCTTGCGCTGCCCGGAATAGCTCCTCCACACTTCTAATGCCGGTCCACTCTCTTACATTTCGCAATCTAGACATTTGTCTCCTACCAGACCCTCGGCGACCCTCTATCTTGCCTTTCAATATTAAATGGTTCAAGTGATACTTCTCCCCTCGAAGTGTATGACCCAGATATGAAATTTTACTGATTTTTATTAATGTAAGCAGTTCTCTATCTGCTCTAGCCCGCCTGAAAATTTCTGTGTTGGTGATCATGTCGGTCCATGGGACCTTGAGCATTCTCCGGTGAAGCCACATTTCAAAGGCCTCTTCAAACCTGTTCATGGTGTTTACTTTCAAGGTCCATGTTTCACATCCATAAAGCAATTAGTTTTAAGCTGATATTGTCATTGCAGAAGAGGGATTTCATTTTAATGAACGCAGTTCTTGCTGCTTCAGTTCTGCACCTAACCTCTTCATCTGGGTCAAGAGTCTCCGTGAGAATACTGCCGAGGTATCTAAATCTTTCTACTTTTTCGACATTGCAACCATTTAACTGTATCACTGATTCAGAGTGATCTAGTCGTCCAAATGATCCATTTAGTTTTATTGACATTGATTGTTAGGCCCAGTTGCTCACCAGCATTATTAACAAGATTTAATAGGTCTTGGAGGTCATCGATACAGTCAGCTTGTAATACAGTATCATCTGCGTATCTTATGTTATTAATGACAACTGTACGTTTTGATATTTTTAAATAAATTAGTTTGGTTTAGTATTTTGACCTCAAATCTGAATTTAAGTTTTATATGAAAAAGTCCGCTCAGCAGATCACCTTAATGTTTACTTATGTTCTTGTGTCAATGTGTCAACGGCCTAATTAATTTCATCTTGCTTTGCAGGAGGGAGTAACTTTTGTTTTTCATCAATATTAAAGCCCCCATTAAAACTTTTATTCAACTAAGATGAGTCTGTCCATTATTTGTCATTTATCATTTGTAAAAAAGGAAGAAAATCGATTTTCTCGGTGTCAACGGCACAACTCCTTACACAAATGTCGCAGTGCTTCACCATCTTGGATTATATCGCTGTAGAGAATAAAAAGAGCTGTTAAAAAAAGTAAACAAACATTGAAAAAACGAACATGACCGGTCAGTAGCCGAGTTGGCATCGCGTTTGAGTCCCCCTGGCGTCGTGTGTTCAATCCCTCGGCTACGAGGTCCTCCGTCACGACACTAGCAACGTTTTCTGCTAACTGTGGTGGTAGAAGAAGATTTTCAAATATTGTCAGGTTATTCGTGACCCAGGAATGTTTGACTTTCTGAAAAAAAAAATATTTTAATAATTGCTGAGTTTTGAGGAACCTGAGAATATAAGTAAACTCCCACTGCCATCATTTAAAAATAGTTGTTTATGTAATATTGGAGGGCATATACAGCGAAGTAACTGAACCCAAAACAACTTGTCGTAGCACCCAACGCAATTGTCTATTCAGCTACTAAATTATATAAGCATTTATAAACCATGTAACCAAAACAAGAATCGTAAAACCTGTATACGGGCTTATGATTTACAACTTGTGAAAACCTCGTATAAGTGAGTGGTATATAAAAAATGAAATTTACGGTAAAATTATTAAACCAAGCAGTAAACAGACCTTTGCTAGTGTAATGAAGTATTGAATGGATCAAAAAAAAATTATGTTGTCTTCATTGAACTCCCTTTTAAATTCGTATTCGTATGTAAAAGTAATTTTCTTTTGAGTGTAATGTTTTCTTCTGTCAATGAGTTTTATTGGGAATAACGTATTGTGAATACTGTCGTTATTATTTTGTAATAAATTATCACTTAAAGTAATAAATAATTTTGGTTTTTCACTTTTTATTGGAATAACTCTTGTTATAATAACTTTTTCTGGCAGGACGAGAGATATTGGGTTCGTTTCCCAGTTGCGACCTTAAAATTTTTATTTTTCAGTGTCTTATCTTTGTCATATTTTCGTTTAGATTTATTAGTATTATCTTCATTTTCAATGATATAATTTTATTTTTGTTAGGAAGCTGATGAATGAAACCAAAAACATGTAAAGAATATTTTATAATTAAATCACGAGTCTAAATTTAAACAATATCGATAAAAGTTTCTAGGTACTCACTATTTATGAGCATTTGCGAAGTAAATGGGGACTGCGGGTGGGTGTTTCGAACTAGTTAGAAAACTTTAAAATGATTGGTTTATGCGTAGCGTTGGTGACATTTAAGTGATATTTTACCCCAAGGGCGTTGGCTTCAAATCTATAAGATTTACTTGTATAATATTAACTTCGAACCCATTCAAGGGTACGCTCTTTATTAGAATTGTTCCTTCTGTAGTGTTTACTGGATGTAAACAGCAAATCTAATAGCTAGTCATTATGTATTTTCTCTAACCCTACAACATGAAAGATAGCATTGTAAACATTAAAAGAGCAAAACATGATAAAGGTCAAAAACCTAAGGATATCGATTTATTGGTATTAGGAATCAAAACAACTTGGAATAAATATTACTCAGAATATTTCGAAATATACTTTAGATACGTTTTTGATACGAGATACGTCTAAGAAAATATGTTTCTAAGGTATTTTTTTTTATAAACTCAGAGAGTTTTCTAAATACTTCCGATAGAGCGATATAATAAATGTATTTATTTTTCTTAAATTACATACCGAGAAGTATAGAAAAATCTGCGCAGTATTAGTTTATAGTGCACGACGAAAGCACTAATGTATATTATGAAAAAAGCTTAATTCTGTTGTAATATGTTTCCATACACACTGTAACAAGCAAAAGAATATTATTTTGTTAAAACACTTGCATCCAGAGTTACTAGAATTTCGATATAATAGGCTGTAGCTAACTGTCATAGGTCACCCCAAGTGGTTAGTTACGTTTGGTGACGTAACAGGGGTGCCCACTTCATGGTGTGAGGTTTGTCCAGGTGTTGGCGGCGGATGATTTCGCCCACCTACCTGCATGGAGCAGCCGGATCGGGAGATACTAGTTGAGGGAGACCTATTGACCTCTCCAGCCAAACACTCTCAACCCATCGCCTTGCACCGGGATGGATTCATAGTTCGACACTCCTGAACACATTGATCCCCGGATTCCTACTCACCCCTCACACATTTTTCCTTCCCAGAATGTCCTCTTCTTCCATTTTCTCCAGAAAGTCTCTCCACACAGCATTCCCAAAAATGACATACGCCTTAAGGGTTTTTTTTTCCTCAGGACCTCCTCCTCCTGGAGAAAATGTAAAAAAAAATAAAAATAATTTTCTTAATAATGGCAATCGGATAAAACAGAACCACGTAAAAACAAAACATTATTTAATAATAGGTTAGGTTGGTGAAAGTTTGTAATTTTTTAAGTGTAATTTTTTTTCTTTACTTTTTCGTAGTCCTGTTTTTGCACGGTTCTGATTTGTCATGGAACCTTTATAGACAATATAACATGTTGTCTTTTTGTTTTAAGCCCCCGTTCCCGCCTTTTTCCTTGGTAACAATTCCATTGCCGTAAAGTACTATGACATCTTTGATGGCGACATGTTTTTTCCAAGCACAAAGCAAACGCGAATTCAGGAATGCCAGAGAAATCTACTCGTATGTATGGAAATGCTAGAGGCGTTCCTTTTCCGTGTGATGTTATTTATTATGATAATATTTAAAGAAATTACATATATCGTGCTTCAACACATTAGTTTTGAAAAAGAGATATTTCGTTACACAAATGATATATTTTTTCATATGCCATATAATTCTAATTTCAGAGCAAACCAGTTTCAGGTGCCTTCATAGGGGCTTTGGGTATATCAGAACAATCATGTCTTTCTCAGGACAGTGTGACTATACATACAATCTCACCTCCATCGGGTAGTGTAAAATCAACACAATCATGCCTTCAGCAGAGCAGTGTGATAATTAGTACAATTATGCTTTCATGGGCGTATTTTCATCATGCCTCCATTGGGGTAGTATGGAAATCAGTACAACGATGCCTATATCAGAATAGTGTAAAATCAATACTACCATGCCTGACGCCTTCATCAGAGCAATGTGACCATCAGTAAAATCATGCCTCCATCGGAGTATTGTGAAAATTAGTACAATCGTGCTTCCACGGGGGTAGTATGGAAATCAGCACAATCATTCATGAGCAGAGTCATGGCTTCATTGGGAAAGTGTGAAAATCAGTACAATCATGCCTCTAATGGGGTAGTATAAAACCTTCATATCAGAGCAGTGGGACAATCGGTACAATCAGCAGTGTGACAATCGGTACAATCGCAGTTTTGTGAAAATCAGTATAATGGTACCTCTATGGGGGTAGTATAGTAATCAGTGCAACCATGTCTTCATCAAAGCAGTGTGATAATTAGTACAATCGGGCCATCATCAGAGCAGAGTGTAAATCAATACAGTCATGCCTTCATAATGGTAGTGTGAAAATCAGCACAGCCACGTCTCCATCAGGGCAGTGTGAAAACAAGTAGGTACAACCGTAACGTCGTCAGGGCAGCGTGCAATCAGTAGTTACAACCATGCCTTTGTACAAAAATCAATTATTACCGGAAAAAGATTATGATTTATTATCCAGTACCTATTGAAACACTTAAGGTACTCCTCTGCAATAATAAAAGAAAAAACAAATTAAATTAAACCTGAACTCCATATTTACCATTTTCCCGGAAAAACGTACTATTTTTATTTTCCCTCTGCTTTTCCTAGAAATGCTAAGAAATTCTATCGCCTAATAAAATTATTTTTGCAATAAATTTAAATATATTCTGTTAAGAGGTAAATTGATACTTTACTGAAAATTTATTGATTAGAATACAACGATAGGTACTTACCTGCCTACTTGTATTACAAATATTGTACAAACTTCCCATTTCCAGGTAATTATTTAAAGTTTGAAAACTGAATAGTCAGGTACTTTCCGATTTTCCTCTTACCATCTCCTTTCCCGTCCTACTCGCTTTAGCCTTAAAATATACCTTAATTGAGAAGCTTTTTTTTCCAAAACCTAACAAATACATTATCTAGTTTCACGTATTACGAATTTTTAACTTCCTTAAAATGTGTTACGCTCTTCTGTTACGATTTAATCGAAGATTACGCGTCTTGTGCTTATGTTCAGCTTAAAATTTTGTAACTAAATATATAAGTTTTATTATCTTTACTTTCTTAGATACAAAGCATTTGAAAAAAAACGAGTGTGCTTTAGACCACACGACTGAAGTAAAACTTCTTTAGCTCCATCTATATGATTGGAAGAGAGAAAGAAAATATGCGCGCGCATATTTTCTTGCTCTCTCTCGCTCCTACAATATGATACAGACAATAGGCCTGCACTGTGTCTTAGATGTACGAAACGTAACTGGCTATGAGAGCGAGAGAGAAAGAAAATGTGTCTCTCTCTCTTGCCCATACATTAATATACGAAACGTAACTCTCTCTCTTTCTATCTTCACTAACTTATATCTCCCTCTCAACTACCGTTCTCCTCGCTTTTCGTAACGCTCTCGTCACGCATTCGCCAGCTTACTCCCCAAGTCAAGCGTGCGTAAAGAAGTTTTACTTTAAAAAAATGGATCGGGAAAGATGACCCCCGACAAACGAAGAGTTAAAAAAAACGCTCCTTAATTGGTTTTTTTAGATATTAGTCTCACTAATTCCGGGCATTTGGGGCTCTTGTGTGGCGTTCACATAATAAAATGCATTTCCCAATTATTTAAAAAAATATATATACTTACATATTATAATGCCCTGAAGATCGTACGATTGTTTTTTAAACACTTTTTGAAAACGTTATGTTATATTACATATATTATAGAAATTACCTACTCGGTAACAAATTATCCGGTTTTCATTTTCCACAAATAAATATTTAAAATAGTTATTTTCCAGGAATTAATCAGTTATCATTGTACCTTCATTATTTATTTGACGAAAGTTCTCTCCGACAACTTGAAAGACGTCTCCCTTAGAAACCACTGTCTAAGAAATAATACGTTTCGACCTCTGTTATACTTATTCGAAAAGGGCGAATCTTCTGCTCCAACGTCTAATATCAAATAACTCCCAAAACTTTCCGATGAGATCATTATCCGCCATGACTGTTATGTGAACAAACTAAATAATGAATAAAATCAATAGAGAGAAAGAACAAATAAGGAATTTAATGATTACGGATTTCCTCTTTCTATTCCCCAGCGCGGTTGAGATACAAGATTAATGTTACAAAATCTCATTAACTTCCAAAAGTCCTCGCAAATAAATCCCAAAGAAAACATTTAAAGTCAAATAGTAAGCCTTGGCAGAGCTTTAATGAATTAAAAAATCTCTTATTTCACAATTCCCTCTTCGCAGCAGTAGCTGTCTGAAAAATATTTAAAAACACTTTGCATACCTTGAATTGAGAATAATCTTTTCAACAGTGATGATAATTTTTGTGTAAATTTCTCGAATTAATTTAATTTTTCTTTATAAATCCACAGCCCAAATGGAAGATTTATGTCGTCGTGACATAAATTTTTTCCGTCCGGAAACTTTAAAAGAGAATTTCGCGAGGACTGGGATATTTTTGCGGGGGAATGTTCATCTGGCTCGCGTGCTGCCAATAATCCGTTACAGTTTCCTCGTGTTGGCGATCATTTTATTCCTGTCATGCGGATTCCCGGGGCATATTGCATGTACGCCAGGAACAAAGAGCACTCGACACATTTTCAAACAATACATCTGTCTCTGCGATGGCTGCCTACTAAAATGCTGAGTAAACTCCTCGATACGAGCATCGTAGCACTGCAGCATCGTAGCAACGTAGCATCGTAGCACCGTTATGCCGCTGTAGTGGGGAATAGCGCTTATTTTTCTGATCTGTGTTAGGCTTAGAAGACGTCAAAAAAAATAACGTTTTTCCTCATCCGTCCGTTAAAAAAATCTGTTTCTCTTGAGAATTTGAGCATTTCGTGTAAACGCGGTGGCATAATTATTTATTTAATAGGTTTTAAAGTACACTCCATATTCCTTATATACCCTTAATGAGCACTAAAATGCCCTTTTAACACATGTCAAAATAGCTACCACCTAAGAGCACTTTACAAAGCTTTCCATGTAGCTTCGTATCATAATGTTGCAGATTATCATATATAGGTATTATTATGGAAAGCCATTCACAAAATTGAATGTACCGATGGAATTTAAATAAACAGTGGCCATAAATACTATTTGGCACAACAATTTTAGCTCATTTTTTTTGTTTTCAAACAATGTAAGAAAAGCAATCAAATTTTCTCTATCTTTATGGATTTTTAACTAATAAAATGAACTGTTTAATAATAATTTTCCGGTGGGCGAAATACCTACAACATAATTTTATTAAACACACTAATTTCGCTTCTCTTTGACGAAGTATGTGAAATATTCTTGCGTATTCCTAATAATATACATATAATAAAATAAACATAATAATAAACCTATTCAACTATTAGTTTTCAAAATTGAACTGATTGCTTGTGGAAATCAAGCTATAAAGTAGGTACTTTATATTAATAAAAATGTACATGAAGTATTTATTTAATTTTTTGAGGGATCTAAATCAGAGTTACTAATGATTTTCAAGGTTTATTAACGATTTTACTCGAAAGCTAAATAATTTCTGATTGCTCTAATTAAATTTTTGACATCCTGAGGCAAATATTTTATAAATACTTTACAAATCCTACACCCGTGAATTTACACTGGCCTGCGGTTGTAATTTCTTTATAAAAGTGTTTTTAAATTAAGTTTTATATTAAATCCTGTTTGAATTTTTTCGTTTCTGCCTAGATTTTATTTGACTAGGCCATTTTATGTGATCATATACAAACTAAATAGTCACCTTTTGGTATAAAATGTGAGTGTAAGTCTATATGTATGTCCCTTCACTAATTCATCAGTTAAACAGAACAGTGTAAGAAGGTGTCGAGCACACACTACCGAAGTTCCATATTTAGGGGATGAGGGTGTCTGCGGCGCACACACGGCCAAATTGTCAATTTAAGACGCCAAAACTATTTTTATTTGAAATTCTGATCAGAAATGGGTATAAGAAGATTACCTAAGAAAATCTTTCAAAAAATACCTTATTAGAGTTAGTTGGAGTCAGGCGGTCGTAGTATTCTAATTTAAAAAATGTAAATTATTTCGTGTTAAATTATTTCTGTATTTTAAATTAGTGATAATGTTAGGTAAAACATAAATATGAAACTTTAAAATTGTTCATTTTTTTTAAATTAGAAATATGTGATTCTTTTCTCTTAATCCTCATTCCCTTTAGAGCGGGGTCGCCAAGACTACCTGAAAAGAGTGCGCTCGATTTAAGAAAGGGGGAACAGGGGTTTATACATTTAACGTTTCTTCATTCAATTGGAGAAAACAATTTCAATTTCATCGTCATTTTTCTTTCAAACATATGTTTTATCTATATTACGTTAAGACTGTTATTCTAAATATAATTTTAAATTAAAGTACATACCTGAAGCTTTAATATCCACGTTGAAAACATTTTCATTTTTATATAAGGAAAAGAGGATGAGCATTACTATTACGTCAACGAATCAGGCACAACTGAACAATATTTGCAGCGCGATACATATCTCAACTTTAGGCGCATGCACAGGCTATTGGGTCGCATTCACAAAATTACGGAACATTGTGAACTGGTTAATCGAAAACGTTTAAAAAATATTTATGATTAGTAAGACAATGCTTTTACCTATTTTTGGCGCCGTAATTTCCTTTGGCCGTCCTTATGTGCGCCGTGAGGGTGAACTGCTAGCCTTTGATCCAGGTTAAGATATCACAACACCACGGATGTGCCAGGGTTCGCAAATCCCTCAACTTATTCCAACAATTATTATTCGAAACGCGATGCTAATTACCAGGAGACAGAAATTCCTGCTGCATTATTTGAGCTCTGCTTTAACGAAGGATGCTTGCTTTAACCATCAATCTTGTTCATATTTCAAATGTGTAATATGAACTTGGTTTATGTTATCAAAGACAAAGTGATATGTGAAGATAAAGTTTAATCACATTAAAATCATGTAAGTACGAACAATGTATGAATACTGTTGAATTTTATTTAATTTTAACCTTCGGTATTGCGCAGAATTGTTTTGATTCTAGGGACTACTTAGGTATTATGTGAAATATTTTTGAAAAGCTGAGATTTGGTTTAGTTTTGGTGGTAATAGTTTTTAATTGGGAATTGGAAAATTCAGCCTAACCCAAGGCTGTAATTGTTAAGAGGAACTACTGTACACAAAACTTAATTTTTTTATTTGAAGCCAGAAAACTCAACCAAACTGTATAATTTTATTTTCAAACAAAATGTGTAGCAAATATTTGCAGCTGGTGTGAGCTATTTGATTTATTTGTGTTTTTAAAATTCTAATTGCTATTTGATTTTTTTTTTAATTATTCAGTTCGGTTGGTGTTTTTTGGCCTCAAATCCACTATTCAGTTTTTATGAAAAGGACCGTGCAGCCGTTTCTCTTAAAAAAAAGTGGTCAATACTTGGAGAAGGTATCGAAAGGCAATTTATTTAGGCAAAGGAAAACCAGCATGCCAATGAATTAACTAACAGATTCACACACCTGATTTTAGTCGGCAATTAACATCGTTTTTCTTTTATTTATACTTTACACTTTATAAAATTCAATGTAGTATTGATCGCGGTGAATTTCCTACTAACTGCTTTCCAAGGTGGTATAAATGTTGGGAGACAGGCATCAGAAAAATGTTTTCTTTGGAAAACAGGTCCCACTTTAATACTGAAACTCCGGTAAGAGAATAATATAGTCACGTCTGACCAAACGTCTTAAAATAGATAATAAAAAACTAAATCGATTTTTATTGAAATATAAGATACTCGAAACGTCATAAAAATCAAGTAAGACATTAAACGCGATGAGATCTCATATCACCTACTCCAAACAAACAAGATAGTAAAAGCAACCATGAATATAAAGTAATTTATTACGTTTGTTCCGAAGCAATAAAATAAGCAAATTGCCGTTTTTTTTATTAATCGTGGACTGCATGACATTATGCAGGTTCGTCCTCATTGGGTTATACATAAATGTGAACTATATATATTCGTTCTCTATAAATTAATGTCTCTAGTTGTTTTATCGCGTCGAAAAATCATATGAGACAGAAGTTTTATTACGTTATTACTTCCGTCGAATAAAACCGCAATTTCCCTGAGCGCGCTGATCTGTCTCTCTTGATATTCAACGCACACGCGGGCCCGGACGTCTCTCCCCGCCTAGCACCCTCTAGCAACCAGCATCTCTCATCTCCTCTGTCTTCTGCGCTCCCAGGCTCGAGCGGCGCTTTATCGCCGGGGAAATATGCCTTTTATGTTCCTGTTTACTGGGGAACACACTTTCTTCTTCCTTCACCAGTCACATCTCTCACCCAGTTAAGATAAGGCATTCCAGGAATTCATCTAGCCTTACCGCATCGCGAATAACTCAGCTTACAAATGCGATATTACCGAAGGATACCATTGATATTTATGTTATTTTGTTAACATGGATAAATCCACAACAAAAACACCTTTTTTTGCTATTGTTTATGTCGTATAATATTTCCATTCAATTTTAGTATCGATATTTCCACTAAATCCGGCAGCTTTATTACATGGGATATGAGATACTTCTGCGCCGTTTTGTTGTGTTGGAAAATCAGTCCCAGATTAATTCGAAAAGTCTCGAATCAAATGATTGCGTTGCCTGACTACAATTTCCAATGAAACTTTTATATTCCTCCCGCGGAGAAACCTGTTTAAGTTTTCAAGTGGGAAGCAGGGAGTCGGCGCTCCGAAACACATGCCCGCGATTGAGTTTCCGATTCATCAACCGAAATTGCTTCTAATACGCGATCAGTTTGCAATTTCGCAAGTTCGATCGCTTTGCCCATCAAGCGCTGGTAAATGGATGCTAGCCACAGATTCGATAACCCGCGCAAAAGTTGATTAATGTAACTTAATTAATTCAGAAACCTTCATTGAAAACAAGCTGTGGTTGCAAGTGAGCCTAAGCAACTTGCTTGCAGGGTATCGACATTGCGGATGTGGAGGTTTGTTAGGGCCGGCCAGTACCCGTAGGGCTGAGTTTACCGCGTGCCACTCGCGCTTTTTTAAAATTTGTTCCGTTACTGTAGCTATACATTTTCGGCTAACAGTTGCCATTAAATTAAAGCATTTTTATTACTGCGTGTTACATTGAAATTTTACCAAATTGTTACATTAAATGTGGGAAGGAAGTAAGAAATGACATTTATTAATTATTAAGTGTAAAAAAATATAGAAATACATTTTACAATATGTAAAATCACTGCAATAATTACATTT
This sequence comes from Limnephilus marmoratus, assembly GCA_917880885.1. NCBI lineage: Eukaryota > Metazoa > Arthropoda > Insecta > Trichoptera > Limnephilidae > Limnephilus > Limnephilus marmoratus. The sequence goes on along the minus strand of OU862910.1, from coordinate 15,675,700 downwards.
GTTCCGATCGAGTAAGATAAAAGGTTAATAGATACTTCAGAACAAGTGTATTTTGGAAGTGTCACATTAAAAAGAGAAAACAACATTAAAAAACAACATTAGACATACTCCCATTTTTGTGGAGCAAAAAAATTTGCTAAAACATCAGAATATTATGGCTTATACAGGATATTTTCATCTTAATAGACAATCTATTTAGATAGAACCGTTGCGTTTTGTTCATATAAACGTATTTCCCAATTTTCTCTCTGGATTTTGACACCAAAGCAGCTATATATTATAATACGGATATCATTTTTTTGCTTTTTTGCTAAGTTGCTACTTATAGAAGTTCAGAATTTCCAAAAATCATAAAAATTCCAGGTTTGAATGTCATCAACAGATTTTCAGTATACGAACTAAGTAATGTATTTGAAAAAAGCAAAACACTCATAGAATATTTTCTTTTTAGTACAATTGGTAAAAATCTTTAAAATTGGTCCAATTTTGGAGGAAAAAACGCGGAATACAAAACCACGATTTTAAAGATATTATTTAGGTTTTTTCAGACTGAGGTGCAGTTGTCCCTTTCGCTCAGTATTCGGGGGCGTAATAGGTAAAATAGGCCACTTGCATGGATTTTATAACGACTTGGAAAAAATCGTGTGGAAAGATCTTTTTACTAAGATTATGAAAAAGTTAGTAAATTTTTTTAGAAATGTACAGTTTTTTTTTTTTAAATAAATAAATCCATTATTTGGGCTCGTGACGTCACTACATGAAAATGTCCCGTCTCCGAAAATGTTCCTATTAATTTTGTAAAATTCCACACTGATTTATTTTTTTTATTTGGCAACACTGATTTCAGGCGAATTTTTGAATCCGTTCACTAGATTTATTTTTTATTCTCTGCGAACTTATCATTTGGTTTGACTTTTTGACAGATGTTATGAAGAGAACCCCGTACATTTTAGATGTCGGTACGTGTTTTAGAGGTATAATGGTTATGGTGCTGATTTTAACAAAATCAAATTTTATAATATTCTTTTTATTATTATAATTTACACGTACTAGTACCTATATTACATTGAATTTAGTAATATATACGTTGTACATTATAATGATTTATGATCAATAAGATGGATCGAGGAACAAAATATTTTTGAGATGTAATATTTTTGGTGTGCCTCGTTATTTTCCTGTGCCATTCGTGTGGAAAACGTTCTTTTTTTAAAACGATTTTCGGCTATGTAATTATCGTTTTTTCGCACGTATAAAATTATGTCCCGTCTTTCCGGTTTATAAAAAATGGTCTGATTTTCGGATTGAAATTTTCAAAAAATCCACAGGGTTTCAAAAATATGATTAAAAAAAAAATTAAACGGAATGTCTTAGAATATTTGCCTAAACCGGAATTTTTTTTAAGAAGTGTGATGCAAGTGGCCTATTCCTACTATTTAAATTTTTCAGCGACTGTGTTTCCTCATAATATGCTGATAATTTTTAAAACCATTGAAAAAATGTAGAAAATTAATACGTGGTATTGAACTTTAAAGCCGTATGAACGTATGTTTTGAGGATTTCTGCCCGTGATTATCCAACAAATGAATTAAAGTATGAACATCCAGAAGAAAAACAGTTTGCCGGCTACCATTTACGCTGAAACCCCGGGGTCCATCCAGGCCATCCCTTAGGGTCGGCCCTAGCAGACCTTGCCTCTAGAGTGGCTCGCTGCTGTATTTCAGCGGGGCACGCCATCCATAACGGCTAAGGGGATAACAACTCTACCGTATTGCTAAACTTTCGGTTCAAATTCGGCGGTTGCGAGATTTATATTTGGCTCGAAATAGAGCGCCATCGTTTCTTTGCCAACTTTGCTGCCAATGGTACAGAAGTTCGGGCAATTGATACTTTACCGACTGTTTTATTTGATTTCATATTATTTTCTGTGGGACGTTTCTGCTACAGCGTTCGCTGTCATTTATAAGCTCATTTCTTCGATGTAATGCGCCAATAAAACTTCGAACTCGAATAATGAACGCTTTTAGTTGCTTTATACATTCATTCAACTTTCTTATTACAGAAAAAACGTATAAGGACAAGTTAAATAAGTTAAGTATAATAACAGCTTGCCAAGCTTAAGGGTAATAAATTGCCAAATTACTTCGTCTGATATGCAATGTTTTCCGTCTAAATTATTAAGAGCGTTTAACCAGCCAGCGGACGAAAATCGACATTTCGTCGAAAGTTGTTCTTACGATCGTGCAGGGCGGTTACAATGAGAAAGATTAATTATTCTCCGTACCAGCTTTCTTAAATTATAACTCAATATCGAATTTATTTCAATCCGAATCAGCTTTAATTTATACCTTCATCCAAAAATGCTGAAAGGCGTGATGATAAAACTATTAAAATAATGTACTTTTTGAATTTTTTTTGATTATAAGTATTTATCATTTTTCAATAATGTCTAAATTTAATAAGAATGTTAAAAAAATCTGAAATATATTAGTTTGTAAGTGGGCAAATAAATACACAAATGGACCAATTTTCGTCAAGAAACACATGTACGTACATATTTTTTAATGATTTTATTGAAACTAAAATTAAAATTCTAAAACATGTGTTTGCTAGATAATGTATTGATTTATTTTACTGCATGATTATATTATTTGAAATGGGTGTGGTATAAATACAAAATCTTTTTTGAATATTTAACAAGTCTGCAACGACCTATGGAATAACCTTATAATACTATAAATTTAAAAAAATTTCTCTAAATTTATTACATGCGAATGCTAGATAAAAGAACAATCTTTCGAAATCCATTTATATTTTTTTCTGGAAAAGAGTCAATACGTCTAAAATCTGATTTGAAAATGACATATTTCTGGTTTTCTCTGGTAATGTCCTCTTAATATATGCCCACGTAACATAAGTATTTAATATTACGATTTTTTAAAACATTTGCTCCACAACGGAGGCTCAGTGGAAAATAATTTCCATCGGAGCCTGTGTCATCTTAGGGGTCCTGTCGTGTGGAGTATCTTTTTAAGGAAGGGGAAAAAGTTTTGTAAAGAAAAAAGGTATGAGGGGTGGGTAGGATTCTGGGGGTCAGCGTGTCCAGGAGTGACGTACGTACGAATCTATGCTTCAAGACCTAGAAAGTCCGGCTAAAGATGTCAAACCGCCTCCCTCAACCAGGTCTCTCTCGATCCTGCTCGCCACGCAGAAGGTGGGCATATGAATCCACCGCCAAGACCTATACGATCCTCACCCAATGAACCCGGCCACCCCTGATAAGTCACTAACCGTAGCGAATCCAATTATTCAATAGATGCATTGGGTCAATGCAACCGGGGCCCAAATTGAAAATGTTTATTGTATGTAATTTGCAGGTATATACTTATACTCGTACATATCTACCATGTGTGATTTGAAATATTATCACATAATATGAATACCCAGCATCGTCAAACACGGCATAGTGTCTGAGGGATACTTAAGTCTAGTTAATGCCATAAATATTTTGGCTTCACACAATTTAAATGGTGTTTAAATTTTTTTTTACCAATTCGTAAGTATCCAATGTCCGCCTTGAGTTTAAGTTAGAGCTTCTCCACCCCTAGGAAAGGGAAAGAGAATATTTTAGTAGAACATATGCTATTTGCTTGTCGGTTTTGCTCTAAATTATTGAATTTAATCGATGGACTTCAGATACTTAGAAAATTCCCGGTCAATATCTTAAATATTTCCTTGGTATTTGTTATGAACTTAAACTTTCCGAAGGACCGAACTTCCTAAGCCTGCAAATTTGAGTTAAAGGGCTTTCCAGAAAGAGTTAGTTAAGGACTTATGAACCTTTTAGCCGCAGTAAAATGGCGGAGGCTTTATGCGTCTAAGTGAAAAATCACGTAATGAATCGCCTGCTAATGAGCCGACATCGCTCTCGAGGTGGAGACAAGAATTCGGCAATCACGTAAATCTTAACGGCCTTCCGAGGCTTTTTACAAATGTCCCTGAAAAAATAACCTTTTGAACTACGCTCCCCTGCAATTGATCATTCTCTTTTTTTGTTTCGAGAACATAAAAAAATACTGTCTTTTGCAAATTGAAAGAGAAAATGATGCAAAACATTAAAATTTGAATCAAATACTTTTATTTGAATTTGCTGATAACAAAGGTTTTGGAAGGTGACGAATTTAGTTAAAATGACATAAAATTGGTAAATACCTGCAAAATGAATACAAAAAAAATTATAATAGTTTATACGTTTTTACTGAGTTGTTTTTTCAACAAGGATTTGCGCTTGCATGATCGCTAATCAAAAATTACTAAGTAATTACTATTAGAATGGAAAATTCGAAATTGAAAACAACTAAAAATGTTACCTATTGTAATGTTTGTGTGTATTGTATGAGTGCAAGCGAGATAGCATGCTTGCGTGAGTCTATATAAGGCGATGTATGCGAGATTCGTCCTCTTTTGCTTAGGCAGCTCCCCTAATAAATACCTGTACAGTAAACTGTTACTCTCTTCATTCGTGTACTACCTACACAATATTTCGTCCATACATCTGTGAGTCCACATAACCTAATTGGCGCTGCCATCACGAATGGACAGCCACGGACACCACAACTAGGTATCCGAAAGTAGCGGACATCACACCTATCATCGGTAAGTTACGTTTTTTTTTTTTTTTTTTTTATTTATTTATTTCTATTCGCAAACATACACTTAACAGATTATTACATTGGTTTAAGTACATAAATAATAAGTTTCAGTATAATAAAAAATAAGAAAAATGTTATTGATCTGTAACTGTATGTAAATTGGTTAAAAGTAGTGTTTTGTGAACACCTCACTAGGCGAACCTGTGCTGAGGTGTTCCCATTTTTAGGATAAGTGCTCTTCTGTCGGCAAGAGTCGAAGCACAGTATCCTCCTTGATTTTGTCAAGAGGGGCACCGTGGGTCGATCCATGACGGCAGTATCCTATACATAAATTAAATATTAGTAAGGATCTATATACAGGTTATTTCAGGATATCTAGAATATGTATAAGATAAAAAAAATACTTGATATACAATTAAGTATAATTTTTCTACAGACCTCCCGCCACTAGTATTAAATAATATTGTGGTACTTTTTGTGGTACTTTTTTGTGTCCCGAAACAATTTTATTTTTTAATTTTTTTTTAAGTTTGGGTTGGGTCATGTTTGGTTAGGTGTTATAATATTTTGAATAAAGAGAATACCTTGTTGTTTGATCCAGTCTTTGATTAGTTTTTTGTGATGGATTGTTGATGTATTTGAAGTTAATAGTTGCTTCAGTGTATTGGGCATGCAGTTATAAAGTTTGGTTGCATAGTACTTAAAGTTTCTCTGTCCGTGTGAGGTATGAGTTATTGGGATATTTATGGTTTTTTTTATAGAGGCCCTGGTTTTAATCGCTAATTGTGGTTGCATTGGAATGTGGAGTTCATGTTGGAAGAAGTATATTAGTACAGATTTGGCATAGAGTTGTCTTATTGTCATGACGTCCAGTGTTTCGTAAATTACCTTCGTGTTTGTAAGGAACGGTACTTGGAGGATGAGTTTAATTATTGCCTTTTGAATTTTTACTAAAGGGTCTAAAGCTACATTCGTTGCACTTCCCCAAGCCAGTATGCCGTATGAGATAATGGATTGACAAAGTGCAAAGAATATGGTCCTGAGGATTGTCCTTGGAAATATGTTTTTAATTGAATTTAAGAGATGCATGACTCGTTTGAGTTTGCTTGTGATATAAGCTATGTGGTCAGTCCAGCGTAAGTTGGCATCTATTATAACTCCTAGGTATTTTGTGTGCTTAACCCTTTCAATACGCTCGCATTGACAGGTGGGAGAAGTTTGTCCGCAGTTGTGTAATATAAGGTCAGTATACGGTGAAGGTTGGCCTCTTTGTGTGATGCTGTGTGTAATATAATTGGTTTTTGTAGTGTTTAGGGTAAGAATGTTATCGTTTAGCCAATTTTTAACTACCAATAAACTTTTTTCGGCCTTTGAATATACCTCATTCCATGTTTCTGCCTGGCAGAGAAGTACTGTATCGTCAGCAAATGTTACGATTTGACCGTCGATATCAATGTCACACAGGTCGTTAATGTAAATAAGGAACATTAGGGGACCAAGAACGCTTCCCTGTGGTACTCCATACCTACATAGAAGTGGCTCGCTTAACATATTGTTAATTTTGACCTGTTGCATTCTACCCGACATGAAGCTTTTTAGTAAGTCTAGTTCTGTGCCACTTACACCGACGTTTATTAGTTTTTTGAAGAGTTTTTCGTGAGAAATTGTGTCAAAAGCTTTACATAAGTCTAGATAAATTGATATGACTTTTTTTTTAGCATCTAGGTTATGCGTAATAAATTCGGTTACTGTGGCAATTGCGTTTTCTGTGTTCCTATTTTTTCTAAAGCCATGTTGGTTTATTGAAAGTATTTGCATGTTTTCCAAATAATGTTGCAGCTGGACTTTTATTGCTTTTTCAAGAATTTTTGACATAGTGTTTAATAAAGTAATGGGTCTGTAGTTATTAACATTATTTTTTGATCCCGATTTATAAATGGGAATAACCAGACCTTTTTTTAGAATGCTTGGGAATACTCCTTCTTTCAGACTAAGATTTATTACGTATGTTAGTGGTATGAGCAGTTGGTGGCTTAGTGTTATTATTGTTTTTGAGTCTATTCCGTCAGGTCCCGTTGTTGTGTTTTCCTTAAGGGATAGTATTATTTGTTTGGTGTCTTCCAGAGTTACCTTATGTAGTTTGAAATGTCTGTCATTGTTTGTATTAGAACACTGAGTCATATTGTTTCGTGGTACTTGATTACCGTTTCTAGTTGAAATTTTATTTATATTTTCGGCTAGGCTAGCTCCGATATTTATGTAATGTCTGTTTATGTAATTAAGAATAAGTGTTGGATTTTTGTGGAAGTCGATTTCTTCTTCATTAATAAGTAACTTTTTGATTTCATCATCTTTGTTTTTTAGTGTATGTGTACTTTCTCTCAGAATTGACCAAACGCTTTTCGGGTCAAAGTTTGCAGTTATCAGTTTGTTCCTGTAATATAATTCTTTGGCCTTACGTATAATTTGAGAACAAATATTTCTGTACCTTTTATAAAATGTGTAAAGAAAAGTATCATCTGGGTTGCGTTTAACTTGTTTGTGCAGTTTGTCCCGTTTTTTTATGCTATTTAGTATGCTTTGGGTGATCCATTTTTTAAGTCTTTTTTTTCGGTGCGTGATAATGTTGAATGTTGTTGTGGTGTTTTGAGTGATGAGCGTTTGTAGGTATGCTAGAAAGTAATTCCAGGCTTCTTCTGTCGTATTTATTTTTTTTAGATGTTCCCACGTTTGTTTTTCTAGGCAACTTTTTAGCTTAACGTAATCAGTTTCTAATTTTGTGATATTATTTTGACTGGTTGAATTCAGAGTCTGTGTGGTCAGGCCAATCATTGTTGTGTAGTGGTCAGTGATTGTGGATTCGAAGAGAACGCTACATAATTTGCTTTTGGATTTGACCATTATGTGGTCTATACATGATTCCGAATCTCTGGTAACTCTGGTTGGAGTGTTGATGGCGCTTATTATGCCGTGTTCCAGGAGCATCAATTGGTAATCGATATTTTGAGGATGGCCTTGTGGTAGTATATTTATGTTAAGATCTCCAGCTACAATGATGTTTTTGAAGTGGGAGTTTTTTTTTAAGTGAGTATCGAGAGCTATTATAAAGGGTGCAATGTTGTGTCTGGATGGTGATCTGTAAATAGCGAGTATGCACATATCAGGGTCGACAATTATTTGTAAACAGTTTGCATTTTCCAAGGCGATTTCTGAGACGGAGGCGTTGAGGCTATCTTTTATGTAAACAACAACTCCATCATTTTGATTTTGATTTTTTGTTGTGAAATGTGTGTAATAGTTTTTTTTGTGTTTTGCAGTAAAAGCTGTTGAGAGCCAGCATTCCGTTAGGATAATAATTTTGAAGTCTATTTTAAAGGTGGATAAGAGTAAGTCTAGTTCATCGTAGTTTTTGTTGAGGGATCTTATATTTTGGTTGAATAGAGTTAGTGTGCCTGGGGTGCTAAAGATAGTATCGCATATTTTAGTTTCATTGGTTGAATAATGTAAGTGAGTGCTAGTTAAGTTAATTGTGTTGAGTAATTCGGCCATATTAAATTGTATGCAATACATGAAATTTATTTTAGGAGTATTAGTCATCTACGTTTATATCCCCATTTTTTTCAGATCATTTTCGTGATTGATTTGAATGATTTTTTCCCCAGGTGCTTTGCGGACAAGCAATTTACCAGATTTAAACCACACGAATTGGAAGAGGGTTTCCTTAGCCGTTTGCTTAGTTTTCCATAGAAGTTCCTTAAAATACGGTGATAACACTTCACTAAGAAAAATGGGGGATTTAGCGTCTAAGGATTTGGCCGCATTTTTTAAAGATAGCAAAGATTCCCTTATTTTTTGATTATAAAAGGTGATGTGGAGTTTGTCCGGGGTATTCCGTCTTCGATCTTGAGTCTTGGTCACCATGCGAATATCTTGTAGTTGAAGGGGCAGTCCCAGTGTGCTGGCTACTCGAAGTACGGCTTCCGTGGCTTGTTCTCCCGGCCGCAACTCTACACCTGCCATTTCCATACTATCGGAGAGCTTTTCTTGTTCTAAAACGGCAAGACGGCTTTCTAGGGAAGAGATTCTTGTGGTTTTTTTTTCATTATCCTCTCTCAAGAATTTGGTTTCTTTTAGGGCCTCCTGCATTTCTTTGAAGCGAGTGAGCAGGTCATCGTACTGGTTGCAAATAAATTCACTGCTTTTCTTAAGGTCGCTTATTTCTTCCTCAAATATTTTTTTCATTTCACTTATCTTGGTATCAAAGTGTTTCGTGAGGCGTTCATATAACATATCGGCATCTGAACCGAATGTTGAGGCGGGCGGTGCAGGTGAACTCGGCCGGCTTTTACATTTAGGGCATTTCCATATTTGTTTATTTTTAGTGGCCATTTTTTTAAAATTGGAATCAGAGATATTTAGGCAGTTATTGTGGAAGGCAATTTTGCAGATGGCGCACGTAAGTGCGTAATCATTTTTGCTGATAATGTTCAGGCAGGCTTCACAATTATTCATTGTATATTGATTTATTTTTGTTTCTTCGTCTGAATTTAGGTATTTAGCTATCTCGATCACTTCTTATGAATTGATAACTGATGAAAAAAAAATAAAAATCTTTGGCGGCCGTGGGGATCGTTCCGGGTTCCTTCAGATATCGGTGCGAGCACAGGCTGGTTGCCAGGCGTTCTTACCACTACACCACGAACGGCGTGCGACAAGTCGTCAAAATTAGTAATATTAATTGTAGGTTCACAACTCTGGTTTATTTATTACTTGGCATGTGATGTTTTTTTTGGTAACAACACTGTCTGGCACCACACGTTTTATTAAATCACTCGAAATAATAATAAATCCGATTGTTTTCAGTTCACAAAAGTATTAAATTTACTAGACTGATTATAAGGAACACGTTTACCGATTAATTGCTTGGTTATTGTGTACTATAAGTATAAGTTTAGATGATTACTGCGGAGCGATATTTTGGCGTGCGGTCTGATTAAGAGGTACTGTAAAATAACCATTTAGTTAAAGAAACAATTCAGTTTTAATAGTATAATTTGGACTTAGGACAACGCAATTTGACGCCATGTTTACAGGGTTGCCTGTTCTTCAAATTATATTTTCCCATGAGTGCGTTGTTAATTTTAAAATAGGTTTTTGATAATATAATCAAAGAATAAATATATTTGACAATGCCTTTGCATTTGATTGTGTATGTCACGGTAGTAATTCATAAATAAATAAAGAATGATATGACTGTTGATGGAAATTCAACGCATCACACCATTTTTTTGTCTGATCAATGCCCTGATGAAAAGAGTGGTGTGACGACTGATACCTAGGACATACTTTTATTACATTATCTATAGTATTATTACATTTATTTCTAAAGAACTGTTTAACTTTTAAATGTATTTTGTCTTTATTATATAACTAAATAAAACCGTTTCTAATGATTTTCGTTGTCTTCGTTTGTTAAAAATAATAAAAAAAAAATCTCTTTTAAAAATGATTTTCTTTTCATTTATATCATTATGTGTACTGTTTATCTTACTTAAAAATTAAACGAATTATAGGTCCCGCAAAATCGAAACATATTTTTTACCCACTTTTATGGGAAATACTCGGAAGCTGGTATCACTCAGCACGCCCGCAGTGACGTAGAGCGCTTGCAAAATCATAGAAGTTACGCATACTTGTGTGCCTATCACGCACACAAGTGTTTCGAATCTGGCCTGTTGTTTTTGTCGGAATTACAACGCAACACTCTATCTAGACATTATATAATCAAAATCATAAATACCTTTATTGATAGACCCGCATTCGTGCAATTGATTTAATTTCATCTTCCTAATAGAGTCACACGAACTAAAAATATCTTTCACTACAACAATCGAGTCAATACCAATTCGTTTGTGAAGTCCCTCATACCACACATACACAGCTTACGTAACTAAAACGCGGAAGTAGCAGATATTTTCAATTGCACCGAAAGAACTTATAAAACAGCAGTTGGTATTTTACATTTTGTTTCCGAAATTGCAAGTTTTTGTTAATTTAAATCATATATTATGTTTACACTTCATAATCGTTTTGTAATCGATGTTAACGTAGAAAAATGGTTTTTAAAAGTATTTGTACATAAACAAATAAAGGAAAACAACAGAAAGCCTTCTGCCAGAAATAAATTCGACTCCAAAACAATGTCGCCAATGATTTAGTACCTTTTGGGTCTAGTCCATTTAGCATGCCTTCTGTCTCTTTTATACTCGCCTGACATCGTTATCGTTATCCCTTTTGAATTTCGTAATGCTGGTGAAAAGCAGTTCAGACTTTTCGATGATGATAACCACACTCAGGTGTATTTATCACTTAGGGACCCTAGTCATAAAGGGTGGCGCAAAACTACCGATATGGTGTGAATCTTATTACACATTACAATAAGATTCAAAATAAAATGGTAGTTTTACGCCACCCTATACAATAAATAAAATAAAGTGGCGGAGCCAATGAAAGCCGTGCGTTTGGTTTGTAGGTAGAAATGCAATACGCCACTGCGCGTAGATGCGACTTGCAATAGGACAGGTTTTGGCGACACTTTTGTTATCGCGGATTAATACACTTATCGAAAATCAGCATGGATTTCGTCCCACTCTATCACCCTCAACAAACCTAATGAATCTCACCACCTATATAAATAAATCGTTTGAATTTTTTGTACATGTCGATGTGATTTATACAGACTTTTAAAAAGCATTTGACAAAGTCAACCATGATATTTTATTAAAAAAATTGAGTGACCTCGGATTCTCTCAGAATTTTCTCGCTTTCGTAGCTAGCTATTTACTCAATCGTCGTCAGTATGTCAGTTACGGACACCAGATTTCTCACGAATACAAAACTAACTCCGGGATTCCCCAGGGATCGAATCTAGGACCCCTCTTCTTTCTTTTATTCATTAATGATATAGGCAAGACCATTAACCGCTCAAAATATCTCCTCTTCGCTGACGATATTAAACTTTTCAGAGCTATTAAAAGTCATATATATTCCATTCTTCTGCAGGAAGATCTTGATTCTCTTGTCAAATGGTCGGAATTGAATAACTTACCATTCAGCATCCAGAAATGCAGTGTCGTCACATTTACAAGATCACAAGACACATTTCTATTCCCATACCATATTAATAAAATTATACTAACACGCAAAAACGAGATTCGAGACCTTGGCGTGATTTTTGAAGCAAATCTCACATGTCAGACATTGTCTCCCGCGCCAACAAAATGCTCGGATTTGTTCTTCGTAATGCGAGATCATTTACTAATGGAATTGCAATACGAAGAACATATGAAGCACTTGTCCGCAGCATCCTGGAATACAGCTCCATTATTTGGGCCCCCTCTGAACAAAACCATATCCTAGAAATAGTAAGAGTACAAAAAAGGTTTATGCATTAACTGTATATGAGGGAATATACATACTAGTCATTCCTGTATCCATCGGTGTTCTTAACAGGAATGCTCGATCTTAATACCTTAGAAGCCCGCCGAAAAATATTTTTGTGGAAACATTTTTTTAAGCTGATCTCCGGTACTGTAGTGAATCCACATATGTTGAAGGAGATTAACCTATATGTCCCTAACGCGTATACTCGTGGAAGATCCCACGCACTTTTTTATGCTCCGAAAGCGAGAACTTCTTCCTTTCAGAATGCCCCATTAAACACAGCAATTATTCAACTGCTTAACGATTCTGCATTGAGCATTGACATCTTCAATGTTACCTATAGAGAGTTCAGTAACTATCTTTTGACATACGTCTCAACATAGTGAAACTGCCCCTTGAACTTTTTTTTCTCGTATATTTTGTAATCTTCTCCGTAATAATTTGGTGTATAACTGTTTTATGGAGAACCTGAAAAAATAAATAAATCAATACCAATAAAAGTTCATAGCCCATCTCCCTTATTTCCATTATCTAATAAGGGTGATGGGCGAGTACGACAATTGTATTTTACTACCTGAGAGTTTGTTCGCTCATGCGAAAAAAAATCTGTGTAGTATCTTGGTGGATAGTCGTAAACTACCCAAATTGGTGTGAATTTATTTCTTTCTTTATTAAAACATTTGAATTCTTCTTATGAGAGTCGTAAAAGCCAGTATTAAATAAACACTCCTACGGATCTCATTTATCACGCTGACGGCGGAACAATGGAGGTGAAAAGAATTATTTCTCCCACGAATTTATTTTTATCAACAAAACCCTGACTAGACTTTCGAGGTACGTGTTTTAAAAAATTGATACAAAAAATCACCGGGGAATAAAATATTTAAAATCTAGGGTAAAGATTTCGCGTGTTAAAATGCCCACGCAAATGTCGAGAATCATGTTTTGGGAATGAATTTAAATAATCGTTTAATTTAAAAGAAATCCTGTTTGAGTAAATTTTAGAATTTGGGAGGCGGGTATGGATACTGCCGCCCCAAGAACCATTTATTGGATAATCAACTCCTCTGCTATAGGTCACCCCAAGTGATTTGCTGCGTTTGGTAACTTAGCAGGGGGTCCGGGTTCATGGAGTTAGGTTTGCCTAGATCTTAGCGGTAGGTGTGTTTGTCCACTAAATGCGTGGCAGGCCGGATCGGGAGGAACTGGCCAAGGAAGACCATTTGGCTTCTCCTTCAGGATTATCCCGATCCGTTGCCTTACTTTACAGTGGGAGGGATGGATTCATACGTCTCTTCCTGGACCCACCGACCCCTATATTCCTATCCACATCTCATACAATTTCAATTTGGGAGGCGGGTATGGGTACCGCCGCCCCGGGAACCATTTATTGGATAACCAACACCTCTGACATAGGTCTATGATTGGTGACTTAGGGTTCATGGGATGAGGTTTGTCCGGGTCTTGGCAGCGGATGCGCTGCCCACCAGCTGCATTGCACAATTTGGGAGGCGGGAATGGGTACCACCACCCTGGGAACCTTTATTGGATAACCAACACCTCTGCCACAGGTCACCCCAAGTTGTTCGCTACATTTGGTGATTTAGCAGGGGTGCCCGGGTCCATGGGGTGAGGTTTGTCTAGGTTTTGGAGGCGGATGACCTGGACACACTGAACCCCATATTCCTACCCAGAACTCTCCTCTCCTTCCTTTCCTTTAAAAAAACCCTCCACACAGCATCCCCAAAGATGACATAGGCCCTGAGGGAAATTATTTTCCTCTGGGCCTCCTGTGTGGAGCTCATGTAAAAAAAAAATTGCAGGTTGGTTGAGAAAGTCCCTTTGACTTCTCCAGCCTTACTCTCTCGAAACATCGCCTTGCACCGCAGTGGGAGGGATGGATTCGTACGTCCGTCACTCCTAGACACCCTGACCCCCAGATTCCTACCCACCCCTAATACTTTTTTCCTACCCAGAGCTTCCTCTCATTCCTTTCCTAAAAAGACATAGGCCCTGAGGGAAATTATTTTTCTCAGGGCCTCCTGTAAGGATTTAATGTTAAAAAAAATCTTTTTTCCTTAATAACATAACAATAACATGAAAACCTCTCCTTAATTTCCTTTAAAAAACCCTCCAAACAGAATCACCAAAGATTACACGGGTCCTGAAGGAAATTGTTTTCCTAGGGGAACTACTGTATGGAGCGATTATAAAAAAAATCATTTTCTTTTCAGAAATACGTCCTTTTTTTCTTGTTACCCTCACTTGAATCGTATTTAATATTAAAATGATTCTTAGAAAGCAATGTGAACGCACGTGTGATGTTCCACACCTATCTGTTTCAGAGCAAATGAGAAAATCCCAAACTGACAGCAGAAACGTGTTGTTTTTAATAAACAAGCAACCATCCCTTCAGCATTAAAATTTTATGGCAAAATATGACCCCTTGCTAATGGCGGCCAACGAATGCGGCACGCAACCCCGAAACTTCCACCTTCCACCTTCTGCAAAGTGGGCACGACGGGTCCATTACACGGTACAGTTCCGTCTGCCATTACCCCGTGTATTGAGAGTACCCCCAATTTCATATGTGATATGCTCACATAAACATGTGCGCGTGGTGCACTTTAGCTCTCAAGTAAATTGGTAAGTTTTAACACTGTTTCGTACGCGATCAGCTCAAAAGTCGGCTAAGAGCTGGAGATTTATGTAAATCTCTTCCGTTTATGTGAGTCTGCCGCTGTAATTGGATTGCAGTCGGGAGAGGTGCCCCCGACCCCCGACCATGGCCGCTTTCCGCTCGCCCGCGCCCTGTACTGTAACAGTGGCGGAACTACGTGATGCATTTTGGTGGGAGTTTGTTTTTAAATAAGGTACTTTCACCCATTTCATTATTTTTTTTTATGGTAATATTTTTTTTTTATAACTATATAAGATCTTGCACGTGCTTACAAAGAACCGAAGCTAGCAGTTCACAATTTACTATTGGTATCTACCCTGATACGTGGCAATGCTATATGAAAGATGTCCCTGAGGCATATGTGTAAAAAATCATTTATGATCAGTGGTAAATTGGGAGATTAGCAAAGTATGCGAGGCTGATGTAAGCGTGATGAGTAAGTTTAAGAAAGAAACGCTTAGATGGTTTGGGCATGCAGAACGAATTAATGAAGATAGGAGTGTAATAAGAATATAATATGACGCTAAAGTGAGTGGTAGAAGAAGTCAGGGATGCCCGAGGAAGTCATGGCACTGTCAAGAGTCAGAATTAGAGAAGAAAGAGCATGCATTAGACGATGTATGAATATGAACGAGGCAAGTGTTAGGAATATGAGTGTACCAACGCCGAGTTATTTGGCAGTCCTCTCTGCATATCCCTGCGGCGAAACGGCGTGATGGTTAGTTGGTTGTTAGCGCGGAAAGCGTAAGTGACGTCACGTCGTTCAACTTTTGTAGGGTCCTGTGTCTTGATCATCTGTCTCACCAAGTAGTCTACAAGGTGTTAAGAGGCGTACTTGACTTGCTTTAACCAGTGATTACTGACATTATTTGGAGTAAAAAATGTAAATGAAGTTTTGGTCTCCGGTGACATTTTTGATGTTTTTTTTATTTATTTTATTTTTTCTACATAAACATAAAAAATGGTAGTTGTTGGACAGTTGGAGGTGGGGTTAGGGGTTGGTCGGTTACACGGCTGAGTGACCAGTGACGACATGCGGAAGAAAAAAAATATTGTTTGATTTTGAAGAAAAAAAATTATGAAAAAAAAGAAGTCGTCTAAAAAGTCACCGGAGACTAAAAGTTCATTTACATTTTTGACTGCTAATAATTTTTTTAGGAATCAATGGTTAACGTAAGTCAAGTACGTCCCTTAACACCCTGTATAGGTATGGCATTGCCTACGTCATGATGTTTAGGAATTTAGACTAGTTAATTCAAGGAACCATTTCGTTTTCTAATAGTAGTCTTTGATTCTGCGTACCAGAAATAAAGATACTACATATAATTTAATTTCTAATCTGCTCAAAATAAAAACTGAATTGTATTTGTGCATGCTATAATTCAAACTCATTACCTCTGTGTCCGGAAACAAGTATCTAATCCCTCTACCATGACGTTGGTTATATATATTTTTAGATGCAATGACTATATAGTTTCTTTACAAAATTTGTCAACCCGTCTCCTTGGTTCAATATATTCGCATCTCACAATCCGGAAGCCTCGGTCCCGCGCGTAAATTCTGAAACTGTCACTTTGGATCGAGATTGTAAAATATCTATGCAAGATAGCTTTCATATTTTAAAGACAATAAGAAGCATTATTTCGTTCTCTTTCTGGTTAAAATAAAAATACATGTGTTTGCATGATAGGAAGAGAGATATATAGCTTTTAAAATGTAAGGTCGCTCGGGACGTTTTTGGTCTTATGAAAGTATAATGCGATTACGTGTTTTGGGATGTATTTATTCCTAAACTAGCAGACGGATAAATACTAACCACAATAATATTTCCTTGTTAAGTACATGTTTTTGTTTCAAATTCAGAACATAGATTTTTTTAAACATTTTTCTTTCAATTGATAATTTTATTTATGTATTTAATGGAGTGGTTATGTCCCGCCACTGACCTACCCCACTGATATCCTCCCCAATCTAGATCCTCCTAACACAGAACCTGTCGGGGAAGTTGTGAAATTCATCTTCTTTCTTATGTTAGAGTTGATTGTTTCAAATATGATAATGTTTGGTTTTAATCCACACGATAAAGAAAATTATTGCAGTGAAAACTCGATGAAACGGAAACAAGCGACACTAAAAAGAGACAAAAAGATACAACTATCGGATTAAGGCTGCGTGAGAATGATATAGCAATAAAATATTTTAAATTAAAAAACACACTTTGTAACACCACTTTTGTTTTGCAAAGTTGCTGTTAAATATTAATTCAAATAAAAAGTGTGTTCTTTCATCTAATATATATAATGTCACACCTCAAAGTATTTGCTTACTTCGATTAAAAAATTAAATATTTTTTTAGTTTTTTTATTCTTTTTTATTTGTTTATTCCAGACCTCGGGGAGGGTGGTGCAGTCCCACGAGTTCCATATTATACATATATAATACATTAAATTAAAATATTTCAAGATGAAAGAAAAAAATAATATTTGAAAAAAAAAGTTAACTTTTTGTTATCTAGGTCATCAGGAAGGGGCTCCATCGCTTATAAATGGGACCCTGCCAGAAGTGGAATGCTGCCATCACAAGAGTGTTTTCGCTCGAGGCCATTCGCGTTCTGTAGCTGGTGATCCGTTTTTTTATTAGTGTTCGGAATCCCGGAACGCGCCCTTCTTCAAACATCTCGGTGGCACTGCAGTACCAGGACAACCCAAAAAGCGTTCGATATGAATTGTTGTACTGTATTTCCATTCTTTTTAGTGACGCTTTGTTGAAGTTGCTCCACAGCTCCGAGGTATATAGGCTCGTGCAGAACGTGTTAAAATGTTGCCTTCTTGCAGCTGGGCTGCACTTGTTAAATCTTCGCGAAATCATATTTGCCCTAATGCACAGTGATCTTCTCTGTTTAATATTTATGGGTACTCGGTTCCAATATAATACGATAAATCTACAGTCCCACGTAAGTCTCGTGTGATGTAGTGGTATAAAGCGCCTGCAAAGATTTAGCGGACTAAGGATCGAATCCTAAAAATAAATATATTTTAATTTTCATAAAATCAATTTCCAATTTTCAAAACACTCAAAAATGAACAGGCAAATGAAAACGCCAAAGAAAGTGACATCTAGCCATTCCGAAGAAGAAAACCCAAATACTAATAAGGTGACCAAATGTATAGGAAAAGGTGAGGAGATGGAAAAAATAATCCTGATGCACATTAATAAAAAAGTGCTTCGTAGCTCCCCACTTTTGTCTACTTTAGATTTCTGAAGGTTTCACTTGTACCACATGTGTGAATTGCACACTCTGCTTTTTTTTCTAAAAAGATTTTTCTAAATTTCCGGTTGAATATTTGTGTGTGGGAGATTTGTGCAATTCCAAGTCCCACCACTGGCCTAGACCCATATCTACCCTCTTTCAATTTCTCCTACCATAAGAAACTCGGTACGCAGCGCCAGGGAGGCTGAAAACTGCATCTAAATCAGCCCCTTACCATAATCTGCCAAAGGTTGCGGAAGCATTCTATTTCGAGCATTTTCTTTTATCGATAAGACTCTTGATTCCGGATTGTGCATTTTCATATATAAATAAACCGTCTCATATATCGCATATTTATTAACATTTTAACTGCCGCATCCCGGTCGGGAAGTGCAAGCTTCGCTGAATAATATTTTAAAGCTGCTGTTCTTGAGCAAATTTCCATACTGGCTTTTCTTGGTTTCTGCTCACACATATTTGAAGTGAATTCGTATAGTTGTACGTATTGTGTTAACGGTTCAAAATGCTAATAACTTGGTTTTGTGTAATATAAAATAATAAAACAAATTCTATTTTGTGGATAATAGAAAATAAATAAATAGAGCAAAACAAGGCAATTTTAATGTATTATAGGTATTTAAGCAAAACACAATGTAAACATAGAAAGAGACGTATTTTGGCTTTGTTGTAGTGAAAATTTCTTTAGCACCGTCGTGATTTGAAACTCGACGAAACGAAAAATAACCACTCTAGAATGGATCAGTTGGCATTACGTTTGCGATCATCACGACACAAGCAACATTTTCCGCTTACTACGGTAGTAGTAGGAGGTTTTCAATTATTGTCAGATTATTAAAAACCGGTAAAAAATTGCCTTTATCTGCGAGAGAATGAGATAGTATGATCGGTCTCATCTTTGTGTGGTGCTTCGTAGCCTCTCCACTCATGTCTATTTTAGTTTTCTGAGGGTTTTATGTACAAGTGGTCGAAATAAAACCTTCAATCAATATGTTTTTAATAACAATTTAATATTTTTGTTGCGTTTCAACACAGAACAAGAGTTTCCTAAAATCCATTTTTAACCCCCGGCGACACAAGAGGCGGTGTTATAAGTTTGACTTTCTGTGTGTCTGACTGTCTGTGTGTCTGTCTGTGGCATCGTAGCTCCTAAACGAATGGACCGATTGTAATGCGTTTTTTTTTATTTGAAAGCTGACGTGATCGTTGACGTTTTTAGCTATAATTCATAAAAATATGTTAATGCGTTTCAAGTTTATCAGCCCTTGTTTGTGTCGGGGGTTGACTTATTTAAGTACTTAATTTATTTTAAAACCCTAGTTAACTTTAGTTGGTACAATTATTTCACGTGAGTGAAGTCACATCGTTGTTGTAATTTTTGTTAAATAGCATTTAAGTTTAATATAACGTCTTGATATATATTTATTGCGAAAAATAAGTATTTTCTTCTTTCCCTTTTTGTTTTTACTTTTTTTATTGCACCAGACACCATAATTACCTCTTATTCCGGTATAATGCCACGATGCGTTCAGAGATAATAATAATCGCCTGGTTTTCCACCTCTCCTTCTGCCATTGTCTGCTACCCTCACCCTAATTCACGCACATTTGCTCCGGTGGGGAATTTTTTTACTCTGCGGATGAGTCCAAGCCGCGACTCAAAATTTAACTGGCGACCATTATTTTCGACACGTCGCGAACCCTACTTGACACCAGCCGTGTACTAGGGGAATATTTGTTTTAGTTCCCAGTTTAGTTTCACAACCAAAATACTTTTTACAACATTCTTAAGTTTCAAAAATAATACAGGCTATCTCCACAAAACTTCAATCATTCAAATTTGCAAATAAAATGGAATTTAAAAACTTAAAACTAATTCATTCATTCCTTTATCCAATACAACATTCGAATTCCGAAATGTAACACTGAGGAAATACAAAACCATTATCTTTTTTCGAAAATTAAACATTTATTTTGCCCCTAGGAATTTAAAAAATATATGAGTGACAAAAAATAACAGCAAGGCTTGAAAATTTATTTTTACCCACGCATAGCTAGTAATTTTGAAAAAACCTAAAATTGTGCTATTTATCTTTTAGAAGTATTTTTTTTATGGCTTAATACAGTAATATTCTTTTGGAAGTACTTACGTAACTTAATATTGTACTATTTAACTTTTAGAAGTATTTTTCTCAACTTAATATTGTGCTTTTTACGTTCGCTACTTTTGGTGACTTAGCAGGGGTGCCTGGGTTAATGGCGTGATGTTGGTTCGGATCATGGTGGCGGATGCATCTGCCAATCAACTGTGTGGCGGACCGGATGGGGAGATACTAGTTGAAGGAAACCTTTTGACGTCTCCAGCAGGACTCTTTCGAATTATAGCCTTGCACCTCAGTAGAAGGGATAGATTCATACGTCCGTCACTCCTGGACACACCGATCCTCCTAATTCTAACCCACCTCTCATACCTTATTCCTTCCCAGAACTTCCTCTCCTTCTATTCCTAAACCCTCCACACAGCATCCCCAAAACGACGTAGACGACGTAGGAGGAATTATTTTCCTCAAGGCCATCATCCTGCGTAGAGCTAATGTAAAAAAAAATTAAACAGATACACAAATGATAAGTTTTAAGATTTTCACGGCCAAAAGCATTTTCGTTATTTGTTTTTGGGGTGTTATGCCGTGTTGCGCTACCTCCTTCTTTAGCCAACGTTTCGGACATCGTTGCAGTGTCCATCATCAGGGCAGATCCGGCAGATCCGGTAGATGTGTGAATGTGTGATCCGAAACGTTGGCTAAAGAAGGAGGTAGCGCAACATGGTATAACACCCCAAAAACAAATAACGAAGATACACAAATGTTTGTGAATCGAAAATCAAAATGGTAACGACGACCTACATATATCTTCAAAACTTTTTTGTTCTGTCTGTATTTAGCATACGGAGTTTATTAGATTCGAGTATTTTCGTTTGTCTAGTATTTAACCTTTATTGGGTATATGTAAGCTTACAACATTGACCACCGCCGACTATTTTATCGTTGTCCGCTCTGTGTAGTTTTTTCTCCTTTTCGGTTAGTTGTTCTTTGTTCATTCTAGCTCCGCGATGGTCATGAAGATAATCGCCACAGGATTTGAGAATTAGCAGTAAAATAGCTGTTATAGTCCGTCCTTCTATTGTTCCTTTGCAAATAAAGGCAATCATTAAGTTAGATCCTCTGTTTAACACAGGAATATCGGGCTGCAAGAAGTCTAATGTTCATTATAAATGAGCAGAATTGGATATCTATCTAAATCCGCCTACTTTAGTTACATATTTTAGTGGTCGATTTTGCGACTATAGTAAATAATACATGGTTTATATATTATACCTTTGTTATTATCATTTAACTTACCTAAAGAGTAAGTGTTTAAGTGGGTCCTCCATGCGCCTTCGAAACATTGCCAGAAAGGTTTAAAGCTTTTTAAAGGTTTTTTGACGGCTCTTTGCAACAAATCCGGAAATCGCGGGTTCAAATTTTTTTTAGTTAATTTGCGTTATTTTAATTATTTCATTACAATCAAATATAGCATATTTGTGACGCGTTCCGGAGTGGAAGATAACACAAGTCTACAAAAAAATTAAAATTGAGAGCTGTTTTGGTTTTTTTGCGTAATTCTTATGTTTTTGGGTAAAAATAAATAAAAGACTAAAAAAAATATTTTTTTTGATCTGGAATTTTTTGAATATTTTTCTAGTTTTCAGAACACCTAAATACATAGAAATCAGTTAATAACATCCAGACAGCATTTTTGTTGCAAACCTGTGTAATCAGTATCGCACTGGTGAAAGACCACCGTTGAGAATAGAAAAGTTGCTTAACGGCTTTAAACATGTTTGGTGACCAGATCTGAACATCCAGGTACTTCCCCAACTTTGTCTTTCCCATTTCCCCACTACCTTCAGCCTTACAATTTACTCCAATCTGGCAGCCACCTTCAGCCTAACAATTATGCTCCAATTGCCAAGGTCTCACTGGCTGTAGACGGTTGAGTGCAGTTAGTCACATAAAAAAAAACAAGTTACCAGAACTGGCTTGTTAGGTAATATTAATAGGTGTATTGTGCAATAATCATCTTTCTCTTACTCTGTCTCCTCAACTAACTTGAACGTCATTCCCCAAATATTTAGGTACAAAATAGTCCGTGGACTGTTGAAAATCTTATGCGGTGTCACTTAAGATTCATCTATTTTTATTATTTATTGAGTTATTTTATACTTTGGGGGTTATGTGTTTATTGTTTAAGTGTGTAGATGGCAAAGCGAATAAGCAAGACGATTCAATACTTACAAGTTTATTAACACTATTAACAGACACATAAATCTCCAATTTAAATATATGCAATAATAAAGTAATGTGAAGGGCGAACAAATATTAAAGACCAGCGACTCCTGACCGAGAGTTAAAGCAGAATGAATCGTTAGTTTTTGATGCAAGCGAGGCCAGTTGCTTGAGGAAAGGTCTGCATCCAATTGGTGCCTGAGGGACCGATCGGGTGGCCGGACGATGCAGATCAGTGTCCTTTGTTCGTCCTCCACAATACTATTAATTTTAATTAATAAACTAATGTTTAAGACAAGATTTTTATGCAAAGCACAAAGGGTAACAATTATTAAAAGTAATAATTATTAGCCTGAAACACTCATGTATATTGAAAAATCTCCCGAGAAAAGATACATGCTGCCGACGGGACTCGAATCCGCGTCCTTCTGATTTCCGGTCAACCGCTCCGTTGTAACATTTCATTTTATAAATAAATATTTTCACAACAAGTATAAATTTATTTTTAAATACATTCATCATTCTTTCATTCTTCATACTTTCAGGCATTTCGAAATACATCTTTAGTCCTCTACACATTAGGCAGTTCTGTGATTTTGATTTTTGCATATGTGGCAATCTAAATCTATTTATATTTCTGGTATCGTTATTATGTATATCTCTATTAAAAACATTTTCATCCTTAAAGTATTTCGGTATTTGGTTTTTCATAATTTTGTGCACAAAAATTAACACTTTAAATAATCTTTTTAATGGAATCCAATTTAGCTTCTCTCTCTATTATTATTTCTAATCTTAAAACAATTAATAAATTCATGGTGGAAATCCTTTTAATATGGCAAGCTCTTCGTTATTTATCAAATAATCTACAGTTGCTACACGGGTTAGTTGGCGGTGGCAAAAACATCAACTAACGCTGTATCTTTATATTTTAATCTGGCAACCACATCTACCGTCGTTATATGGCGCTCAACTTTGTTGCCAACTTATATACATGTGTATAGTCTGTCAAATGTAAAAAATTGAACTACATAATTTGTAGGCCTGCAACACCAAATTAACTGTCAAATATTAACTGAAAATACAGAACACTGTATACACATTTAAAAAAACTTTTTTTTTTGTTTTTTAAAGAAAAAAACTTAAAATCAAGAAGAAGCACTGTTTTTAAGGTACCCGCTTAATGACATAAATTTGATTAAATGGTGTTTTACAAAGTGATTGGCTTTTATTTAATTTAACATAAATATGAATTTAATTTAAATATGAATTTTAAAGGAAGAATCACTAATGGTGAGTTTAGTTACACTACTTTTAGATCCGAATGAGTTTAATATATTCAGATCTAAAATTAGAGACATGATCTTAAGTCCGGACAACGCTAGGTTCTTAAGCTGGTACGAAATAAATGTGGGCAATTTCTGAACTGCTTTATTTTTACTCACCAGATTTAAATGTCCGGGTTAAATTTTCCCCACAGGAAAAACTAAACCCTTTCACACACTTCCCCAAATGATCATCTAGTCAACCCACGCTATGCAATTGCACTATATAAGTATTATAAATACAAAATAATACAAGAATAACATGTCAACCTACTAGAGACCAAATGGGAATATAATTCACCGACTCCAGATATTTTCATATCAGAGGGTTCGGCTCTGTGGCATTTCTAATTGAACCTATAAATCCTACTGATCCCTCAATATAAATATTTAAAAAATCTTTTGTAATCCTACATGTATTTAAAATTACTGATTTTTGCATTTTTATATACAAATTCTTTGACAAATCTAATATGCTTAAATTTTGAATCAGATTCCTAGGTATTATGCCAGTGGCCGAAATAAAAAATGGTAATATTTTTATAGTCCGAGAATGCCAAATTCTTTTAATCTCATTTCCTAAATCTGTGTATTTTCTATTTTTTTCAGAAACAGTTTTTTGAATATTACAGGAATTTGGAATAGCTACATCAATGATATAAGTTATTTTTTTAATTTTGTCATGTAAAACTATATCAGGTCTATTATGACTAATTGTTCTGTCTGTTAGTATAGTTTTATCATAATATATTTTATAAAATTCATTTTCTATAAATGAATTTGGTTCATATTCATAATATGGTACTACATTACGGCAATCAATCAAGTTATGTTTAATTACCAAACTTTGGTGAATTATTTTTAAAACCTGATTGTGCCTAAATGTATACTCGGACGGCGCTAATATAGAACATCCCGATATAATATGTTCTATAGTTTCCGGAAAAGCCAAACATTTTCTACATAAATCATCAATTTGATTTATATCTTTGATTATATGCTTCCTATAATTTTTAGTATTAATGACTCTATTGAATGGCAAGAATAAATTTTATTTATTCTTGCCATTTCTTCTATTTCTGCGCTCCACTCTCCAATACCCAACCATTTGTTTGACGAAAGTTTGTCAACATACGTTTGGTTGAGATAATTGAAGTGTTTTGCGTGAATAATTTTATTTGACCAGGAATCTAATAATTCCTGGTTAGTATTTATAAGAATATTGGCATTCTCGTCATATAAATTTAAAGGTGTAATATTTCTATCTGCCTTGCAAATTATTTTGTGCATTTCTGAGCTATTAGCTTTCCTATGGAAAAAAATTCTAAGCATTTCTACCTGATTGTCATAAAAAATAATAACAATATTATTATTATTTTTTATGTTAACACAAAATTTTAAAGGTATAATAATAATATACCTATAAGTGAGTATCTGCATTGCATGAAAAAATATTTTTTTCACTTTCGTGCCTTTTTAATTTTTTTATAAAAATGTAGGTTACCCAGCTTTACATTTTCACCATGAGATATTGTTTAGTATTGCCATTTAAATAACAGTGGCGCCCTCCTATGTTTTCTACTCTTATTTGACAAACTGTAGTACCGTTTTCTAAAATGCCCATTTCACTAACTGCTCGCTTAGCAACAAAAACTTACATTACCAAAACAATAACTTATCAATTCCCATTTTAATAAATAATACCTCAGTATATAAATATAAAATTGAAACTGCAAAACTTTACACTGGAAAAACTGATATTTTACATTGCTTATCTAAAATATTATTTCTAGAATGAAGGTTAAAAAATCTTAATATAGTTTTGTGAAAGTTTTTTTGTAAGTAATCGAGTTCTTGTACAGTTGGGTACAAAGCACTCTTTTGTATAGAGTGGTACCGACACGAAATGCTCCTGACGCCGAGCTGATGAATCAGTGCGAAAATGTGACATTTTTATTATAATAAATAAGAAGAAACTTTGAATAAAAGGTCTGTTGTAAAACTTTGAACAAAAAGTCTTCCCTGAAGTTGACTTTTAAAGTTGCCTGTATTTTATTTGCAAGCCTCCGTTTTGCTAAATCATGACAAATGTTCAGATAAGAGGAAAACTCACAAAGTTGGAAAATCTTCCCCGAACATTTTCCGCCCAGAAACGATTCACTTTTTGTACGTTACTTTTTCACCTTAATTTCGTTACCCGTGACATGTCACGAAATTGTTTCTAAGATTATTGATGGGCCACGAGAAAAGATTTGGAGAAATTGCGGATGACGATAAATTTCAGATAGTCACGCGATAAAAAAGCGAGAAAGCGATAAAAAAATTTGATATGATTAAATTATTTCCAACAACTTGAGAAATTCGTTTTATTGCAGCAGACACTCCGATACTCCGCCACGTAGTAAATGACATCCTCAGGACGATCTCGTTTCGAAGTATTATTATGGAAAAGATATGTGAAATTTTCATATAACGACGACAATTGGTGGAAAACACAATATGATTTAATGTTGACACCATTATTTTATTGACGCGATGGATTAGAGATAAGATAATATCTTTCTATTGACACTATTGACACAACATTTTACAAAAAATTACATTAGGATCACACAATAGCCCGGAGAAAAACAATTTCCCTCGACGCCAATGTCATCATTGGGAATGCTGTGTGGAGGGTCTTTTTAGGGACGGAAGAAGAGGAAATGGGAAGGAAAAACGTATGAGGAGTAGGTACGAATCTGGGGATCAATGTGTCCAAGAGTGGGTCGAGAGGGTCCGGCTAGAGAGGTAAGGTGTAGGTGGGCAAACGCTTCCGCAGCCAAAAACTAGTCAAACCTCACTTTATGAACCCTGCTAAGTCACCAAATGTAGTGAACCACTCTGGCTGGGATGTTCGTTATCCAATAAATCTTACCCGGGGCAGCGGTTTTCATAACGGCCTCACAAATTGAAGTGAAGTCAGATGAGAATATTCATAAAACGTTATGAAATATTAATTTAACCCAAGTGCGCTTTGCTCTGAACCTCAGAAGCTGTACATTCATTTTGATGCAGGGGCTTTTCTTATTTAAATTATTACTCCCACAGTAGATTTTACATAAAGCTGCCCCAGTAACAACTATTTAATATAAAAATTAACTATACATATTCTTATCGTTGGTACTTCGTAACTGAACCTGGTATAACCGTAAAAGTACGACTATGTCCAAAAAAAGTGGCAATGAAAAAGGAAAATTTGTACATGTGCCAAAACAGATTTTCGGAAATCCATCATCATTGCGTACTCCTGCGGAAAAAATTCAATGTGGTTATTTGGTTAACTTCCTATTTAGGTAATAATTATTAGTAAAAAGGGGTACCTAATAAAAATGGTGAAACTTGCTTCTTTTTCGTTATTTGTTTTTGGGGTGTTATGCCGTGTTGCGCTACCTCCTTCTTTAGCCAACGTTTCGGACATGGTTGCAGTGTCCATCATCAGGGCAGATCCGGCAGATCCGGTAGATGTGTCTACATCTACGATGTGTCTACATCACTGCAACGATGTCCAAAACGTTGGCTAAAAAAGGAGGTAGCGCAACACGGCATAACACCCCAAAAACAAATAACGAAAATGCTTTTGGCCGTGAAAATCTTAAAACGTACAAGCTTGCTTCTGCTCTGGAGCAGACTGAAACTTTTTGCATTAATTATTTAACCTGTCATTTGCCAGAGACACGAAAATGAAATATAAAAAAACATAAAAAAATAAAATTTAAATATATTTTATTTTTCCAAAAAACGCTGGCCCTTGAGGGGTTAATCACTAACGCAGACTTGTGAAAAATCACGGAACATTATTAAATTATTGTGGTTAGTTAGTAAATGATGCTTTCTTGAAAATGGAAAAATTACGAAATCTGACTTTACTTGTCAAGATTAACCATAAAAATTTTTAAATAAATGAAATACATATTTCAAATAAAGAATTGAAATAATTATCTTTCACTTCTCTGAATTCTTGAGAAAATTAGTTCCAATTTTGAAAATGACCCTTAAATTAATAGCAAGTCAATTTTATTGAATCCGAGTTGCAACCAGACAGACGCAAAACCGATTTTAGGATGTTACGTAGGTATATGATTTTTTTTTTTTATATTTTGATGGGGCTGAAAATTTGCGAAAAACGTTAATGTTTTCTGTCAAAATATGTGAAAATGATTTGCATGAGTCTTATCATAACGTCTGCATCCCTTTGTCCCAAATCCTTAATAATAGATACAATGGCTTTCTTCCCGGGGTAGCAGAAATCTCAATGTATACTGCACAGCGTGATAGGACGGGCGGCATGATTAAAAGTCCCTACCAGGGGCGGTGATGATGACGTAATCCCTACAAGAAGCCCGGCTTCACTTTGATGGATCGATTCCTCCTAGCGGATTTCCTAGACCCTCTCCCGCTTCTGCTTCCTGGTACCCGGATACACGGACTTTCTTTTGTCACTGCAGATGAATTCTGGGATTTCGCCTCAACGGAATTAATTATTATTATTAACGTTTCTTTTTTTGAGAGATGAAAGTAAGTCCAGATAATTGAAACAAGAGAGGCTGACAATTATGGACCATCATTAATATAGGTGTGGCCAACATCATTCACACTTAATAGTGCAAATCGCATCTGCGCACTGGGGCGTCCCGCCTTTTTTCTATCTACATACCAAACGCATAGCTTTCATTGGTTCTCTGCTATGGCGGCGACAGTTTACATGCTTCCAAGCCATATGGCTTTCTCTTTTTGTTTTTAATTGTCGATGGTTAACTCTAATGAAACGAATTTACTAATGAGATATCTTTTTTTTTTTTTTTATTTGATTCTCTTGATTTATACATGTGTGTTACATATTTGACTAAAACAAAAAAGAGTAAAATAACACTAAAATAAAACTATATAAATAGGATATATACATATAAACCGATAGTGAAATTAAAAGG
The DNA here is from genome assembly GCA_917880885.1 of Limnephilus marmoratus. Taxonomy (NCBI): domain Eukaryota; kingdom Metazoa; phylum Arthropoda; class Insecta; order Trichoptera; family Limnephilidae; genus Limnephilus; species Limnephilus marmoratus. The sequence continues at coordinate 15,647,038 of OU862910.1, read as the reverse complement.
TTTTATATATTAGTGAGTATTGCAATGGTGTTTATGTCTATGTGTTTTTATTTTTTTTTTTATGTTGTGATTTTTTTGTAAAGTTGTCTTTTTTGGTCTTTAATCCATCTTTTAATTTTGAGTGTGAAAAGTTTTTTGTTTTCTTCTTTTTTTAAATCGAGTGAAAGATGGTTGAATGCTTTTATTGCCTGGTATTCGTGATGTTTTTGTCCAAAGCTTGTGTTTATCGTCGGTGTTTTTAAGTTTTGTATGTATGCTTGTCTAACTGGTCTATTAATGGTTTGTGTTTGTTGGAGTTTGTGTTTTTGGTCAAAGATTTAGTTAAGAAGTGTTTTTATGTATAATTGTCGTATATCAAGTCCGTCGAGCATGTTGAATATTTGGTCTGTGTCAGTCATTCTGTGTTTTTTTAATATAACCTTTAAGATGGTTCTCTGTGTGGTTTCCATATGAGCAATAGCTGAGTTTGTTGCTCCTCCCTAGTATACTAGTATATGTTATAGCTCCTACTAGTATATATTGCCCCTCATATTTTAAAAATCATATGCTAACAATTTTATTAGCGTCATGGCGATGAATTAAGTGTAATAGCTTTGTTATTATGTCTTTTTATTCTTGCTTACTTCTTTGGACTTATTTCTCTGTACTTACAATGTTTAGTATTTTATTTTTATTTCTGTTATTTTATTAGTAGAATACCCTCCTAGCAACAACTAAACCTTGATTTAGGCAAGCTGTGAACTTTTTTAGTTGCAGTGATACCTATTTTATATATGCAAATCCCAATAGCAATTTCATTAGTGTAATAATTTTTAACAATCTGTAAATGTTTCAAAATATACATAAATGAAGTGTAGTTCAACAGAATTATTTAAAATTGTATATTTTTTAATGACGAATATTAAAATAAAATAAATTAATACGCTATTTCCGTGCATTTCACATCTGCATTTTTGGTCGGGGAAGTCAAATGTCAAATAAGGCATGAAAGTAGTTAGGTGTTTCATCTGATACCCTCTATTATTGGGATCTGGCTATCATCATATAAAACTATGAAAAACCTCTTTAACGCAACTGCAATCGTAGCAGTCATTAAGGTTTGAAATAAAAGTAGTTTATATTGATTATATCAATCGTTAAAACGAGAATGCAGTGTCGGGGCTATTCAGACGCTGCTTAATAAGAGAACCGGATAATAAATCAAAGATGCTTTGAAATAATTAAGGACACTTGTCTTATCCGTTTAGCTTTGTGCTTTTGAAACTGGGGATCGCCGTCTACTAGGGATCCTGAAACTTCTCTAAGCGATCCGAGAAATGCTTCAGTATATTTTAGCCGCGTTCATAAATAACACACTTAGCAAGTGTTCGTTATGTATTTATGTATTTTGAAAGAAATTAAATTTGAAATGTGAAATAATATGTGCATTAATTCGAGTTATTCAGTAATCTTGGTAATTAGTTTTCGTATTTTGTTTTAGAACATAGTATAACAATTTTATGTTTCCTGTTTCTTTTGTTTGCTTATTAGACCTTACAATAAAATTGTTGTAAGGAAGATTGAGGAAGAAATAAGACAAGTTCAATGCTCAGCTACATCATTGTAAAACCAAATTTTTTCGCTCATACTCTTTTAATGGTATACTTATTTTTTTGCTAATTGAGAATTTGTGTTATGAGAGACTAGCATTTGGACCATTCCTAACTAGCAATAGGGATGTCGAAAGTGAAAAAAATATCGATATATCGATGTACCGATATTTATTAAAATATCAATATCGACGTCGAAATATCGAGGAAAAAATATCGATATATCGGTCAAATTTTCAAGAGATTTTGCGTTTTTAAAATAATAGTGTATTCAGCTCAATATTATCAATAGTAATTTTTGTACACAATTGACTTTTTTAATGTACAAAAATCACAAAAAAAAATTAAGGTATTTTTATCACTATTCATTTTGTATTACGTAATAATTACAAAAATATCAAAAACTAAAAAACCGTCTTCTAACTTATATGTAAACTGAGACGCATACAAAGTTTGTATGCGTCTCAGTAACATTTTATTGGCGTATTAATCTGTCAAAAAGGACTTTGTGTTTGGAACAAGCTATAGTCAATAATCATAAAGGAAGGGAAGCAACAAATAGGAGTGGCTTAGAAAAAAATGGCGAAAATAGCATACATTTCTATGTATGTACCTACACACATAGTATTAATGATCACAAATACCAATGCAAAGACAATAGATTTGTAAGCTATTAATACTTAAAATTTCAACCGCCAGATGTCATGACCCAATACAGTTGTTACTTTTTCCGTTCGTTCCTATACGGTTGTGGATTCTAGTGACTTTAAATACATAAAATTTAAAAAAAATATCGTTTTTGATACAATTTTCGATATTGGATATTTTGTATCGATGTATCGATATATCGGATCAAAATATATTGGCTAAAAATATCGATATATTGAATTAAAAATATCGATATATCGATACTTTTTCAACAAGTCTAACTAGCAAGTGAATTTATAAGTACTTGAAAATTGACAGGAAAGCCCGAATGTATTATAATGATACAAATTACAATTGAATTAATTCGATTTATTTAGCATTTTTGACTGCTTTTATTATTATTTTGTGCTTGGGAATGATCGCGTGCTTTGTGAGGACCGTCTGGACACAGCTAAATAGGGGAAAGCCATGAGCTGATAATGACGATATATGTTTTGTTGTTTTTTTATTCGGTTCCTCGAAGTAATGAGCTGTCAACAAAAGAAGCGAACGATAGCAAATGCTTTTATTATACAGTGTTTCTTTCAAGAAAGAAAATCGACTGTTTATCCGCTACTAGTTTTACTCACAAAGCTGATGGACAAAACAATATTTCAAACTGTTTTTCAACTATCAAAACAAACAAATGTTGAGTTTTTTTTTATTTTTCCAGTAAAAACGCGAGTTATTTTTACTATTCATGAATGTATCAAGCAAACAATATAAAAAGGACATTTCAACTTCAATGTTTTGTTCCTAAAATCTTTGAATTCAGGCATTTCTTCTTTGAAATCAATATATAGATTATGTTTTTAAAGTGAGGAGAACCTAAAAACATACATTTAAATAGTGCGATATTGACGTTGTGAGTTGTATTGATAGCGTTTGCTTATAAATTGTAGACATGTCACGACGCCAGAGCTCACAGATTTTCATATTTTAGGATGTATTTATTTATCTACTGCATTTAATATACATAGGTGCCCATTGTGAATAATAAATTATTTAATAAATTTTTGCATCCAGCCTATAAAATCACATAGAAGTTAAACCAAAAAAATAATCGATTAAAGATCTACAACCAGAGAAGACAGTACTCCAATAATTTGTCACCGCGTCACGGAAGCGAGATAATTTAAACGCTAAATGATGTAATCAATAATTCCGTGGAATTTCGATGGCGGATCTCGGTCTCTTTATCCTTCCCGACATTATCAATTCGATCATCATCCCCCGTCGCACAGTGCAGCGATCCCCTACAAGGCTAGTCATAATATTAAAAAAGAGTCATACAAATAATTATTTTCCTCGACACCAATCTCAAAGCGTGACAATGAGTAGTAAATATGCAGTAAATTTGGTTTCGCATACCTTTGGAGAGTACCTAAGCCTACTTGGTAGTATTAACAGTGTACATTATTTTGGCATGGTAATCAATTCTGTAAATGCTGTTAACAAAATCACCATTGATTTTTATTTTAAATGTGTTATTTGATTCATCTCTATAAGACGTCATTGTACTACAATTGACATTAATAATATTAAAATTTATAAAACTTCGTTTGGTATGAGTAGGCATCGCGCCTGGATCCCACCCAGGCGTCGTGAGTTCAATTCACGGCTGGCTAAGTCCTCCATCAACAACAGAATTTTTCCGTTTACTGTGATGGCAGTAAGAAAATTTCAAATAGGTCGTTAATTTGCAACACTAATTTCCTTCTTTCTTAAAAAAAAAAAGAATAAACCTGCCTTCATCAAAGGGGGACAACAGCTGTCGAATCGATACAGCTGTCTCCATAATAAAAACTAAAATAACATATTAATAACATCAATTGGACATATTGTGTTTACTTTAAATTAACAAAAAAATAGGGTTACCTACTTATTACACAGTATCAATAGACAAACTGATTGAGGTTACACTTTCCAATTTTTGTGTTTTTTTTTACATTAGTTCCACATAGGAGACCCTGAGGAAAATAATTTCCTTCAGGGCCTATGATGTCATCTTAGAGGATGCTGTGTGGAGAGTCCTTTTAAGGAAGGGAAGGATAGGAAGTTCTGGGAAGGAAAAAGGTAAGATAGGTAGGTAGGAATCTGGAGGCCAGTGTGTCCAGAAGTGACGAACGTATGAATCCATCCCTCCAACTGCGGTGCAAGGCGATGGTTTGAGAGAATCCGGCTGGAAAGGTCAAAAGGCCGCCCTCAACCAACAGATGGGAAAGTGCATCCGCCGCCAAGACCTGGACAAACCTGACCCCATGAACCCGAGCACCCCTGCCAAGTCAACAAACGTAGCGAAACACTTAGAGTGACCTATGGCAAAGGTTTTGGTCATCCAATAAAAGGTGCCGCGGTATACATCGCATACCGCCTCCCAAAATAAAAATTTATTTTGGAAATAATAATAAATTTCTAATTTAATTGGGTGATTATTTCTAAGACTATGCTATTCTTTAGTCTTCCAACATAATGTAAGGAATGTAACTTATTGGCGAATTTAAAAAACATGAGTGCAGTTCACACGCGGTAGAAGCAAAACTTCACCAAAACAATCTCAACCAATAGGAAAACTTCACCAAAACAATTTCAACCAATACGAGCTTTGAAAAGTGACATCATAATCAAAGGGGCCAATGAGCGCAGTTTGACGCTTCGTAGATACTGTAACGCGTCATTTGCGTTTCATCCAAGTTTCAAAAATCTCATCCAATGGGAGCCTTGAAAAGTCTCATCATGATCAAAGCGGCCAATGAGTGCAGTATGACGCTTCGTAGGTACTGTAATGCGTCATTTCTGTTTCATCCTAACTTCGATAATCTCAACCAACAGGAGCCTTGAAAAGTGACATCATTATCAATGCGGCCAATGACCGCAGTTTGACGCTTTGTAGGTACTTATACGTCATTTCCGTTTCATCCGAATTTCAAATCACAAGAGTACTAAACAACACTTCGAAAAATGTCCTTAGCTTTGTACAAGATCGCTGCACTGTGCGCCAGGGAAAATCATTTCCCTCCGTGTAAATCATAATATTCTTTTGTACGAAATGTGGATTCTTTTGTAGCAGTCCTTGTTTTCGTGATTTATCACCCGGTTGAATCCGCCATGTTGTTGGTTGGTGCCGCACCTTGGATCAGTTCCAAGCTGGGAGCTCTCTGCCGTTTTGGTAATACTCGTTCTGCCCTTTCAGCCTCGCTTAAATCGCCATACTCCATATTGTTATTCCATTAGTGCCGCAGTATTGGGCAGTCGTGCATTGAGCAGAACGGGGGCTGGATCTGCAGTACTGTACCTACGTAATAACACGTCATGCTTACTGGGTGGACCGTCAATTTTTTTTCAATTTTGGATACGTCAATGGTCTCAAAAGTTGCCCATTCGAGTGCTTTTTAGAAAATGAGAGAGTTTAAAACGAAGCCATTATCGTTTTGTTCGTACCATAATACCCGTTTGAAAAAATAGCCTTATTTTTATTGTAAATACCGTACTAGAGTCACAACTGCTCCCAACCGTCTGGAGCCAGTGAGACTATGGCATTGCCAGTTGTGAGGTAGTGGGGAAGGGAACGAGATGGTTTTTAAGATTTCATCGCCAAACACGCTTAACGTTATTCCAAGCAACATTTTATTTTCATTGTGGATCTTTAAATTTGAAAACGATGAAAATTAGATTAATTTAAATTTATTTGTATTCGCCAGGTTTTGAACCCGCGACATCTGGATTCGTAGTCGAGAGCCTTACATCTCTTCCACGGAGGCCGTTAGACAGTGTGATACTAATTAAGTAACAAAATCAGCGTGCGTATACCTGTAAACTATGCCTGCCACTCTCGGTAAAGGTTAACATAGTTTACTAAATAAAGCTCATTAAAACTTGTGATGTTTCACTATGTGTTAGAAGAAGCTTTCGTATCTGGCAATTTCGTCAATCTACAATGGCATTAATGCAATCCCACTCGACCCATATAGTTCTTCGGATTATAAAATATATGTGTGAATACATGCAATTTTAATAAATTCAAGTAAAAAATAAATAAATAACCAATTATGTGGGCGTGGTCTTTAGTAAGCTCGGGCCCAGCGCTCACTCGGGAGTGGCGTTTGGTGCCGGAAAGCTGCGGTCACGACCGTATTGTCAGAGGCCATTAGCCGCATTCTGGCTCCAATGACCCGGTGTCTCATCAGGCAGGTGAATTCATTCAGTTCTAGTTCTTTAAACATTGTCGAAGTGCTGTTGTATATTCTGTATCCAAATATAATTCTTCATTCGTTATTATATTTGATCCATAGTCGTTCCATTGAGCCGATTCCGTAATGACACAATGTCTCCGCACGTATATTGACTAAAATGAACAATGTTTGCTTTACATTATTGCTGCATTATTTGGAGAATCTACGGACATTCATATTAGACAGTATATTTATAGCCATCGTCCGAGAGGTCTACGGTAATGATATTATATTTTAAGTTCTTATATGTATTCATTCGTACCTCATTGTACGGGTAGCATCTATTCGGGAATTTTCCCATGGTGGAAAGTTATTTGCTCCATCTTCTTGGGGTTGTGTATTGTGTTGTGCAGCTTTGTTGGGCAATATTGCAGTATTTCTTATATTCTTCACAGATATTTAATAATATTCTCAAACCTTTGATCGACGAAGCTAGGAGAATCATATCACACCATTGATTTAATTATGTTTTTAACTAATAGTTAAAAAACCCTCTCTGCAGGTTTTTAGTGCTAGGCCCTACGGGCGGCTTTTTCGCCCAGTTAGTGTTTATAACCATTTTATAAATCCAATAGGAACTGGTTCCAAAAATAGCCCGTTCCTCGGATTCACTGTCACCCAGTGATAGCTAGTCACCGGAAAAAAGTCACCTGCACAAAGTCACTGGGTCGAAGTCACCGGGATAAAGTAACCGGGACAGGCCATGACGTCATATGTATTATATTTATCGCCGCGTGATTACAACTAAGTATTGCCGTCAATCTTTCCATATCCGGAGAGATACTAAAAGTTCTCAAATTTGTAGTACTTACATCTGCCAGGGGCACGTTCCCTTGCGATATGCTAACGAAAGTAGCGCCACCTATTGATGAATTATTGAATTCAAAACCGACTTCCAACGGTAGCTTTGTCTGAAATTTTACGTAAACAGATGTTCATATGGTGCGGCGGATACGGTGCGGCGCACGGAAACCGGGTTCTTGAATTCTGCCACGTAGACGCAAGCCTATTAATACTTATTTATTGTTATTAAGTTTATTTTGTAGAACTCCATTTTAATTTTTAATTTATTTTATATATTTAATAATATTATTATTCAATGTATAAAAACAGTTTATTATAAACAAGTTCTGCTTCTGCTTCGTAATTATTATTATGAGTTACAGCTGTTTCGCCCTCTGAAGGCATTATCAAACGGTGGTTGTTACCACCTACAGACGATGTATTTATATCATTTCTAGACAGGTACTTATGATGACAAAATGAATAGCTTTTAATTATTATTACTTGTGCCCCTAAACTTCTAAGTAAAATCACTGAAATATTAATGGTTAAGTTTCCCAATTACTGGATTGTTTAAATTTGACTGAGGGTCGTTAATTATTCCATAAAATAAACCCTTGATGATTCATCAGGATTTACCTTATAATACAATTGATATTTGAAATGGTCATCATTCTCTTGGATAACCCACTATGAATCATGTAATTACTTAATACTCTGTAACTCATAATAATAATTACGAAGCAGAAGCAGAACTTGTTTATAATAAACTGTTTTTATACATTGAATAATAATATTATTAAATAAATAAAATAAATTTAAAAAAAAAAAAAAAAAAAAAAAAAAAAAAAAAAAAAAAAAAAAAAAAAAAAAAAAAAACAAACAAAAAAAAACTATTAATACTATTAGACTGTTAAGATTTTATTTATTAATTAGCCTATTAGACTACAATGCAATGGAAGTGCCGGTTTAACCATCGTAAATAATGTATTCACCGTACCGATTCTCCAATTCAGGATAGTAAATGAAGGTAGACCTATATACAACTCTATCATAACTTGCACTCCTAGCTTCATCCACTTTTGTTCGTATGATTGTCTGATGTATACTACGAGTATTTTGTTATTCCGTCTCAAGCATTTGATTAATTTGCAGCTGCTGTCGTTTTCGTTTGTTACTGAATTCTTCTTCCATTCTTGTGCGTTTCATATATCTTTCCTTCGTCTTTGTGAGAGTTTAATAAAACAAAAAAATTAGACTAATATGAGAAAACGCCATTAAGGCGATCCACTAGTTCACTACTGTGCTGTGGACAGTAGTTCTTCGGTGGACGCCATAGGGGTCACTTTGAATAACCGAATTCGTCGACTAGCGGCCGTATTGTAAAATATCAACGCGAAAATGCATATTTTATTTTATTTTGGGAAGATTGGGTGTAAATATCAACTTTTTTGCGATTATTATAAAATAAACTGAATTTGCCACATTACACAATAAAACCATATCCGAAAAGGGGTTTATAAATAGGAGAGTTTGGACTTGAAAGTGTGTTTTTTAGACCTTATACTTTATTTTTTTATAGGCTTATTAAAAAACTTATAAAAAAAATGACCGATATTTTTAAGGGCCAAGGTATGTTCTCGCAGTATTTAATTGAAGCATCTACAATACTTCTAAGCGATCAAATTTTCAAAATAAAAACATATGATTTTGCATTATTTACTACGACTTCATCTTAACAAAACTAGTTTAACGTTTTTTTATTTGAGCTCCACACAGGAGGCCCTGAGGAAAATAATTTTCCTCAGGGCCTATGTCATCTTTGGGGATGCTGGGTGGAGGGTTTTTTTAAGGAAAGGAAGGAGAGGAGTGTTCTGGGAAGGAAAAGGGTTTAAGGGGTGGGTAGGAATCTGGGGTTCAGTATGTCCTGGTCATCCGCCTCCAAAACCTAGACAAACCTCACCCCATGAACCCGGGCACCACTGCTAAATCACCAAACGTAGCGAACCACTTGGGGTGACCTACGGCAGACTATGTTACTTTTACTATGTAAGCTCTGTAAGCTTTATTTTATCGTTATAAAAGAAATGTTCGACACCTACGCAATAAGTTAAAGCGATTACCTTAAAAATTAAATCCCGTAATATTTTTTATCAACGGTATAAAAGTTCTCAAGTAACTTTGTAATTTATTTTTGGGAAACAGATTTTAGGTTCTCAGATTCTCGGGTCATATAAAGCTGTCGGATGGGGAGAGGGGGTGCTAAGGACAATCTTGGAAGGGCCAGACTCGCAGGGCGGGGAAATTAAGGAGGGGTAAGGTAGAGATAAGTACAGGGAGAGGGGTGAAGCACGTGACCTGCAGAACAACACGAACCCAATACAGCGCGGGCGTCTTGGTCACATTGCTGAAATGTCGTAACGCAGTAACGCTGCTGGTTTTTAGTGCCGAAAAAAAATGTTTGAATGGTTTGAAAATCATTTTAGGATAAAATTATACATGCAAGTTACAAGAATAAGGAACTCCAGTGAAAAATATTCTGGCTTTAAAAAAATATGTTCATATCATTATCATCATTATCATTATTACTTAGTATAAAATGAAGTCGCTCAAAATGTATGTGCGCGTTAATCTTTTAAACTACGCAACGGATTTTCATACGGTTTTCACCAATAGAAAGAGTGATTGAAGAGGAATGTTTATATATATAAAACATGTAAATTATATTAGAGAAAAGCCGAGAAATTCAAAGAAAACATATTTTTGTGCGATTTAAAACGGCTGGCGGGCCGTAGGTACTATAGTCACTTTTGAAATTCGTTCTACGGAAGAAATTGGAAAATAGATGTCCTAGAGTAAGTAGGTATTTGATTTTCCCTTTTCAAATATCCAGTGTTGCATTGCAAGCATTGTATAATTAGTGGCGATCGCTCGTAATAATAATTGTTATAAAATGAAGTCGCTCAAAATGTATGTGCACATTGATCTTTTAAACCACGCGACGGATTTTCATGCGGTTTTCACCAATAGATAGAATGATTCAAGAGGAAGGTTTTTATGTATAATACATGGTTATTATGGTGAAGAGGAGCCGATAAATTCAAATATTCAATTCAGGCGGCGGGCAGCAGGCAAGCGGTTGGTGTGGATTTTATAAAGGTTGGGTAATGGCGTTGTGTTTTGTTAGCCACAGCAAAGTGTGGCTGGATCTGCTAGTAGACCAATAAACGCTGATTCTGAATATATAAGTTTTATTTAATAATATTAAACGCAGAGTTTTAAAAAAATTATTAACAAGTCCATTTTTAATCGGGTCGTAAAAACACGCCGTCACCGTAAAGTCATTGTATGGGAATGTATGATATGGCACAAGCCATCGTATTAATTTATTCGTTTAATTACATGCTGTTTATAGAGATTTAGTTGTTGTCTTTATTGAAACATTATTTAGGCCTAAATAATATTTCAAAAATAAAGGTATCTCTTATTAGTTTATCTCTATTATTGAAAATATTCAAAAACTACTGCACAAAAAAATAGTAATGCTATTTCTAGGGAGAATACTTCGATCAACGGAATTCAAAATGGCGGCAGTTGATCAGCTGATTTTCAAATCCTATAGATTTTTTCAGGAGTGATGACGTCACACGATTCACCATACATACTGTGGTTTTCGGGGGGTCTTGAAAAATTAAAATTTTACAATTATTTTAACTATTAAAACTAACTCTAAAAATAAAAATAAAAATGCAGTTATTTAAGTTAGAAGGTCCATTATTCATTAAAAAAAAATTGGACTGGAGTTCTCTATTATCACGTGATAAAAAAATTTAAGTATTTCAATGTTACGCTGTCAAAGATGCTCTTAGTATCACTCCCGTAGTAAGGTGAGAAATCGAAATTCATAAATGAACTATTTCTTGAATGGGTGCTAGCTGTGTTTAGGTACTTCCCAACCTTCGCCTTTCTTTATTTTTTCTCCTCCACACATTTTTCAACCTAACAACATTGGGGGTGCCAGAGTCTAACTGTTCTGATCAGTTGGGACTCGTCTGCCTTATTATTTCACGGTAGTCCTAAAAGGTGACTAAAGATAGGAAAAAACTGGTTTACCTATTATAATAGACAATCTAAATAAAATATGCACGTCTAATTAAAACCGTTTTTCTTCACTTTAACGAGGAAAATAAAGAGAAAAAAACCAACACCCAATCCTATTGATATCTTTATTCAAATTACTTCTAGTTACCTTAAAAATTGTAGTAATTTGTTTAATTTATTCGAAAGATTTATAATTATTTTCCGGTGTTGCTAAACCAGCAATGAGCCCCGAAAATATTATTCCGCTAATTGACCAGAATTTGTAGGATCTCATCGTAAACCAGCGTAAAGTAGTGTACTAAAAACAAATCGCTTCTCAAAATTACCCGGCAAAACGTTCGGTCCCGGAATGGCCCTGCGTCCGCGAGCCATCTCAATCCGGCGTCGGGTAGTAGGGCGTCGTACGTCGGCGTCGGCGTCGGCGGTGTACGGCAGCTTGGAGCAGCCGTCTAATGGCCAACGTCGGCCGCATTAATCAGGCTGTACTAGCGGAACTGTCTCGGGAGGATGGTGAAAAACCTTCCCGTTTCTTATCTCCATGTTCTCAGCTTACTCACAGGTAAATGTCACACCACATTATGGTTGACTTTGTGTAAATTACCGTCTTTGAACGGAGCGATTATAATTTTGTTTTTTGTTATTATTTTATCTCGGGTGGAAATAATGACTTGCCACGATTTAGTTCATCCTAGAATAGTAAACGAATCTTGGTTGAAATTTAAATATACATATGCATATATGCCCACTTTAATTTTTGCAGAATATATATTTTCTTCAATATAAACACTTAAATGTGTTTTGAACCACTTTATTAGAAAATTGCACTAACAGTCAGATGTGCCCTTCTTTGGTATTATAATTTTATGATTTCTTACGAAATTGCAGTCGGAAAAAGCACGGCGAGTCACGTGTGTCTTTGGTATTCGTCTCATGACGCACATTGTAGATTGCGTGAATTTGGCATATCAAATGGCAGTTCAACAAAAAACGTGGAAAAATATATAAAAACGTGAACATTTAAACCTTCGATTTTGTGTGAAAGAAGTAGGAGGCATCTTTCTTGCGACCAATGACTTTAAAACTACTTTGACCACTTTGCATCGTCGGTTGCCTTCGTGAGAAAAGCGTCGCTTCTCGGTCTCGAGCAAATCCCCGTAGACGCGTTCCTCAACGTCAGGCTTAGAGTGGGTATTCGTGACTGGGCTAGCGTCTCTCCTTCTTTGCCCAGGGTCGTAATCGGTGTAAAGTGATGGTAACATTCTTTCAGCCCATAAAAGTTTTCGATTTCATCTACTAATAGGTCGGCGTGTAAATGGTTCTAAAGAGTGAACCTTTTACGTATGTTTTCTTCTTCTCGTGAATCGTCTTCGCTCTTGTAAGTAAATCGTAAGAAATAAATAACTTGTATAAAACAAAGATACTAGATATCAAAACATACCTTAAATAAGCATAACCCAAAAAAAGTTTCTTATGCTAAAGTGGTCAAAGATGGAAGCTTTACTAATTTAGTGATGCAACGAATACGAATACGAATATTCGCATTCGCCGAATAGTAGACATTTACCGAATATTCGCATTCGCCGAATAGTAGACATTTACCGAATATTCGCATTCGCCGAAGAGTAGACATTTACCGAATATTCGCATTCGCCGAATAGTAGACATTTACCGAATATTCGCATTCGCCGAATAGTAGACATTTACCGAATATTCGCATTCGCCGAATAGTAGACATTTACCGAATATTCGTATTTGGCGAATAAATATTTACGAATACGAATACTATAAAAAAAACTTCGATCATTAAAAACGAGATTGATGCTTATCTAAAGCTTCCAAATTTATCGCCGTCTGCTAATCCATTGCTCTTCTGGCGAGACAATATACATTTCCCATGACTGAAAAAACTCGCGAAAAAATATTTTTCATACAAACCATGTACATTGTACAGTTGCCTCGGAGAGGCTTTTTTTAACGACTGGCAACGACCAAACTGAATAAAGAAATCGCCTATCACCAAAGAATCTTAAGATGTCTTGTTTTCTCAATAAAAATTTGACAGTTGAAAATTTTAATTATCAGTACCTAATAATAAAACAAACAGAAAAAACAGAAAATAACTTCTTTATGGAGAAGTTTGAAGAAGTGGCACTTGACACAGCTTCGGCTGTTCCAAAGGTATGGTGGCGTTATGTCGATGATGTTTTCGCCATTTGGCCTCATGGAATAGAGAAACTGAACGAATTCCTAGACCATCTTAACTCACTTCACAGTAAAATTAAGTTCACAATGGAGTTGGAAAATAAACACAAAATCCTGCCTTTTTTAGATGTGGAAGTGACGCGAAAAGAAGATGGTAGCCTAGGACACACAGTGTATAGGAAACCAACTCATACGAATCGGTATCTATATGCTGATTCGCATCACCACCCAGCGCAGAAGAGAGGACTTATCCATACGCTGGTAACCCGAGCGACCAGAATATGTGAAGAAACAAAAATCGGAGCGGAACTTACTAAGCTCACCGATGCACTGGAGCGTAACGGTTACCCGGCAAGGCAGACAAGGCAAATAATAAGAGCCAAATCTACACCAAACGAAGGCAGAATTGAACAAGAGTCTAAAGGCTGTGCTTTCCTACCTTATGTTCACAATGTGACAGACAGAATTGCCAGACTGTTGAGGAAAGAAAGCATCAAGACTGTCTTCGGAACCACGACCAAAATACAAGACCTACTGAGGTCTGCAAAGACCAAGTTTCCTCTGGAAACAGATGGAGTATATAAACTCAGCTGTTCCGGATGTGATAAGGTCTATGTTGGCCAGACAGAGCGGACGATCTCCAAAAGGATATCGGAACACTTTCGAGCATGTAAACTTGGCCACCCTGACAAATCGGCAATCGCCGAGCATTTAATTGAAACCGGCCATTACTCCGGATTTGTTCCTGAAGTCCTGGGAAGACCCAAAACCTATAGAGCACGCTTAATTACAGAGGCAATTGAAATTTATAAAAATCCTATTAACATTAATAGAGACGACGGAGCTAAGCTCAATAGTTCTTGGTATCCGGTAATTGACGGCTACACCAAAGCTAAATGCAAAAAACCATCTTGAAGTATACTGTAATGCCAGCCCGCAGGGGATTGGTGCTGGCAACACGGTATTGCTTCGAAGTACTTAAGCACACATTTCATCTCTAACATTTACACATCTGCCCTGATGATGGACACTGTAACGCTGTCCGAAACGTTGGCTAAAGGAGGAAGTAGCGCAACACGGCATAACAACACCCCACGGAAATAACCATAAAACAGAAAAAAGGTTAAATAAACGAGTGTTTTATTACTCTACCAAGTTATTCGTATTCGTATTTGTATTCGCCGATAGTAGGTTTGATATTTGTATTCGCATTCATATGCGTAAAAGTAGTATTCGTTGCATCACTATTTATTATGTCTTAAACTAATTAGTGAGTAAGGTGGACAGAAAGAGGAATAAAGGATAAGGATAAGAGATGTTCCCGGAACATTCCGGACTCATGTATTAATTTATGATCGTACACATTACTTCTGTTCAAAATTTCTGAAGGTTATTAATTATAAATGCCTTATATACAGCGTGTAACAGCACGTACCCGAAAGATTTTTACCAGCAATTCCTGACCACATTTGAAGTAAATAAAGTAGATGTCAATTAAAATAAATTCTATTACAATTAAAATAAAAATTGGTTTAAAAAATTAGTTACCGTATGGTATGAGACAAAGTGCTTATAACGTGACCCGCTAGACGGCTAGACTATACCCAAAAATACAAAAATATATCGTCGGACTGCGAAATGACAGCCAAATTCTTTACTTCGTTTGTGCTCAGGAATCGCTGGTTAAAATCTTTCGGGTATGTGCTATTACACCCTTCATAATATATTTGTATCTATCTTAACTTCATAAAAATATGTTTCATGCAAACCTGAAACCAAAAAATCCTTATTCTGTCTATATACATAAGCGCTATTACAGTTTCCGTTAGAAGTGAGTTAATTAAAACATTTAAATTTATTATGTTATAATGTACTGGCGTTAGTATAAGCAGTCTTCGGAATCACTTACGGTATACTCGGGGAGAAACTATCTAACTCCAAAATAAAAGACAACTGTTACCCAAATTTGACGGTTTAAAGTTGAAATGCTGGCCTCTTAAAAATTAAATAATTTCCCTAGAAAAATCTATCAATTCAATGCGACTATCCTTGGTCGCATACTGCTTGACTTTTCCGAGGAAAAATGTGTGACCTCGGCAAACCATCGTATTTTTTTACTAGACTTTCAAAAAGGGGGAATACCTTTAACTTTAATTAAAGTCACTCTCTACCTCAGACCGAAAGGTTTTTTTAACTCGTTTTAGTATTTTGAGCGCCTGGAATACTAAGGGGCTCTGTCTGGGGTGGCCACCCATTACGGTGAATATTTATTTGACACTTTTTTACAGACAGTCTCTGTCAGGTATTGGCAACGTTCAGGGCTGGTGACTTTATAAGTTTAATCAGCAAGCTTTTTTATTATGCCAATGTTATTATGGTCTTTATTTGTTTTGGTATTCCGCTCGTAAAAGTTTTGATTGTAGATTTTTTCCACTTTACTCTTTGTGGAGACAACTACTCTGATACTCATGTTTTGATTGATTTTTTGCCTTTTCCATTTTATGTTTTTTATTTGTATCTCCAGGAATCTTTGATTGCTTTTCAATGAAACTCCACAAATACATAAAACATTATTTCCTTTTATATGAATTAAATTATATTCGACATTTGATAGACAACCAAATATTCTTTCAAGATAAGTCTGACGAGAGATGGGAAGTTGATAGTGATATCGAAAGAAGGGTAAATGCAGGCAACTCTATCAATGGAGGACTGAACGTCGTTGGCGCTAACTAAAAACAGTCCAAAGAAGCAAAGTTACCCTTCCATAATGGAGTCCTGGTACCTACCCTGATGTATGGCAGTGAGGCATGGAACTGGCAGAGGAAGGATGAAGATAGACTGAATGCTGTAGAAATGAGATCCCTGAAGCGTATGTGTGGTAAAACCATGTACGATCGCGTGAGAAATGTGGAGATCCGCGAAGAATGCAAGGCTGATGTAAGCGTAATGAGTAAGATTACGAACGGAACGCTCAGATGGTTTGGGCATGTTGAGCGAATGAACGAGGAAAGGAGTGTAAGGAGAATATATGACGCAAATGCGAATGGTGGAAAAAGTCGGGGACGCCCGAGGAAGACATGGCACGACCAAGTGAATCAGATACTTGAGTCGGGCCGTGTGAAGAGTCGTAAAAATAGAAGAGCGTGTATGAGACGATATATGAATGTGAACGAGGCAAGGAGTGTGTGCCAAGATCGAGATGTTTGGTGGTACGTCCTCTCTGCCTACCCCTGCGAGAAAACGGCGTGATGGTTAGTTAGTTAACAACAGACAAAATTATTTTGATATGTTCTTCTTCGGTGATCTTCGCAGGTGTAGAACTAGCGACATCCCGGTCCAAAACAAATCTTAAATCACTATGCTATGCAGAACTAGGTTTATTTTTTTGTTGTTATTATGCCAATAATACACATTGTGAACTCAACAAATTAGCACATTTTATTTATTACGAAAGGGAGAAAACGAATTGTGGCTTTTTAGACAAACGAAAAATAAGAATTACTCATAATATAATAAAGGTAAAATGTGGTATTGATATTATTAAAGGATTTCTGGTTTCTGCTAACAATTTTCTGTGAAGAAGTTTCACATGATGTTAAATCCGGGATCATTATCTAATAATTTACCTTGCGAAAACACAATTAAATACTTAAACCAAATTTCATTCGGGTCCACTTCACTCAAGCATAAGAGAAAGCATAGTGCTCCCGAGCTCCGAATTGTATGAGATTACGCTCCACTTCTAGAGTTTACGCTTCAAAAGCTCGGGAAAGTCAAAATAAAAAAAATATATATTTATACGGCATAGATAAAAATACGTTTCAGAGGTTGCCCTTGATATTTATCGAAAATGGCTATTCTCTTCAATTTTCATTTAGCCAGCCCCGTTGTACTATAACTTCTTTGACTTCATAATATTTTTCGTGTGTTTTCAATAGAATACAATTTACAAGCAATGTGAATGTTATTGTGTTAACGTAAGAATTTTTTCACAAAATAATTCTATTTTCAAAAACATGTTCTTGAATTTCGATTTTGTTTTCGTGAATGAATTAATCTAAAATTGTCAATTTTAGTAAACACTGTTGTAATTTTTGAACAGCTTAGCACTGATATCGCTTGATACTTTGTTTACGTAAAAAACTAAAAATTATATGAGCATAGCAGGCCTAGCGATTTTTTCCAGATTGGATAAAATAGTTATAGTTTTTGTCGCTAGCGTCGCTCTCAGCACACTTTGAAGACAATTCCGCCAAAAATCGTTGCTTAAACTGATTTGTATCCTTTCATCCGCTCGGAAATCCGAAGTTCAAACGAACACTCCCGAACAAATAAAAAATGGTATATTAAAAATATCGTTGACAGTTTTGGCGGATTGCTAATTCAGTCGAATGTCCATGTTCCCTATATGTTGGGGAATTTTTCCCCGAAATTCCCTATTTTGTTAAAAAAAAAAAAAAAAATATGTGAAAATTTTTAGAATCGACGAATTAATTCAACGCCGCATTTATGTTGTTCAGTTTTTAAGATAAATGTGTGATTTTTGCGATGTTAATACTAGAAATCTCTGTGTTCGTAAATTTAACTCCGCACATTGATTAAAACTTAACAAACATATAAAATAAATCAGTTTCTCCTCATCGCGACATTCATATTAGACGTTTATTGCTTCAATTTATCTAATATATAATGTGTCCAAAAATATAATATTCACGACAAAAAATATAAATACCAATAAATATGGGATATTTTTTATTAGATTACAACACTGGAAACCGCCACACACGATGTCGTCATTTTTTGTATTTTGCTGGACTGTTGCTGGACTAACGTTCTAGGGCTGCCACAAAATTTGAATAAAGAAACAATCTTGGAAACTACATTTATTAAAATCAAAGCCAAAACCTTTTTTACAGTAACTATTCAATTTGGAGGCGGATATGGGTACCACCGCCTCGGGAACCATTTATTGGATAACCAACACCTCTGCCATAGGTCTCCCCAAATGGTTCGCTAAGTTTGGTGACTTGAGTGAGCAAGGGTGCCCGGGTTCATGTGGTGAGGTTTTTACAGGTCTTGGCGGCGGATGCGCCTGCTCACCTGCTGCGTGGCGGGTCGGATCGCGAGAGACTGGGTGAGGGAGGACTTTTGATCTTTCCAGCCAGACTCTGTCAACCCATTTCCTTGCACCGCAGTTGGAGGGATGGATTATACGTCCGTCA
The DNA here is from genome assembly GCA_917880885.1 of Limnephilus marmoratus. Lineage (NCBI taxonomy): Eukaryota > Metazoa > Arthropoda > Insecta > Trichoptera > Limnephilidae > Limnephilus > Limnephilus marmoratus. The sequence continues at coordinate 15,628,219 of OU862910.1, read as the reverse complement.
CTCCTGGACACACCAACCCCTTAGATTCCTACCCACCCCTCATAGCTTTTTCCTTCCCAAAACTTACTATCCTTCCCTTCCTCAAAAACACCTCTACATAGGAATCCCCTAAGATGACTTAGACCCTGAGGAAAATTATTTTCCTCAGGGACTCTTGTGTGGAGTTAATGTAAAAAAAATAGGTACTTATAATGAAACATTGTGAAATTTAGATATTTTATTGATGACTTCCATATAGTTATTGGAGATGGATTCCGGAACGCCTCTTATTTCAATATTACATATTTGTTGCATGTATTCAAGTCTGTCTATCCTGTCATCTTGTTGTGATACTGTACTTGATAAAATGGTATTTTGGTTTTTTAGATCAAATCACACTATCATCATCACTATGTCATCTTAAGGAATGCTGTGTGGAGGTTATTTTAAGGAAAAGAAGGAGATGAAGTTCCGGAAAGGAAATAGATATTAGGGATGGGTAGGAATCTGGGTTTCAGTGTATCCAGGCGTAACGATTCATCCCTTCAACGGTGGAGTAAGGCGATGGGTCGAGAGATTCAAAGTATAGAAGATCTACAGTCTCTCGTATCTAGGATGAACGAAGTATGTATGAATAATAATAATAATAATAATAATTGGATAATTTGTATAGCGCCGTTTTTGTGAAAAATCACCTCAAGGGCTCTGGAGTGAATGATGAATGTAAGTAAGTCTAAAGTCATATGCTTGAAAGAGAGAATACGAAAACAATGTGCAACATAGTTGTGAATGATGAATACTTGGAGCAGGTGGATGAGTTTGTGTATTTGGGAAATATGTTTACGAGAGATGGGAAGGCTGATAGAGATATTGAAAGAGGGGTGAATGCAGGTAACTCTATTAATGGATATATGGCAGTGAGTTATGGAACTGGCAGAGAAATGATGAAAGTAGACTGAATGCTGTAGAATGAGATCCCTTCTGTTGAGATTATGTGTGGTTATGTGTGGTAAATGAGATTATGTGTGGTAAAACCATGTACGATCGTGTGAGAAACGTAGAGATCCGCAAAGAATGCAAAGCTGATATAAGCCTAATGAGTAAGATTGAGAAAGGAACGCTCTGATGGTTTGGGCATGTAGAGCAAATGAACGAGGGAAGGAGTGTAAGGATAATATATAACGCAAATGGTAGAAGAAGTCGGGGACGCCCAAGAAAGACATGGCACGACCAAGTGAATCAGATACTTGAGTGGGATGATGTCAATAATATATGAGACGATGTATGAATGTGAACGAGGCAAGAAGTGTGTGCCAAGACCGAGTTGTTTGGCGGTCCGTCCTCTCTGCCTACCCCTGCGGAGAAACGGCGTGATGGTTAGTTAGTTAAATTATGAATAATAATAATTAACCATTTATTTGGACAGCCCTATTTAGTGTGTAACTTGACACTCGCTTTTGAAAAATAAAATAATATTATGACGGATAATATACATGCCTTCTTCGAAAAAGTAAGACAACACGGAAATTTTTATATTGTAAAAGCACTGATGGGCTTTAACAAAATGTTTAATTTTTACATGGTTTTACTGCCAGATACAGAGATATCGAAAAATATTATACAGTTAGGTACAGTTCTGAATCTCAACCATTTAATAATAATAATTGGATGATTTGTATAATGCCGTATTGGTGAAAAATCACCCCTAGGGCGCTGGTTCACTTGATCGTGCCATTCTCCCCCCGACTTCTTCTACCATACACATTCACCTCGTTCCTTCTCCTTATACTCTTTTCTTCATTCATCTGCTCCATAATGTATTCATAATTAAATAAACTAAGTAAAAATGGTCAAAAGGAATAAAACTTCCGAATAATAAAAGCTAATTGAAAATAATTAAAGTTTCATTTATTATTGTTTACAAGTAATGGGAGTTTTGCCTACCAAAGTCATCGCCAAATCAACAATTTTTGCCGGTACGCATATAATTAAAATCATTAAAAATATCTAGCAGAACTTAATAATTAGTAATTGATTTCAATGATAACATTAAAAATATTTTTCGAAAGCCCACGTATAAAAATAAACATAAAAGCAGTTAAAAATTGATTCGTAAAACCGAGTGATCACTGTATTCATATTTGGGTCCACGGATATTATTTTTTGCACACAAACAAGGCAAAACGTAGGAAGGTACAAGTATATGGCAGTCCGTGTCCTGGCCACTATCGTTTTAAAATATATCTTTTTGACAAGATTCATTCACTTTCCCCGTCCAAATTCAGTGGTCGAATTTCTTTTCTCCAGAGTATACGTATTCTATACAAAAACCAACACATGCATGTATTCTTAATACTACTTTACAGAACAGAGCGTCACGAAAGAACCTCTTGTGGCGACTGACTTTCGCGTAATGAAGAGCAGTTGGAAATGGAATCGCTTTTATCTGTTTTGGGTACAGATAAAAATGGAATATTACACAATAAATCACAAAATTATTTTTATTTAATTATCAGTTTGTATAGTTTAAATATTGTTTTAATACACATTATTTTTATTTTTTTCAAATACTTGTTTTTTAATACATAAAATCGATTTCAAAGTACATCGATTTAAGTAGTTTTTAAAAATTATTTTACCTCATTATTTGCGCATTTTATAAAAAAATATAAATGTGGGGGTATAGGTTGATATGTGTCCTATAACAAAATATTTTTAAATATTTTTTTTTATTTTCGTATATGACGACAGATGGAAAAAAATCAGTGGTACATTGACGATTTTTTGAAAACTGATCTTTTATAAACAGTTATAAAGTAAGAAAAAATATTTTTTTGAATATTTTATTTAAACTTGTGGCATTGACAATGCATGTATCTAAAAAAGCAGAGTTACAAACTTTTTTTTTGAGGTGCTATTATCGACACAGATGACTTCGAAAATAGGCAAAAATCTGCAAAAATACGAAAAAAAAATTAAATATTGAAAAATCCCTCGCGGGCTCTTAAGGAACGGACTTGACTTACTTTATTTAACCTGTGAATCCTGACATTATTTGGAGTAAAAAATGTAAACAAAATTTCTTGTCTCCGGTGACTTTTTTTTTCAATTTGTTTTTCTTCAGTATGAAGCAAAAAAAATCTTCCACATGTTACTGAGCCGATTAACCTCCCAACACCTTACTCCGACCCTAACTGTAAATTACCTACAAAATTTTATGTTTTAAGATGAAAAACAGCATCTGTGCGATATGTCACCAGAGATATATAAACTTTGTTGATAAAAATATATTATACTGTATATACAACGCATTAGCAGAATCAATTATAGGATACGGAATAAATAGTTACGGATTAACGTACAAAACGTACTTAAATAAAATAGAACAATTACAAATCCGTTTCCTAAAATTAATATCAGGCAAAAAAAAAGTTCAATTATGTGAAGGCGATTATAAAAAAAATTTCTCCTTGTGTAATGTCCTCTCTATACACAGTAAGGTAGATTATCAATTAACGCTAGATGAATTCTGGAATACAGAATTCAAATAACCTGTAAACCACAACTACCCTACTAGGCATAGAGAAGTACAAATGCTTATTATTAATAAATCTCAAAATGTATACGGTGATAGAACAAAGAGGCATAGAATTCCGAAAATATTTAACGCATTACCTGAAAATATTAAAAATGAGACATCTTATTCAAATATCAAAAAAAATGTTAAATCATTCTATCTCCGTAGAACATGAAAGCAAATAATATTGTATACAAATACCCAAATCGAATATTGATCAAATACCTGGAAATTACTATCACCCACTGTATTCGTAATTAGTAGTTTATAATAATTAGTATTGTAAATTTTACACAGTTATTACAATGTAAAACAAAAAAGTACAATAGTATTAATTAAATAGGAAAAATGAGAGATTTCTTACAATCAAACTGATTGATCAGTTTTGTAAGATTTTTAAGATAAATATTGTAAAATTAAAAAAACTGAATAAACATACTTAAAAAAAAAAAAAAAAATCAATATTTCAATTAAATTTTTTACTCTAAATATGTCAGGAATCACAGAATAAAGTAAGTCAAATACGTGCCTTAACAGGCTGTATGTCTATCCCCTAACATTTGACTGGCTTTGTGACAGTGACAAATATTATTAAGTGTATTTTTTTACTTTACATTCAATAATTACATAAAAAAACATTTTAACTGTTCGATGCCTATTATTTGTGGAACCTCCACGAAAACTTCAAATTTAAAAGTGAATAAACATAATATTTTAATTTAATATTTTTCTAAGACATCAATATAAACTTAGATTTTTAAGACAAAATACGAGTGGGTTCTGTTCAGGACAATAATTATTGAAATGTTCATGTCGACTTTTACGCAAAATTAATGACGACAAAAAAACTTAAAAAAAAAACCGATTTAGACCATTTCGCTTATTTTTTATCTGCGTTTCCGTTTGACCCGCGAGCTTTTATCGAAATTGACCCAGTTCCGCGCGTATCCCTCATGGGTAATGTGTAATAACCATTTGTTCTCAACGCACCGAGGGCAAAGTTAGCCTCGCGCTACGGCCGAAAAACTTTCCGATCGATAATTTGCATTATAATTACACGAGACGTTTCTAATAAAGATTGTAAATCGGGAAAGTTTAACTTGCTCGGTCCCAGCGTAAATAGAACAGCTTTTGAAAAATGTATAAACTGCTCTAGATACTAAAATCATGGGGCTTAATTTTTTACTTATCCTTTTTATTAAAACAACTATTGGCCAAAGAAATTTTAGAAACTTTTGCAATAAAGCTATACAATTCGATTCCACTGGTCATTAGACAAATACAACTTATTTGAAATATTAATCAGACATCAAGTCTTGGATCATCAGATAGATCCAACATCAAAGATTTTATCAAAACCATTTTATAAGTGTACATTTCCAATGATACGATGTTGATTGTCTGTTATTTTAAATGTAATATTGTGTTTTCGTTATTTATTTTTGGGGTGTTATAAAGAGTTCATCTTCAAGGCAGATGTTTGGTCACGCATCACACATCTGCCCTGATGATGGATACTGTAACGCTGTCCGAAACGTTGTCTAAAGAAGGAGGTAGTGAGCACGGCGTGACAACCCAAAAATATATAACGAAAATACCTTTTGCTGTGAAAATCTAAAATCATAACTAATATCGTGTTGTTATTTATAATCAATTATAAACTGCTCATGTTTTAACTGCTCTCAACAGGATTTCCTAGTAAGACAGGTTGTGGCGCATTATTATATGGGATTGATTGGGTATTGCATTCGCAGACTTGGTGGGTAGCATATGTCAAAATCCTGAATTTATCCCTCCTACCTAATCTTTCTATCCTAAATGTCACCATCAAAGGAAAAATTTCGGTTTACGGAAGGTCTTCCTAGATAATTAAACTTTTTTTTATACTAACTATTGGCTGGAGAATCCGAATCCGAAAGAATTTTTTTTTCGGAAAGCAATATTAACAAAGTTACACGACTTTAAAATTTTCTATACGCACACATGAAAATCGACATATTGGAAGCATTATGACAGTTTAAAGTCATAGATAAACTAGAAAGATGTTTTACCACACAAAATTAAATGTTACCATGCAATAATATCATCAAACATACCTTATAAATCGACCAAATCTTCTTCGTCCGTTGAATCAAATTCGTAGTCTTAAAAAGTTGTGACGTAGACCGGTCACCAATATCAATGTTCTTATATGAATCAATGTGAATAGATAACAGCAGAAAAACATACCTTAAGGTTTGTGTAACATGGTTTGTGCCCCTTTATACCGCCTGCTCGCGTCAATTTAAAAAAACAGCCTACGTTTTCAAGTAGTTTAGCGGCTACGCTAGGTTTGTGTAACATGGTTTGTGCCCCTTTATACCGCCTGCTCGCGTCAATTTAAAAAAACAGCCTACGTTTTCAAGTAGTTTAGCGGCTACGCTAGGTTTGTGTAACATGGTTTGTGCCCCTTTATACCGCCTGCTCACGTCAATTTTAAAAAACAGCCTACGTTTTCAAGTAGTTTAGCGGCTACGCTAGGTTTGTGTAACATGGTTTGTGCCCCTTTATACCGCCTGCTCGCGTCAATTTAAAAAAACAGCCTACGATTTCAAGTAGTTTAGCGGCTACGCTAGGTTTGTGTAACATGATTTGTGCCCCTTTATACCGCCTGCTCGCGTCAATTTTAAAAAACAGCCTACGTTTTCAAGTAGTTTAGCGGCTACGCTAGGTTTGTGTCACATGGTTTGTGCCCCTTTATACCGCCTGCTCGCGTCAATTAAAAAAAATATCCCTGTTTTCAAGTAGTTTAGCGGCTACGCCAAAAGTGAGTAAAATTTATAAAAAATAATTACTTAAGTTAGTTATTGATATGGCAACACTTAATTTTATGTGGTTTAATATCTTTGGTATGGCTATTTCTATGACTTTAAACTGTCAGAATGCTTCCTAAATGTCGATTTTCATGTGTGCGTATAGAAAATTTTAAAGTCGTGTAACTTTGTTAATATTGCTTTCCGAAAAAAAATTCTTTCGGATTCGGATTCTCCAGCCAATAGTTAGTATAAAAAAAAAGTTTTATTATTTAGGAAGACCTTCCGTAAACCGAAATTTAGCCCCATCAAAAATTGTTGCAAGAAAGTACTCAACTTTGGATAGGTGACAGGGTGCTTTACTGTTCAGTGCAAAATAACATCTCAGACAGGGCGCAAAACTTGCTATAAGAATATTGCGTTTTTTAAATTAATTAAATATTATGAAGTGTACACCACAAACTGGAGATCAGCGAGGCCCCATCTACAACGGTGTGTCCTATTTTCCTTTTTCCAATCTGGGCTTATCTAATTTTCCAAAAGCACAGATCTAAACTATCGACTGACTATCCATCAGGTATTGCGAGTTTATGCTATTTAATCGTCCCGTATAACTTAGCGATCACGTAGTTTCGGGACTGGTCCTTTGAGGGTTGCATAGGCTTTGTTCTGCGCTCACTTAATGCCAAATTACAGTGGATTCGCAGTTTCGCGACGCCAACATTTAGCATATCATTAATTGTAATCTGGTATTAAAAAGATTAATAAAAAAATAAATATTTGTTTTGGGGCTACAAAACGCATGAACGTTGAGTTCTGGAGTAATTTTGCATTTTTTCTTTGTCAAAGATGTCTCTGTCAATGCAACTTTTTTTCTGCCCGGAATATTTTTTCAAAATCGTCGTCATAAAATGTGTACACCTAATATGTATGTATAAACGTACAGTCATGTGTGACATATGAGTTGACATATAACTTTAAAAAACACAAAGATTGTGGTATGCAAAAATTTGATTACCATAATCCAGTGGTCAGCAAACTGTAAGGACGAAGGAGCAAAATTTGTATATTTTAATGATGCACAAGTTTTTAAGAACTCATCGCAGAGCTGCACTACTGCAGACTCCAGGGCTGTTAAATCCGACACCGCATACACCAGGGCACAGAACACTGCGGTTCGGGGGCGACTCGCCACTAAAGTGTTGGCCAGGGGTGCGCAACTTGGTAATTGGAGTTTCTTTCATTGTGTAATAAAGCAGCCCAAGTGTCGGTTGTTCCGGCGCGGGACCGCAGCCAACTTTCCCTCTGCTAATAAGGGATGAGCTGGCGCCGCGCACCTACCTCCAACCCTCCACCCTTTAACCCAACCCTCAGCCAACCTTTACCCTCTGTTCTGCTGCTTTTGCTTGCCGCTTGCTGCTTCAGGCGTGGACTGGCTGTGCTCCTAAACACGGAAACGAAATAAATTTGTCTATTATAGTATAGGTATAAAATACGGAAGTTTTGTTAAAAGAGATACATTAATCGAACGTTATTAATACCGTAGCGTTTGCGTGGTTCAATTTCAGAACCCGGTTTCGATTGCATGTCCGACGCCACGTCTTAAACGCCGCGCCACAAATAACGTCTGTGTACGTGGATTTTCAGACAAAGTTACCGTTGTAATCCGGTTTCTAGAGTTCGTCACAAGATGTCGTCACTTTCGTCGGTAAGACGCATAGGGACGTGTCCTTCCTAGGTATAAATTCGATGAATTTTTGTGAACCTGGAGTATCTCCTGGATTTCTAAAGATTGACGGTGATATTCAGTTGTACCAAGCGGCTGTATATTACATATGACGTGATCGCCCGACACGGTTACTTTGTCGCGGTGACTAGCCATCACTGGTTGACACTTGACACTAGACGGTGGATACTATTTTGGAACCAGTTCCTATTGGATTTATAAAATGATCAACAACACTAACTGGGCGAAGCCGAATCAAAGGCCGCCCGCAGGGCCTGGCAGTATAAACCTGCGGAGCGGATTTTTCACTGCTATTGTTTTATTAATACGCCACCTAAAATTGTGTTTATTTGTCAAATAAGCATGTGTTATAAATACATTATTATCAAAAAGTATTTTATTAGGTGAGAAAAATATAACAAAGCCATTATTTCACTTGCTTTTCGTTCATTTATTGTAGTACGACCTCCGTAGTTCAGTGGGTAAGACTCTTGACTCACAATCCGGAGGTCGCGGGTTCGAATCCGGCATGCGCAAATAAATTTTATTTGATTAATTTGTGTTACTTCACAATTAATTCATTTAAAATAATATATAGTATATTTGCGGCATGTTCCAGAGTGGAAGATACTATCAGTATCGCCCTGGTGTAAGACCACAATTCAGAATTGAAACGTTGCTTGAAAATGGCTTTAGCCGTGTTTGGTGACCAGATCTGAATAGCCAGGTACTTCCCAACCTTCCTCTTCCCCACCTCCTTCCCCTCCCCACTACCCTCAGCCTCACAACATACCCCAATTGGGGATGCCATAGTTTCACTGGCTCCAGACGGGAGCAGTTGAGATTCTTGTGCGGTATTCACTGTAAAAAAAAAAAAAGTATTTTATTAACATTAACATTTTTTAAATATGATTTGATTTTTTCCCTGACAAAAGTACTGTCGTGATTTATTATTGGGATATTATTCCGTGTTGTTTTACCTCCTTCTTGAGCCAACTTTTCGGACATGGTTATGTGTGATGCCGTGTTGCCAATATTTGAAGAACTATATTACAGCATGATTTAAAACGGTTTTCTGCGATTAATTTAAGTCTAAGCGTCAATTACCTGATACCAAGATATATTGAACTTATACCCGTCATCATTATTAATATTTATGATTTTTTTGTGAATTTAAATTATGTTCATAATAATGCATTTCGGGTCTTTTCATAACTTCAAAAACAAATCCAAAGTGATGGCCGGTTTCAATTAAATGCTCGGCAATTGCCGATTAGTCAGGTTGGCCGAATTTGCACGCTCGAAAGTGTTCGAAATCCACCCCTGGATAACTTTGAACTTAGTCCCCCCCCCACCCCCCCACCCCCCCAACCCACCCAAGACGCGGACGACAGTTTTCTAAATAGATGCACTGAATACTTTGCAAATACATCAACCTTTAAGTCAGGGTTAAACTACGGCCATGATTTGTTTAGGAAAGCTTTAAATGACAAACATACTGAGCATGAAGTCAACAATGGGGTATTTCCAGGTTTTTTTGTTGCTTAAAAAAATTATGCAAAAAATTACGATGGTTAAAGCATTTTTATTTTATTTTTATGTTGACGAAAAAATTTTCTACAGCGAGTTAAAGTTTCCCATTTTTTAATTACCACTAAATTTGGGGCGTGGCTATCGTGTGACGTCATGAGTGCGGACGCTCACTGACAGTGTTTATTTATGCTGGTTTAGCAGAGCATAGCTTGTGACGTCACAAACCTATTTGCCAACTACGGGCCGTTTTGATTTTGTCAGTTTTAGAGCGTTTTTAAAATCAATAATATTGAATGAAAACATAAAAAAAAACAATCATTTTTAGTAGGATGATTAAAATCAGAAAAATGATCTTTAAATATTCCGTACATTTTCAACAGAATCCCTCGTTTGTGGAAATACCCCATTTGAGATCAACAATTTTAGATCAACAATTGGAGATCAACAATGCGGTGGAGCAAATTCAATGTTACACGAATAACACAATTATTATGTGGTCCAAAACAAAAGTCAAGGCCATATTACCAGAATAAGAATTTCATTAAAAACAGTTTTGAGGTATATCAGGTTATGATTTTTAATAATCGCATTTGTCTCGTCAAAATTTAAAAAATACGAAGCTTGAGTTTTTATCGGGTAAAAACTGTTTATCCGTTGAATGGGGAAAAAAATCACTTTAATGTTAAATTTTATGCTGTGGCTTTACCCAAGTGACTGCAAATTAGTTTCCTGGCAAGGTCTGCTTTTGCAGTGCGTTTAAAAAATAAATTTTAAACTTTGAATGATTAATTGAACTTAATTATCCTAATTTTCCATTAGAGTGGACTCAATCGAATGTAAAATTCTACTGGCAACTGTTCAACTTTTACACAGGGATTTTTTCTCTAGAAAGAAATGTTAATGTGAGTCGGTGCTTATATAGTGCCCTGATAACAATATACTTACCTCTCTAAATAGGTTTCAATTATCGTTGAACGATAAAGGAATCGGTTTTATGACGCCCTTACTTTCAGGGAAAAAGATTTCATTCTACGCAACACAATAGGCGCCATTAAAGATCGTTTTGAAAAGATGTCAGAGTATTGTCGGAAAGATGGTGATCTAAGCGACAATTCACTTTGATTTTATGTTGTGCAATCCTTTGCAGCATCTGTATTGTCTGCATTCCCGGGGGATTTCGTTTCCGAAGCAGGAATTAATGAAATCGATGAGACCAGATAAGTTCTTTGTCATGTCGAGATGAAACGCGTTATATTTTCGTTTGGTGTAAGTCTCGGAAGGAATCGATGTTGCTTCTCAATATTTGTGGTACCTACCCGCTAGGTGTAGGCCGAAAGTAACAAATCTCAATAATGACATTTCTAATAATAATAATAATAATAATTTTATGACTTCTATAGCGCCATTTTCGTGAGAAAATCATCTCAAGGGTGCTTTAAACATTCATTTATACATTTAATCTATACCTACATATATACTACAAGTGGCTTACAACTAAGATTGATAACTAATGACTAATGACTTACAACTAAGACTTATATCACTAGTGACTTAGAACTATACCTATTTTTATAACCAAGTTTACACTTGGAAGTCATAATACGAACAGAGTAGCATTGTTACTGCTCTAATCGTGTCACACTTACAATTAGTTATTTACGATTAACTTACTTATTTACATTTATAAACACCTATTGTTATGATTACTGCCCGTGCTGTCAGTATAAGTCATGAAAAATATTTAAAAAAAAAAAAAAAAAATTTAAAAAAAATAAAAAAAATTTAATTAAAAAAAAAGTTTACACAACTAGGTAAATCCCATGGACCGAGTAATGAAATACTACTGAAAAAATGCAATTATTTGTCTGGATATGATAATGCGAAAAGATGAGTTTTGTTCTATGGATTAAAACTCATTGGTAAACAAACATGGAGTGGAAGAAAGTTATAAAGGTAATTTAAATTAAAAACAAATTAAATTAAAACGGAACTGTAATATGAATTAAAGGTTTCAATATTAGAAATGATTAAAACTTATCAATCTTGCAGAAGTGCATTTATTATTGTATTTAGTGTGCTATGAAAGAGGTCCAGCCAAATAATTTACTTTATTAATTTGCAAAGATATAGGGTCAAAGATTTTTACATAGCTTATTCGGTGTAAAGATTTATTTAATGGCACTACACTTAAGAAACAGGTTATTTCAGTTTAACCCTACCATACAAGTCGACGAAAAAGAAGACTGAGACCCAGTTATTTCGCAGAAATTCAAATATAACATTGTCATCAAATTACCATTCAGCCCATTTTTTTTTACATTTGAAAGGTCCCCTTTAAGGCGCCGCCGCTACCCGTTTTTCTACCGATTTCTTGCATATCTCCCTTAAACATTTGAAGTTTGTAAGCTCTTAAAAAAATATATGTTATTTTTTAAGATAATATCTAGACGCGTTCCACGCCGAAAAGCAAATTATATAAAATTCCCTCGATAGAAAAAAATTGCAAAGTATGCTACGAAAATTATTATAAACACGTTTGTTTCAGTTATTTTACAAGTTATAGTTGTGAAAAAATTCACAATGTTTCTTAAAATACGTTCCACAAGATTTTGCTCTATTTGAAAAAAGTCGTGTTTTATTAAACATTTTCGCAATTTTCGCATCGATTTTGACGCTTTAAATGTAAGCGCTCTCCTCTAACATTCGTAATTTCATATCTCTCCAACTTCTTCTTTTTGAGCCCGGTTGCGGCGCCGATCCTTGGTGCGTTTCAACTTTCTGTAATAAGCTGACATGCATACCAACATGATAGTTTTCCTCTCTGTTGGTGACAATTTATTCAGAACCTGAAAGGGACTTTGAATAAGTTGGCATTTAAAGAAAAATTTCAACTCAAAAACAAAATGGTGCTGGATGGCTATTTGATGACTTCGTCAGACGTAAATTGCTGCGAAACAAACGAACCTTTAGTTTGTAAACGAAAATATTAATTGTAATTTGAATTTCAGAGTGTCCCTTTGCTCCAATGCTCAAAAATTGTATCAAACGTAGATTTTTAACATAAAATTATCATACACTTACCTTTGCCGCTGTTATTTTGAGCTTCGCTCCTTTACAAACACGCAATGAGGCTATTTATAAACAAATCAGTTAGAACGGAGTATTTTTGGAAAAGGCTTTTAATGGGTGTCATAAAATACCCCTTGAACCCCCTTCGTCCTGTATTCCCAGTGCCCCTCTGCACCCCCTTCCCTCTCCCACTATCAGGGCGCCATCTAACGAAACGGGAAGGTTTTAACTTTACACAGTTCGACTCCACCGCCAACCTTGAATGAACAATATGTCACGTGATTTATACTCTCCTCTGCCGACGTGAGAAACGGACTTCCTCAGCACACCACCTACAGTCTGTCAACAAATATTTAGACAAAGACAGAGAGCACTGCGATCGTTTAAATGGTTTTAAATGAAAACTCAGGATGTTTTAAAGGAAAAATATTGCAATCTGCAATAGGAGTCTGGGGTCAGTGTGTCCAGGAGCGAGGGACGTATGAATCAATCCCCTCACTGCGGGTAAGGAGATGTTCCGAAAGTCCTGCTGGAGTGGTCTACAGTTCTTCCTCAATCCGTCTCTCCCGATTCGGCCTATCACGCAGTTGGTGGGCAGATGCATCCCCCGCCAAGATCTGGACAAACCTGACCCCATGAACCCGGGCACCCCTGGTGCGAGTCACTTGGGGTGACCTGACCTATGGCAGAGGTGTTGGTAATCCAATAAATGGTTCCCGGGGCGGCGGTACCCATACCCGCCTCCCAAATTGTGTACTGTCACCCGGGGAAACATTTCTTGGATTACCACTTCCTTTGCCATAGGTTTTCCTAGTTTTCGCTACATTTGGTGACTTAGCAGGGATGCCCAGGGTCCAATGAGGTTTGCTTAGGTCTTGGTGGCGGATGCGTCTGACTACCGACTGCGTGGCGGGCCGGATTGGAAGACATTGGATGAGAGAGCCCTTTGATCTCTCCAGCCGGACCCATCGCCCTGTACCGCAATGGGAGGGATGATTCATACGGCCGTTACTCCTTGATACACTGACCCCCAGATTCCTACCCACCCCCAATACCTTATCTTTTATCTTCAACTAATTATTTTTTCATATTTATAGACTTTTAAAAAAGTCAATATATCCATATGAATAAATTCGGATACATTTATACGAGACGCTATCCAGGTGACAAATCAATTCTTAAAATGATCGTTTCCAATAAAAAAGGCTAGTTGCCCGTATATACGTAAATAATATTGTTAATTATAAAATTTGAAATATGAGATTGAGAAATATGACAGTTTGACAGAAGGTGGCAATAGCGAAATTGGTTAAAACGCACGTACCGTACGTAACGTACTAAGGTCTGGGTTCGAGTCCCAGTTGTTTTTTTTTCTGTTTTTCTGTATTTTATTCTCTTTCATATTTTCGTTTAGATTATTATTTTTATCTTCTTCTGTGATTTTTTTCTCCATTTTATTAAGTTTATAGAATTAGTTGACAGGCTGTACTAGTAGCAAGCTACCTACGAAGCCTCCAGTTTCCAGCTTCCCATTTCCAAATTCCACCATAAAACTTCCAGAAATAGTCCCACTTCAGAAAAATTCTCCCGCATTATCAATCATTTAATATTCCGGCCGGCAAAAAAGACGATTTATTCGAAAATGATTTGAATTTGAAGAGTCCGCAGAAAAGGGGGGAATTTATTGATTTTGAAAGCGGAAGAATTTCGTTCCGTCAATTTTCAAAATAACTCGGATACCAAAAAATAACCCTCAAAAGTTATATTTTTTTAATTATAAACCTTTTGAACGATCGTTATTCAAGGAAACACTGCTTAAATCTACAAATGGAGAGGAAGTTGCTTTCAGTATCTGTAATGTCTGTGACAATCACAAATGCAATTTATTGAAAAGGTCTCGTTTATACGAAAGGTTATTTATTAAGTCAATTATGAAGAAGTACAATGCTAACGCTAGTAAGGTAATTCGCGGAATGCCGGCAGCCGCCGTGCACTGCCAGCGCCTCTGACCTGCCCCTCCATTACCACCTTCGGGCAGGATCGGAAACCTTCGGCCACGTTCGGCACCCGGTTCCCCCCCCGCGGCCACAGTGTACCACGGACACTACAGTATCGCTCTGGTAATAGACCACTACTTAGAATCATGGCTTAAAATGGCTTTGGCAGTGTTTGGTTTGGTGATCAGATCTGATTTTCCAAGTACTTCTACACCTTTCTATTCCCATCTCCATCCCATCCTTACTACCCCCGCAACCTCACAACTGTCCCATCTAACCCCAATTAGGAATGCCATAGTCACATTGGCTCCAGATTATTGGGAGCAATTGCGACTTTTGTGCGGTATTCATTTTAAAAAATCTGCGCTACTGTTTGTACTCGTATATTGGGAAACAAAATTATATGGATTTAATAAATAATTTAATCATTTTACAGACCTCCTTTTTACTGACTTCACAGAAAAGTAGGTAATACGATAATCTCTAAGTCGCTGCACATTTCTTTATTTATAAGAATAAATAACTTCTGCCCTGATGCCGAAACCGGTTGGTATGTTAATTGAATCTGAGGGAGCGGTCCGTATCGGTAGAGATGGGACGATAAATAAAAGGCGTCAGTCGATGTGTGAGTCAGTCTTTATTGTTGCGCTACGTAGCGAGGTCGAAGCGGAGCGGAGTGACAGTGGATGATGCTGCGTGATGAGTGAAGAGAAGGTCAGGAGACTACGGCGTTGAAGATCACAGGTCTTCAGGAAGCCGGCGTGTTGCACTACACCATGGCGGTGTAGAAGTGACCTTGATCCAGGCGGTCGACCATCGTCGCGTTGACGAGGTATGGCGGCTATGTGTCCAGTGGGTCGGAGCATACACGTGACGCAGGAAGGAACCTTGAGAGACGATGAGGATACTGGCGCGTTGCCGGTTGCGGTTGCTGCTCGTTGCAGGATGATGGCTATGTGTCCAGTGGGTCGGAGCACACACGTGACGCAGGAAGGAACCTTGAGAGGCGATGAGGATACTGGCGCGTTGCCGTTTGCGGTTGCTGCTCGTTGCAGGATGAGGATGCTGGCGCGTTGCCGGTTGTTGTTGCTGCTTGTTGCAGGATGTTGATTGCCATCTCATGTTGAGATGGTAGTTGGAGAAGTTCCTCGAAGGTGCTGGAATGTTCCTGGGTCACACTGGATAAATGGATTTCACTACTATCTGCGCGGGCCCGTGCCGGGCGCAGGCACTTAAAGAGTTACTGCACTGCTCGGACTGTGTTCCTTATTCGATGAATGGAAAGTACTGACTGACTGGCTCCGAGGAGCAAGCGAGCGCGGCTTATATACTTGTGGCGAGTAATTAGTCTCCCGGTAGGTAATGCGTGAACTCACACAAAGGTGAGAAATCGCTCGAACTTTCTGCGGGCACTTGAACGGTACAGCCAGACGTTCTAGCTCTTTCGCGTAGGTGGCGGATTATTATTACTACTACGTTACGGTACTCGCTAAAGGTAGGTATGCCGTATTTTCTAGCGTATTCCGAGGAGGTCAGTGGCGCAGCGGTAAACTTCGCAGAGCGGGTTAAGTGACCGCCACAAATCGTTTGAATAAAGTGATGTAGGTACACAAAATACAGCATTAAACCATAACGGTGATTTACCAACTAAATATTGATACCGTGGAATAAAAATAATTAATTATTTCGTTAGCGACTGCGTGGTTGAATTTCAGAACCCAGCCACGAGTGCATGTCGGACGCCACGCTTAACGGCCGCGCCTCAAATAACATATGTGGACGTGGAATTTCACACAAAGCTACTGTTATAATTCGGTTTCAAATTCAAGAATTCAACACAAGATGTCTCTACTTCTTTCATATATTTTAAGTAAGTATCTTTCCGGATTTGGAAGATTGACGGCAATACTTGACGAAGTTATTTTAAATTACACATGACGTCATTGCGTGTCTCGGTTACTTTGTCATAGTTACTTTGTCACTGTTACTTTGTCTCGTTAAGTCACCGGCAGTGACTAGCTGTCACTGGATCACAGTGGATCCGAGGAACTGGCTGTTTTAGGAACTAGTTCCTATCGGAGTCATAAAATGGTCCCAAACACTCAAACCGGGCGAAGCAAACCTAGCAGCAAAAACCTGCGGAGGGGTTTTTTAACTGGTAGTAATAATTAATACGTTTCATTTCAAAACATTTTAAATATCAGCATTATGTTTAAATAAACTCAGTATCGCCTGGCGGAAGATCGTAATTCAGATTCTGAATTTTGTTTGAAATGGCTGTAGGCATTGACTATATAATTACCCACCTTCCTCTACCCTATCTTCATCCTGCGCCAATATATTCAGCCTCACGATACATCTAAGCCGCACATTTGGGATGTCATAGTTCAACTGATTCCGATTAGTACCGAAAACTTGAGACTGTTGTCGGTATTCATGTAAAAAAAAATCATACTTTACTATGTTATTTTTTTTTACATGAGCTCCACACAGGTGGCCCTGAGGAAAATAATTTCCCTCAGGACATATGTTATCTTTGGGGATGCTGTGTGGAGGGTTTTTTTAAGGAAAGGAAGGGGAGGAGAGTTCTGGGAAGGAAAAGGGTTTAAGGGGTGAGTAGGAATCTGGGGTTAAGTGCGTCCTGGTCATCCGCCTCCAAGACCTAGACAAACCTCACCGCACGAACCCGGGCACCCCTGCTAAATTATCAAACGTAGCGAACCACTTGGGGTGACCTGTGGCAGAGGTGTTGGTTATCCAATAAAGGTTCCCGGGGCGGCGGTACCAATTCCCGCCTCCCAAATGGTGTATATTATACTGTGTTTTATATCATTCACCATTGTTATCTTTCTGATTTTCGCCCCTTGATTATGAAATTAATTTCCAGTTTGATTTATGTCAAAATTTCCAAAACCGGACACAAAACAATAAAAGGCGCGCCTAAACAAGCACACATAGATAAATTAATACAAAACAAGTTACAACCCTTTCACTTTTTACACCCGACTCCATCCAGAGTGATATTATTTCATCCGCCATTCCTGTAGGCTTTTATACCGTAAACGTAATATTAAAATAATATGATTAAATGGTAGGGCTTAAATCCTGGATAAACTCTCATATACCGAGAGGGTGGGAAAGTATGTACAATGAAAATATAAACAATGCGGAATTTTTTTCCATCTCCTCGCGTGCGACTTTAGCTCTCTAGCGATTAATATTAAATTTGGGGGTGGAGGGTAGGTTTCTATTTTAACACAGGGTCAGGATGTGGGGGTACACAGAAACCCACTCACAGGACCTAAATATGGATGATGCGCTGCACTCGACACGGTATAATTGGAAAAAGTTCTTTTTTAAAACGGGTATTGTTTAAAATTTTCCATTTAGGTAAAAACCATTAAACAAGATTTTTCTGCAAATCGGAAAATATTTTTACTAATTTAGAAGGTCACTCAAAAGGAAATGCAACTTTTTATGTGAGTAAAATCATCCAATGTCATACAGTGTGAATATCAAACATCAATTGCAGTATGAATATCAAACATCAATTGCAGTGTGAATATCAAACATCAATTGCTGTATGAATATCAAACATCAATTGCTGTGTGAATATCAAACATCAATTATTGCAGTGTGAATATCAAACATCAATTGCTGTGTGAATATCAAACATCAATTGCAGTGTGAATATCAAACATCAATTGCAGTGTGAATATCAAACATCAATTGCAGTATGAATATCAAACATCAATTGCGGTGTGAATATCAAACATCAATTGCAGTGTGAATATCAAACATCAATTGCAGTGTGAATATCAAACATCAATTGCAGTGTGAATATCAAACATCAATTGCAGTGTGAATATCAAACATCAATTGCAGTGTGAATATCAAACATCAATTGCTGTGTGAATATCAAACATCAATTGCAGTGTGAATATCAAACATCAATTGCAGTGTGAATATCAAACATCAATTGCAGTGTGAATATCAAACATCAATTGCAGAGTGAATATCAAACATCAATTGCAGCGTGAATATCAAACTCCCCACTGAGCCTGAGAGACTGTAGCATCCCCAATAGAGGTATGTTGTGAAGCTGAAAGATGTAGGAAAAACTTAGTGAAGATAAAAGTTGGGAAGTAGTATCTGGCTATTCAGATTTTGTCACCAATCACGGCTAAAGGCCTTTCTGGTAAAGCGCAAGGTTTCTATTCCGAATGGTGGTATTTCACCGGGGAGCTTCCAAGAGTATATTGTAATCTTCAACTCTGGAACGTCCCGAAAATATTTTTTATTCTCATTATAATTGACGGCCTCCGTGGTCGAGACATCCGATGGTCGCGGGATAGAATCCCGTTGTGCGCAAATAAATATTTTTTGATTAATTTGTGTTTTTTCAATACTAATTAATTTTAAATAATACATAGTGTATTTGTGGTGAGTTCCGGAGAATAAGATACTCACGGTATCGACCACCATTGAAATGGCTTTTGCCGTGTTTGGTGACCAGATCTGTATAGCCAGGAACTTCCCCATCTTCCTCCTCTCCATCTCCTTCCCCTCCCTATTACCTTCACTCTCACAACATACCCCAATTCTGGATGCCATCATCTCACTGGTTTCTAGCTGGGACTCTTGTGAGGTATTTACTTTAAAAAAAAAACTTTAGCGTGCCGGGATTTACCACGGACCACGGACGCCATTAAGCCAGACAATAGTTATCACACATAAAAATATAAATTTATAAGAAATATATGTAACCTACTGAGGTTTTATTAAATCTTTTTTGTATAAATTAATAGTAAAAAAATATACGAAAGAATTAAAACTAATTAAACTTGAATTACTTCCTGAAATAACGGTGCCCACTAGTGTCGTCATACTCTGACAAGGTTTTATTAAATATTGTCCGTTTTTAAAACAATTTTTATCTGTAATAACCCTGATAACATTTCCAGATAAATTGACACTTATTAAAAATCCAAACTGGCAAACTAAGCCTCCATATTTTTATTGTGTTAACCTATAAGCTGTTAATGTATTCTATTGTTCAAAATTTTGTTAGGTCCAATATTGACGAGAACTCAAAATCAAGGCATCGGTATTTACCCATTTTATGTAAATTATATTGTGCGGGTACCAGCACTGTTTACTAAACCCATTATGTGTTTGAAGAGTTTTCACTGTACATTATTTATCAATAATTCGATTGCTGGCACCACAAAAATTATTGAGTAATATTTATAAACAGCAGTTAAAAACCCGTTTCACAGGTTTTTGCAGCTAGGACACGCGGGTGGCTTTTGCTTCGGCTTCACCCAGTTTAAGTGTGGGTTACCATTTTATAAATCCGATAGGAAATGGTTCCAAAAATAGTCGATTTCTCGGAACCATTGAGAGCTAGTCACCGGGACAAAGTGACCTCGACAGGCAATGGTGTCATATATAAAATATATACACGCGAAATTACGAATCCAAAAGTACTTACGCCTGCCAGCTAAAGTTCCACACGCAAGCTGTTAACGCAAGTGGCGTCAGCTTTTGGCAATATTGGCTACTTGCTTGAATTCGGTTCAATTACAAAAGTATCTTTTTAACAAACTTCAAGTATGAAGATGGTTTTGCATAAAGAGCTGCGTCAAAGATGTATTCGAAGTCAGGTTCTTAAATTTCAACCGTACAAGCGCAAGGCTATAATGTCCAATCCATAGACAAATGGATATTACCAGATCAGAACATAAAGGTGAGGGGTAGACAACAACTACAGCGGGGCGCAGACCGGGAAGATGACTTTGGAAATATATGATTTATCAATAACTCAATATGACAGTATATAGGCATCTCGCATTATAATATCACCATTTAGTTCTTGAAAGTAAACTCTGCTTTTGAATGAATAGATCTTTTTAATTGGGAGCGCGAATTTCTCGACGCGTAATGAACGAATTTGCGAAGTCTAAATACGGCAAAGTAAAGTTCGCTTATTTTCAGACTCCAATATTTTGTTGCCGTATTTAGTTAGGATACTTTTACAAATGTTTCATAATTTACTTACCCCAGTAAGCATCGACGAGCACACGCCATGTATCTCGACTGATAATATATGTTTACACGTTTTCAAAACACAAACCATGTTTTTGCGGTGTTATTTCGTAAAATGCACCGATGAGCGCTCGACGCTGGCTCGCAGAAGAATGATGACGTCACATTTTTTAGATTCACGCGAAGCCATACTCAATCCCAGCCGGTTCCAATGGAACCGGTATGGGGAGGGGGAAATAATACGCTTTTATCACTTAGGGTAGGTCTAGTAATATTCATATGTTTATGGTCCGATCCGATTTCGTCACCCGCCTAACTAGAATGTTCTGGAACTAGGAAATCTTACGTTATTCAACTACGAGTATATTCAATCTTATATATTCAAATGAATGTTTCTTTGTTTGTTTCTCATTCGCTCCTAAACCATTCATCCGATTAATGAAACTTTGATGATTTGATATGCGCATGCCCACGATGGTTGCTATAAATAATGCAATTTCACTTTTTCCATTGTGACAGGAGACATCAATATAAATATTAATGATAATAATACAAATGTGAATTGTCAAAATGAGTATCTTGATTGTTTATCTAGCTCTGGACACATGTCTTATATTAACTCACCAACAAGAGTAACCTTATGTCACTCGGCATGTTTAGACCACATATTTGTCAAGTCGCACAAGGCAGTTAATATCATCTCTTCAATTCTTGAAACAAATATCACAGATCATTACCCGACCTTTTATGGACATCATTTCAAAAATACTCCTCTAAACCGAAATTCCGAAAATCTAGAAAAAGTAGACATTGATTATGAAACTCTAAACTCTTTACTTCGGTCAGAAAACTGGGAAAATGTGATATCAATAGAAAATCCACATCTTGCACTAGAGAATTTTTATAAAACTCTGAGAGATCATACTCTAAAAAGTCAAAATAAAATAGTTGTCAATAACAATAAATATAAAAAAATTAAGCCTTGGATAACAGTTGGATTAATTATATCAATTAAACAAAGAGATAAATTATATAGAGAAATGTTTAAATATCAAATAGATTGCCAAAAGAATAATCTCAGAACAATGCCTTATCTGAAAACAAAATATCTAATGTATCGTAACTTACTCAATAGGCTGATACGAGACTGCAAAAAGAAATACTATAGTATACAAATTGAAAATGCTAAAAATAATCCTAAAAAAACTTGGAATATTATAAATGAAATTGCCAACAAAAAAAGTATGTCTTCAAATATTGTAAATGAGGTTATAATAAATAATGAAATAATAACTAACAAATCGACCATTGCAGAAAGCTTTAATAACTATTTTACAAATGTAGTAGACGTAGTACTTGAATCATCAGGCATTAATGTTAATGATGCTTATATGGAGACATATCCTCAATTAGATTCAAATAATGACTCAATTAACTATATAGAATATTTTTTTCCTGTTACATTTAATGAAATAGAAAAATATATTGATAACCTAAAACCATCCAACTCTAAGGGAAATGATGGATTATCTTGTGATACGCTAAAAAAAATAAAACAACATGTCCTAACTCCATTGCAACATATTTTTAATTTATGCCTCAAAAATGGTCATTTTCCAGAGCAATTTAAAATCTCCACTATAACACCTATTCATAAATCTGGAGATACGAATAAATTAGACAATTATAGACCTATATCTCTTGTTTCAAATCTCTCGAAAATATTCGAAAAATGCATCAAGTTTAGAGTCGTTAAACACTTAGAAAAATATAAAATTCTATCGAAAAATCAATACGGCTTTCGTAAAGACCTAAGCACCGAGGATGCGATATATGAATTGACAAAAAAGATATACTCATCTATCGATAAAAAAAAGAAATGTCTTGCCATATTCCTAGATTTAAGAAAAGCTTTCGACACCGTAAATCATAATTTACTCATTACAAAAATAAATCAACTCGGCTTCAAAAAAGACACATTAAAACTACTCTCTAACTATCTTACAGACAGAACACAAAAAACTAAAATTGGGAATAATTATAGTTCAGAGTCAAAGATAAAAAATGGAGTTCCACAGGGAACTGTGCTTGGCCCGATTTTATTCTTAATTTATATTAATGAATTATGTAACTTTGTAATCCCTGGTAAAATTGTTTCTTACGCAGACGATACGGCAATAATAGTGGATGGTAATCATTGGAAAGAAACTTTTTCGAAAGCAACTGATTGTATTTCACTGGTTTCAACATGGCTAAAACACAACAAACTCGTTTTAAACTATAGCAAAACATTTTACTTACCGTTTTATAAAACCATTAAAAATAAACCTAAAGACAACCTTAAAATTAGAATCCATAATACTAGTTGTAATCAAGAAATGTGCTACATGTGCAACGAACTTACAAATGTCGAAAATATAAAATATTTAGGAGTATCAATAGATATAAATCTTAATTGGAAATCACATATTAATCAAATCACTTCTAAATTAAGATATCTGACCTACATATTTTATAGACTTAAGGAAGTACTTAACATTGAAAAATTGAAAATGATCTACTTTTCCCTGGTGCAATCTTCAATCATTTATGGCATTATAGGATGGGGTGGTGCACTTGATACATATATTAAGCCTCTACAAATAATTCAAAAACACATAATTAAAGTCATATATAACAAAAATAAAACATTCTCGTCCAACTTATTATACAAAGAAACTAAAATATTTAATATACGCAAATTATTTATATTACAAACTTTGAAATATGTATTTAAAAACAAAAATAATTTCGAAATAAATGAAAACAGAATGAGTAAAAGAACAAATAATACATTTTACACTCCACAAACCAATACTAAATTATTGCAGACACATAGCAGTTTCATTGGTCCTCGAACATTTAACCTTCTACCACTACAAACTCAAATGTTAAATAAAATGATAAAATATGTAAAAGAGATAAAATTATGGTTGAATAATGTAGATATCGAAACGCTTTTTCTATAAATTTATCCATCATTCTACAACTCACTTTCTGTAACTTTCTAAACTGTAGTACAATATGTTTTCTGTGTATTTTTTTTTTATAATAACTTAAAAAAAAAATTGAAATTAGTATGTTTTTCTCCATATTTTTATTTTATTTTTATAATAGCTGAAACAAAACCTTTTTCATTTATTCTACGTATGTAATACTAAATTTTTATACTAACTTTATATTTTATATGTTTTTTAAGTTTTTTTTATTCTTTGGGTACTTAGAAATATAGTATTTTGTATTAATATTACCCACACTCAGGCAGTGCCTTAGTGGGTTTTCATTTCTTATTCATATTATTTGTTATTATATTTTATGTTATTTTATACTATTTGCTATTATACATTATATCTATGTACAAAGAAATGGAAATAAATATAGTTAAAAAAAAAAAAAAAAAAAAAAAAAAATAGTGAGCTCTGGCGTTATGAAATCATTTCCTTTACTATTCATCCGATTGCGATGCAAGTCTGGTGAGTTGTTGGGTGCACGAAGGTTTCTACACTGGTGAGCTCTGTTGTTATGAATTTTGTATAAAAAATTGCAATGGGTGGTGCGCGAGTTGTTTGAAAAATGAGTGTATCTCATGTAGTTTAGCGGCAGGGAGGGTAGGCGGGAAGGGTAGGTAAATCCGGGAGGTGAGGAAGAGAATGAATCGGTAGGATTCGAGAGAGGGGGTAGAAGGGGGTCGAGGGAGCGGAGAAGGCGGAAAGTGGAAAGTAAGGGGGGGGGGGAAGTGATTGGTGAGACCGGAAAAGGGCAGGGGGAAAGGCGAGGAAGGTAGAGGTGAAACGCGGGAGGGGAAGAGGCGGATGAAGGGTAACGGGGACGAATGGGAAAGGACACGCTTGCTGGGAACTCATTAAAAAATAAAAAATATCAATGTTTTTTTTTTTAATTTGTGAGTTTGACAGTATTTCTCAATTTGTGAGACGGATATGGGTACCGCCACCCTAGGAACCATTTATTGGATAACAAACACCTTTAACATAGAGCGGTTACACTTAGGTGACTTTAAGGGGGAGGTTTGTCCGGAACTCGGCGGCGGATGCATCTGCCCACCAATTGCGTGGCAGGCCTGATAGGAAGAGACTAGTTGGGGGAGGTCTTTGGACCTCTCCAGCAGGACTATTTCGACCCACCGTGGATTCATACGTTTGTCAATCCTGGACACCTCGACCCCCTAGATTCCTACCTACCCCTCATACGTTTTCTTTTCCAGAACTTCATCTCCGTCCTTTCCTAAAAATACCGTCCACACAGCATCCCCAAATATGCCAGAACAACAGAGCCTCTTGTGCGGTAACTGTTATGAAAATATATGCAGCTTTCAATTTATATAACTAAAGCTCAAACATTTCAGTTCTGTCCAAATTATATGTTCTGAAATAAGCATTGTTGAAATGGCCTTAGATGTACTTAAGGACCAGATATGAACTCTCTGGTTATTCAAAAACATTATCTACTCATTAAAAAAATAATGAAAAACACAAAAATTTTAATATAATTGGAAGGGGTTAAGAATTACAAGACCACAACATTTTTCATCATTGTGATTAGATTACCTCCCCTGTCCCCCATCTTCGTTTGATCCTTAGCTCATGGGACACCCTGTGTAGGATATATGCTTTAGAATTAGTGCGCGCACGATGTGCTCGTATCTATTTAACATTTGAATTACATCGAGCAACTCGCACTTCAGAAACTTGAGCAACTTCGTATCACCACTTAATCAAAACTTAAATTGGCCTATTCCATAAAACTTTTAACTACTTCCGAGCAGTTATCATTAAAAACACTGATACGAGACGTGCTCACACTTAAATTTATATCTACACCGGATTATCGTTAATTCGCGCTTTTTAAGCGGCTGACACGAAAAACGTAATGGTGCTCATATAAAATATGTTCTAACAATATGAGAACAATATTTCATACAGTTAATTCCGTATGTGCCATTTAACAGATAAAACATTTGAAGTAGATAAAAACGTAGAATTTATCTGTCGACTGAATTAATGTATCTTTATGGCTCAATAAACAAGTTTCACTCACGAAACACAAAGAGATATCATTAAAAGATGTTTATGTATAAAAAGGAGCATCAGTTATTGTTTGAGCGTACACGTGGATGTTAACCATTAGTTTAACCACAGGAAACAAAGAGAGTTTGTAACAAGGAATTGAATTCAAAGGAAATACCGTTAATGTGCTTAAGAGGTTTCAGCAATATCAGTTTCCTCGAAATTCGTATTTTCCATATGTGAGAGCGCTTTAAATTACCAGCATTTCTCCGACAAGAATTTTAAGTGGTAATAATAGTCAACGCCATGGTTTACATACTAGTAAGAGCTTTAGCTTTTCCTGAAGGTGTTGTGTGTTTTTATGATTACCATGACGTTTCGCGGTTACGGTACGATTACGTCAAAAAAAGGCAATAAACAAAATAAACATACATTCCTTTTCGCTATATCAGCACCTTTTTACACATTAAATAATGGTGAGATACACAAAATACATGTGACTGTTTTTCCCAAAGTACTATTTTTTGCGACGGGAAATGCATTTCATTTTCTTTGCACGTGTGAGGCAGATTTATGATAATGATTGTACTTTTCCTTTAGGGGGTGCAGACATACGTTCTCTATTTGTCTCATTTTCGACTGTTCTTATTTAGTGTGGAAGAAAGAGCTGCAGCGTTATACGTTTAAGAACAAAAGTAGACCGTCAGCTCATTGACATTATTTGACGTTTTTTTAATTTTTGGAATTCACTCACATTTCAATATTATCATTGTAACAATATTCCATACTTTCAAAATTATCGTCACGGCTAGTAGTGTTGGTAGGGGTCTACGGAGTCGTCAAGGTACGGTGTGTGATAGAGGTACAAGAAAATGATGATTTTTTTTTCAATGGAGGAATTTTATTTTCTTTTTGCCGTCACAATAATGGATTTATTTATTTAAAAAGAAAAAAAACTGTACATTTCTAAAAAAATTTAACATCATTTTCGTAATCTTAGTAAAAAAATCTATCCACACGATTTTTTCTAAGTCGTTGTGAAATCTACGCAAGTGGCCTAGTATTAAAGGTAAATACTGCAGACTAACTCTAAAATAGTATTATTAACTCTATATTCTATTCTCGTTAAATTCCACTCGCTGAAGAGAACACATCCGATATAAATAATTATCCCTTTGATATTTGCGAAATGTCTATCAGCATCCACGAGCTATCACTTAGAATGACTGGACAATGGGCGTATTTTTAACAGTTGGTTTGTATAATTAAAACGAGCTTAATAATATAATCTTTTTTCATTACGACATCTCAGAATGGCACCCTGAATGATACATTAAACATTACTGAGAGGAAACCACTGTATTCTGTTATTACAAATACGAGTATTTGTGTAAAATTCTTACGGTGTAAGTTCAGAGACTGCAAATGCAATGAATCAGTGTAATGGTTACTTTAAAAGCTGCATGGTGTCTTAAGAGTAACTAATCGGGCTATAAATATGTCTGTTTTCACAGTTTCCTCTAACTATATTTATAAATTGCAAGGAACATCCTCTGTTGGTAAACACAAGTTCTTACCACAGAACATACGCTTTTTCTTTATGATTAATTACTACCTAAAATTTTGCTTTAGTCTTGTTGTTTTGGCCACGATAAAATAGCTGAAATTAATGCCGCCATAATTTGTATACTTACTTTATCTTACAAGAATAAAATTTTATAATGCAAATCACATCGCGTTGATTTTAAAGAATGAAAGAAAATGTTTTGCACGCAATACAAAATTACGCTACGTGATGATAAACGCGTGCTTAATTTTAGCTATTATTTATTCTGTTTTTTTTGGGAAAATTTCGTTAAGATCTTGAGAGGCTTCATTACTGGTCGCTTCTTATCATAATTTATGTCAGAATAAATAACACAACATAAAGGTCTAATAATTCACATTAAACAATGTCGTGTTTTGTTCTCTACGGGCAGTTAAAGTCGTCGATTTTATTCACCGTTACATAAATTGTTGGTTTAATGGCCAACATCTTAATTAAGGGTTATTTATGCTGCGGCGTCATACAATGGAATAACACTAAAGGAACATTATGGTATCGCTGCAATGTTTCGGGATCACTGGTGCGGCGAAGCTTTTGAAAGTCCTTAGCAGCCACAAAACCACATGTTCACAATGGTTTTCCGTATCAGAGTTGCAAGAGAGTAGGGTCTGCGTTTGTCAGTTTCATTTATCTTTGTGTTTCAATCAATTTGTTACAGATGTTTTTTTTATCCTTGTGTTTCAATCAATTTGTTAGAGATGTTTTTTTATCCTTGTGTTTCAATCAATTTGTTACAGATGTTTTTAATCTTTGTTTCAATCATTTTGGTACATATTTTTTTTATCTTTGTATTTATATCAATTTGTTACAGATATTTTTTATCTTTGTGGTTCAATTAATTTGTTACAGATGTTTTTATGTTTGTGTTTCAATCAATATGTTATTGATGTTTTATCTTTGTATTTCAATCAATTTGTTACAGGTGTTTTTAACGACGTTACTCTATAAATCCAGGTTCAATATCAACCCGTTTATTTACCTAACCACGGATGAATGATTGGCCAATAATTCATAATACCAAAAATAAGTTACCGTTTGTTTGTTTACTCCGAATTTGTCATTAATTAAAAAAAGTGTGTTGCCTAATAATCGGATGACGGTGTTTATTATTTTTAAAATGCGGTTTGGAAACATTTAAATTCTTATTATTCTGACTTCCGAATAAAAAGGGATGCTTTTGAAATTACGTTGTGAAATGGAATGCATTTACGGCTTTAACATCATTTTTAAATTTTATTTCTTTTTGACAGATTTTCAACAAAAAATTCACTTCCC
Organism: Limnephilus marmoratus; assembly: GCA_917880885.1. Taxonomy (NCBI): domain Eukaryota; kingdom Metazoa; phylum Arthropoda; class Insecta; order Trichoptera; family Limnephilidae; genus Limnephilus; species Limnephilus marmoratus. The sequence goes on along the minus strand of OU862910.1, from coordinate 15,599,554 downwards.
CACCTTCCTCTTCCCCATCTCCTTTGCCTCCCTGCAGCCTCACAACATACCCCAATTGGGGATGCCATAGTCTCACTGGCTCCAAACGGGAGCAGCTGGAACTCTTGTGAGGTTTTCACGTAAAAAAATCATAAATTTCATGTAAACAGATCGACTGTCAGTGGTTCTATAAAAAAATCAAACTCAAAAATAGTTCTAAAAGACGTGAAATATAAACAACTTCGTTATTACTATCGAGAGTTCCTTTTAATATGAAAAATTGTTCTCATATATTCAGCTGCTCTCTATTAACCCATATTCTTGCACCGCAGCGAGAGGGATGGATTCACTCCCGGAAACACTGACCTCTAAATCCCTACTTTTCCTTCCCAGAACTTTTCTCCTTCCTTTCCTTAAAAAGACCCTCAATTCAGCATCCCCAACGATGACATACGCCCTGAGGGAAATTATTTATCTCAGGGTCTCCAGTGCACGGTTAATTTAAAAAATAAACACATACAGTGGCGTAGCGAGGGGGGCGGTCCGCCTCGGGTGTCACCCGACAGGGGAGTGACACTCGACCATGGAAAAAAATTTACGAAGGATATTGTCAACAAAGCATGGTATACATGAACATGTATACTTTCATATGTTCCCCGTGGAGTGCCCCGAATTTTATGTCTAATTCTTTTTATATACGAACATAGCCTATATTTGTGGAGAAATCTGAAATTCTCTAGCCACCCCCCCCCCCCCCACCACTATTATGAAGTCGAAATAAGCGTTTTGAATTTTTTCTCCGGTCAACTTTAATAGGGGGTTGAGGTGACACCACGCCCCGGGGGGTGAGATCCGCCCGGTGGCACCCATGCTAGCTACGCCACTGAACACATATATGGTATATAAAACATCCCACAGTTTGTAGCTCATTTATCACAAAATTATGCTTCGCGGAACGTCAGAAAATGTAACCCTTTCTTCATTACCAAGGATCGTAACCCTGTGTAAATTTCCCCGAGGAACCTTGTCTTTCGCTCCTAGAGGTTCTCTGTTCCTTGAAATTCTGTGGTCACAATTGCGAAAGGTTGTGAGACTTTAAAGTGCAGCATGCTTTTCTTCTACAACCGCTAACCTAGAGTTTCTTCAGGCTAAAGTTTTAGTTTTTAGACATGTAAATACATACAATACTAGCTGACCCGACAAACGTTGTTCTGCCATATAAATTATTTACAGTGAATATTTTGGTAGTTAAATAAAAAAAATAACGAATGTATTGTAAGTGGGTGGGGATGGGATCTATGACAGACAGAGGAATGGGGCGCTGTAAACGATGACCGCCGATAAAAACAAAAAAGCACCAACCATTTATTTTCTCAATTCAATGTATTTCATTAAAGTAACGGACATATTAATTGTTTGATCTCTTTAAAGTTAAATGTAAATGAAAAAAAAATACATTTTTTATCCTAAAGTAGGAAAATGAAATAAAGAAAATCAATATTAATTTCGAAGAGCAATTGAGTGTACGATATTTTTTGTTTACTGATGAGGTGGACGTAGCGCCATCTGTCATTCAACAACATAAATAATTTCGTTCTGTTTAAAATACGAACGACGGTTAAATTTTTTCATGCAAAAATACTAAAATCGCGGATTAAAAAATGAGAGGGTGGGGGGTAGGAGGATGAAAATTTGGGGTTGTAGGTATTTTTTGATGCCAAATAAAAAAAAAATACAAAAAAAAATTATCAAAACATAGAAAAAGAATCTGGATAGGGATACCCTAATCACCTAGTGGTATAAAATATACATACGACCTATTCTCATACCTACCAAATATACAAAAAAAAAAAACAAAATAAAAATCGGTCTAACCGTTTCGGAGAAGTGCGTCCACAAACACCGTGACACGAGATTTTGATATATAAAGAGAAAAGATAATAAAGATTTCATCTCACCTATAAGAGGATTAATTTTATCTAAATCTATTCGAAACTTACTCTTTCTCCGCTCCAGTGAAGTTAGTACATAGAACACATCAAATCTGTAGGTACCCTTTACTAATTATTTCACAGATATGCTTCACGCCTCTGATATATGTATAACTGCCCTTGATATAAGAATTGCCCTTTTAAGTTATTTTCCTGACAAAAAACGCAAGTATAATATTTATCCACTAGTCTCGTAACAATATGTACTCGTAAGTGCCTACAATATTGTATTTGTTCACGAGAAAAAGGTTGAAGCATTTTTTGCAAAAAATATACAAAAAACATTTTGCGAGGCAGAACGAATCTGAATGTGAAATTTGTTAATAAAAATTTGAAAGTTTTTGGTAACAAATGTGATACTTTTTGTTAATATTACCATCTAGTCAAAACAAACAAACACGTATTTAAATTTGTTTTCTAACTTCATGGGTGTTTGATTATATTTTAACCGAGTATAATATTATTTTAAAATCTCCCAATTTTCAAAATCCTATGATTGTTCTGCAATTTTGATTTTCTGATAATCTAGAATTTGTTTGAGTGGGTGATGTACGCTCGAGCAAGTGCGCGTATTCATGGCTTGACGACATTTTTCATCCATGTGTCTCTTTGTACACCAACTTTAAAACCACCTCGTCGACAATCCAACGGGTTTGAATTTTTGCTCGTAGCCCGCATCAACTTGCATGTCTGTCAACGCCGCGAGGCGCCGTTTTGTTTGTTTTTTTTATACACCACTTCAAAAATACATCCATTAGTACCATTATCTATCTAAATACTCACATTTTTTATTAGTTATTGTCACTGTAGCAATACTGTGATAGGTACCAGCGGCAGTCCGTGAGTTTTCAGTCAGCTAGAGTGCTAAGATTGAAAAATACTACGTTTTTGATGTTGTGGTAGCTGAAAATGATCATTTTTTTTAAATTTCAATATTTTGTATGACGATTTTCAGTATATGTTCATACAAAAAGTTGAAATTTAAAAAAAAAATTACCATCTACGCTCAAACTAGTCGGCAATAAAAATGATTCTTATACACACTTAGTTTTGTGTGCACATGAGTAGCTTGTTTAGCTTTAGTCGGTGTAACTAAGTGCAAGAGCTGTTCATACTTTGTCAGTTTAGGCCAAGGCCCGGCCCTGAGCCGAACGACGCACGCCTGGCGCTAGTAAAAACCTGAAGGGCACTTTATAAGGTGTAAGGTTTGGCATTATCAGTGCCTTGGCTCCTTGGCGCTAGGAGCGGACTGCTACAATTGCACCTGCACAGGCGGCCCTTGCTCAGGCAATCTTAAAAAATTACGAATATCTTCCTTCTCTTACAAAATGCACGTATGATAAACGATCTCTTTTTTTTAATCCAGTGCTTCACTCACATTCGCCGATTTCGTCTTCTGTGATGTTTTTTTTTGACAGTGTTTGTACATAATTCATAGGTAAATACCGAATCGAATCGTAAAAAGGGTGTTTAGGGTAGAACAAACTGAGTAGTACATTTACACTTTTAAAGCAAGGGTGGTTTTCCGTCAATTAAAACCGCTTCAAATCAATATTTTGTTGGCAAAATTGTTGCGTAATGTGCTACTTTAGAACCGTGAATATGTTATTAACAAAGCAGGCGTCATAAAACAAGAGGAGAAGCTCACTGCTCGTCTTTTCATAAAACCGTGTAGATACGTTTTTCGTACACCAGTTTTTCATATTTTTATTCACACGTCTCGCTGTCACAGTGCATGAAGTGTTTTTAAGCCACGGGCGATGAATTCGCTACAGATAACGATACATTGAATGACAATTTGACAATCCTTTTATATGTGATTGGGCGAACCACGCCGGGGGTCCCGCGGCGATGCCGTGCCCTAAATTTACCACTTTTATTTTAAAACACAGAAAATCCCTAAATAATAATGCTAGTATTTTGAATAACCAAATTAATTTATCTTTCTGTCCCATTCTAAATATTTTTCCAATTAACCGCTCTGTTCTTTCTGGAAATCCCGCAATTACCCCCACCCCTTTGCTCACCTCCCACTCAAACACCTAACATTCTGTATCATAGTTTAGTTATAATATTCTCCTGACGTAGAGTGTTTTAAAATAAAAGTGGTCTTAAACAAATTTATGTGTTTTTTTATTGTAGATCTCTTTTTTTAATCCAGCGCTTCACTCACACTCGCCGATTTCGTCTTCTGTGATGTTTTTTTTTTTAAATATTATATGATATAATTTAAAAATAGCACGAAGCTTTCTCTGTCGAGGACATCGCGTCACAGTATGAGCAAAGCTGCCGCGTGTCACCGACGTCGAGTCGAGTAAGTCAGCGAACTTTAAAACCGCGTTTTTACAGCTGCTGCAACTATTAACCACTTTTTTTAATTAAAATGTTTCCATTTTCTATTGAAATTGTGTAATGAATCTTTAATACACTGGCCTAATAATATTTATTGCTTTAAACATAAATATTCTCCAATAGATACAACAGTGGAAACTGGGAATCACCGACTAATTTGTTAATTGCAAATAAAGAAAATGATTCAGAACGAATCTTTTTTATATTCTGTCAAGTGAAAAATCGTTTTTCTTTTTCCTGGCAATTAAATTGATCGGATTTTAGTTTGATAAGTACAGCATAGTAAAGGCATTCATTTCTAAACAGGCTTGTACGATTATATTGACACAAATATATACACCATTAAATTTTCGATATAATCCACCCACCTTAAAAACCACACACCTCTTGACATTAACAAACTTAAACATTTTTATTTAGAAAGAAAGGATTGTAAATAAAATTTACTGGAACAATTAGAGAGTGAAAAGAGTACAACTTTTCAAAATACACCCATAATAAATAATCAAGGAATAGTTTAAATAGAAACCTAAACAATGTAATTCAGGGATTTACCAAACACTTTTCAATTAATTTTCAAAATTGGGTAATAACAAATATTAATTGACTTTAATATTATTCAAGTCATTATAAAATAATTACGAACAACCTGCCACTAAGTTATAATCATTAAAGGTAAGTGCCTACAAGAATTGATTTTCTAAGTAATAAGTAAATCGGTTTTACGTCGAAAATATTAATAAATCATTGTAAACATCTTATATTTATTTATACAAACCCGCGTAAATAATTCATCTCAATGTGACATAACCACAGCTTAATTATGGCTTTGAATGTTTAAACAGTTGTCACAATAATAAAAACTAGAATAATTGCAGAAAGAAATTTCCGTCATAATATTCGCCTTTTGCAAACACTTCTTCCGCCACGTGCCTTGCATTAAAAGCTCTCCGTTTCAAGTTTTAAATTAATTAAACTCAGAAAAAAGAAATCGTTTGATATTATCAGGAATCATTGGAAAATTTCTCATTTGATAAAAGATTATACAAAAATTCCCCCCATCTCATTTAAATTGATTGAAAAGAATAATTGCTGTTTTCTCAAGATGTATTCAGAGTAATTCTGTTTTCTTTTGCGTAAGTGTGACAGCCATCTAGCAATCTGTCAAATCGAAATGTATTTCTTGAGTTCTGATCTTATTAAGTCATTTTCTTTTATTATAGTATCAGCAACAAACGAAAGCGCTCTAATGAATTTTTCACGTATTTATTAAACCCTGTTGATGCTAACAGAAGAAAATAGTGTCAATATCAATCACGACGAGATAGTAGAAAGTTAAATACTTTCCGTTACAAATGTGTCCATCGTATTACATAATACAATCTTGACAAAATTATATTAAACTCAGTAGAAACAATAAATGATCTAGGTATTATTTTTAACTCAAAACTTACATTTATTAGCCATATAAATAATATTATTAATAGAGCAATGAAGATTTTAGGATTTATTATTAGAATAACCAAACAATTTTGTAACATTGGTACTATTCGCATTTTATACATAACGCTAGTGAGAAGCATTTTAGAATATAATTCTACGATTTGGGCTCCACATTACAATATCCATATTCAAGCGATTGAAAAAGTCCAGCATAGATTCCTTAGGTATATTAATTTTAAATTAGGTATTCCAAGAGAATCCGTGGACTATAATTTGTTATTAAACTGGACTAATCTCGTAAATTTATCAGATCGTAGAAAAATCTGTGAACTATTAAAATATTATAAAAAATAATTCACTTTCAATAACTACGTTTTCATTGCCCTGGTCGCGCTAACAATAGGCTGACTCTACGGTTCTACTATAATAACACACATACATTATCACATCATTACTCACCAATCAGTCGATTACACATTTTGGGAAATGAATATGCTAACATCGGCGACATTTATTTCTTAAAATTAGCGCAATATAAACATGCACTCAAAAATTATTTTTCCATAATGTAACTTTATATACGCAATATGGACATGTTGAAATGAAATGATGATATTTCTCATTGTTCTTTTTTGTTATTTTTTGTTGTGATACATAAAATAATTGTATGTTATTTTTAAGTTTAAAACTACTATTATGTAATGATATTATTTTTCTTACTTTCGTACTCTATTATATGTTTATTTATAAAAGGCAGTACAGCCGTTTATGTATTTAAAAAAAAATAATAATAATATTCGTAGGTCATCTTTAGTAATGCCACAATCTCTCTGTACCAATTCACTTTCCTGCGACAGTGTTTATACATAATTCGGAGGTAAAAATGAATCGAATCGTAAAAAGGGATTTTTAGGGTAGAACAAACTGAGTAGTACATTTACACTTTTAAAAGCAAGGGTGGTCTTCCGTCAATCAAAACCGCTTCAAATCAATATTTTGTTGGCAAAATTGTTGCATAATGTGCTACTTGTTCAGCTTTAGAACCGTGAATATGTTATTAACAAAGCAGGCGTTATAAAATACGAGGAGAAGCTCACTGCTTGTCTTTTCATAAAACCGTGTAGATACTTTTTTCGTACACCGGTTTTTCATATTTTCATTCATACGTCTCGCTGTCACAGTGCATGAAGTGTTTTTAAGCCACGGGCGATGAATTCGCTACAGATAACAATACATTGAATGACAATTTGACAATCCTTTTATATGTGACTGGGCGGACCACGCCGGGGGTCCCGCGGCGATGCCGTGCCCTAAATTTATGGTTACAGAAAAATCCTGCAAACATTATAACACGGCATCGCACCGAGGACTGTCGGCCGGGAGATTAATGTGTTTTCATATGAATTCATTGTAACAACATGCGAGTACCGCGTCAAGAGTGTATTTATCCCGAAACCCGAACTGCGGGGAAACCGCGGCAAGCCCGGCTCTGGGCGGGGGCGGCGGGCGGTGGGCGGTGAGCGGTGGGCGGCCCGCCCCCGGGATAATGTCGGATCGGGCTGGCTTTCTTGGCATTCAAAAACATTGGCCGGGATAAATGGGATAACGGCTTTGCAGCGTATATTGTTATTGAATACATTTGACGTTATTTGAATAATACACGTTAATTCGGGGATGCTTAGAGTCAAGAGATAATTCCGTTCTAACTGACTTTTAAACATGAGTTTCGCTAGTTTTTCCGAAATATTTTCTGCACAATATTGCTTGAACCTTTATTATCTCTGAAACCAAATTGATGGTCGGGGAGTATTTTTCTAAGAATGAAACTAATCTTAACTTAGCCAATCTCTCTATTACTTTTCAGAGAGTATTGAGCAAAGGTATTGGTCTGTAATAATATTTTTTAGTATATTTTATTCAGTTATAAATTTTTTACATCTTTACAGGGACCATAACACGGGCATCAGCCTAACATAGTGGTCGAAAAATCCATAAATAATGTAACCATAATATGCAATGATTAAAGAAAAATTAAAAGTTAGTTTATTGAACATTTTAAAACCTTTATGATAAATATTGTTTTTGTTCCCGATAAATTTGTTTTAGGAAGCCTAAAATCGTCGCAGTTTCTCGTACGATAGCAATGAACTTACTATTAATTCTAACAATATTCAAAATATAATCTGGTAAAATTTTATTTTTTAATTTATAAATAAATACTGGGGTATTTTAGACTATTCGTTGCCACACACTTTACATATTGAGTTGGCGTTTCATGGTTTTAATCCTAGTATATTTGCTACAGCATAACATCCAGATAATCTCTACCTTTGAAAAAAGGTTAACATTCTTATAATGAGAAGGAAATATGCCATTCTTAAAACTAATAATAATAATTCGAGATATGTGACCAGCCAACTCAGAAACGCACTGTTTATGCACGGTGACCCGACAATTCGTCCTGCGACAATTCATCCGGCGACAGTTCATCCTGCGACAGTTCATCCGGCCGACAGTTCATCCTGCCGACAGTTCATCCTGCCAACAGTTCATCCCGCCGACAATTCATCCGGCGACAATTCATCCTGCCTGATCATTTAGAAGATTTTTATTAAGTTAGTATGCAAAGAGGATATACGGCCGTACAACCAAAATCGATATACTTATATCTGAAGGCATCTTGAGTGGAAATCCGCTGTAAAAATATTTTTACTAACAATAATTTCGACTCTCCGAAGAAACATGCGTGAATAACAAAATACGACATACTTATAGGTTATACTTATAGGTTAGGTTAGGTTAGGTTAGGTTAGGTTAGGTTAGGTTAGGTTAAGTTAGGTTAGGTTAGGTTAGGTTAGGTTAGGTTGAATTGTCGGGATGAATTGTCGCCGGATGAATTGTCGGCGGGATGAACTGTCGGCAGGATGAACTGTCGGCAGGATGAACTGTCGGCCGGATGAACTGTCGCAGGATGAACTGTCGCCGGATGAATTGTCGCAGGATGAACTGTCATGGAACCTTTATGCACAAGCCAACAAATACAAAAATATATTTTTAATTCGTTTATCACGTTTGCAACTTCACAAATGTTAGTAGTTTTAAATTCAAAACTATATCCTGTAATTTGGATACTAGGTATAAAATTATCATCGAGACACATTCGCTAGTTTTATTTGTAACACACATTTTTTTGCGAATCTAGGACCAATATCAATAAGTAGTTGTTTACGTGATTAGTAATTAATTATATTGGGGTTCTTCTTCATCCAGAGAATATTTTTATTGGAATCTTGCTCCTTTTGTGCATTTATAGCCTCCTTTGTAATCTTGCAACAGTTTTTCTATTGACTGTATCTATTTTCCTTCTGTAATATGCTTGCTTTGTATGTTTTATAACTGTTGCTCACCAGTTCCCATATATTTTGTAATAACCCAGCAGGTGAATATTATTAAACTCTCCTCGACATTTGTTGTGCTATTTGTCAGGAGTTCTAAGGCATTTGATAATTTCATCATTTATCCAAGGTATTTAATATTTTATTTAAAATTTTTCACTTCATGTAGACGAACACTTTTCTACCTGCATTTTTAAAAATTTTGGGAAATTTTCCACGCTGAATTAATGTCTAGCGATGAAAGGATAAACTGCCATGATTCCTTCGTTAATATGACTTTTAATCAATGAAGGTTTTTTTCATTATCCTTTGCTATTTTCTTTAGTTGAAAGCTAAAAAATTTCAACAATATCGCACCCTGTTCTGTTATGTCAGTAGTGAAGAAGGCTGTCTGTAGCTAAATCTATAATTTACTATAACATATAATCGATGCAGCTTATAGAATAAAGACTCATGGTCGGCCTGGGAGTAGATTGCACGTTTGACAGAAACCAATAAGATGTCCGAGACAGCTAATCATGCAAGCTTTGAACCACAGAAATATCAATTTCACTGCAACTCTTTGGCAATATTTATTAGTTGTAATTTACTTGAATAACCTCTCTTCAATATATCGTATATCACACATATTGCAGTAAAAACTGGGGTTAATCTCGCAACATCTTTTTTAACATTTATTCCACACAGGAGGCCCTGGGGAAAATTATAAAAAAATAATCCCTCAGGGCCTATGTCATCTGAGATGCTGTGTGGAGGCTCTTTTTGAGGAGAGTAAGGAATGAACATTGATTTAGAAGAGACCCATTTGTAGAAAGGAGGAAACAGAGAGACCGGCAAATCGTTCCACAGCCGAGCTGTTGAACACAAGAACGAGTCAAAGAACGACCCATTCTCATGTGACAAATGTCAACCATGTACATGTGTTGGGCACGCGTTTGGCGTATTTCCCGATTATGTACCAGTGCCGAAGGGATCAATGACACTAGTTCCTCGGAGCATCTTCCATTGTTATACCGGAGAACAAAGATAGCGTTCCCACCCAACGACTGTGCTCTAAAGATTGCAATCCGTTTGTTAAGATGGGAGAATCTATCAAACTGATCGCCCGTTTCTGCACAGAGTCGAGAAAATTTTTCAGTTATTTTGAGGCTCCAGAGGTGGCTGCCAAGTTCAACCATGGGGCGCACTTGTGATTTTTACAAGGTTAGCAGTTGTGTACTATTAAAGTATCTGCGGGCAGTGGCATAGCTAGTATGAGTGACACCCGGGGCAGATGACGTGGTGTCCCCCCCCCTCTATTTCCTGGGGAGGGGGGAGGGTGGCTAGAGAATTTCAGATATAGGCTATTTTCACCTATAAAAAGACCGTTAGGCACAAAATTCTCCCGGTTTCGGGGCACTCCACAGGGAGCCATAGAGCTACGTAAATATAAATAACAGACCGTGTTCAATATTTTTGTGACAATACCCTTCGTAATTTTTTTCCACGGCCGGGTGGCACCCGGGCGGACCGCCCCCCCCCCCCCCCCCCGCTACGCCACTGTCTGCGGGCCCTGAACAGTTCGCCCAGTTTTTAGGAGGCTAACTTTACTCTGGCTTCGATATAGCCCCCATATCTGAGCTGATCACTTAGAGATACACCAAGCATATCAATGGAGGGCCTATTCGGAAGATTGCTTCCGTTAAAGAAGACTAGACTGTTTCGAGATTGTATTGTTTACTAATGAATTACGCGAATTTTCAACTGATCACTTATGAGAGTAATGCAATGGTCTCACAATACAACATTTTCAGATGCAAATGTTTCAGAAATCACCCATCCACACTGCCTATGCATGTTTATAGACGTTTCTACATACCACTATCGAGGAATTCCCGTATACATTGAGAAATTTGAAATGCTGAGTCTTCTCACAATTCAAAGCATCCGGTAATCCATAAATGTCCTCCCCCTTCTGCTATCGAAATGGCCGCACGCGAACAGGGAATTGCCTTGTTATGTCGTCAACATAGCATTTCTCTCAGTCCTGCTCTTCGGGGATCTCCTGCACACTCTGTTAGAGATGGAATATCTAATCTTTTCGATATCACTCGCAACGCTCTTTTTAATTAATTATTATTTTGAACCGTGTTCCACGCTTGTACCACGAAACTGTTTTTGTTTTTTGAATTTAATATTTCAAATTGTTTCCACAAAATAGTAATTTGAATTTAATGTTTCAAAGACCCAATAATGTATGATTACATCTGAAAGAGATCGAAACCAAAATCTAGTCTCCTTCAATGGAATAAATCTTCCAAACAGGCTCTGTGTGCCAAATGATATGCTTGGTGTAACTAAAAATGATCCATCGAAGCCAGAGTAAAGTTAGTCTCCCAAAAACTAGGCGTATTGAACAGGGGCCGCAGGTACTTTAATAGTACATACCTGCTAATCTTGTACAAGTACGCCCCACAGTTTAATTCGGCAGCCACCTCTGGTCTGGAGCCTCAAAACGCATGAAAAAAATAGTGTGCAGAAACGTTTGTTATATTGTTTGATATATTCTTCTAACTAACAAACGGATTGCAATCTTTAGAGCACAGGCGACAGATGCAAATGCTATCCTTGTTTTACCGGTATTGCAATGGAAGATGCTCCGAGGAATTAGCGTCATTAATCCCTTCAGCACCTGTGCATAGTTGGGAAACACGCCAAAGGCGCGCCCAACGTATAAACGCGGTTGGCAGTTCTTCGAATCGTTTTTGTGTTCAACAGCTCGGTTGTGGAACGATTTTCCGGCCCCTGTGTTTCCTCCTTCCTTCGACATGGGTCTCTTCAAGACCAATGTTTATTCCTTCCTCTGCTCCCTCAAAAGACCCTATGACATAGGCGTGTGGAGTTGATGTAAAAAAAAACTTTGGGTAGTGATTAAAAACTTTCGTATTTATAATTTTACACTGATTGTGAATTTAATCATTATTTGTTTATTTTTTGAACGATAATTGAAACATGTTTCCAAATTAATAACTGGGATTACTAGATGTCATCCAAACACGTGCATCACGACTCGCAAAATTAGAGCTACGATTACACTAGACAATTTGTAATGCAATTTTTACTGTTTTGTTTAAAAAGGCTTAGATTATCATGAGAAATCTCCCCCCAAATTTCGCGATGTGAGCATGGAACGCGATCGTGTCGCGTTGGCCCTATACTAAGTGTAAATAATTGATTTTTGTATTAATTATTAAATTAACGATGAGAAATATTTAGTAAAACACTGAAATATTTTCAGAACAAATGTGTACTAGTGGTTTGACAAAGCTGCATTCATCAAAATTGGTAAGGTGTTTTTTTTTAATGAAATGAAGTAATGTGCAGAAGAGAGTACTATATCAAGTTTGTTTTTTGTTGTTGAGTTATACTCAACAACAAAAAACTTTAATTGAGTTATTGCAAATATGTATATACTATTGGATATTTATAACATGTATCCAATAGTACACAACACTCCACCTACCGTATCTTATTGAGTTAATCAATACCGAGCTCTTTACAGTAAACTAAAAGTATAACGATTAAAGATTTTAAAAGCGAAAAATTCTAAATCTAAAGTTCGATGGTTTAAACTTGTTAATATAACTCGCCTTAATTAGTGGAGAGTTTAAAACGGTAAATGAACAGACGCAAAGACTTTATTTCATGAAAAACCGTTTTATTTTGTTAGAATTTGTAAGATTTATCGTAATAACTACTCATCTGAAAAAACCCTCTCCATTACGAAACATACACGCAATTTGTAAGCTTGTAAAAAAATTATTCTTGCTTGGTAATGAAAACCTTATCGACAAGCCTTGAAAACGCCGTCTGTACAGAATCCTTTCAATTTTCAGACATGTATAATATTATTATCGTCACAAAGAGCTTTAAACCTCTGTTAAAAACCCAACCCTTCTTATGTCGGTAAAGAAATGTTATGTAACGGGAATGTTCTTGAGTCGGATATTCGATATTTGACAAGGGATCGAATTGTTTGGTCGGTTTACTCTGCTTTCAATTTGTACCGCTTCTGCAATGTTTGAAGTAATTTATTTGCGGATTACAATCCTGCGGTTTTAATGTTATTAGAAAAGCATTAAGAGCGTTTAACCAGCCAGCGGCCGAAAATCCACATTTTGTCGAAAGTTGTTCTTACGATCGTGCAGGGCGGTTACAATGAGAAAGATTAATTATTCACTGTATCAGCTTTTTTTAAATTATAACTCAATATCGATTTTATTTTATTCAAAATTTGTTTTAATTTATACATTCATCCAAAAATGCTGAAAGTCGTGATGATAAAACTATTAAAATAAAGTACTTTTTGTAATTATTTTTTGATTATAAGTATTTATCATTTTTCAATAATAACTAAGTTAAATAAGAATGTTAAAAAATCTGAAGTACATTAGTTTGTAAGTGCGCAAATAAATACACAAACCGACCAATTTTCGTCAAGAAACACATGTACGTATATATTTTTTAATGATTTTATTTAAATTTAAATTAAAATTGTAAAACATGCGATACCTAGACAATGCATTGATTTATTTTACTGGATGATTAAAATGCAAGAACGTGTGTGGTATAAAACAAAATCTTTTTTGAAAATTAAACAATTCTGCCAACGACCTATGGTGTAACTTTATTATACTAAAAATAAAAAAATTTTCTCAAATTTTAAATCATGCGAATGCTAGATAAAAGAACAATCTTTCGAAATCAATTTATAATTTTTTGTGGAAAAGAGTCAATACGTCTAAAATTTAATATAAAAATGACGTATTTCTGGTTTTCTCTGGAAATATCCTCTTGTGGAAATTGTGGATTGTTTTTGAGAAGCGTTGAGCAGACTTGTTATTAAATTTAAAATGTAAACATAGCACAACTCTCAACTCTAATAGACGCGCTATTTTCGTTCTTACGAATTTCCTCTCTAATCAGTGTAAACATCGAATCAATTTTTCCTCATTTTCTGTTTTATTATGTTCGAGCGACGTAACTCGTGTAATACGATTACAAAGATTTCTCAGCGCAGAAACGACTAAGCAAATAAAGAGAGATTATACGATTCCTTCGTTATCCGCTCGCGTTGATTTCTTTTTCACTTCATTCCCTTCTCCTTTTTTCATCGATTCTCGCAAAGAAAGTAAATAAAAGGAAATGGGCTCGGCGTGCGCGGAGATTGATTGATTTTGAATTGAAATAAAAATGTATAAATCCCCACCACCGCAGGCCGAAGACTTTTCCAATTATTCCTCCGCGCAGATGAGCGGATACCTTGGAGACGCCCCGCAACTCCTCCATCCACCTTCAACCACCCTTCCCGTTAGTGTAAACATTTGGATTACCTAACCGAATGAATTGAGGGTTTAGGCATTACTTAACAGAACGAAAACACCAGAAAATAGATAAATTCGCCAAAATTTCGGTACAGCGCTGCGAAAACGCTAAATAATAGACGGAATTGCAGAATTTTTTCGAACTTAAAATGAATTTTGTTTTTTTTTTTTGGAAGAAAATCCATTTACTCTAGTAGCGAAAAAATGAGAAAACGAAAAGAAAAACACTGAGTTCGTCTCAAATATAACAATAAGCCTATCGGATCATGAAATGAAATGAGAGAAAAACATATGGAAACGGATTTATTATGCAAAACATATTCCCTCGTTTCTGGTTATAAAATACAACGAACCAACACAAAGCAAAGGGGAATATATTTGGTGTTCTATTTCCATCGATTCCTGCTGTGTTCGTGAAAACTCATATTCCTCACTATACTTTATTGTTAGGTTTTATAATATGATTTTGGGCTTTTGTCGTGAATTCCATGGTTTGCCACAAAAAAAAACAACTACGTTGTAACGCCCTATTCATATAAATATGTCCTTCAAGTATTTGAAATCCTTTATTTGAATATAACAACAATTAAATGTTCGTCTTATTTTCAGTTATGTTAAACGAATTTAAACCATAACAATATGCATGCGCGTCTCGCATTGATGTTAAATAATTTATGTAAGTGAGTGTTGTTACTACCAACACCGATGAATAAATTTATGCACATTTGAAATATCTTCCATGTAGATTTGAATGGAAACCGATGTCACCTCTGACTTAGGACGTTTTGATTATATATAATTTAAACTCTGTCTCTCTTACAAGGTTGATACCGTATATCTCAATTATGTTTGAGAGAAATAATAATTTCATATTGTGTGACTCCAAAATGCCTATAAAACTTAAAGGAAAGATATACCAGACTATTGTAAGACCCGCGATAATTTATAGCTGCGAATGTTGGACTATGTACAAATGCTACTCTAGGCAATTCGAAACAGCAGACATGCGAATGCTTAGATGGTCGTCAGGATCTTATCTGATCTTCTATCTTATCTAAAAGATAAGATTAAAAGTTAACGCATTCGTGGTAGCCTGGGTGTCACAGACATAAACAGTAAGCTGGAGGAACGACAGTTGTGATGGTATGGTCACATAAAGCGGAGACCATCAGACCACACAGTGAAGCAGGCCATGTCTATGGAGCTTCATCGACAGCCATCCAGAGGAAGACCGAAGAACTCCTGGATGACTCAATGCTCCAAAATACTTCAGAGAAACGGCCAAGATGAAGGCGATACTCAGAACAGAAAAAAATACAACCTGAGAACGAGAAGAGCCGATCCCAACAGCCTACCTAGGCAATGAGTTGAGACAGCGCAAGGAAGAAGAAGAATAATTTCATAATCAAGATGAAATTTTCATCAGACTTTTGGAACACGAAACACGCCAATATCTAACTGTAAAAAATATCGCATTGTATTGCTTTGTTCATACTGTATTAGACGAATGTTGAATTTTAAGTTGGTACTTCCAGGAATGGGTAAATGTACTGCATGTGCATTAAAGGCACTTAAAACATAAAATGCATTTAAACATTAAATGCAACAGCACAAGTCTTAGTTTCTGAAAAGACAAGCCAAAATGAGCTTTATCAAAGTGTTGTTTAAAAGGATATTCAATGAATGAGAAAGATATGAAAATATTTACGTTTTCTTTTGTTTTGCAGATAGGCTTTTAAATTTAGCATATTTAGTTTAAATTGCTGGCAGACATGACAATTTTTCATAAATTCCCGTAATTTTTCAATACAATTATTAGTACCACAAAATAATCAGAAGTATCATTAACATCTGACCTGCAATTTTTTTACATTAGTTCCACACAGGTAGCCCTAAGATTAAAAAAAATCCTTCAGGGGTGTCATTTTTGGAGGTGCTGTGAGAAGAGTATTTTTATTTCGTCACTCATGGTCACAAAAGTGTCCACGAGTGACAGATGTATGATTACTCGTACATCCCCCCTCCGCTGCGGTGCTAGGTGATGGGATGGAGAGGTCTCTCCCGATCCGGCGGCACCGGGCACATCCGCCACCAAGATCTGGGCACACCTCACCCGATGTACCCTGGCACCCCTGATAAGTCACCAAACGTAGCGAAAAAATTGACAGCAAAAAGAAAACTGACCACAATCATGGGCGTTTTTTAAATAAAATCAATATTGGTTTAATAAATTTTTAAGATTTTCACGGCCAAAAGTATTTTCGTTATTTGTTTTTGGGGTGTTATGCCGTGTTGCGCTACCTCCTTCTTTAGCCAACGTTGTGGACAGCGTTGCAGTGTCCATCATCAGGGCAGATCCGGTAGATGTGTAATTATTATATGGCTTAGCTCCGTCGTCTCTATTAATATTAAATGGATTTTTGTAGATTTCATTTGCCTCCGTAATCAGGCGTGCTCTATAAGTTTTGGGTCTTCTCTGGATAAGCACACATTTCATCACTAAAAATTACACATCTACCGGATCTGCTCTGATGATGGAAACTGCAACGCTGTCCGAAACGTTGGCTAAAGAAGGAGATAGCGCAACACGGCATAACACCCCAAAAACAAATAACGAAAAATCAATATTAGTTATAATTTGTTTACTACATAACGACGTCAAATGTAGTAGGTATTGAAGCTAGTTTCAACCGCATACGTAAAGAATTGTTTATAATGTATTCTACATGATAAATTATTTTAATTTACACTTCCTTCTACTTATTTATAAATTCCACAGCTTCAGCAATATGTTCTTGTCAATTAGGGTGATAAATAGCCGTAAAAGTTGGCAAAGTTTTAGTGAATGCTAATTCGCTAAATGAAGCGCGCTTTATTTTCAAAACGACTCATCATCAAAAGTTTCCAGTGCCGCTCAGTGTTCAGTGCGCGCTCACCCTAAATCTTTGGAAAAGTGAATTATCAAGAAGTTGAGCATTGTTTAAAGTAATTAAGATTTTCTGCTAATGCATTATTTTTGATGGCCATTTTTGTTTTAAATGGATTTGTTTCAACATAAAACTTAGACGATGTTGTAATTAATCAAATTTATAATTTATTTAATTTTGTAATTAAGTTAAATTCATTCCAATTACTCACAACAGTCTGGACCCAGTGAGACTAAGGCGTCACCAATTGGGTTATGTTGTGAGACTGAAGGTAGTGGGAGGGAGAGTAACATGAGGAAAAGGAATGTGGGGAAGTACCTGGCTATTCAGATCTGGCCACAAAACATGGATAAAGCCGTTTTAAG
This sequence comes from Limnephilus marmoratus, assembly GCA_917880885.1. Taxonomy (NCBI): domain Eukaryota; kingdom Metazoa; phylum Arthropoda; class Insecta; order Trichoptera; family Limnephilidae; genus Limnephilus; species Limnephilus marmoratus. Next base: position 15,581,739 of record OU862910.1, on the reverse strand, counting down.
CAAAGTTTCAATCCTGAATGGTGGATACAGAGAGTATGTTCCATTCTCGTGCCGTAAGTATACTATTTATTATTTTTAATAAATAAATTGTAAAACAACATAAATTAATCGAATAAAATTTGAGATTTGACGCCGCGACTTCCGGATTACTTATTAAGAGCTTTACCCCTCGACCACGAAGGCCGTCAGATTTATATTTTTTTAAATAAAGTTCGATATGTTCCATTACTATAATTATTATATTGGATACGTTTTTAGATTTTCACGGCCAAAAGTATTTTCGTTATTTGTTTTTGGGGTATTATGCCGTGTTGCGCTACCTCCTTTTTAGCCAACGTTTCACACACATCTGTCGGATCTGCCCTGATGATGGACTAAAGAAGGAAGTAGCGCAACACGGCATAACACCCCAAAAACAAGTAACGAAAGTATTATATTGTTTGCATACTAATACTGACAATTATTAAATAATGCGGAATCACAACAAATTGGATGCGACCGAGAAACGAACTCGGAATCTCCCGTTAGCCGAACGGCTGCGTTTATCGAATCTATATTTTTATCGCACCCGAATAATTGCTCAATTTATTTTTTTTAATTTTCTGGATTTTTGTCAAATGGAAATTATTTAAATATACTGAATATAAAGTATACAATTAGAATGGCTTCATTTGCGCCTCGCAATTTTTACCTCATGACATTCTATTAATGTAATTTTCTGACATGACTTAGGCCTTGTAGGGAAAAATTATAACCTAAAAATCCTACTAAAATGCGTGTTTTCATCAGCAGCTCAACCATCATCAACAGCGACAGCCTACTGCAGCCATACAGACGTGTCTGTTTGTGTTATGTATGTTGGGAGTGGGAAGGAGTCGGTCATGTCCTTTTGTTTGGAATTCTTGAATGAGTTTATTTTACTGTGTTTATTTTATTTGTAAAATCGTTCTTTCTGTCAGCTATTTAAGTGAATAAGATTGGTATTTCTTTTCTGTCACGTGTCGTATAGTCTTTCCAAGTTTATTCTAAATCTCGAATCTATGAAGAATCGAACTTCAAGATTGAAGAATATTGTGTGTAATTTTGATGCAAATATTTTGAAAGTGTCTGTAATCTCATGAGGTCAGAGTGTGATATGCTACTCCACAGAGAATGGCGTAGTACAGTACCTGGCAAATAAGCGAGGAGTAAATTGGAGGTTGGTTCTAGGAAGTAGCGAACTTCTTCTGTTGAAGATTGGTTCCATCGCGCCGACCGCCTTTCTGGCTCTTGTGTGCCCCTTAGCTACGTGAGATGTCAGTCTTGACTCCATAGTCAGGCCCGATAAATGACTTCATCATTCCATTATATAACTCGTCCTCCCGTTTCGATATTGAAGTCAGGAGCTCTTTTTGGGTTTTTAGGAGTTTCCTCGTGCACGTCATAACTTAGCCTCATTCAGTTTGAAGCGCCATTTCTTGAAGTACCTACTGTACAAACCCGTCGAGCGCTCTCTAAAGTTACACAGAGTGTCCGCGTGTAAAGTGCATTGACTTCGGGAGGTGATTCTACATGATGGTAGGAGTATAAAAGATTAACAACTTTTTCCGAAATTCCAACATTTTTTTCCCATACAAAAAGAGGTACTTACTAAAAATCCTTAGTGTGAGGTACGATCTCACTTGCTGAGAGCCTGTCGGGCACGATTGTGGCAACATTCATGGTTGTGATTAGCCCGTATCGCAACAGCGGAAAATAATAAAGCTGGCCGCACACGCCGGTCTAATTTTATCTTTGTACCACAAAACTACCCCTAAAAGTTGGAATTTCGAAAAAGTTATTCACCTTTTTTACTTATAATATTGTGTAGAATCACCTCCCGAAGTTAATGCACTTTATCCCGGGACACCCTGTATAGCCGCCATGTTTGCGTGAAGCAAGGAAACGTAAAGTTTGACATCGTCTGCGTAAATCGATTTCTTGCATCTCTGTATAAACATTTTGAATACGTGAGGTCCAAGTTGACTTCCTTGTGGTACGCCGTTTGGAATCTCACGTATTGACGAAAACACATTCCTGATGAAGACTCAGAAGGATCTGTTCTTGAAATCTTCTTGAACTCGTCTTGTTATCATTGTCCTTTACCGTCGGTTGTACTTATTCGTTGAATATTATTACTCGTATTTTTAATATGTAACATAACTAAGCTTTAGAGTTATTTTTTTAATGTTAAAATAATCAATCAATAAAAAAACTTTAAATACTGAAACATTTATATTTTCCAATCAAGTAAAATGTTACCCAAACAATTTTTTTCATAAAAATCATTGATTGCATGCATTCTGTTTATTTACGATAGTTAATATAAAAAGATGTTCAAACGCTATTACTTTTCTCTCCTGCTTATTTATTCGTTAGCAAAATGATGAGTATAGAAATAAGTGGGTCACCTAATTAAATTATTCATTTGGTCGCCTTAGCAGGTAATTGGTCAATTGTCCACGAAAAGGGGTTCCCATGCAAATAAATAAAAGTCGACTCATATGTAAACCTTCTCACACTTCACCGCCCCCAATCCTTTTTGTCCCTAGCACAAAATACACTTTAATTAGGCTTGTTACCTTTTGACTTCCTTCAAACACAATACAATAATTAAACCCTATCCAATGATGAAATACTTAAATAGATGTGTTGCGGTGTTTTTTTTTCCATTGCGTGGTTTTTGTCTTTTTAGGGTTAGGATATATAGCCAAAATGACCAATGAACATTGACCAGAAAGTTTCAAATCAATTGCATATACAGGGTATCCGGGGGTAACGTGCATTAACTTCGGGAGGTGATTCTACATGATGGTAGGAGTAAGAAAGATTAACAACTTTTTCCGCAATTCCAACTTTTTTTTTCCCATACAAAAAGACGTACCTACTAAAAATCCTTAGTGTGAGGTACTATCTTACTTGCTGAAAGTCTGCCGGGCGCTCGACTCGATTGTGATTACCCGTATCGTAACAGCGGAAAATGATAAATCTGACCGCACACGCCGGACTAATTTTATCTTTTTGCCTCAAAACTACCCCTAAACGTTGGAATTTCGAAAAAATTTATTAATCTTTTTTACTTGTACTATCATGTAGAATCACCTACCGAAGTTAATGCACTTTACCTCCGGACACCCTGTATATGCATTTTTTATTTAATTAATGAAGACAACATTAGCGACACGCTATCGAAAATCTGAAACAGAAAAATCAGAAAAAAGTGCCATCACATCTAAGTTTCATACCCAGAACTTTTGCCTTGCCTAGGGAGGAGGCGGAGGCGGAGCTCTACCACTGAGCTGATGTGACCCTCTCCGATTCGGTCATGTTTAACTGTGTCATACTTCGACTAAGCACTACCGACATTATCATCATTTTCTTAACGCATATTTTCATTGGCTGCGTATGTTACGTATGATAGCAAGATTCAACTCGAACTCAATTCTACCTTGGATAAATGTATCCATTTTTATTTAATTTGCGACATCTAGTGACTTTCCCGAATTGCAAGATTCAACTCGCACTCGATTCTACCTAGGAAGGTATCTTGGATAAATTTATCCATTTTTATTCAATTTGCGACGAAAATAAAACAAAAATCATGATGCAAACCAGAACCCCTCACCGCAGAATAAAAGACAAAGTGAAATTCAAAGACAATTATAATTTCGAAGTGGTCGAAGAGTTTACCTACCTGGGCTCCATCATAACGCAGGACAATGAAGACCCAGTAGAAGTAAGAAAGCGCATTACAGCCGCTAACAAAACTTACTTCGCGTTGCTGCCAGTGTTCAAATCCCGAAACGTCCATAGGAAAACCAAAATAACCTTATATAAAACAATTATCAGAACGGTCTTGGCCTATGGATGTGAGGCGGGAACACTGACAGCAAAGTCAGCGGAACGGCTGGACACCTTCGAAAGAAAGGTACTTCGAAGAATCTTAGGAGCGGTGCGAGAGGGAGAGGCATGGAGAATCCGCCACAATAATGAGCTCTATGATATTTACCAAGCTCCCAGACTCTCCACCCATTTAAGACTCCAAAGATTAAGATGGGCCGGACATGTGCACCGAATGCCAAGCACACGAGTACCGAAGAAGGTTCTGACAGGACACCCGGGAGGTAAACGAAAGGCGGGCAGACCTATACTGAGATGGGAGGATGATGTCAGGAAGGATGCAAGAGGATTACTCCAGGTTGCAGATTGGAAGAAGACGGCCGAGGACGGTGGAGGCTTATTTTGAAGGAGGCCAAGGCTCGAAATGGGCTGTAGCGCCATTGAAGAAGAAGATTCAATTTGCGACATCTAGTGACTTTCCTGCAAATCTAAGATGAATATTTAGTATGCTTATTGCATATTCCATATCCTGAAATAAAAAAAATATTAATATTAATTACCATCCAGCGAATATTTCGCATTGGCTTATTTATATCATTGCTTCTTATCGGAAGAAGCTTTAACAAGTTCATGAAATAAATGGGAAGAAATAGTATAATACTCGTATATTATATAATAATATCTTTATTCAATGAAATTGGCAACATTATAACTAAAAAAATTACATGTTCAATGTAGTTTACAAATAGATTACATCAATCAGTACAAAAAAAATAACAAATAGATAGTAATGTAAGAACGGTTACACAGAAGTAGTATAATTATATAATATTTTTAGTTGTGCATAGCCTGCCTCACTAGGTGAACCTGTATTGAGGCAGAATTTTTCGTAAATTGTTTCTCGCAATTTTATCAATGTTTTTTTATAAATGTGTAAAGTAGGTTTCTATACAGCAAAAACTTTATTTTAGTTTACATTATTGTTTGCATACCTATACACAATACAAAAACTGCAAGGTTATTACTACAATAACGACTGTCAATGACTGGGCGTTTGGGTAAGGGCACCAGTATAGGCTCGATCATTAGAATATATCCATATTTTAACATATTTTTTAAACTCTCTCTGTGTTTGACTCAGTTTGATGTTTTCTGGGAGAATCTATATTTATAAAAATTTAGGTTCCGTATGTTTGCGTTCGCTAATCTCGGAAAGTAATTGATGGATTGCTTCAAAATTTTTACAGAACATTGCATTTTAGCAGAAGAGCATTTATACATACTTTTTATTTGGAAGTTACAAAGGAAAAGAATAATTTTATGCGTTTTAAATTGACTCATAATTTGTCATAGTAAACAACGGAATGACAGTTCTAGACAGAATAACATTTTGCAGAAAAATGATTGTTAAATAAAATTCTATTTTTGAAAATCTTTAAGTTGATAAATTTATTTAAAGTAGGTACTCCCCTAATAGTTTGAATCGAATCAAGAATTTTAGATATTTTAAATAGGTACCTATGTTATATACCAAATTTAATATACATGAAAAATTTTAATTTGAATAAAATTGTAAAAGGTGTAAAAACTAAATGTACTGGGATTGAATATATGGAAAGCGGGAGGAGGGTTGGCGGGACGTGGGAGCGGTAAAGGGAAGAGGGAAGGCGGGGAAGGTGGATGGCGATGGCGAGAGGGGGGAGGGGAACCGGGGAAGGGGAGGGGAACCTGGAAGGGCGAAGGAGAACTCGGGAGAAGGGTTTGCGGGACGGAGGAAGGGGGGGGGGGAGTGGAGTGGGTAGAGGGAAGGTGGAGGTGACGGAGTGGGAACGCGAGAGGGGAAGAGGATGCAGGAGAAGAAGGGGAGGCGGAAGGGGAACGGGTCGAATGGGAAAGGACACTCAGGGAGAAACAATTTCTTTATTAATTGGCATAGCAACGCATGAAATAACGTGATATTGTAAAAGCCTTTAAGGTCTGAATAAATAAATAATTTTTAAAAAATTATACTACAGCATAGTCACAGCAGATATTCAATTAAGCAATGTGTCTTCTTTGAAAATGCACAGTTGCTAGACAATTTTTGTTAACTCATCTAATAATTAAAATCAGACAAAGCCACAGCGAAGCGTGGTCGGGTTCAGATAGTGTTGAATATTTTTGTGGCAAAGTATCTAAAGCTACGTTGACCAAAGATGGAAGAGAGTGCTGGAACTAGCAATATGTCTTTGTTGTAAATTTAAAATCTTATTTGCCAGTTCGTACAATTCGATGGCTACTTTTAGATATATTTATGACCTATTTTTGATCATTTCATCTGTCTTGTGTTTCTCCCATAGTTATTTAACCTTATCCCCTCATTACAGGGAAATTTCTGGAGCGTGTTTAACACGGAGAACATAAGCCGGGTCAAAAATTCTGTTTGAACCTTTCGATTAATTATACAAAAAAGAGAATATAAAATAATCAACAGCTTCCGTGGAAAGATTAATTTTTGCGTTGGTTTAGAAGCGGATCACGGTGACTTTGGAATATGAACGTTAATTAAAAGTTTAAATTGAACAAGTGAAATCTCCATATAAATTGTTTTCGTATTGTGAAGACATTGTTTACGAGTATGATCCGGGAATATTTTTTTAAAATATGAATAGAAAAAAGTAATAACGTACATAATAAATACAAAGATTTATTAAACTTTTGTTTCTTCTTTTAAGGGTGCTTTCTTTTACAAATAATTGCGAGTTCCCGGCATGCGTTGCTATGCCATTTAATGAAGAAATTGTTTCTCCATGCGTGTCCTTTCCCATTCGTCCCGTTCCCCTTCCGCCACCACTTCCCCTCTCGCGTTCCCACTCCCCACTCCCCATCCTCACTCCCAGGTTCCCCTGCCCTTTCCTGGTTCCCCTCCCCCCTCCCGTGAACTCCCTACCCGAGTTCCTCTCCCCCTCCCCCCTCCCCCTTCCCGCATTCCATACATTCATTCCCGGTACATTCAGTTTTCAAACAGCTCGCGTGCCTCCTATTGCAATTTTTTTATACAAATTTCATAATGATATAGAGTTCACCAGTAGTTTTAAACAAACCTCGTCCTAACAATAACGAACATATAAAAAAGGAATTATCCAATTTTTTTATTTTAAATTGCCGGCAACCCGGGCTTTTATTGAAATAAAATTAACATATACAAACAAGTAAGCAACCGGCCTCACACTAGACAAGGTCTGTTCTGAGAAGGTTACATATAAATGCATGCGTAAACATATACACATATATGTATACGCATGCATGCACATAATTATAAAAACATAAGTATACAAAATCTAGATAAAATTATTGAAAATTGTTGTAGTGGGATGTACACAAGGTCGTAAAACCAAAAATATAAAAAAGAATTATTGAAAATTGTTATAAGGTTATCATGGAATGTACATAGTGTTATAAAACCAAAAATCTTAACAGAATTATTGGAAATTATTACAAGTCTTTCATGGAATGTATATATATAGTTTCATATAATCAAGAATTTCGTTAAAACTTTAAAAACACATAGTAATGCCAAGATCTAATTCTAAACATAGAACAATTCAGCAAAATAATATAAATAAACGTAAGAGGTAATAACAGAGTTAACATACGTAAAACATAAGCAGCAAAGGAAAGAATAAATCTCTATAAATAAAATAACACAAATCTGTACATAGAGAATGAAGGTTAGATTAGATTTGGTGCAGTCGTTCGGAAGTTATGCGCTTACAAACAATCCGGAGATTAATTTTTATTTAAATAGAAAATAGATGGAAAATAGATAGATATTAACTACGACGCCTGAAATAAAATTTCCCGCAAATAAATCAACATCGTTAGGTACCAAGAAAACGATTTGTTCTGCTTTTCGTCTGACGTTATCAATAACTCGCTTTTGTGAAGGACAATAAACGTGTAATAAATAAAATATATTAATATTTATCATTTCATGACGCCAGAGCTTACCATTATATACAGCCTACGTTACTCGCTGATAATGTAGCTTTCAATTGGTGAAAGATTTTTAAAATCGGTTAAGTGGTCTAGGCGTGAAAGCGTAACAAACAAACACACGCACTTTCGCATTTATAATATAACTATCGATTACTCTGGAATTTCTACGAAAATCAAGTTTCAAAAATTAAATGAATTAGAAAACTAATCAAAACTCAGCAATATTTCACGTTATTCGGATTCATTCATGATTTTAGAGCCCTTTGTGGTTAAATCCTTAACTCTGAGTTATTTTCAACTATAAACCGGATGATTAAATTTGAGTCAAAGCCAAACATGGTGGATACCAAAAAATATTTTGCTGAAGTAATTTTTCAAAAATGTTGTAATTATTGCGCGGTATAAGGAAATCTATCTATCTATATAAATAAAAATGAATCGCTGAAATGTATCTACGCGCATAACTTCCTAACGACTGCACCAAATTGGATAATTCTTTTTTTGTTGTGTTCGTTATAGTCAGGACAAGGTTTTTATAAAACTACTGGTGAGCTCTGGCATTACTAAATTTATATAAAAAATTGCGATAGGTGGCACGTGAGCTGTTTGAAAACAGAATGTACCGGGACTGAATGAATGGAATGCGGGAGGGTGGAACTCGGGAGGAGGGTTTGCGGGCGAGGGGAGTGGGGAGAGGGAAGGCGGTGTGGAAAGTGGGAACGCGAGAGGGGGAAGGGGACGCGGTAGAGGAAGGGAGGCGGAAGGGGAACGGGACAAATGGGATAGGACACGCAGAGAGAAACAATTTCTTAATTAAATGGCAAAGCAACGCATGCCGGGAACCAGCTAGTCTTCTATCTTCTATCTATCTATATAAATAAAAATGAATCGCTGAAATGTATGTACGCGCATAACTTCCTAACGACTGCACCAAATTGGATAATTATTTTTTTGTTGTGTTCGTTTTAGTCAGGACAAGGTTTTTATAAAACTACTGCAGAGCTCTGGCATTACTAAATTTGTATAAAAAATTGCGATAGGTGGCACGTGAGCTGTTTGAAAACTGAATGTACCGGGACTGAATCGTACCGGGGAAGCAGGCGAGGGGAGTAGGGAGAGGGAAGGCGGTGTGGGAAGTGGGAACGCGGGAGAGGAGGGGAGGCGGAAGGGGAACGGGATGAATGGGAAAGGACACGCAGAGAGAAACAATTTCCTTATTAAATGGCGTAGCAACGCATGCCGAGAACCAGCTAGTATATTAATATTTTTCATCATTTGAAACACTTGTTTTTCCTTTCTCTGATTCAGGTTATGTGTTTTCGACAAAACGGAAGATTGATTTATTGAATTATTGATGAATAATTTCCTTTTACATAAATTTCCTCCTCGTTTTTCTACTATGTATATAAAACATTTTATACATTTGATCTGAAATTCTCGCTCCCCACGTTTAAAAAATGAACAAGAAATCCGGTTTAACTCAAAAGCGGAGAAACATGGTCAGAATAATAATAAAATCAGATTTTTAGCATTTCGCAAAACATTGTTGGAACAAAATGATGAATTTCACGTTTTACCCTACGTGAGACTGTTTCTTCAAAAAGGGAAGCTTTTTTCCAGCGTTTTTATTTATTTTATTTTACTTGAAAACCTGCTCGATTTATAAACACAGTTTTTTTATAAATAGTCTGAAATTGTTAGTTATTAGTAAACTGATTGAAATAAGTTAGGTTTTTAAGTAATTTATTGCGCAGGTCTTCCTTTTGCTAAACTCTGTGGATAATGCATCTAATGGAATAATAATTAACACTTACTAATGGAATCGCAATACGGAGAGCATACTAAGCACTTTTTCGCAGCATCGTGGAATATGGCTCAAATATTTGGACCCCTTCTGAACAAAACTGTATCCTGGAAATAGAAAAAATACAAAAGAGGTACTTATACATGATACATACTATGCATTCCTCTATCCATCTTTGTTCTAAAGAGGAAAGCTCCATTTCAACACCTCCAAAAGAAGCCCACCGAAAAATATTTTTAGGAAAGCATTTTTTTTAAGTTAATCATCAATCCACCCATCACATATGCTGAAAAGTTAAATTACATATACCTAACAAGTTAGTTTCTCATGCACTTTTTTATGCTCCGAAAGCGAGAATTTTTGCCTGTCAGAACGTACCAATAAAGAGTGCGATTCAACTGCTTAACGATTCTTCATTGACTCTCGACATTTTCATTGATACTTACAGACTATCTTTTGACATACAATTGGGAGGCGGGAATGGGTACCACCGCCCCGGGAACCTTTATTGGATAACCAACACCTCTGCCATAGGTCATCCCAAGGGGTTCGCTACGTTTGGTGATTTAGCAGGGGTGCCCGGGTTCATGGGGTGAGATTTGTCTAGGTCTTGGAGGCGGATGAGCAGTACACACTGAACCCCAGATTCCTACCCACCCCTTAAACCCTTTTTGCTTCCCTAAACTCTCCTTCCTTAAAAAAACCCTCCACACTCCCTAAAGATGACATAGGCCCTGATGGAAATTATTTTTCCTCAGCGCCTCCTGTGTGGAGCTCATGTAAAAAAAAAAATATGTCACAAAATAGTTAAACGGCCGCCATACCTTTTTAATTTAAATTATTCTTTGTGATATTAGTCTTTAACCGTTTTACAGAAAACATGAAAAAAATAATAGTCTTTTCATCCCTCTCATTTTGCTATCTAAATTTTGTGACAATTTTAGAAAGAATATTAACTTTTTCTCTACTATATTAACGTATTCATTTGTAATAACCCACTAACAACTATACAAAAATACACTCTATTTATAATCATCATCATTATCATCATCATTACATAGTATAAAATGAAGTCGCTCAAAATGAATGTGCGCATAGATCTTTTAAACTACGAAACAGATTTTCATGCGGTTTTCACCAATAGATAGAGTAATTCAAGGGGAAGGTTTATATGTATAATACATGCTTATTATAGTAGAGAAAAGCCGAGAAATTCAAATATTCAATTCACGCAGCGGGCAGCGGGCAGCTGGCAAGCGCGTGGTGTGGATTTTATAAAGGTTGGGTAATGGCGTTGTGTTTCGTTAGCCAAAGCAACTTGTGGCCGGGTCTGCTAGTATAAAATAAAAATATAAGACTGATCGGAGAAGGCAATTACGAAAGGTTTCTTAGACCTATAGCGTGAGAAAGAAAATAGAATTGCCAGAACTTTTTCCACTAGGCACCATTTCAAAAACAAGTACTTCTCGGAAATATGAAGAAATTTTGATCCATTATTGAATTGTTAAGAGGCATTGTTTGTGTGCTTAAATGAGTAGAATTTTACCTTAAAAAATTATCTATCAATATTATTAAGTAAATCTACCATTGTCTGTGAATTATTTGCTTAAAATAAAATACACTATGTCTGGAAAGTCGTGGTACAAACGGGAAAGTGATGAATCTACATTACACAGATAACAAAAAAAACTTCAACGAAATGTGAATTTCGGATTTTTTAAAAACTTTATTCCTAATTTTTCGGCAGCTAACGGATTTTTTGGAGCCGGATCTGCGAATACTTCGTGCACATTATTTTTAATATTGTTGTCCCCTAGAAACCGATTTTTTTCAAATTTGTGCTAAAAAAGTCAAAGTTTAAATCAGTAAAAAATAATTTGCAGAATCTACTTCCCGAATGTGACGTAGATTCACCGGTTTCACGTTTAGATACGGGTTTCCGGACACTGTGTATAAAAAGTGACTGTCAATCATCCACGCCTACTGTACGTATATTTGTAAGCTTTCACGAAAAACTATTTACTGATGACACCTGAGAGCATAAATAATTCTCCGGAAAATTTCCCAAAGGTTTATAAATAAAACACCCTCCGACAACATCCCTTGTCAGCTGCTCCCTCGTTTCTTGGCACAATCTTTGAGGAAATACGCGTAGGAATATGGAGGATAGGATATGGGACAAGTTCCCAAGAAAGCGAGTAACATGTGAGGGTGGTTCAATCTATAATAGCGAAGGCTCTATCTCACGCGAAGGCTGTATGTATCCATAGATGATTGCCGTCCACAGGCCTTTGGGATGCCCGCTGTGACACTCGACATAGTATCTTAACTGCGGGGTGACAAATACCGTCACAGAAAACCGCTAACAACATTTCCCCTCTACACGGCCGTGGGATAAATTGTTCCCTCAGATTTATGATGTAAAAATGGTTCAAATTGCGGTTTAAAAACACAGCTAAACTGTGAGGCGTTTTTTATGTATTTCAAAAATTAACCTGAAAATTGTTTAATACCTTCCGGTATAATATTTCATTCCGATAAAAAATATGTTTGCTGTTTAACAAAAAAAATTATAGATATGTAGATGCTCTCTTTAGCGCCTCGGTGAAAGAACACTATTCAGAATCGAAACGTTGCGTTGCTTGAACTGGTTTTAGCAGCATTTTGTGATCAGAACTGAATAGCTAGGTCCTTTCCCACCGTCCTTTTTCCCCTCTTCATCCTCTTCCCACCTGAAGTTATAGTGACACTGGCTTCAGCTTGTGGGAAGCAGTTGGGACTCACAATATGCTGCATTCACTTCCTATTAATATTATAAAGGCGAAAGTTTGTATGGATGTTTGTTACTCTTTCACGCAAAAACTACTGAATGGACTTCACTAATAGAAATCTTCATTATTTGCGAGTAATATGGGCTGTATATGTATATATTGGTAAGCTCTGACATTATGAATAAGCTCTCTAGAGTTATTAAATTATTTATCGTACGTTTTCTGTCCCTAACTAAATCGAGTTATTGCAAACGTCAGAAAAAGAGCAAAACAAACGGTTTTCGTGGAAACGATGTTGGCGTCGTAGTTAATATCTATCTCTAAAAATGAATGGCCGAAATGTGTGTCGGCGCATAACTTCTAAACGATTGCACCAAATCGGATAATTCTTTAAATAAAACTACTGGTGAGCTCTGGCATTATGAAATTCGTATAAAAAATTGCACTAGGTGGCACGCGAGCAGTTTGAAAACTGAATGTACCGGGAATTAATGAGGGTGGAGGGGAGTGGGGGGAGGGGGGAGATATGGGGAGAGGAGTGGTAATCCCCCTAATACCATGCGTGCGTGGCCGCGGGAAAAAGCTAGTTTAAAACATATTTGAAATATTTTTTGATGCGTTCGCCATACCAACATTATTTATTATACGAGTATATTCAAAATCACGTATTATGTCGCGCATCGAGGCAAACATCAACTGAATAGCGCATGCTGTGAGTTTAACGATTTGGATGTTCAAACATGTACCGCGAGCAACCTTCTGCCAGCCGTTATTATTTAAGCAACCTTCCATTATTTATACGACCTGCGAACGTGACTTGCTCTGGAGCGTCCATCGCGCCTGATTGTGACGCCATGAAAAAGCGCCTGACACCGGGAGGAAGTCCCCATAAAAGGATATTGAAAATGCAATTTCCGTGCGTCAAGTCGAACCGGTCAGGAAGTTGTCATACCACAAACCAGGGATAACTTCAACTTGTGATACTCCTTTGAACTCGATTTCACATTTAATTTATAGGGATTATCTATCTAAATAAAAAATATCTACATATTAAACTGCAGATGTTTTATGTCATTTTATTTTCTTCAAACCAAACTAAAAAAAAAATTCCTCCACGTGTCATCACTGATCACTTAGCCAAGTAGCCAACCAACTCTTTACCCCGCTCCTAACTGTTCAATTAACTGATTTTTTAATATTTTTAGTTGAAAAAAGACATTAAAAATGTCACGAAAAAAAATAGTAAAAAAAAGCAAATAATCATATTTACGATTAATAGTTTGAATATTATGGCAACAGAAATTATAAAATTGACACTGGAAATTTATTATTTCAGATTAGCAACAGTTAGTAGTTATCTCTATTAAAAACATCGTTCACTAACGCGTAAACTACTAAAAAAAGTATTCACGTAGATTGTAGCAAGAATTTTGCCCATCTTTAAATAGTAGTTATGATAATATACCTTACCTCTGTCGAAGAAATTAATAACTTGGGCATAACTTTCGACTCTAAATTAAACTTTATATCCCATATAAACTCAATCTATAATAAAGGTATCAAAATGCTTGGCTTCGTTCTTAGAAATTCCAAAGGTTTCAAGAATATTTCAACTTTAAAAATTTTGTATACATCCTTAGTACGTAGTCAAGTCGAATATAACTCCTCGATCTGGTCCCCCCATTTTAAAATACATTCAGATTCAATCGAAAAAATTCAACACAAATTCTTAAGATACATTAATTTTAACCTCGGTATTCCCATTGAAAACATAAATTATAATTACTTGATGAAAGAATTAAATTTATTAAGACTGTCAGATCGAAGAATTATATCCGACTTAATATTAATGTTCAAAATTGTAAATGGTAGAATAGACAGTCCTGATCTAACTAAGCTCATTGAATTACATATTCCCACGCGAAACACTCGTTCTAAAATCCTTTTTAAATGTAACAATAATCGGACTGAGTATACGAAACACTCACTTTTACCTAGGTTACATGAAGTTACTAATAGATATGCAGATGTGATAGATCTTTTTAACTGCATGGAACATAGGTACAAGAAGGCTATGCTATCATATTTTTTTAATCACTATTAATTTTATTTGTATTATGGATTTTTGCATGTAAATGTATCTCTGGTGTCACTTCCCAATGTATCGTCACATTTAACTGTTATACACACACTGTTTTACCATTACTAATATTTTGAATATGAATTTGTGACATGTAATTAATGTTTATGGCATACTTATGCCGTTTGTATTAAATAAATATTAAATAAATAAATATCACTTTTCTATCAAGAATGTAAGTTAATCTATTCCGATACGGGAACACATCATCCTTAAATAACAGAATTCACAATAAAAATCAATCAAACGTTACCTGATGGTTTGTTTATTACTCCGAAGCGTGTGATCAATCTTTCTGCTTGTATTATACTAGTATCAAATACTTGTACATCTCCTGACACGTCGCGCTATCCATCATTGGGGAACATTTGCCAGAATAAAGAACGTAGCGGCCCCTGCCAGCGTGGGGTAGATTTGTTTCTTGGATAGGGGTTCTTCCAGTGGTGGTGTTCTCTAAAGTGCGTTTGTGCAGTGCCCTCCCATTAAAAATATTAGAAAATAATATAAACTTGTTTTGCAAATCTTTTGCCCCACTTAAAAGCGCGCTAATAAAATACATATTAATACCGTCAAAAAGCGAGTCAGAGATGAATCCAATATGCGATTTTCAAAATCAGCACCAATCTGTTCTAAGAAATAGTTCACACAAAACACACTCATGGCGCTTCAGTAAACCGTGCTACTGTGCAAAACATAGGAAGTGGTACCGCGGGTTTTCATTCTTATTCTTCTTCTTGTGCCCTGTCCGTTCAACGGACGTTGGCTGTCATGTTGGCTATGCGGACTTTGTTTACTGCGGCCCGGAATAGCTCCACGGTAGACTGGCCAAACCACTGTCTCAGGTTTTTCAGCCATGAGGTTCTCCTTCTTCCAGGGCCCCGTCTTCTTGCAATCTTTTCCTGCATTTTGAGATGCAATATCTCATACTTCTCTAGATGTCTCATCACATGTTCAAGATATTCTATAGATTTTTATAGTTTTAATAACTTCTTTTTCTTTATTCATCCGAACCATAACATCTTCATTCGTAACCATGTCCATCCAGCTTATTTTAAGTATTCTTCTGTAGATCCACATCTCGAATGCCTCAAGTCGCCTAATTAGTTCTTCAGTAAGCGTCCATGCTTCCATTACGTAAAATAATATAAAAATGGACAAAATATCCCGACACAATATACTCCGATAAAATATGCCTCGTCATAATATCCCAAGGAAATAATATGCTATGGATAAAAATTAATATCCTTCAACAAAATATCTACTAAATCCCAACCTAAACTTATTTTATTATTTTTGAATAATGATTTATTGTCTACAGAATGTCCGTATTATTTTTGCCCCATTTTACTTTTTTTAACAATAATTTTTTGTCTTTACAGGTTCTATTATTATTTTTGTCCCATTTTTTGTTAGGCTAGATTAGGTTAGGTATGTTTCAGTGGATATTTTGTTGGGGAATATTTAGTCGGGGATGAAAAGTCGCGGAACCTTAGGAATCTGTTCGCCTATCGGGTGCGCGGCGACCACAAGATTTGTTGACACCATTTTTTGCGGAATAGTATTATCCAAGAATCAGTAGATTTTTTGTGTGATTTTCTCACCTTAGGTTTTTATTAATATAAGATAATTACTGCTTTTATATAAGAAAAAACTAATTGTTTTTGGGTAAAGATAAAATTATATTCTTGTTGATATGTCGCTCATCTCTGGTGAGGAGATGTTATGGAATTCCATTAGACCGAGGGAAAATATATAACTATTGAAATGACCAGCACAGGAATTTTGGAGGAGCGATTTTTTTTTATCGCGTTCTTAATCTCGGATTGGATTCCCAATGAGATAAACCACGAATGGCCACTGGGTTCATCTAGACTCCGCATTCACATTTCCATACATCCTCCAAGCAGGAAAGATTTTGGGCTATTTCTTCGTTTAGAAAGCTCGGCCTTACTGAAGCCTCTATGAATTATTTATTTTGTATGCGATACGTGTTAACGCAAAATTCTAACGGCCGATGAATGGGATTCTGATCGACTCGTGTTGTTTATTTATTCTCTCTTCCGAATTTTCCAATGTGTTACGATAACAGCCAGAATATTATTTTTCACTTTGCCACCTTTTCGTCAGCGTTTCTACTGTGGATGATAATGCGTTGGTGATTAGTTTTCCTGACATATTTCAGAATAAAAGGTTATAATGCGTCAGCAATCTTAACTATAAAGATGTAAATCTATTTCCCACTAAGGACTCAGAAATGTTTAGCAATAAATGCAATGTTTATCGCTTGCAGGGTTATTTACATCATAAAAGATTTAACGAGATGTCAGCGGACATTATTAACAGGCTTAAGTCTGTACGGTTGTAATTTAAGAATCCTACTTCGAATATATTTCTGACGCCGCGCCTTACGCAAAACCACCTTCGTACTTGAAGTTTGTTAAAAAGCTACCTTTGTAATAAAGCCAAATTCAAACAAGCAGTCAATAATGCCAAAATATGGCGGCACTTACGTTAACAGATCGCGCGATTAGCATCCCCTGGCAGGCGTACCTAAGTACTTACTACGAATTTGTAATATGATTATTATTATAACTGACAGTTGTGAATAATACTACCACGCGGCTATATAATACGTACGACGTCATTGTCTGTAGCGGTTATTTTGTCCCGGTGACTAGCTGTCCCTGGATAACAGTGGATCTGAGGAACCGGTTATTTTTGGAACCAGTTTTAACTGCTAGCATTATTTATAATATTAAAAACTCCTTTTTTTGTTACTTGTTTTTGGGGTGTTATGCCGTGTTGCGCTACTTCCTTCTTTAGCTAACGTTTCGGACAGCGTTGCAGTGTCCATCATCAGGGCAGATCCGGCGAAACGAAAATATTTTTGGCCGTGAAAATCTCAAAACGAATCTGATATTAAAAACTCATTAAAAAAAATGAAACACGGGACTTGAAACTTCTATGGCAAGGTACTGTTTACTGTACAATATGTTTTATTCTACTGGCAATTTAAACGCTGGTCACATCGGACAAGAAAACTGTAGTTCCATTTTCTACCGCAAAATCATTCTCGTCCAGTGTCCTGGTGTGTACAGCTATTAGATTTAGCCTCGCAACTTTCTGAGATTTATTATTGTGTCAGGTTAATTGGGTTTTAGTATTATTCAACAATTTTAAAATAAAGTAATAAATGAAAGAAATGAGTAACTAAGCTAATGACTTATAAATTACACAATTAAATCTAAGACATCGAAAAGGCCACCACATTTTAAGAGATTAAAAAAAATATGTCTAAGCAAAGATATAAATTATTTAATTAACATGATACTTTCCTTGAAATGAATGCTGTTAAACCTTTGGCTTAGAATATCAACGCTGTTTCATTGATTAAAATCTTTTGACTCGGATTGCGAATGTTATCTTAATTGGAGCCGAGCTTAATAAAAAAATTCACGAAATAACTTAATTAAGGAAATATCTCCGAGGAAGCCGGGCCACCGCTAGGAGAAATGTACATACTCGTATGTACGTAATTTATTGAAGTTTTAATTTTCTCAATTATGAATCCTTACTTAGTCAGCAGATTTGAGTTAAGAAAGATGCTGGATTGAGATAAAGTAGAGATTATTGAAAATGGCTGATTAAAAATTCGATTGAAAGTATTGATTTCTACCTTTCGTGTTGATGTTAGAAGCTCTTTAGATTTTTTTTTATTTATATCTATATATTGCAGTTTTTACCTTATTATTTAACATTTTTACATAATATATTTTGATTTTTTTTACATATTAATATTACATTTCATTATGTTGGGTGTAAGGTAGGTTTGAGAAGGTGAAACTGTTGGTTGGTAATATCGTATGTTTCGTGAACACCTCACTAGGAGAACCTGTGCTGAGGTGTTTACGTGTTTATGATTAAGTGTGACAAGTACATGATAGTATACCCGGTGGAGCTGAAATTAAGACATTAGAGCTTGGTGAGTCCTTACAATATTTAAGCTTTTACAGGTTCCTGTGGGTAATCTGACATTGATGAACGTGATACCAAGTAAGGGTAAATAAATAACTAACCAATTTATTAGCATTCGCATGTCACACCTCCCATACAGAATGAAATGTTGCTAAACAAATACTTAACACATAATTAGATAGAAACGCATCACTAAATCAATTTTGGTATCTTAGCGTATTTGTAAAATAAATACCTATCGCTTCTTTTCACTAGCACGATTAGGGTATGTTTATATGACCTTCGATAGTGTACCTAAAATTTCGATTGGGGTTCAATGTCACCCATTGACCCAGTCACCTAAATTCATTAACAAATAAACAAAACAAGCTTTAACGTCAGGGACAAGTTTATCAATTATAGCTTGCGACGAAATCTGCGGTCAAAATGTGAAGACGACATTGACATTAAATTCACTCAATTCTAAACAAACTTATTTGTACTAGAGCGATCGCCAATAGGTAGCATTGATTTAGCATGCAAAATTTTGCAAAGTAAAGTACCTCGGCTAGCTTCAAACTCAAAGAGAGCTCATCACAATTATTCAGGAGGTCATTGATTCAATGACAACTTGATTTATCTCATTTTAAATCTTTCTTATAGCAAGTAGGTATCCAAGAACCCATAAATACCCAAAAATCCTAAATACCTAACACACGAGGAGCTAGTGACCTCATTTAGAAAACACTGGTGTTCAAATACTTATACAGTCCTGAATCCTAACTTTTCTCGAACGTAAGCTTCAAGGCTTCTGTATGTGGGTATGGGCCATCTGGAAATGTAAGTGTCAACCTTTCTCGAATGGAGGGCTTTGATCTTGTGGCGGTATTGTCGAGTTGGGGCATGCGGGGAAGAGGAAGGACGTATGCGGACAGTACGCTGACGCGGCATTAAAGCTACAGGTTATTTGCATACCGTAAGTCTTGTCGAACCTGAAAGCAAACATAAGGCTCACGAGATGCGTTTTATGTCAGCTAGTCAGAGGTGGAGTGTAACGCTGGGTCGGTCACGTGGGAGGAAGGATCAGCCCGTCACAAGCTTACGCCACATTCAACGGATAGAGGCATGATAAGGGAAGACATGAAATATGTGTTGTAGTAGAAAGTTAGTTTTTTTAAACATTTTAATGGTAATTGTACATTGATTATTTATAAGAAAAAAAATAAATACATATGAGGTATATATATGTACATACAATGAATAGTTGGTTAATTCTTGAAAGACGTGTTGATTTATTTTATGGTTTGGTTATGTTTGTTTAGGGATTAAAGTATTTTGTATGAAGTGAATATCTTGATTTTTGATCCAGGCTGTGATCGTTTTTTGTGAATGTTTGTAGATGTATTTGCAGTTAGTAGTTGTTTCAAAGTAATGGGCATATAATTAAAAAGTTTGGTTGCATAATACTGAAAATGTCTTTGTCCGTGTGTGGTGTGTATTATCGGTATGTTCAGGGTTACATTTGTTAAGGACCTGGTTTTTATTGTTGTTTTTGGTTGAATTAGAATATGGAGTTTATTTTGGAGGAAGTGTAGCAGAGCAGATTTGGCATAAAGTTGTTTTATTCACATGACTCCTAATGTTTTGTATATTTCACTTGAATGTGTGTAGAAAGGCACTTGCAAGATTAGTTTAATTATCGCCTTTTGTATCTTTTGAATTGGGTCAGTTGCTATATTTGTAGCACATCCCCAATCCAGTATTCCATATGTGGCAATGGATTGACAAAATACCAAAATATATGGATCTGAGTATTGTTAGTGGGAAAATGTTTTTAATCGATGATTTTAACGCATGACTCCTTTTAGTTTATTTGTGATGAAAGTTATGTGGTCGTTGATATTTTCTTTTATTTAACGGATATAATAATTGAACTTATTTTATTTTAGTTTATTAGGGAAACAACAGTAATACATATTTCATTTAAGTAATTTTATATTATTACATGGTTGCGTGAACCAGCGAAGTTACCGCAAAAATTCATAGCAATATATAAAAATAAACTTAGATTAAAACAATAAAGAAAACATAAAGTGGTAGAAATAAAAAACACAGATTAAAGTATGTAGGATAGATAAAATGAAATTAAACTGTCAATCTATATAAAAATAAAACATTTTCATATCATAAGTAATGTTAAAGAATAAACATATAATAATGGTACCCCATTCAAGATATTACAGATACGAGAATAAATTAATTTTTTTGTGTGCCGACGCAAAAATTTCGCCGTACGCCATTTTATTCTATTTTCGTCATAACTTAATCGTTTTTGGTATTTTTTTTGTCAATTGTACCGTCTTTCTAGAAAAGGGGTGTTTATATTTTTATAAAAAAACTGGATATAATCTACCACGTGTAGTATCCCCAGAAAAGCTAGTTATATTCAGAGAAATGATTTTCAAGCGTCTCCCTAAGGATATGCTTTCAATTAAAAGTTTATTTATTATTATAATATAAAGTTGTATGCATTCAACATAACACAAAAATGAACACGTTTGATTAGATTGTTATGGGATACAGGTGTATTGTGGGTATAATCAAATTACAATATTATGTAATTCACGAAAAAAAAAGTACTAGATTTTCATATCGATTATTGTGTTTTTTTTTGTATTATGCCGTGTCGCCCTACCTCTTTCTTTATCCAACATTTCGGACAGCATTGCAGTGTCCAACATCAGGGCAGATGTGTAGCGCAATGCCCCGTAATACCCCAAAAATGAATCACGATAATACTTTTGGCCTTGAAAATCTCATATCATATCTAATAGATTATATTACCACCTCCGTGGTCGAGGGGTAAGGCTTTCGACTAGCAATCAGAAGGTCGCGGGTTCAAATCCCGGCGTGCGGAAATAAAGTTATTATTAAAGTTATTTAATTAAACTCCGTTATTTCGCATGTAATGATGTAAACTAAGTTATTTGTCTTTTTAATAAAATAAATAATGACATCACAAAGTGAAAAGCTTTAAGAAATTTTCTTCGAAAAATTAACCTTTATAGTAAATGAGATATTCCATCTTTGGTACATCAACCTTTAGGTTTAGGTGATATTTCAGAAATTTTGTGATTATCAAAAGAGTCCAGAAAGACTGTTAAGGGCTGTTAAAGACTGATAATTACCTTCGAGATTTCTGACCCAAATATTTTTTTTGCTATTTTGCCGATGTATTTAAATTTTATTTTCTCTTGTTTCAGGTGAACTACGTTTCGAATTCTTTACAAGGAAGTGCAAACGAGTTGTTAGTGATTATAGTTTGAATTAAAAAAAAATGGTTTCAATTTCGTTACAAAGTGAAGTGTGCCTAGAATTAAAAATGTGTGTTTAAATAATAAATAAATAATATTTAAAGTGTTGTTAGCTTTATTCAAAAACGCGACGGTATAAAGTGGTTTTGTTGGGATCTAACCAAATCCGAACGCCCGGGGAGCATAATAATATCAGGTATTCTTTGTAAAATCAATTCCCGAACGTGATGTAAATCTTAAAGCGTGGCTTGGCTGGGTGTCGGTTGGTTATATTAGGGAATGGGTTGCTAGTGCCTGTACCTACCAGGGCAACAGATTGTATTGTAGGTCGCAGGAAGAGTAAAGATGCGCAGCGCGGAGAGGTAGGATGAACGAACATGATGCGGCGCTGCCTGTCACTGCTTCTGCTCTCCTGCTACTTGCGGCTGGGGCCGGGGCCCGCCGCTGCCCAATTCGCCTGGACGCCGATCTACGTCGACGGAAGCAGTAAGTCCTTAATTTTCCTCATTTCCCCAATAATATGTTAATCTACAATGTAAAAACTTGTTTACGTTTTCTTTTTATGTATGTTGCATTTTGTCTTGCATCACTTTGCAATTACTAACATATGTACCTACTAGTTTATTTCTATGCCATTTGCAACTTTCTCTTTTATTGTAATTCATTATCTTTACCTAAACGTATCTGTATACCTTTCATATGATGTTTAATAGTTACATCTATACAGTTTATCTTTTTTTATTTAAAAATGTCTCTGTATTATAAACTTGTCTTGTAAACGCCGATCAGGGCGTTGAAAATTAATAAATAAAAATAAAATTTAAAATATTGCGACGTGTAAAAACAACTGATCAAAAGATTTTTAAAAAATAGATCAAAGAACTTTGTGATCAGACATTATTAAATTAAACACTGATTTTTTGCATCGTAAAATGGAGTGACTACTCTATTTAGGGTATCTTAAACCTCCTTCTACTCATCTGCAGTCGTTTCATAATAGAATTTAATTCTGCGTTGGTCCCTGTATTGTTACAATCGTAAGGTACCTTCTGACGAACAATTCGATACATGAGCTTACTCCGTAATTGAGAGATCAAACATATATATGCTACAGATATCGACAATAAAAGCAGGTATCTTCTGCATTTCTGATGATGTCTCAAAAGAGCGTCACATTCATCCATCCAACTCAAAAATTGTTTAAACGTATGAAGAATCTACTTTCTTCCTTCAAGTTTAAAACAACTGACATAAAATGTAGTTTAGAAATAGTAATATTATCAATGATCCCAGAAAAATATTTTGATAAACTTTCGAAATTGCTGGACATGCTTTACGAATATTTTTTAGCAAATAACCTTTTGAGTCACCTTAATTACTATATAAGACAGCTATTTGCATTCGGGGTGATGGAAAATACTGCGTACAAAATTTAATTTCCGTATAATAAAAATTTGCTTTCGTTGTATGGTACGTTGGGCATTTACGTCTTAAAAATGCCTTTTTGTTTTTTTTTTCAAATTACGTTACATTTAATGTATTCGCATGAAGTAGGCTACGATCTAGGATCATTCGTAGAGTATCAGGAATACCAACATAACAAAATGACATAAATTGTTGTAAATGGCCGATATTTAATACGATGAAAGCAAATTTTCATTTTACGTTATTGAATTTTTAAATGCAAAAATTTTCATCGCCCGCCGCAAATAGTTATATTTTATGGTAATTAAGGTGAATCAAAAGTTTTTTCTTAAAAATATTCGTATTAAGCGTGTCCAGCGATTTAGAAAATTTAGGATTTTTTTATTGAAACTAGATACGATCTTCACGTGCTTCATTTCAGAATATTCATATCCCTGAGACGTATGTGTGGTAAAACAATGTATGATCGTGTGAGAAACGTATGTGTGGTAAAACAATGTATGATCGTGCGAGAAATGTGGATATCCGCAAAGAATGTAAGGCTGATGTAAGCATAATGAGTAAGATTAAGAAAGGGACCCTCAGATGGTTTGGACATGTAGAGCGAATGAACGAAGATAGTAGTGTAAGAAGAATATACGACGCGAATGTGAATGGTAGAAGAAGTCGGGGACGCCCGAGGAAGACGTGGCACGATCAAGTGAATCAAATACTTGAGTCGGGCCATGTCAAAAGTCAAAATAATAGAAGAGAATGTATGAGACGATGTATGAATGTGAGTGAGGCAAAGAGTGTGCGCCAAGACCGAGTTGTTTGGCGGTCCGTTCTCTCTGCCTACCCCTGCGGGGAAACGGCGTGATGGTTAGTTATCCAATTATTATTATTATTATTAGTTAGTCATAATAATATATAATATCTCATGACTTTATACGTATTCATCAAAACATTGTGCAGCCCTGCATGTGCGATAGTATTAAACTCGTAAATGAGTATGTTTATTTGTGAGTGACTGTTGATTGCTATTTCAAATTGGATATATAAATAAAATAAAAATTGTAAAAGCTGAGGGCGATAGTGGGTAAGCCGTACAAACTGAGATATTTCGTTCCGGTGCATTAAAAAAATATTTACTTATCGCTCGCAGAATCAAATCTACGGTATGGATTAACTACTTGGGGGCACTCTTGTAAAACTAAATTACACCTCATTTACAAAAAAAATATAAAAAAACTTACAATAAAAAAATTTACAATCACTACAAAATTCTACGGTTAAATTGTTAATAAAAAATAAAAAAAATTCACAGAAACGAAACGTATCATTGTTGTATCGGAATTTAAAAATATTACCGGTGCAGGCACAAAATTATGGTACAAAATATTGATTAAGCGTATATATGAGATTATAAGAGGAACGTGGAGCATGAACATAATACTAGATTCACATGGAATGCTTGTTTCAAAATATAATAATAACACGGATGGCGAACCCTTGAATATAACGTGTCAAAAATATTTAAGATGTTACCAAGTAATATAAAAAATTGCGATTCTACAAATATATTGAGATATATGCTGAAACAATGGTTTCTAAATAGAGATGGTATATATTAATTCATTTGTGTTAATTGTGACAATCTGTATAGTTATAGTAATAATATTGTGTATGTTTAAAATGTAATTGAAAATTAACATCCTCTTGACAAACTGCTTTTTTGTGGTTTAACTACTTATATGTATAACTAATAATAATTATAACTTACTTTAACTACTATATATATAAGTGGCAGCGAGAAATAACGCAGCCGATATTGGATCGTTAAAGTCGCCTAACAGTGCGTCCATATTACAGAATGAAGAGATCTACACAAAGTTATTAACATTTTATTCCATATTGCGTACGTGCACAAAACATTGGCACCATTGAATTTCTTGTGAAGTTTGAAGTCCTCTTTTATAAAAGTTAAATTTCCTCGAATATTAAATATTCTCCGCACGAATAATTACAATATTTCATTTAAACCTTATCGTCACTTCTCCCCCATTCTCCCCCGTTGATAACTTTTCGAATTTCTATGAAAAATAATGTGTTTTTTTTTCAATTTCCTTCGTCATTGATTTGGGGAAAGTTTCCCTACTAGAAGTTGCTTGCCACTTTGAGTTCGGGTCGTCTAGCGTCTCTCCGGATAACAAATTATTCATGCATCAAATTTCTCCGTAAATAACCAAGGCCGACCCGGAAGCAAACAACAAGCGGATCAATAGCTTAGGGGATAACAACCACTCTGTACAACGCTGACTAATTTTCTGGACTGAATCAACAACATGAATAAATAATCTTAACTAGCAGAAAATGTATTTATGTTGTATCGTGGAAACTGTCGAACAGTATTGACATTAAAGAATCCTTTTTAATTCTTGGCGATTCGAACGTAAACATTTTACATGAACTCGAACCGATTGTAATCCAATACGAAAACCTAATGGCCAACTTCGGATTTGTCAAAACTATTCACGATGTGACACGAGAAGCAGTATTGTCAAACTATATAACGGCTACTTGTCTAGACCATATTTATATAAGAGAGAGGGAGACCATAGAAATCAGTTCGTGCGTATGTGAAACAATAATAGCTGACCACTACCTAATTGCAACGACGATTTATTTCTCTAACTACGACAAACACACTTTAGACAAATCGCACACTGAGTACTATACTGCACTCTCTGAAAAAAAAGTTAATCTATTTATCTCAATCACCGATTGGAATGAAATGCTAAAATTATCTGAACCAAATGTATTGTACGAAGAAATGAAATCGAAATTTAAAAATATTTATGAACTAAGTAACATCACAAAATTTAATAAAAAATATCGCAATTATCAAAAAACTTGGATGAATGATAGCCTCATTGAAAATATACAAACACGAGATACTCTTTGGAGGAAATGGAAAAACTCACCTAACAACAAAAAATATGAAATCGATTTCAAAAAATACAGAAATAAATTAAATAAACAAATAATAAACACAAAAAAATTATACTTTAATTATAAATTTAAACACTGTTTCAAAGACATTAAAAAAACATGGAATGAAATTAATAAAATTTTAGGTAGGAAAGATAAATCCGGTTGTGATGAAGTCATATCAAAATATTTCTTAAAATCCGAATCGAAAGATGCAGTGGCAGAAAATTTTGCAGACTTTTTTGATGAGGGGGTAAATAAGTTATTACATGTATGTGATGTCCGAGCGTCAGAATACACGCCGGAATATTTAAATCACACAATGTATCTACCACGAGCAAATACAAAGCAAATCGAATTAATTATCGGAGGTATGAAAAATTCCAAGACACCAGGCATAGATTTAATTCGTATGTATGATTTGAAAACACATGTTAAATTACTTAGTCCTATAATCGCTCACTTAATTAACAGAATAATTGATACGGGCCATATTCCCGATGAACTAAAATATAGCATTGTAAGGCCTATCTTTAAAAATGGAAATCACTCTTTAATAAATAATTACAGGCCGATTTCCTTACTTCCTGCATTAGAAAAAATCTTAGAAAAATATATATCAATAAATTTAGATAAATACTTAAATAATCTGAGTATCATTGATGAATGCCAGTATGGCTTTCAAAAAAATAAAAGTTGCGATAAATTGCTCGAAAAATTTTCTAATCATATAAATTCACAACTAAACTGTAAACAACATGTATTGGTTCTATTTATTGATTTCTCAAAAGCTTTCGACACACTTAGCCATTTACAAATAATTAAAGTACTTGAATTTATAGGTATCCGGGGTAAACTCCTCTTGTTCTTCAAAAACTATTTGAAAAATAGAAAAATGAGTGTTAAGATTTTAAATATAATAAGTAAATCAAGATACATCAAATCGGGAGTACCGCAAGGGTCAATTCTAGGTCCAAAATTATATATTATATATGTAATTGCTATGTGTAAGATTTTCAAAAAAGCTCGTCGATTCATTTTTGCTGATGATACTGCTCTTGTTGTATCACATGAAAATCCTGAAATAGCTATACAAGAATTACAAAGAGATTTTAACGAGCTTCTCAAATGGGCTCATGATGTAGGATTAATTATTAATGTGAAAAAAACCAAATGCATGTACATAAAATCACCAAGTTTGAAAATGTGGAATGTTCCTAAAATAACCGCTCATAGCTTTGACTGTATACATAGAGGAATTGTTAATGTTTGTGACTGTGAAAAAATAGATTTCACAAATGAATATACTTATCTGGGAATAATTGTTGATAACAATTTTAAGTGGGATAAACAAGTGGCTAAAATTTGTAACCAGCTCAGATCCTTAGCTAGTAACTTTTACAAATTAAAATTTATTTTGCCTCATTGTACTCTTAAACTCATATATTTTTCTATGGTCGAATCCATCCTTAGATATGGTATTCGAACTTGGGGACATGCAAGCACTACTTACATTAAATATATTGAAAATTTACAAACTGCCATAATAAAAAAAATTGTCACAACAAATATTTACAAACAGAGACATAACTTAAAACTACTGTATGGCTCAGAGAGCCTACTTACAATAAAAGGTCTCCACTGGTTCACTACTATTATGGATAATATGGGGGAAAGCCCTTACAAACACCTACTTGTACACAAACATACCACAAGATTTAGAGAAGGAAAGGGCCTAAAAACTCCTCGAATATTAAATAAATATGGAAGCCGTACTCTTGAATATCTAATACCAGTGATTTTCAATAAAATCAATAAAAACATAAAATTTGAAAAAAATGAGAGACTAAGTCCTAAAATGATAAAACTATGGTTAATGAACGAAAACTCCATGTATCTTTGAATATCTTAATATAGCTGCCTACATATCTTGTTATTAGGCAGATATATTGAAATATCTTATATATTATGATTGTAAGTTAAAATATCTAATATTACTATGTGATCTATTCTAATGTTTCCTTAAAACTATAAATGTATTTACAAATATTTTCTCAGATATTATATTAAGAATGTTTAAATTGTTAGAACCTGCAGACAAGCTGTCATATGACAGCTTTGTGGGTCTACTCAAATTTTTGTACTAAATGTATATTTAATCTAATAAATAAAAAAAAAAAAAAAAAAAAAAAAAGCAATGGGGTTACAAAGGTATTGAATTTCTTGGTGTACGTCAAAGATATTCATATTTCAATATCTTTGGTTTACGTGACTCTTATTTTTTAAGAAAGACAAATATTCTCCGGCTACAAATTTCTTTACAAAATTTGAAAAACTCCTACAATGAAAGTAAAATGTTGCTCGTTCAATGCTGAAGGACTTAGTTAGTTGAGGAATGAAAGCCACAATGCCTGGGAAAACTATTTGATAAGTCAGCCATTAAATGCTTTAGCTGGTTCATGGCAACTTCATAGTTACCTTTTTTTAATTTTGAATTGCATAACTGACTATCAAAAAATAATACCTGTTTATTTTTGTACTATGATTTTCAATTGAGGGGGGCCAACTACTTCAGCAACCATTAACAAATAAATAAAACAAAAATAAATAAAAAATGAAAAAAATGCATTTTTACTAAATTAATTAATATATTTTTGATAGAAAGCAGTCACTTTGTGGCTTGACATATTGAATGAAATAAAACAATAACTTTGTTTTTTAACCACGATTTATTTAATTTTTATAATTCCGACCGGTTTCGCTTTACTCAAGCATCTTCAGGGTATAAAATTGAACTGATCGAAAATACACATAGTGTGAGCTTTTATGTAGATATAGAAAGAGACAAAACTTAATACAAAGGAACAGTGAAAGAGAAGGGTGATATTTAATGAATTACCATAATATTATATATCCAGGGACAAATCGTCATTTGAACAGGTGATTAAGGGTTTTTACTAGTTTATGGGGAATATCCCTGAATATATAATATGGTAATTCATTAAATATCACCCGTCTCTTTCACTGTTCCTTTGTATTATGTTTTGTCTCTTTCTTTATCTATGTAAGCTCACACTATGTATATTTTTGATCAGTTTAATTTTATACCCTGAAGATGCTTGAGTAAAGCGAAACCGGTCGGTATTAGAAAAATTAAATAAATTGTGGTTAAAAAATAAAGTTAATGTTTTATTTCATTGATTAATAATTGCCCGAGTTGTCTCGGGTGTGGGATTTTTCGTTCATGGTAGCCGCCCGAGCATAATCGCGGGTGGTTAAAATTCGAATATCTAGGGCTCCAAAAATTAATTGCATAGTAAATTTTAGGCCCATTTTAAAACTTTACTATAGTTATGAAACACCTGGCTCACAGTTGAAAATAATTTAATAATGTAAAATATCTAATATTTTGTTTGTTTATTACTCCAAATAAAATATTATCCTACTAATAGATAATGTACATTCTTCGACCTACTTGGCCGCTGTGTACGTTGAATCAGTTCGGTTTAAAATAAATAAATGGGATCAAGTTATACCGCTTATTCTTCATAACATTATTTTACGCGATAGCTATTTAGATAAATGACTACCGTTTTTATTGCCATGCAAAGCAGGAGCTACGAAATATGTATTTTAAACAACCCTAAGTATCAGTAAAAAAATACCATTTACATAAAAAAAATACCTCAGATAAAATGTTTTTATGTGTACCTCTAATCTAAGATTTTTTTATTAGGCCATATTTTTAACACCACCCACTTTCAAAGAACAATTGAAGTTGTTTAAAATTTCACTACTCCATGGAAAAGAACGATTTCTGTGGAAAGCGTGTCTATATAATACAACGTGTCCAGAAACTCGTAGTACAAGCGGGAAACCAGTGAATCTACATCACATGGAGAACCCAAAAAACTTATTTTTTTCGATCTGGGCATTTCGATTTTTGTACTATTTTTCTATTTTTCGGCAACTAAAGGGTTAAAAAAACTTTTGAGCCCGGTTAACCCTTCGATGCATTTAAAAAGACATTACACAGCTGATATTAATCCTTTATTGACCGATTTTTTCAAATTTGACCGAAAAAATTCCAACTTTGGACCCGATTTACTCGAAAACGGAAGGTCAAATCAAAAAATCTATATCACCTATCAACTCCAAATGAGATGTAGATTGATCAGTTTCCCGCTTGTACTACGAGTTTCTGGACACCGTGTATAATTTTCTCACTTAACTTCAGGAAAACTTAACTATTTTTTACTTTTGAATGTAGCTACAACTTTGTGGTTATCCATTATAAATAAATGAAACAATGTTACTTTGTTTGAACCACTTATATATTTGAGTAAAGCCGACCGGTTTCAGAACGACCGTTCCATCTTCAGGGCAAACGTATACGTATTAATTATTTTTATTTAAAAAATCGATCTAATGAAGTTCTAGCATAGCTCTTGGCGAATATTTTATTGATATAAGTACCTACACTTTAACGATAAAAATCGCACCTTGAGTTTTGATGTATTAAAATATACGTATTTGTACTAATTAAGGTTTTTTCTTATTTCAGGTTTTTCACATAATGTACAAAATTTTTCGACAAAATCCGATAAATTTTTATTCATATTATTAGTATTTTCTTAATTTTCATATTTAAAATGAAATCTGTTACTTATTTTGAGATATTTTCTTAATATTTTTGTCAGTTTATCAGCGATCTGAGTGGCGGGTTCTTGTTTTTGTACCAAAATCTTTACTCAAGGCATTTTTGATTTATTAAGGAAAAGTTTCAATATCATTGATAAGATCTTGTGCCGAAAATAAATATCTCATTATACCCGAATCAAAGTCACAGAATGGGTTAGCTATTACATTTTATATGAATACTAGCGAAGACCCGTGGAAATCAAGAGATTTTCGATTTTTTTTTAAATAAAAGACAAATAAAGAAAGACAAAAATTACGTATTTGAAAATTACCTGGCCAAATTTGATAATTTCCTCCTACCACCACAGTAAGCGGAAAATGTAACCCAGCCGACCAATTGAATGCTGGGTGGGAACCAGACGCAATGCCAACTCAGACACGGACTGATCCATTGCATTATAATTGTAGGATGTGTGAAGCTGAAAGCATCTATAACAAAAAGAATCTCAGGATAATTGCCTTTCAAAGGAAGAAAATTACTTTAGGTATATTGTAAACATGAAAAATTACGACATCTATTAAACATTTTTAAAATGTACACATTTCAAATGAAGAATTATTAAAAAAAAAATAGTACCTACTTTAAGGTCTATGCCCACTACACCGTTCCATACCATGACCGTAACCGTAGCGGCGCATGCAAAAAAATATTCTTTATATCGATCAGTATAAGTGCGATCATCTCCAGAAAAGTTTCCACAAAAAAACTCTACACATAAACACGCTACAAGGTTTACAGAAAAAATTTTAATACCAAAAGCAAACAAAACAATTTTCCATAAAGGACCCTTTTACATGGCCATTAAAGTATACAAAAACCTTCCACATGATATTAAACAAATACAAGATACACTCAGATTTAAGTCATCACTAAAAACATTCCTTCTTACATTCATTCCTTCATTACACATTAAGTGAATACCTCACAAAGGTACAACTGTTTTTATATTTATGTTTATATAATAAATTAAAACAAATTTCACTTTGTATTACACCACTTTTATATTGATATTTCAATTCATTTGTGTTCAAATTTGTACAACATGTTAGGTTAACTGGAAGAAATAGAATATAGGTACCTATAATTTATACCTTTTGTACTAAATGTAAATTTTGTACAATAAATGATTTTGATTTTGATTTTATAAAACGCTGCCCACTAGCCCGTCGCGTTACCGACCAACACCGTCACATACCATGACCGGGCTGACGGCGAATTCTCGATGACAATATTTTGCAGGTGCCGGTCCGCTCTATGCATGGTACGCTACGGTGTTAGACCGGGGATCATCCGCGTATGATCCCCGTTCTAACACCGTTGCGTGCCATGCATTGCCACTCCGTCAGTTCGTGATTGCACTGCGTTGTCACTCCGTCCGAACGGGGATTGTACGAACACTAACCGCGGTGTATACGGTTATCATACGGTCACTATACCCGTTACGTACGGGTATAATACGGTGTTAGCACGTTCTAGTGGGCATAGTAGGGCGTAGCGTGTTTATTTCGTGTCTGATACGTTCATAGTACGGTCATGGTCTGGAACGGTGTAGTGGGCATAGACTTATTATTACTTGTCTGAAGTGATATTTCACTTCCAAATTTGAAAATTTAAATTTCATTGAACTCGAATTATTTTACATATTACGCAAAAATACGCAGGAATACTCAGGAATGACGTTACGGATGCACCCATGTACCAACAACCAGGATTAAATCAATTAGATATTTGTATAATGGAAACATGGACGCTTACTGAAGAACTAATTAGGCGACTTGAGGCATTCGAGATGTGGATCTACAGAAGAATACTTAAAATAATCAGGATGGACAGGGTTACGAATGAAGATGTTACGGTTCGGATGAATAAAGAAAAAGAAGTTATGAAAACTATAAAAATCCGAAAACTTCAATATCTTGGACTTGTGATGAGACATCCAGAGAAGTATGAGATCTTGCATGTCATAATGCAGGGAAAGATTGCCGGAAGACGGGGCCCTGAAAGAAGGAGAACCTCATGGCTGAAAAACCTGAGACATTGGTTTGGCCAGTCTACTGTAGAGCAGACAGGGCATAAGAATAAGAAGATATTTGAATGACAAAGTTCTTAAAGCTTCCATTTATTTTACAATGTTCTAACAATTTGAACCGTTTGCGATTGCTATTTTGTTTATATCTGACAGTTATCGATTTTCGAGGCGCAGTGAAGTTCAACACTATAGTTGGATTGGGGGGTGAAATGCAGATCCGGGCACAGTTTGGAAATTTAATAAAAAGGCACTTTCTAGATGAGAAAAGTGTGGAGAAGTTGAATAAAAAGAAATTAAGGTGCGCTCGGCAAAATTGAGGGAGATACAGCTGTTTAAAGTATCAATAATATGTCACTTCATGAACCGATACTGTCCGCCATTTGACACTAATTTGTTGGTAAGTTGGTATGACTTGATAAAAGCAACAGCCTAGATATGATTGTAGGGGATAAATAATAAGGCGCGTAGGTACTGGAATGGAGACAAATTGCGTGTAAACGGCGCTTTAGTATACATCGCATTTTTTTTATTTTTTTATTTGCAGTTGCAGCTATGCGTCTGTTAGAGATTACTGGGATGTTTTTTTTGCCGTGGCGCGAGTAGGCGCTACGAAGGGGGCACTTTTTTTCTATCACAAACCATGTTACACAAACCTAGCGTAGCCGCTAAACTACTTGAAAACTGGGATATTTTTTTGCCGTGACGCGAGTAGGCGCTACGAAGGGGGCACTTTTTTTCTATCACAAACCATATTACACAAACCTAGCGTAGCCGCTAAACTACTTGAAAACTGGGATATTTTTTTGCCGTGACGCGAGTAGGCGCTACGAAGGGGGCACTTTTTTTTCTATCACAAACCATGTTACACAAACCTAGCGTAGCCGCTAAACTACTTGAAAACTGGGATTTTTTTTGCCGTGACGCGAGTAGGCGCTACGAAGGGGGCACTTTCTTTTCTATCACAAACCATGTTACACAAACCTAGCGTAGCCGCTAAACTACTTGAAAACTGGGATGTTTTTTTGCCGTGACGCGAGTAGGCGCTACGAAGGGGGCACTTTTTTTTCTATCACAAACCATGTTACACAAACCTAGCGTAGCCGCTAAACTACTTGAAAACTGGGATGGTTTTTTGCCGTGACGCGAGTAGGCGTTATAAAGGGGCACTTTCTTTTGAATCACAAACCATAATTACACAAACCTAGCGTATTTGATGTTTTAAATAATTTATAAATAAAGATTATTAAAAAACATTACAGCTTATTATTTATTCATTATTTTTACAAAAAAAAAAATTTAGGGGTATTTTCAAGTAATTTGCCGGTTTCTAGGGGTTTTTGAGTTTAGTTTAGGGATAAATATTTTTGGGAGTTGGCAACACTGACTTTCTTTTCTTAGGTTAGTATGACTGGTTTATTTATAAAATGGCGGGAGTACTTAATTAATGTTCTTAACTTAAAACGCGCTGAAAACATGGTTTTTTGCCAAAAAAAAGCTGTGCCCGGATCTGCATTCCTCCCGGATTGGGTCCTGACTTCGCCTTATCGTGTTCTGAGGTGTCAAAGTTTTGCAAAGACGAATTCTCATAATCTATTTAACAATTTCAGATTATGAGATTCGTTCTGGAGTAAATTTTAGTTTAACATATTTTAAGGAAAATATGTAATTACCCCTACTAGAAATGGCATTAGGGAAATATAGTATATCCTTGTGTCCTAGATGCTTGCATATGGTTCTATCTTCACCTTTAGGTATGTTCTAAAATGCTAAGTATGCGTTGTATTTAATTATTTTTTCTTTAAAATACGTTAAACTAAAATTCGTTAAGTTAAAAAATTTATTAATTTTTGGAGATCGCTGGCAACGGTTAATATGCACTTTTTTGAAAAAACCTTTTGATTCACCTTAATTACATTAAAAGGTAACTATTTGCATTGGGGGAAGTGGAAAATATTTCATTCTAAATTTCGATTACGTAAAATTAAAATTAGCTTTCGTCTTGAGAGATTGTACGCCATTAGTTATTAGCTCATTCGCTGTCACTTTGGTATGTTGGTATTCCTGATACACTTGAATGTATAACGAACAGCTAGAAGATTTTGAAGGTACGGGGCACTTTCTTTTGAATCACAAACCATGTTACACAAACCTAGCGTAGCCGCTAAACTACTTGAGAACTGGGATGTTTTTCTTGCCTTGACGCGAGTAGGCGTTATAAAGGGGCACTTTCTTTTGTATCACAAACCATGTTACACAAACCTAGAATTCCCATGAAGTCTGCTACGCTTTGTTCTAGCATCTTTTCGTACAGTAACAAGAATAACAACGTAACAAAATGACATTTGAAAATAATGTTTGAAAATGGACGGTCTGGTTTCACAGAATGAAAGCTAATTTTAATTTTACGTAATCGAAATTTAGAATGAAATATTTTCCACTTCCCCCAATGCATATAGTTGTCTTTTAATGTAATTAAGGTGAATCAAAAGATTTTTTCAAAAAAAAGTGCGTATTAACCATTGCCAGCGATCTCAAAAATTTACCATCAGAATAAGATAAAGCGAAGTTATAACCGAAGTGACGATAAGTCTTATACATGGCAATATTAAAACAAAATATATGTATATTACTAAATTAGTAGAATATGAAGTGTGAAATGTTGTGGAGTGCAGGGAAGTCGTGCGTAAAATTAGAGGTTAAAAATAAATGCCGTTCAAGTCAATGACGTTACAAAATATAGACGCTTTGTGGAAATCTCAAAGAAGAAAGCCAAAAACAAGGCATTGTATTGTCTTCAATTTCGTAATTTTAGTACTAAATTACCATGTATTCTACTCCTAAGTAAATTGCATTAACAAAATGAAAAAACGCCCTCATGTTTGTTAAGATAGTGTTTTCATTACTCGACAAATTGTAGTAAAAGCCAAAGAATAACATTTCGTTCCTAAATAACCGCAAAATTTCTTATTATTATCGATTATCATAAATAATAAAATTGTTTTCCGCCCGAAGATTGTACGTATCGCTAGAGAATGCAAAACCTATTAGTACAGATTTTACGAATTACGAATTTTACTGTTTAAAATAGTCTAATCACTCTGTTTATTGCGGTAAAACAACATACAAATCAGCAGTATCAAATGAGTATAAAACAGTCATATGAAAAGACATTGCTCTATTATTAAATCACCTGCAATATGTGAGCGGTTTATTTATGACTAGCTGGTACCCGGCTTGCGTTGCTATGCCATTTAATAAAGAAATTGTCCCGCGTGTCCTTTCCCATTCGTCACGTTCCCCTTCCGCATTCCCCCCTTCCTCTCCCACGTCTCCTTCCCCTCTCGCGTTCCCACTCCGCCTACTCCACCTTCCCTCTCCCCACTCCACTCCCCCTTCCCCCGACTCGCGAACCTCCCTCCCGATTTCCCCTCCCTTCTCTTTGGTTTCCCCCCCCCCCACCCGCAAACCCTCTGTCCGAATTCCCCTCCCCCCTCCCGCATTCCATACATTCAGTCCCGGTACATTCAGTTTTCAAACAGCTCGCGTGCCACCTATTGCAATTTTTTTATACAAATTTCAAATTGCCAGAGCTCACCGGTAATTTTATACATACCTGACAAAAACAATAACACGAAAAAAAGAATTATCCAGTTTGGTGCCGTAGTTCGGTAGTTATGCGCGTACATACATTTCGGCGATTCATTTTTATTTATATAGATAGATAGATAGATAGATAGAAGATAGAAAATAGATAGATAGATAGATAGATAGATAGATAGATAGAAGATAGCTAGATAGATAGATTATGTGTGATCACGTGACACCTGAAAATGCGTTTAGTGCCCAGTCTTCCTACTTTAGACGGCGTTGAGGCAGTAATCAACCAAACTTTTGAATACAAAAATGCCACCCGCGTTCTATCGTTTATTTCATCCATACGCACTATCTTTGTCATACATTAACAAATTTTTAATTTAAAAAATACTGCAAGTATAAGAGTGTTCCTCACTTGTCACATTTAATTATGAGTTTGTGAGACAATAGCATTTCTAGATATAACATCGTTGGATCAAGTCATATGTTAAAGTTTCTTAATGTTTGTTATGTATTTTACATTAAGTCTCATTCACACTGTTACTAATGAACATTTCCACTTGCAGGCCAAGTGGACCTCTGGACGCAGTCGACGACCGGCTGCACGTGCACGTGGGACAGTTCGCGCACGGACTGCGCGTGCTGCGTGAAGGATGGCGCGTGCGCGTGCGGCCGGGAGGCGCCCACCCGGTGCGCGCAGTGCGGACTGGAGCCCTACTGCGCAAACAGTGAGTGTTTAACGCGCATTAATTTTATCATTCATTTTTTAAAATCTCTCATCTACAGTCAGATAAGCTAACATTAGACACAGAGCTTTTGACACTCTCAACTGTTTACATATTGTTTTTAATTATCTCCGCACAGGAGGCCCTGAAGAATTTAAAATTCCCTCAAAGCTTATATCATCTTTGGGGATTCTGAGATGAGGGTCTTTTTAGGGGAAGGAAGAAGGGGAAGTTCTTGGGTCCGTCTCTCCTGGACACACTGACCCCTAGATTCCTACCCACCCGTCATACATTTTTCGTTCCCAGAACTTCGTCTCCTTTATTCCAGCATCCTCAAAGATGACAAAGGCCCCGAATGAAATTATTTTCCTTAGGGCCTTCTGTGTGGTTCACTTCAAAAAAAGCTATGTCTAGTAACCACATTTCTTTTAGCCGATTGCTCTGATGATAGCCAACGTCCCATAAGATATGGCACCATAAAAAGAATGAACTACCCGAACCAGATGTTCCTTTCAATTCATTTATACCTACTCCGTATTTTTCTTAACTCATTTTTTGACAAAACGAAAAAGAGGTTGTATATTTATCAGAACAACACCATACAAAGATCCTGTAAATTTACGTGATTTTTAAATAGTTAAAACCATGTCAAGGTAATAATAAATTTATTCTGACAATTATATATATAGAATTTGAATTATTATGTCATATTTTTGTAATATTGTATCTGAAACAACTGAAGTTTTCGTAACAATACGTGAAACCATAATTTCATTTCAAGAACTCACTGCATTCTACTAAATCTTGAGAGCAGTTCATAGTTCACCGTCTTGTGCAGTTATTATTATTATTGTTAATTTCCTTCCCCGCTTCACAATATTAAATTTCGCACGAATACGAGAACGAATAATACACATGAAATTGCTTTTCTCTTACTTACAATCAGCACCACAAAGATACTTTATTCATTAAGGTTGCAATTTAATTACACGAAATAATTATTTAAGTTACGACAGCCACCCTCTATAACTAATAATGGAGCAATAATTTGTTGGTTGGTTGTAAATGGAGGGGTTGGGTACGTAAACATTTATTATAAAAGAAATAATGAAATTTATTTACTATTGGTTTACAGTATTTACACAAAACATCTTTAAATACAAAAATATAACGCTCTAAAGCCTTGTGCGCACTAGCGGCTAGCCGCGTAGGCGGTCAACCGCGCGGCCTGCCGCACTTTTATTTTAGTATGTAACCGCTCATATCCGTACGTACCCAACCGCCGAAAAATTTCATACTAAAATAAAAATGCGGCTAGCCGCGCGGTTGACCGCCTACGCGGCTAGCCGCTAGTGCGCACAAGGCCTAAGAGTTAGTTTATTTAAGAGGGTATTACTGGAGAAAACCAGAAATATGTCATTTTTAAATCAGATTTTAGACGTATTGACTCTTTTCCACAAAAAATTATAAATGTATTTCGAAAGATTGTTCTTTTATCTAGAATTCGAATGTTTTAAAGTTTGAGAAAAAAATATATTTTTAGCATAATAAGGATATACCAAAGGTCGTTGGCAGATTTGTTAAATTTTCAATAATGATTTTTTTTATACCACACCCATTTCAAATAATATAATCATGCAGTAAAATAAATAAATGCATTATCTAGGAATCGCATGTTTTAGAATTTTAATTTTAGTTTAAATAAAATCATTAAAAAATATATACGTACATGTGTTTCTTGACGAAAATTGGTCCGTTTGTGTATTTATTTGCGCACTTACAAACTAATATATTTCAGATTTTTTTAACATTCTTATTTAACTTAGACATTATTGAAAAATGATAAATACTTATAAACAAAAACTAATTATAAAAAGTACATTATTTTAATAGTTTTATCATCGCGCCTTTCAGCATTTTTGGATGTAGGTATAAATTATAGCAAATTTGGAATGTAATAAAATCGATATTGAGTTATAATTTTAAAAAGCTGGTACGGAAAATAATTAATCTTTCTCATTGCAACCGCCCTGCTCGATCGTAAGAACAACTTTCGACGAAATGTGGATTTTAGACCGCTGGCTGGTTAAACGCTCTTAATATAAGCACCTTGCCGTCACTTGAAGAAGCGCCTTGGTTGCGCGCGAAAGGTTTATTTCGACGTATACTCGAAATTCAAAATATTTTTTTAAATCAGAGTATGCAGTTCACACGCGGTAGAAATGAAACCTTCAGAAAACTCAACTTCAAGAGAATGAGACGAATGAGGATAATTGTATGGTTTATTTACCGTAATATTGTTATCAAATTTCAACCATTTTATTCCACGAAGCACCACACAAAGAGGAGGCCGATAAGCTACGAAACACCGCACAAAGAGGACACCGATTAGTCTTATCTAATTCTCTCCCAGACTGAATCATATAGACTCATACACATATGTATTTGTCTCTTTTTAGTGTCGCTCGTTTCCGTTTCATCAAGTTTCAAATCACAACAGTGCTAAAGAAGTTTTCACTTTAATAAATAGTTGTTTAAAAACACTTAAAAAAGGATTTTATTTTACTACTTATATAAACTTTTCTATTTTTGGTGCAAAACAAAATCAAATATGATTTGTGAGATTTTCAC
Source organism: Limnephilus marmoratus (assembly GCA_917880885.1). NCBI lineage: Eukaryota > Metazoa > Arthropoda > Insecta > Trichoptera > Limnephilidae > Limnephilus > Limnephilus marmoratus. The sequence goes on along the minus strand of OU862910.1, from coordinate 15,541,844 downwards.
TGCCAAAAGTATTATCATGATTTCTTTTTGGGTTATTATGCCGTGTTACGCTAGTGCAGATGCGTAATGTTTAATAAATCTGATGATGGACACCGTTATGCTGTTCAAACGTTGTCTAAAGAAGGAGAATGCGCAACACGGCAACTTTAATGCCAACACATTAAAGTCTAAAATGTAATGTATCTGCAAAGTTTTATTTCACAGTTAAATTTTCTATTTGATTTATTTTTTTTGTTGTTGAAAATGTCATCTTGAATGACCCTCTTCCTTCTCTCCCCCCCCCCCCCCCCTCACCAACCCCTCCATACCATTTTTAAAACAACTCGCCTGCCACCTATTAAAGCGTAACAATCAAACACACGCAGTTTCGCTTTTATAATATTGGTATAGATTAATATGATTTTAACTATCAAAGGGATCTTCATAACAACCAAAACAAATAACAAAATGTCAGCGCACGTCAAATAAATAGTTATAGTTACCAAGCAACGCTTTATAGTTAACAGCAACGCTCTGCTTTTCGTCTGGACAATAAACGTATAATAAATAATCCAATAACTCCAGAGCTTATTCATAACGCCAGAGCTTACCAATATATACAGCCTAGCTGTATAATGTAGCTTTCTATTAGTGAAAGACTTTTTAAAGTCCATTCAGTTTGGTTTGCGTGTAAAAGTAACAAACATTTTTTTTATTTTTTTTTATTAGCAAATTTTTTTGATACATGGGAATAGGTACAAACATAATAATATAAAATATAAGAGAGTAACAAAAAAGATCCCACAAAGGCGAAGCCTGTGCGTGGGTATTATATTATGTGGATATTAAACAGTGGTGGTTAAAATAGAATTTAAAAATATATATACATAGTGTCTTTAGAGATCAACATGATCGATTTTACAGGAGATTATTGTGAGATTTCTTAAAATTAAAGAAATGTACATATAATAACGTATGTATACACCCAATAAATACATACACACGTTCATAAATATGTGTACATATAATACACATATATTTCCTTTTATTAATCTTAAATACAGAAAGACATGAAATATTTTAGGAATTTAGAAAACATATAATACAATTTAAAGAAAAAAAATTCTCACTTCCAAATTATTTTTTACCCAGTTTTTAATATTTTTTTTATAAACGTTCAGATTTTGACAAGTATTGATTGAATTGGGTAGGGAATTGAATAGTTTTGGGGCAATACAGTTAATGTGCCTTTGGGCCAGTCTGGTTTTGTAGTGAGGCACTGTGTACACGCACGTGGTATGTCTCTGGCTAGAACGATTTGTGTTTTTAGTAAAATTGCTAGGACGAGAAAATATAAATTTAAGACACTGGATACAGTAGATCTGCCTTAGTTCCATAATTTCAGTTTCCTGAAATAACTGATTGGTGGGATACGTCTTGGCCTTCTGGTACATTACCTTAATGATGGACTTCTGTGCAATTTCTAATGGTTTTACATGGTTATTGTATGTTCCTCCCCACACGATTATTCCATAGGAAATGGATGAAAGCACCAATGCGTTATAGACAAGTTTCATGGTTCTTATATTGACAATGTTGCTCATGCGTTTGAAAATGTAATTTAGGTATCTCAGTTTATTAACAATTTTTTCTATATGGTAAGTCCATTTGAGTCGGCAGTCTATAGTTACACCTAAGTATTTGATATTATTTCCTAATTTCACATTTTCGCAGTTTGAGCATGTCGCAAAGTTACAATTAACGTTATGGAACTTCAAGTTAAGATTGTTTTTAGGGGATGACTTTTGGGAATTATAGAAGGGAATAAAAATGGTTTTATCAAGATTTAGACTGAGAAGATTTCTATCTAGCCAATCTTTGACTATTGCAATGCATTTGTTAGCCTTACTGGTTGTATCTTCCCACGTTTTACCATGTACTGTTATTGCAGTGTCATCGGCAAAAGAGAGAATTTTACCTGGTATTACAATATTGCATAGGTCATTGATGTAGATTAGAAAGAGTAGTGGCCCTAAGACTGACATACATCCATACATCCCATACATCCATACATCCATACTTCGATACAGCCATACATCCAACTTTCGCCTTTATATCTTTTATTCTTCATATTCTTGAACCGATATCTTCATTTCCGAAGCTTTTAGAACGACATGGCCCATACGATAAAGAAATTTTATTCCATTTGTAAATTGATTTAAAATATGTACTAAAGTACAGTTGATGTAGATTTTTAGATAAGCCAATGGTATGCCCGCATTATTTTTATTCAAAACCAAAATCGAGCAATCTCCGGTTCAGATTTAACCACATACAGCCAAATAACAAAATGTGCTTTGATTACAGTTCCAATATTAAACATTCCCTGTACTGCGTTGGTACTCCGATGACTAATAGGCGACATGAATATAAATAGCATTATTTCATATTATGAAATAATACCAACGAACTCAGCGGTTAACAAATTGAATACTTTTTTATGTGAAAAGCAAAAACTCTGTGTTTTGCAGTATACTTTAATGAAATAAAACACCCATTTTGCATGGAACACTACGGTGTTAATTCACTATTGGTCGCCTGCTGGTAGAATCAATGGTTGTTGATAACATACTGGCCTATGGAATCGTTCGCAGGAGTCTAAATAGTGGTACAGAAAATCTTAATATGTAAAAATGAATGTTTCTTTATTTGTCCCTCATGTTTCTTAAACAATTCAACCGGTTGCGTTGAAACGTTGGTGATTTGATTTATTTAACACTCGGGAGGCCGCGATAAAATTGGCGAATCAAGGGGTAACAGGGGTAATGTCTAGCAATCCGACGCCGCGGGGGCAAAAAAAAATTTTGATTCATTTTTGTTATTACACAATTTATAACAATATATAAAATACTAGCTGACCCGGCCACACGTTGCTGTGGCTAACGAAGCACAACGCCATTACCCAAACTTTATAAAATCCACACCACCCGCTTGCCAGCTGCCCGCTGCCTGAATTGAATATTTGAATTTCTCAGCTTTTCTCCACTATAATAAGCTTGTATTATACATATAAACCTTCCTCTTGAATCACTCTATCTATTGGTGAAAACCGCATGAAAATCCGTTGCGTAGTTTAAAAGATCTACGCGCACATACATTTTGAGCGACTTCATTTTATACTATATAATGATAATGATAATGAAATGATAATGATGATTTGCGGCACGTTCCAGAGTGGAAGATACTCTCAGTAACGCTCTTTTTTTACATTAGCATCACACAGGAGGCTCTGAGGAAAATAATTCCCCTCAGGGCCTAAATCATCTTTGGGGATGCTGTGTGGAGGATCTTTTTGGGGAAAAGAAGTAGAGAAAGTAGTGGGAAGGGTAAAAGGTATGAGGGGTGGGTAGGAATCTGGGGGTCAGTGTATCAAGGAGTGACTGACGAATGAATCAATCCGCTACACAGCGGGTAAGACGACGTTCCGCGAGCCCTACTGGAGAGGTCTAGAGGTCTTTCTCAACCAATCTTTTCCGATCCGGCTTGCCACGCAGTTGGTAGGCAGAAACATCCACCGCCAAGATCCGGACAATCCTCACCCCATGAACCCGGGCTCCTCTGCTAAGTCACCAAACGTAGCGAACCACTTGGGGTGACCTACGGCAGAGGTGTTGGTACAATAAATGGTTCCTGGGGCGGCGATACCCATACCCGCCTCCCAAATTGTAATCCCTGGTGTAAGATCACCATTGACGGCCGGCGCTGCGTAGTCCAGTGGTAAAGTTCTTGACTCACACACCGAAGGTCGCGGGATCGAATCCCGGCGTGGCAAATAAATTTTATTTGACTAATTTGTGTTATTTCAAAATTTATTCACTTAAAATAATATATAGTATATTTGCGGCGGTGACCCGACAATCAGTCCGGCGACAGTTGGTCCGGCGACAGTTGGTCCGGCCGACAGTTCGTCCGGCCGACATTTGGTCCGGCGACGATTGGTCGGGCGACAATTGGTCCGGCCGAAAGTTTTGAAGATATTTTCTTCAAGTACGTATGCAAATCGGATATACGGCCGTACAAAGTCGATATATTTATATCTGATGGCATCTTGAGTGAAAATCCGCTGTAAAAATATTTTTTCTAATAATTTCGACTCTCCGAAGTAGCATGCGGCAATCACAAAATACGACATACTTATACGTGCATTCGGCTTGGCAAAAAAACTCTAAAGATTCCTACTTGGATATAATATAACTTTTATATCTGAATATAACCCAAGAGTCCCAACTGCTCTCAACCGCCTCGAGCCAGTGAGACTATGGCATCCCCAATTTTCGTATGATGTGATGCTGAAGGTAGTGGGGAGGGGAAGGAGATGTGGAAAATATACCTGGCTATTCAGATATAGTCATCAAATACGGCTAAAGCCATTTCAAGTAACGTTACAATTCTGAATGAATACTGACGAATAGCATAATACGGCATACTTAGATGTGCAATATCTACGTAAGATTTAGGAGGTCGTATTTTGCTATTCGTCAGTATTATTCAGAATTGTAACGTTACTTGAAGTGGCTTTAGCCGTCTTTGATGACTATATATGAATAGCCAGGTACATTTTACACATACCTTTCCCCTCCCCACCACCTTCAGCATCACACCATACCAAAATTGGGGATGACATAGTCTCACTGGCTGCAGACGGGAGCAGCTGGCACTCTTGTGAGGTATTCACGAAAAAAAAGACCTACTCAACTGAAAATCTGGGTTTTCCTAACCTTATTTGTTCCTCAATCTTTGTTTAATTCCTCCGTAAAAACTGAAAACGTTAAACAGTCGTGGTAAGTTATCACTTTGCAAGGTATTAGTTAAAAAAAAATTTCGAATTTTAAATCGTTAATCGATAATTTCAGAATCATCTGCAGCAAATAGATCTTCACGATAAAGATTTCTGAAAGCATTCAAGGTTTAATCGGTGATTCCGGATTGCATTTTGTCGCCGAGCTTTTACTAGATTGCTATCGACGGGAAAGGGCGGAACTGACTGGGCCATTATCTTTATACCGTCTAGAAACCATTGAATACTTCGCTCCAGTATTTCATTCTACTACAAAAGAAATGGGTCGAAAGAGTTACGCGGACTCAAACATTTCTGAAGGTGAGTACCTATTTGAATAACGTCATAAAATATGTTACATCGGAAAATGTTTGCTGTACAATACGACATTAAGCTGCCGCTTCCCGAATTTCTACCGATTTCTTACATATCTCCCTTAAACATTCGAAGTTTTTAAGCTCTTAAAAAATATATGTTGTTTTTGAAGATAATATTTATACATTCTCCACGCCTAAATGCAAATTATATGAATTTCCCTCAGTAGAAAAAAATCCTCAAAAGTATGCTCCAAAAATTATTATAAACACGTTTGTTTCATTTTCGTTATTTGTTTTTATAGATGTCACATCCATCTACCGGATCTGCCCTGATGATGGACACAGCAACGATGTCCGAAGCGTTGGCTAAAGAAGGAGGTAGCGCAACACGGCATAACACCCCAAAAACAAATAACGAAAATGGTTTTGGCCGTGAAAAACTTAAAACGTTTTTTTCAGTTATTTTACCAGTTATATGTATGAAAAAATTCAGAGTGTTTCTTTAAATGCTGTTTTAGACAGCCCCTAAAAAATTTTTGCTCTATTTTATGGGAGTCGTGTTTTATTAAACTTTTTCACAATTTACGCTTCAATTTTATCGTTTCAAATATTAGCGCGCTCTCTCCAACATTCGTAATTACATATCACTCCATATTCTTCTTTTTGAGCGAGGATGCGGCACCTTAAGTAAAACAATATAATAAAGGTTTTTTTAAGTGAAAACTTCTTTAGATCCGTTGTGATTTGAAACTCGATGAAACGAAAAATAGCGACACTAAAAAGAGACACACATATACATCTTTAATATTTAGCCTTCGAGAGAATGAGATATACTAATCGGTCTCCTCTTTGTGCGGTGCTTCGTAACCTCTTCACTCTAGTCTGCTTTAGTTTTCTGAAGGTTCACTTCTACTTCTGTTTTTGTTACAGCGAATATGATTTTTTTACGGTACAATACGACACTAAATAAAACAAATATTATGAAGATTTTTAATTTACATTAGCTCCACACGGGAGGCCCTGAGAGAAAATATACTTCATGGCCTATGCTTTCTTTGGGAATGCTGTACGGAGGGTCTTTTTATAGAAAGGAAGATCTGCGAAGAAAAAGGGTATGAGGGGTAGGTAGAAATCCGGGGTCAATGTATCAAGGAGTGACGGACATATGCATCCATCCTTCCCATCCCGGTGCAAGGCAATGGGTCGAGAGAGTTCGGCTGGAGAAGTCAAAAGGTCTCCCTTAACCAGTCTCTCCCGATTCAGCCCGTCACACAGTAAGTTGCCAAACGCATCCGCCGCCATGACCTAGATACCCCTGTTAAGTTCTGAACCCGGACCCCTCTGTTAAGTCACCAAACGTAGCGATCCACTTGGAGCGACCTTTGGCGGAGACGTTGGTTATCCAAAAAATGATTCCCAGGGTAGTCGTACCAGCCGCCCAAATTATAAATTATAAATGAAAACAATTTTGTGTTTATAATCTGAAAATTTTATTGAGTCAACTTTTTGTTCGAAATTTTCTTATCAACTCAACAATTTTCCGTTCACAGATAATTGTGTATTATTTCCATCGCGATCTGTAAAGCCTTAGACATTAACAACTGTCAAAAATAGGACACGACGTATTCCATATTTTTCTATCGATCGATAAAGCTAACATGAGATCTGAAATAAAAGCTTCACAAGTTTCTTTCAGAGAGCCCATTTAATCATCAATGGTGACGCGTAAGAAGTGTGTATTTGGATGTTGACGCATTCGAGTTACGCGCAATGTTCATACTGCAGATAGTGGCGACATCTGGTGAATGGAAACGACTGTGGCACTCAACGGATTTTGCGACAAGAAGAAGGTGGTTCCTGGTTCTCCAGCTGACATCGTGAGGCGTTAGTTATTTCTTTACCTGATACTGGTTTTATTAATGTAAAGATTAGGATGTTCTAATAAAATGGTCATGTTTATTAGACAGACCTGGCGCCCGACATTCCCGACAATATTCTCAATTTTCAAGGTTAGTGCCCGTGTTTGAACATTAATGTCATACATCACAGATTTATTTCTTATAAATGATTATTTTGTTAGCTTCATCATCCCAAGAGATTCTCACAAGGAACCTTGGACCACGATCTGAGATACATTAGATTGATCATTATGATAAGAGTCTCTAATTTAAGAAACAGCATATTCCATGTTATAGAATCCAATAAATTGATAAGTTGATTGATGATTGATTGGTTTCATTACTACCTTAGATTTACAAATTGAATTACTAAATCCGTTAAGTTACAATGGCGCCCAACGTGGGGCTGGGGAAAGTGGTAACACCTTCTATAATAATATAGGTACCTATTACTTAAATATTGTATTTTTTCATTCAATTATCCTATATGACAGAACACTCTAACTTTCCTACTGATAAAGCTATTGTTTTAATTTTGCACAACTGGTAAACAACAGGTTACCATACAGTAATGACTGTTAACAGATGTGTAAAATTTAAAAAGCTTTTATTTGAATGGCCCTAGGGGTATGATAGGATTGCTTAAGTTATTGCACACGATTATTATTGTGACGTTGTGCTGCAAATTATAAGGTCAACGAATAACTCACTTTCGTTGATTTAACTGCCAAAATTAAGGCACACTACGCAATAAACAATAAATTGTTTGACTACTTAATTCACCTGAAAAATTCTAGAAAAAACGTTGCAAATGTCATCGTTCATTAGGAAGTTGCAACTTAGTTACTTTTTGAGGTACTAAGCAGAATTGCGCTTTCTCCTTCTTCTTGAGCTATTATTATTTTGGACAACCTTGCAGTGTTCGTCTTCTGGACAGATGCGTTTGCTCAAGGATGACAAAAAATACATCATAGCTTTTTACCACAAAATCATTCCAACTTACTTTTAAGTACTTTTGGCCCTAATTTAACCTCACATTTAACTTTTAGCCTAGTAAATCCTGAAGCATATTCAAATATGCCATTTTGATGTCATAAAATATAAGAATCCGGTAAGGTATTGGAAAAGGGGTTTTTGAACGTGTTTTTTTATTATATCGAAAAAATTATAGAAAAATACGACAAACATGTCATTTTTGTAATGTTTTTAACTTGTCAAATAAATTTTCTATGACAAATAGCTATTTTGATAAAGGGCCGTCGAGAGAGTTGATGACGTCACACTGACCAAAGTTGGTAAGGTTGTCAATATCATAATTACATCGTGGCTAGTTTCAAACATTTTTAGAAATTTACATTTGGAAATGAACATATTTTTATAGCGCACGATGACAAGAATCAGCAAAAAATAAAGTTTTTTTAGTTTTTAGTTTTCCCATATTATTAATCCTTGGTTGACTGATATTTCTAGATATTTAAGTAAAGTCTATTTTCATTTCACCAAATTGACAATTTGTTGATATTATCTTGAAGAATATTGCAATGGTAAATATTTTTTTATAATTCTCATAATTTTGAGGTCATCTGCAAAAAGTAAGATAGATACATCAAGAATTTTTTTTGTAGATCATTTATAAACAAGATAAATAAGATTGGGCCAAGGTGTGAACCCTGTGGAACTCCACTCGTGTTGCATAAATCAGCGTATCTTGGGTAAGGATTTGCAAAATGAAACACAGACTTCACGAATGTCGGCCAACTGACTAATGCGCCAGTCGTTTCCCTTTTTATTGGACTAAAAGTTGATAGTGTCTACACGTGTTAATGGGGTTAGTTATTCTTATCTCTGAAAGGATTACATGGGAACCTTAAGAGAAGGTCTGCGCGACCTGTTTCATACAAAATTTAGTTTTGGATATACGGCTAAAATACCAAATTATTCCACTTTATTTTTTTAACCAAAAGGTATGGCATATATAAAGTATATGTAGATATGATTCCAATTTTCGATTTTTGCTTTAAGTTATAAAATATAGGGCCTCAAAAATGACGATTTATCCATGAATTTAGGAGCCAACTTTGAATTTTTTTTTCTGACCAAATGGATGCTATTTTTGAAAAACTCTTATACTCTGCCTCAGGAATATATGATGAAGTGTACGATAAAAAATAAATTAGCCTAATTTTCAAGGTATTATTTATCCAGCTTTTTTGTTGTGTCTCGTTTCCAATCCTCCTCGATTCCAATCTTATTAAAAACGTCATCATATGCGAGAATGGATTTAATAATTTCAAGCAATAAACCTCTGCTGGCCGATACACCTAGTTTGAGAAAATACCCCTACATCCCGACATTTATTTTTTTCTTGAAAAAGGCAATTCACTTGATTTAATCAATATTGATATAGTCTATTGCTGTTCACTTGTAATGTGCTTATGGATGTCTGAAGTATATCCCTTAGGAATGATTATATTCCATTTCCGAGACACATTATCGTTATCTTAGAAGCTCATAAGCGTCAGGAGTAATCAGAGTCGACTTCTCGCCCCGAAGTAACGAGCAAATTAAGCTGAAGTTAATTGCAAGTAAAGATTATGCCCCGTGTATTGCTTGCAACGCGATAGTGCCACTTTACTCTGTTCATGTAATCGCGTACGTAGCTCGTAGTAGCTGGGAGCTGGCGGCAAGGGTGTTCGCTCTTCGTACTGTTCATTGGTTGGGTGATTATTCCGCACGCGAATATTCCTGACACAAATTATTGCGCACACGGAAATCTCAATTATTAGTTGCGCACACGGAAAACTTAAATTGGGAAGCAGGTATGGGAACCATTTATTGGATAACCAACATCCCTGCAGTCACTTCAAGTGGTTCGCTACGCAGGGTGACTTAGATGAAATTTGGCCTGGTCTTGACGGAGTGTAGCACTTGCTGCGTGGGCTGGATCAAGAAAGACTTGTTGAGGGAGGCCTTTTGATCTCTCCAGCCGGACTCTCGCATTTGGTGGGATGGATTCATTCGTCCGTCACTCCTGGACATATTGACCCCCAAATCCCTGCCTAGAACTTCCTCTTCTTCCTTTCCTTAAAAAGATCCTTCACACTGCATCCCCTAAGATGATAAAGGCCCTAATGGAAAATATTTTTGTCAAGCTCTCTGTGTGGAGCTGATGTAAAAAAAATCCGAATACCAATTAATTATTCTCTGTGGGGTTAATTTTGCTTATTGGAATTCGTACAGGATAAGTGGGAGTGAGGCATGAAACGGACAGAGAAAGGGAGAAACTACCCTGAAAGCTATAGCATTGAGATCCCTGAGGTGTAGGTTAAGGTGGTCCAGGCCTGTATAGTAAATTTTGTTTCTTCAAATATAGATGTAGCCACCCATTTTATTTGTTACACCTATCATTCTTATTATGTGTAAAAAATTTCAGCCCCCTATCTTATATACAAGGGGGTGCTCATCGAATTAGAAGTTTCTGACAAAAGTTCTGGATTTTAAGTAACACACGTAATTTAAGGTTTATTCATATTACAAGTATTTTAGTCAAATAAGTATAAAACGTATTTAAATTTGAACAAAATTTGGTAACAAAGCAATAATTAACATAATATTAGTCGCAATCTTTCAAATCCATGTTTGTTAACTCCATTTTGAATGTTTCAGTAGAAACAACTTTTCTGTTTTGTTCAACGATGTGAAGTAAAAATTGCTTTTCTTCCTCATTCTTAGTGAGTATCGTGTTGTAATCTTCAAATAGTTTAACACCTCTCTCCGCTGTATCATTAACAATACGTAAATTTTTGACTCAGCTTTTACCTTGAAGGAAATCAACACTGTTATTCCAAGTCTTGGGAGGTAATTACAAGAAAGAGTCCGTGATATCAAGAACTAACAGCGTTTTCAACGTTCTTTGTGTTGCAAAAGCTTCTAATGTAACCTCTGAGGCAAGCTTAGCAGAATCACCTCGTACTGAAGGATTACCGCCATCAGAATTTATTTTTTGAACAATAGCCTGTTTCTCAGCATCAGACAGCTTCTCAGAAAACAAGGTAAATGAGACTAGTTCATCTGACAAATACCATAAATGACGCTCTAAGACGCCCCTAACTGCTATACTGATTTCGGAATCAATGGCTTCGTACAATTTTAAGCTATTCCAAAGTATTAAGTCATTTACTGGCCCATCTGCTGCCAAAGACGCTTCGATTCAAACTTTGGTGTAGATGATAACTAACGAATCGAACAATTTGTTTTTCTTCTCTCTTGATTAGTTTAAATCTTATTACGATCAAGCGCACTGGTAACGTATTGTGAAAATATGTCAATTGTAGACAGCTCAACGCACTACAAACTCATCTTTGGACTTATCCTCTAATATGCTAGCATTACTAGAAGTGCTACTGAAGCTGCACTCAAGTTCTAACTCTTGTCTCGACACGCATTACTTTCAGCAGCCATTCCTTTCAATTCTTCAGATCTTTGTTTCCGTTTTAGAGAACTTTCTTTGACCTTTTCTAGTTTCTTGTCGATTGAGGTTATAATCATCTTACGTTCTCATCTTTGATCGATGAGAAACGCTCTGTCTTCCGCAATTTTTATCAAATTCAAAGCGCTTGCATGGGCAATATCAAAAAGTTTGTCTAGTTCTTTTTTAAACAAATACACTCTTTTTTTGTGCTTCAGAATTTCTTCCCCTATTTTTATTCAATAGCAGCCAGTTCAAAAAAAACTTTATCAGCTTTTCAATGCAGTGATTTTGTTGTCCGGTCGGAATACTAGATTTACTCCATACTTTTATAAGTTCTTGAATAAGTACATGCGCGGAATCTTTCACATTTTTGGAATCATTTAATATGTAGTGATAACGGAGTAAAACTTGCCGAAGAGTAAGATGTTGGTTAAGCCTCATCAATGGCTCAATATCTCGCACCCCAAGTAGAAAATTTTCGTATTTTTTTCGAGTAGATGAACACATTTTACTACACTGATTCATTTCACAGTCTACTAAATAAGTATCAAATACTGTTCAAATTTGTCCATAAAACTCTTCAGTAGTTTATTTTAATATTTATTTAATAGTTTAACACACGAAATTGGCCTGTAGCAAAAAGTAAAAATTTAAGCATTTTACACAAAAAAGTCAAAAACAACACTCGATTGAGCACCCCTTTCTACTTGAGCTATCTCGCTGAAATTTTACTATGTTATTTCTATGAATACGTGTAACAAATTCACGGGGTGGCCAAATGAAAAATAATAAAAAAAAATTTTTGGACCACCTTAGTGTAGGTATATGTAGTTCATCATTGTGTGACCGTGTTAAAAATGAGGAGATATTGTACGGAAATATAAGCAAAGTTGATGTAAGAGTAATGGATAAGATTAAGATAGGAATACATAGATGGTTGGGGATTTAGAGTGGGTGAAAGAAGAAAGATGTTTGCAGAATGTGTGATGCGGTAGTGATTGGCAGCCGGGGACGTTCGAGCAAAACATGACGCGATCAAGAGAACCAAATAATTGTGTCGGGCTATATCAAGAGGCAGAATAGTGGAATAGTATGTATGAATGTGAGTGAAGCAAGAACTGTGTCAGGAGAGAATCGTATAGCTGTCTATCCTCTATGTCTACTCCTTAGGAAACACATTTTGATGAGTAGTTAGTTATTTGAAATCCGGATTACAACATTAATTCAATGCGCAAAACATATGTCAAAAATATTTTATAATAAAAGTAAAATAACTTTGTAGACCAATTAAGTTCCGTTATGTTAAATATTGGTTAAGTATTTTAGTTTAACTTATTAAATGATATAAAGAAAGTAAAGAAAAAGATTAAAAAGAAGAACATAAAACATAATAAAGAAAAACGTAAAATTGTTAACAAACATGGTTATATATTATTTACTATGGTTGATAATAATATAATTTTAACAAAAAATAGAGAAAAAAAGTATTTTAAGTTATTAATTTATTAAGCTGCATTTTATATGATTTCAAGTCATGGTTGAAAATGTCCACTTCTCGTAAGGCATTGTTAGTTTCACAGATACGTACTATTTACAGAGTTTTGCGCGTATTTAGATTTACTGTGTGGTATTCTAAATAAGTCGTTCGATCTGGTGTTTTGTTTGGGGCAACGAAATGCAATATTTTCTAACAGATATGATGAATCAACAAGGCAGTTCACGATTTTGTGTAAGAATAATGGGTGTGTGCTATAATAAAAGGCTTTTAATGCGAATAATGAAACCCAATTGCTTATAAGCTTTTTCTAGAATATTTTCAATATGATCCCTAAATAACATTTTAGAGTCTAGTATTATATATTATTAGTTATTTTCACTAAATGAAAATGATGCCACAAAGTTGTTTTGTGATTTTTTTCTGTGAATTATAGATGCACCAATAATTTAGATTTGCAAGAGCGTTTTAAAAATGTTTTCTACGTCGCAGGGTAAAAATATTTTCTATGTCGCAGTGTAAAAATATTTTCTATATCGCAGGGTAAAAATATTTTCTATATCGCAGGGTAAAAATATTTTCTATATCGCAGGGTAAAAATATTTTCTGTATCGCAGGGTAAAAATATTTTCTATATCGCAGGATTAAAATATTTTCTATGTCGCAGGGTAAAAATATTTTCTATATCGCAGGGTAAAAATATTTTCTATATCGCAGGGTAAAAATATTTTCTATATCGCAGGGTAAAAATATTTTCTATATCGCAGGGTAAAAATATTTTCGAACGTTGACCAATACATAAAATCCGATAGTCTACAAATACTCGCATTGCAGCAAAGTTATTAATTTTTCTAAAATGAAATCGGCTAATGAACAATGTCCATTAAATTTAAAAATGGTGCGCGAATTCATCGGTTCACCTTTACAATTTTCCTGATGGACAAGACTCCCCCATTCCTCGCGGTCCTGCGCTGCTCTCGTGTGTTCGGAATAATCTGTGTGCAATATTTGTGTACGGAATAATCCAAGCATCCCGTTCGCGCGCTGCTCCCAGAGTTGTGGATGATAGTAGAAGTGAAGAGGCAGCGATGAAAGCGTGTTCTGTAAATAGAGCTGTTATACAAAAGAACACTTCGTGTTCGCTGCAAAACTGTAGTAAACATGAAATATGTTTTTTCAGTGTGATTTTTCACAATAAAATCAAATATTTCACTTGTGAATGTGCACTCACAAAGCAACTCTACGACATCAACATAAAAATAAAAATAAATAACTCCGTATACAGCACTATTTATTTAAAATAATCGACATTTTTCAAAACCAAGGAAACAGGCAGCCGCCTAGTATGGTGATTTAATTTATCTACTCTATCTAAATGTCTTAATTACGTATGTAACATGTATTGTATAAAGATAAAAATTATTTAATTACGTATGTAACATGTATTGTATAAAGATAAAAATTATTTAATTACGTATGTAACATGTATTGTATAAAGATAAAAATTATTTAATTACGTATGTAACATGTATTGTATAAAGATAAAAATTATTTAATTACGTATGTAACATGTATTGTATAAAGATAAAAATTATTTAATTACGTATGTAACATGTATTGTATAAAGATAAAAATTATTTAATTACGTATGTAACATGTATTGTATAAAGATAAAAATTAATTTTTCTCGTCAGGATAAACGTGTAATGAAAATTAACGAAATAAAAATGGACAAACATGTAGGTATATGCAAATAAGTATCCGTAGACAAATGGATTTGATATTTTTTAACACCAACTGAATTCCCCAACGTCGCTCGCAGCTTTACAGAGAGTTTTTTTCAAAATCAGACTTAGACAGAAACGTTCCTTCTTTTGTTGAAGGTCAAGTTTGCAAAATTTCATCGTTCTCGGAATAAAACTGTAGATTTGTATAGAAATCAAACAATCTTCTTTGTATAAGTAAACCCAGCGTTGCTCTATGTTATGAATAGTTTGGAAGAAAGAGGTTTTGAATTATATTAAACTGGGTGTAGTTTTAAGGTGTAATAATAATAATATTGTCAATAATTGAAAAAAGCTTATTTTTTAGGTATTTGATTCACTTCATCGTGCCATGTCTTCCTCGACTTCGACTTATTCCGCCATTCAAATATTCTGCTTACTCCCCTTTCTAAGTTCATCGAATACACTTCATTTTAACACACATGATTATTTGATTCACTCGATTGTGCCATGTCTTCCTGGGAGTCCCCACCATTTTCTACTATCCACTTCTACGTCATTCCACGTAATTTTAAATACTATCAGCTAAACGGACAATGTGTGCCATATTCGTGGACATGTATATTACACGAGAAAAGTTATGCACACTTACTTTTCAAGAAAAATTATGAAAATAAAATTGAAAAAAATAGCAGGTAATGAATGATTTTATAAAATACGCAATTAAATTAAATTTAAATTGATGGATAGTTCCTCTGGGTGGTTGCCGATTCGTTCGCATCCAACGCTCACTGAGTCAAACAAGGCAAACAAGTCAATGAAATTGATTTGAAATAAATACTCTCCCAAGAAAAATGATGATTAATTTCACTCGAAGTAAGGGAATCTAATCTTCACTCATTATTCTACTTGCGTTATTTTGAATGTGAATATTTTGAACCTGCGCACTTACTCAGTAAACAAAGGGTCCACAATTTGCATATTATCCAAATTTATTGAAGGATCCTTTTGCATGCATGAATAATTTGCTCCTATAAAATAAATAATGTAATTTTAATAATTTCCATTCCGTTAAATACATTAAACAGTAAAATACATATACCCAATTGCTTTAAAAAATAAATGAATCCTTTTATTTTTTACAAATAGAAATCTTAAACGTACTTGTACCAATTTGAGTCATAACTATAAATAAAGCTCCTTTTTAAAGCAACTGGGTATATGTATTTTACTGTTTAATGTATTTAACGGAACGGAAATTATTAAAATTACATTATTTATTTATAGGATGAGATTGCCGCTGAGATTTGCGACGCACTATACCGCTGCGCTATGGGACGCGCGTGGCGAGACGCGAATTTACGCTCATATTCCGACGACCCGTAAAAAACAAAGCGGCCAATGAGCGCAGACTTCCGTTTTATATCTCAGCCAATAGGAGCCTTGAGCGCAGTTTGATGATTCGCAGGTGCCGTAGTGCGTCATTTCAGTTTCATCCGAATTTCAAATCACTCTAAAGGGGCTAAAGAAGTTTCACTTCAAAAAATATTAAATGGTTTTTAACAAAATAAATGAATAATCTTTTGTTATAAATTAAATATTTACATTATTAATAGAAAAAAACTTAAAATAACCAGCATGACTTGTGGAAAATGTTGCTTTCGCAATAATTTAACTATTATAACTTGTAAGGGTTATTTCGATTTTTTATTTTATTTATTATAAAGATAAAGTATTACAATATGACAGGAAAAATACATTTTTTACCGAAAAAAGAAAAGCCTCTATAAAATACTTTTAAGTAGTCAATGGGTGCTTTTACTTTGAAGATATAAATAAACTTATTTTACTTTATTATGCAGTTAGAATTTTTTGTGTTAGAGTATGATTCAAATTATTTCTTTCGGCGAGCCAATTCTTCAACATAATATTATTTGTTTTACCGTTTGTACATTTTTTTAATTTCGTCAGGTAACATATTTAAGCAATTAGGTATCATGTAGTCCAGCGTTCTTTGTCCATATTTGTTTTAATGCTTAGGTACAATTAGTCCTGGTAAAAGTACGGAACATTACGCCTTTGTTCGTATAAACTTTTATGAGCTAATAATTTAACTAATGACTTTTGAACTGATCGAATATGATTTACATTTGTTTTATAGGAAATTCCCCAAGCTGTAATTCCATGTCTTATAATAGATTCAGGTAATGATAAATAAATTATTC
This sequence comes from Limnephilus marmoratus, assembly GCA_917880885.1. Lineage (NCBI taxonomy): Eukaryota > Metazoa > Arthropoda > Insecta > Trichoptera > Limnephilidae > Limnephilus > Limnephilus marmoratus. Next base: position 15,524,898 of record OU862910.1, on the reverse strand, counting down.
GAAATGTGCATATTGGAACATGGAATCTCAATTTAAATTTCATACATTTATCTCATTACGACAAACTTAAAAAGATAATTTTTTGTTGCAAAAATTAACTTGTAAGGTTTTAGACTACCACCCCCGTAAAAATACGTATTTTTCTGCTTAATGGGATTTTATAAGTTATGATATATTTTTATACATTAACCCAGCACAGCAGGCATTGAGTAAAATAATTTCATTTGAGGATCCTGTATGGAGGGTCTTTTAAGACAAGAAAGGAGAGGAAGTTCTGAGAAGATAAAAGAGGTGGGTAGAAACCTAAAGATTAGTGTGTCCAAGAGTGAGGGACGTGTAAATTCAACCCTCCCGCTGAGGGCCGGCCGCCGACAGAACTTGAACACAACTCACCCAAAGAACCCGGACACCCCTGATAAGTCACCGAACATAGCAAACAACGTAGGGTGATCCGTGGCAGAGTTGTATGTTATCCAGTAAATGGTTCCCAGGGCGGCGGTAAAATGTCACGATACACATCATGTAAAGGTGGATTTAGACCAACTAGCATAGAACTAGAGCTAGAACAGGTGCGTTCTTTCTTGATATTAAGTGTAAACGGTAATACGTTTTCACCATTTACACCAAAAGAATACCAACGAACAAGAGCTAGAATTCTAGCAGAGGCTCTAGGGATGTTTAGATCAGGCGAGCGAATGCTTATTGCACATTCTTCAACAATCAGTGGTAGTGTTCACCACACCATGTCCCACATTGAGAGCGATATTGTGAATTCAAGGGCTGCATTTATCGTTATGACACAATTATCCGAAAAGAAAAGAAGGAAAAGACTAATTTTTATAATTCATTTTTAATTAACTTTCCATGAGTTATTATTATTTTCGTAAGTTAGATCCCACATTCACCATTCTTCTACCATTTATAGACATTTTTCATTACTCCAATCCATAATGAGTGTGAACAAGTCGATAAAAGTTCCAAAAACACTTTGAAGACACAGCCTCTAAGAGCGATCGCGTCCGAACACGAAGGAATGCTCTGGGCAACTGTTCAGTCGGACTTTTATTTTATTTATTTATTTATTTGTTTGTTTATTTAGCACAATAATATACATCTATATACATAATTTATCAAATTTTGACTGCCCAACTAGGAGTATTATCCCGTTTTAGGACAGTCAAATAATTATGGGTATGAACATGTTGAACATGATTTGTACAAAAAGAAAGAAAGTTGATGAAATAAAAAGAGGAAATAAAAAGAGGAAATAAAAAGAAAAGAAAGAATATAAAATAAAATAATAAAGAAAGTTTAAAATATAGTTCCTAACTGTTATTTGTTTAGCATAGCAAAAGAGAAAAAAAGTGAAGAGAAAGAATAAAATAAAAATGAAATAACCAATTGAAACATAAATGTAAATGAAATAACCAACTTACGGCGCTGAAATAACTAACTTACGGCACTTATTTCAGACGAACGAGTATTCTAATGACTCGAATGTACTCGGAGCATCGAAAGAACGCTCTATAACTGATTACACCAAAATAATTTGCAAGAGCAAAGTAGAATGAGCTGGTTTGGTCTAAATCCACATTCAGACGATAATACGAGTATTAACCCATGATGCGAATGACCTATGAGATTCAAGTAATTATGACTGCCATAAAATTAGATATTCAAAATAGAATATGGAAAATCTGACCTATCAAAACATGTATCTAGCGGTAGGTTTTCACAATTCCGTTAAAGCTCCATTATAAATTTCCATTTCAGAGAAGACCAGCGATGCGTTAAATCCAAGAAAAATAATGATAAACTTAGTTCCGTCGAGAAATTTCAATATCTAATATCTGAAGCTAACCAGACTTGAGGTCAGAGAGTTTTCGATTAGTGTTTGTTTACTTAACCTGATTCCCATTTTGTTGAATACTAAGTAGCATTCTTCGAAAATTTCCAATCTCTATATTATTGATGACTTGATAAGTTCTCCACTTTTGTATAAAAAGTTTCTCGAACAAATTACGGGTTGTTCGAAGAAATCTAATTTGAAAACCATTAGTTTCTTTAGGGTTTTGAATACGATGTTTATTCATTAAACGGGAAAAATATATTAGTTTTAATGATAATTAAAGGAAAATAAAATAGTAATTCTACGGTTCAATCAATTCGTTCATAGTAAGAATGGGATCAGGATTTCGATCATACATTTATGAAAATGACCATAATATACGATTTTTTACTTTGGATCCACACAGCCTCTGTCATCTTTGCGATGCTGTGTGGGGGGTCTTTTTGTGGAAAGGAAGGATAGGGAGGGAGCAATTTGTTCAAATCCTATATAAATTTTATTGGATTAATTTTATTATTTCACAAGTAATTAATTAAAAAATAATATATATAGTATATTTGGAAAACCCTCCAGGGAGGAAGACTGTCTCAGAATCGCCCCGGTGTAAAACTCGTATTCAGAATTGAAACTTTGCTTTAAATGGCTTTAGCCGTGTTTGGTGACCAGATCTGAATCTCCGTCATCTTTCCCATCACCTTGTCCTCCCTACTAATATACCCAATTGGGATTGCCATAGTCTCATTAGCTCGCTCCAGACGGCAGCAGTTTGAACTCTTGTGCGGTATTCATATAAAAAAAAAAAAAATGAAGAAAGCCGGTGTTTACATACATGGAACCCGAAAACTCCCGATTTATTATATTTTTATTATACGCCTATATGAGCTTTTCCATGTGATGTACGAGTACATAATAAATTTGTGGAACAGTAATAATTTAGTAAAATATGCTATTTAAGGGACCGCAACCCGGATTTGTACCGATTTATTACATATTTTCTTTAAACACGGTAAGTTTTAAAGCTCTTAAAAAAATTTATGTTATTCTTGAAGATAATATCTAGACTTTGCCCGCGCCGAAATGAAAAAAATTATATAAAATTCCCTCGATAGAAAAAAATCGCAAAGTATGCTCCAAAAATTATTATTAACACGTTTGTTTCAGATATTTTACATGTTATATCTATAAAAAAATTCGCAGTGTTTCTTTAAATGCGGTTTAAGGTAATGCCCGAAAGATTTTTGCAAAATTTTAAACGAGTCGTGTTTTATTAAACATTTTCGCAATTTTCGCATCGATTTTGTCGCTGTAAATGTTAGCGCTCTCCTCTAACATTCGTAATTTCGTATCTCTCCATCTTCTTCTTTTCGGGCTCGGTTGCAGAGCCTTAATCTATTTATAACTTATGCAGAAGAATAATATTAGGCTAACATTAATAATTTTCGTTGAAGGGTGTTATTATAGCTTTCTTGGAACAATGTTCCGTGCAATTGAACACATTTACCATTTCTGCGAAAGTAATGCCGACTGCATGCAGTCTGGGTACAAGCGAGTATCTAAATAACTCGGTCCTGATATTGTTGTTGCAATTTTTAAAAAAATCGAGTGCAGTTTACATGCGGTAGAAGCGAAACTTTACCAAAACAATTTTAACTAATACTTGAAAAGTGAGGTCATAATCAAAGCAAAAGAGTGCAGACCTAGCGTTATTTCCGTTTCATACATCAACCAATATGAGCATTTAAAAGTGACATAAACAAAGCGGTCAATGAACGCAATCGATGCGTCGCAGGTGCAGTAATCGTCATATCCGTTTCATTCGAAATCCAAATCATAACGGGGCTATAGAAGTTTCACTTAAAAAAAATGATCGAATAGTTCATTAAAGTTATAGTATATTAAAGTTTATTAGGTTGAGTAATTCAGGGTTGTCTATAATATCTTTGACATTGTTTTTTTAAATTTAAAATTTATGATCAAATATGCAGAAATGGGTACATTATTAAAAACACCTTTAATAGTCCAGTTAAGTTAAACATCAAAAGGCGGTTGTGCTTGCAAAAGTCCAGTCATTCTATGCTCGTTGATGTGACAAACGTCTCAGGAAATCCAAAGTAATTAAATTTACTACAACTTTATTTGAAATAATATTTGACGTGGGATGCGTATTTTAAAAAATATTTCACAAAATAACCATTTCGACCATTCGATAAACTAGAATTTTTGGAAAAAATGGCCTTATTTTCGAAGAACTGTATCTTGGGAAACAATGGCTTTATATAGCTCGCTTTGATTTCAAATTGTAGCAAATTTAGTCTACTTTAAAAGTATGTACACCGGTCAGACCCTTTTTTCACTGAGATATTGAGCAAAAACTGAAAAAAGTCCTAAAATTTCATGGTTTTTCTGTCCACCGCCACTCGCACAGCATTTTGGAAATTGCAAATCTGATTTTTTTAATATTGGTTTACGTCCTAACAACATATAAAAAATTCAGAATGACTGGACCTTTTGCAAGCACGGAAATACACCTTGACTGGACTATAAATCGGTTTGAATTTTCACCACAATATCGATCTAAGGTTTTGAAAATTATTTCCTACATCTAGGTCTAGTAAGTTTATTTTTATTTTAAGTACATTATTTAATCATGGGTCGGTTGTTACACAGTAGGTACTTGGATAAAAACAGAATTCAAATAGGACTTTCCCAGAATATTGAAATTAATTAAATTAAAAATTTTATGACTTGTTCAAATTCTGTGAAACAACCCGTCCCAAATACGCAAAAGCTAGCATAATCGTATCTACATTTGCACTTTTAGACCGGATTATAAAAAAATCAATAATTAATACCATGTAAGCCTGCTGATAATAATCCCATCTCTACTGTTAGTTGGTCACAGGTGCACGCGCCCACGGTCCAAGAGGATTTGGTCCGTGATTTAGTGATGCATGTGGAATATTTGGGTAATTAATTCCCACTGATGTAAAAATACAAAAAAAATTAAACCGTAAAAAACAAAGTTTTTAAACTATAATACATCTCTTTTCAAATGTATTTTAAAACTTTAAAAAATTATATTTATATGTGTTATCACAGGTCTGCAAATTGACATTTTTAATTTTTTAAAAATGGTAATGGGTGAATTATATGTATTTCGGTGTGCTGAATTCGAGAATGCCATCCATTTCGACCCATCACGTAAGAATTTTCCGCAAAGTGGAAATTAAGATATAGGCAAAACCCGCCCTACACTACTACTGTAGGGAATGTTCAACAGAAAAAAAATCATAAAATTATACAAATTTAATTAACTTAAAGTCATTTACATTGTACACAATTATAAATCTTTATAAAATCTGCTTTTTTAGTTTCGAAGCTTCGTTTTGTGCTTTTTCTTTTGTGGAACGTTATATTTTCCCTATGCAGCATCCAGCAGTAGTCGCCCATCATATTTGTATCCATCGATCTTGATACCTTCTCTCCATTTCCTTGCTATCTTGTTGAAACCTCTCATCTTGCTTTTCATGGGAGTTCAAAAAGTGGAGTTTTAAACTCATTGAACATCCCAGATTTAAAAAAAAATTCTGATTCACTTTCTGATGATGGCAAATCATCTAGGCTTTGGGGTGCTTGTGGTGTAGGAATGCCAGGTCCGTGAGGCACTGGACGGAGTGCCAAATTCATGTTAGGGTAACAAATTTGTTTTTTTATTTTTTTTATTTTTGGTACTATACCCTTGCACATTGCACGAACAAAAGTAGCACTCATCGCTGTGGTTTCGAGGCTCTCTCCAGATCATGGGAAAGAGATTTAACTTTACCTATTGACCACATTCTAAGTCCTTCAACATACCCTGAACAAACTCCATGCGGGGCCCAACATTTGTCCTGGGTCCCCTATCTTCACACCAAATACGCAAAATACACTTTTTTTAACAAAATCAGTTATATTTCTTTGTTGTTTTTTTACTACAAATTCACCACAAATATAGCAAAAACTCTTGAAGTCATTTTTGAAATGCACGTTACAAAAGTTGGAACAGAAATTAATAAATGAAAAGGCATGGAAGGGAGTGGGCAACCTGGGAGTTTCGGCATTCTCTCGTCATACTTACTATGGAAAATCCCGATATATATGATTCAACGCTGACTAATTTTATCGACATGAGTTACTAAATGTTTTGTTTCAGTCTATAAAATATAACATAATATTATAATAAGTTGGAATTAATAAAAAATATATATTTCGGCAATAAACTCCGTTTTGCGCCTTAAGATGGCCAATCCCACAGTATTTTGAGTTTTCCGGAAAAACTTTACGTGATGGAATTTTTTTAATAATTTTTCCGAATTCAGCAACCAAAAATACATGGGAATCACCTCTTATTTCAAAGAAAAAAAACAGTTGCAGACCTGTGTAATAGTTTTGGTTTGACTGAGGATTGAACCTTCCTATCATGCTGTTGACTGGGCCAAATCCTGATTGGATGAGATCTACATTTATTTCGTAAACTAACTGCTGTAATATCATCGAATTTCATCATATCAGAGAAATGCTTACATGACCGCGTGTGTGTGCGTGATTGTCACCAAAAGTTGATAGAATGCATTCTTATGCCACGTTTAACTGCTGAGTTTCAGCTCGATCAGATGTCAGGAGAAGGTTAATTTCCACTTCCAAGATTCCACTTAATTCATACATTTACTCAATCCAGAAAAGAAAGAGACTTATTTAAAAATTACGAATGCACCGCGCCGTTCGAAAACGGACACCTTAATGTTATTTAAAAAAAAAAAACTGAAATGTCGTCGACATTATCCGTTGATTAATTGAATTATTTTGAATATATTTTCTTCATTGACGTAGTTAAATATGTCGAATAAATTTTAATCGAAAAAAATGACGCTTTAAAATAATTCTTATTCCTTTTTTTATTTCGTTTAAATTAAATTTATTAACGTCATTATTAAGAGGGCATTACCAGAGAAAACCAGAAATATGTCATTTTTAAATCAGATTGAAGACGTATTGACTCTTATCCACAAAAAATTATAAATGGATTTCGAAAGATTGTTTTTTTATCTAGGCGGGGGGGGGGGGTAGGGGGCCGGGGGGAGGGGGGAGGTGGAGGAGGCGGAGTGGGAACCCCCTTGACACCATGCGAGCGAAGCCGTGGGAAAAAGCTAGTTTGAAATAAATTTATGAAACTTATAGAATTTTTTATTAATTATTTTTACATGAAACGACGAAAAAGTGAGATGACGATAACGTTTGTAATACATTTGTTTAATAAAATATGTACGGGTTTTTCATTGTTATCAGTAAATTTAGTTAGAAAAAAAGTATGGTGAGCCATTTTTAAAACTTATTAATGTTTGCGTGAAAAAAAAATTATATTTTAAAAATTATATGTTTATTTCGATTTATAAATTTTGAAAGCGTATTTAGTCACATTTCTAAAAAACAGTTTTTAATTTTCAGATACGTTCATAAATATTCAATTTTTTGGGATTTTATTGAAGAGCGGAAATATTTTTACAAAATCTGGTAATTTTTTGTCAGAGTTGCGCAAATGCCCGTTAATATGGAAAAATGTTGGAAAAATTCACTTCTTCGCGATACTTCTTAAAATACACAGAGCTGGGACAGCAAAATTTAACTCAATTTGCCATGGCCTTACTTCGAACAAATGAAATTATTCTTTACTGAGAATATTTTATATTCAATTACTTGTGCGGATTTACTTCGCAGTCTGTTATATTATGATCCGAGCGCGTGCTTTCCATTCGAGCGAAAGAATATTATGGGTAAAGTTGATACAAATAAATGCATGAATATTCCTGGCACAAGGGCGACTGCAAAGTAAGGTAGAACTAAAGATGGAAGGGTTGTGAGGATATGTTACCTTGGTATTTGAGCTTGAAAGATATTAAATATTTTGTAACTGTAATTCAAAATACCTGTTAAGATTTGACAATAAATAATTGTATGTGTTTTGAACGTATTTTTTTTATTTTGTAGCTGTGTAAATGCTTAGATTTGAGAGATATCAAAGTGGATGAAATTAGATGGGAATATGATTTGAAGATAACAGATTGTTGTAATTCTATAAAGGGTTAAGTAATAATAATAATAATATATCTTTATTGAACAAAAAAATTAAGATTTATAACTACAAAAACAAAAAGTACATCATAAGTACAGTAAAAGTACAGTTTAAAAGTTGGATAAGTACAAAAGTTAATAACAGAAAACAAAATACATGTATCCAGTAGGTACTTAAACAATAGAGATTTATAATTATAAATTTAGGTTTCTCGTAACCTGCCTCACTAGGCTAGCCTGTGTTGAGGCAGTAATTTGACGTCAATTTATTATACTGTGAACATACCTACACTTATATTAGAATAAAATCACGCAATACAATGGTTGCATTAATAATAACAATAACATTGGTACAATAATAACAGCATTGGTTCAATACTAATTTCGAATTTGGGTGAGTGCACCGGTAAATGCTCTATCATTATTTTTTATTCAAATTTTTATGTTTTTTTGAAATTTTTTTTTGAATCACATTTTTTTATACAAATTGGAAGAATGTTGTAAAGCCTTGTTGCAAGGTATCTGAAGCTTCGTTGACCAAAAGTAGTATGAGTTATGGGAATTTGTAGTAAATCTTTGTTATTGTTACGAGTACAGCGAGTATAATAAGTACACAAACTTTGGGAGGTGATCGTGCATAATGGTAAAAGTAAAAAAGATAAATAACTTTTCTCTAAATTTCAACGTTATAAACAAGTTTTCGGATAAAAAAAATGCATTCTTATATCGAATAATGCTTTTGAAAAAAAGTGATTTATCTTTTTTACTTCTACCATAACGTAAAATCACATCCCGAAGTATGTCAACTTTAACCCTGGACTGTATAATACGAAATGGGGTAGAAGATCAATCAATTAGATTCCAACATCACGATTAGAAATATACCAAATGTGAAATCATGGACATATAATGATTTTTTTATTTATTTATTAAATGCCCATAGGGCTTTTGCAGAAATAATTTATGTCGAACATTTACAAATATTATACTGAAAAACATATCATGGTACAATAAATACTTACAAACATAATACATAAACATATCAGTTATACTCACTACAAATTATATTTGCTTAAATTAAGGACGGAGACGTTTCGAAAATACGAAAAAGTGGAAAAGATGTCACAGAAGGAGTCGAATAAATCGTACAGGGACACGTATATTTGTAACATAGCATTTTAAGGAAGTCTACCAGGTTATTCAGTAATTTAAAAAGTACAAGAACATCATTATTTAATTAATTTCTCCGGGTGGAGAGTAAAGCAAATTTTAGATTGGATATAAATGTATTGTACAGATATCAATAACAGGATATTTCACACTTTGTCATTTAATTTGATGACTACGTATGAGATGGAAACAATGATGCGATATTAAAATCTTAATTTAATTCAAGATTCCCGGAGCCAATGAGACTATGGATAAGAGTATTCCCAAGATTATTAAAATATTTTCTCATAAATGGGTGCTTAATCATAATCAATACAATAATTTAAACTGAAAACAAACATTTTACAGCCCGTGAGAAACTTGTAAAATGCATTTAGGAAATATTTAACCAGCATACGTAAGGAAATTAATGTAGATTACAGCGAACTGTTATGAACAGTATTATGAACAATATTAGAGTTCCTAGTCGCAATGGCAGAAACGTATCCCTTTTTTATAACGGTCGCTCCAACACCTACTACTTACAAAATGAATTCATAACACACACCTCACATATACAGACATCTTCAATATAACTTTCAACAAATTCAAGGCAACACTATTAGATAAATGTAATGCACCACAACACACCACTTAACATCCATATTTATATTTATTGTATTATTTATCAGATTTCTTTTCCTAATTTGCAATATCTTTACATATTCCCTAATTACATACATATCATCTTTATACTCCTATAAGATCGTAAGCTTACTCTTTATTGTGTTTTTCTATATTCTTATCATGCATATTTAAGTATTTAGCTTCTCTTAACTATTTTTTTCTTAGTTTTTCTTGTCTAGCTACTAAAAAAAAAATTATCAGCGAAAACATCTTTTTAGGCTTACTGTTTTATTTTAGCACTCTTTTTTATGTATCTTTGTAAAGCTGTTTGTTTTCCAAATAAAGATATTATTATTATTATAAAATATCCTGCATTTCGAGAATGAGAATTGGTCACTAGCGTCACCGCTTTATTGCAGCTCATTTGTTTAAAATCCGAGCCCTCGATAGTCCACTCCGCCAGTCTGGTGTGGAGGAGGAGACTCTTGGCTATGTATTTTTCAATTGTAAATTATTCATTCTTCCTTCAAAAGCGCACATCGTTTCCTTATTGAAATCACCCACCTTTCTCCCCTCAGTAGTCCATACTTGCTATCACTCACCAATTCTCGCGTACCTAAATGTATCAAAATCTGGCGTCACGATGTTTATTGGAAATAAACTCCGAAACTACTTCACCGATTTTTATGAAATTTGGCTTACTGTGTATAATTTGGTCCAACTTAAAAGATAGGATAGTTTTTATCTCAGCAAGTAACTCACCAATTGCTCGCGCAATCACAACTTATACCCACTACGAAAAATTATTTCGTTTAGACATTTTCCATGATTCCTTGTAAACATACTTAACTAATGTATTAAATTTCTTGGCGTTTCTACACTTAACATTTCACTAAACCTTAATCAGTCAATTTCAATTCAGTGAGCATATAATTCTTGATTTTTAAATGTCTCTTTATGTCCCCTCCTCCCTTTCTTTCGTTTTATTATTATTATTACTTGTTCATTCACAAATTAAGTTTTAAAACCGGTTATTACATATGTCAGGCGCAACTACCAAATGACATTCTATGACTTACGTAATAGGTACATAACCATGTAAAAATTTAACATCTTATAACTTGTATTATAATGTACTGTGTATGTCTTAATAAACAAATAAATAAATAAAATCTCGGATTATTGGACAATGCTTTGTAATTGTTTTCTGACTCCATAAGTTTCTAACAGATGGCGGTATGAGTAAATTTATTGATACAGCACTTGGTTATCTAGGTTGGGTAACCATTCAATAGATGGAGTTGTGTTTCGTTAGCCACAACAACGCATGGCCGGGTCACCTACTAATTTATAAGTTCGTAACTTGAATGACTTCAAAACTTGATTTGTCCTGCCCCTTATAAATTATCCTTACAATTATAACTATCTTTCTTAACTTTATCGGCACAAAGCACTCTTTTTAGATTGCCTAGTTAAAAAAAAATATATATATATATGTATATATATAATGTACAAGCGCCTTGTGCCTTTGCAGGACAAGCATGTTCTCGGACTTCTAGTAGCGATGTCTCGTTCCGCTTCATGTTGATCGAGGCAACCCTTCAGTCAGCAAACATTTGGAGACGAACAGCGCCCCCTACGTGTTGTTGTCCGTTCTTCGAACAAGTTGATGACGCCCTGTGTGTACCTAGCCTAAAGCTTTCAAACGAAGGGGTTCGTACAGTACTTAGAATAGCTGCATATTTACTAGAGGATGGCATAATGGAAAGTAATCATATTTTCCATGTTCGAGTCAGGAAATTAGAAATCTTCATAAATAAAATATAATTAAATTATATAACGAACTGTGATGGTCTATGCTTTCTCTGTTAATTGAGACGGTGCTAAGGCTTCTGGACTTACGGTTTCTTGATTAATTGGTAAAATATGTAATAATAAAATGTTTAAAAGCAGTTTTGTTATAATTATTTGAAAAACTGCGCACAAATGCTGGATTCAGGATAGAGTGAAAATTACAGAGGTTTGGTTTTACGTTTGGAGATGTCGTCATAAATTCCAGGCTGCCTTCAATGGACGATGCACTTCGATATCTAACGGCTTCAAGAGGTGGCTAGTATGAGCAGGAAAAGGTCGCGTACGAGCAGGAAAAGTGAAAAAATGTATTTCGTTTTGCTTTGCAGGAGGTGGCTAACATGAGCAGGAAAAGTGAAAAAATATATTTCGTTTTGCTTTGCAGGAGGTGGCTAATATGAGCAGGAAAAGTGAAAAAATATATTTCGTTTTGCTTTGCAGGAGGTGGCTAATATGAGCAGGAAAAGTGAAAAAATATATTTCGTTTTGCTTTGCAGGAGGTGGCTAATATGAGCAGGAAAAGTAAAAAAATATATTTCGTTTTGCTTTACTATCTCAATGACTTCTGAGAATTCATTAGCAGAACAACCGGTCTCTCTGGAGGAATTGAGTTTATAAAAAAAAAATAGACATAGGTAACTTGGCGACAGGTAATTTGGTGAGGGTGGGAAATTTGGTGATGTGCTTAAATGAACGAAAAACACTTTCGAACTGTTCGCCGACTTAATGTGCGTTATAATAATTTACCATTAAAACAGAAGTTGAATTATATAAAATAAAAATAAATGTTAAAAAGCACAATACGTTAAGTCCAAAAAAATTTTTTTTATAAATTTAATATTACCCACAAATAACTTAAACTCCTACCATAAAAAATGTATGACAGATGCCAATTTTTTAAATTGTGATTATGCAGGACACTTTTTTGATTAAAATGAGCTATAAAACATATACGTATCTTCAGAAATCCCAGATTATTCGATAAATTACAATTTGAAGTCACAACAGCACATCTGAGAGTTGATAAAATATTTTTTGTTTGAATAAAATTATTTTCTGTTTTAGCGACCACGCAAAAACTTCTGAAGTTGATTTATTATGGTTTACAGATCTGTTGTTCATCTATGATTCGAATTTTAAAGCTGTAGGTATACTGCATCGTTAATCGAATAATGCCAACATTCTACTACATATGTGCAGTATTCATGTAAAAAAAAGTACATCATCACATTACCTATATCACCAGATAACCATGGTATTATAAGTATGCAGTGGTACATAGGGAATTATCAATAATAACAAAATAAATGTTTCATAACGCTGATGGATTTTATACGTATTTGTGTTCCAATTTACCATGAAGATCGGAGGAATCCAGATTTTGGACTTCCGCACGTTAAGTGTACTTACCTATACGGCGGACTAAGTCAAGTACCGCAATATCGTCAGTCTATCAACAACCATCGAAACAAATCGTAACGTGACATTTCGCTCGACGTTGAAATGTTATTTTCTATCAATCGGAAGCGTGTAATGTGAAGTATTATATCGCCGTCTTTACCGAATGCTTCGTATGAACCGCTTCATCCTATCGTGACTCAAACTATATCGCGGTTATAATAACCGAATAATCTTACCGTACGCCTTGGATACACCTATGACCGTCGCCGAATGAAGATCAAACTACGAGACACAACAGTGAGTATTGCTTAATTGTGTATACTGGATCTTGTTTGGTGATTGGGCATAATTCTTATCGAAATCCATAAGCGTTTCATTTAGTAAGGAGTAGCCGCAAGGTTATTCTAAACCCCCGTGCTATCGTGCACGATTCAATAACAATGAACATTTAACAAAGTATGTGTGATAAAAGCAAGTTTATAGAATACTATTATGTTTTACTAAACTACTTTTACTATGCAAAAAATAATTATATCAATGTTATAATAACAGAGAACATAATATTTAAATAGGATTATTTAGAATAAGAAAGATGTAAACAAAGGAGACTTGTCAGAAAAGTTGTCAACAATATTTATAGACACTAAATAGAGTAAATTTGTATTGAGTTTATTGTTACCTTCAAAGTTATCTTTGTTTGGAATTATTATGCAGATATTGCTAATTAGCTAACTGTTTCAGCGCTGTCAGTTAAAGATTTAATAATAGTTTTGGTTTTTAAAAAAATATTTTTAATAAAATAATACATTTAAAGCTATTTCTCTTCAATATGATAGTATAGATATCTGAAATAAGTATCTAGTTGAGAATCTATAGTAAAATATTTATTTATTTTGAATTTCCTGCCCGGTTAGGTTTTCCATGTTATTTTTTTTATTTATTACAAAGAACATCTAAGTAAACACAACAAAATCAAAGCGAAATCAAATCAAAAACAAAATAGAAGACAAAATTAAAAACAACATCAAAAGAAAAACAAAGTAAATAACGAAATAACATGGAAAATAAATACTCCGCCATGCAAGATGGAATGTAAGGGAACGTACCCATACTAAGTGACGCGTTGGGGGGGTCTTCAAGATGACACGCTTGGTACAAATGAGCGGAGGGTTGCTTAGGTTTTTGGTCACCGAGGGGGGGGGGTTTAAAATTTGCAAAAAGTTGGTCACGTAGTATGGGTACGTTCCCTTTCCAATGTATTATAATTTTCCTAGTATTAGGGAACGTACCCATACTACGTGACCAACTTTTTGCTTTTAACCCCCCCCCCCCCCCCCCGGTGACCAAAAACCTAAGCAACCCGTCGCTCATTTGTACCGAGCGTGATATTTTGAAGACCCCCCCCCTTAACGTGTCACGTAGTATGGGTACGTTCCCTAAGGTCTCGGAAGTCGATGCTGGGCTACGTAGTTTGTTTAGTTAATTAAATTAATTTTGATGATTGATAATGTTATTATTAGTTAAATTTTGAGAAAATATAATGTTTAAAATCTGAAGTGTGTTCACTTGTATAATCATATTGTGTAACCATACCTTCATGCATACAGCATCCACACGTGTTGTGATGTCTGAGCCTCCCTCGAGATCTGGCAAAGATCACGTGAGCCTGCGTCTTGGCATGCCGTAGTAATTCGACTTCAGCCCGCCATAAATCACTCCTCTCTTATTCAAATTCTCTTTTCACTTTCCGAATTCTTATTTCATGCATGTTGTAGGTAAGAACTCTCGGCCATAAAGATATTCCAAGGGAATATCACGCATTGTTCTCTCGAATGCCTAATCATCAATCACGTAATGCGAATGTATCTGGTGCAAGCGAGCAATGCAAGCCTAAAAATTATTAATTGCACCAATGTACTGTCTCAAATTTGGTTATGATTTTAGATTTTCACGGCCAAAAGTATTTTTGTTATTTGTTTTTGGGGTATTATGCCGTGTTGCGCTACCTCCTCCTTTAGCCAACGTTTCGGACAGCGTTACAGTGTCCTTCATCAGGGCAGATGCGTAAATGTTAGTGGTGAAATGTGTGCTTAAGTACTTCGAAGCAATACCGTGTTGCCAGCTCTATTCAACTGCGGGCTGGCATTACAGTATACTTGAAGATGGTTTTCTGCATTTAGCTTTGGTGTAGCCGTCTATTACCGGATACCAAGAACTATTAGCTTAGCTCCGTCGTCTCTATTAATGTTGATAGGATTTTTATGAATTTCAATTGCCTCTGTAATTAGGCGTACTCTATAAGTTTTGGGTCTTCCCAAGACTTCAGGAACAAATCCAAAGTAATGGCCGGTTTCAATTAAGTGCTCGGCGATTGCCGATTTTTCAGGGTGGCCAAGTTTACACGCTCGAAAGTTGGCCACCCTGACAAATCGGCAATC
The DNA here is from genome assembly GCA_917880885.1 of Limnephilus marmoratus. NCBI lineage: Eukaryota > Metazoa > Arthropoda > Insecta > Trichoptera > Limnephilidae > Limnephilus > Limnephilus marmoratus. Next base: position 15,509,475 of record OU862910.1, on the reverse strand, counting down.
GCCGAGCACAATTGGTTCAATGATTTGATATAATTTAAAAAAAACACCCATTCTGTAACTTAGTATCGATGCTTTAATAACTTTTTTGTTTGCTTTTTTATGAACAAATTTGAAACATTTTTGTTATTTGTTTTTGGGGTATTATGCCGTGTTGCGCTACCTCCTCCTTTAGCCAACGTTTCGGACAGCGTTACAGTGTCCATCATCACGGCAGATGTGTAAATGTTAGTGGTGAAATGTGTGCTTAAGTACTTCGAAGCAATACCGTGTTGCCAGCTCTATTCCACTGCGGGACCAGGGATTCCAGGAACACTTTTCTAATGGGAATATCACATAAGGATCCCAATCCCAACCGTCTGAGTTTATTGGAGTATGTTTTGAGGCTGACGGTACTGGGGGGAAGAGGGATATGAGGAAGTGTAAGTTGGTGAAATAACTATCTAACTATTTATGTCTGGTAATCAAACACGGCTAAACTATCTCGAGCAAAGTTTCAAAGCTGGATGTTGGTCTTTCACAGGGCGATACTGAGAGTATCTTCCACCCTGAAACGTGCCGCAAAATACTACATTACATTTAAAAATAATTTTGTTAAACAATAGGCCACTTGAATCACATTTTTAAAAAAATTTCCGATTTAGGAAAATATTCTAAGATATTCTCTATTTTTTTTTCGTTTTTTAATCGTATTTTTGAAACCCTGGTGATTTTTTGAAAATTTCAATCCGAAAAATCAGACCATTTTTTATATACCGGAAAAACGGGACATAGTTTTATAGGTGCGAAAAAACGATAATTACATAGCTGAAAATCATTTTTAAAAAAAGAACGTTTTCGACACGGAGAATAACGAGGCATACCAAAAATATCACATTTTATAAATATTTTTTTCCTTAATCCATCTTATTGATCATAAATCATTATAATGTACAACGTCTATATTACTAAATCCAATGTAATATACTTGTACTTGTAAATTATAATAATAATAAGAATATTATAAAATTTGATTTTGTTAAAATCAGCACCATAACCATTATACCTCTAAAACACGTACCGACATCTAAAATGTACGGGGTTCTCTTCATGACATCGGTCAAAAAGTCAAACCAAATGATAAGTTCGCAGATGACCAAACAATAAATCTAGTGAACGTTAAATGTCAAATTCAAAAATTCGCCTGAAACCAAAGTGATGCCATATAAAAAAAATAAATCAGTGTGGAATTTTACAAAATTAATAGGAACATTTTCGGAGACGGGACATTTTCACGAGCCCAAATAATGGATTTGTTTATTTAAAAATAAAATAAAAAAACTGTACATTTCTAAAAAATTTTACTAACATTTTTAACAATCTTAGTAAAAAGATCTATCCACACAATTTTTTCCAAGTCGTTATGAAATCCATGCAAGTGTCCTATTAATTAAATTAAATATACTTTCGCATTTGAAAGGACAACCTCCGGATTAAAAATTAATGATGAAATCAAAATTTCACGTGTAAAAGCTCCAATTTTAAACACAAGATATGTCTGAAGTAGTAACCTCCATTATACTAGTGACTAGCAAAGCCCGTTTCGAGTGGCCCGCGAGCCTTTTCGTACCGCTCGCGCTTCCATGACTAATAAAAATTCCTAAAAATTTGTTGTAAATAATGTTTAACGCTTTGGCTCGTATTAGTACAGGACAGCGTTTATAGGTTTAGCCTTGAAAATAGGAAATTTTCGCCTGCGGCGCTTTTTTTGTTTTCCATAATTGTTTTAATAACAACACTAGCAGACCCGGCCACACGTTGCTGTGGCTAACGAAACACAACGCCATCTACTGACAACGCCATTACCCAACCTTTATAACCAACGCCATCTGTTAACTTGCATCCATATCAAATCCACACCGCCCGCTTGCCAGCCCGCTCCATTTATGTATTATATATTTTAACCAATTTATACAAAACCTTGACAAATTACATGCCTAAACCTCCTCGTGAATCACTCTATCTATTGGTGAAAACCGAATGAAAATCCGTTGCGTAGTTTAAAAGATCTAAGCGTACAGACACCGGGAGCGACTTTGCTTTATACTATGAAAAGATTATCGCTTTTCAAAATTCAAAAAGGTTTGTTATACCACCGACGGCATATTTTACAATGTCATGGGTGGGCAGTGCAGGAGTGTAGGTACCTTACCCCTGCATCTCGCGAACAAATTGAAAATGTATTCATTATCATCACTGCCATGGACTGTGTTTTTCAGGTGAAAAGTTTCTAGTCTTATGAAATGTCACAACAAATTATGTTAATTACAATACCAATCGCAAAAAAATTGACAGCATACTAAAATGTGTACATTATCTGTAGGTAGATCCACACCAGGCTTTGGAAATTCCGGTTCACTGAAACGTCAAAAAAATCACGCGATCCGTTGAAATGGTCTTTCCAACCACAAACAAGAAAAACATTTTTATTCTAAAATAAAATAATGTCGGAAAAAATAAGTTTATTCTTTTACTTTGTCTTGAAATAATGAATAATTTTAAAAGTTTGTATAACAGCATTATTTTCGCATCATTATAAAGCAAGCTGCGCGATCTTTATCATACTAAACTAAAATTTGATTTTAAGTTTACATGCGATAAATTTGTGTTCCAATGTAAATCGGTCATTTTTAATTATAAATTTAAGTCAATCAAAATGCATTTATCAATTTTTTTAACATTGATGAAGTCCATATAATCGATTCTCCATCGAAAACAGAAAAAAATACTGTCTCATCTAGGAATAGAACCCAGGACCTTAGCTATGCCGGGGTGGTGCTCTACTATCGGGCTAATGGGACCCTATCCGATTCGGTCATATTTAAATGTATCGTACTTCATATGCGTACGCTTATTTTATATACACAAAGATAGCAGCCAATAAAAATTTGCGTTAATAAAATGAAGATAATGTTTGTTAATATGACCGAATCTGATGGGGTCCCATTAACTCGGTGGTACAGAACCGCCCCGCCAAAGTTAAGGTCCGGTCTTCGATTCTTAAGCTTCAAAACTTCTGACGTGGGGCCGCTCAGGCCCAGCAACTATAATAATATCGAAATACTCCCCTCCCCCGCCGCTTCCAGTAGCTTCGAATTTAGTGATGCCAGAGCCGTAAGTTTTAAGTTTCAAGTTTTAAAGTTAAATTTCTGTAAGTAAATTCATTTCATTTTTTTTTGCGAACCTCTCTGACCCATCGTCAGTATTTACATGACTTTTTTAAGTAGATTTATACTATGTAAAAATAAGTATAAACAACTTTACTAAAGTTTTATGTAAATAGTTTATTCGAGACACTATTGAAATATTCTAATAAAAGTGAGTTCATTGTTTTTAATTAGTTTAATAGATAATACCGACTAATTTCTGATCTCAAGTGATTTTTGCCAAAAATCATTACATAGTAATAATTGTCATATATATAAGTCACTTAGCAAAAAAAAAGTATTTTATTTTATTTAATTATATTTAAACTGTCCGATGGGACCTCAAAATTTTCATGGATCTCTAATATATGAACATTTACAGTAACGGGCCGCCCAGGCCCCCATCTCAAAGAATACGTTAAAAAAATCACGTCAGCAGTTAAAGGTTAAATGAGACCGTATTTCTGCTTAATATCGCTAATATTGTCTTCTTTCATTTTAAAATAATAGAACTATTAAGAAAAACATTTTGATGTATCTACTTAAATTTAAAATTAAGATAATCAATTTACGTTGAAAGACAAATTTATCGCGTGGAAATTTAAAATTTTGGCCCCAAAAACACATTAATTACAACGTTTAAATTTTTACTTTATATTTCGTTACATTTACATATTATTTTGGGCAAGATTATTTTTTTCAATAATTAGAATTAAATCACAAAAAATTGAGAAAGTTGCCTATAAAATCATGAATAATTAAATCCCTTAACGGCATATATTTTATAATTAAAAGACAAATAAATAAAGTAGCACATATCCATACTAAATACAAGATATTTGCTATATGTGTATATATTTAAAGAAGAATTTTTCAGCTTGGTTAAGTATTTTGGCCTCAAAGCCAAATTCAAGTTTTGTATGAAAAAGGCCGCCCATCCGTTCCTCTTAAGCCGTTTCTTATGAACGTGATACTTTATTAAATATAATTGTCCGCTACAGGAAAACATGAACATATAGGGTAAGTATGAAAAATTCGCTCCATGCTTCACTTTGGGCATTTTCCGGGAAAATGAGGGTAATATTGTCTGTGAAGGTAACATAACAATGAAAGCCTTAGGGCCGACACCGTTGACTAAATGTCTTTTTAACGTCCTCCAGCTATGATGGATGACTGTCAAGGATACAGAATAACAATGAAATTAACCTTAATGGCTTTGCATTGTGGTTCAATTGTTGTGAATATGGAATTGTTAACGGACATTTTTTGGATAAAAAATCGCTTAGTATGATTAATCTATCCACTTTCTCATTTTAGGCCGGACCGGTTTAGTCCTTACGCGGGTATACATTTTTAATGTATGCTGGGATATTTTAACTTTTTTTTTCATTGTTCGGTAAGCAAACTTCTGATGAAGTATCAAAATCTTTATTTATCAAATGCACTTACTTCAACAAGCAAATGTATTAATCAACGGGCAGATATTTTTGTTGTGTATATTTCAATTATTATTTTTTTTTAAAGCGGAGACGGTTTACCATTAGTTTCCGTGAGTACTTAGGCCATGGGCACATTGTACTTTCTCCCATTTTACCTCAATCCTTTAACAATAACCCAGTCCCTTTAATAAAGTTCACCAGAATTGTCATTGGATATGCGGCTAGGTCTTCTGGTTCTACAACATGTCTCCCCAGGTATCTGAACCTAGTCCACACCAGGGCAGGAAATTGGCACCATAAGTGAATTGGAGTCTCTTCATCCTCTTCACATTTTCTACATCTACTTGTGCTTTCCACTCCCAATAGCTGCATGTGTCTTCTGAGATGGCAGTATCCCGTTAGTAGACCTACCAGTTCCTTCAGCGAGTTTCTGTCCATATCGAGTAATTTCCTGGTCCGTCTGGGGTCGGGTCCGTTTATGAGTACTTTGGATTGTCTCATTCCGGGTGCCCTCTCCCATTCCTTCCAGTGCTGGGATTTGACCCACCTCTCGATATGTACTTTGGTGTGGCAAGCTGCTGTTCCTACGGCCGGCTCAGATCCCGCAAGTGGTGCTTTCGCTCCTTTCCTTGCTAATTCGTTAGCCCGCTCGTTGCCCTCCATACCCTTATGTCCTGGTACCCATATCATGGTTATTTTATTGATGGTAGTAAGTTCTATAAGAACGTTTCAAACAATTTCAATTAAAAAGTCGTCACTTTAATGTTGGGCGTCATTAATATTTGCACAGCCTTCTGTTTCTTTATTTTTGATTAAAAACTCTTAAAGCTTTGTCAATTATTTTAATTTCACAACAACCGGCGATTAGGTCACATAACCGTTAAATTCGTCGGTTTCTGGTGACTACAATTAAACACATTTGACTGAGCCTACCGAAGTCCTGTTTTAACTCGACCGTTTTGGCATTTCGTTTGTCCGTAAATTTGTTTCTACGTCCGTTTCGAAAATCTACTGCTTCCACTTTATTATTGAAGCCAGTCTTACTTTGCTTAGGTGGCTAAGTTTGACTGAGCTTTTCAATATTATAGTACCAGCCTGAAAAAATTTTGAAGAACGATTTGTCGTTGAGATATATTATATATTTCTTTATTTGAAATAAAAGAGATCGAAGGCGAAGTTATCAGCCATTAAATAAAAAAGAAGCTATTAATAAATAAACAAAAAGAAGTTATTAATACTATAAAACTCCGAAAACTTCAATATCTTGGACATGTGATGAGAAATCCAGAGAAGTACGAGATCTAGCATCTCATAATGCGGGGAAAGATTGCCGGGAGACAGGGCCCTGGAAGAATGAGAACCTCATGGCTGAAAAACCTGAGACAGTGGTTTGGCCAGTCTACCGTAGAGCTGATCCGGGCCGCAGTAAACAAAGTCCGCATAGCCAACATGATGACCAACTTCCGTTCAACGGACAGGGCGAAGATGAAGAAGGGGAAGAAGAAGGCGAATTTACATAAAATCATTTTGTGCACAAATAAAAGTTTCGGTTAATTTTTACATAAAGCAATAGTGGTTTAATAAAGTAGACCTATTTCAGTACTTACATAATATTATTTTACCTACGAATAAAATTTGTGGTTAATTTGTACATAAAATATTATATGGTTTATAAAGAAGGTGGTATTTCAATACCTACTTTCAATTCTTGTGATTTCAGAGGAAATTTCGGTTTTAATTTATTAAAAAAGAGAAAATTAGAAACATGATTTTTCAACGCGGGGTTTACCGTTAGTTTAATCTAGGCGATTTGGGAGGCGGGAGTGGGTACCGCCGCTCCGGGAACCTTTATTGGATAACCCTATAATAATAATGCCATAAGTCACTCCAAGTGGTTCGTTACGTTTGGTGATTCAGCAGGGGTGCCCGGGTTTATGGGGTGAGGTTTGTCTAGATCTTAAAGGCGGATGACCAGGACACACTGAACCCCAGATTCCTACCCATACCTTAAACCCTCTTCCTTCCCAGAATTCTCCCCTCCTTCCTTTTCTTTTAAAAAACCCCTCCACACAGCATCCTCAAAGATAAGGTAGATGACTCCTGTGTGGCGATCATGTAAAAAAAAAGTTACTGTTGCGTTTAGTACCTACTAATAGAGTCATTTGCAACGACTACCATTTATTACCAACCGAGGCTTATATTTACAACGAATTCTCTATAATTCTGTCGCCACTATTTTCCAGACACCAGCTCCATCTCCGAAAAGATATTACTTCCGTGAAAAATGATGCTGCGCGAGGCTGTATGAAAATTATCACTCGAGTCTAAAAGGCCGGTGAGCATAAAGGTTATGAATTCGGAGCATAATAGGCAATGGGCGTGCTGTAGCCATTTTAATTTTGGTTTTAGCGCCCAACGAAACTGTCGCTTGATGAGCTATGGCGTGACTGGGACCTCCCAAACCTTTCGCGAATAAAATAATTGTAAAATTTTGTGTCTTTCTTTTCTGTAGATATTTAGAACTAGCGCATACCCATGAAAAATCAGGGAATGTTGTGTTTGTAAATCTAGTTAATTAGTAAATAACGCTTCTTTGAAAATGGAAAAAGCGCAGATATAAATTCTAAGTCCTTGTAAACTGTTTACCACTCATGTGTGCATTATTTATTTCGAAAATAATAAAAATTACAATAAAAGGTTTCATTATAAAACTATTAAGATAAACCCGTCACGGGGAAATCAATTTTTTCAGTAAGTGCCTCACGCGATTAATTTTCTAATAATAATTTCTAATATTAGGTCCTTACATATGAAATTGGCGTTTTGTATGGGAGGAACATAAAGTCGATTTTTTTAAATATAATATATTTATTTAATCAAAGTATGTACCATTGCTATCCATGCACTTTTGCCATCTCATAGGTAGTTCATCGATCCCTTTTCTAAAAAAACGATTCGAACGGGAATCAATAAAATCTTTGAAGGCGGTTTGGACTGCCCCATCGGAGTTGAATTTTTTCCCTTGCACGAAGTTATCCAAATTTCTAAAAAAAGGTAATCTGTTGGGGCAAGGTCCGGAAAGTACGGTGGATGTATTAGATATTCCAATTGAAGCTCCTCTAATTTGGTAGCCATCTGTTGTGCAGTGTGTGGTCTAGGTTCTAACGCGCGTTTGTTGATTTGCTTCGCTCAATTCGTGAGGTACCCACCTTTCAAGCTTTTTCACCTTCCCAATTTGCTTCAAGTGGATTAAAACAGTTTTATCACTAACACCGCAGCCTGCAGCTAACTCGGACGTGGTTTGCGATGGATCCACTTCCACAATAGCCTTCAATTCTTCATTATCAACTTTGGTCTCCGGCCGTCCACGGGGCTTGTTCTGCAGGTCGAAGTTTCCAGAACGAAAACGTTGGAACCAAAAACGCACTGTATTTTCTTTTGCGGCACCGTCGCCATACACATCATTAATCCTTCGAGCCGTTTCTGCAGCACTGGTGCCACGGTGGAACTCGTACTCGTAAAGAACGCGATATTTCAAGTCTTCCATTTTGTAAACTAAGTGACGCAAAGAAAAAAAAACGATTAAGGAAAAAACAAATGAATTATAATTTTCGAAACACAAATACATGAGTAAATAGCTGTATAAATTTGAATTTGGAATTCCTAACCAAAGAGAAGATATTTGAGATCAAAGTTGCCAGTACGGCAAAACGCCAATTTCATATGTAAAGACCTAATAAAAGGTTTCATTATAAAACTATTAAGATAAACCTGTCATTGTTAAAACGGCGAAAATCATTTTTTTTGGTAATTTTTCACGATTAATTTTCTAATAATAATTATAGGTTTATCCATTTTTGTCGAGATAATGTCATGTTTTATTTCCTTAATAAAGTGCAATAAAGCTATAAGAAAAAAATTCTACAGTTTCCCTAAATGTAATGAAATACATTGTGGTAAATTAGTGGGTCATGATGACCCAACCCCCACGTCCGTGTAACAAATTTCCACCCCCGTGATGCTGGGTTAAACTCAACATCTCGAACACAATGATCATTGGTAACCGAAATTACGATGAACGTCATCTTGTAATAATGAACAATGGAAACTTGGAAAAGGTTAAAAGTCATTGGGAATAATTCTAGACTCAAAGATCTGTGTTTATTAAAATGCCGATTTTATTTGCAAAAACTGCCTGAGAAGGTGTCTTTCCGTGAAACAATCAGGAAAAATTTCGATTAAAATAAGTTTACTAATTTATAAAATTATAATTTTTGCTTCACACATGAACTAATACTATGTTCTAATATTATCTATCATAGTAGTAAGTAGTTTAAAAACAAAATCATCCAGAAGAGAGCAAATCGACAAATTTTGAAGTGTAATAATTTTAAATCGTTGCAATGAAGGTTTAAGGAATTAGATTTATAAGGAATAAGAATTTTCTTTAACGTTTTAAATTGTATCTAAAAAGTTTTTAACATTTTACTACCAAGTTATTGTAGAGATAAACTACAATACAATAAATACTTCCACACCACACAAGACAGAAAGAAAACATCAGACAAAAAAAATAACAAAATAAAAACACGGAATGGTTTACTGGATAAAGGAATCTAGATGTAAAGAAGAGTTTCTGGTGATATTAAAAATATACCTAGTTTCAGAATATTCTAGGAAAAATTGAAAAACTGTATATGTAAGAAATATAAATTAAAATGTTAAAATATACCTGTGTTTATATTAGATCACTTGATGTAGATCTATTTTATTTCATAAATCATTATAATAAAAAATATGATACTTGCAGAACCTAACGACAATATCATTAAATTTGATTTAGGTACATTAATTTATTTTTTTAAATAGGTGAAATTTTACGAACAAACACAATAACAATAAAAAAAGTTTAAAAATAGCCACTTTACTAGAATGACTAAATGCCGCAGTGCTTACACTAATTCTATAGATATTATATTATTGACAGGTATTCTTATGGGGTTTTGTCGTTCTAACGTTATAAAGAAAAGCTCAATGCACGCATATTTCCTTTTTTCTGTTGCCATTTTAAAAATTAACATCTTAAGTGGCCCATTTCTTAGAAATCGTACACAATGACACAGCATCAAAGGGATGTTGTTCACAAAGGATCATTATGTAGCGCATTTTCCCAAAAGGATCCCAGCAGACATAATATTTCGTCTAAGCCAGCGTGTTGACTGTTGGCGCCCACCGCATTAAAAAACTTAAGCATTAAGCTAAACGAGCCTAACAATGCTTGTTTACATGACAGGGGAAAGTTTGCTGTTACCGCTAAACGCCTAAAAAGCCGAGTCCCCGGTTTAATAGAAGAGCTCGAATTCACAAGCGTGAACATTTTTTTGAAAATGTTTTGTTTATATTAACTTTAGAATATTATTTTTAACTAGCTTTTGCCCGCGGCTTCGCTCGCATGGTATTAAGGGATTTCCACTCAGCCTGCTCCACCTTCCCCCTCCCCCTCCCCCCACCCCTCCCCACACTCCACTCCCCATCAACCCCCCCCTCCCCCCCCCACCCACCCCTTCCTCCACCCCTCCCCTTTCCCTTCCTTCCCTCCCCGCTCTTCCACCCCACTCCGCCTCCTCCACCTTCCCTCTCTCCACTCCACTCCCCCCATCAACTCCCTTCCCCTCTCCCTCCACCCCCCACTCGCCTCACGCCCTACCCCTCCACATTCCCTTTCCCCACACCACTCCCCCCCCATCAACCTTCTTCCCCCCACCCCCTACCCCTACCCACACCCTCCTCCATCCTTCCCCTTTCCCCTTCCTTCCCTCCCCCCTCTCCATTCCCTAACCCCCTCCCCCCACCCTCTTCCCCCTCTCATTCCTCCCTCCACCAACACCCTCCCAACACCCTCTCACTCACCTCTCGCATTCCACACATTCATTCCCGATACATTCAGTTTTCTAACTGCTCGCATGTCACCTATTATAATTTCTTATAAAAATTTCATAATGCCAGAACTCAACGGTAGTTTTATACAAAAAAAAACGAAAAAAAAAAAATTATCCAATTTGGTTCAGTCGTTTGGGTTTATACATTTCGCATACATACTTACGTTATTAAGTACGAATTATTATTCTTCTTTTTATATTCTACCAAAAATCCAGTACGGCCGTTTTATACTTAAAAAATGCGATACCTGTTTATCCGATTAGAACAATAATTGTTCTGTGATGTCAAAATTTGAGAATGACATTTTACAAAACAAAGATTCTTAAATAAAAATTCTATTTTAGAAAATATTTAAATTAGCGAAGTACCGACTTCTCTAATAATTGGAGTCGATTAAAGAATTATAGATATCTTACTAATCGTGCCACCTATTGCAATTTTTTCATACAAATTTCGTAATGCCAGAGCTCTGTGCTATAGCCTACATGTTTACATTATTGTAAAGTTTCATTAAAATCCATTCAGTAAAGTAGGAATTAGTATTTTATACGTATTTGAATTTTAACATCAAAGGGATGTCCATAGTAACCTAATTAAAAAAAAAAAAAAAACATCTTTTCCAAGGCGACAATTGGCGTTTGCAATAAATCGATTTTGTTAACGACAGAAAACGTATGAAAAATAATTTCATAACGCCAGAGATTATTCATAACGCCAGAGCTTACCAATAAATATAGCCTATAGATCTCGCAAATAATGCAGCTTTCTATTAGTGAAAGAATTTTTAAAATCTATTCATTAGTTTTTGTGTGAAAGAGTAACAAACATACATCCATACAAACTTTCACCTTTATAATATTAGTAGGATTGTTATGAATGGTTCCAAGACAAAATACAAGTGACCAAACCAAACCTAATCTAAACTAATCTAACTTAATCTTGACAAACTATTTCACTGATTGGTTCTATTTGTGCTAACTATTTGCTTAATGCTTACTCCGGTATCACTAAAATATTATGCGATAAAATATGCAGTCTCTGACTGGCTCAAAACCTATACTAAATGAATAATAATCTAAACTTGTTTAACCTAACCTATTTTTATCGTATTATTTCTGTCACTATTCTATTAAATCCAATTATCATTCTTAACAAAATTAATAATCTACTCTTTGGAGGCATACATATTAATTATGTGAGCAGTTTTTCAGAGCAATATGAATATGAATAAATAGGCATGTTTGATTTTAGATTTTCACGGCCAAAAGTATTTTTATTATTTGTTTTTGGGGTGTTATGCCGTGTTGCGCTACCTCCTCCTTTAGCCAACTTTTCGGATAGTATTACAGTTTCCATCATCAGGGCAGTAATGCTGTCCGAAACGTTGGCTGAACGCCGAAGGAGAAGGCTAAAGGAGGAGGTAGCGCAACACGGCATAACACCCCAAAAACAAATAACAAAAATGAATAAATAGATTTATCCATAAACAAACTTAAATCTTTCTTGCTAGGCTAATAAAAACAATATTGTATTGAATCACCTATAGTACCTATACAATACAATAATTTATTTGTATTATTTAATACATATTAATAATATATATTAGCATCACGTTCATTTGTTAAATACATTGTACGTATTGTATGATTTTAGATTTTCACGGAGAAAAGTTTTTTTGTTGTATGTTTTTGGGGTGTTATGCCGTGTTGCGCTACCTCCTCCTTTAGCCTCCTCCTTTAGGCAACACGACATAAAACCCCAAAAACAAATAAAAAAAGATTGTACGTATTGTTTTGTATTAGTGATCGACGAACCTGTGGATGCAATCTGTTAGCCATTGTTTTTTTATAATAGTTTGTCTAGTCTGTAGTTAGGAGTAAGATTTTAAGACTTTAGAAAGTTTATAGAAATATTCTTATTATTAAAAATTTGTATTTTGGCGCTATACAAATCATCCAAATAGTATATGTGTGCAGAGTATGTGCGTAATGCGTAAATAATTGACATGCACGAACGAAAAATGTACATGAATCGCTCGAGTAAAATTTTTACGGGACAATAATTTGTCCTAAAATACATTTAATTTTATATTATCCTGCGTTGCTCATCTTAGTTCCGAGCGGATCTCCATCTCATGGAATTCCTCGATTATAATAATAGACCCTGGAATTTGGGTTTAATCAAACCCGGACCTCCTTCTTCTGCCTCAATAGTTATTTCATCGTAGCTCAGACCTCAGACATATTATCCTTCTCATATTAAATAATAAGTTGGGGAGATATTTGCATGAATCATAAGTACAACGGTTAATTCATTAATAGCTTTAGAGCGATACCCTAATAATCCCTACCATTTTATGACGTGACTCGCTAGAGTAGCCGCTTCACGGACGATACAAGAAGATGGGTGCTTTTAGCATATTCGGAACGTGGTACAAAGTATATAGACAAGAATGTAAGAAAATTGGTGTAACACCGTATGCTTTAATATAGTTTTACTTGATATTGCATTAATTCAGTTTCTATTGGTGAAAGTTACCTAGACTTGATGACTTCTAAAGCGACATCAAAACTACACACTGTGTCCGAAAACTCGTGGTGCAAACATATTTCAAGTCGATTTTGTAGTAGAACTTTTTGAAGTGAAAACTACTTTAAAAACTTCTTTGCACCGTTGTGATTTGAAACTCGGTGAAACGGAAACGAGCGACACTAAAAAGAGGCAAACACATACATCTATAGGATTTAACCTGTGAGAGAATGAGATCTTCAAACCATTCCAAAATGAACAGGCCAAAGAAAACACAAAAGAAAGCGACATCTAACGACTCCGATGAAGAAAACACAAATACTAATAAGATGACCAAATGTATAGGAAAAGGTGCACTAGAATTCGGCGACAAAAACATGGAAAAAAATCAACCATTGATAAAAAAAAGTGCTTCGTAGTCTTCCCACTCTTGTCTACTTTAGTTTTCTGAAGGTTTCAGTTCTATCGCGGGTGAATCGCACACTCTGATTTTTTTTATTTGATTATTTTAATTTCGAATAAATCTAATCATAAAGTGGGAATTTTTTTAGGTCAAGTTAATATATCAGCTGTTGTTATTTTTGTATAAATGCGTCGAAGCGTAGACCCAGTTTGAAAAGTTTTTTTAACCCTTTGGTGGTCGAAAAAAATGTTTTGTGTACATCAAAAAAAAAATTTGGGTTCTCTGTATGATGTAGGATTACCAGTTTCCCGCTTGCACCGTGAGTTTCCTGATACCGTGTATAATAAAGCATGAAGTTAAGATTGCAATTAAGTAGAAGATCGCCCATCTCACTGTAATAGTTTTGGCAAGCTTCCCTCGTAGTAATCTCCACATTTCTACGATCCAAGAAACTGAGTAGGATAAGACATCTGGGCTGGGTGCAGATTCTCATTGTGCCGAGCTATTCTGTCTCACAAAAACGTTCATAATTTATTGATGTGTGGCACAAGTTTCTAAGTGCGGCTTTCTATGGGTTATAGGGTCGCTTTCACTCCCCCGCCGCTACCCGGTACTATTGACTCGCAAAACTTCTCAGAAATGCAGAACAAATTTCATAAGTGACTTTTGCGAGCTCTCATCCTCCTGGGAACCTTAACTTTAGTTGGATTCTGGTGCGTGTTTTATTTACTTTTGGTTAATGTTTAATTCTTTCTGTAGAAGTTTGTTTTGGGATTATTGTTTCTTTGATTTGTGTTTCTTATCATTGACGTGACTTTGAGAAAGCTATTTATATATTGGCAGTATTAAACGCATTACGATAGGCGGTTTAGGTATTCTTCCCCCCTTGCTACAATTTCCTCAGCAGTCGTCCATAACCATTCTGTCACATTTCCACTTTAGATGAAAATGTGACAGAGTGGTATAAGTTCCTAAATAAATATTATTTCAAGATGTATTGTAGGAGCTACATAAAACTAGAAAAAATATAGTGAATTCGAAATATCATAATTAATTAGCTGCAGTATGAAATATTATAATTAATTTTAAATTTGTAAATTTAAATGTACAAATTATTAAAAAAAAATTACTATTATTATATGTTTTCTAAAACGGTTCTTTATTCACCTTGATAACAGAAAATTACAAGAAATTTCATGAAGAAAGTAAAATAAAAGATTTTGTGACGGAGGTGTAAAATTTTCGGTGGTATCTTTCAAGTCCTGATAATTGTACAAAAGTATGTAACTTTCGCATAGAATAGGAATTCAGTCATATAAACTAGAAGTGCCGACTAGAAAGCGTTAGAATTTTTAATAATAATAAATGTTGGTTAAAGGGAAGAACAACCCAGGTACCATAACATTGACCATTTAAGGAAAATAGGTATTTTTAACAAAGAAACCATCTTTGACCGGAAACGGAACGTAACATACAAATTTAAAGACAGTTGGAATAAATATATTTGATGTAACGAACAATTGAACTCATATCTAACAGAATAATATATTTTCTTGCATAAATGTAAACTTATAACTAAAATTTTAAATTAATATGATAATCCTCAAAGCACCCAGGGATGTGCAGAGCCACTTTGCATTTTTGCATGACCTGCAATTGCAAGAGATTCCAGTTCAAAAAAAAATATGGCTGACCGTTGACAAAACCGCTTCAAACAGGGAAAAAACGTGCCAGGAAAAATTTTGCAATCCTGTTATCATACCAGTATTACGAAATAAAAACTTCTTTATCCATTTCGATTATCATTTTACTTTTTTTTCATACGTATGTCACCGAATTGTTTTTCATAATTCGTTCGACTCACCTAGCCCGAAATAGTACCAGGGTTAGGGCCATTTGGTTAATCAACCTTTTTTTAGTCTGTCACAGTTTAACTAAACATTTTTATTCACAGATTTACTAATCTTTATATATTAAAATTAATGTTTCTTTGTTTGTCCCGTGTTTATTCCAGAATCATTAATCCGATTGTGATAAAACTTTGGCAGTTATTATGCAGAACTGATAATTAATATTATGAGGAACTAATTAGGCAACTTGAGGCATTCGAGATGTGGATCTACAGAAGAATACTTAAAATAAGCTGGATTGACAGGGTTACAAATGAAGATGTTATGGTTCGGATGAAAAAAGAAAAGGAAGTAATTAAAACTATAAAAATCCGAAAACTTCAATATCTTGGACATGTGATGAGACATCCAGAGAAGTATGAGATCCTGCATCTCATAATGCAGGGAAAGATTGCCGTAAGACGGGGCCCTGGAAGAAGGAGAACCTCACGGCTGAAAAACCTGAGAGAGTGGTTTGGCCAGTCTACCGTGGAGCTGTTCCGGGCCGCAGTAAACAAAGTCCGCATAGCCAAAATGATTGTCAACGTCCGTTGAACGGACAGGGCACTAGAAGAAGAAGAAGAAGAAGTTATTATACGCACGCCCGCGATGGCTTCTGTATAAAATGGTGAGCTCTGGATATATGAATTTTTGAAATAGGCGATACGCTAGTTCTTTGAAAACTGTGTGTATGTTATATAGTTTTGGGGTAGGTTGGGAGGGAGGGGAAAGGGAATCCGGAATTGGGGAGGGGAAAGAAGGAGGAGGGGTTTGCGAGAGGGGGGTTCGCAGGACCGTGTGACGCGGGAGGAGAGGAAGGCGAGGAAGGTGAGGAAGGTGGAAAATGAAAACGGGAGGGGAACAAACGCGGGAGGGGTCTAGTCTTAAATGCCACTTTAACGTCCTATTATTTAATGGATTCAAATCCTTCCGCGATATTCATCTTATCTTCCCCTTGTTCGACATAAACCAACCAATCTCGACCAACCATTCTCGACCAACTTATTATACAAAGAAACTAAAATATTTAATATACGCAAATTATTTATATTACAAACTTTGAAATATGTATTTAAAAACAAAAATAATTTCGAAATAAATGAAAACAGAATGAGCAAAAGAACAAATAATACATTTTACACTCCACAAACCAATACTAAATTATTGCAGACACATAGCAGTTTCATTGGTCCTCGAACATTTAACCTTCTACCACTACAAACTCAAATGTTAAATAAAATGATAAAATATGTAAAAGAGATAAAATTATGGTTGAATAATGTAGATATCGAAACGCTTTTTCTATAAATTTATCCATCATTCTACAACTCACTTTCTGTAACTTTCTAAACTGTAGTACAATATGTTTTCTGTTTATTTTATTTTTTTATAATAACTTAAAAAAAAAAAAATTGAAATTAGTATGTTTTTCTCCATATTTTTATTTTATTTTTATAATAGCTGAAACAAAACCTTTTTCATTTATTCTACGTATGTAATACTAAATTTTTATACTAACTTTATATTTCATATGTTTTTTAAGTTTTTTTTATACTTTGGGTACTTAGAAATATAGTATTTTGTATTAATATTACCCACACTCAGGCAGTGCCTTAATGGGTTTTTATTTCTTATTCATATTATTTGTTATTATATTTTATGTTTTTTTATACTATTTGCTATTATACATTATATCTATGTACAAAGAAATGGAAATAAATAAAGTTAAAAAAAAAAAAAAAAAAATCTAGTAATTATTTTCATTTATATCCTTCCAGTAAGGTAAAATGCGTAATAATAACTCATACATTATACAATAAGTGTAATCCACGTAGGAGGAATATGCGTGTAGGAAATAGGAGTGTTCGTTTTCAGTAAAAGGTTTTATAATATAATCTTGGGATTATTCTATGGACTAATGAGGGCTGTTAATTCCCGCTTTTCTCGTTTCCTTTCAACGGGAATACCTAAGTTATTTATCTTAAATAACCTTTCTGGGTTTTGGGGAATCTACCAAGCCTGTTAACAATACCAGTGTAAGTGCAAAGAACCTACAAGAGAGGAAAAATTTAACATCTCCCCTGTACGTTATTTTAGAT
Organism: Limnephilus marmoratus; assembly: GCA_917880885.1. Taxonomy (NCBI): domain Eukaryota; kingdom Metazoa; phylum Arthropoda; class Insecta; order Trichoptera; family Limnephilidae; genus Limnephilus; species Limnephilus marmoratus. Next base: position 15,491,994 of record OU862910.1, on the reverse strand, counting down.
TAAAATTATGGAAAGAAACTTTAAATATGACATTATTCCGCGCTTGTTTTTAACGATAATTGCGCGAATGACTGACTCTTATTTCAATGGAAATAATTTAAGTATTTTTATTAACTTACTCCGCTTCTCCCAAAAACATTATGTGGTAGCGAACGACGCAGTAGCGATCGCACGTCAATAGCGATCCCACATTATTTTCACCTAGTTACTGACTGCCATGCCGCACAGTGGGCTAAAAATAGCCTTAAGTAACGGCCTTTTGTTTTTAACTTTAAAAGCAAAAGTTAAACAAAAGTTAAACGTTAATATACCTAGTTAAATTTCACCAAAACACGTTTATCAATCAATTTGACTGCTTGTTGTACGTTACTTTTAACTTTTGTACTTACTTTCCGAAAACCGATAATTACTCTAGAGTTACTCCGCCATTTTGGCATCATTGGCATATTTGACAGTTCTGGTCGAAGTAATGTACGGAAATGGGTGCTTCAACATTGATGATTAATTAGTAATCATGATAAATATTGTAGAAGACGATGATAATGCATTTAAGCATTAAAATGAATCATCAACATAAAAAATTTTTTTTTTCAACTTTGAAGATTTAAAAAAAAAAATCGCTCGTTGCGCCACAATACGAAATATGTCAAAAAATACAAATAAATAGTAGTATATCTGTGTGTAAGGGATGTAATGGCCTACCTAATGATTCCAGAGATATCCTCGTTTTTAATGTCAGTGCCATACACATTTTTCTTTAAAAAATGATAACTCCTTCATTTGTACACACAATTGCGTCATACGAAATTTTATAGCATATTAATGATCAGCAGAATCCATTTCTAGCAAAAAAAGACCCTTTAAAATTCAAGTCTCTATGTCTATGAAAGGCGATTTTCAGCCCACTGTGTGCCGGTACGAAATAAGAGGAACTATTCTGTTCCGAATTGCCGTTGACGCAACAGCTCGTAAATTGCTGCGTGTTCGCTCCCACTGTACGAATATTTTGTAATTATAAATTATGGTACGGATGTAAATTGTTATAATATATTTGAAAGTACAGTGTTAATGCTTATTTGATTTGTACCCAATCCACACATCTTATGCCCCATAACTACGTAGTTTTTGAGACACTTTGCGTACCATTACCGTTTAACATTAGTCAAGAACATCAAACATGGATCGAATTCAAAGATTTCCCCTATTTTTCTCGTACATCCTTACCCATTTAACAATGATTAAAATATTATGTCCAGAGCTTTGCTGATAACGTACCTAAAAAATAGGTTCTTGTCATGTTTTATTCAAACAAAAAAATTATATCAATAGCACCTAATAATACATACATTTTATTAAATATATTTTAGTAAGCTATAAAATTTTTCCATTTTTAATCTTATTATAATATTATTCTACTACCTACGTACAAAAATTTGTAATTCACAATATTTAGACATAACCCACGAAAAACAGAAAAAAAAACGAAAGACTTTTCGCTTCCTTAACATTTAGATCATTTTAAAAACTTTTTTTTATTTTTTTCTTACTATATTTAAATTACAAGGGTATAGTATATCGTCCTCCAGTTCACCTGTGCTGTAGACACAGAGTAAAATAAATTTTGCTTTGTGTTTCCGATAAATTGGTTTTAGGATCCTTAAAATCGTTGATTTTCACGTAGGATAACAATGAACTCAACTACAAATATTATTCAACATATTATCTGGTAACATTTTATTTTTTAACTTCTTCTTCTTCTTTGTGTGCCGTATCAGGTCCCCCCGACGTTGGCGATCACTCTTGAGAATGTCTCTCTGTCTTGCGCTGCCCGGAATAGCTCCTCCACACTTTTAATGCCTCTATAATTATATAATCTTGTAGGGGCATTAGAAGCGTTATTATAATCTAATCGTTGCCACACACTTAAGATATTGGCTTTGCATGGTTTTTATCGTAGTATATCTACTACAACATAATATAGGACTCATGCCTCTGTTCTGAATTATTTAATATAGGGTTAATATATTATTCCTAATGAGTTAGAAATAGCTAATTTCGTGATGGACTACATTATAAAATAAGAAGAAAACATATCTATTACAGGGGCTATCACACTATCAAACTATATTTGAAAACATTTTTATTCTTTCTAAATCGCTGCATTTACAAACATACCTAAGGGGACATCCATCAAATTCATTTCACCAAAAGATAACACTTTATTGTGTACTAGCTGACCAACGCGTCGCTGTGGCTAACGAAACACAACGCCTTTATAACCAACGCCACCTATTAATATGCAAACATATCAAATCCACACCGCCCGCTTGCTAGCCCGCTCCCTTTATCTATATATTTCAAACAATTTACACAAAACCTTGACAAATTATATACCTTAACCTTCCTCATTAATCACTCTATCAAATGGTGAAAACTGCATGAAAATCCATTGCGTAGTTTTAAAGATCTAAGCGTACAGACAGCGGGAGCGACTTCGCTTTATACCATACTAGCTTTTTCCCGAAGCTTCGCTCGCATGGTATTAGGGGATTTCCACTCAGCCTGCTCCACCTTCCCTCTCCCCACTCCACTCCCCCATCGATCCCCCTTAAAAAAACTTTTTCGTTTATAAACACGTTCAATTTTACAGAAAAATAACGGACATCATTCTTTTCAATTCTCAGTGTGCAACATGACGATAGATGCCCGCCAGCTCCGCAACAAGTCGGGCAGGACATCGGGACAGATCAAGTCTCCCGCACTAGAGGGGCCCACATCCTGCTCCTACAGGCTGCAGCCGGCCGCGGGGCAGCGGGTCGAGATACAACTCTACAGGCTCGTGGCTGCGGGAAAACACAATGGAACCAGGTCAGATAATAATTGCTTCAAAATTTTGTAATCAATTACAATTTAAAAAGAAACTGAAGAAAGGAAAATTGGGTTTTTGTTCATATTATGGTGCAAAATTAATTTTTGCACGCAAGAAAGAATGCAATGTCATTTTTAAACTATAAACACAGTTTTAAGAAGCCATCAATAACGCTAATTAATTCTAATTGATACCAAAATAAGAATAATCAAAGATAAGGAATCCTGAAACCCTTTATCTTTAATCGCTTACCTCCATGTATGAATATGAATATGAACTCTGATTATATTCATACATAAACAGATAATGTTTATGTATGAATATATATTCTGATAATGCATGAATTCTCACTGACGTAATTCTCCAATTAAGAAAACTTTTTTTTTTCTTACTTTTGTTCTTTTAAACAAATAAACACTATCAAGTACCCTATATCAAATCATCTTTTGCAAAAAAACATTTATCTTACCTGGCATCACTCATATTCAATATCTCCCTAACACAAACTAAAACTTACGTCATTCCAAATAATTTGAATTTGCTGTTCAAAAGATTTGTAATGTGGTTGACTGAAAAAGAAAGAACAGACATTCCAAATATTCTATATAACTATTACCATGAGTTTATATTAGACGTTCACACTTCATGCGATTTCTCACGAAATTATGTAATGTAACAACATAATAAAATACATTGAGTATCTATTGCTTGTTTGCAGTATCAATTATCGTGTACCTACTTTATTTATAACATTTTATTAAATGGACTGTAAATAATAAGAATGAAACGAAACAAAATGGTGTTTGCTGGAATTGGGTGATAATATGTGTAGGGAAAACTAGAGATGCAAGGAAGGAGGATAACCAATCACTTACATCTGTGAAGGAGCACACAATACATAAATGATAAATATAGTTTATGTAGTTCCACCGCGATATCTCAAGGTAAGTAATTATCGCCACAACAACATCAATAAATATATTGTTTTCTTTCGATGTGGTCAAAAACCTTCCTTTTCGTTCAAAAGAGGAGATTACAAACACGATTAAGAACACACCAACAACTTGCTTCCAAGGTAGTCCCAAGTCCCAATTCTTCTTATGTTTTTCAGAAACAAATGCACTCGAACTTGGTATCTTTCTCTTGTCACTATTCCAAATTCCAAATGCTTTTCCAGCAAGGGAAAGGTACTGGGAAAATGACATCTCGGTAGGAACAATGCATATTCTCATTTCAAAACCAAATTTGTATTATTTTAAAAATAGATATAATCAAAATAAAATAAAAGCCCAGGTTGCCGGCCCTGAAATTGAAACTGAATGTGTATGTTTTTCAGTTGCATCGGTGGCGCCCTTCGGTTGGGCGGTACAGAGCTGTGCGGCGTCAATGAACGCTACACTCCGCCAGTAGTGCTGTTCGCTGACCACGGGGACACCACCCTTCTATTTGAGTGAGTACATACATTATATTCTATTACTCTTCCCTTCTTCTCTCTCGGTAAGTTAACCCGACAGAATCCGAAATTAATATAGTCGAAGCGCTCGCTGGCTTCGTTGGGACTCGATTTCTTGTGCCCGAGAAAAGCAAAGCATACCATCGTCACGATAAGGTTAGATGTGCGGATAGGGTTGGAGGGTTTAACATATAATAATGCATGTATGTATATTGAACTTTACCAAACTCACTTGCTGCTTACTTTAATGCTTAAAGAGAAAAAAAATCAGTTTTAGAGCTGCAGATAGCATAATATATGCATATAACAAATAATAATAATGTATGAGTTCTTAATATGTGTGTAATTTATATGTGTTGAATACATAGCGAAGTTGATATCAAACAAAAATACGCGCTACCGACTTGTACCGCACTAAAATTAATATTCAAATCTATTCCATTTTGACCAATTACATTACCGTCAGAATTTCTGCAGAATTCAATTTCAGAAGACAAAATACTTTATGCTGCTACCATGTAGGGTTGCCATCCGTCCGGGTTTCCCCGGATTTGTCCTAGTTTAGAGGGCGTCCGGGGAGCGTCCGGGCGAGGTTTCATTTGATGTCCGGGTTTAAAAACATAATTTAAAGTCAAACGTATAAGTTTGCCCTGAGGAAGGAACGGTCATTCTGAAACCTGTCGGCTTTAAACAAATATAAAGGTGGTTCAAACAAAGTAACATCGTTTCATTTATCTTTCATTAAAATTAAATTCAGTTTCCAAGAATACAGCTGCATTGATTTTTACAAATTCCTCTTAAAAAGGGAAGATATTCTAAAAGCTGTCGGAAAGAGTGATAAATGCAAAAAAACTGAAAAGTAAAAAAGGCGAGAGGCTGAGGAAAAAGCTTTAATAGCTAGATAATCAAATAATGTACTAATGAGTGCAATAATTTCTTTTAATTTTTGTAGAGTTGTGATTGTTTTTTATAACGTAAAATAAATTTACAATATGGCTGTTGATTAAAACTTTAAGGTGATATAAATTAATATAGTTTTGGTTATTTTATGCTTTAAAAAATTTATAATGTTACTAAACTAAACTTTAAAAAGTTTCAGTTTTATTTGCTAAAGATTTAAGAAGACTGATTTTAATTGAATTTTGTTAGGCTTAATATTTTAAGAATGAAAAAATTCTAACTGATTATTAAAACAATAACAAACTGTAATAAGATTCTGTTTTATTAGATACATTTAAAATGATGATAAAAGATGACTAAATTTAATTTTAAAATAAATAAAAAGGTGATTTATGACATTTTCAACTGTTTTTTATTACACTGACTATGTTTTAAAAAAACCTGTTGACATGTCCGGGTTCTGGGCCCTAAAATCCGGGGTTTTCACGCGTCTTGTCAAATTTAAGAGATGGCAACCCTACTACCATGGGACATTTCAGGTTAAAACAAATAATGTCAGATACTTCAGTAAACTATCACGGAGAGGACAAATGAGTTCGATGATATAATATAACAGAGTACCTAATTACAATCAAATTAAAAATTAATCAAAGTATAAGCAGTTAAAGTAATTTTAATTATTTAACTATAACAAGAACGTTATTTAACGATAAACTAGAACAGTTTTTGTAAAGTTTGTTTATAAATTATAAATTACTAACCTTTATTACGCCCTGTATGGTAGGTGTTTTACGGAACATAACTATGTGTGTTTACGATAAACTGTGCACAGAAGATTTCAAACTGGGGATTTATAGTTCTATTGTAAATATTCCTATATGCTGATTTTAAATTTCGACACTGACTCGTGTTGATAAACATTATTATGAAGGGTTAGCTGGAAAGGTCTCTACCAATACTTATTTGATGAAACAAATAGGAAAATCAATTCCTAATAATATGTTAAGCTTAAGACATAAGAAGGGTAGAATACCAAAACAAAAAGTTAGGCAAATTTACATCACGTGTTTCTATAATGTTATGCTGAAGAAATTGTGATGTTAGGAATTTCTCGTTTTCATATAAATTCGAATTGAAAACGTCATAAACTTTCCCCTATACGTTGCCTGGCTTAAAATAATAAAACTTATATCCAACTCTAGAAATATTTGTTGGGTTATGGTTTTAAAACTGGATATTTATGTCCTCTCCAAATGTATGTTTGCACCATATTTCGAGGTAATAAAAAATAATTGCTCAAAATACCACAACTTTCTTGGTATCTGGAAACACTTATCGTACGTTACTGTTCATATGTGTGGATACTCTGCGAAGTTTTTACGGAATGTTCATAGTTTCAACGGCTTGGGATGCTGGAATATTATTATTTGTTTTTAGAGCAAACTTCTTCGAGTTAAATTGCCCGCCATTAGCAGATTATTATCCAATGCCAGTTTAAGATGGTTTGCGCGTTTTCATACCGCGACAAAATATCCTCGACAAAATATCCTCGACAAAATATCCTCGACAAAATATCCTCGACAAAATATCCTCCGACAAAATACCCGAAGGACAAAACATTCCCCAAAATATCTAGTAAAACCTAACCTAACCAAACGAAAAAATGGGACAAAAATAATGCAGACATCCTATAAAGACAATAAATTATTGTTTTTTGTATTATTTTTGAACCATTTTACTATTTTTGAACAATAATTTATTGTCTTTACAGGTTATCTGTATTATTTTTGTTCCATTTTTTGTTAGGTTAGGTTAGGTTAAGTTTTAGTGGATAATTTGTTGGGGGATGTTTGTCCGTAGGATATTTTGTCGGGGATATTTTGTCGCGCGATGAAAACGCGCATTGCTGTTTAAGATTGATAAGAAAACTCAACCTTACCTAACCAAACAAAAAAATGAGACAAAAATAATACAAACAATAACAGGACAATAAATTATTCTTATTAAATTTGTATTATTCTTGTCCCATTTTAGTATTTTTAACAATAATTTATTGTCTTTACAGGATGTCTACATTATTTTTTCCCATTTTTGTTAGGTTAGGTAAGGTTAGGTTAGGTTAAGTTTTAGTAGATATTTTGTTGGGGGATGTTTAGTCGGTAGGAAATTTTGTCGGAGGATATTTTGTCAGGCATATTTTGTCGCGGTATGAAAACGAGCAGATTGATAAGTAAACTTGTGAAAGTGAGTTATTATTTACGTTATTCTAAGAAAATTTTAATTCGGCCATTTACATGACTGTCCCATTTTTTGTTAGGTTAGGTTAGATTAGGTTAGGTTAGGTTAAGTTTCACTAGATATTTTTTTGGGGGATGTTTTGTCCGTAGGATATTTTATCGGAGGATATTTTGTCGGGGATATTTTGTGATAAAACGCGCATTGCCGTTTAAGATTGATAAGAAAACTTGTAAACGTGAGTTATTATTTACGTAATCCAAAGAAAATTTTAATTGGGCCATTTATATTCGATAGAAAGAATAGTCTCGCTGGTAACAACGCGCGATGAGATTTATGTCTGGAAAAATTCTCCGGACCGCGCTTCGAGACTTTCGCTTTTCTGGACTAAGTAATTTGTGGCAGGAATCAGAGTCACGTTATTCTGTGAAATAATGGCCGTCCCTCATAATGTGAGAAATAATTAAACGCCGCATAAACAAAATTCTTTGTTTGGTCCCGGCCAAATTGATAGACTTTGACGTGGGTTAGGTAGACACTGGCATGGTTCGTGAAGAGTTACACGTGTTATATAAGGCTTATCCATCCCCGTCTCATTATTATACAAAGATGGTAACATTGGTTATATTAAATTTCAATTGTTTTTCTTTTACTTTACGGTGTCAATAAAGAGCTACGTCACCTTAATGTAAATAAGAAAAAATCACAACACGTCACTTATTTCGGTCCAAACAATGAACGTCTTATTGAAAACTCTCATTTAAGGGAGTAAAATAAATAATTACAAAGTGGAATATTACGCCGTAGAAATACTCGTGAATAGACCAGATCGTGCGTCACAAAAAAAGGTGTTTTTAATTTTTGGTTATATTATAAATCAAAACCAAATTTCCTTCTGAAATCATAGGATTTATAAATAGGTTCATAAATAGGTACTTCCTCACTTAATTATAAACATTAAATATTGTTGGTGATATTTTTTTGTATTTCAAATAGCTGTGGGATTATACGATCTGTCCATAAAAATCTGGCAAATTCACATGACAATTATTTTTTCAAAATGTTTTCGTCCGGTAGGTACCATAATATGAATTGTTCCGATTTGAATTGAACTCTGGCAGAATAAAAAAGAAGTATCCGACAAAGCTACCATCTTGGAATGGAACATAACAAACAAATTTACAGACAGATGAAATGTCGAATGGTCGTGTTAAAACAGGATTTCGCTACGTCAATAAATAAGAAGTTGTATTATAATAAGGAATTTGAGTCAATTTTTTTAAATCAATGTTCACATTCAAGCTTAAGTACAAGTTTTTTTTTTTTAGTTTGTTTTCATAATTAAATTAATTCTTCAAGTTTAAATTTTATTAAGCCTGCCAAAACGAACGGAATCCGAGCTAGCTGTAAGAGGCGGGTGTGTGTATGACGTCATTTCGACAAACACGTCGCTTTAGCATTTTGTATGGAGATTTTTTTAATTCTTCAATAGAATTCCAGTATTTTTATCAATGTTAACCGTCTATCAGATTTAATGGTATTTTTAAAAAAATATATATCAAGATTTCATAGTTAAATTATTTTTTTAAATTAGAATTTTTGAACAATTGAACAACCAGTTTTGACAGAACCATCTGTCTGTCAAAACTGGTTGTTCAATTGTCGGCATTTTTTAGAAAACTTGAGGTCGCAGCTAGCGCCACACGCTAGCCAGTAGCGCTGTAACTAATTCTGACTCAGCTAATTACGAAATCAGCTGTTGGTCGGTCGCCATCTTCAGGCAAACGCTAGCGGGTAGCGAGCAAAGTTGACCACTTTTCAACTTTTTTCGAAGATTTTCCATAATTTGCTATTTAGCTAGTAATACGATTACACTGAGCGAGTAGTACTAACAGATAGTGAATTTCCCAGATAGTAGCTTGTAAACTCACTCAATGTCATCGAGACTTTACCTAAACTAAAAAGACTCATAACAATATAGCAAGCAAAACTGTTTGGTCTATACCTTTCTCATCGTAAACAAACCATCTCTCATGTAATAGGAAGCTTAGCAAGATCATGATTCCAATGATCGTACAAACCGGCGTACAGATGACGTCAGAATTCTTTCGACCATTCATGAAGCGTTTTTAGTTTAAGTATAGCTTTTTAATCATTTTTTAAGAACGTTTAATTAATTCTTAGAATAATAATTTAGAAATATATTTATATTATTTAGAATCGATATTTTTTGATCTACATTAACATATTTTTTATAAGTCAAAATATTTTTTAGTGAAGAATATAATTAAGAACAGAAGAAGAAGATTAAAACATTTGCCTAATCGAGTCTTAAGGGCCCGCAACCCGGATTTGTACCGATTTATTACATATTTCCCTTAAACACGGTAAGTTTTAAAGCTCTTAAAAAAATATGTTATTCTTGAAGACAATATCTAGACTTTGCCCGCGCCAAAACGCAATTTATATATAATTCCCTAGATAGAAAAAAATCGCAAACTATGCTCCAAAATTTTTTATTAACACGTTTGTTTCAGTTATTTTACAAGTTATATGTATGAAAAAATTCACAGTGGTTCTTTAAATGCTGTTTAAGATAATGCCCTCGAGATTTTTGCTCTATTTTAAACGAGTCGGGTTTTATTAAACATTTTGTCGCTGTAAATGTTAGCGCTCTCCTCTAACATTCGTCATTTCGTATCTCTCCATCTTCTTCTTTTCGGGCCCGGTTGCAGAGCCTTAAATTTTAGATACAAAACAATTTTTACGAAATTCAAATGGGATGGAGATCTACGAAGACAGGCGAGTGTAAGGGAGAAAGAACGCTGGGTTATTGGGTTAATGTATATCATTTGTTTCCATTCAAATTCGTATGGAAGACAATTCTGATTTTTTTCTTTATACTATCGGTAAATACGAGTTTATTACATAATCTGATATTGACATACCTGCATAAAAGAAATTCATTCACAAAAAAAATCGGGTTCTTCGGGCCTTCGCGGAAATAAAGGTTTGACTTTATGGTTTATTTATGGACACGATTTTCCGACACACGTGAAGTTTGAGTTTCAATCTAAATTCTGTAGAGTTTTTATGCGTCTCGGGGGTAGTAAAAACTAAATAAATTCTAAACAAGTGAACTACCTATCTTTAAATTCATTTACACTATTTCTATAGTTTGTATTCAAGTTTTAAGTATACTTATGATAAATGATACTTTCGGCAACAAAAATTTAATTTAAATACATCATGTTTATTTTCACATTTTATCCGGGCTTGATGTGTTCCACACCTGTTTCTATATATCATATTGAAAAGCACAACACACAAAGTTGCGAATTTGAAAGTTGGATTTTAAGACAAAGTTTTGACTGGAACTATAAGTAATGTGGGGTATGCACATAATATACGAATTTCAGGAGAGCAATTTGAAGAACTTCCATCTACGTTGTCAGCTTATCATGTTAGTACTTATTATACTTAACCCGTCAACTTTATTTTATTTAATTAATTATTCATTTATTTATAAAAGGTTTTATTATGAGTACTTTTTCCATGTCTTTCTCACTAGGATATACCTGTGTTGAGAAAGATATATAAATACACTTTAAGCCTCGACCGTATTATTTCAGAGGGTCAAAATAACTCCGCTTTACACTAAAATCCAAATATGTGGAATATTTTTTAACGTTTTCGAACTAAAATCTGTTTTAAAAAGGTGATAAAATGCGCTTTGAAATTTTTTTACTTTAAATAAACAAAAATTATTATCACTTCATTTTTGTTGTTCCATTTAAAAATAATTTATAAAAAATTCCCAAAGTTTCATAAATTTATTTCAAAGTGCGATTCGAAACATTGGTTTCATAAAGGTGTACATTTTACTTCTTATGTGGTTAGTTTTTGTATTTGAATATAAAAGGTGGTCTTTTTTCTTTCTAACACCGTTTATATCAAATTTCTCACTATGATAGTAAGGGAGATCCAACCATTTCTATGAGACCTACAAGAGTTGACTGCTATTTGGTTCAAATCGATATAGATAGGTTGATTAATTGCATTTTAACATTGGCGAGCTTTCACTAATTATATTATGATTAATTAGATTTTTTAGGAAGTAATTTTACTTATATATGATGTAATGTACCCACTTGGGCGTCAGTGTAATGGAATCTAAAGTGGGGTGGCAGTGTAATGGAATGTGATGGCTGCACTGTAATGTAAAGTAATGGTCACCCCTGGTGCCATTTTAACAAGGCGGGAATCGCCATTTCCTTACCGCGGCCAGCTCTTCATCGGTAAACTCTTTCAAAGCGTGAATTCTCCAGGTGACTATCTTTCCTGTAAACCGGTTGGCTGACGAAGATTTGCATGAGAGTAAAAGAGGTGGTTATGAAACATACAGTTTATTGGACTCAAACATTGCGCCAACGCGCAAATAGTAACAGTTAGGCAATACAAATCTATCTTACAGCATTATTTAGGCAAATCTCTCTTTTCTCTGGGCCCGTTGGCTTAGGGATATGACATTAATGATGGTCAAAGGCACACAGTGAGGTCGGTAATATGTGGGACTCACTTGGAAGGCAGCTTGGGAGCGATCCTCAGCATGCATTGTGTAGCGACCATGGCGGATTACGCTGGGCGTCATTGATGTTATAAAATGGCTTAATCACCGGTGCAACAGGCTGGCACGACTCGATTGCACTCACGATTGTGCCATGTTTGTAAACATTCGTCGTATTTTTTTTTTGTTCAGCGTGACAAACGTGTCGCCTTGAACGCAGTCAGGTTGGGAGAGGGCGGGAGCAACGACATCCCGTCCGAGGAATGCGTGTCGCGTTCGTAATCTTTCTGGCGTTTCCGCCGCGCTTGGATGCGCGAGGCAGTCTGCGCACTACATCGTCGGTTTCTCGCGCGTTTTTTGAATATATTCTAGCGTTAAAATGTGGTTACAATGAATAATGTTACAAAAAAAGATGTCAAAACACAGTAGTACTAATTATAAAAGCTAATACAAATATTACACTCAAATTTAAACCTTTGATTAGAATTTAATATACATTTTTTCAAGTAGATTCGGCAAGCTCAACCTTCTTCATGACTTTCATCATAGGCATTTATTGTTATCATGTTTTATTTGTAGAACTCCATTTTAATTTTCATTTCTTTCATGTATTCAGTAATATTTACTTTATAAAATCAGTTTATTTATAAACAAGTTCTGATATGTAATTATTATTACGCGTGATATCATATAAGGCGTTATCAAATGTCATTATCAAATATTTACATATTTGTTTATAAATAAACTATTTTTTATAAATAAAATAACAATATTATTGAAAGCATTAACGAAATAAATATTTCTTCATTTGAATAAACTAAAATGTGCACATTAAAACGTTAAAACAAAATGTGCTTTTATTTAGGTATAAAATTACGTGGGTTTAAATTTCGGCGTGGGCAAATAATTTTTATTTGGTTAATTTGTGTTTTATCATTTGAAATAATATATAGCGTTTTGGCGGCATGTTCCAGAAAGGAAGATACTCTCAGTATCGCCCTGGTGTAAGAAAATCAGAATTGAAAAGTTACATGAAATGGCATTAATTTGGTGACGAAATCTGAAAATCCAAGTGCTTTCTCTTCCTCATCTCTTTTCTTTACCCACTACCTTCAGCCTCACAACATACCCCAATAAGAGATGCAATAGTCTCTAGACGGGAGCAGTTGGGACTCTTGTGAGGTTTTCACATAAAAAATTAATAATAACAAGAATTTCAAGCCACAAAACAATTGCTTCCTTCGATAATCTAATATTGCACTTTCGCTTACATCGGAACACGATAACCGTTACAGTTTTTTGATGAATTAGAAATGTTAGTAATGTTGTAAGGAAAATAAATTCAATGTGGAATAAATAATAAACTTCCCACAAAAAGCGTCGGAAACGTAAGTGTACAATATAAAACCAAGTTTTTTTTTTAATTTTCCAAACACGTTGGAGGTTTGACAATAGAATATTCACTCAAGGCACTCTACATATTATTATTAGCTTATCTTCCCACGCCCAGAGCGAGAATAAAGTATGTAGTTTTTTTTATTAAATTTCGCCCTTTAGTGTCTTGCGTAGGCTTGTATCATGCCATCTTTGAATCTAGAATTAACCCCACAAGCCTCGGGCCTATTTTGTCGGAAGGTCAAAATATTTCCGCTTTTCAATAAAACCCAAATTAATGGAATATTTTTGAACATATCCAAAAACTAAAAACAGTTTTTAAAAGGTGATAAAATACCCTTTCAAATTTAAAAAAAACGTAAAAATTTGAAATATGTAAACTTGGAAATTTTTAACGCAAACATACAAAAATTTTAAAAGTGGCTTACCTTACGTTTTTTCCGACTAAAATTTCTGATAACGAAAAATAAAAAAGACACACATATTTTATTAAGCAAATGCATGTCACGATAATAATTATTGCACCTGTAATAATTATTATCCTGACTTGATAAACCTCTTTCAAATTATTTTGCTTGCTGGCCGGTCGTTGATTTGGCAACTCTATTAACGAGATTTCCGGTAGGTTACTTTTTGAATTACCGCCGTAACGGGAATGTAGTAGTATAGTTTTTGTTTTAGTATGGGTAAATCCTACTTTGTATTATGGGAATTGACACCGCGTGCTGGATCTTTAAGTTTGTGATCTTTAAACACGAGCCATTGTAGGTATTCGGGCATTATCGATAGCCAGAACGCTACTTCACATGGCGCGTCCTTGTGCTTTTTGGGAGAAATCCATATGATCGAGCCTCGTATTGCGACGAAATTTCGCGAGGAGGCATTTAAATGGCCTTGGCCGGCCCAACATATCCGTATTTGAGATCGACGGAATCCCGGCGGTTTTTCCTTGATGAGGGATCACGCCTGGTGTCGGCGAAATCCTAGCGAATCCTTATACGCACGGCCTGGAACCTGGAGGAGGTTCTGATTCTTAATTCTGCTGCTGGATAATGAGAGGGAGGCTGTTGCCCTGGAATATTCCCTGGAATATTCCCTGGAATATTCCCTGTATTCCCTGGAATATTCCCCGGAGTGTTCCCAGTTCCCGAACTGGAGTTCTTTCTTGCTTGCGTCTTGCCGCATTCCAATGCGTGATGTGGTCTTCATCTACATAAGTGTTTTTTCATAGTTATTATTTAGAATGTCGCATGGACCAACAGGTACTTATTTTTTGTTCTTTGTTAGTTTCTTTAATCCTAGCTATATTTTGGTACTCTGAACCGTGTCATTATAACGACTGAAAAGTCCCTTTATTTAAATATACTAGCATCTGTTATTTTGAAATCAAATCTTTTATTTCATATTCAATGCTCACAAATAAGGAACTTGTTATTTTTTCCCACAATCCTGAAGAGATTTTCACCTCTACCGCAAAACAAAATAATCCGTTGGTTCCCAAAATTAGGCATCACTACATGCATCATAGAAGTTATCGTCAACTATTTTTTTGTCGTTTCATTGTAAAAATAATTAATTTAAAATTCCCGAAGGTTCATAATTTTTTGTCAAATTGCGGTCGTTAACTTTGGATTTTTTGGTTAACTTTTAGATTTAAATATAACGCGTAGTGTTTTCTCTTTCTAACACCTTTTAGATCACTTTTCTAACCACGATAATAAGGGAGACACATCGATTTATATGAAACCTACATATGTAAATTGTTCCGAAAATCGAACAAATTAGCTTGAGGGCTTAATCAGCTTTGGCGTTACTAAATTCAAAAAAATCTAATGCAATAATCGTAAACGACATTTGGGATAGAGAACAACCAACCAACAATATACAACGATTTGGTTTCTTGCTTAACCTATTCTTCTCTTGTCGGTTGTTGGACTGGATAGTATGTCACCACACTTATTTAACTTATGCATGGTTGAACTAAGCCAACAACTAACTGCAACAAAGATCGGATGTCACTGGGTGACAAAACAGAAAGCTATGCAAGCTACGAGAATGTACACAACTTGGTGATATTAGCACTATCCGTAAAGGCACAAAGGAAACTTTGAAAATCTGCCCGGAATGCGCTAGAGGCATAAGGTTGGATACCTGAACCATATCAAAGACATAGGATATTACTGCGATGATGAGAATATTTAACATCCATGCAACGAACTCTCCATCGTTTCTCGATACACAGCGCCGAAATTAAAATATTCATATTATTTCGATCTTTCACTTTTAATCTTTGACTTTGAGCTTTGACTACAACCTATTGCGATAACGTAGGTATATTAGTCCAATCAAGTTAAACATGTAAAAGGGGTTGTGCTTGCAAAAGGTCCGGTCATTCTGAATTTTTTATATGTTGTTAGGACCTAAACCACAAATAAAAAAAAAAAATTGCAACTTCGAAAATGCTGTGCGAGCGACGGTGGACCCAAAAAACCAAGAAATTTTCGGATTTTTTCAGTTTTTGCTCAATATCTCAGTGAAGGAAGGGTCTGACCGGTATAGTTATCGTACATACTTTTAAAGAAGACTAAATTTGCAACAATTTGAGACCAAAGCAAGCTATATACAGCCTTTGGTTTTCAAGATACAGTTCTTCGAAAATAGGCTATTTTTTCCAAAAAGTGAAATTTTTTCGAAATGGTCTCTTATTTTGTAAAATATTTTCTAAAACACGTATCCCACGTCAAATATTATATGAAATATGAAAGTTGTAGTAAATTTAATTAGCTTTCATTTAAAAGTAGATTGATATTTGTAGACCTAACGGTTCTCTCAAGAACGCCAGATAACCAAAAACAGTCATAGGCGGGTTTTGGTGGGAAATGCAAATAAACTGTTCTCACGTCTTTTTATGGTTTTATTTATCAAACAGTTTTTTTTTTTTGTTATTGTTAACACATTTTTGATGAAAAAAAGAATAGGTATACATCTATCGGGAATTACGTCATCTTCAAACATTGTTTTATATACCTACATACTAAAATTCTTGAACAAACATCATGGTACCTACTGTAAGGACAAGTTATATGTACACAAAAAATAAAACTAATATAAATCATGTAGGTATTGTGTCTTGGTTGCCAAATCATGCCTTTCTTTTATCTTAGATAGCCCGGGCTTAGGCTCGCACGAAGAAGGTGTCTCGATATCTGTGATGGACGCTGGGAGAGGCGCCCAGTCTGTAGTCGGGTCATCTTCATCGTCCGAGCATTTCAGCTCCACATCCGGGACGTTATTGCACAATTTTCCACCGCATGACTGACAGAGGACTGAGCAGTGGAGCCCAGCCTTTCTGCACGAGCAGCTCCCAGAGCATCCTTTCTTGCATTTACATGAAATTTTGCGCAGAAGGGCAGGAGGTGCGGGATCCATCGTGGTGGGGATGGGGGTGGGTCCTTGAGAAGACAGCTTCCACCCCCATTCAGTGGGATTCAAGTTGATTCCTCGCCACTTCTGTACTTGGAGGTAGCACCTTGCTGCATGGTGGCCTGCGGCATCTTCCGTCGGTGGTAAACGGGCAAAGTTTATGCTTGTTGAAGTGACAAACGTCTTATACCTCAGAAAATCCAAAGTATCCCTCGCGATGTCACCCCCATATAGAGCCACAAAGCACTTGATGCCTGCTTCACTTATGGCTTGTGGGGTGGAGTCTGACCGAAGGAAGACCTCCACTTGCTCAGCAAGTGATTCACTCTTGCTCAGAAGTGTGGTGATTTTGGTCTTTCCTTGGCCAAACGGTGCTGAGTTGGTATCGCACCCGGTAAACGCGTGGGTGAATAGTACCGTTCCTGGTAATCGCCAGGAGCCTTGGTGATTGTAGGAGGTCGTAGAGTAGTGACAGCAACCAGCTTCACCCTTGGTGTTCTTCTGAAGATAGACGTTTGTCTCTTCAGCACCTAAACCATTGAGAAGAACGAGCAGGTCGACGAATTCTCCCACTATGATGACCCGATCGGCTACTGCTCTTTTTGAAAGCGCCATCATGACGATCTCTCGATCCGCATCTTCTTCGGCAATAGCCACTTCTACTCCATCCTTCTGAAAGGCGTCACAGAGAAGAGTTATAAGGCGTCTCTTATTGTTCTCATTGCCCAATACATACTCTTGAGTAATTTGAATTACTGTGGATTCATCGAACGTCAATTCATAGCTGGAATGAGCTGCGTAGCGCCGGAGTCTTTCCGCTGTTTTGGTGTTTTTTTTTGGTAGCATCTTCGGGGTAGTCGTCAAAACGATGGAGACGTTCTTCCCAAAGTGGTTTCGGACGTAGGTGGTTTAACGCGTCAAAAGTGCTCGAACCGTACTCTTCCGCTGCCACACGACCTTGTGCAAGAGGTAGCCACCATCCAAAATGACGTGAGTGCTGGCATCTATCGGCGTGTGGCTGGAAAGAGGAGTGAAGGCAGAGTACAGAGTAGATTTTGTGCCCTTGCGCTTCCCTTGTTCATCGAACAGAGACATCGGGAACGGGGCCAACTCATACTTGAAGTCATCCTGTAATTCCTGTTCAGATTGCTTTGTAATACACACTCGCTGGAAAATTGTGAGCGGATCCACAGCCACTCTTCTGTTTTTGTCCGGCAGTTTAACGGTTGAGGTGATCGATGCCAGCGTGGTAACTTTATTTTTCCGCTTTACTCTTGTCGTACATTTGCCCCACAATCTTCATCACTCCCTCCGTTCCAACTCTCTGGGCTGTGTGGCAATTAATTTCAGGACCTGCCAGTAAACCACTACTGATAGAAATCAAACTGTCAGTTTTGGGAAATGGAGGGTGGAGAGCAAACCAGTTTTTTAGTTTTTCCACGTCACTATTATCTCGGATGATTCTAGAAGGTCTCACGTCTACATGCTGCTCTTCAGTAGGACACGAGATACTGCAAAAACTTTCCAGTTCTTCACAAATGTTCAACATAAACACCATTCCTGTTGTTCACCTAGCCTGAACACTGTCGGAGATTCCCCTTCCTTGGGTCAACCCACCGTAGGTTTTCATGGATCGCATCAGCTTCTGCTCAATTGTTAGATCTGACCACAACCCAGACCAAAACTTGTCAGACCGGCGAATGGTGAAGGGTCCTTTTGTGAACATGTCATATTCACTTTTATCCATCCGATCTTGTAGAGCCATCATATCCTGAAGGTAGAGGTGCGCGCTCTTAGCATACAAAAAATGTCCAGCTGCGTGGAAAAAAGGGAGCATCTTGTGGACAGTGTACAAATGAAAGTTCCAATCACCAGCACGCTCTGCCTGGATATATATAATAGTTTGAATTAATAGATGACTAATGGAATTACTTCACAGCACAATAAAACCATAAAAAGACGTGAAAACAGTTTATTTGCATTTCCCCCCAAAACCCACCTATGACTGTTTTTGGTTATCTGGCGTTCTTGAGAGAACCGTTAGGTCTACAGATATCAATCTACTTTTAAATGAAAGCTAATTAAATTTACTAAAATTTTATTTCATATAATATTTGACGTGGGATACGTGTTTTAGAAAATATTTTACAAAATAAGTGACCATTTCGAAAAAATTTCACTTTTTGGAAAAAACGGCCTATTTTCGAAGAACTGTATCTTGGAAATCAATGGCTGCATATAGCTCCCTTTGATCTCAAATTGTAGCAAATTTAGTCTACTTTAAAAGTATGTATACTAACTATACCGGTCAGACACTTTCTTCACTGAGATATTGAGCAAAAACTGAAAAAATCCGAAAATTTCTTGGTTTTTTGGGTCCACCGCCGCTCGCACAGCACTTTCGAAGTTGCAAATTTTTTTTTTATTACTGGTTTAGATCCTAACAACATATAAAAAATTCAGAATGACCGGACCTTTTGCAAGCACGGATGTACATCTTGACTGGGCTATATGTATATAATATGTTTTTGGCTTGAACGATGTATTCCATTTAATCTTCTATGATACTGGATCACTGGTCTAGGAAAAAAGTCTAAGCCACAACTAGGTCGAGCATCCTTTGGGGTGAATGGTAGTATTAACAACGGTTGAATTGATTGATAAGAAAACTTTTTTTTATTTTTTTTTATTAGGAACATTTACAGGTTAATAACATTACATGCATTAAACAAAACAATAAATTATAATAATTAGGTTACAACCCAATAACAAATGTTCACATCATGCCCAAATAATAAATAAAAAGTCAATAATTATTAACTTTTTTGCCTAATATTACAGAGATAGGAACTATATAAACAATCTAAACATAGACTATAGGTATATACTATCTAATACTGTGTGATACATAGAAGATACAGATAAGATAAGATAAAAAACAATGAAAGTAGAAAAAATAAATATTTAAAAATAACAATGAAAACTGAAAAACACTAGATGTGGGATCGAGAAAAAAATTGTACATTAATAATAAAAAAAACAAGTGAAAGTAAGATTAAAGTAAAGTGATAGTACTTAAAAAAAATAGTAAAATATGGTGTGCCAGTTTTATGGTTATTTAAAAAAAATGAAAAAATATTTATAAAAAAAAAAAAAAAAAAAAAAAAAAAAAAAAAAAAAAAAAAAACACCAGACTTAAAGTGGAAAAATATTATATATATATATATATATATATATATATATATATACGCACGTGTATGTATATACACATACACGTATTACATAGTACTCACAAAAAAATAGTAAAATATAGTGTGCCAGTTTTATGGCTATTTAAAAAAAAAAGGAAAAAATATTTATAAAACATTTATAAAACATTTATACAACATCAAAAAAATTTTTAAAAAAAACACCAGACTTAAAGTGGAAAAATATTATACATACGCACGTGTATGTATATACACATTACACGTATTACATTATTTTAAATAAAAAAAATAAAAACATAAAAAGTAAGGTAATCATTATTTAGTTTTGTTAAAGTGAATTAATCTACGAATATTTCGTAATTTATAATAAAAATAACTGGATAATTTAAAGAGTTTCGGTGAAAAATCACCATCAATTTGTTGTGAGTTTGTAGGCTCTATTTAATTTTAGTACTTACAAACAGATATAGAAAAAGTACTTGCCTGGCAGGTCAGTTCTGATAGCCACACTTTTATTAGAAAACTGCATTTTCTCAGTATCGAGGTTTTATAACTCCTACAAAACTGGACTAACTTTAAAGATTTTTTTACTCACTGTAAGTTTCGCTTTTTTTAATGCATTCATCCTGAATGTCTGTTGATGGTGTACAAATCAAGCAATTTTATCGATTTTCGGTGGGTCCTAACTCCTATAAGAAAAACTTATCTAATAAGAAGTACTTTTCTAAGAAGAAGTACTCCGACAGAAATAGCACCTTATCAAAAAAAGGAATACGTACCATACACAGCAGTGGTCCATACCTATTTTACATTAAAAATATTTGCACTAGTTTCAAAATCCAGAGGGGAGGAAATTGAGGAATTCGTTTGTTTGGACAAAACGCCGCCTGATTTCTTCTTAAGCTTACAAGTTCGTTTTTACTTATATTTTTACACAATTAGTTACGTTTACAATGTCGCAGAAGGGTTTTTATAAATGTGTCGTGAAGGGTTTTTATAAATGCCTGTATTTTGCATTATGTTGTAACCCTTACAAATAAATAAATATATGAATTTATTTCCTTTTTAATGACATTAACACTGGCATTAATTGTCCATAAAATAATAAACACTTTCAACCGTAAAATACTAGCTATATTCACACCGTTTACACACTCGTTCTATACACATTCTGAGTGAGCCCGTACTCGGCTGGTCCGATACAGTTCGACGCAAATACTCAGAATTTTCGAGCTGATAGCTCCACATCAAAATGCAATCTAACTCGTGATTGGTTAGGATCTGCCCGTAATTGGGTTTATACCCGGTTTGCCCGGGAAACTATCAGCCGCCCAGTAATGAAAACATCTATTAACACACGCTACTAATAGCACAGAACCTTCTACACAAGAGTCACTGAACAGATAATTTCTCGAAGTGTGACCAATTTTGATCCTGGGTGAAGTTGGTGATATTATTTTTTTTGATCAACTTAACCCTAAAAAGATAACGTGCGCCTCAGAGGCGCCCGTGAAACCGATATATCGCTTTTTTCGTTATTTGTTTTTGGAGTGTTGACACTGCAACGATGTCCGAAACGTTGGCTAAAGAAGGAGGTAGCGCAACACGGCATAACACCCCAAAAACAAATAACGAAAATGCTTTTGGCCGTGAAAATCTTAAAACTTATCCGATATATCGCTGTCTTTTTTTAACCGACCCGTGTACAAGCTTGTGTTTCCGAGCCAACTCAGTAGTTGACCAACACTGCCGAGGGACGACCGCTGCTGTTCGGTAAGTACCATAGTTTTGTTCAATGACAACGCGTTGCGCTCGAGAAGCGCATGTTTATCTTCTGTTGAACTTTTGCAACTGTGCAACAACTGTCTATAACTTTTGATTTTTTCAATATTTTTTTTTTAAATTTGAGACTGGTTATATCGTAATCAGTTAGTCAGACAAAATACTAAAAATGTTAACTATTTTTTAAAAATATGTCCATATATATGTGATCTCACTAAAGAAACCACTCATTCACTCTGAATGCAATTATTAATGTTCTCCAAAATGACCTTGAAAAAAAATCACATCTTCGCGATTATTTCAAAGACATTAAGAAACCAACCCTTCGTTCAGAAAACAATTTTTAATGTTCTCAAAAGTTGTCTTGACAGCAGCAAATTCCTGTGATATCTCGAACGAAACCATTCCTTTGTTAAGAATATTATGAACTAAATATACAATTTGGCTGTCCTGAAACGGGTATCCTTCCAAGTTGGACAAACGAAGTATCATTTTATAATGTTTTGTAAATAAATATAGTTACCACTATAAATACCTCTAATTTTTGTTCCTTTTTGTAAAACCTTACATATTTCCTAAAAATTAATAATAATATAATATATATTTGTGTTTTATTTACTTATTAAAAATGTTGATAGAAGTTATAAAAAAAAATGTTTCATTTTGTTAATAAATCGGTCTATTAACCTGTGCGCCTCTCAGGAGCATGTTTATCTTTTCAATACTAAAAAATAAGATTATCTTTCTAGGGTTAAATCATAAAAATTAGTAGAGTCGGGTGAGGAATTGGGCGGTTGCTCGGCTGAGTAACCAGACATGTGGAAGACATTTGTATTTGTTAGATTTTGAAGAAGAAAATTTTGAAAAACAAATCTAAAATTTCATAAACATTTTTTCTCAAATAATGCCATTAATTAATAACTGATTAATGTAAGTTGAAGAAGAAAATTTTGAAAAACAAATCTAAAATTTCATAAACATTTTTTCTCAAATAATGCCATTAACCACTGATTAATGTAAGTTGAAGAAGAAAATTTTGAAAAACAAATCTAAAATTTCATAAACATTTTTTCTCAAATAATGCCATTAACCACTGATTAATGTAAGTTGAAGAAGAAAATTTTGAAAAACAAATCTAAAATATCATAAACATTTTTTCTCAAATAATGCCATTAACCACTGATTAATGTAAGTCAAGTACTTCTCTTAACTCGATTCCAGTGGTCGCAGGTTCAATTTCTGGCGTGCGCAAATATACTTTATTTTATTATTTTGCATTATTTCGCACCTAATTAATTTTATATGTTAGATATTTTCATTACAGTCCTGGTGAAAAACCACCATTCAGATTCGAAGCCTTATTTGATATAGCTTTGGCCGTGTTTCGTGGCTAGATCTCCATCTTTCCTCTACCCTATCACATAATATTCTCCATCATAGATTCGCTTACTCTTATTGCTTTTTATTGATATCCATGATTAAATGTAAAGGTACGCAAAATTTATTTCATAATTACACTTTTTGTTGCTTCAAGTAGATGCACTTTATCAGAACTGTTTTTTTAAGTGAAAGCTTCTTTAGCAACGTTGTGATTTGAAACTCGATGAAACGAAAAAGCGACACTCAAAAGATACATTTGGGAGGCGTGAATGGGTACCGCCGCCCCGGGAACCTTTATAGAATATCCGACACCTCTGCCGTAGGTCACCCCAAGTGGTTCGTTACGTTTGGTGATTTAGCAGGGTTTCCGAGTTCATGGGTTGAGGTTTTTCGAGGTCTTGGCGGCGGATGACCAGGAAACACTAAACCCCAGATTCCTACCTACCCCTTAAACCCTTTTCCTTCCCAAAACTCTCCTCTCCTTCCCTTAAAAAACCCTCTACACAGCATCCCCAAAGATGACATAGGCCCTGAGGGAAATCATTTTCTCAGGGCCTCCTGTGTGGAGCATGTAAAAAAAAATGCAAACACATACCTACATCTCCTCTTTGTGCGGTACTTCGTAGCCTTCCCACTTTCGACAACTTTAGTTTTTTGAAGGTTTCACTTCTTCCGCGTGTGAACTGCTCACTTGTAATTTTTCAATTAATTTTAACTGTCGTTATTTAATTAATCAAAGACAGGATTCCACACACCGTTAAAAATAAATTTTGTAAAGACTGACTAACAAATTAAAGAAATTAAGCACTTTTTCCTTCACCCGCTCCATCCTGCCTCACAATACACTCCTATTAGAAGTGCCCTAGTCCTCGCTAGATGGGCCAACGTATCAACATTTTTTAAAGAAATAATTTCAAAATTAGAAAAATTATAACAATTTTCACACTAATATGTCAGGGCTAAATTTAACTTAATTCGTGTACGCTAGACACGCCCACAATATACTTCTATCGATGAATCTCTTCAGTGGTAAGGATGTAAACATTTTTCCCTGTAATACTACTCATCTCTCTACTGTAATTCGACCCACATTATCTCACCGCGCTGGTTTGTTGGGAGACTTTAGATAGAGCCTTCAACGTTACAGGGAGATTGGTCTTAATACTGACTTTAAAACGAACCTTCCGAACGTTGAGAAGTTCCAGGGGAAGGAAATATATGAGCTTTCTTGGGGAACTTTCCACTAAAGAAGAATTTTTATACTGAAACTTTTTTATCAGTTTTAGGGTACCTATTTCCACAAAAAAAAATAGTTTGTAGATTATATAATTCTAGAAGGTTCCCGACATGTGTTGCAATGCCATATTCAAAGAAATACTTTGTTTCTCCCTGAATCACCTTTCCCGTGCGTCCCCGTTCCCCTCCCGCGTCCCCTTCCTAGCTAGCTTAATAAATTATAGCCTATGTGTTATTCTGAAGTATGAGCTATATTATTGTAAAGTTTTATTAAAATTCATTCAGTAGTTTTTGCGTGAAAGAGTAACAAACAGACATACAACCATACAAACTTACATTCGCGTTTAAAATATTATTAGCTGGTACCCGGCATGCGTTGCAATTCCATTCAAAGTAATCTGCGTGTCCTTTCCCGTGCGTCCCTTCCTCCATCCCCGCCTTCCTCCTCCCTCATCTTTTCCCTCTCCGCGAACCCCACCTTCCCCCTGCCTTTCCTCCCTGCCTCTAAAATATATGAAATACACACATTTTCATTTATACAAATTTCATAACGCCAGAGCTTACCATTATATACAGCCTATGTTACTCGCTGATAATGTAGCTTTCTATTGGTGAAAGAATTTTTAAAATCAATTCAGTGGTTTAGGCGCGAAAGCGTAACAAACAAACACACGCAATTTTCGCATTTTTAATGTTAGTATAGATTATTTATCTATCTATTTAAATAAGTACGGAAGAGTATTTGTGTACAGTTTTATTCCGAGAATGATAAAATTTTGCACACTCGATGTTCAAAATCGAAGAAAGGTAACTGTTTACGTTATTTGATTTAGAAAAACTCTGTGTAAAGTCTGGGCGACGCCGAAGACTTCAGCTGGTTCTCTATAAACAGAAATATATAAATATAACTCCACAATACTTCCACCGCGAATACCGCACAACTACTCCCAAGCATCTGGAGCCGGTGAAACTATGGCACCCCCAATTAGAGTACCTATGTGGTGGACTGCAAGTAGTGAGAATGATAAGAAGATGGAAATATGAAGATCAAATCCATTTCAAGCAACGTTTTTATCCTGTATGGTGGTCGTTCACCAGGGCGATACTACTGTTAGTTTCTTTCACTCTATAATACTGTAAATATGTTTATGTGATTTTTTTTGTTAAATTTTATTAGTTACAGATAATTGTTTTATTTACACATGATTGAACATACAAAATAAAAATTAAGAAATATTTAAAAGTGAAATATGAAGAGGAGAAAAAATCATATTTTAAAGAAAAATAGAACAAATGAAAATTCAAATTTTGAAATTCATAAACTAATAATAAAGATTGTGTTAAGAACTCACGTGCTCTATACAAATATATAAATTAAAACATATAGGTATATTTATTAAAATTGAAACATAAATAAAATAACCCCTCCGCAACTTAAGCAGATATATATGCGTTAGAAGTACGACAGCAGTCAAGTACAATAAGCGTGTTTATACGTCAGCGCGTGTATCTCCATAGTGCTCCATAACTCCGGTATTGTTTTAGTTACATCCCTAAAACAAAAAGTAAAAGGTCGATAGTAGATCAAGCTGTACATTCTTATCAAGTTGTCCATAGAAATACAAAACAGGAATTTGCTGTCAGTCGCGTAGTTGACACAAATTTACCTGCCCAAATTTACTACCGGCGGCTCGACCGCGCTCGACATTTTTAATTTTTATTAAATATTTTTATATGAAATGATAAAAACAGTGAGGTGACAGAATTTACACATTTATACAATAGAATAAGTATTGTTGTTTACATAATCTGTGATTTTAGTAGCGTTTTCACGTAAAAACGTCACGTGAGTCATTTTTACCTATTTTTAATGTTTGCGTTCTAAATTTTAATATTTACAAATGCTAATATTTATTTGTAATATAATAATTTGAAAGCTTATTTTGTATTCTAAAACAGTTTTTCCTATTCGGCTACGTTCAGAAATGTTTCATTTATAGAGCTTTAATTGTGAAGCGGTAATAACAAAAAGTTTTCGTAAAATGTCATTTCGTTTGAGACAGTTTAAGGGCTTAAATGGCGATTTTCGGAGTGAAAACTAAGAGAAAAAAAATAACGATGTGAAAATAATGGTAATTTTTACAAAGCGATTGTGTTTTTTAAACAATAAATATTTCTTATATTGTCGTGAATATGTCAACCCTGAGACTTCGCGGTATGAGCGTAATCAAAACACCACACAGTGTCACGAAACCCCTTATTAAGCAGCGAGCAACGCTGCGCCGACACGTATACGAAAAACGCCCGCAAGCCTTTCAAAAATCGCAACAGTCGTTTGCCAGCGAGCTTACTCGCATAAAAAATATTGACGTTCCCAAAGCCAAAAGGGTGTAAGTGGCAAAAC
Organism: Limnephilus marmoratus; assembly: GCA_917880885.1. Lineage (NCBI taxonomy): Eukaryota > Metazoa > Arthropoda > Insecta > Trichoptera > Limnephilidae > Limnephilus > Limnephilus marmoratus. The sequence continues at coordinate 15,465,141 of OU862910.1, read as the reverse complement.
GCTGCTTTTCAGGAGAGTTAAAGTTAGATTTTACGTGCTTCCATTCGTGAAAGAAATAAAAAACAACTCATATTTTTGTACTGCCTGGGGGCTAGGCATAGCTTTTCCATGTTGGAGTATATTTGAGAAGGTAGTTTGGAGTAGAAGAAGATTGGAAGTAGGAAGGTTCTATCTGATCACTTAACATGGCTAAAGTCATTTCAAGCATTTTCAAGTATTGTTGTTTAAAATCTGAATGGTGATCTTTTACGGAACTGGTGACTCACCATTCAAGTTACTTTTAATTAAACAATGAAATATAATTTAATATTTATTTGTCAATACCGGGTTTCGAAGCCATTTCTGTGTTCAAGACCAGGGAGCTTACCGCTCGCAATGGAAATGAAGTTTTTTACAATACCGCACCGTAACGTGGGTACAAAGACGCACCAATGATAATCAATTTCGGTTGTCGGTGCGTGAAGTGTAATATGGTTAAAATATGAACTCAAAGTTGCTTTGGAAAATTTTCAAATATGGAACTGGTTTTGTGAATTTAGATAAGCAATAATGTTGGCGCCTACCTATAATCAGAAAATTATATTATGTATTTTTATTATTTTTTAAAAATCTGTGTTTGAAATGTGCATTTATTTTCGTAAAATTTTGAATGTTTGCTAACGGTTTTTATTAAATACATTGATTTTCGATCGAATCTAATAAAAATTTGACAATATTTATTGTTTTTGAAGGTCATTGATTCTGAGGCATATATTTTATAAATAATCTCAACTTCACAAATTCCACAATTATAATATCCCGTGAAATTTCACGGGTCCGTGCTAGTATGTATTAAACCGCAGAAGTTTCGAGAAGTGAGCTTGAATCACGATATCTAACCAAAACATTCACATGTTATAATGAAACAGTATTTTTACATGCTATTTTCTCGCCTAAAAAGTAGTCCTTTATCACTTACGCCCTTTCAGCTTGGAGCAGCGTGGTTTTAAACACCACCCGTTTAGGCTTAACAGTCGGGCGCACAGGCGAAACGCTCCTCGCTGCAGGCTCTCGACTGCCGAGGAAAATATTCATATTTAAATGCTGGATGATAATTTGTTCTGGCGCTAGCCCGTGCGTGAGAAATGGCCCGGAAAGCTCGCTGAGGCGGGAGAGGATCTTTCCGCCTGGCCGGGCCGCGTCTCGCGTCTCGCGTCTCGCCTTGTCTCTAGTCCGCCGTATGCCCTGATTCCGTACTAATTTCACGGGATCAGGCGATCAAATTACAAGCGACAACTCATCTAAACGACTCATCACTTAAACGGGAACTAATGGGACATGGTGTGCAACGTTTTTAACTTCCGGATAAATCAATGGGATTGGTGCTTATTTCTGAAGGTATTGGAAATATTTCAATCGATTTGCTTGTCAGAAGTCAATTGGACGATTCATCATTTAAAATAACTGATGTAATGAGAAGTAATGAGAAGTAATAAATTAATTGATGTAATGAGAAGTAATGTGCCAAGTTCTTTTTGGAATGAATTAATGTAGGAGTTCTTTCTTTCCAAAGGTATTAGACCGGAAATCTCTTTTTGAAGTACGATTCTAATTAAATCTGGGTGGTTAAATTATCTACTTATAACAGTTCGTTCAAAGCGCTCACCGCGAGTCTTTGTCTGATGAGACGTAGTCTGCAACGTTTTGAAAGTTCGTAAAAATGGAAATACGTCATAATAATAATTTTTGGCTGATTTATGTAGCGCCGATATCATAAAAAATCACCTGAAGGGCGCTGTACAAACTTATAATATATTTCTACAATCTTAACTTTAAAACGGACATACAATTATAATAACTTATTGCTAAAAATTGCATCCACCGGTTCAGCGATCACTGATACGAAACTATGTGTATAATGATTAAACTATTGAACGCGATGTCGTTTTATTCATACTCTGTACAGAGAGAAAATATGTAAGGACCATACTTATACTAATAGGGTTAGATTTATTTCACCATATCGATGCAAACATGTCACAACTCATCACATTTACGGCGCCCTTTTTACATTAACTCCCACACCGTAAAGGAAAATAATTTCCATCATGGCCTATATCGTCTTTCGGGAAGCTGTGTAGGGGGCCATATTAGAGAGGTAAAGGGGTCATTTTAAGAAGATGAAGACGTGAACACGGGTGTAGGAGGGAAGAAACATAGAGGCCAACAGATCGTTCCACAGCCTATCTATTGAACTCAAGAACGAACCGTAGAAACTTGAGGTGATTTTTCACAAACACGTCGCTTTTTAATTTTTATGTGACACATTCGATCGTCCCTGTCCATTTAGTTTAAAGACAGAGGAACAATATCGCCTCCCGGTACGGCAGCCTAACGGTATGAGGAGAGTTTAAAAATAGGCCGTAAGATGGGATTTATTACCGATACAAATTATATCATTATTTTTAATATATAAACAGGTCACTATGAAACTCAACTATATTCATCTGACATCATTTTATAGTTTAGAAAAATAAGAGATAAGTCATGTAGAATTTTAAAATAATATATCAAAAGAAAAGAGAAGATGTTTTATTGCTTTTTGATAATATATTTCAGCTGTTCAATGTTCCGTTCGTAGCGCACTGATCCGCTCCCAACTAGCAAAGGGGAAAAATAAAGTATAGGGCATTATCATCACCCGTGAGAATAGAGCTTTTTAAGAATGTGTTTTAATCTAGAACATAACCACACGTAGCATTAGTAGCCGAGTATTGTAATTTTAACAAAAACACAGATGAAAGAGGTAATTCCCTATAACCTTCCAGGATATGTAACCATTTTATCTGAATGCAAACATACTAGGCACGATGGAATCACTGTGTTTATGAAAAATTGTCTTAATTTTAGATTTTAAAACAGCTAAGGCAATTAAATTAACATTTAACCCCAATAAATGTAATTATCTGCTATTAGCTACCAATGACTAACAGAAATAACTTCAACTTTGCAATATTAACTGGTGATATCAATATAAACATTAATAAAAATAACAAAAAACAAATTGTATAAATGGATACTTAGATTTTTTGTCATACGCACGATATCAGTCATAATATATAAACTCACCAACCTAGTAGCACTAAAAATTAACCAAAATATTTGCGCCTTCACTTATGTATACACACCTTAATCTTTATTCTATGGACTGAAATTTGTTACCAACCTACTCAGTTCGTAACTAGGTACTAGTTTTCTTTCTCTATTTCATCCGTGTCTTATTCCACCTTATCCATCACGCAGCACGCAACGGTTTTTTGAACACTCACATGACATTGTGACCTTAAATTGACCATGAGACTATTCATGTCACATTGAATTGCCCTTGTGAATTGGTCCATTGTGAGGGAAGCCCACTTTAAATAATTATTTTGTCTTCGGTAATATATTTTTCCAGAAAGTAACCCAATAATTTCCAACTCCCATTACATTGTTTTTAATAAATATTATGTTCACGATATTTTCTTTTGGCAAGATAATTATACCAAAGTGCCTACCAACACACAAATGTTTATCTAATCTCCTTGCTCTCCCCACTACTTTTAGCCTCTCAACATACCTCAATAATTCCATAATCCTGTTGGGAGCATTGGAGGAGACCCACCACTTTCCCCGCAAAGGAATTTAGCAACTGATTGTTCTTCGTCGTACATGTAAAAAGTCTATTTTCTAACAAAAGGAATCTACTTTTCATTATCATGAACGATCTTCCAGTGGTTGGGAAGCAGTTTGGAGTCTTGTGCGATATTCTAATTGGTTTAGTACCATATTGTATGCTTCTTTGAATATTTTTTATTATTGTCTCGAATCATTTAGATGTTATTATCATTAATGTTATTTTCATATCTCAAAGATGGTTTTCCTGCCACTTTGTATTTGACTTTGCACATAATGTTTAGCGCTTGTTTAAATGCATTCTCAATTTGGGAGGCTGGTATGGGTAGCGCCGCCGCGGAAACCATTTATTGGATAACTAACACCCCTGCCATAGGTCACCCCAAGTGGTTCGCTACATTTGGTGACTTAGCAGGGGTGCCCGGGTTCAAGGAGTGAGGTTTGTCTAGGTCCTGACGGTGGTTGCGTCTGCCCACCAGCTGCATGGCAGGCTGGATCGGGAGAGAATGGTTGAGAGAGTCCCTTTGACTTCTACAGCCCTTTTCTTTCAGAACATCGCTTTGCACCGCAGTGAGAGGGATGGATTCAAATATGACACTGACCCCTAAATTCCTACCCACTCCTTTTCCTTCCCAGAACTTCCTCTCCTTCCTTTCAGTTATTTTTTTTTACATTAGCTCCACACAAGAGGCCCTGAGGAAAATAATTCCCTGCAGGGCCTATGTCATCTTTGGGGATGCTGTGTGGAGGGTCTTTTATGGGAAGGAAAAAGGTATGAGGGTTGGGCAAGAATCTGGGGTCAGTGTGCCCAGGAGTTACAGACATATGAATCCATCCCTCCCACTGCGGTGCCAGGCGTTGGGTTGAAAGTCCGGCTGGAAAGGTCAAAAGGCCTCCCTCAACCAGCCTTTGCCTCTGGTTGAGGGAGGTCCAGCCCGCCACGCAGCAGATGGCAGACGCATCCGCCGCCAAGACCTGGACAAACCTCACCCCATGAACCCGGGCACCCCTGCTAAGTCACCAAACGTAGCGAACCACTTGGGGTGACCTATGGCAGAGGTGTTGGTTATCCAATAAATGGTTCCCGGGGCAGCGGTACCATTCCCGCCTCCCAAATTGATATAGTTATAAAAACACCCACACAGCATCCCCAAAGATGACATAGGCCTTGAGGGGAATTATTTTCGTCGGGGCCTCCAGTGTGGAGCTTATGTAAAAAAATGAAAATGTGTGTACTAGTTTTAGTCAATACCTAGATGGAATTTAAGGGAAACATTTTTTTCCTGCGACACGGCTGAGACATGAATGAGACGTAAGTATGATATTCCCCGGTAAGCTACTCGTATAAAGTAAAAAAATGCTCCTCTCCATTGCGCTATTTTTTCACGAGATGTTTTTTGTACAATGAAGGAGCACTGAGACGGTCGAGGAATTGAACTCACGAAGCCACTAACAAAATAAATTATTCCTTATTTAAAATAAATAGTTCTCTGTTAAACAAACTACGTGATATTCATTCCTTTTATAAATTCTCCAGTATAATATAAATCATATCGAAATTATTATGACAGGATTACAAGACTTTGCATACCTCAAAGATATCATAAAAACAAATACTTCAGTGGCATTTGCTTTTCATTGGTAGTTTATTTAATTTTGATTGTTTGACTAAAGGATTTATCGTTCAATGGGGCACGAATAGCCAAACAGATTTCTAAGTCAACCTAAGAGACTAACCAGAATTTCAATATCTTATGAAATAAACAATTTAATACTTCAAGCTTCAAATAAATGAATGCCAACCCAAAATTACAAAATGAGTTTCGAGAGAAACGTTTTCAATATATTTATGCCCTTCGAATTTATTTATCATTTGATGATATTTTCGTTTACTCGAAAACGTTCTAAGAAACCCTCACTTTGTTTTGTCATTTGGTAAAGGAATAATTTGAATGCCTGCTCTTATCGCGAATCAGGAAATCACAAGTATCGTTCCTCTTGAAAATGTCCATGCCCTTTTGATCTCCCGTTCTGCCGCAAAATTTAGTGCTAGGTTGGGAGTACTATAGCCTAATAGGGTATGCCGGGGGGGCTGGCCCATTTAGCCCCGCGATACCTTAAGTTTGTGTTTAATTGATGTCGGTTGGTCCTCTCTACACCACAACGCAATCAAGATCGACGGGAGGGGAGCCGCGCGGGGCAGAACTGGGCCGGGGTGAAATGATACCGCTGAATGATAAATGATAAATCGAATTAATTGGATAAGGCTTTAATATCGTTCGAAATTAAATACCTGCATTTAAATTTCATAATGATGCATTAAATTTGTTAATTGGATCGTTATTTCGGGCTTCTGGCGATTACCTTTGATTACCTTTTTTTATGGATGATACTTACCTGCAAGTAAATTGTTATTTGTTTAGAAATAATTTATCGATGATTTGTGTACTAATTCTTATTAGTATTTTTTTTAACGTGAATACCTCACAAAAATTCCAGCTGCTCCCGTCTGGAACAAGTGAGACTAGTGGGACTGGTGGGGAGGGGAAGGAGATGTATGGAAGGCGGGGAAGTACCTGGCTATTCAGATTTGGTCACCAAACACGGCTAAAGCCATTTCAAGCACCTGTAGAGAACGATACTCAATAACTGGGTAATCGGGTTTTGTACGCTGGCAACTCAAGCTGACGGAACTTTGCGGTGTGTTCCGTTCGGCAAATGTACCGAACTTCATTCGTTTTCTGACGGCCCGATCAGCTGCTCACTTCCCTACTTAATTCTTCTGATAAATACTTGTCGTGTTTTACAAGATCGAATAAACTTTAACTTCAGTGTAAAATGCTTTCTTTCATTTAAAATATCATGGTACACTTTGGTAACTTAATGTGGAGTCAGATAAATAAGTATCACAGGCGGATTGCCCGAACAAAGGCTGGCGAGGCCCGCCATTACAAACCTACCTACCAAACACCATTTGCAATTTTTTTATTATTATCTATATAAATTATGTTTACATTGGGTTTTTCAATGCCTGTCTCACTTGGACCTGTGTCGAGATAAGGATATTTCTGAATAGTGGTCTTACACCAGGATGATACTGAGAGTATCTTCCACTCTATCAATCAAGTAAAATTTATTTGCGCACGCCGGGATTCAATCCCGAGACCTTCTGATTAAGCCTTAAGCCTTACCCCTCGAGTACGAAGGCCGTCAAAGTCAACATTTGATTCATGTTTTGCAAAGCGGCTTTAATTATTTTATACTAGCAGACCCGGCCACACGTTGCAGTGGCTAACGGAACCTTTATAACCAACGCCATCTGTTAAATCCACACCCCGCTGCCCGCTGCCCGCTGAAGCTTGGCCAAAAAGAAAAAAGGCCAGATATATTATGTATTTCAACCAATTTACACAAAACCTCGACAAATTATATACCTTAAAACCTTCCTCGTGAATCACGTTGCGTAGTTTAAAAGATCTAAGCGCACATACAGAGTAAAGATAATAAAGAGTAAAGATAAAGATTATACAAACAGACACTTAGACAAACCTCGAAAGTTGTCAAAACCATGGATGAGTACCTGCATCCATAAAGACAATTTAAAAAATATCTAAAAATATCTATTTACGAAAATAACTTTAATCAACACAGTCAATAAGAACTTGTTTTATTTATTTTTTTTAATTCACAAAAAGATACATAAATTATAATAAATTTTATACAATAATTAATTACATAATATATGTATTTGATTTGCCCCTATAAATAAGCAGGGCTTGTGTGTATGAGGGGTACGTTTTATGTACATACTGTTCAAATTTTATTATAATGTTTATTCGTATCTTAATTTGACATATTCAAAGTTAAAAATAATAATGTTTTATCACTTTAGTAAAAGATCCATCTGTGATACCATTCCGTATTTTAGCAAAAATATATTAGTGGATGAAATCGTACCTACAAAGAACCTGCATTGGGTGGGAAAGAAGAGCGAGTCATCTCTTCTTTTTTTATGTTAATTCTCCGGGCGACCTATTGCATGCGAATTTTGTGTGCTCAGTTAGCAGACCTTCTCCAAAAACTAAAAAATAAACCAAAATGCGCCAGGTGGTCAAAATTTAGAGCGCAGAAGGGCCGAATATCACCCTTCAAAAGTAAAACCTAAATTAGCTAGAATTCTCTGGACAACAGAAAATAGTATTTATGCAAGAGGTCACAATTTTTACGATATTATAAATTTGGTACTGGTCGTCATCAAATCGAGTCGCGGATTTGATGGAACAGACGCTCCTTTGTTAGATGGACAAATAGTAAACAATATTGATTTGTATCTATCTAAAATATAAAACACATTCAATATTTCACAAAAAGTACTATGAAGAATTTTAAATTATATTAAATGGCTTTTAAATGATTTTATGATTTATTTGGTTGGTTTACCAGTTTTTTTTTATTTGATAACCCCAGCAATGTTCCAGCTAACCTTAGCAATGTTGTAAGTACTTTTGGTTAGATTAATCACTTTTATCTTTAAAAGCTGTCTAGCGTCTATTTTGTGTATGTTCCGGTATCATTTGGATGTGATATCCAGGTGTGAAGGTTTCCTAGTTGTACCAACGTGATGTCTGATTGTTCTGTATCCCCTATCATCTCTTCTTTTAAGTGGTATAAACTTATGATAAAAAATATTTATGACTTTTGATGACTGTCGAAAAAAATAAAATGGTATTGGCGTGAAAAAATCCATCTTTTGGTTTACTGCATTATTTCATTTTAGGTTGCACAGTCCGATGTATGTTAAGAAAACACCTTTTTTTTAATTTGCTGGCACTTCTCCAATATCATTACGTTCATGTATACAGGACAAAACGTAACGTAAGGCTTAACATTCCGATGTGCATATTTACACCACGTTTGCTTGCGCTTAATAAAGGTACCGGTGTAACTAAAGCGAACGAATAATAAAATAATATCATTGTTGGTTAAGATCGCTGTCATAGCTCAGTGTTTTGGTATTATTTTTAGGAAAGGTATAAAACCCTGCATTAAAAATCGGGTATGCCAATAAACATCAAATAAACACGCCATGCATTTGTTTGCTTGTTAATATGTAAATAATTCATTCAGCATATTTTTTTCTGTATCACAATTTTAATCAGACAAATGTAATTCGAATAAAATACCTTAAAATGTCATTGAAAAAGATTTTAAGAATGTTATTTTATCTCTGTTGAACAATTCCACAAGAAAAAATATTATGTTAATTTCGCCCTACCCTTAATTCTGTGGAATTCCGGATCTGGTTAGGGTTGAAACTATCAGAATCCCTGGAAACAGCCGCAGGTTTTCCGGTGCGAGATTAGACAGTGGGGGAGATGGGAAGGTAGGTCAAACGTTTTTGCACCGGGGCCACGAGGCGCAATCCATATCTCTGTTCTCCGATGTTTTTCTCGTCCTTTATTGGCCAAGATCCAAGACCGAAATGTGGTTTATTGCGTCGTTATATTATACGTATGTTTTGAATCCGGTTAATGTAGCAAAATGACCTGCTGAAAAGAACTTTTGAATTCAACATTTAAAAGTATAATTATGTGAATATTTTTCAATTGAGAATGCAATGTATTTCACAGGGAAATTTAGCATCAATGTCAGAATCATCATCGTTTCATAGTATAAAATAAAGTCGCTCAAAATGTATGTGCGCATTGATCTTTTAAACTACGCAACGAATTTTCATGCAGTTTTCACCAATAGATAGAGTGATTCGAGAGGAAGGTTTATATGCATAATACATGCTTAATATAGTAGAGAAAAGCCGAGAAATTCAAATATTCAATTCAGGCAGCGGGCAGCAGGCAAGCAGTGGATTTTATAAAAGTTGGATAATGGCGTTGTGATTCGTTAGCCACAGCAACGTGTGGCCGGGTCTACTAGTAATTGATAAAATTTGGATTATAATCTAATATACTTCGAATGTTTATATTCTTCAGCAATGTTTACTTTTGGAATTTTAAAATTTATCGTTTTTACGTACTTTACGTTTAGTTCATAATATCTTGTAAACAATCATGTACATGTATATGATGTTTTCTTTTTCTTCATATTTGTATTTATAATAGCTTACTATTTTTACTTTATGCTGTCACTTCAATATGTGCTTTTTTTAATTTTTTGTCATATGATTTTTTTTTTCTTTACTATGTATATTCTTTACCCATTTCCAATTATTGTAATTCCCGTGTAAAAGCCGTTAATCGGCGTTAATTCATAATAAAGAAATAATGTTTATTCCGAAATTTTTCCGAAATATTTTATTTCCGTCTAAAGAAAATCCAAGAAAGTAGTAATTTCCGAGAAAATTAAGGGCATTTGGACTTTCACAATAGAATTTCAAAATTATTTTTTGGCTCTAACAATTTCAGAGATGAAATCTACGACGGCTTCGCCTGCAGTGGAATCTTATGTGATAAAATTCTCCCGCCGCATCCTGCTGGAGAAGGCACGTGACTTATTTAGTAAACGGCGCACAAAGGTATGGCTTTCTATTTGAGGCTGTATTCCTTACAATTGTTGACTTTGCAATAGGCTTAGACCATGGGAAGGCAAACTGCGGTTCCTGTACGAATTTTAGCTTTGTTTGATGAATTTGCGGCCCTTTCTAACCTTTAACCTTCTACACACAATATACCCGCTCTTGCACACAATAGGCATTAGAAACCACTTCTTTAAATCAGATAAAGTCTTTGAAAACCATAAAACTAAGGATAAATTTCTTGTAAGTATTAAATAATTCGATTTTTCTTTTTCATACTTTCTCGCGAAATCTAGGGAAATATTTTTCATTTTTCCACTACTTCTATTATTTTGTGTGCTAATATCGCACTTATGCCTGGGCCAAAATTAAGCGGGAGGGAAGGGAGAGAGAAGGTGGGAAAGGTAGAAGGGGAACGCGGGAGTGAAAGGGGACGCGGGAGGGGAACGGGGACGGACAAGTAAGGATATGCACGGAAAAACAATTTATTTCTTTGAATATGGCATTGCAACGCATGCTGGGAACCAGCTAGTAAGATATAAAAAGTGTCCACCCAAAACATACTACTTGATCAGGTGGAAAGTTTGCTTAAGGGGTTACACGGGTCTCGTAGCCAAGAAAAAAGCGATTTTTCAAAAATGTTATACATGAATTATTTTATTCGAAGTATTGATCACATAACAGAAAAACTTCTCAACAATATTGAAAAAAAAAAACGGAAAATTCGGCCAGTGGGGCCTGGTTTCTGGAGACCCCTAAAAAAGTGTCCTCGCGTTAGGCAGGATAACTCATGATACTTTCATCTGAAATTAAAAAAACACATTTTTCCATTAGTAGGTAAGTAAAAGCTGTCCTTGAACGAAGGGTTTCTCAAAAAATTGAAATTTGAATTTTTGGTAGAGTAATATGCAAAATAATTCAATGTTTGTACAATTTTCACTACGAGTCTGGTAAAATTATTTGTAGTTAAAAAATCGTCGTTCAGGTACTGGTAAATGCTATTTTGAAGAAGTGTGCCAAATTTCAATGAGATCGGTGCATTGGTTTCTGAGAAATAGTGTCTACCTACCGACTTTAAAAATGTTGTTTCCAGATAAACGCGATTGAAGTTTCAAGTAGGAAAAAACGGAGTCTTTTTGATAACTCACATAGAATTCCAGGACCATGTGTTGCAGCAGCTGCAGCTGCGATGTCCAGGGCATCTATTTGTTCCTGTCTGAGATGAATTCTTGCCTGCGTCCCGGTATACCTATCTGCGTTTACTCGATATATCTCGATATACCTGCGTCGCTCACGGGGCGGGGGATTCTTAGACTTTCAGACTTTTACTCCGATTGACTTGTAACTTTAGGAGAAATTTCTAGACATATTGTACTATTCGATAAAGGGAAAAAAAATTACAAATTTTTCGGACCCATGTAACCTACTAAGTTAAAAGTTTGATTATTATAAGCAATAATTGTCAGCCTGAAACACTCATTTACATTGAAAAATCTTCCGAGAAAAGATACTTGCCGCCAACGGGACCTGAATCCGTGTCCTTCTGATTGCCGGTCGGATGCTCTGACCACTGAGCTATGGCGGCTTATCTAATACCCGCCAAATAATTCAATATATAGATACTGGTGTTTCATTCGGCAATTACTTATTATTACATTTTTCCACCTGAAAACAACCAACTTTATTTTTGTGAGGGAGGTATTGTTAGTACAAAATCTCTCGCTAGGTGGCGTCGAGACAAATTATATATTTTGGTGAAATACTTTTAACTTGTTAATTATTAATTATTATTTTTAATTTATAAACTAACGTTTAAGACAAGATTTTTATGCATAGCACAAAGGGTAACAATTATTATAAGCAGTAATTGTCAGCCTGAAACACTAATTTACATTTACATCCAACCGGCAATCAGAAGGATACGGGTTCAAGTCCCGTTGGCGGCAAGTATATTTTCTCGGAAGATTTTTCAATGTAAATGAGTGTTTCAGGCTGACAATTATTGCTTATAATAATTGTTACCCTTTGTGCTATGCATAAAAATCTTGTCTTAAACGTTAGTTTATAAATAAAAAATAATGATTAAAAGTTTGATGTTTCCTGGCACAGGCCAAGCCTAGATTGGGGCAGTTAGGGGTGAAAGGTATGGACTGTTGATGATTAGAATTAAATTCATACACGACATAATCCGATAAGATATCTTCCACGCCTGACATGTAATCCAGAGTTTCATTTTGACGAGAGACGTGGGTTAAAATTACCCCTTTCCTCGAATAACACACTCGAATACTCGCGGCTTTATGGAAATATGCCAAATTTCGCAGTAATATCTACACATATTTAGCTTTCTGCGATTTATTATTAAAAATAAATTAACTTTCTTTGGAAAAATATTACTTTGGTGACATATTTATGTTTTATTTTTAATATCATTGCTCTCACGTTAGGGAGCTTGTGTTATAAGTTATAAGTAAAACATAAGTACCTTATTTTTTCCTTTGTCAAACTTTACGATGGTTGGAAGAGCAGCATTATGTTAGATGTTGTAATACATTTATTGTCCCAACTGCCCGAAGCCGGTAAGTGTATGATATTTCCACTTTGCCTTAGTCACATGTCGCAGGGAAATAGTAAGACGAAGTAAATGGGGAGTGTAATGTTGGAGTGCTTGAATATTGGCTTATAAACGTGACAAAAACCATTTCATGCAAATATTATACTCTGAATTGTGGTCTTTGATTAGGGTATTATAGGTTTATACACTTCAGAACACGGTTTATAGGTGTACCGTGTTTTGAAACTCATACAATCGGAATACCGAAGAATCTACATCACTTTCGAATTCGATTTTGTGGTATAACTTTTTGATTTTAGCCTTTGTTTTCGATGAAATCGAGTCCGAAGTTGGAATTTTTAGGTCAAAAAAAATCGGTCGCTAGGATGTTAATATCAGCTGATTATCTGGAACTTTAACGACGTTCATTTTGTAGAGATTCAATTTTCTAAGAAAAAGGTAATGGTGAAATGTAGTGACCGGACCACTCAGTCATGCAAATTCAGCGCCGCCTTTGAAAGTCATTAAAAGTGGGTTTTGTTACGGGCTATTTTTTTTTTTCATAACTTTCCATGACTTTTTAAAAGGTTGTTGAAATTCCACTTTGTTGAGTTGTCGTGGAACCGTGAAATTTACGTAATTCATGGGTATTTATTTATTTTTAAAAGGAAGAAAAACATTACTAGGTTACAAATTATATTTGACAATATTTTAACTACTCCTTGTAAAATCATCACAAGCGAAAAATGTTGCTTGTTCAATGCTGGTGCAGGGGATTGATCCCACGACGCGCGGCGCCTGGATGGGAACCAGAAACCTTGGATCACTCGACCAATTAACCGATATAGTTATCCATTACCTATGTATGTCAATTCGATAAATTACACTTATAATATTCGATAACAAGATGACAGAATGTAAAGTTTTCCACGCAAGACTTAAAAATAATACACTTTGCGAAGTGCAATGAAATTCTTTGAAATTCACCTTTTGCACTACAACACAAACTGCTGAATTAATGCAGCAATTTCACCTGAAACATCAACTTCGTGATTTATCATTTTAGTTTAGAAATTCTGGCCATAGAATTATGGGGCTGTACCGCCGCGGCGGTGGGTTTCGTATGAAAGGTGAGCCGTGTAAATTAACCGAAGACCAGTGGTGGTTTTCCGGCTGCAATATTACCATTAAATTTTAACCCTGTCAAGAAGTTAGTCGTCTTAGTGCCTCCAAGGTAGTTTGAACCAGGCAAACTGCTGATATGTTGCAAGGAATTGCAACTGCATCCAGTGGCGGTTGTGCAGCTAACTATTTTTATTTTATTTATTAATTTTCAACGCCCTGATGGGCTTTTACGTGACAAGTTTATAATACAGAGACAGTTTTTTTGAATAAAAAAGATAAACTATAAAAACATAACTAGTAAACATCATATGAAAGGTAGGTATACAGATAAATTTAAGGAAAGATAGTGCATTACAATAAAAGAGAAAGTTTCTAAGTTGTAAATGGCATAGAAAAAAACTAGTAGGTATGTTAGTAATTACAAAATTTACAGGTGACGGATTAAATGTCATAAATAATACATGACAAAATGCAAGATACATAAAAAGAAAACTTTAACAAGTTTTTACATTCTAGATTAATAAAGAAATACACAAATATATGCATATAACGGTAAACTTGTATTAAATACATCGATATTTGAGGTGAATTTGTTCCCTAGTGTGTGTAGTCGAGAAATTGATGCATGTGTGTGATAGTTGGTTAGAGAATTATTGTTGCAGAATAATATGTTTTGCCTTGTCGCTCGAGTTGGTACCTTAAAGTCAATGAGATGCAGAAGTTCGCAACAATCTAATTCGGAGTGAATAATTTTAAACAAAAAAGTTAAGTCGTTTATTTTTCTTCTGTTTTCTAAGGAATGCAATTTAAGTGTATTTAGTAAAGATGTGTAGTTAATGTGTTGAATAGGTATGTGTAACTTGAAGTTAATAAATCTTAAAAATTTGTGCTGCATTCTTTCGATATTTCTTATATGAATTTGATAATATGGGGACCACACTATGGAATTGCATTCCAGCAATAAGATAAATAGTAAAATAATACATAAATAGTAAAATAACAGATAAATAGTAAAATAATATATAAACAGTAAAATAATATATAAAATAAAAGATACTATAAAAAATAAGAAATGAGGCAAACTTTTATTTTATTTTTTTACCAAACTTACAGCGCGCTATTCAAATCCCACGCTAAAAAATCACCCTCCGAATGATACTCCTTCTGTCCAAGATAAAATCCATATGTGAGTTGTGAATATCTGCACCTATTCAACATTCCGTCATATTATTTCTTAGGTTCATAAGAAAACATACTACTTAGTGGGGCCAGAGCGGTGAACCTGCACACCTCGGGTATCTACTAGCTGCCAAGTCCGCAGAATAGAATATCAAATTTGAACAAAATAGAGTTTTGCAAGAACCGTCAGATTTTTTCTATGATAATAGTGTTTTAAATTGTTATTAAAATAATTTAAGTACTGAAGATGTTACTTTTAAATTAAAAAAAACTGAGCCCAGATTCTCAAATGAGTCACAGTTAGCCATTGTAACTCCATCCAGTGGCATCGAAGTAGTTTTAGCATTTGTGTCTTTAGTCTTTTTCCTGCTAATTTTTAGGTCATTATCCTCAAGGATCTTTCTCCACATTTCCGGGCTATTCTGTGAATTACAATGATTATCTGCAGTACTACATCATCTGCAAAAAGCATAGACTTAAGAATACTTTGCATTTCTTGAATCGTCAGGTAATTAATGACAATTATGAATAGCAGTGATCTGAGGACAGATTCTTGGTGTACCATCATTTCAATTGGTAATTTTGATGATGTCCCTGATGTGGATCTTATTGTGTTACACATATCCTTCTTGTACGTTATGAGATCTCATTGCCGCCCATATCAGGCTTCGAGGTACCCTGTTAAATGCTTTTTTTAGTCTATAAATACCACGTGTAAATCTTTTTTTGCATCTCAATATTTGCATCTATGATTCTATCTAATTGAATAAGATCTATTATTGATTTTTCCGGCACAAAGCCGCATTGATCGTCGTGTATTTTTACAATATTCCTAATTAGAAAGCGAAACAGCTGTAACGCGTCATAATAATTACAAGAAGAACTTGTTTATGATAAACTGTATTTATAAATTAAATAATAATATTATTGAGTATATTAAAGAAATATAAAATAAAATGGAGTTCTAAAAATAAGCTCAATGTATATAAATAGTCGTTTTTTCGTATTTAAAACTATTTTTCGTAGTCTGCAACATTTAACGAAACGCCGAATTGAGTAATATTATTGCTAGGTCGCTTATCTCTGGTACAGTGATATGATTGACCGGTTGGTGGCTGAGTTGGCATCGCGTTTGGGTCCCACCCAGGCGTTCGATTCCTCGGCTGGCCAAGTCCTTCATCACGGCACAAGCAACATTTTCCGTTTTCTGTGATGGTATTGGGAGATTTTCAAATATTGTCAGGTTATTCGTAACCCGGGAATGTTTGTCTTTCTTTAAAAAAAAGAGTGCAATTCACACGCGATAGAAGTGAAATCTTCAGAAAACTAAAGTAGACAAGAGTAGGAAGCTACGAAGCACCGCACAAAGAGAAGACTGATAGGCTACGAAGCACCGCACAAAGAGGATTACACTATCTCATTCTCTCTTAGGCTAAATCCTATAAATGTATGTGTTTGTCTCTTTTTAGTGTCGCTATTTTTCGTTTCATCGAGTTTCAAATCACAACGGTGCTAAAGAAATTTTCACTTAAAAAAAATGATGAAATACATTAGATCTTTGAAAAATATGAAAAAGTCCAACAAGAATTTTTGAAATTATAACTTCTTTAGCACCGTTGTGATTTAAAACCCTAAGAAACGAAAAATCGACACTTAAACGAGACGAACACACACATCTACGGAACTTGGCCTGCGAGAGAATGAGATAGAATAAGCGGTCACCTCTTTGGGCGGTGCTTCGTATAGCCTCCCCACTCTTGTCTACTTTAGTTTCCTAAATATTTCACTTCTACCGCGTGTGAACTGCACACTTGTATTTTTCCAAACTGCATACTTGTATTTTTTGAAATTATTTTTCTTTAAAATCAAACAAATAAATAATTTCCACGTGTCGTCACTGGTTCACTTAGTCGAATAACTGTCCAACCCCTCACTTGGATCCCAACTGTCCAATATCTAATGATTTTAATGGTTTTTAGCTGAAAAAAAAACATCAAAAATGTTGCCGAGACAAAAATTTCATTGACATTTTTTACTCCAAATAATGTCAGGAATCACTGGTTAAAATAAGTCAAGTTCGTTCCTCAACACCCTCTTTAAAAGAAAAACTTTAAATCAAAATTTATTTCTACAAATTAAACATGATAAAAGAAAATTTTCTAAAGAATTAATTTTATAAAAACCACTGACGGAGGTCGACGGAATGCATAAAAAATAATCACTAGCCTAGGGCTTTTTCTAATAATTCAGTTCTTGTCAAAACTAAGGACACCGCTTCCATAAACCTTTACTGGAAATCCAATTGAGAATTCTTAATTACGATATAAACCCCAATCAAATTATTCCCCTCTGATTATTGTTAAAAGTAATTGAATTCTTATCCATAAAGTTTGGTATAGCCCCCAGTGATGGAAAACCAATAAAAACGCGAATAAAAATATTGTGTCTAACCCCAGCACTCCCCAGGGTAAACATTACTAATCTTAATTATATTTCTGGCTCTATTGGAGCTTCGAATAAGAAAACAATAAACGTTTCCCGGATAACCTCATTAAGACGAACAATACCAATTCGTAAATGTCATCGGGTCGAATATTTTTCTCTTGTCTTTAATCTCTTTCTTCTTTTAGGATTCGTCGAATTCAATTAAACCAGCATTTATGCCTCCCTCAACCAAGACACACACTCCCCCTCTAACACTGATTAGATAAACAGACAGAAGTGTATTATGGGCGTATCATTGAACCTTAAGAAAGATAAATTTTATCGTACTTCTAGTGAAAATTTTAAAACATTTGCAAATATTGAATTTCTTTCTTGAACAGACACGCCTGCCTGCCTGGGGCACACGAGTCGAGAGCTCTTATTCAAATTAGCAACATCAGGTTGTTACAGATTAAATTACTATGCATCGTATTTAATGCTGAAAAGTAAAAGTTTTATGCAATGCTACTGGAAATGAAAATTCGAAGTACATTTAACAAAGGTTCGGGTTTATTTATGTTATTTATTAAACAAACATGATTTGAATTATTGTTTAAGATAATGCTATTACTTCAGGGCATGGATTCGTCGTACTCAAAGAGTCCTCTTTGATTTCCTTTATATTCTATTCTAGAGAGAACCAAAATTAAATGGCTACCTACTTGGCACATGTCAAGACTTCTTTTACGTAAATATTAGGAACCACTTACTGGTTGATGGGCGCCATACCCTGCGTTACAAGGTAAAATATAAATAAAACTAGAAAAATGAAATAATTAAACTTTGTATAAACCACTTATATGTTGCGCAAATCCGACCGGTTTCGGAACAAACGAATCAGCATTAATAAAACATTATTCGAAACTGTCAAATTAGTATAAGCTTTCCCTGACGAAGGAATGTTTGTTCCGAAACCGGTCGGATTTGCGCAACATATAAGTTATTTATACAAAGTTTAATTATTTCATTTTTCTATAATGGATAACTATAAAGTAATAGCTACATTCAAAAATATAAAAAAATATAAATAAAACTACTTCATATCTAATTGTGGTGTTGCTGGTTGGTTTCGTGTCTCCAGAAGTCACCTTCCTGCTGCTTCAAAGGGAACCCGATCCGACGCCCGCTAATCAAATCTCGGAACTGACATTTGCAATAGTTGTCTCTGGTAGCGGTTCGAAAACCATTGAGTGACATATCAGTAGAATTCCTGTAACCAGGCATTTACTGCGTTACAAGGTTTCTTTCAAATCGGTATAGATCACCCCACTAGTAATTTTGTGTTACGTGCTTCTTTACTAGGTATAATGAGCAACTAACATCTTTTATTATCAATGATTTCTAAGTCGATCTTCAGGCCCAATTTTTCATATAAGTTTTTGGTAAATATGCAATGGTCCATCTCACGGATAATACGGAACGTTCGTATTGTCGAAGTTCGGTACATGGATATGCACAGACAATGCAGAATATTCCTTTTTAACCAATAGACAATCAAATATGGCAATAAGGAACTCCAGTGAAAAATATTATGGCTTTAAAAAAATATGTTCATACAGAGTATATAGACCAATAAACGCTGATTCTGAATATATAAGTTTTATTTCATAATATTAAATTTTTAAAAAATTATTAAAAAGTGCATTTTTAAACCTCTCCTCAAAACACAGCGTCAAGTTGGCATTACTGAAATGGTTAACGGTGACGTCACTATTAACCTGTCACCTGGTGATAGCCAGATAGCGTGTTGAATGAATGTTGTATTGACATTTAAAATCACGACTGAAATGACTTGAAGTGCACACGTACGCAATTCAACATTTCGTGTTTTTGGTTTATTTTTAATACTGTTTATAGAGATTTAGATAAATAATAGTTATTGTGTTTATTGAAACATTATTTAGGCCCTCAACAATTTATGAAAAGGGCTGTATTTGCGGACAATCTGAATTAAATTTTGCCTATTTGAGGTTAAAGTCGTGTCATATTTGACATTCGGTTTATTTATTTTCAAAATGTTTTTAGTGTAGGGCTTTTTATACAAGTTATTACATAATCGTCATGATGAGTGTATTATAAATGCCAGTGTTTCTGTATGTGTTATAAATAATAGAATGTACAAAATCACGCATGAACACAAAATTAGATTTCAAGATGTCATTTGTATTTGCAATGAAAAAGATGATTTATTGTTTTTATATTGCACTTTGGTACAATAAACAGTAGGGATGAAATGTGGACATTTTACCAATGTTTTTCTATATTAAAAGCAGTTAATCTTGAATAAAAACGCCTCAACTTCTCACACAAAAGTCATCGAGTCATCCTATAGTCCATCTATATTCATTCTGCCATTTTATTCCATATTTCAAAATGACAACTTGAAAGTAAATAAACTATCGGTGGGTGAAGACGTCAGACAATCCACCATAGGTACGGTGGGTTTCGGAGAGTCTTGAAAAATTAAAACTTTGACAATTATTTTAACTATTAAAACTAACTATAAAAATAAAAATGCAGTTATTTAAGTTTGAAGATCTTTCTTTATTCATTAAAAAAAAAAATAAAAAAATTGGACTGGAGTTCTCTACTGTCGGAAGTACATATCTTATAAAATAAATTCTCGTCAAAAGAAAAACGAAAAAGTACCTTCCTTGAATTAATCCTAATTTTAATGGTTTGAGGTTAAGTTTTGCATGTCATCATCATTTAAATATACATCCCAGGTTTTGAATGGTTTGTTTGGCAAAGCAGGATTTGTCTAACGGGTATGTGTAATTATTCTAATACCTTTCTTTCCATATTCTTCTGTTACAAATTCAGGTACAAACTTGTCAATAGTGCATTCACTTCATAGCGTGAATAAATTATTGTTTTATATGGCAATAATATTTTTTCTACGATTTGCAGCATTGATTGATTGTCTATGAAATGTTAAATAAAAACGATAAATGTAAAAATCGCGTATCGCGTAAGTGAATTAATTTTAACGAAATTTAAATGTTAAACGCATATATTTTGTATTTTGTGATAATAAAGCTCAATCTAACTGTTTGAATAAAAAATATTCCGTATTAACGAGTAAGCGGTTTAATGCATAAATAATAAGTTTTTTTAATGTAAACTTTGAAAGTTTTATATAATATAGACATACGAAAGGCCGTACAAATCTTAATAATAGAGCCTACTGTAGGATGTGGGCTCTTCTTTGCCGTCTCAGCTGTCAAATTAGGTTACTAAAATTTCCTTTTTATAATAGAACTAGCAGTTCTTGGCATGCTTTGCAATTTCACTAACAAATAAATTGTTTTTCCCTGCGTGTCTTTTCCCATTCGTCCCGTTCCCCTTCCGCTTCCCCGTCCCTTCCCACGTCACCTTCTCCTCACGCGTTTCCGAGTATTATTAGATTTATAAATAAAAATTAAATTCAATTCAATTCTGTTATGCGTGGGTACATACACCGAAAACAAACTGTTGGTAAAAATTCATTTACTTAAAAAATTTGGTACCTAACGTAGGTAGACACCTACCTACTTAAAATATCTATAATTATTGATTCAATTCAAAGTAAACGGCGAGAACTTCAAATAAATCCATTAATTTAAAGATTTTCGAAAATAAAATTTTGATTTAACTTTAAAAATCATTGTTTTACAAAACGTCGTTCTCAAATTTTGACAGTTTTGCAAGAGTTTTTGTAATGAATAAAAAACTTTTCAGATGTATTGTCATGTGGTTGTGATAACCCAGAAACCTTTGCGGGGGTTTAAAGAAGGTATATTGAAAGTTTCAATCATGTCCTATGCTTAGTATAGCAAAACATCGGCGTCTTATATACTCACATACTTTTATATACATCGACTCGATAATTTTTATGTATAGATTAACCAACTATTCGACGGCTCACGATAGTATAACACTTCAAATTATCAACATTCATGGAGGGAGGTAAGTTGCTGGGAGCGCTGCTGCTGCGGCCTACCCCAAGCCCTATTCCTGTAAAACACACACAATAACAGCCGTCGGTTAGCTCAAACCGGCTCGAACATGATTCCTCCTAAAAACAGGGCGAGTGCCAGTGGTTCGCTTGGTCAATTCTTCCTTCCCCTCCTCTCCTCAAAATCCCCGGACTCCCTCTTCAATCAGTACACAGTATTTGCATTTAAAGGGTTTATTCAAGAAACAGAACAGGGTGATACACATACGGCCAGTGTCGGCACAAAACACAAGTTAAACTACCCTACTGACCTAACGAGGATTTCTCCCTCTCTCTATGCGTTTAAATGAAGTTACAAACGGTTCAAAGCACACGGTGGGGGGGAGGAAGCGAGTGGGTACTCACATAGCTAGATGCGTGGTCTGCCATCTTTTCTGGATTCCGTTCACAACACAATTGCAAACAATACATCGCGGAGTTAATATCGTAGAGCACAAACAGCGCAAATCGCGCGTAGCCAGTTGCTTGGCCGAGAGCTAGCGAAGGAATGGCGGCCGGCGGGCCGCCCGGCGCTTCGCGCCTGACGCGGGGTGGTCGCGCGGTGCGGGGAGAGGAAACGGTCGGCACGTGTAGTGGGGACGATTCACTTAACCTTCCGCTCGGGAGCCGATTCTGTTACGTAACACTTCCCCCCTCGCCGCAAAAAAAGCGACGTGGTAATGGAGCAGTAGGGCTAAGAAATCCTCTTACCCTTCTAGCACTTGTGCCAAAACAAAACAAAAAAAAAAAATTTAAGAGAAAAAAGGAGAGAGAGAGAAAAAAAGGTTGCTAGCTACAAAATAGTAGAAACAAAAACAAAAGAGAAAAAAGCATGGTGAACAAGGAATTATACATGAATGAACAAGAAAGAGCAGTGACATACATAAATATAAACAAGGACCTGTTGGAGAAAGGTACAAGGGTTATGCAGTGATAGAAAAAAAATGACTCTAATTGTATCATTGGTCTGTGAGCTATGTTTGCGTAGCGTGGTTTGCGTAGGATGTTTGGGGTGTTGGGACGTTGCACTGAAGTTACACGGTTACTTTGTCACAGTAACCTGGCCCGTTTGAGATTACACTCAAGGAACACTAGGGCCTTAAAGAAAACACGAAGAAGAGAACGCAGGATGAGGCTTCTTGGTGGTGGAGAGGGTTCTACCTGTCACAGAGGTCAAAAAGGTAGCTGCTTCCGGATCCTGTGGGTGGGCCAGTATGACGTCATTGAGGTACTGGAGAGCGGAATTGTAATTGGTGGTTGGTCCTTTATAGAGGAGGTGGTTTGTGTGCATGACAGCCGTTGTTGTGATGGTGGTTGGTACACTGGTTTGTATACAGTGGGATTGTTGTGTGAACAATCGTTGGTATTGTTATTTGCGCAAAGGCACAGGAGCATTGGCATGGTGGCAACAGAGCAATTTGCAAGGTGCAGCTGGAACATTTGCAAGATGCAGCAGGAACATTTGTACAATGGCAACAGGAACATTTGCGAGATGCCGCAGGAACATTTGTACAATGGCAACAGGAACATTTGCAAGGTGCCGCAGGAACATTTGTACAATGGCAACAGGAACATTTGCGAGATGCCGCAGGAACATTTGTACAATGGCAACAGGAACATGAACCAACTTAGAGCTGACGTGCTCGGGTTTGTTTGAGTGATGGTTTTGTGATGATACAATTCGCAACTACACGCACGACTCACACTAGGTTATGTTAGGTGTGGTCGGGTGCTTTTGGTACGCAGGGTTTGAAGGCATGGGACCTCCGTGACGGTAGTGAAGGCAGCATGAAGAGAGGCGCAGGTGTAGATAGGGTGAAGAGCTGCTGGTCTTCTTATTAATCCGGGAAAAAATTATTATTAGAACAAAATTCTTGAAGTTTACCTGCCTGGTAGACCAATGATGAAAAGGTTTGGAGAGAAACAAGGTGTGCATATTGAGAAAAATTGGATTTGTTTGACGCGTAGAGAGAGAGAGAGACGGAGAGAGAGTTAACTAAATGCAACTACAGACTTATACATATTACAAAGGTACGTATTCAAGGAAGGTTCTGTTTAACCCATTTAGTTTTTTTTTAAACTAAATACATTTCCAAGAACACGTAGGTAAGGGTTTGTACGTATGACAAAATGCCCCTTTTCGAAAGAAGTTGGTCTTCCATGACCTATGCTCACGTCTATACGGTAGCATTTTTTCTACTTTCGAAGAACAAAACATTGAGTACAAATAAGTTATGAAAAGTGGGAAAGGAGTAGGAAGTTGAAAAGATCCGTGAATGAAGGTTGTCCCATTTGACAAACGAAACGCCAAGTGCGTAACGCATATATCCCCATTCACGGATAATTTCGAGGAAAGGAAAGAGTGACAATTGGGAACATTTGAACGAAGAAAACTGCTGAGGACTCGGCTATTTCCGAAATTCGACCTCTGAGTGAAAGGTGAAACAAGGTCTACAGCAACTTTCCTGGCACATTACAATACAATTTGGTAGAGTGGGACAAAAGGGATACACTGACAAAAAGAGTCTAATCCACTACGTGTATTGGGCAGAAGATTAGAAGGTCGTTTTATTCTCCTACTTGTTTGCGAGAAATGACAGACCCTTGCTCAAATCTCACAAACCTGGGGGTTTTCTTGTTCGTCCCCCAGACAACGAGTTAGGTGTTTTTGTGTCCATCAACTTAACTCCTACGACACGATGCCCCATAATCATGAGTGAAGCGTATGATTAGTCCTTTAGGGATAGTGGATAGTTCCTGGGTTCTTGTGACAGGAAGTCCACGGGCATGTTAATGAGTACTCTGCTGCAAAAGCAATAATTTTCTGATAACAGAAAATAAAAGGCGTGTGATCTACGCTTGGTAGGTCACACAAACATGGGGTAGATATTATTTCGTTCGCACGATTCATGGTGAGTATTGTAACGTCTTCACGTCTCATGTACAGGAATGAACGATTTACAACAAATTTTGCCCAGTATTGAAAGACAGTAGCCCAATTACGTTCGAAAATGTGGGTCCCCATTCAATACAGACGGCGGGTTGAATGAACGATTTACAACAAATTTGCCCAGTATTGAAAGACAGTAGCCCACTTACGTTCGAAAAAGTGGGTCCCCATTCAATACAGACGGCGGGTGGAATGAACGATTTACACAAATTTGCCCAGTATTGAAAGACAGTAGCCCACTTACGTTCGAAAAAGTGGGTCCCCATTCAATACAGACGGCGGATTAAGCGGTTCTCATGCCAAAAGACACACGACCAACTCAATAACATTTAGTTAAGAGTATAAAGTAATTATAACGAACTTCTCGTATCATGGCGGATGTTTTGAGGATCTCTCCTATGATGGTAGATATTGTCACGTTTTCACGTCTCACGTGACAGGAATGAACGATTTACAACGAATTTGCCCAGTATTGAAAGACAGTAGCCCAATTACGTTCGAAAATGTGGGTCCCCATTCAATACAGACGGCGGGTGGAATGAACGATTTACAACAAATTTGCCCAGTATTGAAAGACAGTAGCCCACTTACGTTCGAAAAAGTGGGTCCCCATTCAATACAGACGGCGGGTTACAATGATGTAATTAATACGGCACTGCTGTAGCTTAATAATTTCATATTAGCATACGTTACAAGACTTGCCAAAAGGCGATAAACACAAATTTTATTGAAGATCTGGCCAAGATTTTAAACTTCAAACTAGAATAATGGTACAATAAGGGACAAAAGAAACTGATGTCATGATAAAATATGTACCTCATAATGAAGTTGTATATGTACAAGGAACAAAGTTAATGAAGGGACAAAACATATTGTCACTTTTATAACAACAAAAAAAAAAATTTTTCCGAATCCGACAAAATATGATTCTAGAAAAATAAGAGCAATTGGGTTGAGCGCCATTCTAATTTTTTGGAAAAAGAAGAAAAAAACCACAAATAGCAACAAGGTTGCTCTTGAATTGTCTCGAATCCAGCGAATGTGACCTGATAGGTGAGTACATTGGGTGTATTCGAAACGATTCCCAATATACAACATTACTATGAATGTGTAGGATGGGGTGAAGAGGGAAAAGAAAGAAAGAAAAAACGGGAGGATTTCCTATTATAACAGAAATCGTCGCGACATTCTTACAATATGGTGCTGTGACCATAGTAGCGAGCCCGCGGCAAAGGTCTGAAACCAATGGTTATTATACAGACTTGTGCTTATGATTTTATATTTACAACATTAGGGTAGGGACGTACTGGTACGACAAAACCCGACACAAAACAAAAAATTAAAAAAAGGGGTGATATGACAAGATGAGGCGATGAGGTGAGAAAAAAAACGCGCGGATGCTGCAAGAATTGTGAAAGGAAAACGACGTCTCGGAGCAAGAGTTTTCTGGAACCGTTGATGGTAGGAGGAAAAAGGAGTCCCTTTCCCGAAGTGATCAATTTCAGGAAGAGGATGCATACAAGCATGAAAACAGTGCCCCAAGAGGTGCTCTTGTGGTACAGCAGGCAAGGCGCGCAGGATGTAAAAGAACATATAAAATTATGCACAAAAAAAAAATGTACAGGAGTTAGGCTACCGTTGACATTAATGTGCCTTCGGGTGTAAGGATTTCCTTACGAATGCCCATGTGGGTGATTATTTACATTTAATAATTACACATGACTCACGTCGTTTGTGACGAGAATTATAAGACTTCTAAAGAGACCGCATCGCACTGATTGATGACTGGCCAAGAGAGGTCAGGGACGTAATAATGATCAGGGTTAACAAGATGCATGTTTTGCCAATTTGATAACGCCTGAGTACTTGATGTGATGGAATTTACTGATTCCGTCACAGTAAGGCATTTTGGATTTATTCCTAGGAGAAATCTTTCTATTTCTCAGGGCCTGTAGTAGTTCCTCCTTTTTTGAAGTAAAAATGTGTGGGATTATACCCAGCGTGACTTGAGGAACTTCCATGGTGTATAAGGTCGTATCAGAGTGACCTTATGTTGGAAAAAGTGAGAACTAGACTCGCAATTGGAAAGAAATTGGGCAGAGATTGACCACTGGGGACGTATTTTTACAAAAAGTTTTTGAAAAAAAACGCGTTTTTTATAAGTGTTTGGTTTATTTGAAAATTTGGGCAGCGGTTCCCCTCAAAAAACGTGATTTTGGGAAAAAATCCTGATGTTTTGAAAATTTGTAGAAAATTTTTCTAAGTCCGAAAACGAGAAAAATTTGGGCAGCGGTTTCCCTCAAAAAACGTGATTTTGAGAAAAAATCCAGATGTTTTGAAAATTTGTAGAAAATTTTTCTAAGTCCGAAAACGAGAAAAATTTGGGCAGCGGTTTCCCTCAAAAAACGTGATTTTGAGAGAAAATCCAGATGTTTTGAAAATTTGTTGAAAATTTTCAAAGTCCATAGACGAGAAAAAAAATTGGGCAGCGGTTCCCCTTACAAAAACGTGATTTTGAGAAAAAATCCCGATGTTTTGAAAATTTGTTGAAAATTTTCTAAGTCCGGAACGAGAGAAAATTTGAGCAGCGGTTTCCCTCAAAAAACGTGATTTTGAGAAAAAAATCCAGATGTTTTGAAAATTTGTAGAAAATTTTCAAAGTCCAAAAACGAGAAAAATTTGCGCAGAGGTTCCCCTCAAAAAACGTGATTTTGGGAAAAAATCCAGATGTTTTGAAAATTTTTCAAAGTCCAAAAACGAGAAAAATTTGCGCAGAGGTTCCCCTCAAAAAACGTGATTTTGAGAAAAAATCCAGATGTTTTGAAAATTTGTTGAAAATTTTCAAAGTCCATAGACGAGAAAAAAAATTGGGCAGCGGTTTCCCTTACAAAAACGTGATTTTGAGAAAAAATCCCGATGTTTTGAAAATTTGTTGAAAATTTTCTAAGTCCGGAATGAGAGAAAATTTGAGCAGCGGTTTCCCTCAAAAAACGTAATTTTGAGAAAAAATCCCGATGTTTTGAAAATTTGTTGAAAATTTTCTAAGTCCGGAATGAGAGAAAATTTGAGCAGCGGTTTCCCTCAAAAAACGTAATTTTGAGAAAAAATCCCGATGTTTTTGAAAAAGGTTTGCAAATAAGCAAAAGTCCGGAAAAGAAAAAATAAAAAAACGGAAACGAGGTTCGCCTTAAATGAACATGTTTTTTGGAATATTTCGATTAGCCTTCCAAAGGGGGGGTTCTTTAGAAAGGAAAGGAAATATTTTTTCTTTTATACAAGTTTTCGTGGAAGTATGTTTGAAAATTCAACAATGTCTTGGGGAATTGTTCTTTATTTAACGTGGCTATACTGCAGCCTGATTTGAGCATACACCATTACTGGTATTTATCCGCCGACTTCCTCTTGTCATAACAAGTTATATGCAGATGTGCATACGTAATGTAATGCCTGACTCGAGGAAACGACGTCAACGCGAACCGAACGTCTTTCAAATTATGTCGTCTGTTTCTTACGAAAGAAAAAAAGCTAAATGATGAAACAGGCGGCAAAATTAGAAAAATGCTCAATTGTCAAAAGGTAGAAAGAATTTAATCCACTTGTTTCCCTTAAGCTGCAAAATATGCCGTTATATGTACAGGCCAGTATTTTGCGAAATAGACCCCTATTCGCAGTATATGTCGATATCAAATACAGACCAGCACACTGCGGAATAAGTTTATTAATGAAAACTGGTTAATTAACTTTCGGGAAACGAAGCGGGTAATTGGTTTATCATATACAGGATTTTAATTGTTGAATAACTTTGTTTTAAATATTTGTGTACATTTCCACTATTAATCTTGTATTTGAAACTAGCAAATTTAGTCGGTCGACACTTGTAAACACTATATTATTCACGACGGCAACTTTCTTGGTTGAGCACTTTACGTAGGAATACCGGTGATAATGTTTTGTCGAGTGACGACTCGAAAATGAAGGAATGTGCCCGCGATAGTTTAAATTTGCAATTCGAAGTTACACTCGCGTCGATGTTTTTTGATGGTAATGCTAGACAAATTGGGAAAAAAACAAGACAAAACATTATAGATTATACAGTTTAAACAATGTCTGATTGAAGAACGAGGCGAGCGACTGTGAAGAGGGAGGAAAAAAAAAATTGCCCCTAAGTTGGGAACGCCAGTGCTGGGAGCGCTGCTGCTGCGGCCTACCCCAAGCCCTATTCCTGTAAAACACACACAATAACAGCCGTCGGTTAGCTCAAACCGGCTCGAACATGATTCCTCCTAAAAACAGGGCGAGTGCCAGTGGTTCGCTTGGTCAATTCTTCCTTCCCCTCCTCTCCTCAAAATCCCCGGACTCCCTCTTCAATCAGTACACAGTATTTGCATTTAAAGGGTTTATTCAAGAAACAGAACAGGGTGATACACATACGGCCAGTGTCGGCACAAAACACAAGTTAAACTACCCTACTGACCTAACGAGGATTTCTCCCTCTCTCTATGCGTTTAAATGAAGTTACAAACGGTTCAAAGCACACGGTGGGGGGGAGGAAGCGAGTGGGTACTCACATAGCTAGATGCGTGGTCTGCCATCTTTTCTGGATTCCGTTCACAACACAATTGCAAACAATACATCGCGGAGTTAATATCGTAGAGCACAAACAGCGCAAATCGCGCGTAGCCAGTTGCTTGGCCGAGAGCTAGCGAAGGAATGGCGGCCGGCGGGCCGCCCGGCGCTTCGCGCCTGACGCGGGGTGGTCGCGCGGTGCGGGGAGAGGAAACGGTCGGCACGTGTAGTGGGGACGATTCACTTAACCTTCCGCTCGGGAGCCGATTCTGTTACGTAACAAAGTCTAGCTTTTTTTCGGCGGATGTGTCTGCCCAACAACTGCGTGGCGGGTTAGATCGGAAGAAATTGGTTGAGGGAATGTCTCCAGCAGGACCCCCTCGAAACGTCGCTCTGCACGGAATTCCCACCCCTCATACTCTTTTCCTTTTCAGAACTTCCTCTCCTTCTCTTTCTGAAAATTCTCTCCATATAGCATCCCCAAAGATGACATAGAGGGGAATCATTTTCCTCAGGGTCTTCTGTGTGGAGCTAATGTAAAAAAGCATAGTTGAAACTGTATGATCTGGTCTAGTCAGTCAAGTGATTTAGCAGGGGTGCCCGGGTTCATGGGGTGAGGTTTGTCTAGGTCCTGGAGGCGTATGACCAGGACACACTTTACCCCAGATTCCTACCCATCCCTTAAACCCTTTACCTTCCCAGAACTCTCCTCTCCTTCCTTTACCTAAAAAACCCCTCCACACAGCATTCCCAAAGATTACATAGGCCCTGTATGAAATTATTTTCCTCGGGGCCTCCTGTGTGGAGCTCATGTAAAAAAAAGTGTTTTGAATAGCATGCACGAGCTAAAATCAACATTTTCTTTCTTTCCAGATTTATTTGTAATACTTCCTATTCCAAAGGCGTGCATAATGTGACGATATTTAAAAAAATGTGTTAATTTTTATTAAGAAATAAATAAGTAAAGGGCACATTTTTCTTGCAGTGACATCATGAGCTAAAAAGTTGTATTTGTTTGTCGTCAAAAAAAAACAACAACAAAGGTAGGTACTTATTTATTTATCCTAGCTTTTCCGTATTCCGGTAGAAAAAATATGAAGCCGATTATGAATGCAAGAGGCTCTTCCAAACAAGAAGATTTTGATATTTTTTTACGTTGTTCTTAAAATGTATTTATTCTTTTGTGGCGCGGTATCGAGGCACAGATTTTTAAGTACATCAACTGGATAAATATACGCCTATTGACTGTTTAGTAGCTGAATTGTTAAATGCGCCGGGTTTCCATCCAGACGTCGTGGTTTCGATTCCTACGCGGTGAAATCGCTCCATAATTAGTGGTAAAATCATCATAAGATCTCTTCTCGAATTTGCATCTGTCATTTTGAATCATCAATACCAGAAATGAAGATATTCATACAAAATTTTTGAGACTCCTATCGTACCGTTTTGAAAATCATCAGTGTAAGGGCGTTTCTCCACTGCCGCCGACCCCGAGAACGAGATGACGTTGCCGAAATAGCGATTTATACTGTGCCTAGGTGTACACCGCATGTCCGACATCCAAGCCGTCACCTAAGCATTGGCAGTCTAGATTGTTAGTAGCGATTGTAGTTCGGCGCTGTAGACGGGCCGAATGCCGTCAATACAAACACTGTCTGAACTTGTCCACTGCACCCGAGATTGCCGGCGCCTTATGTTGGTTATTCTTCGATTTTTTTTTTTTTTTTTACATTAACTCCGCACAGGAGGCCCTGAGGAAAATAATTTCCCTCAGGGCCTATGTCATATTTGAAGATGCTGTGTGGAGGGTCTTTTTGGGGAAAGGAAAGAGTGAACATGGGTCTTGAAGAGACCCATGTTGTAGGAGGGAGGAAACACAGAGGCCGGCAAATCGTTCCACAGCCGTGCCGTTGAACTCAAGAACGAGTCATAGAAACGACCCTACAGATACAGCTCTACAGTAGACTGGTCAAACCACTGTCTTGGCATTTTCAGCCATAATGCGTTCTCCTTCTTCCAGGGCCCCGACTTCCGGCAAATCTTTCCCTGAATTATGAGTTGCGAGATCTCTTTTTTCTCTGGATGTCTGTTTTTAGTGTCGCTTTTTCATTCTATCTACTTTCAAATCACAACTGTGCTAAAAAAGTTTTCACTTCAATAAAGGTATAGAAATCTAACAGTCAAGATGTGATGTTGTTTTATTAATATTAATTTATTTATTTATTTTAGGGAAAGTTGACAGCAGATCTGATATTACAAAATAAAACAATAGTAAGATAGTTAATTATGCCAATTATGAACTTTCCACTGATGATAGTGAATGATTAATAAAGTGTGACATTATAAGGGTGTTTTCATAAATTAAATTATTATTTTTTTTACTATTCAGTCGGTTGATGTCGTAGCGGAGAACTAGTGATCTCGTTCGAGAGGCGGAACCGTAAAGTTCTGTCCCGACACAGTTTAGTCGCCATCATGCGTTGAAACAGTGAGGAGCGTACGTTTGCCGATGAGGGCTACTTTTTGAACGGCTGTTGTTTCCTGTCCCGGACCGGAAATCAATTGTTATATGGGTCACTACATTCAGACAAACTGCAAGTACGACAAGAAGAAGAACTGGAATCCCTTGTCCCATTAGATCACCGAGCATTGATGGCTGTTTTAAGGGAACACTTCCCAGAGCACCTCATCTCAATTAGGTGCGATTTGTAGTCGCCGGCCCGCTCTCCCGATTTGTCCCCTTGTGATTTTTTTCAATGGGTTTTTTTGAAATCCCGTGCTTATGTGAACCGTCCAAGGACCTTACAAGATTTGAAGCCCAACGTCCAGGAAGAAATTGCCAGGATAATGCCTGATATGCTGGCGAGAGTAATGAAAAACGCCAGAAATTGGTTTTTCTCAGTGTATGGAGAATGAGGGACGTCATTTAACTGATTTGATCTTCAAAACTAAGTAAAACAAAACTTTAGAAATATGCTTACATTATAAAAAGTAAATTTAAAATTTCTGATTCAAACAATGGGTTTTATTAAATTTTGAAAAAAAGAAGTAATGTTGCCGCACCCTGCACTTACAACATCATAAGACAACCGGAGTCAGTGATATGAATATTCCTCCCAAATATCCGCAGTAATTTGACTGGCCAACTGAGGTCTGATAACTAAGACGTCAATATGTTCCGAACAATGTGATTAATGAATCGGTTTGACCATTGCGCATTGTGGTTAGTATTCCCCAAATTTCTCTTAATTGATTAACCTAACAACTGAACAACGTATTGTGATAGCTTCAACGATCAATACTGTTTCAAATATGAAAAGCTATGAAAATCTTGTAAAAAGATTAGAATTATTTTTTAATAAAGGGGCACCGCTTGTTGTATCGATCATATATGTTTTATTAAATCCTTTCCTTTTATAATTACACAAAAAAGTCGAACACTTCATCATTTTTTAATTGATTCCTTGAATACATACATCAATTTACTGTTATGTCTTGAGTGGAAATAAACTTTCCTCAACGAATTTCTTTGAGGGAAAACATTTTTCTCTGGAAACAAGTGTAACGCATATTTGTTTTTTTTTACAAAGCGAAAAATACGTACAACTTTCTGTATAAAAGAAATGTCAATTTACATTTTACCTTTTAAATTCTGCCAGAAAAAAACATTTTTTCATTCGCTAAGTATGTTCACAAGAACATAGATTCGCTTGGTTAGTCGGGTTTTTCATTTCTACATCAAATACCCTTTTTCAAATATCAAGTCGTGAGTTACACGCCCATTTCTTGGCGGAGGAATATCGCGACTAGGAACAAATATTTCCGTTTCTCAGTATGAGATTATGGTAATCGCGGAGGTAAATTTGCTTAAGCCTTAATAAGCAAACATCCTCAAAGGACTCGTTTGTCGCTTTTGGAAGGGAGATGTATTATAAATGTAGTCTTGCCAGTTATTTGCTTTACATTTACAAATATTATGAACATGCGTCTTAACTTAATATTTTGCCCTTTCAAATGTAGGCCAAAAGAGGAAGAAATAAATCACAATCTTTAAACGAATTAGCATGGGTATAACACGGATGTATTCATAACACACATAAAAATATATATATCATATATCAGGTGGCGCAAAATTTCCCATTCGATTTCCTATTTTTTTTTTTTTACAAGAGCTCCACTCCAGAGGGCCAATGTCATCTTTGGGGATGCTGTGTTGAGGGTTTTTTTAGGGAAAGGAAGGGGAGGAGAGTTCTGGGAAGGAAAAGGGTTTAAGGGGTGAGTAGGAATCTGGGGTTTAGTGTGTCCTGGACATCCGCCTCCAAGACCTAGACAAACCTCACCCCATGAACCCTAATACAGATTGGTTTGATTACTGCCCTCTACCTGTTTTTAATCTGTTTTATTTGCCGACAGGCTATATGTCGATAATGCAGGTTTCTATCGAGTGTCCAGATGGCGTTTGTCGCAACTGTCTTGTAAAGAGATGATTTGTTGATGAAAAATCCGGTTCCTGTAAATTCACTCCCTTTTTACGGCAAATAATCGAATAATAAACAAGACTTGTTCAGACTAATTGTCGCATGTTAAAATGCCCAGACATGTTAATCTAAAAGTTGTAAATAAAAAACTCTCTTGGACTGTTTATAGTGGAAGAAGTAATTCTACCTAATCCCGACATAACTTCATAAAAATCATTTGACATTTTTGGTACATATCACCATTATTTTTCGACATAATCCACGTTACGATCGATGCACTTGGTGAGCCGTGGCACTAGGTCTTGATTCCCTTATCGCAGAAATTCTATCACCTCTCCCTCCGCGTCCTTGGCGGTCTCCAAAGGTTTTCCGGCCAAATGTTGCTTCGATAAAAGATGCAATTCATGACATTGAGCAAATCGTCAATTCATGTCAGGTCCGAGCGATTTCCATACGAATTTGCTCTTCAACATTTTGGGAACCCAACGATCACGCAATTTGCAGCACCATTTTACCCTCAAAATCATTGGCGTGGTAGACTTACTGATGTCTGGGAACTTCAACAGGGCGGACGCCCCCTTAGTTGAGAAAGCGAATAACAGAGCGCGCCTCGCAGGCGGCTGGAATCGACAAACGGACGCAAAGATCGCACTGAAGCAGCTACCAAGCCGGATCACCGCTCATTTTTTAGGGGAAAGTCTGAGCTATATGTTAGTACCACCACTATGTTAGTGCCACTTGTTGAGAAACAACGTCCGCGTTGCTGAAAATGAGGAATTTTGGAACAACCCTAAAATCTACAAAAATCTAGATATATTCAAGGAAATAATAGCTAAGCTGACGTTAAAATGGCACTGCGGTATGAAAAAAATCTTCAAAAGGGGGGAAACCCTTTTAACCTAGTCATCAGTCCATTATATAAAACATTAGAAATTATTGCTTGGAACACGCTGTTGAAAATATTATTTCTGTAGATTTGCAATTTCCATTTCAGTTGCCAGGGGCATAGGGCGTCAATATTCCCCCCTTTAGCCTACATTTGTACGCTTTACCTATGTAGTGAATGTGTATATTTAAAATCGGTTTTAAACAGTAATAGCTTGTTTAACAGACCGTGTCGAAAACGAATTGAATGAAACAAGGCGCTATGAACAAAATGATATAATCATTCTGTTTTAAGGACACAGCGCTCTCTCCCTGAACGCTTCAATGGCTTCAACTGCTTACTAAAGAAGACTGTTACTAGCTTTCTGACACTTAAATTTTTCACCTTAAACTTCACTTCCACTTGCCTAAACCTCACTTTCACGTGTTTTCTCTTTAAATTAAACCAAGCTCGAAATTAATTTAATGTGCCTGTTAAGAACAATAACAAGATACACCGAGCTCATTATTATGCTTGTGAAAATTACTTTGTGAAAAGCTTTAATAATCATCATTGATAAGAAGTAAAGAAACATCGGTGTTAATAACACTCAATCACTATCAATCCTAAAATGTAAACTAGGTATATATGATTTTTTAATTGATGAACTAATGTTTAGGACAATATTTTTAGGCATAGCACAAAGGGTAACAATTATTATAAGTAATAATTATTAGTCTGAAACACTCATCTACATTGAAAAAATCTCCCGATAAAAGATACATGCCGCCAACGGGACTCGAACCCGCGTCCTTCTGATTTCCGGTCAACTGCTCTTATTCACTGATCTACGTCGGCTTATCTCCTGCCCGCCAAATAATTCAATATATCCTAGTTTTTCATTGAACAATTACTGCTTATCACATTTTTCCACCTGCAAACAACCAACTTTATTTTATATGAGAAAGGCATTGTAAGTGCTGAATCTCCCACTAGGTGGCGTCGAGACAAATTATGTCTACATTTTTTGTTGAAATACTTTAACTCGTCTTCTTCTTCTTCTTCTTGTGCCCTGTTCTTCTTCTGTTCAACGGACGTTGGCTATTATGTTGGCTATGCGGACTTAGTTACTGCGGCCCGGAACAGCTCCACGGTAGACTGGCCAAACAACTGTCTCAGGTTTTTCAGCCATGAGGTTCTCCTTCTTCCAGGGCCCCGTCTTCCGGCAATCTTTCCCTGCGTTATGAGATGCAAGATCTCATACTTCTCTGGATGTCTCATCACACCTCCAAGATATTGAAGTTTTCGGATTTTTATAGTTTTAATTACTTCCTTTTCTTTCGTAATCCTGTCCATCCAGCTTATTTTAAGTATTCTTCTGTAGATCCACATCTCGAATGCCTCAAGTCGCCTAATTAGTTCTTCAGTAAGCGTCCATGCTTCCATTCCATAAAATAATATCGAAAACACGTAGCATGACCATTCGCATTCGTAATCCAAGGTTGAGATCATGACTGCAGAACATTTTTTTCATGCGGATTCAACCCGTCAAATATTAATTATTATGTTTTAATGATAAACTAATGTTTAAGACAAGATTTTTTTGCATAGCACAAAGGGTAACAATTATTATAAGTAATAATTATTAGCCAGAAATACTCACCTACATTGAAAAAATCTCCCGAGAAAAGGTACATGCCGCCGACAGGACTCGAACCCGCGTCCTTCTGATTTCCGGTCAACTGCTCTTATCCACTGAGCTGAAATGTTGAGTTACAAATGATTTCCGCCCTCAATGATTTCCTTACTTTCGAGTAAATTAAGAAAAAACGTGAAGTGAAGTAAATCAAGAAAAGTATAGTAGCTAATGAGTTTTCAGGATTCCAGTTATTTTTTTTATTCGTTAGAACGATCTTGTAATATCTTGGTACAGTTGTCATTTTCTATTTAAATGTTTAAATTTTTTTTTAAATCGTGTTTTAATTATTATAGGCCCATATTTAAGCACTATATATAGAGAAGCTAGAATTTTTTTGGAAATAATATCAACGGCATCGCATTCCTTGTGAAAAATCACATCAGATGGCATTCACACCTAATTTTTGACCAAAATTCATTAGGGCGGATGTTGGAACTCAATGATTCATATGTAAGCTGTTAGTCGTATTATAAATGCTAGTTAGCATTCCCCAAAGGTATTCAAATACAAAAGAGATATATACTATTAGTCCAGTAAACGAATGGTCCAAAAGGAGGTGTAGAGTGCGTGAGCAGGAACCTAAGCGATTCTTTCAGGACTTGTTTAGGGTGCTTAGGGTGTGAACATACTAAAAGTCCTGACGTCTAGGTGGTGAGCTAGGGGGGGGGGAGGGGGGGGAAGGTCCCGATTTTCGGGTTTCCGTTTATATCTCAAAAACGGTGCGTCGCAGAGGAAAACTTTTTAAGAATAAGTAAAAGCTCATAAAATTATCTACAACTTTTATTCTATACGTAATTTTGGAAATCGAAGCCGTTTTTGAGTTATACGCTCCACAAATGTCAATATTTTCGAAAAAAATCATTTTACCTCACATTTTTCATCAAACATTCTTTCATATCGTCTAAAATATTCATCCAAGAAAGAAATTTATTTGAAAAAAGTTGTAGATAATTTAATTACCTTTTAGAATATGTATACATATCTACATAAATCTCCAACCAGTAAATATTTACAGCAATTTTAAGTTTTTTCGTAAAATGTCGTCATTTTCAGAAAAAGCTGTTTTTTCTTACCAAATTATTAAGACGGGTTTTTTCTTCATGGGAAATTCCTTATTAATTGTTGCACGCAAGAAAGCAGGTAAATTGTTCTCGAACAGATGATTAATTAATTTTATTAATGTGGAATTAATGTGGAATTAATTTTATTATCATTATTATTGTGATGGGTGATTAGGTTAGTCGTCGGAGATGCTACAATAACGTACTACGATGCTGTTCGAGTTGGTAAAAAGGCAATGATTGCGATAGTGGGCTTGACATTCTCATACATCAAGTTGTCCCGCAAAGATCGGGCATTCCCAATGTCTTCTGTCAGCTCGTCGATAAAAATTCACGATGAAAGGATTTGATGAAATTCTTTGAATGTGAGTTGGCCCCATTTCCCTTGGCACTGATCAATGAAAGTGGGATGCGAAAGACAACTAAATCTGTTCTGTATAGCTTATTCGAGCCTACCAAAAAAACTGTTCTACTGTCTCAGATGAACATAGTTGTGGACGGTGGATTTCTACTATACAGAGTAATTTGACAAAAAGATGCCTCCGTTGCCGCAATTTGTGATCGTTATATCACTTATGTCAACCACCACTATCCTGGTATGACTCGCACTGTGGTATTTGATGGGTACGCAAATCCAGTCAATAGTACGAAATCACAAGAACAGATGCGACGATACAGACTGAGAAGGTCAGCCAACATCAATTTGACATGGAACAAATCAATACCCGTTAAACAGTATCAATCCTACCAACAAAAGTAACTTCATCTCCTTACTACAGACAAAGTTTCGGGAGAATGGGATACAGATTCTTCAGGCCACCGATGATGCTGACGTCCTTATCGTGAAGACTGCTGTGGAACTATCCTTTCACAACTCAGTGGCTATCTTTGGTGAGGATGTTCACTTCAGTGTCCTTTTGATTGCTTCCACTCATCCCGCCTAAGATATTCTGCTGCTGAAACCCTGACGAGGGAAAACCAAAACAATGGCACTGTCCACCCAAGAGATGCAGCATCGTGGATTTGAATACATCATATTTTTACATTCATTTACCGGATGCGATACAACGTCTGCAACTTTCAGGAGAAGCAAGGTGGGCTTTTCAAAATTGTACTTGGAGTCAGAAATGATCAAGAAAGCGGCAATGATCTTTTACAACCCCTCCTCTACTCACGACGAGGTTGAAGAGGCTGGAAATAAATGCTTCCTGAAATGGTATGCGGTGCCAAAAAGACAGACCTCCCTTAACCAGTACCGCTTCCAGTCGTTCACAAAGTTCCGTGGCAAATATGAAGTCTGACATCACCTCCCTCCCTCCAATAGAGAGTGCAGCTAAACAGCATTCCCGGCGGACATACCACTAAGTTCAGCAGTGGCTCGGGATTGAGCTGCCCCCTGAAGAATGGGGGTGGAAACATGGTCCTTTTGAAAATGATATTTTGCCGCTGCACCAAGGATTGTGCAATTGGCAAATGTGGATGCCTAAAGGCAATGCTGACCTGTTCTGCAGCGTGCCTTCACTGCCAAGGGAGATGTCTCAATAGCGTGCCTGTTGCCTAGGGCGACGATGAAGACGACGTAGAGCCCTTTCAGCAAGAACCATCACCACTGAGAATGACGATGCCATGGATGAACAACGCTTGTCAGGACCCTCACGTCCAAAGAGGATATGAAAACATGAATCCATATAAAGTTGAGAGTGTAACATGATGTTATTGAGAACAGTGCCAAGGGAAATGGGGCCAACTCATACTCAAAAAATTTCATCAAATCCTTATCTGATCGTTTACTTATACACATCCGCTGAAACCGCAATGTTGGGTCAACTGCAACCTTTTCATCGTGAATTTTTATCGACGAGCTGACAGAAGACATTGGGAATGCCCGATCTTTGCGGGACAACTTGATGTATGAGAATGTCAAGCCCACTATCGCAATCATTGCCTTTTCACCAACTCGAACAGCATCGTAGCACGTTATTGTAGCATCTCCGACGACTAACCTAATCACCCATCACAATAATAATGATTATAAAATGAATTCCACTAATCATCTGTTCGAGAACAATTTACCTGCTTTCTTGCGTGCAAAAATTAATAAGGAATTTCCCATGAAGAAAAAACCCATCTTAATAATTTGGTAAGAAAAAACAGCTTTTTCTGAAAATGACGACATTTTACGAAAAAACTTAAAATTGCTGTAAATATTTACTGGTTGGAGATTTATGTAGATATGTATACATATTCTAAAAGGCAATTAAATTATCTACAACTTTTTTCAAATAAATTTCTTTCTTGGATGAATATTTTAGACGATATGAAAGAATGTTTGATGAAAAATGTGAGGTAAAATGATTTTTTTCGAAAATATTGACATTTGTGGAGCGTATAACTCAAAAACGGCTTCGATTTCCAAAATTACGTATAGAATAAAAGTTGTAGATAATTTTATGAGCTTTTACTTATTCTTAAAAAGTTTTCCTCTGCGACGCACCGTTTTTTAGATATAAACGGAAACCCGAAAATCGGGACCTTCCCCCCCCCCCCCCCCCCCCCCCTAGCTCACCACCTAGACGTCAGGACTTTTAGTATGTTTACACCCTAAGCACCCTTAACAAGTCCTGAAAGAATCGCTTAGGTTCCTGCTCACGCACTCTACGACGTCAGGACTTTTAGTATGTTTACACCCTAAGCACCCTAAACAAGTCCTGAAAGAATCGCTTAGGTTCCTGCTCACGCACTCTACAACTCCTTCCTTTACTGGACTATATGGTGTCCGCGCAATTGTCAGCGGACTACGCCCTAATTAGAGTAGTTTGCATACAAAAATAATTTGTTCATTTCGTTGATTTTTTGAATATGTGCATTAGTATTGGTTAACAATATAGATTGAATACGGAAAGAATTCGTTCAATTAGTTTAACGTTCGTTTGGTTTATTCGTTAATTATTCATTCATTTAATTTATTTGTTAATTGGTAAACAATATCGGCGACACCCGGAAGCGCAGTCCCACCTAGTAAAAACTGCAGATAGCACATCTACTTATATTTCAATATCTTTGGCATTCCTCAATTAGGAATGCCGTAGTCTCGCTGGCTCCAGACGGAAGCAGTTGGGACTCTTATACGGTATTCACACTAACTTGGTAATCATTTCAATAATAACATCGTTTCTTTTTAAATTCCCTGAACTAATCTGAACTGCTCATTCGGATCTTGTGAACTATTTGTAGATTGATTGTCTAACCCAAAACTCGGCAAATTCGGTAGCCCGCCCACAAAAGTAAAACTGACTCATCATAAATATGCCTAAGTATGCGTATATAAAAATATGATAAAAATGAATCTCTTATGCGACATTCTTCAGAGATAAGCACACGGCGTGAATTGAAACTGATTTCCGGACGGATGAACTGATCACAGTGCTAAAGCAAGCAAATCGCATTTCTACATACGTTGCGTCGGCACATCTCCTCAAAACATATTAAATTTATTCATCCGAAATTCGGCGAAAAAACCTTCAAACGCCTCAGATTACTGTACTGACACACTTTTGCTCTAACCGGAAAATAACATCTAAATGTATTTTTATCAGGTATTTAAATGCTTGTTTGAAGTTTAGTACGCGGCGGGTTTCTTGGTAATTAAGATTTATTTGAATTACTGCGTGAAAGTGGCATACTTTACGTCAGTAACGAAGTCTAAAAAGTCGTTATATTCAGGAGATTTGACAGCTTAAAGAAGCCTTGCCTTTAATAATAAATTCAGAAGTTCGTTTAATTTACAAGCTTTGATAAAATAGCGTATTTAAGCTTCAATGTTTCGTTGCCTTTGAACAAACTTGATAAGCAATTTATTGGCCAGTTTCGCAAAAAGAATGTTTTTATTTATTAATAGAAACTAATCGGTTCTGAACCTTTCAGAGGAATTACGTAAAATTCTTGCATCTGGAATTTATAATGTGTCCATTGTACATACAAAGGTAAATGTTATTAATGCTAAAAGTCTTGCAGTTTTTCGTTGATTATGTCTCTATATTGTGAATTCCAAATTTTATGCATAAGTGATAGAATTTTATTATAGAAGTTGAATATATATATATACACTGGATATAAGATGTAAAAATTTTGTAACTGAATAAAATATAATTAACATTTAATTTAATTTTTTTTAAATGCATGGAAAATCGAAATTTTTAAGAGCTTGGTAAAGGAATGTAAACAAGAGTTTATAAACTATATCTAAGACTGAGATTGAGCTATATGTGAATATTTTCAAATATATATACATATGTATATATGTACAGAGTGTTAAGAGGCATTTTCGATTTATTTTGAAAATGAAAAT
Source organism: Limnephilus marmoratus (assembly GCA_917880885.1). Taxonomy (NCBI): domain Eukaryota; kingdom Metazoa; phylum Arthropoda; class Insecta; order Trichoptera; family Limnephilidae; genus Limnephilus; species Limnephilus marmoratus. Next base: position 15,423,670 of record OU862910.1, on the reverse strand, counting down.
TTAATTGATATTTTGGTCTCCGGTGACATTTTTGATGTTTTTTTTTTTTACTTATGTTTTCTTCAAAAACAAAATAAAAAATTTCCTTCACGTACAATCAGTAGTATCCCGATTCTAACTGACCAATACATACTAATTTTATAAAAGCTTTTAGTGGGAAAAAAGAAAAAAAAATGTCACCAGAGACAAAAATTTCAAAAAACTTTTTTACTCCAAATAATGTCAGGAATCACTGGTTAAAGTAAGTCAAGTGCAATGCCTTAACACCCAATATTTATATTTTTCGCAAGATTTCTGTGTACTCATAAATTCATATCTATAGGTACCTACCTAATTTGTATTTGGATTAGCTTACTTTAATTCTGCTGCAAATTAATTCTTCAGGAAAGTCAGGTGAATCTCCACAACACTTAGAGTGGATTTTTTGGTATAAAAAAATTTCAGACCGCTTCGTGTTGTTGTTTTTATCTTACAATCCTTCAGATACAAAATGGTGTCTTTGTAACGTTCCAGCAACAACGTATCAAAGTCCCTATCCGTTCCAATCGCACATTTCAGCCAAACATCCTCTGCTGTGTTTACAGTTTGATGGGAAAACTTCAGCTTTTGAATGTGATTATTTGCATCGACATTATAACTTTACAAACTACGCGAGTGCTTTTCTATCCGCGCCACTCTACGGTATACTAGAACCTTCGCGCCGGTTATATCTTTATGTCTGTGCTTTCCAGGACTCTGGAATTGACGGCAGTTTATCTACTCGTTACAAACAGAACAGCATTATCTTATCTCGGTTCACGTTTTATCTACGTGATGCTTTGCCCCGATTTCTAACTCTGACATTTGAACGTAATCAAATCAAACAAGTGAGTAAGTTCACTGATTTATACTAAATTTTATTGACATAAAATCAAATAATTTGAATAATTATGACTTTAGGTAAATGTTAGGTTTTGGCGTAGAACGAATATCTGTGCATGTCCCAGTGACAATTTCACTTATGCAATAATTGAGCCCTTGCCCGGAATAATGTTGTATCCAACAATATTCGTGTTCCGAGAAAATTTTAAAAAGCGAAACAAGTTATGTTTCATAAAATTTAAGTACAATAAAAAGTCGTCCAAAAGGCAATTAAATTAGAGTTAATTACTAGATTTTATACTGAATTTGTGGAATAATGTTCTATATAAAAATTTAACACATGACGTTAATCACCAAAATATATTTTTTTTACTCTTTGTACCTTACAGAAAGCAAAATGCTCTTCTAACATAAATGAACAAAATAACATGTGCAAAAGCCCCGTAAAAGGGCGTAAATAAATAAATAAATAGACACATGTCTTTCATGTATTTGAGCTTAAAAAGCAAAAAAAATAATAAATGAAACCATTTACGTTCGAGATATTGTCTTGAGATCAACATACAACATTATTCCACAAAACTTAAAAACTCCTTAAAAACAAGCTTATAACGTAATAAAAGGGGTTATGGTTAACCTCGTGGTATTTAAATGTGTGTAAATCGACATCTTAACTGTCAGTATGGAATATTGAGGTTATGAAAGTTAAATCTTGTATTAAAATTTGCTGAGCTCAGGGTAGGTAGAACATGTGAATTTGGTAAGCAATAAAATGAAATTAAATGCTGTAAAGGTAATATAAATTTAATCATTATAACAGGGTTTGAACATCAAAGACTCTAATTAATTAAACAATAAATCTCAGGGTGCAGTGACTGCTCTATGATACCAGTCAATATTAAATCATATTTCGCTTCTAAGTTAAAAGAAAGATGGAAGGCGCCAGTCGTTTATAAAATGCCCTCGAACTACTAAACGACAAATAGTCTGTTAAATATGAAAGAGAAAACCAATAAAAATATAATAACGATACGTGAATGCTACATGATGAGATCTTCTGTGAAATTACTTGTGAATTATCCGTGAGAATTCCCGTGAGAATTCCATAAGGTCTTCCGCCCGTCTTGTTTCTGTCAGGAGTCACATGTTGACGCACGTCTCTCAAGCCGCCTGGAACCAAACTGAAGTACTTCTCTGCACCCAGCCTCTCGAACTTTTGCGAAGCATGAGCACCAACCTCGGGAATACAACGGCGTGCCATGCTACCAACCACAGCGGTCGAATTCATAGAGCATTAAAGTGCCTTAGCGGTTCTTACCGCTACATTACCCCTCCACCAAAGAGAAAATATTTCCTCCTGGAAATCCTGAGGTCCATGTCACTTCCTGAAAAGAACTGCATACTATGTGCAACTTGGTTGTAGATGTTCGACTTGGATGAACGCCAAACTTGAAAAGTTGTCAGCCGGAAGGATTCTGGTGATTGAGGTACGCCCAATCCATATAATGCACCTCATGGAAGAAGCGGTGACCACCGTACTGCAATACTGAAGCCATGATATAATGCGATGAACAGAAAGACGCATCAATCTATGCAGCTTCTCTCCAATTATGATGCATTCAATAACTGATGACCCAAGATGGCCCAAGGTAGAGATGAAACATTTGGTCCGAAATCTCAAAATCAGCGTCTTCTGATATTAATTTCTTTCAAAACTGATGACCCAAGATGGCCCAAGGTAGAGATGAAACATCTGGTCCGGAATCTCAAAATCAGCGTCTTCTGATATTACTTTCTTCCAAAACTGATGACCCAAGATGGCCCAAGGTAGCGATGAAACATCTGGTCCGAAATCTCAAAATCAGCGTCTTCTGATATTAATTTCTTTCAAAACTGATGACCCAAGATGGCCCAAGGTAGAGATGAAACATCTGGTCCGGAATCTCAAAATCAGCGTCTTCTGATATTAATTTCTTTCAAAACTGATGACCCAAGATGGCCCAAGGTAGAGATGAAACATTTGGTCCGAAATCTCAAATTCAGCGTCTTCTGATATTAATTTCTTTCAAAACTGATGACCCAAGATGGCCCAAGGTAGAGATGAAATTTTTCCCGCGCTGCTAGCTCTGCCGTCCAATAAGAATGAAGATGTATGATGATCAAGACTGCATCTTGTGAAACTGAAGAAAATCCTTGAGTGACCGAAAGTGCAAGAAGTTCCATATAGAGTGGAGATCAGAGTATTAGCCATCCGAGTAATGTGATGAACTTCCGATGTGATGGAGTTCGAATGTTGAAGAATGTAGTCCAGATTGTGAGACCCAAATGATCCAGTTTCTTGACGTTCCCTAAAACTGAACCTGCCTAAAATTGGTTTTCTCAAAACAAAATCTAATTAAAGAAGAAACTTTTTTAAAAATATAACATTAAAAACAGTGCTAAAGTACAAAAAAACTTCATCGACTGAGATCCTAAAAGGCAAAAAGTCACCCTGACCATAATGTAAATAACCTTTGAAAAAAACATATGGAATGCATCATTTAATTCTATGTATATTATATTGTTAATCACCACAGAAGCACAACGCAATATTCAAATTATAAATATTAATCGATCAAATTCAAAAATGAAAAATGCCATTAAGATTATATTCAATTAGACTTCACAAAAACAGCAAGTAAAATTTATATCAATAAATATTAAATCATTTCCCAAGAAGATAGTGTTGATTATAATTTGAGAACATAGATGTCGCTGAATTCGCCCAGAAAATAATTCCAAATTTATTAAATTCTTAACAATGTCTAACTTCAGACTTAAAAAAAAAATTTGTCTCTCTATTTCCAAATGTAAAAAAAAACTGAAAATAATCATAGTCGAAGTGCAGTAAAAGATCAACAATAATATTCCAATATGAACTCATAAAATCAATCTGAAAAAGAGATCAGAAACAGAGTGAACCCGTAACACTCAACGTAGAAAATTGAAAATTATTTGTTATTTTAAAACAAAAGAAATATCTTTTAATACAATTTTAAATTCTTATAAAAAATTAATGTAAAAATATCTTCATTGTAAAATGACCCCGTTTATAATGTGAAAGATAAATTTGTAAAAAAAAATTATACTATCTTCCGAAATATTTTCCTGAACAATTAAATAACACGCATAAAAATATATCTGTTAAACCTAAACAACCACAAAACATAAAACGTACACATAATCTCGTGTAAATCCTCAAAGAGATAGAGTTGTAGTGAAAATTTATCACCATTTAACGTAATCTCAATACACCAATTACGATGTGCCACTTGTGTTAAAACACCACCTATGGCCCTATGCCATAATGTAATTCCGCTATAACCTCCGAGGAGATGCGAAAACAAAGTAATTGTTCCAATTATCTAGAACTAACCAGAACCAGGAAAAATATTATGAAACTTCTATTTCCATTATGCATGATCAACGATATCCAAAGTTTGCTACACATCATTGAAAAACCTCCGAAGAGATGATATGAAACCAACTTCCAAATATTGATCATGATCGATCAATAAAATAAGCGTAGCCACGCCCATGAGTATATTCATGTGCTAAACGTTCGCATTTTCCGCGAAAACCTGACGAGGTAATACCTGATCAGAATATTAATCTGCGACACCAGCTATTTGGTACAATCGCAGGAATGACCTGTTTTATGCAGGTACTTACTTCACCACCCAGTGAAAATAACCTGACTATGTATTACGAACACAAGACAAATTACAGACAGACAAAACGTACACGAACACAATTGAAAAATATGAGCATTTATTTGTGACGGAACAAACCAACGCTGTATTTCTCAAATATAAAACATTTAACAACAATCAATAAATAAATAAAATAATCCCTCAAAAGAGAACGGTGGTCGATACCAGTGAAATTTTATGAACGCTCATTTGAACTACACGTGTTCATTGTAACAAATATCATGCAACGTGACCATAACTAAATCGTAGTGAATCATGACAAAATTTGTTCAAAGTTATTTATAAAAACAATACAAAATCGTGTAAAGTATTTCTTTAATGTTTCATGATAGAAATTGCATCTCATATAATTGAAATGAAAATAAAAATAAAAAAATTGCAATACATGGCATCTATTGAATAACTATGAAACTAATTATAAAATGCTACAAAATAGCGAAGCCTCAAAACTTAACGCAAACGACTATCTCTACCTGACCCAGATGTCACTATGAGAAAAAACATTTCCTGTAAATAATCAAAAATTTTTTTTTTTTTTTTGCAAAATCCGTACTAAAAGAAAAAAACACAGCACGAACTAACAATATGTTATCACATGTAAAACCCTAAAAGGATATGATAACAATGCCAGAATGAACCGTAAATTAAACTCCTGAAACGTACATATGAAAAAACCCGATGAAATCAATACGTATGCCCATTTTTAGTAGAAAACCTGAGAACAAAATTAAATGTCAAAAGATCTAACGTTAAAAAAAATTTAAGAAAATGACCCAATAATTTAAATCCAACAGAACAATAAAACTAAATATTTGAGAGATCAAAGTAATCATTTGTGATTTGTAAATCCCGATTAAAACCAGCAATTTTCAATCGTGACACACATCAAAATGTCATCCGATGCTAACAAAAAGAACGAATCTACACTGATAAAGTTTAATATGCAATGATACAACAGAATACTGTACAGATTACTCTGAAATCAGGACATGAGTAAAGTTTATCAACTCCCAATAAAATTAGATTTAAATCAATAATTAAACCAAAAAAAAAAAATTTAAATTCCCATTAACTAAACGATAGATTTGTCAAAAGGAATGAGCTAAACATCGATCTTCATGTCAGCTCATCAAATTTGAAAAACCATCAACTGCAAAAAAACGGATCTAATGATTTTAAAAAAATTACCAAAAGAAGATAATAACCGAATTAATGATTTAAAAACTTCCCAAAAGTCAAAATCTGTCAAAACAATTATATCCACTAGTAATAAAATAAATGAAAAAAATTAAACCCGCTTGTTGCGAAGAACTGGTCCCAGCAAAACCTCGCAGATCTGCGTGAAGAAACTGACGTCTAAAATGATTTCCACCGCTTATCATTAGAAAATTACTGGCCATACTGAAAACATATTTATAAAAGTTATTTAAAGAAATAAAATATTTGAAACATGGTTAAAGGAAGAAAAACAAACAAACGGCTGACAAAGATAGCCTTGTTCGAGACAAAAATTCACTTGGGTCGCATGAAAAAAAAAATTTTTTTTGTCAATACCCTAAATCACCAGGATGTAAATGTTCAAAAATACGATAATCTTTAAGAAATAATGAAGAATCTCAGATAATTTCCAGTAAAAGTGTATGGGGCGCAGAATCACCAAGGTCCCTATTCATAAATGAAAAATAAAATTTAGTTGTAAGGATTTTCCTAATAATTTTTAAAGAACATCAATAATTCGAAGATGACGCTTAACATTCTGAAACAAAATTTCAATCTGAAACCGATTTAAATCACAAGAAAGAATTTTTAAATAATTATTAACTTACATAATTTGATTATTATTGTGGTCCAATTTAAATTGTACTCGGCATTATAACCTATAATCCCAGATTAACGCCATATGATATCGGGAAGCCATGGATGGTACATTGTGACAAACTGAGGCTAAATATACCTACAACTTCTGAAAGAAAATTAGAAAAAATAATTAGACGATTTTGTATTTTCATGTATTGAAAAAAACAAGGAATATGAAAAAATAGATCGTTCAAATTCAACGAACAATGAAGATTCAAATAGTCATTAATGGTTACAAAGTTTGTCATAATTAATCTGCGAGACGCGAACAATATTTGAGCATTAATTAATTATTCACGGCTACAATAATAGTCTCAAAGGGTGTTGAATAAAAGAATTAGTTTGATCCAGGCTGACAAAAGAGAATTTGCAATAATACGATAATCTAAAAATGTTCAAAATGACTTACATGTGAGTCCATCCAGAAACGCCGATGACCTTACAGAATTCCACTCTCAAAAAAAATGTATACCCACAAGATCATATATTTTAAACGAAACAAAATATGATAAAATAGTACAAAACACGTTGGGTCGCCATAATATAACGTAATAAAATGGGTTATGGTTAACCTCGTGGTATTTAAATGTGTGTAAATCGACATCTTAACTGTCACTATGGAATATTGAGGTTATGAAAGTTAAATCTTGTATTAAAATTTGCTGAGCTCAGGGTAGGTAGAACATGTGAATTTGGTAAGCAATAAAATGAAATTAAATGCTGTAAAGGTAATATAAATTTAATCATTATAACAGGGTTTGAACATCAAAGACTCTAATTAATTAAACAATAAATCTCAGGGTGCAGTGACTGCTCTATGATACCAGTCAATATTAAATCATATTTCGCTTCTAAGTTAAAAGAAAGATGGAAGGCGCCAGTCGTTTATAAAATGCCCTCGAACTACTAAACGACAAATAGTCTGTTAAATATGAAAGAGAAAACCAATAAAAATATAATAACGATACGTGAATGCTACATGATGAGATCTTCTGTGAAATTACTTGTGAATTATCCGTGAGAATTCCCGTGAGAATTCCATAAGGTCTTCCGCCCGTCTTGTTTCTATCAGGAGTCACATGTTGACGCACGTCTCTCAAGCCGCCTGGAACCAAACTGAAGTACTTCTCTGCACCCAGCCTCTCGAACTTTTGCGAAGCATGAGCACCAACCTCGGGAATACAACGGCGTGCCATGCTACCAACCACAGCGGTCGAATTCATAGAGCATTAAAGTGCCTTAGCGGTTCTTACCGCTACAAGCTTAAGCCTCCGCCCGTCGCGCCTTTTTTTGTAACGCGAGGTGTCGCGTGGGGTCGCTTAGGACCCCAAAAATAAATATGATTAAATTGTTGTTGTAGCATACATTTTATATGTTATTTTAACTGATTACAGTCAGGTGATAATGATTGCTTTGAAATAAAAAGAAATGTTAAGAATTAGTTATTTATTTTCAATGCAAGAGCTTAAAAATCAACAAGGAACATTTTTTTGAAATTTTGAATCATATATTTTAATAGAAAACTTTAAAAAAAAATCTAACCAATTTCCATCAAACTCATAACTATTTGAGGTTGATAAAGACTTATTATTATTCCAACAAAAAAATCAACAAAATACAATAAAAAAAACAAATAAACTTGATTTTTAATGGTATTTTGTTGATTTTTTAGCCTCACGCCGAAACACAAGTCTGTATCTCACATCGCACATGCGCAAACTAAATTTTCTCGGCGCTTGCATCAAGTATAGTCACTTTTAGGAAGCTACCTAAAGTAAGAAATCTGTGGGAACATTTAAAATGAACATAATTAGCATTTCTGTAAAACCTGGGCTTTTAAAGACCCCACGCGACGGGTCAAGGGTTAATAAATTTTTTTCCGGACAAATTCCTGCTTTCTTCAGCTTTTGGCTTTGAAGTTTTTTTAGTTGAAGCCATAAGACATTCGTTTTCTCCATTTATACCCGTGAAATAAACCATCCTCCGTGATTTCGATAAATAATGGCATTATACAATATTCTTCCACAAGCCAAACTTTAAAATGCTGCCACAGGCCTAAAAACAGTTTCATTACCATAATCCCTACCTTGAAAGATGCATATTAATGTACCCAACATTATTCCATCAATACCTCAACATTATTAGTTTTGTTGGTTACAACATTATTCCGGGCAAGGGCTCAATTATTATTATTTTTTTTTATTTATTAGGGATAATATATTACAAAATTATTACATAAAATTTATAATACATTACTCCCAATAAGTTTAGTAAAACTCATTTCGTGAAGGACAACATTATACATCTAAAGGAAAATTACTTTTACATAAGAACACGGAAATCAATGAACAATACATAGATTTTTAAATGGACTAGACACACTTGATACAGGTAATTGAAGAGTATAAGAATTGACACTGAAACAAATAAAAATTGACATTATGATTGAAAAAGAAAAAAAAAATTGTGTAGCTTAAATTTTATTAAAAAAAAACAATCGCTAAATATTATGAGCGTCCATCTGTCCGCGTCGGCCGCACGCACGGCTCGCAACGAATTTTTCTATATCTTTATATGAATTAGTACAGCACTGCGTCCACTATCGGCAAATACCGCGGCGGTCGGTAAAGCTGAAGTCACAAGGTTCACTCGGATGAAGGTTTACTCGATGAAATGTTCCATTATCGTTTCACCGAGTGTTCACACGGTTCCTTCGAAGGAAGAGTTCACTCGACATTCTCGCTACGAAGTCGTTGAGAGTAGTCGCGGCCGCATTGGAATTCGTCCGGCGCTGACGGCTAAGTTCGGGAATATTTACGATTTCAATTGACATTTCCGATAACGTCGAACTAAATTACGAGAAATTGGCGATTCTTGTAAACAGTAAATAAATTTCAGCACCATAAAATGAATATATGGTTAAATAATAACCTGAAAAATGATATCTACCAGTATTTTTGCACCATGAAAATATTTTTATTCCAAAATAGGCCTCGGCTTGCAATAAAATCCATATAAATGGAATATTTATTAACGTATTCAAAAACTAAAAACTGTTTTGGAAAGGTGATGAAATATGCTTTCAAAATTTATTATTAGAAATAACCACGTAATTTTTTAAATAGAATAATTTTTAATGTAAACTTTTAAAAGTTTAAAAAATGGCTCTACTTGCTTTTATTCTAACTAAAATTACTGGTAACAAAAAAAATATAAAAACACACACGTATTTTGTTAGACAAATAAATTATAAACGTTTCTGTCACCTCACTTTTTTGTCGTTTCATATAAAAATAATTCATTAAAAATTCACAATGTTTCATAATTTTTTTTTCAAATTCGATCAGAAACTTTGGTTCCATAGAAGTGAACATTCGTATTCTTTTGTGGTTAATTGTTATATTGAATATATAGAACATTATTTTCTCTTTCCAATACCGTTTAGATCATATTTTTCACTATCATAGTAAGGGAGAAACAACGATTTCTATGAGACGTGTAGGAGTTATTTCGAAAAGCGAACTAATAGGAGCATTTTGACGTTTAAGCCGCTCCGGCTACTCGTCCTCACGCCAGAACATTTCGGCCGACTGATTTGCGAGTGAAAGACTGTTCACTTGAGTGTTCACACACATCATTCGCGTCACGTGATGTTAAATTCCGGTTGCGAGTGAACAGTGCCGAAGGAAGCATTCCAACATTGTTGGAATGCTTCACTCGGCACTGTCTCTATTCACTTTCGTGTTCACACGGTTCATTTCGAGGGAAAGAGGCGGAATGAAATCACGAAATGAACGATAAATGAATGGTGTGAATGGGCTATAAGGGCAACGGATTTTTCTATATAAAGTTGTAGAAACATCCGTTGCGTGCCGTACGTGCGTTGCGGCCGGCGCGGACAGATTGACGCTCACCTTTAGTATTGGCTAGAAAAAAAAGTAACTATTTTATGGGAGTGGAAGAACGAATACAAAGAAAAGAACTACAACAGCAAAAAAATCTTTGAACTTTTAAGTCAGGCATTCGAGATTTGTTCTTTTTCCAAACGATGCACCTACCTAATACATTTTTTTTTATTGGTGCCCTTTTTTACTCATTTAAAGTACGCTCTAGCCTGTTTAAATCGCACTTTATGGAACGCGCGTTTTTTAAAGTTACCATGGCAACATCAACAAATCAACAAAATGTGAAGTCTAAATGTCAACTTTTAACTATAAATCTGACATGTGATGAATTGCATTAATCAACAGTGAAAATAAGAAAATATCGTAGATTCCCACTTTAATTCAAAAAGAAAATACCAATTAATTATAAAACAGACACACCTACGACATCTCTCGGTTCAAAGTAAATTGAATTCTTGTTGACGATAGGGACCTACAATTAAGAATATTGATGAAAAGAACACAGAGGGTGCTAGAAATCATCATTAGGCGTAATAATAAATAGTTGAAATCAACAGCCAATCAGGTCTAAGCAGAAAGCTATAAATAATTAATGAAACCAATCACAGAATGGAGGGCGTGTTCAGATTTTGAACAAAGAAATGGACTTTAGACTAGGCAATTAGTCATAGATTTATGGGGAAAAAATATCGTCATGAACCGCGAGATCATTACACTATAATGTAAACAGGTTCTCACGCCCGGTGCATTAGATACGATGACCCCAAATTTAAGATATACAATCAGTACAATGAAGGTGTTGGCAATCGCCGTTAACGAACAAATTAATCCATATTATGTTGGAAAAACTATGCAAGAAAATAACAAGAAAATTTTAATAAGAGGAAAATTAAAGAAAAGACGTGCAAAACATAAGAAAAGCTACTGTAGGGATATTTAGTTGTATAACGAGTACATAGAAAGTCAAGGACGCCAGATTAAGAGGAAAGCGTGCATTAAACATTTAAAAGGAAGAAAAACACTGGAAAATTAGGAATGTCACTTTTAGATGAAGCAATAGAGTCAGGAAAAACGATTGGTAAAGATAATCTAATGGAAAAACTGGACGTTTAAACGGAGGTGTTTATTGAACAATATAAGATTTCGACTTAATTTTGCGTTTTCAGACGAGTTTAAATAGATATCGTTATATATTTGGAATAGGGTGATCATTCTAGTTACATTGCGATAGACAAAGTAAACAAAAAGCATTGTTTTACGTCAATTGTTTGAGGAGAATTCTATGAGAAATAAGACAGACTGCAAGGAAAAATGAAACATTATTTGAGTTGACGACCTCACACGTAATTTTGTTATTTAAACAACCAGAAAACGAACATGGTTTTAGGCGATTAAACCCATTTTAATGGCTTTTAGGACGATAAAAATTATCATTGGTCTTAGGGACAGTTTACTTTAACTAAAAACGATTAGATTTTATTACCCTCGAATAAAAGCTGAGTTATTGATCAACACCTCGGAAACCCAGACATAAACAGACGTCAAATTTTAAATTAATGTGGATTTAGGGGAAAAAGGGACGGAATTTGGAGGATGAACCATAGAACGTAATAAAAATTGACATATATTTAAGGGCCGAAGTAGGAGTATCTCCTATAAAAATGTGGGAAATGATATATTAATTAGTAACAAATAGAAAATGAAATTTTCTATTGAGGCAGCAAACATCGAAAAACGATACGGATATCAGAGTAATGTACGGTGAAAATATGGGTGAATTGATACGGCCAAAGAAAGCAAAGAAAATCTTAAATTAACAATTAATAAAATAAATACGGCTGGAAATATAAAAAATTATAGGGATGTGGAAAGTTACATGAGAATGAATGAGGAAAATCAAAAAAAGAACATCGTGAATAAAAGGGAAATAAGAGAAAATATGAAAATTCAAGTCTACGACATAAGTAGAGACAATACAGTTTAAAACTGAATTGATCCATATAGGTGGCATAAGAATAAGAAGGAATTTAGGAAAAAGAAAATTGGAAAACGCATATTAAAGGTTTTGGCTTGAATTTGTTCATGTTCTGGTAGCGATAAACAAAATTGAGAATTATGTACAGTTTATTGAAGACGTACCTATTATATTTTGAGGAAAAAAGAGATACGAAAATCATGATATTTGAGCTAATTTTGTATGACCAACAGACAAAAGGAATGAGGGGCATTTTGACGTAATATCGCCGGTCCGATCCTGGAAAAATGTTTAAACGAGATAGGGCATGAACAAAGTCATGAAAGGTGGACCTAACGACAGTTAAACAAAAATGACAGAATCGATATATGAAATCTCGAGTTGTTAGAGATTAAATTCGTGGATCAAAGATAGCTTAGATAGGCCATTCTAATCCTGAGAGGGGTTTAAAAGACAGGACTTAGTGATTTTTCGTTAGTCATCGGGGGTTTTGAAAAGCGGAAGTTTGTGAGGCGTGACGATACGTTCGGTAATGTACTGGTGGAAAAATTCTAATTAGTTAGAATCACAGGACTTATAAAAATTTCATATTCGAGCCAGTGTCTTATAAAGATTTAAAGAAATTAAAATCAGTGGGAATAGAAATAAAGTTTACGTTTTGTTTAATTGTGAAAAGTTAAAAAGTTCTGTAATAGATACAATTTGATTAGTGGAAAATTCGGTTTTTATAATCAATAAATATCATATTTTGGGACTTAGTAATTTCGCGACAAGTGTCGGTGTGGTAATTAAATAAAGTGATGTAATAATAATAAAAATTAAAAAGAAGTTATAAAAAATTTATGTGCGTTCAGTTTAAACGGAAAGAGTTCTATTAAATATCAAATATTTAAATCAATTAATTAAAAAAAAATAGTGCAATCAAAAGCGAGATAATAAATAAATAAGTGCACCCAATTAAATGGAAAAGTTCAACGAAAATCTTTAAGTAAATTGAGTGCTTCAAATTAAGTGCTAGTCTTTTATTAATTAAAGAAAAAAGTTGGTGTAGCGAAATAAAAATAAAAACCAGTGTTAGTTATCATAACGGTGATAGTTCCTTAAATAAAGTGCAAATCGAACGTAATAATTTATCACAGGATTAATCTAGTGTTAGATAAAGTAATAATAATAAATATGGACTTTGGAATAAATAATACAGATGATTAAATTGTTGTTAAATAAGATTGTGGTAACCTAATAATAATTATTATTTCGGAAAGTTTGAATAAATAGTGAAATACGTTATCTTACTGCAAAATAAAAGAGTTCGGTGATACAAGAATTAAATAATTAAAATAAATAAAAAAATAATAAAATAAATTTTTTAAGTTAACCAACGGGTTTTGAAAATATAATACATTTTGATTGATAAAGATTAGTCATCAATTAATTCAGTTTAGAGTCAACGCAATAGTGAAATAATGAATAAAGATGATTAATCTAGGTTTAGTTAGACAATAGCTGAATTAGGTAGAAAAAAATATATAAAAGATTTGTCGTGTTGAACCCGACAGGAGTGGACCTTTTGGGGTAAGTCCTTACAAAGTATAAAAATTTCTAGAGACATGAACGAGGCAGAGGGCAGCTGATCGTCGGTATAAAATTTTATATTATTATAACAAAATATTATATGCTTAATATGTGATATGTACCTATATTAAAATATTATATATAAAGTATGTATATTTATGTATATATATATATTCCAAGAAAGTTTAATCAAAAGAAACACACTTATATTAAAAAGTAAAGGTATCGATCTCGAATACCTATCTTTGCATTTATCCGTAACTATTTAAAATAGTTATGTGTTTGATAAATTTCCAAGTCAAAGTTTTGTATTTATTTAGTATATATACTATTTATTATAACTTCAGCTAATATAAAATGATCAAAAAAATGAGTTATGATATTAGAATTTACCTCAACTATAATAAAATTATATATATTTCTGTGTATTTATGTATCGAGACAAAGTATATGTATGCATTATGACTAAATTTATCGGGGAAACAAATTAGACATTTGCGAGAAAGAAATAACCATTATTGAATTCGGAATGTTTAAAGGTAAACAAACGTCACGCGTTCTTGGATCTAGGTCACGAGGCCAGTGGGAATGTTGACATAACTAAAATTGTTTATAAAACAACTCGGTCAGTAGGGCACTGTGTTGAATGCTTTAGGAAGATGTCAATCTTAGGATAGGGCAACACCATAACGTTGCGCAATTATATATATAAAAAAAGGGGGTTAAACACAATCTTTAATTTGAACTTGAAGAGATATTTAGGATTGAACAATTTGAAAGTAATTAGATTTATTATAGGCTAGTCAAATAAAAGAACTTGAAGAGTATCATTGAACATTTGAGAAAAATTTTATGGATTAACTACTCTCCTAGGTAGCTAATAGGAACATCAAACATTTGGAAAATCACGGGTTAGTTTAGGAGTGTATTGAAGAATTACATGGAATATTCGAGGAGAAAATTATAGAACAATTACTCTCGTAGGTATCAATCATTTACATGAAACAGTTGACAAATCACGGAATAGTCAAATATAAGAGTATTGAAGAATTACAAGGAAGATTCGAGTAAAATTTTGTGGGGTAATTACTCTCAGAGACATCAATCATTTACAAGAAGCAGTTGAAAAATCACGGGATAGCCTAATAAAAAGTATCAATCATTTACAAGAAGCAGTTGAAAAATCACGGGATAGCCTAATAAAAAGCATCAATCATTTACAAGAAGCAGTTGAAAAATCACGGGATAGCCTAATAAAGGTATCAATCATTTACATGAGACAACTGAAAAATCACGGGATAGTAAAAAATTTTACCAAAAGTTGAACCTTGGGGGAAAATTTAGAAAACAGTTCAACAATAGGAGGCAGTGGTCGCTCCTTAAAAAAACAAGGACCATTAACCAAACACATAATAGAGATGGCAATCTCTTAAATAAAACTGTCAACCAAACAAATCAAAAAGCTTGGAATTTTCGGCACTCCAGAACAAACCGAGATAATTTCTTAATCTATTAGTATTTATTAATATCACCCACTTTTAATATGTATATATTCGGTTACCAAACTTAGAATTTCGCAGAATTCTATGCGAGGGATCCGTGCTCGGGATTTGAGACTAGCTAGCCTCAAAATTGCGAGTTATAATCCTACCCAAACGTATGTTTACATATATATCTTTCTATGTACTGTACACTGGTTGATGTGGACCCTCTTACAATTAGCGTTTTAGACTCGACAGAGTTACTCTCACATCAGTTTTTGTACGTAGAGGGAGGATTCACGACCCGCAACTCTACACAACACCGTGAGTATATGATTGCATATAGGACGAAACCGGTTCGCCCTAAGTAAATAGTAGACCTTGGAGGAGTTGGAATTTGGGGGTTTCGGGACTCGAGGAAAGGCCTGAATAGAGTACACGACGACATGGAAGATTGACAGAACAAGGTACTAAGACCCTCTGGAAAATCGCGTCGGCTGACTGTGCGAAGTTCTAGTTGATCTTTGACCATCCTGTTTACTTGCAGGAGGATAGGAGCCAAATTTTCGGCAGAAAAAGGGTATTCTGAGTTCGTCTAATATGCAATCTATTAATTACATTAACCTACTAAATCCATCTTTATATGTACCTTATAGCAGCTGAATCATAGTGGAGGCGAGCCAGGCAGACAAAAACAACCATGATCAAATTTACTAACAATTAACCATTTGAGTCATACTTAATTATCTGTTCAATTAAACATGTGTAATTTCGATTAGTACAGTTATTTACGAGTTCGTTAGGTTGTAGGGAATCATAATAAGCGACGGAGGAAAGTTAGCTCCTTTAGAAAAGTATTTAAAGTTAGGTTTGCAAGAGAGAGACCAATACAGTTTGAAACTCAACGCTCTGTCTAGAATCAAGAAGTTACCACAAAAATGAAAGTAATTAAAGTCCCATATCATAAATCAAAAAAATTACACAACGTTTGATGGAGTTTAATTACAACCTAAATACGAAAATATTTACGTTCAAGGTCGTAAATAACGTATTAATTAGTTAAGTACATATATCTCTAAAGGTATGTAGTACAAGGGAGCTTTAAGTAAGCTTTCTGTAGTTATCAAAGAAAATAAGGGTCCAATTTTCATGAAGGCTCGTGTGACGTAGGGAAGGAATTTTCCATCCCTACTACACACATGTAAAGCCTTAAAAATTTAAATATCGATCAGAGCCAAAAGAAAAGTTCAAGAAAACTTGAAGGGATGAAAGAATTCCAAAAATAGTAAAAAGTTAAAAGAGGTAGAAGAGAGAAATATCACACTGTCTTGCCGATGACCAGGAGTAGAAAAATAAAAGAAATCAAAATCAGCATCGAAAGATAGAATTATCACAGACAGGAATATTTTAAACGTCAAATAAAACATTACAAATGTTTCAAAAATTTTATTCAAAGTTTACATTCTTTTTTACATCGTTTACATTCTAATTATTTAAATGGATGTGAAAAGAGCAGTTCGTATTATTTGAAATATTAATACCTCCGTTTTTTAATATCAATATTATTATAATATCAATATAATAATATCAATATTTATGTTTTCTAAGTGTACCAATAAAAAAAATAGCGTAAAGTATTCGTGGACAACTGGTCTTTAAAACACTTGCTTTATTTCGAGCACTCGGCTACGCCGTCGTGCTCGAAAAATCGCGCGTGTTTTAAAGACCTGTTTATCCACTTATATCTAATATATAAAATTCTCGTGTCACGGTGTTTGTTACCATACTCCTCCGAAACGGCTGGACCAATTTTGATGAAATTTTGTGTGCTTATCTGGTAGGTCTGAGAATCGACCAACATCTGTTTTTCATACCCCTAAAAGTAAAGGGTGTTCCACTACGAAGAAAATTATTTTCCCCATACATTTTGTATTGAACGAATTCTCCTATTTTGAAAGAACTGCAGCAATATTGTAAGGGGTATAATATTGAACTGTGAACCGGGGGAGGGGGGAGGGGGGAAAGGAACTCAGGAAGGGGGGTTAGCGGGACGGGGGAAGGGGAGAAGTGGAGTGGGGAGAGGGAGAGGGAACGCGAGAGGGGAAAGGATACGCAGGGAGAAACAATTTAGATCAAGGTATGGTATACGCAGGGAGAAACAATTTAGATCAATTCAGCTAATAAGTTGACAACAGTTTTTGATTCTGAGGCGGTACGAAGTTCACCGGATCAGCTAGTTTAAATATACTATTCTCTCTCAGAGTAGATGCAATTTTGAAATTAAAGATAAACATTTTTTAATAAAAATCAAAACATCAAAATGTACTTTAATTCTTTTGGTATTTTATTAAGAACAACTTCCACGGTGTACATCATTTTCGTCGCAGCAATTAATTTTCCTTTAAAGTATGAAATCGACTAAAATCTCGGCATCGATAAAGTACTTCCGGATGTCTAGGAGTTAACGAAAAACTCCTCAAACTATGGCGAGGACTCTCAAATAATCGTGATTATAATTCATTTGACTTATTACCGAGCAGACGAAATGAACGGGAACAAGAGAGCAATTAAACTTTTTGTCATCTCATCGAAATACATCTTTGAATATTGCAATACACTTCATGTTTTATTTCACCTTTTTATTATTTTGCTTTGAGTTTTTTTGAAGTGATACTACGTTGGTGATTTGAAATTCTAATGAAACGGAAATCCGTCACAACTCAGTTTTACACAAATATTCAGTTCTAATATAATGCGGTAAATTCGCACCTCAGCGCGTGCCTTCTACAGCGTAGTGGGCATAGCGCCTGATAAGTCTCAGCGGCCAGAGAGACAGACATCAAGCGATCGGAGGTTCGAATCCTACGAAATAAAAAAAATAAAAAATTATTTTTGTGAAATCAATATCCAATCTTCAAACCACTTTAAAAAATTAAATATAAGTGACATGCAAATTGATTTGCCTACTTTCCTTAAAATGGATAAGATATATACGTATATACAATGATGATGTCTAATAGTGTATCATTTCTTCCTTACGTCACATTACTATTCTGTAAAGGAAAATTTTTTTTTGGAAAAATTATAGGTTAGGTTAGATTAGGTCGCAATTGCAAGATTAAGCGCGGGTTGTTTAAAAAAAATTAACATTTCATCAAATTTTTTAATTTTCCAGCTTTGTGCAAGTTCTATTCAAGTTCTGTTATTATTTCATTATAGGCCAGTACCATAATAAAATTAAAATAATTATAGAACTTTAATTGAACTTTCACAGAACTTGAAAATTAACTTCAAAATTTTGATTATGTTTTTAAACAACCCGTCCTTAGATTTGGTTAGGTTATGTAGTTAGTTAAGAATAGGTCAAGTTATATTAAATTTTAAGCAACGAAAATAATTAATACCCAATTTTTAACTTTATTCCTCAAAAAACACATTCAAAATTATTAATTTAAAAAGAGAAAATAGTTTAAAAAATAGTTTTAACTATTCTAATTACAACAGAATTCCGCAAAGACTTTATTAGCAGTTACAAAAAAGACATTTTTACGCATACGCATTTATTTGAAACAGCTTTTTTAGTTTTTAAAACAAAATACATTTATTATGTATACAGTATTCTCACGGTTTCATGCTAAGCGACCAAGAATTGGACAAATTTGAGTATATTCTAGGTCGCCGTACTAATAGCAAAAAGACCACAAATAAAAAAAATATTAAAAACAATAAAATGTTAGGGACCTCCGAAAAAAATAAAACATAAAATGATATATGTTGACTCAACTATATGTGTCTGCCTACAGCACGAGATCCCTCATTCCCCCATCCATCCCATTATCCAATCACCTGTCCCTATCTGACAGTGTGTAGGCAATATACCTAAGTGTGTGACATTTACAATAAGAAATTATTATACGGTGAGTCATTATTATGTGCAGTGAAAATATTCAATTGATGTCTTGGTTCATTACGAATCTGATTTGCGGTGATTACCACCAGCTGTGTCCCTCTTTCAATACAGATCATATTATCGATACACCATAATATAATATAGTGTTAAAAGACAAGGGGTAAGCAGTCCTTTACAATATCTGGTGTTTACCTACACCCACATAGTTGTGTGAACTTAAAAAGTTTATAATTGTTGATTACAGTCCACCTTAGAAATAAAACCACAAATTGATACGCAGAGAATATACTCGATTGCAGATATACCTATGGCTAAGGCAACCTTGAGGATCAGAAAATATATGTTCTAATAAAAGCCAAGAGTCTTCCCGGGGAAGATTAGGTCATTACATAACTAATTACGTCCAGCCTACTCGTGTGTAGATCCACGTCCATAATCATAACAAACCCCGAGGTGCACGTTTGGTTTAATGGCAGATCTGGCCTAAGAGAGATAGAAATCGGCTCCAAGCTATAATAGAAGCGATTATTGCTAAAAGCGTAATCAGTATAAGCACCTACGCTACGAGTATAATAATATCTTCTAGGGTCAATTCCATTTGGTTCAAGTGTTCGGAACAAAATTACGTCCGCACTTAGTCCTAACTTAATAAATCAATTAATGTACACAAAGTAAAAACATCGCCGTGAATAAAAATAAAATAAATTCACCTCTCGCGAATTCACGGTTTTAAATTGCGTCCAATTTACCGTTTACGTTTACGGGATGAAAAGGGAAAAAACTTTGTTTATTTTATGAGAGTTTCCACAAGTTGACTAAATATTTGCTCGCTCAAAGTAAACATTTGATCTTCTTTCCCCCCGGACTATTTAAGAACCAAATTAGTGCTCCTTGGATAACAATTGTTGGCAGGATCGGCAGTCTCATCGCTTCCTCCTCTTGCCATTATCTCGATTGCTAAACAACAAAGATTTACTTCCCCCGACTTCCATAAAAGAACGATGCAGATAAACATCTTCAGGAGCCAGCTTGAAAGTTTCTTGAACGGCATTTCCGGCACTTCGTTTTCAAGACTCGATAAGGCTCTGGGAATATTTACAGCGTAATTATCAATACGTCATCCTGCAATAACCACATTCTTATTCTCTTTTATCACCAACTGGTCGTTGAATATTGGAAGATATTTTTCTAGATCTAAATATTTTTAAAATCAATTTCAATTATAAAACTGTTTAATCGATTCACCTACATTACTACAACCCATTCAATATACCTTCTCGTAGACTCAGAAATAAGGACCTGCTTTTCCTCAATCAGTACTCGACTAATTATGGTTATAACTCACCACTGTCCAGAACGTGTAGAATGGTCAACTCACGTTTTTTGTATTAGCTTAAATAATTTCTGTCGCTCTTTACACAATTGAAGATATTTTATATTTGTTCTAATTTTTGCAAATTCTTGACTTGACTTGACACATCTATTTTCTCTGTTTGTCTTTGCTTTCATGTACCGTACTCGTCCTTACAATGTTCATTTCCAATTTTCGTGATACTTTGTTGTAAATTGGACGTAAGTCCGTTAATATAATATAAATAAATAAATAAAGCGCCCCGAGACTTTACCACAGATTTTTACGAACGTAAAGTGATTGGTAGATATTTTTAGAGCCGAAGGAAATTTTTTGTTCATTTTCATCTTCTTACGTGGAAAAAAACTCTTCTTGTGATTAATCTTTCAACGAAGAGATTTTTTCATACCAACAAAAAATAGCTTTTTACTCAATGGAATCTGTTCGCACTGGAAAATCGGATAAAAAGGCCACAACACGTCTCAGTTTGATAAAACTTTGCCTCCGATGGAATATATGTTTAAATAATTTAGTTGTTTGTTTTTAACGTCAAATGACAAATAGCATTTTGTAATAAATTACTCCTACAATATGTTTATAAATTTGACAGTCAAATATTTATCAGCAGGCTAAAATAGATGAGAATTTTAAATATTTGTAAAGCGTTGTGCACCAACACCAATAATTCATGTGCTTTGAACCGTTAACCACTGAACAATTTAGTGTATTCATCATTGCCTACAGTTAAATTAACATAAATTTGTCTACCCGATTACCCGACTAATATTTAGTCCTAACATTGTATGTTCGCTTTGACTACAAAAGAGTTAATTGCGGAATTTGAACTGTAGTTAATAATGGTTCACGCCTCAACGAAATTCATAAAGATTATTACGTTTGTAAAATGTTCATTGGTATTTTCCTGAATCGGTTTGAGGTTTTAGTGTTTTTGCTGTGATTGACAGATGAAAATTGAAAATCGCAACCTGGTTTCTGATTGGTCATTTTCCCGACAAAGGCTTAACTATTTTGAACAAAATTAAAAGATTCATATAGAAATACTAGCAGGTACCCGGCATGCGTTTCATTGCCATTCAAAGACAAAAATTATTTCTCCGTGCACGTCCATTCCCATGCGTCCCCGTTCCCCTTCCGCGTCCCCTTACCATCCTACTTTCCCCTTCCACCATCCGCGCCTTCCCCCTCCCTCGTCACCCTTCCTGCGAACCCCACCTCCTTCTTTACCCTCCCCCTCCCTCCTTCCCTCCCTGCCGCTAAAATATATGAATTACACACATTTTCAAACCCCTTTCGCACCTTCTGTAGTAATTTTTTTAATTACACAAATTACACAATGCCAGAGTTTATCATTACATATTTATAGAAAAACTTTTCTTCTAAAATACAATGTTCTGTAAAAGTTTTGAGTCAATCCATCAAATACTTTCCGAGATTTGCGGTCACGGACACCCTAATCACATAGCGGTATGAAATATACATTATAGGGACGATTAGAGTGTCTAGCGGTATGAAATATACTTTACGACCTATTCTAATACCTACCAAGTTATACATAAAAAATTTCATAAAAATCGGTCGAGCCATTTCGGAGGAATGCGACCACAAACACCGTGACACGAGATTTTTATATATATAGATTCCTCTGGCCTATTTTTCTAGACGCTATGCCAAATGGAACACTGTGGGTACTAATTTTGCGTACATGACTTGCAGCATTGCCTCTGTGAGAGAAAACATAACAATTATTTCGGTTTGTGTGTGTCCTGACTAAGGTTAGTAAGTTGCCGAAACCGGTTGGCGTATTCATAAAAGTAAAACTTTATTCATAAACTTATAGTGTTAACACCGTTCCGTTACAAATTACAAAGCTGCCTACTCATTTCATAAACACGCGTGTTTCCAAATTGCTGTGGATCAGACAGTATAACTTTTTCCACTCTGTTTTAACATATCAGAAAAACCCAATTTTCCACCAAAAAAATTATGCTCGATGCTAAATAATTAATGCTTTTAAACCTTAACAAATCCCCTTTTTGTGAATATTCTGTGTGAGATTATGAGCCCTAGGGGCCTTCGGCCTGCCGCCGCACTGAGTCACCGCGAAAAATATTAACACAATCACCCAAAAGTCCGTTACATCCAAACCTCTTATCTCCAACACACGTGCAACTTGTCCCGGGTTTATTTGAGGAGCCAAGTTTTGAAAACAGCAGAAGGTCCGCTAACCCTACTCATATCTTTTGGTGCCTTGTCCTTAGGCCCTTTGACGGGTCCATCTGTGTTTGTCAACTGACGGGATTTCACTTAATTCTGCAACTGCTCGGAGATGGAACAATGGTCTGGAATTAAGTTTTGACGACTGTAAACCTACAGGATTATTTGGAATGTTGAGCTTGTTTAAAATGAAATGGTGTTGCTGTGTACACAAATATTTCATTAAACAGTCAGTTACTATCACAATTGTAAAAAAATATGAATTCCTTTCTTAATTTATTTATTTCTAACTTCTTTCCCTAGTTAATTTTAACATACCATTAAGACGTACACGCCATACAGAACTATTCCACACGCTTAATAACTAGACAAATGCAGTAATTAATTCGCCAATCAATCGTGCTTTTCAATAATATTGGTCTAAATTCTAACAAATTTAAAAAGAGCATCATGTCAATAATATAAATTGTTCAATGCGCATACATACGTACATACGTACACACATACTTACACACACACACACACACACACACACACACACACACCTTCCCACAACACACATCACCCGGTAATTACTTAATATGCATACCATAAATAAGACACTACAATGAAACACACAATAGGTACCCACCATGAAATGTGCTTATTAATTATTTTCACCAATGTAACTAATATACTGTTTGTTTCTGTTTATAAATAAATTGCTGCCTTAAGTATGCGTGTCTACCTCAAAATACTGAAATCAAGTTATTGAAAATGTTTTAAAATCAGTAACAGTGGAATGCTCAAAAATGATATCAAAGATTTTATTTCTTGATTCCTATGTTTACTGAAGGTATAGTCAAAGGATAATCTTGGCCCAAACCTATTTAAACTCTTGTAATTTTATCCAGAATGAGGCTTAAAAGTTGTCCAATTTGGAATAAAATGTTGCGAATATCCGGGTTGTTGGATTGTGGGATGAATGAAAAATGATTATCGTGGAAATAACAAAACTAAGTAATTTTTAACACAACTTATTCATTTCTCAAAAGGAGCTTCTTAAATAGAATGGCTTTTACGTACATGCAAGTGATAGGTATTATAAGTATACAGTGGTACACAGGAGATTATTAATAATAACAAAATAAGAATGAACATTCAACAAAGTATGTGTGATAAAAGCAAGTATTTAGGTATAGGATACTATTACGTCTTACTAAACTACTGTTAATATGTATACTAAAAAAAATAATAACAGAGAACATAATATTTAGAATAAAAAAGATGTAAACATAGGGGGTTTGTCAGAAAAGTTGTCAACAGTATTTATAGAAACTAAACAGAGTAAATTTGTATTGGGTTTATAACTAACTAACTAACTAACTAACCATCACGCCGTTTCCCCGCAGGGGTAGGCAGAGAGGACGGACCGCCAAACAACTCGGTCTTGGCACACACTCTTTGCCTCACTCACATTCATACATCGTCTCATACATACTCTTCTATTATTCTGACTTTTGACATGGCCCGTCTCAAGTATCTGATTCACTTGATCGTGCCATGTCTTCCTCGGGCGTCCCCGACTTCTTCTACCATTCACATTTGCATCATATATTCTTTTTACACTACTTTCTTCGCTCATTCGCTCTACGTGCCCAAACCATCTGAGGGTCCCTTTCTTAATTTTGCTCATTATACTTACATCAGCCTTACATTCTTTGCGGATATCCACATTTCTAACACGATCATACATGGTTTTACCACACATACGTCTCAGGGATCTCATTTCAACAGCATTCAGTTTACTTTCATCCTTCCTCTGCCAGTTCCATGCCTCACTGCCATACATCAGGGTAGGTACCAGGACTCCATTGTGGACTGCTAGCTTCGCTTTTTTTGACAGTTTTTTATTAGCGCCAACAGCATTCAGTCCTCCATTAATGGAGTTACCGGCATTTACCCTTCTTTCGATATCTCTATCAGCCTTCCCATCTCTCGTAAACATACTACCCAGATAAACAAACTCATCCACCTGCTCCAAGTATTCATCATTCACAAATATATCGCACACTGTTTTCGTACTCTCTCTTTCAAACACCATGACTTTAGACTTACTTACATTCATCATTAAATCATTCTTCATACATACTTCGTTCATTCTAGATACTAGAGACTGTAGATCTTCCATACTGTTAGATATCAGCACCGCATCATCAGCATACAACAGGCAACATACTTTCAGACTATTCAATTTCGCGCCCAATCCCACATCTTTCAATTCTTGCATACAATTATCCATGTATAGATTGAATAACCATGGTGACATTACGCAGCCTTGCTTAACACCTTTTGTGATGTCAAACCACTCCGTAAAATCACCGTTCACCCTAACACATGCAACGCTTCCCTCGTACAGAGACGCAATTGCCTGTATGAGATTTGCATTCACTCCATACTTGGACAACACCTTCCATAGCTTTTTCCTGTCGACTCGGTCGTACGCTTTTTGAAGATCTACAAAGGCGCAGAAAAGTTTCTGGTTTTTCGCCAGAAACTTCTCAGTGAGCATACGCAAGGAGAAAATCTGGTCCATGCATCCCCTTCCACTCATAAAGGCACCTTGCACATCCCATATTTTATCCTTTGTTTCCGTTCCGGGTTTATAAGTTACCTTCAAAGTTATCTTGTTTGGAATAGAGAACTCCAGTCCATTTTTTTTATTTTTTTTTATGAATAAAGACCTTCAAACTTAAATAACTGCATTTTTATTTTTATAGTTAGTTTTAATAGTTAAAATAATTGTCAAAGTTTTAATTTTTCTAGACCATCAGAAAAGGACCATATCTATGGTGGATTGTTAATATGATGATATGGTCTTCACCCACCGATAGTTTATTAACCTTCAAGTTGTCATATTGAATCAGTGATGTTATGTCGAGGGAAATTTCCCTATATCTAGGGGAGAAAAATATTTTTTAGGGATAAGGGAAATCAGGACAAAATCTAGGGAAATTTCGAACTCTGGCAAAATGTTTATTACATATGACAATATTACTGGTATTTTTATATATATATATTATATACGTATACATATATATTTTTTGGAATTCCTATGAATCTTAATTATTGTTCATGTACTTACATGCAATGTTATTTTTAACACTGACAACTCAAAATGATATTATATGTATCTAAAAAGATAAATGGGACCTCTGAAAAAAAAATTAAGTTATGTTTTAAGTTCTGTTTTTTCGGTGATTGTGGTTAATTTTTATTTTGCAGTGTTTTTTTTTTTTATTTGGAATTCAGTTTCTAATTCAGTGGTGAGTGCATTCGTACTTTTAAATTATTACTTCACGTAGCAAAAAGTGTTTTATTTGGAAAAGCACAGTATTATTAGTATATTTACCAAGTTCCGATATCTTTCCAATTAATTAATCATATTAATTAACATATAACAGGATTAGTGTTACACAATCAGGTGGCTACGTAGGTAATTGCGTAAATGTGAAATTCTAGGGAAATTTCACTTCGAAATCTAGGGAAATAATTTTTTTGGGCAGAACATCCCTGTTTTAAATGATAAACAATATGGCGGAATCATGAATCATGAGGCTACTATGACAATTAGGTGTGAGAAATCATTTTTTATTCAAGATTAACTGCTTTTAATATTGGAAAACATTGGTAAAATGTCCACATTTCACCGCTACTGTTATTGTATTTAATCAAAGTGCAATATAAAAACAATAAATCTCTCTCTTTCATTGTTAATACATGTGACATTGTGTTTTGTGTTAGGCGTTACTTTGTAGGTACATTGTTTTATGTATAACACATACAGAAACTGGTATTTATACCTAATACTGATCATGACGATTGTGTGTATAAAAAGCCCTTGATACTAAAAAGAATTTGAAAATACGATCGATGTATCGTCAACCAAATGTCAAATATGACAATAGGCAAAATTTGTTGCAGATTTTCCGCAAATATAGCCCCTTTCGTAAATTGTTGAGGGCCTAAATTATGTTTCAATAAACACAATAACTATTATTTATCTAAATCTCTATAAAGAGTATGAAAATAAACCAAAAACATGAAATGTTGAATTGCGTATGTGCACTTGTCATTTCAAATGTCAATACAATACAATAAACGCGATCACCAGGTGACAGTGGATGAGTGTGACGCGTGACGTCACCATTCACCATTTCAGTAATGCCAACTTAACGCTGTGTTTTCAGGAGAGGTTGAAAAATGCATTTTTTAATAATTTTTTAAAAACTCTGCGTTTAATATTATGAAATAAAAGTTATATATTCAGAATCAGCGTTTATTGGTCTATATGAACATATTTTTTTAAAGCCATAATATTTTTCTAATATTAATTCTAGTATTGCTAATTAGCTCTCTGTTTCAGGGCTGTCAGTTAAAGATTTAATAATAGTTTCGTTATAAAAAAAATAATTTTAATAAAATAATACATTTAATAGCTATCTCTCTTCAGTCTGATAGTAAAGATATCTGGTAGTTGAGAATCTATAGTAAAATTTTTATTTATTTTGAATTTCCCGCCCGGCTGGGCTATTAGATGTTATTTTTTTATTTATTACCATAGACATCTGAATTCAATAGACCAGAAGATACAGATGAGGGGTAAAACCAAACTATGGGAGGGGAAGAGGGGAAAGATGACTGTGATTCGTTAAAAAATCAATCTGACAGTATATAGGCATCTCGCATTATAATATCACCATTTAGTTCTTAAAAGCAAAATCTGCTTTGAATGAATTGACCTTTTTGCATGGGAGCGCGAATTGCTTGCCACGTTAATAACATATTTGCGATGGCCAAATGCTTGCCCCGAAAAGGTTCGCCCCTATTCACGTGGCAATATTTTGTTGCCGTATTTAGTTAAGACACTTTTACAAATATTTCATAATTTACTTACCCCTATAACCAGTGACGAGCTCACTGGAGAAACGCCCACATTCGCTATGTTCTAGGTAGGTGTATAGGACAAGCTCTCATATATTGCCGTGTTATTTGGTAAAATGTATAGATGTTAGCTCTACGCTGGTCAGGGCAAGAATGGTGACGTCACATTTTTTTTATTCAAGCGAGGCTTTCGTAAGCCCAACTGGCTCCAAGGCGGAGCTATAGCCGGCTCCATGGGGAGGGGGAAATAATACGTTTTTATCACTTAGGGCAGGTTCAGATATATTCATATGTCCGTGTTTATTACAAAGAACATCTAAGTAAGCACAACAAAATCAAATATAAATGTTTAAAAATAGATAACAAAAACAAACCCGCGCCCCCTGGAATAAGGGATTCCTCTCAAACAACACCTTCGAGGAAAAATTATGGAGGCACTTTCCGTTCCCGCCAACTTAATTCTCCGCCTCCATTCCACCAGCCTTAATTCCCTGCCCATCCCATTCCACTTAGAGACAATTTATATTTATTTTTCAAAAAACTTTTGCCGAAAAAAGCTACATAATTTTATTTCTACTATAAATCTGGCTCCCTTAAAAGAAAATGCCCGCCGGCAGCAAGTTCACCTTTATTCAACAATTAAAATATTTTACATTAAGTGGAAATAATAAAGAAAGAGTTGGCAATTATTTATTTTTTTAATATTAACATGATTTTATTTTTAAAATTAACATTTGGAAGTTAGTAATTGTTAACCATCCAGCAAAAATGTTCACAGGATGCAGAGTGCAGAGTTTTTTTTTCACTCTATAGATATGTTTAACAGTACTATAAAGAGAAATAGGAAAAAATTGCAAAAAATAAAAATATAGAAACAGAAGAAAAGAAAAAGCAAATTATACATAATATACATCAAACAACAAGCGCCACTCCTGAGTGAGCTATGGGCCTGAGCGCGTATTTGCAAAACCTATACCAGTTCAGTCGCGGTAGCACAATTTACATTTTAAATACACCTCAAATATTTTTTATCGCTTTGCAAAAACAAAAATTATTCTAAAATCTGGATAAAATAATCTTTCCAATGTGTACATTAGAAAATAATAATTTTATTTCTGAATATTTAAATTTTGATATTATTCCCATATATTGTAAATACACATCTATATTGGTTGTTTTTGATCACTTTGCAAAAACAAAAAATGTTCTAAAATCTAGATAAAATAATCTTTCAAATATGTATATTAGAAATTCATAATTTAATTTGTAAATATTTAAATTTTGATATTGAAAATGTAAATTGTCGCTTCCGCGACTGAACCGGTATAGGTTTTGGGCCGCGTACCGAGCTCACTCAAGACCATGCCCTACATAATTGATTATTGTTTATTAATTTTTTTTATATTTATGGGATTTATATTTTATTGTACTGTCAATATGTGTAACTACATGAGCCGTCTGGGATCGCACTATCGTCTCACATCCTAGAAAAAAATTATTATTTTTATACGACACCACTATTCTCCATGACCTATTGGTAGATGACTAATTTGCATTTTACAATTTGCGAGACTGTTTGTGTACATGTCTTTTTTTCCAGAATTGCAAAAATAAAGTGCTTATTTTCAATTACATTGTAGAAGGAACGGATGATTACATTTCAGAATAAAATAAGGTTACCCATCTATCAAATCTCGCTATCACCATAAAAATAGCACGTCAAAACCTACTGTCTTACAAAGGGCGGCTGGTCGCGGTGTGTTCGTGTGCAGCACTGGCAAATTATAATGTCTAAATTTACTTTATTTACTTACTGAAGACTATAAAATCACTAATCTCTAATTTAATCATTTCAAAATATTAGTTACGAATATAATGCTACGAATATTATCAGAGAGAACGCTTTTATTCTCCCACAGCGCAGCCGCCGAGTGCCCTCGTATCCGCCGTGTGCATTCACTTCGCAAACGAACCAAAGCATGTTTTTGTATGGGATATTTAAAACATCGAATGCGCGTCGATTTCGCTATTTGTACCAGAATTTGGCTTGAATCCGTGTGCAACCCGCCCAACTTAATCCGATCCCCGCTAAAGTTTACCGATTAACCATGAACCATGACCCGAGATGACAGGAATACAATCGAATTTTGGCGAAGATCATAGATCAGTTTGCGTCTAGCGCAGTCTAGCGGCGCGCGTTTGACCCGTGACGTGATAATTGTCATTGTTTTTTTTTTTTTTTTATTGATTGTATTAAATACCAATAACCTGATTTATTAATATATAATTTTATTACAAAAATGAGTGCAACGAGTGTTGGATATATATAAGAGGAAATAACAGTTTGTTTGAAAATAAATTAATAATTAAAAATTCCTAATTAATAATTTTTTGTCATAAGTAGGTAGGTACGGATTGTCAGTGAACCACCACTTTCTCAGGGCAGCGGCCGCCACTGTGTTTGACCAGATCTGAATGACCCTTAAACTAATAAAACATACATCAATGTTATTCGAGGAAGGTTTCCAAAGAAAACTTTATACCCTCGTATGTAGCTTGGTTAGGAAAATAAAACAAAACCATATTTCTTGAGTAAAAAGGAATGAAATATGTTATACTCTATTTCCCCTAAGGGAGCCAAATTTTCCTGCAAAATGGTCTGGTCTACTTGCGTACGACGCAGTTTGTTAACTCCTAGTATACTTTATGAGCTCTGTACATTAAACAGGCATTTATAAAATTTATACCAAACCAACAGGCCTGTACTTATACACATTCTAAAAGTTGTTCCATCTGACAAAGGTTGTGATGTAGGGCATCAACGTTTTTTGCTTTACAAATGTCTAAATAATTTACAGACAGTCCTGTAATATTCCTGTGGGATTATTTCCCTTTTGAAATTTTAATCTCTATTTCATTCTATGCCTTCAATGTAGCCATTTTGTTACTTCCTTTGACTGTTCCATTTGATCGTGTTCAATCTCACTATTTTGACTTTAGATTTATTATGAATACTTCTTTCCTTCGCATCTGCTTCGTTTCTTTATAATTAAAGTTTCTCTTTCCACATGTTTTGCTTTGCACAGCACAAAAATAAATTTTGAAAATAATTCTACTTAAACCACATACATATTATTCAGAATTTGTTTAAGAAATTTACAGTCGGTTGCATTCTACGATGCAATATTACAAATTTAAAATAATAATATTATTCTAAATAGGACTGCATTATTTAAAAATAATAGAAATATTATACAAACATAAATTATCCCAACTACAAAATAGAAAAAAAAAAACAAATCATTACCGGAAAGTTTCAGGAACGGAATTAAAAATTTAGAAAATTCTCAATTTTACTTTAAAAAACACATTGAAAATGTAAACTGAATATCACAAATAAATCAATTTGGAGGCGGGGTAGTAGTGACGCCTCCCCGAGAACCATTTATTGGATAACCGCGTTGAGGGAGGCCTTCTGACCTCTCCGGCAGGACTCTCTCAGAACATCGCTCTTTACCGCAGTGGTATGATTGGATTCATATGTCCGACACTCCTGCACACAATGACCCCCAGATTCCTATTCACCCTTCGTACCCGTTTCCTTCCCAGACCTTCCTCTTCTTCCTTTCCTAAAACGATCCTCCACACAGCATCCCCAAAAATGACATTGGTCCAATATTTTCCTAAAAGGTAAATAATGTATCAATAAATGCATATTTTTTAAAAATTGAACTTTTCCAACTTTTTATCATGCCTACCTGTGGCTTAGGGAACGTACCCATACTACGTGACACGTTTAGGGGTGGGGGGGTCTTCAAAATGCCACGTTTGGTACAAATGAGCGGCGGTGGGCTTAGGTTTTTGGCCACCGGGGGTGGGGGGGGGGTTAAAAATTGCAAAAAGTTGGTCACGTAGTATGGGTACGTTCGTCGGAAGCCACAATGTGTGTGTTTATTATTTGTGAAGTTATGCTGTTTTTTCGCTCTCCTGTAAAATTTGTATTTTGTAGCTTACGATATATTACGGTTGCATGAACGAAGTGGATCTAAGGACTATGTCCAGAATAGCTCTATATATTAGTGCGCGCTTTTTCTGGACAGCGCACGAATTAAAAAAAGGACCCCCTTTTCCCAATCTCGCCATAAATTGACGTCCATCGCCATCTTTCCCTTTCCGTCCGATCACTTCTGACGGGGTCCAGGCGTTGTCAACACTCGTGTTCCTAGCAACACCTACTTGGGAAATAATCACGAAGAAAACTATACTGTTTATTTAGTACTTACTCGTAACAAATTCTTTAATTATTTCCCTATTTATTTATACGTTTGAACCTGTCTAATGTATTGCCAAATAGGTTGTGGGCCTTTCATAGTTAAAATGAAGCCATACTAAATAATGCAAAATCATACAAAATCATATGTTTTGTTTTGAAAATTTGATCGCTTAGTAGTATTATAGATGCTTAAAAATATCGGTAATTTTTTTTATAAGTCTTTTAATAAGCCAAGATAAAATAAAGAATAAGGTCTATAAAAAACACTTCAAGTCCAAACTATCCTATTTATAAACTCCTTTTCGGATACGGTTTTATTGTGGCAAATTATTTTACGTGTTATTATTATTTTATACAAATTATTTTACAAGGCAAATTCAGTTTCTTTTATAATAATCGCAAAAAAATTGATATTTACTCCCCAACTTCACAAAATAAAATAAAAAATGGAAAACAACATAAGCCGGCGGTCGACAAATTTATATTTTCAAAGTGAACCCTTTGCCGTCCACCCAAGGACTACATACTAGCCACACCTATTTTTATCAGTTCTCTCCCGGATGGAGCGGGGAATAGACGTTAGGCTCCGCGTCGCTTGGTTCCGTGAAATCAATTTTAAATTTCTGTTTTATTACAATAAACAATGCGTAAAAAAGGAGTTAATGTTTTTTACAGGCCTTTACGAAATCAACCGGTTAAAAAAATTCTCAAATCCCTTTTCCAACCTTTCCAAAAGCTATTTTTAAAAGTATTTTAAAACTCCTCCCATGAAGGGGCTTGAATTCCGATTTCGATTTTTTCCTTGACTTTGGATCGCCTTAATTTGCTTTAAAATGCGTATTTTAATGTTGTGTTGCTGTTACATTTATAGAAATAACTTATAATATGCTTATTTTTATTTATAGTCGGCAAAAAACGTATTACATTCATCATCAGGCCCCAGATCGTTAAGGATTGATGGGATTGAACTTTCGGTAACTTTTCGGTAACGTTCCCTAGGACAACTGCTAATCACTAACGTACGAACAACAGTTGATGTCAAATATATTAAGACCACTTAGTCATTGTGAACTGTTACTTATTTGTTGGCAATCTGCAGTCAGCTAGAGAACGATGAGAATTTACCAAAAATTATCCTGTCAATCCTTATCGATCGACTGTGATAGGGGGGCCTCTTTAAAGTGATTCACAATTCAGAGTACCTAATAAAAAACTTCACATTCAATGATTATTATTTTATGTTTACGTCAAAAGATAAAAGATTTTCTAATACCATTATCTTTCCTTCTTACAAAATCTTTTCTTTAAATGGCAAATAATCTTCTCCCTATCGAATATAAATATTCTTCATAATATTTTACGTCCGGTTTTTTTATAGAATTTTTAATGAGATTCGGTAAAAATCTCAAACCTTGCTTATCCCATCCACCGCACTTTAGAGGCTGTCGTAAAAATATTCATTTAAAACAGAGATTCGAGTTTACCATTAAATTAAAGGGCATTGTGGTTAAAATTGCGCTTAAAATTAAACACTAAACAAAACAAACTGCTCGACGCTTTTTTTTAAGTGAAAACAGCCAAGGATAAAGAACGGTTTATTGTTCATCCTAGTACAAAGTGGGAAACTTGTTAAAATCTTTCCGATATTGTAAGTAGGTACAACTTTTCAATCATACTTATTTCACGTGGTGAAATCCATTGAAAAATACACCTTAGACTTTACCATAAACGTGTTTGAAATTTTACACAACTGTGTATGCTTTGTAAAAATTAAAACACGTTTATTAGTAAAGAGCTTCTTTAAAATATGTGTGATCTCGTGGAACAACAAACGTCTATATGAATATGTTTTTTTTTTTTTTTTTTACATGAGCTCCACACAGGAGGCCCTGAGGAACGCCATTTCCCTCAGGGCCTAAGTCATCTTTATGCTCACCTATGATGCTGTGTGGAGGGTTTTTTTAAGGAAAGGAAGGAGAGGAGAGTTCTGGTAAGGAAAAGGGTTTAAGGGGTGGGTAGGAGTCTTGGGTTCAGTATGTCCTGGTCATCCGCCTCCAAGACCTAGACAAACCTCACCCCATGAACCCGGGCACCCCTGCTAATCACCAAACGTAGCGAACCACTTGGGGTGACCTATGGCAGAGGTGTTGGTTATCCAATAAAGGTTCCCGGGGCGGCGGTACCCATTCCCGCCTCTCAAATTAATTGTTGGTTTAATTATTTATTCGTACAATAATTCATAATATATTGATGAAGTATCCAAAAAAATATATATTCGCTATGTGCCCTAAGCCCTATGTCAAAACAATATTGTCGTTTTTTTTTCGCAGCAGAACTTGTTTGAAAATAAACTGTTTTTATTAATTTAATAATAATATTATTGATTATATAATAAAAAAATAAAATTAAAATGGAGTTCTACAAATTAAACTTGATAACAATATTGTCGTCCCTTTTAAAAATTATTAGTCGTCCCTAATATTTTCAAACAGAGACATAATACACCGTTGCTGTTTCAGAGTGCTAAAATTTTACCTGTTAAGGCAATACTATGACACAAAATTATAATTCAGCATATATTTACCCCGCAGCATAAAGAGAAATTAGAACATAAATATAGCACTAGATTCACGCGCAACGACGGGTTAATAGTTCCGAAATTTAACAATAAGTACGGACAGAGAACGTTTGAATACATCATACCGAAGATATTTAATTTATTACCTGACACTATAAAGCAACGTAATTCTATGAATAAGGTTAAATATATGGTGAAAAATTGGCTATCGGAAAAAAATATTTATACTGATATTGATATGGATGAAAAAATGTTGAATCTGTAGATATAAGATGTAAATTTTAAATTTTAAAAATGTATATGTAACTAAAATATAAGCACCTGTTGACAAGCCAATTCAATTGGCTTAGCGGGACTTGTTTGTTGATTATATGTTTTATCTATTCTTTCAATAAAAAAATAAAAAACTAAATTGGTCATCCATGGTCAGTTAGTAATATTTGCAAACACGGTCAAAAATTGATATATATGAAATGTTCCGTCGGCCGACAACTTTTCGCGCCGGCTTCATAGAATCAGATAAGCTTCGATGAACTGTTTTTGAATAATATCGTTTGTTGTGCAAAATTGCTGCTTTATTAACGTATGGAATTGAACTAACGAAGCTCTAAGAATTGAAAGAAGTCGTATACGCGGTGAAATGAATCCCTTCTGGCCAACGACCCTAAATTGGTTCGGGCTTGGTCATACGAAAGTTGTTTGAAATTTTGAATAAAGATCTCATTAAATGAAAACTTCGTTAAATGAAAAAATGTCTTTGTAAAACACCACTATTTAAATAAAATTATCAACATATTAATCTTATCCTCACGAAAAAACCTTTGGTTTCGAAACATGTTGACAATTTTGATTAAATAGTTGTGTTTTACACAGATATTTGTTTTCATTTAATTAAAAATGACGTCACAAAGGGAATTTGCAAACATTGAAAAAGACCTCATTATCTAATTAAGTCCCTTTTTAATGTTGAAAAGTAAATGCGGTCTGCCAATTACATTCAGGTTAGTATTTCAATTCGACATTTCAGTTTATAAACATTTTGACGTAGCTGTTTGACTTTTTCTTTTCGGAATCACTATTCATAGAAAATACCTCCAATGCACGGTAGCGTAAACCGATTAATTATTTAATGCGTTATCAATATCAGTCTGGCTATTGACAGTGCTCGGGAAATCGGTATTAAATTATCGATAGTTACGCCTATCGATCCGTTATTATAAAGTTATCGATTTCACTGTGTTAGACCCCCAGAGAGCCATTGTGACGTTAGTAGATGCTAAATCCCTTGGCGCGACGTAATACTTAAAATTCGTTCTGAATGAATTAAACAATATTAAAACTGTTACTTTTGGCTTATAGAAACGTACCAACTTTAAAATAAATACTTGTTTTTATGATAAACAGTGAAAATAGTAAAAAAATGTGTTGTTTT
The DNA here is from genome assembly GCA_917880885.1 of Limnephilus marmoratus. NCBI lineage: Eukaryota > Metazoa > Arthropoda > Insecta > Trichoptera > Limnephilidae > Limnephilus > Limnephilus marmoratus. The sequence goes on along the minus strand of OU862910.1, from coordinate 15,387,565 downwards.
CTTTAAATAAAGATAATAAAGATCTACTCCAGAACGGCCTTCCATAGAAATTAGAATGAAAACAAAGTGCCACTGACTTGACACCTTTTGATTCTAGACCATTTAGCACGAGGTATGTTTCTTTGAACTGAAATTTTATATCGCCATCCCATTTGATTCGTAATCATGGGAAATATAGGCCGTCATTAGACCTATATTTTCATTTTGTATTATCGTTTAATTTAATTTAATCGTTTAATTAAGTTTAATTGTATGTTTCAAGATACCGTTAAAAATATCTGCATTCCGTAAGGGGGCATATATTAATTACGTGAGCTCAAAAGGTGGGGGGGGGGGTCCAGCAAAATTTCACGTTACTGTAAAAGAATATACGAAGTGGCCCAAATTTATCCCACCAAGGGGGATAGGGGTCAAGATTGGAATGAAAACTGCTCATGTAATTAATGTATGCCCCCTAAGGTGTTGAATGTTCCGCAGATAAATATTATCTAGGTACGTCCAATAATGAATTTTGCACTTATTTATATTTGCAATGTGATTTATTTATTTATTTATTTAATTTCAACGGTATACATATACCATAAGAACTGATTACATGTCACAAAATGAAAAATAGTAATATAGAAATAATAAAAAAAATTGTTTAACAAATGATTGTGGCATTTGAATTAGAAATGACACCAGAGAGACAATTACGTACAAAAATATATAGTACAAATAGAATTAATAATGACTAAAAAGATTTGATAGCATAGCCCTCTTGTACCTACTTTCCGTGCAGTTAAATAGATCTGCAATATCTGCATATCTATTAGTAACATCATGTAACCTAGGTAAAAGGGAGTGTTTAGTATACTCAGTCTTATTATTGTTACATTTAAACAGGATTTTAGATCGAGTAGTTCTCGTGGGAATATGAAATTCAATGAGCTTAGTTAAATCAGGACTGTCTATGCTACCATTTACAATTTTGAACATAAATATTAAGTCGGATATAATTCTTCGATCTGAGAGTTTTAATAAATTTAATTCTATCAGCAAGTAATTGTAGTTAATGTTTTCAATGGGAATACCGAGTTTAAAATTAATATGTCTTAGAAATTTATGTTGAATTTTTTCGATTGAATCTGAATGAATTTTAAAATGGGGGGACCAGATCGAGGAGTTATATTCGACTTGACTACGTACTAAGGATGTATACAAAATTTATGATGCTATATAAATCGTTGGAATTGGTGGTGTTCGGGGCAACGAAAATAAATCCTTTCTAACAGATGAACCAACAAGACAGTTCTCAATTTTGTGTAATCCAGTGATTTTTCAACATTTATACAGAATAATGTGATTAAATTGATGATTTGATACTAAAGCGACATGAAATTGTTTTAAAATGTCTCTAAAGTATTTTTTTATGTTGTGTCGTTCCCAGGATAACAGAGAGGACAGCGCGGTCTCAGTTCCTGGCTTACTACAGCTTCACGGCCCTGAGCAACTCGCAGGGCGTGGGCTTCCAGCCTCGCGGGGGCACTAGGATCCTGAACACCGGTGAGTTTATCCTCCTTTTTATGTGCTCCTGTCACGCGCTCGCGAATTATATGGCACATTCACATTAAATAAATTATCTACTGTATCATAAATATTTCAAAATGCTGCCGGCAAATATGAATGTATGGCTATAATTGTTTTTTTTTTTAATATTGTTTTCAAATGCATATTTAGTATTCCTGTAAAATGGGTGATTTTTTTTTCGAAGCGTGCTTTTGAAAGATCCGATTCAGGGCAAATGAAAAGATTCCATTATTATCTCAACCACAATGTCACAGCAACCATTGTTAAATTGACTTTAAATTCTTTTGTGTTTTTTTTTCTTTCTTTCCAGTAGAGAAAGAGAAACTCTTGTCTTTTGGAAATTCTCTTTGACATCTTGGCACATCACTCAATTACTTCCTGTCTCTTGTCGTTTTGAAACTCAGTCGTAAAATGTAAACAATACAATTTTCCGGTTTTGTGAAAAGACGTTTCTCGTCTTCTAGCGGATCTCTCTTCCAAAAGCTCTAAATTGAACAGAATAAACCTGCCTATTCGTCGAGCTTTTCCTTTTTCTCCGGTAATTTTGTTCTGTAACATTATTTGTCTACCGCAGAAGCTATTCACAAGTGCAGACACTTGTTCGGCGGAATTGCTCAAGGGAATCCTATATTTGGTCTGCAAAAGAGCTCCACCTCCCATGTGCTTTTTTACCCTACCGCAGATGTTTTCTTTTCACTAAAATGTCGAACTTTATTTCTCCCGCTTATTTTTATATCGAATACACGATACGAAATTGAGATTTCAACCAAGAACGTGATTAAAAATACCATTACACGAAACACATTTTTTAGAAACAGAATTTCAATAATATCGTTTTATTAAAACAATCTACAGCTAGCAGTTAAAAACCCGCTCGGCAGGTTTTTGCTGCTAGCTGTAGATTGTAGGCGGCTTTTAGTTCGGCTTCTCCCAGTTTGGGTGTGTAGGTAACCATTTTATAAATCCGATAAGAACTGGTTCCAAAAATAGCCAGTGCCTCGGAAATCCTGTGATCCAGTGACAGCTAGTCACCGAGTTAAAGTAACCGTCACAGGCAATGACGTCATATGTAATCTCTCCATATCCGGAAAGATACTTAAATTCTACACATAAATCCGTAGAACCTATACCTAGGGAAGACACGTCCACATGCGAGCTGCTGACGTAAGTGGCGACATCTTTAATTTAAAACCGAATCACAACGAATAGTTTTGTTTGAAATTCCACGTACACAGATGTTATTTGTGGCGCAACGCGTACGGCGTAGCGTCAACAATATGCACTCGAAACTGGGTTCTGAAATACAAATTCACGCAGACGCTGAGTTATTAATAACGTTCGATATTGTAAAAAAAATATTAAATTTTAGGAGTATTTTCTTTGCAGTCGAAAATATTTCTGAAAATCAAATGAATGTTATTGTTTTTTTTCTCGAACAAACCTTTTTTATATCTTTTCTCCCAAAAAATGCTCCGCTTAAAAAATGTTGTTTGCCTTGACCTCCCGTTTTTAACCCAATTTTATCAGCTCCGGATCAACGCTCCTCATAAATATGTATGTCCCGGTCCCTGGGAGATTGTCCCGAATGGCTGACTTGTTTGAAACAAACGTTTTATTTTCCTTTTCATACATTCAAATATAGACGTAAATGTATTCCATCATTAACGGAGCGCGTCATTAACACATAAAGTTTTTAGTACCGAAGGTTTAATGTCCAATTATTGTTGGCGTTTTGTATTTTGAGAAATGTGAATAATACAACGGACTTCAACGATACGATCTGGGTGGAAAGAGTTAACAGTGCTTTCATATTTGGAAAGGGAAATAATAAATGATGCTCGTTTGGGGGTAGTTTTTCAGGCAAACCTAGAAGTTGGCAAGCTTCATAATATTTGTTAGCATTGCGATGTTTTTGTTATTCTGTCTTCATCTTGACAAATATACAAGGCAAAAACAAACATTTTAAACGAAACTTTCCCGTTTTCGAAAAAAAAAATCTTTTTTAGTTTAATATAACTGTCAAATGGGACTACATTTAAGAAATATATGGACTTTGTTTGTAACTACATTGAATAATATATTTTAAATCCATATTTAAAATTGAAGAAAAAGACAATAATAATAATCTAAACGAAAATTTGAAAGAGAACAAGACACAAAAAAAGACAATGGTCGCAACAGGGACTCGACCCAGACCTCTCGGCTAACCGGGATGCGTATTTACAAAACCTATACCGATTCAGTCGCGGTAACGACAGTTTACATTTTAAATTTACCTCTATATTGGATATTTTTTATCACATTGCAAAAACAAAAATTGTTCTAAAATCTAGATAAAATAATCTTTCTGATGTGTATATTAGAAATTAATAATTTTATTTCTAAATATTTAAATTTTAATATTATTCCCATATATTGTAAATACACCTCTATATTGATAATTTTTTATCACTTTGCAAAAACAAAAATTGTTCTAAAATCTAGATAAAATAATCTTTCCAATGTTTATATTAGAAATTAATAATTTTATTTCTAAATATTTAAATTTTGATATTGAAAATATAAAGCGACTGAAACGCGGTAGGGATTGTAAATACGCCGTATTTGAATGTATGAAAAAAATCACAGTGTTTTTTTAAATGCTTTTTAAGACAATGCCAGTGAGATTTTTGCTCCATTTTAAACGAGTCGTGTTTTATTAAACATTTTCACAATTTTCGCATCGATTTTGTCGCTGTAAATTTTAGCGCTCTCCTCTAACATTCGTAATTTCGTATCTCTCCATCTTCTTCTTTTCGTACCCGGTAGCGGAGCCTTAACTAATTATTTTATCTTCACCTAATTATTTTTCCATATTACGGGCCACTACCCTTTTTATTGGAAACAATCATTCTAAGAATTGGTTTGTAACCTGGATAAATGAATCTGATTTTATTCATATGGAACTATTGACTTTTTATAAAAGTCTAGATGAATATTTTTATATATTTGTAAATTTTGTTTCACGAGTCAAAAGAAAATCATGTACTTATTTATTTACACCTCTAGGGCTTTTACATGAAAATACGTCTTAATAAATGACATCAGTGCTTTAAATCTAACACTATAATAATAGAAATAATAATATTTTTATGCCAACCTATGTGGGTGGAATATGCACTTTTTATTAAAAAAAAATACAATATATCCACATAGTTGGCCCTGAGGAAAACAATATCCCTCAGGTCCTGTGTCATCTTTAGGGTTACTGTGTGGAAGGTCTTTTTTAAGAAAGGAATGAGAGGAAGTTCTGGGAAGGAATAGATATGAGGGGTGGTTAGGAATTTATCTATATTGGCACTACAGCAAGCATTACAGAAACAAAATTAATCAATTTAATACTGATAAGTCACACCAATGCAACAAAGTGATAATGGAAAAAATAAAGGTACCTCTGCCTATAGTAAATAGCAAAAATTGACAAATTGAAAAATAAAGGTTATGTGTGGATGTATGTTTGTTACTCTTTCACGCAAAAACTACTGAATGGATTTGAATAAAACTTTACAATAATATAGAATATACATCAAAATTATGAAAAATATGGCATTATGAAATTTGTGTAAAAAAATTGCAGTAGGTGGCACGCGAGCTGTTTGAAAACTGAATGTATGGAATTCTGGAGGGGGTGGGGAACACGGGAGGGGAGGGGAACCTGGGAGGGGGGTTCGCAGGACAGGGGAAGGGGGGAGTGTAGTGGGGAGAGGGAAGGTGGAGGAATCGGAGAGGGAACGCGAGAGTGGAAGGGGACGTGAAAGAGGAAGGGAAGGCGGAAGGGGAACGAAACGAATGGGAAAGGACACGCAGGGAGAAACAATTTCTTTATTAAATGCCATAGCAACGCATGCCGGGGACCAGCTGGTTTATAATAATGTTGATTTAAATTTTATTTTAGAATAAGTGAAAATATCATCGGGACCGAATTTATTTAAAAGAATAATAATAATTAATAATCAGTGGTTAATGTATTTGTTATACGTTTTATGTGTGAGATATTTCATATATTAACATAGATATAGGGGCGAAATGAAGTCAAAGAATTCAGAAAGGTAATTTAGCCCGACTTTGTGAAGAATCTTCAGAGGGAGCATAATTTCAGCCAGACATTGATCAAAAGAATTTTAGGACAAAGGGGAAATTATCCTAGTCAAAAAGGTTTTTATGATAATCGTGCCGCTCTTAATCTTGCTGAATGTCTAAGTAATGTGCCATTAATATCATTAGATTTAAGAAATAACAGACTTTGTGTACCAACCTAATCACATACTGCCTACTTTCCGTCTGGTAGTTATATTATACAAGTATTTCAAAGACTTAATACTTAAATGTAACTAACTAACTAACTAACCATCACGCCGTTTCCCCGCAGGGGTAAGCAGAAAGGACACATTCATACATCGTCTCATACATTCTCTTCTATTATTCTGACTTTTGACATGGCCCGACTCAAGTATTTGATTCACTTGATCGTGCCATGTCTTCCTCGGGCGTCCCCGACTTCTTCTACCACTCACATTCGCGTCGTATATTCTTCTTACACTACTTTCTTCGTTCATTCGCTCTACATGCCCAAACCATCTGTGGGTCCCTTTCTTAATCTTACTCATTGTGCTTACATCAGCCTTCATTCTTTGCGGATATCCACATTTCTTACACGATCATACATTGTTTTACCACACATACGTCTCAGGGATCTCATTTCAACAGCATTCAGCTTACTTTCATCCTTCCTCTGCCGGTTCCATGCTTCACTGCCATACATCAGGGTAGGTACCAGGACTCCATTGTGGACTGCTAGCTTCGCTTCTTTTGACAGTTTTTTTATTAGCGCCAACGGCATTCAGTCCACCATTAATGGAGTTACCGGCATTCACCCTTCTTTCAATATCTCTATCAGCCAATTTATTAAACTACTAACAGACCAGGGGAACTTCGTACCGCCTCAGAATCAAAAATTGTTATGTTAATTATTAGCAGAATTCAGTTTTTTATTAAGTTCTTTCCCAGACCTTCCTCTCCTTCCTTTCCTAAAAAGACCCTCCACGCAGCATCCCTAAGATGACATGGATCCTGAGGGGAATTATTTTCCTCCGGGCCCCCTGTGTGGAGCAAATGTAAGAAAAAAGGTTTAAAATTAAAATGAAGCAATTATCGATGCGCAATTGTCCGTGTTTTGTTTTGTCAGTATCAGGGATGGCGTTGTGTACGGATTTATATTTTTTGTGATTTTCTTACTTTTCCACTTACTGACGGGAATTGCGTTTCATTTTCTTTACACGTATGAGGGAGATTTATTATAATTATTATATTTTTCCTTTGGACATAAATAGACATAAATACGTTCACCGTTTGTCTCATTTTCGACTGTTGACATTTGGTGTGTAAGATAGAGGGTCAGCATTATATGTTTAAGAACAAAAGCAAAACAATCAGCTCATTGACATTTGACGTTTTTGAATTTTTGGAATTCACTCACTATTCAATATTACACTTATCACAATATTGCTGCAGCTGTTTCAAAACATGAGAATTCGTTCCATACAAAATGAAAGAGGAAAAGAATTTTCTTCATAACTTTTTTTCTTGAATTTTTCCGAGGTTTATTTGGCTATTCTGCTAGTCGGGGCGGAGACAAATTAAACAAATCAAAGATCATAAAAATCGGTCCAGCCGTTCTTGAGTTATAAATGTTGTAACTAACCCGACTTTGTTTAATATGTTAAGATTTATATCTAATAACTGTCAAACATAGAAATATAATCTAAAATTTTAAATTTTAAATTTTATTATTTTGCTTTTACTTAACTGTTTTGCATGACCGATATTTGCGTGTGTTATTTTTATTAAATTGTGAAATTATTAACCCCGATACAGGCGAACCCTAGTGGGGTTAATAATTACATGCTAAAAATATATGTATACATATAAATTGTGAAGAAGCAATAAATAATAAATAATAATAATCAGATTTCAAAGTATAAAGTATGAAATAATTTATGTATTTACTACGTTTATTTTTATTCTTTATAACTAAATTGTTTTTATTTCCATCTCTGTAATAATAATAAATTTATTAGAAAGATATCGAAAAAGTTTCAATGAAAACTAGATATCGCGAAGATGAATTGTTTACAGTAAGATGTGCTTCCGCAGATCAACTGTAGTACCACTAATTGAACATTTACCACCAGAACGTTTACTACAATTGAAACTAGAAATCGTAAAGGAGAATTTTTTAAAGTAGGAATCGCTTTCACAGTTCAACAGTAGTAACACTGCGCCGGAAATACACTGTTAAACGGATCAAATAAATTTTAATAAAACAGTCCCATCTAGCCGGGGAAGCGCTAAAGTATTAACTCAAGGTGCCGGTGAACCGACCACCGTATCACATTTTTATACCAAGCGGCAAGTAAGGGCACGATTTAGCAGAACACACAGGCTTCATGTGCACTGAAATAAACCGGAGCTCGTATCGTAAAGTCCCGAGCACACGGATTACCGGAACCGCTCGCCGCAGCAAGCAAGCCACCTACTCCTACACAAATACACATTCACACCAATCTACCCACAGGTACAATTACCTACCTGTCTGGTTCTACCTCCCCCGACGTGTTCTCTCATAAACTAAGCTTTTACGGTCATTTTTTGGGTAAGGATAAGTGCGTGCCCTTGCATAACGTAAGTAAAGCCCCGACCACGGGCAACGGGCGCAGGTGTTCCACTGGATAAAACAAGTTAAACACCCTCCTGACATTATGCAGGTATATTACAAATAGCGACGACTTTCCACCAGACCACGCGTCTCCCTATACATATGAAATATTGAGATACGAGTATATTATACGACCGGGGTTTTGTGTATGTAGGTTCGCTGAAAATCGACGAAACGATTTCTTCCCAGCAGCGGTGTAATCGACTATATATTTTTTTATTGAAAAATCAGCAAAATATTGGATGAAATAACGTTTGACTTGGAATGTTGATCTGAAATCTGCCGAGGGGAGCATTTTGTAGGTACAACAGGGGGAGAAAAGAAGAAATAGTAAAGTTGACAGGGGACATGCCAGGCATCCTAACATACGTTATTTTCCCTACGATGACAACACGAAACATAAACATAATATTAGATATTGAAATAATAATATAGTTTTTTTTTTATTTATTGAGTAAAACCTCAAATTATTGTAATGTTTAATTAAATAAAGACATTATTACCGAAACTCACTCGAAATTCTGGAAACAGAAAAATCAGTAAAAGATATGGGCACATCTGGGACTCGAACCTTTGGCTTTCCTGGCCGCAACCCTACCAACTGAGCTAATGTGTCCCTATCCGATTCGGTCGTACTTCATTAATTGTTTTTGTGTTTAATTCGTAGAACTGCATTTTAATTTTTATAAATTTAATTTAAATTAAATTTGATAATGTTATTATCGATAACTTAATTAACGTTATATTATAACATATAAAAGGAAGGAAAATTATTTATTCACCACTACTTAGTATGTTTACCAAACCTAAACAATATAATGCACTTAAATGAGTCATAACATAGCAATAACGTCATTCTAAGTCAATTAAGAAAACCCTTACACTTAGTGCAAGGGAAACCAAAAGGAAAGATTCCGAATCCCACATAATCACTCTCTCAATTAGTGTCTCTGCAAATTGGATTAACCGGTAAGAAATCCATTTAGACACCTTCAAAAATTGACATTTAAAATATTATAAATAAGTCGTCCATAAGTGGCTTCACTACAGTTTAAAAATGACCTTACAAGTCGGCGAAACAGCTGTAACTAAAATAATTGCAGAACTCGATAATAACATTATCAAATTAAATTTTAATTAAATTTCAAAAAAAAAAAGTATCATACTTCGGCTAAGAACTACCAACATAATCCTCATTTTATTAACGCACATTTTATGGGCTGCTATCTTTACGTATGATCTAGATAGAGTCTAGGTAAATAGCATTTAGTTCGGGTTTGAATCTTTCAATCATACAGCCAATAAAATGTGCGTTAATAAAATAAGGATAATTTTGGTAATTCGTAATCGAAGTATGTATGATACAGTTAAAAATGATCGAATAGGAACATTTTAAACTAGGGACACATTAAGCTCAATTGGTAGAGTTACGGCCCAGAAAACCAAAGGTCCTGAGTTTGAGTCCCAGATGAGCCAATATCTTTTTCTGATTTTTCTGCTTCCAGAATTTCGATTGAGTTTCGGTAATTCTTCATTTAATGCAGATAATACAGATATTAGAACGTTTGTGCATTGATTTTGATTGACTTGTATTTAATTCATATCATCGATGATTCAAAGTTATTTTACTAATAAATCATTCAATAAATCAAAACTGATAACTTATAAAGCTGTAGACTCTCCACTCACCACTCGGAACTCCTTTACTCTCCCAATATAAGTCGGTAGACATTTCGGTGTAATCTATAGGAGATCCTTTACACAACCCTTCCGCCCCTCAACCATCGATCCACAGCTTAAGTACCTCGGAAAAGACCTCTTCCCTACAATGTTCGCTCGACGGCTAATAAACTTACCAACATTTTTAGAAGAACATAAATTTTCTTAAGTGACTGTAAAATTTTTCCAACCCCACGAATCAACACAATAAGAATAAAAATATTCCAAAAAAATGTTATTTGTGGAAATGAAAATAACGTGGCAAAACATAAAGTTGATTGAATACAAAGTTACCCTTGAGATCAATATATTTGTTAAAATATCTTCGCACTTGGAAAATGACTCCATTATGTTGAATTGTGCGGATAAGTTTAACCTTCGGAGCGTCACGCCTGGAAGATTTTTGGATGGCGAGAATTGTTATGGGCTATTCTCTCCCTTCTCTGGTTCAATTTCCATTTGAGAAAACTGGTCACCTTATCTATCCTGACCCCTATTCTGAAGGGCGGCTTGTTCCCAGATAGTGCACTTAACGTGTATAATGTTCCGGGAAACTTACGCAGCTCGGGGGGACCTTTTTGTTTAGGACTTGCGCAGAAAGGAAGGCGCTAACAAGACTCAACTATATTTTCAAGAGTTGTATTTTCATCCAAAAACTTTTACTTTGCTCGACCTTTTTGTTGAAGATGCTTTGCATAGGTTATTCATTTACTTGTGTTGGATTTATTTCATGAAATCTCTTGCTCGCACCGACAACGTTGGATATACTTTTATTTCTTCATACCCTATGACAGCTGTAATATTTTTTCGCTCCCAAATTGGCAGCGTTCATATTCAAAGGAATGAATTAAAATCTATAATCAATTTTTTATAAGGAAAGCTCTCTTTTTATAACTTTTGAAGGTTATTCCCGTCAATGTAAAAAGTCAATAGTTCCGTATGAATAAATTCGGATATACAGTAGAGCATCGCTAATCCGGACCCCCGTTACTTCGGTGCACGCTGTAATCCGGATGGATGCGTGCGGGTCACAACGTGTCAATATTCAATCATTTGCCGTCACTCGTTAATTAACTTTTAGTATTTTTTTTATTTCATATTAAGTGCTCAAATTTCTTACACGCTTGAATGTTTTTATAAGTACACATACATATTCTTGTTCAAATTGACCTTAAATTTTTACTTTAATAAATGAAACCCATGTTAAAAATGTGTTTTATTTATATTAAAATATTGCATACTATAATTCGGATGCCTCGATAATTCGGAAGGGGTCTTGTTTTTCCCTATCCGGATTAGCAAGGCCCCACTGTATTTATCCGAGACGCTATCCAGGTTACAAACCAAGTCTTAGAACAATTGCTTCCAATAAAAAGGGTAGTTGCCCGTAATATGGAAAAAGAATTAGTTGAAGATAATATTGTTAATTCTAAAAAATTTGAAATATGAAATTAACAAATATGATGGTTTGACAGAAGATGGCAATAGCGAAATTGGTTACGCGTTAACGCATACGTCCCTGTTAGACGAGAGGTCTGGGTTCGAGTCCCAGTTGCGACCATTGTCTTTTTTTCTGTGTCTTGTGCTCTTTCAAATTTTCGTTTAGATTATTATTATTATCTTCTTCTCCAATAAAATAAAATCTATAACTTTATAGGTAGAAACACACGCTATACGTGAGGTGGAAGATTTTACTAAAAATGTATTTTTGGCCTAAAGCAAAATTTTATAAATATTAAAAATATGTTTGCATATTATATTTTTCCATGGTTATTGTATGAGACCACTTCTTTGTTCCATACAAATACTATAAACAATAGGGCGCTGGACTCCGATCGTCACTTCGGTTTCGGGAGATAATAACAACTCAAAGACTTCTTGGGTAATGACCTAAAATATTTATTTTCGGACGGTTTTTATACTAATTTTGCGTACACCTGTTTTAAAGAAAAACGTAAACATGTTTTCATTTCTGCATCTGTTGTTTATCTTAATTACCCCAGGTGTTTGAGGCAGGTGTCCTGTGTGCTAAGTTTCGTTTGAATAACAAACTGGTTTGGACATGCGTATTGTTTTCTTGCCTGAGTTGACCTGATTTCCACAGGTGGGCGAACGCACCTACTTAAAAATGCAGGATTAATCATCAATATAATGCAAGGTGTTTTGGTCGCTAAGTGAGTTAGTTCTTGAATAACACGTGCAGCCTTTTATGTAACATTCTTCTCTTCTCTGAACAGGTGGTAGTCAATTAATATTTTAAAGGAACACGTGCGGCGACCAGCTATGATTTTTCACGTAAACAAGATCTGGCAAATGCTTCAAGAGACGTCTGTTACAGTTATTGATATGCAAAATGTGAATCGCAGATATTATTATTCAATTGGATTTCTGATATTATAAAACTGAATTCTAAGTGGCTAGTTATAAATAAATGATGTTATTATTAGAAATAATATACAAATTGTTCTAAATCAGCAATTTTGGATTAGCCTAGTAGCCATTAATAACTCTCCTATAAATAATTTACTTCAACCTCGCGCAGATAATACTGATTGTGTTTCGTGCGGTTTATTTTATTTATCGTGTTTGAGTTCTAAATTAATACAATTGTTAGCAAATTGAAAATTAGTCCAATATTCCGTACAATCAAACCGAGTTTTGTTTACCGATATAATTCATTTAATTAAGAGGATAAACAGAAGTTTGCAAATCATTTATTTGCGGCCTAAAACATATTGATGCTATTTTATATTGGAGCTGGACCTCGGTTATTTTATCTTGGAGCTGGACGTCGGTTATTTGATTTTGTAGCTGGGCCTCGGTTATTTCATCTTAAAGCTGGACCTCAGTTATTTTATCTTGGAGCTGGACCTTGCTTATTTGATCTTGGAGCTGGACCTCAGTTATTTCATCTCAGAGCTGGACCTCTGTTATGTCTTCTTGGAACTGGGCCCCGGTTATTTGAGGTGGACCTTGGTTATTTTATCTTGAAGCTGGACCTCAGTTATTTTATCTGGGAGCTAGAACTCGTTTATTTTATCTGGGAGCTGGTCCTGGTTATTAGAGTTTGGAGCTGGACCTCTGTTATTTTGTCTTGGAGCTGGTCTTCTGTTATTTTATCTGGGTGCTGGACCTCGGTTATTTGATCTTGTAGCTGGGCCTCGGTTATTTCATCTTAAAGCTGGACCTCAGTTATTTTATCTTGGAGCTGGACCTTGCTTATTTGATCTTGGAGCTGGACCTCGGTTATTTTATCTCAGAGCTGGACCTCTGTTATTTTTTCTTGGAACTGGGCCCCGGTTATTTGAGGTGGACCTTGGTTATTTTATCTTGAAGCTGGACCTCAGTTATTTTATCTGGGAGCTAGAACTCGTTTATTTTATCTGGGAGCTGGTCCTGGTTATTCGAGCTTGGAGCTGGACCTCTGTTATTTTGTCTTGGAGCTGGTCTTCTGTTATTTTATCTGGGAGCTGGACCTCGGTTATTTGATCTTGTAGCTGGGCCTCGGTTATTTCATCTTGGAGCTGGACCTCGGTTATTTGATCTTGGAGCTGGTCCTCGGTTATTTTACCTGGAAGCTGGACCTCGGTTATTTGATCTTGGAGCTGGTCCATAGTTATTTTACCTATAAGCTGGACCTCGGGTATTTTAACTTGGAGCTGGTCCGCGGTTATTTTATCTGGGAGCTGGTTCTCGGCTATTTTGTCTTGGAGCTGGACCTCTGTAATTTTTTCTTCGTTTTGTATCATGAATAAGCTACTTAAAACCCCATTATTGTTGCGAATATTTTAGCAATTTCACGTACGCGTGTTTTAGGCACATCAAATTATTTTCTCATCATCCTAATTCAAACATGTGTGCTCGGTAGCCTATTTTCTTCTCACATATCACAACTAGCCCCATTATAGAGCAAAGTAAATTTGTACAATGGTGATTTATCCCCCAAAAGATAAATTTATCCAGCCGATTTGAAAATAACCAACACGTATGAAGGATTTATTACAGCAGAAGAAGGAGCGAAGTTCTGCAAACACTCTGTCGTGATTTATGGCGATGTATTTCCTGGGAGCTATTCCGTAAAGAGCGATAATCGCCGTGAGTCGTCGATTTATAAAGCAAAGCCATTTTGGGCCGATGACATCTGTCACTTGCAGCTTCCCGTCATAATGCCGAGCGCGCGGGAAATCCAGCACCGACACCGCGCCGCGCACCCACCGCCGGGCACCGACTCGAAACTCGGCAACAATGTGTCACAATACCTACCCCTACCGTGTCACGCTTTCACTCATCAAACCTTGGAACCTGGAAACAGCACATCGCCAGATTGCTTCGGCTTCGCAGACCCGTGACGAGCATTTAACTTCTTAATTTGAGAAAGATTGAATTCGAATAACATTTCACGTAAATAAATCGTTTTAAACGAAAACGCTCGGAAGTCGTACCCTTCTAGTGTTGTTTTCATGTAACTGATTTTCTGTACGTTTTTCAATTACGTAACTTCCGATACTCGTTGAAGAAACAAATAATTCTGAGAGCTATTTAAGTCGGATATTACGGTAGGTGTATCGGTGTGTGCGTTATCTTATTCACCTTACATTTTTCGTGAAACAGAGTAGTTTTTTCACAGGAAAGTCTTCGTTGTCTTTTTGCCAACTTGAGTTACGTTGATTAATAGTTTCCTCATAGATTGGTAATTTCCGTTGGGAAGGAGCACCTTTTATCGTCTATGCTGTTTTCTTCCTCCCCTATCTCCCCTCCAATCTCACAAAGTAAGGCAAGGCAGGGGATGGCAGGGGAAGGTAAGGAAAGGCAAAGCGAGACAAGACAAAGCAAGACACGGCAGGACCCCCGCTGTCTATTTAATGAGCTCTGTAAACAGCTCGGCGGTATTTTTTTCTGATAACTCCACAGAGAAGGTCCTAAAGCTTCCCTCAGGACCTATTTCCTCCCTAGAGATACTGTATACAAGAGTTATTTTTGACGAAAGTAAGGAGTGATCATAGAACTTTAAGATACCTGTGGTTTAAACTAGAAAAACGCTGTAATTACCAGGTCTTTCCGTTAATGTTATTTTATCGCGCAGAAAATGTCAATCAAGTGGTGTACGAGTATTGATTATGAATTTATGCGGGTTTTCAATTGTGGTTTTTGGGACAATGCTATAAGTCAGTGGTTTATAAACTGTGGTACGCGTGCCCCTTGGGGTATGCGAAGCAAAAATTGGGGGTACGCAATATGGTGCCGCGGCACCAAAGTAGGTTTGTTAAATTTTGCACGTAGAATCACTGTTTAAAAATGTCCGAAATCGTGTTACACTCTGTATTAAATTGCATTAATTGATTTGTGTGATTTGATTGATAATTTTTTTTTATTTTTTACGTGAATACCGCACAAGAGTCCCAACTGCTCCCGTCTGGAGCCAGTGAGACTATGGCATCCTCAATTGGGGTATGTTGTGAGACTGAAGGTAGCGGGGTGGGAAGTAGGTAGGTAAGAGAAAGGTGAGGAAGTACCTGGCTATTCGGATCTGGTTACCAAACGAGGCGAAAGCCACTTCAGGCAACGTTTCAATTCTGAATGGTGGTCTTACACCAGAGTATCTTCCACTCTGGAACGTGCCGCAAATATACCGTATATTATTTTAAATTAATAAATTGTATATGTGTATTTTGAATGTTCTAAGTGAACTCCTATTTCAACTCTTCAATTTGGCATTTCATCTGTCTGTAAATTGGTTTTTACGTTCTGGTTCCGGTTTGAGATGGTGACCGTATTGGATACTACCTATTTGTTCCGCCAGAATTCACACGATCGTGATTCCAAATACGACAGGTCAAATCTATGTAGTAGGTACGTACGGTTCCATGCCAAGTCAGAACCAAGTCAACTCGCACCTCTTCGAAAAGTCATTAAAGCGTAAGAAAAAAAATTAAATATCCCATTACCTAAGCTAACGTAACCTATTTATCCATTTTTTATTAAAAAAATTCATTATTTCTAGAGACTTTTCAAAGGAGGCGTTGAGTCGATTTCATTCTGAGTTGTCCGATCACCGGTACATACCAGCCCGAAAAAAAATTAAAAAAAGAACTGTCATTGAAGTGGTGACATTTCTTTGGTCAATTTTAATAATTTGAAATTAAAAACAATGTTACATACGCAAAATATTAATGATTTATAATTTAAGTAGGCAGATATTTAAATATCTTCTTACAAATCTTATGATTCCGAAGAAATTTTGATTTAGATTAATTAAATAAGAGAAAGTTAGAAACATACTTTTTGTGTTCGAGGTATACTTACAGTTCACAGAACTATATAACTAGTTATTCCCTATTTATAATATAAATATACTTTCTCCAATATTTTCAAATGTTACCGTATTCAAGTCTTGAAAATAAATCTAAGCATACTATTTACGTGATTTATTTCAAATCGGAGAAAAGTATTTTATGAATATATTAAACTCTAAAAACATAATTATTTGTTTATTTATTTTTATTTTTTAACTTAATATTTAATTAATAAAGACAACATTAACGAAACTCAATCAAAAATCTGAAACAGAAAAATCAGATAAAGATGCGGTCACTTCTAGGACTCGAACCCAGGACCTATGACTTGCCGGGTCAATGCTTTACCAACTGAGCTAATGTGTCCCTATTCGTTTCGGTCATATTTAACCGTATCATCTTCAACCAAGAACTACATACCAACGTTATCTTCATTTTCTTAACGCATATTTTATCTTTATGAATGATATTATCTTTATGTATGATTTCAAGATTCAACCAGAACTAAATGCTACCTAGAAAGTGTCTTGGATAAATGTATTCATTTTTATTTAATACGCAACATCTATTGACTTTTCTGCAAGTCTCGGATGAATATTTATATTTATTTTCTCCGTTCGAGTCCCAGATGTGAACGTAAATTTTTCTGATTTTTCTTTTTCAGATTTTTGATTGACTGTTTCTAATATTGTCTTCATTAATTAAATAATTATTTGTGTTATATGCGGGCAGTCATAACATTACACTTTAGGAACTGTATTCCAGAAAGCAATAAAACCCTCACCTGAAAGTTCCTAAAGGCATTCCGTTGATACCTCCATTGTGACTTCTTCCTCTCTCTCTTTAACCACACACATATCAAAAAGAGAGAGACGACAGCAGAGCTTTCGGCGGTTTGTATTAATGTGACACAATGACGTTCTTCTCGATTCTCCTTTGTCTCACACGTTAAAGGTATACTGCGGATAACTTCGTCGTTATCTCTCCCTCTCTCTCATAAACGACGAAGTTATCAGAGGGGGAGGTTTCAGGGGAGCCCTCAGCGGCAGCACCATAAGAGCCACATTAGTATGCCGATACTTAGCGCGTCTTGCGATTACCGGATAATTATGATAAAGGAGAGAGTTAGGAGAGTAATTGTGCGGATTCTCCAATTGGGCCGCGAAAGTTTAATCTGCGCATTTCACTCCGGTGACTCTTCAACAAGTCTTATTGTTGTTTGGGTATAAGTTTAGGGCTAAATTGAAAGCTGACTAACTATCATTATCTATGGTAGTTACCCATTGCTATGGACAACCTTGAAGTTCTTGATTCGTTGAACAAATATTATGTGCTTCATGTAGCATTTTATGTTTGTTACATTACCTCCACACACCAGGCTCTGAAGAAAAAAATCTGTAATCCCGATGGTGATATAGTGTTTTTTTTTTCTGGAAAGGAATGAGAGCAAGTTTTGGGAAGTAAAAGGGTGTGAGGGGTGGGTCGGAATCTGGGGTTCAGTATTTCCACCGCCGCCAAGACCTAGACAAACCAGTGTCATTTCAAACAAAAACAAATTATGACAAACAGTGAGAATTATTGTTAAAAATTTGAAAAAATATCAGCAAATAACCAACATGTCAAAACATACGCACAAGCTAGTGGACGATTTAAATCCATATTCCCAATAATAAAAAATAAAAAAAAATTAAAAAACGAAGACCTACAAGAAACAGTCACAAAAAATATTAAAATGTCGGAAAAAGAAGATGACGTAGAAGATTAATTAAAAATTTAAATATTGGAATACATGTCGAAAACTTTAAAAAAATACGTCGATGATAATTAAATAAATTGAAGAAAATTATATACAAGAAAAATTTACATCAAACCTAAATCTACAAAATGGAGACATAAAAAAATTAAGTGAAAATGATGCAAATAAACTCGAACTCAAAGGAACGATACCTGTAAAAATATATGTACAAAAACATGTTATCATTGAAACCACCGGATAAATACCTAATGCATTGTTAAAAAAACGAGTGAACCTTGGTTTTTACCGGATTAAATTAGAAGATTGCAATCCTGTAAAGCAATATTAGCACTGTCAAAAATATGGTTACACAATAAAACAATGGCGATGCCTGCCAATTAATAAAAAACGATTTGCCCCCATTGTGCAGAAGAACACAACATAAAAGAATGTACAAAAGAAGGTGAGACGCCAAAATGAATCAGGTGCATTGAAATTTATTTTACATTGAAAACTTCAACACCTATTGATCATAAAGCTAACAGTGACCAGTGTGACTACAAAATAAAAACGTTTAAGTTTGCAAAATAAAAAAAAATAATTTCAATTATAAATGTATGACTTTATTATAAATCAATTACTTTTAAATATCTACAATAAAATACTAGACACTTCTCTTCCATGCATTAGCGTTTGTGAATATTTTAACGTAAAAAGACCAGTGTAATTTATATATATTATGTACTTTTCTTATTTCTTTAATAATAATAAATAAATTTAAAAAAACCTCGCCCTTTGAACTCAGGCACCCCTGCTAAGTCACCAAACGTGACAAACCACTTGGGGTTACCTATGGCTGATATTCCTAACCAGAACTTCCTTTTCTTCCTTTCTTTAAAAAGACCCTCCACACAGAATCCCCTAAGATGATACAGGCCCTGATGGAAATTATCTTCCTCACCACCTTGGCCATCTGCGTGGAACTAATGTAAAAAAAAGCTTCATAAATCCAACAATTATAATATCCCATGGTTTTTCACGGATCTGCTCTAGTTAATTCATAATTTTTCAAGAGTCACGAGAATGTTTATAAGATATTATATTAAGAATGTTTTAATTGTTATAACCTGCAGACAAGCTGCCATATGACAGCTTTATGGGACTACTCAAATTTTTGTACAAAATGTATTATGTAATTTAATAAATAAATAAAAAAAATAAATAAATAAAACACTGTGGAAAAGAACAGGAAAGAAATTAAAAATAAAATCACTGTTTCCTAGAACATAATAAAACGACCTTCCTGTACAAACTTACCAACTCGCTAACGAATACCTGCATTAGCAAAAAAATCATTGTGAGCTTATAAACTTCAACTCAAGGATTTTAAAAAACAAGAAGTATTCTTGAAGCTTTCTGTTTAATGAATTTTATAGCTCAGCTAAAACGGAAGTTCATGAATGAACGTCTACCATCGCCCTTTCAAAAGGCGTTCCTTCATAGTATTATTAGTTTGAAGATAAAAATAAGGATGTTAATAAGCCATGATTACGACAGATATTAAGGTATCATCTCTTATCGGGTAAATTAAACGATCGAGTGGAAAACTATTATCATATTTTCGCCGCCGAGCTTTGTCGTAAAGATGGCTGTTCTTTGGAGTAGGACGAAATTGAA
Organism: Limnephilus marmoratus; assembly: GCA_917880885.1. Taxonomy (NCBI): domain Eukaryota; kingdom Metazoa; phylum Arthropoda; class Insecta; order Trichoptera; family Limnephilidae; genus Limnephilus; species Limnephilus marmoratus. The sequence continues at coordinate 15,367,818 of OU862910.1, read as the reverse complement.
CATGATTATGCTTTTATGAACCTCGTTCGCCACCTAAGGACGGGGGAAACTCATTAACCAATCCACAGCCTGGAGAGAGAAGGGTTGGGAGGCTGTTATGGTGAAGGGGTAGGTTACGGGGTGCGGGGCGGGCAACGGGTGGCGGACTGGAGCTAGTAAATGTGAATACAAAACTAATTATTTGCCTTTTTCTGCTATCTTTTAAGCGGTAGAGCAAACCCAACTGCCGAGCCACTTGCCGGGAGTAGCTTTCCACGACAATAGTTGCTAGATATTAACTCGGAATCGAGTTAATTGGAAGTTGTCGTGGTGTTGCAAACTTATTTGGAACTTTTTAAACAATCTGAGATTAGCAAAAGTGTTTTGAATCCGTTAGCAATGATTTACTGGCAAAACCGTAAATACAGATTTTGAACAAAAACAATTTCCGGTTGCTCAAAACCATTTTACTTAAAATGTTACTATGGTTGCAGATGGATTGCGAATAATTTGGGCTGTAATTAATATTTTACAATTTAATAAAAAAAATGGCGTTTTTAATGACACAACAATGGGAAATGTGAACAGCGGACACTGTAAGGAAATTTGACTCACCTTAATTTCGTCTTAGCACGTCCTTGTTATGTTATTATGGCAGCGATAAATCACTTGGCTGAGCACATGCACAAGTCTCGGCACGAATCGATTTTAAAGAACTGAGGTATCAAGGGGTGATAACTGCACTAGTTCCTTTAACAGACTGATTGTTCCTTGGGATTTATTGTTCCACAATGCCACGGGAAGGTAATATTGGCACATATTATCAGGCAGGAAAGTGCGTATATATATATATATATATATATATGCAGATACAATAGCGTCAACATTTAGTTTTTTTTATGACACTTAACTAAAGTTCGCCGGCTGTACGGTGTAAAATCAGTGAAACTGTCAGAAGAAGGATTGAAGTAGGCATTTGTTAATGCGAAGAATCTTGAATAGGGCCAATTTACCTGTATTATTTAGTGTGTAGGGAAAATCGTATTATCGACTAAATGTAATGTTTACTTGATAGTTTCAGACCTCGTCATATCTTTTCATCTACCTAAAAGATCAGCTTGCTTCCTTGATAATATCTCTTATCTTCTATCTCAATCTGGACTCTATCAAGTGCAGCCTCGTGAAATTCGATACACGCGATGAGGCCCGCCATAACCAATCTATATTTCATCTGTGTGTTCCCTGTAAACCACGTAGAAACGGGGAAGAAGGATGAGTTCAGCAATCATTAATTTACTTTGCCTTTATTCCCATCTGTGTAAATATTAAAGTGTCTTTCCATCGAAACATTTCGAGCTACATTTAAATATCACGGCTTAGCTAGTTTTGAACACGACTCTTTGAAATAACAAGATTCCATTTATCGCGATAACGTCATGCGACAGATAATTCTAAATAGCTTACCATATATCTCATTATCGCATGACGCTACCTCGACAGATGGAAACCTTTTTATTCCAAAAGGGTCGAATATCTAATACCAATTTTTCAAGGAAGAATACCTTGACTATCTATCGTCATTATTCCCTTGGAACATGCGAAGAAACATGATAAAAATATTCTCAACAGTAAATCAAATTAATTTGTAATCAAAGAATTTCAGTGGGAAACTCTTTCTTGTGCTTTTCAGTAAGCTTTTGTATTTCGTCCTTCTCTTGGTAACTTCAAGACTCAGATTCATTCCTTTCTCTCTTTGAAATCATTTCTCCAAATTAGGTTTGTATTTGTTCCACCTTTTTTTTACATTAACTCCACACAGGAGGCCCTGATATTAGAGAAAGAAAGATTAGAGTCTTGAAGAGACCCATGTTGTAGGAAGGAGGAAACACAAAGGTTGGCAAATCGTTCCACAGCCGAGCTGTTAAACACAAGAACGAGTCGAAGAAGCGACCCGTTCTCATGTGACAAATGTCAACCGACTGGCGTGTATCCCGACTATGCACCGGTGCCGAAGGGATTAATGACGCTAGTTCCTCAGAACATCTTCCATTGTAATACCGGTAGAACAAGGATTGCATTCCCACCCGACCGACGCCTGTGCTCTAAAGATTGCAATCCGTCTGTTAAGTTGGGGAATCTATCAAACGGATTTGCACACAGTCGAGGGTATTTTTCATGTATTTTGGAGCTCCAGACCAGAGGTAGCTGCCAAATTCAACCGTGGGGCGCACTTGTGATATGCACAGGGTTAGCAGTTGTGTACTATTACAGTATCTGCGGGCCCTGCATAGTACGCCCAGTTTTTGGGAGGCTAACTTTACCTGCTTCGATGGAGCCCCCATATCTGAGCTGGTCACTCAGAGTTACACCAAGTATTTCAATGGAGGGCCTGTTCGGAAGATTGCTTCCATTGAAGAAGACTAGGTTTTCATTTCGATCCCTTTTAGACGTAATCAGATATTATTGTGTCCTCGAAAAATTGAATTCAACAAGTCGCAATCTATTATTCTTTTGAAGATTCTGTGAGACCCATTAAAAACACTTGATTACCCTTGACTTTACTTTTGGTTTCCTAATTTTTTTTCTGGTTTCCCTTAAGATTTCACCTCAGATTTCTTTCCGGCTCCCTTTAGATTTTCATTCAGTTTCCCTAAGGTTGCCTTCAAGTTTCCATTAGGTTTCATTTAGGTTCTCTTTGCGTAACCCATCGGCTACTTTTTCGGTTTTTCTCTAGTTTCCAATCGGTTTCTCTCAGGTTCCTCTTAGTTTTCTCTTCAGTTTTCCTTGGGTTAGGTTATTAGTACTTCCCTTGTGTTATCCTCGGGTTTCCTCTTAGGTTTCCCCAATATTTCCTTCAAGTTACCTTTGATTCTCAAGTTCTCATACTATGTACTATTTCTTTCTTCCAGAATGCGACTGGCTGTACCAGGACGTGGGTTGCCGTGTGCGCGGCGCCTGCGTGGCCGCCAGCCCCGGCTACCCGGGTTTGTACCCGCCACGTGCCCGATGCCTCTACCGCATCGCCACCAGCTCGGTGCACACCAGGGTCAAACTCAACTTCACGGCCGTACTGTTGCCTAGAGGGTAAGTATCTGTTAACACTTACATATACGTTCAATAGTCTTTTTTGCATTAAGGGATATCAGAATGATCAAAATTTAGAGCCAGGGCACCCCCAAACCTGGCATAGGCCCTGAAGGTAATTATACTCTTCGTCACGGCCTTCAGTGTTGAGTTAATTTAGAAATAGAACGGTGTGTTAAAATATATAAATACTAGCTAAAGTCCCCGGCGTTTCCCGGTTTTACAAGGTTTTTTTAAGCGTTGTTTTCTGAATTTTTATCATACCTAATATTATTTAGTTGTCGTATGCAGATGCATTCATGATGGCCAGTTATATTCTTTTATTAATATTATTGTATTTATTTGTCTGTATCTTTTGTGTTATGCCACATATGATCAATACAAGTTGGGGGTTAGTCCGCCATTTTAAATCATGTCCGCAGTAAACTGTCGATGTTACGACCTAGATTCAGTTTTGTGTGTTTTCGTTCCTAATTGGTTAGTCGACAAAGCTGATCGATCTGCTATTTTCCAAACAACTTGATAACAGCATTTCGCATTACAGCGGTGGCCATAAAATGAGAAGAATATTAGAATTGGGATGGAGACGTATTTTGTGATCCAAAAGTCTGACCATTATTTGCATAAAAGCTGAACTTCTCACAAATTGTAAATTTTACAATTAAATTGCAAAAAAAAATCTTTTCTTGACAGAATCAGGAACAAAGTAAATAAAAAAAAACATGTCAGCTAATACCCAATACAATTATATCACCACACTTTATTTACTATTGAAGCATTCTTTTTCTCTGCAATGAGGAGAAATTTTTAAAAAATCATATATTGCAAAATAAAACGAAGCACGTATAAGAGACATATTGAAGGAACTAAATTTTATGATGGTGAAGCAAACCTTTTGAAATTGAATGTACTTATTTTTATACTTAATAGGAAAAAAAGCAAGCACCCAAAACCCACTTATGTACCAAACCGTCCAACTTTATAACAAAATGCCAATTGAAATTATTGAAATTGGGAACCTGTTTTAATTTATAAAGGAATCAAGGAAGCCCATCCCCCTCAAAATGTTGTTAATGACTCAATACAATTAAATTTAAAATATTTAAAGTTTTGTTGTTTTGCCAAAAATTGGAAATAATAAACGATGTGTGCTAACTTACGATGAATAAATAAATAAATACATTTTAAATACGGGAGTATATATATTATCATTTTATCATCACGAAATGTTCATTTTTATCAACATTTCATGATGATAAAATATAATAATAGCGACACAGTGTGATAAAGATATAGAAACTAAACTAACTAACTAACCATCACGCCGTTTCACGCAGGGGTAGGCAGAGAGGACGGACCGCCAAACAACTCACACACTCCTTGCCTCGTTCACATTCATACATAGTCTTATACGTGCTCTTCTATTATTCCGATCTTCACATAGCCCGACTCAAGTATCTGATTCACTTGGTTGTGCCATGTCTTCCTCGGGGGTCCCCGACTTCTTCTACCATTCACGTTTGCATCATATATTCTCCTTACACTCCTTTCCTCGTTTATTCGCTCTACATGCCCAAACCATGTGAGCGTCCCTTTATTAACATCACTCATTACGCTTACATCAGTTTTGCATTCTTCGCAGATCTCCACATTTCTCACACGATCGTACATGGTTTTGATCTCATTTCTACAGCATTCAGTCTACTTTCCTTCCTCTGCCAGTTCCATGTCTCGCTGCCATATATTAGGATAAGTACCAGCACTCCATTATGGACGGCTAACTTCGCTTATTTGGACAGTTTTTTTATTGACGCCGACGGCGTTCAGTCCCCTCGTTAATGGAATTGTCTGCATTTACCCTTATTTCGATAGCTAAAGAGGTAGAGCGCGTGCTAAATTGACTAGAATCAAAAGGTACTAAGTCAGTGGCGAAATTGGTTAACATTGAAATCTACATGGAAAACATTTCTAGTGTGTTTTATCTAATCAGTGGTTGTAACAAATATCGGTAGGGTCGCCTTGGTGACTGGGGCTAAGGGCGACTTTTGGACATTAGGCAATTCATTTTAACTCCAGAAAAACAGAAATCGAATAAAATCATTTCTTGTCATCTTTGACTCGATACAAAACTCGCAATAAAAAAAACGTCGTAGTTATCGAAAAACAAATCAATTGATTTTATTGTTTAATATCAGACTATGGCCTTAAAAGAAATAAAAAAACGTAATAGCGAAAAGTATTTCGTTTTTCATGAGTTTTGAAAATATCAAACATTGAATAGCAAGAATCGAACGAATAACAGCGTCAGAATTTTCGTCAGTGTTTTTTTCGATCGTTGCTATCTGTAACCTTCGTACGGGTATTAAATTAGCTAGGTAGCTAATGAAAATAGCTCGAAAAATCTTATATAACTCCTAAATAGACGTCTGGCTCTTTACCATTGTACAATTTATAATTTTTTTTATATCTCTGGAGTTTGAAACAAGTTTAGATTATTAATTTTGATTAGACACGATCTATAAATATATTTAAAGATTCAGCACTAAAAATGGCCATGAATTTTACTTTGTTCTGCTTACTCAAACAATATTAAAATGATTTATATTATATTCGATATTCTTTACGGAGAGTTTAGAAAACCTTTAAGGTTTCCAGTGACAAAATCGTTAAACTAGTAATATTTTAATTCTACGAAACACATTCTAAAATGTCTGTAAAATTTGCACTTAGAAAACCATAAAAGGCCTTTTGCAACGTACGAGTATTATCCTAAAACTCTAGTACGTATTTCATATTATGGAACTTAAATAAGTAGAAGCAACATTATAAAAAAGTATCTTGAAGAAGAAGATAATAATAATAAATCTAAACGAAGCGTGAAACATGAAACAGAGCAAGACACAGTAAAATAAAAGGTAAGGCCCATTGTCCACACAGTCGTCTTTTGTAGGATGCATGTAACCTACAAATGAAGACAGGCGTATTTTGCATATTTGTTATGTCCACGCTACTTCATGCAATAGTCAGTCAAGTTACAAAACGTCTCAGTTTTCTTTCAACTAGCACCGAGAAAGCACGTCTTTTGTTGTGAAAATGTCAAGTGATGATGATGAAGTGATTATAGCATACAATTTTATTAGAAGACGACGAAACAGACGAAGAAAGTGCTGGATTCATCCATACATCGAAAGAAATATAAATTGTAGATTGTTTGTTGCTGCCAGAGAGTTATCAGAAGATGATTCTGTATTTCAATCATTTTACCGAATGACTAAACATACGTACCAAAATTTAGTCTCTACTGTTGGACCACTGATACAAAGACAAAATACTCGGTCGAGTAGTGACATGTTGCCGCGCGCACCGCATTATGAACGCATGACGAGCGGCTGACGCGACGTTGCCGCTTCGTGGACACAGATTTCATTGTTTCTACGCAAGATGCAAGCATTCGTCTTGCAATCGTCAATTGACGAAAGCGTGCGTATGACGTACGGTTACGTGGACAATGGGCCTCGGTCGCAACAATGGTCGATTTGATTCAAATGTTGTTTGTGTATTCGATTCTTAAAAGAATTGACCTTTTTACGGACAAAACTATTCATATTTCGCATGTACAGGTGCAAACAAAGAATACATGTTACGAACAATATCGCGACACGAAAGACGATGGACTGTAAATCTTTATTTTGATAAGACAAGACAATTTACGGCGTTTTTTAAAGTCAAATCACAGGAAATTTCAATCGGAAAGGAGAAAGCCCCTACCTTGCTGGGTTCATATGCTATCAAGGGCCAATTTTGATTGTAGCTGCTCTTCCACGATGATGACACAAAAGTGGTCACAATTTACCATCACTTTTGGTATATTAAATAGTATTTTACCAACTTTCAAGCGAGATTTTCAAGAGCGAGTTAAAAAGCGAGATGAAAACTATTTCACGATGATTTTTCAACTGATTAAAGTGAGTAATTTTCGATTTTGTTGCCATTTGGGTATGTGTACCAAGTAGATATTCAACATCTTCTTTTTGTAGTAAATAAGTAGGGATTTTCAAGAAAGGAGAGGAACAAAGGGAGAAAATAACAATGCAAGAACTTGGGAAAATGGGTTTCAGTTTTTAAGTTGTTTCAGAACTAAACAATACATCTTAATATTTTGAAGCATAACTTACAAAACTTGTTTCTTAAAACTATTCATTTTGAGCCATTTATGAACAAAATGAATACTTTTAAGTGTACCCTTAAGGAGACCTTAGTCCCCCTTCCTGAGACCACTAGCTAAAGGGCGCCTTCCATTGCGAGCGGAAAAGAGTAGAGCGGAGCGGAGTGGGAGCTGAGCGAAATAGTTTTGACCTTCCATCAAAAAAGAGTCACATAGAAGATAGGTGTTTGCCTTCCACTGCCTGTGCGAGAAATGAGCGGGGCGAGCGGAGCGAGGTCAATGAAAAATCAGAAATAGTTTTGCCCTTCCATTGAAAAAGAGTCAGTATCGCTTTATTTCAAAGTGAACGGAGTGATTTTTGTGATGTCAAGTACTGATTCTAGTGAATATGATTCTGACAGCATGTATGCAATGAAAAAAAAAATTACGTATGAATTAAATGTACATTTATAAAAAGAATCTCATCTCAAAAATGTAAAAACTTAAAAAAAATAATTTACTTTCTTATTTCCGCCAATATCATCTCAATAATGGTTTTCTAAGCCGATTCCTTTATGTTGACAATCTTTGCTAGTCGTATCCTATAAACGAAATTGGCAAACGGCTTCAATAAACACTCTCGATAATCTCGACAAAAACGCAGCGAGGCAATTGAATTGGCTACAGTTCTTGAGCGGAGTCCGCTAGAAACTAGTCGGCGATGGTGTGCGCGAGCGGTCTCTTTCGGACCTATTTTAACAAGTTCGGTCCGCTCCGCTCTCCTCGTTCCTGATGGAAGCACTTGTATGCAGTTAACGTGTGCGAGTCGAGCGGAGATCGTACGGAGTCGGAGTACGGAGTCGGAGTCGTACTCGTTCGAAACTATTTAACTCGTTTAGTCCGCTTCGCTGGCCTCGTTCTTGATGGAAGCACTTATATGCAGTTAACGTTTGCTAGTCGAGCGGATTCCGTAATGAGTCCGCTCCGCTCGCAGTGGAAGGCGCGCATAAAGGAGGTGTGCAGAAGCACGTTTTCATCCGCACGCAGAAAGAGCGTGATTTATTAGTACTTCACTATCGTTCATTGGTGGCTTACCGCGCTTCATTCCGAACGATACACGCTAGGGAACGGTTTTTTGTTTTTTTCCGAACTGTGTGTAGGTAGCATGAATCATTGGGATACACAGTTTAAAAAAATAATAAATTAAATGCGTTACCTTTCTAATACCACTGACTATAACTTTTTTTATTTATTTATTTGTTTGTTTATTTAGTACAAGATTATACATGTATATACATAAGTCATTAATTTTTTTGACTGCCCAACTAGGAGTATTCCCGTTTTAGGACAGTCAAATTATTATAGGTATGAATAAATGGAACATGATTTGTACAAAAAAGAAAAAAAATTGATGAAATAAAAAGTGGAAATAAAAAGAACAGAAAGAATATAAAATAAAATAAAAATATAGTTATTAAAATAATAAAAATTTTAAAAAGAAAAGGTAAATAGGTACATATAGGTAACTAAGAGAAATTAAGAGGGTTAAAACATTTAGGTAACTTCTGTGTGCATTGCATATTATAGTCCTACATAGATGTGTTGTAGAAAAAAAGAAAGAAAAGGAGAAGAGAAAGAATAAAATAAAAATGAAATAACCAATTAAAACATAAAATAGCCGTTGGTTGTTTAGCATAGTTGTTGAAATGATAATAAAAATAAATAAAAGTTATATATGTGAGTACTTAAAAGCAAATGATTAAAATATAAGGTGGTAAACACGGTGTTTGCCTTTCATATTATAATCTTACGTACACGTTTTATATAGTGAGAATAGAAAAAATAAAGTAAAATAAAATAAACAATTAATACCTGATTATTACTGTTGTTTGCTTAGCATAGTTATTAAAATAATAGGTATATATATATATGTACTTATAACTGGTGTTTACATTGCTTATTGATAAGCCCACATATTTATGTACATGTTTTGTATAAATATTAATAAAAAAGAGAAGAGATATGAGGAATAAAATAAAATAAAATAAACTATAACACTACTCTGAAATACAAGTTCGTATTGAACTTTCAAAATCAATACGTTCATTTAATAAACAAGCTAGAAACAAGGTATTGATGTTACTAAACCAAAATAGTAATATTCCTTGTTCGCAGTGGAGTACTCGTGTGCTATATAATATAAATCTCCGGTAATTCCTCAGAGTATCAGCTTAATACTGTTTAGCGTACCTGGAAACTTAAATTGCTGGGGATTTAATTCATTCACAGGGAAATTATTTACATACAACCTCCATTATAAACACGTGAATTAAGCTGGCTACATTAAGAGCCTTCGGCGTCCTGGAATATTCACCCGCGAATACTCAATTCACGGGAAATGCAGCTGTGCGTTTCATTGAAATTAATTATTTATTTACTTACATCTAGCAAGCTTGCAACTAAGTTGAACTTTGAAAAATACGATAAAACTGCTTTAGTTGGAGAACAGATATACAAAATAAGTGAGGGAATAAAATATGTGTTTTATTAAACTAAAAGCAACAGCTGTTTATATTATGAATATTATACATTATGTAACAGACAAATGTAAAACATTTTGTAAAAGCCTATAAGTGCGTTAATCTATCTATCTATCTTCTTCTATCTTATATCTTATCTTATCTTATATCTTATATCTTATATCTTATATTTATATCTTATATTTATATCTTATATCTTATATCTTATATCTTATATTGTAACGTAATTATTTTCATGGTAGTTATTCAATCGGTACCTACTTGCTCAGAAGGAGTATTATTAATTTCGGGTGCAGTTGGAACGATTGATAACAAATTCAAATTGCCGGAACGTTGTTCGATTGTTTTTTGAAAAAATAGAAAAAACTGTTAGAAGGGCCGCGTCATGACAGAAGAAGGAATTTGTCTGAAGTTTTGATTTGTAAGGAGTTTTGATACTCCTAAATGATTGTGTAAATTTGCAATATTATGCGTGTAACAGACGTGATGCCTTTACGAGACTGTTAAATAGTACCGGGTCACGGTACACGCAGGATGTTGATTGTTTTTTCGAGGCGAGGAAAACTTTTATTGTGATGATCACGAGATATCGAGTTACCTATGTAATATTACAGTCTAATGGAAGTGTTTATGATGTCTGTGTGCCTGGTACCTAAGGTTGGTGTTCTTATGCTTAGAACTGAGATTCTTGTGCCACGTACAATCCAATATCACCGAGGACAACTTTGGTGAAGACTGCAGGCACTTCTTAAATCACATTTACAGTCTAGAACTGCGGTTTATATCCTTTCAATGCTCAGAGATGGCCATCGAACGCATTGTGACGCCTTTGTGGATGGATCTGGAATCTGTGGGTGGACTGCTTCACGGAGTCATGGGTGTGCGAAGCGGCAGCTCTAGGGCTCTTCTCCAGCTATCTGGAGCCCTTGTCGCTGAGGTTAGAAGAGGTGCGCCATATTAACTATCTACTAAAGATTCTACTAAAATAACTGAATTATCTCTCTCTCTCTTTACACCTTTCTTTATGAGTTTACAAAGGTAATTTATGTAGATTATGTTTTTGCTTGTCAATAATAACAAGTACATTTTGTTTAATGTGAGTTCTTTTATTTACATCCGATAGTAGCTTTCTTTTTATCCCACGCAGGACCCTGAGATGATGATGAGAGCTCATGCATACGGAATTTCTCTGCTAACTGATAAGATACGTGTCATTTTTGGCGCCCAACGTTTTAAAGAGGGTAGATTACTCTCTTGGTGCACGATAAGAGGCTACTATCTGTTATTTACTATCGTTACTATCTGTTATTTACTATCGAATTACTGTTATTTACGTTGAATTTTATTAATTGTTTTTAAGCTATCATAATTAATGACTTTTCTTTGAATGCAGTGTGCTTGGGAACTTGTATTACAAGTTATAAAATAATTTATTTTTTTAAAATATTTCATTATTTTATTTTTTTTGAGAAAAAAAAAATATGGCGTTATATACAAAATTACATCGTGGTCCTCTGCATTCTGCGTACGAGAATCGCAGAAGATCACCGATCATCAAATTAAATACGGACGCGTATATTTTGATGACAATTTTTGGTGAGAATATTAGCCCTCATGTGTTTATATTAATTAAAATCTTAGGTTACTTGTACATATTTATAGGTAGACGTTTATATATAATTAGCTATATTTAGTTATAGGTATTCTTATCTTTATAATTAGTACTATGCGAATATTATTAGAATAATACTGGTTTTACATAATTAGGTTTATTAAAAAAACTATTGAGTTTTTTTTATATTTTTTCTTTTTATGCGGTGGCATGAAGGAATACCAAGCCTTCATACTGCTTCATTTATTTTTTTTCTTTTGTGTGACACTTTGCTCACGTGTCTTGAAGCTTGGTACCTCCAAGGCATGTGCTCGGAGTTAGCACTACATTCTAGTGTACTGATGATAGACTTTATTTATTTATCCTCGTTGGACTAGAATAGGAACATCTCCACAAGAGATGTTTCTCTGATCTTAGTGATCAGTGGCGCCCAAAAAATTAGTTTAGGTTATAGTTCTTAATATGGCTTAGATTGTACTGAGATATATTGTTGGTTTTCGTTCAGAATAATTTTTTTTTTTTTTTTTGAAAAGAGATTCTTCTTCTTATTACAATTATTTTAATGACGCAACAACACGCGTGTATATTGGTACATTCCGTCAGCACTACGGACATGTTTTTTTGATTATTCTTGATATATTTTAAGTTTAAGTCAGAACCCTTCTTTCACAGATGCATTGGAGTTCTCTTTAACACTGCTTTTCTATTAGAATAACTTATTATACAAAGAATCTCTAGGGGTCTTGGAAAGAGGGATTCTCAATTGTTGTGAATAAGAGAATTGAGCTTTCTTATGCACAAGAATTACATAAGGTTTATTTAGTTCATAATTGTATCTGTATCATTATTAAATATATCTAATGTTAAGTTTGGTTTAAATTTCTTCAAAGTCGAGTAATTAAGTCATTATTCACTAAATAAATTGTTTTGTCAAATATAAAGAAAGTACAGCTTCGGCGTACATCATTGTAAAATAATTCCAATTAATAAATTATCATTCTACCTTTAACGCAGGAGAATGTGTTTTTGCACAGTTTTGTTAGTCATAAGTATAATTTGTTAATTTTAAACAGTAATATATGCCTAAGTATTTCACTGCTAATACCAGTGCTGTGCTAATACAGTGTTAATACTTTTAATAATACTTTTCCATGTTTTGTTTACAAGTTCCGAAGAGATGAGAGTAGTGTATGCCGCTACCTACTCGTAACGTTTCGAATTCTTCGATCGTTCATCTTCATTCCAGGAGACGGAGTAACTATGGACAGATTGATATGAGAGTCTGTGCCATAGCAGGGCCGTTGCCTGACGTTTCGGAACCGACCAGAGTGAAGACGGAGGATCTGTTGTCTGCGGATGTTTTCCCTGCAGAAGACAGAAGGGCCGTTGTCACGCTGATCATCATTGAACTTACTACAAGTGATAATTAAATCAATAGAACATTCTCAAAAAAAAAAAAACAAGTCAAAACATACATAATCCAATCCTATACATTATATTATATTAGACTCATAAAAAGAGCCAATTATTTGTCAAGCCCATATAATCATTAACGAAATAATAAAAAATAATAATAGACATATTTAAGTCTAGCTATATTGTTAGTTGTTGAGATGTATTGTTTTAGGTCTTCAGCTTAGTCAGACATTTAGTTTAATATAAATAAAGGGAGAAGAGAGAGAAAAAATTAGGTAATCTTTTGATTTGGTTCTTTATTTTTTCCATTAATAATATCCATGTGATTTTTTTTTTCTCATCTTCTTCAAAGATCTCAAAAGTGGGAGCTTGAGTCCTCCGTACTCACAAGTGTTTCTGAGAGATTGACTCCCTTTGTGTGAGTAAGTGTTTTACAATCTCATTTTGGGATGAAAAAGTGGAGATTCCATTCTCATTAAAATAAAATAAAAATAAATATATAAAATAGTTATAATAATAAATATAAAACTATAAAATAAAATATATAAACAAATAGGTTGTCTAACTCCAATCTGCGTATTGGTTTTCTTTTTGGGGTTTCCTTGTTATTGTGAATATATATGTATAATTTTTTTTTTTTTTTTTTTTTGATATTCTCTGTGCCATTTTCTTTAATGTTTTAATTATTTTTTTGCTCCTTATGTACAAGTGCAGGAGAAGAGAGATATTTCATATTGTTTTTGTATAATTTTACTTCACTCTGCGGCGTAAAATTTCTGGGGGAAGCGGGGAATTGTAACGTAATTATTTTCATGGTAGTTATTCAATCGGTACCTACTTGCTCAGAAGGAGTATTATTAATTTCGGGTGCAGTTGGAACGATTGATAACAAATTCAAATTGCCGGAACGTTGTTCGATTGTTTTTTGAAAAAATAGAAAAAACTGTTAGAAGGGCCGCGTCATGACAGAAGAAGGAATTTGTCTGAAGTTTTGATTTGTAAGGAGTTTTGATACTCCTAAATGATTGTGTAAATTTGCAATATTATGCGTGTAACAGACGTGATGCCTTTACGAGACTGTTAAATAGTACCGGGTCACGGTACACGCAGGATGTTGATTGTTTTTTCGAGGCGAGGAAAACTTTTATTGTGATGATCACGAGATATCGAGTTACCTATGTAATATTACAGTCTAATGGAAGTGTTTATGATGTCTGTGTGCCTGGTACCTAAGGTTGGTGTTCTTATGCTTAGAACTGAGATTCTTGTGCCACGTACAATCCAATATCACCGAGGACAACTTTGGTGAAGACTGCAGGCACTTCTTAAATCACATTTACAGTCTAGAACTGCGGTTTATATCCTTTCAATGCTCAGAGATGGCCATCGAACGCATTGTGACGCCTTTGTGGATGGATCTGGAATCTGTGGGTGGACTGCTTCACGGAGTCATGGGTGTGCGAAGCGGCAGCTCTAGGGCTCTTCTCCAGCTATCTGGAGCCCTTGTCGCTGAGGTTAGAAGAGGTGCGCCATATTAACTATCTACTAAAGATTCTACTAAAATAACTGAATTATCTCTCTCTCTCTTTACACCTTTCTTTATGAGTTTACAAAGGTAATTTATGTAGATTATGTTTTTGCTTGTCAATAATAACAAGTACATTTTGTTTAATGTGAGTTCTTTTATTTACATCCGATAGTAGCTTTCTTTTTATCCCACGCAGGACCCTGAGATGATGATGAGAGCTCATGCATACGGAATTTCTCTGCTAACTGATAAGATACGTGTCAATATCTTATATCTTATTTCTTATGTCTTATATCTTATATCTTATATCTTATATCTTTTATCTTTTATCTTATATCTTATATCTTATATCTTATATCTTATATCTTATATCTTATATCTTATATCTTATATCTTATATCTTATATCTTATATCTTATATCTTATATCTTATATCTTATATCTTATATCTTTTATCTTATATCTTATATCTTATACCTTATATATAAATAAATATATAAATAAAAATGAATCGCTGAAATGTATGTACGCGCATTACTTCCGAACGACTGCACCAAATTGGATAATTATTTTATTTTTGTGTTCGTTAATGTCAGGACAAAGTTTGTATAAAACTACTGGTGAGCTCTGGCATTACGAAATTTGTATAAAAATATTGCAATAGGTGGCACGCGAGCTGTTTGAAAAGTTAATGTACCGGGAATGAATGTATGGAATGCTGGAGGGGGGAGGGGAACTCGGGTAGGAGATTCGCGGGAGGGAGGGAGGGAAACCCGGGAGGGGGGAGGGGAACTCAAGAGGGAGGTTCGCGGGACGGGAGAAGAGGGGAGTGGAGTGGGTAGGGAAGGTGGAGGATGCGGAATGGGAACGTGAGAGGGGAAGAAGACGCGGGAGAGGAAGGGGAGGCGGAAGGCGAACGGGACGAATGGGAAAGGACACGCAGAGAGAAACAATTTCTTTATTAAATGGCATAGCAACGCATGCCGGTACCAGCTAGTGATTAATAAAATAAATATCCTTGGCTCTTTGACTATATACCGCGTTATTACACCTCCACAGCCCAACAATTCTACAAATATATTGGAGTTATATGGTTTAAGGAATTACCCTTGAAATTAAGATTGGAAACAAATTACAAAACTATTCAAAGATTCAATAAATACACTTTTTTATAAATTATCAGCATAACAACTCAATTATAATATTAGAAAAATGAAATAATTTAACTTTGTATAAACCACTTATTTGATGCGCAAATCCGACCGGTTTCGGAACAAACGTTCCTTCGTCAGGGAAAGCTTATACTGACGAAGGAACGTTTGTTCCGAAACCGGTCGGATTTGCGCATCAAATAAGTGGTTTATACAAAGTTAAATTATTTCATTTTTCTATAATGGATAATCACAAAGTAATGGCTACATTCAAAAATATAATATTAGATATCCTTTTTCTCTCTTTATTTTTTCCTTTCTTTTTTGTCTCCTCCTTTCCAGTCTGTTGTAACTCTATATATATATATATATATATATATATATATATATATATATATATATATATATATATATATATATATATATGTATATGTACATATATTTTTATTTAAAAATATAAATAAGACTTTTTCTTATTTACCGTTAATTATCTATTTTTTTTATATAAAAAAATATTATTTTTCCTTTGCTAAATTGGGGTTAACTTGCGTTTATCCGCCTTTTTAACTCGAGCTTTGCTCTTAAAAAGGGTTTAAAACGTATTATTTAATGTATGTTGATAAAAAATAAAATAATAATAATAAGTAGATCAGATCTATGGAATATAGCTTATGGTAATGTCTCTTGTGTCCTCTATAAGTACCGGGGCCTCTACAACTACAGGATGCTTATTAAAAGACTTGGGTTCTTTGAATCACAGTGAATGTTTGTTGACGTATCATAATATATAAATATGATTCGGAGGACTAACTTCCTTTCTAACGGGAAGCTAGGTTTTTTCTGCGGAGGTCAAGGATTATAATGACTCTGCACTCCTACCTTCGTTCACCTTCGGCCCATCTCGTTAACGAGACCTTGTGACCCGAAGAGCCCATAGGGGGCGTCCAAGTATTACGTAACGCAATTTTTGAAGATTTTTGCCCCCCCCCCCCCCCCCCATATAACGCGTGGCAATATATAAAGTGACAATTTTTACCCGAAAGTCACAATTAAGTTGCGCAAAGTACTGGAAAGTCGCTTAAATACCTTTTTTCTTGTTTTAATCGCGTTTGCGGTACCTAGTAAATAAAACAAGAGATTTCGAGAACGAAAAGGATTGCCAACTTGGAAGATTTTAATTCCCTAGTTTTTTTTATCTAAATAAAGAAAAACATGTTACGTAACGCGTTGTTCGAACCCCCCCCCCCCCCCTCGTAACGCACAGTAACGTTTCATAAGACCCCCCCCCCCACCCAAGTGCGTTACGTAATACTTGAATGGCCCCATAGACAACTAAGGCAATGTAAGAACTAATCATAGGCTAATTATGATATTTACACAACATAATGATTTTTTTTTTAGAATTATTGTTATAACATTCGATTTTTTTTAGTGGAATATAAAATATGATCAAGTATCTGAAAAAATTTAAGAATTATTCGGTTTCGTTCAGAGTTTAAATTCACGTTTTTCAATAATTCATTAAGGAACTCCAGTAAAAAATATATTCACGTGGAATATACGGATAGCAATTTGGAAGTCGGGTAACCATCACCTCTGCCATAGGCCACCCATTCGTCGGTTGGTGATTTAGCAGAGGTGCCCGGGTTCATGGGGTGAGGTTTTTCTGGGTCTTGGCGGCAAATACGCCTGCCAAATTACTGCAAGGCTGGCCGGATCGGGAGAGACTGGTTGAGGAAGACCATTTGACCTCTCCAGCTAAACTCTCTCCTTGACCCATTGCTTTGCATATTGGTAGAAGGGATGGATTCATACGTCCGTCACTCCTTGACCCACTGACCCCAGATTCCTACCCACCCCTCGTACCTTATCCTTCCCAGAACTTTCTCGCCTACCTTTCATTTAAAAGACCCTCCACACAGCATCTCCAAAAATGACATAAGCTCTGAGGGAAATTGTTTTCCTCGTGGAAATATTATCTCCTCCTGTGTGAAGCTATTGCCAAAAAAGGTCAATAAAGTTGGTTCTGAATATTAAATACGTTTTATTATATTGTAAACTAGCAGACCCGGCCACACGTTACTGTGGCTAACGAAACACAACGCCATTACCCAACCGTTATAAAATCCACACCACCCGCTTGCCAGCTGCCCGCTGCCCGCTGCCTGAATTGAATATTTGAATTTCTCGGCTTTTCTCTACAATAATAAGCATGTATTATACATATAAACCTTCCTCTTGAATCACTCTCTCTATTCGTGAAAACCGCATGAAAATCCGTTGCGTAGTTTAAAAGATCTATGCGCACATACATTTTGAGCGACTTCATTTTATACTATGTAATGATAATGATACCCTTCGAAATAATAAAGTATTATGTAAAAACGATTAAAAAGCCGCTTGCGATTGCTTCGTTCCTTTCCCATAATTCGTGACTCGGTTCGCAGTAATCCCTACCTGTTCGTACGCAGCATTAGATATTGAGGTATAGCTCCTTCCTTTATAAGTTTCCACTTCTAGTTTTTCCTCCGCAGGATTATCAATTGTGTATTTTTTTAAACATCTATTTGATTTTCACTTTTGTTTTCTAGATTGAACGAATGGATGAATGAAATGTCATCTTGGAAGTGAAAATTCACCCTCTTCGCGACATTTGATCGAGCTGAAACTCGGCGGACAGACTCATTGTCGATGACAATACATTCTATTAACTTTTCGTGGCAATCACACATATACACGCAGGCATGAAATCGATGACAATACAGCACTTAATATATGAAATAATGTCGGTCGTATCCATTCGGCATTCGGGTCAGTTGGGAGGATGACGACTCCTTTTACTGGGTAAGAAGGTTTAATCCTCGTTAAAACCAAAAAAAAATTTTCAAAGACATTTGAAAATAGACTTATAATTTTAAAAGACATTTTGGGAGGCGGGTAAGGGTACCGCCACCCCGGAAACCATTTATTGGACAACCAACACCTCTGCCATAGATCACCCCAAGTGGTTCGTTACGTTTGGTGACTTAGCAGGGTAGCTGGGTTCATGGGGTGAGGTTTGTCAAGGGATGGATTCATACGTCCGACACTCCTGAGCACACTGAACCACAGATTCCTTCCCATTACTCATGGCTATTTCCTTCCCAGAACTTCCTCTTCTTCCTTTTCTTAAAAAAAAAGCTCTACACAGCATACCCTAAGATGACACAGGCCCTGAGGGTATTTATTATCCTCAGGGTCTCCTGTGTGGAGCTAAAGTAAAAAAAAATGTGTTATAGTAAATAAACTTTGTTTCTACTGGTTTATTTTTACAATTTCAATCTTAAAACTTGGGCATGAAAAAAAATCTTACGGTGCCAAAAAAACATGATTTTAATTTTTTTCGTATGTATAAATTTTTTGTTAATTATTAAAATATCTATGATTCTGGACTCCCCTAATACCGCCATAATCTTTAATAAGAAATCTCAAGGAAAACGCTCAGTCTGTTATTTTATTTATTTGTTTTATTTATTTATTTATTTATTTATTTATTTATTTAACGCCCAAATGGTTTTTACATGTTTGGTAGTACAATTAATTCATGACAGATGATTTTTAAACAGATACAGAAATAATAAAAATAAAATTAGATATAAAAGCACACAAGTCATAAAAATACAAAAATACAGCGATTTCATAGGTTTACAGAAAAACAGACAAACGTTTAGGAATAAAACAGATATAGAAATAATAAAAGTAAAACTAGATAAAAAAGCACGCAAATCATAAAAATACAAAAATACAGAAATTTCATAGGTTTACAAAAATACAGATATGTTTAGCAATAGTTTTGGAATAAGTTTTTTACAAGATCCAAAAAATTCGCCATGTTTATGTTAAATATGTCAATATCACCTAAGTACTGATTTCCCATATTGTGAAATCGTTGTATCGGAGAGTGGGCAATGTAGTTCCGCTTATGAATGCTACAGTAGAGTAGTGTATTTTGTCGTGTAGTTACTGTCGGTATTCGTAAGTTTGTGAGTTGCAGGAGTTCGCAACAGTCAAATTTAGAGTTTTTTATTTTTAATAAAAATATTAAGTCGTTTATTTTACGTCTGTCTTCTAGTGTGTGTATTTTTATAGTATTTTATAATAAGTTATATTTTAAGTCTTCTTATGGGATATTTAATTTAAAATTTATAAAACGCAGAATTTTTTTTTGTATTCGCACAACTTTATTAATGTGGATTTTGTAAGATGGAGACCAAACTACCTAGTTATATTCCATTAGGCTTCTAACTAGAGATACATTTAAGAATAATATTATTTATTATAATTAATTATTAAATTCAAGTAACAATAGCCGTTTTTCCTCAGAATGTTGTAACCTTCATTTTGACCCGAAGTTTGAAATACCTAGAAACAATGTATTTTCTGTCGGCAAATTATATATTTACATCACGTGACAACTCCAAGAAGTTTCCTTTCAAGCAACACAAACTAATTACAGAAACAACACTTCAAAAACGCTTTCCCGTCCTATCGCTTAAAATGGGACTCAATATTAAATTGGTATCGAAATGACAAAATAATTTCTTTGCAATTTACTACGCAAAATAAGATAGTGAAATAACGTATAAACTAACTAAAGTCAATGATTATATTTTAGTGAAAGCAAATCGTTGAAAAAATATGTAAGTGTGCAATTCACGCGAGGTAGAAGTAAAACCTTCAAAAAACTAAAGTAGACAAGAGTGGGGAGGCTACAGAGCACCGTACAAAAAGGAGACTGATTATACTATATCATTTTCTCGCAAAGCTAAATCCTATAGATGTGTGTGTTTGTCTCTTTTTAGTATCGTAAATTTTCGTTTCATCTAGTCTCAAATCACAGCGGTGCTAAAGAAATTTTCACTCCAATAAAGGTGACGGTCGCAACTGGGACAAGAACCTATATTTTTTCTCTCATTTTTATCGATCTCATATTTCAAATTCAGAATTAAATATTAAAGGTGCACTGGAATTCGACGACAAAAATATGAAAAAAAATCAACCTTCAAATTGTTAAAAAAAGTGCTTCGTAGTCTCCCCCACTTTAGTTTTCTGTAGGTTTCACATCTACCGTTTGTTAATTTGCACAATCTGTTATTTTTTTTTTCTATGTCTTTTTACGTTTTCTGTTTCGTTTAGATTTATTTTAACGCACCAGATTTAAATGTCCGGTTGAAATTTTCCCCACAGGAAAAACTAAATCCTTTCACACACTTCCCCAAACGATCATCTGTCCAGGGGTGGGGAACCTGCGGCCCGCGAGGCCTTTTGGTGCGACCCGCGGGCACTTTGGGTGCGGCCTGCTAAAAGAACCACAAAAATTACACAGAATGGGATGGTTTTTTCACGGTGTTTCAGATGCATTTTTAAGACGTTATTACAAAATCGTTAATAGCGAGTAGTTTAGATACAAATAACATTTTACTTTTATTTTAATTTGTTATTGTGAAACGATAATAAATTCCATCGGAACTTTTAATTTTCTTGTACGGGACGGTCCCGATATTTCAGAATTGATGGCAACTCTATTCGGAGGGGAATCTTAGGCACTCTGTCATAAACATTAATTTCTAGTCATCGTTGCGGAAGTAAAGTGGATAGTAAATCAATCATATCCTATTAATGACAACTACGAAGAAAAGAAAAGTTGAAGCTGGGTGAAACGTGAAATCATTTAAAAATTAAATTAAGGCCGTGGAAAGTGCAAATCGAAATGAATAACACGACGCATTTTCCAACATTGCAAGGACAAAAGCCTTCTACATCGTTTGAATACACTGGTGAGTGCGCGAAATTAAGTGAGGCATTTCATGAACAATTTAAACAATTTAAGGACGTGAAAAGAGAGCAAACGGATTTGAACATATTTGCTACACCGTTCAACGTCGAACCATCGAATGTGCCTGATAATCTGCAGCACGAAATTATTCAATTACGAAGCGATGATGAACTAAAAGCTAGATATAATAATCTCCCCAAATTAAGTCAGGAATCACTGGTTATATTAATTCAAGCACGTCCCTTAAATTAATGCCATAATAATTGCCACACTTCTGGCATAAAAAATCATTACATCTAATTTATTGTAATTAGTTAAATAAACATAAATTATATTGCGGACAATAAATATGCTACAAAATGTAGAAAACCATTCACGTAATCAGAGGACAATTTAATTTAAACTGGTTGACAAGTAGACACAGATTCATTCTAAAGGTAAAACCAATCTTGTGTTCACAATGCAAATTCCTGTTGCGGATTCATCTGCTAACTTTAACGCATTTCGAAGGTAAAACCATTTTGGTGTTCTAGGTGCAGTATTAATTAAAGCTAAGGACTCACAATCAATTTTCTATGATCGAAAAACCAGTTTTGTGTTCAAAATGCAATGAAAAAATTCCATGTGTGGTTGCGTCTGCTTACGCATGTCGTAGAAATCCATTCTCGTTGAAGTGCATTTATTAAATTCTAGTTGCTTTTGTGCTGCCAGTATTAGAATAAAGCTATTTACATGTATTCAGTAAAATGGCTACACTCAGTAGTTTTAAATCTCCGCGTACAGATTACCCTACGACTGAAACCAGTTCTGTGTTTAGAATGCAACGAAAAAAATTCAGGTGGGGTTTCATTTTTTGAGGCATTCCTCGTGTTAGAAGTGCATTTATAAAATTCTAGTTGCGTACTTTGTGCTGCCAGAATTGGAGGAAAGCCATTTTCATGTTTTGAGTGGAGTTTTAATTCCCCGCGTACAAACTTACTTTATTATTAAAACCAGTTCTGTGTTTAGAATGCAGCGAAAAAATTCCTGATGGGGTTTTATCTCACGCGTTTCATAAGAAACCATTCTCGTGTGAAGAGCAGTTTATTTAATGTGCAGTTGCATATGTGCTGCCAGTATTAGAGGAAAGCAATTTCACGTTCGGAGTATAGTTTTAATTCCCCGCGTACAGATTCAATCTGTAATTAAAACCAGTTCTGTGTTAAGAATACAACGACAACGCATCAGGTGTGATTTCTTTTGCTGACGCATTTCTTATGTTGGAAGTGCATTTTTAAAATTCTAGTTTCGTAGTTTATGCTGCCAGAATTAGAGGAAAGCCATTTTCATATTTTTTTTTTTATTTAATGAAAAGATACATGATTTTTTAAATTCTACGCCAATGAAGAGTACTAGCTCTTGAGCTTGGCGTAGGAGTTATTTTACAGCTAGTTCATTTTTATAACATACATTTTACTTAAATTTTCCAATAAATATAAACTATATATAAATATAATATATAAACTACTATTTTTCACTTTTATAACATACATTTTACTTAGTATATTCAATAAATATAAACTATGTTGTGATGTTAATTTTTGATATGCTAGGAATTGAAGTTATAACATTTTGATTGGTGTTGTTATGGTTGTTGATTTTTTTTTAAAGATTAATTTGACCTTTTTCTTGAATGTTACGAAATCGAAATGTTCAGAATGTAGTTTTAATTCCCCGCATGCAAATATAATCTAAATTGAAACTAGTTAGAAATTTTGACGGAAACCATTCTCGTGATCAAAGGGCAGTTATAAAATTCTGGTTGCAGATTATGGGCAGCTAGAATTTCAGGAAAACCGTTTTTAATTAGTTTTGGTAAAACTAGTTCTTTGATTCGAATGTGGCTCCCCCCCCCCCCCCCCCCCTCGAGACGGAAATCGGAGTGCGGCCCGCGGGTTAAAGTATGAACATCCAATTGGCCCGCCATGCTCAAAAGGTTCCCCACCCCTGATCTAGTCAGTCCACGCTGTGCACTATATAAGTATTACAAAACAATACAAGAACAACATGTCAATCTACCAGATAGAAAAGGGGAAAATAATTCACCGACGCAAGATATTTTCATATCAGAGGGTTCGGCTCTGTGGAACTCCTAATTGGACCTATTAATCCTACTGATCCCTCAATATAAATATTTAAAAAATCCTTTGTAACATGTATTTAAAATGACTGATTTTTTGCATTTTTATATATAAATTCTTTGACAAATCTAATATGCCTAAATTTTGAATGAGAGAGCCAGGTATAATGCCAGTAGCCGAAATAACAAATGGTAATATTTTTATAATCTGAGATGCCAAATTCATTTAATCTCAAAACCTAAATCTGTATATTTTCTTATTTTTTCAGAAACAGATTTTTGAATATTACAGGAATTTGGAATAGCTACATCAATAATATAAGTTATTTTTTTATATTGTGTTATGTTTGGTTGAGAT
The DNA here is from genome assembly GCA_917880885.1 of Limnephilus marmoratus. Taxonomy (NCBI): domain Eukaryota; kingdom Metazoa; phylum Arthropoda; class Insecta; order Trichoptera; family Limnephilidae; genus Limnephilus; species Limnephilus marmoratus. The sequence continues at coordinate 15,344,072 of OU862910.1, read as the reverse complement.
AATTGAAGTGTTTTTCGTGAATAATTTTATTTTCTAAGAATGTTGGATTCTCGTCATATAAATTTAAAGGTGTAATGTTTCTATCTGCCTTGCAAACATTTTGTGCATTTCTAAGCTATTAGCTTTCCTATGGAAAAAAATTTCTAAGCATTTTTGACTACACCTACCTCCTAAATTTATAGGTAAATTAATTCGTTCCATAGCTGAATTTGGCAATTAAACTTTGTTAACGTAGTTCTAATTAATCGTTCTAAACTACCTAAATCTGTATTGGACCATTTAATTATGCCAAATGAGTATGTTAATAGAGGTATTGCCCAAGTATTTATTGTTTTAACAAAATTTTTAGGAGATAGATTTCATTTTAAAATTTTTCTCATCCTAGTTTGAAATTTAATCCTAATATTTTTTGTGTTATCTTTTTTAGTTACATAACTATTTTCATTAAAATATCAAATTTAATCTTTGTTAACTTTCCTTTAGAAGTAAGTCTTTCGCTAAGAGTATTAATTTATACTTAACTAAGCATTCGTTCAGTTTTTATTGATGAAAGCGGCGATGAGTGTCATCAAGAAACATCAGACGATCTGTGCCCTTTTCCCAGCGCCATGCGTAATTTGTATTTACATAGTCGATTTCAAGGAGTTCGTATCGAACTTTGAACATCAAACGTTAATGTGATTGATCCAAGTATGCTCATTTGCTCACCATATTAAATCAAATCGCTCCGATTTCTGAATTGTGGTTAGAAGTGGGTAAATGCCGGGACCCACCTCGAGGATTTACGTTACACTGTTAATTTAGGGCCACTTTTCAGCAATTACTCGCGTGTAAATTTATTAAGCTCTGTTTTCAATTCGAGGTATTTCGTAATTTTCTAAATTAAATAGCTTTGTTCGCCTTCGTGAGACTGTTGTTTAGCTAGTCTCAGTGTAGCCATTTATAGACTTAGTCAGTTTATTTATTTATTTATTTATTTATTTCTATGTATTACAGTATTTACCTTTAACATTTTTACATAATCGATAAATTTTGAAAACATTTTTACATAATATATTTTGCAATTTTATTATGTTGGGTGTAAGGTAGGTTTGTGAAGGTGAAACTGTGTATAGGTATTGCTGTATGTTTCGTGAACACCTCACTAGGAGAACCTGTGCTGAGGTGTTTACGTGTTTATTTATGATTATGTGTGACAAGTATTTATGTGTTGTAATAGAAAGTTTTATTGTTTTTACTTTTTTTATTTTAATAGTTATTGAACATTTAGAAGAGAAAAAAAAGTTTTTTTTATGTATATATTAGAGAAATATAAAAAAAAAATATATATATAAACATACACATACATACACATCCATATACATACATGTACATGCACATATATATATATATATATATACATATGTATACATACGAATACACATTCACATACACATATGTACACACATATACAAATTGTAAGTGTATGTATTGTAAGGGTTGCGTTGGATACTTGAAAAACTACTTAAATTTTAGGTTTATTTTATTTTACACTTTTTATAGTTTTATTATGTTTGGTTAGGAATAATAATGTTTTGTATAAAGTTAATATCTTGATTTTTAATCCAGTCAGTGATATGTTTTTTATGAATGTTTGTAGATGTATTTGCAGATAGTATTTGTTTCAAAGTAATGGGCATGCAATTAAAAAGTTTGGTTGCATAATACTGAAAGTGTCTTTGTTCATGTGTGGTGTGTGTTATCGGTATATTCAGTGTTTTATTTGTTAAGGACCTGGTTTTTGTTATTGTTAGTTGTAAGAATTGTTATTTTAGAATTGTATTTTAAAATGATATAATATTTTAATTGTGTATAACTGTACTCCGACCACCGATAGTTCCTATTTATGATATTTTGATTGACTTTGTGAAACGTTACGTATGTGGAGTTTGGCACGCATGATTCAAAAACGCTCAATAAGGACGGGTTGTTTCAAAAAATTTGAACAATTCATCAAATATTAGACGTTAATTTTCATGTTCTGTGAAATTTCTATTAAAGTTCTGTGATTATATCAGTTTTATTATAATGATATAATAACCGCACTTGAGTAGAACTTACACAGAACTTGAAAATTAACTTCAAATATTTGATGATTGTTCAAATTTTTTAAACAACCCAACACAGTTCCGTGAACAATAAACCACGCGTAATTTTGATTATTCCGACTTGACAGCGCGTAACGCTTATGCGAACTCTGGTGGAGTAAAAAGGCACTATTTAACACGGCTACCATGTTCACATAAACAAATTTGAGGTGGGTTGAGGTACGAACAGGTTTTTGGCGGCGGATACGTAGATCCAATCTCTCCGTAGCGGGTCGGATCGGGAATGACTGGTTGAGGAAGTCGTTTTAACCTCTTCAACCGGACTATCTCGACCGCAGTGAAAAGGGTGGATTCATTCATCCATACGTACATCCTTCATACATTTTACCTTCCTAGATGTTCGTCTAATTCTTTTCGTTAAAAACACTTTACACGTTACAACAGTTACACTTCACACGGCATCTCCGAAGATTTTTTTTTTTTACATGAGCTCCACACAGGAGGCCCTTAAGAAAATAATTTCCCTCACGGCCTATGTCATCTTTGGGGATGCTGTGTGGAGGATTTTTTGGGGGAAAGGAAGGAGAGGAGAGTTCTGGGAAGGAAAAGGGTTTATGGGGTGGGTAGGAATCTGGGGTTCAGTATTTCCTGGTCATCAGCCTCCAATACCTAGACAAACCTCACCCCATGAACCCGGGCACCTCTGCTTAATCACCAAAGGAGCGAACCACTTGGGGTGACCTATGGCATAGGTGTTGGTTATCCAATAAAGGTTCCCGGGGCGGCAGTACCCAATCCCGCCTCCCAAATTGAAATAGGCCCTGAGGAAAATTATTTTTCTTATGGTTTATAGTGTGAGGGGCCCAGGCCTTCCAGTGTGATAAAAAAAGGAAAAAGAAGAGGAACGTCACTGTCTAAATCTAATTTTTAAAAACTCTGTATAAGCCCAAGCGATGCCAGGGAGTTCAGCTAGTATTTAATATTAAAATATACGATTTCTGTTCTATATTTAGTATCCTGAAAATATTTTGAACCTCTAATATACCTCCATCATTATTACAAAGTCTGATAAATTCACGGAAAGAACAAAAATAATGAGCACGACTCAAAAGGAAAAACATAATTAAAATTCGGTTGTTTGAATTTTTTTCGCATTTTCGCCGCGCAGGGGTGAAAATAAAAATATTGTTGGCCACAAGCCCCGCATGCGGTAAAAGGGTAGGTAAAGCGCGGGCTGCGGTCGAAACTAACTGGTAGTGAATGAACAGCGAATCCTGTGGCACCAGGGCAGCTCATTACTCGTCATTAATTCCAGCAAAGCATTAAAAGTCAATTAAAAATTATTTATGATATCCTACAGCTAGCGATGAGGGCGTGCTTTATAATTTTCATTCGCCTTACTTGTACCCATACAAGTACGTACGTTTCTCTGGAATTCACAGTCTTTGGAGTTCTTTTCAATCGTGTAATTATTTTGCCGGTGCCATTACACGTAAGCTTCTCTGAGAATGGGGATTACATAATTATTATTCTAGTGGCAACATGAAAAAGATAATTACCCGGAAAATTAAATGCTCGAATGTTTACACGCGTCAAGCTAGAAAGATAATTCTGGGTATAATAATGTGAAAATCCTTATGCAGAGGCGTTTCTAGCAATTTGTCTGAGTGGTGTTTAATCCCATAATGACGTGTTAGAATTACCTACTACATATTTAATTGAGAAAAAAGTGTAGACAGTATTTTAATTATAGTTTTTTTTTTAATCTGCTCCACAATGGTGGCCCTGAGATAAAAATCCCTCAAGGCTTATGTCATCTTTGGGGATGCTGTGTACAGGGTTTTTTCAGGGAAAGGAAGGAGAGGAAGTTCTGAAAAGGATAAAAGTGTGTGTGTCTTTCTTTTAATTAATATAAAAGTATGTTTTTATCATATAAAAAACTTACAATAGAAGAGTATGTGTGAGACGATGTATGAATGTGAAAGAGGCAAGGAGTGTGTGCCAAGACCGAGTTTGGTGGTCCGATGTCTACCCCTACAGATAAACAAAATGATGGTTTCGTTATTTGTTTTTGGGATGTTATGCCGTGTTGCGCTTCCTCCTTTAGCCAACGTTTTGGACATCGTTGCAGTGTCCATCATCAGGGCAGATCCGGCAGATCCGGTAGACTGCAACGATGTCCGAAACGTTGGCTAAAGAAGGAGGTAGCGCAACACGGCATAACACTCCAAAAACAAATAACGAAAATGCTTTTGGCCGTGAAAATCTTAAAACGTATCCAAAATGATGGTTAGTTAGTTAGATAAATAAAAAAAATACCCGTACTTTCACACACCCAACGGACTGCAAATGACTCGAGAGCCGCCATTTGCCAACCATTGCGCCATCGGGGTCACCAAGCATAAAAGGCCTAGTTGAATATATAATGGAAATAATAACCCTTATTTATTATGATTTAACAAATAAAAAAAATTACATCTATCTTCCCGCAGTGTTCACGCTGGTACCAAATACCAACATCGATGGCGTGATCCCACATATTGAATTACTTGTCGCATTTGGCGGTTTTCATCTCTAAATCAACCCTAGGTTAGGTACTACTGCCTAAATAAACATTGAAAACCCTTTGGAATGAAAATTCATCCAGACTTTCACAACATATCGTATATTTTCATCCCCTCTGTAAACACTAAAAACTTGATCTGATATTTTATATGTATGTCTGTACGTTAGCGTGGGCCAAATAATGATAAAAGTAATTTTTTTTTTCAATAATATGTAAGGCAATATTAGGATTATTTTTTTGTGTTTACAATTCGCTCATTAAATAAGAAATAAAATCAGAAATCAACATTTTGAACATATTTTTAAGTATAAATAAAAATAGTAATACATTTTGTTCTTCAGATAATTTGTTTGCAAAATCTTTGATATGAACAAGTTTAAATATTATTAAGTTGACTTAATGATAAATTTGCTGAACTATTATATTAATTTGAAATATTATTATGTGCAATATTTTATTTCATTTGAATATCAAATGCTTTTACAAATTTTAATATCGCGACAAAGTAATAATTACTTTTATAAAGTAACAAACGAAGCAAAAAGTTTCTGAAACATAAATTTAATTAATAGCTGAGATATAAATTTAATTCATTTTATTTTTTGTTTTAAAGTTTAATTTGTGGAACTCCATTAAAATGTAACAACTGTCACGCGTAACAATAAACAGCTCGTAATTAAACTGATTTATTTTTAAATTTAAGGAAATTCATTTATTAATATTAAAAATAACTTCTAAAACGTAATTTTATATTTGCTTATGTGTTTATGTCGTAGTTAACATACGAGTATTATGAATGCGCAGATGCATATGTCTAGGTACATTTCTACTAATTGTTAATATTTTTTGTAATTCAAGCATTTTCATAAATGGTATTTTTGTCTCTAAGTCTCTACATATTATAAATTAAAGTCCCCCGCGTCGTCTGTCTGTCTGTTCGCGATAAACTACCAGACGGATTTTCATACGGTTTTCACCAATAGATAGAGGTTTAGGTATGTAATTTGTCAAGGATTTGTGTAAATTGGTTGAAACATAACGATAATTGTTAGAAGTGTCGGAAAAAGTCAGAGCGCCTGGTAGCTTTCATCGAAAACGCTGCCTATTCCTTTTGGGATATAACAAAACAATGCATGGTGGGATATTCTTCTTTTATAGATCCACAAAAAAGTCCGTGAAAGCATATATCTATATTTTATGGATAGCTTACTATACCCATTCTATCTTCTAAAAAAATGGTCACGTACATTGCGGTAATTGAAAAGTTACTTAGACGGATACAGTAATAATCCTTATTAACTTAAATACGTTAGCTACCCCAAGCATTTCATGCACATTATTATAATCTTTCACATCATCTCCACGTATATTATAAATTAAAGTCCTCCGCGGCATCTGTCTGTCTCTTCGCGATAAACTCAAAGACGGCGGTGATTATAAAGGTTGGATAACCATCCAGTAGATGACGTTGTGTTTTATTAGCCACAGCAACGCGTTGCCGGGTCAGCTAGTAAATAATAAAAATAAGAGTACATTATAAGACAATCATTTTGACAAATGAAGAATGACTGAAGAAAAATATCTTCAACACCGAAAAATATTGAATGTTGTGTTAGCATTGCCGCATACTTACGGCCTTTTGCTAAACCAAACCTGGAAAGGACACGCAATAAATAGGCCAACAGAACTAGCTCAGGAAGCCGGCGCAAGCAAGGTTCCTCTTAAAACCAAGGCGAGTGTTGTGGTTCGCTTGTGAATTCCTCCTCCTCCTTTCCTCACAATCTCCAGGTCTCTTTCCTCAATCAGAACACAGTTTTGCACGTAAAGGGTTTATTCATTTAGAAGGAGACAGGGTTTTACAATTGCCAGCCTCGGCAAACTACACATGGGTACTTGCTAGGACTAGTATTCTAACATGGCGGGGAACTTCTCTCTCTCAACTCTCCACACGTGTTAGTGAATTTAAACGCGGGATGTAGCACACAAGAGGGGGCAAAGATTCATTTTACTCACAAAGCAGGAAATGAGTTAGTCGTCAGACAGGCTACTGGTGGGCTGGAGCCTTCTCGTGCACAATACACATTATAGAAACAATCACGAATTTAGAATTTCGGAGAGCGCCATAGCGCAATTACTTGGACACTGTTGTCGCGCCAGGGGCAAGCGGTTGAATGAATGCCGGGTGCCGATCGGTACTCGGGTCACGGACCTCCGCGTGCGGAGAGGGGGGCGGAGAGGGGGGCGGTGCGGCGAGCTGTGCACTGGGACCCAATTCACTAACTCCTCACAACAGGAATAAAGGACTCTATTCTTTATCTTTTGTAACGTAACACTTCCCCCCTCGCCGCAATAAAAGCGACGTGGTAATGGAGCAGTAGAGCTAAGAAATTCTCTTACCCTTCTAGCACTTGTGCCAAAAAAAAAAACATTTAAGAGAAAGAGGAGAGAGAGAGAAAAAGGTTGCTAGCTACAAAATAGTAGAAAACAAAAACAAAAGAGAAAAAAAGCATGGTAAACAAAGAATTATCTATGAATGTACATGAAAGAGCAGTGACATACATAAATATAAACAAGGATCTGCTGAAGAAAGGTACAAGGGTTATGCAGTGATAGAAAAAAAATTACTCTAAATTATATCATTGGTCTGTGAGCTATGTTTGCGTAGCGTGGTTTGCGTAGGATGTCTGGGGTGTTTGAACGTTGCACTGAAGTTACAAGGTTACTTTGTCACAGTAACCTGGCCCGTTTGAGATTACACTCAAGGAACACTAGGGCCTTAAAGAAAACACGAAGAAGAGAACGCAGGATGAGGCTTCTTGGTGTTGGAGAGGGTTCTACCTGTCACAGAGGTCAAAAAGGTAGCTGCTTCCGGATCCTGTGGGTGGGCCAGTATGACATCATTGAGGTACTGGAGAGTGGAATTGTAATTGGTGGTTGGTCCTTTATAGAGGTGGTTTGTGTGCATGACAGCCGTTGCTGTGATGGTGGTTGGTACACTGGTTTGTATACAGTGGGATTGTTGTGTGAACAATCGTTGGTATTGTTATTTGCGCAAGGGCACAGGAGCATTGGCATGATGGCAACAGAGCATTTGCAAAGTGCAGCTGGAACATTTGCAAGATGCAGCAGGAACATTTGTACAATGGCAACAGGAACATTTGCGAGATGCCGCAGGAACATTTGCACGATGGCAACCGGAACATTTGCAAGATGCCGCAGGGACATTTGTACAGTGGCAACAGGAACATTTGCGAGATGCCGCAGGAACATTTGCACGATGGCAACCAGAACATTTGCGAGATGCTGTAGGGACATTTGTACAATGGCAACAGGAACATGAACCAACTTAGAGCTGACGTGCTCGGGTTTGTTTGAGTGATGGTTTTGTGATGATACAATTCGCAACTACACGCACGACTCACACTAGGTTAAGTTAGGTGCGGTCGGGTGCTTTTGGTACGCAGGGTTTGAAGGCATGGGACCTCCGTGACGGTAGTGAAGGCAGCATGAAGAGAGGCGCAGGTGTAGATAGGGTGAAGAGCTGCTGGTCTTCTTATTAATCCGGCGAAAAAATTATTATTAGAACAAAATTCTTGAAGTTACCTGCCTGGTAGACCAATGATAAAAAGGTTTGGAGAGAAACAAGGTGTGCATGTTGAGAAAGATTGGATTTGTTTGACGTGTAGAAAGAGAGAGAGACGGAGAGAGAGTTAACTAAATGCAACTACAGACTTATACATATTACAGGTACGTATTCAAGGAAGGTTCTGTTTAACCCATTTAGTTTTTTTTTTTAAACTAAATACATTTCGAAGAACACGTGGGTAAGGGTTTGTACGTATGACAAAATGCCCCGTTCGAAAGAAGTTGGTCTTCCATGACCTATGCTCACGTCTATACGGTAGCATTTTTTCTACTTTCGAAGAACAAAAATATTGAGTACAAATAAGTTATGAAGTGGGAAAGGAGTAGGAAGTTGAAAGGATCCGTGTATGAAGGTTGTCCCATTTGACAAACGAAACGCCAAGTGCGTAACGCATATATCTCCATTCACGGATAATTTCGAGGAAGGGAAAGGGTGACAATTGGGAACATTTGAACGAAGAAAACTGCTGAGGACTCGGCTATTTCCGAAATTCGACCTCTGAGTGGAAGGTGAAACAAGGTCTACAGCAGTTATCCTGGCACATTACAATACCATTTGGTAGTGTAAGACAAAAGGAATACACTGACATAAAAGAGTCTAATCCTCTACGTGTATTGGGTAGAAGATTAGAGGGTCGTTTTATTCTCCTACTTGTTTGCGAGAAATGACAGACCCTTGCTCAAATCTCACAAACCTGGGGGTTTTCTTGTTCGTCTCCCAGACAACGAGTTAGGTGTTTTTTGTGTTCATCAACTTAACTCCTACGACACGATGCCCCATAATCATGAGTGAAGCGTATGATTAGTCCTTTTGAGATAGTGGATAGTTCCTGGGTTCTTGTGACAGGAAGTCCACGGGCATGTTAATGAGTACTCTGCTGTAAAAGCAATAATTTTCTGATAACAGAAAATAAAAGGCGTGTGATCTACACTTGGTAGGTCACACAAACATGGGGTAGATATTATTTCGTTCGCACGACTCATGGTGAATATTGTCACGTTTTCACGTCTCACGTGACAGGAATGAACGATTTACAACAAATTTGCCCAGTATTGAAAGACAGTAACCCAATAGGTATTTAAAACAATTTAATGAGATAAATCACCCTCTCGATCAACAACCCTGTGTTGACGAGCAAACAATGAGTAGTTATGACGGACTCCCCGTGACGTGTAAAAACACAAAGATATTATGAGATTCGCATCTATAGCAGTGGATATTGTAAGGTTCACACCTATAATAGTAGATATTGTAAGGCTCGCGCCTATAATGTTACAAAAGTTTACGTTCAAAAAGGTGGGTCCCCATTCAATACAGACGGCGGGTTGCAATGATGTAATTAATACGGCACTGTTGTAGCTTAATAAATTCATATTACCATACGTTACAAGACTTGCCAAAAGGCGATAAACACAAATTTTATTGAAGATCTGGCCAAGATTTTAAACTTCAAACAAGAAAAATGGTACAATAAAGGACAAAAGAAACTGATGTCATGATAAAATATTGTACCTCATAATGAAGTTGTATATGTACAAAGAACAATGTTAATGAAGGGACGAAACGTATTGTCACTTTCATAAAAAAAAAAATATTTTTTCTCAGAATCCGACAAAATACGATTTTGGAAAAAAAATAGAGCAATTGGGTTGAGCGCCATTCTAATTTTTGGAAAAAGAAGAAAAACCACAAGTAGCAACAAGGTTGCTCTTGAATTGTTTCGAATCCAGCGAATGTGACCTGGTAGGTGTGTTCATTTGGTGTATTCGAAACGATCCCCAATATACAACATTACTATGAATGTGTAGGATGGGGTGAAGAGGAAAAAAAGAAAAAAAGAAAGAAAAAAAAACGGGAGGATTTCCTATTATAACAGAAATCGTCGCGACATTCTTACAATATGGTGTTGTGACCATAGTAGCGAGCTGCGGCAATGGTCTGAAACCAATGGTTATTATTCAGACTTGCACTTATGATTTTATATTTACAACATTAGGGTAGGGACGTACTGGTACGACAAAAACCCGACACAAAACAATTAAAAAAAGGTGATATGACAAAATGAGACGATGAGGTGAGAAAAAAAACGCGCGGATGCTGCAAGAATTGTGAAAAGGAAAGCGACGTCTCGGAGCAAGAGTTTTTTGGAACCGTTGGTGGTAGGAGAAAAAAGGAGGCCCTTTCCCGAAGTGATCAATTTCAGGAAGAGGATGCATACAAGTATGAAAACGGTGCCCCAAGAGGTGCTCTTGTGGTACAGCAGGCAAGGCACGCAGGATGTACAAGAACATATAAAATTATGCAAAAAGAAAAAGAATGTACAGGAGTTAGGCTACCGTTGACATTAATGTGCCTTCGGGTGTAAGGATTACCTTACGAATGCCCATATGGGTGATTATTTACATTTAATAATTACAAGTAACTCACGTCATTAATGACAAGAATTATAAGACTTCTAAAGAGACCGCATCGCACTGATTGACGACTGGCCAAGAGAGGTCAGGGGCGTAATAATGATCAGGGTTAACAAGATGCATGTTTTGCCAATTTGATAACGCCTGAGTACTTGATGTGATGGAATTTACTGATTCCGTGAGAGGTGACTTCCGGTTGAAATTGCAACCTCCTGATGTATTTTTTGTTGTAGAAAGAAGCATATAGAGTAAGGCATTTTTTGGATTTATTCCTAGGAGAAATCTTTCTATTTCTCAGGGCCTGTAGTAGTTCTTCCTTTCTTGAAGTAAAAATGTGTGGTATTATACCCAGCGTAACTTGAGGAACTTCCATGGTGTATAGGATCGTGTCAGAGTGACCTTATGTTGGAAAAAGTGAGAACTAGACTCGCAATTGGAAAGAAATTGGGCAGAGATTTGACCACTGGGGACGTATTTTTTACAAAAAGTTTTTTTTTGCAAAAAAGAACGCGTTTTTTTTATAAGTGTTTGGATTATTTGAAAATTTGGGCAGCGGTTTGCCTCAAAAAACGTGATTTTGTGAAAAAATCCAGATGTTTTGGAAATTTGTTGAAAATTTTCAAAGTCCAAAAAACGAAAAAAAAATTTGGCAGCAGTTTGCCTCAAAAAACGTGATTTTGTGAAAAAATCCAGATGTTTTGGAAATTTGTTGGAAATTTTCAAAGTCCGGATATGAAAATTTCATGGGCCAGGATTCACCTTAATGGAACACGTTTTTAGAATTTATTCCGATGTTTTTGAAAAAGGTTTGCAAATTTGCAAAAGTCCGGAAATAAAAAAAAACGGAACGAGGTTCGCCTTAAACGAACATGTTTTTAGAATATTTCCATTAGCTTTCCAAAGGGGGATTCTTCAGAAAAAGAAAGAAATATTTTTTCTTTTATACAAGTTTTCGTGGAAGTATTTGTTTGAAAATTCAACAATGTCTTGGGGAATAGTTTTTTTATTTACGTGGCTAGACTTTAGCCTGATTTGAGCATCACCAATTATTGGTATTTACACGCCAACTTCCTTTCGTCATAACAAGGATTATATGCAGATAGTGTGCATATGGATGTAATGTTAGCTTTCGAGGAATCGACGTCAACGCGAACTGTGCATTTTTCGAATTATGTCGTATGTTTCTTTATAATAGAAGGAAAAGAAAAAAGAAGAAGGAACGGACGGCAGAAGTAAAAAAAATGCCCAATTGTCAAATGGCAGAAAGAATTTAATCCACTTGTTCCCTTAAGCTGCAAAATATGTCGATATAAATACAGACCAGAACTTGCGAAATAGGTTAATTATAAAATAATAGGTTTATTAACTTTCGGGAAACGAAGCGGGTAATTGGTTTATCATATACAGGATTTTAATTGTTGAATAACTTTGTTTTAAATATTTGTGTTCATTTCCACTATTAACTTGTATTTGAAACTAGCAAATTTAGTCGGTCGACACTTGTAAACACTATATTATTCACGGCGACAACTTTCTTGGTTGAGCACTTTACGTAGGAATACCGGTGACAATGTTTTGTCGAGTGACGACTCGAAAATGAAGGGATCGTGCCCGTGATAATTTAAATTGCGATTCGAAGTTACGTTCGCGCCGGGGTTCCTGTTGGAAATGCTAGACAAATTGGGAATAACAAGACAAAACATTATACATTATAAAGTTTAAACAATTGCTGATTGAAGAACGAGACTGTGGGACCGTGAAGAGGGAGGAAAGAAAAAAAATGCCCCTTAGTTGGACGCCAGTGTTAGCATTGCCGCATACTTACGGCCTTTTGCTAAACCAAACCTGGAAAGGACACGCAATAAATAGGCCAACAGAACTAGCTGAGGAAGCCGGCGCAAGCAAGGTTCCTCTTAAAACCAAGGCGAGTGTTGTGGTTCGCTTGTGAATTCCTCCTCCTCCTTTCCTCACAATCTCCAGGTCTCTTTCCTCAATCAGAACACAGTTTTGCACGTAAAGGGTTTATTCATTTAGAAGGAGACAGGGTTTTACAATTGCCAGCCTCGGCAAACTACACATGGGTACTTGCTAGGACTAGTATTCTAACATGGCGGGGAACTTCTCTCTCTCAACTCTCCACACGTGTTAGTGAATTTAAACGCGGGATGTAGCACACAAGAGGGGGCAAAGATTCATTTTACTCACAAAGCAGGAAATGAGTTAGTCATCAGACAGGCTACTGGTGGGCTGGAGCCTTCTAGTGCACAATACACATTATAGAAACAATCACGAATTTAGAATTTCGGAGAGCGCCATAGCGCAATTACTTGGACACTGTTGTCGCGCCAGGGGCAAGCCGTTGAATGAATGCCGGGTGCCGATCGGTACTTGGGCCACGGACCTCCGCGTGCGGAGAGGGGGGCGGAGAGGGGGGCGGTGCGGCGAGCTGTGCACTGGGACCCAATTCACTAACTCCTCGCAACAGGAATAAAGGACTCTATTCTTTATCTTTTGTAACGTAACAGTTGTAATAATTATTTTAAATGTGATTGGAAAGATTGATGATTGAGATAAATAATTTTGGTATTTTTTTACATTAACTTCATACAGGGGGCCCTAAGGAAAATAATTTCACCCAGGGCCTAAGTCTTCTGAGATGCTGTGTGGAGGGTCTTTTTGAAAAAATGAAAGAATGGACATTGGTCTTGAAGAGACCCATATTGTAGGAAGGAGGCCGGCAAATAGTTTCACAACCGAGCTATTGAAGTCAAGAACGAATCATTTACAAACAATTTGGAAGGCGGGTATGGGTACCGCCGCCCCGGGAACCATTTATTGGACAACCAACATCCCTGCCACAGATCACCCCAAGTGGTTCGCTACGTTTGGTGACTTAGCAGGGGTGCCCGGGTTCATGGGATGAGGTTTGTCTAGGTCTTGGTGGCGGATACGTTGATTGAGGGAGGCCTTTTGACCTCTCCAGCCGGATTCTCCCGACCCTTCGCCTTGCACCGCAGTGTGAGGAATACATTCATACGTCCGTCACTCCTGGCCACACTGACCCCCAGATTCCTACCCACCCCTCATACCATAGAAGCGACCCGTTCTCTTGTAACAAATGTCAACCATTTACATGTTGGGCGCGCGTTTGGTGTGTTTCCCCACGACGCACCGGTATCGAGGGGATCAATAATACTAGTTCCTCGGAGCATCTTCCATTGAAATACCGGTAGAACAAGGATGGCGTTCCCACCCGACGCCTGTGCTCTAAAGATTTCAATACGTTTGTTAAGCTAGGAGAATCTATCAAACTGACCACCCGTTTCTGCACATAATCGAGGTTTTCTTTCAGGTTACTTGGGGCTCCAGGCCAGAGGTGGCTGCCAAATTCAACAGTGAGGGGCACTTGCGATTTGTACAGGATTAGCACTTGTGTACTATTAAAGTATCTGTGGGCCCTGTAAATAAATATAATAAAGAAAAAATATACTAATAAGCACCCACATAATAACACAATATGTTAATACGTTCTTACATAGAATATTTCAGATGAAAAATATCCAAGCTTCACGTGTCTGGATGCACGGATGATATAAAAATAAATAATGTCTACTTTTATTATTTATTCAATATATTTGTAGAATCCCTCACTGGTACTAGTATATTCTTCCGTATTATATTTTGATCCAAACGTTGCACCAATATTTCATTAGGGAATTTCGTACAGGGCCGCAGCCCGCATGATTTTATAAAATTTCTCGAATTTTTGCAACAGTTTTTTTTAGTTTTTAAAGCCGTAAAGATTTGTTTTATAATTTCAAAGTGTTGTATTATAATCATGAAAAGCCGTTGAGCCACGTTGTGTTGTATCGGCCACCGTCCTCACGTCCTCGTATGTACTGGTTTATCTTCTTTTCTTTTCTATTATGGTTAGATATATGATATTATAAATAGTTTTCGAAAGGGGGTTAAGTGCACTTATCGGTGATGATGCGATGGAACTAGTAAAAAATATCGATATTATTTAAAATTGCAAGGTTTTAAGATAAAAAGGGTGAATTCTTTGTATGGAAACAAGTTCTTCAATAGCAAAAAAATACATATTCAGGAAAAACAATGGAATTTCGAAAAAACTATTTATTATTTTTACTTCTATCCCTTACTACGCAGAATCAATTCCAAACGTGCAATTTACCCCTGACACCTTGTATAATGTTAATAAAAGTACATTAAGTACAAAAATTTTAAATTGATTTTCAAACGGGAATATTTCCAAATGATTCTCTAATCTGACAGATTTTGTAACTAACTTGATTGGATTATCTAGACCCCAGGGGTTGAAAAAAAAAATAATCCAATTTCTTCGAAAATGGTGCT
Source organism: Limnephilus marmoratus (assembly GCA_917880885.1). NCBI lineage: Eukaryota > Metazoa > Arthropoda > Insecta > Trichoptera > Limnephilidae > Limnephilus > Limnephilus marmoratus. The sequence continues at coordinate 15,328,982 of OU862910.1, read as the reverse complement.
TTTTCATTTGTCTAAGTTTTAAAGGGAAAGCTTTTTTTAAAGATTACATTAATTGAAAATTACCTACCCTTCACAAATTTCGTTATTCTTCTTTTTTGATTTTGGTAAATTTTACTCTATTTTGTATTGGTCGGAAATTCTTGTGAGCTCTTTACCTGTCTATGAATTTGTAAGTGTGATTTTGACTTCTGTCGAAGTGGAAGTCTTATGTTTTAAAACATTTTGGTTTTTTTTATCTTCCTTTCTTTTCTATTTTTAGATGTACAGTATTTTATTTCTATTTTCATTATTTATGCATTAAACCGCTTACTCGTTAATACGGGATACTTTTTATCCAAATAGTTAGATTTAGCTTTATTATTACGAAAAGTGAGTATTTATGTCGGGGGAGATCAAAAAACATGCATAAAATATGCATTTAACATTTTGATTTTGTTAAAATTAATTCACTCGCGCAGTAACGCCATGTTTATTCATCGTTTTTATTTTAACATTTCATAGACATTTCATCAATTCTGCTAATCATAGAAAAAATATTTTTGCTTAAAACAAAGTGAATGCATCATTGACAAGTTTGTACCTGTATTTATAACAGTAGAACATGGAAAAAAATGTATTAAAATAATTACACAAACCCGCTAGATAAACCCTGCTTTGCCAACAAACCATTCAAAACCTGGGATGTTTTTAAAATTATGATGAAATGCAAGTTTATTTAAAGAATTTATTTTGTAAGATTGGTACTTCTGACAAATGTCATATTTGATTGTCTATTAGTTAAAAAGGGAACACTCCGTGTTATCCGTGCATCAAACTTCGACAATACGAACGTTCCGTATTATCCGTGAGGTGGACTAACTGCATATTTACCCTATTTTCTTTAAAATGTTTATTTTATCATTCAGTTTTTATTTTTAGTTTGGATTTTTGCTGTGGTTCCTACGCGTTTTCTTGTTTTTTAAATACCATTTTTTTATGCCTACACTTACCGTTCTTGTTATTACATTGTAATATAGCCTACATACGACGAGCTACGGTGTTAAGAAGTAATAAAATAAATAAAAATTATAATGCAAGGCGAACGTGTAACCTAAGGATTAAGAACGGGAATCAATAGGTTTGAACATACAGATCAGATGGACGGAGACAAGAATGTCAATAGATTAAATGACGTGAAGTGAATGGTTGGAAATGTAAGAAAAGCCCTACACAGATATCTTCGTACAAGGAGATCAATGAGTATGAATGAAGCGATGAGTACATACTTGCCAATAAAATACAGATATATGAATTATTTTCTACTTAGTTTTATACAAACATTATTTTTTCTCAAAATAACCATTCCTACCACCGCAAGATCCCCTTTAAATCAATAGTTAACTGAATGGATCGCCAAAAATCTGAACAAAGAGAAAACTTGAGTATTTCCCATAAAACATCCCTAATTATCGTATTTCGGTTCAGTCTGAGATTTCGCAAACAAGACATATTTTTTCTTGTCATGTACTAGCTACAGAAAACATTCTACTGGCTACCTAATACAGGGCACCATTATCGTAAAACAAGTCCATCACTATAAATATCGCCATTTTCTGTGATAAACTACATAATTAGAAGCAAACATTTAAGGAAGTCGCTTTGCAAAACATCATTCTTAAAGTCTTTGCTGTGTCTCGCGTCTCGCGTCTTAGAATCAAACTCTTGGTTTTCTGGGGATCAATGCTACACAAAGAAAGAAAGTGTTTATTTTAATTCTGCTTATTAAAGTGCTTTTGGTTACACATTTTTTTCCGTTTGGTGTGTACATGAATAATCAGAAGGTTTTCTGCTATCGCGTAAGCAGGCCGCATACAGCTATCCGTGTGAGAAGCAAGGATTTTCCAAATTTACCCCAGCGCCCCGCTATCCATTTTCAATGAAAAAAAAATTGTACCATCTCAAAAAAGGGTTAAAATTGCGAGGTTCACTATTCACTCATGGTTTTGTGCTTTCATGTGAGAAACAAGCTGTACTTTTCAATTTATTTTCTTTGTATTACCATCACGCAGTTTAAAGAGGTAATTGCAGTGACGGCTCGAACACTTCTTCGACGCTGGGGACCGACATTTTAATGTGCGAAATCTTACTACCTGGAAAATATAGAAAATATCTCTGTCTAGGGAAAAATCCTCAGACCTGGGAGATTGTGAAATAGAAAAGGAGTTTTTTTTGGGAAATTTGAGCAACGGTGTAATTGTGCATTTTGTTTAGTTATTGTGATAAATCTATGAAAAATCATAAATATGTCTTGAATTTGTATTTTTTTTTTAGTTTGAAGTACCTACCGTATTTTTCGAATCTGGTGACTTCTTATGAAATTTGGGAAGTTTTGGTAAAAGAACTAGAAAGATTGACCACTGGCCCTAAGACATGGCTCGGGGCGGCCGCTTGTCGCAGTGATATTTCACCAAAATTACAGCTCGAAAATGATCAGAGATAAATTTTTAAAAGATTTTATTGTTCGTAGAAAAAAGAAGGTCGAAACTTCAAGTAGTAACTTAATAGTCTAAATGCGAAGAAACTCCTAAAATATACCTTCAAGCACAAGATTTAACTTCAAGTATAAGAGGCTTCAACTAAATCTAAACTACCTGCTAATGAATTAGCTTTACACTTAATCGCCAACTTCAAACATAAACGTCAACTTCAATATGAATCAAAAGCCTGAAACACGATTATAAACTTTAAACCTATGCGAAAGCTTCGTGTAAAAAACACTATCTACCTAAATTAATTAGGAAGAATTCTTTCACACCTACCTACGGCTTAATTTTTAAATTTCATCGTTCGACTGGCCCAGTTGCAATAATTGATATGAATTTCTTTTTGATTCCAGTCGATGTGCCACAGATTTTCTGGCGCTTTACCAAGGGTCCTCCCCCACGGATCCGCTGCTGGCGAAGGTCTGCGAGCCCAGGCCTACCTTCCTGGAGTTTGCCGGGCCAAATCTGCTGCTTGAGTTCAGGTCAGTCCAATTACCCATTAATCGACTCGTCTTGGAACTTTGAGAAAATTTACATATCATTCGAATACCCACTTATTTGAATTATTAATATTGTAGGTAAATAATTTTATTACGATATTAATCACATGCTTCTTTAATTTATATTGACGAATATATTTTGACGACATTTTTTTTATTTATCACCAAAATGATATGCAGAGAGCGTTTGTGACGTCACACCACCCAAAGTCTCTAAAGAATTTTTTGATTATAGACAGTTTTAAAGTAAGTAAATATTAATAATAAAAACAAACATTAAATATTCTATGCATTTTTAACAGTAGGTGTATCATAATACGCGAGCCTGGGCTGTGTAAATAACCCCAGACCCTCTGGGCTTAATACTCAAAAGATATGATTATGAAATCTACTTGCGCGGACAATGTATCACAAAGAATAGTAATCAGACAAAATATCAAGGAAAAAAACAGATTCACCAACCTTGACTGTAGTACTTTGCAGCTTGGAGGCCTCAGTAATTTCATCCAATAAATCGTAAGTGCAATCCTTTTTGACTTGAAACCTGCAAGCATTTAGTTTTCAATTTTACACAACATTTGATTTCACAATATGAACAGCAAAATTTTCCAAAAACAGATGATGACAGTTATTCACTTGTTCGGATACTATTTTCAAAACAATCCATTTCAGGTGTCTCTGTTAAATCCAAAGAGTGCCTAACTACGATTCTTGTGATGTAAATATATTTAATTAAATTTTCGAACAAACAAAATAAACATATTGTAATACCTAACCAGTAGGTATCCATCATTTGTGAAATGATTATCCCTTAGCTTTATTCTGCTATTGAAATCGTTTCTGAGAAATTTAATGATTTATTCAAAATGATGTTAAATAATTCGACAGTCTTGGCACAGGAGAAGTTCCTTTCGCCTTTGCGAAGGTGGTTATTGGTTTTCTAATCCCGGCATGAGCCAATATAAAAAAATAATGCTTAGAAATTTTCATTATTCTAAATAAAACTTCGTTCCTATGTGGAAAATGCCATCGGCGTAGCTATGGTGAATGACCACCGTCTGTAATAATTGAAATGTTAATTATGTGGCTTTGTATAAAGGTATATCTAATGATCAGATATTTTCCTATCCGAATTCTTTCCCTTCTCCTTACCATCTCAAAGCATTTTTCGAAATAAGTTCTACTGCCTCTGGAACTATATTACTCCGCATCTTTCAAAGTTGTCTCATAATTTTTATCCAATTTACTCAAAGGTTAAAATTTATTTAATTTAATTTAATAATATTTGGAAGATTTATTTAGCGCCGTTTTTGTGAAAAATCACCTCAAGTGCGCTGTACAAACTTATAATACATTTCTAAAATCTTAAAACAACTACAAGCTACACAGACAATCAAAAGCAAATGGCTAAAAATTGCATCCACCGGTTCATTGATCACCGATTCGAAAATATTGTACAATGTATTGCATTGATCACCGATTCGAAAATATTGTACAATGTTTTGACTTGGTTTTGACCAATGAACGCGATGCTGCCTAAAAATTAATTAATACAGGACCATACTTACCTGGGAGGTCGCTTGAAATTTACACTGTTTATTGTCTATTTAAAGAAATTTAGATGGAGTTCACACGCAGAGGACATGATTGTGAAAACGTGTTATTTAATCCTGAAAAATATTTTAAAATTAATGTGTAATGTATTCTCTAATGAGTGTATTTTGGAAAGTAAAAGCAACATTGAAACAAAACCAGAAATATGTCATTTTTAAATCAGATTTTAGACGTATTGACTCTTTTCCACAAAAAATTATAAAAGGATTTCGAAAGATTGTTCTTTTATCTAGCATTCGCATGTTTTAAATTTTGCGAAAAAATGGTTATTTCCTTTTGGGGTATTATGCCGTGTTGCGCTACCTCCTCCTTTAGCCAACGTTTCGGACAGCGTTACAGTGTCCATCATCACACATCTACCCTGATGGGGTAGGTGATCAGCTACCCCATCAGGGTAGATGTGTGATGATGGACACTGTAACGCTATCCGAAACGTTGGCTAAAGGAGGAGGTAGCGCAACACGGCATAATACCCCAAAAGGAAATAACCATAAAATTTTTGGCCGTGAAAATCTAAAATCATATCTTTGCGAAAAAATGTTTATTTTTAGTATAATAAGGTTATACCATAGGTCGTTGGCAGATTTGTTAAATTTTCAAAAAAGATTTTGTATTAAACCACACCCATTTCAAATCAAATAATCATGCAGTAAAATAAATTAATACATTATCTGGGTGTAACATATTTTAAAATTTTAATTTTAGTTTAAATAAAATCATTCAAAAATATATACGTACGTGTGATTCTTGACGAAAATTGGTCCGTTTGTGTACTTATTTGCGCACTTACAAACTAATATATTTAATTTCTTTAACATTTTTATTTAACTTAGACATTATTGAAAAATGATAAATACTTATAATCAAAAAATAATTACAAAAAGTACGTTATTTTAATAGTTTTATCATCACGCCTTTCAGCATTTTTGGATGTATGTAAATTAAAGCAAATTTGGAATGAAATAAAATCGATATTGAGTTTCAATTTTAAAAAGATGGTACGGAGAATAATTAATCTTTCTCATTATAACCGCCCTGCACTATCGTAAGAACAACTTTCGACGAAATGTGGATTTTCGGCCGCTGGCTGTTTAAACTCTCTTAATGGTGGGCGGTACAGTAGTACACGGATTTGATCTTCCTAAATGTGATTCGTCAAGAGACAGATTGATGTGTAAGGACTCGAGTAATTTTAATTCAGTAAGAAAAGTATGATTATGACACATCATACGCAATACAAATATGATCCTCTCAGAAAGGTATATTTAAATTAAGGGTGTAAGAGCCCAAAAAGGTAGGTTTTTAGTTTGGACCTAAATTCTGTTATTCTGGGCTTGTTATGCATCTTAATTCTGGAGGGAGTCTATTCCAGGCCTTAGGCCTAGATACTCCGAAAGCGCGATCAACAAACTTAGTATTTGGCTTTCGTTCTTGTTTTTCATTGCTGATCTAAGGGTTAATTGCCTCAGACCAATATTTTCCGGGACACATAATTCAGAGATGTAAGATGGGGCCATTTCATTGATTGATTTAAACACCATCCAGCATAATTTGTACTGGATTCTTTCGGGGCGCTAGAACTACTAGTGAAGGTTACGAAGGTGTTCTGAAATGTGCGAATATGTAGAGACACCGGTTATGAGCATTGCCGCTGTATTAATTAATTAAGACTAAGTTAAGCTAAAATTTAGTTTTAAACTGATTATTTTACTGTTATTATCGATTATTTCATGAAAATTGATGTTTAATGGTTGAAAATCGAAGCAGAGAGATACATATGGCCGGCGTAGTACAGCAGTAAGGCGCTTGACTCGCACACCGAAGGTCGCGGGATCGAATCCCGGCGTGGCAAATAAATTTTATTTGATTAATTTGTGTTATTCCACAATTTAATCATTTAAAATAATATATAGTATATTTGCGGCACGTTCCAGAGTGAAAGATACTCTCAGTATCGCTCTGGTGTAAGACCACCATTCAGAATTGAAATGGCATTAGCCGTGTTTTGTGACCAGATCTGAATAGCCAGGTACTTCCCCACCTTCCTCTTCCCTATCTCCTTCCCCTCTCCACTATCTTCACAATATACCCCAATTGGGGATGCCATAGTCTCACTAACTTCAGACGGGAGCAGTTGGGACTCTTGTGCTGTATTCAATTTACAAAAATATTTAAAAAAAAAAAAACATACATAGTTAATAGAAACAAGGGAGATGGGCGATGAACCATTCTAAGTTTGAATCTGAACACAAAAATGTTGCCAACGTGTCAACCCATACTACTGCAAAACGCAAATATATACAAAACATGTAACTTTCATACAACTTACCTCATCGGCGTTCTGCACGCTTCCACGCCATATGTCTTTTTATTTCTTTTCTATGGGTAGCTTCTTACTTTCTTACGCAGACTAACATTGTGAAAATATGTGTGTTGTTAGTTCTGGGGACCACGTGCCGCCCTACGACTACAACGGCTTCATGGCCAGCATCGAGTTCTTCGAGAGGCCCGCCACCACGGCCGCCCCTGCTGCCCTCAGCCTTAACACCACGCACTCGCAGGACTCTGCCGTGGCCCACGCTCCAGGTAAACCTTGTTACATTACCACCTCCATTTTTACATTCCATTGTATGTTCCCCTATTACCACCTAATCTGTCACATTACACTGTATGTTCCCCTATCACCACCTCATCTTTCACATTACACTGTATGTTCCCCTATCACCACCTCATCTTTCACATTACACTGTATGTTCCCCTATCACCACCTCATCTTTCACATTACACTGTATGTTCCCCTACCACCACCTCATATTTCACATTAAACTGTATGTTCCCCTATCACCACCTCATGTTTCACATTACACTGTATGTTCCCCTATCACCACCTCATCTTTGACATTTTATTTTATTTATTTCTATATATTACAGTATTTACCTATTTGTTGACATTTTTACAAAATATATTTTGAAATTTAATTATGTTGGGTGTAAGGTAGGTTTGAGAAGGTGAAACTGTGGATGGGTAATTTTGTATGTTTCATGAAATTTTTTCACATTACACTGTATGTTCCCCTATCACCACCTCATCTTTCACATTATACAGCATGTTCCCCTATCACCACCTCATCTTTCACATTACACTGTATGTTCCCCTATCACCACCTCATCTGTCACATTAAACTGTATGTTCCCCTATTACCACCTCATCTTTCACATTACATGTGTGTTCCCCTAGTACCACTTCAACTTTCACATTCCACTTTTGTTCCCCTAATACCACCTCCAGGTTTTCTTCGTACGTTTTGCTGGTATGGCTTTAATTTATTTTCCTGGTACCTTATTGCTGGTTTTTCCCTGGAAAAGGACTATGATCATCTTGGAATGTTCACTCATTTTGAGTTTCATCCACCTAATGATCTGATTTCCGTTGTTATTTTTGGATATTTATGAGTTTTTGTAGAAATTGTACCATATTCTTGATTTTTTTTATCCATACTTAACCATGTTACTAATGTTGTTTTCAATACTTTAACATACGTATTTAGATGGTCTCCGATTTGACTCACTAGTCACCCTGCTTCCATTGGTCAGAGGTTACAGTTAGGAACCATACATCAATTCCACCCCATATGTCTTACAATCACGGGACTATGTCTCTGTCTTTTAACGCGTTACCGTGACCATTAGACCATTAACCTTATATTTAGAGAGTTCTTATTCGTGAGGTTCCAGATAACGATTTTTAAAACTCCTCCATTTCTCTCCACCTCACTAAGATTACATTGTATTAATTTAATTCCCAAATTTGCTTTAGGAAAATCTGATAATAGGTATTAATTGGTCAAAATGTTAAAAAAACAAAAATAACTTAACTTTTTTTGCTTCATTGAATTCACTTCAAATGTACTTTATTATAAATAACTTCAAAGAAATGATTCTGTAACCCCATTCAGGGGTCCGGTTCTCAAGATTACTCATAAAGTGCTCCTCACAAAGTTGATGAAATATATTTACAATATACATATACATCAATAAAAAAACAAGAACAAAACCAATGAACAACTACATATGACAGCATTGACGGCCGGCATAGTCCAGCGGTAAGGCTCTTGACTAGCACTCCGAAGGTAGCGGGATCGAATCCTGGCGCGGCAAATATTTTATTACCACAACGTATTTTTATTCATAATTTTTTTTATTTATTTATTTTTTTTTTTAATTCTTTTTTTTTTATATGAATACCGCACAAGAGTCTCAACTACTCCCGTCTGGAGCTAGTGAGACAATGTCATCCCCAATTGGGGTATGTTTTGGCTGAAGGTAGTGGGGATGGGAAGGAGATAGGGAGGAGGAAGGTGAGGAAGTACCTGGCTATTCAAATCTGATCACCAAAAACGGCTAAAGCCATTTCAGGCAACGTTTCAATTTTGAATGGTGGTCTTACACCAGGGCGATACTGAGAGTATCTTCCACTCTGGAACGTGCCGTAAATATACTATATGTATATTATTTTAAATGAGTAAATTGTGAATAACCCAATTTAATCAAATAAAATGTATTTGCCACGCCGGGATTCGATCCCGCGACCTTCGAAATGCGAGTCAAGAGCCTTACCGCTTGACTAAGCCGGCCGGCTACGAAGTAATGCCATCATCCCATCCAATACTCATCCTCACTCCAATACTCATCCTCACCGCATACTTCTGAAAAAACTCCTGCAGATTGAAATAAAGGGGATTCCGCTTGAATGGTTCAAGAGCTACCTAACAAACAGATCCCAGTCAACTATTATCAATTCCGCTAAAGAATACAGAAGTTCAAGTTTACCAATCACGTATGGCGTGCCCCAAGGCAGTGTATTAGGCCCACTTCTCTTTCTAATATGCATTAACTCTTTTTGCAATTTGAATACTGGTGGCACTATAATATCTTTCGCTGATGACACAGTTATTGTATTTGAAGGTGAAAATTTGAATTCAACCTTTGAAAAAGCAAAATATGGCATAAATGTAGTGAAACACTGGTTAGATTCCAACCTCCTTACTCTTAATATTGATAAAACAAAATACCTAATTTTTCTATACAGAAACCAAATCTCCCCCAAAACTGTCATAAACTTACCATACATTCGTGTTCACAGAACCCTAACACGCCTACATCACTTCACAAAAACTGTTCATGCAATGACCTAAAAATATCAAACGAAATTAAGTACTTAGGGATTGGGAGGCACACATCAATTCTACAACAAAAAAACTTCGCAAATTATGTTACATTTTCTACTCTCTCAGATCTATTCTTAACTTCCAAACACTGAGATGTGTTTACTTTGCACTTTTTCAATCAATTGCTACGTATGGTATTGTGGGATGGGGAAGGTGTGCAATATCAATTCTATATCCCATAGTCCTAATTCAAAAACTTCTGCTAAGGATAATATTCAAATGTAACCCATCAGAACCACTTTATAAAAAATTCACAGTGTTAGACATTCGACAATTATATATAAAGGCAATTCTCATATTCCTATGGAAAAATGATTTGATGGAAAAAACACAAAACAAAATTCACACTCGGTACTCGTCACACCTAAAATGCATAATTCCTACGATTAAAACAACTTTCGCACAGCGACAGTTCTCCTATATTGCCCCCAAAATGTTCAACTCACTGAGTATTGATACTAGGAAATCGAAAACTGATAAGCTTTATAGCAAAAGTGTACAGGATTGGTTATTTACAAAGGGGAGGAACTATTTTAAAAAATGCCTGAAGTCAACGAGTTAAGTTTACTTTAAAGTTAGTAAATTTGCTTTATCACTATTATTTAAAAATTTTATTACATTCAAATTCAAAAAAAAAAAAATCTTTTGATAATTATCATAATAATATTTATATTTGGATGACTTATTTTCAACATCTCCACAAGTAGAGTCATTATTTATTTATCTACTTATCATGTATTTACGTACCTATTTTATTTAGCAAAACAGCAGCCTACAATAAGAATAGTTTATTTATATGTTTATTATTATATAAATCTACCTTATTGAAACCACTTAAAGGAGTCGTTGTTATATAAAAACATTGTACCTAACTAAACTATATATTAATTAACCAATAACAATTCTTACATTTATATAATTATATATTAATAATTCGACTACCATAATACGGGCATGTGCCTAGCATGGTAGTCGAACCACCTGTAAAAATTGTATAAAAAGTTATATAATGAATAAAGAAAAAAAAAATAAAAAATAAAATAAAAAATAAAAAATTGAAACGAATACAATACAATAATTCTTTATTAGACATAAAAAGGCACAGATATACACGGTTTCCGGAAACTCGTAGTACAAGCGGGAAACTGGGCAATCTACATCACAATTGGAGTCGATTCGTGATATATTTTTTGGTTTGAGCTTTCGTTTTCGAGTAAATCGGGTCCGAAGTTAGAATTTTTTTGGTCAAATTTGAAAAAATCGAACATTAGGGGCTAAATATCAGAAAACAAGTTTTTTGTGTAATATCTTTTAAAATGCATCGAATGTTAAACCAGGCTCAAAAGTTTTTTTAACCCTTTAGTTGCCGAAAAAATTGAAAAAAAGTAAAAAAATAATAAAAAATCGATGCTCAGATCGAAAAATTTTTTTTTTTGGGTTCTCTGTGTGATGTAGATTCACTAGTTTCCCTCTTGTACTACAAGTTTCTGGACACGTTGTAGAAACAAAAATATATTTAAAAAAAAACGGTACTATGAGCGGTCTTATCACTCTTGTGATCTCTTCCAGACCACCTTGGTATGGAGATAAGCTTGTATAACATTTATATTTTAAACACATAATTAGAAATAAAAAGTAAAAAAAAAACTGAAACAAAATAAATACCAATAAAAGCCACACTCGGCACCTACCTGATACTAAGTAATGCTGCTTAACGAATAAAAGTAATGTAAAGAAAAATACAACAATGTTTTTAGATTTTCACGGACAAAAGTTTTTTGTTATTAGTTTTTGGGATGTTATGCCGTGTTGCGCTACCTCCTTCTTTGGTTACACGGCGTAACACCCAAAAAACTAATAACAAAAATACAATGATGTTTAAATATTAACTCTTCTAACTTTTTTAGATACAAAATCGTTTAAAACATCTTGAAAGTTGACCTTTTCCAAAATATCATTTTCAATCGACATTATCGCCAATGAATTTAACTTACTACTTAGGTAGGTACTATTAGGCGGATGGAGAGAAAATGAAAACGGCACGAGATGAAATAGTAAGAATTTTCATAATATCTTCACAAGAAAAACTTATCAAAAAAAACTTCACACTCGTCAAATTCTATAATATTAAATGAAATAAATACTTATGTTAAATAAAATCTGGTCTGATAGAGAGTCAAACCATTGAAGCAAGTCATTTTTTCTCGGGGCGCGGGGCCCCCAGCCGATGCGGGGCCCCTAGCCGATGCGGGGCCCCTAGGCAGTTGCCTACTCTGCCTTAGGGATAATCCGGTACTGCCTATCTCCTTCCCCTTCTCGCTACCTTTAACCTCACAACATACCCCAATTGGGGATGCCATTGTTTCACTAGCTCCAGACGGAAGCAGTTGGGACTCTTGTGCGGTATTCACATAAAAAAGTTAATAGAAGAACGTCAAGAGAAAAAGGTAATTTATTTTTCTTTCTTGCCTCGGTCTGCGTTTTATTTTTAAATTTATACCATCTTCCCATTACTGCACTCTCTCACACAACTACTCTTGAAGAACTTTTGTCTTCTTGAAGATGCAAATCCGTTTCGGAATTTCCATTTTGAATGAGCAAGCTTATTATTCCATCTACAGGTCTGCCAGCATTATGTCAATGAGACAGGTTAAAAATAATTGTGTAAACCTAAATATTTCAGAAAAAAAGATGAGAAAATTTCAGCATTGACGGCCGGCATAGTCCAGCGGTAAGGCTCTTGACTAGCACTCCGAAGGTAGCGGGATCGAAACCCGGCGCGGCAAATAAATTTTATTTGATTAATTTGGGTTATTTTACAATTTATTCATTTAAAATAATATACCTATAGTATATTTGCGGCACGTTCCAGAGTGGAAGATACTCTCAGTATCGCCCGGTGCTTGAAATGGCTTTAGCCGTGTTTGGTGACCAGATCTGAATAGCCAGGTACTTCTCCACCGTACTCTTCCCTATCTCCTTCCCCTCCCCACTACCTTCTGCCTCACAACATACCCCAATTGGGGATGCCACAGTCCCACTGGCTCCAAACGGGAGCAGTTGGGACTCTTGTGCGGTATTCATGTAAAAAAATATATTTGAAAAAATTAATGCGCTTAAAGTTATAACATTCATTGAAAATAAAACAATAATTTTGTAAACACCAATTTTTATACCTATTGCCGACCAGGTTTCTTAGGCACAGTGACTTCATAGGGGGATTATAATCTAGCTGTAAGGTAGATGTTCTAAAATCTAATGACTACATATTAAACTGCATCTCAAAGAATCTACTCCATGTGAAAATATACAACATTCAGTTTTTGTATTTTCAGCAATAAAATAATATTCTGAGAAAAATATGTTAAAAAAAAAAATGGAAAGGTAAAAAAATAATAACGAATCAAACAAAACCGAACAATTACCCGAGGCTTAATAATATTGCTTATCTTTAGATACATCTGAATACAAAAAACAATGTCGGGTTAGTTACACCATTTATAACTCAAGAACGGCTGGATCGATTTTTATGATCTTTGATTTTTTGGATTTGTCTCCGCCTCGAATAGCAGGATAGCTATTAAAACATCGGAAAAATTCACGAAAAAAAATATTATGAAAAAAATTCTTTTCCTCATTCACTTTATATGGAACGAATTCTCATCTTTTCAAAGAGCTGCAGCAATATTGCAGCAAGTATGATATTGAATTGTGAGTGAATTCCAAAAATTCGATAACGTCAAATGTCAATGCGCTGATTGTTTTGCTTTCGTTCTTAATCATATAATACTGCCGCTCTTTCTCACACACTAAATGTCAATTGTCGAAAATGAGACAAACGGTGAATATATTTAATGCACCCCTTCAAAGGAAAAATACAATAATTATTATAAATCTCCCTCACACGTACAAAGAAAATGAAACTGAATTCCCGTAAATAAGTGGAAAAGTAAGAAAATCACAAAAAATATAAATCCGTACACAACACCATCTCCGATACTGACAAAAACAACACACGGACAGTTGCACATCGTTAATTGCTTCATTGCGCAATTTTGATCTTAATAAAAAAACTGAATTTAATTCAGCTAATAAGTTAACACAGCAGTTATTGATTCTGAGGCGGTACGAAGTTCGCCGAGTCAGCTAGTATTATGATAATAGAAAATAACTCAATTTGATTTTTTATTATTTATTGAAACGTAGTTCTCAATATTGGTGTGTTGTTCTTTCGTTCAAGAAAAGAGTTCTGAACATTGAATATTGCCTTTATTAACGATATGCATGTGAAAAATTAAAGGAATTATGCAAAACCAGTTGGATTTTGCGATGCATGCTACAAGAGAAAATTTATTCGGAAAATGACTATATGATTATGCAAATCCTTCCATGTTCTTTTCAATCAGTCTGAAACCAATTTGTCATGCTATTCCCTTCTACGCATTTATCGTTCGTTGGCATCATTCTAACTAAAGACTCTAAGCCCTATTTCAATTCAAATAAGCTAATAAAAATTGTCAAACCATTTTGGTTACATTACAATCAACTTGAATTGGGTTGATTACATTTTTGTGGCTGTGTCTGTCAAGAAAAGCACCAACGATAAAAAATGGGTATTTTATTTTATAATGCCTTTGTGAATACAAGTCGATTTAGGGTGTAACCGATGATTTTTAACAGTACGCAGGATGATGGACTTACCTGACAAACTTTCACCAGCATTTTGGTCTTCTGTGATACTTGTATTGTTTTTTTTATCAATAAGTACAATAAATTCAACAAAAAAATTACGTACACGAGTCTTAATTAGTGACCGGATTCCAAAATTGCATATTATTTACTCCACTGGTACTACCAGAATTGCTGGTTGAAGTTGGTCAGAAATGGCTCTACGACCTGTTTACTAATGGCTCGAATATTTCATTTTAAAAAGATTGATCTTTTCCCATTTTTCCAGGTAGGTAATACGTTTTTAGCATTAACCGTCAAAACCTGTTCACCTGAAGTAGCAAAAACTTTTTAATCGTGAGCTCTGGCGTCATGAAATTTTTTTCTGAAATATTTAGGTTAACTCAATTATTTTTAACTTGTCTCATTGACATAATGCTGGCAGACCTAAGGTAAGATAATAAGGTTGCTCATTCAAAATGGAAATTCCGAAACGGATTTGCATCTTCAAGAAGACAAAAGTTCTTCAAGGGTAGTTGTATGAGAGAGTGCAGTAATGGGAAGATGGTATAAATTTAAAAATAAACAGACCAAGGCAAGAAAGAAAAATAAATTACCTTTTTCTCTTGACGTTCTTCCATTAACTTTTTTTTATGTGAATACCGCACAAGAGTCCCAACTGCTTCCGTCTGGAGCTAGTGAAACAATGGCATCCCCAATTGGGGTATGTTGTGAGGCTAAAGGTAGTGGGAAGGGGAAGGAGATAGTAAAGAGGAAGGTGGGGATGTACCTGGCTATTCATATCTAATCGCCAAACACGGCTAGAGCCATTACAAGCAAAGTTTCAATTCCGAATGGTAGGTTTACACCAGGGCGATACTGGGAGTATCTTCCACTCTGGAACGTGCCGCAAATATACCATATATTATTTTTAATTAATTAATTGTGAAATAACACAAAATAAATTAAATTAAATTTATTGGCGCACGTCGCGCCGGGTTCGAACCCGCGACCTTCGGATTGCGAGTCGAGAGTCTCACCCCTTGACACGGGGGCTGTCAAACTACATATTGCGTCTTATTTTTTCCTAGCAAGTACCTACATGCCACAAAGTGTTTAAAAATATGAGAAATTTTAAAGTAAATGTTATCAATAAAAGAAATTATAATGTTCTTTGAATGACGTTTCTAATCGACGACGGAGGATGGCGATGAATTCGCTATTGTACCGCAGGCGACTGTGAACCGTAATGATGTGTCGGCAAAATTAATGATTCGATTAGGATGCCGGAAGGAGCCTTTGTAATTCTTCCTTTATGAGATCTTCGGTACCGAAAGCCGATATTGGTTTGCAATCATTTTATAATATAATAAAGGTAGTTACAATCTCCAAACAAAGAAATTTAAAATCTTTCGAATTTACACCAAATTCTACCTGCACTTATACAAGCATGTAGGAATAGCTATTTTTCTGATAAAAATTAGTTTTATAAATAAAACTCAATTCAATGGATAGGCGCTAGCACAAAAAAACGTATGTGTTACAAACAAAATCGTTCTAAATATATTTTCCCTCGCAATTCAGCAAAATTAATGCGGGAGGCGGGTATGGGTACCGCCACCCCGGAAACCATTAATTGGATAACCAAAACCCCTGCCATAGATCACCCCAAGTGGTTCGCTGCGTTTGGTGACTTAGCAGGGGTGCCCGAATTCATGGAGTGAGGTTTTTCCAGTCTTGACGAAAGATGCGCCTGCCTACCTCCTGCGTGGCGGGCTGGATCGAGAGAGACTAGTTGAGGGAAGCCTATTGACATCTCCAGCCGGACTCTTTCAACATTTATTTTCTATCTTTATTAAAAAATACGCAACCGATGGATTCATACGTCTGTCACTTCTTGGCACTGAACCCCAAATTCCTACCCACCCCTCATACCTTTTTTCTTTCGAGAACTTCCTCTCCTTCCTTTCCTTAACCCTCCAGACAGCATCCCTTAAGATGACGCAGGCCCTAAGGTATATTATTTTCTGGTGGAGTGATGATGTAAAAAAAAAAATTTAAAACATTTTTTGATCTGCTTCGAAAGCATTTTGAAATTGAGTGACCTCCGTTTGCAAATGGTGAACGCCTATTCTTCGTTATTTGACATTACCTCTACAGACATTATTTGATTTAAGCGTCCAAACGAGTGAAACCTGGTCAACCCTTTCGTGATGGAACGCTTCGACGAATCCGCACCATGTCGTTTACAAATGGAAATTGATTGAATCTCATAGCTTCGAACAGGGACATATTATGGACGTCGAGAACTATAAATTATACCGCATGATTTTTTGCCTTGTACCTACCTTCTCGACGTAGTTATATAATTATTCAAATATTATATTCATTATTCATTGGATCCACCATCGTTGTCTTTTGGTAATTGGAGTCTGTTTCAATATAATAAAAGGTTAATTCATTCCATAGTGTATTGAAAGTTCATTGATCACTCGAGGGCATCTCATAACAAGAGCTGTTCCACAACAAATATTTACATTTTTCCGATTTAATTAAACGATACTGACGGTTTATTACTCTTTAATAAATAATTCAAATCTTTACCTGCCTCAAAATGTTATCAAAAGCTTTTAAACGAACTATAAAAATAACCTCCAATAAAGTACACGTAAAACTGTGAAATTAGGCTTTAAAATATGTGTAATAAGTCTACCTAAGCAGTGTTTAAAATTACCTTTTGCCACGCCGACTCAAAAGTAGGGTAAATATTTTATGAAAAATGTAGAATAATAATGTGGTTAGCTCGGTAGAGGGATGGCGCGGGGTAGAATGGAGGAAGGGAGCGGAGGGAAAAGGGCAATTTCTTATGTAAAACGTTTGTATGCAAATTAAATGGACCGAGGATGAAAGCTTAAATAAAGAATGAAAGCGACATTTAGGTTGTTTTAACATAATAGAGACATACTTCATGAAGCGCGCGACTCGAAAACGGGTCTTGTGACTATTAAAAATAATCGCTAGGTACTTACTCGATTGTGGGAAAATATCTTTTTTTGTTTTTCGATAATAAGAAAGTCTTTTGTATTTTCAGTTATTTTCGTATCAGAAAACACTTGAATAGTTCATGAGATGGTTTCCCCTTAAATTGAGATAATATGCAAAGCAAACAAACAAACAAAATAAAAATTAGATGATTTTTCTTTTTCGGTTCAAATCATAACATTTCTAGTTACGTAAATCGTAGGGTAATTTTTCTTAACGGCGCAGTTAATAATTTTAGGTATCTCGCGTAACTTTATTATAAACCCAAGGTTTCTTTTTGGATTTAATTTTATTTTAATTGGGTACTAAATGTCTAATCTTTTTAGAATAAAAAAAAAGAAAACAAACATTTTAGCTGCTTGCGATGTATGGCACCAGCGCAAATACTCACTACCTCGAAACGCGAACGAGTAATATTATGTCTGTCGAGTTTGGATCTCTCTGCGAGTGGACGTGTGCACGTCATTGTGATAATTCATCCACAGCTACTGGGTTTTTCTGAATCTTCATGATGAAATCTACGTAATCAGATGATTATCATATGTATTTAACTTGTGTTTTAGTGTGACAAAAATATTAAAAGTAACGATTTTCCAAAACGCATATTTTCTTTAAGTTTAGAATTCATCGAGACTTTTAAAAATGTATCTGGCAAAATTTTACGTTTTCTGTGTTTAATGGATATTGATGTTGTGTCAAATTAACTATAGTTTTGTGATGTATTCAGGGTTCACTTTAACTTTTAATTTTTTCAGCACCAATGCAATTTTTGCTATACAGATCGATATATACAAATTTCATAACGCCAGAGCTTACCATTATGTATAGAAACACTCTTCTACTAAAATGCAATGTTTTGTAAAAAGTTTGAGTCAATCTACCGATTACTTTCAGAGATATCCGAACGCAAACATACGGAACCTCAATTTATGTATATATATAGCTGTAATTATTTAAAACGACTGTACCAGGTTTAATCGCGCGATATATATATATTTGCCACTAAGTGACCAGCTCAGGTATGGGGGCTCCATTGAAGCCAGAGTAAAGCTAGCCTCCCAAAAACTGGGCGTACTGTACAGGGCCCGCAGATACTTTAATAGTACACAACTGCTAACCTTGTACAAATCACAAGTACGCCCCACGGTTGAATTTGGCAGCCATCTCTGGTCTGGAGCTCCAAAATACCTGAAAAATACCCTCGACTCTGTGCAGAAACGGGCGGTCCGTTTGATAGATTCTCCCATCTTAACAGACGGATTGCAATCTTTAGAGCACAGGCGTCGGGTGGGAATGCTATCCTTGTTCTACCGGTATTACAATGGAAGATGCTCCGAGGAACTAGCATCATTGATCCCTTCGGCACCGGTGCATAGTCGGGAAACACGCCAAACGCGTGCCCAACATTTGTACACGGTTGACATTTGTCACATGAGAACGGGTCGTTTCTTCGACTCGTTCTTGTGTTCAACAGCTCGGCTGTGGAATGATTTGCCGGCCTCTGTGTTTCCTCCTTCCTACAACATGGGTCTCTTCAAGACCAATGTTCATTCCTTCCTCTCCTCAAAAAGACCCTCCACACAGCATCCCAGATGACATAGGCCCTGAGGGAAATTATTTTCCTCAGGGCCTCCTGTGTGGAGTTAATGTTAAAAAAAAAAAAAAAAAAAAAAAAAAAAAAAAAAAAAAAATATTTTTTTAACCATTTTTTCATGTAATGATAATTTGTATTGTCCCGAAAATATACTAAAATAATAAAGTTACGCTAGATACTTAAAATTACTAACTGTGCGGCGTGGAAGAAACATCAAAAAGTATTCCCTTTTGTTATATTATATTCAACATGAAAAGGACCTAAATTTCGCACAAACTTATTTCAGTACTTCTCTTGTTATTATTACGGCTCCTCCAGTTGAAGGAGAGCATTTATTTTTCGCTTAACAATTTATTCGTTCATTTATTTCCGACTTCGCTTTTATGTAACGATACTAATCAATTTTATTTTGTATTTTTTTCGAAACCCCTGAAACAGGTGAATGGGCGGCGGGAATGACGAAGGCACTGGAAGCCCGAAGCCGAAAACAGTTGATAATATCAGAATGATAACGAAAGCAATTACTGCAATATTCCGGCTCTGATTTGTATTCTTCTTTCGGCACTGTTTCCATTAAAAGAGAGGATCTGTCCTACTGCCGCTTCAAACCACTCCTGAACATTTATGAATACTTCTTCCGACACGTGTAGACTGGAAATATCCCCCACATTGTTGATGGAGTGTACTTTACACTATTAATTCTTTAATATGGCTAACTAACGTGGCAAAGGAGTGTAGTAGAAATAGTTTCTGTATTATTTTAGGTTTCATGTGGCTCTTTGAAATGGTAAGATATTATAACCACATTTTTTTTATATTAGCTCCACACAGGAGGTCCATATAATTTCCCTCGGGGCCTTTGTCATCTTAGAGAATGCTGAGTGAAGGGTCTTTTTAAGAAAGGGAAAGATAGGAAATTCTGGGATGAAAAAATGTATGAGGGGTGGGTAGGAATCTAAGGGTTAGTGTATATGGAGTGATGGGCGTATGAATCCATCCCTCCAAGTGCGGTGCAAGACGATGGGTCGGGAAAGTCCGACTGGAAAAGTCAAAGGCCTCCTTCACCCAGTCTCTCCTTGTCAATACATTCCTTTAACCTTTAACCAGAGCAAGTTTTTAAGATTTATCATTTCATTTCATCCGCGAAGAAAAACACTTTTTCACTTTGTCTAATGCGGAAATTCCCCTTACACCTGCAAAATTACACACTCCTCTAACGTATAAATGATATTCAAACCCGAATGGCTCTCGATAACACGAGATGAGCACTTAGAAGATTGGGGAAAAATTATACCCTTTGTCAAAGAAACAAATAGGCTCCACGGGAGAAGTAACACGTGACCTCTTGAACCTTTCAGGCTGCGCGGGCCTTAAAAATAGTTCCATATTTCCATACTGTTATCTCCTACCTGTTGGACAGATCGAGGCCTTGTACCCGCGGGATATGCGTCCCTCAATTTGTGACCATCTGTAAAAGAAGCGCCTTCCTTCACCCCCATCTGAGGAGGGTTTCAACTTGATGAGATAGATTTATAGTTACCTACTCTCCAGGGCTAGTTTTATTTAATATTCAGGAGAGCACATCGGCCTGAAACTTTTTATTCGTACATTTCTTTCTTTCTCTTAAATTGGAATTTTTCGATTAGGTTCCTGTGTTTTTTCAAAGGAGATTGATTTTCTTGGCGCTGCGTTGCTTTCTCACTTTTCTTTCCAGGAAATTCTAAAACGAATACATTTACGTGTCTACCTGCCCACTCTACGCACGAATACTCTCAAAATTATATTTTTGACATGTATATGTTCAACGGCTTAGGGTTAAAAAAATTATATATAAAAAAATCAAATTGAGAAAACTGAAATTTAAAACTTATATAAAAATAAGTTTTTAGTTCGTAATACAGTAATTGAATACGATGTAAATGCTATATTTTGGCATGAACTTTCGTTTAGCATTAATATAAATTATATTCTTAAGGAGCCACAATATTTTTGCTGATAAAAGCATTAAGGATTAAAAATATATATTACTACTAGCTGACCCGGCCACTCGTTGCTGTGGCTAACTAAACACAACGCCATCTACTTAAAAGTTACCAAATTTATAAAAAAAAGTGTTGTGTCGATAAATTAACTCACACCGCCATCTGTTAGAAAATTGTGGAACTTACAAATAATTACAAAGCATTGTCCTATAACAAATATTTAATTCGCAATGATAAATATTGAGGTCAATAATCGAGATAAAAAAACATCCTATCCTTTAAGTTGGACCAAATTACACACAGTCTGTCAAATTTCATCAGAATCGGTTTTGTAGTTTCGGAGTTTATCTCAAACAAACATCATGACGCTAGATTTATATATACATAAAGATATTTATATCTTTGTAAAGATAAGTTTGTGAGATGCAATATTTTAATGCAGAAAAAGTGGACTGTCTTTGGTACATTTCACCACTTTTGGAGATAAAATATTATTATTTTATTTTGGAGATACAATATTTGAACTCTGTGTAAGTTTTACAATAAATTTAACAAATAATTTATGAAAAAGATGAAGGTATTACAAGAGACCATCTTAGAACAGAAACGTTATAAAAAAGCATTTTGATAAAATAAAATAAAAATTCTAAAAAATTGTTCAATAAAAATTCGAGTTTATCAAACGGAAAGAAAACTTTCATTGTCACATCTATATTGAAAGCTTTTGTTCTTTTGCATATAACCCTCAAAGTCAAAGTGTAAACAACGGGAGTGTTTGTGTGTAACACTCTGGTTTTAGCCCAGGATTGGCACCCGACTTATCGAGCTGATATTCCTGGGAGGGTATTATTCTCCGAAGGAATTACCATTCACGATCAATAGCGTTCTGAACCACCGAAGTCTCACGTAGGTCCCCACTCAATGCCTCGAAAAGCTTCTTCTGAGAAATTGTAATGATTAAGGAGAAAATGTTATAGAAATATAGTGTACTTCACCTACTGAATAGCATAGGAATTCTTTATTTTTATGGGATCGTTATCGAGATAACGGACGTGATCTCTCGTCAGATTGGTGTGATTTTTACATACTTACTGTCACAAATATTAGTTTAGACCGTTTTAAACACGAATTCCTGCAAGTATGCATGATTATTTGTTCATTTAATTTACGTTGTACATAAAAAACGAGTGTGCTTTGGACCACACGACTGAAGTAAAACTTCTTTAGCTCCATCTATATGATAGGAAAAGAGAAAGAAAATGTGCACACGCACTGCTCTCTCTTGCTCCTACAGCGTGATACAGACAATAGGCCTGCCCTGTATCTTTAGATACACGAAACGTAACTGGCTACGAGAGAAAGACAGAAAGAAAATGTGTGCTCGCACCTCTCTCTCTTGCCCCTACAGCAATATACGAAACGTAACTCTCTCTCTCTCTTTCTATCTTCTCTAACTTATATCTCCCTCTCAACTACCGTTCGCCTCGCTTTTCACGCTCTCGTCACGCAATCACCAGCTCACTCCCCAAGTGAAGCATGCGTAAAGAAGTTTTACTTCAAAAAGCAAATAAATCACACAAATCTGACAGGAGATCACGTCCGTTATCTCATAACAAAAGATATAGAATCGCTCGACATATAACCCCAAAATATGAGATATTCAGATTTAAAAGAAAATGATTTACTTTTTTTTACGTTAGCTCCACACAGGAGGCCCTGAGGAAAACAATAGGGGTGCTGTGTGGAGGATCTATTTAGGAACGGAAGGAGAGAAAGTTCTGGGAAGGAAATGGGTATGAGGGTTGGGTAGGAATCTGGTGGTCAGTGTGTCCAGGAATGACGGACGTATGAATCCATCCTCTCAAGATGTTCCCTACGGCTGAAGAAGTCGAAGGGACTACTTCAACCCTTAACCATTCTCTCCCGATCCGGCCTGCCATGCAGCTGGTGGACAAACGTATCCGCCGCCAAGACCCGGACAAACCTCACCCCGTGAACCCGGTCACCTCTGCCAAGTCACCAAACGCAGCGAACCACTTGGGGTGACCTGTGGCAGAGGTGTTGGTTATCCTAAATGGTTCCAGGGACGGCGGTACCCGTACCCGCAATGAAGAATAAGTAATGAGGTTATTATGTGAGGAGTTATTGGGTCAGGGTGTTGGGAATGTTGATTAAAAATTAATTTAGTTAACAAAATAATAGCACCTCGTAAGTCACCTTTGTTGACCATATTTCCTTGTTATTTTGACTCTTCCCACCGTCCTCCCTCCCCCAACATCACCATTCCCACTACTCTAACCGAATAATGTCTAATCAATTCTTTATTTGCCAAATTTTTAAATTGTTTTTAAGAATGCCAGTAATGATACTGATGTGTAGAAACCAGTAGCAAAAATTCTAATAATATAATTAAGTATTAAAGTTGTGAACAAAATTCTTAAAAATATATATTTCGTCAATTTCATCAAAATTAAAGCGAATTCAGTTTTTTTTTTCTACGTTAACTCCACGCAGGAGGCCCTGAGGAAAATAATTTCCCTCAGGGCCTATGTCATCTGGGATGCTGTGTGGAGGGTCTTTTTGAGGAGAAGAAGGAATGAACATTGGTCTTGAAGAGACCCATGTTGTAGGAAGGAGGAAACACAGAGGCCGGCAAATCATTCCACAGCCGAGCGGTTGAACACAAGAACGAGTCGAAGAAACGACCCGTTCTCATGTGGCAAATGTCAACCGTGTATTGGGCATGCGTTTGGCGTGTTTCCCGACTATGCACCGGTGCCGAAGGGATCATTGATGCTAGTTCCTCGGAGCATCTTCCATTGTAATACCGGTAGAACAAGGATAGCATTCCCACCCGACGCCTGTGCTCTAAAGATTGCAATCCGTCTGTTAAGATGGGAGAATCTATCAAACGGACCGCCCGTTTCTGCACAGAGTCGAGAGTCTTTTTCAGGTATTTTGGTGCTCCAGACCAGAGGTGGCTGCCAAATTCAACCGTGGGGCGCACTTGTGATTTGTACAGGGTTAGCAGTTGTGTACTATTAAAGTATCTGCGGGCCCTGTACAGTACGCCCAGTTTCTGTGAGGCTAACTTTACTCTGGCTTCGATGGAGCCCCCATACCTGAGCTGGTCACTTAGGGTTACACCAAGCATTTCGATGGAGGGCCTGTTCGGAAGATTGCTTCCGTTGAAAGAGACTAGATTTTCATTTCGATCCCATTTAGACGTAATCAGACAAGATTGGGTCTTTGAAACATTAAATTCAACGAGATTATTTTTACCCCAAGAGAAAACACTTTCGAGGTAACCTTCCATTCTTTGCTTCAAAGCCCTACGAGCTGTTGGAGTTTGTGAGCCCTTTGGGGGCTTGTCAAACAAAAAGTTTACTACAGACCAAGGGTACATCTTGGCCTGATCATTTTTATAGACTTTTAAAAATATCTCTCTCTCCGGTTTCAATCCTGGGATTGGTTTGCAGCAATTTCCTGTATTCTTCTCTTCCATTCTTCCCTGTCTTGTGCGGCTCCAGGTACTCTCGGCGTCCCTTAGAGTTTGTCCCCTAGGTCATACCCTCCATCATGGCATGCAAGAGGCCTTCTTTTCGTATTACATGGGCGATCCGTCTTGCACGCCTTTCGGACAAGGTCCGATTCCTTCCTCCTTCGATTCTTTGGAGAACCTCCTCATTTGTAATGTGGTCTCTCCAAGGAAATTCCTAATTGTTTTCTATAGGACCACATCTCAAAAGCCTCTAGTCTCCGTTTATCACTTTCGGATAGGCACCATGTTTCGCACATGTACGAAAATTTGATGCGTCAAAATTTTGGCCACCATGTGTCTTGATATTTAAATAAATAATATAAACACCTATATTATTAATACGCTAGCGTCTTTCGTCCACACTCGCTTCACGTAATGGATATAAACAGAAGTGCTACCATCTATAATATTCAAATAGAACTATTGAAGTTAAGTAGTAATATTATATTCATTTTAGATTTTTATATTTTGGATGATTTAAGAATTTACATGATTTTTTGTTTACGTGGTATTAAGAATTTACGTGGTTTTGATTTCACCTCACGAAATAGCAATATCACATTTCTTTATCTGGAAAAGTAATTTTAATAAAAGCAACTTGTATTAAAAACTCAGCGAACTCCTTTGATTTCGCGGGAACTGTTTTCATTTAAAATAATATCACTTTTAAAAGTAATTTGTTTGATTTCAAAATAAATTCATTATTCCTTATTAAAATAAATATTGTTAACAAGCTGGGGAGTATAATTACCATATAGCAAAAACTAAATTATTTCTCACTGCTTGATTTGTGAAACACAAGTACAATGAATACGAACTTCTCGTAGTTTGCAAATTAAAATCAAAACTTTTTGAAGGTAGTCCGCCATCTAAATTATTTGAGTAAATTTAAGGTCTATCAACCATCTCGTCGTTCAACAAAAGTGATGGATGGAAAGAGTTAAAGAGCTATAAATATTTTCGATATCAAATTTGAGTTTAGTTACTTTTTACAATTAATTATCAACCTTCAAATTAAAATTTCTGATTCTTCTTCTTCTTCTGGTGCACTCAGGTTTGCTATCCTCGGAGTAATCTTCACATAAATAAGTGCAACTAAGTTCATATCTGACGAAGTTGTGAAACCACACATTGCGACAATTTCCTCTTCTATCTGTTCATTAATCTTTATCTGAACTAAGAGCTGAGTAATTGTTATGTCTGTGATTCCTCGTGATTTTACCAAGATATTGGAATTACAATAGTAAATACGTAGCATGTCTAGTAAAATCTAGTCCCATTTTTAACCATACAACGAAAAGCTTTTAAACTGGTCACCATATCTGTTCGGGGTGTATTTAGTAACATTTAGTAATATGCCATATTTAGTGATATCGCCACCCCGGGAACCATTAATTGGATAACCGACACTTGTAGGTCACCCTAAAGGATAAGCTACGTTTGGTGACTTCGCAGGGATGCCCGGGTTAATGTGATGAAATTTGTACCGATGTTAGCCGCGGATGCGTCTGCCAACCAACTTCGTGGTGGGCCGCATCGGGAGGGCCCATCGAGGAGACGCCTTGAACTCTCTAGCTGGACTTTTTTGACCCATATCGCCTTGAACCGCAATGGAAAAGATAGATTCTTACGTCTATCACTCCTGGATACGCTGACCCCCAGATTCTTACCTAAGACTCATACATTTTTCTTCTCAGAATCTCTTTTCTTTTCTTCTCAGACCCTCCACACAGATCCCCAAAGAGGACAATTATATTCCCGTTGTGTGCAGCTAATGCTAAAACAATTCAACAACTCAATTCAAAAGCTTATTTGTATCAATGATATTGCATCTCCAAGTTTCCAAGCCGTACCGAAGAATAAAGGAAATATAAAAATGTTCTATTCTGTACAGAAGGTTTTTAGAGGAATTCTCGCTATTTTACTCATAGATGTAGTGAAATTAAGACCGACCGTCTGATAGGGTTGAGAAAGCGATTTCATTGTACTCAGTACGGCTACCCTTTCCATCCCTTCAGCCGACTACAAGAAGCAGTATACTCCCGTCCTCGTGTTCACAAATCAGATTTAAGTTTCCCCGCTACCCTCCGGTTCCAGGGAACAATGCAAAGACCTTTCAGACAACTTGGCATCTCCATTTCAGTGAACTAATTCTTAACTAAGGAATTTGTCGTTAGCAATTGAGAGCTTGTCAGTGGAAAGGTTTCTCTGTGAACCCGGCATATGTTTATGAGATTTAATGTAAGAGACCCATAGGTTTGGGAAATTTAATGTCTTTAATTAAATGTTGTTTTGTGACAACGGAGGTTGACATATAATTCCCATCTTAGTATCTTAATTGGAATACGTAATAATACGTATAAGAAAGAAACCCTTCGGTCAATTCACCCTGTGAGCCCCTTTAACGGTAAGCTGAAGAATTAATAGTGAAAGACCTCACAATCTAGAAGATTTCTAGATATTTATTTATTTATTAACGGACTAAGTCCAATTACAACACCATGCGTAATCTACGAGGTTAAATAAGGAAAAATTATACAATGTTCTTAGAATTAAAAAAATTAAATAAAAAAAATCTGCTGTGATAAAAATAGGGCTAAAAAATTAAAATGAAATTTCAAATCAGGACAAGCTGATGCGGTCAGGAAACACGCCAAGTTTGACCTCAAATATGTACACGATTGAAATTTGTCACAAGAGAACGGGTCGCTTCTCCCACCCGTTTTTGACTTCAACAGCTCGACTGTGGAATGATTTACTCTGTTTCCTCCCTCCTACAACAAGACCCATGTTCACACCTTCCACTCCTTAAAACGACCCCTTATACTGCATCTCCAAAGATGACATAGACCCTAAGGGAAATTATTTTCCTCGTGGCTTCCTTTTTAAATACATAAATTAAAAAAATATCGTTTTTGATACAATTTTCGATATTGGATATTTTGTATCGATATATAGATGTATCAGATGAAAATATATCGGCTAAAAATATCGATATATTGAATTAAAAATATCGATATATCGATACTTTTTCAACAAGCCTACTACCAACGCCTTTCGACTCCTAGGCAGAAAAGGGGCTAATGATATTGATCATCTGTGTAAGAAAGAATTTCGGTTTTTTAGAGAGCGTTTGACCAATTTCATCAGAAATTAAGAAAAAATATCAGCTTACTTTGAGCACACGGACACGCCCACAACACACTTCCTGTGTGGAGTTAATAAAAAAAAAACAATAGGTAGGATCAAGGTTTCGATGGGGTGTATGACTTCGTCAATACAAAATACTTGGATTACTTGCGTAATAACTGAAAAAGATGATTAAGACTTACAGCAGATATGGCACAGACATATTGTGTACATCTAAATAATAATAAATATACCAATCCACCTATGTCCACTCCTTAGCGTTAAGTTCCAGGTCTGTGTTTTTTACGTTATTTTAACCGCTAACCGATCTAAAAGTATTAATTTTCAAATTGTGATATTTCTGAAGGGTAAAAAATTAATATCAGACCATCAGCGCACAAGAAAAACTCGCTTCAAAGGAATTAAAAATAAATATGAAATTTTTCATTTGAGCGTATATGATGCGAAGTCGAATTAAACTCGTGGAAAGAGAACATGTTTATTTAAGTCTATAAAAACTGTGTTTATTTTTTAACACCAAAGGAAAATTTGCACGAAGATACTGAGAATTTATCCAAACTCGTCAAAAGTAAATACAACACTGGCTATCAAGATAAACATACCAATATAAGGCCATAGAACTCTACTCAACAAAATACCTTTCTAAAATCCGTACTAGAATACAACTAGACGTATGCAATATACAAACACCAATAGATTTATGTTCTGTAAGATGTTCTTGCGATCATACAGGGAAGTTCCAATGAGAAAGATTAATTATTCTCCGTACCAGCTTTTTAAAATTATTTCTCAATATCGTTTTTATTTCCTTCCAAATTTGCTTTAATTTAAACCTACATCCAAACATGCTGAAAGGCGTGATGATAAAACTATTAAGATTATGTAGTTTTGAAAAAGGTTTTTTGATCATAAGTATTTATCATTTTTCAATAATGTCTAAGCAAAATAAGAATGTAAAAAAAATCGTAAATATATTAATTTTTAAGACCGTAAATAAATAGATAAAATAAAGAAATTTTTAAATAAATGAAGACAATATAAGCGAAACTCAATCGAAAATCTGGAAACAGAAAAATCAGAAAAACATATTGACACCTCTGGGACCCGTGTTCCAGAGGTGTCAATATGTTTTTCTGATTTTTCTGTTTCCAAATTTTCGATTGAGTTTCGCTTATATTGTCTTCATTTATTTAAATTTTACAATTTGAGGTTTTACTCATAAAGTTAAAATAAAATATAAAGAAATTTTCGTCATAAATAAGTGTTCGGATATTTTTTTAATGATTTTATTTGAACTAAAATTAAAATTTTGAAACATGCTTAGACTAGATAACGTATTGATTTACAATAATGTATGATAACATGGTATGAAATATGTCTTGTAAAATAAGATTTTTCGTTTGAAAATTTAACAAATCTGCCAACCACCTATGTTATAACCTTATTATACTAAAAATGAATATTTTTTCTCAAAATTTAAAACATGCGTTTAATAGATAAAAGAACAATCTATCGAAATAAATTTATAATTTTTTGTGGAAAAGAGTCAATACGTCTAAAATTTGATTTAAAAATTACATATTATATTATTTGAAAACTTTGTGTTATTACCGCTTCACAATTAAAGCTCTATAAATGAAACATTTCTGAACGTAGCCGAGTAGTAAAAATTGTTTTAGAAAGGTTACAAAATAAGCATTCAAATTGTTATATTACAAATATATATTACAATTTAGAATGCAAACATTAAAAAAATGACTCACGTGATGTTTTTATATGAAAACGGTACTAAAATCACAGATTATGTAAACAAAAATACTTATTCTATTGTATAAATGTATAATAAACACTTTTATCACCTCACTTTTTTTATCATTTCATATAAAAATATTTAATAAAAATTAACAATGTCGAGCGGCCCGTGGACAATTTGGCGGGTAAAAGTATGTGTCAACCGCGCGACTGACAGAATATTCTTGTTATGTATTTCTATGGACAACTTGTTAGGGATGTACAGCTTGATCCACTATCGACCTTTTACTTTTTGTTTTAGAGATGTCACTAAAACAATAACGAAGTTAGAATGATTTCCATGGAGACACACGCGTTGACGTATAAATACGCTTATTATACTTGACTGCTATCGTATTCTGAACGAATATAACTGCTTACGTTGCTGACCGGTTAAAGGCAATATCAGTGACGAAAATTTGAAAAGGGAAAATCAGAAAAGATTCGGTGGCATCTAGGATGCCCTATTTTTTATTGTTCCGTTTGAAATTTTTGTTTGAGAGTAGCTAATACGATTTTGGATTCAGAAAAATGTTTGTGATTGCTGAAAAATATGTTCTGCTAATTTATAATGTATCACTTGTATCTCTCATTACGTCTCTTTTGAGAAAACTTTGTATTTTTGTAATTTTCTATTTCTAATCGTTTTTTATCTAGTTTTCATTTAAACTATTTCAAAATTTACCCATGTATAATTTGACTGAATCATTTTATGCTATTTTTTACCTATTTCTATTTGGGAGGCGGGAATGGGTACCGCCGCCCAGGGAACCTTTATTGGATAACCAACACCTCTGCCGTAGGTCACCCCAAGTGGTTCGCTACGTTTGGTGATTTAGCAGGGGTGCCCGGGTTCACGGGGTGAGGTTTGTCTAGGTCTTGGAGGCGGATGGCCAGACATGTAAAAAAAAATTAAAAAATTACATAATTAACTGAGTTTTTATAACTGGGTTGTTCTCACGTGTGTGAGAACAATCTGTAAAAACCCAGTAAATTAAATATTTATGTTCTTTAGTTATTCTGTCGCCATTCTGAAAACATTGCCATGCCATCTGACTTGAGCGTATTAAGGGTTTGATATCGACCGCTTCTCAGAAAGTAGCACTTCCAATTCAGTCACATTTTCACACAAACAATCATTCAGATTTTATGTTGACAAGGTGTAACGATATATCAAATGATCTTCAACTTCCTAAAAACGGGATCTGCAATATGGAATTTCGAAGGTCTGTATGTCGCATTTCCACAAAATTCATTAATCTTCTCCTGCCCACTCGCTGATAGCTACTGCATCATTTTATAATAATATGGCACCCGGCCAAGCCCGTGTATTTGGTTCACTAGAGTGTGCCATGTCCTTGACGTTTACTTCCATGCATTACTGCATCATAAGTATTTTAAACTTACATCATAATGCATTTTTCAATATCATTTCTCCATTTTACAAACCTTTTCATCTCCAAAATTTATTTGAATAAAAATAACGATGCACACAAACACTAATATTCATTTATTAAACGACTTCGAAAAGGAGGAGGTTCTCAATTCGACTGTATTTTTTATTGTTTTTCTTTTATATTTAGAAATTAATAATAATTTTAAAAGAAACTTCTTTGCACCACTTTCTTATAAACAAAGTATCGAACAAAGCTGTGGCTTTTGGGGGCTGAAACAAGAAAAAATTTCACCCATTAGCCGGACTCTCTCGACTCATTGTCTGTGGGAGGGATGGATTTATTCGTCCATCTCTCCTGACAGATTCCTATGCCATCATAACTTTTTTATTCCCAGAACTTCCTCTTCTTCCTTTCCCTAAAAATACCTCTAAACAACAGCTCTTAAGATGACATAGGCTCGGGGAAAATTGTTTTTTTCTAAGCCTCCGGTGCACCTAATGTTAAAGTGTTGGAGTGTGTAATTCACACACGACAGAAGTGAAAGTAGAAAGTCGCTAGATGTCGCTTTCTTTTGCCTGTTTATTTTAAAGTGGTTTGAAGATTGAATATTGATTTACAAAAACAAATAAAAAAAAAATTGATTTCGTAGGATTCGAACCTCCGTCCGCTGGATTTCTCTAGCCGCTGTGATTTGTGACGCACTATACCGCTGCGCTATGGGACGCGCTCGGCGAGGCGCGAATTTAGGCATTATATTCCGACGACCCGTAAAAAAACAAAGCGGCCAATGAGCGTAGACC
Organism: Limnephilus marmoratus; assembly: GCA_917880885.1. NCBI lineage: Eukaryota > Metazoa > Arthropoda > Insecta > Trichoptera > Limnephilidae > Limnephilus > Limnephilus marmoratus. The sequence continues at coordinate 15,297,153 of OU862910.1, read as the reverse complement.
TGTCGTCGTTTCCGTTTAATATCTCAATCAATAGGAGCCTTTTGATGCTTCGCAGGTGCAGTAGTGCGTCATTTCCGTTTCATCCGGATTTAAAATAACTCTAACGGGGCTAAGAAGGTTTCATTTAAAAAAAAAACATGACACCTTTAAACAGAAAGAAACTACGTAAATACGTACACTTTTCCAGTAATTCCACCCGCACGCTAACCTTAAACTAAATATATGTATTTTGTTGCAGATACGGGCGGTGGGCGGGCTGGGGAGGGACGGGGATCTGCATCACGCTGCGAGCTGAGCTTCTCGGCGGAGCGGAACGGGCGGTCAGGCAGTTTCGACACGCGCGCACTTCCCTTCCACACCGAGTGCCGCATCACCTTCACTGGCCGCCACACGGACGTCGTGCACATCTCACTCTTTAACTACAAACTCAGGTAAGCTTTCCTCCACTTAACACGACAATATATCCTAAAATATATTCAGAGTCTAAACGACGTAAGTAAAGAAGGCGTGTATACAAAAGGCGACTCGCGACCCGTGTATTGGACGGACCTACTCTCAAATTTGCCCTAGAAAAGAAGAAGAAAATAATGTAGGAATCTTAACGACGTAAGTGAAGAAAGCGTGTAAAGAAATATACTCCCGCGGCACGGCGTATTGGACGAACGTATGGCCGAATTCGCCCTAGCGGGCCAGGAGATTCGACCTTTCGGCCGCGTTCATTTTAATTAATTCTGAAGAACATGTTACAAATATTTGAGATGTTTCTAAATGTTTCCCTCCCGAAGTTATTAATTCATCGTCTAGAAAAATAAATTCTGGTGCGTACCGCTAACTTCATAGTTGAAAAATTTGTTAATAAAGTTTTAAAATCGTTATACGTAAAATATATTAATGGAAAAGTATTGTTTTTATTAATCTTTTATATTACCAGGGGTCTATTTGAATAAAAAAGTTATTATAGTTACGATTTCGCCGTAAATAATTAACATGTGAGTTTTGAGCAAACAAAAATTATTTGATTTTTTACAAGACAAACTCTCTTCTATAACTTTTAAAGGTTATTCCCATCAACGTAATATATCATTGAAGAAAAAGATAACAATAATAATCTAAGCGAAAATATGAAAGAGAACAAGACACAGAAAACAGAAAAAAGACAATGGAAAAATAATTAGTTGAAGATAAAAATTATAAGGATTTCGTACCGCCTTAACACGTTACTTCACGTTAATATGTACCTTTAAAATAGAAAAAAAACGTTAAAATAAAATCACCCCGAATCCAAAACCAAGCTTGACCAGTGAATCTTTACGTCATTTTGCGGGAAGCACAACTTGACCATTCTCGCCATTGGCAATTTCCCTGAAACAAAAAAAATATCCAATCATTTTTAGTGGCTTATTTTAAGAGGGTTACGGTTCGGTCACACAGAGCGATTATAACGCTGTTACCTTGTCGTGTAAATAAATTGCATACTCCTTTTAAAAACATTGATTATCCTACTGGATAAAATATCCCCATTAAAACTTTCAGAAAGAAGAATAAAGACAGATTTAATACTATTTCACCGCATTAGAAAATTGACTTTCCTGACTTGCTTCAACTAATCAACGTCCATAAACCCAAAAGATTTTGCCGACATTTACTACCCGTTTACTTTAACAATATCAGGACACTGTCTTATCAAAATTCCCCGATATTTAAGTATTGTGATCTGGGAGATATAGTTCACCTTAAAAATAACCATTACAAAACGTTTTATCTTTTCTTGTCCCAAATATACCCATATCTTTTTCTGTTTTTTCTGTTTTCAGATTTTCGATTGAGTTTCGCTAATATTGTCTTCATTTAATCAAATATTACAATTAAGGTTTCACTCATAAAGTTAAAAATATATTTTTTTTTAAACGTACAAACAATGTTTGTTCCAATTCTTTTATATAAATTTACACAAATAGACTTGGATAATTTCTTCATTTTTTGAATATACTGAATATCTGTTTATCTGTGACTTCTTATCATTTAAACCAATGTATTTTATTTTATTATTTGCTTTTATTGTTACATTTTTTACATTGTATTATATTAAGTATTTGAAATTGTAGTGTTCTGTTATTTTAAGGACACACTAACAGATTCTCCCAATCCTTCGGATGAAGATTACTTCGGAATAAAATAGATTCTTCTTCGTATCTGGTTTTATTTATACTTCGCGTATACAATTGGGATTGCGGTAGTCTACCTAACTAGAAGCTAGCTATAATGGTTCTGGCCAGTGATAACTCAAACACACCCTCTCAGCTTTCCCGATCCCCTGCCGGAAAACTTAAGCACTACGCTGCCTGCCATCTAGCGGAATCTACCGATAGCTGATATCACCGCCATCTATCTCTACAAGGCGGAAGCTTTTAGATACACCACAGAAATATCTGTGGTACTCAACTTATAAACTAGAATGTAAAAGCCCATCAGGGCGTGTAATAAATAAATAATACATTGTACCTGAACTTGGACCTGAACCCAGAATCTCTTGTCTTACTGGGACAAATCTCCTTAACCAACTTGGCCGTTGGGACCTACATTTGTTCAGTTATTTCTGTCGATCTCAATTTCAAATTTCAATTCTCATTTTCAAGTAATATTATCCTCTTCTAATTTTCCCCATATTTTTGAACGATTATAAAGTTCGAGTATCTGATGTCTCGTATAAACACATTTGATTTTTTTATATGGCACAAAGAGTTCTTCATTAAATGCAGTTTGAAAATGATCTTGTAAACCGAAACAGCTGTAACAATTTCTTTATTTTTTACATGAGTACCGCACAAGAGTCCCAACTACTCCCGTCTGGAGCCAGTGGAACTATGGCATCCCCAATTGGGGTATGCTGTGAGGCTGAAGGTAGTGGTGAGGGGAAGGAGATAGAGAAGAGGAAGTTGGGGAAGTACCTGGTTATACAGATCTGGTAACCAAACACGGCTAAAACCATTTAAAGCAACGTTTCAATTCTGAATGGTGGTCTTACACCAGGGCGATACTGAGAGTATCTTCCACTCTGGAACGTACCGCAAATATACTATATATTATTTTAAATGAATAAATTGTGAAATAACACAAATTAATCAATAAAATTTATTTGCCACGCCCGGATCCGATCCCGCGACCTTCGGAGTGCTAGTCAAGAGCCTTACCGCTGGACTACGCGCGCCGGTCGTACTTACTAAAATACTAGCATAACTTGATAATAACATTATCAAATTTAATTTTAATTAAATTTTAAAAGAAATGCTGTCCTTAGCACGGGTAAAGCACCCAGTGATGTCCACATTATCAAATAATGTTTTTTAATGGGTAAATTGGTTCTATCAAATAAAATAAAAAATTAAAAATAGCAGCGTTGTAATCGCTCTGTGTGGCCGAGGCTTAAGGGTTGAAAAAGCGCTTGTAATCTGAATAAAAAGCTTCGAAAAAAATCTTCGTTGCCGAAAAAGATTCGGTTACAAAGTCATAAACAATTTAGGCGTTTTTTCAACCTTGCTTTGTGAGCACTGCCATATTTTATGTTTATATTTACGAATACAATATCTCTTAAATTAATATTGGTTCCACGTTCCACGGATGAAGTAATACTATTAACCTAACTGGAAGATGGGATTATACTGTGTAAACACTACTGTGGCAGTAATTTTAATGGTTTATCTTAGTAAACGTGTCTCTATTGAATTTATGGGTTTAGAGTAATGCCCACATGCGGGTAAAATATCACTAAAATTCACTATATAAATGTAATGTTATTATTTCTTTTACTTCCCATAAACTCTCCATACCAAACTGAAACACGGAGAAGAGTGTAAAACCACTTATAATAAAATAACACAATTTTTCTAGTATTATTACACGACAGTAACTGGATAAAACAAAACAGCGAAGTTAGGTCAGTTAAGCGTAGGTTAGGTTAGGTTAAGTTAGGATAGGACACGTTAGGTTAGGTTTATTATTTGTTTGTTCTTTTTCTACACTTTTCTTCAATGTTCTGTTTGGCATTTAAGAGGGCATTACCAGAGAAAGCCGGAAATACGTCATTTTCAAAAAAGTTTTTAGACGTATTGACTCTTTTCCACAAAAAATTATAAATGGATTTCGAAAGATTGTTATTTTATCTAGCATAGTTATGTAATAAATTTTTAGAATTTTTTTTAATTTTCAGTATAATAAGGTTATTCCATAGGTCGTTGGCGGATTTTTTAAATTTTCAAAAAAGTTTTTGTATTATACCACACCCATTTCAAATAATGTAATCATGCAGTAAAATAAATCAATACATTATCTAGCAAAGTTATGTATTAGAATTTTAATTTTAGTTTCAATAAAATCATTAAAAAATATGTACGTACATGTGTTTCTTGACGAAAATTGGTCCATTTGTGTATTTATTTGCGCACTTACAAACTAACATATTTCAGATTTTTTTAACATTCTTATTAAATTTAGACATTATTGAAAAATGATAAAAACTTATAATCAAAAAATAACTACAAAAAGTACACTATTTTAATAGTTTTATCATCAAGCCTTTCAGCATTTTTGGATGAAGGTATAAATTAAAGCTAATTTGGATTGAAATAAATTCGATATTGAGTTATAATTTAAAAAAGCTGGTATGGAGAATAATCAATCTTTCTCATTGTAACCGCCCTGCACGATCGGAAGAACAACTTTCGACGAAATGTGGATTTTCGTCTGCTGGCTGGTTAAACGCTCTTAAACAATTTTGGGGATCTTTAGAAAAACATTCAACTTACGAATAGACTTTTTTTATTTATTTTATTTCTATGTTTGCACATTCAGTTTATAATGATGACGTTCAGATAGTACAGAAAATTTTTGAAAAAATGACAGTTCAGATAGTACAGAAAATTTTCATGGTATAAAACATAGTAGGTCACACCATAGTGTAATATAATTATTCACTGTATGTAAAGGGTTAAAACTTAAGTAATTATGTTTTGTGAACAACTCACTAGGAGACCACTGCTGAGGTATTCGCATATTTTTAAACGTGTTATTCTGCCGTCGTACTTACGACGGCAGAATAACACATAAAAAACATAGTAACATATAAAAAACATAGTACATAACACACACAAAACATAGTATCCTCTTTGAGGCTCTTAAGGAGGATATTGTTGTTCCACCCATGGCGGCAGTATTGTTCATATATTATTAAGAGCGTTTAACCAGCCAGCGGACGAAAATCCACATTTCGTCGAAAGTTGTTCTCCCGATCGTGCAGGGGGGTTACAATGAGAAAGATTGATTATTCTCCGTACCAGCTTTTTTAAATTATAACTCAATATCGAATTTATTTCAATCCAAATTAGCTTTAATTTATACCTTCATCCAAAAATGCTGAAAGGCGTGATGATAAAACTATTAAAATAGTGTACTTTTTGTAGTTATTTTTTGATTATAAGTATTTATCATTTTTCAGTATTGTCTAAATTTAATAAGAATGTTAAAAAAATCTGAAATATATTAGTTTGTAAGTGCGCAAATAAATACACAAATGGACCAATTTTCGTCAAGAAACACATTTACGTACATATTTTTTAATGATTTTATTGAAACTAAAATTAAAATTCTAATACGTAACTTTGCTAGATAATGTATTGATTTATTTTACTGCATGATTACATTATTTGAAATGGGTGTGGTATAATACAAAAACTTTTTTGAAAATTTAACAAATCTGCCAACGACCTATGGAATAACCTTATTATACTAAAAATTAAAAAAAATTCAAAAAATTTATTACATAACTATGCTAGATAAAAGAACAATCTTTCGAAATCCATTTATAATTTTTTGTGGAAAAGAGTCAATACGTCTAAAAACTTTTTTGAAAATGACGTATTTCCGGCTTTCTCTGGTAATGCCCTCTTAAAAGCGTAGGTTAGGTTAGGTTAAGTTAGGATAGGACACGTTAGGTTAGGTTTATTATTTGTTTGTTCTTTTTTTACACTTTTCTTCAATGTTCTGTTTGGCATTCAATCAATTTTGGGGATCTTTAGAAAAACATTCAACTTACGAATAGACTTTTTTTATTTATTTTATTTCTATGTTTGCACATTCAGTTTATAACTTCGATCAAGTATATCTAGATACGGCCTATCTTAGTAAGCAAGCCAGTAAAATTGACCCCGTGTAAGTAAATGTTAACAATACAACTATTGTACGTATTCCAGCGCCTCGCCTCGAAGTTCGTAAATCCGATCACAAAGTTCATTCTCAAATCCCATTATGTAGTTTTACCATTTAGCAACCAATCAGATATCGCGCGTGACGTATTATGGAGATGAATTTATCAATCCTACTTGGTATAAACTAGCCGTACACGCTCGTAAAGAAAATAACCCGAGAGCGTTCATTGTGTGACAAGAGGTGTTCTTTTAATTTTAAACAAACGTCGAGAAAATACGTCACGAAACCAAAGAAGGGCTGAATTGGGAGAGGATTAATAAATAACATGAAACATTTTAGTTTTCATTTTTAGTTTTTACATTCTGAACAGGTCCTCTAGAACCAAAAACGGTAGGTAAACCTACATTTTTTATTATTGGGCAAAGGTTTTATCTTAGTGAAAAATATTTGGTAAATAAATATTAAATAACCACTTGGAAAGACCCATTGCAGGGGTGTTAGTTACCCAATAAATTGTGGTTATGGGTTTCTCCCAACCGCCTGGAACCAGTTAGACTATGGCATCCCCAATTGGGGATGTGAGGCTGATTGTAGTGGGGAGGGGAAGGAGATGGGTTAGAGCAGCCGTATTTCTATTTAGTTCAGTCAAGGAAGGAGGTGTAGAGTGCGTGAGCAGGAACCTAAGCGATTCCTTCAGAAACTTGTTCAGGGTGCTTAGGGTGTGAACATACTAATAGTCCTGACGTCTAGGTGGTGAGCTAGGGGAGGAAGGGGGGGGGGAGAATGTCCCAATTTTCGGATGTGCGCTTATATCTCGAAAACGGTGCGTCGAAGAGGACAATTTTCTTATAATAAGTAAACGCTCATAAAATTATGTACAACTTTTATTCTATATGTAATTTTCTAAATCCAAGCTGAAAATAAATTAAATCCAAGTCTAAGTCCCACAATCTGTTACAAACAAAAGTGATGTGTCAGTAATAAGATAAAAACAGCTTTTTCTGAAAATGACGACATTTTACTAAAAAACTTAAAATTGCTGTAAATATTTACTGGTTAGAGATTAATTTGCATATGTTTATTCCAAAAGAGAATTAAATTCTTTACAACTTCTTTCAAATAAATTTCTTTCATTGATGAATATTTTAGACGATATGAAGGAATGTTTGATTCAAAATGTGAGGTAAAATGATTTTTTTCGAAAATATCTACATTTGTGGAGCGTGAAGTTTCTGTTCCTGCTCACGCACTCTACAACACCTTTTTGACCTTTCATTGACTGGACTAATTGTGGGATATTCCTTCGAAACTTCGAGGCAGAAATCTACCAGAAACGTTTTTTTTTCAAAGTAAGTTTTCAGTTAAAAAATAGTTGATACTTAGTCTTCTCCCACTAGCTCAATCGGAAAGTTATTTGCGGTGTTTTCAGTTTGTTGATGATCGATTTGGGAAACTACCAAACAAGGTTGGAAAATGAAAAGATTGGTACATAAAATAAAGAAATGTTTATTAATAAAACCATGTCCTTTGATATACAAATGCCCCTTTAGAGATATTGCAGCAAATGATTTTCTGACGCTTCTAGGAAAAGTTTTAATCTCTTTATGGACGGATTTGGAAGCTTATTTACTGATTTTAAAATTTATTTTATCGGAAGCAGATTTTTGAACAAACCAAAGCTTGTAACAAGAATTAAATTTACGGTACCCATCGCGTTGTTGCATCGCAGCCTGGGCAAGGGACGGCGAAATTTGACTTTGATCCTTTTTTTAAATACTTACTAACTAATATATACATATATATATATTTTTTAATCTACACGAATCAATCATAATCTTATTTCATAATCTTTTTTTTTAATTAAGTAAACGCTGAGGAAGTGAGCATTGCTCAGGAAATATGTCGGTTTTTTATAAACAATAAACGTGGTTAAAACTAATAAAATTATTAATTGTGAAAAAGAAATTCATTCAGCAAATAATACGTAGGTAATGGGCTATTATATTTTGTGCTTAAAATACGAAAAAAAAACTGAGAAACGTTTTTTTAATTAAAAAATAAATTAATTAATGAGCCCATTACCAGTTCGGCCCTTCCCTGTAAAGCGCTCACCCCCCCCCCCCCCCCCCCTCCCCGCTCGCTGAGCGGTAACACCGTTCTATCTCAACTCCCCGCCACGTGTCGAAGCGCGAATGACGTCAGAATATTGCTTGACAAATTTTAAAAACTATAATGTTTTTCACGTTTATGAATGCGCTGTGTAAATGCGATCTGTAACACATATATTTTCTTCTGTATTCTGATAGCTGACTACGTTTTCAAAAATAAAGTCCGCGGTGTGTACCTTGTAAAATATTCGGTAGTGGTATATTTTTGTGTTTGAAAAAATTTACCCCCGTCTGGACGGCTGGCAATGCAAATTAGTTTCAGTGTAGCCCTCCAGCCCAATAAAAGATACAATTAAGAACTGTGCCTTCTAAACGGTGCAATACGATCATATACTTTTTCATAAATGGGCCGTAAGCCAATTTTATTCTGGTTTCGGGAGTTTGAGGGCCATTATTATTTTTATACGGCCTGTCTAGATATCCTTGGTCGAAGGTTTATAATGATGACAGTAGATAGTACAGAAAATTTTTGAAAAAATGACAGTTCAGATAGTACAGAAAATTTTTGAAAAAATGACAGTTCAGATAGTACAGAAAATTTTTGAAAAAATGACAGTTCAGATAGTAGAGAAAATTTTCATGGTATAAAACATAGTAGGTCACACCATAGTGAAATATAATTATTCACTGTATGTAAAGGGTTAAAACTTAAGTAATTATGTTTTGTGAACAACTCACTAGGAGACCACTGCTGAGGTATTCGCATATTTTTAAACGTGTTATTCTGCCGTCGTACTTACGACGGCAGAATAACACATAAAAAACATAGTAACATATAAAAAACATAGTACATAACACACACAAAACATAGTATCCTCTTTGAGACTCTTAAGGAGGATACTGTTGTTCCACCCATGGCGGCAGTATTGTACATATATTAGTAACTAGTAGCTGTGTTGAGATAAACATCACAATATTATATAGGTTATGAGACGTAGTGAAAGGAGTATAAATTCATTATACACGAAGTACAGCGTAGAAAAGGTGATAAACATTATAATATTGTGCAATATGTGGTGTAGCACAATAATATTGTGCAGTATAATATAGTGTAGCACAATATTATGATGTATATATTACTTTTTCTTATCTGTTTTTTCATCTTTCTCTTGCCAAATTAATAGCATAATATATTAATTACGTATATATTTCTCATCTTAATTCTTTTAAAAAATTTCTAAAAACCAATTATTATGGTCACCCTACATGTTTACATTGTAATGTACTATTGCCTTCATCATTCATCATCATACATAATATGTAAGAAACATACAACAATACTGTTCTTCAATAACTATATTATTTTTGGGATATTTTATCATAATATGTAAGAAACATACAACAATACTGTTCTTCAATAACTATATTATTTTTGGGATATTTTATCATAAAATGTAAGAAACATACAACAATACTGTTCTTCAATAACTATATTATTTTTGGGATATTTTATCATAAAATGTAAGAAACATACAACAATACTGTTCTTCAATAACTATATTATTTTTGGGATATTTTATCATAAAATGTAAGAAACATACAACAATACTGTTCTTCAATAACTATATTATTTTTGGGATATTTTATCATAAAATGTAAGAAACATACAACAATACTGTTCTTCAATAACTATATTATTTTTGGGATATTTTATTAAATTGTAGAGTTGTTAACCTCAACCCAAGCTTGACCTAGTAAGGTTATAAACTGAATTGTAGACCTACGCCTACACCTATTAGACCTAGGTACCATGTAAAGAAACAAATAAAAAAAATAATAAAAATATTATGTAGTAAGGTGTAGTAAATAGAAAAGAAAATGATATTCTATCAGGTGAACATAACGAGCAATTACGCCGAAAGAGAATAAAATAAAACGAAAGTATCGAAATGATAATAATGTCAGTATCTTAATACATTGTTAAATAATTATGCAATAATCTATTTTTACGTAGATCTAATTGTGTAATTTAAATACAAATTAAATTTTTATGTTTAATTTGGAGGGAGTAGGTTTTGGAAAAATAGTGTACCTTCAATTTTTATCCAGTCCGTGATCTTTTTTTGTGAGACTATGGCATCCCCAATTGCGGTAAGTTGTGAGGCTGGAGGTGGTGGGGAGGGGAAGGAGATGGGAAGAGGAAGGTGGGAAAGTACCTGGTTATTCAGATCTGATCGCCGAACACGGCTAAAGCCATATCCAGCAACGTTTCTGGTCAATCAACTGAATGGTGGTCTTACACCAGGGCGATACTAAGTGCTTCCACTGTGGAAATTTGGCGCAAACATACTATTTATTAATTTTAATGAATTAATTGTGAAATAATACAAATTAATTCGATCGGATTGTGAGTCAGGAGCCTTACCCCTCGACCACGGAGGCCATCTGTTTTTTTTTAGTTTAGGTTGTTTTAAAAACGGTTTTGTTTTAGATTGTTTTAAAAAGTGTGGCGGCAAGCAGTTACTACACGATATTTCACGATTAGTATTTATGAAAGATACCAATATTCGTTTGAATTTTATTATTGTTTTTACAAGTGTACCTATTGATCTGATCTAGCTTGCCTCAAATAATCAATCTTGTTTTTCTAACACGGATATAAATCACTCTACGATAATGCCATTATAACCGTCAATGAATCGAAGATATCATTTTCTGGGCATTTATGTGTTCCGCCTTCACAAAGAGGATAGAGTCATTAATCAGCTGCTTTTTAGGATATCTTCACCACATTTGCAAATCAATACTGACCCACTGAGGTCCGTACGGGTCAGATTTAATTAATTATACGGGGTAAATTATTTCGTATGTTTAACGACCTCTGCTGGTTTAATCTCTAATTTGTTGAAATATTTTTGTTCAAATAATCATTAAAGTAATTTAGAGGGTTATCTGAAAAATAAGAGTTATTTCAAATGATTTATTTTATTTAGTTTTATTCCAGTGAAAATATGGAAAACTTGTGTTTCCTGGATGTTTTAAAATCAAAATAGGTATTTTTTTATGTGAATATGGTCAAAAGTCCTAACTGCTCTCATCCACGTGGAGCCAGTCAGACAATGGCATCCCCAATTGGGATATGTTTTGAGGCTGAAGGTAGTGGGGAGAGGAATAAAATGGTGGAGAGGAAGGTGGGGAAGTTCCTGGCTGTTGAAATCTGGTCACCAAACACGGCTAAAGTCATTTTAATTCTGAAAACGCGTAAACCAGGGCGTTACTGAGGGTATCTTCCACTCTGTAACGTACAGCAAATTTACCTTTTGATACTTTAGATAAGATTATCTAATTTTCAAATAGCACAAATCAATCAAATCAAATTTACTTGCGCACGCGAGGTTTGGACCGGCGACCTTCGGATTGCTAGTCTAGCCTTACCTTTTGACCACCGAGGCTATCCAAATGGAGATATGCAGTACCATATAAAAATATTTTTCAAAAGAACCTCCACTGTGACCTCACTTTCCCCCACTGGAGCTGAGGCCATTTTATGCAACCCACTGCGGATTATTTTGCAATTTTAGCGGAGTATTGTACTGACCTGAAGAAGCTACGATTGTAGCTAAACCCGGTCGGCATTAACTAAATAAAATACATAAGTTGTGTTTACTTTGATATTGTTTTATTTTAAACTATCGATTTTGCGTCATGCGTTGCAATTGCCACTTAATAAAGAAATTGTTCTCCATGCGTGTCCTTTCTTATTCGTCCCGTTCCCCTTCCGCCGCCCCTTCCCCTCCCATGTCCCCCTCTCCTCTCCCCCTCTCGCATTCCATATATTCAGTCCCAGTACATTCAGTTTTCAAATAGCTCGCGTGCCGCCTATTACAATTTTATATTCAAATTTTCGTTTTTCATATTTTACACATATTCATTTTTGTATATATTTTAAGAACAATCGATCAAATTTGGTACCCATTTAAAATGCATATTATTCTTTTTTACTAAATACTTCAAGAAAATTCATTTATTTAAAGGATGGTTTGCAAAATGTCATTCTAAAATTGCGACATTTTTGACAGTTTCGTAAGAGTTTTTGTAATGATTAAAAAACTTTTCAGATGTATTGTAATGTGGTTCTAACAATCCAGAAACCTTAGCGGAGGTAGAAAGAAGGTATGTTGAAAGTTTCAAACATTTCCTATGCTTTATAATGTCACATCACGTAGAGTCTGCTTCGTGCGAACTACATAATAAAATAAATTCATTTGTCTAGCATTGACGAAAGGCAGATGTTGATCAAAAGAACAATGCGAAATAAAATACAAACAAATTTTGCAGCATTCTTATCTTGCTTGTTCTCGAATATCATAAATAATGCATGACGGTCTCCGTAGTATAATAGTTTAGTATTTGACTTCAAGTCAAAAACGTACGGGCTCAAATTTGGAGCATTTCTTTCAAATAAAAGGACCATAGATGCTTCAATTAATTTATTTAATATTTAATTACACCTACGTGTTATTAAAAAATTAAAAAATAATATGTCACTGTAGGTAAACAAACACTACAAAGGATTTTCAAAGGCAAGGGTTTAATCAAAAATCTCATTAGAACAGAAAGAACTGGAATATTTGTACCACAGTAATTAACTAATTAGTCATTACTCATTTCATTACGGTAGTTCATTTCATTAAAACATTTTGCCTTATTTACCCTCAGTGAATTCAAATATAACAACGTTGATAAAAATAGAACATACGACACTCAACAAACCCGATGCTCTGAGCTTTCGGCTAAAGCCCACGAAAGGAGGAATTTGACATTTGGTTGCTTAGCATATCGCTTTGCATATTTCATGTTTATCACCTTTGATTTGCTACAACAGCACCTGAGTGGCACTGTCATATTTATGACCTCGTTGCGCTGGCAATATCTGTAATGTGACTCTCTTAATTGTTCGAGAGCTCTGTTTAACCGTTTCACGACTGATATAACTTGCATCAAGTGGACGGGTGAAGTCGGGGTTGCTCCGTGAAGATATGTCACCTCCAAGTTTTTTTTTTTTTTTACAGTGAATACCGCACAAGAATCTCAACTGCTCCCGTCTGGAGCCAGTGAGACTATGGCATCCCCAATCGGGGTATCTTGTGAGGCTGAGGGTAGTGGGGAGGGGAAGGAGGTGGGGAAGAGGAAGGTTGGGAAGTACCTGGCTATTCAGATCTGGTCACCAAACACGGCTAAAGCCATTTTCAAGCAACGTTTCAATTCTGAATGGTGGTCTTACACCAGGGCGATACTGATAGTATCTTCCACTCTGGAACATGCCGCAAATATACTATATATTATTTTAAATGAATTAATTGTGAAATAACACAAATTAATCAAATAAAATTTATTTGCGCTTGCCGGGTTCGAACCCGCGACCTCCGGATTGTGAGTCAAGAGTCTTACCCACTGGACTACGGAGGTCGTCAATTAATTAATTAATTAATTATTTAATCAAGTTAATCGAATGCCGAAGTGTCGGAATAGCATCGGGCGGTCCGCTTAACAGACGGATCGCAATCTTTAGAGCACGGGCGTCGGGTGGGAATGCTGTCCTTGTTCTACCGGTATTACAATGGAAGATGCTCCGAGGAACTAGCGTCATTGATCCCTTCGGCACCAGTGCATAGTCGGGAAACACGCCAAACGCGTGCCCAACATTTGCACACGGTTGACATTTATCACATGAGAACGGGTCGTTTCTTTGACTCGCTCTTGTGTTCAACAGCTCGGCTGTGGAATGATTTGCCGGCCTCTGTGTTTCCTCCTTCCTACAACATGGGTCTCTTCAAGACCAATGTTCATTCCTTCCTCTCTTCAAAAAGACCCTCCACACAGAATCCCAGATGACATAGGCCCTAAGGGAAATTATTTTCCTCAGGGCCTCTTGTGTGGAGTTAATGTAAAAAAAATAAAGCAAGATGAAGAGTACGCATGTATTAAAGTAGTCCCAAAGAGAGGTTGTACGTGATATCTTCGTTCTAATATTTCTTTCTTTTTCGTTTTAATACAAGATCTTTTGAGAGGTATTTTCATCGATGACGATAGCTAGGACTATTATATCCACATCTCCTTGAAGAAAAATGTCAGCAATGCATCATAAGTGTTTAATATTATTTTTTTTTGTATCCAATTCAAAATTGTGTCATTTAAAATATTGATTTCCGTCATTGTGCATAGAAGGCTCTGGAAAAAGAGAAAGACTAGTAAAGTGAACTGATAGTTCTTCGGAATAGGAAGTATTTCAGTCTAATAAAAAGTTTTTTTTTTTTTTTTTTTATTAACCAATACATATAATATATAATTAATTTATTTATTTATTTATTTATTGACGCCCTATTGGGCTTTTACATATAAAATACAAATTTCATTTATAACAGCAGTATAACACAAAATAAAAAATATTAAAAAATATACAAATAAAGCATAAACTCAATGTAAAATAATAGGAATACATCTAATGCTAATTCCACGTGGATGACTTTAGGGAACTCGTATGTACATATATCTACGAGCAACAAAAACATTAAAAATAATAATTTTTACTTAATTACTCGTTGTATGCTTTTGAAATAAGAACAATAAAAAAAAAAACAATAAACAAAAGAAAATTGAAATAAAATAAAATGATTTCTCATTCATTATTTATATCTAAAAAGTGGTGGACTAATTTGGCTTTAAATGAATCGAAATTTAAATTAAAAATGTCAGCGACATCAGTTAGTTCATTGCCCAATCTGTGTATTCTTTCCATCACAGAATTCGTAGCGAAGTTATTGTTGAGATGCCGTGCTTGTTGTGAAGAAAGAGTTTTTTTACAACAGAACAAAACGTAAAGTAAAGTACTTATTATTGTTATTTTGTGCAATATTCCACAACAAAGGCACTGATTTTCAAAGAATAAATAAAAGAGTTCTTCAAAATTGAAACAATTTGCCTTGTGTACCTTGAGGAAATAATGCTGTTCCTATTTTGTGTCGAGCTGTTTCTGTTTCATAAAAATAATATTATATTTGTTTGAAATTCTGTCGTAAACCCATATTTCTAACGTCGTTTGAAATATATTTTTATTAAATATTGATAATACGAGCACGCTCTACCAATTTACGTATCTTTCGCTTATGACGTACACCCATAGACGCATGAAAGTTACTTTTGCTCCAAATCAAATATCCTATCAATTTGCGGGACAATATTACATTAGGAGCAGTGACGTGAGAAGACCCACGGAATATCGTGGGCCACACACACACGCACACACAATTTCACACAGACCAGAGCTTCTTAAACTGTTTAGCTTACTGCCCCTTTTTAAATATTTCTTCATGCCTCCCTCATCCCCCTCAGGAAAATCTGTTACGCTAATACTGCGTCGATTTTTTTGACATTATAAAAATTAACTTTCCCTCCTATAACAACTTAAGGGGATGTTAATTGGAGGGTCTTTTGGGGAAAGGAAGAAGTGAATCTGTGTCTTGAAGAGACACATGTTGTTGTAGTTCGTTAGGAAAGCTGTTGAACCCAAAAACGATCCTTTCTCTTCTGACTTTTGTCATGTGAGAAAGCGTCGTTTCCACGACCGTATACAAATGTTGGGTGCGCGTTTGGCGTGTTTCCCGACTGTGCACCGGTACCGAATTGAAATACCAGTAGAATAAAGACAGCATTCGCAAAAGATTGCAATCCGTTTGTTAAAATGGGATAATCTATCAAACATACCGCCCATTTCAGCGTAGAGTTGAGGGTTTTTTTTGACAGCATTTAGAGCTCCAGACTAGAGGTGGCTGCTAAATTCAACCATGGGGCGCATTTGCGATTTGTACAGTTATAGGTACTATTTAAGTATCTGTGGGCCCATTACAGCATGCCCAACTTCTGAGAGTTAATGTAAATTTCTTTATTTTTAAACCGTGAAACATTCAAGAAGTTTTCACGATTCTCATATACGAGTACCTTGTATTTAATGTATCTAGAACGAACTGTATCCAAACTTCAGGTTCAAAAACATCGATGAGTTCGAAAAGTTCATTTTTTAAGATTTTCAATTTTGAAAAAATATCATTTGTGTCCATTGTGTAGGGACTATGAATGAAAGATTAGTAAGTAAATCGTCAGATATGAATTTATAGTCAATAACTTATACTAAAGAGTGAAGAAAATATCTACCTGTGTGTCTTCTTGCTGCACTCGCCACCCCTTTACAGCCCTTCAATATTCCCCGAAATCATCATCGCTCCCTCAGGACCCCCCTACCTCCCCCGAAGGTGATGTCGCCAACTTTGAGATTCGCTGAAATAACCCTGCACGTTTGATGCCGTCAAACATAATATTGTCATTTTCAATTTGCGAGCGTATTTCCAAATAAAATAATGTTTTCAAGATTCCATAAACAAAACCAAATTGACCAATTATTTGTTGAAATAACTAAATTGACGTAAAATATTTTAGATTCAATCACGAGAGTTGATGATAATAATATCATAACTTTTACCGAGAAAATATCGAACGGAGTGAAAAAATTTTATTTGTTGAGTACAATTGTGTTTTTCCAAGAATTCTAACGATTCGAAGCTGACAACTCAGGACTCTGACAAAAGAAAATGATTTTGATAAATGATATAAAGTTAATAAAAGTGGTGTAAAAAAGCGCAACCAGTTTAACCTAAAGTTTTTTCATCACTTTTCACGACTTTGTATCACTTTTCAAAAGTGTTTTGATTTTTCACTTTCCTGAGTTGTTTGACTAACTAATTTACACTGCCGGAATTACACATGGACTGTTTGTTTGTTGAAAACAATGTAGAACACACATGAACAACTTAAATTTTTAACAAATTAAAAACAGAAATTTATGGACTTTTATAATTCTAGCCGGTGTAAATTACCTATGTCCATTTGTTATTTTGTGGTGAAATACACGCCTGTATATTTTCATTCCCTTCTTGAAAAAAGTGAATTCCACGTCAAGAGACAGAATAACATGAATATCTAGAATGAGAAGGTGTACAAATGTAAATGAAACGAAGAGTTTGTGCTAATACGAAACAGCGGCGTAACTTTAGTAGGTTTTTTCTCAAATTACGAGTACATTGTCTCTTTCATGAAAATTGGCCATTTTTCTTTTGTCAGAGCCCCCTCGTGTCGCTCCGTGATCGAGGTGATAGACGGCGAGTGGATGGACCGCGGCAACAACGCGCTGGAAAAGCCGCTCCTGCTGAAGCTGTGCAGTCCGGCGTCGAGGTTCGCGCGGGACGGCGCGGGACGCTTCGTGGAACCCGGCACACACGTGTCCAAGGGGCGCTCGCTCACCCTGCTGCTCAGGCGACCGGCGCCGCTGCACCAGGCCGCACAAGCCGACTCGGAGTACCTGGATGGGGCCTTTATGTTTCATGATGGTAATTATCTATATTTATTTTAACCCGTCTGCTTGGTTCAATATATTCGCACCTCACAATTCGGTAGCCTCGGATTCTGAAAAAAATTTAAACGCTCCCGTGTGTCCTATTTCTTAAATTGTTCCATGTCCCTTGTCCCATGTCACTTGTCCGATGTCCCTTGTACCATGTTCCCTTGTACCTCCCCATGTCCCTTTTCCCTTGTCGCGTTTCCCATGTCCCGTGTACCATATCTCGTCTCTCATTCCCCATGTCCCATGTCCTGTGTCCAATGTCCTATGTCCCATGTACCGTGTCCCATGTCCCATGTACCATGTACCATGTCCCGTGTTCCATATCCCATTTACCATGTTCCATGTCCCACGTCTCATGTACCACGTCCCATACCCCATGCACCATGTCTCATGTCCCATGTCCCATCTCCCTTATACCATGTTCCTTGTACCTCCCCATGTCCCTTTTCCTTTGTCGCGTTTCCCATGTCCCGTGTACCACATACCGTGTCCCATGCCCCATGTCCCATGTCCCGTGTCCCATGTCCTGTGTCCCATGTCCCATATCCCGTGCCCTGTGTCCCATGTCCTGTGTCCTGTGTCCCATGTCCCATGTACCATGTACCATGTACCATGTACCATGTACCATGTACCATGTCCCGTGTTCCATATCCCATCTACCATGTCCCAGGTCCCACGTCTCATGTACCACGTCCCATACCCCATGCACCATGTCCCATGTCCCTTGTACCATGTTCCCTTGTACCGAGTCCCGTTACATGTCCCATGTCCCTTATCCCATGTCCCACAACCCATCTCCCGTGTCCCGTGTCCCACGTCTCATGTACCACGTCCCTTGTCCCATGTACCATGTCTCATGTACCATGTATCAAGTCCGTGTCCAATGGCACATGCACCATGTCACACACATCAGTCATGTGCTACGAACTTCAGCTAAGCGAATGTTTTTTTGTATGGTAATTATTTTTATCTTATTTTTTTATTTCAGTTTATTAGGGAAACAATACGAGTACATATTTCATAAAGGTAATTACATATTACATGGTTGCACGAACCAGCGAAGATTCCACAAAAAAATTATGGTATTATTTAAAAAAAACTTTGATTAAAACAATAAAGAAAACATAAAGAGGTAGAAAAAGAATATACATATAAAAGAAATAAAAACACGGATAAAAGTATATAGGGTGGATAAAATGAAATTAAATAGTGAACCTATACAAAAATTAATATATAATACATTTTAAAAAATAATACATTTTCACATCATAAGATAATGTTCAAGGATAAACCCGATTAGCCTTTTACCAGTGCCCTTGACATGATTTTTCACAAAAAGGCGCTGTATAAATCATCCAAATATTGTCATTATAAAAATAGAAAACAACATAATGAAAATGAGAAAATGATACACAGCGTAATTAACAATTTGTTCTAATTTTTTCTATTATGCACATGCATAATTATAATAATTATCAAGTATTTTGATGAAAAAACATTTTTTACGGTTACGAATAACCCAACAATGTTTGAAAATCTCCTACTACCACCACAGAAAGCCGAAAATGTTGCTTATGTTGTGATGGAGGAATTAGCCAGCCGAGGAATGGAACACGCGAGGAATGGTTAAACTTACAATTTTTCAAATGATTCCTCGTAAAATTTCTCGGAAACCACGAAAAGACGAAAATGGTCCTCTCTCCCAGGAAAAGAAAACAGCAATTAAGGGCTTCAAAGCCCTGAGGGCTTTTGGTGGATCTTCCAAAAAAAATTGATGAATTTTTGTAGAAAAATGTCTAAAAAAATTGCAAACGTTGGTTGCTAAAAAACAACACATACATTATGGTTCCATGCCAACTGAGAATGAAACCAACTCAGAAACACCTCAGAAAGGTCATTCATTAAAAGCTATGAAAAAATAATTTTAAAATAGCCGGTAACCCTAACCTATTTAACCATTTTTTTATATTTTTTTATCATCACAATGATCTTTCTGAGGTGCTTCTGAGTTGGTTTTATTCTGAGTTGTCCGGTCACCATACGTTGTATATAAACCAAACCTCTTTCCCATTCAGACAAAACGAATTGAAATACGATATAAACCAAATGATTTGAAAACGTCTTAAAAACCATAAATTGAAAGCAACAAAGCAAGTTGTAATCTGTTATTAAAATGTAAATCACCCTTCTAAAAACAATTAACATGCATTTTTCAGCTCAAAATGTTAGTTATATGTACTTCGATAACACTTAGCCAATAAATAAAAGAAAATAGTTTTTCAATAAACTTTACGTGTGATAGAAGATGAATTTAATGCCCAATACTATTTTTCTTTCTATTTTTTCATCCCTAATTTAGTGAAAGTTCACAAAGCCTAGTATTTGTTCGTTCTCTATTCTTATCGTGAAGTTACGAGTATGTCAGTCGAATACGTTTCGCTGTCCTATACAAAAGAATTTTATGAATCCATCGTGACTCAGTTTCCCAAGTTGGATACCTCACTAAGTTACTTGGAGATCGTGGATTTACCACAGCGAGAAAGCTATAACCCATTACTTTTATAATATTACGAGAAGCAATAATTAAATAAATTTTCATAATCTACCAGAAGTTATATCGAATTTCGCGAACGAAATTGAAAAGTACCGCATTAATTTCCAATTATTTCCCAAGCGTGCACTTGTCACACGTGAATTTAAATTACAAATTAGTCAGCTTATATTATTTAATTACTTCCATAAATACATATCACATTGATGAGTAGTCCCAGAGTTCACTGGATGGATCTAACTATAAGTAACTCTGCACGAGTCCTATATTATAATAGAGCACAGCTTAATTGCCGATTCATGTACCACTTTAAATTCTATTAGTTCACTATTCAGTCGATATTGAATATTTGAATACGTAATGATGGTAGAATTTGATTAGAGGGTTTTGTTATAGGTACCGTAGTTGTTGTGATTCTTACGGATGGATCCTTGAATAATAATTATTATTATTGTTTTTATTGAATAATAACTTGATATTACATTTACATTAAAGATGTGAATAATTGATAGAAACAATTTACGTATAGTTGATGTAAAAATAATATTTATCGAATAATATTACTAATATTATCAAAAAATATTACTTCTTACTACTGTACTATATAAGCTCTGTATTTAAGTTAAGAAAGCGAAATATTATGTTTCTTTTAACTTAATAATAATAAAAAAAATTAAAAAAAGACTTCTAACATATGCAAAATATAACAGTTTAAAACTTACACTTTATATTGATAAAATTTCTAGTTATCCTAGTTATAAATCCCAACATTTTTAAGCCCTTGTTAGAGATTTCTGTTATGTGGTTAACAAATGAAAGATTTGATTAAAAAAAATATGCAAGAGACCTGAGGGGTTAATATAGTTTTGGTACCTACCTTATTGTATGTTTGGTATATGATAATCCAGTGTTCCAAATTTGAAAAATAAAAGTTCATTGAACTTGGAAAATGTTACGTATTACACAGGAGTATCTCGCATTACTTACCCATGCACCAACGACAGAAAATGATGTCTTTAATTAGGTTACGTCAGGTAAGCTTCAACGTTCTGTTTGTCGGAGTTTTTTTTTGGCACTGATCCAAAGCATGCGCATTTTGGTGTTGAATAAGTGAGGTTAATATTGTTAATTCCCTTCCAGAGCAGGTGTCGGGCACCCTGCAGCCGGGCGGGCTGTGCGAGGCGCAGTATTACGGGGCCAGTAGCGCGCCGGCCGGCCTGCTGACCAGCCCCGCGGCGGCCCCGCTATTCTGGAACGTTGACGGGCCACTGCGCTGCCGGCACCACTTTGTGCCCGCGGCCAACCAGAGCGTCACTATCACGGTATGTTGGACTTCTCTTACCTATCCCATTACTCATAAGTGATACCCACCGCTAAAATGGCTTAACCTAACCTAACCCCATCAACGCGTGAAGTTACCTAACCTAACCCCATCGAAACTTAAAGTAATCTAACCTAACCCTATCAAAACGTAATGTAACCTAACCTAACCCCATCAAAATATAAAGTAACCTAGTCTAACCCATTAAAACATAAAGTAACCTAACCTAACCCCCACACTATCAAAACGTCACTCTCACGGTACGTTGCTCTTCTCTTACGTACCGCTGTAATCTCTCCCTCTTTCTCATAAACGACTATAACGTAACATAAACGACTATAATGACTATGACGTACGTTGTGCTTCTTTTACCTTACTTCTCTTACACCAATAAGAAACCTAATGCTGATAGCTCCATTGTAATCTCTTCCTCTTTCAAATAAATGACTGTAATAGGTTAGGTTAGGCAAACCCAATCAAAACGTCACCATCACGGTACGTTGCCGTTCTCTAACATAATGCTGATAGTTCGGTTATAATTTCTCCCACTTTCTCATAAACGAATGTAACCTAATTTTACTTAACCCAACCAGAGCATCACTACCACGGTACGTTGTGCTTCTCTTATCTACTCCAATAAGTGATACCTAACGCTGTTAGCTCCGTTATAATCTCTCTCTCTTTCTCATAAACGACTCACCTAACCTATCTCAATCAAAGCGTCACTATCACGGTAATAGAGAACTCCAGTCCAATTTTTTTTTATTTTTTTTAATGAATAATGACCTTCTAACTTAAATAACTGCACTTTTTTTATTTTTAGAGTTAGTTTTAATAGTTAAAATAATTGTCAAAGTTTTAATTTTTCAAGATCCCCGAAAACCACCGGAAATATGGTAAATTGTGCGACGTCATCACTTCTGAAAAATTAGTATAGAATGTGGCAATCAGCTGATCAACTACCGCCATTTTGAAATCCGTTGTTCGAAGTATTCTCCCTAGAAGAAGCATTACTATTTTTTTTTGTGCAGTAGTTTTTCAATATTTTAAATAATAGAGATAAACTAATAGAGATACCTCTATTTTTGATACTGATTTATTTAGGCTTAAATATTTTTCCAATAAACACAACATATAAATCTCTATAAACAGTACGAAATAAAGAATAACTTGAAATGTTGTTAATACTGATGGCTTGTGACATACCTACATTTCAATTGATTTCAATACAATGTGATATAATGACTGGTGACGCGTGACGTCAGCACTAACCATTCAATCGTACCAACTTTACAGTGTATTTTAACGAGACGTTAAAAAATTCACTTTTTAATATTTTTTAAGAATTCTACGTTTAATATTATGAAATAAAACTTATATATTCAGAATCAGCGTTTATTGGTCTATATGAACATATTTTTTTAAATCCATAATATTTTTCACTGGAGTTCCTTATTGTGCGTTTCTTACAGTGATACCCCTGATAATTTTCTCCCGACTGTAACCTAACCTATCCCAATCAAAGCGTCACTGTCACAATAAGTTGTGCTTCTATTGTGGTGATACTCTTTCTCATAAACGTCTGTAACCTAACCTAGCCCAATCAATGTGTCACTGACACGGTACCTTGCTGTTCTGTTACCTTAACAGCGTTTAACCGGCCAGCGGACGAAAATCCACATTTCGTCGAAAGTTGTTCTTCCGATCGTGCAGGGCGGTTACAATGAGAAAGATTAATTATTCTCCGTACCAGCTTTTTTAAATTATAACTCAATATCGAATTTATTTCAATCCAAATTAGCTTTAATTTATACTTTTGAATGTAGCTATTACTTTGTGGTTATCCATTATAGAAAAATGAAATAATTTAACTTTGTATAAACCACTTATTTGATGCGCAAATCCGACCGGTTTCGGAACAAACGTTCCTTCGTCAGGGAAAGCTTATACTAATTTGACAGTTTCAGTTTTGGTTTATACAAAGTTAAATTATTTCATTTTTCTTTAATTTATACCTTCATCCAAAAATGCTGAAAGGCGTGATGATAAAACTATTAAAATAGTGTTCTTTTTGTAGTTATTTTTTGATTATAAGTATTTATCATTTTCCAATAATGTCTAAATTGAATAAGAATGTTAAAAAAATCTGAAATATATTAGTTTGTAAGTACGCAAATAAATACACAAATGGACCAATTTTCGTCAAGAAACACATGTACGTACATATTTTTTAATGATTTTATTGAAACTAAAATTAAAATTCTCATACATAACTTTGCTAGATAATGTATTGATTTATTTTACTGCATGATTAGATTATTTGAAATGGGTGTGGTATAATACAAAAACTTTTTTGAAAATTTAACAAATCTGCCAACGACCTATGGAATAACCTTGTTATACTAAAAATTTTAAAAAAATCTAAAAATTTATTACATACGAATGCTAGATAAAAGAACAATCTTTCGAAATCCATTTATAAGTTTTTGTGGAAAAGAGTCAATACGTCTAAAAACTTTTTTGAAAATGACGTATTTCCGGCTTTCTCTGGTAATGCCCTCTTAAACTTATAGTTCCTTTGTGATCTCTATCCATTTCTCATAAACGACTTTAACCTAACCTAACACAAAAAAGCGTCTCTAAATTATTTTGCGTCCGCAGCCTACATGACACAAATTCATAATCGCGACAAAACAAAATGAAAATTTTGCTAAAATAACACGACAAAATGATAAGTATCTACCTTTTAAACAGGGACCACATGTCCTAAATGTAAATTTTTCACGTAGTTACAGAAAAAAATATTTTACAATTGTGAATTTTTAGTTTCAAGAAAAGTGCCGGATTTTAAATGCACCCAATTGTTGTATTGTTACGTTAACCGGAGAAAAAAATCACTCCTGTCAAATACCATTGTTCCGATTTGCAGCCGTGGAATGCTACTCGACGTAACAACATGTGATTATTGTGAAAACTCGGTAAAAATATTGGGAAAAACTGTTCATAGAAATTTCAGTTGACAAAATGTGCCAAACGGGTTAACAGTGATTATGAAATTCTAGGAAACAGATTCCATCCATTAGGCACAGTAAATCATCCATACGTCAGCAGTGTCATCATAATTATTGACGGTCTCTCAGCAACTGCCGCATTGGGTGAAAGCCTTGCTGATAGTCCAGGTATTTCGTTATGTTCAATTGGATATTTAGAGAAGTACTTTGCCTAACGAGAGTAAATGCCAACGAAAATGCCAAAAAAACTCTTAAACATCAATCAAATACTTGTAGCCCAACTTAGGGGAGTGTTTAACCCTAATTTGAAAAAAAATGTTATGAATATTATAAACAAATTTTTCAAAATAATTTTTTTTATAAAACACGTACTTCTGAATTACTTTTTATTCAAATGTCTTACCAAGTTATTTATTTTGATCATGTACCTACAGTATTAACAAGCTAACATAAAAATATTCATTTTAGATTAAATTAAGGCGGTACACAATCCTAATAATTTTTGTTTGCCCAAAACTCACATTTTAATAATTTCCAGCGAATTCGTAACTATAATACCTTTTTTTCCATGCCGCATGAGGGATGCAAGTTATTTATATTTTAGATTAATAAAAACAGTACCTTACCATTAATATATTTTACGTACAACGATTTTAAAACTTTATAACCCGTTTTTCAACTATAAAGTTAGCGGTAAGCACAAGATTTTATTTTTCTAGACGATGAATTAATAACTTCGGAAGCACAACATGGACACACATTTTAAATATTTGTAACAGGCCTGCTGGGGTGAATTCGACCGTGCGTTCGTCCAATACGCCGTGCCGTGGCGTATATTTGTTCACACGCTTTCTCCCCACATTATTTTATCTTCTTCTTCTTTTCTTTGATACGGCAAATTCGACAGTACTTCCGTCCAATATACGGGTTGCGAGTCGCAATTTATATACACGGCATATGTCGTTAATGTCGTTAAGATTCTAAATATATTTTAGGGTATATTGTCATCTTCAGCCACACCGCTTTTAATCTGTTTTCCACCACTAATACTGAGCTTTTCAAGATCCAATATACTTTAAATACTATTATACATTTCCTCTAGCCTTTCTTCTTCGGCAAATTGGCAAAACCTTTCATGTAACGTACTTCCTACCTGGAAATCTTGTACGTGATGCCCACAACGTAACAAAATAATCTTGATGTAGGTTCTGGAAATCTTGTATGAGGTGCCCGTAACGTAAGCAAATAAACTTGATGCAGGTTCTGGAAATGTTATATGTGTAAATCTTACATTATATGCGGTGCCCGTAACGTAACAAAATAAGCTTGATGCAGGTTCTGTAAATCTTATATGTGGTGCCCGTAACGTAAAAAAATAAGCTTGATGCAGGTTCGTGTAGAAAAATGTCGAAACCTATTTGAATAAAATATTATTTGATCTATTTAAAAAAATGAAAATTATTGGGCGTTTTTGATATACCTACTCTCCTAAATAAATTCTTGGAAAATTAGAAACATAATATTTTTGAACACATAAAAACTTATTTGGTGTTATTCAAAAAAATCTTCCAAAATAATTTCCATTTTTTTAGAACCAATATGTAACATCTTAACCTCAAAAAATTACCTTAAACCTGCCTTAAGATCCTTTGTGGTAAAACATGTGGTACTAGTAAAATGACAAAATAAGCTTGACGCAAGTTCGTTTGGAAAGATATCGAATCTGATTTCAATAGAAAATTATTTTTTCAATTTTTGGGGTTATATTATCTATTTTTGACGTTGGGGCTCTGAAACTAGTCAACCCGTGCATTAATAACCCAATTAAAATGCATTTGTCACTCTGACTACCTGGTAATACCCTCATGACGTTACAGTTCAAGAATTCTAAAATGATTTATTCCGTCTAGCTTTTATGGGGTGGTACACAGTGCATCGTTCCACTTTTTTTTATTACCTCATCCGATTCCGGCAGTATCCGGATAAAACAAAACAGAACATGATAAGCTAGTAGTTTTGTGAACAGTAGACCTCGCCTCCAAAAGAATTCTTATACGAGCCATATTTTATATAACATTTTTTTTTAATTTCTACAATTCGTCTAAAATAATGTCACATCTCAATGACACTGCTTTTTTGTCAAACTTTCTTCAGGCAGGTAGGTAGATAGACCAAGCATAATACTGAAAACTGCGAAGAAGAAAGTCCAAATAAACACCACGATTTTGTATTTGAAAAATATTCTTTTCTGAACCATTAAAACGGCCACAATCTTGAAACGGAACCGGAATGTACAAACAAATTGACGGACATGGGAAATGCAAAACGGTCCAGTTAAAACAGAACTTCGCTAGGCTCAGTCAAATGAAAGGTTGGGTTAGGTTCATTTAGGTAAGATTGGAGTAGGTTAGATTAAACTTATTTTCTTCACTTTTCTTCAATGTTCTGTTTGGCACAGTTCTGTTTTATAATTCGTTTATTATTCTTGTAGATAAACTCCTTGGGGCGTGTGTCCCACGATCGCCACTGCGTGACTGCGTGCGGGGATAGCGGCTGCCAGTGCCGGGCCGCACTGCTACCCCTGGAGCAATTGGACCACCTCTTGCTGCTGGCGGAAGGGGGACAGATCGCTGCCTGCCTGTGTGGAAACTTCAGGGTAAGAAGCTATTGAACACTTGGTTTATTCAGAAACATCTTCTTATAAAATTCTGGGCCAGTTGGGGCATCTGAACTTCTAGACCAACTCTTGATATTAAAGTATGTTGGTGATGACTATTGCTGCAACATTGCTGTAACAAGGTAGATCAAATCCTAACCTAGCCTTACCTGTCTTTGTTTGAAAACTTGAGGGTAAAAAAACATTAACCGTGTGAAGATCCATATATTGAAGATCCACAAATGTTTCTTGTAGACAAAAGTAAAAAAAAATTGTGTATGTGTGAAATTCGTTTGCAAGTTTGCAACGTCATAATCTGGTCGGGTGAGAGAGGCAGAGAATTAATAAATCAAATTAATAAAAAAATTGCGAAATAGGATCGACGTGAATTGTGAATTGAGAAGTGAACAATTAATGGAAAATCATGAAATTACCATCTATTCAAATAGTATTGTAGGGGCGTGTAAATAGCCCCAGACACGAGGGAATACTACCCTATGTAAATTAATGAAAGATGAACTCTTCCCTATGTGACACAAAACAGATTATACAGCAATTCCAAAATCCTCAGGGAAAACAAAACAATACTCACTCAGAGAATGCAGCTCTCCACACGATGTCCAGACAAACGACACTAGTTTCTTTCAAATATTGGATTTGCCAAGGCGGTAATGTACAATCTCAACAGATGTTTATCACAGAAAGAAAGTTCACACAATGAATATTAATTTGCAAAATTAATAGTACGTGCCAAAAACTCACAACAATAATTTAATTATGGGTTAATTTTGATTAGGACTGACATCTATTGGCGGTAACCAACACTCACGTCGAGAGTAATTGCCTACCCCACAGAGGTCAGAAAGTGCCTGAATTCACTGAATTTCAATGTCACATAGGGAAATTCAATATAATACAACCACCATAGATGGCGCCCCCATGGTCCCATAGCATAAATTATTAATCTAAATGAGACTAATGCCCAAATGTATTTAAATATATTTTATGGCGCGTATCCAAGTATTTTAATCAGTAGCGTTTCAACAAAACTTTTAAGCAATTGATGCACATGTATAGATTGTAATAATAGATCGTAATATAAGTAAATTGGTTTCGAAAATTCCGTAATTTTAGACATTCTCCACGTCTTCTCGTTAAACTATAATTTCTGCCTACATTTTGGTGAGTTCTCGAAGCGCTTAAAAACCCCGAAAAACTCGGCAGCAAATTTAACATGAGGTGCTTTTGATTGTCAGGTCGAAGGAATTCCCACTTTCCTGATTGTAACCCGTATGTCGCTATTCTGTATTAAATTTCGAAGCCACAAATTTATTAATATATTCCCTCCTCGAGCTGAACCCACCTGCATAGTTTAACTTTCACTGTATTACAAATAATGAGAAGATAATATATTAGTGTAACAATCTTAGTTTACATTACAAAATTCGTAATTTTCATTTCACTTTACCGTAAAATGTTACATTAACATATCTTTTTTTATTTACGTACATGAATATTCATTTCATTCTTCAAAAAATTGTGGGTTTTTCTGGCATATTTCAGTTTTCTCCTGGATCTAGTTCCCAGTCTCCTGGTCAATTATTTTTAATATGAGAAATTTAATTAAGTGCCTGTTTTTCATTACACGCCGTTTTACTGAAAAATGGCTTTCTCATTAGGAAATTAAATAAATATGACCTTGCAAATAAAACTTATGTGAACTATGTTTATAAGTTTGCAATGACAAGACTTTTTTAAATATATTAATTAAATGTTTGAAAAAGATATACTATTTGAATAAGTTGTCTGTGTTTGATGAATAAATTTATATTTATTGAGTTTCGATAAAAACTCATTAAAAGTGATATACGTTGCCAGAAACTTTGGTCGTAACAATATTATAAACTACAATACATAATATAATACTATATATAGGTATATGTATATAATTATTGATCTCACGTACTTTATTCAATTTACTTGGAATTTGTATCTTTTCTAAGGCATGTTGAATTAATGTATTAAACTTTTTTTTAAATATTTATAAAGCTCAGTTTACTGATATTTTTTGTTTACTATTAAGATTATTAATTTTTCCCCTCAAGCATATTAACTTCACTATTAGAATTCTTTATTTCTTTTTTTGCATAAATGTTTTACATCTACACAAATTATGGATACCATTCACAAATGGAATGACCAGACTTGTGAACTAAGTTATGGCCTTAATTTTTTTGGTTTAAGTCCTAATGATTTTACATAAGTAATCTATTAATGTGACAGAAGTTATAAACTTCGTGCAAACCCGGTCCCTGTCTTGGACTGGACATTATCTTTATTGTTTTTTGTGCCCTAATTTGATTTCAGTTGTAATATTTTTTTTACCCGGAATTGTATTAACTTCGTGTAATATGTTATAGCAATTATAATAAAAGGTTGAGAATTCACTGGTTAATTTAAGATGCGTTAAGCTGTAAAGTGTAAAATGAAACCAGAGCATGAAAATAAAAGTCAAACAAAATGAAATGAAACTCTTTCTGTAAGAATATAAAATATTTATTGAATCTACGGATTGTTCAAGAATAATTTAAATGAATCGATTGACAACGACTCTATTCTAATTTTAATATCTCGGGATCGATGATACCTTCCATCAGGCAAATTGAAAGTTACATGATAATCATCAAAATTCTATAGTGGATAAGTTATTACAAAATAATCAAGGGCGCCAGATCGTTTTAAACACTACGAACAAGTTATCAGAAATAAATTAAGGTAAACCAAAGTGAATTCTAAAAGTAAGTGATGAAAATTTACGAGTACGTTGTAGCTCCGCCATTTGCTTGGTGTGATCATGCGTTGTCTATAACGTCCTCTCTTGCTCCTGCAAGAATCAGTCGGAATGGCCGCGAGCAGAAGCTGCTTATTAAAACAGCAAAACGCCGACGAACGCTATTCTAATAGCGATGATAGGATCGGAGTGCGTGGTTGCAGTTTACAAAGTATACCGCTACAATGTATTAGGTTGTAATTGAAATATTCCGTTAGTAAATAAATAAATAAATACTACTTCAAATTTATTAAATTATTGAAAGAAATATTACAAAAATGTGTACTTCTATTTTATTAATTTACGAATTCCAATTTCCTTTCTCATTCATTACGGTAATTCAAAGCTCCGCAAAACAAAGGAAAATTGAGAGCACGAGCGTCACGTCATAATACCATTAGAACTTCACGAACATGTAAAGTATGTGAACTCCACTAGTTGAGTGTTTGTACCCGGGAAGGGGCGAATTCAGTACCATATTCGGGGCCCTAATCTAGTTTCCACCGTGTGACGTAACGTTCCCTTCCTAGCGATATTCAATCTGTAACAAAGTAATAATTAATCCATCCGTCAACGATGAAACGCTCTTCGTATGAACTATGAACGTCATTTCTAGGTTAAATTTTAATTTAAATTGAAAATTGAAATAACATCTATTTTACAAAATAGATATTTAATGCTACAAAGGGTTTAGCTTACAGGCACATCCCAAGGTTCGTAGAAAATGCGTTTAACAAGGTTAGGGGGCATACATTAGTTACGTGAGCTCAAAAGGGTGGAGGGGTCCAGCAAAATCTCACGTTACTTGAAAAGAATATACGAAATGTCCCAAATTTATCTCATTAAGAGGGGGCGGTCTAGATTGGAAGAAAAACTGCTCACGTAGTTAATGTATGCCCACTTAGCTCATCGAGGGAGTAGAGCGGTGATTGGCTAAAAATTGGTGACATAGCTTGCAGTCCATGTTCCACTGGGAAATTTGAATTAACCGAAATACAAGTGGCAGTCTTTTACTTTCAGCTACGTCACGTGTTCGAAATTCCGAAAGCGGCTCGATGAGTTTTTTTTTCGAAAACGTCCGTATGAGCTAACCTTGTTTAAAACATTTTGTACGAATCTTGGGTATGTCCTATTATAAATAATATCCGTATATTTAGTTAAGTAGGTACCACTACAGAGCTTGTGACTAATTAACTAAATAGATCTGCCTTAGTGTGTCCTGTCTGGTGAAATCACAAATTGAGGCCGCAACAACAAAAATGTATATTTTAAACAGCAACAAAATATTAGTGCGTAAAAATAACGGGTCTAGGTAAATTGACCGAATTGCAATTTTTCGAACTTCAATTTTTCTAAAATATATTTTTCGAACATCCTATGTCCGAAACATTAGTTTTTCGAATTGATATAAGTATGTATACAGTACGTACAAGTGTATTTTATTATAGGATGGAAAATATCAACTAACCTAACATTATCTCGTTAGTCATAAGCAAGTGAAATATATTTTTTAAAAGTTGATTAACTAATTCTAAAAATATGTCTTTCGACCAATTGCAGTTAATAATAATAATAATAAAATATTTCTTATAAATACTAACCAGGAATTATTAGATTCCTGGTCAAATAAAATTATTCACGCAAAACACTTCAATTATCTCAACCAAACGTATGTTGACAAACTTTCGTCAAACAAATGGTTGAGTATTGGAGAGTTGAGCGCAGAAATAGAAGGATTTATGCTTGCAATTCAAGATAGAGTCATTAATACTAAAAATTATAGAAAGCATATAATCAAAGATATAAATCAAATTGATGATTTATGTAGAAAATGTTTGGCTTTTCCCGAAACTATAGAACATATTATATCGGGATGTTCTATATTAGCGCCTTCCGAGTATACATTTAGGCACAATCAGGTTTTAAAAATAATTCACCAAAGTTTGGTAATTAAACATAACTTGATTGATTGCCGTAATGTAGTACCTTATTATGAATATGAACCAAATTCATTTATAGAAAATGAATTTTATAAAATATATTATGATAAAACTATACTAACAGACAGAACAATTAGTCATAATAGACCTGATATAGTTTTACATGACAAAATTAAAAAAATAACTTATATCATTGATGTAGCTATTCCAAATTCCTGTAATATTCAAAAAACTGTTTCTGAAAAAATTAGAAAATACACAGATTTAGGAAATGAGATTAAAAGAATTTGGCATTCTCGGACTATAAAAATATTACCATTTGTTATTTCGGCCACTGGCACAATACCTAGGAATCTGATTCAAAATTTAAGCATATTAGATTTGTCAAAGAATTTGTATATAAAAATGCAAAAAGCAGTAATTTTAAATACATGTAGGATTACAAAAGATTTTTTAAATATTTATATTGAGGGATCAGTAGGATTTATAGGTTCAATTAGAAATGCCACAGAGCCGAACCCTCTGATATGAAAATATCTGGAGTCGGTGAATTATATTCCCATTTGGTCTCTAGTGGGTTGACATGTTGTTCTTGTATTGTTTTGTATTTATAATACTTATATAGTGCAATTGCATAACGTGGATTCACTAGATGATCATTTGGGGAAGTGTATGAAAGGGTTTAGTTTTTCCTTCTTTTTTTTTTTTTTTTTGGGGGAAAATTTAACCCGGACATTTAAATCTGGTGCGTAAAATTTTTATTTTAGTAATTTGTACATTTAAGTTTACATATTACTAATTGATTAAAATATTTCATATTCACTATATTTTTTCAAGTTTTATGTAGCTCCTACAATACATCTTGAACTTTCCAATTGGTGTGGACTTTAAAGATTCTGGTAGTGTGTTATACAACTTCATTCCCTTGTACAGTAGACTGTTCTGCGTATTCGCTTTGTCCTTTTTTTGTTGCCTAATTTCCTTGCACGTCCTTGTGTTATATCTGTGAATGTCTTTATTGTATACAATTTTATTTGAGAAGTATTTTGGTAACGTGTTGTTCAATATTTTGTGGATTAATACCATCGTGTTCAAGGTCAGCATCTGTTTCACGGTCAACCAATATAGTTCCTTTAACACTTTAATTATTTTTGAAAATCTGTTTCGTCGAAGAATTATTCTCATTGCCCTGTTTTGGAGAATTTGTAACTTATTTTGTTCTCTTTCGTTACATAGGAAAAGTATACTTGAGCAGTAGTTGAAGTGTGGAGCAATAATTGAATTGTATATGGTGATTGCAGTTTTTCTAGAAATTTTTGGCCAAATTCTTCCAAAATAAGATATCTTTTTGCCAATTTTCTTTTGTTTAGTTCGAAAAATTCGTCTTTCAAAAAACTTAAATTCGAACAATTGATTTCGAAAAACTTAATTCGAAAAATATGTCTGCTCCCAAAATAACGAGGGTCACAAATATAAATACATTGCGAATGAATAAAGGTGTGGTCAAAATACTTCAAAACTGTATGCTGTATCTACACAATTTTTTCATGTATAAACATTTATGTATTCGTCGAATAGCAACATTGAAAATCTCAGCTATTGTGCCTATGCCCTTAAATTGTATTTTGGCGCATGTAATCGAGTATTTTATGAATATGTAGTTCTTGGAGCTGCAACAAAGTGGATCGTCGAAAGAAACTAAAAAAATATTAGCTCTCTACTTCAACGTCGCGTCGTATTATGCGAAGTTTTTCGTGCATTTAAATAAGCTATACATAAGCTAAATATTGGTCTCCGGTGACATTTTTGAAGGTTTTTTTGCAACTTAAAACAAAAAAAAATCAGTATCGGACATTTAGGCTCTGGATGAGGGTTATGTGGTTGCTAGGCTGAGTGACCAGTAATGAATTTTTTTGTTTGGTTTACGAGAAAAAAAAATTAAACTAGGATTTCTAAATTATAAAAATTATACTTATACCAAAATTATACTAAAATTTTACTAAATTAAAAACTATACTAAAAATTGTGTTAAAAAAGCACATAAAAAAGTCACCGAACACCAAATTTCAGTAACGTTTTTTTTATGTCAGGAATCACTGGTCAAAGTAAATAAACTACGTTCGTTAGCACCCCGTAGGTATCATAAGAAAAATATTTGATTTATTTTTAAACAATTTTATGTGACATTTCAATTATCTATAACAGGTAAATCCGCCCCTGTATCAGAAGGTAGTTTCACCGCCTAGAGCCAGTACAGTGGTGAGCATTGTTATATGACCAAAGGAGGGAGTAGTTTTTCATTTGGGAATGAAATGTTAATTGAATATTTGTAAAAGCCATTTTATTATCAACTTACGCATCTTTGTAGCCAACTAAATAAATAGACGTAAAAGTTCTTACCAAATTCACGAAAAAATACATTTTCATCAGAATTTTTTCGCACTTTTTAATTTTTCTTAGGGTTGGTACTGTTTTTTAGCTTTTACGAATTTACGGACTGTACGCCACTGTCTGGCCTAGGGCAATATATAATTAACTTCCGAGTGATCCTGCCGCAGCTGCGACATAATAGGCACCTCTCTCCTCGCTCATCCCGCAAAAACCAACAGGTCTGCACTTCTGGATTGTTTCAGATTAATTAAAACTTTCTCAATATCCCGTGACTTTTTTCACAAAATGGCGGAGGTACCATCTAGAAAAATTACGTCTTTTTGTCGTTGTTCTCCTTTAAAAGTTACGCGGCTTTATTTCGCCGTGGCAAAACCGCTTGGTTGTTAGTAAAGTGATTTTTTCTAACAATTGATCCTGCCTCGCCTTTCACTAGTTGATTAATGAATTCTTTAGGCTTGGACAGTGAATAGATTGAACAAGGAAAGCTTCCGTAGCTTTACAGTAAACGCATTTGACTCGGAAGTCGGAAGGAAGCAGCTCGTAACACCGGGGCGAGGCCGAAATAAATACAAAAACAAAAAAAAAATCTTCTTTGGATATTCCTACCTACCTACTTGTAAATCTGATAATTTTTTTCAAGCTTTATTCCAGAAAAAAGGAAATTACATTTTCACTTACTTAATTAAAAATAACTAAAATAATTACATTTTTCATTACATTACACATAAATACTTTACAATGTTATTAACTTTCGTTATTTTCTTGATCAATCACAAAAAAAAATCTTAAATGTCCCTGTAGGGAACTTTCTAAAGGTGTGAAATAAGGAAGCGTAAACTCAATGTAGTCTAATGTAGAGCAGGCTGGATTGATGATGTCCCTATAAGAATTCACATTCCACGTAAATGTTCCAAACTGTGCACAGGTCGTATTATCACCAACATTTATAATTTGAAGTCTTTACGTA
The DNA here is from genome assembly GCA_917880885.1 of Limnephilus marmoratus. NCBI lineage: Eukaryota > Metazoa > Arthropoda > Insecta > Trichoptera > Limnephilidae > Limnephilus > Limnephilus marmoratus. The sequence continues at coordinate 15,261,723 of OU862910.1, read as the reverse complement.
AACTGGTAATTTGCACTTGCATTTGAGAATACGAAAATAATAGAACTTAATCATAACAATGGACTGCTCGCTTGTTGAAAGTTATCACTGCACTGATTTGCAATGTCACTAAGTAGGTAGAAGGAAGTATGTAGGTGGGTAGGTGTGTATGTAGGACGAGGACAAGAATATTCCCAAACAGTACCTAGACTTTTTTCCATTTTTAATGTTGCCTGGAAGGCCGTTATATAAATTGCCCCTTCGTAACCAATGGATGGCAGTATTGCATAGTGAGTATATATATATGGCGTTTAAGTGCAGAATATTCCCAAACAATACCTACCTAAACTTTTTTCTATTTTTAATGTTGCCTGAAAGGCCATTATATAAATTGCCCCTTCGTAACCAATGGATTGCTGTATTACGTAGTGAGTATATGTGGCGTTTAAATGTAGAATATTCCCAAGCAGTACCTAGACTTGCTTCCATTTTTAATGTTGCCTGGAAGGCCGTTATATAAATTTCCCCTTCGTATCGAATGGATTGCTTATCATAGTGAGTATGTATGGCGTTTAAATGCATGATATAGTGGCACCTTATATGGCAATTCGTATTGGCGTTTTTGACATAGTTACATAGCGTGGACAGTAGGTATGTTTTCTATATAACTACGCCAAATACGCCAATGCGAATAGCCATGAAAGGTGCCACCATTATCGTGTTGCTGTGTAAAGTGTGTAAGTGCTTAGGACGTTTTAATGAATTCTTTGCTTGTATGTATGTGTTTAATATTTATTAAAAATGTTTTTAGACTTGTATTCATGAAGTTTTATTAATGTTTAAGTTTTGTTTCCGTGTATAATTTTTTTGATGATCTGGATCTGCAGTGAAACAGTTTTTTGATTAAGTACCTTATTTTGTATAAGCTGTAATTCATTTATGTATGTTTTACGTGCAATTCCCCAAAATTTGATCAAGTAATTTTAATGTAAATGTACGAGACTATAATGTAAGCTGTAAGCCGAGACTATAATGTAAGACTATAATGTATAATATGCCTTTTTAAACTTAAATGGTGATAGATATGATAATCGGTTAAATATTCTTTTTAGGGGTGATCTTGTATATGCTGTTTAGATATTAAGTGATTTACAATACACAGACAAGGATGTTTTTCCTGACAGGGTTTGTAAGTCATTAATTTCAATCAATAATAACAATAATTTTGATAAAGCTTAAAATACAGCTTCACAATAGCTTTCAAGGAAATAAGTTCAATGAAAGACAGACGAACTCTGCGGCCTGGCTAAAGTCATCGCGGACCCGAATTCCAGCATAGACACCACGGACATATGAATATATCTGGACCTGCCCTAAGTGATAAAAACGTATTATTTCCCCCTCCACATGGCGCCGGCTGTAGCTCCTCCTTGGAACCGGCTCGCTCCATGGGGAGGGGATATAGCCTCGCTTGAATCTAAAATGTGTGACGTCATCATTCTTGCCGTGAACAGCGAGAAGCTGACATCCATACATTTAACGAAATAACGGCAGCTTGTGCTATACAATATATCTACGCATCAATATGCACATAGAGAATGTGGGCGGTACTCCAATGTGCTCGTCGCTGGTTACAGGGGTAAGTAAATTATGAAACATTTGTAAAAGTGTTTTAACTAAACACGGCAAGAAAAAATTGATATGTGTATTGGCGCGAGTCTTTTTGGGGCGAGCATTTGGCCTTAGCAAATAAGTTTTGAACGTGGCAAGCAATTCGCGCTCCCATGTAAAAAGGTCTATTCATTCAAAGCAGATTTTGCTTTTAAGAACTAAATGGTGATATTGTAATGCGAGATGCCTATATACTGTCAGATTGATTGTTCAACGAATGACAGTCATCTTTCCCCCCTTTGCTCTCCATAGTTTGGTTTTACCCCTCATCTGTAACTGCTTGTCTATCCATTTGGATGTCTATGATAGACACACAATTTTTTTACCAAAAATACATTTTCACAAATACAATATAAGTACTTATTAAAAATAAAACATACTAACTTTAGTTGTCTGTGATTTATGTGCGTGATGTGAAATATTCCTGCGCAATGAACTCAGATTTACTTTGAAATATTCAAAAATTAACCACCTATTGATTTTTCGAATTCAGACCAGCGATAAAGTGGGTACCTACCCATAATTAGAGTAATTCTAATAATTAATTATAATACTTGTGTATTCTGCCAAAGTAAGTATTTCTTTTGTTAAAATTTTTGACAGATGATTTATGTAGTTTATGTAGTTTTTTTACACAATTTTTTTAAGGACTTGTCTTAAAATTATTGATAACGTAAAAAAAAAATAAAAAACACAATTGGACAAATTTATTTTAAAAACTACCTATGGTTACTTTCTCTTTTCTTGTTTTAAGTGAAAATAATTAATAAAAAAATTCCCAAAGTTTAATTGATTTTTTCAAATTGCGGTCAGAAACTTTGGTTTCATAAAGATGTACATTTTATTTTTATTTTGTGGTTAACTTTAAGATTTTAATAAACGGCGTGGTGTTTCCTCTTTTTAATACCGTTTAAATCATATTTCTCATCATTGCAGTTTGGGAGAAAACCAAATTCTAGGAGATCTTTATGAGTTGTTCCCAAAAGTGAACAAATTAGTCTGAGGGAAATATTTACGGATAAATTATGGTCTAAATACATAATTTCTAAATATTAAACAGCCTTACTAATAACATGTTTTAAATTATGCATAGCTGATATGACTACCATTTATGTATGGTAAACGGTGGTTTATCAATTGTTCAAATATTAAAAAGTTTATTAGTAAGGCTGTTAGTATTTAACTTGACTACTGCGAGTATTTCCTAGTTTCCGAAACAACCGTTCCACAATAATTCATCCTTTCTTCCGTCCCGCTATTGATGAACACGAAACAGGGATAATTTGGCGGAATATTCATGCGCGAGCTCTTTTTGCATTCGGAAATACAGCAAATATTGTTCCATTACTTAGTTGAACAAACGAAGCTCGCTTATGCAATTCTGTTCATTCCGAACGCAAATGTTTATTAAATAATGAAATATTGATTTGCAAACAGCGATAAACGGAATAACTCCCGTTCGGTTGACTTTTTGCGAACTGAAATGTAATTTTTATGTCAATTTATTCGTGAAACGAATAGCGCGAATACACCGAAATGCTTTTTAAACAAACATCCCATTTTCTGTAGATAAATATCGCATATTTCATCGCTTTTGTGGCACATAAATAGTCACCCTTTTCCATTTCCGTGATATTGAAACGGGATAAGAGTTATTTGCTAGCTCATATAAATATGCCATCAGTGATAATTTATGCATCTTTTAGAAACTTTATAAGCGGCAAGGTATCATCTTTCTCCATTTCCCCGAAGGGCGTCTCTTTGAGGAGTGAAATAATAAAATCAGGAATATTGATGGGATTCTTTTTTATAAAATATTTTTATCTTGTGTAGCGTTCGACATTGTTGAAAAACGATTTTTTTCCCAGCGTTTCTCGGGATTCCGAAAGTTCTGGTGTGCTCTGAGAAATTCTGAGAAAATCCACGAGCTGAAATAGATGTTTTTAAGAAATAATATTAATATAAGATAAAATGGAAATTTCACAAAAGCTAATATTTTTCTAAAGGAGAAAGGTTTAAAGTTTTTTTCAATATCATCATATGAGTACTTGCCTCTTTCAAGTATTAACCTCGAAGCAATTCCTCCAAAGAAGGGTGATGTTTTACGGATTCGATATGATAACTATGGATAGCATAAAAAGGATACCTACCAAATGACACTAGCATATTCAAGATGAGTAAAAATTTTTTATTGTGCTCGTATATTGAAGTCAATTACACTGCTTGAAACCAGCAGTGTAATTTAAGTGATTTACTAATAATAATATTAATGTGACCTTAAAAAGAAAGCCTGCAAACTAAGGTGACTAAGTTCCTTATTAGACGTGGCAGTAGGTAGATTATTTGGTTTTATTTATTTATTAACGATCTTACGTCCAATTTATAACAAATTAACACGAAATTTGAGAAAATGTACATTGTAAGAATAAAGAATGGTATATGAAATAGAAGTATCAAATCAAGTAAAGACTTTGCTAAAATTAGAGTAAATATAAAATATCTTCAATTCTTTAGTGAGCGACCAAAATCATTTAGGCTTATACTTAAAAAATTAAGGTTTTGACGTGAGTTGACCATTCTACTCATTTTGGACAGTGGTGAATTATAACCATAAATAATCGAGTGTTGATTGAGGAAGAGCAGTTCATTATTTATGAGTCTACGGGAGGGTATTGTAGCAGTCCCAAGGGGGGGGGGAAGCCACCTACCTTTTGCTCTCGGCTAGCTCAATGTCGTCGGCAGGCAGGAAACCACTCCTCACCAAGGTCGTAGGTAGCTAGAGGGTAAAGGGTACATAGGTAATTTGCCAAAGCCCACCCACGTGATCCATCAAATAAAAGAGGTAGCTAGGTGGAACATATCTGTATTTTCTGGTGTACACAATTACATCATCTTGCAAAACATAATTATTAGTCACAAATCAACAACAATGCCTAGCTAGGTATTTTCTACGAAGGGGTCTCTCAAATCCCTCTGGGGTGTGGTCATATCAAACGAGTATGGCTAGGGGACACATTTAATTAAGGGGGGAAATCGTGGTTCAACTCACAGCTGTTGGACTGGTGCAGGAAGCCAGGGGGGAGTAATCCGGGGCTGGTGCAGGTAGCGGTGATCTCCAAGTGGAGCGGCCATGTCCGCGATCACGTATACTACTTTTGAGATCGGCTTTAATTTGAACGCCATTAAAATCGGCGATACCGCGGGAGTTTACGGAGTATACCGCGTTAAGCACGGCCTGTCGGAACGACCGCCGGTTGATTTCTGTCGGGCGGCGCGGCTAGCTTCTCGCGGGACTGCGGGGGAGGGGTGCGGTATGTCCTTTCTTGCAAGAGGGACGAGGGAATTGCACTCGCCGCGCGGCTTGCGGGAATGTGGGCGAGGGGTGCGGCATGTCCTTTCTTGCAAGGGGAAAGCGGGCGTTTACTCGTACGGCGTATCGTAACAGTATATTGAATGGGATGAGTTGTAGTAATGTAGGCGAATCATTAATAGAGTTGATAATTTTGAAAAAACAAATGAGATCAGATTTTTTCTGACGGTCTTCTAAATGAGAAAGATTTAGAGTTAGTTCAATTTCATCATTCATATAATTGTTATAATGTGTTTATAATTATAATCGTGTTTCATCAGAACACGATTATAATTGCAATGTTATTTATTAAACCACTCGGGTTGACAATCGATTAACAAGTGCTGACAGGAAGACATTATGAAGCACAGACAATCCTGTTGACGGGCAAAGATAAAATAATAGTGTTATTATTATTATAATACCAACAATAATCAAATTAAATCTATTTTTTAACTCTGTAAAAGGACAAATTTTGCAATTATTATCAATATTTAGTTGCAAGCAGTTAATATTTAAAAAGTAAACAGTCGCTAGGATTTAATTATCTTATGGAACTTATTATCGTCAGCAAAAGGCAAGAAGCGTGTCAAAGCGAAGCATTTATTTTGCAAAGTCACATGGAGTAGTGACGTATTCAAAATTTGGTCCAGACAAGGAAAAGGGGAAGATAATAAGAACGTATTTTCGGCAGGGTCTCCGATTGTAAGCAAAATAATAATTTGAAAGGAATGGCATACAATATAATAATAAATATCGGAAGGGGTGGGATGGCCTATCCTAGGGGAAGGTCGGATGTCTGGCGGGTGGAATGACTTTATTTTCCTACGGGTCGAAGTGCAACTGAGCAATATTTGAACAGGATTTATTTATTAGAACATATTTTTTCGGGAGAAGATGGCCAGTGGAGAATGTTTACTTTTTGCGAAGGATTCTGGAGGGTTAATTTGTTTTGACGTGATTAATGTATGGGTTATTATGTCTGAATGCGCATCCTCCTACTTTAGTCAACGTTTCGAACAGCGTTAAGTTGTCCGTCATCGGGTATATGTTTATGTGTTTGATGGTGATAGTGATATCGTGTTTCCAGCGATAATACTAGTAGTGTTCTTAATTCTGCGTTTAGTTTTTAGATACCAAGATCAGTTGAGCTAAGCTTAGGTCCGTTAACTGTTAAAAATATTGAAAAACCCGTTACAGCAGCTCTGCTTGTGTTTTGATAATTAATTTAGTATTTCAAAGCTTCTTAACTCATGTCAAACAAGTAATGTGAACTAAAAATAGACATTAGCGAGGACATGGAAAATCCAAATATTAAAATCTGTTTTTTTTTTTTATTTATGCGACTATACAAAATAATTCCGTATACAAAATATAATGGTTGTGTTAAAGATATTTTATTTCTTAGTCCTCCTCACTAAGGGATCCTGTGTCGAGGCGGACTAAGGTTAAATTAATTATAGTTTATTTGTCTTCTATGTTGTTTTTAGTGTCTTCATTAGGGAGTTTTCGTTGACTTCCTTAAGCCATATTTTTATTCTTGATTTGTACTCATTAATTTTTTTTATTATTTTTATATCTTGGGGAAGAATGTTATGGAGTTTTGTTGCAAAATAAGAGTGGGTACTTTCTTTGTCCGAATGTAGCTTTATAACTTGGAATATTTTTTATGCCATTTTTTTCGATCTAGTGTGATGGTTACGCGGTCTGGTAGAGGATTCAGTATTTTTGAATAGCTTCAATAATATATTTTTGGCATATATTCGTTGTATATTTGGTACGTCAAAGCTTTTGAAAATTTCAATCGAAGGCGTTATAATAGGTACTTTTAGTATGGTCTTTATGATTCCTTTTTGAATTGTATTAAGGTTGTGTATGTATTTATGTGTAGTAGATCCCCATCCTAAAATTCCATATTTAATTCAAGAATGACTTGCGTGTACGTCCCAAATAATGAATCTTTCAGTCAAGTTTTCTTTAAAAAACTGTCCTAAAAATATTTTTCTGAACAAAAATTCGATGACATAGAAATAAATTTGTGTTTTTCCACGAAGAAAATAATATAGTTAATGCTCCAATACACATTGAGGTCGATGGATATAAAACATGACAGCCGCCCGCGACACGTCCCGCGGGAGATCTCACGTATTGCGGATTTCTTTCAATACCAACGTTTCCCTTACATTAGCTATGAGATACATCTGTTTACTTCTTCGCTGTTCTGCGCTCCTGGCTTTAAAATACCCAGATTGACGCGAGTACACGTTAACCTACTTCCGTTGTTCTGCTTCCATTAAAAAAAACTTAAATGCACCGTCTAGGTACCTAAACAGGGAACATTAGACAAAGCGAACTCCGGAATTCTTACGCTCCGAGTGTTTCAAAGAAAGAGTTAATTTTATTTTTATTTTATCTTTAAGGAAACAGTAGGTAAGAATGTTCCGCAACTCTTTGTTCTTTGAGACTTATGCATGCGAGTCCCTCCGTGTCCATTACATATAAACCCTTTTTTGATCCCCTATTATGTTCGTACTACGGGCTGGGAACTTGGAACATAATCGGAGCGGCGATACGAACGCCGATTGAATACAAAACGGGGCTAGTTATGTTTTAGTGGTGTTCATTTCTCTGGACGGATTTTTCGGGATTGTTAAAATTGTCGGAGGCTTTTTATAGAAATTGGATACTATTTTATTGTGTCATGTTGCTGCCTGGTATAACTAGAACATAAGATTTAACGATCATCGATAAAGGGCCGTGACACATTACGATATATTTCTTACGAATTTCTTTGGAAGCATTTTTTTTATTTCTTCCATTGGTCTTTCTCCCTTTTCGTCTCACTGCCTTGATTATCATTTGTAAACCGTCGTTTTTTTCTTTGATATTTTACTTTCATTAAACAAATCCAATATGTTACATTCCTTTTTTTTTTTTACATTAACTCCACACAGGAGGCCCTGAGGAAAATAATTTCCCTCAGGGTCTATGTCATCTAGGATGCTGTGTGGAGGGTCTTTTTGAGGAAAGGAAGGAATGAACATTGGTCTTGAAGAGACCCATGTTGTAGGAAGGAGGAAACACAGAGGCCGGCAAATCATTCCACAGCCGAGCTTTTGAACACAAGAACGAGTCGAAGAAACGACCCGTTCTCATGTGACAAATGTCAACTGTGTACAAATGTTGGGCACGCGTATGGCGTGTTTCCCGACTATGCACCGGTGCCGAAGGGATCAATGATGCTAGTTAATGCTCCTCGGAGCATCTTCCATTGTAATACCGGTAGAACAAGGATAGCATTCCCACCCGACGCCTGTGCTCTAAAGATTGCAATCCGTCTGTTAAGATGGGAGAATCTATCAAATGGACCGCCCGTTTCTGCACAGAGTCGAGGGTATTTTTCAGGTATTTTGGAGCTCCAGACCAGAGGTGGCTGCCAAATTCAACCGTGGGGCGCACTTGCGATTTGTACAGGGTTAGCAGTTGTGTACTATTAAAGTATCTGCGGGCCCTGTACAGTACGCCCAGTTTTTGGGAGGCTAGCTTTACTCTGGCTTCGATGGAGCCCCCATTCCTGAGCTGGTCACTTAGGGTTACACCAAGCAAATATTCCTGTACAAATCCTTGCCTAACTAGTTTGTTTAAAAATGCATTAATACGCTTTTTAAGAGGTTATAACCAGAATTTTAATCAGATTTGAGACGTATTGACTCTTTTCCACAAAAAATATAAATTGATTTCGAAAGATTGTTCTTTTATCTAGTAAATGCTTGTTTTAAATTATGAGAAAAAATGTTATTTTTTAGTATAATAAGGTTAGGGAACGTACCCATACTACGTGACCAACTTTTTGCACCTGTGGAGCCCGCCGCTCATTTGTACCAAGCGTGGTACTTTGAAGACCCCCCCCCCCCCGAACAGGTCACGTAGTATGGGTACGTTCCCTTATACCATAGGTCGTTGGCAGATTTGTAGAATTTTCAAAAAAAGATTTTGTATTATACAACACCCATTTCAAATCATATAATCAGGCAGTAAAATAAATCAATACATTATCTGGAAAACGCGTGTTTCAGAATTTTAATTTTAGTTTAAATAAAATCATTAAAAAATAAATTCGAACATGTGTTTCTTGACAAAAATTGGCCCGTTCGGTCGCCCGTTTTGGGGGTGTTATGCGTAGTTTTATGTGTTATCCGGCAGATCCGGTAGATGTGTGGCACGTGATGTGTGACACACATCTACTGGATCTGCCGGATCTGCCCTGATGATGGACACTGCAACGATGTCCGAAACGTTGGCTAAAGAAGGAGGTAGCGCAACACGGCATAACACCCCAAAAACAAATAACGAAAATAGTTTTGGCCGTGAAAATCTTAAAACGTATCTAATATATTTCAGATTTTTTTACATTCATTAGACATTTTATCTTGCTTAGACATTATTGAAAAATGATAAATACTTATGATCAAAAAATAATTACAAAAAGTACATTATTCTAATAGTTTTATCATCACGCCTTTCAGCATTTTTGGGCATATGTATAAATTAAAGCAAATTTGGAATGAAATAAAATCAATATTTAGTTATAATTTTCAAAAACTGGTACGGAGAATAATTAATCTTTCTTATTGGAACCACCGTGTTCGATTTTTTTTAAAAGAAATACAAACATTTCCAGGTTACGAATAACCCAACTATGTTTGAAAATCTCCTACTACCACCACAGAAAGCCGAAAATGTTGATTGTGTTGTGATGTAGGACTTAGCCAGCCGAGGAATCGAACACGAGACGCTCGGGTGAGACCCAAGCGCTATGCCCACTCAACCACTGACCGGTCAGAACATCTTTCGAAGAAATGTAGATTTTCGGCCGCTGGCTGGTAAAACGCCCTTAATATTACGGACATCTTCATCTGTAAATCAAAAACGTTTTATACATTAGCCGCACACAGAAGGCCCTGAGGAAAAATATTTCCCTCAGTGCCTATGTCATCTTTGGAGATGCTGTATGGAGGATCTTTTTATGGAAAGGAAAGCGAGGAAGCTCTGGGAAAGAAAACACTATGAGGGGTAGGTAGGAATCTCGAGGTCAATGTGTTTAGGAGTGACGGACGTTTGAATCCATCCCTCCCACTGCGGTGCAAGGCGATGGATTGAGAGTCTATCTGGAGAGATCAAAAGGTCTCACTCAACCGGTCTCTCTCAATCCGGCCTGCCACGCAGTAGGAGGGCAAATGCATCCACCCCATGATTCCAGGCACCCCTGCTAAATCACCAAAATGTAGAAGCTATCCAATATTATGGTTCCCGTGGCGGCGATACCATTACCTTAAATTGAAAACCTATGTAATATGCACAAAGAGTGTGTTTAATATCTCGAATGTTTGATGCAAAATCTTTTTTTTGAACTATGAAATCTTTTTCAGCTTAATCTTTATTGTACGGTATATGTATTTAGCATAAGAGGTAGTATGTATGGTTGTGATAAAAACCTTTACAATTAAAATTTTTTTGAAAATTTTATTTGTAAAATTTGATTTATATAAGTGTTGAAGGCCCTTAAATGAACTAAATTAGTAAAAATAATAGAGCTTCAAAATTTACTATCCAACTGAGGACAACCTTCGTTCTCTTCTTAAGCCTTAGGGATTTCGCCATTGACAGATTTTGTCCCGTGCAGAACGACACTAGAACGTTGGATGTGTTGCTAAAGAAAACCGACAAAACAGAACTTTGATAAAATAGTTCACCGTAAAATAATAGGAGAGGCAATGTTAAATTTTCACGGTCGCTTAAAAAAACACTCCTATAAATTCACTGAATTTTACACTAACACTGATATATGTAATACAATAACTATTATGATATTACTTTCTACGATAAAAAAGGCTCGACGCCTCTTCGGTGATCTGAGGGATCTGCAGAAGAAGGAAGCACTCGTATTCATTTTTAAAAAAAGTCTTGATATTCTCAAATAATAACATAAAATGATTTTACGCTGTGAGCTTGAGCAGGTTTCTGCTTTTATGACTAACCAATATGTATACAGATTTAAAATATCTATGCAGATTAGGCAAGTTCAAAACCTTGTAAATCAATAGTTTAAGGATTAAACCAACACAGGGTGGCAGTTAATTTTAATAGGTTTGGTTGGTTTAGATTAGGTTAGGATAGGTTGGTTAAGGTTGTATAAGGTTGTATTGGGGTGTTGGGTAATTTTTTTTTCAATGTTATGTTTTGTCGCTGTTCAGTTTTGTCATGGAACCATTAATGTAACTGTCCAGATATGAAAAATTGCAATAAAACAGATCAGTGATAAATAATAAGCTAGTTAATAGATTATGTTAATATTTTTTCATCACATTTCTTCAAAGTTCTGTTTAGTCACTGTTCTGCTTTGTCGCTGTTCTTTTTTGTCATGGAACCGTTGTTAATGGAACAGTTCTGAAATTGCAACTGGCAGAAAACTGACAATAGAACAGTGTTAATATAACATGTTAGTGTAGGTTTGGTTAATAGGTAAATAGGTATAATTTGGTTAATTATAATTTTAGGTAGTATCACTTATCTTCGATGTTTCGTCACGGAACCGTTGTTAATGGAACAGTCCTGAAATTGCAACTGGCAGTAAAATTGGCAATAGAACAGTGATATAAAATATGTGAGCTAAGGTTAGGTTAATATTTTAATTAGTATCACTTTTCTTCGATGTTTTGTCATGGAACCGTTGTTAATGGAACAGTCCTGAAATTGCAACTGGCAATAGAACAGTGATAAAAATATGTTAGCTAAGGTTAGGTTGATATTTTAGTTAGTATCACTTTTCTTCGATGTTTTGTCATGGAACCGTTGCTAAGGAGAGAGCCCTGAAAATGCAGGAACGGAATAACCTCCAAGGTTGGAGGATTTTCCAATACCCTTTCTTTCCCCGTGATCTCGACTGCCAGACAGGTTGACCCTCGTTTCTTTCTCTATTCCCCTTCCCAAGGATTTCGATATTTCCCAAAAAATAAAGGCGTTATGTTCTAATTCGCATGGAATACATTGGATACCTTTCTAAGATTGTTTTAATGTCAGGCAAAGATATTATTTTTCTACGGAATCCAGTCGAAAGTGTTTTTTTTGTAATCTAAAAATGTTCAACCAAGGTAGGGGGAGGTTCAAGTTAATACCCTAATTTCATTTTAAAGTACGAATATATATATATATATATATATATATACGGCGGATGCGTCTGCCCACCAGCTGCATGGCAGGCCGGATCGGAAGAGAATGGTTGAAGGAGTACCTTTGACTTCTCTAGCTGTACTCTCTCAGAACATCGCCTTGCAGTGGGAGGGGTGGATTCATACGTCCGTCACTTCTGGACACTGACTTCCAGATTCCTATCCACCTCTTACAACCCTTTTCTTGCCAGAATTTCCTCTACTGTCTTTCCTAAAAAGACCCTCCACACAGCATCCCCAAAGATGACATAGGCCATAAGGGGAATTATTTTTCTTCGGGCCTCCTGTTTGGAGGTAATGTAAAAGAAAATTAAATAAGAGAAAAATCACTGTCTACGTCTGATTTCGAAAAACTCTGCATAAAGCCCGGGAAACGCCGGGGACTTCAGCTTAATCAACAATAAAGCAGATATGTTTTGAGAAGCATCAAAATTATCTATCAGAGTCTATTGTGAAGTTGTGTTATTCCATGGTTTTATTTATATCTACTATTTTCAGATTAGAAAGTCTATTCTATTTTAAACTAGCTGACCCGACGAACTTCGTACCGCCTTAGAATCAATAACTGTTGAATTAAATTAAGTTTTTTTATTAAGTTAAAAATTACACAATGAAGCAATTATCGATGCCCAACTGTCCGTGTTTTGTTTTGGTTAGTGTCAGAGATGGCGTTGTGTACGGATTTATATTTTTTGTGATTTTCTTACTTTTCCACTTACTTACGGGAATTTTTGAAAGGAAGCGGGTACGGAGGCCGCCGCCCCGGGAACCATTTATTGGATAACCAACACCTCAGCCATAGGTAACCTCAAGTGGTTTTCTATGTTTGGTGATTTAGCAGGGGTGCCTGGGGTTCGGATTCATGGGGTGACTTTTGTGCGGGTCTCGGCGGCGGATGCGTCTGCCCACCGGCTACGTGGCGGGCCGGATCGAGAGAGACTGGGAGCTCCCTTTTGACCTTTCCAGCCGGAATGGGTCAAAAGAGTCCGACTGGAAAGGTCAAGGTAAAAGGTCAATCCTGGTTAAGGCAATGGCCTTGCACCGCAGTTGGAGGGATGGATTCAATCACGGATACACTGACCTCCAGATTCCTACCCACTCCTCATGCCTTTTTCCTTTCCAGAACATCCTACCCTTTCTTAAAAAGACCCTCCACACAGCATCTCCTAAGATGAAATAGGTCCTGAGTGAAGCTTACGTAAAAAAATGCGTTTCATTTCAGAAATTTATTATTATTGTATTTTTCCTTTGGAGGGGTGCAGAGACATACGTTCACCGTTTGTCTCGTTTTCGACTAATGACATTAAACCGCTGCTCTAAATGGTGACCGGACAACTCATAATCGTGCAATTTCAACATCTCCTTTGAAAAGTCATAAAAAATGAGTAATACATCATTTACCTCTCAGAGCCAGTGTGTAAGAAAGAGGGGCAGCATTTTATGATTAAGAACAAAAGCGAAACAATCAGCGAATTGACATTTGACGTTTTTGAATTTTTGGAAAATACCTATCACAATAATGCTGCAGTTCTTTCAAAATATGAGAATTCATTCCATATAAAATGTATGGAAATTTTAATTTTCTTCATAACTTTCTTTTTCGTGAATTTTTGGGATGTTTTAATAGTTATTATGTTATCCGGAGCGGAGACAAATCCAACAAATCAAAGATCATCAAAATCGGTCCAGCCGATCTCGAGTTATAAATAGTGTAACTAACCCGACTTTGTTTTATATATTAAGATTTAAAATCATTCTTTCATTCCGCTTGAAGCACTATTGTAATAACAGAACCGATACTGCCAAGTTCGATTTGTTCAAGTCGAAATCCATCGAAGGTAATATAATTTCCCTTTGAATTGATTCACCTACTAAATACTGTCTCCGTTGTCTTTCTATAAAATTCGGTTCTTTTGATTTCGTTCCAATATCCGGTCGCCTCTGGTTAGGCAAAAGGCTGTTTTTCGCCCTTCTTGTCGAATCTAATCTAAACGGAAAGCCTTTGTACATATCTGTAACAGTGTGTGTGGATAAGAGATAGGAAAGTTGCACGGTATAGGCCAGGGATGGTTTACCTAGTTTTTGAAGTGGGTCAGAAAGGAGCCAAATATTAAAAAACATATTCTCACAATATAACGCACGAAATTTTCAAATTTACGTAATAATTTGAACTATTCGATCGCATCCTTAATGAAAATATTGTGAGGCTGAAGGTAGCGGTTAAGTCGAGATCAAGAGGGGAAGGCAATGGTTGAAAAATTCTTGTCAGTTGGTCAAATAGTTGTTAAAAATTGGTAACTAAACATTTTTAAAACCAATTTCATTCAAAGTTTCTGTACAATTTTTTTACAAAATTTTATTATGTTTTGAATCAAACAGTAATTTATGAGAAAATTACATTGGTTTGCGTGATAAAACATTTAAGTGCAAAAGAAAAAGTAAACGATATTTTTGGGGATGCTTTGTGGAGGCTCTTTTTAGGGAAAGGAAGATGAGGATGTTCTGGGAAGAAAAAGAGTATAAGAAGTGTATACACGTGTAATCTGGCAGTCAATGTGTCCAGGAGTGACGGACGTATGAATCCATCCCTCCATTTGCAGTGCAAAGCGATGAGTCGAAAGAGTCTGGCTGGAGAGGTCAAAGGGTCTCTCATCCAGCCTCTCCCAATCCGGCCCGCCATGCAATAGGTGGGTATATTCAAGTTGGGAGTCGGATATGGGTAACACCGGCCGGATATTTATTGAATAACCAACACCTTTGCCATTGGTCACCCCAAGTGGTTTGCTAGTTTTGATCACTTAGCAGGGGTGCCCGGGTTCATAGGGTGAGGTTGTCCGGGTCTTGGCGGCGGATGCGTCTGCTCACTAGCTGCATGGTAATCCGGATCGAGAAAGACTGGTTGAGGGGGTCTCTTTGACTTCTCCAGTCGTACTCTCTCGGAAAATCGCCTTGCACCGCAGTGGGAGGGATGGATTAATACATCCGTCACTTCCAGACACACTGACCACCAGATTCAAACCCACCCATGTGTAGCTAATGTTAAAAAAAATATTTAAAAAATCCGCCGCCAAGACTTAGACAAACTTCACCCCATGAAACCGGGCAGCGTATTTACAAAACCTATACCGATTCAGTCGCGGTAACGACAGTTTACATTTTAAATATACCTTTATATTGGTTATTTTTTATCATATTGCAAAAACAAAAATTGTTCTAAAATCTAGATAAAATAATCTTTCTGGTGTTTATATTAGAAATTAATAATTTTATTTCTAAATATTTCAATTTTAATATTATTCCCATATATTGTAAATACACCACTATATTGATAATTTTTTATCACTTCGCAAAAACAAAAATTGTTCTAAAATCTAGATAAAAAATAATCTTTCCAATATTAGTGTATATTGAAATTAATAATTTTATTTCTAAATATTTAAATTTTGATATTGAAAATTTAAAGCGACTGAAACGCGGTAGGGTTGTAAATACGCAGCCGGGCACCCCTGATAGGTCACCAAACTTAGCGAAACACTTGGGGTGACCAGCGTAAACGTTCAGCCTACGAGCAAAACTATGAAAACATTACCTTATTAATTAAAAATTCTATTTTTGAACTTTGCCCGGGTGTCTCCAAAAACTGTCGCTTGTCGCAGGTTCGCCATTCCTGGCATCATTACATAGTATAAAATGAAGTCGCTCAAAATGTATGTGCGCGTTAATCTTTTAAACTACGCAACGGATTTTCATATGGTATTCACCAATAGATAGAGTGATTGAAGAGGAATGTTTATACGTATAATATATGTAAATTATATTAGAGAAAAGCCGAGAAATTCAAAGAAAACATATTTTTGTGCGATTTTAAACGGCTGGCGGGCCGTACTATAGTCACTTTTGAAATTCGTTCTACGGAAGAAATTGGAAAATAGATGTCCTAGAGTAAGTAGGTATTTGATTTGAATTATTTTATTTGATGAAGTCGCTCAAAATGTATGTGCGCATTGATCTTTTAAACTACGCAACGGATACTCATGCGGTTTTCACCAATAGATAGAGTGATTCAAGAGGAAGGTTTATATGTATAAAAACATGCTTATTATAGTAGAGTAAAGTCGAGAAATTCAAATATTCAATTCAGGCAGCAGGCAGCGGGCAGCTGGTAAGCGGGTGGTGTGGATTTTACAAAGGTTGGGTAATGGCGTTGTGTTTCGTTAACCACAGCAACGCGTGGCCGGGTCTGCTAGTAGGTAATATAGTAAACCTGTATTCAGCCTTGGGCCCTGTTGGGTAAGTTGCCAGTGTTCGGCGTATTTGGGGTATTACCGTGGGCCCTGCGGTGCGTGTCCCCACTTAACTCCGGGCTACTGAGGTCAGTAAAGTCAAAACTTTTAATATTTAACCTTAGACGACTGTTACATAACTTTTTTGACCGACCGGACCCGCTGGGCACCAATAAACCCTCAATTTTATTCATCTGTTTACAAACTGGTGTCGGTAATTTAAAGCTGCCCGAATGAAATATTGCTTTGTTTATCGATGTTCCCAAACACGAGTTTATTAACTTTCCCCTTGAGTTTATTTCGGATGTTTTTTTGTTGCATAATTGAATAGTTCGAACAATTGTTTAACGTTATACATACGAAAACACCCAGTTTATTGTACTCTTGATGAAATAAGAAATTACATATTTATTATTTATACTTACAATGTCTGGTACCCGGCATTTTTTTTTTTTTTTTTACAGTGAATACCGCACAAGAATCTCAACTGCTCCCGTCTGGAGCCAGTGAGACTATGGCATCCCCAATTGGGGTATGTTGTGAGGCTGAAGGTAGTGGGGAAGGGGAGGGAGGTGGGGAAGAGGAAGGTTGGGAAGTACCTGGCTATTCAGATCTGGTCACTAAACACGGCTAAAGCCATTTTCAAGCAACGTTTCAATTCTGAATGGTGGTCTTACACCAGGGCGATACTAATAGTATCTTCCACTCTGGAACATGCCGCAAATATACTATATATTATTTTAAATGAATTAATTGTGAAATAACACAAATTAATCAAATAAAATTTATTTGCGCATGCCGGGTTCGAACCCGCGACCTCCGGAATGTGAGTCAAGAGTCTTAGCCACTGGACTACGGAGCATTACTATTCCATTTAATAAAGAAATTGTTTCTCCCTGCGTGTCCTTTCCCATTCGTCCCGTTCTCTTTTCACCTCCCCTTCCTCTCCCGCGTTCCCTTCCCCCCTCGCGTTCACACTCCACCTCCTCCACATTCCCTCTCCCCGCTCCACTCCCTCTCTTCCCCCGTCCCGCGAACCCCCTCCCCGGGTTCCCCTGCCCTCTCCCTAGTCCCCTCCCCCCTCCCTGATTCCCCTCCCCCCTCCACCTACCGCATTTTATATCCATGTGCTCGTGTGCCACCTATTGCAATTTTTTTATGCAAATTTAAATTTTTTTTGCAAGAGTTCTACATAGGAGGACCTTAGGAAAATAATTTCCCTCAGGGCCTATGTCATCTTTGGGGATGCTGTGTGGAGGGTTTTTTTAAGGAAAGGAAGGAGAGGAGAGTTCTGGGAAGGAAAGGGTTAAGGGTGGGTAGGAAACTGGATTCAGTGTGTCCTGGTCATCCGTTTCCAAGACCTAGAAAAACCTCACCCCATGAACCCGGGCACCCCTGCTAAGTCACCAAATGTAGCGAACCACTTGGGGTGACCTATGGCAGAGGTGTTGGTTATCCAATAAAGGTTCCCGGGGCGGCGGTACCCATTCCCGCCTCCCAAATTAAAAACCTTATTAATTAAAACCTTAATTTCATTACTTCATTATATTAATTTTATGATTTTAAAAGCCAAATTTCTGTAATTTTACCCCTCTTTCACGTGTATTTAATGGCACAGTAACGACAACAGTAAGATAAAGAGAGTAATTATTATAATTCTTCTTAAAATAATAATTACTTATTGCGAATCCAGTATTTTATTCCTAAGGATTCGCGAAACCTTATTCCATTGTAAGTTAATTTCTTTTGGGAGAATCTTAAAAAAAAAAAAAAAAGTCTTGCTTAATGATGTCTTACTTCTCGGTATAAAGCACTATTCATTTCGAAACAATAAAGATTTTGGATTAAAGTTTCTTTTACATATTAAGGGCCCGTTACCCGAATTACTACCGATTTCTTACATATCTCCCTTAAACACGTTAAGTTTTAAAGCTCTTAAAAAAATATATGTTATTCTTGAAGATAATATCTAGACATTGCCCGCGCCGAAACGCAAATTATATAAAATTTCCTCGATAGAAAAAAATCGCAAAGTATGCTCCAAAAATTATTATAAACAAGTTTGTTTCAGTTATTTTACAAGTTATATGTGTGAAAAAGATCACAATGTTTCTTTAAATGCTAAGACAATGCCCGCAAGATTTTTGCTCTATTTTAAACGAGTCGTGTTTTATTAAATATTTTCTCAATTTTCGCATCTATTTTGTCGCTGTAAATGTTAGCGCTCTCCTCTAACATTCGTAATTTCGTATCTCTCCATCTTCTTCTTTTCGGGCCCGGTTGCAGAGCCTTAAGGTTTTTGTTAGAACTTCTATGATACTGTTTAATATTTAAGACGTTAACGTAAGCATAATTTTACATATTTCATTAGGTCTGTGTTTATTGAATAATATTATGAATTACATAATGTGTAATACCACAAATCTGTTTAATAGTCTTCTGCAGAAATTAATATTTACCTTTCAGGATAAAAGGATTAACGACGACGTGGGATTTAAAAATACTTCGCAACTCTAAAATATCCGTTCAGTACGCCCGCGTTCATTTATCAAAACAAAACAAACAAAAAAAAATTATCCCTCAGCAGAGGATTATTTGACTCGTGTTTTGACCAAGGTTTAGCGTATCTACGAGTATATAAATATATGTATATATATACATACTAGTTGACCCGACAAACATTGTTCTGCCATATAAATTATTTCTAGTGAATATTTTGGTTGTTAAAATAAAAAAAATAAGGAATGTATTCTAAGTGTGTGGAGATGGGATCTATGACAGAAAGAGGAATGGAGCGCTGTAGACGATGACCGCCGATGAAAACAAAAAAACACCAATTAAAGTAGGAAAATGAAATAAAGAAAATCAAAATTAATTTCAAAGAGAAATTGAGTGTACGATATTTTTTGTCAGTCCGTCTTTAGCCAACACAAATAAGCTCGATGGTTTGCCCACGCGAGAACATGATGCCGAATGAAATATCAAAATGACGCGACGCTTCTCGTGAATGTCTTGCGCATGTGTGGATGAAAGTTCGATGAGGCGGATGTTGGGCCATCTGTCATTCAACTACATAAATAAATTCGTTCTGTTTGAAATACGAAAGACGGTTAAATTTGTTCATGCAAAAATACTAAAAACGCGATTAAAAATGGGAGGGTAGGGGTAAGAGGGTTAAAATTTGGGGTTATAGGTGTTTTTAATGCGAAATAAATAAAAAAATGTCGAAAAATGTTTTTTCTGAATAGGGATACCCCAATCACCTTGCAGTATGAAATATACTTTAAAACCTATACTCATACCTACCAACTATACATTAAAAAATTTCATAAAAATCGGTCAAGCCGTTTCAGAGGAGTGCGACCACAAACACCGTGACATGAGATTTTTATATCTAAGGGAACGTACCCATACTACGTGACCTGTTCGGGGAGGGGGTCTTCAAAATACTACGCTTGGTACAAATGAGCGGCGGCGGGGGAGGGGGGGTTAAAAATTGCAAAAAGTTGGTCACGTAGTATGGGTACGTTAAGCATAGGAAATATTTGAAACTCTCAAAACATCTTTTTTCCACGCTCGCGAAGGTTTCTGGATTATTATAACCACATGACAATACATCTGAAAAGTTTTTTAATCATTACAAAAACTCTTACCAAACTGTCAAAAGTGGCATAATTTGAGAATGGCATTTTGCAAATCATCGATTGTTCAATGAAAATTTAATTTTCGAATAAACTCTATAAATGAGTGAATTTAATTTAAGTACTCACCTATAGATGATACTAACCAAAATCGAATACTTTGAATCTAATAAAAAAATAATTGGTCTTGCTCTATGTATGTGAAACATGGACCTTGAAAGTAAATACCATGAACAGGTTAGAGGCTTTTGAAATGTGGCTTCACCAGAGAATGCCCAAGGTCCCATGGACCGACATGATCACCAACACAGAAATTCTCAGGCGGGGTAGAGCAGATAGAGAACTGCTCACATTAATAAAAATCCGATAAATTTCATATCAGGGTTATATACTTCGAGGAGAGAAGTATCACTTGCTCCATTTAATATTGAAAGGCAAGATAAAGGGTCGCCGTGGGCCTGGTAGGAGACAGTCTCTTGGCTGCGAAATATACGAGAGTGGACCGGCATTAGAAGTGTGGAGGAGCTATTCCGGGCAGCGCAAGACAGAGAGACATTTTCAAAAATGATCGCCAACGTCGGGGGGACCTGATACGGCACACAAAGAAGAAGAAAAAATATATTTATTTTAAATATGTAGATGCCTGTGTTAGTTATCAAATTTGATTGTTTGCTGTTATAATATACAAAAATATCTCGTTTGTAATATATGAAAAATTTATATTTAAAAAATTGCAATAGGTGGCACGCGAGCTGTTTGAATACTGAATGTAAGTTAACTAAGAATAGTTGAAGCCGAATTTTCACACCCGCCATTCTGGAGAGAGGAAAGGAATTTAGGTGGGTGGAACGTGTACCCATATTATGATACCCAATTGATAATGAAAAATATATACTGACATTCTCGGATCATATATCACGGCTCACTCCAGCTTGCTACAAACTCCTGGGTTTCATCATCAGAATATGTAAGCAATTTGATGACCCAGATGCAATGATAGCCATGTTCGATGGTGTCATTAGAAGTAAGCTGGAGTGTGCTAGTGTGTGGACTCCGCGCCAAGCTAAATATATAATATGCTGGAACAAATTCAGAAAAAAATTCTGAAAAAAGTGTGGACTCCGCGCCAAGCTAAATGTATAATATGCTGGAACAAATTCAGAAAAAAGTTCCTTAGGTACGCCTATATGCGGATGAATGGAACGTACCCGAGATTCATGCACCATATGGAATTACTCGAGGCAACAAATATATTTAACTTGGAAACTAGACGTTATGCAAATCTTGCAATTCTTAGTTTTAACACAATCCATAACTGTATTGACGGCCCATTCCTCTTGGAATATTATGGCTTATACGTGCCTGAAAATTTCAACCGTAGTCGTCGACACGACTTGTTCAAAATGCCATGCGGCAGAACAGATGTTCTAGCGCAGCATAGCATGACAAGAGGAATGGTGCTGTTGAACGAAATATCGGAAACACTAGATATATATAACTCTTCTTTAGATAGCCTTAAGATTTTTTTGTAAAATAATTATCTTCCTTTCTGTCAAAATGAGAAAATTGTACAGTAATTGGATAAAAAATCTGTTGTACAATTAAAGAAAAAAATACATATCGTATATTTGCAGCACTTTCCATAATGGTCAATATTCCCTACACCACCATGTTGAATGATACTATTTAGAATCTAAACTTTCCCTGAAATAGTTTTAGCCGTGTTTGGTAACCAGATTTGAATAGCCAAGTGCATTCCCACATTCCTCTTACTCTTCTGCTGCCATAAGCCTCATAACATATCCTATTTGAAATTGCCGTTGTCCCACTGGCTCCAGGCGGTTTGATTTTTTTTTAATAATAATAAAGGATGGGTGATTTCCAAGGTTATCTAATCACTTTGCGAAGAGAGACCCCAATTTAAGGTGATGTTTGTTTCAGGCGGAGTGGCTGCCCGTGGCCCTGAGGAGCTGGACAGGCGTGCAGTTGGTATACTCCGTGGGGCACTACACGTGGACGGCCAAGGGGTTCACTTTCGGGGCCTCCTACCAGTTCAATGACGACGCCCTCTGCGGGCATCACACAGTCACCACGCACTCGGGTAAGAAACCGTGTACCTCCTCCCTATTGACTTTCACATTTTCCCTATTGGCTTTCACACACTCACTTTTGACTTTCACATATTCCCCATTGACTTTCACATACTCCCTGTTGACTTTCACATACTCCCTATTGACTTTCACATATTCCCTACTGACTTTCACATACTCCCTATTGACTTTTACATACTCCCTGTTAATTTACACATATTCCCTATTTACTATCACGCACTCCCTGTTGACTTTCACATACCGCCAATTGACTTTCAAATACTCCCTATTGACTTTCACATTCAGGTTGTAGTATTTCACAGAATTTCAAATGTAACATTGTCATTAAATGGCCAAAGCCCCTTTTTGCTTTTTTGACATTCGGAAGATCCCCGTTAAATACCGCTTCCAGATCCGTTTCAGCTTGAAATAAACTGTGATCAACAGAAAAGCACAACTGACGTGTTGTCATGCTTGTCAATCGATCACATTTGGAAGAAATCAAGAAATGAACGGGAACCTTTCATATGCATAAAACAAATTTGGCCATTTGATGAATATCTACCAAACACCACAATCTAAATATAATAAAAACATCAGGTTGTGTCCAAAACAGATTATTCTTTAATAATATTCTATAGAAGTGACTCCAAATTGTATTGCACTATCTATTAGTGTATTACTTTTGATTTAAGTGCATTACATTTTGATGAAACTGTTTAAATTGACTGGCGTATTGGTGGTGTTTTGTCGGCTGAAGGAGAGAAGCTATTTTGTATTATTTTAATATTTTGTGCCTGCATAGGTAGTGTGTGGATCAAATTCAATAGTATTTTTGCTTTATATTTGTTTTTGTGCAAGTGTTTTAAACAGTCACTTCCTGCACTCTTTGCTAGTATAATTTCGTAAATATTGTTATATATATATATATGTATGTAAAAGCCTAAATGGGCGTAAATAAATAAATAAAGTACTTGTGCAGTATCTTCACCGATATCAGAAAATCTAAGGCCGGTTACAGTGCTCGACTGACGGTCGATGCGCACGGTCGGTCCTGACGATCGCATACCACCGACCGACCGTCGGTGCGTACCGCCAGTTCACGATTGACCAACAAGCTGACTGGACGTCGTACGCGAAATTAATTAATTAATAGCTGCTTATTATCTTCGTAGACGTATTAGGAACAGAAGACGTAGAAATCACGTACACCCGATCGTCGCCCAGAGAGCATTTCTAGCTCGTCGGTCGACCGACGGTCTGCATGCGCACGCGCTCGACCGACGATTCTCGTACGTACTGCGTAGCGATATACGCATGCGTACGGTCGGTCCTGCACTGAACGATTTAGGAATTTTCATACAAATGACAAGCGCGACCGACGTACGCACCGACTGTCGGTCGAGCACTGTAACCGGCCTAAGACTGACATTTTAAAAAAGCGTTATTTTGTAACGTGAGTTGATTTGGGAAAAACAACATGTTTTCCTATTTCAGTCTATAAAGTCGTAAATATCATAGCATTATTTGAACCTCGTGTTTCCTGGAAAATCTCTTATATGCTAGTATTTACAAGTCTACTAAAATACCTAATGCATTTTAAATATTTACTCTTTGTAATATTATAATTATTTGTACATGTTTTAATTATTGTGCACATTTTATTTTTCGAATTTCTTAATTGCAGTCCTCTGTTTAAGGCTGGGCGCATACACACGTTTTCCTTATTCGGACATCCGAACGCATGGAATCAGTAGAAAATACATTAACTGACGCACATGTTCGCTTTTTTTCCGAACGGAACAAATTCCGTACGTACGTTTCGAATGCAAGCCGGCGCGTTCGGCGAAACCTACTGGAAAAAAAACCTAATGACGTCGTGCGGAACGCAGCGCTTGCATACATTTTGTTTGTGCCGGCGCACACGTTCGGAAATTTCTATTCAGTATCGCACCCGCACCGCAATGCAATTGCTAATAAATCGTCGTCCTCCATCGTCGTGCGTTCACCACGCTATCCCTATCTGTACTGACGTGTATACATTCCGATTGAAATTCGCAAAAACGCGTGTATGCGGCTAGCCTTAAAGATCAGACAAGTACACATCTTCATGTAAACAGCAATTTTATGACTGTTAAAATTAGAATATCGTGTTTTTTCTAATAATTTTTTATGAAGAATGAATAAGTAGTCGAAGCATGATGAAATGCCGGATATTTTATTTTTCGATATTATTGCGAGATTAGATTTTTCGGAAATTACACCGATTCCAAGTATATTTATACTCTAGCAACAATAACACAATTCGGGAGCTCGTAAATATTTTTTTCGGGAAAAATCCTATTAATGAAGTACGACAGCAAAACCGAAAACAATTGTTTCCACGTGTATTGTATTTTATAAGGGATCCCTCTAGTATTTTACCTTTTTCTTCTCGGTACAAGGCAGGGAGATTTTCCGACTCAACCCCAATTAGCCCTAGGCTTTGTGTGCTTTAACTCCACCATTTTCCTGTACAATAAATCCCTCAGAATCTTTACAGTACATGTTACATGAATCCAACAATTATTTCCTTAGTAAGTGGCTAATTACGCGTTATTCGGGTAATTAATAATTCTTTTTGTTTGGGAAATAAGTGAGGACTTAAATAAATTAACCTTTTAATAAAATATTTTAAATCTTTAGAAGTTAACTTTTTCATTCAGTAGTCAGAAGCCAGTTCTGGTATTCGTGGTTAATTTGTATCGTTTATAACAAAAAGACGAGATTAACCAAAAGTTTATTTTGCAAGTGTGGGACGGTCTGTGTGCGTGATATTGTATTATATTATTATCATCAGTGGCCGACAACACCACGAATTGCAACAAAACAATTTCAAGTCAGTCGCCAAACAACCTCGCTGGAGTTGTTAATATCTACCACTTGAGGAAAAAATCCCTCTGGGCCTATGTCATCTTTGGGGTTGCTTTGTGGAAGGTCTGTTTAGGGAAAGAAAGGAGAGGAAGTTCTAAGAAGAAAAAGGTATAAGGGGTGGGTAGGGATCTGCTGTCAACGTGTTCAGGATTGATGAGCGTATGAATCCATTCCTCCCATTCTGGTGCAAGGCATGGATCGAGAGAGTCCGGCTGTAGAGGTCAAAAGGTATCCCTCATCCAGTTTCAACCAGTAGGTGGGCAAAAGTATCCGCCACCAAGACCTAAACAAACCTTTTCCCGTGAAGCCGGGCACCTCTGCTAAGTCACCAAACGTAGCGAACTACTTGGCGCATTACTATGGCAGAAATGTTGGTTATCTAATAAATGATTCCCGGGGCGGCGGTACCCATACCCGCCTCTCAAATTAAGTATACATAAACGCAACTCATTTTTTTATATTTCTATAAAAAAATGTGTAGGTACTGCATGTAATTTTTTTGGACGATTAACAATTTGTATTCAACAAAAATCAATTTCGAAAGTTTTAGGTTATGAGTTGACTGTAGGGAAAGTCGACTGGAAATTTACACGATGGTTTAAACTTTCAAGGGGGATTGATTAATTTTGTTTTTTACAAAATATTTTCGTTTGGATTACTTGTTTCCTAACTCAATATTTTCTCTTCTTCCAAAGGCGAAATATATTCTAAGAACCTCTCATCGATGGGAACAATAAACAATTTCTACCACCAACATTGTACGTGGATTCTGGACTCCAACGTAGAGAGACAACTCACTATAGAAATCTCAACAAATCAGGTAAGCTATTTGATTTTAATCCTTTAATTTAAATTTGTCTAAAATTAAAACTGCAAAAAAACATGTATTAGTTTAGAGAAAAGTATACTAATTTCAATAGAAAAAAATCCAAAATGTTCTAAAGGTTTTAGCATTCTGGCAGCTTTAATTCTACCTAGCTAATGGTTTTTCAATTCCCGTTAATTTTCTGCATAATAAATTTGCTCAATATAATCACAGAGTTTAGGATAGTGTTATTTTGTGTTAATCTTTCTGTGAATTTTGTCTACGCTTGAGTTTTTATTATGAATCTATTTGATGAAAAACCCGCTATTTGAAAATGATGTATTCAGGGCGACTAGGCATGAATGTGAATAACGCAAAAGTATTCCAGCTGTTGCCTACAGTGAGACTATGGCATCTCCAATAGGGATATGATGTGAGACTAAATGGGAAGGAGACTCATTTTGATATTTCCAATGCACATTTTTCACACCTTTGGTCACAGAGCAATGCACGTCGCTGGTATCCGCTTTTCATAGGCTGTATCTTCCGATTCAATGTCTGATTTACTGGCCTTCTCATCGTCTATAAAATATATATTTTTAATAAATAAAAATAAAATACTTTGTTTTAAGTCACTTTATTGTTATTTTTTCCGTCTATCGGTTTCGGTACCTCCGTACCATCATCAGGACTGAATATAAAAAAAATACTGACAAATACAGGATAATACACATATATATCAATGATCCACCGATTAGTCACTAAACCTTTGTCAAATGTTAATTATACTAATGAATTAAATACAATAAAATTAATAGCTCACAATAATGGATACGAAACAGACCTCATAGATAGAATCCTAGCAAAAAAATTAAGATTAATATCCATGAATAAATACATTTACTCTAGTCCAATAACTTTTAACAATAATAACCTTAACCACGAATGGCGAAGAATTTTGTATATTAATAACCTCTCCTCTTCGTGTACAATTAAGTTCCCACCAGGAATTAAACGGGCATTTTGTGCAAATAATAACCTAGGAAAAATTTTAATTAATGTCAAGGACAAGGAAGACATACTAAGCCACTCGGGCATTTATAAAATTAGTTGTAACGATTGTCCAGCGTTCTACATTGGGCAAACGTCACGCAATGTGCAAACTAGAGTAAAGGAACACATAAGATGCCTAACCAGTTCAGGGTTTTCTTAATAAAGATCACACTTTTAACCGGGACGGGTATTAAAGTCCTACACAAAAATGGGATAGGTAGGCTTAAGATTAAATAATTTAGGGGCATTGGAAATAAAAAAATCAGTTAATACAAAGGCTGAAATCATTGATAATCAACTAAATTTAACATTCAGCCCTATTATAAGTATGTTTCCCGTTATCCCACTCTCTCCTCCCCCACTTCCCTCCCACAACTGACGCACTGTCCCACTCTAATTTACTGTCTCTTTCTTATACATATACACATACAATTTGTATATATATGTTTGTATTATACTGTATTTGTCAGTTTTTTTTTTTTTATATTCAGTCCTGATGATGGTACGGAGGTACCGAAACCGGTAGACGGAAAAAAATAACAATAAAGTGACGTAAAACAAAGTATTTTCTTTTAATTTATTTAAAATTTCAAGTCACAATGTGTTTGTTTCATTTGAAAAAAATATATATTTTAAAGATACATAACACATGTGCGACAAACCTGTACATCATTTATAATTGCAACAAAATTAATCGCAACAACAACAAGATTCATCGGTGAATCATTTGTTAGATGACGCATTCGTTTTTAGAATCACCAAATTAGTCAGAGAGACAGACATTGTTCTCTTATCTGCCTTAAACGCCCGTAATCCCAATATAAGCTCGAATGCAACACACCAAAGTTACTACTCAAAGAATGCGTGCTTACCGCAGCCGTTCTATGCTGAATATAAATATTTATACACGAAATCACAGACACAGCGTAGATTGATAATCTCCGGCGGATGTCACTTTAGACAATTCGTGTCAAAAACCTAGCCCTTCTATTGCTATTCTAGTGCAAAACATCTCAAACACCACCGGGAACCACTTCCTTAGTGTATCACAAAACGCCATTCATCAACCAACTTCCTTGCAAAGGAAATCATTAAAAAAAAAATCTAGACTGTACTTTGTATGTCAGTTTATATTCCCTTAATTTCAGTATTTAATTAAAAGCCCATTTTAAGTCTCCGTTATCACACGTTACAATTAAAATTCTATCATAACCACAACTGATATGATCATGAAGTTGTTTGTGCTAGAATTCGTGTTATTTAACCCATCTAGAATGTTTGTTTTGCAAATCGTGGTACACTTAACTCCTTAATATACGTTCTGTAAACATGGCGGGGTATTTGCATTCCTCGTCTGCAGAGTGGAAACAATGTTCAGGAATTCCAAATATTTGGTCCACTTAACAATATCGTCAGGCACAATAAACTCCCCCAGCCGCCCTACTCCACTCTCTACTCTCTACAAGCTGCACAAACTAACTTTCTCAGCGAGCTTAATTGTTTGTTCTCCAACGCATGCAATTCCGAAACTCTACACTCTGCAGATTGCAATTGAGTGCAACTATTGCACTTTGCGCCAGGCGAGAGAAGGATAGAAAGAGACTGTCAATTAAAATCTTTGATTAAGGGTGCACAAACTGGAATAACTTGAACTTTTTGGCTGATGGCAAGATTGCCATGAAATTGGTTTTCTTTCGTCCTATTAATATTATAAAGGCGAAAGTTTGCATAGATGTATGTTTGTTAATCTTTCACGCAAAACATACTTTTTTTTTAAAATGAGCTCCACACAGGAGGCCCTGAGGAAAATAATTTCCCTCAGGGCCTATGTCATCTTTGGGGATGCTGTGTGGAGGGTTTTTTTAAGGAAAGGAAGGAGAGGAGAGTTCTGGGAAGGAAAAGGGTTTAAGGGGTGGGTAGGAATCTGGGGTTCAGTATGTCCTGGTCATCCGCCTCCAAGACCTAGACAAACCTCACCCCATGAATCCGGGCACCCCTGCTAAATCACCAAACGTAGCGAACCACTTGGGGTGACCTATGGCAGAGGTGTTGGTTATCCAATAAAGGTTCCCAGGGCGGCGGTACCCATTCCCGCCTCCCATATTGAAAATTGATTGGACTTTAAAAATTATTTCACTAATAGAAAGCTACATTATTTGCGAGTGCTATAGACTGTATATATTGGTAAGCTCAGGCATTATGAATAAGCTCTGGCGTTATGAAATTATTTATTATACGTTTATTGTCCAGACGAAAAGCAAAGCGTTGCTAAGTAATTTGTTTGGCGTGCGTTGTCATTTTGTTATTTCTTTAGGTTACAATGCAGATCCCTTTGATAGTAAAAATTCAAATACTTATGTATAAAATACTCATCTACGATTATACTAATATTATAATTGCGAAAATGCGCGTGTTTGATTGTTACGTTTTAATAGGTGGCATGCGAGCTGTTTGAAAAAATGTAACGGGTATGGAGGGGGGGCAGGGGAGAGGGTGGAGTGGGGAGAGGAGAGGATGGGGTGGAGGGGGGATAGGGAAGGTGGATGAAGCGGAGTGGGAAACCCCCTAATACTAAGCGAGCGAAGCCGGGGGCAAAAGCTAGTGTTTAATAAATGAAGCAACTATTTAAGTTTTTGATGAGTTTTCCACATTAATTCTTTTATGCAATATTACCCGGCTTCACCTTAAATTTTCGAAGGAAAAAAAGGAAAAGAATATCTTGCTTTGGAAGACCCAAAACTCATAGAGTGCGCCTGATTACGGAGGCAATTGAAATTCACAAAAATCCTATAAATATTAATAGAGACGACGGAGCTAAGCTCAATAGTTCTTGGTATCCGGTAATTGACGGTTACATCAAGGCTAAGCCCAAAAAATCATGTTGAAGTATATTGTAGCGCCAGCTCGTAGAGGAGTGGAGCTGGCGACACGGTATCGCTCCTAAGTAGATAAGTACAAACATCACCCCTAACACTACACATCTGCCCTGATGATGGACACTGCAACGCTGTCCGAAGCGTTGGCTAAAGAAGGAGGTAGCGTAACACGGCATAATACCCCAAAAACTAATAACAAAATAATTTTTGGCCGTGAAAATCTAAAATCGTATCAGAATATCTTGCGTTTGTTTCTGACCAATAAATAAGTACTTTTCAGTCCCTGTATGTCCTGATGGTAGGTACCTAATGAAATTGTATGACGAAAATAAGTTGACCTTAAACTCGAAGCTCACGGTTCGACAATTTTCCTGCGCAATCACAATGATTTTATAACTTACGTAATATTTATCATACCGAAAAGCTAATCGATGTTGTTAAGAAAAATTTTGACGCATACAATTTATATATGTATAAGATAAATTTTCATTTGGCCTTAAAGTTTCAACAATTAATTTCAAGCATTTAAAAAAATCTCTCTAGCAGCGTATTGTAACAAATATGATATGATTTCAAACCCTGTAGAACCAGAACCAAGCTTCTTAGCTCGTGCCCCGCTCTCAACTATCTGTGGGAATCCCATTTGGCGTGTTGTTCCAACAAACTGACGATGCGTTAAAATGCTCCGGAAACTCGATGTCGCTACAGGAAGTTCCGCAAGACTCGTGCAGCCGAGCTTCTGCCCCCATTGCTGCAAAGTTAGTCTTGAACCTAATTAATATACCAGGAAAGGATAGCTTTAATAACTTGTCTCGTTACCCCTTCTACCTATATCAACTCCTCCAATACTTATATTATATTGTGTGTTCAGCTACTTCCGTTTTCTTTATAAAAGCTTTTTGAAAAGCACCTCCCTAATCAATGTTCGATTTATTCCGGCATTCGTTTACTTAGAGTGCAAGTTTAATGAAGGTGAAATTGACTGAAGACGATTTTAATACCCGATAATGTACGATCATCAAAATGGTTGTAAAGTATTAATGAAAAGGGGATATAAATTGCAGGTTATTTAACAAGCTATCCACTCTCCAGGGATCAAACTGTCAAGTTAAATTTATTTATTTACTGGCTGGGGTACCCGGATTCGCTCAGGAAATTGAGGTTGAACTGACGTTCGAACTTACTACGGATTTTGCTCTATATATTACTGCTAATGGGTAGCCCCACCCATTAAAAAAAAACACAACGTTCCAGAACATTCCACAACATTCGAGAATGCTCAGGAATGTTCCATAATGATCTGGGATGTTCCGGGACGTTCCCAAAAGTTCCAGACTATTCCCAAATATTCCACAACATTCTAGAATGTTCCTGAATGTTCTGGAATGTTGTGGAATGCTCTCGAATACTTTTGAATGTTCTGGACTGTTCTAGAAATTTCTAGAGGGCAAAACTTCCAGCCTTTATATTTTCAAACGCACTCCCTTCCGGAAAAATCGAGAACCTTCTTCGTGGATTGGGGTTAGAGGGCTACCACACCATTTAACTCCCTTGATCATACCGGGACTCGTGTCTGAGTTTTAGCGATACGCACATTGTACGCTTTCTTTTATAATATACATTGATTAATTGCTGTCACGTGCACTGGAAATAAGTAATGTGGTGATAAAAAAGCACAACGTTCCAGAACATTCCACAAAATTCAAGAGTGTTCTGGAATGTTCCATAATGATCTGGGATGTTCCGGGATGTTCCCAAAAGTTCCAGACTATTCCCAAACATTCCACAGCATTCTAGAATGTTCCTTAATATTCTGGAATGTTGTGGAATGTTCTCGAATACTTTCGAATGTTCTGGACTGTTCTAGAAATTTCTAGAGGGCAAAACTTCCAGCCTTTATATTTTCAAACGCACTCCCTTCAGGAAAAATCGAGAACCTTCTTCGTGGATTGGGGTTAAAGGGCTATCACACCATTTAACTCCCTTGATCGTACCGGGACTCGTTTCTGAGTTTTAGCAACACGCACATTGTGCACTTTCTTTTATAATATATACTAATTAATTCCTGTAAAGTATACTGGAAATAAGTAATGTGGTGATAAGTTACACATATTTTTGATTATTTTTACAGTCTAAAATTAATAAAACATCGCTGGAAAAAAACTAGTTAAAAGTTACAGAACGCAATCCCTTGCATCGTAATAAAGTACGGTGACTCATCATTTCAACGAGTCAATCTACATCATAAATATACCAAACCACCCAATCTACATTAAGCAACAGTAGAGGCACCTAAAATAATGATTTTTCTATAGGTACCCCCAGAGTTAATAGCATTTTTGGAAGAATCTTTCTGAGAAGCACATATATTGCATTACTATTTCAAATCTCACTCTGGATATCTACCGTTAATGGGCAAATCAAAGCACTAAGCAATGTTTACCATTTTCTATCCCTTCTCTAAAATAACGAATTATTGCGTGCGAGCATAATTTTGATGAAATAGTTTGAGCTACTATTTCAATACTTGAACTTCTATTTGGTGGTGTGTTATAATGTAATAACTCTTTGATCCTGACTCTACGAGAGATATATAAATTGCAGTAAAATGCAAGTAATAGCATCCACTCTACAATAATTAAAAACGCCAACAATGATGGACCGGACTAAATGTATTAAAACGATGTTTTCATAATGTAGCAGGTAAACGCTGATTTATTTACGTGGTTTAAGGTACCTACATGGCAATTTATGGATATTTCATGAATAAATTGGATTAACAATAATATTTTCATATCATGAAGGTTCGTTTGTTGTTTGACATGAAATTAATAATCTATTGTTCATTATTAAACCACTATGTAACTGTACTCTTCTGTAGGTAGTGGTATCCCATTAAGTATTTGTTTATTTTGGTTGATCCACTGTCAATTGGCCCCCTGAAAATTTACTATAAAATTATAATTTTATGCATACTATGTAACAATTTCAAACATACTTTTAATAATAAGTTGGTATGAATATCAAACGAATTTATAATGAATCGATTTGTATTTATGCGCTGGTATATTTATTTATTTATTGCTTCTTCATAATTTAAATACATTTTTAACATTTATTTATTTATTGTTTAATTATTTTTTGTTGGTAAATATTACATAATACAATAAAATGAACTTAAAATGTCCAACTAGGCAAATGCCCGTTTTAGGACATTCCAATATGATAATGTTTTTACATGTAAATTATAGTAAATTATAGTAAGTTATAGTGTTGACTATTCTGTTGGTAAAATAGTACATATGTATATTCATATTCTAGAACACTTTCAGTTTTACCACGACATTTTTTCTATTGTTTAGCTGACATAATAAACTAAAGAAATATTAATAGATAAAACAAGAAAAATGAATTTGAAAATGAAAATGAATGAAGAAATTCTGTTGGTAAAATAATACAAATATATATTCATAAACTAGTATACTTTCAGTTATACCATGACATTTTTTACTATTGTTTAGTTGACATAATAAACTAAAGAAATTTTAATAGATAAAACAAGAAAATGAAAAATAAAAAACTGAAAGTAAAGAAGGAACTTTTCCTTTAAGGAAAAATATCACGAAGAATTGAACATGTAATTATTAACCTCACTGGGGTTCACCTGTATCGGGGTTAATAATTTTACAATTTAATAAAAGTAACACACATAAATATCGGTCATTACCAACCAGTTAAGAAAAAGCAAAATAATAAAATTAAAAATAACAATGATAAGGGGGCACACATAAATTACGTGAGTTCAAACGGGGGGGGGTCCAGCAAAATCTCACGTTAGGGGGCATACGTTAATTAGGTGAGCAGTTTTTCTTCCAATCTATACCCCCCCCCCCCTTGGTGAGATAAATTTGTGCCGTCGTATATTCTTTTCAAGTAACGTGAAATTTTTCTGGACCCCCCCCCCCCCTTTTGAGCTCACGTAATTAAAGTATGCCCCCTTACTTGAAAAGAATATACGAAGTGGCCCAAATTTATCGCACCAATGGGGGATGTCTAGGTCTAGATTATTCTAGAAGAAAAATTGCTCACGTAATTAATGTATGCCCCCTAAGCGGAGGAAATTTGTAAAAGAAATAATACATGAACAACAAAGTGTTGAAAGATCAATCAAAATTATATTATTCATTATGTCATTAGTTTATACCATTTTCAACAATACAGAAAATTATACTGTATACAGACAAGTAGTTTCATTTTCACGATGCATTTGAATAAAAATATGTTTTATACTTCTGTTATTCGGTATCTTAGTTATATTTACTTAGGGTCACTTAGTTATATTTACTTAGGGTCACTTAGTTATATTTTGTGTAAGTAGTAGGTATGCTGGGGGGCAACTACTGTCGGCGCATCACTGTCGTGGAACCGTTTATTTTATGGGTTCTTAAAGCCCATTTCTCCGTAAATTTCGATCACTTATTCATGGATCTAGCTCTATCTTCTATCACAGGAGTTCAGGTGACAAGAGAGTCGTGAATAGCAATTTTACTTAATACATTATCCCATTATATTATGCATGTTTAAACACTTAACCGTAAGCCAGGAAACTCTTCCTCGACGATGAATTTTAACAAATGAAGAGGTGAAGGTAAACGTGAGAATCACAAATATTCGGACTTGGACCACATGTTTAATTAGAAGACTAATCTTATCGGTTCCGCGCGTCTTCATCCCCCGACAAAATATCCTGCGGACAAAACATCCCCCACAAAATATCTACTAAAACTTAACTTAACCTAACCTAACATAATCTAACCTAACATAACCTAACCTAACAAAAAAGAGAATTCAGCGTAGTGGAGATATATTTTGTCCTTGGGATATTATGTCCAGGGATATTTTGTCGGAGTATATTTTGTCGGAGATATTTTGTTGGAGGATGAAAAGGCGCGTTTCATACATGATAGACGCTAAAAACTCTTACACATGATTAAATTATTTTTAACCCTCTATTGAGTTATAGTCAATATTCATTTTATGAAAATTAGTGTTAAAAATGATTTTTTTTTTCCTATCGTTTTTTTTATTTTTTTTTAATAATTTTTAAATAATGTGTTAATAGAGTATTTGAGGTTTATAATAAAACAATTATATGTAAAAAGTAAAATAGTGTATTTTGAGTGTAATAAATTGCTAAAATTACGGTCCATTTTCTGCTAATATTCAAAGATATAAGCCTTATTTGGTTTTTCAACTTTTTTTCATCACTTGCACTGAGCTTATCAAGTTCATATGTACTTAAAATTTTGTTAAACATTCCCTCAAGCTTTTCTTTCATCGGCAAACTCTTCCATGTCACGAACAACTTCAGCCTGGAAATCTCGTGTGTGGTTTCTGTAAAATGAAAAAAATAATAATAATGTAGATTTGTGCGGGTTAATATCGAAACTGATATGAATAGAATATTAGTTGCACTATTTAAAAAAGAGAAAATTATCGTGCGATTTTGATATACTCTCTGAGATAAACTCTCGAGAAGTTAGAAAATTAATATTTTTAGGCCAAAAAAAAAACAGTTATTTACACTAAAGTATTAAGAAAAAACTTTAAAACATACCTTCAAAAGTAGCTACCATTTTACAGAACCGAAAAAAAACACTTTTCAAACTTTGTACACAATTTTAAACGTCGAGGTGCGACGAGCGAATAAATGCGAATGATAATTTCAGAACACATTATTCTACTTTAGGCCTCTGGTACGAGTCAAT
Organism: Limnephilus marmoratus; assembly: GCA_917880885.1. Classification (NCBI taxonomy): domain Eukaryota; kingdom Metazoa; phylum Arthropoda; class Insecta; order Trichoptera; family Limnephilidae; genus Limnephilus; species Limnephilus marmoratus. Next base: position 15,226,066 of record OU862910.1, on the reverse strand, counting down.
GCGTGCACTAATCGCCCTAATTAAGCATGCATTTATTATCCTATCTATCTGGTAATGTCGCCATGACGTCATTGTTTGGGAATTCAAAAGTGACTTATTAGCGTCTAGCTTGTATGAAACGAATCACTGTGCGATGTGAGTCACCGCTCTTATATTCTGCTTGCCCAAATGCAAGTGGAATCGTTTTATTGAGAATCCGCAACACACTAACATGCGTCTGATTGTATTGGTTAATTTATTAACGTTTTTCAACAAGATACTTCTATTGCGACCAACGAAAGCTTATTATGTTTATAATTATTTTATATTAAATGAAAGAACACACTTTGTAAAACACCACTTTTTATTATAATTGATATTTAAAAGCCAACCAGGTTTCGCTCGATCTCGAGCTTCATCAGGGCTATTATAACAACTAAAGTTAATTATCTACAGACATACATATATAAAAGACATTAACAGGATGAGTGAAAGAGCTAGCAATATTATAGGCAACACCCTATTGGTGCCAGAAAGTGAAGCAAATTGACAAGAGGGAGACAACAATAATTACAGGATGAGTAAGTAAAGGGGGGGAGGGAGAGGGAAGGAGTTGTTTAAGGAGAGTTTAGCGGAATAAATTAAAAAAATGGAATGGAATTGCATTTTACATTGGAAAAACGGCCCGAAATGTAAACATAAGAATTAAAGAACATCTAAGATGTTTAAATAGTAATGCTTTTTCAGAATTTGCAAACCATCTACTAGAAACTAACCACTCATTCGATAAAACCTCCGGGACTAAAATATTACATAAAAATGGAATCGGAATTAGGTTAAACAATCTAGAAGCCCTCGAAATAAAAAAAGCCGTTAATAATAAATCAAATATTATTAATAACCAAATCAATTTATCTGATAGTCCCATTTTTAATTTATTCCGCTAAACTCTCCTTAAACAACTCCTTCCCTCTCCCTCCCCCCCTTTACTTACTCATCCTGTAATTATTGTTGTCTCCCTCTTGTCAATTTGCTTCACTTTCTGGCACCAATAGGGTGTTGCCTATAATATTGCTAGCTCTTTCACTCATCCTGTTAATGTCTTTTATATATGTATGTCTGTAGATAATTAACTTTAGTTGTTATAATAGCCCTGATGAAGCTCGAGATCGAGCGAAACCTGGTTGGCTTTTAAATATCAATTATAATAAAAAGTGGTGTTTTACAAAGTGTGTTCTTTCATTTAATATATAATGTCACACCACAAAGTGTTTGCTTCCTTCGATAAAATAATTATTTTAATTAATTCCTAAATTTATAATGAAAAATTAGCCAAAATCTGAATCCTGATTTACTATATTTTGAGGCGATGTGTACAAGTTATACATCATCAAACAATCAACGTTCCCCCTTAAGCAGACCGCAGTAAAATTATCAATCGTTGACCGATCCGCGGCAACTAAAAGGTTGGGAACCACTGCCCTACACGACCCAGTAAAGTAGCTACCAAATGCACTTAGTATTTCAGCACCTTCCCTCACATCACTTAGGGTAGGTATACAATTCCACGCTTCAGCCATTTTCAAACTATGAGAAGTGCTGTGCTAACGAAATGGCATTACTACATTATTATAAATGTTGTTTTATTATAGTTTATAATAAAAATTACGTTGTGATTTTTTTTTTCATTTCCATTATTCATAAATATGTTTTGACTTACAAAAATATTGAAAACATTTCTCAGAACAGGATAATATTCATAACAGTTTTTTTGTACCCGGGATATTATTACAGTTCTTATTTCATTTAACCAATTTAAAAAACATGTGTGCAGTTCACACGCGGTAGAAATAAAACCTTCAGAAAACTAAGGTAGACAAGAGTGGAGAGGCTACGAAGCACCGCACAAAGAGGAGACCGATAATTCTATCTCATTATCTTCTCTTGCAGGCTAAATCTTATAGATGTATGTGATTGTCTCTTTTCAGTGTCGTTTTTTCATTTTATCTAGTTTCAAATCACAACGGTGCCAGGAAGTTTTCACTTCATAAACACTTTTTTTTATTTTTTTTATTTATTAACCAATACATATAATATATAAGTAACCAATATATATAATATTAGTGGTAACAATACCTCCCTAATTGAGAAATTCTCGTGTTTAGAGAGGGAGCACTATCAGATTGACAGTACTGTTATAAATTGGTAATCAGCCGAAGGACTTCAAGTAAAACATCTGGATTCAAGGCGGAATTCCTTTGGTTTTATTCACATGCACATTGTTACAATAATTTGTCCCGACCCGACAAAACACTGAATTTGGTCACTTTGACCACTTGCTAGACAATGCTAGCTGTTTACAGGAGATCCACGAATTAAGAGAGTTTTTAACTAGAAACTCAGGCTATTTATAACCAACATTTTCTAATACTATCAACAAAAACACACTTGTGTCAGCCATTGTAAGATATAAAAACAGAAATCTACTTTATCGTTTAACATCTGATTTTAGTTTCGCCTTATAATAATAATAATAACATAGTATTTATATAGCGCAGTTTTGTGATATTTCACTTCAAGTGCGCTTAATTATAATAAACCTAAAATTAACCTACAGTGTTCCTTACGAGTCCTTAAAAAAATAATTAAATAATGTGAAATAACGAATATACTAAAATATACAAAGCAATTCCTAAAGAACAATATTAACAACAATAGTGAGTGCTGTTTTGGCACAGGACAATATATAATGATAAACCATCACGGCGCCATTCAACAAGAATCATTTAAACTAAATTATATAGAACAGGAGGCAGTTAACATTTAGAAATAATACAAATTCAGAGTGCACATAAAACTATAGCAAGGAGGTAATCGAAACCAAACAATTACCAGAAACTTGAGAAACATGGCTTATTATAGTAGATTGAAAAGGAGTTAAAATTCATAAAAGGTATGATTTTTTAAATAAGTTGGTTTTTAAAGCTCTTTTGAATTCTGCCAAGTTCTGGATATTAGTCAGAGCTGAGGGAAGTTTGTTCCAAATGAGCGGGCCAGTTACACGAAAAGATCGATCATAGTAAACGGCTCGATTTGACCTAGAAAGTTCGATTAAACGATTAGTAACATCTCGATCTGCTGACCTTAGAGTAAGCTGCCTATCGCTTAAGTTTTGTCGGACACATAGTTCCGATATATAGGCTGGCGCCATTCCTTGCAATGCTTTGAAGGTCATTAAGCAGATCTTGAACTCTATTCTTTCAGGGCATCGAAGCCAATGAAGATCCCTTAGAAGCGGGGTTATACGGCAATACTTAGATTCACCAAAAATCATTCTCGCCGCAGCATTAAAAACGGACTGGATTCTATTGAATTGTTTTTTAGGCAAGCCAGCATACGCACTATTACAATAGTCCATACGTGAGACAACGAACGAATTTATGAGTGACTTTGCTCCATCAGAGGGAAGGCAACGCCTGATTGATTTTATCTGCCTTAGATGGAAAAAGCCTGAACTTACAGATTTTGAAATTTGTGATTCAAGAGAAAGACTATTGTCTATAGTGAAACCTAGAAACTTTATTTCTGTAGAAGGGATTATATCTGTGCCCTGAATATGGATTGGATTAGAGTCGATGAGGGCTTGCCTTCCAGGAGAAGCTATCCAAATAAATTCCGTCTTGGTCGGATTAAGTTTGAGTTTATTGACAGACATCCAACTTGAGACTGTGTTAATGAAACTAACCACCTCGTTTTTAAGGACGTCTTTTTCATCCGGAGAACAAAACTTGAAAATGAAACGATCGTCTGCATAGCCTTGTGATTCAAAGCCAGCTGATTGGATGAGTTTCTCGAGGCGATTCGTATAGAGAATGAAAAGAATGGGACCCAAGACAGAACCCTGGGGAACTCCACATTCTATGGGAGTTTCAGGTGAAGTACAATTATCGAAAATTACTGAGGCTACTCGTCCAGACAGGTATGATGTCATCCATTGGAGAACATCACCTCGAACGCCAAATTATGTCGCTAATCTGTAAAATGCGGCCAACCAACAACAATAAGCTACAAAAATACGCCGCTAGATGGCAGTAGCCTTCACTTTTTTAACATACTTAACATTTGTTATACATACTTAACATTTGTTACAATTTGGATGTATGTAGAACTACTTGTTTTATACATAACGAATAATAAGTTGACTTTTTTGTACATAATGGAAAAATTTTATACATAATGAAAATATAAGTTGGCATTTTTTTTGTACATAATGAAACATAGTGTGAGTTTTCATACATAAAGAAAATATAAGTTGGCATTTTTTGTTCATAGTGGCACATTTTTGGTTCATAAATATAAGTTGGCACATCGTAACACATACCTAAGTACCCCTCCCCCTCTCCACCCCCTCCACCCACCACCCTCTCTCATTTTTAAGAAGATTAGTGCCGAAAGTAGAATTAATATTTATTTTGAAAAACTAGAGAATTTACGACTCTTTAGGACTGGAGATTTTTTACGAAAGTTTTAATACGTAATAAAAGATTCTTTAATTTTTAGTTACATAAGAACTACAAAGACACTAATTTTCAAAAAACGAGTGATGAGTTGACAACGGTAGTCAACTAGATTTGTGATCAACTTTAAATGGCTCAACTATGTTGTTTCATGCACAAATGCAACATTTGCTAAAAAAAATACAAAAGCGTATTTTTTTTTTCAAAATATCCAACTGAATTCGAACTGAACTTTTTTGTTTCCTTTGAGGATAATTCCCATTAGCGATGTTTGGCGGAACAAAAAGCTCCCGTTCGTTGAAACTACAGAATCGCATTATCTTTTTCATAAATATCCAATTCGTTCGGTCGCCTAGTGACGTACGTTGTATAATCATAGTATTGCGCAGGGGCGTGCGGTGAGCAAAAAAAGGAACTTAAAAACTAGACTCTTACACTTATTCGAGACACATCGTAGATAATAGAAGAGGAAGATGTCCATGTTTCCACACCATACATAAATGTGAGGAAAATCAATGCCCGGACGAGTCTTATCTCAGTGCTCTTCGTTATGCCTCTGTCACTCCATATCTTTTGCATTTTATTCATGGCATCTTTTGTCATGCAAATTCTTCATTTCGCTTCTGTTTCACAGCCTCCTTCGTCACTTAAAGACGAGCCTAGGTATATAAGCCTAAGTCATCGTTTCTAAGTCTGTGAGAGCATTATTTATTCTTATAACTAAGACGCATTGTGTTAAATTCGTAAACTCCTTCATTAAATTAAAAATATTAATTTCGGTTGTTTGTACGTGAAATGTTAGTCCTGCGTGAAATCTGGTTCAATGAACCCAAATTGTCATTTTCAAAATTGAAATCAGGTGAAGAATTCTGACAAACGATAATATAAAATTTTTAAATTAATTTAATTTTTATGGTTGCATTTTTGAAAAATGGATAAAAAATATTCCGTTATTTCGAAGTACAAGCAGACTATACAATTGGCATCGACCAAATTTGGACTGGAGGTTGCTATGGTGCTTTGTAAGCTGGGTACAAAGAATACTATGATGCGCCGTAGCATTGATCCAGAAATTCACGCTAAGAAACAAAAGGTTTCAGCTCAATGTGTTCCTCCAATGGCAGAAAGACAAGATCAATTTGGACATTGGCCAGTATTGGCTGAAAAAAGAATTCGTTGTGTGGGCGTCCAGGATGCAATGGCGTCACACAAATACTGTCTGAAAAATATGGCGTTACATTATGTTACAATAAGCAAAATAATTTTTACAGATTATTTCATACTTCGTAGACACTTAAAAACACTTTAAAGCATTGTAACGCAATGTAACATAAATGCCACAAACCCCTTTTCTACCGTTTTATCATCTTATTATTAAAATTTTGAAAAAATAAGAAATATGTGTTTTATTATTTGCAGAACGCTATAAAAATATCTGGTATTTTTGACTTTTAAAGAAGTTGACTTTTAAAGGGTTCGGGTTTGCGCTAGTCATTAAACGTACTAATTTCAGTTGTCTGAAATTTGAGTTAGTAATTCCTGCGTGAAATATGAAATCTTAATTTACTCAAAATTGCTTTGAATTTAAGTCATTTGATTTTTTTTAAATTGGAACTGCATGTGTGCAGAATTCATATAAACATGAAGTATGTAGGTAAATACCTGGTCTTTATATAATATTTTAACAGAAAATAATTTAATTGTAATTTTTCAAGTTGGAATTATGATAGTCCGTGACGTTTCACTGATCTCCGCGAGTTTTTTTTATAATTATCGGTGTGATCAACTCGTTGACGCAACTCCTTCCTCCATCCAACCTGTCCCTATCTGACAGTGTGTGGTCAATATATCTACAGTAACATTTACAATAATGCATCAGTCTGTTAAAGTAACCCGTGTAATTATCACTATTGTGATCTCTCAGTGCATTGTCTGTTGAGAAATCTGGGCACCTGGTAATCCATCGGTGTGTATAATTTCAAATCTCTTGTGTAAGAACCACAAGTATCCCTCAAGGCTGTAAGAACGATTCTTATCAACAAGAAGTATGCAATGCTCAGTTGATGCCTCATTGCGCTTTATTCAAATCTGTTATGTGCTTGTGCCGTGATTACCGCCAGCTATGTCCCTCAAGATCATGATATCGATTCCCAATAATACCATAATTCAGTATCAGAAGACATGAAGACAAAAGACATTAGGGGCCATTCATTTATTACGTAAGACGAATTTTGCTACTTTACGACCCCCTCCCCCCCTATTATAAGAAAAAATATGAATAGGCCGACCCCCTCCCCCCTGTTTGATATTTATTACGTAAGAATCTAAAGGAAAAAATGAATACACGTTTGGTTTATTTTAATGTTTATTTTTCAAAGTAACAATTTTAAAAATGTTTATTTGTACTTACAAAGGTACTAATAATTTTAACTTTGTTCATTTTTGTGATCTTGCGTAAGAACTATCGAGACTCCCTCCCACCCCCTTGTAAGAAAAAATAAGACATGGTCGACCCCCCTCTCCCCCTAAATTGTCTTACGTAATAAATGAATGGCCCCTTACTACACGTTCAAAAGTTCTAAGGCTCTGCAACCGGGCCCGAAAAGAAGAAGATAGAGAGGTACGAAATTACGAATGTTAGAGGAGAGCGCTAACATTTACAGCGACAAAATCGATGCGAAAATTGCGAAAATGTTTAATAAAACACGACTCGTTTAAAATAGAGCAAAAATATCGCGGGCATTGTTTTAAACAGCATTTTAAGAAACACTGTGAATTTTTCATACATATAACTTGTAAAATACCTGAAACAAACGTGTTAATAATAATTTTTGGAGCATACTTTGCGATTTTTTTCTATCGAGGGAATTTAATATAAATTGCGTTTCGGCGCGGGCAAAGTCTAGATATTATCTTCAAGAATAACATTTTTTTTTTAAGAGCTTGAAAACTTACCGTGTTTAAGGGAAATATATAATAAATCGATTCAAATCCGGATTGCGGGCCCTTAAAGTGAAAATGAATTTCTTTTCTCTGATACTCTAATGAATAATAACTTCTGTTCGTTGTTCGTAAGTAGATACTTTGTTCATACGTATAAACTTAATATTTTCTGCGTATAACTTTGAACACATCTCAGCCTAGATAATAGATACTAAAAATATATTTACCACTCCTTCTTATGGGATATTCCGTCCGAAGAACAAAGTATCTTAACGTAGACTAGGTAAATCGGTCCTTTACAAATATCAAAATGTTTACCAACTCCCACGTAGTTGTATCAACTTGAAAACTTTGTAATTATTATTAAAATCAGTCCACAAATTTCGCAGAGAGTATATATAATATGTGACTACATTACTTACTACGTAAATCAGAGTGTTTTTTCGCTTACATGTACCGCCCGCCTCTGGTATTCTGAGTGCCGTAGAGTAAATGGTTTGAGAATCCCTCGCTTGGTAGATAATGTAGGGTTATGTGACGTGGCTTAAGAACATAAACAGGATAACGTCCCCTCCCCTTGCTAAATCCCAATGAATTTCACACCTACGAGCCGGCACACTTTGTAAGGACACGCCATAATGGTACCGATGTCGTGGTGTATTCCAAGCCTCGTGATGCCAATGAACCTAGCCCGGAGAAAACATTATGATATTATACGGTTAAACAATCCATTAAATCCCAACTAGCAAAAACCCTTTTCGTGTAAACAACGTTCTAAATATTTTTTGTAGTTGACGTAAGCACAAACAAATCCATATTGTACAAATTTTCACGTTGTCATGGAAAATGCGCTAGGTTAAAAAAATCTTTTTTATGAAACTCATAGCGCCACTTGACTGGCCAGGTTGTGATACGGGTCAAGGAGAGGACTGTGTGAAGGGATTTGTTAATACGGGCACTGAAAAGGACCGATTTAAATTAAGATGGTTTTGCTTTTGCTATTATGTGCCATTTGTTTCCGGAACGTCCCCGACTTCTTCTTTTATTATTTTTTAATCATATCTGACACTCCGTTCTTCGCCCAGCAGCGTAACATGTTTAAAGCCTCGATGACACACGGCTAGTTTACAAGCTACTATCTGGGAAATTCACTATCTGTTAGTAAACTCGCTCAGTGTCATCGCGTTACTTGCTAACTAGCAGCGACCAGCAGATTGTTGACAATCTACGAAAAAAGTTGAGAGGTCGTCAACTTTACTGGCCTACACGCTTGCTCCGCTTGCCCGTGATTGGTTTATTTATGTTTCCAACATGGCTTCCGATAAACAGCTGATTTCGACTGTCAAACATATGAAGAATTAGTTCACGCAGGCGTCGTTATTCTTGTTACTGGCGCTAGCAGCGGCCTCAGTTTCCTACGCTTCTGAGCGAGTGGACAGTTTTGTGTGTCATCATGACAATCTCACTCGCCGATTTACCCGCTTTTAAAACTTAGTAGATAGTAGCTTGTAACTCGCCGTGTGTCATCGAGGCTTAAAGTATTCAAGTCATCTACGCGTTCATTTCTTAACCTTGTTCATTATGCTTGCAATCATTTTAGAACCTCCTTTCGGGCAATTTATGGATTCAATATTGAGACAATGTTGTGAAATCGTGATGATTCACCAGAAATACGTAAAAAAAACAATTATTATAAGTAATAATTATTAGCCTGAAATACTCACCTACTCGTACATTGAAAAAATCTCCCGAGAAAAGATACATGCTGCCGACGGCGACGGGACTCGAACCCGCGTCCTTCCAATTTCCGGTCAACTGCTCTGTCCACTGAGCTACATCGGCTTATCTCCTACCGGCCAAATAATTCAATATACATATGCTAGTGTTTCATTCAACAATTACTGCTTATTACATTTGTCCACCTGCAAACAACCAACTTTATGTTATATGAGAAAGTCATTGTAAGTGCTAAATCTCCCACCAGGTGGCGTCGAGATGTCTACATTTTTTGGTGAAATACTTTTCGTCAAATATTAATTATTATTTTTAATTGATAAACTAATGTAAGACAATATTTTTATGCATAGCACAAAGGATAAAAATTATTATAAGTAATAATTATTAGCCTGAAATACTCAATACGGCCCTACCATTGACAACACGTTCAAAAGTTCTTATTTTAAAGTGAAATTGAGCCTCTTTTATTGATACTCTCTAGGTGCATTTTTTTTTCATTAACTCCACACAGGAGGCCCTGAGGAAAATGATTTCCATCGGGGCCTATGTCATCTGAGATGCTGTGTGGAGGTTCTTTTTGACGAGAAGAAGGAATGAACATTGGTCTTGAAAAGAACCATGTTGTAGAAAGGAGGAAACACAGAGGCTAGCAAATCATTCCACAGCCGAGCTGTTGAACAAAAGAACGAGTCGAAGAAACGACCCATTCTCATGTGACAAATATCAACCGTATACATATGTTGGACGCAAGTTTGACATGTTTCCGTACTATGCACATTGAAGTACCCACCACTGTCCCACCCCGGTATAGGCAACTTATGGTCGCCCCTTCGGAGTTCTCGCAACAATCTAATTTTTTTGAATAAATGGCTCTACTTTTAATGTAACGAATCTAGACCTTCAATGTCCCCTCATACTGTGTTAGGTGGCGGTATGCGGGCGCGCCTACAGGACTGTACTGTAATGGTCAATCTCTACAATTCTAAAGCCCATGGAGGTGTCAATGCAAAAGCAGTGAGCCTCATGGACAGTCGAACAAGTTGTTAGTAACATCAACAAAAAAATAAAGTAATCAAAATGACAGCAGCCGTCATGAGTAATTAGCTCATGACAGCGGGAGACATGATCATACATAATCCGGCGGGCGGCACCGAGCACTGTACGTTAAAAAGAAGGAAACAAGTAAAATAACATATATACAGATAAGAACCGGTGTCACCGCAACCTGGCTGCCGGCAGTCCCCGAGACAGTGAAGGAGGCTGATTGTCCGGCCTCCCCACAACCGGCAGCGTCGTCCTTAAGCCAGCTAGCCGGTGGTGCCTAGACGACAGTAAGTGGAAAACATGAAGAAGACCCTAGGGAGAGAAGCGTCGGGTCGCCGGAGGCGGGACGGACAGCTTTCGGATGTCGTTCAGCCTTCTCCCCAGCCTCTTCATGTCACGGGGTGTGGCGCGGCAAACAGGTGCAGCTCCACCAGTTCTAGATGACCGGCCATGGTACGTAGGCGGGGACACGGTCCAGGGTCCAACCCCTTATATGGGGAGAAGGACGGTACAAAAACGAACAACGGAGTTCAGTTCTCATAGTACAGCATAACTGAAAAGAAATGTATATGTATAAGCGTAGAAAACCGCAAAACATAAAAAAATAAATAAACAAGAGCGTGTGGGAGTCATCGCTAGGCGTTTAATTGCACCAAATAACGAAAAATAAATCATAAGCATGTAAAGTAAAGAAAACATAAAATAAACATGAGCGTTGAATAACGCAGGGCCTGTGTAATCCAGAAAAAAATAAACATAAAAATGTAAAAGCATAAAAAACATAAAATATAAATGCAAACAATAAACATAAAAATGAAAAAAATAAATAAATAAAACTGTACATCCTGGGCAGAGTTTGTAAAAGAATAGAAGCAAGAAAAGTCAGTGGTAAGTCAGGAACAAGTACACCTGGTGTCAAAATCTACTAATCAGCGACTCTAAGCTCAGGCCATCTCTCAACCCAGATCCTTGTAAAGTTCCTCAGGCACTCGAAATTCGTCTTGTTCGAAACCAGATCAGTGTTCCACACTGGTCTGATTGGTACGTCCAAACCATCGAGCATTTCCTCTCTTGCGTCCGTCATTATCTCACACTGCCACAGAATGTGCTCCGCCGACTGGTTCGTGCACCCGCAGGCGCAGTTGGGGTGAGGGGACAGGGAGAGGGCATGAAGTCTCCCCCTGAATTCCCCGTGGCCGGATAGAAGCTGGGTGATGTGGTGGTCCAACTTGAGAAAGACCCCTTCCATTCTGACTTTAACTGATGGGAAGAAGGAGAAAGTCCATCTTCCCTTATTCGTTCTATCCCAACGGACCTGCCACTCCTGGAGCGACAGATCCCTCATTTGACGAAGCAGCCCAGGGAGAGTCCCCGGCCCGCCCGGTGTCAGAACAACGCCTAGGTGAGTGGCCGGGGTTCCTCTGGTTAATTTCTGCTTAATGAGCACTTCCCTGATTTCCAGATCGATTGGCAAAATTCCAGCCAAAACGGGTAAAGCATCCGAAGCAACGGTTCTATACGCACCAGAGAGTGCCAGCAAGGGGGTTCGTTGGCCTCGCCTGAGAGCTAAGAGAATCAGCGAATTGTCCAGGCGGTGCTCCCACACAGAGGCGGCATACGAGACTTGCGCCACGTACACGCACCTATATAGTGTTCGCAGAGCCGGATTACGCAATCCCCACTCAGCTGTGGAGAGTCTCCTCAGCTTCAAGAAGAGAGCCTGGGCCTTGCTGGATACTTCTTTGACGTGAGCCAGAAAAGAGGACGATCGATCTAGAGTAACTCCTAAATATTTCACTGTTTCAAAAAAGCGGATGTTAGAATCTCCCATTCTGATGGTAGGATTTCTTGCTCTACTGAGAGAGCCCTTCATCAGGAGGCCCTTGGTCTTGTGGGGAGCGAAGGTCATCTTGTTTCTTTCACCCCAGTCCAGGAACATCTGCAAACCTTCACTGCCTTTACTCTCCACTTCCTTTCTGCTGTCCCCAGCGACCAGATACAACTTATCATCAGCGTAGTCGACAGCGATACATCCTTCAGGCAAGGGTAACCTGGAGGAGTCGTCAAAGGAGATGTTCCACAGGTCGGGTCCAAGGATGGAGCCCTGCGGGCATCCCATGTCGGCTTCCCTCTGGATACAAAACTCACCGAAACTGATCGTAATGGTACGATCAGAGAGGTAGTCATCGATGGCTTGGAACAGTAAGTTGGAACACCGCCTGTTTTTCACCTTTGTACGTATCATTGCCCACCAGGCGTGATCGAAGGCACCAGTGATATCGAGGAATATTGCAACTACGTACCTCTTTGGGCAAGCCTTCACCCATTCAAGCGCATACGACAGGGCGTGCACCGTGGATTTCCCGGGGACGAAACCGAACTGGAGGTCACTGGCCGGGGACAAGGTTTGACGGAGCCGCTCCCTCAGTAATTTCTCCAGGATCTTGCCTAAAACGGGAAGCAGCGTTATCGGCCGGTAGGCCTTGATGTCGGTGAGTGGTTTATCGTTCCCCTTAGGTATAATCCGGAGCACGCCACGCTTCCACTCAGAGGGGAAAACTCCCCTCCTCAAGCACGTGTCCATCACCTGAAAGAGCTCCTCCTTGGCGTGGACCCAAACTTGCTTCGCTATTACGCCATTGAGCCTGTCATGCCCTGGTGCCTTCTTAGGACCCAAACCCTTAATTATCACATCAATTTCTGCCTTAGTGACTCTAATGAAGTTATCCTCTTGGGCGAGGACTCTAGGTGGCAGCCGTGACAGATTTCTTATCTGTTTATGGTGGTCACTTTCCCCAATTACTGATTCTACAGGAACTAACTCACCCAATAGTGTTTCGAGTGTGGAGGCCACATCCACTGTCTCAGCGTTCCTCCCATCTGTTATCCCAATTACTGTTGACAAATATCGGTCAGAACCTTTCCCGGATTTTTCAATCACGCTGTGGATTTCCCACGGGTTGGCGTTACCCACGTTTTTAACCCAATTATGCCAAGCAGCTCGTTTCGCTAGGAGAACAGCCCGTTTGAAGGCCGACCTGGCAAATCTGAGGCCCGCCTGAAGTGCAACCGTCTCCTCCTCCGTACAGCCGCCACTCCTGGACAGCCCCAGCGCCCTGTAGGCCCTCTTGTAGGCCCCCTTCAGCAAAGTCAGCTCAGGTGACCACCACGGCGTCCTAATACTAGTCTTTGGGTTTAATCTTCCCAAAGACGAGTTGGCAGCAGATACAACCGCCCTATTGAAAAAATTCCCCAAATTATCCGGATCAGTAGCTGCTACGTGGTGAAAATCCCTTAGCGTATCTCGTAGCGCTTCCCCAAAGTTATCCCAGTTCGCCCTAGTGGTGTTGAAGTTCCAGGAGGATCTTGGAGCTTCAGTTTTATTTACACCAACCGTAAAAGTGATTAACCTATGATCCGAATTTATTGCGCACTCATGGACTGTCCACTTTGAAATCCTGGTCGCAACAGATCCAGAGCAAAGAGTTAGATCAATGTTGCTCTCACCATGTATGTTCGAAAAGGTACAAAAAGAACTCTGTTCATTAATAATGCTAAGGCCTTGCGCGGCAATCAGGTCCTCAACGGCGTCTGAACGTTCCGTCCTACGATCACTAGTATCGAACCATAATGGTGAGCGTGCGTTAAAGTCACCTCCGATAACTATGTTACGGCCTTTAAGCGCGTTGAGCGCGCGCGTCAGACTCAGGATGTGGGGTCCAACCGGGTTCCCAAATTTAAAGTAAACTGAGATCAACAAGATCTCAGTATCGCCAAATCTAATACATACACAGGTTTGGTACTCATCAGAAAAACCAGCCAGAAGGAGGGGACTGATCAAGGAGGTGTTGATCAGGACTCCCGCCCCTGGAGAGCGGCCAACTTCGAGTACCGCACTCGGAAAATTAATTGGGGTCTTACCTTCCCAGGTGTACTGTTCCTGAATGAGCAAAATGTCAATGTTGAGGTCAGACATGACCCTCAGCACCTCCAGCGTGGCCATCCGGGATCTCTGGAGGTTAATCTGACCTAGGGAGAGGGGATTAGGACGAGCCATAATCAGTCATACGGAAGGCTGCTTCCACTGCTGCTTTTTGGGCCGGGCAGTTCCTATCACCCGTCGGGTGATCCGCCGGCTTCTTAAAGCGCGTACAAGTAGCGCAGACAGCGGGATGTGCCTTCTTGGGGCAAGTCTCAAGGTCGTGCCCCAAAGCGGCGCAGTGGCGGCACGATACTTGGTCTTGAGAGCAACTCTTCGATATGTGACCATATTGGTGACATTTGAAGCAACGAGTGGCTCCTGAATAATCCCGTACGCGGCAAGCAGTCCAGCCAAGGAAGCACATCCCGCTGTCCAGTAGTACCTTTCTGGCGGCCGGATGGCACGTCAGAACCGTATTCATGGTCGGATTATCCCTCTTCCCAAAGAGGGAGACCCGCCTCATCGTACGAAGATGGTCTTCCATACTCAGGGTTGTCTGCCCATCAAGGTTGTTGCTGTATATCTCCGTGAATAGGGCTTGGTCCGATGCTGGTTCCCCCTTCGGAACATTGTACACGACGATTTTAGGCAAACGTCCCAATGGGCTGACCATTTTAAGGCCGCTGGCTGCCAGTTTGGATCCAGCCTTTAAGATATTATCTAGGTCCTTCTTCCCTTTCGCTTGAAGGGCCATGCCTGCGCTTTTAATCTTCCTAGTCCGTACGATTTGAAAGTCATCTACCCTTGGGTTGATGACCTTTTCGAGGTACTATGCACAGGTGCCGAGGGGATTAATGACGCTAGTTCCTCGGAGTATCTTCCATTGAAATACCGGTAGAACAAGGATAGCATTCCCACCTGACGCTCGTGCTCTAAAGATTACAAATCGTTTGTTAAAATGGGAGAATCTATCAAACGGACCGCCCGTTTCTGCACAGAGTTGATAGTTTTTTCAGATATTTTGGAGCTCCAGTCCAGAGGTGGCTGCCAAATTCAACCGTTAGGCGCACTTGCGATTTGTACATGATTAGCAGTTATATACTATTAAAGTATCTGCAGGCCCTGTACAGTGCGACTAGCTTTTGGGAGGCTAATTTAACCCATACCTTATTATGACATAAGCATTATAACACGTGTTCATTGTTCGTAAATAGATACTTTGTTCACACATATAAATTTTATATTTTTCGCATATAACTTTGAACATGTCTCAGCATAGATAATAGATACTAAAAATATATTTACCACTCGTTCTTATGGGATATTCCACGCGAAGAACAAAGTATCTTAACGTAGCGGGAGGCGCAAGAGTAGGGCGGTGTCAGCTGACTGTGCCGTGACATCGGCAGCCGGTGGGCTGGGTGGGCTGAGTGGGCTGGGTGGGCTAGGGCGGAGTGCGATGGGCGATGTTTGCGAAGACATATGAAAGCTTTGAATGCAGCTTCCAGATATTATCTCCAGAATAGTGTCACAGGTCGCAGGTTGCGCGTGATAGTTTTCAAACATTTTATTTTTCACATTTTAAAGAAACGAGACACTAAATATTCATACAATTTGCTAGTTCATTTAGAATGAAAGATTCTAACAGAAAAGACTACCATTCATCATCAAAACGTTCCTTGTAATGGTTTTTGCTGTGTTAAGTGACTAGATCTGAATAGCCGAATACTTTTTTTTTAAATATTTATCTTTCCTTTCTCTTCCCATCCCCAAATCCTTCACCTTTACAACATTTCCAAAAATGAGTAATTAAATTTTCTTCAGCGATATGGAATTTTAATGCGCGATCTCTATAATAGCAACTTCACTAACTACTATTATAAGAATAATAATTGAATTAATTTATTTTAAGAAATTTGGTAGCCTTCTAAAAATGAAAGATTTGCATCAAATTCAAGTATTTTTTTGGTTATTATTCTTGTTCCGGTGCCATATTTACGTCGATTGTTCCAGGCTTCTAATTTGCGTGCGTTCCACAATATATTTCTCTCGTGATGAAAATCGACCCATATAAATGAGCTGTGGACTTCAGGTTCAATGCTCATTTTAGTTATTTATTAATTAATCCGATACAAACAAGTTATTATGTTATTCGATTTCAGCTTTTTATTGGGTATTTAACATCTGTTCGCCTAGTTCGGGTAGGTTCGGTTCGGCTCGGCTCGATTCGGCTCCGTTCGGCTCGGCTCAGTTCGGCTTGGTTCAGCACGATTCGGTTTGGCTCGTTTCATCTTGATCCGATTCAGTTCGGCTCAGTTCGGCTTAGTTCCACTCGGTTCGGTTCTATTCGACTTGTCTCCACTCGATTCAGCACGGACATCAATGTATCTAGCTCGATCGATCGAAAAGGAAAAAAAAGGTTTTAAAACCTGTGAGCAGTTTGTCGTTGATCACACGTTCTATCACCTTAGACACCTCCATTGATATGCTTGGTGGTAACCCTAAGTGACCAGCTCAGGTATAGGGGCTCCATCGAAGTCAGAGTAGTAGTGTGCCCCACGGATGAATTTGACAGCCACCTCTGGTCTGGAGCTTCAAAATACCTGAAAAATACCCTCGACTCTGTGCAGAAACGGGCGGTCCGTTTAATATATTCTTCTTAAGGGCCCGCAACGGATTTGTACCGATTTATTACATATTTCCCTTAAACACGGTAAGTTTTAAAGCTCTTAAAAAAATATATGTTATTCTTGGACTTTGCCCGCGCCGAAACGCAAATTATATAAAATTCCCTCAATAGAAAAAAATCGCAAAGTATGCTCCAAAAATTATTATTAACACGTTTGTTTCAGTTATTTTACAAGTTATATGTATGAAACAATTCACAGTGTTTCTTTAAATTTATTTATTTATTTTATTTATTTATTTATTTTATTTATTTAATACATGAATTATCGAGAGTACATATAGTTTTTTGTGGTATTTTACCCTCCATGCTAGGGATGACCCTGTGTTATGGCGGGTGAAGTTTACAGTTTGCGAATATACATTCATTAGTATAGGTTGAAATTTTTCACTAATTGATACTATCCACAAAAATTCTCCTACAATAAGAGAGTTTATGTAGTTATATTGGATTACAAGAATCTGGTGAAGAAGTTAAAGAATTATTGGAAAAGATAAGTTATTTTTAGTGCATTACGGAATTATTGATATATATAGTTCAAAGTAATCAGCCTTATACATATAATGCTGCTTAGATTGTAAATAAAGATATTTTATGTTTTGCCTGCTCTTAACACTATGCACACAGATCTTCTATAATAAGAGAATGATAAACTTATAGTAAGATTGGATTACAAGAAGAAGATGGAGAAGTTAGAGAATTATTATAAAATGAGAAATTTGAGGAGTTGTTAGATATAGATCATACTAATTAATCTTGTACATACATGCTGCTAATTTAGAAAATAGAGATATATTATGTTTTGTCTGAAAGGTGATTAAATTGATAGAGTGTAGAGTGAATGGGTGTTAAAATTGTAATGTATTCCATGTGTAAGGATCCATTTCGTTATTTGTTTTTTAAATGAATGGGGTTGACTCAACGTTTTTAAGTTTTCAGGGATAAGGTTAAAGATTTTAGGAGCTAGGAAGAAAAATTGTCTTTGAGCTGACGTGGTGTGTAGTGTGGGTACATTGTAGTGTCTGTTGGTTATTGTTCTGGTGGTGTAGTTGTGTTGTAAGAGAGTTTTGTTTTTGTATTTAAACAGGAAATGTATTAGCATAAATTTTAAATGGAGTTGCCGTATGTTTAAGACGTTATACTCGATGAGGAGTCGTTTGGAGGGGTATCTTGTCGGTCGCTTGTTAATGATACGTATAACCATTTTTTGGGCTTTTAGTAGAGGTTCGATGATAGATTGTGCACAGCCACCCCAAGTAATAATGCCGTATGCTAGTAGAGATTGGCAGAGAGCGTAGTAAACAGTTTTAAGAGTTGAGGTAGTAAGGATATTTCTTAGGGTTCGGAAGACATAAGAGAGTTTGCGGATGCGTGGGGTTAGACTGGCCAAGTGCTGATCCCAACGAAGGTGTTGATCAATGATGACCCCCAGATATTTTATGTGGGTGGCGTGTTCCAAGTTTGGGCAATTACAGGAAATGCAAGTTCTTAGACATGAGTGAATTATTATATTCTGATTGTTGGTAGGTTGGGTAGCAGCAGAAAGACTGAAGGTTAAGAATTTTGTTTTTCCAGCATTAAGGGTTAGGAGATTATCATCTAACCATTTCTTTATCTGGCGTATGTCGTTTTGAGCTATGTCGAATGCTCCTTTCCAGGTTTTGTGTCTAGTTATCAGTACAGTGTCATCTGCAAAAGATATTAGTTTCCCGGTTATGGGAAGGTTACAGAGATTGTTGATGTAGATGAGGAACAGAATAGGGCCTAGGACACTTCCTTGTGGGACTCCGAAGTGGATTGGTAAGGGGTTACTTGTTGTGTTGTTAATTTTCACAGCTTGCGATCTGTCGGTTAGGTATGATGAGAACCAGTTAAGAGTTCTACCTCGGATGCCTATTTGAGATAGTCTTTCTAGAAGTATGGGGTGGGAAACCGTGTCAAATGCTTTGGCTAAGTCAAGGAATATGGCTAGACAGGAATCACCTTCGTCCAGGCTGTTAGTGATCTTATTCGTCAAGTCTAAGATTGCAGATTCTGTATTTAAATTATTTTGAAAGTCAAACTGATTAGGCGAGAGAAACTTTTGGGTTTCAAGATGGGAGACAAGTCTACTTTTAACAATTTTTTCAATGATTTTTGACAGGACACTTAGCAAAAAAATGGGTCTATAGTTTTCAATATTTGTTTTATCGCCACCTATATAGATTGGGATAACTGTTGCATGTTTTAGTAAGTGTGGGAAAGAACCGCTTTTAAAGCTTAGGTTAACGATATGTTTTAACGGCGTTGTAATAAAGTGAACTATGTGTTTTATTATATAAGGAGAAATATTGTCATTACCAGCAGCACTGTTTGTTTTAATGGTGAGTATTGTGTCAACTATTTCTTTATTGGAGGTAGGGGCTAGAATTAGTTCCGGGTGCAAAGAGCTCTGTTGTCTTACCCGTGAGGTTAAGAGATTTTGTGTTTTGTTTGTTGCTTTTAGAATTTTGTTGGCTAAGTTCGTGCCGATGTTACTGAAAAAATGGTTGGCATGGTCGGCTAAGGTTTTTGGGTCATCATGGACTTGGATATTTTTCCCATTTATGGCGAGTGATTGCATTTTGAATGAGGTTTTTTTGTTTTCTGAGATGTCATTGACTACGTTCCAGATTATTTTACTGTCATATCCCCATTCCTCAATTTTTTTTTTTTGTAATAGTTTTGTTTCGTTATTGTTATGAGATTATTGCAAATGTTACGATATTTTTTATAGAAGCGTAAGAGTTGGGGGTCTGGGTTGTTCACGGATTGTTTATGGAGTCTGTCTCTTTTACGTATACAGAAGATAAGGCCATTTGTAATCCATGGTTTTAGTTTCTTTTTTTTGTTCGATGCCATTATAATGGGGAAAGTAGCGTGGTTAATGTGGGCAGTTAGTGAAGCAGAGAAATTTTCAAGAGCGTCGTTGACATTTTCAGAAAGCAGGGTAGATTCCCATTTTTCTTCTTTTACATACTTTATCAAATGATCCATATTAACAGTTTTATGGGAAGGATTACTGGACTTAGGGGGAGTAGATTTGGAGTTGTGTAGTTCGAGAATGGTTGAGTAATGGTCAGTTACAGTGGATTCGAATAGAGCTGATTTAGCGGTTCGCTTTGATCTAACCATAATATGATCAATGCATGTCTTAGTAGTGAGGGTGACTCGTGTAGGTGTGTTGATATGTGGTATAAGGCCATGTAGTGCCATTAGGTTTAGGTAATTTGTAGCGTGGGGGCTGGATTCATTTAGGATGTCTATATTTATGTCACCGATTATGATGAGATCCTTAGTTTTTTCATCGATATTTTTTTCGAGAGAGTAGAGAAAAGGGGTGACATTGTTGGACTAAGGGGAGCGGTATATTGCGAGTATATTTAAGTTATCGATTGAGATATTAAGACAATTTGCATAGTCGACTGAAATTTCGGATACTGCATGTTTTAGGTTAGACTTGACATAAACTATGACTCCATCGGATTGGGACCTGTGCTGAGACGTGTTGTACACAGAGTAGTTGTTTAATAATTTCGGGATGTAATTAACGTTAATCCAGCACTCTGACAGAATAATGATGTCAAATTCATTTCCTATATCAGTAAGTAGAACAAGTAGGTTATCAAAGTTTTTGTTGAGGCTACGGATATTCATGGCAAATACTCTTAGAGCTTCTGGTTTGGAGATAATTTTTTTTAATGCATTTGTGTTGTTTGTCGTATGTGCCGTTATATTAAGAATGCTATTTAAGATAATGTCCGCGAGATTTTTGCTCTATTTTAAACGAGTCGTGTTTTATTAAACATTTTCGCATCGATTTTTTTGCGGTAAATGTTAGCGCTCTCCTCTAACATTCGTAATTTCGTATCTCTCCATCTTCTTCTTTTCGGGCCCGGTTGCAGAGCCTTAAGAGACGGATTCAACCTCTAGAGCACAGGCGTCGGGTGGGAATTCAATCCTTGTTCTACTGGTATTACAATGGAAGATGCTCCGAGGAACTAGCGTCATTGATCCCTTCGGCACCGGTGCATAGTCGGGAAACACGTCAAACGCGTGCCCAACATTTGTGCACGGTTGACATTTGTCACATGAGAATGGGTCACTTTTTCGACTCGTTCTTGTGTTTAACAGCTTGGCTGTGGAATGATTTGCTGGCCTCTGTGTTTCCTCCTTCCTACAACATGAGTCTTTTGACCAATGTTCATTACTTTCTCTCCTCAAAAAGACCCTTCTCACAGCATCCCTGATGACATAGGCACTGAGGGAAATTATTTTCCTCAGGGCCTCCTGTGTGAAGTTAATATTAAAAAAATTGATCTATTGAGCTATTGTGTTTCCAATTATTGTTGCCTTATGTGTATCTTTTAATGTAAAATTTTGCGAAAGTAGTAAGTTACATGCCTATATTATAATATTATAAAGTAATTTGATTTTTTTACATTAGCTCCACACAGGAGGCTCTGAGAAAAATAATTCCCCTCAGGGCCTATCTCATCTTTGGGGATGCTGTGTGGAAGGTCTTTTTAGGAAAGGAAGGAGAGGAAGTTCTGGGAAGGAAAAGGGAATTAGGGGTGTCTAGGAATCTGGGGATCAGTGTGTCCAGGAGTACGTATGAATCCATCCCTCCCACTGCGGTGCAAGGCGATGTTACGAGAGAGTATGGCTAGAGAAGTCAAAGGAACTTCCTCAACCATTCTCTCCTGATCCGGCCTGCCATGCAGCCGGAGGTTAGACGCATCCGCCGTCAAGACCCGGACAAATCTCACCCACATGAACCCGGGCACCCCTGCTAAGTCACCAAACGTAGCGAAACACTTGGGATGACATAATGCAGTGGTGATAGTTTTTCAATAAATGGTTCCTGGGGCGGTGGTACCCATACCCGCCTCCCAAATTGAAACTGTCCTAACGGTAATTTCCTGGTTGAACGGTCAAAGTTTATATAATAGCTGGAATATGCATCTCCTGTATGGTCTCCGATTTATACCTGTAATTTACAGCGTTTGGAGAGAGTACAAAGAAAATTTCTTCGATACGTTCAATTCAAATTGAGACAGCCTGTAATTGAAATCCGCTACAATGCATTAATGTCTGATCTAAACCTACCACTACTTTCTACCAGGCGTACTATTAATGACATTCTTATACTTTTTAAATTACTGAACAATCTCATGGACTGCCCTCAAATGTTAAGTGTTATAAATATTCGTGTCCCTGTTAAATCAACTCGACTCCACCACCTTTTCCACAGTGACAATCATAGCACTAACTATTCCTATCATTCACCGCTAGTGCGTTTTCACCGAACTGCCAATACGTATACAGTTCAGACCTTTTCGATATTTTCAATACCTCACCGTCTTGCATCAAAGCAAAAATAACTAGTTATTTATGTAACTGATATGTTTGTAAAATGATAAATATTTGTTGTACTAATATGCATCGTATGTATGTACTGTATGTTATTCTATATATATAATGTTTGTAAATGTTCTATACACTTGTATTATGTATGTAATAGCCCTATGTACGGGCGTTTAAATAATAAATAAATAATATATGTTTTTAAATTTGAATAAATAAATTTAACGTTTCCAGTAATAAGTCGGTTTGGGGATATTATTATTTATTGTGATTTAGGCAATCCCAACAAATATCGGTTACAACGAGCAGCGAAGCCATTTTTAGTGATATGAATTTATGTAAGAGCGTTTAACCAGCCAGCGGACGAAAATCCACATTTCGTCGAAAGTTGTTCTTACGATCGTGCAGGGCGGTTACAATGAGAAAGATTAATTATTCTCCGTACCAGTTTTTTTAAATTATAACTCAATATCGAATTTATTTCAATTCAAATTAGCTTTAATTTATACCTTCATCCAAAAATGCTGAAAGGCGTGATGATAAAACTATTAAAATAATGTACTTTTTGTAGTTATTTTTTGATTATAAGTATTTATCATTTTTCAATAATGTCTAAATTTAATAAGAATGTTAAAAAAATCGGAAATATATTAGTTTGTAAGTGCGCAAATAAATACACAAACGGACCAATTTTCGCCAAGAAACACATGTACGTACATATTTTTTAATGATTTTATTGAAACTAAAATTAAAATTCTAAAACATTCGTTTGCTAGATAATGTATTGATTTATTTTACTGCATGATT
This sequence comes from Limnephilus marmoratus, assembly GCA_917880885.1. Classification (NCBI taxonomy): domain Eukaryota; kingdom Metazoa; phylum Arthropoda; class Insecta; order Trichoptera; family Limnephilidae; genus Limnephilus; species Limnephilus marmoratus. The sequence continues at coordinate 15,203,046 of OU862910.1, read as the reverse complement.
TTATTATTTGAAATGGGTGTGGTATAATACAAAAACTTTTTTGAAAATTGAACAAATCTGCCAACGACCTATGGAATAACCTTATTATACTAAAAATTAAAAAAAAATCTCAAAATTTATTACATACGAATGCTAGATAAAAGAACAATCTTTCGAAATCCATTTATAATTTTTTGTAGAAAAGAGTCAATGCGTCTAAAAACTTTTTTGAAAATGACGTATTTTGGGTTTTCTCTGGTAATGCCCTCTTAATGTCAATGAATTCGTGGTTTTTCGTACTGCCTACCCTGATCAAAAACTCTGTGTTTTTTTTTTTTTTTTTTTTTTTTTTTTTACATTAACTCCACACAGGAGGCCCTGAGGAAAATAATTTCCCTCAGGGCCTATGTCATCTGGGATGCTGTGTGGAGAGTCTTTTTGAGGAGAGGAAGGAATGAACATTGGTCTTGAAGAGACCCATGTTGTAGGAAGGAGGAAACACAGAGGCCGGCAAATCATTCCACAGCCGAGCTGTTGAACACAAGAACGAGTCGAAGAAACGACCCGTTCTCATGTGACAAATGTCAACCGTGTACAAATGTTGGGCACGCGTTTGGCGTGTTTCCCGACTATGCACCGGTGCCGAAGGGATCAATGATGCTAGTTCTTCAGAGCATCTTCCATTGTAATACCGGTAGAACAAGGATAGCATTCCCACCCGACGCCTGTGCTCTAAAGATTGCAGTCCGTCTGTTAAGATGGGAGAATCTATCAAACGGACCGCCCGTTTCTGCACAGAGTCGAGGGTATTTTTCAGGTATTTTGGAGCTCCAGACCAGAGATGGCTGCCAAATTCAACCGTGGGGCGTACTTGTGATTTGTACAAGGTTAGCAGTTGTGTACTATTAAAGTATCTGCGGGCCCTGTACAGTACGCCCAGTTTTTGGGAGGCTAACTTTACTCTGGCTTCGATGGAGCCCCCATACCTGAGCTGGTCACTTAGGGTTACACCAAGCATATCAATGGAGGGCCTGTTCGGAAGATTGCTTCCGTTGAAAGAGACTAGATTTTCATTTCGATCCCTTTTAGACGTAATCAGACAAGATTGGGTCTTTGAAACATTAAATTCAACGAGATTATTTTTACGTATTATTTGTGTATGCCATTGTATGCGTTTATGTCCTTTTTTCAACAACATCCAAAAGTCAACGATTATTAGAAGCCTCCTCGCGACTTTTGGAACCCGTTGATTAAACGCCGCCCGCGCGAGGGGCGCTCAAAAGGCCGCTGTTGACCTAAAAGAGAGACAACTGAACAAGTCGTGTTGAAGAGAGACAATCGAGCAACACGAGCGTCTTAGAATCGCCGACCAAGAGAGAACTCGAGTGCTGACAACCTTCATGCATATTTATACGTAATTCAAAATATTCACAGTGTGACCTATATAACTTTCCACATATTCGTTTTTGTGTGAAATAGGACAGGATCGTTCACAATAGTCACATATTGTGTGACAAAATCTACTGGGAAAACATTATTATTTGAAAATATTTACCTGCGGTAACAAATTTAACATTCTTGATTTATTTAGTATTCACAATATTTGTGTTTGCACCGAAGTCCCAACTGGCCCAATTTGGGAATATTGTTAGGCAGAAATAAATGACGTAGAGGAAGCAGAAGGAACTTTAATAAAAGGATATTTATGAACCATTTATTGGATAACAAACACCTCTGCCATAGGTCACCCCACGTAGTTCGTGACATTTGATAACTTAGCAGAGGTGCCCGGGTATATGGGGTGAGGTTTGTCAAGGTCTTGGTGGCCCATGTGTCTGCCCACCTGCTGCGATAGAGACTGGTTGAGGAGATCTTTTGACCTCTCCAGACAGAATCTCTCGACCCATCGCCTTGCACCGCAATTGAAGGGATGGTTTCATACGTCCGTCACCCCTAAACACACTGACCCCCAGATTCCTACCCACGCATCATATCTAATGAAATTAATTTACTTCCCAGAACGCTTCTTCCTTTCTTTAAAAAAAACCCTCCATACAGCATCCCAGGCCCTGAGGGAAATTATTTTCCTCGGGGCCTCCTGTATAAAAAAGGACAAGAAGATAACATATTATGTAAAGATCAGGTACTTCAGGTGACGGTCTCCGTGGTCAAGGGGTAAGGCCCTCCGATAGTCGCGAGTGTAAATCACGGGGTGCGCAAATAACTTAAATTATTTCGCTTCTTCACATTATTTAATACATCCTATCCTATTATCCTACTAATATTATAAAGGCGGAAGTTTGTATGGATGTATGTTTGTTACTCTTTCACGCACAAACTACGGAATGGATTTAAAAAATTATTTCACTAATAGAAAGCTACATTATTTGCGAGCACTATATGTTGGTAAGCTCTGGCGTTGTGAAATTATTTATCATATGTTTTCTGTCCCTAACAAAATCGATTAATTGCAAACGTCAGAAAAAAAAGCAAACCAATTGTCGCCTTGGAAACGATGTTTTTTTTTATTAGGCAATTCACCCTAAAAAGAGTGCTTTGTTGGCGTCGTACTTAAGATGAAGTTATACGTGATATCCTATTTAGATACTATTTTGATTAATCTTTACGATGAATTGGCTTAGAGTATGAACATCAAAAAATATGCTACGGATAAATCGAAGCTTTTACTAGCTTTTCTATGTTTTGGAATTACAATATTGTGAGAGAGGTTTTAGGGTGGCACACCTGTTTCCGGCCATACAAGAGCGAGACAGGTGATCCCGCATATAAAAGGAGATGCAGGCCTCTCCTCACTCTCTTTTTCCAACCGCCAACACGTTAGCTAGGACGTATTTATAGCCATTACTTATAATAAATATCCATATCGCCAATACGCGCATTATTTACAAATAACCTCGCCTACACTCGAGTCTGTATTTAACAGTGGCGCAGCCTACGGTACACGATTCTGACAATACGGCAGATCGCGTAAAGAATCGACGCGCAAAAAAATTTGGCACAAAAATTTGGCAAAAATACGCGGTAACATTATTATTTCGGGTCGGTAAGAAAGGCCGGACCGAAATTATTCCAACACTTCACTGCAAGGAGTGAAGTGCAAGAAGACACTGGAGCCAGCCAGCTTTTCGGAAGGGGGAAGCACGGGAGGTCCAGCGTCAATCGGCATCTCTGAGGGTCAAGGATCGGAGATCCAGGTCGCAGGAGTGATCTGGGGTAGCCATCGGTGTTACTGTGTGACGGGTCTGGAAGGAGCCATCAATTCACAGGGTCAAGGAGCAGTTTCCGGAGCAGGGTCCAGGGAGCAGACGGCAGAAGAAGAAGCCTCATTGGGAAGTTTTTGTTTTTTCTGTTTTCTTTCTCTCTATTTGTGTACCTTCTGGGCATTGGAAACATGGAGTCTCGAGGATTGGAGTCCTTCAGTTTGCGTGACGGGAACTGGGAGAACTTCAAAGTCCGCCTCGAACAATTTCTCCTCGTGAATGATGAAAAGTTTGCATCGGATGATAAAAAAAGGGCTATTTTCCTGAATGCATTGAAAGATGATTGTTTTTCCTTATTGGTTAATTTGTGCATTCCTAAAAAGGTAACAGATATTAAGTTAGAAGATTTGATATCTAAACTTGATGAGTATTGTTGTTCAACGAAATGTTTTTTTGAAGAGAGATCTAAGTTTTACAGTGCTAAACAAAGAAATGACGAATCAATCCGTGAGTTTGCAGTGCGGTTAAAGTCTCTTTCTACTAATTGCAAATTTGGGAATAGTTTATCAGTAAATTTAAGGGATTTCTTTGTTTTGGGTTGTAAACCAGGAAAGGTAAGGGAAAAATTATTTCTCGAGGGTGAATTACACTCGTTCGAAAAATGTTTACAAGTCGCCGAGTGCATTGACCTCGTAGCTTCAACTCAAGCGCAGTCCCGAGTTGATAATACGGTTTACGCTAATGTACAGCTCAAGGCCGGTCGACTCTCTTTTAATAATTCGCGTGTGAAAGACAGAGACGTGAAGCGTTTCGGGCATAGCGACAGGGCACGGTCACAGTCGCCAGCGAACGCTGTGAAACAAAATTGTACCGTTTGTGGTCACAATAATCACATCGCGACGGAATGTAGATATAAAAATTATTTATGTAAAATTTGCAGTTCGAAGGGTCATCTCGCAAAACAGTGCAAGCGTTCCTCAACACGTAAGAGTGTGAATACTTTGTTGTCGGACACAAAGTTGGGTGAAGTTAATAGCGTCGAACCATTTTTTATTGAAGTTTCACTAGACGGGATCAAGAGTAAATTCATGGTAGATTCTGGAGCATCTTGTTGCGTAATTTCCAAGGAGTGTTATTTCAGTAAATTCAGTAGAATCAAGCTAGTGCACGAAGACATTAGTCTACGGGGTTTTGACAATACGCTCGTGAAAGTGGTAGGTACAATTACGCCACAAGTGGAATTTAACGGTCAGTGTCACAATTTGAAATTTGTTGTTGTCACAAGTGCTTCGTTATCGATAGTGGGGCGTGATTTTATGAATCTTTTTAACGTCGGGATTAACGGAATCGTAAACAGTATAAAACAGAATACTTTGAAGCAGCGATTAGTAAAAAAATTCCCGGAAGTTTTTACGGATAAACTAGGAAAATTTAATAAGTACGAAGTGAATTTAACTTTAAAAGAGACCGCTATTCCGATATTTCGTAATCACAGAGTTATGCCGTCCGCTTTGAAAGAAAAAGTCGAAAGGGAGTTAGATAGTTTACTGTCAGACGGTATTATAGAACAAGTCCAGTTTAGTGAGTTTGCAAGTCCAATTGTTCCAGTAATTAAGAAAAACGGTAGTATTAGATTATGTGGTGATTATAAATCGACAGTGAATAATCAGTTATTAGTTGACAAATATCCATTACCTAGGATAGAGGAGCTATTAACGAAAGTAAATGGTGGGAAAGTTTTTGCAAAAATCGATCTTAAATCGGCGTATAGTCAATTTGTTTTAAAAAAGGAGTGTAGGCGTTTTACAACAATCAATACCCATTTAGGATTGTTTCAGTATAAGCGGTTAGTGTACGGGTTATCTCCCGCGCCAGCTATATTTGCAAAGGCAATGGCAAATTGTTTGTCAGGATTACAGAACATGACGTTTTATTTGGATGATATTATCGTGATAGGGGAAGACGAAGACGATTTAGAGAAAAACGTATGTGTCGTGTTAGAAAGGTTGAAACATTGTAATCTAACAGTGAATAGTGACAAGTGTGAATTCAATTTAAAAGTTATTGAGTTTTTAGGTTATAAAATAAGTGAACAAGGGATTCAACCGTGTGAACGGAATAAAGAAGCCATTTTAAATGCACCAGCACCTAGTGATTTAAATAATTTAAGAAGTTTATTAGGTATGATTAGTTATTATCGTAATTTTATTCCAAATATGGCAAATATATTGTCACCATTATACGAATTACTTAAAAAAGATGTTAAGTTTCAATGGGGTACGGAACAAGAAAATAGTTTTGCGATAATTAAAAGAATATTAACTTCGGATAGGATTTTAACGCATTTTGACGAAAATATACCTGTGAAACTTGTCACAGATGGTAGTTTTAATGGGGTAGCAGCAACATTACTTCATAGGTTTCAAAATGGCGTAGAAAGACCGATTGGGTTCGCAAGCAGAACTTTAACTAAAGCGGAAAAGAATTATTCTATTCTAGATATTGAAGCAACAGCAATTATTTTTGGAATTAAAAAGTTTTATCAATATTTGTACGGCAGAGAATTTATTTTAGCTGTGGATAATCAGCCGTTAGTGAGAATTTTAGGTGAAAATAAAGAAGTACCTAAGATTGCCGCGTCAAGGTTACAGAGATATGCTATTATGTTAGGTTCGTTTAATTTTAAAATTGAATATGTAAAATCGAAAAATAATTGTTCAGACTTTCTGAGCAGGTGTCCGATTGAAAAGGTTAGCTGTGAAGATGAGATAGAGTCTGATTACATTAATTATTTCGAGAATAATGGGTTTAATTTGTCTTTAGACGTGATAAAAAGCGAAACCGAAAAGGATGATGTGTTAGGTCAAGTAAAAAATTTTCTTATCGAAGGTTGGCCAGCATCAGTAAAAAAGGCACAAAGTGGTAACTTTATTAGAATTTTTTGGGAAAAAAGGTTAGAATTGTCTTTGATAAATGGGTGTGTTTTATATCAACATAGGGTTGTTGTACCTGAGTCTTTAAGACAAGAGGTTTTAAAGATGTTACATAGATCTCACTTAGGGGTTTTTAAGACTAAAGGTATTGCAAAAAGCTTTGTCTGGTGGCCAAAAATTAATCAAGATTTGGAGAAAATAACGGAAAATTGTAGAGATTGTTTAGAAATTAAACCAGAATCACAAAAGAGTTCTTTAGCAGTGTGGCCATATGAACCTGAAGTATGGTTCAGGGTACATATTGATCATGGTAGTTTATATAACAAAAATTTTTTAGTGGTGGTAGACTCTTCTTCAAAGTGGATTGAGTGTCTGGAAGTAAACAGTCTGTCTTCAAAAGAAAATATCGAAATACTTCATAGATTATTTTCGCAATTTGGTTTTCCTGCAACTTTAGTTAGTGATAATGGTACGTGTTTTTGTTCTGAGGATTTTGAAAATTTTTGTAAGAAAAATGGGATAGAACATATCACTAGTCCAGTCAATCACCCTAGTAGCAACGGGCAAGCTGAAGCTACAGTAAAGACTTGTAAAAATTTCCTTAAAAAAAAAATTTGTAAACATAATGGATTTCCTTCAGATTATAAAGAAAAGTTAGGTAACTTTTTAGCAGACTATAGGAATACAGTTCACGCAACAACAGGATGTGAGCCATCTGTATTATTAATGGGTAGAAAAATTAGAACAGTATTTGACTCTCTGATTCCAAGGAAAATTGAGGATAGAACGGGTAGTTCAGGTTCTACTCGACGAAACAAAGTAATAAAAAAGGTTACTCAGAGCCAAAACAATCAGAAAAGACAATATAAGGGTAGAGTTAAATCAGGTTTTAATATAGGTCAGAAAGTAATGACTAGAGATTTCAGATCTCAGGGTAATAGGTTATGGGTCCCTGGGGTTATTGTGGATAAAAAAGGTAGTAAAATATATTTCATAAAAATTAACAAGTCTAATATGGTGTGGAAAAGACATTTAGACCAGCTAAAGGAATTACATGTTTCATGGCAGGAGGAAGATAACCAGGAATTCGCGTCTGACACGTTGGAATTGTCGACGGACGAATTAGATCTCTCCGGTATGTTACGTAATAGAAGTGTCTCTAATTCTGTTTCTCCATGTTTCAGGTCTAACCCATGGCAAGGAAGGCTTCGGCCCAGGTGACAGCACTTCGCAGTCGAAATGGACAGAAATGGACAGAAGGGAAACGGAAAGAACAAAAACAAATGTTTTGTTAATTTTAAATGTAATGTGTTAATTTTAAATGTGAAATATGAAATATAAAATATATTGTATGAAATATGTAGCTATAGGTATCACTTATGTAGCCAGGATTCTCCCGTTTAAGTAGGGGAGGATGTGAGAGAGGTTTTAGGGTGGCACACCTGTTTCCGGCCATACAAGAGCGAGACAGGTGATCCCGCATATAAAAGGAGATGCAGGCCTCTCCTCACTCTCTTTTTCCAACCGCCAACACGTTAGCTAGGACGTATTTATAGCCATTACTTATAATAAATATCCATATCGCCAATACGCGCATTATTTACAAATAACCTCGCCTACACTCGAGTCTGTATTTAACAAATATAATTATTATTTACGTAACAAAAAATATTAGCGTTAACCCCCAAAAAAAATATTTTTTCATGACTTAAGTATGAAGTAATACAAAAAACAATTTTAAAAAAATACCTCTTTATGGGTAAGACTATTTTTGAGGTTTTCCATGTTCTAACTTTTTTTCGTTCTTGCGTTTATATTCCTCTTAATAACTATCTCTAAAAATGATTCACCGAAATGTATGTATGCGCATAAACCCGAACGATTGCACCAAATTGGATAATTCTACATTTTGACCTTAGCCAACAATATAGGTACTAATATTATAAATGCAAAACTGCGCGTATTTGATTGTTACATTATAATTGGTGGCATCGTGAAAAATGAATGTAACGGGTATGGAGGGGGGTAGGGGGAGGGGGAGAGGGGAGGGGTTGGGCTGTGTGGGGGAGGGGGGGGGGGCGAATATGCGAGCGAAGCCCGGAGCAAAAGCTAGTATAAAATAAAATAGAGTAGCACGTTCCAAAGTGGTACATTATCCTCTCAATATCGCCCTGATAACACCCCATCATTCAGAATCGAAACGTTACTTGAAATGGCTTTAGCCGTGTTCAATGACCAACTCCAAGAAATACAAGCTGAACAAAAAATTAAATTTTTAAGAATAAACTTATGACTTTTGACCGGCGACTTTTTTTGACGACTTTTTTTTCCAAAATTTTTTTCTTCAAAATCAAACAAAAAAAATTCTTCCGCATGTCGTCACTGGTCACTAAGCCGGGTGTCCGACGAACCCCTTACCCCGCCTCCAACTGTTCGATTTACATTTTTACTACAAATAATGTCAGGAATCACTGGTTAAAGTAAGTCAAGTACGTCCCTTAACACCCTGTATAACGAATTAACAATTAAATTAAAATTTATTATTATGTAAAAATATGCTCGCGATGTATTTTTATTACTGAAGTGAAACTTTTTTAGCGCCGTTAGTGACTTGAAATGCGGGTGAAACGGGAATGCATCACAACTCAGTTCTACACAAATACTCGGATCGAATATAATGCTGTAAATTCGCACCTGGCGCGTGCCTTATATAGCGTAGTTGGCAAGGTGCCTGACAAGTCTCAGCGTATATAGGAGACAGACATCAAGCGAACGGTGGTTCGAATCCGACGGAATCCAAAAAAATATATATTTTGTGTAATCAATATCCAATCTTCAAACTACTTTAAAAAAACAAGCAAAAGAAAAGAAAGCGGCATCTAGCGTGTAAATTACACACTCTGATTTTTTTTATAGAGTTATAGCTGGTTACTACAAAAACATTTTTTAAGGAATATTAGAATTATCTTTCTTTGATTCTTCTGACACTGCCTTTTCTGTCCATCCACTCTTCACGTCCAAATCATATTTTTTCTTCCTACGCTTGCATTCAATTCGGAGCTCCATATTCCACTTCAATGGAAATAATAGCAAAACAATCGAAAAGAGAAATGTTCTTTTGAGATGTTGTTTAAAAGAAGGTATTTTTATCTGCAGAGGGTAAACAAAGGCTAAGGTGGGGTTTTGTGTTCGCTCAACCGCGCAGCCGACATGCACGAGCAGCACGAGGATTCATATTATACAGTAGACTCTCGATTCGCCGGTATAGATGGTAAATAAAATCCGATTTAAGCATTTTCTGAATAATCCAAACACAGTGAGATTTCGATTTATCGGGATGGATTGTAAATGAAATGCTGGTAATACAAAATTCAAGATAATCCAAATACTGTAGAGAATCCATTTAACGGGATTGGTGTAGAAAGAAATTTATAGTTAGACTTTTGTAGGAATGTATTGTTACTCCAAGGTTAAACGGGTTTTCACAGAATCCCGAATAACTAGGATAGTTTTTTTTTTTAGTTTAAAAATGGTTATTCCTTTTACTTCAAAAACAGTGGGCTGTAGTTTTTGTTCCGTTTAAAAATGTTATTTTTTATTAATTCAAATACAATGGGTTATTGACATGCTGGAAAATATCTCGATTTATTGAAAAAATCCCGGCAAAAAGAATTTTCCGGTTAATATAAGACATAACCTACATTTCTTGAGATAGTTTGTAAAAAAAGCCTTGATTTTCTAAGATTCTTAGTGTTAGTTAAAATACATTTTTAAATACTCCATTAGGTTATATCACATAGGTTTTTTTTTTTTTTTTGGGTTTCACCCTTCAAGGGTGTTCTAGGGCATTCTAGGCCATCTTTTTAAATTACGGAGAAATGAATTTTACATTAATTTGATTTAAATGGACAAATTTAAAAAAAAATTATTTCGATTGGGGTCAAGTTCCCACTTAGAAGAGATGATGAGAATGGAGAGGGGCAATTTTAGATAAGGCTTGATAAAATAGGGGTTATTTGATAGAGAGGGACACCCAATTCTAGGTTGCAGAATGTACAATCTGAGGAGTCAAGCACGTGAATTTTAAAAAGTTGAGAAGGAACGAAACAATGTCAAATTCCCATTCAAATAATTAAACATTTCTATTGCAATTATTACTCGATTGAACCCCCCCCCCCCTCCCCCCGTGGTGATATGTGGTGAGGTTCAAGACAACCCCCCCCCCCCCCCTCCCAAAATCACGTGTATTTTTTTAGTACAAAGTATTTTGAAATTTTCGGAATATTATCACGAAAAATAAACACGTGATATCTCATTACACCCCCCCCCCCTCCCGGTGATATTTCGTGATTTTTTTCCGAACCCCCCCCCCCCCTTTCGAGCCTCACGTGATTAATGGACGACCCCTTACCGATTGCTCAGGGATGCACGGGATCGCAATTTATTTTGTGCAAAGAGACAAAGATATACCAACAAACTGTCGAAACATTATTTTAAATATCGTTAAAATGTTCCTTTTACTTTGAAAATTTTGTTTAGGATCTTTGATTCGTCCCCTTGAAGACGCTTAACGGCTACACAAAACCCGGTTAGGCCGCATTCCGGTTCACCCGGAGCCGGTTAAGCCAAACCAGGGTAAGTCGTACCCGGTTAAACTAAATCCGTTTAAGCCAAACCCGGTTAATTCGAAATTTATAAATCTAGAGTCTGCTGTGTTTTTCGTATCGAACTCGAAAGGCGTCCATGAAATATGCATAAGCCGTATAATATGTTCCGCGCCAAAGATTCCTTTTCAATGATTTCACAGGGAAAACATTTTAAGGATTTCGCCTGCAATGTGATTATGGATTCTGCGAAGTAATTTAAATAACATCCACGCTCCAGAGATCATTTTTGCTTAAAACGACTGAAATACGAAATTTTGTATTTAACCAGCCTCTGACGTCACGTCTTTTCGATAACTTTTGTTTGAACAGTATGTATTATGTAAGTCTTTGGATATAAAATTTAGACGGTTGCCACGAGTTGTATTTTAATATTTACGCTTTTACTTTACGTGTTCACGTCGAAGGGAACAAACTTTTCATACAAACACCAGATATTTACTAATTTATCGGTTCAAAGATCAACTACGGAAATAGGTTTTTTTCGTGGTAATATCAAATATCGAAACTAAAATATTAAGAAAATTCTAATGAGCTTGACTCTGCGATGAACTGAGAATCGGTGTTTAACTAGAAGGCTTTCTCTAAGGTCAGCAGAACTCGATGTTGTTAATCGAACTTTCTAGGTCAATTCGAGTCGTCTACTGCGATCGCGCTTTTGGTATAACGCTTTGATATAAACTTCTCTCAGAATTTACTTTATGTCGAGAATTTGAATAAATCATTAAAAATCAATTTCTGCGAAAGTTCTATTCAAATTATATTGCCGTCAAAGTACTGTGAAGCTACCAGACGATGATGATATAATAACAGAAATCGAATGTAACTTTAACAGAACTTTAATTTTGACTTCGAAATTTGATGAATGGTTCAAATTCTGTGTAAATCCCGTCATAACGTCTTAATGTCTTCTTTAGAAAAACATAGAAAGGACTCTGATCTAATTTGCATTTTTAAGATTATCAACAGTATTCCTGATACACCTGCATTGTTACAACTCATCCAGTTTAACATCCCTTCCCGTAGGCTTCGAAATAATGAATTGCTGTTCCTCAATCAACATTCTACTAATTACGGATACCATTCTCCCTTATCCAGAATGTCGAGACTTGTCAACGCAAGTCAAAGCATTGATTTTTTGGTGTAAAACTAAATGATTTTCGGCAGTCGATACGCAATATTTAAATGCTTCTTCGTGCTTTGACTTGTAGTGTCTCTATATGTACTTTTTATATTTTATATTGTCATTGCTATTAATTTTTATGTGCTCTCCCTTCACTGTCATCTCTGTTTTTTATTCGTGTTATAATTATGTTTTTAATGGACTGTTGTCCGTAAATTAATAAATAAATAAATAAATAACTTTGGCTGTGAAACGTGTAGGTATTTTTATTAAAACATTGTTTTAACCATTTATAGGGCACGATTATGGAATTTCAAGGATAAGAAATTATTCACTAGTTTTAAGTTAGTAGCCATTCTTAGTCGTGAGTCTACCTATAAGCCTTAGACAATCACTGGTTATAATTGTAAATCTAAGTTGTAAGCCAGTTATGTTAATTTTCTTGTATACTAGCTGAACCCGGCATGCGTTGCAACGCCACTTAAATAAAGGTTTTCCAATTCGTCCCCGTTCCCCTTCCGCCTCCTCTTTCCCTCCCGCGTTCCTCCTCCACCTTCCTTCCCTTTCCCCCTCCCCTTTTCCGTCTCCATCCATTCCGCAAACCCCCCCGCTCCCCACTTTTCCCGCGTTTCCCCCTCCCCCGATTTCTTCCCTTCTTCATTCCCCTCCGCCCCTCCTGGATTCCACTCCCCCTCCCACCTACCCGCCGAGCTCACCGGTGTATATAGAAACACTCTTCTGCGAAAATGCAATGTTCTGTAAAAATGTTGAGTCAATCCATCGATTACTTTCCGATATTTACAGACTCAAACATACGGAACCTAATTTTTTACTGGATAGGACACCCTAATCACCTAGCGGTATGAAATTTTACGACCTATTCTCATGCTCACCAAATATACATAAAAAATATCATAAAAATCGGTTGAGCCAATTCGGAGGAGTGCGACCACTAAAACGAGATTTATATATATATATATAGATGTATTTGTACAGCAAGGGCGGATCCAGGGGGGGATCATGGGGGGGGGATCATGGGGGGGGGGGATCATGGGGGACATGGGAGTCATGACCCCCCCCCCCCCCCTGGGCTGGGTCCAGAACCTAGGTGGACCACTAATTACAATTGTTAAACATAATGTTTTTATATATTTTTTTAATCTATTGTTATCAAAATTACCTACCTGCTTTTTACTTGTATCTATTATTATCAAAATTAAATTATAACTTCTTGTGACTTGACCACAACTATGTGACCCCCCCTGGCGCTATATGACCTCCCACCCCTGGCACCAAAGCTGGATCCGCCGTTGTTGTACAGCGCCAAATACGGCGCTATATATATCAGTCAAATTATCAAAATTAAGAAATGGCAAGTGTACTAACCAGCAACCTGTAAGAGCTTAAACAAAGATAATTATTAAAATTTAATTGGTTTATTTGGAAATAATGTACATAATAAATTTATTACCAATAACGAATTCTACTATTATTTTAGTGAAATCAACTGAAAAAGCAGTTAACTAATTCACTATGACGAGAAATCTCATTTAATTGTATTACAAAATTAGTATTTGCTTGTTTTGCATCGCAAAATTCGTAATAATTTAGTTGTTCGCTGAGGTTCAAACGCACTTCACATTATCGTTATTATTTGTAACCAGCGGTGGTTTTGTTTATTTTAGCAATGCAGCAGTATAACCACACAATGGCCATTAGATTAATAATTTATTTCTAATAATCGGAATAGAGCTGAATACGTTGTACTACCCAGCAAAAGTTTTTTGACATTTATTAGTTTTTCAAAATAATCATTGTTTTGTTAATTGTGAAATTGAATTGACGTGACCACTTCGTATTGTTAAATTATTGTAATATTTACATGGATATAATAACACTAAACTAAATAGGTACCATAAAAAAACCATCGAAATAAAAATAAATAGGGATGTACTACAACCGTTACGGAACGCTGATTTCGTAGAGTTATTTGATTAATTAGTTAAATTTAGCAAAGAGTGAGCTCTGCGTCATGAAATTTCTACAGAATTATATTTCTGTATTTTCTAACGCAACGATTTTCAGCGTGCAATGTTATTTCAATCTTGACTTATGGAGCTTTGAAAAATCAAACAAACCTCTTTTGATAATGCCTTAGAAGGCGAAACAGCTGTCACCCATAATAATAATTACGTAGCAGAACTTGTTTATAAACTGAATGATAATATTATTAAATATTTAAAGAAACATAAATTACAATGGAGTTCTACAAATTAAACTTAATAACAATAAATAACCTTTTAATGAATGTCGTAAAAACCACACGTCACAAAGCACTCTTTTTAAGGTGAATTGCCTATTTCAAAAAAAACACATCTAAATAGATCTGTCGGTGGCTGAGTTACCATCGCAATTGCGTCCTACCCAGGCGCCGTGAGTAATGATGATTGCCAAGTCCTTCGTCACGACACTTTACATGAGGAAATTTTCAAATATTGTCATATTTTTCGTAACTCGTGAATGTAAATGTTTCTTATAAAAATTTAAGAAGCAGTAAAATTTTGAAACGGTGAGCTCTGGAGTTATGAAATTAAAGCTTTAACCATCCGAAATTTATATATTATTTTCAGTTTCAGAAATAATTTTCCGTTTGCACCATCTTACGACCTCCGTAGTCCTGTGGGTAAGACTCTTGACTCACAATCCGGAGGTCGCGGGTTCGAACCCGGCATGCGCAAATAAATTTTATTTGATTAATTTGTGTTATTTCACAATTAATTCATTTAAAATAATATATAGTATATTTGCGGCATGTTCCAGAGTGGAAGATACTATCAGTATCGCCCTGGTGTAAGACCACCATTCAGAATTGTAACGTTGCTTGAAAATGGCTTTAGCCGTGTTTAGTGACCAGATCTGAATAGCCAGGTACTTCCCAACCTTCCTCTTCCCCACCTCCTTCCCCTCCCCACTACCTTCAGCCTCACAACATACCCCAATTGGGGATGCCATAGTCTCACTGGCTCCAGACGGGAGAAGTTGAGATTCTTGTGCGGTATTCACAGTAAAAAAAAAAAAAAATCTTAATCCAACTCGAAATTTTGGAAAATCAATCAAAAAATAACAACGCCACGTTCTTTGTTCCGTATTTTTCAGATGACCGATAAAAAAATAGTGTTAAAACTGGTGTACGGCCGGGCTGTAATTTGTCACTACTATTAAAATAAACTGTACCCTAAAAGTAATAGCATTACCGGTTATTTGAATAACTACGAATTGTAGTATTTATTAGTTTGCGTGTTAGTCGAAATACAAATCGTGAATTATTAAGGCCTATTAAGGGGCATGGTCTCAAACATTTAGCATTGCCTAATATTCCGTGTATAACATTATTTTCCTCTGCAATAAAATAAAATGTTTTACGTAATTGTTTTACGTGAACTTTTATCTGATTACGACCTTATTTAAGGCAATTTCTTTTTCCAGAAATTTGTAGCCATTAAAATACTGATTTGTGAAACGTTCGTAATGTCTAGTCTCCGGAATTCTTCTTCATTCGTTAATAAAATATTTCGAGTAGGTACATCATATATTTTTGCTTTCAATACATTTCTTACGAAATTTGAAGAGCCAGTCGACGCGGCAAAGCAATTTCAACATGGCAACTTTTTATGTGAGTATCGCGTAAGAGTCCCAACAACTCCTAACCTCCTAGATCCAGTGAGACCAGGATATCCCCAATAAGGAACTCCAGTGAAAAATATTCTGGCTTTAAAAAATATGTTCATATAGACCAATAATCGCTGATTCTGAATATATAAGTTTTATTTAATAATATTAAACGCAGAGTTTTTAAAAAATTATTAAAAAGTCAATTTTTAATCGGGTCGTAAAAACACGCCGTCAAGGTGACGTCACTGTTCGACGTGTCGTGACGTCGCCGTAAAGTCATTGTATGGGAATGTATGATATGACACAAGCCATCATATTAATTTATTCGTTTATTTTCATTCTGTTTATAGAGAGTTAGTTGTTGTGTTCATTGAAACATTATTGAGGCCTAAATAATATTTCAAAAATAAAGGTATCTCTTATTTGTTTATCTCTATTATTGAAAATATTCAAAAACTACTGGCCAAAAAAAATAGTAATGCTATTTCTAGGGAGAATACTTCGAACAACGGCATTCAAAATGGCGGCAGTAGATCAGCTGATTGCCCGATCCTATACTATTTTTTCGGGAGTGATGACGTCACACGATTCACCATACATACGGTGGTTTTCGGGGCTTCGGGGGGTCTTGAAAAATTAAAACTTTGACAATTATTTTAACCATTAAAACTACCTGTAAAAATAAAAATAAAAATGCAGTTATTTAAGTTAGAAGGTCATTATGCATTAAAAAAAATAAAAATAAATTGGACTGGAGTTCTTGTGAAGCTGAAGATGAGGAAAAGAAATATGAAGGTCACTACCTATATGAGCAGGGGACTACTACTTCTACCTGCAGAAAAGTCAATAGATGTCGCAAATTAAAAATAAAAATTGATGACAATTATCCAAGACACCATCTAGATAGCATTTAGTTCGGATTTGAATCTTGCAATCATACATAAAGGTGGCATCCAATAAAAATATTCGTTAAGAAAATGAAGATAATTATGGTAGTTTTTAGCCGAAGTATGATACAGTTCAATATGAACGAATCGGATAGGGTCACGTTAGCTCAGTTGTAAGAGCTCTGCCCCGGCAAGGCGTAGGACCTGGCTTCGTGATCCAGATGTGACGGTATCTTTTTCTGATTTTTCCGTTTACAGATTTTTGATCGGATTTCGCTGATACTGTCTTCATTTAAATTTTAAAAAGTAGATACTTAAGTAAAAGTAGATACATAATAAGTCAAGTAAAAAAGTACATAAAAATATATAATAAGTCAGGTACGCCTCCTACGTCGTAAGTATGTCTAGCAACAATAAATTATCGTGAAAACAAGCTTATAGGTCCGAGTGGTTAAGTATTTTTAATCCAAAAACAGATTCGATTAGACTCGATATTTCGAGAGAGATATATAAGTACATGGTTAACTGGTTAATACAAATACAGTAGAATCTCGTTTATCCGGGATAGATGGTAAAAAAAGTAGACGATTCTTGTATCAATCATTTTTTCGATTAATCCAAAAAACAGTAGTATCTTGATTTTTCTGACTAGATAAAATTTTTTTTTTCATGCAGTCCCGACCGTGTGGGGCGTGGAACATCACAGTCCACGAGTACTCCGCCGCGGCCGAGGAGCAGCACCACGTGGGCGCCGTGCTGCACACCTTCTGTCCCAGGGACACCAACAAGCTGCTCACGCTGCCCTGGAGACTCAACACTGTCGTCGTGAGGTTGGTCGAGTTCTTAATGTTCCTATGTAAAGCTTCCAGTAATAAAATAACTAAAAATCGCAATCAACCTCCTGAACAAAATCGATATTTTTCTGATCTGACATAACGCAGATTACTCGAAAACCAGCAGTGCTGGTCGCACGGCAGTCGTGTTTCAGTTGTCTTGTCAACAGGATGCCATGGTAGTGGCTCACGGATTGTCAAGTTTTGTCACATGACAAAACGTTGGATTTTTGTAGATTTCAATTGCCTCCGTAATCAGGCGCGCTCTATAAGTTTTGGGTCTTCCCAGGACCTTGGGAACAAATCAAAGTAATGGCCAGTTTCGGTTAAGTGGGAAGACCCAAAACTTATATAGCACGCCTGATTACGGAGGCAACTGAAATCTACAAAAATCCATTTAATATTAATAGAGACGACGGAGTTAAGTTCAATAGCTCTTGGTATCCGGTAATTGACGGCTACACCAAAGCTAAATGCAAAAAAACATGTTTAAGTATACAATAACTCCAGCTCGTGAATTCGCTAAAAGATGGAGCCACTTCCGTCGGCAACTCGCAAAGGGACGTGCACACGCCACTGCTTGTCACGGTTATTTTGTACCGGTGACACAATAAGCACACATTTCACCACTAAAAATTACACATCTACCGGATCTGCCCTGATGATGGACACTGCAACGCTGTTCGAAACATTGGCTTAAAAAGGAGGTAGCGCAACACGGTATAACACCCCAAAAATAAATAACAAAAAAGGTGATTGATGGCATTCAAACCAGACAATTTTAACGTCTTTTGCAACGTGTTTTGAAATTATTGGATTCACTTTCATTTGACCGTGCCGTGTATTTCTCGGGCGGGGCGTACCCGACATATTCTGCCATTCACATTTGTGACATATATTATCCACATTTTTTTTAACTTGTAATGGTATGTAGGTTCCTACATAAAGAGTTACCATCAACAAACTTTTGACAAGATTGACAACCATTGCTAACCTACACCAGCGTTTCCCAATTTTTTTTCGCCCCGGAACCCTTATCGATCATACTTTTCTAGGCGGAACCCTATTTTTATAAGAAAAAGATAAACTCGTAGTTTGAATACTTTCATGTTTACCTTGAAAAGAAAGATGAAAAGTTTTGTGTAAAACTTACATTAATGTGAAGAGTGATATCTTTTTAATTTTTTTGTTAAAATAGCATTGAAATCAGGCTTTGTGTCAGACAGCTGAATACGAAGATCTGCATCCAGTCTGTTTCTGTATTTTTTTTTGTGTTATCGTAAGCCGAAAAACCAGTTTCACACCGGTAAGTGGTCACAAACGGTAAAAAAAAACTATGATAGCCTTGTCAACGACTTCTGGATATTCGTTTTTAAGTCCAATCCAAAACTCATCCAGATTAGTTTTTTCTGAATTAAACTTTTGTTGTAAAGAAGAAAAACATTTGATATCTATCAAAGTCTCGTACTCTGTTGCTGTACGTTTCCTGTGAACTAGGAATGGATTCTGTACCTAGTCAATGTTCCGCAGGTTTTATTCAGGAAAATACTCTTCCAGAGATTTGTTGAGGGCCATCAAATGTTCGTAAATGCATTTTTCAATATCTGAGGTTACTTGCAACTCTTTTTTTTTCAGAAACTCGTTTAAAAGAGAAAAAAATTGGTTCTGTTTCTGTTCAACACATTCTATCCAGAAGACAAGTTTCTTTCTAAGAGAAGAGATTTTGTCGTTTACTGTAAAAGTATTTGTGTTTTTTCCTTGCAATGATCCTTGCAACAATCCGGACGGAACGCGGAACCCTTGTGATGGTTCTACGGAACCCCAGGGTTCCGCGGAACACCTTTTGGGAAACGCTGACTACACCATGATACCGCGAATGATTTTATAGAGCTTTAGGATGTTTGACCAGCTAAAACTATGATAATTAATAATATTTTTTTTAATTTAAAATAAAACAATAACTTTGTAAACACCACTTTTATTTTTATACTTTATGCCGACCGGGTTTCGCTACAACCGTAGCTTCATCAGGGCAGTATAATTCTCTACTAACATTAGGTTACATGTGTGTTATAATATATAATGGGCCGGACTCGTCAAGTGTAGGGGGAGGAAGAAGACATAGATGGAGAATTGGGAAGGGAACGGACGTGTTCTTTATCAATAGGGAACAATCTTAGTATGGGACTTTTATTTAAATTTAGTTGATTATTAATTACCTTACTATTAGTGTTTATGGCTTTCCTAAGCTCAAGTGCCTCTAGATTATCCAACCTTACTCCGATATTGTTTGGATTAAGGTTGGATAATCTAGAGGCACTTGAGCTTAGGAAAGCCATAAACACTAATAGTAAGGTAATTAATAATCAACTAAATTTAAATAAAAGTCCCATACTAAGATTGTTCCCTATTGATAAAGAACACGTCCGTTCCCTTCCCAATTCTCCATCTATGTCTTCTTCCTCCCCCTACACTTGACGAGTCCGGCCCATTATATATTATAACACACATGTAACCTAATGTTAGTAGAGAATTATACTGCCCTGATGAAGCTACGGTTGTAGCGAAACCCGGTCGGCATAAAGTATAAAAATAAAAGTGGTGTTTACAAAGTTATTGTTTTATTTTAAATTAATAATGTCACATCACAAAGTATCCGCTTCATATGAACAAATATTTTTTTTATTTCAGGGTTTTGGCGATGACTCGCACTGCGCCCGTGTACCAAGTGAAGTGGCGCTCCAGGGCCGCCGTTGGAGGCCCGGCCCCCGCCACCACCGACACGGGGGCCCTCACCCTCCCCCACCCCCTTCACCGGCTTCTGCTCTGCACCCTCACGCTCACCCTACTGCTCCTCACACACCAGCTTAACCCCGGCTCTGTGACGTCACAAAGACTTAACCCGCGCTCCATGACGTCACGAGACTCATAGCTGATCCCGCTTCTCAATAGACTCGATAGAGCTTGATTCATAATAATTTTGTATCCTGCCGCTGAAAGCTCCGTTGTAATCTCAATTTTGTTATATAATATTTTTCTTTTATGATTTTTTTATGTTGCAGCTGAGCTATCAGCGGTAGGTACCCCTATATTAAGATGTTGGATATATCATTATTTGGTGGTTTAAACTTATTATATAAATTGAACAATATTACGTTTCTGCAACTAAGAATAATTGTAAACTTCTGAAATCGGAGTACATACAAGCAAAACCTTCTGTATAAAGGCCTAGATAGCCAAGATGGCCGCCAATCTTGTTAAAACATGATTTCATATACAGTGATTTAAAAAAATTTTCTCAAGTTCCAATCATCAAAACAGCAAAATATAAAAATTATTTGAAAGTATAACGGTGTAAAATTAGATTTATTAATAAATTTCTGTCACAATTCAACCCATGCGCACGTATTATATTATTCACTGTGACAATTATTTAAGTTAAATATTTTTTTGTGGAAAAGCAACTGCGTCAAGAGTAAATAAAAAGACGAATTTGTATGTAATTAAATTAATTAAAAAATAGCTATTCACGAAATCTGAACATGGGGCATAAGAATCTACCTGTAGAGACGCTGATGGTAACCTGGCCTGATTGAAGGAGGTTATGATTCGAGCAACTTACTACACAAAACATTGAATGTTACTTAGGAACTCATTATTATTGTATACCTAAAAATGAAACGGCTAAAAACTGATTAAAAAATGTTTTTTTTGCTTCGTCAAAAACTCCAAATTTACTGTATCAAAGAATTTGCTAGACTGCAATCCCGAAACTTGCTATAAAATTGATATAAGTTTATGTACCGTTTTGTGGACGTTCTGCTATCTTGTGAAAGTTTTCAGTCAAGTATATCTCCACAGCAGTTAACTCTGGCAACTGGTTACCGTCAACTTTTGGATAGTGGCGAAGCTGAGATGAAATCCTGGCTAACTTTACCGATTCTCTGCTCCCAAACTTGTTTGACCTGATCTTTGAAACTATTTTATATTTATTTGGAGAGATTAAATTATTTGCCATAAATGCATTTGTATGTCATGATTTGTCAATAATACTATGGAGCATAAAAAAGATAATCATATTTTACCAAACAAAAACTTTATAACAAGGTTCCACTGATTGATTTTAGACTGAAAGATTTATTCTACCTTGATGATGGCATCTTTAGGTTAGTTTTAAACATATTACAGAATATTTTATAACCTCCGGTAGTTTGGTGAAAAAATTTCATTCTTCAGAAAATTTGGTAATATGTGCAATAACTAATTAAATATATTATCAAAATTCAGGTTTTGTGTAAGATCCTAAAGTTTAAAGTTTTCCTAAAATGAGTTTAAAATGTACCAATCTGAAGATATCCATTACAGCCTTTCACGGGATGTGGTCTTAAATGAAAATAAGTGGACAAACTAATAAAGTTTAAAATAAAACTAGAACGTTGTTACAAACTAACAGTCAAAAATTGTATTACATTGGTATATCATCATTCTGTTCCATAAAAGCATAATTTGGTCATGTGACATCTATGATATTAAATTCTGTATATATTAAGATAAAACGCGGGGGCCGAGAAATATAATAGTTACTTTACAAAATGGTTGCTGTCACTGACGCTGTTGCCCCCATATTTAGAAACTGAACGAAAGGGACAACTGCTCCTCAGGCTGATTATAATATCTCTAAATATCATAAAAATCAATGGTTTTTATTTCCTGTTTTCTCCTCCAAAATAGTTTTTTTTAGATTATTTTCACCAACTGTCTTAGAAAAAAAATATTGTATATGTGTACGTTATGATTTTTTTAAATACATTGCGGAATTTGTGTACTGAACGTTTGGATGGCGTTTAAACTAGGCAAATTAAAGCATTTTTGAAGGCTCCTAACTACTGAAAAAAGCAAAACGTAGTGACAAGCCAGTGGTTGATTTCTATATTATGTTAAAAAAATATTTGCACCAGTGTCAATATCCAGGGATGAAAAAGTGGAAAATGTTTGTATGGTCAAAATATGTTTCCCCTTAAAATAAGTCTATCACAGTTTGATATCAGGACAGATAAAATTTAAATTGATACAACGTCTATTTCTGTCACATGAAAATTGTGTGATAATAATCAAATAATAAGACAAGAAGGTAGAGCATATTCAGATAAAGTGTATTCTTTAAAACGATTTTTCCGACCTTTGTTTCTGTTTACGTAAAAAAGGTTATCTGCTTATATCGACACTTTTAGTGCCGATAAACATATTTCATTATGTCATAAGATGCAATGAGCGTGATAATTATTAAATCAATATCGGTTTTCCACACGTTTGTTTTGATTATGTTATGTTTATACTGCAAATTAAATGTTTGAAAAATGACTCATTTGGTTTATTGTACGTAAATTAATTATTAATTAATTTAATGTTGCTTTAGTTTATCATGTGTAGTTAAGTGAATTACAATGTGTACAGTTGCTAAACATCAACACATTTAGATGAAAACAGCTGACTCTAATATATTAATACCGCACGCCGACTGATAATCCCTGATCCTATGTAAGATAAGAAGCATATTAACCCTTTGAGGCCCAACCTTATTCTAAAATAATTAATCACAATATTACCTATAATTTCAATTTTTTTCTGGACTAACCAAGATTTGTAATATTCGATGGTGGGTAGATTGGGTTCCACGACAACTTAGAATCATGCAACTTAACACCCCTTTGAAAAGACTTTTGTCAAGAGAAGTTTTTGAAAATTAGCCCATAACTTATAATAACCTATTAACCTATTTAAATTTTTTTCATATTTTTTAATAACTTTTTAAAGGAGGTATTAAATTTGCACAATTCTGAGTGGTCCGGTCATCGGTAAATTGAAATCAGTTTCTTTTTTTGTCGCGACATTATAAAAAAAACTTTTTCCACTTATTTATTTCGAACTTTCAGGTTGGCCTTTTAAAAAAGATTTTAAAGTAAGTGTCACAAAGTTTCTGTTACGTTGTCACCCTGTGGTGTCTCTGTACAACTTAATATCAGGATGCGATAGTTAGCTGAAAAATTCATCAAACCTCTTCGCTCTTGACTGCTTTTTCGATTCACGCGAAAGTCCACTTTGTGAACCGCTTAATTGAGTGACTATTATGTGTAGGTAATTTCCGTACAATATAGTTAGTAACAAATTGCATTGCAAGAAAATTTTGTATTATTTTTCATTAGTAACTATAATTAGGCTACAAAAAATCTTATTATGTGAAGAGACGCAAATCTTTAAAAACCTAAAATTTATTTTCCATTTCACTGAGAATTTTAAACACAATTTCTGTTGTTTAACCCACATTAATTAGTTGGCTTCTCAGAGGGTTAACCAACAGTTTGATGGAAGATAAACCCATTACCAGTGAGGTAATGACTCCAATTTTAGAAACTTTAAGATAATATTTACAAACAAATGTTTATAAGGTTTCAAACAAAGAACACTATTGAAACCACGCCCTAATCTGACATCTATTATGTTTTCGGTGTTTTTCGTGGTTTAATTTTACAATAATGGCGGTTAATATTTATTTATGTAATAAATTTGTCTTTTCATAAATAAGGTTTTTACTAGTATGTATCATTTATCGTGGCAAAGCTAATATATTAAACTTTTTTGATCACCAGGGGCGTGCAGCTGCAGCATCGTAGGCTGCAAATCTATGTCAGTACTGTGCAGGTCGTAAATGAATTTAAAAAAATAATGTTTAGTTTCTCAGAATGTCATGTTTTAGTAATTATGAAAGTCACTGTTAACTATTATTAAATATTGGTTTCTTGTACAAAAGTCAACGCTTGAAAAGAGAAAATCGTTCATATAAAAAAAAATTATGAAGCAATTTTCTTTTTGGTGGAACGTTTATGTTATTTTTACATATGTTTTAAAATTAATACGTTGGAGATTCGAGTTAAGACCATTTTTTTTTCTCAATTACGTTTGAAATGAAAAACTAGAAATGAAAATCTAAATTTGTTTATGTATGTGGTGTTTTTAAAATAAGTGATATGCTTTGTAACAGCACGAAATATTTTTCTGAAGTTAAATCATAATTTTCAAATTATTGAAGAAAGCAAACACTGTGTGGCTTTATATTATACAAAATGAAACAAGTTCTTTGTTTAAAACCACTCTATTATACATCAAATAAGGTGGTTTTAAACAAAGAACTAAAAAAGTTAAATCGTAATTTTCAAATTATCGAGAAAAGCAAACACTGTGTGGCATTACATTATACAAAATGAAACAAGTTCTTTGTTTAAAACCACTTTATACAAGGAACTTTTTTCTTTAATTTTGCATATTTTTCAAGATTGCATAGGCAAAAAAAAATGCAATTGATTATCTTGAATTGGTAAACAAATTGTTTAAAAGATAAATTAATTTATATAATCAGGTACTACCTAAAGTAAAAGTAACATGAACAATGGTTGTGTCAACTTAAAAACCTTATTTAGTTTTGTATCACGCACAACCATGTTGTTCGCCCTAGGAACTAAAAGGAATATCTTCACACTTACCACTTACAGTAAGTATTGTATTGTAAAATAGTAAATGTATTCCGCACCTCACTGATCATGATATTCTAATATGTCCGCGATTGTAAGTGTTTTGTAAATATCGTTTTTAGGAAAGTATCAAATTTTGTACACATTAGTATAAAAAGTAGCCCCTGATCGAGACGCATATTTTAAGGCACATTCTAAATGTGAATTGTTATGTTTTGAAACGACAATGATTGAATTATTATGATACATATTGTAATTAATATTATTATTGCAAAAGGTTTAATTATTGTCGAATAAATTTTGTAGAAATTTACGTTGTTTTATTATTTATATGGAGTTTTAAAATAAAATATTTACATGAAAATTTGATTGTTTTGTTAACTTTTGGCTAAAATTTGCATACACGTAATGTTTCATTCTGTATCGCGTCCAAATAAAAATTACAAGTGTGCAATTCATACGCGGTGGAAGTGAAACCTCCAGAAAACTAAAGTATACAAGAGTGGATAGGCTACTAAGCATCGCACATAGAGGTGACCGATTATTCTATCTCAAGCTCTCGCAGGCTAAATCCTATAGATGTATGTGATTGTACCTTTTTAGTGTCGCTTTTTCGTTCCTTCGAGTTTTAAATCACAACGGTGCTAATGAAGTTTTCACTTCAACAATTTTGGGAAAAATCTTGAATTTAACGGCCTCCGTGGATAACGGGTAAGGCTTTCGACTAGCGATCCAACAGCGCATGTAAACTTTGTTTGATTGATTTGTGTTTTCACAATAAAACCATTTAAAATAATGAGGTATATTTGAGGCAAATTCCAGAGTGGAAGATACTCTCTGTATCGCCCTGGTGTAAGACCACCATTCAGAATTGAAACGTTGCTTAAAATGGCTTTAGCCGTGTTTGGTCACTAGATCTGAATAGCCTGGTACTTCCTCACCTTGTCTTCCCATCTCCTTATCTTACCCACTTCCTTCAGCTAACAACATACCGCAAATGAGGATACCGTAGTCTCACTGGCTCCAGGGGGTTATGAGCAGTTGGGATTCTTATGCGGTATTCACATCCAAAAAATAAAATAAAAAAATTGTTTTTTCAGGTAGGTACTATGAACGATGTCCCTAGACATTTTTTATTGGCTTTAAAATTATCATGCGAATAGATTTTCTCCTGAGAAATTAGTGTAATATTTCAAAAACATTGTTTTTGAGTGCTAAAATAAACACAAATATCCGTGGTTTATAGCCCAATGCCATTTAAAGTTAAGTACTTCATCATTATTCAAATTGAAAATGATATAACTCGCTCCATTTTTACAGGTTTCTTTACGTTACTCCCCACCTGAACATGATGAAAAAGTCGTCCCAGTGAAGTAATTTCAAAATATTTGTTCAAAAATTCGTTCTTAGTAACTACTGAATACGTTGAGATTGTCCAACATATTTTCAAAAAAAATATCGTATTTTCCTTGATGGGCTTTCAACAATTCGTTACTTATAATGTACCAGATAAGACTTCCTTGTGTCACGCTTGGGAAATATCGAAATAAAAATAATACATTAAAACGGATTGAATGCCATTTCCTATGAATTACGAATTATAGTCCGTCAAATAAGAGTAGAAAATATACAAAACGGAACTACAAAATTTGTAGGCTGGCAACACCAATTTAACTGTCAAATATTCTTTTAATGCGCAATGACACTGAATTTATAGAACACTGAAAATCACATTTAAAAAAACACTGTTCTTAAAGAAAAAAACATCGAAGAAGCACTGTTGTTAAGGTATCTACTTAAAAACATAAATTTGATTAAATGATGTTTTACAATGTGATTTTCTTTCATTTAATTTAACATAAATTTGAATTTAACAGTGGGTAAAAAGCAAGAGTCACTAATGGTGAGTTTAGTTACACTACTTTCAGATCTGATTGAGTTAAATATATTCAGATCTAAAATTAGAGACATGATCTAGAGCCCAGGCAGTGCTAGGTACTTTATCTAGTATTAAATAAATGTGAGCAATTTCTACACTGTGCTTCCTGTTTTATTACAATATCGTTATTAGTTATTATTCATTATGTTAACACAAAATTGCAAAGGTATAATATACTTACCTATATGCGCTATTCTAATTTTGCGATGAAAAAAAAATTTCACTTCTATGTCTTTTTCATTTTTTACAAAAATGTTGGTTACACAGCTTTACATTACCACCATGAGTTATATTTTTAGTATTACCTTTTGAACAACAGTGGCACCCTCCTATGTTTTCTACTCTTATTTGACAAACTGTAAGTGGGTGGATATGTTCAGTTCAGCTTTCCAATGGAAAACAAACATGTTAATTTTCTATTAACAGATATTTGATAAACTGGCAACTTTACTAACCGAGAAACAACTGGAACGCTGCCATACAGAGTAGGTAGGTATGTATACATATTTCTATGAGTTTCAACTTCCTATGGGAGTGTGGCATCTCCAATTAGGGGTTCATTGTTCGGCTAAAGATGTGGGGGAAAGAGATGAGGAAGAAGTGACATAATAAATATCTGATTGAAGAAGAATATAACAATAATAATCTAAACGAAAATATGAAAGGGAACAAGACACAGAAAAATAGAAAAAGACAATGTTCGCAACTAGTTGAAGATGATATTGTTAATTTTGAAATATGATTTTGACAAATATGACGATTGTCAGAGAGTGGCAATGGCGGAATTGGTAAACGCGCACCCTGCGGTTAGACGAGAGGTTCTGGGTTCGTCCCAGTTGCGACCATTATCTTTTTCTATTTTTCTGTATGATTTTCTCTTTCATATTTTCGTTTAGATTATTATTGTTATCTTCTTCTTGAATGACATATTATATTGATGGGAATAACCTTCAAAAGTTATAAAAGAAGAGTTTTTCTATCATTAGTAATTATTTTTTATCATAAGTATTCATCATTTTTCAATAATGTCTAAGCAAAATAAAAATGTAAAAAAATCCTAAATATATTAATTAGTAAGTAAGTGGGATGGTCCGACGCTCTGTGGGGAACCCGCTTGCACAGCGCGGGTGTAAACTGTGCGACCTAAAGTTTAAGTTTAGACTTACGGATTTCAATACTTCGTTTGTGCGAAAGCACTATGACACCAATACATGATTTTACTTCAATGGCAAGCCAGTAAGACCGTAAAGAGATAGACAAAATAGAGAAATTTTCGTCATAAATAAGGGTTCGAATATTTTTTTTATGATTTTATTTAACAAAAATTAAAATTTTGAAACAAGCGTTTACTAGATAACGTATTGATTTACAATAATGTATGATTACATGGTATGAAATATGTCTTGTAAAATAAGATTTTTCGTTTGAAAATTTAACAAATCTGCCAACGACCTATAATATAACCTGGTTCCATGACAGTTGGTCCGACGACATTTGATCCGGCGACATTTGGTCCGGCGACAGTTGGTCCGGCAGACAGTTCGTCCGGCTGACATTTGGTCCGGCGACAATTGGTCCGGCGACAATTGGTCCGGCCGAAAGTAGACATTGCACATGTAAGTATGTCATATTTTGGTATTCGTCAATATTCATTCAGAATTGCAACGTTATTTGAAATGACTTTTGCCGTATGTGGTGACTAGATCTGGATAGCCAGGTAAATTTTCCACACTAAAGTGCAAGGTCCGGCCCGCCATGCATTAGCTGGGCAAAAGCATCCCCCGCCAAGACCAGGACAAACCTCATCCCGTAAACATGGTCACCAAACGTAGTAAACCACTTGGGATGGGACTATGGCAGGGGTGTTGGTTATCCAATAAATGGTTTCCGGGGCGGCGGTAAACATATCCGCCTCCTAAATCTTAAGTAGATATTGCACACATAAGTATGTCGTATTATGCTATTCGTCAGTATTCATTCAGAATTGTAACGTTACTTGAAATGGCTTTAGCCGTGTTTGATGAGCCTGGCTATTCAGATATAGATCCGAATAGCCAGGTACATTTTCCACATCTCCTTCCGCATCACACCATACCAAAATTGGGGATGCCATAGTCTCACTGGCACGAGACGGTTGGGAGCAGTTGGGACTCTTGTGTTATATTCAGATATAAAAGTTAAATTATATGCAAGTAGGAATCTTTTGCGTTTTTTTGCTAAGCCGACTGCACGTATAAGTATGTCGTATTTTGTGATTGCCGCATGCTACTTTAAAGAGTCGAAATTATTAGTAAAAATATTTTTTAACGGACTTTCACTCAAGATGCCTTCAGATATAAGTATATCGACTTTGGTTGTACGGCCGTATATCCTCTTTGCATACTTACTTGATGAAAACATCTTCTAAACTTTCGGTCGGACCAATTGCCGCCGGACCAATTGTCGCCGGACCAAATGTCAGCCGGACGAACTGTCGGCCGGACCAACTGTCGCCGGACCAAATGTCGGCGGACCAATTGTCGGGTCACCATATAACCTTTTTATACTAAAAATTTTAAAAAAATCCTCAAAATTTAAAACATGCGTATACAACATAAGAGAACAATGTTTCGAAATCAATTTGTATTTTTTGTGGAAGAGTCAATACGTCTAAAATTTGATTTTAAAATGACATATTTCCGGTTTTCTCTGGTTATACCCTCCTAAGTTTGGATTTGAAGCCAGAGAAGGGAGAAACTGAATAGTTAATCTACCTATAATAATATATCTTCTCTCAGATATTACACCATTCCAAATCACCATAAATTTCCAGATGTAGCTACCTCTCTTGCTGGTCCTTTCTTCCCGAGGAACTACCCGAAATGAAGGGTATATATGTAGGGCGGGGAGACTTTTACATCAGGGGATTGATCATCGCGGCTATCGGTTGCTAAATTCTTGCTACCACTCAGAAATTACTCGCTTATTTTTAATGATTTTTACAGGCAAAAAAAACGAGTGTGCTTTAGACCACACAACTGAAGTAAAACTTCTTTAGCTCTATCTATAATGATAGGAAGAGAGAAAGAAAATATGCGCGCGCACTGCTCTCTCTTGCTCCTACAGTGTGATACAGACAATAGGCCTGCACTGTGTCTTAGATAAACGAAACGTAACTGGCTATGAGAGAAAGAGAGAAAGAAAATGTGTGCTCGCACCCCTCTCTCATGCCCCTACAGTTAATATACGAAACCTAACTCTCTCTCTTACTATCTTCACTAACTTATAT
This sequence comes from Limnephilus marmoratus, assembly GCA_917880885.1. Classification (NCBI taxonomy): domain Eukaryota; kingdom Metazoa; phylum Arthropoda; class Insecta; order Trichoptera; family Limnephilidae; genus Limnephilus; species Limnephilus marmoratus. Next base: position 15,173,001 of record OU862910.1, on the reverse strand, counting down.
CTCCCTCTCAACTACCGTTCGCATCGCTTTTCGTAACGCTCTCGTCACGCATTCACCAGCTTACTCCCCAAGTCAAGCTTGCGTAAAGAAGTTTTACTTCACTAAGAAGTGTCAAATTTATTCGTTTTTTTAGTTGACAAAATTATATCCAAACACATTGGTAGAATTATTGAATTATTGGTTGAATGGTTGAATGGTTGAAAAATTACAGCAATTGAAAAATTCCTTAACTATTTTAATAACATAAAATGTGTATGTAAATATTTAATTTAAAAACATATAAACTTATATATAAAATAACATCAATTTGGGAGGCGGATATGAGTACCACCCCCCCTGGAACCATTTATTGCATAACCAACATCTCTGCCATAGGTCACCACAAGTGGTTCGCTACGGTTGATGACTTAACTTAACCCGTGCCCGGGTTCATGGGGCGAGATTTTTCCGGGTCTTGGCGGCGGATGCATCTGCCCACCAGCTGCATGGCAGGCTGGATCAAGAGAGAATGTTTGAGGGAGTACCTTCTTCTCCAGCCGTTTTCTTTCTCTCTCCGAATATCGCTTTACACCGCAGTGGGAGGGATGGATTCAAAGTTCCAACTCTCCTGGACACACTGACCCCCAAATTCCTACCCACCCCTCATACCCCTTTCATTCCCTGAAATTCCTCTTCTTTCTTTCCTAAAAAGACCCTCCACACTGCATCCTCAAAGATGGCATAGGCCCTGAGGGGAGTTATTAGTGTGGAGCTAATGTTAAAAAAAAAAACGTGTATCTCGATATCCCGCCTCGAAACATACTTTGTCTAGTGAAGCAATTAAAATAAAAGAATTTTCGTAAATGAAAAAAAAACGCCGTGATTGCCGGAACTGAAACTGAAAAACTGAACAGTTTCGTGTCATTTTATGTTGTGAGATATAACAGTGTCTACGGGCCAGTTGTTTCACAAAATTTGAACAACTCATCAAATTTCAAGGTTAATTTTCAAGTTCTGTGAAAGTTCTAATCAATTTCTGATATTATGTCGTTATAGGCCAGTTGCTTCAGAAACTTGAAATGATAACAGAACTTGCATAGAACTTTCACAGAATTTAATAATTAACCTGGAAATGTGATGAATTTTTCAATTCCGTGAAAAACTCGCCCTTAGTATCACCAGATGTAACTACTTGAATATTAGAACTTGCATTTTTTTACATTTTTAAACAAAATGGTGTATAAAAGTCGGCGCACTCTCGAAGGTGATTTGGAACAATTATCGTGTTATTTTTGATTCCTCAAAAACACAATGTTTTTATGCATGTATTTCGATAGTTTAAACGTGTGAAATAAATGTGACATAAAATTTTCCGACAAAATAATTTTATTAAAAAAATATTTCATTTCAAAGTTGAAAAGTGAGAACATCACCCCATTTTACGGTACCTAGAAGTACGAAGCTTTGAAGGCTTAAGCTGCTGTATTAAATTCTCCACTCAAGTCGTTTCAATATTATTTCTCTAACGATACAATTTCATCTGCAGCATTCATTATATTGTTTCTATTTTACTCTCATGGCATTAACCTTTAAGTCATAATTATTCTTTTCACAATGACACCGGGAAACTAAACGTCCCGGTACTTTTTTTTACATTAGTCCACACAGGAGGCCCTGAGGAAAATAATTTCCCTCAGGGGCTATGTCATCTTAGGGGATGCTCTGTGAAGGGTTTTTTAAAGAAGGAAAAGATAGAAAGTTCTGGGAAGGAAAAGGATAAGAGGTGTGGGTAGGAATCTGGGGGTCAGTGTGTCCAGGAGTGTGTGAATCCATCAATTGCGGTGCAAGGATATGGGTCGAGAGAGTCCGGCTGGAAAGGTCAAAAGGCCTCCCTCAACCGGTCTCTCTCGATCTTGCCCGCCACGAAGCAGGTGGGCAGATGCATCTGACGCCAAGCCCTGGACAAACCTCACCCCATGAACCCGGGCACCCCTGCTAAGTCACCAAACGTAGCGAACCACTTGGGGTAACCTATGGCAGAGGTGTTGGTTATCCAATAAATGGTTCCCGGCGCGGCGGCACCCATACCCACCTCCCAAATGTAGCATTAATATAACATTTTGAAATTTCGTACTACCAACACAGCAAACATCATTTTTTTTTTAATAAAACATTTTATGTTACGTTATATTTAAGTTATGTTTTATTTTAAACTAGCAGACCCGGCCACGCGTTGCTGTGGCTAAAGAAACCTTTACAACCAACGCTATCTGTTAAATAACACCACATTGGCGCTGCCAGCTGCCCGCTGTCCGCTGCCGCTTGGCCAGATATATTATGTATTTCAACCAATTTACACAATATCTTGACAAATTATATACTTGAAAACCTTCCTCATGAATCACTCTATCTATTGGTGAAAACCGCATAAAAATCCGTTGCTTAGTTTAAAAGATCTAAGCGCACACACAGCGTGAGCGACTCATTTTATACTTAGTAATAAGTAATAATAATAAAGAGTAAAGATAAAGATTATAATGTCACATGTCACATCACAAAGTATCTGATCAAATGAACAAAGAAAAAAAAATCTGCGTTATAATTAATTTGGTTGTGTTTATTAGTAATCTGAGTATTGTGCCAGATAAAGGGTACGCTTTTACGTAAACCTGCAAACTCAACTTAAATCTTTTATTTTTCGGAGATATCTGGCTAATCAACTGGACGTTCGACATTTTCCTTCCTTATCTTCCAACTTTGGTCACAAAACTGCTCGCTTTCCGAAAGCAGCGCGAATTCTACGAATTGTATGAAATAATATTTCATATTTCTTATCCCACTGTAATAATATGCTCCATTCCCTTTTAGTTTCCCAATGTCCCTGGAATCCTCGATATCCTTACACTAAAACATCAAAGGAAATTTGTAACTCGGCTATCTACGGTTATAAATTCTCTCAAGTGTCCGTATACGTTTTACCTTCCACAAAGTTAAGAGTTGTTGTATGTATTTTATCTGGAGGATTGCTGCGCTGCCTTATCGGGGAGTACTTTGTGCGAAGGTTTTTGTTTCTTCCCCGTTACAGGTTACTACTGGCGATGGCAATGCTTTCTACTAAATTACAGATAATGTCAGCATCTGTATGGGGATATAGGCGACGACTTGTTCGGATAATGTCCGGCTTGGCAATGTAAATGGTATAAACAAAGTGTACGGATGTACCTTGGTACATTACGCTCAAGGTAAAGCATTTCACAATGTCATTTGGCCCATCTCCAAGGAAACAGAACTACATTATTATTTGAACCCCTGGCAGGGAATGTCTATTACGGAATTAAAATTCTAAAATATGCGTCTAGTCAAAAAAATAACATCCTCGAAATTTTTAGACGTTAATATTATTGAAATTACTTAAATAATTAGTTTCGTCGTTCTTTTTGAAGTGAAAACTTCTTTAGCACTGCTGTGTTGAAATAGAATAATCGATCTCCTCTTTGTGCGGTGCTTCGTAGCCTCCCCACTCTTATTCTCTTTAGTTTTCTGAAGGTTTCGCTTCTACCGCGTGTGAACTGCACACTTCTATTTTTTTCTATTTGAGCATTTGTAAAATATGTAACGAACGATTTGTATTCTTCATCGTGCTTTATCTTTGAGTTATTATGCCGTTTTGCGCTTCATCATGTTACGTTACAAAAGATAAAGAATAGACCCCCTTATTCCTGTTGCGAGGAACTAGTGAATTGGCCCCCAGTACACAGCTCGCCGTACCGCCCACTCTCCGCCCCCCTCTCCGCACGCGGAGGTCCGTGGCCCCAGTGCCGAACGGCACCCGGCATTCATTCCCCGGCTGGTCGCGGGCTTGACAACAGTGATTGCGCTAGTTCGCTGTTCGAGAACCTAAAAACTCGTGATTGTTTCTATAATGTGTATTATGTACGAGAAGGCTCCAGCCCAACGGTAGCCTGTCGGACGGCTACCTCATATCCTGCTTTGTGAGTAATATGAATCTTTGTCCCCTCTGGTGTGTTACATCCCGCGTTTAAATTCACTAATACGTGTGGAGAGTTGAGTAGAGAGAGAAGTTCCCCGCCATGTCAGAATTCTATACCTAGCAAGTACCCATGTGTAGTTTGCCGAGGCTGGCAATTGTAAAACCCTGTCTCCTTCTAAATGAATAAACCCTTTACGTGCAAAACTGTGTTCTGATTGAGGAAAGAGACCTGGAGATTGTGAGGAAAGAAGGAGGAGGAATTCACAAGCGAACCACAACACTCGCCTTGGTTTTAAGAGGAACCTTGCTTGCTGCCGGCTCTGAGCTAGTTCTGTTGGCCTATGTATTGCGTGTCCTTTCCAGGTTTTGGTTTAGCAAATGGCCGTGTAAGCGGCAATGCTAACAATCATTCTTCAGCCAACTTCTCGGACGGGGTAATAGTGTTCATCATCAATTTGAGAGGCGGGTATGGGTACCGCCGCCCAAGAATCAATTATTGGATAACCAAAACCTCTGCCATAGGTCACCCCAAGTGGTTTGCTATGTTTAGTGACTGAGCAGGCTTCACAGTGTGAGGTTTGTCGAGGTCTTGACAGCGGTTGCATTTGCACACCCACAGCGTGGCGGACCGGATCGAGAGAGACTTTATAAGGGAGACCTAACCTAGACCGCTCCAACCGGACTCTCACGACCCATCACCTTGCACTATAGTGAGAAGGATGAATTCATACATACGTCACTCCTGGACGTATTGACCCCCAGATTCCTGTCCACCCCTCATACCTTTTTCCTTCCCAGAACTTCCTCAACTTCCTTTGCCCAAAAAGACCCTCAGCGCAGCATCCCCAAAGATGAAGATTTTTTTTTCTCAGTGCCTCCTGTGTGGAGCAGTAAAAAAAATTGTGTGCCTGTATGCAAAATCTAGAACATGGCAAACTTTCGCAGAATTTTTCAACTCACAGAGAACTGTTGCCAACTTTACGTCGTTTTGTTGTTATGACTGATAATTTGGTTGTCAGTTTTTTAACGTTATGACTGTAGAGAAATATTTTTGTTGGTGCAGTGGAATCGTAAAACCAAATATTAGATAAAGATTTCTATTGTTTGGAACCCACCTAATGATGCTTGTCTATCGACCTTTGGTCACGTAAGCAAGAATTTTGCATATTTGCGACTAAGCCAACATCAAAATAATCTTCCTAATGCTGGATTAATACAAACTTATTATGATCTATCTTTTGTTTAATAAGCTCTGCTTATCGAATTAACATAATTCATAATAATACTTATTTTGGCACTCGCTTACAAAAAATATTCGTTTGAGTTAACAAAAATTTGAGAAATAATTTGATATATTTGGCTGTTTTGAGTTACAAACACCAAAAGGTAGAAACTTACAAATACATAGTTGCAGAATTAACACAGATAAGAACTTTTTAAACATATAACAAATGGATACAGGGTGTAACAGCACGTACCCGAAGGATTTTAACCAGATATTCCTGAGAATATCTGGAGTAAAAAGTGTATGCCATTTTGCTGTTCAATAATTTTATTTTTTTCAATTAAAAACAATAAAAATATTTTTCCACCAGACGTTGCAACTGAGTAGTCGAGTATAACAGCCCAGAGGGTCACGTGGTAAGCACTCCATCTCATTCCAGCAACACGGTAACACACGAAACAGCATGCGTATGAAACATCATGTGATCCAGTCGCGACGTATTGGAGTGTGATCAGTGGCGACGTAAGAGAGATAATAAAATGTCATCAAACGGCAAAATGACATTTACTTTTGTATTCCAAATATACTCAGGAATCCCTGAATAACCTGTATATGTAGTATATCTACTAGTTTATAATGAGCCAACTAATTTGTGAATCCTTTAATGTTGTTTTTTACTGAATTGATACTTACTGTCATAAAGAAAAAGCACAAACTTTTTACACAATATTGAACTCGTATTTGAGTTTCAATTCAAATAGTTTCAAACAGAATCGTGCTTGCTTCAGGGCAGTTTCAGTACTGAGGCAGGTGAACAGTATTGTCTGAAACTTGACGGCGATAACTCAAATAAAGTGGTAAACGGATTTACCAATCTGTGCAGGTGGCAAAACCAGGAATTAACCGAGAAACCATACTTTACTATACAGAGTAGGTGATACTTAAAAGAATTTAAAATCTTCTCTCTCATAGGTTACGACAATTTAATTATTTTATTAAAACACGCATAATATTATAGTTATACTACATATTGCGTATGTACGGGCGCAAACAATTAATTCATCTTAAACAAAAAATGTTTTTTTATAAAATAATTAAACTCGCGCCATCTACGAAAGAGTAGATTATGAATTACAACCCCTCAGAAAATCGCCAATATGCACTTTTAATGTCTTTAACGAAATGACATTTTACGAAAACTTTGTATTATCACCGCTTCACAAATAAAGCTCTATAAATGAAACATTTCTGAACTTAGCCAAATAGTAAAAACTGTTTTAGACAGGTTACAAAATAAGCTTTCGAATTATTATGTTACAAATAAATATTAATATTTGTAAATATTAAAATTTAGAATGCAAACATTAAAAAAATGTAAAAATGACTCACGTGATGTTTTATGTGAAAACGGTACTAAAATCACAGATTATGTAAACAACAATACTTATTCTATTGTATAAATATGTAATAAACACTTTTGTCACCTCACTTTTTTATCATTTCATATAAAAATATTTAATAAAAATTAACAATGTCGGGCGCCCGTAGGAAATTTGGCGGGATAAATTATGTGTCAGACTGCGCGTCTGACAGAATGTTCTTTTTATGTATTTCTATGGACAACTTGAATAGAGAAGTGCAGCATGATTTACTATCGACCTTTCACTTTTTATTTTACGGATGTAACTAAAACAATAACGGAGTTATAACGGTTTCTATGGAGACACACGCGCTGACGTGTAAACACGCTTATTGTACTTGACTGCTGTCGTATTTTTAACGCATATATCTGCTTACGTTGCGGAGGGGTTGTTTCACCGTTGACTTACTAATCAGTGATCCCGACATTATTTGGAATGAAAAATGTAAATGAAATCTTGGTCTACCGTGACTTTTAGACGTTTTTTTTTCAAATATTTTTTCTTCAAAATCAAATTTAAAAAAATCTTTCACAAGTCGTCACTGGTCACTCAGTCGAGTAACCAGCAAACCCCTCACCCGGCTCCTATTTTTCACTGAGATGTTGAAGTGAAAACTTCTTTAGCACCGTTTTGATTTGAAACGCGATGAAACGAAAAATATCGACTCTAAAAAGAGACAAACACCTACTTCTATAGGTAGCCTGCGATAGTATATGTATCTCCTCTTTGTGCGGTGTTTCGTAGCCTCCCCACTGCTGTCTACTTTATTTTTCTGAAGGTTTCACTTCAATTGCACACCCTGATTTTTTTCATGGATCTGTTTTTATGATAGTATACAGAAAAGTTACTATTTAGTAGTGATATGGCAATTTGACATTTTTTACAATTATTTTTTGCAAAAATGGATTGCCTAAAGTTTCAATCTCTCAATTGTTGCAATAAAAATAGAATTTTAAAACGGTTGTCAAATGGTTCTACGTCGAGCCAAATTGACTTTTTCTGTATATAACCTACCTTTACCAGGATAGATTTCCATTTGTGACAGGGACGAGGACAAATACCCGAATAAAAATCAAATAAAATTAGTTGTTGCCCAATGCGACCAGTTTCGAAAATAATGAATTGCGAACAATTCCAGGCTTTAAATGCGGAGTAAATTTGTTGAAGAACTTGCCTGCAAAACAAAAAGTTCATTGATATTGTGAAATTGAATTTTTTACAGGTAGATTGTACCTACGTTAATAGAACCAACATAATTGGAGTTCAAAAATCCATTTCTGGTCGAGTTAAAACATCTCAAATTTAGTGAGATTTTTATGAATTTAAAAAAAAAGTTTTTTGTGAATACCTCACAAGAGTCCTAGCTGCCCTCTCTGGAGCCAGTGAGACTATGGCATCCCCGATTGGGGTATATTGTGAAGCTGACGTTAGTGGGAGGAGAAGGACATGGGGAAGAGGAAAGCGAAGAGGCTGGCTATTCATATCTGGTCATCAAACGGCTAAAGCTATTTCAAGCTATTCTGAATGGTAGTCTTACACCAGGGAGATGCTGAGAGTATCTTTCAGTGAAATAACACAAATTAGTCAAATAAAATTTATTTTCCTGGATTTGAATCCGCGATCTTCGGATTGCTGGTTGAGAGCCTTACCCTTCGATCACGGAGGTTTTCAACTTAAGAACTATGTTTTTTTTGGGTACATATCGTAGATAATAAGAACGTTTAAAATAACGAATTAACAGTAACAGTGAACGTTGAACTTCGGCGTAACAAATACTGTCATTAAAGCTGCTGGCGGCTCCAAAAGGATCGGGAGCGCAGAGGCGGCAGGAGGTCGGCCAGTTGGGCAGTTGGGCATTGGGCGCACTCGGTCACAGGTTCAGGCTCGACCTGCCCGAACCGTTCATTCCGAATTCAACGCGCACCCGTAACAAACGGCCTGCCCGCTTTTTCATGCAGACAACATCCAACGCTGGAAAGAGTTTCAAATGAACAAATTAAATTCCGCTTGTCGGAAAAGTGTGTTGCGTCCGGAGGAAATAACCAAACTATGCTGCATTCAAATTCAAATCAGTAAAACAACACGATGTTTACTGAATAAATTCGTTTATTCATAAATAATGTTTTCTCCAACCTTGCTGGGACAAAAAAAGATTTAATTTATAATATTTGTTGTTCTGTACGGAATATAGAATGGTACGACTTAAAAATAATAAGCATTTAATTGAACAACATTCAAGCTAAATCAAGGAAACTGGTGTCGCGAAACTGCGACTCCACTGTAAATTGGCGTTAGTGCTGCAGAGCAAAGCCTATGCAACCCTCGAAGGACCAGCCCCGAAACTACGTGATCGCTAAGTTATACTGGACGATTAAATAGCATACACTCGCAAAACCTGATGGATAGTCCGTCGATAGTTCAGATCTGTGCTTTTGGAAAATTAGATAAGCCCAGATTGGAATAAGGAAAATAGGACTCACCGTTGCAGATGGGGCCTCGCTAATCTCCAGTTTGTGGTATACACTTCACCTCCCAAAAGTTGAGTATTTTCTTGCCACAATTTTTCATGGTAACATTTAGGATGGAAAGATTAGGTAGGTGAGATAAATTCAGGATTTTGACATATACTACCCACCAAGTCTGCGAATGCAATATCCAATCAATCCCATAAATAATGCGCGAACAGAAACCCAACGGATAATTTACGAAAAGATTGAAGTAAATACAAGGCATATGACAACCTTGATCCTCGTAAAAATAATAATAATAACGTAAATTTTATATAGTGCAGTTTAGTTTTATTTCACTTCAAGTGCGCTTGAATTTTAATAAACTTAAAAGTTATCCTATAGTGTTTCTTACGAGTCTTTGCAAAATATTGATAAAATAATACGAAACAAAGAATTTACTGTATAAACAAAGTCAAGAGAACAAAATTAACAAATACAGTGTTTTGCTGGTAATGATAAACAATAACAATGTCATTAAACAAGAATCATTAAACCTAATTATAATATAGAAGAGGAGGCAGTTTATGTTCAAAAATAAGAAATATTTTGACTGCACATTAAACATTAAGGTACAGTAAGGAGGAAACTGAAGCCAAAGAATTACCGGAAACTTGAGAAACGTGGCTTATTAGAAGTTAGAGTATATTGAAAAGGAGTTAAGTTTCATGAAATGCATGATTTTTACATAAGTTTGTTTTTAAAGCCTGTTTAAATTCAGCCATGTTCTGGATATTAGTGAGAGCTGAGAGTGATTATTCCAAATGAGCGGGCCAGTTACACTAAAATATCGATCGTAGTACACGGCTCGATTTGACCAACAAAGCTAGTAGCTTTAATACTTGTAGAGCTGAGTTGTTTCAGTCATGGAATCCGTGTAGTCCAGATTCCAACATCGCAGCACACTAGAGAAAGTTATTGGCCGGGTTAATCTCAAATCCTACAGACCATTACTGTATTTTTTGTTCTATTTAGGTGTACACATGTATTATATTATTATGATTACCTTAACACGGGCATTAGCCTAGTATGGTAATCAAGAAAAAAACATAAAAGTGTATTTTCAAAAATTGTATGAAATAAAAAATAAAAAAATAAAAAAAAAATATATTTTTTGCTTTAAGGGATGTGTCGCATAGCACTGACATATACAATCCAGATTTTATGTCCGGTTTAAATCGTTCCCGCTAGAAAAACTTAACCCTTTCACGCACTTTCACACAAATGATCACCTAGTCAATCCACGTTATGCACTTGCACTATGTAAGTATAATAAATACAAAATAATACAAGAACAACATGTCAAAGGGACCAAATGGGAAAATAATTCACCGACTCCAGATATTTTCATATCAGAGGGTTCGGCTCGGTGGAACTCCTAATTAAACATATATATATCCTACTGATTCCTCAACATAAATATTTTAAAAATCTTTTATAATCCGACATGTATTTAAAATGACTGATTTTTACATTTTTATATATAAATTCTTTGACAAATCTAATATGCCTAAATTTTGAATGAGAGAGCTAGGTATGATGCCAGTAGCCGAAATAACAAATGGTAATATTTTTATAGTCTGAGAATGCCAAATTCTTTTAATCTGATTTCTTATTTTTTCTTATTTTTTCAGAAACTGATTTTTGAACGAACGTATTTATTAATAGCACTAGCAGACCCAGCCACACGTTGCTGTTGCTAACGAAACACAACGCCATTACCCAATCTTTATAAAATCCACACCACCCGCTTGCCAGCTGCCCGCTGCCTGAATTGAATATTTGAATTTATCGGCTTTTCTCTATTATAATAAGCATGTATTATACATATAAACTAATTAACTCGCCACTAATTATACAATTATACAATCAAATACCTACTTACTCTAGGACATCTATTTTCAAATTTCTTCCGTAGAACGAATTTCAAAAGTGATAGTACGGCCCGCCAGCCATTTTAAATCGCACAAAAATATGTTTTCTTTGAATTTCTCGGCTTTTCTCTAATATAAACATGTATTATACATATAAACATTCCTCTTCAATCACTCTATCTGTTGGTGAAAACCGTATGAAAATCCGTTGCGTAGTTTAAAAGATTAACGCGCACATACATTTTGAGCGACTTCATTTTATACTATGTAATGATTATCATTAATAAATACGTTTACCATTGCTATGTAAACAAAATAACTTAATTAACTTGTAATTCTGTGAACTAGATTTCTAATCTTCTCTTATTTAATAAATCAAAACAAAAAAGTTCTCTGAAATCATAAAATGTGTAAGTAGACATTTAATACCTACCTACTTAATTGTAAACCATATACTTTATAACGTGTTTTATTTTAAATAAGGAATTATAAAATTTGTGCAAAGAAACGTTACCATCTCAGTGACTATTCTTTCTGGAAATTTTCTTTAAAGAAAGTCCAAATAAAATCGATGATATCATATTTAAAAAAAGAATCTTCAGTAACCATTAAAACAGCCAACATCTTGAAATGAAAACGGAACGTGCAAACAAATTTACGGACGATGTATGCGATGTTTGCTACGCTTAGCCAAATATATTTTTTTGAAAATCACCTATGTAAACCCATTGCTCTTTACAAACGGAGAAAAATTTCTGACGTACTATTTCTATACAAGATTGTGAACTGCCTTATTGACTCACCAGATCTATTAGAAAGGATTGCATTTCGTTGCCCCGAACGCAATCAGATCGAATACCCTATTTTTAATACAAAATTTTAAATCGAAATATGCACAAAATTCTTTGCTCGGACGTAAAAGGCAAATCTTACAACGCCCTAAGAGATATCGATATTTTCCACTGCACCCTTGAAACGTTTAAAATTAAATTAACCTTACAATGTACTAAAACCAAAACTATTATTTCTTTATTGCTTACTTTTTCTTTTTACTCACTTTTTTGGCAAATGACTTTATTTGGTAGGATCGTACTTACTAATGTAGCCAAGGTATGAAGATAAATTAATACACAGGTTGAGGTTCCGGACTCCACGTTTATTGAATGTTGGATACAAAGCATGACACGACAAAAGTTCGATTCAGAAGGATTTGAAGGAAAATGGCGAGTATGACAGCGAAAAGCGACGAACGACCCAAAAGGGCGCAAGGAAGGGAATGAAATTGCCTACGAGTTTATTCTGGCGTCTGGCCCGCAAGCGCTCAGATCTCAGGGATACCCTTATACAAAATTACTTTATGGCTGTAAAATGAAATCGCTGTCATTCTCTACATACCTTCCTCCCAGTTTGAAAAACGACATAAAAAATAAATGTAAAAATAGTTTATTGGTTTCAATGCGTTCCAGAAAATATAATGAAAAAACATCACATGTTGGTATTGTGAGTAGTGTCGAATAATAATCTGCTTTTAATTTAACAATATGTTATTATATTTTTTGAAATGCATTAGATATGATTACTTAAATTAGATTTTACAGTCGTAAATAGAAGGAAGAGTGATTCTGTATTTTAATATAAACAGTTTCAAAAGTGATTTGACATACATTATATAAACTTGGTTTATTCTGTGTGGGACCACCCACCACACGAAACATGCTGACTTCTGGATTAGATTAAAAATGCAACATTGTATGTCACCTAACTTTTAAAGCTAAATTTAAAAACTTACTTGATTGTGAAATATGTGTGTAACATTATAAATATAGTATTTTAACATGGATTTTGAATTTGAAGCTATAAACATAATGTTATTTCTAGGAGTATGCTCCAACTAAATTGACTATGTATATAATCAATGAATTGCATCTACAAACTTTATGTTTGGAGCATATGTACAGGATGTTTGCGACTAGTATCACTTAAAATTAATATACATATTAAAAATACCTCACAATACTTCAATTGTGTATTATTAACAAATAAAATTATTAGTTTAGAGAGAAAATACTTAAAAGTTACTGCGTCAACAAACGTTTTTTGTTTGGAGCAAGGAGTGTCACGCACTTATGCTTTAATTCAAATCACCCTTTCAGGTAATTTGTGGTAAATATAAGACATATTATGTTCCGATAATATAACAGTGTTAGAATAACTATAGCTTATTATTCATATAAAGTAAATACTCTATTACTGGAATATGATAAAGTACATGGCTAAAACTATTTATTATATAATACAGGTTTAGAATGTTTGATCTTAAACGAATCAAATATTTCAGATTTGGAAAGTAGTAGATATTATAAAATGTACAACATATTCGTTTTCTATGAACATGAGGTATGAAATCCTTAATCTATCATTTTTATAGTGATAATATCTCATCAATTGTTTACAAGTGTAGTTTATATAATTTTATACTGGTTTTTATAAATGAACTTGATGTGTATTTGCTAATACCTTTGTAAACACTTAAGGAGTAATTTATAGTTTAAAAAAAAAAAAATTTTATCAACACATTCTATCAGGCGAGGGACATGTACGCTTGATAGGATATGGATAAAAAATAATCATATTGTTATAAGCAATTACATTTCATTAAAAGAAATGGTATAAAAATTATTGTATGATTTAAATGTTAAAATCTCAACAACATGTTCATTCGGATATGTGGATGTCATCAAACATTCGACTGAACATGGTTAAATTCCATAATATTATAAAAATACGCAAAACGTAATCAAAGTTAGTTAAAAGTTACTAAAGATACATGTGAAAGTAAACGCGTCTAGCGGGGTGGTTTGAAACTTGGATAAGTTATTCATGAATGGATACATCAATGTGTGTTATTTTGTTAACATGATCAATATTACATACATTATGTTATAGTTATATTTAAAAGTTATCTTAAGTACATGTTGCATTATAGAATGATATAAACGATATGTGCTATATTAAAGTATGATATATTATGTTTGGTTTTGTTATTGTAAAACCTACTAAGAGAACGCTTATCTTAGCGTAACGTTAAATGATTTCTTATACATAGATGTTTTATCGTGTAATATACGATTGTAAAGTTGACTTAAAACTAGCTACATGTTATTTACATGGTTGAAGAATGAAAAATTTTTCATTAGTTACACGAATTATAATAGTACTAATATAGAGCTCAAAATTTTATCAAAATTTGTAGACTTTAGTATATTTGTTCAGTAATTTTTTAAAAAAATATATGCTTTTTGGAATTCTAATGAGTTTTTCTATGTGTTTTATACTTATTTTTTATAAATCTGTTTTGTATAAATCATTTTAGATTTGATATGGATTTGTAAGAATATAAATGAGAGAAAGAATTTATATTGAAAAGAATTTATATTGCCTTTATATTGGAAAGAATTTATACTGCCTTAGTGCCATTTATTTGCGTACTGATTGGTATCTGTCAGGGAAATGCACCCTTCGACCGGATCTTGTTCTTGTTATATTTTCTGGGAGTGGTTCCTGGACAGATGTAGAAATAGGTACGTTGTCTTCTACTGGTATAAAAGCGGGCTTTAGGCGATCTATCGAGACACGCTTCGGTTTCCCATTTACGCTGATGACGAATGTTTTTTCATCGCGTTCTTCGACTTTATATGGTCCTTCGTAAGGGTTTTGGAGCGATCTTCTTCCTCCATCTGTTCTGAGGAATACATGGGTAGAAGTAGGCAGATCTTTGTGTATAAAGATTTTTCTTGTACCATGAGCACTTGCAGGAGTTGATTTTATGCCATCAAATTTTCTTTGTAGACGTCCAACATAAGTGTCAGGTTCTTCCCTTGGAGTCTCAGTGAAGAAATCACAAGGTAACCTGAGAGTTCTACCGTATGTGAGTTCGGCTGGTGAACATTTTAAATCGTCCCGAACTGTCGATCTCAAACCGAGTAGGATAAGAGGGAGATTCTCTAACCAGTTTGGTTCTCCGCTTGCTATGAGGCTAGCTTTTAATGTGCGATGCCATCTTTCGATCATACCATTGGCTTGCGGGTGATATGCGGTAGTTCTTGTATGCTCGATTCCAAACTTCTCAGTCAATTTCCTAAATAAAAAACTCTCAAACTGTCTTCCTTGGTCTGTTGTGATGGTCAACGGGGTCCCGTGACGAGCAATCCAGTGAGTCGTAAGGGCAGTAGCGACGGTTTCCGCTGACATGTCTTTTAAAGGTATAGCTTCGGGCCAGCGAGTAAATCTGTCGATCATGGTTAACAGGTATCGGTACTCGTTGCAAGCTGGAAGAGGGCCCACTATGTCGATATGGACATGTCGGAAACGATCTTCAGGCAAAACATAAGTTGCTGGTGGCGCTACCGTATGTTTGGTGACTTTGGCTTTTTGGCACGCAATACAGTGCTTGACGAAGTTTTTTATATCTGTCGCCATGTTGGGCCAAACAAATCTTTGTTTTATAGTGTTAGTTGTTCCGAGGATGCCTGGATGGCAAACATTATGGACGCTTTCAATCACTTGGTCTCGCATGCAGGCTGGAACGAAAGGTCTGACATGGCCTGTGGAGATGTCACACCAAACTGAAGCATCTGTGCCAGGTATCACCATTTGACGTAAGGCGAGGGTGGTGTCATCTTTTGCCTTACTAATTTCGTCAGTTTGACACTGCACTATTCCCATCTGCCTGTAGTCAATTTCAGTAGGACAATTAATCTCATCGATTCGAGATAGTGCGTCTGCTACTACGTTCTGTGATCCAGAAACATGCCTGATGTCTGTGGAGAATTGGGCAATAAAATCCAACTGTCTTTCTTGACGTGGAGAGCTAGAGGCTCGCTTTTTGCTAAAGGCAAAGGTGAGTGGCTTGTGGTCAGTATAGATTGAAAAATTTCGACCTTCAATGTGGTTCCTGAAATACTTTACAGCTTCGTAAACGCCAGTAAGTTCACGGTCAAAGGTGCTGTACTTCCGCTGTGCGGGTGTAAATTTTTTCGAGAAGAATCCCAGGGGTTCCCAAGAATTGTTGTTGAGTTGCTGTAGTGTTGCTCCCATAGCTATATCACTAGCGTCAACCATTATTGAAATTCTTGCTGTCGGGATTGGGTACGCAAGTAAAGCTGCATTTGCTAATTGCTGCTTACAATTCTCGAATGCTTCTGTGAGTTCTTGATTCCATGTGAGTATCCTTTTGTCATTCTTTTTGTAACCATTTATACAGTTGAATAACTTAGTCTGTATGTTTATGGAATTGGGCAGGAATCTGCGATAATAATTTAACATTCCTAAAAAGCGTCGTAAGTCTTTCGCTGTTTTAGGTAATGGGAACTCTGTGACTGCTGATACCTTTTCCTTGATAGGTGACATTCCTTTTTGGGTGATCGTGTGACCCAAGAAGTTCACTGTGTGTACACCAAATTTGCACTTATTTATATTTATAACCAGATCATATTCGGCGAGACGTTTTAGTAGTAAATCTAGATGCCTTTTGTGCTCTTCTTCGTTTTTGGAAGCGATGAGGATGTCATCCAGGTAAACGAAGCAAAAATCCAGGTCCCTTGTTACAGAATGCATAAATCTTTGAAAGCTTTGTGCTGCGTTTGATAGCCCGAATTGCATAGACGTAAATTCGAATAGGCCAAACGGGGTGATGATCGCAGTCTTCGGTATATCGGCCGCTTCCACCGGTATTTGGTGATAAGCGCGAGACATATCTATGGTGCTAAATATAGTAGCGTCAGATAATTTATGTGCAAAATCATTCAGTTGCGGTATGGGATATTTGTCCGGAATTGTCTGGGCGTTCAAGCGGCGATAGTCCCCACATGGACGCCATTCGCCATTCGGTTTTCTAACCATGTGCAAGGGGCTGGCCCAATTACTCTTTGATGGCCTGCAAATCCCTTGCTCCATAAGGTATTTAAATTCCTTTTTGGCTGCTTCAAGTAGCGCTGGTGCGAGTCTACGAGCACGCTCAGTAACAGGAGGTCCCTTGGTCTCTATACAATGTGTTACAGTGTGTCTTTTTTTATCAGGGATTTTCATGTTAGGCCTTGTTAAGTTCGGGTATTTATTCAGGATGTCCCTATATTTTTGTACAGTAGAAATAGTAGAGATTCCAGAAGTTGGTCCTTTGTAGGTTATTCCCCTGATTAATAGTCCTGTAGATTGGTCTGCAATGGTTGCTTTCTTGAGATCCACTGTTAAGTTAAAATTGTGAAGAAAATCAGCTCCTAGTATGGGTCTTGAAACATCAGCGACAATGAATCGCCATTTTAATGCTCGTCGAAGGCCAAAATTAAGCTCGACGGTCCTTGTACCATACGTTTTGATTGGATTTCCATTCGCTCCATACAGGGTAGTGGGGCAGTTGTCAGAAGTGACATTATTCTTGTTATAAGACTGGTTTCTTGGGAGGACTGAAATATCGGCGCCCGTGTCGACAAGGAATTTTTGCCTAGTTTATTGGTCATATACGAAGAGACGACAAGTTTTGCTGGGAATCTCACATGTCCCTACTGTGAGGTTCCGTTGTCGTTTTCCGAGTTTTTCTTGGTAAATGAACATGGTTGCAAACACCTGTATGCTTTTTCCCCGAATCTTCTGTGGAAACTGCAGATGCCATTATTGTTTCTATTTGGAGATTTATCACGAGACCGAGACCTAGGTCTGCTTGTGAAGTTCCTCTGTGTCGAATTTTGATACGAGTAGTTCCTACGAGGACTTTGATTTCGTTTTCCTCGAAAGTTTGAAGATTGGTTTGTCTGAGTAAGCTTCAATTGAGATACTTCACGGGTTAGTGCGGAAATTTGTTGTTGAAGTTGGAGTAATATTGAAGTTTCCGTGGATTCCGATCTTGATGTGCATGGTTTATTATTGCGGTCGACGACACTACAATCTGATGATTGGTAAACATCTAATATTTTGTCAGCCGTGGACGCCAGTTGGCTCACATTATTTTCCGTGAGTGCTGATAATATTGCCTGCACATGTTGCGGTAGGCGCTGCAACCATAATGTACGAACTATTGCGCTCTCCGCTAAAGCTGGACCAGCTAGTTCTAACATGTGCCTTAAGAGTTCGGTTGGTTTCCGGTCTTCAAGTTGGATTCCAGTAAGCAAGCGAGTTAGACGCTTCTCCGCAGAATCCTGCAGACGATCAATAAGCGCGGTCTTGAGGGTAGTATATTTGTCCGTTATTGGTGGTTTCGTGACTATGTCACTCACGCTTTGTAGAGTTTGCGAATCTAAGGCTGCGACGATGATGTTATATTTGGTGAAGTCATCTTTAATACGTGAATTCGCAAACTGAGCCTCTACTTGGACTATCCAAAGTTGAATATTCTCCTTCCAGCAAGGGGGGAGCTTTACTGAAACGTGGTGTATCGCTTGATCAGAGTTATTAGAGCTGGTAGATTCCATGGTTGATTGTGTTTTTTTCTTGGCTTCTGCCGTTGAATTTGTTCCGAAGATTTGTTCGAAGTGGAAGTCTTCGTCAGAAGTGGTCATTTCGCATTACATTCAAAATTGGCAAATATGGCAGAAAGCGTATGGCAAGAAAAATATTGCAAGAAATGAATCATATGTGAAAAAAAAAATTATTTAAAATTTTTGGCAAAATTGTTAAAAAATTAACAATATTTTGTACTAGATTCCATCGATTGTTACATAGAAAGCGTTCAGCAAAGTTTAAAATTAGAATGTACTGTCTGTAGGACTTAATTTACAAATATCATTTGTAAAATAATCTGTAAAATATTCGTAGTTCCAAGAAATGTTAAAATATTACTGAATTTCAATAGTATACTTGAACAGAAATGTGCAAATAGGTAGCATTATTATGGATTGTAGGTAGGTATAATTTCACATGTATTCACACAAGTTCTAAAAATTTCTTAAAGAGAACATGTGCTGAATTGCAACATTTTGGGTAGGAATCAACCCATCAAACAATGTAACATAATTTAAAAATGCTGAAATAAAATTAATGATGAACTTTTTTTTAATTTACGTGTCTGTAGCGATGGTTTCCACAAGCGTTGAATTCTGTGATAAGTGTTTTCTCTGCCTGCCGCTCTGATGAAATCGGCAGTTTCGGGCTTGCAGCGCTGGAATCCGTCCCGGCGTAGAATTTACCGGACCTGCCGCGTTGTGTTTCCGCCTTAAGTACTTCGGTCACGAAATGTCAGTTTGTTCCCCTGAAATAGATGGTACAACGCAGTTTAATTCTTTTTTGAAGAAACGAAAAGAAATAATGATTAGTTAGTTTGATAATTTATGAGAGATCATAGTATTTATTTGAAAGGTCGTAAAGGTTACAATATTTTGACTTTAAAATCCTGTTATCGGAAGATTGATTTACATAATCCATGTGGGTATATAGTAAAAAATCAAGATATGTTTGATATGATTGAATGATTAATTATTAATTACATTTAAAAAATATTTGTTTTAGAAAAATAATACTTTGCTTGAAAACCCATGCACTGTTTAGGCCGTCATTATCGAAATATATGACGGAATATGCGATGCATATTATATTTAAAGTTTTACTGAGGTCTCCCTAGTGAAAAGCAATAAGAGCAAAAGATGCACTGTTATTTTAGTTAAAATTGGAAGGTAACTCACCGGGATATGATACCTCAGGATTTCCTTCCCTGCGCCATGATGGTCGCTCGCTGCTGGTTGTCCGCCATTATCCATGTGTATACGTCGGGTTCACCAATTTGGCAAATGACTTTATTTGGTAGGATCGTACTTACTAATGTAGCCAAGGTATGAAGATAAATTAATACACAGGTTGAGGTTCCGGACTCCACGTTTATTGAATGTTGGATACAAAGCATGACACGACAAAAGTTCGATTCAGAAGGATTTGAAGGAAAATGGCGAGTATGACAGCGAAAAGCGACGAACGACCCAAAAGGGCGCAAGGAAGGGAATGAAATTGCCTACGAGTTTATTCTGGCGTCTGGCCCGCAAGCGCTCAGATCTCAGGGATACCCTTATACAAAATTACTTTATGGCTGTAAAATGAAATCGCTGTCATTCTCTACACTTTTTACTAAAACTATACAATATTATAACTAGGGCCCGGAATAATATGTAAATACATATTTTTAATTTACACGATTTTAGGTCTCGTATGTGTTCTCTAAGTAGATTATCATATATAGATTGTGAAAAACTAATTTTTATTTTCCATATTTTTCCATATTTCATGGTTAAGTCCATATTTTACAAAAAATATTACGATCATCCATATTTTTGATTTTAATATCATAAAACATGAGTTAGTTCACAAAAAATTATATAATTTTACGTTCCTCTTTTTATTTTTATGTACTCAAGTCACCTATTACTACTGTCTAGGTACCTATCAGTTTAATTTCAAAATGTCCAAGGAAAAACAACCTTTGCGTTTCAAATTGGAAAAATATATCGAAGATTTCTCAAGCCAATCGCTAATAAGGAACTCCAGTGAAAAATATTATGGCTTTAAAAAAATATGTTCATATAGACCATTAAACGCTGATTCTGAATATATAACTTTTATTTCATAATATTAAACGCAGAGTTTTTAAAATATTATTAAAAAGTGCATTTTTCAACCTCTCCTGAAAACACAGCGTTAAGTTGGCATTACTGAAATGGTGAATGGTGACGTCACGCGTCACACTCACCCACTGTCACCTGGTGATCGCGTTTATTGTATTGTATTGACATTTGAAATGACAAGTGCACATACGCAATTCAACATTTCGTGTTTTTGGTTTATTTTCATACTGTTTATAGAGATTTAGATAAATAATAGTTATTGTGTTTATTGAAACATAATTTATGCCCTCAACAATTTACGAAAGGGGCTATATTTGCGGAAAATCTGCAACAAATTTTGCCTATTGTCATATTTGACATTTGGTTGACGATACATCGATCGTATTTTCAAATTCTTTTTAGTATCAAGGGCTTTTTATACACACAATCGTCATGATCAGTATTAGGTATAAATACCAGTTTCTGTATGTGTTATACATAAAACAATGTACCTACAAAGTAACGCCTAACACAAAACACGATGTCACATGTATTAACAATGAAAGAGAGAGATTTATTGTTTTTATATTGCACTTTGATTAAATACAATAACAGTAGCGGTAAAATGTGGACATTTTACCAATGTTTTCCAATATTAAAAGCAGTTAATCTTGAATAAAAAACGATTTCTCACACCTAATTGTCATGTCATAGTAGCCTCATGATTCATGATTCCGCCATATTGTTTATCATTTAAAACAGGGATGTTCTGCCCAAAAAAATTATTTCCCTAGATTTCGAAGTGAAATTTCCCTAGAATTTCACATTTACGCAATTACCTACGTAGCCACCTGATTGTGTAACACTAATCCTGTTATTTGTTAATTAATATGATTAATTAATTGGAAAGATATCGGAACTTGGTAAATATACTAATAATACTGTGCTTTTCCAAATAAAACACTTTTTTCTACGTGAAGTAATAATTTAAAGTACGAATGCACTCACCACTGAATTAGAAACTGAATTCCAAATTTAAAAAAAAAAAACACTTTGCAAAATAAAAATTAACCACAATCACCGAAAAAACAGAACTTAAAAGATAAATTAAATTTTTTTTCAAAGGTCCCATTTATCTTTTTAGATACATATAATATCATTTTGAGTTGTCAGTGTTAAAAATAACATTGCATGTAAGTACATGAACAATAATTAAGATTCATAGGAATTCCAAAAAATATATATGTATACGTATATAATATATATATAAAAATACCAGTAATATTGTCATATGTAATAAACATTTTGCCAGAGTTCGAAATTTCCCTAGATTTTGTCCTGATTTCCCTTATCCCTAAAAAATATTTTTCTCCCCTAGATATAGGGAAATTTCCCTCGACATAACATCACTGATTCAATATGACAACTTGAAGGTTAATAAACTATCGGTGGGTGAAGACCATATCATCATATTAACAATCCACCATAGATATGGTGCTTTTCTGATGGTCTAGAAAAATTAAAACTTTGACAATTATTTTAACTATTAAAACTAACTATAAAAATAAAAATAAAAATGCAGTTATTTAAGTTTGAAGGTCTTTATTCATTAAAAAAAATTAAAAAAATGGACTGGAGTTCTCTATTATAGACGGAAAAGTACCTACTTTATTGTTAAGCCTGTGAAAAATCTATTTCTTCTGAGAAGCGTTTTTTTAATATCGCAACATGCATCTACTGCAAAACATACGGCAAATATTGCGAGGAAGAATAAATTCAAGCAACAATTTTTTCCTGACGCAATGGCAAGTGCTTCTCAAAGTTGTGCCTTACACAATTTCGGAACTAGTCGTCTTAAGTACGCTCCCATTACATCATGTTTGACAAAGTTTTAATTTCGATACTTTAAAAAAGCATGTGATTGTGTACTGCAATCAATTTTATAGGACAGATTTAGAGGAAGATGAAAAAACTTCATTTTTTATTTGAATAACCTGAACATTTCGCTTTATTTTTATGATTTTTTTAATGTAACTGTTACTGCATAGTAATTTTTCACAATAAACAATGTAATATGAAAGATATTCTTAATTTATACTCCATATTTTTTCCATATTTTACATTTTTTAGTCCATATTATATGTACATATTTTGAATTTTTTAATACATATTTATCCGAGCCCTAATTATTAGATACTATCAATATCTACCTGCTTCCTAATCTGTAAGCATTTCTTTTTTAAAAATCATAAATGGAACTTCACTGTCGTTATATGTTTTTGGGGTGTTGTGCCGTGTTGCGCTACCTCCTTCTTTAGCCAACGTTTCGGACATCGTTGCAGTGTCCATCATCAGGGCAGATCCGGCAGATCCGGTAAATGTACCGGGTAGATACCGGATCTGCCGGATCTGCCCTGATGATGGACACTGCAACGATGTCCGAAACGTTGGCTAAAGAAGGAGGTAGCGCAACACGGCACAACACCCCAAAAACATATAACGAAAATGCTTCTGGCCGTGAAAATCTTAAAACTTATCGGAACTTCACTGGTTTATGTTATATTCACTGCTAAATGTAAAATGAATGTATATTTACAACTGTATGTTTCCTAAATAAAAAAAAAATAAAAAATATTCAAAAACAGTCGTTTCAAATTACCTAATTCGATTTCCCTGTTCATCTTAAAAAATACATACATAAATTCACAAATTGAACCTCAAAAAGCAATACCTTTTTATTTGACTACCGCACAAGAGTCCCAACTGCGCAAACAGGTCCCAAGAGCCAACAAATACGGCTTTAGCTATTTCACTTAACGTTTCACTTCTGAATGGTGGTCTAACACAAGGACGTACTGGGGGTATCTTCTACTCTGGAACGTGCCGCAATTATACTATATATTATTTTTTAATTTATAAATTACTAGCAGACCCGGCCACACGTTGCTGTAGGTAACGAAACACAACGCCATTACCCAACCTTTATACAATCCACACCACCCGCCTGCCAGCTGCCCGCTTCCCGCTGCCTGAATCGAATATTTGAATTTCTCGACTTTTCTCTACTATAATAAGCATGTTTTTATACATATAAACCTTCCTCTTGAATCACTCTATCTATTTTTGAAAACCGCATGAATATCCGTTGCGTAGTTTAAAAGATCTATGCGCACATACATTTTGAGCGACTTCATCAAATAAAATAATTCAAATCAAATACCTACTTACTCTAGGACATCTATTTTCCAATTTCTTCCGTAGAACGAATTTCAAAAGTGACTATAGTACGGCCCGCCAGCCGTTTTAAATCACACAAAAATATGTTTTCTTTAAATTTCTCGGCTTTTCTCTAATATAATTTACATGTATTATACATATAAACATTCCTCTTCAATCACTCTATCTATTGGTGAAAACCGTATGAAAATCCGTTGCGTAGTTTAAAAGATTAACGCGCACATACATTTTGAGCGACTTCATTTTATACTATGTAATGATGATGATGATGAAATGATGATGATGAAATAACCCAAATTAATCAAATAAAATTTAACTTATCGATTTGAACCCGCGATCTCCGGATTGCTAGTCGAGAGCCTTAACCTACGAATTATTGAAAGGTATTACTTATTCATGAGTTGAGACAAACAGAAACTCAGCTACGATTCCTTTTTCCAGGATTCGACAATTCCCAACGCAATATTCACTATCTGGAAATCTCATTTTCGATTTCCCACTGCACCGGGAACTGATGTTGCGGAAAATCGGAAAGATGTCCGGAACTGGGTCCAATCCTTTTCCTCTGTCAACCCTAAGCCTTAATGTTCTAAAACAAATACCTACGTACACCTATATGTGGTGAAACTACTAAAGTTCCCGTAATCAAAGCCTAGATTGTATATTGTAATTAAATCAAAATCAAGTTCGTTGTGTTTCAGAAACACTAAATTCAATAAAACGAAAATTATGAATGGTGTAAGAGCTTTTCTAACGGCGCTGTTAGTTTGGGATATTTTTGGCCTAGTAAAACGTTTGATGTATTATTGTTTATGAGCTGGCCACTGATATGTTAATGGCTTACTATAATTACCGGGGTTGATTAATATATTATAATACTAGCTGACCCGACGAACATCGTACCGCCTCAGAATCAATAACTGTTGAATTAAATTCAAGTCAAAAATTACACAATGAAGCAATCACCAACGCACAACTGTCCGTGTTTTGATTTTGTCAGTATCCGAGATGGCATTGTGTATGGATTTATATTTTTTTTGATTTTATTATTTTTCCACTTAATTACGATGATTTGTGAACCGGGAACCATTTATTGGATAACCAACACCTCTGTCATACGTCACCCAACCTTAGGAATCGCACCTTAAGTGGTTCGCTACGGGGTGACGTTTGTCCGGGTCTTGGCGGCGGATGCGTCTGCCCACCTGCTGCGTGGCGGATGGAGGCCTTTTGACCTTTCCAGCTGGACTCTCTCGACCCAACGCCTTGCACCGCAGTTGGAGGGATGGATTCATACGTCCGTCACTACCGGACACACTGGCCCCAGATTCCTACCCTCCCCTCAAACCTTTTTCCTTCACAGAACTTCCTTCCTTAAAAAGACCCTCCACACGACATCCCCTAGGATGACACAGGCCCTGAGGAAAATAATTTTCTTCGGGGCCTCATGTGTTGTGAAACTGATGTAAAAAAAAACTTTGCTTTACATTTTCTTTATACGTGTGAGGGTTTTTTTATATGATTGTATCTTTCCTTTGGATGGGTGGAGACATACGTTCGCCGTTTGTCTCATTTTCGATTATTGACATTAAGTGTGTAAGAAAGAGAGGCAGCATTATATGTTTAAGAATAAAAACAAAACAATCAGCGCATTGACATTTGACGTTTTTGAATTATTGGAAATCACTTACTACTCAATATTTATAGATACTTATCATAAAATTCCTGCAGCTCTTTCAAAATATGAGAATTCGTTCCATACAAAATGTATGGGGAAATGAATTTTCTTCATAGCTTTCTTTTTCGTGAATTGTTGCGATGTTTTAATGGTTATTATGTTATCCGGGGCGGAGACAAATCCAACAAATCAGAGATCATCAAAATCGGTCCAGCCGTTCTCGAGTTATAAATAGTGTAACTAACCCGACTTTGTTTTATATATTAAGAGGGCATTACCAGAGAAAACCAGAAATATGTCATTTTCAAATCAGATTTTAGACGTATTGACTCTTTTCCACAAAAAATTATAAATGGATTTCGAAAGATTGTTTTTTTATCTAGCATTCGCATGTAATAAATTTTGAGAAAATTCTTTAATTTTTAGTATAATAAGGTTATTCCATAGGTCGTTGGCAGATTTGTTAAATTTTCAAAAAAGATTTTGTATTATACCACACCCATTTCAAATAATATAATCATGCAGTAAAATAAATCAATACATTATCTAGCAAACGCATGTTTTAGAATTTTAATTTTAGTTTCAATAAAATCATTAAAAAATATGTACGTACATGTGTTTCTTGACGAAAATTGGTCCATTTGTGTATTTATTTGCGCACTTACAAACTAATATATTTCAGATTTTTTTAACATTCTTATTAAATTTAGACATTATTGAAAAATGATAAATACTTATAATCAAAAAATAGCTAGAAAAAGTACATTATTTTAATAGTTTATCATAACGCCTTTCAGCATTTTTGGATGAAGGTATAAATTAAAGCTAATTTGAATTGAAATAAATTCGATATTAAGTTATAATTTAAAAAAGCTGGTACGGAGAATAATTAATCTTTCTCGTTGTAACCGCCCTGCACGATCGTAAGAACAACTTTCGACGAAATGTGGATTTTCGTCCGCTCGCTGGTTAAACGCTCTTATGATATATTATTAATATATTATAGAGATTATGTTTATTGTTAACCTCGCAAAAAGATTACGAATTCCTGTTGCTTATTTGCGATTTAAGAGAGAGCGAGATGATCTACTACAATGGTTTATGTAATAGATTAGTCTACCTGTCTCTCTCTGTAATCGGAGAGTCATATTCTTTACTTTATAGTCCCTCATGATCGTAATATGAACAGCTGCGCGACCTTTTACTTTCAAAATTAAAATTTGAATTGAGCCCAAAATATGCGACCAAACTGAAAAAAGAAAAATTTAATCAAAAGATATGACAAGTATCTAGTGCGGATATGTGCTGTTTTATTTAATTGTGTTTTTAATTATGATTCATAGAATTCAATGTTGCGTGATTTTAGGGACCACTTTGGCATTTTCTTGAGAGTTAATCCTAACTAATAAATAAAATCTTGCCTTATGTAGAGTGTTTATAATAACACATAAAATAAAACACTGCAAAAATGGAGTTTTTTTTATTAAAATTTTAATTTACGCACGACAAATTTGTGTTCCAAAAATTGGTCACTTGTAATTTATATTTACACTCATCAAAAGGTTTTTTTTAATTAATTTTATTTTTATTTTAAATTTCATAATATTTTGTACAGTAAATAGAGGAAAAATTACTTATGCCAAAGTTACCTCTAAATTTGTGAAAATTCGATGATCTTGATTCTTTAATGACCTGTATTTTATTATTTAAAACACAAATTAATAAAGTAGCACCTATCCGTTCTAGGCATTTGCTATACTTTTGATTAAAAATAAATTTCAGTTTGTTTTCAAATTCAAATCAAGCTTTTTTTATCAAAAATGCCGCGCAGCCGTTCCCCTTAACCCGGCGTCGATGACGCTGGATCACAATGACCCGAGGCGATTTAAAACGGTCATATTTTTTTTACCCGTCAACCGTTCGACTTGAGCGCTTGAGTAGCTGGAGATACAACCCCCTTCTACCCGCACCGCTGGCGTGCTCGAAGGAGATACATGAGATATATGAGGAAAACGGGTTAATATGACCAATAAATAGTTGTAATGAAAGTCTACCGTTATTTTTTCGTAGTTGATTTCGCATGTGTTTCTTACTAAGATAATAAAAAGCTGATTTATAAAATATTCTGGTATTATTAATATTTTTTTATGAGCAAAGAACCCATAAATAATAAATAAATTTAAAAATCAAGATAACCCTTTCCGTTTTGGTACAACCCATCGATAAAATTCGGGTCACAGTTACCCGGCGTCATTGACCGCGTAATTATTTTCACGTCATTGACGCCGGGTTAACACTCAAACAGGAAAATGAGGTTAAAACAGACTCAATGAGGTTTAAAGTAAAGATTAAAACAAACACACAAGAAAAAAATCTTATAATTTTTTTTTTTGGATGCTGGACGAAAGGAAGCAAATATATCTTGATGACAAGAACGTACTGCAAACGAATTCATCAGCCCTTACCAAATTTCTTCCGGTAAATGTCATCAACGACCGAAGAAATCAATTACTAATACTTATATTGCCAAACAAATATCAGTAAAACAGATACAACCATTATTGCAATCTCTCTAATGGAGAAATCTTTCGCAAATTCGTGGTTTGTTTTTGGTTAAACTAACCCGTAGTGCTTAATACCAAAAACAAACAATAATTATTATAGTGCATAGAGTAATCTTATTACAACACATACCATTATTAATCCTTTAACATACAACTACCATACCTTCACGGAATAACTTCATTAGTTTCACGTTTTAATAGCTCCACCTCAATGGGCTCAAAACCCCTTCTGCATTCTGTTCTCTTCATTTGTGATAATATCCTGTGCCCGACTAATATCTTATTTTACTGTTAGGTCCTTAATAACATATAGGGGGAATATCTACATAAAATGGAAAGCAGAGGAAGGTTCAAGTGACCAAGTATCACTATCGAGAAGAATCTACGTACAGTTTTTAATAAAAATCCGACTCCTGGAAGCGATTCGTTATTAAAACGATAATAATTTATCTCGGAAATGTATTTCAGAAGACGGGCACATCTGCACACCATCTTTATAATATTTCAATTCTATCTCCGCCTGAATTAAATCTCTATCAAACAATTGCTCATTTTTCTCTGACGTTTGTCACTATTCAAATCTGAGAATCTCGATAAATCAATCGTTCACTTGCCGCCCTGGGAACCGGGAGCAGGAAGTTTTTCTGTTTTTCTTTTTGGTTTTCACCGGGATCTTACTGCACAGTTTATCACAAAGGACCAAGTTTAAAAAAAACATCTTGAAAATAAACCTTACATTGAGGATTTTTACGAGATATCTAAGATGGTGACCCGACATTTGGTCCGGCGACAGTGGAGGTAATCCACCTCTTACCCGCCTTGGTATAAGTAACTGATGGTTACTCCTTCCAGGCTCTCGCAAGATTCTAATTTTTTTTGTTAAACGAAGCTACATTTATTTATTTTGAACGAATCTAGACCTCCAGTGTCCATGCATACGTTGTTAGTAAGCAGTATGCAAGTGCTTAACAGGAAAAACAAAATGCAAAAAATAGGTTAGTAAGACAAAGATAATTAAACAGGGCAAAAGAAAAACTCATTCATGAGGCTCCATGAGGCGGCATTGCATCTGTAAAAACCCGCAAGCACCTGCATAAAATAGAGAACATAAGTAATACAATAAATCTCAAATCAATTGGCAAGTACCAACAAAAAATGTGAATGGCTTTCGGTCTGATCATAAACTACACTTAGCTTCCGTGTCCCTTAGCCAACCACTCAGTGAAGCCTCAAAGAATGTTAGCTGAATATTTGGGGTAAAATACCCGAAGACTAAAAGAAATTTCAGCGTTGGGTAGTCAGAGGCAGGACAAAGGATAGTCAAGGTCGTCTGATCAAGCCTCAAGCCTGCACATGTCATTGGGGGAGGCGCAGATAGATTTGAGAAGGATCTGCAAAATTAGTAATGTAACTAAAGATGAAGCAGGGACGAGGTCCAGCACACCCCCGTATGGGGATAGGGGAGAAAAAAAAAATTGGAGTTTAGTTCATCCAGTAAAACATTGAAACAGTTAAAGACAAACAAAACAAAACAAAACAAGGAACATGGCATAAATTAACAGTAGTGTAATAATTATTAACAAAACAAATCGCAAGGCAATTATGTACATTTTTTTAAAACATAGTGAACAAAATAATATAATAACGCAAATGTAAAATATAACATATAAATCCTAATATATAATAAAATAAATGTTAATAAAATAAAAGAAATAACATATTACAGAAACGCAAAACACATAAATCATAACAATTAAATCCAAGCGGTAAATGTAAAGGAATCATGAAGAGTGTCCGTGAATTCAGAAGCAAAATACACCTGGTACCTAAGTTGTTTTACAGCTACTCAGCGACTCTAAGAACAGGCCATCTCTCAACCCAAACTTTCGTGAATTTCCTCAGGCACTCAAAGTTCACCTTATTCGAGACGAGATCTGTATTCCAAGCAGGTCTCGTAATAACTTGTAAACCATCAATCATTTCGTCTCGAGCATCCGTCAAAATCTCACAGTGCCACAAAATGTGCTCGGCTGTTTGGTCGGTATCACCACAAGCGCAATTGGGATGGGATGATAGAGCCAGTCTGTGAAGTCTACCTCTAAACTCCCCATGCCCAGAAAGCAATTGGGTGATATGGTGGTCCATTAAAAGATATGCCCCTTCCATTCTGATTTTAACTGATGGAAAGAAGGAGAAGGTCCATCTTCCCATATTCGATCTATCCCATCTTATCTGCCATTCACTCAGCGTTTTTATTCTCATCATCTTTAGAAGTTCAGGGAGAGGCACTGCTCCACCAGGTATTAATTCAATACCAAGGTGGTTTACAGGTCTTCCTCTTTTCAGACACTTCTTTGTCAAAACTTCCCTAATTTCTAAATCAATTGGCAAAATGCCAGCCAAAATTGGCAAAGCATCCGATGAAACTGTTCTGTAGGCTCCTGAAAGCGCCAGTAAGGGGATTCGCTGGCCCCTCTTAAGCGCTGAATGAATAAGTGAATTACCGAGTCGATGTTCCCATACACAGGCACCATATGAGACTTGTGTCACATATACGCATCTGTATAATAGACGGAGCGCAGGGAAACGTAAACCCCATTCAGCAGTTGAGATTCTTCTCAGTTTTAAGAAGAGAGCCTGGGCCTTACTAGAAACGCTTTTAACGTGAGTCAAGAACGAGGACGATCTGTCTAATGTAACGCCTAAATATTTAGTACTCTCTACAAAACGGATTGCAGTATCTCCCATTTTTATGAAAGGGTTTCTACCTCTACTGAGGGAGCCTTTCATAAGGAGACCCACGGTCTTATGGGGAGCAAAAGTCAGTCTGTTTTCCTTTCCCCAGTTAAGAATCGTTTTCAAACCTTCTTCAGCTTTATTTTCAACTTCTTTTCTACTGTCCCCAGAGACCAAATACAATTTGTCGTCTGCGTAATCAATCGCAATAGTGCCTTCAGGTAAGGGTAACCTGGAGGAGTCATCGAATAAAATATTCCAGAAATCCGGTGCAAGGGGAGAACCTTGGGGACAACCCATGTCCACATCTCTTTCAATGATACAATCACCAAAAGAAATTATAATTTTTCTATCTTTAAAATAATCACAAGATATTTGAAAAAGTTTTCTTGGACAATTACGATTCTTTAATTTAGTTAAAATCATCTCCCACCATGCATTATCGAAGGCACCAGTTATATCTAAGAAGATACCGATTACGTACCTCTTTGTGCAGACCTTCACCCAGTCAAGCGCAGTCATAATGGCGTGCTCCGTGGACTTACCTGGGACGAATCCATATTGATGTACATATGATGGTGTTAATGTTTCTCGTAGACGATTTTGAATAATTTTTTCCAATATTTTCCCCAATACAGGAAGAAGTGTTATTGGTCGATAAGCTTTAATATCCGTTCTTTTTTTGTCGTTCCCTTTAGGTATGATCCTGAGCACGCCTTTCTTCCATACAGAAGGGAAAACTCCCCTTCTCATACACGTTTCCATAACCTGAAAGAGTTCTTCCTTGGCATGGATCCATACATACCTCACAATTATACTATTCAATTTATCATGCCCTGGTGCCTTCCTAGGACTCAAACCCTTAATTATAATTTCTATTTCAGCTCTAGTTATTTTAGAAATTTTTTCCTCCTGGGAGAGGATTGGAGGAATCCGTGATTGATTTCTAATCTGTTGGTGGTGGTCGCTTTCCCCAATGACTGAATCTAAGGGAACTAACTTTCCCAGAAGTGTATTGAGAGTAGTTACCACGTTAATACTCTCAACGTTCCCGTTATCATTGTCGATAACACTAGATAAAAACCGATCAGAACCTTTACCCGTTTTTTCAATGGCGCTATAAATATCCCATGGGTTAGAGTTACCAACATCTTTAACCCAATTATGCCAAGCAGCTCGTTTAGCCAAAAGTACAGCCGATTTGAAAGCTTTACGAGAGCTACTTAGTTGTCTCCTGAGGGTGGATGTCTCCTCCTCCGTACAACCAACCCGTCTAGAGACACCTAAAGCTCTGTAAGCTCTCTTAAAAGTGCCCTTTAGCAAAGTCAGCTCATTCGACCACCACGGAGACCTAATAATCGTCTTTGGGTTTGTTCTTCCCAGAGACGATTCAGCAGCTGATACCACGGCCGCGTTGAAAAAATTCCCCAAATTGTCCGGATCTCTAGCTGCTACGTCATGAAAATCCCTTAAAGTATCACGTAGAGCATCCCCAAAGTTATCCCAATTCGCCCGAGTAGTTTTGAAGTTCCAGGAGGATCTTGGAGCTTCGGTCTTCTTGACACCCACCATATAAGTTATTAATCTGTGATCAGAATTAATAGCACATTCGTGGAACTTCCATTTAGAAATCTTGGCCGCAATCGATCCAGAGCAAAGAGTTAAATCAATATTGCTCTCACCATGTGTATTACTGAAAGTAAAAATACTACCAGATTCATTTATTAAAGAAAGACCTTGCGTCGCAATAAGGTCTTCGACGGCGTCTGAACGTTCCGTCCGTTGTTCAAAATTGTCAAACCACATCGGTGAGCGAGCATTAAAGTCTCCTCCAATAACTATGTTACGTCCTTTAAGCGCGTTTAGTGCGCGCGTCAGGCTCAAGATATGAGGTCCAACTGGATTACAATGTTTAAAATAGACTGAAATTAAAATAATTTCAGTGTCTCCAAAATTAAGTGAAACACAAGTTTGGTACTCGTTTGACAGTCCCATCAGAAGGAGGGGACTGATTAACGAAATGTTAACCAGGACTCCCGCCCCCGGTGCTGGGCCAATTTCAAGTACCGCACCCGGATATTGAACAGGCGTTCTACCTAACCAGGTGTATTGCTCCTGAATGAGCAAGATGTCAATTTTTTTGTCAGTCATAATCTTCAGTGCCTCAAGCGTGGCCACTCTAGACCTCTGAAGATTTATCTGACCAAGGGAAAGAAGGTTAGAATCCATAGTCGGTTAATCTGACTTGGGCTTCTATAGCTGCAATTTGGGCTGGGCAAAGCCGATCTCCAGTATTATGTGTTGCTGGCTTTTTGAAACGTGTGCAAGTAGCACAGACAGCAGCTTGCGCCTTCTTAGTGCAATTCTCCACATCGTGACCAGTTGCCGCACAGTGGCGACAAGTGGAATGCTCCTGCGTACAAGCCTTACTGATGTGACCATACTGTTGGCACTTGAAGCAACGAGTAGCACCAATGTAGTCGCGGGCACGGCATGCATTCCACCCGAGGAAGCACAAACCACTGTCTATGAGTACTTTTCTTACCTCAGGGTGACATGTAAGAATCATATTCATGCTAGAACTATCTCTCTTGCCGAATAAAGAGACTCTTCTCATAGTTCTAATATGATCCTCTTTGGTAATATTACACTTACCCTCGATGTTGTTGATAAAAATTTCATCAAAAAGAGAAGAATCTGAAGAAACATCACCTTTGGGAACGTCATATAACACAATTTTGGGGAGTCGGCCTTGAGGACTAACAATTTTGATGCCAGTTGCAGACAATTTTTCAGCAGCTTTTTTTATATTGTTTACTCCTCCTGGAGTGGTGGTTTGTAGGGCAATGCCACCACCCTTAATTTTTCTCGTTCGTACTACCTGGAAACCGTCAGTTTTAGGATTTAAAACCGACGTAATTTTCTTATGCATCTCCTCAGAAGATTTGCCCTCAGGAATACATGGATAAAAGAGAATAGTTGGTTGTAGAGAGGGAGTAGGTCTCTCAGAACCATTTAAAACCAGTTTCTTTGATTGGTTCTCTCCAGCAGCTACTCCAGCATAAGATTTTTTTTGGGCAGTTCAGGATTATTTTCAATTATACTTGTTTTATTCAAAATGATGTCTAATTTTTCTGAAATTCCATTTTGAGTTTCAAAGACTTTTGATAAAGTTTCAGCCTTAGAAACAGCCGCTGCATGAGAAATGGCTAGACTAGTTAGACATCTTCTCATTTCCTCAATAGAGCTCAATATTGCGGACCGAGCGTCCTTGTTTAGCTTATTTTTCCCATCAGTTATTGTTTGTGAAATCATCACCATCTGGTTAAATATCGGCTGTAAAATGTCTACGGAGAAATTGGAATCAGTAGGTTTTTCAAGCTTGGATTGATCGTCTAGTAACATTTTGGACCAGTTATCCTTAAGTGGTGTTTTTTTCAATTGACTCTCAGAACCACTTTGAATAGCAGATTGGGTGTTGCATTCTAATAAAATGGACGCACCACTTGAAGCATTCACACGACTACTATGCGGCAAATTGGGGTAATCCTTCTTCAACTGTATGAAACTAACAGATTCATCCTCTGAATCGGATGACATTGTTTTTTAAAAAAAAAAATAAAATAAAATAAAAAGAAACCGACAGGAGTTATAAAATTTAGAAGAATAACCAAAACAAAATTTTAACACCAAAAAAAAAAAAAAAAATCACAAATAAATCCTTTTTTTTTTAATCAAATAAAAGTATTAAATTATCAACATCGAACAATACTGTCAATTGAAATGATAAAAACTTATTTAAAACACTTTTTTTTTTTTTTTGTCGGGGACTTAAGTCCCTGACTCGAAAGAACGAAATTCAAATTTGAAGCAAACAGATTTTGAACGAAATGCAGAAAAAAATACACTGAATTTAAATGTCAAAATTAATTTGATTTTGACTAAAAAACTATTAAAAACACTTTGAGTAACGTTAAAATTATTAAAGACGGTTAGGGAAGAAGTCCCACAACCCAAATAACACAAACTTAGACATTGAGGTGCAAAATATACCGGTTTTATTTGTAATTATAACAAGACGAATTTTTTAGTTGTGCTACCTTGACGGAGGCAAGAACTAAACTGAACTAAAATGGTCCGGCGACAGTTTGTCCGGCGACAGTTGGTCCGGCGACATTTGGTCCGGCGACATTTGGTCCGGCGACAATTGGTCCGGCGACAATTAGTCCAGCCGAAAGTTTAGAAGATGTTTTCTTCAAAGAGATGTTTTATACAAAGAGGATATACGACCTTACAACCAAAGTCGATATAATTATATCTGAAAGCATCTTGTGTGAAAATCCGTTGTAAAATTATTTTTAATAATAATTTCGACTCTCCGAAGTAGCATGCGTCAATCACAAAATACGACATACTTACACGTGCAGTCGGCATAGCAAAAAAACGCTAAAGATTCCTACTTGCATATAATATAACATTTATATCTGAATATAACACAAGAGTCCCAACTGCTCCCATCGGTCTCGAGCCAGTGAGACTATGGCATTCCCAATTTTGGTATGGTGTGATTCTGAAGGTAGTGGGGAGGGAAAGGAGATGTGGAAAATGTACCTGGCTATTCAGATATAGTCATCAAATATGGCTAAAGCCATTTCAAGTAACGTTACAATTCTGAATGGATACTGACGAATAGCAAAATACGACCTCCTAAATCTTTACAACGGATTTTCACTCAAGATGCCTTCAGATATAAGTATATCGACTTTGGTTGTACGGCTGTACATCCTCTTTGCATACTTACGTGAAGAAAACATCTTCTAAACTTTCGGCTGGATCAATTGTCGCCGGACCAATTGTCAGCCGGACGAACTGTCGGTCGGACCAAATGTCGCCGGACCAACTGTCATGGAACCATCTTAGATAGGCGCTATTGCGTACGAATACCTCGTCGAAACGTGTTCCACTATATCACGCGAGTACCAGTGTGCGGAGACAGGATTTGGTAGTTTCCGGCTTCGTTGAGAGCTTGGAGGTCAAATTTGGACTAATTGGAGGTAAAAAAAGTGCAATAAATTTTTTTTCAATCCGTGTCAATTTTGTTTGATTAATTTATGTTATTTCACAATAGATTAATTTAAAATAATATTTGCTGCACGTTCCAGAGTGGTAGATACTTTTAATATCGCCCTGGTGAGAGACCGACATTCAGATCCGAAACGTTGCACAGTGATTCGTTTCATACATGCTAGACGCTAATAAGTCACTTTTGAATTCCCAAACGATGACGTCATGGCGACATTACCAGATAGACAGGATAATAAATGCATTCTTAATTGGGGTGATTAGTGCACGCATTGACTCATACCAGAGGCCTAAAGTCGAATAATGTGTTTTGAAATTATCAATCGCATTTATTCGCTCGTCGCAGCTTGAAAAGACTTTAGCCGTGTTTGGTGACCAGATCTCAAAAGCCATCTCCTTCCTTCCCCAATACACTCATCACATACCCTAATCGGGGTTGCCGTAGTCTTACCGGCGCCAGATGGTTGGGAGCAGTTGCGACTCTTTTACGGTAGGTAATCGCAAAAAAAAATTGTATTAACTATTAACCCTTATATTATTATAATAGTAAACATCCCATTATGGTTATTCACCATGTCGTGTAAAATTTGGGATCACGCCGCTAACAATAACACTCCTTATGTAGATGGCGATAAGGTTTAAATTCCTGTTTTACAACAGTTACTTGTTTTGATTTATTCATGAAAAATACATCGCAAAAAAGCGTATTTTATTTTATTTTGCGAAGCTCGGGCAAAAATATTTTGATGTTTTACGATAATTTGCTAAAGAATTTAATTTTCCGTATTATACAATAACACCATAACCGAAAATGTGTTTGAAAGTAGGAAATTTTAAACTTTAAAGCAGTTTTTATAGGCCTGAAACTTTATTTTTTTCTGGGTTAATTAAATCTAATAAAAAAACTACTCGATTACTTCAAATGCAAAATATGTGTTCTACTCGCAGTATTTAATTAAAGCATCTCTATCTCTACCTCTACATATTATAAATTAAAGTTCCCCGCGTCGTCTGTCTGTCTGTCTGTTCGCGATAAACTCGAAAACTGCTGAACGGATTTTCATGCGGTTTTCACCAATAGATAGTGGGTTTTGTGAGGAAGGTTTACGTATGTAATTTGTCAAGGATTTGTGTAAATTGGTTGAAACATAACGAAAATTGTTAGAAGTGTCGGAAAAAGTCAAGCCGCCTGGTGGCTTTCATCGAAAACGCTGCCTAATCCTTTTGGGATACACAATGGAGGCGTCTACTAATATCTACAGAAATTCCAAAAACTGAAAACATTGAACTAATATCTATGAGAAGGAAAGTGTTGACGAATATCTACAGCACTGACAGAGGTTGGATTTGCAATTATGTATAGCATATTCAGGGCTGGGCAAAATACATGCTTTGCTGTAATTGAAATACAAATTACAAAATACTTTTACTCATGTATTTAAAATACCAAATACAAAATACTTTCAAGTCGTGTATTTAAAATACAAAATACAAAATACAGTATTTTAGCAATTTTTTTAATTTCAAATACAAAATACAAATTACAAAATACAAAATACATTTGGTTTTGGTAGAACCTTTGGTTGCAATAAATTGTCGTAAGTGCCCTTACCTAAGGGTGCGTTTCCATAGAAGCAAAGCTGAGCAGAGTGAAACAGAGACAAAAATTGACGTGCAAAAATTGACCAATCATATTGCTCAGAAGACACATCTCGTCTCCGCTCCACTTGTAAAGTTTTGTGGTTAGGTGTTAGATTATAATAATAATTATTATAATAACATTAGCTGGTTCCCGGCATGCGTTGCAATGCCACATACAAAGAAATAAATTGTTTATCCCTGCATGTCCTTTCCCGCGCGTCCCCGTTCCCCTCCCACATCCCATTCCCCTTCCGCGTTCTCCTGCCACCTTTCCCCTCTCCCACTCCCCGCCAACCCCCTTCCGCGTTCCACATATTCAGTCCCAGTACATTCAGTTTTCAAACAACTCGCGTGCCAGCTATTACAATTTTTTATTAAAATTTTCATTTCCACATATTACAAATATTCATTTTTGTATATTTTAAGAACAAGCAATCAAATCTGGTACCTAACATAGGTACCTATTTAAAATATCTATAATAAAAAAAACCATAGACAATTCTTTTGTTACAAAAAAAAACAGCGGCCTGCTAAATTCAATTTCATAAAACGCGCCAACTGTCAAACGTGCGAAGTTAAAATAGTCATCAAGTTTTCTGAAATTATTAAATTTTCTGCGTAATTTTCTTAATTTTTCTTTCCGTAAGAACCTTCTACAAAGTATAAGAAAACTTTAAAAAATTAATAAAATACCAAGATAAATAATAATGACCAAGGGAAACAAGAATTCATTTTTATATACATAGATGACATTTGTATAGCGCAGTTTTGTGTTATTTAACTTCAAGTGCGCTCTACAGTAATTAACTTAAAAATAATCTAGTGTTCAGTCAAATTATTCCTATAGTGCTTGATCTAATACTATTATACAAAAATGTACAATACAAAGCAATGATAAGAAAACTACAAATAGTCATTAGTAAGAGTGCTATAGCACAGGATAATAGGACAATAGTACAGGATTCTAGCGTTTTTACTCTACGTATTATGTATTATCTACGTTATATTATTTTTCATTGTCATTTTTAAGATCGCTTAATGTATTTGAAAATGTATTTTGAAGCCATAAGTATTTGAAATACAAATTACAAAATACCTCAGCAGCAGGTAATTGAAATACCAATTACAAAATACATTGTTAGGAAGTAATTGAAATACAAATACAAAATACGTATTTGTATTTCAATACAAGTATTTCAAATACTGCCCAGCCCTGAGCATATTGGAATAACATAATATTAATCCAACCTACGCTCTGTAGATATTAGTTCAACCTACGCTCTGTAGATATTAGTCAACACTCTGAAGTTGGTAGATATTAGTTCAACATATGAGCTGTAGATATTCGTCCGACATACAGGCTGTAGATATTAGTATCTGGAGTCTAAACAATTCATGGTGGGATATTCCTCTTTTATAGATCTGCAAAAAAGTCCGCGAAGGCATATATCTATCTTTTACGGATAGCTTACTATACCCATTCTATCTTCTAAAAAATGGTCACGTAAATTGCGGTAATTGAAAAGTTATTTAGACGGATACAGTATTAATCCTTATTAACTTAAATACGTTAGTTACCCCAAGAATTTCATGCACATTATTATAATCTTTCACACCATCTCTGCGTATTATAAAATAAAGTCCTCCGCGGCATCTGTCTGTCTCTTCGCGATAAACTCAAAGACGGCTGTGGTTATAAAGGTTGGATTACCATCCAGTAGATGACGTTGTGTTTTATTAGCCACAGCAACGCGTGGCCGGGTCAGCTAGTCTAAAATATTTCTAAGCGGTCTAATTTTCAAACCAAAATCAAATGCATTGCCTACAAAATTACGAATAAAAACTCACTGCACTGCAATTTTTGTTTCAAGGTCGACATCAAATAAAATAACACAATTTCCGTATTATAATATTGATATCTGGGAAGTAATCTTTAGATTTGATTTCATTGATTCGCCGCTCGATTCAAGGAAATGTAAAAGTGTTTTGTGTTTTTTATCTTGTTCATTAAGATTAATATTCAGCACTGATACAGTGAAGTTAAACATGATTTAGTTCTGGCGACATTATGTCAGAGAACGGTTTTGTGTGCTTAGTCACATCACATGATATTATTTGTTTTATAACCACAGAGTGTTTGTAGTATTTTCCTGATAGCAATGATCGTGAACTTGTGATTATAATTCTAAATGTATAATAATAATTTAATTTAACTATGTACTTCTCGCACATCTATCTGTAAGTTAGTACCATTTTGATTTCATTCAAGGAAAATTATTTTTATTATTAATCACTTTGTTATCATCTATTTTCTTTCTCTCAGTGGATTTCTACCCTGTTTTTTCCTAATGAAACACAACTTTAAGATTATTGCGTCTTGCAGGGGCGGTGCGCTCCTTAGGTCAAATGGTCTTTAACCCCCAAAAATTATAAGACAGCGCTAATTTTATTGTTCGGGTGACATAACTAGTTTATATTTATTTATTTATTTATAATATTAACGCCTTTCGACTTTTACATAATATAACATAGTGTATAGCAACAACTTGAACAATACAGCTCTATTGAGTTTGTAAAACAGAAAGAAATAGTTGAGAAAGACGTATGTAGATATTTATATAACAAAACGAAAATAAATGCAACGATATTTAAATATTACAATTTTGTAACAATGAAAAAATACATTTGTATATAATACATGCAAATAACGTATCTTAAAGAGGAGATTTATTATGTCAGAATTATATTTTATCAGCGACACATTCCATAAATCTATGTGCGAAAAAAATTGCCTAAGTTTTGTATTCTGTGAAGTGGTATATTGAAATGGGACATGGTCGTAGTATTGCCACAATAAAACGGTAGTACTGACCTTGTTTTTCTGGCTGGCACATTAAAATTTATGAGCGCCAAGACTTCAGGGCTGTTAATTTTATTATGCAAGATTTTAAATAAAAATACTAGATCTAATACTAGATCAGTATGAAAATATATAATTATATTGTTCAGACAACGATAATTTTATTGTTCGTGTACGAAACGCTTTCCTAGAAATTCCGCAACCATAAAGTTGTGCAAATTTCATACTGCCAGAGTTTATTGTTGGAGATTTTTGCTGTTTCGGGCGAACAAGCATATTTCTGCGATGTAATAAAGATTTTTAATTTATCGTGTTTAAACACGGAAATTCGGGGTTTTTTACCATTCTTCTGGATATTATACCTTCATTTTATACCATAACGCTCATTTAATCAGATATTCTATCTTCTATCTATACATGTAAAAATAAAAATATGTTTATTTCTGGATTTGTATAAATGTATATTCTTAACCTCATATGAATATATGTGCGCTATGCGTTGCTAAACCATTCATCCGTTTGCGATGAAACTTTGGGGATTTGATGTGCGCATGCCCGCGATGGTTTCTGTATACAATAGTGTGCTTTGACATCATGAAATTATGCATTGCTAAACCGTTCATCCGATTGCGATTAAAATTTGGGGATTTCATGTGCGCATGCCCGCGATGGTTTCTGTATACAATGGTGAGCTCTGACATCATGAAATTGTGCATTTCTAAACCGTTAGGCTGATTGGGATGAAATTTTGGGGATTTGATGTGCGCTGCCCGCGATGGTTTCTGTATACAATAGTGAGCTCTGACCAGTGGCGGACTAAGGGGGGGGGCGGGGGGGGCGGTCCGCCCCGGGCCCCCGGTCCTGGGGGGCCCCCAAACACCTTCATGTTCCCTTGATCAAATCCTAAACAAGGCTTTAAGGCACTAGGATTTTTTTAAATTTTATTTTTTGAAGATGCACTTTTTAAGAATGCTATCACCATTTTTTTCAAATATCGAAAAATTGACAGAGAATATTTTATGTGAAACCTTTGAAACAGTTTGTATGTTGAATTATCCTTCAGCCAAACTTTGAATGCGTTTTTCTCGAAACCTTTTTAACACGTTTTTTAACCTGGTTGACAACATATTAAACAAACTATACATCCGATTTGCACCAATTCTTAAACTGTTCGAAAATCTAGTGTCTCCATTTAGGTGATTTTCAATATCAAAAAAAAAGAAATAAATGGCGGACCAGCGAATTTTATTTTCGATTTTTAATTATTTTTCGTCGTTCAGAAAAAAATATAAAAGTAGAAGGGGGCCCTTTATAAAACAATCCCTACATGGTGTCTTAGTCAGGG
Organism: Limnephilus marmoratus; assembly: GCA_917880885.1. NCBI lineage: Eukaryota > Metazoa > Arthropoda > Insecta > Trichoptera > Limnephilidae > Limnephilus > Limnephilus marmoratus. The sequence goes on along the minus strand of OU862910.1, from coordinate 15,131,283 downwards.
CCGGATTAAGCATGTTGGGGCCCCTAGGCAATGCACGTCTCGGGGCCCCTTTACCATAGGGGACCCTAGCTGATACGTGGCCCTTAGGCAGTGGCCTACACTGCCTTGTTGACAATACGGCCCTGCCAGGGCTGGCTTAAACACGTCGGGGCCCCTTTACCCTAGGGGCCCCTACCCCTGCGAGGCCCCTGGCCAATGTACGTCCCAGGGCCCCTTTACCCTCGGGGCCCCCACCCAATGCGGGGCCCCAACTTTCCTAAGTTTCCACACTTCTTATGGATAATACGGCCCTGGCTATAGTGACTGGATTTTCGAAAGCAGCGGCCTACACTGCCTTATGGATAGGGATTGCAATCCCGCAAAGCGGGATCCCGCAATCCCGCGGGATCCCGCAGATTTTATTAATCCCGCAATCCCGCACCTTCAAAGCGCGGATCCGCGGATCCCGCAAGTTAAAAATTTGGCGCTAAAACTTTCGCGTAAATCGAGAGTAGCACGAGCGCAATGTTACCGTTTAGCACAAGATAGCCTAGAGTATATCCTGACGGTGCAGCCTACTAGCGTAGAAGCCGAGAGAGCGTTTTCAGCAGCAGGTTATATTTGCAGTTCGCTCAGAAGCAGGCTCGGAGATGACACAATTAATGCCATTTGCTTTTTAAGGGCGTATTTTTAAAACTTATCACAATAGGTTGATATTTTTTATTATTTTATTTTTATTCTTGAACACACACTTTACAGTTTTGTGAACACCTCACTAGGCGAACCTGTGTTGAGGTGTTCCCATGTGTGGGAATAAATGTTATTCTGTCGACATAAGTAGAACCACCGTATCCTCCTTGATATTGTCAAGAAGGGCACTGTGGATCAACGGTCAACCCATGGCGGCAGTATCCAATACATAAATTAAAGATTAGTTACAGTTAGGATCTATATATACAGCTGTTCATAGTATGTAGATTATGTTTAAGATAAATAATAGTTTTGATAAATAGGTAGGTATATTTTTCTACGGACCACACGCCACTGTTAAGAATAATATTGTGGTATTATTTTTTGTCTCAAAACAATGTTTTGTTAATTTTTTTTAATGTTTGTGTTTGGTTATGTGTTATAATGTTTTGAGTAAATTGAATACCTTGTTGTTTGATCCAGTCTTTGATGTATTTTTTGTGAATGTCTTTGTAGTTAGTAGTTGCTTCAGTGTGGTGGGCATGTAGTTATATAGTTTGGTTGCGTAGTTCTTAAAGTTTCTTTGCCCGTATGAGGTATGAGTTATCGGTATGTTTAATGTTTTTTTGTGTGGAGGCCCTGGTTTTACTTTAATTGAGATTGCATTTGAAATGTGAAGTTTATGTTGGAAAAAGATAGTAGTACAGATTATAGTAATAATAGTAGCATCTAAGAGAAAGTTGTGATTTGATTATTAGTCATTATATGAATAAGACTGAATTAAAAATATAAAACTGTTAGGAGTAAGTGTAAAATTAAACAAAACTATTAAATTATGCCAATTATTTAAAGATGAATCTAAGAAAACAGATTACTAATTACTTAGACAATAGAAAACTTAATTAATACAAAAGAATTAATTTCTGGTGCTTAATGTAAGAAATGTTAAATAAAAGTTGATTTTTACCCAAAAATCTGTAGTTTCAATTTTACCTTATAACTTATAAAATCTGTAGTTTCAATTTGATTTTAAAACTTATAACATTATTTCAAAGATGCGGGATCCCGCGGGATCCGCGCGGGATTGAGCAATCCCGCATATCAATCCCGCGGGATTGAATAAGCTGCGGGATTGCAATCCCTACTTATGGATAATAGGGCCCTTCCAGGGCCAGCTTAGGGCCCCTAATCAATGCACGTCTCAGGGCCCCTTTACCCTAAGACTTGGTGCCTGCAAATCGGATGTATAGTTTTTCTAATATGTTGTCAACCAGGTTGAAAAACGTAGCTTCATGAAAAACGCGTTCAAAGTTTTGCTGAAGATTAATTCAACATACAAACAAATAACGGTTTCTTATAAAATTATGTGTCTGCGTCAATTTTACAAATTCCTTAAAACGTTAAGTGATAGCATTATTAACAAATGCACCTTTTAAAAAAAGAAATTAAAAAAAAAAATTACATTTTTTTTAAAGTTTTCTGGTGCCCTTGTTTAAGATTTGATCAAAGGAACACGGAGACGGTTGGAGGCCCCTCAGGACCAGAGACCCGTGTGAACTGAATAAAAATCTTGTAAAATTACATCAACTTTTTCAACTAGGGTGGGGGGGGGGCCTCATTCAGCTTTGCCGCCCCGGGCCTCTGACGGGCTTAGTCCGCCACTGGCTCTGACATCATGAAATTATGCATTTCTAAACCGTTAGGCTGATTGGGATGAAATTTTGGGGATTTGATGTGCGCTGCCCGCGATGGTTTCTGTATACAATAGTGAGCTCTGACATCATGAAATTATGCATTTCTAAACCGTTCGGCTGATTGGGATGAAATTTTGGGGATTTGATGTGCGCTGCCCGCGATGGTTTCTGTATACAATAGTGAGCTCTGGCATCTTGAAATTATGCATTGCTAAATAATTATTTATGTCAAAATTTGAAAAAATATTTGAACTTATGGCTACTGGCTATTTTTGGAACCAGTTTCTATCGGATTTATAAAATGGTCAGCAACACTCAAACTGGGCGAAGCCTAAGTAAAAGACGCCCGCAGGGCCTAGCAGCAAAAACTTGCTGAGCGGGTTTTTAACTACTAGTTTTACATAACAATCAATAGGTACGTTTAATGTCACAAAATTGCGATCGATTTAAATTATTTTATGTGTCTAAAAATAGACAGGTACCATAAATTAATCGGAAGTGATATCTATATAATCTATCTATTATCTATTATATTATTATATAAATAAAAATGAATCGCCGAAATGTATGTACGCGCATAACTTCCGAACCACTATATGAAATCAGATAATTCTTTTTTATCTGTGTTCGTTATTGTCTGGACAAGGTTTGTATAAAACTACTGGTGTGCTCTGGAATTATGAAATTTGTATAAAAAAATTGCAATTCGTGGCACGCGAGCTGTTTGAAAAATGAATATACTGGGACTGAATGTGTGGAATGCGGGAGGGGGGAGGGGAACTCGGGAAGGGGGTTCGCGGGACGGTGGAGGGGGGGAGTGGAGTGGGGAGAGGGAAAGTGGAGGAGACGGAGTGGGAATGCGAGAGGGGAAGGGGACGCGGGAGAGGAAGGGGAGGCGGAAAGGAAACGGGACGAATGGGAAAGGACACGCAGGGAGTAATAATTTCTTTATGAAATGGCATAGCAACGCACGCCGGGAACCAGCTAGTTTGAAATAATTAGCTCTGTTCATGAATATAAATTACTATCAATAAAGAAGATGTGTAAAATGTGTTCACGAACGAGGCATGTGCCAGTATCTCCCATTTAAGACAATTATTCAATTGGAGGTCCGTCCTCGCTATACACGCAGCATCAGTTTTGTTTTATCCGAATCTGATAACGTACGTGGATAGTTACATACTCAAATAAAGAAATCCCGCTTATCTAAACATCAGTCATTTTGTACTTACATATCTCTTTGTGTAATTATGTTTTGCGTGCGTGTTCATAATATTGGTCATTAATCTATTCGTTTAATTCACATTTGTGGTCAGTTGGGTGCAATTACCGCTCTGTTGTATTGAGTAAAATACTCCCCTGATAGTTGGTGCTAGAAATTTATGTGTCAGTGAGGAATAGTGTTTCATGGATTTTACTTTTTAATTATCCTGGTAAGTAATTAACTAACTAACTAACTAACCATCACGCCGTTTCCCCGCAGGGGTAGGCAGAGAGGACGGACCGCCAAACAACTCGGTCTTGACACACACTCTTTGCCTCACTCACATTCATACATCGTCTCATACATACTCTTCTATTATTCTGACTTTTGACATGGCCCGTCTCAAGTATCTGATTCACTTGATCGTGCCATGTCTTCCTCGGGCGTCCCCGACTTCTTCTACCATTCACATTTGCATCATATATTCTTTTTACACTGCTTTCTTCGCTCATTCGCTCTACGTGCCCAAACCATCTGAGGGTCCCTTTCTTAATTTTGCTCATTATACTTACATCAGCCTTACATTCTTTGCGGATATCCACATTTCTAACACGATCATACATGGTTTTACCACACATACGTCTCAGGGATCTCATTTCAACAGCATTCAGTTTACTTTCATCCTTCCTCTGCCAGTTTCATGCCTCACTGCCATACATCAGGGTAGGTACTAGGACTCCATTGTGGACTGCTAGCTTCGCTTTTTTTGACAGTTTTTTATTAGCGCCAACGGCATTCAGTCCTCCATTAATGGAGTTACCGGCATTTACCCTTCTTTCAATCATTTATAATAATGTCACAGTGCTCAGCTTTGTATGTAAATTATTGTTATGCATATACTAAAATTAGTATGTAAATTATCGTTATACAATATACATACGAGTATACTGGACTAAAATTCTCTTAGTTATTAAAGAATTATGACTATTGTCCTAAAAGATACAGTTAGGCCCAAGATGCTATGGGCTACTATAGATGGGCTACTTTTTTGTTTTAAAAAGAGTAATGTTTTTAACCACTCATGCCTCGACCATGTATCAGGTTCTAAATATTTCCGCTTTCCAATAAAATCAAAATAAAATAAATATTTTAGATACATTCGTAAATAAAATCTTTTTCGAAAGGTGATTAAATACGCTTTCATACTTTATAAGACGAAATAAACTAATATTTTTTTAAGTTTAAATATTTTCCATGCAAAACAATTTTTTTAAATGCCTTTAAGGTGTACATTTCTTCTTGTGTGGTTAACTTTTAGATTTTAATATGAAGTGTGGTGATTTTTCTTTCTAATGCCGTTTACGTCGTACGTCTCACTATGATGATAAGCGAGTCACAACGATTTTTATAAGACCTGTATGAGTTGTTCTCAAAAGCGAAAAAAATAGTAAGAGAGGTTAATAACATACGAGTGGATAGCAGAGATTTGAAAGTAAATTTGGTTTATATCATTGAAGAACAAGACTCAGAAAAACAGAAAAAAGACAACGGTCGCAACTGGGACTTGAACCCAGACCTCTAGTCCAGGGCTTCCCTAACTGTGAGGCGCGACGCCTCGGGGCGCCGCGGGATCATCCCAGGGGGCGTCGTGAGGCAATCTTTATAGCGTCTCCCACGACCGAGTCCCACGCCACTTCAGGCCGCCGCGCAGAAAAGTCTCACAGAGAACTGCGCTGTAAACCTATCGGTCTTTACTCTTCTGCCCTTTCCAGTCGACCTCACACTTTCGACAGCAGAAGAAGAACAATTAATAGAATTATCCTATGGCTCCAGCCTTAAGCTGCAATATAATAAGGATAAGCTACTTGAATTTTGGAGCTCAGTTTATCAAGAATATCGTTCCATCAGCACTGCAGCGCTAAGGGTTTTATTACCGTTTGCGACATCGTACTTGTGTGAGACAGGTTTCTCTGCAGTTGCAGTAATTAAGAACAAGTACAGATCAAAAATAAATTTAGAGGCAGAAACGAGAGTGGCAATTTCGAAACTTCAACCTCGTTTTGAGAAATTATGCTCAGAAAAGCAAGCACACCCTTCTCATTAATACCAAAGAAAAAAATTGCTTTTTTATCTTTTTTGTTTGCTTCCATTTTTGTTTTTATGTTATGTTCTTAATTTTCTAATAAAAAAATTAGATATTATTTGGAGTTCTTCTGACAAATTGTTATTAGGGAACGTACCCATACCACGTGACCCGTTCAGGGGGGGGGGGTTCTTCTTCAAAATACTACACTTGGTACAAATGAGCGGCGGGGGACTTAGATTTTTAGTCACCGGGGGGGGGGCGTCGCAAAAATATGGCAACTTCCCAAGGGCGTCACAATTCAAATAGGTTTGGGAAGCCCTGCTCTAGTCTATTATTGATGGGAATAACCTTCAAAAGTTATAAAAGAGAGTTTTTCTTGCAAAAAAATTAAAATGGGTTTATTTATTATTTAGAAAATAATTTGTTTTAACTACTGATTCTTGCCATTTCTGCCATTTTTCAAAACATATCGGTAAATTCTCAGATTGCAGGCGTACTCATTGATTTCAGTATTTTCAAAAATGCTTAAAGTCGACCAAAAACATAAAGAATTACTTGGTTGCAGAAATCAATCGTTCACCATGTAACGGAACATTCATTAAATTTATAATTAACTTGATCTTTATACTAAATTTAAATTTGTATTAAATACTATAATAATAATAATAATTAATTAATGACTTTTGGTTTAGATAAATGTAAAACTATCCATATAGAGAAAGGCAAAATTGTAGATGGAGACGAGGGTATATTTAGAAATTTCAAAATTCAAAGTATGAAAGGGGATGAGGTTTATAAATATTTAGGATACCCGCAATCGAATAGATTAGATCACACTAGTAATAAAAATGATATTAGGATTAAATTTCAAACTAGGATCAGAAAAATTTTAAAATGCAATCTATCTGCTAAAAATTTAGTAAAAGCAATAAATACTTGGGCAATACCTCTACTAACGTACTCATTTGGCATAATTAAATGGTCCAATACAGATTTAGATAGTTTAGAACGATTAATTAGAACTACGTTAACAAAATTTAATTGCCGTCATCCAAATTCAGCTATAGAACGAATTAATTTACCTAGAAATTTAGGAGGTAGAGGTGTAGTCAAAATTACATCTTTGAAACACAATCAGGTAGAAATGCTTAGAAATTTTTTCCATAGGAAAGCTAATAGCTCAGAAATGCACAAAATAATTTGCAAGGCAGATAGAAATATTACACCTTTAAATTTATATGACGAGAATGCCAACATTCTTATAAATACTAACCAGGAATTATTAGATTCCTGGTCAAATAAAATTATTCACGCAAAACACTTCAATTATCTCAACCAAACGTATGTTGACAAACTTTCGTCAAACAAATGGTTGGGTATTGGAGAGTTGAGTCCAGAAATAGAAGGATTTATGCTTGCCATTCAAGATAGAGTCATTAATACTAAAAATTATAGGAAGCATATAATCAAAGATATAAATCAAATTGATGATTTATGTAGAAAATGTTTGGCTTTTCCGGAAACTATAGAACATATTATATCGGGATGTTCTATATTAGCGCCGTCCGAGTATACATTTATTCACAATCAGGTTTTAAAAATAATTCACCAAAGTTTGGTAATTAAACATAACTTGATTGATTGCCGTAATGTAGTACCATATTATGAATATGAACCAAATTCATTTATAGAAAATGAATTTTATAAAATATATTATGATAAAACTATACTAACAGACAGAACAATTAGTCATAATAGACCTGATATAGTTTTACATGACAAAATTAAAAAAATAACTTATGTCATTGATGTAGCTATTCCAAATTCCTGTAATATTCAAAAAACTGTTTCTGAAAAAATTAGAAAATACACAGATTTAGGAAATGAGATTAAAAGAATTTGGCATTCTCGGACTATAAAAATATTACCATTTGTTATTTCGGCCACTGGCAAAATACCTAGGAATCTGATTCAAAATTTAAGCATATTAGATTTGTCAAAGAATTTGTATATAAAAATGCAAAAATCAGTAATTTTAAATACATGTAGGATTACAAAAGATTTTTTAAATATTTATATGGAGGGATCGGTAGGATTTATAGGTTCAATTAGAAATACCACAGAGCCGAACCCTCTGATATGAAAATATCTGGAGTCGGTGAATTATATTCCCATTTGGTATCTAGTAGGTTGACATGTTGTTCTTGTATCATTTTGTATTTATAATACTTATATGTATAGTGCAATTGCATAGCGTGGGTTAACTAGATGATCATTTGGGGAAGTGTGTGAAATTGTTTAGTTTTTCCTGTGGGGAAAATTTAACCCGGACATTTAAATCTGGTGCGTAAAAGTCAATGTTGAAATTCACAATGCTATATTATTTATATTAAAACAGTCAATGTTAACATTGGTTAGTGGTTTTCTCTCAAGACTTTGATACTTTTAGCTTTAGAAATATAACATTTATTATGTACATTAATTACTAGAGACAGGTTTGAGCAAACACAAAGAGCGCCACCGCAAAAACGCTAACATTTATTTCTTGACATCGTGTCGAGTCTCTTAAAACAATCTGGGTGTGGATTCTAGAATCTAGAAGTCCTTAGCAGTAGTAATATTTTTAAGTAATTAAATTCCCTTGGCGTTCCTATGAATAGAAGTACAGAGGCATGTGAATTCAGGCTCTGAAATCGTTAAAGTTTGACTTGCAGCAGAAGTTCTGTTTGTTTAGTCCTTGCGGAGTGAGGCAGTAAGGCCTACAACGAGTCTGAAATATTACCATCGAGAACTTGGACTAAAGTTTATTCAAACAAATTCAAAGGCAGGAATATTCTTTAGTAAACTTTTTGCGTATTTTTCTTGTCTTCGTTTTTACATATTTGATGGGCATGGAAGAGCCGAATCGAATTCTCTCCTCTTGAATTCTAAGAAATATTAAAGATTCATGATTTTCTGTTATGAAAAACTGTGAAAAGTACCCGGCGGGAGAATTATTTTGATAAAATAAAAATGTTTTTTGACAAAAACATTAATTTAATAGGTGGGTTTATTGTGCCTTCTAAGTATTATTGGCTTTTACGTAAAAGTCAAGAATAATTACAGCCGGAATTTGCCGGGGGTTGCCAATTCTTGGGGAATTCCCCGGAATGCGGGCAATTTTCTATATTTTTCAAGAATTGGGTATTTTGTGGGAAGAATATTTTTTGGAGAAAATGTTCAACCATTTTTTAAATTAATTTTTAGGTAATTGTGAGCAAGTATAGTTTCGTTTTCTTTCGGTGAAAATATTATATTAAATTTAAAATACACTACTACTTTAAAATTATCGCTACCACCAGTAGAGTCGAACACTTTACTCACACAAACGCATTGCTTGCGTTCAGAATGCGTTCATCAATAATATCCCGTAAGGTATCGTAGATTAATTGCACCATATTGTTGACATTTGAGTTACTGAAAAGTGAGACCCATTTTACAATTGACAGGTCTAGATGACATCCCTCATAATCTCCTTTCTTAAAATTGTATTTAAAAGGGCAGTGATTATCTTTAAAGTATTGCAGTTTTTAGGTTTTAAAATTACGGGAGTGATGACTATCGACATTTGATAACCCTGTTGCATTGGACAAATTAATATTAGTCTTATCACAAAAAAGTAGGCCAGAATATTAGAATTTAGAATATAAATTAATTGGTGATGATTACATATTGAGGCCAAATTGACAATAGAGTGAGCTTTACGACTAGTGTACTTGGACGGAGCTAGTATTTTGTTGTTATATGCTATGTCCATTCAATCTCGGGTAAATTAAAGTCACCAATAATTATAATTTGAGATTTGGGATTAATGCGTTGTAAATAAACATCCTGAATATTTTTGATTCGATTACGGTAATCATTAATTGATAAATTGGAAGGAATATATAGATAAATGAGTTCGAATATTAATGCGGTTCCATCGACAACCATAAATCTTCACCATTGCTTTCCCAAGATGATTTACTTATTGCCATTAATTTTTTATTGACTGCTGCTAAAATCCCACCGCCTTCTCCGTATGTAGAATTAGTGGATTCGCGATCTCTTCGAAAACTATGTAACGCTCGTCAAACAATCCGAATTTAACCAAGTTTCTGTGATTACATCGTAATTATCGATTAAAATTTCTTTTTTTATATCATTTGTTTTAGTTCTGTAGAAAGTTTTGAAATCCATTGTGTTTGATTGAAAATTTGACGCACAGTTATTGTGTAGATAAATTACAATATACAGTTTTTTTTTTGTTCGTTTTTTAATTCGGATGCTTTCTTTTTGCCTTGTACGGTGTGTGTGGAAGTCTTTATTGTATTGTGGTTTATCTCTTAAGGCTCCGCAACCGGGCCCGAAGGGAAGAAGAAGGAGAGATACGAAATTACGAATATTAGAGGAGAGCGCTAATATTTACAGCGATAAAATCGATGCGAAAATTGCGAAAATGTTTAATAAAACACGACTCGTTTAAAATAGAGCAAAATCTTGCGGGCATTGTCTTAAATAGCATTTAAAGAAACACTGTGAATTTTTTCATACATATAACTTGTAAAATAACTGAAACAAACGTGTTTATAATAATTTTTGGAGCATTCTTTGCGATTTTTTTCTGGGAATTTTACATAATTTGCGTTTCGCCGCGGGCAATATCTAGATATTATCTTCAAGAATAACATATTATATTTTTTTAAGATCTTAAAAACTTCAAATATTTAAGAGGGATATGTAAGAAATCGGTAGAAATTCGGGTAGCGGACCCTTAAGTTGGTAGTTTTTTTTAACATTTTTTTTTAATTTTCCTCAGGTCCTATGTCATCTTAGGGGATGCTGTGTGGAGGATCTTTTTTTAAGGAAGGGAAGGATAGACAGTTCTGGGAAGGAGAAGGTATAGGGAGTAGGAATCTGGGGGTCACTGTGTCCATTCATGTATGAATCCATCCCTCTAGCTGCGGTGCAAGGCGATGGGTCGAGAGAGTCCGGCTGGAAAGTAAATTAATTTTAAAAAATTGTGGATAAAAATAAAATGGTTACAGAAAATTCTTTTTTTAAAACTCATTGTATCTGATTCCTCAAGCATTTTCTGATAATCTCTCTCTGGTTTCAATCCTGGGATTGGTTTGCAGCAATTTCATCTATTCGTTTCTTCCACTCTTCGATCTTAAAATTCGATTGCGAGTCAAGAGCCTTACCTCTAGACCAGGTATTTTGGAGCTCCAGACCAGAGGTGGCTGCCAAATTCAACCGTGGGGCGCACTTGCGATTTGTACAGGGTTAGCAGTAAAGTATCTGCGGGCCCTGTACAGTACGCCCAATTTCTGAAAGGCTGTCTTAACTCTGGTTTCGATGGAGCCCCCGTACCTGAGCTGTTCACTTAGAGTTACACCAAGCATATCGATGGAGGTCCTGTTCGGAAGATTGCTTCCGTTGAAGGAGACTAGATTTTCATTTCGATCTTAGACGTTATCAAACATGATTGGGTCTTGAAACATTAAATTCGACGAGGTTATTCTTACCCCAAGAGAAAACACTCTCGAGGTAACCGTTCATTCTTTGCTTCAAAGCCCTCCGAGCTATTGGAGTTTGTGTGCCCTTTGGGGGCTTGTCAAACAAAAAGCTATCATGGACTGTACTGTTGTCCGCGTAACAATGAATCGGTGCACTTGTCAAGAGAAGAAAAAGAAGAAGACACGCCAAACTTTAATATCGACACATGCAGGTCGCCATTAAAGTTGTACTATACAAGGATTTGATTAGAATATATATCTTCTAAATGTGATTCATCTCTCGATAAAATATAGATTGATATGGTGACTGAATCGCAGTTGTCGAGAATTTTGCATGTCCGTCATAGTTGACTATGCAAAAGCAGTAGGAAGAAGAACAGAAAATAATATTAAGGCGATCCAATAGTCCAGGAAAAAATCGAAATCGGAATTCACGCCCTTTTATGCGAGGAGTTCAAAAATACTTGAGAAAAAGCTTTTGGAAAGCTTGGAAAAGCTATTTGAGTTTTTTTTACAGGTTGATTTCGTAGAGGCCTGTAAAAAACATTAACTCATTTTTTATGCATTGTTTATTGTAATAAAACAGAATTTTAAAATTGATTTCACGGAACAAAGCGACGTAGAGCCTAGCGTCCGTTTCCCGCTCCGTTCGGGGGCGAACAGATAAAAAAACGGGCGTGTCTAGTTATGTAGCCCTTCGGCGGACGGCATAGAGTTCACTTTGAAAATCCAAATTCATCTACTGCCGGCCGTATTGTAAAATTACAACGCGAAAATGCATATTTTATTTTGTGAACTTCGAGCGTAAATTTTTTTTTTTTTGCGATTATTATAAAAGAAACTGAATTTGCTACATTAAAGAATAAAACCATATCCGAAAAGGGGTTTATAAATAGGAGAGTTTGGACTTAAAAGTGTTTTTTACAGACTTTATATTTTATTTTTTTTTAGGCTTATTAAAAGACTTATAAAAAAAACTGATAGATATTGTTAAGGGCCAAGATATGTTCTACACGCAGTATTTAATAGATGCTTCTATACTTCTAAGCGATCCAATTTTCAAAACAAAACATACGATTTTGTATGATTTTGCATTATGTAGTATGGCTTCATCTTAAGGCTCTGCAACCGAGCCGGAAAAGAAGAAGATGGAGAGATATGAAATAGAGCATAAATCTCGCGGGCATTATCTTAAACAGCATTTAAAGAAACACTGTGAATTTTTTATACATGTAACTTGTAAAATAACCGAAAAAAACGTGTTAATAATAATTTTTAGATACTTTGCAATTTTTTCTATCGAGGGAATTTTATATATTTTGCGTTTCGGCGCGGTAAAAGTCTAGATATTGTCTTCAAGAATAACATATATTTTTTTAAGAGCTTTAAAACTTACCGTGTTTAAGGGAAATATGTAATAAATCGGTACAAATCCGGGTTGCGGGCCCTTAATGGTAAAAACCAATCATTTAGTAGATCACTGAAAAGTGAATTTGGCATCAAGGTACGGTCCTGGGACCATTATTATTTATAATATTTATGAATGGCATTTTTCAATAGAAAATTAAAGGCGAATTAATCTATTATGCTGATGATACTGTACTATTAATAAAAGATCAAACATAAGAACTAGTTAACAAATTTTCAAATGATGATATTAATATCAACCCGTCTGCTTGGTTCAACATATTCGCACCTCACAATACGGAAGCCTCAGTTTTGCGAGTAAATTCTGAAACTGTCACTTCGGATCGAGATTGTAAAATATCTAAGCAAGATAGCTTTCATGTTTCAAAGACAATAAGAAGCATTTTTTTTTTCTCTTTCTGGTTAAAAAAAACATGTATTTGCATGAGAGGAAGAGAGATATATAGCTTTTAAAATGAAAGGTCACTCGGGACGTTTTTGGTCTTATGAAAGTATAACGCGATTACGTGTTTTGGGATGTATTTATTCCTAAACAAGCAGACTGGTTAAAATCATAGCTTGATAATAACCTACTCGCTCAATTAAAAAATATATATAAATTTTGTAAATCATTTTCTTTATATTACAACAAAAAAAATTAAACTAAATGTGGAAGAGATTATATAGTATGCGTATCAGATACATACTATATGCTAATAACTGTAATAATAATCCATCCGAGGCGAAGCAAGAAGAATTCTTTTCTGAAAGCATTTTAAATGGAGTTTTCCTCCTTAATAGAATACGTAGGTACGTTGCAAAAGGTTCCGTTGAAGGTATCTAAAGAACTAAATAACTTACTATCTGATCCATTTCCCATTGTGTATTTTCCTAATGGCTTGTTTGGAAATGTGTAGCAAAGAACTGACGAAGGCAGTATTTTCCGTGCATCGATGTACATCACAACGTAATGTTCCGCATAATATCTTTGAGAGATGAATCTCTATTCATGCTAAGAGATGAAATGCATTGCATAATATGTGGATATGCATCCACTTGCATATAATATGTGAATATGTACTAGATATGTTATATGGATCCATGAACCAAAAAAGCCCTGGACAGAGCGTTAGTACAATTTTGTATGAATGGCATTGAAGCCTGTGGTGAGGGGAAATTGCTTCTTGTATGACAAACTTTTGAAATAATTTGTAGGCAATGTGGTACATAATGAACTATTTTAATTTTATTTTTGTATAGGTAATGCAATTATAATGGCTTTTGATTTTTTGGGGCATTTGATGAAACGGAATAGGATATGTCATTAATTCATTAACCCCTCAGGCTAATTTGTTTGCTTTTGAAACCACTCGTGCAGGTCTCATAAAAATCGTTGTCTCCCTTACTATCATAGTGATATATGAAATAAATGATGTTAGAAAGAGAAAACACCACGTTTTTATTCAAATCTAAAAGTTAACCACAAAAGAAGTAAAATGCACACCTTTAGGAAACCAAAATTACGAATCGCATTTAAAAAATTTTTTTGAAACATTGAAATTTATTTTTGCACGGAACGGTAAAAAAGTGAGGTGACAATAACGTTTTTTTTACATGAGCTCCACGCAGGAGGCCCTGAGGAAAATAATTTCCCTTAGGGCCAATGTCATCTTTAGGGATGCTGTGTGGAGGGTTTTTTAAGGAAAGGAAGGAGAGGAGAGTTCTGAGGAAAAGGGTTTAAGGGGTGGGTAGGAATCTGGGGTTCAGTATGTCCTGGTCATCCGCCTCCAAGACCTAGACAAACCTCACCCCATGAACCCGGGCACCCCTGCTAAATCAACATTTGATTGTTTAAAATACATTTGTCTAAAACAAACTGTACCTATGTGTTTTTATATTTTTAATTTTATTTATAAAAAACGTAAAGTGAGCCATTTTTAACACTTTTTTATGTTTGAATGTAAAAATTTTATACTTCAAAAATTATATGTTTATTTCTTTTTACAAAATTTAAAAGCGTATTTGATCACCTTTCAATAACTTTTTTTAGTTTTTTTTTTAGAAATATTCTATTTATTTGGATTTTATTGCATAGCAGAAATATTTTGACCGTATGAAGGTGTGAAAAAAAATGGCATGTTTGTACATTGTACATCTTCCCCATCGCCCCGAATCTTAAATTTTTCTCGAATAGAACGAGATTATAACATTAAACAAATAATAACATTAACGTCATTATAACATTAAAAATTATAACATTAAACAAATAATAACATTAACGTCATTATAACATTAAACAAATACAAGATATACACAAATTCAAATCGTCACTAAACACTTTCCTTGTTAATAAATGTCACTACACGTTGAGTGAATACCTCACGTAAATGAAACGCCTATTTTTATTGGTATATATATTTGTATTTTTTTCATTGGTATATTGTTATTTTATCTGTATAAACATTGTAATTATAATAAAACAAATAATATTATATAAACATTGTAATTAAATAAATGTGGTTAGCTGGAAGAAATGGGGTCTACCCATAAGCTACACCTTTTGTAATTTTTATTTTACAATAAATATTTTTTGATTTGATTTGATTTGATTTGAAATTTCAAATGTTCTTTCCGGTAAAGTTTGGAATATAAATGTACAGTTTTTGAGAAAAGTGCAATTATTATTAGGTACTTATAACCAAAAAATTTAAAAGCACCTTCTCAAAATTTTATAAATATTAAGGAATGAGTTAGGAATATCTACCAGTGGCTTTCATTCACATTTTTCCAATTCTCATTTAATGATAACTGAAAACTATCATTAAACATACTATTTTCGGTTATTGGTGCATGGGTATGAAATGTGAAATGTTTCTGCGTAATGCGTAACATTTTTCAAGTTCAATGAATTTTTAATTTTCATTATTAGAAATGCTTATCATCGATGTATCAGAGCAGATTTAATAATAAAATTCTTTATTCGAAGTGTGTATTGTTTACATATTTGACAGATGCTTAAATCAATTCATTTTTTTTACATGAATACCGCACAAGAGTCCCAACTGCTCTCGTCTGGAGCCAGTGAGACTATGGCGTCCCCAATTGGGGTATGTTGTGAGGCTGAAGGTAGTGGGGAGGGGAAGGAGATAAGGAAGAGGAAGGTGGGGAAATACCTGGCTATTCAGATCTGGTCACCAAACACGGCCAAAGCCATTTCAAGCAAATTTTCAATTTTGAATGGTGGTCTTACACCAGGGCGACGCTGAGAGTATCTTCCACTATGGATCGTGCCGCAAATATACTATATTATTTTTTAAATGAATAAATTGTGAAATACACAAATTAATCAAATAAAATTTATTTGCCACGTCGGTATTCGATCCCGCGACCTTCGGAATGCGAGTCAAGAGCCTTACCGCTGGACTCCGCCGGCCGTCAATTAATAGAATGAAGATAGGTTACTAAGGCAATGAGCGTGGTGTCATTGAACTGGGTCCAGTGAACGTACTTTAGCGGCCCGTTCATATACATATTATTTGAATGTCTATCCTTTTCATGAGCGGTGCTACAATTTTGTTCGATTAGTATAAATATATAGTGAATTATATTTTTATAATGTCATTGGATAGATGTCGTAAGTTTTCAAGTTTACTAATAATATTCGACAAGTAAATTTCTTCTTTTGAAAGGTAATGAATGATATTGAGACAAATATGTTTTTTATAAATATTTTCAACTTCGCAAATACTACAATAATTATAATACCTAGTGAGTTTTCACGGGTCTGCGCAATTAAGAAATAATTAGTTCACGAGAAATAAGCCTTTGATTTCTTGTTTATGCAAAAATTATGATTTGAAAACAAAGCATTTTCGCCTTTAAAATTTTCAAACGAATATTCAATGCTAATTAACACTTAATATTAATAATTCGTGTCTTCAGACCGATTTCAAATGAAAATCTTACTCCTGAAAAATAGGTGCGTTAAATGGTCCAAAATAGTACATAGAATATGTTTTAGTCAATGATTTGGTTAATATAGTGTTCTGATAAAGTGGCTCCAAGCGTTACCCGGTCGACACCATGTACTAAGAAATAGTGATTTAACCAAGGTGTAACAAATGGTTACTGTGTTTTATTTGGTTTAATTCATATATAAGACTTATTTTCAACCGATTACCGGATGAAATTAGAAAAATTAATGATAAAATCCAATTAATAAACACTGTTAAAAAATATTTTAAAGATAATATAAAAAAAAAAAACTAAAAAAAAAAGTTTCCGACTAATCTAATCTCAAGAACAACTACTTATAACTCAGTTTCCAAGTGATACTCTGTTCTTCAAATAAGTTAAATTTTGTATTGTTTTTAGCAACTATTTACATATCACCAAACTTACAACTTATTGTTTTTTACATTCATATTGTAATTTAAGAACTTAAATATAGCATTAAAAATGCACACTACTCTTCCAGAGACAAGCTAATGCTTCCATGGAAGAGTGGTATTAACGTATTTTAAAATGAACATGTACGCAAATTACTACATTATCTAAATGTATATTATATTTTATATGCTAAAATAAATAAATAAAAAAAGAAAAAAAATATATATATGTAGTGTATATATATATATATATATATATATATATATAGTATTACAAAATGCGTGTCCATTTACAGTTCACATGTAACACAAGCTACACATTTACGCATATATATTCTTAAAAAAGGGTATATAGGAACATGAGATAGGTACATATTATAATGGGTAATAATGGGTGGCATTTTAATGCCATTCTTCTTAAAGATGTCGACAGTTTTGGAAACGTTATTTAACAGCGCCATATCTCATATCATGCTATGCCGAGCCAGTACGCCCGTTCTGCTGTGTGGGATACATAGAAGATCGTTGTACCGTCTGTAAAATAATTAGGTCTTCACAAAGGAATATAATGGTAGACTGGTTTTTTGAATGAAGAACTTTTGATTAATTAAATTCTTCGTTTTTTTATTGTTATGATTTGGAAATTATAAATTAACAACAATAATTTTTCCCTCACCCCACGGACAAGGGTTCAATTGTATTTAATATTTTTCAGTGGAAGTTAAGAAGTAAAGTTTTTTAGCCGGCGTAGGCTTTTTATAAGTATATTTCCTTGTCTGTGGAGAGGGGGAAAAGACAAAAAATTATTACATTACAGCGACATCTGCTGGACAAATGAGGTACCTTGTTGATACTGATATTCTCTAATTTCAGATTCATAATTGGTTTGAACCCTGAGTATAAATTAAAACACCGTTTATAGCATTCCAGGAGGAACGTGCTATCGATTATATTATTAATGATTTTGCATGCGGTTATTGCAAGGTGTCCACTCCTCCTCGACTGGAGACTTTGGCAATCGCGGGTACTCTCCGTGCATTCTCATATATAGGTATCTATGAAACTTTTATATTATATATTATCATTTTTTTATTTCGGCAGGTTAAAGATGCGCCCTCACCCAAAACTTTGGAGAGAGTCAGCGAGCATAATTGCTCTCGCCAAAAACGGATTGAACAAAGTCCACAACAACAAGACCAGTGACTACAAGATCCTGCTGCAGGAGAGGTCCAGCAAGTCCGAGTTCCTTCCCAGTACAATTGTGTTCCCAGGCGGCACTGTGGAGGAGTGCGATGGCGGAACTGATTGGTTTAACCACTTCAAGGCCTTCGGGTTGAGGAAGGATGACTTCAGACATTTCTACTCGAAAAACACACTTGTGCCGCCGATTTTGCAGGGTGTTCAGGATCCAGTCATAAGGTGCCTATGCAAAGTTGTGTTGTGCGAACTATTTATCTTTTTTATGTGAATACCGCAAGAGTGTCTTTGTTCTCAAACAACCAGTGAAACTATGACAACTTATTTTCTGAGGCTGAACGTAGTGAGAAGGGAAAGAGGTGTGGAAGAGTGAGGGGGGGGGTTCCTGGAAAACAATCCACTGCAAGGATGCAGGAAAATGAAAGGAAGTGGGAAAAGAAAGTTTAAAAAAAATACGAGTGTGCAGTTTACACGCGGTAGTAGTAAAACCTTCAGAGAACTAAAGTGTGGGGAGGCTACGAAGCGCCGCACAAAGATGAGACCGATTATTTTATCTCATTCTCTCGCAGGCTAAATCCTATAGATGTATGTGTTGGTCTCGTCGTTTGTCTCTTTGTTTAGTGTGGCTTTATTGTTTCATCGAGTTTAAAATCACAACGGTGCTGAAGAAGTTTTCACTTCAAAAACAATATATTTATAAACAAGTTCTGCTAAGTATATAATTATTATTACGCGTAACAGCTGTTTCGCCTCCTGAAAGCTTTATTAAACAGTTTGAAGGCAAACAGCTGTCAATAATTAGATAGCAAAACTTGTTTATCAACTTTTTGATTAATTAAATAATAATATTTTTTAATAAGTTTATGAAAGAAATTTTAATTAAAAACGAATTCTACAAATGAACTTGATATGAATAAAAAAACGAGTGTGCTTTAGACCACACAACTGAAGTAAAACTTCTTTAGCTCGCACTGCTCTCTCTTGCTCCTACAGTGTGATACAGACAATAGGCCTGCACTGTATCTTAGATATACGAAACGTAACTGGCTATGAGAGAAAGAGATAAAGAAAATCTGTGCTCGCACCTCTCTCTCTTGCCCCTACAGTAATAAATTCGAAATGTTACTCTCTCTCTCTCTTTCTATCTTCACTAACTTATATCGCCCTCTCAACTACCGTTCGCCTCGCTTTTCGTAACGCTCTCGTCACGCATTCGCCAGCTTACTCCCCAAGTCAAGCGTGCGTAGTATTACTTCAATAAATGATGTTGAAATGGCCATAACTCGCATCACCTTTATAAAAGGATTCTTGTTAGATTTTAATTACATTACATAAAAATGTTACGTTATTTGACAATGTTTTTATTTCGTAAATATTTTGGGCAATAAATAAAACAGCCCTACAAATTAATCTCATTTCCAACCAGTATTAAATTGTTCCGGTACAACTGTTAAATCTTTACTATTCCACGTATCTACCTATATTAGATTCAAATACTGTGAATGTTGTAGGTAGTGTTTAGTTGTACCATGAATATGTGGATATAATTTCAAAAGAATAAACAACGTTTGTATATTTCCCACGCAGGCATGTTTGTTTGAGGATAACGGCGATCCGAGAAACATTTGAGGAATTGGGAATTCTTATCTGCAAACAAAACCACGAAGAACCGCTCAGCAAAAACAAGTGTGCTTCGTTTATATCGGATTTCGATGTGAAACATTGGCAAAATAAGGTAAGATGGCATTTACCATTGAATTCATGGATTTAATTGGCAAGAAAAATGTATAAAGATGACAACTGATGCATGGGCGTAGGCACAGTGGGGCAAGGTGGGGGGTTTGTCCCACTCTGGCTGACCGACGCACGAGCTCTGGGATTGTCGACCGAGTTGCGTTTTCAAATTTAGAGCACTGCATAGGATGTTTTTTTCCTTCTTCCTTTCATATTCTTTGTATTCATAGAGCCTGAAGCTTGAATATGTTATAGAAGCCTACTTCTTTCGGTACCTTTTTTTTACATGAGCTCCACACAGGAGGCCCTGAGGAAAATAATTTCCCTCGGGGCCTATGTCATCTTTCTGGATGCTGCGTGGAGGTTTTCTTAAGGAAAGGAGGGAGAGGAGAGTTCTGGGGAGGAAAAGGGTTTTAGGTGTGGGTAGGAATTTGGGGTTCAGTGTGTCCTGGTCATCCGCCTCCAAAACCTAGACAAACCTCACCCCATCAACCCGGCAATCCCTGCTAAATCACCAAACGTAGCGAACCACTTGGGGTGACCTATGGCAGAGGTGTTGGTTATCCAATAAAGGTTCCCGGGGCGGCGGTACCCATTCCCGCCTTCCAAATTGTAGATTTACCTTTACCTACTCTAGATTTTTTTTTTGCCCCACCCTATATCATCCATGAACTGATGTGACTAATAAGATTCATCCCGAGAAGTGGCTTAATGTTTACCGATTTGAAATAAAACTGATGTCGCCAGCTTACACAAGACCTTTCGACTCCTAAGCCCCAGAAGTATCAACAAAATTAACACTCTGTTCAAGAAATAATTTCAATATTTGTAAACGTTATGTTTTCTTCTCTCGTTCAAGCCAACGTTTCGACAGCTTTGCAATGTCTATCATCGGGGAATTTGTGATCACACAACACAGCTAACTAACTAACCATTAAGACTGTCGCCCGTAGAATAAAGAAAAACACAAGAAATGCCTTGTTGACGTATTGTGTGGTCCAAATATTTAGCCAATCAGTCCATAAATTTCCAATACTCAGTCTTTGGACGGGTTGTTTCAGATTTATGGAGCAACTGGCCTATAATGATATAAAAACAGAACTTGAATAGAATTTACACAGAACGTGAAAATGAACTTCAAATATTTGATGAATCCGTCAAATTTTTTGATACAATCCGTCCTAAGTTTCACCATGCGGTTTGCGGTAGTATGGATGAACGATTTTGCCACTTTTATACCCGCGATTTCTAACTGATAATGGCTCATGGCCCATCTTTCTAAACTAACTAACTAACTAACCATCACTCCGTTTCCCGTAGGGGTAGGCAGAGAGGACGGACCGCCAAACAACTCGGTCTTGGCACACACTCTTTGCCTCATTCACATTCATACATCGTCTCATGCTATTATTCTGACTCTTGACATGACCCGACACAAGTATCTGATTAACTTGATCGTGCCATGTCTTCCTCGGGCGTCACCGACTTCTTCGACCATTCACATTTGCGTCATATATCCTTCTTACGCTACTTTCTTTGTTCATTCGCTCTACATGACCAAACCATTTGAGGGTCCCTTTCTTAATCTTACACATTACGCTTACATCTGCCTTGCATTCTTTTTGGATCTCAACATTTTTCACACGATCATACATGGTTTTACATAGATACGCCTCAGAGATCTCATTTCAACAGCATTCAATCTACTTTCTTTCCTCTGCCAGTTCCATGCTTCACTGTCATACATCAGGGTAGGTACCAGAATTCCATTGAGGACTGCTAGCTTCGCTTCTTTTGACAGTTTTTTTATTAGCGCCAACGGCATTCAGTCCTCCATTAATGGAGTTATCTGCATTTACCCTTCTTTCAATATCTCTATCAGCCTTCCCATCTCTCGTAATCATACTACCCAGAACATACTGCCCATCTTTCTTGTTTCTATTATCTGTGGTTTATACCATTGACGTCTTAATATTTACATATCTATGGTTTATACATTTTGCTTTGGCAAAAGAGAAATAAACGTTGCAAACACATCTTATTTGTACAGGATGTATCAGCACGCATACCCGAAAAACTTTAAACAGCGATTCCTGAGAATATTTAAAGTAATGAAAAGAATTCTAATAAAATTTTATCCGATATATATATTTTTTAAATTAGGCAATTCACCCTAATAAGAGTGCTTTGTGCCGAAAAAGTTAAGGACGATAGTTATAATTTTGAAGATAATCTATAAGAGAAAGGGACAAATCAAATATTGAAATCATTCAAGTCTATGAACTTAAATAAAACGGAAAATACGCGATAAATGTTGAGAGACAGCAAATAAGGAAAACTGAGGGGAGAATGGTGGGTGATTTTAATGAGCAAACGATATATGTTTTTGAAAACAGAATGTTTTTTACAATTAAAAAAGACATGGTCAAGAGTCTCCTCCTCCACACCGCATTGGCAGAGTGGACTATCGAGGACTCGAATTTTATACAGATGAGCTGCAATAGAGCAGTGACCAATTCTCATTCTCGAAATGCAGGAAATATATCTTTTGGTTTTTTTTTGCCGTGGAACCAAGGTTTACTTGGAATGTGATTTTGAATTCCAGCATAGAAAGATCCAGTTCGGGTTTTTTTTCAATTAAAATCAAAAATAATGCACATAGTTTCTACTTCTACCACACATCGCCATTTCTCATCCTGCTGCACGTCGCAACGGATCACGTGATATACGCTCTATCTCGTATGTACGGTGCTGCTGGAACGAGACAGCTGGAGAGCAAAAGCTGCTTAGTCTTTCTGGTATGTGCTGATAAACCCTGTATATTATCAGCGTAATTTTCTATCAAAATTAAGATATTTTTTAAATGCTTTATTTGATTTTTTAATTGTTTTGTTGTCAAGGTTCATAAAGATCCAACAGAATTCCTCTCCCTCTGCCAACACCTGGATTGCTACCCCGACATCTGCTCCCTCTTCCTCTGGAGTAACTGGCTCACGCCCCTGGGGTACGCCTCGCAGAGGTTCGACACTCTGTTCTTCGTCTGCGGCTTTGAAACCGCACCGCCCACCCACGCGGAGGTATCCGAAGTCTCACAAGTTTGGGTAATAGTCAAAGAAAATCCATTATTTTCTATAATCTCCACAGTAAAACTTTATATCCGTCCAATTTACAAGGAAGTTGTGTTTTGCGCTACCTTTGCGTGTGGTTTGTAATAAAAACAATACCCTAACTAAAATATGTACAGATGGTAGGTACCTACCCTTGTAGTATTTACCTACTCCCTAGGTGCTTGCTTTGATAATATTATAACGCAAAGTTCTAATTTTGAATCGAAAATACTTGTGTGAAAATAGTTGTGAGGTAATTTTAGTCAATGTTGCCATGTTTAATAATAGGCCACTTGCATGGACTTCATAACGACTTGGAAAAAATCGTGTGGATAGAGTTTTTTACTAAGATTACGAAAATGTTAGTAAAAATTTTTAGAAATGTACAGTTTTTTTATATTTAAATAAATAAATCCATTATTTGGGCTCGTGACGTCACTACATGAAAATGTCCCGTCGCCGAAAATGTTCCTATTAATTTTATAAAATTCCACACTGATTTATTTTTTATATGGCATCACTTTGATTTCAGGCGAATTTTTGAATTCGTTCACTAGATTTATTGTTTGTTCTCTGCGAACTTATCATTTGGTTTGATTTTTTGACAGAGAACCCCGTACAATTAATGGGTACGGGGTTCTCTTCAGAACGTGAAGATAATGTCGGTACATGTTTTAGAGGTATAATGATTATGGTGCTGATTTTAACAAAATAAAATTTTATAATATTCTTATTATTATTACAATTTAAAAGTTCAAGTATATTACATTGAATTTAGTAATATAGACGCTGTACATTATAATGATTTATGATCAATAAGATGGATCAAGAAAAAAAATATTTATGAGATGTAATATTTTTGGAATGCGTCGTTATTCTCCTGTGCCATTCGTGTGGAAAACGTTCTTTTTTTTTAAAATGATTTTCGGCTATGGAATTATCGTTTTTTCACACCTATAAAATTATGTCCCGTCTTTCCGGTTTATAAAAAATGGTCTAATTTTTCGGTTTGAAATTTTCAAAAAATCCCCAGGGTTTCAAAAATACGATTAAAAAAAAAAAAAAATACCGAATGTCTTAGAATATTTGCCTACACCGGAAAAAAATTTAAAAAAATGTGATGCAAGTGGCCTATTCTTATTCGTTTAAATGAGTTTTTTTATTGTTTTTGGTGTAGTCTCAACTAGGAACCTGTGAGTCAATGGTATTCTTAATTTGGTGAATGTTTTGAGGCTGACAAGAATTAGGGGAGGGGAAACAAAAGGGGAAGATAAATGTCAAACTAAAATCTATCTATCACTTATCGCTTGTGCGGTCCGGTATATCAGTTGAACTTTATGCTGGCTAAGACAAATATTTACGCCCGTCAAGTTGCTCCTTGGAAATAGCCCTGGCAAGATGAACCTTTTACTTATACCATTAAGTACTAAAATATGCTGATATACCGGCCCTATTAGATAAAGCCCTTTGACTAATAATTCATTCGGTTCGTTCCTGTTGAAACCGTTTCAACATTATTTTCATTATTAATCGAACTGTTATGGCTCGCACAAACTTTGCGAGTCGAACCACGAATCTTTGGAAAAGAACGCGCCAATAATAAAACAAACAAAAAAATATGATTTTCTAAGAACCAAACTCAAAACATCGTAAACAAATAAATTTAATCGAACTGTTATGGCTCGCACAAACTTTGCGAGTCGAACCACGAATCTTTGGAAAAGAACGCGCCAATAATAAAACAAACAAAAAAATATGATTTTCTAAGAACCAAACTCAAAACATCGTAAACAAATAAATTTACTATGTAAATTATGTGTCAATCTTTGTTTTGAAATGTTTCAGTGGGGTTCGCCTGAAGACGTGATGGAAAAATTTAATTCGAAAAAATTGACACTCCCCCCGCCGCAGTTTTACGAAGTATGCCGATTATTCCACCAAAAAGACATTGACAAACTTTTAAAATATTCGTCGCTGAGAAGTTCCCTGGGCTGTGATCAAATTTACCCCATTTTGATAAATCCCAAAAGCGGCAAAGGCTATATTGCCATATTTCCAGGTATTTTTTGTGTTTGTTTTTGCAATTATTAAAAATTAAAATATTTATCAGGTAGGTAGGTATTCAAGAAAAGCCGTATATTTTAACAAAGCAAATACCAGTGATATAGCACCTACCTAAATGGTTTCAGGTAAATTCTTTTCACTTGCCACGAATTATAATACTGTGACTAGTACCTACCTAGTTATTTTTAAGCTGGAATCCCAACTGATCTATTCTACATAGAATCCATGAAATACCTAAGTAGATCAGGCTAGATATAAACCTAAATTTTTTTATTGTATTGTATGTATTATTCATGATTTAGGTTCTAAAGTCATTATGTTGTTTGCCTGCTTGTTAAAATATGAACTTCTGAAAATCTTGGATCACATCTGATCTACTTTAATCTATGAAATAGATCAGTGAGAACAGGTTTCTATCTAATAAAAACCCAAAGTTGATTTGAATTCAACTTTCGTTCTATAAATTGCCAATAGAGACTCACGTAATAGATCAGGTGGAAACGCAGCATTAGGTACATATCCACATATGTACTAAACATTACAGTGGCACGACAAAGTTAAGTATGTCAAGCTGTAGGTATCTTCTAATGAGATTATGTATATTAATTATCTGGGTAGACAGTCAAAATAGGCATTAGTGTCTAAATTACCTACTTCAATTTTTATTTTCTGTCACTTTTTTATTTCAGGTGACGAATTATTTCCTGAATTTCCTGATTTTGAAAAACAGGACATCATTGACATAGGTAACACTACCATCGAAGAGCTACAAAACGCCGCAGAGGTCACCCACAGAATGGAGGTCTACGATTTTCACACAATCAAAAATCAATTGAAGAACTTCACACCTGTACAATGCCAACTATCTCCAGTTAACGGATTAATGCCAAACTTAATTCACTTTATCTAAAGATTAACCATATATGTATTTAGAGATTAGCAACCTGACTTACCTACTACAGATAAATACATAAGTAGGTACCTAAAAGGAATAATAAAAACGAGAATTACAAAATAGTTATAAGTAGGTAGATAATAATATATTTATATTTTCGCCGCTTACGTAAAATTATATTAGGTAAAATTTATTATGTAGGTATAAGTATAACAAATTACGTCTTCTTCTTCTTTCTTATTGTGGGGGGGGGGGTCAGAGGATAAGGCGGCCAACTTTGTAAAATATCAATGCGGGACACAGTGGCGTGCGGTGTCGGGGGGGGGAGGGTACATTATAATTTATAACTGCTCTCTCGGAAATCGAGAATTCAGCCAATTTAAACTACAATCACAACATGAAAATGGTTTCTCTTTGTTTCTGATATAAATAGTCTGCAGCTAGCATTTTTAGGCTGCACTTCAAATAAGAGAATATTTTCCTTTGAAATGTGTCAGCAGATGAATCCACAACAAAAACTTTACATTCTGAACACAAAACTGGTTTAAATTAAATCTGTATGCGGCGAATTAAAACTACCCTCGGAACATGAAAATAGTTTCTCTTTGATTCTGGCAGCACATACATATCCGCAACTAGAGTTTTATAGCTGCACTTCGAATAAGAGAATGTTTTCTTTCGAAATATGTCATCAGATGAAACCAGTTAAAATTTAACATTCTGAACACAAAACTGGTTTAAATTAAATCTGTATGCGGCGCATTAAAACTACACTCAGAATATGAAAATGGTTTCCTTTGATTCTGGCAGCACATACATAGTCTGCAACTAGAATTTTATAATTGCACTTCGAATAAGAGAATGTTTTCCGTCGAAATATGTCATCAGATGAATTCAACTGGAATTTAACATTCTGAACACAAAATTGGCTATTTATAATTAAGAATATCTGTATGCGGCGCATTAAAACTATATGTAGCGGTTACTTAACCCGCTCTGCTAAAACCATCGCAGCGCCACTGATTAACGATCACACCAAAAATAAATATCTAGGTGCGAGCCGCTGCCGGCACTGTAAGTACGTCTAACGCCTTGTAACAATTAACGCGGCAACCTACTGGAAAGTTCCCGACTGCACAATAGTTTATCAACACAGCGACTCGACTGTTCTCGAACGTTCTCACCTTAGGCGCGGCGGTCGAATTTCACACGCCGTTCTCGAAACTACTTGCCCGACCGGCAGAGTATAAAAGCCAGCGCAGCCGCATGCAGCTCAGTCTCAAGTCTAGTCTCCAGTCACACACACAGTTACACAGTGCACAGCTTATCAGTGAATTCGCTCCAGTGCGGTATCGGCTGAACGGCCAGCCCCGGCGACTCAAAGCCGGCACCTGTGCCCGTTGCGCCCGCAGCCTTCGAGGACCCATCATCTCGCAGCTAACATGGTCCACCGCACCATCAGCTTTGGAGAATCCTTTACCCGCGACTACAAGGCCCGCCGCGTCTTCTGTCAAGGGTGCAGCAACATCTCAGGCATATCGAAGCCCGTCGCGCTTCGCTGCCACTGAGACTTTCTCCTCACAAGGTTCACCGCTGTCCACCTCCTCGATTCAAAGCGTCGAGTGACATCCTGGACGTCATGATCTTCTCCACCACCTCGGTGCAGCGCTACATGCTGGTGACATGCAGACCCGTGGTCTGCTCCACCACAGCATCTTCGACCATCATCATCAATCACTGCCAACACCACTTATAACTTGCACTCACTACTACTCGTGTCAACACCATCTGACTGTTTGCTACGTAGCTCTTCAATAAAGACTTCGACTCACTACATCGACTGACGCCTTTCATTTCTCTCTCGTCCCGTCTCTACCGAAACGGCCCGCTCCCTCATATACTCACACTTTTGCAAGAAAGGAAATTCTTTTTGAAAGTCAGTGAACTTACAAATTCGCTTTTTCGCGGTCGGCGGCATGGTCAACAAATTATTTGATTTTATTTAAATGATGACAAATACGGGTTATCAATTACATGTCATGGCTTGCACCTATTCAATACTACACTAGCGCTCTTTGACTCTTGATTGACTTACCTAAATAAACCAATCCCTAGATCGATATCTCGGCCCTTTTCTAGAGACAAATATTGTCATCAATTGTCATCACAGAGGACGGAAATGGTTAAAATAGACTAAACATAGATAAAGTTAATTTGTCTACCATTACAAACATATAGAATGCGGGACATGCGGGACGCTTTAGACGATTTGCGGGACTATTTCATTAAATATTTCAATGCGGGACAACAACCGTCAATGCGGGACGGTCCCGCAGAATGCGGGACGGTTGGCCGCCTTATCAGAGGAGGACATCTAGGTCTGCGAGCCAGTCTAGGACCAGGCGTCGCCCTGTAGACCTCGTCAATTGCTAATTGACTAAATTTAGCCTTGTCCTGGTATATTTGCCCACTGTTTCCACGTTGCTGGTACTTCAAGCTCCTATCCAAAGGGACTCTAAGAGGGCGGGGATGGGGGTCATGGTAAATATTTTTTTCTCGTAAACTAAACACAGAGTTTGGCAATTGCTTATGAATTGCTAAGATGGAAAGCTGTCGCAACTGTTTTCAACCCGTGTGGCTTTAGTCGCCAAATGAGGAAATATTATTCCATGGAAGGTCCGATTTAAGTATTACCTAGGAACATATGTCGAACAATACCTATATTTCCATTGCCGTCATTCCCATCCCTACCCTATTTATATAAAATTCAGTTTTATTAATCCGTTTTCTCGATGCTGGGTACCTATATCCTACCTTTATTTTTTCCGTTGTTCTTTAGTATAAGTCTGTCAAATAAGAAAACTATAAAAAATTGAACTACAAAATTTGTAGGCTGGCAACAATTTAACTGTCAAATATTCTTTTAAAGTGCAATGTCACTGAATGTGTAGAACACAGTAAACCACATTTTAAAAAACATGTTTGTTCATAACATAAATTTGATTAAAAGATGTTTTATAAGCGATTTGCTTTCATTTAATTTGACATAAATTTGAATGTAACAGTATAGTAGATAGAAAGGAAGAATCACTAACGGTGAGTTTAGTTACACTACTTTAGATATGAATGAGTTAAATATATTCAGATCTAAAATTAAAGACACGATGTAAGTGTACGAACAAAAACAAAGCGGGTTTCGGTTTTCTTATTAGTCGGCGCATGGGCGGCCGACTGGCGCAGGCGTGCTGACAAGAATGTTTGTATGTCAACGTATCAGTGGGCCTAGTCACTAATTTTTGTAAACCTCCGTTTCATGATGTTACGGGTTTAGCTACGTCACATATCCGTTGTTGTTGTTATTTAAGTTGGCGAATCTGTCAAAATACGGGTATGTGACGTAGCTAAACCCGTAACTTCATGAAACGGAGGTTTACAAAAATTAGTGACTAGGCCCCCAGACCGAACATAGTGAAGGCAGGTTCAGATTTGTGTTCGCGCGAGGCGGCGCCGATAAGCTTTACCGGAATGAATTCTTAATTCCTGCTCGCCGGTGACGCCGCACAGTGGTTTTCCTAGTATGGGAGCGTCGGAAACAATTCGAAATTTCAAATTGCAAGGATCACTAAATTTGGTTTCTATATCTTGACACCACATACCAGCGCATCTTTCCCCATACCACAAAAATCAACAAAACGTTTCGTCACTGCGAAACACGTCAGCAAAGATTGACTTCCCGTGTAGTCAGGACATTTGTGTGTAAATGCAACGTTTATTATATAACATTTAGGGACTGATAACTTTTTACACCGCTTGCTCGCATTTTTTTTAACTTGGATTCAATACCTTCAGGTGTTTACTAAAGATGTTAAGTTTATTTTTTTCATTTCCTAATGCGACAAATTTGGGATATTTTTTTTAAAAAACATCTCGTGAATTAAAAAAAAATTAGAATATTTCTGGAATACTTAAGGTTAAAGTTAGATATTCAGTAAATGTGGTGATGTACTTTTGTAGCTGAACTATTTATGTATCATATTTAAAAAAAAATCTTGCGCATTTTTGCGGTTCTACGGCCCAGGAATTTTTACGTAATTTATTTACTGTAAAATTTGAGTGCTTTATAAACATTATTTTTGTCACAGGTTCGGTTTCAAAGGATTTGTTCTTAAGACAAAAGGAGTTATTTGGCATAATGATGAACTCGAAGTGTCAAAAGATGGAAAAAGATTTTAATATTTGAAAAAAAATGTATATAAACCTCACCAATTGCCTTAAAGAGAGGTTGGATAAATTCAGTTAAAAAATCACGGGCTCCAAATTTCGCATTAATACAAGATGGACTATTGCTCGTCGAGATGATGCTAGATTTGTGATGGAAAATAAAAAAAAATGACTTGAGACTCCGATTGGTTTTATATTGTATGCGATTTATCCTGAAAACGGCACACGATGATCGTAAACACAATTTGAATGTAGTTCAGACCAATCCAAACGCTTGAAAACCAAAGATCATCGGAAAAGTGCACCTCTTTCTCATTTGGTGTTTGAGAAAGAGGTATATTTTTCGGTCAATCGGTAACATCAAAATTATTAGAAGACATTATTCTAGGCGCTCATCTATTAACAGACAAGTGTACAAGATATTTGATGATAATCGCTCTTCTTAATAACTGGTGTTCATTGGAACGCGAGAGGTGCGGATTATTCTAGTATTTTTAAATCTTCAATTGTACCTGCCTTTGCGATTAGTTCGCGAGAAGTCTGACAATATAAACGTAGTGTGGCAGAATCCTTGCCCATCGTCCATCAGATATTGCCACCCGATTAAGATTATCAGAAGAGGCTCAGGAAGCTCGTAACAAAGATTTTTTTTAAATATCGCGAGAACTATTCTAGAAAATGTTCTCGTGAGAAATTTTATGAAGGTGTTTTTAATTTAATGTTAGTAACATTTGATCCTATCATAACTAGTTACAAACAACCCCCAAAGAAACCATTAAATCGTTTTCCTAAGGAAGTTTTCGATTTAATAATTCCTCCGGATATTCAGTCTTCAAATATCTTTAGCACAGACGATGATGATGATTGTTCATCGTCTGCCTCAGAATGTTAAAAAGCAAAATTAAACATTACTCGGCCTTTATTTTCACATGGATATGGACATAAATAATATCAATTTTAAGAAAAAAAAAATTTATTTTATTTTTTCGTTGATAAAAATATAATAAAATCCAGAAATCGTTAATAAAATCCAGTAAAACTTACTAAAACCGAATATTATAATTTTTTTTAACCATACCGAAAAATAATATCACTTTTTTTCCCCCATTAATCCTCCTTGTGAATTGTTTCCAACTTTTGGGGTATTTGGAACCACTGTGCGCCGGTCAGAATCTGATATCAAAATGAGCGACCTGTTAATTGCCGCTGTTTTCAATCAATCGCCAATCTGGGATAAAAGAAATACATTCCATACCACCAGAAATGTTGTTGACAAGTGATGGAATGAAATCAAAAAGATAAAATTTTGAAATAACCTCAAATGTCACAAGTGAATTTCTTTCAGGCACGTACTTAACATATTATCATGTTCTCCTGAGGTTTTTTTTTCATATTTAAAGATACCAATTACCAAATACCATTGTTTTATTCCTTAATTTTAAGAAAGGATTCTCCAAGAGTAAATAATCGTCGTCTACGAACTCGACATTTCGTAAAAACTAGCGCAAGTTTTATCCGCGTTCTGCTTGTCCACATATCGGCGCCAACGCCGTTAATCTGAAAATCGGGCACTGAACGCCGTTAATCTGAAAACCGAAACCCGCTTTGTACCTGATCGTACCCTTAGACTAAATTCAGCCTAAGCCCGGGCAACGCTAGGTACTTAAGCTAGTATTAAATAAATGTGAGCAATTTCTAAACTGTGCTTTATATTTTATTACATCATCGTTTTTCTTTATTATTTAAACACAAAATTGCGAAGGTATAATAATAACATATTATACCTATACGCAATTCTAATTTTGAGATCAATGGGTAGCTATGTTGTAATGAAAAAATATTTTTTTTCACTTTTAGCCTTTTTAATCTAATATATAAAATTCTCGTGTCACGGTGTTTGTTACCATACTCCTCCGAAACGGCTGGACCAATTTTGATGAAATTTTGTGTGCTTATCTGGTAGGTCTGAGAATCGACCAACATCTATTTTTCATACCCCTAAAAGTAAAGGGTGTTCCACTCCGAAGAAAATTATTTTCCCCATACATTTTGTTTGGAACGAATTCTCCTATTTTGAAAGAACTGCAGCAATATTGTAAGGGGTATAATATTGAACAGTGAACCGGGGGAGGGGGGAGGGGGGAAAGGAACTCAGGAAGGGGGGTTAGCGGGACAGGGGAAGGGGAGAAGTGGAGTGGGGAGAGGGAGAGGGAACGCGAGAGGGGAAAGGATACGCAGGGAGAAACAATTTAGATCAATTCAGCTAATAAGTTGACAACAGTTTTTGATTCTGAGGCGGTACGAAGTTCGCCGGATCAGCTAGTTTTTTTTTTATATAAATGTAGGTTACACAGCTTTACATCAACACCATGAGTAATATGTTTAGTTTTGCCATTTGAACCACAGTGACGCCCTCCTATATTTTCTACTCTTATTTGACAAACTGTACATTATTTTTTTACATTTAGTCTGACATTTTAAAAGTAGGCTAAAAGTAATGACAATTCGATCGTTAAAGGTTTTAAATGGCAATACCAAGGAGCAGTGGCGGACTAAGCCCGTCAGGGGCCCGGGGTGGCAAAGCTGTTGTATATTTATGCAAAGCTGAATGAAGCCTTGCGTTCTGTCACACATTTTGCAATTGGGGGGGGAACCTCTGATCTATCTTACTAATATTATAAACGCGAAAGTTTGTATGGATATATGTGTGTTTGTTACTCTTTCACGCAAAATCTACTGAATGGATTTTAATGAAACTTTACAGTAGTATAGCTTATACGTCAGAATAACATAAAGGCTATGATTTATAAAGCTAGCTAGAAAGGGGACGCGGGAGGGGAGCGGGGACGCACGGGAAAGGTGATTCAGGGAGAAATAATGTATTTCTTTCAATATGGCATTGGGAAACCATATGGCACAGAGAACCAGCTAGTATGAATATATTTTTAAGCCAAAATATTTTTCATTGGAGTTCCTTAAGCATGGAAATGCAATTTTTGGTTTTTCTGAAAATTATGTATCAAATTATTAAACGTTAAAACAAAATCTAATTCACAGATCAAAATTACAAATTACAAAAAAGTTTAAAAAACCACTTACATTGTTTTCTTTGTAAAACCAACTGTCATACTCGAATATAAAGAACAAATATTAAAGACAAAGTAAGTACTATTTATTTTTTAATTTGGTTTTCATGGTAATTGATTAATAAATAATGGTAAATAGTAATCTTACTAATATTATAAACGCGAAAGTTTGTATGGATGTATGTGTGTTTGTTAGTCTTTCACGCAAAAACTACTAAATGGATTTTAATGAAACTTTACAATAATATAGCTCATACATTTTCAGAGTGGAAAATACTCTCAGTATCGCCCTGGTGTAAGACCACCATTCAAAATTCAAACGTTTCTTGAAATGGCTTTAGCCGTGTTTGGCGACCAGATCTGAATAGCCAGGTACTTCCCCACCTTCCTCTTCCCTATCTCCTTCCCCTCCCCACTACCTTCAGCCTCACAACATACCCATAGATGGGATGTCATAGTCCCACTGGCTCCAGACGGGAGCAGTTGGGACTCTTGTGCGGCATTCATGCAAAAAAAAACATCAAATAACAATAAGGCTATTATTTATAAAGCTAGCTAGGAAGGGGACGCTGGAGGGGAACGGGGGCGCACGGGAAAGGTGATTCAGGGAGAAACAATGTATTTCTTTGAATATGAGATTGCAACGCATGCCAGGAACCAGCTGGTTTAAATAAATTTCTAGAATATATTCCTTTCATAATCAACAATGTATTTGTTTGTAAAGTTTAACATTGTATGAGTTGTCAGGTAGTTTTGTTAGGATTCGAAATCGCCATCGAATGTTTTGTCAAAATGAGCAAATAGAACCTACCTACTCTCATGAAATATGAACTTGTCTATAGTCTGTCAAAAAAGAGTAGAAAATATAAAAACTTGAACTACTAAATTTGTAGACTGGCAACACCAATTTAACTGTCAAATATTTTTTTGAAGTGCAATGGCACTGAATGTATAGAACACAGTAAACCACATTTTAAAAAACATTTTTTCTTCATGACATAAAATTGATTAAAAGGTGATTTATAAAGCGATTTGATTTAATTTAATTTAACATAAATTTGAATTTAACAATAGATAGAAAGGAAGAATCACTAATGGTGAGTTTAGTAACACTAATTTTAGATCTGAATGAGTTAAATATATTCAGATCTAAAATTAGAGACATGATCTAAAGCCCAGGCAACGGGCTTACCTTACCTTAACACGGGCATTAGCCTAGTATGGTAATCAAGAAAAAAACATAAAAGTGTATTTTCAAAAATTGTATGAAATAAAAAAATAAAAAAACGCTAGGTACTTTATCTAGTATTAAATAAATGTGAGCAATTTCTAAACTGTGCTTTATATTTTATTACAATATAGTTATTCTTCATTACGTTAACACAAAATTGCAAAGGTATAATAATAATATACCTATACGCAATTCTAATTTTGAGATCGGCGTGTATCTATACTGCAATGAAAAAATATTTTTCCACTATTATATCTTTTAATTTTTTATAAAAATGTAGGTTACACAGCTTTACTTTAACACCATGAGTTATGTGTTTAGTATTGCCATTTGAACAACAGTGGCGCCCTCATATATTTTCTACTCTTATTTGACAAACTGTACCTGCATTTCGTTATTTTTTGCTGCTAAACAAAATATCAAATAATTTAATAGTCATTTAGAAATGTGGTGTGCATTTGAAAATATGTTCAATGTGCGAATTCAATTCCAAAATAATGAAATGATCAAATGAATCGTTCGGACACAGACGCAGACAGCCACGCCAAGATTTTTTTTTGACTCCTGTCAAGTTTTCCTTGAAAATCAATCATTCTCATTAACGGCGTCCATAAATAAACCAATCTCACGGCCAGTGGCGTAGCTAGCATGGGTGGCACCCGGGGCGGATGTCACCCCCCGGGGCGTGGTGTCACCCCCCCCCCCCCTATTAAAGTTGACTAAAAAAAAATTCAAAACGCAAATTTCGACTTCATTATATTGGTCCATCCTGGGGTGGGGGGGGGGGGGTGGGTAGAGAAATACAGATTTATCCACAAATCTACGAAATGTTCGCCTATAAAAAAGATCTAAACTCAAAATTCGGGGCACCCTACGGGAAACATAATAACAGATCGTGTTCATGTATACAATACTTTGGTGACAATATCCTTCGTAATTTTTTTCCACGGTCGAGTGTTACCCCCCTATCGGGTGGCACCTGGGGCGGTCCGCCCCCACCGCCCCCCCCTCGCTACGCTACTGCTCACGGCGCCTCCGTGAAACTGGCATTAACGCTTCCACTCGTGAAAAATGAACTGTTTCTTTGAATTTTAATCGACTCTGTGGAAATCGAATATTACCTCGATTATGCCCACACTACTCAAAACATCCAAAGACAATACCTGATTCACAATTCACATACACCGGATAACCGTTGTTAGCTCCACACTATTCGCGAAGTTGAACGAGGTTAGCCGAATACGATAGTGAGGAAGGGCACTTCGTCTATTTTCGTCCAACCTTGGCTCGTCTCGGGCGACCTCCAGTTTTTGTCGGTTTTTGTGCCCGAGTCAAAGGACTCGAGGTTGCACGAAGTGCCTACACGAAGTGCCTCTCTACACTACTCGGTTAACTTCAGTTCGCTTCAATACGTCGTCGTGAATGCACGTGCGCGCTAGCAATTATTTTTTTAGTATTATCTCACGGCACGATTATGAGTGGAGTACAGTGGTCGCAGGAGCAAATTCTGTTGCTCCTGCGACCAGGGCATGTTAGAATTACCCGTAGACGAATTAAAGAAAAAGAAGGATTCGCTTTTTGCTATGTACAGGAGCTACCGTAGAAAAAAAGATGCGTCAATAAATAATAATAATAATAATGGTTTATTGTCTTCATTTCTTAGTAACAAGTAGAGATAATGATATCCCCACTCGGATCTCCCGTGCTGAGGATTTCACTTACATATTATAATTTAATTATAAGAAATTAATATGAAATAGACATAACATATATCATATAGCATATATTTTTTTTAAATAATTATAAATAAAATAAGACAGCGTTTTCTTTATTATTCAGTTCAGTGGATTTGGTTTTAGTCTATTTGATATCAGTATATTTTCTATTTCTGATCTCCCTATATTTAGTATCCAGCTTTTTATTTGAAAATTAAATTTTATAATGTTGAGGTTTTTGAGTGAGAGTGGTATTTTATTGTAGAGTTTAATGCCATAATATAAGAAGCTTTTTGCCCAAATGTTGTGTTAGTAGTTCCTTCTTTTATTTTTATATTTCTTCGTTTGATAAATATGTACATAATAAGCGAGCGTGCACATTGCAACGGCAGCTGCTACTTGAGCGTCCATGACGTGCGAGCCGTGCCGGCACCACCGCGCGAATGAGCTTCTCGCGAAGTTGAACGAGAGTGTAGCCACGTACTTCGAACTTCGGTCAACTTTCCCGAATATTTCGTCGAGGAACTTCGCGAGCAGTGTAGAGGTAGAGTTAATACTGTTTACTAATTTTTTTGACATTTGACATAAGGTAAAACTCGTTGTTCTTTGACGTTTAGGAAAACTATTTCAGAGTAAGAAATAAAGTTGATTCAATGGTTATTTGTTTCTAATTTGCAGGTTCTAATTAATAATGCTTCCCAATATTGACATCTTTTTAAAACTTGTTCTTATTCTTATTATCTTATTAAAAAGATAACCTATCATAAAGGCAAATATTGTTTTAATGATGTAACGTACTTCTGTAGATAATATAATATTTTGAATTTTATTTCCAATAGGATATTAAAAATGCGTTCCAACTTAAAACACTGGAGAGAATCAGCAACTGTGATAGCTCTTGCTAGGAGCAATACTATCAAAGATGTCAAATCAAACTACGAAATCCTCTTCCAAAAGAGGAGCGCTAAATCTGAATTTATGCCTAGTACAATAGTTTTCCCTGGAGGAGCAATTGACAATTCTGATTCCAGTGACAACTGGCTCAGTTATTTCAAGTCTTTTAATATTGCCGATCATAAATTCAAAGAGTTTCAATTGGCAAGTGCACCAATTTCAAAAATATTTCAACACAGTAGTGATCCAAATCTTAGGTGAGTAAAACCAATATATATATTAATATAAAGAAAACAAATAACTTAGTATGCACCACTATATTATTAAAATTATCTACATATTGTTTTAGTAATGATTTTCTCAAACTATGTTTTCTTAATTAATAATACCTACCTATGGTGGTGCATACTATTTGTTTTCATTATTTTTCATTATATCAATAATAACGCCACAAAGTATATTTGCGAAGTTTGAAGAAGCAATATATTTATATTATATTTAAATACACCTATTTCTGCTTTTTATATGGTTGATAATAATTTGTTCCACAGAATACTGTGTAAAATGACAGCACCGTATAAAAAGACGGTTCCATTATACAATATATAATATGTCGCTGTCAGACTATAAACGTATCCATTTTCCCGTGTTTGGTACTGTAGTGTGAGTGAATGTGTATGTAGTTTCATAGTCTCTCAACAAATTTCGTTTGTATATGTAGTTTTAAGGTGTCTCAATACATTCATTGGTAATAAATAGTACAGGATAGAGACAACTGTTGAACGTTTTGGTCTAATACCCGATGGTCACGAAGACAGCCGATATAGCGCTTCAGATTATGACAGAGTATCCTTTAGAACAGAAGTTAAATCCAGTTAGATGTTCATTATAAATTTGATTCGGTAATAAACAAGAAGTAATCTGGAAGAAGCGAAGTATTATTGAAAATCCCGATCATCAGAGTTGTATGGTTAATTTCAGGAAAAATTAGGGGTAAAGTTCGGTTTAGGGGCGGCATTCCTAGATAATAAAACTAGTTATTTTTATACTAACTATGGGCCGGAAAATCCGAATCTGAAAGAATTAGGCGTCGGCAAGCAATATTAACTGAATTACACGACTTTAAAATTTTCTATACACACACAGGAAAACAAGCCATTTTGAACGCATTCTGACACTACAAGTCATAGAAAAACAAGAAAGATGTTACACCACATAAAATTAAGTGTTGCCATTAAGCAATAATATCAATAACTATTTTAAGTAATTATTTTTTATAAATTTTACTCACTTTTGTATCACAAACCATGTTACATAAACCTAGCGTAGCCGCTAAACTACTTGAAAACTGGGATGTTTTCTTGCCTTGACGCGAGTAGGCGCTATGAAGGGGGCACTTTCTTTTCTATCACAAACCATGTTACACAAACCCAGCGAAGCCGCTAAACTACTTGAAAACTGGGATTTTTCTTGCCTTGACGCGAGCAGGCGGTATAAAGGGGCACAAACCATGTTACACAAACCTAGCGTAGCCGCTAAACTACTTGAAAACTGGGATGTTTTTTTGCCATGACGCGAGTAGGCGCTACGAAGGGGGCACTTTCTTTTCTATCACAAACCATGTTACACAAACCTAGCGTAGCGAGCACTTTCTTTTCTATCACAAACCATGTACATTGATATTGGTGACCGGTGTACGTCACAACTTTTTAAGACTACGAATTTTCACACTTTTGGTCTAAGAATACGGCCGTTGAGATAGTCATAATTCATCAGGTTAATGTGTTATGTGATGAATTATCATGTGAGGAAGTATCGTGTCGGAAAGTTTTACGTTATTGATATTATTGCTTAATGGCAACACTTAATTTTATGTGGTGTAATATCTTTGGTTTTTTTCTATGACTTGTAGTGTCAGAATGCGTTCAAAATGGCTTGTTTTCCTGTGTGTGTATAGAAAATTTTAAAGTCGTGTAATTCAGTTAATATTGCTTGCCGACGCCTAATTCTTTCAGATTCGGATTTTCCGGCCCATAATTAGTATAAAAAAAAAAAAAATTATCTAGGACTATCGCCCCTAAACCGAATTTTTTCCAAAATTAGTTCACCACAGGTACAAATCACTTTTATCACTTGAAATTCTATCTGGATTCTATTCTTACTCGATTCTAAATACGGTTACATATTATAATAAATTATGCCTCGTGGACCGTGTTATTTGAAAACGGTATGAAAAAAAGACAACAGAATTGAGTTTAAAGATTTAAAAATAACGCCTTTACTTATGCGAAATTCTTACAAGAATGTAACTGGATTCTTCTATGGCAATTTTTTCAGACAAATAGAACTTCGGATAACAGCCATAAGGGAAACTTTTGAAGAACTCGGTATTCTCATTTGTAAAAAACATCATGATGACCCGACAACATCGTACATGACAGAATTCGATGTCAAACATTGGCAAAAAAAGGTTGTTATTTATTACATACCTATCTTTTAGGTACATTCCTTTAGTAGTTGAAAACTAATAATCACAGAATAATTATCTGTTTTCCAAATGACTTGTGATTTACTAATAAACTATATAAACTTATCCTTTTGACCGTGTTAACCAAAGTTGCCATATTAAAGGTTGATACGGCTGATTTCTTACCATATCAACTACTGATATGATTGTGTACAAAAGTTTAATGAAAAAATAAATCAAATTTTTTAAATATAATTTTTCGTAGAGGACATAATTTTGTACTATTTTTGTTACAGGTCCATAAAGATCCCCAAGAGTTCCTATCGTTGTGCCAATCTCTCAACTGCTATCCAGATATCTGGTCACTATACTTATGGAGCAACTGGTTAACGCCAATTAAAAAAGTGGCATCCCATAGGTTCGATGCAGTTTTCTTTCTGACGTTTTTCGACAAAAAACCTCCTGTAAACATTGATGGAAAAGAAGTCTCGGAGTTTAGGGTTTGTAATTGTATTTTTTTTATTGTTTCCATCCATGCTTTGTATGAATTTAAAATTTAAATCTTTGGGAATTTTAATTTTTGCTTGTTTGATGCTAAGCTTTCTGCTTTAGACATGTGCCACACAAAGCTATAAAAGATCATGTGATCGTGGCTTGGCATTTTCTAGCATATCGTTCGCCGTACTTTCCCAATGAGAATATATGGCGAAAGATATGCTGAAATAGGCCAAGCCAAATGATCTTTGATTAAATGAAGAAAATATTAGCGAAACTCAATGGAAAATGTGGAGACAGAAAAATCGGAAAAAGTTATTGGCACCTCTGGGACTCGAACCCAGGACCCTTTGCTTACATCGTCTCCTGGGTTTGAGTCCGAGAGGTGCCAATATCTTTTTCCGATTTTTCTGTCTCCACATTTTCAATTGAGTTTCGCTACATTTAATTAAATATTATTATTTGAGGTTTTACTCATAAAGTTAAAAATAAAAGATCTTTGATCTTTTATAACTGTGTGTGGCACAGGTCTTACCACGGACGTAGCTATAGCTTTGACAAGGGGGGGGGTCCCCAAAGTAAAAAAAAAAACAGAGCTCTAACGCCAATTAAATCTATCATTTACAAATTAAACATTGCCTGCGACTATAACGCGCAAGCATAGTCGCGGGTAATCTATAATATACAGGGTGTCCGGGGGTAAAGTGCATTAACTTCGGGAGGTGATTCTACGTGATAGTACAAGTAAAAAAGATAAATAACTTTTTTCGAAATTCCAACTTTTAGGGGTAGTTTTGAAGTAAAAAGATAAAATTAGTCCGGCGTGTGCGGCCAGATTTATTATTTTCCGCTGTTACGATACGGGCCAATCACAATCGACTCGGGCGCCCGGCAGGCTCTCACCAAGTAACATCGTACCTCACACTAAGGATTTTTAGTAGGTACGTCTTTTTGTATGGGGAAAAAAATGTTGGAATTTCGGAAAAAGTTGTTAATCTTTTTTGCTCCTACCATCATATAGAATCACCTCCCGAAGCTAATGCACTTTACCCCCGGACACCCTGTATAACTTAGGTTAGGGGGCATTCAAGTATTAAGTAACGCAATTTTTGAAGATTTTTGACCCCCCTCCCCCCATGTAACGTGCCGTAACGTTTTTCCTTGCCCCCCCCCCCCCCCCCTAAACGTTGCGTAACGTCTAAGTGACAATTTTTACCTGAAAGTCACAATTAAGTTGCGCAAAGTACTGGAAGGTCGCTTAAATACCCTTTTTCTTGTTTTAACCTGTCATTTGCCGCTCGTGCGCCGGCGTGTCCTGATTTTGACACGCGATTTTGACCCTTATGTATAAAGAAAGTGTATGAAGAACACGGTCAGAATCGCTTGCTCTATTATCGCTCTTTACCATAGAGAAAACCGCAATTAGATTGGTGACTCCATATAATTTATATTAATGATTTACCGGAGCGCGGGAGCGTGCGCAGTTCTTGCGCATGCGCGGGAAAAATTCTTTGGTTTTGAACTTTGACCTTTCTATGTACGAAATTTCTCAAGGACGCTGTCAGAATCGCGGGACATTGGGTGTCATGGCTGCCGCTTTTTGCGAACGCTAATTGGTTACAACCAACCCCATTTACTCGCGGCATTCAACGAGTTAATTCCCTCCCCCCCTCGTACGTTTCAAAAGACCCCCCCCCCCCCCAAGTACATTACGTAATACTTGAACGGCCTCTTACTGTAAGTAGGCGCCTTTAAATAAAAAGTTATATGTAATGTATGTATTGCAATATTTATTCAAAATTAACAAAGTTGAAACTTTAAAGTAATAAATTTGGTCTTTTATGTTTTATTGCTAACTGATTAATAATTTCTTCGGAATCAAGTTGCACCGCCAGATCTCGGTGTGCGCTCATTAAAGCCAGACCAGTAAGTCTTTCATCACCCATTTTAGAAAGATCTTTCAGGGGTTGCAGTGGACACTGGGAGTGTGGCTAAAATAATGTGAAGCTTTTTTATTAAAGGGAAAAAACTGATCATCGCAGTTATCGATAACGTCGATCACGGTTGCAGGTTTTTGTGCTACAAATTTCCAGTGTTTGTGCTATCTCATATTCACTCAGAAATATTGCCTTCATTTTCCCCACCCAGAAATGTTTGTGCAATCTTTTTAAGATTTTCTTTTATCCTGGAAACATTACTGGTTTTTTCAGGTAGCAGCATTTGAATTCCTTAGATCGTCGATTCATGTGGTTTAAAACGAGCGTCAAGTTCTGAAATAACATGATCAAAGAAAGGGTAAAATCTAAGCAACTATCGTTTTCTACAATCGGCGCAGTGTATGTAATTTTTTTCTGTTGGACAAGTAAGATGGATATGAATGGGGGGGGTCCGGACCCCCAAAACCCGTGGGTCTTACCATTATCTTAACCTTATCTATGCAGCTATCGCATTCTGATATCCATTAACAGAACTATTTTCAGCAGCAGCTTCATTTCCATCATGA
Source organism: Limnephilus marmoratus (assembly GCA_917880885.1). Taxonomy (NCBI): domain Eukaryota; kingdom Metazoa; phylum Arthropoda; class Insecta; order Trichoptera; family Limnephilidae; genus Limnephilus; species Limnephilus marmoratus. Next base: position 15,088,689 of record OU862910.1, on the reverse strand, counting down.
GCTATGTTGCTTTGAAACAACAATTTACCTATCAAGAAACAAGACAACCTTCTTTTTTGTTTCATATTTTTTTTAACATTAAAAAAAAAATAGTTGACCTGCTACCCTTAGTTTTTCTTTGAATAATAATGATTACATATTGTAACTTTTTTCATTTGTTTTGCAGTGGTCAACTCCAGAAAAGATTTTAGAGTCGTTCAAAGCAAAGGAGCTGGTCTTACCGACTCCTCAGTGGTACGAGCTCACGAGGCTGGCAGGACTCCCAGACATGGATCAGCTCAAAACGTTTGCAGCCACTCGTAGCCGCTACGGCTGTGAATTATTCTTTCCTATCTATCAAGATGCAAAGGATGGCATTGTTGTTATTTTACCGGGTTAGAAAACCATTTTATTAAATAAGTACAGAATTTTACAGTACATTTTTCAATACAGGTTATCTAAATGTAAAACTATTCAAACTTTTTTATCTGTGGAAATTTTCTGCACAACTTCTTCTTATGTTCAACAATACAGCTTTGGAATGAATTGACGGCTTTTGTGTTAGTTCGCTCCTATAACATAAGTCTCATCAACGTTCTTTGCTTTTGCTTTACTCCTTCTGTTCGTTAAAAAGACCCTCCACACACCACCCCCAAAGATAAAACTGCGTGGAATTAATAAAATAAAATTAAATAACTGCACATCGAATTTTTTTTTAAGGAAAATATTATGGTCAGAATAAAATCAGTTATATAATAAAAATATATTATTTCAAAGAGCAGGTTGTGGATTCAATTTGCGGTGAAATGTGAACCAATATATCAATAATTTAAATTTGATTTTATTTATTGAAGTACTTTTAGATGTACAATATTTTTTGTTTCTCCATCTGGTGCATGAGCAGGCCCGACATACAGCTGTCCGGGTGAGAAGGATTTTCCAAATTTACCCCCTGCTATCTCCTACCGCTACTATGTCTCCTTTGCAATCCCCCCTCTGCCCCTCCCTTGTCCCCCACCCCTCCCCTTCATGTCCTTTCTTATGTGTCTCCGTTCCTAGCCCCGTTCCCCTCCCTCGTCCTTTTCCCCTCCTGCGTTCCCCTTCCCCTTTCCTTTCCACCCTGCTGCTAAACTATATGAAACACACTTTTTCATTTTTATACATAAAGATATTGTTTTGTTTTGTTTTATTTTTATACATAAAGATATTCCTTTGCAATCCCCCCTCTGCCCCTCCCTTGTCCCCCACCCCTCCCCTTCATGTCCTTTCTTATGTGTCTCCGTTCCTAGCCCCGTTCCCCTCCCTCGTCCTTTTCCCCTCCTGCATTCCCCTTCCCCTTTCCTTTCCACCCTGCTGCTAAACTATATGAAACACACTTTTTCATTTTTATACATAAAGATATTGTTTTGTTTCCAGGTGACAGCTATTATCCAAAGAATCCAGATTTCTATCAAAAGATGGAACTATTTAGTGATCAGACAACGCTCCAAGAGTTGAGAGATACCTCGGAAAGCATGCACCGTATAATATACCACAATCCACACACAATATCGCTGGAGATCAAGAATTACACCCTGACTCATTGTCATCTATCACCCCAACCCGAAATCATTCCTACCTTGAACCATAAACTTTAATCGCAAATTATATTTTGTATGTATGTCTACCTTGCTAAGATTAGAAAAAAAATCTATAATTTATTGTTACATCAAAATTAATTACAATAAGGTCATCTCCTTTTTTTAATGAAAATGTATTACATTTAAAGAGTTGTCAACAACAGTAAAATTGGCTTTTCGATATCTCCAAAAATCTGCAAAAGTATATAAAATATGCAATGATGTCTCGCACTATCACACAATACACAATTCAGTACGGTAATTCAAATGGTAGTGCTGCAATACCGCCGCGCTTTTACAATGATGCCAGAAGCTTTTTACAATGGCCGCAAATACAGTGAAACTCGCTTAATAGGTTCCCGCTTAAGAAGTTTCACGTTTAAGAAGTTTGGTTTTTTCAGTCTCTTGAAGACTGAATTTGAAAAATGCCTAATTTATCAAACAAGCTCTCGCTTGGGTTTTTTCTGGTCCTTAAATCTTCTTAAACCCTAGGAGCCGAAGCCCTGCAATTGCAGTGTTGAAGAATCTTGCCTAAGCACGGTACGAAGCACTGCAATTGCAGTGTTGATCTTAAATATTCATTTTGCCTTAGGATATAACCTCTACTAGGTTAGTTAAATACAAAAATAAAAATTTCACTTTATCAAGTAAGATGTTGTCTGCGTGTTGGATTTTACAAAAAAATCTTTTTTATTTATTGAAGTTTCTTGGCGTCCCCAATGGGTTAAGAGTGTTTCACAGTAAACATTTTGACAGTTTGGTATTTTCCAGACTTTCTAAAAGTTCTGTCCTCAGCATGCTCTAATTCATAGGTTCCCAACCTTTTTTTGCCCACCGCCCACTTTGAGAATATTTTTTTTTCTAGCGCCCCCCAACTCGTAAATCTGAAACAGCAATTGTCGTCACGATTATATTTACCACAACGGGGGCGGGGGAAGGGGGGGGGGTGAGATGGGATGGGGCAAGATGCGTTTTTTAATTTTTTTTATTTTATATTTTATTTGGTGACCGGCCAACTCAAAATGAAACCAACTCAGAAGCACCTCATAAAGGTCATTAAGAGTGATGATAAAAAAATATTGGTTTAGTTAGGTTAGGGTTACCGGCAATTTTAAAATTATTTTTTATAGCTTCTAATGACCTTTCTCAGGTGTTTCTGAGTTTCATTCTGAGTTGGCATGGAACCGTTCTGAATTGTTTTCATTCTTTTTACTTGAGTTTTATTGCTCAGAAAGATTACACTTGTGCAGTAATTCACGTGACACGCTACATTGGTATTGTAGACCAATTTCCGTGTTTTGACCTCTTACTTTCCCTTTATCCTATTTAAGAAATTAACCTTTTCTGCAATTTTTTAATATAATATTTCAAAGTTAGTGTTTAGTTTTAATTTGTTATAGATTATGGGTCGTGAGTATTTAATTTCTTCTACTGCTTCAATATTTTGATTTTCTATATTAAGGGTAGTAATTTCGTTGAGTTTCTTCTCTAATACCATGAATTTACTTTTAGTTACATTTATTTTCAGTTTATTCGAAGAAAAAAAAACTTTAATATATAATATCCTGGGTCGATCCGCACCAAATCATCCAGGCCATGTCACCCACCATCTCAGATTTTGATGAATCTTTAAATTTTTAATCCTTCCATATAGATAAGAAAATATACCAAATTTTACCTTCCTACCTCAACTCGTTTTTTTTTTATGGGCAGTTGAAGTTTGGGCAAAATAAGCGTTTTTACATATTCCGAGCACTCCGGAAGAGCTTGTACCTTCAATGAAAAAAATTGTATCTTTGTCATTTATAGTGCAAATGCAATGAAAATTTGCAATATTATCAAGAAAACTATGCTGATTGCAGAAAAAATAAATAAACCCTGTACATTTATCTACTTGACTTTAAAAAATTACCAAAAGTTATTTTTTAAGTAATTTTTGGGACGGAAAAGGTACTTTACAAAAACGCAATATCTCGGGAAGGTACAGTGTTAATGAAGTATTTTTTTTTTATTTTATTCATATCTACAAATAGCATAGAATCACATACAAAAATAAAATTCATGGCATTTCACTTGCTTCAATAAATAAAATCCATTTTAAACTATTTTAAAACTTTTTGTAATTTTTTATTTATTATTATCTACATTGAACATAGTACAACCTAAAAAAATAAAACTCATGGTATTTTTTGTGCTTCACAGTGTAGAAACGTTTTTAAAATAAGAAATCTCAATCATAGAGAATTTTATTTATTGAAGCAAGTAAAATGCCATGAATTTTATTTTTGTATGTGATTTTATGCTATTTGTAGATATGAATAAAAAAAAATTTACTTCATTGACACTGTACCTTCCCGAGATATTGCGTTTTTGTAAAGTACCTTTTCCGTCCCAAAAATTACTTAAAAAATTACTTTTGGTAATTTTTTAAAGTCAAGTAGATAAATGTAAAGGGTTTATTTATTTTTTTCTGCAATCAACATAGTTTTCTTGATAACATTGCAAATTTTCATTGCATTTGCACTATAAACGACAAAGATGCAATTTTTTTTTCATTGAAGGTACAAGCTCTTCCGGAGTGCTCGGAATATGTAAAAACGCTTATTTTGCCCAAACTTCAACTGCCCATAAAAAAAAAACGAGTTGAGGTAGGAAGGTAAAATTTGGTATATTTTCTTATCTATATGGAAGGATTAAAAATTTAAAGATTCATCAAAATCTGAGATGGTGGGTGACAAATCCAAAATTTTCTGGATGATTTGGTGCGGATTGACCCAGAAGTATTCTTTAAAAAAAAGCTTTTTTGGACAATGCATCTTCAATATTAATATATAAAAGTGTGTTATCTGCAAAAGTTTGATAGAACAGTACTTTAGGCACTTCACTATATCATTAATATATATATACTTAATAAATAGGAGCGGTCCCAACACAGATCCTTGAGGAACTCCGAGTATTACTTGTTTTCTTCAGATATAGCATCTCCAATTTTGTTTCTTTGTTTTCTATTTTTAATTTTATTATTAGTATTTCTCTATCTATCGTTTAAACACGTCTTAAATCCAAGAACACTACTATTGTGATTTTCTTCTGATCCATACTGGTTTTCTATTATGAATATTTGTTTCTAAACCCTGCTGTTTTACAAGAATGTTATTTTTTTTCAATAAATTTTCTCATCTGTTCTTTAACTATGGATTCTAGTATTTGTTCATATTTAGGTTATCCATTTATTTTTCTGAGGTCTTCGAAATTTTTAGCATTTATTATTTTGGGCACTGGTGTTATTGTGGAAGTTTTCAACGACTGCGGAAAAATTTCCTTTAACACAGATTAATTTATTAGTGCAACTACTTAAATTTAATTATGCCTATAGTAATTCCAGACGCCGATGATTTTTGCGTCATCGTATTAAAAATTTTCATTAAATACTCACTGTTACCTGAAAATATTATTATTCTCTCTTCTTTCCGATGATCTGTGAATAATGAAATACTCTTATTTATGTTTTCGACACTTAGTATTAAATGTGGCTATTTTAGTTTTATCATCTTCAACTCCATCGGGAACCGAACTTCCTTTATGTTTTCCCTCTGTTTGCCACTTATAATTTCTTTAAGTGTAGTCCACATTTTTCTTGAATCTTTTTGAGAGGTAATAATTTTTAGCCTAGAATACGAATTTTTGGTATGTTTTATTTCTGTACCTATACATGCTTTTAAGTTTCTTACAGGTTTCCCACCTTTCTTCTGGAAATTGTATTTTACAGGCTTTATAAGCTTTTAAGATTTCTTTATAAGATTTCGTAGGTATACTATTTATTTGTATCTTTTAATATACTACTAGCTGGTTCCCGGCATGCGTTGATATACTATTTTTAAAGAAATAAATTGTTTCCCTGTTCCACTCCCGCATTTCCTTCCCCTCCCGCGTTCCCTTTCCACCTTCCCCGCCTACCCCCTCCCCTCTTCCACTTCCCCGTCCCGCCAATCCCCCTACCGCGTTCCATATAACAGTCCCAGTACATTCAGTTTTCAAACATTTTGCGTGCCTCCTATTACAATTTTTTTATTCAAATTTTCGCTTTTCATTCAAAACAAATATTCATTTTTATATATTATAAGAACAATCAATCAAATTTGGTACCTAACGTAGGTATCTATTAAAAATATCTATAATTTAAATAATCCATAGATAATTCTTTTTTACAAAAAAAAAACGTTCAAAAACACAATTCAATTTCGTCAAACGCGCGAACTGTCAAACGTGTGAAGTTAAAAAAGTCGTTAAGTTTTCAGAAATTATCCAATATTTTGCGCAATTTTCTTAAATTTTCTTTCCGTAAGATCCTTCTACAAAGTATTGGGAAACTTTAAAAAAAGTGAAATGAAGGCGTGACCAAGGGAAATGGGAATTAATTTAATATATAAATACTAGCTGGTCCCGGCATGCGTTGCTATGCCATTTAATAAAGAAATTGTTTCTCCCTGAGTGTCCTTTTCCATTCGTTCCGTTCCTCTCCCCCCTCCCCTTCTTCTCCTGCATCCTCTTCCCCTCTCGCGTTCCCACTCCGTCACCTCCACCTTCCCTCTCCCCTCTCCCCACTCCACCTCCCCCCCCCCCCCCCCCCCTTCCCCCGTCCCGCAAACCATTCTCCCGAGTTGTCCTCCCCCCTTCCAGGTTCTCCTCCCCCGCCCAGGTTCCCTTCCCCCCTCTCTCCTTCGCCTTCCACCTTCCCCGCCTTCCCTCTTCCCTTTACCGCTCCCTCGTCCCGCCAACCCTCCTCCCCCGTTCCATATATTCAATCCCAGTACATTCAGTTTTTAAACAGCCCGCGTGCCACCTTTTACATTTTTTATTCAAATTTCCATTTTTCATGTACTTATATTAAATTTGGTACCTAACATAGGTAACTATTTAAAATATCTTGATTCGATTCAAACTATTAGGGGAGTACCTACTTTAAATAAATTTATCAACTTAAGGATTTTCAAAAATATAATTTTATTTAACAATCATCCTTTTGCAAAATGTCATTCTCAAACACGCGTACTGTCAAACGTGCGATAGTCGTTTAGGTTAGTAATAGGTTTTCTGAATTATCCAATTTTCTGCGCAATTTTCTTAATTTTTCTCTCCGTAAGAACCATCCTCGTACTTCAAGAAATATTCTAAAAAAAGAATTAGCGAAATTGGTTCAGCTGATCTCGAGATTTGCGCTTAGCAACACTTTTAGCGATTCATTTTTATATATAAGATATATTCGTTGTAGGCATTAGTTCATTTACTACTGTTTTCAGGTGTCCTATTAGTTCATCGGCTTTTCTGTCTAAATTTCCTTGGTTATCGCAGATCCACTTTTTGTTTTGTAATGCCGTACACAATTTATCCTTATTATAGTTCTTTTTATTCCTGTATATATATTATTCTTCGTGTTCCCTGAGGCTTCAGACTATTATATCTATTTTTTGTAATAATTGTTCCGTTATCAGATTGATATTGAATTCTTCCGCAGCATTAACTTTCGCATAAAAGTCTTTTGAAATTACCAAATCAATCCTGGTTTTAGAGTTTTTTCGTATTCTTGTATAATTTTTGTATTCTTGTATAATTTTTAATCTTGTATAGTATTTATTTACTAACGACACCATTCTTCAAAAAATCTAAGAATTTTGTATCATTTTGATTTGGGGAATGATAAATAGCTGCATAGGCTCCCAACTTAAAATCCTTCAATAGCCAGTAGGTATCCAGGTATTATTTTTATCTAGTACCGCATTTATTGTGACTTTGTAAGAGATATTGTTTACACACTCACACACATACAATACAGAATTAATGTGATAACTTCACCTGTATGCCTGCTGCTAAATAAGTCGCATCTAATTGTCGAATAGCCCTGAAATGTTGTTTCATTTTGGCTAATTTCTTCGGTAATACAGGTTTCGCTCATCATCACCATGTGCAGTTCGTATTCTTTTAGCATGTCTTTGACTTCTTCGATATGTGCTAGTAAACTAGCTATGGGTTTCTTTGGGTCTCCTACCGCCCCCCTGAAAGTCTGAAACGCCCCCCAATTTCCTCTTTGCCTTCTACCGCCCCCCTGAAGGTCTGAAACGCCCCCAAGGGGGCGTTATCGCCCACGTTGGGAACCTATGCTCTAATTAATATGATGCATTTATGAAAATATATTAAATTTCATTGTAGGAAGCGTAAAGACCTCATTGCAAAGTAATTCAAACTTTTTTTCTTTTATACATATCTTTGTTTCACTTTGATTATTATCTTGAAATATATACAAGGAACGTTATTTTATTGCATGTAGGCAGTCGAGATAATGTAACAGTATTTAATACACAAGGCTTCAAAACTTAATATTTTATTATAGGGCTTTGTACCAGGGGCGTTACGGATATTCGCATCCGCAACCGCAATTCAGACATCTTCGTCCATATCCGCATCCGCAGTTGTGAACCTCTAATAATCTGCGGATGTCAAAATTTTTGCATCCGTAACAACCTTGCTTTGTACTATGGCATAATACCAAAAATAATATAAATAGTGAATTTAGATAATTATTTTCACAGTACAAATGAATCCAAAGTTTACATCTTATATAGGGTGTCCGGGGGTAAAGTGCATTAACTTCGGGAGGTAATTCTACATTGTAAGTAAAAAAGATAAATAACTTTTTTCGAAATTCCAACTTTTAGGGGTAGTTTTGTGGTAAAAACGTAAAATTTGACCGGCGTGCGCGGCCAGCTTTATTATTTTCCACTGTTACGATACGGGCCAGTCACCACCATTTATTGTTGCCACGATCGCGCCCGGCAGGCTCCCGGCAAGTAAGATCGTACCTCACACTAAGGATTTTTAGTAGGTAGATCTTTTTGTAAGGGAAAAAAAATGTTGGAATTTCGAAAAAAGTTATTAATCTTTTTTACTCCTACCATCATGTAGAATCACCTCCCGAAGTTAATGCACTTTACCCCCGGACACCCTGTATATAAAATGAATCGCTGAATGTGTTGCTAAGCGCATAACTTTCGAACGACTGCACAAAATTGGATAATTCTTTTTTTGTGTGTTTGTTATTGTCAGGACAAGGTTTTTATAAAACTTCCGGTGAGCTCTGGCATTATGAAATTTGTATAAAAAAATTGCTATTGGTGGCACACGAGGTTTGAAAACTGAATGTATGGAAAGCAGGAGGGAGGGAGAGATGGGGGAGGGGGGAGGGGGTAGGTGGGAGGTGAAGGAGGCGGAGTGGGAACCCCCCCTACACCATGCGAGCGAAGCCACGGGAAAAAGCTAGTTGTAAATATTTATATGAAATGTTAATATTGGTAAGGATTTTTTTGTTGGGCTTTACAGCTGTTGTTATTTAGTTATACTTTGGCAAATCTTGGTAATAAGTTTTAATACTCTTCTATAAACTTATGTATGTACATTTTTATATTTAATCCTTAAGGCGCTATGTGCATAATCACAGATACCTCTGCGATATGTGCTTAAATGAGCACACATGTTACTTACCAAACTCATAGAAAAAATACATTTTGATCTGAAATTTATTGCTTTTTTATTATTTCTTTAACTTCATATTATATTATGTAAGGTAGGTGCGGGTAATAAGGCCTACCTAAGGGAGATTTGAAATAAAATAAAAACTATTTATCCGAATCGACAAATTGTAATATTAATTAAACATTCAGATCAATTACCATAAAATATGAACAAAAAATGGCCAGTTTTGTCGCAAACAAACATAAAATTAAACGTTTTTAAAAACCTTGTATTTAGGCCTTATAGTAGGATAATAAGGCTGAAGATTTTAACACTCAAAAATAATCAAAATGGTGCCAAATTTCTTTGTTTAACAGCCATCAGTGTTTTTTAAGTTTGAAAAAAAAACTTTTTTTTTCAAACTTCCGGTCCGGAGATGGTTTCTGATGGTTCTCCTGGAAATATTATACCTAACAGCAGCTTTATATGTGCTAGGTGTTCCTCTTCTTACTGCTTGGACAGCCGTCAACCAAGTCATTTTCAGACCACAATGCTCTTTTGGGGGGCATCGTGATGCAGACACTATAATAACAACAAATCAATTAGTTAGCAGTTGTAATTACTTACAAACATCCGTAACATTTTGAGAAAGTTTTAAAATAAGTAGTAAAGCTGACAAACATTGTTACAAAAAAAGAGTATAATAAGGCCTACGGTCAAATTTGGTAGGCCTTAATAACCGCTGGCATCGTGTATAAAGAAATACAAAAAAGTAAAATAATTGGTTTACGATACATTAGTCAGACATCAAAGGTCAATAGATGTACCTATGTAAAACAGAAAATTGTTGCACAAAATTATACATAAAAGTGTGATATTACGAAAATTACTTACGATTCAGTCGGACGATTTTACAACCGCTCCTCGCAAACGAATCGATCCGCACTGGTCGAAATAAGCGAGCTATGCGTCGCGACAAGCTTGAAGCGCCATTTATGAGTGTTAGCTACCTATGAGCATGTTCTTAAGCGGCACCGAATATTTTAAATTGTATTTTTTTAACTTAGGCCTTATTAGCTGACAGGCCTTATTAGGGAACGTGCCCATACTACGTGACATGTTTAGGGGGGGGGGGGGGGTCTTCAAAATGTCACGCTCCATACAAATGAGCGGCGGGTTGCTTAGGATTTTGGTCACCGGGGGGGGGGGGGGTGTTAAAAATTGCAAAAAGTTGGTCACGTAGTATGGGTATGTTCCCTTACCCGCACCTATCTTAGTTCACTTTTAATCCTTTATGAACCTCGCACCATAGCGCGTATGGGTACAGTTTCATATATATAAAAATTTTTTTTTTCATTACAGAGTGCCTGTTATTAGGTACTTTTTTATGTATTCTGACAGGTTGCTGGAAATGAAAATACAGTGAAACCCTCTTAAGAAGTTTGGTTTTTTCAGTCCCTCGGCCCAATTTTTCCCACGTATAACATTTTCCTGCTTAAGAAGTTTTTTTCCGGTCCCTTGGAAAACTTATTAAGAGGGTTTCACTGTATTATGTTACTATAACATATCGGTAAAGGGGTCAATATGAGTCTTATGATAAGGTTAAGATTATGAATAGGGTAACCCTGAAGAACAATAATAAATATCAAGTAAATTAAAATCAATGGTGTATTTATCCTGGTTCCATTTATTACCATTATAATTTGAATACAAAATTCAGTAAAGCATTATAAATTTGCATCAATTTACATAAATCAACCAAAGTACATAATATTATTCAATAAATTGTTAAATGCGTTTTATTAACAAATTCACATAAAAGCAAATACATATTTGTATCATACAGCTTTGCTTAAGCGTATAAATGCCGCTTATCATTTGGAAAAAATTATTTTAATTTGCATATATTTTCAAGGGAAAATTCTACTATTCATTGCTTATAGTTTTTTTTTTTTAAATAATTAGCATAATTAATTGCAATTCACTTGGTTTCATTATTTATAATTCAATAGCTAAACATTGTTTGGAAAATTTTAGAGAAATTAAGTTTTTTTTATTTTTATTTCAAAAGTTTACAGGGGAAGAGAAAACAACATATTATTATTTTATGTTATCATCACTAGAAATGGGATTATATGCATTTTCAAATTTCAGTTGATGAGGCTATTATTGGATAATATTAACAGTTTATCTAACTTCATAATTGGAATAGTTATTAATGATAATATTAACAGTTAATTTTCCAATAATTAAATTCTCAATATAATAGTCACAGTGCATCAGCGGAAATATGAAAATTCATATAAACCAATGCCTAATCATCACAAGTTTAAAATTCACAGGTTTCATTGCAATTTATTACTTTTATCATACACACACAACATTATTTTTCTTTTTTTTAATCTGAGGCTAATAATTAAATATTACTTTTAGATTGTCAGATTCGGGTGGTAAAAAAAGGGCATAACGCACAACACATTTTTTATCAATTAAAGAAGTCATACTATGCTCAAATAGATCTTGCTGGAAAATCAGTGGTGGTCCTTGACTTTTCAGTGAGCTAGAGTGGTAAAATTTAAAAATACGACATTATTGATGTTGTAACAAAAAAGATTTTTTTACTTTGGGAAGGCACGGTCTCCCAAACATATTTTTGACTTCAACAAATTTTGAAATGTTGAAATCACACCTGGGGAATAACAATGGCACAACCAAAAAACTTTTTTTCAGGAGAGCAGTTCAGCAAATCAGTTTATTAGCCAATAAAAAAAAACATTACAAACATTACACATACAAAAGTTGGGAAACCGTTATGTAATTTCGATACATATCTAGTGGCTGGTTCAGCTCAAATGGTCATTGTGCCACTATTTTTGCTTGAATTTGAGTAAAATATAACAATAATTATTTTTTTTTGGAGATCGCTGGCAAAGGTTAATATGCACTTTTTTTTTTAAAAACCTTTTGATTCACCTTAATTACATTAAAAGGCAACTATTTGCATTGGGGGAAGTGAAAAATATTTCTTTCTAAATTTCGATTATGTAAAATTAAAATTAGCTTTCGTCTTGTGAGATTGTACGCCATTAGCTATTAGCTCATTCGCTGTCACGTTGGTATGTTGGTATTCCTGATACACTTGAATGTATAACGAACGGCTAGAAGATTTTGAAGGTACGGGGGGGGCACTTTCTTTTGAATCACAAACCATGTTACACAAACCTAGCGTAGCCGCTAAACTACTTGAAAACTGGGATGTTTTTCTTGCCTTGACGCGAGTAGGCGTTATAAAGGGGCACTTTCTTTCGAAGTCTGCTACGCTTTGCTCTAGCATCTTTTCGTACAGTAACAAGAATACAAACATAAAATGACATTTGAAAATAATGTTTGAAAATGGACGGTCTCGTTTCACAGAATGAAAGCTAATTTTAATTTTACGTAATCGAAATTTAGAATGAAATATTTTCCACTTCCCCCAATGCAAATATTTGTCTTTTAATGTACCTAATTAAGGTGAATCAAAAGATTTTTTCAAAAAAAAGTGCGTATTAACTATTGCCAGCGATCTCAAAAATTTACCTAATGACATTTTCACTTTTTTAAGGTCACAATAATATTTTTAAAAATTTTGACGTTTTTATCGAAGGTAGAAAAGATATCCAGGAACATTTCTGCATATTTAACTCGAAAATGCTATTTTTTGACTTGTGCCACTATTATCGCTCAGGTGTGAAATGTTCAATCAAATAATGTCATATTTATCGGATCAGGAAAAGTCTAGAACCGCCCCTGCTGAAAATGTGGTATTAATAATTGAAAGTTAACTATGTTGCCTTTATTTTATATTAGTACCTTCAAAAAGTAATTGCACATTTGACATATGTTTTATTTTGAAAAGTGGTTATGCCTTGTTTGCTAGTGCTTGGCCAGACAAGTTAAAAATAAATAGTTCTCTAAATGGGTTCATTGAACATCCCTATTTTTATTGAAATCCTTTATTAAAAACCAACTAACTACTTTGGCCATGTGTTTAAAATTTAATGTACTATAAATTTTAATTTTACATTTTGTGCATAATTATTTGCGGAGAATTTTGTGGGGTGGACATTTTTTGAAAAATTTTATGTTAAAATAGGGAATTACTAGTAGGTTTATTATGCATCTTATTTTATCATTCCATACAGGTTTCTAACTAGTCACAAGGGTACGGAGTCACTCACGGTTCCCATAAATACTCTAAAAATGTCACAGAAAACTTTCATAAGTTCAATGAAACTAATAAATGTTCATAAAATATGTATAACAAAATATATATGAGTAACACAAATAATTATGATTATCATGATGAATTTTGTTATAATTGTTACAAAATGTTAAAAATACATAATATTAAATTGAAAATTGACTAATTTATTGATTATTTAACCCTCTGAGACCCAGCGCTGTTCTAAAACATTACTTTCAAGAAATTATTCCTCAATAACTGCATATACAGGGTGTAACAGGACGTACCCGAGGGATTCTAATCAACGATTCCTGAGCATATTTGGAGTAAAAAAAATTGTTATCATTTTGTTTGATATTTTTTTCGATTAAAAACAAAAAATTTGTTTTTCAATTACACATCGCTACTGTTCCCATCGCTATGGGATATATCCCGTTGTGATGTGTTTGAGCGATACGCGCTGTTTCGTGTGGTAAAATGCTGTTCAAACGAGACACAATGCTTATCAAGTGTCCGCTAGGCTATAAACGCGCTATTCTTCAAACTAGTCGGTTGCGGTGTGTGATGAAAAATATTATTAATGTTTTTAATAGAGAAAGATTTCATTGGACAGCAAAATTACATTTTACAAACTACATTTTTATTCCAAATATGCTCAGGAATCGCTGGATAAAACTCTTGGGTACGTGCTGTTACACCCTGTACGTGATGCTGAAATACTTAAGATTTGGAACATAAAGAATTTCATTCAATAGTTGCAAGTACCTATATTGAATTCATTTTTTTCTTTTATGTTAGCACTGTTTGGTGTCTTTTCCCATACAACGCATCCTCATTATTGTAAATCTATTTTATATATCTAAAAAGGGTATGCTTTTAATTTAAAATAAGGTATATTTACAGTAAAATACCCGTACATAAGGTTCCAGTGTTCGTTTTTCCGGTCCCATTTGGCATTTTCTTTTCAAAAAGCAATGGGTTGTAACTTTTACAATGATATATACAGTGAAACTCTCTTAAGAGCGTTTAACCAACCAGCGGACGAAAATCCACATTTCGTCGAAAGTTGTTCTTACGATCGTGCAGGGCAGTTACAATGAGAAAGATTAATTATTCTCCGTACCAGCTTTTTTAAATTATAACTCAATATCGAATTTATTTCAATTCAAATTAGCTTTAATTTATACCTTCATCCAAAAATGCTGAAAGGCGTGATGATAAAACTATTAAAATAATGTACTTTTTGTAGTTATTTTTTGATTATAAGTATTTATCATTTTTCAATAATGTCTAAATTTAATAAGAATGTTAAAAAAATCTGAAATGTATTAGTTTGTAAGTGCGCAAATAAACACACAAACGGACCAATTTTCGCCAAGAAACACATGTACATACATATTTTTTAATGATTTTATTGAAACTAAAATTAAAATTCTAAAACATACGTTTGCTAGATAATGTATTGATTTATTTTACTGCATGATTTTATTGTTTGAAATGGGTGTGGTATAATACAAAAACTTTTTGAAAATTGAACAAATCTGCCAACGACCTATGGAAAAACCTTATTATACTAAAAATTAAAAAAATTTCTCAAAATTTATTACATACGAATGCTAGATAAAAGAACAATCTTTAGAAATACATTTATAATTTTTTGTGGAAAAGAGTCAATACGTCTAAAAACTTTTTTGAAAATGACATATTTCCGGTTTTCTCTGGTAATGCCCTCTTAAGAAGCTTGGTTTTTTCAGTCCCTCAGCCCAAAATTGGTCCAATTTTTCCCACATATAAGGTTTTCCTGCTTAAGAAGTTTGTTTTTTTCCGGTCCCTTAAAAAACTTCTTATGAGGGTTTCACTGTAGTTGTTTTGCTTACAACAGGAATCATTTTGGGTCTTAGAGAGTCTCGTCAATTAAAAGCAGGTATAATATAGTAATGGAATGGACGCAGATATTCTCACTGAGATTCAACTTTGATTTAGTAAAAAATAATCATATTCTATAATGCATACATATTAATATAATATTGTGCCGTCAACTTTTAGCACCTACATAAAATAAGACAGGTACAATTGTTTCCCCAATAAGAATAATTGATTACATATTACTTTAATAATTAAAAGCAATATTCTGATAAAAATCATAACAATCTCAATATGTACATCTGAATGTAATGTTAACTAATAAATTTGGCTTGTTTTGTAAACAATAAAAATGCTTCTACCAGTAATATGTCTTACCTAATGAGCTTGAAACAAAAGTGTCATCTTTATTATATTATCATTATTTTTTTAAGTCTAGTCTATCAAAAAGGTGTTCGTTACTATTATTACATTTTAATTTTAATGAGAAGCGAATATTAATAGAGGTCTATGTTTATATTCATTTATTATTAATATCTTTTAGCTAGATTACTTATTAGCAGTGGCGTGCACCAAATGTATGCTGTTTGTAGTTCAGGTATGAATTGTGCGGTAAATATTTAAAAATGGCCAATGGTCTCCCTTACTATCATGGTTAGAAATATGATCTAAACTAGATGCCACGAATATTCGGCTACTATTCGGCCTATTCCGCAACTTTTTTTACTATTCGGTATTTGATTGCGAACTATTTGGCCGAATACCGAATACCAAATCATGAAATAAAACACATAAATATTTACTGAACAGAGATATTTTTTAAGAAATGCACACTATAAGTGACACAATTTGATGTAACATTCAACAAATATTGTGTGTTATGACACGACCCACTCGTAAATGAACAAATACACCCACCGTGTAGTTACCGCATGCACTTCAATGATGCAAATCGGAACCTGTCACCCGCGAAATGTAATGTAGTGTCGCCGAATATTCGGCGCTTCGGCCGAAAGTTCGGTATTTGGCAAAAACACTATTCGGGGCATCACTAATCTAAACGGTGTTACAAAGAGAAAACACCATTTATATTCAAATCATTAACTGCAAATAAATTAAAATGTACACCTTTATGTAAACCAATGATTCCGTTTGCAATTTGAAAAAAAAATTGAAACTTTAGAACTTTTTATTAATTATTTTACCATGAAACGACAAAAAAATGAGTTGACAATAATGTTTATAAAACACTTTGCCTAATAAAATATGTGTATGTTCTTTTTTCTCGTTATCAGTAATTTTAGCTTAAAAAAATGTAAGATGAGCCATTTTCAAAACTTTTTTATGTTTGCATTCAAAATTTGTTCATTTAAAAATTATATATTTATTTCGAATCATAAAATTTGAAAGTGTATTTTATCACTTTCCAAAAACAGTTTTTAGTTTTTGGATGCGTTCAGAAATATTCCATTTATTTGGATTTTATTGCAAAGTGGAAATATTTTGACCTTCCAACAAAATAGTTAATGAAAAAAATTTATATTTTTATGGTTCGTTTGTCTTAGTTTTCAGCCTGTATGGACTGCACGCCACTGCTTAGTAAAGTGCTTGCTCAATTGAATTTACAAGTTCTGGTGAAGCAAGACTATTTCTATTATGTTAGGTACTTAAATAAAATTGCTGCAAATAACAAAACTGTTTATTTTGCATCCCCTCTTACTCAAAATTTTTTGAAAAATAGAAATGGCGTGATTTTTAACATAAAGAACAAGTTAGCTCTTTTAAATGAAGTATGCTTTTTATATTATCATATCTATAAAATTAAGTATGCTTTGTATCATTTAAATCTTTAAATTAAATAATAAATGCTTTATTGACTAAAAAAAATGTGTTAACATCATTGTGACATTGGAATATTGTCGGAAACATTCACATTATAAAAACAAAAGTTTTTCCTTCATTTGCACAACACTCACATAAAAATGTCATTACTCATTAATATTACAAATCGTTGTTTGTTGTTTTGATTAAAAAATCGCTTTATTATGGTGATTTTTACTCTTTCGATTTTCCTTTTTCTTTTCTAGAATATCAATAAAATATTACGCAATGTAATATTTATTTATTTAAGGTTCATGTATCATTCACTTCACAACCATACAAAAAATTAAGACTAAATTACATAGCTACAATATCATCAATAAATTTCACACTACGCTGGCGGTTGCTGGAGTAAATATAATAATTATTATGTATTTATTTAGAGGAGATTCTCTCTGAAGTTTTTGTCTTAAAAGCAATGAAATCGTCATACATATTTGTATGTACATTTTGCCATTGATAAAATATCCCCACTCATTTCTGGATTTGATTATTTTTTTAATTGATTAAAAACACATCTGTATAAAACATACAATCTTATAAATGAACAATTGGAATGATTCTTTGGTTTTTCTTAATGCGAAGATAAATAGAATATAAATAAACCTAAATGTTTTACAGAATATATTATAAATATAGCAAATCTGCTATGGCAACTGACTCCAACAACAGCAAAGTAAAAAAATTCACATTTATTTGTACCTTTTAGATCATATATCTATCACAATGTATGTTTTATATCTTTGTCTATAAATTGACAGTTTCATTTGTCTTCTTCGCTGACAAACAATAATAATAATAATAATTACATACCCTCTCCTCTCCTCTCCACTCCTCTAGCCTAAACTAACTCCTAGAATTAAAATATCTACCTTCAAGCTTACGGCTAATGAAAAACATATAAAAATATCTGTCAATATTCAAGGTGACTGGAACTTGATGTCAAATATTGAAAATCATAATGGATGGTCACCATGATACAGGCAGCTGCCTAGTATGGTGACCTAGTAGTGTATCTTCTCAAGTAAATGAATTAATCATGTAATATGTACTAGAGGTGGGTAAGTTCTGCATTTTTCCGGAAGCCTCCGAGACTTGCTTCCTTTTAAAAGTACACGAGTTCTAGGAACAGGTCCCGGGTCCGAGTTCTTAGGTGCGGACTGGGCACTGGGTATTGTTGCGGCGCACCGAAACGGGACGCACGGGTTCAAAGAACTCGGAACCAGGACCTACTCGTAGAACCCACACGAGAACTCAGAACCCCGGAGTCGGACAAGACTCGTACGAGAACAAGGACCCGTCACCCGTGCAATGTAGGTACATTCAATGTATCTACACTGCACGGTCTTTTATTGAGAATTTAAATAAGTAAATTAATAAGCTGTAATGCTTTACTATAAACTATTATTTTATAATGCACGTCACCCGTTGATTAACGATACCAGATAAGACGCTCTAATTAAAAACTACTCCCTGCCTAGCCGAAGGGGTCACGCACGTGTGTGTCGATCAACGAACAGCGATCGAATGAACGCCCAGCGCCCAGCTCGTGACGTGACTCAAGGGGAAGTGTCATAGTTGGCCGGCCGCGGGTAGCGGGGAGTGTCGGGAACTCACCGAGACCCGCGACTCATGAGTGGAATGGTGAGTGACGCCGGACCGTGGATCGCGGAGCAAACCGGCGCGGCGGCCACGGGGTGAGTCAGGAATGTAGTAGTTCGCGCGAGTCCGGGAGTGGGCGAAATGAATGGATTGTGTCGCGATTCACGTAGCTTGGAACAAGGCGCTTGGGTTTAAAGGAACCCGGGACTTGTATTCGAGTGCGGTTTTCGCGCTTCGGCGTTGAGTTGCTCGGACCGCCGGATTACCGCCGGATTTATTTGGATGCGGAGAGTACTGGGACTGGGCCGGGTTCTCTGGGAGTAGTCGATTTGAAAAAGGAGTGGGAGTAGGAACCGCTTCCCGCAAAGGAGCGGATCACATGAGCCCATTCCAGCTGAACTGACACATCGCTAATATGTACTTATAAATAAATAATAGAAGAGACCAAAAAAGTTCATTTGACCATATTATAAATTCCTAACAATAATTATTATTGGGAATCATTGAGATTGATATATATATTGAGATAGCATATTTAAAATACATGTGTATTGAGCATTCAAGACATATATCGAGATAACATGTAATGAGATTTCAAGACATTGACATATTTTAAAATCATAATACGTAGAAGTAAGGGTCGACCGAGAAGGTTTTTCATTCTCGGCCGAGACCGAGAATAAATTAAAATCTCGGCCGAGACAGAGAATAGCTAAATTTAGAAAAAAAAATTAAATGCGAATTTTTGCATAATATAGTATATTTCGATTGTAATAATAATTTTTTTTAATAGTTTTAATAATCAAAATTGAACAACATGATGTTGTAGCACATAAAAAACAATTTTTCTGCTTTTTCACCCTTCAAAGAGTATCGCCTCATGTTGTATAATTGACCAGCTATGCTAAAGAGCTGTTCACTTGCTACACTAGTAGGCGGTGCTGATAAAAACTTTCATCACAATCGACAGCTCTCCCACGCACTGACACCAAGTGACGAATGTGGACGCGCGCGGTAGAATTGAATTCCATTATCCTATACCGTACCTACTTACAAATCGCCGAGAACTGAGACAGAGTTCTCGATAGAGTTTGTAGCCGAGAATGCCGAGACCGAGACCGAGATCTCGGTCGACCCTTACGTAGAAGAGATCTAAAAAGTTCATTTGATCATATTATCAATTCTTAACAGTAATTATTATTGAGATATCAAAAAACATAATGACTCTGAACAAAATTGGTAATGGAAAGAAAGAAGCATACTAAAGAGGAAAAACCTACCGATCAGTCGATCTCAGGTTCTGTCATGCTGGCTCATTTCAGTGTATAATTTCAATGTAGTTGGGCCGATCCTCTGATCTCTGTTATATATATATAGCAGATAACTTACCCATTGATGACATTGTTTACATTTTTATTGCATTTGTAAAAAATCTGTATCTATGGCATATTTAAGTGGATTTTAAACTTTGCATATATGCAGATGGTTTAACTAGTGTTTGTTAATCTTTGCATATTAATTTTTAGTGGATGTTAAAGATGTTAAGTGTATCAAATTTGAATATAGCATTTGCTCAGTTTAAATGGTTGATGGATAAAATATACCCTTAGGTTTTAAAGTTATTTTCACTACTATTGGTAATGTTTGAGAATTGACAATCCCCTCTAATTTCCCTTCTGCTTTGGCAGTTTTAGTAGGTTTTATAGAGAAAAATAAAATTAAAATATATGCCTCTCAATATTTGCAATGAAGCACCAGTCACCATGTATAAACTATTTAACATAGTCATGTTTCAGCAGCCGTTATAAGCTTATGGAACCGCCTACTATAAATGCGCATCAGAAAAAGAATTATATAATGATACATCTTTGGGATGTCATCGTAATTTTAATTATAAATTATAAGCAAAACACCTAAAAGATCTTGTAAATATCAGAGTTCTGCCATCTGTATGGTAAAAGTAATTTTAACTACATAAAAAATATGTAATGGTACATGTCATGTCATATCAATACAAATGAAAATGGCAGAAATATTCAAAACAACATTCATCTTCTTTCAGTATCTTCATCAGACAGTGTTCTAATCATAATTGGGATAATAAAACAAATAATTAATCTAAATATTTCTGACTACACAGCCACATAAGTACACAAATGTAGGAATGTAAATGGAATACATCGGAATGAGCGAAATTTAAACATTCGTAGGAATGTAAAATGTTTGAATGTCACATAAAAAATGAATAATTATGAACACATAAAAAGGCTAGTAATAGTATATATCACAACATAAAAAAGAATGGTTAAATATTGACACATTGTTTGACATTTATTTTACTCTATGAAAGACATTGTACAGCGTAAAAGTAATTTTGAAACCGCAGTAAAATGGGGTCAATCAAAACAGTCTGGCGATGGTTTGTTGCAAGTAGTCCTTCATGGGTCGGTAGTAATGGTAATGAAGGGACACTATCTCCGGCCACTGTCTGAACCTCTTGAGAAGGGGCCAGTCGCACTCCAGGATGAGGACGGTGAGGAACAGTAAGGAGAAGCACACAAACAGGAACGAGGGAATGAATGCTTTGAGGATACTGAACCTCTTGGTGGTGACCAGGGGGGGCTTGGAGCTGTGAGCCGAGGGTATGGTGGCGAGGGCACGCCGGCTGGGAGTGTGACTGGAGCTGGACTGATGGGACGACTCTTCGGGCCCGCGTCCTGGATTCTCAACGCCAAAGTTGGTCAGCTGCGACTCGGAAGATGAATGCTCGAATGAGTCGCGGAAATAGTAGTCGTTGAAGTGGTGGGATCCCTCGGCATTTCCCCCTAAAATAATATTAAACACTAGATCAAAACACATATTGCATTTTTACATATACAATCACAGAAATTTGAATGCTGTAAAGCAGTGGTCCCCAACCCCCGGTCCGCAGACCGGTATCGGCCTGTGAATCAAATAATGGTACCGGGCTGCCTAAGGCCCTGGCGCAAAAATCAAAATTATGTAAAAAAATTGAAAGTTTGGGGACCAGGGCTGTAAAGGACAATATATTAATTGTTAAGGAGAGCGAAAAATAAAGTTTTTTTTTTCAAAAAATCACATCCGTTTTTATAGACCAATAATTATGAATTTTTATTATAAAATAAGATTGAATAGATCTTTCAGATTACTTAATATTTCTTGTAAATTTCTTTAATAACAATATTTAATTTATTTTTAAATTTTTGGAAAAAAATCATACTAAAATACACATCGTAAAAGATGCACTTATTCTCCTAGAAATATTTTGAAGATGCAGATCGAAAGAGAAACAAAATGGAGAAGAATGACATGTTTAACTTATTTTTGGATTTATTGTTTTTTACAGCATTTCAAATTCAATGTATGTACAAAAAACAGAGAGTCTGATCTTTTCAGTTCAAAACCTATTTAAATTAATGTAATTCTGCTTACTTAGCACCTCACGAGTTTCACCTGTGTACTGACAATCTTTGCTTAGGTCAACTAAAATAGTGTTCCACACAGATATATTACGTATTACACAGTTATGCATTGTTGCAAGAATCATATCTACGAATCGTTAAAGTACGCTTCAAGATTTTTTTATTTTCCAAGAAATCATAAAAAATGCATAATATATGTAATAGTTGTTCATGGACATGTTGCAAAATTGTGCTGACTCTTTTTTAAATTTGTTTTGTGTTGATTTTTAAACTACAATGTTTTTCGTAAAAAGAAGTGGCGTAATTCGTCGACCGAAATTTTTAATTTTATTGTGAATTTGTGATAATATTATTCAACATTTACTTCTAAATTACGTACCTGTATATTTTGTGCTGATATAAACTAACATGTTGTTTTAAAAATAAAAATCAACCTTCTGACCCTTATTTGGCCTCAAATCCATATTTAAGCTTTGCGTGAAAAAAGCCGCACGTGCGACACATGGAAATAGACCAATATTTGGTACATACGGCCCGCATCATGCTCCAGCAATGGTTGAGATATTAGATAAAAAAACATAATTTATTCCGCTTGCTTTATTTTTCAATTAGTTTTATAGATTTTATAGTCATCAGTAAGATATTATAAAGTAATTTTAGGCATTATAATTTACCAGTGCTGCACATGAACACACTGTGCAACCACCCACCCTTTGTCATGACTCATCGCAAATAATATGTACCACCAAATCGCTTTTCCAGGCAGAGCAGGTGAAAAGTGATCCACAGGATGAGACTGCTTGGAAGGACATTTATGTTAGTGAATGTAGCTTGTGGTAGGTACCTTGATACATCATCTTGGATCGCTGCTCCTCGCTGACAGGCGACAAGATGTGGTCGGCGCAGAAGTGGTTATGCGTGTCGCCCAGGTTGGACATGCCATGGCCCACCATGGCACAGCCGCTGCATGAGTCCAGCGCCTCGCCCAGCGGCGCCGAGTGCGTGGAACGCGGCAGGCTGCTGTAAGCTCCTCCTGGATACAACATACATACACATTAGTGATGGGCATGATCGATACATTTACATAATCGATATATTTGTATCGATACACAAAAATGATCGAATGATATATCGATTAATTGCTCAGAGTTCGGGAGCAATAGCTACGGTCAGGGGCAGTAATTTTTCTCTCGCGAGGGGGGGGGGGGGGGTTGGCCTAAAAAAATATATGGTGCATTGGAATGGCAACACTTTCGTAAGAAGGTACTGCAAAAAAAATAAATCGGTCACTGGTTTTTATTGAACATTATTATAAATAATTATTAATAAGATTCGAATACCTACGTAAAATTAAAATAAAATATTATACGTGTTTTTTAAGTACAAGGAAAACTATTTACTAATTTATTTTAAGTTATTTAGGTGTATAGTTTAGGTACTGCAACAAACTTACAAAGTACTGCCTGCAGTCAATGGTTTTTATTCCTGGCAATGATTTCCTTATTATTTCCTAACAACATTAATATTATTTCTGTTTCCCGCGAATTTCAAATATGTTTGCGTCTCGCAAGGCTTTACGATCGAATATTATTATAAATAAGATTCGAATACCTGCGTATACTTAAAAGAAAATATTATACATGTTTTTTAACCTTTCAAAGGCCAGGAACGCGCCCGCGCGCGAGACTGAAATTTCAAAAAAGAATATTAATTCAAATAATTTGGATGCGATTTTAAATTTTATTCCATTAATTATAACATAAAATAAAGCTTAAAATAGCTTCCTCCATTCTTGTTATTAAGGTAATTTAAAAAAGGTAAGGTAAAAAACCCTGGCCCTTGACAGGTTAAGAACAAAGAAAGGTATTTTCTAATTTATTTTACGTTATTTAGGTTTATAGGTTATGTACCGCAAATAAGTCCAATTAGATATAAAAACTGTTTATTTTATTTTTTCAACCTACATATCTATACATATTTTAGAGGCGTGTTTAATGTTGGGTACCTGCCTGTACCTTATGATGTAACGGGTAACCTATCTGTACAATTTTTATTGTACTGCAATTTTCATTTAATGTTCTTTTATTTAATATTGTAAGCTCCTGCTGATATGGTACTTAGTTTAGTTAGTAAGTTTAAGTTACCTTTATTAATATTGATAATATACGAGTATTATGATTAATAACTATAACATGTCGTTTTTGTTAAAAACAACCTATAAATAATATGTAAGTACGTTGTAGGCATCTAATCCTAAACAATCTGAATTGTTGTATTCATTTGTATGAAATTAACAAATTATTATTAAATAAGGTTTTTCTACCATATAAATTTTTTCATTTTAATTATAAACTAAGAGACACCTATGTTAACTTCAAATGAATTAAATATATTTGTTCATGTGAAGCAGATATGTTCATATGAACACATATTACTTGCTTATTTTAGTAGACTATAGTATACTTCCCAGAAGAAGCTACAATTATAGCGTAACCCTGTTTGCATTACATTTAAAAATTATGTGTACTTAGTTATTGTTTGAATTAAAACACACTACCCTAGATTATACATAACCTCAAAATAACATAAGTAATAAACTTTAAATTGTGAAAAACATTCACCATGGCAATCTTTAAACATAAACTAAAACTGGAAACGTATTAATTCATCATTTACAACAAAGCGGGATGATGATAACATCAACACGCTTTATCAGTTTATCACAATCTCAGATATTTTGACGTATCTTGAAATGCAACCTCTCGGATCTAGAATTTGCGTTTACGAATGAATTCTGACAGTTGTAAAACGATTGTATCACTCATTTTCAATGACATTTCAAAACGATTATATCGGACTGTGCATTCGATATGAACATAGACATTGATAAGCGAGAATCGATTCTACTTACGATGACATTTCAAACGATTATATCGGATTGTGAATTCGATACGATTATTGACATATCGATGTAATTCATTCGGAAATGGAATCGATGTAAATCCAGCGCTGTGATTGGTCAGAAATAATCGATGTGAGAGAAGCGTTGTGATTGGTCAGAATTAATCGATTTGACATCGATGCGAGAATCGATTGTTCAAGAATCGATTTATCTATGATAATGTATCGAAATGCATCGATGGTAAAAAAGATCGATACAACATCGATATTCAATCGATATTTCCCATCGCTAATACACATACATTGTTAAAGGTGCCAATGTTAGGCGCCAGGGTGCACTAGGGCTTCATGGGGGTACTCCTGGCTCTGCAGATACCCAAAGGGTTCCCAAATTACCATAAAGGCAATCGGGGGGCTAGCTCAGCAGGGGCTCTTGTTAGATCCTTCCCACAAGTAAAGCACACCAAAATGGCACAAGCTGAACGCGGCTTGCTTCCAGGCGGATTCTATAAAAATGGCGGCCAACTGTCGAGTAGCTTGGCTGCCCACCCCAGCTGCACGTGGTTCTGCAACAGTGTTATTGAGTACTATTGGCGGCGAATTCAATTGCACTTAAAGTTAGTCCAATGAGTATTTTCTCCATGCGATTTGGGATGTACGTGTAATTGTCGACTGAGACCACTAAATTAAAACAAGATAGGGACTTTTGCCTTGTCAAAGCAATGAGTCCTAACCCTGACCCAACTAGAAAAAGTGGATAGTCATCATTATTATCCACTTTTAAACGCCTTAAGACTTATTTCCAATCAAAATCCCAAAGACAAAAGTAAAATTAATGACATAAACATTGTTTAAATCTACGAAAATGAAAACAATGATTTTTTGATAACTACATGAGAGCGTTGTCTATTACAAAAGAGTGCAACAACTACAAGCGTGATGTGATTGCAAGAAATGAACTTGTGCGCAGAATAAATCACACAAAGTTTACCGACCCTTACCAAAGTCGCTGTTCATGGGGGTGGAAGGTGTGGCGGGGACGCTGGACGCCTTGCGCCGCATGCCGCCCTCGCTGCTGGTGCCGTTGCTGATGTGCGAGCCGCCGTCACCGGCCCCCTGCAAGATCTCTCGCTCGGTGCGGCCCACGTAGCGGAACTTGCTGCCCCACGAGAAGAATCCGCCGCCAGACACCACTGAGGCGTCGGCACTTGATGCCAAACTGAAATTTTAAAAAGGTTTTTATTTTACCCATTTCCACAACTTTAACTATTTCGATGCTGGCCTTTTGAGCGCAATCTATGCAGCACGTTTTAACACAATGTATAAGTGTTTTAATGAAACCTTAATGATTAAAAATTTTACCAGGTTAAACGTAAACAATTAGTAATATTAATTCTGAATATGGAGACATGAAAAAAGTAATTTTATAAATTTGGTGTGTTTCAACTATCGTCACATTTGATAACTATTAAATTGACGAACCATTTTGCATTTTTTACAGTCTCCGTTAAACACCATCTCTCAGTCCGTTTCAGCTTTTGAACAAATTATGATCAGCCGACAAACATAACAAGATGAATGTTATCCTTGATAACTCATCATAATTTGTACAAAAGCTGAAACGGACTGAGAATCGGTGTTTAACGGTGGCCGTTCACATGCCAAAACTTCAAAATGGTGAAGATCGCCGATTTGACGATCAACAAATGTGAGGAAATGAAACAGCTCAGTCTTGGTAACCAAATTATAGTGTTTGCAAATAAATGCACATTTACAATAATTCATTCTGCATTTTCATAGTTATTAAATTTATGACTATGTTTTTAAAAAGGTGGCAGGCTTTTTATTAAAATCAGTTAAATCATTATTCTACATAAGATTTATTATTCCTGTTTCATTCATACAACTGTGGCTGATACAAATATGATTATCGAGCACTAAAAAATGATACACGTAATAAAATTTTTCAACAATAGTGAGAGGATGAACTTAATAATTATTATTTATCAAATTTACTTACGTAAAGAACAACATTTGTTCGATAGCACATCTCCAAACATGTCGGCACGCTGATCCACTTGGACATTTGAAACCCACCGTGTGCTTTTTCTAAAAAAATAAGGTTATTATTACATCTGCTAACCCAAAAACGTTCATTAAAAGATAGGATTAACAACAAAAATCAATGAGCACAGAATTTTTGAATGGGTTGACAGATCATTGAATTATATTCAGGAACTACCTGAATATAATTCAATGATGATATCATATTTCTTTTTATTAAATAATAACATTGTTTTATAGTACTTTCATGCATTCAAACTATTGAATAAGTTAATTAGAATACACATACCAAAAAAGCAAGAGTATAAATTATATTATTTATCTTTTTTGTTAAAGTTCAGTTCAGCATTCAAAAATGGCCCTAAAAATTTCTTTGGAGTCGGCTTCCTCAAGCAATACCACAAAAAATGATTTTAAACTGTACACAGGTATTAAGTAAAAAGGATAAGATTTCCAGTGACAAAAATCCTTAAACTGTAATCTTTTTAATTCTATGAAATACATATGAAAAATGCCTAAAAGTTTCAATAAAAGTGGAGACATTTTCAAACATTTTATCTAAAATTTCAGTGCATATTTCATCTTCCAAGAGACTCTCAAGGAAGATACTGTGTTTTTACTTACCACGGCAGTATAGAGCAAAAGCTTACAGTCTTAGAACTTTTTTCATTGAAAAACCTTAAAGATTACCTAACTACCCATATAGAATTTACAGATACATAATTACATATTCATAATATTAGCATACCACTAAATGTGTATTTTTTGGTGCTGCCATTAATAAAATTTAAATAAATAAGATTATTTGTATAAAGAACTAACGAAGTGAAATAAAAGTGGATACATTTTCAAACGTTTTACTTAAAATTCCAGTGCAGTTTCTTCCTAGAGACTCTCAAGGAAGACACCGTGTTTTTACTTACTGCGGCAGTATAGAACAAAAGCGGAGAAATGTTCATGGCAATTCTTGAGTTAGCATACAAATGTGTATTTTTGAAGTAAAACTTCTTTACGCACGCTTGACTTAAGGAGTAAGCTGGCGAATGCGTGACGAAAGCATTACGAAAAGCGAGGCGAACAGTATTTGAGATGGAGATATAAGTTAGTGAAGATAGAAAGAGAGAGTGTTACGCTTCGTATATTACTGTAGGGGCAAAAGAAAGGGGTGCGAGCACACATTTTCTTCCTCTCTTTCTCATAGCCAGCTACCTTACATAGTGCAGGTCTGTATCACACTGTAGGAGCAAGAGAGAGCAGTGCGCGTGCACATTTTCTTTCTCTCTTCCTATCATATAGATGGAGCAGAAGTTTTATTTCAGTTGTGCGGTCTAAAGCACACTCGTTTTTTTGGTGCTGCCATTAATAAAATGTAAATAAATAAGATTATTTTTAAAAAGAAACTTACATTTAATTAAAATATTACATACCTCTGGATAGTTCAAGTGAACTATAAACATTTTCCCTTCATAATTAATCTTGTGCACTTCTGACCACCGAAAGTGGTGAGTTTTGCGACTTCCTTGAAAGGTGATGATTCCGCTGTGGTTTATTCCGAGGTAGAGCTGGTTCCCCCGGTGGTCCTGAAATGCCAAGGGGTCCTTAAATTATGGTTAGTGGTCCTTATAAAGAGGGTTATATTTACAAGAAGCGTATTCAAAGCAATAGAAATACATAATATTATATTTATTATAATTAGCAATCTGTATAAATTAATTCCCTGAGACGCATGTGATAAAACCCTGTATTACCATGTTAAAAATATGGAGATCCATAAAGAATGTAAGACTGATGTAAGTGTAATGGAGAAAGGGATGTTTAGATGGTTTAGGCATGTAGAGCAGCTGAAAGGATTGTAAGGAGAATATATGACGCCGAAATGAATCACCACGGGGCATTGCACGCGTTATATTTAATGTAGACACGTTTAAAAAAAATATATTTAGTAAATGTCAAGATCAGAATATTCTTGTAAAATCAGTTCAGAGGGATAATCTGTTATTTTTATTAGTGACAAGAAAAAAAGAAGAATAATATAGGATTAGTAACATTATTCTTGAATCGATAAAAGCACTTGAATACTAAAGTGAATACACATTATTACTTTGGACCTCAAATCAACCCAGAGGGCATGAACATCTTCAATCTTCCGAGAGCTGTTTTGTCACCCCTCTCTCTTTCCCACATCATTGTAAAGTCGGGTCCATAGCTTTGAAATTTGCCTTGACAGACCCATAACAACATCCAATGTTTGTCATCAACATCATAAATATTGACAATTTTTGTTGTGTTTCGAGATTCCCATGTTCGACAGAAAACATTTCCTAAACATTCCATCCCGGGTGAAGCGGGAAGGCAGGCGGGGGGCCGGCGGGGGGGAATAATTAATTTTTTGATAGATGCCGCGCAATGCGGTCGTGTATGGAGAATTAACGGAACGGCCTTTTGTGGTTATGTGCAATGAGCGGGCATAATTACGAGTTTAAAATATTATTATACCTAAATATAATAATAAAAATATTTGATAATAAAATTATAATACAACATCAAATATTTATAATAATTCTGTATTTGGCGTAAATATTTACGCACTCTAAATTCTTAATAGTGACTTTAGGTCGTGCAATAATCGATATTAGTCGGAAATCTTTCCAGATAAATAAATATCTATTAAAATATCTGTGTTTTCTCCCTGATGCATCTTTTTTTCATCAGAACGCATTTCAACATTGATATAAACGCCAAAAATGTCAAACGTCGCTCATTGCCATATATATACCAAACCACCCACCTCATTGCTTAAGCGTCGACACGTCCTTATCGCAGACCACAAGCCAAATTGTGTGTGATCGTGGGAACTTCGCACCAATCTTTCAACCGTGTTTAGTGTTTTAACAAAAGGAGGAGACGGAAAACAAAAAATGTTTTAGTGACGTTTGAGGGATTATCACGGCAAATGTTTGAGCGTTGAACCCACCTTAAACTTAACATTGTATCATTAATTTCCATATATGTAAGTGCTAAAAGTCAAAACCAAGACAACCCAACACAATTTTCAAAAATGTTTATCTTATTATCTTTTACATTAGCTTCACATGGGAGGCCCTAGGGAAAATTATTTCCGTAAGGGCCTATGTCATCTTTGGTGATGTTGTATGGAGGGTATTTTTAAGGAAAGGGTGGAAAAAGGTATAAGGGGTGGGTAGGAATCTGGGGGCAGTGGGTCCAGGAGTGACGGACGTATGAATCCATCCCCCCACCGCAATGCAAAGGGTCTCGATCCAGACGCATCCGCCGCAAAGACCTAGACAAATCTCATCCCATGAACCCAGGCATCCCTAAGTCACCATACGTAACAAATCACTTGTGGTGACCTATGGCGTGTTGGTTATCCAATAAATGGTTCCCGAGGCGGCGGCTTATCCGTCTCCCAGTAAAAAATGAGTATTATGTGTGGCAAGCATGTTTACAGAAA
Organism: Limnephilus marmoratus; assembly: GCA_917880885.1. Taxonomy (NCBI): domain Eukaryota; kingdom Metazoa; phylum Arthropoda; class Insecta; order Trichoptera; family Limnephilidae; genus Limnephilus; species Limnephilus marmoratus. Next base: position 15,058,134 of record OU862910.1, on the reverse strand, counting down.
TACAATGTAATACAATTAATTTATTTATTTATTTTTACATGAGGTTTTATTTAACAGAATTTTATTGGGTAGTGTGTGCACTGGGGTAGGAAAATCTAGAATTTTGATAAGAAAGGATATAACCATTATGTTTTGTTGACTGTGTAAAAGCAGAATTGAGTGTATATTTACCTTGACTGCATGCGGGTCCACTCCGTAGGTGTCCAGAGCGCTGGCGATCTTGAGGAAAGTGGTCTCGGCGTCTGCAGGCGCCAGTCCCCCCACTCCGCCCTCCGTGGCCGGCGTGGCGTGCAGCTCCTGCATGCGTGCTTCCATGGGCTCCGTCTGCCGCAGCAGCAGCCGCATATCTGACACATATGCACCTATGTGCACGGCGGGGTCGTAGTCACCCACTTCTCCTGCAAACAATAATATATTATTATTATTAAAAAAACTAACTTATTAAAAAAACACTCCCACAACCGTTAAACGTTTTTGTTACACATTGGATAAAGTTTGTACATTTTATTTCTTAGAACATCACTAAAAAAAATATTATTATTATGTTCGCAACATTGAACTTCGGTACATCTGCGCATGCGCATATCCACCATGTTTTTTTTACAGGTGTGTCAAAATTACAGTTTTGACATGTGATGTTTTTGTACATAATTTGGATTCTAATCACCAATTCTCTATTATATTAGTATAATTCAAGATGATTACAATTATTTGTGTTATTTTTCGATAGTTTTAATCCTTTAAATAATGTCTTATGGTTAATTTAGTTAACAGTTAAATTATTTCTGAATGATTATTTTTGAATTCATTTTTCCACTCGAGTAGAAGCTTAAAGCTTCCGTAAAACCCCAAATTGTAATATTTAATTTAAAAAATTTGAAAATAATTAGAATATCAGGATAATGTTGGTAGTTCTTAGTCGAAGTATGATACAGTTAAAAGTAACCGAATTGGATACAGACACCTTAGCTTAGGGAACGTACCCATACTACGTGACCAACTTTTTGCAATTTTTAACCCCCCCCCCCCCCGGTGACCAAAAGCCAAACCCGCCGCCGCTCATTTGTACCAAGCGTGACATTTTGAAGACCCCCCCCCCTAAACGTGTCACATGGTATGGGTACGTTCCCTTAGTTGGTAGAGCTGTTGCCATGTAAGCAGAAGGTCCTGGGTTCAAGTCCCAGAGGTGCCAATATCTTTTTCTGATTTTTCTGTCTCCAGATTTTCGATTGAGTTTCGCTAATATTGTCTTCATTTAATTAATATTATTTAACCTTTTCTATGCATCAAAAATATGTATCACTTCGTTCACGGCTATTTACCATTAATCTAATTTATATATGGCTTTAAACAATAATCACGCATGGATTTTAATACTTGTTTTAAATAAACATTCGGCACGTCAATGGGACTCTATAAATCTTCAACGCTTATCTCAGTAGTACAATGAATACGTTTGGCTAGGGCAACCATATTAATATTTCAAGGACAACACAATAAGCATGTCAACATAATATTGACACACACTTAAAAAGGATGGTATAATAAAAACAACTGCAGCTTCGCAACTGTTATCTTCGTCACTTTCACTAAGTTCGAAATCTGAATCTATTTCTAAAGATGCACTAATTATTTCGTAGTCATTAAGACTACGACCCGACATTTTGTATATTGGTAATAAAAATTATTTCAATTATTGATAAAAAGTCAAACGTCTACAACTTTTCATAAAGAGTTATAAAATCACTACACTTGATTGTCCACGAAAAACACTCTTAATCACTTCTTTTTGTTTGAAAATAATCTAACACTGATGAAATTTTATATTTCTACCACATCTGAAAGTATCTATACTTAGTATATTTATAAAAAAACTTATTTTTAAATATGATAAATCAGATAAATGTCCACGGTAATCACAATAATTCACATCAACGAAAAAAGCTAACAATAATTCGATATAATAATGTATTACTCGGCGAGCATCTCCGCTTGAGAATCTTATGAGTGCTTATGAGAGGCACCTGCACAATCGCGTGTGTAAAGAGGCGGGAATATTTCAAACTGATTCAATTTTCGCTCTGAGTTGGGAGGTCCCTTCAAATCTCTGTAACTCCGATTAAGATATGTATTACGGATAAATATCGCAAGATGTCAGTAGGGTAAAGATTTGATAATTTTTAGAAGTATAAATTTTACCATATTCAAGTATGTTTCGTATACACAACGCCGGAGAAACTTTGCGGCGCACAGACTCGCCGCCCACGTACAGGGCATGTACGGTGCGGCGAAGTGGTGCGCTTCCCATAGGGGAAAGAGTTAAAAATATAAATGCCTTACGCCTGTATAATAAATACAAATTCGAGAAATCATTGTTTAAATTTTGCAAAATTGAATCCAAAATGTCAAGATTATTTCAATTATTCTTGGGGGATTATTGTTAAGTATACTTTTTTATAATTTTCTAATTGTATAAGTGAGATAAAAAAGTTAAGTGATGTGGTTTTGTTGCAAATTCTTTAACTCTCGACAGGCTAAGATGCTAAACATAACGTCCGTAACCAAGTGGGTCGGCCGATGACCCCATGCAATTTTTTTTAATGGGCATTTTAACCATGAAGATCTTTTTTTTGTTTTTGTGTTGTTTGTCGGGGCAGATGAATATTACCTGCAATTTATTGGGCAGGTAATATTACCTATATTTGACAAAATATTTTTTCCTGCGATCAACAATTTTTTCACATTTTTTTTCACACGGCACATAACGTATTAATTTTAAGTGTCAAATTCAAAAATTCGTCTGAAGTCAGAGTGTTGCCATACAAAATAAAAATTTGTGTGGAATTTTACAAAAATAATTGAATATTATCAGAGACAGAACAGTTTCATGTAGTGACGTCACGAGCCGATTTTATTTATTAAAAAAAAAATATATATTGAAAAACTAGCTATTTCCCGCGGCTTCGCTCGCATGGTATTAGGGGATTTCCACTCAGCCTGCTCCACCTTCCCTCTCCCCACTCCACTCGCCCATCAATCCCCCTTCCCCTCCCCCCACCCCTCCCCACACTCCATTCCCCCATTAACCCCCCCCTAACCCTCCACCCACCCCTTCCTCCACCCCTCCCCCTTCCTTTCCTTCCCTCCCCGCTCTTCCACCCCACTCCGCCTCCTCCACCTTCCCTCTCTCCACTCCACTCCCCCCATCAACTCCCTTCCCCTCTCCCTCCAACAACCACTCGCCTCACCCCCTACCCCTCCACATTCCCTTTCCCCACACCACTCCCCTCCATCACCCTTCTTCCCCCCACCCCCTACCCCTACCCACACCCTCCTTCATCCTTCCCCTTTCCCCTTCCTTCCCTCCCCCCTCTCCATCCCCTAACCCCCTCCCCCACCCTCCTCCCCCTCCCCTTCCCCCCTCCACCAACACCCTTCCAACACCCCCTTCCCCCTCCCCACTCCCCCCACTCACCTCTCGCATTCCACACATTCATTCCCGATACGTTCAGTTTTCTAACTGCTCGCATGCCACCTATTATAATTTCTTATACAAATTTCATAATGCCAGAACTCAACGGTAGTTTTATACAAAAAACGAAAAAAAAAATTATCCAATTTGGTTCAGTCGTTCGGGTTTATACATTTCGCATACATACGTATATTTCGGTGATTCATTTTTAGAGATAGTTATTAAGTACGAATTATTATTCTTCTTTTTATATTCTACCAAAAATCCAATACGGCCGTTTTATACTTTAAAAATGCGATACTTGTTTATCCAATTAAAACAATAATAATTGTTCTGTGATGTCAAAATTTGAGAATGACATTTTACAAAACAAAGATTCTTAAATAAAAATTCTATTTTAGAAAATATTTAAATTAGCGAAGTACCTACTTCTCTAATAATTGGAATCGATTAAAGAATTATAGATTCAAATTTCGTAATGCCAGAGCTCTGTGCTATAGCCTATATGTTTATATTATTGTTAAGTTTGCACAGGTTCCTGCACAGGTTCGGCACTGTATGAATGTACTTCTTTTGCTTGCATTTGAAACAATAATCTAAACATAATGTATTCAACATTCACACGAAATCACATCATAATTCATCTTCGGGAGTGTTCTGGACAAGCAGCATGCTTAATTTATGGGATACTAGCAGACGCGGCCACACGTTGCTGTGGCTAACGAAACCTTTATAACCAACACCATCTGTTAAATCAAATCCACACCACCAGTTTGTCAGCACGCTGCCCGCTGCCACTTGGCCAGATGTATTATGTATTTCAACCAATTTACACAAAACCGTGACAAATTATACACCTAAAAACCTTCCTCATGAATCATTCTATCTATTGGTGAAAACCGCATGAATATCCGTTAAGTAGTTTAAAAGATCTAAGCGCACATACAGCATGAGCGACTTCATTTTATACTATGTAAAGAAGACCTGTAAATAAGTACAAACCTTGTATAACCAAGGCCCCCAGCATAGCAGCCTCATTGGGGGTACAATATAAGCGCCCATGAAGAAGATCTCTCTTCAGCTGAAGGTAAACTTGGTAGCGTGTTATTTCTTCCTTTAAAAGTAAAGGATTTGGCGGATAAAACTTTACTCGGAAACTAAACAGTATGGGACTGGCATCTGAAACATGAAAAGTCCATTTAAATTCATCTTCTAGTATGTAACAACATATATTTTATTACTTTATTTTAGTGGTGTTACAAAAATAGGGTTGTTTCACAGAATTTGAACAATTCATCAATTTCAAAGTTAAAATTCAAGTTCTATTGTCATTTCATCATCATGGGCCCGTTTTTTCACAGTACTTGGATAACAGCAGAACTTGAATATTTAGTTTAAAATTTTATTTATTGTTCAAATTCTGTAAAACAACAAGTCCTAAGCCTTTATAATCAACTTACCTTTGATTTGTTTCACAATTGATTTTGCCATATGAAGCCAATGCTAGAAAATAATCAATAAATTAGGCACAATGTAAAATTTTTGAGTTACTGTCTTTATTTATTTTTTTATTTGACGTAATATCTAACATTTTTAAATACAATTCAGCAATGTCGGCCTCACTGGGTAGCTCACCTGTGATGAGGCCTCCATTTTATAAAACAAAAAATTATAAATATACATGCTGAATAAAATAATGCTACATAAAAAAAAATTAAAAAAAGCTAAAATTAAACTAAAAACAAAAATTTATAAGGAAAAATTATAGGTAAAATGTATTTTTTATGATGTGTTTTATATTTGTTTTTGTGTGTTACGTGTATGTGTTTTATTCTAATTATGTAATGAGATTTTGGTAATATTGTCTTTTTTGTTCTTTAATCCATTTTTTAATTTTGTGTATGAATTTATTTTTGTTTTCTTCTATTTTATTTTCAAGGGTAAGACTGTTGAATGCTTTTATAGCATGATATTTATAGTGCCTTTATCCAAAGCTTGTATTCACTGTCGGAGTTTTTATGTTATTTTTATACGATCGTCTTACTGGTCTGTTAGTGATATTTTGAGATTGTTGAAATTTGTTTTTTTGGTGGAAAATGTAGTTTAGTAGAGTTTTAACATATAATTGGCGTATATATAGTACGTCACAACTGTTGAATATTTGATCTGTATCAGTTAGTCTATGTTTTTTAAGTATTACCTTTAAGATCGTTTTCTGTGCGATTTCTAAGTGATCGATAGCTGAGTTTGTTGCTCCTCCCCAGACAATTATTCCATATTCTTTTATTGATTGACAAAGAGCAAAATATATTGTTTTCATTTGTTTTATTTTGTATATGTTCCTTATGTTTAGGAAAATGTGTATTGTTTTGAGGAGTTTATTTGTGATTTGTTTGATATGATGTGCCCATCTAAGGTTATGGTGAATTATGATTCATAGATACTTTATTTGTTCTGTTTTTTCTAGAGAAGGGCAATTGCAGATGGTGTTATTTAAACATTCATGTATTTTCATCGTGTTTGTGTTGTTTTTTGGTTGTCCCGTGCTGTTTATACTGTACGTTGTAAATTTTGATTTCTATCAGCCTTACTAACAACAAAACGCCTTAACGAGCGGTCAACTGCATATTTGTTGCTTGCGCGGTGCACTGTGTTTTTACGTCTTTACTAATAACACAATCACGTATTTTATGATTTTTATGTTGGTCCCCTTGAATCTCACATAGATCTGCGCAGGCGCGCGGCCATCTTGTTTTATAAACTTCGCGGTAAAACAATGTTTGACAATGTTCAGTTGTATTTGCAGTTAATTTTTATGTTTTTGAAGATAATTTTCGTTTAAATGATCAATTAACTGTGATATTAGTGTAATTCAACACAATTACCAATGCTGGCGTTACTTTCTTTCAGTTTTAGTCCTTTAAATATTGTTTTGTTGATGATTTAGTTTCGTTAAAGATAGGTTTTAGGTTATTCCTGAAATTTTATTTTTTTAACGACTTTTCTGCGTGAATTTAATAAAACTTCCATAAAAGTAATATTATTTAATAATGTAAAAGCCTCATGCATGTGTAAATAAAAACAAATTCGAGAAATCGACGTATTAATTGCGTAAAAATGAATCCTAGATGTCAGATTTTTTCAGTTTTTTTCGGAATTATTCAGGGCCGTATTTACACTTTTCATTAGTATAGGCCGCTTCATTTGTGCCGCCCCTTCCTCTTTCTTAGAAGTTGTCACCTATCATAATCACTCACTTGTAGGCTGCCTGCAGGTGACAAACAATTTTTAAAATAAATATTTAAATATAGGTTAAGTAGGTACTCAAAACTCAAATAAACGAATTTTTTTATGGGATTTTTTATTTGACAAAATCATCCATAATAGGTTCATAGTTTATAGCATTCATTAGGTCTGCTTATATGCATAGAAGAGCCAAAGGGTGAAGTTTTTCTAGCGATAATGAAGACCTTTGGTAATTCTTCACTCGCTTTAATCAGGAAAAACTCCTTCCTCCAGAACAATTTGTGACCGGAGGGCAAAGTAGACGCGGAGAGCTATATCCAAGTTTGGATAAACTTTGCACAGAGATTGTTTCCTCAAAAACTTTCCTTAAAAAGATTCTCTGCCGTCTTATTAGAGGAAATGTGACCGTGAAGGTGTACATATTCCTGAACTAAATCGTCTTCTAAATCATTGTATAATATAGCACAAGAGACAGCTTTTTCTGAGACTCTTTGTATTGAAAGTTCACTCATTTGCTTTTAAATGAAAATTTTTCTTTGAAGTTTATATACGCATTATGGATTCCTCTCAGTTGTTTCAATATCCTCATTTGATGTTTCGTCTATAAAGTTTTTTTTCTCTTAGAGCCATCTTACTCTTACTGTCGTCCTGATATTACTAAAGTGCGCTCATTTCAATTGCACTTTCTTCGAAATAATCAAAGTTTTCTTGCTCTGGTATAATAAACTCGGGAAGAGATCCATAAAAATGAGTTACCGTCAGTACATCAATAGATAGTAACCAAACATAGGTAGCAAACTGCCCAAGAATTTTTTTTGTGTAATATTCGCACCATTATCGCACGACGCAATCCGCGGTCCCGTACGGGATCACGGGGCATCTAAAGGTTCCTTTAAAGGGGGAAATAGGTGTAGAGGTTTCAAAAAATTATTTTTTTCATAAATCGATTATACAAGGTGTCCGGAAACTCGTAGTACAAGCGGGAAACTGGAGAATCCACATCACATTTGGAGTCGATTTTGTGGTTTAACTTTTTTTGATTTGAGCTTTCGTTTTCGAGTAAATCGGGTCCGAAGTTGGAATTTTTTAGGTTAAATTTGAAAAAATTTTTCACTAGGAGGTTGATTTCAGCTGTGTAATGTCTTATAAAATGCATCGAAGGGTAAACCGGGCTCAAAATTTTTTTTAACCCTTTAGTTGCCGAAAAAATGGAAAAATAGAAAAAAAATAATATTAAAATCGAAATGCTTAGATCGAAAAAAATAAGTTTTTTGGGTTCTCTACGTGATGTAGATTCTCCAGTTTCCCGCTTGTACTACGAGTTTCCGGACACGTTGTAGAACTATTCAAAAATATATTCTGAAAATTTCAAACCAAAATTCCACACCATTTAAAAGTTAAGTGAGTGTCCCTCGGTCAATCTACCACTATTTTACTGCCACTCTTATTTTCAAACGCATTTTTCTCGAAAATACTTTTTTCGAATTTGTGTAACCTCTAGCTCCTACAGTTTTTGGTCAATCGTTATCAAACTTAGCACATAGTTTATTTATACAAATCCTACACAATACTTTTATTTTAACTGTTTTGTTATGGCACAAAATGAATAGTAAAAATCGTACAAAATTTTAATATTTCTTCACAGATATCAGTGAGGTTCAAATAGAAGAAACACTTATAAAAAAAGTAAATATTTTTTAAAAATTGATTTCGGATAAAAATTGTGACATCCAGGCCCCCTAGCATGGTCGATCGATATAGGTTTTATTGAAAATGTCGGTAACTTGCGATCGCTCCCGAGCACGACTGCAGGCCGCTAACGAATAAACAACAGTTTACGTCAAATATGATTTTAGATTTTCACGGCCAAAAATTTTATGGTTATTTCCTTTTGGGGTATTATGCCGTGTTGCGCTACCTCCTCCTTTAGCCAACGTTTCGGACAGCGTTACAGTGTCCATCATCAGGGCAGATGTGTAAATGTTAGAGATGAAATGTGTGCTTAAGTTCTTCGAAGCAATACCGTGTCGCCAGCACCAATCCACTGCGGGCTGGCATTACAGTATACTTCAAGATGGTTTTTTGCATTTACCTTTGGTGTAGCCGTCAATTACCGGATACCAAGAACTATTGAGCTTAGCTCCGTCGTCTCTATTAATGTAAATAGGATTTTTATGAATTTCAATTGCCTCTGTAATTAAGCGTGCTCTATAGGTTTTGGGTCTTCCCAGGACTTCAGGAACAAATCCGAAGTAATGGCCGGTTTCAATTAAATGCTCGGCGATTGCCGATTTGTCAGGGTGGCCAAGTTTACATGCTCGAAAGTGTTCCGATATCCTTTTGGAGATCGTCCGCTCTGTCTGGCCAACATAGACCTTATCACATCCGGAACAGCTGAGTTTATATACTCCATCTGTTTCCAGAGGAAACTTGGTCTTTGCAGACCTCAGTAGGTCTTGTATTTTGGTCGTGGTTCCGAAGACAGTCTTGATGCTTTCTTTCCTCAACAGTCTGGCAATTCTGTCTGTCACATTGTGAACATAAGGTAGGAAAGCACAGCCTTTAGACTCTTGTTCAATTCTGTCTTCGTTTGGTGTAGATTTGGCTCTTATTATTTGCCTTGTCTGCCTTGCCGGGTAACCGTTACGCTCCAGTGCATCGGTGAGCTTAGTAAGTTCCGCTCCGATTTTTGTTTCTTCGCATATTCTATTCTGATGACGATTGGAAGAAAGTTGACAACATGACTTACCAACAAGCACAGAGATGTAAGCAGTCAACAGATGCGAGACAGAAACAAAAATTCGAGAGGCTCAACCAAGATAAAAAAGGTGATCGAAAACAGCTTGATCAAAATAAAGTTGTTATTAACATTTCGTCCCTTGCGTTGAGCCCACAGGCGACTTCTGTGCTTGCCAAGGGGATGAACTATGCAGTTGCCCACAAAAAGATACCTGTGGAATCTATCGTATGTGGTGTAGAGACAGCACTACATTCAATGATGAAAGTCCATAAAATGTCAGAGACCCAAGCAGAAGATATACGACAAGAGACTTGCCATATTTTGAAAAGGGCCAAAATACCCCGCCCAAACATCACAAAAGGAGAGTTTGTGGCCTTAAAAGAATTGCGCGCCAATGAGGAAATCTTAGTTCTGCCTGCCGACAAAGGTAATGCCACTGTAGTGATTAATACGGTAGACTACATCAAAAAGATGGAAGATCTCCTGTGCGATGCCGGCACTTACAAGAAGATTAAAAACAACCCCACAAATAAGATTGACTTGAAGACAAGAGAGCTAGTTAAAGCTTCCAGTATTAGGAAAGAGGATCGATCTGGGCTTTTCGTAAAAGCCTCCAGAACTCCTGCCCTATACGGTCTTCCAAAAATTCACAAAAAGGATATACCAATGAGACCGATTGTCAGTGCTATTGGTGCACCTACTTACAAACTGTCCCAATACCTATCTAGACTACTGCAGATGCAAACTGGAAAAACTGAATCCTGGATTAAGGATTCCACAGATCTGATCAGTAAACTTAAGAAGGTTAATACTGATGAAAGGGATATTCTTGTCAGTTTTGACGTAGTTTCTCTTTTTACGAATGTGCCTCTAGAAGACTCCATGACAATGCTCAGGGAGATATATGAGGAAGACATTTGCAAACTTTTTGAACACTGTCTCAAAACAGGATATTTTGCATTTCAGGGTGAGCTTTTTGAGCAAGTGGAAGGAGTTGCGATGGGCAGTCCGTTGTCGCCAGTTCTAGCTAACTTCTTTATGGAGAAGTTTGAAGAAGTGGCACTTGACCCAGCTTCGGCTGTTCCAAAGGTATGGTGGCGTTATGTCGATGATGTTTTCGCCATTTGGCCTCATGGAATAGAGAAACTGAACGAATTCCTAGACCATCTTAACTCACTTCATAGTAAAATTAAGTTCACAATGGAGTTGGAAAATAACCACAAAATCCTGCCTTTTCTAGATGTGGAAGTGATGCGAAAAGAAGATGGTAGCCTAGGACACACAGTGTATAGGAAACCAACTCATACGAATCGGTATCTACATGCTGATTTGCATCACCACCCAGCGCAGAAGAGAGGACTTATCCATACGCTGGTAACCCGAGCGACCAGAATATGCGAAGAAACAAAAATCGGAGCGGAACTTACTAAGCTCACCGATGCACTGGAGCGTAACGGTTACCCGGCAAGGCAGACAAGGCAAATAATAAGAGCCAAATCTACACCAAACGAAGACAGAATTGAACAAGAGTCTAAAGGCTGTGCTTTCCTACCTTATGTTCACAATGTGACAGACAGAATTGCCAGACTGTTGAGGAAAGAAAGCATCAAGACTGTCTTCGGAACCACGACCAAAATACAAGACCTACTGAGGTCTGCAAAGACCAAGTTTCCTCTGGAAACAGATGGAGTATATAAACTCAGCTGTTCCGGATGTGATAAGGTCTATGTTGGCCAGACAGAGCGGACGATCTCCAAAAGGATATCGGAACACTTTCGAGCATGTAAACTTGGCCACCCTGACAAATCGGCAATCGCCGAGCATTTAATTGAAACCGGCCATTACTTCGGATTTGTTCCTGAAGTCCTGGGAAGACCCAAAACCTATAGAGCACGCTTAATTACAGAGGCAATTGAAATTCATAAAAATCCTATTTACATTAATAGAGACGACGGAGCTAAGCTCAATAGTTCTTGGTATCCGGTAATTGACGGCTACACCAAAGGTAAATGCAAAAAACCATCTTGAAGTATACTGTAATGCCAGCCCGCAGTGGATTGGTGCTGGCGACACGGTATTGCTTCGAAGAACTTAAGCACACATTTCATCTCTAACATTTACACATCTGCCCTGATGATGGACACTGTAACGCTGTCCGAAACGTTGGCTAAAGGAGGAGGTAGCGCAACACGGCATAATACCCCAAAAGGAAATAACCATAAAATTTTTGGCCGTGAAAATCTAAAATCATATTTGACGTAAACTGTTGTTTATTCGTTAGCGGCCTGCAGTCGTGCTCGGGAGCGATCGCAAGTTACCGACATTTTCAATAAAACCTATATCGATCGACCATGCTAGATACCCAGGAGTTATACAAATTGTCCTGTCGGATGGCGATTTATAATGCACTGTAGCTGATATCTCCGTTATTTTTTTAGGAAAATATTTGAAAATTTTAGAATATACTCTTGAATGTATGTGTAAAATGACCTCAAGGCATAAATAAAAAAATATGTATTCCTTACGTGTTAAAAAAATTTATAAAAATCACTAAAAATCGTCGTCCTACACCTATTTCCCCCCTTAAACGCTCGTGCACCGCGTGCAATAAAGGTAGCCCACTGCCAAAGCACTTTTTGTGAAATATTCGCACCACCACCGGTCCTATATTGGACCGTTGAGCATTGAACGATACAAATACGCGGTCTCGTCTAAAGGTTTATAGATATAAAACTCTTATCTATCCACAGTGACTTTTTTATAATCGTACACAAACTTAATGGCTCACCAAAGCAAGCGAGCGCCGCCCCCTGAACTCTGCCGCCCCTAGGCCGCGGCCTATAAGGCCTATTGACAAATCCAGGACTGGAATTATTGTTATATTTTTTTATCCTTTTTAATTGTATGAACGAGATAAAAAGTGAAGTGATAGTTTTCTTCCAAATTCATAAAGTAAGAGGTTTGTATTTTTTAAATTTTGAATTTTCCAAAATTTTTCGACCATTTAATAGAATATGTTTACAGTCAGCTGTTTTTTTTCAAATTTTTTCATGTTGAAACTTAAAATACTGCAATTTTCAAAAACGATCGTATATTTCCGATACAAAAATCTAAAAGGCAATTCTATCTAGTTTCTATAAAGGTATTTGCTTTTATGACATCTTCAAAAAAAAGAAATATACAAGATATTTAAAATACGTTGAAAAAATTCCAAATTTCCTTCGGACATTAATCGTTAAAACAGAGATAAACTACCCTCTCAGGCCGTGTAAACAATGTGTATTTCTTTCAATGAACAATTTTTTAATTAGTAATGTTTTCACATCCGCGGCCGTTTGTCAATTGAATAAAATTTTCACGGGGATTTTTAGTAAGGCTGTATATGTTTAGTGCAAGTATGTTTGAGTCTAGCCATGTTTTCACTGGCGTGATTTCTAAATTTGCTATGTTAAATACATTATTAATACTTTTTAAAAAATCAGTTTGAATTTAATTCAACCTACTATAGCAATTTCAGAAATATTGTCGTAGACATCATATTGAGAATGGTGATATTATGTTGAATTACAAAAAAATATTGTCCTAAATAAAATAATTAAAAAAAATTGCATTAATCAGTAAAATTTCAAATAAATAAAAATGATTTATTATAAATGACATAAATGATTAATAAACAAAAACACTTTTGACAAACTGATGATCATTAAAAAATAAATAGTAATTACAAGCTGTTTTGTGAAGATCACAACCAATTTAAAATTGAAATTAATTGAATCAAGGAAAAAATATTTGAACATTTTCTTATGTTATTGTCGAATGGGTGAGTCACCAAGAATCTGTGTATACTCATCACATCAAAATTATAAAATTATATATACAGGGTGTCCGGGGGTAAAGTGCATTAACTTCGGGAGGTGATTCTACATGATAGTACAAGTAAAAAAGACAAATAACTTTTTCGAAATTTCAACTTTTAGGGGTAGTTTTGAGGTAAAATGATAAAATTAGTCCGGCGTGTGCAGCCAGATGTATTATTTTCCGCTGTTACGATACGGGTGAAATCACGATCGAGTCAGGTGCCCGGCAGGCTCTCAGCAAGTAAGATCGTACCTCACACTAAGGATTTTTAGTAGGTACGTCTTTTTGTATGGGGAAAAAATGTTGGAATTTCGGGAAAAGTTGTTAATCTTTTTTACTCCTACCATCATGTAGAATCACCTCCCGAAGTTAATGCACTTTACCCCCGGATACCCTGTATACAATGTCTGAAAATGTACCAATGTTGTCATTATGTACCTGCTGACAAACTACATAAGTAGTTTAGCGGGTTTAAATGTAAATAAAAAAATAAAAATAAATTATATCATTTACACAGTCGATCGTTTTATTTATAATAAACGCGAGTAACAAAAATCGTTTTTTTTTTCAAACGGAACCTTTTAAATTAGAAAATTTTTGGGTGAAATGCAGATCCTGCCAAAATCTGGAAATTTAATAGAAAGGCACTTTCTAGATTAGAAAAGTGTGGAGAAGCTGAATAAAAAAAAATTAAGGCGCGCTCGGCAAAATTGAGGGAGATACAGCCGTTCAAAGTATTGAGAAAATGTAACTTCGGCAGTAGACAAGGAGCGGAGCGAAATATAATTTTGAATTTTAATACGTCTTTTAGCGTATCCTTTGGTTAGGTTAGGTTACTTTAATTTGGAAGGTGAAAAACAGTTGAAAAAATCGTTGAAAAAATTTTTATTTTTTAAAGTTGAAAAATTTTTTCTATGGCTTTCCGCACTTTTCTTCACCTTCCAAATTAAAGTTCCCAACTTAAAACGCGGTAAAAACATGGTTTTTGGCAAAAAAAAATTTTTTGGCAGGATCTGCATTCCTCCCAAATTTTTAGATTCTGAAAGTTGATGTGAATGGCTTATGAAGAATTAAGGGGTGTTCAGACATGGCTATAAAATGTAAAAGATCATTGCACGCCAAATAACGCTCTCCAAACATACTCTCCATACCTTCAGACCGTTCCCACAAGTTACGGTTTAAGCGCAGATCAACCATAGACAATACACATCTTACGCCGTAACCGCTCCTGAGGCGATATACGAAAAGTTATGCACCACCCTCTCTGATGAAAACAGGAGAGGGGGTCATTTTAATTACGGAGCTGCCTAGACCGGTGGATGACAGATGTCAAGTTGACAGATTCAGTACAAAAAATGTGCATTCCATGGGCGCTCCCTAATTCATCTGACCCCCTCTCCCACCATAGGGAGAAATATTTGATAGCGTCATGAGAACGGTACAAAACATAAGCGCTCGCGGTTCAACAGATATTGCAACTGCTTGCGGTTTATGGCCATGTCTGTACACAGCTTTATGGGGAAACCTTCCAAAGCAATGTGAAAAAATAAATATATGGTTTACCCTTTGATTGGCAGCATCCACGTATCTCAATCCAAAGTAATCGGTTTCTATTAAATTCAGTTGTTGACATACTGAATCCAGGAGGTATTTTCCCTTATTGCTTGGCTGTAATTAAATCGTACCATTATTAAATCATAATAAAATGTAATTCTTATGTTGCGAATTTTTCTTTATAATATTAAAATAAAAACTCACGTGAAATTCACATTCCAAAATCTCGCTGTCTTCTAGTAATCTCACAGTGCATTTGTACACAATATTGCTGTCACCCCTACTTCGAAACATTTTTAAATGTTACAGCAGAATTTGTTTCTCAAGTGTGTTATCTATTTACAACATCAGTTAAATCCTGGTACTTGGAAGAGTCAAGAGTCCAGGGGCCTAACTAACCAGCACAAGTTTGTTACTCATATCTGCAAAGGGGGAATAATCACGTTAAATTAACATATTCGAAAGTACATGGCTTGTGTCCAAATCTTAAAACTGTAATAATTAAGTAAAAACATCGTAAGGGGTGGTCGTATTATAATATAATCTATAAATCTAATCTTATATTGTGCATTAGGTATACTATATGTCAACGCTTAATAAACGCCAAGGAACTGATAAAATGCTAGTTTCTAAAGAAAAACATGAAGTGTACACATTAGTTCAATAAACTTAAGAGAATAAGTAGAGGTTAATACAAAATCGAACCCAATTTACCATTTATATAGCACCCTACACTATTTCACACGGCATGTTTTCGTCAATGACAGAAGCGACCTTGATTTAAACAGACTGACAACTTGACCGATTAAACATAAAATATAATGTGACCCATTCACGGTGAAATAAATTTTGAAACCCACATACAAATCAAAGAGAATATATTACTGTAACTAAAACAGTAATGAGCGTAGCCAATAAATTTTTTTTCGTGATGGAAATATGACGTTCTAACAAAAATCGATTTGAATTCATCCGAGATCCGAGCGACTGCTTGTCTGAATCGACATTCCGCAGACGAGAATGCAAATTTAAAAAAAAAATAACCTTTTTCATCAGAAAGTATGTTTTAAACAAAAATTGTTCGCTTTATTAAGTTCCTACATTTTGTGAAAAATTACTTCTCCAGTAGTTAATTTGGGAGGCGGGTGTGGGTACCGCCGCCCCGGGGACCATTTATTGGATAACCAACACCTCTAAGGTCACCTCAAGTGGCTCGCTACGTTTGGTGGCTTAGCAGGGGTGCCCAAGTGAGATTTGTCCAGATCTTGACAGATGTGTCTGCCCACCCGCTGCGTGGTGGGCCGGATCTAGTTGAGGTAGATCTTTGAACCTCCCCAGCTGGACTAATTGACCCCCTAGATTCCTAGCCACTCCTCATACCCTTTTCCTTCACACAGATCACAACAGCCAATCACCTGGACAAGGTAATGCTACGGACACACATGTTCATTAATAGCAAAAGAGCATACTACTTATAAGCAATTGCTACCTACTAGAATGTGTGTGGGGGATTCGCGGGGGGAGGGGAAGCCTCTAAGCATTTGTGAACCGGCTTACTTATGCTCATTTCGATCCGAAATCAGTTCGCGCCTGCACATTATTTACAAAAATATGAATAATGGCCCCCTGTGGAGACGAAAAAACCTTGCTTTTCGTGATTTATTATGGGAATCGCGAATGTATTTGGAACGCAGGGTCACTAAAATACCCACAATAGATTTTCAAATTCCCTAAAAGTTCTCTTACCTCCAAAATGAAACCACTTTCTTTTGAAATTAGCATTTATTTTGAAGAGAAAACTTTTTTAGCACCGTTGTGATTGAAAACTCTATGAAACGAATAATTGCGACACTAAAAGAGACAAACACCCACATCTATAGGATTTATCCTGCGAGAGAATGAGATAGTATAATCGGTCTCCTCTTTGTATGGTGCTTCGTAGTCTATCAGTTTCCTCTTTGTGCGGTAGCTTCGTAGCCTCCCCATTCTTGTCTGCTTTACTTTTCTGAAAGTTTCACTTCTACCGCGTATGAATTGCACACTCTGTTTATATTTTATTATTTTCTAGTCATCTTCAGATTTGTTGACATCCTGGGCCTAAATCTATAAAATTTAAAAAAAAACTGTTTTATTTTATTTTGTCAGAAAATTATTAAATAATTGCGTTGCAGGCAATAAGACTAATTTGTTTAGTTCTGGGCGAATGGAACTGACTCCATTTTTGACAATTGTTTGACACGAGCATGCTCATAAAGAGCATGTGAGTTCAATTGTTGGTCTTGAGCATGCTTGTTCATGAGCACCTATGCTCAAACCTATATAGCCTGCTCATGAGCATGTGTGTCGGGTGTCGGGACTCCAGATACTAATATCTACAGCCTGTATGTCGGACGAATATCTACAGCTCATATATTGGACTAATATCTACGAACTTCAGAGGGTTAACTATAGAGCGTAGGTTGAACTAATATCTACAGAGCGTAGGTTGGACTAATATCTACAGAGGGCAGCTGAGCAAGAGGTTGTACGGAAAAGCATAAATTACTACAATTACGTAATTACTAATTACGTAAATGCTTAAACGTTTAAAGAACGTACATGAAGTTTTTGCATAATATTGCGTATTTTGCTGTTTACGAGGAAAATAATTTATTGAACAAACATGGAGGTCATAATACCAAGATTTTTATTTATTTCGAAATACACGGCACCACAACCTAACCTAACCTAACTGACATAGAAATAGTCATGGTTACAGACTAAATAATTTAGAAGCACTCGAAATAAAGAAAGCTGTTAAAACAAAAACCCAAATCCTTAATATTCAGCTATATGTGTCCAATAGTCCGATATTAGGAATTTGTACATACATACATACATAAATTAAGTTTTTTAAACTGCATAAGCAATATTAGGTTATTCCAATAGCAAATCCAACCTCTGCCAGTGCTGTAGATATTCGTCAACACTTTGGTTCTCATAGATACCAGTCAGCAGTTTGAGCTGTAGATATTAGTACGCACTTTGGTTCTCATAGATAAGAGTCAGCAGTTTGAGCTGTAGATGTTCGTACGCACTTTGGTTCTCATAGATATTAGTCCGATTTTTTTCAGTTTTTGGAATTCCTGTAGATATTATTAGACGCCTCCGTGTGTCAGTACCATAATAAGTGGTAATAAGCTACCATAGAAAAAAAATAGTTTCCAGTGTTACCACTATATCCAGGGGCGTTAATCTCGGCTTTGACCTTGGAACTGACAGGAGCGGACCAAATTCTTATTGCTGCTCCACACTATTCGCGAAGTTGAACGAGGTTAGCCGAATACGATAGTGAGGAAGGGCACTTCGTCTATTTTCGTCCAACCTTGGCTCGTCTCGGGCGACCTCCAGTTTTTGTCGGTTTTTAGGACTCGAGGTTGCACGAAGTGCCTACACGAAGTGCCTCTCTACACTACTCGGTTAACTTCAGTTCGCTTCAATACGTCGTCGTGAATGCACGTGCGCGCTAGCAATTATTTTTTTAGTATTATCTCACGGCACGATTATGAGTGGAGTACAGTGGTCGCAGGAGCAAATTCTGTTGCTCCTGCGACCAGGGCATGTTAGAATTACCCGTAGACGAATTAAAGAAAAAGAAGGATTCGCTTTTTGCTATGTACAGGAGCTACCGTAGAAAAAAAGATGCGTCAATAAATAATAATAATAATAATGGTTTATTGTCTTCATTTCTTAGTAACAAGTAGAGATAATGATATCCCCACTCGGATCTCCCGTGCTGAGGATTTCACTTACATATTATAATTTAATTATAAGAAATTAATATGAAATAGACATAACATATATCATATAGCATATATTTTTTTAAATAATTATAAATAAAATAAGACAGCGTTTTCTTTATTATTCAGTTCAGTGGATTTGGTTTTAGTCTATTTGATATCAGTATATTTTCTATTTCTGATCTCCCTATATTTAGTATCCAGCTTTTTATTTGAAAATTAAATTTTATAATGTTGAGGTTTTTGAGTGAGAGTGGTATTTTATTGTAGAGTTTAATGCCATAATATAAGAAGCTTTTTGCCCAAATGTTGTGTTAGTAGTTCCTTCTTTTATTTTTATATTTCTTCGTTTGATAAATATGTACATAATAAGCGAGCGTGCACATTGCAACGGCAGCTGCTACTTGAGCGTCCATGACGTGCGAGCCGTGCCGGCACCACCGCGCGAATGAGCTTCTCGCGACGTTGAACGAGAATGTAGCCACGTACTTCGAACTTCGGTCAACTTTCCCGAATATTTCGTCGAGGAACTTCGCGAGCAGTGTAGAGGTAGAGTATAACTCTACCTCTACACTGCTCGCGAAGTTCCTCGACGAAATATTCGGGAAAGTTGACCGAAGTTCGAAGTACGTGGCTACACTCTCGTTCAACTTCGCGAGAAGCTCATTCGCGCGGTGGTGCCGGCACGGCTCGCACGTCATGGACGCTCAAGTAGCAGCTGCCGTTGCAATGTGCACGCTCGCTTATTATGTACATATTTATCAAACGAAGAAATATAAAAATAAAAGAAGGAACTACTAACACAACATTTGGGCAAAAAGCTTCTTATATTATGGCATTAAACTCTACAATAAAATACCACTCTCACTCAAAAACCTCAACATTATAAAATTTAATTTTCAAATAAAAAGCTGGATACTAAATATAGGGAGATCAGAAATAGAAAATATACTGATATCAAATAGACTAAAACCAAATCCACTGAACTGAATAATAAAGAAAACGCTATAATTATTTAAAAAAATATATGCTATATGATATATGTTATGTCTATTTCATATTAATTTCTTATAATTAAATTATAATATGTAAGTGACATCCTCAGCACGGGAGATCCGAGTGGGGATATCATTATCTCTACTTGTTACTAAGAAATGAAGACAATAAACCATTATTATTATTATTATTTATTGACGCATCTTTTTTTCTACGGTAGCTCCTGTACATAGCAAAAAGCGAATCCTTCTTTTTCTTTAATTCGTCTACGGGTAATTCTAACATGCCCTGTACTCCACTCATAATCGTGCCGTGAGATAATACTAAAAAAATAATTGCTAGCGCGCACGTGCATTCACGACGACGTATTGAAGCGAACTGAAGTTAACCGAGTAGTGTAGAGAGGCACTTCGTGTAGGCACTTCGTGCAACCTCGAGTCCTTTGACTCGGGCACAAAAACCGACAAAAACTGGAGGTCGCCCGAGACGAGCCAAGGTTGGACGAAAATAGACGAAGTGCCCTTCCTCACTATCGTATTCGGCTAACCTCGTTCAACTTCGCGAATAGTGTGGAGCAGCAAATAGATAAAGCTTAATTATAGATAGGTCTAACTTTAAACGTCAAATTGCATCATACGATTGTCAAATGAACATGAATTCGTATTTGAATTTGTATTCTTGACATCGCCGATGGGCATATTTCATTCAAAAATCGTTTACACGAATTACAGAGGTGGAAAAATGGTTAAAGTTTGTCCGCAATTGATCCAGAAATCAGGTAATTACATACGACATTAACATTCAGCTTGATTTATCTTTAAACCTATTTGAGGTTAAGGCTTGCCGCACAAGCACGTTTTCCTTATTCGATTTCCGAATTCGTTTTCCGTATTCGGAGACCGGAATGCATGGAATCAGTAGAAAATACATTAACTGACGCACACGTTCGGTTTTTTTCCGAACGGAAAAATTCCGTACGTTCGTTCCGAATGCAAGCCGGCGCGTTCGGAGAAACCGAACGGAAAAAAACCTAATGACGTCATGCGGAACGCAGCGCTTCCATACATTTTGTTTGGGCCGGCGCATACGTTCGGAAATTTCTATTCAGTTTCGCATCGGCACCGCGTGCATCGGACGTATTCTTTGTATTTGTTACGCATAGAATCGCAACACGATAATGTGTGAGGCAGCAACTTTCATTATTAATTCATTATTTTTCATCATTCCATTATTTTTTTCTTCTTCATTATTAACAGAAATGCAATTGCTAATAAATCATCGACCTCCATCGTCGTGCGTTCACCACGCTATCACTATCTGTACTGACGTGTATACATTCCGAATGAAGAAAAACGAACGTTTGCGCTAGTCTCACGGAATTCCGAATCGGAATTCCGCATCAGGAAATCGAATAAGGAAAACGTCCATTTGCGCCCAGCCTAAATGACATGTGTTTGTATTGATAAAAATAATATGCTTTCAATTTTACTTTAATAAGTTACGTACGCCTCGTACGTCATACATATGTCTGTTAATGTTATATTATCGTTAAAACAAGCTTATGGGTCCGAGTGGTTAATGTTTCACAAATATTGTTTCAGAAAACGTTCCAGACTTTGGATGATTTTGAAGCTTTACATTAGGAACACCTTATAACATTGTTTGGCAGATCATAACATTTGGCAAGTAAAATTAATAATGCTTTAAGTAACTAATTGTCATGTTGTTTTCCCGCAGGGCATTCAGAGAGGACGGACCGCCAAACAACTCTGTCTTGGCATACATTCCTTGCCTCATTCACATTTATACATACTATTCTATTATTCTGACTCTTGACGTGCCCCACGCAAGCAAGCAATTATTCACTTGATCGTGCCAAGTCTTCCTCTGGTGTCCCCGAGGAAGACTTGGCACTTCACTACCACTCACATCTGCGTTATATATACTTCTTCCATTCATTGTACATTCGCTTTTCATGCCCAAACCATCTGAGGGTTTCTTTCTCAATCTTACTCATTACGCTTACATCAGCCTTGCATTTTTTGCGGATCTCCAACGATCTTACGTGGTTTTTTCGTTCTTCATATGAACAGAAGGGAGAATATTTTTCCCTTGTGATAAACAAAGTATGTCATCACAAGGGAAAAATATTATATATTATGTTCACAAACTTTTTTTAATGTGATATTTTTGTTTTCAGAACACGTGATGCGGTTTTTACTGTGAGATGGCTGAAATGGGCCCTCGATGAAGGTATACTCTGTTTAATTTCGGTTGAAAGGAAATTTAGAATATGGAGATTTTTTATTTCATTCTACAAGAACTAAGATATGTACGGTGACTGCTAGAAAGGAAAAATGGCTAAAGCGCCATATAGATGTGACATTAAAGATGAACATACGTAAACAAACAATACAGCTTATTGTGTATGTTAATCTTTAATGTCACAGCTGTATGACGCTTTAGCCATGTTTCCTTTCCAGTGTCGATAGTCTTTTTCAAACCATTTATCAATTCATCAAATTCACCGAACCAGTGTTTTTATGTGCTATTATTGATTGTCTTTCTGAAAATAAAAAGTATTTAAACATGTACTCCTGAGTTCTCATTTTTCAAGCAGAAAAATGGAAATTCGTTGTAGAAAACCATAATCATTATTTGAAAATGTTTTCCTTTTATAAGGAGTTCATATTTCAAGTATTTTAGGTTTTTTACTAACACTTGAATTTTTGATTTCCTCAGGATAACAGGTTTCCATCTGACAAAGCTCCCTGCTGAGGGAATGAGCTGTAAATATTATGTAAAGCTCATTCCCTCAGGCCTCAGGCTTTGTCAGATGGAACGTTGTTTTCTTGGGGAAACTAAAACATTTTTCTGCTTTCAAGCATTTTTATTTTTAAATAATTTATTTGGCTAATGAATGAATGAAGAAGGTCGAATGCGATCATATTCTCTATGGTGATAAATGGCCTTGAACTTCCTCTATGTTATTTGTTTATTGTCTTTGGTGGACCATTTTATTTTTGGTTAAGTTGGTGACAGTGATGACCAAACTGCTTAGAAGCAAAAGGCCCGAAGATATCGATCTAGGGGTTAGTATATTTATGACTATATCTATTCTATGCACTATAAGTTATGTCTAGGGATGAAACGATACCATTGAGGTATCGATACTTTTACTCGATACTGTATCGGTCGTCGAGTATCGATACTTACTTAGTATCAGTTGAAAAGTATCGATACTTACTCGTATCGCATCTTTTTTGGAAAATTTGAAAAAAAATATAAGTGTCTAAAATATATATGTCCTTACGTTGAAATCTTGTTGTTATCATAAACAGGTGCAATATAATCAGCGTGGCTTTTAAATGCTTATGCAAATTAGAAGTTTTGCCACAAAACCGCACTGTTTTAAAGCATTTTTTGCACCTTGCGGTTTTCTCGTCGTTTTTCGTGAAATATTGCCACACACTAGGCTTCGGAGGCCCCATTTTCAATAACTCAAAAAGTTAAAACATTGAACAAACACCGACTATTGTTAAAGGATAAACGAACATGGGAGCGAAAGTGAACGAACGAAAACATTGTCAATTCCAATTGTCAATGACGACAAAATATGGCGGTGGCGGCGCTGCCTGTTTTTTTTATATAGACAAACAAGCTTGCCAACTACACAAAACTAAGACTAGCTAGGGACGCTAGGGTTAGGGTGCCTTCAAAAACTTCAATTTAAGATATGCAATTTTTTTGTGAATGTTAAATAAAATAGTTACATTAGCATACTGATATGAGTACTTTTGACCGATACCTACTCAGTACTCAATTTCAAAGTATCGATACTAAAAGTACTTGGTATCGGTGAAAAATATCGAGTATTTACTTGTATTTACTCGTATCGTTTCATCCCTAGTTATGTCATTCAAACTTCAAAAATAAAACTACAAACCACCTTATGTGAAAATATTATTCTGACGAATAAAACAATTATACAGCGAGAGGCGAGAAAATGAGAATACGGAAAATTAAAGGAATTACAAAGGTCGATTTTTTCGTATGCACAGTGTTAGGAGTTATAGGAGGCGTTTATATTTGGAGACCTGTTTTCCAATCGCTCAATCCATCTACACCTAAAGAAGTATCAGAACTATCAGAAGATACACCTACCAAGGTATTTAATGTTCGGTGTATCTTGGCATTTATACCCAACCTACAACGTGATAAATTTTTTACAATATTTTGGTTTTACTTGTTTGTTAGCTTGTGTGCGAAATTGTAATTAGAATTCACTGGACTCCCTTTTTAGAGCTCTTGTTGACGGCAACGGGCGACAGGTCGTTTTTTTACGATGGACCGGTTCCCGTTGCTCAATGTTGCATAAGGTAAGTATGAATGTTTGTTCAGCACCGGACATCCACCCGTTGGCCATATCCGAACAGGGTGTTCACCTTTCGTCCGGTCCCAGGGCAGTGACTGCAGTGAACCACGCCAGTCTATATGAGTGTGTTAATGATGGCATATGGACAGACGTTTTCGCTCCTAAAAATATATAATTAAGTAGAAATTTGAAAAAAATATGTGTCATAATATTGATTGACTTTGGGATAAAACCAAAATTAGCAGCTTAATTTTATGGCATGGTAGGAAAGGAAAAAATTCGGTGGGAGGAATGCAGAATACGCCAATGTCAGGGAATTTAATAAAAATGCACTTTCTAGATGAGAAAAGTGTGTAGAAACTCATTAAAAAAAGAATTAATGTGCGGAAAGCAAAATTGAGGGAGATACAGCCGATCAAAGTTTTATAAAATTTCACTTCGCGAACCGATACTATGACAGCCCGCCCGCCATCTAACCTTTCTAGCGGGCTTGTGTATGTTAACCCAGCGCCGGATCTGCCCGCCCCCCCCCCCCCCCCCCCATAACCTAACCTAACCTAACCTAACCGAACCTAACCTAACCTTTCTAGCGGGCTTGTGTATGTTAACCCAGCGCCGGATCTGCCCGCCCCCCCCCTCCCACCATAACCTAACCTAACCTAACCTAACCGAACCTAACCTAACCTTTCTAGCGGGCTTGTGTATGTTAACCCAGCGCCGGATCTGCCCGCCCCCCCCCCCCCCCCCCCCCATAACCTAACCTAACCTAACCTAACCTAACCGAACCTAACCTAACCTTTCTAGCGGGCTTGTGTATGTTATCTTTACATTAAAAAAACAGCCTACGTTTTTAAATGGTTTGTCTGGCGGGATTCTCCATTCCAGTGCCTATTTACATTATATTATTAATTCTGTTTTTCATAATTACCCGCCTTATAATTTACCCCACGAAGTCGGCTACAATCGTATCTAGGCTCTTGTTTGTATCAGGTCCGGGATACCAACATAACAGTGACAACGATGGCGGGCGGGCTGTCATAGTATCAGTTCGCGAAGTGAAATTTTATAAAACTTTGATCGGCTGTATCTCCCTCAATTTTGCTTTCCGCACATTAATTCTTTTTTTAATGAGTTTCTACACACTTTTCTCATCTAGAAAGTGCATTTTTATTAAATTCCCTGACATTGGCGTATTCTGCATTTCACCCAATTCGGTTTACGGGAGATAGTCCTAGATAAATTTTTTTTTTTTATACTAATTATGGGCCGGAAAATCGGAATCTGAAAGAATTAGGCGTCGGCAAGCAATATTAACTGAATTACACGACTTTAAAATTTTCTATAAACCCAAAGGAAAACACGTCATTTTGAATGTATTGACATAACAAGTCATAGAAAAACAAGAAAGATGTTACACCACATAAAATTAAGTGTTGCCATTATCAATAATATAAGCAGTACACCGGTCACCAATATCAATGTACATGGTTTGTGATAGAAAAGAAAGTGCCCCCTTCGTAGCGCCTACTCGCGTCACGGCAAAAAAACATCCCAGTTTTCAAGTAGTTTAGCGGCTACGCTAGGTTTGTGTAACATGGTTTGTGATAGAAAAGAAAGTGTTATTGATATTATTGCTTAATGGCAACACTTAATTTTATGTGGTGTAACATCTTTCTTGTTTTTCTATGACTTGTTATGTCAGTGCATTAAAAATGACGTTTTTTCCTTAGTGTTTATAGAAAATTTTAAAGTCGTGTAATTCAGTTAATATTGCTTGCCGACGCCTAATTCTTTCAGATTCGGATTTTCCGGCCCATAATTAGTATAAAAAAAGAAAAAAATTTTATCTAGGACCATCTCCCGTAAACTGAACTTTAGCCGTAGGAAATCTGCACAATTTTACTTGAACATTTTAAAATATTAACTGATAAAGACAAAATTAGGACATTAGGAACTTGTATTCTCACTCACTTTCTGTTTCAAACTGATGAGATGGTAGACATCGGGAGTTTCTTTGTTATATAAACTAATCGTGAACAAGGACACCAATTTCGCATTGGCCCGTTATCCGGTAAAAAAAAGTCAGTTAACAAGAGCCCTTCCCTCCAATTTGTACCAAGTACCCTCCTTGGACCCAGAGAAAAAAATGTTTCGAATTTGACTTTGTTTTTATGAATTTGTATTTCTAAAAAATAACAGATATTGCTTTTATTTTTTTATTCCATTTTTCCCAGAATCGTTTTATCTTTTATAGAAGACCTGGGTCTCTAGCAACTAGTTTGAATCTAATAATAATCCTGAAATCACATCACTTTTTCAGACACTTTTTTTGTCGCCCACAGGAATCAAAGGATGGGTCCGAGGAAGATACATGTTTTTTTTATACAGTTTTGAAAAAACACTATCTATATTCCTTTTATGTACTCACTACTCTGTATTTACTACGGGCTATGCACAAAGCGGGGCTGGAATCGCTTGCGGTGTGCAATCAGTGGCGGCTCGTGACTTTTGGGTGTGCTAGGGTGCTAATATTAAAAAAATGGCATCATGGATGTTGTCGTATGAAAAAAATTTTTTTTTTTTTTTCAAAATTGGTGTTTTGTATGAAGATTTTTCAGGAAATCGGTGCGCCGCACCGCCAAACTGAAACTTTCTGAAATTTTTCATACAAAAAAGTGATTTTCAAAAAAAAAAAAAAAAATTTTTTCGGCTACAACAACATCAATAATGCCATTTTTTTAAATATCAGCACTCTAGCACACCAAAAAGTCACGAGCCGCCACTGTGTGCAATGTGTAAAACAAAAAATAATTTTATTTTTAGATGTCGTGAATTTATTTTTATGCAAGGAACATATCCACCTTTTTTTTATTTTACCATACTTTTTTTTACACAGTTTTGAATGAAACATAACACCATGTAAAAGGAGAATCTAGTGTGTATTCTTCTATGTTTTACTTCCAAAGAAGCGACTTATGTTCTGTATACATAATTATTATTTTCCTTTTCCATTCTCTTTCTCCACCATACATTTCTTTACTATCTCTAAAGCAGAAATGTATTAGATTATAAAAATTCTTCGACAATCTTTTGACTATTCATAGTTCTATTATATGAAGATTTTTGAACAAATAATGCAGAAGGTTTTTGTAATTCAAAAAAAGAAAATCTTTAAAGTAAAAATAATTTTGAATATTCTTCTTATTTAACGAATGAAAAACGTATGAAACTTTTTACCATATTTATTCACCAATCTTAGTGAAGTTGATAAATAGATTTTAGTAATCCAGATTTAATTAATGGTAACTAATGGTTTAATGATCAGAGGAATAGGTAGGTACTTCATAGCCTTCTTCTCCATCTCCTTTCCTTCTCCCACTTCCATCGGCTTCACAACATTCCCCAAATTGATTACTGAAATATTGGGAATTTAAAATGTTTTTTTTTTTCAGGACACATAATGCTTAGCAGACTTAAGCCCTCCAAAGTGGTGTTAGGCGTCATCGCGATGATAGGATCAATCTATATAATTAAAACAGTAGTTCAGCCATATAATTACAGGCGGAGATTAGAAAAAGCAGAAATCTTTGCAAACTATATGTATGAACAAGAAGTTAAGGAAAAGAAGGAAAAAGAAATTGAATAAATAGTCTATATTTACAAAGTTATTTTTATTTCTCTCATTCTACAAATTCCTAAGAGGGTTGACACCCATTACTTCCAAATAGCTGCAACAATTCTATCATTGGACAACTCTGCCAGATTCCGAGCAATAAAAAATACTATATCATGTTCACAATAACTACATCGTGAGTTAAGGTGAGAAACCTCGCTCATCGAGGTTTTGCCCGAGGCTCACATTTTAATTTATTTCGGCGAAATTGCAATTGAATAAAAAAAAAAATCTCTTGCCGCACAAGGGATGCGATTTATTTATATTTTAGATTAATAAAAACAGTATGTCACTATCAGTTTTTTTTAATGTACAACGCCTTTAAAAAATTGTAATACGTTGTACTACTACAACTTTTGCGTTAACATCAATTTTATTTTTCTATTCAATGAATTCATGTCTTCCCTAGTGTTTAATCTCAATACATCTTAGATTTTATTAATATGTTCATCAGAATTAATTAAAATCTACCACTCGGAAATGTTGAATTTCTGGCCTGATTTGAGAAACCCAACCGTAGTTATGCAAACGCCGCACCGCCCGCCATTATTTTTATGTGCCGCCCGTCGAAGCACTTAAGCCGTTCTAACTCAGTCGTCGATGGAGTTTCGGCGAATAAGGTTGTTTTCTTCCGGCCCAACGCTACCGTGATTTTTTACATATTTTTTGTATTTAATCAATCGAATACTTTTAAAATCTGTTAGTGAAATCTTTCGTTTATTTTAAATTTAACTCCTACAAGTAAGTAAAGTAATTTTTCTTCCACAATTTAAAAGAATATATTTTTTTTAGTTCTTATCTGAATTTAAAATATACACAGTGAGAAATATGGACAATAATGTTTTTTTATAATTGTTTTAAAGTTTATTTTGTAGACCTATTTTTTCAATTCATAAGTTTCTTTGCAATATAGTGTCACCAGTAAAAATAATTATAGTAGTAGAACTTTGTTACTCAAACATAATGTAGAATTAGGTAATCATAAATAATGTATGTACGTACATTGTTTTACAAATTATCTATATAAATAAAAACGATTCGCCGAAATGTATGTACGCGCATAATTTCCGAACGCCTGCACAAAATTGGATAATTCTTTTTTTTTTTTGTTCGTTATTGTCAGGACAAGGTTTGTATAAAACTACTGGTGAGCTCTGGCATTATGAAATTGGAATAAAAAAATTGTAATAGGTGGCACGCGGGAGGAGGGAGGGGGGAAGGGAACTCGGGTAGGGGGTTCGCTGGAGGGGGGAAGGCGGGGAGTGGAGTGAGGAGTGGGAAGCTGGAGGAGGCGGAGTATGAACGCGAGAGGGGAAGGGGACGCGGGAGAGAAATGGGAGGCGGAAGGGGAACGGGACAAATGGGAAAGGAAACGCATGGAGAAACAATTTATTTAGTAAATGGCATAGCAACGCATGCCGGGTACCAGCTAGTTTATAATATTATGTAGCTGTAGGCCACAGCATTTTTTGGAAGTGGAATATTTTCATCAGTTTATTTATTTTTTTATCAGCTTTATTTTTTTTGACATTTTCAGTTCAGTACAGTCAGGGCTGGGCAGTATTTGAAATACTTGTAATTGAAATACGTATTTGAAATACAAATACGTATTTTGTATTTGTATTTCAATTACTTCCTAAAAATGTATTTTGTAATTGGAATTTCAATTACCTCTGGCTGAGGTATTTTGTAATTTGTATTTCAAATACTTGTGGCTTCAAAATACATTTTCAAATACATTTAGCGATCTTAATATTGATAATGAAAAATAAACTGACATAGATAATACGTAGACTAAAAACGCTAGAATCCAGAGCTATATGTTATGTGTGTTAATATTTAGAGTTGGCAACACGTCCTGTGCTATAATAGCACTGTTATTGTACATTTTCTATCATATTATATAATGCTTGTCATTGCTTTGTATTGTACATTTTTGTGTCATAGTATTAGATCAAGCACTATAGGAATAATTTGACTGAATACTAAACTATTTTAAGTTAATTACAGTAGAGCGCACTTGAAGTGAAATAACTAGTGTCCGACCGAAACAGGATTTTCTACCGAAAACGAAACCGAATATTCGGCCGAAACCGAAACCGAAACTTTTTTAGACATGTTAAAAATCTATTGTTTACTGAAATTCGGCTTATTTTTTACACTTATATTCACTATAAAGTAAGGACCTCATAAATTGAGTATTAAAATTTTAATTGCGTTTACAATCACAACATTTTTTTACATTAACTCCACATGAGAGACCCTGAGGAAAATAATTTCCCACAGGGCGTATGTCATCTTTGAAGATGCTGTATGGAGGGTCTTTTTGGGGAGAGGAAGGAGGGAGGAAACATAGAGGCCGGGTTCCACAGCCGAGCTGTTGAACTCAAGAATGAGTCATAGAAACAACCCGTTCTCATGTGACTATATAGTATATTTCGGATAGCGCCGTGTACGGAGACTAGCATTAAAAAGTAGTATGTATATCAACAGGGTACCTACTTGTGGTTTCGTCACAATTGCGTAGATTGTAAGTATCTCCATGAACGGAGGGCCTTACACCAAGCACATCAAAGGAGGGACTGTTCGGAAGATCGCTTCCATTGAAGGAGACTAGATTTTAATTTTTATTTACACTTGTTAAATAAAATTAAAATTAGAATGAAATAAATAAAAATAATTGAAGTTTGTGATCACATAAACTCACAATACAAGCACGCCGGACCGGCCAGCGAACTCAGTTGATGATGGTGGATGACACACGAGCCACGAACTCACCCGAAGTCAGTCAAACGGCACGCGATAATTCACAAATGCAGAGTTTCGGTGCGGCCGAAGGTTCGGCAGATTTTCTGCCGAAACCGAAACTGATGCCGAAACTAGATTTTTTTACCGAACCTTGACGAAACCGAAACCGAACCTTCGGTCGGTCACTAGAAATAACACAAAATAGCGCTATACAAATGTCGTGTTATAATAATAATATATTATTATTATATTACCTAACACCTGAGTCCTTTACCACAAATTTTACAAGTGAAGCGGAGATGAGATGTGTCTTTTGAGCAATATGATTGGTCAATTTTTGCACGTCTCTGTTTCACTCTGCTTAACATTGCTTCTATGGAAACGCACCCTTAGATAAGGGCATTTACGACAATTTATTGCAACCAAAGGTTCTACTAAAACCAAATGTATTTTGTATTTTCTAATTTGTATTTTGTATTTGAAAGAAAAAAATGGTTAAAATACTGTATTTTGTATTTCAAATACACGACTTGAAAGTATTTTGTATTTCGTATTTTAAATACATGCGAAAAAGTATTTTGTAATTTGTATTTCAATTACAGCAAAGCATGTATTTTGCCCAGCCCTGAGTACAGTCGTATATTTACGAAAGCATACTCCGTGAAGTGTCAATTTTCTCGGTTTGGAGGAACAAAACTTTAAGGTCGCCATTTTGGATTTTAATTTGGAAGTTTACCTGACCTCCGTGGTCGAGCAATTAATATCCTCGACAACGAATCCAGAGGTCGCGTTTTCAAACCCCAGCGTGAGTAAATACATTTTATTTGATATGATATTAAGGATGTGATATTTAATTTTTTTTTTACATGAGCTCCACACAGGAGGCCCTGAGGAAAATAGTTTCCCTCAGGGCCTATGTCATCTTTGGAGATGCTGTGTGGGGGGTTTTTATAAGCATACTCAGCTTATTTATAAGCATACTCAAGATTTCGATAGTTTGTGCATCATTCGTGAAATCTGGTTCAATGAACTCAAATTTGTTTTCAATTAAGCTGTCGTTTACAAAATAGGAAATGATTATAATTACCTAATACGTAAAAAAAAATTAATAGAAAGCCTTTTTTCTTTAAATTTCTAAATTGGAACTGATTTTTCAGGAATTCGGACTATTCCGTGATTTTTCACGGTTCTGCGCTAGTGTAAGATAATATTCAAGGTGACCGTTGCAAAATTTTTGAAATCCTAAGATTTGTTACCTTAAATCATTCGAATTTTGAAACAGTTCTTTGTATTTTTAAAGTGTACAATCAAGTAGGTTTTGAGATTATTTATTGTAGATAGAGTTGCACAATTACCTCCCCAAGGTAATGTATCCACTTAGTAAAAATGATTTTCAAATTCACAAGTCAAGGTAAATCTCATGGCTAATACACATGTGTATTTCAGTAAAATATGGGAAATAACAGGACAAAAGGAATATCCCAAAGAAGATTACAGCAACGAGGCAAACGACTTTTGGAATGGAGAAGGTTAGTTATAAATGTTGTATTATTTATTTTGAATTTGAATTTTGTGTGCTTCATTTTAATTTTTTGTAAATTTTTATTATCGTATATATTATATTAGAGGCACTGCTGAATGCCACCTGCATTTCAGGAGAAATCCGTAAAATGTAGCTGAGTAATTAGCCTTTTGTCAATAGAATAAAGTAATAAAGAAATATGTGTATTATGTGCAATTATGTAGAAATCTGTCAAATAAATGTTGGTGCCGCTTTAATGTTCGATCTACCTGTAACTTACAGCAGTTTACTGTAAGTAATAGTTATTAGGGTGAAATGCAGATCCAGTCAAATGCAGATGCAGGCACAGTTTGGAAATTTAATAAAAAGGCACTTTCTAGATGAGAAAAGTGGGGAGAAGCTGAATAAAAAAAAATTAAGGCGCGCTCGGCAAAATTGAGGGAGATACAGCCGTTTAAAGTATTAATAAAATTTCACTTCGTGAACCGATACTACGACACTTCGCCCGCCATTTTGTCACTGTTATGTTGGTATCCCAGACCTACAAACAAGAGCCAGATACGATTGTAGCCGACTTCGTGGGATAAATAATAAGGTGCGTAGGTACTGGAATGGAGACAAACCATTCAAATCCTGGGATGTTTTTTAAAATAAAGATAATATACACAAGCCCGCTACACAAACTCTGCGTAGCCAAACAAACCATTCAAAAACGTAGGCTGTTTTTTAAAGTAAAGATAACATACACAAGCCCGCTACTCAAACCCTGCGTAGCCAAACAAACCATTCAAAAACATAGGCTGTTTTTTAAACTAAAGATAACATACACAAGCCCACTACACAAACCCTATTACGCGCCTTATCCATGTATCCCACGAAGTCGGCTACAATCATATCTTGCTCATCCTTGTATCAGGGATACCAATATATCAGTGACAATATGGCCGCCGGGTTGTCATAGTGTCGGTTCGCGAAGTGAAATTTTACTTAACGTAATTGAAAATTAATTACTTATTCAATTTTTTTTTTATTTCTTTCCGCACTTTTTTTCACCTTCCAGATTAAAGTTCTTAACTTAAAACGCGGTGAAATCATGATTTTTTGCCAAAAACAAGCTGTGCCCGGATGTGCATTTCTCCCAGTTATTATTCAAAGAATTGTTTTGGTAATAAAATATAATCCTTTTTGTCTGGACAGTATACCAAATCTTCAAACATAGGCAGGTAGACCGCACACTAAAGAATAGACATTGCAGGTAATCTGCAGAGCATCACCTAAATGATTTTATTATTATTCTGCCGTGGTAAATAAATACACAGTAATTCAAATGGTTATCATTCTCTAGAATCAAGGGTCGAAGTTTTGCAAGATTGATGTGGTGGTTGTTTTAGTAGTTGATGTACGGCTGTTGTGGTGGTGATGGTTTTTTTGTGGTTGTGGTGGAGATTATTTTGGTTATGGCTGTGGTAATTATTTTGGTGGAGATTATTTTGGTAATTTCCATATAAGATACTCCAAATAAGCTCAGGAATAACTGGTGAAAGTCTGTCGGGCAAGTCCTGTTACATCTGCCAGTATGGGACAGCCTGGCCTGCCAACCATAGCCTGTATTTATGTATATGTGTTTCTCATTACAGGCAAAATCCCGTGGGACATCATCAGGACAATATCGCATCTAATAAAGAAAATAAGCCCCTTTTGTTAAACTCTATATCTTCACTCAACATGGTAATTTTTCATAAGTTTCAAAGATTAAATAATATTACATTTATGGGATTTGGTGCCCGGGTTCATGGGGTGAGGTTTGTCTAGGTATTGGAGGCTGATGACAGATGACCAGGACATACTGAACCCCAGATTCCTACCCACCCCATAAACCCTTTTCCTTCCCAGAACTCTCCTCTCCTTCCTTTCCCCAAAAAAACCCTCCACACAGCATCCCCAAAGATGTCATAGGCCCTGATGGAAATTATTTTCCTCAGGGCCTCCTGTGTGGAGCTCATGTAAAAAAAAAAAAAAATGAGTTTCTTAAAAAAAACACTGCAAAAACCGATATTATTTTTCAGCATGGACCAGAGATGAATGAACCTGAAATTATTCGCTCCTGTTCTCTATTTGCTGGTTCTAGTTCTTACGGCACTGACTTGAATGCCGTTTCCAACCCAAACCTTGAAGTAAGAACTAAGAACACTTTAGGGGACGTACCCATACTACGTGACACACTTTTTGCAATTTTTTACCCCTCCCCCCCTCCGGTGACCATGTGTAGTATATTCCAAGACCCCCCCCTACAGTTTTCACGTAGTATTTCATAAATATGGTTTCGAATCATTTTTTGCTAACAAAAAATAAAAAATGCATTATTTGGCTTATATTTGTCTTTATTAATATGGCGCTTGCTGCGTGCCAGCAAGAGTGCATGCATTACAAGTGGAAAAAATATTATCAAGATAAAACTTATGTCAAAATATATTGGAACCGGAACGTAATTTATGGAAACGAAAGTCTTGTTATTTTTATAAACATTTTTCATCTCAATCATCTTCAACAAACACGTTCCCTGAACTTTTGAATGTACGAGGGTGGGTTTTTAAGTTTGCGGATTGGGTAAGGAGTGGAAATAAAAACCAAAATTATTTTTCCTTTTCAACATATTCACCTACTACCCTAATAGGTACATTTTTCTGATCTTTAAAGGAACTTTATAACAGCGCGGAACTCAATTTTCTCCACATTTCACAATTTCTTCCCGATTGAAGTGTTTGGTCGACGATAGCTCAAAGACTAATGACCTAATTACGATAAAACCCAGTGTTTATCCTAAATGAGTTGTTCAATTAGTACCTAATTCAGCGGTACCCCCATTAATCACTTACCTTCCTATTCCGCGAACTTAAAACCTCCCCTCGTAGCTCAAAAAAAAACGCGAGATTTCTAGATTGACTATGTGATAAAAACCTAAGCCCCCCCCCCCCCGTTGTGACCAAGCGTGGTATTTCGATGACCCCCCCCCCCCTGAACAGGTCACGTAGTATGGGTACGTTCCCTTACTTGTTAACATAATGTTAATTTGTTAACATATTTGTTAACACAATGAAAATAAGACTAACCCATTACTAGTAATCATCTACCGCGGTGGCTCTTTGTTAGTTTCGTCAGAAATTCAAGAAGATAGCCGAATTTTTTAATCGAGTTTGATGTTCGGTTTGTGTTCCAATATATTATCAATACATTTACTATAATTACCGTACTTACACGCAAAGCTTACAAAAAGTATCTTCTTTCAGGATAAACAAGAGATTGTTCCAGAAACGAACACCTGGAATTCACCAACTTTTGGTCTTAGCACTCATGATATTGATGTTGATCCCGCTCAATTCCATATGAGGTATGTAAAAACAAATTAATTGAGAAACAAAGTGTATGCAATTGTTTCATTTGCACTTCTATTTACAGTATACTATTAATTAAAATATTGAAGATGTACAAAACGTTTTATCATCATTTCACACTGGATTTTTTTTTCTTTCAGGTGGAAGTTTGTCAACTGCTAAAGACTGAGATGCTGATTGAAGGCCGTAGATTGATTAATGTAGATATGTTTATAAAAAAACTCAAAATATATAGTCAACATTGCGAAAACTTTGGATGTAGTCTGAGAAATTAGAAATAGTGAACGAAAAAAGGACTGGTCTCATATCTAAATTCACAATTAAATGCAATTTTTGCAATTTTCAAAAGATCCTTTCGACTGATGACGATTGTGCATCTTTGGATATCAATAGGAGTGCGGTATCTGGAATTATGGCAATTGGCGGGGGACAGTACCAGTTGGAGGAATTTTTAGCTGCAGTTGACGTACCAACAATGTCTTCAAAACTGTATTCGAGAATACATTCAGAAGTATCTCAGAATTGGCAGGAAACTTCTGTTGACTGTATGGTGTTGGCAGCCACCAAAGAAAGGGATGCGGCATTAAAAGAAGGCAGAGTAAACAAAAATGGAACTGCCATGATAGACGTTATTGCAGTTGGATGCTGGGGAAAGAGATCATATTGAACAAATTATTCCTCTTTGTCAGGAGCAGCGGCAATTATAGGAAAGAAATTTGGAAAAGTATTATTTATGTCTGTTCGCAACAAATATTGTTGTATTTGCGCTCGGGCAGAAAAAAAAGTCACTTTACCTAAAGAACATGTATGTTTTAAAAATTACACAGGCTCTTCAAGTGGCATGGAGTCAGACATTCTTCTCAAGGGTTTTAAAGATTCGGTTAAGGAATACAATTTAATTTACGCTCGCTTGGTATCCGATGGTGACTCCAGCACGTATTCCAAAATATTACAAGCCCGACCCTATTTGGACAATACTGTAGAAAATATCGAATGTAGGAATCATGTGTTAAGAAACTTTTGTACAAAACTACGTTCTCTTGTCTCTGATACAAAATATCCCAAAAATTTAATAAAACTTTTAACGATTGGTAATATTATGTCTCTCCGTAAGGCTGTTACCTGTTCGATTAAATATAATAAAAATTCTGATATTCCCTTATAAAAAAATAGAAAATTTGCATAAGGACATTTTAAATTCTCCGTATCACGTTTTCGGAAACCATAACAAGTGTAGAGATTATTTTTGCTCTGCGGAAAAGACGGGTGACTCTGACTTATTGAAGATGCTAAAAGGTAGCCCCCGTGCCTCAGAATCATTTTGATAACATCTACCTTTGGTGCGCATGCACATAGTCTCATACACGATGTTGACAGTAATGTCGTTGAAAGATTTAATGGAATAATTGCGAAATTCATAGGTGGCAAGAGAATAAATTTTTCAATGAGGCAGTCCTATGAGGCACGATGCCATGGTGCTGTGGTGTCTTTTAACACAAGAGCTCCATTGCGCAATTTACAAAAATCTTTTTTTCATCACCCTACTAGACATGTAAAAAGTCTTGAAGCCAAACGTCAAAAGAGAGCTTTAAATAGACAACAGTACATGGGGAAAAAGAATCGCGTTCTTCAACAAATTTCTAAAAATGAAAAGATTCATGGTATTAATGTCAGGCAACCAAATATGCTACCAGAAAGTTTTGAAAAGAGCAAAAAAGAATTTCTTCTGAATTTAAGCGAAAACATTATAAATCGCGACAAAATTCAAAAAGAAACAATTTTGCAGAGAGATTCTGGCGAATGGTTGCAGCTAAGGCGGAATATGTTGACGGCATCCATATTCGGAAACATAATCAAAAGAAGGGAAGATATTAGCTGCGGGCCTCTTGTGAAAAACTTGTTAAGCCCAAAATGTTTGTTAAATGTAGCTTCTATTCGGCATGGAATTGTCAATGAAAGGGTGGCTATTCAACAGCTCTCCGTTCAAGAAAATGTGGTAATTAATCCTTGTGGACTGTTCATTGATTTGGAGTACCCTTTTTTCGGCGCTTCACCGGATGGCATTACTAATGATATGGTTGTGGAAGTAAAATGTCCAATAACGGCATTTAAAATGGGATTAGACGATGAAAGTTTAATGCATCAAACTCTCGCCAGATGTGACCATCCCTTCGGCTGTTGGACAACCCAGGGGTGCCCCTCGCCTACCCCGCACCTACCTGCATCCCCGCTGCCGCCGTCAAGCAGTAGGTTAAATTATGACCATTTTGACCTGTCCGTTGCATCGGCCACTGGAGCGGCATTTCGCAGAAAGAAACAAAAATAAGATGAGTGATCAGGTGGCCTCTGCACTCTGAGCTACACACCCCGCCCCCGCCGCCTTTCCTGTCCCACCGCCCCACGCACCGAGAAGGATGACATTGGTCGGAGCCCGCATACTGCGTTCCCTAAGAGGGAGCGATTTACAGTGATAAGACATTATGTGACACAAACATTTTACAAGGATATAAAAACTTTACAAAAATATGAACATTTTACGATGATACAAAAATATTTACGGTGATAAGACATTATACATTTTTTCTTTTAGTGTTAGTTTAATTAAGTTGTTAGTGCAGTGCAGTAAATTGTTTGTATTAATTTTCACTATTGTTATGAGTTGAATATTTATAGAGGTAGGTTTGAATACGTGTAACGGTGTTTTTATGAGGTTAAGGTAGTTTTATATGTAGTCCTTGGAGGAAGGGAATGGCCGACAGAGGTGTCGATGAGGCTCGCTACCCATCACATCGCCAACCCCTAGGTAGCGCAAAGAGGAGGACGGAACGGGAACAATGTCGGATTGGTACGTGGAATATCAGAGGAGGGATGGAAAGAAAGATGAATGAATTATGTGAAACAATGGATAGTAAATGTTTGGACGTACTTTGTGTGACAGAGAGTATGAAAAAAGAGAGCGGTACAATGCAGCACAACGATAGGCTTGTCATCTGGTCTGGGAGACCAGATACAGAGAGGGCTTGTCAGGGTGTTGCAGCGTTACTGTCTCCCAGAATGGTTGAATGTATGTCGCAATATGAATGTGTAAGTCTGAGAATAATGTGGATCCGATTCAAAATTGGTTTGACAAGGGTGTTTCTGGTTATTTGCTATGCTCCTGTTAATTCCGAAAGCGACGAAGTGAAAGATGATTTTTGGACTGGTGTGAACGACGTAATGAGATTAAAAAATTCGAATGAAAGGATTATAATGGCGGGAGATTTGAATGGGTGGGTGGGAATTAGACGTGACGGATTTGATTCAGCCCTAGGTAAGTTCGGGGATGAAAGAACGAATGACAATGGGAACAGAATACTTGAAGTATGTTTAGAGTGGAACCTGTTTGTATCGAATACTTTTCTCGATCATAAATGTGTCCACCAATATACGTGGGAAAGAGGAAATGAAAGATCAATAATTGACTTTGTGGTAATTGACTCTAGGTTGAGAGCCGTTACCGAGGACACCAGAGTTTTCAGAGGGGCGGAGGTTGAAACTGACCACTTTCTGGTGGTGTCGAGAGTAAACCTCTTTCGCAGCTGGCGCTCTAAAGTGAAAACGATATCAACTCCAACAAGAGTCAAAGTAGAAAAACTGCAAAATGCTAATGTCAGAAGTGAGTATGAGAATTTGGCAGAGATGAGATTGAATGAGAAGGAAATGGACGGTCTAAGCATTGATGAAACATGGAACCACATAAAGGTGAGTCTTTGTGAATCTGCTAGAGATGTATGTGGAATAAGTATGCAAGGTAGGAAGAAAGGTGACGCATGGTGGGATGACGAGATCAAAGCACTGGTCTCAGAGAAGAAGAAAGCATGGTTACGTCTGATAGCGGCTGGCACTGATTCTAGCGAAGAGAGAGATAGAGCGAAAGAAGTTTATAAGGGATGTAAGAAAAGAGTAAGTGTTGGAGTGAAAGAACGAAAGAAACGCCTGGAAGAGGAAGAGGGAATAAAAATGACAAAACACTTCCAAGAAAACATTAAACTGTTTTGGAAGGAGGTCAAAAGGTCCCGGAGTGGTTCAGAGAATGGAAGCCTGAAAGTCATAAAATCGAAAGATGGAAAAATGTTGACGAATGAGGAAGAAATAAAAGAGAGATGGATGAAATATTTTGAGAAGGTTTTCGAAAGCAATCCGGGTGATAGTGAGGCCAGCAGTGAATCGGGTATGAACGATGACGGAGTGAATTCAATCAAAATCAGCGTGGATGAAAAAAAAAAATCGATAAAATGCATGAAGAATGGTAAGGCTGTTAGTTTCGACAATATTGCTGCCGAATACTTTAAAGGAGATAGCCATATTATTCTCACATGGTTGTGCAAACTTTTTAACCAGTGTTTAGAGGAGGGTTACACGCCATTAGATTGGAGAAGGGCTGTAATCATGCCGTTATACAAAGGTAAAGGGTCACGTATGGAATGTGGGAATCATAGGGCTATTAGCCTGCTAAGTTCAGTCGGCAAGCTGTACGGAAGAATATTGATTGAAAGGGTAAGAATGGAAACAAAGGATAAAATATGGGATGTGCAAGGTGCCTTTATGAGTGGAAAGGGATGCATGGACCAGATTTTCTCCTTGCGTATGCTTACTGAGAAGTTTCTGGCGAAAAACCAGAAACTTTTCTGCGCCTTTGTAGATTTACAAAAAGCATACGACCGAGTCGACAGGAAAAAGCTATGGAAGGTTTTGTCCAAGTATGGAGTGAATACAAATCTCATACAGGCAATTGCGTCTCTGTACGAGGGAAGCGTTGCGTGTGTTAGGGTGAACGGTGGTTTTACGAGGTGGTTTGACATCACAAAAGGTGTCAAGCAAGGCTGCGTAATGTCACCATGGTTATTCAATCTATACATGGATAATTGTATGCAAGAATTGAAAGAGGTGGGATTGGACGCGAAATTGAATAATCTGAAAGTATGTTGCTTGTTGTATGCTGATGATGCGGTGCTGATTTCTAACACTATGGAAGATCTACAGTCTCTCGTATCTAGGATGAACAAAGTATGTATGAAGAATGAGTTAATGATGAATGTAAGTAAGTCTAAAGTCATGGTGTTTGAAAGAGAGAGTACGAAAACAGTATGCAACATAGTTGTGAATGATGAATACTTGGAGCAGGTGGATGAGTTTGTGTATCTGGGTAGTATGTTTACGAGAGATGGGAAGGCTGAAAGAGATATTGAAAGAAGGGTGAATGCCAGTAACTCCATTAATGGTGGACTGAATGCCGTTGGCGCTAATAAAAATCTGTCAAAAAAAGCGAAGCTAGCAGTTCACAATGGAGTCCTGGTACTTACCCTGATGTATGGCAGTGAGGCATGGAACTGGCAGAGGAAGGATGAAAGTAAACTGAATGCTGTTGAAATGAGATCCCTGAGACGTATGTGTGGTAAAACAATGTATGATCGTGTGAGAAATGTGGATATCCGCAAAGAATGTAAGGCTGATGTAAGCATAATGAGTAAGATTAAGAAAGGGACCCTCAGATGGTTTGGGCATGTAGAGCGAATGAACGAAGGAAGTAGCGTAAGAAGAATAAACAACGCGAATGTGAATGGTAGAAGAAGTCGGGGACGCCCGAGGAAGACATGGCACGATCAAGTGAATCAGATACTTGAGTCGGGTCATGTCAAAAGCCAAAATAATAGAAGAGAATGTATGAGACGATGTATGAAAGTCAGTGAGGCAAAGAGTGTGTGCCAAGACCGAGTTGTTTGGCGGTCCGTCCTCTCTGCCTACCCCTGCGGGGAAACGGCGTGATGGTTAGTTAGTTAGTTAAGTTGAATACATCAGAAAGGACCCTGCATTTTGGAAAGTATATATGGAAAATAAGTTGATACGATTTTATATGGAGTGTCTACTACCTGAACTCCTTGATTCCCGTTTAATGAGAAATATGCCAATCAAAGAACCTCAATATATTGCTGAAGCTATGCAATCGAGCCGACTTCGAAAAAGTAAGATAAATACCAAGAAACGCAAATTACTGACATCCATTACGAAACCAACACAAAGCCAGCCAAATGACTGTGAAATGCTACATGTGAACGCAGAGCATTTAATCTTTAACGAAGCAGAAGGTTCACAAGCAATACCTATCAATCCAGTGCAATCTGATCTCGGCGCAATTGATTTAATCATGGATTTTAACAGTTTTTAGGTAGCATCTGCAAACAAAATTTATGGAAATAAATTTACATATTTATTATATTTAATATCTATAAATGTTAAACGAACTTAAAATTTGTTTTATTTTAAACCTCATTACTATGAAATTCCACAAGATATATATGTAATACCAGTTTGAAAAATATATTACCAAATATTTATCGTAAATGAATTACTTCATAAAAAATATATTTTTATTCAGATTTCATTGGCCCTTATGGTATATCTACAATAAGCAAATTTAAATAACCTAAGGAAGAAAATGTGATTTACGATTACTTGAGATCTCTTATTGCTGTTGTAGGTACCGCCAGTTTCCGAGAACCATGTAAATTATTTAATTACCTAATTACTGCTCACATTAATGTTTATTGTGATAAGTGTAAAAAAATATTTTTGCCAAAATTTACTTAAATTTGTCCAAGTTAAATTGAGAACTGTCTCACTGTGCTATATTTAGAAGCAGCGAACAATGCTGGCTGTCAATCACCCGTGCCGGGACAATTTAGGCGGTAACCCCCAGTCTTAAGCCACGCCTGTGGCTCCGCCTGTAATGGATTTTTTCGTGGAGTTGTATACCATCTTAACTCTTTTCCATTACTCTAGCTCCATTTGAAAAGTCTTCATGTATGTTATGCTTAGGTATATTTAGCTAACGTGCCATGGATGTCCTCGACTTCTTCCAACCAAATCTTAACATCCCTTTCCTTTCTCTCTGTAAAAGACCCTCCATACAGAACCTCTAAAAATGACAAAGATACATGCAGCTATTATTTTTTTAATGCGTCGTTTTAAGGTAACACCTCAGCCAAGGGCGGATCCAGCTTTGACGCCAGGGGGGGGTCACATAGTCTTAGTCAAGTCACTAGAAGTTGTAATTTAATTTTTATAATAATAGATGCAAGTAAAAAGTAGGTCCACCTAGGTCCTGGATCCAGCCCAGGGGGGGGTCATGACCCCCATGACATACAATATGAAACATATATATATGAAACATACAATATTACCAACCAACAGTTTCACCTACTCAAACCTTCATAATAAAATGTAATATTAATATATATATATATATTTTTATTTTTTACATGAGTCCCAACTGCTAGCCAGTGGGACTATAGCACCCAATTGGGGTATGTTGTGAGGCTGAAGGTAGTGGGGAGGGGAAGGAGATAGGGAAGAGGAAGGTGGGGAAGTACCTGGCTATTCAGATCTGGTCACCAAACAT
The DNA here is from genome assembly GCA_917880885.1 of Limnephilus marmoratus. Classification (NCBI taxonomy): domain Eukaryota; kingdom Metazoa; phylum Arthropoda; class Insecta; order Trichoptera; family Limnephilidae; genus Limnephilus; species Limnephilus marmoratus. The sequence goes on along the minus strand of OU862910.1, from coordinate 15,015,341 downwards.
GGCTAAAGCCATTTCAAGCAACGTTTCAATTCTGAATGGTGGTCTTACACCAGGGCGATACTGAGAGTATCTTCCACTCTGGAACGTGCCGCAAATATAATGCATATATATTATTTTAAATGAATAAATTGTGAATAACACATATTAACCAAATAAAATTTATTTGCCACGCCTGGATTCGATCCCGCGACCTTCGGAGTGCGAGTTAAGAGCTTTACCGCTGCACTACGCCGGCCGTCAAAAGGTTTTCAAAATATAATATGTAAAAATTTTAATATTAAGGTAAAAACTGTAATATATAGAAATAAATAAAGGTGGAAACCAGGTCTAACATTTAACAACATAACTTCATTTGTGAGTATGTCCGTCCATAGTTTATTTGTACTTTTCAAATTTGGAAACGTAAAATGTTTTGAGGAAATTGTCAAATTAAATAAGAATCTTTTCAAATTCAGGTAAGTGATCAAGTACTTGCCTCTAAAATATTTTAGCACACAATTATTTTAATTCTAACTAACTAACCATCACGCCGTTTCCCCGCAGGGGTAGGCAGAGAGGACGGACCGCCAAACATCCCGGTCTTGGCACACATTCCTTGCCTCGTTTACATTCATACAACGTCTCATACATTCTCTTCTATTATTCTGACTCTTGACATGGCCCGACTCAAGTATCTGATTCACTTGGTCGTGCCATGTCTTTCTTGGGCGTCCTCGACTTCTTCTACCATTCACATTTGCGTCATATATTCTCCTTACACTCCTTTCCTCGTTCATTCGCTCTACATGCCCAAACCATCGGAGCGTTCCTTTCTTGATCTTACTCATCACGCTTACATCAGCCTTGCATTCTTTGCGGATTTCCACATTTCTCACACGATCATACATGGTTTTACCACACATACGCCTCAGGGATCTCATTTCTACAGCGTTCAGTCTACTTTTCATCCTCTGCCAGTTCCATGCCTCACTGCCATACATCAGGGTAGGTACCAGTACTCCATTATGGACGGCTAGTTTCGCGTCTTTGGACAGTTTTTTGTTGCTGCCAACGGCGTTCAGTCCTCCATTAATAGAGTTACCTGCATTCACCCTTCTTTCAATATCTCTATCAGCCTTCCCATCTCTCGTAAACATACTTCCCAAATAAACAAACTCATCCACCTGCTCCAAGTATTCATCATTCACAACTATATTGCATACTGTTTTCGTACTCTCTCTTTCAAACACCATGACTTTAGACTTACTTACATTCATCATTAACTCATTCTTCATGCATACTTCGTTCATTCTTGACACGAGAGACTGTAGATCTTCCATACTGTTAGATATCAGCACCGTATCATCAGCATACAACAGGCAACATACTTCTAGATTACTCAATTTCGCACCCAATCCCATCTCTTTCAATTCTTGCATACAATTATCCATATATAGATTGAATAACCACGGCGACATTACGCAGCCTTGTTTAACACCTTTTGTGATGTCAAACCACCCCGTAAAATCGCCGTTCACCCTAACACATGCAACGCTTCCCTCATACAGAGACGCAATTGCCTGTATGAGATACTTATTCACTCCATACTTGGACAATACCTTCCATAGCTTTTTCCTGTCAACTCGGTCGTATGCTTTTTGTAGATCTACAAAGGCACAGAAGAGTTTCTGTTTTTTTGCAAGAAACTTTTCAGTGAGCATACGCAATGAGAAAATCTGGTCCATGCATCCCCTTCCACTCATAAAAGCACCTTGCACATCCCATATTTTATCTTTTGTTTCCATTCTTACCCTTTCAATCAATATTCTACCATACAACTTGCCCACTGAACTAAGAAGGCTAATAGCCCTATGATTCCCACATTCCATACGTGACCCTTTACCTTTGTACAATGGCATGATTACAGCCCTTCTCCAATCTAATGGCGTGTAACCCTCCTCTAAACATTGGTTAAAAAGTCTGCACAACCATGTGAGAATAATACGGCTATCTCCTTTAAAGTATTCGGCAGCAATATTGTCGAAACCCACAGCCTTACCATTTTTCATACATTTAATAGATTTTTTTATTTCATCCATGCTGATTTTGGTAACATTCACTCCATCATCGTTCATAACCGATTCACCGCTTGGATCACAGTCACTCGGGTTACTTTCGAAGACCTCCTCGAAATATTTCATCCATCTCTCTTTAATTTCATTCTCATTCGTCAACATTTGTCCATCTTTCGATTTTATCACTTTCATGCTTCCGTTCTCTGGTCCACTCCGGGATCTTTTGACCTCCTTCCAAAACAGTTTTATGTTTTCTTGGAAGTGGTTTGTCATTTTGATTCCCTCTTCTTCTTCCAGGCGTTTTTTCCGTTCTTTCACCCCGACACTTACTCTTTTCTTACATACCTTATACACTTCTTTCGCTCGATCTCTCTCTTCGCTTGAAACACTGCCAGTCGCTATCAGATGTAACCATGCTTTCTTCTTCTCTGAGACCAGTGCTTTGATCTCATCATCCCACCATGCATCACCTTTTTTCCTACCTTGCTTACTTATTCCACACACGTCTCTAGCAGATTCGCATAGACTCACCTTAATGTGGTTCCATGTTTCCTCTATGCTTAGACCGTTCATTTCCTTCTCATTCAATCTCATTTCTGCACACTTCTCATACTCACTTCTGACATACTCGTTTTGTAGTTTTTCTATTTTGATTCTTGTTGGAGCTGATACCGTTTTCACCTTAGAGCGCCAGCCGCGAAAGAGGTTTACTTTTGACACCACCAGAAAGTGGTCAGTTTCAACCTCAGCCCCTCTGAAAACTCTTGTGTCCTCGGTAACGGCTCTCAACCTAGAGTCAATTACTACAAAATCGATTATTGATCTTTCAATTCCTCTTTCCCACGTATACTGATGGATACCTTTATGATCAAAGAAAGTATTCGACACAAAAAGGTTCCACTCTAAACATACCTCAAGTATTCTGTTCCCATTATCATTCGTTCTTTTATCCCCGAACATACCTAAGGCCTATTTTAATTCTATATTTGAAATATGCTTCTAGACCAATGACGTTATAAACCGTAGACGCGTGGTAGAAATCTCAAAGTGGGAAGCCAAAAGAAAGGCAATTGCAATGTACTCGATTTATAGTACTTTAGTACTAAACTGCCAATCGTCGAGTAAGGTCGTGTCTTACCAGTAGGAAATTACATTTAAAAGGTGCCAAAATGCCCTCCTATGTGATGAGAAAATGTTTCCATTACACGGCAAACAGTAGTAAAAGCGTAGAAATAACACTTCATTTATAAGTACACGCAAATTACTTATTATTATAAACAATACCTTATTATTGAGATAAATATTTGTTACCCGTGAAAAATAAAAGGTTATAATTTGACTTGCATAGTTCCACTTTCAAAAATGGTCTGCAGAAGTAAAGCGTCTAGAACAATGACGTTTTATAAATAGCCATTGTCTCACAAACTCAAGATGTAATGTATGTAGCAAGTAAACAACACTCCTTTGTTTTTAGTAATTTCTTAATTCAAAAGTTATCCATGCAAAAAAGATATGCTACTTCCACACCTAAGCCAACCTTCCAACTCGAACTTCCAAGGCACGAACTACCCCTCTACACAATCGTCCCAACGTTTGAAGTTGGCCTCAGTGTGGCCGTACCATAAGACAATCAAAGAATGTGTATGTATTTTCTTTAATGACGTATAAAATTGTCGGGCAGGAAATATGAAAATTAATGGTATTATAAGGGCGGGTTGTTTCACAGAATTTTAACAATTCATCAAATTCAAAATGCCAGTTCTTTTTTTTTTTACATTAGGGAACGTACCCATACTACGTGACACGTTTAGGGGGTGGGGGGTCTTCAAAATGTCACACTCCATACAAATGAGCGGCGGTTTGCTTAGGTTTTTGGTCACCGGGAAGGGGGGGGGTTAAAAATTGCAAAAAGTTGGTCACGTAGTATGGGTACGTTCCCTTAGCTCCACACAGGAGGCCTTGAGGAAAATGATTTCCCTCAGGGCCTATGTGATCTGGGATGCTGTATGGAGGGTCTTTTTGAGGAGAGGAAGGAATGAACATTGGTCTTGAAGAGACCCATGTTGTAGGAAGGAGGAAACACAGAGGCCGGCAAATCATTCCACAGCCGAGCTGTTGAACACAAGAACGAGTCGAAGAAGCGACCTGTTCTCATGACAAATTTCAACCATGTACAAATGTTGGACACGCGTTTGGTGTGTTTCCCGACCATGCACCTAATTCCTCGGAGCATCTTCCGATGGAATACCGGTAGAACAAGGATAGCATTTCCACCCTACACCTATGTTCTAAGGATAACAATCCGTCTGTTAAGATGGGAGAATCTATTTATTATTTATTTATTTATTATTAGTTTCAATAGCAAGGTTTGTACATATATGTATAATGTATAGTATAAGTATAGATTCTTTTTTTTTCACAGACCTCCTCACTAGGATTTCCTGTTCTGAGGTGGCCTGTAGTTTTTTAAAATATTTGTATTTGGTTATGGATAGTCTTTATATCGTCTTCATGATGTTTGTAATTTTATTATCACTTTGATCTCTCAGCCATGTTTTTATTTTTGTTTTAAATATATTCATTTCCTTTATATTTTTGATTTGATCTGGTAGAGCTATCAAACGGACCGCCCGTTTCTGCACAGAGTCGAAGGTATTTTTCAGGTATTTTGGAGCTCCAGACCAGAGGCGGCTGCCAAATTCAACCGTGGGGCACACTTGTGATTTGTACAGGATTAGCAGTTGTGTACTATCAAAGTATCTGCAGGCCCTGTACAGTACACCCAGTTTTTGAGAGGCTAACTTTACTCTGGCTTCGATGGAGCCCCCATATCTGAGCTGGTCACTTAGGGTTACACCAAGCATATCAATGGAGGGCCTGTTCGGAAGATTGCTTCCGTTGAAGGAGACTAAATGTTCATTTCGATCCCTTTTAGACGTAACCAGACAAGATTGGGTTAAAAATTAAATTCAACGAGATTATTTTTACCCCAAGAGAAAACACTCTCGAGGTAAGGGAACGTACCCATACTACGTGACACTTTTAGGGGGGGGGGGGGGGTCTTCAAAAGGTCACGCTCCATACAAATGAGCGGTGGGTTCCTTAGGATTTTGGTCACCGGGGGGGGGGGGGGGGGGGGGTTAAAAATTGCAAAAAGTTGGTCACGTAGTTTGGGTACGTTCCCTAACCTTCCATTCTTTGCTTCAAAGCCCTCCGAGCCGTTGGAATTTGTGGGCCTTTTGGGGGCTTGCCAAACAAAAAGCTATCGTGGACTGTACTGTCATCCGCGTAACAATGAATTGGTGCACATGACAAAAGGTCGTTGATACGCAAAAAAAACAAAGTCGGAGGCAGAACCGATTCCTGTGGGACGCCAGCATTTATTGAGTGTGAGGTAGAGGTGAAACCATCGGCTACCGTCTGAATCAAGGGCGGATCCAGCTTTGGCGCCAGGGGGGGGTCACATAGCGCCAGGGGGGGGGTCACATAGTCGTGGTCAAGTCACAAGAAGTTATAATTTAATTTTGATAATAATAGATACAAGTAAAACGTAAGTCCACCTAGGTCCTGGACCTAGCCCAGGGGGGGGTCATGACCCCCATGACCCCCCCCCCCCCCTGGATCCGCCCTTGGTCTGAATTGACCTCTCCCATAGAAATACGGCAATCCACGTACACAAGGATGCGGGAAGTCCATAAAAAGGCAGGGAAGTCCATAAGAAGGCAGTTTGTTGACGAGTCCTCGGTGCCAAACACGATCAAAGGCCTTGGAAATGTCCAGTGCAACCGTTTGGGTCTCACCGAAACGTTCCAGGAACCGCCCCCAAACATGCATCACATACGCGAGAAGATCACCGCACGAGCGGTTCCGCCGAAATCCGTATTGATGGCCGTTAATAATTTTGTTCCTCTCGAGGTATGTGAGCAGTTTGTCGTTGATCACACGTTCCATCACCTTAGACAGAACTGATGTGATCGCTAAGGGGCGGTAGTTGGCCGGGTTGGAGTGGTCACCCTTCTTTGGAATAGGATGGATAACCGGGTTTTTCCAACCAGAGGGCACAGAGCCAGACTTCAGGGTCATTTTAAAAAGCTTCGTCAAAATTGGAGCTATTTCTGCAGCGCACCTCTGGAGTACCAGGGCAGGTATTCCGTCAGGTTCACTAGCTTTATTAACATCAAGCCCTCGTAAAACACAGGTACTTTCCGTTGCTGGATCCTCAGCTTTTTCATACGAAAACCGCAGTGAGGAACCAACGTCGGGACAGCACCTTGGTCATTGAGGGTTGAGTTATTTATTTATTTATTTATTACACGCCCTGATGGGCTTTTACATTATAATTTATAAGTTGAGTAACAAACAATGAAGAAAATATAATACAATGAGAAAAGAAAATACACAAAACAGTGTAACAACAAAACAGATAATAAAATAAAAATGCATATTATGTAAAAATGATAAGAACTCTCATATTCAATATAAACAAAAATTGAAGAAATTATGTAAATCTATTTGTGCCTAGAAGAATAAAAGTGATAGAATATACAACATTTATAGGTACTGATTAGTTTTAAGATGAAATATATCACCTAGATTAGAATATTTATTTCCGAGACTGTGTCCTGTTGTTATTGAAGTAGAAGGGTAATAAATTTCGACATGATTTTTGGGGAACATGGATATTGATAAATTGAAGTAATTCAGAACAGTCAATTTTGTAATGCAGTATTTTATGTAATAGTATTAAATCTGTGCTTATTCTTCTTTCTGAAAGTTTCAATAGAGACGTTTTATCCAGGAGATAATTGTAATCAATGTTTAGTATAGGAATATGCAATTTATAGTTTATAAACCTTAGAAACTTCCGTTGAATCTTTTCAATGTTGTCTGAATGAATGTTGTAAAAGGGAGACCATAACGTAGAGTTATATTCAAGTTGGCATCTGACAAGGGTTTTATATAACATAATAAATGTGTCTAAATCATTGAAATCTTTTGCAGCTCTCAAAAAAAAACCAAGAGTCTTTAGGGCTTTGTTGATAATATTATTAATATGACATACAAAGGTGAGTTTACTGTCGAACATGCAGCTTGCAGCTCTCAAAAAAAAAACCAAGAGTCTTTAGGGCTTTGTTGATAATATTATTAATATGACATACAAAGGTGAGTTTACTGTCGAACATAATGCCTAGATCCATAATTTCACTAACACAATTTAAATTTTCATCATTTAAAGAATACTGAAAAATAATAGGATTATTTATTTTGGAAAAATGAATGAACTGACATTTATTTATATATGCTTGTTTGTTGATAGAGCACCATTCAAAAAGATATATCAAGTTATTTTGAAGTATAATACAATCATTAATTTGTTTAATCTCTTTATATAGTTTCATGTCATCGGCAAACAGTAGCACATTTATGTCAGTAAATATATCAACAATATCATTTATAAATATAATAAACAAAATGGGCCCTAAATGGGAGCCTTGCGGCACTCCACTTGTTGCTATAAATTTGTAAGACTCTGTGCCATTTATTTTCACACTAAGAATTCTTTTGGACAAATAACTAACAAACCAATTTAATAAGCTACCATAAATCCCAAGTTTCGCCAATTTATTGAGTAGTATTTTGTGACACACCTTGTCAAAGGCCTTGCTAAAATCAGTGTATATTGAGTCAACCTGGCACCTGTTGGCTAAAGATTTAGATATGAAGTTTTCGTATATTAGTAAATTGGTCAGTGTAGATTTATTTGAACAAAAGCCATGTTGGTAGGGAGTTATAATTTTTTATGTTTGTGGATATTTTATGGAGGACAATTTTTTCAAAAAGCTTGGGTATCGATGATTGGATACATATTGGTCTATAATTTATTACGTCCGTTTTGTCCCCTTTTTTAAAAATGGGTGTAAGAAAACTGTGTTTCCATGTATCAGGGAAACTGCCTGTCTCTAGTGACTGGTTAAAAATTAGAAAAAGAGGAACAACTAAGCCGTTTAAACATTCTTTAATTAGCACAGGTGGAATATTATCAGGTCCTGCATTTTTTCTAGCATGTAACAAATTTACATGGTTTTTGATATCTTTAATTTCTATGCGTACTTCAGATATATCCAGACTAAGATTCGATGAGAATTTTGGAATTTCGTTGCTAGGTATATCGTCTTCATACACAGACTTAAAATAATCGGCGAATAGATTTACAATATTTTTATCATTACACCCAATTTTTCCTTTGAAATTCATAGAAGTTGGAATACCTAAGTTAGTATTTTTTGAGAATTAGTGTAATTCCAAAACTGTTTTATATTTACACGAATTTCACTTTCAATTTTGTCAATATAATTTTTATAGCACAATTTTGAGATTTTACAACACTCCCTTCTTAACAATTGAAATTTATTATAATCACTCGTCAGTCTGGATCGCTTGTACTTTTTATGAGCTATTTTCTTACTATGTGTTAAAGTGGTCAAATTGGGACTAAACCAGTTTGGAAAATGAGAAATTCTATTATGTCGAAGGGGCACAAAATTTGCAATAGCATCATTTAGAATGTCATAGAATTTATTTACATTATCGTTAATATCTGCGTTTTCCAGAAAGGACCATTCTGTTGTATTTAAGCAATCAGAAATTTTTTGAAAATTTGCTTTACGGAAGTTATAAGATGACTTGATATTTTTAAGATGAGTGTTATTAACAAATGGAATAACTATGTCCAGAGGAGGATGGTAAACGTCTACAGGTAATAGTTCTTCCAAAGATTTACATACGTTAGCAGTGGGCTCACTGCAAAAAACTAGATCAAGAATGCAACTATTTATATTAGCGACAGTGTTTAGTTGTGGGATTGATAAATAATTCGACATACCCAGAATCTCTCTCTCACTAAGATTAGCAGTTGACATATTAATACCAGATAATTCAGGGTCATCATGGTTCCAGGATATATTTGGCAAGTTATAGTCTCCTACTACGACCAGTTTGGCACTGAGATATTTAAACCTTAAAAATTCCACGTCCTCAATATGTTTTGTATATAGCTGTGCATCGGAGGATGGCGGTAAATATAAACATCCAATTATTAACTTGCCAGCATTTTTGTTTTCGAGCAACACGAATATTTGTTCAACCTCACTATTTTTGTTTTTAAGCACTTTTGACGGAATACGTTTGTGGACAGCAATCAGGACTCCACCCCCTCTTGAATTGGAGCTGGTGTTTGGACTACGGTCTACTCGGTAGATGTGGTGATCGTGCAATCCAAGTTCTGCTGAGAAAATTGATGGTGTTAACCAGGTTTCCGTTAACATGATGACATCGTGTGAGAGAGACGGGGCACTTATTCTGAATTCCTTTAGTTTCGTTCTGATGCCTCTGACGTTCTGATAGTAGATGTTACAATTATTTAGTTGGACTTTTTTGGCAAAACATTGACGATTTTAGGTAGGTTATTTATATATTTTATTGTTAAATTTGATTCACAATTTTTTTTCCTATATTCCAGCTCGTCCCGAAGCATCATCAGGTGTTTTCTTTGTTGAATGGTCTGATCATTTCTGGCTTTGATACCATCTTTGAATTTTTTGTTATTGATCAAGATTGTCCTAACAAAATGTTCCTCTTTGAATTCTAACTTGATTGGTCTACATTTATTCGTGACTTTCTTCGTTCCCAACCTGTATATTTTAATATCATGAGCATTAAAGGAAGTATCAATGTTTTTCAGGGCCGTGGTAACTTTATTTGCGTCATCGGAAATATTTATTGAGGTTAGATCAGACATGCTCTCAGGAACATTAAAAAGAATAACATTTTTTGCACGGAGCTTCCTCTCTTCAATTTCCGTCAATACGTCACAAATATTTGATGAAGGATTTGTGGGGTTAGCATCTGTTGGCTGAGTGAGTGCTACACTTTTTAAGGCTGACAATTCGCCTTCAAGTATTCCCATACGTACAGCCATCAATCCTGTAGTTCCCAGCAGTTCCGTTGTTATAGGGTCATTAATAATTTTGATTAGTGAACTTAGCAGATCTTTAGCTTTGGTCATATAGTTTAGCGAGTTTTCGTTTAAATCCATGTTTGAGTATGTTTAATTTATTATTCCAAGATTTACAAAATAGCGCCTATTTCCCGCAACCAGTTGAGCACCTTTTATCCGCAAACATTTTACCTAATAAGTTAGCCTTTTTGGTGGCGGTGTTTGCTAGTGAGCCGTCAGGTCTGGTAAGAGGTGGCAGACTGGATTTGCAGGAATTGCGACCTATTGAGCCCGCAAGCGACCAGAATTGCCTGCTGCTATGCGGGCATACAGCCAGCTTTCTGCTGGTCTGCTGGTCGTGCTCGAATTTTGACCTATTTATGATTCTCTTGGTTTCTTTTGCCATTTTTGTAAGCTGTTCTGTCTTCGGATGTTCTAGATGTGTTGTAGGCTCGGTAAGCCGCGTTTTTTATTCGCACTACATCAGCACATTGTCGGCTGAACCACGGCTTTGAGCCTACACCAGTTTCCTTAACAATAGATTGGATGAAGCCATCCATCGCTCACAAATTTCCTGGGCACATCTTGAGGGATCCGAAGTCCGAAAACAGACAGCTGACCATGGGAAAGCATTAAAATGTGCCCGCAGATAGAACCAATTTGCTGACCTATAGTGCCACACTTTTCTCTTCAGCCTCTCGTTTGGTGGTCTGAAGTTTACAGGGATTGATGTCGTCACCAGGCAGTGGTCGGACGATCCTAAAGGCGCTGTGACTTCAATCTTGTAACTGTGTGGCACAGTAGTTAAAAATAGGTCTAATAGATTGGAACGGTGAGTCTGGACATCAGGAACCCTTGTAGGCTCCTGAACCATTTGCTCCAATCCGTAGCAAAGGGCAAAGGATTCCGCTTGTCGTCCAGCCGAGTCTGTTGATCCTGAGATCTTCAACCAAGGTTCGTTATGAACATTGAAGTCCCCCAGGACCACAAACTCTGCCACAGGGTAGCGGGGCAAGAGGTCATCAATAGTGTCACTTAAGTGTTTAAAGAGCTCGGACGTGTCTGATTCGCTAAGGTTCGGTGAGCGGTATAAACACGCGTAGAATCTTACCGTACTGGCAAGATTGACACGTACCCACATTACGTCGAATCTGGAGTTTTCCAGATTCAACAGTCGCACACAGTTGACGTCAGCTCAACTATAGAGACAGACACCTCCTTTAGGTCTGATCTTGCCTGCGAGGGTGAAGCCCGGGCAGTCCAGATAGGAGGCGTCTACAGGCTCGGCTATCTGCGTTTCAGGCAGGAAAAGTAGGTTTGGGCGTTGAGAAAAAAGGTGGTGGTGGACTAAACTGGTGTGCAGGCCGCGAATGTTGGTGTAATTCACCAAAAGTTTTGGCCCGCACCAGGGACACCTACGCCTCGCCGCTGTAATGATGTTAATTATTGCAGGTTGTAAGTTCATGATTTTAATTGTTGGATTTTTTTTTGATATGAGAGGAAGGAAGGTCTGGGAGGGAAAAGGTATAAGGGGTGGGTAGGATGCTGGGGATCAGAGTTTCCAGGAGTGACGGACGAATGAATCTAACCCACCCACTGCGGTGCAAGGCGATGGGCAGAGAGAGTCTGGCTGGAGAGGTCGCCCCAAACGCTACTGCTGGGTCCCCTCCAGTCACGAACTGGTACAACAGCAGCGGCTGGTTTTTACACTCGTTGTGAGCCTGAGGGTGGGCTGCCTCAGGTCTCCCTCAATCAGCATCTCCCAATCCGCCATCAATACTTGGACAAACATTACCCCAAGAACCCGGGCACCCATGCTAAGGCACCAAACGTAGCGAACCACTTGGGGTGACCTGTGGCAGAGGTGTTGGTCATCCAATAAATGGCTCCCAGGGCGGCGTTCCCATACCCGCCTACTAAATTATAACCGCCTACCAATTGGTTCTGTTATTATTTTACCATGGGTCGGTTGTTTCATAGTACTTGGTTAATCCAATGGCGTTATACGTTACATCTAGATATATGTGACTAGTAAGAAACACTTGCTAACCAATTCATGCATGATGATAGACATTCAAAGAATACGTGTGTGTGAAAGACATAGATATAGGACCGGGCGGCGTTTTCATATTTACGCCAAACACTACATTCTACTTCACGGGTGTGACTGAGATGCCAAGATACGCTTACATAATGCTGAATTCACTAACGTAATTACGAATACAGATTGCTGTATGAGACGACTTACGAGTACTATCCTAGCTGGTCTTTATACATTGTTTTGTATGTGTAATACAGACTGTGTTTCCATTTACAATATACATGTGACAAAAACTACACCTTTATGGGTAAATAAAAGAAATGTTAAATAGTAACATGAGATACATACATATTATAGTGGGTAATGAGTGGCACTTAAATGCCTCTTGGATTTTTCAAGGCTACTGTTAAAGATGTCAACAATTTTGGAAGCGTTATTTAACAACACCATACTCGTGTCATGCTATGCCGAGCCAGTACGTCCGTTCTGCTATGTGGGATACATAGAAGATTGTGGTGCCGTCCCTGGCTGTAGGTGTTCGGCACATACAACTTATAACATTCCAGGAGGTATGGGCTATCTATTAAATTATTAATGATTTTGTACGCCATTACTGCAAGGGCCCCACTCCTCCTCGACTGGAGACTTTGGCAACGCGTTTCTGTGAGCAGATCTTCATGATGCATGAATCGCGGGTACTCCCCACGCATTCTCATATACAGGTATCTAAGAAACGTTTTTTTGTTGTTTTACTCTTGCTATGTTTGCTTTCTCATTTTCTCTAATGATGCTAAAACTCTTCGGGCGACAATCGAAATAATTGTATTTTTTATAATACTTAATAAATAATTTGTGTGTATTTACGAATGAAATATTATTCCCTGGCTTTTACTTGTTTGCTGTGTAATGAAAACGTTTTCTCATCACACACGAGGGCATTTTAGCACTTTTTTAATGCAATTTGCTTACTGGTGGGACACGAACTCACGCAACGCATGGCAGTTGCATACTAATCTAAGACAATACATTTGCACTGTCTTTGGCTTGGCTTAGCACTTTGAGATTTCTACCACGCGTCTATATATTGACATCCAGTTTGAAGACACTATTTTAAAAAGTTTATTTTTATGTGATTACCTACCGAACAAAAGTCCCAACCATCTGGAACCAGTGAAACAAAAATATTAAATACTATCTCATCAAAAATTGGGGTATGTTTTGAAGCTGAAGGTAGTCGGATGGGGAAGGGGAAGATGGCATTAACTGGCTACTCAGATCTGGTCACCACGACTAATGATTTTAGCTAATGCAAAAAATATGTTATATTATTTAAGAATATCCTGTGGGGCAGGGTCCAATTATTTTTTTGTGTATACTACACAAGAATCCCAAGTCCAAGATTGACAATATCATCCCATTGTGAGGCAGAAGGGGATGGGAGGGGAATCTGGTCACCAAACACGACTAAAACCATTTCAAACAGTATTTCCTTTCTGAATTATGGTCGAGGTCTTTTACCACGGTAATTGCAAGTATTTACCACTCAACTCTGAGTTCTACAACCATTGATCTAAGACATATGTTATTTATTTTAGAGCATTCAGCCCAATTTGTTTTAAATTCTTTCACTCTAAAATTTGTTTTTATGAACCTTCAAAATGAATGGCAGGGAAACCAATTTCTTAGGTTTTTCAGAATAACAATTAACCTAAGTTTATTGCTCAAAGTAAATTATTGTTTCGCTACTCTCACCCAGTGGCGTAGCTAGGGGGGCGGCCCGCCCCGGGTGCCACCCGATGGGGGTGACACCCGACCGAGTGTCACCCCCAAGAGCACGGTCCTTAGCTCTATGGCTCCATGTGGAGTGCCACGCGGGAGAATTTTGTGTCTAACGGTCTTTTTATACGCGAAACTAGCCTCTATTTTTAATTTTTTATGAAGTCGAATTTTGCATTATGAATTCTCAAAGTCAACTTTAATGGGGGGGGTGACACCACGTTATCCGCCCCGGGTGCCACCCATGCTAGCTACGCCACTGCTCTCACTAATTACAAGGTGCTTACAAAATATTGCAACTAAATTATAATACATATGTAAGTAGGTACCTACCTATACCTATAATGTTATTATTGATACCTATATAACTGTAAATTTAATTAAAGAATTATTGACACGTAGGTACCTACTTAAAAATTCAACAATTATTGTTTACTGTGCATTTTGATATTTTTATAAAACTTTTAGAGGAGCATTTTATGTAGGGCATAAATATACAAACCACCCACATGTAGGGCTAGTCGAGATATGGAAAGGAAAACTCAAACTGTCATCTAGGAATCTGGAGATAAATGTGACTAAGCCTGGCCGCACACATCATGTTTTTCCATCCGATCAGACAAAAATCGATTCTAAAACCGAATTAGTTATAATACCGGGGCCACGTCCGTTGTCGGACCGGATTGGACGGCCGGCGCGGCGGCAATGAAAATAGGTCACGCCTTTCCGCGCCGGCCGTCCAATCTGAGCCAATCGATTTTTGTCTGATCAGACAATCGGATGGAAAAACCTGATGTGTGCGGTCAGGCTTAGTCACATTGATCTCCAGATTCCTACCCACCCGACCGGTCAGTGGCTGATTTGGCGTCGTATTTGGGTCCCACCCAGGGGTGTTCGATTCCTTGCCTGACTTTCCTCCATCACGGCACAAGCAACATTTTCCACTTCCTGTGGTAGTAGCTAGAACAGGTCACGTAATATGGGTACGTTCCCTAACCTCTAAGGGCCTTCTGAATGTTTTCAAACTTTCAGCTCTATACCTACCTAAATAATAATCTTTTTCCTCAAAGATTCTTAGGGAACGTACCCATACTACGTGACACTTTTAGGGGGGGGGGGGGTCTTCAAAAGGTCACGCTCCATACAAATGAGCGGCGGGTTCCTTAGGATTTTGGTCACCGGGGGGGGGGGGGGGGTTAAAAATTGCAAAAAGTTGGTCACGTAGTTTGGGTACGTTCCCTACTTGATCCTTCATGCACTCACGGAAACTCTCACCTAACAATCATTTTTACATTCACCGTGCATTCATTTCCTAATCCTCAAAAGATTCTCAAAGTGTTGGCATCAAAACGAAATGCTGGAGCAGGTATTTTGCCTTAATTAAACTTTGCTAATGATTAATGATAAAACGCTTCGAAACGAAAATAGATATCTTTCTTATCAGAGCTGAAGGTGACCTAAAGATTATGATAGGTACAACAAACAAGAAAGTTAAGTATATCAGTGCGAATTTAAAACATGTGCAACATTGGTTCATCTATTTTCTCAAATTCTTTATGTCGGTATTATTTCTATTTTGCCGACACGTTGTGTAAAACGAGGCAACTAAAATAAAAATAATTCATGGGAAGCACTTGTGGAATGCATTAGTATGATTTGTTATGATTCATATCAGTTATTGCACAAATCTGAGAAAAATGTTGCAATACTTTTGTCTATGTTTACTAAACATGCAACTTATTATTTAATTTTATACGAAGTCACCCATTGATAAAAACTTATATTGTGTCTGCAACCGACACTCGCCTGACTTTCTCAATGGGACTAAACAGAATTCATCAGATGCACTTGTGGAATGCATTGATATAATTTGTTATGATCCGTGGCAGTTACTGCACAAATCTGAAGAAAAACATTGCAGTAGTTTTGTTTACTAAACACACAACTTTTTGTCAATTTTATACGCAGTCACCCCATTATAAGAACTTTTATTTCGTCTGCAAAGTGACACTGCTTGACTTTCTAAGCAACAAGCTCAACCTCATCCTGTTTGCGGCGGCTGATAGTTAGCGCTCACCTACGCACGGCTTATTGCACGAGCCAAATCTAATGAAAACGCATTGCGCTTCCAAACATTTGCAAAGTTCAAAGCAGCTGTCACTGTGCAGACTGTCATTGTGCAAATCCTAACTCCAAATTCTGAATCAACTGTCAAATTAGTGTAAACACGTGGTGTGTATGGGAGGGGTAATATCAGAAAAACACAAGTTTTTTGACAATTTTTTGTAATCTCGCAGATTAGATAAAACAAAATAAAAAAAATATGCTAAGATAAGTGAATCATTAATAATTGCATCTTCGGAATTAAGAGTAACATTGTAGAATAAAATTTCGAAATAAAACAATATCATCTTGGATAAACCTTGGCTACTCGTTTATTACTATGAAATTTACACTTCAGAAATTGTAGTTACAAAAATATCTCGGATTCCGTATGTATATAAACTTACATAAAATAAAATAATATTTGAAGTAGAAAAATATAGTAAGGAATGAGTAAAGCCTTTTTCCTGCGGAACACCTTCCGATGGGAAAAGTGTTTAAGAAGCAATTTAAATGGTAGCACTGCAGATAATAGGCATAGCTACTTCTTGGGCTTGACTGCCTTCTCAGCGGCCTTGGTCACCTTGCCAGATGAAGGATCCTTGAAGTTGACTCCCTTGATGACTCCTACAGCGACGGTCTGTCTCATGTCACGGACAGCGAACCTTCCCAGAGGAGGGAACTCCTGGAAGGATTCCACGCACATGGGCTTGGTGGGCACCAGAATGACGATGGCGGCGTCTCCAGACTTGATGGCCTTGGGGTTATCTTCGGTGGACTTGCCGGTACGACGGTCGACCTTCTCCTTGATCTCGGAGAACTTGCAAGCAATGTGAGCGGTGTGGCAATCCAGCACGGGGGTGTATCCGTTGGAGATCTGTCCAGGGTGGTTCAGTACGATGACCTGTGCGGTGAAGTCGGCGGCTCCCTTGGGAGGGTTCAGTTTGGAGTCTCCTGCCACGTATCCACGACGCAGCTCCTTGACGGACACGTTCTTGATGTTGAAACCGACGTTGTCTCCGGGGACGGCCTCCTGCAGGGCTTCGTGGTGCATCTCCACGGACTTGACTTCAGTGGTGATGTTAGCTGGGGCGAATACGACGATGGTGCCTGGCTTCAGGATGCCAGTCTCCACACGGCCCACGGGTACTGTTCCAATACCGCCGATTTTGTAAACGTCCTGCAGGGGGAGTCGCAGGGCTTTGTCTGTGGGGCGAGAGGGGGGGAGGATGGCGTCGAGGGCCTCAATGAGGCACTTGCCGTCAGCCTTGCCTTCCTTGCGGTCGACAGCCCACCCCTTGAACCAGGGCATCTTGGCGGAGGGCTCCAGCATGTTGTCTCCGTGCCATCCAGAGATGGGGACGAAGGGAACGTTGGATGGATTGTAACCGATCTTCTTGATGTAAGAGGAAACTTCCTTCTTGATTTCCTCGAAACGGGACTCGCTGAATGGGGGCTCGGTGGAGTCCATCTTGTTGACACCGACGATCAGCTGCTTGACACCGAGGGTGAAGGCGAGAAGGGCGTGCTCGCGAGTCTGGCCGTTCTTGGAGATGCCAGCCTCGAACTCTCCGGTACCGGCAGCGACGATCAGGACGGCGCAATCGGCCTGGGATGTTCCAGTGATCATGTTCTTGATGAAATCCCTATGTCCGGGAGCATCAATGATGGTGACGTAGTACCTCGCTGTCTCGAACTTCCACAGGGCGATGTCGATGGTGATACCACGTTCACGCTCTGCCTTCAGCTTATCCAACACCCACGCGTATTTGAAGGAACCTTTGCCCATTTCCTGGGCCTCCTTTTCGAACTTTTCGATCGTGCGCTTATCGATACCTCCGCATTTGTAGATCAAATGACCGGTGGTCGTGGACTTGCCGGAGTCGACATGTCCAATCACGACGATGTTAATGTGGACCTTTTCCTTGCCCATTGTAATAGATCTGAAATAAAACAACAACTTTATTAGTTTTCGGCCGAAAACATTGTGCAAAACTACAAGTCGGTGGATGACATTACAAAGAAATCATCGAGGGCAGGACAATATGGCGGACGACCAACCATGTCGAAGTGAAAAGTGAGAAATATAACTTTAATTCGGAAATGTTCACTGAACTAAGAACATAACCAACGTGTACTAAAGAATTATTGCGCATTTTCTACTTTTTCTCCAATTCTAAATCTCATTTGACACGTTTAAAAAGTAATCACCACGTGTTGAGACAGACACCGGTGACGCGTAAGCACATGTAGAGAAACTGCCGAAAGGAATGAATTCACAATTTGATACTAAACGATTTAACTCCTCTATAAGGGTGAACTTTGACATAAAAACCGAATTGAATAAGTTTCTAACAATAAAATCACAGATTGCACAAATTAAATAATCGATCACTGGTTTTACAACAGATAAAATCACTAACTGTTACAAATAAACTGGTATTTAAAATAAAACTATATTATTAAGTTTTAAATGTCACTAAATAGATATTACTAAATAAACGTCTACATAAATTTAACAGCCATTCCATGCAAGCCGTTACCTGTGAGCACCGGCACAATCGAATAATCCACGCACGGGAAAAGCCCCAAAGAGAATGGACGAGAAATGGTTCGTCACGAAGTATGAATTCGTGAAGCATATCCGCCAATCGGAAATTCAGGGAATGCGTTTAAACCCCGGTTGCGTACACTTCATGTAAGATTACCTACGTAATAGAAGAAATTAGGGGTTAGTTGTTAATTATTACAATCAAATGAAAATAGCCTTTAGTTTCCGCAACCTCTGGATTATACTCTTTTAACAATAATGTTTAAGTTTTTTCTAATTCAATTAAATGCTGAAAGTAATATTTTGAATCCAAAAAAAATGTTATATGTTTTTTATGTATGTTCCGAACAAGAGTTCTAACTACTCCCAACCGTCTTCTGGAGGGAGGCGTCTACTAATATCTACAGGAATTCCAAAAACTGAAAAAATCGAACTAATATCTATGAGAAGGAAAGTGTTGACGAATATCTACAGCTCAAACTGTTGACGAATATCTATGAGAACCAAAGTGTTGACGAATATCTACAGCACTGGCAGAGGTTGGATTTGCAATTATGTATAGCATATTGGAATAATGTAATATTGCGTATGCAGTTTAAAAAACTTAATTTATGTAAGTATGTATGTAAAAATCCCTAATATCGGACTATTGGACACATTTAGCTGATTAATCCAACCTACGCTCTGTAGATATTAGTCAACACTCTGAAGTTCGTAGATATTAGTTCAACGTATGAGCTGTAGATATTCGTCCGACATACAGGCTGTAGATATTAGTATCTGGAGTCGTCTGGAGCCTGTGTATTTGGGAGTGGGAGGAGATGGTGGAGAAACCTGGATTTTCAGATCTGGTTACCAAACACGTTTCAAGTCATTTCAAACAACGTTTCAATTCTAATTCTGAATAATTTTTAATAATTTTTCTTTTATTTGTTGAAATTTTATATTATCTTCAATATATGGCTCCTAAGACCATTTCTTACTGTTTACTTGTCATACTTTTTTTTTATATTTATATCTTTTGTACTTTATTATTTATAAAGGTAACTTATAGTCTAAATTATTTCCTGCCTTTCAACTTTTTATTTTAACTTTTTACTTTTACATTATACTTTATATTTTATAGTTAACACTTTTACTTTATACTTTCATTTTATACATCTTAATTCTATTTACTACTCATTACCTTAACTTCTTTTTTTACCTTTTGTTTTTATATTTAACTCTACATTTATATGTCACTTTCTCATGTTATTGTATTATAATGTATATAAATATAATTATGTCAATGGCACATGTTGTGCAGTATGTTTTGAAATAAATAATAAAAAAAAATAATGGTTTCTCACCAGGGCAATATTGAAAGAATTTACTACTCTACACAATATTTAAATTCTAGACACTTTTATATCGAGATAACTAAATATTGCTCAATATTTTTAAATCCCAATTACCTATTTCACTCAACTCATTATTTTGGTGGAAACCAACTTTTTTTTATAATGTTACCTCACAAGAATCTCATCTGCTTACATTTAAATGAATAAATTGTGAAATAATACAAATTAATAAAATAAAATTTATTTGCCGCGCCGGGATTCGATCCCGCGACCTTCGGAATGCGAGTCAAAAGCCTTACCGCTGTACTACGCCGGCCATAAAATGTTACTCCAAACAACGCGCTAAAAGATAGAAACTGTTCAACGATATCTTCGGAAATTGAAACAGAAAAGAAAATTTACTCATGGATCAAATTCCTGGAAAACACAGTAATATTATTTGCACTTTATCAATGTGGTATAAATAATGAGTTCCGATGAGTAGAGTTGTCCAATTTTTCTAAAAACTTCCCCCCCCCCCCCCCACCTAGGGGATAACCCCCCTTTTGTGAATTCTATAGTTACGCTACTGGCGGAACTTAAAAACACCATTATGAAATTCAAATAAGACGAGTACTGAAAATAATATAACACTAAAAATTATTTCCTCAGCCTTGCAGTGTCTATCAATCATGAATCATTAAAAAAATAGCAACTTTTTCTTTCTTTGAATATTATTATCATGGCATGGAGATTCCCATGACAAATAATTGTTATTATAATATGCGTACATATAATGAAAGGGGTGAAAAGGTATGCTAACTCCCTCCAGTAATATCTCATAAATCCATTTCTCATAACTTTAAAAAATCATATTTACATAATATATTTAATCAACGGTTTTTATTTAGTGATTTGTGGTTTTAAAACTTCCCAGTTTTTACTAATGTATATTTAGAATTAATTTAGAGGTTGTAGTTATATGACATTCGATAATAGATAATATTATGAAAATAACTAGCAGAAGCGGAGGCTCCCGTGTTGCCCGGACTTTAGAGAGTTTGTAGAGTGTAGAGTATTTAGAAAATCGATGTAGACACATAAATATACGTTGTATATAAATATTTATGTGTCTACATCGGTTTTCTAAATACTCCACGTAAAGTCCGGGCAACGCCGGGAGCCTCCGCTTCTATTCTTATCATATTAACTCAATCAAAAAACTGAAAAACAAACAGAACAGATTTTCTAGACTTACAGGATATTATCAAAATGTACGGGGAATGCGTACAAAATTGCACCAACTTAAAACTAACTCCCCAATCTTCTCACACGACATTCTGTTATTAAAACTGAAACATGGTTAAATGCTGACATCAGCTCGTCTGAATTAGGCCTACATCACTATACCACATATCGTTCTGATCGAAATTCTATTACGAGCAAAAAGTCTAACGGAGGAGGTGTGATGCTGTGCGTATCCAAGAATATATCATCTACTAAATTACCGGTTAAACACAAAAGTGTTGAACAAATTTTTGTATTGCTCAATATACCTAATGGAAAAATTATTATCGGCTGTGTCTATATCCCACCTGCATCTGATTTGCAAACATATAAAAATCACATTGATGACATAGAAGTACTCAAATTCAAATATCCTAAAGCAAAATTCATTATTGCCGGTGATTATAACCTTCCCAACTGGACCAGCCAAGATGACAATGGACCTGCTACAAACCAAGCAGAATTACAGTGTGATAAATGCAGTGAAATTCGTGATATGTCTTTATTCTTGGGACTAACTCAATCAAACAAGATTTTCAACTTTAACAATCGAATGTTGGATTTAGTGTTTTCAAGTGATTCGAAAATAGTGGTTGAACTATCCGACGAATTATTATTACCGTTAGATCAATACCACCCACCATTGGATATTATCATAACAAATATGCCTTTAACATCTTCAAAAAAAACAAGTGCCCCATCGTATAACTTTTCCAAAGCTGAATACCATCATATTATTGAGTACCTTATCCAAACAGATTGGTCCTTTTTAGATGAGGAATATAATATAAATGATCAATTAGAACACTTTTACTCGATTTTAAATACCTCTATAGAACAATTTGTTCCCAGGGTTAGCTTCAAATCATCTTATTATCCGAAATGGTTTACAAAAGAATTAACTAATTTAATTAATAAAAAAAAATGTATCCACAGAAAATATAAACATACCAGAAATCCTAACGATTATATAACATTTACTAAACTACGAAAACAATGTAAAGAACTATCAATAAAATGCTATAGTAACTATGTTAACGTAATAGAAAATGAGGTACGTCATCACAATGTGAAAAAATTCTGGAATTTTACTAAATCTCAGCGAAACGATAACTGTGGATATCCTAATAACATGTATTTTAAAGAAAAATGTGCTGACAGTATCGAGGGTATAGTTAATCTCTTTGCTGACTCATTTAAAAGTGTTTACGACAAAGATATTCCTGTCAATGCAGTCCCCACTACTTCAGTGGAAGAGTCATTAAACCTAAGCCAATGTTTCATAAAATTAGAATCTTTAAAAAGGGGCATAAACGCATTGGATAGTAATAAATCTGCTGGACCTGATGGTATTCCTCCCATATTTTTAATAACTTGCATTGATAGTTTGATATATCCCATACAAAAACTTTTTAACAAATCCTTAGCATCGGGCTGTTTTCCGGCTCTGTGGAAAAAGAGTTATTTAACGCCTATTCATAAAAAAGGAGACAAAAGCGATATATCACACTATAGACCTATTTGTATTATGTCTGCTTTACCCAAACTTTTCGAGTCATTAGTATTAGATACCATTGTAAAACCTATCAACAATATTATTGTTCCTAACCAACATGGCTTTATCAGAGGTCGATCTACCTTAAGTAATTTAACTATCTATAATAATTACATATCCGAATCCCTTAGTCTGAAACAACAAGTGGATTCTATATACACTGATTTCAGTAAAGCATTTGATAAGGTTCGACATCACATTCTTATATCCAAACTCCGACTGTTAGGCATCAAAGGAAGTTTATTGACATGGATTATCAGTTACCTCAGTAATAGAGTGCTTAGTGTGAGGATTAATTTTATAGAATCCTATGTATTCGAGGCCACAAGTGGTGTCCCGCAAGGGTCCCACCTCGGCCCAATATTCTTCTTAATATTCATTAATGACATTGTAAACATATTTAAAGATGTACAAGTCCTACTTTTTGCAGATGATCTAAAATTGTTTAAAAAAATACGAAATATATATGATTGCCTAATTTTACAAGCTAATTTAGATGAATTTTTTAAATGGTGCGAACAAAATATGTTATTTTTGAATACTGAGAAATGTCAAGTAATACGATTTTCCAGAACTCATTCTCATATTTTACATGAATATAATTTAAATAATGTTAAATTAACACCAGTATTACAAATTCGCGACTTGGGAGTTATATTCGATTCAAACTTAACATTCACACCACATATAGATAATATAACTAATAAGGCTTTAAAGATTCTTGGCTTCCTTTGTAGAACCCTAACTGATTTTAAGTCCTTGGATTGCATGAAAACACTCTACATTTCATTAGTTAGATGTCAAGTTGAATATAATTCACCTATTTGGTCCCCTTTCTATAAAGTACACTCTAACAAAATATAACGAGTTCAACACAAATTTCTTAGGTACTTAAATTTCAAACTCAAAATTCCAATAGAAAACATTAATTATTTAAGTAATGAATCGACTAAATTTAATTACGCTGTCTGACAGAAGAATCATTTCAGACCTAATTTTATTGTACAGAATTATGAACAACCTAATTGACAGTCCTGCCATCGTTTCTACTATTAAACTTCTTGTACCGACAAGGAATACTAGACAAAATATAACATTCTTTTGCAACACATACACAACTAACTATCAATCACACTCACTTACCAATAGGATGCATTATTTAGGCAACAAGTTTGGTGGTATTGTAGATGTATTTGCTGATTCCCTTTACATTCTAAAATGCAATTTAAACCAACACTTTGTTGAATCCTACAAATTATTGTAACAAGGGTATAATATATTTAACGATTTGATTTGTTATTGTAATGTTTATATTATATTTTGTTCTATGTTATTGTTAAATATTACATTGTTTAAAATATTTCACGGGTTTTCACAAGATTATACAAGTGGTTTTTTTTTCTTTAAAAACTACTTGTATATTCTTAAAAGTTTTTTCACTTTTATAACTTTTGGTATAAATTCTATGTATGTGTTATCCTAGATATCTTAAATATTATTTTCTAATCTATGTAAAAGCCCCCACGGGCGTATAACAACAACAATAAATAAATATTATCTATTATCGAATATCATAAACTTTTCTCTATGATAAAAAAAATGTGCGCTGAGTTTGACAACTGACAACTGACAGAATCAATTATTATAAATCGTACTCGATGTGAAAAAAATTACTTTGTTTATTCTCTCAAAAATATTTCGGTTGATCTAGTTAATAGTTTCCCTTTCTGATATCTCGAATCAATTAATCGAAATGAGTGCAAGCATGCCCGGACCGAACATACTGATTACAGGTTAGTTTTGGTCTATAAAATAATCTTTCTAATATATTTTATCACACATACTCTTATGAATTTGTAAGAAGCTGGGAGTGTGCTGAAAGTCTACGCTATTGCAAATTCATTAATTTTATACAAAACCGGGACCAGCTCATTTTACACAAAAAAAAAAAAATTTACCCCAGTAGATAGGTAATAATTAGATGTAATTAATTCCGTGAGCGGAAATTGAAAAAAAATGTACATTATCGTTAATTTCTTAAATTTAAAAATACGAAAATGTCATTTTTCAAAGTGCAAATTACAGCGGTAATATGCACTTTTTCACGAAAAAACACTTTGCAGAAGTTGAATAATTGTTAGAATTACGTATTTCGGAAACTTTTTGCATTGGGGGAGGCGGAAAATGATGCATTTTAAATTTCAATTGCGTAAAATCAAAATTCACTTCGCGAACTGACATGGCGCGGCCAATCTGTCACACAAGCCCGCTAGACAAACCCTGCGTAGCCAGACAAACCATTTAAAAACGTAGGCTGTTTTTTAAAATAAAGATAATATTTACAAGCCCGCTAGAAAAACCCTGCTTTGCCAGACAAACCATTTAAAAACGTAGGCTGTTTTTTAAAATAAAGATAACAACATGGAGGTCATTGAAAAATGACATTTTCGTATTCTCAAATTTAAGAAATTGACGATAATATACATTATTTTCAATTTCCGCTCACAGAATTAATTACATCTAATTATTACCTATCTACTGGGGTATATATTTATTTTTTTTTGTCCAAAATGAGCTGGTCCCGGCTTTGTATAAATTTACCGTAAATTTTCTGCCCACCCCTTCGGAGAAATGGTATGAGAATTAGTAGTTAATAATCATTGTTAATAATGAAATAAATCATCAAATCTCGGAGGTACACTTATATAACTTCCCGAATCCACATTATTGTTTCCAAATTAAAATATTACTTTCGAATTAATGATAAATATTTACCTAACCGCTGCATTTTTAATAACCAATTAAGGAAATTAAACTTCGTTTCAGCTTAGTTATTACTTGAAACCACTATTGACGTCGGGAGAGATGGTAAAAGATGAATTAAAATTCCATTTTTATTCAATCAAAATTCAAAATTTCCTTTATAAAACAATCCCTTTGCCGCCATTTTGGAAGTTTTTAGTATGGATTGACGTTGCGAAAGTTTCATTTCAATCTATTTAGATATGCGTATTTACGCACAAATTACTTAATTACCCAACCCAGAAACCTAATAACCTATTTTTTGCATGTAAATAGTTGTTTCTTATAGTAATTGTTGAAATGAAGTGTAATTTCTGTGCCAAAAATTATGAATTAAATGATGTTTGTTTTTAATTCCAGGCACTCCAGGAGTTGGCAAGACCCGTTTGTGCCGGGAATTGTCCAAGAAAACTGGCCTCTTGTGGCAGGACATTTCCACAATAGTTAAGGAACAAAAATGTTTTACAGACTACGACAAACAATATCAGTCTTCAGTCCTAGACGAAGAAAAGGTACCTTTTGTTTTTCTTAAATAGTTCTACTACTTTATAATGCTTGTCAGTTTGTGCTACAAATTGTGGGTGAAATGCAGATCCTGCCAAAGTTTGGAAATTTAATAAAAAGGCACTTTCTAGATGAGAAAAGTGTGGAGAAGCTGAATAAAAAAAAATTAAGGCGCGCTCGGCAAAATTGAGGGAGATACAGCCGTTTAAAGTATAAATAAAATTTCTCTTCGCGAACCGATACTACTACACTCCGCCCGCCATTTTGTCACTGTTATGTTGGTATCCTAGACCTACAAACAAGAGCTAGATACGATTGTAGCCGACTTTGTGGGATAAATAATAAGGCGCGTAATTATGAAAAACAGAATTAATAATATAATGTAAACGAACCTCTAATCAGGTACTGGAATGGAGACAAACCATTCAAATCCTGGGATGTTTTTTAAAATAAAGATAATATACACAAGCCCGCTACACAAACCCTGCGTAGCCAAACAAACCATTCAAAAACATAGGCTGTTTTTTAAAGTAAAGATAACATATACAAGCCCGCTACACAAACCCTGCATAGCCAAACAAACCATTCAAAAACGTAGGCTGTTTTTTAAAGTAAAGATAACATACACAATCCTGTTAGACAAACCATTTAAAAACGTAGGCTGTTTTTAAAGTAAAGATAATATACACAATCCCGCTAGCAAACCATTGCCTGAAGTGGAGCGGGACTCGATCGCTCCAAAGTGTGCGTGTAAACGGCGCTATAGTATACATCGTATTATCCATGTATCCCACGAAGTCGGCTACAATCGTATCTTGCTCTTCTTTGTATCAGGGATACCAACATAACAGTGACAAAATGGCTGCCGGGTTGTCATAGTGTCGGTTCGCGAAGTGAAATTTTACTTAACGCAATTGAAAATTAATTACTTATTAAAAAAAAAATTCTATTGCTTTCCGCACTTTTTTTCACCTTCCAGATTAAAGTTCTCAACTTAAAACGTGGTAAAAACATGGTTTTTGGCTAAAACAAACTTTGGCAGGATCTGCATTCCTCCCCAAATTGTAAGTTGGAAATTCTAATCCTGCAAACCTAACAACGCATATTATTAAGAGGGCATTACCAGAGAAAGCCGGAAATACGTCATTTTCAAAAAAGTTTTTAGACGTATTGACTCTTTTCCACAAAAAATTATAAATGGATTTCGAAAGATTGTTCTTTTATCTAGCATAGTTATGTAATAAATTTGAGATTTTTTTTTAATTTTTAGTATAATAAGGTTATTCAATAGGTCGTTGGCAGATTTGTTAAATTTTCAAAAAAGTTTTTGTATTATACCACACCTATTTCAAATAATGTAATCATGCAGTAAAATAAATCAATACATTATCTAGCAAAGTTATGTATTAGAATTTTAATTTTAGTTTCAATAAAATCATTAAAAAATATGTACGTACATGTGTTTCTTGACGAAAATTGGTCCATTTGTGTATTTATTTGCGCACTTACAAACTAATATATTTCAGATTTTTTTAACATTCTTATTAAATTTAGACTTTATTGAAAAATGATAAATACTTATAATCAAAAAATAACTACAAAAAGTACACTATTTTAATAGTTTTATCATCACGCCTTTCAGCATTTTTGGATGAAGGTATAAATTAGAGCTAATTTGGATTGAAATAAATTCGATATTGAGTTATAATTTTAAAAAGCTGGTACGGAGAATAATCAATCTTTCTCATTGTAACCGCCCTGCACGATCGGAAGAACAACTTTCGACCAAATGTGGATTTTCGTCCGCTGGCTGGTTAAACGCTCTTAATGTATTAATCAATAATTGAAATGAAATTCCAATTTACAGTTACTGGATTATTTGGAGCCCATGATGAGCCAAGGAGGGAATATTGTAGACTATCACGGTTGTGAATTTTTCCCGGAGAGATGGTTCGATATCGTATTTGTATTACGTACCAACAATACTGTCCTTTACGACAGATTGATTGCCAGGTAAAACATATTATACTAGCTGGCTCCCGGCATGCGTTGCAATGCCATATTCAAAGAAATAAATTGTTTCTCCCTGCATGTCCTTTCCCGTGCTTCCCCGTTCCCCTCCCGCATCACCTTCCCCTCCTGCTTTCCCCTTCCACCTTCCCCGCCTACCCTCTCCCGCTCCACATCCCGCCAACCCCCCTCCCGCATTCCATACATTCAGTCCCAGTATATTCAGTTTTCAAACTGCTCGCGTGCCACCTATTACAATTTTTGGGTGAAATGCAGATCCGGGCCCAATTTGGAAATTTAATAAAAAGGCACTAGATGAGAAAAGTATGGAGAAGCTGAATAAAAAAAAAAATAAGGCGCGCTCGGCAAAATTGAGGGAGATACAGCCGTTTAAAGTATAAATAAAATTTCACTTTGTGAACCGATACTACGACACTTCGCCCGCCATTTTGTCACTGTTATGTTGGTATCCCAGACCTACAAACAAGAGCCAGATACGATTGTAGCCGACTTTGTGGGATAAATAATAAGGCGCGTAGGTACTGGAATGGAGACAAACCATTCAAATCCTGGGATGTTTTTTAAAATAAAGATAATATACACAAGCCCGCTACACAAACCCTGCGTAGCCAAACAAACCATTCAAAAACATAGGCTGTTTTTTAAAGTAAAGATAACGTTCACAAGCCTGCTACACAAACCCTGCGTAGCCAAACAAACCATTCAAAAACGTAGGCTATTTTTTAAAGTAAAGATAACTTACACAAGCCCGCTACACAAACCCTATTACGTGCCTTATCCATGTATCCCACGAAGTCGGCTACAATCTCGTATCTTGCTCATCCTTGTATCAGGGATACCAATATATCAGTGACAAAATGGCCGCCGGGTTGTCATAGTGTCGGTTCGCGAAGTGAAATTTTACTTAACATAATTGAAAATTAATTACTTATTCAAATTTTTTTTTATTGCTTTCCACACTTTTTTTCACCTTCCAGATTAAAGTTCTCAACTTAAAACGTGGTGAAAACATGGTTTTTTGCCAAAACCAAGCTGTGCCTGGATCTGCATTCCTCCCCAATTTTTTTATTCAAATTTCCATTTTTTATATATTACAAATTTTCATTTTAGTATTAGTTTAAGATATTTGGTACCTAACATAGATACCTAAAATATCTATAATTTAAAAAATCCATAAACAATTCTTTTGTTACAAAAAAAAAAAACAGCTGCCTGCTAAATTCAATTTCATCAAACGTGCAAACTGTCAAATGTGCGAAGTTAAAATAGTTATTAAGTTTTCCGAAATTATTCAATTTTCTGCACAATTTTCTTAATTTTTCTTTCCGTAAGAACCTTCTGCAAAGTATTAGAAAACTTGAAAAAAAAAGATGAATGAAATAGGTAAAGTCATTCTGAAGTTATGACGTGACCAAGGGAAATAGGGATTAATTTTTTTATATATAGATTATAAATCTTGCATTTGTTTTTATTCTGAACCTAAGAATGAACCTAACACCTAACATTCTTCAGAAAGCATTTAAGATTCTCACAGCCAATAGTATTTTATTATTTTTTTCTTTTGGGGTTCAGCTCAATAGGTGAGTTTCTGTTGAACTTCCCGCTGCTTCTGTAACCTTTTGTTTCAGTTTTCATCGTCATATTGCAAGACTATCCGAAACATTGGCTCAATAAGGAGAAAAAAATGAGTGACACAGTTCAATATCCCAAAATTTTTAAAATATAAATATGAACCCCTGAAACCTTACATTCCTGTATTCATATCACAAAGCAATAATTTATGTTTATTAATAATTTTCCCTACTTTGTTTCCAGAGGATACTCCGGCAAGAAACTAGAAGACAATGTTCAATGTGAAATATTCCAAACTATCTTGGAAGAGGCGCAATCATCGTACGATTCTCAAATAGTTCACCAGCTCCAGAATGATACGGAAGCCCAATTGCTTGAAAATATCAAACATGTCATCACCTGGATTAAAACGTGGAAGAAGAATAATGTCAAGTGAAATTATTGCATGACTCAATTTCTGGTTTTACTTTTCCAGAATATTTTTCTGTCAATATCATTGGCGTGTAATCTATAGATTATGCTCCATGGTGTTAAAAACAGTTATTAATATAAAATATTATATTCACCAGCACTGTTGATATTTAAACTGAGCCAATCTTTGGTCACAAGTAGCTATTTCCACAGTTTATGCTCTATGGACCAATATTTGGAAAGAATACCTTACTTGACGGCCTTTCTGGAGGTTATTCATTCTGTGTGGTTGAATGAAGATAAAAAAGTGCAAACTTTACATTGTAGACTAAAGCCATCTTGTTTCAGACACAATCTTCTCTTCCTTAGGGCAGTTCTAAATATATCAAGGAACTATCCCATGCTTCAATTATGGTTCCACTTAGCAGTAATTATCCCTTACTTTATTTATAGTGCTATTCGGCATGTAAATAGCTGTTAGACAGTGCGATTAATGATTATATTATTTTTTAATCAAAAGTGCATGAAATTTCAGAAAAGTTATTTTATTTTAATTTATTTTTTTACATGAACTCCACACAGGAGACCCTCAGGAAAATAATTTCCCTCAGGGCCTATGTCATCTTTGGGGATGCTGTGTGGTGGGTTTTTTAAAGAAAATCATTGTTATGGTAATAATCTTCAAAAGTTATTAAGAGGGCATTACCAGAGAAAACCGGAAATACGTCATTTTCAAAAAAGTTTTTAGACGTATTGACTCTTTTCCACAAAAAATTATAAATGGATTTCGAAAGATTGTTCTTTTATCTAGCATTCGTATGTAATAAATTTTGAGAAAATTTTTTAATTTTTAGTATAATAAGGTTATTCCATAGGTCGTTGGCAGATTTGTTCAATTTTCAAAAAAGTTTTTGTGTTATACCACACCCATTTCAAATAATAAAATCATGCAGTAAAATAAATCAATACATTATCTAGCAAACGTATGTTTTAGAATTTTAATTTTAGTTTCAATAAAATCATTAAAAAATATGTACGTACATGTGTTTCTTGGCGAAAATTGGTCCGTTTGTGTATTTATTTGCCCACTTACAAACTAATATATTTCAGATTTTTTTAACATTCTTATTAAATTTAGACATTATTGAAAAATGATAAATACTTATAATCAAAAAATAACTACAAAAAGTACATTATTTTAATAGTTTTATCATCATGCCTTTCAGCATTTTTGGATGAAGGTATAAATTAAAGCTAATTTGAATTGAAATAAATTCGATATTGAGTTATAATTTAAAAAAGCTGGTACGGAGAATAATAAATCTTTTTCATTGTAACCGCCCTGCACGATCGTAAGAACAACTTTCGACGAAATGTGGATTTTTGTCCGCTGGCTGGTTAAACGCTCTTAACCTGTCATTTGCCAGAGACGCGGAATTGCGGGCGGATCAAATTTCAAAAAAGAATATTGATTCGAATAATTTGGATGCGATTTTACATTTTTTGTATAAAGAAACTGTACCAAGGAAAAGGTCAGAATAGCTTCCTCCATTCTTGTTCTTAAGGTAATTTCCGCGCGATTTTTCCAAAAAACGCTGGCCCTTGAGGGGCTGTGTACACATACAGCTATAAAATATAAAAGATCATCGCTCGCCAAATAACGCTCTCCATACAATCCCTTCAGACCATTCACACCTAAGCAGTTTATGCGTGGATCAACCATAGACAATACACATCTTGCGCCGTAACCTGTCCTGAGGCGATATATGAAAAGTTATGTGCCCCCTTCTCCGCCGAAAACAGGAGCGGGGGTCATTTTAATTACGCCTAGACCGGCGGATGATAGATGTCAAGTTGACAGATTCAGTACAAAGAAATGTACATTCCGTGGCCGCTCCCTAATTCATCTGACCCCCTCTCCTACCGTAGGAAGAAATATTTGATAGCGTCGTGTGGCGGTACAAAACATAAGGGCTTGCGGTTCGACAGATATCTGCTCGCGGTTTTCAAGCTGTGTGTGCGCACAGCTTTTTACAAGAAGCGACTCATTCTAATAAAAATTCAAAGTTATTTTATTTGAATAAACATTTTTTTTATAAAATGTGAAGATGACAATGTAAATATTTTTACTTTCACATAAATAACTGTTAAATTCTTTTTTCTTAATTTAGAATGGCATATAATGTTTTAGTCTGAACCAATTTATGTAATACAAGGGATATCCGAAGGTCACGGGTTCAAATCCCTGCGTGCGCATGTAAATTTCATTTGATTGAATTGTGTTCTTTAATGATTTAAAATAAAGTAAACTATGTTTGCGGCACATTCCAGAGTGGAAGACACCATTCAGAATTGAAACATTGCTTAAAATGCTGTTAGCCATGTTTGGTGACCATCTCTGAATAGCCAGGTACTTCCCCACCTCTTTTCCCTTCCCACTACCTTCAGCCAACATACCCCAATTGGGGGTGCCATAGACTCACTGGCTCCAGGCGGTTGAGAGTAGTTGAGACTCACATAAAAATGCCTAAACATATCTGCCCTAAAAAAGTTACTGTTGTTTCTGTAACTGTTTCAATTCAACCCAAAATAAAGTGGTGAAGAGTCATAGTTTTATTTTATTTAAAAAGGAATGTTCTTATTGCAATCACAAAGTAATTATTTAAAAAAAATGTTATAATATTACACTCAACCTCCCCCGTGTATTAGTGTGTAATCTCCAATATCTTCTATATTATGTAGTTTGTAGACCAACTTTATCACACAAATAGCCCTAGCAAATAATGTTTAAAAACAATTCCCTCTTACGAGGCCTTAGTAGATTTAGGTACACATACTTTATCAGAGAATGTAGTAAGAATCTCTAATGAGGCCTTTTTTTTTTAACAATTATTAATATGTAGTTAATAACATTAATATTTCACCGGGTTTGATCGGTATATTAGAAATATAATGTTGACAAAATAAAAATAAAGCCATTTACATTAGTCCAAGAAATGGTCTGAAAAGTTAGCTCTGAGCTCTGCCATTAGATTGTTACTGTTATAATAATGATGTTATAATAATTATTAGTATGTCATAGGATTGTTAACTCTATCTGTAACAAAAGAAATGATGACTGTTTTGAGAAACCAATTTTTTTTATTTTATTTTTTATTTTAATGACAATATAAGGATAACGTAAAATTACAAAATAAGTAAAAATACCAATATAGTGGTTTGTTTACAGTCCTCCTCACTAGGTATTCCTGTTCCGAGGCGGACTGTATGTTGCTGAATGGGTGTAGATTTTTATTTCCTCATCTTCTAGTTTCTTGATTTTCATAAAATAACAATAAATAAAATAAAAGTATCAATGTTTGTTGTCTGCAGGTTATATTGGGGTTACTTCATAATTTTAATGATTTCCTCATCTTCCTGTTTACTTAACCATAATTTTATGTTTTTTTTAAACATTTGTATCTCCATGGTGTTCTTTATTTCATTAGAACCACGATTATGATGTTCTTTATTTTCAATTAGAACCACGATTACAAATTTTAGTAATATTATGTAGTTGATCAAAAATAACTTACAGCTCTTGGAGGGTAAACTAATATTACATCGTCCATTTGATCAGGGCCGGATCTACGAAATCTGGCGCCCTGTGCAGTAGGTACCGATGGCGCCCCCCCCCCTATATTTTTATTTTGATTAAAAATTCGTTCACCCCAATTTTTTAATTTTTTTATTAAATTATTATTTTTTTTACACTAATTTATCAAATAAAATCAAGACATATAAAGGGTGTAACTTTTCCAAGTGACTTGGCCAGGAGCCCTATACTCTCTGAATCTATTGGGTGAACATAAATTATGGTGCTATTTTAATTATTTTAGGAAAAACTCTTTGCAAGTTATGCTTTAAAATAATACAACGAATTGTTTGTTTGTGCCCGTACCATGATTTAAAATATAGGTTACGAGACAATGCGGGTGGTTTCGCTGAACTAGGTCCATTAGACATTCTTGAGATTTACTGCGTTTATGTACCTATACCCAACGCGAATATTAGAAAAACAAATACAAATACGTTCTCATGGCAACATACAACACAAGAATAGCATCTACTAGCTTCTGACAGGCAGTCCCGACGAGAGACAGTGAGCAGTGATAAGAATATGACCTCGAATTTGTACCTTACATTTCCCCTGTGTTGAGCGAACAAACGTATAGTATCAACGACTTACGAACAAAAATACCGCGCTGTGATTGGTTATTGAATTTGGATCGCACCTATTCGTCGTAAAACACGGTAAAAGATTATATGGAAAAATAGATCTTACGTTTAAACTAAATATATGGAATTTGTAAAAAAATTCTGTAACTGACTATAAATTCGTAAGCCGTTGATACCAACCAGATGCGTGCGCATTCTGTTTCTTTGGAAAGTGTTGCTAGAGCGTATATTGTGTTTTTCTTAGTGAATATGTTTGCAAGCCCTTTAAAACGATTTTATAGTTTCTTTAAAAAATAAACATAATATTTATGTTTCTAATTGATTTCTTAGATACTACAGAGATATATCTTATGTAGGTATGTTCATTCGGATTACCAGCATAATTGGAAATGTAATTTATTGATTTTCATTAAATAAAAATTGAGTCAACGATGGTGATGAAAATGATGTTATGTTACTCTCTCAGTAATCTGCCGTTATTTTATACTTAGTCAGACCTGGATTTGTCATTAG
The DNA here is from genome assembly GCA_917880885.1 of Limnephilus marmoratus. Lineage (NCBI taxonomy): Eukaryota > Metazoa > Arthropoda > Insecta > Trichoptera > Limnephilidae > Limnephilus > Limnephilus marmoratus. The sequence continues at coordinate 14,980,608 of OU862910.1, read as the reverse complement.
GCCATACAGGCCGCGGCCTAGGGACGGCAGCCTACAAGTGAGTGATTATAATAGGTGGCAACTTCTAAGAAGGAGGAAGAGGCGGCGCAAATGAAATGACCTATTCTTATGAAAAGTATAGATCTGTCACTGTTCTAAGTACAAAATCAAGCTCTATATATTGCCGGTATTTATATGTCAAATTCAGCAGTCCGCCTCGGACCTGGAATCAAGCGCCAAACTTTATTCACCATACAAATTATTATGGTTTATCTCACTCTTACACACTCAACTACTATACCGCATCGTCTAACTTGCTCCTGCTGACTATTAACTAGTCACCAGGGTTCATTATTGTCGTTTTAGGATATTTCGGTTAGTCCTAATTCGGTGTATTCTAGCAAATGCTGTATGTGTTTCTGCTTATTTTGTTCTGCCACTTTTTTTGGTTAAATAAGTTTACAAAATGGAGTCTTCTCGCAAGCGTAAACATAACACCTTAACTTTAAACCAAATAATGGAAATTCTACTATCGATTGATAGCAGTGTGTGTTTGTTTTTACAAAATTCCTGTTTTTATTTTTACCATATTTTATGCACTATAATCCGCTGCCTTCGCTTATTGAATACTTGCCCAGTTTTTGGGGTGGCAGAATAGTGAGAGAGTACTGTATATGTATTTTTTTTTTTATTTGTGTTACTGATTTATTTTTTTGAATTTTTTACGTTTCAAATGGTTATGAATAATAATAATAATAATCTGATAATGTCTGTGTGCCATTTTTATTAAGGCTGGCCGCAAAAGCACGTTTTCCGTGTTCGATTTCCTGATACGGAATTCCGATTCGGAATTCCATGAGACTAGCGCAAACGTTCGTTTTTCTTCATTCGGAATGTATACACGTCAGTACAGATAGTGATAGCGTGGTGAACGCACGACGATGGAGGACGAAGATTTATTAGCAATTGCATTTCTGTTAATAATGAAGAAGAAAAAATAATGGAATGATGAAAAATAATTAATTAATAATGAAAGTTTCTGCCTCACACATTATCGTGTTGCGATTCTATGCGTAACAAATACAAAGAATACGTCCGATGCACGCGGTGCCGATGCGATACTGAATAGAAATTTCCGTACGTGTGCACCGGCACAAACAAAATGTATGCAAGCGCTGCGTTCCGCATGACGTCATTAGGTTTTTTCCGTTTGGTTTCTCCGAACGCGCCGGCTTGCATTCGGAACGTACGTACGGAATTTTTTCCGTTCGGAAAAAAAGCGAACGTGTGCGTCAGTTAATGTATTTTCTACTGATTCCATGCATTCCGATCTCCGAATACGGAAAACGAATTCGGAAATCGAATAAGGAAAACGTGCTTGTGCAGCCAGCCTAAAAATCGCCTCAATATATTTCAAATGATTGTGCAATGTTTCAATCAATACTAATTCAAGTAAACGAACTTTGTATATTTCAAACTGTTGTGAAATAATGCTTTGTTTACTAATTGGAGCGAATGAATTTAAAAAATTTCAAATGGTTATAACATATTTCAATATTATTTGAATGGATCAATTTTTAACATTTCAAAATGTTTCCATAAATTAAACATTTATTTATTATGCCCATTCCTTGTAAAATCCTTCCAGTTGAAATAATATTGTTCTAAAAAATGTGGATTTTGTGGGTATTTGTGAAACTTTATCAAAATGTAACACATTTATTAATCTTATCAGATCTCCCAGATTCTAAATTGTTTATTTTCGTAGTGTGTAGATAACTAATACATAATATTATAATCTACCTAAATGATAAATTAAATCATAGTAACATTGGTTGTTTGTATTTGAATCTGCAGTAAACATTTAAGAACATTTTTATTTTGTTTTCTTGGGAATATTTTCTTCATTTAGTGAAATAGTATATGTATGTACGTCATTATCTAAAGATTCGGCCGCACTGAGTGTCGGGGTGTCGTCAATAATTATTTCTTTGATACTTTCATCATCTTTGTCAACCACGTATGTGTGTTCACTTTTCTCAGTCTCTTCGGACTCTCCCTTAGGAATGTGAATATCTGCTTGCATTTGAAATATCCTATTAAACTGTGATAAATCTACAGAGATTGTTGTACTGCTCTCATTGTCCGAATGAGCAGACGTTGACGAGGACAATAGTTCCTTATCTTCTCGATGTGATGTTACATTCTTTTCATTTTTAAGGGTGTTGGATTTCCTTTCTGAATATTCACGTCCTTTTCTTGCAAATAAGAGCACATTGTCCATTTTGTTTATTAAATTCCACAATTTTGAATCATTAGTATTTAATTTTAATACCGTATTTGATCCAGATTTGGCAGGTGACATTGTGCTATTATTTGATGGTTTTGAAGCAAGAGATTGATATCCTTTCGATATAATTTTACCAGTAATTATGTCATCTTCATTGATTAAACTGTTGTTCAATTCGTTGTTACTGTAAGAAAAATCTCTAAAATAGTCAATGTTCATGTTCATGTCCATAAAGTTTTCTTTGTATTCACAGATGAGTAGTGGAGAAGGGAGAAATCCGCACCCCATAGCGATGAAATTGTAATGAGGATGAAAATCAATAGCTGTTATTGTTTGATGGTGGAATACATTTGGATTGTAAATTGCAAGTATTTTTCCTGTGGAAGTATTCCAAATACAGTTTCCAATGAAAACTAATGTTCCACAAGGTGAAATTGTACCCCTTAATTGATATCTGAAATTAAATACATATTTTAATACTGCGCAGTTTTAAAAAATTATTTTATATTATATTTTTGTAACAATTCTTAGTTTCATGAAAGTGCTTGTAATTTTTTTAAATTTTAACATTGAAATAATAAAATTACATAATTCAATAACAATACTGCGCTTCTCTTTTAAGCAATGCCTTTGGAGATAAGTGGAAATATAAGAGAATGAGTGAACAAAATATATCTACAGAAGAATCCGGTTTGATTTTATGTACATAGTTTTAATAACCCTCGCTGTATACTCACGTGTACTCAAACCCATCTTTAAAGCAGAGAAGCGCAGAAGTTGTAGAAGTGTCCAAGACCCATGATATGGAATTCCTCAAAACAACCAGCATTCTACGATTATCAGGAAATGTAACTAGATCATTGATGACACAATCTCTCAACTCTGTGACTTTTATGGTCCTGAAAAGAGAATTAATTTACCTAAATTATTATTTTTACAATCTTAGGTTTAGAAGATTGGTGGTAACATAGTTCCACTGGCTGCAGACAATTAGAAGCTTGTTTCTTTCTGCTCTGAAATATACTTACAACATTTTTAACCAATTCGTTTTACTGTGGTTCCATTTTATTATTATTCCATTGCTATCTGCCGAGTAAAATATTTTACTTTTGCGGGCGAAACATATCGAATTCACAAATCCTTCATGACCCGAGAGCTCTTGCTCCTGGGTATAGTCCTTATCATTATTTTTTGCCCAAATACGAATCAATTTGTCGTAGCACCCGGTAACAATAGTATCACCGAGAGGACAAAATTGCGATGAATAAACAAAAGCAGGGTGAACTAATTTTTGCATTGGACGTCTTTTAGTATCAGCCAAGTCCCAGATACAAACTGACGAATCTGCTGATGCAGTCAGCAGTATGTTTCTTGAATGATTCCAGCTTAAATCGTAAATAAACTTTTTGTGGTGAATAAATTGGCCCTCTCGTACAAACTGCGGTACCTGCAGAACAAAGATGATGGTAATAAAAAACAAATAATTTACAATACTAATATAATATCTTTTTCTCTAATATCAGTCAAAAGATTTTCACTTACCGTATAAACAAACACAACAAAATTGTCATGGTCATTTGCAGAATATGCTAAATATTTTCCACAGTAACTAAATTTAACATTAAATGGCCCCTTTTCTTTGCTAGATAAGCACTTTATTATTTTATTTGGTATTTTGCACTGTTGACCATTTTCCCATTTTTCATATTTTTTAACATTTTCAGTCTTGTCCTGCACTTTCAAATTTCCCGTATTACACATTATTTCTTCCTCATTATTATTAATTATGCTGTTGAAAATATTTAACTTCATATTATTGATAAGATCTTGTTCTTCTAGTATTTTAATTCCTTTCAATGTTACATACAAGACACTGGGATAACTTTTCCAAGGCTTTTCTTTCCAGCATTCGTAAACTTTTGGAACAGTACTTGTACTATAATCGCGCTCTAAAATTTCATACAGCTGCAGTTTAATTTTTCTGTTGATATTACTCTTTTCATTATTTCCAAAAGGTTTGATGAATGCCCATGCAATTGATTGATTGCTTTCATTTGCTGAAAAATTATGACAATATATTATTCATGGTGGTTTGGCTAGAATGTGTTATTATGAAGAATGAAATTAATTTTTCTTATATAAGAAAGTACCTTGTTTATGATTAGTTCTTGGAGGTAAATCTATGATTTCAAAAAATATCACCAAACTGGAAACATTCTTTACTTCTTCGATGATTGTGTCTTCAAACAAAACAATTTCATTCCATTGGGGTATCAAAGTTCTACAAGATCAAGGAAAAATAAGAAACATGTTTATTTTAAATAATAACCGTATTTTTTTAACAGCGCCTAATATTGAAACTGTTAAAATAATCCAAAAGAATGCCAGTGGGTAATTTGGGAGGTGGGTATGGGTACCGCCACCTCGGGAACCATTTATTGGATAACCAATGCCTCTGCCATAGGTCACCCCAAGTGGTTCGCTTTGTTTGGTGACTTAGCAGGGGTGTCCGGGTTCATGGGGTGAGGTTTGTCCAGGTCTTGGCGGCGGATGCGTCTGTCCACCAGCTGCATGGCAGGCCAGATCGGGAGAGAATGGTTGATGTAGTCCCTTTGACTTCTCCAACCGTACTCTCTCGGAACATCGCCTTGCACCGCAGTGGGAGGGATGGATTCATACGCCCGTCACTCCTGGACCCTGACCCCCAGATTCTTACCCACTCCTAATACCCTTTTCCTTCCCAGAACTTCCTCTCCTAAAAATATCCTCCACACAGCATCCTCAAAGATGACACAGGCCCTGAAGAGAATTACTTTCTTCAGGGCCTCCTGTGTGGAGCTAATGTAAAAAAAGGTACGATTCGCGATTTACTCAAATTATTATGAATCGTTACTCACCTGTGCTTAACAAAGTCAAACGATTTTGTAGAAATAAGAATTTCTTTGGAGTTTTTAAGATTTATACATTGACCATTTTCAAAATCTACCAGATATATTTTGACAAATGGATAAATCAAAAAAGGATGGTCTTTCAAAAGATCGCTTTTGATTATGTGGATCCCTAAAATAAATAAAATGTTTTAATAAAAACTACTTAGATATCTACTTTTATTTTCTTATGTGCGTGACTAATATGTCGTCTGTGAGCAATGGACTGGTAGGCGGAATTTTGTATTTTAAATCCCTGTCGCAGGACAAAAACTATTATTTTTTTTATTCATATGTTAGGCCAGTGCAATTAGCGATCCGCGATCGGAATTATTCCGGTAGTCCCAATTTTTTTATATGTTTTATATACTCATCTAGTGATGTAAAATCTGAGTTTTCGACCTTGGGTCACTTGAGCTTTCGCCGCCATTTTGAAAAAATCAGCCGAAATCGAGCCAAATTCTAGTTTTTCTCAAATATCTCGTTTCCAATAAAAATTTTGGCTAAAGTGTCTTTACAAGTTTAGTAGAACCTAAAATTACCTACAATTTTTATTTAACCAGTTTTCTTCTATCTCGAATAAATATCGAGATATGCAGGCACAAAAATGTATACAAGTTTATAAAAACCGGTAAATTGCTCGACTTGGTTCGGTTTTTTGTGCGTATCACTTTTCCAATACAATTTTATGAAAAAATTATTGAGATCAATTTTGTAGAAAATAAAATTTCATAAAAGACGTAGGTATATGTTTAATGTGTAAATAGGTATCCCGGTTCTAATCCAAAAAATTCTAAAAAATTAGATCATAAATTGAATTGGTAGAATAGTGTTTTAATCTAGGCATACCTTGATTATTCTTTTTTTTTAACAATTATTATTGAAATAATATGTGACATACATAACAGCAAAATTAACCACCAATTTAAACACAACATATAAATAAAATTATTAATTAAGTACATAGTTGTGGTAAAAAAAAAAAAAAAATTTAATTTATAATTATTGACTTTTATTGACTTTAGTTTCTTGCTGCCACTTACGGGCCCCGAACAGCTTCAATATAGATATGATTTTAGATTTTCACGGCCAAAAATTTTATGGTTATTTCCTTTTGGGGTATTATGCCGTGTTGCGCTACCTCCTCCTTTAGCCAACGTTTCGGACAGCGTTACAGTGTCCATCATCACATCTGATGACACATCTGATATGCAGGAGACACATCTGCCACATCTGCCCTGATGACTGCCAAGTCACATTAAATTGTCAAGATATCTGACACATCTGCCCTGATGATGGACACTGTAACGCTGTCCGAAACGTTGGCTAAAGGAGGAGGTAGCGCAACACGGTATAATACCCCAAAAGGAAATAACCATATAAGCTTCAATATAGTCTTCCTATGTCTCATTAGCCGAATTTGTGGCGACTGGGGCATCAAATTCCTCGTCATCATCATGAACGAAGGCTTCCACAGTATTCTCGCTCGTGCTTTCATTACAGTGAGTAGGGAGCATTTTAAACCCGATTTTATACATGCGCACTTCCAGCGAAACCTTTTTTGCATTGGCGTGATATAAAGCTCAGTAACGCCTGAGGTGCAGCCTCCTTTAACATTAGTACTGGAGTTAATAACCTAACAGCGTCCTTCTTCCACCCCCATTCAGTTGGATCTTTATGGTGACAAAGCCAAGTCTGCACTTTGAAGTATGTCCTTGAAACATGTTTCTGGATTGCATCTTTGGTGGGTGGTAGCCTAGATAAATTGAATTTGTTCTTTTTCACTCCTTTGACAAAAATAATGTACCTTAAATTTTCCATATTTGATTTCTCATTGCTGCCATACAAAGTGCAAAGAATTGTTCGGCAGCCAAAGTGATTGTTTCTCCTTTGCTTTTGGATCTTGAAATAAACGAACAAGTTTATTTCGCTGAGTGGTTTTTGAGAAGAATATTATACAAAATTTGTATATACCTTCTACGAATGGAGCACCAGTTGTGTCGCAGCCACTTATGGCACGAATGAATATATTTCAATGTGTTTAAAACATTCGTCAGAGTACAACGCATTAGGTGATTTTTACCTTTTCCAACTTTTTGGTAATACACGTTTGGAGGTGAGAGAGTCGATATCCTGACCAATGATTACAACTGCATGATGTTGAGATGATAACGAGTTTGCTGTGGTTATTATGTGAACATCAGCATCCTGTGCAGCTTGTACTGTCGTTATTTGCGATCGATCAAATGAGGCTCTGAGTAGGGAAATAAAACGGAACTTGTTCTTCTCATTTCCCCGAAACATTTCCTTAGTGCTTTTCTTTTCAACCGAATCTGGGTATCCTCGAATTCCACTGCTGCATTGGCTCCATAATGATTTTGTACATATTCTTGGAAATATTCTTTAAGTTCAATTTCACACTTTTTGGCAATACACATATGATGGAATAGCATTCACACCCTGAATTTTTATGCTATTGGTCACCGCCGCAGGAAAAACTATCGCATCCTTACGTTTTAAATGTAGGTTTCCAAAGTTCTGGTTGATAACTTCAGGCATACCAAATTTCCCCATCTTTTCCCATTCTTTTCATCGTGCCACTGCATGTAGACATAATTACGTTTGTTTTAGGAAATGGTTCATGGCAAGCAAACCAATCAATGAGAGTTTGGACGTCTTTTTCATCCCTTTTAATTCGTGTAGGCCTCATCTCTATATGTTGCTCTGACGTTCCTGATTCAACTCCACAGAATGACTCGATACCCTCACAAATGTTATGCAGATAAACAAATCCGTAATCCTATAAGAGCTATAATCCTGTGAAGCCTAAGTAATGACCGACTATAGTTTCATGGGGGCTGGCGACTACAGACAATTCATGAGAAAAAAACGACAAAGATTTCAATACAAATGAAATAACTCTTAAATAACTCCAAAGAAATGACTCTTAAAATATCATTTTGTTTAAGATATCTGTATAAAGAGCTAAGTTATCTGAAAAAAATATCTAAGAATCTAAACCACATTTTTGGAGTTGACGACCTCGATTTAGAACTACATGTTGCCCTTATACTGATCCGACATAGGTGACACCTGATGTTCTGGAGTACTGGAGTGGCCTGGGGGGGGGGGGGGGATCGACCCCCACTCTCGTTTATTTATAGTTATAACATGTAAAAATGTAATGTGAACAAAAGTCGAATAACGTGGTAATATGGTGATGAATTTTCTGTTTTCACCTACCGATATTTATTTCCATATACTTTATATCAATAAAAAAAAAAACACAAAAAACATTAAAAAAATCGCATATCTTTTCAGAAATTTTGTTCTCTACAAATTTGGTATCAGTAATTTTTTCACAAAATTGTATTGGAAAAGAGAACCGAAGACAAAAAACCGAACCAAGTCAAGCAATTTACCGGTTTTTATAAACTTGTATACATTTTTGTGCCTGCATATCTCAATATTCATTCGAGATAGAAGAAAATTGTTTAAATAAAAATTGTAGGTAATTTTACGTTCTACTAAACTTGTAAAGACACTTTAGCCAAAATTTTTATTGGAAACGAGATATTTGAGAAAAACTAGATTTTGGCTCGATTTCGGCTGGTTTTTTCAAAATGGCGGCAAAAGCTCAAGTGACCTAAGGTCGAACACTCAGATTTTACATCACAAGATGAGTGTATAAAACATATAAAAAAATTGGGACTACCGGAATAATTCCGATCGCGACCCCCTTTTTTGCGCTAATTGCACTGGCCTATATAGACACTTCCAGTCTCAAACAGTGATGTTGAATTAAATTTTTGAATGGATTCACAACAATTGTTGTAAGGAACATTGATAAATCCAAATTTATGCATTTTCTAAATATGACCCATATTTGAAAATATACTATATTTTAAAATTACATTATGCCGTTATTATAACCTCACCTATTAATTTTAACGTCCTTTTGATCCGCTTTTCCTCCCGTGTTTTTAGCAACGGTTTCAATTCTACCTCTTCCACCTTCTTGGAGTCGGTTTTCGAAGACGCGGAGGTCTTGTTTTTCCTTGTTGCCAACTTACTTAATGCATTTATAATTTTAGGAGACTTCTCTTCATTAACAACGTCATATTTTTTAGAATTATTACTATTGCTTCGATGTGAGGAATGGGCGGATGAACCTGATTTATTCTCATCAACTTCGGAAGATTCACTCAAGGTTGATGAGAACAAAGCGGTCTCTTTGACAAACAGAACCGTATCTTTATTTTCTTCATCCAAATCATCGTCTGTTGATGCTTCACGAGAAGACTTATTTGATTGTATCTTAATATCTTTTAAAGGTATATTAATTGAAATACTTCTTTCCGAAGAGTTATCTGTGTCCATGATAGATTTGGTGTTTAGAGCCTCCATTGTTAATTTGTGAGTTTGTGGTGATTTGAAAGGAGATATTCTTGATATCTCATCATTGATGATGTCATTATCATTTTCATTGTGTGAAGATGCTTCCGTGTCCACTAACTGTCTTCGAGAAGAATACAGATTGTGTTTCCTAAGAAAAAGTGTTGTTAATGCATCTTTGAATGTTAAATTCATTCTTCTTATTTTATTTTTATTACATTCATAATAGTTTACTGTTACAAAATGTTTTTTGGATATTGGGAAATTAAAAAAATTGCTAAACTTTCGAAATCACTGGACACGCTTGATACAAATATTTTTTTAGGAAAAATCTTTAGGCTCTGAATGTGAGCTTTAAAATTACCGTGTCGATTCACGGTTATGGTACCGAAGAAGGCAATAAACATACATTCCTTATCGCTATATTGCTGCAGCTCTTTCTCACACATTAAGAGTCCAGTACACGTTGGGCCAACGCGCTCGGCCAAAGCGCTGGGCCAACGTGTACAGGGCTATTTTGTGTGTTTTTGGCGCTTGCGGCCAACGCTCGCCGACGAGCCGATGGGTGTCGGTTTTTCGTGCACAAATCAAAGGAATTTGTCGCAAGCCACAAACAGCGTTCAGACGTTGGCCGAGCGCTCAGTTCATAAATACGCGTCGGCCGGAGCGGACGCTGTTCGTCGCGCTTAATTGTTCCAACGATCGTTTCACGAACATGGCGTCTTGGAGTATTGATGAAATGTTTAGGCTAATTGATTATTATCACAATAATAATACATATTTAGTTGTGATTTCAGAGTAATGATAATCACACTAATATAATAATGAGGAATGATTTGTATTTTTGTAGTTTGTAACGAATAAACTCAAAACTACTGGATCGATTTCAAAAATATCAATATTCAAAATAATAATTTATATCAATATTGATGGGTTATTTAAACCTCCTGAAATATTATTGGACTGTTCTTTTTTACATGAGCTTAACACAGGAGGCCCTGAGGAAAATAATTTCCCCCAGGTCCTATGCCATCTTTGGGGATGCTGTGTGGAGGGTTTTTTAAGGAAAGGGAGGAGAGGAGAGTTCTGGGAAGGAAAATGGTTTAAGTCGGACACATAATGATAATTCATATCAATATTGATGGGTTATTTAAACCTCTTGAAATATTATTGGACTGTTCTATGTGATAATCTGTAAGTATAGGGTAGGGTGGGGCAAAGATCCGCAGTGGGAAATGATCCGCACCGTCAATTTAAAATGATCGCTTAATATTGTCGTGGTTTTAGATACATTTTTATGCTGGCAACATTGATAGAAGACGACTCACAAAAGTTACATGGCGTCCGACCGGCACAACAAAAACAATGAGGTTAGAATTCTTTTTACTTGTTTTGATGTAATAATCCGTAGGTCATCTTCAGTTGAAAATGTAATTTACTATACGCTTTGCTTACTTTTTTACTGGTTCAATTCCATAATTCAGGTTTTGAAAGGCGATCTATGGACAATAATTTGGCCAAATGCGCATTTCTTGTTTTTAGATTAGTTTGTGTTTACAAAATGACGAAAATGTGGGGCAAAGGTCCGCAAAGGCAAGGTTGTCTACCTTTCCTTTTTTTTCCTAAATGGTGCTTATTTCGCTAGTAATAAAATGGTATATTGTAGCACATAAATTAAGATTTCCAGTGAAGCCAAAACCTGCAGGACCTTTTACTTATTGGGTGAGAAAAAAGGTTGAAACCTAAAATTGCGGATCTTTGCCCCACCCTACCCTACCTACCAAAAAAAAAATTCAGTGTAATGATGCTTGGAGTAGAATAGCAGATAATATAAATATTCCAATAACTGAATTTTAAAAAAAGAGTCATTAATGGCTACATACAGAATACATCGCATCGCGCTGTAAAAGTATATTGCGGCGGCTCCGCTGACGTCCATCTCCGTCTAGCGATCGACGCAGAATGAGACACGCCAACGTGTGAACGGTAACCACAAAAATCTGGCCAACGCGTTGGCCGAGCGCGTTGGCCCAACGTGTACTGGGGCCTTTAAATAATGGTGAGACACAAAATACGTGTGACTGTTTCCTTCAAAGTACTACTTTTTTGCGACAGGAATTGCATTTTATTATCTTTATACATGTGAGGGAGTGGATAATGACTGTTTGTTTCCATTGGGGGGTGCAGATGTATGTTCACCTTTTGTCTCATTTTCGACTGTTGTTATTTAGTGTGTAAGAAAGAGTGGCAGCAGCATTATATGAACAAAAGCAAAACCATTAGCGCATTGATCTTTGACATTTTTGGAATTCACTCACACTTCAGTAAGTATGTCCTTGTAACTATATTCCATACTTTCAAAATTATCGTTACGGCAAGTAGTATTGGTAGGGGTCTATGGAGACTTCACGGTGCGGTATGAGAGATGAAGCAAGAAAATGATGACTTTCCTTTGGGACATACATATGTACATTGTGTATCCCATTTTTTTGAAGAGCTGCATCATTATAGGGATAAGGGACGTATGTTTGTTGCCTCTTTTGCTGGCACGGTATTCCGTCAGCGTATACCGTGAATCGTCACGATAATTATAAAAGCGCACAATAGCCGCATACTCATACTACTAATTGAAATTTTGAATGCAGTATTTTCCATCGCCCCTAAAGCAAAAAGTTTTCTTTTACAGTAATCAAGGTAAATCAAAAGGTTTTTTCTAAAAAATATTCATATTAAGCGTGTCCAGTGATTTCGAAAGTTTACCAAAAAATCTGCATAAGTTTTATTTACATACTAAAATGCATTATAAATTTGTTTACTATGCATTGTATAAATTAATATGCATTGTTTGTTTTCTGAAAAATTTTAGCACAGCAAAATTAAGCAATTTTCAGTGACTAATACAAAAATAATCCATTCCAATAATTTACTAATGAAGAAATATGTCTGTAGTTTGATGAATTAATGAATGGTTTATTCAATATTTACCTCAGAGGAGAAGTTATTGTTTTAAGAAAATCCATTGTTTCGTATAGTCTTCTGTCAAATATACAAACACTTGGACTTCCTCAACTAGATTGGCCCACTGACTTACATTTTGTTTGTTTGTACTTGGCAATGCAGCCGGTGCCATGGCAACTGGGTTACATAACATTGCTGAAACACAGGCCATTGACATTGGCGTACAGTGTACAAAAAAATTTCTACAGCATTGCAGTAGTTTCAACTTTCCAAACATTTTTTTTTTTTGAAGTTAACATGATAAAATTTCCATTCTCCGCTTATTTCTAAATGCGTCCATATTATTGAAATAACACTTTGTTTCAACTTGTTAAAACATCGGAGGAGATGGAAAAGCATGGACAAAATAGGTTCTCAATTTGGATAATTGGATATTTATATTTATTATTGGGATAACACATTTCTGGGATAACATATTCCAGGACTAGCCCTGAGCCAAACTGGAAGAGCCCTGAGTGGTGCTGGCGCTACTAAAAACCTTAAGGGTGCTGTATTCCTATAGATAAGTATTATCAGTGCTTTGGCAAGTCAGCCCGGAGCCAGAGTGAACTGCTTCTATTGCAGCTGTACTCTGCACAGTTACATTCAAATTCCTTAAAAATAGGAGTAAAAGTAGAGAATGGAGAATGTAACATCTAACTTCCTAACATAATGGTAACCCAGAGATTGCAATGGGAAAATATAATTCCAGGAGCTTATCTAATATTATTGCAACAAGAAGAAGTAAAAGATATGTTAATTTGGGAGGAATGCAGATCCCGCCAATGTCTGGAAATTAAATAAAAAGGCACTTTCTAGATGAGAAAAGTTTGGAAAAGCTGAATAAAACAAAAATTAAGGCACGCTCGGCAAAATTGAGGGAGATACAACCGTTCAAAGTATTTAAAATTTCACTTCGCAAGCTGATATTGACAGTCCGCCCGCCATTTTGTCATAACCTAATACGCTAAACATGGTTTGTGATACAAAAAAAGTGCCCCTTTATAACGCCTACTCACGTCAAGGCAAGAAAAACATCCCAGTTTTCAAGTGGTTTAGCGGCTACGCTAGGTTTGAGTAACATGGTTTGTGATCCTGGCGTACTATTAATTCTGTATTAGGTCTGGGATCCAACATAAGCAATGAAAAAATGGCGAACGGACTGTCAATATCAACTCGCGAAGTGAAATTTTAAATACTTTGAACGGTTGTATCTCCCTCAATTTTGCCGAGCGCGCCTTAATTTATTTTTTATTCATCTTCTCCACACTTTTCTCATCTAAAAAGTGCATTTTTATTAAATTCCCTGACATTGGCGGGATCTGCATTTCACCCGTTAATTTTATTCAAGAGAGTGAAAACCAAAAATTTTTTTTTTGGTTTTTTGTAGATCTATAATTATGAACTTTTATTATACAAAAATATTTTTCAGAATAAAGGATTCGATTTATCTTTCATTAAAAAAAATCCTCTTAATATGCATGTTGTGAAGGACACTTGTTTTCCTAGAAATATTTCAACGGTTCTGATCGAGAAAAGAATTTGGTGAAAAATGACATTTTGAACTTGTTTTGTCCTTAACAAAATTTCAAATTTCCACTATCGATATCATTTAAAAAAATCAGAGTGCAATTCACACGCGGTAGAAGTGGAACCTTCAGAAAACTAAAGTAGACAAGAGTGGGGAGACTACGAAGCACCGCACAAAGAGGAAACCGATAGGCTCCAAAGCGCCGCACAAAGAGGAGACCGATTATACTATCTCATTCTCTCGCAGGCTAAATCTGTCACATTTTCGTTTCATCGAGTTTCGAATCACAACGGTGCTAAAGAAGTTTTCACTTCAAAAACTAAAAAAGTTTTTGCCCAGAATGTCAAGATTTGTCAAATGAAGCCAAAGCTTTGAATTTTTCGCTGCAAGTATATAATGAATTTTGTCTGTATTTTTTTCTATTATAAGACTCAACTTTTGAACTTGATCGAAACCTTGTTCGAACTTTGACTTGACATTACCTCCTTTATGTACATTTTTATCATTGCTTTTTATCCACATGTGTTCTCTCTTTTGTTTAAAATAAAATCTGTTTTTAAATAATAGTTTTTTTGCAAATTGGCATGCAGATGATAGACTGTTTCAATGCATTCTAGGCCAGCGTGTGGCACCTTTAGCAGCGTGTGATACAATGTTTGTGTTTAAGGGCTGGTATTTCAGTTACTTTTTAAGCTCAGCTCGAGATATATTTATTTTTGTCAATTTGCCCTTTGGTAGAAATGCTGACAAACTGACAAGACTGTTAACATTCCTGAGTACACCAAAATTCCAGCCTTCAGTAAAACTTTGTGGCATTCCTAGTGAGGAAGTCTGTGAAAAAAAAACACAATCTATACTTATACTATACATTATACATACATGTACAAACCTTGCTATTGAAACTAATAATAAATAAATAAATTCATAGTCGCCGATCGATCACATATGCGACAGAACCATAGATAAGGTTAAGCTTGGATGCAGTACGTTTTTTTTTTTTTTTTAAATAATCGGAGACGGTTTACATATATATAGTTCCCGTTAGTACTTAGGCCATAGACCCATTGTACTATCTCCCATTTTACCTCATTCCTTTGACAGTAAACCGGTCCCTTTTATAAAGTTCAACAGGATTGTCATTGGAAATAAAGCTATATCTTCTGGTTCGACGATGTGTCTTCCCAGGTCTCATTTCCCCTCTTCACTCCTCCTTGGTTCCCTGAAGGCCCCACGACGGAAGAGGGCTTCATCTCTCCTCTCCACTCCTTAGTTCCCCGAAGGCTCCACGATGGAGAGTCCACCTCCCCTTGGTTCCCTAAAGGCCCCACAAGGGAAGAGCCCACCCCACCTTGGTTCACCGAGGGCCCCAGGAGGGAAGAGAACTTCATCTCTCCTCCTTGGTTCCTTAACGGCCCCACAGAGGAAGAGTTCACCAAGATGGCCTCATTTTTTCTCTTCACTCCTACATGGTTCCTCGAAGGCTCCACATGGGAAGAGGACATCATCTCTCCACTTCATTCCTAATTGTTTCCACAAAGGCCCCGCGCTGGAAGGGTGCCCTTCCCCTTGGTTCCTTAAAGGCCCCACAAGGGAAGAGTTCATGGAGGTGGCCTCAGCTCACGGTTTCTCCTCTTGGTTCCTCCTACGGCCCCAGGAAGGAAATCCACAGAGGTGGCCTCAGCACTCCTAGGTTCCCAAAAGGCCCCTAGTTTTCGAATGGTTCAATTTTTTTTTGTCCCACGAGTTACCAGGGAAATAGAAGGTTCACTCCAGCAGAGCCCTGAGTGCTAGAGTGAGGTCTAAATACTCCGAGATGCGACCTTGTTTCTCGGAGGCACCGTTCGTGGCGCTGTTCCCCAGGACATTCAGCCTGAGCACGGTAGCTCACACCTTGGTGGATGGCTATTGCAGGTTTGTGTTTTCCACTCCCTGAGCGATGGGTTCGATTTAACAAACATTGCAAAGTTTTAGAATTTCCATCACAACATTACTTACATTACCATATTATTTCCACATTACTTACTTACATTACATTACCATCACAGTATAAAAATAAAAACAAATCGATTGTTTACAAAAAAATATTTATTTCATAATAAAAAAAAGGAATTCACAAGATCTCCCCACAGTAATTGCAAGTGAAAAAATTGACAAACAGTATGGAGAATTTCCCTCCTCCCAACCTCTCGTTATTTAATTAGCTACTTTGTGAACCAATTCTGCATGGTGTTGGTAAATGTTACCAACTCACTGCCGATGAATTCTCTCTAGAGCTCAGTCTTCTTGGGGTTGCCTTTCCTGTCGTAGCCCTTCAGCTCGTTAGTGGCCTGCTTGGCGATGTACTTGATAAAATCATCCAGTTCGCGGCCGCCCTGGAAATAACAAGACAAAATAAATTATGGCTAGACTGCAAGAGACTTCAAACAAATTATAGCTAGACTGCAAACAAATTATAGCTGGACTGCAAACAAATTATAGCTAGAATAGACTGCAAACAAAAGGTAGATGTCTCGTCACATCGCATTTCTTGGGTTCTTCTTTATTCGTATTTAATGCACTTGAGGAACATAATATCACTAAATTGCGAATAAAAAGTTGAATTTTTTTTTATTAGGTGTTTCGATCTTCGATCGGAAAGGGGGCATACATTAATTAAGTGAGCAGTTTTTCTTCCAATCTAGATAAATATGGGCCACTTTGTATATTTTTTTCAAGTAATGTGAGATTTTGCTCACGTAATGTAAGCCCCCGAAGACACCTTTTCATTAGTTGATTAACTTTTTCAGATAAATTATTTATAACTATGCTAATGTTGAAAAGCTTTTTCTGTCGGGAAGTTTTAGGTCAACGCATATATTTTTAGCTCACACAATATCATTTCCATAATGAGCTTTGAAATATTCATGTAAATATCAAAAAATAAGATATTGTACTGTTGTGTTCCACCATTTCAATTGTTTGATACGAAAAAATAATGTTAAAACATTGACTATGCTCAGCATTTACTTTAGTTATACACACATAATATAAAAATATAATCATCATCTCGACCCCTTTGGAAGAACAAGGTTGAATTTGACATCTCTGGTCTGGAACCCCAAAATACCTGAAAAAACGTGTGATAGATTCTATGCTATCTTAACCCCTCCGAAAATCGCCATTTAACCTCTAATCGGCCGGAGCCGCTCATATGCGCGCAGCTTGTGCGCATGCGCGAAAAAATATTTCGAAATAAATGTGTTTGTCTGCGATTTTGACGCTTCTATGTACAGAATTTGTGTGAAGAACACGGTCAGAATCGCTTGCGCCAACATTACCCCATAAGATTTCATTCACCTTGTAACGTATTAATTTTTGTGAGTTTAAGTACGCGAGTAGGTACTGTTTAATTTAATTTATTTTTATTATTTAGTTTGACAGCCTGTCGACGCTGTCGACGGAAGTGGGTAGCGCACGCCGGGAAAGATGGCAGCGGACGTAAATTTAAGTTCCCGCACGGGACGATTTTATTTTGGCAAACTGGTGTTTCGATTTTGGCGGTCTAACGTAGCCATTTATCAATGTGACCTTCATACTTGTAAAGGAGTTGTGTCTATAATGGGAATAAATAACAGACGTGGACGATTCTTCGCCATCGATGCCTAAAGTCAGGACGAAGAAGAACAGCCGTTATCCCACACGATTATGACTGTCATCCCCGGCCCGGTCTCCATTGTTGATTTGACGAGGGAGGAATCGTATATTGCATCGTAACTCAAAGTGCACAGACGCTTGGACAAACAAAGAAAGTATGATTGCTTCAGAATCTACACGATTTCAGAAAAAGATTGTTAATAAGCGAGCAGATTTTTTCAACCTCTCGAGGCCGGCGCATGACATCTCTTGGGCTCTGGTGAGCAGCCTACTGGCGCTGCAGGGTACACTTGCGGCCGGTATGGCATGTTTGACAGCAGTATTGTGTGTGGATCATTTGTGGTGCTGATAATATCAAGAAAAAGCAATTTGCACGGAGGGCTAGGACGTCAAGGCGCGCGTGCTGTTTGGGGATGAGAATTCTCGGTTTGAGGCTTCTTTGCGCGGTTGCGGAAGAGCCCCCCCACTTGGATGCTTGAGGGTTTCCTGAGGAAGAAGGCCGTAGGTCCGGAATCCTGGCCACGGATGGGAAGATGTCCAAGACGTTATTTGGGTCCAAGAAGTTCTCGCGTGGGTTTGCGGATTATTTAGTCCAGCTCTCTTTCTCTCACCTGTTTCCGTTTTCACCGGGTAGCATAAGGTATTTACATGTGTTTGTTTAGTTTAATATAAATAAGAATTGTTCTCTAACAAAATCTTTCATTTGAGATGAACCCTACAATTTTTCCCACTAACTTGAGATGGATATCATTGCTCTGCCTCTACCTACATAAATTCACATTACAACCTTGCAACCCCAGAATATTTTTAAACGATTTATCTGTGGTATAAGAATGTCAGATTTGCCGCAAATTTTAGCTGTCAAAGTTGATGCATGTTCTTGGACTAAAACATCGTAAAACCTATTAATTTACGTAATTAACGCAAGTAATGTTGTTTTGGTACATAGTTTATTGTTCTAGGAATGTGTTTCGGTCAATAAAATATACGATAACTCAAAATTAATCCACAAAACATTCAATTCAAAATCGTGTTTTGTTACGAAATTTCCGTATTTTTCCTGGAATTTGCCGGCCTTTGACAGGTTAAGCCCTTAAGATGTCTCAAACGAAATGACATTTTACAAAAACTTTTTGTTATTACCGCTTCACAATTAAAGCTCTATAAATGAAACATTTCTGAATGTAGCCGAATAGTAAAAACTGTTTTAGAAAGGTAACAAAATAAGCTTTCAAATTGTTATATTACAAATAAATATTAACATTTGTAAATATTAAAATTTAAAACGCAAACATTAAAAATAGGTAAAAATGACTCACATGATGTTTTTTATGTGAAAACGGTACCAAAATCACAGATTATGTAAACAACAATACTTATTCTATTGTATAAATGTGCAATAAACACTTTTGTCACCTCACTTTTTTATCATTTCATATAAAAATATTTAATAAAAATTAAAAATGTCAAGCGCGGTCGAGCCGCCGGTAGTAAATTTGGGCGGGTAAATATTTGTGTGAACTACGCGATGACAGCATATCTTGTTATGTATTTCTATGACAACTTGAATAGGGATGTACGTACAGCTTGATCTACTATCGACCTTTTACTTTTTGTTTTAGGGATGTAACTAAAACAATAACGGAGTTAGAACAATTTCTATGGAGACACACGCGGTGACGTATAAACACGCTTATTGTACTTGACTGCTGTCGTATTTCTAACGCTTATATCTGCTTACGTTGCGGAGGGGTTAACAAACCGATTGCAATCTTTAGAGCAAGGCGCAGGGTGGGAATGCTGTCCTTATTCTACCAGTATTTCAATTATTATTAATATAACCAGGGAAATTAATTTTTTCTATGGAAAAAAATTTACTCAAAGTATGTCATTCCTTGTATTGTAATTTTTTTCAATGTTTTGGCTTTAATTGGTCAATAATAACATTTTATTAGCGGTGAAACAATTAGACAGCTGTTACGAACCTCATAGGCGATGGGGTTGCTCTTGTCATCCTTGGGCGCCCAGTAGAGGGTGGGGAAGCCGCGGACCTGGTAGGTGGGGGGCACGTCATTGTTGGAGGCATCAATCTTCACGATCGCTACATCTTCGTCCTTCATCTGTTGGGGAATTTTGAGGTTAGTTTTTGTTTATCATTCAAGGGAAGACATAAAATGGCAGGTTAGGAAGGTTTAAAAAAAAAAATTCCAACTAAACTACATCCGCAATGTAGTAATCGAAGTAATGTATATTATCGAAAGAATTAATAATGAAAGTTATGATTTTAACCCCTCAGGCCTCGACCGTATTTCGTCAGAAGGTCAAAATATTCACATTTTGCAATAAAATTCAAATAAATGGAATATCTCTGAATGCATCCAAAAACTATAAACACTTTTTGAAAGGTGATGAAACACACTTTCAAATTTTATAAATTGAAATAAACATTTAATTTTTGAAACATTAAAATTTTGATGCAAACATAAAAAAATGGCTCACTTTACATTTTTTCTAACTAAGGGAATGAACCCATACTACGTGACCTGTTCGGGGGGGGGGGGGGTCTTCAAAATGTCACGCTTGGCACAAATGAGCGGCGGCGGCCATAGGTTTTTGGTCACCGGGGGGGGGGGGGGGGGATTAAAAATTGCAAAAAGTTGGTCACGTAGTATGGGTACGTTCCCTAATATTACTGATTATGAAAAAATAAAACACATACATAATTTGTTAGGCAAATGTATTATAAACTTTTTAGTCAACTCACTTTTTTGTGGTTTCATGTAAAAATAATTAATAAAAAATTCTCAAAGTTTCATAATTATTTTCAAAATGCGGATGAGATTAATTTTAAGACTTGAATATAAAACGTGGTATTTTCTCTTTCTGACACTGTTTATATCATATTTCTAACCACGATAGTAAAAGAGACAACGATTTCTATGAGACCTGTATGAGTTGTTCCGAAAACCGAACAAATAGGTTTGACAGGTTAAACACAGTCAATCATCACTGGGTCCCAGGATTAAATCATCAATTTTAATATAACCAGTAAATGAAAAAAAATTATTTCGTCTCACATGTGTTGGAAATTCCTCCCTTACCAAAAAAAAGTTTTATTACGAAATTATAAAAAATTATATATTATTTAATATTTTACAGCCGGCATTGTGATGTACTTGTTATAAGGTTGTATAATGTTGTCACTTGAAAGTTTTCATATGGAAGAAGTTTCATTGGGAGGAATGCAGATCCCGCCAATGTCTGGAAATTAAATAAAAAGGCACTTTCTAGATGAGAAAAGTGTGGAAAAGCTGAGTAAAACAAAAATTAAGGCGCGCTCGGCAAAATTGAGGGAGATACAACCGTTCAAAGTATTTAAAATTTCACTTCGCAAACTGATATTGACAGTCCGCCCGCCATTTTTTTTATAACCTAATACGCTAAACATGGTTTGTGATACAAAAAATGTGCCCCTTTATAACGCCTACTCGCGTCAAGGCAAGAAAAACATCCCAGTTTTCAAGTGGTTTAGCGGCTACGCTAGGTTTGAGTAACATGGTTTGTGATTCTGGCGTACTATTAATTCTGTATTAGGTCTGGGATCCCACATAAGCAGTGAAAAAATGGCGAACGAACTGTCAATATCAGTTCGCGAAGTGAAATTTTAAATACTTTGAACGGTTGTATCTCCCTCAATTTTGCCGAGCGCGCCTTAATTTATTTTTTATTCATCTTCTCCACACTTTTCTCATCTAAAAAGTGCCTTTTTATTAGATTCCCAGACATTGGCGGGATCTGCATTTCACCCGTTTCATTTTCTGTACCTATGCCGAGATGCAAAATATACTGTGTTACCACGACGGGTCACGGAGGTGCCCCGTGCATGTTATGAGTTTGCAGGGATACAAAAATTACCAAAACATATTATAAATTCACTATTTTTTTAAGTTGATACATCAATACAGAGATTTTGGACACCCTCTGTTGGCAACGTAAAAAAGAGTTGAGATTTAATTTTGAAACGATTGACGTACCTTTAATCCCAACTCATCGTAGATGGGGGTGAGTTTCTTGCAATGTCCACACCACGGCGCGTAGAATTCGATGAGGGTGTCCTTGCCGTTGTCGTTGACAATCTCATTGAAGTTGGTTCCCACTGCGACCTTAACGGGCTCATCGTTGGTCTCCGGGACGGGCTCTGACTTGATGTAGGGAGACAGATCTCCGTTCTGCAGCTTCGTGAGGAACTGCTGGAAGTTCTCAATGCTGGAATAGAAGAGAAAAAATGTTTAACAATATTGGTACCATGACAAAACAACCTCCTTGACGGCCTCAGTGATCGAGGGGTAAGGCTCTTGACTCGCAATCCAAATGTCGCGGGATCGAATCCCAGTGTGGCAAATAAATTTTATTTGATTAATTTATGTTATTTCACAATTAATTCATTTAAAATAATATATAGTATATTTGCTGCACGTTCCGAGTGGAAGATACTCTAAGTATCGCCCTGGGGTAAGACCACCATTCAGAATTGAAACGTTGCTTAAAAATGGCTTTAACCGTGTTTGGTGACTAGATCTGAATAGCCAGGTTCTTCCCCACCTTTCTCTTCCCCTCTTACCATTACCTTCAGTCTCACAACATACCCCAATTGGGGACACCACTGGCTCCAGACGGGAGCAACTGGGACTCTTGTGAGGTATTCATATAAAAAAAGAATTTTGAAGAAAAATAACAAAAAACAACGCATCAAACTTAACCTATTATTTTATCAGCTCTGCTTGATACTTTTTTTTTTTTACATGAGCTCCACAAATAATTTCCCTCAGGGCCTATGTCATCTTTGAGGATGCTGTGTGGAGGGTTTTTTTAAGGAAAGGAAGGAGAGGAGAGTTCTGGGAAGGAAAAGGGTTTAAGGGATGGGTAGGAATCTGGGGTTCAGTATGTCCTGGTCATCCGCCTCCAAAACCTAGACAAACCTCACCCCATGAACCCGGGCACCCCTGCTAAATCACCAAACGTAGCGAACCACTTGGGGGGACCTATGGCAGAGGTGTTGGTTATCCAATAAAGGTTCCCGGGGCGGCGGTACCCATTCCCGCCTCCCAAATTGAATACTGTTCTGTTATATTCGATTACCCATAATATTATTTTGATTGGGATGAGACGGAATGATAATTTGATGAGAACTGCTTTGTGCGAATAAAATCTGCCAAATCCAGAAGGTTCATGGGGAAGACAATATGGGCTCAAATGATGCAATAAATAAAATATATGTATTGGCATAACTGCAAGTTATTTGCTCAAATGGAGGCTATTTTGCAAGAAAATATTTGCTAAAATTGCTTACCCATTATTTTAATAATTTTGTACGTACAAAATTCTAATTTTGGACTATGCATTTTTGTATTTACACATTAGCAGTTTGGTGTATGTTGGCAATATACAGTTGTGACCCTGAAGAGATAAACCAATAAGCCTGTTGTGGGCTCTGTGTGCTCGAAGTGAGGCCAATTTTATCTAACTTCAAGTGAAATTGATCAAAATTATTTTAAACAAATAATCCTAAGAGAAAGTTCAGGCAAAACCGATGTTATTCAGAATAATAAAAATATTAATTAACAATTCCCAGAAAATACAAAATTTGATTTACCACAAAATCATTAAAAGCAGTAAAAATTCAAATCTCACTTTGAGAAATGAAAACTTGGCAAGAGGTTCGTTACGTTTGGTGACATGGCAGGGATGCCCATGGTTTATGGGGTGAGGTTTGTCTAGGTCTGCTAAGACCCATGCATTTGCCCACCTACGGCTTGGCGGACCGGATTGGGAGAGACTGGTTGACGGAGACCTTTTTATCTCTCCAGCCGAACTCTCTCGACCCATCGTCTTGTACCGCATTCGGAGGGATGGATTCATTCGTCCGTCACACCTGGACACATTGACCCCTAGATTCCTACCCACATCTCATACCTTTTTCCTTTCCAGAACTTCCTTTCTGTAAAAAGACCCTCCACACAGCATCCCCAAAGATGACACAGGCCCCAAAGGAAATTGTTTTCTTCAGAGTCTCCTGCGTGGGGCTAATACAGAAAATTAAAAAAAAACTTGAAGTTTGTTCTGTCATGGTAGTGACAGAAGTGCTGTTCTCTTTTCTCTCTGCCTACCAGTTTCCAGAGAAACTGTATACCAAATATTTATACAATATGTATGACGTATAAGTAAAATTGTAATTACCTGAAGTCTTCCGACATGACAAACTTCTGTTCAAGGGCATTGTAGGCGAGCACAATGGGCTTGTCGCCCTTGACAAAGTCCACTCCAAACTCGTTCAGCTCCTGAGTGAAGTCATCCTTGGAGCTGATGGCGAAGGTGAAGTCGTCTGAGAACTCCTTGGCTACCTACACACGTTAACCGTAAATAATAATTAGTACATATTATATAGAATGAGCATACATAAAACCATAGATAATAAATTGTACCGTAGAACTAGAGTGTTGCTGTACTGCAAAAATATAATAAAAATATATTATTTTTATTATCATGCTCATAAATTATTGTGTTGTCAACTTTTCACCTTCACTAAGGCATAAAATAATATTTTCGCAGTGATAATTTTTATCACTAGAAGAGCTATCAAATTGGAAGTAATA
The DNA here is from genome assembly GCA_917880885.1 of Limnephilus marmoratus. Taxonomy (NCBI): domain Eukaryota; kingdom Metazoa; phylum Arthropoda; class Insecta; order Trichoptera; family Limnephilidae; genus Limnephilus; species Limnephilus marmoratus. Next base: position 14,956,203 of record OU862910.1, on the reverse strand, counting down.
TATAATAATTTAAAATAAATTTATGTAATTTTAAATGTTGTACCTACCTGAGGTGTATTTATGGCTCGATGTGGCAATTTAAAAATTGCAACTGGAAAACTTATCGCCATGCAGACAGTCCGATTTAAGAGTTTTAGAACGGCGACTAGATTGTACAGATTTGATAGCTAATTAAATATTTTAAAATTAGTTATTATTGATTTTTAGTACATGCCGATTGCAGTCCTACTAGAATCATACTTGAAGAAGAATTCCTTCAATAGAATTCCAGTTCATTTCTAGATAAAGTGGATAGTTACAATTTTGAAAGAACTACAAAATAGAAATCGAAAACATGTACAAACCTTCAAGATTCGGTTCCTCCAGTAGTTGGTTCCCTTGACATTCTTGACGTAATCCACGCTGTAGTAGGCAATCACGAGGGGTTTCTTGAAGTCAGAAGCGGTGTCCTTAACACGGTGTCCCACCAAACCATGGCTGCAATACAACAATTAAAATTAATAAAGTTACATTTAAAATAAGTATTTTAGCCGATCTTGATGCGTGCATCAATGGTAGACATAGACATCCAAATGGATAGACCAGAAGATACAGGTGAGGGGTAAAACCAAACTATGGGGGGGGCGAAGAGGGGAAGAAGACTGTGATTAGTTGAAAAATCAATCTGACAGTATATAGGCATCTCGCATTATAATATCACCATTTAGTTCTTAAAAGCAAAATCTGCTTTGAATGAATAGACCTTTTTACATGGGAGCGCGAATTGCTTGCCACGATAATAAAATATTTGCGTAGGCCAAATGTACACCCCAAAAAGATTCGCTCGTTTTCACATAGCAATATTTTGTTGCCGTGTTTGGTTAAGACACTTTTACAAATGTTTCATAATTTACTTACCCCTGTAACCAGCGACGAGCACACTAAGGAACCGCCCACATTCGCTATGTGCACATTGATATGTAGGTATGTTGTATAGCCCAAGCTACTGTTTTGGCGTGTTATTTTTTCGTTAAATGTATAGATGTTGGCTTCGCGCTGCCCACGGCAAGAATGATGACGTCACACATTTTAGATTCAAGCGATTCTCTATCCCCTCCACATGGGGCGAACTGGCGCCAAGGAGGAGCTCCAGCCGGTTCCATGGCGAGGGGGAAATAATACGTTTTTATCACTTAGGGCAGGTCCAGATATATTCATACGTCCGTGATGGTAGAGCTATTTGCTTTGTATTTGTGTACTTACAAGTTCTTGGTGATGAACTGACTGATGTCAGTAGAATCAGCGGGTCCTGAGTAAACAACGAAGTCATCTTCAAACTTGTTTGCCAAGTGCTTGGGACGGTACAGGACGATGGCATCGCTGGAAAAGATAAGAGATAAAAACCATCAACAAAGATTTTGATAACATTGATTGCATACACAGAGCACCAGTTGATAAGGGTCAGGGGCATTCAATCTTCTTTAACAAAAGAGGGGTAAGATTGATAGGAAAAGAACATCTTATCTTATTTTTTTATCTAAAAAAGTAGAAAGAGATTCGTTTAGCAGATTTTACGTTATCTTCTACCAGTTGTAAAAAAGTATGTACATAGTAGATACTTACGAAGGTTGACTGGTACTCGGTGCGAAACATTGCAGAAAAATTTATTAGAATGTAGTTATCAAATCTCTATTGTTACTGAGATATCCGTTTACGAACTTAGAAGTACTTAAGTAATGGAATACACAGAAGGAGAGTAAGGAAGAAGCTGGGGATGACCCTATTGGCAAGTAGCGCGCAGTAATTTGGGTCAAATATTCCACTGTCTAAATTATAAGGAAAATAATAAAAAAAATACTCAAAATACATTTTTGGAATTAGAAAATTTTTAATTCCTGCGTTCCTCACTATTTATCTCTTCCTATTGTTTTTATTATTACTTCATTATTTTGTTGATTGTACAGTGTTTGAAGGCAGGAAATGTTGCTGAGGGGAGTTAACATTACCAGCATATATGCCATCTGTCAAACGACACCATACTAAATTTCAGACTGATTCATAGCATGTTTCTCAATAAAATGGAAAAAGAGCAAAATTGATCATGAAATCTCTTTTTATTTGTGGACAACAAACGGAAACAGATGTAAACGTCAAAACAGCGTTTGGACATCTTTAAGCAAAATTCGCAGGAGTTTTTGCATTGAGTCGTCAAAGGTCATGAAATCTGGATACATTATTGTATGTCAGAGACCAAGCGACTGCTAATATGTACTGCAGACCAATCCGCTCTGAAGAAGGGAAAGACGGTCCCATCTGCCGGAACGGCAAGGTCACAAATTTTTTTGGGATTGGAAAGGAATAATCCTTATGGACTTTTTGCACAAAGGAAGAACGATAACGGGGCAGTACTACAGTGAAATTGAAGGATACACAAGCCCATTTGGCTAAGAAAAAAGTGTGTTCACCATGATAACGCACAAACACAATCATCCGGAATTGTCACGACAAAATTGCATGAACTGCGCAACGCGAATTACTGCCGCTCCCACCCTAACTGCCTGACCTGGCTCCCTGCAACTTCTTTCTGTTCCCCAACATGAAAATATAGCTCGGGGGAAAAAAAATCAGCTCAAACGAGAAGGTTATCGCCGGGACAGAATAGTATTTTTAAGAGTTTAACAAACCGTACTTTTTGGAGGGTTTAAAGAAATGGCAGAAACATTGGGAAAAGTGTATCGACCTAAAATGAGATTATGTTGAAAAATAAAAATTGTGAAAAACTTACTCAAACGAGAAGGTTATCGCCGGGACAGAATAGTATTTTTAAGAGTTTAACAAACCGTACTTTTTGGAGGGTTTAAAGAAATGGCAGAAACATTGGGAAAAGTGTATCGACCTAAAATGAGATTATGTTGAAAAATAAAAATTGTGAAAAACTTGCTCAAACGAGAAGGTTATCGCCGGGACAGAATAGTATTTTTAAGAGTTTAACAAACCGTACTTTTTGGAGGGTTTAAAGAAATGGCAGAAACATTGGGAAAAGTGTATCGACCTAAAATGAGATTATGTTGAAAAATAAAAATTGTGAAAAACTTACTCGTTCATTATTTTTAAAAAAATAGTAAGTTTTTCACAATTTTTATTTTTCAACATAATCTCATTTTAGGTCGATACACTTTTCCCAATGTTTCTGCCATTTCTTTAAACCCTCCAAAAAGTACGGTTTGTTAAACTCTTAAAAATACTATTCTGTCCCGGCGATAACCTTCTCGTTTGAGCAAGTTTTTCACAATTTTTATTTTTCAACATAATCTCATTTTAGGTCGATACACTTTTCCCAATGTTTCTGCCATTTCTTTAAACCCTCCAAAAAGTACGGTTTGTTAAACTCTTAAAAATACTATTCTGTCCCGGCGATAACCTTCTCGTTTGAGCAAGTTTTTCACAATTTTTATTTTTCAACATAATCTCATTTTAGGTCGATACACTTTTCCCAATGTTTCTGCCATTTCTTTAAACCCTCCTAGTTCTTACTAACACGGATATTTATTGATCGACCTTCATACTTGTCCACATTCAATTTCGGCTTGTAAAAATATTCCGTAAGTAGCGCTATAACAACTAAGAGATGCAGTTTTTCATGCAAGCATTGTTCTAAAAAATCCTTGTTCGCAAATTAAAACAAAAAAAAACAAAATGAAGAACTTGTAAATCACACCATTCAAAAAATTCTTGGTAGCAAATTTTGGACATGAATCCAACCTAATATTATTTCAAGATCCAAAGTGATTGGCTTTTTGTAAACAATATTTATACAACTAAAGAAGAATAGAAGCAAGAAATTCTGTTAAAAAAATATGCAATATTTTGCTTACGTTTGTCCCTGTGCCTTGAGCACGGCAGAGTTGGTTGATTGGCCAAAGCGCACCTTCTCACGCAGCTTGTCGGCAAGGGCGAGGAAAGCTCCCTTCAGGTCGGATTCCTTTTCGAAGAAGCCGACGACGCCGACCTCATCCTTGGCGATGAACTTCTCAAACTCCTCCACGGACTCCAGGGACTTGGAGCTGGGGCCTACCTGGGCCCTCATGTACTTGACAATTCCAGCTGGAATTAAAACAAATTATTAAAGATTTCAACATATTTCAAGAAATTTCCATCAGTCGATATTTCATGGCTGAGATTCGTGAACCCCAATTGTCCTGATAAACCTGGAAACAGATGGGACGGTCTTCTACTTCTCCTACCTTTCATGTTGACATTTAGGCAAATAGTTGATAGTCTAATCCTCACGATCAAGAAATATATCACAACATTTCTCGAAAAGAAATTACACAAATCACATTAGGCTAATTGGAAGTTTTACAGGGTGTAACAGCAAGTACCCGAAGGATTTTAACCAGCGATTCCTGAGCATGTTTGGAGTTAAAACATAGACGACGTCATTTTGCTGTCTGGTGATATTTTTTCAATTAAAACCAAAAATATTTATCCATCACACCTCGCCACCTAGTAGTTGGGTACAACCTAGCGGGTCATGTGTTACGCACTTGTTCCAGCAGCACGGTAATAGACGAGAAAGAGCGTATATGGCAACTGTGAAAACATTTTTGTTTTTAATTGAAAAAAAAATGACATCAAACAGCAAAATGGCATTTTTTTTACCCTAAATATGCCCAAGAATCGCTGGTAAAAATTCTTTGGGTATGTGCTGATACACCCTGTATAGGTGCAAATATAAACTTTTACAGCCTTACTCATAATGAAACCCTAACACGGCGCTGTAGCGTCATGTTAGCTATAAAGGGGGGGGGGGCCTACACTGCTCAGGTAAAAAAACTTTACTCATAATCCCAATATTGCTCGACAGCTGGATTATGGGTTATGATTTTTTTACAGTAGCAACACTCTGCTCCAAAGCTAAAAAACGCGGTCAATTTGGCATTTCGCGGCGTGTTGCCAACTTCCGGTTAATTGTATGTCAAAATATTATTCAACGAGATTGTTTTGTGTTTCAAATATGCCCAAGAATCGCTGGTAAAAATTCTTTGGGTATGTGCTGATACACCCTGTATAGGTGCAAATATAAACTTCTACAGCCTTACTCATAATGAAACCCTAACACGGCGCTGTAGCGTCATGTTAGCTATAAAGGGGGGGGGGGGGGGCCTACACTGCTCAGGTAAAAAAACTTTACTCATAATCCCAATATTGCTCGACAGCTGGATTATGGGTTATGATTTTTTTACAGTAGCAACACTCTGCTCCAAAGCTCAAAAACGCGGTCAATTTGGCATTTCACGGCGTGTTGCCAACTTCCGGTTAATTGTATGTCAAAATATTATTCGACGAGATTGTTTTGTGTTTCACGTTTTAAAAATAATTAAGAATTGGCACAAAGAACTTGGGGTAGTAACTTTTAGTAGATATTTTGCCACCCTGTTTATTGTTCACATCCAAATACGGTCATACCAAGTCAATCAAACATCTCATGTTAACTTTTGTAAATCTATATTTAGACCTAAAATCTCCTTCCGTAAGTGTCGCAAATGAATTGTATCTTTTTTGTACCTTTTCAGTAGCTGTGGTGCACGAATGCCGCGAAGGCGGTCAATATTTGTCAAAACTCCATTCAAAACGTCAAGATTCTCAAAAAAGTTCACCATTTCAAAAGTTACACTGGCGTAGTACTGAGTTAACCCTGGTGATCGGGTGGTTTAAATTCTGACAGCTACTAAATTTCCCATACAGTGACGGGGTAAGAAAACGCGCATGCGCGCGGTTAACCCACCATTATGAGTAACAATTTCACCTAAGCCGTTCTTGCTCTCGCGGTGTAATCTTACGTTGCGATTATGAGTAAGACTGCTAAAGAATATGAATAGTTTATTGATAGCATCTAAATTTCGGTTGAAGCAGAACAGCATTTTCAATTAATATGAAGATTTATACCTAGATAAAGAGCTATCGATTTTCAGAATTACAAGATAACCCTCGGTAGATTTGCAGCAAGTCAACAAGAATACCTTTTTTGTATTGATAAATAATTTTTTGTTTAATTTGGAAATGTCTCTGATAAAGCCATCTAAACTATGGCATTACGTGTGTAGATTAAAGGAGGAAGTGAGTGGGATTTGTACATTAGTGCAAATCACATTTTTCAAGATACAACCGTGAAGTTGAAATTGCAATGGACGTTACAAAATTAGTTCATACTTCGGAGAAAAGATATCATCTGACTGATAAAAATGACACCGTTAAAAAGAATCTAATAAAAAAGATTTACATATTATTTTTAATAGAAGTGTGATGAGAAATATACTAGTGACAATACACATTCAAAATAAATAATTTTCAATGTTAATAATAATACAGTTCGTGTTCTTGGGCTTAATTTCGGTTTACGGAAGGTCTTCCAAAATAATAAAACTTTTTTTTTTTATACTAACTATTGGCTGGAGAATCCGAATCCGAAAGAATTTTTTTTCGGAAAGCAATATTAACAAAGTTACACGACTTTAAAATTTTCTATACGCATACATGATAATCGACATATTGGAAGTATTATGACAGTTTAAAGTCATAGAAACAGCCACATAAAATTAAGTGTTGCCATATCAATAACTAACTTAAGTAATTATTTTTTATAAATTTTACTCACTTTTGGCGTAAACGCTAAACTACTTGAAAACAGGGATATTTTTTTAAATTGACGCGAGCAGGCGGTATAAAGGGGCACAAACCATGTGACACAAACCTAGCGTAGCCGTTAAACTACTTGAAAACGTAGGCTGTTTTTTTAAATTGACGCGAGCAGGCGGTATAAAGGGGCACAAACCATGTTTCACAAACCTAGCGTAGCCGCTAAACTACTTGAAAACGTAGGCTGTTTTTTAAAATTGACGCGAGCAGGCGGTATACAGGGGCACAAACCATGTTACACAAACCTAGCGTAGCCGCTAAACTACTTGAAAACGTAGGCTGTTTTTTAAAATTGACGCGAGCAGGCGGTATACAGGGGCACAAACCATGTTACACAAACCTAGCGTAGCCGCTAAACTACTTGAAAACGTAGGCTGTTTTTTTAAATTGACGCGAGCAGGCGGTATAAAGGGGCACAAACCATGTTACACAAACCTAGCGTAGCCGCTAAACTATTTGAAAACGTAGGCTGTTTTTTTAAATTGACGTGAGCAGGCGGTATAAAGGGGCACAAACCATGTTACACAAACCTTAAGGTATGTTTTTCTGCTGTTATCTATTCACATTGATTCATATAAGAACATTGATATTGGTGACCGGTCTACGTCACAACTTTTTAAGACTACGAATTTTTATACTTTTGGTTTAAGAATACGGCCGTTGAGATAGTCATAATTCATCAGGTTAATGTGTTATGTGATGAATTATCATGTGAGAAGGTACCTTAAGTTTTTTAATATTATTGCATGGTAACATTTAATTTTGTGTGGTAAAACATTTTTCTAGTTTATCTATGACTTTAAACTGTCATAATACTTCCAATATGTCGATTTTCATGTGTGCCTATAGAAAATTTTAAAGTCGTGTAACTTTGTTAATATTGCTTTCCGAAAAAAAATTCTTTCAGTTTTGGATTTTCCGGCCCATAATTAGTATATAAAAAAAAAAAAAATTATTTTGGAAGACCTTCCGTAAACCGAAATTATTCCGTGTTCTTGTTTTTTTTTTTTCCGTGGATTAATGTATTTTTAATGAGGGCAATTTATCTGAGCATTAATGCCAATTAAGATAAATGTTTGATTTGTGCAATTTGTAACTATTTATGCATATTCGGTGTTTTAGTCATCTGTTATGGATACATCTATTATGCCTAATTGATCTTTCATTTTAAAATAAATCGACTGCTCCAATGAAGACTGCAGTAACTCAAAATTTGGTGTTTTTGAGTTAGTTACATTTTCGGGTTTTATAATTTTTTATCTATCTGCCAAGAAGAAATTTGTAACTCTAACAGTTATACACCGTGAGAAAAACCATTTTAATAAAAAGTTGTAAGTCACGAAGTCTTAATTTCTCCATGTACTAAAGAAGTAAGTTGAGTTACTGCGCTTTTCATCGGATTTTTTTTGTTGTTGTATGGTCGCAAGTCAGACTTACTTCTTTTTTCCGTGGAGAAATATCGATATTATCATTTGAATTGCGATTGATGGTTAAAGTTACAGTTATTGCGGTTTGCCCATTGTAGTGATAAAATTGAAAATATAAAGAGAATTGTACCGTGAAAGTGTTAAACATGAGAATTTCCAGTAGGACTGTCAAAATAATAGCTAATGGTAAAGCATTATCGTCTACAATGCAGTTTGGTAAATCTATATACATCTTAGACATAACTTAAAATTTAATGTATTTAATACAAAATTCTAATGCCCCGAAAATTGGCTTGTGAATCCTTATTTTGTACATATTATTTGTTCAGATTATAATAAATTATTAGAGTCTACTTCTGATGAATTATTGGGTCCCTGTGGATTTCAGCAATATTTTAGTGGAGTGAACTCTGATGACGGTTGGAAGCCTGATGCATGTAATAATTCAAGACCTATAGAATTAAGTGTTTGTAGACCAACTTCCCCTGATTTCATGTTGATTTTTTATTGAGGAAACAGGATTGTTCTATCACGCTACTAAAACAACTGATAATATGTACGGGAGTATATTCCGAGAACTTCATAAAAATGATTACATTTTCAAATACTTCAAATGAATAGAAATGTTTTTCTTCAAGATATATTTGGTGATGTAAAATGGGATCAGATTGAAAATGAAACTGCTGCTTTAAATGCAAGAATACTTTGCACGAAGAATCGCGAAAAAAAATATTCACAGCATTCTGGAAAATATGAAGTCATGCCATGCAGTGGAATTTTATTGGTCAACACGTGGAATTAGTGCCGAAACAAATTACGGCTACAAACCGTAATAACTCCAGGCGTGGAATTTAGCAAGAATATTATTTAAATATAAATCAGAGTAATAAACAATATTTCCTAAACAATGTTTTTGCAAATATCGGGGATCTCTGATAGAATGGTAGCTACTTAGATTGGCAGAAAGAAAGAAGCATTGAGATATCTGCTCCTCTGAGACACCACTTTTGACTTCCATAATAATTATGCTGAAAAGACCAGTGTTCGAAATTTATAATAGCCACTGTCGAAGTACTGTTTAAAGATGCTTATGAAACGCACCGGAAAAATAAAGTTCAGGGCAGGGTCTTAAAAGACTCGGATAAAGAGAATACTGGAATTAATAAATAAATAAATTTGTAGCTACGCGTAGCAGTATTTGACTTGCAAAATGTTATATAGACACCTCATTCAGTGAGTAGTTTTTACTATAAAAGAAAAATACGCAACATACAATTTCACCATTTATGATATAGGAAAGAAACAGGGCCACTGCTTTATTTGGCATGAATCAGAAGGAAAAAGATGTGCCAATGAAATCGCTACATGTTTACTAAAAAATTTAACTTAAGTTCAACAAAAGAGTATAAATAAGTAAAGTTATATTCTATTCTGATAATTGCAGTGGACAAAACCGGAACCGATATGCGTTTTCCATGTTAGAATATGCCGCACGAACCCTCAAAATTAATGAAACTCATCGTTTTATGAAGAAAGGACACACTAAAAATGAGTGATTCTATGCACCCCACAATAGAAAATGCAAGGAAAGGGAAAACTATTTACGTGCCTGAACAATGGGTTATGCTGATTCGATGTTCGAGAGTGGAAGCTTTAAATAATCCACTGGAAGTGTAGATAATGAATGGTTACATGGAAGAACTCATAACCTTCATTTTAGAAAAACAGACAAGAGGCAGGCGACTGGACAGATTAATTCAAGATGTTGCCGTGTATAATCAAAAACAAAACATCGATAAACTTTTAGGGGTATTGCTTGCTTAGACAATACCTATGCAGTGGACAAAACCGAAATGCGTGTTCTAAATTAAACTTAAATATTTTATTGAATCATGTAATTGTTTATTTATTTAATAATTATAATGAAAACATAGCGCGTTAAAAATACACCGAACTGTTGATTGTTTTACCAAGGTACGCCTGTTGGTTCCCGGAACTGTTTATTTTCCTAACAACCAACAAGCGAAAAGTGATTAATATTTTTCGAATTAATTTTCAAATTATATTAAGTTTCAGGCCGTGTCACTAAACCGCGGTAAGTACTACACACCTTGTAATCTAAGCAAATCGCCAAAGATCTGCTAGCATTATATAACATTCCAAAGACTTACCATAATTTCTATCTTTCACTAAATTCTTCCGTTGAAGAAACCGCCATTGGACATTCTAATGCCATGGATGGTTGTCTGATGATTCAGAAATCGAATGAAACTTTATAATGTTCTTTTCCTTCTTTAATTTTTTGAAATGACTTAAGAATCTCTTCTATTTTATGCAAGTAACAGTTTCTAAACAAATATATTATTTTTTCAGTTGATCGAACTAAAAATGTTTTTTATATTGTTTGTAACACTGAGACACCATAACTATTTAAAAACTCTCAACTGTGTATTCTTAATATCTATAAAAGATGTTTTTTTTACTGTTAAAATAAAGCAGCTCGTCGTAACTTCTATAATTTGTTTAATTTTTCCCTGTAACAAAGAAGTAGCTCAATATACAACCCATTAAAATTATATAAACTCCGGGGAAAAGAGTAGTAAGTCCCAAAACCCTTCAAATTAGTGCAAATTCGAGGAAAATACTAAGAAAATATTAAGTAGTTAGAAAGAGTATTAACAAGCCAAACTTATTCAATTTAAATAAAATTCAAAACCCTCTTCTAAGATTGTGCAGAATTTTTTGAACTTTAAAATCGCTCTCCTGCAAAATGACAAAAAGTGAGTTACTGCAGTTTTACTTGGAGCAGTCGAAATGGTATGGCAATAAGCATTATGAAACATTTACGTAAATCGCTGTTTTGTAGAAAAGGCGAATAAGCATTTTTTTTTACTAAAACACTTTTATCATGATAAATTAATCTGTATAGGTAAAATTTATATTTCGTTACTTTTTTAAATAGAGCATAGACAACTCGCAAAGTAATATGAAAGTTCTAAAAGAATCAGCGGCAAAATTATAATTAGAATGTGACAAAATGGCATACCTGCTTCACGAGGTCCGCTGTAGTCTCTGGACAGTTCTCCGTGGCGGAAGATCTTGAGTGTTGGGTATCCGGTGACAGAGTACTTGGAGCAGGTGTCCTTGCCTCCCTCGGTACAGTCTACCTTCACCATGGCAATCTCCGGGTCATTTCCCTTGAGGAGTTCGGCGGCTTTCGCGTACTCTGGCTTCAGCCTCTTGCAGTGGCCACACCTTTTGAAAATTAAATAAAGAATAATTAAAACAAAACATGTAATTTATGGAAAAATATTTTTACATGTAGAAAGATTCGGAGATGAGTATGAAATGAATTTTTCGTGGTGTTTTTAAAACAGTAGTGATTGATGTCAGTGGATGAGATGGATTAGGTTTAGCTTATAGAAGACATTGTTTTCAACATTTTTTGATGACCCCACATATTTTTATACAAGTTTTCGGGCTTTAATTTGTTAAACATGATATTATTCTAGGGACAAGGTGGATAAAGTTTGTTTTTTAATTAGTCAGACTCCAATGAAACTAGAAAACAACTTACCATGGCGCATAAAACATAACTACCGCGGTGTCGATATCCTTCATTCTTGAAGCGAAATCTGAATCAACTAAGTCTAATACATCTTCTTCGCCGGCATAAGAGATTCCTAATAATGAACACAGCACAATTACTATAATAGTTAACTTCATTGTTAAAAAATTTATGCCGGTACCGGCAAACAGTACTATCCTCAAAAGTACGTGACAGGAAAATACGTGTACAATCCGAAGCCAACCAAAGAAGTCTTTTTATTGACACATCAAGGAACTAAACCTGTGGCTGTTTCTGATTGGTTGAAATCATTGATATGGCAGTTGAAAAGACTTCCACGAGCGTTGAGTCTATTGTGCAATAATAACCTTTATTGCACTTTGTCATAGAGATTTATTTTTTGTACTCGAAAAAACTATTAAAAATGTTGAGCAACTCGATGGCGTCGAAAAAAACAAAAATTTAAAAACATCTTTCAACATTGCTCTCAACTTGACTCACGGAGACAGGGATTTGGATGTTTTTATTAGTATTCAATGATAAAATGAATCATTTACCTGCCTAACAAAACCCTAAAAAACATTATTGAAGTGAAAACTTATTTAGCACCGTTGTAATTTGAAACTCGATGAAACGAAAAATAGCGACACTAAAAAGAGATAAACACATACATCTAAGTATAGGATTTAGCCTGCGAGAGAATGAGATAAATTAATCAGTCTCCTCTCTGTGCGGTGCTTCATAGCCTATCGGTATCTTCTTTGTGTGGTGCTTCGCAGATTCCCCACTCTTGTCTACTTTGGTCTTCTGAAGGTTTCACATCTACCGCTTGTGAACTGCACACTTGTATTTTTAATCTACAGACACTCCTGAAATATGAAGACGTAGTACAGAGTTCTGTAGTTATGTGCATTGTGCAACGACATTAGAAAAATATAATATTTATTAACGTTGATGGTTCTGCATCGTGAATATTGTTTAAAGCAATAACAAAATATAGTAAAATGAAATATTTACCCTATAATATTGTACTACTTATTGTGATTATTTAGACATGGCACGATCAAGTGAACCAAATATGAGTTGGGCCATGTCAAGAGTCGGTATTATATATATACCGTAGAAATATCAGAAGGGTATAATTAGTATAATACACATAAATTTATGAATGTGAATGAGGCAAGAGTGTGTGAGTATGTGTGCACATTTATGAATGTGAATGAAGCAAGGAGTGTGTGTCAAAACCGAGTTGTTTGGCCGTCCATTCTCTCTGCCTACTACTGCGGAGAAACGGCATGATGGTTAGTTAGCATTGTTCTACCAGTATTTCAATGGAAGATACTCCGAGGAACTAGCGTCATTGATTCCTTCGCACCGGTGCGCAGTCGAGAAACATGCCAAATACGCTCCCAATATTGGTTTACAGTTGTCACACATTCCTACAATACGTTCTTACAAAAATACCTTCTACACAGCATCCCCAAAGTGACACAGGTCCTGAGGTAAATTATTTTTCTCAGGGTCTTCGGTGTGGGGTTAATATTTAAAAAAACATGGACTCTAAAAAGTTTATTATAATAGGCTTATTAGGTCCATTTTAGTTATTTTATAGTTGTAATCTTGCCATAAATGAATATTATTTGGAAACAATTTTTTTTCGAACCACTCGTTGACAAGACAAGTTTCATCCGAGGTAAAGTCGCGTTTTTGCCATGGGTTTCCAAATGTATTTATTCCAAAACTTAATAGGTAGGTATTATTATTCTCATTTTTAACATTTGAATTGAAGCATTGGATACATTCTGAAAGGTTACAATAATAATTGTAAATGGGATAACCGAGTTAAAACTACTTTTCGCCAGACGTATACTATTTCGGTTTTTAATGATTTTAGTAGACTCAAAAAAATCACCGGAGACCAAAGTGCCATCCACACTTTTTTCTCCAAATAAATTTGGAAATGGCTGGATAAAGTTTGTCAATAATACTCATACAAAACATCTAGAAAGTTTTATGGTAGGGCCACAGGCCACACTGCGGCCAACTTCCAACTTCAAACGTTTGGACGATTGTGTGTAGGGGTAGTTCGTGCATGGTTCGTGCGTTGGAAGTTCGAGTTGGAAGGTTGGAGTTAGAGTTGGCCTGGGATCGCCTTCGAGGCGCTCGGCGATGGTTGGTTCGTGCGAGTTGGCCTAACACATCAGCTCAATATTATTACGGGAGAGTGGTATAAATGTTGTTCGAAATTATTATTTTTTTGCTTTACGAATCGAAAACAGTATTATGGAAACAACCTGATGCAGCGCCGAATCAGCTGTTTGACGTCCGCCATTTTCGAGTTCGGAGTTGGAGGATTGGCCGCAGCCTCCATACGATCGGTTCGGTTGGAAGGTTGGCTTCAGTCTGGACGTAGCATGAAAGTTCTTCGTTTCAGAATATGGCTGGGAATGCTCCACCATCAGTAGCCTTTTTTTATCATGTCGATCATGTCCATAGAAAACATAAAAGATTGCAAAGAAAGCGATTTTTATTTGACAGATTACACATTTTACAAATTAGGTTATTTTTATTTATCTGTTCTGCAAAAAAATAATACATATTTGTAAAAAAATATTTGCCTATTGTAAAAAACGGCTCAAATAATACATTGATTCTCTGTATTTAAAATGCTGCCCAGGTTTGCAACTTATTGTTGATTAATGTTTTAATTTCATTTTTCAGTGCAATTTTATGAGCAGTTTCCATAAGATACCATTTTAAATTGTTGATTGGTACTACACCTAAATTTATCTCAATCGGGTTATCTCTATAATATATACCTACTCTCTGAGTTATTTATTTCCTTTCAGGCGTCTTCCTATTTGCTCACCGGGCATCAGGTCAATCCTTTTCAAAAGATATTCTTCTGAAACTGGTAAGGGCAGTTCAGAAGATGGAACTGTGGCTGATAACACAAAAGAAAGTAAACCAGCAGACACCCCAAAAAATGAAATCTCAGATCGAATTAACCTGATTTTAAAGGGAATGGTCGAAGACAATGCCAAAAGGGGCAGTGAGTCTTTTAAATCAAAGTTTCCGAATGAAAATAAAGGCTTGAAAAGTCGGAAAGAAAAATTAGCAGCGAAAGGTAATATAAACCTATTACTAAGTTTACCATATTAAATTTATTTATTAGATTGTATTTCCAATTGGGGATCGTTTTAAAAGGTGTATATTCTTATTCCAGGTGATATTTTGACTAAAGCTGCAGTGGCAGTAGGAGAATCCCTCGGAGATGAAAGTAAACAAATACAGAAAGATTTAATCTCAAAAGTTGCAGATATTCAAAACCCCGTTAATGTAAATTGGAGGTAATATTCAAGATATTTATTTGCGTACTTTCTAAATTCAGATGCATTATTGATATACTTATGCAGTAGCTTCGTCATGGATCATTGAATCCATAAAATATTGCTATATGTATACAAACATCTTGGCAGTAGCGTAGCGAGGGGGGGCCGGACCATCCCGGGTGCCACCCGACGGGGAGGTGACACTTCACCTGACGGGAGGTGACCCCCGACCATGGAAAAAAATTACGAAGGATATTGTCACAAAAATATGGAATACGGTGTTATTTATATTTTCATAGCTCTATGGCTCCCCGTGGAATGTCAGAAAACGGGGAGAATTTTGTGCCTGACGGTCTTTTTATAGACGAAAATAGCCTATTTCTGAAATTCTCTATCCGCCCCCCCCCCCTCCCTCCCCCAGGACGGACCAATTTTCTACACATTTGTGAAGTCGAAATTGGGGGGGGGGGGGGGGGGGGGTGGGGGGTGACACCACGTTATGCGCCCCGGGTGCCACCCATGCTAGCTACGCCACTGCATCTTGGGGTTATACATATTTTAAAAAAATGGCACCGTTTTAATTAATGGCTTTATTATTAGTGAGGATGAGTTAAATGGTTGTAGTCTAATTCGTAGAAATCCATTAGACTTGTCCTAACATTATATCTGGGTATCATTTCGAGGTAAAAAAGTGGCAAAATTAATTTTTATTAAATATGCAAGTTATATTTTGAATATTTATATTAAAATACGTAATAATATAACACTCTTAACCACTCCGACCCGTAAGCGTGTTTACATAACAATGTAACAATAGTAGTCAAGTAGAAGAAGCATGTTTTCACGCTAACTCGTGTGTTCCCACAGAAGTCGATATAACTCTGTTATTGTTCTAGTGACAAACTTAAAACCAAAAGTAGAAGATCCATATTGAATCAAGCTTCACATTTCTATTCAAAGTTGTTCATAGATGTACATAAAAAGACTTATTTTGTTGAAACAGTTTTCACCCACAAAATCGCTTACGCGACGTTAGATATTGTTAATTTTTTTATTAAATATTCTTGTATGAAATGGTAAAAAAGTGAGGTGACAAATTGTTTATTATACATTTATAGGATAAGTGTTTTTTTTTTACATAATCCGTGGTTTTGGTACCGTTTTTACATAAAAACATCACGCGAGTCATTTTTACAATTATTTTTATGTTTGCATCCTAAATTTTAATGTTTACAAATGTTAATATTTATTTGTAATATAACAATTTGAAAGGTTATTTCATAATCTTTCAAAAACAGTTTTTAGTATTCGTGTACGTCCAAAAATATTTCAAGAGCTTTAATTGCGAAGCGGAAATAACACAAAGTTTTTATGAATCTGACAGTATGTTTAAGACAAAAAACTTGCATAATCGCAAAATACTTGAGTGGTTAACAATATCCGTTTGGCGGTCGACTGAATATTTGTTATAAATGATATCAGTGTAACGAATGGATGGTTATAAATCCGGCACTATATCTCTAATTTATTAGAATGTTAATAAAATAGTTCCCAGCTTCCATAATGAACACCAAATAGTATTTTTTTTATTGTATCTTTTTAATGTAACATTTTATTTGAGGTTTCTGGACCACCAAACTAGGCTTCAATGTAGACGTGGGCAAAATTGAATGACCGAATTAAATGAATAAATTCAATCTTGTAACACACTCAATCTAATTCTCAATTTCAAAAGGAATTGATTCTTCATTCCTTGTCTTTGGCCTTGCATCCTACGATTTTTAACGACACCATACATTTTTAATTTCCATTTATTTTACTGTTAAATTATTTTAATGAATAATGTGTTCTGTAAACGATTTAAATATTATATTGTTTCATAGGTATTTAAATATTATTAAACGGGCCGCGCGCCGCGAAGTGGCCGACGGACGGTATTGTGAACGACTCGCCTATTACGATTGTATTCCGCTGCCGCCGCGCCGCCATTCTAAAAACACCTGAACATCAAAGTCCATGTCCCAAAATGGCCAAAACGCGGCCGCGATTCAACCGGGTTGCCCGAGCTTTACCCGTCTTTCACGCAAGGAATTAATCATTTATCCTAATCAATAGTCCTGAGATTGTCCTAAGGTCCCCGCCGTCCCAGGTCCGTGTTCAATGTCCGCGTCCCAGGTATCTAGTCTGTCGAAATCGAGATTGTCCGATTCCGACAGACAGAGGAATTAAAACAAAAGTCTTTTTCACTTCTGACGTCATGGTCTTAAATCTCAGACCTAGAAATGACGTCAGGCGTCATCGTCACGTCAATGACACGATATGTCCCAAACGCATCCCAGTCCTAGCTCCGCAGCTCGCGAGTAAATCAAGTCACTGCTAGGTAAGACACAAAACATTAGTCAAAAGTTACTAATTCATTCCTCAATGCCAGCCCTTAATCCGTCCGCGTGGTTCATTTATTCCCCCGCGCGCCAAGCCGTCAATTTCATTACATAGTTAGTCGAAAACTTTCGACTTTGAATCTGAACATCAGCTAGAAAAGTGAGAAGCAAAAATGATGCTTTTCGGTTTTTTGGTACGTATGAAAGATATTGTACCTACCTACTTTTAGACGTAGATCTTGGGTCGATATAATATGTAAATTTGCAGATATTATAAGGCCAATTAGCTGTGGTTAGCTGTCATAAAATACTCATCTTAATGTTAAAATGTATGTTTATATTAGATCACGTGAAATGGAACAAAATTATGAGTTTAATAAATAAAATAAAATCAATAAAATTTTAAGGGTGAAACGAAAACTTGTATAATTTTAAGATATAATTGCTAGCAATAAATACATTTTACATACGAAAAATTACGACACTAAAAAAAGACAAACAATATAGGATTTAGCCTGCGAGATAATGAGATAGAATAATCGGTCTCCTCTTTGTGTGGTGTTTCGTAGCCTATTGGTCTCCTCTTTGTGCGGTGCTTCGTAGCCTCCCCACTCATTGTGATTTGAAAACCGATGAAACGAAAAAGCGACACTAAAAAGAGTCAAACACATTAATCTATAGGTTTTAGCCTGCAAAATAATGAGATAGAATAATCGGTCTCCTCTTTGTGCGGTGTTCCGTAGCCTATTGGTCTCCTCTTTGTGCGGTGCTTCGTAGCCTCCCCACTCATTGTGATTTGAAAACCGATGAAACGAATAAGCGACACTAAAAAGAGTCACATTAATCTATAAGTTTTAGCCTGCGAGATAATGAGATAGAATAATCGGTCTGCTCTTTGTGCGGTGTTCCGTAGCCTATTGGTCTGCTCTTTGTGCGGTGCTTTGTAGCCTCCCCACTCATTGTGATTTGAAAACCGATGAAACGAAAAAGCGACACTAAAAAGAGTCAAACACATTAATCTATAGGTTTTAGCCTGCGAGATAATGAGATAGAATTATCGATCTTTGTGCGATGCTTGGTAGCCTATCAGGCTCCTCTTTTGCGGTACTCCGGGTACTCCGTGGCCTCCCGGTCTCTTGTGCGGTGTTAGCCTCCCCATTCATTTAATTTTCAATAAATTTTTTTTTTTTTTTTTTGGATTTAATTGAATTAAAGGAATGAATAAAAGGAATCAATTCAAAAGGCCATGGGAATCAGACTGAATCGATTCACTCCTGGGAATCATTCTGCCCACGTCTACTCCAATGTCATCATTGAATTATTTTTTTTCTTGTGACTTTTAAATTTATAACTTATTATTTATTAGTTGTGTCTTAAACTTCCAGTGAGCTCATATCAGGCATGAATGTGGATCACACTCCGAAGCCTGCGGAAGACCAGCCCATGACGTCGCGGGCACAGCAGGTGCAGTCGGCACTCGCCCGGACCCGAGACAGGACGGAGTATCGTCAACAGTTCACCCAGAGACCTGCACGTAGAGAGCCGTTTGAAAAGAGAGAGTAAGGCCAAACAATAATTATATCTGAGATTTAAGATCTAAAGACGTTTTACTTTGGGAGAAATCTTTTTATAGACTTTTATCAAATGAAGCGACAGTAGTACCAAACTCATCAACATACTACAAAGAGGTGGAGTTGGTGCTTACTATCAACAGAATGGTCAGACAAGAGCATATGCTAATTAGAAGCACAGCCTAGCGATTCCGTATTTTTTATAGGATCGTTATTGGATAACGGACGTTATCTCCTGTCAGATTTGTGTGATTTTTACATATTTACTGTCACATATTTTAGTTTAGACCGATTTAAACACAAATTACTGCAAGTACGCTTGATTATTTATTCATTTAATGTACGTTGTACATAGAAAAAGCAAATAACAGCCATAAAAATCACACAAAAATAACATCCGTTATCCAATAACAATCTCACAAAAAATATGGAATCGCTAGGCTGGTACCTATCTATCTTTATAACTACTATAATACTTTCAGCATCGTACTGGTGAAAGATCACTACATATTCAGAATCAAAACATTGCTTTAAATGATTTTGGTTATTTTTAGGAACTAGATAACCTAACCTTACCATAATTAAATAATTAGCATAATACGCATGCTCTAAAATGAGGGTTTTCTTTTTAAAACAACCTTTTTGAGGTTGGGAGCTACTTTTACCAATGGAGATGGACTCCATTCGAAGAATATTATAAGAATTTTTACTGTGGTTTTTTTAGTATTTCAAAACATTGACCATTAAGTCGTTTCAAGCAGATTAGCACAAATCTAGCAAAAAACAATTTGTTCAATATATATGCCATCTAGATATACATTTTTTCATCTGTACTTGAAAATAAATAATAAAAATATGGAAATAATTATTATCTTTAAAATTCATTATTATAATTATTGGGATTTACCAAATTTTGCTACACAATCTGCGATCGACCGGTTGGGAACCGTTGCTGTAAAATAAGTTAAATAAATACAAACATCCTTCAATGTATGTTTTTGTTTAGGCATCAGATACGTGCAGTGGATTTGTTCGGTGGCGAGTCCCTGGGCATCTTCACGGAAGGTCCAACCAACCAGGGTACGGAGCTAAAGTTGTGGGATTACCTGAAGGAGAATGAGCTACGCATCGCAGTCACTCACCCACCCACCAACCACTTCCAGAGGATGATTCTGTGGACCAACCAAGGAAAGATTTGGAAGTTCCCAATTGACAATGAGCAAGGTATATTCTTAATTTTCAGCTTTTTTTTACCTTTAGGATTTGCTTCTTTGTATTTGATTGTTGTTTTTTTTGTATTCACGAAATCTTCACTAGTGACATCACTAATTGCGAAGTTAGCCAAGTCATGCTATAGTTATAGTACCTACTCATACTGCGTAATGCTTAAATCCTGAAAAATTGCATAAAATTCTGATATTTTCGCAAACTGTCAATTGAAATTATTAACAAATTTAATTTTCATTTGCCTCTCCTGAACGAACCATACAGTCATTCTATTTGGACACAGTTTTGAAATAACATGGTTCAAAATACTAAATAAGAAAAAGGATTTTATTATTTTATTGTGTTCCGTTTTATCCGGTTACCATTTTCCCACCCCCGTATGCACACTACTAATGATTGAAATGATAGTGTAATAATGGTAATAGAAATGGTGTAGAAAAAAAACAATAATATTCCCTTGACTCTCCTACAAGAAAAGGGCGGTCCGGATAACTAATACGCACATATGCAAATAAGTATCTCCAGTTGTTTATCGTGATTATCTATGTAAAAAGTGAGTGAACTGTGTGCAAAGGTTTTCTAAAACGTGCATTAAATTATAAAAAAATTCAATATAATATCCGAAACCCCAAAGAACGGATGAGAAATCCACAAAACTCTAAGAAATAAAATAAAAGTGACAGTTAAATTAACCATAGACAAAAACCCAAATTTTTGTCATCATAGATACTGTATCACTACTCCAAAATAAAAACGGGGCAGGTTGTTATATTTATATACATAAAATAATTAATAATATTAAAAATAACTGAAATGGCAAATACAAGAGGAAAGGGAGCCATCATTGAAAATGAAGACAAATTAAACATGGAGAAGATATTACAAATTATCGAAAAAAAAATTGACTCCATGAGAAAAGAAATTATCTCTAAAATAGATAAGCAAACACTGGACAATCAGAAAAGCATCGAATTTATGAGTACACAATATGATGAACTAATTAAAAAACTGGAGATAACAATCCTACAAAACAAAAAAATAGAAAATGAATTTATAATGATTAAAAAAGAGCAGCAGGAGAAAAACACCATAATTAAACAACTTGAAATAAAAATTGCAGATATGGAGTACAAAACCCGCTCTAACTATATGGAAATAGCGGGCATTCCTCAAAAAAATGGGGAACAACAAATTGAAGTGGTAAAAAGAGTTGCGGAGGCGGCTGGAGTGGAATTAAAATATGCAGAAATAATCGAGGTAAAGAGGATACCTGACAGACGTATTAATGCACCACCTAAAATATTAGTGCAATTTACTGATAAAATAGTCAGAGACAAGATTATACAAAATAAAAAAAATATTGATTATGCAAAAATTAAGGATATATCCACTGAAACCATATACATTGCGGAAGAGATAAGCTTTTACCATAAGGAACTACTATGGAGAACGAAACAAACTGCAAAAGAAAAAAACTATGCATACGTATGGTTCAAGGATGGAAAAATTATGGTAAGAAGAATGCCGAATGAAAAATTAATATATATTAGACACGTAGACGATTTAAAAAAAATTGTATAAATTAAAAGGAACGACGTAACAATAATTAGAAAAGTAAAATAAAAATGACTGACACTATTGTTACCACGGAACCAAGTGATCTATCAAAGTTTAACAATAATTACTTCAATATAATGCACAAAAATATAAGAAGTATCAGAAAAAATTTTGATGAATTGCAAATTTTAATGAAATATTTAAATATCAATCTACATATACTAATTCTTACTGAGTGTTGGATAAACCAGAAATACTTGAATTTGGAAATAGCTGGATACACAACCTACTCAAGTTTGAATAACATAAAACAAAATGATGGTGTAATTGTATACATAAAAAACGAAATAAAAGCTGAAGTTGAGGAAATTATTGTTGTAAATGCCAATTGTTTAAAAATTAAAATCAGTAAAGAAAAGGCTATATTAGCAGTCTATCGGTCTCCTTCAACAAGAAATATAGACCCATTCCTTAAATCGATAGACGAAGAACTCTGCCTACTGAAAGACACAAAAAACATATTTTTTATTGGAGATGTAAATATAAATATACTAGAAAATGGACATCCCAATAAAATACAATATCTGCAGATGTTAGCCTCCCATGGACTGGAAAGCCTAATAAATGTACCTACTCGAAAAGTGGATGACACACAAAGCTGCATAGACCATATTATGAGCAAAACAAAAGAAATTACTCAAACTGTTGTATTTAACTCGACTATTACTGATCATTATACAACTATGCTTTCAATAAAAATAAACAAACCAAATAAAATTATGGAAAGACCGCTAACAACAGAAAAAACACAAACCAACTGGAATGTCATTAAACAAAATCTACAATGTACCGATTGGAATAAACTACAAAGTATGGACAATACAAATGAAGCATGGAATTATTTCATAGAACTCGTACAGCAAAACATTTTATCTAATACTGTAAAAATTGTTAAAAAAATTTCACATAAAAATATACACATCAAACCATGGATCACACAGAATGTTATAAACTGCATAAGAAAAAGAGACGAGTTACACAAGAAGCTAAAAAATAATCCATACGATATACACATGTTAAGATACTACAAAAGATATAGAAACATATGCAAAAAAGTAATTACACATTCAAAAGAAACTTACTATAAGCAAAAAATAGATTATTGTAAACAAAATCCCCGTAAGATGTGGCAAATAATAAATGAAATAACTAGTACTAAATCTACCAACGCCACATCAATTGACGAGCTGAATATAAACAATGTCCCCAGGAAATACGCTGAGAATCCTGACGAAATTCTTGAATATGTCAATAACTTCTTCATAAATATAGGATCTAATTTAGCAAAACAAGCTACGCAATGTGATGGAGCAGTACAAACAAATGAATCTCCTGAGCAAGGAAAAAAGCTCGAGTTTAAACAAATCACAGCTGATGAAATCAAAAATACAATTTCTTCTCTAAAATCAAATGTATCTTCCGGGGAAGACTTAATAACAACAAATGCAATAAAATTTCTCTGTAAAGAACTTATCGTACCTCTAACATATCTAGTAAACATGGCTATAACTGAAAGCGTATTCCCCACAGCTCTCAAAAAAGCTATTGTAATACCAATATATAAACAAGGATGTAAAAGTGACATAAACAACTATCGACCAATAAGCCTACTCAATACATTTTCAAAAATATTGGAGAGAATATTAAAAAAACAACTCCTTTCCTACTTAGAAGAAAATAAAATATTATCAGAAACACAGTACGGATTTAGGGAGAATCTAAGTACTGGTGACGCCATAGAAACTATTACAGATATGATTATAAAAAGTTTAGACAGAGGAGAAAAAACACTGGCAATCTTCATAGACTTACAAAAGGCATTTGATACAATAGATCACAAAATCCTTTTTGCAAAACTTTCAAAAATTGGTATGTCAAATAGAACTCTAAACTTATTAAAAAGCTATATGATGGAGCGTACACAGAGTGTTCAAATTAACAAGAAAAAAAGCAAACCTCTCCTCATCAACCATGGAGTACCGCAAGGAAGCGTACTAGGACCGATATTATTTCTAATATACATAAATGATATCGGTAGCCTAAGAACGAGAGGAAAAATCATAAGCTTTGCTGACGATACAGTAATTGTATTCAACGAAAAAGACTGGAGAAGTATCTACAAAGAAGCGGAACATGGACTTGGTCTACTGCAAAACTGGCTTAAGAGAAATTCCCTTACACTTAATGTCAATAAAACAAAATATCTGACATTTTCTATAACAGCCAGAGGACAGCCAGAGGATGACTTTAATCTCAAATTACATACATGCCAAGAAAACAATCAAAATCAAGGCTTATCATGCCACTGTCCTACCATAGCACACTCCAAAAGTATCAAATATCTTGGTATTGAAATTGATGATAATCTCCGATGGAACGCACACATTGAAGTAATCACAAAAAAACTCACCAGGTACATTTACTTCTTTAGAGCCATCCGTAACATCCTCAACATAAACGACATTAAGAAAGTGTACTACGCTTTATGTCAATCACAAATAGAGTACGGGATAACTGGATGGGGGTCTGCTTTGAGCACTCACACAGAGCGACTCAAAATAGCCCAAAAAGGAGTACTGAAGACAATACTGAAAGTTCCGCTTAGAACTCCGACGGAAGAAATATTTAATAACTTTCAAGTCTTCAATGTACAGAAACTTTATTCAAAAAATATTTTATTTAAACTGAAAAAAAACATATATGTATACTCCACTGCCCAACATAAATACTCAACCAGGTCAGTAAGCAATAACATCCTGGTTACTCCCAGTTTGAACACATCTTTTGGACAGAGAAATAATAAATTCCATGCTATAAAATTATACAATGCTCTACCAGATCAAATCAAAAATATAAAGGAAATGAATATATTTAAAACAAAAGTAAAAATATGGCTGAGAGATCAAAGTGATAATAAAATTACAAACATCATGAAGATGATATAAAGACAATCCATAACCAAATACAAATATTTTAAAAAAACTACAGGCCACCTCAGAACAGGAAATCCTAGTGAGGAGGTCTGTGAAAAAAAAAAAATGAATCTATACTTATTATATACATCATACATACATGTACAAACCTTGTTATTGAAATTAATAAAAAAAAAAAAAAAAAATTTGATAGATTCTACTATCTTACCAAACGAATAGAAATCTTTAGAACAAGGGGGCAGGGTGGGAATGCTGTCCATGTTCCACCAGTATTTCAATGGAAGATGATCTGAGGAACTACCGTCAGTGATCCCTTCAGCACCAGTGGAGTCGGGAAACATGCTCCCATGAGAGTGGGTCGTTTCTACGACTCATTCTTGAGTTCTACAGCTCAGCTGTGTAACGACTGCCAGCCTCTGTGTTTCCTCCTTCCTACAACATGGGACTCTTCAAATACCAGAGTTCACTCCTTCCTTTCCTCAAAAATTCCCCTCTACGCAGCGTCTTCAAAGATGACTTAGTGTGTGGAGTTAATGCAAAAAAACTTTCATATTAAATTATGTACCTACTATTTATTTATTTATTTATTAATTTTCAACGCCCTGATGGGCTTTTACATGACAAGATTATAATACAGAGACAGTTTTTTTTTTTAATAAAAAAGATGAACTATAAAAATATAACTAGTAGGTAAACATCATACAGATAAATTTAGGAATGATAGTGCATTACAATAAAAGAGAAAGTTTCTAAGTTGTAAATGACATAGAAATAAACTAGTAGGTATGTTAGCAATTACAAAATTTACAGGTGACTGATTAAAAGTCATGCATAATACATGACAAAATGCAAGATACATAAAAGAAAACGTTAACAAGTTTTTACATTGTAGATTAATATAGAAATACACAAATATATGCAATAGACCCTAGGTGATGCTCCTTAGATATCAAAATATTCTACATAAAAATATTGTTCAGATATTTCTTGAATAACGGTAAACTTATATTAAATACATCGATATTTGAGGTGTATTTGTTCCCTAGTGTGTGAAGTCGAGAAATTGATGCATGTGTGTGATAGTTGGTTAGAGAATTATTGTTACAGAATAATATGTTTTGCCTTGTCGCTCGAGTTGGTACCTTAAAGTCAATGAGATGCAGAAGTTCACAACAGTTTAATTCGGAGTGAATAATTTTAAACAAAAAAGTTAGGTCAATTATTTTTCTTCTGTTTTCTAGGGAATGCAATTTAAGTGTATTTAGTAGGACTGTATAGTTAATGTGTTGAATAGGTATATGTAACTTGAAGTTAATAAATCGTAAAAATTTGTGCTGCACTCGTTCAATATTTTTTATATGAATTTGATAATATGGGGACCAAACGATGGAATTGTATTCCAGCAAGCTGCGTACTAGTGACAAATATACAATTTTAATAGCTTCTAGTGAATCAAAGTCTTTGTTGGTTCTGATTATAAATCCTAGTGTCTTCATGCCTTTGTTGGTTATTTCTTGTATGTGGTTTATAAAATTTAATTGGGTGTCAAATAAAACTCCAAGATCCCTGATTTCTTTGACTTTTTCTAAGATTTTGTTATTTATTGTGTATTCAAAAGATAACGGGGTCTTTGTTCTACAAAATGTTAGTGTCTTACATTTATCGATATTGAGGAATAAGTTGTTTGCAACACACCAATTGTGTAATTTGTCAATGTTTGACTGTAGGATAAGGCAGTCTCTTATATTAGATATTTGTTTATATAATTTGATGTCATCGGCAAAAAGCAGAACTTCTACATCGTCGAAACAACTTATTATATCATTTATGAATATAAGGAAAAGGATGGGTCCGAGATGACTCCCTTGCGGTAGACCACTAGTTGCATAAAATAACTTAGATTTGGAGTGTTTAATTTTGACAAATAAGATTCTGTTAGACAAGTAACTTGAGAACCAATCCAACAACTTGCCTCTCAGTCCTATTGCATAAAGTTTTCTAAGTAATAATTTATGTGATACTTTGTCGAAAGCTTTGGAAAAATCTGTGTAAATACTGTCAACTTGTTTTTTTTTTGTAAAAGATTCTGTAATATAGTTATGGTAAAGTAACAGGTTAGTAGCAGTTGACCTACCAGAAACGAATCCGTGTTGGTTTTTATCTATAACTTTTAATATTGACGGATAAATTAAATCGAGAACAAGGGATTCAAAGATTTTCGGGAGCGCTGATTGTATGCAGATTGGACGGTAGTTTTTAATGTCTGTGTCATCACCTTTTTTGAAAATCGGAGTAATATAACTAGATTTCCAACGGGTTGGAAAATGTCCTGAAGAAAGTAAGTGGTTAAATAGTGTGGTGAGTGGACCGGATATTGCAGATGCGCATTGTTTGAGAAATATTGGTGGGATGTTATCTGGGCCTGCAGATTTGTTGGGGTCAAGGGAAATTATTTTATTTAACCCATTCATGACGAACCATTTTTTTCTCGAATTTCGTGCTGAATTTTCACAGGGGGGTTGGTTTTGGAGGGAGAAAATGGACATTTTTCTCAGAATTTAAAAAAATGATTTCTTCACCCCCCAGGAAGCTAGAGAAGAGTGAGTTCCATATGGCACTTTCGGCAAATAACTAGTCGGAAATTAATTTTTTCAACTTTATTCTACATAAAGTAAAATTTTGAACAAACTTATTTATTGAAGTAAACCTCGAAGCATTTCACGCATAGTCCAACCATATAACATGGTCCATTCTATCAGTTCCGCCCAAAAGGAGGTTCCTTGGTTCCCTGAAGGCCCCACGAGGGAAGAAAGCTTCATCTCTCCTCTCCACTCCTTAGTTCCCCGAAGGCTCCACAACGGAGAGTTTTCCTCCCTTTGGTTCCTTAAAGGCCTAACAAGGGAAGAGTCCACTATAGCTTGGTTCCCCGAGGACCCCAGGAGGGAAGAGGACTTCGTTTTCACTCCTCCGTGGTTCCCTAAAGGCCCCACCAGGGAAGAGCTCACAGAGGTAGCCTCATTTCTCCTCTTCACTCCTACGTGGGTTCCTGAAGGCCCCACATGGGAAGAGGATATCATCTCTCCACTTCACTCCTCCTTGATTTCCCGAAGGCCTCACGCCGGCAGAGTGCACTTCACCTTGGTTCCCTGAAGGACTCACAAAAGGAGAGGTCATGGGGTTGACCTTAGCTCTCCTCTCTACGGCTTCTCCTCCTAGTTTCTCCTGCAGGCCCCGTGAAGAAAATCCAGAGAGGTGGCCTCAGCACTCCTAATTTTCCCAAAGGCCCCTAGTTTTTGAATGGTCCTGTTGATCTGATCTGTTGCAGGTTTGTGTTTCCACTTCCTGAGCGATGGGTTCGTCGCACTCCCTACGCTCCATAAGTCGAGGTCACTGCAAGCTGAGTCCAAGGGCACATCTTCTAAATGCTCTAGATCAGGGTTCTCTGAATCTGAATCAGAATCGGACGCACCTTTTCCCGTTTTGTGTCGACGACGCCTAACAATTTGGCAATTAGAAAATAATTGTGCTCGAGAGATATTGGCAATTATTCCGCCGTCATCTTCATCAGCTGAATCTGCTCCGGACAAGTCACTCTCAATTGGCGGCTCCACAAATACATCCACTACTTCATCATCATCCAAATTCGTATTCAATTGTTCTTCAAGCAATACCATCACGTCTTCAACAGTCAAACCCTTAAAACATACGAAAAAACAATGAAATCTTTGAAAAATTACATTTTATGTATAGTGAGATCTGCCGAAAAATCCATATGGAACCAAAAATCAAAACCTTTAATTGACAGTGCTCGTTTTAATATAATAATGATTATTTTTCTAACAAAATGTTTGTAAATAGGCAGAGAATTTCATTCTCTACAAATCATATTCAGTTTAGGAGAACAAAATCAAATCTACTATATAAATTTAATGGATTACTTACTTCACTTGTTTTCACATTTTGAAAAAATCGCACTTTTTTTCTAACTCAATAAAGACACGTCTGTCCACGTCGGCACACGCAAACGAATTGAACGCAACCAAGACAAACGTGTTCATACATGCCTGCAGACTATGTCAAACTGTAATTTGGCACCACTATTTTAACATATCGGTATGATGTGGCTAAATGAATGCCAATACTTTTTCGAGTTCCATATGGAACCTTCGTCATGAATGGGTTAAGCATGATTCCCGTGTAATGAGGTAGTTCTGTAAATGTATTGTGCTTGAGTATATGTATGACGGTACGTTGTTGTCAGATATTTCGCTTTCATATACACTTTGGAAATGATCCGCAAACAAATTAACAATATCATGGGTGCTGTTGGCTATTTTTCCATCATAATGCATTGTAGGGGGGTAGTCTGTACTTTCATTGTTTAATTTTTTAACAAAATTCCAAAGATTTTTTGTTCCTAGCGCAGTTTTCTCAATGGAGGTGATGTGTGCTTTATAGCATAGTTTAGATAGTGTTTTACATTTCTTTCTTGTTTCTGAGAAGTTTGAGTAGTCGTTGATTTGGTGAGTGAGTTTAAAAATTTTGTGTAGTTGTTTTTTTTTGTTTCAGTAAGAGTATAAGGTCTGTGGAGAACCAAATTGGATATGTTCTGTGTTTAGGTAAATATGAGGGGACATGAGATTTTATATTTTCGGAAAATGTTTCATAAAGTTTTTCTAGATTTTGTTCGATATCACTATTTTTGGTCAAGAAAGTCCAATCTGTATTATTAAGTTGGTAGTTAATAGAGTCGTAATCGGCATTTTTGAAGTTGAGCGTTGTTTGTTTCAGTGGGGGTTTGTTTGTGTACATATTTACGACAATGTGTAAGGGGGGATGATAATTATCCACCTGCACAAGCTGATCGTTTGACATGTTACTATGTTTGTTATGCATTTTTTTTAACCTTTTTTTATTGAGAACATATCCCCTCCCTATTTTTTTTTTACATGAGCTCCACACAGGAGGCCCAGAGGAAAATAATTTCCCTCAGGGCCTATGTCATCTTTGGGGATGCTGTGTGGAGGGTTTTTTTAAAGGAAAGGAAGGAGAGGAGAGTTCTGGGAAGGAAAAGGTTTTAAGGGGTGGGTAGGAATATGGGGTTCAGTGTGTCCAGGTCATCCGCCTCCAAGACCTAGACAAACCTCACCCCATGGACCCGGGCACCCCTGCTAAATCACCAAACGTAGCAAACCACTTGGGGTGACCTGTGGCAGAGGTGTTGGTTATCCAATAAAGGTTCCCGGGGCGGCAGTACCCATTCCCGCCTCCCAAATTGATACTTGACTCTCCTTCGAGAAAAGAGCGGTCCATTTGATAGATTCTACTATCTTACAAAACGAATAGAAATCTTTAGAACAAGGGCGCAGGGTGGGAATGCTGTCCATATTCTACCACTATTTCAATAGAAGATGCTCCGAAGAACTACTGTCATTGATCCCTTCAGCACCAGTGGAGTCAGGAAACATGCTCCCATGAGAGTGGGTCATTTCTACGACCCATTCTTGAGTTCTACAGCTCAGCTGTGTAACGACTGCCAGCCTCTGTGTTTTCTCCCTCCTACAACATGGGACTCTTCAAATACCAGAATTCACTCTTTCCTTTCCTCAAAAATTCCCCTCTACGTAGCCTCTTTAAAGATGACTTAGTGTGTGGAGTTAATGCAAAAAAAACTTTCATATTTAATTATGTACCTATGTACTATGTTTTTTATGCAATTTTTTAAACTTTTTTTTGAGAACATATCCCCTCCCTATGTAAAAGCAGAATTAAGTGTGGTTCAATTCGGGAACTGTTGCTATATAGTTACAAATTTACATCTTTCTATCCGCCATCCATAACCATTAATTTTTTTTTTTTCATCCAGGTTTAACAACTGAAGTTGACGTTCACTTCTCCGAGCACATATTCCTAGAAACGCACCTTGAAGGTTGGTGCCCGCGTAAAGGCCCCGTCCGTCACTTCATGGAATTGGTTTGCGTGGGGTTATCGAAGAACCCCTACATGCCCATCCAGGAGAAACGAGACCATCTGGCTTGGTTCAAGGAATACTTCGATGGCAAGAGAGATCTGCTAGAACAATGTGGCGCTATTCCCATTGAAGCAGCTGGAAAACCTAAAGAATTATCTCAGTAATTTTGTTTTGTTGGAGATGCGTTGGTTTGTAGATATTGCATAGTTTGTTATTGTAATTAAATTTAGTTGAAATAAAAAATGTGTTTTTTTTCTTTGTACATAGTGCCATTTCAATCATCTTTTTGCAGTGGCATTCAATTTTTTATCATAAGTCCAAAGTTATGCCTGTTTTAATTATGAGTCCGATTTTGTTATGGTTTGTCTAGGTCTTGGCGGCCAATGTGTTTGTCCACCTACTGTATGGTGGGCCGGATCGAGAGAGATTGGTTGAGGGAGACCTAACCTAGACCTCTCCACTGGTCTCTCTCGACTCATCGCCTTGCACCGCAGTTGGAGAGATGGATTCATACGTCCGTCACTCCTAGGCACATTGACCTACCCACACCTCATACCCTTTTCCTTCCCAGAACTTCTCCTTCCTGACCCTCCACACAGCATCCCCAAAGATGACATAGGCCCTGAGGGAAATTATTTTCCTCAAGGCCTCCTGCATGGAGCTAATGTAAAAAAAAAACTTAATCCTCACATACTTTCTTTTCTCTCCTTTTTTGACTGAAAAAAAAATTATATCACTTATGAATAAAAGATAATATAGTTCCCACTTTCTTTAATTGATGATAAAAAATATTACATTTATGATCTAATTCAAATTACATTAGATTCCATTATTGTGTAATTTACAACATTGGTTAAGAAAACAATGAAATCCAAATTACAATTTTTATTCGAGTTATTACAAATAAATATGTAAAACATAAAATTTAAAAATTGTGCACGTTTTTTGAGCATCTGAATTAATTTTAGGAATTTAATAACTACCAATAATTAATGTTTAAATCGTATACAAAATTACAGCCAAATGTCATAAAGGTACTAACTTGTATTATTATGCAATGAACAGGTCAGTCCGTGATGTACATTTAAAATGCATTTACATATTGCAAAAACTCATACATAAAAAGGCTATACGACAATAATTGGCACCGAGTTCATTCAAATCATTAAGGATCTGTAACATTAAAATTGCTAAGGATTCGTAACATTAACCATTCAATTATAAATTATATTTTTTTAATTGTTGCTAATTTGTTCACTATTTGGGAACAGCTGATGTAGGTCTCATAGAAATCGTTGTATCTCCATAACTCATCGTCTTAGTTCTTAATTGTCCAAAGGACCATTAGAAAATTTTACAGGAGAAGGTTTACTTTCAATATTTCAAAGAAACATTATGATAGGTGTTTAAGATAAAGCTATTTCCGTAAAGGTAAAGGTCTCATTAGTTTAAATAATTCTTGTTTATGTGAACTATAATTTTTTTATACTTTATTTTTAATTTTATTAAAGCGGAGATTGAACAAAAACTAACATGGTCGTTTGGACAATTAAGAACTAAGGCGACGAACCGTCATGGTGAAAAATGTGGTCTAAACGGAGCTAAGAAGAGAAAAGATCACCCTTTATATTCTAATCTAGAAGTTTACCATAGAAAAATTAAAATGTGCACCTCTTTGAAAGTTTCAAAGTTTCCAACTGCAATTTGAGAAAAATGTACGAAACTTTGAATTTTTATTAATTATTTTATTTATGGAATGACAAAAAGTTAGGTGACGATAAAGTTTATAATACATTTGTCTTATAAAATGTGTGTGACTTCAGTAATTTTAATCAGAAAAAACGTAAGGTGAGCTTTTTTAAACTTTTTTATGTTGCATTCAAAATTTCAATACTACAAAAATTATTTTCGTTCTTTGTTTTTGGGGTGTTATGCCGTCTTGCGCTACCTCCTTCTTTAGCCAACGTTTCAGAGAGCGTTGCAGTGTCCATCAGCAGATCCGGCAGATGTGTAATAAACAAATAACGAAAATACTTTTGGCCGTGAAAATCTAAAAACGTATCTTCAAAAATTATGTTTATTTCTAATAATAACATTTCAAAATGTATTTCATCACCAGTTTTTAGTTTTCGGAAGCATTCAGAAATGTTCCATTTATTTGGATTTTATTGCAATAGCAGAAATTTTCTGACCTTCTGACAGAACATGCAGAGGTTTGAGGGGTTAAAATCGCTAAGAATCCCTAACATTAAAATTGCTAAGGATCCGTAACATTATTCTTAAAATCATATATGTTTGGCTAAGGGCATTCCAAATAGGAACTCTTAATATGGCAAGAAAAACTTCAGCGTGTTGCTAAAATTTGAGCATGCCACAGTAACTAGTTTAGTATTGAGCCTCTTCAAAGTAGAAAATAGATAATAATAAAAAATATTCTAGAAGATACCATTAACCCGGCGTCAGTACAGTTGGGTCAATTTGACCCGCGCCATTTTAAAATTAGCTTATTTCTTAGAATTTTTGTGCGACGTTGCCACACTTCTCAGTAGCTGGAGCTAACAATCCCTCCCCGCTGGCTATCGCTGTTCAGTGTTGTAACAGCCGCTACGGTGAATAGACGTGGCTAAACCTGAAAAAGGTAAATATGACCCAACCATACATTTCGTGTCGTAATTTCGCGCCAATTAAAAACTAAACATTACATTCGACAATTGGTTCACCAGCTATGAATTAGTAAACCATTTGCTTCAAGAACACAAACTGACATCTGTAGGCACTGTTCGCAAAAATAAAAGACAAATACCTGAAAAAATTACGAAAACAAGGGTAAAAGAAATAAACTCGTCGACTTTTGGTTTTCAGAAAGATATCACGATCGTTTCATATATTCCGAAAAAAAATAAAGTTGTTTTACTTATGTCGAGCTTGCGTCATGATGTCAGTATTGATACATCTACCGGCGACAAAAAAAAATCTGAGATAAATACATTTTATAATGTGACAAGGTGGAGTATATTATATATATACTCCCCCTTTTGGTGGAATATATAGAGTATATTATTCGTAGTCCTACTATAGATCTCATTCATATATATGATATTGGTTCACATTTTGAGAAAAAAAATTATGTTTTATTTAAATTTTATAAGTTTAAGACAGAGGTAGTCTATTTTGTTAAAATTTTACTATACTTTTGTAAAAATGTCATTGAAAGATTGTTTTAAATGAAGTTGTTTTATTTTACCCAAAATCTCGTAAACAAAATAGTTTTTAATCAAATTATTGCAATATGTTACTAAATTTCTTTTAAATATTGACATCAAAGCCAGTTTTTAATTCGGGTCTCCTAGACCCAACCCTACTATCGTTGTTACATATTTTAACTGTACTGACGCCGGGTTAATTTACAAACCGTTGTAATACAAGTAAACATCATTCAATAACAAAGTTCTGCGATAAGTTTAAAAGGAGACATAACTAATTTAAACAATAACAAAATGCAATTGAAATGATTTTATATTAATTTATCAATTATTGCTCATTTTACTAGATTAATAAGCCAACAAGTATAATGAAGCAAACATAATAAGCTAATTGCACTTACTTCAAAGGAAAGTTTAATAATAAAATTATGATTATCACATTAAATTAAGTTCCTCAAATTTAAGTTAGATAACCGCTAAAAAAAAAACAATAACATACTTTTTCCTTTAATGTCACTTTTTAACATAAATAAATCATTTTCACAAATTACATAATTTATTTTGAAAAAAAAAAAAAACTACCATAGGTCACCATAATTTTCATAATACCTGATTCAAATATGCATTTGGGAAATTAAAAATGTTCGTTCATAGATTATTATTTTATAAAAGAATATAAAGAGATATTCTTAGTAATATGGTTGAAATAAGAACTCATATTATATTTAAAAAAATAATGATCTCTGAAATAAACATGTTGGCTGTTTTCTCAGTATCTTCCTAATTTATATAAAGGAGAGTGTCTGTTTGTGGCGGGCAGGCGGCGTGGATTTGATTTGTATAAAAATCTACGGTTTTATTCCGAGGTTGATGAAATTTTGTACAAACGACCCTCTAAATAAGAGAAAGGTCGCTGTCTATATAAGATTTCGAAAATTCACCTCCACCCCTTTTCCCACCCCTTAAAGCAGAATAAAAACACCGGGTGCTTCAGCTATAATAAAGTATAATTATTTAAGAAACAATGTAAGATACTTATTCCGAACAAGTCGTTAATTCTTGTAAATTACGAATACTGATGGGTTAAAAAATACTTAAGATTTTTGATACGTATGAGTACATATTTACTGTTTCAAATAACTTTAAAAAAAGGAAAATTTGCAATGTTTACATTTTTTTTTATATGGTACCTATGAAAATATTTGATAACAAATTTGCACATAAGGCCCAGGCCACACGAGCGGTTCTACCGCCCGAGAGAGCTGCCGCAGACCATCATACTACACGGGTGGTTGTTTCCCGCCAGGCAACACGAGCAGTTCTACCGCCGCGGGAAACCGCCCGATCCTTTACGAGCACGACCGATCAACAACGCTCTCTCACACGAAATGATGCAATCGCGGGAAACCGCTCGTGTAGTATGAATGTGGCGGTTATCCGCCACGGGAGAACCGCTGCATGTGGCGGTCGAATTTCTCCCGCCTGTGAACCGTGAAAAGCTGCGGCGGGAGAACCTCTGGTGTAGATTGCACCGTAGAACATTCATAGTAAATTGTGTCCGCTGCGGTTTCCCGCGGCGGGAGAACCTCTGGTGTAGATTGCGCCATAGAACATTCATAGTAAATTGTGTCCGCTGCGGTTTCCCGCGGCGGGAGACCGCTCGTGTAGCCTGGGCCTAAGAGTACTTACTACAAGGGAATCACCATTACCAAATAAATTAGTTATAAATTACATATTTTATTTCTATTGATATGAGTACTAAGCAACTGTTCGTAAAATGATAACATTTTTGTTTGAAGCCACAAATAAGACATTATTATTGATGGGTGTTGCCGTCATCTGGAAAGAGGTTGATAAGAAGAGATGCTTCTTCCTTCCTCCTTACATTAAAAATATTTTTATTTGGAATGATATTCACAGTACAAACAAGGCATTTATCCAAGGTACAATAAATCCTCAGAAGAATTTAAGTTTATTTTGGAAATAAAATTTTATTAAAAATTCTAAACTAAGATTTACAGGAATGCTAAAACGTATGTATTAAATTTAATGTATAGTTTCTAAACGTCACTTTTGTGTAGAAATTGTGACATTTGTCGATGTAATGTTTTAAGTTATATTATAAAAATTGAGTTCAAATCGCAAATTGAAAGACACATAATTTTATGTCAACAAATCTAAATGATTTTTTTTGTTTTTTTTTTCAACATGGATGAACTAGTTTTTAAATTTAATATTTGAAATCAACAACAATGTAAATAAATAACATTAAAACCATCTATTTAAAAAATATTGCATTATAAGACACTTG
The DNA here is from genome assembly GCA_917880885.1 of Limnephilus marmoratus. Classification (NCBI taxonomy): domain Eukaryota; kingdom Metazoa; phylum Arthropoda; class Insecta; order Trichoptera; family Limnephilidae; genus Limnephilus; species Limnephilus marmoratus. Next base: position 14,919,984 of record OU862910.1, on the reverse strand, counting down.
AAATCAGTGTTTTTAGGAATTTAATCTTAACAGTAGATGTTCCTTGTTGAAGGAAGCGATGCAAGTTGTATCAGTGTCCTTGCCCGATGGGTGTTTTACACTGACGGGGCAGGGGGAGGGTTTCACATATTTGGTGTTACGCAGAAGGAACACAGGCTCTGTCCGGGGCAGTAGTGAGAGTGGTCCTGCGGGGCCTGCTGCTGATAGCCGAAGCCCTGATCCACGTGAATTCCTTCGCTCCTGGTACTGCCACTCGAAACATCTACTCACATTACCTGGAATTAATAAAAATTCATATCAATTCAATTCATTGCTAAATAACATTATTTATTTACCACTGTTATCTGTGAAGTCTACTGATACTTCAGATGGTTTATTAATATCTAACTACTTTCTGACAACAATCGCAGGTGTTCAGTTTTCGATTTAATTAATACGGAAATGTGTGAACTGCTTACTGCAGTTCAAAACCAATGAATCTGCCTAGATTTCACCATATTTCCCATATTTTTAGGTTTTATAAAAAAAATGTTAAATTTACAATAAAAATCAGCCACCCAAATTTGGGTAGCTATCACTCTAAGTGGACAAAGAAAAAAAACTACATATTTGCATTCTCCTCGGCTTAAAAACAAACAGCGGAGATAATGTTGTTAACATGTAATATTTGACTAGCTTTAAAAATGCATGCACTACTTGAATTCAGTGAAAAAAACTAATCTCATAAATTGAATGCAAAAGTAGACACAAATAGTGCAACATAAATAGTAGAGATAAAATTGAATATTGTTTACCTGTAAAATTTGACTGGCTTCAAAAGCTGTCCCAGGAAGTAAGATAACTGGAGATGAGACATGGCCCGCCTCAACACAGACCATGTTTGGAAACTCATCATCACCAAAGTCACCTATTTCCTTGGCGCATTCTACCCACGGATTCCACACCACTGAAATGAAGACAACATTTATTATTATTATCAAACAATATACTTACTTACTAAGGGCCTTCGCTCATAGAGAAACGGAAAAAAAAATTAGTTGTCGACGCAATTGCAATCAACCTCTTGAACAAAATCGATATTTTTCTTATCTAACATATCGCAGATAACTCGAAAACTTGACAGTTTGTGAACAGCTAAAATAGATCAGTTGTCATGCTAAAACTAAACTCTAAAAAATCTGACACCCTTTTAGCATCCTCATTTCCCTCCAATTCTGCACAAATGACAAAATCTCTATGGTTTATGGTTGTTTAGAAAACTTAAAAATGGAATGCCTTCTTATTATCAAACAAATAAAGGAAATCCTCACAAGAAAGTACTTACAATAATATATGCAGAAATATTATTTTTTAAATTCTTTACCTGTATCGGGGAAATTGTATTTCTGAATACGCATTTTCCGACCGCTCACCACATTGGTGATAATGTGCTCTTGAGGGGTGTTCTGATAAATCCGATCGGTCCATTCTGAAATCGTGACCACCTCTCTCCCCTCTTGGTACATTGTTCCTTCACGGGTCTGAAATTAGATTCAATAGCTTGTCAGTACATCATATTAGTTGCGAAGGTGGTTCTTAAAAATAAAGATTGGGTAGGTATCTTTACTTGAATGTTGCTATATACTTCCCGTCAAAAATAAAAGGGAATGGTAGTTTTTTGTGTACATATTAAGTTAATAACTCATACCTTATCAATAAAAGTACACCCATGGAGTCCCGTGATTTGACATCTTCGCACGTCAGGCACTTTGAAATATGTATGCAACAACATGTTGAAGCTGAATGTCAAATCTTTACTGGGATTGTACACGCCAATGTTGAAATGTAACTCTTTCTCACGTAATATCAATCGATATGTCAGACGGAATCTAGAAAAATGCAAAAATACACAGTTTAGTAATCAGCGAATAGGAAACATGCATGCAACACAGATTTATAAATTCTAATAGAAATTCATATTACATATAGAAATAATAACCAATAAAGCTTTGAAAATGTTGGGATTTATTTTAAGGGTATCTAGTGATTTCAACAATGTCAATACTGTAAAAACATTATATATGTCACTCGTAAGGAGTCATTTGGAATATAATTCCACGGTTTGGTCCCCAAATTATGAGGTTCATTCACATGCGATTGAAAGAATCCAAAATAAATTTTTAAGATATGTGAATTTTAAAATGGGCATTCCAAGTGAATGCCTAAATTACGATAACCTACTTTGTTCATTAAATTTAATAAAATTATCTGATCGTAGAATCATTTCCGATTTAACCTGTTTGTATAAAATCATAAATTCAATGTTTGATACCCCTGATTTATTATATGTAATTCCTTTTCATACTCCAGGCAGGTCAGTCACAAGGCAGTACCTACCATATTATTGTAGCAATTCTAAGTCAACAAGTCAATATTATACTCCGATGCGACGGATTCAACAGCTTGGAAACAAATACTCCGATGTTGTTGATATATTTAGTACATCAATTTTATTATATAAGCATACCTTATTGAATTTTTTTTCATCAAATAGGGGAATATTTTGATAAAGCTATTAAAATTGACTAACACATTGACAGTATTTTGTTGGCTAAAAGAAAAAAAACTATTTCAGATTTTTTGTACCTACATCCTGTGTGGTTCAAATTCAATACCTAATATTTTTACTTTGTATTTATTTTTGTGCAAATGTTTTAAACAGTAGTTTCCTGCACTATTTACTAGTATAATTTCGTTAATATTGTTATATATATGTATGTAAAAGCCTAAATAGGCGTAAATAAATAAATAAATACATACTTCATGTTGCCTAAGTTGACGAAAAATCCAATTAAAATATAAATTACACCAACGGCCGCTGTTCCCAATCCTACTAATCAACTACTAAGCCGAAACTAAGGCTCAACACTGCTCAAATGCACAACTACGCTCTTTCCAACACACAAGAACCGCTTAAGCATCGCACAATCTAAGGAAGCCGGACAAGTGGATTAAGCTCGACTGAGCAAAGTTATAAAAAGTGTCAACAGAGTGGCACCAATGCCATGAGGTACCGACGGGACGGCGGCAAAGGTCAAGCTGACACTTTATTTTTATTATATTTTATATGTTTTTTTTAAATATATAAAAAATACCTGTTTATGGATAACAATATTTAAAAGAAATTATGTGTTAATAATAAATACAATAATTAACTCTTTAATATAAATTTAACATCTAAAGTTTTTAATTTGATGCCATTTTATTGTCTATGAAAGTGGGCGGGGTCACTTAAGATAATCAACGATAAAATATGTAGGATAACGCGAATCGAGCGTTACCATTACTTACAAATCGCTTGACTGATTGCAGACTCAGATTGGTCAATCGAAAAGTTGGGAATAACGGTCGTAACCATATCATCTTTAATTTGGAAATTTTGAGAGACGCCTTGAAATGGAGAATGGGGAAGAGGATGGTTGAGATTTACCAGTCTATTTCAATCTACTTACTAAACATAACTAAAGCCAATTTAAGAAACAATTTGATTCTGAATAATGATTTCTCAACTGGACGATATGATAATATTTTGCACTCTGGAATACTTCAAATACATATCGGAGGTTCAGAAGAACTACGTCTAATATTTTCGTTATTTGTTTTTGGGGTGTTATGCCGTGTTGCGCTACCTCCTTCTTTAGCCAACGTTTCGGACATCGTTGCAGTGTCCATCATCAAGGCAGATCCGGTAGATGTGTCCATATCTACCGTACACATCTACCGGATCTGCCGGATCTGCCCTGATGATGGACACTGCAACGATATCCGAAACGTTGGCTAAAGAAGGAGGTACCGCAACACGGCATAACACCCCAAAAACAAATAACGAAAATGCTTTTGGCCGTGAAAATCTTAAAGCTTATTTACGTCTAATATGTCGATTTTGTAGTTTTGTAGTAAAGCTATTTAAAGATTCGTTTCTACAATTTTACTGCTTTTATGATCAAGAAGTATAGTGTTGTTTTAGATATTTTGCATTTCATTTCATTCAAAATTCCGAAAATACAGACTTTTAAATTTAAAAAAAAAGCCAATAAATAAGACAACAAAATGATTTTCAATTTTTAGCAGATCTGACATTGTTCTTTGGGACCCTCTATATATTCTTCTTAAACTGTTTGTCCTTTGTCGGATTTTGAACAAGAGACCTCAAATCCAATATTTAAGTTCTTACCTCTCTCCAGCAGAGGATGTCAGTGATAATCTATGTATTTATTTGAACAATTTATGAAAAGAACAAGATTTGATAACAAATCTATTGTCAATTAATCTCCAGAAGGAAAGGACACAGGAAGAAAACTGCATAATAAATTCATATTGCATCTAACGAAGCAACAAAATATCCTTGTCAAGTTATCTAGCAAAAAATGTCTTACTGATAATTCCACATGGATCTGGTGAAGTCATCGTCCATGATTGAGAAGATGGCCTCCACATCTCCGCTGGGCAGCCTCTCTGGGGGCTTCTCCACCAGCCACCTGGTGATCCTGGCAAAGCCGTGCTGGGGGCCAAAGGACCACTGGCCGAATTGGGCTAAAGACCAAAAATTAAAACATTAACTCTCTTGCTTATAATCGGAACTGGCAGGTAGTTTCTCTTTTAGAATATTCGAGATGGCAATACTTTCGTTTTTTTGAGTGAGTGAGTAAGTAAGTTCGACAGATGTTAGCGTAATAATAATAAAATAGGGTGAAATGCAGATCCGGACACAGTTTGGAAATTTAATAAAAAGGCACTTTCTAGATGAGAAAAGTGTGGAGAAGCTGAATAAAAAAAAATTAAGACGCGCTCGGCAAAATTGAGGGAGATACAGCCGTTTAAAATATAAATAAAATTTCTCTTCGTGAACCGATACTATGACACTTCGCCCGCCATTTTGTCACTGTTATGTTGGTATCCCAGACCCAGGCCCGGACTGGCCAGGTCCGCAGGTCCGCGATCGCGGAGGGCCCCCGGCGCGAGGGGGCCCCGAAGGGCCCCACAAAACGAAAAAAAAAAGTTTTTGTCTTGTTTGTAGTTATTATGTGTTCTTGGTAATGTTTGTTTACATTTTCGAAAAAAAACACATATTCCAAAAGTAGAACATGTCCAACAACTGTTTATATCTCGCCGTGTATACGAAAGCTTTATACGATCCACTGTCATCTGCATCGTTTGCGCGGTGACGTGTGCCGTGTGTCCACTCATAATTGAACTAATACTGACAACTGCACCGCGATGTCCTATCAGATCAGCTAATCACTCAGTAGGGCCGCGCAAGCGCATATCGTCCTTCCCCTCCCCCCTTTCCTACATTTATAATAACATCCACCCTACAATATTGTTTTCAAGCCACTTTTACAAGTCGATTTTATGCGATTCAGTTTGCTAAATTTACAGCGCAGTTTTTTTTAGTTAAATTGTTAAATAAAAATTTTTGTTTAGAGTTGAGTTGTGGTACATTATTTGATTAATTAATATTACGAACGGAACAAAAACAATGAAGAGAACTTACAAGAGTGGTTTTCAAAAAAGAGAGGAAAATAAGAAAAAAAAATACAGTCGAATTGAGAACCTCCTCCTTTTTGAAGTCGTTTAAAAAGAAACAAGAAGATTTCCAGTATGCCAGTTCAATGTTTAGGTGGTTAAAACCATCAAGCCCTCAGAGATAAACGATGACACGATTGTAGGTAAGGTCATTGAAATTTTAGATTATTATTTTTTTCTAATCCCTAAAATCCGTTTGTCATTATTTTTACACAAATAATTTTGATATAATTCATTGATACTTTGGTGTGAATAAAATCCTGCCCTTTATTTTGAACTCCGTTATAATTATTGGAAGTTCTACAGCATGTGTTTAGTAGTGTTGTGGTATCCTAAAAATACTGTGAATTTCTTTTTAAACGACTTCAAAAAGGAGGAGGTTCTCAATTCGACTGTATTTTTTTTTTTTTTTTTTTTTTTTTATGTTTGTTACGCCAGAACTTTTGACTAGGTGAACCGATATAGATGATTCTTTTTTTATTTGAAAGCTGATGCTTCCCGTGTGGTCCCATTTTAATTTGGTCCAGTTCCGACAGTAGCATCCATGAGAAAACCATATAAGTCTTAAATTTGCATAAGTATGTGCGCGACAAATGGACGAATAACTCAATATCACGCCAACCGATTTCGATGATTCTTTTTTTATTGGAAAGGGTGTACTTCAAGGGTAATTTATTGAGAGTTTGGTTAGGTTCTGATTATCGGATCCATGACAAATTAACGAAACTCGGCCGAATCTCTTAATTTGACCTTAACGTCGCTTTGGTCAAATTATGTCTGTCTCATATGAGCAGTACGTTTAGTAGGTTTACCCATATTCAGACAATTTAGTTAGTGTACTTCAGATTCACTAAAAATCAAAAAATAAACAAAAATTTTAACAAAACAAAAAACGACTTCAAAAAATGCACTAAAAAGTAAAAAAATAATTTCGTATTCTTCTACAACTTATAATCAACTTACTTTTTCTAATCATCAATATGTAGGTACGATTGTTATTTTTGGAGTCGGTGTCAGCAAAGGTACCCGGCCCGGCGGGTTCACTTGACAGCTCCCCGCGCCGCCGCGGCTCCGCTTTCGCCTCGTCAAGTCGCTTGTGCGATACAAGCACACCTCACCTATAACTATGTATGTAGTTACAAACCTACCTTGACTGACACCGATTCCAAAAGTAACAATCGTACCTACATATTGATGATTAGAAAAAGTAAGTTGATTATAAGTTGTAGAAGAATACGAAATTATTTTTTTACTTTTTAGTGCATTTTTTGAAGTCGTTTTTTGTTTTGTTAAAATTTTTGTTTATTTCAATAAATAATAAATATAGTCAACAAAAGTCGAAAATCATAATATTCGTATAAAAACTAAATTTCTTCTTCTTTATAGGTACCAATATAGCGTAGAAACGCGTTTTCATTGTTTTCAAGCACCTAATTTTCAAAAATTATCCGGGGGGGGGCCCCCGGACCCCCCGTTTTCTGATGCCCCCCCTCACGTTAGGGGGCCCCTTTACAGGTTTTAGCGGAGGGCCCCAAATGGTCCCAGTCCGGGCCTGCCCAGACCTACAAACAAGAGACAGATACGATTGTAGCCGACTTCGTGGGATAAATAATAAGGCGCGTAGGTACTGGAATGGAGACAAACCATTAAAATCCTGGGATGTTTTTTAAAATAAAGATAATATACACAAGCCCGCTACACAAACCCGCGTAGCCAAACAAACCATTCAAAAACGTAGGCTGTTTTTTAAAGTAAAGATAACATACACAAGCCCGCTACACAAATCCTGTGTAGCCAAACAAAACATAATTCTGTTTTTCAATTACGCGCCTTATCCATGTATCCCACGAAGTCGGCTACAATCGTATCTTGCTCATCCTTGTATCAGGGATACCAATATATCAGTGACAAAATGGCCGCCGGGTTGTCATAGTGTCGTGGTAGTGGTTGTTAACGTAATTGAAAATTAATTACTTATTCAAATTTTTTTTTTGCTTTCCGCACTTTTTTTCACCTTCCACATTAAAGTACTCAACTTAAAACGCGGTGAAAACATGGTTTTTTGCCAAAAACAAGCTGTGCCCGGATCTGCATTCCTCCCATAAAATAATAATTTAACCCGTTTAATCACAGGAGATCAAATTTATATCCCAGCTCACATAGGTCTCGTACAAATCTTTATAATATCTTCCTTACTGTCATGGTGAGAAACATAATCTAAACAGTTTTAGAAAGATAAAACTACACGCTATATATTCAAATCAGAATTTAACCACAGAAAAATTTAAATATGCACCTCTATGAAACCAAAGCTTCCGATAGCAATTAGAAAAAAATGTGTGTGTTTTTCTTCTTTTTTCGTTAACACTGTTATCAGTAATTTTAGACAAAAAAAACGTAAGGTGAGCCATTTTTAAAACCTTTTTATGTTTGAATAAAAACAGAAAATATTTCTATGACATTTGTAAACATATTTCCCTTTTAAAAATATAGTTTTTAGGATTCGGATAGATTCAGAAATATTAAATATATTTGAATTTTTTATTGCAAAGCGGAAATATTTTGACCGTCTGAAAAATACGCCCGATTTCTGGGGGGTTAAAAAAATAATAAATAAAAGCATTTCAGATAGTGGGAATTAACCTTAGGAATTAACGTTGAAACATTATATTGAGAATTATTTATAAGAGTGAAATACTTACGAAATACGAAGGGGATACCACCCCGGATTGCCCTCTTGCCATCGAAAACTGCTTGTTTACTGAAATAAATAAATACAAACGAATTATAATTATTAATCAGTAAACAAAATAATTGGTAAAAATTTATTACCTAATAAAAATCGCAAATATGAACAGTAAGAAACTAAACTAACTAACTAACTAACCATCACGCCGTTTCCCGCAGGGGTAGGCAGAGAGGACGGACCGCCAAACAAGGTCAATCTAAATAAAATAAAGGTGCAAACAATGTGTTTCTCAGGATTGCCACTCAATTTTGTTGCCTACTCAAGTTATTTAACTTGACCTAAGAAGGAAATTTTAAAGAATGAAGTAAAGAGAAAATTATCATCATCAAGGGCGGATCCAGGGTTTTTTCTGGGGGGGGGGGGGGCACAAGGGGCGGACGGGCGAAAAAATCAACAATTACTGTTACGATTTTTTCCTGAGGGGGGGGGGGGGGGGCACAAGGGGCGGAAGGGCAAAAAATCAACAATTACTGTTAGGATTTTTTTCTGGGCGGGCGCAAGGGGTGGACGGGCAAAAAATCAACAATTACTATTAGAAATAAACATGAAGTATCATACTTCAAGTTTATTTCTACAAGTTCAAGTTTGTATAGGAAGGTTTATGAAAGTGTCAAAACAGTCGAAAAATTAAATGTTTAATAAAGACAGTTTTAGCTTCTAAGTATGTACTGTGATGGAATCTCCACAATACACAAAAATACCGCCTTGGGAGGGGGGGGGGGGGGGGGGGGGGGGGGGGGCACGTGCCCCCGTGCCTCTCACAATCGTCTGAAGCTGAAGCCAGTGAGACTATGGCATTCCCAATTGGGACACGTTGTGAGGCTGAATGTAGTGGGAAGGGGATGGAGAGAAAAAATCTGAAGAAAAGTACGTAGCTATTCAAAATTCAAACTGGTCACCAAAGTTCAAAATTCTGAATGGTGGCCTTCCACCATGCGACGCTGAGAGTATTTTCCATCCTCATAAAAAGAATACGTAGAGTATTCACTAGTTGTCCCTTTTCGGCATAAAAACAATATTTAGGCGTAAGTAAAGACGTCAGTCTCTAGTGCCGTTTCGCAAGGATATCACTCGGGCACCAGTACGCACAATACAATGTCTGGTCGCCTAAAAAATCGTCAAAACTGAAGGTTGGTATCGGTATACCTAACATAAGCCTTTTTTTCCGGAAAAACTAAATAAAAATTTAACTACAAGACTCTGTTACATACACGGACATATGAATATATCTGGACCTGCCCTAAGTGATAAAAACGTATTATTTCCCACTCCACATGGCGCCGGCTGTAGCTCCTCCTTGGAACCGGCTCGCTCCATGGGGAGGGGGTATAGCCTCGCTTGAATCTAAAATGTGTGACGTCATCATTCTTGCCGTGAACAGCGAGAAGCTGACATCCATACATTTAACGAAATAACGGCAGCTTGTGCTATACAATATATCTACGTATCAATGTACACATAGCGAATGTGGGCGGTACTCCAATGTGCTCGTCGCTGGTTACAGGGGTAAGTAAATGATGAAACATTTGTAAAAGTGTTTTAACTAAACACGGAAACAAAATATTGATATGTGTATTGGCGCGAGTCTTTTTGGGGCGAGCATTTGGCCTTAGCAAATATGTTTTGAACGTGGCAAGCAATTCGCGCTCCCATGTAAAAAGGTCTATTCATTCAAAGCAGATTTTGCTTTTAAGAACTAAATGGTGATATTGTAATGCGAGATGCCTATATACTGTCAGATTGATTGTTCAACGAATGACAGTCATCTTTCCCCTCTTCGCTCTCCATAGTTTGGTTTTACCCCTCATCTGTAACTGCTTGTCTATCCATTTGGATGTCTATGGTTACATACCTACTGAAGGACACATATTATTATTTTCAACTCTAAACTAAAAAAAACTGCACATTACGTAATATTTCATTTATAACTTATAACCAACGATTATCTTTGTCATATGGGACACATAAATAGTAAACTCAGACTTTTTAAATAAATAAATCTTGTTTCTTCTAACACAGCAAACTTATTTTGTGGCACCATTATGATTGAAATTAATAAATTACTTGGTTTTTACCACTTTTATTGTTTATAAAACCGACATGTTTCGTCAGCAAAGCTGACTTCTTCAGGGTTTTGACAGAACTGAAGAAGAAGAAGAAAACCCTGAAGAAGTCAGCTTTGCTGACGAAACATGTCGGTTTTATAAACAATAAAAGTGGTAAAAACCAAGTAATTTATTAATTTCAATCATAATGGTGCCACAAAATAAGTTTGCTGTGTTAGAAGAAGAAACAAGATTTATTTATTTAAAAAGTCTGAGTTTACTATTCGGTACTTGAACCTATTAATAGAGGCTATACATAAGATAAGTTAGTTGAGTTTTTTTTTTTACCTATTGTGGGTTGTTGTTTATTTATTAATATTCGTTATCGCATGGATAAGCTATCAGGAGGGTGGTGAAATACCCCCTTAGTCTAAAACGTATTCTAACTCACAAAATAACGCTTTTAGATCTTTTACTTGATTGAAAAAATAATTTCCCTCAGGGCCTATGTCATCTTTGTGTATGGAGATGTGGAGATATTTTTAGGAAAGGAAAGAGAGGAATATCTGGGAAGGAAAAAGGTACGAGGGGTGGGTAGGAATCTGGGATCAGGGTCCAGGAGGGATGAATCTATGAATGTTCCGAGAGTCCTGGAGAGGTCAAAAGTTCTCCCTCAACCAGTCCTTCCCGATCCGGCCTATCACGCAGTTGGTGTGCAGAAGTATCCGCCGCCAAGACTCGGACTAATCTCACCCCATAAACGCGGGCACCCCTGCTAAGTCACTAAACGCAGCAAACCACTTAGGGTGACGGCAGAGGTTTTAGTTAGGTATCCAATAAATAGTTCACGGAGCGGCGGTACCCTTACCCACCTTCCAAATAAATCTTACTTTTTAGAGGTCATATATAAGCACTATTAAGCTAATGCTTTGTATTTGTAGTTGCGTGCTGTTAAAAAACTATTTTAAATTCCAAGTAACACATACAAAAAATTCTGTAGGTAAATGGTAAATAGAGTCATCAGTCATCACAATAATAATATTATTAAAAATAATTGGAAATATTATTATCTTCATATAAATAACCGGCTTAGGGAAAATGATTTCACTTCCGCAGGTGTCATGTCATGCCCATAAAAACTCGCATCAGTCAAAGTCACGGAATCTTTATTCCAATAAGGTTGACTTTATCTTTTGATAACTTTTATCGCCTGCTCGATAATAACGGGCCGCTTTGTAATTAAGGCTTACAAACTGCTGATAGCTCCGTTGTAACATCTCTTTATTTCTCACAAATTAATGATATATGCGATAGAAAGAGAGATTACAACGGAGAGCCAAACCTCCCCGATTTATAAAGTAATCAAACAGTAATCATTGCTGGATACATTGCAATGGTTCCACGATAGTTGACAGTAATCATTGCAATATTTGCTATGGTTCCATGACAGTAAACAGTAATCACTGTCATTGTAGGACGCAATGGCTAAGGGAAAATACGGTATACGCATAGACAAGAAGTTACAGATGAGGGGTAAAACCAAACTATGGACGGCGAAGAGGGGAAAGATGACTGTGATTCGTTATACAATCAATCTGACAGCATATAGGCATCTCGCATTACAATATCACCAATTAGTTCTTAAAAGCAAAATCTGCTTTGAATGAATAGACCTTTTTACATGGGAGCGCCAATTGCTTGCCACGTTAATAACATATTTGCTAAGGCCAAATGCTCGCCCCAATACACATAGCAATATTTTGTTGCCGTATTTAGTTAAATCACTTTTACAAATGTTTCATAATTTACTTACCCCTGTAACCAGCGACGAGCACACTGAAGAACCGCCCACATTCGCTATGTGCACATTGGTATGTAGACATATTGTATAGCACAAGCTACCGTTTTGGCGTGATATTTCGTTAAATGTATGGATGTTAGCTTCTCGCTGTTCACGGCAAGAATGATGACGTCACACATTTTAGATTCAAGCGAGGCTCTATCCCCTCCCCATGGAGCGAGCCGGTTCCAAGGAGGAGCTCCAGCCGGCGCCATGTGGAGGGGGAAATAATACGTTTTTATCACTTAGGGCAGGTCCAGATATATTCATATGTCCGTGGGTATACGGTATGAAATTTTGGTCTACGGTGACATTTTTAATGTTTTTTTTTTCAACTAAAAACATTTAAAAAAAACCGGTAGGTAGGGAGAGTTAGGGGCAGGGCGAGGAGTTGGTCGAGTTCACTCAGCCGAGTAACCAGTCACAGACACGTGGAAGAATGTTTTTATTTTTAAATTTGAAGTAAAAAAAAAATTTAAAAATAGACATCTAAAAAGTCACCGGAGACCAAAATTTCTTTTACATTTTTTACTCCAAATATTGTCAGGAAATCACTGATTAAAGTAAGTCAAGTACGTCCTTTAACACCCTGCGTATCAGTGTTTAAGGGAGGGGGGGGGGTTTCAAAACCCTATTTTTATTAAAATGATCCGGTAATGAGTTTTGATGTTCACCGCATAACAACTTTTTTCGAGGCTCCTCTGGAGATTTGGTCTCACGGATTTATTTATTCATATTTTTAATTGAAAAATCTTTCAAAGATACTTCAGATGTCATACTATAACGCGTATATGAAATTAATAAACTAACATTATTCATATCTCCAAAAAAAATTATCCTTTATTTCGCCTTTAAACCCGCCCCCCCCCCCCTCCCCCCCCTTAAGTACAAAAAGTCGACACTGTAAATAAATTTATTTGATATCTACTCGGATAGAAACCGATTTTGGCACTCACGATAAATTATCATTCCTTATTATTAATAAAAATCAATTTAGGGATGTTTTATTGATTTGCCTTGATAATACGACGATACAAAGAAAAAACACTGAGTAATAACAATGAATACGCGCAAAATTTGAAGTTTAATAAATAATTTGTCGGTATTTTGATACGTGAAGCAAAAACTTAGTACCCCTTTTGACGAAAATTGCGCGGACGGAGGAGTATGAAATTTCGCACACTTATAGTTTATATAGAGGAGTGCAGAATGCTAAAATATATTTTTTTAATTATGCATAAAAAATCAATAAAAGAAAACATTACACACACTATATAATTTAAATTAATTATGGTCGATTTACGACCATTGGGCGACCACTAGTTCTTCAATTTCCTAACGAGATATACATCCGATTGCATTTTATTCGGATACTCTCTTATAAACTAGACCTCTTGGTAATTTGCACACCTCGACTTCACATACTTTCTCTATAAGGAATAGACTAATCATATACAAATTATATATACATATTAAAATTATTACAAAAACAATATTATTTTATTAAAAATATCATTTCGGGGGGCTAACTGTTGGGGGGATCAACTCACCACCACAAGCAACAGATAGATTACAACGGAGTTCTCACGGAGGCGTCTACTAATATCTACAGGAATTCCAAAAACTGAACAAATCGGACTAATATCTAAGAGAACCAAAGTGCGTACGAATATCTACAGCTCAAACTGCTGACTAATATCTATGAGAACCAAAGTGCGTACGAATATGTACAGCTGAAACTGCTGACTAATATCTATGCGAACCAAAGTGTGGACGAATATCTGCAGCACTGGCAGAGGTTGGATTTGCAATTATGTATAGCATATTGGAATAACGTAATATTGCGTATGCAGTTTAAAAAACTTAATTTATGTATGTAAAAATTCCTAATATCGGATTATTGGACACATTTAGCTAATTATTAAGGATTTGGGTTTTTGTTTTAACAGCTTTCTTTATTTAGAGTGCTTTTAAATTATTTAATCTGTTAACATGACCATTTCTATGTCAGTTAGGTGAGGTTAGGTTAGATTAGGTTGAGGTGCCGTGTATTTCGAAATAAATAAATATCTTTGTATTATGACCTCCACGTTTGTTCAATAAATTATTGTCCTCGTAAACAGCAAAATACGTAATATTATGCAAAAACTTCATGTTCGTACTTTACGTAATTAGTAATTACGTAATTGAAGCAATTTATGCCTTTCCGTACAACCTCTTGCTCAGCTGCCCTCTGTAGATATTAGTCCAACCTACGCTCCATAGATATTAGTCACCACTGGGACCGTCATAGATATTCGTCCGACCTTAGCTCTGTAGATATTAGTCCACACTCTGAAGTTCGTAGATATTAGTCCAACATATGAGCTGTAGATATTCGTCCGACATACAGGCTGAAGATATTAGTATATGGAGTCGTTCTCACTGATAGAACCATTATCATACCTCCACCACTCACAAACGTAATCAATGTAATCATTGTTGGATACGTTGCAATCTGTCCGATTGTTGAAAAATTATCGATATTTTTAATTCAATACATCCGATATTTTTAGCCGATACATTTTGCTCCGATATATCGATATAAAATATCCAATATCGAAAATTGTATCAAATACGATATTTTTAATTATTTATGTAACTAAAGTCACTAGAATCCAAAATCGTATAAGAACGAACGAAAAAAAGTAACTGTATTGGTTCATGACATTTGGCGGTTGAAATTTTAACTATTAATAGCTTACAAATAAATCTATTGTCTTTGCATTAGTATTTACGATCTGATCACTAATACTATCTCCTATGTGTTGGTTCCCAATTGTCTATGATTATTGACTATGCCTTGTTCCAAACACGAAGTCCTTTTTGACAGATTAATACGCCAATAGAATGTTACTGAGACGCGTACAAACTTTGTTTGCATCTCAGTTTACCTATATATAAGTTAGAAGACAGCTTTTTAGTTTTTGATATTTTTGTAATTATTACCTAATAAAAATGAATACTGATAAAAATACCTTCATTTTTATTGAGATTTTTGTACATTAAAATAATGCACATTGAGTATAAAAATTACTATTGATAATACTGAATTCACTATTATTTTAAAAACACTAAATATTTTGAAAATTTGACCGATATATCGATACATCGATATTCTTTCCTCAAAAAGGAGTACTAAAGACAATACTGAAAGTTCCGCTTAGAACTCCGACAGAAGAAATATTTAACAACTTTCAAGTCTTCAATGTACAGAAACTTTATTCAAAAAATATTTTATTTAAACTGAAAAAAAACATATATGAATACTCCACTACCCAACATAAATACTCAACCAGGGCAGTAAGCAATAACATCCTGGTTACTCCCAGTTTGAACACATCTTTTGGACAGAGAAATAATAAATTCCATGCTATGAAATTATACAATGCTCTACCAGATCAAATCAAAAATATAAAGGAAATTAACATATTTAAAACAAAAGTAAAAACATGGCTGAGAGATCAAAGTGATAATAAAATTACAAACATCATGAATCCGATATAAAGTCAATCCATAACCAAATACAAATATTTTAAAAAACTACAGGCCACCTCAGAACAGGAAATCCTAGTGAGGAGGTCTGTGAAAAAAAAAATGGATCTATACTTATACTATACATTATACATACATGTACAAACATTGCTATTGAAATTAATAATAAATAAATAAATAAATATATCGACGTCGATATTGATATTTTAATAAATATCGATACATCGATATTATTTTTCACTTTCGACATCACTAGTTTGATCGAATCTAGTCGTGTGTTTAGCATAGTTTTTCGAGTATATTTTATAACGGTAGCAAAAAGTTTAATAGCCCAATCCAAGGCTTATCACTCATAAAACTCATAACTTTACACGATATAAATCGAGTACAATGTTTTTTTTAGTATACAAAACTCGTAATGTACGATACCTACGACTGATTGATTGAAACATAATTGAGTGAATTATTACACCAGGAACAATTTGTTCTGCATCATAATACCTATTCTTGGCTACACGTGGGTATAAATTAATGGATGTCGCATTTAGAAGCCATTGCCTTTCGACATAAAAAAGAAAATAAATGACAATAAAAAAAAATTTCATTATCTTCATTTTATTTATAACCTACCAGCAGACACGGCCACACGTTGCTGTGGCTAACGAAACACAACGTCATTACCCAATCTTTATAAAATCCACACCACCCGCTTGCCAGCTGCCCGCTACCCGCTGCCTGAATTGAATATTTGGATTTATCGGCTTTTCTCTACTATAATAAGCATGTATTATACATATAAACTAATTAACTCGCCAGTACGATGCTTGTAATGCAACACTGGATATTTGAAAAGGGAAAATCAAATACCTACTTACTCCAGGACATCTATTTTCCAATTTCTTCCGTAGAACGAATTTCAAAAGTGACTAGTTCGGCCCGCCAGCCGTTTTAAATCGCACAAAAATATGTTTTCTTTGAATTTCTCTAATATAATTTAATGGCTTTTCTCTAATATAATTTACATGTATTATACATATAAACATTACTCTTCAATAACTCTATCTATTGGTGAAAACCGTATGAAAATCCGTTGCGTAATTTAAAAGATTAACGCGCACATACATTTTGAGCGACTTCATTTTATACTACGCAACTAGCTGGTACCCGGCATGCGTTGCTATGCCATTTAATAAAGAAATTGTTTTTCCCTGCGTGTCCTTTCCCATTCATCCTGTTCCCCTTCTTCTCCCCTTCCACTCCGTCTCCACCACCTTCCCTCTCCCCACTCCACTCCCCCCTTCCGTCCCGTGAACCCCCCTCCCCCCTCCCAGGTCCCCCTCCCCTATCCCTCCCTCATTCCTTACATTCAGTTTTTAAACAGCTTGCGTGTCACCAACAGCATTTTTTTAATACAAATTACATAATGCCAGAGCTCACCAGAAGTTTTATACAAACCTTGTCCTGACAATAACGAACACACAAAAAAAAGAATTCTCCAATTTGGTGCAGTCGTTCGTAAGTAATGCGCGTACATACATTTCGGCGATTCATTTTTATTTATATAGATTTATATAGATAGATAGATGATACATTATACATATATGAAATAAGGATTTCTGCAAAGAATGCAAGGCTGATGAAAGCGTAATGAGTTAAATTAAGAAAGTGACGCTCAGATGGTTTAGGCATGCAGAGGGAATGGACGAATAAAAAAGTGTAAGGAGAATATATGACGCAAATGTGAATGGTGGAAGTAGGGGACGCCCGAGGAAGACATGGCACGATCAAGTGAATCAGATATTTGAGTCGGGTCATGTCAAGAGACAGAATAATATAAGAGTAGGTATGTATTAATGTGAATAAGGCAAGAAGTGGGTGCCAAGACCGAGATGTTTGGCGGTCCGTCCTCTCTGCCTACCCCTAAACAGTAAACGGCGTGATGGTTAGTTAGTTATATAAAAATGATTATTATTATTATCTAATATTTCTATGAACAGTACCTCGCTTCCAAAAGGGTAAACCGTATATAGTATGCTTATTTTTTTTCAAATAATGAATTATGTTATTATTTGTTTTCAATGACAATTCTTTTTTTCAACTTTTTCAGGCAGGCGGGTAGGTACCATAATATTGAAAAAATGCAAATAAGAAACTCCAAAATTGACATTTTTATATTTAAAAAATATCAATCAATCTTTAGTGAACGATTAAAACGGCCACCACCTTGAAACGGAATCTACAAACAAATGTACAGACAGACGAATTGCAAAACGAATCGAGTTATATCAGGACTTCACTAATTTCAGTCAATTACCTACCCCTAACGAAGCCAACCCCGCCGGTTTTCTTTGCTCAATAATCGTCAAATTTATTCTAATCTATTCCGAAACAAACCCTAACCAACCAAAAGCATATTATTTGTAATAATGACCGACCGAAGGATCGGTTTCGGTTTCGGCAAAAAAAATCTAGTTTCGGCATCAGTTTCGGTTTCGGCAGAAAATCGGCCGAACCGAAACTCTGCATTCATGAATTATCGCACTCGGCTGACTTCGAGCGAGTTCTTGGCTCGTGTGTCGTCGTTCCGGTGTGATCGTGTTGTGAGTTTATGTGTTATTTCTCGCGCAGAGTAATTTTTTTATGAATACCTCATAAGAGTCCCAGCTGCTCCCATCTGAAGCCTTAAGACTATGGCTTCCCCGATTGGGATATGTTGTGGGGCTGAAGGTAGTGGGGATAGGAAGGAGATAGGGAAGGTGGGGAAATATCTACCTGGCTATTCAGATCTGGTCACCAAACGTGGCTAAAGCCATTTCAAGCAACATTTCAATTCTGAATGGTGGTCTTACACCAGGGTGATACTGAGAGTATCTTCCACAGTGATTAGTTCTGTTTTTGTTATTACTTCCGTCTCATTCATTTTATTTAGCAATTATTGAGCATTGAAGTTCTTTCCGTTGAGTTATTCACAAGGATTTTTGAATGATGAGAATTATCTATAAAATAATATTTCTTTATTTTATTTATTTCATTTAATACGTGTAATAAAAATGTTGTGATTGTATAGCAATTAAAATTAAAATACTCAATTAATGAGGCCCTTCCTAGGGATGCAAGGTTTTTTAAAAATATCGATATATATCGAATTAAGTCGATATCGATATATCGGCCTACTATATCAATATATATCAATATTTATCAATATTTTTTCTATTTTTAAAAGTTTATAGAAATCCAATGCAGTTATAGTTATATCAAACGTTTATCGATTATGTATGTTTATAATTTTTTACACTTACCTATATGAATAATCACAAAATTTGGTTAGGTATATAAAATGTTTATTTTTCATAAATTTATAAAAAAAAAAAATTATTTCAGTATTTTATACCAGCTATCGAACTTAAAATAGTAACTTTGTCTGCTTCCTTGTAGCCGGGTTCTGCTTTGAGTTATAGTGGCTGCTGCCTTTGAAAAAAGACGTTCAGAACGAACACTTGTTACCACAATTGGTAGATGCCACTTTAAAAAGATTGGGATATACACCTTACATCTCTTGCCATGTTTCAAGAATGTTTACTTTTAGAGTATTTACAGGAGCAGAAAGATATAACGTAAGCTCGTTGTCACCGTCAGTTTTTTTTCTCTTTTTATTTGTGTGACCAAAGATTTATGGTGGTTCCAAAAATCAAATTCACCTTTATCTTCATCCGATATTTCGATACGATATATTGAGTTTTTCGATATTGATATTTCGATATCGGCGTATCGTCGACATCGATAAATATCGATATTTTTAGGGGTCGATATATCGATATTTATCGGTTTTCCGATAAATCGCTGAATCCCTAGTCCTTCCTTTATAATGTAAGTGTTGATTATTGACAAATTTTTCTTCCAATTTTTGTTAATTTTTATGATTTTTGTTTGTTTAATAGCAGTAATATAAAAATAAATAATATTTTTTTTCACCTATATTGTTGTACTTCAATTATTGCTTTTCTATTTCAATTAACACATGTTAACTGTCTGTATAATTGTAAAAAATAAGCCAAATTTCAGTAAAGGATAGAGTTTAACAAGTCTAAAAAAGTTTCGGTTTCGGCCGAAACTGAGACAGATACTGAAGATTCGGTTTCGGTAGAAAATCCTGTTTCGGTCGGACACTAATTTGTAATATTATATATAATATTATAGAAAATATATTTTCTCATCCTTTTATCATGTATACAAAATTTTAAAAAGAAAGAAGTCATTAGCTTCCGAAATGCTCAAAATCAGTTTAAATTTCATAATAATTATCGTCCCTTGCATTTGGCCGAAATTGTGCATGGAAATTAGATTTCAAATGAACTACCTAATCACCCCCTCCCCTAGAATATAAGTGTTTCTCTTTAGCGCACCCAGTAATAAATATGAACTTCTGGAATTGAAGTCGAACCTCCAGTTTTAAAGCAACATTACAGATAATGACGCTAAGGGGTAACTTACTTCTATATTCATTAATGTTTATCTAAAATTCGGTTAAGGATCGGTCTGCGCCAAATATTTTACCACAAAAACAGGAAGTTGGAAAACTTTTGTGGGCATGAAAAACAAGGCAAAGAAACTGGACGTAGGGTTCTCGCAGCTTCTGTTTATTCCAGAATACGCCGGGAGCAAAAAAAGGGAAATTCTCGCACGTGCACGTATTATAAATTATGTAAGCTAATACAGCTTTTGTTAGTCGTGACGAGATTTGAACCCCGGCTCGAGGGTTGAGAGCTTTGCCTAATGTTGGCGGTGTTTCCCAGTTTGCCTTCGTTAGCGGGCTCCTACTGACTTATAATATCTACCACTGGACAAGTACTATACTGTCGACCAAAAGGTTATGGGGTACCTGAACAAAGGCAACTAGAAGGATCCAGATTAAGCATGAATAAAAGTAAAAACTGCTATAGATCTGAAAGATTGACAACAAACAACTAGAAAAGCAGTTTTTTTAAAATTTTCTATTATAATGTCATTCAGAGCAAATGAGTTTTGTAACTGATCAGGTTTGCTACATGTAACAAGATATAAAATAATATTTCTGGTTACATTATATTGTATTCCCACCAATGTTTAAAAAATCTTTAATTCTGATACTAAAAATTATGTTATTGGAATGCGACATGACTTGATTTCTTTGTGTTCCATTTAGAGTTTAGATGGATCAGTAAAATTTTACTATGCGCCATCTTGAAAAAAATCTGACTTATAATTTCTGATCTTATATACAACCTATTTGATAATTATTATTTTCTGCACAATATCTATTGGTAACAAATTACTTTTTTTTTAAAATAAGACGAACATCCCCAAGTTATGAAAAACCTGACCACATTTAAATTTTAAAATACTACCACCACAGTAAGCGGAAAATGTAGCTTGGGAGCATACTTTAATTACGTGAGCAGTTTTTATTCCAATCTAGACCCCCCCCCCCCTTGGTGAATTAAATTTGGGCCACTTCGTATATTCTTGTAAGTAACGTGAGATTTTGCTGGACCCCCCCCCCCCCTTTATGAGCTCACGTAATTAACGTATGTCCCCTTGTGTCGTGATGGAGGACTTAGCCAGCCGAGGAATCAAATACGCGACACCCAATTGTGAATCCAACTCAACCACTGACCGATTACGTCAAGTAAGTAAGGGGGCATACATTAATTACGTGAGCAGATTTTCTTCCAATCTAGATCCCTCCCCCCCCCCCCCCTTGGTGAGATAAATTTGGGCCACTTCGTATATTCTTTTCAAGTAACGTGAGATTTTGCTAGACCCCCCCCTTTTGAGCTCACGTAATTAATGTATGCCCCCTAAACAACATTTATAAAATAAGAAAGAAAAGAACTTTTATAAATAAATTATAATAATTAATTACATACCGAATAGTATAATAGGGGTCACTTAATTAATCACGTGAGGCTCGAAAGGGGGGGGGGGGTTCGGAAAAAATCACGAGGGGGGGGGGGGTATAATTAGACATCACGTGTATTTATTTTTCGTGATAATATTCTGAAAATTTCAAAATACTTTGTACTAAAAAAAATACACGTGATTTTGGGGGGGAGGGGGGGGGGGGGGTTAGTCTAAAACCTCACCACATATTACCAGGAGGGGGGTTAAAAAGTTGCTAAAAACATCACGTGATTAATGGATGACCCCATATACATATTTCATGAAAATAATTATAGATATGAAAAATGTACACAGAACAACCACCGAAAATCATACTTTCTATAATATTTGCCCTAAAGTCTTCGGAAATAGATGATATTTATTATTTATCTCAAATCCCTGCGTCTCTTAAACCGCGGGGTCCACGACTTATTTAGCGGACAGTAGAAGGTAATGATTGGGTAGGTACTAGTTCTAGGTAGTTAGGTAGGTACTGGCTTGGGGCTTGCTCGGCTAGCTTGAGCAGGGGGCACTCGGCACACACACGGAGGGGCATGGCTACTGGATACAGTGAACAGAGAACAGAGAGAACAGTGAGTGGTGAGTGTGATACGCAAGTGGGTGACTGCGAATGCTTATCGACCGATTGTGTTATGATGGAGGCCGGTGATAGAGGCGACAGGGAGAGAGGATGTAATTAGAGTGGGAGGGAAGGGCCCAACTGGCCGCGACCATTTGTCTTCGGCAAGATGGGAGATGGGAGGAGCGGAATCCTATGAGAAAGAAGCGGTAAAGGGAATGTGGCGAGACCGGAGGCAAAAACACGACGGCAAATTCTGCAGACGAACGCCAACTTCGCAGGGGCGGGGACCGGGGACTGGGGAGTGGAGGGCACCCGACTAACTAAACCTGCTCTTCTCAAACCTACCATTTTACACAATATTCCGCAATATTCTCAAACCAACCGAAATTTTTTTTAAACTTTTATAATTTAGATTAAAAAATTAATAAGTTTTTTTCAGACATAAATTCACACTAATCACTCCACCACTTAGAAATAAACTGAATATCATTGCAATTAAATTTAATACAGGTAGACAGTAGATACTTATTTAAATTTTACTCGGAATCTATCAATTTCGAAATTTATCAAATTGAGAAGAGGGTATAAGTACTGCCACTCCGGGAACCATTATTGGATAACCAAGTGGTGCGCTACATTTGATAACTTAGCAGGGGTGTCCGGGTTCAAGGGGTGAGGTTTGTCTAGGTCTTCTCAACTCGTGGATGGAGGGCCGGATCAGGAGAGTTTGGTCGAGGGAGACCTTTCGATCACTCCAGCGGGACTCTCTCGACCCGTCGCACTATGGGGTGGCGTAATGTATCGCGTTGGCAGAAATCCCAAAAGTCAAGTGTTCTTTACAATAAAACAAGTATGCTAGTTTTGAAGTTCATTAAATGCTTCATAATTCCCCCGAAGCGTGGCGCCTTTGTCGTGATACCGACGGAAAGGGATCAGTTTGAATTTGACCTTTGTGCGGGTGACCGTGTCAGTTTTTGCAGGCGCATAAATTTCAATACTTTTTAAGTGTAAAAAAAGCAAAATCTATCGAGTGTCCAGATCCAATTCAAGATGGATACGATATCTGGTGGTATATCCTTGTATTATATTATAGTGGTTTTTAAAAAAAACTCATAGGATTTGTCAACAAATTAAATTAAAACAAACACCTATTAGAATGAAATATTTTATCGTAAATATTTTTAATATTTAGGGATATAGTTAAAAGTTCCATGAGATTCCACCGTATTTTAATTTGTTTTGTATACTTTATTATCTTAGCTAGTAGATTAAACTATAAGACGTTGCTTTAGTGTACAACTTTTTAAATTATAGTACCTTAAAGTGAGTACTATCACTTTTCATAAAAAAAGGTTCAAGTCTTATAATCAGTGTGTTATGTTATACATACAATTTCTGCAGTGATTCACACGAGATTCGACTTATACTTGATTATGAAGACATTGAAGAACTCCGGCGTTAAGAAATTTGATGAAAAAGTAAAATTCCTGAAAAAACATCTCGTAGATAGTTATCTCACCTTCCGACGTTCTGAATCAAAAATAACTTTTTGATAAAATAGATGTATTTTGTTGTTAATTGAAAACCAGGTGGTTGAAGTATTGCAGAAACTATGACACCTTAATATTAAATAATAAAGAATGGCTTGAAAGGCCTTACAAGGAAAGAATTACAAATATCTACCAGAAATAATAAAAAGAAAAAACGTGTGATCATACGAAACATCAAAAACTATGATATTGCGATCTTAAACATCTAGTACTGAGTTAATACTCTGTTACCCACATGAGTTTTCGATGGGCAGGTAAAGCAATAGCATTGACTGTAGTCAAAGAAGTCACGTTTAAGTACGCCGACCAGAGCAAAAAAGTATAGAAAAACTTTTACCAATAAAACCGAAAATAAAAAGGTATTGATTGATGATGAAGGACTTCCTTCGATTGTAGATGCCAATCTTAGACTTTAGCAATATAGTTTAATAAGGGAAAATAATAAAGAGGTATTTCCTTCCTATACAATTGTACAGGAGCTAAGAAAAAATGTTGCCCTTTAAGCGAATGCATAACGGTCACGGAATCTTCAGTGAAGAAGTGAAATTACAACAATAAATTGCTAGATCTCACATTGCTGAATGCTCAATACAAATTAACAGCCGATTTCGTCAGATTCAGTTATCTGCAGCTTGAGAAAAATGAACAAAAGGACAGCGAAAACAATTCCAAAAGAAGTACTACAAATGCTTAAGTTACCAGACCCTAATCCGACTACCGGGAATGATTTGGTAGTTGAACCAAGTAGTGATGATGATAGTATATTATCACAAGATGACGAAGACAATCTATTCTGTCTATAACTGTAAATAAATAGCTTGTGAAATGAAGTGAGCTTTATTACTGATTTAATTTATCTTGTATTTTTCAATTTAATATTTTTGTACTAAATATGGGTGACTTAAAAAAAATTTTACCTATTTTTATTAAAATGTCTGTACGGAACTAAAAATCGAAAAAGGTTTGATGTAATTACAACCCCTGATTTGATGCCAACTTTCGGGGTCATCCACCACATTGTGCGTCGCCTTGCACCGCAGTGGGAGGGAAGGATTCATTCGTTTGTCACTCCTGAATGCATTGACCCCCAGATTCCTATCCACTTCTCACACCTTTTTCCTTCCCAGATGATGGCATAGGCCCTGCGATTTTTTTTAAATAATGCTAAATTTTAAACATTTATAATCTAATGGCGCATTCCCACTTCATCTACTCCATGCATATACAAGCTATGAAGAGATCAGTGGGAACAGACATTCTATGCCATACAACGCCCGATAGAAATAGAATCAACTTCAACTTTCGTTCTATTGTAGGTATATATTATATAGAATCGACCATAGAAAAAAAAGTGCAAACGAAATATGTTAGAGCAAGTCTAGTGTGAAAGTGCATAATTTCTTTCTATTTTCAAGCGGTTCTTTCTATGAAACAGATCACAGAATAGATCGGCGATAAACCCAAAAATCATATGCGATAATGACGTGGGAATTACCAATCAAAAGACATTTATATCCCAACTTGGGTATTCAAACAATGAATATTTTAATGATTTATAATAATAATGTATGATAAAATAAGCAATTATTAATAACACAAAGAGGATTTTCCAGAGAAAATTTCCGAACCAAAAATTGACAGAATTCGTGCAGGTATTTGAAGCATTTAACGGGGGAGAGGTTACAACGGAGCTATCAACGTTTATCTAGGCTTGATTAAACGGATTAAATTAACCCCTCAAGCCTTCAGCATATCCTGACAGTAGGTCAAAATATTTCAACTTTGCGATAAAATTCAAATAAATGGTATATTTTAGATTGTACCCGAAAACTAAAAACGGCATTTGAAAGGTGATAGAATACGCGTTAAAGTTTTACAATTAAAAATAAACATTTAATTTATGAAATATAAATATTAAAATTTTAAAAATGTTCATCTTACGTTGTTCTAACAAAAATTACTGACAACGAAGAAAATTAAAACACACATATTTCATCAGACAAATGTAGGATAAACGTTAACGTCATCACTTTTTAATCTTTTCATGTAAAAATATTTAATAAAAAAGTTTAATTTTTTTTTTCAAATGGCGGTCGGAAACTTTGGTTTCATAAAGGCGCATATTTGAACTATTATGTGGTAATTTTTTAGATTTGAATTATAAATCATGGTGTTTTCTCTTTCTAAGCCTGTTTAGATTTAAGTCCGGTCAGTGGATGAGTTATCATCGCTTTTGGGTCCCACCTAGGCGTCGTGTGTTCGATTCCTCGGCTGGATAAGTCATCCATCAGACACAAACAACATTTTTCGCTTACTGTGATGGTAGTAGGAGATTTTCAAATATTGTCGGGTTATTCGTAATACGGGAATGATTTTCTTTATAAAAAAAGATCATATTTCTCTCCAGGGTCGAAAGGAAGACACAACGATTTCTATGAGACGAGTTGTTCCCAAAAGAGAACAAATTACCCTGAAGGGTTAAGGGTTTTGCCTAAGCATTATTGATGAAATTGAATTATTTACCGAATGGTCATTTTATGACTTTATTACCTCATGGTATAGTGATATTGAGATAAGAACTATATGTTTGAACGATTTATCTAACAAGTACCTCATAGACGTGTGGAGTACCTTATTTTGATTTAGATTAGGAACCGTTTTCTGAAGAGCGGTATCAGATTGTAGATTATTGAATTCGGCATCGGCTGATTTGTGCATTAAGCCAAGGAGAAATTATGGGAAAGTGCAAATCGTAGTTTCTTATAAACAAAATTAATTATGAGGATATTAAGAACAGACAATATGGCGTCAGAAAAATTGATATTTTAATAGCTCCGTAGCTCAAAATGGAATGACTTTGCGAGCTGAAAACAGTGACGTTAGCCTAGTAATTCTAGACAGATAAAGCTGTGCATATTTTAAGATTCCGAGCTTACTGTTCAAGGTTTATTGGTTCTTCAACCACCCTGATTTTCTGCTTTTTAGTTAAAAATAGCTGGAGTCCCCGACGTTGCCCTTGGGCTTTACGCAGTTTTCGTAATCTAGCGTAGACAGTGACCTTTCTCTTATTTTGAAGATCAAGTGTGCAAAATTTCATCAACCTCTGAATTAAACCGTAGATGATTTATATTTAAAAAATCAAATGCACGCCGGCCGCCCTCTTTCCGCCATACCTAGACACTCTTCTTTACATAATTAGTTAAGACGCCGCTACCCGAATTTCTACCGATTTCTTACATAATATATCTCCCTTAAATATTTGAAGTTTTTAAGCTCTTAATAAAATATATGTTATTTTTGAAGATAATATCTAGACGCGTTCCACGCGGAAACGCAAATTATAAAAAAATCCCTCGATAGAAAAAAATCGCAAAGTATGCTCCGAAAATTATTATAAACACGTCTGTTTCAGTTATTTTACAAGTTACAGTTGTGAAAAAATTCACAATGTTTCTTTAAATGATACTTAAGATACCTTCCACGAGATTTTTGCTCTATTTTAAACGAGTCGTGTTTTATTAAACATTTTCGCATTGATTTTATCGCTTAAATATTAGCGCGCTCCTCTAACATTCGTAATTACATATCTCACCATCTTCTTCTTGAGCTTCTTATAAGCGCCCTTACATGGCCTAAGTGATTTTATCACAAAACGGCGCTATAAAAAGAAGTATGTACTACCATTATGATAATAGGTACCTATTATAATGCACACATACTAATTATGGGTTCTAACCTTGCCTATTCTATGAGAATTTATGGTAAATTAATATTTAATAGAACGAAAGTTGAAGTCCATTCAACTTTGGGTTTCTATTCTACAGGAAGCCTGTTCTCATTTATGTATGATTTATTTCATAGATTCTATGCTAAAGTCACAAATCATAATCTAGCATTCATTACTGCTTCATACCGAAGGGTCTGTTACAGATATAGGTACATATAATGATAACCCCACAGTCCTCCGGCACATTCTGTCAGAAGGTCAAAATATTTCCGTTTTGCAATAAAATCTAAATAAACGGAAAACCATAAACAGTTTTTGAAATAAAAACTGTTTATAGTTTTAAATAGAACATATAATTTTTTTAAACATAATTTTTTATTGCGATCATAAATAAAAGTTTTAAAAATGGCTTACCTTAACCTTATTACTTATTACATTAGAATTTTGCCTTTTTTTCGAAGTAACATTACTGATAACGAAAAAAACACACGGTTTATTAGACTACAAATCATAAACATTACCTCACTTACGTTTTAAGATTTCACGGCCAAAAGTATTTTCGTAATTATTTTTGGGGTGTTATGCCGTGTTGCGCTACCTCCTTCTTTAGCCAACGTTTCGGACAGCGTCCTGATGATGGACACTGCAACGCTGTCCGAAACGTTGGCTAAAGAAGAAGGTAGCGCAACACGGCACAACACCCCAAAAACAAATAACGAAAATTACCTCACTTTTTTTATTTATTATATATTACCTTACTTTTTTGTCGTTTAATGTAAAAAAAAAGGATAAAATAATCACAAATCTTTTTCAACATGCGGTCGGAAACTTTGGTTTCATAAAGGTGTACATTTTAAATATATTGTGTTTAACTTTTTCTTTTGAATATAAAGCGTGGTGTTTTCTGCTCAGATCAAATTCTTCCTTATAAGTAACGATTTCTATGAGATTTATATGAGGTGTTTATAAAAGCGAACAAATTAGCCTGAGGGGTTGGTTATTGCCACTGAAATTGTCACGTTTAGTTCATCAAGTGTAATTACCAAATATGCCAAAGTTATCCACTGTTCTCCATTACACTCGTAGATTGATAAAATACTTGTGGAGTTTGATTAATATTTTAATAAAAAGTTATCATTGGCACTATAATATTCATGGGACACGACCCACGGATTGGTACTAATTAATTTAGTATTTAATTAAATGAAGACAATATTAGCGAAACTCAATCGAAATCTGGAGACAGAAAAATCAGAAAAGATATTGGCTCCGCTGGGACTCGAACCCAGAACCCTTTTCTTACATGGACGCAGCTCTACCGATTAAGCTACGGAACCCATATTAATTCGGTCACTTTTAACTGTATCATACTTCGACTAAGAACTACCAACATTATCTTCACTTACTTAACGCACATATTATTGGCTGCTATCTTTATATATGATTACAAGATTCAACTCGAACTAAATGCAATCTAGATAGTGTCTGGATAAATTTTTATCCATTTTATTTGTAATACGCGACATCTATTGACTTTTTCTGCAAGTCTAGGATGAATATTTATTATTAATTTTTTAAACTTTATGAGTAAAATCTCAAATTATAATATTTAATTAAATGAAGACAATATTAGCGAAACTCAATCGAAATCTGGAGACAGAAAAATCAGAAAAGATATTGGCTCCGCTGGGACTCGAACCCAGTAGCTTAATCGGTAGAGCTGTTTCCATGTAAGAAAAGGGGGACAGACATCATAGTAACTGGGAAGCTAGATTTTGTCTCCTGAGTTCTCGCAAAAGAATGACTTGCCTGTTCAGCTATCTTCGGCACACATCGTAACTAGAGCATTCAATACCGCAGTATATATTCAATACCGCAATATTGCGGTATCGGACATGTAATACATTAGTAACAATGACCGTATATCTTCTAAACTTACGAAAACTTTAAATGGTAATCCATCTTTTGCCACCATAGGTAAACTTTCATAGAAAAAGAATCAGTTTTTTCGAAATAGTGTGATATCTTCATTTTTTTCACCGGTGATTGTAGTTTTTCGATGTGGTCATCTTCGTCAATTAAGATTGAGGTTGTAGCTGCTACCTCGGTAGATTGGCTGCGGCTCGTAGTTGGTGTTGCGCTAGGACAATAAACCTCTTCTGATATCTCGTCGGAGTTAACATTTTTAGCTCCAATTCCGTGCTTAGTGCGTAAATGAGTATGTAGTCCGCTTGTTGATCGTCCACTGGTTTTAATAATAACTGGACAGAGTTTACACTTTGCTGTTTGACGATCTGTAGATGGCAAAAACTGTTTCCACACTAGATTAGAACTTTTGAAGTCTTTGAAATCAATACCATTAATTGAAATATTCATTTTTATAACAAAAAAGTTTGATACATGGACAAGTATATTACGTTAATATATTAGTAAAAATAATTATTTTTTCACGTAGTAAACAAATAAAATAGGACAGATTAGTCCTCACTTGTCCGACTTGCGAGTGAGACTGAGACCGAGTAAGACTACAAACAAAGGTTAGCTTGCTGTATGGAATTCGGGAATTCCTCGACGCACTGTTCGTAGCAGGGATTTCCCTATCACGGTTCGTTTTTAATACCGCGAAATTCGCATTTCTAATCTCGCTTTTGCGGTACTGAAAAACAGGGCGAAATTGCGGTAACGATATAACGGTATCGTAACTGACCCCATGTGACCCGAGTGTAGCATAGACAACGATAAACAATGATGGAACTGATCGTATTCTAATATTATGATACAATGTGCAAATAAAAAAAATATTGTTAAAACTCGGATGAAGCCGGGTGGTAGTAATTAATAAATTAATAAGGAAAGGTTTATTTGACTTTATTTAAAATAGAAATACGAGCCAACTTTTAAAAATAACAATGATGAATGGCACGAACAAAAAGGTTCGAAATGGCAACAGCAATCTAACAGTTAATACGGTTAACTTGTCTCGTGGATTATTACGAAGCTTCCCTGCTTAGTTAGTTTTTGCCCCAGAAGGCGCGGAAGCCACATCCCCCCGCCTGCCAGCATCCCCACCCAATCCCCCCCTCCCCCTTTCACCCCTCCCACTCCGCACCGAAACACGTTCTCTTTTCCAGGGTAATTGTGTTTTTTGAAATCGAATAAAGGACTTTAATTATTCATACAGTGTCCCTCGCAGACGATAGCGAACCGAACGGATTTTAAAAATATGTAGGAATACATTATCGTGTAGGTATACATAAATATTGTGTTGCACTCGACGGTGGAATAAATGTCGAGGATGCGTTACATTGGTCCGATAAAGTGTTGAAAGTGGATCACAACCGACTTTGTCACCGAATGGTAAACGCCGATTCCCGACCCGTCATCGTTTATCAAATTTTAAGTAGGGTTGTTTGATCAAGAAACTCGATTTTGGCGAAAACCTTTATGGATGCAATGCACCAAGTTGGGTTTGGGTTCCGACTAAAACCATTGCAATAAACCAGGACCAACAAGTGTTTCGTCATTTGCTAAACCAATTGTAGATCCATTGCATCAATCAGACTGGGATTCGGTTTTGGCTAAAACCATCGAATGCAATGGACAAACATGGGTTTCGGATTCTAGATTCATAGCATTAATCAGATTGGGTCTCGGTTTTTGCTAAAGCCGTCAAGCCGTCATTGCAATGAACCAAAATGGGTTACGGTTTTGGCTCAACCCCTTGTAAATCAGACTGGGACGCGGTTTTGAATAAAACCTTTAAAAATTCATTGCAACGAACTAACACGGATTTCAGTTCCGGCGAAAACTATCAAAGATTCATTGAAATGAACCAACATTGGGTTTCGGTTCCGGTTAAAACTATCAAAGATTCATTGCAATGAACCAACTTAAGTTTCGGTTCCGGCAAAAACTATCAAAGATTTATTGCAATAAACAAACATGGATTTCGGTTTCGGCTGAAACTATCAAAGATTCATTGAAATGAACCAACATTGGGTTTCGGTTCCGGCTAAAACTATCAAAGATTCATTGCAATGAACCAACTTGGGTTTCGGTTCCGGCAAAAGCTATCAAAGATTTATTGCAATAGACCATGGGTTCCCAACCCTGTGCCCGCCACTGTTCGACAGAGACAGAGTTTTTGAACTCCGAGGCGCCAAACAAAACACACGGCACGCGACTCAGTGAAAGCAATGAGCCCGCGGGCGCCGCGGCCCACAGCCAAACTAACAATATCAGTTTGAAGAGAGGTTTTTGCAGTTTACGCATATCGAGCCAATTGTTTCCTTCTGTATCAATCCTTTTACTTGCCAAATAAATGTAATGGAAATGGCCGCACGTATTGCAGA
The DNA here is from genome assembly GCA_917880885.1 of Limnephilus marmoratus. Taxonomy (NCBI): domain Eukaryota; kingdom Metazoa; phylum Arthropoda; class Insecta; order Trichoptera; family Limnephilidae; genus Limnephilus; species Limnephilus marmoratus. Next base: position 14,888,120 of record OU862910.1, on the reverse strand, counting down.
TTTTGTTCAAGCTAAGGCAGAAGAACTAGAGTTACTAGAATTAGAAATTTTGGACCTTAAGAATGATATTTTGCTAAAATCCTTAATATCAGAGGACTTTTGGAATACAGTGGATAGAGAAAAGTTCCCATTTTTGAAAAAAGCGGCTTATAAACTTAAATCATTTTTCGGTTCGACATATTTATGCGAATCATTGTTTTCAAACATGAACTTCATAAAATCAAAATATAGATCTCGACTCACCGATGAGCACCAAAGATCACATTGACATATTGATAGTATATTTTTTAATAAAAAAATTTCTTTGTATTTGTGTTTTTTGTTTACTATGTTTTACGACGTTTACGTTTTGTAACTCTGTGAGTATGCAATTTGAATAATAATTTTATTATTTTGAAACATTTTTGTGTATTATTTATTAAATTATGAATATAAGAAAATATTATGGGAAAATGAGAAGTTATGGAAGAATGTTGTTTTTTTTTTTAGACATCTGCCCTGATGATGGACACTGTAACGCTGTCCGAAACGTTAATAATATCAGTTATGGAAGAAGTTTGTCGGTTAAAAAGAGGTGGCGCCCGCCACCCTACCGATATTTTAGAATGTGCTCTAGAGTACAAAAACGTTGGGAACCCCTGCAATAGACTAACACGGGTTTCGGTTCCAGCTAAAACTATCATAGATTTATCAACCAACATGTGTTTCAGTTTTGCCTAAAGCCATTGTAGATTCATTGCATTAATCAGATTGTGTCTCAGTTTTGGCTGAAGCCATCAAAGATTCAGTGCAATGTTCAAACATGGGTGTCGAGTTTGACTTAATCCATTATAGATTCACTGCATCAATCAAACTGGGTCGCGGTTTTGGCTAAAACCGTTCAAGATTCATTGCAACGAACCAACACGTATTTCGGTTCTGGCTAAGACTATCATCATAGATTCAGCGCAATGAGCCAACATGGGTTTTGGTTTTGGCTAAAGCCATTGTAGGTTCATTGCATCAACCAGATTTAGATTAAGAATTTCGACATCATAAATCGACAACAGCGTAATTTTTTTTTAATTTGAAGGGTCCCTGTTTAAAAGGACCGTTCAAAAGTGAAAAAAATAGCTAATAGGCCACTTGCATCACATTTTTTTAAATTTTTTTCCGGTTTAGGCAAATATTCTAAGACATTCTGAATTTTTTTTTTTTTTTTAATCGTATTTTTGAATCCCTGGGGATTTTTTGAAAATTTCAAACCGAAAAATCACACCATTTTTTATAAACCGGAAAGACGGGACATAATTTTATAGGTGTGAAAAAACGATAATTACATAGCCGAAAATCATTTTTAAAAAAAAAGAACGTTTTCCACACGAATGGCACAGGAGAATAACGAGGCATACCAAAAATATTACATCTCATAAATATTTTTTTCCTTGATCCATCTTATTGATCATAAATCATTATAATGTACAACTTCTATATTACTAAATTCAATGTAATATACTTGAACTTGTAAATTGTAATAATAATAAGAATATTATAAAATTTTATTTTGTTAAAATCAGCGCCATAATCATTATACCTCTAAAACATGTACCGACATCATCTTCACGTTCTAAAGAGAACCCCGTAGCCATTAATTGTACGGGGTTCTCTTCAGAACATCTGTCAAAAAATCAAACCAAATGATAAGTTCGCAGAGAACAAACAATAAATCTAGTGAACGAATTCAAAAATTCGCCTGAAATCAAAGTGATGCCATATAAAAAAATTAATCAGTGTGGAATTTTATAAAATTAATAGGAACATTTTCGGCGACGGGACATTTTCATGTAGTGACGTCATGAGCCCAAATAATGGATTTATTTATTTAAAAATAAAAAAAACTGTACATTTCTAAAAATTTTTACTAACATTTTCGTAATCTTAGTAAAAAACTCTATCCACACGATTTTTTCCAAGTCGTTATGAAATCCATGCAAGTGGCCTATTGTCGAAGTGCGAGGATGTCAAATATAACGGACCGTCAAACAACTTGCTCTAAGGGATGCACATGTTTACGCTCTAAAACAATGATCATGAAGTTGGTGAAAACGTGGACGAATGAATAATATCCATAAATATTTGCACGAAACATGTCCCTGCAAGTACGAATGTACGATTATATCGTGAGTAAAATATTAATATTGGCGGGGTATATTAATTAATTGGTTCATTTGAATGTAGAAAAATGGATTGTAACTTTTTAGCCTAGGGAAGCGGAGCGTGTCAAGGAAATGCAAGGAATGTCAGTAGCATGTTAAGATGACAATATACCCTAAAATATACTTAGAATCTTAACGACGTAAGTAAAGAAACCGTATATACAAATTGCTACTCGCGACCCGTGCACTGGACGGACCTACTACGGAATTTGCCGTATCAAAGAAAAGAAGAAGAAGACAAATAATGTGGGAATCTTAACGACGTAAGTGAAGAAAGCGTGTAAACAATTATACGCCGCGCCACGGCGTATTGTTCGAACGTACGGTCGAATTCACCCAAGCAGGCCTGGAGATTCGACCTTTCGGCTGCGTTCATTTTAATTAATTCTGAAGAACGTGCTACAAATATTTAAAATGTGTCTCCATGTTGTCCTCCCGAAATTATTAATTCATCGTCTAGAAAAATAAAATCTGGTGCTTACCGCTAACTTTATAGTTGAAAAACGGGTTATAAAGTTTTGAAATCGTTGTACGTAAAATATATAAATGGTAAGGTACTGTTTTTATTAATCTAATATATAAATAACTAACATTTCTTGTGCGACATGGAAATAAAAAAGTTATTATAGTTACGGATTCGCCGCAAATGATTAAAATGTGAGTTTTGAGCGTACAAAAATTATTAGGATTGTGTACCGCCTTAACTCATTAGATTTAGTCCCGGTTTCGGCTAAAACCATCTGAAAATCCATTGATAAACTGCATCCCTAAAGTAGTATAACATAAGATAGCACCTACCTCACAAAAAGTTGTTCCTGGTTGTTCACTCGCCACGATACCACGGTAGCTCCTGTGGATGGAAGAATTACACATTCATTATTTATATTTCACCGGCTGCATATTAGTTAGTATGCCGAACCACAACACGATACACATACACTGGCTGAAAGGAAATATTGCATTTACTGCAATCTACATTTATTGCAATTCACCTAATTCAGGAAAGGCATAGTCAATTTCACCAATACATTTATGATAGAAATGATAAAAAAACACCAAAATCAGTCAAACTGCAATGAAATAAATAGTTTTGAAAGGTTGTCGATGTTCATATTTTTCTGGATAGATACTTTTTTTTTAAGAACAAAATTTTGTGATACATGGGAGTAAGTACATACATAATAACGTACAGTTTGTCGAAGACACTTTGATGAAGACATATCTAAATGCAAAATCACAAAATCATATGTTTTTGTTTTGAAAATTTACTTAGAAGTATTATAGATGCTTCAATTAAATACTGCGTATAGAACATACGAGTGCCTTGGCCCTTTAAAATATTGGTAAATTTTTAATTAGTCTTTTAATAAGCCTAGAAAAAAATAAAGTATTAGGTCTATAAAAAATCACTTTCAAGTGCAAACTCTTCAACTTATAAACCCCTTTTCGGATATGGTTTTATTGTTTAAGTGGCAAATTCAGTTTCTTTTATAATAATCGACTACCATAATACGGGCATGTGCCTAGCGTGGTAGTCGAATCACCTGTAAAAACTGTATAAAAATTTATATAATGAATAAAGAAAAAAAAAAAAAAATCGCAAAAAAAAAATTATATTTACTCCCGAACTTCACAAAATAAAATAAATTATGCATGGGGTCGTCCATTAATCACGTGAGGCTCGAATGGGGGGGGGGGAGGTTGAAAAAATCACGAGGGGGGGGGGGGGGTATAAAGAGATATCACCTGTATTTATTTTTCATGATAATAATCTGAAAATTTCAAAATACTTTGTACAAAAATAAATACACGTGTTTTTTTTGGGGGGGGGGATAGTGTAAAACCTCACCACATATTACCAGGGGGGGGGGGTTAAAAAGTTGCTAAAAAACATCACGTGATTAATGGACGACCCCTATTTTTTCGTTGTTATTTTTGACTCGTTCTCATTGACATCAATAAATACGGCCCGCACTCTACGAATTTACTTGGCAAACCCATTTCGAATCAGTTACGACCCGGCCGGAGCGGAGAATACACGTGTGGTTCCGCGTCGCTTGGTTTTGCGAAATCAATTTTAAAATTCGTTATTACAATAAACAATGCGTAAAAAAGGAGTTAATATTTTTTACGGGCCTTTACGAAATCAACCTGTAAAAAAATTCTCAAATATTTTTAAACTCCTCCCATGAAGGGGCGTGAATTCCGATTTTGATTTTTTCCTGGACTATTGGATCGCCTTAAAAAATAATGTTACAAACATGACATACCGCTGATAGCTCATTTGTAACCTCTTCGGTTTTTCTCAAAAACGACGCACGCGTCAGAAGGAGAGGTTACAAGAGAACTCTCAGCGGCAACCTAAATGATCAGATACTAAATATAAAAAAAATTAGAGTGTACAATTCACACGCGCTAGAAGTAAAACCTTCAGAAAACTAAAGTAGACGAGAGTGGGGAGAATACGAAGCACTTTTTTCACCGACGTGAATTCTAGTGTATTACATTTGGTCATCTTATATTTGTGTTTTCTTCTTCGGAGTCGCTAGACGTCGCTTTCTTTTGTGTTTTATTTGTCTGTTCATTTTGGAGTGGTTTGAAGATTGAACACTGATCCTATAGATTTATGTATTTGCCTCTTTTTAGTGTCACTCGCTTGGTGCACTCGCGCAACGGTGCTAAAGAAGTTTTCACTTCAATAAATAATACGACGTTAGTAGTTATACGTCTTAGTCAAAAGTCACTAGTTATATAATATACATTATAGTTGTAAGTCAGTTATATCAATTCTATTACGTATTTATTTGTAGTGCTCTTGAGATAATTTTTCAAAAAAAAGGGCAACATAAATCAGCCAAATATTATTACCATTATTACAAGTGTTTATTTTTGCCTATCCTTTTAAAATTCTCCCTTATTTTTACAATACCCTAATCTTTTTCTTCTTCGATGGCGCTTCAGCCCGTATCGAGCTTTGGCCTCCTGCAACATTCGTCTCTAACTCCTACTGTCCTCAACGGCTGACTTCCAATTTGGTATCTGGAGAAGCTGTGCTGCATCCCCTCTTACCTCGTCTTCCCTAATACACTAATACAGATGCAAAATCACCTCAGCTCTGTCTGTTGGATATCTTATGTAGGGTGCTACGTAACACGAAACGTAAAAAAATATAACAGTAGAATATTCCCGCCTTTGAAAGAAAAAAAGGAAACAAGGTACATTTGTACATGTACAGGTTGAAACGGTACAATTTTATACGGTGAATAACGATCAACTTGTCACAGAAGGGCTTGATTAAGGATTAACAGCTTTAATGAGGATTTACATGGATTTAGTCAAACAAATAATACAAGCGTAAAGGTTTAAAAAAACAAGGGAAAAGTATGAATTATTATTGCATAATATTCCAATGGATAGGATTATTAGTATTTTTATTTTACATTAACTCCACACAGGAGGCCCTGAGGAAAATTTGACTCCAGATACTAATATCTACAGCCTGTATGTCTGACGAATATCTACAGCTCATATGTTGAACTAATATCTACGAATTTCAGAGTGTTGATTAATATCTACAGAGCTTAGGTTGAACTAATATCTACAGAGCATAGGTTGGACTAATCAGCTAAATGTGTCCAATAGTCCGATATTAGGGATTTTTACATACATACTTACATAAATTAAGTTTTTTAAACTGCATACGCAATATTACGTTATTCCAATATGCTATACACAATTACAAATCCAACCTCTGCCAGTGCTGTAGATATTCGTCAACACTTTGGTTCTCATAGATATTAATCAACAGTTTGAGCTGTAGATATTCGTCAACACTTTGATTCTCATAGATATTAGTTCGATTTTTTCAGTTTTTGGAATTCCTGTAGATATTAGTAGACGCCTCCGAAAATTTCCCTAAGAGCATATGTCAACTGAGATGCTGTGTGGATAAGGTTCCCAGATTAAAAAAATCTAAATCCCGGAGAAAATTCATGAGATTCGATAAAAATTCCGGACTTTCTTGAATTTCGTTATGCATCGTGGCATGTCAAAACCGGCGTCGGGGGGGGGGATCCCACTCAATTGTGGAGGGGGATCTCCACTCCGGACTGTTTAGAATTCCCCCCGCATTCCGGACAAAGACCTATATTTCCGGACGTATGGCAACCCTGTGTGTGGAGGGTTTTTTGAGGAGAGGAAGGAATGAACATTGGTCTTAAAGAGACCCATGTTGTAGGAAGGAGGAAACACTAAGGCCGGCAAATCGTTCCACAGCCGAGCTGTTGAACACAAGAACAAGTCAAAGAAGCGAACCGTTCTCATGTGACAAATGCCAACCGTGTACATATGTTGGGCACGCGTTTGGGGTGTTTTCCCACTATGCACCGGTGTGAAGGGATCAATGACGCTAGTTCCTCGGAGCATCTTCCATTGCAATCCGTTTGTTAAGTTAGGAGAATCTATCAAACGGACCACCCGTTTCTACATAAAGTAGAGATTTTTTTTTAGGCATTTTGGGGCTCCTGACCAGAGGTGACTGCCAAATTCAACCGTGGAGCGCACTTGTGTTTTGTACAGGGTTAGAAGTTGTGTAATATTAAAGTATCTGCGGGCCCTGTACACATCAGTACAGTACGCCCAGTTTTTGAGAGGCTAACCTAACTCTGGCTTTGATGGAGCCCCTATATCTGAGCTGGTCACTTGAGTTACAAAAGAGTTACACCAAGTTGAGAGTTGCGTGCACACTGGAATTAAAAATGGCAATTTTGAAGAACATCTCGTAGAACTGACGTGGCATTTTTAGTTAATTTCACAAGTTATCACTGTTATCTAGAAATTGGAATGAATATCTATCAGTAAACTGTTTTAGGTACTTTTGTAGCCTTTAGCAAACGATAAACGTAATTTAATTAACAAATAGGTAGAGTCAGTCACAAAGGGGAAATTATTATCAGTATGGACCCATAAATCCTTATCTAATCCCTAATAAATAGCGTCAGGCAGGCCAAGAAAATGTGCAAATAAATTAAAAGAATTTCGACATCATAAATCGTCACAAATCGACGACCAAAGCTTTTTTCTTAATTTGAAGGGTTCCAATCAAAGGGATTTGTTAATTTACGAGAGTGTCTAATCTGACAGGCTGTCAAATAAATAGCCCTAAGGAATACATACACAGCTGAAGCTCTAAAAATAAGCTCTTGAAGCTCTAAAAATAATGAACATGAAGTTAGTGAATAAGTGAAAGAATTAATAATATCCATAAATATTTGCACGAAACAAATACCTGCGCCTATGTATATCGTGAGTAAAATATTAATATTGGCTGACTAATGACATTAATTGGTTTATTTCAACGTAGAAAAGTGGATTGTAACTTTTTAGCCTAAGGAAACGGAGCGTGTCAAGGAAAGGCAAGGAATGTCAATAGCATGTTAATTGTCAGTACCGAGCCAGAGAAGGGCCAAGAATCGATGCACACTAGTTTAGTTATAGCTCCGTCGTTACCTATCTCTCTCTCGTTCTCATAAACGAAACATGTAACAGAGGGAGAGGTTGCAACAGAACACTCAAAGGCAGAACCATGACAGTGATTCCCAAAGTAGGCGATAAAGGGACGTGATTGTCCGAGGAGCGTTAGAGGAGTAAGGAGGTGGTAAGAACAATAATAAATTAGAAGGCTGAGAATAATTTGGGCACTACACCATTCAGATTTTCGGTCATGCATTGTTGTAAGAATCATAGCTATAAACTGGGATATATGCATCTATCAGGTGGCGCAAAAACTCATCGTCCACTTTGACATTTGTGAAGTAAACACAGACATAATGTACGGTTACAAACCATGGATCGCTGTTATGCTCCTTGTAACGGACGTGTTGCACACCCTCTTTTCTAATTTTTATTCTTACAATTTCTTTATGTCTTTATGTACAATGCCCCGGTGCAACCAAATAAAGCTTGCGTGCCAGGTTGCCACCGGGAGACATTTTCTAACAAATTGTCATTATTTTTCCGCCTCCTTTTTATTTATTGTTTGCGGCCCCATGAAGGGCCGTTATCCTGGCCCGGAGCAACCAGTTTGCGGCCCCATGAAGGGCCGTCATCCTGGCCCGGAGCAAAAGTTTGCGGCCCCGGTCAGGGCCTGTATTGCGGCTTCGCTGCCAAAGAAGAGCAAGTCTGCTATGGCTGCCTTGCCTCCCTTTTATTTTTGCGGCCCTAAAAAGGGCCATTTTTTCGGCTCCACCGCCAGGAGCAACAAGGGTTTGCCCAGACCGGCTTCGCTGCCAAGGAAGAGCAAGTCTGCTCTGGCAACCTTGCCTCCTTTTTCACTAGGAAGAGAGTCTGCTTGCCACCAACAGGCAAGCAGGCTGCTCCTCCTCCTCCGCCAAGAAGACGGACGGCCTTTTCGCCTCCTCCTCCTCCGCCAAGAAGACGGACGGCCTTTTCGCCTCCTCCTCCTCCGCCAAGAAGACGGACGGCCTTTTCGCCTCCTCCTCCGCCAAGAAGACGGACGGCCTTTTCGCCTCCTCCTCCTCCGCCAAGAAGACGGACGGCCTTTTCGCCTCCTCCTCCTCCGCCAAGAAGACGGACGGCCTTTTCGCCTCCTCCTCCTCCGCCAAGAAGACGGACGGCCTTTTCGCCTCCTCCTCCTCCGCCAGGAAGACGGACGGCCTTGCCTAATTTTTTATTATTACTTAGCCCGCGAAGCCTACAAGGCCCACAAGGGCAAATCTAAAGCCCTACAAGGCACCCAGAAGAAGCCAACCGGAGTCACTCCTTGGCCGGCTATGCTGCTAGGGACAACAAGAGCCCGCATTCTTCAATATTGCGGCCCCAACAAGGGCCATTATTTAGCCACCAAGGAGGCCAGAATCCCCTCCACATTTTTTATAAAACACCCACCGCGGATGCAGTCGCTTGTACCGCTCCAGTCGTGAAAACCACACCCCAGTGAATTAAAAGTGCCTTTCTACCGTGCTTATTCGCGCCACATCATACCAACCCAGTGCTTGAACATCAGTGCTTGAACATCAGTGCTTAAACATTCGTGCCCTCAGTTATCAGTGCTTTAAACATCCGTGCCCTCAGTTATCCTCGTGTTTCCCCCATTCTATACCATCATGTCCTCCCCCCTTCTCCAAACCTCCGATGAATATCAACGCCTTACCCTCGAGATCCAGTCCTTCTTCGAAAACCACCCCGACCCCAACAACTTGTCCCCTGAAGAGATTGATCATGTCTGCTCCCTGGCCTACCGCAGAGTTCATGGTTCCCCTCCCAACTCCCACAGCAACTCACCCCAACCCGATTCAAGTATCATCACCCCAACCAGCAACCCCCTTATCACCCCCCTAGCCGCCCCCCAAACCGACCGCCCTCTCCCTGCCGCCCAATCCGACCTGGCCCTCACCGACCCCAATACTGACCACCCTCCCAACACCGCCCACCACATCATCGCCCCCCAAATCGTCAGAGCCCCCATCGTCCCCCATTCCGACAGCGCCCCCATCGCCATTCAAACCGAACGCGCCCCCATCGCTCCTCAAACCGTCCGCCCCCCCATACCTTCCCAAACGATATACCCCCTTACCTCTCACCCGCCAACCACCCCCCAAACCAACCGCTTAATCCAAATCTCTTCTCTATTACCCAAACTACTCTCCCCACTATCTCTTCCCACCACCCTCGCCAAGGACTACGCAATCCCCACGCCACAACGTGCCTCCCCCCGATCTGCCACTACCCCACTAAATTCCCCCATCTCCCAAAGTCCCCTTACCCTTCCCCCCGTCCCTCAAATAGTGGTATCCACCCAGTTCTTCCCTCGCCCTACAGTGAAAAAGAAAACAAACACCAACCACCTCCTCCGAAATAATCGCCCCCCATATTGCAGCCATATCCTTTGCAACTAAAAATTAACAAAAACAAAAACAAATCTCACTTTCTACAACCATAAATAACTCAGTTGAAGGAGAAAGGGGCCTAAATTGGCCCGGTGCTCCATAAGCCCGTCATTCAAAAATCATGATTGTGATTGACAGATTCGCTGAGTGACTGCCGTACGCGACAGTCGCTTCTGGAGACGACAGCTTTTTCGCCCCCGAACCGCTCTGTCTGGCTCGTGCTTGCACGGCCAGACACCTGCTACCTTGTTAGCCGGCCGGACCCCGACCGGCCCTTGTCTAGGCCACCGCGCCGCCAACTGCCTTTCTCAAGGCAACCAAGAAGAAGGACGACTTGGCCCAACCAAGAAGAAGGCAACCAAGAAGAAGGAACTGCCTTTTTCAAGGCAACCAAGAAGAAGGACGACCTGGCCCCACCGAGAGTAGAAGCCCCCAAGATCACCCCCGCAATCATCAAAAGGAAGAATAAGACACCTGCCGTGCGGATGTTTCCCTTTCCCGCACGGCTCCTTGACGACACAACAACCTTCAGAAGCAAGACGGGGACCATCAAGGTCCCCAACTCCCAGCCACTTTACCTTCACCCCGCTGACCCGAGGACGACGAAGCCGGCAGCCATCCCCTTACCGCCCCCCAACATGCCTGAGACCGCCCCTGCAGCCGGACCCAGCCGCCCCCCAGCAGGCCCTGCTTCGGGCTACGTTGCGCCCCCCAGATTTGAGATGCCCGCCCAGGAGATGGAGATGTCCCGCCAGGAAGAAGGATGGACTAGGCCAACGAACACCGTGAAGAGGCCCCTTTCACCGCAGCGATCAAAACAGGTTGTAGTCGGCAACCGGTTTGGTAAACTACCTGAGATATTTGAAGGCGGCGGGGCGTCGCATCCAAAGCGCCCACATACTAATTCCCATTTTTCTTCCTCCGCAGGTACCAGCGGCCAGGCTGCCAGGAAGGACCGAGTCCCGCCGGTTGTGATGACCCTGGGGACTCTCTCGCACGGACAAGTCACCTCAGCGGTTCAGGGCCACATCGGGCACCTGAACTTCGAGATCAAATACCGACCTGGAGGAAAGGTCAACATAATAGTGCGAAGTATGGCAGATCACCGTGCGCTCACCAACGGGCTGCGAGCGGAGGCACGCGGCTTCCACACGTACACGGCGGAGGCCGACAAGATGAAGAAGGCGGTCATTAAGGGCCTGCCTAACGTGGCCACAGAGGAGATTTCCGAAGACCTGACGAGCCAAGGCTTCGCCCCCGTCAAGGTCATCAAGATGACAACCACCTCGGCCGAGTACCCAATGTACTTGGTACACTTCAACAAGGAAGTGAATATGGGCCAGCTGAGGGCGGCCGTCAAGTACCTCTGCCACTGCAGGATCCGCCTGCAGAAACATCGAAGCAACCACCTGCAGCACGGGACACAGTGCTACCGCTGCCAGAACTTCGGGCACGGGTCCCGAAACTGCTCACACACCGCGAGGTGTGTGAAATGCCTAGTGGAGCACGCCTCCGCCGAGTGCCCCAAGACCACCAGGGACGAGCCCGCCGCGTGCTGCAACTGCGGAGGCCCCCATCCCGCCAACTACAGAGGCTGCCCGAAGCGGATGGCATACGTTGCCTCACTGCAACAACACCAGCGGCAAACCCGGCGAGAGGCACCAGGAAGCAGGCCACATGCGCATCAGACGAGAAATGATGGACGCACCTGGGCCAATATAGTCGGAGGAAACTCGGGCCCCCAGCAGCACGAGGAGCAGCATGAGGAAAATCCCCGCTCGCAGCACCGCACGAAACCGCCCGCAAGAGAGGGACCCGCCGTAGATGATGACGCCGCCCTGATGATGGCCCTGCTCCAGGGACTGATCCGCGTGAGACCCCAGCTAGCCGTTTGCAACAACGAGCTCGAGAAGGCTGTGATTCTTATGAATCTGATCACGTCCACCATCAATGTCTGATCCCCAGATGGTGAACGTGCTCCTGTGGAATGCCCACAGCATCCGATACAAAATAGACGAACTGCTCGCTCTGGCCAACAATACTAACATTGACATTTTTCTCATTACAGAAACCTATCTCAAACCCGACATTCCCCTGAGAGTGCCCGGCTTCGAAGTACACCGAGACGACCGACCGGAGGGCGCAGGCGGAGGCACCGCCATATTCGTTCGTCAAACCATCACATCTACAAGAATCCCCACTCCGAAGTTGAAGCATACTGAAGCCACGATTATCGAAGTCACCATAGAGGATAGAGCGCATACCATCATCGCCGCCTACTGCCACCATCCCAATCTATTGGTAAGAGAAGATCTCGATAAATTACTTAATCTGAGCCCTATTGTTATCTTAGGAGGAGATCTGAACGCCAAGCACAATTATTGGAACAACTACAGAGGCAACGCGAATGGAAAAACGCTCTTTTCACATATGCAGACTCACAACTACACGATAATGGCGCCGGACAAACCGACTTTCCACTCAGCACGCGCAATATACCCAAGTACTCTAGATATCGTACTTGAGAAGAACGCCAAGACCATCTCGCCATTGCGCACGCTAGACGAACTGTCGTCGGACCACCTGCCCGTGAGCTTCAGTATAGGAGGAACGACTTCAAGGAGCCCCAGAAAGCGGCGAAACTTCAAAGACGCCGACTGGGAAGGATTCAAGAAAGAGATTAACGAACGAATACATCTCACGTCGGCAACCCTGCGCTCAAAGGAAGAGATCGACGAAGCCGCAAGCACTCTGACCGAAATCATCCAACTTGCACAAGACATCTTCATCCCCCTCAAAGACGAACAGACCTACACGATCAAGCTTCCCGAGTACGTCTTGTCACTCATCAAGGAGAAAAACCGTCTTCGCCGCCTTCACCATCAAACACGCGACGGCTACTTCAAAACGGCTTACAACACGCTACAGCGGGAAATCAAGCAAGAGATCACCGACCTCAGACGCGAACTTTGGACGAAGAAAGTCACGTCACTCACGCCAAAGGACAACAGCCTATGGAAAATGGCAAAAGCGCTGAGACACGAGGATCACACGATTCCCCCGCTAGAAAAGCTAGACGGATCAGGGCTGGCACTTTCGCTCGAAGAAAAAGCAAACGCGCTCGCCGACGGATTTGAGAGAGCCTACGCAGCCACGGATGGCCTATCTGACCCGGAGACGGATCAACTAGTAGAAGAATCTCTACAAAATCTCGAGCAAGCCGAGCAGACGAGCGCAGCCGATATCCACTTCAGCACGCCGAGCGAAGTAGCCGTCATTATCAGGCGATTGAAGACAAACAAGGCGCCGGGAAGCGATCAAATACATAATATCCTACTGAAACACCTACCTCAGAAAGCTATCATCTTCATCACCAAGCTGTTCAATGCCTGCCTCACCATCGGACATTTCCCAGAGATCTGGAAAACGGCGACCGTGCTGCCCTTTTCCAAGCCAAACAAGGATAAGAAGCAGCCGACAAACTACCGGCCGATTAGCCTACTTTCCACGCTGAGCAAGGTATTTGAACAGGTCATCCTCAACAGACTTTTACCTCATCACGAAGACACATTGCCAGACGAACAGTTCGGATTTAGGAAAAGGCATTCCACCACCCATCAGCTCTCCAGAGTAGCGGAATTCATCGCGAAGAGATTCAATGAAAATCGCTACACCGCCGCCGCACTGCTAGACTTGGAAAAGGCATTTGACACCGTTTGGATCAAAGGGCTTCTGCACAAACTTCACAGATTAAATACGCCCATATACCTGACGAGAGTGATACAAGAATACCTCAAGAACAGATCCTTCCAAGTCTTCATCAGGAACGCGCTGTCGACAATACGTGAGATTCCAAAAGGCGTGCCTCAAGGAAGTCTACTGGGACCTCACCTCTTCAACATCTTCACGCACGACATCCCCCATGACGAGAGATGCAATCTATCAATTTATGCAGACGACGTCAAACTCTACGTTTCCTCATCACAAGCAGACATGGCAGCCATATACCTACAGAGAGCGCTCGACGCTCTAGTAGAGTTCTACAAAAAATGGCGACTCAAACTTAATGAGACGAAGACCGAAGTCATCATGTACTCGAGGAAAAATAAAGTTAGAACACCAGACGTCAACATCGAAATGGGAGGACACGTCCTAGAATGGAAAGATGAAGTCGTCTACCTGGGCCTAACAATGGACTCACGCCTCAACTGGAAATCTCACGTAACCAAGATGCACGTGAAAGCCAGAAAGGCAGTCGGCGCGATGAAGCCAATCTTCAACAGAAGAAGTCCGCTACTTCCCAGAACCAAACTCCTGATCTACTACTCGCTCATCCGACCCGTACTGACTTATGCTATACCCGTGTGGGGCAGCATCTCCTACTCTGACCATACTAAACTACAGACTTTACAAAATCTCTGCATTAAAATCACTTACAACACAAGACTCAGAACAAACTTGAAAAAACTACATGCAAGAGAAGAAATACCGACCTTATTTGAATACACTCACAGACTGACCGACCGATTTTACAAGTCACTTCAACATAGTAAAAATAAACTCATCAAAGAAATCGGTCAATACAATGCACCTAGCGATCTCCCTTTCAGGTACAAACACAGACTACCTAAACATATCCTGATGGACCTTAATCATATTTGGCACAACCCTGAATCAGACGCGGATGACTGAGCGATCGGTAGGTATTCCCAATTACCAGACCCCCCCCCCCCAACTTATGTCTATATATCTATGTATATATTTATATAATAATATTTATTTTATCTATATGTATGTAAGTTTATCCTAAAAATTCCCATAAAATATCTATCACATAAAAACAGACACCCACACCCCACACCACACAATGCAGGATTTCATTCACTGAAATCACTGAAGGCCGCACAGTTTCATGTTGACTGTCGGCCGACTCCTCCCGGATAAGGTTTTTCATGGTTTCCTTATTCCCAAAGGCAAATGCGGAGGAGCTCCAAATAAAAGGACATGACCGACTCCTTCCCACTCCCAACATAACACAAACACACACGTATGTATATATTTTCCTTTGTTTGATGCCGGTTGCTTTGTTTGGCCTAGCGAAACATGCAATTTTCGTAGGGTTTTTACTTAACAATTTTTCCCTACCGACAAAACACATGACCTCTAAGTCTATAATAGCCAGGTACTATTTTCAAATACCCACATGAGGTAAAAATTGCAAGGCGCATATGACGCCGTTCTATTTGTATAAGGAACATTAACTTTAAATTCAGTAAATTTAAATGATTCATCTCTTCAAGATACATAAGAATCTAGTAAATGAAAAAAAAAAAAAAAAAAATGAAAAATAAAATATAAGTTATTCTTCAACAGTCAACAAGTCTTGTTATTTACTCTACAAGTGGTCCTTTCTACCTACCTCTGGGAGTCTGCGACCTGCTGCCAGCTGCTGCCTCCTGCCGAAGTTCTGCCTGAACGGGAACCCGGTGCCTACCACTGCAGTTGGCCCTGACTCGGGGCACTGCCAAGGCACCGCTCAGGCAGAAACTAGGCGCATCCAGGACCTATACCACTGGATGTAGGGAGGCCAGCCAACCAATATCACCATCATCAGCGTGAGCCAGTGGAAGGCGTGCACAAAACCGGTGCCCCTTATTTTACAGTCTTGTAAAGACTTGATACGTCTGTTACAAGTGGTCCTTCGAGCCGGATCTGCTGCACGCCTGACACGCCACGCCTGATGCCACGTCACGCCTGAGATCCCTTGCCTGATGCCACGCTGGACTCTACGCCTGACGCTACGCCATACGCCACGCCTGACGCCACGCCTGATGCTACGTCACGCCTGACGCTACGCCTGACGCTACGCCAGACGCTACGCCTGACGCCACGCCCGATGCCATGCCTCATGCCAGGACTGACGCCACGCATCATGCCAGGACTGACGCCACGCCCCATGTCAGGGCTGATGCCACGCCTGATGCCATGGCCCATGTTAGGGCCGATGCCACGCCTGATGCCACATCACGCCTGATGCCACATCACGCCTGATGCCATGCATACACAAGCTCTTGACACGCCTTGCTCTACAACTGAGATGGCGCGCTCCACAGAAAAGAGCCACCACGAGCAAGCACTGCCCTCCACATCTATTGAGGACATGGTGCGACGACTACGACGAGAGCTGCGCCGTCAGCAGCAACTTATTGACATGCTGACGGAAACCCTGCAACCACAACAGCATGGAGCAAAAGGGCCGGCACAAAAAAGTGCGACGGGGCCCGCTCTACCTCATCCTACAGGACTGACGCAGCGTGGAGCAAAAGGGCCGGCACACAAAAGTGCGACGGGGCCCGCTCTACCTCATCCTGCAGGACTGACACCGCGTGGAGCAAAAGGGCCGGCACAAAAAAGTGCGACAGGGCCCGCTCTACCGCATGCTGCTACAGGGTTGCCACAACACGACGCTTCAGGGTTGGCACGCGATAGCCAAGCCCCGCAGCCAAGCAGCCATGACTCAACATGGATGCAGCCTCGTCATGCTTCAGGGTTGGCACGTGATAGCCAAGCCCCGCAGCCAAGCAGCCATGGACAACCACCATGGATGCAGCGTCGTCATGCTTCAGGGTTGGCACGTGATAGCCAAGCCCCGCAGCCAAGCAGCCATGGACAACCACCATGGATGCAGCCTCGTCATGCTTCAGGGTTGGCACGCGATAGCCAAGCCCCGCAGCCAAGCAGCCATGACTCAACATGGATGCAGCCTCATCATGCTTCAGGGCCGGCACGAGATAGCCGAGCCCCGCAGCCAAGCAACCAAGGCAGTCCAAGATGGATGCCACCTGGACCTTCCGGCCCGGTACCGCCCGTACTTCTGCTCGACCAGAGGCAACGTGAAGCCGTACGTGAGATGCCCGTTGGACCTGTGCCTCTGGTGGACCAGAGGTACGCCTCACTGGCGCAGCTAGGGCCTGAAGACCCTCCGCCGCCGCCCCCTCACTACAAAGGGGATCCAACATGGATACAACCTGGTCCTGCCGGCCCCGTACCGCCCGCACCTCTGGTGGACCAGAGGCCGCGTACCGCCGTACGAGAGATGCCTGTCGGACCTGTGCCTCTGGTGAACCAGAGGTACGCCTCGCCGGCGCAGCTAGGACCTGAAGGCCCTCCGCCGCCGCCCCTCAACTATGGCAGCAGTCCCCGACGGATGCCGCCTGGACCTTCCGGCCCCGTACCGCCCGCACCTCTGGTGGACCAGAGGCCGCGTACAGCCGTACGTGAGATGCCCGTTGGACCGGTGCCTCTGGTAGACCAGAGGTACGCCTCGCTGACGCAGCCAGGGCCTGGAGCCCCCCTGCCGCAGCCCCTCAACTACTATGGCAGCAGTCCCCGATGGATGCCGCCTGGACCTTCCGGCCCCGTACCGCCCGCACCTCTGGTGGACCAGAGGCCGCGTACCGCCGTACGAGAGATGCCTGTCGGACCTGTACCTCTGGTGGACCAGAGGTACGCCTCACCGGCGCAGCCAGGGCCTGAGAGCCCTCCGCCGCCGCCCCCTCATCACAATGAGGGTCAAGGATGGATGCAGCATGGACCTTCCGGCCCCGTACCGCCCGCACCTCTGGTGGACCAGAGGCCGCGTACCGCCGTACGAGAGACGCCCGTTGGACCTGTACCTCTGGTGGACCAGAGGTACGCCTTGCCGGCGCAGCCAGGGCCTGGAGGCCCCCTGCCGCCGCCCCCTTACTACAACGTTGAGGGACCATCATCACACGCCCAGTGGACACCACCTGGGCCATCACAGCCAGTACCGCTGCACAAACAGCAGTACCGACTACCAGCAGCAGCAGCAGCTCCTGCCCAACCTGGTCCTGCCGGCCCCGTACCGCCCGTACCTCCGCTCGAACAGAGGTACCGAGAAGCCGTACGTGAAGAGCCTGCCGAACCTGTACCTCTGGTGGACCAGAGGTATGCACCACCAGCAGCAGCAGAGCCTGCCCAAGCTGGTGCAGTCCTTGAGCCAACCGAACGCTCAGTTCCGGACCAAGGAGAACCTTGGCGACTCCAGGAAATTTGGATGCAGCCTGGACCATCCGGCCCCGTGCCGCCCGTACCTCTGCTCGACAAGAGGCAACGTGAAGCCGCACCGGAGAAGCCCGTTGGACCATTTGCATCACTGGCGCAGCTAGGGCCTGAAGACCCTCCGCCGCCGCCCCCTTCCTACAACCCAGGGAGAGCCAGTTTTGCGGCCCCATTAAGGGCCAGTTTTGCGGCCCCATTAAGGGCCAGGTTTGCGGCCCCGAGAAGGGCCAGTTTCGTGACACCGGACCCTGCCGGACCCGCACCACTGCCGGAGCAGTTGTACTCACTGCCGTCTGGACCTTCTGGCCCCGGACCGCCCCTACCCCTGCTTTATCAAAGGCAGCCAGCCAACCAGCAGAGAGCATCTGCCGGATCCGCACCGCTGCCAGAGCAGTGGGATTTGTTGCCACCTGGACCTTCTGGCCCCGGGCCGCCCTCACCCGGGCTCCACCGGACAGCCAGCTCTGCACAGTCAGCCGATCAGCAGAGAGCATCTGCTGGATCCGTACCTCTGCGCGAACAGAGATACCAAGCACTGGCCCAGATGGATGACCAACCACATTCCGCTGTCATAACAGTGGTTTTCCTCATCGGCGCAGCGAAGACGAGCCCGCCCTGCCCCAGCAGTATCACTACCACATTCGTGATACCTGCTATCGGCGCAGCGAAGACGAGCCCGCCCTGCCCCAGCAATGCCACCATCAAAGAAGTGGCGCTCTTCACACGGGGGGAGCCAATCAACCCCAGCGAAAAGAAAAATTTGCTGGCTGTCATGGACCCCGTGATGCTCCACATCAGCCGACCACACGGCCGAGTCCTGGACGACACCCCCGCCGCAGATGGCCGAGAGAGGACAGCCCGAATCCAGACGAGCCCCGCAGTCTACACCCGACCTGCCGTGACGCCCGCTGGGATCCTGTTGTTCCCGCCTATGCAGCTTCGCCTACTCATCGTTCGACACGTCCTGATGACTAGTGCAGACAAGCAGCACGGGGGGAGTGTAACGGACGTGTTGCACACCCTCTTTTCTAATTTTTATTCTTACAATTTCTTTATGTCTTTATGTACAATGCCCCGGTGCAACCAAATAAAGCTTGCGTGCCAGGTTGCCACCGGGAGACATTTTCTAACAAATTGTCATTATTTTTCCGCCTCCTTTTTATTTATTGTTTGCGGCCCCATGAAGGGCCGTTATCCTGGCCCGGAGCAACCAGTTTGCGGCCCCATGAAGGGCCGTCATCCTGGCCCGGAGCAACCAGTTTGCGGCCCCATGAAGGGCCGTCATCCTGGCCCGGAGCAAAAGTTTGCGGCCCCGGTCAGGGCCTGTATTGCGGCTTCGCTGCCAAAGAAGAGCAAGTCTGCTATGGCTGCCTTGCCTCCCTTTTATTTTTGCGGCCCTAAAAAGGGCCATTTTTTCGGCTCCACCGCCAGGAGCAACAAGGGTTTGCCCAGACCGGCTTCGCTGCCAAGGAAGAGCAAGTCTGCTCTGGCAACCTTGCCTCCTTTTTCACTAGGAAGAGAGTCTGCTTGCCACCAACAGGCAAGCAGGCTGCTCCTCCTCCTCCGCCAAGAAGACGGACGGCCTTTTCGCCTCCTCCTCCTCCGCCAAGAAGACGGACGGCCTTTTCGCCTCCTCCTCCTCCGCCAAGAAGACGGACGGCCTTTTCGCCTCCTCCTCCTCCGCCAAGAAGACGGACGGCCTTTTCGCCTCCTCCTCCTCCGCCAAGAAGACGGACGGCCTTTTCGCCTCCTCCTCCTCCGCCAGGAAGACGGACGGCCTTGCCTAATTTTTTATTATTACTTAGCCCGCGAAGCCTACAAGGCCCACAAGGGCAAATCTAAAGCCCTACAAGGCACCCAGAAGAAGCCAACCGGAGTCACTCCTTGGCCGGCTATGCTGCTAGGGACAACAAGAGCCCGCATTCTTCAATATTGCGGCCCCAACAAGGGCCATTATTTAGCCACCAAGGAGGCCAGAATCCCCTCCACATTTTTTATAAAACAATGTCCGATCGCCGTCGGGTTCAATTAACCCAATAAATATGTCGATTTTTTCAAAAATAAAATATAAGTTATAAAACTAAAATCTCCCCGATTCAAGGCCTCAACGGAAAAGTTTACTCCGCTGCAGACAAGGCAGAAGCCTTTTGCAGATAGCCTCGAAAGTCAATTCTCTCCAAACACCGATCACGACGATCCTGCGTTCGTAGCAAAAGTGGATTCAAAAGTAGAATCAATCTTAAATCTAGACCCTGAAGACCCTCCAATCAGGTGCACAACTCCTAAGGAAATTTTGAATATAATTAGAAAATTAAAGAAGAAGAAGGCCGCCGGGCCCGATGGCATTTCAAATAAGATCTTAAAACATCTCTCAACTAAAGGCATCTGCGCCATCACAGCCATCTGCAACGCGTCACTTCGGCTGCGTTGCTTTCCTAAGGATTTTAAAGAAGCTGACGTAATTTTAATTCCCAAACCAGGCAAGGATCCATTATTAACGGAGAATCATCGGCCAATTAGCCTCCTCCCATGCCTAGGTAAAATCCTGGAAAAAGTAATACTAGCACGACTGAATGCATTCACAAATAAAAGTAAATTCTTGCCAGACTTCCAACACGGTTTCAGAGCAGGTCATTCCACCTCTCACCAACTCCTACGTGTGGTGGAACACATCACGGAGGCATTCAATATTAAGAAAAAAACGGTAATTCTGTCACTCGACGTAAGTAAGGCTTTCGACAAAGTCTGGCATAACGGCCTTCTATATAAAATGTACTCTCTAGGTTATCCATTAAGACTCATTCAACTAATAGCCAGCTATCTAAGAGATAGATCCTTTAAAGTAAAAATAGAAAATGTATTCTCCACATCCCGCCCCATATCAGCTGGGGTCCCACAAGGCAGTCAACTCTCACCATCCTTATATAACATCTATTGTAGCGATATCCCAAAACCCGTGGATCATAATGTTAAAATCACTCAATTTGCGGATGACACTAACATCATGTCCAGTTCAACTGACGAGGCCACTGCTAACTGACGAGGCCACTGCTACACGCCGCGTACAGATACAAACCACTCTAACTGAAAAGTGGTGTAAAAAGTGGAGAATATCTATTAACCCGACTAAAAGCGCCGCGACCGTTTTCTCAAAGAAACGGCCAAAACGGCCCCCATTCATTAGACTGTTTGGGGAAAATGTTCCATGGGAAAAGTCAATTAAATACCTAGGTGTAACGCTAGACTCCAAGCTCACCTGGAAGAAACACATAACTGAAAAAATTAAAGCAGCTAATAAATGTCTATCTTCACTGTATCCAATGATGGGAAAAAAAGTCGTTTATCAACGGGCAACAAATTACTTTTATATAAAACAACCATAAGGCCTGGCTTCACCTATGCTTGCCCCGTTTGGGGGCACGCGGCCCCCAGTCTCTTAAAGAAGATTCAAATATTTCAAAACAAAGCCATTAGACTTGCCTTAAATGCGCCAAAATGGAGCAGAATTTCTTCTCTCCATAACGACTCCAACATTCCGTTGATAAAAGACTTCATTTTCTCACAAGCAACTAAATTTTACGCCGGCCTACCCGGCCACGCAAACCCTACGATTAATACGCTCGCTAAATATAGCGAAAATGAAAATTTCAAATACAAAAAACCCAAGATAGTCCTCCGGAAGGAATAAAAAACCTGCATACAGTCGCAGTATAGTTTTAATCTCACTTTCAAACCAACCATAATAATAAATTAACAGTAAAGTATCTATAGATAATCCTTTATAATTATGTTAGAGTCAGTAAACGCATGTTTAGGAACTCTGTAAAATAAATCAATCAAAAGTCAAAAGTCAAGTAAAATATAAGTTATTCTTCAACAGTCAACAAGTCTTGTTATTTACTCTACAAGTGGTCCTTTCTACCTACCTCTGGGAGTCTGCGACCTGCTGCCAGCTGCTGCCTCCTGCCGAAGTTCTGCCTGAACGGGAACCCGGTGCCTACCACTGCAGTTGGCCCTGACTCGGGGCACTGCCAAGGCACCGCTCAGGCAGAAACTAGGCGCATCCAGGACCTATACCACTGGATGTAGGGAGGCCAGCCAACCAATATCACCATCATCAGCGTGAGCCAGTGGAAGGCGTGCACAAAACCGGTGCCCCTTATTTTACAGTCTTGTAAAGACTTGATACGTCTGTTACACTCCTCAAATGGTGTAAAATTGCGTAATAGTAATTATTTTTATTGAAAATCGAGTGAGTGCTTTTGCTCCACCTTGTATTAAATTAGCGTACCATTATTTGATTTTCTGATTCATCTTGTTTTTCCTTGCTAGACGTGTATCTAAGGAAAAACTCTGCAAACTAACTCAAAAAATCAATTTATCAACTCACTAGCTACAGTCCCCGACATAGCCCGGGATTTATACAGAGTTTTTCGAAATCAGATGGAGACAGTAATTTTGAAAGTCAAGTCTAAATCTCACGCAGACAGTGACTTTCCCCTCATTTTGAAGGTCAATGTGTACAAAATTTCATCAATTAAGGAATAAAACTGTAGATTTGTGTAAAAATCCAATCCACGCCGCCCGCCAGCCCGTCACAGATAATCTCTCCTTTATATAAATAATAAATAAAAGAAGTTAGATTCCGGTTTTCTTCGCCCACAGATTTATTTAAACGAAAAAAACGCACATTACAATCGCTTGATTTTCAATTCACTGTCAACCATTTAAGTTTTTGAAGAGAAACTTCTATAGCCCGGCTGTTATTCGGATTTAGGATAAAACGGAAATGACGATTACTGCACCTGCGACGCATCATTGTGCTCATTGGCCGTTTTGATTATGATGTCACTTTGAAAGGCTCCTATTGGTTAAGATATGAAACGGAAATTACGATCGGTCTGCGCTCATTGATCGCTTTGATTATGACCTCAGTTTTCAAGTATTGGTTGAGATTGTTTTGGTAAAGTTTCGCTTCTACCGCGTGTAAAACTGCACTCGATTTTTTTTTTGTAATAAATAGTTTTAAATTTCAGTTACAATGTGTATTTCTCCACACAGCATTTCTCAAAGACGACATATGCCTGAGTGAAATTATTTCCTCTCATAAAATATCTATTAAAAAAAATCGAGTAGGTACAGTTTACACACGCGGTAGAAGCGAAACTTTACCAAAACAATCTCAATCAATACTTGAAAACTGAGGTCATAGTCAAAGCGACAAATGAGCGCACACCTCGCGTAATTTCCGTTTCATATCTCAACCAATAGGAGCCTTTAAAAGTGACATCATAATCAAAGCGGCCAAGTTGATGCGTCGCAGGTGCAGCAATCGTCATTTCCGTTACATCCGAAATCCAAATCACTGCGGGCTATAGAAGTTTCACTTCAAAAGGTTTGTAACATTGTAAATGTAATTATGTGTTAAATAAGCTTTCATACAGCTTTCCTGGAGACGAGTGGGGGGCTGAATTCTTTTTAAAATATGCGGTAAGTCGTATAAGTTTGAGAAACTGTGATTTACAGGAAGAACGGTTCGCAACACTTTTAATTACTAACAAGAAATAACAGATTCACGAATAATTATGAAGTCTTGTGAAAATAAGCCATGTGTGATAGAGCATAGGGCGAAACGTTGCGTTTCACTATTCAATGCTAAAATTTCTCCATCAACAAAAAAGAGATTATCAGGTGAATAAAATTAATGAATTCGAATGTGTTGCCTGTAATCACCATTTTATAATCAAAAATACTAATTTTGTTTTCTGTGAATCCTGCGTAAGGGAACGTACCCATACTACGTGACACTTTTAGGGGGGGGGGGGTCTTCAAAAGGTCACGCTCCATACAAATGAGCGGCGGGTTCCTTAGGATTTTGGTCACCGGGGGGGGGGGGGGGGGTTAAAATTGCAAAAAGTTGGTCACGTAGTTTGGGTACGTTCCCTAACTATGGTTCAATGAACTTAAATTTGAATTTAAGCGCCATTTTATGTTTTATTTTATTTTATTTATTAACAGAAATAAACAGTACCTATATTAGATACTTTGGTTAAAAAAAATTACAATTAATAAGTATATTACATGGTGGTACCTATTATGTGTTTGATTGTAGTGTCTTATTTATGGTATGCGTATTAAGAACATTTAACCAGCCAGGGGACGAAAATCCACATTTCGTCGAAAGTTGTTCTTACGATCGTGCAGGGCGGTTACAATGAGAAAGATTAATTATTCTCCGTACCAGCTTTTTCAAATTATAACTCAATATCGAATTTATTTCAATCCAAATTAGCTTTAATTTATACCTTCATCCAAAAATGCTGAAAGGCGTGATGATAAAACTATTAAAATAATGTACTTTTTGTAATTATTTTTTGATTATAAATATTTATCATTTTTCAATAATGTCTAAATTTAATAAGAATGTTAAAAAAATCTGAAATATATTAGTTTGTAAGTGCGCAAATAAATACACAAATGGACCAATTTTCGTCAAGAAACACATGTACGTACATATTTTTTAATGAGTTTATTGAAACTAAAATTAAAATTCTAAAACATGCGTTTGCTAGATAATGTATTGATTTATTTTACTGCATGATTATATTTTTTGAAATCGGTGTGGTATAATACAAAATCTTTTTTGAAAATTTAACAAATCTGCCAACAACCTATGGAATAACCTTATTATACTAAAAATTAAAAAAAATTCTCAAAATTTATTACATGCGAATGCTAGATAAAAGAACAATCTTTCGAAATCCATTTATAATTTTTTGTGGAAAAGAGTCAATTCGTCTAAAATCTGATTTGAAAATGACATATTTCTGGTTTTCTCTGGTAATGCCCTCTTAAGTAATTACCGGGTGATGTATGCAGTGGGAAGGTGTGTGTGTGAGTATGTGTGTATGTATGTATGTATGTATGCGCATTGAACAAATTATATTATTGACATAATTTTTTTTTTAATTTGGGCAGTGAATCGGAAAAAATGTCGATGTTAGAATTTAGACCAATAATATTGAACATATGAAGAGCACGATTGATTGGCGATAAAAGTCATTTTAAATTTGGAACTGATTGTGTGAAGAATTCAGACAAGCGATGAAGTACCTATCTACAACATAATATTTTTTCTTCTAACACAGCAAACTTATTTTGTGGCACCATTATGATTGAAATTAATAAAATTACTTGGTTTTTACCACTTTTATTGTTTATAAAACCGACATGTTTCGTCAGCAAAGCTGACTTCTTCAGGGTTAGTTCTGTCATAACCCTGAAGAAGTCAGCTTTGCTGACGAAACATGTCGGTTTTATAAACAATAAACGTGGTAAAAACCAAGTAATTTCATTAATTTCAATAATATTTTTTATAATTTTCAAAATTATACCATGATTTATCTAGTATTTTATATTGCCCATAGAGCAAATAATACATTGCGAGCTCTGGCGTCGTGAAATTTGAAAAGATATTTTTGGAAGTTATAGGTCAAAGCAAATATTATCACGTCTTAATAATAAATAGTGAGTAACAGGCATGCGTTACAATCCCAAAGAAAATAAATTGTTTCTCCCTGCGAGTCCTATCACCCCCCCCCCCCCCTCACGCGCTTCCATTCCACCTTCCCGGCCTTTCACCCTCCAGCTTCCACCCATCCCGCGTTTCCTTTCCACTTTCCCCGCCTCCCTCCTTCCTTGTCCCTCTCCCCCACCTTCGTTCCTTTCCCCTACCTGCTGCTAATCTATATGAAAAACACTTTTCAAACAACTCGGGCGCTACCTAAGGGGTCGTCCATTAATCACGTGATGTTTATTTAGCAACTTTTTAACCCCCCCTGGTGATATGTGGTGAGGTGTTGACTACCCCCCCCCCCCCCCCCAAAATCACATGTATTTTTTTTAGTACAAAGTATTTTTTTTTAAATGTTCAGAATATTATCACGAAAAATAAATACACGTGATATATCTCATTATACCTCCCCCCCCCCCTCGTGATATTTCGTGATTTTTTTCCGAACCCCCCCCCCCCCTTTCGAGCCTCACGTGATTAATGGACGACCCCTAATGTAAATTTTTTATACATATTTCATAACGCCAGAGCTCACCACTATATACAGAAATCTTGCGGGTGTACGCACAATAAATCACCAAAGTTTCATCGCAATCAGATGAATGGCTTCGGAAATAATTTCATAACGCCAGACTCAACATTATATACATAAAGAAACCTACGCGAGCGGGCGCAAATCAACTAACAAAGTTTCATTTGCAATCGGATGAATGATTCAGGAACGCATAAGGGACAAACAAAGAAACATTAATGTTTATATATTACTAGCAGACCCGGACACACGTTGCTGTGGCTTACCCAACCTTTATAACCAACGCCACCTGTTAATTTGCATACATATCAAATTCACACCACCCGCTTGCCAGCTGAACGCTGCCCGCTTCCTGAATTGAATCTTCGAATTTCTCGACTTTTCTCTACTATAATATGCATGTATTATACATATAAACCTTCCTCTTGAATCAGTCTATGTATTGGTGAAAACCGCATGAAAATCCGTTGCGTAGTTTAAAAGATCTAAGCGCACATACCACGGGAGCGACTTCATTTTATACTATGTACCTACGTAAAGAAGATAATAGTCCATTCCAGTATTTAACAGACATTTCATCATGATCTTAATTTAGTTTAATTGAAAATTAAATAAAAAAAACTTTATATGGTTTGTTCCGACGACATTATTTTAAGTAGTTTGTTTCATATTTTTAATCGCATATTCAAAACTATTTCATGTGCTGAAACTCGATCGAAGTTTTATAGTAATTTAATTATTAATAATTAGTAATTTACCTACACATTGAAAAATAATAATGAAAAATATTAAAAAGCATTACATATCGACGTGTAAAGACTATAATTAAATGATGATTAAATTTCTACTTTATTGGCGAGCAGTGCACGAAATTGCTGCTCTATATTACTATTAATTGCAAGCATTACAAGTAATTCGTGTTAAAAAATAAATAATATAATATCATTATGTGTAAAAGCACGGTGTGAAAGTAAAAATGTCAATAAGCATAGGACATCACAAGTGTAGTACAAGTTTCTGCTAAGGGGCCATCCATAAATTAGGTCACACGAATTTCAAGATTTTTTGATCCCCCCCCCCCCCCCCCCCCCCCCGTCGGTGTCACACAGCGTCATATTTGTAAGATCCCCTCCCCCCTAATGTGACGTCACATATTTTTCAATTTTACATGTAAAAATAATCAAATTTAGATTTTTACATGTAACGTCACAGGGCTGATGACCCTCCATCCCCATACCTCTTGTCACACTTCTCTACTCCCCGCCCACCCTTAAGGTGTGACGTATTTTATGGATGGCCCCTTACTAGAATTGCGATGAAAATTTATGGTCAATTTTACATAAGAAAATATTAATTGATCCAAAGATTTTTTTACCTTTTCGGGACAATGCTTTACTTATAAGGGAACGTGCCCATACTACGTGACCAACTTTTTGCAATTTTTAACCCCCCCCCCCCCCCGATGACCAAAAACCTAAGCCCCCCGCCGCTCATTTGTACCAAGCGTGACATTTTGAAGACCCCCCCCTTAATGTGTCGCATAGTATGGGTACGTTCCCTAAGCGTGAAAATGTTTCAACAATTCGCTGACTAACTAACCATCACGCCGTTTCCCGCAGAGGTAGGCAGGAGGACGGACCGGCAAACAACTTGGTCTTGGCACACACTCTGCCTCATTCACGTTCATACATCGTCTCATACATAGGTACTCTTCTATTATTCTGACTTTTGACATGGCCCGACTCAAGTATCTGATTCACTCGATCGTGCTATGTCTTCCTCGGGTGTCTCCGACTTCTTCTACCATTCACATTTGCGTCATATACTCTCCTCACACTCCTTTTTTCGTTCATTTGCTCTACATTTTCAAACCATCCGGGGGTCCTTTTCTTAATCGTACTCATTACGCTGCCTTGCATTCTTTGCGTATCTCCACATTTATCAGACGATCATACATGTTTTCATTTCTACAGCATTCAGACTACTTTCATCCTTCCTCTGCCGTACATCAGGGTAGGTACCAGCACTCCATTGTGCACTGCTAACTTTGCTTCTTTGGACAGTCTTTTGTTTAGCAACAATTCGCGGTTTGTAATAATTATTGAGTTTCCTTGAAATTTTCCACCTGAAATCAGTGTCAACACAAGGGCACCTTGAGGAATATTCAGAGATACAATTGTCATTAGAGCACACAGCGATTACAGTAATGATGCGAGTATTAAGTATTGTATCTGATTATTGTTTTATCTAATGCATTATTGTTGCAGTGTGAACATTGAACTAAAAGCCCATGGCTTAAATAATTATAAGCCAGGCGAGCCAGGCCATTTTCATATCATGAATTGGAGTCCGGTGGGTAGCGACACGTGATTTTTAAATTAATTAAATTAATCAAAATTATATTCCTTTGTAAGGTCCTTGACAAGAAATCCAAATCTGCGAATTCTAAAAACTTAAAAGGACGACGTTTCGTCAACATTGAGGAGACATGTAAAAAAAAAATCTGGGCACACCAAAACAAAAACACGGGTATCCCTTTCCTTTCAACAGCCAGCAACAAAGTAAGCATTCAATGTACATTTAACAAAGTCAAGACACTTTAGGTATAGTACACGCCAAACTTTAATTCCGGCCTGTAGTTGATACAGAAATCGTCACAATAGGTGAGTTTAAGGGCAGGAATGTGGTATGCGTCCCCGCTCACGCCTTTCTCTGTCGCACGTATTATTTCACACATCTTTCTCTTTCGCTTACGTTCATTATGATGAATATATACGTGAAATCCTATTTAGATACTATTTTGATTAATCTTTACGACGAATCGACTTACAGTATGAACATCAAAAAATATGCTACGGATAAATCGAAGCTTTTACTAGCTTTTCTATGTATTGGAATTACAATAAAATTATTATTTACGTAACAAAAAATATAAGCGTAAACAACAAAAAAAATGTTTTTTCATGACTTAACTATGAAGTAATACAAGAAACAATTTTTTAAAAATGCCTCTTTATGGCTAAAACTATTTTTGAGGTTTTCCATGTTCTAACTTTTTTCGTTCTTATAAAATTGTGCACAAAATAAATACAAACCACTTTTTTGCTTACTAGCCTCGTGCAAAAAGACGCTCGATTTTAAAATTTTGCAGGCATGATGTTCGAAATATTTCTAGCGTTTATATTCCTCTTAAAAGTCAGCAACGGCACGAGAATGGATCTAGCAAGTTCAGGCCGGCATTAAAGCTCTGCAACCGGGCCCGAAAAGAAGAAGATGGGGAGATACGAAATTACGAATGTTAGAGGAGAGCGCTAACATTTACAGCGACAAAATCGATGCGAAAATTGCGAAAATGTTTAATAAAACACGACTCGTTTAAAATAGAGCAAAAATCTCGCGCCCATTATCTTAAACAGCATTTAAAGAAACACTGTGAATTTTTTCATACATATAACTTGTAAAATAACTGAAACAAACGTGCTAATAATAATTTTTGGAGCATACCTACTTTGCGATTTTTTTCTATCGAGGGAATTTTATATAATTTGCGTTTCGGCGCGGGCAAAGTCTAGATAGGTATTATCTTCAAGAATAACATATATTCTTTAAGAGCTTTAAAAATTACCGTGTTTAAGGGAAATATGTAATAAATCGGTACAAATCCGGGTTGCGGGCCCTTAAAGATTGGCGTGTACTATACGAGCGTACCGAAATAACAAACAAACAAAAAATGTGACAATTGGATCTAACTAGCCAGCAAAATCAACAAATTCGGCGTATTTTTTTAAATCTTTATATTTACATCTATTTCGACCTAGTTTGCGCTATCCCTTGGGCCGGCTAGTAGACAATTTCAGAGAAATGCATATATGTGCGTGAGTGGTACCAAAAGTATCAACGAGACTATCTGCCGAGTTTCAGATCGATGTCGGAAAGTAGGTTTCCACTTCCAAGATTTGCGTTCATTCCATAGACATCCAAATGGATAGACAAGCAGTTACAGATGAGGGGTAAAACCAAACTATGGAGAGCGAAGAGGGGAAAGATGACTGTCATTCGTTGAACAATCAATCTGACAGTATATAGGCATCTCGCATTACAATATCACCATTTAGTTCTTAAAAGCAAAATCTGCTTTGAATGAATAGACCTTTTTACATGGGAGCGCGAATTGCTTGCCACGTTCAAAACATATTTGCTAAGGCCAAATGCTCGCCCCAAAAAGACTCGCGCCAATACACATATCAATATTTTGTTTCCGTGTTTAGTTAAAACACTTTTACAAATGTTTCATAATTTACTTACCCCTGTAACCAGCGACGAGCACATTGGAGTACCGCCCACATTCGCTATGTGTACATTGATACGTAGATATATTGTATAGCACAAGCTGCCGTTATTTCGTTAAATGTATGGATGTCAGCTTCTCGCTGTTCACGGCAAGAATGATGACGTCACACATTTTAGATTCAAGCGAGGCTATATCCCCTCCCCATGGAGCGAGCCGGTTCCAAGGAGGAGCTACAGCCGGCGCCATGTGGAGGGGGAAATAATACGTTTTTATCACTTAGGGCAGGTCCAGATATATTCATATGTCCGTGGTTCATTCATTTATTCACGAAAACAAAATCAAAATTCAAATAGACGTATTTAAAAACAGCATTTCGTAATTTGCAAATACTAATCTGCAAGGGCTAAACTAAAATTTAATCATCGTGGTAATGAGTAACGACCCCGGGAAAACGTAAGGGAGCGAGAGAAAGCCGCCCTTAGGGGGTTAAAGGGGTAGTTGCGGTATCCCTTATCTGGCACGTCATAAATAAAGGACTCTGTGACCTTTGTACTCGAATGTTATATTTCAAATGCATAATAAATAATACCGAGTTCTCAAAATATAGGGTAAAATGAAAAATAATAATACAAATGACCATAACTGCGGTATAATTTGTTTGGAGAAAGAAATTTTTCAATTTTTATTAGAACAACTCTCTTTTTATAACTTTTGAAGGTTATTCCCATCAATGTAATATATCATTAAAGAAGAAGATAACACTAATAATAATCTGAAAGAAAATATGAAAGAGAACAAGACACAGAAAATAAAAAAGATAACGGTCAGAACTGGGACTCAGTTTTTTTACTTTTTTGACAAAAAGGGAAATAGGTATTCCATGTAAATAAAATCGGATATATTTATCCGAGGCACTATCTAGGTTTCAAACCAGTTCTTAGAACAGTTGTTTCCAGTGAAAAAGATAGTTTTTTTTTACATGAGCTCCACACAGAAGGCCCTGAAGAAAATAATTTCCTTCAGGGCCTATGTCATCTTTGGGGATGCTGTGTGGAGGGTTTTTTTTTGGGGAAAGGAAGGAGAGGAGAGTTCTGGGAAGGAAAAGGGTTTAAGGGGTGGGTAGGAATCTGGGGTTCAGTGTGTCCTGGTCATCCGCCTCCAATACCTAGACAAACCTCACCCCATGAACCCGGGCACCCCTTCTAAATCACCAAACGTAGCGAACCACTTGGGGTGACCTATGGCAGAGGTGTTGACAATAATATGGAAAAAAAATTAGTCGAAGATAATATTATTAATTCTAAAATTTGAAATATGAGATTGACAAATATGAGTCAAATAAAAGTTGGTAATGGCCGAATTTGTAAGGCATTTCCCGAGAGGTTCTGGGTTCGAGTCCCAGTTGCGACCGTTATCTTTTTTTATTTTTCTGTGTCTTGTTCTCTTTCATATTTTCGTTTAGATTATTAGTGTAATCTTCTTCTTTAATAATATAAAGAAATTATTATTTAAAATCATAATTTTTAGTGTTCTTACACCAGTGAACTGAGCCATCGTGATTTTTTGGGGATACAGTCGACTCTCGTTAATTCAAACCTGCGATAATTCGAACCCAAAGATATTCAAATACAGAAGAGATATGCTATGGTGTCCGCGCAACTGTCGCCGGACTACGCGCTAATTAGCGTAGTTTTCATACAAAAAGAATTTGTTCATTTCGTTGATTTTTTGAAAATGTGTATTAATATTGGTTAACAATATATTTTGAATAAGGAAAGAATTCGTTCATTTAGTTTAACGTTCGTTTGGTTTATTCGTTAATTATTTGTTCTTTTAGTTTATTTGTTAATTGGTAAACAATATCGGCGATACCCGGAAGCGCAGACCCACATAGTAAAAACAGCAGATAGCACATCTACTTATATTTCAATATCTTTGTTCGAACCTCTCTATAATTCAAAGTTATCACGAGTTCCCTACGAAATCTCTTTATATTTCGAACTAAATCCATACATTTTTGTACAC
The DNA here is from genome assembly GCA_917880885.1 of Limnephilus marmoratus. NCBI lineage: Eukaryota > Metazoa > Arthropoda > Insecta > Trichoptera > Limnephilidae > Limnephilus > Limnephilus marmoratus. The sequence goes on along the minus strand of OU862910.1, from coordinate 14,855,515 downwards.
TTGGTAATTCAAACGAAAAAATCATTGCTATATAACAAAACAACGCGTTAATTCGAACTCATCGGCGTTCAACATTCGACAATTCAAAGTTGCAGAGAGAAAGAGGCGGAAAGATTGTTACACACGCGTTAGTACAAATACAATTTTACATGTATGTACACGAATGTACCTATAAACTTTTGTCATTGTTATAGAATAGGAGTTAATAAATAATAATTGATCAACACTTAAGAATTCGAAGTTTTATTTATTTACTCTCACAAATTTCGAACCATTTGATATTTCAAACACTCGATAATTCGTAATATTTTAAGAGTCCCTCGAGTTTCGAATTATCGAGAGTCGACTGTATTATGCCGTGTTGCGCTACCTCCTTTTTTAGCCAACGTCAGGTTCCATCATCAGGGCAGATGTCTAATGATAATGATGAATGCCCTGATGGACACTGTGTCCGAAACGTTGGTTAAGATGAAGGCATACGTGAAATCCTATTTAGATGCTATTTTGATTAATCTTTACGACGAATCGGCTTACAGTATGAACATCAAAAAATATGCTACGGATAAATCGAAGTTTTTACTAGCTTTTCTATGTATTGGAATTACAATAAAATTATTATTTACGTAACAAAAAATATAAGCGTAAACCACCAAAAAAATGTTTTTTCATGACTTAACTATGAAGTAATACAAGAAACAAATTTTAAAAAATAACCATTTATGGCTAAGACTATTTTTGAGGTTTTCCATGTTAGTTTCACTTTTTTAACTTTTTTCTTTTAACTTCTAGGTTTAACTTTTTTCGTTCTTATAAAATTATGCACAAAATAAATCAAAACCACTTTTCCGCTTACTTGCCTCGTCCAAATAAGACGCTCGATTTTAAAATTTTGCAGGCATGAGATTCGAAATATTTCTAGCGTTAATATTCCTCTTAAAGGAGAAAGCGCGATACGGCCTAATTTCCCAAAAATAAATCACATAGGTAATACTTTTGGTGGTGAAAATCTCAAATCACATCTGATCCATGTAATTTTGGCGATAAGAAATATTACACAATTCCGACTATGATAACACTAGACGAGACTTGTGATACGATGTGGATTTTCTTATCGTGTGTGAGCTTCTGTCCAAATTAATAAAGAAAATAATTGTCTAACTAAAACCAAGGTAAAAACAGTAATGATCGTTATCTAGTAATGCTCAATATCAGCCAGGACCGATTTAACATCTAAGATTTTATCAAAATCAATTCATAAGTATGCATTTCCTATGGAACAAAGCTGATTGCCTTTTACTTAAAATTTAACATTGTGTAATTTGAATTTTTATTTTAAACTGACCATATTATAAACTGCGCCTCCAATCATAAGTATGCATTTCCATTGCCTGTTATTTAAAAAACAATATTGTGTTGTTATTTGTATTTTTATTATAAACCGCAACTGCTCTCAACACAAATAAATTCTTTTTTAATTAAATGAAGACAATATTAGCGAAACTCAATCGAAAATCTGGAGACAGAAAAATCATAAAAAGATATTGGCTCCACTGGGACACGAACCCAGGACCCTTTGCTTATATGGCAAGTGCTCTACCAACTAATTCTAGGAGAGCTACGGAACCCATATCAAATTCGGTCACTTTTAACTGTATCATGTCCCAGTAGAGCCAATATCTTTTTCTGATTTTTCTGTCTCCAGATTTTCGATTGCGTTTCGCTAATATTGTCTTCATTTAATTAAATATGATAAATTGAGATTTTACTCAAAAAAGTAAAAAAAAATAAATTCTAGTAATACCACGGACATATGAATATATCTGGACCTGCCCTAAGTGATAAAAACGTATTATTTCCCCCTCCCCATGGAGCCGGCTAGAGCTCTGACTTGGACCCAGCTCGCTCCATGGAGAGGTGAGAGAACCTCGCTTGAATCTAAAATATGTGACGTCATCATTCTTGTCCTGAACATTTGAGGGTTTAGCTTCGTGCATCACAAGCAGGGCTGGGCAGTATTTGAATTACTTGTAATTGAAATACGTATTTGAAATACAAATACGTATTTTGTATTTGTATTTCAATTACTTCCTTAAAATGTATTTTGTAATTGGTATTTCAATTACCTGCTGCTGAGGTATTTTGTAATTTGTATTTCAAATACTTATGGCTTCAAAATACATTTTCAAATACATTTAGCGACCTCAATGATGATAATGAAAAATAAACTGACATAGATAGTACATAGACTAAAACCGCTAGAATCCTGTACTATTGTCCTATTATCCGGTGCTATAACACTCTTACTAATAATTATTTGTAGTTTTCTTATCATTGCTTTATAATGTGCTGTACCTTTTTTATGTCATGCTAGTTATTATTATTGTGAGTTATTATATTAATAGCACTGTTATTGTACATTTTGTATCAAATTATATTAAACTTATCATTTCTTTGTAGTGTACATTTTTGTATCATAGTATTAGATCTAGCACTCTAGGAATAATTTGACTGAATACTAGATTATTAAGTGAAATATCACAAAAATGCGCTAAAGAAATGTCATCTATGTATATAAAAATGAATCCTTGTTTCCCTCGGGCACGCCATAACTTCAGAACGACTATTTCATTAATTTTTTTAAAAGTTTTCTAATACTTTGTAGTTTGTAGAAGGTTCTTGCGGAAAGAAAAATCAAGAAAATTACGCAGAAAATTGGATAATTTCAGAAAACTTGACGACTATTTTAACTTCGCACGTTTGACAGTTCGCGCGTTTTTATGAAATTGAATTTAGCAGACAGCTGTTTTTTTTTTGTAAGAAGAATTTTCTATGGATTTTTTTTTTAATATAGATATTTTAAATAGGTACCTATGTTAGGTACCAGATTTGATTGATTGTTCTTATAATATACAAAAATGAATATTTGTAATACGTGAAAAATGAAAATTTGAATAAAAAAATTGTAATAGCTGGCACGCGAGTTGTTTGAAAACTGAATGTACCGGGACGGAATATATGGAACACGGGAGGGGAGTTGGCGGGACGGGGGAGCTTGGAGAGGGGATAGGGTAGGCGGGGAAGGTGGAAAGGGAACGCGGGAGGGGAAGGGGATGCGGGAGGGGAACGAGGACGCACGGGAAAGGACATGCAGGGATAAACAATTTAATATTTCTTTGAATATGGCATTTCATCGCATGCCAGGAACCAGCAAGTGTTATTATAATAATAATTATTATTATCTAACACCTAAGTCCTATACCACAAAACTTAACAAGTGGAGCGGAGACGAGATGTTGTCTTCTGAGCAATATGATTGGTCAATTTTTGCACGTCTCTGTGTCACTCTGCTCAGATTTGCTTCTATAGAAACGCACCCCTAGATAAGGGCACTTACGACAATTTATTGCAACCAAAGGTTCTACCAAAACGAAATGTATTTTGTATTTTGTAATTTGTATTTTGTATTTGAAATTAAAAAATGGTTAAAATACTGTATTTTGTATTTCAAATACATGACTTGAAAGTATTTTGTATTTCGTATTTTAAATACATGCGTAAAAGTATTTTGTAATTTGTATTTCAATTACAACAATTATTTTGCCCAGCCCTGATCACAAGTAACTTCGTTTATTAAAAAAAATTAGAGTCCTTGTGAGAGCCCTGAAGGAGTAACCATCTGTTACTTATACCAGGGCGGGAAAGCGGTTGGATTACCTCAAGTAATGTCCTGAACAGCGCGGAAGTAACATCCATACATTTTTCGAAATAACACACCAAAAACGGTAGCTTGTGCTATACATCTCACCCACATATTATATGGACATAGCGAATGTGGGCGGTTCTCCAGTGTGCTCGTCGCTGGTTACAGGGGTAAGTAAATTATGAAACATTTGTAAAAGTGTCTTTTTTTTTTTTTTTACAGTGAATACCGCACAAGAATCTCAACTGCTCCCGTCTGGAGCCAGTGAGACTATGGCATCCCCAATTGGGGTATGTTGTGAGGCTGAAGGTAGTGGGGAGGGGAAGGAGGTGGGGAAGAGGAAGGTTGGGAAGTACCTGGCTATTCAGATCTGGTCACTAAACACGGCTAAAGCCATTTTCAAGCAACGTTTCAATTCTGAATGGTGGTCTTACACCAGGGCGATACTAATAGTATCTTCCACTCTGGAACATGCCGCAAATATACTATATATTATTTTAAATGAATTAATTGTGAAATAACACAAATTAATCAAATAAAATTTATTTGCGCATGCCGGGTTCGAACCCGCGACCTCCGGAATGTGAGTCAAGAGTCTTAGCCACTGGACTACGGAGGTCGTAGTTAATTAAATGGAGGTCTTAACTAAACACGGCAACAAAATATTGCTATGTGAATTGGGGCGAATCTTTTCGGGGCGAGCATTTGGCCTTAGCAAATATGTTATTAACGTGGCAAGCAATTCGCGCTCCCATGTAAAAAGGTCTATTCATTCAAAGCAGATTTTGCTTTTAAGAACTAAATGGTGATATTATAATGCGAGATGCCTACATCCTGTCAGATTGATTTTTTAACGAATCACAGTCATTTTTCCTCTCTTCGCCCCCCACAGTTTGGTTTTACCCCTCATCTATATGTTCTGGTCTATTGAAATCTGATGTCTATGAGTAATACATAATTCATTCACATCGACACCGTAGTCTATTTGCATTTTTGTGGGTCCCGCTAAAAACTCCCGAAAACGGTGACCGTGACAGTAATACAATAATACATTGTATTACTTTATAGAAGTACTGCAGACAAGGCGACAATTTTCAGTCACATTGAAGTTTGCATTCCGAGCTTGTTTATTAAAGTTTCCGTGGAAAACAACAACTGAGGAAAAACAAAAACGAAAATAATATCTAATAATAAAAGGATCATATAGATAGTATTATCCACTTAATATAAAAGGATAACTTATCAAATGATAAATTTTATATTGCGATTACATGAGTGAGAGATTCAATAATACACCTGTATAGATCTATCTCGTTCGACAAAAATATGGTCTAAGATCAAGTGTTGAAGCAAACTACGGTTGAATTAGGACACAAAAGCTAGTACGACAGAATATCACATAAATAATTGTTATATATTGTTTACCAATTTAATAAATTTTATGTTTTAAATTCAATGACAATAATATGCGCGAACAAAGATCAAGGTAAATTGATGCAGGTAGGTATTATATATTTTTCTTGATATCATCACAGTGGCGTGACGACTAACTCCCGGCCCCTGAGAAATCTTGTGTGCATCCCTGATCTAAATCTAAAGTTAAGGCGTGAGTTACCTTGGTAAGAACATAGAGAAACCATAAAAACTACATAATACATGTACCCAAAATATTTAAATCTTTAGAATACATTGTTTGCACACAGTACAATAATTTACCTAACGAGATTAAATGTGCAAGCCAATGTGAAAAGTCTCAAAGTAGGTTGATAGGTTGGCCTTAGGTCATTGTTTCACCGTATTTGAACAATTCATCAAAATTCAAAGTTAATTTTTAAGTCCTGTGAAAGTTCCAGTCCAGGGGGCCTACTCTCTATCTTTCGGTTTCACAAACCCAGCACGTTTGTGGTTTAACCTTCATTAACGGGCACTGTCAACTAAGCGGACACGGTCTATAATTACTGAAATATCTCCGTAAATATACTAAAAATAGAGTTCATATTTTAGGTATTCCTCCGTAATACATTTTTGTATTGAATTAAACAATTACAACATATAAATATTTACTGAGTGTACGGCACCCTCCTCATACCGTGCTAAAAACTTCCTCGCGCTCCGGTGCCGTACACTCAGTAAATATTTATATGTTGTAATTGTTTAATTCAATACATAAATGTATTACGGAGGAATACCTAAAATATGAACTCTATTTTTAGTATATTTACGGAGATATTTCAGTAATTATAGACCGTGTCCGCTTAGTTGACAGTGCCCGCTAATGAAGGTTAAACCACAAACGTGCTGGGTTTGTGAAACCGAAAGATAGAGAGTAGGGCCCCTGTTGCTTTTTTGTCCAACTTGAAGAGAACTTTCTCAGAACTCGAAAATTAACTTCGAAATTTGATGAACTGTTCAAATTCGGTAAACAACCCGTCCTTAAACTTTGGTGACCGGACAACTCAGTGTCCACTCAGTGACACCCCATGCCAATTTAATGTTTTCTAAATACTTTATAAAATTTTCAATACCATAACAAAAAATGTACCAAATGAAATTCTTCCTGCATTTTTACAAATAATAAACTAAATGAAATCATTTTAAATAATAACGATAGAGATTTAAAAACGAAAAAAAAATTGGAATCTATAAATTAAAGTGTAATGATTGTGATTAATTTTATACTAGCAGACCCGGCCACACGTTGCTGTGGCTAACGAAACACAACGCCATTACCCAATCTTTATAAAATCCACACCACCCGCTTGCCAGCTGCCCGCTGCCCGAATTGAATATTTGAATTTATCGGCTTTTCTCTACTATAATAAGCATGTATTATGCATATAAACTAATTAACTCGCCACTAATTATACAATGCTTGCAATGCAACACTGGATATTTGAAAAGGGAAAATCAAATACCTCTTACTCTAGGACATCTATTTTCCAATTTCTTCCGTAGAACGAATTTCAAAAGTGACTAAATTACGGCCTCTCTAATATAATTTACATGTATTATACATATAAACATTCCTCTTCAGTAACTCTATCTATTGGTGAAAACCGTATGAAAATCCGTTAAAAATAAAAATAAAAGATTAACGCGCACATACATTTCGAGCGACTTCATTTTATACTATGTAATGATGATGATAATAATCAAAAAAAAATTGTAAATGACCAATTATTATTAAACTTGTTCCATTATTAAATAATTTGTGGTTCAGTTCGCGTCTCGTTGCATGCATGTATACGCAGTCTTAGGAATACAATATACAATGTACATATTGTGTACATATTGTATATATTTTTTAATAAACAATAAAACTTTGCATGACTTTGAGGTTTGAGGTAAATAAAATTTATATCTTTGTACATTCGACATTATGATAGCGGGCCCCCGTGGACGGCGCAGAGGGTTGACACGCCAATGGCAATAAACTGTGTACTACAATAGAAGGTTTTATTTGTTTTACATAAAAAATAAAACCTCCTGAAAACCTTCGAGTGTTCTTCATCGTAGAACAGGTTGAGCAGAAAACAGAAGTAAGTATGCATTCATAAATATACACCGAAATAAATACCATAAAATTATAGAATCCATTTTTTTAAATGAGAAAGATAGCAATTTTGGAAGACTTTTCCCTTCAGGGCCTCCCGTGTAATGCAAAAAGTAAATAGTTCTATCAGATTTCACTTTAATGTTATTCGGAGGATTGTATTTTGTAATATTATAGGTAGGTAGGTAGTATGGGTTGACCATAATGCGCAAATGCGTATTTATTTATTTTATGACCTTATCAACATTTATACCTGCAAAATTAATATAATCCAGATTGTAAAATATTTTTAATCGGCGTATTTGAACTTATTTGCTATGGAGTTTTCAGAGATCAGTCAACATTATTTTATAAATTATACAAATATTTCTCAACTGCACGCAGCTAATAAAAAAAAGATTCAAATAAATTTATAGCCCGTAGGTAGGTACCTACCTAGGTACTCACGTAAAAGGTGGTTTCGAAAGAGTCGAAAGTTTCGATGCGATAAATGACATTTTATTTATCCGCTAGCGTTGTAGAACGACCCAAAAGACTAACAAAAATGAGTATTGTAAGTTGTAAGATTGATTCTAGTGCAATTATTTTAGTAATTACTTTCCCAAAGTAGGTAAATTATTATTATAAGGTAGCCAGCCAGAATAAGAGATCAAAAAAGTCGTCAAAAAAGTGACAAATATGTATTTACCTACAAATATAAAAACTTTAGCATTTTGAATAAAAATTCAAAGTAAAAGTCAGCAAAAAAAATTCAGAACTTTCTTAACACTTCACTAGAAATTTTTTAAGAAAACTTGTGTACCTACATGACTTCACAAATACGTGAATTTCACTACATTTTTAAAAATATTGGCGCTAAAATGTTTTTCAACTAATGTCATAGAATAAGAGTACAACAAAAAGTTTTTTTTGTTTACAAATTAGAATTAAATCTTAAAATGACCATACGACACAGTAAGAAACACTCAATGAAGGCTTTTTACGCGGAGACCGTTTTTAAAACCAATTTACTTCGTGAGAAATAATAATACAAGCGAAAGAGTGTTGACTAATGAGTGTTTTTTATAGGTTATATTTTTTTTACGAAAGAAAAAAATTCTAAGTTATAATGACTATAACAAGGCGGATTTGAGAAATAAAAACCAGCGCAAACGAAATACAAAGCATATGACGAGTGTAAAAATAAGTTAATCGAACTTACCATGTAAATTAACTGTACAAGTCGTATTATTTCCTCTGTCCAGAACGACGACACTAGTCGCAGCTGCCATCTTACTTTTGAGCAGGGGGGTATAACTCCGATCCAAATTTTCAACCAAGACCGAAGATAGATAATATCTATGACTGTGTGACGTCATCTTTGCGCAATCTCTCTCCACCAATGGGAAATTGGATGCCAATAGGAAAACTTTGAATTTAAGCTTTTGACAGCTGGGTGAAATAATGTATCCGGATTGCTCTCAACGGTTTATTTCAATGCGACGCGAATTCAAAATTTGCTTCCTAAACAAGTGAAATAGAATTGAATACGTTTATTATCCAATTTTGAGAACTCGTCCATATGTTTGTGGCTACTAGTATCGCAAAACGTCTCATTTCGCGATATGATTATGCTCGTGAAAACCATTATAACCTGCAAACAAAAAGGTACAAACATTTATATGAAACATTTCTGCATTTATCTTGTTTTGTTTTTATCTGTCGGTCTGTCTTGATGTATCTCATGAGATGTTTTCTTTAATATTTTCAGCTCGAAACACTAAATCCTATCCTTACAGCTGACAGGCCGGTGGAGATTACTGGTGTCATTCCCCTAGAGAAGAGAGCACGTTCCACGAACGACGGCCTGCGCCTACTGATCTCTGGGTTTGTTTGCATTTTACCTTATTATAATAATACATATAAAAGCATTAATTTAGCACCTTAATAATGACATATGATTGTTGTAGGTATGTGGGACAGTAACGTTGTGGTGTCATGTCAGGAGATGGGGCTGATGTGTGCCACCACTCTCTTTCACCGCTGTTCTTGAGCGAACATAAGAAGGAGGAAGAGTACTCCATGGCCTGGACCAGGATGCAGCAGGACCAATATATTCTCAGTACGCTTAGCTTTTCTAAATTAATTTGTTCTATTTTTATCAGGAGAGTACGCACACATTGTGCAATATAGTTGTGAACTTGGAGCAGGTGGATGAGTTTGTATATCGTGGGAAGTATGTGTATGAGAGACGGGAAGGCTGATAGAGATATTGAAAGAAGGGTAAATGTAGGTAATTCTATTAATGGAGGACTGAATGCGGGAGGAATGCAGATCCGGGCACAGTTTGGAAATTTAATAAAAAGGCACTTTCTAGATGAGAAAAGTGTGGAAAAGCTGAATAAAACAAAAATTAAGGCGCGCTCGGCAAAATTGAGGGAGATACAACCGTTCAAAGTATTTAAAATTTCACTTTACAAACTGATATTGACAGTTCGCCCGCGTCCGCCCGCCATTTTTTTTATAACCTAATATGCTAATCATGGTTTGTGATACAAAAAAAGTGCCCCTTTATAGCGCCTGCTCACGTCAAGGCAAGAAAAACATCCCAGTTTTCAAGTGGTTTAGCGGCTACGCTAGGTTTGTGTAACATGGTTTGTGATTCTGGCGTACTATCAATTCTGTATTAGGTCTGGGATCCAACATACCTAAGCGGTGAAAACATGGCGAACGAACAACGAACTGTCAATATCAGTTCGCCAAGTGATTTTTTAAATACTTTGAACGGTTGTATCTCCCTCAATTTTGCCGAGCGCGCCTTAATTTATTTTTTATTCATCATCTCCATACTTTTCTCATCTAGAAAGTGCCTTTTTATTAAATTTCCAAACTGTGCCCGGATCTGCATTTCACCCCTGAATGCTGTTGGCGCTAACAAAAAACTGTGTAAAGAAGTGAAACTAGCAGTCCACAACGGAATGCTGGTACCTTCCCTTATGTATGGCAGTGAGGCATGGAACTGGCAGAGGAAAGTGGACTGAATGCTGTAGAAATGACACCCCTGAGGATGTGTGGTAAAACTACGTATGATACTGTATATTTTCTGCCTGTACAGAGTACAAAAAATATAATATGTACATTTTATATGCAGCAAAGCGTTCATCGGTCAAATCGTTGTACGTATAGGTAGTTTCATATCAATGATCGATGAACCGGTGGATGCAAGTTTTATCCATAAGTTGTTATAATGGATTGTCTACTTTGTAGTTGGAATTAGATTGCAGAAATATAAGTTTGTGCAGAGTACCTTTGAGGTATTTTTTTACAAAAAATGGCGCTATACAAATCATCCAAATATTATTATTTATGATCAAGCAATGCAATGCAAGGCTGGTCATAATGAGTAAGATTGAAAGGGACCCTCAGATGGTTTGGGCATGTAGAGCGAATGAACGAAGCGTGGGGTGTAAGTAGAATATATGACGCAGATGTGAGTGGTAGATGAAGTCAGGGACGCCAGAGGAAAACCTGACACGATCAAGGGAATCCGATACTTGCATCGGGCCACGTCAAGAGTCAGAAATAGTATGTATGAGTCGATGTGTGAGTGTGAATGAGGCAAAGAGTGTGTGCCAAGACCCAGTTGTTTGACGGTCCGTCCTATCGGCCTACCCCTGCGGGGAAACGGCGTGATTTTTAGTTAGTTTTTCTTGTATTTCCTGTTTTTAATAAAATACTAAAACGTTTAATTGAGTTTTTCATTTTTCTGTTGAAACCAGAGAAATGTCAAAGTCGATACTATCGTAGGAAAGCTAAATCTTATTTGAAATTGTTCTTCCCCTTTTGAAGGGATTGAAATTTCAAGTAATTTTAGGTTATTTTTACGACAGTTGGTTTCTTCATAGGGCAACGGGTTTCAATCTGACAAAGCTCTGTCCGGAGAAAATGAGCAGTAAAGAAAAGTAAGCTCATTTTCTCAAGGCAGCGATTGTCAGATCCAGCTCTGTTCCCTGGGGAATATTTTGACATTTAATTTTATTTTTAAAATAATATTTTAGGCTAATAAATTGGGTAGGTACTGAAAGATAATTATATTGTCTATGGTCGAGCCTTTTATTTTGTTTCCTCTATCCCCTTGTCTATGGTATGTGTGACGACATCTTTGCGCATATCGAATAAAAAGTCGTCAAATATAGGTATGTATATGGTCAAATAGCGTTGACACTTGGTCCATAGTAAAACCACGAAGTTATCAATCTAATGACTGGTTTATTTATGCTTTTGAGAATGTTGCATTTTTATGAAGGTAAGCCGCATGGCAACACTTAACTGTAAAACTAGTCAGTAGGAACCAAAATAAAAACCAATATCGGAATTAGTACCTATTTATCACCAATAAAACCAAAAACATAAAAATATTTGTTATTAAATACTCCAAGGCACTTTTTAATAATAATTTCAAATCACGGAACCAAAATACTAAATTTGTCGTTTTAGTTGCACAAAAGGTAAATATATTAATCACTTTTGCTTCCCTCGAAACTGAGAAAAGTATGAATGTGGATGAAGTCAGCAGTGATTTTAAATATTTGATGGTTACAATTATTCATAACTGCGATTTTTATGGAACATTCACTCCCTTGAGAAACTCTTAAATTTGATTCTCTCATTTTTATTACTAAATTATGATATCACCACAACATTTTACACCTACTTGGATTTAAAAATAATATATTTATTCAGCGTTAAAACAACAAAGTTTTCTGATTCTTTTTAAATCATCGCACAAATTTTAATTGGTTATAATAGAGCCTTATAACATTTTTTTTATAGAACTTTCAAATTAAAAGGAAGCGAGTTGTTTTTCAAATTTTTTTTTTTGTACATTAGTTCCACAAAAAACCCTGAGAAAAAAAATCCCTTAGGGCCTGTCATAGGGAGGATCTTTTTGTGGAAAGAAGGAGTGAACTTAAGGAGACCCATGTTGTAGAAGGAAGGAAACATGTAGGCCGGCAAATTGTTCCACAGCCGAGCTGTTGAACTCTAGAACGAGTCGTAGAAATGACCCATTCTACATACATTTAAAAAAAATATATATTTAAGTATATGAATTTCGGTTTCGTTTTCTTGAATGAATGAATGCAGATCTTCATTAACACAATTCCCGACATCCAATCAAGCAGAAACTCGGCAGATAGTCGTTGTCAATGCATTCTATCAACAGATGGCACTACTAGGTTATGCTGTTCGATGCAGAGGACCGTGGTGGAAAGTCGAAATGTTTCAGTACAAAATTAAAATTATGTGTGATATAGTAAAATCTTTGTTTTCACAGGTTGATTTTTTCACCATAATGTAGTGGTTGACTGAATCAGATGTGAATTTTACCGAAAGCTTGGTCTAATCCATATAAACCGATAAGCGGCAGTGAGACCCGGCCTGAAAGAAGGTCGAAGTGCATAAGAATCAGGCTGCTCCATGAAGTGTGCTGCTGAGGAGCCGCATATACTTACTAAGTGCTTACCTGCCGTACCTTTACACACTCAATGAGAAAATTATCATCAATCTTTATCAAGGAATCAACCCGACTCAAACTTAAAAGCTTAGTTATATCACTACGACTAATCCGCAAACAAAAGGAGTATTAAAAAACAAAAAAAAATTATATCTCTAATTAGTAGTTCGCCAGCGTTCATTGGTGGCTTGCCATGCCATACTCCAAGAGCATAATTTAAGTTAAAGTTCCGTCAGGCGCAATACAATCCTAACATGATCGGGCGCAATTCATCTGTGAGATTAAATCACAGAAAAACAGGTCAAAATAGATTTTTCGCTCAATTTTTCAAGGCTAACGGAAACTGGCCCTCTGTGAGTGGTGTGGTAGGAGGAAAAGTCGGGAGGCCACGCCCCTAGATCGGCGATATTTACCCTTTGGCACAAAAATAACAGATCACTCCATCTCACAGATTAGTTGCACCTGACGGAAGGTTAACCTAACCTTTTCCCAATCTCTGTATGAATGTAAACTGAAGACCCTGCACAGGAAACTCATATGGGTGCACTACAAACCATAGCGAACTTTACTGTTCAGCGCAGGAGGGATATGGCAACAATGTTTTCGCTTTCCATGGCCGCTGGAAAACATTTTTTTGGTTCAAAATCTGTTACAGACAGTTGGTATTTGTTACTTCTTTGTAATTTTTTTATGTTAACCCTCTGTAGATTAATTAATAATTAACATTATAAATGTTTTGTCTATCAACAAGACACAAATAATCATTTCAGCTGCACACTAAAGATGAATCTCAATTCCATATTTTCAGTCACCGAGTGTAGCAGAAAGGAAATCCCCAATATATAGTTGGAAAGCTTAAAATAAAAATTACCTTATTAATCCATCCCATTACATCTTGTGCTGATACAGAGAGGTAATATACTCTCAGTTTCATCCCAGTGAAAGACCGCCATTCAGAATCGAATCCATGTTGCTTTAAAGGCTACGGTGTTTGGTTACCAGAAATAGTCAGGTACTTTTCAACTTGATTCCCTCAGGGCCTGTATAATCTTTGGGAGTACTGGAATTTGAATCGTTACTCCTCACTCCTGGACACACTGACCCCTAGTTTCCTACCCACCCCTTTCCTAAAAAGATCCGAGCTAATGTAAAAAAAAAATTAAATAAAAAACTAAAAATCCAATGATGAACATTATGTTAAAATCTGTAATGTAGGTACAAATGAGGCCACCCCGAGAATTTTTATTTCTGTAAATGTTTTATAGCATAACATCATATATACAGGTTGTCCGGGGGTAAAGCATTAATTTCGGGAGGTGATTCTACATGATGGTAGGAGTAAAAAAGATTAACAACTTTTTTCCCATACAAAAAGACCTACTAAAAATCCTCAGTGTAAGGTAAAACTTATTCGGTAAAGTTGGTGTTAGCTTGCCGGGCGCGAATGTTACAACGTTTCTTGGTAATAATAATGCTGCCCGCACACGCCGGTCTAATTTTATCATTTTACCACAAAACTACCCCTAAATGTTGGAATTTCGAAAAAAGTTGTTGATCTTTTTTACTTATCCCTTTCCGACCGGCTTCATACGAGCGTGAGTTTGTCTTTTAAAAAATCTTTTAAGCAAATAAATCTGTTTTTGGGAACGACACCGGTATCGATCGATCGTGCGGGAGCTGCATATTATGTAGAGTGCAATCACGCGCACGTGGTTAAACCAGTAAGTCGCCCAGCCCTAAGAAATCATAATTAAGAGCTTTACTGGTGAGGCCCATCAAAATTCTGACATTTTTTGCCGGTCGGAAAGGGTTATACTATCGTGTAGAATCACCTCCCGAAGTTAATGCACTTTACCCCCGGAAACCCTGTATAAGCTGCCACACCGTCAAGACGCATATTGCTGAAAAGCTCAGTTGTAATCTCTTTTTATTTCTCATAAACAATGCATGCAACAGAAAGAAGAGGTTCAATGGAGCTCTTGGCGGCAGAATAGGAAAAACAAATATATGAAGGTGTAGGGGCAAGTATTGCACCTTTGGACACGTTTGATTTGCATGACAAGACATCATCCTAAATTAGATTTAAAAATAGTAGCATTTATGAATTGGCAGCTCCGATGTGTCAAATTACTAAACATTGTGTTTAGTGTAATTGCAGTGATAATTTGAATCATTTTCGCATAAAAGTTAAGTATTTTTCAGGTTTTAGTTTTTGTGAGAGCGGTAATTTGTTTTCTATTGAGTGTGTTAATGTAATATGAAGCTCAGATTGTAGTCAGAAATCACATTATTGCAGTTTCATAACTTTTAATTTTATGGATTTTATTTTTTGTGAACCCATGGGTTGTTGTGTCTATGGGCAGCGCAATTATGTTGTATGTTAATGTCAATATTCGAATATTAACATACAAAATTGAAAGACATCAGGAGAAATTATTGAAATTCCAAACACATTGACATCAGCACTGTTAAAAATACAAATCCAACGTAGCCAAAATCCATCAACGTCATCACTGCAAAATTTTCAAAGATTGAAAAATTTTGACATATACACATTTCCAAGAAAAATGAAATTGGGGACAAGTTAAAAATTAAAGAAGAGAAAATTTTAAAACCATAATGAAAAATGAAATTGCGCTGAGTGCTTCTTTTTTTTTTTATATTAGCTCCACACAAGAGGCACCGAGGAAAACAATTTCCCTAGGCGCCTATGTCATCTTTGAGGATGCTGTGTGGAGGGTCTTTTAAGGGAAAGGAAGGAGAAGAAGAAAGGTATGAGGGGTGGGTAGGAATCTGGGGGTCAGTGTGGTCAGGAGTGACGGACGTATGAAGCCATTCCTCACACGGTGGTGC
This sequence comes from Limnephilus marmoratus, assembly GCA_917880885.1. Classification (NCBI taxonomy): domain Eukaryota; kingdom Metazoa; phylum Arthropoda; class Insecta; order Trichoptera; family Limnephilidae; genus Limnephilus; species Limnephilus marmoratus. The sequence continues at coordinate 14,839,915 of OU862910.1, read as the reverse complement.
AAGGCAAAGGGTCGGGAGAATCCAGCTGGAGAGGTGAAAAGGCCTCCCCCAATCAGTCTCCTCCAATCCAGCCCACCATGCAGTGGTTGGGCAAACATATCCGCCACCAAGACCTAGACAAACCTCATCCCATAAACCCGGGCACCCCTGCTAAGTCACCAAACGTAGCGAACCACTTGGGGTGACCTATGGCAGGAGTGTTGGTTGTCCAATAAATGGTTCCCAGGGCGGTGGTACCCATACTCGCCTCCCAAATTGATTAAAAAATTATCTCAAATGAAACGGTAGTAATTCGCGTTCATCGCGCATTTCAAATAAGGACCGGGCACTATGGGCGATTCCTGCAAGAAATACTTTCACAAACAGTTCATACGGAAAAGTCATTCCAGTAAGATGCTGAGACAATGACAATTTTCTGTCATCTTTTTGAATATGAAGACAACAAATTCATACCTAGAGTTCACGAAACAGTAGGTATAAGGGTTGCTCCATTAACGAAATAAACTCATATTTAAAGGGTATGCTTTTGTGTTATCTTTGCAAAAAAATATTTTGTCCAAAGGTACAAACACATACTTAGGTACAAACACCTACCTCTGGAAAAAAATGCACTTTTTTAAATTCCCAATAAATCAAAAATCAGTGAAGATAATGCAAAAAGCGTGAAAGATGTCTAATTGACCAATTCATAAGATTTAAAAAAAATAAGCCTTTCCGTGGTTCAATTTAAAGAGAAAAAAAAATTAAAGTTAAAAAATACAACATCGCCTTAAGGTACAACACTTGCCCCTACCGTTGATAGATCTGTTGTAACCTCTCCCCCTTTTTCAAATACGAAACATGTAACAAAGAGAGGGGTTCCAATAGAGCTCTCAGTGGTAGGACCATACCAGATTAAATATTGAATAAAGGAACAACAGTAAATGATTTTGGGAACTGAGGATTTAATGAAAAATGCAAGGGTCTTAAAGCTATTTATAATTTAATTATTGTACAAAATAGAGTGATGATATCTTTACAGTTACATAAATATCAAAGAGGTCAAAATAAATTATCACTCTTCTAAACTTAATATTATTTAAAAAATAAAATAGTTTAGTAAATTGTCAAGTGAAAAACTGCAAAGATTAAATAATGACCATTGATCATTTCATGCTATGGCGATACATATTCAAAACAGTTATATTAAAATCATCTTCTCGTTCCGTTTAACTTTTTGTGGCCTTTGCTGCAGCCTCTTCCTCCTCTTTCTTCTTCTGCTTTTCTCTCATCAGCTCCGCATCTCTGAAAATACAAAACACACAAGTTATGATTTAACCTTTTAAAAATGTGCCAATTTTACACCTTATGCAAATTTTTCAGAGGTTACTAGGTATTCGACCAACTTAGTGAACGTACTTATACTACGTGACCCGTTCAGGGGGGGGAGGGGGATCTTCAAAATACCAAGCTTGGTTACAATGAGGGGCGGGGTCTTAGGTTTTTATCACGTAGTCAATCTAGAAATCTAAATTAAGTTCCGGTTACAATATATTTTGACATAAGTTTTATATTGATAATATTTTTTCTACTTGAAATTATAGGTATGCATGCACTCTTGCCGTCACGCAGCAAGCGCTGTATTAATGAAGACAAATATAAGCCAAATAATTTTTTTTTAAACTTTTTGTTAGCAAGAAATGATTCAAAACTATATTTATGAATTACTACGTGAGAACTGTAGGGGGGGGTTAAAATTTGCACAAAGTGGGTCACGTAGTATGGGTACGTTCACTTATGGTAATTAATGTTCATATATATATGTATTTATATAATTGCTCAGATATACATATATATTTTTACGTTAACTCTACACAGGAGGCCCTGAGTAAAATAACTTCCCTCAGGGCCTAAGTCATCTTTGGGGATGCTGTGTGGAGAGTCTTTTAAAGGAAAGGATGGAGAGAAAAGGAAAGGGGTCTGGGGGTCCATGAGTCCAGGAGTGAAGAACTTATGAATTCATCCCTCCCACTGCGGTTCAAGACCATGGGTCGAGTCTGGCTCGAGAGGTCAAAGAATCTCCCTCAACCAACCTCTCCCAATACGGCCCGCCACGCAGTTGGTGGGCAGATGCATCTGCCGCCAAGACCTGAACAAACCTCTCCCCATGAACCCGGGCACCCCGCTAAGTCACCAAACATAGCGAACCACTTGGGGTGACCTACATATATGTTGGGGTAACCAACAAATGCATCCAGAGGCAGCGGTTCCCATACCCTCCTCCCAAATTGTTTAACTTTTGTAAGTTCCTGTTACACTTGTAAGTTTATTCGTGGAGAGATGGCTTCCCATCAACGAGATCCTGCTGTCATACTTACGAGGGGGGACCCAAAAGTAACGGGAGTTGTGCTTTGGTAGAGAGGAAGAATGGGGGAACACATTTTTCGACAAGTTATTCATTAGGGTCACTCCTACTGAGTCAGTGGACGAAGTTGTGTCACCGTGAGTGCAACGGTTCGCCCGTGAGAATTTTTTTAGTAAAACAACTTTTTCCATTTTGGCGAAAACGTGATGGCAGATTGAACGCGCCGCTGTGAAACTTTGTTCCCTGTTGGGGAAATCGGCAAACTATTGTAATGCTGACTGCTTATGCGGATGCTGCCCTAGGTATAACCAGAGTGTAAGAGTGGTTTTCACGTTTCAAAAATAGAGAAATGTTAATCGAAGACCAATCCTGTTCAGGACGTCCCTCAACGTCAAAAACTGATAAAAACGTCGACAAAACCCTCGTTCGAGAAGACCGTCGCCAAACCATCGATCAACACTGTGAGATGTCTGGAATGTCATGGAGTTCAATTCAGAAGATTTGCCCGTGAGAAGGGTTGCAGCCAAATTTGTCCCTCACCTTCTCACAGACGAGCAAAGGGAGTGTGCCGAGGCATGTTTTGAGCTTCAAAACCAGGACCCTGAATTTTTTTCCAAGGTGGTCTAGCCCCTGTGACTTCTCTTTGTTCCCCACACTGAAAAGGGACATGAAAGGAAAGCGATTTGCCACTGTGGAGGAGGTTAAACAAAAATCACTGGAAGGTCTAAAGGACATCCCGATAAGTGAAATTAAAAACTGTTTTAAACAATGAAAGAGGCGTTTGGAGAAGTACGTTGTGGTCAATGGAGAATACTTTGAAAGTGATCAAAATTTGATGTTAAAATATTGAGAAATAAAGAGTCACGATGAAATTCCGGTTACATTTGGGTCCCCCCTCGTACCCAATTTTGTCAAAAAGATAAAAGGGCCTGAAGAAAGAAGACTTTATCAAGGGTTGGAGGGCCAATAGTAGTTGTTCTTCAATTTTATCCAATTATGTTAGAAAGGATTATACTGCAAAAAAATGACAACACATTTTAAAAAAGTTTTGTATCACATGAAAACTATATACTAGCATTTAAGTAAAAAGGATTGGCTGGGTTACAATGCTAAAAACGGTACTTAGTTGAAAAAGGGGTGTATTTCCTGAGCATGTTTCTTTTAATTAACTTCCAATAACAATGGCTATTAGACAAATTGGCTGAAAAATACATACAGAAAATTTGATGACTGACCATTTCAATATGGGGTTTTTCAACGTCAACTATGTGTATTACCACATGGCAGCTTTGACACAATGGTTTTGTTTAAAGTTTTTAATGATTAAAAAAGGTTATGTTAGGTTTGTGTTTGCATTTCTAAAAATAAATTTCAAAAAATTAAAGGGTATATCGTAACAATCGAGGTATATCCTGATTACCTATGTTTATCGGGGAAACCAAGTGTGTTATCTAAATCTAAAGAATATACAGGGTGGCCACAAAAAACGGATTTCAAAATTCCCTGATAATTCCAGGTTTTCCAGGGCAGTTTCTACATTCTTCCCTGATATGTTTAATTTGATATAAGGGGATATCATTTGTTAAATAAATAATAAATGGAATTCCGTCATCTACAGCATTTATTATTTCTTTGCATTACAATAATCTATTAAACACAAAATACACTTGTCACAAATTTATGATATTTCGCCTGAAGACAATTTGTGAAGAAATGATAAGACCAGACAAAAATAGAAAAATAAACAAAAAAAAACATTAACATTAGAAGAGACACAAAAAAAATATCACATGAAACAAGCAACAATAATAGGGAACAGTTTAGATTTAGAATATTAATAATTAAAACAATATACCCTTCGGGTAAGCAGTTAGGACATTAGATAATGCAAAGAAAAATATGGTAATAGAGAAAACTGAACCATAAGCATTCGACTAAAGTTTAGAAAGAGGTTTATTATGTATTTACACAAAGCTATGGTATAAATAGTTATGCAATGTAATTTTATAAATGCTAAAAACCTTGATTTAAATGTTAAAATACCTACACATACACACAATAAAAACACACACACACACACATCAACTAGATGACATGATTGTGTTGAAAGGGCATTACGGGAAGGGAAAATAATAATAAAAAAATACCTATCTAGTTTGGCTTTGTTACACAAGTCACAAGTAAAAGTAATAAAACACAATTTTGGGGTTTCACAAATAGCAAAATAACGAATTTAGTTTTATTTTTGGAATTCCCTGATATTATAAAAAAATTTCGAAATTCCCTGACATTTCCCTGATAATTCCAGGTTCGGTAAAATTCCCTGATAATTCCAGGTTTTCCAGGTATTCCAGGTCTGTGGCCACCCTGATATACAATGTGAAAATCTGCAGTTCCTATTTTCACCGTACCCAAACTCAAGACATGCTAAATTAATAGCGGCAAGAATTTGCATACATATCATCACAAATGAACACAAAGATAGGAAGATTAATATGAACATCTAACATCCAAACATACGAAAATAGAATCTAAAATGGTCTTAACTTTTTTTTAACATTAACTCCACACAGGAGGCCCAGAGGAAAATAATTTCCCTCATGGCCTATGTCATCTGAGTTGCTGTGTGGAGGGTCTTTTTGAGGAGATGAAGGAGTGAACATTGGTCTTGAAGAGACCCATGTTGTAGAAAGGAAGAAACACAGAGGCCGGCAAATCGTTCCACAGCCAAGCTGTTGAACTCAAGAACGAGTCGAAGAAGTGACCTGTTCTCGTGTGACAAATGTCAACCATACATGCATTGGGTGCACGTTTCCTGACTATGCACTGAAGGGATCAATGATGCTAATTCTTCAGAGCATCCTCCATTGAAATACCGGTAGAACAAGGATAGCATTCCCACCCGATGCCTGTGGTCTAAAGATTGCAATCTGTTAAGATGGGAGAATCTATCAAATGGACTGCTCGTTTCTGGACAGAATCAAGGGTTTTTCAGGTATTTTGGAAAATTGCTAACATCCTGCAGTAATTGGTATTATTAGTATGAAAAAATAATAATTTGGTGATTACATACAAATAATGGTTGTGTTACCTAAATTTACGTTGCTCCAGGGTCATCCCATCGGTTGCCTTCTTCTTGTTTTGTTCGGCGAGCTTTTTCTGGTTTTTGGCACGAGCAAGATCTCTTTGATTGCCGCCTGGAAAGAGAAATTATTCAAATATAAAACAGATTCAAAATCACCTAATGTGTTGGGTATTACAGTTAACAACTAGCTAAGAATTACAGTTTGAAATAAAAAAAAAAGATTAGTTTATACAATGTGTCCGGAAACTCGTAGTACAAGCGGGAAACTGGTGAATCTACATCACGTAGAGAACCCAAAAAACTTTTTTTTTCGATCTGAGCATTTCGATTTTAATATTATTTTTTTTCTATTTTTACATTTTTTCGGCAACTAAAGGGTTAAAAAACTTTTGAGCCCGGTTTACCCTTCAATGCATTTTATAAGACATTACACAGCTGAAATCAACCCCCAGTGTAGTAACAGTAGTAATAGTGAACATTTTTTTTCAAATTTAACCAAAAAAAATTCCAACTTCGGACCCGATTTACTCGAAAACGAAAGCTCAAATCAAAAAAGTTATATAACAAATCGACTCCGAATGTGATGTAGATTTACCAGTTTCCCGCTTGTACGACGAGTTTCCGGACACTGTGTATTATAGATGGTAGTGATAAATGCAAGATAGTTTGACCGGTCAGTGGTTGAGTGGGCATCGCGTTTGGGTCCCACCCAGGCCTTCCGTGTTCGATTCCTCGGCTGGCTAAGTCCTCCCTCACGACTCAAGCAACATTTTCGGCTTACTGTGGTGGTAGTAGGAGATTTTCAAATATTGTCAGGTTATTATATTTATTAAAAAAAAAAAGTTTTTGATTATTATTATAGCGTTTGTAAATATATATATGTAGTTTCAATGTCTCTCAACAGATTAGAATAGGTAGTTATATGTAGTTTTAAGGTGTCTCAACAGAGGTCAGTAGTAGTATTACATGAAAGAGACAATGGTTGCCCGTTCGGGTTTTAGATCCACGTTACGAAGATAGATATGTGAGTAGCTCACTGAGATACGGTCCGGGCGGCAGATCATGGGCACCGTTTAGATAATGATAATAAACAAACTTATAATACTGGCGAACGATACGAAGCATTATTGAAAACTCCCGATCACCAACTGGAATCCTAATCAATGGATAATCCACTGATTACCGAGTACACCACAGTTATAGTTGTTTGATTAACCATGATGGTGATAAGAATGTAGTCTAAAAAAATCATGTCAGCCAAATAAAGTTTGTCACAAAATGTACCTTAATCTAATTTGTGAAACCTTCACCCTCAATCGTTCTCGTCGACACCCGAGAAATTTGACAGCCCTGTCGAGCGATTCTATATCTTTTGTAAGAACGTTATCGAGATAAGGGACATGATCTCCTGTCAGATTTGTGTGATTTTTACATATTTACTGTCACATATTTTAGTTTAGATCATTTTAAACACAAATTCCTGCATTTATGTATGATTAAGTAAGTGAAAAGACTTGGGAAAATGTAGAATTAAAGGCCACAGAAGACATCAACACGCTTAAGAATTTTTTCGACACTAATTTACTATCACTAAATAGTGAAAAGACATTTGTAATTCCATTTGCAATCCATCCAAACGATGCTCCCAAAAATTTTAACATTGTCATACACGATAATACTAAAATTCATAGCCAAAATTATTGCAAATCAAACTGTACAATATTAAAAACAACAAATAAAATTAAATATCTCGGAGTAATTATCGACAAAAATCTGAAATGGAAGGAAGAAATATGTCAAGTAGTAAACAAAATCAGAAAATGAATATATATATTTTTAAGAATTAGAAATTTTCTGTCGATAAAAAATCTATATTTAATCTACTATGCCTTAGTTCAATCCACTCTACAATACGCTATTATTAGTTGGAGATCCGCGTATAAATGTAAGCTTCTTCCAATAGAAATTGTACAAAGGACAATTATTAAAATTATATTAAAAAAATCCTTAGACTACCCAACAGAACGCCTGTTTGAAGAATTTCAAGTACCCACATTTAAAGATTTATATATTAAAAATTCATTGATTCAAATTATAAAGGAAAAAGATAAATATCCATTTTTAAATGAAAACAGAACCCGACTTAAACATGTTTTTCTATGCCCAAAACTAAATACGTCTTTTGCACAGCATCATTATACTTACCAGGGAAGAACTTTTTTCAATCGTCTACCAGAAGAAATCAGAAGCATTAATGATAAAACCCGAATACTACTCTCTGTCAAGAGACATTTTAAAAATATTCTTAAGAAAAAAACTACTGTCAATTAATCTTACAAATATCCTTAGTTTTCCATTACATTCTTTCTTTTTTTTAAAAAAATTCACATCATTATCAAATAAATACTGCAGCTCACATATATTTATGTACAATTAATTATTTTAAGTACTAACTTATAACTAATAACTAATAGCATCTATGTACACTCCCCTTCCATACACAAGCAAATGCTTTAAATGGAAGGGTAGTAAAAAAAAAATACCTGTAAAAAAATATATATATTTGTTGTAAAATTGTAATTAGAATAAATGTTTCAATAAATAATTAAAAAAAAAAAAAAAAAAAAAAAATATTTTTTCATTTAATGTACCTACATAGAAAAAGCAAATAAATTTCACAAATCTGACAGAGATCATGTCCGTTATCTCGATAACGATATATAGAATCACAGAAGGCTGGGCAATAAAACTTTTATGCCCATGGTAAACCTGAGTCTGTTTTGTTGAATTGTTTTTCATTGTAGGATCTAGTGGTTCCATTGTGTGATTTGATTGGTCGTTGATGATGTGTCGGAGTGCCATTTAACCTCTGTAGCGTGGCTGGCTACATTTGCAGCCCAGCGAAATGATGACTACCTTGAGTTGCACTGTAGTTTTCAGTGTGTAGAGCTGGGTTTTATAAGTTTTTAATGTATTTAATTACCGTCAAAGAAAATTCCAAAGTAAAAAAAACTTTGATATTATAGAAGTGTGTCTATTATTTCAAATATAATTTTCAACATTATATTTGGCTTTGAGATATTTAACTCGTCTGCTTGGTTCAATATATTCGCACCTCACAATCCGGAAGCCTCGATTTCGGGCGTAAATTCTGAAACGGTCACTTTGGATCGAGATTGTAAAATATCTATGCAAGATTGCTTTCATATTTCAAAGACAATAAGAAGCATTGTTTCACTCTCTTTCTGGTTAAAAGAAAAATACACATGTTTGCATGAAAGGAAGAGAGATATATAGCTTTTAAAATGTAAGGTCGCTCGGGATGCTTTTGGTCATATGAAAGTATGACGCAATTACGTGTTTTGGGGTGTATTTATTCCTAAACAAGCAGACAGGTTAAGGGTTAAAAGAATAATGTATAAATATATTTGCTTCTTCAGCGATATAAATTTGTCCTGAAATAGATATACGTAGCATTTACCACATAATAATAAATACATATGTGGTGCTAATTTAAGTACCATTTATTCTGCCAGAAAAGATTTTATGTATGTATTCGAAAATCGTGTCACTTAACAAATATAATGTTGCAATAGTGCTATTCACAGTGATAGCACAACAATCGACATAAATGATGGTTAATTTACAGTTTTGCTATATTTTCAAGTTAATGAGGTAAAAACACGTATTGTGAAGGTCAGCAACATCAAATTCTTACCACTTGACAATATTATTGCTCAACGTTTGTTACAAAATATGTATAAACATGTTTCCTAATAAAAAAAAAATACATATTCAGCAGTTTTGCTCTCTCGAATATAATTTATCATGAAAAGGTATATATTTTACTATTAATTGGGTATTTATTTCAAGGTTTGGGTATGGTCTATATTTCGTAACGGATTTATAGTATACATAATATTTAAAAAATTATAATTCAAGAGAGATTGAGTATATCATTTTTGGTTTATTATTTACTAGAGAGTTCCCGGCATGCGTTGCTATGCCACTTAATAAAGATATTGTTTCTCCCTGCGTGTCCTTTCCCATTCGTCCCGTTCCCCTTCTGCCTCCCCTTTCCCTCATGCGTTCCCACATTGCCTTCTCCGCCTTCCCTCTCCCGCTTCCCCCGTCCCGCGAACCCCCCTCCAGAGTTCCCCTACCCCCTCCCGCATTCCATACACGCAGTCCCGGTACATTCAGTTTTCAAACCTGAATTATTGCCAATTTCACCTATTGCTATTTTTTTATAAAAATTTCATAATGCCATAGCTCATCAGTATGTATAGAAACCTTCACGGGTATGCCTCAACACAACTCACCTTTATCGCAATCGGATGAATGGTTTAGCAACGCATAGACATCTCATATATATACATAAATTCAAGTAAGCATATTTTGATTTTTATATATATATATATGTGTGGATATAAAGTATGGTCTCTGTAATTTGAAACCCTCAATAATTCAAACCATCGGGAGGGTGGAAAACACAAGACGTTAACCATTGACGGAAAAAAATGTAATTTGAAAGTGAAGAATTTTCCAACGTTAGCGAGGGAATATAACATTGATAAATCCAGTTTTGATTTAAGTCAAGGTAAAAATACATTAAAAACCTGAAAATGTCAAACCCTCTTCTGAAAATACACTTATACCAGTAAATCGAAAATTCGTTAAACTGAACAAGCTCAGTTTTTAATGGTTCAGATTATACAGACTATACTGTATATTATATAAAGAAGTGTCCCGGTATGGGTTTGTTTGTCAAACAATATCAAAACAAGTTTCAGAGTAATTTTAATTTAAAGAGGTCACTGTTTACAAGAGATTTCGAAAAACCACCCTCAGCCACTTTCCCACCCCTCAAAACAAAATTTGGATACTCCTTGATGAAATTTTGCAAACCCAACTTTCAAAATAAGAGAAAAATTACTGCCTACATCTATCTGATTTTGAAAAAGTGTAAAGCCCGAGCAAGCCAGGGACTAAAGCTATAATATAATATTAATTGCATGGTGATAAAAATACTAGATTTATAAAAGGTAGTTTACCATAAAAATGGATACCTAGCTACTTTATTGTGAAGTAAAACTAAATATCACATTATTTGGTCACGCTTTCACTTTTATGATAGTGACATGCTTTGGAACTCTTCTAGAAAGTGCTATAGTACTTATTATACTTGCTTTAGTGGTAAAAACTATTTTGCCATTACCTGTAGAAATGAATTATTACTGAAATATGACATTATTATGCTTTACCACAAGAAATACAAAAATGAATTGACTGAAAAAATTTTAACAAAACAAAAAAACGACTTCAAAAAATGCACTAAAAAGAAAAAAAAAAATTTCATATTCTTCTACAACTTAATAATCAACTTACTTGGAATAATTTCGGTTTACGGAAGGTCTTCCAAAATATTTTTTTTAATTTTTTTTATACTAATTATGGGCCGGAAAATCCAAAACTGAAAGAATTTTTTTTCGGAAAGCAATATTAACAAAGTTACACGACTTTAAAATTTTCTATAGGCACACATGAAAATCGACATATTGGAAGTATTATGACAGTTTAAAGTCATAGATAAACTAGAAAAATGTTTTACCACACAAAATTAAATGTTACCATGCAATAATATCATCAAACATACCTTATAAATCGACGAAGTATGAAAATTCGTAGTCTTAAAAATGCGTAACCTAACCTAACGCTAGGTTTGTGTAACATGGTTTGTGCCGCTTTATACCGCCTGCTCGCGTCCCTAACCTAACCTAACCTAACCTAACGCTAGGTTTGTGTAACATGGTTTGTGCCCCTTTATACCGCCTGCTCGCGTCACGGCAAAAAAACATCCCTGTTTTCAAGTAGTTTAGCGGCTACGCTAGGTTTGTGTAACATGGTTTGTGCCCCTTTATACCGCCTGCTCGCGTCCCTAACCTAACCTAACCTAACCTAACCTAACGCTAGGTTTGTGTAACATGGTTTGTGCCCCTTTATACCGCCTGCTCGCGTCAATTTTAAAAAACAGCCTACGTTTTCAAGTAGTTTAACGGCTACGCTAGGTTTGTGTCACATGGTTTGTGCCCCTTTATACCGCCTGCTCGCGTCAATTTAAAAAAATATCCCTGTTTTCAAGTAGTTTAGCGTTTACGCCAAAAGTGAGTAAAATTTATAAAAAATAATTACTTAAGTTAGTTATTGATATGGCAACACTTAATTTTATGTGGCTGTTTCTATGACTTTAAACTGTCATAATACTTCCAATATGTCGATTTTCATGTATGCGTGTAGAAAATTTTAAAGTCGTGTAACTTTGTTAATATTGCTTTCCGAAAAAAAATTCTTTCGGATTCGGATTCTCCAGCCAATAGTTAGTATAAAAAAAAAAAGTTTTATTATTTTGGAAGACCTTCCGTAAACCGAAATTAAGCCACTTACTTTTTCTACTCATCAATATGTAGGTACGATTGTTATTTTTGGTGTCGGTGTCAGCCAAGGTAGGTTCGTAACTACATACATAGTTATAGGTGAGATGTGCTTGTGTCGCACGCGCGACTTGACGAGGTGAGGCGAGAGTGGGCCGCGGCGGGAGGGGAGCTGTCAAGTGAACACGCCGGGCCGGGTACCATGGCTGACACCGACTCCAAAAATAACAATCGTACCACATATTGATGAGTAGAAAAAGTAAGTTGATAATTAAGTTGTAGAAGAATACAAAATTATTTTTTTACCTTTTAGTGCATTTTTTAAGTCGTTTTTTTGTTTTGTTAAAATTTATGATTTTTAGTGAATCTGAAGTACACTAACTAATTCGATTAAGATTCGGCCGAGTATCGTTAATTTGCTCTTAAGAATTGGAGAGTCCCGTTACTTCGTCATGGATCCCATAATCAGAACCTAACCAAACTCTCATCAAACTACCTTTGAAGTATATCCTTTCCAATAAAAAAGAATTATCGAAATCGGTTGGCGTGATATTGAGTTATTTGTCCATTTGTCGCGCACATACTTGATGCAAATTTAAGACTTACATGATTTTCTCATTGATGCCATTGTCAGAACTGGACCAAATTAAAATGGGATCACACGGGAAGCACTAGCTTTCAAATAAAAAAAGAATCATCAATATCGGTTCACCCAGTCGAAAGAAAGTTCTGAGGTAACAAACATAAAAAAAAAAAATAAAATAAAAAAAATACAGTCGAATTGAGAACCTCCTCCTTTTCGAAGTCGTTTAAAAAGTGTTCTTTTCATGGATAAAGAAGTTACATACTAATCTTTTAAATGCAACATTGAAAATTATATACTTTAAAAAACCATTTCGATAAACTGTTGAACTGTCATCCGTCGCGAGCCCAATGGGCCCAATTTATTTTTTTTTTAATGCGATTCTAACCCTTATGCATAAAGATACTGTAAATCGGAGTCATTTCTGTACCCGCGGAACCGAAGCAAGCAATTGCCACGCACTTAGATGAACTTGCAAAGTCTCTCGACGCATACTTCCCTACAAGAGAGTCACATCCAGCTTGGGTTAGACAGCCATTCACGTTTAGTGTTGAGACAACAGATGTCAACGATGAATACCTCGATGAAATCATTGAAATTCAGCAGAGCCAGGTTCAACAGCAACTCTTCAGAACAACAACGCTCTCAATGTTTTGGTGACAACAAATGGTAACATACCCTGTTATTGCTAAACAGTGGATATTTTCATACCATTTCATTGCTAAATTATGGATATTTTCATTTCATTTTGTTTCAACATATCTTTGCCAGCAATTTTTTTCGAGAATGCAGGATATAAAAACAAAGAAAATGACTTTGTTGCAAAAATGACATGAGAGTGGCACTTGCCAAGGTAAAGCCCGCATTTCTGAACTGGCCTCTGAACAGCACAAGTCACACCGATTTGCAGTAAATATTCATTATGTTTTTATTTTTGTGTGAAAATCATGTTTTAATGGTTTTGTTCTTTAATAGTTTTGTTCATTTGGTGCACCTATGTATAAATCTATATCTATGTTTTGAATTGGAAAAAATCATATTTTATTTTTCCAATTAAGAAGGATTCGGTGAATGCGCATGTGAAACTGGTGGGGGTCAGGAACTCGAAGGTTAAGAACCACTGGTGTAGGGTCTTTTTAAGGAAATGGAGGGAAGGAAGTAATGGGAAGAAAAAGGTATGAGGGGTGGCTAGGAATCTAGGGGTCAATCGGTCAATGTGTTCGGAGTGACGGACGTGTGTACCCATCCTCCCCAATGTGGTGGAAGGCGATGAGTCGAGAGAGTCCGGCTGGAGAAATATAGGTTAGGTCTTCCTCAACCAGTCTCTCCCGATCCGACATGCCATACAGTAGATAGGACAAAAACATTCACCGCCAAGAACTAGACAAACCTCACCCCATGAACCCAAAATAGATTAAATAAAAAGTTGGTCTTTTATCATTAGAATAAGAACATTAGATCTAACTGAAAATCCTTTAACAAGTGGTGTGCCGAACTGACCAATGGTGCTCCGGAGACCCATCCTAATACAATCCACTCGGAATTTTTTGCAAAGCGATTTTGACCTCGAAAACTGTATGCATGACAAAATCAGATTAGCTTGGGGTAATAACACTGTCATTTCTACTTTTTTATTTCATTAATGTAGCATCTACTGACAGCTCAACAAATTAATTGCCAATGAACGTCAAAATTCGTTTTCGTAAAACGTCATTGAAAAAATTAAAATGTTTGAATTTTCAAAGTACATAGCATAAAAAGAATTATTTCTTTGTAAACAGTAAACACTTTTTGATTGATGTTTTTCAGGTAGCGTATGAATGTATTCAAATGTGTAGAAATAATAAAACCAGTTTATATAATATTCATACAATTATTTTGTTTTTATAATTGTCTACAAAAAAAAAAAAAATCATAGTTTTTAGTCTGATTTTTGAGCAAAATTCGGTCTGGCACTCGAGTATATGCAAAAGATTTTCTGATTTGGCTCTCCACAGGTTAATAAAAAAGAAATTAATTTTTGCGGATCGCTGGCAACGGTTAATATGCACTTTTTTTTTGAAAAAACCTTTTGATTCACCTTAATTACATTAAAAGGCAACAATTTGCATTGGGGGAAGTGGAAAATATTTCTTATTACTTGAAAACTGGGATGTTTTTCTTGCCTTGACGCGAATAGGCGTTATAAAGGGGCACTTTCGGGTGAAATGCAGATCCCGCCAAATGTTGAGGATTTTAATAAAAATGCACTTTCTAGATGGGAAAAGTGTGGAAAAGTTGAATAAAAAAGAAATTAAGGCGCGCTCGGCAAAATTGAGGGAGATACAGCCGTTTAAAGAATGTATGAAATGACACTTCATTAACCGATATTGTCAGCCATTTTATTCCATAATGTTGGTATCTCAGACTTGCTTTAACGAAGGTTGATACGATTGTAGCTAACTTCGTGTGATATACACGTAATTATGAAAAACAGAATTAATAATGGTCACAAACCATGTTACACAAACCTGGCGTAGCCGCTAAACTACTTGAAAACAGGGATGTTTTTCTTGCGTTGACGTGAGCAGGCGTTATAAAGGGGCACAGACCATGTTACATAAACCATGTTACAACAGATGAGGATGATTACGAGTGCTATCAACTTTAAGGTAATAATTTAGTTTTCAAAATGGCTGATAGTATCGGTTCATGAAGTGTCATTTCATACATTCTTTAAACGGCTGTATCTCCCTCAATTTTGCCGAGCGCGCCTTAATTTCTTTTTTATTCAACTTTTCCACACTTTTCCAATCTAGAAAGTGCATTTTTATTAAAATCCTCAACATTTGGCGGGATCTGCATTCCTCCCGCACTTTCTTTTGTATCACAAACCATGTTACACAAAAATATTTTCCACTTCCCCCAATGCAAATAGTTGTCTTTTAATGTAATTAAGGTGAATCAAAAAATTTTTTCCAAAAAAAGTGCGTATTAACCGTTGCCAGCGAACCCCAAAATTTACCAAAAAGAATAAGGGTAATTTTTACATCCTTCTGTGCAAACGAAAGTAAATAATGAGCCCCATCTACTTTCACCTCATCAAAGATATGTTGGGGAAGGTTATACTCTAATTAGAAATATAATATATGGAAAGCCCCATCAAGTAAAAGCTTACTGACACTTGGTTTTAACAACTTATGTCATGCCGTGATGGTTTTTCTGGGGAAATCCACATATAGAAATCGTTTGGGGATGTATAAACAGATCCAACAGAATTTGCGGTGTTCAATAATGCATTTTTTTTAAATATGTGATTTGAAACAGTTATTTTGTAAATTCTACAGCTACATGCTTTGATCAATAGGAGCTTTGGCTTCTATAGGAAACTAGTATTCATAGAAGTAAATAAAGGCGAACGGTTACTCAGAAGGCTCTGGTAAAATGTTGAATAAACAACTTGATGTGCTCAGACAGATAACTATTATGAAACTTCACTGTAATTACTATTAATTGTTATTGTTAGTAACAATCAGTAAATAATTACGAGCCAACTTATCCATGAGAAATCATTTGTTTTAAAATAGAAAACTATGGAAACTAAACATTCAATAATACAACAAAGATAAACAAAATCTGTTATTTTGTGAAATTTCTGGAATATTGGTCATCTCAGGTGTTGAATATACGCATGTGGAACACAGTAATAATTTTAGCTTCAATAGATATATAATTATTAAAATTACTCACGAGTCATTTTACGCGATTGATGTACTGGATATTGGGAAAGACTGAAGTCACGGGTGGTCAAAAGTAACGAGAATTTGTAATGATTCGAGAATACGCCAACACACTTGAAATACCGTCCAAGAAAAACCCAACCAAAGGGTAATGAAAAAATACTCTATTTGCCATCGCTGCCAACCTTCCCATGCAATTCAAGTGTCACAAGATTTTGAAACTCGGTGCTAGTTCCTACGCAAATGATTACTATTGTAAAGCACGCCATTCACAGACATCATTTCTAGAAAAATCTTTAGAAAAAAAAACCGCCAAAACAAATAATTTTAAATAATTTACTTTTTCGAATAATATCTAATAGAAAAAAATGCACTCAATTTACATTTTAGTTTTTGTTTTGTTGACAATTGAATTTTATTTTATCCAAATATTGGAAACAAGCATTTTTTTATGTGTTTCAATATGTACACATTCATACATCATCTCATATGACCCGACTCAAGTATCTAATTCACTTGTACTCAGTGGCGGTGCCACCCGACTGAGTGTCACCCCCCAAGAGCACAATTCTCTAGCCACCTCCCCCCCCAGGACGGACCAATATTTTTTTATGAAGTCGAAATTTGTATTTGTCAACTTTAATGGGGGGGGGGGGGGGGGGGTGGTGACACAACGTTATCCGCCCCGGGTGCCACCCATGCTAGCTACTCATCGTGCCATGTCTTCCTCGGGCGTCTCCGACTTCTTCTGCCATTCACATTAAAATAGCGTCACATATTCTCCCACTTCTTTCTTCGTTCATTCGCTCTACATGCCCAAAACATTTCTACCATATTCCCGAAACTCGTCAAAAAATTTGAAGATTAGATCTAACGATGGAAATTTGCGTCGTGGCTGAGTTCCCACCCTAAATTCGGAGTGGTAAAATAAAAAGAAAAATAGTATATTTTAATCATAATAATAGTATAATTTATAAATAGTGAATCACCGAAAAATTTGGATTTTTTTTAAGTAGTGTAATTATTTGCCTACATTGATAGTTAAAGCCAAGCCAAAATTTTCGTTGTTTACTATCGAAACCAGATAAATTTTCGTGGACCCCTCTTACAACTTGTGAACCCCCATTTTATAATCACACCAACCAGACCCCCGTCGAGTCTTCCGTCACCTGTACCACTTTGGGAATTACTGCTTTAAAATATTCGGCAGCGATATTGTCGAAACCAAAAGCCTTGTCGTTGTTCATATATATGTAGTGGGCGCTTTTAGTATTTTCACTTTACGGAACGGCAACGATACAATAAAAGCAATAAACATATATTCCTTATCACAAAAATGCTGCAGCAACAGATTAAATAATGGCGAGACAAAAGATAAGACACACTAAGTACGTATGTCTGTTTCCTCCGAAGTACCACTTTTTTCCTTTGGAGGAAACAGACGTACGAACATTGCGCGTCTCATCTTTTGCCTCAATATTGTTTAATGTTTTAAAAAGAGCTGCAGCTTATGATAAGGAGCTATTGTGATAAGTAACGTATGTTTATTGCCTTTTTGTACCGTCTAATTGATCTTTTTATTTCATCCTTTCTGATTTTGGTAACATTCACTCCGTCATCATTCATTCCTGGTACGATTTATGCTGGTACGCCACTGGAATTACTGTCACCCGGGTCGCTTTCGAAGTCTTCCTCAAAATGTTTCATCCGTCTCTCTGTCTTCTCCATTCGTCAAAATTTTTCCATCTTTCGATTTTATCACTTCCAGCTTCTGTTCCTGTTGTCTGAACTACTCCGGGATCTTTTGACCTCCTTCCAAAATAGTTAAAGTTTTTTTGGAAGTGGTTTGTCATTTTGATTCCTTCTTCCTCCTCCAGGCTTTTCTTTCGTTCTTTCACTCCACTCTTTTCTTGCTCCCTTACAAATTTTAATTTCTCTCTTCGCTAGAAGTTCTACTTGGTACAATAATTTAAAACTAATTTAATTTACAAACTAAACAATAGGGCTGATACTGAAGAATGATTGCATAAGAGAAGACACTCAAACAGGGTAATGCCTTCAGAATGCGAAACAGTTGTCACATGTAATAATAATAATAATTAATTACCCAGCAGAACTTATTTTTATAAATAAACCGTTTTTAATTGAATAAAAATATTTGTTACATTAGCTGTCACGCTTCACAAAGGAGACCTTGAGGAAAATAATTTCCTTCAGGGCCTATGTCATATTTGGGGATGCTGCGTGGAGGGTATTTTTAAGGAAATGAAGGAGAGGAAGTTCTGGGAAGGAAAGTCTAGGTTGTTCATTGGGTCATGATTGATTCATGGGGTCAGGTTAGTGACAAACCTGACCCCATGAATCCAGGCACCCAAGCTAAGTCACCAAACGTAGCGAACCACTTGGAACGACCTACATTTAATAAATGATTCACGGAATGGCGGTACCTACCCATTCCCGCCTCCCAAATTGAATTATTATTGAATATTATATAAAAGAAAAACTTAAAATTAATTGGGAGTTATAAAAAGTGAAGATGAAGGGGTGGAATAATAAATATTTACCTTTTTAATTTAAGGCCTTTATAGGCCTGTATACTCGCCGGTTTTGTTAATAAATAAAGCTTTATAACAAAAGCTGTATAAGAGCTCGTTCACATTGAGCATATAAATATAAAAGATCATAGCACGCCACATATCGCTCTCCATACAATCCCTTCAGACCGTTCACACCTGAGCGCTTTATGCTCACATCAACCATAGACAATGCACATCTTACGCCGTAACCGCTCCTGAGGCGATATGCCAACAGTTAAGCGCCCCCCACTCCGACGAAAACAGGAGAGGGGGTCATTTTAATTACGGAGCTGCCAAGAACGGTGGGTGACAGATGTCAACTCCATAGATTCAGTACAAAAAATGCGTGCTCCGTGGCCGCTCGCTAATTCAACTGACCCCCTCTCCTACCATAGGAAGAAATATTTTATCTGCGCCGTGTGAACGCCACGAAACATAAGCGCTCGCGGTTCAACAGATACCTGCTAGCGGTTATATTAGATGTCTGAACACCCCTTAAAGCTAAATAACAAAAGCTATTAGTCACTTGAACAAACTCATAAATTATTCATGCGTAGGCCGGCTTGTCTGAAGTTCGGATTAGTTTAGTTATTATTTAGTACTTGTTCGAAAAGTTTTGTTCGATCTATAATATTTATACGCTACGCAATTTACTACGGACTACGACGAAATAAAAACAGATGATTTCTGTTTTGCCGACAGGCGGCGGGAAGGAAAGAAATCGATTTTGAGCAGAGGAATGAAACAAAGAGGAATGTCAACATGTCTTTAAATACGCAAACGAGACCATCCAACGAAAACATACAGAAATCTGATAGAGTTATGAAACCATTATTTCCAAAACAAACCGATTGTTCTTATGTGTCATGTTATTGGTAAGTTAACCTATGTTAATATGTCTGCCTACTTTCGCATTATGATAATAATATTTATTTTACGTAAAATTACATATTTGTTTTTTAGTGAGGAAAATGTGTGGAAATTGTGCGAAGATGTAAATGAACGAGTTCCAGAGGAGTTGGAGCGTTGTTTTGTCGTTTTCATTTCTAATCCTTGCAAAACAGTTCCTCTTTGGCGACAGCGAGCTGGCCGTGAAGAGGATCGTCTAGTTTTTTGGGTAAGAGTGTTACAAAATATGAATTTTTAAAATGTTTTCAAATTTAGTAGTTTATTTAATATTATCAAGTGATGTCAGTGACCCCTTCTGGGACAAAGACTTTTCACTAAAATAATTTATGGCAATATGTTTGAGCTAGTCTTCAGATCTTCCTTATTAGCGGGGATATAATTTAAATGCTTATGGATAAATTCATGAAAATATATGTCAATTTTTGATTTATTTTATTTCGTAAATTGTAGATCCATAAAATGTTTATCGTTAATTTAGAAGAAAATGTAATAAGTTGTCAAAGTAGTTACAGCCATAGGGAGAGATTGTATGTGACGTTATTGTTCTAGTATCTTTTGCCTTTTATGTTTTCAAACAAGACTGGTGAGAAGGTAGAGGATGAACGTCGATGATGTCCGCACGGGCTCTTGCTGGGACTAGTATAGCCCTCCTGTGAAGGATATTGCTATGAAATTTAAAACCTAATAATATGTAAAATTGCTTAGAAATGGAAATTTTAATGGTACGGCCACATTTAGGCCAACTTCCAACTTCATACGTTTGGACGATTGTGTGGAGGGGTAGTTTGTGCGTTGAAAGTTCGAGTTGGAAGGTGAGAGTGCGAGTTGGCCCGGGATTGCCTCCGAGGTGATCACAATGGCCGAAGATCCGAGGCAATCTACAGCCGTCCACATCGGTCTGCATAGGCGATCAAGACACACATCATAATCATCCATATCTGTATAACCTTGTTCCCTTTTTCTTTAATTGTTTTCCATTGCTGTTTATTTTTTTTATTTTATTTTTTTTTTTTAAGTTTCTTTATTCATTGAAAAAAATTTTTTACAAATGTTGGGGATTTTTCGACCACCATGCTAGGCACATGCCCGTGTTGTGGTGGTCGATTTTTTATACAGTAAATTAACATTTATGTAATATAAAGAATGTGTGAGAGTATTAAGAAAATATATACATAAAATAATATAATAATAAAGAATATTACAGAATACAAAATAGTATAAAAGAATTTAATTTAAAAGATTTACGAGTATAAAATCAGAGAGAGTACTTAATGGTAAGCAAATGAGGAAGGATTTTTATGTTGAAAATCTACATTATTTAACACCAATTTTTGTACAATTAAATGTTGGGCTTTATTCTTCAAGTCCGCGTATTCTACTCAACCTGTCTTTTATTTTTCTTCTATATTGTATGTGAATCTTATATTTTAATATCCAAATTCCTATGTAAAATTTTAACTATTTCCTCCCACCCATGATTTGTATGTTCCTCCTGTCCTAAAATGAGTTCTGTAACTCATCGGGATTGCTATAGCAAGAAATAAAAACAATTAAAAAAAAATTTAAAAAAATACCTATCATTAACATGACAATATTATTACGGGAGAGTGGTATAATAATCATTTGAAAACATGTCGTGTATGTACTTCTACGTAATAATTGTAGGCAACTGATTAGATACAGCGTTGCCACAAGCGTTTGGAGTTGGAAGGTTGGCCGCGGGGTGATCGATAGCCACCACACCATCGACCAACCTTCCAACTGCAAACTAAGTTCGGAGTTGGAAGGTTGGCTTCGGTGAGGAAGTAGCATAAAAGTCGCATGTGCAATATTTTTCAAACTTTACCCCTGTTGCATGTTAGTTTCATAATACATGTATACATATTTTTTTCAATTATTTCTGGCTTTCACCCTTCAAGGGTGTTCTAGGCCATCCAAGGACAGAATTTCCACCATTTCTACCATTATATTAGATATTTTATATTTCATTACCTTACTTTATAGCAAATAGAATTAACTTTGATAAGTTATCATCACAAACACACCTATCAAGTTTGTTTGCATCTTTTTGCACAGATAAAAAATTCTAAGGAGTATTTTATATTCATAAATAGTGAAAATAATCAAAATATGGCCAAAAACCATTCATCAACTTATGCCATCATTCAATATTTGGTACTTTGTATCTGTTGGCATAAAAATTGACGATTTAACATGACTCTTAGTGCAGTGCATATTTTTCTAAAATAATTATTGTTAATTTGTACAAAGGTACAGAGTAAGTCGCCTGTTTCGGAATCAGATTTTCTTAGCGAGTTCACACATTTCGGAGTGGCCGACATGCAATATTTAAAAAAAAACTCTTTACAAGCACGCAAACAATGGCATAGCAATAAAGTGTGCCCTGACTTTAAATGCTAGCCTGAGATGATTATGATAAAAATATGCCATGTCACATGCAACTAGCTCATTAAAAAATCCCAAGTGAATAATTATGTTGAAATCATAATTTTTAATATTTTTCTCACATGATTCAAAGAAGTGTGTGTGGTCAGCAAAACATGCAACAATTGTTTTAACTACAAACCTACTTATTTTTTATTAATAAAATTATTTGGGGTCTACTTTTGGTAATTTATAATAACCCTTCCCAAAAGTGAACAAATATGAAATGTTATAACTACTCCATTCTGGGGTTGTTGGATATTGGACGCTTATGTGAAAGGCAGCGCCGGATCTGCCATACGTTCAAAAACGTGCAAAAACCTGGCGCCAACTCCGAAGGGGCGCCGCGGCGCCGTGAGAAAATAAATATTGTATTAAAATTTAGTTATAATATTCCCTGAATCGTTTAAAAATTACCCATAGTACGAAATAATTATTACGCTCTAGCAACACTTTCCAAAGAAACGGAATGCGCACGCATCTGGTTGGTATCAACGGCTTACAAATTTATAGTCAGTTACAGAATTTTTTTACAAATTCCATGTATTTAGTTTAAACGTAAGTTCTATTTTTCCATATATCTTTTACCGTGTTTTACGACGAATAGGTGCGATCCAAATTCAATAACCAATCACAGCGTGGCATTTTTGTTCGTAAGCCGTTGATACCATACGTCAGTGTCTAGTGTTTGTTCGCTCAACACAGGGGAAATGCCAGGTACAAATTTGAGGTTATATTCTTATTATCACTGCTCACTGTCTCTCGTCGAAGCTGCCTGTCAGAAGCTAGTAGATGCTATTCTTGTGTTGTACGTTGCCATGAGAACGTATATGTATTTGCTTTTTCTAATATTCGCGTTGGGTATATAGGTACATAAACGCAGTAAATCTCAAGAATGTATAATGGACCTAGTTCAGCGAAACCACCCGTATTGTCTCGTAACCTATATTTTAAATCATGGTACGGGCACAAACAAACAATTCGTTGTATTATTTTAAAGCATAACTTGCAAAGAGTTTTTCCTTAAATAATTAAAATAGCACCATAATTTATGTTTACCCAATAGATTCAGAGAGTATAGTGCTCCTGGCGATCCTCTCTTTTATAAAAAAAATGAGTGTGAGAGCTACCGCCAGGTCACTTGGAAAAGTTACACCTTTATATGTCTTGATTTTATTTGATAAATTAGTGTAAAAAAAATAATAATTAAATAGAAAAATAAAAAAATTGGGGTTAACGAATTTTTAATCAAAATAAAAATGTAGGGGGGGGGGGCGCCATCGGTACCTACTGCACGGGGCGCCAGATTTCGTAGATCCGGCCCTGGTGAAAGGGTAGCGAAATAGTGGCACAATACAAAAAATCCATTGTTCTAATGTCCAAACACTAAATATAATGGCCCGGTATATCAGTTCACTGTAAGCTCGGCTCGGTTGGATTGTCGGACGTAACGCGGCTTGGAACATAATCCGTATACAGGTCGCAAGCCTAGATGATATATATCACCCGATTATCTATGATTTTAATAGAAAAACGTTTTTTTTTCTTTGAAAAACCGAACTACTGTCTATATTAGTGGTATATCTATGCATTCTACTGTCCTCGAGAGATCGCGATCTTTGAAAACCTCAACAACAGGAGTTTATTGCATGACTTTAAAATAGTTTTAGACGGGTTGTATTTTGTTAAAGTTCTCCACTTCAATACTAATTTTAAATATTATTTGTTTTGCCGTAGTCGTGCACTATTCATGAAACGTTGAAACTTTAAAAAACCCTTACCAGACTAATTTAGATTGATTCTCAATTAATAATATCGACATTCTTCATCGCTCGACGAAAATAATGGTTCATACTTATAACATAGTTATATAGGTATAGCCTGATATAGGTCTCATAGAAATCGTTATGTCTCCCTTACTACCATGTTAGAAATATGATCTAAACTCTGTTAGAAAGAGAAAACACCACGCTTTATAATCAAATCTATAAGTTAAATGTACACCTTTATGAATCCAAAGTTTCCTATTTTTTATTAATTATTTTTTCATGAAACGACATAAAAGTTAGTTTATGATAACAATACTGCAATCAGTTTCAGTCAAAAAATAAGTTAAAATAAATTGTTTTAATTTACATACCAAAATCAAAAAATACAAGGGATAACTCAGTAACCCCGGTGCATTTCGTAAGGCTTATCAAAGGTTAAAGGTGTCAATGATATTTGTTTTGATTTCCAGGATTACCATGTAATATTTATGTACTGCTGGGATAAAAAAACGTGCCTTGTGTACGATTTAGATTCAGAGCTGCCTTTTCCTACTTTCTTCCACAAGTATGTGACCGAGACATTCCGAACAGACCACGTTGTCAACTCTGATTATTATAGGTAAGTTGACGCATTTGCCACATTTTATTAAAAATCAAATAAGATTAGGGAACGTACCCATACTACGTGACACATTTAGGGGGAGGGGGTCTTCAAAATGTCACGCTTGGTACAAATCAGCGGCGGCGGGCTTAGGTTTTTGGTCACCGGGGGGGAGGAGGGGGGGGGGGGTTAAAAATTGCAAAAAGTTGGTCACGTAGTATGGGTACGTTCCCTTACCATTGAGCGATAAACAGCCATAGCAATTATCTCTTATAGAGTTCCTTGAAGCACATAAGTCATTAAAGCGGCCTACACACGACACTGCATGCAGTGACTGCAGGCAGTGACTGCAGAGAGCGTGAGCGAACTAGCGCTGTCTCGTTTGTTAAAGGGCCGCTAGAACGAGACAGCGCTAGTTCGCTCGAACCCACGCTCTCTGCAGTCACTGCCTGCAGTCACTGCATGCAGTGTCGTGTGTAGAGCCCATAACTTCAATGTTTTATGTTTTACACTGCCCACACTATACAACACAACCAAGCTTGATAATATTGCCATCAAATTACATGGTCCTTTTTCCAAGTCGTTTCCTCGTTGCTGAGGATTTTGACCCCTACTCCAATTTCCATGGTGCGCAAGTTCCCCTCAACTCCACGCGGTCCTGCCCTGCACAGATAGCTGCAGACACCCATGTACCAGACGCCGGTGATACTTGATCACTCCAGCACATTGGTAACCTTCCTCTGCTTCTTCTTCCGCCAGTGACTATGAGATCTCCTGTCAGATTTGTGTGATTTTTATGGCTGTTATTTGCTTTTTCTATGTACAACATACATTAAATGAATAAATAATCATGCATATTTGCAGGAATTCATGTTTAAAACGATCTAAACTAAAATATGTGACGATAAATATGTAAAAATCACACAAATCTGACAGGAGATAACGTCCGTTATCCAATAACGATCCCACAAAAGTTATAGAATCGCTTGGCTAGATGGATGCCTAGCTCTTCCAGAATGGACACATTTTCAATGGAAAATCTATGAAATCCTGAGCATTTTTCACCAGCACCACATTTCGAGGGTGTCCATCCGTTTTCTTTCACTTTCTCCAAGTCTCTCTGGAATGACTGAAAGTTGATTCTTCAATATCTAGTGTTAGAACTGTCCTTTTTTCTAACCTTTGAAATGCCGAGCCCCCCTGACCTAACACCTCTGTAGAATGCTGACGGTAAAAGTACCACGGAAACAGAAAGAATTGTTTTCAGGTTACCTTATGGATACGCCGGCGCTCAACAGATACAAAATTTTTCATATTCAATTGGTAATGTTAGTGTTTGAGAAGTTAAATTCACATTTTCGCTAATTCAATACTTCTTACAAGATAAATAATAATTCTTTTTTCAGGTACTTCCGTGTTGTGCCAGCAGTAGAATTTTTCCAAAACTTTGCATCAGATCGACGACACATGAAGAGACCTGATGGCTCTTGGATTAAACCTCCTCCACCGTACCCGGCCATCATTGGAAAGGGTAGGCATTTTTACCTTTAAATCAGTGGCGGTTTGTGGGGTTGAAAAGTGGGGAGGAAATAACATATTTTTTTAGTACTATGTATGTACAGTGGAACCTCTCATAACGAGTAATTCGCATTATGAGAAAAATAAATTGTAAAAAAAATGGCTCTAAAAATGATGCGGAAAAGGAAAGTCCCCTCTTCACATCACTTGTTTGTACACTTGAGATGCCGGATCATCAACAACTGAAGAAAAAGTATTTAAGGGAAGTCATGGGTGGTTCGAGAAGTTTAAGAGAAGAAGCTAGCTTTTGCAGGCATGGTGAAGCAGCAAGCTTCAATACAAAGGCAGCAGAGAACTTCATAGGCGACTTCAAGAAGCTTGTAGGATTCTGAATGTTACCTGCCACAACAGGTTTTTAATTTTGACGAGACGGATCCCTTCTGGTTAAATTTAATATATAAAACTTTTTGAGTATTTATTTTGGCATGGGATGCATTAGTGTATTTTACATTAATTTATACGGGAATAATTGTTTCACTTAAACAACTTTTGTATTTCGAGTAAGATTCTGGAACAAATTAAGCTCATTATGCGAGGCTCCACTGTGTATGTATAACTAGATACCAACTTACCTCATTAGCGGAAGACCAGATCAATGCGACAATATTTCATGGCAGCAAAATAATCGGTGATCATAATAATATATAAGGGGCATAGATTAATTACGTGAGCTCAAAAGGGGGGTGGGGGGTCCAGCAAAATCTCACGTTACTTGAAAAGAATATACGAAGTGGCCCAAATTTATCTCACCAAGGGGCGGTCTAGATTGGAAGAAAAACTGCTCACATAATTAATGTATGCCTCCTAATGTCAATAATATTTCTCTTGACCTCTCGAACATGGTCTTGCATTTTTTACTTTTCAAATATTCATCTGCAAAAATATTACCTATGCGAAATTATTGTATAAACTGTTATCAATGTTATCATCTTTCGGCTTAGCCTGCTCTTACATATGTAAGCTTTTTGCGTAAGTCGCTTGCGACTTACAGCTAAATTAGCAATGTAAACGACACCAAAAGTCACTTACCGTAATTTATAAATTTATAGCAAGATACAGAAGTTGTTCTTATGTAAGTTTTTTGACAGGCCTAATCGCATCTGTGCAAACTTCCAGATTTTTTTCCTATGAAAACTAGTATTTTTATTATTTTAACTGAAATCTGATTAGGTTAATTACCTACCTTATTATCTCCTAAAAATAACACTAGGTACATAAAACTCAAATATAAACGGAAAGAAACTTTTCTGATTCCAAATACCAAAGAGATATCATTTATTTTTCAGGTAGAAAAAAGCTTTCTGAAAATGAGAATCCTCCTATTTAATTATCGGGCCAATTCTTTCTAATCTCAATGCTTCTTTTTATAACATTACATATTTGAATCCAAAGTCGGTTGCTGTCATTCACGTAGCTGTCATTTGGATAAAATCAGTGTGAAGTGTTTCTCTCAAGCCAACTTCTATTCTAACTACTTCCAACACTTTATTTGGGCTCTTTTGTCTTTATTGACAAAATTGCGTAAATTTGACAACAGCAAATTGTTGTTTGACAGGAAGCCATCTTACGCGTAATAAAATTACGAGCGTAGCAGTCGCATGAGATCTTACGTTAGTAAAACTTCTGAACTACTTATGTGAGCATTAATTACCATAAGTTGGACGCATATGTAAATGCTCCTGTGAGTAAAAAATCTTATGTCGTAAATTTTATTTACGAGTGTAAAGGCAGCCTAAACCGCCACTGTTTAAAATACCCTGGTAACAGTTTGTGTATTTACAGAAATGTCAACAATGTTTGTCTGTTGCAGGTGCTGCCCACAACCTAGACGAATACACCAACATGGACCCCGCAGTGGGACCCGGCCAGGTGTTCAGTCTCACACAGTTTGTCCAACAGTTCTTCAAAGTGAACAAGTAGTATCGGCTCAACCTAGATAGGCTACGCTTCAATTTCATACTTCCTTTCGTCTCTTGCTATTGCATAAACACCTTTCAAAATATTGTCATTATGTGTCAAGTACTTTGCACGGCCTATGGAAGGGAGGGTCAGAACGATAATTAATCTCGGGAGCACAACTACACAGGTTTCCTATTATGAATTTTAAATTCACTTATCATAGAATCTTTATAATTTCTCCAGTATTCTGGAGTTTTATAATGATTTACATTTTATGTATTTTAATCTTCTATTGAAGACATACTATATTATATTTACTCTAATATCCTTAATCCAATAATTATTCTCCTTCCATAAATCAATGGTTAAATGATTTACTATTATTAAAGCCCTTCCATCTTATTCTATCTCGTTGTTATTAAATATAAAGTTTTTTGTAAGTGTTTAAATAAATGTTTACTGCATAACGTGTTTTTGGAAATTTCCATTAAATTTTTATAAAATTCTCGTAATATTATAATAATTATTCACAAAAATATATCTGTTGATGTGAAAATTCGGCATCGTTGTGTCGTATTTTATATACTTAATCATTAAGTAATAATATTCTAGTCCGTAAAACTCTTGCACAAGACGACTTATGACTGTTTGGAAGTGGCGTAACGCTGCACACTGATTATTCTACCTGACTAAATGATGAAACCTTTAATCTCTTATGATGTGCGTCCAAAATCCCATTATAAGAAGGATGATGGTGAAAGTTCTGTATTTAAGAATTCCTCTTGTGCTGGGCATTTAAACCATTGGTTGGTTCCATTTCAGCATACAAATGCAGGTGTTTGAATGTGTGACTTGTCCTTACAACACCATCATTTGAATTTTAAACTATATTCATATTTCTAGATGTTGGCACCAAAATAATTATAAAAGGTCTATATATTTTTATAATCAACATTATTTAATAATGTTTAGTTAATTGAATTTCGTAACGTTTGAATTTAAACAAAGACTTTGATTGTAACGTAAGTGTTTCAATTTTGACCTAAAGTGGTCCATTTTTGGTGTATTGTGAATAAATATAAGGTACCTACACCAAAGACTCGAATTTAAAAAAAAATCTATCGACATACTAAAATGTATGTATGTATGTACCTAGAAAATAAATCAAATTATTGTGTTTAAAATAATGCACAATTAGTGAATGTTTAATGTTGATTATAAAAATAATAACATAATTTAACAATAATTCGTACATCAATATACTTAATACATTATTATCACAGTTTAAAAGTTCAATACATATTATGAAATTTATTTATAAAATACCAATTTGCTTTATTGCCTTGTCAGGAGTTTTAAAATATTTGACTGATATACAATGAGTGATATAATAATGTGCTTGTGCTTTGAATGTATCAAGTAACATTTGTTTTATTTAAGAATTTTATTATGGCAAATAAATCTGATGAAATCATTTGTTGTTTCAAATTCAATACCTTACCCCAAAATTGTAAATTATACTTCTCACATTGCTGATGCAACATCTTCACAAGTTTTGCTGTAATGGGCCTCGACAGCGGCCTTATATATTGTAGATACCAGAAATGCATTGTCACTGTGGTTCCGGTTACGGTTTGAAAGTGGTTCTTTATTCAGGTACTTTTGGAACCAGTTCCAGGGGGGGAAGGAGTTACATAATTTCACAGAAAAAGGAACCTGTTTCTCAGAGAAATAATATCGACAGAGCAGAGGAACCAACCGGGAAAGGGATATCGACCATCTCTGAATAGAGAACTCCAGTCTATTTTTTTTATTGTTTTTAATGAATAATGACCTTCTATCTTAAATAACTGCATATTTAGAGTTAGTTTTAATAGTTAAAATAATTGTCAAAAGTTTTAATTTTTCAAGACCTCCCAAAAACCACCGTATGTGAATTGAATCGTGTGACGTCATCACTCCCGAAAAGTTACTATAAGATCGGGCAAACAGCTCAACAGGCGCCATTTTGAAATTCAGAGTTCGAAGTATTCTCCCTAGAGTAGCATTACTATTTTTTTGTGCAGTAGTTTTTGAATATTTTCAATAATAGAGATAAACTAATAAGAGATACCTTTATTTTTGAAACTGAATTATTTAGACCTAAATAATGTTTCAATAACACAACTAAATCTCTGTAAACAATATGTAAATAAACGAATAAGATGAAATGTTGTTAATACGATGTGTCGGACCTACATTCCCATACAATGACTTTACGGTGTTCAGTGAAGTCACCACTAAACATTTCAATAATACCAACTTGACAGCGTGTTTATATGACCCGATTAAAAATGGACTTTTTAATAAATTTTTAAAAACTCTGCATTTAATATTATTAAATAAATCTTATATATTCAGAATCAGCGTTAATTCTTCTATATCAGGGTTTCTCAACCAGTGGTCCGCAAGAGGGTAGAAGATGGTCCGCCGGTCAATAAACGAGCCGCAGGCGGTCCCTGGTCGAGAAGGCCGTATAAAAAAAATCGGGACAATATTCAGTTCATCATTATTGTAACTTGTGGTCAGTGGCCATTATGGTATTTCGTTTCGCCCCATCCCATCCTACCCCGTTATATCCCCTCCGTTGTGGTAAATATTCTGCTAGAACCCGTCCCACCCTATCCCATTCCACCCCCTCCGTTGTGGTAAATATTCTGCTAGAACCCGTCCTCCGCTTTCCCATTACTCCCCCCCCCCATTGTGCTATCTGTCCCGGGTGCCACCCATGCTAGCTTACGCCACTGGCAACAAGCAGTGGCTTAGGCTAGCATGGGTGGCACCTGGGATGGATAGGGCGAATAACGTGGTGTTAACCCCCCCCCCATTAAAGTTGACAAAACACAAAAAATGGTTCGTCCTAGGGGGGGGGGGGGGTGGCGGCTAGAGAATTGTGGTCTTGGGGGTGAAACTCGGTCGGGTGGCACCACCCCCCCTCGCTACGCCACTGCTTGTGGTCCCTGTCGAAATAAACGTACAAGTGGTCCCGGATCAGAAAAAAGGTTGGGAACCACTGGTCTATATGAACATATTTTTTTAAAGCCATAATATTTTTCACTGGAGTTCCTTATTGCTCGGTAAGAATTTTTTTTTGAAAAAATAAGGTTGAAACTCGGGCGAAGTTGGGTAGCAACTAGGTATGAGTGGTTAATAAAAAACATAATTTTTACTCATAATTTACTAGACGAAAAATAATTTAACAATAAATAAAAACAATTCAGGCAGTTAAATGACTGTCAGTCAAAATATTGCACCCATTTTCCGTCACACAAATAGTATGCTCCGCTTGGGCTGTTCTAGCATTGTCAGAAGTCACCGCAGTCCAGCCATCTTCAAGTAACTCTACCATCTCTCCTCCCAAACTAACAACCGGCTCTATTGTAAATGTCATTCCTGGTAACATTACACCTGGGTAAGAATTTCCTGAAACAAAAAACAATATTCTGAAATGCGCATCACTACAGAGTTATAGGTAAGGGAACGTACCCATACTACGTGACATGTTTAGGGGAGGGGGGGTCTTCAAAATGTCATGCTTGGTACAAATGAGCGGCGGCGGGCTTAGGTTTTTGGTCACCGGGGGGGGGTTAAAAATGGCAAAAAGTTGGTCACGTAGTATGGGTACATTCCCTAATTAGCGAGTTCCCGGCATGTGTTGCTAGATCACTTAATAAAGATATTGTTTCTCCCTGTGTGTCCTTTCCCATTTGTCCAGTTCCCCTTCCGCCTCCTCTTCCTCCCCCGTCCTGCGAACCCCCCTCCCGAGTTCCCTCTCCCCTCTCGCATTCCATACATTCAGTCCCGGTACATTCAGTTTTCAAACAACTCATACATTCAGATAAACTATTTTAATAACCTTTGGTATTTTAATGAAATGAAGCAATCCTCAGCATGTCAAAAAACATTCTATATAACTGTCAACATGCTTTGGCATCAAACACTGAAATAATAATTAATTGTTTTTATTTTTATTGAAGACTAAAAGAAACGTGCTGTATCTAAGGTATTAATCTGTGTGTGTGCTGTGATGAAGTCAATTAAGGATGATAGACCTAATGAATACCACGAGAGAGAAAGTTTATCAAGTTGGAAAAATAAATAAATACAGGGAATGTTCTTTTCCAAAATGTAAATAAAAAGGCGAACGAACAATCTCTCTCTCTCTCATAATGGATTCCAGGCATCAATAGAAACAAAAAAAGAGTTTTATATTTGTAAGCAAAATTCTTTTATTCATATGATAAATGTGTATGTTTTTGGGGTATATTTTATCTCCATGGTCCTGAAGAACAATGTAGGATCTGCTAAAAATTTAATTGTTGGCTTATTTTGTTGATTTAAAAGTCTGTATTTTCGGAATCTTGAACGAAATGCCAAATATCAAAACAACACTATCTTTCGTGATCTCAAAAGCAGTAAAAATTCAGAAACAAAACTTTAAAAAGCTCTACTGCAGAACTATAAAATCGCACATCCGACTTTGTTTTTCGGTACTGTCAATTTGTATTATTCAAACTTACTTGTGTGATAAATATCCGGTGGTCCATGAAAATATTCTCCAATGCCGTGGCCAAGGAAAGCCGGTACAATGGTGAAACCGGAACTTCTTGCCAACTTATCTATTGCAAAACCTATTTCTTTTAATGGGACACCTGGTCCACATATCGATATACCCTGTAATAAAAAAAAAACAGAGTAATTTTATAACATAGGAATAATACTGTCAAAATATTTGCATTTTATTAAAAACTAGTGAGTTCCCGGCATGAGTTGCAATCCCACTTAAATAAATAAATTGTTTCCCCCTGCATGTCTTTTTCCATTCCCTTTCTGTCTTCTCTTCCCCTCCCGCATTCCTCTCTACCTTCCAGGCCTTCCCCCCACCCCCATCCCGCTTCCCCCCTCACGCATTACCCTTCCCCTACCGCGGGCGTGTATACAACAACTCGCCAAAGTTTGATCGCAAATGGATGAATAGTATAGGAAATATTTTCATAATGCCAAAGCTCACTATTACATATAGAAACCATTGCGGACATGCGCACATCAAATCACCAAAGTTTCATTAATCGGATAAATGGTTTAGGGACGCGTAAGGGACAAACAATTTTTATATATTAAGATTAAGAGAACAGTATTTTTACCTTCATTAAACATTCTTCGGTAACATTAACTAATTCTTTTCCTTGCTCATCTACATCTCCAATCAAAAATGTTTTCGAACAGTCTCCGTGGTAGTTGTTGAGGAAAACCTGTGAAACATTATAGTGAATACATGAATAATAGAAGTATTTTTTTCTGTTATTTGTAAATAATTGCATATTACCCCTACTGCGTAGGACAATTCGTAGGTCCATCAGTTAAATCAGAAAAAACGGAGATTTTTAAATCAATCAACTCATTAAAAAAAAACCCATATTCTATTGGTGGAGAAAAGTTCAAGTATTTGTGCACAGAAAGGGGTATTTGTATTAAAACAATACATATTTTTAGATTTGGGTTTCAGTTTCAGTTGTGAGGTAAGAAAGCAATGCAAGAAACAACTTTATCTGAATTTCTGATTTTTTCTAAAAAAAGTCTTCACCTCATAACGACGAATTATTTCTCACTTATTTAGAAAAATATCATTGAACCTTTCCAAGGAAAACAACTCGTAACTTACTGTAATATCAACATTCACAATGTCTCCATTTGCTAACGGTCGACTATCGGGTATTCCGTGACAAGCTACATTATTCACAGAAGTACAGATAGATTTAGGAAATCCTCTATAATTCAGTGGCGATGGATACGCACCATTGCTTATGCAGGCTTCGTGAACGAAAGCATCAATTTCATCAGTGGTGACTCCTTCCTAAAACAGTTTAGGAAATATTGATTAAAGTAGGTACCTATTTGAATTTGTTACAATTTATCTTTATGATTCAGGTATAAAAACATTGGTCTATACCTTTATAAAGTCTCCAACATTTTTTAGCAAAAGGCTAGCTAGTTTACAACTTTGAATCATTCCTTTGATTTGTTCCGATGATTTTATTTCTGGCATCGAGAGATTAGAAACAACTTCTCCAGTTTCATAATAACTAGGTTTTACTATATGATCTGGTATACATCTCAGAGGACCAATGTCTCTCGGTTCAACGATTTCAAATTTACCAAGGTCTCCACTGAAATTAAAATATGATATTCAAGAAAACACTTTCATACTTATATATTTTTAAATTATTAAAATATGTGTTAGTACTATAATATGATTTAAATAAGACTTAGATACACACGTTCTTTGACGCCAAAGAAATCTTAAACAGTTTGTTAGCCGCATATTTTTTTCTAATTCAGTACAGTGAATTTGGATTAATTTGTAAGATTTAAAAAGTATTATTATTTATGTAATTTGACAGCAACTCGAGACAACCCATAGACAACCCAAAACATAGATTTACCACCACCTGATACCATAGAAATAGTGGCATTTGCAATCGTTGAGCCTATTTGGTTATTTACATAGACATCCTAATCTGATGCGCAGAAAAAATATGTTCCTCCGAAAACGATATTGAATGATGTCTTGCGCGCATGGTTTTTAACTTTTTACTACAAAACTTAACCATAGAAATAGAGAAATTGATAATAATTTTGGCAGCCGGTTGTTTTCAATGACAATGTGGTGTTTGGGACTGTTTCTTGATTGAATTTCGTTACAAAAGCTAACCTATACGTGTTATTGTTTTCTTTAATTATAAACAATGGAGATACTAACTAGAAGTAAGTTTATGGGATGTCCTTCATTGTCGTATTACCCACAATTCACTGTGTTTTGCACCGATTAATGTTTCATCACTGTTCATTTTGTTTTATAGATTCTGATAAAAGTAATCCGGCCAAAGATGAAAACGATTCCCAAGGCTCTGCAGCTAGAAAGGGAGTCTTGGTGTCTTTCCGTACAGGAAAACTTATCGAAATTCCGGAGAAGGACACAGTGAGTACTATATTTTTGCTATACATTTATTGAAGGAAATGAGGTAAAATTTTAGAGTTAGTAGCTGGATAAGCTTGTATGTCTATCATCCTTGGTTGACTTCATCACAGGATAAACTTTCGAAATCACTAGACAAGCTGAATACTATTTTTTTAGAAAAAAAACCTTTAGATTCACTCTAAGGCAAATATTTGCATTCTAAAAATTACAATTACGTAAAATTAAAATTGGCTTTCGTCGGGATGACAGCAATAATTTCTGTCCATGTTCATTTTGGTATGTCGGTATTGAACAAGGTTTGTAGAAAATGTATTTAAGTAACAAGGTTAACTCATCGAAGGGGTAGAGCGGTGATTGGCTAGAAAGTTGTGACGTAGCTTGAAATCCATTCTCCATCGGGAGATTTGAATTTACGGTAAACGTTTACCTATTAGGGACAGGCCCAATACACACTTTAAATTTTTTTTTAAAAAGTACTAGATAAAAGCTAGTAGTAAGCAAGGGTGGCTGGTCGCACAGTGTGTTCGTGTGCAGCACTGGCAAATTATAATGGCTAAATTTACTTACTGAAGACTATAAAATCTCAATTTAATTTCTTTAATTTAAATCTATAAAATCTCTAATTTCATAATTTCAAAATATTAGTTACCAATATAATGCTACGAATATTATCAGGGAGAACGCTTTTAATCTCCTTAAGAACATAGCGCGGCCGCCGAGGGCCCTCGTATCGGCCCTCGTATGTGCATTCGCTTCGCAAGCGGACCAAATCATGTTTTTGTATGGGAAGTTTAAAACATCGGAAGCGCGTCGATTTCGCTATTTGTAGCAGAATTTGGTCCGAATCCCAGCGCCGGATCTGCCATACGTTCAAAAACGTGCAAAAACCTGGCGCCAACTCCGAAGGGGCGCCGTGAGAAAATAAATATTGTATTAAAATTTAGTTTTAATATTCCCTGAATCGTTTAAAAATTACCCATAGTACGAAATAATTATTACGCTCTAGCAACACTTTCCAAAGAAACAGAATGCGCACTCATCAGGTTGGTATCAACGGCTTACGAATTTATAGTCAGTTACAGAATTTTTTTACAAATTCCATATATTTAGTTTAAACGTAAGATCTATTTTTCCATATATCTTTTACCGTCTTTTACGACGAATAGGTGCGATCCAAATTCAATAACCAATCACAGCGCGGTATTTTTGTTCGTAAGCCGTTGATACCATACGTCAGTGTTTAGTGTTCGCTCAACACAGGGGAAATGCAACGTACAAATTTGAGGTTATATTCTTATTATCACTGCTCACTGTCTCTCGTCGGGACTGCCTGTTTGCTAGTCAGAAGCTGTAGATGCTATTCTTGTGTTGTACGTTGCCATGAGAACGTATTTGTATTTGCTTTTTCTAATATTCGTGTAGGGTGTATAGGCAGTAAATCTCAAGAATGTCTAATGGACCTAGTTCAGCGAAACCACCCGCATTGTCTCGTAACCTATATTTTAAATAATGGTACGGGCACAAACAAACAATTCGTTGTATTATTTTAAAGCATAACTTGCCAAGAGTTTTTCCTAAAATAATTAAAATAGCACCATAATGTATGTTTACCAAATAGATTCAGAGAGTATAGGGTTCCTGGCGATCCTCTCTTTAAAAAAAAACGAGTGTGAGAGCTACCGCCAGGTCACTTATTACACCCTTTATATGTCTTGATTTTATTTGATAAATTAGTGTAAAAAAAATAACAATTACATAAAAAAAAAAAAAAAAATTGGGGTGAACGAATTTTTAATCAAAATAAAAATGTAGGGGGGGGGGGGGGCGCCATCGGTACCTACTGCACAGGGCGCCAGATTTCGTAGATCCGGCCCTGCCGAATCCGTGTGCCACCCGCAACCGACATAATCCGATTCTTGCCGAAGTTTACCGATTGACCATAAACCATGACCCGAGGTGACAATTATTCTTCTTCTATCTCCTACTTTCTACTTATATATATATATATAATAAATAAAAATGAAGAGCCAAAATGTATGTACGCGCATAACTTCCGAACGACTGCACCAAATCGGATAATTATTGTTTTTGTGTGTTCGTTATTATCAGGACAAGGTTTGTATTGTGGCGACACATCATTATAAACTTCGCCACCAAAAGAGGAATCGAGAAACATCTCCTAATATCCGCGCGCATCGGCAAACCTACTTGCCTAGGTACCTTCGTACCTATACTGGCCGCGATGTACTTTCTCGCCTCCCGTGCCAGCCCGACGATAATAATATCGCCCCGCCTAGAAAGGTCTCGAGACAGAACCGTACAATATCTGTACGGCGCCGAATATTCTCGTCAACTGCCGAGGTGGCTCGTATTACCTACCGCGAGGTAGTTACTCTACCGCGGCTATATAAGCAGCCGATCGCTCGCCCGCTGCAGTTCAGTCTCACATTAATCTTCGGTCAACATCTCAACATGTAATAAGTGCTCCTGCATGGTATCGTTACGCTCCAGGGCAGCTTCCTCGAGGTCCATCACCACGTCTCAGCTACAAGGCCCATCGTGCCTTCAGCCCCGCAGAACAGCAACATCCCGCGACTTACAAGGTTTGCGTCACCTTCAGTCCGGGGATCAGCTCACCACTTCAGTCCGGGGATCAGCTCACCACTTCATGGCACCCCGAAACCCACCGTGCTTCGCTGCCATGGAAACACGCTCCGCCTCGCCAGGACTACCTGCTGGTGGCTCAGCTCACCGAGCCACACACCGTTTATCTCCGCGATTCAAAGCGTCGAGCAACGGCCTGGAAGATAGGTCATCTCCACCGCCAAAGTGTCGAGCAACTCGCTGACCTTCACCGCACCATCTCCATCACATCCGAATGCCTGCAGCATCATCTACGGCACTCCGCATTACATCATGTTACCGACCACCGACCATTTGCTACGTAGCCCAATAAACGACTGACTCACCACTTCGACATGACGCCTTTCATTTCTGTCTCCCGCTCCCTCAACTGGAGGCCCCGACGTGATATGGATACGCAGCATACAGCATCCTGACAAGAGTGTTACCACGACGCACCGGTAACACCGCAAAACGAGGGAATCGGTAGAGACGCATCAGCACGGACGCACTGACCAGCAGCATCAACCCGGCTTTCCTGCGACTCCAGGCATCATCTTTCAACCCTGTACTCCGTACACTGGGAAGGGGGTGTGTGGCGACACATCATTATAAACTTCGCCACCAAAAGAGGAATCGAGAAACATCTCCTAATATCCGCGCGCATCGGCAAACCTACTTGCCTAGGTACCTTCGTACCTATACTGGCCGCGATGTACTTTCTCGCCTCCCGTGCCAGCCCGACGATAATAATACCGCCCCGCCTAGAAAGGTCTCGAGACAGCACCGTACAATATCTGTACGGCGCCGAATATTCTCGTTAACTGCCGAAGTGGCTCGTATTACCTACCGCGAGGTAGTTACTCTACCGCGGCTATATAAGCAGCCGATCGCTCGCCCGCTGCAGTTCAGTCTCACATTAATCGTCGGTCAATATCTCAACATGTAATAAGTGCTCCTGCATGGTATCGCTACGCTCCAGGGCAGCTTCCTCGAGGTCCATCACCACGTCTCAGCTCTAAGGCCCACCGTGTCTTCAGCTCCAGAGATCAGCTACATCCCGCGACTTATAAGGTTTGATGCACCTTCAGTCCGGGGATCAGCTCACCACTTCATGGCACCCCGAAGCCCCACCGTGCTTCGCTGCCATGGAAACACGCTCCGCCTCGCCAGGACTACCTGCTGGTGGCTCAGCTCACCGAGCCACACACCGTTTACCTCCGCGACTTAAAGCGTCGAGCAACGGCCTGGAATATAGGTCATCTCCACCGCCATGGTGTCGAGCAACTCGCTGACCTTCACCACACCATCTTCACCTCTGTGCGCCTGCAGCATAATCTACGGCACTCCGCATTACATCATGTTACCGACCACCGACCATCTGCTACGTAGCCCAATAAACGACTGACTCACCACTTCGACATGACGTCTTTCATTTCTGTCTCCCGCTCCCTCAGTATAAAACTACTGGTGAGGCTCTGGCATTTTGAAACTTGTATTAAAAAAATTACAATAGGTGGCACGCGAGCTGTTCGAAAACTGAATGTACCGGGACTGAATGTATGGAAGGGGGGAGGGGGGTTCGCGGGACGGGGGAAGGGGGAAGGGGAAGAGTGGAGTGGGAGAGGAAAGGTGGAGGAGACGGGAGTGTGAACGCAAGAGGGGAAGGGGACGCGGGAGAGGAAGGGGAGGAGGAAGGGGAACGGGAACGGGACGAATGGGAAAGGACACGCAGGGAGAAACAATTTCTTTATTAAATGGCATAGCAACGCATGCCGGGAACCAGCTAGTATTACATATTATTATTTATTTTGCTGACTGCGTAAAAAACTTGTACAAATCCCAAATCGGGTAAACAAAAGTCCGGGCTTGTTTCCAAAATTGAATATTTTGTTACACTATTTAGTTAGACACTTTTACAAAAGTGTTATAATTTACCCGCCGCACTTATTTTTAGCATCGCTGCATTAGGCGGTTCGGTTAAAAACGAACATTCAGATCCTGCTCAGAAAAGTCCCACAATGGACTGCGCTGCAAACCGTTGCCTCACTTTAGCGAACTTAAATTTTCTGTGCAAGGTCTGGTTATTTCAATGTTTGCTTTTCGGCGGTCAACGTATAACTGATGTATTCAAAGCATTCTCAAACTCTCCTGGTGCCAAAAATATAGTCGTGTGGTTTGCCTCCAGCTCGTCGAAGTGATACCCAGATTTCATTTAAGGGCAAGGCTATCAATTTGGATGTCTGTTTTTTTTTTATTTTTTTTATATGAATACCGCACAAGAGTCCCATCTGCTCCCGTCTGAAGCCAGTGAGACCATGGCATCCCCAATTGGGGTATGTTGTGAGGCAGAAGGTAGTGGGGAGGGGAAGGAGATAGGGAAGAGGAAGGTGGGGAAGTACCTGGCTATTTAGATCTGGTCACCAAACAAGGCTAATGCCATTTCAAGCAACGTTTCAATTCTGAATGGTGGTCTTACACCAGGGCGATACTGAAAGTATCTTGCACTCTGGAACGTGCCGCAAATATACTATATATTATTTTAAATGAATAAATTGTGAAATAACACAAAGTAATCAAATAAAATTTATTTGCCACGCCGGGATTCGATCCCGCGACCTTCGGGTGTGCAAGTCAAGAGCCTTACTGCTGGACTACGTCGGCCGTCTGTGAGTTATTTAAACAAAATTTACAAAATTCACAAGTAAATTGGTTCCCGAAAGAGATGTCTGGTTTGCTACTGTAGCAATCTATAATTTTATGTGAGAATATTGGACTTGTAAAGTATAATAATAACTTTAGATATCAATACCAGTTATATTGATTATTGTTATTTCTTTTCAGCTTGGCAGATGCAGATTTGTTGGTGAATTTGAAAAATTGAATAGAATAGGAGAAGGAACATACGGTATTGTCTGTAAGTATCACCATTCTTACATTTTACTAAAATAATGTCATATTTACTTCAAATGATTTATGGAATTTATTGTGTTTTGGTATTATCCATAGATCGTGCCAAAGATAAAATCAATGGAAACATTGTTGCACTCAAAAAAGTGCGTATGGAAGTAGAAAAAGATGGACTTCCGCTAAGCGGCCTGAGGGAAATACAGGTTCTGTTGGCTTGTCGGCACGAAAACATTGTGCAATTGAAAGAAGTCTTGGTTGGACGGAGTCTCGAAAGGTAATAAAATATATTTAATTAAATGAAGACAATATTAGCGAAACTCAATCAAAAATCTGGACACAGAAAATCAGAAAAAGATATTGGCACCTCTGGGACTCGAACCCTTAACAAGATAGCAGCCAATAATATGTGCATTAAGAAAATGAAGATAATATTAGTAGTTCTTAGTCGAAGTATGATACAGTTAAAAGTGACCGAATTGAATGTAGACACCTTAGCTCAGTTGGCAGAGCACTTGCCACGTAAGCAAAGGATCCTGGGCAATGACGTTATATAAATAGACTTGCCATAGTCTCACAAACTCAAGATATAATGTTTCAATTAATCAACACTCTTGTTTTCAGCGATTTTCAATAATTTCTTAATTCAAAAGTTATCCATGTATGATAAAGATAGACGCTTAA
The DNA here is from genome assembly GCA_917880885.1 of Limnephilus marmoratus. Classification (NCBI taxonomy): domain Eukaryota; kingdom Metazoa; phylum Arthropoda; class Insecta; order Trichoptera; family Limnephilidae; genus Limnephilus; species Limnephilus marmoratus. Next base: position 14,798,745 of record OU862910.1, on the reverse strand, counting down.
AGAATATGTGCATATGGACGAAACAAAAGATAGAACGCGGGCGGCATTTTCGTATTCAAAATTCAAAAGTTCCGTCGAATACTGTCTCAAGGCCGACTAAAGTAGGAGGCCTGGGCACCAGTCGAATTTTGAGGTGTCAAATTTTCAAGCTATAATGAACAACGATAGTTTGCAAATGGCATCGATTGTTATTGTATTTGTTGTTTCTGCTGATTTGTATGTTGTTTTACCGCAGGCAAGTAACTAAAGAATCATTAGAATAAAAAGTAAATTTTACTTAGCGACGGCATCGACTTTGTAATTTGGCTGTTGCACATCCAGACCTGTACTTTAGTAGGCCGTGAGTTTCTCTAATGACGCATAAAATCTTTGGGCGGAAAGCAATTGCATTATTTATATAATCGACAATAATAAGTAATTTGCATGTATTTACAAATGAAATGTTATTCCTTCGCTTTTACTACTGTTTACCGTGTAATGGAAACATTTTCTCATCACACAGGAGGGAATTTTGGCGCTTTTTAATGCAATTTACTTACTAGTAGGACACGACCTTACTCGACGCGTGGCAGTTTAGTACTAAAGTACTAGAAATCGAGTACTTTACAATTGTCTTGTTGTTGGCTTCCCACTTCTTCAGATTTCTATCACGCGTCTACAGTATATAACGTCATTGGTCCTGGGTTCGAGTCCCAGAGGTGCCAATATCTTTTTCTGATTTTTCTGTCTCCAGATTTTCGATAGAGTTTTGCTAATATTGTCTTCATTTAATTAAAAATTATTATTTGAGATTTTACTTATAAAGTTGAAAATAAAAATAAATAGTAATAAAATATGTTTTATAAATCTGTCATTTTTTCGCTTACTTTTAATTTTGAATTTAGAAAGAATGTATGTTTTTTTTCAGTATATTTTTGTCTATGGAATATTGCGAGCAAGATCTAGCCTCTCTTCTGGACAACATGGCCTCCCCCTTCACTGAATCCCAGGTCAAATGCTTGATGCTGCAAGTCCTCAAGGGGTTGAAATATTTACATGCAAATTATATAGTGCACAGAGACCTCAAAGTATCTAACTTATTGCTGACGGACAAAGGATGTGTAAAGATTGGTGAGTTTATCATTTTTCTTTAAATTTAAAAAAACAGAGTTTGCTTTCGGTAAGGCGTTGAATACTACAGCAATACTTTATTGTTCTGAAAGGAAACAGCTTAAGTTTTCAAGAATCTTTTTATGACTTTCGAAAGTGGGATAAATGCACATAAAATATGCCTAAAAATCATTGTCATTTGTAATTGTATATACTTGGATATAACTAATTAATCACTGGAGCAATTATGGTAAAAAAAATGACCATATTTATTTTTCTGCGACTGATAGCGGTCCAATAATTATGTACGGATGTGTTTTTTTTCCGTGCAAACGTAAAATCTGTTTTCAAGTCATTATTAACCTAACAGTGTTTTAAAATGACAGAACCTACGCTCCGTGATTTGATGAACATCATTAACGAACAGACCTCTAATAAAGGATGTTCTACGGTGTATAAAATGTGTTGAAAAAAGTGTATTTAATCAAACTCAAGATGACAATGCACAAAGTGTCAACGAATCGCCCTCGGAATTCCCGAAACTAGCCGATTGCGCTAAAGACCCGCCTACTGCGCCCGACGGTGACGGTGCGCTCGCCGCCCAAACCCCGCGCTCCCCCCGCCGGCCCAGCAAGGAACTGCTGTATAGCGATGCATGCGTGCAGCCGCCCGTAGTGCCCCCCGAGCCCTCCGCGTCCCCCGCGCCCGGCCCGTTAGACACAACATCAGGCAGAATTACCCGCTCGCAGACTAAAGGGTCAAATTCTACCAAAATCCATACTGCCCCAAAGAGCAAGGAGAAAGGGACAAAAATTCCTGCTAGCCAAAGGGACGTTCAGCAACCAGAAGCATCCACGTCTTCGACTGGAACCTCTGACGGCCATACACCTACACCAGCAAAGGAGTCGCAGCCCTCGAACAAACCGACCTCGACAGGGCCATCACGCCTAGCGGATCGCGACCAACAGTGGACTGTTGTTGGTCGTAAAAAACGACCCGCTACTGTAATAGGTAACTTAAAGGAGCAAGGTACCTATTTATTATGTACCATACTTATTTCCACCTGTACCCGCTACATCCTGAAACCTCAATCAACGATTTAACGTCGTATCTTCAGTCGATTGTAAGTACCGCCTCATTTAAAGTCTCTAAAATTAAATCAAAGGGAGAATATGCCTCATTCAAGTTAGGGATCCCAAATTCCGTGAAAACCGAAGTTCTAAAACCGGAACATTGGCCTAAATATTCATATCTTAAAGAATGGAAAAATAAAATAAATGCACCGCGGCTTCCGGGTTTAAAACCCAGTTGACTTGCGGATAATTTACATTTCTTTTACCAAAATGTTAGAGGACTAAAGAGTAAATGTGCCTCATTTTACTCTAATGTTTTGATAAACAATTATGATGTAATTGGACTCACTGAGACGTGGCTAAACTCAAGTGTGTTCAATCCAGAGCTCTTCGATGACAGCTTCAAAGTATTTAGAAAAGACAGAGACAGTGGAAGTGGCCGTAGACAGGGAGGAGGCTGTCTATTAGCCGTAAAGAGTGCGAATGGCCTTATTAAGGTAGAGCACTTACCTGCTCTGGAAACTGTCAACGAGGACTTATGGGTCAAAATTACATTTAAATCGTGTGTAACTTTTATATGTATAGTTTATTTTCCACCTGCATCTCACTTTGAAACATATAAATTATTTTTTGATACAATACAACGTAATGTAGATGTTATTGGTGGAAAGAATGTAATTGTTCTCGGAGATTTCAATATGCACTCCGCAAGCGGTTCCGTAGAAACGGAAAACGACCTTAATTTTCTATGCGCCGTTTTTGGTCTCTTCCAATATAATAACGTTCAAAACATAAACTTAAGAGTTTTAGATTTAATCTTATGCAACATATCCATAAATGTTATTCATTCCGATTCTCCCCTTGTTATCGAAGATAAACATCACCCTGCGCTAGAATTTATTTTTTCATGCAAAAAAAACATTAAAACTACAAACATACCAAAAAATGACAAGAATGCTTTGCGTGGATGGAATTTTGGGCAGGGCGATGTTTATGAACTGTACAATATGATGAGCCAACTAGATTGGCAAGAACTGTACAATTTTAGCACTATAAATGAGGCGGTACATCATTTTTATGCTTGTATTTACAATATTTTTGATGCCTGTTTCTCTAGGAAACCTCCCAGTAGAGGTGGTCGTCGATATCCGAAGTGGTTCTGTCAAGATACCATCGCGAGCATTAGGAAGAAACATGCTCTCCATAAAAAATGGAAGGCTACCGGCTGTCGAGGTGACTATGATTTGTTCAGTGTGCATAGAGCCGTGGTTAAGCGCAATATACGCACTGCTTTCCAATTATATGTAAATTCTATTGAACACGAAATCAAGCATGATCCAAACATGTTTTGGGACTACGTCAAATCACTGAGAAAAGATGGTGGTATTCAAGACACCATGACGCATTGTGATCAGGAAGTTCGTGGAGTAGACGTAGCTAACGCTTTTGCAACACACTTCCAATCCGTGTATAGTAATGAGTCTCCATTACTAAATACAAATATTGCTGCCAAGTTGAATATAAAGGGAGCCCAGAATATCGATATTAATCAAATTGATGAATCAGATATAGAAACTTCCATTAGAAAAATGAAAAATACATATTCACTTGGTCCAGATTTTCTTCCAGTATTCTTCCTTAAAGGTTGTGCCGAGTTTTTAAAAAAGCCACTTAGTTTCTTATTTAATCTTTCCCTGGAAACCGGTGTATTTCCTGATTCCTGGAAAATTTCGAAGATTTGTCCGATTTATAAAAGCGGTACAAAGACCTCTGTAGAAAATTTTAGGCCAGTAGCAATACTATCTGCACCGGCCAAACTGTTCGAATCGATTATTCATAAATACACACTGCCACAAGTGGAGCCGTACTTAATTTCAGAACAGCACGGATTTAGAAAAGGTCGATCTACAGAAACCAACTTATTGGTGTTTACTGATTACGTATCAAAATCTTTAGATAAAGGCCATCAGGTAGATTGTTCGTATAACGACTTTTCAAAGGCCTTCGATACTGTTAATCACGACGTCTTACTCAATAAGCTGGCTGAAATAGGATTCTCAATGAGACTACTCACCTTTTTTGCTAGCTATCTTGCAGACAGGAAACAGTTTGTATCTCATGGACTATTCCAGTCTATTCTATTTTTTGTACGATCAGGAGTACCCCAAGGTTCTAATTTAGGCCCACTCCTTTTTTCCATATTTATTAATGATATTTCAGAAGTAATTCTGCACTCCAGGTTTCTTCTTTTTGCTGATGACCTGAAATTATTCTTAGAAATACTAACCCTAGAGGACTGCAATCGACTCCAGTCAGATATTGATAGAATTATTGACTGGAGTAAAAGAAATCGGATTGAGTTCAATATATCTAAATGTTTAATTTTGTCATTCACTAGGGCGTGTCATACCTGGTATTACCGGTATACGATGGACGCCCGAAGTCTAAAACGTGTCTCCACCATGAAGGACCTTGGAATCATGTTTGATAGTAGGCTGACATTTCATACTCACATTCAGATGGCTTGTAGCACTTCATTGAGAATGCTGGGCTTTGTTCTGCGTACTGCAAGGAATTTTAAAGACACCCGGGTTCTCATAATTCTATTCAATTCCTTAGTAAGGAGTAGACTTGAAAGTGGGTCGATAATTTGGAGTCCGCACCAAGCAAAATATTCCCTCATGTTGGAGAGAGTTCAGAAAAAATTTCTGAGATTTCTGTACATGAGGGAGTACGGCTATTACCCGTGGCTCTATCCTACCGACTTTCTTTTGGGTATGCTCGGAATGAACCATCTACGTGTCAGAAGGGATGTACACATTGCTACGCATTTCTTCAGATTGATTCGTGGATGGCTTGAGAACTCAGCTATCTTGGAGAATATTCATTTTTATATTCCCGATGGTTATCTTCGCCATCGACAGCATAGGCTGTTCTATCTTCCGGCCTGCAGAACTAACTTGCCAATGGTCATGCCGATCGGGAGAGCAATTTTGCTGTTGAACAGAATTAATTCGGATATCGACATATTTAGCGTCAGTGAAGCTGCCTGTAAAGTTTTAAGGTAAGGAACCGGTAAAATAAAGACTCATCTTCAGGACGAATTCTAAGGAACTCTTGATTTATTTCGTTCTATTTCCAATTACATTTTTTATAATCGGAAGATACAAAACTACCCGAGACAGACCAAGGAGTTAGTAATTAGATGTAGTTTCAGCGAAGCGACGAAGAGGAAAGAGGTAGATCCTTTTAAAAAACCGTCATTTATAGAAAATTTCCTTGGCTAGTCACAGTTTTGTACCTTCCGGACAACTGTTGATAATTTAGCTAACTAACTATGAGAGTTCTCACCTAATGTTTTTACGTGGATCTCGAGAGGTGTGAGTCCTGGCTAAATTCGATATTTAAAGGCCTGAATTTTATACATATTCCCAGCCAAAAAACGGTGAGGAATGAGTTTTTTATTAAACTAAAATGAACAAAAAATATACTACTTATAATACTAAAAATAGCTCACAAATTTTTTTTACTTTAACTATTTCACCCCAGATTAAATTGTGCAATTAACAAATTCATATTTACATGCTCTAGCTAAAAATTCAAAGTTAAAAATTAAATCAAAGAGTTATAACAATAAATTACACATTCAATTTTAGGACAAACACAATACAATGAGGACGGGACCAGGTCTTCCTTCCAGGACAGCCAATTTTATTGTAAATATTATTAAATGTCTAAAATTAAATATATGTGGGCACTTGCAGTGTTTTTTTTTTTTTTATTATTATTATTTTGGTTAGCTTATAACCTTTAATTTTCACTCAATCTGGTTTTTCTTTTTACACGAGTTTCACAAGAGGTCACGACCTCCACCACCTTTATTCATTTTGCCTTTTTATTGTTTTACACTTTTATTTGCATTTTTTCATTAATTTTTTATTGTTTTTCGCTTTTATTTGTACCTTTTATTAATTTAAAGTCTGGTTATAGAATCTGGTTATTCTGGTTATTATGTCTTGCTTGGGGGCGCCACACTGTGTTGGCGCTACTGGGTCGCTTCTTATTCTCCCTGGTCCATCTCGGGTAGATGGTCTTCACATTTGTTGTCCTCAATTGGAAGCAGGCATAGTTTTGATATTGCCCTCTGGACCGTTCCCTGTGCTGTGATGATGGTGGCCACTCGTACTCTTCCATCAGGCCCGGGATGTACAGCGTGCACTCGTCCTAGCCTCCAAAAACAAGGAGGTTCGTTGTCTTCCTTCAGAATGACCATCTGGCCTGGTTGCAGCTGCCTTTGGTTGTTGCCAGTCCATTTCGTCCGGGTCTGCAGCTCAGCCAAGTATTCTTTGCGCCACCTCGACCAAAAAGACTGTATTAGTTGGTTTAATTTTTGGTAATGATTCAATCTATTGACTGCTACATTCTGCAAATTCTGCTCCGGGATCGCTGCTAAACTCGTTCCAATGAGAAAGTGACCAGGACTGAGAGGTTTTAGGTCTTTGGGGTCATTGGACAGCGGACAGAGGGGACGGGAATTCAAGCATGATTCAATTTGACATAATACAGTACTGAATTCCTCATATGTTAATAGTGAAACGTTTGCTACCCTTTTCAAATGATATTTTACTGATTTGATCCCTGCCTCCCAAAGTCCCCCGAAGTGCGGGGCCCTTGCTGGTATGAATTTCCAGCGAATAGATAAATTGGCTAAGTATTTATCAATTTTTTCATTTGAATTTTCCAAAAATTCATATATTTCCCTTAATTCATTATTCGCGCCCTTAAAATTAGTGGCGTTATCTGAAAACATTTTACTGGGTTTCCCTCTTCGCGAGATGAAACGTTTAAACGCATTTAAGAAGCTATCAGTGCTTAAAGACATTACTAGTTCCAGATGTATTGCTTTGGTTACCATACATATAAATAGACATATATAAGATTTTACGCTGTGAGTCTTACGGCTAACACCTGATTTGATCAAAATGGGGCCGCAGAAATCCACGCCTGATGATTGAAATGCGCGACCTTCCGTTATTCGTTCGGCAGGTAGGTCCGCCATCAGTTGTTGCTCTGTTTTCGGGTTACATCTAAAACATATAATACAGTATCTGAGAACCTTTTTAATTAAATTTTTACCCATAATCGGCCAGTATTTCATTCTTAATAACGCTAACAATGCCTGCGTTCCTGCATGTAAATATAAATAATGGTAGTGCCTGACAATAAGCTCACTTAGTTTATGATGTGATGGTAGTACTATGGGGTGCTGTTGGCTTTCCGATATCATTTTTCCGTTGGACAACCTACCCCCCACCCGGATTAAATCCTTAAACAAATAAGGATTTAATGACTTTAACCTACTACTATTCTTTACATTTACCCCGGCTTGTAAGGCCCTCGTCTCTTCGGGGAATGCAAAACATTGTGCACGAGATATTAATAAGTGAAGTGAATTCTCCAATTCGTAAACAGTTAGTGCTCCGCTACGCCTGGACAAGGAATTTCTGCAATTAAATATAAATCTTAAAATATAAGCTGTCACCCTTTGCAATTTGGTTAAGCAAGAGTATCTGGAAAATATTTCCCAATCCTGTTTTACGGCTGAAATTAAAGTTAGTTTTAATCTTTCTTCTGGTAGATCCAACGGCGTAACTTCACTGCTGGTAATCGGGTAATCGCCTGAAATCAACCAGGTGGGTCCATGCCACCAAATGTCAGACTTTAGTAGCTGCGACACCGTCGCGCCTCTGGATAAAACGTCCGCCGCATTATCCTCCGATCTTACGTGTTTCCATTGTGCGGGTTGACTGGACTCTTGGATTTCAGCTACCCTATTGGCCACAAATGTGTTCCACCTTGCTGGCTGTCCACGAATCCAGAATAGCGTTATCATGGAATCGCACCAGTAGGTTGTATCTATTTCATTTAAGTTCATAGCTATTTTGACATAGTTCACTAATTTTGTGAGTAAAACAGCACCACAAAGCTCCAGCTTTGGTAGTGATATGCTTTTCAACGGTGCCACCCTTGATTTTGATGTGACTAAATAAGAAGTTGTGTTTCCCGATTCATCAGTAGACACTATATATATACATGCTGCATAGGCCCTCTCCGAGGCGTCACAGAATCCATGCAGATGCAGTTTAACTTGATGTTTGCAAATTACCTTTCTCGGTATTTTTAAATTATTTAAAAGAGGTAATTCATTTATGTATGAATTCCACGCATTCATCTGTTCAGATGGAACATCTTCGTCCCACTGAATCTTAGTTTGCCACAAACTTTGCATTATCAGTTTTGCGACTAAAGTTATTGGGCCTATCAGTCCCAATGGGTCAAAGGTAGAGGCGATACATGATAACATTTGGCGTTTGCTTTTAACGCAGGCTTCTAAGGGCTCTACAATGTACTGAAAATAGTCCTGCTGATTATTCCATGACAACCCTAGAATTTTCTTTTCCTTGGGGTTATCAGTAATAATCATATCTGTATCACTCTCTGGTTTCGAACTTATAGAGGGTAAATTTGATCGCCATTTTCGTAAATTCATGCCAGCAGATGCCAAAATGCTGCTCAACTGTTGCTTAATAGTGAGACAATCTGCCTCATTTTCGTCGCCAGTTATCAAATCATCCATATAAAAGTTGTATTTGAGGATGCGACTGACCTTTCTGTATGCTTCTTGATTTTCTGTTCCTAACTGTTCCAAGCATCTGGTAGCCAGAAAGGATGATGGTCCCAAACCATAGGTGACAGTATTGAGTTGATAGTGTCGGATTTCTTCTTCCGGAGAGTCCCTCCAGACTATGCGCTGCAAATCTCTATCCTCAGGCTGCACCAATATTTGACGATACATCTTCTCGATGTCGGCAGTTAATGCATACTGGTGCTTTCTGAAAAATAATAATTGCGCACATAAATCCTTTTGTAAAACTGGCCCTACCATGAGGGCGTCGTTTAATGATATACCGGTTGATGACTTGGCTGATCCGTCAAACACGACCCTGGTTTTGGTTGTCGTGCTAGACTCCTTCATCACTGCATGGTGTGGCAAATAATAATAAATTTTATCTTTTGGCGGTGCTTCACATAGCGTCATATGCCCCAATTCCTGATACTCTTTCATGAATTTTTTATAATCTAGCATCAGGTCCTTATTGGCAAGAAATTTTTTTTCCATATTATAGAATCTTTTTTCAGCCACCTTTAGGGTTTCACCCATTTGATTAATATTGGGCCGCAGCGGTAATCTTACCGCAAAACGTCCTTTCTCATCTCTTTCATGCGTGCGTAAGAAGCTCTCTTCACATGCTCTTTCTTCGTGGCTTCTATGTTTTACAGGAGCTAGTTCTTCTATTTTCCAAAAGCTTTCTAATTGCTTATGCAATAAATTTAAGGATAAATTACAGGAATTTACTGGCCTTTTTGGTTTCGGAGTGGAGATAGGTCCAGCGACAAGCCATCCTAGCTCGGTCCTTTGTAGCGTGAGTCCAGCATCTCCAATTCTCATTCGATCGGTATGCAAGACTTCCCAGAACACCTCCGCTCCCAGTAGCAGATCTATCGGGCTGGTAATGTTGAAGTTCGGATCTGCTAATTGGAGACCGCTAGGGATCCCCGCGTCTTTTCTCTGAAAGGAAATTTGTGGCAGGTTACTGGTCACTTCAGGTATTATCAGGCATTCTATATTCCTTTTATATTCAGAATAGCTTGAAGTTATATTGAATTCCACTTTATATTTTATATTTAAAATCTTATTGTGGATTCCCGTAACCGGAATGTTGACCCTTTTCTCTTTTGATTTCAATTTCTTTGCAAATTCCTTACTTATAAAATTAGTTTGTGCCCCAGAATCTAATAGAGCTCTTGCTTGAATTGATTGTCCGGCATCGTCCTTTATGTTGATGATGGCAGTGGACAATAACACGAAATTTGGTTCTACCTTCGCGGCATGATTTGTTACCAAAGGCGCTTCCTTCGCGGAAGATGTTGATGCCCTTTCGTGTTTTGATTCCTCCTCTTGTTTAAAATGAAGTAACGTATTGTGATTTACGCCATCGCATTTACGGCAATTAAATTTTGATTTGCAATCCTTTAATTTATGACCGAAGTTTAAACATTTTAAACAAGCGCCTAATTTGTGTATTTTATCAATTCGTTCTTTTGGCTTCAATTCCAAAAATTTGCGGCAATAATAAATCTTATGATTATCGTTGCAATGTAAACATTTTAATTTTTGTGCAGAAAATGAAACCATAGCTTCCTTTTTATAATTATGCGGATTCGTTTTTCCCGGATTAATTCTTTTTTCGTTATTTGATGAGGCCTCTAATACTTGGGCCCTTGTATACAAACATTTAATAAATTCTTCGTAGGTAGGTAGATTGTTTTTTGTTGGGTATTGTTCCCAATGAGCCCTTGTATTTGAATCTAGCTTGTTTGATAACAAATAAATCAATACTACATCCCAATTTTTCGTAGCTATATTTAATTTATTTAGCGATTTTAAATGCAACTGTGCCTCGTCCAATAGGCTTCTTATTGCGACGTGATTTTCTGCTTTTAAGTCCGGTAATTTAAACAACGCGTTTACATGATTATTTATAATTATTTTTGAGTTTTCGTATCTGTCCGTGAGCATCTCCCAGGCCATTAAATAGTTGTCAACTTGCATTGGCAATGCTGTTATAAGCTTAAGCGCTTCCCCTTTTAGACAAGAACGCAAATAATAAAATTTTTGAACGGCATCTAGGTTAGAATTACTGTCTACTAAAGATATAAACGCATCTCGGAATTCTATCCATTCGCAGTAATCACCCTTAAATTTTGGTAACTCTATTATCGGCAGTTTAATGTTGTTGTTTGTTTTGCCTGCGGAATGGTCCGAACCTAACCTCTCTTTAGCGTTGGATAAAACATCAAAATAATCGTTTTCAAAGCTCGCCCTTTCTTTATCTCCCTCATCGGGAGATAAGGCTTCTATATTACCTTGAATTTCCTCGAATTGATCCATTAAAAGCTCGAAATGTTTTATACGTAATCCTAGCTCACTTTGTGTCAACGAAATTTTGTTTAAAAATTCTCTGAATCTCGTGACTTTCCCCTTACAGATTCCCCTTTTACCGATTAGCGTTTTTAAATCCATTTTTATCAAATCAGGTACTTACAATTTACAGAGTTATCCAATTATTTTATCACAATAACCGTTTAAAACTATTAATCCTGTAATAACCACTGACAACTTCTCAATCCGTCACAACACGATCTGCGATAATCGACAAGCCGTTAAATTTCGCCCATAGAGTATTATTAGCAACAAACTGTTTTATCGGCTTCGCGGTTGATTCAAATAATTATTTCGGAGAAAGTTTCCATTAATCCCGGAATTTATAACATTGTTGTAGTTTTTTGCGATAATCTAATTGCCGGCTGCAATGTCGTGTTATTTTTTTGTAAACTTGTTCATACCGGCTTGCAACAATTTTTTTTATGAGAAATGCACAATATTGATGTCATTAAATTTTTTGCTTTCTTTTTTTTTTTTAGGATTTTTATGGTAAGGTGGGTAGTATGGAATGGATTGGTCACTTGCCCTTTTTATCGTGATGTCTTCTGGATGCTGGAATCTGCTTGATGGATTCTGGCTGCATTTCTGGTTCCTTCTTCAGTGCTGGTTCTTTTTTATTAATTTAATCACTCGCGTTAAACTATCCGACTCGTAGGATCAAATGTAAAGTTTTAAGGTAAGGAACCGGTAAAATAAAGACTCATCTTCAGGACAAATTCTAAGGAACTCTTGATTTATTTCGTTCTATTTCCAATTACATTTTTTATAATCGGAAGATACAAAACTACCCGAGACAGACCAAGGAGTTAGTAATTAGATGTAGTTTCAGCGAAGCGACGAAGAGGAAAGAGGTAGATCCTTTTAAAAAACCGTCATTTATAGAAAATTTCCTTGGCTAGTCACAGTTTTGTACCTTCCGGACATCTGTTGATAATTTAGCTAACTAACTATGAGAGTTCTCACCTAATGTTTTTACGTGGATCTCGAGAGGTGTGAGTCCTGGCTAAATTCGATATTTAAAGGCCTGAATTTTATACACTGCCTTTAAAAGGCAAGCTCAATTGATGCTCATATAGTTTTTTTTTTGCTTACCATTTATATTTATGTTTAATGTAATACTGTTACAAATGTATTTTAAAAACGCATTGAAATTTTAAATTTTGTAATGTTTTTGAAAGAATAAAATAAATTGAATTGAATTGAATTGAATTGAAATAATTGAAAAGACCCACCATTCGTAAAACATTTATTGTAATTATTTAAAATATTTCCATGGCCAGCCATTTATTTTAAAACGAAGCTATTGAAATGCTTTATCTATTACGACCACATATGTCGCAAATCTGAACTTCGTAGACTATTTTAGAATGATGTTAAAAATAAATTTCTTAAATATATTTTTCACGCTGAATTTTTGATCAGCTATCTACGGTTAAAATTAAGTTTTCCATAGATATCAAGTGTACCACAGACTCGAATGTTGACTCGAATAAGTACCCCTCATGGCAGTTTCAAAGTAACAAACATGCAGAATTCGCGCGGTTATAAACTTTACGATTTTTTAATATTTTTTTTATAAATCCTACAAATATGAGATAAACGGTAAAATACAGGTTAATTCATTGGCTATATAGCACTATAATAAGTTTTTATGTCTCCATGTTAAAATTCGAAGGTATGATTTTTTTAATTTTGGCGAATAATTTAAAAAATGGTCTTCTTGGAAATCTCGAGCAATCGAGGCAAATTTATTATTTCACGTGGTCGCTCCAGTGGTTAAAGGTAGCTGAAATTTTAAAGTTGGTTATCCCAGAATCAACATTTTGGTCACAATGTCTTCAGACAGTAAAGTGACGATATTATCTGCTGCTGGAACAAATTAATTGAGAATCTTTTGTAAAATTAATTGAGAGTCGGCATTTGCAGTGTAAGATGTTTTGCTTACGAGGCTTCTTTCGGATTTAGTTTATTGTAATGGCTGATTAAGTTCTTTAAAGTACGATTGGAAAACACTTTAAACATTTTTGAAAACCTTTTATGCTAACGATTCTGATATTTTTTGTATGCCTCTACTGAAGTATAAAGCTGTACTAATTAAACAATTAAGCAGTACGTTTTTTAACAAGGTCACCGTATACAGGTATTTCTGTTTGCTTCTTCTTCACTGCTTTCAATAACTTTGTATTAATATGTATTATTTTTCTTTTGGTTTATTTATAATTAATAGGTATTATTTTTCTTATGAATTATTTTTCTTTTGTATGTATTATTTTTATTTTTTTTATATGTATTATTTTTCTTTTGGTAGAATGTATTATTTTTATTTTGGTAATATGTATTATTTTTCTTTTGGTTTATTTACAAGTAAACTTATAATTTTACATTTCTTTCTTTTTTCTATATTGAAAAAAAAAAAACATGTACGTAAAGGACACTTGTGCATAATTGTAAATAATTAATAATAACTAAATTAGTAAATAATTAAATTATGCATACATTATAAATAATTAAATATTTTTGCCTGAGCTTTAGTAAATAAGATAAAGTTTTTTGGCGATGATTTGTTGATTTGTGTCCCAAATTGGTCATTTCTAAATTAAATTTACGCCTATCAAAATGTTTGTCATTTGACTGTCCTAGAACGGGAGACCTTCCTAGTTGGACAGTCAAAGCTTCTTTGTACTGATGTATTCTCTATAACAAATAAACGTTTTATTATTATTATTATTATTATCTGAACATAGTATAATTCGGCTTTCCAGCTGACTTTGGGCTGGCCCGCTGGCTCGGGCTCCCCGGCAAGGGCATGACCCCGCGTGTGGTCACTCTGTGGTATCGTGCCCCCGAGCTGCTGCTTCAGGCCACGCTGCAGACCCCCGCCCTGGACATGTGGGCCGCCGGCTGTATACTTGGGGAGCTGCTCGCCCACAAGCCTCTGCTGCCCGGTCGATCCGAGATTGCGCAGCTGGAGCTGATTGTGGATCTTCTGGGTAAGTGTGTTCCGCACCATTTCTTCTTCATATTAATTCTGTGTAACTTCACATGACATATGTAATCAACAAGCTCTCTTTACTTTTAAACCCCTCAGGTTAAATTTAAAGAGAGGGTTCGAGAGAGAGGTTTGTTCACTTTTCGGAACAACTCATACAGGTATAAGGCGAAGTGTGTACTTATGTTTGTGGAAGCGATACCGCGCTGCCAGCTCTACTCCTCTACGAGCTGATGTTCCAGAATAATTCAACATGGTTTTCTGCATTTAGCTTTGGTGTACATTGGATACTGTAATAATGTCCAAAACGTTGGCTAAAGGAGGAGCCATAACACCCCAAAAATAAATAACAAATACTTTTGGCCATGAAAATCTAAAATCATATCTAACTCATATAGGTCTCATAGAAAATCGTTGCCTCCCTTACTACCATAGTGAGAAATTTGATATAAACAGCGCTAGAAAGAGAAAACACCAAGCTTTACATTCAAATCTATGTGTATGTGGTTTGTGTATCGTTGTGTAAAATTTAAAACACTTTTATTAGTAAGGCCCTGTCCACCTTACACTCCGGTTCAATGTTGGTAAGACTGGTTTAGCCATACCTACTAATCAGTTGTTTTAACTATTCCAATTTTCTTCTTCTTCAATGGCGCTACAGCCCAATTCGAGCCTTGGCCTCCTTCAAAATAAGCCTCCACCGCCCTCTGTCCTCGGCCGTCTTCTTCCAATCTGCAACCTGGAGTAATCCTCTTGCATCCTTCCTGACATCATCCTCCCATCTCAGTCTAGGTCTGCCCGCCTTTCGTTTACCTCCCGGGTGTCCTGTTCAGAACCTTCCAATTTTAAGCATCACATAATTACAGTTTCTAAAATAAGAGTAGAAAACATAGGAGGGCGCCACTGTGGTTCAAATGGCATTACTAAACATATAACTCACGGTGTTGATGTAAAGCTGTGTTACCTACATTTTTATAAAAATGAAAAAGGCATAAAAGTGAAAAAAAAATTTTTTCATTACACTATAGCTACCCACTGATCTCAAAATTAGAATTGCGTATATTATTATTATACCTTCGCAATTTTGTGTTAACATGATGAAGAAAAACGATAATGTAATATTAAAATATAAAGCACAGTTTAGAAATTACTCACATTTATTTAATACTAGCTTAAGTACCTAGCGTTGCCCGGGCTTTAGATCTTGTCTCTAATTTTAGATCTGAATATATTTAACTCATTCAGATCTAAAAGTAGTGAAACTAAACTCACCGTTAGTGATTCTTCTCTTCTATCTACTGTTCAAATTTATGTTAAATTAAATGAAAGCAAATTTCTTTATAAAACACCTTTTAATCAAATTTATGTCATGAACAAAAAATGTTTTTTAAAATGTGGTTTACTGTGTTCTATACATTCAGTGATATTGCACTGTAAATGAATATTTGACAGTTAAATTGGTGTTGCCAGCCTACAAATTTTGTAGTTCAATTTTTTATATTTTCTACTCTTATTTGACAGAATATATATAACGCGCTTAAAAGTAAGGTGATGTGAGTTCTTTGCTTTCCATGTTTTAAATGTCTTATATATATATAGCAGCTTTTTGAGCAAATGTGATGAGGCTAATGAAATTGGTTAGCTATTCAAGGAAGAATTTCGATATTTGAAAATATTCATCATTTTCTGACTGGCATGGTCTAAGGGTAAGGCTCTTGACTCGCAATCCGAAGGTTGCGGGATTAAATCCCGGCGTGGGCAAATAAATTTTATTTGATTAATTTGTGTTATTTCACAATTAATTCATTTATTTTTTTTGTGGCGCGTCCAGAGTGGAAGATACTCTCAGTATCGCCCTGGTGTAAGACCACCATTCAGAATTGAAATGTTGTTTGAAATGGCTTTAGCCTTGTTTGATGACCAGATCTGAACAGCCAGGTACTTCCCCACCTTCCTCTTCTCCATCTCCTTCCCCCTCCCCAATACCTTCAGCCTCACAACATACCCCAATTGGGGATGCCATAGTTTAACTGGCTCCAGACGGGGCAACCGAGGCTCTGGTATTCACATTAAAAAAGATAAAAATTTAGCAGCTTTTTAATCAAATATGATGTGGTAATGACCCCAATAGTCCAGTGGCTAAGACTCTTGACTCACATTCCGGAGGTCGCGGGTTCGAACCCGGCATGCGCAAATAAATTTTATTTGATTAATTTGTGTTATTTCACAATTAATTCATTTAAAATAATATATAGTATATTTTCGGCATGTTCCAGAGTGGAAGATACTATTAGTATCGCCCTGGTGTAAGACCACCATTCAGAATTGAAACGTTGCTTGAAAATGGCTTTAGCCGTGTTTAGTGACCAGATCTGAATAGCCAGGTACTTCCCAACCTTCCTCTTCCCCACCTCCTTCCCCTCCCCACTACCTTCAGCCTCACAACATACCCCAATTGGGGATGCCATAGTCTCACTGGCTCCAGACGGGAGCAGTTGAGATTCTTGTGCGGTATTCACTGTAAAAAAAAAAAAAAAAAAAAATGAAATTAGCTGCTAAGGAAGAATTTCGATATTTGAAAATATTCATCGTTTTGTCCAATTGACCTTATTTTGGGCACACTAGACAGGTCCACAACACACTTCTGTCGATTATGCGTTGTTTTTAATGTTGAAATAATATTCAGGTACCCCCTCTGATGCCATCTGGCCCGAGTTCAGTTCCCTTCCGGCCCTGCAGAACTTCACCCTGAAGCAACAGCCTTACAACAACCTGAAGCAGAGGTTCCCCTGGCTGTCTGCTGCTGGTCTGAGGCTACTCAACTTCCTGTTCATGTACGACCCCAACAAGCGTGCCACGGCCGAGGAATGCCTGCAAAGTTCATATTTCAAGGAGCCACCACTACGTAAGTTAATTAATTTTATTTCTTATTGCTACAACACGAGAGGCGGGTATGGGAACCGTCGCCCCGGGAACCATTTATTGGATAACCAACACATCTACCATAGGTCACCCTAAAGTGGTTCGCTACGTTTGATGACTTAGCAAGGGTGCCTGGGTTCAGGGGATAAGGTTTATTATCCATGTCTTAGCGGCGGATACATAGGCCCACCTTCTGTGTGGCCAGCCGGTTCGAGAGAGACTGGTTGAGGGAGGCCTTTTGACCTTTCCAGCCGGACTCTCGATCCATCACCTTGCACCCCAGATTCCCACCCACCCCTCATACCTTTTTCCTTCCCAGAACTTCCTATCCTTCCCTTCCTTAAAAAGACCCTCCACACAGCATCCCCTAAGATGACATAGGCCCTGAGGGAAATTATTTTCCTAAGGGGCCTCCTGTGTGGGCTAATGTAGAAAAAAAAACACGACAGTTATGCTTAACAGCTAATCAAAAGAGAATCAGCGTTTGAAGTGGTACTGATCTAAGAATTGTGACCAGAGGAAAGGAGGAGAATTGTGACCAGGGAAAAGTGACCAAAAATACTGGTTCTTATTTCAATGGTTCCCAAGCAAAGATATTGGAATATAAGTAGATGTGCTATCTGCTGTTTTTACTATGTGGGTCTACGCTTCCGGGTGTCGCCGATATTGTTTACCAATTAACAAATAAACTAAAAGAACAAATAATTAACGAATAAACCAAACGAACGTTAAACTAAATGAACGAATTCTTTCCTTATTCAAAATATATTGTTAACCAATATTAATGCACATTTTCAAAAAATCAACGAAATGAACAAATTCTTTTTGTATGAAAACTACGCTAATTAGCGCGTAGTCCGGCGACAGTTGCGCGGACACCATAGCATATCTCTTCTGTATTTGAATATCTTTGTTCCCAAGTTAAAAAACGTACTATACTTCAACCAAAAACAAAAGACCTATCCCTACCATCATCTGGAAAGAAGCACGGTTAGGCGAGTGTGGCGTGGCTAACCACAAATGAACGCTAGCGAGCTACTAATAAATCAACGCCCATTCTGCGTATTGCAAGGGACTTACGTCTGTGCATGTTCTTTTGCTTGTGCTAGCCATAACTAAATATTAATTTTCACTAACTAACATGTATTTATTCAGCCTGCGACCCAAAGCTGATGCCCAGCTTCCCCCAGCACCGCAACATGAAGGGGCAGGCCAAGACCACTGGCGGGGGCGCTGCTCAGTCCCTGTCCCTGGCCTCCGGAGACACAGGGGCCAATGACCAGACCAACAACCTGCCCTACATTTCCGACCTCCTAGGGTCGCTGGTCAAGAAGAGACGAATCGACTAGGAGTCACTCGTAGATGTTGAATCGATAGACACCACGCCTGCGCAGACCAGCAGAAGTTGTGATTCATAAATAACACACATATTATTAAACTGGCATATTACTGTCTGCTGCTGAGAGTTCCATTTTAACCTTTATATTTTTTTTCTTTCTCTACCCATTCATCATCAGTCATTTTTTCAGAAAGAGATTACAACGGAGCTCAGCATTGTATACGTAAATTAAAAGCCAGCGAATGTATTACTATGGTTATTTATGGTATATACAGCCGGGGTCAACCTACTTATTCCATATCTGTGAAAGTGAGAAAACATACTTTTAATGACAGCAGTGAATCAGTTTTTGTAGATGATTACTGGTTGAACAATTCGTCGCTGTGCATGCAAAATCCGCTATGTTAAACGTAACTTTTCAGGAGAAGGAAAAAACTGATTTATTTAACAATGGCTCGCATTTTTTACAATCCAAATAAACAGAAAATTAGATCTTTACGTCGGATTTTGTATAAATGATATTTTACAATTAAATATTTAATACTTTAGTAGTAATATTTGTTTTTGTGAATAAATGACACATAGCTGATTTTGTATGGGTCTTTAAATACGCTTTGTGTTAGAGGCAGCATATAGCGGATTTTTATGTACGTATATTTTAGACATAATGGATTTTGCATTTAGTTAGAAATGATATTAATTCTTTAATTGCGTATAATTTAAATGTACTAAAGTATGAGTAAAGCATTTTTAACAAACCAATAGCCTATTTCTAACGAATTTTTATCTTTCCCAGCTGAAAGTTTACTTGTACATTAGTAATTATCGAGTGAAGGTGAACTAAAAATATTTTGAGTAAGATGGAAAAACAAGTTAATTACACGTTAAATTTTATTTATTGAAATAATAAAATCAAGTAGATAGTAGTATTATTCCTATTACAAACTAAACATTATTGAGCAATAATTCAATCATTTTAAATTAATCTCAACATTTTAACAAAACAAATTAACAATTTAGTTGCATAAATAAACAATGATAACGCCTGCTAGCAAATTAAACATTTGTCTAATAACTATTGAGATCGTTAAAATTTTATAAAAATAAAAAGTACCTAAGTTATTAACAAAATCGGTATTTGAGATTATTATATTTCATTTATCAAAGGAAGATAAACAAGTAGAGAGTCATTAGTCATTAGTATTATACCTACTTATTACAAACCAAACAATGTTCAGCAATAATACAATCATAATAAATACAACTTTAAACAAAATAAATAACATCTCAGTTATATAAATAAACGATGATAACCTGCTGGTCTAATAACTATTGAAATCTTTAAAATTTTATAAAAAGCAGAAACTACGTACGTAATCTACCAAAGCACTATTCGAGATTATTACATTTTATTTATTGAAAGAATAAAATCAAGTAGATTATAGTAACTAGTATTATATCTATTACAAACCAAAGGTTATTCAACATTAATACAATCATAATAATTACAACATTTGAACAAAACAAATAACATATCAGTTACGTAAATAAACAATGATAACTCCTGCTGGTCTAATAACTAATAACTATTGAGATCTGTAAAATTTTATAAAAATATAAGGTACATAATGTAATCTATCAAACCACTGTTCGAGATTATTACATTTTATTTATTGGAAGAATAAAATCAAGTAGATAGTAACTAGTATTTTACTTATTACAAACCAAACATTATTGAACAATAATACAATCACAATAATTACAACTTTTAAACAAAACAAATAACTTCTTAGTTATGTAAATAAAAAAATGATAACGCCTGCTAGTAAACTGAACAATCTGAACATTAGTCTAATAACTATTGAGATCTTTAAAATATTATAAAAATAGAAGGTATGATAGTAATCAACAAAATCAGTGTTTAAGATTATTGTAAAATGAATGATAATCTCGATGCATATATAACTTTAAGGATTGTAATTGCTCAAACTTAGACATATCATTTTTTTTCTGTTCTGTGTATAATGGTTTTGGTGTTGTGTATAAATCTTGCTTCCTCCTTTGAGGCAGAAGTGTCCAGTTATCAATGTGTCGGAGTTTGTACATAACCTCACCCTGTTTGTACAGCAGCCCCCTGATCTGGTTAACTGTAGGATCTCCAACCTTTTTGCCTGGACGAATAGTGCAGTAATTACTGGGGAGTGTATCGTAAGCCTTAAAAAACTTTCATCAAGATACTTAATAACGTAAGGTTTGGAAGGTCTAGCTTTCTTCATTCGGTCCACATAATCCGTTGGGGAGTATAATGGAGGAGTACAAAGCTTTTCCAATGTCGAGTGGACGCTATCCACCTTCATCATTGTGTGTCCTTTTTCTAATATGAGTTGCTCTATTTCTATATTCATATTCTTCGATATATCTGCCAGAGCACTGCTGAGGAATTTATTTTTGTTTTTGGTGAGCGCAGCCGTCCGATATCAAAGTAATTTTTTTGAATCCCTTTCTAATTTCTCCTTCTATAAAATCGATAATACAAGAAACAAACTCATTTGCTGAAACACCTCCATCGCCTTCATACCAAAAGTACAGAAAAACATCTTTCGTGTTGTTTTTATGAATGTTAAAGTCGTGTAACTGAATTTTTGGCTTATAATATTGAGAGGATACTAAAAGTTTCGGACAAAGCTGTGTGCTCTGAAGGTCCATTGTTACTACTAAATGTTGATCAGAGCAGGATGCATTAGCCAGCTTTTTGCACCTCTTGCCTCATTTTTCTTATTAATGTGAATTTGGTATATTACTTAGATTTCCCTGTTTGTGGGACACGCATGTGTCTCATTGATCCTTGCGTGGTTTAAATATAGATATTTTGTTACTTTCTAAAATATCACAGAATTTCTTTCTTTGGACGCAAGTCATGCCGTTTTCTGAAGACCACGACTTGTAAATTTTATGCATTTCTGTTTTAGATTTAAAAGAATCCTCCACGTATGTTCTTAAACTAGTCGAGCGGCAATAATGACTCAAAACTTTAGGCAATAGGTCCAACCGTTTTTTAACGGAATCTGACCTCAAAGACTGAGGAACTCTGATATTTTGTTTCCCAGCTGTTTGAGTCTCATCTTCGTTATCAATCTGTGTTGATGATATCCATTGAGCAAACGTATCTTTCGTAATACATAATGTGGCGTTGAAAAACTCTGTGCAAACTCTAACTTTTTCACCAATAAGCTTGGGTAAGGAGCAGTCGACCCCAATTTTGCGCTTCCAAGCACTTCTACCTTTTAATTGCTGTCGTCGTTGTCGCCTCTTGAGTACTCTTCGGATATTCACAAGTCCGAAAATATAAGCTTTCTCAGCTTCCCATGTTGACAAGCTCCAGAAATAGTTAAACACGTCTAGACGAGCTTGTTCATTAACCAATCCGCACAGAAAAGATCTATTGGATAAATTCAAGCCATGATGATTGCATGGTGTTTCTTTTATTTTTCTTTGAGCCCTTTTAACGCAAATTGTACGTCCACTTACTCGTTTAATACCGCTATATTTTTTCCCCAGGATTCGTAAATTTTTATTCAATTTTCGTTTGTCCTTTATGTTCGGTACATTAGTCAATAGATCGTCTTTAGAATTAGAGTTAGCATCAGAGCATTCGAATTGTCCCGTTTCGTGATTCAAAATAAACCTATGATTATTTGTGCCCAGTTGATCCTCATCACATTTTTCGTTAGAATTTGAAAGTGCAACTCGTTCAAACAGTCCCGTTTCAGGGTTGAGTATGCTGTCAGCATCATTATTCATGGTCAAGATTACAACTGGGGATACATTCCCCACGTCTTTCTCCAAAACTGTTTCAGAAATAATGTCCAAATGTATAAATTATTGTGCGCTGAGTGCACGTGCACTGTAATGTAATTTCACACTGTTTTAAAAGCTTAAATATTATTTTTTGATGAATGTAAATAATCCGCTGGCACGTGCACCAATACTGAATATCATAACAAAACTACCCAACTGTCCACTGTCCAGTCACGTGACTTGTAATATGTGCGTTCTGAACCAAGATGTGCAAAATCCAGTGCAAAATCCGCCATGTGTCATTAACTGGCGCAATATTAAGTGTTTTACTTTAGTTCAAAATGCGATATGTGAAAGAATCTTCATAGAGTATTTTGAAAGCCATTTTTTAAGCGAAAATACATAGCTGAATTTGCAGTTTTCGAAACTAGCTATAATTTTAGAAAACGCGCTTTACAGGCCTATCCGCCATGTCTCGTTCTATCACAAAGCGTAAAAAACAGATTTTGCAAAAAAAACGTTTGTCGGATTTTGCAGGCGCAACGACGAATTGCAAAATATAATGAATCATATAATTAGGCAGATATTTGCGAATTTTGCACCGTGTGTGGGACAAACTCTATTACATTTAACTTGAATGTGTGTTTTTGTATTTTAAATGTCTCTGAACTTTTGCAATAATGAATCTAGTGTAATGTTTTTTGCACATAAATGTTATAAAAAATAAATGTCATTATGAATAAGAACCTGCATTTTTCATTTTGTAATTATTTTGTGTTTCTTTTTTGAAGTGAAACTTCTTTAACAGTGTTGTGATTTGAAACTCGATGAAACGGAAACAAGTGTCGCTAAAAAGAGACAAACACATACATCAATAGGATTTAGCCTGCGAGAATGAAATCTCACCTTTGTAAAGTACCTACAAGCGATGCGATCTGTTAAGCTTTGATTATGAGCTATTGGTTGAGATTGTGTGGAATTCAGTGATTCCCAAAGTGGTCCGGGTGGACCCCCAGGGGTCCATGGGAGACTCAACGGGGGTCTAAGTTGGCGTGATAAAGAAATGGGGGTCCACAAGTTGTATTTGGGGGTCCACGAAAATTTATCTGGTTTCGATAGTAAAGAACAAAAATGTTGGCTTGACTTTAACTCGTTGAATGCCGCGAGTAAATGGGGTTGGTTGTAACCAATTAGCGTTCGCAAAAAGCGGCAGCCATGACACCCAATGTCCGGCGATTCTGACAGCGTCCTTGAGAAATTTCGTACATAGAAAGGTCAAAGTTGAAAACCAAAGAATTTTTCCCGCGCATGCGCAAGAACTGCGCACGTTCCCGTGCTCCGGTAAATCATTAATATAAATTATATGGAGTCACCAATCTAATTGCGGTTTTCTCTATGGTAAAGAGCGATAATAGAGCAAGCGATTCTGACCGTGTTCTTCATACACTTTCTTTATACATAAGGGTCAAAATCGCGTGTAAAGTCTCATGATACGCCGGCGCACGAGCGGCAAATGAGTGGTTAACTATCAATTTAGGCAGATAATACACTACTCAATAAAATTAAGAGAGCATAAAAAATCCATTTTTTTCGGTGTTTTTTGACAGACTGTATTTCGGTGAAAAATGGTCGTATTGAGACTTTAAAAAAAGCAATTTGAAGCTTTAAGATTATAATTTTCATATTTTTGGCATTTTTTTTAGGAGCTACGGTTCTCATGCAATCCTAATTTTTTGCTATTTTTTTGGTACACAGGCTTGAATTTTTTTTTCAGTTAGGCCGGCTTATGAATCAGATAGCACACGGACATATGAATATATCTGGACCTGCCCTAAGTGATAAAAACATATTATTTCCCCCTCCACATGGCGCCGGCTGGAGCTCCTCCTTGGAACCGGCTCGCTCCATGGGGAGGGGATATAGCCTCGCTTGAATCTAAAATGTGTGACGTCATCATTCTTGCCGTGAACAGCGAGAAGCTGACATCCATACATTTAACGAAATAACGGCAGCTTGTGCTATACAATATATCTACGTATCAATGTACACATAGCGAATGGCGGTACTCCAATGTGCTCGTCGCTGGTTACAGGGGTAAGTAAATTATGAAACATTTGTAAAAGTGTTTTAACTAAACACGGAAACAAAATATTGATATGTGTATTGGCGCGAGTCTTTTTGGGGCGAGCATTTGGCCTTAGCAAATATGTTTTGAACATGGCAAGCAATTCGCGCTCCCATGTAAAAAGGTCTATTCATTCAAAGCAGATTTTGCTTTTAAGAACTAAATGGTGATATTGTAATGCGAGATGCCTATATACTGTCAGATTGATTGTTCAACGAATGACAGTCATCTTTCCCCTCTTCGCTCTCCATAGTTTGGTTTTACCCCTCATCTGTAACTGCTTGTCTATCCATTTGGATGTCTATGAGATAGCATTAATATTTAACAATAATTTCCTTTTTTAAAAAACCTCCCTTAATTTTTTTGAGTAGTGTATTCGTAGAAGGTCAGCGACCGTTACTTGTAAAAACTTGCGTATTCGATATTTAATTCTATTAAGGTGGGAAATGCAGGACTTTTATCAGGTTTTTTATGATTTTCATGAATTCTTTTGGCATGGAGGAAATATGTATAATTTATTGAAACTTTGAGGTCATTTTATGTAGGTATCTATTTAAGAAAATATTATAAATTTTTCATGCATAGCAGCTGATAATTTTCAAAATATGAACATTATCAGCTGCTATACATCAAACGTCATCATCAGACGTAGCTTTTGTGCGCATTTTGGAGGTCACAGTTTTCTTCTCAAATCAATAGGGTTTTGAATTTAATTTAAGAACATGTGCCTCTTCTACGCAAACCTAAATTTTCCCCAAAAAATGGAAATTAAATTTTTTACAGGTGTGTAAACAGGAAACCTTGATTTTTTTGCCATTTTTTTGCAATAAAAAATACTTTTGACAATGATATTACTACGAATTTCGGTTCACACAGAGCGTAATTATATAAATAAGGTATCTGCACATCTTTAAAATGTTTGGTTGAAAGCTTTCTGAGCTAGAGTGCACACAAATTTCAAAAAAATTGTTTGGAGAAAAATGAGTTTCAAGTTTACCACGCGGTTCGGCACAAACACCCTCGTAATACGTATTATCCAATGTGGATATTTTCAATTGCAAACTTACCGAATATAAAAGGTCCATAAAAGAGTATTTATCTGATGGTTCTTGAATAATGTTATGTTTTTATTGTTTATTTCTGTTATGATTTGATTTATATGTACAACCTCTCTCCATGGCTACCAATGTATTGATAGATTTTTTGTTTTGTAATTTTTCATTTTATATTAAAAAAATTGTTTTGAGTATATATGTATTTTTTTTTGTTTTATATAATTTTGGATTTATATTCCTTTTTTATAAAATTAATTTACTTATTCTTATTATGCTGTCTAAGTCGAAGTAAAGTCACAAGGAGGAAATCCGTAATTGGTTTATTTTGGCTATTTAATACTATGTAAAAACTGAAATAAATATAAACTGTCGATTTTCCGAAAATTAATAAATAAATAAATACCGGAACGAATTGAAATTTTTATTTAAAACTTTGGGAACATATTCTTAAATAGTTATACTAACAATTTATGAAATAAAAAAATTGAGTCATCTACATGTATTTCCCCCTAAGTCTGTAATATATTATTGATAAATAGAACACAAGAAAATACATTATTTTTCTTTTTATTTATACCACTCCGAATTTAGGGTTGGAACTCAACCGCGACACAAATTTCCATCGTCAGATCTAATCTTCGTGTTTTTGTTCAGTTTTTGGAATATGGTAGAAATGTAGCAGCAGGGGGTCCACCGAAATCAGTAAAATTTTGAAAGGGGTCTACGAGAAAAATAAGTTTGGGAACCTCTGGACTGTGGATGAAGGTTTCACTTCTAACGCGTGCAAACTGCACTCGATTTTTATTTTTAGGGTGGAATTGAAACAAATTCTGTATTTTTCAAATGTATTTATACTAAAAAGAATTATGGGTAAACAATTAGATAATTTTATTATAAACACATTATACATTACATTTCACATTAATATCAGTCTTCTTTTTGTACAAGCAAATAAGTAGAAAAGTTTGTTCAAAGAAATAAATATAAAATACATTGGTGTCTTCTACGGAGAAACCGATATGATTCTGTCAGTTATGCCAAACAACGCTCATTGAAAATAAAAAAAATTCAGTTTATTTTCCAAAATTTTTTTAAGTCAATAATTTTTTTACAGCCGTCTTTTTATCGGTATTTGTATTTAAGTTTTCAAAGTAAAGAACTGTGCATTGAAATTGGAAGATAGCAGCAGGCTCAACTCGGAATTAATGTGCCAAAAAGACAGTAATATAAAAAACCACAGATTACTACAAATAAAATAAAAATGCATTTTTTTAAATATCAGCATCGGAGTAGAAAAAGCATATTATTACTATTATTTACGTCGACACAAGTATTCACAAAATGTTGCTTATTCTTAGTGAAATATGTAAAAACTAAGAAGTGCTTTTAATGATATTTCTTTGATATTGCTTTGGCTACTAGGTATAAAACCTACACTTTCCATTAAACAATGGAAACATTCTCAACACATTCCCTACTACAAGTAATAATAAATAATAATATTGAAAATTATAAAAAAAAAAAACTGTGAGTCTTTAAACATAATGAATCACATTGTTGGTAACTTATTTCGTAAAGCGACTTATTCCGAAAAACCTCGATGAAGCTCGTGATATTTACATTGCAGAAATGGTCTTAAGTTTATTGTGCGATACTTATATAGCAAAGCGACGATAATTTATATTCGATAAAACATTTTGAGCGACAACTAACTAATTACCATCGACGATATACAAATAAAATGTTACAAAGTATTAAATACACAATAATATTTGAATATAGTATTGGATTTCGCAAAGGCACAAAAGAAATTGACTCGTTGATTTACATTAATTTTCTATTGGCCCAAATCTTAATGGGAATAATTTACTAACTTAAATAATTACTGTTCAGTATTTTAAAATTTACAAATTTATAGAAATACTTTCATAAATTAATATGTCTTTGCAACCGTTGACTACATTCAAATAGTCAATAAGCGAATTTATAATAAATATATACAAATTTTCTTCGAATAATTATGTAACTTATTTTCACGTCTGTGAAATATTATGTATTATCAAAGGAAAATTTAATGGGTAACAAACGCTCTTGATTTTATCAATAATCTAGAGAGATTTGATAAGATTTTTTAAATAAGCTGGTGTCACAAGCTAAAAATAAATTAATCTTATTTTATGGTCCATATTACATCCAAATGGCTCATTGGAAAGAAATCACGATGAAGCGATCATTTGTTTTCTGAATTTATAAAAGAAATAATGATGTAGCAAGCGTGAGTTTCCTAAGTCTGATTAATGATGCGGCGGCGATCATAAGTTCGACCCATGATGGAGGCTTCATAAGTTTCCCGTGTGTCCATTAGTCCTACGTACATGAGGCTTCCTGTCGAGTTGTGAAGCCAATGTGGGAGGTACAAGCCACAGGTTATCGCTGTACCTCATGAGGGCTTCTGTCACACGGCAACTGTTAGCAGCCATCTGTAGCTGGGCCTCCAAACCATCGCTCGGTCTCATCACGAGACTGAAATGGACAAAAAACAAATAACTCTCAATAAAATTGCCTTTGTCTTATGATAATATGGTTGTACGAGTACAATCTTCAATTGCATTTAATTTAAGTCATTGGACACATGGGCTATTAATTTTATTGCATCAATCTATTAAAAATTGCATATGAGTGACATCTGATCTACTTATAAAGAATGAGAGATAAATTAAACTTATTCATTTTAATAATATGATAATTAGATGACTTCAAATTTAAAATTTCACCTGGGAGGGAATAGTGTTGGTGCGATGATCATGGCCACATTATGCTCGGACATCTTGTTAGAAGCTTGGCATCGGCAGATCTGGTTCATCAGCAGGAGTAGCTCCAGCAAGGTGGCTCGGTGCTCAAATGTCATCAGCAGAACTAGAAGATTTAAAGCTCTTCCTTGTGCGGGGCCATCCAACGCTAAAACAAGAGATGCTATGTTCATTTGATGTGAAAGAACATCACCAATAATTGTAAAATCCACTATTGCGTGCAGGGTTCTTTCTTGGAAAGCGTGTTTAGATTTTAAGAGGAATATTAACGCTAGAAATATTTTGATTCTCACGCCTGCAAAATTTTAAAATAGAGCGTCTTATTTGCACGAGGCAAGTAAGCGAAAAAGTGGTTTTAATTTATTTTGTCCATAATTTTATAAGAACGAAAAAAAAAGTTAGAACATACAAAACCTCAAAAATAGTCTCGGCCATAAAGAGATATTTTTTAATTGTATCACTTTATAGTTAAACTTTTTTTTTTTAGTGGTTTACGCTTATATTTTTTGTAAATAATAATTTTATTGTAATTCTAGGAAAGCTAGTAAAAGCTTCGATTTATCCGTAGCATATTTTTTGATGTCCATACTGTAAGCCGATTTGTCGTAAAGATTAATCTAAACAGGTTCAACCCACGGAGGATTTCCCCCGGGAGAATATCACTTTGAGATTGTCTGTTTGAGGAATATGATAAAAAAACGGAAATTTGAACACTGGAACAAGGCAAGTGAGGAACAGAATCTTTTTTGTTTGTTCGATTGTATTTGATTATTAAAAAATAACGAAACAGAAAATCTATATTAAAAAAGCTACATACCGTGAGTTTGATAAAACAGAGTAACCAGCTCTGTAGTGAGAATTGGTTGTGGAAGCTCTCTGAGGAACCTTTTGAGTGTAGCAGCAACATCGTGGGAACCTGCTGCAGCGATGGCCTCTTCTACCACCCGAGGTTCAGTATAAAAACTACGTTCTATTTCACTACAGAGGAGTTCCACCTGAAAAAAACATCACATCATTAGCATTTCCATATTGTTAAACATTTTAATATTTTATGAAAATTATTAGATATGGTACCATAAAAGACTCGGTTCCATGCTAACTCAGAATCAAGTCAACACAACGCCTCTTAGAAAAGTCATTAAAAGCTAGGAAAAAAAAAAATAACCGAAAAATAGCCCAAAACTTGATCTAACATAACATAACCTATTTAACCAATTTTTTAATATATTTTTTCATCACTTTTAATGATTTTTCAAAGGACGTGTTGAGTTGATTTCATTCTGAGTTGTCCGGTGACTATCATTATTTTGATATTAGTCATTGAAACTTTATGAAAATAGACAGAGAAAATAAAAATATAACAGTCGCAACTGAGACTCGAACCCAGATCCTTACTGGGAACAAAATTTTACCAATTGAGCTACAGACCTAATTAAAATCGGTCATGTTCATTGATTATGTTAACATTAAATAACTTACTTTGTGCTTGTTTCCAGCTATTCTCAAGATGCCTTCTTCGTAAACTCTATTAATTAGTGCATCTAATAGAAGGCGATAGATTTTTGGGACAACAGTTCCTGCTTCTCCAGCAACCAAATGGTCTTTTCGTACAAGCGTCAAAAGAGAGACACCAAAAACGTTGTTTTCTGAAATTAAATAAGTTAACAGTTTGAGACGAAACTTAATTTATTAAAATTTTTATACATGAAAAATGATTAAAAACAAAGATGATTAAATTTCATACGAGTAATTTAGGGGCCGTTCAAGTATTACGTTGGAGGGGAGGGGGGGTCTTGCGAAACGTTACTGTGTGTTACGAGGGGGGAGAGGGGGGTTCGAACAACGCGTTACGTAACATGTTTTTCTTTATTTAGATAAAAAAAAATAGGAAATTAAAAGCTTCCAAGTTGGCAACCCTTTTCGTTCTCGAAATTTCTTGTTTTATTTACAACCGCAAACGCGATTAAAACATGAAAAAAGGTATTTAATCGACTTTCCAGCACTTTGCGCAACTTAATTATGACTTTCAGGTAAAAATTGTCACATGAGCGTAACGTAACGTTTAGGGGGGAGGGGAGTGGGGGGGGGGTCACGAAAAATCGTTACGGGGGGAGGGGGGGTCAAAAATATTCAAAAATTGCGTTACGTAATACTTGAACGCTCCCTTACCTTCTTTTCGCTTCTTCTTATAAGGTTTCCTCTTTTGGAAAGGCAGGTTATGTCTATCATATAAGGCAGTCAGATCTAGCCACAATAACGGCATTAGCTTTCGGAGATGCGTTTCTGAGAGTTCTTCAATATTGACGGCAATCCCATCTTCTGGCCACATCTGCAAAAAAACCATCAAATTATTTATAGAATATTCACCACATTTTCCTCTTTTAATAGGTGCTATAAAATATTGATAGTTTAAGCATGATGAAGGTGAGGAATATTTTTAATTACCTCATCAATTACGAAGTTCTCTGTGTCTTTCTTGAATTTCTGCTCAAAACTTAAGACTTCATGCGAGGACGCTCGGGAGAGATTACTTTTATCATTTTCGAATCTTTCCGATGCCACGCTGTGGGCACGTGTGATAGATGAGTGAGATTGTTTCCGTCTGTTGAAGAAAAGTATTTATCCACATTAATGTCAGCATAAATCAAAGTTACTAATATTAAAGTTCCCTTTGATTAATACAAATGCAATTTATTCTCACAAATATGTTGATAATGGACTAAGTGCTTACCTGAAAGGTTGATGGTCTTGTAGTAACGCTGTTGCCATTCTTTCTCTTCCTAATCTTGGTCCTTGAATGGTTCCAAATCTTTGATAACCTAATAGCTCTATGCCCTCTGAAAATAGAAGAAAAATGTTAATATTATGTACAGTTTGTAAAGGTGGCCCATTAGTTATGCCAGATTTAATTTTGAAATGAAACACAGTAATTTATATAAAAGCTTTCTATTGATTTATTTTATTTTATTTTTTTACATTAGCTCCACCCAGGAGGCCCTGAGAAAAATAAATTCCCCCAGGGCCTATGTCATCTTTGGAGGTGCTGTGTGGAGGGTCTTTTTAAGGAAAGGAAAAAAAAGGGTGGGAAGGAAAATGGTATGAGGAGTGGGTAGGAATCTGGGGGTTAGTGTGTCCAGGAGAGGCGGATGTGTGAAACCATTCCTCCCACTGCATTGTAAGGCAATGGTTCGATAGAGTCCGGCTGGAGAGATCAAAAGATCTCCCTCAACCAATCTTTCCCGATTCTGCCCGCCACGCAGTAGATGGGCAGACTCATCCGCCACCAAGTCATAGACAAACCTCATCCCCATGAACCCGGGCACCCCTGCTAAGTCACCAAACATAGCGAACCACTTGGGGTGACCTGTGGCAGAGGTGTTGGTTATCCAATAAATGGTTTCCGGGGTGGCGGTACCCATTCCCGTCTCCCAAATTGTGAGGCGGGAATGGGTACAAACTTTATAAAGTAGAAGTGCTGAGATTTTATTTGCTTGTTAAAAGTATTAGAAAATTTGATCAAAAAGGTCAGGGTATGTCAGCAAAGCCGCGGCGCCGTTTGGCCGACATCATATTTTATTTTAAAAATTGTCTATTTATTAGTAAATCAATAAAAATTGCACAATTTAATAATTTACTGTGTTTCATTTTTCAATTAAATTCGGTGTACCCAATGGGCCACCATTGTGTTTGTGGTAAAAAATAGTTTTCTCTGTAAATAAATTATAAAAATATAAAATTCCTAAATTACAAAAAATGTCTCGTACGATTTGATATAATTTAAAAAATAGCTTTGAAAGCATAATTAAAATAAAGCCTGCTATTTATTGTGAAATGCGAGCTCTGTATTGTAAATGAAAGCGAGTTTAAAATAGAGTTCTCAACAGCAGAATTCTAATAGTAATTTACCTGTATTGGAAGCCACATCAGCCCAGTGCAGTTCGGACGTTTTGAAGAGCTCCTGATGATGGGCTTGCAGGTAAGGCAGGTGCTCCGGGGGCGAGTGCCCTGTGCCCCCCTCGCGGCGGGGACTGGCGGGCAGGGGAGCCAGGGGCGGAGAGCCCCCGGGGAAGGTGGCCGGGGGTGCAGAGGGTGTCCGATATAGACTCTGCTTCAGAATGGGGATGGGGTAGTTGTCACTGGAAAAATAATTCAAATTATCATCTTTTGGTTTCTTCTTCACTGCGAACCAAGTGACCATGTACAAGTGAAGAATAATAGTGTATCCTCAATATTCAAAAGGCTTAAGTTTTGTACCCGCCAATATGAAATGTATGGTTTAAAGTAAAATCATATTGGAAATTTAGAATGGATTAATCACCAAAATATTTTTATAAACGTTCAGTAGTTACCCACCTAATTAAATATGAGTAATAAATATTACAAGTAAACTAGCAGTTAAAAACCTGCTCCACAGGTTTTCGCTGCTAGGCTCTGCGGTCGGCTTTTGGTTTGGCTTCGCTTAGTTTGTGTAAGTGACCATTTTATAAATCCGATAGGAACTGGTTCCAAAAATAGCCGGTTCCTCGGATCCAGTGACAGCTGGTCACCGGGACAAATCGTATCCGGAGACAGGTATTATTCACAACTACCAGTTACTATAATAATCATATTATCGTATCCGGAGAGATTCACGAAATTACAAATCCAACAGTACTTACGCCTGCCAGGGGATGCTCCTCACGCTAGCTGTTAACATAAGTGGTGCCATCTTTTGGCATTGCTTTAATTCGGTTCTATTACAAAGTAGATTTGCATACAAACTCCACGCAGGAAAACGGTTTTGCGTAAACATTTACAATCATTCTTGGATAGCAATAATATTATACGTGCCTATTTATGTCATCTTTTATATAAATCGGTGGGTATCCACCACGGTCATCCAACCTTTTTTTTCCATTTTACATTTATGCATCGATTTTTTCTCAGGCATGAACTGATAGGTAGGTAAGTACTTTTTTCTTATTTTGAATTTGATTAATATATTGCACCAGGTAGAGTATGTTGAATGTATTTGTGGGGACTTACATGAGTGGAGAGGGGTCAGCCCATTCTGTGGGGGGACTGGCCGAGCCACCACTGGGCAAGGAATCCAAAGAGTCGGGAGTAGCGCTTCGGGATCGGGGTTCGCTGCCACTGGAATTCTGGAATTAAAATTAGGGGTGAAATGCAGATCCGGGCACAGTTTGGAAATTTAATAAAAAGGCACTTTCTAGATGAGAAAAGTGTGGAGAAGATGAATAAAAAATAAATTAAGGCGCGCTCGGCAAAATTGAGGAAGATACAACCGTTCAAAGTATTTAAAAATTCACTTCGCGAACTGATATTGACAGTTCGTTCGCCATGTTTTCATTGCTTATGTTGGATCCCAGACCTAATACAGAATTAATAGTACGCCAAAATCACAAACCATATTACACAAACCTAGCGTAGCCGCTAAACCACTTGAAAACTGGGATGTTTTTTTGCCGTGACGCGAGCAGGCGCTACGAAGGGGGCACTTTCTTTTCTATCACAAACCATGTTTAGCGTATTAGGTTATAAAAAAATGGCGGGCGGACGCGGGCGAACTGTCAATATCAGTTTGTAAAGTGAATTTTTAAATACTTTGAACGGTTGTATCTCCCTCAATTTTGCCGAGCGCGCCTTAATTTTTGTTTTATTCTGCTTTTCCACACTTTTCTCATCTAGAAAGTGCCTTTTTATTAAATTTCCAAACTGTGCCCGGATCTGCATTCCTCCCAAAATTAGATTTATGAATTACTAAGCAAATAAAAAACCGATGGCGAGGTAGGTATTCTATTTTCATGGTATCTACTTAGATAATAAAATAAATTAAGACATAAGGGTGACATCTAATCAGGTACAGGTAATCTACCCTGTTTCTCATAAACGATGCAGGAATCATACAATGAGGTGACCATTTTATTTAGTCTGAAACCCTAAAATAAAGCTCACTTTTTTTTCCCGCTTAAATAATATCTATTATTTTAATATTATAATAAAGAAGAACACTTTTACCGATTAGGTACTGGTACAAATGGTTTTATTTCTAGTTTGATATTATTGTATATTAGCCACGATATATTAATATCATAATATAATACACGCTTGAAATCAACACTTACGCATGCTTATGTAGTCAAAACTCTAGTAAAACATTTTTATAATAAAGTAAACATACCGAAAACCGATAAATCGTCGGCGTAAACTTTCCATGTGTCAAAACCATATTGTATGGCAACACTTGTTTGTTCGTTTGACTTGTGAAAAACCGCGAATATTATTGGAGCACGAAATAAAATAACAAACGGCCACAAATCCCGTCAGCAATAAAATTGAATGCGTACGCTCTAAAAGTATGTTATTGACTGGAGTGTGAGGTAGGCACATGCCAAAAGTCAGTGTTAAGGCACTGGCACACTTGTGTGGTGTGGTGTGTCGTGACGACAAATTAACCAATCATCGTCGTCGCTTGTCGACACGCCACAACCTACAAATATGTCTCTAACCATAATAAATGTATGAAACCGATGTGCTTCTGGCGCGCCACGACACACCACACCACACAAGTGTGTTTCCGCCTTTACTGTTGATTTACTGACCCGAGTGTTTTTCTTCGGAAATTACTTTTTAATTACCACCGGCCATTGAGGAGCGATAAGTCATAAGTGCGTTGAGTGCGTCTGCGTAGGCACTGCACCACTCAGGCAGGTACCTTCCCGAAAACATTTTAGGAAATACACATTCTATTGTACCTAGTTCTTACGCCTTTAAATATTTAACTCATTTTATCAGAATAATCTCGGAGAAGCTTTCGAATTTTGACAGCCAAAATGCTAATAGGAATTTTCTAATCTCTCTAAATTCTAGTACCTACCTACTTACATAAGTAGATACTTTTCACATTCGTAGACGAACGCATTGCAAAATATTACTGATTTCTTAAAGGTTTTCCATAAAAACTTTCTGACAAGTAGTTACGTAATAATAATAATAAAAGTAATTACATTAAGTTACGCTTACGTTTAGTATCTTATTTTCCTCCAGGTAATTAAAAGGTACCAACCTATGGGTTTTCAGGTTAAAAGTTAGACTAGGATTGGGCATAACCCTGATGATAATAATACCCGTTGTATTTTGTAACCTCTCCCTTTTTATCATAACCGACACATTTAACAGAAAGATGGGTTTAGTGGAAAAACCTAAAAATCATTGTAATATACGACGCAGGTAAGTGTGAGTCATTGGTTTCAGAGAAAAAAAGGTAAAATAAACAATGTGTACCTAAATACCAGTAAATCCAAATAATATTAATTCGTTATCTTTATCTCCAAGTGGCGCATACCCGGCATTCCTCTTTCGTGTGACATCTTGACGATTAAAATTGGCATAATAATCATAATATTTATCGTTTTTCCACATATCGCATCGTTCAGAAAGCCCAGATCACTGTTTTCAATTCGTAGGTAAACCGTAAGATGGTTTCATAATATGTATCAACACTACACACTAAACACGTATTCTAATGATTGGGTATAGCTGCAACAACTTCAGATTTCGTTGTTATTTTGACCTAATACATTATTGGTTTCATATTTGCGTTTAATTTGAATATCTATCAATCTTCTGCATCTCACAAATTGATATGTCGAGGCATATCAAAAAGGTGCGAGGCAAGGGCGGATCCAGCTTTGGCGCCAGGAAGGGAGGGTCACGTAGTCGTGGTCAAGTCACAAGAAGTTATAATTTAATTTTGATAATAATAGATACAAGTAAAAAGTAGGTAGGTAATTTTGATAATAATAGATACAAAAAATATATAAAAACATGATGTTTAACAATTTTAATTAGTGGTCCACCTAGGTCCTGGACCCAGCCCAGGGGGGAGGGGGGATCATGACCCCCGTGACTCCCCCTGGATATGCCCTTGGCGCGAGGAGACTGCTTACTAAATGATCACATCAGATCACCAGATCAGTTCATCGCATCCTCTTTGTCCTGTCATCCGTGTTCCATTTTTTCAGTGACCACGAGTTTCTCCTGGTTTCAGTTTTCAGTTTGGTGAGCAAAGTAGGCCCTCTTACTAGCTCTTAGAGCTCTTTCAGAATGGATAGATTAACTTTTTTTACGTCAGCTCCACGCAGGAAACTCTGAGGAAAATAATTTCGAGGTGGGTAGGAACATGGGGGTCAGTGTCCAGGAGTAACAGACGTACCCCCCAATTGCGGTGCAAGGCGATGGTTTGAGAGAGTTCGGCTGGAGAAGTCAAAAGGCTTACTTCAACCAGTCTATCTCGATCCGGCCCGCGACGCAGCTGGTGGGCAGATGCATCTGCCGCCTAGACTCGGACAAACCTTACCCCATGAACCCGGGAACACCTGCTAAGACACCAAACGTAGTGAACCACTTGGGGTGGCCACTTGGATGGCAGAGGTGTTGGTTATCCAATAAACGGCAATCCTCCAACTAGCAATCCTCACCTCATGATCCCGGAACACGTCCCTGATGTCTGGCCGCCTCGCTCGCTGTCTCCGCAGCGTCCTGTTGAGGTCCTTGACGCGGCGGCGGGCGGCCTGGGCCTGTGCCCGCGGCAGGCGGCGTAGGGCGGCAGCCACCTCCGCCTCGGGCACCTCGCGCCCCGCCAGGAAGGGCAGCGCTAGCTGGCTCAGCCCCGCGGCCACCAGCCATTCTGCCTCCTGCTCGCCCTCTGGAACAACCAAACAATACCGTTAACATTAGGAGCTTAGTTAGGCAAGCAAAATGGTTGGAGGGAAGTGGCAAGTAATTAATTCAACGACTTATGTTTATCTCTATTTTGAACTTATTTGCCCATTCATGGTTTCAGGTCTCTTTAACAACTATTATTGTTATGTAAAATTTACATTATATTTGAACATAGATGCATTTAAACCAAAGATATTCAAATATATAAGAGATGGACTCCAGATACTAATATCTACAGCCTGTATGTCGGACGAATATCTACAGCTCATATGTTGAACTAATATCTACGAACTTCAGAGTGTTGACTAATATCTACAGAGCGTAGGTTGAACTAATATCTACAGAGCGTAGGTTGGACTAATCAGCTAAATGTGTCCAATAGTCCGATATTAGGGATTTTTACATACATACTTACATAAATTAAGTTTTTTAAACTGCATACGCAATATTACGTTATTCCAATATGCTATACATAATTGCAAATCCAACCTCTGCCAGTGCTGTAGATATTCGTCAACACTTTGGTTTTCATAGATATTAGTCAGCAGTTTGACCTGTAGATATTCGTCAACACTTTGGTTCTCATAGATATTAATTCGATTTTTTCAGTTTTTGGAATTCTTGTAGATATTAGTAGACGCCTCCGTAAAAACATGCGGATAGAACATGTCTTAACGCTATTGGCTCTACAACCCCTGGTGGGTCTTGGCCTCCTCAAGAGCAGCCCCGGATCTTCGTTTTTTTTTAGGCGGGGCAAAAACTGAAAAATGCCGCCCTCGCCCACTTAGGTATCTATATTTATTTTAACCTTGCTGGGGGGGGGGGGGGGGGGGGGGTGGGCCATATTCGAATCAAAGAACTGGTTTTACTGTAACTAATTAAGAAATTTAATTATAGCTACACCACCCAGAACATGCAAATGGTTTTCCTTAAATTCTGGCTGCATATAGTCTGCAACCAGAATTTTAAAACTGCACTTTGAACACGAGAATGGTTTCCATCAAAATGCTTCAGCCAAGACCCACCAGGGGTTGTAGAGCCAATAGCGTTAAGACATGTTCTATCCGCATGTTTTTACGGAGGCGTCTACTAATATCTACAAGAATTCCAAAAACTGACAAAATCGAAGTAATATCTATGAGAACCAAAGTGTTGACGAATATCTACAGCTCAAACTGTTGACTAATATCTATGAGAACCAAAGTGTTGACGAATATCTACAGCACTGGCAGAGGTTGGATTTGCAATTATGTATAGCATATTGGAATAACGTAATATTGCGTATGCAGTTTAAAAAACTTAATTTATGTAAGTATGTACGTAAAAATTCCTAATATCGGACTATTGGACACATTTAGCTGATTGGTCTAACCTACGCTCTGTAGATATTAGTTCAACCTACGCTCTGTAGATATTAGTCAACACTCTGAAGTTCGTAGATATTAGTTCAACATATGAACTGTAGATATTAGTAACTGGAGTCGTTTTTACTGGGTGGGACTGTGTTTCCTGGTGTGTCGCCTGTATTGTCAACCAATTAACGAATAAACTAAAAGAACGAATAAACTAAACGAACCTTAAAAGTAAATGAAGAATTCTTTCCGTATTCAAACTATACTGTTAACCAATACTACTGCACACCAATAAATTATCTGGGAAAGCCATGTTTCAGAATTTTAATTTTAGTTTAAATAAAATCACAAAACAAAAATCTGCACACGTGTTTTGTGACGAAAATACGTTTGTCTATTTATTTACGGTCTTACAAAC
Source organism: Limnephilus marmoratus (assembly GCA_917880885.1). Lineage (NCBI taxonomy): Eukaryota > Metazoa > Arthropoda > Insecta > Trichoptera > Limnephilidae > Limnephilus > Limnephilus marmoratus. The sequence continues at coordinate 14,759,984 of OU862910.1, read as the reverse complement.
TATTATTATTTAAGATTTTTTTTAGATTCTTATTTTGCTTAGACATTATTGAAAAATGATAAATACTTATGATCAAAAAATAATTACAAAAAGTACATCATTTTAATAGTTTTATCAACACGCCTTTCAGCATTTTTCGATGCAGAAGTAGGTATAAATTAAAGCAAATTTGGAATAAAACAAAATCGATATTGAGTTATAATTTTAAAAAGCCGGTAAGGAGAATAATTAATCTTTCTCATTGGAACCGCCCTGTACGATCGTAAGAACATCTTTCGACGAAATGTGGATTTTCGGCCGCTCTGGTTAAAGGCCCTTAATATTTCAAACCCTCAGAGTAACAGACTGCTTTTTACCAAAATATATTTCTAACTCTGGCAATAATTTCTGAGGTCGATGGCTTAAAAATATTAAAAAAAGAAATAGTTAGGTACCTACCTGCACTTGGGTGAAGGATAAATCTAAAAAAATATCTTTACAAGTAGGTTCAATACACGGGTAGTAAGGTAGGTACTAGATAATAACATGCATAAAGTTTGTAATGTTCGTAGGTAAGTCGGTTTGCATATAAAAAATACCTTCACCGTGTTCCTGGTTGGGTTAATGATATGGAATTATTCTGAGAGCGATCTGAATGTGAGGCCTGAATCTGGATTCCGAGGTCAGGACAAGCCTTGAATTGTGATTCAAATGGAAAATTTATCTTATACATATTGACTACTAGTTTTAATGTAATCAAATGATTCGAGCCGCGAATTTATACTCGTAAATTCATACCCATTATCATTTTATTATCTCGAACAAAAAATAACAAAGAAATCTGTTTTCTGGAGCAGCAAAAGCACTCCATAGGGGAGCTCTGTGAAATTTACTGAGATTTTTCAACTACTTTAAGTTCGCAATGTATAGGTAAATAATAATAAATAATAATGATATTATGAACTTTGAAAAATCTATCCATTCCAATAATTTGTGTAATTTCGCCAAAAAGCAGCAAACATATTGAAAGGTGAGCTCTGGCGTTCTGACATGTGTACAGATTGAATGCATTAATTGAATTAGTAGGTGAATGAGTTGAGTGAGGTGAGTGAAGTGAATTGGGTGAATGAGTTGAGCGAAGTGAATGAAGTGAATTGGGTGAGGTGAATTATTTGAATGAGTCTTGAGGTGAGTGAGGTAAGTTAGGTGAATGAAGTGAATGAGTTGAGTGAGGTGAATGAAGTGAGTTAGGTGAATGACTTGAGTGAGGTGAATGGAGTGAATTGGGTGAATGAGTTGATTGAGGTAAGTTAGGTGAATGAAGTGAATGAGTTGAGTGAGGTGAGTGCATTGAATGAGGTGAATGAGGTAAATGAGTTAAGTGAAGTGAGTGAATTGAATGAGGTGAACGAGACAAATATGAATTTATAGTGGAAAGAAACTATTTAGCTAGCAACGTAATTTCCACCGTGAGTTAAAGAGATTTGAAATATCAATCAAAATCTTAAAATAAGACAAGCGCCATTCTATTTTTTTTTTCTCCATATATTTAAATTCATTGTTCAGAAAAAGATCGTTGAAATCTCGGGGGACGCCGGGTAGTAATCACAATGTTTTTGACTCTTAAAGAAGGGTAGGCCAAGGTAGATGATGAAAAAAACTGATTGAACTGGTTCCGTGTTTATGATATTATCCGAGTGTTTGTTGTTCAGAACTAGTCTATAAAACTGCGCACTCGATGATGTTAATTCGCAATCAAAATACCTACATATTTTTTTTCAATCAAGGGGCGTGTTAAGAATAATTATTCTGTTTTGTAGATTAATCCCAAATAGGGACATCGATTTAATGCTTCTTGCATAAAATTAATTGAAACGTGACATAGCGTGCAAGTAGGTAATATTATGTAGCCTGCTACCATCGAGAGTTCTGCTGTAACCTCTCTTTCGGTTGAATGCGCCGTTTATGAGAAAGAGAGAGAGGCTAAAGCTGCAGCTATCAGCGGTACGCCTTTACCTGCTGAGGGATGATTTGCTTTGCAGACGATTCGAGACATCACGTCTCGCGATGCACAGAGGTCCGATTCACAACTTTAGCTAGTCAAATATAAGGTTTCGAAAAATTTCAAAACTGATTAAAATGGTCGAGAAGTAAGGTTCTTGACTCGCAATCGAATCCCGGCGTGAGCAAATAAATTTTGTTAATTTGTGTTTTTTCACAATTAATTCATTTAAAATAATATATAGTATATTTGCGGCACGTTCCAGAGGAAGATCCATCATGCAGAATTGAAACGTTGCTTGAAATTGCTTTAGCCGCATTTGGTGACCAGATCTGAATAACTAGGTACTTATCCACCTACCTCTTTCTCATCCCCTTCCTCTCCCCGCTATCTTCAGCCTCACAAAATACCCCGATTAGGGATGCCGTAGTCTCAATGGCTCCAGACGGAAGCAGCTGGGACTCTTGTGAGTTATTCTTATAAAAACGGAGGACAGAAAAATAACTTATTATATTAAAATGAATTATATTATTTCCGGATTCTGAAAATGGCAGCCGCAAACTTACTACCTCGAGAATGACCCATTTTCCGCGGACAACTTTGCAGGCGGCTGAAGAAGGAACTTTCGAACGACGAACTATTTTTTAAATGGGCTCGTCCATTAATCACGTGATGTTTTTTTAGCAATTTTTTAACCCCCCCCCTGGTGATATGTGGTGAGGTTTTAGACTAACCCCCCCCCCCGAAATCACGTGTATTTTTTTAGTGCAAAGAATTTTGAAATTTTTAGAATATGATCACGAAAAATAAATACACGTGATATCTCATTATACCCCCCCCCCCCCGTCATGATATTTCGTGATTTTTCCGACCCCCCCCTTTCGAGCATCACGTGATTAATGGACGACCCCAATCCAGATATTTTTTGTTTCTACAAAATCTACACTAGCGACGCCACTGACTGAAAAGTTAACAGTATCTGTTATTTTAATTTATTTCTAATGTTGAGAGATTTGTTCTACAAATTTAATTGTCCTAAAACATTTTTAAAGATTATACTTACACAATTTATGTTATTATTATTTTGAGGATGGGTTGTTTTAAAATTTGAACAATTCATAAATTTTTTTAAGTTCATTTTCACGTTATGTGAAAGTTCTATTCAAGCTCTGTGATTATTTTAGTATTATGAATGCCTATAATGATATAATAACAGAACTTGAATAGAACATACAGAACGTGAAAATTAACAATAAAAATGCAAGAATTTTTTAAAGTTTTTTAAAAGAATTCGTCCTAAACGTCTTCCTCTAAACATTGTGATACTTCGATTGTTATAATTCTTACTCAACTCGTTGTTTTGGTAAAATTTTCAGTTGCTACTTTTGTTGACAATATGTTCCAAATTTCTTGATGTAAATTCAAACACTCTGGATACTATCTAGTTATCTAGTAGACAGTTTTGTAAAGTATTTTTAAGGTTGTTGATATATATGTGTATGAAAATCACGTAAAAAAAAATAACTAAAAATGATAATTTTTCCTATTGTTCACTTGTTCAGTAACAATCATTATTTTTGTCCAGCTAAAGCTACAATTTGAACCCCTGTGCCTCGGGAGTAACGCTCGCTGATGGATAAACGGCAGTGTTGCTAGATATTTATATTTTACTGATATATTTATTGATAGGTAGCTACTTCGAGTGAGTGCCGTGAAAGTTGCACGGTCGTTAGACATTTCGTAATCTGCCAATTCCCGGTACAAAACAAAATGTCCGTGAAATTGTTAAGTCTATAAAACCGACAATGGAAAACGAGCTAATGACAGTTTTTTGTATTTACAAAGGTACCTACTTCAAGTAATTATTATAATATTTCTGACTAGGTCAACACTTAGTTTGTTCACTATCCAAATATTTCTAAGAATATTTAAATTGAAGGCTGTTGGGTTAAATCCGATGCGAATGCGATACTTCCGGTACAGCTTGCTTCATCTTCATACTTCACAAACAACAAAAAAACACTCTCAAGAAATAATGAGTTTTATTTTGATGGCATGTGAACAATTTTATTGAACGCTGAACTTAAAAGTTTACTTGTACTAATAAAACACTAAACGTGTTAATAAATCAGGTACGCCTCATACGTCATCCATGGGTCTGGCAATGTTATATTGTAGTGAGAACAAGCTCATCGGTCCGAGTGGTTAAAGTAATATAATATACTCGTATATTCATTGATTGAGCCTAGCGAAATCCCGTTTTAACTTAACCATTTTGCATTTCATCTGTTTGTAAATTTATTTCTACATTCCGTTTCCTGTTCAAGATGGTGGCCGTTTTGGTGGCTCGGTAAAGATTATTTTTTCAAATGTGAAACCGTCCAGTTTATTTTTTTTTTTATTTTTATCTTTCTTTTTTCATTGCTTTGAATGGTTACATCATTTGTGGATTTTTTGACCACCATGCTAGGCTTATGCCCGTGTTATGGTGCATTTTTTCAATATTATGGTACCTACCTGCCTGACGAAAAAAAAAAAAAAAAAGAATTGTCATGGAGATGGTGAAGGTTCTTTGGATGAATTGTAAAATTCCTCATTTGAAATTAAAAAAAAATTACATACCATACATTATGGTTTATAATCAGGTAGGTGAGTAGTTAAGTACTTACCTACGTACCTTGGGGTCGTCCATTAATCACGTGAGGCTCGAAAGGGGGGGGGGGGGGGGTTCGGAAAAAATCACGAGATATCAAGATAGGGGGGGGGGGGGGTTTAATAATGAGATATCACATGTATTTATTTTTCGTGATAATATTCTGAAAATTTAAAAATACTTTGTACTAAAAAAAATATACGTGATTTGGGGGGGGTTGGAGGGGGGGGGGGGGTTAGTCTAAAACCTCACCACATATCACCAGGCGGGAGGGGGGGGGGGGGGGGTTAAATAGTTGCTAAAAAACATCACGTGATTAATGGACGACCCCCTACAAGAAATTTCGGTTTTGATTTATTATATAAGAGAAAATTAGAAACATGCTTTTTTGGTTGCAAGTTTTACACAGTTCACAAAATTTCTAGTAAAGGTTGGTGGCGAATTCATCAATGTAGATTTTACACATATAATTTAATTACAAATTAAATCGTCTCAAGAGACGCCCGTTACAAACGGATTTTTCAAACATTTTCATGAATTTGTACTCTTAAAACTTTTGTGGTTTTTGCCACCGATTTATGTAAGTATGTACATAATAGTATTAATTCCAAATTAAAAGTTATAATATCAGTGGAACATGGTACCTACTGCTTTATTAATGAAAACGCAACGATATTAGGCAGATATACAAAATATTCTAAATCATAGGTAGATATTATACAATCATAACTCAAAACAATAATAACTAACCGAAACAGCTGTTTGTGGGCAGCGGACACAAGGCACCCATTCCCATTGTTAATGAAACTGCATTCCACGTTCACTATTAACTATTTACATGCACTTCAACCCATATTTGCCGCATGAGTTAAATTACCTTCCACACTATGAAACTAATAACTGACCAACTACAAACAACTGAGACACGTCATACTGGGAACTTGCAGAGCAGAGTTTCTAAAAATACACGAGTCCAGCATATTTATATTTTTCACAATAAAGTATTTCCGCTTGGTACTTTAAACTCGAGCAATGGCCAGCGAGAGAGCAGATCTCTGACTGCAACCGTGATCTCTGACTGTGGCGGACCACTCAAACTTCTTGTGTTTAGATTTTAGTTACAGAGGAGGCGGGCTGGCGGGAACACTAAAAATAATTGTATCGTAGGTTGCTGTCTGCTTGTTTCCAGTTGATTCATGATTTCCTACTATGATAATAAGCATTCAAACTTACGCTTTCAGCTCGTAAAAATGTTGTTAAAAATATAAGATTCTATTTAAAACCTCCCAATCTGTCTGCGAGCTGAATGTAGGACGACGTGTATTTTTGTAAAATCAAAACTCCAGGTGTGTATAATTAACGGTAACGTTTATGTTAAGTTTTAATGATATTTCATATAAGACACAATCGTTATATTATTACTACCTACTAATTAGTTTCACAGCTATCAAGCCCTGAACGTGTTAAAATGCACATGTGTCTCTCTGGGTAATGCTCGACGTTTATCAGTTTTCTCAGCTGAGGAACGACTCCGCGGCCTTTTTCATAAAAAACTTAAAACTCCAAAAACTACACCCCTTAAAACTACAAAATACCCAACCAAACTAAAGCGTCAACGACATTGGGCGAGTTTACAAGCTACTATCTGAGAAAATTCACTATCTGTTAGTAAACTCGCTCAGTGTAATCGTGTTTCTTGCTAACTAGCAGATTGTTGACAATCGACGAAAAAAGTTGAAAGGTCGTCAACTTTACTTGCTACTCGCTTGCCAACAAACAGCTGATTTCGACTGTCAAACATCTGACAGAATTAGTTCACGCAGGCGCCGTTATTCTCGATACTGGCGCTATCAGTGACCTGCGAGCTCAGTTTCCTACAAAAATGTTCGCTACTGAGCGAGTGGACAGTTTTATGTCATCATGACACCCGCTTTAGTAGCTTGTAAACTCGCTCTATGTAATTGAGGCTTTAATAATTAAATACTAACAATTGCGAAATTTGCCTCTAAAATCATAAAAACGTATTTAGAAGATAAATAAATGAAATAGTTCTCACCAGATATTTGCTATAATTTTTTATTTAAAAAAATATCAGTTTGGTTGGGTATTTAGGCCTCAAATTAAAAAATCAAATTTCTATGAAAATGGATGAATACCCCAATATACCCTGTCATAATTAGGTACACAACAGCGTTAGGTTAGCCAATTGCAAAATTGCCAGACTACACAAGTGGTAGGACTTGAAGCTAGAAAAAATAAACTAAAGATTCTCGGAGAAAAATGTTCAAGTAGCTTTCTATGTGGTATAAACATTAGTAAATCACTCCAAAATGCAGTTATCTTCATGGATAATGCCATCAAGTGCCCATTGCAACACTGTTATTTAATTTATGGTTAATCGTGAGATAGCTCCATAAAACGTTATCTCAGTTGTAAATCGGCACAGTTTGTAATGAATTATTTATGATCTTGAAACTATTCAGTTATATTATCTAGAATCTAGACTATCCCACCGATTCCTCATTGTATTGCTAAAAGACGTGCTCCCCCTGAAACGCGAACAGAAGCCGGAAAGGGGAGTCTATTTATAATCGGTGCATCAGTAACTTCGGTTAGAGAACACTCTCAGATGGTAATCTCCGATCTTTGGATTAGCTTTGTTTTCTCACGTGCATCTCATAGCATTCTGGGAAGAACGAGAAGGAAATATTATTCTTGTTGGAAAATATGTTGACTCTTTCAAGGTATTTTTGGGAACAATCATACTTCTCACATGTTCGAAAGCTAGTGCGATATTTCGAATGGATAATTAAGACAGCCCATCCGTAGTTATTTTTTTAAAAACAGAGGAGTAACGGAAATATATTTGAAGAGGCGTATTTTTTTCGAGGCGAGTAATTTTTTCATGACCTTTACTTAGCAACAATAAAAGTGTGATATTTTTAGATGTACGTTCTCAGACAGTTTTTGTCACTACTCGCATTGCCATTATATGTATCCAGGCCATGGCCAATGTTAACTGCTAAATATCAGCTACAAGTCATGTTTGAATGTTAAATATGCCATATGCGAAAATCTGAAGTATTTCCTGTATAATAGAAATCCTTCGATACGTGGGAGGGATACATGGATACAAGGCCTTTGACATTTTGATGTTTAACATTTTAATTCTTGTCAGGTTTTCCTTACTTACGGATGGATATCAAACATAGATGAATAACTAGAGAGAGCGCTCCAAGAGATCTTTATGCCAAAATGAGATTCTCGACAAAGGATAGCGGGACTATCACCGTATACCGAATGATCAACGATTGGTTTCCCCGCTATTTTTTACTGAATAATATTTGCTTTGGATGCCAGTAGCACGACTACTGATCATTCTGGAGGAAAGACGTCCAGTTGGTTGCCCCTGACTAGAGCTTGGGAAATCAAATGCAGAACAGGGCCTAGCGAAAAAATGGGTTTTATGCCAAATCAGAATCAAGTCAACTCAACAACTCTTTGAAAAGTCATTAAAAGCAATGATAAAAATAATTATAAAATAGCCCATAAACCTAACCTAACGTAACCTATTTAACAAAGTTTTTTTTTATCACTTTTAATGACTTTTCAAAATAAGGTTCTGAGTTGATTTCATTCTGGTCACTGAAGAAATGAGTCCCATTTCCGTTTAGAAACTTAAGGACACAAAACGACTCTGATTCAAAAGATGTACGGAAAAAAATAATGTTTACGGCACCCAAAAACGGACTTATCCAGAAATTTTTTTTGATTACATTTTTATATGTCTTCAACTTTTTATTATATTATAAAGGCCATATTTATGGCCTTTCGGCAAATTCCCGGTATCGTGCTGGGTCAGGTAGCCTTGGCCAAAAACGATTTTCTAATGAAATTGAAACAAAGAATTCATCCAAGATTGATTTGATTAATACTAAAATCTGTTAAGGAATTCAATTAATTGGAATTTCGCTATCATATACATGAAGAATAGAGATATTTTAATTGACAATATAATGAGAGATTTAATTATAGGCTCGTTTCAAATGAGTACTTTAAATACAAGTTAGTTAGAACGTTGTAACTGGCCAATAGCTATACCAACCTACTTAGCGGTATCGATAGCCTGGCCGATTCTCAATTATTGCACAGAATCCGAAGAAAACAGGTTAGACGAGAAACGCTGGACCGTAGATGTTCACGAAATAGATGTTAATTTATCTACTTAAGTACAACTTATAATTTATTCTGTATAATTTACTGGGCAGGTATAAACATTGACTGGATTTTTTAGAACAGGTTGGAAGGTGCCATGAAAAATATGCGTTGCCGACAATTAAACATATTTATGAACCAACCTACAAAATTTAAAATATTATATATAATGCTGCCGGGCAAAATCACACATCGACGTTATTACGAGTTATTATATTGTTATACCCATATCACATTTCAATATTAAATTGTTTTCAAATTAATTTACCTACTTTAATTATTCGTACAAGTGAATTATTGCCTAGGAAGTGATTGGATATTATAATGACTTTATTTAATTTTTAAGAAGTCGTCCTTGATACATAAAATTTTATCTTGTTAACATATAAAAGTAATATAAATGATTTATGAGTAAATACGTTTTAATGTAACGCGTAATTCGGTGCAAAATGACCCAAGGTTGTGACTGACCCGGAGAGACGAAGAGGCAGATAAAGTGTATTGGTCCATCGAGTTCGCGATGCTGTTAGCTGTTATTACTATCGATGGTGAGAAGAGATGATTTTGCGAAAGCGAAAGTGAACGCGGTACAATAATAGTCCGGTTCTACGGATAATAGAGCATTGACTCGATCCATTGTGCAACCAGAGCCGAGCGGAGTCGTCTGGGATGCCAAAGACAAATTGTATATTGTATCATTGAACCAGGACAATCATAATATTATAAAGTCAAGTAGGTACAAGCGGTTCCCACGCAAACTAGAGTTCGCATCACTCGTTAATTATTCCATGAAACAGAATCATTATACTTGACATCTGTAGCTTGCTATACATTACAAGCTATGCCCACAACTTCTTATGCCTTTAGATATTTTTTCACTATATAAAAACATAGACAGATTGAAATAAATTAGTAAGACCATTGCCTCGAATTGCAACATCTGCGGAAATCGGTTGATAAAAATCCATTACACTTGGTAGAATTCAGTGATTATTTCTCTGGACAGGAGAGGAAATTTTATCAACAATTAGTCTGGTGACTAGTCTGTAAGATGTTGTTTTTTTTGGTTTGATCATTCTTAAGTGAAACTAGAAGCAACATCTGCGGAAAACGGTTGACAAATATACATTACGGACACTTGGTAAAATTCAGTGATTAATTCACTGGGCAGGAGAGGGAATTTTTATAAAGTGGTGACTTGTGCGATTAAAGTCTATAAGGTGGTGTTTGTTTTGGTTTGATAAATATTTAAAGTGAAACTGGAAGATTTCGGTAATCATCGCCGTTTTTTGCATTGCGATGTGGACGTGTTTCGTGATCGAAGAGTCCGACCATTCTTTGCTTAAATTTCAAATTCAGAAGTTTGGCCTTTCAGTACAAATTCAAAATCAAACGGATGAAATTGGAAGAGAGATAGAGTATCTACGTAATGTTGAATGGCTGCCTCGATCTAATAGTCAAAAGGCACTAAGTTAGTGTAACCATTGGTTTGCATTCAAATCTACAGGAAGGCTGTTCTATTTGAAGATATGAATAATATTTTCAGCAGTTTGTTGCCGTAAATAAAAAAACCATCCAGCAGCATTTGCATGTTTTTAAAAATGATAATTTATTAATCTGTCGGAAAACCGTTCACACCATTTTCTAATGCAGATGTGGCTACAAATAAAACCGAGAAACTTTGTGAAGTCTTCAAGTAGATAAATTGTGATATCATCATTACGATTGCAAATGCAGGTAACTCACTAACAACGCACAACATCATAGTGAAATTGAATTACCTGTTGTACCAATATAGGTGGAGAAATTATCCTCTTATCAGTATTTAATGGAAATTGAGCACTTGTGTGTGATTTCTCTATGGGTGCTTCATTAATAAATTAATCATGTTCGAGATATTATAAACAATACAATAGTAATATTATGCAGAAATCAAGTCGTAGAAAACGGCCATCACTGCGACTTAGAAAGTTTACGTAAAGAAAATGGGAATATTTGTAAAGCAGAAACAAATATAAATTATTGTAAGTAATTAAGTTACCAGACCACACAGAATTGTAAAGCACCGAGCTAGGGGTTCTGTCACACTGTGCTATTCTTTTCTATTGTGTGCGACAAGAATAGAGTCTCAGTAAAGTGGAAGACTTTAATTCACATCTAGTCATGGTTCATATTACACGTTCCTTCATAGTTAACGAAAAGTCGTTAATTTTAATGTTAAGGACAATTCCTTATCCTTATTATCCGCTATACAAATATTACATTATTATTATTAAGAGGACCAGCAATCGCCCCTCTGCTCACTTATTTATGTTTTGTGCTTACGATATCAGCAAAATTTCGACTGTCTAAATGGTGTCACCAGGGCGATTTAGGGTACCTGACTTACCTTCATAGTGCTGCGGCTCCTCGTAGAAGGTGGTGGCCAGTCCGTACTCAGCCCAGTAGTCTGCCAGGTCGGCCCCCCCGGGCTCCGGGTAGGACACCGCCACCGTAGCCGCCATGGCCGCGGGCTCCTGAAACAATTACAACACAAATAATTAGATAAACTGTTCATTAAGATACACAGAAGTCCCGAGACGGCGTGGAGAGGCTATGCTTGCAATGGAAGATGGTTGAGGTAAACCTGGACATGGTCTAAATGGGAAGATATTCTAATACATTTTACTATTGAAAATGTCAAATTAGACAAAATATTGTAAAAAACGTTCGAATACATCGTACCAAAGTTATCCAACACATGGAGAAATGGAAAATGGAAAACCAGTTAGAAAAAATGTTGTCCAAATATACAAAAGATACTGAATATACTGTCCAAGTGGACAAAAGCCAAAAATATAGAACATATTTTCCAAATGCACAAAAGTTATCGAAAATATTGTACTTACAGAAAAAAAAATTAATATGAAGATGAATATATTGTCGAAATGGACGAAAGTTTCGAATACCTACATTGTCCAAATGGACAAAATTTATCGTGAATACCGAATATCGGGATGACCGGTCAGTGGCTGAGTTTGGCATCGCGTTTGGGTCCCACCCAGGCGACGCTTAAAAAACATTTAAAGTTCTATAGTAATATAACTATGAATATTTTTAATTAATTGTATTCAATCACCAAAAAATCAATATTTTGAGGTTTAATTTATAAATATTTTCCAAATTGACCAAATTGATCATATTATAATTTTACGCCACACATTCGAAAAGTTTTTTCACGCAGTCTTCACGGCTTCCATGTAACGTTGATCGCGATAGGTTAGGCGTCACAGCTATTATTTTGAATATATTATGAGTCAGTAAAAAGGCATCGTCATTCACTTGACTGGAATATCAAAATAATAATGAAGAATAACGTAACCTAATTCTAGATAATAAATAATTAAATATTCCAAGATTGCATATCTAAAATTCGCAACGTTTGTAGTCTCGTATTGAAATGCATTTCATCGAATGCCGATAAACATCAATCAATTTACACATTCCTTCGATATCAATTTTATACGATAACAAACCAATAAAACAAGAATGGAAAAAATCTTCAAGGAAAATTTTAATGACTTCTAAATAATAATATTGTGCGAATTTTATATTCATAACTGCATGCCATCTAGAAAACAATAATATACTAACCGCAAAAACAATGATTATATAATGAACAAATGATCAAATAAAATTCCAAACGTTATTGTTGTTGCCAGTGCAATAATTATTACCTTACTTTTTATGTTTTTTTTTTTTTTAATTTAAAATAATGTAATACGTCTATGTGTATACTGTTAATACGTACACGTGCGTACATATAATATTTTTTCACTTTAAGTCTGGTGTTTTTTTTAAATTTTTTTTTTGTTGTTTTATAAATGTTTTATAAATATTTTTTTAATTTTTTTTAAATAGTCATAAAACTGGCACACTATATTTTACTATTTTTTTGTGAGTACTATCACTTTACTTTAATCTTACTTTCACTTGTGTTTTTTTTATTATTAATGTACAAATTTTTTCTCGATCCTACATCTAGTGTTTTTCAGTTTTCATCATTATTTTTATATATTTATTTTTTCTACTTTCATTGTTTTTTATCTTATCTTATCTGTATCTTCTATGTATCACACAGTATTAGACAGTATATATAGTCTATGTTTAGATTGTTTATATAGTTCCTATCTCTGTAATATTAGGCAAAAAAAGTTCATAATTATTGACTTTTTATTTATTATTTGGGCATGATGTGAACATTTGTTTTTTGGGTTGTAACCTAATTTTTATAATTTATTGTTTTTTAATGCATGTAATGTTATTAACCTGTAAATGTTCCTAATAAAATAAAATAAAAATGATTTTGTGATGCTATTCAAATTAGACCATAATTTATAATCTTCGCTTCCGTAGATGACGCCAATTTAACACATTTTAGGAAAAAAAACACTTTTTGTGCGTTATGCTTTCATGAATTATTATTTTTTTTTACATGAGCTCCACACAGGAGGCCTTGAGGAAAATAATTTCCCTCAGGGCCTATGTCATATGTAATCTTTGGGGATGCTGTGTGGAGGTTTTTTTTTAAGGAAAGGAAGGAGAGGAGAGTTCTGGGAAGGAAAAGGGTTTAAGGGGTGGGTAGATTTGGGGTTCAGTGTATCCTGGTCATCCGCCTCCAAGACCTAGACAAACCTCACCCCATGAACCCGGGCACCCCTGCTAAATCACCAAACGTAGCGAACCACTTGGGGTGACCTATGGCAGAGGTGTTGGTTATCCAATAAAGGTTCCCGGGGCGGCGGTACCCATTCCCGCCTCCCAAATTGATTTTGTTGCCATTATATCAATGAATAAATCATTGATGTAAAGACGTAAATAGTTTTGTCCTTATAAAAATGTAATTCTTTTAAAAAACGAATACATATTCAATATTTTTATGTATTGGTGATTCATTACAATATTGTACTCGATTCTTAAAAGAATTTTTTACAGACAAACATTTTTTTATGTGTATTCCACACAAGAGTCCCAACTGCTTCCTTCTGGAGCCAGTTAAGACTATGGCTTGCCCAATCGGCAATGGTTGCGTGGGGAAGAGGAAGGTGGGGAATTTAGTTCTGGTCACCAAACACGTCTAAAGCCATTTCGAGCAACGTTTCAATTTTGAGTGGAGGTCTTACACCAGGGCGACATTGTATCTTCCACTCTGAAGCGTTCCGTAAATAAACGATGTGTTATTTTTGATGAATTAATTGTGAAATAACACAAATAAATAAAATAAAAATTATTTGCGCACGCCGGGATTTGAAACCGCAACCTTCGGATTGCTAGTCGAGAGTCAAATTCCGTATGCACCCCCGCCAACAATTCATCTTAATATTTTAATACATAACGGGCATGAATTTTTTTCTTCTAACATTTTAAACAGGGCCATTTTCCGTTTAACCTTGAAGCCATTTTAAAGTAATATCCAGAAAATAGTCGAATTACATTATGAACGGTGGTCTTCCACTACGAGTAGAACTTGAACTAATGCCCATTGAAAAAGATAAATCCACGGAGAAGAGGACCATTAACCTCTCATCTGTGGCTGGCGGGCAAAAAAAATACTTTGCTTTTTAAAAAAAAAAAATGCGATTTTAACCCTTTTGCATAAAGAAACTGTATAAAGCACAAGGTCAGAATCGCTAGCGCCAATATCAATCTAGGACCTCGGTACTATTTGATTATTGTAGTTACTATGAATTATTTATAAATAGTTTTCTATAAAATTTGCGGGTGGCTTTTGGCAGCTGTCAAAGTTACGTTTACGTTTTCATATCAGTCAGTATACAAGTCATTATTTTTTTGAAAACTCATTTGAATTGTGTTTTTTCGTGTTGGGTATGTATTCAGATTTGTGTAGAAATAATAAAATCAGTTTATATTTCTATGGATATATTTATTGACAATTGTTTTCAAAATGGGAGATTTTTAAATCTTTTTTTTTTGTTAGTTAGCTATTCGGGAAAAAATTCTTACTTAAAAGATATATTATCTGGTAAACAGAAAACAATCGCAAACAAAAACAATTGCTGTGTATTTATAACGATATTCCACCAGAATTGATCAAGGTAATTTTCGTGCAGTTTTTTTTATTTATCCCACGTTTAACAGGTTAAATAAAATAAAACATTTCACCTGTGAACCACAACACTGTCATTTCCTATACCTTCACAATTTTATTGTTATTGTATGATATTATGAAAGACCACACGTAATTACGTTAAACCGTTGTGATTTATGAAAAGTATTTCTTAACAAATATTTTATCGGTAGGAGATAACTTATCGAATGCATGGGATTACCATTATGTGCTGGATTCGTTTTATATTATATCATATTATATAGCACGACTTTATTGTGATCCAAAGTTCAATTGATTCGATCGCCGTTTCCCATTTCAATCAATCTACGTTCAGCAATAATGTTTTTTGGCTCGAAGATTGAGTGAGCTTTTTATTTGACCGCACTCTATTTGAAAGCAATAGCTTTTTAGCACATCGCTTTTTATTCGAAAGCAAACCTACTATTGGATACCTACTACTAAAACGTTAAAATGATTTGAAGATGTGATCATCGTAATTATCTTCAGCGACTAATGCTGGACAGAATATTTACAATTTTTTTTTTTTTACATGTGCTCCACACAGGAGGCCCTGAGGAAAATAATTTCCCTGTCATCTTTGGGGATGCTGTGTGGAAGGTTTTTTAAGGAAAGGAAGGAGAGGAGAGTTCTGGAAAGGAAAAGGGTTTAAGGGGTGTGGTAGGAATCTGGGGTTCAGTGTGTCCTGGTCATCAGCCTCCAAGACCTAGACAAACCTCACCCCATGAACCCGGGCACCCCTGCTAAATCACTAAACGTAGCAAACCACTTGAGGTGACCTATGGCAGAGGTGATGGTTATCCAATAAAGGTTCCCGGGGCGGCGGTACATTCCCGCCCCCCAAAATGTATAATAATCGTAATATAACGTAACAGTGGTTAAATTTGAGCAGTTCTTTTTTAAATCAATAAAACCTATTAAGACACAAACCCGTTGGCATTTCATCCGATTTATAAATAACATATTTTCCTCGAAAACTTTAAGTTTCAAGTTCTTAAAAAAATATGTTAGTTTTGAAGATAATATTTATACATTTGTTGAGTGGAAACGGTAATTATTTGAAATTCCCTTGATAGAAAAAAACCGCAAAGTTAGCTCCGAAAATTAATAAAAACATATTTTTTTCTATTATTTAACATGTTATGGGTATGAAAAAATTCAGAGTTTCTTTAAATGCTACTATCAAAAATCTATCGGCAAATGTCTTAATTTGCCGATAGATTTTTGCTCTTTTTTAAACGTGTCGTGTTATATTAAATATTTTCACAATTTTTGTTTAATTTTTATCGTTTTGTTTAACATTAGACTCCCTCTAACCTTCGTATTTATATATCGTCGCATTAATTCGTAGACTGCGAAACTCAAAATTTTTCAAAAATACGTTTTTAATGCCATCTGGTGTTAAAATTAGTCCCGCATCGACTAGTAAAACTCGCAAATTTAAAGAAAAATATATCTTTTTAGATAAACACAGATTAGGAAACTGCGTAACACCATGGTGCCATTTTTACTCGCGAATACTTCGAAACTCCTAACTCCACATACTTTATTTTATTTACCATTTCAGGTCTTATTATTTAACTTCAAAATTATTCGTGGTGTTAGTATTGTGCTGTTATGCTTTGTGTACTAAGTACTATTATATTTATCCTGTTATTCTTACATACTGAGACTATATATAAAAGTCAATTAGGAAGTTACCGAGTAATTCATAAAATAAATATCGCAGTTCTGTATTGTTGTGTTTTATTTTTTTAATGTAAAATTCCTATCTCCCAAGTCTTCAACTAGTTGTTCATAAAACTGTTCGCAGAAAAGTACGTATCTATCTTTGTAAAATACGTATCTCCATTCTCGGTTTTAATGTAAACTTCCTAACTCCGATTTGAAATAGAAAGCCTTAACTTACAAAAGTTAAATGATTGAAAATAAATTTCGAAATATATTATATGTTCGGAACATAAATAAAAACAATGACCCGTCTTTCATTTTTTTTCACTATGAGGTTTTTTGTGCCTCCTGTAAAATTTGACATTTGGTGGTTAAGCATTCTACGAATTAATGCGACGATATTTCTCTTTCAAGCCACATTCTTCTTCTTTTTTAACGCTTACTATGGAGCCTTAAAGTAAGTTACATCCAAAGGTTACTCGTAGATATATTAGAGATTGTTAATTATTACGAAGCAATTATACGGTAAAGGACGTCGTATTTATTTACAAAATTAATTGAAAAAATAAGAAACATAAATAATAATACGTCATAAGGTCATATTGAGACCTTATATGTTATGAAAAAATGTGGTTTCTATAAATTATCCGACTTTGACGAATTCATTAATACATTAATTTGAGCTACAATTATTAATAAAATTGAACGAAAATAGTTTCAAAGTAGAAAATATATAAATGAGATATCGCTTTATTATATTGAGACCTTATATGTTAAGAAAAAATGTAGTTTCTATAAAATTTTCATTGTTTTATGGACTTTGACGTATAGCTAAGCTCAACAATCAGCGGGTACATTAAATCCTAAGGCTTGTGATTATTATGCTTTTCCATACAAGTAGAATACAATAAAATATATGGCTGTGTAGACTGGTGGCGGGTGGTGATAAATATTACCCACGAGACAGGCGTATAAATGTCGTGAATCTAATTGAAGCCGTACACCATACATCTACAGTACTTCTCTACTTGGCTTCGTGGTACTGGTATATTGACTACATTGTCTGCAGGAACAAACACATCCTTCTCTCGAGGTTTCGCAAGCTGAATACTGAGTGAGATTACTAACAGAAGCCTTACCGCGTAGTCGACAGCGTAAACTAGGTTTATTTCTAAAGCTTCTGAATATTAATTAATAGATATGTAAGACGATAATAATATTATTGTCGTCTACAAAGTGCAGCAATTTTCATATTATCTCTCATGACGAATCTTCTTCAAGCACCTACTTTCATGTGGACGTAATTTAACATTACTGTATTCTGATATTTCCGCTACTGATTTACATTTTACATGATCTCTGTTATTATATAAATATATATCGCCACAAATAACTCAATAGACAACAAATGAAATAGAAGTAGTTTTCGGATACTATCCTGCAGACATCCCTTACCAAAGCCGAAATCGCTATAGGCTTGTTAAAATATTGATATATCGATATTTTTAATTCAATTTATCGATATTTTTAGCCGATATATCGATACAAAATATCCAATATCGAAAATTGTATCAAAAACGATATATTTTTTTTATTTATGTAACTAAAGTCATTAGAATCCAAAACCGTATAGGAACAAACGGAAAAAAAAGTAACTGTATTGGGTCATGACATCTGGCGGTTGAAATTTTAACTATTAATAGCTTACAAATCTATTGTCTTTGCATTAGTATTTGTGATCACTAATACTATCTCGTATGTGTAGGAACCTACATAGAAATGTATGCTATTTTTCGCCATTTTTTTCTAAGCCACTCCTATGTGTTGGTTCCAATTGTCTATGATTATTAAAACTATACCTTGTTCCAAACACGAAGTCTTTTTTGACAGATTAATACGCCAATAGAATATTACTGAGACGCATACAAACTTTGTATGCCTGTCAGTTTACATATAAGTTAGAAGACAGCCTTTTAGTTTTTGATATTTTTGTAATTAATACCTAATAAAAATGAACACTGATAAAAATACCTTCATTTTTACTGAGATTTTTGTACATTAAAATAATGCACACTGTGTATAAAAATTACTATTGATTACTATTGAGCTGAATATACTTACTATTATTTTTAAAACGCAAAATATTTTGAAAATTTGACCGATATATCGATACATCGATATTTTTTCCTCGATATATCGACGTCGATATTGATATTTTAATAAATATCGATACATCGATATATCGATATTTTTTTTACTTTCGACATCCCTAAATCGCTATAGAACGAATTGTCAAATATGCTTTTAGAATTGATGAATCAGGTATTTTTTGCTAATGAACCTAATTATTAATTATTATTTGTTTTTTTTGGGATGTTGGGCATTTGCGAGAGTGGTCCAATCACAAATACGTCCATGTGCTCAATTTGGTGTAAATAAAAACATGAAATGTAAAAATAATAAAAGCTGTTGGTTCGAACCAATCATTTTTATGTTTAAGTAAACTTAAATACTTATTATATTTTCTCTTTGCGCTTGATAAATCGTACGTGACTTATGCTATTCCACTGATAATACACAATACATATTACCTACTTATAGAAAAGACAAAATTTGAAAGTTACGCTGTTAGAGAAAGAAACATGCAGCGGTGAGATTTGTCGATTCTTTGTGTTTGTATAGAAGTAGCTCTGCATATTAATATGGCTATTGATCATATTCTAAATAAAGTAGAAATTGTGCTACTAACTATCGTAGAATAAAGAATTCTACTGTATACACAAGAAGTCTCTCTTCCATTGTTTTCACAGCTGATTTGCGTCGACTGTTGGGAAATTTGTAAAAATAATCGTGCAATCACAACGTTTTAAAATATCATAACGACATAAAAAATTACATTTAATGCATATCTTAAATTAAAGAAACGCGCGAAGTAAAATAAATACGGAAGTAAGGTCTGCGTCTCTAAACCTTTTTACGTAAGAAGTTTCATCCAATATTACAATAGGCATTTAAAAAAGTAATTGCCTAAGTATTTTCTTCAGATAACCACAAATAGCTGGCAACTTTGTAGTTGTATTTCTCAATCATTTACCACGTTCTCTGGTTTGTTTGGCAGTGCTGGATTCATAAAGATTTAAAAATTATACAAGCCTTGTCCTTTTACAATTCTGAATGAAAAACCCGTCAGACCAGAAGCTTTATTGGTTGCAAATGTATGGTTATTGGAAACCAGTGAGCATGACAAAGAGTGTGGATAAAGAAGTCGACCGAGTAATTGTAGGTTAATTAATACAAGCAATATTTTTAACGTCAACAATCTACAATCAGCCATCAACACGCTCATAGGTAATTGTTCAGTATCCGACTGTTCGTAAATACATCTATTTCGTTTGTAAGTATAAATATTATTTAATTATTGAAGAAAATTGTGACCGGACAATTCAGAATGAAATCAATTCAGGACCTTAATTGAAAAGTAATTTAAATTAATGAAAAAAAGTTAAATAAGTTATAGGGTTATGGGCTATTTAATTTTTTTTATAGCTTTTAATGACTTTTTAATAGAGTTGACTTGATTCTGAGTTGGCGTGGAACCGTAGAAGATAATATTAATAAATCTGAACGAAATACTAAACAGAACAAGTGACACAAAATAAAAAGAAGACGGTTAAAACTGGGAATAGAACTCAGGATACCGGGCTTACCGGAACACGCCTCTAACCACTCGGCCACTGTGATCTGATTTTATTAAGCCGTTTTGTCGATCTCATATTTCTAACTCAAAATTAGAAATAATATCATCGAGAGAAAAAATAGAACTCACATATATGGGAAAATCTCAGTTGAACTTAAATTCTGAGTTAGAAGTTAAGAAAAATTATGTTATTCTTCAATGATTAACTATTACTGTGTATGTGGGTATAATCTTCAAAAGTTATTTTATTTATTATTTTGGAACATAAAATATATTCCAATAAAATGAAATATTACATACGTTATTTTTGTTATAAAAATGTCACAAACTTGAACAGCAAATGAACAGCTTTACTCACCTCTCATGTACAAGCACAAATTAATATCTTATAAGGACAAGAAACAGTTCAAGGATAATGATTGCTAATTTCCATATTTACAAAGCACTCCGGAGCAATTTAGCTTTTACTCTGTGAAGGATTTTTTTTCTGGGTATGATATTAATTAAATTAATCTGCCTTTCGATATAATTAATAGAAAATCATTTTACTTTGTCGGTACTGTTACCAGAAGGCCGGACAAGAAAACTTATTTTTTTTTACACATCTTATTTCCCGACGACCTCCGGCGAATGTTTTTAATAAAAGGCAATAGGCCACTTGCAAGGACTTCATAACGTCTTGGAAAAAATCGTGTGGATAGATTTTTTTACTAAGATTTCGAAAATGTTAGTAAAAATTTTTAGAAATATACTTACAGTTTTTTATTTTTAAATCAATAAATCCATTATTTGGGCCCGTGACGTCACTACATGAAAATGTCCCGTCTCCGAAAATGTTCCTATTAATTTTGTAAAATTCCACACAGATTTATTTTTTTTATATGGCAACACTTTGATTTCAGCCTAATTTTTGAATTTGACATTTAACGTTCACTAGATTAATTGTTTGTTCTCTGCGAACTTATCATTTGGTTTGACTTTTTGACAGATGTTATAAAGAGAACCCCGTACATTTTACGCTGTCTGTACGTGTTTTAGAGGTATAATGGTAGTGGTGCTGATTTTAACAAAATCAAATTTTATAATATTCTTATTATTATTATAATTTACAAGTACAAGTATATTACATTGGATTTAGTAAATATAGACGTTGAACATTATAATGATTTATGATCAATAAGATGGATCAAGGAAAAAAATATTTATAAGATGTAATATTTTTGGTATGCCTCGTTATTTCCTGTGCCCTTTGTTGTGGAAAACGTTCTTTTTTTTTAAATGATTTTCCGCTATGTAATTATCGTTTTTTCGCACCTATAGAATTATGTCCCGTCATTCCGATTTATAAAAAAACGGTCTGATTTTTCGGATTGAAATTTTCAAAAATTCGCCAGGGTTACAAAAATACGATTTAAAAAATATATGTACAGAACGTCTTAGAATATTAGCCTAAACCGGAAAAAAATGTGATGCAAGTGGCCTATTACCCCTGTCACAAATAATCACATAATGTAATTAAACGAAACTGGTAAGAGTGTCATTCAGTAAAGAAACCACATGCAGCCGCGGCCATCCAAGGTGGCCAAGTTTCGAATGTCAGATGGTGCCTAGATTTGAGAATTTCGTAATAAACCAAACGACACCAGTTTGATTTAAACACGGCTTTACGGCAATAAGGTAGTTTAATTCCAGACTTAGTTGACACAAACAAGTTTCTAGAACAAGCCCCGCAGCACGAGATGGAAGAAAATCGCACACCACATTAATGCATTTCTATGAATGGACGATTGTAGATAGTATATTGTATAATACTGGTATTATTATCGCTGTAAGGTGCTGGGACTGAGGTAATATAACGCAGAAAGGTCCAGTCGTCATGGCGTATTATTATTTCTCTTTTTCATTGTCCTGGAAATTGCTAGAAACCCGCAACTTCCAGGAAGTCTGGTACATTGTTATGGTTTAGTATAGGCGCGTTAAGCTTTGATTTCACCGACTGCAAATTTTTGTGAATAAAGCTTTGAAAGTCTAAAATGATTCTCTTCCATCGCACGTATTTCTTATTTACGCTCAAAATGCAGCATAGTATTTCATGAAAAGCATAAAATATTGAATAGGATGATTTTTTTCAATATTTACTACACGTAGTCAGTCATCTTTGGGGATGATGTATAGAGGATATTTATAAGGAAATGAAACGGTGATCCCGAGTGGTTTTTTTTTCACACAGGAGGCCACGAGGAAAATAATACAGGGCCCATGTCATCTTTGGGGATGCTGTGTGGATGGTCTTTTTAGGAAAGGAAGAAGAGGAAGTTCTGGGAAGAAAAGGGTATGAGGGGTGGGTAGGAATCTGGGGGTCAGTGTGTCCAGGAGTGACGGACGTATGAATCAATCCCTCCCACTGCAGTTCAAGGTGATGTTCTGAGAGAGTATGGCTGGAGAAATCAAAGGGACTCCTTCAAGTATTCTCTCTCGATCCGGCCTGCCATGCAGCTGGTGGGCGTGGGCAGACGCATCCGCCGCCAAGACCCGGACAAACCGCACCCCATGAACCATGATTTTTAGAAGAGAAGAAATATATAAGTGGGGAAGTCATTCCGGAACCGAACTGAACATTAAGATATTGCGAAATTGTAAATAACTATTGAATGCCTTTAGGGCGACAGCTTGACTTCTATTTTTAAGTTCCGGATAAACCTCACCCCATGAACCCGGGAATCCCTGCTAAGTTACCAAACGTAACGAACCAGAGAGTGTTGGTTAACCAATAAATGTTCCCAGGGCGACGGTACCCATAACCGCCTCCCTAAGACTGTTACATTCAGTAACTGAATACACTCTACTACCATATTCTATATTCCGAACATTTTTTGTATTGCTTTTTTTTTTAGCTCCACATAGGAGGCCCCGAGGAAAATAATTCAAAATCAAAATCAAAATCATTTATTGTACAAAATTTTCATTTAGTACAAAAGGTATAACTTATAGGTACCTATATCCTATTTCTTCCAGTTAACCTGACATGTTGTACAGATATGAACACAAATGAAATATAAATATAAAAGTGGTGTAATACAAAGTGAATTTGTTTTAATTTATTATGTAAACATAAATATAAAAACAGTTGTACCTATGTGAGGTATTCACTTAATGTGTAATGAGACCTGTTCAGAAGGAATGTTTTTAGTGATGACTTAAATCTGAGTGTATCTTGTATTTGTTTAATATCACGTGGAAGGTTGTTGTATACTTTAATGGCCATGTAAAAGGGTCCTTTTTGGAAAATTGTTTTGTTTGCTTTTGGTATTAATAAATTTTCTGTAAACCTTGTAGCGTGTTTATGTGTAGAGTTTTTTTGTGGAAACTTTTCTGGAGACGATCGCACTAACATGCATAACTCCATTATATATGTATATGTCGGTGACTGTAAGAATTTTCAAATTTTTAAATATAGGTCTACATGAATCCCGATTAGCAGAGTTTGTCATTTTTCTTATATGTACATCTTGGCCTATGTCATCTTTAGGGATGCTGTGTGGAAGGTCTTTTTAGGAAAGGAAGGAGTTCTGGGAAGTAAAAGGGTATGAGGGGTGGGTAGGAATCTGGGGATCAGTGTGTCCAGGAGTGGCGGACGTATGAATCCATCTCTCTCACTGTCCTCCCAAGCATTATTCCGAGAGAGTACGGTTGGAGAAGTCAAAGGGACTCCCTTAACCATTCTCTCTGATGCATCCGGCGCCAAGATCTGGACAAACCTCACCCCATGAACCCCTTGCACTTGTCATTTATTTACCAGAACAAATTTTTCGAAATGACTTTTTTATTGTACGACTCTTTTTAATTTAACTGTGCGTGTGAGGATAGAAATAAAATAAATTAAACGTAGGTAGAACGATAAAATAAATTAAACGCAGGTAGAACGATAAAATAAATTAAACGCAGGTAGAACGATAAAATAAATTAAACGTAGGTAGAACGATAAAATAAATTAAACGCAGGTAGAACGATAAAATAAATTAAACGCAGGTAGAACGATAAAATAAATTAAACGCAGGTAGAATGATAAAAAAAATTAAACGCAGGTAGAACGATAAAATAAATTAAACGCAGGTAGAACGATAAAAAAAATTAAACGCAGGTAGAACGATAAAATAAATTAAACGCAGGTAGAACGATAAAATAAATTAAACGCAGGTAGAACGATAAAAAAAACAGGAGGTAGGAAATACAATCCTCCATAGCTAAAGGGAAACTATAAGATGGATTTAATCAATAGAAGTAGTATAAAACCGTGTTTATCTGAAGTCACCTGTCATGTAAATAAGTATTGTGTATCTGTTTGTACATACTAATTAGATTAATTATTATTAACTAAGCTGTCGAGTACAAGAACGTAGGCAAATATCAAAATTTTAAATGTCTGAAACCTGTTTGACGTATCTCTGATTTTAAATTAAAAAAAATCTTTGACGGCCCAGCGTACACCTGTTCTAAAGGAATCAATAGTAAAGTTCTTCGAAGCACCTTCCATTCAAACAACGATGGAATGTAGAACAAACACACAAGTATGTACTATGTAATATACAAAAGTTTGCTAGGTAATTATTTTTTATAGGTTTGTCGATTTATAGTTTTACGAGTTTATGCATACATTGAACTATAGAGAAATTATGGAGTTTGTGAAGGCCAACATTTTCCCGAGATTAGAACAGTGACTTATCGCGAACATAAAATAGTAAACACCACTTTTTTCTGAAAATCCATGCATACAAATTGCTATCTTAAGCCGTAAAATTCTCGGTCACGTAACGTTTGTCGATTGAAAAAGAAGTATTGCATATAATAATATATAACACAACACCGATGTTCTGTAAAAAATATATCTATGTTAGTAAATAAAGCAAAGCCTGGTTTATAAGCAGATTATAGAGATTTATTATACATTTACACTTTGCATGCAAATTATAAATTTAGAAGACGCTCTAGTTGGCCTCAAGTGATAATGCTGCCACAGAGAATTCTGTTGTAACTCCTCTTTCTGTTGCATACATCGATTATAAGAAAGAGGGAGTGTTTGTATAGGATTTTTTATCTCAATAATAAGTGTCTCTATGTTTTTTTATCCGTTTTATAAACATTTATAAGCAAAAGTAATTGTTTTTCTATCGGACGATCGTGTTGCAAAAGTGAGGTCAGTGTGTTGTTTTTCTCATTGATTTATTTTGTGTTCAAATTTTACTCAGTAGAAATGGTGTTTTTATTGAATATGATTAAAATATTACAGTTGTTGTTGCCTCGTGTAGCTTATTTTCTTGTTGATATGAAATGATACTGACAAATGAACCGACAACTAAACCCTTTCACACACTTCCTCAAATGATCATCTAGTCAATCCACGCTATGCAATTGCACTATATAAGTATAATAAATATAAAACAATACAAAAACAACATGTTGACCTACCAGAGAGACCAAATAGGAAAATAATTCACTGACTCCAGATATTTTTATATCAGAGGGTTCGGCTCGGTGGAACTCCTAATTGGACCTATGAATCCTACTGATCCCTCAATATAAATATTTTAAAAATCTTATTCTTAAATTATCATTAGTGCAGTTAGAATAATTGGTGTGCAATGATTACGGGAATTTTTTAAACAACCATAATATACATTTCAACTGCCAACCGGTTTTAATTTAGGACAAAATTAAAACTAATAACAAATACCAACAATACAAACGATAAATATAAGTTTTAGAGTGAGGAATAAAATAAGCAAGAGGGATGTGAAAATGAAAATATACAGTAAGAAAGGAACCATTAGCTTTTCTGCAAAAAGGGGCGAGTTAAAAAAAACGAGTTGTTCATGAAAATTAATCAAAATATTTAATAAATTTTTTAAAATTAGTAGAAGATAATATGGTTAATTCTGAATTTTAAATATGAGAATGACAAAATGACTTAAAAATAAGAGGATTAAATGGCCGAGTTGGTTGAGGCGCTTGTAAGACGAGAGATCCTGGGTTCGAGTCAAAGTTGCGACCGTTACCTTTTTATTTTTATGTTTCTTGATCAGTTTCATGTTTTCATTTAGATTTATTAATATTATCTTCTTCTTCAATGAAAATAATTTAATGTTTATTTTATATCTACATTTATTATAAGTAGCGATTCGTACTAAACGAAACAAATTGTCTAGAAATGGTCAGGACTAAAATTAAAGGAAAAACTATTATTGTATCCATTATCTGATAGTAAATATTATATGTGATTGATTAAAAAAAACTTTTAAATATCACGTTGGTACTTATTACAATGATTTATTATTTATTACACGAAGGTAGAAAAGTGCTCAATTTTTTACATATATATTTTGTTGTACATATTTAATACATTTTTTTTTTTTTTTTTTTAAATATTGTACAACAGATTTTTATCCAATTACTGTACAATTTTCTCATTTTGACAGTCTTAACATCTAGGAAGATGATTATTATACAAAAAAATCTTAAGGCTATCTAACGAAGAGTTATATATATCTAGTGTTTCCGATATTTCGTTCAACAGCACCATTCCTCTTGTCATGCTATGCTGTGCTAGAACATCTGTTCTGCCGTATGGTATTTTGAACAAGTCGTGTCGACGACTACGGCTGAAATTTTCAGGCACGTATAAGCCATAACATTCCAAGAGGAATGGGCTGTCAATACGATTATGGATTATGTTAAAACTAAGAATTGCAAGATTTGCATAACGTCTAGTTTCCAAGCTAAATCTATTTGTTGCCTCAAGTAATTCCATATGGTGCATGAATCTCGGGTACGTTCCATGCATCCGCATATAGACATACCTAAGGAACTTTTTCTGAATTTGTTCTAGCATATTAATATATTTCGCTTGGTGCGGAGTCCACACACCACTGGCATACTCCAGCTTACTTCTTATGACTCCATCAAACATGGCTATCATTGCATCTGGGTCATCAAATTGCTTACATATTCTGATGATGAAACCCAGGAGTTTGTAGCATGCTGGAGTGAGCCGTGATATATGATCCGAGAATGTCAGTTTGGGATCAAAGACGATACCGAGATCTTTAAAGCTATTGACTCGGCATAATGTTTTCCCTTTAATGTTTTAAAAAACTATGGGCTTCTGGGAGCGGGTATATGTCATAGTTACACATTTTTTTATATTGAATTCTAATTTGTTTTTTACTGACCATTCTGCAATAGCATCAAGATCAGATTGCATTTTTAAGCAGTCATAGTAACAGATTATTTCCATCAAAAGTTTGAGGTCATCTGCAAATAGAAGACATTTGCAATATTTTACACAAACCTGGATGTCATCTATAAGTATAAGGAACAGCAAAGGACCAAGGTTTGAACCTTGGGGAATACCTGATAACGCCGGGAATTGTTTAGATTCATGTCCATTTATTATTACGTATTGACTTCTGGCTTTTAAATAGGATGCGAAGAATATAAGCGTTTGTTGATCGAAACCAAGTTTGTACATTTTAAGTAGTAAAATATCATGATCAACTCGATCAAAAGCCTTGGCAAAATCCGTATACACTACATCTGTTTGGTGTCTCGAGTCCAGTCCGACGGCCACCAATCGCGAAAATGTTAACAAATTTGAAACCGTGGATTTTCTTGGCATGAAACCGTGTTGGTTTTCTCCTAGAAATGGCATAATTTGGTGATGTAATTTGGTGATGGTATAGTTGACAGTACAGCTACTGGTCTGTAATTCCTTATATCAGACTTGTCTCCAGATTTGAAAATTGGGCTTACACGCGTGAGTTTCCAAGAATGAGGGAAACAACCAGTCGATATGCTAAGATTAAATATATAGCTCAGCGGTTTACAAATGGTTTTTGACATATGAGCAATTATATTAGGGGGTATTCCGTCAGGGCCTGCAGCCTTGTCGAGCTTTAAAGTTCGAGTACAGGAGTCTAAAACATATGTAGTATACATACACCTACAATAATGTTTGTTTATGTTTTTAATATGCGCATTGACTCAATACAAGTGCATTAGACTGTACTGAATCTCAACACAGTCTAGTTGCGAAGATAAGTGAGAAATTGGCTACCTACTTACAATATGTAAGTAAACTCTGTGTAAGGTCACGAAAACGAAGGGAATACCATTTATATCTCAGCTATGTATTAAGTTAAGTATGTCAAGTAATATGTACAATATAAAGCAAATAAGTTGTATTAGATCTCTCGACCTTATGTAAATTCTAACACTGAGCAGTGACAAATAACATTACTAATAAAATACCATCGTGTCTAGGTAGGTAGGTTTCTTTGTGATTTATTTTTATTTATTATTAGAGAAAGCAAAATAACATTTACACCTATTTATTTAGAATGGTTACCTAAAGTTTGTCAAATAAGAGTAGAAAATGTATGAGGGCGCCACTGTTGATCAAATGGCAATACTAAACACATAACTCATGGTGTTAAAGTAAAGCTGTGTAACCTACATTTTTATAAAAAAATAAAAAGGCATAATAATGGAAAAAATATTTTTTCATTGCAGTATAGATACCCGCCGATCTCATAATTAGAATTGCGTATAGGTATATTATTATTATACCTTAGCAATTTTGTGTCAACATAATGAAGAATAACTATAATGTAATAAAATATAAAGCACAGTTTAGAAATTGATCACATTTATTTAATACTAGATAAAGTACCTAGCGTTGCCTGGGCTTTAGATCATGTCTCTAATTTTAGATCTGAATTTGTTTAACTCATTCAGATCTAAAAGTAGTGTAACTAAACTCACCATTAGTGATTCTTCCTTTCTATTGTTAAATTCAAATTTATGTTAAATTAAATTAAAGCAAATCGCTTTATAAATCACCTTTTAACCAAATTTATGTCATGAAGAAAAATTTTTTTTTTAAATGTGGTTTACTGTGTTCTATACATTCAGTGTCATTGCACTTCAAAAAAATATTTGATAGTTAAATTGGTGTTGCCAGTCTACAAATTTAGTAGTTCAAGTTTTTATATTTTCTACTCTTATTTGACAGACTATACGTAAATAATTAGATAACAAGCCAATTCTTAATGCTAATCTCTAGGTTAGTAGATTGCTTATCTACATAATAGATAATAAAACAAATAAATAAAATAAAAACATAATTAATTGTATCACGTAGGCCCAAACCCGTCTAAAAATGCTTGTAATTTCAAAATGATAGGGTATTCCATCACTCAAATATTTGTTCTTACTGATTAGCGATTATTGTTCTTACTGATTACGGTATTAGGGGTTATTGTTCTTACTGATAACCGAGTTTGTATTAGGTACTGGATTAAAAGACAGTAATCCCTGAACTGTGAACCAGATGCCGAAATTAGATACAGTGAAATCGGACAGGTCCATAACAGTGTGGTCTTTTATAGCGGAATTATTATCAGAATTGGTATCAATATTCAATAAGGTGTTACGGTGAACGTTCACAGGTGATTGACTGGCCGGTTATAAATTTTAATGAGGCAATGTACTATATACAAAGAGACATGTTTATTTTTAAGTTAGTACATAGTTGCCCACGTTATTTATTAGTCAGCTGTTGGGAAATATCAGTTTTAAGCAAGGCTATTTATTCACTTACAGGTGAATTCTTACATTTTGTGAGTAAACGTTTTTTTGACATTACGTCAGTTCAATTCGGAGCAAAGCTTTCTCATCAATCAATATTTAATATTTTTTTAAATGAAAGAAAAACATTTCCGGGACACAAATAAGCAGACAATATTTGCATAATTTTATATAATTTCCGTTTACTACCACCATAGTAAACGGAAAATGTTGCTTGTTTAGGAAAGGAGAACTAAGTCAGGCGAGGCATTGAACCCATGGCGCCTGGATGGGACCCAATCGCGATGCCAACTCAGCCACTGACCGGTCCAGAAGCTACTACCTACTGCTTCGAACAAAATTCTTAAAGTTTTCATCATATGTAAGTTTGGACTTAAATAAATAAAAAATGTTCTGGATATAAAATTAAGCAATCTCTCTGTATAAACATAAAAATATTCTACTATCTTGTATTGTGCCCGGGGAAGTACTGCAGGCGTAAGGCTGAATTTAGTCTCACGCTGACCGCACGCGCACCGTCTGCGCTGATGGTCGAGATATATGAACTTCTAGGAAGCGTTTTTGAATGACGCGTAGCTGTAGCTATCAGCGCGCAAGGTGGTCAGCGCTGATGGCTACGCGGCCGTACGCGTCGCGCGTCGGCGCCGCGTAGCTGTCGGCGCTGACGATTGCACGAGCGCCTCTGCTTTCAGTGAGCGTTCTAGTGTCGAGCGGAGCGGACGTCGTCAGCATGTACAGTCATGGGGAATCGTTTTTATTTTTTTGGGATAGGTAGTACAAAGCAGCAATAACTAATACACTCCGCATTTTTGTCTTCGTCTGTATAGTAAGGTGGTCAGTACGATACTGAAACGAGCCACGCTGAGCCTCAGCGCTGACGAACTACGCGCTGATCTATGAGCGCTAAATTCAGCCTAAAAAGTGACATTAAATTAGTGACTGACTGTTTACATAATTTCACATGGTTTTATTTTACATCAGCATTTACAGACCTGTATGATTTGACGTTGTAAGGCGTGAAGATAAAAACATGTGTGTATTTGGTGGTCGCGAATATTTGCCTGTCATTAACCCATAAATCTGACAAACATTAACATAATATTAGTTGATAAATGAGATCAGCGTTTGATTTCGGCAAAGTTGTGTTTGTATTATGATTTGGTAACAGGCACAGTGACACCCTCGCATCCACCCGCACTTCTCATTAATATTAATACCAGACACAATACTAGTTTCCAGTCATAGTCATTGCTGATAGCTGTTGACTGTCGCTGGTTTGGTCCCCAGTTTGTAGTCATCAGTCAGGCTGGACCAGGCTGGCTGTGATTGCGTGATCTCATTCGAGACATGATTGTCACACTTGGTTGGTTCCTTAGATGTTGGATTGTAGAACTGTAGACGATACACAGCACAACTATGGAAAACGCAATCGAAATAAGGATTGTTTTTTATAGGACAGGACACTCGGGAGGTAAACGAAAGGCGGGGAGACCTAGGATGAGATGGGAGGATGATGTCAGGAAGGATGCAAGAATACTAAATACCCTCGACTCTGCGCAGAAACGGGCGATCCGTTTGATAGATAACAGACGGATTGCAATCTTTAGAGTACAGGCGTCGGGTGGGAATGCTATCATTGTTCTATCGGTATTACAATGGAAGATGCTCCGAGGAACTAGCGTCATTAATTCCTTCGGCACCGGTGCATAGTCGGGAAACACGCAAAACGCGTGCCCAACATTTGTACACGGTTGACATAAGTCACATGAGAACGGGTGACTTCTTCAACTCGTCCTTGTGTTCAACAGCTCGGCTGTGGAATGATTTGCCGGCTTCTGTGTTTCCTCCTTCCTACAACATGGGTCTCTTAAGGACCAATGTTCATTTCTTCCTCTCCTCAAAAACACCTTCCGCACAGCATCTCAGATGATATAGGCCGTGAGGAAAATTATTTTCCTCAGGGCCTCGTGTGAAGTTAATGTAAAAAAAGGAATACTCCATGTCGCAGATTGCAGACGTGATGTCGCGGCCGAGGACAGAGGGCGGTGGAGGCTTATCTTGAAGGAGGCTCGAAATGGGCTGTAGCGCCATTGAAGAAACAGCTTTCAAAAGTATAAACTATTACATTGACAGCCCATACCTCTTAGAATGCTATAAATTGTTCGTACCGAACAACTACTGTCAGGGTCGCCACCACGACTTGCTCTGTATCCCACACGGCAGAACAGATGTTCTGGCCCAGCACAGCATGACAAGAGGTATGGTACTGCTAAATGATATTGTTTCAAGAGTAATTTTAGGCAAGAGCTCTAAAATATGTATTATTGTAATTTTATTTATGCAATCAGATGATGTGATACACAATAATGTATTCATGTTGTATGTACAATGTACCTACATGTACATAATCCAATCTAATATTCTATGTGTATTGTAATAGGATTATATTAATCTGTAATGCACAAAAAAAAGAAGAAGAATAATACCTCACTAGCCGAAAGACGACATGTTTAGCAATAAATTAGCAAAGATGGCAGCAATTTCCAGAGAATTGCCCAGTTTTTATAGATGGAAATAATATGTTTTACTCTTCTAAAGTAAACAGGAAGCGAAGTCCAAATTGTTTTGAAGTTAACCTCGATCTCCGATTTAAGATCTTAGTTGCTAAGACACTACCATTTAGTCAAAGTAAGCGATTTTCCCGGTACCTCCCATATTGCGAACATCACAACATGTAGAAATCATAAGTGCACAAGAATTTAAATTTTTTGTGAAAATGATCTATCCCGATATAAAAAAGGCCTTCAGCAAGCGTGTAAACATGAATAAGTAACTTTAATGATTCACATAATGTTCCCTGTCCCTTATTTGACTTTACAAATCTTCTTTGTTTCTTTTGTCATCGATTGATTCTGTAGCCAGACTATAATATACAGCGTGACTCAGATCTAACGCAAAAAACTGACTGCAAAAAATCACGCCATTATAATTATTTATTGACGATGGATTGATTGAAAAGGTGCTGCGACCGTTGGCGGAGGCTGTGAACCCTTACAAGGAATAATCAGACATGAAGCGGCACAAAAGCTCGAGATCTAAATCTGTTTCGAAACCATATATTATACCAAGATTACAAATGGAAGGGATCTGTTTTCAGTCAGTTACTGCTTTTTACGGAGATATGTTCGTGGAAAGAAGAAGTCCTTGAATCTTATGGAATAAATGCACTAATGGAAACTAACCTCAATTTATTGAAATAGATTAGAGAATTAAACAACACAGGTAAAAACAGTAAGAGAACAATAAAAAGGGTTCAGCGCGTTTTCATCCCGCGACAAAACATCCACTGACAAAATACCCCCGACAAAATATCCCACGAACAAAACATCCCCCAACAAAATATCTACTAAAACCTAACCTTACCTAACAAAAAAATGGGACAAAAATAATACAGACATCCTGTGAAGACAATAAATTATTATTCAAAAATAGTTAAACGAAAGAATTCAGCGTAGTGGAGATACGTTTTGTCCTTGGGATATTACGTCGAGGGATGTTTTGTCGGAGGATATTGGGGATATTTTGTCGTAGGATATTTTGTCGGGGATATTTGGTCGGAGGATATATTGTCGGGGATATTTTGTCGGGTATATTTTGTCGGAAGATATTTTGTCGGGATATTTTGTCGGGGATATTTTGTCGGAGGATATATTGTCGGGGATATTTTGTCGGGGATATTTTGTCGAGGATACTTTGTCGGGGGATATTTTGTCGGAGGATATTTTGTCGGGGATATTTTGTCGGGGATATTTTGTCGGGGGATGAAAACGCGCATTACTAATAAAAAGGGGAATAAATCAAATTTGTTCAGTAAGTAATTATCTTAAGCTACCATTACCAAATTTTAATGAATTCCAGCAACTTTGAGAACCTAGAACAACTTTAAATGATACGAATATGCTTAAATTAACGGACATTTTCACTGAAAATTCTAAATTATTTATTTTTGATAGTCCAGATTTGCTTGCGTTGATAAGCTGTCGGATTCCACTACGTAATACTAGAAGTCGGGATTTATTTCAGTGCAGTAATTTTGGGACTAGCTACCGTCTGTATTCCTCATTTTTCAGAATGCTAATTAAGAGAAGTAATTATACCGAGTGAAGGAAATCTTCAATTTATTAGTGAATAAATACAAAAGATTGTTACTGAGGCTTTTATATATAATCCTGCATCATTTTTTACTACGCCGTAGTCGGTAAAAAGGGCTTTAATAAAATAAATAATGATGTTAGCCGGAGAAATACTAATAATTTAATAATATTATTACTAATAAAAAATAAATAAATTTCTTTGTTTATAACCACTAAATTTATTTGATTTATCACGATCGACCGGTTTAAATTAACACGATCATTATCAGGATACAAATTAAGCTAAGGTTTAATTAAAGGTCCTGATGACGCTTGTGTTAAGCGAATCTGGTCGGTCGTAATAAATTAAATATATTTCGAAGATATAAACAAAGTAATTGCTTTATTTCATTAGTAATAATATTATTAAATTATTTGTATTCCTAGTATTAATATAAACCTCTTACTATTTTAAACAGGAATAGTAAAAATTATGCAGTAAAATGTATAACTTAACGGCCTCAGCAACAATCTTTTGAATTTATTCACTGATAAATTGAAGATCTGCAACTTGGCGTAATTACTTCCCTCAATTAACATTCTGGGCAATGAGGAATCCACACGGTAATTAGTCCCAAAATATCTGTACTGAAATAAATCCAATTTTATCAAAATGTTATTATACGTAACTTAATTAACTTGTTAAAGTAATCTTTTTTTCATTATTGATTAAGAAAACGTTCAAGAAAAGCTGGAGATAATTGAGAATCACGAAACTATTGTCAGATATACGAAACAACCTTAAAAACTGAAAGAAGAAATCCTTGAATCTCGATGAATACCAAAAATAATCATTAAACAAAACTACCTCAATTTCTTGATGATTTCGGCCGCTGTCGGTCAAAGCCTGGAGCGTTGTTTGGAACAAAGCCGAAGCGGGTAGCCGAAGCCTCCCCGACCGTCTGACCGGAGCCGCATCATCATACTTTAGGTTTTTTTGCTCAATTATAAACTGGACTCGACAGAATCGAAAAACTAGAACAGGTTCCTAGTCACGGTTCAGTTCTCCTTCAGAAAGGTCCGCCATTGCATCTACATTGTAATACGATGTTATTTTCACTTCGAAGGCAAAGGGTATTGTTTAGAAAGTGTCCTATTATCGGCTCTTACACAACCGGCTGGCATACTTGAACTTTTTCTAAACGTTTTGCAATAGTAACAACAATAGATGTAAATAATCTTAATTAAAGAAATCTGTTAAGATAATAAACAAAAGCTAACCAAAGCAGCGTGGGAAAGAGAAAAACTCGAATAGGTACAAAGCAGATTAAATTATATCATGTATTTCCGAAACAGTCTTAAATTGTTTTCCTCGGAATTTTGTAACGGTCTTAGGCGGGGTTTTTAGAATAATCCGCAGGAACAAAATAAATATGTTTTATTGTTGGTAGTCACCTGCACATTCCTACCTATGTATGCACAGTTGTAATCCCTTTGACTGGTGAACAGAGAACAGAGCATTATCTGAGCGGTGCAACCGCCTTCAATCTTGCTGTACGATCTATTGAAATAATATATGGATTTATTCTATACGACCGACGTAGGTAGCTTGATAATAATATTATTTTGTGTTTACCTTACAATAGAATGCTACAGTTTTGTTTGCTAGATTGGTAGTTATAACGGAAAATAAATTATTACCCCTGGAAACTCAGATTCTATTATCAGTGACTGAAACTTTCCTAATCAAACATACCAATTTCGGTTGTCTGTGTTTTGGGTTAGTCCTGCGTGAAATCTGGTCGAATGAACACAATTTTGCTTTGAATTTAAGTGTCATTTTCAAAATCGAAACTAATTGCCCGAATAATTCAGACAAGCGGAAAAGTAGGTACGTACCTGCGGCCAATATAAAAGTTTTAACACATTTTAAAAATTGGAACTGATTTTGTCAATATTTTCACGGGTCTGCACTAGTACAATAATAATGGTAACAAACGTGTGCACCAACTGCCGGTAACAAGTAAAAATACAGTATCGTCATGGAAACTCTCAAGGAGGATGATGTGTTTTTACTTATGACTGCAGTATGCAAATTCATCAATGTCAAATAAAAATAACAATTTATTCTAGAAGGCTAATGGAGCGGTAATGCAATTAAATAACATGTCCCATACATGTTAAAGAAATCTACAAAGAAACACAGAAAAGAAAGAAACAAAATATCAATATTAATTTATGGAGGATAAACGATGGTCTCTTATAGGGAGGTCGTCAAGGGGACAAAACCTGTATTGATAAGTACCAATTATTTGATAATAATCATTTCCGTTGACTAAATAGTATAATGAATGTTCTCAAAAATACAAGCAGAATCTAATAAAAATTCCAACTGCGAAGCGACTTAGTTCAGAATTACTCGTAAATAACACACAAATGACATAAGATTTCTATAAAAATAGAGTTACGTCTTCCTGGGACCCTTAGGCTCCCTATACAGAATACATAACTTGGGCCCGGTCATGCATTATCTACGTCACACCTCAGCGATATTCAACTATAATCTACAGAGCGCAGGTAAGGGTAGACCTGACTTTATAGAACCCGTCTTTACCAATGTATCCATGATTTGAGTGGAAGAAGCTACGCATTCTCTTGCTACTAGGTTGATTTATTTTTACCTGGCGTAATTAAGTTGACACGCAGGAGATCGAATATGGTATTGCCGATGAGAGCTTCTTTGCAGCCTCTCTGTCTGATACATGCGTCATTCACGATAAAAAGGGAGATGTCACAACGGAACTAACAGAGGTATGGTTATAGCAGGGTATAGTCAGGTAGGACTTGTTTACCTTTTTTCGAAGACCCAGCATCCCAAGGGGATAAAAAACAAGAAACACCGTCAAACTGACTAATAACAAAAGCAAATGTTATTATTGTTGAAACGTATCCAAAAAGACTGCTTCAACATAGGCTGTCGTGGGTGTCGATATTGTGGATGCAAAAAATAATATTTTAAAGACATATGCGATGGGAAAAAATAGAAGCTCATGATGATACCTTTTACAGACTGTGGGTTGTTTTTTCAATATGTTCTGCTTTTCCCCGGTTCTCACGCATTATGTGTTGTGATGCCGGAAAGATTCATGGGAAAAAGCAAAAATTATATATCTTGCTCTTGCGCCTATGTTTCGGACGAGCGATTTCCGTTATCGGTGCATTTCGAATGGGTGAGAACGGATCTTGCAAGAAAACGCAAATACAGGGAAATGGCACGAATTAAATTCCATGTACGAGTAGGGTTGCCATCTCTAAAATTTGGCGAACAGGACAAGACGCGTGAAAACCCCGGATTTTAGTGCCCAGAACCCGGACATGTCAACAGGTTTTTTTAATGAGAATGTTCACTCCACGTTGGCATTATGAGCCGGAATGCAAAAAAAGTACTGTGAAATTTTCATCAATTCCGAATATAAATTTGCATTTGTTGTTTTAAAAAATTGTACCCAAAGTTGATTTGAATTTAAAAGATTACCTTGTTCAGGTAGGTTTTGGCAAAAAGCATTTAAATTCACCCACTCGTCAATTAATTTTGCGTCGTCAATATCTATGTTATTGTCTTTTAAATAAAGCACAGTGTCTTCAATAAGAGCCCGTTCTGTGTTGTTATTAATTATTTGTGGCAAAAACATCCAGTCAAATTTCTCAAATTGTTTTAACGGTTTCATCCATTCTTCAATGTCCGTTTGGATTTCCTTGTAGAAATAATCTGTGCATTTTTTAAACTCTTGTTTCGTGTTTTTTTTTGGCCCAACACTTTAAATTTTTAAACCCGGACTACAAATGAAACCCCGCCCGGACGCTCCCCGGACGCCCTCTAAACTAGGACAAATCCGGGGAAACCCGGACGGATGGCAACCCTATGTACGAGACATGTTATTTAGCAGAAAAACATAAGAAATTTGTAACCTCTGCAAAATAAGAGGAACCGAGAAACATGACGACATTTTAAGATTAAAGTTTTGCACGTTCTAAGTAAGGTTGCTTATGTATATTGAGCAGACACGATTATTTGAGTCATCTGAAGAAGTCATAACAGATGTCCCCTCATCATATTTAATTAGCTAAGAAAATCTTTTGCATAGTTTGATTGCCAAAGGCTTAAAGGGCATTTGCAATGAATTATCATTGAGACGCAAAATTAATTACCCAATAATTATTACAGTGCTTATGAAAATTGCGCAATAAAATATTCACACTAGGCTTGTTCCTACATTAAAAATAGATAAACGAAACTATGTTTTTAAGAATTTATCTAACAACCATTGAAGTCATTAACTTATTAACGATGAAGTACAATGTTGTTGAGCAAGGGAACAACGATCTCTGGTGTAGGTCATTATCCTTATCGGTTGAGGAACAACGGGAATACATATTACGTATGTATCTAATGTATGAAAGTAATAATTATCAATTATCTACAGAACTGTCAAAGGCACTTCTAATAATAATATATCGTCATGGACGTCCTCGACTCGTGTTTACTAACGATAGCGGGTCATTACCAGGAAATTAACAACATGTATTGTCACAATTATTCCAAAAGCGCTTCGGTATGTGCAATAATTCACTGAATGAGGAAGAAAAACAACTTTTCCACTTGTCGTCTGTTATCTGCGTCATTGTTTTTTTTTGTGATGAACACATTGTGATACGTTTCGTGTTATTGTTGTTGCAGTGAAAGCAATTAGCCGAATACTGTTATTTTTAATAACGAAGTACGTCGTTAATGTTTTATGTAGCACATTGTTTGTTTATTTTTATGCTGACTCCGTACAGAGAGCCCTGAGGTTACTTTCAGGATCTTGAGCAGTAGGTGGGAGGGAACGCCCTATCAATTATTACATAGCCAGCCTAAAAATGTTCTGATTTCGTGCAAAAATTGTGAACCTGGTTAAAAAAAATGAGAGTGTGCAATTCCTAAGCGGTAGAAATGAAACCTTCAGAAAACTAAAGTAGACTAGAGTGGGGAGGCTGCGAAGCACCGCACAAAAGGGGAGACCAATTATACCATCTCACGCCGGCTAAATTCTATAGATGTGTGTGTTTGTCTCTTTTTAGTGTCGCTATTTTTCGTTTCATCAAGTTTCAAATCACAACGGTGGTAAAGAAGTTTTCACTTCAAAAAATTAATCACATATTTGGCGTATCTCCCGGCAGTGCACCGACGCCGAAGTCATTCTGAGCATCTTCCACTGAAACACCAGTAAAACAAACATAGTCTGTTCATATGACGTCTGTGTTTAAAAGACCGCAATCCGTCCGATAAGATATCTGTCAAACGGATATCCCGTTTCAAAAATTTATTTTTGTCATAGTAATTTTCTATTCTGCAATCATAATAATAATATACAATCAAATTCGATAAACCATATTCGAGATACAAATATTTAAAAGATTTACACAAAATTTGTGTGACCATTAAGAGGGCATTACCAGAGAAAGCCGGAAATACGTCATTTTCAAAAAAGTTTTTAGACGTATTGACTCTTTTCCACAAAAAATTATAAATGGATTTCGAAAGATTGTTCTTTTATCTAGCATAGTTATGTAATAAATTTTTAGAATTTTTTTTAATTTTTAGTATAATAAGGTTATACCATAGGTCGTTGGCAGATTTGTTAAATTTTCAAAAAAGTTTTTGTATTATACCACACCCATTTCAAATAATGTAATCATGCAGTAAAATAAATCAATACATTATCTAGCAAAGTTAGGTATTAGAATTTTAATTTTAGTTTCAATAAAATCATTAAAAAATATGTACGTACATGTGTTTCTTGACGAAAATTGGTCCATTTGTGTATTTATTTGCGCACTTACAAACTAATATATTTCAGATTTTTTTAACATTCTTATTAAATTTAGACATTATTGAAAAATGATAAATACTTATAATCAAAAAATAACTACAAAAAGTACACTATTTTAATAGTTTTATCATCACGCCTTTCAGCATTTTTGGATGAAGGTATAAATTAAAGCTAATTTGGATTGAAATAAATTCGATATTGAGTTATAATTTAAAAAAGCTGGTACGGAGAATAATCAATCTTTCTCATTGTAACCGCCCTGCACGATCGGAAGAACAACTTTTGACGAAATGTGGATTTTCGTCCGCTGGCTGGTTAAACGCTCTTGCTGGC
This sequence comes from Limnephilus marmoratus, assembly GCA_917880885.1. Taxonomy (NCBI): domain Eukaryota; kingdom Metazoa; phylum Arthropoda; class Insecta; order Trichoptera; family Limnephilidae; genus Limnephilus; species Limnephilus marmoratus. Next base: position 14,719,659 of record OU862910.1, on the reverse strand, counting down.
TGTAACGACCGTTATATTTCACTTCAAATGAAATAATGCCTGCATTTACTTAATTTAATAAGGCTGTTACGCAAGGTATTATATTATTGTCCATAAATTTCGCACGCTTTACTCTTAACACTGTATTTCTCGACCAAATTATAAAACCATAAATTGAATAGTGTTATATATCATTAGAGTAGTGTCCAGTGTCTATATAGTGTCCAGTGGGCAGATATTATTATGGGCCTGCAGCCTTGAAACGAGAATTGAAAATCGAAAGTTGCATTGTAGAAATGTTTTCAGGTTTAGATCAGACAATGGTCGTAGTCCAGTCTGCAGTGTGCACAGATATGAAACATGACATAATAATTTTAATTCAATAAACACTCGGTCCAGACAAGCTTGACAGGAATCTAAAGTCTCAGCATGTTTGACGTCATGCATACAATTTTAATTGACACGACCAAAAGGATCAATTGAATATAGTTGTGCAGAAAGTAGCCAGTCCACAATTTTGGCAAATTGAGATATTGTTCTCATCCGACGGAGGAAAGTAAATTCTATGTTCTACTAAAAACAGCCAGACTACTTTCATAGAAAAACTCATAGTAAGTAATCGGATTTCGAATTATTTGTTAACTAGCTTTTGCCCCCGGCTTCGCTCGCATAGTATTAGGGGGGTTCCCACAGCGCCTCCTCCACCTTTCATATCCCCAGTCCACCCCCCTCCTCCCCTCCCCCCGCCCCATCTCCACCCTCCCCCTCTCCCCTCCACTCCTTACCCCCCCTCCATACCCGTTACATTCTTTTTTCAAAGAGCTCGCGTGCCACCTATTCCAATTTTTTTTAATACAAATTTCATAATACCAGAGCTCTAAGCTATAGCCCATATGTTATTCTGTATGTATGAGCTATATTATTGTAAGGTTTCATTAAAATCCATTCAGTAGTTTTTGCGTGAAAGAGTAACAAACGTACATACATCCATACAAACTTTCGCCTTTATAATATTAGTAGGATTGCAAAAAAAAACCTTCCAAACCCTATGTGTCTATTTCTCAAAACATATTTACCAGAAAACAGACAGTCAACTGACAGATTTCGGCTTTAGTGCCATTTCCCTATCGTTTTTACGACTCGTTCTTGAGTTCAATAGCTCGCCTGTAGAACGGTTTGGTCTCTTTAAGACCTATGTTCACTCCTTTATCTCCTCTGAAACACTCTCCACACATCATCCACAAAGATGGCATAGGCCCTGAGAATGGCCCTGGAAATTATTTTCCTCAGGACTTCCTGTGTGGAGTCAATGTAAAAAAATGTCATTCGAACGATGACATTTTTACCTAATCAGCAGAAAATGTTCTCGACGGCGGCGCTTGTAATTAAACATATTTCGTTATTTCGGCATTCTGCAGAATGCATATTCCACGTGGGTAGACAATTGATTGCAGAGCTCACATTCATTCATATTATATTCCACAGAAAACAGCCAAACCTGGAAAAACACTAATATCTATAAAGATCGACACTTAAATCCACTTGAAAGATGTAAGAAATTGGTATCTATGTATTATTTATAACTTTTTAAAGCAAAAAAAAACATTCAAGGTAATGTTGTAGATTTGATTATTCAATCTTTAAACAAAAACGCTTTTATCGCAGCTTGAGTTTTTTGTTGCTGGCGGCTTTCTGCATAACTACGTTTATTAAACTACACGTTACAATAATGGTACGTTGAAAGGTTAAATTAATAATATTTAAAACTTGAGACACTATTAATATTGGTTTAATGAACGTAGGTCGGAGACTATGGAATAATCGTGAACGTATGTCTGATGAATGCACGACGCAAACGGTAGAAAAGGCCTGTTTACGTGTACCAGAGCCTCTTCCATTTTTAAGCGTAAAACCAGTTTGTACTTCGAAAATTGTACAAATTTTCGCAGTCTATATTTTATTTTAAGTTTACACGATTAAAACACGGATGTTATAATGACATAATCTAGGTTTAATAGGTTTTTATTTTTTTGATTGTTTATTACGCCAAAAAGTGAATTTGCGATAAGTGAAGGAGTTTTGCTTACATATTGAAACAAATTATTATAAATATACTAATTCCGGTTGTGAATCTGTCTGTGAATGTCACTCTGGTCTGGTTCAACATGAACTTGGATTCGTTTCGAATTTAAGGCTCTGCAACCGGGCCCGAAAAGAGGAAGATGGAGAGATACGAAATTACGAATATTAGAGGAGAGCTCTACAAAATCGACAAAACAGCGACAAAATCGATGCTAAAATTGCGAAAATGTTTAATAAAACACGACTCGTTTAAAATAGAGCAAAAATCTCGCGGGCATTATCTTAAACAGCATTTAAAGAAAAACTGTGATTTTTTTCATACATATAACTTGTAAAATAACTGAAACAAACGTGTTAATAATAATTTTTGGAGCATACTTTGTGATTTTTTTCTATCGAGGGAATTTTTAGTTTAAGGTCTCGATAGGTAAAGTCAGATTTCGTGATTTATTTAAGGGTCTTCACAAGAAACCGTTATTTACTAACTAGATTAACTAATAAAATATTCCTGCTATTATCTATTTAAACGCAGATAATAAATTAATAATCCTTTAAGCCAAACTATTCTAAATTCGAAATGTGGAAAAGTGAGACACATTCAAGCAAATGATATTTTAATGTTTATGGTAAGCTCGGTGGGCGAATGACATATGAAGTATATAAAAAAAAGCGAGTTCACGCTCAGTAAAGGCGTCACCAAATGAATAAAGTTGTCGACCTGTATAACAGTAATCGACTAATATTGACGTCACGAAATTGTATGCAGTGATCATATTGATACACTTTCTAAAAACTGGCTTTGGCGTTTCGTTCTCTATCGATTTCAAGGATTTTTTTTATTAGTAGCGTTGGCTGAAGGAAATAAGATTGCCACACCAAGCATATAAATTATAATAAGACAGGTACAACGCTACCAATAAAGGTGTATCCTGTCACTGATTATATTCAGATAAGTAATCGAATTATATAATATGTATCATTGATAATTGAAAACATATTGGTACTATAATTTTAATTGTTTTTATTTCATGTTAGCAATTTTTTTATATTATAATACTGGCTTCCCTAAAATCTTTCCAGTCTTCGGATTCTTAGTAAATCTCACCCATCTGATAGCGGCAGAACTTTTTCAAATCGTCACTTCATACTATCTGCAAGCGACCTTTGCTTCTTTGCTTTTATAATCACAAATATATATAACGCTTTGTAAAGGCACATATATATATCACATATTTTCAAGGATAAAGCATATGTAAATGAAAAATTAGAACAAATTTATGACTTACACCTTGAGAACTCACTGAGAAATGCAATCACTTCCATCGACCAAGACAATGATTGATGCATTAGTTTCAACAAAATAAGGTTAAATTATTTTCCTTCTATTTTTTGTTACCCTATTTACTCTTAGTATTAGAACACGATTACTAATTACTACCATATAACACTATCATACTTTCGGTTCAAGGCAATTAATTTTCATTTAAAGGAAGCGCGGGCGCCTTGAAATTTGAATAGCTGGTATGGGCCTTTGACTGATAAGATTAAAAATAGCAAGGGTCCAAGATGAGAGCCCTGCGGAATTCCCGATGTTACAGTAAAAAGATTCATACCAAAATAAAATCGTCAAAATCGAGGTATTGTATTCCCCAATTCGTAAGAAAATATTTTTGTCTGTACGTTTGTCTTTTTAAAAAATACATCGTTAAATGTGTTTAATACTGAACATCTGTTGACAACGTTCAAACTAGGCAATTTTAAGGATTTTTTGAGGGTATAACTCCTTTTAGAAGTAAGTTATCAAAAATATCAAAACGAAGGGGCATGTCAGTGGTCGATGTCTATGTTACATTAAAAAAATATTTGCCCTAATGCCAAAATCCAAGGAGGAAATAGCGGAATACGGTTTCTTGGTTTTACACCAATGGTGTTAATATTGTATAATTGCGGTAGAAGTCAAGTTATTAAAATCCTAAATCAAAATAAATACACACAAGCTCACAGAGTACAATACTATTTTATTATTAAATCAATAATAATATGTACAATATTTGTGAATACTGATTATATAGATTTTCTAAGAAAGCTAGTGACGATTAGATGACGTTGGAAAACTTATCAATTAATCAAGTGATTTATCAAACAAGGCACTTCTTCGCTAAATGATCTAACTGTTAATTACATTGTTATTTGTAGGTAAGTACCTCTCCGATCGGTAACGATTACCGAGAAAACCTACAAGGAATGTTCGTAGATTTTAATCGAAGGTTTACCAAAAGCAAGCAGCGTTGCGTTTTTGACAGTGATAAACGTAAATAAATACGTTACGACACGTTTTTCACATAATAATAGTGGACGATTTGTGAACGTAACGCATTGTGATGTAAATTTTATTCATAAAAGATGTATTCGTTATTCCAGCACGTTGCTTAACTGTAATTAAGTACTAATTATGTATGGGCGTAATTCAAGAATAATTTTCTCCCAGTAATAAATTTTTAATAGACTGCGCAAACTAAATAGGATTAAGAACATAAAAGAGAGCGATTGTTTATTCGTAGAAAGTAAATATTAACTCGGGAAAGTAAAAGTGTGCGATCTGAAATCGTCGCTGTGCGGTCATTGTTGATTATAAATTATATAGAGTGGGTAATGTGCAGTAGTTAGCAGACATTATCACATTGTATGAATACAGTATTTCTACAGTTTCAGCTTTTATGTAATCAATTGAACCACTGTTTAGCGGCCCCTCCACGACTGTTTGCCCAGAAGTTGGGCGGCCCCATGGACGGCCCGTACCGGAAGAAATTGTGTTTCTTAGGGTTGAAAATAAAAGTTAGAATGTTTTATTTTACATCTGAAATCTCGGTTTTAGTATTTATGGGGAATTTAATAAACGTAAAGTGTCTAGCAGGAGTTAAGCAATCCATGAAATAAAAATATTGTTATTTAACAAATTGATCGGTCTTTGGCTGAATTGGCACCGCGTCTGGGTCCCACCAAGGCGTTGTGAGTTCAATTCATCGGCTGGCTTAGAACCCCATCATGACACAACCAACATTTTCTGTTGTGGTAGAAGGAGGTTTTCAAATATTGTCAGGTAATTCGTAACCAAGGAATGTTACTTTCTTATAAAAATAATAATTATTAAATTCTGCAAATATTTTAGTTGTTATTGCGATAAAAATTATTATTGTGATAAAAAAGCGTGTGGTATTGAGATTCAACGTTAAAAAATGTACTTGGCAAAATTGTGGGTAGGTACCTAATTACAAATATGTTCCAGTACTTACCCAAAAGAATTCGTAAAAAATCGAGCAAGCCGGGTGAAGAAGTGAACTCTGGCCTAAAGAAGTTTGTAATTATTTTTTTGTTGGAATTTATAATTCTACTCATCTATTTTCAGAGGGTCATTTTCAATATGAGCTATGGAGATGTGATATTCTTGTGTTCTATATTTTAAAAAAAATTGCAGAAAGAAGAATTCGAAAAAATATGATGACCCGTGAGCAAGCTGGGTACTACGTATAAATCAATTTGGTTGCAATCAGGATTATGAAAACTTCGCAAAATATGACTTAACTAATTTAATGATTCAACATAATATATTTTTTTAAATGTATGTATATCCTTAGATAGTGAAAATGATTGAACAGTCAATCTAACTGAAATATAACAAAAATATTATTTATGTTGTAATTCTGAAGTACCTGCAGGGATTCTTTCGCAGTATTGCTAAACGCGTTGTGCAATTCCGCGGAAACTTTGCGTTGCAAAAAAAATATGTGTTGTTAAAATATTTGCAATTTTACGCTTTCCGGCACGTGTCATTGGTGATGTTCGAGCCGAATAAGGGGAAACCACACAAGCATGTATTTTATCTACACACATTAGTTTATTAGTTAGGCATATAAAGTTGAAGCAACTTATGAAATTTAGCGTGTATAAAAATATGCGGACGAAGTTTTATTTATTTTGTTTTTTTTTGTTAGCGACTATATCTACGCGTGAACATACCAAATATTGTGGTGCAGAAAAGGTGTAAATAATTAATTAAAATGCGAGCCTCGTGCAAACCCCGATAATAAAGGTGGTGATGACTCCTCTGTAATATTCACAGTTCAAATAGTGGATTGCATCGTTAATTTTGATTAAAATTGAAAAATGAATATTATCCAAAACTTTCACAGAAGAAATATTTCGGTGAGATAAACAATGTTGACTTGACGACAGTAAATTACTTGGTGATAGTTTGTTTATCATCTGCGTTTTTAACGCGTCTATGTAAGAGAGGCAAAATTTCGTCTCGATTGGTGAAAGCACAGCATCACGTCTCATATTTCTGTTATTATTTTTAGAACAATGGCTAAAGATGTATTTTGCCATTGAATATGTCAAACCAGGCTGGAAAACCAGGATCCAATGCCTTCACCTCGAAAAGAAACCTAAGATCTCTAATATTTATGGCCAGTGTTGGGGCAATTACAAAGATGATACCAAATAAAAAAATGGAGTGGAACGGATTCAATGCTCAATTTGTAAAACTTAGCATTAAGTCTTATGCCAAAATATTATCGACAAAATGTTTTTTGTGCAGTTTTAGTGAAATTATTTAGGTCATAATATGTAAAAAAATAAAAACCATTCACCAAGTCATGGCTAGTCTATCATCAAGTTACCTCATATCACCTGGTTACCTCAGTTTTGACCTGCATTTTCATTAAAAAAAAACAGCCTAAATCCTAACAATTATTTTTGGATTCTTTCATATGTTTGAGAAGGAAATTATTTAGCTTTCACATAGTAAGAAAATTCATTGCCTATTTTTACATTTTTAATTCAGAAAAACCCTAGTATCACCAAGTTATGACAGCTTTACCGCACTGTGTATTGTTTTATTCGATCAGATTGATTGTCGGATTAGTTACACGTGGAAGCTAAATGACACGTTTTTTTATTAATATTTAAACATGCATTGTGTGACCATATTGAGTAAAAGTAAAATATTTTTAATAATAATTATCGCAAGTTTACGAGTGACGTCGTATTAATAATGTGTTAATCCACAATACCCCATTGTTTTAAACACGCAAAACTCATTTAAAGTTATAATTTAGCATAGGTATAATTAATTTAATACTAATAGTGCTCTTTATTACAACTACAGTGGCTATAATTATTTGCAACGTAGAATCCGTGGTACATACTTGCAGCCAATAACTTTTGCAGATGATAGAAGAAAATGATAATAAACATATGAGTGTTATAGTCAATAACTAAATCGATGCTGCGGACTTATTTTTTAATTATGGTTTGATAAATACAGGTAGACTGACCACGTTTTAATGCGCGATAATAATAATTATTGCTAAAGTACTAAATCATTTCATTTTTAAATCATTCCTTTTGATAAGTAGTATTGTTTAGTTTCGTCATTGGAATTCCTGTTATCAGCATCTAAATAGTTGAGAGTTTTTCCACAACAATAGTGAAGCATTCAAACAATGCCCTTATCAGAGTTAGTTAAATCAACTAATCAATAAGTTAGTGAAAACCCGGGAGTTACTTTTCAGGGGCGTACAAAATAATACAATTCCACTATATTTTAGATTTATTTACTTATTTATTCTTAGTACATTTACATTACAAAGGTATAATATATTGTCCTCCACACTAGGAGTTCACCTGTGTTGTAGAGAACATTTTTCAATTGTAAATTATGAATTATAAATTGTGAATAGTATAACAAAAGAGTGTTAATTGCTAATACAAAAAGAGAAACAATAAAAATCAAAATATAAAATCGACAAAAATTATACATTAAAAGTTAAAAAGATTGTAGCCAGTTTCTTATGTTTTTTTGTATTCAATAATATTAGTTGTTTTATATTGTGTAGGAAGAGAATTATATAGTTTTATAGCCTGGTATCTGTAGTGTTTTTGTCCAAACGATGTGTTTGTTTTTCGTATTTGTAGTTGGTGAGCATGTCTTGTTCTAGTATTGCGAGAATTTTGTGAATAGATAGTTCTATTACTTCTTCCTTTACCTTACCTTTGTTACACCGTTGTTACTTTACTCTCTTTTATAATTTAGTATAAAATATTTTGCAGTTAGCTAATGTACAGAAGATCTGTTTGTTAAGAAAATACACCTATTATTTTTTAGTATAATTTACAATGCCTTACGTTTCTAAAGAAATGTTCAAATCTAACAAAGTATTCACATTAATTTACTGGCAAGCTAATATCTTTTGTTACGTGTTATTTTCAATGAGACATATTCATAGCATTGCTGTTTTATTATAACTTAAGAGGAACGTCTGCGCGGCCTTTTTCATACAAAACTTAATTTTGTATTTGAGGCCAAAATACTAAAGCAAACTGATTTTTTAAATGAAAAATGTGTTGCAAATATCTAGTATATATTACAGATTTTATTTGTTTATGTTTTAAATTTAAAAATGTAGGTTAATAAATAATCAATTTATCATGAATTTAGTGGGAAATTTTGTTTTTAATTAAAATCATTAAAAAAATTATCTGATCTTGCCTACTAAGTTATAAAGAACAAAAATAAACATTATAAAAAAGATATTTCTTCGGTCAGAAATTAAAATTTATACGTGGCAAATTTGTATTAAAAATGTAAATCGGTTGTTTGTAATTTGGACTTACGCCCATCAAAATACTTTATTTATCTTTTTTATAAATTTTATTTTATATTTCATCATATTACTATAGTAAATAAAGGAAAATATATTTTTATATAATCACAAAAACTCATAAATAATTGCCAAATTTGCATGTAAAATCTTGAAAAATTAATGTCTTTCATAATTTAAAACACAAATAAATAAAGTAGTACACAGCCGTGCTAGATATTTGCTACATATTTTGATATTTTTTTTTTCAGTTTGGTTAAGTGTTTTGTCCTAAAATACATAATTAAGTTTTGTATGAAAAGGGCTGCGTAGCCGTTCCCCTTAATTTATGTGAATCTGCAGTTACTATGTTCTTTGAGAGGGCAGGTTTTCGACCCGTACAAGCGTGGCGAATGAATAGTCGTTATACACTATTTATACAAATATAACTATAAAAATAAATTAGTAATGAAAGGGATTTTCCATTTGACCTCTTGGACAGGTGGAAAATTCTCGGAAAAACAGAGGAGTTTGTCAGAATTGCCGACACGTCACTGATACGGTAGCGATTATCGATAAGCCGGATTATGGTTATTACATTACAGCATGGACGAATCTATAAAAGCCGGCCTAGAAATATAGAGCAGATAGGTGAAGCCATACCGGTACAGTCTATGGAGACTCCAGATACTAATATCTACAGCCTGTATGTCGGACGAATATCTACAGCTCATAATATGTTGAACTAATATCTACGAACTTCAGAGTGTTGACTAATATCTACAGAGCTAAGGTCGGACGAATATCTATGACGGTCCCAGTGTTGACTAATATCTACAGAGCGTAGGTTGGACTAATCAGCTAAATGTGTCCAATAGTCCGATACTAGGGATTTTTACATACATACTTACATTTCTGAGATTTCTGTACATGAGGGAGTACGGCTATTACCCGTGGCTCTATCCTACCGACTTTCTTTTGGGTATGCTCGGAATGAACCATCTACGTATCAGAAGGGATGTACACATTGCTACGCATTTCTTCAGATTGATTCGCGGAAGGTTTGAAAACTCAGCTATCTTGGAGAACATTCATTTTTATATTCCCGATGGTTATCTTCGCCATCGACAGCATAGGCTGTTCTATCTTCTGCAGGACTAACTTGCCAATGGTCATGCCGGTCGGGAGAGCAATCTTGCTGTTAAACAGAATTAATTCGGATATCGACATATTTAGCGTCAGTGAAGCTGCCTTTAAAAGGCAAGCTCAATTGATGCTCGTATAGTTTTTTTTTTTTGCTAACCATTTATATTTATGTTTAATATAATACTGCTACAAATGTATTTTAAAAACGCATTAAAATTTTAAATTTTGTAATGTTTTTGAAAGAATAAAATAAATTGAATTGAAATTGAAAAAACATAAATTAAGTTTTTTAAACTGCATACGCAATATTACATTATTCCAATATGCTATACATAATTGCAAATCCAACCTCTGTCAGTGCTGTAGATATTTAACACTTTGGTTCTCATAGATATTAGTTCGATTTTTTCAGTTTTTGGAATTCCTGTAGATATTAGTAGACGCATCCGTCTATGGATGAATAATATCAGAGGAAGTGACAACGAAGATCTAGATTTCTGTCTACTTCCAACATGGGAATATTTCCCCGTGCTCCACCTCCTCACGCACTCCGATCTACCGGCAATTAAGTAGTGGATGCACTGGATTTCACTTATGCCATAACAAGAGCGTGCAATACCTGTCATCTAATCTAATGCTTTAGAAACCAACGGATAACGAGCTTTCTTTTCCTCTACGCGCGCCGTTTCTTGCCCATCAAACAGCTCTCCAACTGAGTGAAACTATTGCTTTATTAATTTATTACCTGGTGCTACACTGACTACCTTGTCGTATTATGAAATCAGGTGTGAATCTCCGTAACGACATGACTTACCTGCCTTTATTGCTTCATAAAACGCACAACTCGTTTATCAGTCACCATCATTACTGTTACTAACACATTGTCAGTGTCCTTTGATTATTATGACGCACTACTAAGTAATGCACATTCAAGTGTTTTTGGTTTGAAAATTAGATTGCTTAGAAATATTTTAGATGCCCTAATTAAATACTGCAAGTAGAACACATGTATGCCTTTGAAGTAATCGAATATATGCTTGTTAAAAAATTTAGAATATCAGGCCTATAAAAACTGCTTGAAAGTTCAAAATCTTCTACTTACGAACACGTATTCAGTTATGGTTTATTGTATAATGTTGAAAATTAAATTGTTTAGAAAATGATCGTAAAACATTTAAATATTTTTTCCCAAGCTTCGCAAAATAAAATAAAACACTTGGCGGTGTTTTTTTTGGTTCCATGCCAACTGAGAATAAAGTCAACTAACCTAACCCAACGACCTGTTTGAAAACTCATTAAAAGCTATGAAAAAAATATTAAAATAGCCCATAACCCTAACCTAACGTAACCTATTTAACCATTTTTTTATATAAAAAAATGAAACAATTCAACTTTGTATAAACCACTTATATAATGCGTAAATCCGACCGGTTTCGGAACAAACGTTCCTTCTTCAGGAAAAGCTTATACTAATTTGACAGTTTCGAACAATGTTTTATTATGGTAGGGGTGGTGCCGTTGCTAGTTATTAATATTGGGTGGGTAGGTATTAATGTAGAGTGGGTGGGTAGGGGAACAAATCCATGATTGGGCTATAAGACAATATTTTTTGTTTGTTATAGATTCATTATTTTTAAGGAATTTTTTACTTTCCAAGGCTTCTAAGTTATCTAAACGTTTTCCTTTATGATTAATATGAAGAATATTTATCCCTGTATTTTTTTCAAAACTATGGTTATTTTCAATGATATGGTTAGCGAACTCAGAAAAAATATTATTATTAAGACACCTTAGGGAACGTAGTATGCTACGTGACACATTTAGGGGGGGGGGGGGTCTTCAAAATGTCACGCCTGGTACAAATGAGCGGCGGGTTGCTTAGGTTTTTGGTCAAAAAATTGCAAAAAGTTGGTCACGTAGTATGGGTACGTTCCCTTAAATGTTCTTTGATTCTGATTTCAAAATTACGAGTTGTTTTTCCAATATAAAATGAGGGACAATCATTGCATTTGAGTTTATATATTCCGGAATTAGTATATTATATTCCATAAAAATAATGAATCTATTATCAACAAACAAAAAATATTGTCTTATAGCCCAATCATGGATTTGTTCCCCTACACACCCACTCTACATTAATACCTACCCACCCAATCTACATTAATAACTAGCAACGGCTCCACCCCTACCATAATAAAACATTGTTCAAAACTGTCAAATTAGTATAAACTTTCCCTGAAGAAGGAACGTTTGTTCCGAAACCGGTCTGATTTACGCATTATATAAGTGGTTTATACAAAGTTGAATTAATTTTTCTATAATGGATAACCACAAAATTATAGCTACATTAAAAAATATATATTTTTTTTATATATTTTTTTACTTCTAATGATTTTTCTAAGGTGATTCTAAGTTGGTTTCATTCTGACTTCTCCGGCCACCGTTTTTTTTCTTGAATAAATCAAAACAGGCGGTTAGTGTTAAACGGGAATTTAAACAAAATCGCCATCTACATAAGGAGTGTTATTGTTAGCGGCCCGATCCCGATTTTATAAGACGTGGTGTGCACCCCGTTGACCACTCGGACCCATAAACTTGTTTACACGACAATGTAACATTACTGGACATACGTATGACATATGAGGCGTAGCCTGAGTTATTGCCACTTATCGTTTCACCTAGATTCAATTAGATAATAATAAATATCGTCATTTTAAGTGGAATCAGAAATCGAAAATCGAAAAGAAAATGCGCCAACATTTTTCTCGTCATATCACAGCGATGACAATATTACAAAGAAGCCAGTGTGTAAATATTTGGCGTTTGTCCGTGTGAATACAGGTGTAATGATTCATATTGTTGTGGAACACAGAATATACAAGTTTCCATTTTTATAAGTAAATATAGCCGGCCATTGTGTTAATATTGTTCTAATGACATTACACGCCTGTTTTAGTGTCAATGTAATCAAATGGTTAGTTATTGGTGAGCAGATGATGGAAAAAAACAAAAAAAAACACATTTTCAGATCATGAATCATCGAATTAAACTATTTTTGGAAAATGTTATATCTATAAAGATATACACGTATCGGTTCGTTTTTAGCTGACTTTTGTCAAACCAGATTAACAAAACATGCAGCATATTAACGCCGTACATATTGCAAACCAAATAGAAAAAAAAAAATTTAATAAATAATAATTGATTGACAGAGCAAATATGCATTTAAGTGCAAATTAGGTGATTAGTTTTACTTTCCCGCTAATTATGTCATTATTAAAATAATAATCTACTTCATTAGAATTAATCAGATCGTAAAGCGGACTTTCAAACAATTGACAATTATGAGGCGAAAAACCGTTTTTCACAAATTTACAGTAAAATGAACACTTAGGGTGAACCACTACAAAGTGATGCAAAATCGTGTATTTTTGTTTGAAAATTTGATAGTTTAGAAATAATATAGACGTTTTAATTAAAAACAGCGCGTAGAAAGCATCTTGGTCTCTGAAATAATAGAGTATAAAATATTTTTTGATAAGTCTTTTTATAAGCCCAGAAAAAATTGAAGTGTCAGACCATAAAAACTGCTTTAAAGTTCAAAATATTCTTATTGTAGAAAGCAATCACTTTGTGGTTTGACATATTTAATAAAATAAAATACTTTTTTGTTTAAAACCACGAGATTTATTAATTTATGAACCGACCGGTTTCGCATTACTCAAGCATCTTCAGGGTACAAATTAATACTAGTCTAGTATTAATTTGTACCTATAACATACTTTTTTTGTTTAAAACCACGATATTTATTAATTTATGAACCGAGCGGTTTCGCTTTACAAAAGCATCTTCAGGGTACAAATTAATACTAGGTACAAATTAATACTAGTCTACCCTGTACCCTGTACCCTGAAAATGCTTGAGTAAAGCGAAACCGGTCGGTTCATAAATTAGTAAATCTCGTGGTTTTAAACAAAAAAGTATTTTATTTTATCAAAATATTCTACTTACACACCCCTTTCGATTTTGGTTTTATTGTACATACAATGCGACAAATTATGTTTTTCAAAAAGATCGTAAAACATTTAAGTATTCTGGCCTGATCTAAGCAAAATAGAATAAAAACAATTTTTTTGCGATGTTTTTTTTTTATAAGTAGCGGCTGGTGTTAAACGAGAATTTAAACCTTACCGCCATCTACATAAGGAGTGTTATTGCTAGCGATACGATTCCAACGTGGTGCATCGTCCTAACAGACTAATAAGTATGAGTCAGTCATTAAATTCTGACAAAAATGTTAAGGGTTCTCAGATAAAACCTGCATTAAAAGAGAAGAATTTTTTTTTTCCCAGTAATGTTAATGGATATTTTTCACGGTAAATGACGTGAAACGATAGGTCAAGTACTTATTATTATAATGAATTTATACAGACTTTAATACTTCAGTTATCAGATTTAGATTAAATCTAAAGAAATAATATTTTATGATTTTTATTGATTGTATTACCAAGGACAGAGGCCGAACAATCAGCACAAGACAGGGACATATGGAGGAGCCTTGTCGATGCAATGGGTCCCCGACCAGACCCCGACCCGAATAGGATACGGGGAAGAAGATGATGTATTATGATTGTCAGTTTCCCGCAAATGTTTAAAGCAATTTTTTGATGTTATGTGCGCCCACTATAATAGAAACGTTCATATTTATTAAGGTAAGTGCCAACCTTAAACGTATTGTACCGTAGGCGCGGTGTTTATTATTATGCAGGTAATCAAAGTTGTGAAAAAAACAGAAAATTAATTGACTCAGCGTGATGAAGTCCTGTTTTAACTCGATTATGTGACAACAATGTCTGTCAATTTGTTTGATGCGTTCCGGTTCCGGTTCAAGATGGATACTATCTTTTTGATTACTATATTTATAATATCTTTTGATACTATCTTTGGTTTGGATACTATCTTTTTATCTCGCCAGAGTTCGCATGATCGTAATTCCCACTAGGAGCTGTCAAATCGGAACAATCAATATTATGATACCTACCGACCTGCCGAGCGATTCTCTATCTTTTGTGAGATCGAGATAGATCTCGGGCGAGATCTCCTGTCAGATTTGTGTGATTTTCTTTGGCTGTTATTTGCTTTTTCTATGCACCGATGTCAGAATTTCAGCTGTGAGCTATCACGTATTTAGTTTAGGTCGTTTATAACACGAATTCATGCAAGCATGCATGATAACAGCCTTAGAAAATCACACAAATCTGACAAGAGGTCTCGCCCAAGATCTATCTCGATCTCACAATACTCGGCTGAATAAAGTTTGAAAAGAGAACTGTTATATTTCTTTGGAGTAATTGTATAAAACCTTACCGAATTTTTTTTGGGCTAAAGTTCGGTTTTTGGGGGAAATTCCTAAAAAATAAAACTAGTTATTTTTATACTAATTATGGGCCGGAAAAACCGAATCTGAAAGAATTAGGCGGCGGAAAGCAATATTAACAAAGTTACACGACTTTAAAATTTTTTATACACATACAGGAAAATAGCCATTTTGGAAGTATTCTGATTCCTACAAAATCAAACTAATAGTTATTTTTATACTAACTTTGGGCCGGGGAATCCGAATCTGAAAGAATTAGGCGGCGGCAAGCAATATTAACTGAATTACACGACTTTAAAATTTTCCATCGTGCACATGAAAATATTCATTTCGCAAGCTGATTTTGACTTGACACACGTAGTACAAAGACCATAGAAAACAAGATAACATAGATGTTTTTACCACACAAAATTAAGTGTTGCCATTAACCAGTAATATCAATAACGTAAAATAAAATGTTTATATTTTAAGTACTTATTTTTTATAAATTTTACTCACTTTTGTATCACAAACCATGTTACACAAACCTAGCGTAGCCGTTAAACTACTTGAAAACAGGGATGTTTTTTAAAATTGACGCGAGCAGGCGGTATAAAGGGGCACAAACCATGTTACACAAACCTAGCGTTAGGTTAGGTTAGGTTAGGTTAGGTTAGGTTAGGGACGTGAGCAGGCGGTATAAAGGGGCACAAACCATGTTACACAAACCTAGCGTAGCCGCTAAACTACTTGAAAACGTAGGCTGTTTTTTTTAAATTGACGCGAGCAGGCGGTATAAAGGGGCACAAACCATGTTACACAAACCTAGCGTAGCCGCTAAACTACTTGAAAACGTAGGCTGTTTTTTTAAATTGACGCGAGCAGGCGGTATAAAGGGGCACAAACTATGTTACACAAACCTAGCGTAGCCGCTAAACTACTTGAAAACGTAGGCTGTTTTTTTAAATTGACGCGAGCAGGCGGTATAAAGGGGCACAAACCATGTTACACAAACCTAGCGTAGCCGCTAAACTACTCGAAAACGTAGGCTGTTTTTTTAAATTGACGCGAGCAGGCGGTATAAAGGGGCACAAACCATGTTACACAAACCTAGCGTAGCCGCTAAACTACTTGAAAACGTAGGCTGTTTTTTTAAATTGACGCGAGCAGGCGGTATAAAGGGGCACAAACCATGTTACACAAACCTAGCGTTAGGTTAGGTTAGGTTAGGGACGTGAGCAGGCGGTATAAAGGGGCACAAACCATGTTACACAAACCTCGCGTAGCCGTTAAACTACTTGAAAACAGGGATGTTTTTTAAAATTGACGCGAGCAGGCGGTATAAAGGGGTACAAACCATGTTACACAAACCTAGCGTTAGGTTAGGTTTGGTTACGCATTTTTAAGACTACGAATTTTCATACTTTTGGTTTAAGAATACGGCCGTTGAGATAGTTGGGATTAATATTTTTGAGAGCTGGTAACACTGCTGGCACATGTTTTCGTAGATTTCTTGTTTATCTATGATTTTGTACTGAATGAGTCAAATTCAGCTACCGAAATGAATATTTTCATGTTTTGTGTGTATTGAAAATTTTAAAGTCGTGTAATTCAGTTAATATTGCTTGCCGCCGCCTAATTCTTTCAGATTCGGATTCCTCGGCCCAAAGTTAGTATAAAAATAACTATTAGTTTGATTTTGTAGGAATCAGAATACTTCCAAAATGGCTATTTTCCTGTACGCGTATAAAAAATTTTAAAGTCGTGTAACTCAGTTAATATTGCTTTCCGCCGCCTAATTCTTTCAGATTCGGTTTTTCCGGCCCATAATTAGTATAAAAATAACTAGTTTTATTTTTTAGGAATTTCCCCCAAAAACCGAATTTATTCCTTTTTTTGTACGAAAAATATTTATGGTCATACTTTAGGTAAGTATTGAAATACCTACTTACAATTCTTATGATTTCAGAGGAAGTGTTGGTTTACATAATTGTTTGACGTAACCAAACAACAAAACAAACCACTGGAAAAAATTACGTATTTTAAACAAAATGACAAGGTGTTAGGCATGGATAAGATTTAAAATTCACAAGAAAAGAAATGCTCTAAACTTGAGTTGTTCACTATCTATATTTATAAAAATTTAGGTTCCGTATGTTTGCGTTCGCTAATCTCGGAAAGTAATCGATGGATTGTTTCAAAATTTTTACAGAACATTGCATTTTAGCAGAAGAGCATTTATACATACTTTTTATGGGTAAGTTACAAAGGAAAAGAATAATTTTATGCGTTTTAAATTGACTCATAATTAGTCAAAGTAAACAACGGAATGACAGTTCTAGACAGAATGACATTTTGCAGAAAAATTATTGTTAAATAAAATTCTATTTTTGAAAATCTTTAAGTTGATAATTTTTTTTAAAGTAGGTACTCCCCTAATAGTTTGAATCTAATCAAGAATTTTAGATATTTTAAATAGGTACCTATGTTAGATACCAAATTTAATATACATGAAAAATTGAAATTTGAATAAAATTGTAAAAGGTGGCACGCGGGCTGTTTTAAAACTGAATGTACTGGGATTGAATATATGGAACGCGGGAGGAGGGTTGGCGGGACGAGGGAGCGGTAAAGGGAAGAGGGAAGGCGGGGAAGGTGGAAGGCGAGAGGGGGGAGGGGAACCTGGGAGGGCGGAGGAGAACTCGGGAGAAGGGTTTGCGGGACTGAGGAAGGGGGGGGGGGAGTGGAGTGGGGAGAGGGAAGGTGGAGGTGACGGAGTGGGAACGCGAGAGGGGAAGAGGATGCAGGAGAAGAAGGGGAGGCGGAAGGGGAACGGGTCGAATGGGAAAGGACACTCAGGGAGAAACAATTTCTTTATTAAATGGCATAGCAACGCATGAAATAACGTGATATTGTAAAAGCCTTTAAGGTCTGAATAAATAAATAATTAAAAAAAAATTATACTACAGCATAGTCACAGCAGATATTCAATTAAGCAATGTGTCTTCTTGGAAAATGCACAGTTGCTAGACAATTTTTGTTAACTCCTCTAATAATTAAAATCAGACAAAGCCACAGCGAAGCGTGGTCGGGTTCAGCTAGTTGAAAATAAAATTTATTTTAAAATAAGTTATCAACAAATTCCATTTAATGTCTGCAAGTTAATGAGTAATGCCCGAATGTCAACACAAAATACTTACTTCTTTTGTGCAATAATCCAATTTTGTTACTAAGCATAATATATATTGATTTCAAGTGCAATAAATACACTTTCATACGACATAATTTCTCACAACGATTGTAGATTTTCTTCGAGTGGGAGAAAGATATTTTATTCGATACGAAGTAGGTAAGTATGATTCCTAGGATTAAGTTTCCCACTCACTAAACAGAGCGAGGCATTTCCCTGGTGTAGCGTGTCGGGTGTCGGTGTTGAGCTGGTGTCGTGTGCAGCAAGGTCACTGCCGGTGCACACACCACACACTGCAGTTCCACCCTCACCTTGCTGCATTGAATGCGCTATTGAGACCACTCGGTTAAGTGGAATAAGGTGACGCGCATCTCATTAAATCCGACGTCACACGTTATCAGTGCCGAGAGGTGCGGCTCACGCACGTCCGGCGGAGGCTGAGATGAGAGTGGTCCTTTACTCTAAAACTCGGAGTTGCTTTCAATTTAGTTGTCATTTTCAAGAGTGGAACTGCTTATTTGAACAAATTCGGCCAAGCGATATGTGGAAGATTACCGTCATCACAACAGAATTATCATTCAGGGTTCCATGAAAGTTGTTTCCCGACAGTTGGTCCCTCGGAATACGTATACATATACAATAGGTCGTCGGTTTAGGGATCACAAAATATAACTAAGTGAACCGGAAGAGGTGTGCAGAGAGGATGTACCGCCGAATAACAAAAGTATAAAACATATTTTTTCATTGAAACAGAAAAAGATAATGGTCGCAACTGGGACTCAAACCCAGAACCTCTCGTCTATCCGGGACGTGCGTTTACCAATTCCACCATTGCGTCCTACTGTCAAACCGTCATAATAGTCAACCTCATATTTAAAAAATTTAGAATAACAATATTATCTTCAACTAATTTATTTTCCATACCATAGGCAACTACCCTCTTTATTGGAAACAATCATTCTAAGAATTGGTTTGTGACCTGGATAGCGTCACGGATAAATATATCCGATTTTATTTATATGGAACTATTGACTTTTTATAAAAGTCTAAATGAAAGAATAATATTATATTAAGTCTAATGGAATTGGTAAACGCATGTCCCAGATAGACTAGAGGTTCTGGGTTCGAGTCCCAGTTGCGACCATTATCTTTTTCTGTGTCTTGTTCTCTTTCATATTTTTGTTTAGATTATTATTATTATCTTCTTCTTCAATGATATATTACATTAATGGGAATATCCTTCAAAAGTTATAAAAAGGTAGTTTTTCTTATAAAATTACATATTTTTCATTAAAATGCATCATGGAAAAACTACATGTCTAAATAGCTAAATACTGTATACGTATAAGTACAAATTTCGACACTGTAAATAAATTCTTTTGACATCCATACAAGCTCTCATCAAAGGTATTTTGGAAGTCAGTTTTAAGTTTCAAATTGACAAAAAATGCACAAAAATTATAATTTTATTAAAATCATAATTTCGGAGAGCCAACTATCAAATAACTATCATTCAGAACTGAAATGTTACTTGATATGGCTTTAGGTATGTTTATATATCGACAATGAACACCAAGGTACGTTCTCTCAACCTCTGTCATTTTCCTTCAATTTGTTTCACGAGAATCCATAATTTTATTGGTGGCGTACACTGTAGGTACACTCGTACACTCTCTGCAGTTGGTCTCAATTGCTGTGGTCATAAAAAAATAAAACTTAGATGTTTGTTAGTTGAGGGATAATCTAATTTACATTTATATCAATGAGCCCAGTTCACGATTTCTCCAAACACAATCATGACCACGAAGGTAAAGCATACAGATAATGGATATTGATCGGTTTTGATTACTCCAGAAGAGAGCCAGCGTGTGAAAGTACTCGAAAAAGCCGACATAATGACGACGGTACACGTGGTGCGTTCCTTGTTCCAAAGTGGGTGTGTCACAGTCAGAATCGTAATACAAATGCAGAACCTTCGCTTCTCTGCCTATCCGTACAGGGATAAGGGATAATGTACCCTTCAGAACTTCCTCTCCTTCCATTCACAAAGCATCCCGAAAGATGACGTAAGTCCTGAGGGATTTTGTATTAAGGCGATCCAATAGTCCAGGAAAAAATCGGAATCGGAATTCACGCCTCTTTATGGGAGGAGTTTAAAAATATTGAGAAAAAGCTTTTGGAAAGGTTGAAAAAGGTATTTGAGATTTTTTTTTACAGGTTGATTTCGTAAAGGCCCGTAAAAACCATTAACTCCTTTTTTACGCATTGTTTATTGTAATATAACGAAATTTAAAATTGATTTCGCGGAACCAAGTGACGCGGAGCCTAACGTCTGTTCTGATTTTTTTTCCTGTTCTGCCGAACTGACAGAAAATGGGTGTGGCAAGTCTTTAGTTCTTAGGTGGACGGCATAGGGTTCATTTTGAAAATCCAAATTCATCGACTGCCGGCCGTATTATAAAATAACAACGCGAAAATGCATATTTTATTTTATTTTGTGAAGTTCGCGCGTAAATATTTTTTTTTTGCTAGTATTATAAAAGTAACTGAATTTACTACATTAAACAATAAAAATAAAACCATACCCGAAAAGGGGTTTATAAGGAGGAGAGTTTGCACTTGAACGTGATTTTTATAGACCTAATAGGTACTTTATTTTTTTCTAGGCTTATTAAAAGACTTATAAAAAAAAGACCGATATTTTTAAGGGTCAAGATATGTTCAACACGCAGTATTATATATAATTGAAGCATCTATAATACTTCTAAGGGCTCAAATTTTCAAAATCCCTAATATCGGACTATTGGACATATTTAGCTGATTACTAAGGATTTGGGTTTTTGTTTTAACAGCTTTCTTTATTTCGAGTGCTTCTAAATTATTTAGTCTGTTACCATGACCATTTCTACGTCAGTTAGGTTAGGGAACGTACCCATACTACGTGACACACTTTTTCCAATTTTTTACCCCCCCCCCCCGGTGACCACGTGTAGTATATTCCAAGAACCCCCCCCCCCCCTACAGTTTTCACGTAGTATTTAATAAATATGGTTTCGAATCATTTTTTGCTAACAAAAAATTAAAAAATGCATTATTTGGCTTATATTTGTCTTTATTAATATGGCGCTTGCTGCGTGACAGCAAGAGTGCATGCATTACAAGTGGAAAAAATATTATTAAGATAAAACTTATGTCAAAATATATTGAAACCGGAACGTAATTTATGGAAACGAAAGTCTTGTTATTTTTATAAGCATTTTTCATCTCGATCATCTTCAACAAACACGTTCCCTGAACTTTTTCACTTATTTGAATGTACGAGGGTGGGTTTTTAAGTTTGCGGATTGGGTAAGGAGTGGAAATAAAAACCAAAATTATATTTCCTTTTCAACATATTCTCCTACTACCCTAATACATTTTTCCGATCTTTAAATTAACTTAAAGGAACTTTATAACAGCGCGGAACTCAATTTTCTCCACATTTCACAATTTCTTCCCGATTGAAGTGTTTGGTCGATGATAGCTCAAAGACTAATGACCTAATTACGATAAAACCCGGTGTTTATCCTAAAAATGAGTTGTTCAATTAGTACTTAATTCAGCGGTACCCCCATTAATCACTTACCTACCCATTCCGCGAACTTAAAAACCTCCCCTCGTAGCTCGAAAAAAAACGCGAGATTTCTAGATTGACTACGTGATAAAAACCTAAGCCCCCCCCCCCCGTTGTGACCAAGCGTGGTATTTTGATGACCCCCCCCCCCCCTAAACAGGTCACGTAGTTTGGGTACGTTCCCTTAGGTTGTGGTTCCGTGTATTTCGAAATAAATAAATATCTTTGTATTATGACCTTCATGTTTGTTAAATAAATTATTGTCCTCGTAAACAGCAAAATACATATTATACAAAAACTTCATGTATGTACTTTAAACGTTTAAGCCTTTACGTAATTAGTAATTACGTAATTGAAGTAATTTATGCTTTTCCGTACAACCTCTTGCTAAGCTGCCCTCTGTAGATGTTAGTCCAACCTACGCTCCATAAATGTTAGTCACCACGGGACCGTCATACATTTTCGTCCGACCTTAGCTCTGTAGATATTAGTCCTCACTCTGAAGTTCATAGATATTAGTCCAACATATGAGCTGTAAATATTCGTCCGACATACAGGCTGTAGATATTAGTATCTGGAGTCTGATAAACAAGTCCATTTTTTTCTTCCTCTTACAACATTGGTATATGACCCAGAATTGTTCCTTTCTCTCCTTTAAAAGACCCTCCGCACAGTATCACCAAATATGACATAGACCCTGAGGTTTGCCTCAGTGTGGAGATAATTAAAAAAAACATACTTACATGTTTCATTAGGTCATCGATATTTAAATGCATTAGGTATTTACTACTCTGCATATCCATAAAGCGAACTGGCGTGATGTTTTTTTTTAAATTAATGCGCGTTGCTTTAATCACTTTGAGAAGTTAGCGTGGGTGTAAAAAATATTTAAATCAAGGCATGATTATAATAATCATTCACGTTCACACACTACCTACGTGTCTAGCTTAGTTGCTTCAGTTCCTAATGAGAACTAGCAAGATCATTAAAATAAATGACAAGTTAAAGGTGGGTTAACAGGCAATTTATTTATAAATACGGAAAAATGAGCAAACGGTGCTACCTTTCCTTTTCATAGGCTAATGTGGGTAATTAAATTATTTAAATCAATTGGAATAAATTCTACGGTCACATTTTGTACAAAATCATGATAGTGAAAATAACATCATCATATAAGGTCTGGAGAGAACAAAAAGTATTTGTTGGCAGCATGGAAAGGGACTTCTTATTACCATTCACAAAGGACCTAGTGTCTTTCAGGTCCCTGAAAATGTCGCATTTGCGATAAAGCTACTTTTTAAGCGAAATTCTGAATTTTTATGCGAAAACCGCGAATTTTACCGTTTCCATTTTTAAATTTATCTTCTTCTTCTTTGTGTGCCGTGTCTGGTCCCCCCGACGTTGGCGATCACTCTTGAAAAAGTCTCTGTCTTGCGCTGCCGGAGTAGCTCCTCCACACTTCTAATGCCGGTTCACTTTCGTATATTTCGCAGCCAAGACATTTGTCTCCTACCAGACCCTCGGCGACCCTCTATCTATCTTAAATTTATCGTTAATTTTATTTAAATTTATTTTAAAACATTTTTTTTTTACATTGTCGCCACTAAGGAGGCCCTGAGGAAAATAATTCCCCTCGGGGAATGTTTCATCTTTTACGATGCTTTATGGAGGGTCATTTTAGGGAAAGGAAGGAGAGGAAGCTTGGGAAGGAAAAAGGTATGAGGGGCGGGTGGGTAGGAATCTGGGGGTCAGTGTGTCCAGAAGTGACGGATAAATGAATTCATCCCTTCCACTGCGGTCCAATTCCTGCTAAGAGTCCTGCTGGAGAGGTCAAAAGATCTCCTTCAATCAGTCTCTCCCGATCCAGCCTGCCATGCAGTTGGTGAGCAGACGCACCCGCCGCCAAGATCCAGACAAACCTGACCCCATGAACGCGGGAACCCCTACTAAATCACCTAACGTAGCGAACCACTTGAGGTGACCTATGACAGAGGTTTTGGTTATCCAATAAATGGTTCACGGGGCGGCGGTACCCATACCCGCCTCCCGAATTATTATTATGTTATAAATTGTTATTATTATGTTATACATTAAAAATAATTATTTGCCTACGGTTTTGACAAGCCTGAATTGACGTTTAAACATCCGCAGCGTACATACTGTCTTTGAAAAAAGCTGCAGAATACCAAAACACCGCTTTCCGAAAAAAAAAACAATCCAAAAAAGGAACGCGAATTTTTGAGGTACCTACGTAGCAATGGCATAAACATCATTATAAAGTTTTACCCTGGTGAAAGACAACTGCTTGATGTTTAGTAATTAGCCTTAAAAAGCCAGGTACCTATTTCCAAATTTAATGTTCATTTTCTCTCTATCTTGTCTCACCAAATCTTCCGCGATAACTTCCTTTCGGAGATTCCATACGTCCAATGTGCGGTGCAACTATCACATGAAAAACCTGTCAATGATTTATCAAGATTTAAGGAAAAAAGTAGAAACCAATGGAAATATGACAAAGATCATGCATGACTGAGAAACACGATGAACGGTCGTGGGATGGATCGATGAATGCCTCCCCTCCTTTATAAGATCCAGAAAACTTAAAAATCATCACAACAGCAAGCAAGTTTTGCACAGAAAAGATCTTTATCAATGAATTTTTGAAGTGTTAAATTAGTAGACATCATCCGATAGAAGATGGACAGCATTATAATAAATTGTTTCCTGAAGGGTGAGCGTCGGTGCTACGTAAATTGCATCCTCGGGGAGGTAGGCGCAACGTTTGGGACTGCGCGGCCGTGGTACAAAAATATGCTGAAACTTGTTTGGGATGTTTCTGTAGGTACCTATTTCGTTAGGATTTTTGTTTAATCGTTCATTCACTTATGAATTATTCTATCGTAGTTCTTTGTTACACTAAAACTTTTATTATAATTAGTTAGCTACCGAAACGAACGAACAATGCAAAACCTTTTGTAGCAAGAGCCTCGGCACGTTACCGACAATTGCATAAATTTATGTGCGTGAGATTTTGTGAGGAAATAACAATGTTTCAATTCCAACTTATCTCGAATCTACGTAATGCTCGGTCATTTATTTAAAGCGTAACAAGTCAATGGGAGCAACGAGTTAAGGCTGTGTTTCAACCGTGTCCATTTGCAGAATTGCTGGTCTAAAGGTCTCCTGAAATAAAGAAGGTAATTTATGTAGGTATTTATTGTTACCTCTGAAATTGGAATGTTGATGGTGAATCCTTTGGTCAAGTGAAGGAAAAATCCTTGGTTTATCCAAGATTAAGGAGAGAAGCCAAATACTTTAGTTCTCATAAAGTAAAGGCACACGAAACATATTCCTCACTGGTTAGGATAGGTAATTTTCTCATTTATATTCAAAACACTCGGTTCTAGCGTTAGGTTTACAAAACCAGGCGTCACTATTATTCGAAGCACTCTCAAGTTTTGGCTCGTGCTTTAAAACTGATCCTCGTACCTCCCGGGGGGTACTCAAGAAGAGACACAAAACAACAACACCAAAATAAAACTAGACAAACGTCACCAGCGACTCGCTGAGAGAAATGCGCTTCCCAGCTTCTGCACACTGTACCAAATATTCATAAATATTAATTTCGCTTCCGAGATGTGTACATAATGCAAGTAGTTGATAGGACACTGTTATTTTAGCGGCAGCACTTTCCACGTTAATAATTTGCACAATTCTATCGCTGAAATCACTCTGTTATCAAACATTTGCTCGCTTTATCAATGTCAACATTTGTAGCACATACAAGAAGGAAATTGGGGAACGCCGGCACCAGTGGCACTAGTGGCAGTGGATAGTGGCCGCACCGGCTGACGAGGATACTGCGAGAATATTTACAGGCAGGTTCACAACATTCCACGAGGTGAAGTCTCTCGACTCTCGGACAAGTGCCTGCAGTGGCAGTGTTTACACGATATACGGGAAGTTTCTCAACACAAGCAGAAAACGTGTGCGCCGCACGCCTGCCACCTATCGACTGAATTACAATACGGTCTCTCCTCGTCTAACTGGTTTTACTAGAACTGCCGAATGAATGGCAGCCGTGAGCCGCTTCGTGTGGCGAGAGACTCTAGAGAGGCGATTTCTTCCCTCCACTAAATGTACATTATTCATGACTTTGTTTGATGAATTATGATCTTATTAAAACAGTAGAAATGTTAGGCAAAAAGCGGAAAGTCGTTTTATGTACATGTTAGTAGACTAACGAGAGAAAAGTTCACGCCTGAATACTGAAAGCTTTCTTTCAGTTCATGGAAGCTTTTTGGTTAAACGGAAACGCGAGAATAACACGAAAAGCGAAGCCTTATTTTCTTAGAAGTCATTTGAATAACTTAAGTAGGTAAGTGTATACTGGTTGGACCACCCATCTTCGTCTGATTTCGATTCTTGATTTTATTAATGAATTATTTTCCCACATACTAGTATATTTTACTGAAAACGCTGCAAATGCATTTTGTCTAGTAGTCTGTTGATTAACATTCAAGAGTCTTTACTCCCACAAACAAAACAAACCCATTTTTTGCTTCATAATAAATATGTATACGTATAGTTACATCTAACCTACCTACTTGTACATCTACCGCTATCTATTTAGGTCGTATTTGAACTTTTCTTGTTGTTGATCTTCCAACACCTGCGAACAATCTTATATTTCTGAAATGCAGTAAGATTGAATAATAATATTATGTATTTACGTCATTCTTTGGATAAGAGATCATGGGAAGGTATTGTGACCTCCATTGAATTGGGTTTTTAAGTCCATTATCTTATCAATGATAGCGGTTATCAAACGATAAGATTTGTGTAAGAAAATAGGCAAAACGATAGCCGATTTAATGCCAATGTATATTTGAGAGGCTTAAATGATATCATAATGTCTGCATTTTATCTGGATTCATCTACTCTCACTGCGGGTATCTTTAAATTACGTACAAAGTGTCAGCGTCACTTGTTATATTTAAATTATTCTTAAGTACGCCACTAGGGATTTATGAACTAGTTGACAGTGCAATAATAATGACAAACGAAACGCCCACTGCAGTACAATAATATATGGTTGTACACTATTACGTGATTCAGGGAACACGAGGTTGAGGGTTCCACTTTTCAAACTATGAAATAAAGTTTGTCAACAAAATCTTGCAAATAATACTTTGGTTCGCTATGATAGTTATAAGGTCTACTAGATCTATTTACCAATAATTGTTGTACTAGTTTTAAAAATGGACTTTAAATCGGAGGAGCCTTAGCTCCATGATTTTAAGGCGCATGAACATATATTATAACTTGGGCTTTTGTTTACAAAAATGGCTGATGGCAGTTATAGTTACAGTTTTTTTTTCACTATATTTTCAAAAATGTCTATAATTGCCTTGCGATTTGTTTTGTTTATAATTACTATACTACCTGTTAATTTATGCCATGTTCCTTGTTTTGTTTTGTTTGTCTTTAACTATTTTAATGTTTTTCTGGATGAACTGAACTCCAAATTTTTATTTTATTTTATTTTTTCCCTATCCCCATATAGGGGTGTGCTAGACCTCGTCCCTGATTCATCTTTAGTTACATTATTAATTTTTCAGATCCTTCTCAAATCTATCTGCACCTCCCCCAACGACATGTGCAGGCTTAAGGTTTGATCAGACGACCTTGACTGTCCGTTGTCCTGCCTCTGAATACCCAACGCTGAATTTTCTTTTAGTCTTCGGATATTTCACCCCAAATATTCAGTTAACATTCTTTGAGGCTTCTCTGAGTGGTTGGCTAAGGGACACGGAAGCTAAGTGTAGTTTATGGTCAGACCGAAAGCCATTCACATTTTTTGTTGGTACTTGCCAATTGATTTGAGATTTATTGTATCACTTATGTTCTCTATTTTATGCAGGTGCTTGCAGGTTTTTACAGATGCAATGCCGCCTCATGGAGCCTCATGAATGAGTTTATCTTTTGCCCTATTTAATTTATCTTTGTCTTACTAACCTATTTTTTTGCATTTTGTTTTTCCTGTTAAGCACTTGCATGATGCTTACTAACAACGTATGCAAGGACACTGGAGGTCTAGATTCGTTAAAAATAAATAAATGTAGCTTCGTTTAACAAAAAAATTAGAATCTTGCGAGAGCCTTGAAGGAGTAACCATCTGTTACTTATGTATACCAGGGCGGTAAGAGGTGTGATAACTGATAAGTGATAACCTCCACTGATGACAGTTGTGGTTAGGAACATGGATAGTTAATACATATTTTTATAAAATAACTGTCCATTTTAGAGCGAGCGTCATTTGTGTAGGTACATACAAATTTGTGAACAACGTTGCTCTGCAATGAACTGTTACTTACAAATTTATAAAGCACAAATTTTGTCAAATTTAGATTTTTTTTGGCAACGTGCCTTATATTTCCGGCGAAAACCCTGCAATGCGTACTTACTGCGCATTGCACACACATCGGTCGTCGAAAAGTAAGCAGAGAAGTGACCGATACGCCACTTACTTAATTTATATAATAACAATCTGTGTTATTCATATATATCTACACATAAACGTCATACTATGATTTATTTCAAAAGACCTCTTTACTTCTGGAATAAATTGTTTTCGTGGTGTTAGTTACACACCTACAATCTTCATCCTATATATTTCCAAAGAATCCATTCAGTAGTTCGTAGTAAAAGTACGGTCGGGCCTTCGCCAGACATCGAGACATGTCTCCGAGACTGAGATGAATGAAATCTCGTTAAACTTCAGTCTGCTGCTGACTATGGTACCTTTTTATTTACAAATTCCCTCACGCTAGGCCCGCAGCGTGCCTTGGGCAATGGGCAATGGGCAATGGACAAAGCAAAGCGGTGGCTGCGTGTCTTGCAGTGTCGGCTTTCCGGTCCCTTCGTCAATTCTAAAAGGTTTTCTTCTTATTTGAAACACTTACTCGAAATCATCGATGAGTAATGTTTCTCCAGAAAAGCAAGTTTTTATTAAAAATTCTTTTTTAATTGTAAGAAAAAGACAGCTTTTAAAATACAAAGATATTGTTGATTTGGACAAATCAGAAAATTATCGTATTCTATGTAATCTAAATTTTATGTTACATCGACGAATTTCGTTTCAATAACAATGATAATATCTTTATCTCCTTGTGATATTGTATCACATTTTTATATAAAATTTTTTCGACAGTTTTGAAATAATTGTACTATATTTATAATTTCTTGTCCAAGCCTGTAAATTCTCTGATGATAAAAGGATAATTTATCTCAACAGTGGCGTCAAGCGACGTGCATTGCTCTATGACCAAAGATAGTCTTTCAATGGTAGTGTGTGTATTTTTTCAAGTTCGGTATGAATTGTGCATTGAATATTAGAAAAGGTTCAGTAGGAAGGTACTTTACAACAATCGCGCTCAGAATTTACAATGGATTTCGGTCTTCTGGCATTCTTAATACTTGGACTGTTTAATTATTTAAAATTAATTTCCGCTGACCTACAAGTGCAAGAAACTTGCCAAACGCTGTTGTGTCCGCAGGCCTTTGTCTGCCCCCGTGTTAGGAGACTTCCATTATCGCCGGATCTTCGTAATTTAATTTTAATTGCTGAGTAGATTAGATTCGGCATCCGCGAGGAGCGGGAGACGTCACCAGCAACAGCCTGGGTCCACAGCCAACAGCCAACAGCACGGCTCAACAAGACGGCAGGATGACAAGTCTATAGTCGCAAGACGGCTGCCGGCAAGAGCCAATGAAATCTGCAAATCAATGAACAAGAAAGTGACGTGAGGCGGCGCGATGAGAAAGTAGGTTGTTCTTGCTTGTAATGTTGCTTATCCGCGAACTCAGCTGATGAACAATTGTAAGGGATATGTTCCTCAGAACAATTAATAAAAAACGAACAGTGGCAAAACAAAACATAATAAAAAATAGGTTAGGTTTTTTTTGTTTTTTTCTTTGCTTTTTCAATTTTTTATTTATTTTGAGTCTATTCTGTTTTTACGTGGAACCGTTTCTCAGATCGCCGTAGTGTCAGACTTGTATTAAATAATAATAAGCTTTCTAAGATTTATTCATTTCAAAAGAAGCTTAGAAAAGTCTTGCGACGTATTGTTTCACAGAATTTGAACAATTCATAAAATTTCAAAGTTAAAAATCAAGTTCCGTGAAAGTTCTATTCAATTTCTGTTATCATTGCTTTATAGGACAGTTGTTTCGCAGAACTGAAATAATAACAAAACTAAAATAAAACTTTCACAGAACTTGAAAATAAACGTTGATATTTGAAGAGTTGTTAGAATTCTGTGATGCAACTGGCCTGCAACGGGAAATCATTTTGAAAGTTTTGAACAGTACCCAGATAGTCGCAATATGGAAGAAAGAAGTATCTCATCACTAGTCATAAATTATGGCCACGAAACAAAAATCTGACTGCACCAAATTTTTTGCAGCTTTTTCCGTCTGGCATTTCGAGATCAATGAAAGTATTTTCAGCAAGTGACGACATTTCCATCGTGAAATATTGATCTTTGAAAGATTTACTGATGAACGAGACGTCAGATAGTTTTTTAAAAATATTTTTCAATTGTTCAATAAGAAAAAGTATTTCTGTAAAGCAGTGCTGAAATTGGGCGACTAGTGACGAATATTTTTCAGCTATGTTGCAGGAAAAAATACATTAAAAAAAGCTTTTAATTATTGTTTTTTTTCTTTATTCATAAAATTATTTTATATACATTTTTACATGCTTTCCGATTACCACACTAAGCACATGCCCATATTTTGGTAGTCGAAATTTGCACATAAAATATAATATCTGTTAATTTTTTAAACATATTTTTTGTTAAATACAATTTTGTTAAGCACTAGCATAAGTCAACCTGTTGATTTAGCTAAAATAAAATAAAATAAATACAATAGTTAAATTAATAAAAGACTTTACTCGTCGAAATAGTGAAAACAAAGATAAATTTATAAGCAAAATAATTTTTTTTAGAATTTTTATGAAAAAAAAATTATCATAAAGAATTAAATTAATTTAATTATACGCGGATGTTTGGAATAGTTACTAAAAATCTGCATCGCAATTCTGTCTATAACAATTGTATAATCCTGGAACAGTGATATCCGCAACCAGAAGAGGAAGCGTCATTTCACAGATGATCAAACTATTTTAGTTTACGTTTACCATATGGACAAATTAATGACTAATTAATATTCTGATTGGAAACAAAAATATAACATTATGAGCCCGGTTTTGTGTCTAGAAAGTAAGGCAGTATTATCGGTCGCATATGTTCGGTAGGCTGGACCGGCAAAGCCTTTTTAAAAAGAATTCGATTTTTCCATAATACCAATAACAGCCGTAGTCGTTGCTACGACTTAAAAAAAAATACATGGTATAACAGATGTTCTAACATACCATAACATGACAAGAGGAGAGGTGCTATTGAATGACACTTGAAATTAAGAATATAAAAATAAGTAATTTGTAAATCGATAATTAATCCGTCGTACAAAAATATAAAAGTAAAAGATTCTGAAAATGATTAAAAAAATAGATCTAAGGTTGATAGTTCCGGTTGACTGTGAATCATTTGAACTTAACGTCATCTGATGCGAATTCCCATAGCGCCACTAACAATTTCAAAAATGACCCGTTTTGCAAGTTACAATTTTTAAAAATTTATTTTACAACGGGCAATCGTTTTAAAAATACTGAAATATTGTTTTAAAAAGTCGTTGTGTAGAATTCCAACAATTTAGGAAATTTGAAAATATCCTCGACTTTGTCATTAAATTCCATATCACAGTGATATCAGCAAGACAAAGATAAATAACTGACAATTTAATATATTAGCAAGACTTCAGAATAACATTAAAATCCCAAAATTGTACCCCAAGCGTAATCAAAATACCTACCTCTATCTAAGAATAACTTATTTTAAACTACCTTCTTTCAAATTTAAAAATAGGTGAAAATATTCAAGAAATATTCATTTTACAACTTCTGTGAAAGTTCTATACAAGTTCTGTGATTATTTCAGTTTTATGAAGCAACTAGCCTATAATGGTAAAATAACAAAACTTGAATAGAACTTACACAGAGCATGAAAATTAACTTAAATTTTTTAATGAATTGTTCAATTTTTTTAAACAACCCGTTCGGAATACATAACTGTTATTATTTTAAAAAATTCTTCTTTTCGTGTTGTTATCGGTAAATCTTGCGTTTTTGTTATTTTATTTTCTTATTATTTTTAAATTATTTTATTATTTTGATGTAGAATTCCCTCACCAACACAAGAGTCTCTCTTTATTGTGAGGAAATATTATCCTTTACAACACTGTGCAACATGTAAAGAAAATTGTATATTTTTTGTAAAAAATACGAATAATATCGGACCTATATTTTGAACCCCTCATGTACAATGATGTTTTAATTAATTTTTCGCATCAACTTTTGAGACTCCTTTTAATAAACGATATCTGAAAAAAAAAATGCCTCCATACGGGCCAGCCTACCGCCTATGGTTCGTGTCTCGTGTCGAAGTTCCCGGATGGTGGAACCACCAATAATAATATAATTGAAAGTCGTCAGGTCCACTTGCTGCGTTGTTTGGTTGTTTACTGCTTATTGGGCTGTGAGGCCAGCCACCAGCCACCAGCCACCTACCTCTGAATTGACAACGGCATTCAGATGCCGCTGATATGGATTATGTAGAACAACAGATCTAAAACGAAAGTGAGCCTATTATTAGACTGCAGCGGATATGCACGGAAATTAGCGAATATTAAATATTACCATCCGGCGCGATGGTTGGATAGTAACTGATAACGGAAAGCTGTTATTTGCTTTTTACAAATAGAGATTACAATTGTTACTTCGTAGGTGCATACCGATGGAGATCAGAAGATAACGATGAAAAAGATGGCTGTTTCGCGGTGCTCAGTTCTTTTGAATAAATTCTAATGCCACGTGTTTTTTACTTCTTATCTACCAATCTCTTCTCAACCCAATCCCTATGCTTTCTTTAATCCACGTGCACTCGTCCTAATCTCGTTTTTCCCTTCCAACTGATATTCAATCTTCTCTCTTAAACTCTGTTTTTCCTCCAAAATTTCTAATCCGACTCCCGTAAAATGTGTTTTAACTAACTAACCGTAACGCCGTTTTCCCGCAGAGACGACGGATCACCAATCAACTCGGTCTTGCACACACTCTTTGACACGTTCACATTCATAGATCGTCACATACATACTCTTCTGTTATTCTGACTCTATCCTATTATCCCGATTCAAGAATCTGATTCACTTCTTCGTGCCATGTCTTCCTCGGGCGTCCCCGACTTCTTCAAACCATTCACATTTGCGTCATATATTCTTCTTACACTACTTTATTCATTCACTCGCTCTACATGCCCGAACCATCTGAGGGTCCCTTTCTTAATCTTACTCATTACGCTTACATCAGTCTTGCACATTTCTCACACGATCATATATGTATTTTTACCACACATACGCCCAGGGATCTCATTTCAACAGCATTCAGTCTACAGTGGGTTGCCATTTTAATAGGGACACCTATGAAAAATACGTTTTTCTCACTTTGTACTCGCAATACAAAGATATTTATGACTTTAGGTACAGTTTTTATTATTTATTAATAAGAACAATTCATTTGGATAATTTATAGACCATATTTGTTGTAAATTTGCATTTTTTTTTTTTTGTTTTGTTATTTTAAAACATTATCGCACAGAAAGCTAATATTTTGTAATACCGCCTTTGGCCGCAATTACAGCTTGTACACGCCGTGGCATACTCTCAATGCACAGTTTTGCATTTCGCTTTAGCTCAGGAGAGTGATGCCATACCCGGATGAGGTTTTCGATGAGCTGCTGCTTGGTAGTGATCACTTCCTTGGCAATCTCCCTCTTCGTGAGCTCCCACAGGTTTTCAATGGGGTTCATGTCAGGGGAATTCCCAGGCCAAGGTAAAACCTGCACGTTTTTTTCAGCTAGGAATGCAGTGACAGACCTGGCTTTATGGCAGGGTGCGGAGTCATGCATAAAAACAAAATCCTGGCCACCAGGGAACCATTCTTCGACTTGAGGTATCAACCGATTTTCCAGTACTTGTCTGTACTGATCCTGCCTCATAGTCCCTTGCACGATGTGGAGGCGCCCCATCCCCATGGAAGAGATGACAGACCACACCATGATACTGGTAGGGTGTTTAATCGTCTCCACAAGGCAGTCCGGGTGGAATTTCTCTCCCTTGCGTCGTCGGACGAACGATGATTTGTCCACCAAAATTTGGAAAATGGACTCATCAGAGAAGCACACCTAGAAAAGTCTATAATCACACCACTGGAATTTTTTAAAAGCTTATAAACCACAATAATGTTACATAATTACCTTATTCCAGTCCTCAATAGTCATGTGTTGGTGTGCTTTGGCCCATTCCAGTCGTTTCTTCGTCATGGCTGCTGTGAGGCGAGGTTTTTTAGCTGGCCGATAACCAACAAGGCCCTCCTCCGCCAATCTCCTCTGGACTGTCCTTTGAGAGACCTTGATACCTCCTTCATTGATCAACAGGGTCAGAAAAGAAACACTTTTCTTGCGATTTTGTAGACACACGTCTCTGATTTTGCGGTCAGTACGAGGTGTGGTAATTCTTTTTCGGCCACATTTCCCATTACGATCCGCTTCAAGGGGTACATTTTCATAGATTTTTTTCTTTATCCTATTAACAACAGACTTTGAAACACCTGCAAGGGCTGCTATTACCCTCTGGGAATGTTTAGTGTTTAGTAAAAGTGTTTTTATTTCCGCACATTTCCTTGGGGACGTATCTGAAGACCTGGCCATCCTGAAAAAACACAATATTGGGGTCAATATGGCAAAACTATTCATTGAAATAAAAAAAATGAACTAAAACTACACAAAATTAATAGATAATTAATTATTACTTACTTATTTGTACAGCTGAACTTATAAAACTCCTTAAAATAATTATTTTGAATATTTATTTACGAGACGCTCGATCACGCGTTTTCACAAAAATGCTGGCCACTTAGAAATAACCTTAAATTTTTGACAGATGTGAAGCTTTGCCAGTGTTGCCACTTCTTAAAAGTGTCAGTGGTGATACCAGCAGCAAAAATAATAAGGGGATGGCCACCATATCCAAGTAATTTAGAAGTAGAGACAACGTTAACATCAAAAAACCAAAAAAATGTTACTGTCCCTATTAAAATGGCAACCCACTGTACTTTCATCCTTCCTCTGCCAGTTCCACGCCTCACTGCCATACACAAGGGTAGATACCAGCACTCCATTGTGGACTGCTAGTGTCAGTAACACACCATTCATATACACAAACTCATCTACCTGCTCCAAATATTCATAATTCACATCTACAAGTATATTGCACACTGTTTTCGCAATCTCTCTTTCAAAGACCATGACTTTAGACTTACTTATATTAATCATTAACTCATTCTTCATACGTACTTCTTTCATCCTAAACGCCAGAGACTGTAGATCTTCCATACCGCTAGAAATGTGTCTTTCCTCCCATAAAATCCGTTTTCTCCTGAACTTGTTTTTTTTTTATTTTATGTACTTCTAAATTGTGTGTTTATACCAATAATTTTACTAACAACAACGACTAACTTAAAAACATAATGAAATCTTGTAGAACACGTCCAAATTTAAATTAAAATATCACTAGAGAGCACCTTAACCAATTTCCTTAGAATATTATACCTAATCAAGAGTTTTTCATTTGTCTTTGCGGCAATTTGCGAAATTTAAAACTGTTTTAGTCATGCGAACTAGATATTAAATTGATATATTTTGATGCTCCATAGTAATAAAGTTTATAATGTAGAAAGTTTGACAATCACATTTTCATGGGAAGAACAATTTTATTTTATTGCGGGAAAAGAAGACGATTGAGTAAGCATACTTTTGGGCAAATTGCTTTTTCCATAGACAAAAATTAAGAAAGCATGAAAAGTCAGTAAGTAGGTACCTGGTAACTTAAGAAACTTATTGACTTTAATGTATGAAGGGTACGCGAATCCTCAACGAAATTTCTTCAGTCATATTGATGACGACATCTTATCGAATATTTTCTAGTCAAGAATGTCGTCCTACTTTAAGCTTTGTTCTTGCTTCGGAAACAGGTACCTCATACCTTATTCAGTTATTTGACCGTTTTCAAAAAGTGAAGTTTAAACGGCTCGCCTAAAATGCAAAAGCATTCGAATGATTAAGTTTTTTTATTGTGTGACCTTGATTTGCTGACTGAATGCGCCGCGTACAAAGCGGAAGGCGTTGGTACCTTCCTAATAATGATGGGTCTCTTAAAAAAACTGGCGTTTTATGGTTTTGTTTTTTGGTATGCTAATTTGACTTTGATTGGTATGGTGGGACGGAAGGGTTTTTGCTTGATATTGTTTTACCTGAAATAATGGGGGTACGACCAGATTAACAATTATGTTTTTCCTTTTTATATTAGAAGGA
This sequence comes from Limnephilus marmoratus, assembly GCA_917880885.1. Classification (NCBI taxonomy): domain Eukaryota; kingdom Metazoa; phylum Arthropoda; class Insecta; order Trichoptera; family Limnephilidae; genus Limnephilus; species Limnephilus marmoratus. Next base: position 14,683,097 of record OU862910.1, on the reverse strand, counting down.
GATTAAATACATAAACAGTGGCATTTTTGGCCTACAGCCGATAAAAAAGCTCGGCAACGGAATGGTTAATTAATATCAACTTTGTGCTAAGAAGCAAATAAACGCACAACTTTGTGCTAAGTGCTTTTGTACTCAGATTCTTAATAGCGCACATCTTTCTGCTCCTACGTGATCTGCGCTGATGCTCCTGTGGGAACTTTTTATGTTTTTTAAAAATTAATTACTCTATAATTTAAAATTTTAAGAAGATATGTAAGACATAAATATAAAAAGAGATAAATAATATTATCTTAGTCCTCCTCACTAGGAGATCCTGTACTGAGGTGGTTGTATAGAGGGTTTTCAGCGACTTATATGATTCAACTTCAAGGTTGATCTAGGGCATATGGTATTTACTTTAACTTCTATGACGATGTATTTTTAAATACTTGTCAATTCTTTTTTTGAAAATTTCTTAAGATAAGATTTGTTGACCTGTTGATTGATTTAATTTGCTATGTGGGAAGTTGTGGTATAAATTTACGTCAAAAAATTCAGAATTTCTTTGTTCAAAGGTAGCATTACACTTAGGCGTATTTATCTTGTGTATTTGCATTACTCAGGTTTTATGATTATTTGATGTGTCTGCATTTTTGTCTTTATCGAGACGATGAACCAGAATATTTTAGGAATTTTTTTAGGTACTTACTTGAAACGTCGCACTATTTAAAGATTTCTGTTGTTGACGTCCTTGTGGGGACCATTAAAATTGTCTTTAATTTTTTTATAGTGCTCTTATATTCCACTAAAAATATACAGTTTTTTGCAAAATTTACTTCTAAATGCTGTAAGCTTATTAAATTCTCCGTAATACTTTTAATTTGCTAAATGTTTTAAATGGTTCATAACTCCACGGTTTTAATGCTCCCTCTTTGTGTTGTAAAATTCCTCGTACACATTTAAGCCTCCATATAATCCATATTCCAACAAGGATACTCCAAAGTTTCCTCTGGAAGGTTTGCGTTTCTAAAATATTCACTGTGCAACAAATGGTAAATTGATGGCAAACCGTAACCAATTTTTCTTACCTAAAAATAGTACATTTTATTATAGATTTTCATTGGTTTTACGATTTATGAATAAATTTGTTTATTAAGAGCGTTTAACCAGCCAGCGGACGAAAATCCACATTTCGTCGAAAGTTGTTCTTACGATAGTGCAGGGCGGTTACAATGAGAAAGATTAATTATTCTCCGTACCAGCTTTTTTAAATTATAACTCAATATCAAATTTATTTCAATCCAAATTAGCTTTAATTTATACCTTCATCCAAAAATGCTGAACTATTAAAATAATGTACTTTTTGTAATTATTTTTTGATTATAAGTATTTATCATTTTTCAATAATGTCTAAATTTATTAAGAATGTTAAAAAAATCTGAAATATATTAGTTTGTAAGTGCGCAAATAAATACACAAATGGACCAATTTTCGTCAAGAAACACATGTACGTACATATTTTTTAATGATTTTACTGAAACTAAAATTAAAATTCTAAAACATGCGTTTGCTAAATAATGTATTGATTTATTTTACTGCATGATTATATTATTTGAAATGGGTGTGGTATAATACAAATTTTTTTTTGAAAATTTAACAAATCTGCCAACAACCTATGGAATAACCTTATTATACAAAAATTAAATTTTTTTCTCAAATTTTTTTTTTTTTTTTTACATGAGCTCCACACAGGAGGCCCTGAGGAAAATAATTTCCCTCAGGGCCTGTGTCATCTTTGAGGATGCTGTGTGGAGGGTTTTTTATAAGGAAAGGAAGGAGAGGAGAGTTCTGGGAAGGAAAAGGATTTAAGGGGTGGGTAGGAATCTGGGGTTCAGTATGTCCTGGTCATCCGCCTCCAAGACCTAGACAAACCTCACCCCATGAACCCGGGCACCCCTGCTAAATCACCAAACGTAGCGAACCACTTGGGGTGACCTATGGCATAGGTGTTGGTTATCCAATAAAGGTTCCCGGGGCGGCGGTACCCATTCCCGCCTCCCAAATTGATACATGCAAATGCTAGATAAAAGAACAATCTTTCGAAATCCATTTATAATTTTTTTGTGGAAAAGAGTCAATACGTCTAAAATCTGATTTGAAAATGACATATTTCTGGTTTTCTCTGGTAATGCCCTCTTAAGACATTCACAGTGTATTATGATACAATTCAATTCAATTTGGGAGGCGAGTATGTACCGCCGCCCGGGAACCATTTATTAGATAACCAACACCCTTACCATAGGTCAACCAAAGTGGGTTGACGACCTCCGTAGTCCAGTGGCTAAGACTCTTGACTCACATTCCGGAGGTCGCGGGTTCGAACCCGGCATGCGCAAATAAATTTTATTTGATTAATTTGTGTTATTTCACAATTAATTCATTTAAAATAATATATAGTATATTTGCGGCATGTTCCAGAGTGGAAGATACTATCAGTATCGCCCTGGTGTAAGACCACCATTCAGAATTGAAACGTTGCTTGAAAATGGCTTTAGCCGTGTTTAGTGACCAGATCTGAATAGCCAGGTACTTCCCAACCTTCCTCTTCCCCACCTCCTTCCCCTCCCCGCTACCTTCAGCCTCACAACATACCCTAATTGGGGATGCCATAGTCTCACTGGCTCCAGACGGGAGCAGTTGAGATTCTTGTGCGGTATTCACTGTAAAAAAAAAAAAAAAAAAAGGGTGTTAACTACGTTTGGTGACTTAGCAGGGGTGCCCGGGTTCATGGGGTGAGGTTTGTCCACCTGAGACTGGTTGAGGGAGAGCTTTTGAACACTCGAGCCAGACTCTCTTGAACTAAAACCTCGTGGGGGGGATGGATTCATACTTCCGTCACTCCTAGACACATTGAACCCCAAAATCCTACCCACCCCTCACACCTTTTTACTACCCAGAACTTCGCCTTCTACCTTTCCTTCAAAAGACCCTCCATACAGCATCAATATCATCAATAACATAACTTTTATTCTTCATGACCTCTTGTGTGGAGGTGATGTAAAAAAGGGATATTAAATTAATTTATTAAATGGTTATAGTATCTTATAGGAAAGTCCTTGGAATAATCAGTAGGTAATTTGGCCTGAAATAAGAAAAAAAAATCTGAAATAAAAAAAATTAAACAAATATATCTTGGATGTGTAACTTAATCATCGCAGAATTTTAGATTAGTAGTTATTACGTCTTTTGTAAATGTACCAACACGGTAAACCAATTTATATGCACCAGGTAAAATAGCAGCTTATAGATACAAAGCAATAAAAATAAATAAAATTGTCTTTCCACCAAAAACCTGATGAAAAGATTAAGGTTGGAAAGTGTTCTTTGATTACCCACGTTTTAAACGCGTCTATTGTGTTGGAGAAATATGTCATCGGAAAAACTCGCACACTTTCCTTCGCAGGGAATGACATTTTACCGACAATTGGCGACCCTAATGGGCGTGTCGGAAACAAGCGAGAGTCTCATAAAACTCATACACCGTGAGACTTCGTAATCTGCCGTCATCTATGGCAGAACTCATCATTCAGAAATTAATTTAATGGAAATTAACTGATGCGTTAGCTGAGGTTCTTTGTTATCGAATGGCTAATAATCGGAAAGACGAACTTTTTTTTCAATCTTCTTGTATGTAAAAATGAATCGCTGAATGGGTCGCTAAGCGCATAACTTTCGAACGACAGCACCAAATTGGATAATTATTTTTTTTGTGTGTTCGTTATTGTCAGGACAAGGATTTTATAAAACTTCCGGTGAGCTCTGGCTTTATGAAATTTGTATAAAAAAATTGCTTTGGGTGGCACGCAAGGTTTGAAAACTGAATGTATGGAAAGCGGGAGGGAGGGAGAGATGGGGGAGGGGGGTTAGGGGAGGGGGGAGGGGGAGGGTAGAGGGGGAAGGGGAATAGAGAGGGGGGCAGGAGGGAGGGCGGTGAGAGGGGGGGGGGGGGGGGGAGGTGTAGGAGGCAGAGCGGCTTACACCATGCGAGCGAAGCCGCGGGAAAAAGATAGTTTTTTATAAGAACAACTCTCTTTTTATAACTTTTGAAGGTTAATCCCATCAATGTAATATATCATTGAAGAAGAAGATGACACTATTAATCTAAACGAAAATATGAAAGTGAACAAGAAGTAGAAAAATAGAAAAAAATAATGGTTGCAACTGGGTCTCGAACGCAGAATCTCCTAACCTGAATTAGTCCCAGTTACGATCATTATCTTTTTCTATTTTTCTGTGTCTTGTTCTCTTTCATATTTTCGTTTATATTATTGGTGTTATCTTTTTCTTAAATGAAAATTCTAAGGCAGCGTATACGTATAGCGGCGTTTTGCGCGGTTTGCGGTTGCTTCGTTACTTTTCCGTAATTCGTGATTCGGCTCGCGTCTCGGTTCGCAAATGCACACGGAGCATATCAATATATAAATCAAGCAATATCTTGTTCACATAACAACAAATGAATCACACGTTTACTGGGTGGACTGTGACGGTGGAACTGTAATTATATTATTAGTAAACTCTGCATTTATGAAAAACCCGAAATTATCAGGCCTTTACTAGAAATTTATGTAATTAAAACAAAAATTATCTATGGACATCAATAAACATCTAAAAAACCCCACGTTATGAGTAACAGTTATCTATTTACTTAGATGCCGTAAAAAAGGTGCGTACAACTCTGCTAGATAGTAAAGAAAATGGAATAAATGGAACATTTTTAATGCCACCGGACTAAAATATATATTACTAAAATATACATTATAAAATACATGTGTATTAGTTAATTTAGCGTTAACCTTTAGGGTGTCGAGTTTATCGTTTCCAGAAATGCCACCATATTGTATTTTACGGCTCTAATAACCACGATTATTCACCCATTTATAATCTTAGTTTTACAGTGCTACGCTTATAAGTTGGCGAAAAGAGAGGGCTCTGACGCCCACACCAAAACGATAGTAGGTGTGGCTTCCAGATTAAAGTTTTTTTAAAGATATAGCGTTAGTTCATGTTTACACCACTGCTAACTTATAGCACTGTAGGTACATTAAATTAATGGCAGAAATATATTATTTTTCCGTAATCCTGAAAATCTACTAACCATACGCAAAACATAGCCAATAGTTTTTTTTTCACAAACTACTTCTTCTTCTTGTGCCCTGTCCGTTCAACGGACGTTGGCTATCATGTTGGCTATGCGGACTGTGGCCCGGAACAGCTCCACGGTAGACTGGCCAAACCACTGTCTCAGGTGTTTCAGCCATGAGGTTCTCCTTCTTCCAGGGCCCCGTCTTCCGGCAATCTTTCCCTGCATTATGAGAAGCAGGATCTCATACTTCTCTGGATGTCTCATCACATGTCCAAGATATTGAAGTTTTCGGATTTTTATAGTTTTAATTACTTCCATTTCTTTATTCATCCGAACCATAACATCTTCTTTTGTAACCCTGTCCATCCAGCTTATTTTAAGTATTCTTCTGTAGATCCATATCTCGAAGGCCTCAAGTCGCTTAATTTGTTCTTCAGTAAGCGTCCATGCTTCCATTCCATAAAATAATATCGAAAACACGTAGCATCTGACCACAAACTACGAATACCGTTAAAAATATGTGAAAGATTTAGAGCATTTTTATTCTGATTATTGTAAGTACTAAAAACCTGCAAATAAAATATTTTCTACCATACATTAATGATTTTAAAAGCGATCTAAAACCGCACATTCCGGATCGGCTCCAACCGGCTGCAACATCATTATGACGTAGAAAACGCTACTGGCTGGTAAGACGAATGTCAATAAAATTGGCCGGCGAGACGTCAACGCCGCCAAATTCACGAATAAAAACGAACATGTCGTTTTTATTGTCGAATTTATTCGTCAACGTGAAAATAAAATAAAAATACCTCGACTACCTTAAATTGTTTCGAGAATTAAAAAAAAATCTGTGAAAATACACATTGGTTAAACATATTTTCCAAAACCCATCTCACACTAACAACACTGAAAAATGTTTTTTTTACCATGGAAAAAAATCTTAATATCGCAATGTTATACAATACTTATCAAGAATCATGATTCTTTTTAGGTTCTGTTTTGTTTACTACATTACAATTTTTTCTTTTAAAATCCCATACTTACCGCTTATTCAAAACCATTCAAATTTAATATTGTGATATGTTTTGTATTGCTTTATTTTATTTAATGAATAATTCCTCTTGGAATTTTATTTTGCTTTAAGGAATATTACGAATCTTACGTTATTGTAACCACCTCGCGAAAAAAATAAAAGTACCTTATTTTTTCCAGTACTTAAAGAGTAATGCCTAGGGATGCAAGGATTTAAAAAATATCGATATCGATATATATCGAATTAAGTCGATATTGACATATCGGTCTAGTACACCGATATATCGATATATCGGTCCATTAGGCCGATATAACGATATTTCTTCTTTTTTTAAAGCTTATAGAAATCCAATGTGGTTTTAGTATCAAACTATTTTTATTATATCAAACGTTTTTCGATTATGTATATATCTAATTTTTTATACTTACCAATGTGAATAATCACAAAATTTGGATAGACATATAAAATGTGTTTTTTTTTCGTAAATTTATTTAAAAAAAAATTAATTCCAGTATTTTGTACCAGCTATCGAATTTAAAAATAGTAACTTTGACAGTCTGCTTCCTTATAGCCGGTTTCTGCTTTGAGTTATAGTGGCTCCTGCGTTTGCTAAACGACGTTCAGAAGGAACATTCGTTGCCACAGATCAGCACAGAGACACAGAACAGAACCGACCACACTGACCACAAACAACACTCACCTACCACAGATTAGTGTAGAACACAGAATAATTTTTTTAGTCAGTCAGTGTTGCCAGTAATAGCATTTTATCCGATTTTGTTGGTATTTTAATTTGGGCGGATTTTTCGATATTCCGATACGATATATCGAGTTTTTCGATGTTGATATATCGATATCGGCGTATCGTCGATATTGATAAATTTCGATATTTTTAGGGGTCCATATATCGATATTTATCGGTTTTCCGATATATCGTTGCATCCTTAGTAATGCCTACTTAGTATGATACATCAACATCACTAAACTCGGCTAACCACGCAAATAAAAATATTCTTACTAGAATCATTCGCTAACTGCACTTTATTTTCCTTTTAGAATTAATACGCAGGTACCTACTTACCTACCTAAACACGAATAAATGCTTTCCGTTATCGAGCAGGTATAAAAGCTATATGATGAAATACTAAACGACTTAGATGTTCCGCTGCATATTTGTATAAGTATGAATTACATTGCAAAACATTGACAATGAAAAACTGACAAACTAACACGTTCAACTATTACTTCGGAAGGTGCCATGTTTTATTCAGAGAAGATGTTTGTTACGCTGGAAAGTGGGCAAGTTTAGTGCTGACTGTAGGTGTGTAGGAAAGTAGAAACCGCGGACACACTTGATTCTGAATTATTGAAACGTCTTTGATTTGTGAAAGGGAAAGCATTTTTAAAAACCACATGAAATGTAACGGTGTTGGATATTTGGAGAGGTTCTGTGTTTGGGTCATTCGGTTCCAATTGGAATCAACAGATGTTCGATTCACTCATTTGCTGCATACCTACCATCGTATACCAATCAAATATAACATTTCTATTTAATTTTTTGACAGTTTAAAACATAAACGTAGTGTATTACTTCTTAATCTGTGAAAATTTGTACAAGTGCTACTATATTTTATCAAATTCGACGTTGGTTTTATCTAGGCAGATGTTTGCTCTAAGAAACAAAATCCTGCAAATATAATTTACGTATTTCTAATACATATTTATCACCAATGAAATCTATCAGAATCTGTTTAAGTCTTACAATAATAATACTTGGATGATTCGTATAGCGCTGTTTTTGTAAAAATAATCATCTCCAGGGCGCTGTACAAAAATACGTGCATAAAAATAATACAACTTACTTATAACTAAGATTTATAACAAGTTATCAACATCTTAGATTTATTTAGTGCATAGTCACACAACAAGATTTACTGAAAATAAAGGCCTAAAAATACCACGAATATCAAATAAATATGGTACCAGAACGCTAGAATATATGATACCTTTGATCTATAACATGTTGACTCAAAACATTAATTTTAAAAATAATGAGGAACCCTGCCATATACTGACCAAAAAGTGGTTAATAAATGAAAAACACATTTATCTAGCCTAAATCTTTTATTATGTATTAATATTGTAAATTAAGCTAATTTGTGTTATTTAATAATATTATACGGTAGAACCTACAGACAAGCTGATCTGTTACAGCTTTGTGGGACTACCCATATCTTTATATTGTATTAGATGTAATTATATTGAAATTTAATAAAAAAAAAATAAAAAAAATTTAGCTTTCGATTTATGTAACTAAAAACGGGTTGTTTTGCAGAAATTCAAATATATCATTGTTAACAAATGGTCTTTCTGCGCCATTTTATTTTGTTGACAATTCGAAAGGTCCCCAAGGTTAAATGGCGAACATATTATGATCAGCAAAAGAGGACAACTATCGTGTTGTTTAGTTTGATAGTTTATTACAATTAGGTAGAAAGCTGAAACGCACATTGAATCGGTGTTTAACAAGGACCTGCGTTTACAAATATCAAAAACGAAAATAAAACTTAATGGCCATTTGATGACTTTGTCATACGTGAATTTATGGGAAACAACTTGGCCTAAAACTTATCACAACTACTCGCTTAAAACTAATGATATTCATACATATGGCTGAATGTGTTGCTAAGCGCAAATCTCGAGAGCAGCTGAACCGATTTCGCTAATTCTTTTTTTAGAATATTCCTTTGAATAAGAGGATGGTTCTTACGGAGAGAAAAATTAAGAAAATTGCCCAGAAAATTGGATAATTTCAGAAAACCTAACGACTATCGCATGTTTGACAGTTCGCGTGTTTGAGAATGACATTTTGCAAAACAATGATTGTTAAATCAGGATTCTATTTTTGAAAATCTTTAACTTGATAAATTTATTTAAAGTAGGTACTCTCCTAATAGTTTGAATCGAATCAAGAACAGATATTTTAAATAGGTACCTATGTTAGGTACCAAATTTAAAATACGTGAAAAACGGAAATTTGAATAAAAATTGTAAAAGGTGGCACGCGGGCTGTTTAAAAACTGAATGTACTGGGATTGAATATATGGACCGCGAGAGGAGGGTTGGCGGGACGAGGGAGCGGGAAAGGGAAGAGGGAAGGCGGGGAAGGTGGAAGGGGATCGCGGGAGGGGAAGGAGACGTGTGAGGGGGTTCGCGGGACGGGGGAAGGGGGGAGAGGGAAGGTGGAGGTGACGGAGTAGGAACGGGAGAAAAAAGGGGAGGCGGAAGGGGAACGGGACGAATGGGAAAGGACACTCAGGGAGAAACAATTTCTTTATTAAATGGCATAGCAACGCATGCCGGGACCAGCTAGAAATATAATAAAATCCTTGAATACAACATTAATAACTTACTCTCAAATGAAAAATGTGAAACAGAAAATTCGGTCGCGTATAGGAATTTCTAGTTGCATCTATCCCTAGTGGCATCCATTCTTAGATGCGACCGAATTTTTTTGTTTCACATATTTTGTTTGCGATTTATTAATATTCTCTTCAATGCTTAAATATTACAATTTGAGGTTTTACCAAATAAGTTATTCTACTAAAAAAATATATGACATGATTATTGTCGTGCTGTCAGTAAGGTTTAATGGATATAATCATTACAAAAAAGTCTTTCTTAACATATTGCCGAAAAAATAATGTACACGTGTATCGTGTGTGGCATGCATTGCGTATATTTTAATGATGAAGTTGTTATCGCTTATCTGTTATTTAATTATGACAAATATATAATAAAATATGTTTACATTGCGGTTTGTCGTGCATTTCAATAATACCACAATAATATGGCAGAAGTCTGATTAATCTATTGAAATTATAACAATTACATCGCATAACATTTGTGCAAATTTTTCAAAGGAAAATGTGTCTTACAAAATTATATTGTGTGCTTGCTCACCAGCGAGCTATTTTCATACTATAAGGAAGAATCTTCAATATTCAGCTGCCGTATTTATTTTAATTTTATTTCATTAGGACCATTTACAGGTTAATAACATTAAATGCATTAAAGAAAACAATAAATTATAATAATAAGGCTACAACACAATAACAAATGTTCACATCATGCCCAAATATTAAACAATAAAATTATTAACTTTTTTTTTGCCTAATATTATAGAGATAGGAACTAGATAAACTATCTAAACATAGTCTATAACATATACAGTCTAATACTGTGTGATACATAAAAGATACAGACAAGATAAGATAAAAAACAAGAAAATTAGAAAAAATAAATATATATATATAATAATAATAATGAAAACTGACGTAGGATCGAAAAATAATATATACATTTATAAGTGTTAAGGTGTACAAATGAAAGAAATACAAAAGCTTTTGACTATCTGTCACTATTGAGTACCCGTCATGCGTCGAAACGCCACTCAAAGAAAGTTTTTGAAGTGAAATTTCTTTAGCGCCGTTAGTGATTTAAAATTCGGATGAAATTAAAATGCGTCACAACTTAGTTCTACACAAATACTCGGTTCTAATATAATGCGGTAAATTCGCACCTCGGCGCGTGCCTCCCATAGCGCAGTGGGCAAGACGTCTGACAAGTTTCAGCGGCCAGAAAGACAGACATCAAGCGAACGGAGGTTAGAACCCTACGAAATACAAAAAAAAACATTTTTATTTTTGTGAAATCATTATCGAATCATCAAAACACTTTAAAAGAAACAGCAAAAGAAAAGAAAGCGACATCTAACGACTTTCTAGTTTCACTTCTGATTTTTTTATTATTATTTATGTTAATCGAAGTACTTTCGGATTTTTTTGTTTTTCCGTCTGGTGCGTACACAAAAGGTTTTCTAACGCGCGAACAGGCCTCATACAGCGTCCATCTGAAAAGCATTGATTTTCCAAATTTACACCCTGCTATCCCCTACCGCTACTATGTCTCCTTTAAAACCCCTCCCTCTGCCCTCCCTCATCCTCTACCCCACCGTCACCCCTTCACTGTGTGACCTATCCCATGCGAATTTCACGGGTGTGCGCACAACAACTCACCATAATTTCATCGCAATCGAATGATTACTTTACGAAATAATTTAAGTCAGAACTAACCTTTATATACAGAAACCTTCGCAGGCATACGCACAACAAATCACCAAAATTTCATCGCAATCGGATGGATGGTTTAGGAACGCATAAGGGACAAACAAAGAAACATTCGTTTTTATATATTAAGATTAGCTTTACCGTGGTGCAATGTTAATCATAATGCATTTACCAATTATAATAATTTTTCAAAAGAAGCAAACACATTGTGACTTGACATTTACAATAAAGTGACTTAGAACAAAATATTTTGTTTTTATTTATTTAATTATAATAATCTTAATTAATTAAAAATAATTAGCAGAGTAGAATCATAGTCTCGGTTCTTCTTATAATGGTGACCAACGCATGCATTAACATGCATAATGCAAAAGCAATAACCATATAATTTATTTAACCAATGCAAGCTTTAAACAATATTAAATTACTATTCATTTTATTCGCTGGAATCCTTTCAGTTTTTTTTACAATCCAACCATAAACACCAGTGGAATTATAATGTACGTGGGGCATGAGAATATTCAATATGGTTTTTCTACTATGAATATAAAGATATCGGCACTTCTAGAAACTATAACGTGTTAATCCGTGACCATTTTATTAATCAGTAATAATATGCTTTTTTATTTGTCCGCGTCATGTTTCTACTATAATCCCACACCCACTATCATCATGTCTAATCTTTAAAACTGGCTTACAAAGAAAAGTATAAACTATTAAGAGGGCATTACCAGAGAAAGCCGGAAATACGTCATTTTCAAAAAAGTTTTTAGACGTATTGACTCTTTTCCACAAAAAATTATAAATGGATTTCGAAAGATTGTTCTTTTATCTAGCATTCGTATGTAATAAATTTTTAGATTTTTTTTAAAATTTTTAGTATAATAAGGTTATTCCATAGGTCGTTGGCAGAATTGTTAAATTTTCAAAAAAGTTTTTGTATTATACCACACCCATTTCAAATAATGTAACAATGTTTTGACGATCTCCGTAGTCCAGTGGCTAAGACTCTTGACTCACATTCCGGAGATCGCGGGTTCGAACCCGGCATGCGCAAATAAATTTTATTTGATTAATTTGTGTTATTTCACAATGAATTCATTTAAAATAATATATAGTATATTTGCGGCATGTTGCAGAGTGGAAGATACTATTAGTATCGCCCTGGTGTAAGACCACCATTCAGAATTGAAACGTTGCTTGAAAATGGCTTTAGCCGTGTTTAGTGACCAGATCTGAATAGCCAGGTACTTCCCAACCTTCCTCTTCCCCACCTCCTTCCCCTCCCCACTACCTTCAGCCTCACAACATACCCCAATTGGGGATGCCATAGTCTCACTGGCTCCAGACGGGAGCAGTTGAGACTCTTGTGCGGTATTCACTGTAAAAAAAAAAAAAAAAATCATGCAGTAAAATAAATCAATACATTATCTAGCAGAGTTATGTATTAGAATTTTAATTTTAGTTTCAATAAAATCATTAAAAAATATGTACGTACATGTGATTCTTGACGAAAATTGGTCCATTTGTGTATTTATTTGCGCACTTACAAACTAATATATTTCAGATTTTTTTAACATTCTTATTAAATTTAGACATTATTGAAAAATGATAAATACTTATAATCAAAAAATAACTACAAAAAGTACACTATTTTAATAGTTTTATCATCACGCCTTTCAGCATTTTTGGATGAAGGTATAAATTAAAGCTAATTTGGATTGAAATAAATTCGATATTGAGTTATAATTTAAAAAAGCTGGCACGGAGAATAATTAATCTTTCTCATTGTAACCGCCCTGCACGATCGGAAGAACAACTTTCGACGAAATGTGGATTTTCGTCCGCTGGCTGGTTAAACGCTCTTAAGTAAGTAAATATGTGATTAAATCGTAATATTGTGTAGATAGGTGTTTCTCGTAATTTCACTCTTCTATGGTAAGTGAGCATTGTCCCGCCACGCACGTTTTCGACATTTCACTTGATGGGGGAGTTTGAAGTTGATATATATATTTGTATATAGTTTGTGTATATATACTTTGCTTGTGTATATAATATTTTGAGGCGCATCTTCGGACCGGTTCTAGAAAATGGATTTTGGCGCAGACGTCATAACAATGAGCTCTATACTTTGTTTAAGGAGCTAAATGTTGCAAAATTTATAAAACTGGGAAGAATTCGGTGGCTGGGCCATGTGGAGAGAATGACCGAGCATCAAGCACCAAAGTCCCTGCTGAACTCAAGACCAATAGGGCGACGGAGCCTGGGAAGACCAAGACTAAGATGGAGCGACAACGTCCTCAAAGACATATCTATCTTGGAGCATCTAAACTGGAGAGAGCTGGCACAAAACCGAGATGAGTGGAGGAAGATTCTTGAGGAGGCCAAGACCCACCAGGGGTTGTAGAGCCAATAGTTATGATGATGATGATGATATATACTTTGCTGTAATGTACGAGTTTACCACTACATAGTGAATACACACATATTTACTGTATTTTTTATCTTCTATTATTTTGCATTTATTTTTAATTAATTTAACATTTTTGAAATATTTCACACTTGTTGCGTATTAAAATTTGCTTATCACATATTTTAATTTAAAATAAGTTTTCCATATAATTTCAAATGTATTTAACTCAAGCGTTTTCTGACTTATTTTATAAATCAACTAGCAGACCCGGACACACGTTGCTGTGGCTAACGAAATCTTTATAACCAACGCCATCTGTTAAATCAAATCCACACCACACTGCCCGCTGCCCGCTGCCCGCTTGGCCTGATATATTATGTATTTCAACCAATTTGCACAAAATCTTGCCAAATTAAATACCTAAAAACCTTCCTCATGAATCACTCTATCTATTGGTGGAAACCGCATGAACATCCGTTGCGTAGTTTAAAAGATCTAAGCGCATATATACAGCCTGAGAGACTCATTTTATACTCAGTAAAGATAAAGATAACACGTACTTGCTCCACCATTGCACTTCAACAAATAGGTAAATACTCGTAACTCACCTGCGTTATATTCAATTATTATGTAATTAAATAAATACATTAAATAATACCTTCGGATGAAAAATTAAATCTACATTTTTAAGATCTATAACTAGTTTATCCTTAGTCAGAATACCATTAGAAACCAACCCAAAAAATCTGCGTAACTTTTAAGAGCGTTTAACCAGCCAGCGGACGAAAATCCACATTTCGTCGAAAGTTGTTCTTACGATCGTGCAGGGCGGTTACAATGAGAAAGATTAATTATTCTCCGTACCAGCCTTTTTAAATTATAACTCAATATCGAATTTATTTCAATTCAAATTAGCTTTAATTTATACCTTCATCCAAAAATGCTGAAAGGCGTGATGATAAAACTATTCAAATAATGTACTCTTTGTAGTTATTTTTATATTATAAGTATTTATCATTTTTCAATAATGTCTAAATTTAATAAGAATGTTAAAAAAATCTGAAATATATTAGTTTGTAAGTGCGCAAATAAATACACAAATGGACCAATTTTCGTCAAGAAACACATGTACGTACATATTTTTTAATGATTTTATTGAAACTAAAATTAAAATTCTAAAACATACGTTTGCTAGATAATGTACGTATTGATTTATTTTACTGCATGATTTTATTATTTGAAATGGGTGTGGTATAATACAAAAACTTTTTTGAAAATTGAACAAATCTGCCAACGACCTATGGAATAACCTTATTATACTAAAAATTAAAAAAAATTCTCAAAATTTATTACATACGAATGCTAGATAAAAGAACAATCTTTCGAAATCCATGTATAATTTTTTGTGGAAAAGAGTCAAAATGTCTAAAAACTTTTTTGAAAATGACGTATTTCCGGTTTTCTCTGGTAATGCCCCCTTAACAAGATAAAGAAAGACCTTTGTCTTTATTCTGTTGTTTTGCCAATCTCCATCTCTTGGAAATAATGACTACTTACTAACAAAAATGGACCAGCCCAAATTTCGCTTGCTGTATATTATTTTATAGTTTAGCCACTAACAATGAAATGATTACGGTATTTCATTATCTAACATTCGATATCTCATTGTCAGAATGAATAATTATAACGGAGCGGCGCGCGGTGACCTTTTCAAAATAATCTATTCCATGTTTTTTTCAACCATGTTCTGTTTAGCGCTTTGCTTTTTAATTATTTAGACTTCTTCCGTGTTATCAGTAAATAATTCAAGATTTACACAACTTTATATGTTTGGATAATTTTTTATTAGAATGAAATAAATTGGTTTCAGCCTAATTTATTGCAATTAAACTAATTATATTAAAAGAAGTTACTTAAAATCTTCTTGAATAATCTGACGACCTCCGTAGTCCAGTGGGTAAGTCTCTTGACTCACAGTCCGGAGGTCGCGGGTTCAAACCCGGCATGCGCAAATAAATTTTATTTGATTAATTTGTGTTATTTTACAATTAATTCATTTAAAATAATATATAGTATATTTGCGGCATGTTCCAGAGTGGAAGATACTATCAGTATCGCCCTGGTGTAAGACCACCATTCAGAATTGAAACGTTGCTTGAAAATGGCTTTAGCCGTGTTTGGTGACCAGATCTGAATAGCCAGGTACTTCCCAACCTTCCTCTGCCCCACCTTCTTCCCCTCCCCACTACCTTCAGCCTCACAACATACCCCAATTGGGGATGCCATAGTCTCACTGGCTCCAGACGGGAGCAGTTGAGATTCTTGTGCTGTTATTCACTGTAAAAAAGAAAAAAATTAGAAATGCATTAAAAAAAAGGTATTTTTCGTTTTCAAAAAGAACTTCACTACACACTAACTAATTCACCATCACGCCGGATCTGCCCTGATGATGGGCACTGCAACGCTGTCCGAAACGTTGGCTGAAGAAGGAGGTTGCGCAAAACGGCATAACACCACAAAAACAAATAGGCAGAGAGGACGGATCGCCAACAACTCGGTCTTGGCACACATTCTTTGCCTCATTCACATTCATTCACATTCATGCACACTGTTCTATTATTCTGTCTCTTGTATCTGATGACCGACTCAATTATCTGATTCACTTGATCTTGCCATATCCTATTCGGGCGTCTCCGACTACTTCGAATACACACTAACTAATTAACCATCACGCCGGATCTACCCTGATGATGGGCACTGCAACGCTGTCCGAAACGTTGGCTAAAGAAGGACGTTGCGCAAAACGGCATAACACCCCAAAAACAAATAGGCAGAGAGGACGGATCGCCAACAACTCGGTCTTGGCACACATTCTTTGCCTCATTCACATTCATTCACATTCATGCACACTGTTCTATTATTCTGTCTCTTGTATCTGATGACCGACTCAATTATCTGATTCACTTGATCTTGCCATATCCTATTCGGGCGTCTCCGACTACTTCGAATACACACTAACTAATTAACCATCACGCCGGATCTACCCTGATGATGGGCACTGCAACGCTGTCCGAAACGTTGGCTAAAGAAGGACGTTGCGCAAAACGGCATAACACCCCAAAAACAAATAGGCAGAGAGGACGGATCGCCAAACAACTCGGTCTTGGCACACACTCTTTGCCTCATTCACATTCATGCACACCACTGTTCTATTATTCTGACTCTTGTATCTGATGCCCGACTCAAGTATCTGATTCACTTGATCTTGCCATATCCTACTCGGGCGTCTCCGACTACTTCGACCATTTACATTTGCGTCATATATTCTTCTAACAGTACTTTCCTTGTTCATTCGCTCTACATGCCATCTTTGGGAATGGGTCTATGTCATCTTTGGGAGTGCTGTATGGAGGGTATTTTTATTTAAGTCGCATAGGAAGTTCTGGGAAGGAAAAAAGTACACAGGATGTGTAGGAATCTGGGAGTCAATATGTCCAGGGATGACGGACGTATGAATCCACCCCTCCCACTGTAGTGCAAGACGATGGGTAGAGAGAGTCCGGCTCGAGAGGTTAAATGGTCTTCCTTGAACAGTCCCTCCCGATCTGGCCCGCCACGCAGTTGGTGGAGAATTCTCTGCGAAGATCGGGACAAATCTCACCCCACTTAGATCGGACCTATGGCGGGGGTATTGGTTATTCAATAAATGGTTTTCGGGGCGGCGGTACCCATACCCGCTTTTCAAATTCTTACCAAAGTACTTTATTGCTTGTCTGAATTCTTTACACAGCTGATTAAAATTTTGAAAATGACACTTAAAATCGATGCAAATTCATTAAACCAGATTTCACGCGGGACTAAAATTTCACGCAATGTCAACCGAAATTAGTGTTTTTAATTGTTTTCTTGAAGCAAATGCTAGTAGACTAGTGGTATCTAATCGGATAGAATAAATCAGTGAAAAAAACAGAACATGAATTTGGCAGAAAACAGAACATGAACATGGTTGAATTTGGCAGCCACCTCTGGTCTGGAGCTCCAAAATACCTGAAAAATACCCTCAACTCTGTGCAGAAACGGGCGGTCCGTTTGATAGATTCTCCCGTCTTAAAAGACGGATTGCAATCTTTAGAGCACAGGCGTCGGGTGGGAATGCTATCCTTGTTCTACCGGTATTACAATGGAAAATGCTCCGAGGAACTAGCATCATTGATCTCTTCGGCACCGGTGCATAGTCCGGAAACACGCCAAACGCGTGCCCAACATTTGTATACAGTTGACAATTTCTCACTTGAGAACGGGTCGATTCTTCGCCTCGTTCTTGTGTTCAACAGTTCGGCTGTGGAATGATTTGCCGGCCTCTGTGTTTCCTCCTTCCTACAACATGTTCACTCCTCAAAAAGACCCTCCACACAGCATCTCAGATGATATAGGCCCTGAGAGAAATTATTTTCCTCAGGGCCTCCTGTGTGGAGTTAAAGTAAAAAAAAAAAACATGACAAAATAATTGGTTATGTTAGGTTATTTAAGGTTAGGTTAGGTCGTATGTTGTTTACTGAATTTTTCTTCGAAGTTCAGTTTTGTCATGGATCCTGTGCTATTTTTACATATTTATACATATTTTTCCTTGTTGCATTGATGATGAAGACGCAAAATTGTTATTTTTTTCCATCAGATGAATAATGCACCCTGACGCACCTGCCTTACTCACTGTAAAGACTCACAGCTCTCGCAGAACTTCCTTTGTTCAAAAATGTGAGTTGAGTTCAATGGATCCTGACGACTTCAGGCCACAGTCAGCCGTTCATTATTAGACCCTTGGTTCCACGCTTGGCTGGCTTGTCTCCCTCGATTGTATAAATGCCCAGGAAACCAGCGAAACAACCATATTTCTTTACTAATTATGTTACAAGTTATAGGAGTCGTTAATTGCAGAAGTGGGCGCAAGACACCACCCATGCTCACTTAAGTGAGAAAATAGTAGAGTCACGTGGGGTAACCGTACGCAGTTTTTACATTGGGATTTTTGTATTAAAACGTTTTAGGTATTTTGCAAATTTTTTTTTGTTTTTGATATGATTGATCATTAAGGCATCTCAAACAAACATAAAAACCTTGTATAGTTCATAAATCAAAAAGTTATATAAAAATGTTTATATACATGTCGATTACGAACACTTACCCCACGTGCGGCGTAAGTATTCGCATGCCGTAGAGAAGTGTTCAAATCAGATTAGTGGTTATCTTTAATAGAATTATCACTTTGCACCCGTGTAACTAACAATATTTTAACAAAAATTATCATAGACCACATCGCTCTGACTCAGTTGGTTACACAATAGCACACATCGGTAAGCAAGCATGTTGATAGCAGATGACAAAATTTAAGAAAAAGAACGAAAAACAGTAATTGACCTACCAATTTTTATTTTCAAATTAGGATTCACTGTACTCATATCCTGCTTCAATGCGACCTAAAACGCTACTGAATTAAGGAACGTGCGGGCGCGAAACAGGCACGACCACCTCGGAAACATCATTGCGAACACTTACACTCTGCGTACGGTTATCCCACGTGACTCTACACATAAGTTTTTTTTTTACAATTTGTGATTGTTGCAAACAAGTTAGATGTTATGGTAATCCTTGAAAACTAATGGACCTGCCCTGTAAAATAAACATTATTCATCAACACACAGCCGAGCTTTTGAACTCAAGAACGAGTCGTAGAAACGATCAGTTATCATGTGATTACGATCAATTTATATTCGTCATCAGCCTTTGAAAAACTTACACCGAGTAATCACAATTGTCTAGTCTAAAAAAATAATAGCGTGTAGTGGCAAACAAAACATTATACATATACTAGGATAAAAATGTTTTAATAGAAATAGAAAGTAATTTGTGTGAAATAATCTTATCATACACACGTGTCCGAAAATTATTGGAACAATTGGTAAATTGCACATATGAACTCAAAAACACGTATTTTTAATTAATTGGAACTCAATTTTATTAAAAAAAAATAAATAAAATTAAATTTAATAATGTTATTATTAAGTACTGCAAGCATTTTAGGGTTTTTATTATTATGACAGCTACATATTTGCAGAACTTAATAATAACATTAATACATTTAAATTAAATAAAGTATTTTTAAACCTGGAACTTTTCTATTTAATATTTTTCCTTGTTCCCTTTTTCGGCAACTAAAGAGTTAACAAATCTTTTGATATTGGGTTATACTTCCATGCGTTTTTAAGAAATATAGTAACCCTCTGACGACCTTTTTTAAAAAAATGTTATTGGAAAAATTCAAACTTCTGGCTCGATTTACTCGAAAACGAAAGTTCAAATAAAAAAGTTATACCACAAA
Source organism: Limnephilus marmoratus (assembly GCA_917880885.1). Taxonomy (NCBI): domain Eukaryota; kingdom Metazoa; phylum Arthropoda; class Insecta; order Trichoptera; family Limnephilidae; genus Limnephilus; species Limnephilus marmoratus. The sequence continues at coordinate 14,663,021 of OU862910.1, read as the reverse complement.
ATCGACTCAAAATGTGATGTAAATTCATCAGTTTTCTGCTTGTACCACTAATAATAATAATAATTGGATAATTTATAAAGCGCCGTTTTTGTGAAAAATTACCTCAAGGGCGTTGTACAATTTATTAGGAATGCTTAGGTTCTAACTAATTTTACTATTTACAAATTTACTAGTTTCCAGAAACCACTAACTAATTTTACTATTTACTAGTTTCCAGAAACCATGTACCAAAACACAGAAACAAAATCTTTAAAAACACCGAATGGCGAAAGGTCGCGTCCTCTAACCATAAATATCCTCTGTGTTTCTTTCATCATTGCGTGAGTCGCTTATCTAAATTAGGTAGAACAAAAATATGTTACAGGAAATAATACAATCTCAGCAAGAAGCCAACTATTCCAACAATATGTGGTTATTAAATCAAGTATGCCTTTACCAGCGCATTTCTGTTTATTACAGTGATGTACGTAATCGAGATATACATTATATATGAAGGTATTACAAAAAAATCAGAGTGTGCAATTTGTGTTTTCTTCTTCGGAGATGACCCTTTGTCCCTTTTTGTGTTTTTTTGCCTGTTAATTTTGGAGTGGTTTGAAACTTGGATATTGATTTTACAAAAATATATTTTTTTTGGATTTCGTAGGATTCGATCCTTGTCTGCAGACTTCGTCAGGCGCTCTATACCACTACACCAAAGGAGACTTGCGTGGGGCTGTGGATATATCGTATTATTAGTACCTACCCGTGAATTAAATAAATATTGTATTACTATCTCATTCTCTCGCAGGCTATAGATGTGTCTTCAAAAATCGATAATTAAACGAAACACTCAATCGTTTTGCATATTTTTAGTTTTACATTTTTTTTTACATTAACTCCACACAGGAGGCCCTGAGGAAAATAATTTCCCTCAGGGTCTATGTCATCTGGGACGATGTGTGGAGGGTCTTTTTGAGGAGAGGAAGGAATGAACATTGGTCTTGAAGAGACCCATGTTGTAGGAAGGAGGAAATACAGAGGCTGGCAAATCATTCCACAACCGAGCTGTTGAACATAAGAACGAGTCGAAGAAACGACCCGTTCTCATGTGACAAATGCAACCGTATACAAATGTTGGGCACGCGTTTGGCGTGTTTCCCGACTATGCACCGGTGCCGAAGGGATCAATGATGCTAGTTCCTCGGAGCATCTTCCATTGTAATACTGGTAGAACAAGGACAGCATTCCCACCCGACGCCTGTGCTCTAAAGATTGCAATCCGTCTTTTAAGATGGGAGAATTTATCAAACGGACCGCCTGTTTCTGCACAGAGTCGAGGGTATTTTTCAGGTATTTTGGAGCTCCAGACCAGAGGTGGCTGCCAAATTCAACCGTGGGGCGCACTTATGTTCACATTCCATTCACACATTCCGAAATGATCGTGTCGCTCAATAATAACAGAAAATATTCGCCAGCCAAAATGATCCCGTATGTCATTTTAAATTATTAATTAAGAATTTATTCAAATTGCATTAAAAAAATTCCACAAAAAAAGTTTTTAACTCACTCGAAGCGTTTCAATTATTGCGAAACAACAAAAACCATTCTTTAACCGATTTATTACTATTCAAAACGATGATATTAAAATACTTGTAAAAAATGTAGTTGTGTTTTTTGCTAAAATTTCAACAACGACGTTTCGATATTATTTCCATAACTAGTTCAATAATTATTACAACAATTAAAGAAATATTTGTTATTTGGCAGGCAATAAAGAAATATGTAGGTACTTTAATATTTATTGTGCAAATTATCCAATATTGCAATACTTCGCAAAGAACAAATAAAACAAGTTTGTATTGTGTCATGAAAATTTCAAGGCTTTGTGTTTACTTGAAATTAAAAGAAATCTAGTTTTAAATTGAAGGCATTTTCCTTCACTTTATTCTTCACCGGAAAACAATTCATAAATCATTATTTTCGGATGTTTGCAGTGCTAAACCAAGATAATATTTGGTAAAACAAGTATTGTAGAAACAATTATTATAATACCTACCTCTCTTTAGACGTCAGCGTATATGAAATGCAAATCTAACTAGTTAAATAAATAAAAAAATAAAAAATTATGTTAAAAAAATATATTAATTGTGTTTAAATGATTTATGGTTTCAAACCATGTTTGTAATGGACTCACAACTGAGACAGCAGATAATAGATATCAGTCCGTAGATATCTGAAATTATTAAAATATTTTTATGTTTTTGTGTTGTGGCGGGAAATGAACTGCGCCCCTCCGGACCCATTACCCTTACAAAAATTAATTTTTGTTAAATCGTCGTTTATGACAATATTTACTTTCGTTTTCATACCTACCTTCAACACATGCGTGCGTCCTGCTAAATATTGCTTTACTATTCCAAATAAACTATTAAGCACTCTTATTTTTATAAATATATATTTACACTCTTATTTTTATAATAAATATTTTTTCTACCCTACAAAACAGGGGTGGGGAATCATTTTACCATCGGGGCATACCAAAATCGTTTATGTTTGTTGTCGTTTATTTATGCCCCGATGGTTTTGGGCTTTATCGTTTGTTTTTTGTTTTTTGTGGGCTGCGCTAGAATTTTCCTGCGCATGATGGGGAGGGAGGGGAGAGGGAGGGAGGAGGGACTCAATATTTAATTTTGACTTAATTTTACTAAATACCGATTTATTTTACAACTGTCAAGAATTCTTCGAGACAAGAATTTTTTTAGGTGTGATTCGCTTTAGAATTTTTTACGGGATTTGGAAACAAAACCAGTTTTAACTTAAGAGTGAATCTGTGTGCGTGTCCCTAGGTTCGACACGAGCGACACCCAGAATATGAAAATGGTTTTCCTTCATTTTTTGCAGCATATAGTCTGCAACACAAATTTATTATAACGCACTTCAAACATGTAAATGGTTTCCTTAGAAATGTGTGAGCAGATGAACCCACAACTGGCATTATTTTATCATTATGTTCATAACTCAAAGCAGGTTTCAGCTTAAGTATGCGATTCTCAGACTTAGGTTATGGTTGCAAACAGAAACAAGCAAACGGTTTTCCTCAGATTTTTGCATCAAATTCGAATTCTAGACTCTACTCGTAACTTGTAACTTTAGAACTCGAAAATGGTTTTCTTCTGATTTTTGCAGCATATACATAGTCTGCAATTAGAGTTTTATAACCACAATTGAAACACGAGAATGATTTCCTTTGAAACCCATCAATAATGAATCCGCAACAGGAATTTTTTTTAAATTCTGAACACAAGACTGGTTTCTGATGAATATGCGTCCAACAGTCTATCAGCATAAATTATTATTGCACTTATTTTCATAATTGGACAATGAACACGAAGATGGTTTTCATTATATTTAACTAACTTGAAAATGTATCTGACGTTCCGTGAAAGAGAACCAAACTCGTGTTCTGAATGTATTTTTTTGCGGTTGCCACAAAGTCTCCTGGATCGCAGTTTCATTTAATATTATCATTTAATAATAGCTACATACATACATACATGGTATTAAGAATATTTATTAACAGTTTAATATAATAACGTCATAATTTAAATGACTAAAAATAGTTGCCCTGTTCTATAAATTCCAAACCAAAAAAGTGTTCAATTTTCAGGGGTCTTTGCTGATGCAGAAAACGAATTTCTGCCATACACGGTCATGAAGGTACCGTGAAGTAATATATTTCAATATAAGCAAAAATACACGATTTATTAGCTAGTTAGCAAAAAAGAGTAAGTTTATCGACAGAATTAGCACTGAATATGTAAGAACTTACGTACATACAACACTTTTATTAAAATAACTTATCGCACATGAAACATCTGAAAAACGTACAAATTACGGCAATAACAAAATCTTAATGCAAATAGACAAAATAAATGTACGGTTGGGAGCACTCAAAATTATGAGCGAAATGGTGGGCTAAGAATGCGAATGGTGAAACACAATTAACGCAGCAGAGATCATCCACCGGCGATAGTGTCAATTAGGTAACTTGGTGAAATCACAAAAATGATAATTTACTGAAATAGTGTTGGGTAATTGCGAGCGGATATTCGTTACTTCGCACTAGCTTTGCACACATTGTTAATTGTGTGTGTAATAATGTCAATTACCTTCCGAATATTAACTGACCAGGATTGCACAGGAACGTACCTATTACAAGATTGTAATGTGTGCAAATTCAGAAGTGTCTCTAGGTGTCCAGAAGTGGAAGGTCATTTGCGAAAATATGTGAGAAAATCTTTTGTTATTTATGTTGGAGGATGTAAAAAAATAATCTCTACTTATGTATGTATATTGATGATATAAACACCAGTTCACGTAACTGGTAGTTAGTTTATTTGTTTACCCACTTCCTCGATAGTTAGGCGGAATTAGCGTTACCATTCCAAGCGGAAACCCGGTTTCTTCTTCTATTTCTGATAGGCTGCTAATTGCGCCCTCTTGCTGGTCATGTAAAAATAAATAGGAGTTACACTTTATTTGATTTTTTTTAATAATATGAACTATTGTCGTCTTATAATTTTGGTGGTCACTGTCCCATTGACCTTATGAAGCAGCCGCCCTGAACATACTAAATACATTCACTAATGATCCAATAGGCTTCATTTGCAGATTCAGACCTGTCTGTAGAATGAATAAAGGTCTTGAATATTTAAGAAATTTGAAATTAAATGTCTTTGGTATGCACCACAAGCTTTAGTTTCAGTTGATTTCTCTTGACAATGGGTTTCGATCATCACATTCCTGTCAAATCTATTCCAAGTCTAAATCTTCCAGAATTTGTTCATTTAAGACCTTCTTCTTGATCGGCGTCCATGTATCCCTACGACCTACACCGACACAAACAATTTTAGCAATCAAGGCGAAGTAGCTTAGTTTCAATTTAATTGGATAAATAAAAAAAAACAACCACATCATGGAAGATAAATTAAACTTGCGGGAAACCCCATGTAAATGACATTGCATTGAAGACTAGACCGTCCTTCAATGGTGTTTTTGTTCTTCGCATTGAAATAAAATTTTCGTTGAGACCTCCCAAAGTGTGAACATTGATTGCATGACAAGTGGTTTTGTCAGCAGAAGGCGATAGGCACGAACTGGAATTATCACCAAATCATTGTCCAGAAATCAGCATCCGCGTCTTGAGCAAGTGTAATCTCCGTGTCTATACTTTAGCATATTATAATTGTGGTCGGTTGTGTCGGTGGGCTTGTTTCTTGACTTTGGCCTATCGAAACAATGGTTTCTAATTAATCTCGTTGTGCGCTTTGATAAAACAATTCGCAAAATAAGATATAAGGAGAGGCCACGGTTTACGTCGACGCAGATGTTTTTTCATTTGCACATTAAAAATAAAGGTGTGTCTTTATGTTTGAATACGTACGCATAAATGCTTGGTTATGTATTTATTAAGGCTTCTCGGAGCATGCCTGCATAAATTATAATACCTTTGTTTAACATTGAAGAATTATAATACCATCTTGATCTCGTACGTATAAAACGACACAAACAACCAAAGTGACCTTGCCTTGGGCTATGATTCTAATGGCCATATTATTATTCACAATATTTGCGAACACTTTACGAAGAGTGCCCAGATATTCATGTCAATTACGACATTAGTAATGTTGTGATGGACACACGGGCTTCAAGGTCACTTATACGAAACCGCTACCGCTCAGAAAAAATATTATTGAGACAATATTCTTGCAGAAGCTTACTTACAGCACAGGTTCTCATGGCAGGAAAATATAAATTATAAAAATAAATGAAATTAACAAAGATATCTGAGAAAATATACAACATCTATCTAAAACACGGACATATGAATATATCTGGACCTGCCCTAAGTGATAAAAACGTATTATTTCCCCCTCCACATGGCGCCGGCTGTAGCTCCTCCTTGGAACCGGCTCGCTCCATGGGGAGGGGATATAGCCTCGCTTGAATCTAAAATGTGTGACGTCATCATTCTTGCCGTGAACAGCGAGAAGCTGACATCCATACATTTAACGAAATAACGGCAGCTTGTGCTATACAATATATCTACGTATCAATATGCACATAGCGAAAGTGGGCGGTACTCTAATGTGCTCGTCGCTGGTTGCAGGGGTAAGTAAATTATGAAACATTTGTAAAAGTGTTTTAACTAAACACGGCAAGAAAATATTGATATGTGTATTGGCGCGAGTCTTTTTGGAGCGAGCATTTGGCCTTAGCAAATAAGTTTTGAACGTGGCAAGCAATTCGCGCTCCCATGTAAAAAGGTCTATTCATTCAAAGCAGATTTTGCTTTTAAGAACTAAATGGTGATATTGTAATGCGAGATGCCTATATACTGTCAGATTGATTGTTCAACGAATGACAGTCATCTTTCCCCCCTTTGCTCTCAATAGTTTGGTTTTACCCCTCATCTGTAACTGCTTGTCTATCCATTTGGATGTCTATGATCTAAAATAATAAATCATACTCAAATGTGTAATTATTCTCAGCTGTCATCTGTATTTTGCCGATGGCAATACGGTCCTACCCCAAGAGCTCTACCGTAACCTCTCTTTCTATTACTTGCCTCTTTTATGAAAAAGAGGGATATATTTAAACAGAGCTATCCGTGGAATCCATTTAGTTTTATGTTCTTAAGCATCCACGGCTTGCGGCAGAGATGAATCTTGCGAAGAACGACTTAGAAGACGACCGCTTAGTATAACTAATTCGCTGAGCGAAATTTCAGCACACGCTCAGTCAGTTCTTGGATACGAGGATCCCGGGGCGTCCATTATCCTAACGTTCACAAACAAAGTTCGCTAACCCAACCGGGCAATTAAACCTAGTTACCTGACATGTAATCACGTAACAGAACATGTGCAAATTAAGATATATTTTAAGAAAGAATTAAATTTATATGGCGTGTTGAAGATCACTTGAACCGTATAATAAAATACATTCGTTGTCCATGATACGTGACTTGCTTTTTGTTCGGTTGTTCAAAAGGTATTGATCTATATTTTTTCGTTGTGTGAAAAATGCACGTATTGTTTGTAATATCTTACTTACTTGAGGATATTGCTACAATAATTAAAAGTCGCCAAATCGGGGACAAGATCGTTGGTCTGATATCCCGGTTCGGTTTCGGTGATTAAAGTTTAAACTTTTTAATTATTTACCTACTTCATGTTAAAAAACACTTTAGGTAAAACATGCATATCTCTTTCAGAGACCTAGATATCTTTTCAGTAGGCAACGTTCGTAAGAAAATTAATGCCGGGTACCTAAATACATGACAAGTTGATGAAATACTTAGAATTGACTTTTCTACTAGAGTGTTTATTTGGAAAACTTAGTGCAATATAATTTATGACAGGGTTAGGATTTTCCCCAGGGCCTCGTGTGTGGGGTTAATATAGAAAAGGAGGTCTTCAGAAATTCAGAATTTCAGATTTTAATTTTTGTTTTCAATGGCTTTCAAGTATTAAACAACTGGACCCGTCCAAATATCTGAAATACTTCAGATACCTAGAAAAATTGCAACTCGTAAATTGGCCATATTAGCTACACGCAGCCATTGACAAGGACAGTGGTAAGTGGCAACTAATTTTTTTAGTTTACTTTTTTTTACATTAGCTCCACACAGGAGGCCCCGAGAAAAATAATTCCCCTAAGGGCGTATGTTATCTTTGAGGATGCTGTCTGGAGGGTCTTTTTAGGGAAGGATAGGATAAGAAGTACTGGGAAGGAAAAGGATATAAGGGGTGGATAGGAATCTGAGGGTGAGTGTATCCAGGAGTGACGAACGTATGAATCCAACCCTCCCACTGGGTTAAAGACGAAGTTCGAGAGTACGTCTGCAGAAATCAAAGAAACTCCCCCAACCATTCTACCCCGATCCGGCCTGCCAGGCAGCTGGTAAGTAGACGCATCCACCACCAAGACCCGGACAAACCTCACCCCATGAACAAGGGCACCCCTGCTAAGTCACCAAACGTAGCGAACCACTTGGGGTGACCTATGCCAGAGGTGTTGGTTTTCCAATAAATGGTTCCCGGGGCGGCGGAAAAGTTAATTTTCACTGTACCTACCTACCACATTCCAATTTAATTGACTCTTGTAACCTTTTCTATCTAACCTCCTCCTTTCTCGCTGGCACCCTCGTAGCGAGGTGGGGGCTGTAACCTAAATCATTAAATTCACTAAATCACAAAAATCTGCAAATACCTAAATCATGCAAAATAACCTAAATCATTAAAATCACAAAAAAATCTAGACGGCCCTTATCACCTTTTCTCAGGACTGATTTATTACCACTTACAACTTAGTTCTTAGCTACTGGCTACTTATAAACTACGCATAAAAAGTCCAATGAACGGATAAAAATTTGTTACCGACCGAAGGTTCGGTTTCGGTTTCGGCAAGTTTCGGCAAAAAAAATCTAGTTTCGGCAGAAAATCTGCCGAACCTTCGGCCCAACCGGAACTCTGTAGTAGTGAATTATTGCACGTCGTTCGGCTGACTTCGGGTGAGCTCTTGGCTCGTGTGCCAACCGTTATGTCTCGCGCATAGTGATTTTTTTTTTTATGAATACCTCACAAGAGTCCCAGCTGCTCCCGTCTGAAGCTAGTCTGACTATGGCATCCCCAATTGGGGTATGTTGTGGGGCTGAAGGTACTGTGGAGGTGAAGGAGATGGGGAAGAGGAAGGTGGGGAAGTACCTAGCTATTCAGATCTGGTCACCAAACATGGCTAAAGCCATTTCAAGCAACGTTTCAATTCTGAATGGTGGTCTTACACCAGGGTGATACTGAGAGTATCTACCACAGTGATTAGTTAAGCGTTTGTCTTTTTATTACTTCTGTCTAACACATTTTATTTGACATTTATTGAGCATCGAAGTTCTTTGCGTTGAGTTATTAACTCGGATTAATGAATGATGAGAATTATGAAAAAAAAAGTTTTTTTATTTCACTTAACACGTGTAATAAGAACGTTGTGATTGTAAACGCAATTAACAATTAAAGTACTCGATGAATGAGGCCCTTCCTTTATTATGTACCTAAGTGTTGATTATTGACAAATTTTTGTTCCAAGTTTTGATAATTTTATAATTTTTGAAAAATGAAATAATTAAACTTTGTATAAACCACTTATTTGATGCGCAAATCCGACCGGTTTCGGAACAAACGTTCCTTCGTCAGGGAAAGCTTATACTAATTTGACAAAGATAACTATAGATATTTTTGGATAACCACAAAGTAATAGCTACATTCAAAAATATATATTTATAATTTTGGTTTGTTTTATAGATTAATATAAAAAAACAATAAATATTCACGTAGATACTTCAACTATTGCTTTTTATTTCATTTAACACGTGTTAACTGTCTGTAATAAGTGAAAAAAATATGCCAAATTTCAGTAAACAATAGATTTCAACATGTCTAAAAAAGTTTCGGTTTCGGTTTCGGCCGAAACTGAGACAGATGCCGAAGATTCGGTTTCGGTTTCGGTAGAGAGTCCTCCTTCGGTCGGACACTAATAAAAATACATTATACGAGTACGTCTCTTTAAAAGATCTAGCATCTGGAATCTCTAACTTTTCTAGGCGGAACCCTATTTTTATAAGGAAAAGCTAAACTCGTAGTTTGAATACTTTCATGTTTACCTTGAAAAGAAAGATCTAAAGTTTTGTGTAAAACTTACATTAATGTGAAGAGTGATATCTTTTTAATTTTTTTGTTAAAATAGCATTGAAATCAGGCTTTGTTTCAGATAGCTGAATACGAAGATCTGGAGCTGCATCCAGTCTGTTTCTGTATTTGTTTTTTGTGTAAGCGTAAGCCTAAAAACCAGTTTCACACCGGTAAGTGGTCACAAACGGCAACAAAACTGTGATAGCTGATAGCCTTCTCGACGACTTCTGGATATTCGTTTTTAAATCCAATCCAAAACTCATCCAGATTAGTTTTTTCTGAATTAAACTTTTGTTGTAAGGAAGAAGAACATTTGATATCTATCAAAGTCTCGTACTCTGTTGCTGTACGTTTCCTGTGAACTAGGAATGGATTCTGTACCCAGTCAATGTCCTGCAAGTTTTTTTCACGAAAATACTCTTCCAGAAATTTGTTAAGGGCCATCAAATGTTCGTAAAAGCATTTTTCAATATCTGAGGTTACTTGCAACTCTTTTTTTTCCAGAAACTCGTTTAAAAGAGAAAAAAATTGGTACTGTTTCTGTTCAAAACATTCTACCCAGAAGACAAGTTTCTTTCAAAGAGAAGAGATTTTGTCGTTTACTGTAAAAGTATTTGTGTTTCTTCCTTGCAATGATCCTTGCGACAATCCGGACGGAACGCGGAACCCTTGTGATGCTTCTACGGAACCCCAGGGTTCCGCGAAACACCTTTTGGGAAACGCTGGTCTACAGCATCTGAGCACATAAGTAAATATTACGCAGCTATATTATAAGTTATAGTTATAAGTAATGCGTATGATGTTGACCAGTCTGACATGTATCCTAGGAAGTTTTACCCGTCTTTTAATTCAGCCCAATTAAGAAGTTTTTATCTGCGATACAGTAATTATTATTATCTCGGTGTTCTCCAGCAACCTTGAATTTGAATTCCGAACATAATAGCGTTTATATATGTTTGGGGAACACGTTTTGGTACCGTTAGGGTTTACAGATATTCGAGGCTTGCGCACGATTATTTGGTCCCCCGCGCAGCTTCTCGAACTTCTGCGCTCTGCGCTCGAGGCCGCGGGCAGAGATACCAAGAGAATGCAACAGTTCAACACAAAACTTCATCAGAAATTATGTTAATTAGTAACGCATGTGAAGGTAATTTTATCTTATACTTTAGCCACATTTCGGAGTGATATATGCTCACAGCCACGCTGAAAGACCACCATTTAAAGAAATTGGTATAGGTATGTTTAGTTACTAGACCTGAATGGCAAGAACTTACCTTCGCCTTCTCCATCTTTTTTTCATAATTTTTGTAGTGAAAACTTCTTTAGCACCGTTGTGATTTGAAACTCTATGAAACTAAAAAGAGACAAGCACAAACACCTGTAGGTTTTAGCCTGCGAGAGAATGAGATGGAATAATCGGTCTTCTCTTTGTGCGATGCTTCATAGCTTCCCCACTCTTGTCTACTTTAGTTTTCTGAAGGTTTCACTTTTACCGTGTGTGAATTGTATTATACAAGTATTTTTTTTCAATTTGGGAGGCGGGTACAATGCGTTTAAAAGCGTATTAAGATTTAAAATTTAAACAGGTTTAAGTAATTTATATTTCAATGAAGCACAATCATACTAACAACAACAAAGCTTGTTGTCTGAATTGTGCTTCATTGATATTAAACATATCGATATCCGAAGTGATTCTATTTAACAACAAGACAGCTCTCCCGACTGGCATAACCATTGGCAAGTTAGCTCTGCAAGCCGGGAGATAAAACAGTCTATGCTGTCGATGACGGAGATAACCGTCGGGAACATAGAAACTAATGCTCTCCATGATAGCAGTGTTTTAAAATTTAATATAATATATATGGAATAATTTATTGGATATCTAACATCCCTGCCATAGGTCTCCCCAAGTGGTTCGCTACGTTTGGTGACTTAGGAGAGGTGCCCGGGTTCATGGGTTAAGGTTTTTATAGGTATTTGGATGTTTGTATAAGTCATGAATGAGTTTGTTCATTTACTGTGCGGTGGGCCGGATCGGGAGAGACTGGTGAGTGAGACCTTTTGACTTCTACAGCCGGTCAAAAGATTAAAGACCGATTGCTTTGTACCGCAGTGGGAGGGATCACTCCTGGATAAACTGACCAAAGATGACCTGACCTGAGGATCTGATAGGTCTGACAGGCCCTAAGGGGTTTTTTCCTTACGGCCTTCTGTGCCAACTTTTTATAATGCCAAAATTCAAATTTTAAACTCCGTTAATTAATCACATCTTCTCTCAGTTGCAGATTTCAAAGATCTATAGAGAAGGTATCTAATTAAAAATTGACTTGATATAAATTATGTTTCTCGTTTCTGTTTGTCGGAATCGTCAATAATGTAATCCAGCACGATATAAGTAGGAATACCTACACAAAATTCCACAATAATTCATCATACACAAGACAGATGTTATGCAGCTGCATAATGCATACGTTTATATGCGCATATCTGTGCGGCTGTAGGTACAAAATATCTGCTTATGAATGACATGTAATCACGCTATCATCTTAAAGAGGCACAGATGAATGAGAGAATGCAATCAAGAGTTTATCAAGTTTTATGGCAGGACATTATATTTAGCGGCCCGTGCATATTTGGAAGTCCAAATGCGGCAAAGTAAAGTTCGCCGATTTTCACAGAGGAATATTTTGTTGCCATATTTAGTTAAGACACTTTAACAAATGTTCATAATTTACTTACCCCTGTAACCAGCGATGAGCTCACTGGAGTACCGCCCACATTCGCTATGTCCACATATTTTAGGGTATAGCATGCATAGCACAAGCTCTCATTTTTGTCGTGTTATTTCGTAAAATGTACGATGTGAGCTCGGTGCTGGTCAGGACAAGAATGATGATGTCACATTTTTTAGGTTCAAGCGAGGCTCTCGTAAGTCCAGCCGGCTCCATGGAACCGTTATGGGGAGGGGGAAATAATACGCTTTTATCACTTAGGACAGGTCCAGATATATTCATATGTCCATGATCCTGACACTGTTTAGATAGCTTTAGTTCGGGTTTGAATCTTGCGATCATAAATATAGCAGCCAATAAAATAAGCGTTAAGAATATCAAAATAATGTTGGTGGTTCTTAGTCGAAATATGATATAGTTAAAATCGAATCGGATAGAGCCACGTTAGCACAGTTGGTAGAGCAGCGGAAGGTCCTGGATTCAAGTCCCACAGATGTCAATATATTTTTTTCTGATTTTTCTATTTCCTGATTTTTGATTGAGTTTCGCTAAAATTGTCTTCTTTTAATTAAACATTATATTGAGATCTTATTGTTATTTTAAAGATTTTTTTGTGTAGATTCTTGCCACGCTTCTTCCTCCTCGCAAAGCCAACATTTCGGACAGCCTTGCTGTTTCCAATTCCAAGGCACAACACCTTGCAAGGCTGACCGAATTGCTGGTTAACAAGGTCGCGGCAGCATTTCTTAAACGCTTTTTGTTGTGACATTAAAAATAACTTTAAAACAGGTTGATTTAAACACGATAGCCAAACTCTTGTAGGTACTGGGTACCACAACAAAAAGTTAGGAAAGTTACCAAAAATTTGTATCAATATTGCAAAAAAAACCTTTTGCAGTACTATTTTTGTTTGTCATGTAAATACCTCCCGAGAGTCCCAATGGTTTCTGGCGAGACTACGGCATCGCAAATTGAGGTATGTTGTGAGGTTGAATGCACCGGGGACGGGAAGATGATACAGAGAAGGAGGGTGGGGAAGTACCTGGCTATTCAGATCTGGTCACCAAACACGGCTAAACCATTTCAAATAACATTTAATTCTGAATGGTAGTCTCACACCATGGAGCTACTGAGAGTTTTTTCCACTCTGAAACGTGCCGCAAATATGCTATACATCATTTTAAATGAATAAAATTGTGAAATTTCACAAATTAATCAAATAAAATTGATTTGTGCAAGTCGGAATTTGTGCTTTAATTGAAAAAATGCACGTAATTACACGAAATTAATTTATATTGCAATAACTAAAAGAATGTTGATTTTTTAGTGAGAGTTTTGAATGACCGAAATAATTCATTTCACTAAATAATAAATTAATTATAATTATTTGTAATGTAAAGATTATTTTTCATTGAAGTATTAGCACGAATTAGGAGCACCGAATGAATTAATGTACATTACGAAATAAATATTAATGACTGTTATCGTCATACGACATTTCTCTTTTAACACAGAGCAGACATTTCATTACTAATTATGACAGCTATCAGATCAAATTAACGCCGATTCAAAAGGAAAAGTGTTCAAAAATACATTTTTTCATGAGATGTCATAAATTTAATTGACGTTGACGAAGATTGTCATGCGAATGAATGATTCCACGAATGAAGTTTTCGCTAAGGCGGTGATTTAAAGTACAATTAAAAATAATTACGTTCCCGACGTATTACCGCATTCGCCATTTTGATTATTTACACATTTTTTTAATCTTTTCAACTTTAAATTAAATGATTTCTTTTTAGCAAGGACGGCAATGAAAGTAAAAATGTATTACCTTTTATTATAAAATATCTAGAAATCATAATTGACCACAACCTCAGATGGATACATCATATCAAATACGTCACAAATAGACTCATCAGAAAAAAACACATTTCAAGTATCACTTGCTCCAATTAATATTGAAAGGCAAGATAGAGGGTCGCCGACGGCCTGGTAGGAGACAAATGTCTTGGCTGCGAAATGTGCGAGAGTGGACCGGCATTAGAAGTGTGGAGGAGCTATTCCGGGCAGCGCAAGATACAGAGACATTTTTAGGAGTGATCGCCAACGTCGGGGGGACCTGATAAGGCACACGAAGAACAAGAAGAAAATAAAACTAATAAAAACAATATATTTAGCACTTTGTCAATCCATAACAGAACTCGGTGTCATTATTTGGGGAGGAGGAAAAAACTCAGCTATCGGTCAAATGGAAATCGCACAGGAAACTATCTTAACGACATTACTAAAAAATACAGAATGACTGACACTGACCATATATTACTTGATATATATCAGTTATTAAGTTATTATATAGTTCTTGTATTGGACTGTAAGAAAAATAAAAAACACTTATCATACAAAATCAAAAGATATGAATTAAAATACAAAAATTCGATATTACAAAAAAAAATCTTGAAAGGGTAAAACTTTTTTTGTGTTAAGTTCAGACCAGACACAATAATAGTAGCACGATTTTTCGGTGTTCTTTCTGCAATATTAATATAATTTAAAAAATTGTGCAATATGTAGCTTTTTTACATTCATGACATTACATTCCTTGTAAAGAAAATGAGTTGAAAATTTACATTTTGTCCTGAATATTATAACGTTAAGGATCAGTTTTATAAGTAATATATAAATATTAAGTGAATATGAATATAAATATTGGTGTAATGTAAATTATTACATCCACCTAGGGTTGCCATCTCTTAAATTTGGCAACCAGAACAAGACGCGTGAAAACCCCGGATTTTAGGGCCCAGAACCCGGACATATCAACAGGTTTTTTTAAAGATAGTTAGTGTAATAAAAAAAAAACAGTTGAAAATGTCATAAATCACCTTTTAATTTATTTTCAAATTAAATTTAGTCATCTTTTATCATCATTTTAAATATATCTACCAAAACAGAATCTTATTACAGTTTGGTACAAATTGTTTTAATAATCAGATAGATTTTTTTTTATTCTTAAAATAAAACACAAATTAATAATGTACCTACTCTGTTATGAAAACAAAACCTTATTAAAATATTAAGCCTAACAAAATTCAATTAAATTTTTAAACAAAAAAGCTTAAAAGTACTGAGACCATTTTAGTATTCAGTCTTACAATTTTTGAGGTAACTCTTTTAACTCAATGATAATTATATCTTTAATTTTTTATCAGCAGCTATTTAAATAACAAAATATCTCTTAACATAATGTGAAATAAATTCAGTCTCCTTAAATCTTTAGCATCAAAACTGAAACTTTTTAAAGTTTAGACTTACTGTAATGTACGTTACATTATTAATTTTTTTTAGAATAAAATAACCAAAAACTGTACTAATTTATATTACCTTAAAGTTTTAATCAACAGCCGTAAATTTCTTTTGCGTAATAAATACATTCATAACTTAACAAAAATGAGAAGAAATTATTGCACTCAAAAGTACATTATTTGATTATCTAGCTATTAAAGCTTTTTCCTCAGCCTCTCGCCTTTTTTACTTTTCAGTTTTTTTTTGTATTTATCACTCTTTCCGATAGTTTTTAGAATATCTTCCCCTTTTAAAAGGAATTTGTAAAAATCAATGCAGCTGTATTCTTGGAAATTGAATATAATTTTAATTAAAGATAAATGAAACAATGTTACTTTGTTTGAACCACTTTTATATTTGTTTAAAGCCGACCGGCTTCAGAACGACCGTTCCTACCCCAGGGCAAACGTATACGTTTGACTTTAAATGTTCAGACTTTCAATTATTTTTTTTAAGCCCGGACATCAAATGAAACCCCGCCCGGAAGCACCCCGGATGCCCTCAAACTAGGACAAATACGGGGAAACCCGGACGGATGGCAACCCTACATCCACCAAGCGTGGAAAAAGCGCCGCTAATTTCATGCTAAAATGATTAAATGCTTTCGATTTTTATTTAAATAACAATATTTAGAAGAAAATCCTTTAGAATTTTCTAAAACCGAAATGTGGTAGTATTGTATATTGATGAGTCCTGTGTCCTCGATATGTATTATTTTCGCAGCACCCCCAAAGATTACCATTACAAACTTATTTCCCATCGGGGCCATGTGTTGAGTTAATGATAACCCCCTGCCTTCTGACGACGCCCACGACAAACACCATCTTGGTGCTATTTTTGTTCAATTTGGGAACAATTTCTTTAGCAACAAAGCGAATGGTGAAATTGTTGTTGTTTTCAATTCCCAATACGCATTATTTTGAAATTCGACTTGGTTCTCGTGATAAGTGGAGTTTATTGGTTGTCAAAGTCACGTCTCCGTGCCAATTATCAAAAGGTTGAATATATTGTCGTTTCTGCAGCAGCTCCGGAGAAGAGTCTTTAACCTTGATTTTAACATAACACTGGTTCATGCGAAAACGGTTCAGCGAAGTTTTGTCCCGAATAAAGTTGACTATTAAATAGTTTGTGGGATCCAAGAAAAATAGGATGGCGTTGTACCCTACGATGTCAGACAAGTAGTGTAAGAGGGACTAAGCGTATGATAATGGTCTAGAACCAAAAGGTACTAAGTTTCAAGTCTGCATGGATGGCATTTTTGGTGTAATATCTTAAAACAAAATTGTGTATCATACATAATCTCAACAAGGTGCATATACAAGTCAATTTTCATAGTGTTCTATTAAACATTTTCGCACAATTATTTGGAGGCTCGGTATGCCTATAAACCAAGTTTTGGATTGTAAGAAAGCTACATTACAGTAGGCAATAGAATAAAATAAAACGTAATAATAATTTTCTTAAATAATAGTTTTCTATGGCGCCGTTTTTCTGAAACATCTGAGATATTTATGATATATTTCCACAACGCTCTCCATCTGACTCTAAATAACTACAGAAAAAAACAAACTTAGTATTTCAAAACTTATGGCTAACAGATTGCATCCACCGGCTCTTCGATCACTAATACAAAACAATGCACGATGTATTTGACCAAAGAAAAATGATTTTTATTTATTAAAAAAAATAACAGAGTAATTCAATAAAAATCACAAGTCGCTCATCACACTAGGGCATTCCCGAGATTGCTGCGTAAAAAATTATAAAATATACAGGATCATACTTACCTGGGAGGTCACTTGAGATTAACACTGTTTATTGTTTATTGGAGAAATTTAGATGTTACGTTATGTGGGACATTTGTTCTTTTTTTTAAACTTTTTTTTTTTACTTTCTTCAATGTTCTGTTTTGTCAAGGGATCCAAAAAAACATAAATATCTAAATATAAGCTTTTGAAATATATAAAATATAAAAAATAAATAAGACCTATTTACTAAATAAGCAGTGAGATTTGTCAAACAGACCCATTTTTAACATATTTCCCTTCCCCTACGCCTACTCTTACCCCTCCCCCCCTCTTAGGTACCCCCCTAGCCCCCACCAAAGTTAATGTACTCTCTCCCTCTTCTACTTTTCAATTAAATACTCTGTAATCCTGTATTTTATTTAATACTAGCTGGTACTTGGCATGCGTTGCAATGCCATATTGAAAGAAATACATTGTTTCTCCCTGATCACCTTTCCCGTGCGTCCCCGTTCCCCTCCCCCGTCCCCTTTCTAACCAGCTTTATAAATTATAGCTTATATGTTATTCTGATGTATAGGTGTATAGAGCTATATTATTGTAAAGTTTCATTAAAATCCATTTAGTAGTTTTTGCGTGAAGAGTAACAATCACGCATACATCCATACAAACTTTTGCGTTTATAATATTATAGTAAGATATTTTATTCACCCTGAGGAGGGTTCAGGTCAAACCGAAACCGGTTGGTTTTAAAAAATATAAGAAAGTGAAATTAAACAAAGTTATTTTATTGCCATTTTTATAATCATGCATACCCACAAAGTGTTTGCTACATGTGAAAATTTGCAAAATAAACATCTCTAAAAAAAATTTCAGTATTTTTTAAAAGCACCTTAGTTAGTTTCCCATGAACCCATTGGTCAATATGCTGATGTGAAATCGAACGCAAACAATTAGCCCGAGGCGAGGTGAAGAGGACACACCGTCACCTGTGAGGTGATGGGTGAGGGGAGGGGGGAGGAGGAGGGTCACACAGTCCCAGGCCTCTTCACTCGGCCTGTCGCAGAACACTATTTGCATAAGTTAGTCGCTAGTCGCTAAGGTCACAGCACATTCCAATAAACATCGCAGTGAGCGGAGATAAGCCGAATTTGTGAAAATTGTAGGATTTGGAAACACTTTATTTTTTGGTCATGGAAATTGTTTGGGAAATTTCTATTTTGGCAGAGCGATATCTAAGGCATCCCATATTAAGGAATATTATAAGGCTGAAGGTTGTGGGAAGCGGAAGGAGATGAGGCAGAGGAAGGTAAGAAAATACCTGTTTTTCAGGACTGGTCACCAAACAAAGCTAAAGCCAATGCAAGCAACGTTTTCATTATTATAAACACCAGGGCGGTACTGTGGCGGTGAGCAAGTATATTTTTAATGAATAAATTGATTTACTTGCACACGCCGGGATGCGTATTTACAATCCCTACCGTGTTTGAGTCGCTTTAAATTTTCAATATCAAAATTTAAATATTTAGAAATAAAATTATTAATTTCTAATATACACATTGGAAAGATTATTTTATCTAGATTTTACAACAATTTTTATTTTTGCAAAGTGATAAAAAATTATCAATATAGAGGTGTATTTACAATATATGGGAATAATATTAAAATTTAAATATTTAGAAATGAAATTATTAATTTCTAATATACGCATCAGAAAGATTATTAAAAACAATTTTTGTTTTTGCAATGTGATAAAAAATAACCAATATAGAGGTATATTTAAAATGTAAATTGTCGTTACCGCGACTGAATCGGTATAGGTTTTGTAAATACGCCGCCGGGATTTAAACCCGCCACCTCAGAAGTGCCAGTGGAGAGCCTTACTCCTCGATTACGGGGGCCACTGAATACCTAATTCTAAACAAAATAATCTGAAGCTATAGTTTGAACTAATGCAGGACATCTGTTCATCTGCTTTAGAAGAATAATGCCTTTTTGACTTTTTGAAATATTGGCATACAGAGCTCTGGGCCAAAAAGGCCTCTTTATCTTTCATCATGAATTTATATTAATGGTTGTTGAAAAGTCGTTTATTTAGTTGTTTGTTAGAAAAATAATGAAATTTCGAGGCGTAAGCTCCGGCGTCATGAAATGTACCCAGAATTTTTTTCTGGAATTTTTAAGTGAACTTAAACTATTTTAATAATTAGTATAAGCAATAATTATCAGCCTGAAACACTCATCTACATTGAAAAAATCTTCCGAGAAAAGATACATGACGCCAACGGGACATGAACCCGTGTCCTTCTGATTGCCGGTCAGGTGCTCTACCACTGAGCTATGTCGGCTGGTGCCGCCAACGGGACTTAGTGTTTCAGACTGATAATTATTGCTTATAATTATTGTTACCCTTTGTGTTATGCATAAAAATCTTGTCTTAAACATTAGTTTATCAGTATTTTAATAAGTTAATAACGTCATAGTACATAGAGACGAAACTTTGAAAAATTTCTTATAACAAATCTCTAAAAACACGCCATATGGTTTGCTGAAATTGTTCACAAATAAAAAAGATTTTCTAAGATAGACACTTGTTAGTTGGTGATTGATTATAGTGTAAAATAAGTATGCGATAACTTTCTTAGTTTTTAAGTTAGGTGCGTGAGAGATATAATGGCGCTGTTTAAAATAATAAGCCCGAATCAAATCAATAACTGATCAGTCAGTGACCGAGTTGGCACCACTCGAGCTCTCACCCAGGCATGAGTTCATTATCTCGACTTGTTTTAAAAAAAAATTACGTTAGTTCCACACAGGAGGCCCTGAGGAAAATAATTCCCCTCAGGGCCTATTTCATTTTTAGGGATGCTGTGTGGAGGGTCTTTTTAGGAAAGGAAGGAGAGGAAGTTCTGGAAAGGAACGAGAATTATGGGTGGTAGGAATCTGAAGGTCAGTGTGTGCAGGAGTGACGGACGTATGAATCCATCCCTTCCACTGCGATGCCAGGCGATGTTCCAAGAGAGAACGGCTGGAGAAGGGTCTTTACAGGGAAAGGAAGGAGAGGAAGTTCTGGGAAGGAAGAAAGTATGAGGGGTGTGTAGGAATATGGTCTCGGAGTGACTGTATGAATCCATCCCTCCCACTGCGTTGCAAGGCGATGGGTTGAGAGAGACCGGCTGGAGAGATCCACGTTAGATCATTCTCAACCATTCTTTCACGATCTGGCCTGCCATGCAGCTGGTGGGCAGACAAATCCGCCGCCAAGACCCGGTCGAACCTCACCACATGAACCTGGGCAACCCCGCTAAGTCACCAAACGTAGCGAACTATTTCGGTGACCTATGGCAGAGCTGTTGGTTATTCAATAAATGGTTCCCGGGACGGCGGTACCCACACCCGCCTGCCAAGTTTAAATTGGTTAAATCTTCCATCAAAATATTTCGTTGAATTGATAGTAGGAGATTTTTAAAGAATATTCGTAACCCGGAATTTAGAAAAATCAAAACACCAACATCAATAAATCAATTTAGTCGAATTACAACTTTTAATCTAATACGATTACATAATAAATTTCCAAGCAAATACCAGCACAAATACCCACCATTTTAAATACCTTCATTGCTGTTATTTTTTATAAGGCGGTCAAGCCACAAGCCAGTCCAGTTCGTCATACTAATTAATTTCTTTCCCGATTAGAAATTATCCACGGCCGGCAATATATTATTCGACATGCGTATAACAGGTGACATGCAACTCTACGTGCGCCTAGACTGCCCATTAGTTTAGTAAACTCACGAGTTAAAGCAACAAATTTATCGCCAACAGTTAAAGTTGTCTCTTCCAAGCCACAAAGCAGTTGTGTTGAGTTAAACTTTAAGAACGTTGGCCTGAAAAACTATTCAGTACATTTCCGCTTTGACGAAACATAAATAAAGCCGCATGACCCGCTGAGCGTCTCCTGAGATTCTTTCAACCAAAAATAACACTTACGAAAATAGCATAATGTCAACGCCCACATTACCAACTTGAACTGCAGTCGGTTGGCAAAAAATTAAGTTTAGGTAGGTACTACTTAAGTTCAGAACTATTTTCATCAAATATTCTACATAGACTTGCATAAAAATCAATAGATGTCGCACATTAAAAATAAAAATGGATTTAAATTTATCCAAGACGCTTTCGGGATAGCTTTTAGTTCGGGTTTGATTTTTTTTGTGCATTACAGATTAATATAATTCTATTACAATACACATAACATATACATAACTTTAAAACGAAAATAATTCCAATAATATTATTATAGAGGTCTTGCCTAAAATGACTCTTGAAACCTTCAAGGCCAATGTTGAACAAGAGACCTAGAGATATCATTTAGCAGCACCATACCTCTTGTCAAGCTACGCTGGGCCAGAACGTCTGTTCTGCCGTGTGGAATTCAGAGCAAATCGTGGTGACGACCGTGGCGGTAGTTGTTCGGTACGAACAATTTATAGCTATATGTATGGTCTGTCAACGTAATAGTTTTTATTTTTAAAAGCTGCTACTGTAAAGGTCCCATTCCTTCTAGATTGAAGACTTTCGTGGAGCGTTTCAATGAGCAAATCCAGGTGATGCATAAATCGCGGGTATTCACCTTTTTGATTTTTTTTTTTACCTGAGTTCCACACAGGAGGCCCCGAGGAAAATAATTTCCCTCATGGCCTATGTCATCTTTGGGGATGCTGTGAGGAGGGTTTTTTTAGGAAAAGAAGGAGAGGAGAGTTAAGTTTAAGGGGTGGGTAGATCTGGGATTCAGTGTGTCCTGGTCATCCGCCTCCAAGACCTATACAAACCTCACCCTATGAATCCGGGCACCCCTGCTAAATCACCAAACGTAGCGAACCACTTGGGGTGACCCAAAGATATTGAAATATAAGTAGATGTGCTATCTGCAGTTTTTACTAGTTGGGACTGCGCTTCCGGGTGTCGCCGATATTGTTTACCAATTAACAAATAAACTAAATGAACCAATAATTAACGAATAAACCAAACGAACGTTAAACTAAATTAATGAATTCTTTCCATATTCAAACTATATTGTTAACCAATACTAATAAACATTTTCAAAAAATCAACGAAATGAACAAATTATTTTCGTACGCAAACTACTCTAATTAGGACGTAGTCCGCCGACAGTTGCGCGGACACCGTAGCGTATCTCTTTTGTATTTGAATATCTTTGGGGTGACCTATGGCAGAGGTGTTGGTTATCCAATGAAGGTCTTAAATCTTGCAATCATACATAAAGATAGTAGTCAATAAAATATTCACTAAGAAAATGAAAATAGTATTGGTAGAACTTATTAGTCGAAGCATGATATTTATGACCGAATCGGTTAGGCACACTTTAACTCAGTTTGTCCCAGATGTGACCGAATCTTTTTCTGATTTTTCTGTTTTCAGATTTTCGATTTAGTTTCGCTAACGTTGTCTTCATTTAATCAAATATTATAATTTCGTTTGTGTTATTATTTTTGTAGATATTGGATTAAGAATTTTGTTTGTTGATTAATTTAGTGAGGTTCTTCACGAGTAACGTTTGTAAGGTTCATCACTTAACAGGTAATACCTATTAGACGAATCTGTGTCAATATTTTTGAGAATATATGAGGTACAAGGTTGGGAGGGTCCAAGAAGAAATGGCAATATCAAGTTAATCAAACACTTGGATAGGCTCATGTGAATCGGTTCCGCGACTTTTCATCACGCGATAAAGAATCCCCAACAAAATATCATACGGACAAAACATCCCCAACAAAATATATCCAACAAGAGTCAGTGAGACTATGGCATCCCCAATTGGGGTATGTTGTGAGGCTGATGGTAGTGGGGAGGGAAGGAGATAGGGAAGAGGAAGGTGGGGAAGAACCTGGCTATCCAGATCTGGTCACCAACCAAATGGCTAAAAGCCATTTCAAGCAACGTTTTAATTCTGAATGGTGGTCTTACACCAGGGCGATACTGAGAGTATCTTCCACTCTGGAACGTGCCGCAAATATACTATATATTATTTTAAATGAATAAATTGTGAAATAACACAAATTAATCAAATAAAATTTATTTGCCACGCCGGGATTCGATCCCGCGACCTTCGGTGTGCGAGTCAAGAGACTTACCGCTGCACTACGCCGGCCGTCGACGTAACCTAACCTAACCTAACAAAAAAATGGGACAAAAATTATTCAGACATCCTGTAAAGATAATATTGGTAGTTATTACTAAAAACCTAACCTAACGTATCAAAAAAATGGGACAAAAATTATTACCTGTAAAGACAATAAATAATTTTTGTCCCATTTAACTATTTTTGAACAATAATTTATTGTCTTTACAGGATGTCTGTTGTATTTTTGTCCAATTTTTTTTTAGGTTAGGTTAAGTTTTAGTAGATAGTTGGATTAGGTTAAGTTTTAGTAGATATTAGGATGTTTTATCCGTAAGATATTTTGTCGGGGATATTTTGTCGCGGGATGAAAACGTGTATTGCCATGTGATTCATGTCTCATAAACGAAATCTGCGCAAAGAAAGAGTTGTAATGCTTTCCCTTACGCAGATGATAAGTGCGGTTTTTAGTTATATTTGTCGAATCGTTCAGCAATCTCTCGATTTAAATTTTAAATTAACACGTAGCTGCAGATATCACAGCGCCGCAGAAGTCTGTTAAGATTTCGTTTATGAGATGTAGTGAATACATGGAATTTTATATCTTCTAGTTTTCTATGGATGAGCTCATTTTTCTATTCTCCAGCGTACTTGCCTTATGAAGTTGGCCAATAAGACATTGTGAATGTGAATACTTCTTTTACAATTACCTTCTCATTGAGATCGTCTTTTGAATGCAATTTGTTCTTAAGAAAATCATCAAATTAATAGCCAAACACAATTAATCATCAGAAGTTTAATTATTGAGATGTTTTAGAAATCCAACGGATCATCAAAGTTTTAGAGCACTAATAACTGCAACGATTTGGCAGAGTGTGGCCATTTTTTTAATGTAGAGATAGATACTTCGTAACGTTAGTAGTAGAGTAGAATACACAATTGTCATAAAAAAATCAAAGGAATTGACCAACTTTATAGTTATAAGGCTGCTTTACTTTAGCTTTGTACGTAGCATTCTCGAGAGTGGATCGCAGATATGGGAGCAGAGGATATCGTCTATGTACTAATGGTCGAGTAAATACAAAAGAAATTTACAATACCTCTACATGAGAGAGTTAGGTTTTTACCCATGGCTGTTTCCAACAGTTATCTCGGGAATGCTGGGTATCTGCAGACTTAGTTCGAGAAGAGATGTCGCATTACCTAATGCTGATGGCTTATAAGCTTCTAAATAGTTTTATATCGGTACCAGATATTCTGGCTGAAATAGGATTCTACGTCCCGGATAATTTCTGGCAAGGTCGCCAACACAGGCTTTGGTTTCTTCCCAGGTGCAGAACTAACTTACTAATGGTGATGCCCCTGGAAAGACTCACTAGGTTAATTAACTGCCTCGCAGGAAATGTGGAAAATATCCATAAAATATCTACAACGATTTTAAGCGAGAAATAGCACTTATGTTTTAACCAAAGATATTGAAATATAAGTAGATGTGCTATCTGCTGTTTTTACTATGTGGGTCTGCGTTTCCGGGTGTCGCCGATATTGTTTACCAATTAACAAATAAACTAAAAGAACAAATAATTAACGAATAAACCAAACGAACGTTAAACTAAATGAACAAATTCCTTCCTTATTCAAAATATATTGTTAACCAATATTAATGCACATTTTCAAAAAATCAACGAAATGAACAAATTCTTTTTGTATGAAAACTACGCTAATTAGCGCGTAGTCCGGCGACAGTTGCGCGGACACCATAGCATATCTATTCTGTATTTGAATATATTTGGTTTTAACTAAATGTATTACTTTAACTGTAAATGTATTTATTATGTATCTTTTCTTACCGCTTTTGTAATGTATTGGTTTTATGCTGTTTTTGCAAATAAATAAATAAACACTAAACTTGAACTTTACATTATTTTGATGATGAATCTGATGCATTATATAAATATATAATCATCAATGGGAAATGGGACGTACTGTAAAAAAATCAATCGGATTTAGACACTTCAACTGTGCTATGAAGATTGAAACATATAAAATTAAAATGGCTTAATCTATTTCTTGAAGCAAAAATCAAAGATACTCATTTTTAATGTTTTCGCTGTTTCCACTTTTCTTATTGTTTATTTGTAATATATGCATAATTCGTTTACAGCATGTAGATTATTAATCGAACTTAATTGTTTTATCGGTGACTGGACAACTCAGAATGAATTCAGCTCAACACCTCATTGCATCTCATTTCAGCCCAACACCTCAACTTATTTCCACATTAATTTATTTCACGTTAACCGGTTTCAGCTTGTTAAAGTCATCTTCAAACTGATACAAATCATTCTTAACCTACGGTTCATCTACATACGGGGGAGAGGGTTGGTTTACAAGAATTTTATTCAATTATTTGGGTTTTCTTACATTTGTTACTAAGTCGTCTTTGACTATCAAATTTCTAAATATTTTGGTTATTCCTAGTAGGCTTAATTACCTCGGGTTTGTAGCTTACTTCGATATTGTTCGTGGAATACCTTAAAAGTGATATGAATTATTAATGACCTATTTTTATTGTGGTCAAATCGTTATTATATTTATGATGATATGGAAATTTTTTTAATTGATAGATTGATTTTTGAAGGGACACATATTTTACATTGGAATAGGAATAATCTTATAATGGTTATTACATAAACAATATACATATTGTTAGCATTGCCACTACTTGCGGCCATTTGCTAAACCCTACACCTGTAAAGGACACGCAATACACGGCCGACGACTAGCTCAGAGTCGGCGCAAGCAAGGTTCCTCCTAAAAACAGGGCGAGTGCCTGTGGTTCGCTTGGCAATTCCTCCTCCGCCTCCTTTCCTCACAATCCCCGGGTCTCCTTCCTCAATCAGAACACAGTTTTAGCACTTAAAGGGTTTATTCGTAAAAACAGAACAGGGTGGTACACGAAACACATGGTTAACTACACTGCTAGCCTAACGAGAATTTTCTCCTCTCTCTCTACACGTTTAGTGAAGTTAGAATTAGTTCATAGCACACGGTGTGGGAGGTGAGTAGATTGGTACTCACATAACGGGAGATGCGGAGTCAGCCGTCTGGCTAGGTACTGGGCACAAAGCACAATTCAAATAATACATCGTGAAGTTAGTTCACGGAGAGCGACTAGCGCGAATCACGGGGAACACAGTTGTTCTGCCGAAGGCCGGCGAAGGAATGGAAGCGGGGAGCCGCTCGGCGCTTGGCTACCGGCGCCGCGCGGTGTGGGGAGAGGGGGGCGGAGGGCCTGTGCAAGGGGTCAATTCGCTATTAGCTCGCACGGGAATTAATTCCGTAACGTAACACTTCCCCCCTCGCCGCAAAAAAAGGTGACGTGGTAATGGAGCAGTAGGGCTAAGAAATCCTCTTACCCTTCTAGCACTTGTGCCAAAAAAAAAAATCCAAGAGAAAGGGGAGAGAGAGAGAGAGAAAAAGAAAAAGTTGCTAGCTACAAAATAGTAGAAACAAAAACAAAAGAGAAAAAAAGCATGGTGAACAAAGAATTATACAAGAATGTACATGAAAGAGCAGTGACATACATAAATATAAACAAGGACCTGCTGGAGAAAGGTACAAGGGTTATGCAGTGATAGAAAAAAAAATGACTCTAAATTGTATCATTGGTCTGTGAGCTAAGTTTGCGTAGCGTGGTTTGCGTAGGATGTTTGGGGTGTTTGAACGTTGCACTGAAGTTATAAGGTTACTTTGTCACAGTAACCTGGCCCGTTTGAGATTACACTCAAGGAACACTAGGGCCTTAAAGAAAACACGAAGAAGAGAACGCAGGATGAGGCTTCTTGGTGGTGGAGAGGGTTCTACCTGTCACAGAGGTCAAAAAAGGTAGCTGCTTCCGGATCCTGTGGGTGGGCCAGTATGACATCATTGAGGTACTGGAGAGTGGAATTGTAATTGGTGGTTGGTCCTTTATAGAGGAGGTGGTTTGTGTGCATGACAGCCGTTGTTGTGATGGTGGTTGGTACACTGGTTTGTATACAGTGGGATTGTTGTGTGAACAATCGTTGGTATTGTTATTTGCGCAAAGGCACAGGAGCATTGGCATGATGGCAACAGAGCATTTGCAAGGTGCAGCTGGAACATTTGCACGATGGCAACCGGAACATTTGCAAGATGCAGCAGGAACATTTGTACAATGGCAACAGGAACATTTGCGAGATGCCGCAGGAACATTTGCACGATGGCAACCGGAACATTTGCAAGATGCAGCAGGAACATTTGCACGATGGCAACCGGAACATTTGCAAGATGCAGCAGGAACATTTGTACAATGGCAACAGGAACATTTGTACAATGGCAACAGGAACATGAACCAACCTAGAGCTGACGTGCTCGGGTTTGTTTGAGTGATGGTTGGGTGATGATACAATTCGCAACTACACGCACGACTCACACTAGGTTATAGGTGTGGTCGGGTGCTTTTGGTACGCAGGGTTTGAAGGCATGGGACCTCCGTGACGGTAGTGAAGGCAGCATGAAGAGAGGCGCAGGTGTAGATAGGGTGAAGAGCTGCTGGTCTTCTTATTAATCCGGCGAAAAATTATTATTAGAACAAAATTCTTGAAGTTTACCTGCCTGGTAGACCAATGATGAAAAGGTTTGGAGAGAAACAAGGTGTGCATATTGAGAAAGATTGGATTAGTTTGAGGTGTAGAGAGAGAGAGAGACGGAGAGAGAGTTAACTAAGTGTAACTACAGACTTATACATATTACAAAGGTACGTATTCAAGGAAGGTTCTGTTTAACCCATTTAGTTTTTTTTTAAACTAAATAAATTTCCAAGAACACGTAGGTAAGGGTTTGTACGTATGACAAAATGCCCCCTTTCGAAAGAAGTTGGTCTTCCATGACCTATGCTCACGTCTATACGGTAGCATTTTTTCTACTTTCGAAGAACAAAAACATTGAGTACAAATAAGTTATGAAAAGTGGGAAAGGAGTAGGAAGTTGAAAGGATCCGTGTATGAAGGTTGTCCCATTTGACAAACGAAACGCCAAGTGCGTAACGCATATATCCCCATTCACGGATAATTTCGAGGAAGGGAAAGGGTGACAATTGGGAACATTTGAACGAAGAAAACTGCTGAGGACTCGGCTATTTCCGAAATTCGACCTCTGAGTGGAAGGTGAAACAAGGTCTACAGCAGTTATCCTGGCACATTACAATACCATTTGGTAGTGTAGGACAAAAGGAATACACTGACATAAAAATTTTCTGATAACAGAAAATAAAAGGCGTGTGATCTACACTTGGTAGGTCACACAAACATGGGGTAGATATTATTTCGTTCGCACGACTCATGGTGAGTATTGTAACGTCTTCACGTTTGGTGCACAGATTATATAAGTACACAGTTATAACAAAGCGGTTCTCATGCCAAAAGACACACGACCAAAAAGGGGCGGTTCTCATGCCAAAAGACACACGACCAACTCAATAACATTTAGTTAAGAGTATAAAGTAATTATAACGAACTTCTCGTATCATGGCGGATGTTTTGAGGATCTCTCCTATGATGGTAGATATTGTCACGTTTTCACGTCTCACGTGACAGGAATGAACGATTTACAACAAATTTTGCCCAGTATTGAAAGACAGTAACCCAATAGGTATTTAAAACAATTTAATGAGATAAATCACCCTCTCGATCAACAACCCTGTGTTGACGAGCAAACAATGGGTAGTTATGACGGACTCCCCGTGACGTGTAAAAACACAAAGATATTATGAGATTCGCATCTATAGCAGTGGATATTGTAAGGTTCACACCTATAATAGTAGATATTGTAAGGCTCGCGCCTATAATGTTACAAAAGTTTACGTTCGGAAATGTGGGTCCCCATTCAATACAGACGGCGGTTTTGCAATGATGTAATTAATACGGCACTGCTGTAGCTTAATAATTTCATATTAGCATACGTTACAAGACTTGCCAAAAGGCGATAAACACAAATTTTATTGAAGATCTGGCCAAGATTTTAAACTTCAAACAAGAATAATGGTACAATAAAGGACAAAAGAAACTGATGTCATGATAAAATATTGTACCTCATAATGAAGTTGTATATGTACAAAGAACAATGTTAATGAAGGGACGAAACGTATTGTCACTTTTATAACAAATATTTTTCTCAGAATCCGACAAAATACGATTCTGGAAAAAAATAGAGCAATTGGGTTGAGCGCCATTCTAATTTTTGGAAAAAGAAGAAAAACCACAAGTAGCAACAAGGTTGCCCTTGAATTGTTTCGAATCCAGAGAATGTGACCTGATAGGTGTGTACATTTGGTGTATTCGAAACGATCCCCAATATTCAACATTACTATGAATGTGTTAGGATGGGGTGAAGAGGAAAAAGAAAAAAGAAAAAATGGGAGGATTTCCTATTATAACGGAAATCGTCGCGACATTCTTACAATATGGTGCTGTGACCATAGTAGTGAGCTGCGGCAATGGTCTGAAACCAATGGTTATTATACAGACTTGCACTTATGATTTTATATTTACAACATTAGGGTAGGGACGTACTGGTACGACAAAAACCCGACACAAAACAATTAAAAAAAGGTTATATGACAAGATGAGGCGATGAGGTGAGAAAAAAAACGCGCGGATGCTGCAAGAATTGTGAAAAGGAAAGCGACGTCTTGGAGCAAGAGTTTTCCGGAACCGTTGATGGTAGGAGGAAAAGGAGGCCCTTTCCCGAAGTGATCAATTTCAGGAAGAGGATGCATACAAGTATGAAAACGGTGCCCCAAGAGGTGCTCTTGTGGTACAGCAGGCAAGGCACGCAGGATGTACAAGAACATATAAAATTATGCAAAAAGAAAAAGAATGTACAGGAGTTAGGCTTCCGTTGACATTAATGTGCCTTCGGGTGTAAGGATTACCTTACGAATGCCCATTTGGGTGATTATTTACATTTAATAATTACAAGTAACTCACGTCACTTATGACAAGAGTTTTGCCAATTTGATAACGCCTGAGTACTTGATGTGATGGAATTTACTGATTCCGTCACAGTAAGGCATTTTGGAATTATTCCTAGGAGAAATCTTTCTATTTCTCAGGGCCTGTAGTAGTTCTTTCTTTCTTGAAGTAAAGACGTGCGGGATTATACCCAGCGTAACTTGAGGAACTTCCATGGTGTATAAGATCGTATCAGAGTGACCTTATGTTGGAAAAAGTGAGAACTAGACTCGCAATTGGAAAGAAATTGGGCAGAGATTGACCACTGGGGACGTATTTTTACAAAAAGTTTTTTGAAAAAAAAACCGCGTTTTTTATAAGTGTTTGGTTTATTTGAAAATTTGGGCAGGGGTTTGCCTCAAAAAACGTGATTTTGTGAAAAAATCCAGATGTTTTGAAAATTTGTTGAAAATTTTCCAAGTCCAAAAACGAGAAAAATTTGGGCAGCGGTTTTCCTTAAAAAACGTGATTTTGTAAAAAAAACCAGATGTTTTGAAAATTTTCAAAGTCCATAAAATGAAAAAAAAAAAATTGGGCAGCGGTTTCCCTTAAAAAACGTGATTTTGTGAAAAAATCCAGATGTTTTGAAAATTTTCAAAGTCCATAAAATGAAAAAATTGGGCAGCGGTTTCCCTTAAAAAACGTGATTTTATGAAAAAATCCAGATGTTTTGAAAATTTGTTGAAATTTTTTAAAGTCCGAAAACGAGAAAAAATTGGGCAGCGGTTTCCCTTAAAAAACGTGATTTTGTGAAAAAATCCAGCTGTTTTGGAAATTTGTTGAAAATTTTCAAAGTCCGGATATGAAAATTTCACGGGCCGGGATTCACCTTAATGAAACACGTTTTTAGAATTTATTCCGATGTTTTTGAAAAATGTTTGCAAATTTGCAAAAGTCCGGAAATGAAAAACGGAAACGAGGTTCGCCTTAAACGAACATGTTTTTAGAATATTTCCATTAACTTTCCAAAGGGGGGTTCTTCAGAAAAAGAAGGAAATATTTTTTCTTTTATACAAGTTTTCGTGGAAGTATTTGTTTGAAAATTCAACAATGTCTTGGGGAATAGTTTTTTATTTACGTGGCTAGACTAGCCTGATTTGAGCATCACCAATTATTGGTATTTACACGCCAACTTCCTTTCTTCATAACAAGTTATATGCAGAAATGTGCATACGGATATAATGTTAGCTTTCGAGGAATCGACGTCAACGCGAACTAGGCATTTTTCGAATTATGTCGTCTGTTTCTTTATGAAAGATGATAGGTGCGCAAGAAAAAGGGGGAAACGGACGACAGAAGTACAAAAAAAATGCCCAATTGTCAAAAGGTAGAAAGAATTTAATCCACTTGTTTCCCTTAAGCTGCAAAATATGCCGTTATATATACAGGCCAGTATTTTGCGAAATAGTCCCCTACTCGCAGAATATGTCGATATCAAATACAGACCAGCACTCTGCGGAATAAGTTTATTAATAAAAACTGGTTAATTAACTTTCGGGAAACGAAGCGGGTAATTGGTTTATCATATACAGGATTTTAATTGTTGAATAACTTTGTTTTAAATATTTGTGTACATTTCCACTATTAATCTTGTATTTGAAACTAGCAAATTTAGTCGGTCGACACTTGTAAACACTATATTATTCACGACGGCAACTTTCTTGGTTGAGCACTTTACGTAGGAATACCGCTGATAATGTTTTGTCGAGTGACGACTCGAAAATGAAGGAATCGTGCCCGTGATAATTTAAATTGCAATTCGAAGTTACAATCGCGCCGGGGTTCTTGATGGAAATGCTAGACAAATTGGGAGTAACAAGACAAAACATTATACATTATAAAGTTTAAACAATTGCTGATTGAAGAACGAGACGAGCGACTGTGAAGAGGGAGGTGTCGGCGTAAAACGTGGGAAAAGATTAGAGGAAAAAAAAAAAATATTGCCCCAAAATTGTGCGCCAGTGTTAGCACCAAAACGCAAAAAAATGCACCACGTTGGGCCCAGTGTTAGCACAACGTGGGGGAAAAGATGAGGAGGAAAGAAAAAAAAATTGCCCCTTAGTTGGGAACGCCAGTGTTAGCATTGCCACTACTTGCGGCCATTTGCTAAACCCTACACCTGTAAAGGACACGCAATACACGGCCGACGACTAGCTCAGAGTCGGCGCAAGCAAGGTTCCTCCTAAAAACAGGGCGAGTGCCTGTGGTTCGCTTGGCAATTCCTCCTCCGCCTCCTTTCCTCACAATCCCCGGGTCTCCTTCCTCAATCAGAACACAGTTTTAGCACTTAAAGGGTTTATTCGTAAAAACAGAACAGGGTGGTACACGAAACACATGGTTAACTACACTGCTAGCCTAACGAGAATTTTCTCCTCTCTCTCTACACGTTTAGTGAAGTTAGAATTAGTTCATAGCACACGGTGTGGGAGGTGAGTAGATTGGTACTCACATAACGGGAGATGCGGAGTCAGCCGTCTGGCTAGGTACTGGGCACAAAGCACAATTCAAATAATACATCGTGAAGTTAGTTCACGGAGAGCGACTAGCGCGAATCACGGGGAACACAGTTGTTCTGCCGAAGGCCGGCGAAGGAATGGAAGCGGGGAGCCGCTCGGCGCTTGGCTACCGGCGCCGCGCGGTGTGGGGAGAGGGGGGCGGAGGGCCTGTGCAAGGGGTCAATTCGCTATTAGCTCGCACGGGAATTAATTCCGTAACGTAACAATATTTTACTTTAGAACATATGATGAAAATTACAATGGATATACATAGATAGGAGCGGAGATTTAGCAAACGATTCTACTTTCAGTTAGCAAAGTTCTTGGTTAAGTAGGTTACGTTAGTTGTTATTTTTTTTTCAATGCTTTCAATGACTTTTCAAAAAGGTGTTGAATCTAGTTGATTCTGAGTTGTCGTGGAACCGTTTTATCTCGAATCAAAACATAAAACTGCCTTCGCACAGGTGAAGAGGTGTATCTCTTCTACCTCTTTATCTGAGACAGAACCTCTGATACTCTAATGATTGGAATGCATAAAGTAGTGTAAATCTACGAACTATTCGATAAGACCGCTCACCGTAAACATGGCTCTTGACTCTTTAATTGGAGCATTTGGGAATTACCAAATTGTACAGCAAAGCGGTCCAAAACGTATATTGAGTAACGGTTTTCCAACACTACTTTTTAATGACAATCTGTGGCTTTATTTGGAGCACAAATTCGTACATGGAATACGGAAACTTGTGTAATAAAATGTATAACAACTACAAAATCATCACCACATTTACAGGTGCAAACATGGTCTCTTGTCGTTGCTATCGATGCAGCGCGGAAGTCAAAAGTACCTTATTTGGATCCTTAGGTGCAACATTACACTTTACCGTTGATCGCTTGCAATTTATACCTGTACTAAGTACAGTAATAATGTAAAACATTTAAATCTAATAGGAAGTTAACCACCACAAGTAAATACAGCTTCGGTTTATTTGAACAGGAATAAGGTACATTTATGAACGTTGCAATGTACTCATTTTATTTTTCATAGAATTAATTTTAACAACATAATTATAGTGAAAACTTCTTTAGCACCGTTGGGATTTGAAACTCGATGAAACGAAAAATAGCGACACTAAGAAGAGACAAACACATAAATCGCCTGCAACAGGATGAGATAGCATAATCGGTCTTCTCTTTACGCGGTGCTTCGTAGCCTATTGGTCTTCTATTTTTGCAGAGCTTCGTAGCCTTTCCACTCATGTCTACTTTAGTTTCCTGAAAGTTTCACTTCTACCGTGTGTGAATGGCACACTCAGTTTTTTTGAAATTAATACCATTTTTAACATTATTTTCACACAGGAAGCCCCTCAAAAAACTCAGAGCCTATTTCATCTTTAGGAATGCTGTGGGGGGGGGGGTCTTTTTGAGGTCAAAATGTCTCCCTCAATAAACCTCAACCCTTGAACCCGGACACAGGGGTGTTGGTTATTTAATAAATGGTTCCCGGGTCGGACTCGAACTCGGACGTGGTTTGCGATGGATCCGCTTCCACAATAGCCTTCAATTCTTCATTATTAACTTTGGTCTCCGGCCGTCCACGGGGCTTGTTCTGCAGGTCGAAATTTCCAGAACCAAAACGTTGGAACCTGTGTTTTATTTTGCGGCACCGTCGCCATACACATCATTAATCTGTATCTGTGTTTCTGCAGCTCTGGTGCCACGGTGGAACTCGTACTCGTAAATAACGCGATATTTCAAGTTTTCCATTATGTAAACTAAGTGACGCAAAGAAAAAAACAACTAAGGAAAAAACAAATGAATTATAAATACATGAGTAAATAGCTGTATAAATTTGAATTTGGAATTCCTAACCAAAGAGAAGATATTTGAGATCAAAGTTGCCAGTACGGCAAAACGCCAATTTCATACGAAAGGACCTAATATTATATATCTACATGTGTTTTACGAATTCAATATGCTATAAACTGTTACCGGGAGACATAACTCTACGGTACATTAATATGACATTTTGAAATATCATACTAGTGACCCAGACAACATCAATATTTTGTTAAAATCACTACAAGTTTTTCTGCATTAAAATTGATTTGGTGGTGTTACTGGTGTTTGGGAGTAATCTGTAATTTTACCAGATAGAGGGTCCACTTTTACATAATATAAGTGCATACTAAACTCAAATTTCGATTTTAGGAGATGTCTGAATAATCAACTGGATGGTCATTATGTAGATGGAGATACGGTTTAAATGTCCGTTTAACACTAGCCACCAGAGTCCTGTTTTGATTATTCACGAAATTTAAAAAAATACATTTTGTGAAGGGCATATTTAAATTTTTTACTATCATTTTCTTAAGAATTTAATTTCCCACATCATTCATCAAAACCATAAACAAAAAGGGGTTCGTGAGTAGGAGAATTTGAACTTTAAATCAGTTTTAATAGGCCTGATACTTTATTTTTTTTGAGCTTATAAGAATACTATTAAAAAAATAATCGATTATTTCATTATGCATTATTTAATTAAATTATCTAAAATATTTCTAAGCGATCTAATTTTAAAACCAAAAAGACAAGATTTTGCGTTAGTTCGTAGTCGTTCGTCTTAAGGCTCTGCAACCGGGCCCGAAAAGAAGGAGATGGAGAGATACGAAATTACGAATGTTAGAGGAGAGCGCTAACATTTACAGCGACAAAATCGATGCGAAAATTGCGAAAATGTTTAATAAAACACGACTCGTTTAAAATAGAGCAAAAATCTCGTGGGCATTATCTTAAACAGCATATAAAGAAACACTGTGAATTTTTTAATACATATAACTAGTAAAATAACTGAAACAAACGTGTTAATAATAATTTTTGGAGCATAGGTACTTTGCGATTTTTTTCTATCGAGGGAATTTTATATAATTTGCGTTTCGGTGCGGGCAAAGTCTAAATATTATCTTCAAGAATAACATATATTTTTTTAAGAGCTTTAAAACTTACCGTGTTTAAGGGAAATATGTAATAATTCGGTACAAATCCGGGTTGCGGGCCCTTAATGATGGGAGTAGGGAAAAATCAAATATTGTCAGGCAATTCGTAAACCGGGAACATTTTTTTCTTTTTACAAAACATATGTGCCAAAAGGAGGCAAACCACTTTTATGTAAATTACTAGCTGGTACCCGGCAAGCGTTGCTATGCCATTTAATAAAGAAATTGTTTCTTCCTGCGTGTCCCTTCCCAATCGTCCCATTCCCCTTCCGCCTCCCCTTCCTCTTCCGCGTCCCCTTCCCCTCTCGCGTTCCCACTCCGCTTCCTCCACCTTCCCTCTCCCCACTCTACTCCCCCCCTTCCCCCTTCCCCCTTCCCCCTTCCCCCTTCCCCCTTCCCCCTTCCCCCTTCCCCCTTCCCCCTTCCCCCTTCCCCCTTCCCCCTTCCCGCGAACCCCCTGCCAAGTTCCCCTTCCCCTCTTAGGTTCCCGTCCTCCCTCTCTGGTTCCCCTCCCCACCCCATCCCGCAAAACCCCTACCCGAGTTCCCCTCCCGCATTCCATACATTCAGTCCCAGTACATTCAGTTTTCAAACAGCTCGCGTGCCACCTATTGCGATTTTTTTATACAAATTTCATAATGCCAAAAACTCACCAGTACTTCTATACAAACCTTGTCCTGACAATAACGAACACAAAACAAAAAGAATTATCCAATTTGGTGCAGTCGTTCGGAAGTTATGCGCGTACATACATTTCGGCGATTCATTTTTATTTATATAGATAGATAGATAGATGAACAAGTTTCTAGTTTATACCACAAATTTCTGTGCACCGTGTAGCAAAGGTGGAGTCGAATAGAACCGCTAAATTGTTTTATCGATCAGATGATGTAATAACGGGTAAATAATACCGCGGTGTGTTCTGGTTGCGCTGCATCATACAGGTAGGTGTGTACATTGAGGTTGATTTATTATTTGTATGTCAGTATAGGCGATGCAAATTGCATTTTTTACCTACAAAATTAGCGGTTGGGTTGATTAAAATTTGGCCTAGCCGATTTCATCAGTTTTATAAAAAAATAACCACACTTATAAATTCTTGGAAACTATGTTCAGTAAGGCTTCAAGATTTAAAAAAAATAAAATATTACGGGTACTACCTATGAACCTTTTGGGATGCCGAACAGTTTGGTTTTTGGCTTAATCATTCATTTATTTTAGTTCAATAACAGATATGTACTTTTAATTTTACTAAAATTAAAATTTAGAAACATGCGTCTAATAGATAAAGTATTGATTTACAATAATGTGTGATGAAATGGTATGAAATATGTCTAGTAAAATAATATTTTTCGTTTGAAAATTTAACGAAATCTGCCAACGACCTATGGTATAACCTTATAATACATTTTTTTTTCAAAATTTAAAACATCCCTATACTAGATAAAAGAACAATCTTTCGAAATCAATTTATAATTTTTTGTGGAAAAGAGTCATGATACGTCTGAAATTTGATTTAAAATGACATACTTTCGGTTTTCTCTGGTTATTCCCTCTTAACATCTAAGTGCCCATTATTAAATAATAACAGAACCGTTTTAATTAAAAAATATTTATTTTTATTTATTTAATTGAGGATAAATATATTATGACGGCCCGACATTAGATCCCTCGACAATTGGTCCCCGAAATTATAATTATTAAAAAATTATCAACTTTTGTGCATTATTTATCAATTTCAAACCTAAAATCGACTTTAAAAATAAGTTATTAATAAAAAGGATATCAAACAATTTTATTTGTACTGTCTATTTTTTGTACTTATACGCTGGTATATACAGTACATAGACACGTAGTTTTTCTTTGCTGCATTTTAATGAAAATCTGTTAAATAATTTTGTTATTCGGCGGTACATCCTCTCTGCACCCACTTTCGGGACACTTAGTTATATTTTGTTTAAGTAGAAGTAAAATGAAGTCGCTCTCGCTGTACTTATGTGCGCTTAGATCTTTTAAACTACGCAACGGATTTTCATGTGGTTTTCACCAATAGAGTGATTTAAGAGGAAGGTTTATATGTATACACAATACATGTATATTATAGTAGATAAAACCCGAGAAATTCAAATATTCAATTCAGGCAGCGGGCGGTGAGCAGCTGGCAAGCGGGCGGTGTGGATTGAGGCGTTTGTTATAGAGATTGGGTAATGTTGTTGTGTTTCGTTAGCCACAGCAACGTGTGACCGGGTCTGCTAGTATTGTATATTAGTATGCCGGGAGCAACTGTCGAAGGATTAACTGTCACGGAACCACACATTATACGTTTGTAAAATATTTTGGCTGTTCAACTAGGAGGAATTCCCGTTTTAGGGCAGTTAAAATTGGATAGTCAAATAGGACATTCACAGAACCTGAATACGGCTTTTAAAGTTCGTCCTTGCATTATGCTCTTAACAATAAAATTTGATGAATCGTTCAAGTTCTGTGAAACAACCCGCCCTTAGTAGGTGTTTTCAAAACTGAAGTATGTACAAGTATGTTTTAATGGTTCCATGCTAACTCAGAACGAAACCAACTCAGAAACACCTCTATTAAAGCTATGAAAAAATAATTTAAAATAGCCGGTAACCCTAACCTAACTTAACCTATTTAACCATTTTTTTTTTAATATTTTTTTTTATCATCACTCTTAATGACCTTTCTGAGGTGGTTCTGAGTTGGTTTCATTCTGAGTTGTCCGGTCACCGTTTTAATATAGAGAAGCGTAAACTGTAGGATAGTCTAGACTCGCCTTAGGAGACCGCATCACACAGGAACGTTTCGCACTGTTATCTGTCATCACTTTATCACTTATCACGGCACTTCATCACTGATTGTACCCCTTTAGTTAATTTATCACATCACAAAAGCGATGTAATCAATCTGTATGCAGTGTTTCAGTGCAGTGATTCTCAAACTTATAATGTGCAAGAATAATAAATTAACGAACATAATTTTTAAGAAAAAAACTCGGATTTTAATGACAATTTTCTAAATATATGTTGGGGATATCCCAATAGGACATGGCACGATAATAATCAACATCTTTAGTGAGTTCATGCCAACGGTAATGATGGTGGTTGTTGATCCAAAACAGAAATACAAAAGTTATGTCTCATTTCGTAAACTAATGAATTAACAATGCGAAAAAGTTCGACCATAACAAAATATTAATTACAGCTGTGTATCTATCAATCTGTGAGTCTGGTTCAATGAACTCAAGAAGTAGGATTTGCTTAGAATTTAAGTGCAATTTTTAATTGTTAATTAAAATTAATTTAAAATTGGATCTGATTTTAATTACACGATAAATAAATCAAGTACCTACCTATGATATAATGTTTGTTTTACTAGATATCTTTTATAAAAAATATTTTGTAGTTTTTTGGTACTTAAAGTACCCACCTACGTACTGATAATAAGATAATATAGGTATGTATTTTACAAGAAAATTATTTTAATAATAAATTCAATATTGGAAATAATTTCAAATTGGTAGGCGGGAATGGGTACCGCCGCCCCGGGAACCTTTATTGGATAATTAACACCTCTGCTATAGGTCACCCCAAGTGGTTCGCTACGGTTGATGATTTAGCAGGGGTGCCCGGGTTCATGGGGTGAAGTTTGTCTAGGTCTTGGAGGCGGATGACCAGGACACACTGAACCCCAGATTCATACCCACTAATTAAACCCTTTTTTCCTTCCCAGCACTCACCTCTTCTTCCTTTACTTAAAAAACTCTCCACACAGCATTCCCAAAGATGACATAGGCCCCGAGGGAAACTATTTTCCTCAGGGTCTTGTGTGGAGCTCATGTAAAAAAAACATTTCTTTTGTTTAAATTTCACTGCGTAATCTTGATAAGTCATGTCGGACTTCGTGATTTTTTTCAGGTTCTGCGCTTTTTACATTTTCAAGAAAGCTTTTTTTACTAACTTGAAATCAGACTATCCCGTGATTTTTCATGGGTCTGCGCTAGTATTATTACCAATTAACTATTACATTATTACATATCTACTTCTGGTGGCCTTTTCTTTCAGTTATCAGGGAAATTTTCTTACCATTTACTTTAGCAAACAACCCATCTTTCGCAGTTCTACAGTCAAATATTGCAAGGAAAATAAATTACACTTATTAAAAATCTCTGACGCACTTTAAGACATGTCTACAATTTTATTATATTGTTAGAAGAACATTTGAGTCTATTCGTGTAAGATCGTCGCGTGTGCGGCGGCCTCTGTGAAGCGATGTGCCGCCGCGGCTTTGGCGGCATTTTCTATCGTGCTTATCTCCAGGCGGACAATTTTTCCTTACTCGGCATCTCATGCACTCCTGGTCCGTAGCGGCGCCAACTTTTCCTCGTTCCATAAATAATACGAGGAAACCTTGCCCTTTTGCAACTATCACGGCTGCGACAGACCCGTCGTCGTACGTCAGAAGCTTTGTTCTATGTATAAATTGTGGACGTGCGATGCGTATTGTGGGAAAAATGACACCCGTTGTGTCCATGGATAGACGCCAAAAATATCGGTGGGTAGTGTATTTAGTACCTATCCTCCTGTTTTTAATCTCATTGGGAATGGTAATGGAATGAGTGTAATACGAATTTAAGGATATTGAACTGAAATAAGAAGTGGCAGGAAACCTCGGCAACATCCTGGATGAACCTGAAATCACCAAGAGGTACCATCTGGTACATCGCTTTAAAAAGTTGCGAAAGAATTGGCCTATTGCATTGGAAATATTGTAAATACAAGGAGGAGACTTCCACCAGCAACACAAGGGACGCTTTTATATTTACCGCAATGATTCACGGTAACAGGTACAGTGACGACAATAAACATACGTTCCTTATCGCTATAATGCTGCAGCTCTTTCTTACACATTAAATAACGGTGAAATACACAAAATACGTGTGACCGTTTCCCCTAAAATACTCCTTTTTGCGTCTGGAAATGCGTTTAATTTTCTTTATACGTGTGAGGGAGATGTATGAAAATGATTGTATGTTTTATTTGGGGGGGTGCAGACATACGTTCAGCGTTTGTCTCACTTTCGACTGTTGTCATTTAGTGCGTAAGAAAGAGCGGCAGCTCTATATGTTTAAGAACAAAAGCAAAACCATCAGCGCATTGACATTATTTGACATTTTAGAATTTTTGGAATTCACTCACACTTCAATATTATTCTTGTAACTATATTCCATACTTTCAAAATAATCGTCACGGCAAGTAGTATCGGTAGGGGTCTACAAAGACATCACGGTGCGGTGTGTGAGAGAGATACAAGAAAATTATGATTTTTTCCTTTGGAAGGAACAGACCTACGTACATTGCATTCCCATCTTTTGAAAGAGCTGCAGCAATATTGTGATAACGTACGTATGTTTTTTTATTGCCTTCTTTATGTCGTCACGACACCGTTACCGTGATTCGTGACGGTAAAAATAAAAGCAAGTATGGGGTGGAACAAAACTGCATTATTTTTCTTTATTACTTTCCTCTATTATTTACATAATTCATATATTTACCACTATAACTAGCAATACAGTTTGTTTACAGTAAAACATAGAATTAATCAAAAATAGTAATAAATACAGAATAATAAAAGGAACAAGAAATGATAGCAAGTAATTCACCGTCAAACAGTCAAACTTACCAAGAGGTTCTAATAGAATTAAAATAATCTAGTTAAATGGTATTTATAAACACTTAAATAACAATAAAATATATCGGTCAAGATCAAAAAAGAAACTATGCCAAAAATCTAAAAATGCACAGGCGTGTATGAAACTGAATGATACGACTAGTCAGCGGGCGGCAGAGGCGCGAGGAGGTATTCGCGGGACCGCGGATAGCAAGTGTGGGCGTGGGTAATGTTATTCCTACCGAGTCTTCACTCTGCACGCAGCAGGTACGCCAGGTACTTGCTCAATGCTCACTAAGTTCCTGGCTGATTGTGGAACGGAAGAATGTAACATTACGATGAAAATTTAAAAAAAAGATTGCGGTGTTAATTATTATTACCTATGTATGTCATATTAATAATCTTATCAACAAAGCCCTAAAGACTCTTGGCTTTGTTTTGAGAGCTGAAAAAGATTTCAATGATTTAGACACATTTATTATGTTATATAAAACCCTTGTCAGATGCCAACTTGAATATAACTCTACGTTATGGTCTCCCTTTCACAACATTCATTCAGACAACATTGAAAAGATTCAACGGAAGTTTCTAAGGTTTATAAACTATAAATTGCATATTCCTATACTAAACATTGATTACAATTACCTCCTGGATAAAACGTCTCTATTGAAACTTTCAGAAAGAAGAATAAGCACAGATTTAATACTATTACATAAAATACTGCATTACAAAATTAACTATCCTGAATTACTTCAATTTATCAATATCCATGTTCCCCAAAAATCATGTCGACATTTATTACCCTTCTACTTCAATAACACCAGGACACTAGCTTACCAAAAT
Source organism: Limnephilus marmoratus (assembly GCA_917880885.1). Lineage (NCBI taxonomy): Eukaryota > Metazoa > Arthropoda > Insecta > Trichoptera > Limnephilidae > Limnephilus > Limnephilus marmoratus. The sequence continues at coordinate 14,620,282 of OU862910.1, read as the reverse complement.
TCTCCGTTTCCGAGTCTCGGAAATAAATATTCTAATTTAGGTGATATATTTCATCTTAAAACTAATCAGTATAAATGTTGTATATTCTATCACTTTTATTCTTCTAGGCACAAATAGATTTACATAATTTCTTCAATTTTTGTTTATATTGAATATGAGACTTCTTATCATTTTTACATAATATGTATTTTTATTTTATTATTTGTTTTGTTGTTACGTTGTATTGTGTATTTTCTTTTCTCATTATATTATATTTTCTTCATTGTTTGTTACTCAACTTATAAATTATAATGTAAAAGCCCATAAGGGCGTGTAATAAATAAGTAAATAAATTATCTCGACAGCGGCAAATTAAGGGCCCGCAACCCGAATTTTTACCGATTTCTTACATATTTCCCCTAAACACGGTAAGTTTTAAAGCTCTTAAAAAAAATGTTATTCTTGAAGATATTATCTAGACATTGCCCCCGCCGAAACGCAAATTATATAAAATTCCCTCGATAGAAAAAAATCGCAAAGTATGCTACAAAAATTGTTATAAACACGTTTGTTTCAGTTATTTTACAAGTTGTATGTATGAAAACATTCTCAGTGTTTCTTTAAATGCTGTTTAAGACAATGTCCGCGAGATTTTTGCTCTATTTTAAACGAGTCGCGTTTTAACTCTAACATTCGTAATTTCGTATCTCTCCATCTTCTTCTTTTCGAGCCTGGTTGCAGAGCCTTAAACATTTTTGGGGGAAATACTTCATAAATTCTGGCGATGCATTATATTGGGGGTTGGCTGGGAAAAAACATTCTTGCACCAGTTATGTAAGTTCCCTAGCTTCAAGGTGCGGTGTCTTTCACTGTCACAACTTGTATTATTTTCCCCCTTGATTATCAGATGTGTAATCTTGAATTTATCACTCCCCAAGATGTGACAAATACATACACTCGACCTCTATAGTCGTTAATCAACCTCTCTTTCCAGGGCATTTTGAGGATGAGCCTATCTATAATATAACTAACTAACTAACCATCACGCCGTTTCCTCGCAGGGGTAGGCAGAGAGGACGGACCGCCAAACAACTCGGTCTTGGCACACACTCTTTGCCTCACTCACATTCATACATCGTCTCATACATACTCTTCTATTATTCTGACTTTTGACATGGCCCGTCTCAAGTATCTGATTCACTTGATCGTGCCATGTCTTCCTCGGGCGTCCCCGACTTCTTCTACCATTCACATTTGCATCATATATTCTTATTACAATATATGCATATTGTTAAAGGTTCTATCGACCAAAAACAAATGGTACGCTACGTTTGGTGACTTAGCAGGGGTACCCGGGTTCGTGGGGTGAGGTTTGTCTAGGTCTTGGCGGCGGATGCGTCTGCCCATCTAATGCGTGGCAGGCCGGATCGGGAGAGACTCGTTGAGAGAGACCTTTTGACCTTTACGGCCGGACTCTCTCGATTCATCGCCTTGCACCGCAGTGGGAGGGATGGATTCATGGGTCCCTCACTCCTAGACACATAGACCCCAGATTCCTACCTACCCCTCATACCTTTTCTTTCCCAGAACTTCATTTCCTCCCTTTTCCTTAAAAGACCCTCCACACAGCATCGTAACGTAAAAAAAATAATATAAAAGATCGTTCCGACGTCGCGCGTCGTCGTCTAGAATAAAGCACGGTGAGCTGGGTCCACACATGTTCTTTTGTCCGTTCCGTTCCTCCGTTCCGTATCAGCGTCGCGATCAAGAACGCTAGTTTGGACGCCCGTTCGGAACGGTACGGTGTTACGGAGGTACGATACGGGTAGAGGTACGCCCCGATCCATCGGGAGTCGGTTTATTCGGCCCGTTCAAAGGCGATACGATACGGGTATGCGCGGATGCGCCAGTCTGGACGCGATCGCGGCATGCGCAGGTCGTTCTCTCTGTCGCTGGAATGAACACGCGGATGCCGATGATCGCAGCGACGTTACGGAGGTACGGGCTATTTTTACTTGCGTCCAGAGTTTTTGATACGGAACGGAGGAACGGAACGGAGTAGGCGACTGCGGCGCGGCGCGGCAAGACCAAACGAACTACATACTAATAAATCACTTCCTTTTGACGTGCATCTGCCAGCATCTTTTGCTTGCTGTCCAGCTATTGATCAGTATACAATTAGGGAAGCGGGTATGGGTACCGCTGCCCCGAGAATCATTTATTGGGTAACCAACCCACCCCATCACCCCAAGTGATTCGGTACGTTTGATGTTAGCAGGGGTGTCCTTGTTCATGGGGTGAGGTTTATGCGGGTCTTGGCGGCGGATATATCTGCCTAACAGCTGCGTGGCAGACCGGAACGGGAGAGAATGAGGGAGTTCCTTTGACTTCTTCAGCCGTACCCTCTCGGAATATCACCTTGTAACGCAGTGGGAGAGATGGATTCATATGTCCGTCACTCCTGGACACACTGACCATATTCCCACCCACCCCTCATACCCATTTCGTTTCCAGAACTTCCTCTCCTTCCTTTCCTAAAAAGACTCTCCACAGAGCATCCCAAAAGACGACATGGGTCCTGAAGGGAATTATTGAGGGGAAGATTTTTCATTTTCCATGTTCTTCAATAGTAGCTCTCATGATGCCTTGAAAAAATAGCAGAATACTTATTTTTTATTGTAGAATAGGTGCCCTCCTAAGTTCTTTTACCATCGCTCTAGGCAGCTAGCAGCTAGTTAGTAGGAACAGCGGCGGATATTTGTCATTTTCTCTCGCAAATACGCTTTTCAATGTAACGCAGAACGGACGCGGAGCACGCGATGCCGAGAAGAATTCTGAATCGATTCATTCATCCGCCGATGCCGCGGAGATAAACGCTGTAAGCCGCTCCTAACTTATATCTCACTGTCATAACTTGCAATGTCGAGGAAATGATGGCAGAAATGATTTTAGTTCACGCAGATCATTTTTTTTATTTTTTATAATTTGTTTTTGAACGACAAATTAATGCTTGTCACTAGTCACTAGTATACGAATGGTATTCAAGTATAAGCTGTACGAATAAATATCATTAGGTTGGAAATTATGTACCTGTGTTTTTGCATTGTCATTGTTAAAATTGAAACTGGTGCGTTTTCTGTCCTTGTTGGTTTTAAGCATTTTTAGGGAAATGTCAAACATTGTTTGATACGTTTTTATGTTTTCACGGCCAAAAGTATTTTCGTTATTTGTTTTTGGGGTGTTATGCCGCGTTGTGCGACCTCCTTCTTTAGCCAACGTTTAGAACTGCGTTGCAGTGTCCATCATCAGGGCAGATCCGGCAGATCAGGATCTATACATCTGCCGGATCTGCCCTGATTATGGTCACTGCAACGCTGTCCGAAACATTGGCTACAGAAGGAGGTAGGGCAATACGGCATAACACCCCAAAAACTAATAACGAAAATTGTTAGAGTTTGTTCATCCATGTCTATCCACTCTCAAACCATTCATATTTTTTACCACATGCAAGTGCGTCTGTTTATCAAACTGTATTTATTTCAGAATGCAAATTGTTATAAGGTGAGCTGAATCTGTTTTGGGTATTCTAAAGGAGTCTGCTTGGATGAACTAGCAAAATAATCTGCACCCTATGTAGCGGGTAACCACTGGTAAACGTTTCAGTCGTCATCACAACGTGAAAGTAAATAAAAAAAAAATGGTGTTAATAGCTAATATTAGGTATCGATTTATTAATGCACAGGTACTAGGGAATTGATATTGACACAATAAGTTAAATCATTCACCTACTTATGCTTTGGCTCTATAATATATATATATATATATATATATATATATATATATATATATATATATATATATATAAAGTATATGTGTGTGCATGTGTGTATGTAGTATGTACATGTATGAATAAATATGTGTAGAGAATCCAGACTTATGCATATACACATATACGTAAATGTATATGTATATATTTACTAATATTTGATTTTGATCCTCCTTGTTTTATGTAAATAATTGTAATTTAATTTATTATTACGTGTGTGTGCTTAAGGTGTGCTCACCTACAATTGGAATCATCGCTTTAACCAGATTGAAAATTTTAATTAATCTATTTATTTATTTATTAACGGACTTACGTCTAATTTACAACAAAGTATCACAAAATTTGGAAATGAACATTGTAAGGATAAAGGATGGTATCTACATGAAAGCAAAGACAAACAGAAAATAGAAAAAAATGGAAGTGTCAAGTTAAGTCAAGACTTTGCAAAAATTAGAGTAAATATAAAATATCTTCAACTGTTTAAAGAGCGACAGAAATCATTTAATACCAAAAAAATCAAAGTCTTGACGTGAGTTGACCATTCTACATATTCTGGACAGTGGTGAATTATAACCATATTTAGTGGAGTGCTGATTGAGGAAGAGCAGGTCTTTATTTCTGAGTCTACGAGAAGGTATATTGAATGTGATGAATTGTAGTAATTAATGTAGTTGTATCGATTAAACAGTTAATAATTTTGAAGAAACAAATGAGATCAGATTTTTTCCGACGGTCTTCTAAAGGAGAAAGGTTTAGAGTTTGTTCAATTTCAGCACACGAGTAATTGCCTCGTTCTAATCCTAGCCTCCTGGCGATCCCTTTTAGGAACCGATAATATAATAACCGATAATTTTGATTTTACGCACCAGATTTAAATGTCCGGGTTAAATTTTTCCTAAACTTTAGTTAAAACTTTAGTTAAAAACTAAACCCTTTCACACATTTCCCCAAATGATCATCTAGTCAATCCACGCTACGCAATTGCACTATATAAGTATTATAAATTCAAAACAATACAAGAACAACATGTCAACCTACCAGAGACCAAATGGGAAAATAATTCACCGACTCCAGATATTTTCATATCAGAGGGTTGGGCTCTGTGGAACTCCTAATTGAACCTATAAATCCTACTGTTCCCTCAATATAAATATTTAAGTCTTTTGTAATCCTACATGTATTTAAAATGACTGATTTTTGTATTTTTATGTATAAATTCTTTGACAAATCTAATATGCCTAAATTTTGATTTTAGAGACTTGGTATAAAACCAGTAGCCGAAATAACAAATGGTAATATTTTTATAGTCTGAGAATGCCAAATTCTTGTTATCTCATTTCCTAAATCTGTATATTTTTTATTTTTTCAGAAACAGTTTTTGAATATTACAGGAATTTGGAATAGCTACATCAATGATATGAGTTTTTTTTTTAATTTTGTCATTGTAAATTATATCAGGTCTATTATGACCTTATATTTCAATATTTTTGATTATGACTAATTGTTCTGTCTAAATTAATGTAATAATTACAATGTTATGTATTCTGCTGGCGAGTTAAAAAAATATCTATAAAACATAAACGTAAATAAATATTTTGTTAGATTTTAAATCACATGACCAGATGAACAGATCAAAATATATATTTGGGTGTTATGAAATCTGTTAATGTAGTAGTTGTATTTTTATCGTAAAATTAAAGTAGAGATAGTGTGGGCAGGTGGATGAGACAGGTCTATTAAGTTCTAAAATTACTGCGAGCTAATAATAGCCCTACCGTTATGTTTTATTTAAAAATGTAGGAGTATTTATACTTAAATTGATACGGGCGCTCTTTTCACACTTACTAGGCACATTTCTCTTCCGTTATGTTGTGTCAACTAAATACGAGTTTATCGCCCGTTAATGAGACAATCTAATATAACGTGTGAGCTTGCAACATTAATACTGAAGCAGCTACAAACCCACACGTTGTCAGTATAAAAACAAACTATGGCTTATGGTCTTCCAATAGTGCTGATTATTTTCAGGAGTAAAATTCGTCTTGTAGCGGTGGTAATTTAAAAAAAATTCACAAATATTTTACGGTAAACACAATTTGTCTTTATTTAGAGTAGGTACAATCAATTTGCAAGTATGACACAGTTCAATAATAGAAAAAATAGTACAAAACACAACAATAATTTTATAGGGAGGTACGTAATCCTAAGGAATCTAATTATTCCTTCAACCGCTCGTTAAACCTTTTAACGAAAGGCTTACAGAAGATGCGCGGATAGGACCGGAAGGCAACTCAACTTATCGAGGTCTCACATATCCTTATATCGGTCAGACCATCTGAAAGCCTGAGCAGCGGGGTGCAAATTCTAACCTATAGCATCCCTCGTCCCTAACTAGCGATGCGGGAAAGGGAAGGTATTCGAGATTAAATACTTATAAATATATGCTCGAAATAATAATACACATTAGATGGTTTTGTTATAATCTTGAATTGTACATCGTTATATTATGAGAACTCGTGAATATGTACGATCAAGGAAGGCTTACGTGTTGCGTGTCGGAAACACAAGTAGGTATAATGTAAAAATAATTGAAATTTTCGAAGAACCTTGGGTAAATAATCTTTGTTGTGGTACGTCTGGATGCTTACTCACATCAGTGGTGTACTCACTGATGTGACTCATTTTATGGAAGAGGGATACAATTTATCCAAAAATATACCTACATTGATTGTGTACCTACTTATATCTTCGTCATCGGCAACCCGAATTTGTACCAATTTATAACATACATACACATTTTCACAATTTTCACTTAATTATCGTTTTTATTATTAGCGTGCTCCCTCTAACATTCTTATTTACATATCTCACCTTCTTCTTATTTTTGAATGCTTACCACCAGGCTTTAAGACGGTTTCTCATTGCTGAGGATCATGACCCTTACTCCAATTTCCACGGCGGACAAGGCTTCTCCATTCCTCGCGGTTCTGTGCTGCATGGAGAGCTGCGGACACCGATGTACCCGGAGGCCAGTAATATTTGATCACTCCAGCGCACTCCAGACCTTCCTCTGCTTCTTCTGCTTTCCACTTTGCCAGTGACTATGATTTACTCTAAGTGGGGGTTCTCAGTTTGGCGAACAACGTGTCCAAATAATCTTAAAATTCGTTATAGGCAGACGAAAGCCTACGGTATATAGTGGATGCTTAGCTCTTCCAGAATGGACACATTTGTGTGACTGACTGTTCATAGAATCCTGAGCATTTTCTCCAGCACTCCGATGGCGTATATCCGTTTTCTTTCGTTGGCTTTCCATATTTCCACGCTGTACAGAAATATCAAAAGTAACCTAAAATCTTATCTTTAGAGATCTGGTATTATTGCTGGGTGTTGTATCAAAACCATAGATTTCTTGTTCATTCTTATTTTCTACCAAAATGCCTATCATTTACAAAGCAATGTTTACTGCGCGAGTTATTCGTGTTATTACTCTAATTCTGTGAAATAATCATCAACATTTTTCAGTCATGATATATTTGTAAAGTGCTTATTTGAATATATGATTAACCACATCACAGTTACTCGTATCTCGGAGTGCCGTGAAATGCCCGCCTTTGACAATGCGTGGCCAGTTATCGGGTGCCGCTATCGGGTCAGGTTTGGGAAGGTACAGTTATCGAGAGACTGGCAGTCTACCAAACTACAGGTATACTGCCGAGTGCCGTGGTAAGTACCTGTCTCTACTTCAACAACAGGCGGGGAACCTGTGGCCCGCGTCCGGCGAAACCAATTGAACGTCAGCCAGCACAATGACCCTTTTCGCTAGCAAAACAAATAATACATATAAATGGATGGTCAAAGTAATGTAATATGCATTGAAATAGTTTAAATTAGGATGACCAAATGGTAAAATACAGTAATACATTGTAAAATATCCCCAAAAATTAAAAAAATTTAAATATCAAAATTCTTATTTAAATTCACAATAATTTTGTTCAAGTGGAAAAAAATGTCTTCCAAGAGGACAAAATTTTGTCCGGATCGATAATAACAATTTTCTAAATGTATCTACAATGAACGTACTGCTGGTATATTATGATGTATGACAAAACATGGTTAAAATGTGAAACATTGTAAAATACATCCACAAATAACCTCAAATATTTTCCAAATACGTGTAGCCTCTGTGTTCCCTCACTCACATACCGTAGTTCTCTTCAAGGTCCAGGATTCACTCTATCCTTTCCACAAGAAGACCCTCCACATAGCCTCCTCAAAGACGACAGGACCTGAGAAAAAATATTTTCCTCAGCGTCTCCTGGGTAGAGCTAAAGTAGAAAAAAATGGGCGGTACAAAATAGAGGTCGAATGGACAAAATATTGCCTAAGTGGACGTAATGTTTTCCAAATGAAGGGTGTTTGTAGGTACTGCACCTAATATGGCAAAACATGAAACACCATTTCAGAGTGCAGGTTTCATGTTTTGAAAAAGTAAAAAATTGAAAACGTCCGCGCTCCGAGGAAAAGCCAGCACCTGCTATAGATGTTATTTACCTGTCCATCTAAATTTACCCGCCAGTCATAATTTTTGCATCTTTCGCTTGCCCCCTAGCTACGAAGATCGTACCCCAGATCGGAAAATGTTGAATTAAATATAAAACCAAATACACCAAACAAATTTGACTGTGGACCTACCAATTTTGTACGCAATGGACATAATATTTATACAGATGCACGTGTACGTTCTGCCCGTGAGTGACCCAAAAAGGTTTCCCATCCCTGTTCTACAGGCTCCGGCCCCGGCCTCGAGAATACAGACTGCAGACGACCTCTGAGAGGCTGGTCCCGCTGTGCCCGCTGTGGACCTCTGCGCTCGGGAGTTGGTGGCTGTATCTTGTAACAACATCAATCTTGAATATTATTACATAATAACATCATTTTTATTGTGAGCTCGTGTTAGATGTTCTTCCTGTGGTTCTTCCGCAATTCAACGTGCACAATATAATCTAATGTCCCTGAAAGTACATAGAGACCGCCAAACAACCATTTTTGATGACACAAATATTTTAAAATTATTACGGCTTAATATCGTGTCTCTAAACTTGTGTGAAGTTAAAACATAAGCACAGAAGATCTAATACAGCGGAAACAATTATTTATTAATTTCTCAGTGAGCAATAAAATTATTCATTAAGCTTGTCCATTGTTGTAACTTTACTGGAGAAATAAAAAACGATTTAATTTTTAAATTAATTTCAATTTTAAACGTTTGAGATAGATATGCTTTGGAATGCACAATATAAATGAATGCAATACATTTTTGTTTTTATTTCAAGATAAAAGTTATATGGAACAATTTTATGTTATAAAAATTATATTATAAACAGTATTACCTACTGACACACCTGCATTGTTACAGCTCATCCAGTTCAACATCCCTTCCCGTAGAGTCCGAAATAATGTATTGCTGTTCATCTATTCAATATTCAATCAACATTCTACTAATTATGGATACCATCCTCCCTTATCCAGAATGTCGAGACTTGTCAATGCAAGTCAAAGCATTGATTTTTTTGGTGTAAAACTAAATGACTTTCGGCAGTCGATACGCAATATTTAAATGCTTCTTCATGCTTTGAATTGTAGTGTCTTCTATATGTACTTTTTACATTTTATATTGTCATTGCTATTAATTTATATGTGCTCTCCCTTCACTGCCATCTCTGTTTTGTTTGTTATTCGTGTTATTATTATGTTTTTAATGGACTATTGTCTGTAAATTCATAAATTAAATAATAATAAAATATTGTTTAAAAGAAGTGCCACCGATGAGATGCCAATTTTTTTTACAGTGAATACCGCACAAGAATCTCAACTGCTCCCGTCTGGAGCCAGTGAGACTATGGCATCCCCAATTGGGGTATGTTGTGAGGCTGAAGGTAGTGGGGAGGGGAAGGAGGTGGGGAAGAGGAAGGTTGGGAAGTTGGGAAGTACCTGGCTATTCAGATCTGGTCACTAAACACGGCTAAAGCCATTGTCAAGCAACGTTTCAATTCTGAATGGTGGTCTTACACCAGGGCGATACTAATAGTATCTTCCACTCTGGAACAAGCCGCAAATATACTATATATTATTTTAAATGACTTAATTGTGAAATAACACAAATTAATCAAATAAAATTTATTTGCGCATGCCGGGTTCGAACCCGCGACCTCCGGAATGTGAGTCAAGAGTCTTAGCCACTGGACTACGGAGGTCGTCCAGTGGCTAAGACTCCAATTTTGCCAAGTATGCCGCATTCACATCACATCCGGTTATGAAATTAAATGGTTATGAAGAATAATTCCACGATTCAATCCAATCTAAGTATTTAACATTTTTACATTTATTGTTTTAAAAAAAGGTTAAAATATCTTTTACCTTAACTTAACTTTTTGAACTATTATCATACAGATGCCTTGAAAGGTGGTATTCCGACATTAATTCGCGAAGAAATGAAATTTAGAAAAATGCCAATTAAGGTGACCATTTATACGTACCTACATGCATATTTAACGTTTTGGATGTGAATCGTAATATGTCTGAGTCTGTCCATCAAGTCTGAGGAGTGTAAATAACTACAGACTTGATGGGCGTAATAATATTATTTTATTAATGAATCTACTCGCGGACAAAAATATATCAACAGAATGGTAATCAGCACTGGTCTAAATGTTGGTACAACAAAAGATAATAATCTTATAGAGCTATCGTCTGCGGCATAGGCGGCATTTTGGTTATTTTCCACGCGTTAGAAATGGTGGGCTAATTTGGTAATACTTTATGACGGAAAACAAATTAGATCGTTATTATTACCAATGACGTCATATAAATAGACTCCCCATAGTCTCGCATGCTCGCAAAATAATGTGGCAATAAGCAACACTCTTTTGTTTTCAGCGGTTTTCAGTCATTTCTTAATTCAAAAGTTATTCACCTATTAAAACCAATCTTCCACACCGAAGCCATACTTCCAATTCGAACTTCCAAAGCACGAACTACCCCTCTATACAATCATCCGAAAGTTTAAAGTTAGAAGTTGGTAGTGTGGTCGTACCATAAGACAATCAAAGAATGTGTGTTTTTGACTCCAGATACTAATATCTACAGCCTGTATGTTTGACGAATATCTACAGCTCATATGTTGAACTAATATCTACGAACTTCAGAGTGTTGATTAATATCTACAGAGCGTAGGTTGAACTAATATCTACAGAGCGTAGGTTGGACTTATCAGCTAAATGTGTCCAATAGTCCGATATTAGGAATTTTTACGTACATACTTACATAAATTAATTTTTTAAAACTGCATACGCAATATTACGTTATTCCAATATGCTATACATAATAGCAAATCCAACCTCTGCCAGTGCTGTAGATATTCGTCAACACTTTGGTTCCCATAGATATTAGTCAACAGTTTGAGCTGTAGATATTCGTCAACACTTTGGTTCTCATAGATATTAGTTCGATTTTTTCAGTTTTTGGAATTCCTGTAGATATTAGTAGACGCCTCCGTGTTTTTTCTCTAATGACGCATAAAATCGTCGGATGGGAAACATGAAAATTAATTGTATTGCTTATAATAATCGATAATAATAAGTAATCGATAATAATCAGTAATCGATAACAATAAGTACATATAAATGAAATGTTATTTCTTCACTTTTACAACTGTTTGTAATGGAAACATTTTCTCATCACACGGGAGAGCATTTTGGCACTTTTTAAATGCAATTTTTCTAGTGGTAAGACACGACCTTACTCGACGAGTAACAGTACTGACAGTTTAGTACTAAAGAACTAGAAATTGAGACCAGTGCAACTGCCTTGCTTTTGGCTTCCCACTTCGAGATTTCTACCCCGCGTCTACAGCATATAACTAACATATAACGTCATTAGTTATTACATGTTAATCCAGCAAGAGCAAACTTCATAATGCATTCGCAGGTTTTTGTTTTATCGCATTGATACTTTCGATATTTTTCGATATTCGATACTTCAAATTGTTTTCCAAAAGAAGTCTGCACGCCGTCTATGGTTCTTCCGCAATTCAACGTGCACAATATATTTTAATGTCCCTGAAAGTACATAGAGACCGCCAAACAACCATTTTTGGTGACATAAATATTTTTTAATAATTATCGAGATCAAAACAAATCCAAATTATGACGCCTAACCAGGGTTTGTGGGATTGCACCAACCTCCCCACATTCTGGAATTAATAATTTATACGTAAAACTGAGATTACAACACAATGAATACAAAACACAAAAAAAGTGTTTTGAAAGTCGACAATTTAATTCAGTGGCAGATTCTGGGACAGAGCACTTAGCTACGAAATTACAAAGTAATTTTAAAACCTCAACTTAACACAATTTACATGGTAATCCGTAATTATTTGTGGACGGTTAAATCAGCACTATCAACTGTGCAGTTATGCAATAATGGCGGACACTATAATTTATTCAAGATCACTTTCCGTGCAGACTTTCACGTCAAGTAACGCATTTATAGAGGTAAATAACTAGCATTACTTGCAGATATGCTCCCAAACGCAACAAATCATCTTGGGTAGAGATAGTCGTTCTTATTCAGCGTATATTATTTAACTATATCAACAATTTGGGAAGCGGGAATGGGTACCGCCGCCCCGGGAACCTTTATTGGATAACCAACACCTTTGCCATAGGTCACCCCAAGTGGTTCGCTACGTTTGGTGATTTAGCAGGGGTGCCCGGGTTAATGGGATGAGGTTGATGACCAGGACACACTGAACCCCAGATTCCTACCCACCCCTTAAACCCTTTTCCTTCCCATAACTTTCCTCTCCTTCCTTTCCCTAAAAAAACTCTCCACACGGCATCCCCAAAGATGACATAGGCCCTCAGGGACATTATTTTCCTCAGGGCCTCCTGTGTGAAGCTCATGTAAAAAAAAGAAGAAAAAAAACACGGTCACGTGTTCGAAATCCGGCTGAATAATTCCAATATGTATATATTTTTTTTACATTAGCTCCACACAAGAGGCCCTGAGGAAAATAATTCCCCTCAGGGCCTATTTCATGCTGTGTGGAGGATCTTTTTAGGGAAAGGAAAGAGAGGAAGTCGTGGAAAGGAAAAAGGTATGAAGGGTGGGTAGGAATCTGGGGTCAGTGTGTCCAGGAGTGACGGATGTATGCCCCCCACTGCGGATAAGGCGATGTTCCGAGGGTCCTGCTGGAGAGGTCTACAGGTGTTCCTTAAACAGTCTCTCCCGATCCGGCTCTTGGTCGGCAGACAAGATCCGGACAAGCCTCACCCCATGAACCCGGGCAACCCTTCTTAGTCACCAAATGTAGCGAACCACTTGGGGTGACCTATGGCAGAGGTGTTGGTAATCCAATGAATGGTTCCCGGGCGGCGGTACCCAAACCCGCCTCTCAAATTGGAAATAACTAATGCATTGTATATTACTTTCATCACGTTCGGAGGGTAAAAAACTCTTGCCATAACGAAATACCAACATTCATAATCCAAACGTCACTTAAAATTACTCGCTCTCTAGTTACCAACTCGACTCTTATTTAAAAAAAAAAATCCCGCGTAAGAGTGTCAACTGCTCGAAACCCATGGGCGTAGCCAGGGGGGGGGGGGGGGTTGGGGGTTCAAACCCCCCCCCCGAAAAGTTAAGATATCAACATCAATAATATTAAAAATAAGGAGATGTGGAGAGCGGCATAACTTATTTTATTACTAATTATTACACTAATAATGTATTTTGGATTCGCCCTCTCTACCACTCGCCGCTGGCCGTCGTCGATTATCCGATCGCATTCGGTAACCTTTGTACCTATATTTTCGTGCCGTCTAGGGAAATTTGACTAGATCTAGGGGAGAAAAATATTTTTTAGGGAAAAGGGAAATCAGCACTAAATCTACGGAAATTTTGACCTGGTAAATTTTTTATTGCATATGACAATATTACTGGTATTTGGTATTATATACCCATATGTTTTTTGGAATTCCCATGAATCTTAAATATTGTTGATGTACTTACAAGCAATTTTTTCAAGCAATGTTATTTTTAACACTGACAACTCAAAATGATATTATGTATCTAAAAAGATAACTGGGGCCCTCTGAAAGAAAAAATTAATTTAACTTGCAAGTTCCGTTTTTGCGGTGATTGCGGTTGATTTTGATTTGGAATTCCGTTTCTAATCAGGTGACTGCTTAAAATAAGATTTATTTTCTATATAAAAGTTTTCAACATAAAATGACCACAAATTGTTATTAGTTAATGCTCAAGAAATACAAAGTCGTCGTCTCCGCCCCCCCCCCCCCACCACGAGTTTTGATTTTTGAACCCCCCCGATACTAAAACCTGGCTACGCCCGTGTCGAAACCACTGGAAATATGGCATCTCCAATAATTGGATATGTTGTGAGCCTGAAGAGAGTTGGTCGTGGAAGGATTCAAGAATACAATGGAAGAGATGAGATGGAAAGTACTTGATTAGTCAGATATGGTCATTAAAAACGACTTTTAGTAATTTTTGACGAGGTCGCAGGTTTCAATTTTAGTGTGCGCAAATAATTTTTATTTAATTAGGTAATTTGTGTTGTTTTATAATTAACTAAAAATAATATGTATTACATAATTACGGCAGGTTCTATAGTGGTAGATACTCTAGTGAAAGACCACCATTCAAAATTATTGAAACTTACTAAAATTTTATTTGAAATGGTTTTAGTTTTTAAATGTTACTTGAAATGGTTTTAGTCTCGTTTCGTAATCAGATCTGAACAACTATCCTTTCTCCATTTCCATCCCTCCCGGCTACCTAAAGCCTCACAACTCACAACATATCCCGATTGAGGATGCCATATTCTCCCTGACTCACAGACGGTTGGACACTTGTGGGGTATTGACATAAAAAAACTCTGTTCTGAGAATGGTAGATTTTCCCAAAGTGCTTGTGAGAGTAGATACCACTCTGAAATGAAGATAAAAACGAGCTCTACTTTCTGATACGCGTCAACGTGCAATAACTCATCGTGCCAAGAGATTTTTCTTATTCAATATTGTATTACCTATATCCTATATTATGTTATTCAAATAAATGTACTAGAACTAGACAGCCTCCGTGGTCTGGGGGTAAGGCAATCCGGAGGTCCCGGGTTCAAACCCCGACGTGCATAAGTAAATTGTATTATTGTAGAAAGAAATCACTTTGTGGTTTGACATATTTAATAAAATAAAATACTTTTTTTGTTTAAAACCACGAGATTTATTAATTTATGAACCGACCGGTTTCGCTTTACTCAAGCTTCTTCAGGGTACAAATTAATACTGATAATACTAGAGTATAAATTTGTACCCTGAAGATGCTCGAGTAAAGCGAAAGCGGTCGGTTCATAAATTGATAAATCTCGTGGTTTTAAACAAAAAAGTATTTTATTTTATTAAGTGAATTGTATTTGATTAATTTATGTTATCCATTATTTATTCATTTGCGGCACGTTCCAGAGTGAAAGATACTCTCAGTATCACCCTGGTGTAAGACTACCATTCAGAATTGAAAATTTGCTTGAAATGGCTTAAGCTGTGTTTGGTGACTAGATCTGTTGGTGACTAGAACAGTCAGATATTTCCCACCTTCCTCTCCACCATTTCCTTTCCCCCCCCGCTACTTGCAGCCACACAAAACTCACACGATTGGAGATGCTATAGTCTTACCGGCTCCAGACTGTCGGAAGTTGGGACTCTTGTGCGGAATTTAAAATACTTAAGATATTAATAAATATTTATGACATATAAAAAAAATCTGTTCTGAATGATATATTTTCACCCAGGAGATCTGAAATGAAGATAAAAACGAACATTACTAGCCGACACGCGTCAATGTGCAATAACTCATCGAGCTATAAGATTGTTGTTTTATGTAACAATGTATTACGCATATCCTATACGATATGTTATTCAATTAAAGGTACGATAATATATTACCCAACATATGGTAAAGACCGGAGATGTACAGACCAAAAGGAAAGCTTTTAAAATTGAAGCTTTTTATTGGACCAATAATCTTTAAAGCATATTTCGACAGACTGCTGTTCGCCTCCGTGAAGGGATTTGCACAATTGAATACCGGAAACTTAAAAGGGTGTAAGTGCCGTTTACAAAAAGGAGGTAGACGGGAATTTAAAGTACTCTCATTCTTTCAAATTTATTATCTTTTTTTTAAATTTTATTTTTTTATATTTTTATTTTTTTTATTCACAAAAAGATACGTAAATTATAATTAATTTTGTACAATAATTAATTACATAATGTATGTATTTGATTTACCCCCATAAATAAGCAGGGCTTGTGTGCATGGGGGGTGTTATTATATTGGTTTAATTTTTTTTTATTCAGTTTAAATTTTCAGTATAATTTTTAAGCAGAGTTTTAAATTTTTTTATATAACTGTTCATGTTTCTGATTTTTTCAGGTAGTGAATAAAAAATTTAACTCCGAGATATTTATGATTTAACTGTCCTATTGTTTTTGTTTACATTTTGGAGTAGGAAGTATTGACGTTTGTCTAAGATTTCTGTTATTTTTAAAGGGTGTAACTTTATTTTGAATATTATCTTTATAAATTTGTAATGTTGCATGATAAAAGTATAATGCACTTAATTTTCTGACTTTAAATTGTTTGAATAACAGTTCTGATGAATATGAGTAGGGTTTTTTTTTAAATTGTTTTTATTATTAGTTTTTGTGATATGTAAATTATTTGTGTTTGATTTGTATATGTACCGCCCCATCCTATAATGCCGTATTGTACAATTGATTGACAGAAAGAGAAGTATGTGGTTCTAAGTAATTTTTCGTTTAAAATATCTCTTAAACATCTAAATAAATTGGTGTAACATAAATGATTTATTTTTAAACATTAACAAATGTCAATCTATAAGTTTTTCTCGAAATAAAAATCCAATACTCTTTCAATATCACATTAACAATGTGAATCTTTCTACAGTAACATTAATAAAGGATCTGGGTGTCGTTTTTGATAACAAGATGACATTCGTCCCCCACATTGATGCAATCACGAATAAAGCACTCAAATGTCTCGGTTTTGTGTTAAGATCGTCCAAAGATCTAATGCATACTAATACACTCAAAACTCTATACATAACACTAGTCAGAAGCATTCTTGAGTATAATTCCTCTCTCTGGTCGCCATTATACAATGTACATTCACACAAAATTGAAAGAGTACAACATAAATTTTTAAGGCATATAAATTACAAATTAAAAATTCCAATACAAAATTTAAATTATAATTATTTAATGCAATTGCTTAAATTACCCGAATTGTCACAGCGAAGAAAAATCTGTGATGTTTTATTGGTATTTAAAATTATCAACGGATATTTGGATAGCCCTGAACTTGTGAACATGATAAATTATCAAGTACCTAACAATTACAACACCAGACTCCATGCTCCATTTAACGTAGTTGCTTCTCGCACTAATTTTATGTTTAACTCTTGTCTTCAGAGATTGCATCGTGTGGGGAATGAAACTTGCTCTGTCGATATATTTTTTTATAAAAACATCGCTTCCTTCAAAAAGCGTATATGTATGCTGATGCAAAAATCCTTTAATGATACAGATTGTTAACAGTAACAAATTTAATACCCGTTGCTCTGTAACTACTTTCATTGTACCTACTTACTTCTTTTTACATATATGTAATTGCTGTGAACCTTTTATTTTATTTTTTCCTGATAATAACAAACTAACGTAGAAATCCTTAAATGTATCACATAGTTAACAGTTACAAACTTAATACTCACTGCTCTGTAACTACATTCATGATAACTACATTCATTGTACCTACTTACTTATTTATATATGTAATTACTGTGTACCTTTTATTTTTTTTTCTTTTCTTTTTTATAATAATAACAAATATACGTACATTTATGATAGCAAAAAAAAAAATTAAAAAAAAAAAATAAACAAAAAAAAAAATTAATTACAAGAAAATTACCTACTTTTATATTAATCGTTAAAAATGTTTTACACCACTGCAATACCGGTATGTTTCGAGTATATTTGGAATCACATTTTGTGTGATATTGTGACAATAATTATTGTATCTAATGTAGCATGAGCCCAAATACGAATCCGCTGGTTGAACTCCTTTTGTAAACAATTACTCGAATACTGATACCTACTTATGTTAGGCCTACTTATATCTTTCTAGCTCTGTTTATCATTTGATGTACTATATACTTATGATACTGCATACTTGTTATAATGCTCCTGTACAATTTATTTTATATGTAAAAGCCATCAAGGCGTAAACAAACAAATAAATAAACAAATAAATAAAAACTTCGGAAAAATTTACGGAAAAGGAAATTATGAATAAAATTCTTTTCCTCATCCATTTTGTATGGAACGAAATCTGAATTTTTGAAACAGCTGGAATATTATGATAAGTATAATATTGAGTATTGAGTGAATTCCAAAAATTCAAAAACGTCAAGTGTCAATGTGCTGATTGTTTTGGTTTACCACCTCCCACCCACCCCTTCCCCCCAACCCTCCCCCCTCTCCATCCCTACCAACCCCTCCCCCCCTTAACCCCACCCCTCACCAAACCCCTCCATACCCGTTAAATTCATTCACAGTTCGCGTTCCGCCTGTTGCAATTTTTTATACAAATTTCATAATGCCAGAGCTCTAAACTATAGCCTATATCAGGGTTTCCCAAACTTTTTCCACAATCGAACCCTTCGCAAACCCGTAAATTTTCACGGAACACTTAGATTTTTTTTTAGGTTGTAATTCCTAATGGTAAAAATTTAAAAAGTGTTATAAGGCATTTATTTTTAACATTTATATTCCATTTTTTGTTAATAAATAATAGGTATGAACAAACAAAAAATGGAATAAATAAAGCACATAATTACTTTGATGATTTCGAGTCCGTGAATTGCGTACTTTTTTATGTGAATACCTCACAAGTCTGGAGCCAGGGAGCGTCCCCAACTGGGGTTTCACCAAACTTGGCTAAAGCAATTTCAGGCAAAGTTTCAATTCTGAATGGTGGGCCACCAGGTTACACTAGGGCGATACTGGGAGTATCTTCTACTTTTCTCTTCTTTTTCCAATATTGGTAAGTTGGATTCTACTAATATCTGGTGTGGCGTCAAGCCTGTTCCTGCACTGACTTCGTTGCAGCATAATTAGAAAATCCCGCTTCGCAGGATTGTAGAAAACATAAGTAGAAACAGCTTGTAGAAAACATAAGTAAAACAATAATAGTTTCTTTTGATAAATTCGGGTACTCTTCGGTACTTTTAAAGGCTGATCTTCTACCTGGAAGGGTCTATTACCTAACTTAAGATTTCTTGTCAATAATATCAGAAGATTTGAAATATCAATTTGTGTATATTATATTAAACTAGCTGGTTCCCGGCAAGCGTTGCTATGCAATTTAATAAACAAATTGTTTCTCCCTGCGTGTCCTTTCCCATTCGTCCCGTTCTCTTTCCTCTCCCGCAACCCCTTCCTCTCTCATCTTCCTTCTCCCCACTCTACTCCCCCCTTCTCCCCCCCCGCGAACCCCCTCCCGTATTCCCCCCTCCCCCCCCGCGAACCTCCTGCCCGAGTTTTACTCCTCCTTCCCCCTGACGCATTCCATACATTCAGTCCCGATACATTCGGTTTTCAAACAGCTCGCTTGCCACCTATAGCAATTTTTTAATACAATTTCATAATGCCAGAGCTCACCGGTAGTTTTATAAAAACCTTGTCGTGACAATAACGAACACAAGAAAAAAAGAATTATCCAATTTGGTGCAGTCGTTTGGAAGTTATGCGCATATATAGAAGATAGATAGATAGATAGATAGATAGATAGATAGATTAAAATCTTCCGACAAATTGTCACGGAACCCCTATTCAGGTTCAGCGGAACACTGGTGTTCCGTGGAACACAGTTTGGGAAACCCTGGCCTATATCTTATTCTGATGTATGGGCTATATTATTTTAAAGTTACATTAAAAATCCATTCAGTAGTTTTTGCGTGAAAGAGTAGCAAACATACATCCAGACTTCCATACATCCATACAAACTTTCGCCTTTATAATATTATTATAGAAGGATTATTAGCATTGTTATATTTTTTTACACCCTCATGTACGTCGATATTATTTGTTATTACTTTAATTTCCTTTCAAAGTGGATTTAACTGTTATGCACAGTATAATATTACATGCAAAAGTACTTTGAGATATTACATCGATGGGTTCAAAGAAACTCTTGCAGTGATTACGCCAGGTACGACTAATTAGAGATGTACATAATATATTATTTATGTACCTTCAATTGCTATCGATATTATTACGTCACATTCGTAATGAAATAATTGCTCGAGACCACTGCAGTTAGCAACCTTGGCCGTGACCTCGGCTTGCGATAATAGGCACCTACCGACCTACCTACCGGCTACATTCGGGCCTACCTCGGTCAAAACATTCGCCGTTATACCCGAATTACTTCACAGATTACAAAAACTTGGAACAAATCATAACCCATTATCAAAAAGGACTAGTTAAATGCTTCCCCTAAAAAAGGAAACATTTAATCAAAAGCCCCTTTTTGCTCGTCACTGAACTTCACCAGGTGCAAATTTTGCGGAAGTTTGCTTGACCGCTATCTACATACAGTGGAAATGAAGCGTTGATGTGAAATGCACACCAAGCTAAAGGCAGTTTTAATTGCTACTTTTCTCTTTGTATGCTAACTGCCAACGGGAGACTTGATTTAAAACATTTTACGGCAATATTAAGTACCCTAATATACATTGTTTGCCGACTTTTGAGTTGGGATGTTTAATAGAATTTAAATAATTAATTTATAAAATTAACTATTCAAGTTCTGTGAAAGTCTTATTCGAGATCTGTTATTATCCAAGTACTTAATGTGAAATAACCGACCCATGATGAAATAATTACAAAACTTGTACATAGAACATTCACTGATTCTGAATTTTAATGAAATTGTTCAAATTCTTTGAAACAAATCATACTTATTTTTTAAACGACTTCGAAAAGGAGGAGGTTCTCAATTCGACTGAATTTTTTTTATTTTTTTTTTTTATGTTTGTTACCTCAGAACTTTCGACTGGGTTAACCGATATTGATGATTCTTTTTTTATTTGAAAGCTGGTGCTTCCCGCGTGGTTCCATTTTAATTTGGTCCAGTTCTGACAATGGAATCCGTGAGAAAATCATATAAGTCTTAAATTTGCATCAAGTATGTGCGCGACAAATGAACGAATAACTCAATATCACGCCAACCGATTTCGATGATTCTTTTTTCATTGGAAAGGATGTACTTCAAGGGTAGTTTGATGAGAGTTTGGTTAGGTTCTAATTATGGGATCCAAGACAAAGTAACGGAACTCTCCAATTCTGAAGAACAAATTTACGATACTCGGCCGAATCTTAATCGAATTAGTTAGTGTACTTCAGATTCACTAAAAATCTAAAAATAAACAAAAATTTTAACAAAACAAAAAAACGACTTCAAAAATGCACTAAAAAGTAAAAAAATAATTTCGTATTCTTCTACAACTTAATTATCAACTTACCTTTTCTACTCATCAATATGTAGGTACGATTGTTATTTTTGGAGTCGGTGTCGGCGGGAGAGGAGCTGTCAAGTGAACACGCCGGGCCGCGGGTACCTTGGTTGACACCGACTCCAAAAATAACAATCGTACCTACATATTGATGAGTAGAAAAGGTAAGTTGATTATAAAGTTGTAGAAGAATACGAAATTATTTTTTTACTTTTTAGTGCATTTTTTGAAGTCGTTTTTTTTTGTTTTGTTAAAATTTTTGTTTATTCAAAGTTACTATTCAAGTTCTGTGAAACAATCTACCCATGATTAAATACGAGTACTATTCACTGATTCTGAATTTTAACTTTGAAATGCGATGAATTGTTAAATTTCTTTATCTTTAAATTTAACTTTAACTACCTTTCCCTAAAAAGAACCTCTACACAGCATCCCCAAAGAAGACTTAGGCCCCAAGGAAAATGGTTTTCCACGGGGCCTTCGGAATGGCGCTATTATAAAAAAAACTTAGACGTGCTATTTCAAATAATTTGAACAATTTTTCAAAGTTACTATTCAAGTTCAGTGAAAGTCCTATTTAATATAATGTGTTATTATCAAAACACTCTGAAACAACATATCCATGATAAAATAATAACAAAATTTGTATATAGAAATACGAATGGTTTATCCTTTCTGCCCAACCCTATGATAAAAGGCATTTATATTATAACAACTTTAGATTATTCGAAAATTGAACACCCGCTTTACAGCTTCCTAAGTGGTTGAGTGGTTACAATCCTTGGCTACGAATCTGGAAAAAGCAGGTACAAAGATTTTTTTTATTTCATTAATGTGTATTAATTTTAATTGTAACAATTTATTCACTGAAATTAATGTAATACAGTATTTTTGCGGCAGACGTAGATAATTTCAGTATCGCTCTTGTGAAAGGCCATAATTTAGAATCGGAACGTTGCTTGAAATGGCTTTAATGAATGCGGGTATAGTTACCGCCGCCTAGGGACAATTACCTGGATAAACACTCCTGCCATAGGTCACCCCAAGTGGTTCGCAACGTTTGGTGATTTAGCAGGGGTGCCCGGATTCTCTCGAACCATCGCCTTGCAGTGGGAGGGATGGATTCATACGTTCGTTAATCCTGATCACATCCTCCCAGATTCTTACCCACCCATCATACCTTTTCATTCACACAAACATCCCCTCCTTCCTTTCCTTAAAAAAACCCTCCATACAGCATCCCCTAAGATGATGTAGATCCTGATGGAAATTATATTCTTCAGGGTCTCCTGTGTGGAGCTAATGTGCAAAAAAAAGTCGTAAATAATTGCAGTATCGCCCTTGTGAAAGATCACCATTCAGAACCGAAACGTTGCTTTCCCTGTTTGGTGACCAGGTCTAAATAGCCAGGTTCTTCCTCACTTCCCGTCCTCTTCCCCTTCCGCATAGCGGCATAGTGTCACTGGCTCCAGATGGTAGGGACTCTTGGTACGCCTTATCTCGATACACCTGCTCCAGGCACTAGGCACTTGCTGTGTGGTAATAGGTGCTTAAAGCTCGAGTCCAGATAACGGCCCGTCCCTCGGCCCAACATCCAGCATCAGGATGTAAATACAAGACTAAAACCTGCTTCTCTTTAACCGGTCCGCCTGAGGAACGCCGAACGATTGGAGATTACTCTCCTCCTAAACTAGAAAATTGTATACAATTACACGTAACGATGCTCTTCCATCCAGGATGATGGCGATTCAAAGTATCCTCTTTTCGTAGAATAATTTTAGTTGTCAATTATTACACATTCATTTTGCAAGAACAAATTATTGAAACAACAGGAAATGAGGTCCTACAAAGTTTGCATTTCCTTGAACGGGAGATCTTTCGATCTCCGGCCGGAAGCGATGGATCTTGTCGTCCGGTTGGAGGTTATCATAAGCCCGGTATATCAGGTGATTTTGAGCTCGGCTTGGTACTTAATCCGTATATAGGTTGAACGCCACCAATATTAATGTATTAAAAAACTATTATCAACTATTATTAGTAAAACTATTATCTAATAACTATATCTATTCTTTCTACTGTAATGTCTGTAATTGCTATCGGGACATATCTACGCACCCATATTATGATCTTGATCTTTCAAAAACGACGGCAGTTTATTTTGATTCAATTTACGAGTTGATTTTTGATAAAGTTCTCCACTCCGATCAGGAGTGGAGAACTTTATCACGACCGAATACACTGATTTTAAATAGTGTTTCTTTTGCTGGAGTCAGTGAACTACTCAGGAAATTATAACTAACAAACTGTCCTGACGGTGAAACCGAATGAAAGTACCAGACTATATTAGATTCACAATTAATTAATAACTTCGACATTCCTCATCGTTCGATGAGTACAATAGTCCACACTGATAAAATTAGGGCATCTGCGTAAATTTCGTAGAGATGCAATTACTAAACGTAATTACGTAAACGTCAAGTTTGGCATGTGACTGCTAGCGTCTCGACGATCAGATAGGAATTAATCTGCGACTTCATCGAACCCGAACTGAATCTTTCTATTTTGGAATTCAAAACCATATTTTTCAAATAACCATAGTTTCACGGTAAAAAAAATCCTATTTCCTCTTCGACCAAGTATACCCCACGTCAATGTATTTCCTGCATTTCGAGAATGAGAATTGGTCACCGCTCTATTGTAGATATTTTGTTTAAAATCTGAATCCTCGATAGACTACTCTGCCAGTGCGGTGTGGAGGAGAACACTTTACCATGTATTCTTCAATTGCAAAAATCTTTCAGTAGGAATCGTTTGCTTATTAAAATCACCCACTCTTCTTCCGCTGTCTCTCAACAATTCTCACGTTTTTTCAGTTCTATATAAGTTCATAGACTAGTTGTGTAAATAATACAACACGTTTATTAGTAAGGGGTTTAAAGTGGTATAAGAAGTATAGTTTGTACATGCACAATGTGCAAATATATTCAAATATACAAACTCCTTTCCTGTAGCCTAAAAACGGAGAATCGAATAAACATATTAAAGAAATAGTTCAATCTCCAAAAAAGTGAGTAAATTTCTTTCAATGTATTTCGTAAGCACTGTGTGTATGTTGATATAGTGTATTCCAAGCGGGAAACTGGTAAATCTGCATCGTAAAGAGAACTCCAAAATACATTTTTTTCAATTTGGACATTTCGATAAAAAAAAATTCTGTTAGTTAAGTTAATTTTAAAACAAAAAATGAAATAAAAACCGAAACAAAAGTTTTTAATATATAAAATCTACCAAAAAATTGGTATTTTATACTGATTTTTGGCTATTTAATTTTTTTCGCATCCTTATAAAAATGCTCGGTCCTTCCCGTTTATAAAAAAATGGTCCGATTTCGCAGATTGAAATTTAAAAATGATCGTCAAGGATTCAAAAATACAATAAAAGTAAAATAAATGATACGTAATGCCTTAAATTTTTTGCCTGAATCGAAATAAAAAAGCAATGCTTATTGGCAAAATCAATATCAATAATTTTTTTTCTGTACCCGAGCAAATCGGTTTCTCCAGAGAAGGGTTAACAAACACAAGTGTCAAATGAACAATTTATAGATTTCGATACTAGAGTCTACTCATAAAACAATTTCATATTATTATATTTGTTTACCAATAGATAGTGGATCAAACGACGTTTTATTTTGAAGGTAACATAACGCACCTTTGTTTAACTGTATTATATTACTGATTAAACAACAATACCTGATTGTACCAATTAAAAATTAGAAATCATAGCGAAATAATAATAAAATAGTACGATAAATTAAATCTTTAGATAAGGGATACTAATATGGAATTGCTGCGTATTTATTGAAGATAGTGTATGATTATAACTATAATATTATAGTTTTTGTCAGTTACCTTGACGTCATGGAGTACGTTGCTCTATGATTAAAGGTGGGCTGTAAGTAATTTTCCAATTTTGAGTGCGAGTTGTGCAATGAAACGGAAATGCGTCACAACTCATACGCAAATACTCGGTTCTAATACAACGCGGTAAATTCAAGTAGATTTAAGTAAATTCAGTAGTTGGCAAGGTGCCTGACAAGTCTCAGCGGCCAGAGAGACAGACATCAAGCGAACGGGGGTTCGAAGTTAAAAAAAAAACATTTTTGTTTTGTGAAATCAATATCCAATCTTTAAACCACTTTAAAAAACCAAGCAAAAGAAAAGAAAGCGACATCTAGCGACTTTCTAGTTTCACTTCTACAGCGTGTGATTTTTTTTTGTTTTATTGGAATAACCTAATGAATACAATCTCAAAATGTATTATTTAATCATCGAAGACAATATTGGCGACTCTCAAACCAAAATTTGAAACATAAAAAAATACTTTATTTTTTTATTTTAACTTTATGAGTAAAACCTCAAATTGTAATTTTTAAATAAATGAAGACAATATAAGCGAAACTCAATCGAAAATCTGGAAACAGAAAAATCAGAAAAACATATTGACACCTCTGAGCAAGAGGTCCTGGGTTCGTGTCCCAGAGGTGTCAATTTGTTTTTCTGATTTTTCTGTTTCCAGATTTTCGATTCAGTTTCGCTTATATTGTCTTCATTTATTTAAATAAAAAAATACAGTTGCATTTAGGAATTCAACTCGGGACCTTAGCCTTGCCGGATCTCTGCTCTAACCACTGAGCTAATTTGACCTTAACCCCGTCGGTAGTATTTAACTGTATATCTATCCAAGACACCAAATATACTGCATTTTTTTCATGAAGAACCTTGCAATCATACATAATATAGCAGCCAATTAAAGTAAGCGTTAATATAATGAATATAATGTTGTTAGTTTTTAGCAAAGATATTGGAATATAAGGTTTTTAGTCATGATACAGTTAAGTATGACTGAAGGTGAAGGGGTTTCATTAATTATGTACAAGTTTTTTATGCCTTTATTTTGCCCAATAGTTTTTTTTGTCCAATAGTGCAATATAGTTGTGAACGATGAAAACTTAGAGCAGGTGGATGAGTTTGTGCATCTGGGTAGTATGTTTACGAGGGATGGGAAGGTTGATAGAGATATTGAAAGTAGGGTAAATGGACATAACTCCATTAATGAAGGACTGAACGCCGTTGGCGCTAATAAAAAAGAAGCAAAACTAGCATTGTATGCTGGTACCTACCCTGATTTATGGCAGTGAGGCATGGACCTGGCTGAAGTAGACTGAATGCTGTTGAAATGAGATCCCTGAGGCGTATGTCTGGTAAAAAGATGTATGATCGTGTGAGAAATGTGGAGATACTCAAAGAACGCAAGGCTGGTATAAGCGTAATGAGTAAGATTAAGAAATGGACCCTCAGATGGTTTGGGCATGTAAAGCGAATGAACAAATAAAGTATTGTAAGAAGAATATATGACGCAAATGTGAATGGTAGAAGAAGTCGGGGACGCTCGAGGAAGGCTTAGATGCTTGAGTCGGGCCATGTCAAGAGTCAGAATAATACAAATTAGAGGAGCTTCAATTGGACATCCACCGTACTCTCCGGACCTTGCCCCAACAGATTACCATTTTTTTCGAAATTTGGATAACTTCTTGCAAGGGAAAAAATTCAACTCCGATGGGGCAGTCCAAACCGCCTTCAAAGATTTTATTGATTCCCGTCCGAATGGTTTTTTTAGTAAAGGGATCGATGAACTACCTATGAGATGGCAAAAGTGCATAGATAGCAATGGTATACACTTTGATTAAATAAGTATATTATATTTAAAAAAAATCGACTTTATGTTCCTCCCATACAAAACGCCAATTTCATATGTAAGGACCTAATATAAAAGTATGTATAATACGACGTATGAGTGTGAATGGGGCAAAGAGTGTGTGCCAAGACCGAGTTGTTTTTTGGCGGTCCGTCCTCTCTGCCTACCCCAATGGGGAAACGGCGTGATGGTTAGTTTTTTATTATTTTTTTATAATTCTATAAGTATACAAAATATAATGGTTATGTTAGGTAAAGACATAGTGCTTCTTAGTCCTCCTCACTAGGGGTTCCTGTGCCGAGGCGGACTAAAATTGTTTAATTATAGTTTATTTGTCTTCTATGTCGTTTTTAGTCAGGGGCGGCCCTAGGGCGGTGCGAGCGGTGCGACCGCACAGGGCGCCGTCGTAAGGGGGGCGCCGAAAACACCCGACCACTGATCGACTATCTATTGATCGTGCGCTTAAATCGTGTGGTCGGTGCGGGGAGCAAGCAGTGATGAAGCAATGACTCCAAAAATAACAATCGTACCTACATATTGATGAGTAGAAAAAGTTAGTTGATTATTAAGTTGTAGAAGAATACGAAATTATTTTTTTTACTTTTTAGTGCATTTTTTGAAGTCGTTTTTTGTTTTGTTAAACTTTTTGATTATTTTTTGATTTTTAGTGAATCTGAAGTACACTTACTAATTTATCTGAATATGGATAGATCTAATAAACATGCTGCTCATATGAGACAGATATTACTTGACCATAACGACGTTACGGTAGGTGACTCAAAGGTCCGGATAGCCTATAAAAGATTTAGCCGAGTATCGTTAATCTGCTCCTAAGAATTGAAGTGTTTAATCCCATAATCAGAACCAAACCAAACTCTTATCAAACTACCCTTGAAGTACATCCTTGCCAATAAAAATAGTTGGCGCGATATTGAGTTATTCGTCCATTTGTCGCGTACATACTTAATGCAAATTTAAGACTTATATGGTTTTCTCATGGATGCCATTGTCAGAACTGGATCAAATTGAATTAATTGAAATGAGACTCAAATATCTGGATAGCGTATAAAAGATTCGACGGAAGATGGAATTTTTTAATGGTCACATTCTGTCTGATATACGAGACCTTTCATGATTATCAACCTGTTACAATAAAAAGTACGTCAGAGTGTGACCACTGAAAATTTCTTGCCTTTTTGCTTATGACGGCAGTATAGTTTACATTTACAGTAATTGTAAGAAATGAGAACTCACATGGCACAGCATATAGCCGGTGTGTTTATAAAATACACGCTTTGCTCGTGGAAAAAACAAAGACCACAAACTGGTAATACAAAACCAACGAAAACTATCATAACATTTACACAAAATGTAATTATGATTTTGAACAATGTATCGTATTTTCTTAAGTGCGTTATAATATTTATGATAGAACTCAACAATATGTTTTTACTAAAATTCATACACCGAGTGTAATAAAAAGTAGCGGTGAGTCAAACAGCGGGTTTAGTGAACTGTGTAGGCCTGCAGGTTGCACAGTATGATTTGCGACAGGTATTGTGAATATTTTATTATACCTAACGGTTAAAGTTAAACCAAAACCGTTAATGGCTAGAATTATACAAAACACTTCGACAATAGAAATAAGTGGTAATAAACAACAACACAGAGATGGGAGAGAGGTTTTGGTGCCAATTATTGGTCCATTAAATCTATTTAACTCTAAGTTTTTAAAATACGCTACTAATAGCGAATTTAAATGCTAGTGATCATTTTATCATTATTAATTTCATGGGAAAGATTTTTCATTTGGAGAGTGAACTATAACGCTCGATAAATCGATATATTTATAATATCGGAAGGAAAGGCATAACTTTCGACGATTTTATATCGATATCCTGAGCACGGTTTCACTGTTGACAACCGAACCGAAATTGACAGGGAATAAATAAGAAATCTTTATACGCTGGCAACACTGGAGGTGTTTTCAAATTAATTGACATTCCGAAAAATTAATTGACATACGTCAAATAAATATGTAAAAATATTAATAAATTGACAATCTTGAATTGATATACTATGCATAACATGCAATGCATGCTCGCATTTACTTTTTGACACTAAAAAGGAAGTTAATTAGTAAAATACGTCATTAGTCATATTTTAACCACATTCGTTTCCCCAAGATCGAACGGATTAAATTAGATGAATTAATTACGTCTTCGGATCGCATATACGACTGTTTTCAATTCTAATAGCTTCGATAGTTTACATTTATTCATTAATAAGCCAGTTATTTTGCGTAATGAACGACATTGTTAAAAAATTGTGTATAACACTCGGACCGACAAGCTTGTAAGACAGTGTAACTTTACTAGACATACGTATGACGTATGTCTAGTAAAGTTACCTGAGTATGTCTAGTAAAGTTACGTATGTCTAGTAAAGTTACCTAGGCGTAGGTACCTGAGTTATTAACAGTTAACCGAAGATTTTCTGATATTACGGACGCCGTGCTGCAATCTGTCAATCGTCGGTCGAAATTCGGAATACGTTTTATCAATTGTTGACCGTGCTCGTAACTAGCGCCAACTGACCCTAGATGACAAAATTAGTCAATATCGTATCGATCGTCCGTGCTAGACCATCCGATTCAGCAACGAGGCATTATTTCTTGACTCTTCAATACATATGATTCGCGACCCAAGGGTTGCAAACCTCTGCGATAAAGGGAGGGAAGGTAATTCAAGGTAACATTTTAGATTTATTTTATTATTTTTATTTTTTTTAATAAAAAAAGAGACAAACACATTTCTGAGTGATGTATGAACTGATAATATAGAACCTTAAAAATTAAAATAAGGGAAAGTCTATACATTTTGTAAAATGCGTCATGTTATTTTTTTACATTAATTCCACACAGCAGACCTCCAGGAAAATACTTCCCCTCAGGGCTTATGCTATATTTTGGGTTGCTGCATGGAGGGTGTTTTTAGAAAAGGAAGGAGTGGAAGATCTGGGAATGAAAAAGGTTTGAGGGGTGGGTAAGAATCTGGGGGTCGGTGTGTCCAGGAGTAACGGACGTATGAACCAAACTCTCCCACTGCGGTGCAAGGCGATGTTCTGAGAGAGTGTTGAAGAATTCCAGACTCTTTTAATGTTTTAAAATATGTTATTGTTTAATGTCATTTTCTTTTATTGGGATAAAAATTGCTATGTACCTTATTTCGGCCCTGGTGTAACGTAAGGATCCAAAATACTAGCTATGCGTTAGAAAAAAAGGTTCTGCCTGATTGAATAACCACGAGGTTTTTTTTATTTTTTATTTATTTATTTTATTTTTATTTTTTTTAATTTTATCTTTTTTTAATTATTATTCATCTTTATTAGTTTTGAGTTACAATTTGTTTTATTCTATGCCTGTCTCACTAGGAGAAACTGTGTTGAGAGCAGGCGTTTAGCATGAGCAGTTTATAATAATAACACATACAAAGTAAAAATAATAACACAATATTACAAGTAACAGTTAATCATAAACGTAAAATTGAAAAAATAAATACTTATAAGTTAGTTTTGATAAAATCTTTGATGTTGGATCTATTTTGGCTGGTAATCCAGGACTTGGTGTCAGATTTATATTTAAGATACATTGTGTTTTGTCTAATTGCCAGTGGAAGTGTATTATATAGTTTTGTTGCAAAGTATCTAAAATTTCTTTGGCCAAAGGTTGTTTTAGCAAAAGGGATAAGTAGGAGATTATGCCCTTTGGTTCTAGTATCGCGAGCAGTTTGGACATTTTCAAAGGTAGTTCTGTGTTTGAAGAGGTATGCTAATATGTTTTTGGCATAAATTTGCCTAATGTCCAAGACACAGATTCTCGTAAAGATTTCATCCGAACTGCTTGTGATCGGTAGTTTTAATATAATTAGAATAATCTTTATAATTAGTTTCTGGGCTTTAAAGATCGGGTCAATGGCGGCATCGTTTGCTCCTCCCCAGGCTATAATACCGTATTCAATTAGAGATTGACATAGAGCATAGTAAATTGTTTTGAGTTGATTCAAGTTTAAAAAGTTGCGAGTATGTCTAAAGAAGTATATTGATTTTCTAAGTTTGTTTGCTGTAGTGATAATGTGTTCTTTCCACTTTAAATTGCTGTCAAAGATAATATTTCCACTTTAAATTGCTGTCAAAGATAATACCTAAGTATTTGATTTTAGTCACCCGTTCTAAGTTAGGGCAATCACAAATATTAGCATTAGTCAGGGGGCAAGCACATATTTTAATTTGATTTACTGGGATACTTAAGGATGCATTTATGCTAAACTCAATATATTTAGTTTTTGTCACATTCATTGTTAGTGTGTTATTGTCTAACCATCTTTTAACAATAGTTATGCCCCTGTTCGCTTTTAGATAGACATCATTCCAGTTACTTGATTTGAAGAGGAGAATCGTATCATCAGCGAAGCTTACAATTTTGGCATCGATAGGAAGATTACACAGTTCATTTATATAGATTAAGAATAAAGTTGGACCCAAAACACTTCCTTGAGGCACATCAAAACTAATTGTCAATTGATTGCTGAGACATTCATTGATTTTTACACTTTGTTTACGGTTTTTCAGGTAATTTCATGATATATAGAGTATGAATAATGTATTTATTAAAATGAGTAAGTAGAATGATATAATAATAGTTTATGAAGGTTTTGACACAAGGGCACGACCATCACGCAAAACACACAGGGACACGGATATGTTCAAATATTTACCATAATGATTTTTCTTCACGCCTTTTGTTTTATTCATACGAAAAATATTTATTCCATTACACGATAGCACATTTCATGAATAATGTACAAAAAGTAAACAATGAACACCCTTATTATTGATTAAATTAAACAAAAACACAAGAAGGCAAAAATAATACTATTTGGAACACCGTCACTATACAGGATCTGTGACTTCAGTAGGTGGCAAGTACCAGAGACGATAAGAGATAGTCTCCAGATGAAGAACTCCAAGGCAGAACAGTTACTGCCTCCGTACAAGCTACTCGATCCTCGTGAGCGTGTCATACGCGCCGATCGTAAGTACCCGCCCGTACGATTTTGCTGGTGCCCGTACACGGCACTACGCGACGTCTGTCGGTTTCCAATCAGTAACACGATACCGGCAGTGCTGATCGCACGAGACGCGTCGCATCATTTGGGTCTGATACTTATTCGTTTGACGTTTGACAGAAATGGCTTCGGAACATGGAAGTAATGTTAGATTTGTTCTGGAAGTGGAAAAAACGCGTGTTTACCAGAATTACATTACCAGAATATGTAAGAAAGGATTTAGTGGAGAAGGCATGGATTGATTTTGAAAAAAAAGTCATTTGACATTGCTTGACTTAGACGTGGGCAGAATGATTCCCAGGAGTGAATCGATTCAGTCTGATTCCCATGGCCTTTTGAATTGATTCCTTTTATTCATTCCTTTAATTCAATTAAATCCCAAAAAAAAATAATTTTAAATTGAAAATTAAATGAATGGGGAGGCTAACACCGCACACGAGACTGGGATGCCACGGAGTACCCGGAGTACCGCAAAAGAGGAGACTGATAGGCTACCAAGCATCGCACAAAGAGGAGACCGATTATTCTATCTCATTATCTCGCAGGCTAAATCCTATATTGTTTGTCTTTTTTTTAGTGTCGTAATTTTTCGTATGTAAAATGTATTTATTGCTAGCAATTATATCTTAAAATTATATAAGTTTTCGTTTCACCCTTAAAATTTTATTGATTTTATTTTATTTATTAAACTTATAATTTTGTTCCATTTCACGTGATCTAATATAAACATTCATTTTAACATTAAGATGAGTATTTTATGACAGCTAACCACAGCTAATTGGCCTTATAATATCTGCAAATTTACATATTATATCGACCCAAGATCTACGTTTAAAAGTAGGTAGGTACAATATCTTTCGTACGTACCAAAAAACCGATAAGCATCATTTTAGCTTCTCACTTTTCTAGCTGATGTTCAGATTCAAAGTCGAAAGTTTTCGACTAACTATGTAATGAAATTGACGGCTTGGCGCGCGGGGGAATAAATGAACCGCGCGGACGGATTAAGGGCTGGCATTGAGGAATGAATTAGTAACTTTTGACTAATGTTTTGTGTCTTACCTAGCAGTGACTTGACTTACTCGCGAGCTGCGGACCTAGGACTGGGATTCGTTTGGGACATATTGTGACATTGACGTGACGATGACGCCTGACGTCATTTCTAGGTCTGCGATTTACAAAAGACCATGGCGTCACAAATGAAAAAGACTTTTGTTTTAATTCCTCTGTCTGTCGGAATCGGACAATCTCGATTTCGACAGACTAGATACCTGGGACGCGGACATTGAATACGGACCTGGGACGGCGGGGACCTTAGGACAATCTCAGGACTATTGATTAGGATAAATGATTAATTCCTTGCGTGAAAGAGATGCTCGGGCAACCCGGATAAATCGCGGCCGCGTTTTGGCCATTTTGGGACATGGACTTTGATGATGTTCGGGTGTTTTTAGAATGGTGGCGCGGCGGTAGCGGAATACAATCATAATAGGAGAGTCGTTCACAATACCGTCCGTCAACCACTTCGCGGCGCGCGGCCCGTTTGATAATATTTAAATACCTAGGAAACAACATAATATTTAAATCGTTTACAGAACACATTATTCTTTGAAATAATTTAACAGTAAAATAAATGGAAATTAAAAATGTATGGTGTCGTTAAAAATCGTAGGATGCAAGGCCAAAGATAAGGAATGAAGAATCAATTCCTTATGAAATTGAGAATTAGATTGAGTGTGTCACAAGATTGAATTTATTCATTTAATTCGGTCATTCAATTTTGCCCACGTCTACTTGACATCGTGTTAACTCCACGGCTGCACGTGAAAAATGATCAAGTTCAGTATATTTCAAGTAGTGCCATGTACGGAGAACAGCATTAAAAAGTAGTATATCAGCAGGGTATTTGTGGTTGCTTCACAATTACGTAGTTTGTAAGTATCTCCATGAAAGGAGAGCCTTAGAGCTTTGAAAGTTTGTCTAGAGATAATGGGTTTATAACCCAGCGAAGTGCACACCGAAACTCATGGTCAAGCGTACCAAACCACCAACAAAACTATAATAGCACGAAACAAACAGGAAAAAAATCAGTTAATTTTATAACAGATAATGCATTTTTGATAGAAGCAAAATAAAAGTAAGGTCCATAATAAAGTAGAGAAGGGTTGAAAAATAATACTAACAAGCGCAAAATCTATGATGAAAACAATTAAAAAAAGTAAATGTGCTATTTAAGATTTGTTTGGAGTTTGATTAGACCATTTTCGTTATACAAACGACAATCTAAATGTTTCATAATATTTTCTTTGTACGTTAAGACTTTTTTAGAAATTAATTCTGATCTGTTGTGTATACTGTTTAAAACTTTGTATAAGCACGGCAATACTGTTATTTTACGCCTATTAGTTAAACATTTAAGATTGAAGAATTTGAATCACTCATCTTTGATATTTAGAGATTTACTTGTTCCAGTTTTATAGATACTATTTATTTAACGCCATAAAAAGGCTTTTATATTACAGTGATAAGATACATTTTTCTACGATCGAGAAGTTTTTTGGAAACATCGCTCTCCAAACGTTCGGAACAGCGCCAGCGGTGTCTACAATTTTCCACACATTTCTCTGCCGAGAGAAGCAAAGAAACCTTGCCCATCGTGCCAATTATCGGATCATTTTGGTAATGAATGAAGAAGACGAGAAAAGACAAAGCCTACCTATTTTATGAAAACGATTTATAAAGCAACAAACCTATCTTACTTTTGTAAGAACAGAAGATTTTTCTAAAGATAAGTGGTATAACATATGAAATGAAAATCACAACCGGTAAAGGGGGTGTATTTTCATGTTCCAATTTACATTCCAATAGTAACCGCACGGCCAAGTGAAGACAAGACAATTATTGCTTGAACTTACTTTATGATGTGTTTACATAGCGAGAAACAAGCCATTGTATCGGTTAGCGACGTACAATACCCTCGGATTGCATGCACCTTACTGGGTCAGTAAGGTAGGCCGTACCCATTATCCGGTGCTAGTCAATGGAACAACCTTTATTCTCTCCGCATGACGGTAGGTCCTCGCAGATTGAGTGAATTTGTCTTAGAAAGCCGAGTAATTGCGTGAAAAACTACTTGAAGTGGTGCTGCTGAACGAATGCGTAATGCATCCCATGTCTTCGAAGACAAAGCTTTTCTGTGTAGATAAATAATTTGCTTTAATTCGGCATTTCAAAGGTTTCCCTCAAAATGAAACTTTCGAAATGGTTTACTTGAGTAGAAAAGTGTACCAAAGAATAGTTGTTTATCACGCATGAAAGAGTTTTTGTCACACTACACAAAAGTTCTATATGATATGATTTTCTATCGATGAAAAATGCTTTGGATGATTTGTGTAATGCCATTTTTGTTCAAAATCACCTGAAGACTGCGGTACAAATATTTTTACAAGGTTTTTTTTCTACTACTAACAATCTATCATATCAACTTATTACTTAGGAGCGTTTAACCAGCCAGCGGTCGAAAATCCACATTTCTTCGAAAGTTGTTCTTACGATCGTGCAGGGCGGTTACAATGAGAAAGATTAATTATTCTGCTTACCAGCTGTTTAAAATTATAACTCAATATCGATTTTATTTCATTCCAAATTTGCTTTAATTTATACCTATATTCAAAAATGCTGAAAGACGTGATGATAAAACTATTGAAATAATGTACTTTTTGTAATTATTTTTTGATTATCAGTATTTATCACTTTTCAATAATGTCTAAGTTAAATAAGAATGTAAAAAAAATCTGAAATATATTAGTTTGTAAGTGGTCAAATAAATACACAAACGGACCAATTTTCGTCAAGAAACACATTTTTATTTTTAAAAATTTATTATTTTATTTTTTTTCTTTTTTTTTATTGAAAATTTTTTATTTTTTGGTACAGTACATACAATAGATATATAAATATAATGAAAGTATATAAAAAATAAAACTTAATACAATTATTAAATACAAATATACATATTTTTAAAAAATATTCTCCCATAATAAGCAGCTGTTTGTGTATACGGGAGGAAGTATTATTTGTTAGGTTATTTTGATTTTATTTTTTTGAAATTTAGTTTATATAAAGAATAAGAGAAACTTATGTGTATATATGTGGACATTTTTTAAAAATTTTATTTATTATTTATTTTTTTTTTAGTTAAGGTTTTCAGTATATTTTTTTAATTGTGTTTTGAAATTTTTGAAACTGTCCTTAAGGGATCTTATATTTTCTGGTAATTTATTAAAAAAATTTGTTCCCAAGTATTTGTAGTTTTGTTGACCCAAAGTTTTTTTACAAATGGGAAT
The DNA here is from genome assembly GCA_917880885.1 of Limnephilus marmoratus. NCBI lineage: Eukaryota > Metazoa > Arthropoda > Insecta > Trichoptera > Limnephilidae > Limnephilus > Limnephilus marmoratus. The sequence continues at coordinate 14,583,571 of OU862910.1, read as the reverse complement.
TGGTAACATGTATTTTTGCCTGAGATTTATTGTGTTTTTGAAAGGTATGGTTTTGTTTAGGATATCCTCTTTGTAAACTTGTAAGGTTGAATGATATAGGAAGAGAGTATTTAATTTTCTGACTTTAAATTCTTTGAATATGAGTTCAGATGGATATAGAAATGATTTTTTTAATATTATTTTTATTATTAGTTTTTGCGCAATGTAGAGAGATTGTGTGTGAGTTTTATAGGCGCCACCCCATCCTATTATACCATATTGGATTGTGGATTGACAGAATGCGAAGTACGTGTACGTATATACATGTACTATATATTTTTTAAAGATTTTATTTAAACTAAAATTAAAATTCTAAAACATGCGATACCTAGATAATGCATTGATTTATTTTACTGCATGATTATATGATTTGAAATGGCTGTGGTATAATACAAAACCTTTTTTGAAAATTTAACAAATCTGCCAACGACCTATGGTATAACCTTATTATACTAAAAATAAACATTTTTTCTCAAAATTTAAAACATGCGAATGCTAGATAAAATAACTATCTTTTAATCAATTTCTAATTTTTTGTGGAAAAGAGTCAATACGTCTAAAATCTGATTTAAAAATGACATATTTCTGGTTTTCTATGGTAATACCCTCTTAAAGCAAACAAATTTACAAATAAAACTCACTTACAGACACTGTATGTTATGAAATAATATGTTATCATTACCATAACTCAGTTTTTCTGTTTTCCTACTTTCATCTACTTGTATTACGTAAAAGAACAATATATTTGTCTAACTCACGTCATAGTGTAGAATTAATCTTCCTACATTTTCGTAATGTTCTCTAATAAATTATAAAATGATTGAACATCTACAATTATTATTACATATATTATTATGATAAAAGGCGGAAGCGTCACCCGACAGTGCAAGTAGTGAAACATTATGCAAACTACGATAAATTTCAATTAAAAATTATTGAATAAGCGAGTACCCGATATTTTATTTATTTATTTATCTATAATAAAATATATTTACAATGGTTTTATTTGTATGCCTGTCTCACTAGGGTATACCTGTGTCGAGACAGGCGTATAGGTATATAAATGAATATAGTAGTTACAAGGATATTTCAGGTAAAATACATATTATGAATAGAATTAAAACAGAAGGGTGATTGGAAGGGTGGTAAATCTTTTAAAGAGAGTTATTTTATAAATGTTGGAGATGGAGTAATGAAATAAATTCTGCCTAATCTATTTATAGGTTAAATTTGACAGGATTCCATTATTTTCATTTATTTTATATGGGTTAGGTTAGGTTGTATGTGAATAGTTATTTCTGTCTATGTGTGATTTATTTTACAGATATTTGTGATAGTGTGGCGTCCAATACTTATAATCCATTTTTTAATATCTTGTTTGAATTTTGTAAAGGAGTCACTTTGTCTGATCGTAGTTGGTAGTGTATTGTATAGTTTGCAAGCTATGTATTTAGAGTGTCTTTGCTCGAAGGTGGTTTTGAAAAAAGGAGTTTGGAGAAGTTCGTTGTTTTTGGCTCGGGTATTGTGTATTGTTTGTGTAGCTTTGTATGGTGTTTTGTTGTTTTGATATACGTTGCAATGCTACTCAAAGAAAGTGTATGGGTTTTAATTTTGTTTATTGGAGGGCTTTTTGGATACACGATATGTTCCGTCTATGTGTACACGAATAAATCAGAAGGTTTCCGATGGGCGAGCTGGCCACGTACAGCTGTCCATGAGAGATGCGTGGATTTTTCAAATTTATTCATTGATATCCCCTATTTCTACTATGTGCCACCAATTTGGGAGGCGGGAATGAGTACCGCCGCCCCGGGAACCTTTATTGAACCAACACCTCTGCCATAGGTCATCCCAAGTGGTTCGCTACGTTTGGTGATTTAGCAGGGATGCCCGGGCTCATGGGTGAGGTTTGTCTAGGCTTAGAGGCGGATGACCAGGACATATTGAACCCCAGATTCCTACCCACCACTTAAACCCTTTTTCTTCCCGGAACTCTCCTCTCCTTCCTTTCCTTAAAAAACCCCCACACAGTATCCCCAAAAATGACATGGCCCTGAGGGAAATTATTTTCCTCAGGACCTCCCGGACCTCCTGTATGGAGCTCATGTAAAAAAAAAAGTGCACCACCTGCCCCACCCTCGTCCTCGACCCTTCTCTTTGTAATTTAATTAGTTAATGAGACTGCTCTGAGCAGTGGCCCGGAAATCCGAAGGTCCTGGGTTCGAGTCCCAGAGGTGCCAATATCTTTTTCTGATTTTTCTGTCTCCATTATTTCGATAGAGTTTCGCTATTATTATCTTCATTTATTTTAATATAATAATAATAGTTTATTCCAGAATGCATGCAGGGTAAGGGAAAGTACCCATACTACGTGACCAACTTTTTGCAATTTTTAATTCCCCCCCAGTGACCAAAACCCTAAGCCCTCCGGCGTATTTACAAAACCTATACGGATTCAGTCGCGGTAACGACAATTTACATTTTAAATATACCTCTATATTGGTTATTTTTTATCACATTGCAAAAACAATAATTGTTCTAAAATCTAGATAAAATATTCTTCCTGATGTGTATATTAGAAATTAATAATTTTATTTCTAAATATTTAAATTTTAATATTATTCCCATATATTGTAAATACACCTCTATATTGATAATTTTTTATCACTTTGCAAAAAAAAAATGTTCTAAAATCTAGATAAAATAATCTTTCCAATGTGTATATTAGAAATTAATAATTTTATTTCAAAATATTTTAATTTTGATATTGAAAATTTAAAGCGACTGAAACGCGGTAGGGATTGTAAATACGCAGCCCGCCGCCTCTCATTTGTACCAAGCGTGACATTTTGAAGACCCCTCCCCCTAAACGGGTCACGTAGTATGGGTACGTTCCCCAATGCAATGATATATAGTCTTTATTTTGAAACAACAAAAGAAATTAGATAAATAAGGTAAGAAGTAAATAACAATACATAATATAATAAAAAAACATCAGGCATGAAAAGTATGAGAGATGAAACTGAAAAAACAAATTAAATACAAAAATGAGTGCATGCAGCGGTTTACGGGGGATATTTAGAGAGGGTCATCAGGAGAGACTCCATCCAGTAGAGATAGTATTCTTCGATTGGCACAGCCTGCGCCATAAGGTTAAAGTAAGTCAAGAACGTCCATTAACATCCTGTATATTCACTAAGTACTATTGAGTACACGCATGAAATTAGTAATAAGAACAATAAATACTTATCCATAAGCCGTAATGCTATGAGTGATATTTTGTTGGCGCTGTTAATTGTTGTGGCATGCGATCTCAGATCCGGCTGGAAAGACTTTTTCCACGGAAGAAAAAGTCAAACAAGTTATGACTAAGTGCGTAGATTCTTATTGTGAATTAAAAGATACGTCTTGCCGGAAGCAAATCTATTTATGTAAGTCATGTAAGAGAAATTTATTCCTGCTGCATATATCATATTATTATATAAATAAAATGAATAAGTTTGTTTGTTATTCAAGAATTTATGAAATCATTTCCTGGCGGTAATTTTATAATTCCATCAAATATTTTTATTTTATTATTACAGCAATAAACACGAAATGAAAAGTAAGCATAACAAAATAAAATATTAGCATAAATTTTAAATATTTTGTAATTAATTGAAAACTTAAAATATAAACATTTGAAACAAATATTTTGTAAATTTAAAGCAAAAATATTGCAATTTTCTTTGAGTACATTGTGATAAGACAGTTCTCAAAATCGTCTTAAAAATCTTGAAAAAATTATTTATGTTATTTTAAATGCCCAGAAGGGTTTTACAAATTACAATGTAATCCATCTTTTAAGAGAAATTATAATCTTCTATCTTCTATCTATATAAATAAAAATGAATCGCCGAAATGTATGTACGCGCATAACTTCCGAACAACTGCACCAAATTGGATAATTCTTTTTTTGTTGTGTTCGTTATTGTCAGTACAAGGTATGTATGAAAAAACGGGGAGCTCTGGCATAATGAAATTTGTATAAAAAAATTGCAATAGGTGGCACGCTAGATGTTTGAAAACTGAATGTACCGGGAATGGAATGCGGTATAGGGGAGGGGAACTCGGAAGAGAGGAGGGGAACTCGGGAGGGGGGTTCGCGGGACAAAGCGGGCGAGGGCAGTGGGGAGAGGGAAGGCGGAGTGGGAACGCAAGAGGGGAAGGGGATGCGGGAGAGGAAGGGGAGGCAGAAGGGGAACGGGACGAATGGGAAAGGACACGCTGGGAGAAACGATTTCTTTATTAAATGGCATAGCAACGCATGCCGGGTATCAGCTAGAGAGAAATAATAATAAAAATTGCACAAAGTTAAAAAATACAGGAAACAGAAGATACCAATAACACAAATCTGCGGATAGCCACAAAGGTTTATTAAAATGTTGAAAATATTGTTAAATATATCCACATCGTTTGAATATTTGTTCCAAGACTGTGCGAAGGTTGCATTTTTTATTATTTTTTTATGGTATATTTTATTTTACAAATATTTTTTCACAATTAATATCTGGTGTAGGCATATCTATTCTTAAACTACTATGATAATAATCTATCACCTACGCAATAAAATTTGGACTCTGAATATTGAGATACTAGCTAGTCCCCGGCATGCGTTGCAATGCCATTTAAAGAAATAAATTGATTCTTCCCCCATGTCCTTTCCCGTGCGTTCCCGATCCACCTTCCCCGTCCCTCGTCTCTACCCTCTCCGCGAACCCCACCTCCCCCGTTCCCTTCCCCCTGCCTTTCCTCCTTGCCGCTAAAATATATGAAATACACACATTTTCATTTATATAATTTCATAACGCCAGAACTTACCATTATATATAGCCTCTATGTTATTCTGATGTATGAGCTATAATAATAATAATTCGATAATTTGTAGAGCGCCGTTTTTGTGAAAAATTATCTCAAGAGCGCTTTAATTGTTGTGATTGCTGTATTATCGTAAAGTTTCATTAACATCCATTCAGTAGTTTTTGCGTAAATGAGTAACAAACACAGATACATCCATACAAACTTTCGCGTTTATAATATTAAGTAAAATAACCCATGAAAAACTAAATTGTATTTGGGAATGCAATTCGTAATAGTTGGAATGAGATATACAATATACTTGATATGTGAAATGTCTAGTCGTTCCTTGAACGTGTGTACATAAATTAGAACATCGATTATTATATTATTAGATCGATTAAAATTCTTAAATTATTAAAATTCTCTCAGTAAGAGCAATTCTGTGGCATAAAATTATTTTTCAGCATATGAATAGCCCTGTATACATAAATAGACTGGACCACACTTACAATACTCGATTTACGTTAAATGAAGGACTAATCGTACCTAAGCACTTAAACAAATATGGACAAAGAACGCTGGACTACATGATACCTACGGTGACCAGACAACTCATAAAGAAACCAACTCAGAAGCACCTCAGAAAGGTCATTAGGAGTGATGATAAAAAAAAATAAAAAAAATTGTCAAATAGGTTAAGTTAGGTTAGGGTTACCGGCTATTTTAAAATTATTTTTTCATAGCTTTTAATGACCTTTTTGAGGTGTTTCTGAGTTGGTTTCATTATGAGTTGACATGGAACCGATACCTACATGCTTAAATATGTTACCTGCTAAAATTAAAAAATGTACAAATAATGTAAAAACAAATATCATATTGAAAAATTGGCTCGCCGAAAGAAATTGTTTATATTAACATTTTTGTAGTAACACAAAAAAAATGTCTAACTGCTTAATAAGTTTTATGTTTTAAAAACTTTAAAGTAAAAGCACCCAATGACAAACTACTTAAAAGTAGTTTATTGGGACTTTTCTTTTTTCTGTAACATTTTTATTTTTTGTTTTGATTTCTTGTAATATTGTATAACTTTTTTTTCAATAAAATAAAAAAAAAAAAGAAAAAAAAGATTATTGCCAGAAGCGCTTATGCCAGTTTTTGATAATTTGTTTTCGGCACCAGAAATTACTTTAAGACGTCTCTTATTTGAATGGTATGAGTACCTATGTTAGGTGCTCTAGATTGATGAAATTGGTACCGATCAAATGAAGGATTCAAAACGTGTTTAGGGGTTTATTAGGCCAAGAAATCGACAATCAATCAATAACAATCTTCATTTTAGAGCTTTTTACTAATTTCACACAGACATTACACATCATTAGCACATTTATTATATGCAGGAGTTCAGAATAAGCAATAGAATAATCGAGCAACGCAGGAGCTTACAGTTTAACAATTTTCATGAAAATGTTGTCGTTTATTTTTCGTCTGTTTTCTAAAGTTGGAATTTTTATCATTTTCATTGACAAATAGTAATTTATGTGCTCTAAAAAAGAGATGCTAAGCTTAAAATTTTTGAAACACATAAATTTTATTTGAATTTTTTCCATATTATGCATATGAAGTTTATAGAATGGCGACCACACAATTGGAGTTATCTTCCATTAGGCCTCTAACTAGGGTAATGAACAAGAGTTATACGACTTGTACCGAATTAATTTTTTTTCATAATATTAGATTTCACACCCCTATTCATAATTTGTTGAATGGAGGCCATTACATTTAGTTTGATTTTGTTTTACAGACACACACCTAGAACTATTGTTCCGCAACCAAATAGGGTGAGGCTGTGATTAAAGTGTATTAAAGAACGGATAGTAGGAATGGACTTGTTAATGTAGAGTTAAAGAAACCTAGAAAACTTTCAAGAACTTAAAGGGCTCTGCGCCATGACACAAAATTCAAACTAATTATATAATTAATATTACTAATGGATATTACTAGCTGGTTCCCGGCATGCATTGCTATGCCATTTAATAAAGAAATTGTTTCTCCCTGCGTGTCCTTTCCCATTCGTCCCGTTCCCCTTCCGCCTCCCCTTCCTTGCGTCCCTATCCCCTCTCAATCAACAAACACAAAATATCACAAACAGACCAGTTAGACAAGCATACAAAGAAAACTTAAAAACTCCGACGGTAAATACAAGCTTTGGACAAAGACACTACCAATATCAAGCTATAAAAGCATTCAACAGTCTAACACTTGAAAATAAAATTGAGGAAAACAAAAATAAATTCCGACACAAAATTACAAAATGGATTAAAGACCAAAATAGACAATACTACCAAAATATCATAGCATAAAATAAAAAAAATAAAAACACACAAAACCAATATAAAACACAAACACACAACACTTATTAAAAATATCGTTTTAAATCTTATATAATTTATTTATTTTTAAATTTACTTACGTTAATATTAAATCTCTACTTTTTAAGTTTAATTTATCTTAATCGTATGTTTTTTATTTACTTTTTTCCGTTTTTTCACCAATATTATATATATATTTATTGCGCATAATTTTGTATATGAAATGGAGGCCTCAGCACGGGTAAACCACCCAGTGAGGCCAACATCATTGAATTGTGTATAAAATGTAAATATATTGCATTAAATAAATAATAATAATAAATAATAATAATCCCTTTCCGCCTCCCCTTCCTCTCCCGCGTTCCCCTCCCCTATCGCCTTCCCATTCGCCTCCTCCACCTTCCCTCTCCCCACTCCACTTTTCCCGTTCCGCGAACCCCCTAACCGAGTTCCCCTCCCCCCTCCCGCATCCCATACATTCACTCCCGGTTCATTCAGTTTTCAAACAGCTCGCATTCCACCTATTGCAATTTTTTATACAAATTTCATAATGCCAGAGCTCACCAGTAGTTTTATACAAACCTTGTCCCGACAATAACGAACATAAAAAAATATCCAATTTGGTGCAGTCGTTCGGAAGTTATGCGCGTACATAAATAAAAGATATAGGATATATAAGATAAGAAGATAGAAGATAGAAGATATAAGATATAAGATATAAGATAGAAGATAGAGGATAGAGGACAGAGGACAGAGGACAGAGGACAGAGGACAGAGGACAGAGGACAGAGGACAGAGGACAGAGGACAGAGGACAGAATACAGAATACAGAAAACAGAAGACAGAAGATAGAAGATAGAAGATAGAAGATAGAAGATAGAAGATAGAAGATAGAAGATAGAAGATAGAAGATAGAAGATAGAAGATAGAAGATAGAAGATAGAAGATAGAAGATAGAAGATAGAAGATAGAAGATAGAAGATAGAAGATAGAAGATAGAAGATAGATGGATTAGAGATCAGAATAATTTCCTGTGCATACATTGCGACGGCGGCATCAACCAAACAATGATTTGATATGCACATTATTAGCATAAATTTGTGAAGCAGCTAACGGGTTTTTAAGATCCATGTAGGAATAAATCATCATGACATTAGACGATTAGACATAGTCAAATTCACGGACACATTCTGAATAAACAGAAACAATTTCACTTTGACGACTTGACACTAGCATAATGCGATGAAAGAGTTTTGTGTTACACGTGGGGTGGGTGTTCATATTATTACTGATCAAAGATAACTAAAAACAAAATAACTTTAATATTCTAAGTTAATAATTTTACCCCCAGGCCTCGACCATATTTTGTCAGCGGGTAAAATATTTCCGCTTTGCAATAAAAACTAAATAAATGGATTATTTCTGAAAAATTAAACTATTTTTCAAAGGTAATAAAACATGCTTTTTAAATTTTATAAATCCAAATAAACACATAATTTTTAAACACATAAAAATTTTGCAAGCAAACATAAAAAAGTTAAAAAATGGGTCGCCTTACGTTTTTTTAACTAAAATTTCTGATAACGAAAAAAAATAAAAACAGATGTATATTTTATCAGACGAATGTATTGTAAAAGTTATTGTCACTTCACTTTTTTTATTCCATGTTAAAATCTTACAAATAAAAATTTCGTGTCGTGATTTTTATGAAATTTTTTATGTATATTTGGTTGGTATGAGAATAGGTTTTAAAGTAAATTTCATACCGCTAGGTGATTGGGGGGTCCCTTTTCAGAAAAAAAATCAATTTTTTTCTATTCGGCATCAAAAAATACCTATACTCCAAATTTTAACCCTCCTACCCCTACCCGCCCATTTTTAATCGCGATTGATTCACGAATGTCGTTCGTATTTCAAACAGAACGAAATTATTTATGTTGTTGAATGACAGATGGCGCTACGTTTTCCTCATCGAACTTTTATCCACACATGCGCAAGACATTCACCGGATATTTCATTCGGCATCATGTTCTCGCGTGGGCAAACCATTGAGCTTATTTGTGTTAGCTAAAGACGGACTGACAAAAAATATCGTACCCTCAATTGCTCTTCGAAATTAATATTGATTTTCTTTTTTTTATTTTCATACTTTAGGATAAAAATATATTACTTTTTTTCACTTTATATTTAACTTTTAAGAGATCAAACAATGAATATGTCAGTTACTTTAATGAAATACACTGAATTGAGAAAATTAATGGTTGGTGTTTTTTTGTTTTTATCAGCGGTCTTTGTCTACAGCGCTCCATTCCTCTTTTTGTCATAGATCCCATCCCCACACACTTACAATACATTCGTTATTTTTATTTATAATTAACCAAAATATTCACTTGAAATAATTTACATGGCAAAACAGCGTTTGTCGGGTCAGCTAGTAATTAATAAAAAAATCCCAAAGTTTCATTTTTTTTTTTTTCAAATTTTGATCTGAAACTTTGGTTTCATAAAGGCGTTCATTTTACTTCTTTTGTGCTCAACTTTTAGATTTTAATATAACGCGTGGTGTTTTCTCTGTCTTATCACCGCTTATGTCATATTTCTCACTATGATTGATAGTAAGGGAGACACAATGATTTCTATGAGACCTATGAGAGTTATTTCGAAAAGCGAACAAATTAGCCCGAGGGGTTAAAGAAGATACAATATATTATTAACCCTTACCCACCCGCATACAACAAGCAAAGCCTATTGAAAATTAATATTTAAAAACAATACTCGTAAATCATGAAAAACATTAGCCGGGATCCGTTTATAGAATCGAAAAGCGTTTAAAGAATTATTTTATTTTATATTATTATATTGTTGGGGGATTGTCGTACGTTTTGAAACTATCCCTTTTAGATAGAATTAAATTCTTATGTAAATTAATGTATGTATTTATGTTTATTTTTAACTTATTGAGTAACTTATTTATATTATTTATTGTATTTTTAACTTATTTTATAACTAAATTAACGAACACGCTCTAGAGTCCAAGCTGCCGAAATGAGGTACTTGAGAGGAGTGGCAGGAGAAATGGGATCATGTAAGAAACTCGATGATCCGAAATGATCTATCATCTCGGATCATCGAGTATAACATTGAACCATTGCTACTCTTCATAGAAAAATCGCAACTGATGTGGCTTGGGCATGTACTAAGAATGTCTGAAGACCGAATTCCGAGGAAGATACTGAGTGCGATTCCAGAGGGTAGACGTCCAGTGGGCCGTCCCAGATACAGTTGGGCGAGGCAACTCCAGAAACTGTGTGAGGAGAGGATGGGTCTACCATGGACAGTGGCCGAAGAATCAGCACAGACAGGGACGTATAGAGGAGCCTTGTCGATGCAATGGGTCCCCGACCCGAATAGAATAAGGGGTAGAAGATGATGATGATGATGATGATGACTAATTGAGTAAAACCTCAAATTGTAATATTTAATTAAATGAGGACAATATTAGCGAAACTCAATCGAAAATTTAAAAATAGAATAATCAGAAAAAAAGATACGGTCACATCAAGTACTCGAACTTAGGATCTTCGCCTTGCCGGGGTGCAGCTCTACCAACTGAGTTAAAAAATATCCATATCCGATTCGGTCATATTTAACTGTATCATACTTTGACTAAGAACTCCCAACATTATCTTCATTTTCTTACCCCTAATAACCTTAGGTAATACCCTTTTCCTTCCCGGAACTTCCTCTTCTTCTCTTCATAAAAAGATCCCCCACACAGCGTCCCCAAAGAGGACATGTGCCCTGAGTGAAATTATTTACTTCAGAGCTTCCTATGTGGAGCTAATGTAAAAAAATCCTAGATTTGTAAATCAATTCCATTTTACTTTCATCGTTCCGCTAGATCTTCTTAAGGTGTGTTATCCAATCCTGACACACTTCCATAGAGACAAATAGATTGTGAAAAAGGCACTTTAATTTATTGTAATGCTTAGCTGAAGCAAAGCCATTTGGTCTGTATGCAACCAACGTGCGTTCTGCATACACTATACAGTGTACAATGCCGTACAGTTTACGTTGTACCAGTGGCGGACTCACGGGGGGCTAAAGGGGCGGCCCGTCCCGGGCCTCTGATTCTGGGGGCCCTCCAAACTCCTCCATGTTCCCTTGATCAAATCCTAAACAGGGCTTTAAGCTACCAGGACTGTTGTCATTTTTTTTTAAATTTAATTTTCTGGTAGATGCATTGGTTAAGAATGTTCTCACCAAATGCTTTAAAGAGTTTTCGAAAATTGTCGGAAATACACCATTTTATGTCAAACCTTTTGAAACAGTTTGTATGTTGAATTATCGTTCAGCAAAACTTTGAATGTGCTTTTCTTGAAACTTTTTTAACACGTTTTTCAACCTGGTTTACTCAAACTGTTCCAAAATTCAGTGTCTATGGCACCACGTAGGGGAATTTTGATAACTAAAAAAAAGAAAAAATGGTGGACCAGCGAATTTTATTTTCGATTTTTTATGGAAAATTTTGATCGTTTATAAAAATTAAAAAAAGCAGAGGGGCCGTTTATAAAAAATCCCTACGTGGTGCCATAGTGACCGTATTTTTGAACAGTTTAAGACTTCGAAATTAATTTTAAGAAATCGTATATATAGTTTTTCTAATATGTTGTCAACCAGGTTGAAAACGTAGCTTCGAGAAAAACGCGTTCAAAGTTTTGTTGGAGGATAATTCAACATACGAACTGTTTAAAACGGTTTAATATAAAATGCTGTATCTCTGTCAATTTCATGAATTTACTTAAAACATTTGGTGAGAGCATTATTAACAAATGCATCTTTCAGAAAATGTAATAAAAAATTACAATTTATTTTTACAGTTTGTGGTGCCTTAAAGGATTAGATTATTTAGGATTTGATCAAGGGAACATGGAGGCATTTGGAGGCCTCCTAGGACAATAGGCCCGTGTGATCTGAATAAAAAGCTTGTAAAATTACATCAACTTCTTAAACTAGAAGGGGGCTTTATTCAGCTTTGCCGCCCCGGGCCTTTGACGGACTTAGTCCGCCACTGATTGTATAATCAATCTGGCGTTGATAACTTTTGCAGCGCAATCCACCGTTACAAAGTCAACACAACGCGCGCCTTTCTCTAAAAACTAAAACAAAACAACATCACTGTACGCTTGTCTAATTATTATGTCTAGGGCGATTGACGTTGTCAAAGACAATTTAATAAATTTATATCTTATGATTAAACGCGGTGTTCGGAAACTAGTAGTACGAACGGGAAGCTGGAAAATCGATGTAGTGCAATTTTTTTATCTGAGCATTCGTTTTCGAGTAAATCGGGTCCAAAATTTGAATTTTTTAACTCAAATTAAGACGACAGGGTATATAATATCCATACTCTTAGGTACATACCCTAAAATATAATCAGAATCTTAACGACGTAAGTAAAGAAGCCGTGTATACAAATTGCGACTCGCGACCCGTGTATTGGACGGACCCACTGTCGAATTTGCCCTATCAAAGAAAAGAAGAATAAGACAAATAATGTGGGAATCTTAACGACGTACGTGAAGAAAGTGTGTAAACAAATATGCGCCCGCGGCACGGACGTACGATCAAATTCACCCTAGCAGGCCTGGAGATTCGACCTTTCCGCCGCCTTCATTTGAATTATTTCTGAAGAACGTGTTACAAATATTTAAAATGTGTCTCCATGTCGCACTCCCGAAGTTATTAATTCATCGTCTAGAAAAATAAAATTTGGTGCTTACCGCTAACTTTATAGTTGAAAAATGGGTTATAAAGTTTTAAAATCGTTGTATGTAAAATATGTTAATGGTAAGGCACTGTTTTTATTAATCTTAAATACAAAGAACTTACATCTTACATCCCCAGTGTTATGTTGGAATTAAAAAGTTATTATAGTTACAAATTCGCCAGAAATTATTAAAATGTGAATTTTGCGCAAACAAAATTTTTTAGGGTTGTGTACGGCCTTAAGGGTTATATCTTAATCTTTTAAAATGCGTTGAGGCGTCGACCCGGCCCCAAAAGCTTTTTTTCCTTGGTGAGGCATCATGTGTAAAACTCATGTGGCCGCTAACAATAACACTCCTTATATAGATGGCGATAATGTTTAAATTCCCGTTTAACCAGTCGCCTGTTTTGATTTATTAAAGAAATAAACACCGGCAAAAAGCGTATTTTATTTTATTTTGTCAAGGCACAAATGTTTAAATGTTTTAAAACATTTCCACAGAATTTAATTTTTAACATTTTACAACAAGCCCATAACCGAAAAGGGGGTTGTTAGTAGGAAATTTTGAACTTTAAAGCAGTTTTTATAGGCCTGGTACTTTATTTTTTTCTGAGCTTATAAAAAGTCTAATAAAAATAAGTCGATTATATCACAGGCAAATATTTGTTCTACTCGCTAATTTAATTAAAATAATTAATTTAATGTAACAAATTTAATTAATAAATTAATTTAATTTAATAAAAGTTTTTTAAGTTCTCTCTGTGGTCTGTGATGTACCTACACTAGTTTCCCGCTTGTAGTATCTACAAATTTCCAGACACCGTGCACGTAAACGCGTCGTACATAGATCACGATTAAAAAAAAATAAACTACATTCATTAAAATGATATTTTCTTATTTAAAGTGATCGCTGAAATTAGAATTAATTATTTCACGTTCCACTGGAAGTAAGAAGTTCATCACCCACGCACATCGCTCGCATCTCAGCTTCCATCGGTCATATCAAAGTTACATCATTCGTAAATTCTCGTAGACAGAATGCTGCACTGATAGACGGTTGGATTGGATAGGTTAAATGATCACGATTTACCTCCTCATCCATATGACCTCCGGGTAGGTCGAGGGTTCAAGGAAGCGGATTCTTTGTTGAGAATTGTTATAATTAACGAACGGAGACCAGAAGTGAGAAGGTGTTGTTTACGCGTTAATCAAACAAATAATAACATACGTCTTGAAACTTCAAACTACTCTTCGGTTCTTTTTTATTATCGTGTTTTATGTAAATGGATGGTACTTGATTGATTTATTACAAAAAAGATACATAATTAAAATAATCACACACAGCTGATTAATTCATATCAAAAACTATGAATACTTGGTTGATTCCCGTGGGTTTTACCTGCTTATACATACATACCCATAGATAGTATAAACAACGGAGATGAACCGCGTGTACGAAATAGTAATACGGCTCCATGATAGTTGATCCCTCGACAATTGTCCCCCGGCATGCTTATATATGGTATGTAGTCGGTTTGGGGAAAATACGGTTTATCTAATTACACAAAATATAACTAAGTGTCCCCGAAGGGGTATGAAGAGAGGATGTACCGCCGAATAACAAAATTTTAACAGATTTTCATTCAAATACATCAAGGATAAAACTACCTTGTCTGTACCAGCGTACAAGTACAACAAATTGACATTGTAAATCTATAATATAAAAATGAATCGCTAAATGTGTTGCTAAGCGCATAACTTTCGAACGACTGCACCAAATTGGATAATTCTTTTTTTTGTGTGTTTGTTATTGTCAGGACAAGGTTTTTATAAAACTTCCGGTGAGCACTGGAATTATAAAATTTGTATAAAAAAATTGCTACTAGTGGCACGCGAGGAAGCGGCTATTGCTATGGAAAGCGGGAGGAAGGGAGAGATGGGGGAGGGGAACCAAGGAGGGGGAGGGGAACCTGGGAGGGGGGAGGGGAACTCGGGAGGGGGGTTCGCCGGACGGGGGAAGGAGGGGGGGAGTGGAGTAGGGAGAGGGAAGGTGGAGGTGACGGAGTCGGAACGGGAGAAAAAAAGGGGAGGCGGAAGGGGAACGGGACGAATGGGAAAGGACACTCAGGGAGAAACAATTTTTTTATTAAATGGCATAGCAACGCACGCCGGGGACCAGCTGTAATAAATAAATTCCTTTGATATCCGTACCAACTTATTATAAGATATTTTTGAGGTCGATTTTAGGTTTGAGAGGCTATGAGATTATGGCACCCCCAATTGAGGTATGATGTAAGGCTGAAGGAATTTGGTGCGAGCGATTTTATACTGCGGTTCATGGCCAATCTCGCTTATTTCCATTATCTTTGGTTACCACGGAGCTGTCAGTGGAACACCTATTTGGTTTACGAGGCCTATGAGGCGTCGCAGTCTGTATTGTATGTAATCATTTTATCAGGTGTTCTGTTTGTTTTGTTTTTGTCCTTAGTGTAGCGGGAATAATAATTGCTTTATCGATCTAATGACAGGCCTCGCTGCCTCCAATTGACGTCAATCGGTTAATTATAAAAGGCTTCACACGGGCTAATGAAAACCCGCGATATCCCCCAATAATCAACAAACATAATGAAGGTACACTACTTAGATAATGGAGCATAAATTTATTGCTGGAAAATTATATTAATTGTTGACTTGAGGATTATTGTTTACCTTAGAACGATTTTATAAAGGGTGATTTATCAATAAACTAATTATTTGGACAACTTAATTGACCCTTTTATAATCATATAATTTATTTGAACACCATATAACATAGTTCTGGTACAAGGTACAAGATTATCCACTGGTTACCGACTATAAGTCCATCCAATTGAAAATAGGAGCAACTGAAAAAAAAACAGTTGGCAACTCAATCGCTATCCACAGGAAATCAAATTGCGAATTTCATCAATAACAAAAATGTTTTTGGCCGTGAAAATCTAAAATCGTATCAGCATTACTATTTTTTTTGTGCAGTGGTTTTTGAATATTTTCAAGAAAGTGAAGATAAACTAATAAGAGATACCTTTATTTTTGAAACATAATTTGGGCCTAAATAATGTTTTAATAAACACAACAACTAAATCCCTATAAACAGTATGTAAAAAAACGAATAAATTAAAACGATGGCTTGTGTCATATCATACATTCCATTGACTTTACGGTGACGTCACGACACGTCGAACAGTGACGTCACCACTAAAATTTCAATAATGCCAACTTGACGGCGTGTTTTTACGACCCGATTAAAAATTAACTTTTTAATATTTTTTTAAAAACTCTGCATTTAATATTATTAAATAAAACTTATATTCAGAATCAGCGTTTATTGGTCTATATGAACACATTTTTTAAAGCCATAATATTTTTCACTGGAGTTCCTCATTGTAGAGCATTCGTCAATTCCAAGGAACTGCGCGAGAATGACGTAAATTTTTTTTTTTCAAACAATTTTCATAAACATCAAATAAAATATTTTGCCACCTATTCTCAACAAATTTCATTTCTGTCAAACGAGTAGTAGATGCGAATGAAACTCGCGTAGTGTGCTACCAGCACTGTCCGTGGCGTGTAACCGACGACAAACACGTAATCATCTTTCTTTTTTTAACATTTATCCATACATGAGGCCCTGAGGAAAATAATTCCCCTCAGGGCCTGTGTCATCTTTGGGGATGCTGTGTGGGGGATCTTTTTAGGAAAGAAAGGAGAGGAAGTTCTGGGAAGGAAAAGGGTATTACGGGTGGGTAGCAATCTGGGGGTCAGTGTTTCCAGGAGTGACGGACGTCTGAATCCATCTTTCCCACTGCGGAGAAGTCAAAGGAACTCGACAATTATCACCCGATCCGGCCTTCCACTTAGCCAGTGGGCAGACGCATCCCATGAACCCCCTGAACCCGGGCATCTCTGCTAGGTCACCAAACGTAGTGAACCACTTGGAGTGAGAGGTGTTGGTTATAAAATAAACGTTTTCCGGGGCGGCGGTACCCATACCCGCCTCCCAAATTGAGAATGTTATGTACGAACGCTAGCAAAAGGGTATGGCGGATAGGTACTCACGAACAAGTATCTCCATGTACGATGGCCTATCTGAGCGTTGTGATAAAATGTCTACCAAAACTTATTTTCAAGATTATAAATAACCATGTGGAATGTTCCCTCTTTGCCACAATTAAAATCAAGATTAATCATCCCATCTACTAATAAACCCCGAAAATTTCCATATTCCTTTCCAAAGAATCAACTTAACCATCTCCCAATCTCTTGTGCGAATGTGTCGTCTGTAGAACATCCAATATGTAATGTCAAGATTGGAGACATACTCGTATTTAGAGATAGCCCCCAGAACTTTACTAAATTTCTCGAACCTGATGTTAAGTAATCTTTCTTTAACATTTAAGGATGATAACATCATTAAGTGAACTGATGTATTGAATGACGGTTTTGATTTATACAATAAATAACTTTTATTAAATATAATAAATAACCTGTCACATCAGTGGGTGGTTTTACGAGTCATTAACTCGGAAGCATTACCCCGCAGGTGACTGAACATCTAGTTTTTTTAACAATTACTTCTAATTGACAAAGCAACATGATTCACCAACGTAATAATCACTTTCATAAACATCCACGCAAGACGAATTATGTTGAGAATTATGGCCAATTTATATAATCTTTACCGGAAAAATAAAAAAAATGTTAATTTAATTACTAATTCGTAATAAATCATTATTTCCACTATAGTGTTTTTTTTGTATCCTTGTTCAAGAAACGTTTCCTGTTTTGGATGACGTGTCCTTGGCAAATATAACCTTTTTTGGGTAAGTTAGCTTTTTTGATGAATTTCAATTGTGTGTTTACATTTTAAGAAGTAATTAGTATTTATTCACCAGAGCGTAAATTTTACTTCAAGACACAGAATCGCTGGACCAGTGAAACAAAATAAAAGATGAGTTCGCTTTTAGCTATCAATTGTTACAAAAATGGTAGGTAATTCCTTTTGACATATTATGTAATCAGATGACGAATACAAGAATAAAAATAAACGATATTTCAAAATTGGTGGTAAAAGAACAAACAAGATTAACGATTACTAATTTATTCCATTTCACAAAGCACAATAGCCATAATTGAGGATGGCATATGGTATTGTGCGTTTTCATTTCGCTACAAAATATCCTACGGACAAAACATCCTTCAACAAAATATCTACTAAAACCTAACCTAGCCTTATTTTACTTTTTGTGAGCAATATTTTATTGCCTTTACAGGACGTCTACATTATTTTCATTTAACTATTTTTAAACAATAATTTATTGTCTTTATAGGGTATCTGTATTATTTCTGTCCCATTTTTTTTCTTAGGTTAGGTTAGGTTATCTTAGTTTTTAGGGGCCATCCATAAATTACGTCACACGAATTTCATGATTTTTGACCCCCCCGTCCCTGTCACACATCATCACATTTGTAAGACCCCCTCCCACCTAGTGATCACATATTTTACAATTTTACATAATTTAGATTTTTGCGTTTTAATAATTTAAATTTTTACATGTGACGTCACAGAGCTGATGACCCCCCCATACCTTTTGTCATACAATGTCACACTTCTCTACTGCCCTCCCCCCTTAAGGTGTGAGGTAATTTATGGATGGCCCCTTAGTAGATATTTTGTTGGGGGATGTTTGGCCCGTAGGAAATTTTGTCGGGGATATTTAGTCGTGGGTTGAAAAGTCGCGAAACCATGGCATACCTATATCATTTTGTTCTAGCTGAGTTGAATTATTACTTTTGAATTACTCGCCTAGAATTGTTTAGTGTATTAGTGATTATTATTGCCTTTTAGGTGTTAATAGTAGGTTCGTGCTCATCCACGCAGGAGGATTTTAAACTATTCATTAAAGCCAAACAAGGAAGCGTTGAAATACAAAATTGAAATTCATGAATTATTTTACCATAACCCACTTTGATGAACAAAGGACCTGTGATTACAGATCATGATCATGAAACACGTGGAAGATTTGTTACATTGGCATGCGCTAAGCATCATTGCTACATTATGGCTGCAGGAATGGAAGAATCTTTCTGTTAAAAATTAACAGAAATAACATATGAAAAACATTAGAGTTAAAGAAAGGGCACAGAAAACCAGGCACACCAATAATAAATATCACTGAATTGAATACGGCGAGGTTACAAGATTAAGGGAGACTTCTGTAGTTGAGAAGTAATTTAGAATTAAAGAGGATGTCAATGTACAACTTAAAGTTGCTGGAATGTCTTTTCGGAACGTGTTCAGATATCAAAAAATGTCACCTTTGTATGGTTCTTAAAATTTATTAAGATTTCCCTGCTGCCTCTTTCATAGTGGTGGTGAAATAGGTCTGCGGGTTCAGGACAAAACAAAAAATTGAAGAAAAGTAGAGAAAAATAACAAACAACTAACCTAACCTAAGCCAAACCAATATCTAAGCTAATCTAAACTAACCTAACCTAACCCAAGCCAAACCAATATCTAAGCTAATCTAAACTAACCTAACCTAACCTAAGCCAAACCAATATCTAAGCTACTCTAAACTAACTCAATCTAACCTAAGCCAAACCAATATCTAAGCTAACCTAACCTAACCAAAGCCAAACCAATATCTAAGCTAATCTAAACTAACCTTAACTAACCTAAGCCAAACCAATATTTGAGCTACTCTAAACTAACTCAACCTAACCTAAGCCAAACCAATATCTAAGCTAATCTAAACTAATCTAACCTAACCAAAGCCAAACCAATATCTAAGCTAATCTAAACTAACCTAACCTAACCTAAGCCAAACCAATATCTAAGCTAATCTAAACTAACCTAACCTGACCTAAGCCAAACCAATATCTAAACTAATCTAAACCAACGTACCCGAATCTCACATACCCCTGACCTAAACGAACCTAACCTAACCTATTATTTTATTATATTCTGTTTTATCAGCTTATCATGGCTATATCAGGGCAATGCTTCGAAAACTCTCGAAGCATCGCCCGAGCACGCGTGTCAAGGCGGCCAACAGCACCATACGAATTGTGACTAGAGATACGCCGCTAGCAGCAAACGTTATAATCTGCCACAGCAAACTATTAACAGATTTAAGTATTTTGATCACATTTTTATTGTCAATCATTTTTTTACATTAACTTCACACAGGAGGCCCTGAGGAAAATAATTTCCCTCATCATCGTCATCTTTGAAGATGCTGTGGAGGGTCTTTTTGAGGAGAAGAAGGAGTTAACATGGGTCTTGAAGAGACCCATGTTGTAGGAGGGAGGAAACACAGAGGCCGGCAAATCATTCCACAGCCGAGCTGTTGAACTCAAGAACGAGTCGTAGAAACAACACGTTTTCATGTGATTAATATCAACCGTGTACAAATGTTGGCGTGTTTCCCGACTATGCATCAGTGCCGAGGGGATCAATGATGCTAGTTCCTTGGAGCATTTTCCATTGTAATACCGGTAGAACAAGGACAGCATTCCCACCAGACGCCTGTTCTCTAAAGATGGCAATCCGTTTGTTAAGTTAGGAGAATCTATCAAACGGCATTTCGGCGGAGTCTAGGGTTTTTTTAAAGGTATTTTGGGGCTCCAGACCAGAGGTGGATGCCTAATTCAACCGTGGGGTCGCACTTGCGATTTGTATAGGTTATACTATATACAGTTGTGTACTATTAAAGTATCTGCGAGCCCTATACAGTACGCCCAGTTTCTGAGAAGCTAACCTGAGCTTATCATTGGCTGGATATAGATGTTGTTTGTTCCAGAATGCGATTTATCCATTTCGCTTTAAGTAATAAAAATTAGTCGTATAATTCGTGTTGTTTTAGTCATTTTAGTTAAACGTATTTTCACCTTTGCAAATAAAATTCTTCCTTGGGTTTTTTCAAGTAAGCTCCCAACCTTTAGAAATAAATGTATTCGGCCTGATATTATATGGGGGCATTTCTTTACCGATAAGGAACAAAGGGTTAATTTCTCAAATTGTTTAGTTTTAAGTAATTATGTATACCTGTACATTGCAAATAAGAACCCATAGAAAGGGTTTGCTGACGGTTATTTTATGACCCAAACTAAAGGAAATTAATCTCTTAGGTTTAAAATGTATCTATATTGGTGTGCCCATTTTGGCAACCTTTTAAAAGTAATTTTATTGTTTTATTGGGGGTTAAATTTAAGAATTTGAGATCTGGGAAATTTTAATGTTAGTTTCCCCCATTTCTCCATTTCAGTATTGTATGATGTACTTAATTTTATGGGTGGCCCTTTTGGGGCCGACTTTGGCAATTGTTTTATTGCGGGATTTTAAAATCCAGATGTGGGAGCAGTTCAAATATTTTGTCTCACTATTTTGCATCTTTTGTATGATTTTCTTTAAGTATTGTGATTTTGGAACAGAGAGGTCAGTCTTTTTATGGCGGTTGAACTGGAAGATATACGAGGTGTATCTTCAGTTGCGCAGAGGGAAGATAGGCCCATTGCGTTAGTTTTGCTAGTAGGGTAAAACTAGAAGGTACATGCTGTGTGCCTTCAATTGTGTAATTATACTGAAGCTGGTAGGTACGAGTTATACCTACGGTTCAGTATTGGAAAACTGACAATAGAGAGATCGAAGTAGAGACTTCGATATTTGTCAGTGTGGTGTGGTCGTGGACCACCCGAGTGAGGGTAGATAGACCCTCTTGTAATACTGTATTTATTACATTAAATAAAGTGTGCTGAAGAAGAAGAAGAAAATAAGTGTTTTCCTGCCAACTCCATTCTGTTGTGTTCTCGTACCACGATAGTAGAAATATATGGTCCTTCGAGCCGGATCGAGAATACAGACATCATGGAAACAGGACAACAATCGAGGACGACATCCATCTGCGGCAGCAAGGCGGGGTCCAGCACGAGCTGGTACGAGGCGCGACTGAAAGCAGCAGCTACCAAGGTGGACATCGCGAGAAAAAAGGCCCGCCTAATAGCAGAGTTGGCTGAAAAACAGTTGGCTGCTGATCTAGCAGTCATCGAAGCAGAAAAGCAGCGTGCAGCACTCGTTTATAAACTTCAAATGTCAAAGCTGCAGAAATCCCTGCGAGTATTGGAGGAGCAAAAGAAACAGCAAGGTGAACTGCTCCGTGGTGGGCGGTACCCACTACTTCTGCCCACAATATCTCCACATCAGGAGCCCTTGGCAGGGCATACTCTCCCGTCGCAATTGGAACCTCGGGAAGAGCAGGCTCTTCCGCTGGAATTGGAACAGCGGTTGGAGCAGCATACTAGTGAGCAGTACGAGCTACTCCCACACAAAGGATCTGCACATCAGGAGCCCTTGGCAGAGCAGTCTCTCCCATCACAGTTAGAGGATCGGGCAGAGCAGGATATTCCGCTGCACTTGGAACGGCGGACAGAGCAGCAACAGGATCTGCTCCGTGATGGGCGGTTCTCACTACAGCCGCCCGCAAGAATTTCATATCAGGAGCCCTTGGCAGGGCATACTCTCCCGTCGCAATTAGAGTCCCGGGAAGAAGAGGCTCTTCCGCTACAAATGGAACGGCGGTTGGAGCAGCACAGTAGTGGGCAGTACGAGCTACTCCCACATAAAGGATCTACATATCAACATCCCTTGTCAGGGCAGACTCTCCCGTCGCCATCGGAACCTCGGGAAGAGCAGGTTTTTCCGCTGGAATTGGAACGGCGGGTGGAGCAGCAACAGGATGGGCGGTACAAGGTATCACCGCACAAAGGATCAACGCATCAGAAGCCCTCGATAGGGCAACCTCTCCCGCTGCAGGCGTTGCAGCATCAGCTGCCAAGAAGTAGATGCTGGGAGCAGTCATTCAGCAAAGAAGAGAAAAGCAACGGGCAGCAGCGGCCTGAGCCGCAAGGCCGATTACAGAGGACGACGTCTAAAATAATTGAAGACCATTTCGCGCAATCAATCGGTAAGGTAATGTTTTCATATGATACCAGGCCCATTGTTAGAAGTTTTTCCGCATTTAACGGCAAACCGATTGACGAATTTGTGAGAATTATTATTTTGTTAGTTTTCCTATGTGAACAATTCTATTGGTTACAAGACACGGGACAAATAATCGCCATTAAAGCGATTAAAATTTGTTCGTTTATACGAAGCATAAGCTAAAACCTGATAGGGTTTTTCACGAGATGCGGGCCACAAACCAGTTAATTAATTATCAGTGTGTCAGAAATGACGCCCCTTACATAAAAGGGGGTAGGTACGCCGTCATTTGATCACGCTTTGTAAATAATATATTTTTAAATCAGTAGTACCTTTTAAAGATACTAAAATCGCATTCTTTACCTTTTTAGTGAAGTAAATTCACGGGAAGGGGTATGTTTGTTCCAGAATGCGATTTATCCATTTCGCTTTAAGTAATAAAAATTAGTCGTATAATTCGTGTTGTTTTAGTCATTTTAGTTAAACGTATTTTCACCTTTGCAAATAAAATTCTTCCTTGGGTTTTTTCAAGTAAGCTCCCAACCTTTAGAAATAAATGTATTCGGCCTGATATTATATGGGGGCATTTCTTTACCGATAAGGAACAAAGGGTTAATTTCTCAAATTGTTTATTTTTAAGTAATTATGTATACCTGTACATTGCAAATAAGAACCCATAGAAAGGGTTTGCTGACGGTTATTTTATGACCCAAACTAAAGGAAATTAATCTCTTAGGTTTAAAATGTATCTATATTGGTGTGCCCATTTTGGCAACCTTTTAAAAGTAATTTTATTGTTTTATTGGGGGTTAAATTTAAGAATTTGAGATCTGGGAATTTTTAATGTTAGTTTCTCCCATTTCTCCATTTCAGTATTGTATGATGTACTTAATTTTATGGGTGGCCCTTTTGGGGCCGACTTTGGCAATTGTTTTATTGCGGGATTTTAAAATCCAGATGTGGGAGCAGTTCAAATATTTTGTCTCACTATTTTGCATCTTTTGTATGATTTTCTTTAAGTATTGTGATTTTGGAACAGAGAGGTCAGTCTTGTTATGGCGGTTGAACTGGAAGATATACGAGGTGTATCTTCAGTTGCGCAGAGGGAAGATAGGCCCTTTGCGTTAGTTTTGCTAGTAGGGTAAAACTAGAAGGTACATGCTGTGTGCCTTCAATTGTGTAATTATACTGAAGCTGGTAGGTACGAGTTATACCTACGGTTCAGTATTGGAAAACTGACAATAGAGAGATCGAAGTAGAGACTTCGATATTTGTCAGTGTGGTGTGGTCGTGGACCACCCGAGTGAGGGTAGATAGACCCTCTTGTAATACTGTATTTATTACATTAAATAAAGTGTGCTGAAGAAGAAGAAGAAAATAAGTGTTTTCCTGCCAACTCCATTCTGTTGTGTTCTCGTACTACGATAGTAGAAACAGATGTCTTATTGCAAATATGAAAAGGGCATTAGTACGCCCAGCACAAAATAAACTATAGATACAAAAATTATCATTGAAACGGTTTGAAAAACAGCGTTGGTTGGATTTCGCCTGAAAGAGTTAAAAAATTCAATTGAACCCGAGCGTTCTGTTTAACATTCTCTGCATTTTTAAAATCTAAATCTAGGATGTGTAAAGTGTATGGCCAGACGATGGCAGGCCGTGAAATTAACTTGATGAACTGTTATTACCTCAAGGTCAATGCTAAGTTAAAATGATGAGGCAAATAATACAGATCTCTTTAATGATTGAAGAAAATGAGTAATACGGACACGTACGGAATACTTATTATTTTGGACTAATGAGTCTGAAAAAATATTATGAATAGATATCTCTTGGCGAGATCTTTTATCTTTTTTTTGTGGAGTGTTTAGTTATTTATTTCCATTTTCTTATGGACTTCGCTTCGGTTCACGAACACAAATTATGGTATTCAATTATATTGGGACGTAAAAAACCCTATGTACACATGTACAGGTACTACTCTTCTACTGTATTTGTTTTCGCCTGTACTTCCAGATGCGTGCATCTCAAAAATGCTGAAAAGCTGTTCCTATCTTAGGAAATCGGATGGGTAACTTTTATGATGATTTAAGACAATTATTTTTAGCAGAAGGTATTAATAAAAACATTCCTTTTTAAGACTACCAAAATATTCAATGTTATCCAATCACAGTAGATAAATGCTTGCTACTGATTCTATAGTTATCCTTTTTAATATTAAAGGCGAAAGTTTGTATGGATGCATGGGATGTATGGATGTATGTTTGTTACTCTTTCACCAAAAAATACATTTTTATGTGAATACCGCACAAGAGTCCCAACTGCTCCCGTCTGAAGCCAGTGAGACTATGGCATCCCCAATTGGGGTATGTTGTGAGGCTGAAGGTAGTGGGGAGGGGAAGGAAATAGGGAAAATGAAGGTGGGGAAGTACCTGGCTATTCAAATCTGGACACCAAACACGGCTAATGCCATTTCAAGCAACGTTTCAATTCTGAATGGTGGTCTTACACCAGGGCGATACTGAGAGTATCTTCCTTTCTGGAACGTGCCTCAAATATATTTTATATTATTTTAAATGAATAAATCGTGAAATAACATAAATTAATCAAATGCAATTTATTTTCCACGCCGGGATTCGATCCCGCGACCTTCGGTGTGCGAGTCAAGAGCCTTACCGTTGAACTACGCCGGCCGTCGAAGACTGTATGGTCTTTTAAAATTCTTTCTCTAATAGAAAGCTACATTATTTGCAAGTAATATAGGCTGTATATATTGGTAAGCTCTGGCGTTATGAATAAGCTCTGGCGTCATGAAATTAAATATTTTGTTTAGACGAAAAGCAAAGCGTTGCTTGGTAACTATAAGAAATTATTTGTCGTGCGCTGTCATTTTGTTATTTGTTTTGGTTATTATGGAGATTTGATAGTTAAAATTATACTAATCTATACTAATATTATAAATGCGAAACTGCGTGTGTTTGATTGTTACGCTTTAATAGGTCGCACGCGAGTTGTTTGAAAAATGAATGTAACGGGTATGGAGGGGATGGTGAGGGGTGGGGGAGGGGGAAGGATGGGGGAGTGGAGTGGGGAAAGGAAGGTGGAGGAGGCTGAGAGGGAACCCCCTTAATACTATGCGAGCGAAGCCGGTGGCAAAAGCTAGTATTAAATAATGCGATGTGTAAATTGTAATAAATGTACAATATTATGTGCATTGTGCATAAAAACATTAAAAGGATTTAGGGAACGTACCCATACTACGTGACACGTTCAGGGGGGGGGGGGGTCTTCAAAGTGTCACGCTTGGTACAAATGAGCGGCGGCGGGCTTAGGGAGGTTAAAAATTGCACAAAGTTGGTCACGTAGTATGGGTAATGGGTACGTTCCCTTATTGAATTCATTAAATATGTCGTGTTGTCAGGCGGATCAATATATTTTCGCTAGTTATACTTATTCTTATTACTATGTTGTAACTAATGATGTGCGTTGCTCTCGCAGGTTTTCAGCCTTTATCGAGTGCACGCCACTGTTGTCAACTAATAAAACTTGTCACGAGATATGATTTCTTGATAAAATACATCACAACTTTGTACTATCAAAATAGTAGTCCACGAACAGCCTGGTGAATTGAAAGTGCAACTCGAAAAAAAAGCAAGGGGTGGTTTAAAAAGTTTTTTTTTTAAAATTAAAAACAAATCAAAATTAATAATTTTATTATTAAGTGGCGCAAGAATTTTTTATGTCTATTTTTGCGGTAGTTGTTTTGAAGTTCAAATCCATTTCTTTCTTTAAAATAGCGTTTACAAGACAATAATTTCAATCATTTCCACGGAAGTTTTAACTCGGAAATTTTTATAATATACTCATAGATTACGCCAAATTTCTGTCACTTTTAGAGTCCTCTGCTTTCTTTGGCTGTTTGATGTACCTGTTATATTAACAACGAATAACAGTCTACAATTACAACAGTTTACAATTCGGAATGCGGATATGGCTACCGGCGCCCCGGGAACCATTTATTGGATAACAAACACTTCTGCCGTAGGTCATCCCAAGTGGTTCGCTACGTTTTTTTTTTTTTTTTTTACATAAGCTCCACACAGAAGGCCCAGAGGAAAATAATTTCCCCTCAGGGTCTATGTCATCTTTGGGGATGCTGTGTGGAGGGTTTTGTAAAGGAATGGAAGGAGAGGAGAGTTCTGGGAAGGAAAGGGGTTTAAGGGGTGGGTAGGAATCTGGGTTTCAGTGTGTCCAGGTCATCGGCCTCCAAGACCTAGACAAACCTTAGCCCATGGACCCGGGCACCCCTGCTAAATCACCAAACGTAGCGAACCACTTGGGGTGACCTATGGCAGGTGTTGGTTATCCAATAAAGGTTCCCGGAGCGGCGGTACCCATTCCCGCCTACCAAATAAGTTTAGTATCTTAGCAGAGGTGCCCGGGTTCACGGGGTGAGGTTTGTCCGGGTCTTAGCGACGGATTCGTCTGCCCACCAGCTGCATGGCAGGCCGGATCAGGAGAGAATGGTTGAGGGAGTCCCTTTGACTTCTCCAGCCGTATCTCACGGAACATCGCCTTGCACCGCAGTGGGAGGGATGGATTTATACGTCCGTCACTCCCGGACACACTGACCTCCAGATCCCTACCCACTATACCCTTTTCCTTCCCAGAACTTGTACTTCCTTTCGTAAAAAGACGACATAGGCCCTGAGGGGAATTATTTTCCTCAGGGACTCCTGTGTGAAGCCAAGGTAAAAAAATGGCTGCAAATTCAATAACATAATATAATATGTCCTAAGCAACGAATACAATCTATTGCTGTAAATTCGGTAGATCTTGCCTGCCAGTCGATAACATCAATTGGCGAACTTAATTGACATCGAAATATACTTAATTTTTAATTTTTTACAAAAAGAAAATATAATAATGAGTTGCAGAGAACTTCAATGCAATTTACACAGTATACAAGTTTGACTTTTTTTAAACATGAATACCGCACAAGAGTTCCAACTGCTCCCGTCTGGAGCCAGTAGGACTATGGCATCCCCAATTGGAGTATGTTGTGAGGCTGAAGGTAGTGGGGAGGGGAAGGAGATAGGGAAGATGAAGGTGGGGAAGTACCTGGCTATTCAGATCTGGTCACCAAACACGGCAGATGACATTTCAAGCAACGTTTCAATTCTGAATGGTGGTCTTACGCCAGGGCGATACTGAGAGTATCTTCCACTCTGGAAAGTGCCGCAAATATACTATATATTATTTTAAATGAATAAATTGTGAAAAAACACAAATTAATCAAATAAAATTTATTTTCCACGCCGGGATTCAATCCCGCGACCTTCGGAGTGTGAGTCAAGAGCCTTGCCACTGGACTACGCCGGCCGACTGTTTGATTACATGTGAACAATCGTAATCGAATTATTCCAAAAAGGCGACAGATTAATTTCCAAGTATTTTTGGACATATGCTTGACCAGCAAAGAAGAGTACCTAATTTTAGTTCCTAGATGTGAGTTGGGTTGGTTTATTCACTTAAATATAAATGTACAAACTCCTTATCGAATCAAGGACACCGAGTTACTTGTAAGCGGATGCACATCCATCAATTTTTTATTTAACTATGTTGAATTTTCCGTAAACGCCCCAAATCTTCATTCAAATAATATTATACATCTTTATAAGTGCTTATTCAGAAGTGATTTTTGATTGGGATAAGTATAGATTGAAACTATTAAGTATAGTTAAGTATTTAGAAATCGTCTAAACACATTTTGTTCTGTTATTTAACATATCATAGGTCAAAGGTATGGAAAATCACATTGTATCTAAATGCAACTTTGGCATTTATTGAAAGAATTTTGCTCTATTTTAAACGAGTTGTGGTTCAGTAAATATTTTTTCAACTTTCGCTTAATTACTATCGTTTTTTAATATTAGCATGCTCCCTCTAAGGCGTCTAAGGTAAAGCGGCCAACTTTGTAAAATATCGATGGGGGGGGGGGGGGGGGGGGGGGTATGTTACAAATTTTCTCTCTCAGAAATCGAGAATTTGGCTCAAATAAACTACAATCACAACATGAAAATGGTTTCTCTTTGATTCTGGCAACACAAACATAGTCTGCATCTAGAATTTTATGACTGCACTTCAATAAAGGTCTAAGGGGTCACACCTTAAGGGGAAGGGAGGGTGGGGGGGGAGGGGAGTAGAGAAGTGTGAAATTGTGTGACATGGGGCACGGGGGGGGGGGTCATGAGCTTTGTGACGTCACATGCACAAAGCGACTGCGATATATGCGACTGCCACAAAAATATTTTCCAATCCCATTACGCCCCCTCCATTGTAGTATCGCTTTACACCCCCTCCGTCGTGGTATTCCGTTACGTCCCACTTCGTTGTGGCAAATGTAACCGTGATAATATTAAATGTTGTCGAAAAACCTTTAAAATATTACCTACTATTTTTTTACATGTAAAATCGCAAAATATGTGACGTCACGCGGAGGGGGGATCATAAAATCAAAACATGAAATTCGTGTGACGTAATTTATGGATGGCCCCTTACATTCGTTTTTAAATAATAATATCTCCATTTCAATCAATCTATTCTTCTTTTTGAACGCTTACTACGGAGCCTTAAGAAACTAAATTTATTTTAAAAAGATGCATGAAAATCTACACTATTAAATATTATTAAAGAAAAACACTGCAGACTGGTGGAAAATGAGGTTAATAGTACTCAATAGCACCTTAGCAAATATATCTAATAATAAACAATGAAAATAGTCACCCAGCGCAACGACTAATATATAATTATGTTAATTGAGCATGACCTTCAATCTGAACTGCGTGTATTATGATCCACAACATAAATAACAAATGGTTCCAACCCACTCATCGCATCGCAAAAAACACATCAAGATAACCCAAATATATACTTCATTTGGCGAGAAATTGCAACGATGCAAATTGAGTCCAAACGTCATTATTTTGATGCCGAAAATCTAGGACAGATTTCTCAATCACCCTGTTGTCCAAATTACGAAAATACCGTTCAGCATGTACCTAAACTTAATGCCGATTACAATACAGCGTGGTCAAAAGGAAACGTCACCATTGATCGGCGGACCCTAAACCGGAAGTGGGCTCCATAATTAGGAAGGAGGAAGAACGACTGTTGTAATTATCACTTCCTCAAATTCAAATATGGAACCGCCATGTTTGGTATTCAGCTCAGTCAAAACAGATAGATGCACTTGCGACGATGAAAGAAATGCAATAGAAATTAGACGTCAGAAATATCTACAGAACCGTAATATAACCGTAAATGTTTTGTTTGCGTTCATCCTGTTAAGTTTTATAAAAAAAAAATGGATAAAAATTTATAAGTAAGGCCAACTTTCATCAGATATCTCGATATTTTTTAACATTGTAATGATGAAATATAAAAGCGCCTGTGTTTTTATTAAATTTATGGACTGTGGCGTCACCTTAATGCATAAAAACAAATTAGGTATCAGATTGGATAAATTAGAAGCACTAGAGCTAAGGAAAGCAAAAAACATTAATAGGAAAGTAATTAACAATGGCGAAAGGGGGACGTGGTAAGGGGGACGGGGGAATGGGGAAGGGGGAAGGGGGAAGGGGGAAGGGGGAAGGGGGAAGGGGGAAGGGGGAAGGGGGAAGGGGGAAGGGGGAAGGGGGAAGGGGGAAGGGGGAAGGGGGAAGGGGGAAGGGGGAAGGGGGAAGGGGGAAGGGGGAAGGGGGAAGGGGGAAGGGGGAAGGGGGAAGGGGGAAGGGGGAAGGGGGAAGGGGGAAGGGGGAAGGGGGAAGGGGGAAGGGGGAAGGGGGAAGGGGGAAGGGGGAAGGGGGAAGGGGGAAGGGGGAAGGGGGAAGGGGGAAGGGGGAAGGGGGAAGGGGGAAGGGGGAAGGGGGAAGGGGGAAGGGGGAAGGGGGAAGGGGGAAGGGGGAAGGGGGAAGGGGGAAGGGAGGAAGGCGTAGTAATGTGGGGAGAGGGCAGGTGGAGGAGGCGAAGTGGGAACGGGACGAATAGGAAAGGACGCGCAGGGAGAAACAATTTCTTTATTAAATGGCTTAGCAACGCATGCCGGGACCAGCTAGTTAAATATACAATTTATAACACATGTAACTAAACTTTACTAGAATATTATACAGCCATCGGGTCATTCATTTATTACGTAAGACGATTTAGGAGGGGAGGGGAGTCGACCATGTCTTATTTTTTCTTACAAGAGGGTGGGAGGGAGTCTCGATAGTTCTTACGTAAGATCACAAAAATGCGCAAAGTTAAAATTATACTTTGAAAAAGCGCGGACAACCGCGCTAGTGATGAGGTTCGCTCGGATGCGTATAGGTTAAACGATTTCCATTTCCATGGCAACGGACCCGCGCAAACAAACATTAAACAAACCAAACGTGTATTCATTTTTTCCTTTTAGATTCTTATGTAATACATTTTAAACAGGGGGAGGGGGTCGGCCTATTCTTATTTTTTCTTATAATAGGGGGGAGGGGGTCGAAAACTAGCAAAATTCGTCTTACGTAATAAATGAATGGCTTCCATGAAGAAGCCAGAGTTGTATCGAAACCCGGTCAGCATAAACTATAAAAAATAAAAGTGGTCTTTACAAAGCTATTGTTTTATTTTAAATTATAATGTCACATCACAAAGTATCTGCTTCATTTGAACTAATAAAACATATTAACTATGTTTATGTTTTCATAACGGTGCTGTATTCTGTATGGTTCTTTAACCTAAATGTGTTCCAATATATTCATCAGAAATACACAGCAGAGCTGAAAGTGGGCGAAAAGAAACTAACAGTAGATCCGTTATTTTCTCAAGAGAGTTTATGTTGTTTATGAAAAAATAAAAACTGCAAAGGCGTTTGCCATTTATGATTGATGGAGTAACGGTCCCGAAAGTGTGCCTCGGTCTGTTGTAGCAAATCTGTCACATTTCAATTTGTTGTAGTACGAAATCTACACAAAGCAAAATAAATATTGTCATTTCTAAAGTACACAATGCGCCATTTTTTAAGCAATGGATGTACCTTCACAAAAATCTATTTCTGAAAGAAATGTGAACATGATTTGTGATATATTACCATACACGCTCGCATATAAAATAACCTATCGTAATTTTGGTGACAGGCCAATTCAGAATGAAACCAACTCAGAACCACATCAGAAAGTTCGGAGTGATGTTAAAAAAATGGTTAAATAGTTTAAGTTAGGTTAGAGTTACCGGCTATTTTAAAATTATTTTTTCATAGCTTTTAAAAACCTTTCTGAGGTGTTTCTGAGTTGGCATGGAACCCATAATTTTACCTTCGCTAGTACTTCGTTTGTAGTGGTTTCCGTTTTTTTAATGCGTTCCCAAATTCACAATCTTATAAATAATCTCAGTTGGGATATGTTTTTAGATTTTCACGACCAAAAGTATTTTCGTTATTTGTTTTTGGGGTGTTATGCCGCGTTGCGCTATCTCCTTCTTTAGACAACGTTTCGGACAGCGTTACAGTGTCTATCATCACACATGACACATCTGCCCTGATGATGGACACTGTAACGCTGTCCGAAACGTTGGCTAAAGAAGGAGGTAGTGCAACACGGCATAACATCCCAAAGACAAATAACGAAAAAACTCAATTCGCATTGAAAAATGTAAATTTTCGCCAACGTCTTAGCTATACTCAACCTCAACATGGGTAAGCAAATACTATCAGAGGATAAATTTATTATATGAATAGAAAAAAACTAACCTCTCGTAACCAATGGATTGCTGGGCTTGTATGGTATCATGTTATTGTGTAATGTTTTGGTGACAGGACAACTCAGAATGAACTCAATTCAACATCTCCGTTGAAAAGTCATTAAAAGTGGTGAAAAAAAATGTTTTAATAGGTTACGTTAGGTTAGGTTACGGGCCATTTTTAAATTTATTTTTTTCATACGTTTTAATGGTTTTTCAAAGAGGTGTTGAGAATTTGTTTCTGAGTTACCATAGAACCAAAGTTTGTGCTTGTGCTTATAAAAATCTAAAAATCATTACCCAATTATTTCCAAATCGAATGGTCAGATATGATTTATTTCGAACTTACTTGAAAGTTACAGTTAAGTTAACTCCAGTGTATTGTATTGTATATAATATCCTTTTAAAACTGGGTATTTTTTTATTGCAGCGATAGATTTTAAGGTCTTATTACAAGATAATGCAGCCTTAATCTAACGTGAATATTTACGATCAGATGAAGGTTAAAAGTTTGGTATACGCATAAAAAATAAACAATATCACGTACCAGGAACTATTTGATGATTCTAACAGCAACGGGGAGATAAAAAAACCAATGTTATTTTCGTATAACCTCACACTGAAGGCATTAATTTGAGTTACTTGATTTATAATTAGGAACTTTTATTTGCATGTAGTTGTTTGAATAATGTAACACCGAAGTACAATTTAATATTTTAAAGATAACACCTTTGAAGGCATTTGTGAACACCGATAGTAGGTATCGAAGGTTTCACAAAAGTTTTTCGAACAACGTATTTTTTATTTTTTTATTTATTTTTTTATTTGAATTTTATTTTAGTAATTTGTACATTTAAGTTTACAAATTTCTAATTGATTATAATATTTCATATTGCAGTTTTTTTTAATTATAATATTTTAAATTCACAAAATTTTTGAAATCACATAATTTTTTCTTTTTGTTTTATGTAGCTCCTACAATCCATCTTGAACTTTTCAATTGGTGAGGACTTAAGAGTTTCTGGCAGTGTGTTATATAACTTAATTCCTTTGTACAGCAGACTGTTTTGCGTATTCGTTTTGTCCTTTTTGTTTAATCTTATTTCCTTGCAAGTCCTTGTGTAATGTCTGTGAATGTCCTTATTGTATACGATTTTATTTGTGAAGTATTTTGGTAACATGTTGTTTAATATTTTGTGAATTTTTTTTAATTATAATATTTTAAATTCACAAAATTTTTGAAATCACATAATTTTTTCTTTTTGTTTTATGTAGCTCCTACAATCCATCTTGAACTTTTCAATTGGTGAGGACTTAAGAGTTTCTGGTAGTGTGTTATATAACTTAATTCCTTTGTACAGCAGACTGTTTTGCGTATTCGTTTTGTCCTTTTTGTTTAATCTTATTTCCTTGCAAGTCCTTGTGTAATGTCTGTGAATGTCCTTATTGTATACGATTTTATTTGTCAAGTATTTTGGTAACATGTTGTTTAATATTTTGTGAATAATCAACGTGTTCAAGGTCAGTATTTGTTTCACTGTTAACCAATTAAGTTCCTTTAACATTTTAATTATTTTTGAAAATCTATTTCTTCGGAGTATTATTCGCATTGCTCTGTTTTGGAGAATTTGAAATTTATTCTGTTCTCTTTCATTACAAAGGAAAAGGATACTTGAACAGTAGTTGAAGTGTTGAGCAATAATTGAATTGTAAATGGTGATGGCGGTTTTTCTGGAAATTTTAGGCCGAATTCTTCCCAAAAAAGATATCTTTTTGCCAATTTTCTTGTGGGTATATTCGGCATGTCTATTGAAGTTTAGTTTGGAATCTAATATGACTCCTAAGTATTTCATATCAGAAACATTTTCAATAATTTCACCATCAATTTTAATTTTGCTTTCACTGGATGTCTTCTTATATCCAATCACCATACATTTTGTTTTTTTTTGTATTTAATTTAAGCTTATTTATTTTTAGCCATCTTGATACATCATCTAGTTCATTATTTAAAATATTTATTAGTTCTTCATAGTTATCTCCAATTAAGTATATAAGTGTATCATCGGCAAAAAGTCGTACTTTGCATTTTGAAAATATTTTCACCATGTCATTAATATAGAGTATGAACAATAGGGGTCCAAGGACCGATCCCTGCGGTACTCCTAATTTATTTTCCATTGGTTTTGAGAATTGATTATTTATTTTTGTTACCTGTTTTCTGTCTTTCAAATACTCTTCTATTAATTTAATGGCTATAGATGAGAAACCAATTTCTTTAAGTTTTCTTACTAAGATTTCTCGATCTATAGTTTCGAATGCCCTTTGAAAGTCTAAAAATATTGCTAAGATAAATTTATTACTATTCATTCCTTCCTTCCATTCTTCGACAATTACGTTTAATGCTGTTTCACACGAGTTATTAGATCTGAATCCTGATTGCTCTTGGCATAGAATATTGTGTTTATCTAGGTATTGTAAAATTTGTTCTTTTATTATCACTTCAAGAATCTGCTCATATTTTGGTAAGGTGTTGATTGGTCGAAATTCTTCACATTTTCTGGTATTTTTACCCTTCGGAACCGGTATAATGGTAGATTGTTTCCATGACTGTGGAAATTTTCCTTCTTCAATCGTCTCATTAATAATATTTAATAGTGTAGATCCAATTACTGGAAAAGCATCCCTTATTTTACTAAAAGTTAATCCATCTGAACTATTCTTTGATTTAATTTCATTTAAGACTTTAAATAAATATTCTGCATTTATTCTTCTGAAGACCAATAATTCTTTGTTTGAGTCGTTATTTTCATTTATGGGGTTAGCAACAACGTTGGGTATTAATTTGTTGATTTGAGTGATGCTTTCAATAAAATATTTATTAAAGCTATTAGCCATGTTTTCTTCGTTTATCTCTTTTGGGAAGTTTACAATTTTTATGTCGTCTTTGTTTTCGGCATGTACTAATTCTTTTATGCTTTTCCAAATTTTTTTGGGATCCCCTTCTTCTGAGTTAATTTTATTTTTTATGTACTCATTATGCGTTCTTTTTATGTCTTTGGAGTATTCGTTTCTCGCTTTTTTGTAGTTATCCCAATCCATAGTATTATTAGTAAGGCGTGCTCTTTTGTAAAATGTATCTCTATCGTGCTGCATTTTGCGTAGTTCTTTTGTGTACCACTTATTATTATTTATTTTATGTATCTTCTGTTCTGGGACTACTTCATCAATAGATTTTTTTAAGTTTAATATCATCTGGTCCGCCTTTTTGTTATATTCCATTTGATTTATTTCATTCCAATTAATAGCCTCCAAGGTCTGAATGAAAATTTCTTTATCATATTTTTTGTAATTTTTAAAAGTTATTACTTTTGTTTCTTTGCTGGAGTTGTATTTTTCTCTGTCATTTAATAGAATCTGAATGATGTTATGGTCGGTAATTTTAGGATTATCTAGTATATTAATATTTAAGTTGAATTTATTTGAGATTACAAGATCAATCACTGTTTTCGAGGTTTTGGTAATTCGTGTAACAGGAACAGCCGCCCGCAGTCATCTGACTCCAGATACTAATATCTACAGCCTGTATGTCGGATGAATATCTACAGCTCATATGTTGGACTAATATCAGAGTGAGGACTAATATCTACAGAGATAAGGTCGGACGAATATCTATTACGGTCCCAGTGTTGACTAATATCTATGGAGCGTAGGTTGGACATCTACAGAGGGCAGTTGAGCAAGAGGTTGTAGGGAAAAGCATAAATTACTTCAATTACGTAATTACTAATTACGTAAAGGCTTAAACGTTT
The DNA here is from genome assembly GCA_917880885.1 of Limnephilus marmoratus. Classification (NCBI taxonomy): domain Eukaryota; kingdom Metazoa; phylum Arthropoda; class Insecta; order Trichoptera; family Limnephilidae; genus Limnephilus; species Limnephilus marmoratus. The sequence continues at coordinate 14,546,953 of OU862910.1, read as the reverse complement.
AAAGTACGTACATGAAGTTTTTGCATAATATTACGTATTTTGCTGTTTACGAGGACAATAATTTATTGAACAAACATGGAGGTCATAATACAAAGATATTTATTTATTTATTTCGAAATACACGGCACCACAACCTAACCTAACCTAACCTAACTGACATAGAAATGGTCATGGTAACAGACTAAATAATTTAGAAGCACTTGAAATAAAGAAAGCTGTTAAAACAAAAACCCCAATCCTTAATAATCAGCTAAATGTGTCCAATAGTTTGATATTAGGGATTTTTACACACATACATACATAAATTAAGTTTTTTAAACTGCATACGCAATATTACGTTATTCCAATATGCTATTCATAATTGCAAATCCAACCTCAGCCAGTGTTGTAGATATTCGTCCACACTTTGGTTCTCATAGATATTAGTCAGCAGTTTGAGCTTTAGATATTCGTCCTCACTTTGGTTCTCATAGATATTAGTCAGCAGTTTGAGCTGTAGATATTCGTACGTAGTCAGCAGTTTGAGCTGTAGATATTCGTCCTCACTTTGGTTCTCACAGATATTAGTCCGATTTGTTCAGTTTTTGGAATTCCTGTAGATATTAGTAGACGCCTCCAGTCATCTCACCTTGAAAATATCCAAAGATACTGAGTGCGTAGTGAGGTTTATCATATTCGAAGGTGTTTTTTTTGCGTTGTTTTATTTTCCAGCTTCCTAATAAAAAAAATCTATTAATATATTTTTTAAATTCATCCAGTGCACCACTACACAAGCAATGGTATCTTCAAAATTTAGGTAATCAGTAACGAGCCACTTGCAAATATTTTTATTGGCGTGGAATAATTCAAGGAAGTAGATTATTCTGCAGAGAATACGGAGATGCCACAAAGATATTAAGTTCTTTCCAATAAATTAAACAAATCCCTGTTGATTGTCCTAAGGCTCTGCAACCGGGCCCGAAAAGAAGAAGATGGAGAGATACGAAATTACGAATGTTAGAGGAGAACGCTAACATTTAAGCGACAAAATCGATGCGAAAATTGTTGCGAGATTTTTGCTCTATTTTAAACGAGTCGTATTTAATTAAACATTTTCGTAATTTTCGCACCGATTTCGTTGCTGTAAATGTTAGCGCCCTCCTCTAACATTCGTAATTTCGTATCTCTCCATCTTCTTCTTTTCGGGCCCGGTTGCAGAGCCTTAAGTAATTATTTATCTACGATCATGAAGCCTTTGTTTTAAATGTTTATATAATAGTCTTGTCATATGTGTTTATATATGCATATGTATAAGTTTTAAACGTGTCATCACTGTTGATCATACATCATCTTTTGACAATTCACATCTTACATAAAAAGTGACAGCTTTTAAAATAGATAGTGTAGTGTATATGCATACGTATGTAGTTTCAATGTATTTCAACAGATGTCGTTAGTATAGATAGTTATATGTTGTTTTGAGGTGTCTCAATAGAGGGCATAAAGTTGTACTATATGATAGAATCAACTGTCGGCCGTTTACTACCGTAAGACCCGAATGGTTACTGAAATAGCCGATGACCGACAGCTGGGCACCTTCAGTGTGACCAGTTCTCTTGCATCAGATGAACACAGAGCATTCATTAGAACGGTGTTAAGTCCTGTTAAATATTCATCGTAAATAAGACGATATTAATCGAACCGAGTAACCTACCATTGAAACTCCCGATAATCCGAGAAGTATCATCAGAGGAAAAAAAGAACGCCACAGATAGTTTATGTATTCATATACTTTTATTTCGCAGGTATTAATGTTATTTCCACAGTGGTAAATATTCTTTGTGTTGATCTAGTAAAATGCCACCATTCAGAATAAAAAAAATACTTGGAAGGGCTACAGCAGTGATGGTGACCAGATCTAATTAGCCTTCAATTCAATTTCAACCTTCCTCCCATCCATCTTATATGTTTGCACTTAAAAAAAAAGTTATAATGTTCCAGAAATTTACTTGGTTGATTTAAAATTGCTAAATGCCTTAGAAAACTTTTATGTACCAAAAAAGTTTTACATTACCATTATTGTAACTGACAATTTTTGTAACTGACAATTCATGGTGGAATTCCATTATAATGTACGAGTACCTATTATAATAAAACGATTATGAAACTTATTTACCCTTTAATTTATTTGACCGCAGACCATTATAAGATTATTCCTACTCCAATATAAAACAATATGTGTCCCTTCAAAAATCACCGAAAATTTGGTCATTTATAATTCATATTACTTGTAAGGCATTCCCCGAACAACATCGAAGTGAGATACAAACTCGAGATAATTAAGCCTATTGGGAGAAACCAAAAAAATTAGAAATTCGACAGTCAAAGACGATTTAATAACAAATTGATTAAAATCCTCATAGACCTCCCCCTCTCTCCCCCTCCCCCATATGTTATGTACATAAACCGTAGGTTAAGAATAATTTGTACTAGTCTGAATTAACTTATTTGACCGTAACCGGTTTCAGCTTTAACAAGCGGTTACGGTCAAATTTTTTTTTTTTTTTTACAGTAAATACCGCACAAGAATCTCAACTGCTCCTGTCTGGAGCCAGTGAGACTATGGCATCCCCAATTGGGGTATGTTATGAGGCTGAAGGTAGTGGGGAGGGGAAGGAGGTAGGGAAGAGGAAGGTTGGGAAGTACCTGGCTATTCAGATCTGGTCACTAAACACGGCTAAAGCCATTTTCAAGCAACGTTTCAATTCTGAATGGTGGTCTTACACCAGGGCGATACTGATAGTATCTTCCACTCTGGAACATGCCGCAAATATACTATATATTATTTTACTAAATTAAAGTGGAAAAAAGTTTCATATTGTTTTATACATCGATATTAATTTAGAATGCAAGTGACCCATCGTAATTTTCCAGACAAGTACCTGTGTAGTGTGTAATTGTTATTTTCTGTGCAGGTACTTACATAGGTAATTGTAATTTGCCGCATAAACACTTAGTGCCGAAGTATCGGGACCAAAGATAATCCTTGGGTCCGATAAGCGGAAATACGCCGTGATTCGAATGAAAATTGTAAAGGAATCATTTATTTCTAGGTCGTGTCAGTATCTGAATGTGGTGTCCGTTTGTATTAGTACAAGGATTTCTAATTGTTGCGATGGTTACGCGTTAAAACTATTACTGGTAATAGGTTTAACATGTCGGTAAACTTTGATAAATCAGTCATTATTATCAACTAGCAAACCGCCAATGATTGGTGTTTTTGTATCTAATTGCGGTAAGTAAGTACATACCTAATCGGTTTTTAAAGTGAAAACTTCTTTAGCACCGTTGTGATTTGAAACTAGAATGAAACGAAAAATAGCGACACTAAAAAGAGACAAATACAACAGTGGCGGTCCGTGAGTTTTCAGTGATCTAGACCAGGGATGGCGAACCAATGGCACGCGACACAATATTTTGGGCACGTCACAGAGCAGTGATCTCAAAATTTTATGATGCACTGCGAAAAAAAGTGTGAAGTGTATAGTAGGTGAACGTGCGAACCCGATCCCCACGCTATAGAATGTACGGGTGCGGTGCGCGGGCTGCGATACCCGGGGTACGTTGCGGTGCGCGGGGTGGCGGAGGGAAGCGCGGCGCTCTGTCGTTTGTTTTCGTACCTACAATCTACATCGCGAGTTTCTATTGCTAATGAATGACCATAGTTTCTTTATGCCCCACATAATAGTGAATTTCGTTGATATAATTGTATTTTAAAGTTTATTTGAGTTTTATCAATGATATAAATGTTAATTAATATGGCTAGTTCAGCATAAACTAAATAAAAAGTGCAAAAAGAAATAAACATTCAACATCTATAATTAAATATGTTGGCAAAAATTGTCATACGAGCGCGGCTGCAAATGTCATTGCTCGGCATAGTAAACCTTTTCAAGAGGGTCAACATCGTTTCCACGAAAACGTTTTGTTTTGTTTTCGTCTGACGTTGGCAATAACTCGCTTAACCCCCCCCCCCCCCTCCCAAAGTCAAAATTATTTGATGGCACGTCTATGACCTCATAAAACGTTTCTTTAGAAAAATGGCACGTTGATGCGTAAAGGTTCGCCATCCCTGATCTAGATTATCCAGAGGGCTAAGATTGAAAAATACGACATTACTGATGTTATTTTAGCTGAAAATGATTTTTTGTATGAAGATCTTTCAGTAAGTGGATGCGGCGTATCCCTTGACTGAAAGAATCCCGAAGATCTTCATACAAAAAGTTGAAATTTTGAAAAAAAAAATATTCATATTCAGTTACAGCAACGTCAGTAACGTCGTATTTTTCAATCTTAGCACTCACTGAAAACTCTCAAAACGCAAAATGGACGCGGCGGCGTATCCCTTGACTGAAATATTTGGAAGATCTTCATACAAAATGTTGAAATTTTGAAAAAAAAAATCGTTTTCAGCTACAACAACGTCAATAACGTCATATTTTTCAATATTTGCACTCTAGCTCACTGGAAACTCTCAAAACTCCCACGGACCGCCACCGACATATATAGGATTTAGCCTGCGAGAGAATGGGATAGAATGAAACCTTACTCACTTACAGTAAGTACCTACGAAGCATCAAGCTGCGCTCATTGGCCGCTTTGATTATGATCTCACTTTTCAAGATCTCAATTAACATTGAAAAAAATAATAATATTGGATATAACAGAGCTGTGACAAAACAGAATTTGTCTAGAAAAGAAATGGTTAGGTTAGGTTAGTTTAGATTAGATTAGGTTAGGTTATGTTAAGTTAGGTTAAATTAGGTGGGGATAGTTTAGGTTAGATACGTTGTTTTTTTTTACATATTTTTATTCACCTTTCCTCAATGTCATGTTTTGACATGGAACCAATGTTACTTCAATCACTTTAAATTTTAAATTTGAATGCTGTAGGTACGCAACATGTAGGCGGTCGTTGATCTACACTTAAATTAAGAATAGGCCACTTGCATGGATTTCATTACGACTTGGAAAAAATCGTGTGGATAGATTTTTTTACTAAGATTACGAAAATGATTGTAAAAATGTTTAGAAATGTACAGTTTTATTTTTTTATTTTTAAATAAATAAATCCATTATTTGGGCCCGTGATGTCACTATATGAAAATGTCCCGTCTCACAAAATGTTCCCATTAATTTTGTAAGGTGTGTTCCTATTAATATGGCAACACTTTGATTTAAGGCGAATTTTTGAATTTGACATTTAACGTTCACTAGATTTATTGTTTGTTCTCTGCGAACTTATCATTTGCTTTGACTTTTTGACAGATGTTATGAAGAGCACCCCGTACATTTTACGCTGTCTGTAAGTGTTTTAGAGGTATAATGGTAGTTTTTTTTTAACATGAGCTCCACACAGGAGGCCCTGAGGAAAATAATTTCCCTCAGAGCCTATGTCGTCTTTGAGGATGCTGTGTGGAGGGTTTTTTAAGGAAAGGAAGGAGAGGAGAGTTCTGGGAAGGAAAAGTGTTTAAGGGGTGGGTAGGAATCTGGGGTTCAGTATGTCCTGGTCATCCGCCTCCAAGACCTAGACAAACCTCACCCCATGAACCCGGGCACCCCTGCTAAATCACCAAAAGTGTCGCTGATTTTAACAAAGTCAAATATTATAATATTCTTATTATTATAATTTACAAGTACAAGTAGGTATATTACATTGGATTTAGTAATATAGACGTTGAACATTATAATGATTTATGATCAATAATATGGATCAAGGAAAAAAATATTTATGAGATGTAATATTTTTGGTATGCCTCGTTATTCTCCTGTGCCCTTTCTTGTGGAAAACGTTTTTTAAATGATTTTCGGTTATATAATTATCGTTTTTTCGCACCTATCAAATTATGTCCCGTCTTTCCGGTTTATAAAAAATGGTCTGAGTTTTCGGATTGAAATTTTCAAAAAAAAACCAGGGTTTCAAAAATATGATTAAAAAAAAATACAGAATGTCTTAGAATATTTGCCTAAACCGGAAAAAAATTTAAAAAATGTGATTCAAGTGGCCTATTAAACATAGTGTTCGATTCTGCAACCATAATTTATACGCTCATAGTTCTGAATAAATTGTGATGAAATATTATGTACAAGTTTATTTGGATCATCGCGTGAAGTGCTCGTTTACTACTAGAAGTGGTTTGTAATTAGAATCATGTACCGACGGTTTTACTATACGGACGTTTAACAAATTATAACCTATTTATTAGTCCACACTACGTACCTGAATCTGGTCAATCAAGAAATAAAGTGGAATTTTTAATGACACTGGTTGATATCATTGAAATATCAAAAGTTAATAAAAAATCATTTAAGAAACGTTTTGCAATGATTTTAATATGCTAAGCGATATATTTGAATATCTATAGCAAACTACTTGAAATAGACTTTGTAAGTGAAATATTAGTATCGTTAGCTGTCACGAATTTAATTGAAATGTAACATTATCTTAGTTTTACATCTAACAGAAAACCTTTTTGTGTGTCCCATTAAGGTATAATTTCGAAATATGAACTACTAATTTTATTTGTATGATTTAAGAAACAGTGAGTCTCGTCGTCTTGAAATTTGCTAAGCTTTCTATGACCAGTGTTTCCACAAGCCAGCATTTATGCTTATTTCTGTCAAGAACCAAACCAAATTTTTAAATATCAAATATAAACACATTCATCGCATTCATAGACCTGGAGAAGGCTTTCGACAAAGTAGAATGGATAGGACTCTTCGAGATTCTGAAGAGAATTGACATCAAATATAGAGATAGACGAATAATCCAGGCGCTATACAAGAATGAGGCCGCTATAATTAGATGTGACAATGATACAAAAGAAGCCAGTATAAGACAAGGGGTGAGACAGGGATGCTCTCTGTCACCTGTTCTTTTTAACGCTTATATACAAAGTGCGATTGATGACTTGAGAGAGAGAATGAGTCACAGAAAAGGTGTAAAGATATACGGGCAAAAGGTGGATATGATAAGGTTTGCTGACGATATTGCTTTGGTTGCTGAAAGCGAAGAAGAACTGCAAGAGGCCTTGACAACCATGCAAAGCATTCTTCAAAACAATTACAACATGAAGATAAATAAAGACAAAACAAAGCTGCTGACTGTAGGCCGAACGCAACATCAGATGAGAGTAGAGATGTCAGGAGTTCCACTAAAGAACACCAAGGAGTTTGTCTACCTCGGGAGCAAAATCACATGGGACGGTCGGTCTAAGAGCGAGGTCGACAGCCGTATACACCAGGCTACGCTTGCATTCAACAAAAGGTCGAAAATAATAGAATCGATTAATATAGACCTGAAACTGAGAATACTCCTCATCAAGACCTATGTATGGAGTATCTTGATGTACGGCTGCGAAACATGGTGCCTATCCGAAAGAGATAAACGGAGACTAGAGGCTTTTGAGATGTGGTCCTATAGAAGACTACTAGGAATTTCCTGGAGAGACCACATCACAAATGAGGAGGTTCTCCAAAGAATCGAAGGAGGAAGGCACCTGCTCAGGATCTTGTCCGAAAGGCGCGCAAGATGGATCGGCCATGCAATAAGACAAGAAGGCCTCTTGCATGCCATAATGGAGGGTATGACCGAGGGGACAAACGCTAGGGGACGCCCACGCCGAGAGTACCTGGAGGACCTGCTGGTGAACGTGCGCTGCTTATCATATGCAGACTTCAAAAGAGCCGCACAAGACAGGGAAGAGTGGAAGAAACGAATAGATGAAATTGCTGCAAACCAATCCCAGGATTGAAACCAGAGAGAGAGATAAAACAAGAAACCATATTTTTAAAGGGAAACTTCTTTAGCACCGTTGTGATTTGAAACTCGATGAAATGGAAGCGAGCGACATTAAAAAAAGACAAACACATACATCTATAAGAAAATGAGGTAGTATAATCGGTCTACTCTTTGTGCGTGCTTCGTAGCCTATCGGTCTCCTCTTTGTGTGGTGCTTCGTAGCATTTCCACTCTTGTCTGTTTTTGTTTTCTGAAGGTTTCACTTCTACCGCGTGTGAATTGCACATTCTGATTAAAAAAAAATTATAAAAAAGCAGTGTGTAGTAACTACGAGTTTGTTAGCTCTTCTAAGAAATTGTTAAAGATTCAATACTTTACAATTTCTGAAGTACTTTTACTACTTTTCCAGCTCCGCCCAAGTCCGATGGTGGCTGGCTTACTCGGCCCGCGAAAGTTACTAGGCAACATTTTCGCGGAAAATTCAACTCTTCAAAATAGGAGAGACTCCTCCTTCCATTCGAAGGAACCAAAGATCCGGGACAAGGATGTTCTCCATGTCTTGAATTAGTCGAAAGTCCACAAAGCCAGCGGACTTGACGGAATACCTCCCCTGATCCTTAAGAGTTGTCCTGCAGAAATAACTTCAGTGCTCTCAAAATGATCTAAACTCTCGCTCAAAGGCGGAAAGATGCCAGATCTTTGGAAAAAGGCCAACGTCCAACCATTTTCTAAGAACCTACTGGATTCTGTGCAAAAGAGTGCGGTTCGTCTGATAAACAGTTGATAACAGACGATTGCCATCTCTAATATACAGATCTTCGATCAAGCATAACACTTGGTCGATGGTACAGACGCATTGTGGGCATGCTGAATCTGTTCTACAGGTGTTTAAATGTAGACTGTTCTAAGGAGCTAGCAGCTTTGATCCCCGATGCACCGGTGCACGCGTCCTCGAAAGGCACGAGAGGAACACCCTTTCTTGAGTTGATGTTGGCTTGAGTTGATGTTGGCTTGAGTTGATGTTGGCTTGAGTTGATGTTGGCTTGTGTTGATGTTGGCAAGAGTTGATGTTGGCTTGACGAAATGACTCGTTTTATGTAATTGGCTTTTAGGGTGTGTCAATTATTTCAACTTTTGAATTCAGAAACGTCCGGGGTCTCAAAAGTTGCGTCTTACAAAGAAAATGATAACTGTATTTAAATTTATTTTTTTAAAAAAGCCCGCTAAAATGCATTGAAAATCAGAAAACAAACCTAAAACAATTTTTTTTTTTAATTTTTAATATTTTTTTTTCAGTAATTTAACCTTTCAACTTTTAAAAGCCCGCTAAAATGCATTGAAAATCAGAAAACAAACCTAAAACAATTTTTTTTTTTAATTTTTAATATTTTTTTTTCAGTAATTTAACCTTTCAACTTTTAAAGTTCAAGTTTATGAATACAAGTAAGTCAACAAGAATTCTGATTTTATCCAGAAAAAGTGTTATTTTCCCCTTTTATATTTTTAACCAACACATCACATATATGTTTAAAAAAAATATTTTTTTTGGGTTCTTTGTACTGCATTTATGGAATGAAAAATAAGTTTGGTACAAAATATAAAATATGAACCTTTTGTTTTATTTTTTTCCAAATCACGAAATCTATTTTTTTTTTCAAAACTTTCAGCCTTTTTTGCGGGCTAATAGTAAACAATAATTTAATTTATTTTTACGTTTTCGAATAGCTACAGATCATACGAAACTTTTGAGACCCCGGGCGTTTAAATATAAGGCAATTTTTTTCTCTCTATGGAGAGCGACACAAGCTAGAATGTATGTGGAATAATACAAGCCTCTTAAATTCCCCAATTAATAAATACCTTCCTACATCTCCTCCCTTAACCCGCCTAACAACGCTACCCAACTGGGTAGCGACCATGCCTACACCGTACAGAGAGAGGTACTCCTGTGAGGTGTTACTTTTTTTTTTAATTACCTTGGAACTTCTTTTTCTTAACTTTTGCTTACCTATTCAATATTTTTTAAGTCCCACATTAAAGAATTGATAAAGTGGTTCGTAATAATAATTACGGAATCGGTAGGTTAAGTTCAACCTGTGTAATTCCGATTAACCTGCGGCGATAAATTTAAAGTTGGGCAACCGAAACAGAAAACATTTTTTATTTGCTGATTTCGGCGCAACAAACTGCCTTTCGGTTCTGGGCTATTTCTCAACAGCCTCAAGTGAAATAACCTTGTACGATAAATGATGTGTGGTCAGAAATAAATCAAGGAATACATACAAAAAGTAAAATGCGCTATTCACAACGACAAACACTAGGTTTGTGATGATACGTGTGTGAGTATATTAACGACCTTCATGAATGAATGGTAACGGATTTTGATTGCTTACTTTTGTTAAACTGTCACAATATCTGTTAAGACGCAAAATACATAAATGCTATCAAACATACTGATTTTAGCTGTATGTGATGTTCGTTATTCCTGCGTGAAATCTAGGTCAATGAACTCTAATTTGCTTTGAATTTTAGTGTCATTTTCAAAAATGGGACTGAAGCATTTAGAAAAGCGATAAAGTAGGTACCTTTGAAATGAATTTTTTACCAAAAAAATATTAATATTTAATAAAAAAATGTCGAGTCCCGTCGGTGGCATGCATCTTTTCAAAATTGAAATTGATTTGTTTCAAATGTTTTTCAAAATTGAAATTGATTTTGTAAAGAATTCAGACTATCCCCTGACTTTTAACTCGTCTACGCTAGTTGAAAATAAAGGAAGTTTGTGCGTGGCTGTATCAACAAGCGTTGTGAATGCCCTTCTTATTAATCTAACCCTCACTGAACAGCGTTCGTTTTTTATTAACTTTCCCACATGGGCCCGGTATATTAGTTAATTTTAAGCTCAGCTTGGTTGGAATATCGAGCTTAGCGCATAATACGTATATTCATATAGGTCGCAAGCCTAGATATCACCAGTATTACACGGATTGTTTTGATTTTACGAAAACAACGCGTTTTTCTTCTTCTTTGAAAACGAAACTACTGTCTCGTGTGTGCTATACGAGTATCTGTGCTTTCTACTATCAATGACTATCATAGAGAGATCGCGATCTTTGAAAATGTTAACTACGTCATTGTTTTGAAGAACATAACATATTTTTAGACGTATTGAATTTTTACGAGTATAGTTTCGATAAAGTTCCCCACTTCAATCAGCGTAAAGTTCCCCACTATATGCGAGTACATTAATTTTAAATAGTAGGTATCTGTTTGCCGAAGTTGTGCACTATTCACGACACTAACCGCTGAAATCGAACTGCTTTGTGCATACTTATAAAATTAGGTAATTTACGTAAATTTCGATGATATGGAAGTATTCAAAATTATTTATGTACATGTCAGATTTGACATGTGACTGTTAGTGCCAGGGTGCGCCTCGTCTTGAGCGGCAGATTTAACCCGCTTAAAATTGAACGAGGAATATCGTACAAAGTGAGGACTCGCTGATGGTTCCATGACAGTTCATCCTGCGACAATTCATCCGGCGACAGTTCATCCTGCGACAGTTCATCCGGCCGACAGTTCGTCCTGCCGACAGTTCATCCTGCCGACAGTTCATCCCGCCGACAATTCATCCGGCGACAATTCATCCTGACAATTCAACCTAACCTAACCTAACCTAACCTATAAGCATAACCTATAAGTATAAGTATGTCGTATTTTGTTATTCACGCATGCTTTTCGGAGAGTCGAAATTATTGTTAGTAAAAATATTTTTACAGCGGATTTCCACTCAAGATGCCTTCAGATATAAGTATATCGATTTTGGTTGTACGGCCGTATATCCTCTTTGCATACTTACTTAATAAAAATCTTCTAAATGATCAGGCAGGATGAATTGTCGCCGGATGAATTGTCGGCGGGATGAACTGTGGGCAGGATGAACTGTGGGCAGGATGAACTGTCGGCAGGATGAACTGTCGGCCGGATGAACTGTCGCAGGATGAACTGTCGCCGGATGAATTGTCGCAGGACGAATTGTCGGGTCACCCTCGCTAAAATACCGGGCCATACATTTTTTGATACAGCCACCGCAAAAACTTGCAGTATTATAATATACACGTACTGCAATTTTATTATTATGGTATTTTGAACAATTTTTTCGATCACACTTGCGTCCGTATTATACCAGACATGTGTACCATAAATCCAACACATTAACATTTCTCGTTTTGTGTATTTAAACCATTTTCCAATGTGAGTATGTCACGACAAGTTTGATTCAGTATAAAAATCTTTATACCCATTTGCATTGCAATATAATCATAAATTTAGATTTCTATCACTGTAGTTTATATTAGACAAGTTAAATAAAGGTGTATGGATTTGAAATGTACCACTTACAAGATATTACAAAACTACTTCAAATCAATAATACAAGATTAGAGTTTTTGCAGCGAGTTGTAGAAAGTTGAATCATTATTTAGTCAAGGCTATCAGGATCGGGTCGACTCTCCCAGTCTTGGGTTTCCACGAAAGAGCATTTTGTATTCTAAATTATTATCGTTTATGACAATATATTTTGGACGTAATAGGCGTTTTTAGTATTCTCACGTTTACGGAATGCGACGATACAAAAAAGGTAATAAACATACGTTCCTTATCACAACAATACTGCAGCTCTTTCTTACGCATTAAATAATTATGAGACGCATAATGTACGTAGGTATGCCCATTTGAAGTGAAAACTTCTTTAGCACCGCTGTGATTTGAAACTCGATGAAACGAAAAATAGAGATAAGTACTAAAAAGAGACACACCAAAGATATTTAAATATAAGGAGATATGCTATGATGTCTGCCCGACTGTCGGCGGACTACGGTCTAACGGTCCTAGTTTGAATACGGAATTTAGTTGATTTTTCGAAGGTGTGCAGTAGTATTGGTTAACAATATTGTTTGCATGCGGAAAGAATTCGTTCATTTAGTTGATTTTTTTGAAGGTATGCAGTAGGTACTATTGGTTAAAAATATCGGCGACACCAGAAAGTACAGTCCCATCAAGTAAAAACTGCCGATAGCCCATCTCCTTATATTTCAATTTCTTTGAGACAAACACATACATCTATAGGATTTAGTCTGCGAGAGAATGAGATAGAATTATCGATCTCCTCTTTACGCGGTGCTTCGTAGCGTCCCCCCTCTTCTCTACTTTAGTTTTCTGAAGGTTTCACTTTCACTGCGCGTGAATTGCACACTCTTTTTATTTCCTTTGCAGGAAAACTTGTGTGTCTTCTCTTTTGTCTCGCCATTATTCGATGTCAAGAAAGAGCTGTATTATTATTGTATTATTTTTACCGTCGTCTTTCCGTAAACTTAGGTATATAAAAACAACTAATGGCTGCAGTTAAAGGAACGGATGCACGGCCCTTTTATCAAATCTTAATTTTGGATTTGAGGCCAAAATACCCATCCAAACAGAAAAATTATTTCAGTAATCGAAAGGTATATCAGATATCTAGTAAAAGGTAAAGATTGTAAGAAATGTGCTACATTTTTAAATGTGCCACTCTCTCTCAAAAACCTCAACATTATAACATTTAAATTTCAAATAAAAAGCTTGATACAAAATATAGGGAGATCAGAAATAGATAATATACCGATATCAAATACAGACTAAAACCAAATCTAGTGAACTGAATTATAATAAAAACACTATCTTATTTACTTTATAATTATAAAAAAAAAATACTACATGATACATGTTACGTCTAATTCATATTAATTTCTTATAATTAAATTATAATATGTAAATCAAATCCTCAGCACGGAAGATCCCAGTGAGGATATCATTATCTCTACTTGTTACTAAGAAATGAAGACAATAAATCATTATTATTTATTTGTGTTTTATATTATAAAACTAGCTGATCCAGCGAACTTCGTACCGCCTCAGAATCAAAAACTGTTGTCAACTTATTAGCTGAATTGATCTAAATTGTTTCTCCCTGCGTATACCATACCTTGATCTAAATTGTTTCTCCCTGCGTATCCTTTCCCCTCTCGCGTTCCCTTTCCCTCTCCCCACTCCACTTCTCCCCTTCCCCCGTCCCGCTAACCCCCCTTCCTGAGTTCCTTTTCCCCCTCCCCCCCCCCTCCCCCCCTCCCCCCTTCCCCCTCTCCCGGCTGCAGTTCTTTCAAAATAGGAGAATTCGTTCCATACAAAATGTATTGGGAAAATAATTTTCTTCGGAGTGGAACACCCTTTACTTTTAGGGGTATGAAAAATAGATGTTGGTCGATTCTCAGACCTACCAGATAAGCACACAAAATTTCATCAAAATTGGTCCAGCCGTTTCGGAGGAGTATGGTAACAAACACCGTGACACGAGAATTTTATATATTAGATATAGCCAATAGAAGATTTAAATATTTATTTGTATTTTTAACTTTATTAGTAAAACCTCAAATTACAATATTTAATTAAATGAAGACAATATTAATGGAACGTACCCAAACTACGTGACCTGTTTAGGGGGGGGTCATCAAAATACCACGCTTGGTCACAACGGGGGGGGGGGGGGGGGGGGGCTTAGGTTTTTATCACGTAGTCAATCTAGAAATCTCGCGTTTTTTTTCGAGCTACGAGGGGAGGTTTTTAAGTTCGCGGAATGGGAAGGTAAGTGATTAATGGGGGTACCGCTGAATTAGGTACTAATTGAACAACTCATTTTTAGGATAAACACCGGGTTTATCGTTTTTTCGTTTCCATAAATTACGTTCGGGTTTCAATATATTTTGACATAAGTTTTATCTTGATAATATTTTTTCCACTTGTAATGCATGCACTCTTGCTGTCACGCAGCAAGCGCCGTATTAAAAAAGACAAATATAAGCCAAATAATGCATTTTTTATTTTTTGTTAGCAAAAAATGATTCGAAACCATATTTATGAAATACTACGTGAAAACTGTAGGGGGGGGGGGTCTTGGAATATACTACACGTGGTCACCGGAGGGGAGAGGGGGGGGGGGGGGGTAAAAATTGCAAAAAGTGTGTCACGTAGTATGGGTACGTTCCCTAACGAAACTCAATAAAAAATCTATCATAATATTTCATAATAAAGATTTTAATATTTCATGTTTTTAGAGGCGGCTTGAGCTTGATTTGTGAGTAAATGATAAACATTTGAAATTATAATTTACTATTTTCAATATAAAAATATGATGAAATATAAAATAAGCTATAAACATATATTAAAAGAAAGCATTTTTATGGGTGTAAATTTAAATTACAAATAATGACTTATTGACGAAGGAACACAAATTTGACGTATATTTATTAAAATTACTACCCAAAAAACGCATTATTTACGATGTTTTATTTTTTTATTTTATTTTTCATTGTATTAATACAGTTGGAAAGGCAAGATGCTGTGTGGAGTGAACTTGTCGCAATATCTGGCACCGTTGCCAAACATTTAAATTTGGGGGGCAGGTATGGGTACCACCGCCAAGGGAAACATTTATTGGATAACTAACACCTCTTTCATGGGTCATCCCAAGTGACTCTTATGTTTGGAGACTTAAAGGGGGAGCCGGGTTCATGGGGTGAGGTTTGTCCGGGTCTTGGTGGTGGATGCACCTGCTCACCAGCTGCGTGGTAGGCCGGATTGGGAGATTGGATGAGGGAGGCATTTTCCAGTCCAGCAGAACTCTCACGAAACATCGCCTTGCAACGCAGTGGGAGGGATGGATTCATACGTGCGTGGAGACACTGATCCCAGATTCCTAACCACCCCTCGTACCTTTTTCCTTCCCAGAACTTCATCTCCTTCCTTTCCCCCAAAAAAACCCACACAGCATCCCCAAAGATGATATAGGTCCTGAGGGAAATTATTTTCCTCCGGATCTCCTGTGTAGAATTAATGTAAATTAATTAAAATAAAAAATTTCCTTCAAAAAAATACGCGTTGCCATATATTGTTATTTAATTTTACTATACTATACAATTTACAAGTTACAGACTGTCACTTTAGTGAGGTGTCACTGAAAAGAACATTAAATTAATATAATCTTTTGAAACCTTCGGAAAAATTACACCTAAACCGATTTTCCGTTGCCTTTGTAAGAATAGTTGAATCCAGAAGGTTTCATAATAACAGATTCTCATGTTTGAATTAATTAATAACTAATAAGCAATCGTACCTACTTCCTCCTTTCACCAATAGACTTTGTTATAAGTTATAGTTGTTATAATATACCGCGCGCAGACATAACACAAAGATTAAGAATCAGAATAATTATTATATTATAATTGCATTTAAGTTACTTTGAAAATTTATGGATGCTCGGCACCGAGCTATTGTGTAAATATTAAAAAGAATGATACCACTGACTGGGTTGTCACTTGTTTGAAGATTATTATTGCACTGAACTTTGTAAAATTACCCTTGCGCTAAGGTTTTGGGCAGTTTTAAAAAGGGAGCGATCCTTAACAACGCCTTGTGTGACTCGAAAATACCTATAAAACTTAAAAGAAGGATATACCAGATTATTGTTGGACCCGCGATAATGTATGGTTCCGAATACTGGACCCTGTACGTGTACAACTCCTACTAGATGCAACTCGAAATAGCAGAAATGCGAATGCTTAGATGGTCAGCAGGATAATCACTGAAAAAGTTCTCGCATTCGTGGTAGCCTGGATATCACGGACATAAACAGTAAGCTGGGGGAACGACAGTTGAGATGGTATGGGCACATAATACGGAGACCATCAGACCACACAGTGAAGCAGGCAATATCTAAGGAGCTCTATCGACAGTCATCCAGAGGAAGACCAAAGAACTTTTGGATGACTCAATGCTCCAAAATATTACAGAGAAACGGCCTGAATGAAAGCAATACCCAGAACCGAAGAAGATATGACCCGAAAATGAGAAGAGCCGACTCCTAGGCAATGAGTTGGGACAGTGCAGGGAAGAAGACAGTGCTTCTTCTTCTTCTATATCATTAACAACGCCAATAGTTACGCAGAGAGCTAGAAGTGGGTGTCAGTTGAAATATGATTAGTCGTGGTGAGGCCTCGAAGTGGCGTAAAGAGCTCAAGGCTTGTTCAAGAATTAGAATTACCTTCAGGAAGTTCGGTAGGACTGAAAACTCTCTCTACAGAGACATGGCCACTGTTTAGCGGGGTCCAGAGCTCGTCATTTGTCACAACAAGTCAATGAATTTATCAAGTTTGTCAATAAATATTCTCAACTTTTGTTGTTTCGAGTTTAGTTGTGCTTTCCATGTTCGACGGAAAACATTTCCCAAACACTCCATCCCGGGTGAAGCGGGAAGGCAGGCGGGGGGGGGGGATTCATTTTTTGACAGATGCCGCGCAATGCGGTCGTGTGGGGAGAATTAACGGAACGGCCGCCTTTTGTGGTTATGTGCAATGAGCGGGCATATTCACGAGTTTAAAATATTATTATACTACGTATAATATTATAATAAATATATTTGATAATAAAATTATAATATAATATCAAATATTTATAATTATTCTGTTTTTGACGTAAATATTTACGCACTCTAAATTCGTAACTTTAGGTCGTGCCATAATCGATATTAGTCAGAAATCTTTCCTGATTATTCAAGTTGGCATGGTGAACACAATTTGACAAGTAGTACCTACATAACATAATAATAAAGTACATAATAACAATGTATGGCTGTTTATGAAATTTACATTTTTGTGTAAAATCATTTCAAGGGCACTGTATATTACTGTACAAAGACATGACGTTCCCGCGCGGCGCGGAGAATATTTCAGGCGTTTCTCGATACCGAATAAGTATGTTAATATTTGTTACTATATTATAATTATATTTATTATAATATTATACGTAAGTATA
Organism: Limnephilus marmoratus; assembly: GCA_917880885.1. Lineage (NCBI taxonomy): Eukaryota > Metazoa > Arthropoda > Insecta > Trichoptera > Limnephilidae > Limnephilus > Limnephilus marmoratus. The sequence continues at coordinate 14,529,270 of OU862910.1, read as the reverse complement.
ATAATATTTTAAACTCATGAATATTTAAGCTCGCTCATTATACATTACACATAACCTCAAAAAGTCGTTCGGTTTGTTCTTCCATAAATACGACCACACCGCGCGACTCCTGTCAATTAAATGAATTATACCCCCCCGCCTGCCTTCCCGCTTCACCCGGGATGAAGTGTTTTGGGAATGTTTTCCGTCGAACACGGGAAGCACAACTAAACTCGAAACATTGACAAACTTGATAAAATCATTGACTTGTTGTGGGACTGTCAATGATTTTATCAAGACAAATTGAGACAAATGACGAGCTTTGGACCCGACTTTTCATTGGCATGAAGGTAAAGTTATAAAAGTAGATTACTTGAGCAGGTACGATTTTACTTTTACTTTATTTTACTTGAGCATACTATATTGAGCAGAATCATTGTACAAGTAAAATTAGAGTGGTCGTACCTGTGGACCATACATAAATATGATATTATGTATTTGATGGGCCTCATAAGGGTTTGTGTTGCCCAGTAGCTCGTGGTAACATAACCAAAAATAAATCAGGCATCACGGTACAATTTTTTAGAAAATGTCAGAGCTAATGTTGGTTAACGTTTTAGTCTCGGAAAAAAAATCACTACCTACTGCTCAAAACACAGATAATGATATAAAATGCCATAGATGACTTTTTTTTAGATAATAAAATAGATTTTTGGGTACGATTACAGGAGGTATTGGAATGCTTAAAAATAGTCCGCCAAACTTTCAGCGAATGATGAATCTGAAGCAAAACATTTTAATTGTTACGGTTTTTATCGATCCCAAGATTGATTATTTAGGTGTCATGTCATCCCCTATAATAGTTTCATTTGATTCGCTCCATATCCTCGGTCAAACCACTTGACATTATTAAAGCGTGCAATTTTGTAATATGTACTTTTAATTTTACTAAACACAATAAAAAAGTTAATACTCGTATATACGTTTTTTTTTGTTCCAAACTTTTCACTTATTTTGCTGTATGATCTTTCGTTGCGAGGATTTACTATGTTTATGTAATGAGTGCACTGGGATTATCGGAGAATGTTAAATATTTTTTTAACCGATTCGGAACAAACATCATTTAGTGAAAAAGGTGTGGTTTTTTTAAACACTGACATTCAAGCAATAGAAAATTCGTTACGTTTAATTTAGAGAACAATTATGTACATGATCCATTGCTATCGCTAATAAGAAAGCATAAATCACCCGAAGCGAGGCTGTCAGATGATTCGACAGAATTATGACCATTGTAAATCGGTAAAATTATTCACTTTCTCTAGAACAGCGCCAATGTGCGCACTGAAAAATAGATATGTTTCTCAATGCATTTTAATATGATTAACTACTTACGTACGTACTTACGGAGCAACTTCTCGATAGTGGGGTAATCTTCTTATTAGAGTCTTCCGTTGAATCGTTGAATTAAAATGCTTATTCATTGATACAACTTTAAGAAGAAAGTTATTTTCACGCTTCTGTGTTAACTCAGTACCTAAGTAAGTAGCAAAGCTCGCAGATCATTGTAATGTGAAAAAGAGGCAATCTAACTCATATTATAATTTAAAATATCTATTACTTAAGTTTTTTGACTCTCTGTATGGTCAAGGGGTAAGACTCTCGACTAGCAATCCTAAGACTCAAATTCTGGCGTGCGAAAGTAATTTTATTTGATTGAATTGTGTTATTGCATAATTTAATCATTTAAAATAATATAAGCTGGAAGATCCTGTCAATATCGCCCTGGTGTAAGACGATCATTCAGAATTGAAACGTTGCTTAGGCTTTACCTGACGGTTGAATATGAAAAATGAAAAAAAAACGAATCCAGATAAGAGCGTTTAACCAGCCAGCGGCCGAAAATTCACATTTCGTCGAAAGATGTTCTTACGATCATACAGGGCGGTTCCAACGAGAAAGATTAATTTTTCTCTGTGCCAGCTTTTTAAAATTATAACTCAATATCGATTTTATTTCATTCCAAATTTGCTTTAATTTATACCCACATCCAAAAATGCTGAAAGGCGTGATGATAAAACTATTAAAATTATGTACTTTTTGTAATTATTTATTGATCATAAGTATTTATAATTTTTCAGTAATATCTAAGCAAAGTAAGAATGTAAAAAAATCAAATGTATATTAGTTTGTAAGACCGTCAATAAATAGACAAACTGAAGTATTTTTTAAAGTAAAATTAAAATTCTGAAACTTAGCTTTACCAGATAATTTATTGATTTATTTTACTGCATGATTACATGATTTGAAATGGGTGTTGTATAATACAAAATCTTTTTTGAAAATTTAACAAATCTGCCAACGACCTATGGTATAATCTTATTACACTAAAAATAACATTTTTTCTCAAAATTTAAAACATGCGTTTCCTAGATAAAAGAACAATCTTTCGAAATCAATTTATAATTTTTTGTGGAAAAGAGTCAAAACGTCTAAAATCTGAATTAAAATGACATATTTCTGATTATCTCTGGTTATACCCTCTTAAAAGAGATTGAGATTGATGACATAAAGTCAAACGATCAACAATAAAAAAACACACTGAAATGCGGTTATTGAGTTTTAATATGAATTTTAATTGAACTTTGATAACCTTTGTAATTTCGTTAAAACAATGCTTTTCGGCTTGAAGTTTAAACTAGTGTTTGTTTTGTTGTCGGAGCTTTATTTATCAACAAGATTAACTTTATTTATTTATTTATTTATTATAGATACAAAAGAAAGTACAAATTATAATTTGAAAAGCTTTGCCTGTCCAACTAGGAAAGTTTCCCGTTCCAGGACAGACAAATTGACATGTTTAGTTCATATTAATATTATTCCTGAAATGTAGATACATAATTACATAACAAATACAAAAAAAAATCATTTTTCTCTGAAACTAAGCTGTGTAATAAAGAAAATGTATATAATATATATAAATATAAGTACGCATACATTTTTTGTGACAAAGTAGAAAAGGTAATCTGGTAGCATACCTATATTATAATCGGATTTACCGAATTAACCTGGTAATATTTCATACATTCAGATTTACAGAGTATGAGATAAGTAAGTTGATAGTATTGAAAAGTGTAACATATACCTGATAACATGATGGAGGAATTACAAAAGATTTACAACATAAATATATGAAATAACGTTAGGTTATGTGTTTAGTAGTTTGAACTATTAATACATAGTACACTTATAGGAGGAACAGTAAAATTTAAAATATTAGCTATAATTTATGAATGTAATAATCTATGTGATTTTACGACAATATGCATATACGTGATACAATATACGTGAATACACATGATAGTACGACAATATACATATACACCGCGCTCATGTCTTGATCTAGGTACTCCTGCTAAAATATAAAAACAATAACTATAAATATAGATAGAAATATAAACTATGAATAAAATAGTACCTAATTTAGTGCTACTTTGGTGAAGTGGTGCATTACTTCGTACGCTATACAAGTTGTGTTATGTAGGTATTATTTATTTATTAACTAAAAATGACTTTTTATAAGTCAATTATAATTATTTTTTAATTGTGTGCAGTTCACATGCGGTAGAAGTGAATCCTCCAGAAAACTAAAGTAGATAAAAGTGGGGAGGCCACGAAGCATAGCACAAAGAGGAGACCTATTAGTCTATGTCATTCAAAGCAGGCTAAATGCTTTGATGTAATTGTTTGTCTCTTTTTAGAGTCTCTATTTTTCGTTTCATCGAGTTTCAAATCACAACGGTGCTAAAGAAGTCTACACTTCAATAAAATGCGGTCTTTTCTATTCTATTAGTGGTGCCGTTATTTTGGACAGATAAAAGTTCAAGTGTCGGATGGACGATAGACGGAATGACGGATGTCTGGTACGAGTACCTACTCCAATTTAGTCCACAGTTCACAAGTGACAGCGGACTGGTTCACATTTAGCCGGAAATACAATTGACGGACAGTACTATCTCGAAACAAAGCTTGGAACGAAATGAAAATCTTATATGTATATAAATCAATATTTGTTTGTTCGTATTTTATGCGCTGCAATACCATTCATTAGATTGTGAAGAAACTTTGATGATTTTTTGTGCGCACGACCATAACATGGGCATGAGCCTCGCATGGTGGTTGAAAAATCCATAATCCAAATAAAGAAAATTTAAAAAAATGGTAAGCTCTGGCGTTATGAAATTTGTATAAAAAATTACTACAGGTGGTGCGCAAGTGGTCTGAAAATGTGTGTATTTTATATATTTTAGCGGCAGGGAGGGAAGGCAGGAGGGGCAAGGTAACGAACTTTGTGGGGTTCGCGGGAGGGGTGAAGAGGGAAGGGAAGGCGGGGAAGGTGGAAGGGGAACGCGGGAGGGAAACGGGGACGGATGGGAAATGACATGCAACAAGAAACTATTAATTTCTTTGAATGGCATTGCAACGCATGCCGGGTACCCGCTTTATACATAATATATTTTGCCAATAATTTGTTTCGAATATCGACCTCTTTTTTTTTTTTAAAGAAAGCCATTTCCGGGTTACGAATAACCTGACAATATTTGAAAATCTCCTACTAGCAACACAGTAAACGGAAAATGTTGCTTGTGTCCTGGTGGAGGACTTAACCAGCTGAATCGAACATGGGACTCCTGGGTGGAACCCAAACGCGATGTCAACTCAGCCACCGACCGGTCGGGCTGATTATCTTTGGATTAATTGAATTGAAGTAATCAGTATTCAAAGAGATAAATAATCCATATAATTTTTCCTAAAACATTAAATAACAAAAAAAAAAACAAAACTGTATACGTATGAGTATGTACTGTAAATACGACATTGACAAAACCTACGGGAAGAATTTGGTAGAAATTGAAATTTAGTATTTTTTGCCTATGATACAGGCACACTTAAGGAAAAGGTCCGGAAATGGCAGTTCTTGTAATCTACAAGGTAAATTTATTGATGTGAAAACTTCTTTAGCACCGGTGTGATTTGAAACTCGATGAAACGAAAAATAGCGTCACTAAAAAGAGACATTTATTGGTTTTAGCTTGCGAGAGATAATACAATCGGTCTCCTCTTTGTTCGGTGGTTCGTAGCCTTCCCAGTCTTTTCTACTCTATTTATCTGAAGATTCTGAAGGTTTTACCAAATTGCACATTTTGATTTTTTTTAAACTATCAGTGCTTTTTGTTGTTGTATGCTAGCGACGTCATCCTTAGAGTGTGGCTTTTACTTCCGATAACAAATTGTCCAATTATTATCGCGTTATGTACGTAACCTATCTTCTTCGTTAAACGAGGCAATACTGTAATTTTATTACTGTGTACATTGTAGGAAAAATATATTAGTAGTTTATATCTGTCTTATCTTTTATTTGTAACTTGTGCAGTATGTTGAACTAACAAATAATAAAGAACATTTGACGAGTTGATTCATATTACACGAGTTCAACAAACTTAAATTTGTTGTCAAAGCTGTGTGTGTAAGAATTCTTGGAATCGTTTTAAAACCTATACAACAGTTGTTATCGAAATGTTAAACTTGCGGATGAACAAAAAGAAAGTTCGATGATACATCGTTTCTTCCGATGCTAAATAACTAACCTAAGCAAGTTTAAATTACTTTCTTCAACTTTTCATTTTAAAAATGCCATGTGGCACAAAAAGAAACAGATTTATTAATGGTGTTTGAATAATTTATTAGGGAACATTATGTGATGAGGTTTCATGGGGTGAGGTTTGGCTGATGCGTCTGCCCACCTGACATGTGGCAGGCAGGATTGGGAAAGACTGGTTGAGGGAGGTCTTTTATCCTCCCCAGTCGGAATCTCTCGATCCATCGCCATGCAGGGATGGATTCGTATACGTCCGTCACTCCTGGACATGCTAACCCTTAGATTCCTACCCACCCCTCATACCTTTTTCCTACCCATAACTTCCCCTCCTTCCTTTCCTTAAAAAAACACTACACAGCATCCCCTAAGATGACATAGGCCCTGAGGGAAATTATTTTCCTCAGGGCCTCGTGTGTGTGTGTGTTTTTTTTTTTAACATGAGCTCCACACAGGAGGCCCTGAGGAAAATAATTTCCCCCAGGGCCTATGTCATCTTTGGGGATGCTATGTAGCGGGGTTTTTTTTAAGAAAGGAAGGAGAGGAGAGTTCTGGGAAGGAAAAGGGTTTAATGGGTGGGTAGGAATCTGGGGTTCAGTGTGTCCTGGTCATCCGCCTCCAAGACCTAGATAAACCTCACCCCATAAACCCGGGCACCCCTGCCAAATCACCAAACGTAGCGAACCACTTGGGGTGACCTATGGCAAAGGTGTTGGTTATCCAATAAAGGTTCCCGGGGCGGCGGTACAAATTCCTGCCTCCCAAATTGTAATTGTGTGGAGCTAATTGTAAAAAAAACGTTAAACCATGCAATTTATTTGCGAGGCGGGTACGGGTACCATTTATTGCGTGATTATCACCTCCGCCACAAGTCGCCCCAAAGGGTTTGCTACGTTTGGTAATTTAGCGGGGGTGCCCGGGTTGCGTATTTCCAAAACCTATACCGATTCAGTCGCGGTAGCGAGAATTTAAATTTTAAATATACCTCTATATAGGTTATTTTTTATCACATTGCAAAAACAAAAATTGTTCTAAAATCTATTTCTAAATATTTAAATTTTAATATTATTCCCATATATTGTAAATAAACCTCTATATTGATAATTTTTTTTCACTTTGCAAAAACAAAAATTGTTCTAAAATCTAGATAAAATAATCTTTCCAATGTGCAATTAGAAATTAATAATTTTATTTCTTAATATTTAAAATTTGATATTGAAAATGTAAAGCGACTGAACCGGTATAGGTTTTGGAAATACGCGCCCGGGTTCATGCGGTGAAGTTTGTTTAGGTCTTGGCCCCGTATTTTTTTTTCCAACAGCTGCGTGGCGGGCCGGATCGGTGAGACTGGTTGAAGGAGACACTTTGACCTCTTCAGTCTTCTTCGGACACTCTCAACCCATCGCCCTACACCTGGGGGAGGGATGGATTCATGCGTCCGTCACTCCAGGACACATTGACCCACCCCTCATACTATTTTCCTTCCAAGAACTTCCTCTGCTTCATTTTCTATAAAAAAGATCCTCCACACAGTATCCCCAATGATGACATAAGCCCTGAAGGATTTTTTTCCTAGGGCCTCATGTGAGGAGCTAATCATTTACGCACATGATCATAATCTTCTCGACCTGCTTTATGTGAATATGTAGCACTTTTCACGTGCACACACTCGTGTTTCGTCGTGGAAATGCATTTTCAGAGCCAGTTATAGAATTGACATTATGTTGGACATAAGAATGCAGGAGTTCATTTATTTTTCAGTCTATAAAGGCTTATTGAATGGCAGACACGCACAAAGTGTCTGAGTTGAGTTCCAAATCGGAATCATTCTGCATTCTCAGACAATCTATTCTTGAGCTTCTCTTGAACTAAGTACAAATTGGAGTCAGAGAAGCTAAGCTTGGAATTTGTTTCTCCATTAGACCACAGTCAACTAATTGTTTAGTAGATAACTGTCTACCTATATTTGATAGAAATTCGTTGCAGTATTATTTTACGAACGACAAAAATATACTCTTCGTTGAAGATGTGAATCATTTCGTATGTGTAATTTGAATATCTACAACTATCTAAAGATGGGTTGTTTTACAGAATTTGAACAATTCATCAAATTTCAAAGTTAATTTTCAAGTTCTTTAAAAGTTATATTCAAGTTCTGTTATTATAATATTACGTGTTAGTATTTATTCAAGAGGAAAATAATTTCCCAAAGGAAACTTTGTCAACTTTGGAGATGTCGTGTGACGGGTTTTTTTTAAGGAAATGAAGGAGAAAAAGTTCTGGAAAGGAAAAAGGCACGAGAGATGGGTAGGAATCTGGGGGTCAATGTGTCCAGGAGTGACGAACGTTTGAATTTTTGAATCCATCCCTTCCATTACGTTGTTAGGTTGTTAGGTGATGGTCAAGAGAGTCCGACTGGAAAGGTCAAAGGGTCTACCTCAACCGGCTTCTTTCGATCCAGCCCACCAAGCAATTGGTGGGCAGACACATCCGCCGCCAAAACTGAGACAAACCTCACCCCAGTTATCCTACTAAGTTATTAAATGTGGCGAACCAATTGGGGTATACTAAGATCATAAACACATCCATGTAAATAAAGACATTTAAATAAAATACAAGTGTGCAGTTCATACGCGGCAGAAGTGAAATCTTCAGAAAACTAAAGTAGACAAGAGTGGGAAGGCCACAAAGTATCGCATAAAGAGGAGACCGATTATTCTATCTCGTTCTCTCGCAGGCTAAATCCTATAAATTTTATATTTGTCTCTTTATAGTGTCGTTTTTTCGTTTCATCGAGTTTCAAAACACAACGGTGCTAAAGAATATATATCTGTAGGTATTTTAAAATCTTAAAAAGTTCAGGGACCAATTGTTTCGTAGAAATATACGTGTGACAAAGTCATCAAATGGCCATTCAGCGTTATTTGTTTTTTTTTTTGACAAAAGGTTTTCGTTAAATGCCGATTCTAAGTCCGTTTCGGCTTTTGAACAAAATGATCAGCAGAAGATTGTTAAGCTTTCAACTTATATCAATTAGCGTTTAACGGGAACATTTTAAATGTAAAAAAAAAAACAAAGTGGTGCTAAATGGCCATTTGATGACAATGTTACGAGTACTTTGAATTTCTGCGTAACTACTGGGCCTTAATATTATGATTCTTTTTCTGACATTTGTTGTATTTTACCTTTGATTCAAAATATGAGATTTTTATGAAACTGTATCAACAATAGGTTACAAAATTACAATATTATCTAAGATGCATGTCATCATAATACACCTTATTTAAAATTTTCATGAGAAATTTATCATCACCGGACTAAGTATATACCTGCCTAGGAAATTACCACATCAAGCCTTTTAAATACCTCGGAATTGCGTATTTTTTCTTTGATCTCATCTTTCCTTTCAAGTTATGTTGCACATACCTACGACTGATGAAATAAATATTATTCCATGGATCTGTCACTTCGGTCATTCGAGAAACGCCAATACTTAAAATGAACCAAAACGACAAAAGTGTAGAAGAATAACGTATTGTCGTATACTATAACTGTTTACACATTGTAGTTACAGCGTACATATAAATAAAAAAATACGACATATATATTATTACAGTTGTCGCACATAATTGTTTACACATTGTAGTTACAACGTACATATAAATAAAGAAATACAACATATATATTATTACAGTTGTCGCACATAATTGTTTACACATTGTAGTTACAGCGTACATATAAATAAAAAAATACAACATATATATTATTACATACATAAATTATATCTAATATTGTAAATTTTAATGTAGTTTCGCTTATAAGTGTACTATGTATCAATTATTATAAGCAATAATTGTCAGCCTGAAACACTCATTTACATTGAAAAATCTTCCGAGAAAAGATACTTGCCGCCAACGGGACTTGAACCCGTGTCCTTCTGATTGCCGGTCGGATGCTCTGACCACTGAGCTATGGCGGCTTATCAAATACCCGCCGCGGACACGGGTTCAAGTCCCGTTGGCGGCAAGTATCTTTTCTCGGAAGATTTTTCAATGTAAATGAGTGTTTCAGGCTGACAATTATTGCTTATAATAATTGTTACCCTTTGTGCTATGCTTAAAAATCTTCTCTAAACGTTAGTTTATAAATTAAAAAATAATGTACTATGTATTATAAATTCACACTTGTAAATACATAACCTAACACATAACTTCATCTCTTTATATTGTAAATCTTATTGTAATTCCTCCAACTTGTTATCAGGCACTTGGTTTACACTTTTCAATACTACAAACTTACCTACTTATCTCATACACTGTAAATCTGAATATATTATGTTACCAGGTTAATTCGGCAAATCCGAATATACTATATGCTACCAGTGCTGTAAATAGCCTTTTCTGCGCCCTGTGCGAGCTTCTATAACTGCGCCCTATTTAAGTGGACCCTTCGCCTATTATACGCCATTCTTGCGCCCCCCAGAGTATACGCCCTGTGCCTGGGCACCGGTGGCACCGCCCTATTTACGGCACTGTATGCTACCAGGTTCTTTTTTTCTTGTTATGTAATTATGTAATGTATAATATGAACTAAACCTGTCAATTTGTCTATCCTGGAACGGGAAACTTTCCTAGTTGGACAGACAAAGCTTCCTAATATGTTATTTGTACTTTCTTTTGTATCTATCTATAGTAAATAAATAAATAAAAATAGCCGATCAATGCAATTGAAACAATCAATCACGGCAATCTACAGGTTTCCGTTTGGTCGGGTGGTGAGGCTCTCGACTAGCAAACTGGAGATACCGTGTTCAAATCACGGCGTGCGCAAGTAAGTTTTATTTAAGTAATTTGCGTTCTTTCATAATTAATTCCTTTAAAATAATAAAATATAGTGTATTTGCGGTACGTTCCAGATTGGTAGACACACTCACGCTCTCGACCCGGCTAAAGAGTCTTTAGTAAAGACCATAATTCAGAATATAAACGGATTTAGCTGTGTTTTGTGACCGGATATGAGTAGCCAGGTACTCTTACAATTTCTTTTACCCATCTGCTTCTCGCCACTATCTTCAACCTTGCAAAATACCCTAATTGGGGACATCATAGTGTGTGACCAAACTGTTTGGAGCAGTAGGGACTCTTGTGCGGTATTTACATTAAACAGAAATCTATTTGACAACTTGGCCAACATGGTTGAACGGTTAAGGCTGGTTCAGATCCCCCGATTTGGTTTCAGTTCACTAAGTTAACCTCATTTTAACCTTTCATATTCTCACTATATCTAACTTTACATCACATTTTTTCACTTTGGTGGGTATGGGTACCACCGCCCCGGAAACCACTTATTGGTTAAAGAACACCTCTGCCATTGGCCACCTCAAGAGGTTCGCTACGTTCGGTGACTTAGCAGGGGTGCCCGGGTTGGTGGGGTGAGGTTTGTCAGGTCTTGGCGGCAGATGCGTCTGCCCACCTGCTGCGTGGCGGGCCGGATAAAGAGACGCTGTTGAAGGATGTCTTTTGACCTTTCTAGTCGAACTCTCTCGACCCATCGCCTTGCACCACAGTTGGAGGGATGGATTCATAGGTCCGTCACTCCTGGACTGATCCCCCATACTCCTACCCACCCCTCAAACCTTTTTCCATCCCATCCTATCCTTTCCTTCCTTAAAAAGACCCTCAACACAGCATCCTCTAAGATGTCATAGGCTCAAAGGAAGATTATTTTCTTCAGGGCCTCCTGTGGGAGATAACATTAAAAAACCTTTTTCCAACTTTATCTCAGTGAATTTACGTATCGAACCTCTATAGGTTTGTAATCCATATTTTACAAGAATGAAAGGTCAGCAAAAAATGACGCTTCAAAATACCTCTATGGAATAAACGATGAACTCAGGGTTTTTGACCTTCACCAGCTGTTGAGTCACTTGAGATCGAATTAATTCATCTGTTGGATGTTTCATTAGCTTCGGGCTTCGGACCCAGTGAGCACAGACAGACACCAGTGGACATTGGTCAGTTGTCACATCAGAATTTATAATGAGCCCGTGACTAGACGTTTCTGTTATCATTATTTTAATTTTCATTAAGAGGGTATGCTAATCCTTAGAATACTGTCCTCCCGACTCCTTAAAAATCGATTTTTCACCAACAAAAATTTTCTAAAAAATCGATTATTTATGAATCGATTTTTCATGCTAAGAAAAAGAATCGCTTATTTAATAATCGATTAATTATGTAAAAGTCACATCCCTAATTCGCAGCCCTGCTACGCTTAGTCATTAGTTCGAAATAGGGATGTGAAAAAATAATCGATTATGAAAAAAAACGATTTTTCTCCAACAAAAATCGATAATTTTAAGCGATTTTAATTTTCTAAAAAATCAATTAATAATAAATCGATTTTTCGTGCTAAGAAAAATAATAGATTATTTACGTAAAAGTCACATCCCTCGTTAGGGGTACACCAATCGCCCACCGGATGCCGGATGACACTATTTTCTTAATAACTTCCTTGTTTCTTGTAAAATGATGATTTTGTAAATTGTATCGATTTACCAGGATTTGTTTAAATATTTATAAAAAATGCGTTTGTCTATTTTATGTATTTTCTCCAGGATAGCTAATTAGATTCAGATAATGTTCTATTTTTCACTCTAAAGCCGTAAGTAAAAAAAATATTTTTGGTTTTTATTGTATTTTCCATAAAACTAAAGAAGTTATTCTTACAATGAAAATAATTTATTTTATTTATTTATTTATTTATTATTAGTTTCAATAGCAAGGTTTGTACATATATGTATAATGTATAGTATAAGTATAGATTCATTTTTTTTCACAGACCTCCTCACTAGGATTTCCTGTTCTGAGGTTCTGGTGATAATGAATATAAAATATATATATTTTTGAATGTAGCTATTACTTTGTGGTTATCCATTATAGAAAAATGAAATAATTTAACTTTGTATAAACCACTTATTTGATGCGCAAATCCGACCGGTTTCGAAACAAACGTTCCTTCGTCAGGGAAAGCTTATACTAATTTGACAGTTTCTTCACCCCTACCATAATAAAACATTGTTCGAAACTGTCAAATTAGTATAAGCTTTCCCTGACGAAGGAACGTTTGTTCCGAAACCGGTCGGATTTGCGCATCAAATAAGTGGTTTATACAAAGTTAAATTATTTCATTTTTCTGTAAAATATATATATTTTTTTTGAAATAACTGAATGAGTAAAAATTGTACTTTTTAATCATTGAAGACAATATTTTTTAGCTACTATCAAACGAAATTTTTTTGTGAACGACAACATATATACTCTGAAACACAAAAATCAGAAAAAGATACGGCGGCGTCTAGGAATTGAACACACGATTTTAGCTTTGCCTAAAATTGTAAATGCGACCGAAACGTTTTTCTGATATTTCTGTTTCAAGTTTTGTTAGAATATAATATTGTCTTTAATGATTAAAAAAATATGGGAGGCTTTCTTAAAATAAATAAAACACTTTGGCTTTGAAAATCGGAAATTTTTTCATTCTACTAATATGAAAAAAATAATATTCAATTCTTTATAAGGATTACTCTCTTTTCATAACTTTTGGGGTTATTCCCATCAATGTAATATATCATTGAAGAAGAAGATAGCAATAAAAATCTATTCGAAAATATAAACGAGAACAAGACACAGAAAAACAGAAAAAGGTAATGGCCGCAACTGGGACTCGAACCCAGAACCTCTCGTCTCTCCGTGACGTTATCTATGTTACAAACCAATTCTTAGAATGATTTTTTCCAATAAAAAGGGTAGTTGCCTATAACAAGAAAAAAAGGAAAAAAAAGTTAAGGTTATATTTTTATTTCTAAAATTTGAAAAATGAGATTGACTAATATGACGGTGTGACAGAAGGTGGCAATGGCGGAATTGGTAAGCGCGCACGTCCCGGTTAGATGAGAGGTTCTGGGTTCGAGTTCAAGTTGTGACCATTTTCTTTTTCTGTTTCTCTGTGTCTTGTTCTCTTTCATATTTTCGTTTAGATTATTATTGTTATCTTCGTCTTCAATAAAAAAATTAATAGGTTTTCACAGGACGAAACGAGAGTCTCGAATAATATTATGGTTATTTATTTCCTTCCTATGTAGGCGAATAAAAAATATTTTATTATTCCATAAATTTCCATTATATTACGACCGATTATGTTAAGATTTGTTCATAATTATTTAATTAATAATGACGTTGACCATATTATTGACAAGCACCTTGGAACTGAAAACTTTAAGCCTTTTATTAATAAACGAAAAAGGTAAAAAGCGCGTTTTTGAAGACCCGTTGACGTCTTGAAGATCGGTAAGTTGTAGCAAAATGCATTTATCATTTGCTTGGAAAACGTGAAAGCATTGTATGTGCCTTCTACATACATTTGAATGGAAACAAATGTTCAATTTTACCCATTTACCATACGCTTTGTCTTACTTACACTTGTCTGACATCGAGATCACTATCTCATTTAAATTTCGTAATCATGGTGAAACACATCGTATTGTATCACAATACACGTCCTCAAAGCATTTCTTGTGTTCTTCTTTATTCTGTACTTCAGATTATCACCGCCCTCTGTATCTCTATAACGCCCCCGAAAGGACGATAACGCCTACTTTGTTAATCACTGATCAGAATGAACCTACGCTATTTTTGCCAACTTCTTTTGACCGAAGATAAACGAGCGAAAGACTGAAGTTATTACTCTTATTACCTAACCAAATTAATGTCCGTGGGAGTTTTGTTCGCAGTCATTCACAAAACACTCATTGAGGCGGCAAACTGTGTGAAGGATATCGATATAATAAATGAAAGTGGTACTTATCAACTTTACGACATCGTGATGGCCAGTGACCTTTCAACAGAAAAGAAAAGATACTCCAACCTCAAATATACTCGTCTTTTTTGTGCTTTAAACAGTGACATCTTATTATTTTTATTAATATACATTATAAATATACATGTACTTGACGTTTTTATTAGTAATCAGAGAAAGATGAAGGTTTAAATTTATGATAATTTTATTCCTGGATACAAGCGGGGTGGATCCTATCTGTATCGTCCTAGTGAAATACCACAATTCAGAATCGAAATATATCATGAAATGAATTTAGCCATGTTTGGTGACTAGATCTGAATATAAAGCCAGGTATTTGCCAACGATGGTTAGGTAAGGTAAGGTTATTTTATCTAGATTAATATTAGTGAATTCACACTCACAAAACAGGCCATTTGGGGATGTCATAGTCCCAACAGCTGTTGGGGGAGAGTTGGGGGTAGTTGGAACTGTTGTGCGGTGTTCACATGAAAAGGGGTTGTGCAAATTGCATTAAGTATGATCGGCGGCCATCTTGTCTGTCAGTGCCTAGACTTTTGCTTGGTGGCTACGGTGTTGGTTCTAGGCATGACCAATGAATTAGAGGTAGGTAGAGACCTCAATATTTCTCATTCAATATAATATCTCATTCATAACGCGAATTTTTATGCGAAATTCGTCATTTTCAAGCAACAACGCGAATTTTTCCAGTTTGACGAGAACAACGCGAAATTCGCAAATTTGCAATTCGCGGGCAAATATCGCGAATTTCTGGTATTTTTCAGTAGGAAATTAATATTACAAAATACACATTCTAAATATTTAATTTATTTTTATATTCTTGAATAGCCATTCATAGGAATGAACCTAATTCACGTCGAAAATGCCACTTACGTAGATACCTGCTATCATTCATTTTTTTAATCTTGAAAACCAAAAACAAAAAAGGTAGTATCGCTGCAAAATACCAAATAGTAAAAACGATATCACTTTTGTTGAAAATACCAACGCCTTTTAAAGATTAAATCCTCACAAGAGGCCCTGAGGAAAATACCTTCTCAGAGACCGGCGAATAGTTCCACAGCCGAGCTATTGAACCCAAGAAAGAATCATACCACGCGTTTTCATCCTCCGGCAGAATATTCCCGACAAAATATCCTCCGACAAAATATCCCTCGACGTAATATTCCAAGGACAAAATGTATCTCTACTACGCTGAATTATTTTTGTTAGGTTAGGTTTTGTTTTAGTAGATATTTTGTGGGGGATATTTTGTCGCGGGATAAAAGGTGGCGGAACCGTAGAAACTAACGCGAATTTTTTCCGAAAAATAACGCGCATTTTTCAGGTCCCTACAAATGGGCAACGTCCAAGGCAACGCACCGTGTGTTGTATAGGTGGGTTTTAGTTGTATCCAGTATCCACCGTCGCGGTTTGGCCAGTGCCGCGGCCACTTTCACTTGGCCAATTTTTTTCTCATCTTGACGAATGGGCACAACGCCCGCTCCGGGCTAACCTGCCACTTCCACATGCCCACAACTTGGAGAATTCCTAGTCCGTTGAATACCACAGACAAATTAATTACTTATCAAAGACAATTAAATACATTCACAGGATGTTTCTATTCCTAATATGGAATCGTGCTAATTTATCGAAGGAAACGAGTGTTTACGGTCAATAATTATCTTGTTTATGTGCTGTGATTAGAGCGAGCTTGTGGTTTGTAATGTGACCGTCTCTAATTTTTCCTGTTATTGTAGTTAGGTATCTCACACTCTGTATTTAATTTAATAAGACTTTGACATACATTAAAAAAAATGTTCCAACTAAGGATCTATCGTAAGCAATGATCGTCGAAAATATATTTATTTAACTAAATCCAAAATGTCCAAACTAAAGCCTCGATGACACACGGCGAGTTTACAAGCTACTATCTGGGAAATTCACTACCTGTTAGTAAACTCGCCCAGTGTCATCGTGTTACTTGCTAACTAGCAGCGACTAGCAGATTGTTGACAATCTACGAAAAAAAGTTGAAAGGTCGTCAACTTTACTCGCCTACACGCTTGCTCCGCTTGCTCGTGATTGGTTTATTTATGTTTCCAACATGGCTTCCGATAAACAGCTGATTTCGACTGTCAAGTAT
Source organism: Limnephilus marmoratus (assembly GCA_917880885.1). NCBI lineage: Eukaryota > Metazoa > Arthropoda > Insecta > Trichoptera > Limnephilidae > Limnephilus > Limnephilus marmoratus. The sequence continues at coordinate 14,512,636 of OU862910.1, read as the reverse complement.
CTGAAGAATTAGTTCATGCAGGCGTCGTTATTCTTGTTACTGGCGCTAGCAGCGGCCTCAGTTTCCTACGCTTCTGAGCGAGTGGTCAGTTTTGTGTGTCATCATGACAATCTCACTCGCCGATTTACCCGCTTTTAAAACTTAGTAGATAGTAGCTTGTAACTCGCCGTGTGTCATCGAGGCTTAAGGGAGCCGGCTATCTCGTCAAAACCATCTTTTCAAAAATTCTTCTAAGTTTGAACTCAGCTCGTCCATATAATTATGAAATTTGTCGTTAAATAAAAGAAATATATAAATTCACTTTCCCTCTCTTTATAATTTGAAAAGATGACCCAGAACAGCGGTTTTCAACCTTTTTGAGCACCCCTTGACTCTTAATACAAATTTTTTGTACCCCGTAGCCCGTACTCTTTTTCTATTTCGTGTATACGTGTAATGAATGTCATGTTTAATTTGTAATTTTTCAATATTCTCATTATTAAATGAATTTATAAATCCAGTCACACGAATATAATTAATGCAATTTTATTCCGAGTGTAACAGGACTTCGGGCATTTTTAACCACATTGATTCTAAGTAAGGCATGCGAAATTGAACAAATTTTATTCCACGTCTTATTGAAAAAAATCATCTTCTCCGTACACAACTCCAAACTCACAAGTGTATTGAAAGGTGAATTTTTTTAACCACAAAAATTTTTGTATAAAAAGCAGCAGTTAAAATAAAAGATCGATTTCCTGTTACATTCTGTATAATCAATCAAAAAATGTTAACATTCAGTCAATGTGACCCTTGAGCTTGCGTTGCAGAGCAAAGAGCAAAGTTATTTGGCTCAATTTCACATAGGTGCTGAGTTTTAAAAAATACATTAGGTAAAAGGGGTACGCGTACCACAGGTTGAAAACCGCAGACCTAGAACATCATGGAAGGGTGAAAGCCAGAAAATGAAAAAAAATGGCTAAGTAATAAGCACCATTCTAGGATTTATTATAAATAAAATAAATAAATAAATAAGTGTTTATTCCAGTATGTGGGGAGGAGAGTGCAATCCCACACATTCCATAAGGGTATAATATAAACATACATGTACAAAGTATAAAGTATTTGAAAGGAAAAAAAAGAAAAAGAAGGTGGATATGAATGTACACGAAACAAAAAAAAAAAGATAATAAGCTAATAGTAGTAAAAGGAAAACAAAAGAAATAATAATATTAAGCTTTCAGGATTCTGTGAGCACGTAAGGAGCCAGTATTTTTCTCCAGTGTGCATCAATACTGGATGATGGACTGAGGCGGGCTTCCATGACGAGGATGTTTCCAGAGCTGGTTATCCTTTCCCTCATTCCTGCCACCCTGGATCTAATAAGGGCTGCAAAGCCAGGAACTCGCCCCTCCGTGAGCATCCGGGAAGCGCTGCAATATCTGGGGAGACCAAACATTATGCGGAAGGCGTTGTTATACTGAACCCGAAGTCTTTCTATACTACTCTTCTTGTAGTTTGCCCAGAGTTCAGACGTATACAGTGTTGCGCAGAAGGAAAGGAAGAGCGTCCTTTTTACAGCAGTACTGCAAAGGCGGAATCTTCTACTGAGCATGTTTGCTTTTACACTGAGAGCTCTTCTTTGCCTATCGATGTCGTCATCATCCATCAGATTACTGGTGATTATGTGTCCAAGGTATTTAGTTCCTTCAGTCACCTGCAGGTTCACACCATTCAGGGTAGCTGGAGGAATATTTTTTGGTCCTAGTCCATATCTTACGACCAGTAGAGCCGTTTTAGTGGGGTTGTATTGCATGTTTGTTTCTTCAGCAAACTCTTCGCAGATCTTTAAAAGAATACGTAGGCCCCTTATAGATGGTGCCATCAATACCATGTCGTCCGCATAACTGATATTGTTCAGAAACTGTCCTCCAATTTGGCAGCCTACCCCTGCATTGTTTAGCCTATCGGTGAGTTCGTCCATGTACAGGTTGAACAATATCGGGGACATGCATCCTCCCTGTCTAACGCCGCTCTTCAGGAGGAAAGGTTCGGAGAGTCCATCTTTCCACCTTACTAAGTTCTCCTGCTGTCTATGCCACAAGTCGAGGATATGTATCACCGTCGGTGATATGCCTCTTTCCCTGAGTTTATCCCATAGTAGAGGGTGAGAAACCCTGTCGAAGGCCTTGCTCAGATCTAGAAAACATGCATACGTGGTGGTCTTTTTATTCCTGTAGTATTCCAGGGTTCTTTTCACAGTAAATATAGCAGTATCGGTAGACATTTGCTGTTTGAAGCCCATTTGGTTGTCCTTAGTTTCCAAGCTGGGACCGATCTGGTTTAGTAGTAGACGTTCGAATAATCGTGCGATGGTGGTGGCAATTGAAATCGGTCTGTAGCTACCCTGGGAGGTAGAGTCCAACGATTTTGATTTGAGAATGGGAGTTATTATTGTTCTTGTCATGTCAGTTGGTAGGTATCCATTCTTTAAGATGTCGGTAAACAGACTCGCCAGCAGTTGAAGAATTGGTCCTCCAGCGTGTTTGATGTGTTCGGTGCTCAATCCGTCGTGACCTGCTGATTTTCCAGCTTTCATGTATCTCAGGGCGGTGTTGACCATGTCTGCTGTGATCAAGAGGTCACTGTCTTCATTTGGGATAGGACTAGGTGGTGGTTTGCTTGCAGAGTTCGGTGAGGTCGGAGTAGAGATGGAGAAGTGATCTGCAAAAATGTTAGCAATTGCTTTAGTGTTTGTTTCTCCATTTATGTTGCACGGAATTTTACATTTCACGTTGCAGTGTTTATTTGTCTTCAGCCAAAACTGTTTGAAATCACGACTGTGTAAATCTCCTGCTATTTTGTCCATTTGAATTTGCTCGCAGTCGTTTTGGCATTTTTTCAGTGCTAGTTTGAACGCAGCACGCTTTAATTTTCGTTCATCCGCAATTGAGCCCTCATGAGGCCTACCATTTTCAATCCATATCATCATTGCACGTCTTGATTCTATGTATTTTTGTGCGACAAAATCATTCCATCCACAGATTTGTTATAAAAAGGATCAAAGCGACCTGCCTATTCCAAGGTCACATACCTATTCTGTGGCCAAAAACTACGTTTAAAAAACGACAGAAAAGTACCATTTACCTACAATCAAGTTTACAGACGTATAGACTATAGTAAAATGTTGACAAAAGTAAGAAAAACAATAAAAACCACTCTAAAAAGAGGGCCACAAAGAATGACTGTTTATTTATTTTATTATAATAACTCACAACAGTAGGACCAATTGTTTCACAGAAATTCAAATGTAACATTGTCATCAAATGACCATTCAGCGCCATTTTGTATTTTTGAAATTTCAAAGGTTCTCATTAAACGCCGATTCTAGGTGCGTTTCAGCTTTCTATCAAATTGTAATAAGCTGACAACCTTATCAACATGATGTAGTCCTCTTCTGCTGATCAAAGTTTGTTCAAAAACTGAAACGGGATTTAGAATTGGCATCGCGTCTGGATCCCCACCAAGACATCAATTAGTAAGTTCAATTCGTCAATGTTCGTCTTTCATAAAAAATACATAAGAATCGGCGTTTATCGGGGACCTTTTAACCATCAAAAAAAGCAAAATGGCGCTGAATGGTAAATTGATAACAATGTTACATTTGAATTTCTGTTCGTGTTTTTCCCTGTTCTTAGTAAATATTGCGTGGGAATCTAACTCAACCCATTAGTTATTTAAATATTCACTGCACATGTTAATTGCTCGTTTGAAAATGAATTTAAAGAGTAAGAAATATGCTAAATATTTTTTACACCGAAACAATAAATACACTTTCAAAGTAACACTACGAAAGTAAAAATACGTCATCTTTCGGGGCTAGTCCGTTTGACTTTCGATTTTATCCTTATTTATTGTTTATTCGCTCAAATCACAGGTGTGGGAGGAGGGAGAGTCCGGTGGGTGTATCAAAGATCGAATCCTGTTTAGGTCATTCGTCATCTCTCATTTTGTAATCGAAATTTTAAATTGTTGGCGAACGTATCCGAGTTGAAAAAGCTTTAAGTGTGCCAAACATGCAAATTAATATGAGTTTTTTCGAACGTGAAGAAAGCACGGTACCTGTCTACCTATTGTTAGGTTTCGCACAGTTTTCTGAATAATTCAGAGGAGGGGGGAGGAGAAATAATAAGTGTAAGTACATTAGGAAAACATTAATATATATACCTACTATTAATAAATAATAATACGACCTCGTGGAATAGCGGCAAGCTCAAGGCTCTGGATTCAGAGGTCACGGGATCAAATGCTGGCGTGGGAAAATAATAATTTCTTTTGGTTTTTTCAAGCATGTAATTAAAAGTAGATACTTAAATAATACGTAATATGTTTATGTTCAGTTTGAGTTCAGCTAACACCAGGCCCTAGAAAAAAATCTTGGAACTATTGAACACTAAGGAAGAATGGGAAGTCTATAATGTTATTTTTAATTTGTTGATAGCAAAGAGCGTAAAAATGAAAAATCGTAATTTCGGGAAAACACAGATGAAAATGGTTATGATGTAACGTCAATGGATGACGAAAACGAACTAACCAAAAAACCTAACCTATTTTTTTTTCATGTTCGGTTTTGTCACTGGTCTGTTTTATCTCTACGTCGTCTCTCCTATATGGACTTACTAGCGACGCGCGGGTTCGAACTATGAGGCAGGGGAAGCTGTGCCTCCCCCAAAAATTAAAGAAGGAAAGGGGAAAAGTTATAAGATGCAAAATTCATACATATAAAATGAAGTATTTTAAAAGAAATTTTACCCATTTAATTATTTAAACATTTATTTATTTATCTATTTATTTACACATATCCGGCACAACATGTGCCATTAACATAGTTGACATTTATTTATTTATTTATACTGGCTTTTTACAGATTGTTTTCATACACGTGAGAACAACCCAGTTATAAAAAACTCAGTTAATTATACAAATGAGAAAAATAGGTAAAAATTTATATAAAATCAATCAGCCAAATCACACAATGGTTAAATTTTGAAACAGTTTAAAAAAAATTAGATAAAATAAAGCAACAAACAGTTAGAAATACAAAATTATAGAATACAAAGTTTACTCAAATGACAATTAAAGAGAGGCAAGACAAGAGACATAATTAAAGACACAAATAATACATAATAAATTAGCACATATTTTTCAGCAATCGCAGAGCATTTTTTTTGAATTCATATAAATTATCGGCAAAATATCTACTTCAGCACACTCTATCGCTCTATCTTATTATACAGTCGACACATTTGGGTCAGAGGGCTAAAATAGGCGATATTATTTTTTAAATGTGTTACATAACATATAAATAGTACAACAACATGAAGAATAACAGTTTTAATGTAAGTTAAGTCTAAGAAAAAAAAGGTAAAAAATATGGAGTAAGTAAGGTAATAAGACTAATAAGTAGTAAGGAAAAGGTAAAATATAAAAAAATATGAAGTGAAAAATATGGCATGAAATGTAAGTATAAAGTATAAAATATAAAGTACAAAGTAAAAACTATTAAGTATATAAGTCTTAAAGTTACTTCAATTTATATAAAACATTATTCAATTTATATAAAACGTTATCAGGTTTTGCTCGTCGCGCCGAGCTACTACACAACGCAATACAATAAAACGCTAGTGAGGCGTAGATAGAGCCCGCCTCCGAGAGTCGCTGATTTCAAGTAGGCGAATGGAGTGGGAATTTACAAGGAATCGAAATGACCGCTAGTTTAGTTTGAGGCTCGCCTCAAAAACGAACACTTCCGAAGTAGAACCGATCATTTACGATTAGCTCTAGCGCTCTAGTGACCAAGTTTTGTTTGGTTTTGTTATAGTACCTACGCGATAGTAGGAACCTATGGAGTATGCCTATTTAGATATGATTGACGGTCTATCATGTTTTGCAAATTATTATTATAGTTTGACGTAGGAAATAGTTTAATTGTTGTTTTTTCTTGGTGTAGGTAAATATAATGCTTACTTTTAAAAATATATATTTGTGCTTTCCCACATCCCACTTTTCAACCCCTCAAACCGCCACTGGGACATTCACTATTTAATTCTGTGATTGTTTTGCAAGAAAGTTGTAACTTTAAAAACTGAGGAACTTATGATTGATAAAACAAACAAGAACACATCCAAACATTTTTTCAATGACCATTCAGACATTCATCAATAATGGGGTTAAGTGTGAACAAATCCATTAACCTTTGATACCAACAATTCCAAATGGATTGCAAAACAACACAACACACGGCATTTAAAAACTCAAAGACGTTTAATATTTATTTTTATAATTATCGACAAGAAAACAAGTATAGGTAATAAAGGTAAATATGTAATCTTCTGAACGGAGAGAATGCAATTAATGAAATTCTTGGAAAAATTACGTAGATAGGTCCCCATTACTTAATTCTAGGTTAAACTTCATCAAATTTATCACGTCAATAAATAATTACCTGTTGGTGTGTGGCAATTTTAATGAGAGAATTAGTTTGTGGTTTCGTTCCGCAAATAAATAATTGCAATTTCGCACTCGACCGTGTTGCGGACACAAAGAAAATTATTATTAAACAATATAATTTCGGATGCGATGTGAGTACTTACGTAACATTCGTAAAAAGACATTATTTTTTCAGAGTATTGAATTTTTGCTGCCATTATTACAATAAGGAACTCCAGTGAAAAATGTTATGGCTTTAAAAAAATATGTTCATACAGACCAATAAACGCTGATTCTGAATATATAAGTTTTTTTTCATAATATTAAACGTGGAGTTGGTAAAAAAATATTAAAAAGTGCATTTTTTAACGTCTCGTTAAAATACACTGTAAAGTTGGTACGATTGAATGGTTAGTGCTGACGTCACACGTCACCAGTCATTGTATCACGTTGTATTGAAATCAATTGAAATGTAGGTATGGCAAAAGCCATCAGTATTAACAACATTTCATGTTATTCTTTATTTCGTACTTTTTATAGAGATTTAGTTGTTGTGTTTATTGAAACAATATTTAAGCCTAAATAATTCAGTATCAAAAATAGAGGTATCTCTATTAGTTTATCTCTATTATTTAAAATATTGAAAAATACTGCACAAAAAAAATAGTAATGCTTCCTTCTAGGGAGAATACTTCGAACAACGGAACAACGGATTTCAAAATGGCGGCAGTAGATCAGCCCAATCCCTTACTAATTTATCAGGAGTGATGACGTCACACGATTTACCATATTTCCGGTGGTTTTCGGGGGGTCTTGAAAACTTAAAACTTTGACAATTATTTTAACTATTAAAACTAACTCTAAAAATAAAAAAAAAATGCAGTTATTTAAGTTAGAAGGTCATTATTCATAAAAAAAAAAAATTGGACTGGAGTTCTCTATTGTTTGTGGTGATAGTTAGTATTGCCAGCATAATTGCATTCCAAACGATCGGGGCTCGATTCTTGACTTTGGCAATAGGTATACCAATTTATTTTCAAATTAATTTTTTTTTTGTGTTTTTAAATAAGTTTGTTTTTTTAATTTTCCATTGATTTCTCACCGGTCTGCGCTAGATTATTTTATTTACAAAAATACCCCCATGAGTCTCTTCAAAACTCATGTTCACAACCTCATCTTCTTAAAAAGACTCTCCGCATAGCATCCCCAAAGATGACACAGGCCTTCAGGAATTTAATTTCCTCGGGGCCTCTGCGTTGAAAATCGGCTTATTTCGGTATAATAAATAGTAATAATAATTTCAAATAAATTGTATTTTTCCATTACATCTGTTTTAATAAATTATGATTAGTATAATATTACTAAAATATTATAAATAAATCGTTGCAAATGCATTCAGAGTCGCTTGCCGCCACTTGTAAATTCAAATTTCCCAGTGGAATATGGACTTCAAGCTACGTCACGAATTTTTAGCCAATTACCGTTCTAAACGTTCAATTTAAAGTTTCCTTCTTTATAAAGTCTGTCAAAATAGAGTAGAAAATATAAAAACTTGAACTACTAAATTTGTAGACTGGCAACACCAATTTAACTGTCAAATATTTTTTTGAAGTGCAATGACACTGAATGTGCAAAACACAGTAAATCACATTTTAAAAAACATTTTTCTTCATGACATAAAATTGATTAAAAGGTGATTTATAAAGCGATTTGCTTTAATTTAATTTAACATAAATTTGAATTTAACGATAGATAGAAAGGAAGAATCACTAATGGTGAGTTTAGTAACACTACTTTTAGATCTGAACTAACTAACTAACTAACCATCACGCCGTTTCCCCGCAGGGGTAGGCAGAGAGGACGGACCGCCAAACATCCCGGTCTTGGCACACCTTCCTTGCCTCGTTTACATTCATACAATGTCTCATACATTCTCTTCTATTATTCTGACTCTTGACATGGCCCGACTCCAGTATCTGATTCACTTGGTCGTGCCATAGATCTGAATGAGTTAATATATTCAGATCTAAAATTAGAGACATGATCTAAAGCCCAGGCAACGCTAGGTACTTTATCTAGTATTAAATAAATGTGAGCAATTTCTAAACTGTGCTTTATATTTCATTACGTTATAGTTATTCTTCATTATATTAACACAAAATTGCAAAGGTATAATAATAATATACCTATACGCAATTCTAATTTTGAGATCGGCGGGTATCTATACTGCAATGAAAAAATATTTTTCCACTATTATGCCTTTTTAATTTTTTATAAAAATGTAGGTTACACTGCTTTACTTTAACACCATGGGTTATGTGTTTAGTATTGCCATTTGATCAACAGTGGCGCCCTCATATATTTTCTACTCTTTTTTGACAGACTATACCGTTCTAAACGTTCGTTAAACGGAACGAACGTTAAAATAACGCATTCATAGATGGCGCCAATTTAATTATTTTAGGTAAAAACACTTTTTGCAAGTTATGCTATAAAATATTAATGTGAATTAATTGTATGCGCCCGTACATATTCAATATGAATACAAATGAATAGTGTTGTCCTAAAATAATTAAATTAGCGCCACCTGTGAATGCGTAGATTATAACGTACATTCCGTTTAACCTTAATCAACAATGATAAAAATGCGATTAACTGTTGGTATTTATTGCAGTCCAAGCTACCAAACAAATGTTTTATTAAATGTTTGAAATATTCATGTCAAGTTTGATGGCTTTTTAATACCAATAATTATTTTTTTACTCTCTTTCAGAAAACCGATTAAACGTTTTTATTACTTACTTATTAAAGGTTGAGAGAGTGTGTGAAGCTGACCATTTATTATTTATGCATTAGGAAAAGTACGAAACTCTTTTAGGATTTGTTTATCCATACGAGTGTTGATTAGGTTCATAACATGTTCCGGATCCTGAGATGAAAGCGGTACTTTCTTTAGCAATCTACCTACCGACTAATATTTACCAACGCCTGAAACCTGAAACCGAAATTTCCCGACTCGAACAAATGCGTAGATTACATGCTGTTACATATTGGTAGATACTCTAAACATGGCTAAAGCCTTTTTAATCAACTTTCCCATTTTGAATGGTGACCTTTCACCAGAGCGGTAATGATAGTATATTCTACTCTGGAAGTGCCGCAAATACCCATACAACGTAACTATATAGTATTTTTAATAAATTAATTGTGAACACAAATTAATTAAATACAATGTATTGCGCACGTCGGGTTGAACCCGTGATCTCTGATTTCGTAGTCGAGGATCTTAAAACTGATAAAAATTATCACGTTGACCTCGAACGTATGGACGTAAACCTACTTAAGAGCGTTTAACCAGCCAGCGGACGAAAATCCACATTTCGTCGAAAGTTGTTCTTCCGATCGTGCAGGGCGGTTACAATGAGAAAGATTGATTTTTCTCCGTACCAGCTTTTTAAAATTATAACTCAATATCGAATTTATTTCAATCCAAATTAGCTTTAATTTATACCTTCATCCAAAAATGCTGAAAGGCGTGATGATAAAACTATTAAAATAGTGTACTTTTTGTAGTTATTTTTTGATTATAAGTATTTATCATTTTTCAATAATGTCTAAATTTAATAAGAATGTTAAAAAAATCTGAAATATATTAGTTTGTAAGTGCGCAAATAAATACACAAATGGACCAATTTTCGTCAAGAAACACATCTACGTACATATTTTTTAATGATTTTATTGAAACTAAAATTAAAATTCTAATACATAACTTTGCTAGATAATGTATTGATTTATTTTACTGCATGATTACATTATTTGAAATGGGTGTGATATAATACAAAAACTTTTTTGAAAATTTAACAAATCTGCCAACGACCTATGGAATAACCTTATTATACTACTAACTAAAAAAAATTCTAAAAATTTATTACATAACTATGCTAGATAAAAGAACAATCTTTCGAAATCCATTTATAATTTTTTGTGGAAAAGAGTACTAAAAAAACTTTTTTGAAAATGACGTATTTCCGGCTTTCTCTGGTAATGCCCTCTTAATAGAATCGTCTATAGGTGTTTATAAATTGTTGTTTATAACCATCAAAAATGCTCTTACGAATGTAAATACGAACGGGAAACGAAGAATCAGAATCAATTGGCATAAAATTTGCACAAAGCGAGGTGTTGTCAGAATAGTGATAATTTGTGGTTTTGTGAAATGTGGTCCCGTGACCTTTGTTTCCGACCTTCACATAACTTTATTTTTTCACGTAGTCAGGGATGGACTGAGAAATACACCAGCCGCCTTAGATTCTTTCACCGTTCAGCAATGGTATAGTTAAGCCGACCTTCATCCCGACGCGTACGCCTTGTTAATAAGTCAAGTGTTCACCATAGTCGCGTTGGGAAACACGACAAACACGCTTCCGACATTTGTACACGGTTGATATTTGTTAGTTCCATACCAACTCAAAATCAACTCAACTCAACGCTTTTGTTTAAACAATCCATAACCTAACCTAACGCAACCTATTTAACCAATTTTTAATATTTATTTCATCAATTTTAATGACTTTTGAAAGGAGGTAATGAGTTGAGATCATTCTGAGTTCAGTCACCACATTTCAATTCAATTTCAGTGCCGGCAAACCAGGCGTTTATTTTATTTTATTTGTCACTTAACCCTTAATTACTCGCATGGGGTCAAAGCATTTTCGGATTAAAAAATGAAGCACTTGGCGCGGCCCGATTCCCCCCGCGCCCTCGCTAGCTTCATAACGCGCGTCTAGTTCTAAGTTTGTATTTTAGTAGCGACCAAGTCACGGGAGTGGAAGGACGCATCGCTGCACTCTTGAGCGGTGACCCCGTGCGAGTAATTACGTTACTTTACAAAGTACCAACAAAATGCACAAGATTTGTGTGCATGATCACTCTGAAATATACTGTCAACAGTGTAACAAGAGTGATTCAGAGAGTTCCTAAAAATACGATTATTAACTTTGATCTCAGTATACCTACGATACGATACGATACGATTGTACCACCCCAGCCAGGAGTACTCCTGTCCCGGTGAGACCGGTACACCAGGGGGCACTGATTTGTTAGGACTGGAACACATGCTCTGAGGATGGGAAGGAGGTTGGAGTTTAATCGACCGGTATACATGGCAACCTAATAAGCCAATATTGGAATTTAGGATGGTCAGGAATAAAGGAATGGATTGAGCGTTATAATTTTTTTCTTTGTTTTAGTCTTCGTTCTTCTTGCTTCTTCTCGGCTCTTCTTGGATCTTGCCTCTTGTCTCTTCTAGGAACTTCTTGTCTCTTCTAGGATCTTTTTGTCTCTTCATGGCTCTTCTAGGCTCTTCTTGGCTCTTTTGTTTCTTCTTGTATCTTCTCGCCTTTTCTTGGATCTTCTGGACTCTTCTTGGCTCCGCTTGATCCTGCTTGGCTCTTCCTATCTCTTCTTTGCTTCCCTTGTCCCTTCTTGTCTCTTCTTTCTTCTTCTTGTTTCTTGTGATCTTCTCGTCTCTTCTCGGCTCTTCTGGACATTCCTTGCATCTTATTATCTCTTATTTTCTATTATTGTCTCTTCTTGGCTCTTTTTGCTTCTTCTTGGATGTTCTCGTCTCTTCTTAGGGGGCGTTCAAGTATCACGCAACGCCATTTTTGAAGATTTTTGACCCCTTACCCCCCATGTAACGCGCCGTAACGTTTTTCCGTATCACCCCCCCCCCCTAAACGTTACGTAACGCCCGAGTGACAAATTATTACATGAAAGTCACAATTAAGTTGCGCAAAGTACTGGAAAGTCGCTTAAACTGTCAACAGTGTAACAAGAGTGATTCAGAGAGTTCCTAAAAATACGATTATTAACTGTGATCTCAGTATACCTAAGTACAAATTGTTAATTATTGATAATTATTTTAGTTTAACTTGTTTTTGTATGATAAGTTAGTAATTCATATTATTACTTATAGATATTACAGAATAAACAAAGCACTTTAATAATAAAAATGTTTCATTTATTTATATATTTCAATATATATCAAAAACTACTCATACTATTTGGGGTCATCTGTGACCCCATGCGAGCAGTTATAGCAGTAATGTTCTTTGTGCGAGTAATTAAGGGTTAAGAACGGTTCGTTTCCACGGCTCGTTCTTAAGTTCAACATCTCGACTGTGGAATGATTTAAAAATTTAAAATATGAAAATATGTGATTGATTAATCCCAAAAAAAAATTATTTGCAGAAGAAAGGACCTACTAAGTAAATATGTAGGTACCGGATATATTTGCATATAATTTCATCTTAGGTCGTTAATTCATTTCAGGAAAATTTTTCAAAATCCGCCATTTCAAGTAAGGCGAAATAATTCTGTAGGTACAGGCATTCTCACAGCAGGAGATCTAAAATTGCAAAAATGATGCTTTTGGAATTTCACATTTGTTAAAAGAATTCATCAAACATAATATTTCTAAAAAAATAATAGTTATTATTCCATTTATTCAAACGTGTCTATTTCCTCGTCTTTGAATTTGGTTCATTGTATTGTTTACTTCAAAGTAATATATTATACTCTCCTGACACGCCAAAGCCATGTTATTATCCCTCTCTTATTCGTATTAGTGTTGGGTAGGACACGATATCAGGATGAGTTTGTATGAGGTACTCAAATATTGAAATGAGGTGTTGAGGTGTCCCACCTCATTTGAGGTGAGGTGTTACAAAATATTTTCGCTTACGGGGGGGGGCTGGTTTTTTTCCTTCAGCTTGATTTTCTTGGTTCAGAAGTGTTGGTTTTCTAATAAATACCGGGGTGGCGGTACCCATACCCGCCTCCCGTGTCTGTTATTTTTGTAATACGAAAAATGGATATAAAAAAGGCCTACCCCCTCCCCCCTTCACCACCTCTGATCCCCTCCCTGCTCCCCCTCTGATCCCCCCCCTCTTATCCCTCCCCCTCCTCAGCAACCCCCTCCACCTCATCTCAACACTGCCTCATCCTCCCTCCCTTGGGGGAGCTGTTGGGACTCTTGTGCGGTATTTACATAACATATAACAATAAGTAAATAAATAAAAAATATTTTTTTTTTTGGAGCAGTTGGTACTGTTGTGCGGTATTCACTTATCAATACATAAATTTACAATAAAAAATATTTAGAATTAAAAAAAAAATTAAGCAGTTGGGACTGTTGTGCTCATAAATTATTGTTTTGTGTATTCACATAACAATAATTTACAATAAAAAAATATTTAAAAAACAAAAAAAATTTCGAGCAGTTGGGACTCTTGTGCTCATAAATTATTGTTTTGTGTATTCACATAACAATAATTTACAATAAAAAAATATTTAAAAAAAAAAAAATTTCGAGCAGTTGGGACTCTTGTGCTCATAAATTATTGTTTTGTGTATTCACATAACAATAATTTACAATAAAAAAAAATTTCGAAAAAAAAATTTTTTTGGAGCGGTTGGGACTCTTGTGCTCATAAATTATTGTTTTGTGTATTCACATAACAATAATTTACAATAAAAAAAAATTAAAAAAAAAAAAAAAATTCGAGCAGTTGGGACTCTTGTGCTCATAAATTATTGTTTTGTGTATTAACATAAGAATAATTTACAATAAAAAAAAATTTCGAAAAAAAAAAAAATTTGGAGCGGTTGGGACTCTTGTGCTCATAAATTATTGTTTTGTGTATTCACATAACAATAATTTACAATAAAAAAAAATTAAAAAAAAAAAAATTCGAGCAGTTGGGACTCTTGTGCTCATAAATTATTGTAATGTGTATTCACATAACAATAATTTACAATAAAAAAATATTAAAAAAAAAAATTTTTTTGGAGCAGTTGGTACTCTTGTGCGGTATTCACTTAGCAATAATTTAGAATAAAAAAATAAAAAACAAAAATTTCGGAGCAGTTGGGACGCTTCTGCGGTATTCACAATATATGAATTGGCTTACCCCATCACCACCTCACGGTTCTAATACAAAAATGTCATAGAATATACAAACACTTCACGCCTCACCACCTCATACATTTGTCCCAAACTATGCGTGACATGACATGTAGTTTAATAAATCAACCACTTCACACCTCACCTCGTATTTGTCCCATACGTGACAACGTGACATGACATGTAGTCCAATACACCAACCACCTCGAACCTCACCTCATATTTGTCCCGTACATGACATGAATGTAGTCCAACAAAACAAACCACCTCACACCTCATATTTACAAATATGAAGGGGGGACAAAGAAAAAGAGTTGGTACAAATACATATTGTGAGGTGGGGGGACATTTTACGTGTTTGTATGGGACATTTGAGGTGCCTCTTGTATGAGGTACTCAACACTAATTCGTATTTATTGTGAATTGCACCGCTATGTTATTTTTATCCCTACTCAATGAGCTAAGGTTAATTCGATAGAATCAGTCAAAAGATTGTTCCATTCTATGTTAACTTATAAGATATCCCCCCTTGCTTTTGCTCTAAGCCTCGATTACGTTGAGCGAGTTTACAAGCTACTAGTCGGCGAATTCACTATCTGCTAGTAAACTCGCTCAGTGTAATCATATTTACCAGCTGAGTAGCAGATTTTACACTGAACGAGTTTACTAGCAGATAGTGAATTCGCCGGTTAGTAGGTTGCAATCACCATTTACAATTCAATTATTGCTCCACACTTCAACTACTGCTCGAGTATACTTTTCCTATGTAACGAAAGAGAACAAAATAAGTTACAAATTCTCCAAAACAGGGCAATGAGAATAATACTTCGACGAAATAGATTTTCAAAAATAATTAAAATGTTGAAGGAACTAAATTGGTTAACCGTGAAATAGATGCTGACCTTGATCACAATGGTATTTATCCACAAAATATTGAACAATATGTTACCAAAATACTTCTCAAATAAAATTGTATACAACAAGGACATTCACAGATATAACACAAGGACGTGCAAGGAAATTAGGCTACTAAAAAAGGACAAAGCAAATACGCAGAACAGTTTACTGTACAATGAATGAAGTTATATATCACACTACCAGAAACTTTAAAATCCACACCAATTGGAAAGTTCAAGATGTATTGTATTAGCTACATAAAACTTGAAAAAATATAGTGAATATGAAATATTATAATTAATTAGAAAGTTGTAAACTTAAATGTACAAAATACTAAAATAAAAAAATATTATTATGTAAACTCGCTCAATGTAATCGAGGCTTTAGTAAGTGGACTGGAAAAATGGTTGCCATAATCACCAAAATATGCTCTATGACATTTCGATAACAGCATTATTATGATATAAAATAGGTACGAAAAAAAACCACAGTAGCACTAAGGAGCCTGCTTACCGTGTAAAAAAGATTTTCTCCTCACTCATGCACCTCTACCCACAGTTGACACAAGAATATGAAGAAATATTCCTAGACACTATATACAAATGTCGAAATACGATAGTATTCCATTTATGTTCAGGGTTTTCGTTGCAAAAACTCCACCCTCCCCAGATTTCCTACACCCAAGGACATCGCCTCTCAATTAGTCCATTAGCCCGCCCCTGAACTTGTAAAATTAAATAAATAAATATCATCACAATATTTACTGCAAGAGGCCCGTTGAGGCAGACCGCATGGAATGCATATGATATGCTAATTCTCTTTAAGATAATAATATATTTACGTGCGAGCAGAAGTAGATATTATACAAAACTAACATCAATAGTATATACCTTACACAAAATTGCTCTTTCCAAGAAGTGCTGTTGTCTATGGTATGATTGAATTTCAAATTAGAATGCGCTGAAGTAATAGAGAAACATTAAAATAAATTAAATAATTAACCTTTTCATGCATCAAACTGATGTTCTAGCTCTTTCCACATACAAATAACAACATCATGGCATCATCATTTGATGAATAGGATTATGCCAAAGAAAATGGGTTAGGGGTCGTCCATTAATCACGTGATGTTTTTAGCAACTTTTTAACCCCGTGGTGATATGTGGTGAGGTTTTAGACTAACCCCCCCCCCCCCCTTCAAAATCACGTGTAGCTCTTTCCACATACAAATAACAACATCATGGCATCATCATTTGATGAATAGGATTATGCCAAAGAAAATGGGTTAGGGGTCGTCCATTAATCACGTGATGTTTTTAGCAACTTTTTAACCCCGTGGTGATATGTGGTGAGGTTTTAGACTAACCCCCCCCCCCCCCTTCAAAATCACGTGTATTTTTTAGTACAAAGTATTTTGAAATTTTCAGAATAATATCACGAAAAATAAATACACGTGATATGTCATTATACTCCCCCCCCCCTGGTGATATTTCGTGATTTTTTCCGAACCCCCCCCCCCCCCTTTCGAGCCCCACGTGATTAATGGACGACCCCTTATCTATCATATTTGCAGAATAAATGAGACAAGGGCGGATCCAGGATTTTTTTCTGGGGGGGCACAAGGGGCGGACGGGCAAAAAAATCAACAATTACTGTTAGAAACAAACTTGAAGTATCATACTTCAAGTTTATTTCTACGAGTTCAAGTATGTATAGGAAGAGGAAGGTTTATGAAAGTGTCTAAACAATAGAAAAATTAAATGTTTAATAAAGACAGTTTTTGCTTCTAAGTATGTACTGTGATGGAATCTCCACAGTACACAAAAATACAGTCTGTGCCCCCGTGCCCCCCCCCCCCCCTAAATCCGCCCTTGGTATGAGGGGTGGGTTGGAATCAGACAGTGGGTCTAGGAGTGACGTACGTATGAATCCATCCCTCCCGCTACGGTGCAAGGCGATGTTTCAAAAGAGTTCTGCCTGAGACGTCACAAGGTCTCCCTCAACCAGTCTCTCCCGATCAGCCACGCAGCTGGTTGGTAGACACATCCGCCGTCAAGTCGCCAAATATAGCGAACCACTTAGGGTGACTTATGCCAGAGGTGTTGGTCGTCCAATAAATGGTTCCCAGGGCGGTGGTACCTGTACTCGCCTTCTAAATTACAAAATTATGTAAAACATGTAATTAATGATATTAAAAGGAGAGGAAGAGAACATATGTGTATGATGCATGTCCAAAATTTGAAGAAATGAGTTTTTGATGCAAACTTGAAGTAAATTATCATGTTTATCAGTGGCAGAAAGATACAGGTCCTATCATGAAGAAAAATAGGATTTTCAGAAATGTATACGGATGCAACTATCTTTGATGCAACAACTATCTTAGTAGCAGAAAGATGTACATGGACTTGCATCTTTATGATTTAGTTGCATTTTGAGAATTATGACTCAAATCCGGATGCAAATGGATTTGACTTCCTCCTGCCTCCAACATTAGGGAACGTACCCAAACTACGTGACACGTTTAGGGGGGGGGGGGGATCTTCAAAATGTCACGCTTGGTACAAATGAGCGGCTGGTTGCTTAGGTTTTTGGTCACCGGGGGGGGGGGGTTAAAAATTGCAAAAAGTTGGTCACGTAGTATGGGTACGTTCCCTTACTACGCTTTCTAAGGTTGTAAACAATTTTCAAACATTGATCCTTTCATAATACACCACATGTCATAAATAAATATTCCACTCCATTTTGAAGCAGAAGGACTCAGGTCCGAGTTTTTGTTTGACTCAAGTCAGCGTTTTTTTTAAACAATATTTTTAAAGGCTTTAAATATAACATATTTCGTTTTATTTGCTCGTTTTTAAAACAAAACTAATTGATTTTATAATTATCATAATTGCAGACAAAAATAGTTTTTAGGCTCTCCTGAACCTTTTTGGACTTGCATCTGTATGCTTCTCGGGTACAGATTAATTAACCCAAAACATCTTGAATAACAGCATACTAAAAATAAGAAGTTTTGTTAATTTTCTATTTGATATTTTCTAATCGGGGATGCTGTTTGAAACTTCAACGGTTTTTTTTTAATCTAACAGAGCGCGCCACGTCTCTTTACAATAATCCACACTATACAATCATTAGACAATAACCCTGTGAGATGATACGAAATATTGAAATGAAACTCAGCGCAGGACCGCGAGGAGTGGAGAAGTCTTGTTCACCATGGAAATTGGAGTAGGGGTCACGACTAGGGTTGCCATACCTTCGGAATTTTCCGGACATGTCCGGAAATATAGGTCTTCGTCCGGAAAGCGGGGGGAATCCTAAAGAGTTCGGAATTTCTACAATTAAATGGAGATTGATATAAAAAATTAAATAAACCAAATTATTTTTATTACAAATCAAAGTAAAAACATCACTTCTGATATTTAATGCTCCCGGAAATATCGTTAAACACTTCCTAATCTTAATAATAGTTTTGTAGAACATTTCGCAAGACATATCTTTTAAATTATACTGTGTTAAGAGGGTTAATGTTAATTGAGTTCCCATTAAGGAAAATACCCTTTCTACATTGGCATTTTGTGCCTGCATCGCAAATATATCCTTGTTAATTCCGTAACTTTTCCTGGTCCAGCTGCTTTCAAAATAATGGTTGTACTAGACGTTTGTACACATACTATACAAAATAGGGAGCTGGCCACAAAGACACGCCAATGGAGTTTGATACGCCAATGGAATTTGGTACGCCAATGGAATTCGGTAAGCCACTGGAATTCGGCACGCCAATGGAATTTGGTACGTCAGTGGAAGTTAGTACGCCACTGGTCTTTTGAATGAATTTACTACTTTGACAAAACTGGGGAGGGAATTGGGATCTTGGGGGTGGCACCCGGGGCGTCATTAATATTATATTTACAATAAGTCCGGAATTTTTTTCAAGCGTCAGGAATTTTCTCCGGGATTTTGATCTTTTGATCTGGGAACCCTAGTCACGGCACTCAGCAATGAGAAACCGTCTTGGAAAGAAGAATAATAAATCATTATCATGGTTATTTTACGGTGGGTCCATATATAACATGACAGAAAAGAGTTTGTAAATGCAAATATAATTCCAAAAAATTTCACCGTATAAAATCAATTATTATAAATAATCTACAAGGTTACATCGGCGTGCCTTTGAAGATCGATGAGATAAGATCGCTTTCAAATGTTATTTTTATTTGGCAATTTAATGATGATATACGTGCAATAAACATTGTTTTCACAATACATTCGATTATATCGATACACCGTTGAAGGCAAGCGACAAATATGTAATTTCTAAAATCATTGATAGCGAACAAAATCAATGGCATGTAAAAAAAAATACGTTTTAATGTCAAAGTAACTCTGAGAAATACATATTCCCATGATAATTGACATACATACTTATATTATGTACACACGAGCCTCAGCACAATAGGATTCGGATAATTATTATTAGATTAAGATAACATCTATCTAGCTTGATACGTGTAAAGAAATAATAAATGGATTTATCGACTGGTGCCTGTCGATGAGACAAGTTTCCGCCTTGTGTGCGAATTACGTATTAAAATACAGGGATGGATCGAATCCGAAGCGCTGATCTTCAAAAGGGACCCTTTTTTTTATTGTTCTTTAAAATACAATCCCATTAAGCCGCAATTAAGAAGTTTGTCGACATAATATTATTATTAATTATACTATAAATATGTATACAGATTATCACAATATACAAATGATTTAGTACAAAGCATCACTATTTAATAACCATGTTTTCAGCATATATTTAAATCTGTTCGGTGAATCGCAATTTTTTGTATTAGGTAGGTACTTGGTGATATGTGAAATATTTCGGGCACGTTATATTCCAGGGTTCGCTGTCGTAGGTATATATTGTTATATCTTGGAACAAGCTTTTGTGTACCTAGTATTTTGTTCATGTTCCACTTTCCTCTTACATTCAGAGTCAGATATATCTACGCTGAATCAATACTTTGTACCATAACAGGGCCTGCACCGGTAAGATAGTTAAATTCCAAGATTTAAACAATGATATGTGTAGTGTATGTTGTATATAGGTATACTCACACACCGCGCTCGCTCGGGAAGGTTCGGGTTTCCGGAGATTCACGAGTGAGCACAGTACAATGGAACAGCTGGCCTAATCGGCAGTGCTCAGATCTACATAGGAAGCCTTAGTAAACAGTCGCTACCAAATAACATAAATACAATATTACTCCCGATCATTGTAATTCACAATAAACAACACAAAACAAACTTACGTTGTAATGAATGCTATTGTGGGCTAGTGAGCCACGGATTAAAGAACATTACAATATGTTTTGTCTCTGTGAAAAAATATGTTTTTGAACTAGTAATTTCAACCGATTTTCTCAAATGTGTGAAAAGTACTATTGTTCACCGAAAAAATAGCGCAATAATTTATTTGACTCCCAACTGCTACCAACCATCTGAATGAAGTGAGACTATGACATTTACTGCAAATATTGGTGTATGTTTGTCGTTTTTTTTTTTTAATTATTGTACTACAGTGTTTCGAGGCTAAAAGTAGTGGGGAGGGGAAGGAGGTGATCTTTTACCAGGGTGATTCTGAAAGAATCTATCATTCTGGAACGTGCCGCAAAATAAATGTACTAATTTAAAGTAAACACTATGTTAAAATAAACATAATTATTAATCCCTTCGGACACGGCCTGCTTGTGCTGAACATTAATTTGTAAGTACATAAACGGGTGAATGAAGGAGTAAAAAGGGTTCTTTTTGCGACCCCATGCATCTTCTGCTCAACATCTCGGCGTGGAGTGACATACATTGTATGAAATTACAATTAAATAAAGAAAATAACACTCATCGGGGGAAGGGGGTAGGTATGTTAAAAATGGTTCCATTACAGTTGCGGTAGGTTTATTGAGAATTCGGTACAAATCACTTAAACTACTCGGCTTTATTCATAGAATTACCTTTGACTAAGTACACTTAAAACTCTTTACTGTTTGCTGGTTCGCCCCCACCTTGAATATGCTAGTGTTATTTGGTCTCCTTTCTACGCTGTCCACATTTATCACATCGAATCTGTACAACATCGCTTCCTACGAGGAATTGCTTGAAGGTTAGGACTTGAAAGAGGCGAGTACTCGTATGATGAAATTGAATAAACTTGAAACATTTCTTCTTTAGAAAAACATAGAAGGGACTCTGATCTAATATGCATTTTCAAAATTATCAACAGTATTACTGACACACCTGCTTTGTTACAACTCATCCAGTTCAACATCCTTTCCTGTAGACTCCGAAATAATGAATTGCTGTTCCTCAATCAACATTAAACTAGTTATGGATATCATTCTCCTTTATCCAGAATGTTGAGACTTGTCAACGCAAATCAGAGCATTGAATTTTATGGTGTACCTAAGCCTAAATGACTTTCGGCAGTCGATGCGCAATGTAATTTTTTTAAAGTCTTTTAAAATCCATCTTGCTACTTGTAGTTATCTTCTATATGTACTTTTATATTGTATGTATTTTTTCAATGCTCTTCATCTATATGTATTCTTCTTTCATTGTCATCCCTCTTTTTTTTATTTGTTATATTGTTAATTATTACATTACCGTAAGTCGTTTACCATTTCTCCCCTGCTGTGTAAAATATAAGAATTCTGACTTTCTTCACTGCTTTTATGATGCGGCAGAACATCTTGTTCGACTCGGGATTAATATGCAGTTGCCGAGCCGGTTTCGAGAAATCAGTGCATGTTTCTCCGTCATCCAACAAATGAAATCGTACCCACATTTCCACATTATTGGTATTTTCTAAGAGCGGCTTCTATCTTCTGTTCGCAGCAAACGTTTTGTGCTAGCAATTATTATTGTCTAAACGTCTAAACCCATAAAGTAAAACCATACCACAGGCCCGTTCCACTCTATAACCCGTAAATGAGTTTGTCTTGCAAATACAGAAATACTAACAATAAACCTTGCTTGTTGATAAACGCGATTCGATAAATACTTTTACGGTGGCGTTATCTAAATTGAATCACGTTTCCATTTTAATAGCTTTGCGGTGTGATATTTTTATGAACAAGTGAAATCACGATGTTTCATGACAATTTTCGATTTATTCAAAATAATATTTTTGTACAGTCATAATTGCAAGCAGATAATATTTATGATTTGAGATTTTCACGGCCAAATGTATTTTCAAGTCAGAATAAATTTTTTCGGCCAAAAGTACAAATTACTATAAATAAAATCAGTGTGTGCATTTCACAAGCGGTAGAAGTGAAACCTTCAGAAAACTAACTTCGAGAGAATGAGGCGAATGTATAGTATCAGGAGTAGGATAATAGGATAATTATTTTATTTCATTCTACGAAGCACCACACATACAGGAGGCCGAAAGACTACGGCACCGCACAAAAAAACGAGTGTGCTTTAGGCCACACGACTGAAGTAAAAGTTCACTAACTTATATCCCCCTCTGAGCTTCCGTTCGCCTCGCCCGATCACGCTTTTCATAACGCTCTCGTCACGCATTCACCAGCTTACTCCCCAAGTCAAGAAGTTTTACTTCAAAAAGGACAAAGATTAGTCTATCTCAATCTCTCGCAGGAAAAATCTGTGTTTGTCTCTTCTTATTGTCGCTTTCCGTTTCATCGAGTTTCAATTCACAACGGTGCTAAAGAAGTTTACACTTCAAAAATATTATTTGAGATTAACGCGGTCAAAAGTATCTTATCTTGATTTATTTTTGGGGTATTATGCCGTGTTGCACTATCCCCTTCTTTAGCCAACGATTTGGACAAAGTTAGTGTCCCTCGACAGGGCAGTTGTGTATCCTTTGCAACTTTACATGAATAATGGATTACACATCTTCCTGATGACGTACACTGTAAAGTTGTCCGAAAAGTTGGATAAAGAAGAAGGTAGCGCAACACGGCGTATTACCCCAAAAATAAATCACGATTATATTTATTATTATTCTTTGAACGTACCTGTAACGTTGTAGTTATCGATTATAAATTAATGAAACAATATTTCTTTGTTTGAACCACTATAATACGGATTTTAGATTTTAATTTTAGTTTACAAGTTTGCCATGAGGAAGGAACGGTCGTTTTGATACCGGTCGGAGTAAATAAAATACATAGTGGTTCTAAGAAAGAAAAATTGTTTCATTCATTTGTAATTATTACTAGCTGACCCACCCAATAAAACACAACGTCATCTACTGGATGGTTATTCAACCTTTATAACCACTGCCGTCTTTGAGTTTATCGCGAAGAGACAGACAGATGCCGCGGAGGACTTTAATTTATAATACGTAGAGATGGTGTGAAAGATTATAATAATGTGCATCATGAAATGCTTGGGGTAACTAACGTATTTAAGTTAATAAGTATTAATACAGTATCCGTCTAAATAATTTTTCAATTACCGCAATGTACGTGACCATTTTTTTAGAAGATAGAATGGGTATAGTAAGCTATCCGTAAAAGATAGATATATGCCATCGCGGACTTTTTTGTAGATCTATAAAAGAGGAATATCCCACCATGGATTGTTTTGTTATATCACAAAAGGATTAGGCAGCGTTTTCGATGAAAGCTACCAGGCGATATGACTTTTTCCGACACTTCTAACAATTATCGTTATGTTTCAACCAATTTACACAAATCCTTGACAAATTACATACCTTAACCTTCCTCACGAAACACTCTATATCTATTGGTGAAAACCGCATGAAAATTCGTTTAGTAGTTTTCGAGTTTATCGCGAACAGACAGACAGACAACGCGGGGGACTTTAATTTATAATATGTAGAGATTGTTCTCACATTTGCATTAATAGTCAATCTGTGTCTGAAGTTCTGAAGGTGTACCAATGGTGCTCTCTTCTGAGGGCCAGTATTTCATTTGCTTTTTGCTCGGGTTGAATCGCGGCTTCCCAAATTACTAAAAAACCGCACCTAAATCAATCACAAGGCCTAAACAAGAGGTCTTGTTAAGCTTGTAATTGGTGTAAAGATCATGAAAAATATCACGGGAAGAGTAAAAGAAAGATAAATAAAAGTAAAATAAAAAGAAACATAACTACTTTTAAATTCTCTTCAACTGAAAACATGATCAACCCAAAAGAAACATTGGAGACGCACAAAGACATAAACGAGAGCATTCGTGAAAAATATGGCAATTAGGGGCAAACAAACGCTCTTGTATAGAAACCTCAAGGCGCTCGCCATCTCAAGGTGAGTCAGGGAAAAAACTGCGTGACATACAAATACTAAACTTGCAGATATGGAGAGGCGACTCAGACATAAAGGGGAAAGAGGTATGGAGGATTTGTTGCAGTGGTCTCTACTGAATAGAAGCCTCTTCGCAGTATTTTTGAAGTGATAACATCTTTAGCACCGTTGTCATTTGAAACTCGATGAAACGAAAACAAGCAACACTTAAAAGGGACAAAGACATACACACAAAGCACCTGACGAACCTCTGCATTTTTCTCATTTAGACATTTAGCGGACCAAGGATTGAATCCTACGAAATCCGAATTTAAAAAAAAAAAAATAATATCCAATCTTCAAACCACTCCGAAATGAACAGGCAAAAGAAAACACAAAAGAAAGCGATATCTAGCGACTCCGAAGAAGAAAACACAAAAACTATGATGACTGTATTTTTATTTCATGTATCTTTTTTTATCGGAACTTTATTTATATTATTTCTTTCTCATGTTAAAGTTGTCTTGCCTCTATTTATTTACGTAAAAGCCCTCTGGACATAAGATAAATAATTTTATAGTAAATATCATTTTGGAGGGGGGGGGGGGGGGGCAATTATTTTATGTTAATAAAACAATTGTGTATAAACTTTACATTATGTTATAAGTTACAAGTAATAGTTAATGCCATATTAAATAATAATATACCTACACACCTAATTCATAGATAAATAAAATGATTTTTGATTTTTTTTCTATTTAGGAATGTACCCAGTGGCGTAGCTAGGGGGGGAAGACAGCCCAGACCGAGTGTCACCCCCCAAGAGCACTATTCTCAAGCAACCCTCCCCCCCCCAAGACGGACCAATAATTTTTTATGAAGTCGAAATTTGTGTTTGTCAACTTTAATGGGGGGGGGGGGGGGGTGTACCACGCTATCCGCCTCGGATACCACACATGCTAAGCTACGCCTCTGAATGTACCTACTACGGATATATCGCAGGTATTAAATATAATCATTTAACATTGTGTATAATTATTTTCATCGTTGTATTGCATCCATGTTCTAAGATCGCTGGACATTGGAAAACAAGAGTCTCCATTATAATAATAGTGACTAGTGACGGGCAGACGGGTTTTCTCCCAACAAAACCCGTGACGGAACCTGTTGGCAGTTGGGATAAGAAAGTCGAGAGACCGGATGGAATACGATTCTGGCCATTTTCTTTGGAAAACTGAAAGAAATCGCGTTTGACATTATATTATAGAACTGAAGACCTAAAGCCCTCCGTTCGGTCCACTGAATAAATAATAGGTACTAGAAATGCTTTGAATGTAGATTTGAATGGAAACCTATGTGGCCATTGACTTAAGGCGCCGCATCCCGGCTCAAAAAGAAGAAGATGGAGAGATATGTAATTACGAATGTTGGACCGAGCGCGCTAATGTTTTAAATGATAAAATTGAAACGAAAATTGTGAAAATGTTTAATAAAACACGACTCGTTTAAAATAGAGCAAAAGTCTCGTGGAAGGCGTCTTAAGTATCATTTAAAGAAACTTTGGGAATTTTTTCACAATTATAATTTTATTGTTGTGTTTTTATACGGGAAGGGGGAAGGGGGAAGGGGGAAGGGGGAAGGGGGAAGGGGGAAGGGGGAAGGGGGAAGGGGGAAGGGGGAAGGGGGAAGGGGGAAGGGGGAAGGGGGAAGGGGGAAGGGGGAAGGGGGAAGGGGGAAGGGGGAAGGGGGAAGGGGGAAGGGGGAAGGGGGAAGGGGGAAGGGGGAAGGGGGAAGGGGGAAGGGGGAAGGGGGAAGGGGGAAGGGGGAAGGGGGAAGGGGGAAGGGGGAAGGGGGAAGGGGGAAGGGGGAAGGGGGAAGGGGGAAGGGGGAAGGGGGAAGGGGGAAGGGGGAAGGGGGAAGGGGGAAGGGGGAAGGGGGAAGGGGGAAGGGGGAAGGGGGAAGGGGGAAGGGGGAAGGGGGAAGGGGGAAGGGGGAAGGGGGAAGGGGAAATGGGAAGGGGGAAGGGGGAAGGGGGAAGGGGGAAGGGGGAAGGGGGGGGGTCGCGGGATGTGGAAAGAGGGGGAGAGTGAAGGTGGAGGAATCCGAGTGGGAACGAGAGAGGGGAAGGAGACGCGGAGAGGAAGGGGAAGCGGAAGGGGAGGCGGAAGGGGAACGGGACGAATGGGAAAGGACACGCAGGGAGAATCAATTTCTTTATTAAATGGCATAGCAACGCATGCCGGGGACCAGCTAGTGTTTTTATATTTAGGTTATCATTTGGTGAATCTAAACCTATATTAAACCGGGTGTTAAGGGACGTACTTGACTTATTTAACCAGTGATTCCTGACATTATTTGAGGTAAAAAATGTTAATCAAATTTTGGTCTCCGGTGACTTTTCTTTTTTTCTTTTCTTAAATATTCTAGTTTACATTCAGTTACTTTTATGTTTCTAAATACCTATCTGTGAACATTAATAATTGGTCTGTTTTTGTTATCCTCTGATGTATATTATGTTACTAAGACTGTTTATGTTCCTTAAATAAATAAAAATAAACTAATTAACACGTAGTATATTTTATTTCTACTCAATGAAAGCGGTAGAAAAAAAACTTCAATTTCTCCAAAAACCAATTTGCAGTGAAGATTAATCTAAAACAGTGATTTAGCAGTAATCTTCGCCTTCACACCAGTAGTTTAATTTTTTCCACTACGCTACGTATTTCAATAATCAATCTGTTAGAAATAGAAACCATTTTCTAAACAATTTGACTGAAGATGATTTAGTTGAAAATTTTAATGAATAGGATGATTTTTAATAAATTCCCATTTTCCGTCAATTTAAGGCGTGTTAATAGTTAATACACGTAAATTGATTTCAATATTGCGAAAAATTCGTAGCGGATATTCATAGACATCCAAATTTAATAGACGAGAAGATACAGATGAGGGGTAAAACCAAACTACATGGGGGGCGAAGAGGGGAAAGATGACTGATTCGTTAAAAAATGAATCTGACAGTATATAGGCATCTCGCTTTATAATATCACCATTTAGTTCTTAAAAGCAAAATCTGCTTTTGAATGATTAAACCTTTTTACATGGGAGCGCGAATTGCTCGCCACGTTATTAACATATTTGCAAAGTCCAAATGCGGCAAAGGAAAGTTCGCCACTTTTCACAGACGAATATTTTGTTGCCGTATTTAGTTAAGACACTTTTACAAATGTTTCATAATTTACTTACCCTGTAACCATTCGTTATGATCGACATAGGTATAAGGGAACGTACCCATACTACGTGACCAATTTTTTGCAATTTTTAACCCCCCCCCCCCCCCCGGTGACCAAAATCCTAAGCAACCCGCCGCTCATTTGTACCAAGCGTGGTATTTCGAAGACCCCCCCCCTCGAACAGGTCACGTAGTATGGGTATGTTCCCTAATGTATAGCACAAGCTATCATTTTTGCCGTGTTATTTCGTAAAATGTACGATGTGAGCTCGACGCTGGTCAGGACAAGAATGATGTCGTCACATTTTTTAGATTCAAGCGAGGCTCTCGTAAGCCCAGCCGACTCCATGGAACCGGTATGGGGAGGGAGAAATAATACGCTTATTATTATGTAGTGCTTACATATAAACATAATTTATATTTTTGGTTTTGTTTCATAAATTTATCTGTAGTTGGTAGGAACATTTATTTTTCACAGTATGAAGTAAAACTTTTTATGAAAGTGTAGTGTGTGAAACAGGGGAAGCCCGCTCTTCAGGATGTGTGAAAATACTTTCGATTAGAAAAGAAGATTGAAAAACTGAGAAAAAGAAATTACGACAAAATGAATAAATGTTACTTTCTTTGTTATGTACCGGATTACCCCAAACTCAACTCTTTATCAACCAGTGACGAAATAAAAAAATAAATACTTTAAAAAAAAAGTGTTTTACTTACATTATTTAGGAATTTTCGCAGAATAACAACATTAACTCTAGAATACGGTGCAACTTCAACATCTCCTTTGTTAGGTTATGGGGTATTTAAAAAAAAAACTTTTAAGGACCTTTCAAAGGGGTGTTGAAGCTGCATGATTCTGAGTTGTCACGGTACCCTAGAATACAAACCTTCGTCGAATGAACTACCTACGCCAAAACACAAATATTTTAGCATGTTTTTCTTGTGTTGACAGTTTTTGTCTTGTTTTAATTATTAGTAATCTTCTACGGCATTCAGCGCGTAGTAAGGGGCCGTTCAAGTATTACGTAACGCATTTGGGGGGGGGGGGGTCTTGTGAAACGTTACTGTGCGTTACGAGGGGGAGGGGGGAGGGGGGGTTCGAACTTCGCGTTACGTAACATGTTTTTCTTTATTTAGATAAAAAAACTAGGTAATTAAAATCTTCCAAGTTGGCATTTTCGTTCTTGAAATCTCTTGTTTATTATCATAAATTTATTACCGCAAACGCGATTAAAACAAGAAGTACTTTGCGCATCTTGAGGGCCGTTCAAGTATTACGTAACGCACTTGGGGGGGTTCAAACGTTACTGTACGTTACAAGGGGGGGGGGGGGTTGAACAACGCGTTACGTAACATGTTTTTCTTTATATAGATAAAAAAAAATAGGGAATTAAAAGTTGGCAATCCTTTCCGCTCTCGAAATCTCTCGTTTTATTTACTACCGCAAACGCGATTAAAACAAGAAAAAAGGTATTTAAGCGACTTTCCAGCACTTTGCTTGACTTTATTGTGACTTTCATGTAAAAATTGTCACTTGGGCGTTACGTAACGTTTAGGGGGGGGAGGTGATACGGAAAAACGTTACGGCGCGTTACATGGGGGGGAGGGGAGGGGGTCAAAAATCTTCAAAAATTTAATTACGTAATACTTGAACACCCCCTAAGTACCTACTTAAGTTAACTAAGGAAGTCTGAATGGGAAGGGTTAAAGGAAGTAAAAGAAGTTAAATAATCAATTTACGATTGCACGGAGAATCGCGAAATACCTACATTTGTCATATTAGCAGAATCCGCCGCGCGATTAGGAGAATTGCTAGACTTTTTACAGAATAATCTTGAATAGCAGGAAATGTGTGATGCGACAGCTATTAAGGTTTCTGAACCGGAAATTCGCCGCTCAATAGCAGGGGTAACCTGTTCAAAAGTCGAAAGTGCAGAGAGACTTGACTAGGCAGGTAGGTACCATCTTCCATAGCACGCGACAAGCGACAAGCGCTGCCGATTACCGCAATATCAGCCCGGTATAATCATCGATTGTTAGCTTTGCTACCTACTTGTGATTCTGTCAGTTTTTAGCAAAAAAACTTTCTGTAACCAAAAAAAACGAGTGTGCTTTAGAACACACGACTGAAGTAAAACTACAAGACAAACCTCGCCCAATGAACCCAGGTATCCCTGCTAACTTACCAAACTTAGCGAAATTGGGTACCTATGACCTAGGGGTGACACATGACATTGGGGTGAAATATGACCATGGGGTGACCTACGACTTTAGGGTGACCTACGACCTTGGGGTGACCTACGACCTTGAGGTGACCTACGAACTTGGAGTGACCTACGACTTTAGGGTGACCTACGACCTTGGGGTGACCTACGACCTTGTGGTGACCATCCTTATCCCTCTCACTCCCTAAGTCAAGCGTGCGTAAATGCCCGACCGTTCGCCTAGCAATCGATCATCGTTCGCATCGATCACAACTTTTCGTAACGCATTCACCATTCACCCTTAAGTGGAGCGAGCGTAAAGAAGTTTTATTTCAAAAAATGTAATACGCGGATACTTTTTATAAGTTTGGGTTCTTAGTGTCCCTGCCCTGCAGCACCCTCCGTGCATCGCTGTCCGGTCTCTATTCGCACAGTCTCAAGAGTTGCTTCCCAACTTTGTCCGTGGTGACGAACCAACTGAACGTCTCTCCTCTGAAATTGTCGTTAGTATTTAACGCGGATGTCGGGTTTATGGCTTCTGGAATTCTGAATACATGACAAAGGCACATTTCTGTGAAGAGTATCAGGGGTTCAATCAGGATTAAGTGTTGAGAGCGCCCTAGACAAGCAGCTCGTCGGCTGAAAATCGCCTTTCATAGACATAGACTTGAATTTTCAAGGGTCTTTTTTTTGGCTAGAAATGGATTCTGCTGATCATTACTATGCTATAAAATTTCGTATGAAGCAATTGCGTGTACAAATGAAGGAGTTATCATTTTTTTAAGAAAAATTTGTGCGGCACTGTCATTAAAAATGAGGATATCTCTGGAATCATAAGGTTGGCCATTACACACAGGTATACTACTATTTATTTGTATTTTTTGACGTACTTCGTATTGTGGCGCAACGTGCGATTTTTTTTTTTTAATCTTCAAAGTTGAAAAAAAAACTTTTTTATGTTGATGATTCATTTTAATGCTTAAACGCATTATCATCCTCTTCTACAATATTAAAATTTGCAAAAAGTTGGTCACGTAGTTTGGGTACGTTCCCTAATAGGCAAACTTGTAGTATAAAAAAAATTTGAATTCTGTAATTTGAATAAATATACACTGTTTTTGCCATCTAGCGAAAATCTCGGTAACTAATACAAAAAATGGGTGAAGAGTCTGGTAGAAGTTGGGAAAAAAAATAATAGATGGTGCTTTCCAAGATCTCAATCAAGATATAAAAAAAATTAGACCATAATATTTCCATTGTTAGCATTACTTTATTTTTAAAATTAATTTCAGCAGAGTGATCAACACTTGAAATTGTACATATAACATATCACAATAAGCAAGTGCAATACAGATGAACAATGTACCCAATAGTCTCGTTATTAGCGAAAGGCCATTTATAAGGCATTAGCCACTAGCTTCTGTTGTGTCTGTTGCCCCAGCCTCTCTTGTGGTCGTCTTTGTACTCATCCATATTACGGGCCCTTTGCAGCAGTTCTTCATCATCATTTTCCACTTGAATTTCCTAAAAATATAAAATAAATAAATAATTATAACTTGTCAAAATGAAAAAAAATAAAATAAATGGGGTAGTGAAGCCTTACTGCTGATAGCCCAGTTCTAGACTCTTCCACTTAGTGTCCTACCGAACTTTCGGTTTCAGTTTCGGTTTCGGCCTAGTTTCGGCCAAAAAGCGAGTTTCGGCTTAGTTTCGGTTTCGGCCGCCATCCAGCCAAAACTAAGGCCGAAACCGAAACTGAATTTGGGAGGTTTCGTTCTGCGATCGGACATGTTCGGTGCACTGAACTGCGAGCCACGAAGTGTCATTTTGCTGCGTCCGCGCTCATAGTCGCGTCAGGACTTGATTCACTCGTTTGTGTTCGCTCCGCGAACTTTGCGGTAGTTTGGTTTATTTGTTGTGAAATTGGAGGTGTTTATACCTAACATTATTTCGAAGTAGGTAAGTTTTATTTCACTATAGAAATGATTTAGTTCATGATAGGCCCTGAGGAAAATAATTTCCCTGTGGACCTAAATCATCTTTGGGGATGCTGGGTGGAGAGTTTTTTTAGGGAAAGAAAGGAGAGGAGAGTTCTGGGAAGGAAAAGGGGTGGTTAGGAATCTGGGGTTCAGTGTGTCATGGTCATCCTCCTTCAAGACCTAGACAAACCTCATCCCATGAACCCGGGCACCCCTGCTAAATCACCACCACCACCACCACAAATCAGCGAACCACTTGGGGTGACTTATGGCAGAGGTGTTGGTTATCCAATAAAGTTTCCCGGGGCGGCGGTACCCATTCCCGCCTCCCAAATTATTTTGTTCTTAAGATGAAATAGTATTTTGTTTTCTACCTTTTATTTTGTTATTTGTTCAAATAGGTAATATCTACTATTTCTTTTTTAATATTATTTACGAAGCGATTTACGATTACGATTTCAAAAAGCATAAATAATTTATTTGATGTAAGGAGTGATAATTATGTTATGTTTATTTTTAGTTTAAATATCAGCGACTGAATGATTAATATAATATGATTTAAAAATAAAGGCTGACTGATTAAGATTGACTATTTTTTTTCCACGAAAACATGACCGTAAAAGGAAGTTTCGGTTTCCGTTTCGGCCGAACCTGAGACTGAGGCCGAAACTCAGTTTCGGTTTCGGCCGTAAAAACTAGCTTCGGTCAGACACTACTCCCACTTTTTCATAAGCGATGCATGTGCAGAAAAGGGATGTTACAACCAAGCTGTCAGCTGTAGTACCCACAGACCAAAAAAATGAACTAAATGAAATTATTAAATGAAAAAAACTGACAAAGCTTGGAGCTAAACGAAACCTGGTTGTCTGTCACTTATTAATTCAAATAAAAAGTGGTGTAAACAAAGTGTGTCTTTTTCATCGTCACACCCCAAAGTATAAATATTTCCTTCAAAAAAATAAATCAAATTAATTCTTTTTGGCTGTTGGTCATTTCTGGTAGTGGCAAATGAGCTAATATCGAGTAGATTCAGAAATTATAGCTGCCGGTATTATTTTAATGTAGGGTTAAATATTTATATTGTGTATTAATTTCGTTAAAACTTTAAAACGAGACTTCATTCTCAGAAGCTTCTTCAGAGGAATTAATATAAAGTGTGTTACTTTTGTTTACCGTTATTATTAATGTTATTTTAGTATTTTTAAGCCTCGGTTCTCCCAATTTCTACCGATTTCTTACAAATCTCCCTTAAACATTTGAAGTTTTTAAGCTCTTAAAAAAATATATGTTATTTTTGAAGATAATATCTAGACATTTATCGCGCCGAAACGCAAATTATAGAAAATTCCCTCGATAGAAAAAAATCACAAAGTATGCTCCAAAAATTATTATTAACACGTTTGTTTCA
The DNA here is from genome assembly GCA_917880885.1 of Limnephilus marmoratus. Classification (NCBI taxonomy): domain Eukaryota; kingdom Metazoa; phylum Arthropoda; class Insecta; order Trichoptera; family Limnephilidae; genus Limnephilus; species Limnephilus marmoratus. The sequence goes on along the minus strand of OU862910.1, from coordinate 14,479,220 downwards.
GTTATTTTACAAGTTATATGTATGAAAAAATTCACAGCGTTTCTTTAAATAAAACTAAAGACAATTATCGCGAGATTTTTGCTCTTTTTCAATAAACCGTGATTAATTAAATATTTTAACAACAGGCGCTTACGTTTTTTAATTCTAAAGATAATATTTACAGGCCATCTCAATCTAACGTGCGAGTAACCTACGTGCCTTTCAAATATTCGTCATTTGCTGTCCAGATAGCTCGCCACACAGACCTGTCGACCTACGTTTCGTGATTTGTTTAATATACTTGTACGTAAATAATAATATTGTTTGGCGAAAATGGGAAGACAACAACAAAAAAGTCGTATTTATAAGCGTAAACATTATCTCCAAAATCGAGAACGTATGATGAAATGTATAAGGTAAGAAGAAAAAAATAAAATTTTGATTTTATTAATATAATACATACTCGTATTATTTACTATTATGTAATATTTATTATAAAAATAAATTTTCAATTTATTTGTGTATTATATAACAAAGGTGACCGTTATTGTTATATTTTTTACAGAATGCGTACTTTGGGAAATAAATCTATTTCTAATGCTTCGGAAACTGAAATTCCCGGCTAAGTTTTTTTAAATTAAATTACATTTTTTTTAAATGACCATTGAATGCAAAAGCTTTTATTTCGCTCATTTATTAAAATTATAGGACATAAACAGCATTGAATTCTTTATTTGAAATGACTCGCGATCAACGGCACGTCGTCGACGGCAGTGACATCTTTTGGGTCAATTTTAAATTTGCTTTCCTACGCGCGCTATAACAACAAACGAGATGCACAATTTACTTCTCCTGACAAAGAAAGTTACAACCAACGAAGGGACTTACATACCTAGATAATAATATATCGGCATTTTCACTTTCTGTATAAGACAATATGCATAATAACTATGTAAGTACCTGGAATATGTAGAAATCGTCCTGGGTCAGATCTCCGATCTACCGATGATTTCGTACATTTAATAATACCTTTATACTCAGTGGATGCATTTTGCCGGCTGCCCGCTCCGTTTTGACAAACATTCGAAAGCATCGGTTTCCAGGGGTGCATCTAGAACTACGAATTGAAGTGTTTTGCATGAATGATTTTATTTGACCAGGAATCTAATAATTCCTGGTTAGTATTTATAAGAATGTTGGCATTCTCGTCATATAAATTTAATGGTGTAATGTTTATATCTGCCTTGCAAATTATTTTGTGCATTTCTGAGCTATTAGCTTTCCTATGGAAAAAATTTCTGAGCATTTCTACCTGATTGTGTTTCAAAGATGTTATTTTGACTACACCTCTACCTCCTCAATTTTTAACTTTATTTTTTATTACAGTAAATCTGAAGCACGCGTATACGTGAACAAAAAAAAAGAACTTAATAAGAAGAAAATCATCGGCCGGAGAGGTCTTTCTCAAAGCATTGACAATGGGTATGATATGGTGATTTATTTCACTAAAATAATATATGTATTTTATTTTACTAACGAAAAAACATATGTTCCGATGAGGTGAATTACTAATCTACAAACTATCTTTGTGTGAAAAAACATCCGCTTTATTCGAAAAAAATTATCTGTGATAATCTGTAATACAGACATTAAAAAATCTATCATACTTATAATGATATTGGCATGCAAATCATTATCGATATCCATTTTTATTTCTATTTTTTCATAAATCAGTATCCATTTTAATGCTGCTTTTGCTTTTCTAGGTTGTATAAAAATGATGCAGTCGAAGGAGGAGAAGAAAGACGCATCGTCGACATTTTCTATTTTATAAGCCAACTGCAATCCATATCGGACCATTCTCCTTTCGGATGCGGATTTGGAAATCTTACTGTTCAATCTGAGCAAAGAGTTGGCCTAATGTCCAAAATACTGTTTGAATGTAACATGTGTCGCGCCAAATTTACAGTCAACACATGCGACCCAAAACCTAAATATACCATGGATGTAAAATGCAGCAGCAGTATCAGGGATGACTCCTGCGGGAGTAAAAGGGGGTGTAAAACCTATTATACTTTCTTTGTCATCTAAACACACCTGTATACACTAAAACATAAAAAATGTTAATGTATTGTTACGTTACGAAACTTACGGAATTGGGTTCCGTGCGAGGAGCTAACGAATTGACCCCAGTGCACTAACTCGCCGCACCGCCCCTCTCCGCCCCCCCTCCCCGCACGCGCAGTCCGTGGCCCGAGGCCGAACGGCACCCCGCATTCATTCCTCCGCCGGCCTTGGGCGTAACAACTGTGTTCCCCGTGTTTCGCGCTAGGCGCTCTCCGTAAACGCTCGCGATGTTTACTTTAAATGTGAATTGTGCACGAAGAGGTTTACGCCTACCCAGTATCCGTCAGATGACTGCCTATTTCCTGCTTGTGAGTACAAATGAACCTTGCTTCCCCTCTGTGTGCTAAGAACTGACATTTAAATTCACTAAATACGTGTAGAGAGTTGAGAGAAGGCCCCCCCGTTATGATAGGATTATTAGAGATAGCCAAATATCCATGTGTATAGTGCCGAGGCTGGCTTTTGTATAACCCTGTTCACCTTTAAATGAATAAAACCCTTTACGTGCATAACAACTGTGTTCTGATTGAGGAAGGAGACCTGGAGATTTTGAGGAAAGGAAGGGAAGTAGGAATTTACAAGCGAACCACAAACACTCGCCCTGGGTTTAAGAGGGACCTTGCTCGCGCCGGCTGTGCCGAGCTAGCCGCTGGCCTGTTTATTGCATGTCCTTTCCAGGTTTTGGGTTTGGCGTTGGCCGCAAGTAGCGCCGATGCTAACACTGTCGCCCAACGTGTGGCAAATTTTTTTTCCTCACCTCCCCAATGCCAACACTGGTTTCCAACTTAGGGGCAATTTTTTTTCCTCCCTCTTCACGATTCCACAGTCTCGTTCTTCAATCAGCAATTGTTTAAACTTTATAATGTATAATGTTTTGTCTTGTTATTCCCAATTTGTCTAGCATTTCCATCAAGAACCCTGGCGCGATTGTAACTTCGAATTGCAATTTAAATTATTACGGGCACGATTCCTTCATTTTCGAGTCGTCACTCGACAAAACATTATCACCGGTATTCCTACGTAAAGTGCTCAACCAAGAAAGTTGCCGTCGTGAATAATATAGTGTTTACAAGTGTCGACCGACTAAATTTGCTAGTTTCAAATACAAGTTAATAGTGGAAATGTACACAAATATTTAAAACAAAGTTATTCAACAATTAAAATCCTGTATATGATAAACCAATTACCCGCTTCGTTTCCCGAAAGTTAATTAACCAGTTATTTTAATAATAAACCTATTCCGCAAGTGCTGGTCTGTATTTGATATCGACATATTCTGCGGGTAGGGGACTATTTCGCAAAGTACTGGCCTGTATATATAACGGCATATTTTGCAGCTTAAGGGAAACAAGTGGATTAAATTCTTTCTACCTTTTGACAATTGGGCATTTTTTTTGTACTTCTGCCGTCCGTTTCTTCCTTTTTCTTGCGCACCTATCATCTTTCATAAAGAAACAGACGACATAATTCGAAAAATGCCTAGTTCGCGTTGACGTCGATTCCTCGAGTCAGGCATTACATCCGTATGCATAATCTGCATATAACTTGTTATGACAAAAGGAAGTCGGCGGATAAATACCAATAATTGGTGATGCTCAAATCAGGCTAGTCTAGCCACGTAAATAAAAAAAACTATTCCCCAAGACATTGTTGAATTTTCAAACAAATACTTCCACGAAAACTTGTATAAAAGAAAAAATATTTCTTTCCTTTTCTGAAGAACCCCCCTTTGGAAAGGAAATGGAAATATTCTAAAAACATGTTCGTTTAAGGCGAACCTCGTTTCCGTTTTTTATTTCCGGACTTTTGCAAATTTGCAAACCTTTTTCAAAAACATCGGAATAAATTCTAAAAACGTGTTCCATTAAGGTGAATCCCGGCCCGTGAAATTTTCATATCCGGACTTTGAAAATTTTCAACAAATTTTCAAAACATCTGGTTTTTTTTACAAAATCACGTTTTTTAAGGGAAACCGCTGCCCAATTTTTTCTCGTTTTCGGACTTTGAAAATTTTCAACAAATTTCCAAAACAGCTGGATTTTTTCACAAAATCACGTTTTTTGAGGCAAACCGCTGCGCAATTTTTTTTCATTTTATGGACTTTGAAAATTTTCAACAAATTTCCAAAACATCTGGATTTTTTCACAAAATCACGTTTTTTGAGGCAAACCCCTGCCCAAATTTTCAAATAAACCAAACACTTATAAAAAAACGTGTTTTTTTTCAAAAACTTTTTGTAAAAAATAAGTCCCCAGTGGTCAATCTCTGCCCAATTTCTTTCCACTTGCGAGTCTGGTTCTCACTTTTTCCAACATAAGGTCACTCTGATACGATCTTATACACCATGGAAGTTCCTCAAGTCACGCTGGGTATAATCCCGCACGTCTTTACTTCAAGAAAGGAAGACCTACTACAGGCCCTGAGAAATAGAAAGATTTCTCCTAGGAATAAATCCAAAATGTCTTACTGTGACGGAATCAGTAAATTCCATCACATCAAGTTCTCAGGCGTTATCAAATTGGCAAAACATGCATCTTGTTAACCCTGATCATCATTACGCCCCTGACCTCTCTTGGCCAGTCGTCAATCAGTGCGATGCGGTCTCTTTAAAAGTCTTATAATTCTTGTCATAAATGACGTGAGTTACTTGTAAATATTAAATGTAAATAATCACCCATATGGGCATTCGTAAGGTAATCCTTACACCCGAAGGCACATTAATGTCAACGGTAGCCTAACTCATGTACATTCCTTTTTCTTTTTGCATAATTTTATATGTTCTTGTACATCCTGCGTGCCTTGCCTGCTGTACCACAAGAGCACCACTTGGGGCACCGTTTTCATACTTGTATGCATCCTCTTCCTGAAATTGATCACTTCGGGAAAGGGCCTCCTTTTCCTCCTACCATCAACGGTTCCGGAAAACTCTTGCTCCAAGACGTCGCTTTCCTTTTCACAATTCTTGCAGCATCCGCGCGTTTTTTTTCTCACCTCATCGCCTCATCTTGTCATATCACCCTTTCTACTTTTTGTTTGGTGTCGGGTTTTTGTCGTACCAGTACGTCCCTACCCTAATGTTGTAAATATAAAATCATAAGTGCAAGTCTGTATAATAACCATTGGTTTCAGACCATTGCCGCAGCTCACTACTATGGCCACAGCACCATATTGTAAGAATGTCGCGACGATTTCTGTTATAATAGGAAATCCTCCCGTTTTTTCTTTTTTCTTTTTCCTCTTCACCCCATCCTACACATTCATAGTAATGTTATAATATCCACTGTATCATAGTAATGTTATAATATCCAAGTAGGAGAATAAAACTACCCTCTAATCTTCTACCCAATACACGTGGAGGATTAGACTCTTTTATGTCAGTGTATTCCTTTTGTCCTACACTACCAAATGGTATTGTAATGTGCCAGGATAACTGCTGTAGACCTTGTTTCACCTTCCACTCAGAGGTCGAATTTCGGAAATAGCCGAGTCCTCAGCAGTTTTCTTCGTTCAAATGTTCCCAATTGTCACCCTTTCCCTTCCTCGAAATTATCCGTGAATGGGGATATATGCGTTACGCACTTGGCGTTTCGTTTGTCAAATGGGACAACCTTCATACACGGATCCTTTCAACTTCCTACTCCTTTCCCACTTTTCATAACTTATTTGTACTCAATGTTTTTGTTCTTCGAAAGTAGAAAAAATGCTACCGTATAGACGTGAGCATAGGTCATGGAAGACCAACTTCTTTCGAACGGGGCATTTTGTCATACGTACAAACCCTTACCCACGTGTTCTTGGAAATGTATTTAGTTTAAAAAAAAAACTAAATGGGTTAAACAGAACCTTCCTTGAATACGTACCTGTAATATGTATAAGTCTGTAGTTGCATTTAGTTAACTCTCTCTCCGTCTCTCTCTCTCTCTCTCTCTCTACACGTCAAACAAATCCAATCTTTCTCAACATGCACACCTTGTTTCTCTCCAAACCTTTTCATCATTGGTCTACCAGGCAGGTAAACTTCAAGAATTTTGTTCTAATAATAATTTTTTCGCCGGATTAATAAGAAGACCAGCAGCTCTTCACCCTATCTACACCTGCGCCTCTCTTCATGCTGCCTTCACTACCGTCACGGAGGTCCCATGCCTTCAAACCCTACGTACCAAAAGCACCCGACCACACCTAACATAACCTAGTGTGAGTCGTGCGTGTAGTTGCGAATTGTATCATCACAAAACCATCACTCAAACAAACCCGAGCACGTCAGCTCTAAGTTGGTTCATGTTCCTGTTGCCATCGTGCAAATGTTCCTGCGGCATCTCGCAAATGTTCCTGTTGCCATTGTACAAATGTTCCTGCGGCACCTTGCAAATGTTCCTGTTGCCATTGTACAAATGTTCCTGCGGCACCTTGCAAATGTTCCTGTTGCCATCGTGCAAATGTTCCTGCGGCATCTCGCAAATGTTCCTGTTGCCATTGTACAAATGTTCCTGCGGCATCTCGCAAATGTTCCTGTTGCCATTGTACAAATGTTCCTGCTGCATCTTGCAAATGTTCCAGCTGCACCTTGCAAATTGCTCTGTTGCCATCATGCCAATGCTCCTGTGCCCTTGCGCAAATAACAATACCAACGATTGTTCACACAACAATCCCACTGTATACAAACCAGTGTACCAACCACCATCACAACAACGGCTGTCATGCACACAGACCACCTCCTCTATAAAGGACCAACCACCAATTACAATTCCACTCTCCAGTACCTCAATGATGTCATACTGGCCCACCCACAGGATCCGGAAGCAGCTACCTTTTTGACCTCTGTGACAGGTAGAACCCTCTCCACCACCAAGAAGCCTCATCCTGCGTTCTCTTCTTCGTGTTTTCTTTAAGGCCCTAGTGTTCCTTGAGTGTAATCCCAAACGGGCCAGGTTACTGTGATAAAGTAACCTTGTAACTTCAGTGCAACGTTCATACACCCCAAACATCCTACGCAAACCACGCTACGCAAACATAGCTCACAGACCAATGATACAATTTAGAGTAATTTTTTTTTCTATCACTGCATAACCCTTGTACCTTTCTCCAGCAGGTCCTTGTTTATATTTATGTATGCCACTGCTCTTTCATGTACATTCATGTATAATTCTTTGTTCACCATGCTTTTTTTTCTCTTTTGTTTTTGTTTCTACAATTGTGTAGCTAGCAACTTTTTCTTTTTCTCTCTCTCTCTCTCCCCTTTCTCTTAGATGTTTTTTTGTTTTGGCACAAGTGCTAGAAGGGTAAGAGGATTTCTTAGCCCTACTGCTCCATTACCACGTCGCCTTTTTTGCGGCGAGGGGGGAAGTGTTACGTTACGAAACTTACGGAATCTTAAACTAATCTTAAACTTGGGTTCCGTGCGAGGAGCTAACGAATTGACCCCAGTGCACTAACTCGCCGCACCGCCCCTCTCCGCCCCCCCTCCCCGCACGCGCAGTCCGTGGCCCGAGGCCGAACGGCACCCCGCATTCATTCCTCCGCCGGCCTTGGGCGTAACAACTGTGTTCCCCGTGTTTCGCGCTAGGCGCTCTCCGTAAACGCTCGCGATGTTTACTTTAAATGTGAATTGTGCACGAAGAGGTTTACGCCTACCCAGTATCCGTCAGATGACTGCCTATTTCCTGTTTGTGAGTACAAATGAACCTTGCTTCCCCTCTGTGTGCTAAGAACTGACATTTAAATTCACTAAATACGTGTAGAGAGTTGAGAGAAGGCCCCCCGTTATGATAGGATTATTAGAGATAGCCAAATATCCATGTGTGTAGTGCCGAGGCTGGCTTTTGTATAACCCTGTTCACCTTTAAATGAATAAAACCCTTTACGTGCATAACAACTGTGTTCTGATTGAGGAAGGAGACCTGGAGATTTTGAGGAAAGGAAGGGAAGTAGGAATTTACAAGCGAACCACAAACACTCGCCCTGGGTTTAAGAGGGACCTTGCTCGCGCCGGCTGTGCCGAGCTAGCCGCTGGCCTGTTTATTGCATGTCCTTTCCAGGTTTTGGGTTTGGCGTTGGCCGCAAGTAGCGCCGATGCTAACAGTATGTAAAAGCCCATAAGAGCGTTAATGATTAATAAAAATAAAATAAAATGAAAACATAAACATTGATTTCGGTGCTAATATAAGTGTTATAGTTTTTTTTATGTTTGTATTGCATCACGGTCTTCATCATATGGCACACACGTCAAGCATTGTTACTAGGTTATCCCTTTTCATATAACCCAGTTTCTTTTTCAGTTTCTTTCAGTTTTCGGGTAAAAAAGTTGAATTGTTTGCTTATAAAAAAGTATATTCCTTTACGGAAAAATATTTTTATTAGGGAAAAAAACAGTGAAGTTTCGAAAAAAAGTTGTCATTTTTACTTCTACCGTCATGTAAAATCTCCTTCCGAAGTTTGTACACTTTATCCCCGGAAATCCTGTATAGATAATTATAAGAATAATCTTATAAGAAAAATCTTAATTAATTTAGTTGTTTTTTTAAGTACATTTTTTTTTCATTGACTCCACACAAGAGGCCCTGCAGAAAATGATTCCCCTCAGTCCTATATCATCTTTGTGGAGGGTACTTTTTATAAAAGGTAGGAGAGGAAGTTCTGGGAAGGAAAAGGTGTTGGGGGTGGTTAGGAATCTGTGACGTGTGTGGGAGTGCTCAGTAAGTAATAAAAAAGGTATATGTGTCTCTATCGTTAATCGATATTTTTTTCATTTAAGTACTGACAAATTGAAATATAGATAATCGTCGTTGCGGTGGTAATATCTATTAAGTAACGTTTCAAAATTGCTCAAGAGTTAATATAATAGATATGTATCTCTTTCGATTATGTAAGATGTGTTTTTTCAACAAAAAGAAACACGTAATTAATATAGCAACATAGAACGCATCAAAATAAATTACTGAAAGACGGCAGTTTTTTTTATAGCAAAAAAATTTTATTGAAAAAAAATACCCGCGGGCCAATGATGATGAAATACAACCCTGATATGTTGGAACACGTGCACCTTGTGACGTCAGAAACTTTGCTTGTAAGTAAATGTATGATTTTAAAATTTTGTTAACAGATGGCGCTAATGCGAAACATTAATTTCTTCGTTTATTTGAATGTAACGATGGAACCTCTGCAGGGAAGATTTGAAAGTATAAATTGTACAAAGAACCGAATCGCAAATTCTGATTTGGGAGAACCGACTCTTAACTGATAAACTAACGTTTAAAACAAGGATTTTATGCATAGCACAAAGGGTAATAATTATTATAAGCAATAATTATCAGCCTGAAATACTCATCTACATTGAAAAAATCTTCCGAGAAAAGATATATGCTGCCAAAGGGACTTGAACCCGTGGCATGTATCTTTTCATGTATCTTAAACGTTAGTTTATCAATTAAAAATAATAATTAATATTTGATAAGTTAAAGTATTTTCACCAAAAAATGGGGGGGTTGAGCGGAAAAACGTTACGGCGCGTTACATGGGGGGGAGGGGGGGTCAAAAATCTTCATAAATTGCATTACGTAATACTTGAACGCCCCCCAATGTTGGCCTAGAACACCCTTGAAGGGAGAAAGCCAAAACAAAAAATACAAGTGCAGTTCACAAGCGGTAGAAGTGAAACCTTCAGAAAACTGAAGTAGACAAGAGTGGCTATTTCTTTTCATCGAGTTTCAAATCACAGCGGCACTAAAAAAATTTTCACTTCAAAAATCATAATATGTATATACAAACAGTGAATTGTAAAATTAGCTGTCCGTATATGGTCAACCGAGAGATATATTTCAAAGGGTAACTTTTGAATTTAAATATTAAACAAGCATGTTTTACCTTAGCTTCTTCTTCTTCATCCTTAACTTGTTCCATATCCTTTTCAGTAGTTTCTTGAAGAGAAGAAATTCCTAATTTGGTTTGGGGGGCAGGGAAACTGCAAAGCAAGAAACACATTGATCAAACATACATTCAGAAAGTTTAGCACTCTCAAAAGAGGTCCCAACTGGTACTTATTATAGTTCAATGTAATTGGTATCATTCCTTGCCTTCAGTGTTTAAATTACAAAGTAAAAGGCAAGTTCCCCGAATAACGCTAAACATCACTTTGTATTAGTACAAGCAATACTACAAATAATTTATCAAAAAATTCTGAGAGGGTAGTTAGAAAAATGTCTAATGTTACAAGTGAATGAAATTTTTAAATTGTAAACTTTTTAATTCTATATGAAATACATACTGGAACTTTACGTAAAACGATAAATACCTTCGCTAAAATGCTAGAAGCGCCTATTACAGACATATAAAAAAAAATCCTTCCATAATCTCAAAGTAAACACGATACAGATCCTTGTAAATTAATAAAAAATACTTTAACGTATCTAGATTTTTTTTGTAATTCACTTAAAGTTCCCGATTTATATTATAACTGGTGACTTGGCTCGCCGATAACCGGCGAGTCAACTCGCCAGTTATCGGTGACAGCGCTAGAGGACAGACGTCACATTTTTAATAATGGATCTGCGAACTCACAGTCACGATTTCATAATAGAATTCATAAATGGCTTCCAAGAATGTCCCTGTTTATGGCAAAATAAATCAAGCGAGTATAAAAACAAGGGAAATCGGCTGCTATGATACAGCCCCCATTGTTTTGTAGTATTTCACAAAATCTTCCCTAACTCTTTTTGCATTATTGTCCAGGTTTCTAGTACGAGTGGCTGTAAGGGCGCCAAAATACCATTCGTCCTCAGACCTTCTTGAATTGCACCAGTAATTTGATTTTCTATGTCACCGTCACCTGGTGATATATAATCTTGTATGTATTTGCTTCTTAAATAATTGGGTTAACTAAAAGCTAATACCATATAATTTATGTTTTCAATTGATTTGAAATCGATAGCACAGCGAAATATTTAGAATCTTGCGGCCAAAAACCCGAACGCATTTTCGACTACCATCCGGGTTCTGCAAACTTGATATAGATATAGTTAAAAATTCATTTGTCATGATTACCCAATTCCCACTGTGGATACAGTTTCAAAAATCTGGTCTTAAGGCAAAAGCTTCATCACCAATGTACACAAATGGTAAGGGATCTGAATCCTGTGTTGGTTTTTCTGATGGTGGTATATTTAAAGTACCTTCATCTAAATGCTTACAAAATCTTCGTCTTTTTTAAAACACCTCCATCAGAAATGCGGCTGTTCGTGCCTACATCAACATATATAAATTGTTAGTCAGCGTCAACAATTGCCATATTGCATAATTCTTCAGATATTCTTAGATAATTTCTGTAATCGAGTGGTTCTGCTGACAATTCTCGAATTAAATGTGAATGCGATAACGCTTGCCTTTTCTCAATCCAACTTTTAACCCAATCTCTAGGGCGTTTTCGTTTTTTTTTTCTTAATTTCATGGTATGCTATAATACCAAGATAATATACTTCAGACTCCGAATAAGACATGTTAACCTCAATTCTTTAAAAACTGCAGTATAGGCTCGTACGTCGATCACCCACTTAACAGTCTCTATTATTTTTAACCTTTTTTAGGTACCAATACACAAATGGGTTGTGTACCAATACACAATAAATAAAGGAGTTGTGCTAAGAAAGAGACCCACTGAAAATATATAATTTTGATAGTTCCATGACAGTTGGTCCGCCGACAGTTGAACCCCCCGATAGTTAATCCCTCCGACAGTTGATCCCTCCGACAGATGATCCCCTAAAGATTATTTCTTCAAGTAAGTATGCAAAGAGGATATACGGCCGTTCTGCCTCCTAAATTGTAGGTAGATATAGCGTATAAATGCTAATTCGTAAGCCAATAAATGGTTCCCGGGGCGGCGGTTCCGTCGCCCCAGGAACCAATTATTGGCTAACGAACACCCCTGCCATAGGTGACCCCAAGTGGTTCGCTACGTTTTGTGAATTAACAGGGGTAGTCGGGTTCTTGGAGTTAGGTTTGTCTAGGTTTTGGTAGGGGATGCCTTTGCCTACCTAATGCATGGCAGGCAGAATCAGGAGAGACTGCTTCAGGGAGATCTTCTGATCTTTCCAGCCTGACCCTCTCTCGGCACATCGCGTTGCACCGCAGGGCGGAAAATTTGCCTAGCTATTCAGATCTAGTCATCATACTGAAGTCATGCAAGTAGGAATCTTTAGCAGTTTCTTGTAAGCCGACTGCACATATAAGTATGTCTTATTTTTTTATTACCGCGTGCTTCTTCGGAGAGCCGAAATTATTGTTTGTAAAAATATTTTTATAGTGGATTTTCACTCAAGATGCCTTCAGATATAAGTATATCGACTTTGATTGTAAGGCCGCATATCCTCTTTGCATACTTACTTGAAGAAATAAGCTTTTAGGGGATCAAAACGGTCAGAAGGATTAACTGTCGTGGGACCAACTATCAGGGGGGTCAACTGTCGGAGGGATCAACTGCCGGCGGACCAACTGTCGGGGAATCAATTGTCGCCGGACAAATTGTCAGATTTCCGTAAAAAACTGAGAAGTCAAAAAAGGTCGGGAGGGTAAAAAATGTCTGTATTTGTCTATTCCATTGCTAATATGATTTTTAGTATGTCAAGCTGTATATTTCATATTTTATCAAAATGCTGACTGTTTATCAAAATCGTGTCTAACGTACCCGCGTCTACTCGAAATAGACGGTGGATTGTGCAGGTGTCCTAGCGGCCGCCGAATTTATTCACAAGTAGCAAAAATACCTAACTACACAGTGTATCCGAGGTTTGGTACTTGAGCCTTAAATGATATTTGGTTCTTCTGCAAGATCATACAACATAAATATTCAAGAACAATACCTTCCTTCCCTGACTCTCTGTTCATAGAACTCCTCTACTGTCAGGACAGGTAAAGATGGATACCCGAGACCATACACCGTCTTCTGTATGTCGTCCTTTGTGATAATGAAGGGTTTCAAAGGTGCTGGTGGTCTTTTGGGTTTCTTTTCTTCTTCTTCAAGACCGCCGGCTAAAAAAATGTGGACATTCAGAATACACAATGTGAAAACAAAGATATTTTCATATATTTATATCTTACTGCATAGTCACATATTATAAAACAATATTTACTACGATAAATGCTAGCTGAAACGTAATTGTAAGACAATGATAACAAACTAACGTAAAAATCCTTAAATGTTTCACATTGTGAACAGTAACAAACTTAATACCCACTGCTCTGTAACTACATTCATGATAACTACAATCATAGTACCTACTTACTTATTTATATATGTAAAGTCTGTCAAATAACAGTAGAAAATATATGAGGGCGCCACTGTTGATCAAATGGCAATACTAAACCCATAACTCATGGTGTTAAAGTAAAGCTGTGTAACCTACATTTTTATAAAAAATTAAAAAGGCATAATAGTGGAAAAAATATTTATTCATTGCAGTATAGATACCCGCCGATCTCAAAATTAGAATTGCATATAGGTATATTATTATTATACTTTTGCAATATTGTGTTAACATAATGAAGAATCACTATAATGTAATAAAATATAAAGCACAGTTTAGAAATTGCTCACATTATTTAATACTAAAAGTAGTGTAACTAAACTGACCATTAGTGATTCTTCCTTTCAATCAAATTCTTTCATTCATTCTTTCATCTTTCCTCAAATTTATGTTAAATTAAATTAAAGCAAATCGCTTTATAAGTCACCTTTTAATCAAATTCATTTCATGAAGAAAAAATGATTTATAAAATGTTGTGTACGGTGTTCTGTACATTCAGTGTCATTGCACTTCAAAAAAATATTTGACAGTTAACTTGGTGTTGCCAGTCTACAAATTTAGTAGTTCCAGTTTTTATATTTTCTACACTTTTTTGACAGACTATAATTACTGTGTACCTTTTATTTTTTTCTTTTTCATAATAATAACAAACATACGTACATTAATGATAGCAAGAAAATTACCTACTTTTATATTAATTGTTAAAAATGTTTTACACCACTGCAATACCGGTATGCTTCGAGTATATTTGGAATCACACTTTGTGTGATATTGTGACAATAATTATTGAATCTAATGTAGCGTGAGCCCAAATACGAATCCGCTGGTTGAACTTCTCTGTAAAAATTACTGATACCTACTTATGTTAGGCCTACTTATATCTTTCTAGCTCTGTTTATCATTTTATGTACTATATACTTATGATACTGCATACTTGTTATAATGCTCCTGTACAATTTATTTTATATGTAAAAGCCATCAAGGCGTAAACAAACAAATAAATAAATAAATTTCTTAAGTGAATTCTCACAACAAAACAATCGTAAGAAATATCAATGACACCGCGGATCAAAAATCAATAGGCTCTGTAAAGAAATTTGGTGGTTTTTGTTATTTCTTAGTGTTGGGATGGACTTAGATGTGGTCTAGAAGATATTAACAAATTGTTGTTTAGGAAATTAAGTTCTGTTGTCAAAGTTAATAGGTTACATTATTGATACCTTTCATTTGTTCCATAAAATCAAGTAGGGATTTCTCTGCATCAATGCTGTTCATTTCATCCAGGGACTGATTTACATATGATTTGATAAGGGCAATGAAATATTCCCTCTTGGTCTGCTCATCCCAATTCGGGCTGTCCATGGCGGCCTTCAGGGCTTTCAGTTCCGCTTGTAATTCTTTCTGTTCCTTATATCTTTTTAGTTTCTCTTCACGATTCATAACCTACAAATAAATATTCAGGATTATTATCTAATGTGAAAAATGTCAATGATGCCACCAACTGCAAATTAAAAAAAGGGATCACAAAAGTAGATGTATTCACTAATAGGGATGCTATCCCTGCCCTTTCAGTATCATAACAACCAAGAAGTTATCTGAATATTTTAAGGTGAAATAATAGGATTTTATTTTTTATTATTGTATAAAAGTTACATACAAAGGGAAATTACACCCGCTAAGCTCTGAATGTAGCTTGTCAGCAGGAGATTAGTTCCACAGATTAGTTGGAACAACACATATGAAATAATCCTAAGTGCATCAGCATGGCAACAACATACACATTTAACAGCATATTAACCATAAACATATTTATGTATATATATATTACCGTAAAAGCCCTAATATTGGTAAATCCTAAGATTTACCAACTCTTAATGGTAAAAGTCCGAACCGTTCTATAATCATCGTTCACCAACCTAACCTAACCTAATCTAACCTAACCAAACCTAACATGTACTAAATTCTAATGGTAAAAGCCCGAAAAAATTGTTTCTTATTTAAATATTATAAACGATTTTTTCGGGCTTTTACCATCAGAATTTAGTACATGTTAGGTTGGGTTAGGTTAGGTTAGGTTGGTGAACGATGATTATAGAACGGTTCGGACTTTTACCATTAAGAGGAAATACTAGCTGCGCTTTTCTATACAAACGTATTCCCCGTTTATCTCTCTGGATTTTGACCCTAGAGCAAAATTTTTTTTTACATAATATAGATATTGACCACTAGCGTGTCGGTACGTTTTGTTTTTTTTGATAATTTACTTCTCATAGAAGTTACGACCTTCCAAAAATGAATAAAATTGCCTAATTTAAACGCCGTCAAAAAACGTTCAGTATACAAACTAAACAATGTATTTTGAAAAAAAGCAAAACGTACCGACATAGAATATTTTCTTTTAATACAGTTAGTGAAAAAAAATTTTTAAATCCGTCCAGTTTTGGAGAAGAAAAATGGGGAATACAAAACATCGATTTCGAAGATTTTATTTAGGTATTTTCGGCCCGACGTGCAGGTGTCCCTTTCGCTCATTTCTCCTGAGGGGGGCCGGGGAACGTGGGTTTTGACAAATACATACATATAATGCGAAGTAGTGATGTAAAGAATTTTATCGGTAGACTAGTGTTGTCCTTGCCCGAGTAATCGATATTTTTTATTCGTTTTTTTTCTGTTTAGTGACTCATCGCGGTATACCAATACTGACCGAGCTTTCATACTAAAATTGTGCAAAATTAAATTTTTTTATGTCAAGTACTATAATAAATTTTCAATTTGGGAGGCGTTTTAGGTACCATCGCCCCGGGAACCATTTATTGGATAACCAACACCCCCGCCACTTGGTCACCGCAAGTGGTCCTCTATGTTTGGTGACAGAGCCTGGGTTCCCGGGTTCACGGATGAGGTCTGCATGGGTTTTGGTGGCGGATAATTTTGTCCACTTACTGCGTGGCGGGCCGGATTGGGAGAAACTGGAAGAGGAAGATCTTTTGATCTCTACAGCTGGACTCTCCACCATCATTTCATACTTTTACCTACCTTTTCCCTACCCAAAACTTCCTTTCCTTCCTTATCCTAAAAATACCCTCCACACAGCTTCTCCAATGATGTCCAACAACTTCTCCAACAAAGTCCCTGAGCGATTATTTTTCCTCGGTGCCTCCAATGTGAGGTTTATGTTTTAAAAAAAAATCTGTTTCAAATTTTTAGTTGAGAGTCGCTTACATTGCCTTCAGTGATTAATTGAAATTTTTTGTTTGTAAACACTTTATTGTACAAAATTTTTTACCACTATACAATGAATTTTAAACAATTTATGATTTAGATCTTTCTCTCGCCGGTAAATTTCTTGATATGCGACCGTCAATTGTTTCTGGTAAAAGGCATTGGTGGTAGAAGTTTTTCTAACAGTGGTTCAATTTTTTGCCAGATTGAATCGTCCCTTTCAATTTTTTCATACGGCAAACCTTTAGGACTCCACACGACAAAATAACAGTATTTACGACGAGTAATGTGTAACTGGCCTTGTACTTGGTAGAAGTAATTGTGATTCCGTTTTAATGTTGAAGCATTGTCTTCAATTTTACAGTTATCAATTTTTTTTGTTCAAATCCTTCTTCTGGTGACATATTTACTATACTATATGGGCATTTCACTTCAATTATAGAATCCTTGCCAAAAAGGCCATCCGGACTTGCCGCTAAAAAGTTTTTGTTTTCATCGATAAATAGTCCACAGGCGAATACCTCTAATTTTGTTTCTTTTGTAAATTGCTCAATTGCTTGGTTTTCATTTTCTTTCCCATAATTTGTGGCCATATTTCCTTTAAATGGCGAGTACAGTAGCGAGTTTAATACTCTCGCAACTGAAGTTTTTGGCCGTAGCTTACATATTTTTGTCCAAAGTTAGAAGCTGTAAGCCGCTTACGCCTTTCAATTGTCCACAAATTATTATTGCTTTGGCCCACCGTATTCCTTTCGAGTTCATTCTTATTCGATGGAGATAATTCTTTGAAAAATTCCTCTTTATCGTTTCAAATAATTCAGCTGGCATATCTGGATCTAATTCCAATTGACCATAATTTTCATCAGGCCCTGCAACTTTTTTTCTCTTTTCTGTCGTGTTTTCGTAATACCTTAGTTTTATTTTTCGACACCTCTGTATTGTCTCCTTCGAACGTCGTTTTCTTTCAATAAAATGCTTCGTGTAGTTGCCAGGACTGTGGCCTTGGATTTTTTTTGTATTCGTGAATGGGTTGTCATTTCACTATTCCACGAAGTTACTGCTCAAGAAGCTCAACTGCTGAAGTTATCCCATTTTTGTAAAATTTGCTCTTTTTCCGCCTATAAATTTGGCTATAACGTTGTTGAATTGCTCCACAGTGTTATTTGTCACGTTAATAATAAGACTTTCTGCATTTGCTATTAGAGACGACAATAATTGTTGAATATCAGTCCTGTTCCACAATCTTGAAGATCGCTTACTAAATTTGGATCATTAGTATACTTCTCCGACTTGCAATAGTATGACGAACATTTTGTATGATCACCAAAAACATGGTTTGCGGCATTTTTTTGTCCATTTTCAGATTTTTTACTTTATCACTTTGTGCCGTGTTTTCTTGCTCTTTTCTGTAATTTACTGCTCAAACTATAGCTTTTCTCATACGTAAAACGTTTGCTTCAACCTTTTTCCTTATGTGAACTGGTACAAAGCCTTTAGCGTTGTTGGTTTTTTTTCTAAGTGCTTTTATTTTATTGCAAAAATTGCGAAGTAAGTGATTTTTGCACTTTTTTTTGTACTATGAAGTTGGGCCTGAAGCCTTGGGTTGAAGTTTCGCTAATATTGTCTTCATGTAATTAAATATTACAATTTAAGGTTTTATAAAGTTGAAAATAAAAATAAAAAGTTTTGAAGTTTAAAAAAATTATATATTTGTTTCCTTTATTTCAAACTGACTGTAATAAATATTTAAAAAAAATGTGTAGGTAAATCTATCTATAGGTAAAAGACCAACATTTTTTATTGAATTTTGAACGAACTAACACATCCTTTTTTGTATTTACTGCTTAAAGAAACTCAAAAATACAGGAGTACAAATCAAACCTCAGCAAGCGATATATCTAACATTTTAAACATTATTATTTACAAACATGTCAACTCACACGTATGATACACACAACACAATAAATCCATTTAGATTTAATTGTCTAATAAAATATGTAAGTGCTTTTATCTTTTTCGTT
This sequence comes from Limnephilus marmoratus, assembly GCA_917880885.1. Lineage (NCBI taxonomy): Eukaryota > Metazoa > Arthropoda > Insecta > Trichoptera > Limnephilidae > Limnephilus > Limnephilus marmoratus. The sequence continues at coordinate 14,460,577 of OU862910.1, read as the reverse complement.
ATCGTAATTTTAATTAGAAAAAAACTTAAGGTGGGCTATTTTTAAACCTTTTTTATCTCTACATATTATAAAGTAAAGTCCCCCGCGCCGTCTTTCTGTCTGTCTGTCTGTCTGTCTGTCTGTCTGTTCGCGATAAACTCGAAAACTACTGAACGGATTTTCATGCGGTTTTCACCAATAGATAGAGTGTTTCGTGAGGAAGGTTTACGTATGTAATTTGTCAAGGATTTGTGTAAATTGTTTGAAACATAACGATAATTGTTAGAAGTGTCGGAAAAATTCCAGCCGCCTGGTAGCTTTCATCGAAAACGCTGCCTAATCCTTTTGGGATATAACAAAACAACGCTTGGTGGGATATTCCTCTTTTATAGATCTACAAAAAAGTCCGCGATGGCATATATCTATCTTTTACTATACGCATTCTATCTTCTTATCTTATTATTCTTATCAATTGCATTTTAGATATAATGTGTATAGTAAGCTATCCGTAAAAGATAGATATATGCCTTCGCGGACTTTTTTGTAGATCTATAAAAGAGGAATATCCCACCATTAATTGTTTTGTTATATCCAGGGCTGGGCAGTATTTGAAATACTTGTAATTGAAATACGTATTTGAAATACAAATACGTATTTTGTATTTGTATTTCAATTACTTCCTAAAAATGTATTTTGTAATTGGTATTTCAATTACATGGGGCTGAGGTATTTTGTAATTTGTATTTCAAATACTTATGGCTTCAAAATACATTTTCAAATACATTTAGCGATCTTAATAATGATAATGAAAAATAAACTGACATAGATAATACGTAGACTAAAAACGCTAGAATCCAGAGCTATATGTTATGTGTGTTAATATTTAGAGTTGGCAACACGTCCTGTGCTATAATAGCACTGTTATTGTACATTTTCTATCATATTTGTATCATATTATGTAATGCTTGTCATTGCTTTGTATTGTACATTTTTGTGTCATAGTATTAGATCAAGCACTATAGGAATAATTTGACTGAATACTAAACTATTTTTAAGTTAATTACAGTAGAGCGCACTTGAAGTGAAATAACTAGTGTCCGACCGAAACAGGATTTTCTACCGAAAACGAAACCGAATATTCGATATCTTTCTCAGTTTCGGCCGAAACCGAAACCGAAACTTTTTTAGACATGTTAAAAATCTATTGTTTACTGAAATTCGGCTTATTTTTTACACTTTTATTCACTATAAAGTAAGGACCTCATAAATTGAGTACTATAATTTTAATTGCGTTTACAATCACAACATTTTTTTACATTAACTCCACATGAGAGACCCAGAGAAAAATAATTTCCCTCAGGGCGTATGTCATCTTTGAAGATGCTGTATGGAGGGTCTTTTTGGGGAGAGGAAGGAGGGAGGAAACATAGAGGCCGGGTTCCACAGCCGAGCTGTTGAACTCAAGAATGAGTCATAGAAACGACCCGTTCTCATGTGACTATATAGTATATTTCGGATAGCGCCGTGTAAGGAGACTAGCATTAAAAAGTAGTATGTATATCAACAGGGTACTTGTGGTTTCGTCACAATTACGAAGATTGTAAGTATCTCCATGAACGGAGGGCCTTACACCAAGCACATCAAAGGAGGGACTATTCAGAAGATCGCTTCCGTTGAAGGAGATTAGATTTTAATTTTTATTTACACTTGTTAAATAAAATTAAATATAGAATGAAATAAATAAAAATAATTGAAGTTTGTGATTACATAAACTCACAATACAAGCACGCCGGACCGGCCAGCGAACTCAGTTGATGATGGTGGATGACACACGAGCCACGAACTCACCGGAAGTCAGTCAAACGGCACGCGATAATTCACAAATGCAGAGTTTCGGTGCGGCCGAAGGTTCGGCAGATTTTCTGCCGAAACCGAAACTGATGCCGAAACTAGATTTTTTTACCGAACCTTGACGAAACCGAAACCGAACCTTCGGTCGGTCACTAGAAATAAAACAAAATAGCGCTATACAAATGTCGTGTTATAATAATAATATATTATTATTATATTACCTAACACCTGAGTCCTTTACCACAAATTTTACAAGTGAAGCGGAGATGAGATGTGTCTTTTGAGCAATATGATTGGTCAATTTTTGCACGTCTCTGTTTCACTCTGCTCAACATTGCTTCTATTTAAACGCACCCTTAGATAAGGGCATTTATGACAATTTATTGCAACCAAAGGTTCTACCAAAACCAAATGTATTTTGTATTTTGTAATTTGTATTTTGTATTTGAAAGAAAAAAATGGTTAAAATACTGTATTTTGTATTTTGTATTTCAAATACATGACTTGAAAGTATTTTGTATTTCGTATTTTAAATACATGCGAAAAAGTATTTTGTAATTTGGATTTCAATTACAGCAAAGCATGTATTTTGCCCAGCCCTGGTTATATCCCAAAAGGATTGTGCAGCGTTTTCGATGAAAGCTACCAGGCGGCTGGACTTATTTCCGACACTTCTAACAATTATCGTTATGTTTCAACCAATTTACACAAATCATTGACAAATTGCATACTTAAACCTTCCTCACGAAATACTCTGTATATTGGTGAAAACCGCAGGAAAATCCGTTCAGTAGTTTTCGAGTTTATCGCGAATAGACAGACAGATGGCGCGGGGGACTTTATAATATGTAGAGATAGAGATAATCGGTCAAAAATACATTTTTGTTGCATATGCATTTTTGAGTTTTTTTTTTAATAAGATAGGTAAGTGCCAAATTATATGAGTAGAAATTTAAGTTTTGTGGTATCATCATCATTACATAGTATAAAATGAAGTCGCTCAAAATGTATGTGCGCATAAATCTTTTAAACTACGCAACAGATTTTCATGCGGTTTTCACCAATAGATAGAGTGATTTAAGAGGAAGGTTTATGTGTATAATAAATGCTTATTATAGTAGAGAAAAGCCAAGAAATTCAAATATTCAATTTAGGCAAAGGGCAGCGCGCAGCGGGCAGCTGGCGAGCGGATGGTGTGGATTTTATAAAGGTTGGGTAAATGGCGTTGTGTTTCGTTAGCCACAGCAACGTGTGGCCGGGTCTGCTAGTTATTAATAAAATAAAAACAAAATTATATGTTTATTTCGAATTATAAAATTTGAAAGCGTATTTCATCATCTTTCAAAAACAGTTTTTAGTTTTCGGATGCGTTCACAAATATTAAAGTTATTTGGAATTTATTGGAAAGCGGAAATATTTTGACTTTTCGAAAAACAGGCCCGAGGCCTGAGAGGTTAATACTAATTTTCAATAATAACTAATGTATCATAGAGAATAATCATATGTATGTATATAATAATTCGATGTAGTTGGTTTGACTGCATATTTATAAACGCAAATACAGTGAAAACTTTAAAACTACTAACCTACATAGAGTTCTAGTAAAATAATTCGTAATTTGTCGGTAATAAGCGTGAACAGAAGACATTGTTACAATACCTATCGACGATATTTATAAATAACCGACAATAGCAGACCTCGTGCGTTTAAAAATAATGGGCCCTTTTTCTGTCACACCGCAAGGCCGATTCAAAAACTTCATTAGCGACGAAATAAGTCGAAACATGCTTTATCTAAACAGAATATTGGATATGGCGGTATGAGGCGAAAGACGGTAGGCATGAGACGCAAAGGGGGCGAGAGGGTGTACAAGCCAAACACTCACGTGGTCTCACCAACACATCGATAGCTAGTTATTTTTTGAGCGCGGTGCGATAGCGAGAATTTTTTAAAATACCTACCGTCGAGATTTCTCACCGGTGCTATTACCTCTTAAGAGTTGGTAAATCTTAGGATTTACTGGAAAATCTTAGGATTTACCGTAGTTCGGGCTTTTACAGTGACATATACACTAAACATTGTGATAATGTGACATGCGACGTTGATAAAATACAGAGACCGTATTTTATGGTGAATCATTAGACAGTTGAGTATATAATACACTAGTAAATAATAACATAATTGCAAATTCGTACCGACATGGTGATAGTGAGCAAAATATAATCTTAATACATAAGGTTACTACTCCCTAATATCTCGTATTTGGTTAAAAATGGTTTTGCTCACTAGCAATTTTACCATGGTGTTTTGAATCTTTGGACATGTTTTATGTTGGTTTTACATGATTGACCCCAAGAAGTTATCCCATATCTCACTGTTGATTCTGCAACTTGATAGTGAATAAGAAGTATTTTCAATCTTTCTATAGAGCGCTTTTATAATTACTATAGTTAAGGCACGGCGACGGCATAAAAAAGGCAATACATGAATGTTCCTTACACAATAATGTTGCAGCTTAATATAAGACATCATTTGTCTTACCATTAATTTGTATTTCTAAATACAAATTAATGGGGAGATAAATGATGAGGCACACAATGTACTTATGTCTGCTTCCTCGACCTGTGACCTTACATGCTAAACGTCATTGCTGATGGTGTGTTTGGTTGCTTCTTTTCAATGTTTTACACAAAAGTTTAGAAACATGGCGGTCAATATGATACTCTGACGTTAATAGAACTACGAACATTAGTGGAAATACGACCATGCATGTGGGATATCATCAATGCTGATGGTGTGTTTTGTTGCTTCTTTTCAGTGTTTTACACAAAAGTTTAGAAACATGGCCGTCAATATGATACTCTGACGTTAATAGAACTTGTGGAAATACGACCATGCGTGTGGGATGTAGATGCATATAAAGAATTTTTTTAAAGCAATAGGCTTGGAATGAAGTTGTAGGTATAATAGCATTTCCCAGAAGAGCAGTACTATGAATTAACCATCGATTCTTCAGGAGAAAGAGACACATGTGTGTTCGTTGAGCTTTTCAATCAATAATAAAATGTATTAGGAAGTATTCAAATGTTTTTATTTTATTTAATTTATTTTAGAGAAAGTTTACAGCAAATCAGAGATTACAAAATAATACAACAATAAGATATTAAGTAATTATGCCAATTATGAACTTTCCACTAGAACAATGAGGATCCAGCAGAAATCAGAAGGAGAATCACAGCAGCCAACAAAACATACTTCTCTTTGCTGCCAGTGTTTAAGTCACGTAGTGTCCACAGAAAAACCAAAATAACCATATAAAAGACCATTGTTAGAACAGTATTGGCATATGGATGTGAGGCGCTGACACTGACGGTAAAGATGGCTGAAATGCTGGATACTTTTGAAAGAAAAGTGCTGAGAAGAATATGTGGACCCGTGAAAGAGGGTGAACAGTGGCGCATCCGGCACAATACAGAATTGTATGATATATATATACAAGGCACCTAGCATCTCAGCACATATGAGACTCCTCAGGTTGAGAGGGGCTGGGCATGTACAGAGAATGCCGGATACACGCGTCCCAAAAAGAATTTTGACTGGACACTTAGGTGGAAAGAGAAAAGTGGGAAGACCCAGACTGAGGTGGGAAGACGAAGTAAGAGGGGATGCAGCTCAGCTTCTCCAGATACCAAATTGGAAGTCAGCCGCTGAGGACAGGAGGAGTTGGAGGCGACTGTTGCAGGAGGCCAAAGCTCGATATGGGTTGTAGCGCCATCGAAGAAGAAGAAGATGAACTTTCCACTGATGATAGTGAATGATAAAGTGTGGTGTGACATTGTAAGTCAGTGATAATCGTTTGATTTGATTGTTGATTTTTTCAGTGATAATCGAAAGTATCTAATTTAAAGTCTTTTGTGGGTCCTCCTTAAGCTTATCAAATAATATGATCCTTCGAAGTACTTAACTTTTTGGAGATCTTTTCATAATTTGTCTTCTTTGCGACATACAACAAATAATATAGAACACTCAGTCATCATTGTTAGAGGCCATGATGTCCATATTCAACACATAAAATGTATGTTCTTAAACATATGTATAAAGCTGCAGCTCTTTCTTACATACTAAATAAAAATAGTTACAAATGAAACAAACGATGTAGGTATGTCTGCTCCCCCAAAGAAAACATGCAACCATTATCAAACATCTCCTTTACTGTTACTTAAAGAAATGAAACTCCATTCCCGTTGTTATATGAATTATAAAAAATAACTGCATGTCTTGCCACCGCATTGCCTTGGCGTTTTGCCTTGCGTTGTGTTGTTTTATGAATTACTAGCTGACCCGGCCACGCGTTGCTGTGGCTAACAAAACACAACGTCATCTACTGGATGGTTATCCAAAACCACCGCCGTCTTTGAGTTTATCGCGAAGAGACAGACAGATGCCGCGGAGGACTTTAATTTATAATACGTAGAGATGGTGTAAAAGATTATAATAATGTGCATGAAATGCTTGGGGTAACTAACGTATTTAAGTTAATAAGGATTAACCTGTGATTTGCCGCTCGTGCGCCGGCGTGTCCTGATTTTGACACGCGATTTTGACCCTTATGTATAAAGAAAGTGTATGAAGAACACGGTCAGAATCGCTTGCTCTATTATCGCTCTTTATCATAGAGAAAACCGCAATTAGATTGGTGACTCCATATAATTTATATTAATGATTTACCGGAGCGCGGGAGCGTGCGCAGTTCTTGCGCATGCGCGGGAAAAATTCTTTGGTTTTGAACTTTGACCTTTCTATGTACGAAATTTCTCAAGGACGCTGTCAGAATCGCGGGACATTGGGTGTCATGGCTGCCGCTTTTTGCGAACGCTAATTGGTTACAACCAACCCCATTTACTCGCGGCATTCAACGAGTTAATACTGTATCCGTCTAAATAACTCAATCAATTACCGCAATGTACGTGACCATTTTTTTAGAAGATAGAATGGGTATAGTAAGCTATCCGTAAAAGATGGTGTGATATATGCAATTATATCGCATTTGTATCTATGTAGTAATTCGGGAATGCTCGGGTCGCCGAACATTGCCGATCGGGCATACGAGCCGGGACAGCGGTCCGGTGTACGGCCGCGGCCAGAACCATTCTAACTTCCAGTATAATCAGTCGCTACCGAGACAAATAATATTACTTATTGAATCCATTGTACTTTCCAATAAAGACGAGAACTTACGTTAAACATCTCTCAATTATTATTGTGTGGCAGTGTGGCCACAATAAAAGTACATTACAATTGGCGCAGCCGTATTAAAGTACAATATTGGATTACCAAATTGGATCACAAAAAAAAAATTACCAAAGCGGGGAGAGCTAAGTCACCCCGAAAAATTTTTCAAGGCTACCTACAGCCGAGGCGGAACATTGGAGTATTTTTTGGGTTTGTCTGACCGAGTGAAAGGACCGGCAGAACAAACCGAGGATATCTCTGGCTATTCCTGGAGCCACAGTCAGAGTTCTGGAGTACCATCCAAGGGTACTCAGAAGCAAGAGGCGGTGGTCGTTTTTGGGGCTCAACAGAGCCTTTCCACGAAGGTGAAGTTCCGAGGGAGTGCCGAGGGAAGGCATTTTTTTACAAGGCAAACAGTGCTAGTGTCGAGGAAGGTCACTCACTCATCAAGAGGAAACAATCTGGAGACGTTGCAACCGCAATTTCTAAGATAGGTTTTTCTTTTCTTTCTTGTGGAGGATTTGTCTGGGTTTTTTGTAATTTTTTCCGGGGTAGTATTGTTGTCGTAGCTTCGCGTGATTATTTTTTTTCCTTTTGTGAAGATGGAATCGGCGAGAATTCCACCGTTCTCTCACATAAACGGAGATTGGGATGTGTTTCAACTCAGATTAGAGCAGTTTCTCGTGTTACATGATGACATTACCGAGATTAAGAAAAAGGCTTATCTGATAAACTCGCTTGAAACGGAGACCTTGACTCTTCTGTCCAACTTATGTTTCCCGATTAAAATCACAGATGTTACGTTTGAGAAATTAATTGAGTTGCTAAAAAAACATTGTGGTAAATGTAGATCTCTTTTTCAAGAGCGGGAATCTTTTTTCCAAGCTAAACAGAATCATAACGAATCGATAAGGGATTTCGCCGCAAGAATCCGAGGGCTCAGCTCATTCTGTCAGTTCGGAAACAGGCTGGAGGATAATCTTGTAGACGTGTTTGCAATCGGTCTACTTCCGGGCCCTGTACGGGTAAAATTGTTTGTTGAAGGGCCTAAACAAAACTTTAATCAACTAGTTGAACTTGCAGTGACCGCGAAAGGTCCTGAGGTCGATTCAATCAAGATGAAGTTGGAAGTAAATTCGGTAAAGGAATTTGGAAGATCGGCTTCTCCGGCGCGAGAAATAAATTCGGTAAAGAGATTTGGAAAATCGGCTTCTCCGGCGCGAAAACTTTATTATCGGTCGAATAGTTCCGATTCATGTAGGTCGGATAAACAAGTTAAAACCGGTTCATCACTAAAAAAGTGTAAGATCTGTGGGAAATCAAATCATGGAATTCTAATAATGGAAACCGATGAAATCAGGTGGAAACCAGGCAGATTTTCTGTCTCGGTTTCTGTTAAAGAACAAAGTTGAGAATTCTAAGGTAGAATTTAAAGATTACTGCGGTTCAGATTTCGTAGATTTTGTTAGCAATTGTGAACATCTTGACGTTAATTCGATTAGGGAAGCCACTAAAGTAGATACGGTCATTCAAGGCGTAATGACGTGTTTAAGGCAAGGGTGGCCCAAACGTGTTAAACGCGAGGAGGAATTATGGAAATTCTGGATAAAAAGGAACGAACTTTCGATTGTTAAGGATTGTTTATTTTGGCAACATAGAATTATTGTTCCAAGTTCGTTGCATAAAAAAGTGTTAGAGCTCGTGCATCGTTCACACTTAGGTATTGTTAAGATGAAAGGGTTAGCAAAGGGTTATTTCTGGTGGTCATCGCTGAGCAAAGATTTAGAGAAAATTGTTCAGGAATGTCCAGAATGCGCGTCGACGAAACAATCTCCGCCAAAGAGTCAATTATCGGTATGGCCTAATTCTGGGAAGGTCTGGAGTAGGTTACACCTGGATTATAGTGGACCGCTGGCAGGGAAAATGTTTCTGGTCATCTGCGACTCATTCACTAAATGGGTTGACTGTATTGAAGTTCAAAGGGCAGATTCAGCTAATACTATATTTGAATTGAGGAAATTATTTTCAAATTTTGGCTACCCTGAACTCATAGTGTCAGATAACGGAACTTGTTTTACGAGTGAAATTTTCCAACAGTTTCTTCGGGAAAACAATATTAAATTCATGTCATCTCCAGTTATGCACCCAAAAAGTAATGGGATCGCTGAAAATTCAGTGAAAACTACTAAGAGTTTTCTTAAAAAACTTATGGTAGGAAATAAATTTCAGGTTGATTACAAGGATAAATTGTTACATTTTTTGTCCGATTATAGAAATACTCCACATTGTACGACGGGAGTCGAGCCAGCAGTTTTATTGTTTGGTAGGAAACTTAGATCTACTTTTGACAGTCTCATTCCGGAAGAGAATGAACGGGTTGTGTCAAAACAACATGATTTGGCGAATAAGAATATTGAGGCAAATCAACGTAAACAATCTAAGTATTATGGTGGTGTAAAAACAAGAAATTTTATTGTGGGACAAAAATGTTTAGTTAAAGATTTCAGGAAGAATAATAAATTTACATGGGTAAAGGGAATTGTTACAGATAAAATTGGAAAAAAATTATATTTGGTAAAAACTTGTGATTCTCAATTAATTTGGAAACGTCATGTGGATCAGATGAGGAACTTATCAGTGTCTTGGAGTGATGTTGAGTCAGATTTGCCAGATTCCGCGTCTGATGACACGAGGACTGAGCACTCTGAGAAAGAGTTATCCAATCTGTGGAGTGAGTTAACGGTGTTTTCTCCTGATTTCAGATTTGCGGAGGGAGGAGAGAGGTCACCGGAGGTCACAGACACGGCAATCGCTGGTCCAAGTCAAAGTTCAAATCCCTGGTTGGGGAGACTCCGCCCAAGATAGTCCACAAGGAAGGAACGGAAAGCCTTCTAACTTAATATAATTTTGTGTGAAATATTAATAATGATGTGTTTATGAAAAAACATTATAAGAACTTGAGTGAAATATCAGTATAATATTTACAGTGTTTGAATTATATAGAATCATGAAATACTTGAAATACTTAAATATGTAGTGACTGATTTACAGGGGGAAGGGTGTGATATATGCAATTATATCGCATTTGTATCTATGTAGTAATTCGGGAATGCTCGGGTCGCCGAACATTGCCGATCGGGCATACGAGCCGGGACAGCGGTCCGGTGTACGGCCGCGGCCAGAACCATTCTAACTTCCAGTATAATCAGTCGCTACCGAGACAAATAATATTACTTATTGAATCCATTGTACTTTCCAATAAAGACGAGAACTTACGTTAAACATCTCTCAATTATTATTGTGTGGCAGTGTGGCCACAATAAAAGTACATTACAGATAGATATATGCATTCGCGAACTTTTTTGTAGATCTATAAAAGAGGAATATCCCACCATGCATTGTTTTGTTATATCCCAAAAGGATTAGGCAGCGTTTTCGATGAAAGCTACCAGGCGGCTTGATTTTTTCCAACACTTCTAACAATTATCATTATGTTTCAACCAATTTACACAAATCCTTGACAAATTACATACCTAAACCTTCCTCACGAAACACTCTATCTATTGGTGAAAACCGCATGAAAATCCGTTCAGTAGTTTTTGAGTTTATCGCGAATAGACAGACAGACGATGCGGGGGACTTTAATTTATAATATGTAGAGATAAAAGCGATCAAACTGCATGTCTTGCCACGGCATTACCTTGACGTTGCCTTGCCGTCGCCGTGCCACCACCACAGGAATTATATAAGCTATCAAAGTATAATAAAACTCGAGAAAATATTGCGAATGTGAAAAGATTTCTAGAGTAGGCACTTAAGATTATGATGACCTCGGCAATCACAAGGTTGCACTGGACAAATATAAAATAAAAACGAAATCTCACATGACAAAGAAATCATGGGCGTAGCCAGGGGAGGGGGTTTTGGGGGTTCAAACCCCCCCCTGAAAAGTTAAGATATCAACATCAATAATATTAAAATAAGGAGATGCGAGCGGCATAACTTATTTTATTACTAATTATTACACTAATAATGTATTTTGGATTCGCCCTCACTACCACTCGCCGCTGGCCGTCGTCGATTATCCGATAGCATTCGGTAACCTTTGTATATTTTCGTGCCATATCGGTATGGTATTTTTATGTATCCCCACACCAGTGATGGTATATCTAGGGAAATTTGACTAGATCTAGGGGAGAAAAATATTTTTTAGGGAAAAGGGAAATCAGCACTAAATCTACGGAAATTTCGGTAAATTTTTTATTACATATGACAATATTACTGGTAATATATACCTATATGTTTTTTGGAATTCCCATGAATCTTAAATATTGTTGATGTACTTACAAGCAATTTTGTCAAGCAAAATTTACAACTTATATCTACAGATTCAACATTTATTCATACATATTAATATCAATATAAATATTTTTTTTCCGATAGCCAATTTTTCACCATATATTTAACCTTATTCATAGAATTATGTTGCTTTATAGTGACAGGAAATAAATTAAATATCTTCGGTATGATGTATTCAAACGTTCTCTGTCCGTACTTATTGTTAAATTTCGGAACTATTAACCCGTCGTTGCGCGTGAATCTAGTGCCGTATTTATGTTCTAATTTCTCTTTATGCTGCGGGGTAAATATATGTTGAATTATAATTTTGTGCCATAGTATTGCCTTAACCGGTAAAATTTTGGCACTCTGAAACAGCAATGATGTATTATGTCTCTGTTTGAAAATATTAGGGAGAACCAATAATTTTACAACTTGGACTTGTTTCAGATTGGTTATGGTAGTATTTCCCCATATTGTTAAACCATATCTTATAATAGATTCTGCCAGTGACATATAAATTATTTTAAGTGTTTCAATTGATAGGAAAAAGTTTAATGTGTTATTTTTAACACTGACAATTCAAAATGATATTATGTATCTAAAAAGATAAATGGGGACCTCTTAAAGAAAAAAATAATTTAACTTGCAAGTTGCGTTTTTTCGGTGATTGGGGTTGATTTTTATTTTGCAAAGTGATTTTTATTTGGAATTCTGTTAGGTAAGTGTATACACTGTATACGTACTTTGAAATTATTATTTTACTTAGCAAAAAGTGTTTAATAAACATATAACAGGATTAGTGTTACAGTCAGGTGAATACGTACTTGCATAAATGTGATTATTTGAATAATTTGACTGCTTAAAATGTTATAACATGTACAACTAACGTTTATTATGTATTTTGTTTTGAAAAGATTTATTTTCTATATACATTTGTTACTTTAATTTTATTAAAAAAAAAATTAAGTAACCAATGTACACAGAAAATAAAAGTTTTCAACACAAATTGTTATAGTAATGCTCAAGAAATACAAAGTCATCGTCCCTCCCCGACACGAGTTTTGATTTGTCAAGGTGGTGGTATATAACGTAAAGGTTATTGCATGCACTTTCAGTAGTTTTATTTTCTTGAACCCACGCCCCCGATACTAAAACCTGGCTACGCCCGTGAAAGAAATATTGCTGATTCTAAGTATTTTGAACACTGAATAACCACAACTATGAAGTGTGAAGCAAGAGAGAATCGGTCACATATTATTATGATTTTAAGTCCGCTAATGACATTTTATATTTACCATTTGAACTAGTCTAGATTGTTCGCTTTGTGTGGCTTTGATTTTTTGTACCGTTGAATCATTCTCAGTTTCTGAGGGTTGAGGGGCAGTGACTTCTGTTATTCCATAATCTTTGCAGCGTTGGAGGAAATCTCTACAAACAAAAACATACCGTTTAAAAAAGGGAAGACAGATTTTTGGATATTGGCATTGCATCACATATTCTTCTTCTTTAAGGGTGCTACAGCCCATTTCGAGCCTTGGCCTCCTTCAAGATAACCTCCACCGCTCTCTTTCCTCAGCCGTCATCTTCCAATCTGCGACATGAGAGTAGTCCTCTTGCATCCTTCCTGACATCATTCTCCCACATCAGCATGGGTCTGCCCACCTTTCGTTTACCTACCGGGTGTCCTGTTAGAACCTTCGGTAAATATTTCCCTATCAAGTCCACGCTCAAAACACACTTAAAAATTAAAAAAAAAAAATTGTACTAGGTAGATTACAATTAGTAAAAAGTAATTCAGTAACCGGATTTGAAAAATATTGCATTTTAATGGTTATTTTGTTACTTTAAAAACGTGAAATGTCATTTCTCAAGGAACACCATATTGTTAAGGGAACGTACCCATACTACCTGACACTTTTAGGGGGGGGGGGGGGGTCTTCAAAAGGTCACGCTCCATACAAATGAGCGGCGGGTTGCTTAGGATTTTGGTCACCGGGGGGGGGGGGGGGGGGGGGGTTAAAAATTGCAAAAAGTTGGTCACGTAGTTTGGGTACGTTCCCTAATTACGATGGCAAACGTGCCGCGTGATTTTTCATGTTTATGAAACCGAATAAAATAATGATTAATACGCATTATTTTTCACTTCTGAAGATTGCAATTCGTACTTATTATTGTTTAACTGACAGAAAGTGATTTTTCCTTTTAAAAGTGCGTAAGTTTGTATGGCGGTCCTTGAAAAATGACATTCCGCGTTTTTAAAATTTAAAAAAAAAAACATTAAAACGCAATATTTTTTAATTCCGGTTACGGTATTACTTATTAATAACCATTATCTACCTAGTACAATTTTTTTAAGTGTGTTTTGAGCATGGACTCAATAGGGAAATATTTACCGAACCTTCTTCGGTGCACATGTCTGGCCCATCTTAGACTTGAAGCCTAAAATGGGTAGAGTCTGGGAGCTTGGTAGATATCATAGAGTTCATTATTGTGGCGGATTCTCTATGCCTCTCCCTCTCACACCGCACCTAAGATTCTTCAAAGTGCCATTCTTTCGAAGGTGTCTAGCTCCGCAGACTTTGCTGTCAGTGTTCCCGCCTCATCCATGTATCACATATAAAACTTGCTAATTACAATATTATCTATAAAACCTGAAGACATCAAATAATAGAAAACAGCTTACCTAAAGTAGATTTCTGCAACATGGACAACTTCTTTGCGAGGTTGGTTTGTTAATTTCAAACTTAATACTCCCAATAAAGCAGGGAGTAGGAGATACTGCAGAGAATCCGTTGTGAGTTCTTCAACACTTTCATTGGAACTGAATATTGCACTGTATGAGACCAGGCAGGTAGCTTGCTCAAAGAGGCGCATGCTTTTTTGAACGTTGGACTAAAAATATTAAAAAATACAACACACAAAAAGTACGTAAAAAGCCACCTACAGTGATTATCAATGATTTTGTGTTGATTTAAAAAAAATTTAAGTAAATTAAATAATGCACAGCTTTGTTATCAACAATCTGTAAGATTTATGTAAAATATATAACTTGGATACTAATAACACAGAAATGACTACGTTTTGTGTGAGGTTATGTCATTTCGAAGCAATGTTACTTTGTATTTACCTGAGTGCTTGGACTATTTGTGGCTTCTTTCGAATGCTCAACCTCATGATAATATTTCATAGCATTATCAAATACATCTGATAACTTTTCTTCAGGTTTATCAGGAATTTCCTGAATTTCTGACGTTGACGCCATTTTTAGTTGTGTTTTGGTATTCGAATGTTCAGTGTTGTCAGTATAATGGAGTCAAGACTGTCAAGTGTTCAGTGCTGCCATACAAAAATAATTATAATTCACGGTAATACTGGGGCAAACTTGAACGAAGTAAATCTGCATGGGAAAATCATTAAAAAAATCAAATTACGGTTGTGAACTCTAACTGTACCATCTTATCATTTATATCACATTGGTAAAAGTGATAGATCCAATAATTTTGCTGCATTTTCCAGGAATGGTAATCTACGAGTACTCTTATCTTTTTCCTATGCTATGCCGAGGCCGATAGAGGGGGGGGGGGGTTAACCCATTAAATCACCCTTGCTCATTGGTACATTATATGTTTGAAATAAAACGTTTAATTACTATTTTATGTGACAAAATTTTTGATACGTAGCACATATAATATTATCGTAGTATATTTTTGCATACCTATTATGAAATAAGTTGTTTTTCTCTCAAACAATGGATTTCTACTTTTTTTTAAAAATTACCTTTTATCTTAAATTTTTACCAGTAATTATGTGTAAAAGTAGTTAGTATCATGGTTATAATGATTTTCAGGACTTCAGAGTTCCCGAAATGCGTTGCAATGGCACTTTACGAAATTGTTTCTTCTTGCGTCCTTTTTCATTCGTCCCGTTCCCATTCAGCCTCCCGTTCCACTCTCGCGTCCTCTTCCCATCACGCATTCCCATTCCTCCCATTTCTCCCATTTCCCGCTCTCGCTTTACCCGTCCCTCAAAGCTCCCTCCTGCGTTCCCCTCTCCCCTCTCGCATTCCATACATTCAGTCCAGGTACATTTAGTTTTCAAATAGCTCGCGTGCCAGAGCTCACCAGTATATATATATATATATATATATATATATATATATATATATATATATATTATATATATATATATATATCTATATAAACTTTCGCAGTCGTGCTCACAACAACTCACTAAAGATTCACCGCAATCGGATGAATAGTTTAGGGATCGCTTAAGGGACAAACAAAGAATCATTCATTTTTATATATTGCCTACTAGTGAGTTCCCGGCATGCGTTGCAATGCCTGCAATTAACACATTATTTGTGTACCTACTTAGTACTTTAACTTGAAGAGTAAAAACGATATTGCTTATCATGATCTCGTTGTTCGGGTGTCAGTTTTCTTATCAATGCACCCAATTTCCGTACATTGTACATATTTATTTATATTCAAATTTAAAACATATATTCATATACATTAATTTAAATATATTCATATATATTTTAAAACGATAAAATTTCAATTTTCCAAAATTATAAAAGACACATAATTTAATATCAAAACCAAATCGACAATAAAAAATCGTACATGTACAGGGTGTCCGGGGGTAAAGTGCATTAACTTCGGGAGGTGATTCTACATGCTAGTAGGAGTAAAAAAGATTAACAACTTTTTTCAAAATTCCAACATTTTTTTCCCATACAAAAAGATCTACCTACTAAAAATCCTTAGTGTGAGGTACGATCTTACTTGCTGAGAGCCTGCCGGGCACGGTCGTCGCAATAATAAATGGTGGTGATTGGCCCGTATCGTAACAGCGGAAAACAATAAAGCTGGCCGCGCACGCCGGTCTAATTTTATCTTTTTACCACAAAACTACCCCTAAAAGTTGGAAATTCGAAAAAAGTGATTTATCTTGTTTTACTTACACTATCATGTAGAATCACCTCCCGAAGTTAATGCACTTTACCCCCGGACACCCTGTATAAAATCGATGCTGTGTTAATCATTATTAAATAACGATTTATTAAGAGGGAATAACCAGACAAAATCGGAAATATGACATTTTTAAATCGAATTTTAGACGTATTAACTCTTTTCCACAAAAAAACATAAATTGATTTCAAATTTTCTCTTCTTTTATCTAGTAAACCGATGTTTTAAATTTTGAGAAAACATGTTTTTTCCAGTACCTACATAAGGTTTTACCGTAGGTCGTTGGCAGATTTGTAAAATTTTCAAACAACATACATTTCAAATAATATTATCATGCACTAAAAAAATATATATATATATATATATATATATATATATATATATTTGGGAAAAATACTTTTCAGAATTTTTAATTTATTTAAAATCATAAAAAAGATCCACGCCCTTGTTTTGTGATGAAAATACTTTAGTTTATCTATTTATTTACGATCTTACAAACTGATATATTTAAAAAAAATACATTCTTATTTTGTTTAGACAGTATTGAAAAATTATAAATACTTACTTGATAAAAAAATAATTACAAAAAGAACATAATTTTAGTAGTTTTATCATCTTAGCATTTTTGAATGTAGGTATTTATCAAAGCAAATTTTGAATGAATAAAATCGATATTAAGTTATTATATTAAAATGCTGGTATAGAGAAAAATTAATCTTTTTCATCGGTACTACCCTGTATAATTTGCAAGGGTACGATCACAAGAACATCGTTCGTTGAAATTTAAATTCTCAGCTGCTCGTTAATGGCTTTTAATAAGAAGGAAGTAAATATTTACACCTCACAAACGAAAAATTAATGAGAAATAGTGCAGTCACCTTAGAAGTTTCGCCTTGAATATCTAAGGACGCTCACACGTGACCTTATGATACTTTTGAGATAAACATTTAGAATGCCAAAATAAAGGCTCATAGAAATTTTCAGCTTATTCCGTTTCATTCCGAGGTTGACCCCTTTTTTAGCGGGGGTTGACGGTCGATAAATAAGATTAATATTTTATCTACACATATTTTTTTATAATTTATTTATTTATATTTTCAGAATTCACAAAAATTTCGTGCCAAATATAAAATATATATACACTACATTTATTTTGACTTTGTGATTATTGGGAAAATAATAATCATAAATACTTACTATCAATTAAAATTTATTTACTACTACTAAATAGGAACCTTTAGCATTACACGCGTATTTTAAATTAAAGTAAAATTAGTGTGACTTCTGTTGTTGCAGGTTAGATGACTAATAACATATGTTAGGGTGTAATGCCTCATCCGCACGTTTGGCAAACCTCAACAAACCTTCACAAACGCAAACGTGCGGATAGGGTGTTTGGCTTGGTTTGCGTAAGTTTGCAAGCGTTTGTTGCCGATTTGCCGAGTGTCGGTTTTTCGTCACAAATCAAAGGGAATTTGCCGCAAGCGTTTGCAACGCATCCACACGTTTGTGAGCACTCAGTCTCGTCTGTGCAGTGGTGGCTAAAGGACGTGAGTTGCGGTTAGTATATTCATGCGTGAGTTGTACTTCAAAATGAGTGACTGGTCAAATGAGGACGTTTACGATGCCGGGAATTCTATCAGGGAGAGCCATGCATTTGGGACCCAAGCCATAGAGAGCATAAGGATAATAAGAAGGTTACCGATGCATGGAGTCGCGTTAGTAACTTTTTGAAGAAACTAGTAAAGGAGCTGAAAGCCAAGAAGGAAATTTTTATATTCAGAAAACATCTAAAAAAGAAAGAAGAACGTATTCGTTTCTTCCACTTATTTTCTTGTATTTATAATAAAAATAACTTAAGGCGATCCTATATAGTCCAAGCAAAAATCGAAGAATTTACGCCCTTTTGTGAGAGGAGTTTAAAAATACTCGAGAAAAAAGCCTTTGGAAAGGTTGGAAAAGGTATTTGAGATTTTTTTTACAGGTTGATTTCGTAAAGGCCTGTAAAAACATTAACTCATTTTTTTCGCATTTTTTAATTGTATTAAAACAGAATTTTAAAATTGATTTCACGGAACAAAGCGACGCGGAGCCTAACGTTTAGGGGCGAACAGATAAAAAAAAAAACGGGCGTGACTAGTTATGTAGCCCTTCGGTGGACGGCATAGAGTTCACTTTGAAAATCCAAATTCGTCTACTGCCGGCCGTATTGTAAAATAACAACGCGAAAATGCATATTTTATTTTATTTTGTGAACTTCGGGCGTAAATATCAATTTTTTTAGCTATTATTATAAAAGAAACTGAATTTGCTACATTAAACAATAAAACCATATTCGAAAAGGGGTTTATAAATAGGAGAATTTGGACTTTTTACCGACTTTAAATTTTATTTTTTTATAGGCTTATTAAAAGACTTAAAAAAAACTGACCAATATTTTTTAGGGCCAAGATATGTTCTACACGCAGTATTTAATAGAAGCTTCTATAATACTTTTAAGCGATCCAATTTTCAAAACAAAAACATACAATTTTGTATGATTTTGCATTATTTACAATAGCTTCATCTTAAGCCAAATGTTATGGCCGATGCAACAACCTCGACGTCCGTCATGCTTGCCTATTCAGAACAAACTAATGCACTCGCAAGCGTGTGGATGGCCACGTTTGAATTCCGAAATCAAGCCAAACGTTTGTAGAGATTTGGAGTTTGCGGCAAGTGGCAAACGTGCGGATGAGGCATAAGACGTTACGTTTAGCAGAATGCATGCTGAACTGGAGTCATCTGTCAAACGGTAAATAACCGACAATGTTATTCATCTCTGATGCCTCATCCGCACCTTTGCCTCTCGTTTGACACTCGGCAAATCGGCAACAAACGCTTGCAAACTTACGCAAACCAAGCCAAACACCCTATCCACACGTTTGCGTTTGTGAAGGTTTGTTGAGGTTTGCCAAACGTGCGGATGAGGCATCAACAAACATTCACAAACGCAAACGTGCGGATAGGGTGTTTGGCTTGGTTTGCGTAAGTTTGCAAGCGTTTGTTGCCGATTTGCCGAGTATCGGTTTTTCGTCACAAATCAAAGGGAATTTTCCACAAGCGTTTGCAACGCATCCACACGTTTGTGAGCACTCAGTCTCGTCTGTGCAGTGGTGGCTAACGGACGTGAGTTGCGGTTAGTATATTCATGCGTGAGTTGTACTTCAAAATGAGTGACTGGTCAAATGAGGACGTTTACGATGCCGGGAATTCTATCAGGGAGAGCCATGCATTTGGGACCCAAGCCATAGAGAGCATAAGGATAATAAGAAGGTTACCGATGCATGGAGTCGCGTTAGTAACTTTTTGAAGAAACTAGTAAAGGAGCTGAAAGCCAAGAAGGAAATTTTTATATTCAGAAAACATCTAAAAAAGAAAGAAGAACGTATTCGTTTCTTCCACATATTTTCTTGTATTTATAATAAAAATAACTTAAGGCGATCCTATATAGTCCAAGCAAAAATCGAAGAATTTACGCCCTTTTGTGGGAGGAGTTTAAAAATACTCGAGAAAAAAGCCTTTGGAAAGGTTGGAAAGGTATTTGAGATTTTTTTTTACAGGTTGATTTCGTAAAGGCCTGTAAAAACATTAACTCATTTTTTTCGCATTTTTTAATTGTATTAAAACAGAATTTTAAAATTGATTTCACGGAACAAAGCGACGCGGAGCCTAACGTTTAGAGGCGAACAGATAAAAAAAAAACGGGCGTGACTAGTTATGTAGCCCTTCGGTGGACGGCATAGAGTTCACTTTGAAAATCCAAATTCGTCTACTGCCGGCCGTATTGTAAAATAACAACGCGAAAATGCATATTTTATTTTGTGAACTTCGGGCGTAAATATCAATTTTTTTAGCGATTATTATAAAAGAAACTGAATTTGCTACATTAAACAATAAAACCATATTCGAAAAGGGGTTTATAAATAGGAGAATTTGGACTTTTTACCGACTTTAAATTTTATTTTTTTATAGGCTTATTAAAAGACTTAAAAAAAACTGACCAATATTTTTTAGGGCCAAGATATGTTCTACACGCAGTATTTAATAGAAGCTTCTATAATACTTTTAAGCGATCCAATTTTCAAAACAAAAACATACAATTTTGTA
The DNA here is from genome assembly GCA_917880885.1 of Limnephilus marmoratus. Lineage (NCBI taxonomy): Eukaryota > Metazoa > Arthropoda > Insecta > Trichoptera > Limnephilidae > Limnephilus > Limnephilus marmoratus. The sequence continues at coordinate 14,440,049 of OU862910.1, read as the reverse complement.
TGATTTTGCATTATTTACAATAACTTCATCTTAAGCCAAATGTTATGGCCGATGCAACAACCTCGACGTCCGTCATGCTTGCCTCTTCAGAACAAACTAATGCACTCGCAAGCGTGTGGATGGCCACGTTTGAATTCCGAAATCAAGCCAAACGTTTGTAGAGATTTGGAGTTTGCGGCAAGTGGCAAACGTGCGGATGAGGCATGAGGTTTGCCAAACGTGCGGATGAGGCATGAAAATAATGACTCGCAGGCAAAGGTTGATGAAAATATTGTTAAAATACCATGAGCCATCTTCTTCAAACAATTTGTGTCTGGTAACGCATTCCATGTTTCCAAAATATTGATATTAGCATTTTCACTTATTTACCTGTCAATCTTTCTGTTTCAATTAATTCTAACTCTCTCCTTGTTTCAACAAATTTTCGAATCCATGTTGAACTAAACCAGAAATCAATCAGCTGCATTTCAATTTCAACAATTTCCAACCAATCGAATGGGGACAAATTCAGTTCATCAAATGACATCACATCAGGGTAAAAAATAAACTTAAGTATTTCCGATAATTCTTTGAACTGAGAAAATCTCCCAGAAAATTACTTAGTTGAATTATCAATCCCAGAAATAAATTCTTCAGTAACTTGGTCTTCGTCTGGTTTCTCATGTATTTCTAAATCGTTGATATATATTTTTTTAAATTTGTAAAATACTTGTAGTTTCTTGTGATAATATCGTACCTGATAACTTGCAGTTAGCCTCAAAACCGCGAATGAGATCTATCATGACGATCACCGCACCCGAACATTCTGTGGTGACCCGACAATTCATCCTGCGACAATTCATCCGGCGACAGTTCATCCTGCGACAGTTCATCCGGCCGACAGTTCATCCTGCCGACAGTTCATACTGCCGACAGTTCATCCCGCCGACAATTCATCCGGCGACAATTCATCCTGCCTGATCATTTAGAAGATTTTTATTAAGTAAGTATGCAAAGAGGATATACGGCCGTACAAACAAAATCGATATACTTATATCTGAAGGCATCTTGAGTGGAAATCAGCTGTAAAAATATTTTTACTAACAATAATTTCGACTCTCCGAAGAAGCATGCGTGAATAACAAAATACGACATACTTATACGTGCAGTCGGCTTAGCAAAGAACGGTAAAGATTCCTACTTGCATCTAATATAACTTTTTATCTGAAATTAACACCATCTTTTTAGGGTGAATTGACTGATTTAAAAAAAACACACACAAGAGTCCCAACCGTCTCGAGCCAGTGAGTGCCAATGGCATCCCCAATTTTGGTATGGTGTGATGCTGAAGGTAGTGGCGAGGGGAAGGAGATGTGGAAAACGTATCTTCCTGGCTATTCAGATCTAGTCACCAAACACGTCTAGGTTAGGTTAGATTAGGTTAGGTTAGGTTAGGTTAGGTTAGGTTAGGTTAGGTTAGGTTAGGTTAGGTTAGGTTAGGTCAGGTTAGGTCAGGTTAGGTTAGGTTAGGTTAGGTTAGGTTAGGTTAGGTTGTACGGCCGTATATCCTCTTTGCATACTTACTTGAAGAAAAAATCTTCTAAATGATCAGGCAGGATGAATTGTCGCCGGATGAATTGTCGGCGGGATGAACTGTCGGCAGGATGAACTGTCGGCAGGATGAACTGTCGGCAGGATGAACTGTCGCAGGATGAACTGTCGCCGGATGAATTGTCGCAGGATGAACTGTCATGGAACCCATTCTGTAGCCTAGGGATCACTCGGGTTCTCTCGTTCACCTAATATACACTTCACACTTTTTTTCATAGTGCATAATAAATTTTGTGATCACTGATCAGTGACGTGCCCAAAATATTGTGTCGCGTGCCATTGGTTCGCCATCCCAGATCTAAACTATCAAAACATGAAGATATTATTTTTTTTTTTTCTAGAATAGAATACCCCCTTAAGTGACTGGACTAATATGGAAAAGTCAGGAGAAGATTCGATCGTATCTAGGAATAGATGCGATTATACACTCTTCTTTGTTTTTCGTTTGAAAGTTGTTATCTTTAGTCAGATTGTCAAAACCAGTAGAGGCCTAGTACAAAGGTGATCACTGTAATCAATAATATTTGGATCATTTGTATTTCTGCGTAGTCCAGTTTCTAAGAAAAAATAATCTCGAGGGCGATATGTCAAGTGTTAGCGCCTGGAGCACTACTCCACTTGCGCCGGCCCTGTTTCAATGATTAAATTTTACAATTTGCGGTTTTACTCAAAAAGTTTATTCCACTTTACAAATATTGAAGATTTATCATTTATAAAATACCTTATGAATTCAGAAACGTTTTTTGATCTATATGAATAATAACTAATAACAGAACTTTTGTTGATGTATACATATGAAGAAGCTCTGGAAGCTTGAATAAATGTTCGTCAACTGCACAACAACACAATTGGTATAATTTATAAATGCCTACTTAAACGTACCTAGGTTAGGTACCTATTTGGGTTAGGCTTAATTTTTACGACGGCAACAGTTTTGTAAAATACCGATTATTCAAATTTCTCGGCGCCCGCGTTTTCTCAAACAGATCAATGTACCTAATCACAATCACTTTCAACTATTTTGATACGAATGGTGCACTAAGATCCACAGTTCCCCCTGCTCTTCTACAATTTTTATTAGAACTGTGCATCACAGGCGTAAATTTTATATATACTCGTACATGAATTCAAAATTATCGTGAACACTTAACTTGTGGTTACTGGCAATGAGTACTTTGCAAAACAATAATTCAAGTCCTCTACCTAATAGCTAAATTGTAGGTACTTAGTCAACCCTTCAGTCTATGGCTAACATTTTTTTAGCTTTTACAAATAATCCTTAGCAGTCCTCTGGATTTCTGGGAGCCTGGATGGGCCGGAATGCTCTCTCGCTTTCCGCAGGGGACTTGCAAATTAAAAGCGAGTTAGTACCTACCTGTATAGATGTATATCCACTTCATACTCATACGTCTCGTCGTACGAGGAGTTTACCAATACCAGCGTGTAAGCCATGCCAGCGGCAAGTCGTAACGACTCAGTCAACAATTTTACCACAGTCGAGCAGTCCAACCGCGAGACTTGCTGTGTATTGACTCGCTCACGTGCGTGTCGCTTCTAGTTATTGCAGTTTACTAATAAAACCTACACGATATTAGGTAACCCCTGGATTTGACGTTTGACGAAAAAACTTACCATTTACAGGAATTTACCATAGGTAAGTTAACATCATTTCACTACCCACCATTACATTTACTACATTGTAGTAAAGTGTAAAACCGTAGAACTTTTAATATATTATATTGTGTCAGTATTTTGTGATATTTGCTTATTTACCTGCAGGTAATAAATGTTTGCTTTCATGTTTTTTTGAAAAAGTGGATAGATGCAAAGCACAGTTTATGATTTTCATGTTATGAATTATTTGAGATACGTAACGTAATGAGGTTTCCAATACAAAAATAACATACCTAATTGTGTATATGTAGTATCGTTAAAGTCATAAAATCTGTGCTTATTGGAATATGGTCAACTGTGGTGAAGTGGTTTTATCTGAATACAGAAGTTCTGCTAATTGAAAAGCAGAAACCTGAAATCTGCTGTAAACCAGCGAACTTACGGTATGTTAGTTTTTCCCGCCAATACGAGATTCTAGATTCTAGACAGATTCAAATTGCAGTTTTTTAATGATCAAATTGCGAAACAGTTATGGTGAATTTTAACTTTTGAGTTGGATAATCTGTGTGCATGTGAGTACCATTATATTTGCAGTCCTTCAATACAGTACGTTCGGTTATATTCACGGCAGTCTTGTATTTTGCCTTGAAGCCAATTAACATTTCCAGTGCAAAAGCATGAAAATGCGCAATTTATGCATCATAATACGAACCTACTTTATTTCGTAATATCAGTGCAGTTTGCATATGTATTTCCGCATTAGTCATAACAAATCAAACTCGCTGATGTAGGTAGTTAATTATAATATTTCGATTGTTTACGTCTAGAACTAAATTTTATGCTATTATGTGGATAAAATTAAATAGAATTCAGGGTTTTCCACGTACCTACCAGGAAAACAGAAGTCGGTATGTTAATAAGTAGTATGTGTTTGTTTTTCCGCGTGCACTCTGCACAGTGGTAGTAATATGAAATAGAGCGTACGATTCATAACATGTAAGATATATTATCTACCTTCAGTTTATTCAAAGATGTCATTTCCCAATATATGTACGTAATTCAATTGTTCGATTCGTGTAGGAAAAGTATTACCGTTGCGTTTATTGCTTGGTTTAGGTATTTATTTTTCTTTTAGAAAATGCATTATGTTTGTATGCATTGCATCATGGGTGTGTTGTTTATTGCTGTGGTTCTGCAACATAAAAAAATAATAAATGATTTGCGAGTATTTACAAATGGAAAGAAACAAAAACAGAGATTTGTTTTTTGCTCGTGAATGATTTTCATCTCTTAAAAGTACAGGAAGGCATTTTTTCACAAAAATATAACCTAAAGCGGCGTGTTTACGCAATAAATCTCATGTATGTCCAATGGACCTATTTCAGTGAAACCACACGCGTTGCCTCAGTTTTATCTTCTCTTTTTAATTCATCTAAGTTAGTACCAATTGTATTAACGTTTTTAAATTTTTACATTATTCTGGCAGATTACTACTGGACTCGTACCAAATTGAGAAATCCGAATATGACTTCTACATTTTTTACTCCAAATATGCTCGGTAATCGCTGGTTTAAATCCTTCGGGATTTGGTTACACCCCGCAGGACTCCAGATACTAATATCTACAGCCTGTATGTCGGACGAATATCTACAGCTCATATGTTGAACTAATATCTACGAACTTCAGAGTGTTGACTAATATTTACAGAGCGTAGGTTGAACTAATATCTACAGAGCGTAGGTTGGATTAATCAGCTAAATGTGTCCAATAGTCCGATATTAGGGATTTTTACACACATACCTACTTACATAAATTAAATTTTTTAAACTGCATACGCAATATTACGTTATTCCAATATGCTATACATGATTGCAAATCCAACCTCTGCCAGTGCTGTAGATATTCGTCAACACTTTCCTTCTCATAGATATTAATTCGATTTTTTCAGTTTTTGGAATTCCTGTAGATGTTAGTAGACGCCTCCCCCCGCAGCATATTCATTTAGTTATCTACAAAAAAGTAAAATAATTGCCTATTCGTATTGTCTGAACCCAAGTTTCGTAGAAAATGCATTTAATGGTATGGCAACACTGCGGCCAACTTCCAACTTCAAACATTTGGACGAATGAGTTGGCCCTGGATCGCCTCCGAGGCGATCGGCGATGGCTCGTGCGTGCGAGTTGGCCCATCACAACACATCAGAGAGTTGTATAAAAATAGTTTTGAAATTATTATTTTTTTAGCTTTACGAATCGAAATCAATATTATGGAAACCGGAGCACTGCCTGTACATTTGTAGGCAGTGCTCCGAATCCTTCAGTGGCCGAATCAACTGTTCGACGTACGCCATTTTGGAGTTTGAAATTCGGAGTTGGAGGGTTGGCCGCAGCCATCACACGATCGGCCAAACGAAACTCCGAACTTCGTTCGGAGTTGGAAGGTTGGCTTTGGACTATTTCATTGACAATAGTCCATTTCTAAGACATCTTTCATTGAATTTCGCTTAATCTAATGCATTAAAGGACGTACTAATATATATATATTTTTTATTATTTATTGAGTTAGTTTGTTCATTAGTATTTAAAACAACAAGCACAAAGATAAAATTTCGTTAAATAAAAATCATATTTTTACAGCGAGCATCCCTTTTTAAATACATTCATTCTTCAGACTTTCAGGTTTTTTATTATACATATATATAATAATCTCTATACATTAGGCAGTTCTATGTCATTAGTCCTATGTTCAATGTTCTAGTAGTTCTATGGCAGTCCTCTATACATTAGGCAGTTCTATGTTTCTGATTTTCTCATAAGCTATTTAGTTGTATTTATATTTCTTTCTTTCTATATACGTACATTAATTCTAAAACCAAGAAATCTGTAAAACAAAATAATAGTAATTATTTAATAAATACATATCTAGGTACCACGGATTATTAAAATGAATTTCAGAAAACTGAAAATATTTTTTCTTGTAGATCTACAATCGCGCACCCCTCAGTTTGTGGAGCATTTAATTTAAACCATTTCCTAACTACGAAAAGTAATGTTTTCAGATTGCATTATTTCGAAAGTCTGTAATTGAAAATGCCTACAACACAAAATTCATAAAGAAACATCGGATTAATAGCATAGTAGGCAATGCCCTATGCTTGAGAAGGATATAGTTATTTCAGGGGTAGGCAGATTTTAAATAATTATGTTGGTACCTACCTACAGTAAACCCAGTTCATAAGGTTTCCGGAAAAAAGATTTATCTGTGCGAAACCCTTTTAAATGATTTAAAATTTTTGTCATTAAACATTTCCATTTGAATTTAGATTTTGTTTTCGTGAATGAATGAACGAATGCAAACCTAAGATGTGGAAATTAATTCACTTCCCGACATCCGATCGAGCTGAAACTCGGCAGATAGATTCGTTGTCGATGATACTCATATATCGATGCGTACTATTTACTTTTGGTGGCACACACGCACGTACGCCCACATGTGCGTACATGATTTTTTAATAAGTCAGGTACGCCTCATACGTCATTTGTGTCACTACATATATATCTGGTAATGTAGTAGGTAGCTTGAAAACAAGCTTATGGGTCCGAGTGGTTGAAATTTCAGTTTTCAATTGAGTGAAAAACAAAAGTAGAACCTTGGGCGTTTATTTTACTTCAAATCACGTTCACACCGTTGAGAGCTCCGTTGTTACGTCCGTATAACTTCAGAACATGTTACCATCGTTGTGAGTCCCACTGTTACGTCTGCATTTTTAACTTATTTACTATTTTATAAATACCGCACAAGAGTCCTGACTGCCCTCAACCGTCTGGAACCACTGGGGCTGATTCAACCCTAATTGGGATATCTTGTGTAACTGAAGATAGTTGGGAGGGTGGGTACCTGGCAAATAAGATTTGGTCATTAAGAGCGTTTAACCAGCCAGCGGACGAAAATCCACATTTCGTCGAAAGTTGTTCTTACGTTACAACGAGAAAGATTAATTATTCTCTGTACCAGCTTTTTAAAATTATAACTCAATATCGAATTTATTTCAATCCAAGCTTTAATTTATACCTTCATCCAAAAATTCTGAAAGGCGTGATGATAAAACTATTAAAATAATATACTTTTTGTAATTATTTTTTGATTATAAGTATTTATCATTTTTTAATAATGTCTAAATTTAATAAGAATGTTAAATAAATCTGAAATATATTAGTTTGTAAGTGCGCAAATAAATACACAAATGGACCAATTTTCGTCAAGAAACACATGTACGTACATATTTTTTAACGATTTTATTGAAACTAAAATTAAAATTCTAAAACATGCGTTTGCTAGATAATGTATTGATTTATTTTACTGCATGATTATATTGTTTGTAATGGGTGTGGTTTAAAACAAAATCTTTTTTGAAAATTTAACAAATCTGCCAACAACCTACGGAATAACCTTATTATACTAAAAATTAAAAAAATTTCTCATAATTTATTACATGCGAATGCTAGATAAAAGAACAATCTTTCGAAATCCATTTATAATTTTTTTGTGAAAAAGAGTCAATACGTCTAAAATCTGATTTGAAAATTACATATTTCTGGTTTTCTCTGGTAATGCCCTCTTAAACACAGCTAACGCTATTTCAAGAGCGTTTAACCAGCCAGCTGCCGAAAATCCACATTTCGTAGAAAGTTGTTCTTACCATCGTACAGGGCGGTTACAATGAGAAAGATTAATAATTCTCCGTACCAACTTTGTAAAATTATAACTCAGTATCGATTTTATTTCCTTCCAAATTTGCTTTAATTTATACCCACATCCAAAAATGCTGAAAGGCGTGATGATAAAACTATTAAAATAATGTACTTTTTGTAATTATTTTTTGATTATAAGTATTTATCATTTTTCAATAATGTCTAAATTTAATAAGAATGTTAAATAAATTTGAAATATATTAGTTTGTAAGTGCGCAAATAAATACACGAACGGACCAATTTTCGTCAAGAAACACATGTACGTATATATTTTTTAATGATTTTATTTAAACTAAAATTAAAATTCTAAACCATGCGATACCCAGATAATGTATTGACTTATTTTACTACATGCTTAGATGATTTGAAATGGGTGTGGTATAATACAAAATCTTTTTTGAAAATTTAACAAATCTGCCAACGACCTATGGTATAACCTTATTATACTAAAAATAAACATTTTTTCTCAAAATTTAAAACATGCGAATGCTAGATAAAAGAACAATCTTTCGAAATCCATTTATAATTTTTTTGTGTAAAAGAGTCAATACGTCTAAAATCTGATTTAAAAATGACATATTTCTGGTTTTCTCTGGTAATACCCTCTTAAGCAACATTGCAATTTTGAATGGTGTTCTTTCACCATTACGATACCGAGATATATTCCACTCTGGCTAATGGAATTGAAGTTGTTATACATTTTTATTTACATTCCTCCTCGAGGCTGAAGATTAAAAAAAAAACATTTGCTCTGTAATATTTACTTTAATTATGCTTCTTGACAAATAAATTTGCTACTGTGCTACCAGATGTTTGATTGTGAATGAAATAAGGTGTACGTATCGGTAGAGAGGATCGTGGAGGTTTCTTAGTGAAAGTCGGATCTAAAGCGACAAAAACAAAAAACAATTTTCAAAACAATTTGTGGTCCTGCCCAAATGTTTTTGTTTTTGACGGATGTTTTGCAGAAAAATTGTCGCTGGAGACCTGACTTATCCACTTGGGACTTTTGACGTAAATAGTTCTCGTTGAAGGTTGAATTAGACAGTGTTTTTCAATGTTGTTCCTCTTCTTCATCGTTATAAAAATAACGATATATTATTGTTTTCAAAACGGAATAAATAATACCCGGTAAGAGTAATGGTTTAATTATCACATTTTCAGATACTAATCAGACGGAATCAACATTGTAATTTGTGATTATTTTAAGACTTAATATTATGTAGGTGCTGATTTGAGATAATGTCGAAAATTACATTGAATTATATAATTTATATCATTTCCGCCGGACATTGTCTGGTTGGTAAGGGAAATCTTTTTCTTTAATTAGGTATTACTTCAACGCTTCCACCGCTTCAGAATATCGGTATTTTAAAAACAAACTTATCGAGGTTGTCATAATTTTAAATTACTTTGTAACTGGATAATTAAAAATGTACAATTTAAGCGTTGAACACAATTATTAGTCTTTATTTTATTATTATTATTTTTTTTTAATCCTTTATTTTTCCCAATTTTACATTTTATAGTTACATATTTTAGATATAATTAAATAAGGGGAACCCACTAAGGCGTAGAGTGTGCGTGGGTAATATTATAGTTAAATATATTTTATTTTTGTACCTAGAAAAAACAAACAGTGGTCTATGAAGCAAAAACATTATTAAAATTTGTTTAAACAGTTTGTACAAAAAGTGTGTTCAATAGTGTACAAGGTAATAATTAGTGTAAATTGTAATAACGGTTATAAGTGTAATAATAAGTGTAAAGTTTGTGAGAAACATAAACTGATGTAAAATTAAATAAATAGAGTTTTTACATCCGTATGGTTCAATAATTTTACAAGCATGTTTATATTTTATGTTTTGAGTACAATAATTTTACAATTTACAATAATAACAAGGCAGTATAATAAACTTTTACGACAAATTTATGGGTTCAAACAGGTTACACCTGTGACGGTTCCCCTAAAGGAAACTTAATAAAAACTTGAAATTATTTTTTTCACTTTTGTAAATTTTGCAAAAAAAGACAAATTTCCTTTAGAATTCATAGTGAATATTGGCGGAGGGGCGTGAGATGTGGCGGCATGAAAGGATTCAATTTTTCCCAAAAAACTTTGAGAAGGCATCTATATATGTAGTTGTAACCGTGACTTTTGAATTAACAGTTCTTATTGAGTTCTAGAGCAGTGTTTCCGAAACATTGTTCTGCCGTGGCCCGGTAATTTTACACATTGCCCCTTCATGACCCACTTAATGCTTTTAAACCCAAGCTGGTTCCATTAGGTAATATAATAAACATTTATTATTTATTTTATTTATTTATTTATTTGTTTATTAAGACATACACAGTACATTATAATACAGATTAGAAGTATGTTAAATTAAATTATTACAAAGGTTATGTACCTATTACGTAAGTCCATAGAATGTCGTTTGGTAATTATGCCTGAGATATGAACCGGTCTAGTAACTTAATTATTGAATGAATGAGTAATAATAATAAAAAGGAAGAAAAAGAGGGGGGGGGGGGGATAAGGAGACATTTTAAAATCAAGAATTATGTGTTCACTAATTGTAATTGACTGATTAAAGTTTAATGAAAAGTTAAGTGTAAGTAATTTTAAAACAATTATATCACGCCAAGAAATTTAATAAATTAGTTTTGTATGTTTGCAAGGAATCATGAAAAATGTCTAAGTGTAGTAATTTTTCATAGTGGGTATAAGTTATGATTGCGCGAGTAATTGGTGAGTTACTCGCTGCATTAGTGTTATTGGATTCTATATGAAAAAGAGAAGTGTTGGTACGCCTCGTTGGGACATTTAAACCAATAGTGGATAGCAATTCAGGACTATCTATTTTATTATTTAGCAGGTTATACAGAAACGGCAGATCTGATAATGTGCGTCTTTTTTGTAAACTTAACATGTTATTTGTAGTTTTGTTGTATTTCTTGAATAAATATTTAGAGAATTTATTAATTGTAAAAATGTTTTATTAATACTACGTATTTTGGTATCGCCTATTTAGTCACAAAATTTTAGTGCGAAGTATGGAGCTGCTGCTTAATTGTTACTAAAGAATCCAAGTTCGCGGAAAATGACGAAAGTTTTATCCTAAGATCTGCTTCCACTTCAAATCGGTTTCTATATTTATTTTTAAGGTAAACTAGTGTTGAAAACTCAGCTTCACTTTTGTAAGTTGTGACAAAATGCATTAAAAAAGTTATTGCTGATGAGCTAATTTTGTGTATTCTTGACGACAAGATAACCAAAAATCTATCAATGGTCTTAGTCTTGTGTCAAATATATCCTTGAGTGATGTGCCAGTTAACAGTTCAATTAACGAGTCGACATCTGAATCTGGCAATTCGTGGCAAATTAATTTCGGAATCTAACTTGAATGTAAATGGGTTTCTTATCCAAGCTTTGTTGCTGTCGATTGGAGGAAAATATTCTTCAAGATTCCTCTCCAGTCCTAATAAATGTTCTATAATTTGAGTTAAGATGTCTTGTGGCAATGCAATCATGTATTTCACTTAAATTAATAAATGCTTTGAAGTTCCCTGTTTCCGCGTGTTTCCCCGTTGTGCCCCTTATTTTCTAGCAACTTCCACCTTGTCTTAAAACAGGCGGGAATGTTGCGACCCGGTATTTTATTTTGATGGCCCGGTACCGGGTCGCGACCCGGCAAATGGGAAACCCTGTTCTAGAGACGTTTTGGGTTGGTTCGCTCAGAGTCAATCATTTCATTCCAATATTTTGATCTTTTGGTTTTTATTTTGCTCATATACTGTCTTTGACCAAAGATCCATTCGTCCCTTGAAGTTACGGCAGAGTTTTTGAAGTGAAAACTTTTTTAGCACCGTTGTGATAGGAAACTCGATAAAACGAAAATTAGCGACACTAAAAAGAGACAAACACATACATCTATAGGATTTAGTCTGCGAGAGAATGATATAGACTAATCGGTCTCCTCTTTGTGCGGTGCTTCGTCGCCTCCCCACTCTTGTCTACTTTAGTTTTCTGAAGGTTTCACTTCTACCTCGTGTGAATTGTACACTCTTTTTTTAAAAAAATGAACTCTTCTTTAGCACCGTTGTGATTTGGAGCTCGATGAAACGAAAAGAGACAAACACATACATCTACGGGATTTAGCTTGCGAGAGAATGACATAGACTAATCGGTCTTCTCTTTGTGCGGTGCATCAAAGCCTATCAGTCTCCTCTTTGTGCGGTGATTTGTAGCCTTCCCACTTTTGTCGACTTTAGTTTTCTGAAGGTTTTGCTACTACCGCGTGTGAACTGATTTATTTTTATAGGACCTCTCTTGGTTCCTTCTGGTTTCGATATTCATCGTCAAACCTGACACTCGAACTAATTAATATGTGGTACAATAATGCAGAAAAGGTTCTTTCTTTCTTTCTTTGCTGCAGATAGAGGTAAAATTGCTAACATATGCACCGTTGTTACTATATTTGGTATATTCTGTGGTAACATATCATTTTAGGAAGCTATAGCATTTCTTGGCCACTTGACTATTTCCAGCCTAGCGATATTGCTCCGTTCCTAAACTTAAGAGGGTTTAACCAGAGAAAACCAGAAATATGTCATTTTTAAATCAGATTTTAGACGTATTGACTCTTTTCCACAAAAAAATATAAATGGGTTTCGAAAGATTGTTCTTTTATTTTTAAGGATATACCGTAGGTCGTTGGCAGATTTGTAAATTTTTCAAAAAAGATTTTGTATTATAACACACCCATTTCAAATCATATAATCATGCAGTAAAATAAGTCAATACATTATCTGGGTATCGCATGTTTTAGAATTTTAATTTGAGTTTAAATAAAATCATTAAAAAATATATACGTACATGTGTTTCTTGACGAAAAATGGTCCGTTTGTGTATTTATTTGCGCACTTATAAACTATAATCCATCACATTTTTTTACATTCTTATTTAACTTAGACATTATTGAAAAACGATAAATACTTATAATCAAAAAATAATTACAAAAAGTACATTATTTCAATAGTTTTATCATCACGCCTTTCAGCATTTTTGGATGTAGGTATAAATTAAAGCAAATTTGGAATGAAATAAAATTGATATTGAGTTATTATTTTAAAAAGCTGGTACGGAGAATAATTAATCTTTCTCATTGTAACGGCCCTGCACGATCGTAAGAACAACTTTCGACGAAATGTGGATTTTCGTCCGCTGGCTGGTTAAACGCTCTTAAGCTCCACTATTATTCCACTATTATAGCACGTCATTATTATTCCATTTGGTCTTTTTAGTAGAACGACACCAAATGTCTAAATTCTGTCAGTGTTCCATCAAAAGTATTCCGGGATCTGTTTTCAATAACTTTGGAATCTAACCAAAATGAATATGTGTTTCGAGAATCTTTGCTCCAAATTATTTATAGAAGCATATGAATGAAATGTAAATTGAGATACGATAATAATCGGACTGGATATGTGGACAACACTTCGATATTGCATCTCTGTTTTCGATTATAAGTAGTTCGTGGCTTGTTCATAATAAGGTCAAAATTTTCTGCTTGTTCGCTAGCCTTTAAAAATGAAAGTTGTGTTTAGATTGTCCTAATTTTTTTTCAATTCCTATTGGGGTTTTCGTGGTTCAAAAAAGTTCTTAAGCCGCCGCTACCCGAATTTTTACCGATTTCTTACATATCTCCCTAAACATTTGATGTTTTTAAGCTCTTAAAAAAATATGTTATTTTTGAAGATTACATCTAGACGTGTTCCACGCCGAAACACAAATTATATGAAATTGCCTCGATAGGAAAAAATCGTTAAGTATTCTCAGAAACTTATTATAAACACGTTCATTTCACTTATTTTAAAAGTTATACTATATTTAAAAAATTCACAGTGTTTCCTTACATGCTGTTTTAGATGTTCCCTACGAGATTTTTGCTCCATTTTAAATGAATCGTGTTTTTATTAATCATTTTCACAATTTTCTCAATTTTATCGCTTTAAACCGCCCGACCCGAATTTCCACCGATTTCTTACATATCCCTTTAAAGATAATATCTATTTTGAAGAAATACATTCCCCACGCCGAAAGGCAAATTATATAAAATTCCCTCGATAGAAAAAAATCGCAAAATATGCTCGAAAATTGTCTGTTTCAGTTATTTTACAAGTTAAATGTATGAAAAAATTCACAATGTTTCTTTGAATGCTTTTTAGGACCTTCCCCACGAGATTTTTGCTCTATTTTAAACGAGTCTTATTTTATAAAAAGTTTTCACAATTTTCGCTTCAATTTTACCGTTTTAAATATTAGCGCACTCTCTCCAACATTCGTAATTACATATCTCTCAATCTTCTTCTTTTTGAGCGGGGATACGGCGCCTTAAATATTAGCGCGCTCTCTCCAACATTCGTAATTAATTACATATCTCTCATTTTATTATACTTAAGCATTTTATTATTTTTGTTGATTATGATTTATGTTTTTTTTTGACTGCTAACATAATATTCATTGAATCTCCGGAGAAGGGATTGACATCGAAATTTGTGGAAGCGCCACTGAGGAAAACACCTTATTATTCAACGTATGATAGCCCAATTAAATTAATGTGATCTGCCAGCTATTTGGAGATTTAAAGCCGCCGTTGTCAAGCAACACTCAAGTGCAAAGATTATTTCATCGCTCTATGTAACTAAACTCTAGGTGTGTCATCAATTGACTTACAAAGGGTCAGCGTGGGACACACAGTTGTGGCGATTGGCACACAATGGCTGTACAATCGGAGACAAGCACTGACCTGCATTGATTGTGACTTTATCTAATCTGTTTTGAAAAATTGGCAGTGATCTGATTCAAACGACCTTGTTTCATCATTTTCAATAACAGGTTCATGATACCAATAACACCTTGTAAGACTTTCTATGAAAGATGAATGTGCACGTCGTCGCTTTTGATCAAATAAGGTGTCAACATACAAAATAATATAATGTAAGGAGCACGTGTATTTTCAAATTGAATATATATATTTTTTTTTATATTATAATATTTAATCGAGGCTTCTGACTCGCATACTGCTGTCATTTTTTGCCTCATCTGTTTTTATTTATTTTAAGGTTTCATTTTTTTTTTTTTTTTAAATATATCCTATATATTAATGTTGCAATATTAATATATGTATGTATCTTTATAAAACAATGTATCATATATTTTCCATGTTGCACGATCTAATGAATTTCATGAGTCTTGAAATGGCATAGTAGTCGGTTGAAGCTATCAAATTATGAATTTCCGATTGGTTTGAGGTCATCAATATTGTTACTCTCTGTTGTTCAAATTTAATGCACTTTGTGAGAGTGTGTTCAATGTCTTCAAATTCTTCACATATAGAGCACATTGGAGAATCAGAGAGGCCTAACAGACACAATATTCTTCCCATTAGTGCATGTCCGGATCTTAATCTAAAAATGACTCTCATTTCTGATCTCTTCAGATTGATTTCAGTGAACCATGGTGTTTTAAAGGGTTCTTTTTGAAGCTTTCTATACCATACACCCTTATTGGCAGATAAATTTTCAAAATGCTCATTCCACATATTATTACATAGTAAATGTATTTTTTGGGAGTAATCTTCGTTATCTGGCGTCCAGTCATACTCGTGACCTTTCACCCCTGCTTCGTCTGCCAACAAATCCGCCTCTTCATTTCCATGTATCCCTATGTGAGATGGAATCCATTGTAAACGTATGTCAATGTCTTTCTGATGTAACTTCATTAAGTGCTCTACAATATTATATGCTATTTTTCTGCAGGCAACTCCTTTCGAAACTCTCTTTATATGTTGAAGCGCACTTTTGGAATCACTTAATATAAGAATTTTATTCCAGTTGTTTCCATCTGCATACTTCACCGCTTCTTTGATTGCTATCAATTCTGCATTCATAATAGGGCAGTCTTTGTTCAATTTTATTTGACGAGTGAAGTTGTTTTGCATTGATATGAAGGCAGCTCCAACTTGTTCAACTTTTTTCGATCCATCGGTATATATCTGTTTAAAGCCTGAGTATTTGTTAATTATCATACCATTTACGACATTACTAATTTCACTCAATGAGAGTTGTCTTTTGGGGTAATTGAAATTGTCAATCTCAACTGAAATACATTCCAAATCGATTGCTCCTACCCAGGTTTCTAGAGAGTACATATCTAGACATTTATTTGAATTTGTTTTCCAATACATTGTTTCTGTACAAGTTTGAACCATCAAAGGTAATTTTTTATTATTCCAGTACTTGTTTTGGGTCAAGGATTTTAGTTTGAGGACCTCTGAAACCAGTGGATTATTTTCAGTTGATACAGCTCTAAGCCAAAATCTTGCTGCCAGTTTCCAAGCTCTTATGTGTAACGGGGGGGCACTCATTTCACTTTGTAAAACATGCACAGGAGTTGAGTTCAAGAAGCCTCCACATATTCTTAAAGCTCGCGATTGGATTCTCTCTAACTCAAATTGAATATTAATAAGTGGTGTAGTAATATTTTGTCTGTCTTCTAAATTCTCGCAGATAATAATAATATTTTTTGACTGCTGATGACTTTATTGGGTAGATAATGTAACATTTCACATAATTTTAAAAATATATTGCCGTACATACAAAGTATAAAAACAAGCACAAAAAAATGCAATAAAACAAAAATTTTAAAATGTAAAATATTTATTTTTATTTTTATTTAGTAACTATACATTTATTATTTTTTACATTTCTATACGAAACATGTTAGGTATATATATAAAAAATAGAAAATATATTCGTAGTCCTCCTCACTAGGAGATCCTGTGCTGAGGGGGACTATGCTTTGGATAAGTTTTCAGCGACTTCTATGGTTTAACTTCATTGTTTGGATAAGGTTTTCCAGAGACTTCTATGACGATGTTTTAAGTATAGTAGTAAGTTCATTTTCCGATAGTTCCTTCAGCCAACAGTTAATGTCCTTAATGTAGCTATTTTTTGTTCTAATTTGTTTGGTACTAAGTGGGAGTTTGTTAAATAACTTCACTGCTAAAAATTCTGAACTTCTTTGTCCAAATGAAGAGTTACACTTTGGTATATTAAGTATGTCTGTTTGTTTGGCTCTGGTTTTATGAGCATGTGAGGTGTCTGCCTCTGAATAATTTTTGAGCTGATGTACTAGAATGTTTTTGGCGTAGATTTTCTGTATGCTTGGAACATCAAACTGTTGTTGACGTCCTTATCTTCACGTCCTTACCTTCAGTATGGTCTTTATGATGCAATTCTAAGCTACCTTAAGTTGTTTTATGTGATTAGATGCTGCTGCGCCCCATCCTATTACTCCATATTCCATCAATTCCAATTGAATTATACTTTTTATTAGTTTCCCTACTTGCTTTCCTAGCTTGGGCCGTGTTGTAGCAAGTGGTCTCCGTCTTCATTTTATACACATTATGATAAAAATTAAAAAAGAAACAAAACCTTTAATTTACCTGATATAATGCATGATATTTTTAGCAGTCGAGAGATCACTCATTGTAAGGTTTTTCTTAAGTCTAGTATAGAATATCTTTCATGTAAAATATGTTTTTGGTTGGGGGTACATAAAGGGAACGAGGAAAATTTGGGATCTCTGAAGACAGTACCTACTTGTTGAGGTTACTTGCAGAAGACCTGTTTGTACTACTTTAGTGAGACACTGATTTAGGTTGGGAACGTATTTATTTAAATAAATAATGGACGGACCGAGAGGAGTTGGTATTCTGGCATTCACATGCTGTTCTCATATTGTGAATGCGTTTGATAACATTTACAGTAAGGCCTTTCCGATCCATTCACCGTGCTTGCATTTATCAGATCGAAGTATGACGCATGCTACCAATGCAATGAGTATAAATTTACATTAAAACAGTAATTTTGTTTCAGATTTCGCAGTTTCGAGTGGAAAAACTTGTGTTCATGATGTCCTAAGATATAATAATCTCAACAAACAACATGGCATACTCACGAAGGATTTTGAATTTAATACCATGGGCACTGTTTTGTGTCAGTATCGTGCAACCCTTTAATGGTGAAAATTTTGAGCTGGAATGTCCCGACGATTGCGACTGTCATTACTTCAGGATCAACTGGGTTACAGATTGCTCAGAAAGCAATCTTACAGATATACCCTACGATGAACTTAGTCCCAATGTGTATATTCTGGATATGAATGGGAATAATGTAACCTCCCTCAAACCTTTCCCGAAGAACATCAAGATGAGGAGGCTGCAGATGGCTCACAATGAACTCACCAGTATCAAAAAGGAATCCCTCGAAGGATTGGAGTATTTAATCGACGTGGATTTTTCGGCTAATAAAATATCATACATCGATCCTGATGCTTTTGAGTAAGTACTGATTTATTATGCATGCACAATTCTACGACGTATTGTTTATTTTAAATGACCATATTGACTCGATTATTACTGAAGGATAACTTGGGTACTGCGTATAAATTATAATTTAAAAACAATATGCTTGAAGTGTCATTTGCTACCATATTTTATATTAGGAACATTTTTTTATTACTTTCACTTACTTTAATCTGGCTGCACATGCCGGGAGTTGTTCTGAAGACATTATTCTTAATTATTATGCAATCATTTTATATATATTATGAGATATCTGTTTTAAGCAAGCTGTCTCGTGTTCAATATAAAAAAAACATACATTGCGTTCAAAGTCTTCATTCACTGATGTTTTCACTCATGTTTGAGTAGTAGGTACCTATATCAATGTAAATATTGACGATTTCGTTTTTATATTACAGGGATTGTCCAGGCCTGTTGACGATTGAGCTTCAAGAAAACCTTTTCGAAAACGTGGAAGGCCCTTTCCTAATCTCCCGTTCGTTACAATACCTGGATATCAGCTCCTGCAAACTTACTTCATTAAATCCAGAATTCTTCATCAACCTGACTGCTCTCCACACACTGGACTTATCCCGTAACCCTCTGGGAACTCTTGGACCGGAGGCCTTTGATCCTCTGACTAGTCTGGAAACACTGGTGTTGAACAACTGCGAACTTACAGCTATCCTGGACCCGGCCTTCTCCAGCCTGGATGTATTGAAAAGGCTGGAACTAGCGGGAAACAAATTAACTGATATCGACTGGCCCTTGGTGTTAGGAAACTTACTGAGGCTGGAACACTTGGATGTAAGAAACTCCAAAATCACATTCATCCCTGAAGACTCATTTACAAACACTACTTGGATACGAACTTTGATTCTGGCAGAGAATGAATTAACCGATCTGGATGTATCAGTCACATTGGATAATCTTCCACACCTGGATACGCTTGATCTGTCAAACTGTCGCTTGCAAGGACTTATTTCAGACGATGCTTTTATTAACTCGACAAAACTCAAAACATTATATCTATCAGGAAACTACTTGAAAGGCACGGATTTGCAAATAGCGCTTGAGCCCTTGTTAAGTCTAGAAAAACTATTTTTACGAAATTGTAGTTTGAAGACTTTGCCTGATACCTTCAACAAATTAATGCAACTCGAAGAGCTCGATATATCGCACAATCCATTAGAAGACGCATTTATAAATCTGTTGGCCCCATTGGAAAAGTTAGAGTACTTGAATATGGGATACAGTAATTTGTCGTATATTGGACCAGAAACATTTTCCAAAATGACTTCCATGAGAAGATTAGTTCTGTCAGGAAATGACTTGAACTCTTTGGAGGCAGGATTGTTCGGGAATTTAACCCTCTTGGAGAGTTTGGAGCTAAGTGATTGTGGATTGCGCCGACCAATTAATGCAACGGTGTTTTTCACAAATTTGACTTACACAGAACTCAAAGAATTAAAATTGGCCGGGAATCCTTTGATCATCATGAAAGATAGTCCACTTCTTCCAAAGCAGCTATCACGACTGAAAAGTCTGGATTTGAGTAAATGCAATCTGACTTTCTTGCCAGACAACGCGTTCAAGCTAAATGAAAACCTCACCCAGCTTAATCTAGCGGGAAATCAACTAGATTCGCAACCAGGCAGTTTGAAATTCTTGCAACTATTGCCTAGTCTGGAAAACCTCGATCTCGGAAATAACAACATGACATCCATTTCGCCACAAATATTCTTCAAGAATCCAAAGATTAACTCATTGCGGTTGGTGGGTAATCCGTGGAAATGTGATTGCAACATTGCGGAGATGTGGGATTGGGCCGCAATGGTGAAGGGAGACCTAAGCGTCTTAGTTGGATCGAAAACTTCTCCGGATGACTTTACTTTGAAGGGAGCTAAACGCAAGAAAAGCCTGTTATGTTATTACGAAGACACACAGATGAGGGAGTTCCCGAATGTAAACAGGACAGTAGCTGGTAGGAGGCCGTTTGTCAAACCCCACAGAGAGCTGACTAGCGCTAACAGGACTTGGGCCAAGTATGTCCGAGAGTCAGGTTGTGAGCCGGTAGTTAGGATACTGAAGCCTATGCCATTAGTGATGTCTGATGGTCTGGACGAGGTGACCCCTGTTGGCAACCCTCCGCTAAGGGTGGTTATGTTTTCGATAAGCCTGATATTGCTCGGTCTTACCGCGGTTTTGATAATCACATTCGGTATCCGCAGGCGCCGCAGGACCCGCCAAAGCAATCAGTCATTGCCCAATAAATAAATGTCACTACCAAACCGTTTATAAGCCACTAGCACCAAAGCATTTTATGATAATAGTATATGTTTAAAAATGATGATGTTAAAAATTATCAATCTGATTTCGGTCATTTTACTAATGAAAATATTAGAAGAATTTCTTTTGGCAAATAGAAGTTTTCATCAAAATAACTATGAGTGAGAGATAGATGTATACCTACACGATTTTTATTTTCAATTTATGAAGTAATAATGAATTTAAGAATCAATTTTATGAAGATAGTAT
Organism: Limnephilus marmoratus; assembly: GCA_917880885.1. Taxonomy (NCBI): domain Eukaryota; kingdom Metazoa; phylum Arthropoda; class Insecta; order Trichoptera; family Limnephilidae; genus Limnephilus; species Limnephilus marmoratus. The sequence goes on along the minus strand of OU862910.1, from coordinate 14,419,144 downwards.
TATGTTTTATTTTTTTATTTAGGTAGTTAGAAAATGCGTTTTACGAATCAAAAACAATAAATCTGTGATCTGTGTGTATGAGTATATTAAGAAATGTTTTATTATTTTTTCAATTAATATGTTGTATTATTTAAAAAAAAACTATGTTACAACAACTAATAAAAGTTCCAAGTATTTTATAAATACTGTTTTGTTATTATTTTGTACCACTGATCAAAACATAGATCAAACTTCCGAAATAATATCCATTAAACACTTATCCCTTTAAAAAATGTATAAGTATCCAGAAGAGGATTGCGCACCAAGCCCACTTTGATCCATGCATAGAAATAGATAGCAACTTTCTTTATCTTATTATCAAACCTTTTATAAATAATTCTACGTTAAAGACGATTTGGGATAAAACATGAATATTTCATATTTTCCTCGCTACTTCGGAAAATGCTATTCGAGTTTCGGTGTCTGTGGATAGATGGCGGTAAATAAAGTTGAATTATTATTTTAGAGAATTTTTATTGTTTGTTGATTTTTAGTTGAAGAAGAAAAAGTTATTCTTCGTTGTGGATAATGTATTGATAGACATACAAAATAATAAACACATTAAAATTAATTGAATTTCCAAGTGACGTTATAAATACCTATCAACTTGGCCTTAAGAAAAAACAAAGTATTTTTCTTCGACAACAACGAAGTCGGAATGCGGGACGAAACTTGCCATAAGAATAATGTATTGATTTAATTAAATGAAGGTAATATTAGCGAAACTCAATCGAAAATCTGGAAACAGAAAAATTGGAAAAAGGTATGTGCATATCTAGGACTTTTTGGGCAGCAACTCTACCAACTGAGCTAATGTGTCTATATCCGATTTGGTCATTCTTAACTGTATACTATCTTTATGCATGATTGCAAGATTGCAAGATAATGTTTTCAACAAATTTTTCTCCATTTTTATTTTTCTTAAATGCGACATTTATGGACTTTTTCTGCAAGTCTAAGATGAACATTTATTTTTATTCTTGATGAGTAAAACTTTAAGTTGTAAAATTTATTTAAATGAAGATAATATTAGAGAAACTCAATCGAAAATCTGGAAACAGAAATATGGGAAAAAAAGATTTGGGCACATCTGGGACTCGAATCCAGGATAATATGTGTTAAGAAAATGAAACCCAATAAATATATGCGTTAAGAAAATGAAGATGATGTTGGCATAGTCGAAGTATGATACAGTTAAAAATGACCAAATCAGATAGGGGCACATTATTAGCTCAGTTTGTAGAGTTGCGGCCCGGAAAACCGAATGTCCTGAGTTCGAGTCCCAGATGTGCCTATAACTCATTAAGTTAAAAATAAATATATTGATTTATTTGTTGTTTTTAGGTAGTAAAATATCTACTACCTACATTCTATTACGATCCTTAATTTTATTTAACACACTAAACGCCTGTATCTTTCTCTTTTCCTCTCAAATATTTGTTATTATTTCTAAATTTCTTATTATTCACATGATAATTATTTTTTTTACATTTCTTTCTTTTTCTTTCTTACATTCGATTTATATTTTCAAATATAATTATTTTTTTTTCTTACAAGATTAAATAATCAATATTTGATTTGATTAAATTCCTGTTTAAATTGATTAAATTCCTGCCACCTTGGAACAGGCTCAGCCTAGTGACCAAAAATATACCAAAATATAGTACACAAAATATAGTATACTAAAAATCAAAAAAAGTGTATGCTACTTCAAAATGTAAAAAAATATATTTTGTGCTTATCTTGGTAAGTAAATATATTTTTTAAAGTATGAATAAATACGCAATTTAGATTAAAATTAAAATTTTAAATTCATTGCCACATAAATTCCTCAATACTAAAGCGTAGCCAGATAAATATAGGCTTACGTAGAGTCTATAGTATAATGATTATCTAACTGTACATAACACTATAAATAAAATCTACATTTTTATGTACCATCGAGTTTTTTATGTTATTGACTGATTGGTGGATACAATATTTATATGTGGTCTTTTTCCCTAGGTTATAAGATATTTTAATAAAAATTGTAATATATAGTTAGTATTATTATAATTTAGAGTTATAGCGTTGAAAAAATGTGCAACGCCTTGCGGTGATTTTTCACAAAAAAACGGCACTAGACGAAACATAAAAATATTATTATTATGAAAAATAAGTACTCATTCAAATACTCTACCAGGTTTAGTAAATATCAGATAAGGGTTAAACCATGGAATAAAGAGTTATTATATGGGTTAATTGGATTAAATTATTAAAAAACAATGTTTATATTTGTTTAATGAAACATGATAAAAATACTTATAAATAATTAATACACACACTTTAAACATAACAATAATTATATAAACAACGACTATTTAACACATTTGTTACAATTTACATAATATTACGCAGATTTAATTTGTTTCGCTGAATTTACTGATTTTCCAATTCTGTTTGACCACCACGTATTTTGGATGAACGGATGAATGTCTTCCCTCTGAATCTGAGATGACTCCTTTTTGCTGCTGAGAGTTAGGACTTCTAATTGGTTCAAAGCCGTATTCATACTTCGGAGCTGTCAGTACGGCTTCTGTTCTCACAGGTGCCTTAAGGTGCGCAGTTTTAATAATCTGCTTTCTGGGGGAGGTACCCACGTGGCGAGGGTCGCTGGGAGGTTTCTGTTGAACTGATGATTTATAATTTTTATTTGACTGGACTGGATGTTTAGTTTTAGAGGAATAATCTGTTTTATGAAGTTTCTTAGAGCTGGGTGGTTTGGTAGGATGAGAGTGGGCAGTATTCTCACGTCCCTTTTCTTGCGATTGTTTTTTATCGTGGTGTTGTGAGCCGCCGACTCCATTATCCGCGTAGAACTTATTTTTTTCATATTCTTGCTCACTAAAATAAGCCTCACTGTCATGATCAGGATCACGATCATAGTCCTCCTCATCGTCACTGTGGTAATCCTCGTAGCGAGCTGGTCGATATTCTTCAACACCTGAATCTGATTCTTCATTTTCGTCATTGTCGTCAAACTGTTTAAATTTATCTTCTTGATTATAAGCAGGAAAACCTTTAGCAGCATCTTTGTAGCCCGCTTCAAATCGCCGTTGCCTTTCCTCGTCACTAATTGCGGTGTCCTCTTCTGTATTTTCTTCTGGACTTTCATCGTCTTCAGATCGCTCAGATTCATCATCTTCTTCATCAGTGTCATCATCAGTATTTTCCTGACTCGTGGGTGTAGACTGAACTGGTTTATTGTAATTGGCTTTTGGTTTCTGAACTTGCGGCAATCGAGGAGGGTGTTGTGGTTGATGAACAATAGCATTATCAAAACTTTGAGGACTTGAAAAGCTTGGTTCAATAGCATTAAAATTTTCCGTGATCTGCGCTAACAGAGCAGGCGGTGATTGATAAGATTGGGGTTTGTGTGGAGGACGCTGTAAGTTATTATTTTGTGGATTTTGATATTGATTATTTTGCTGATTGGTGGGATTTTTCAAAGGACGATTAAGTTGAGGAATTGATTGAGATTGCGCACGATGTGGGTTAGGTTTGTTTTGAATATTCTGGGTTGCTTTCAAATTACCTGCGTGGATATTATTAAATTGCTGACCTTGTTGACTTTGTTGTTGATGTGAAGTAAGAGGATTTGCTTGAATAGGATGAAAAATAGGATAATGGTACGAAGCAGGTTTCTTTATATTTAACAGTTGTTGATTTGCAGCATGCTGAAAATTTAATTGTTGAGGGTTAATTATTTGCTTTTGATTAGCCGCATCATAAAGGTTTAATTGCTGGAGGCCATTGATTTGTTGCTGTTTGACAGCGTTTAAAAAGTTAACATTTTGTGGAGTATTTAATTGTCTTTGCCTGAGGGCATCTGGGTAGCTTAATTGCTGTCCTTGTTGTTGTTGTTGTTGCAAATGTATCGGCTGTTGACTGGCCGGATTTAAGAAAAGCTGAGGCCCAATAACTTGTTGTGGTTGATTTTGAAAATGTAAATTTTGTGGTACATTTTTCAATTGCTGTTGCCAGAGAGCGTTTTGGTAATTTAGATGTTGTGCCCGCTGTTGCTGTCGAGCTGCATAAACGTGCTGTGGGTTATTGGGATTAAAACCTTGCAATTGATTCAGGTTTTGTCCGTTGAATTGATTAGTATTTTGAACAAGCCTTGGTCTGTCAGTATAGGTGGGTATGTACCGTGCATTTGCTTGAACAGCACTGGCGGTGGGATCTTGGGATAGATTTTGGATCGCATCGCGACTAGGGAAAGGTCTGTGTCCATCGAAGGCTTGAACATATTGGGTATTGGCTTGCGTAGCACTTTCACCAATGTTCGAAATAGGGTTGGTCGAAAACCTTGGTTTCTCAGATAAAATGGAAACAGGCTTATTTTCTTGTCCTGCAATTTCAGAAGAGTATTTAAGTTGTCCGTTGAGAATTTTAGGTTTATCAGCATAAACTAGAAGATGTTGGTTATCTTGTTGCACGGTGATTTCGGACGGTTTGTACGTCAGATCCACAATGGGGGTTTCGGCTTGCGATGGAACAAGTGCTTGATTGAAGGATTCGAGTTGTTGTAAAGGCAGGACATGGTATGCTCCCGCATTTCCAAATTCGTATACTCCTCGTTTCGGTTTACTGTCAGTCACGTTCTTTGGGTCACACGATGTCAAAACGGCGAATTGCACTAGCAAAATCACCCCCGGTATAATCTGAAACACGTATGATGATTATAAGTAATTTAGAAAAAAGTGAAAATTATGCACTGGACGTATTCGCACATTCAATGAAAGCCTTACCCGTAAATACATTGTGTCACTCTCTTTATTCCGTGGGAGAAACTAAACGACAACTGATTCTGAAACCGCAACGGACGATATTTATATTGAAAAGTGATTTCATTTGTAAAAAGAGCCAAGTTTAATAATATACTTTTTATTTCATCAGTCATGGATCCACAGACACGCTTCACTTGTCCGCGCGGCCACTCCCGGTTGTTTTCTATAGTGGTGCACTTTGAGTTTATTTTTGTTGACAAGTTGTTCGATTCTCCTTACTCTCACTGTCACCGGAATGCGGGCTGTGGAGGGGACTTGGTAGTCGGTACCTCTATAGAGGAGCTGTGTACTGTGTGCTCTACTGCCCAATCCCAATGTGATGGAACAGACTGGAAACCGCGATTTTTCTCACTTCACTCTAGAAACATCAGTTTTATTTTTTGAAGCGATCGTCAGAGTTACGGTACGATGAAACTTAACCCCTCAGGTCTCGGGGATTCGGGCCCTCAGGCATTATTTTCACCTTTTTTGGTTTGGTGTTGCACGTAAAAATAATTAATAAATAATTCACAAAGGTTAATTTTTTTTTTCAAAATGCAGTCGGAAACTGTGGTTTCATAGAAGTGTGTGATTTAATTCGTTTGTGGGTAACTTTTAGATTTGAACACAGAGCATCGTGTTTTCTCTTCTTAATACCGTTCTGATTTGGGAGGCGAGTATGGGTACCGCCGCCATAGGTCACCCCGTGGTACGCTACATTTGGTGACTTAGGTTAGGCTAATGTTTGTCTAGGTTTTGTCGGCTAATGCATTTGCCTACCTCCTACATGGCGGGCCGGTTCGGGAGAGATTGGTTGAGGGAGACCTAACCTAGATCTCTCCAGCCGCACTCTCTCGAACCATCGCCTTGCACTTGCCTTGAGGGATTTATTCATACGTCCGTCACTCCTGACACTTTGACCTCCAGATTCCTAACCACCCCTCAAACCTTTTTCTTCTCAGAACTTCCTCTCCTTAAAAAGACCCTCCACACGGCATCCTCAAAGATGACATAGGCCCCGAGGGATTTTTTCCTCATGTCTTCTTGTGTAGAGCTAATGCAAAAAAATAATATTTTCCATCAAGTCAGTAAGGGAGACACAGCGAATTTTACGAGACCTATACGAGCTGTTTCCGAAAGCGAACAAATTAGCCCAAGGGGTTAATGAACAGGTGTCATTAATAGAACTGCCGCAAAAAATGATCTTGCAAACCATAGATGAATTAAAAGATTGCGAAGTCATATTTTTTATTCATTTTAATTATTTGTTTTTAAAAACTTTTCTATTGTTATGTGCACCGAATGCAATCGTTTTTATTTAAATGAACATAGCGTCAAACAATAACCTAACCTTGGAAAATTTTGACTTAGGTAATATGTGCCAATATTGCCTATTACAGGTTTTGAAAGCGTGTAATTTCTGTTACAATATGTTATGATTAAATAATGGAAAACATTTATTATAATACCTTTGTGATAAATTTACATTAAAAAAACTAACCGTGGCGGGTCTCCGATTGATTTGGTAATAAATAAGTAAAAGTTTGAGTGACAACGGTATTCCTCTATTTTTTTGTTACCACCTCATGTAGATTATATTAAGTAAGTTCTTCCTATCAAGTTTGACCGAAAATGAAATAAAAACAGATTTAAATAGCGAAACCACCGTCTGAATGGCCGTAAAAGGAAAATGTGATATAATTTTTAGCTTTCTTTATTTAATTAGGTATTTTTCTTTTTTGTGAGCATATTAACATTTCTCTTTCTGTATTGAATGCGATATTTTAGAATATAAATCAAACTTGTGAAATAATGATCGAAAATGTGTCTGTGGAATGAAAGCGATTGGTTGTGGTCGATGGAAAACAAAATTAGAACAGTATACGTGATTGGAAAAAAATCGATGTGGATGATATCTTCTATATACATAAAAAAATCTCGTGTCACGGTGTTTGTGGTCGCACTCCTCCAAAACGGCTTGACCGATGTTTATGAATTTTTTATGTATATTTGGTGGGTATGAGAATAGGTTGTAAAGTATATATCATATCGCTAGGTGTTTAGGGTGTCCCTATCCAGAAAAAAAGTCCATTTGTTTGACAATTTTTTTTTGTTTTTTTTTTTTGCATGAAAAAATACTTACAACCCCAAATTTTCACCCTCCTACCCTCCCATTTTTTAGAATTTTTTACGAACAAATTTAACCTTCGTTCGTATTTCAAACGGAACGAAATTATTTATGTTGTTGAGTGACAGATGGCGCTACGTCATTTATATGGCAGAACAAAGTTTACCGGGTCAGTTAGTATTTTTATTAATTTCTCTCATCGTGAATGTTGGCTACTAATTTTGGTTTCGATTGAATGCTCTAAAATTAAAGACATGCGTACAGAAGTAGGAACCAGTAATTATTATTTGCTTGTTGTCAAAAACAAGAAGTGGGAAGTGAGAAGATAGATGACCGCTATGGGGCAGGAGTGTTGGGAAGTCTATACTTCGGAGGCTGGACGGTGTTGAAGTGAGTGTGATCGCATCGTCAGGCTTAAGGATCTGAAGGAAGAAGCATGCAATTGGCAGCAATGTAGGTGTTTCTCAGTTGAGGCGTCCAGGACTCTCCAAATGTTGTACTACTGAAGATAATGATTATACAGGGTGGCGCAGATGGATCGGGTGGTTTTAAAATACTTGTCAAACTGTCAATTTTAAAGGTATTGGATTGAAATAAAGTGCAAAAGGTGTAGTTACAATGGAAGATTATTAACAAAAAATTTGTAAAGTTAGTTTTTAAAAATTACATCCATCAAATGCCCTCCGTCTCGAGCGACGCATTCTTGGAGTCGGGAAAATCTTCTGGAGAATCTTCTGGAGAATCAGGAGAATCTTCTGAAATCGGGAGAATCTTCTGGACCACCATGATTTTATAGGGGTGGAATTTCAGTTCTTTGTTAAGAATCCTTTGAAGGCTCCGACGTGACATTCCAAGAGCTTGAGCACGATGTCTCGTTGATCGACGTGGGCTCGTAATGACATCGCGTCTCACACGCTCCACGTTCTCAGGCGTCCTTATTGTTCGAGGTCTAGACGTCTATTTTGGTGCACATGAACCAGTAGTACGGAAATTATGCACCCAACTCAATATTGTGTCTCGCTTAGGAACACTACCGCGAGGTGGGATGTTGAAACGCCGGCGAAAGGCACGCGTCACAGCAACAATTGACTCGTTATTGCGTATAAACTCTTCCACTGCGAAAACACCCGACTGACTTCCATCGCGACTGACTGCCAGTCTGCAACTGAAACTTCCCGTCCCCTCCATCACAGCACGAAGACCGCCGAACACCTGGCTCCCCCACTCCAGACGTACAGTCCACTTCAAAACCACCCGATCCATCTGCGCCACCCTGTATATTACATTAGTCCTAGTCTCATTGCTGATTATTGTTGCGTGAGCTCCACTTCAATTTTCCCGGGGGATTCTCTTCCATTCCTTGCGATTCTGCGCTGCATGGAGAGAAAAGAACACCGAAGTTCCGGACATTGTAATAATTGATCACTCCAACCCATTAAACATGTTTTTAAGATAAAAGTTTTTAAGATAGTCTCTGAAACTATACTCGTTCCCCGTATGTTGAAAGTGTTTAACTTATACGTCTCTAACAAGTACACTCCAGGGAGATCCCATGCACTTTCTATGCTCCCAAAGCGAGAACTTCTGCCTATCAGAATGCGCCAATAAATAGAGCTCAACTCAACTGCGTAACGATTCTGCATTGACCATCGACATTTTCAATGTCGCCTACAGACAGTTCAGCAACTATGTTTTAACGCATGTCAGGGAGTAGTAAAACTGGACCAATGCCTTTTTAATTAAATTAAAAAGGCATTGAGAAGATTACAAATTTTGTAATCTTCTCCGTGAACATGAAAAAAATCAGCGATCTTCCAATGACGATTATCTACTTTGTAGAATAAATCACCCATAACTTTATGAAATTTTATGGTGAAATACATAAAGCGTTCTAGATTTTTCACAACATTACCCAGCTCGTTTCCAAACTTTCCAAGCTTTAATTTTTTATTTCTGACGTGTGTGTTTGAAAATTCATGAAACTGACGACACGTGCGCGAGTGTCCGTATTAAAAATGACCGCTTGAAAAATGCAAGTGGAGGACGGTGACGTCATTAGAGCGTTGCTTGTTCCGTGTGAGAGGACGCTGTCTGTCAAAAGAGGGGTTGGGATGGGAGGTAGGGGTGCAGTGAGCGGTAGTTACCTCTTCAAGTAATGGCCACTAGCGAGTTCTTTGTTTCACAGTGCTTATAAAACGCGAGTGCATATATCCATGAAACTTTATTTTTCCAACACGGTGACATAAAGTCGAGCCATTGGGCAAACGAGCAGTCATGCCGTGCATTTTTTGTTTCAATCGAATGACAAATTGCTTCTTATTGTTATTGTCTTAATCGATAATGTAAGTGCACAACGAAAAGTTAATTTAATGATTAATGAAAAGCAGCGATTTATGGTAGCGGTTTTGGCCAATTTGCTAAAAAAAGTTGTATTTTTTGGTTAGATTAAACCGTTTATTTTGAGTGCTTCCTAAATCTTGCAATGCAATCGAGATGACGCACTCTATTCCGGAATTGTAATACTGAATAGATAATTATTATCATTTTAGAAATAACTGTTAGTATGGAATATGTTTAACCAGAGGCGGTTCTAGGGGTCCAGAAGTGGAAGGTCATTTAAAAAATATGATATTTCCTATGATACAATGTAAAATTCAATATGATAATATTCATTTGAAGGAACCTCATGAGTGAGAGTCAAATTCATCCGTCACATCACATCACATACGTCAAATTACATTTGATATAGTAAATTATTTCATTATTATATTCATTTCAAATCAACCTACGTTTATTAAACCATTTAAACAATTTAAGCCATCTCTTTCAGACGCATAATATTCAGCATGCTCTCTCTCCCTCACGGCACTGACCCAAACTGTCTTCAGAATCCGAAAACTTTTTACTAAGTGACGTAGTGCCATCTCGTTTATTGTGTGGTGCGTAAAGAGACAGAAGATATGATATCGGGGCATTTCATAATTTGACCTAGCCAATCATAGTGCGTGGGAAAGAAAGCTTCCATTTGACGTTAGATGTCACTACTCGTGGTGCATCTCAAATACATTAGAATAATACCAGTTGTTTCGATTTGCTTAATATTTTATAATATGTAATATTATGTTTTACTGTCATCTTATAATTTTGGAAGGTTTTTGACCAATTGTCCTGAGGGAAGGGCCGCCACTGTGTTCAACTCGTTTCTTCCATATATCGTTCTAGCTTGAAAATAGTCCCCTGCCGTCATTGTTGTAAACGTCCCCTTAAAATTGAATGCATTTATAACGCATTCATTTGTCAACTTTGCATAAGCTCGTGAGGGTGTTAAATAAAAGTGATTTGTTACAATAACTATTTTATGGGAATTATTATTTAATTTTTTTTCCATTAACTCCACACAGGAGGCCCTGATGAAAATAATTTTCCTCAGGGTCTTTGTCATCTTAGGAGATGCTGTGTGTAGATAAGGAAGGAGAGGGAATTCTAGGAAGGAAATAGGTATGAGGAGTGGGTAGCAATCTGGGGTCAGTGTGTCCAGGAGTGACGGACGTATGAATTCATCCCTCCAATTGCGGTGCAAGGCGGTGGGTCGGGAGATTCTGGCTAGAGTGGTTAAAAGACCTTCTTCAACCAGTCTCTCTCGATACTGCCCACCATGCAGCAGGTGGGCAGACGCATCGGCCGCCAAGACCTGGACAAACTTCACCCCATGAACCCAGGCACCCCTGCTAAGTCACCACAAGTAGCAAACAACTTGGGGCGTACTCATACCCGCCTCCTAAATTGATGGAAGGTAAATAGCTTAACTTTATTTATTTATTTAACGCCCAAAGAGCTTTTACATTTTCGTAGTACAAATAATTCATGACAGATTATTTTTAAACATATACAGAAATAATAAAAATAAAATTTGATAAAAAAGCACACAAGTCATAAAAATACAAAAATACAGCGATTTCATAGGTTTTCAGAAAAAACAGATAGGTTTAGGAATAATTTTGGAATAAGTTTTTTACAATATCAACAAATTTCGCCAAGTTTATGCTAAATATGTCAATATCACCTAAGTACTGATTTCCCATAGTGTGAAATCGTTGTATCGGAGAGTGGGCAATGTAGTTCCGCTTATGAATGCTACAGTAGAATAGTGTATTTTGTCGTGTAGTTACTGTCGGTATTCGTAAGTTTATGAGTTGCAGTAGTTCGCAACAGTCAAATTTAGAGTTAAGTGTTTTGAATAAAAATGTTAAGTCGTTTATTTTACGTCTGTCTTCTAGTGTGTGTATTTTTAAAATATGTATGATTTCCGATTTAAGGCTTGGTACAATGCATTTATCCTTGCATCACTAAATTGCAAAAATGACCCATGCCAAAACGATATATGTATATTGGGTACCATTAAATCTCTGTTGCATTTTTCAAAAGAAAAACCGGTTGGTAGTTGAGTGGTCCAAAGCATCGTGTTCGCACCCCGACTTCGCTGGTTCAAACCTCTGCTCACCAACCAGGCCATCATTGAACGGAGAATAAACGTAGATAACAATTTGTACCAGCGCAGCCCCGTGAAAAATCACGGGATATTTTAATTGTAAGATTTGTGAAAGTGAAATTATTTATAAAACATTTGCCTCGGGATCATTGCGTAGAAATCAACAAAATAATTAGAGAAACAATCAGAAATTTAATTAATCTTTAAAAATCATTAATGATTCAGATTCAGATCTGTTGAAAATTGAAACCAAAGACGGTTCGCTACGTTTGGTGATTTAGCAGGGGTGCCCGCGTTCATGAAGTGAGGTTTGTCTAGGTCTTGGAGGCGGATGACCAGGACACACTTAACCCTAGATTCCTACCCACCCCTTGAACCATTTTCCTTCCCAGAACTCTCCTCTCCTTCCTTTCCTTAAAAAAACCCTCCACACAGCATCCCCAAAGATGGCATAGGCCCTGAGGGAAATTATTTTCCTCAGGGCCTCCTGTGTGGAGCTCATGTAAAAAAAAGAAATAAACAATTATATCTATTTAGGAATAAAGTTTTTCAACAACCTTCCGATTGAAATAAAAAAAACCAAAGACATCAATAAACTGAAAATCAAACTGAAGCTACACTTCATCAGGAATAATTAACTTACTAATTACCTGTTTTTCTCTTTCTTTCTTTATATTATCAATCTATATTCATCTCTATTTTATTTAGACTTTTCGAATTTCTCTTAAGTGCACAATATTTTAGTATGTAACCATTGTAACCATATCCCATGGATGTACACCTACACTTAGATAATCCAGAAGTTTCAATTTCCATTATATACTTACCATTGCATAATGTTATTCTATTTCTGTAATAATTAGTGTAACTCGCTCATCAAGCACAAGAACCAGTTTCTTCTTTGGTGAGATTGCAATTTTAAATAATAATTTGTGTACCGATATGTAATATATATAAAACCACTGTACTATATATCTATATTAAATAAAAAAAAAAAAAAAAAAAAAAAAACATGCAAAATATGCAATTATCATAAAGAAAACATTTTTTGCACCTACTTTATCACTTGGTTCCCACAATCTGTTCCAATTTCTAAAATTAAAATTTTATGGGAACGTGAATAATTTTACGAATTAGATAGGGAACCTTTCACATCACCCACACATCATCACAGGCAACCGAAATTAGTATAATATGACAACTTTCTGTATACGTGGAAACTTACGAAGGTATGGCTGTACCTAAACCAGTTGCGTGGTAACAAGCTCGTTGTTATAAATAACACTTTATTGTGTTCACAAAAGTTACAGTGTTTCATTAATATACGTATTGCGCTCCCCATTTCGTTAACATTTTAATCTCGCCCCAATCAGAGTTACGGTTTTAAAACTTGATGAAAATTCGTTACCGTTACATTGCGCCTAACAATTTGTCGGACCTCATTTCCAAAATGGAATCTTTGTGGTCCTATCGGCCTTACGATATATTTCACAGCGGCCGTTGTTGTTTCCGGGCAGTATCGCGCCGCATTAATCTGCCTATTTACACTACCGCGCCTAGAGAGAGAGATATAATAATTCCGTGGAAATTACAAGGCGTAATCATGTACCCAGCGGTGCGGTCCAGGCACCACGTAATAAATAAAACTCCCGATGATAAATTGTTCCAATGGACCGGGAAAGTTCCGGGCAGACCGAGCGTGCGCGTTCACGACCGACAACGAACGCCAAACAGCGGCAGGCAGCGGCACGGCGCGGCGCGGCACCCGCAATCCAATCTTTCGACTATTTTAATATTTTCACGTTTACGTGACGATTAATTCGGCGTGAAAAGTCAGACACCCAAAACAACGACTTGCGGTGGACTTAATTTATCTGAAAAACGCTCGAAATTTTGAACAATTTGGTGAAATGAAAAATAAATTACTGCCTTGTTTCACGACATTTAAACATGTTGCGGAATTTGTTTAATATTTGATTTATTTCATGATAATATACATAAAATGAGGACGGTTTCCCTGGGTAGGACATGAAGCAAGGATGAACACGCGACCACTAAAAAGGCTTCTCTATAATAAGCCTGCAGGACTAAGGCATATTGGGATGGGCTGAACTTAGAGGGCTGAACTTTATGGATGTGAATACCGCATCAGAAACTAACTGTAGGAAGACAGCGAGAAATGTTCACGATTCTCCAAGCACTCTGATGATGATCGAAGTTAAGAATACAAATTTATCCAACTTCAACGAACTTTTAATTTTCAAAATTGTAACTGATAATTAGTATTAAATCAAGGTTCGTAAAAATGCGTTTAACAAGGTGAGCTCGTAAAGGGGGTAGAGTGGTGATTGGCTAAAAATTCGTGACGTACCTTGAAGTCCATGTTCCACCAGGAGACTTGAATTAAATGCAATTTTTTGTGAGTTTTATTTCGAGCTACTTCACGTGTTCGAAATTTCGAAAACGGCCCGAGGAGTTTTTTTTCGAAAGAGGCACGAATGAGTTAACCTTGTTAAGTGCATTTTATACGAATCTTGGTAATAAATCATATTATAGCAAGTGATAAAGGAAGCAAAATTATTTAATTAATTTATTAATTCTTTATTCGAAATGTGTATTTGTTCTGACACGTTTTAGTCATTTCAAAGTCACATCTACCGGATCTGCCCTGATGATGGACACTGCAACAACGTCCGAAACGTTGGCTAAAGAAGGAGGTAGCGCAACAAGGCATAACACCCCAAAAACAAACAACGAAAATGCATTTGATCTGTTTAAATATTTGACTGATGTTAAGCAGATGTCGATATTTTTTTAATTTTCCTGACATTCGGAAGAAAAATTTATTATTTCCGAAAGGAATGATCATGATGCAAATATTTTTGTAATAATGTTTTCAGCTTCACAAAGTTAAAATATCTATCTATCTGCGAAAGTAGATGTTACACAAAATCTGTAACTTTAACTCGCACGCATCTCGGTTTAAGTTTAAACTGTGTAAGCTACCAGAAAGGTATTCACAAAACATAATGACGTAAATATATATTAACAGTAATTTTATACTCAAGCTATTCATACACTCCACAAATCTTAGATTCTTAGTTATTATTACTATTTTTTTACAGAAATAAATACAAATATACCACATCTCATGTAAGTTACTTAGAAAAAAACGGCCGAAACAAAATAATTGAGTTATTCATTTCATTAAAATTTAACGTGTACGGTTTTCATGTTACAAATAATAATGTCGGCCCTCTGTTGAAGAACGTAGAACAAAGAAGATATTGTAAATAAATGTATGAATATCCCCGATAATAAACCCCGGCACGTTCTATAAGGGTTGCTTTGGTCCGTGAGTCCTGTTAATATTAAACAGCCTGTAAAAATATTTGCGAGACCTGACATGCCTGACCTTAAAGGGTAGTGTTTGCCAGGAGGGATCGGGGGCGCAGGGTGTTACAGGGGTATTTCATACCCCCGACATGACAGAGGAATTGTTCTTCATTTCTTTGTAAGGAAGATATAGGGAATCGGGACAGTTTGTTTTCAAATGTTTTCCATCCTTTATACGCATTATTATGTTCTGGTAGGTTTGGGTTTCTTGTTTTATTAGTCGGCGCGACGAGCATTTCGAACATAATGGGAAATGCCTATGGTAGGTCCACGTACTTACATATTATAATAATATATAAAAGGTGTACTATATATTGAGTATTACTCTATACAGATAAGTGACAAGTAAATAATCACTACCATGATTTTTTAAAAGAAACCAGTTTTTATTTGCTAATGTGAAGTAGATACTCTGTGATGAGAAGAAATTATAATTTCAAATAAAATAATAAGTGAACACCTATTTCAGGGCAGTATAATACACTACTATATTATACTGCGCTGAAGAAGCTACGGTTGTAACAAAACCCAGTCGGCATTAAGTATATAAAAGATAATGATGGTGTTCACTAAGATATTTTTTATTTTCCAGTTATAGATATGTGATGATTTTTTTTTATGTACTCAATGCCGACGGGGTTTCGTTACAACCGTAGCTACTTCAGAGCAGCATAATATAGTAGAGTATTAATTACTGGTTCCATGACAGTTCATCCTGCGACAATTCATCCGGCGACAGTTCATCCTGCGACAGTTCATCCGGCCGACAGTTCATCCTGCCGACAGTTCATCCTGCCGACAGTTCCTCCCGCCGACAATTCATCCGGCGACAATTCATCCTTACAATTCAACCTAACCTAACCTAACCTAACCTATAAGTATAAGTATGTCTTATTTTGTTATTCACGCATGTTTCTTCGGAGAGTCGAAATTATTGTTAGTAAAAATATTTTTACAGCGGATTTCCACTCAAGATGCCTTTAGATATAAGTATATCGATTTTGGTTGTACGGCCGTATATCCTCTTTGCATACATACTTAATAAAAATCTTCTAAATGATCAGGCAGGATGAATTGTCGCCGGATGAATTGTCAGCGGGATGAACTGTCGGCAGGATGAACTGTCGGCAGGATGAACTGTCGGCCGGATGAACTGTCGCAGGATGAACTGTGGCCGGATGAATTGTCGCAGGACGAATTGTCGAGTCACCCTAGTTACTTACACAATACTTCAGTGCAGTATAGTACTATATTATATTGCACTGAAGAAACTACGGTTGTAGCAGAAGCCGGTTGGCATTAAGTACATAAATGTATATTAAAAAATAAAAGTGATGTTTACTAAGTTATTGTTTTATTTTAAAGTATTTTTTCCTCAATAATCTAAATATCTCTTGGTGGCGAATACCAATGATTTCTGTCTTCATCAATATATAAAGTATTGGTTTTGAAACTTGTTAATACTTTTTATTAATTAGTGGGGTAAACAAAGTTAGTCGTTTTCATTTAATTCAAATATTCATTTAATTATTAGTTATTTAGGATTACACATAATTTTTAATCATTGAAAATATTATTAAAAACTCTCCACAAAAATATAATAGAATTGATCCTGGGAAGATTAGAGGATCTAGGTTCGAGCTCCGGTTGTAACAATTATTATCTTTCCATTTTCGGTATATCGTTACATTACACGGTTGAATTTGGCAGCCATCTCTGGTCTGGAGCTCCAAAATACCCGAAAAATACCCTCGACTCTGTGCAGAAACGGGCGGTCCGTTTGATAGATTCTCCCATCTTAACAGACGGATTGCAATCTTTAGAGCACAGGCGTCGGGTGGGAATGCTATCCTTGTTCTACCGGTATTACAATGGAAGATGCTCTGAAGAACTAGCATCATTGATCCCTTCGGCACCTGTGCATAGTCGGGAAACACGCCAAACGCGTGCCCAACATTTGTACACGGTTGACATTTGTCACATGAGAACGGGTCGTTTCTTCGACTCGTTCCTCTGTTCAACAGCTCGGCTGTGGAATGATTTGCCGGCCTCTGTGTTTCCTCCTTCCTACAACATGGGTCTCTTCAAGACCAATGTTCATTCCTTCCTCTCCTCAAAAAGACCCTCCACACAGCATCCCAGATGACATAGGCCCTGAGGGAAATTATTTTCCTCAGGGCCTCCTGTGTGGAGTTAATGTAAAAAAAAAAAAAAAAAAAAAATTACATTTACATATTTTCATTAAAATGAGAAATAATTTATTAAACCTCTCTCTATCTAGCTGTTAAAACACTCTTCAGGAATTTTTCTTCTTCTTGAAGAACTCCTGGCGTCTAGTTTAAAATATAGGCCTCTATTATTTTATCCCAGATATGTTAATCTTGAGCCCCTTTTTTCCATTAACTCCACACAGGAGGAAAATAATTCCCCTTTGGGGATGCTGTGTGGAGGATCTTTATAGGTAAAGGAAGGAGAGAAAGTTCTGTGAAGGAAAATGATGTGAGGTGTGGGTAGGAATCTGAAAGTCAGTGTGTCCAGGAGTGACCGACGAATGAATTCATCTCTTCCGCTGCGGTCCAAATCCTGCTTAGACCTGTTAGAGAGGTCAAAAGATCTCCCTCAACCGGTCTCTCCTGATCCGGCTTGTCACGCAGTTGGTGGGCTGATGCATCCGCCGCCAAGACCATTATCCAACATCCAACCCTTCTCTCCTAGTCAAGAAAAATCTCACATAATACCCTTCTAGAACTTATGTATTCAAGTATTATTTATTTAGAAAAAGTAATTATTTTATTTTCTAAGTACTTAGTGAGATATTTTCAAAGATACGTTCTCGGTTTCACTCACCTGTAGACCTCACCTGTGTTGAGTGTAGAGTTCTGAGTGGCATGGCAATGCCAGTGGAGCAGTGTTCCGTGACTGAGACCCTCGCGCAGCTCGCGCTCGCTCATTAGTGAAAATCCTCGCATGTCTTGAGTGGCGGAGGTAGCGGGTTCGGGTACAGGTACAGACGGCAGGTACAGACAGCTGGTACCGGAGACCGGAGACCGGAAAAGGGGTGGAGTCTGCCCAAAGACGTGTTCGCACATAAAAGTAATCCCTGGCGAGGAGCGTGGTGACTGCTCGTGGGAATTTCCCACGATGAAGAGATTTCAAATGATTCAACAACAAATACCAATATAAAGAAGGTGGCGGTTATTAAGGAGCATGTTAGGATGGTTTCGCTGGTTTTCAACTTTCGGGAAATTTTTGAAAAAAATGGGTAATTTATTGTTTAATGAAGGTTTTTTTACAGAAATGAGCAATTTATTTAAAGATTCACATTGTTGAGAAATATCACATCGCATCCGTAAAGAATAGTCTGAATACTGAGGTAGGTAAGTAAAATAATAGAATATATTAATATAGGATTACGTGTAGGTACAGTAGTCCGAGAGAGAGGTCGTCCTTCTGTCGCAGTGCCTTCTCCACGTCTTGTACGAAAACGAAAAAAAAACGGAAGATACTCTCGGTACGATAGTGTCTTGATGTTTTTCATATTTATACATATTCCCCCGTACTAATCAATGTATTTTCATTTTTTTCAAGTGGTAAACAACCATTTACTAGACATTATTGGTTGTTTCCAATTCATTATCAGATTTAAAACACGTTTATTAAAGTATATGATATAACTAGCTGGTTCCCGGCATGCGTTGCTATGCCATTTAATTAATAAATTGTTTTTCCCTGCGTGTCCTTTCCTATTCTTCCCGTCCCCCTTCCGCCTCCCCTTCTTCTCCCGCGTCCCCTTCCCCTCTCGCGTTCCCACTCCGCCTCCTCCACCTTCCCTCTCCCCACTCCACTCCCCCCTTTTTCCGTATCCCCCTCACGAGTTCCCCTCCCCCTTCCCCCCTCCCGCGTTCCATGCATTCATTCCCGGTGCATTCAGCTTTCAAACAGCTCGCGTGCCACCTATTGCAATTTTTTATACAAATTTCATAATGCCAGAGCTCACCAGTAGTTTTATACAAACCTTGTCCTTACAATAACGAACACAGAAAAAAAATAATTATCCAATTTGGTGCAGTTGTTCGGAAGTTATGCGCGTACATACATTTCGGCGATTCATTTTTATTTATATAGAAGATAGAAGATAGAAGATAGAAGATAGATAGATAGATAGATAGATAGATAGATAGATAGAAGATAGATTGTTTATAGATATTATAGATAGATAGATAGAAGATAGTGTGGACATTTATATAGTCTCGGAGAATTTAATAATCATCGTAGTATAATATAACACACGGCAGAATAGATCTGATGTTCTAGCACAGCATAGCATGACAAACGGAATGGTCCTATGAAATGAAATTTCTAAAACAGAAGATGTAACTTTTTAAATAACTTTTTCATATACTTATCTTCCCACACGTTAAGAATGAAAAAAAAGAAACCTGTCAGTGAATGTAAATGGATGGTAAATCCGTTGTAAAATAAATCAAATCATACATTACTTTTTATTTATGAACAATTTTTAGTGTTCTGTTTGTTTATCAAAGAAAATCAATATATCACTACTCAAGAGTCAAGCCCTTTCGGGCGAGTGAAATCACAGGAAAAGAATGACTTTATTACACAGAGACCCAGAGGGCTGACTGATAGGGGTTACTGTTCACCGGTTCACTGGAGGATGTTTACCCACTGGACTAGGACCTCCGTAGTTCAGTGGGTAAGACTCTTGACTCACAGTCCGGAGGTCGCGGGTTCGAACCCGGCAAGCGCAAATAAATTTTATTTGATTAATTTGTGTTATTTCACAATTAATTCATTTAAAATAATATATAGTATATTTGCGGCATGTTCCAGAGTGGAAGATACTATCAGTATCGCCCTGGTGTAAGACCACCATTCAGAATTGAAACGTTGCTTGAAAATGGCTTTGGCCGTGTTTGGTGACCAGATCTGAATAGCCAGGTACTTCCCAACCTTTCTCTTCCCCACCTCCTTCCCCGCCCCACTACCTTCAGCCTCACAACATACCCCAATTGGGGATGCCATAGTCTCACTGGCTCCAGACGGGAGCAGTTGAGATTCTTGTGCGGTTATTCACTGTAAAAAAAAAAAATGTTTTCAGCATATTACTGCAAGTCCTGTTGCTAACAGGACATGCAATGGGTCCTGCTTGGTCAGCGCTCGACCAGAATTCAATTACACCATGCCGGTATGTCGTGTGTGTAAACATAAAAGCGGGAGATTAAAGTTTTATGGGAAACGGTCAAATTTTTATCGCTTTACAGGATCAGTATGCCACTGGTCGGTGAAGGAAGCATGGAGCGAAAACCAATGAAAATTAAAAAACAAAAATTTGTGTAACTTTTTTTTTCTTGACATGGGGCCCTTAGGAAAATAATTTCCCTCAGGGCCTATATCATCTTTGGGGATGCTGTGTGGAGGGGGTTTTTTAAGGAAAGGAAGGAGAGGAGAGATCCGGAAAGGAAAAAGGTTTAAGGGGTGGGTGGGAATCTGGGGTTCAGTATGTCCTGGTCATCCGCCTCCAAGACCTAGACAAACCTCACCCCATGAACCTGGGCACCCCTGCTAAATCACCAAACGTAGCAAACGTAGAGGTGTTGGTTATCCAATAAAGGTTCCCGGGGCGGCGGTAAAACTTAATTTTCTTAAGTAATTAAAAAATATTTATTGAAGGGTCGAATTTTTTTTTACATTATCTCCACACAGGGGACCTTGAGGAAAATAATTTCCCTGAGGCTGCTTGGAGGGTTTTTTTGTGGAAAGGAAGAAGTGAACCTGGGTCTTGAAGTTGCCCATGTTGTGGAAGAGAGGCCAGCAAATCGTAGAAACGACTCGTTCTCATGTGAAAAATGACAACTTTGTATAAATGTTGCGCATGTTTTTTGAAAGTTTCCCATCTGTGCACCGGTGTTGAACGAATCAAAGACTTTCTCTCCACGATTTCCTCGGAGCATCTTCATTTGAAGTACCGGTAGAACAAGGTCAGCATTCCCACCTGACGCCTGTGCTCTAAAGATTGCAATCTGTTTGATAAAATAGGATAATATCAAAGGACCGCCTGTTTTCGAGAGTCGAAGGTTTTTTCAGGTATTTTGGAGGCTCCAGACCAGATATGTTTGATGCTGCCTTATTGGAGTAGAAAGTTTGTTTATTTGGCTATAACATATTTTACCATGGCGTTTTTTTTCTTCATGCTAATAGAAATTAAAAGATTTATTTTTATTTTGAAGCTAGTGATCATAAATTCAAGTCGCACTCGGGGAATAACAATGGAACAAGTCCAAATATGGCATTTTGGAGTTAAGTATGCAAAAATATTCCTGGATATCTTTTTTAATCTCGAAAAAAACGGCATAATTTAAAAAAATATTATAGTGGCATTAAAAGCGAAAATGTCATTATTAAATTAAAATGTTTTACTTAAATTAAAGAGAAAATAGTGGCATAATGATCATTCTTCTTCTTCTTTCGTATGGTGGGGGGTCAGAGGGGGACATCTAGGTCTGCGAGCCAGTCTAGGGCCTCAGGCGTTGCCCTGTGGACCTCATAAATCCCGCCGGGGAATGAATGGAGCGGGCATTCGTTGACCACATGTTCGGTGGTCTGCACCGCACCGCATTCACACGTCGCCGACTCTCTAAGGCCCCATCTATGCATCATGTGAGCACAACGGCTATGGGAGCACCTTATTCTATTGATGGCAGTCCAGAGTTTGCGAGGCAATGAGAACCCAGGCTGTCTCTCAGTGGGGTCTTGCACGAGATCGGCGTTTTTGACGTTGGCTGATTGCCACTCAAGCTTCCACCTATTCTTCTGGGGTGAGAGGTGTTCGAAGGAGTCTTTCTCCTTCCATCCAGAAGGGTTTTCGAGACTTTAAGCGGCATGCCGGGTGAGAAACGACATCATCGTGCAAGGGTATTTCGCTTTTTTGCAGCGCCTTCTTGTATTCCCTCAGTGTTGCAATCTCTCGCCTGATATTTGGCGGTGTTATATAATGATCATTGTACTACTGTTATAATGTTAAACATAATTAATATACTGCATTTCAACTTTTGTAAAATAATGTTTTTTTATTGGTTAATAAACTGATTTAAACTTAAACCAAATATTCAAACTGCTCTCCTGAAAAAAGAGGTTTTTTGAGTTGTGCCATTGTTATTCCCCTGGTGCGAAGTGTAAAAAGTAGAAAATCTGAGATTTTATTTGCCACAAAAAATGTTACAGATTTTTTGTGCGTAGTTTCTTGGTCAACTCAATTTTTTTTCAACTCGCAACAATATGTCAATCATGAGATCTAAACGTTGTTTAAAACGTCTTTAGCAGTGCTTGGTCACCAGATCTGAATATCCAAGTGGCCTACTTATCAACATTGTTCTTTCCCATCTCCGTCCTCTGCCCTCTCGCTTCAGCCATTCAACACTGAACGTACCCAAATAGAGGATGCCATAATACCACTGACTCCAGACAGTCGAGACTCTTGCGTGGTTTTTACATAAAATGTGCAGGTTTTTTTTTCGTTATTTGTTTTTGGGGTGTTATGCCGTGTTGCGCTAACTCCTTCCATAGCCAACGCTTCGAACAGCGTTGCAGTGTCCATCATCAGGGCAAATCCGGTAGATTAGCATTTGAACTGAACTGAAGGTATTATTGTCGCAACATAACGTTATGTACATACACTTGCAATATTATCAGCTAATCCAATTGGGTAAATATTTCCCTATCGAGTCAATATTTTTCAATTCCGGTTACTGAATTACTTATTACTAACCATTATCTACCTAGTACAATTTGTTTTAATTTTTTAAAGTGTCTTTTGAGCGTGGACTCGATAGGGAAATATTTACAATTTTTACTTTACTACATCTATATTATTACTTTTAACTATCTAAACCTTATGTATGTCTAATTTAGTAACTCCTATATTAGTAAATTTCTTTCTCAATATTTGTTATCATTCATAAGTTTATTTATTTCTGAATTAAAAAAATTATAAGTATCTTATCTTATAATTTATCTTTTTTCTTTATCTTTTTCTGTAATGGCACGATCCCCCAATTCGAACACGAGAAATGTTTTTCTCTAAATTGGTTAGATTCATTAACAAGAAATAACTTTATTTGTAATTAGTTTTAAGAACTATATTTTACTTCTGTAAATCTGTTGTATACATGTATGTATAATTTCAAATGTGTGATCACATCTACCGGATCTGCCCAGATGATGGACGCAGCAACGCTGTCCGAAAAGTTGGCTAAAGAAGGAGGTAGCGCAACACGGCATAACACCCCAAAAACGAATAACGAACATAATTCTGGCCGTGAAAATCTAAAAACGTATCGGGTGCAGGTTTTGTATAAAATTTTATTTTCATCCAAATACAAGTATAATTCGAATTGGTTTGAGGAAAATGTATTATAAGTACTATTATGCATCATCAATCATCATTAAACAGTATTAATATGTTAGAGACTGTACGGTTGAAATTTAGAATCCGGCTAAGACTGCAATTCTTATGCCGTGCCTTGCGCAAAATCGTTTTCGTACCTGGAGTTCGTATACAAATGTACTTTTGTAATATAACCGGATTAAAGCAATGCCAAAAGATAGCGCCACTTTCAGGCGTAATTACTGCGGATTTTTAATTTTGTGTATCTCTCTCTATTTTCTTCATGTATTCGCTCTACATGCTCAAACCATCTAAGGGTCCCTTTCTTAATCTTACTCATTACGCTTACATCAGCTTTGCATTTTTTGCGGAACTCCACATTTCTCACACGATCATACATGGTTTTACTCACATACGCCTCAGGGATCTCATTTTAACAGCATTCAGTGTGCTTTCATCCTTCCTCCGTCAGTTCTATGCCTCACTGCCATACATTAGGGTAGGTACCAGGACCCCATTATGAACTACTAGCCTCGCTTCTTTTGACAGTTTTTTATTAGCGCCAACTGCATTCACTCCTCCATTAATGGAGTTACCTGCATTTACCCTTCTTTCAATATCTCCATCATACTTGTAGCAACACGCGGCTATATATTACATGTTGTCATTGCCTGTCGCGGTTACTTCGCCCGGTAACTTGATGCCACTGGATGACAGTGGATCCAGGGAACCGGCTATTTTTGGAACTAGTTCCTATCGGATTTAAAATGGCCACTAACACTCAAACTGGGCGAAGCCGAAACAAAAGCCATCCGCAGGGCCTAGCAGCAAAAACCTTCGAAGCAGGTTTGCATTATCTTTTCATCGCCTTCGTTGAGAAGATTGACTAATCGAAAACACTGTCATGAAATTTTATTATGAAGGATAAAATTATTTTCGTCACCCACATCAACCATCTTATTTTCAAAACTTTTCGCCCTTATTATAATTTTTTTGAAAGTCTTCTATTATTATGCAAAAAAAATCCTGTCTTAGTAAAAAATGATAACGATGTCACACGAAAGGTCAGAACGAGGCCCGGCGAGGCGTTAAATAAGCTGATAAAAAAAAAAACATGACGTAAGCCAAAATTCATCAGCCTTCGCCGAGGTGGTATTAATTCTAAAATAATTAAGACATGCAAAGTTCCCCCTCCGGCAGGGGTCGGCACCTGATTGGGCGACCCCCTTCCCACCCCTGATTTGGTCGGCATTTTGTTTTTGTAGCATCCGGGCACTTGCTTTGTTCTTACCACTTCCTTCTCTTTCCTGTCTTCTGATCTTTTCCTGGCTTTTCTTGAAGCACTTCTTCCGACTCTTCACGCAACAAGGGGCAGTGCCGGCTCGGGAGTGTTTAATTTTAAGTAAAAAATCACTTATTTGGTTTGTTCTCTTTGATATTTTTTTCTTTTAGCCAACTGTATTTTATTTCGATCCAAGTTGAGATTACAAGTTAACAACAAATAAAAACCTAACCTAATCTATTATTTCTGTTTATGTGATTACCGCTTAAGGCTCCGTAGTAAGCATTCAAAAAGAAGGAGAAAATGGTTTGAAAGGAAGATATTTATATAAATACAGGAGCGTGCCAATATAAGAAAAACAGGTGTAAACGAACATATTTAATAAAGCATGACTAATTTAAAGTATAGAAAAAGTCTCTTGACAAATGTCTTGAGCTTTTCCGAACCCATAAAATGTTAAATAACAGAACCAGATACCTATGTTTTTAATAATTTTCGGAGCGAATTTTTCCATCAAGGGAACTTCATATGATTCTTTTTTCGAATCTGTAAATGCATATAGATTATCTTAAAAAATTACAATTAATTTTTTATGATTTGCATGCTGTAGAAACTTGTCTGAAACTCTTTTTTCCCTCTGGCTCTGAGCTTTTGAAGATATGTAATTTGTAGAGCTGTTTCTGTTGAAAACACTTCGATAACACATTTAAGAGGAATATAAACGCCAGAAATATTTCGAATCTCATGCCTGCAAAATTTTTAAATCGAGCGTCTTTTTGCACGAGGCTAGTAAGCGAAAAAGTGGTTTTTATTTATTTTGTGCATAATTTTATAAGAACGAAAAAAGTTAGAACATAGAAAACCTCATAAATAGTCTTAGCCATAAAGGGGTATTTTTAAAAAATTGTTTCTTGTATTACTTCATAGTTAAGTCAGGAAAAAACTTTTTTTTTGTGGTTTACACTTATATTTTTTGTTACGTAAATAATAATTTTATTGTAATTCCAATACATAGAAAAGCTAGTAAAAGCTTCGATTTATCCGCAGCATATTTTTTGATGTTCATACTGTAAGCCGATTCGTCGTAAAGATTAATCAAAATTGTATCTAAATAGGATTTCACGTATATATTCATCTTAAGTTTATGTCGTTTTTATTAATTAATTATAGGTCTTATACATTTATTAGTCGTCAGTATTAGTTTACCCAGTTCCAACCTCTACCTAACAATCAACTTGCTGGAAAAGTATTTGAAAAAAAAAATCAGAAGAAAATTTAGGATTACCTTGGAAACAATCAAACAAGTTGATGGTATTTTTCGTCTAGTCTACATAATCTCTTTTTTAAGTAAGATTAGATCACCTCGGAAGTAGGTACATGATATCGTTTTGTACTCATTTGTTTTGTTGTGGCGATAATTACCTTGAGGTCGGTGTCGTATGCACCTTCGCCGAGATACAGTGGTAAGTGATTGGTATTTTCCTTTTTCCTCGCATACCTTATTTTTTCCTACACATACTATCACCCAATTTCAGCAAACACCATTTCGTGTCGTTTCGTTTTTTAGTATTTACGTATTTTAGAATCCGTGCATATTTTGTACACCAAGAAAGATGTAAGAAAAACTGCAAATGAGGTAAATTGTCACAAATGTAAGCTATTTAAATTAATTATTGTTATTTATATTATTTACATATTATACAACTTTGTGTGTAGCACGAAAGAAAAAGTGTTAAAATCAATTTTGAGTATAATAAAATTTAAATAATGCGTCTGACGCTCGAGGTCCCTCGAGTTAAGAGGAACGCAATTAAATGCGACCCGTTTTATAAAAATCTTAATTTTGGATTTGAGTACAAAATGCCCAACCAAACCAAAAAAATATTTTTGTAATCAATAGGTATATCAAAAAAATAAAAAATCATAATTTTTTTTTTGGGTGGTAATATTAATATATAAATGACAAATTTTTGTCCCGACTTATAAATATTTGTAAATTAAATTTACATCCATCGAAATGATTTCTTTTAATAATTTTTATTTTTCATTTTATATTTCATCATATTTTTTTAATAAATTTAGTAAAATTATTTTTGATTTTTGTTTTCCATTTACTCACAAATAATTGCCCAAGTTGCCTCTTAACACACGAAACTTTAAAATCTTTATATCTTGTATCTTATAATTTAAAGCAAAAATAAATAAAGTAGCTCACATTCTTACTAGATGTTTGATATATCTTTTGAATACAAAAATTATTTTTCAGTTTAGTTAAGTATTTTGATCTCAAATCCAAAATTAAGATTTGTATGGGACGGGCCGAAACGGACCGCACAAACATTCCTCTTAAGAGCGTTTAACCAGCCAGCGGACGAAAATCCACATTTCGTCGAAAGTTGTTCTTACGATCGTGCAGGGCGGTTACAATGAGAAAGATTAATTATTTTCCGTACCAGCTTTTTTAAATTTAATTTTAATTTTTTTCGAATTTATTTCAATCCAAATTAGCTTTAATTTATACCTTCATCCAAAAATGCTGAAAGGCGTGATGATAAAACTATTAAAATAATGTACTTTTTGTAATTATTTTTTGATTATAAGTATTTATCATTTTTCAATAATATCTAAATTTAATAAGAATGTTAAAAAAATCTGAAATATATTAGTTTGCAAGTGCGCAAATAAATACACAAATGGACCATTTTTCGTCAAGAAACACATGTACGTACATATTTTTTAATGATTTTATTGAAACCAAAATTAAAATTCTAAAACATGCGTTTGCTAGATAATGTATTGATTTATTTTACTGCATGATTATATTATTTGAAATGGGTGTGGTATAATACAAAATCTTTTTTGAAAATTTAACAAATCTGCCAACGACCTATGGAATAATAACCTTATTATACTAAAAATTAAAAAAAATCTCAAAATTTATTACATGCGAATACTAGATAAAAGAACAATCTTTCGAAATCCATTTATAATTTTTTGTGGAAAAGAGTCAATACGTCTAAAATCTGATTTGAAAATGACATATTTCTGGTTTTCTCTGGTAATGCCCTTTTAAGTACTTTGAAGTCCAAATATACTAAGTCACCCACTTGAAAATAGTCACGCATAGAGTTTGAACTAAAACTCGAAATTAAGCTATAAAAACAGGAAAATTTAGAATTGTTTTATTTTATTTGCACGCCCATGATTTTAAAAAACAACTTTACTTATTGCATCATTTTTGCGTCATGAACTTTCATCACTAATGAAGAGGTTCTTTAAAAGCAGGGGGTTGAATATTGCTTACAAAGGAAGACACAAAAACTGACTAGATCATTTCCATACAATGATTTTAATTATTTAAAAACAGGTCTACGGTGGGTTGATGTTTCCATTTAATTTTCGAACAGAGAATGCGAGAGTATTTGTTTAATTTTATTTTAATGAGAATGAGATTGTTTAATATTTTAAAATTTTGTACTAGAAAAATCACGGGATAGTCAGCATTCTCTACAAATCAATTCTAATGTTATAATATTTTTTAAAATTATTTTTTTCAGGCTCCACTCATATTTAATAGCCCTCCAGAACATATTAAATCATCTAATTCCTTGAGAATTTTTAAAAAGACTGTTAAATTAGGTGTGCTAGCCGAGGGTTGTCAATTGTTTTTCTCTACTTTATCCTTTCTAAATTAATATCATATTATTTTGTCTTAACTGTTTTTTCATCTTTCTCTTTCCAAATTAATAACATCTATATTTCTCATCTTAATTCTTTTAAAATAAATAAATGTTTCTAAAAATCAAATCTTAACATTATAGTCACCCTACATGTTTAGATTGTAATGTACTCTCGCCTTCAGCTCATCAGGTATTAATCATAATCTGTAAGAAACATACAACATTTTTTTTCAATCACTATATTATTTTTACTTCTTCTAATAGTGCAAAATTATTTTGTGGTAACATTTTAAATTCAAATTAATAAATAACGTTGTATTAACCACTTAATTATTTACAAAAACCGACATGTTTCGTCAGCAAAGCTGATTTCCTCAGGGTTTTGACAGAACTAATTTTAAAAATAGACATACATAGGTAATAGAGAAAAATAATGGACATAAACAATAATAAAATTTGAAAGAAAATAATGTATAAGGAACGAGGGCAATATAGAAGAATTAAAAATTTAAAAGGGGAATAGATTTAATAATGGGTCATTTAAAAATAATATTTGATTATTAAAAATATTTAAATTTGCATTAACACTCTTTCTAATCTCTAAAATTTCTAATTTATCCAACTGAAAGCCATTGACATTACAATGTATTAATTCTATTCCACTGTTAAAATTAAAGGTATGACTAGTTTCTATTAAATGGTTGGCAAACTCCGAGAAACTATTATTATTTAAAGCTTTCACATGCTCTTTAATCCTTATTTCAAAGTTTCTCGAAGTTTTACCTATATAAAAGAAATCACAATCATTACATTTCAATTTATAAATTCCAGATTTTTTCATTTTTGAATCTCTATCTTTATTATTTACTATGTAATTTTTAAGTCTATTGTTTGCATAAAATACAGGAATAATTTCATTAGGTACATTCTTTTTTATTGAATTAGAAATTTTATTATTAAAATACATCATTTTCCTCCATTTTTTCTCTTCTTTATCCTTTTGTATAGGGTAGATGTAGGATCTAAGGAAATTATTCTTGTATTTTTTTTTAAGAATTTTTTCAATTACATTGGAATTATAACCATTATTGATTGCAGTTTGTTTAATAATATTGAGTTCTTTTGAAAAATTATTAAGAGATAAAGGTACATTAACTAATCTATGAATCATAGAATGGAAAGCTGACATTTTTTGAGAAATTGGATGATTTGAGGTGTTATGGATTACAATGTCTGTGTAGACTGTGTATGTATCTTTGCGAAAAATATTAAATTCAAATTTATTATTAATTATTGAAATAATTAAATCCAAAAAATTTATACTCAAATTTTGTCCAATCTCTACAGTAAATTTTATGTTTTTATTGAGTTTGTTTAAAAAATTAAGAAAAATATTAGGATGTCTCAATGTACCTGTCCAAACACAAAACACCATCCATATATCTCTTCCAACAATGTACATATTTTAATAATAAGGCACCACTGTTAAAAATCCTATTTTCCAAATTATTTATAAATATATCAGCGACCAAAGAGCTAGTACTAGCACCCATTGCCAAACCATCTTTTTGTTTAAAGATATTGTCATTGAATTGAAAATAATTTTGTTTTTAAACTATATTAAGTAATGAATTTAAATCATGAGGTAAGTCATTAGATAAAATTGATGAAAATAAAAGTTCTTTAATAATAGGTTTACATTCTTCAATTGGAATACTTGGAAATAAATTAACAATGTTAAATGATACTAATAATGCTTTGTCAGGGATTTCCAAAAGTTTTAAGTATTCAATCAAATCAAATGAATTTTTAATCGTGTATTTAGGATGAAATATATGTGAATCCATAATAATTCTATTAATTGTTGAAGATTAATTAGTTAATTCGTGTATATTATTTTTGTTTCATTTTATTAAATTGTAGAGTTGTTAACCTCAACATAGGCTTTACCTAGTGAGGTTACAAACTTAATTGTAAACATTGGACCTAAGTACCATGTAAAGAAACAAATAAATAAATAAATGTTGAAAATGGCAATTAAAATAGTTTTTTCGTCAAAAATTTCATTTTGTAGGTAAATTTCATTTCATCGCTTGTCTGAATTCTTCAAATAATCAGTTCCAGTTTTGAAAATGACACATAAATTTAAAGCAAAAACAGAGTTCATCGCACCAGATTTCACGCAGGACTATCTAGCACAGTTCAAAAAATCTGTATAAGTTGGATAAAGTTTAGACT
Source organism: Limnephilus marmoratus (assembly GCA_917880885.1). NCBI lineage: Eukaryota > Metazoa > Arthropoda > Insecta > Trichoptera > Limnephilidae > Limnephilus > Limnephilus marmoratus. The sequence goes on along the minus strand of OU862910.1, from coordinate 14,388,680 downwards.
GGTCAGTGGTTGAGTGGGCATAGCGCTTGGGTCCCACCCGAGCGTCGCGTGTTCGATTCCTCGGCTGGCTAAGTCCTCCATCACAACACAAGCAACATTTTCGGCTTTCTGCGGTGGTAGTAGGAGATTTTCAAACATTGTTGGGTTATTCGTAATCCGGGAATGTTTGTCTTTCTTTTAAAATTAAAAAAAAAAAAACACAAATCTCCATTATTATATTTACACATTTAGAACGCGAAGGTTTGGTTGAATTTTTGGATTCAGAACGCGAAGGTAAAATTTTATTTTAAATATGGAATGCGAAGCCCTGACATCTGCACTGATGATGGAAACTGTAATGCTGTCCGAAACGTTGACTAAAGGAGGAGGAAGCGCATAACACCCCAAACACTAATCAAGTTAATGCTTTTGAACGAGAAAATCTCAAATCATATTTGTATTGAGAAGGTTCAATAAATTTTATCAGTAAGTTGTTGCAAAGTCCTGTTTTAACTCGACCATTTTGCATTTCTTGTCTGTAAATTTATGTGTACGTTCCGCTTCCTGTTCAAGGTGTTGGTTTTTTATTTGTTCGGTAAAGATTATTTTTCAAATGAGCATCGCCTTGTTTAATTGAACTTTCTTATCAGCAAATTTCAAACGTTTTGATGCCTTCCTGTCTTAAGAAAACTTAAAAAAATAATTGTAATGAGATAGTGACGTTTCTTTGAACAAAGTGTATTAATCGTTAATGGTATAATGAAACATTTCAAATTAAAAGGTAACATAAAGTAATATATATGATTCATAATTAATAAATAATTATGTACTATTTGATGGATATTTTTTATTTTTTTTTTTATTTATTTATTCTTAGTACATTTATGTTACAAAGGTATAATATATTGTCCTCCACACTAGGAGGACAATATATTTAAAACTTTTTAAAAACTATTTTAAAACTTATTTAAACTTTAAACTTATTTAAAAACTACTTACAAATCTCATGATTTCAGATGAAAGTTTGGTTTTGATTTATGAAATAAGTGAAAAGAAAAACGTATTTTTGTACCTCCGGTCAATTATTAAGATTACACGGAAAGCGAAGGATAAACCTCTTTAATGTTTTTAAATTCTTTAATCTTTCAATATACTGTGGTATAGGTACCTACTAACGTTTATGGCAATAATTCTAATGATAGAATATTTTATTCAAATTCAAATCAATTTTCAATATTTTCTGCTGAGTGTATTGCAATAATTGAGTCCCTCAAATATATAATCAAAAATAATTGTGAACATTCCCTTGTTCTCTCTGACTCTCAGTTCCCTCCAAAAACTTAAATCCTGTCCTCTTCTTCATCCTGATGATCACTTTGTATGGCTTATTAGAGTGCTGATAGCCTCCATTCAAAGCTCTGGGAAAACCGTAATTCTTATTTGGATTCATGGACATGTTGGCATAGTGGGTAATGATATTGCGTTATCCTTGGTAAAACAAGGAGCGTCCAACCTTATTGTTACCCTCGTAAACCATATTCCCCTGATATTTTTTTTCATCATCAAAGATACTTAGATTCCGCAATGTTTGGACAGAGTATTGGCACATTACTAGTCAATCCAAGAGTGCCAGCTATGCCTCAATTCAAAGGACTATCCCATCAAAACCGTGGTTTCAAAAATTACCCCTATTTTTCCAAAAACAGAAATTTCCTCACTTATTCGAATGAGAATCGGACATTGTTTAGTTCCTTCTCACCTTTTTAAAATTCACATCCTTGACTCCCCAGATTGTATTCTGTGGTCTAGATGTGGGAAATTTAGATCACATATTTTTTAGTTGTCCCTCTCTAAATAAATATCCTCTCTTCTATCAAGCTTTATAATTTGGGAGGTGGGAATGGGTACCGCCGCCCCGGAAACCTTTATTGGATAACCTGAAACAACAACACCTCTGCCACAGGTCACCCCAAGTGGTTCGCTACGTTTGGTGATTTAGCAGGGGTGCCCGGGTTCATGGGGTGAGGTTTCTCTGACACACTGAACCCCAGATTCCTACCCACCCCTTAAACCCTTTTCCTTCCCATAACTCTCCTTTCCTTCCTTTCCTCAAAAAAACACTCCACACAGCATCCCCAAAGATGACATAGGCCCTGATGGAAATTATTTTCCTCAGGGCATCCTGTGTGGAGTTCATGTAAAAAACAAAAGCGTTATCTAAAATTGCCTCCCCTCCATTCAACATTTCATCTCTTCTAAGCCTGAACTCCATCTTCCATTTATTTCTGAAATTTGCTCATTTAAATAATATTAATATATAATTTCACCTTTCCTTTCTCTGTAATTTTAAATGATGGCCTAGAACACCCTTGAAGGGTGAAAGCCAGACATAATTGATAAAAAAATCTTTAAATGTAAAAGTTTATTTTTTTTCTCAAAATTGGAATGAGATGATTTATGTACCACGATGTAATTGAATATTCCGAGTATGTGCTTGGGGTGTATTTGACCCGCTGACCATGAATGAATGTAAACAGTAATGGAGGCTTTCTTGAATACTTGAAATGCTTTGACCCTCCCCATTTCAACCCTTACAGAATACATATTTTCATTACGTAACCGAACACGAGTAAAATAAACATGTACCTACTAAGGATTATTTGAAATTTGTTTTTGTACAATATTTGTCTTAAATTTAAATCTTTCATGCTTCTGTAACCTATTATATTATTTACAGTATTTCATCTCCTTAGGTAGGGAGATTTATGCCATAAATATTTTTTCTAGTTTAAGAATCAAAACAAATACCAATTACTCTTTAGCTAGTCCCAACATTATACTGTCAGAATTTTTAAAAAATCAGCTGGGTCGTTTGTAAGTCGACTCGTACATATAAAAATAGAATAAAATTCAATATAACATATTACTTGAAATAAAATGCAATCCTTAAATTATTTTTTTTTTGTTTTATTTATTAGAGATATTATAATTATTACATAAAATTTATAATACATTACTCCTAATGAGTTTAATAAAACTCATTTCGGGAAGGTCAACATTATACATCTAAAGGAAAATTATTTTACATAAGAACACGGAAATCAATGAACAATACATAGATTTTTAAATGGACTAGACACACTTGATACAGGTAATTGAAGAATATACAAGAGTTACAAAGGAAGACAGATAAATTCGTCACTGGTTAATAAAGTTGCTGAGAAAATATCCTTTTAGAGCCTTTGCCAATATTTTTTTGTTTGATTCTGGTAGTTTTAGGACATTAGGTAATGCGTTGTATTGCGTATGTGCGATGTATTGTAAGGAGTTAATTCCAAATTTAGTTGTAGATGACGATAGGTGTATTTGATTTTGTGATCGTGTTTTGTGCTGGTGTATATCGGAATTAAAGGCTGGTTTAGTGTTGGTGTGTGATGAGTGTTGAATTATTCGTAGGATGGCAGTAGTGATGCTATATTTTGGCAGAATGGTAAAGGGAAGAATTTTTGTCAGTGAGTATATGTCTTTGACATGCGTATCCCATGGTAGATGGTATATTATATTTCTTATGGCTCTATTTTGGATTACTTGTATTTCAGATATTTGTTTCTTAGTAATGGTGCCCCAGATACTAACCAGATAACTTAGGTGATAGTGAATCAGAGCATAATATGTGGCACGTAATAAAGCTGTGGGGAGCACATCTTGAAGTCGATAGAGTACACCAGTCATCGGGGAAATTTTGGATTTAAAATGACATTCTTATATTAAAATGCAATCCTTAAATTAATGAAAATGCCTATTATTATTTTTTAATTGATAAACTAATGTTTAAGACAAGATTTTTATCCACAAATATAGCGATAGCACAAAGGGTAACAATTATTATAAGTAATAATTATTAGCCTGAAACACTCATCTACATTGAATAAATCTTTACAATGCCTTTCTCATATCAAATAAAGTTGGTTGTTTGCAGGTGGAAAAATGTAATAAGCAGTAATTGTTGAATGAAACACTAGTATAGGAGTATATTGAATTATTTAGCGGGCAGGAGATAAGCCGATGTAGCTCAGTGGATAAGAGCAGTTGACCGGAAATCAGAAGGACGCGGGTTCGAGTCCCGTCGGCGGCATGTATCTTTTCTCGGGAGATTTTTTCAATGTAGATGAGTGTTTCAGGTTAATAATTATTGCTTATAATAGTTGTTACCCTTTGTGCTATGCGTTTTACAATACCACAAAAATGTGGTATTGTAAAACGCATATTATTTTTGGGAGCTAATCAGATGTTTTAAGACTTCAGTTATTAACGTTCATCTGACTAGTAAATTTGAATGGTTTTATTTCTTAATATCTCGATAATATTCGCAAATTTTTTATTATTTATTTATGCCTGTCTCACTAGGATATACCTGTGTCGAGACAGGCGATGTAATAATAATTTATTGCTTGAGTTTCGCCATTCCTCTGCCACAGGTTACCCCAAGTGGTTCGCTACGTTTGGTGATTTAGCAGGGGTGCCCGGGTTCATGGGGTGAGGTTTGTCCAGGTATTAGCGGCGAATGCGTCTGTCCACCTGCTGCATGGCGGTACAGATCAAGAGAGACTGGTTGAGGGAGGCCTTTTGACCCCTCAAGCCGGACTCTCGACCCATCGCCTTGCACGCAGTTGGGATATGGATTGATACGTCCTTCACTCCCAGATTCCACCCCTCACACCTTTTTCGTTCCCAGAACTTCCTTTCGTTCCCTTCCTTAAAAATAGCCTCCATACAGCATCCCCAGGGCCTCCTGTGTGGAGCTAATGTAAAATATTTTTTTTATTGTATGTATGTACCTCATCAACTTATTGGCTTAAATCTAAGAACACAACAAACGCTACTTTACAAGAATAAACGCCATTTGTTCCATTTAATACCATAAAATCAAAGATTAATCTCGTAAAAATGGAGTTGCTTACGTAGGTACTGCGAACATACTTTATAACTTGTGTGTAGGTATTTGTAGCATGATAAACGAGTTTGTTTTGTATACCCTTTTAAGTCTTGCTTCGTTGCCAAGTAACCGACAAACTGAAATCTTATTCTTTATCACTCTTTGTTACCCGGGGAGATAAGTAACAGTGACATGTAATTCAGGATTTCAGGTTTCAGCCGGAATGCTGTGTGGCGGGAGAAAAATCTGCGACTGACCCGCCCCCTCCCTATCTGGTTCCGGGGGCGATAAGATGACAGTTCTTTATTGCCTCTCCCAGATGACAATTGGATAAGCCTTGACTGATGGGGGCCCCACTCTTGCGGTGTAGTGTGTGTACTGTGAGGGAGTTAGACCGATCCTCGTGGTTCGTAGGTCGTAGGTCCTGGTATTATCGCTGCCGAAGCTCATGAAAGTGACTACGTTAAGAATTGCTTAAACCTTTTGATTTTGTATTAAATTTTTCAGCGTACAATAATCCTTTATATATTAACATTGTGTTGGAAAATCTATGTATATGAAAATTAGTGTTTGCTTGCTTGCTTCCATATATGTATACAAAGATATTGAAATATAAATAGATGTGCTATCTGCAGTTTTTACTAGGTGGGACTGCGCATTCGGGTGTCACCGATATTGTTTACCAATTAACAAATAAACTAAATTAACGAATAATTAACGAATAAACCAAACGAACGTTAAACTAAATGAACGAATTTTTTCCGTATTCAAACTATATTGTTAACCAATACTAATGCACATTTTCAAAAAATCAACGAAATGAACAAATTATTTTTGTATGCAAACTACCCTAATAAGGGCGCAGTCCGCCGACAGTTGCGCGGACACCACAGAATATCTCTTTTGTATTTGAATATCTTTGTATGTATGTACTGTTTTGGCTTACCTCATGTTTAACCTCTTGTATATAAATTGCTGTTTGTTTCTTACAATAAATAAATAAATAAATATATACCATATGGATGTATGCATGTGTGTTCCTTATGCATTGCTAAACAATTCATCCGATTGCGATGAAACTTTGGTAATTTGATGTGCGCACAAGAGATACCTACATCACTTTAGATGTGAAACCGGTTTCAGTATACGGGGAAATTGGTTTGGTTTGTTTACAGATCTGTTCAACTCATTTAGTTTACAGATAATGTTGAATGATCATGTTTAAAGTGAAAAAATATTTTTTATTATTATTTGTAGATTGGTATCATCCAAAAGAGTTTGGTCCGAGTCATTTTAGAAGGCTAGAGGCAATGAGGCTTTTGTTAACGTTCTGAAATATCATTTTTTTTTGGTCCTGTGATAAACTTCGTTAAACACTGCCTCAAAACTGTTTCACTGAAAACATGTTTTAAATCAGTGAAAATAATCATGTTTGCACTTAATTTATTACACATTGTAGTTCTAACGCACAAATAATTTAAAAAAAAAAACAAATATATATATTACATACACAAATTATATGTGATTTTGTAAATTTTAATATAGTTTCTCTTATAAGTGTACTATGTATTATAAGTTCACACTTCAAACACATAACCTAACATTACTTCATATCATTATAATATTGTTTATAATAGCATTAACTCTTTATGTTTATGTTGTAAATCTTTATGTAATTCCTCCAACTTGTTATCAGGTACCTGGTTTATACTTTTCAATATTTACTACTAACGTACCTGCTTATCTCATACACTGTAAATCCGAATATATTATACGTTACCAGGTTAATTCGGTAAATCCGAGTATAATAATATATGCTACCAGGTAACTTTTTCTATTTCTTTGTTTGTTATGTAATTATGTACATTTCTTGGAATAATATGAACTAAACCTGTCAATTTGTCTGTCCTGGAACGGGAAACTTTCTTAGTTGGACAGGCAAAGCTTCCTAATATGTTATTTGTACTTTCTTTTGTATCTTTAATAAATAAATAAAATAAATAAATTAATTGAAGACTGATATATTTGTCGAGATTAATAGAGATGTTTCAATAATCTAAAAAAATCCAAGGGAAGTTTTTTTAGGATCCATGATCCAAGTAGCATTTCAACACTCTTTGAAAAGTCACTAAACGTGTTGAAAATAAATGGTTCGATAGATTACGTTACGTATAAAACTAGTTTTTTTATTTTTATTTTTTTTTTTATTTTCGTTCATTCAAAGGAGTGATGAAGTTACACGTTCTTGAGTTGTCCGGTCACCGTTCTTTCATTACTCTTCCAGATATTTCTGGGAAAGATGTCGACTAAAAAAGTGTTTCCAGAAAATCACTAATGGGTATTCATGATGAATGGAAAGAAACAAAGGGAAGATTTTTTCTATTTCTTTGTTTGTTATGTAATTATGTACATTTCTTGGAATAATATGAACTAAACCTGTCAATTTGTCTGTCCTGGAACGGGAAACTTTCTTAGTTGGACAGGCAAAGCTTCCTAATATGTTATTTGTACTTTCTTTTGTATCTTTAATAAATAAATAAAATAAATAAATTAATTGAAGACTGATATATTTGTCGAGATTAATAGAGATGTTTCAACAATCTAAAAAAATCCAAGGGAAGTTTTTTTAGGATCCATGATCCAAGTAGCATTTCAACACTCTTTGAAAAGTCACTAAACGTGTTGAAAATAAATGGTTCGATAGATTACGTTACGTATAAAACTAGTTTTTTTATTTTTATTTTTTTTTTTATTTTCGTTCATTCAAAGGAGTGATGAAGTTACACGTTCTTGAGTTGTCCGGTCACCGTTCTTTCATTACTCTTCCAGATATTTCTGGGAAAGATGTCGACTAAAAAAGTGTTTCCAGAAAATCACTAATGGGTATTCATGATGAATGGAAAGAAACAAAGGGAAGATTTTCCGCCCGAAACAGGAGTGAAATGTTCAATTGAATAATAAAGAGAACTTAATTAACACCCGAGGGAGGTTTCCGAAAAGCGGAGATAGTAAAGCGAATTTATGTAACTTCTTGAATAATAGTTAGGCCAAGCCAAAACGAAAATTGACCTAAAATTCTCTTTTGGATTAAAAAAACCAAGAGAGATATTTTAGATTGATTGTAAATTTTAACCTTGTGACAAATATTTTTGTGTTAAAAAAATGGTTTGCTAATTAACTTAATTTATTTACTGCTTTTTGGACTTCTAGGAATCTATTTTAATTCTTTTTTTGTCATCCTTGAGGAGGTTGTGTGGAGAGTCTTTTTAGCAAGGAAGGAAAGGAAGTTCTGAAAAGGAAAACAGGAAGAGGGGTGGGTAGAAAACTAGGGGTCAATGTATACAGGAGTGACGGATATATGAATCCACCCCCTCCCCCCACTGCGTTGTAAGCGTTGGGTCGAGAGAGTACGGTTGGAGAGATCTAGGATAGGTCTATCTCAATCAGTCTTCCAATCCAGCCCACCGCGCAGTGGGTGGGCAAAAGCATTCGCCGCCAACACCATTTAAAAATGTATATTTCAGTAGATATTTACACTCTAACACTGATGCAGGTAAAGATGGGAGACGAAACCCTATTCAATATTCCCTGGATAACATTCTCATTAATTATGCGGGTACACGATGTAAATGAGAACATTCAGCCTTTTACGGCCGTTATGTCGAATGGGACTACCTATTCCGAATTTTCTCAAACGTACGATAAACCCGAAGCAATACAATTAGGTGTATTGAACAGGGACAAGGCACAGGCACAGAGGGCGCTCGGAGCAGAGGGGGTTCAGCCCGGGACGCATCAGCATTCAGTTATCGCTTCATTTCATTACCGAACCGTGGCAAGGGATAAACGGGGTATCCTATCGCGACAGGCCGACCACCGCTGACCGGTAACCACACGCCACCTACTTCCTATTTGTGTGTCCTATGACCGGCCCGGTGATTATTCCGCACACGACTGTTCGCTACACGAATATTGCGCACAGACCATAAAGAACACGGATTATTACGAATACCAAAAATTCCGGACACAGATTAATCTGGAGAATGATTATTGTGCATGTGGAAAAGTATGGAGAATGATATTCTCACTTTTTTTAAAAGTAAAACTTCTTTACGGACGCTTGACTTGGGGAGTAAGCTGGTGAATGCGTGACGAGAGCGTTACGAAAAGCGAGGTGAACGGTAGTTGAGAGGGAGATATAAGTTAGTGAAGATAGAAAGAGAGAGAGTTACGTTTCGTATATTACTGTAGGGGCAAGAGAGAGCGGTGCGAGCACACATTTTCTTTCTCTTTTTCTCTAATAGCCAGTTACGTTTCGTATATCTAAGACACAGTACAGGCCTATTGTCTGTATCACACTGTAGGAGCAGGAGAGAGCAGTGCGCGCGCACATTTTCTTTCCTTCTTCCTATCATATAGATGGAGCTAAAGAAGTTTTACTTCAGTCGTGTGGTCTAAGGCACACTCGTTTTTTTTTTTTAAATTAAGCTTTATCAATGTTCAAATGGATATTTGAATTATTGTCGATGCGAGGTGAGGGTTTTTTTTTATTATTTTACGACAATATAAAGTAAAGTAAAAATACAGGTAAATAACTGATAACATTAGTAAAAGTCTGGAAAATTTCATATCAGGGTCATCTACTTCGAGGGGAAAAAATATCACTTGCTCCAATTAATATTAAAAGGCAAGATAGTGGGTCGCCGAGGGCCTGGTTGGAGACAGCTGTCTTTGCTGCAAAATGTACAAAAGTGGACCGGTATTAGAAGTGTGGAGGAACTGTTACGGACAGCGCAAGAGAGAGATACTTTTGTCAGAGTGATCGCCAACATCGGGGGGACCTGATAGGGCACACTAAGAAGAAGAAGAAAAATACAAAGTAGTTTATTTACAGTCCTCCTCACTAGATATTCCTGATCCGAGGCGGACTGTAGGTTGATTAATAGGTTTAGTAATAATATTTTCAATATTTAGAGATTTTAAAACGACTAACTAATTAACCATCACGTGGTCTCTCCGCAGGGGTAGGCAGAGAAAACAGACCGCGAAACAACTCCGTCTAGGTTCATACTCATTGCTTCATTCACTTTCACACATATCCTTCTATTTTTCTGACTCTTGAAATGGAAAAATTTTCTAGAGTCAGAAAAAAGAGTCAGTCAAACTCAAGAATTTAATTCACTTGATCTTGCCGTGTCTTTTCGGGCATCCTCGACTACTTTTACATACCAAAACCATCTGAGCGTCTCTTTCTTAATCTAACTCATACATCTATTTTCAACATATCGAAATACAAGACCTAATATGCCTACATCTGACCGATGTCAAATACATACATCAAATATATACTCGTACATACATAATTTTTTAAATTTAGATTTGAATATTTTTTTTATTGGAGAATTAGTTTTGATCAAAAATCTTTTTTAACCTAACTTAAACTAACGACATTCATCCAATTAGTTGACTTTTTCAAAGAAAAATAATTTATTTTTTAGTATATTGGTGTCTGTGCGCAAAATATTTGGTGTCTGGAGTTTTCCATGTGCGGAAAATCGCGCACGGAATAATTCGAACACCCGTTCACCCTACTACCTACATCCTACTCCCCGCTTCCTATACCTTCCATCCGGTCCGATTCCGGACGCAATATCAATTTGCGGACGAACAAACTTCCGAGCACCGGTTCATTTCGTCTGGCTTCATATTATTATTTCACCGCCATTTCTGGCGCTCTGTTTGGTTTTTTCTCCGACAGATGGCGCCTGGTCGGCCATGGCGCCCCCGGCGGAAATGCGCCGAAACTCTCGTGCTTTTTCGCTTCTTCCCTTCTCCGCTTTGCTCTCTACTATTCTGCACTTTGTGCTTTGAACCCCTTTTACATGGGTCAGCAATAAATCATTCCGAAAAAACCGTTTCAAATACATACTAATATTATAAATGCGAAACTGCGTGTGTTTGTGTGTTACGCTTTCATGCCTAAACCACTAAACCGATTTTACACATTCTTTTACCAAAAGAAAGCTACATTATCAGCGAGTATCAACATAGGCTGTATATAATGGTGAGCTCTGGCGTTATAAAATTTGTATTAATGAAAATGTGTTTATTTCATAAATTTTAGCGGCAGGGACGAAAGGCAGGGGGAAGGTGGGGTTCGCGGAGAGAGAAGAGACGAGGAGGAGGAAGGCGGGGAAGGTTGAAGGGAGCGGGGACGTACGGGAAAGGACATGCAGATTTCTTTGAATGGCATTGCAAAGCATGCCGGGTACCAGCTTGTAATAAATAATTGATTTCTATAACCGATTTAACATTTAGAGGCGGTTTAAAATACAATTTCAGTCAGTTAAATTTTGGTTTTCTCATAATTAATTGGTTAAGCCTCAATTACATTCAGCAAGTTTACAAGCTACTATCTGCTAAGTTTAAAAGCGGGTGAATCGGCGAGTGAAATTGTCATGACACACAAAACTGTCCACTCGCTCAGCAGCGTAGGAAACTGAGGTCGCTGCTAGCAAGAATAACGACGCCTGTGTGAACTAATTCTGTCAGATGTTTGACAGTCGAAATCAGCCGTTTATTGGCAGCCATATTGAAAACATAAATAAACCAATCACGTGTAGCAAGTAAAATTGATGACCTTTCAACTTTTTCGTAGATAGTCAACAATCTGCTAGTTAGCAAGTAATACGATTACACTGAGTGAGTTTACTAACAGAGAGTGAGTTTCCCAGATAGTGGCTTGTAAACTCGCCCAATGTAATTGAATCTTTAGAGATATATTAGTACACTGGTCCATGTAAAAGGAGCTGTAAAGTTCTGAAGTTGGATCTCTGTTTTTCAAGCGTCTTTTTGGATGAATTTCGGAAGCTTTATGCTGAAGATAAAACTTTAATTGAATTAAGACTGGCAATTATTTGGCATCGGTTCGCAGAGCGATGCTACTTAGTACGCCATTATGGTTTTCTTTCTTGCTAAACTATGGCAGAAACATAGTTACAATTAAATCTATTAAGGAATAGCTCTTTTACTAATTTTACTTATCCAATCCGTTTTAAAACAATAATTAATTAATGTGATATGTTATGTATTGTTATATCTGTGTACGTCGGTTTACGAAAAATGTTGAATTCAATTCTGTTATTTACTGAAGTTAGTGTTAAGTCTAAGAAATTAATGGATGCATTACTGCCTACCTCTAAAGTGAATTGGATGCGTTTGCTCAGGCATTTACCAACTATGTTGCAATGATTGTCTTTCGTTCTACATAGGTAAGACAACTAGAAATATAAATATCAGAATCACAGAACGTTAAAATGCTAAAATAATAATAATTTTTCAGAGTTTGCTAATCACCCAATTTCCACAGATCACACTTTTAAAAAGGACACAGGGGTTAAAATTCTTCACCGTAATAATAAAAGCAAAAAATTAGATAATTTAGAAGCACTATAAATCAGAAAATCCCTAAATAATAATGCTAGTATTTTGAATAACCAAATTAATTTATCTTTCAGTCCCATTCAAATTATTTACAATTAACCGCTCGGTTCTTTCCGGAAATCCCGCAATTACCCCCACCCACGGACATATGAATATATCTGGACCTGCCCTAAGTGATAAAAACGTATTATTTCCCCCTCGCCATGGAACCGGCTGGAGCTCCTCCTTGGCGCCAGTTCGCCCCATGTGGAGGGGATAGAGAATCGCTTGAATCTAAAATGTGTGACGTCATCATTCTTGCCGTGGGCAGCGCGAAGCTAACATCTATACATTTAACGAAAAAATAACACGCCAAAACAGTAGCTTGTGCTATACAACATACCTACATATCAGTGTGCACATAAATGTGGGCGGTTCCTTAGTGTGCTCGTCGCTGGTTACAGGGGTAAGTAAATTATGAAACATTTGTAAAAGTGTCTTAACTAAACACGGCAAAAAAATATTGCTATGTGAAAACGGGCGAATCTTTTTGGGGTGTACATTTGGCCTACGCAAATATTTTATTATCGTGGCAAGCAATTCGCGCTCCCATGTAAAAAGGTCTATTCATTCAAAGCAGATTTTGCTTTTAAGAACTAAATGATGATATTATAATGCGAGATGCCTATATACTGTCAGATTAATTTTTCAACCAATGACAGTCATCTTCCCCTCTTCGTACCGCCATAGTTGATTTTTCCCCTCACCTGTTATTTCTGGTCTATTGAATTTGGATGTCTATGCCCCCACCCCTTTGTCTACCTCCCACTCAAACACCTAAAATTTGTATATCTGTCAACATTCTGTATCATAGTTTAGTTATAATATTCTCCTGACGAAGGAAGGGTGCTTCCGAAACCGGTAGAGTGTGTTTAAAATAAAAGTGGTCTACAACAAATTTATTTGTGTTTTTTTATTGTAAATTATGGCGAGCCACGAAGTTAATGCTTTTTACAAATAATTAATTAATGTAATCTTTTATTTCTTCTTTACATTTTTTTTAAATTAATATGTATTAATCTTAAATTAGCACACATCTTCGTTTTAACATAAAATTTACATTATTTGGCAAATACCAAATATTTGGCAAATATCAGAAACAAAACTTCAATATTGGATTATTAATTCGTTTTTAAAATTAATCTATTTTCAATCTCAGTAATATCATTCGGGATTTTGTTATAAAGTTGGACAGCCTGGTACACGAGAGATTTCACAATTTCTTCCTTGTTGACATTCTAATTTGATTTGCATTTCTCGTCCCGTGTCCGTATATCTCAGCCATTTATTATTCTCTCAATTCCTTAGTCATCGTCTGTGTTAATTTTATTGGTAAACATAAATACATTCAGATATATAATTTGTTTCACCGTCATAAAAATTTAACATATCTCTTATCCTCGCATTGGTTTAGTTGCAGTAAATTAATTTTTTTTTTCATTTTTTCTTCACCGCAGAGAAACAGAATACTTAAACAGTAATTTGAGTGAGATGATATAATTGTATTGTATATTATCTGACGTGTTTATTTATTTACTTCGTTTGGGATTCTGCCAAGAAACGTATTTTTTTGCTTCTTCAAACTTCGCAAAATTACTTTGTGGCATCATTTTTCATATAATGAATAACAGATCACTTTGTATAAACCACTATTTTTAAAACAATATCTACATGTTTCGATAACAATGTTATCTTCATTATCATATTAACGTATCCTGATGAAGATAACATTGTTATCGAAACATGTAGATATTGTTTTAAAAATAGTGGTTTATACAAAGTGATCTGTTATTCATTGTATTTTTTTGCAATTATACAGGTTGTCCGGGGGTAAAGTGCATTAACTTCAGAAGGTGATTCTATATGATTGTAGGAGTAAAAAAGATTAACAACTTTTTCCGAAATTCCAACATATTTTTTTCCCATACAAAAAGACGAACCTACTAAAAATACTTAGTGCGAGGTACGATCTTACTTGTTGAGAGCCTGCCGGGCACGATTGTGGCAACATTGCATGGTTGTAAGTGGCCCGTACAGTAACAGCGGAAAGTAATAAAGCTGGCCGCACACGCCGGTCTAATTTTATCTTTTTATCAAAAAACTACCCCAAAAAGTCGGTATTTCGAAAAAAGTTATTCATCTTTTTTACCTATAATATCATGCAGAATCACCTCCCGAAGTTAATGCACTTTACCCCCGGACACCCTGTATAATGACCGTTAAGTGCTTAATTTCTTCCAATTTGTATGATTTCTTCGATAATGCAAACCTTTGGATTCTCGTGAGTATTTTTCTGCCGATATTAAATTATATATTGTCTTATTTAAATTAAGTTCTCATGAATTTAGTTTAACCCATCTTGACACAGCATCCAAATCACTATTTACCTTTTTGATTGCTTTCTCATTATTATCTTATAATATAATAATAATAATTTTTATTCCAGGATGTGGGGAGGATAGTGCAATCCCACACGTCCCATATAGTTATACATATTTATATATTTACACAGTAAAGAAATAAGAACATAAATAGAAAAAAATAATAATAAATAAATAATCAATTATTATGCAGGGCGTGATTTTGAGTGCGCTCGGGCCCATCGCTCACTCAGGAGAGGCGCTTGGTGCTGGAAGGCTGCGGTCACCAACCTGTTGTCGGAGGCTATTAGCCGCATCCTGGCTCCAGTGACCCGGCGTCTCATCAGGCTGGCGAATCCAAGGAGTCGTAATTCTGTGAACATTGTTGAAGCGCTGCTATACCTTCTGAATCCAAATATGATTCTGCACGCATCATTATATTGGATCCGGAGACGTTCCATTGAACTTACTCGGTATTGAAACCATGTTTCACTTGTATACAGGCTAGTGCAGAATGCATTAAATAATGTTTTTTTTTAACATTATTGCTGCATCGGAAGAATCTTCGGCAATACAAATCAGTGCATCGTCAGCAAATAGTCTTATTTTTAATATTTTTGCATTTTTACTTTATCATTTATGAAGAGTATAAACATTATCATCCTTGTGGTAACCCCAGCCTACTTTTGTTCAGATTTGATACATTATTACTGATCTTAACTGTTATTTTTGTTATCTGTCGATTAAATAATTTTTAAACTTTTTTTATTGTTTCCCTTTTATTCCATATTTATTTGATTTTTTAATAACTCTTTTGTATCTATTATTTCAAAAGCTCTCCGAAAATCTAAAAAAACTGCACAATTTTTCAAGTTTTTATCTGTATCTTCCTTCCAAGCAGAAATTACTAAATTTCTCGTTGTTTCACATGAATTGTTGTTCCCGCAATTGTTTTCCACAACTTGCTCATATTCACAGGTCGGGTGTCCTCACATTTTTATGTGTTCAAAATATTTTGAATCGGTATCACCATAGACGTTTTTCATGTTTCAGGAAAATTCCCTATTTCTAATGATTTGTTGCAGGTCTTCTAAAATAATAATAGTGATCCCATAAACGTAATGATTTAAAAGTAAAAAAAAACCGTAATGACAACTTACTTTATTTTTTTTTGGATGTTATCTAATTTATAAATTTTGAAAAAAATGTTGATTTATTGCTTGAAATGTTAGATACTTGTCTAACTTATTCATTGCTCTCGATCTAGACGAAAGTAGTGAACGTTCAATAAGAAATATCATAAATACTGTTGGTAGGGAGGTATATACAAAAAGTTGACTTTCGGTTTTCTATTTGGGTTATTTTCTTTGTTAAAAATACTGCATACATTTTAAAAAGGGACCAGCGGATGAATAGTGATAAAGCTAACGGATTACCTTCGATGTTCTAAATAAACGAGGGATTTCGTGCTTTTCCATACTTTATTGATGACCTTGCTTAGCGGGGCTCACCGCGCAGTAATTCTCAGCTTTGCCTCTGGGCGTCAACCATTCATATCAATTACTGGACTCTCCTGGACTAGGGAGTGCGATGGAATATCAAGGAGTACATAAAATAGGCATGGAAAAGAATCTTGGACGTAGGATGACCACCCCTCCCGAGATAAGTAAGTAATGGAGAGCATTAAAAATTCAAAAGGTTACGTTTATTGTGTTTGTTTTTCTTTTTGAATAATAATAATTAGAATTGAATAACTTAGTTTGAATAAAACCCTACGGTGTATATATTGAATGTACAAAATCAACCGGTTTCGATTGAACCTGAACCTTCATCAGGGTTATATAAAAAACATATAAAATAAAATAATAAATTGAATATTTTAATCATTAAGATAATTCATTAGGATAATAATCGTCTTAATCTAGCTTATAAAGACGACAATATGCCCTAAAATATATTCAGAATCTTAGCGACCCGTGTTTTGGACGGACCTACTGTCGATTTCGCCCTATCAAAGAAAAGACGAAGAAGACAAATAATGTGAGAATCTTAACGACGTTAGTGAAGAAAGCGTGTAAGCACGGGGTATTGTACGAATGTACAATCGAATTCACCCTAGCAGGCCTGGAGGTTAGACCTTTCTGCCGCGACCTTATTAATTAATTCTGAAGAACGTGTTACTAATATTTAAAATGTGTCTCCATATTGTCCTCCCGAAATTATTAATTAATCGTCTAGAAAAATAAAATCTGGTGCTTACCGCTAACTTTATCGTTGAAAAATGGGTTATGAAGTTTTAAAATCGTTGTACGTAAAATATATTAATGGTAAGGTACTGTTTTTATTAATCTAAAATATAAATAACTCGCATTCCTTGTGCGGCATGGAAATAAAAAGGTTATTTTAGTTACGAATTCGCCGGAAATAATTAAAATGTGAGTATTGAGCAAACAAAAATTATTGGAGTTGTGTACCGCCTTAAATTTTTAATAACTCGGTAAGTTTTAATAATACGAAACGTAATTACGGACTTTTTAAAATGTACATTGTTTGTCTACCTTATTAAATACCAATTTTATAACGTATCAATCAGAATTTTTCGTAGAGTAATAAGTGAAATGTGAGGGATACCTATATAATTCGAAGGGTATAATTTTTAACATATTAATGTTTTTTTAAACTTATTTCTTAGGGCCAGTAGTTTTACAAAGTTTGAACAATTCATCAAATTTCAAAGTTAATTTTCAAGTTCTGTGGAAATTCAATACAAATTTTGTTATCACTTCAGTTCTGGTAAGCAACTATACCATAATTTATTTATTTATTAACGCCCTTTTTCGGAGCTTTTACATATTTATGAATAGTAAGAAATACACAGTATTTATTGTACATAAGTGAACTGCCTTCATAACAATATTTTATATTTGTTTAAAGATAAAATGAAGATGTCCACTGCTTGGTATAATTGTTTTCCTCCATTAGTATTCTGGGCAAAGAGGAATACATAAGGTAGTTAGTTCCAGAATTACTGCACTGAAATAAATCCTGACTTCTAGTATTGCGAGTGAAATCCGGAAGCTTATCAATTCGAGCAATACCGGACTGTGGACTAAATAATTTAGAATTTTATACAGAAATACCAAGTCAGTGAGAGTTCTTCTGTCTGACAATGTGAGCATATTCATATCATTCAAAATAGTATTGTAGTTCAACATAATTGCTGGAATACCCATTTTAAAATTAAGAAAACTTAAGAATTTGTTTTGTATTCTTTCAACAGAATTGTACTCAAGTTGACTCCTAACTTATGCAAAATATAACAGTTTACTACACTTTATATTGTTAAAATTTCTAATTAGCCTAGTTATAAATCCCAACATTTTTAAGGCCTTATTAGAGATTTCTGTTATGTGGTTAACAAATGAAAGATTTGATTGAAAAGTGATGCCCAAGTCTTTAATTCGTGTTAATGTCTCCAGAGTATTGTTATCAATGTTGTAATTAAAGATCACTGGATTTTTTATTCGAGAAAATCTAACTATGTGACATTTTGAGATATTTAAGTAAAGTCTATTTTCATCACACCAAATTAACAATTTGTTGATATTATCTTGAAGAATATTGCAATGGTAAATATTTTGAATTATTCTAAAAATGATATAATAACAGAAATATCATAGAAACTTTGCAGAGCTTGAAAATGAAATTTGAAAAATTGTTCAAATTCTGTGAAACAACAGGTTCTTACTTTGTAATTTTTATCTATTTCTAATCTGTTTCAAATTTAATATTATATATGATAAAAACTTATTTTATAGTACAACCTTATTACCAAAACTTTTCCATACAGACACGCGTAAAAAAGTAAATATTTCAGTAACGCCAATGTGCCAATTTTAGTATTGGAAGAAGTTTGAAACTCGTGCAAAGGTAGTGACTACTTGAGGAAATATATTACGCTAAAAAGTTAAAAAGTGATTACATTGAAAACACAAACAATTAAAATATATTTAATTTATGGTGAACAAAATGTAATTAAGTTTTGTATAACTTCGTTCAAGAACTTTATAATTCTGTTTTCTATGTAAGACCTCGAAGAGAAACATTTATCGAAGAAGGTTGCTTTAAGACCCGCTGGATTGAGTAGGTAACTACACCAGGCGGTAGCACATGGAAGCGAAAAGTGTGGTAATAAGAACTCGGAAGTATTTTGGGGAGGCTTTCATTCAGCAGTGATTTAATTGGTGGCTGATAATGATGACCGCTTCCAATAAGAATAAAGGATTTCTTAAAAAAAAGTTATATGATTTAGTTATATGGGTATGGGTACCGCCGCCCCGGGAATCATTTATTGGATTACCAACACCTCTGCCATAAGTCACCCCAAGTAATTCGCTGCGTTTGGTGACTTAGCAAAGGTGCCCGTATTCATGGGGTGAGGTTTGTCCGGGTCTTGGCGGCGGATGCATCTGCCCACCAACTGCGTGGCAGGCTGGATCGGGAGAGGCTGGTTGAGGAAGACGTAGACATTGAGGGGATTGATTCATACGTTCGTCACTCCTGGACACACTGACCCCCAGATTCCTAACCACCCCTCATACGTTTTCCTTCCCACGACTTCCTTTCCTTTCTTTCTCTTAAAAGACCCTCCACACACCATCCCCAAAGATGACATGGCCCTGAGGGGATTTATTTTCCGCAGGCCTCCTGTGTGAAGCGAATGTAAAAAAAAACCGGACTGGTTTCTCTGTGCTACAGGCATCTTCCGACACCTAGGTTCATTTTAAATTTATGCAGTTGTGTTCATAACATTTAGTTTTTATAACAATCTACTTGTTTATCGATCTAAATTCTTCATTAAAATTAATATTGAAATTTCAAATTAAAATTGTAACTTCAGTAACTTCGTCATCATTAATATACTCGTAACTGACCGGTCAGTGGCTGAGTTGACATCGCGTTTGGGTCCCACCCGGGCGTCGCGTGTTCGATTCCCCGGCTGGCTAAGTCCTCCATCACGACACAAGTGACAAGTAGTAGGAGATTTTCAAATATTGTCGAGTTATTCCTAACCCGGTAATGTTTGCCTTTCTTAAAAAAACTTTACTGTTAAGAGAGTTTTTTTTCGTTACATTTTACTTAACCAGTAACACAACTTTTCCACTTAGTAGCCAAGTGGAAAGAAATATGCTCAGAGTTCCCATCCAGGCGCCCGTGGGTTCTATTCCTCTGCCACGTAAGTCCTCCATCATTGCACAAAAAACATTTTCCGATTATATGAGCAGGAGATTTCCCTGATTAAGAGTAACCTGAATTTTTTATGTTTCTTTTTAAAACTGTGTAAGTAAATAGGTAGGTACACTATTTTCCCATTTTGCCGATTTTTCACCAATTTATAACATTCTTTCGGTTAACAGAACAAAACGCAAAAAAAAAATTGTTAAATAAAACATCTGCTTCTGTTATTTAACATGTTAAAGGTATGTGAAAATTCATACTGTTCCTTTCAATGCTGCTTAAGACATCTTACGAGAAATGTTCATTTATAAATCTTCTTCTTCTTCTTGTGCCCTGTCCGTTCAACGGCGGTTGGCTATCATGTTGGCTATGCTATCATGTTGGCTATGGGAACAGCTCCACAGTAGACTGGCCAAACCCTGTTTCAGGTTTTTCAGCCATGAGGTTCTCCTTCTTCCAGGGAGGCGTCTACTAATATCTACAGGAATTCCAAAAACTGAAAAAATCGAACTAATATCTATGAGAACCAAAGTTTTGACGAATATCTACAGCTCAAACTGTTATGTAATATCTATGAGAACCAAAGTGTTGACGAATATCTACAGCTCAAACTGCTGACTAATATCTATGTGAACCAAAGTGTCGACGAATATCTACAGCACTGGCAGAGGTTGGATTTGCAATTATGTGTACCTAAGCATATTGGAATAACGTAATATTGCGTATGCAGTTTAAAAAATTTAATTTATGTAAGTTTGTATGTAAAAAATCCTAATATCGACTATTGGACACATTTAGCTGATTAGTCCAACCTACGCTCTGTAGATATTAGTTCAACCTACGCTCTGTAGATATTAGACAACACTGGGACCGTCATAGATATTCGTCCGACCTCAGCTCTGTAGATATTAGTCAACGCTCTGAAATTCGTAGATATTAGTT
Source organism: Limnephilus marmoratus (assembly GCA_917880885.1). NCBI lineage: Eukaryota > Metazoa > Arthropoda > Insecta > Trichoptera > Limnephilidae > Limnephilus > Limnephilus marmoratus. The sequence continues at coordinate 14,367,743 of OU862910.1, read as the reverse complement.
CAACATATGAGCTGTAGATCTTCGTCCGACATACAGGCTGTAGATATTAGTATCTGGAGTCTCTTCCAGGTATAATATTTATATGTCAAGCTTTATTCAATATTACGCTTATTAATTATAAGTATAAAGGAGCTCTCTCTAATATTTGCGCTTATGCGTGTCTCCCTTTGAGATATCTTCTTTTTGAGCGCTCACTACGAAATGTAAATGAGTGGAGAATTTATTTTACTAAGCGGATGAGATAAAGTATGTCCACTTATATAAAGGCACACATTGATCGGAAACAAAATGAATTTATAATATCCAGGGCAGTGGGAATGATAAAATTTCACGGTGAAATAATAATATTTTCGTAAAGTTTAACGTCGGTTCCGTTTCGGAAGGGAGTTTCCATTTATAATTGTTTTTCTTCTAGCCAAACGATGATTTACGAGTATCTCCCGTCGTAACGACGCGGCGGTCGTTTTATTTTAGGATTTCCCCTAAAAGGCAGAATCGAAAAATATATCACTGAAAAAGTTTGGCGCATTAAAGAGTCGACCATTCTCCAAATGTACTGCACATACTCTAGTATTTAAAAGCTGAAAGGAACCCTCGAAATATCTTGAAACGATTTTTAAAAGAAAGCAATAGGTTTTTAAAAATTTGACATTGTACGAAAAACATGACGTGAAATTGAATACCTACTTGAAAAATAAGTACAAAAAACTATGTATTATATTGTTATCTAGGTATTTTCGTAAAATTGGATAAACTTGATCATGTGTGTGTAAAAGTGTGTGTTGTTCCTTTTCGCTATTACCAATATGTAGGAGTAAGCAAAACAACAGATATTGGAAGTTCATTGAATAATTTGGGCCCGCAACCCAAATTTCTACCGATTTCTTACATATCTCCCTTAAACACGTTAAGTTTTAAAGCTCTTAAAAAATATATGTTATTCTTGAAGATAATATCTAGACATTGCTCGCGCCGAAACGCTAATTATATAAAATTCCCTCGATGGAAAAAAATCGCAAAGTATACTCAAAAAATTATTATAAACATGTTTGTTTCAGTTATTTTACAAGTTATATATATGAAAAAATTCACAGTGTTTCTTTAAATGCTGTTTAAGAAAATGCTTGCGAGATTTTTGCTCTATTTTAAACGAGTCGTGTTTTATTAAACATTTTCGCAATTTTCGCATCGATTGTAAATGTTAGCGCTCTTCTCTAGCATTCGTAATTTCGTATCTCTCCATCTTTTTCTTTTCGAGCCCGGTTGCGAAGCCTTAAGACAGGCTGCTCACTTTAGTTGCGGCAACAGTTGCATTTGTAACAGTTGTGTGCATCAAAATCCATTATGGTATACGAGGGAGGAGCGACGTGACGCTTGTGAGACCTTTTTTAATTTGTTTGGATTTTGGATTATTTTTCAACTGTCCTGTAGACTTTGAAGTCTCTCGTGTTCGGGATGCCGTAATAGTTTTCTTAACATAATTTGCTTTGGAAATGGTGATAGCATGGCCAACATGATAGCCAACGTCCGTTGAACGGACAGGGCCCAAGAAGAAGAAGAAGATTTATAAATGAACATTTCTTGTAAGATGTCTTAAGCAGCATTGAAAGGAACAGTATGAATTTTCACATACCTTTAACATATTAAATAAGTGTAGCAGAATTTTTTTAAACATTTTTTTTTAATTTTGGTTTTTTTTTCTATTTCGGAAGTATGTTATAAATTGGTGGGAGGGTATAATGGGATAGGATGGGGCGGGACCGGATAGGGTGGGATGGGTTTGTATCACACATCCGCCCAACACAATAGATTTTTTCAGCGGACAAAATTTGGGACACTTCAGAAGAAGTGAAACAATTTAATTCAAAGTGAAACAAATTAATAAGAAGTGAAACAATTTAATTCAAAGTAAAACAAATTAATAAGAAGTGAAACAATTTAATAAGAAGTGAAATAATTTAATATAAGTTTTATTATCTCTATAATTATATTGTTTTAAAGTTGACGTAAGATTTTTATCGACCCCCCCCCCAGTTTAAATGAGATTTGATGTAATTAATGTATGCCCCCCTAGAGGTATTTTCTATGAATTGACACTTATAAAGGTCAAACGTCAAACAATTACGTAAAAATATTAATAAATTGTTAATATTGAATTGAAATACTAACCTAAATATGAATTGGAATCCGCATTTAATTTTCGACAATGAACGGGAGTTAATTAGTTAATGAAGTCTTTATTAATATTTCAACTACTTTCGTTTCTCAAATATCGAATGGAATAAATTGTCCATGTCAATTATTTAAGCCTATGGATCGAGTATAAGACTTTTTCAATTCTAAGATTTTCGTTAGTTGAGCTCCTTTTAATAAATAATCAGCCAGTAATTTTGCATAACGAATCTAAATAAATGCGTATTTTGACAGATAACCGAAACCTATCTGATACCTCGGAGGCCGGAGTAAAATGTATCAATCGTCGGTCGGAATATGTCTTACCAGTTGTTGACCGTGCTCGAAACTATTGATAACTGACTGTAGATGACGGATTTAGTCAATATCGTAATATTAAAAGGTTTTACGGATCGCCCATTCTAGACCCCACGTAGTGCGTAGGAATAAAATACTTTCGGGCGAAGATAAAAAAACAAAAAATAGAAACAAAATAGAAAACGTAATAGAAACACATCCTCTAAAGTCAAAAGCTTATCTCAAACAACCCCAAAGCAAACCCCTCCTTTTCTAGTCTTATTCACATTAACCACGCGGCAAAACAACCAATTGAATAAAATGGCTAAGGAAGAGATACGTTCTGGGGAAATTAAATATGAGTTAAATGCTTTTACGTAAGGAAAGGAGGGAACAAATTGAATACGGCATTGCTGTCTTAATTGAAAGATTTTTCGTATCCGCTCGGTTTATCACATTATTCTTTGAAATTGGGAAAACTATGAAGGAAGTTTGGCAGCAAAACAATTAAAAGAAAAAGGGCACTTTGTAATACCTACGTTAAGGCAACACAAAATGTTAATAATGGAGGTTTTGTTCGAGGCTCACATTTTAATTAATTTCGACGAATTTGTAACTTTATTTTTTTTTTTCAGATCGGTCCCACGGATTTAATTTATTTAAAATATTAAATCATCATTATCATTTTATTATTTTATTACATAGTATAAAATGAAGTCGCTAAAAATGTATGTGCGCGTTAATCTTTTAAACTATGCAACGGATTTTCATACGGTTTACATTAATAGATAGAGTGATTGAAGAGGATTGTTTATATGTATAATACATGTAAATTATATTAGAGAAAAGCCGAGAAATTCAAAGAAAACATATTTTTGTGCGATTTAAAACGGCTGGCGCCGTACTATAGTCACTTTTGAAATTCGTTCTACGGAAGAAATTGGAAAATAGATGTCCTAGAGTAAGTAGGTATTTGATTTTCCCTTTTCAAATATCCAGTGTTGCATTGCAAGCATTGTATAATTTGTGGCGATCGCTCGTAATAATTGTTATAAAATGAAGTCGCCCAAAATGTATGTGCGCATTGATCTTTTAAACTACGCAACGGATTTTCATGCGGTTTTCACCAATAGGTAGAATGATTCAAGAGGAAGGCTTATATGTATAATACATGGTTTTTATAGTATAGAAAAGCCGAGAAATTCAAATATTCAATTCAGGCATCGGGCAGCGGGCAGCAGGCATGCGGGTGGTGTGGATTTTATAAAGGTTGGGTAATGGCGTTGTGTTTCGTTAGCCACAGCAACGTGTGGCCGGGTCTGCTAGTTATTAATAAAAACAGTATCTCACCATAAAAATATTTTACTTAAAACGTTTTGAAATTTTTTTTTCAACTATAAAATTAGCGTTAAGCCCAGATTTTTTTTTCTAGACAGTGAATTAGTAACTTTCCAAAGTATTCGTTTAGAAACATTTAGTAATACGTTTATCAGATTTAATTAAAGTAAACCCAATGAAAGATCAGTTTACAGACCTGCTAGGGTGAATTCAGTTAAAAAATGCCTCTTAGCGTGACCTATGACAGAGGTGTTGGATATCCCACAAAATGTTCCCAGGGCGGCGGTACCCATACCCACCTCCCAATTTATTTACTTCTGTTTGGGAATTAAAGATATAACAGACCTCACTTTGAATCTAAGCTAAAAACTATGTATTAGCTTGTGTGCTTTAGTAATTCTATCTAATGTCTGTTTTAATTGATTGATTAATTATTTGATTTTGTCTCATATTTCTTAGAAAAAAGCCTCGACCTTATTAAAAAACATGTAGCCGGAGTGTTTTATAAAAAAAAAACACTATCGAAAGTCAATCTCTATTGCTTGTTAATGTGTACAACACGAAAATGTTCAAGCCATAATATAATTGGCTGCGGTGATCGAATCAAGTGGTCAAATAACCCAAATTTTTCATATTATTGTAGAAAGCAATCACTTTGTGGTTTGACATATTTAATAAAATAAAATAATTTTTGTTTAAAACCACGAGATTTATTTATTTATGAACCGACCGGTTTCGCTTTACTTAAGCATCTTCAGGGTACAAATTAATCTAGTATTAATTTGTACCATGAAGATGCTTAAGTAAAGCGAAACCGGTCGGTTCATAAATTAATAAATCTAGTGGTTTTAAACAAAAAAGTATTTTATTTTACCAAATTTTTCAAGTTCAGCGACTTTTCATCCTTCGACAAAATATCCCCGACAAAATATCCTACGGGCAAAACAACCCCCAACAAAATATCTACTAAAACCTATATCTACTATGTGATATATCTAATATCTACTAAAGCGTATATGATTACTGCAGACACATTAGTCTAGGGATACTTATATTTGTATTTTAATTTATTATATACTACCCTCTATAACTAAATAAAAATAAATAAACCTAACCTAACCTAAGAAAAAAAAAATGGGACAAAAATAATACAGACATCCTATAAAGATGATAAATGATTTCATAAAAATAGTAAAATGGGACAAAAATAATAAGGACGTACCGTAAAGTTAGGCTAGGATATTTGTAGGGGATATTTCGTCGTGTTATGAAAACGCGCATTACCGGTCAAATAACCCAAATTCTTCCAATACCCTGAATAAAAATACGGTTGAAGTGTTGACTTGTAAAACTACCATCCGCATATTTACCAGCATTACGCCGATGTTATTTATAGAAATATTTTTACTTTTATAACCGTAAATACTTGTACCACAACTAGTAAAACCTGGCCACAAAATACAGCAGTTGGAATCGTATCAGATTTCAGGATAATAAAAGCGAAGTAAATGTCTCGTGAGTGTGAATATTTTATTTTTACGGCGGAACAAGAACGTTGAGTGTCAATTTGAAGATATTAATAATGCCATTCTCGTAATTCTGGATAAGGAAGAATAAAATATAAGATATTAATGGTCCCAGCGAGGTTCTGTCGAGCTGCTGAAGAAATGTGGGATTTATGAGAGAATTTCTTTCGTCTTTTGCAGGGAGATTTACAAGGAGACTTCGTTAAATCGATTTGTGGTGTTCATACATAGTAATATCGTATTTGTATAGCTAACTTTAAAATTATAGAACACATTTTTTTAAAAACATTAATTCATCCATTTTCAATTGTTGATCGAAATGCGTAATCTCTTTGGCCGACTAGTAGGTAATTTAAAATATTTTTTATCTGACTGAGAATTGATTTTTCCTCCCCAGGAACTGGTTCCAAACTACTGTAAATGCTTACAATAATTCACAAAAAGTATATCACCGCCCATATAAAAAAAATCTAAAGTGGTAACTAAAGTAAATAAAAAAAAATCTGTACAATCCCTTCTCTTTCATGTTTTACTGTACTGTACTTTAATATGACCATTATCTTTGTATTTTAAGTAATTTATATTTTATCACACATCTTTTTCAATGTTTTCCCAAACACCATATTTTAATAATAATTGTGTAATTTTAAAACAAAAAGCATGCGTAAACACCTCAACACAGGTATCTATAATATTATTCTTTAACCTAATAAAATGATCAGTGCACAACAATACTACCGCAAAATCGCGTGAACACATCAACACAGGTTGCCATAATATTATTCTTTAACCTAATAATACGATCAATGCCCAACAATACTACCGTAAAATCACGTGAACGCCTCAACACAGGTTCCTGTAATATTATTCTTCAACCTAATAATATGATCAATGCACAACAATACTACCATAAAATCACGTGAAAAATTCAACACAGGTTCCTATAATATTATTCTTTATCCTAATGATATGATCAATGCACAACAATACTACTATAAAATCACGTGAAAACCTCAACACAGCTTCCTATAATATTATTCTTTATCCTAATAATATAATCAATGCACAACAATACTATCATAAAATCACGTGAACACCACAACATAGGTTCCTGTAATATTATTCTTTAAACTAATAATATGATCGATGCACAATATTACTACCACAAAAATACGCGAACACCTCAAAACAGGTTCCCATAATATTATTCTTTAACCTAATAATATTACCAATGCACAACAATACTACCATAAAATCACGTGAAAACCTCAATATAGGTTCCTATAATATTATTCTTTATCCTAATGATATGATCAATGCACAACAATACTACTATAAAATCACGTGAAAACCTCAATACAGGTTCCTATAATATTATTCTTTATCCTAATAATATAATCAATGCACAACAATATTATCATAAAATCACGTGAACACCACAACATAGGTTCCTGTAATATTATTCTTTAACCTAATAATATGATCGATGCACAATATTACTACCACAAAAATACGCGAACACCTCAAAACAGGTTCCCATAATATTATTCTTTAACCTAATAATATTACCAATGCACAACAATACTACCATAAAATCACGTGAAAACCTCAACACAGGTTCCTATAATATTATTCATTATCCTAATGATATGATCAACGCACAACAATACTACCATAAAATCACGTGACCACTTCAACACAGGTTCATATAATATTATTCTAACCTAATAATATGATCTAACTAACTAACTAACTAACTAACCATCACGCCGTTTCCCCGCAGGGGTAGGCAGAGAGGACGGACCGCCAAACAACTCGGTCTTGGCACACACTCTTTGCCTCACTCACATTCATACATCGTCTCATACATACTCTTCTATTATTCTTACTTTTGACATGGCCCGTCTCAAGTATCTGATTCACTTGATCGTGCCATGTCTTCCTCGGGCGGCATATAATATGATCAATGCATAATAATACTACCACAAAAATACGTGAACTCCTCCACACAGGTTCTAATAATATTATTATTTAACCTAATAACAACCATACAAAAATCACGTGAACACCTCAACACAGGTGCCTATAATATTATTCTTTAACCTAATAATATGATCAATGCACAACAATTCTCCCACAAAATTACGTGAACACCTCAACATGGGTTCCTATAATATTATTATTTAACCTAATAATATGATCAATGCACTACCAAAAAAACACGTGAAAATCTCAACATGGGTTCATATAATATTATTCTTTAACCTAATAATATGATCAATGCACAACAATACTACCACAAAATCACGTGAACATCTCAACATGGGTTCCTATAATATTATTATTTAACCTAATAATATGATCAATGCACAACAATACTACCACAAAATCACGTGAACATCTCAACATGGGTTCCTATAATATTATTATTTAACCTAATAATATGATCAATGCACAACAATACTACCACAAGAACACGTGAACACCTCAACATGGGTTCCTATAATATTATTCCTTAACCTAATAATATGATCAATGTACTACCACAAAAACACGTGAACTCAGCACAGCTTCTCTTAGTGAGGTGTTCGCGAAACAAGATAATATTAAAATGAGTTACATTTATATTATATATCGTTCGTGTTCTACTTAAAATCTGTAAACGGTAAATTGTATGTACGAGCACAGAAAAAAATGCATACCTATATGTATAATGTGTATACAGGTGCATCAGGGATAAGCTTTTTTTATGTGAATACTTCGCAAGTGTCCCAACTTCTCCTCTGGAGCTAGTGAGACTAAGGCAATTGGGGTATGTTATGAGGCTGATGGTAGTGAGGAAGGGAAGAAGATGGGAAAGAGGGAGGTGGGGAAGTAGAGAAGTATTTGCCTATTCAGATCTTGTCATCAAACACGTTGGAGCCATTTCAAGCAACATTTCAATTTTGAATGGTGGTCTTTCACCAGGACCACACTGAGAGTATCCTCCACACATGCACTTTATATTATTGTAAATGAATGACTTGTAAAATAACACAAATTAATCAAATAACATTTATTTGCGCACGCCGGGATTTGAAACCACGACCTTCGGATTGCTAGTCGAGAGCCTTAGCCTTAATAATTTAATAAAGGTGTGAATTCATTATTACAGAGTCATTTATTCTAACTATGTAGACGTGTGTCTAAATAATCTGTTTTTGAAATCGTTTTGTCTTATTGACAGTTGAATAATTTAATAATCTTACTTCTTGACATGTATTTTTCAAATACCCATAACTCATTGAAAATTCTGTTAAGAGCTGAATGTGGTCGACGTAACACAGATTTCCCAGACAGAAAGAGCGAAACAAATTTCACGACGCCGGAGTTCACCATTCAAGAATTTTTACTTGTTCGTACTGTAAGAATACTGTGTAACTTCTTGTGCCCTGTCCGTTCGACGGACGTTGGCTATCATGTTGGCTATGCAGATCCGGAATATCTCTGCAGTAGACAGGCCTAACCATTGTCTCAGGTTTTTCAGCCATGAGGTTCTCCTTCATCCAGGGCCCCGTCTTCAGGAAATTTTTCCCTGCATTATGAGATGCAAGATCTCATACTTCTCTGGATGTCTCATCAGATATTGAAGTTTTTGGATTAGTTTTAATAACTTCCTTTTTTATTCATTACATCTTCATTAGTAACCCTGTCCATCCAGCTTATTTTAAGTATTCTTCAGTAGATCCACATCTCGAATGCCTCAAGTCGCCTAATTAGTTTAGCGTCCATGCTTCCATTCCATAAAATAATATCGAAAACACGTAGCATCTGCCCATTCGCATTCGTAAGCCAAGGTTGAGATCATGACTGCAGAACATCTTTTTCATGCGGATAAAGGTTGCACGAGCTTTCTTAATGCGGCATTTGATTTAAACCGAAGGATCCCATCAATCATTTACATTGCAGCCCAAGTACACAATACTCTGTACCTTCTCTAGTTTTGTTTCAGCAATATAAAATTTTCATCCAATTGCGTTATTTTTGCTTTTATCATGTATTTTGTCTTATTTATATTCAGTTCTAGCCCAAAATTCTCACAAGTCTTCACTACCTGATTCAGCAGAAGTTGTAGATCTTCAATATTACTTGTTAGAAGTATCGTATCACATGTAAACACAAACGGATTTAATACAAAATATGCCCTTTTCAGTGAAATCAAAGCTGGAAGTTGGAACTACATACAACAGTAGTTGTAACGTTAAAAACTCGATAGAAATAAATAAAAAAAACCTGAAAACTCTGCGCCATCTACAACTACGTCATATAGAACTGAAATTGGAACAAAATTGTAGCTAAAAATACGATGTATTCTGTACGTTCAAATTTAAAAGCTCGGCATATTTCACGGTCGTTCCTAGATACGAGGCTAAAAAACAATAATTTGAAAATGGACCTACAGCCCGTCAAAATATTGTATACAAAAATGGAGGACACTGTGATCTTTCAAATGGTTATAAAGGCAGCACCAATATGGCAGTATGACAAATAACGTAATTTATTGTACAACTAAATATTTTTCATAACAACGTTAAACGGTGTTTCGAAATTGGTGGTCATTCCTGAAAGAAGATTATCCTATATCATATTCTAAGGAAATATAATATTCTAATAAGTTATTTATTGTTATCAAGTTTAATCTGTAGAACTCCACTTTAACTTTAATTTCTTTTATACTAGCTGACCCGTTGAACTTTGTGCCCCCTCTGAATAAATAACTGTTGTGTTAATTTATTAGTTTTTTCATTAAGTTAAAAATTACACAATGAAGCAATTATCGATTCGCGACCGTCCGTGTTTTGTATTAGAGATGACCTGATTTTCTTACTTTTCCACTTACTTAGGGGCCATCCATAAATTACGTCACACGAATTTCATGACTTATTTTACCCCCTCGCCCCCAGTCCCTGTCACACATCGTCACATTTATGAGACACCTCCCCCCTGAGTGACATCTAAAAATAATCAAAACAGTAGTTCAATTTTTTTTTTACATATGACGTCACAGAGCTGATGACCACCCCATACCCCTAGTCACACTTCCTACTCCCCTCCCCCCCTTTAATGTGTGACGTAATTTATGGATGGCCCCTTACGGGAATTGCGTTTCATTTTCTTTATACGTGTGAGAGAAATTCATTATAATTATTGTATTTTTCCTTTGGAAGGGGGAAGACACACGTTAACCGGTTATCTCATTTTCTACTGTTGACAATTAGTGTGTAAAAAAGAGACGCAGCATTATATGTTAAAGAACAAAAGCGAAAAAATCAGCGCATTGACATTTGACGTTTTTGAATTTTTGGAATTCACGCAAACTTCAACTAACACAACATTGCTACAGCTATTTCAAAAGATGAAAATTCGTTCCTTACAAAATGTATGCGGAAATGAATTTTCTTCATAACTTTCTTTTTCGTGAATTTTTGCGATGTTTTAATAGTTATTCTGTTATCCGGGGCGGAGACAAATCCAACAAATCAAAGATCATCAAAATCAGTCCAACCGTTCTCGAGTTATAAATAGTGTAACTAACCCGACTTTGTTTTATATATTAAGATATTAAATAATATTATTATGAAATTAATAAAAACAGTTTATTTATAAACAAGTTCTGCTGTGTAAGTATTATTACTTGCTTGTTATGAGCATACTAATAAATAAGCATGTTTAAAGTCAACAATTGAACACACATGCTCTTTATAAGCATGCTCTTGTCAAATAAACGTCAACAAATAGTCAGTTTCATTCGCCCATAACTGAACAAAATAAATTTTTGACAAAAGAAAATAAAATAGTTGATTTTTGTCCAAGATCTTAATGGTTATACAGTTACAACGACGTGATAGCATCAGTTCCATCCGCACAGAAGTAAACAAAATAATCTTATTGTTTACAAAGCAATTAGTTAAGAAAATTTTGAAGAAAGAAAAAGGGAAATAAAAGATCGATTTGGGTTCTAATTTCTAACTCAGATCGGATTGAAATGAGCATGCCCATAAGCGAGCCTATTCAAATATGCTTAGAGCACTTCCCCTACCACTAGGGCTGCCACCTTTCAAAAACAGTAGACCCGGAGATTTTAGAAATATAGTTAAAATTAATAAAATATAATACTTAGTTTTTACCTACCACTTTTATTGTTTATAAAAACCGACAAGTTTCGTGAGCAACGCTCACTTCTTCAGGGTTTTATTAATACCTACTAATTTTGAAAATAGACATAGACAATGGTATCAATGGAAAAATAATAGATATAGACAATGTTTTTGTAAACAATAAAAGTGGTAAAAACTAAGTATTTTAATTTGATTAAAATGGTGCCACAAAATAAGTTTGCTGTGTTAGAAGAAAAAACTTTTTTTAGTATGAATTATTTAATTAAGGCAAAATGCCATGGTAAATTAACAATTGTAATGTTTTTTTTTTAAATATAAATGACCTAGCTAGTGCTAGTCTGACGGACCAGCTTGACACTTAAAACCATATTTTTCATTTTGAAGGGATTGTTTAAGCATTTTTTCTTGCTCAGGTTTCTTCGAAAACTTCAAAAATTCTTGGCAATTCATATTGTAATTAATCTTCACAATTAACTCCGCCTTCACCATGTCCACTGACAAGCAGTTTCGTTCGTCTGTCCACAAATTTCCCATTAAAGAAAAGACGCGTTCAACAAAAGCATTGCTTATAGGGATTGAAAAAAAATTTCCAATTATTTTTGGCAGTTCGGTGAAGGTTGAGGTGACTTTGAATAACTGAACCCATCGCAAATCAACAGGTAATGTTGAATCACTAGATTGTACGAACTGAGGAAATACATGTTTATCTTCGTCGACATTTTTCAAACCAAGTGATTCGACAGCTTCCACAGTATCTTCGTAACTTACTGCACTTGTTAGATCGAATTTGGAAAAGAATCCTCGAAATCGTAATATTTCTGTATGTATTCAAGAGTTCTCCTGTAAACCTCATTGGATTCTTTTTTAAATTGATCCTGATCAGGAGGCCTCAAAAACTTTATGTTTCTCATCATTTTGGCACCGTAAAATTCATCATGCAGTCGGCTTTCAACCTTGTCTTTTATGTTTCTCATAATTGGATGCAACTCAGCAGCTGTCACGGAGTTTTTTTCTAGCAATAGTATGGCTTCTGTCAGCATATTCATGTAATGATGAATGAACTATAAATAACGTACCTGTAGTGTGATCCTTGTAGATAAACTTCTAGCGTCATTGGATTCGCCGACTCACCGCACGCAGTTAGACAGTGACGCGCTCCGCGCCGTGATGGTCGTTTGTCGCTTCACCGCCACCGCCCGGTTTGACCCGGAGATATCGATGTTAAACCAGGAGCCCGGACATGCACCATGCAAACCCGGAGACTCCGGGTCAAACCCGGAGAGGTGGCAGCCCTACCTACCACCCGCGAATCCAGTGGCATGGTCAAAAATCAACTGGCTATTGATTTGTGAGCCTGCTCTGCCTGATCATTTGAGAGCTTAGTGGCCTGCGTGACACCGACACACATGCCAATAAGTAGCATTTGCTCATTAATAGCGTGCTCTCGTTTTTTTATAACAATGGCTCCACACAGGAGGCCCCAAGGAAAATATTTTCCGTCGGGGCCTATGTCATCTTTGGGGATGCTGTGTGGAGGGTCTTTCGAAGGAAAGGATGGAGAGCAAGCTCTGGGAAGGATAAGGTAAGAGATGTGAGTAGGAATTTGGGGGTCAGTGAGTCCAGGAGTGGCGGACGTATGAATCCATCCCTCCCACTGTGGTACAAGGCGAATTTCCAAAAGAGTTATGCTTGAGAGGTCACAAGATATCTCTGAACCAGTCTCTCCCGGTCGCGTATTTACAAAACCTATACCGATTCAGTCGCGGTAACGACAATTTACATTTTAAATATACCTCTATATTGGTTATTTTTTATCACATTGCAAAAACAAAAAATGTTCTAAAATCTAGATAAAATAATCTTTCTGATGTGTGTATTAGAAATAAATGATTTTATTTCTAAATATTTAAATTTTAATATTATTCCCATATATTGTAAATACACCTCTATATTGATAATTTTTATAACTTTTCAAAAACAAAAAAATGTTCTAAAATCTAGATAAAATAATCTTTCCAATGTGTATATTAGAAATTAATAATTTTATTTCTAAATATTTAAATTTTGATATTGAAAATTTAAAGCGACTCAAACGCGTTAGGCTACGAACGCACAGGCAGGCGGCTTGCTTAGCGCCTAGAGCCTAGATAGGTAGTAGATAGCTGATGGATAGCCGCTTAGCGTGTATCCAGGTAAACCAACGTGTTGGTTTTTTGCCACTAGGCTCTAGGCGCTAAGCTAGCCACCTGCCTGTGCGTTCGTAGCCTCAGGGAATGTAAATACGCCTCCCGGTCTGGCCTGTCACGCAGCTGGTGGACAAACACATACGCTACTAAGACCCGGACAAACCTCATTCCATAAACCGGGCACCCTTTCTAAGTCAAACGTAGCGAACCACTTGGAGTGACCTACGCTGAGGTGTTGCTTACCCAATAAATGGTTCCTGGGCGGCGGTATCCACATCCGCCTCCCAAATTGTCTCGTGCATGTATTTCAGTGCCATTTGTAGCACGGTTTGTAGTTGTTCCTAGAAGTCTCCCTATTGTCACGCACACGCGGCGTAGCGACAGTCGGGAGACTTTTTAATACTCTTAAGAGCGTTTAACCAACCAGCGGCCGAAAATCCACATTTCGTCGAAAGTTGTTCTTACGATCATGCAGGGCGGTTACAATGAGAAATATTAATTATTCTCCGTACCAGCTTTTTAAAATTATAACTCAATATCGATTTTATTTCATTCCAAATTTGCTTTAATTTATACCTACATCCAAAAATGCTGAAAGGCGTGATGATAAAATTATTAAAATAATGTACTTTTTGTAATTATTTTTTGATTATAAGTATTTATCATTTTTCAATAATGTCTAAGCTAAATAAGAATGTTAAAAAAATCTGAAATATATTAGTTTGTAAGTGCGCAAATAAATACACAAACGGGCCAATTTTTGTCAAGAAACACATGTACGTATATATTTTTTAATGATTTTATTTAAACTAAGATTAAAATTCTAAAACTTTGGATACCCAGATAATGTATTGATTTATTTTATTGCATGAGTATTTGATTTGAAATGGGTGCGATGTAATACAAAATCTTTTTTGAATATTTAATAAATCTGCCAACGACCTATGGTATAACCTTATTATACTAAAAATAAACATTTTTTCTCAAAATTTATGTCATTCGAATGCTAGATAAAAGAACAATAATTCGAAATCCATTTATAAATTTTTGTGGAAAAGAGTCAATACGTCTAAAATCTGATTTAAAAATGACGAGTTTCTGGTTTTCTCTGGGAATACCCTCTTAATAATATGTTAATTTTTAATACTATACTTTTTAATAATATGTTTTAAAAATCGTAGTAGTCATAGTAATGGTTTTTATTAGTTCCATTTTATTAAATTTCTAGATTTTGTTGACATGCTGTACGAGCAGTCCAATAGCTTCGTCCCCTTTATTAATTCAGCCTAGTCCGAACCCAATCAAAAGATTTCCCGGGAAATAAACACGGCAAAGCAAACAACGTGGGGCTTGTTGATATGTCCATTTAAGCCTGGCAGTAATTACCCCGTGTCTTTGATATAGGACACACCAGTCACGTTAAAACATCCCTCCATTAACAAGTTACACAAACAATTTTTGTGGGCAATGGAAATTAATATCATTCGATTAATCTTGTTTGAAGTCCTGCGTGGATGGGCGGTAATTTCAGTGGTTGTTTTATAAAAAGGTGGAAGAGAGGAAGAAAGGTGGGGATAGAGAGGAAGAAGAGGATGGAGAAGAATCTGGTTATTCAGATCTAGGCACCAAACACGGCTAACGCCTTTTCAATCGAGTTTCTATTCTGATAAGTGGCCCTTTACCTGAGCGACTTTGAGAGTGCTACGAGTACCTATTAACAATAAGTTTAGTGTAGTAGTTGGGCAAAATAACCTAGACATATATATATTCCAATGATTCTAAAATATTTCATTAATACGGCAATACTAACTTTGTTCTTTAAATTCAAAGTTTGACAATTCGTTTTAAAATTTAGGTGTGGTTGCCAGATTAAAATATAAAAATGTAGTGTTAGTTCATGTTTATGCCACCGCCAACTTATACTTGTTTTAAGAATTTTATTTTATATGAATTAGGATAACACTAATTTTAAAAAAAATCACAAAATACACTTTTCACGTAATTACTTTCCTTGCACAGCGTAAAATAATTAAAAAGTTCAAATACAAAATTGTTTCAGGATATGATTAAGAATCATATTCTTTAACTAATTTATTACGACTAATTTCTTTGAATACCGTTTCGTTACAGTAAAAAAATATTGTGCTTTTTAAAACTTACTTTTTTTTAGCAAATCTACGAGCCACCTCGTTGCCGCTCTTGGAGGAATCATTTGTATACATTATTTTGCCTGCAGGTAAGCCAGACAAAAAGACTGTTTCTCAGGAAAGAAGTTTTTTTTTAAATGAAAACATCTTTAGCACCGTTGTGATATGAAACTCAATGAAACGAAAAATAGCGATACTAAAAAGAGACAAACACATATATCTATGGGATATAGCGAGATAATGAAATAGCATAATCGGTCTTAGCCTAATCGGCAGCCTTCCCACTCTTGTCTCTAGTTTTCTGAAGGTTTCACTCTTACGCGTGTGAATTTTCTCAGACATTTTTTTTTACATTAGCTCCAGACTGGAGGCCTTGAGGAAAATAATTTCCCTCGGGGCCTATGTCATCTTTGGGGATGCTACGTGGAGGGTTTTTCAGGGATAGGAAGGGGAGGAAGTTCTAGGAAGAAAAAGGGTATGAGGGGTGGGTAGGAATCTGGGGTCAATGTATCTAAGAGTGACGAATGTATAAATCCATCTCCCCAACTGCGGTGCAAGGAGATGGGTCGATAGAGACCGGTTGAAGAGATCAAATGGTGTTTCGCGCAAACTGCTTTTGCTTCATTCCCTTTCTATAATTCGTGGTTCACTTCGCGTTTTGTTGCATGTTTACGCAGTCTAATGCTGCATATACATGCACGAATATGAACGCGAGCCGAGCCACAAATAAGGAACTCCAGTGAAAAATATTATGGCTTTAAAAAAATATGTTCATATCGTACAATAAAGGCTGATTCTGAATATATAAGTTTTATTTCATAATATTAAACGCAGAGTTTTTAAAAAATTATTAAAAAGTCTATTTTTAATCGGGTCGTAAAAATACAGCATTAAGTTGGCATTACTGAAATGGTTAACGGTGACGTCACTGTTAACCTGTCACCTGGTGATAAGCGTGTTGAATGTTGTATTGACATTTGAAACTCCTACTGAAATGACTTGAAGTGCACACGTACGCAATTCAACATTTCGTGTTTTTGGTTCATTTTCATACTGTTTATAGAGATTTAGATAAATAATAATTACTGTGTTTATTGAAACTTTATATATACGCCCTCAACAATTTACGAAAAGGGCTATATTTGCGGACAATCTGCAATAAAATTTGCCTATTTGGGGTTAAAGTCGTGTCATATTTGACATTTGGTTTATGTATTTTCAAATTGTTTTTAGTATAGGGCTTTTTATACAAGTTATTACACAATCGTCATGATCAGTGTATTATAAATACCAGTGTTTCTGTATGTGTTATACATAATAGAATGTACAAAATCACGCCTAAACACAAAATTAGATAGCTAGATGTCATTTGTATTTGCAATGAAAAAGATGATTTATTATCACAATACAATAACAGTAGCGATGAAATGTGGATATTTTACCAATGTCTTTTTTATATTAAAAGCAGTTAATCTTGAATAAAAAACGACCTCTCACACCTAAAAGTAATCATACTAGACATCCGCCATATTGTTTATTGAAAACAGGGGTGTTCTGCCCAAAAAAATTATTTCCCTAGATTTCAAAGTGAAATTTCCCTAGAATTTCACATTTACGCAATTACCTACGTAGCCATCTGATTGTGTAACACTAATCCTGTTATATGTTAATTAATATGATTAATTAATTGGGAAGATATCGGAATTTGGTAAATGTACTTATAATACTGTGCTTTTCCAAATAAAACACTTTTTGCTACGTGAAATAATAATTTAAAAGTACGAATACACTCACCACTAATAATAATAATAATAATAATATATCTTTATTGAAAGAAATTTGCAAGATTATAACTAAAAAGTACATATTCAGTGTTATGTTTACAGTGGTTTAAAATTACATAAGTACAAAAGGATATCAACAGAAAAAAATATATAAATATGAACAGTAGATAAATGAAAAATAGAAAATAGTTATAAATTTTGGTTTTTCAGTAATCTGCCTCACTAGGCTAGCCTGTGTTGAAGCAGTAATTTTTAAATCAATTTATAAGACTTATAGACATACCTACACTTTTATTAAAAAAGTAATCACATAATAGATTTGTTACATTAATAATAATTTTAAATAAAAGCAACCAATACATTGCTTGTATATTTCCACTGTATAATACCAAATCATTAATAATTTCGAATTTGGGTGAGTGCACTGATAAAGGCCCTATCATTATTTTTGATCCAAATTTTTATGTTATTTTTGAAAATTTTTTGGGAATCACATTTTTTTATTCTATCTGGAAGAATGTTGTAAAGTCTTGTTACAAGGTATCTGAAATTTCGTTGACCAAAAGTAGTATGCGTTTTGGGGATTTGTAGTAAGTCTTTGTCATTATTTCGAGTACAGCGAGTATTTAATCTTTTTTCATAGTATTTATGTATATTTGTGTATAGATGAGTAAGGATTGTTTTTGCATATATCTGCCGAACGTCAAACACATTCATAATATTGAAGATTAAGTTCGAGTCTGTAATTAGAGGTAGTCTAAGAATCAATTTTATAATAGTTTTCTGTGCCTTTATGATTGGGTCTAGTGCTGATGCAGTACCGCCTCCCCATGCAATGATACCATACTCAATAATAGATTGACAGACTGCAAAATAAATCATTTTCAAGTGTTGTAAGTCGAGAAAGTTTCTTATCGTTCTGAAAAAGTGCATGGTTTTTCTTATTTTGTTTGCAATTATTTGAGTGTGTATATTCCATTTGAGATATGGATCAATTGTGAGGCCGAGATACTTCATCTGTGTAGTGCGCTCAATGTAGGGACACTGACAAGATTCATCGGAATTAAAACATTTGTGTATTCTAATGGAGGCATCATCATGAGGCTGACCTGTTATATTTATGCTTGATGTGACATATTTAGTTTTCTCGGTGTTCAAAGTGAGCGTATTTGTATCTAACCACTTTTTTACAATGTTTATATCCGTTTCAGCTTTTTTGTAGACATCTACCCAAGTGTCAGCTTCAAACAGTAAAACAGTGTCATCGGCAAAACTTACTATTTTTCCCTGAATATTAATGTTACATAAGTCATTGATATATAAAAGGAACAAAGACGGTCCTAATATGCTACCTTGTGGTACGCCGTAGTTAGTTGAGCACTGATTGCTAAGTGTGTTCAATATATGAATTAGAAACTGAATACAAATAAAAAAAAACACTTTGCAAAATAAAAATCAACCGCAATCACTGATAAAACGGAACTTAAAACATAAATTAATTTTTTTCAGAGGTCCCATTTATCTTTTTAGATACATAATATCATTTTGAGTTGTCAAGTGTTAAAAATAACATTGCATTTAAGGACATGAACAATAATTAAGATTCATAGGAATTCCAAAAAAAAATATATACCTACATAAATAATACCAGTAATATTGTCATATGTAATAAAGAATTTACCAGAGTTCGAAATTTTCCTAGATTTTGTCCTGATTTCCCTTTTTCCTAAAAAAATATTTTTCTCCCCTAGATCTAGGGAAATTTCCCTAGACATAACATCACTGATTCAAAATACAACTTGAAAGTAAATAAACTATCGGTGGGTGAAGACGTCAGACAATCCACCATAGATACGGTGCGTTTATGGGAGTCTTATAAAATTAAAACTTTGACAATTATTTTAACTATTAAAACTAACTATAAAAATAAAAATAAAAATGCAGTTATTTAAGTTTGAAGTTCTTTATTCATAAAAAAAATAAAAAAAATTGGACTGGAGTTCTCTATTATGGGAAAGGAACGAAGTAACTGCAAGTGGCGTTCCGCGCCGTTCGCTCCTTTCCCATAATTCGCGGCTGAGTTCGCGGTAAAACCTACCCTTTTATATGCACCATAGCGCCAGTAAGAAAATTCGTTCACATCGCACAAAAATAATTTTTGTTCGGGTTATGCTCATCAGAAAGTCAGCAGTATTTATTCTAATAGATTCACTTACCATACCCATAGATATTTCTACAAGTATCGTTGTGAACCAACATCAGACCATGTCCATAAAGTGGTACAAATATGACGTATTGATCAGACATCCTATTTTTAGTAATGGTGTCAGCTTTGATGCAATGAAGGTGATAATGCTTTGCCTGGACATCACTCTACAATGCATAAAATGCCTAGGTATTCTATTCATATTTATAACCGCCCTCGACTTCCCTGAGGATTATGAATAATGTCCGCGTACTGTGCATAATGGCCATATAATACATTTGATTCATCTTTATTAAACACAAAGCAGATAAAAGAGGACGATATTATTATATTTACGAGTGTTTTTACTGAATACAATTTAGTGGACGGTGTAAAATAACGTGTAAAAAATCAAACGATAGCTTAGCTTTTGAGTGACCGTATGAACATGGTCATCATTGCATCGTGGACTGTGCAATGTACATTGTCTTAAACCCAATGTAACCTAGTATTACCTAACCAAATCCAAAAAAAGTGTTTAGGTATATAGGTATCGGTTAAACGATAATTAAAAAAAAATAACAAGGACAGTGCAAGATTCTCTTAAAGCATTTTTTTACAGGTAAATAATTCCCCTCAGGGCCCATGTCATCTTTGGGGATGCTGTGTGGAGGGTCTTTTGGGAAAGCAAGGGGAGGAAGTTCCGAGAAGGAAAGGGTACGAGGGGTGGGTAACAATCAGTAGTGACGGACGTATAAATCCATCTCCGGTACAAGGCGATTTTCAGAGAGTCAAAGGGACTCCCTCAACTATTATCTTCAGATCCGGCCTGCCATGCAGCTGATGGGCAGACGCATCCACCCCCTGCTAAGTCACCAAACGTAGAGAACCACTTGGGGTGATTTATGGCAGAGGTGTTGTTTATCCAAAAAATGGTTCCCGGGGCAGCGCCAATATTGAAAATTGCACCAGCCTCCCAAATTAAAAAATGCAACGATTAACTTTTATTTTTTTCCTTTAACTTTGTGGTTCTTTATTAGAATTAAATGAGATAATAATGGAAATATGAAAAAGAACAAGACTCCAGGAACCCAGGATTTCTAAGCAGGATCTCGGTCTTAGCAGGAGAAACGTCTTAATAAACTCGGCCATTGGGACCTCTTATTTTTGTCGATCTACATGTTTCAATTCCGAATTAACTATATTATATTCCATTATTTTTATTATATAATAAATTGATGGGTATAACGTTCAAAATTTCAAAGTTCAAAGTTCAGAAGAGTTATTCCAATAAAAAAATCAATGTTACGATGTTAAACCGCTGTATTTTTGTATCTTAACCTCGATCGGTTTCGGTACAACCGTTCCTTCACCAGAGAAAATTATATTCCAACTTAAGGGAGTATTACCAGAGAAAACCAGAAATACGTCATTTTTAAATCAGATTTTAGACGTATTGACTCTTTTCCACAAAAAATATAAATGGGTTTCGAAAGATTGTTCTTTTATTTAGCATTCGCATGTTTTAAATTTTGAGAAAAAGTGTTTATTTTTAGTATAATAAGGTTTTACCATAGGTCGTTGGCAGATTTGTTAAATTTTCAAAAAAGATTTTGTATTATACAACACTCATTTTAAATCATATAATCATGCAGTAAAATAAATAAACACATTATCTGGGTATCGCATGTTTTAGAATTTTAATTTTAGTTTAAATAAAATAATTAAAAAATATATATCGTCGCATTAATTCGTAGAATGCGAAACAACCAAATGTCAAATTTTACAGGAGGCACAAAAAACCTAGTAGTGAAAAAAAATTAAAAACGGGTCATTGTTTTTATTTATGTTCCGAACATATTTCGAAATTTATTTTCAATCATTTAACTTTTGTAAGTTAAGGCTTTCTATTTCAAATCGGAGTTAGGAAGTTTACGTAAAAACCGAGAATGGAGAAACGTATTTTACAAAGATACCTACGTACTTTTCTGCGAACAGTTTTATGAACAACTTAGCTGAAGACTTGGGAAATAGGAATTTTACATTTAAAAATTAAAACACAACAATACAGAACTGCAGTATTAATTTTATAAATTACTTCCTAACATCCTAATTGACATTTATATTTAGTCTCAGTATGTAAGAATAACATGATAAATATAATAGTACTTAGTACACAAAGCATAACAGCACAATACTAATACTACGAATAATTTTGAAGTTAAATAGTAAGACCTGAAATGGTAAATAAAATAAAGTATGTGGAGTTAAGGAGTTTCGAAGTATTCGCGAGTAAAAATGGCAGCATTGTGTTACGCAGTTTCCTAATTTGTGTTTATCTAAAAAGATATATTTTTTTTAATTTGCGATTTTTACTAGTCGATGCGGGACTAATTTTAACACCAGATGGCATTTAAAATGTATTTTCGAAAAATTTGGAGTTACGCAGTCTACGAATTAATGCGACGATATGTAGGTACATGTGTTTCTTGACGAAAAATGGTCCGTTTGTGTATTTATTTGCGCACTCACAAACTAATATATTTCAGATTTCTTAACATTTTTATTTAACTTAGACATTGAAAAATGAAAAATACTTATAATCAAAAAATAATTACAAAAAGTAAATAATTTTTGTAGTTTTATCAACACGCCTTTCAGCATTTTTGGATGTAGGTATAAATTAAATCAAATTTGGAATTAAATAAAATCGACATTGAGTTATAATTTTAAAAAGCTGGTAGGGAGAATAATTAATCTTTCTCATTGTAACCGCCCTGCACGATCGTAAGAACAACTTTCGACGAAATGTGGATTTTCGTCAGCTGGCTGGTTAAACGCTCTTAATAATAAAAATTATTGGTGAACATATATTGGTGTTGAAGTGGGGTTAGATGGTTAATGGGAACACATCTAAGATGGGGCTGAAAGATAATTGAATTGTTTTTTGTTGTTGTTTTACAATAGCAGACTTATTGTTATTTAGGGATTTCTTAATTTCTAAGGCTTCTAAGTTTTCTAAGCGATTATTATTCTAAGCGTATGCATAGCAGTAAAGTACCCAAGAATCTCGTACCAAAGAAATGTGATTATAAAAAATATTAAATGACTTTTAATAAATTGTCGTCTCTGAAAATACTACGCTTAAGAATTCAAATAGTGTGAGCTGCGTTTTTGTAAACATATTGTTTTTTTTTGCATTTTCCCACGAGTATTTTATCTATTTATAAAAACAAAAAAAAATATAGATATTATTTATACGTAGATTAGAAGAGCATTATATTGCTTTTGTGACACAAAAGATTATGGTTCAATTTCGGTCGAATGCCAACAATGCCTTTGCTTTTTACTTTTATGAAAAATGTGTCGTCGTTCCAGTCTACTAGACGTGGTAGCCAACACGACTTTTTAAGCTCACGAAAATAAACATACAGCTTAATAAACGTAAACAGTTATGGATTATTATGAATAGAAATGTATTGGGTACGTAGATAATATAAACGAGGGGAGATACGGCATGGAAACGTGCCGGCTGTCGCCGAGCTTCGACCGAACAGCAAGTAGGTAATAAAGCAAGGAGTCAAAGAAAGTAAAACGTTTGGTGAGTAAGTAGTTACGATGCGGGATGCCGTTGTACGTAGATGCGATTTCAATGGCATAGAGTTAAAGTGTGGTAACAAAAAAGTGTCAACTGTTGGAAAAACGCAAAAAAACCATCGCAAAAACAATCTTCGTAATTTAAAGAAGAATGTTGAGAAATGTATAGTTTTATTATTATCATCGTAGCTATACCTCATTCCAACCATAGTTTGCATTCTCCAATACAGCGTTTACTGTCTTGGTAACAAATATTTAAACAATATGGATGTATTTAACAACAATTTTAATTTGGAAAATTTCAAACGACATACATGTGTGCCAACTATTTCTACCTATTACATAAATAATTTTTATTTAATACTATTTTTACGTTACATTCTATGTAACCTACTTTGTGTCAAATTTTATATTTTATGTAACCTATATTTTGTTTCTTATATTTTATGTTATTTCCTGTATTTTGTCAAAAACATGTACTGAACTATATGTAAAAGCCCTATGGGCATTTAAATAATAAAAAAAATATTTATCTACCCAATGACGTTACATACTATATTAGACGAGGGGTAGAAATCTCAAAGTGGTAAGACAAGAACAAGACAATTGCATCGTTCTCGATATTATCTAGTACTTTAGTACTAAACTGCTACGCGTCGAGTAAGGTTGCGTCTTACCAGCACTTACCAGTAAGTAAATTGCATTTTAAAAAGTGCCAAAATGCCCTCCTGTGTAATGAGAAAATGTTTCAATTACACGGCAAAAAATAGTAAAGGCGAATATTTCATTTGTAAGTACACGCAAATTACTTAATATTATCGATTATTATAAATATTATAATTAATTTTCATGCTTCCCGCTCGCGGTTTTACACGTCATTAGAGAAAATTCAAGTCCTACTAAAGTAAAGGGTCTGGACGCGCAACAGCCAAATTTCTGTTGCTAAGTAAACTTTACTGTTTTAAAGTAGACTAATCAGCCTAAACACTCTGTTTATTTGTTTGCTTGCGGTAAAACAACACATAAATCAGTAGTTCCAACAAGTATTTGAAACCAGTCGTTGCCCTATTGTATTTATTGTATAACTCGACATATCAAACTCCGACAGGCAGCCGGACCTTTTATTCTAGTGGGCCTCAAGAAAAGGAGACAGCGAACGTTCCATCAAAAAGTGACAAGCAATACGCTGCCCGCTCATATATTCATGTCATTCATACACAGACATTATTTGATTGTCTATCTTTATCACACAGGAATAAACTTTTGAATTAAGAAATTATACTGAAAATCGCTGAAAACCAATGAGTGTTCCTTACTTTCCACATTATATTGTGAGTATATGAGACTAGGCGAGTCTATTTATTTATATAACGTCATTGTATCTACCCTATTATTCTAACGACTTTGTTGTAATAGCTGTTACAATATTTTGATATGAATACGCAAAGTTACGATAAGAAATTCGCAAAACACTTAAATTTTAATTCGGAGAGTCATCAAATTTTGACTTAGAATAAAACATGAATTTTTAAACCAAACTGTTTTTTACTGTTTTTTCATTTTGGATATTTTTTGTAGTTACTAATAATAATAGATACTTTAATTGTTAAGCAATCGATTTGAAGTAGTATTTTGGTATTCGATTTCATACTAATAATGGTTCAATCTCTTGATTCTGTTATCTTATCCCCTCAACTTCACAACACACTCCAGTAGGTGTACCATATCTTACTGGCTCCAGATAGTTGCAACTCTTGTACCGTTAACGTTATAACGTTAATCACAGAAAAAAGTAGAACGACACTTATTTCCCGGAAACACAAACCCTAAATTATCACCGACGCGACGGTAAGTCTGATCAATTGATTAAGTCGACAATAACAATAAAAGAAACCGCTGTCAGTTAGATACAAAGTCAATAACACATAAGAACTGATGGCTTCCCTATCAGTACTAATTACTCCCATAAAGCAAAGCCGATAAGACCTAACTGATGGCGGTGTAATCATCCCATGAATTCCATGATCTGTCACCTCCCCTTGTGGACCCCTGATCTCATTAGGACCTCGCGACCCCTGACCTGGCCGTATTATGCCAAGGGTATCGAGTTCAATTCCATGGAAACGTATACCACTTCACATGCGTGGGCCAGGCTAGGTGGTATCCTGTTATTGACCATTACTGGGCCTTTTGCGCCTTTGTTTCTCTTACCCCCCGATAACAAGAGGCTGAAATGTAGCCGGTAGTAAAGTTTCTGACTTTTATTCAGTCCGTTGAAGTAAATGTCACGATATGATATAAATTATCTTCAAGATTGTACGATACAAGAGAATTTATAGAGTTTCTTCTGGTAGTTGTTATAAAAACTGTTACTATTTCCAATTTGATAATAAGGTTGATGTATTTCGCATAACCCTCAAGGGGGTTTTTAGAAAGTTAAATAAAACATAATAAATTTTTGCGATTAGTAAGTTGAAATATAAATCGCACAGAGGCGTTTTAGATAGCGATACATCTTTGAATTTCTGCTAGGTGTCATATTATCATAGTGATATCCACGTGGTTTTATTAGTAAGACCTCATGCATAGCGTAGTGAAGATCATAACTTCAGTTTAAATGTGTTATTATTTATTGTTCTTAACAATATATATTAAGTAGAAATTATTGAAGAGTAATTTTTTAGTTCAACGTTCAATAACTGGAAGTGTAGAAAGATATAATAGGTCAAAATTATAACTACATTACAGGTCATTTAAGTGAATACATTTACACAAAAATCTGAAAATTTGAGATTATAGTTTTATTTCCTCAAATACAGCAAATTTATTTTAGTTGAAATTAATAAATTACTTGGTTTTTACCACTTTTATTGTTTATAAAACCGACATGTTTCGTCAGCAAAGCTGACTTCTTCAGGGTTTTGACAGAACTGTCAAAACCCTGAAGTTTCTGTCAAAACCCTGAAGAAGTCAGCTTTGCTGACGAAACATGTCGGTTTTATAAACAATAAAAGTGGTAAAAACCAAGTAATTTATTAATTTCAATCATAATGGTGCCACAAAATAAGTTTGCTGTGTTAGAAGAAGAAATTTATTTTAATTAAAAATTAAAAGATTTCGTTGTTTTAACCACTTTTAATGTCTTTAAAACCGACATGTTTCGAGAGCGATGCTCTCTTCCTCAGGGTTTACTAAAAACTAATTATAAAATAAACTTAATGGTGTCAATGGAAAGGTAGGAGTGGGAAGGGGGTAATTTAAAGCACAATTTACAAAGGGAACAGGTTTAATTATGGGTGATTATTTTTTAAAAATTTAATTTAATTTTTTTTTAATTGCCGGCAACCCGGGCGTTTATTGAAATAACATTATCATATACAAACAAGTAATTAACCCGCCTCACTAGACGATGTCTGTTCTGAGACGGGTGCTTATAAATGCATACATATACACATACATATTGCACATAATCATAAAAACGTAAGCACACAGAATCTACATAAAATTATTGGAAATTGTTGATGGTTATCATAAAACCAAAACTCTGAAAAGAATTTTTGGTAATTGCTAAAAGGTTATAGTGGGATGTACATAATGTCATAAAACCAAATATATAAAAAAAGAATTATTGAAAATTGTTATAAGGTTATCATGGAATGTACATAGTATCATAAAACCAAAAACTTAGCAGAATTAATGGAAATTGTTATAAGTTTTTCATGGAAAGTTTATATATGGGTTCATAAAATCAAGAATTTCGTTAAAACTTTAAAAACACCTAGTAATGCCAAGATCTAATTCTAAACATGGTAACAATTCAGCAAAATAATAAAAATAAATGTAATAGGTAATAATAAACTTAACGTGCGTAAAACATAAGAAGTATCAAAGGAAAGAATAAATCTCTATAAATGTAAATAACACATGTGTATATGTAAATAGAGAGTGAAGATTAGATTAGGATGGTATTAAAAGTAGCTTGGTGATGCATGCCCTTTTTTGAGTAGTAACCATGGTTGAAATATTTATATAACCTTTTTAGGTTTTTTTAGTGATGCAATAAGTGGTTTCTTTCAGGAAGTTGATGAAAATGAGAGGTGCGAGGTAGGATTCGTGCTTTTTGGCAAAGGTTTATTTAATTAGGATTGTACGTAGGATTATAATATGAAAGGCAAACACCAGTTACCACCTTATATTTTAATCATTTGCTTTTAAGTACACACACATATATAACTTTTATTTATTTTTATTATCATTTCAACAACCATGCTAAACAACCGACGGCTATTATATGTTTTAATTGGTTATTTCATTTTTATTTTATTCTTTCTCTTCTCCTTTTCTTTCTTTTTTTCTACAACACATGTATGTAGGACTATAATATGCAATGCATACAAAAGTTACCTAAATGTTTTAACCCTCTTCTATTAGTTACCTACATGTACCTATTTACCTTTTCTTTTTTAAATTTATATTATTTTAATAACTATGCCAAACAAATAACAGTTACTAGGTTTTAAACTTTTTTATTTTATTTTATATTCTTTTTGTTCTTTTTATTTCATCAATTTTCTTTCTTTTTTGTACAAATACAAATCATGTTCCATTTTACCCATAATAATTTGACTGTCTTAAAACGGGAATACTCCTAGTTGGGCAGTCAAAAAAAATTAATGAATTATGTATTTACATGTATAATCTTGTACTAAATAAACAAACAAATAAAAAAAAAAATAAAAAAAAATAAAAAAAAATTTTCGGCACTAGAAGTTGATCATGTAATATTTATAATATTTAGATTTTAATTTACACTTTCTAATTTCTAATATTTCCAATGTATCCAACTGAACGGCATCAAAATTACAATGTCATAATTCGATCCACCCTTGAAGTCAAAAGTGTGACTAGTCTCCAACAAATGATGGGAAAACTCCGAGAAACTGTTATTGTTCAAAGATTTCATATGTTCTTCTATCCTTAATTAAAGTTTCTCGCAGTTTTACCTATATAAAATAATACACAATCATTACATTTCAATTTATAGATTCCAGATTTTTTCATTTTTGAATCTCTATCCTTATTATTTAGAATGTAATTTTTAAGATTGTTGTTTGCATAAAATACAGGAAAAATTTCATTGGTACATTCTTTGTTAAGGAATAAGAAATTTTATTATTAAAATACATAATTTTCTTCTTCAAACTTAGCAAACATACTTTGTGGCATCATTATAATATAATAGTACGTATCTGTGAAACTTAAAATACCTTACGAGATGTGGACATTTTCAACCATGACTTGAAATAATGTAAAATGCAGCTTAATAAATTAATAACTTAAAATTCTTTTTTTTTCTCTTCTTTTGTGAAAATTATATTATTGTCAATCATAGTAAATAGTGTAACCATGTTTGTTAATAATGTTACGTTTTTCTTTATTATGTTTTATGTTCTTCTTTTTTATGTTTTTCTTTATGTTTATTTTTTTTCTTTTTATCATTTAATAAGTTGAGTAGGTAAAAATACTAAACCAATATTTAACATCCCTAATGGAACTTAATTGGTCTACAACATATGAAATTTTATTGTTATAAAATTATTTTACTGCATGACTGTTTTTTTCCTCAATAAAAAGATAAAAATTAAAAAATAATGAAAAATCAAATCATTTTGTTTAAACCACTATATAACAAAATGATTTGATTTTCATTACACATAATTTTCTTTCATTTTTCCCTCCCTGATCCTTTTGTACAGAATAAATATATGATTTAAGGATTTTTTTTCGTATTTTTATTAAGAATGTTTTTAATTAAGTTGGTGTTACATGCATTATTGATTGCAATTTGTTTAATAATATTGAGTTCTATTAAGAAATTGCTGGGAGATAGAGGTACATTAATTAATCCACGAATCATATAATGGAAAGCTGATATTTTTTAAGAAATCGGACGATTTGAAGTGTTTAGGATTAATATGTCTGAGTATGTATCTTTACAAAAAAATTTAAATTCAAATTTATTATTAATTATTGACATATTTAAATCTAAAAAGTTTATATTAAAATTTTGGCCAATCTAGATAGTTTTATAGTTGAAAGGGTGTAAGTCGGATTTATTCAGCTCCCTGAATATTCAACCATGAAGACAGAAAATCAGGAAATCAAAGACAAATGCCAAACAAGCACTGTAAATTTTCAGCGGATCATGAATTTGCCGTTTCTGGGAACCAGAACAGTGTTTCATAATAATAAAACTCGCGATCCGTTGTCCCTCCCAGCGCTTTACGCTCCCAAGCACTTCATACATTAAGGGCGGTCGTCTCATTATAATAGAGATGGTGTTATGCAAATTAGTGAGAATTAAATCCTTGTCATCCTTTTCCATTACCGCCTCGGAGCACTGAGGCGATATGGAGGGGAAGGTCACGGCTGCTCCCGGTGCTTAATGCGCCATTCTAAAATAAAATAAAGTTCCATTTTCTCAGTTAGTCCAAGACCAGGCGGGCGGTTCATAATACAACCTAGCAGAAGCGGACTGTACCAGCGGACTACCGGCAATATCCTGCAGGCTGTTGGCGTCTGCCGAATGAAATAGATGTCAAGGGTTTAAATACATTTTTCTTTTGAAACAGGGCTAGTTTATCAATTTTTTATTCCTAGGTTATTGAAGTGACAACTTATTCAGCATAGTTGTGATTTGAAACTAAGCGAAACGGAAACGATCGACATTAAAAAGTGACAAACATATAAAACTAGGATTTAGCGTGCGAGAGAATGAGGTAGCAATAAAATATTTATTTAATTCACGGGTACTCGGTTCCAACGTAATACGATAAATCCACAGTCCCACGCAAGAGGAAGGTTCGAAAACTCGGCTATCATGGAGAGCATTAGTTTCTATGTTCCCGATGGTTATCTCCGTCATCGACAGCATAGACTGTTTTATCTCCCGGCTTGCAGAACTAACTTGCCAATAGCTATGCCAGTCGGGAGAGCTGTCTTGTTGTTAAATAGAATCACTTCGGATATCGATATGTTTAATATCAATGAAGCACAATTCAGACAAAAAGCTTTGTTGTTGTTAGTATGATTGTGCTTCATTGAAATATAAATTACTCAAACCTATTTAAATTTTAAATTAATACTCTTTTAAAACGTATTGAAATTTTATTTTATAATGTTTTAAAATGAATAAATAATTGAATTGAATTGAAATTGAAAAGTTTATTTTGGTGTAGTGGTATAGAGCGCCTGACGAACCTCAGCGGCCAGACTTAGCGGACCAAGTATCGAATCATACGATATCCAAAAAAAGTAAATATTTTTATTTTTGTAAAATCTATAATCAATCATCAAACCACTCCAAAACGAAAAGGCGGCCAGACGTTTAGCGGACCAAGGATCGAATCCTATAAATCCAAACGTAAATATTTTTATTTTTGTAAAATCTATATTTAATCTTCGAAACACTCCAAAACGGAAAGGCAAAATAAAACACAAAAGAAAGCGACATTTAGCGACTTCGAAGACGAAAACGCAAATACTAATAAGGGGGCACACATTAATTACGTGAGCAGTTTTTCTTGCAATCTAGACCCCCCCTCCCCCCCCTTGGTGAGATAAATTTGGGCCAATTCGTATATTCTTTTCAAGTAACGTGAGATTTTGCTGGACCCCCCCCCCCCCTTTTTAGCTCACGTAATTAATGTATGCGCCCCCGTATGATGACCAAATGTATAGGAAAAGGTTCACTGGCAAAATATGGAAAAATCATCCTTCACATTGATAAAAAAGTGCTACGTAGTCTCCCCACTCTTGTCTACTTTAGTTTTCTGAAGATTTCACTTCTACTGCATGTGAATGGCACAGAATTATATATTTTTTACATTTTCCTAAACAAACGAGAAGCCTATTCAAATGTTTAATTTTCCCGGATTCAATAGAATTGCAGCAATTTTCACAAATATTTTTTTTACAAATTTTTCCTAAATTAATTTTTTATAAAGCAATTTTGTACCATCACCCCTGTAAGAACTAATCAATTCACTCAGATAATAACATAAATATTTGAAAGTTCGTCCCTGATCCTTATGTAATGCCTATCATGGCAACCCCGAATGCGAACAGCTTTAAAATGTCGTAAAACGGTATGTGCTGTTTGAAATAGTTCGGTAATAAAGTGGGATTCCGGAATGTTTATTATTTTATGAGCAACACAAGCTGCTACATAATACGACATAGACCTCACAAAATATGAAGCGATTAAAAACGTGAACTCAGTCGATGAAGTTTTTGTCCCTTTCTTCGGCAATAGATTCTCTCAAACAAATTGAGACATTATTTTGACGCTTTTTTTTACCGAAGTACGAGATTCAGTGGTTAAATAACAGTTCACACTTTTTTAGCTGTGTCGCGGGATAATGCCCATTGCAAATGATTCGTAAACCCATGACCTGGATAGTTATACCCAGAATAAGTGATTAGCTAATTTAGGGCGAAACGGCTCTCACGCGAAACAATAACAAGAAGTAACAGAAGATAGTGACAAAATAGAACAAGCATTTTTTCTCTATTTTTTTCCTAATATGGATGTTTGAACTGTTTCACAATCTGCGACACCTGTTAATGTGAATTGGACCGGTTTTCATTATTGCAGTAGATTGGTTATATTTCCACAATTTTCATATTAGAGGCATTGCTTAAAACCAGCCACATTCCGAGAGAAATCCTGAATGTTCAGCTGATCAGTGACCCTTTTGTCAATAGAATCAAGAATAAAATCAATCAGAAGTATATCTAAATAAGAAAAACCACTGTCGATTAAATGTTTTTGAAGTGAAAATTTCTTTAGCACCGTTCTGATTTGAAACTCAATAAAACGAAAAAGCGAAACTAAAATCATGTATGCGGTTCACACGCGGTAGAAGCGAAACTTCGAGAGAATGGAGTAAGATAAATGTAAGGTTTATTTATTACTAGCTTCGTAGTATAGTATTAGGGGGGCTTCCACTCCGTCTCCTCCACCTTCCCTATCCCCACTCCACCCCCCTTCCCCCCCTCCCTCCCCCCTCTCCCCCCCACCTTCCCTCTATCCCTTCCCTTTCCCCACTCTCCCCCCCCTCCCAACCACCTCCCCCCACCCTCTTCCCCCCTCCACCAACCCTCCCTCTCCACCCCCATCGACCAACACCAACACCTACCCCTCTCACCCCCCTCACCAACCCCTCCATACCCGTTGCATTCATTCACGGCTCGTGTAACACCTATTGCAAATTTTTTAATACAAATTTCATAATGCCAGAGCTCTGAGCTATAACCTATATCTTATTCTGATGTATGAACTATGTTATTGTAAAGTTTCATTAAAATCCATTCAGGAGTTTTGCGTGAAACATATATACATTCATTCATCCACACATCCATACATATCCATACATCCATACAAACTTTCTCCTTTATAATATTAGTAGGTTAATATTGTTACCATGTTTAAAAATTATTTTTGATTTTACTCTACGAAGCACCGCACAAAGAGGGCACCTTAAAAACCCCCAAATTACGGGTGTGAACTACACACCTGTATTTTTTTTATTATTATGATATATTTTTTATTATTATTATATCTCTTCCGCTTTCCATTTCTCCAACTTCTCAATTTTTATAAAATTCTGAAATTGTCACAATTTCATAGGTTTCCGACAAAGAGTAGATACAAATTAAAAAAAAATAATTAAGAGGGTGTTACCACAGAAAACCAGAAATATTTCATTTTTAAATCAGATTTTAGACGTATTGACTCTTTTCCACAAAAAATTATACATGGGTTTCGATAGATTGTTCTTTTATCTAGCATTTGCATGTTTTAAATTTTGAGAAAAATTTTTTTTTTAGTATAATAAGGTTATACCATAGGTCGTTGGCAGATTTGTTAAATTAAAAAAAAAGATTTTGTTTTATTCCAGATTATTTTGATTTTGTTTTATTAGATACAAAATAATAACAGAAAAGATAAAAAAATGAAAAAGAATTGATAAATGTTAAACACAGAAATGTACCCAAGCGGCAGGTTACGGAGGTCATTTGACCGTCTCCCGTCTCCCGTCTCTTTGAATCTTATTACAAACTAGCAGACCCGGCCACACGTTGCTGTGGCTAACACAACGCCATTACCCAACCTTTATAAAATCCACACCACACCTGCCCACTGCCCGCTGCCTGAATTGAATATTTGAATTTCTCGGCTTTTCTCTACTATAATAAGCATCTAGTATACATATAAACCTTCCTCTTGAATCATTCTGTCTATTGGTGAAAACCGCATGAAAATCCGTTGCGTTGCGTTGTTTTTTAATTTTTTTTTAATTTCAGTTTATTTAGGAAACAAACAGTTATACATATTTTAATAAGAAAGTAACATATTACATGGTTGCATTAACTAGCGAAGTTTCCGCTAAAATTTATAATATATATAAAAACATAGATTAAAACATTCAAGAAAACATAAAGTGGCAGAAAAAAAGAAAAAAAAAATGTATATACCTACACAAATCATATAAACACAAATTAAAGCATGTGGGATATATAAATCATCCAAATATTATCCTACTAATATTATAAAGGCGAAAGTTTGTATGGATGTATGTTTGTTACTCTTTCACGCGAAAACTGCTGAAAGGATTTTAATGAAACTTTGCAATAATATAGCTGATACATCAGAATAGGCTATAGGGTATAGCTTAGAGCTCTGGCATTATGAAATTTATATACAATAATTGCAATAGGTGGCACGCGAGCTGTTTGAAAAATGAATGTAACGGGTATGGAGGAGGAGTGAGGGGGGACAGGATGTGGGGGCATGGCGGAGGGGGGGTGGGGGGAGAGGGGTTAGAGAGGGCGTGGGAGAGGAGGAGGGGGGATTGAAGTGGGGATAAGGAAGGTGGAGGAAGCCGGGGGCAAAAGCTAGTTATTTTTATAAAAAGAAGGAGATGAATGAATGAAAAATAATGAGAATGAAAGAAAAAATAACATACAACAGGGGTGGAGAGTTCGTAGTTTAAAAGATCTATGCGCACATACATTTTGAGCGACTTCATTTTATACTACGTAATGATTACAATAAGATTCAAAATAAAACGGTAGTTTTGCGCCATATTATCAGGTTGGCGAATAAGCTCCATGCGGTGGCGGAGAAGTGCTCTGAAAGTGTGCACTCGTCCCTACAGGTAGGCGGAATAGTTAAAAATGATTCATTAATTGTTTGAGACGCTTATCGTAAAATTTTTGGTTTTACACCTCTTCAAAATTGCCGGTTTATCTTAAGTGTTTTAAAATGACAGTCAATCGCAGTTATAACCCGGACATGAAAATTAATGGAAAAGTGTTTGATAAATCCCTGAATTATTTTAAGGAATAACATTTTTTCAGTTTCTTGAAAATACTAAGGTAACTTGAACGCCAAACCCGCTGTCACAACAATAAAAAAACAAATGTCTACAGAACTTAATTAAAATTAAATGGAGGTTCACAAATTATACACGGCAACAAAAAAATATCTAAAAATTTTCAGGATATTTATGCACGAAGCTAGTAACTTAAAGCGTTTTTTGGTATTGTTTTTGATAAAAAAAAACATCCCTCCGAGATTTTTCTCCTAGTCGACAACATTTGATTTTTAAATAACGCCAAAAATAAAATCTAGCCATACGTGGAGTTAAAGGGTTTTTTTTATATGGTTCTCTTTTTCATTGTAGCCATGATACAAAGGGTAACCATTCCAATTCAGGATCTGTTGATGACACTTGAAATATTTTGTTTGACGTTTGCGTTTCATTCCGTGATACGTATTTGTAACCTTTATAGGTTAAAAATGAAAATGTAATTTACGCGAGATTTGAACGAGTAATGTCTGCTATATTTCGAAAACGGTTTATGCTTGTTGCTTTTTTACACTTGCTAAAAGAAGAATTTTTTTCTAGACGTTGTTTTAGTACCTATTAATTTTATTTATTTATATATTTAAACCCCATAGGGATTTTACACAGAATGCAGTACATTTTTTTAAATTACAGTGAAAAGGATGGGTTTACAAAATACGAGTAACATAATATATGTTAAAAACTCAATATAGGTTACATAAAATATATGCGTTAAAAAAATTAAAAAAATTTAGGTTACATAAAATACAAGCGTTAACAAAATACAGGTACTTAACATAAAATATAAGAACCAAAATATAGTCCATAAAATATAGGAGTTTACACAAAGTAGGTAATGTTTAAAACTGTTGTTCACTTTAGTTTATGGGATAGGTAGAAAAAAATAGTTGGCACATATGGCGTTTGAAGTTTGCTAAGTTCAAATAAGTATTTGTTACCAAGACTATGCAAACGTTGTATTGGAGAATGTAAATCATAGTTCGAATGAGATGTACGTATATAAAATGTCAATGTTTGTCTAGTTGTTCGTGTAGGTACATGTAGATTAATTAATTGCAGGAGTTCACAACTGTCGAATTTAGAGTTTAATAATTTTAATAAAAAGGTTAGGTCGTTTATTTTTCGTTTGTTTTCTAATGTTGGAATATTTAAAGTATTCATTAACGACGGGTAATTTATGTGCTCTAAAGGGATGTTAAGTTTAAAATTTACAAAACGTGGAAATTTTCTTTGAATTCTTTCAAAAGTATGAATATGAATTTTGTAGAAGGGCGACCAGACTATGGAGTTATATCATATTAGGCTTCTAACAAGGGATGTGTACAGTAGTTTAATGATTTGTAACGATTCAAAGTTTTTAATTGTTGTTTGTTGTTTTTAATTAATTTGAATATTAGGCAAACAATTAAACTTAATTCCACTTTTTTAAATCGGACTGGTTTCAAAATATTGCGGTCTTCTTCAGACTGGAATAATTTATTCTTATACTCTGTTCCCAAAAATTAATCGTGTAACACAGAGTAAGATATTAAAAAAAAAGTATTTATGCATGAACTGCTCCAAACAGCCTCGAGCCAGTGAGAGTATGGCATCCTAAAGGGTATGGATATGTTGTGAGGATGGTAAAGAGGAGGTGAAGGAAATGGGGAGAAGGAAGGTAGGGAAGATCCTGGCTAATGCCATTTCAAGCAATGTTTCAATTCTGAATAGTGGTTTTACAAAGGCGATACTGAGAGAATCTTCCACTCTGGAACGTGCTGCAAATTTACCTTTCATATTCATTGTGAAATAACACAAATCGATCAAATAATATTTACTTGCGCATGCCGGAATTTGAACCCGCGACCTTCGGATTGCTAGTCGAGAGCCTTATCTCTTTTCCACGGAGGCCGTTATTGATGTGAATTGATTGCAATTAAATGTCTATTTAAGCACATTGGAAAAAACATCAAATATTTTAAAATAGTCCGGTTAATTAATTCCAATTTTCGGTTGGAATCCGTTACTTAGGACTTGTTTTTTACAGAATTTGAACAATTCATAAATGTTAATTTTCAAGTTCTGTGAAAGATCTCTTTCAATTATGTTATTACATCAATATAGGCAAGTTGCTCCACAGATCAGAATCAATAACAGAAATTCAATAGAACCGTCACAGAACTTCGAGATTTGGTGAATTGTTCAAATTCTGTGAAACAATCCATCCTAGACTCTTCACCAGCAACACCCGAGTTTCACTATTTGAATACGTGGAAAATACGACTAGTATTTAATTTGCAATTGAAATTCACAGATAAATCGTGATTTTTGTTTCAGGTACTGTAATAATAATTTTTTCCTCGACAAATTGCTGTATTCGATATTGTTTTGCAGTGAACCGCAATCATTTCTAATAAGAAAAAGAAAACGATGTGTTGTTTGTCTCCGAACCCCCTAATGCGATTGACACGAAAAACGACGTGGATATCGTATATTGGATATGGTAATTTTCAATTCATATAAATATTTTAAATCAAATTCTCGAACTCTCCGCATTTTCACTCAGGATACGAAATGGAATGTCTTAAAAAGC
Source organism: Limnephilus marmoratus (assembly GCA_917880885.1). Classification (NCBI taxonomy): domain Eukaryota; kingdom Metazoa; phylum Arthropoda; class Insecta; order Trichoptera; family Limnephilidae; genus Limnephilus; species Limnephilus marmoratus. The sequence goes on along the minus strand of OU862910.1, from coordinate 14,330,346 downwards.
ACATTGTATTTTTGAACGAACCAAAAATCATATCATAAAAAGAGATTTTTTAGCTTATGGAAATTTGGCTTTGTTTGCTTTCTTTCCTTCACCTTTTGTACTTTCTGTTGAATGGGAATGGAGTAGAAATGGTGGGAAAATAAATTCTGGAAGTTAAATATGTTTTGATTCATACCGCTTACAACATTCAAATCTCATAATATAATAATTCGAATAAAAATATCTGCTTCCACCAGCCATTTAATTCATAAATATATGAAAAAGCTTTCTTACCCAATTTAAAATCAGATTATCATTTTTTTTACATTAACTCCACACAGGAGGCCTTGATGAAAATAATTTCCCTCAGGGCCTATGTCATCTAGGATGCTGTGTGGAGGGTCTTTTTAAGGAGAGGAAGGAATATGGGACAATTTGGGAGGCGGGAATGGGTACCGCCGCCCCGGGAACCTTAATTGGATAACCAACACCTCTGCCACAGATCACCCCAAGTGGTTCGCTACGTTTGGTGATTTAGCAGGGGTGCCCGGGTTCATGGGGTGAGGTTTGTCTAGGTCTTGGAGGCGGATGACTAGGACACACTGAACCCCAGATTCCTACCCACCCCTTAAACCCTTTTCCTTCCCAGAACCCTCCTCTCCTCCCTTTCCTTAAAAAACCCTCCACACAGCATCCCCAAAGATGACATAGACCCTGAGGGAAATTATTTTCCTCAGGGCCTCCTGTGTGGAGCTCATGTAAAAAAAAAAAATGAACATTGGTCTTGAAAAGACCCATGTTGTAGGAAGGAGGAAACACAGAGGCCGGCAAATCATTGCACAGCTGGGCAAACACAAGAACGAGTCGAAGAAGCGACTCGTTCTCATGTGACAAATGTCAACCGTGTACAAATGTTGGGCACGCGTTTGGCGTGTTTCCCGACTATGCACCGGTGCCGAAGGGATCAATGACGCTAGTTCCTCGGAGCATCTTCCATTGTAATATCGGTAGAACAAGGATAGCATTCCCACCCGACGCCTGTGCTCTAAGGATTGCAATCCGTCTGTTAAGATGGGAGATCTATCAAACGGACCGCCCGTTTCTGCATTGAGTCGAGGGTATTTTTCAGGTATTTTGAAGCTCCAGACCAGAGGTGGCTGAGAGATAATTCTGTCTACTGCTAATAGCCAAATTACCAAAAATCCAATCGTCAAAGACGACAACAAATATGGAAAAAACCATATAAATTGAATAAAATCCTTGTACACTAGGGTGGGGCACGACTGTATGGGAAAAAATATTCTTCTCTTGATTTGTCTAATAGTGGAAAAAGGATATTAAATGGAGATATAAAATCAGGTATTTTTTTAATAATAATATGGATATCATCTTCTCCCTCCGAATTGACTTTGAAATTTCACATAATAGAGAAAAACCCACCCTTGTGAAATCCTAAAAAAATGTTAGGTAAACCATTAAAAATGAACTATTTTTAGTAAAACACGAAAAAGAGTGAATATTTTGATTTATTTCTTAAAAAAATATATGAATATAACTCAAATTATCTCAAGGCAGTGTATTCAAATACCAGCCAAATCCTACTTACTCTCAAATTTTGGCATTATTTTGCGAGATTCAATCTTGGGACTTTTTGTAAATGATTTCATAAAAATATACATTGCTACAGAAGTTTACAAAAAATACGGTTTAAAGGATTCATAGTAACTTTTATGAACACTAGAAATTGCCCATTAAAATAGAAATTTTCAAAATTTTGAAGAGAATCCAGAGGAAGAAGATCGTATCAGAATTTTGAAACATTTTAAACACGTCGTTTAGAACCCATTTGACACCCTTTTATCGCTCTTTGAATTTAAAAATAATTTTAAAAAAAAACTCATATTATTGTATACTACCCCCCTCTATTTTATGTATAACCCTAGATTAAGAATAATTTGTACCAGTTTGAAAATGACTTTAACAAGCTGAAACCGGTTAAGGTAAAAGAAATTAATTAAGTGAAAATAAGTTTATATGTGTTTTATTTATTGTAAGCTACTAATGTATAAATGGAAGACTTCAAGTGGGTTAATCTAGACTTACGCCAATGTCTACTTTCACCAATCAAAAGTGAGTGTTGACTAAGACTTTAAATCCACTTTCAATCAAAACACATGCTAAGTTGACTAAAACTTTAAATAAATGAAGACAATATAAGCGAAACTCAATCGAAAATCTGAAAACAGAAAAATCAGAAAAAGATATTGACACATCTGGGACTCGAACCCAGGACCTCTCGCTTACCGGGCGAACGCGCTAACCACTGCGCCACCGTGTCGATATCCAATTCGGTCACTTTTAACTGTATCATACTTCGACTAAGAACCACCCACACTATCTTCATTTTTCTTAACGCATATACTATTGGCTGCTATCTTTATGTATGATTGCAAGATTCAAACCCGAACTAAATGCTCTCTAGATAGTGTCTGGATAAATCTTTATCCATTTTATTTAATATGCGACATCAATTGACTTTTCTGCAAGTCTAGGATGAATATTTTTATTTTTATTTTAACTTTATGAGTAAAACCTCAAATTGTAATATTTAATTAAATGAAGACAATATAAGCGAAACTCAATCGAAAATCTGAAAACAGAAAAATCAGAAAAAGATATTGACACATCTGGGACTCGAACCCAGGACCTCTCGCTTACCGGGCGAACGCGCTAACCACTGCGCCACCGTGTCGATATCCAATTCGGTCACTTTTAACTGTATCATACTTCGACTAAGAACCACCCACACTATCTTCATTTTTCTTAACGCATATACTATTGGCTGCTATCTTTATGTATGATTGCAAGATTCAAACCCGAACTAAATGCTCTCTAGATAGTGTCTGGATAAATCTTTATCCATTTTATTTAATATGCGACATCAATTGACTTTTCTGCAAGTCTAGGATGAATGTTTTTATTTTTATTTTAACTTTATGAGTAAAACCTCAAATTGTAATATTTAATTAAATGAAGACAATATAAGCGAAACTCAATCGAAAATCTGAAAACAGAAAAATCAGAAAAAGATATTGACACATCTGGGACTCGAACCCAGGACCTCTCGCTTACCGGGCGAACGCGCTAACCACTGCGCCACCGTGTCGATATCCAATTCGGTCACTTTTAACTGTATCATACTTCGACTAAGAACCACCCACACTATCTTCATTTTTCTTAACGCATATACTATTGGCTGCTATCTTTATGTATGATTGCAAGATTCAAACCCGAACTAAATGCTCTCTAGATAGTGTCTGGATAAATCTTTATCCATTTTATTTAATATGCGACATCAATTGACTTTTCTGCAAGTCTAGGATGAATATTTTTATTTTTATTTTAACTTTATGAGTAAAACCTCAAATTGTAATATTTAATTAAATGAAGACAATATAAGCGAAACTCAATCGAAAATCTGAAAACAGAAAAATCAGAAAAAGATATTGACACATCTGGGACTCGAACCCAGGACCTCTCCAGGACACGGTGGCGCAGTGGTTAGCGCGTTCGCCCGGTAAGCGAGAGGTCCTGGGTTCGAGTCCCAGATGTGTCAATATCTTTTTCTGATTTTTCTGTTTTCAGATTTTCGATTGAGTTTCGCTTATATTGTCTTCATTTAATTAAATATTACAATTTGAGGTTTTACTCATAAAGTTAAAATAAAAATAAAAACATTCATCCTAGACTTGCAGAAAAGTCAATTGATGTCGCATATTAAATAAAATGGATAAAGATTTATCCAGACACTATCTAGAGAGCATTTAGTTCGGGTTTGAATCTTGCAATCATACATAAAGATAGCAGCCAATAGTATATGCGTTAAGAAAAATGAAGATAGTGTGGGTGGTTCTTAGTCGAAGTATGATACAGTTAAAAGTGACCGAATTGGATATCGACACGGTGGCGCAGTGGTTAGCGCGTTCGCCCGGTAAGCGAGAGGTCCTGGGTTCGAGTCCCAGATGTGTCAATATCTTTTTCTGATTTTTCTGTTTTCAGATTTTCGATTGAGTTTCGCTTATATTGTCTTCATTTAATTAAATATTACAATTTGAGGTTTTACTCATAAAGTTAAAATAAAAATAAAAATATTCATCCTAGACTTGCAGAAAAGTCAATTGATGTCGCATATTAAATAAAATGGATAAAGATTTATCCCGACACTATCTAGAGAGCATTTAGTTCGGGTTTGAATCTTGCAATCATACATAAAGATAGCAGCCAATAGTATATGCGTTAAGAAAAATGAAGATAGTGTGGGTGGTTCTTAGTCGAAGTATGATACAGTTAAAAGTGACCGAATTGGATATCGACACGGTGGCGCAGTGGTTAGCGCGTTCGCCCGGTAAGCGAGAGGTCCTGGGTTCGAGTCCCAGATGTGTCAATATCTTTTTCTGATTTTTCTGTTTTCAGATTTTCGATTGAGTTTCGCTTATATTGTCTTCATTTAATTAAATATTACAATTTGAGGTTTTACTCATAAAGTTAAAATAAAAATAAAAATATTCATCCTAGACTTGCAGAAAAGTCAATTGATGTCGCATATTAAATAAAATGGATAAAGATTTATCCAGACACTATCTAGAGAGCATTTAGTTCGGGTTTGAATCTTGCAATCATACATAAAGATAGCAGCCAATAGTATATGCGTTAAGAAAAATGAAGATAGTGTGGGTGGTTCTTAGTCGAAGTATGATACAGTTAAAAGTGACCGAATTGGATATCGACACGGTGGCGCAGTGGTTAGCGCGTTCGCCCGGTAAGCGAGAGGTCCTGGGTTCGAGTCCCAGATGTGTCAATATCTTTTTCTGATTTTTCTGTTTTCAGATTTTCGATTGAGTTTCGCTTATATTGTCTTCATTTAATTAAATATTACAATTTGAGGTTTTACTCATAAAGTTAAAATAAAAATAAAAATATTCATCCTAGACTTGCAGAAAAGTCAATTGATGTCGCATATTAAATAAAATGGATAAAGATTTATCCAGACACTATCTAGAGAGCATTTAGTTCGGGTTTGAATCTTGCAATCATACATAAAGATAGCAGCCAATAGTATATGCGTTAAGAAAAATGAAGATAGTGTGGGTGGTTCTTAGTCGAAGTATGATACAGTTAAAAGTGACCGAATTGGATATCGACACGGTGGCGCAGTGGTTAGCGCGTTCGCCCGGTAAGCGAGAGGTCCTGGGTTCGAGTCCCAGATGTGTCAATATCTTTTTCTGATGTTTCTGTTTTCAGATTTTCGATTGAGTTTCGCTTATATTGTCTTCATTTAATTAAATATTACAATTTGAGGTTTTACTCATAAAGTTAAAATAAAAATAAAAATATTCATCCTAGACTTGCAGAAAAGTCAATTGATGTCGCATATTAAATAAAATGGATAAAGATTTATCCAGACACTATCTAGAGAGCATTTAGTTCGGGTTTGAATCTTGCAATCATACATAAAGATAGCAGCCAATAGTATATGCGTTAAGAAAAATGAAGATAGTGTGGGTGGTTCTTAGTCGAAGTATGATACAGTTAAAAGTGACCGAATTGGATATCGACACGGTGGCGCAGTGGTTAGCGCGTTCGCCCGGTAAGCGAGAGGTCCTGGGTTCGAGTCCCAGATGTGTCAATATCTTTTTCTGATTTTTCTGTTTTCAGATTTTCGATTGAGTTTCGCTTATATTGTCTTCATTTAATTAAATATTACAATTTGAGGTTTTACTCATAAAGTTAAAATAAAAATAAAAATATTCATCCTAGACTTGCAGAAAAGTCAATTGATGTCGCATATTAAATAAAATGGATAAAGATTTATCCAGACACTATCTAGAGAGCATTTAGTTCGGGTTTGAATCTTGCAATCATACATAAAGATAGCAGCCAATAGTATATGCGTTAAGAAAAATGAAGATAGTGTGGGTGGTTCTTAGTCGAAGTATGATACAGTTAAAAGTGACCGAATTGGATATCGACACGGTGGCGCAGTGGTTAGCGCGTTCGCCCGGTAAGCGAGAGGTCCTGGGTTCGAGTCCCAGATGTGTCAATATCTTTTTCTGATTTTTCTGTTTTCAGATTTTCGATTGAGTTTCGCTTATATTGTCTTCATTTAATTAAATATTACAATTTGAGGTTTTACTCATAAAGTTAAAATAAAAATAAAAATAAAACTTTAAATCTTATAAATGGTACATACGAAGAGCGCTATTTCAAAAGAGCGATATCACGAATTAGATGAACAAGCATATTTGTGCTTTATTTTTCGGGTATTATGCCGTGTTGCGCTAACTCCTTCTTTAGCTTTACACTGTCCATCTTAAGAGCAGATGGGTAGACGTTTATATTAATACAGACAACCGGGCTAGGCTCAATAGTTTTTGGTATCCTGTAATTGACGGTTACAACAAAACTACACGCAGAAAACCATTTAAATAGAGGCCAGCAACATTGTATCGCATCTACACATACAAGAACCACAATCGGTTACACATCTGCCCCGATGATGGATACCGTAACGTTATCCGAAAATTTGGCAAAATAAGGAAGTAGTAGAAGGGGATGTTACGAAGCACCGCACAAAGAGGTGACGGTTATTCTATCCCATTCTCTCGCAGGCTAATTCCTATAGATGCACGTGGTTCTCTTTTTAGTATCGCTTTTCAATTAAAAAAAATCTTTTTCAATTTCGTTTAGTGTCAAATCACAACGGTGCTAAATGAGTTTTCACTTCATTATCTAAATATAATCTAAGTTGTTATGGGAATAACTAGTTCTCTTATAAGGTTTTCAATCATATTACAAGGATCAATTTGATCACGATATAATCTTTAGGCATTCAATAAAAACTGAGAAAACATCTGCGATCAAATTGGTTTTCTAGAGTTATGATAAATGAAATAAGAAATAATGCCCATCTCTGAATTACTTCGCTCTTTCATATGAAACCAACCATGACAGGAAGAAAGGAGGCACATAGAGGAATATCGAATATTGCGGTGTGTATTTTTCATACTTTTCGTACAGAATAGTATTATATCTACTAGAGCAGTGTTTTGCAACCCTTTTACACCCATAGCCCACCAAATTTCAAAGAAGAATAATGTAGTTTAATTTTTTTTCATTAAAATATATTAAATTTAAAGAATTAGTAACGACAGTAAAATAAATTTTTCGATACCTCCTAAAATAACGAAGTTATGAGCTTTTAAAATGATATTGTGAAAAAGTTTGCGATGGTTTCTCGTGACGGTACACGAGACACAATTCAGTACAATTCAAAATTTGATAGGCACTGCCGTAGAACTGCCGCACATGTACCCTGATGTTACACGTTTTTCCGCCGCTGCTAACATCAACATTTTGACGGTTTATGCATCTTGTGACCATTCGGAATTTTACAAAAAATACAGTTTTGTTCTAAGCATGCTCGAATTAATGTGATACATGTGTAAAAAAAATTAAATTTTGTTTAAGGAGACAACCTCATTCCACAGCACGCCAGCAAATACATATATGAGGATATTGAATTAAGGAATATGAAACTTAATATATATTAAGTTTTTATTAGATCAACTCTCTTGTTATAATTTTTTAATGTTATTCCCATCAATACGATAAATCATCGAAGAAGAAATTAACACTAATAATCTAAACGAAAATATGAAAGAGAACAGGCAGTCAGAACACGAGAATGGTTTCCTCCACTGAAACGAAAATTCGTATGGTAATCCTAGGTTTAGTTCGGTTACTTTTGTATAGAACAAGACACAGAAAAATAAAAAGATAACGGTAGCAATTGGGACTCGACCCAAAACCTCTCGTCTTACCGGGATGGGCGCCTTATCCAATTAGGCCACTGCCTATTATACACTGCGTATATCTCCACCTTTCTCTTCCCATCTCCTTCCCCTCCTGGCTTATTGGGGATGCCATAGTCTCCAGACGGGTGTATATGGGACTAATTGTTATAGATAATTATTTTCTTAGTAAATTTTTCTCTTATCAAACCGTCAATTTTGTCAATCTCATATTTCAAATTTTAGAATGAACAATTTTATCTTCGACGGATTTTTTTCCGTTTTATAGGCATAGCTTTTCCATTGGAAACAACCGTTCTAAGAACTGGTTTGTAACCTAGAAGGCGTCTCGGATAAATATATCCGAGTTTATTTTAGAGCTGACGGTGGCCTATTTGGCGATAAGGCGCTCATTCCGGTAAGACGAGAGATTCTGAGTTCGAGTCCCAGTTGCGACCGTTATCTTTTTATTTTTTTGTGTCTTGTTCTATACAAAGGTAACCGAACTAAACCTAGGATTACCAAACGAATTTTCGTTTTCAATGGACGAAACCATTCTCGTGTTCTGACTGCAGTTCAAAAAGTTGCAATGGTACTTTTCGACACACAGCGGGAAAAAAGTATTAATTGTTAAGTATTATGATTTACTTCTTCGAACTTTGCAAAATAACTTTGTGGTATCATTTTTCATATAATGAATAAAAAATCACTTTGTTTAAACCACTATTTTTAAAACAAATCAACATGTTTCGACAACAATGTTGTCTTAATATAATTTGTCTTATTATAGTAACATATCCTGATGAAGACAACATTGTTGTCGAAACATGTTGATTTGTTTTAAAAATAGTGGTTTAAACAAAGTGATTTTTTATTCATTATATTATGATTTAATGTTGCGAAAATTTTACCTTAGGACAGTTGCATATCGACAGTGCTGTAAACGTACTTAGGTTATTGTAATCTTTGGATTTTGTAATAAGGATTCTTTGCAAGTTTATCCGACGCCCTCGGCGTAGACTGGTTTCGGTGAAAAAACACTGTGAAATATTTATTGATGAAATAAAACGATAACTTGGTTTATAACCAAGAAATTTTAACAGTAACTTGTCACAGCTTACTGTAAAATCTAAAACAGATGGTTAAACAGTTATCAAGTTGTTTCGAAATCATCCAGAATTGTACTTATTCTAAATCCGTCTGATGTCATATTTATTATTTTGCGTACAGAATCTGAACTGTGATCTTGAGTTATTTTGATTCTGAGAAGTTACACACAATTTTAGTCTTTTTTTTCTTTTCACCGCGGAGATTCAACCACCATCAGCCCACAACATACCAGTGTATCGTGGCACACCGGTAGCGGATCACTGTGTTAGAGTACCCATCTACTTGATAAATGTATATATCGCTGCGGGTCGTCTTCATATTTTTCTTTTTTCAATTTCCAAACATTGAATCGAAGGGTTTTGCATAAAGCGTAGATTTATTCTAACGCCTGTTAACCCGTCTCGAACCGAGAATATATTTTTGGAGGGGGTGATCCTGAAACTTTTTCAATAAAAAAAATCTATTCCTTTACACGTTATATTTATATGTTGTGAAGGAATTGATTCATTGTTGGTTTCTACTTGATGTATTGTATGTACATTACTGTACATCAATACACAGATTCAGTACGCTTTTGTACAGCAAAAGAGATTTGATAAATCATATATTATATTTACACATCAGTTTGTGATTTTCATGCCTTGAAAGATCTTATCTTTCTGAAGGTATAAACAATTTCTGTTAAAACTACACGTTAAAGATATGATAAAAACTAACATGCACAAGATCACCGTGACCCTTAGGTGCATAGATACTGGGTCTTAAGATCGTGAGTTGGAAACCGGTGAAATGCGAAATATGTCTCTTAAAATGTTTTAAATATGAAATATTATGAGCAATGAACACAACTTAAATTTGGGACGCAAGTGATGAACACAACTTAAATTTGCCGCACCGGGAACCAATTATTGGATTACTAACATTTCTATTATAGGTCCCCTAAGTGGTTCGCTACGTTTGGTGACTTAGCAACTTCAGGTCTTGGCGGTGTCAAGACCCGAAGGTGAATCTGTCCACCAGCTGCGTGGTTGGTCGATTCGGGAGAGGTCTGTTGCTTTTGACTCATCGCCTAGTACCGCGGTTGGAGGGATGGATCTGTCGCTGCTGAACACACTGACACCAGATTCCTACCCATTCCTCATACCTTTGTCCTTCCTATAACTTCCTCTCTTTCCTTGCCTTAAAAAGACCCCCATACAGTATCCCTTAAGATGACGTAGGCCCTAATATAAATTATTTTCCTCAGGGCCTCCGGCGTGGAGCTAATGTGAAAAAAACTTTCATCCTTCACAGAACTTCTGCATCCTCTTCCCAAAAAGAGCCTCCACACACCATCCCCATAGATGACATCGGACCTGTGTTTCACTGGCTCCGGACATTGGAACTATTGTGTGATATTCACAATAAAGCATCGAATAGTGTCAACAAAAACACCTGATAATCTTGCTTCATTCTTGCAAGTAAAAAATGAGGAATACATGTTCATTCAAGCGGAAACAAGCATAGTCTAATGTTTTTTTCATTCGTCACCCGAAATGAATTTCTCCGTCTGATTTAAATTCTAGGCTTCACAGCTAAAAAACTTTCAATGCGAATATAACGAATTCATAATTATTTGCCACGACGATTTGAGTTTTTCCAACAGTTGAAAAAATTACTTTATAATTTCGCAAGCTCAATGTTATTCGTTCGGAGAGCAAAATTTTGCAATGGAGATGTTTGAATAATACTGCTTGTAGAAAAGTTTTTGTTGCCTTTGAATTACAATTTTGGGTCTCGTCATTTAGTGACGCCCAAGAGGAACCGAAAGGGCCCAAGGCCGCCCTCAGACCTACTCTGAATTGGCGAGATAAACAAGTAGGATGGAAACACGAGGAAAGGAGGTGGAGAATGGAAGGAGAGGTTTTTGAAGTAAAACTTCTTTACGCACGCTCGACTTGAGGGGTAAATTGGTGGATGCATTACGAAAAGTGGTGATTGTTACAAAAAGTGTGATGCGAACGGTAATCGATGCGAACGGTGATCGATGGCGAGGCGAACGGTCGGGCCTTTAAGCACGGGAGTGATAAGGATACGGATAATAATAATAATATTTTTTTTTATTTTAGTAATTTGTACATTGAAGTTTACAAATTTCTAATTGATTAAAATATTTCATATTCACTATATTTTTTCAAGTTTTATGTAGCTCCTACAATACATCTTGAACTTTCCAATTGGTGTGGACTTTAAAGTTTCTGGTAGTGTGTTATACAACTTCATTCCCTTGTACAGTAGACTGTTCTGCGTATTCGCTTTGTCCTTTTTTTGTAGCCTAATTTCCTTGCACGTCCTTGTGTTATATCTGTGAATGTCTTTATTGTATACAATTTTATTTGAGAAGTATTTTGGTAACGTGTTGTTCAATATTTTGTGGATAAATACCATCGTGTTCAAGGTGAGCATCTGTTTCACGGTCAACCAATTTAGTTCCTTTAACATTTTAATTATTTTTGAAAATCTGTTTCGTCGAAGAATTATTCTCATAGCCCTGTTTTGGAGAATTTGTAACTTATTTTGTTCTCTTTCGTTACATAGGAAAAGTATACTTGAGCAGTAGTTGAAGTGTGGAGCAATAATTGAATTGTATATGGTGATTGCAGTTTTTCTAGAAATTTTTGGCCGAATTCTTCCAAAAAAAGATATCTTTTTGCCAATTTTCTTTTGGGTGTATTCAGCATGTCTATTGAAGTTTAGTTTGGAATCTAATATAACTCCTAAGTATTTCATTTCAGTAACATTTTCAATAATTTCACCATCAATTTTAATTTTGCTTTCACTGGATGTCTTCTTGTATCCGATCACCATACATTTTGTTTTTTTTTTGTATTTAATTTAAGCTTATTTATTTTTAGCCATCTTGATACATCATTTAGTTCATTATTTAAAATGTGTATTAGTTCTTCATAGTTATCTCCAATTAAGTATATTAGTGTATCATCGGCGTATCAAAGTCGTACTTTGCATTTTGAAAATATTTTCACCATGTCATTAATATAGAGTATGAACAATAGAGGTCCAAGGACCGATCCCTGTGGTACTCCTAACTTATTTTCCATTGGTTTTGAAAATTGATTATTTATTTTTGTTACCTGCTTTCTGTCTCTCAAATACTCTTGTATTAATTTAATGGCTACAGATGAGAAACTGTGATGTAGAGTAATTAAGTATTTCATATGGAAAGAATACGATAGATGGCGGTAAGCATGTAGCTTGCACCATAGCTCGCCAGATGGCATTGGCGTACAAGAAGCAGTCTCAGAGATATACTTTGCGAGCTCCCGTGGCAAGGCTCCAGAGATTTACCTACCCCCGAATAGTAAACAGACGTAGCTAACCAGCTAGGTTATTCCAGTAAATAAACACTTTTATATTCAAAGAACCTTATTTAATAATTACTATCTGCCGAGGAAAGGGCAGACATAACAATTGGCGCAGCCGTATAAGTATAATTGTGTGAAAGTTACGCGTGCGAATAACAATTGGTGCTGGACACGGAGGACTAAGTCACTGCTGGAGTGACTTGCAGTTTTGGCAAGGAATCGGAAGAGATTCTGCTCGAGATTAAGGAGCATTTGGTTCCGTGGCTACGGGCTGAATAAGAAGATTTTTGTTTTAGGAACAGAAGTGAAATACCGCAAGGAGGCGATCTGGTTGTGGATCATTGGATTAATCAGAAGTTTCAAGGTCAAAACGGATCATTGGATTAATAGTTTCAAGGACGAATCTGTGGATCATTGGATTAATCAATTAATCAGAAGACAAGGATAAAACCCAGAGGGAGACCAGAAGAGTTCCTGAGATAAGTATTTTTGATTCTTTGAGAGGGATTATTTGTTATTGTTTTCTTGTTGATTTTTCTTTGCCGATTTATTTGTTGGGAGTTATGGAATCGGGTAGAATACCACCGTTTTGCCATCTCTCCGGAGACTGGGGGTTGTTTCGACTTCGGATAGAGCAATTTTTCGTGATCCATGATGACAAAGCGTCTGTGGAGAAAAAACGGGCTTTTTTATTGAATCTCCTAGAATCAGAAACGTTGACCTTACTAATTAATCTGTGTTTTCCAAGTAAAGTAACGGACTTATCTTTTGATAAACTTTTAGCGCTTCTCGACAAACATTGTAACAAAAATCGTTCTTTAGCAACGTATTGTCAATTCGAAACGAGGCTTGAAAAAAATCTTATAGACATGTTTGCAATCGGGTTGTTACCGGGGCGCGCGAAAGAGAAAATTTTTGTAGAAGGGCAAACGTTATCGTTTAATGAAATAGAAGGATTTGCAGTTAGTATGTCAACTTTGGATAGTGCTAATACAGTAAAATCAGAAGTAAACCTAGTAAAAAAACGAGTTACTAGCGATGGGGTCAAGCGAGATCAGCGTAGGGAACGATCGTCGAGCCCCAAGGGTAGTTTTAACACGAAACCAGCTTATAGGTTAGGATCAAATTCAGGTACGAATTTTAGATCACCCGTGGGTAGTTTTAAAAAACAGTGTTTTATTTGCAAAAGGAATGATCATCTATCGTTTGATTGTAAATTTCGTAATGCGAAATGTTTTAAATGTAAGGGCGTTGGGCATTTACAGAAATTCTGCAAGAATAATCCTATAAATCCCATTTTTGAAAATCACAGGGATAGTAAAGTTTTAGTTGCGTCAATTAGTCCGATTACTGCTGAAATTGAAATTAATAACAAGAAGTTTACGGCAATGATTGATTCCGGTTCATCTTTATGTGTGATGCCGGAGGGTATGTTTAAACGACATTTTAGTTCAATCATTTTGTCACAAGACAAGCGGATTATTTCAGGTTATGGAAATAATCGTTTAAAAGTCGTAGGAAAGGCGATTTTTGATGTGAAATTTAAGGGTAGGAACAAAAATATTAATTTTATTGTAGTAATAAAAGGAACAGAATTAATTGTGGGAAGAGATTTTATGGAATGTTTCGATCTTGGGATAACTTCTCAGGAGACAATTAATTTAGTGACGCCGCAAATGAGGAATGGAGAAAAGTTTATTCACGGATTTCCGGAAGTTTTTTCTGACTAGTTGGGTAAATTTAAAAAAAAAAAAAATTAGGTTTTTTTTGTTGTATTTTTTTTCTTGGGTTTTGTAAATTTTTAGGTGTCTTTTATAGTGAATAAAGACGCGGGTCCAAATTTTTTTTTTTTTTTTTTTTCAATGCTAGGCCGATCCTATTAACAATAAAAGTAAGTTGAGTCTGAATTAAAGTCAATAGTAAAAGACGGAATAAATTCTTCGATTAATTAGTGGGGAGTTTGCTTCCCCGAGAGTACCATTAAGTAGGAGGAAGGGTGATATCATTTTGATATTAGAGTTGTTTGTACATGGCGTTACTTAACAACTTCACCGATCAGATTTGTTTGTAGAATTTGTTTGTACATGACGATACTTACAAGCTACCCGATCTCGTTCGTATTAGAATTTGTAGTACATGGCGTTACTCACAAATTATGCGTTCATTTTTTTTTTATTTTGGAAATTTTAGCTTTTTGTACATGGCGTTACTTAAGTGATAATTTCAAGATACCCGTAGCTTACGTTGGTACATGGCGATACCTTCGAGCTTTAGCTATAGGATTGGGGTTGAACAAATTTTTTTCGGTTTGGTACGGAAGAGAATGACATTATGGGTAGACATTTTGTCATTGATGAGGATTTTAGGGGAACACAAAAATATTCCAGTTTTAGCGGCTAACAGATTGCAGCGTTATGGAATTATATTAGCAGGATTTGCGTATAAGGTAGAATTTGTTAAGTCATGTCATAATCATGCGGATTTTCTATCTCGGCTTCCGGTAGAAAATTCTCAAGAAGAATTTGAAGATGATTATGGATCAGATTTTGTGTGTTATGTAGATAAATGCGAGCACTCCATAATATCAAGCTCATTTCCACAGCTACAGAGACACAGAGCGATCCATAATATCAAGCTCATTTCCACAGCTACAGAGACAGACACGGTTATTCAGGAAGTTTTAACGGGTTTGCGTAAGGGCTGGCCAAAACGAGTTGGTCGAGACGATGTACTGTGGAGATTCTGGGTTAAGAGAAACGAAATGTCCATAGTCAAGGATTGCCTTTTCTGGCAACATAGAATTGTCATTCCGAGTTCCTTACAAGAACATGTGCTAGAGTTATTACACAGATCTCATTTAGGAATAGTTAAAATGAAGGGCCTAGCAAAAGCTTATTTTTGGTGGCCATCACTGAACAATGACATTGAAAAAATGGTTCTAAAATGTGATGATTGCGCGGCTATGAGGCCGGCACCTTCTAAGAGTCATTTGTCAGTGTGGCCGAACCCTGGGGCAACTTGGAGTAGGGTGCATGTAGACTACTGCGGACCGGTAGCAGGAAAAATGTTTCTTGTAATTTGTGACGCTTTTTCCAAGTGGATCGATTGCTTAGAGGTTCCAAGAGCGGATTCGTTTAACACGATTAAGGAATTGAGAAGAATTTTCTCTAATTTTGGTAACCCTGATTGCATAGTTTCGGATAATGGAACAGCATTTTCTAGTGTAGAGTTTAAAGAATTTCTTAAAGAGAATAACATAGAATTTTTAAATTCACCGGTAAAATTCCCTCAGTGTAATGGACAAGCTGAAAATTCAGTTAGAACGGTAAAAAATTTTTTTAAAAAAATTATGGTTAGGAATAATTTTCCAGTAAATTATGTAAGTAGATTATGTGATTTTTTATCTGATTATCGAAATTCGCCACATTGCACAACGGGATTAGAACCGGCAGTCTTGATGTTTGGTAGGAGACTGAAATCAACTTTCAGTAGTTTAATTCCTAAAACCACTCAGGAAGATGTGTCAGAACAGAGAAAAATAGCTAACGATAATATAAAAAGGAGTCAAGATAATCAAATAAGGAATTATGGGGGCGTAAAAATTAGGAATTTACATGTTGGTCAAAAGTGTCTGGTCAAGGACTTCCGTCAGGTGAATAAAGTTGGTTGGGTTAGAGGTATTGTAGAAAGGAAAGTGGGTAAAAAAGTTTATATCGTTAGGATCTGTGGTACTCCGTTGACTTGGAAGAGGCATATTGATCAGTTAAAGAGTTAATCTGTGAGATGGGAAGAGGAGAGTGAAGATAATAACCCACCCACCGCGTCTGAGGTCACGAAATGCGCTTCAGACGAGTTGGGGACCTCAGCTTTGTTGAAGGGGCTAACGTGGAGTTCTCTTGATTTCAGATTACCAGCGGATGATCGAGAGCAAACTACTCAACTAAGACCTTGGGAAGGAAGGCTCCGTTCAAGGCGTTCATAAAGGTCCCTCCCAGAGAAACAGAAATATTTAAGTTGAAATATTTAAAATCATGTCTATGTTTGGTTGAATTTAGAGTATAAAATCATGTATAAATGAAATATTTAAAATCCTATTTTTTTTGTCAAATTGTATAACTTCTTTGAAAAGAACATGTCTTGTATTTATTGTAGCCAGGGCTTGAGGTTAGGTGGGGGAGGGTGTGATGTAGAGTAATTAAGTATTTCATATGGAAAGAATACGATAGATGGCGGTAAGCATGTAGCTTGCACCATAGCTCGCCAGATGGCATTGGCGTACAAGAAGCAGTCTCAGAGATATACTTTGCGAGCTCCCGTGGCAAGGCTCCAGAGATTTACCTACCCCCGAATAGTAAACAGACGTAGCTAACCAGCTAGGTTATTCCAGTAAATAAACACTTTTATATTCAAAGAACCTTATTTAATAATTACTATCTGCCGAGGAAAGGGCAGACATAACAATTGGCGCAGCCGTATAAGTACATCTTGAACTTTCCAATTGGTGTGGACTTTAAAGTTTCTGGTAGTGTGTTATACAACTTCATTCCCTTGTACAGTAGACTGTTCTGCGTATTCGCTTTGTCCTTTTTTTGTAGCCTAATTTCCTTGCACGTCCTTGTGTTATATCTGTGAATGTCTTTATTGTATACAATTTTATTTGAGAAGTATTTTGGTAACGTGTTGTTCAATATTTTGTGGATAAATACCATCGTGTTCAAGGTGAGCATCTGTTTCACGGTCAACCAATTTAGTTCCTTTAACATTTTAATTATTTTTGAAAATCTGTTTCGTCGAAGAATTATTCTCATAGCCCTGTTTTGGAGAATTTGTAACTTATTTTGTTCTCTTTCGTTACATAGGAAAAGTATACTTGAGCAGTAGTTGAAGTGTGGAGCAATAATTGAATTGTATATGGTGATTGCAGTTTTTCTAGAAATTTTTGGCCGAATTCTTCCAAAAAAAGATATCTTTTTGCCAATTTTCTTTTGGGTGTATTCAGCATGTCTATTGAAGTTTAGTTTGGAATCTAATATAACTCCTAAGTATTTCATTTCAGTAACATTTTCAATAATTTCACCATCAATTTTAATTTTGCTTTCACTGGATGTCTTCTTGTATCCGATCACCATACATTTTGTTTTTTTTTTGTATTTAATTTAAGCTTATTTATTTTTAGCCATCTTGATACATCATTTAGTTCATTATTTAAAATGTGTATTAGTTCTTCATAGTTATCTCCAATTAAGTATATTAGTGTATCATCGGCGTATCAAAGTCGTACTTTGCATTTTGAAAATATTTTCACCATGTCATTAATATAGAGTATGAACAATAGAGGTCCAAGGACCGATCCCTGTGGTACTCCTAACTTATTTTCCATTGGTTTTGAAAATTGATTATTTATTTTTGTTACCTGCTTTCTGTCTCTCAAATACTCTTGTATTAATTTAATGGCTACAGATGAGAAACCAATTTCTTTAAGCTTTCTTCTTAGTATGTCTCGGTCTATAGTTTCGAATGCCCTTTGAAAATCCAAAAATATTGCTAAGATAAATTTATTATTATTCATTCCTTCCTTCCATTCTTCGACAATTACGTTTAATGCTGTTTCACATGAGTTATTAGATCTGAACCCTGATTGCTCTTGGTATAAAATATCGTGTTTATCTAGATATTGCAAAATTTGTTCTTTTATTATAACTTCAAGAATCTGCTCATATTTTGGTAAGGTGTTGATTGGTCGAAATTCTTCACATTTTCTGGTATTTTTTACCTTTGGAACCGGTATAATAGTAGATATTTTCCATAACCGTGGAAATTTTCCTTCTTCAATCGTCTCATTGATAATATTTAATAGAGTAGATCCAATACTGGAAAAGCATCTCTTATTTTACTAATAGTTCATCCATCTGAACTATTCTTTGATTTTATTTTGTTTAAAATGTTAAATAAATATTCTGCATTTATTTTTCTGAAGACCAATGATTCTTTGTTTGGGTCGATATTATCACTTGTGGGGTTAACAGCAATGTTGGGTATTAATTTGTTAATTTGAATGATACTTTCAATAAAATATTTATTAAAGTTATTAGCCATGTTTTATTCGTTTATCTCTTTTGGAAAGTTTACAATTTTTATGTCGTCTTTGTTTTCGCCATCTACTAATTCTTTTATGCTTTTCCAAATTTTTTTGGGATCCCCTTCTTCTGAGTTTATTTTATTTTTTATGTACTCATTATGCGTTCTTTTTATGTCTTTGGAGTATTTGTTTCTCGCTTTTTTGTAGTTATCCCAATCCGTAATACTATTAGTAAGGCATGCTCTTTTGTAAAATGCATCTCTATTGTGCTGTATCGTACGTAGTTCACTTGTGTACCATTTATTATTGTTTCTTTTATGTATCTTCTGTTCTGGAACAACTTCATCAATAGATTTTTTTAAGTTTAATATCATCTGGTCAGCTTTTTGGTTATATTCCATTTGATTTATTCCATTCCAATTAATAGTCTCTAAGGATTGAATGAAAATTTCCTTATTGTATTTTTTGTAATTTTTAAATGTTGTTATTTGTGTTTCCTTACTGGAGTTACATTTTTCTCTGTCATTTATTAGAATTTGAATGATGTTATGGTCGGTAATTTTAGGATTATCTAGTACTTTAATATTTAAGTTGAATTTATTTGAGATTACCAGATCAATCGTCGTTTTTGAGATATTTGTAATTCGTGTAAAATCTTTGACTAATTGTTTCATCCCTGTAGCTTGTATAATAGATTTCAGTTTTTTTGTGTATATGTCTGCATTTGCTTTAACATTTATATTAAAATCTCCAGCTATAACGTTTATATTTTCATCTTGTAAATTTTCCATGCACCATCTTTGAAAATATGTTAAGAAGTCGCACTTGCTTGGGTTTGGCGATCTATACATTACAGTATATACACCTTTCTTGTTTCCTGATTTATAATTCAAGGTCGTAGGTCACCCCAAAGTCGTAGGTCACCCCAAAGTCGTAGGTTACCCCAAAGTCGTAGGTCACCCCAAGGTCGTCGGTCACCCCAAGGTCGTAGGTCACCCCAAGGTCGTAGGTCACCCCAAGATCGTAGGTCACCCAAAGGTCTTAGGTCACCCCAAGGTCTTAGGTCACCCCAAGGTCGTAGGTCACCCCATGGTCATATTCCATCTCAATGTTATATGTCACCCCTAACTTAACCTATACCTGGGTTCATGGGGCGAGGTTTGTCTTGTAGTTTTACTTCAGTCGTGTCGTCTAAAGCACCCAGCACAATTTTTTTTAAGGTGTTGCGCCTGCTGATTTCAAACTAATTAGTTTTTTTTTTTTACTATGAGGTACCTAATGATACAACACCAAATGAGACGGGGAATGCAAAAAAGATTGGCCTTTCAACATATATAAGCAAGGATGCACAGCAGGCCGATACATTTATGTTAAGAAAATTAATTTCAAGAGTGACCGAACTACGCAGAATGAATTTAACTCCACCCCTCCTTTGAAGTCATTAAAAGAGATGAAAAAATATATGTGTTAAAAAGATTGCGTTAGGTTAGATTACGAGCTATTTAAAAAAAATTCAGAAGCTTTTAATTACTTTTCAAAGAGGTGATGAGTCGAGTTGATTTTGAATTTCATGGAACCAATTTTAATAACTGTGTGTCAGTAAGACGAGCATTAAAATTGCTACAAATTTCTTCAGATTAATTTGTGCACTGTTTCGGCTTCGCCCAGTTTGAATGTTGGTGACCATTTTATATATCCGATAGGAACTGGTTCCAAAAATAGCCGGTTCCTCCGATCCACTGTGATCCAGTGACAGCTAGTCAATGACACAAAGTAACCACGACAGGTAATGACATCATATGTATGTGTAATATATAGCCGCGTGGTACTATTATTCACAACTGCCTGTTACAATAATGATCATATTACTGTCATTCTCTCCAAATCCGGAGAGCTTCTCAAAATTACAAATCCGTAGTACTTACATATACCTGCCAGCGGCAGGTCCTCATGCGACCTGTTAACGTAAGTGGCGCCATCCTTCGGCATTATTGGCTACTTTAATAATAACTAATTTGAGAGGCGGGAATGGTTACCGCCGCCCCGAGAACCTTTATTGGATAACCAACACATCTGCCATAGGTCACCCCAGGTGGTTCGCTACGTTTGGTGATTTAGCAGGGGTGCCCGGGTTGATGGGGTGAGGTTTGTCTAGGTCTTGGAGGCGGATGACCAGGACATACTGAACCACAGATTCCTACCCACCCCTTAAACCGTTTTCCTTCCCAGAACTATCCTCTCCTTCCTTTCCTTAAAAAACCGTCCACACAGCATCCCCAAAGATGACATAGGCCCTGAGGGAAATTATTTTCCTCAGGACCTCCTGTGTGGAGCTCATGTAAAAAAAAACTTGCTTGAATTCGGTTCTATTACTAAAGTAGCTTTTTAACAAACTTCAAGTAAGAAGACGGTTTTGCGTACGGCGAGGCATCAGAGTAGCATTCTTAACCAAATTCACAAATTTCAACCGTACAGTCTCTGGCCTATTAATACTGTTCGATAGTTCGAAATGTATTAACCAATCATGGAGAGCGAACTGTTTAATTTTTCATTCTTTAATGAACGGTCTAATGCACATTTTTAGGTAATCGAAACAATTTTTGCACCTTATTTTGTTTCAACACTAAACCATGATCCTCCCAATCTTCTTTGACAAATAGTTTTTCTACTCACTAAATTGCTCGACTACTCACAGATTATCTCAGTCGTAACGAAGAAATTGATTTGAAACATCACTAGAATGCTTTAAGCTAATTCGCGTCTATTTCAATTCCTATTTTTTACTGGTTGATTTGCTGTGTGATCATTTGAGCAACATTATTTTGATAACTAATTCATTCCAACAAATTTTAATCGATTATTTTAGGAATTAAAATACAACATAATCAGTTGATTTTAATTGCAACAGACAAAAATGCATTCACGCATCATTGGTGGCAGTTTTATTTTAACAAGTACTTGATTGATTTAATTTTCCAATGGCGGCTACTGCTCCTCGTTAGCCTTTGTGATTGGGATATTTGAATGTATTGTGAATGCATTATTGACGCCCAGCGGTTAAGGTAAGTGAATATTGTGGATTTAGATGGGAAGCGGATGACTGTAAAAGAAAATTCTGCCATGAATATTTATTTATTTCAACGCCATAAAATGGCTATTACAATCCGGTGATACATGATACACATTGGTACACAGGAGGGTAATTACAATGATAATAATGTACATTAAACAAAGTACATATGTATGATAACAACTAGTATTTAGTTATAGGATACAAATATGTTTTACAACAACAAAAAAAAGAATATGAGCTCGTACAAAGTATACACATTTTTATGCAGAATAAAAATAAGTAAATAAAGGTGAATTCTTAAGCAAGCGCCAGACACGAATTCAAAGAAGTGATCAAACAAGTGTTCACATGTGTGGCACGGGCATTTGACACTGTTGTCACATAAGTGATCACTTAAGTGCCCTTTGCCGTTCCGTGTCGGTTTTTTAGCGCACATCAAAGGGATCAAAGTTCAAAGTTTGCGTGCCTGCCACACTGCGCGAAGCTCAGTTGCGCGAGCGTCGCCGTGGAGAGTAGTCGTGCGTGGACAGCCAAACGAACTAACGATGGAGTGGAATAATGAGAGCGTTTTCGAGTTTATAGAGTTGATGCAAGTAGAGCCAGATATATGGGATCCGAAACGTAAAGGGCATAAAAATCGAAATAACATCAATGACGCCTGGAACCGAATTAAACACCACTCTTCAATACCTTGCTCTATCGAAGAATTAATTAGATAGATATATTTAGATAAATATATTTAGATAAATATAATTAGATAAATTAATTAGATAATATAAATAATTAGACGCACATAAATAATATAAGCAAACTGTGTCGACCAAATCGTCGACCATGTTGTGTGAAGTCTATTTGAAAACTGTGAGCTCAAAGGAGTGATCAAAACTTTGACACATGTCTGGCAGATAAAATGGAGTACATAACTTAGTAATGATATTATTGTTACTTTCAGTTGAAATGATTGAAGTTTGAAATGACTACAGGTATAGGTAAAACACTTTAAGTTGGAAGCAATAAAAATGCTTAGTATTGATGTATTGGTCTATCTGTGTGAACGTTAAGCGACGCCAACAAATCCGATAAGGCTCTCTGTCTTGCTTACGCCCACTTATTGTAACTAGTTAGAAGAGAGGCAAGTTTAACGACACCCTTTTGAGGCTATACTTACAGGATGTCCTATTCATTCGGTTCATAATTTGATTTAAACATACGTGCACCTACATTTCGCTAGTGACAAATAATGACAAATTTATAAATTTGAAATAATAAATAGATAGTTTAATATTTATTACGATATCATGGAGTCCTGTTACGAAACGGAACGTGGCTAATCACTGAATGAACCAAACCGTGAAATTTTCCTCCGTATGTTTAATTATTTTACTTATTCATAATGTAAAAAAAAGAGTGGTCAACTTTTAAGCATAAATGACTTGTATAATTTGACGTCTAAGGCAACTGGAGTAACACAGACTAGTACCTATTCAACAGTTAATCTTTTGTACCATTGTGTTAGTAATCTGTTAATATTTTAGATAATATACGTATAGATAGTTGCTGATGATGACTGGTACATAATTAAAAAATAAGTGCTGCTGATGATTGCTAACACATAATTATAAAAAATAAATAACCCATAAACAGCCAAATTTGTAAGCCATTAGGTTCTTAGTTTAGGTAAACCGAGTAATTAATGCGTATTGAGTTTTAAACGAAACTTTACAAATGTCAAATCCGTAAAAAAAATGGCGGCAATGGAGATGTTTTAAATGGGAAATTTTAAACTTTGAATGAAAACCGAATTTAAATGCATGTTTTTCCATCTATCTCGACCGAAGCCGATGTTTCTTTTGGTAATTAAGTTTAACAGTAATTACTTTTCAAAAGCTATGCCTATTAAACGTGTAGCGGCGTGTGGCGGCTTGTCGATTATTTACTTTACAAAATATTATATAAGTATGAATATTATAATAAATTAATCTTTTTAAATAACATAATATTTTTTTAACCTTGTTGTTATTTATGAATACCCCTTTGAATTCAATCCTGAAGATTATCGCATTTAGTTAATAAACTTATTTTTCTTCCTAAACCTTCAGTTTTTCTATAAAAATGTTGTAAAACAACATTAGTTTTATGTTACCGATTTAAACACGCTTTGGATTCGAATTCTCAATTGTGAAATAATTATTAATTGCTTTTTTGTTAAAAGCCCAAAACGAAACACGCTGTATGAAAGTTTTGCATCTGTGTGAGTACTGTGATGAAGTCAACTTAACTTGCGAGACCTATACTGCTAATTAGTTCTGCTTTTTAGGGCTGTCAGTTAGAGAATCAATAATAAATCGTTGGTTTAAAAATAATAATTTTGAAAAAAAAAGTACATTTATTAGCTATACTAGTCTGTCTGATAGTTAACATAAATGAAATAAGTAGTTTGGAATCTATATTAGAGTATGATATAGACGCCGTGCAGACGAACACTATTATACCTAACATTAATTATTGTGATTGAGGTATGATATTATAGCTTTCTTATAACTATATTCGGTGCAGTTGAACACACACTACTTCTGAGAAAGCATTGCCAACTGCATGCAATCTAGGTATAAGCGAGTATCTAAATGACTCAGTCCTGATATTTTTGTTGCAATTAAAAAGAATTTTGGATCGAGTAGTTCTAGTAGGTATATGGAAGGTATTTAGGTTTAATAAATCAGGACTGTCTATAATACCATTAACAATTTTAAAAATAAAAGTCAAGTAGGAAATAAGTCTTCTATCTGAAGGTTTGAGTAAGTTTAATTCTTTCATCAGGTGATTGTAATTTATTGGGGGGACCAAATAAAAGAATTATATTCAACTTGACTTCGAACTAGAGAGGAATATAGGATTTTTAATGTTGAAATATTTTGAAGATTGAAAGATTTCGAAGATTGAAACCTAGCATTTGTAATCCTTTATTGGTTATTGTAGTTACATGTGGAAGAAAGTTAAATTTGGAATCGAAAATAATGCCAAGATCGTTAATCTCACTGACAGAGGTGAGGGAAACATTATTAATTTTATATTGATAGTTAAGGGGTTGATTTGTTCTGAAAAACCTTATTATCTGGCATTACTTATATTCAGATAAAGTTTATTAGTTTTACACTAGTCTTATTTATTGATTTTATTTAAACGCCCATAGGGCTTTTACATAGAATGCAGTATATTTTTTTTTAATTACAGAAAAGGATGGGTTTAAAAGTGAAAAGAAGTAACATAATTTCTTAGTCTTGTAGTTTGCTTAAATTTAATTCTTCTTCTCTGTCTTTTAGTTTGTTTAAATTTAATTGAATGTGAATACAGTCATTTATTGTTTTTATAAGTTTAAATAGTTTTAAGTCGTCGGCGAAAAGCAACACTTCAAAATTATTATCAAAACAGTGATGATATAATTTATGAAAAGTAGGAACAGTATTGGGCCTAAATGTGACCCTTGAGGTACACCGCTAGTAGCCATGAATTTGTGTGATAGGTAAGAGTTATTTTTTACTTGGAGATTTCTATTGGTTAAGTAACTCTTTATCCATTCCAATAGTTTACCCTCTATTCCCATTATACTAAGTTTATTGAGAAGAATTTCATGGTTAACTTTGTCAAACGCTTTGACAAAGTCTGTATAAATTGAATCTACTTGGGTTTTATTTTAAGTGAGCATGCAATAAATTGTTCGTACATGTACAATATGAATCAATGTTAATGTTTTTATGTCGTGTATTAAAGTACAAAAAACAAAACCTTTTCAAGATGATTAGGCAGGATTTAGTGCTTAGAGTTTTCACACGAAGTCAATTAGATCATTCATTGTGTAGTTTAAATAATCAACCAGGATGTTAATGATGAAGTCGTCGCTGCAATCAATAAGATACAAACGCTCCATGAACCACTCATAAACCGGTGGTTTTCTCGATGAATACCTACAAAATAGTTGCACATTGCACATACTGACCGTCCAATGAATTTGAAACCAAAGCTCAAAGCAGCATTAAAAACAAAGATGTTGTTCAGTCATGCAAACGCCTATTCGGAATTATTATTATTTTTTTTACATTAAATCCACATAGGAGGCCTTGAAGAAAAAAAATCCTCAGAACCCATGTCATTTTTGAGGACTGGAAGGAATGGAAGTTCTGGGAAGGAAAAAGGTATGAGAGGTAAGCATGAATCTGGGGGTCAATATGTCCAAGAGCGATGGATGTATGAATCTATACCTTCCAATGCGGTGCAAGGTGAAGGGTTGCAAGTCCGGCTGGAGAGGTCTAGGCTAGGTCTCCCTTAACCAATATCTCCCGATTCGGCCCTCCGTGCAGACGGTAGGCAACCAAGACCTTGATAACTCGGGCACCCCTCTCAATCACCAAACGAAGCGCACGGCGTGGGATGACCTATTGCAGGGTATTGGTTATCCAATAAATGGTTCTCGGGACGGTGGTATTCATACCCGCACCCAAATTGAAAAAAAAATACCCACAAAACCATTGTTGGTTTATAAACGCAAACCAAAACATTCATAAAACAATTTTCCAAATAAATGCTTTCAAGGAACATTCATGAAACAAAGCTTCTCATCCTGCACTTAACCCCTCAGGCTTTTAAATATGTATCAACGACGTGACGATTGAATTTCTCATGAAATTCCGGGATGCTTCCGAGATGTTTTAAAGCTACATATATTATAATACTAGCTTTTCCCCGCGGCTTCGCCCGCATGGTATTAGGGAATTTTCACTCAGCCTCCTCCACCTTCCCTCTCCCCTCCTTCTCCACTCCCCCATCAATCCCCCTCCTCCTCCACCCACCCCTCCCCCCCCACTCCCCCATCAACCCCCCCCCCTCCCGCTCCTGCTCCCGCTCCCGCTGTGAATTTCGTTTCATTTTCTATAAACGTGTGAGGGAGATGTATGTTAATGATTGTATATTTCCTTTGAGGGGGTGTAGACATACGTTTATCGTTTGTCTTATTTTTGACTGTTGTTATGTGTGTAATAAAGAGCTACAGCATTATGTGTTTAAAAACAAAAGCAAAACTACCAAGGCGTTGGCATTTGACGTTTTTGAAATTTTAGAATTCACTCACACTTCAATATTATACTTGAAACTAGATTCCATACTTTTAAGAGATGCAAGTAAATGATTACTTTTTTCTTTTGGAGGAAACAGACCTACGAACATTGTGTATCTCATCTTTTGAAAGAGCTGCAGCATCATTGTGATGAGGGACGTATCTTTATTGCCTTTTTGATGCCGTCATGGTATCGTAAGCGTGAGTTGTCACGGTAGTAATAATAGCACTCACTAGAATTTAATGTTCAGTAATGTCCTTCAAGGCTTGAAGGACTGATATTATGAAAAAGTGCGAGGTCGTAACGAAGAATCAAAAAATTATCGAATTTCAAAATGTATTTTATCGATCCCTTATAAGAAATAAATATATTAAAGAAAAATATTTCATATTAGTGATCTCCGTGAATACGGACCTCCATGTGAATAATGTGCAATAAACAATTCTTCTACTTTCACCGACAATTATCCAGAATGATAAAAAAGAAAATGGTATCATTGTAAGTCTGATATTGAAATTTGAAAAAAGTTAAGTAAAAAATTAATTCGATCGGATACCTACCATTTCATTTTGCATGCAGTTCATTTACAGCCTTTTATTGATTATGTTTAGCCTCTTTTATACTGAAAAGCTGAATATAAACAATCGATTAATCTTTTGCGGTCTATGAATTTCTCGGTTTATTTAAAATCGAATTATCTATCGGACGTGCTACGAAATACTAGAAATTTGTAAAATATCGCTCTTGGGTGGCTGGGTCAATGCTCGCTTGCATTGTACCTTGTGGACTGTGTTTCAATGTCAGTCTTTGAAACCTAAAGAGCAAATAACAATAATAAAATCCTATTTGTGGAAGATTCTGTGTAAAGCAAACAAATCACTTACCTACTATGAAAAAAGAAAAGCTTAAATTTATTTTAAAAAGCCTTTGTTAGCCGAAAATATGTTTGTTTTTTTGGTAACTGTGAATAAAGTGTTAAGCAGGTTTTTGTTTAGTTTTCGTACCATTCTTTGGCTGGTGGCTCATTTATGCCATGTTTTTCAAGAGCAGGTACGAAAACTTTAGATAAAGTATTTTAAAGGTTCGTATTGATATGTTATTATAATAATAAATCGGCGATGCTCATTGAAAGAATTTTCTTTAACCAGTGATTCCTGACATTATTTGGAGTAAAAAATGTAAATACAATTTTGGTCTCCGGTGACATTTTTGGTGTGTTTTTATTTTATATTTTCTACAAAAACATAAAAAATGGTAGGTGTTGAACAGTTGGAGGCGGGATTTGGGATTGGTCTGTTACTAGTAATACGACTGACTAATCAATTTTTTTTTTTTTTAATTAATTGGTCACTCAGTAAGAAGTAATTTATTTTTGTTTGATTTTTAAGAAAAAAAATTGAAAAAAAAGTTATCCAAAAAGTCACCGGAGACCAAAATAACATAAACATTTTTTACTCCAAATTATGTCAAGAATCACTGGTTAAAGTAAGACAAGTACGTCCCTTAACACCATGTGTACATGAAAAAAGAAGATTGTGACATCTCAGAAAGACTTGCCACGATCAAGTGAAGCATGCCAAAATTTCAAGCAACACATCTCTCATTCGTCTCATTTCTTGTAACACCGGGGATATTTAATGAGTATTTTATCATGCTGCTTGGGTTCTAGCCTAGATAACACAATCCCAAGGAAGTTTCCATGAGCAACCTTGGGGTTATTATCTATGTATTAATATAAACACTAAGCAAATTCCTATTCATGATCTATCAACATTTAGATTCATCGTAGAAAATCACGCTATCCGGAGAATCAAGTACGACGTTAAATCCCACCCTGATGATTACATAACCTAGATATTCCAATACTGCAATACCAAACCAAAACAATATTGTCTTTATAAATTTCAACGGTGACAACCAGTCAATAGATCGTAAATTCACCACTGTCCTCTTTCGAAGCTCGACTAGAATTTCGGGTCTCCGAATTGAGGGTCCCAATCGAATCCTTGTTTGCGGACGTCATCAAATCACGTGATGTCCCCGTGACGCGTTGTGTGCAGTAAAAGCCAGAACGGCTGCGCCAATTATCCGACGAGGTGCCATTTGCATTGTACATTGTTTACTGCAATCACGGTAGAAGTACAATCAAACTGATTTGCACAATACACAAATCAAGCGGCCGTGGTAAGTAAAGTGGTACAAAAGTCTTCGAGGATGTTGTGTAGAAGTGATGCATGAATCTGCTGATGAAATAGCAGTAATTTAATGGGTAACATTGGGAGGAAGTTTTGCAACTTTGTATTTTGCGAGGATTTAATTTCATTTTCTTCATTAAATCTAAGTTCTATCTAGATAGAATGGAGGTTAAAAAGGTATGATCATTCAGACAATTCATGTAACCACCCTATAACCCATAAAAATTCAGCTTTTCACTCCACGTATCTGTTAGTAACTTTTTGTAATCGAACAAGCGAGTGTGTGAAATGCTCGGTCCTGGTAATGTTACATTTAAACAGGATTTTGGAATGAGTAGCTATCGTAGGTACTTGCAATTCAATGAGGTTAAGTAAATCAGGACTGTCTATACTACCATTTACAATTTTGAACATTATAATATTAACTCGGATATTATTCTTCGATTCGAGATTTAATTCTCTTATGGGACTGCTGAGTTTAAAATAAACGTGGAATTTATGTTGAATTTTTTCGATTGAATCTGAATGAATTTTAAAACGAGGGGACCCAGATCGAGGAGTTATGTTCGACTTGACTTCGAACTAAATACATATAGAAAAATTTCAAGGTTGAAATATTCCTAAGGACCCAGGAATTTCGAAGAATTAAGCCGAGCATTTATCGTTACCCTTTTTATTAATTGCGTTTATATGGAAATCACAGTTTAATTCAGAGGAAAAATATTTTGCAATAATTTCTTCCACATAGATCAGGGATAAGTTAAGTTCATACGGAAACATTATCTGCTGACTTATTTTGTAAAATTTTATTGAAAGACCCTTATTTATGTTAATATAAGTTTGTTAAGAGAATACCAATTAGTTAGACAGAAACAGTAGAAGGTCTTGTGGTCGAGAGGTGAGGCTCTTGACTAACAATTCGTCGAAGGTCCCAGGATCGAAACTCGGTGTATGCAAATATATTTTTATTGATTAATTTTTGTTATTTCACAATTAATTCATTTAAAAATAAAACAGTATATTTTTGAAGAATCACAATCTCAGCATCGCTCTGGTGTAAGACCACCATTCAGAAATGAAACGTTGCTTGTATTGACTTTAGCCGTGTTTGCTGACCAGATCTGAATAGCCAGGTAATTCTCCACCTTCCTCTTCCCCATCTCCTTCCCCTGTTCAAAAATAATATATGTAAATATTGGGGCATTATGCCTGCCTCATTCAAATAAGAAACATTCGAGTGCAGTATACACGCGGTAGAAGCGAAAATTTACCAAAACAATCTCAACCAATACTTGAAAAGTAAGGTTATAATCAAAGCGACCAATGAGCGCAGACTTTGAGTCATTTCCGTTTCATATCTCAACCAATAGGAGACTTTTAAAGTGACATCATAATCAAAGCGACCAAAGAGCGCAGTTGGTCGCAGATGTAATCGTCATATCCGTTTCATCCGAAATCCAAGTCAATTAAAAAAAAAAGTTAAATTCCTTACGCAATTCTGTAAAAACAAGTACCAAACATGATAAGAAAACCAAAATATGATGTTTTGTTTTAAATACCAGAGATTTGAACAACTAACCTTAAATTGGTATGTATTAATGGTTTACTTATTATTAGTTTCTTAGTGACCATTTTTATTAAAGAGCACAGTGGCTTTGATGATAGAGTTACTTGTATATAAATTATTAAAAAGTTAAAATTTTCTTCAGCTTAGCAACAACTGGAAACAAACCTTTTTTGGGAAACTATAAAGTGTACTTTTTCAATAAACATTTCCATCCTTCCGCAACTCCTCTACATGTACATAAATGATCCAACGGTGAAGGGTGACAAAGTCAGCGGAGTCTCAAACCATTTTCCAACACTTTGTTGTTTGTCGTTTTAGTTCGATAGGAAAACGCTTGTTCAGTAAAAAAAAAATAAAAAAATCGGAAATGCTTAAGGTAAGGCGTCTAAATGCAGCAAAAAAATTAACGAAAGTAGAACACCATATATGACCACCATAGCATACATGATGGTCGAAAAATCTACAAATTTTGTAACCATCAAAGCAATAAATAAAAAAATATATAAAAAATATGTATATATTTATTGTTGTCATGTTTAATTTGTAGAATTACATTTTAATGAAATATCTCACTTAACGAACTTTTGTCAAATTTAAACATAGCAATAATTGGGATGGACCGATCGATGCACTGCAAGGAATCTGCTTGCACAGCGCTGGTGTAAATTGAGCATCTAAGAAAGTTAATGTTTTTAGACTTACGGATTTCAACACGTTTGTGTGGAAGCCCTATGATAGCAAACTAAACAAAGCGTGATTTTTACTTCAATGGCGTAAGCTAGAGATGAAAAAAAAACTTTAAAGTATAACAACCATTAATCATTTACGACATTTTACCAGGAAATCAATAAGGGTTTTAGGTAATAAAAATAAAAGCAATAAGCATCTATATAAAAATAATATAAATATATCGATTGTAGGTGGCCTTGCCACAGTTTGCTAATGCCTTCAGAAGACGAAACATCTGGCAAGCATAATTGAATTATTTCAAAACATACAGCACAACATGTGCCAAACATAATTATATTATATTATAATACAACAACACAAAGAAAGTAACATTTAAATGTGAAGTTAAATCTTAAAACAAAAGGTAAAAAATGGAGTTGAGATAATAAGTAGTAATTAAAAAGTAAGATGTTTAAAATGAAAGTAAACGGTTAAAAGGCAGGAAATAATTTAGTAAAAAGCAAAATGTATAGAATACAAGATATCAAATAATAGAAAGCACAAAAGTTATAAATTAAAAAAATAAAGAGTAAGAAATGCTCTTAAGAGCCAAAAATTGAAGATAGTATAAAATTTAAAAAATACAAAATGTAGGTATTACGGATAATAAGTACCTATGATATGTTTCTAATAATAATTATACAGTAGAACTTGTAATTAAATAAACTGTCTTTATAAATTAAATAATAATCTTCTTTAAATTTTCTTTAATAGATAACTTGCAATTCTTATATTTTTATCTTTTTTTAGTTTTATTTATCCCTAAATATGTAATTTTTTTCTTTTCTCTTCTTATATTTTATTATCCGTTTATATAAAATTATATTATATGTATGACTACCACAACACGGGCAATAGCCTAGTATGGTAGTCAAAAATGGCCAAAAATGTAATATTTAATCATTTATGAAATAAAAAAAAAAAATAAAAAAAAAAAAAATAAAAAAATTGATTATTAATATCATCAAATACTTTTTGGTGCTTTTATGAGTGGAAGTGGATGCATGGACCAGATTT
Source organism: Limnephilus marmoratus (assembly GCA_917880885.1). Classification (NCBI taxonomy): domain Eukaryota; kingdom Metazoa; phylum Arthropoda; class Insecta; order Trichoptera; family Limnephilidae; genus Limnephilus; species Limnephilus marmoratus. The sequence continues at coordinate 14,298,277 of OU862910.1, read as the reverse complement.
TCTCCTTGCGTATGCTCACTGAGAAGTTTCTGGCGAAAAACCAGAAACTTTTCTGCGCCTTTGTAGATCTACAAAAAGCATACGACCGAGTCGACTGGAAAAAGCTATGGAAGGTGTTGTCCAAGTATGGAGTGAATACAAATCTCATAAAGGCAATCGCGTCTCTGTACGAGGGAAGCGTTGCGTGTGTTAGGGTGAACGGTGGTTTTACGGGGTAGTTTGACATCACAAAAGGTGTCAAGCAAGGCTGCGTAATGTCACCATGGTTATTCAGTCTATAAAAGGATAATTGTATGCAAGAATTGAAAGAGGTGGGATTGGGCGCGAAATTGAGTAATCTGAAAGTATGTTGCCTGCTGTATGCTGATGATGCGGTGCTGATTTCTAACACTATGGAAGATCTACAGTCTCTCGTATCTAGGATGAACGAAGTATGTATGAAGAATGAGTTAATGATGAATGTAAGTAAGTCTAAAGTCATGGTGTTTGAAAGAGAGAGTACGAAAACAGTATGCAACATAGTTATGAATGATGAATACTTGGAGCAGGTGGATGAGTTTGTGTATCTGGGTAGTATGTTTACGAGAGATGGGAAGGCTGATAGAGATATTGAAAGAAGGGTGAATGTCAGTAACTCCATTAATGGTGGACTGAATGCCGTTGGCGCTAATAAAAAACTGTCAAAAGTAGCGAAGCTAGAAGTCCACAATGGAGTCTTGGTACCTACCCTGATGTATAGCAGTGAGGCATGGAACTGGCAGAGGAAGGATGAAAATAAACTGAATGCTGTTTAAATTAGATCCCTGAGACGTATGTGAGGTAAAACCATTTACAATCGTGTGACAAACATGGAGATCCGCAAAGAATGCAAGGCTAATGAGTAAGCTTAGTGAGTAAGATTAAGAAAGGGACCCTCAGATGGTTTGGGCATGTAGAGCGAATGAACGAAGAAAGTAGTGCAAGAAGAATATACGACGCGAATGTGAATGGTAGAAGAAGTCGGGGACGCCCAAGGAAGACATGGCACGATCAAGTGAATCAGATACTTGAGTCGGGCCATGTCAAAAGTCAGAATAATTGAAGAGAATGAATGAGAAAATGTATGAATGTGTCCTCTCTGCCTACTAAACGGCGTGATGGTTAGTTAGTCGAATACTTTAAAGAAAGAACAAAAAAAAATGGTTTTACATTTAAAATATTTACCAATAAAATACATATTATATTAAATTAATGACTAATTAATAAAAGCGATTATTTTTAACGAAATTTCGTACAAGAATGCCAAAAAGGTGCCTATTCATATTCTAACGATAGCTATACAATATGCAAAAGTAAATCTTAGTATTTCAACCTCAAAGCAAAACATCAGGTGTGAAATGGGAAAGGATTATGCCAAAAGGGTCAACAAAAACATAATCATACCTTATTATGTCACAAGGGATTTGTGAAAATAGCCTTTTGCTAAGGAAACAGGGATGGAAATAATATACATTGCGGTATGGAAATATTGGTTACGTAGCAAAGCAACGCAACTCTCAAAAGCAGCGCATTTTTCCAGGTAAAGTAATATGCAATGGAAATGACTTTGACAACAAAATAATATTTTATGTAAAGATATTCGAACATTCGTATACTTACTCCTCTGTTCAAAGGAGAAATGTGGAAGATTTCAATTTCTTTGTAGATTAGTAAAAATGATTATAAGTAATAAATATAATTATTAGCCTGAAACTGTCATCTACATTGAAAAAAATCTCCCGAGAAAAGATACATGCCGCCGACGGGACTCGAACCCGCGTCCTTCTGATTTCCGGTCAACTGCTCTGTCCATTGAGCTACATCTGCTTATCTCCTACCCGCAAAAATAATTCAATGTATACTAGTGTTTCATTCAACAATTACTGCTTATTACATTTTTCACCTGCAACCAACCAACCTTATTTTTATATGGGAAAGGCATTGTAAGTGCTAAATCTCCCACTAGGTGACGTCGAGACAAATTATGTTTACATTTTTTGGTGAAATACTTTAACTCATCGTTGTGCTATGTATAAAAATCTTGTCTTAAATATTAGTTTATTAATTAAAAATAAGAGATTAGTAAAATTCGAAAGTAAACCGTTTTTATTAAAAAAAAATTGCTACGTTACATCTCGCACATCATTTATACAATTCAATTCTTAGAGAGGTGTTTGAAAGCATTTTCCATTAAAAAAACTGTCACAAAGAGTTTTCACTGTTGCAAATATTTGCAATCTTTTATACAAAATGATGAGCACTTTTATAGGACTGTGGCGCCACCGAGCGACCTCCCTGGTGTTATCGCGGAATTTAACAGACAGACTCACCGGGAGCATTGCTTGTAAGGAAATATGTAGCTAATGGATTCGGATGAAGTACAATGCCATATTGTAACGTTAACAAAGCCTATTTTTGCTATCTTTTCAGCTTGTAGCAAGTATTTACGCGGGGAAAAGGGCTAACTTTGTAAAGCGTTCGTTTTGTTTTGACAGGGAGAGAACCGAACTGAACGCTTTTCCTTTGATTGTCGGAACGCCGCGCGAATAAATAAAGTTTCGGTGAAGGATACTTCGCCTGGAACTTTTTTCAATGGATTCTCTACTCATAGACAGGCAATATCTACACAATAAACTTCGCTTTTGTATTCCATGATGAATGATATAAAGGAAGTGGTTTATTTAAGTTCGATTGGGAGAAGAAGAATGCTTTTCTTTCTTTCAGAAGTAACTCCTGGAACTAAAAGGGAATTGATTTTATCGACTTCGTTTTGTTCATATTCTTTAAATGTATTAATATACCTACTTTTATAACAATCCAATTTACAAATAATAATCCAATTATCAATAACAATTTTGACGGCGCATAGTGGAGCGAAATTTCGTTACAATAAACTAACAAAAAAATCATAACATTAATAGAGACGACGGAGCTAAGCTCAATAGTTCTTGGTATCCGGTAATTGACGGCTACACCAAAGCTAAATGCATAAAACCATTTTGAAGTGTAGGTACTGTAATACCAGCTCGTAGTTGAGTGGAGCTGGCAACACGGTATCGCTTCTAAGTACTTAAGCACACATTTCACCACTAATAATTACACATCTGCCCTGATGATGGACACTCTAATGCTGTCCGAAACGTTGGCTAAAGGAGGAGGTAGCGCAACACGGCATAACACCCAAAAACAAATAACGATTCGTTGTAGCATACTTACATAGCAGGTAGCCGCGATTGACCCAACCTTTCTACCTGTAACCGCCCTCAGTCCAGGCCTACCGGTCGTGACGAAAAGATCCCCGCTAAATAAGCCAGCGTAAACCTTACCGCGGCCCCGGGAACCATTTATTGGATAACCAACTGTTATTAGTGACTTAGCTAGGGAGTCGGGCGTTTAGACTGGGTTAAGGTTTGTCCAAGTCTGGGCTGCGGGTGCATCTGCCAACCTGCTACGTGGCTGGTCGGATCGGAAGAGACTGATTAAGATAGTTCTTTTGACATCTCCAGCAGGATTCTCTTGATCTTCACTTTGCATCGGAGTGAAAGGGATGGATTCGTACATCCGTCACTCCTGGACACAAGACACTCCCAGATTCCTACCCAAATCTCATACCTTTTAATTATCCTCTCTTTACTTTCCCTAAACAGATATTCCACACAGTATCCTCAGAGACCACATAGACCCTGAGGGTTTTCAGGTTTCCTCTGTGGAATTAATGTAAAAAATATATTTTTTAGAGAGTCAGGGATTCGATTAGATGTTTTGTTTGGCAGTAGATTTTAGACAAATGTAAAATATATTACAGATAGCTAGGTACCTAACTCATTTCAAGCACATGAAAGTGAGAATCCTGAGGCGTTAGTGTTACCAAAGCAAATATTCGAAAATAAGCATGGCCAATATCAGTGTATATAATAAACAAGACTAAAAAAAATTATCAGGGCAGAGGTGTATGGCGTTTTATCCCCTACATCTACCAACCGAACAGTGAAATAGCGTGATGATAAACTTTAAAAAAATCTTGAGACCGTAATTAGCTTATCGTGAGAAGTTGACTTTTTATAACTTTTGAAGGTTATTCTCATAAATTTAATATATCATTGAAGAAGAAGACAACACTAATTATCTAAACGAAAAAATGAAAGAGAACAAGACAGATATAAAAAAGATAATGGTCGCAACTGGGACTCAAACCGAGAACCTTTTGTCTAACCTGGACGTGGGCTTTTACCAATTCAGTCATTGCCCATGGTATGGAAAAACTAGTCGAAGATAATATTGTTAATTCTAAATTTTGAAAATTTGAGATTGTCAATTATGACGGATTGACAGATGGTGAATTGGTAAAAGCGCACGTCCCGGTTAGATGAGAATTTCTGGGTTCGATTCCCAGTTGCAACCATTATCTTTTTTTCTGTATGTTGTTCTCTTTCATACTTTCGTTTAGATTTTTTTTTTTTTTTTTTTTTTATAATTTCTCACCATACATGTGTTCTTATTTTTTTTTTTTTACAAAAATATTAACCTCACTAGGCTAGCAGCCTGTATTGAGGTTAAATTCATAAATTTGAGTGGTGCATTTACACACAAATCACTAAAATACAAAACACTACATCCAAAACACTAAAATATTATATGCGGAAAGTAAGAAATAACAATATTATATTGGTGACCAGATGGGTAATTTGTAACAATATAGACCATAAAACAAATCCTTAATAAATTACTATACCCACCAAGAAACAAAGGTAGTTCAAAACAACTAGGGTGACACTCCGATTTTTACAAATGGGACTCAAATAAAATCTGGTTATTTAAAAAATATATATGTTTATATATATCTTTTTATTTAAAAAACAAATATTATTAAAAAAAAATATCTTATTATTTTAAAATATGTTTTTTTTTTTTTTTTTATTATTTAAAAAAAGGCCAAGGATGAAAAAATAGTATGCCAATCCTCTGACAACACAAAAATCTTAACATTTTTTTTAAATTTAGCTAATGAATTGGAAGACTTTATGTAATCTGGCAGAATATTAAACAGAAGTGGAGCCTGATATAAAAAGTTTCTTTGGCCAAAAGATGTTTTAGTACTTATTGCGACAAAGTTCATTCTTGAGCCAATTCTAGTGGTATGGATTTGTTGGGTTCTTTCTGCAGAATAAATATTGATAAAAAATTTACAAATTATTTTAGAGATGTACAGCTGTTTTATACTCATAACGTCAGATTCCTTGTAAAGAAGTTTCGATGGATAACGAAATTTTTTTTTGTACATGACCTTAAGAATTAATTTGTGAGCAATATTTAGTGGCTCTACATTGGACTTTAGACAGGATCCCCAGCATACAATATTGTAAGAAAGTCGAGATTGTACTAAGGCATAATAGACAGATTTTAATTTATCTTTATCCAGTATATGACGAAGTTCTTTAAAAATATAGGTAAGTCTCCTGATATTTTTTGTTAACATGTCAATATGGTCATTCCATCTCAAATATTGATCAATATTTACACCTAGGTACCTTATACAGTCTACTCTTTCTAAAGGGTGGCAATTACAATTACAATTTTGCAGACAATTGTGTATAATTAGATTATGAGTGTTGGAAGGCTGACTTTTTGCTGATATGCTAAAAGTTACATATTTTGTTTTTGATGTATTCAAAGTTAAGATGTTATTATTTAGCCAACTCTTTACTATTCTTAATCCTGAATCACATTTGTCAAAAGCATCTTTCCAGGTTTTACCCTCAAATATTAAAGCAGTGTCGTCTGCGAAACTAACAATATTACCAGGAATATCTAAATTACATAAATCATTAATGTAGATTAAAAATAATATTGGTCCAAGTACACTACCTTGTGGAACCCCAAATGAGATTTGTTTGCTAATGCTTAAATTATTATTTATCTCTACTTGTTGTGTTCTATCGCTAAGATATGATTTGAACCAACTTAATGCTGTACTGGAATGTGAAATGCCAAGAGAAGATAATTTTTTGAGGAGTAATCCATGGGAAACCGTGTCAAATGCCTTTGATAGATCTAAAAACACAGCTAAGGCTTTGTTTCCATAATCCAGGGCACTAGTGACTTTCGACAATACCCTCAATACTGCATCACTTGTTCCTCTATTTTCTCTGAAACCAAACTGATTGCTAGAGAGTAGTTTATTTGTTTCTAAGAATGATACCAATCTCGACTTAGCCAACCTCTCTATTACTTTTGAAAGCGTGTTGAGTAGGGATATAGGTCTATAATTATTGACATCTAGTTGATCTCCACCTTTAAAAAGAGGAATCACTTTAGCTTTCTTACAGTGAGAAGGGAACATCCCACTCTTGAAGCTAATATTAATAATATGAGATATGGGACCAGCTAATTCGAATACATGGAGTTTATATATCATAACACTTATAGAATCAATACCGCATGAGAAAGACATTTTTAAATCATTTATCACATTTGTCACTTCAGAAATGTTAGTTGGCTTAAAATCAAAATTGTCCCCGGTAATCTGAAGTTCAGATTTAAAATCATTCACAAGATACGTCTCACTGGTTTTATTATCACTGCACAAATTGTTAGCGAAACTTGGACCAATATCACTGAAGAAGTCATTAATGTGATTAGTAATTATATTTGGACTCTCTTCCATTGAAGTAATAATATTATTAATTTTCAATTTTTTTATGGTAGTTTGTTCCTTTTTAAGGTTTATGGCCTCCTTTATAATTTTCCACTGTTGTTTAATGTTACCATTGACTTCATCTAATTTTCTTCTGAAATATGCTTGTTTTGTTGTTCGTATTATCCTAGAACACCAGTTTCGATATCGCTTATAATATTCAAACAGTTCCAAGTTATAGCTTTCTTTTCTACATCTGTTGTGCAATTTATCACGTGTTCTGAGGCATTTGATTAGTCCAGCGTTTATCCATGGTTTTAGATGTTTCATAATATGTTTCTCTTTTTGTACTGACGTACAACTTTGCACATGGGTTTTCAAACATTTTATGAAATTATCAGTTGCCAGATTGACGTCATTTGTTGATAGAACTATATCCCAGGATTCCTCCTTTAATTTGGTCTTCAAGAGGTGGTTGTCAACAACAAATTTAGGTTTTACATTATTATTTGAAATATTATGTAGATTTAAGCTCATAAACTTCATTAAAATTGCATAATGGTCTGTTATGCCAGTAGTAAAAGCTGCTCCTTGTGGTTCAAATTTTGATTTTGCCATAATATGATCAATGCAGCTAGATTTATTAGGAGTCACTCTTGTTGGTGAGTTTATTATGGGCTTCAAACCATGAAACGCCAGAAGTGATAGGTATTTTTGTGTTTTTATGTTCTTCAAATCTAGGGTATCAATATTTAAGTCCCCACATAAGATAATCTCCTTATTTTGCAAAGATTCAGATGCAAGGAATTCATTCAATGAGTCGAGAAAGTTGTCTATTTTAGTCTGGGATGGAGATCGATATACAGCTAATAAATATAATGTATTGGATAATTGCATTTTCAAGCAGTTTGCACTGGGGAGAGCAATTTCCTCAACAGTTACCTGAATGTTTTGTCTTACGTAGATAACTACTCCATCATTTTGTAAATTGTTCATCATAGTTTTGTAGACTACGTACTCTGGAATGCTAGGCATATTAATTACACTGCTCAGCCAAGCCTCTGTAAAGACTAGTACTTCCGGACGATGATTAATGCAATCCAGCATAGAAACAGTTTCATCAAAATTCTTGCTTATACTTCTAATATTCATGCATAGTAAAGAAAATTTTGAATCTTTCAAAAAATTTTTGCAAGATAATGAATCTTCAAAAGTTATGTTAGGTTCAGTATTGTCGGTTATATTATTTATGTTTTCCAGATCATCCATTTTTTTTTTTTTTTTTCAATAAAAGTGTCAGACTTAGGGGGGAGGATTACAACAATTTATTCAAATCATCTTCGTGTTTGATGATAATGACTCTTGAAGATAGTTCTGGGTTCTTTTTCACGCAAATTTTATTGTTCCGAAACCACACAAATTGAAATTTAGCTTCTTTAGCTTTTTGTTTAGTTTTCCAAAGAAGGGTTTTGGAATATGATGATAGAACTTCTCCAATGAAGATGTTCCTGTCCTTCAATTGCTTTATACTTTTGCGTGCGTTGAGAAATTCAGATTGGGACTTTTCATCTTTGAAATGGATGATCATCCTCTGAGCTCCGGGTTTATTAATAGTTTTATCAGGATATTGAGTAACTTTATTTATTCTACCTGGTTCAATCCGAATGTCAAATTTTTTTATGAATCTTTCCACGGTTTCCACAGAATTTTCATTCATCAAGGTTTCTAGGCCAGACAATTCAGCACAATTATAGCTTACATTTTGTTGTTCTATATCAGCTAGACGAATTTCTAAATGTTTTATTTTTAGATCTTTGATAGAATTTGCGTTTTCCAAGTTATCCACATTTTTTTTTAATTGCATCATGTTTCCGATATTATTAGTTATTTCATCATATTGCTGACCAATAAATTCAATGCTTTTTCTCATGTCGGATATCTCAGATTCGAGATTTTTTTTCAGTGTTGACGATTCAAGTTCAATTTTTGCAAAAACTTGTAGCTTAAATTCTTCCATTTTTTTATCCATGTATTTTACAATTTTTCCAAGTCCAAGTCCTTTTTTAGATAGTGTTATCTTATTCTTCAAAACTGGACTATTTGAAGTAGTGCGTGGTAGCTTCAACATAGTGTTAATTTTTGGGTTCGTTGTTCAAAAAGATTAGGATAATTAACTACCCTGTCCAATTAAGTGGACAAACAGTGCAGAAAGTCGGGGTGCCAATTTGGTTCTTGAATATCAATACAGGAAAAACATTCAAATCGGGTGGCCTCAAACTCGCACCCGTACTCATGTAGGTAGGTAAACATGACGCGAATGAAACGATGGACGTGCGCATCTCAAAGTGTTTGTTTTTCATTAAACCAGATGAAGTATGGGAGAAGCTCTCAAATGTCTCGCATATATACACACAATCATGCTCCTAAGTCTGGAAACACTTATGCGACCCAATTCGATATTATTTGCGATTTTTTTTTACCGCCGTAAAACATATTTTCGGTTCCTTTTTTATAAAAAAATTGTTTTCATGACTTTAGGATTGTAAAAATTATTATAGGTATATATTATACCTAAACAAACATAACTTTCCACAAAATCTCTCCAGGTACCAAGCAATTGAGTTTTAAAATATTCACAACATCTGGAACAAAAATATGGAACTGGTTGCAAGTTATACTTACTATTTTTTACTGTTTATAAGTAAAAATTTGTTGTATTCCAATATTTGTTAATTGCTATTCAAAAATTTTATTCTTTTTTAAAAATTAAATGAAGACAATATTAGTGAAACTCAATCGAAAATCTGGAGAAAAATCAGAAAAAAATTATTGACTCCACTGGGACTCGAACCCAGGACTCTTTGCTTACATGGCAAGTGCTCTACCAACTGAGCTACGGAATCCATATCCAGTTCGGTCACTTTTAACTGTATCATACTCCGACTAAGAACTACCAACATTATCTTCATTTTCTTAACGCACATATTATTGGCTGCTACTGGCTGCTACCTTTATATACGATTGCAAGATTCCACTCGAACTAAATGCTATCTGGATAGTGTCTGGATAAATTTTTATTCATTTTATTTTTAATACGCGACGTCTTTTGTTCTCTGTCTTTGCACACACTCCTTGCTTCATTCACCTTCATACATCGTCTCATTCAAACTCTTCTGTTCTTTTGACTCTTGTCATGGCCCGATTCATACATTTGACTCACTTCCGAGGAAGTGAGTCAAATGCTGAGATGAAAGAGTCCCCTACTTCTTCTATCATGCACGTTGGCGTCATAAAATATTTTCCTTACACTCCTTCCCCGCAATACATGTCCTGACCATCTAAGTGTCCCTTTCTTTATCTTTTTAATTACGCAATCTTTCCGGATCTCCACATTAACAACTTAGATACGTGCTTTTGTAACACATACATCTCGGGGATATCATTTCTACGGCCTTTAGTTTATTTTCTTCATACATCTGCCAGTTCCATGCCTTGTCGTGCATAGAGGCTTGTGGGCTTCTTTGAAAATGTTTTATCAAAATAATGACCAGCTCAGATACGGGGACTCCATCGAAGCCAGAGTAAGGTTAGCCTCCCAAAAACTGGGCGTAATGTACAGGGCCCGCAGATACTTTAATAGTACACAACTGCTAACCCTTTACAAATCACGAGTGTACCCCACGGTTGAATTTGGCAGCTACCTCTGGTCTGGAGCTCCTAAATACCTGAAAAATACCCTCGACTCTGTGTAAAAACGGGTCCGTTTGATAGATTCTCCCATCTTAACAGACGGATTGCTATCCTTGTTCTACCGGTATTACAATGGAAGATGCTCCGAGGAACTAGCGTCATTGATCCCCTCGGCACCGGTGAATAGTCTGGAAACACGCCAAATGTGTACCCAACATATGTACACGGTTGACATTTATCACATGAGAACGGGTCGCTTCTTCGACTCGTTCTTGTGTTCAACAGCTCGGCTGTTGAACGATTTGCCGGCCTCTGTGTTTCCTCCTTCCTACAACATGGGTCTCTTCAAGACCAATGTTCATTCCTTCCCCTCCTAAAAAAGACCCTCCATACTGCATCTCAGATGACATAGGCCCTGAGGGAAATTATTTTCCTCAGGGCCTCCTGTGTGAAGTTAATGAAAAAAATACACAGTGTCCGGAAACTCGTAGTACAAGCGGGAAACTGGTAAATCTACATCACATTCGGAGTCGATTTGTGATATAACTTTTTTGATTTGAGCTTTCGTTTTTGAGTAAATCGGGTCCGAAGTTGGAATTTTTTTGGTTAAATTTGAAAAAAAAAAATTCACTAGGGGGTTGATTTCAGCTGTGTAATGACTTATAAAATGCAACGAAGGGTAAACCGGGCTCAAAATATTTTTTACCCTTTAGTTGCCGAAAAAATGGAAAAATAGAAAAAAAAATATTAAAATCGAAAAGCTCAGATCAAAAAAAAAAGTTTTTTGGGTTCTCTACGTGATGTAGATTCACCAGCTTTCACGCTTGTACTACGAATTTCCGGACACGTTGTGTATATACTAATTCAATTTTTTACATGAAAAAAACCTCTTTTTATAACTTTTGAAGGCTATTCCCATCAATGTAATATATCATTGAAGAAGAAGATATCAATAATAATCTAAACGAAAATATGAAAGAGAACAAGACACAGAAAAATAGAAAAAGATAATGGTCGCAACGGAAACCGGGTATATTTATCCGAGACGCTATCTAGGTTACAAAACCAATTCCTAGAATGATTGTTCCCAATAAAAAGGGTAGTTGCCTACAATATGGAAAAAATTGTCGAAGATAATATTGTAAATTCTAAAATTTGAAATATGAGATTGGCAGAAGGTGACAATGGCGGATTTGGTAAACGCACATGTCCGGGTTAGACATTAGGTTCTGGGTTCGAGTCCCAGTTGCGACCATTATCTTTTTCTATTTTTCCTTGCCTTGTTCACTTTCATATTTTCGTTCAGATTATTATGTTATCTTTTTCTTCAATGATAAAATGTTAATATATTCTCGTGTTGCGTTCTTGGGAGTTTCGAGGCTTCTGCACATCAGTTCATTTAGAACGTAGTATCCCACTCTTTCGAGGCCCGAGGCCCTTTATCTCCGGGTAACGGTCGCCTGTCGCGTGTAATCTCTTGTTTCTGTTTGCGGAGGGACGTGAACCGGGCTTCCGCTTGTTAGCGCGGCGATCCGTCACGTTCCGGCTGCCTCCGCGCGCCGTCCGCGTCCGTACCTGTCCCGCCCCCACGCTCACCGCTAGTGTAAACACACGCTAAGACGGGCCCGACTAAACCTTCTGCAGACAAAACCAAGCAGATATGTAAACCAGCAAAACAATACTAAAATTAACTTTAATTGCAATTATGAACATGTTTTTGCTCTCTGCTGAAGTGTCACAAAACACTGATAAACACATAAACACCAGATAAAAACCATTTAGTTTACGAAGGAATCACATTTATTTGTGTTTTTATTGTTAACATTATAACATTGTTACAGAAATAAACATAGTACATACTGTGTGGATCAAATTCAATAATATTTTTACTTCATATTTATTTTTGTGCAAGTGTTTTAAACAGTCGTTTCCTGCACTATTTACGAGTATAATTTCGTAAATCTTTACATAGTACAAAATGAAGTCGCTCAAGCAGTATGCGCGCTTAGATCTTTTAAACCACGCAACGGATTTTCATGCGGTTTTCATCAATAAATAGAATGATTCATGAGGAAGGTTTTTAGGTATATAATTTGTCAAGGCTTTGTGTAAATCGGTTGAAATACACAACATATCTGGCCAAGCGGCAGAGGACAGCGAGCAGTGGGCAGCGGGCAACTAATACACGGGCGGACAAAGGGCGGTGTGGATTTGATTTAACCGATGGTGTTGGTTATAAAGGTTTTGTTAGCCATAGCAACGTGTGGCCGAGTCTGCTAGTCTTATATATAAAAATCTCGTGTCAAGGTGTTTGTGATCACACTCTTGAACATATCACGAATCTAAGTTTTCGAACTGGCCTTTTCCCAAACACACTAAAACATTCAACAATTATTCCTGTCCTTAAATCAGGGGACAGATCATCCGTGAATAACTACAGACCAATATATTTGCTGAGTCCGATCTCAAAAATAATTGGTAAAAGTTTACCAATCACGTATAGCGTGCCCCAAGGCAGTGTATTAGGCCCACTTCTCTTTCTAACATACATTAACTCTTTATGCAGTAGTAATATATATTATAGATATAATACATATATATCTTTCGTACTATAATATCTTTCGCTGATGACACAGTTATTGTATTTGAAGGTGAAAATTTGAATTCAACCTTTGAAAAAGCAAACTATGGCATAAATGTGGTAAAACACTGGTTACATTCCAACCTCCTTACTCTTAATATTGATAAAACAAAATACCTACTTTTTTCTATACGGAAACCAAATCTCCCCCAAAACTGTCATAAACTTACCACACATTCATGTTCACAGAACCCTAACACGCCTACATCACTTCACAAAAACTGTTCATGCAATGACCTAAAAATATCAAATGAAATTAAGTACTTAGGGGTTATTATTGACGATCACCTGCGTTGGGAGGCACACATCAAATCTACAACAAAAAGACTTCGCAAATTATCCTACATTTTCTACTCTCTCAGATCTATTTTTAACATACAAATACTGAGATGTGTTTACTTTGCACTTTTTCAATCAATTGCTACGTATGGTATTGTGGGATGGGGAGGGTGTGCAATGTCAATTCTATATCCCATAGTCTTAATTCAAAAACTTCTGCTAAGAATAATATTCAAATGTAACCCATCACACCCATCAGAACCACTCTTGAAAAAATTCACAGTGTTAGACATTCGACAATTATACATAAAGACAATTCTCATATTCCTATGGAAAAATGATTTGCTGGAAAAAACACAAAACAAAATTCACACTCGGTACCCGTCACATCTTAAAATGCATAATTCCTACGACTAAAACAACTTTCGCACAGCGACAGTTCTCCTATACTGCCCCCAAAATGTTCAACTCATTGAGTATTGATACTAGGAAATCGAAAACTGATAAGCTTTACATCATAAGTGTACAGGATTGGTTATTTACAAAGGGGAGGAACTATTTTAAAGAATGCCTGAAGTCTACAAATTAAGTTAAATTGCTTCATTTTTATTTTGTTTAAATTAAAATTTACAAAAAAAACTTTTGATAGTTATCATAATAATATTTATATTTAGATGTCTTACTTTCAAAGGGGAGTTACTATTTTAAAGAATGTCTGAAGTCTACAAATTAAGATAATTTGCTTTATTTTTATTATTTTTATTTTTTTTAAATTCAAATTAAAAAAAAACTTTTGATAATTATTATAATAATATTTATATTTGGATGACTTATTTTCAACATCTCCACAAGATGAGCCATTCATTTATTTATCTATTTATCATGTATTTATGTACCAATTTTACTTAAGCGAAACATCAGCCTACAATAAGAATGGTTTATTTATATGTTTATTATTATATAAATATTATCTACTTAATTGAGAAACCACTTAAAGAATTCGTTGTCATACAAAAACATTGTACCTAACTGAACTATATATTGACCAATAACAATTCTTGCATTTATATAATTATATATTCATATTTCGATTACCATAATACGGGCATGTGCCTAGCAAGGTAGTCGAATCACATGTAAAAACTGTATATAAAGTTATATGATGAATAAAGAAAGAAAAAAAAAACTCCTCCGAAACGACTTGACCGATTTTTATAATATTTTTTATTTATATTTGGTATGTATGAGAATAGGTTTTAAAGTATATTTCGTACCGCTAGGTGATTAGCGTGTCCCTACCCAGAATTTTATTTTTATTTTTGTCATTTTTTTATTTGTCATCAAAAAATACCTATAACACCAAATTTTAACCATCCTACCCCCACCCTACCTATGTGTTTACATTGTCGGTTGTTACTGTGTTTTCATTGTCATTTGTTACCATTTGTTACTGAGTTTATATTATTAGTTGTTACTGTGTTTACATTGTCAGTTGTTACTGTGTTTTCATAATCAGTTCTTACTGCGTTTACATTGTCAGTTGTTTACATTGTCAGTTGTTACTGTGTTCACATTGTCAGTTGCTACTGTGTTTACATAGTCAGTTACGTAATCACAGAAACAAGTGAAATTGACCGACCCCTTGATGTTTGAAAATCGTCGTAAGAAAATTACGATAAAAGTTCAAGATTGCTCACTATTTACTCACTCCTTCTCATCGGGATTTTTTTTTCATAAACACGAATGTGAAAATAATTCGTCCCCTCGCGATATTGGTTACAGCGTCTGCTACTCAGTGGAGCACTTGACCTCGGGAGTGGAGGCTGCAACTCACTTTACCCTCTCAGCCGAGCGACGGAGGGAGAGATGAAAGGGTTGACGTGTGTTGTGTGTTGTGTTGTAGCGTTTTGCCACGAGTGGCGAAAGGGGTGGGATCCTCGGCGACCGGGTAACAATGTGCGAAAGCAAACATTTGCATGTTTCCGTAGAAAAAATAAGGCGAGGGAAATGCGGCGCCGCTGAGTGACAAGAAACACATTGCAGAGAAGATGAAATCTTTGATAAATGGTGAGACATTACTTTGAACTTTAAAGCGTGTCTGTTAAACTAGCAAACTGTGCTTGTTACAAATAAATAGGTTTAAAACGTTTTCCACACAGACTTAGGGCATGTTTGCGGATTCTGACTGGAAAGAATTTTTAACGAAAGGTAAAAATGAATCTGGAGATTTTGAAGAAAACTATATCGTGTGAGGGGAGAAATACAAAAACCGGCAAATTATTCGATAAAGATATTTAACTTAAAACCGAGAATATCTCATGCAAAAATTGTAAAGTGTTTTTGTAAAGATGGGGACGCTTTTATTAATTTTTTAAACTTAGTACCTTTGAACTTTGAGCAAAATAAGTAAAAATAAATAAGTAAAAAATTAAAAATCAAAATGAATTAACAGAAAAACAAATAAATATAACAGTGAAAAAGGGACGAAAAATGTTGAAAAATTGACGAGCTAAATGATGAATGTAAATGTTAGTATTTTTTAAGTAACAAATGTACATAGAAAATAAAACTTTTCAAAACTAAAAGTCTAGAAATTGTTATACAGTTAATGCCCAATACATAAAAGGTTGAATGAAGTTTACAAATATGTAGGTAGGTACATACCAAAAAATAAAGTATGAGTATAGAGAACAAAAGTATTATTAAAGTAACAGAAATAAAAAAAAATAGTTAAAAGAGTTGAATTATTTATTTAATTTGATTAATATTGATGAAATTAGTTTTTAGAAGAGAAAGAGTTTTATTATTCAAGTTGTAACTTCGATAATTGAAACGTGAATATTATTATTTCTAATTTAATAACATGTGTTTACCTACTAGCAAGTATAAAAAAATTCACGCAAAAACAATAATAGTATTAGCGCAAATGTCCGTAGAATAAACAGAGGCTTTCCATAAATCTGGTTAATGTTGTCTTTGAGGATGCTGCGTTGATTGTAGATGGTCGCTGATGCAGTGCCTCTTCTCCTTTCCAGAATTTTCAGCCCTAATGAAACAAGGATTGCAGGAATGAGGAAAAGAACCAACTCCACAAATATCCTCATCATGGAATCTTATTAGAGTTCAGGTTCGAGTATTGAAGCAAAATTGAGAAAGATATCGGTCCTAATAATCTTCAATCCGATTGATTAATAGCGACAAAGTAAAGCTAAGTCGAAGATGTTTCCTTTTATACATTAATTTATAGTTACATTGGTTATTTATTATTGAAGTAAAACTTCTTTACGCACGCTCGACTTGGGGGGTAAGCTGGTGAATGCGTTACGAAAAGTGATGATTGTTACGAAAAATGTCATCCGAACGGTAATCCGTGTGAACGATAATCGATGCGAACGGTAATCGATGCGAACGGTGATCGATTGGTAGGCGAACGGTCGGGCCTTTATGCAAGCTTGACTTGGGGAGTGATAAGGTTAAGGATAAGGATAAGGATAAGGATGGTCACCCCAAGGTCGTAGGTCTCTCCATGGTCATATTTCCCCCCAATGTCATATGTCATCCCTAGGTCATACGCCATCCCTAGGTCACCCCGTTCGCTACGTTTGGTAACTTAGCGAGGATACCTGGGTTCATTGGGCGAGGTTTGTCTTGTAGTTTTACTTCAGTCGTGTGGTCTAAAGCACACTCTTTTTTTTCTGATTATACAACTCTCTTTTTGAATGTTTCGTTCTATTAAATTTGTGTTATTACCAGTACCTATACAGGGTGTCCGGGGGTAAAGTGCATTAACTTCGGGAGGTGATTCTACATGATAGTACAAGTAAAAAAGATAAATAACTTTTTTATAAATTCCAACAAGGAGTAGTTTTGAGGTAAAAAGATAAAATTAGTCCGGCGTGTACAGCCAGATTTATTATTTTCCGTTGTTACGATACGGGCCAATCACGATGGAGTCGGGCGCTTGGCAGGCTCTCAGCAAGTAAGATCGTACCTCACTCACACTAAGGATTTTTAGTAGGTACCTACGACTTTTTGTATGGGAAAAAAATGTTGATATTTCGGAAAAAGTAAAAATCTTTTTTACTCCTACCATCATGCAGAATCACTCCCCCGGACACCCTGTATAATATAAAGTATTTACACTCTCTGTGGGATGTGTGGGATTGTGCCAACCTAAATTTTTACAATAGTAAGCTCTAAATGTCGAAACACGCCTTCACATTGAAAATAAAGTATGTTTCCTTTACTAAAATAAAACAAATCTGACTCGGAAAATGCCATTACTTCGGAGAGAAATATGAATGCCATAAATAAAACACAATATCTCCCTTGAATAAGTAATATACATCTCGGACAGTCATCAACAAATACCATTATTCATCCACCGAATGTCATTCACTTTCTTTCATAGCCTTAATAGAAAGTTTCGTTCGCTCCGACATCAAAGACAGGCAGTTCGAGTATATTATGAACGTTTCGCGGTCATAAATCAACTGTAGTAGCCGTAACGATATCTGGAGCCAGAATTTAGAAAGAGTCGGCAAACGGAAAAGCACTTAAATTTATGACAGGACAAAACTGTTTGTCATAACTTTGCAAATGGATCACTCTTAAAAGCCTCAGCGCCTATAAACCCCCTAATTCTACAATGGATGCGATGTTTATTGAGAAAACATCCCTCTTAAAAGTTAACGGCATCTAGACCTAGACAGTGGGGTTCTATGGTTGGGAAACTTTCAAAGGATTATCAGACATATCGGAAGTCCTGAATGGCCATCCCTAATGCCACGTTTTGATCCTTCATTAAGATAAGGGTAAGCTTTCTTGTTTCGGCTTGAATCTTGATCAACATAATAAGTACATGTTTTGAAATAAGAGTTCAAAAGGAAATTATATTCAAAGCTTTTAAATGCCTCGTAGATCACTAATCAGGTCTAGACTCCGATTTACAATATTTGGCTAACCCGTGCGTCCAAGCAAGTTCATCGGTACTTTTAATTCTCAGTATAAGTAGTTAAATAAAAATAAAAATAAACTTTTTATTGGCATTATTTTGTTTGGCATTATTTTGTTCACCGTAAAATAGCCTCTCAATATTGCATCATTTACAACCCAGACGTATTGCTCGAGCGCTCTCGACCGTTGAAAACACGAATGGCCAGCGTCGTGTCGCGGTCGCCAAGATTTGATCGTGTGCGGACTGCCTGAGTGCCGACGAAGATGTTGCTGACCCTCTTACGCTGGTCTGGACCACCTCCTTCAATGCCGTAAGCTCAACAACTTTCCATATCTAAATTTGCTTATAACTTCTTAATTCACGTGTTTGCGTCCGCAGCGAGAAAGAGAATTTTGTTCTTTTGAATTAAATGAAGACAATATTAGCGAAACTCAATCGAAAATCTGGAGACAGAAAAATCAGAAAAAGATATTGGCTCCGCTGGGACAATATCTTTAATATTTTTTTCCCAATACCCTTTTCTGATTTTTCTGTCTCCAGATTTTCGATTGAGTTTCCCTAATATTGTCTTCATTTATTATGAAGACAATATTATAAAATCTCAAATCATAATATTATAAATATTATGATTTGAGATTTTACTCATAAAGGTTAAAAAACAAAAAAAAATCTATTTAGGGTAATTGTGTGTATACTGATTCCACAAACGGTGTTCAAATGTACTCCTGAGTCAATTATAACTTCCCGACTATGCTATGTGTTAAAAGATTGCGATCGACCCCTCTGAGAGTAGAGCGCCACTCTGAGCTAGCAATCCTGATTACCCTTGAGGTGATTCAGAATCTTTGGGTACCTCTTCAGATTTGGGAGGCGGGAATGGGTACCGCCGCCCCGGGAACCTTTATTGGATAACCAAAACCTCTGCCATAGGTCACCCCAAGTGGTTCGCTACGTTTGGTGATTTAGCAGGGGTGCCCGGGTTAATGGGATGAGGTTTGTCTACGTCTGATGACCAGGACACACTGAACCCCAGATTTCTCCCACCCCTTAAACCCTTTTCCTTCCCATAACTTTCCTCTCCTTCCTTTCCCTAACAAAAACCCTCCACACAGCATCCCCAAAGATGACATAGGCCCTCAGAGAAATTATTTTCTTCACGGCCTCCTGTATGGAGCTCATGTAAAAAAAAAAAAAACCTGCAGAGCCAAGAACGCCCCTTGAAACCTCAGGGCGGCTCCAATTCTGGGTGTCTCTAGGCGGGCAACTCACCAGCCGCCCTTAAACACTGTCGCCCACGGTAGTAAACACTGCCGCCCAACACTAACAATACATCACTTATCTCTAATCAAAATTATAAAAAAAAACTAAAAAACTTAAAACTGTTTCAAAACCCTCGTCAGAATAAAATTAAAATTAAAAAAATTACAAAGAGTGATGATTAATTACTTAATTAATTAAAAAAATATATTAAATAACAAGAAAGAGGGTTAAATTGAAATTAAAACAATTTTTTAACTTATTTCCACATATTTATTTAACCAGCACCGGTTTCGTCCTGTTATGGAATAATTTAATTTATTAAATTATCGATTATTCTGCTATAGTGACCATTGTTATATTATTATTTCATTTGATATTTTTTCCCAATGTAAATATTATTTAATGTAATAACCAAAACATATGTACCTACTCTAATACCTACCAAATTTTATAAAAATTCTCTAACAAAAGAATGTCAATTGCCAGCCTGAAGATGTCCATAACAGGACGAAACCGGTACTGGTTAAATAAATATGTAGAAATAAGTTAAAAAATTGTTTTAATTTCAATTTAATACAATATAATTCCACCACGTATAACAGAACAATAAATAAACTCAAGAAAGAGGGTGATTTTTTTTAACAAATCTTAGGTTCATAAATTAATTTATAACGAATTAATATATAATTTATAACACTTCTTTTGCAAAGGGAAGACTTCTAGAAGTTTTAATACTATAGTTAAGGAGCACCTAAGGCGTTTAAATAATAATAATTATTTTGAATTTGCCAACCACATTTTGGAAACAATCATTCTTTTGATATTAATTAATAAAGGGTTCAAAATTTTACATACAAACACAATGGGCTTACAAATAGACATGGTCTTCTATTATTCTGACTTTTGACATGGTTCGATTCAAACATCTGATTCACTTGGTCGTGCCAAGTCTTCCTCGGGCGTCCCCGACTTCTTCTACCATTCACATTGGCGTCATTCATTCTCCTTACACTCCTTTCCTCGTTCATTCGCTCTTCACGCCCAAACTATCTGAGCGTCCCTTTCTTAATGTTACTCTCTGTCTTTCTTAATTTTACTGGTCTGACGACCGGCGTGGTCTGGAGGTAAGACTCTTGACTCGCAATCCGAAGGTCGCGGGATCGAATTCCGGCGAGGGCAAATACATTTTATTTGATGAATGTGTCTCACAATTTATTAATTTAAAATAACATATAAAATATTTGCGGCACGGTCCAGAGTGGAAGATATCAGTTTCGCCCTGGTTTAAGATCACTATTCAGAATTGAAACGTTGCTTGAAATGGCTTTAGCCGTGTTTGGTGACCAGATCTGAACAGCCAGGTACTTCCTCATCTTCCTCTTCTCCATCTCCTTCCCCTCCCATTG
This sequence comes from Limnephilus marmoratus, assembly GCA_917880885.1. Taxonomy (NCBI): domain Eukaryota; kingdom Metazoa; phylum Arthropoda; class Insecta; order Trichoptera; family Limnephilidae; genus Limnephilus; species Limnephilus marmoratus. The sequence goes on along the minus strand of OU862910.1, from coordinate 14,277,392 downwards.
TGACTCATTAATCACCTCTCTATGTGACTTTTTTGTCTACATATACGTACTTATTTGTCTATATTTGTTTGTCTTTTTGTTAATTTAAATTTAATCCTGACGAAGGAAACCCTGGTTTCGAAACATGTTGATAATTTTGATTAAATGGGTTGTGTATACTGATTGTTTAATTTAATTTTAATCTATATTATTTCGCTTCACGGTTCATAGCAGTAATCTGTGCAATAATTACAAGTGAAAAACTTTGAAAACTTCTTGATAAGACTGGAACTTTTTTGCAACATACAGTTAACTAACAATTTCAGCAAAGTGGAACTACTCATGAAAGATTATCTTAAATGACTAATTAGCGAAAAAACAACGTAAATATTATTTAGAAAGTCTGTTTTATTTCTAAGGATATATTTCGAGGAACATAAAACTTCAGTGGGAATTTAGTTTGATTTGTAAAGTGTCGCCTGTTTCAAGAATTAAAGTTTCCGAAGCGCAGCAACTTCAAGGAGGTAGCGTGACAAGCGGTGGATTTATTACAGAGTTTTAGCCTTTCCTGCACCTTGTCGCCTTCCGGAAGAGAGATTCAAATTTTATCCCAGAAAATTGGGCTCTTTGCAGGTTACGACATGTTACACGACATAAAAGAAAATGCAACTGATGTTGAAGATTGCCCTGATGATACCGATCTTTGACAGAATAGGGGAGGGCACTAGAAGAAGAAAATATATGTTATTGTTTTTGAGTTACATACTATAATCACAAGAATCTAACTGCCCGAAGTTGATGAGACTATGGTATTCCATTTTATGGGGAATATTGCGATGATGAAAGTGGTAGTCTGGGTGTCACGGACATAAACAGTAAGCTGGAGGAATGATGATATGTTGAGATGGTATGGGCACATAAGACGGAGACCATCAGACCACACAGTGAAGCAGGCAATGTCTATGGAGCTTCACCGACAGTCATCCAGAGGAAGACCAAAGAACTCCTGGATGACCCAATGCTTCAAAATACTTCAGAGAAACGGCCTAGATGAAGGCGATACTCAGAACCGAAGAAGCTACAACCTGAGAACGAGAAGAGCCGACTTCAACAGCCTACACAGGCAATGAGTTGGGATAGCGCAAGGTAGAAGAAGAAGATTGTGATGATGAAAGTGGCGGTAGAAAATGGAGAAGAAGAAGGTCAGAAGTGCCCGACTCTTAAAATCTGATCTCAAATTCAGCAAATGTCATTTCATGCAAAGTTTAAAATCAGAAATACTGTCGAGAGTATTTTTCAAATAAGAACTTTCACAAGTTCTTTTTGAATAACCGCCAACTTTAAACTTGAAAGCTCTTGTTCCAGAGTCTAAAGAGATTTCCATCCTACGTTGGACATTTATGTTATAAAAAAGCATCACTTTCAAGAAATACTCTGATAAATAGCACATAAAATAGTAAAATAGTGGGGCAGTAGTCTATTGTATAGAAAATTAATACTAAAAAGCGCTTTATTATCTCTGTTTTAACAGCGTTAAACTGATGATCTACTTCTACCGATGCAGCTATTTGAATAAATCAACGAACGGCGTCGAATTTCATTTTGGCAGAGAGCTATGAGATGAACTAATTGGTTATTTATTCAGCGACAAATTCAGCTTTCGCCCGCCGCGGCCTTTGTCTCCCAACAGCAGCGGTGCGCTTTTCAAAATTAATTATCTATAAAGTGAAGTATTCGTCCCGGAATTGGGTCACTTAAATATTTCAAAGCTACTTTCGGGCGCTTTACAAAATGCTGATATTTGGGATGTCGCTGATTAGATTCTCGTAAAATTCGTTAGCCGCAGTAATTTTGCGAACCAACCTACATTCTACCAACGTCGGAAAACACAAGATTAAAATAACACTGTGAAGCTTGTAGATACTTTGTCGACTCATAATGAGTTGAGCGGAGCGGGATATAAGTATCCATAGTGAAAACTAATTTGCAAAGTAAGTGACTTATTCAAGATCCTTAAAAGCTTTCTCAACATAAACAACCTTATGAACCTAATTGATTCTCCATCAAGATACTCTAATAGAATTTGCCATGATTAAATGGAATTTATAAGGGTACCTAGCATGGTCGATCGAAACAACCCCATTACAATACGATATTGACCAATTCCGTCACCTATGATCAGTTATCAATGTTCAACAATATAATCAATAATTATTGGTAAGAGATATTCCGACCGATGACCGATAAATTTTAGCCCGGATTAATATCAGATAAGTTTCGGTTAGCTGTTAAGAGCGTTTAACCAGCCGACCGAAAATCCACATTTCGTCGAAAGTTGTTCGTACGATCGTGCAGGGCGGTTATAATGAGAAAGATTAACTATTCTCCGTACCAGCTTTTTAAAATTATAACTCAATATCGATTTTATTTCATTCCAAATTTGCTTTAATTTATACCTGCATCGAAAAATGCTGAAAGGCGCGATGATAAAACTATTAAAATAATGTATTTTTTGTAATTATTTTTTGATTATAAGTATTTATCATTTTTCAATAATATCTAAGTTACATAAGAATGTAAGAAAAATCTGAAATATATTGGTTTGTAGGTGCGCAAATAAATACACAAACGGACCAATTTTCGTCAAGAAACACATGTATGTACGTATACATTTTTTAATGATTTTATTTAAACTAAAATCAAAATTCTAAAACATGCGATACCTGGATAATGTATTGATTTATTTTACTGCATGATTATATGATTTGAAATGGGAGTAGTATAATGCAAAATCTTTTTTGAAAATTTAACAAATCTGCCAACGACCTATGGTATAACCTTATTATACTAAAAATAAACATTTTTTCTCAAAATTTAAAACATGCGAATGCTAGATAAAAGAACAATCGTTCGAAATCCATTTATAATTTTTTGTGGAAAAGAGTCAATACGTCTAAAATCTGGTTTACAAATTTACATATTTTTGGTTTTCTCTGGTGATACCCTCTTAATATAGACATTTATAATGCACCTACGGCGCAATCGATTTATTCCGTTCGAATTTTGAGAAACGAAAATGGTTGAAATGTGAATAAAGACCTCATCAACTAATTAACTCCCATTTAGTGTCAAAAAGTAAATGCAAACTGCCAATGCATATTTGATTTAGGATTCCAATTCAGCATTGCCAAATTATTAATACTTTTAAGTTTGACATTTCGGAATGTGAATTCTTGGACAAATCCACCAGTGTTTCCAGAGCATATCGATTAATTTTTTTATTTCCTGTCATTATTTATTATTTCGGTTCGGCTATCAACAGTGAAACTGTGCTCGGGATATCGATATAAAATCATTGGGATTTACGCGCTTTCGATCCGATATTGTAAAATTATCAATTTCACCATGCTAAAGCTCCAGAAGCATACAGAATACAATATTAGTACGCAGTAGGAAGAGACTACTTATATTAATTACTTGCTTACGTAGATTTATTTAAAAGATTGTTGAACATCACCGAAGTAGCATAAACCATAGGTAAATTAAGGTTTTGCAGGAATATATTGGCTAAGGCTGCTTCTATTAAAATATATTACCGAGCTTTAACAATTTCCACAAGTGCAGTAGCAGATTTATCTTCATTGTAGCTACTTAGGTACTTCTTGCCCATTTAATAAACCAAGCTTTTTCAACGAGTATGTTTTAACGTGCTCTCTCCAGTTCTACGGATACATACATTGAGACACCCACTAACTGTAAAATGTTTTGTCAATGTAGTAATGTATTGTCCTCTGCCAAATAATTTGTCAATTATCGTGGGCGATGACTGAGAGGATACTAAACTCAATTATTTTAGCATAATTCAAGTTAACAAATAATTCAGAGATCATCTCCCGACTCCACTACCCTCCCTTTCGAGAAATTATTGACATATTTTTCATGTTAAATTTTAAACTTTATTTATTAAAATGGGTAGAAACCACATTGAACGAAGGCACAAAAATATTCCTACTAACCTAAATTTGTATATTTAAGAAAGTAGGTAGCTTAATAACTAACATATTGGTGTTTCACAAGCCAAGTGGACCAAGTCCAAAAATATTTCATATAAAATCACTGCATGAAAGATGGAAAAGCTTTAATTTATTAACTGCAATAGTGAATCAAATTTTCGGTTGACTAGTTTCACCATAGAAAGAGGTGATTATTTGGAGTTACCCTAATAATTGATTTTCCTTCCATGCGACAAAAAGGAAGGAAGTCAGGAACCAAGAGATGGCCTTCGTGGTCAAAGGGATGGCTCTTGACTAGCAAGTCGAAGGCCTTGGTTCAAATCCCTGCGGGCGGAAATAAATTTCTTAAAAAAATGATATATGAAATACTTGCGACACGATGCAGAGTGAAAGGTACTCTCAGTACAACCCGTTTCAAAAAATTGAAAAACTCAAATATATATATTTTTTTCTTTTATTTAAGCGACTATATAAAATAATTCTATAAGTATACAAAATATAATGGTTGTGTTAGATAAAGATATTGTATTTCTTGGTCCTCCTCACAAGGGGTTCCTGTGCCGAGGCGGACTAAAATTGTCTAATTATAGTTTATTTTGTCTTCTATGTCGTTTTTAGTGTCTTCTTTAGAGTGTTTTCGTTGACCTCTTTCAGCCATGTTTTTATTCTTGATTTGTACTCATTAAATTTTTTTATTAGTTTTATGTCTTGGGGAAGAATATTATGGAGTTTAGTTGCAAAATAAGTGTAGTTTCTTTGTCGGAATGTGGTTTTATAATTTGGAATGTTTTTTATGTCATTTTTATTCGATCTAGTGTGATGGATACGCGGTCTAGTAGAGGATTCAGTATTTTTTAACAGCTTCGATAATATATTTTTGAACCTCGTTCACTCAAAATTAACCAGGGAACTTAGTTCACTAGGCATTTGCTAAATGCCCAAATATTATATCATATAATATAGGTATTATCTGACCCACAATTTATAAATGGAAATATTTGTAAAAATAAACACAAACAATGTTACCACAGAGCGCCCTACAAAATGGCAAATTATACAATAATTATTATTATCGCCATACCTCAGACATGTGTTTATTTACGGAGCTGTAATCAAATCTACGATTTCATTTGATATTAATTAAAATAACACAACTGATTTTAAATCACTAAAATGATTATTATTTACAGAAACAGAATAGTAAAATTGTTTACATTTCTTCCAACAATTCAATATAAATGTTTGTACACGAGTTCGCAAACAGAAGCAATACAAATATGGATAAAATTGAATTATAATCAAATTCACTGCAATTTAATTAGAGAACTCGCAATATTCCCGATTAGCAAATAATGGCGAAAACTGATTAAATTTATAATTATCTCAGAAATAATAATGCCAAATAACCACTCCAGGAAACAATCAGGAAATTAATTGAGATAGCATACACAATATTTTTGGAAAACTTCTTTATAATAATTTATTGAAGCTCATAAATTTAAAAATGATACTGATACAAAATGGTAAAAAGAAGGAATTAAAATATTTACAAACGATTCCTTACAATTCCAATAAAACAAAGGTGGTATGTGTACTCGTAAGTTTACAAGTTTCTCGTAGGTAAAATGCAAGGTTCGTAGAAAATGCTTTTTTTTTTAAATTTATTTGTTTTTTTTTTTTTTTTACAGTGAATACCGCACAAGAATCTCAACTGCTCCCGTCTGGAGCCAGTGAGACTATGGCATCCCCAATTGGGGTATGTTGTGAGGCTGAAGGTAGTGGGGAGGGGAAGGAGGTGGGGAAGAGGAAGGTTGGGAAGTACCTGGCTCTTCAGATCTGGTCACTAAATACGGCTAAAGCCATTTTCAAGCAACGTTTCAATTCTGAATGGTGGTCTTACACCAGGGCGATACTAATAATATCTTCCACTCTGTTGCCTCGCCAACAGAATATATCACATATAATTATTACATCAGTTAACAATTTTAATATGGTTACAGTGATAATTACAATGAGAGGTGAGCACACCACTCATCACAACATTCTTAATTAGTTGTAATACATAATAATTAATTAAAGTACATACATAAAACAAGAAGAATCAATAATTACAAAATATATTCACACATGAACATATACATACATTTAATACACATTTTATAGGTCTAGGTGAGGAGATCATCAGGGATATGTAAGTATAATTTCCTTCTGAAGGTAGCAATTGAGTTTGAAAATACATCTAAGTCTTTATTGTATAACCGAGTCATTCTCGAGGTTGGTTTGAAGAAACTTGTGTTAATACGGTAAGTATCGATCAATATTTTAACAAGGTTAGCTCATTAAGGGGGTAGAGCGGTGATTGGCTACAGATTCGTGACGTAGCTTGAAGTCTATGTTCTACTGGGAGATTTAAATTAACCGAAATACAAGTGGCAATGTTTTACTTCAAGCTATGTCACGCGTTAGAAATTTCGAAAGCGGGCCGGAGAGTTTTTTTTTTCGAAAAAGGCCCGTACGAGCTTAACCTTGTTGAATGTATTTTCTACGAATCTTGCTTACATTCTATAAAAACCATTGGTGGTATTTAATCTCGTAAGTTTGCTAGTTTCTCATAGGTAAAATGCATTTCTTAATCGTCGATGACACACAGCTAGTTTACAAGCTACTATCTACTAAAGCTGGAAAATTGGTGAGTAAGATTGTCATGATGACACACAAAACTGTCCACTCGCTCAGAAGCGTAGGAAACTGAGGTCGCTTTTAGCGCAAGTAACAAGAATAACGACGCCTGCGTGAACTAATTCTTTAGATGTTTGACAGTCGTAATCATCTGTTTATCGGAAGCCATGTTGGAAACGTAAATAAACCAATCACGAGCAAGCGGAGCAAGCGTGTAGGCAAGTAAAGTTGACGACCTTTCAACTTTATTTTCGTAGATTGTCAACAATCTGCTAGTTGCTGCTAGTTAGCAAGTGACACGATGACACTGGGCGAGTTTACTAACATATAGTAGCTCGTAAACTAGCCGTGTGTCATCGACGCTTTATTTAGTTTGGTAGGAACTACCACTACAGGTGAACAGAGTATGAATCTTTTTAAAAATATTTTATTTAAATATCGCTTCATAGTGCTGATTATTTATGAAAATCCAATTTTGGAGGCGAATTTGGGTATTTACTGGATAACACCCCTGCCACCGACAACCCAAGAGGTTCGCTACGTTTGGTGACTTAGCAGGGGTGCCCAGTTCATGGGATGAGGTTTGTCTAAGTATTGGTAATCTACTGCGTGGCGAACCGGATTGGGAGAGACTGGTTAAGGGAGACCTAACCTAGACCTCTCCAGATGGACTCTCTCGAGGCATCGCCTTGCACCGCAGTGGGAGGGATGGTTTCATACTCCTGGTCACACACACCCCCAGATTTCTACTCACCCCTCATACCTTTTTCCTTCCCAGAACTTTCTATCTTTTCTTTCCCTAAAAAGAACCTCCACACAGCATCCCCAAAAATGACAAGGACTCTGAAGGAATGTTTTTTCCCGAGGGCCTTCTACGTGGAGCTATTGTATTGAGATCCACTCTAATGGTAATAAATAATTCAATAAGTTCATTAAAGCAACGTAACGTTGATGGCCTCCGTGGTTCTGAGGTAAAACCCTTGACTCACAATCCGAAGGTCACGGGTTCGAACCCGTCTTGCGCTAATAAAGTTTATTTGATTAATTTATTGTATTTTACAATCAATTCATTAAAAATAATATAAAGTATATTTGCGGCACGTTCCAGAGTGGAAGATACTCTCAATATCGCCCTGGTGTAAGACCACTATTCAGAATTGAAACGTTGCTTGAAATGGCTTTGGGCGTGTTTGGTGACTAGATCTGAATAGCCAGGTACTTCCCCACCTCCCTCTTCCCCATCTCCTTCCCCTCCCCACTACCTTCAGCTTCACAACATACCCCAATTGGGGATGTCATAATCTTACTGGCTCCAGACGGGAGCAGTTGGTGACTCTAGTCATGTATTCATGTAAAAAAAATAATTTGAATAACAGATAGAATCGTGATACAAATAAATAGGTACATTATCTGCGTTTTGAAGAAAATTGAATAACCATAAACAATTCGCACTTTCCATCAAGAGAAAACACCATAAAGCATTTGCTTTTTTTCCAAATATTTTTTGTCATAAATTTAACCTCGTTTGAATAAAGCGAACTAATAATTACTCGTAAGCATTATACCATTTTTTTGCAGCAAGCCAGCCATACGTGATTTTTTTTTTTTTAAAGACAAACACTCTCGGGTTACGAATAACCCAACAATGTTTGAAAATCTCCTACTACAGAAAGCCGAAAATGTTGCATGTGTTGTGATAGAGGACTTAGCCAGCCGAGGAATCGCTATGCCCGCTCAACCACTGACCGGACAAATACCGTAGTAAGTTGTATTGTTATAATAAGCTTCCGGCAACAAATTAATATTATCAACTAACAATTACTATGCATATTTAGGGCGAGGTGCGAACGCAACTAAAAAGCTAAACAGATAGAGCATTGTGAATAACGTAACATAAATATGGAGTAAAATAATTCGTATTATGATATTAAAGTGTGATAACGTAACCCAAATCAAGATTTTCATTTCATTGTCTCTCCTCTGGGATGCCTAGAGCATTAAGGGCGAGTAGAGAGTGGAAGATTGATGCCGTGCGATGTAATAAAAGTGGCACGGTGCGGTGGTACCTCTCTCCATCGGTAGGAGGTCCTGTGGGGTTGGGAGGTCTAGGGTGTGGAGTTTTCGTCCTTGCCGCGGTATTAAATTATGTGGTCTGCTCTGTGAGTTACGATGGGCATAGCGGCAAGCCCGCGGGACGTATTTATCATCCAGTGTCCCTGGCTACGCTTTTCTCTATCTCGTGGCTCGGGCTCTACGCATTTGGTCGTCAACTGTTCCGAGGTAGATTTTGTATTCAATTCTGCAGAGAGCTCCTTTTGATTTGTTTCTTATCTCTCGCAGTAAGTGCATACAGCGTGTTAGTTAAATAATTTGTTTGTCGCTTTAAAAAATTATCAAATTATCAATATTTTCTGCTGCATGATTTTAATTCTTTAATTAGCTAGTTTATATAACATATTTGTTTGTAAACTAATATGCCCAAGTTTACATTTTATTAATTATAAAACTATATTCTTTCAGTTAGCAAAACAACCTTTTTCGTTAATTCTTAAGCCTTTCGGGCATGTCATCGTACGTTTTTAGAACTTTACATTAAACGGACTTGTGACACAGTTTTATCTCATATTCGATATTTGGCAATCTAATTCTATTTACATTTCTAAATTCGTAATTATATACATTTTTCAAAAAACAATTTCATCCATAAAGTATTTTGACATTTTGTTTTTCATAATTTTATGTATTAAAATTGACACATTATACAGCAGTCTCATTTTTTATTTTTATTTTTATTTTTTTTTTTCATAAGAAGCAATTACTTTGTGGTTAGACATTATATTATAAAAAATAAAACAAATACTTTGTATTTAACCACGCATTTATTATTTTATATATCGACCGGTTTCGCTTCGACCAAGCTTCCTCAGGATATTATCGGTCGATATATAAAATAATAAATTCGTGGTTAAATACAAAGTGTTCGTTTTATTTTTTATAAGTCTCATTTTTATTTGAATCCAATTTAGCTCTCCTCTCATTTGATATTTTTTTTCTTCCATATTTGCCTGTTCTTAGTTTGACTGACTGGTACTATTTGCTTACTAATGGAGCAGTTTTTGATAATTTTAGAGTGCTGGACAGACAAACATGGAAAAATTAATCAAATGAGAGGAGAGCTAAATTGAATTCAAATAAAAATGAGACTACTATATAATATGTTAAGAAAATTAACATTCAGAGGCCCATTTTTGTGAAGTACACCTCAAAAGAGCTATACAATTGTAGAAAAAAACTAAAAACTTTAGTATAAACCCTTAAATATCTTTAAAGAGTTTCGTACAAGTGCAAGAAGCGAAGGGATGTCACGAGTATTTGGTTGAGTGTCACTATTCTGCACATTATTGTTAAGGCAGATAAATCATTTTAGCCTTTATATATTTAGATGGTGTTTATCTGGCTTGGAATATTTACAAAATCTATCCCAAATCTAAGAAGCAGGTTTGATAAATCGCCTTGTTGTATCTATGTTAGTTTACTGATATAAAAATCTAATAATTTCTGGTTTCGCCCAACTTCTGGACTTCGCCCAACTTTCAACTCAGCATCAGAATCGTATTCTTGAAGGTTCTCATTAATCCAAAGCCAATAATTGCTTCACTTCATATTATCAATTTCTAGAAGATCTTTACTTCTCTTCATCAACCAGAGATCCCTATGGATGATGCACAAGTCGGACACCAGAAATATTATGTGGTTATTTTTTGTGGCAAGTTTCGTTCTTTGGCGTTCTTTCTCCACGTTGGCGTTCCCTGCACCCTGTGGCAAGTACCGGAGCGAGAAGAACGCAACGTGTCAGCGTCGCTTCATCATCTGTCCGCGAACCAGCGAAGATTTACTATCTTTTTGTTACCCTAAGTATGATTATAATGTGATGCTCTGGTGTGTTGTTATCTAAGTAGGGCATTAAACCCCGGCACCGAGCGCCCGCGCCCGCCCGGGAACAATTATACTCAATGTTGGACCACATTCTAATCTTGTGCTGTTGATTACGTTTTAGTGTACCTATGCTAAATTGAAATTGAAAAAAAAATCTCTCTGCCCATTATCAGACTATTGAAAAATTGTTCAATATCAGTTGAACTAATTGCCAATTACTCCCTTTAATGAAATCATTATTTGTTCGCGTCAGCGGCATCAAAATCGATACGTACATGTAAAACTGAAAAAAAAACAGCATTTATTAGCCTGGGTTCAATTCCTAGTTGTGACCGAATCTCTTTCTGATTTTTCTTTTTCAAATATTCGTTTGGGAGTCGCTTAAATTGTCTTCAATGATTAAATATTATAATTTCAGTGTTTAAAATTAAGTTTATTTTATTTATTTATTCTTAGTACATTTACATTACAAAGGTATAATATATTGTCCTCCACACTAGGAGTTCACCTGTGTCATAGAGGACATTTATCAGTTGTAAATTATGAATTATAAATTGTGAATAGTAAAACAAAAGAGTGTTAATTGCTAATACAAAAAGAGAAACAATAAAAATCAAAATATAAAATCGACTTCAATTCGACAAAAATTATAAATTAAAAGTTAAAAAGATTGTAGCCAGTTTCTTATGTTTTTTTTGTATTCAATAATATTAGTTGTTTTATATTGTGTAGGAAGAGAATTGTATAGTTTTATAGCTTGGTATCTGTAGTGTTTTTGTCCAAAGGATGTGTTTGTTTTTGGTATTTGTAGTTGGTGAGCATGTCTTGTTCTAATATTGCGAGAATTTTGTGAAGTGTTAAATGTGGATAAGTTCTTGTAAAGGAAAGTAAGTATTTGTTTTGAATATAATTTTTGAATTTTCAGCACTGGGAATTTTTCGAATATGATTGAAGTGGGTGTTAGTATTGGTAACTTAAGTATTATTTTTATTAGGGTTTTCTGAGCTTTAAACACCGTATTAATGTATTTTTTACAGGCACAGCCCCAGGCAATAATGCCGTATTCCATTATGGATTGTGCAAGTGCGAGGTATATATTTTTTATATCACATATGTTTAAAATATTTCTCAAGTTTTTAAAAAAGTTATTCCATTAGTAAAAAAATATTCTTCTTAGATTTATAAAAAAGTCAATAGATGTCGCATATCAAAATAAAAATGAATATATTTATCCAAGACGCTACGTAGATTGCATTTAGTACGGTTAGAATCTTTCAATCATGTATAAAGGTATCAGCCAATAAAAGTATGGTTTAAGAAAATGATGATGTAGTTCTTAGTCGAAGTATGATTCATTTATATATAGTTAAGGGGATAGGGTTGAATTAGCTCCGTGGTTAGAGCAGAGCCCCGGCAAGGTAATGTCTTCCGAGTCACTAATGTTGTCTTGAAAAATTAAATAATTTTCCATCCATCTAAGAAGATGAAAATTATAAGAAAGTTCTTTTCGGATGCGAAAAAACCGGACCATCCAATTTTTGATCAGTCACTGCTACTGGGTCATAGGAACGTACTGAATATAAATGTATCACCATCGATTAAGTATCGCAGTTATTTCATATGCTATCATTTATCATACTATAAAAACATTAGTATCCGACCGAAACAGGAATTTCTACCGAAACCGAATCATTGGTGTCTGTCTCAGTTTCGGTCAAAACTGAGACCGAAACCGAAACCGAAACTTTTTTTTAGTACCTAATGTTAAGAATCTATTGTTCTAATCTATTTGGGTTATTTTTTACACTTATCCAGGCAGTTAACAGGTGTTCAACGAAATAAAAATAACAATACTTGAAGTATGTTACATACGTATATATTTTTTTATATTACTTCTATAAACATAGGTCATAACCTCTGCTAAAGGTCACCCCAAGTGGTTCGCTACGTTTGGTGATTTAGCAGGAGTGCCCGGGTTCATGGGGTGAGGTTTGTCTAGGTCTTGGAGGCGGATGACCAGGACACACTGAACCCCAGATTCCTACCCACCCCTTATTCCCTCTTCCTTCCCAGAACTCTCCCCTCCTTCCTTTCCTTAAAAAAAACCCTCCACACAGCATCCCCAAAGATGACATAGGCCCTGAGAGAAATTATTTTCCTCAGGGCCTCCTGTGTGGAGCTCACGTAAAAAAAAAAAAAAAAACAAACAAAAACTATAAAAATTAACAAAACATATTAACTACTTCTTGGAACAAAAATTTGTCAATAAACAACACTTACATTATAGAGGAAGGACCCCTTTAATTGAGCATTGTAATTTTAATTGCATTTACAATTATAACATTCTTATCACACGTGTTAAATTTTATTTTTTATTGTGTTATATTTTTTTATAAATATCTGTAAAACAAACAAAAATTAACAAATATGTTAACTAATCCTTGAAATAAAAATTGTCATTAATCAACACTTACATTATAAAGGAAGGACCGCATTAATTGAGCATTTTAACCGGCTGATGCAGTATTTTAACCGGTTGATGCAGTATTTTAACCGACTGATGCAGTATTTTAACCGGCTGATGCGAACTCAGCTGATGATGGCGGGTGACACACGAGCCACGAAATCACCCTAAGTCAGCCGAACGACGCGCAATAATTCAGGAACGCAGAGTTTCGGTGCGGCCGAAGGAACCGAAACTGATGCCGAAACTTGCCGAAACGGAATCTTCGGTCGGTCACTAAAAAAATACTTAATTACCAAATGATTTATTTTCATTTCATACTTATTTTATTTATATAGGTTATATATTACAACATTACTTATTTTATTAAAATATAAAAGTACTGTTGATACAATTAGTACGTGGTGGCAAAAATCTTGTAAACTCACTGTAGTAGGTTTCAAAGAATACGTCAAATTTGTCATTCACCATACTCAGATAGTGGGTAGATCTCCCCACGGGTAAATTCAGTTACAGATTGGAACGAGTCGCTCTATAATACTAAAAGTCGTGGCGACGTTCCAGAGTATGAGAGTCAGACACAAATAGGTTGATTTGTGCGAGAATCGCATTGTTAGACACATAATATTTTTGTTTGTTTTTTAATTCACACTAATAAATACAAATTACAAAAAATTGTATACATTAACTAATAATAAAATACTAACATTTGTTATTTCGGCTACTGGCATTATACTCTCTCTCTCATTCAAAATTTAGGCATATTAGATTTGTCAAAGAATTTATATATAAAAATACAAAAATCACTCATTTTAAATACATGTAGGATTACAAAAGATTTTTTAAATATTTATATTAAGGGATCAGTAGGATTTATAGGTCCAATTAGGAGTTCCACCGAGCCGAACCCTCTGATATGAAAATATCTGGAGTCGGTGAATTATTTTCCCATTTGGTCTCTTTGACACGTTGTTCTTGTATTATTTTGTATTTATTATACTTATATAGTGCAAGTGCATAACGTGGATTGACTAGGCGATCATTTGTGGAAAAGTGCGTAAAAGGGTTAAGTTCTTCCTGCGGGAACGATTTAACCCGGACATAAAATCTGAAGCGTATATTCGATTTACCCCCATAAATAAGCAGGGCTTGTGTGTATGTAATGTAAGATTGATGTACTCCAATAGAGGAGTTTTTATATAATTAGTTGTACGTAATTAGTGGTTTGCTTTGTACCTTCCTATTACCTTATTTTTATGGTAAAACTTGTAATATTTTAACTTAATATAAATACTCTCTCGACCCATTGCCTTGCTAGTTGACCCACTGAGCCCCAGATTCCCACCCAACCCTCATACCCTTATTCTTCCCAGAACTTCCTCTACTTCCTTTCCTTAAAAAACCATAGGTTGACAGCTTTCTAGTACAGTTCGACATTTGATTTGAAAAAAAAAATTCATTTTATTTTACTTTCCGGCGGTAAATGGATATCTCCGATGAAATTATGTTGAATTTGAAAATATTTGCGTTTTCGTAAATGAATTGGAAAGTAAAACCTTTGAAAATTTAATGAAGCCAAAATTCAAAGTTTGAGTGTTTTTCATCAGAAAACAGATTGATATATTTATTTTATTTTATATTTTTATTTATTGTTATCAAGTTTAATTTGTAGAGCTCCATTTTTTTCTTTTATGTATTCATATTATTATTTATTTCTCAAAAAACAATTAATTTATAAAGAAGTTTTACTGTGTAATTATTATTAAGTTTTACAGCTGTTTCGCTTTCTGAAGGCATTATAAAACTTTTTATTAATAAGAATATTGATTAGGAAAACTAAAAAAATCAGAGTGCGCAATAGATGTCGCTTTCTTTTACTTTACTTGTTTTTTTAAAGTGGTTTTAAGATTGGATATTGATCTCACAAAATAAAAATGTTTATTTTTTAATTTTGCAGGATTCGAACCCCAGTTCCCTTGATGTCAGGCACCTTGCCCACTACGCTATGGAAGGCACGCGCCGAGGTGCGAATTTACCGCAATATATTAGAACCGAGTATGTGTGTAGAACTGAGTTGTGACGCATTACCGTTTCACCCGAATTTCAAGTCACTAACGGCGCTAAAGAAGTTTCACTTCAAAAAAAATATTTAATAAGAGAGCGCTCGATCAAATTTCCCCTAAATACATTGCGTACATAGACAATCGAAAGTGAAAGGGGGTTAATATTTTTATCCACAAAACTTGTGTGGACTAAGCAAACAGTATTTCGCTCTCCGCGCGAGTTGGGAACAGTTTAAACAGTGGAAAAGTTCTCACGTGGCTTTCTCCTTCTGTTTCTGGTGTCCTGGCATCCGGGATGATGAATACGGCTACGAGGGAGTCTCTTTATTTATTCCGCTCCAAAAGTTGGATTCCACAATTCCACTGCTACCGCGTAATGGTGTAAATTATGAGTCAGTGTTTGGTGGCGACTTTTTGTGCACCCGGATGTTTCACCTTCCAGGTATTTTTGGCTTGTCACCCCTGATGCATTAGGTAAAATGGAGCAGATGAGGATATTACGATAAGTTCAGGTATATGAACGCATGCCTTATTTGATGATGCTTGCGTTTGACAGATATGTTGAGTCGTACTTTGAATTATTGCGAGATACATTTTACAACAAACTGAAATAGATAGAGGAGGGATGCTGCGATGCTGAGACCCTGGGACGGAGCGCTTAGTACTTAATTGAGAAAATAAGTTTAAAAATAGCCACCGAACTTTTGAAGAGGAATTTAATGCTGCAGTCAATGGTCGCAAAATCGAGTTATAGATTTATTGCTGTAGGGTGCAGAGAACATTGTTTATTGTGCAAGGATAATTTTATGTGAAGTATATTGTATATCGTACAACATGGTGAATTTGATCAATTTAAAATTTCTATTTGAAAGAAAAACATTCCCAGGTTACTAATAACCTCCAGAGTTAGTGGAAAATGTTGCTTGGGACCAAAACGCGACCAAAATGCCAACTCAGTCACTGACTTATCGAAATTGACCGAGAAAATCGAACATGATGCGCGACGCACGTGGTCGATTTTTTGTCGACATAATTGCAGGATGATTTTTTCGTCCTGTTTCCATATGATTGACTTTTCATTTGGATTTGGCATGAAAAAAAACGTGCTTCATTTTCTTCATTTTCTATACTTCTGTCGATTTTCGTACAGTTAAAGTTGGCAGAAATTATTTGACATTTGTCGTCTGTCAGTGTTTTACGTAACTTTATTATGTAGAAATGTTGCATGTTTAATATTTATCGAATTAAAAAAAAATTATAACGTTGGGCTAATTACTGATTGTGAACGTGTATTAATGTTCGATTTTGTGAATTGTGGGTGTAATTTTTATGATTTGTTGACGGCAACGGCAGGTAATCTATTACATTATATTACTGTAGTATCGGCAAAAGTACCCGTTCGTATGTAGAAAATGACGTGTCAAAGCATGGTTTTAGAAAGAGAGAGAGAGAGAGAGAGAGAGAGAGAGAGAGAAGAGAGAGAGAGAGAGAGAGAGAGAGAGAGAGAGAGAGAGAGCTTGTAAAAATTGTAAACTATGAGTGGAGAGGAGTGGGAAAAGGATGCTAGGGCTGAGGGTCATTTTGTGACCTGGAGTGCAGCAGAATAATTTTGGCTTACGACTAGATAAGACGTGTCTTGTAATTTTCTTTGTATTTTACGTGTCATTTTAATAAACCTAAATAAACTTATCCCCTGTTTTTACACTAGAATTTATCCGATCTTACATTTCGTTCAAAGATTTTTTGACATTTCGGTTCCGTCCCAAAATAATATTTCTTAAAAACAAAATACCCATGAAACCCAAATGTGGTTTTATTAAATTCCGTCCATTGAAATTGGAAAATTTATTTTATTTTGGTGTATGACGTCATGGCAAATAGAAGTATTTGAACCATAAATATAATTGCTTTATTATATGAACTTCATTATTACTTCCATTCTTTCGTCTCTTTCCCTGTACCTTATTTTGATTATTATTTTTAAAATTTTAGTTTTGCTTATTATTATTTATA
The DNA here is from genome assembly GCA_917880885.1 of Limnephilus marmoratus. Lineage (NCBI taxonomy): Eukaryota > Metazoa > Arthropoda > Insecta > Trichoptera > Limnephilidae > Limnephilus > Limnephilus marmoratus. The sequence goes on along the minus strand of OU862910.1, from coordinate 14,260,245 downwards.
TTTTATTTGTTTATTATTATTTCTGTTATTTCACTGCATCTTCACTAAATAACTACTTAACCTTAATTTAAGCATGCTGCGAACATTTTTAATAGTAGTGTTAATATCTATGCACATCCCAATCGCAATTTCGTTAAGGTATTATTTATTAACAGTCTGTAAATATTTCACACAAGTCATAAATAAAAAAATAAACAAAGAAGCCGCGGTCATAATAAAAGACTTTTAAAATAAATACATTTTAATTGTTTACATTTTAAAATGCTATCAAAGTGCGATAATGAACACTGTGTTTTAAAAACCAGAAATAAAAATAAAAATTAGGAGCATTTCCCACTTTGCAAGATATTCCCATTTTTTTTCAAATTAGTTGTCCCACTTTTCTCTACTAAGTTAGATGGCTTAGTTACAAAAAAACCTGGTAAACCAGCCCACCTCGTGTTTAGCCTGTCCCCAATGTGTTGACCTGTTACCTGCAAGCCTGCTGTATAGTGGAGATGCGTGTTTTAGGTTAGAATTAAAGCCCACAGATGGCAGTGACGCATGGCTCACCTGGGAGCATCGAAGTTGCGCCATTACCTTTATTAAAATTATGATAACTAAACATGAAATTGCTTTTATGTACAGTGAAAAAATAACAAGAACCTTTTTTCACTTAAAATTATTGCCCTATTTTTAATTTCATAATATTTTTGTAACAAGTACGTGTAGAATGTAGAGCAGTAGTTAATTGTTTAATAATATCGCATCTTACCTTTGCAAATTTCATACGATGTAACGGAGCTACGCAAGTGGACTTACAATATGGAATCTGTATGTAAGAAGCAGGTAGGAATTTCTCAAACGCAGAGCTTTGACGTCATGAAATCTGCACATTATTGTCATAAATTTTTAGATGAACGATCTCTGGAACGATTGTTATTAAATTTATTCAGCATTCTGCGAAATTCTAGGGCAATGCAAATATTTTTACTCCATGCCCCATTTCATGTAGTTGCTTCACCCTCTAATTTTACGTACAATTTTTTTCTCAGAGATTGCACCGTGAGGGAAATGAAACTAGCATTTATAGTTTAAGTTTTACAAATATTATATACCTAAATTATTTCTTCCTAAATCAGATATACCTACATGCAAATTTACAGCAATCTCTGACTGCGTGTGTTTATTATTATTTATTTATTTTTAGGGTCCATAAAAAATCTGTTTTACGTTATTCCGTAACACATGTTTTACGTTATTGTTATTGTGATTACAAGATTTTTATTGCCAACTTATTATTTTCTTATAATCTTTATATTTTTTTTTCAATTTTTATTTTTCATTTTATAAATATTTTAAATTACGTTTTATTGACTTCCCTGAAAATATACCCGTATACTTCTTGTGGTCTGATATAATTTTAAATTACTAACACTTTTAAAACTTAAAACATTTTTCTTTGAATTTGCTAAATCTAGGCATATTTTTAATTTCACTAGGAAATAAGCTGCATATTTGCAATCCTTTATACAGAAAATAATTTAGTGTTTTTGTTTATTCATTTTTATTAGTCAAATGTTTTTTTTTGTCTTGTATGGTATGGCAGTCTTTATTGTACTTAATGTAGTTTGTCTCTAAAGTAAGTTGGTAGTAAATTTCTAAAAACTTCATAGATTAATAAAATTAAGACGTCATGCAGGATTCGCGCGGTTATAAACTTTACGTTTTTTTTTTATAAATCTGACAAATATGAGGTAAACGGTAAAATGCGGGTAAGTCCATCGGCTATAGAGCACTAGAATAAGTTTTTATGTTTCGAAGTTAAAATTCGAAGGTTTGGTTTTTTTTTTAAATTCGCGAAAAATTTTAAAAATGATCTTCTGGGAAATCTTGAGAAATCGAGGAAAATTTATTTATTTCTCGTGGTCGCTCCAGAGGCTAATGTTATTTTTCCTAATTCTTTCAAGAAAATACACTTTTTTAAAACTATTCTATGTATGTAGTTAAAAGCCCAATGGGGGTCTAAATAAATAAATTCGTATGTGTGGAAATGCTCCTGGTTTCATTCTCATTGCTTTGAAGATTAAATACGTTTAAGCCCGTCCCTGTCGATTTGTTCCAGAAGCAGCAGTGGTTCGTATTGGTCAAGTTTCAATTAGTGATATATCTCATCACGTTTCGTCTTTAATGTCTCTTGCAACCCCCCGAGACTGCAGAGGAGACCGGGGGATAAATTACAAAATCCTTAAACCTAGAAGCTTCATCCCTCTGCTACCTAATATCCTTTACAGTTTAAAATTATGTTAGTTTCAAATGCATAATACGTTATTTTAGGATTATCTTAATGAGTAAAATGTCAAATTGTAATATTTATTTAATCATTGAAGGCAACATTAGCGACTCTCAATCGAAAATTTGAAAAAGAAAATTCAGAAACAGTAAAATCAAGAATTTTACAATCATACATAAAGAAAGCGGTCAATAAAAATATGCGTTTATCAGTCTAAGTATGACATAGACAGTAGAGGATAGGTTGGAATTATCTCAGTTGTAGGGCAGTGCCCCGCGAGGCTAAGGTCCTGGGTTCAATTCCTAGATATCACAGTATCTTTTACTTTGATTGCGAGTTACTACTATTGTGTTAAATGATTAAACTAAATTTATTATTTTGGTTACTCAATTGAAAATTTTACAAATACATACTTTAAAAGCTGCAAAAAAATATAAACCACTTCTACAAATACAGCAAACTTATGACACCATTTTAATAAAAAAATATTAAACCATTATTTTAACTACTTGTATTGTTTAGACAAACCGACGTGTTTCGCGAGTAATGCTCACTTCATTAGGGTTTATTTGGAAGTTTTTAAGAAAACCCTAACGAGGTCAGCATTGTTAACAACACATGTCGGTTGTATTTAAATAATAAGTCTTCGAAACAAAGTATTTATACTTTATTTAAAAACTTTGACAGATCCATGAGCTCGAGGCTTTTGTATTATAAAAATTATATTTTTATAAAGATACGCATTCCCGGGTTACAATATTTGAAAAACTCCAACTACCAAAATTAAAAGTTGAAAATATTTCTTGTGCTATCACGAATGACTTAGCTAGCAGAGGGATTTGTTAGAAGAGGCTTTGCCAACTTCTCCACTTAACGTTTGCTTAACACAGAGTAGGCATATATTTTCATATTTTTACCGAATATTATTCGATGCAGTACAATTTAAATGATGCAATACAGCTTGAATTATAAATACGTCTTATTATACGCATAGTTTATTTTGTCCGTGAACCTATAGGGAAAGGTTTAGATTAATGATCTAATTATCCATAAAAACTCTAAACTAAATACATTTATCTGACCCTCGTTTTATTTGAAATGGGTAATTATTGCAAAAAGTGGGCTCAATTTGAACCACAAATTACTATACTGGTACAAGAACTTTTGGATACCTACATAAACCATATTATCAGAGCAGTAGTTTGTAAAACATATCTTTGTAGCAACCATAGACATATAAATATATATATATATATATAGACCTGCCCTAAGTGATAAAAGCGTATTATTTCCCGCTCCCCATACCGGCTGGGCTTGCGAGAGCCTCGCCTGAATCTAAAAAATATGACGTCATCATTCTTGTCCTGACCAGTGTCGAGCTCGAATCGTACATTTTACTAAATAACACGGCAAAAATGCTAGCTTGTGCTATACATTACACCCTAAAATATGTCGATCACAACGAATGTGGGCGGTTCTCCCGTGTGCTCGTCGCTGGTTACAGGGGTAAGTAAATTATGAAACATTTGTAAAAGTATATTAACTAAATACGGCAACAAAATATTAGTATGTGAAAAGATATGCGAACTTTACTTTTCCGTATTTGGACTTCGCAAATATGTTAATAACGTAAAAAAGTCTATTCATTCGAAAGCAGATTTTACTTTTAAGAACTAAATGGTGATATTGTAATGCGAGATGCCTATATACCGTCAGATTGATTTTTTAACGAATCACAGTCATCTTCCCCCTCTTCGTACCGCCATAGTTGATTTTTCCCCTTATCTGTATGTTCTTGTCTATTAAATTTGGATGTCTATGGTAGCAACTAAAGACTTGTTTCACGTTGCGTTTACGTTCTTGGACATAACAAAAATTGACCTATTTATAACTATCATGAAGAGTCTATTTTTTTCAACGGTGATATTATATTATTTTTGTAAAAAAAGGTCTAATAGATGAACTTTATTGGATTTTATTGAATTCTAGAATCGATTTGCTACCACCCATTAAATTTTTAGATCCTTTTGAAAGATAATCCACCCGATGAAAAAAAAAACACTTTCGAATAAAAAAAACAATAAACAAAAATTTTAACAAAACAAAAACAACTTCAAAAATGCACTAAAAAGTAAAAAAAATAATTTCGTATTCTTCTACAACTTCATAATCAACTTACTTTTTCTAATCATCAATATGTAGGTACGATTGTTATTTTTGGAGTCGGTGACAGCAAGTAGCTTGTGCGACACAAGCACATCTCGCCTATAACCATGTATGTAGTTACAAACCTACCTTGACTGACACCGACTCCAAAAATAACAATCGTACCTACATATTGATCATTAGAAAAAGTAAGTTGATTATGAAGTTGTAGAAGAATACAAAATTATTTTTTTACTTTTTAGTGCATTTTTGAAGTCGTTTATTTGTTTTGTTAAAATTTTTGTTTATTTTTTTATTATTAGTGAAACTGAAGTACACTAACTAATTTGTCTGAATATGGGTAAACCTACTAAACGTGCTGCTCATATGAGACAGACATAATTTGAGCATAACGTTAGGGTCAAATTAAGAGATTCGGCCGAGTTTCGTTAATTTGTCACGGATTCGATAATCAGAACCTAACCAAACTCTCATCAAATTACCCTTAAAGTACATCCTTTCCAATAAAAAAAGAATCATCGAAATTGGTTGGCTTGATATTGAGTTATTCGTCCATTTGTGTGCACATACTTAATGCAAATTCAAGACTTATATGGTTTTCTCATGGATGCCATTGTCGGAACTGGACCAAATTAAAATGGGACCACACGGGAAGCACCAGCTTTCAAATAAAAAAAGAATCATCAATGTCACCCAGTGTTCAATGTTCACCCAGTCGAAAGTTCTGAGGTAACAAACATAAAAAAAAAATACAGTCGAATTGAGAACCTCCTCCTTTTCGAAGTCGTTTAATTTTTTTAATTTTTTTTTAATTTTTTTTTTTTTTTTGTTACCTACAGTCGAATTGAGAACCTCCTCCTTTTCGAAGTCGTTTAAAAAAGGTTGTACCTTGTAAATTGACAAATATAATTGAATTTGTATAAATTAATTAAAAATGTTTCTAAGACAGAAATTGAATGTTTTGCATTACATATTAGTAGGTACTTACAATTTGAATAGTTAGTTACGTTCCAGTAGTTCAGACATTTATTCTAGCAGTGCAAAAACAAGAACATACGAAGTTTTTGTTCCTGCCTTTTTGCTTAGAAAAAAGCTTACTACACTTTATTTCTTCTGATGAGTAAACAAAAAAATCACCCTTACCTGTAGTATGTAATCACGCCACTCTACTCATTTGGACTCATATCATTGAGTGGATCCAATGGGGTTCTCACAACTGGTATCGCGGGCGGTTTTTGCAATTCAGGTCCAGACCCAATCTAGTTATGCTAACGAGGCCGAGTCCACTTCTTTGGAGCTCAATGAGGAGACTCTACGAGGAACACAAAGGAACGGAAGGATTCGGTACTTCACGCGTGACGATCCGTCGTGCCTACGGAAGCAGATCCGTTTGATTGGAACGTACAACGGATCATTGAGAAAAGTCCTTAAGTTATTATGAATACAAGCATGTCAAGTGATTGAAAAATACAACGGAAGCATTACTGGGAATAGTTTAGAAAATATAAATGATGTCATGTTTTGCTAAACAACTAGCACTAACTAATACGTAAAAAATCAGGGGATATTGATATTGTGGAATTTGTGATTGTCATTGCCTTTCAACAACAAATATTGTCAATTTTCTTTATACATAAAATAATTATATTTTTTTGATGACAAATTATAAAGATTGAATACAAGTAATAAGATCAATGGGTAAATTATGGACAAGCCGCCATAAAAATTGAACAGTAAACTTCTTTTAAACTTAATTACCACAAGAACCATCGGTTTCAGTCAGGATAGACGGAATCGTGCAAATGTAGTTTTTTTTGCGTGCACAGTCGTAATTTCTCCTAGCTTGAACTTTGTAGTAAAAATGAGTTTATCTGAATTGACCTGCCAGGTAAAATCTGTCAAAAATTTAAACGAAAAAATACACATTTCAAAATCCGAACATTTATAATAATAAAAATAAAATAATTATACTTTGGCACGTTCATTTCGGTGTCTAAACAATCATTTCAAATTTTGAAAATGAAACTTAAATTTGAATCAACTTATTTCGCAGGAATATTTTACATCACGCACATCACGTAGAAATTAGTATGTTTGATGATAAAATTTTGTTTCTGACGATGTCCGTCCATTTGTAAGACCATTAACTTTTGATAACGAGGCGGATTTTTATTTTTTAATTATCATTTTTTTTTAAGTGATTACCGCACAGCCTAACTGCTCTTGTCTGAAGCCAGTGAGACTATGGCATCCCCAATTGGGGAATGGCTATTCACCTAACATGGCTAAAGTCATTTCAGGTATTGTTTCAATTCATGATACACCAGGGCTATACTGAGAGTATCTTCCACTCTGGAATTCATTATTTTCATTTAATTAATTGAGAATTAACACAAATTAATCAAATAAAATTTGTTGGCAAACGCCGGGATTTGAACCGACGCGGCGTTCTTCGGATTGCTAGACGCGAGCCTTGCCCCTCGAATAAGAAGGTACAAACAAGCGGTTAAGTAGGTACCTACTTATAATATATATTTTTATGGCTTATAGTTTTGCAGGCACGTTTTAAAATCGAGCTATGCAAGTCAAATTACTTCTATGATTTTTCATAAAAAAAGGTTGGGTCTTCCTCAACCAGTATCTCCTAATTCGATCTGCCACACGGTAAGTGAGCAAACGCATTCGCCACTAAGACCTAGACAAACCTAAACTCCATGAACCAGAGCACCCCTGCTAAGTTGTAACGTTGCGAACCATTTGGGGTAAACATACTTACCTTTTAATCAATTATTTGGTACTTTCGCACCCCGTTATGTAATTGTAAAATATGGGCATCTAACTATATATTAAATTTATAAATGGATTGTATTAATACCAAGCTCAGACGATTCTATATATGACGGTATCAAAATATTGCAATAGGCCGGATCTGTGGAGAGGCTGGTTGAGGGAGACCTTTTGACCTCTCCAGCAGGACTCTCTCAGAACATTGCCTTGCAACGCAGTGGAAAGGATGGATTCATTCGTCCGTCACTCCTAGACGCACCTGACCCCTAATTCCTATCTCTCCCTCATACCTTTTTCCTTTCTAGAATTTCCTCTCCTTCCTTCCCCTCCACCCTAAAAAGACCCTCCACCCCAGCATCCCAAAAGATGAAATAGGCCCTGAGTGGAATTATTTTCCTTAGAGAATAAATAAATTAAAAAAGCGTTTAATGATTTATCGACTTTTACAATTTTATACATTTGGTTCATTTTCAACTATGACGTTACATACTATTAGACGAGGGGTAGAAATCTCAAAGTGGGAAGACAAGAACAAGACAATTGCACCGTTCTCGATATCTAGTACTTAAAAAGTTTTTAAAGTTCCAAAAAGCCCTCCTGTGTGATGAGAAAATGTTTCAATTACACGGCAAATAATAGTAAAGGCGATTACAATTAATTTTCATGTTTCCCGCTCGCGGTTTTACACGTCATTAGAGAAAATTCAAGTCCACTAAAGTAAAGGGTCTGGACGCGCAAGAGCCAAATTTCTGTTGCTAAAGTAAACTTTACTGTTTTAAAGTAGACTAATCAGCCTAAACACTCTGTTTATTTGTTTGCTTGCGGTAAAACAACACATAAATCAGTAGTTCTAACAAGTATTGATGACAATCGCCACCATTTGAAAACTGTCATTGCATAGCTCGACATTATCAAACTCCGACAGGCAGCCGGACCTTTTATTCTAGTGGGCCTCAAGAAAAGGAGACAGCGAACGTTGCATCAAAAAGTGACAAGCAATACGCCGCGCCGCCCGCTCATATATGCATGTCATTCATACACACACATTATTTGATTGTCTATCTTTATCACACAGGAATAAACTTTTGAATTAAGAAATTATTCTGAAAATCGCTGAAAACAAAAGAGTGTTCCTTACTTTCCACATTATATTGTGAGTCTAAGAGACTATGGCGAGTCTATTTATTTTATATAACGTCATTGATTTTCAATTATTCTATTGACAAAAAGGTCACTGCTCAGCTATACATTCAGGATTTCTCTTGGAATGTAGCTGCTTTTCAGCAGTGCCTCTGTAACGTAAAAAAAAGAAAGAGCAACTGAACGGCAAACTCCACCTCATCATAAAATGATCACAGTAAGCAGTTTTGCAGCTGAAACGTTGCACAAATATATGGTTCAGATATTTCCACAATGGCGACTACACTGCGTGGTAATAGCTAGAATTGTCTTCAATGTAGTTTTGAAAGGAACCCACAGTAGCCACGACTTTGCACCTTTTGCTTCTTGCCCATTCTTCTAGCACAAGCGCTTTTTCTCTATTGCGCTGCATTGTTTAACGCCAACTCATTTGATCGAAAAGAAAATTTCAAAACGACGCTGAAACGAATTTCTGCGAAGAAATTTAAGAACTCAAGACCACGAAACACGCCCACGTCACATTTCTTGTGTTTTGTTTTATACTATGGATGACACCACTGACACGAGACACCCACAATCTACCTGACTATGACCAAGGAAAGTAAATCGATTACATACGACCGACGCGATGAAGGTTTTAGAACTTCGATACTGTGCGAGATTCAAGCTGACGTGACTTGTATTTGTCTTGTTATCGTTAAGAAACCACAATGAAATAATGAGACAATAATTTGTGATGTACATTAAAAATCAATAACCAGCTACCATTGCCTTCTGCAGAATAAAAATGCTGAACGCTGAACACTTTGATTCGGCACTTAGCTAAAAACCTTTGATACTGTGCGAGATTCAAGCTGACGTGACTTGTAATTGTCTTGTTATCGTTAAGAAATAACAATGAAATAATGAGACAATAATTTGTGACATACATTAAAAATCAATAACCAGCTACCATTGCCTTCTGCTGAATAAAAATGCTGAACACTTTTGGTTCGGCACTTAGCTAAAAACCTAGCTTCATTTTTGTGAACTAATCACTATATGATCAAGCAGATTTCTCTCTTGCCGAGATGATATGTATTATTTATTTGCAGTGACATAATTTCGACGGCTGTGGGTTTGTTTACCTCAGTGTTAGTTTTTTTTATTCTGTGTTTATAAATACGATGGGATTCTCTTATACTTCTCTCTTTTCCTAATATACCAGCGACCCAAGCAGTAACAGAAATGCAGGGGACCTAGCCGTGTAAATCGTCAGCAGTGTATATTTAAAAAGTGAAAAATTAAATTTGGAATTGAGACTAAATTTTAACCTGTGGACAGTGGGCCGGCGCTGATTTGCCAACAGGCCGATAGCTTGCTTTCCTACTCATTTAACAGTTGTTTTTTTTTTTGTTTGTTTTTTTTTTAGTTTTTCATATTTTTATTTAGTACTTATCTTAAAAAAATAGAACATGTTACAATGTTACTTTTCCTCCATTAAAAGCATTTGTTTGTGGATGGAGGAAAGTTTACATTTTAAATATGTACAATGTATACAGTCAGGTGTTTCACATATGTACAGATTCACAGTTAATATACTGTTAATATACTAATGTTATTTTCTAAATTCATAAGGCATATATGACAATTATGAAAAAATGGTTTTCATGCTTACGGTCGGATTTATTAAATAACTAGCCCAGTCCCGTGAAAGTGTTTATAAAATATTTGTCTCGGAATTATAGCATTTCAAAAACAAAGATTGTCAATTTTCTTTATAATATTATAATATTTTTTGTTAACTAATTAGACCTTCGAATGAACAACGTTAGTAAATTTCTCAAATTTACTAACGGTAAAGATATGAAATCTGTCAAAAATTTAAACAAATTATATACACACTAGCAGACCCGGCCACACGTTGCTGTGGCTAACGGAACACAGCGCCATTACCCAACCTTTATAAAACCCACACCACTCGCTTGCCAACTGCCCACTGCCTGAATTGAATATTTGATATTCTCGGCTTTTCTCTACTATAATAAGCATGTACCTATTATACACATACTCTTAAATAACTCTATCTATTGGTGAAAACCGCATGAAAATCCGTTGCGTAGTTTAAAAGATCTATGCGCACATACATTTTGAGCGACTTCATTTTATACTATGCAATGATTTAAAATATACAATTCTTAATTAATCATATCAAATAAAATATTGTTTCATTCCTTGGAAGGTACCTAGTTTTTAGTTTCTCTGAATTCTTCAAAAAACATTTCCAATTTTTAAACTGGCACTTAAATTCAAAGCAAATCCGAGTTCTACAGTTCATTGAGCCAGAGTTACACAGGACAGACACTCAACCGAAATTAGTAGATATTTTTTGATGATCAGAATAATAATAATAACTTTCTTTTAATAATACGCTAATCAGTGAATATTTTAGCTTTTTTAACGTATAGTATCTATTCAAGGTGCTTATTTACAGTGGCGATTAGATTGGTTGATTGGTGATTTGATTTACCCAGAACAAAGTTACCAATAAATATGTAATTTAAATGCATGGAATTACATAATTTTTACAGTAAACATAATAAAAGGATATAATTACATTTCCATCAGGACTCTCGACCAGCCGCTTCGGGAAGGTTAGATTTATTTACCCCAGATTCCTGACTAATCCTCAGACCTTTTTCATTCTCAGATCTTCCTCTCCTTCCTTTGTAAATGTAAATAATAATGAATTAGTAATTCTAGTGTATTGTTATAGGTACATTAAAACGTATTTTTTTAATTTTTTTTATTATTGTATTAAAGTTACATACAATGGGAATTTATACTCGCTGAGCTACTGCAAGTAGCTTGTCAGCAGGAGATTAGTTCCACAGATTAGTTAAAACAATACATGAAATAATCCTAAACGCGTCAGCCAGACAACAACATACACATGTAACAGCATATTAACCATAAACATATTTATACATTATATACACTAAACATTGCCACAATGTGATATGCAATGTTGATAATAATACAGAGACCGTATTTTATGGTGAAAAAATGTAGATTAAGAATTTTTATTTTGTTTTTTAAAGAGTTTTATTAAATGTACATTTGTTACTTAAATTTAATTTTTTTTTTTTTTTTTTTTTTTTTTTTTCCGCGACCGGTTTCGATACAACCGTATCATTCACGAGCAGAATTACGAATTAACCGTGAAAGAAAAGTGTTTTTTATCTAAAGGACTAAATTATAATATTCAAGACAATAAAATTCAAAACATCGAAATACTGTCTGCTGACATGGATCAAGCCCTTTTCAAATGCTCTGAATCCATTAAACACAAATCTAGTGAAATAATCCAGAAAAGCCTTAAAAATAATTACATTAATAACCACAAAAATACTGAAAAACTAACCTTAAACAGTATCAAAAAAACCATAAAAGAAAATAATCTAACTATAACAAAAGCTGACAAAGGCAACACCATAGTGATTTTAAAGAAAACAGACTATATTAAAAAAGTCGAAGATTTTTTAAAGAGTGATAATTTTACAACCCTTCTAAAAGACCCCACAAAAAAGTTTCAAGAAGACGTCAAGGAGACAATTAAGAGCTGTCCTTTAATTTGCGGAAAACCTAAATATAACACTCTAGTATTGACCAATCCTCAGCCACCTAAACTGTATGGTTTGGCGAAAATTCATAAACAAGATATACCTATCAGACCTGTTGTTCCTGCTTATTCTAGCCCCAATTATAATATATGTTCTAAATTTGTATCTTTGTTCAAATCCAATAAATTATTCACATCACATCGCTCAATTAAAAACAGTTTGGAGTTAATCGATAAAATCAAAGATTTAGATATTCCTAGCAACAGTAAATTAGTTTCATTTGACGTTGTCAATCTGTTTCCCAGTATTCCCACTAATGAATGTAAAAACCTAATTTTAAATATTTTAAATAATTCCCATTTAGATCGAGCCATTGTAAAGGAAATGTCCACTCTCTTAGAAATTTGCATTAATCAAAACTATTTTACCTTTAATGATAAATTATACAAACAACATAATGGCCTTCCAATGGGGAATCCCGCCTCCCCATTGTTCGCTGAGATATTTATGAACTCCTTTGAAAACAAATTATTCGATTGTGGACTTTCCCTATTATCTAATATTTTTGTATGGTTTAGGTATGTTGATGACGTATTTGTAATTTGGTCAGGTAGTAACAGACAATTAGACAACTTTCTCACTTTTATTAATAACCTTCACCAAAATATAAAATTTACACTGGAACATAATGATAACAACAATTTAAATTTCTTAGACTTAAATATCAATTTAGATAATAATAAGTGTGTTTTTAATATATACAGAAAACCTACGCACACTGATTGTGTTATACCGTCTACTTCACTTCACCCTTTATCACATAAACTCGCCTCCTTCAACTCAATGATACATCGCGCTATTAATGTCCCTTTAAACAATGACAATTATAATAATGAAATTAACATTATAAAACAGATAGCCACGAACAATGGATATAAACCTGAAATAATTGACCGCTTAGTTAATAAGAAACAAGCAAATTTTTTAACAAAAAAGTACATTTATAGTGGTAATAATATGAGCAAACCTGGTAACTACCCAATATATAAAAAACTCCTTTTTACAGGCGATTTATCCTTAAAAATATCCCGTTTATTACCAGATCATATTTCTCCAGCTTTCTATACTAATTCTAAAATTAAAAATTTGATAAATAATAAGGATGTTTCTAATAAGTTTGAAAAAAACGGGATATACACTTTAGAATGTAACGATTGTGACGCACAGTATGTAGGTATGACAACTAGAAATTTCAAAACTAGAATCAGGGAACATGAACTTTGTTTACGAAACAATAATTACTCCGAATTTGCGAATCATTTAATAGAGTCAGGCCATACCTTTAATAAAGAAAAAACAAAATTTAAACATTGCAATATAAACTCTTACTTTAATCGTTGCGCTTTAGAAACGCTCGAAATAAACAAAAAAATTAAATCTAAAATTAATTTAGTGAATAAAATAATAGCCCCTTGCAAATCTCCTCTACTAACCATGTTTCCGTGTAATATTGACTCCTCCCACCGCTTTCCCCCTCCCCCCAAAATCATCCCTCCCACTACTCCCACCTAATTAATCTTTGGTACTTGCATTTAATTTTTTAAGTTAGTTTTAATTCTGCTCGTGAATGATACGGTTGTATCGAAACCGGTCGCGGAAAAATTAAATTTAAGTGACAAATGTACATTTAATAAAACTCTTTAAAAAACAAAATGTCTAGAAATTGTTACATAGTTAATGCCCAAGAAATACAAAAAAAATAAGAATTTTTATTTAAAAAAATACATAATTAGACAGTTGAGTATATACCACACTCATCATTAATAACATAATTGCAAATTAGTACATGGTGAGAGTAAGCACAATATAATCTTAATACATATGGTTACTCCCTAATAGCCATGATTTTAACATCAGTGAGAATTTCGTTATAGAGCAATTTTCTTTAAATTCGTATGGCAATTTGTTAAATATTAATGGTATAATATATTAAGTGTTCTTTGACCATATTTGTTTTGAAACACAGTTACTTTCATTCCTTTATTTTGTATGAGACGAGTATTGTGTGCATGATCCACCATTGTTTTATTGAGAACAATATTAATTTTTGTGTACATACGAAGCAAGGTTCGTAGAAAATGCATTTAACAAGGTTAGCTCATCGAGGGGGTAGAGCTATGATTGGCTAAAAATTCGTGACATCGCTTGCAGCCCATGTTCCATTGGGAGATTTGAATGAACTGCAATACAAATGGCAGCCCTTTACTCGAGCTATGTCACACGTTTGAAGTTTCGAAAGCGACCCAACGAGTTTTTTTTCGAAAAAGGCCCGTATGCAGTAGCGAATTTAGAGGGGGGGGGGGGGGGTCACGGGGGCACGTGCCCCCCCCCCCCAGACGGTATTTTTGTGTACTGTGGAGATTCCATCACAGTACATAGTTAGAAGCTAAAACTGTCTTTATTAAACATATTTAATTTTTCAATTGTTTTGACACTTTCATAAACCTTCCTATAGATACATACTTGAACTTGTAGAAATTGTTGATTGTTTTGCGTGTCCGCCCCTTGTGCCCCCCCCCCCCTCAGGAAAAAAAATCCTAACTGTATTGTTGATTTTTTTGCCTATCCGCCCCTTTTGCCCCCCCCCCCCCCAGAAACAAATTCTAACAGTAATAGTTGATTTTTTCGCCCGTCCGCCCCTTGTGCCCCCCCCAGAAAAAAATCCTGGATCCGCCCTTGCCCGTATGAGCAGACTTTTTTAAATGCATTTACTACAAATCTTGCCTACGAAGTATGAAAGTGGGTGAGTTTTTGTAAATTGAAATAATTTGTATTTTTAAATCATTTTCAATCTGCCAAGTATCGCGAGAAGTTACACACAAGTTGTTGAGACTTGTGACTAAATTCAGACAAATAATAAAATAATAAAATATGTTACACTCATTACACGTTGTCACATGTAACATCTGTTCATCTGTTCATTGTGGGTGGGCACTTTGAAATTCCTGAAATTATCCAAATAAGTACCCACGTATCTAATTGCCGGGCCGTTTTAGGAATATTATGTATCGGAATGACTTTACGTGTCTCAAATAACGTTCCTTAACCCCACGGCAAATTCAATGCAAATTTATTGCCCGGTTCGTTTTCCACTTCGTACGCCGCGGGGTCGGCTGGTAAATATATACATGCGGGATCCCACTTACGTGATCTCAAGTAGCAACGGGCGCCGTGAATAATCACCCAGCCCCCGGGCGCACATAAATTGGCAATCGCGGAAACAATATCAATGCGAATTTAGTTTCTGCGCTTATTTATTGGTTTTGTATCGAATCAGACAACTTGGACTTATGAAGGCTTACTCAATTGGTACCTGATTAAATTTGGGACGAAGTGGGCAGCTACTGAAAGGGGAAGGAAGTTTGAAAAATGCGCCGTTAAGATGTTTTAATCTCTTTCCCGATAGCCTGAAAACAGAAATTAGAATTAACGTATTTAAGAAAAAAAAACTGTTAAGATTTGTGAGCAAAATCAATATGCACTTATTTGAGAATTATATGTTACTCAGTTAATAAACAATAATATTTACAAATTTACAAATGTCTTCAAAAATTGGACTGAACTTATGTAGAGCAAATACGATATTCTTCAGCATGTTTGAATATATTGGCGTCGGAAAAACTAAAAGAATAGCTAACAGACATAATAGACTAAAAGAATAACTAAAAAATTCCTTTGAAAAATTAAAGAGGAAATCGATTTTTCTATCTCATTCTCTTACAGACTAAATCCTACAGATGTATGTATTTGTCTCTTTTTAGTGTCGTTTTTTAGTGTCGCTGTCTTCGAGTTTTATATCACAACGGTACCCACTAAGATAATTTGGATATTTTTGCGGTATTTTTATACCTTAAAGGTACGTATATAATTTTAAAAAATTAGGTCCATTCATGTTTTTTGTGCAAACTGTCAGAGTAGAGCAAATACGATATTCTTCAGTATGTTTGAGCTATTTACGTCGGAAAAAATTAAAGAATAACAAGAGACCACTTAAAAAATGACTTAAATAAAATTTCAAAAGACATGAGACAGGAAACTGTCATTGAAAACGAAACATAGTTCACCAATACATACAGAAAATGGTTGGTAGAGCACTTGCCATGTAAGCAAAGGGTCCTGGGTTCGAGTTCCAGAGGTGCCAATAGCTTTTTCAGATTTTTCTGTCTCCAGATTTTCGATTGAGTTTGGCTAATATTGTCTTCATTTAATTAAATAAAATAATTGTGTATTTCCTGTCATTTTATTTAGTGTTCTACAGAAATTAATCCGCCATTTAAGTTAAGACTTAAAGTAAAATTCGTTCACCAAGATTTTAAGGATGCCGTTTAAGCGAATAGGCAACAAGTTCAAGAAAAATCGTCGTTGCCAATATCTTTTAAAATGGCATCACAGCATTCCATGAACTTCTATCCTTAGAAGAAATTCAGTCTTTATCACCAAAGACGTGGTAGCCTCAGAGCACAGAGAAGAACGATGACTTTCATTACGGATCTCTACACAATCTATAAATTCCGAGACCCGCCCGCTCACATACAAATCACCATCGGTGCGCGGCAAACCGACGGTATCAATTCAATTTGCCGAGCTCGTCTAGTTCCATCCAGTACCACGTAGTTCTACCTACTTCCATCTAGTACTAACAATGTTTTGTATTGAACACACTTGTACTATCTTACTACCGAACACCTACGTACATCTTGCGCGCACGTTGCCATTTTGTTGCTGTAAGGTTGCTACGCTTTGACTTACAACACATTAGAGGATTCATCGGAAAGATGACAAAAGGACATTTGCAATGACATTTACCATAAAAATGTGAACGTTTTATATTTACTAATTAAGCTTATAAATAGGTATGTGCGAGGTACCAGATAATAATACAAAAATATCTTGTTTCCTGGAAAGCAGGTATTCTTAAAAAGTATATACTTTTCGGAACTTTTTCTTCTCATTATCCAGCCTATTTCTTGAGCCTCAGGCCATTTGCTCACTGTGAAAAAACTTTCTTGCTTGTAAAAAATGGAATTAAAAACCTTTGCGTATTGCAAAAGGTTCATGGCAAAAATCTAGAAGATGTGTTAAAATGTAACGAGGTACACAGCAGATGTGTTTAAATTTGGAATAAAATATAACGAAGTACACAGCAGATGTGTTTAAATTTGGAATAAAATACTACGAGGTACACAGCACTATTTTGGTTCGACTTTCAAACAGATTGAGATTTTGAAAATCACCACATGAGTAGTTTCAGAATTCTTAATAACCATCACAGTTTTTGGAAAAACAGAACTTCCTTGCTGGGTGAATGCCAGAAATATTTGAAAACATTTGTATATTGTCGGCTTCAAAAACGTGGTTGTTTTATCCGCGTTGATTTTTGTTTTCTGCAGCATCTGGTCTTGTCTAATTTAGACTTGTCTAGTGTTGTTTTGTAGTATCCAAGTCTTATTTCATTTGGACTTGTTCTGCAGTCTTTTCTAATTTAGTCTTATTCTGTGGTATCTGTCTTGTCAAGTTTGGTCTTGTCTAGTCTTGTTGCAGCATCTTAGTCTTGTTTAGTTTAGTCTTGTTCTTTAGTATCTAAGTTTTGTTTGGTCTTGTTTTGTAGTTGACCTTGACTTGTCTAGTTTAGTTTTGTTTAGTCTCGTTCTGTAGTACCTATCTCAGTAAAAAATATGAATTCCCATGAAAAATCACGGAAAAAAAATTAAGTTACAAAAAATAATATGTATTTTTTTAAAATAAAAGCTTAAAAATAGCCGAGAACCGAACTGTTTAGAATGCAAATATGCTGATCTGTACACCACCAACTATTTAAATTACAGCGTCATAAATTTTCACAATAATAATTTACTAAAAATTTAAGAATTGTAACACGGACTCATGAAAAATCACTGGTGTTCTAATTCCAATTTAGATAATGGCAATTAAAATAATTCCCTGTTAAAATTATTATCTTATATATAAAAATTCGTGTCACGGTGTTCGTGGCCGTACTCCTCCGAAACGGCTTGACCAATTTTTATGAAATTTTTAATGTATATTTGGTAGGTATGAGAATAGTTTTCAGAGTATATTTCACACCGCTAGGTGATTAGGGTGTCCCTATCCAGAAAAAAGTCTATTTTTTGACAATTTTTTTTTATTTGCATCAAAAAATACCTATAATCTCAAATTTTAACCCTCCTACCCCTACCCTCCAATTTTTTAATCGCGATTTTAGTATCTTTGTATGAAAAAAATTAACCGTCTTTCGTATTTCAAACAGAACGAAATTATTTATGTTGTTGAATGACAAATGGCGCTACGTCCGTCTCATCGAATTTTAATTCACACATGCGCAAGACATTCACGAGATTTTGATATTTCATTCGGCATCACGTTCTCACGTGGGCAAACCATCGAGCTTATTTGTGTTGGCTAAAGACGGACTGACAAAAAATATCGTACACTCAACTGCTCTTCGAAATTCAAATTGATTTTCTATATTTCATGTTCCTACTTTAGTTGGTGTTTTTATGTGCTCCATTCCACTTTCTGTCATAGATCTCATCACCACACACTTATAATGCATTCGTTATTTTTAATTTAACATCCAAAATATTCACTAGAAGTAATTTATATGGCAGAACAGCGTTTGTCGGGTCAGCTAGTATTATATAGGTAGGTTTTTTATCGCTTGTCTGACTTGTTTACACAACATTCAGCTCCAATTTTGAAAATGACACATTCAAATCAAATCTGGGTTTAATGAAGCAGAATACAGGCAGATACACAACCGAAATTAGGTTTTTGATGACATTAAACACAGCTGACATTACATACATTAATTAAAAAATACGATCGCGACATTATTTCTCAATAAGATGAGACAAGTAATAGAAGACAAACACCTCTAGCTATCTTCTAACCAACGTGTTCTGTATTGCGTTCTTTACTTAAAATAAAACTCAGTTTCACCGGCAGTAGATATATAGATAGATATATTGGCCGGATGAGCTCAGCGCAGCCATCTATTAGAGCCGCGAGCAAGCTGCTCCGAGACGCCATAGCCGGCGCTGAAGGCCCCGCTTCCGGAACTTTAACTCTTGCCCCTAGGTGGCGCAACACCTATTTATTACTGCATTGTTTTCAAGCAAATATAATCTATCGTAAGAGATAAAAAGATAGCGGAATCATCTTGTACTTCAATTGGCATTATGACCATTTAGAATTTCATTTCTGTTTAAATTTATTTCTTTCGTTCCGGTTCCAGTTTAAGATGGTGGCCATGTTGGATACTACCTTTTTTCGAATGATCGTTGTTCCTACTACGAGCTGTCAAAACGGAAGCAATATTACGGTAACTTACAGGTCCGAAAAAAGCTCGAAAAAAACATTGTCATTGTAATAATGACGTTTCTATGGGAAAAATGTATTATTTCTCATTTGAAATAAAACATGTAGGTGTAATTTAAAATGTGACATGTATGGTCCATAATAATTAAAGAAGCAGGCAGTAATAATTAATATTGTTCAACAATGGCACGACACAAAAAACAGAATCGTCAAATATCGATAACGCAATTTGAATTTGAAGGACAATGTTAAATGCAAAATGTTTCAGGATTTCGAATTGAAATAAAAAAAAATCATATCTCCTGATATTGTAGACTTTAAAAACATCTTTCAGAATGCTTACCATAATTTTAAAATTATTTTATTTTTTATTTTTCGTTAAAAAATCCTCTTAAAATGCATGTCATAAAGGACACCTGTTTTTCTAGAAATATTTCATTGACTTATTTAATTAAGAGGAATATAAACGCTAGAAATATTTCGATTCTCATGCCTGCAAAATTTAAAATCAAGCGTCTTATTTGCACGAGGCAAGTAAGCGAAAAAGTGGTTTTTATTTATTTTGTGCATAATTTTATAAAAACGAAAAAAAGTTAGAACATGGAAAACATTAAAAATAGTCTTAGCCATAAAGCGGTATTTAAAAAAAAAGTTTTTTTGTATTACTTCATAGTTAAGTCTTGAAAAAACGTTTTTTTTAGTGGTTTACGCTTATATTTTTTGTCATGTAAATAATAATTTTATTGTAATTCCAATACATAGAAAAGCTAGTAAAAGCTTCAAATTATCCGTAGCACTTTTTTAATATTCATACTGTAAACCGATTCGTCTTAAAGATTAATCTAAGTAGTGTCTAAATAGGATTTCACGTATAACTTCATCATTTTCGGATTTCTCATCCTTTTTACAGCATTTAAAATTTTCGCTATCGACACATAGAGTTAATTTTTGATTACAATAACTTTGTTTTCCGTCTCATAACCCAGTTCCTCGCAATATAGACACGCTGTACCCAAAAGTTATAAAATTTTAGTATGTAAATATTTGGAAGCACTGATTAACATATATTGAAAACAGAAAAAGGATATATCACGGGTGTACGAGTTAGTAGCTACCTTCCTTCCAAGAAGATTCCAGAAAACAGAGCGGGTTTAATTAAAGCGGGACAGGTGTTTAATCAGAAGTTAGTTTAATCACGAGTTACTTTGAGTAACAGTTGCTTTTCCAGGGAAAATTATATATTTAACAGCTTTTCCATGGAAATCATTTCATTAAAAATAATACTGGGTGAATCATTGTAAATGCTAATCATTATTTGTAGCTTGGATGGTTGATTTCGAATAAACAATTTATTACGTTGTATGTCAAGGGCCATGTCGAAGATCGTAATAAAAGAAAGGCACAGACAAATCATTTTAAAGAGGAGACATTTGAATGTTTGGAATATCCGACCGCAGTCCCCTCTTACCCCGCAAATACCAAATATGCTGGGTGCGTTGCGATGATCAGCAATGCCTTTTTTAAATTTAAATTCGCGATACAATTCGAGATTGTTCTTTTTATTTTTTTAATTTTTTGTTTTATTCTTCAGCTTCTTAACAATTACAAAAATTATTATAAAATTAAATATTTTTTTTAAATATATACTACACCACTAAGGGTATATTTAAAATTATTTATCTGAAGCGATTTTTTTTTGCATTAACCCCACACGGGAGGCCTTGAAGAAAATAATTTTCCTTATGGCCTATGTCGTCTTTGGAGATGCTGTGTGGAGAGTCTTTTTAAGAAAATGAAAGAGATAAAGTTCTGAGAAGGAAAATGTGCGAGGGGTGGGTAGGAATCTGGAGGTCAATGTGCCCAGGAGTGACGGATGTATGAATCCATCCCTTCCGAGCTTCGGTGCAGTGCAACGATGGGAAAGAGACCAGCTGGGGAGGGTAAGGGGTCTTCTCAAACTGGTCTGTCCCGATCCGCCCGCCACGCAGTTGGTGGGCAGGCACATCCGCCGCCCAAGACCTGGACAAACTTCACCCGATGAACCTGGATACCACTGATATGTCGTTAAACAATAAAAGATCCCCCGGGGGGCGGCACCCATAACGGCCACCAAATTGATAATTGACCTATGTATTAGAAGATTTATGAATGTAAACTAAGCAAAGAGTTTGATCCCTGTTAGAGTTGTGTGGCGGTTAGTCCTCTCCTTTCATTCCAAAATGATGGTATTTTATTGATCGTGTCACCTTCATTTTGAATGCAAACGATTAACATTTTTTCCAAGGGTTCAATTCCGATCCCACCTACTCTGTAAAGTAATTCCATATACATATTTAGATTTTTCATTCCATCGTTAGGAAACGTTAATATGTAATACATTAGAATGTTTACGTACGAAAAGCTTGCAGACAGATAAAAAATATAAGATTACATAAACAGAACGACAAGATTCACGTGACATTAAATATTTGGGTTAAGCGCCGTCTGAAATTACGAGCAAATGTAAATTATTATAAATAAAATTTAAGAAAATCATGCAGATTTAATAAAAGTCGACAAGAATTAAAATGAGGTCGATTAAAGATGTGATAAAAAGATTCCCAAGATAACATGTTCTTGAAATTAATTTGAAATTAAATTAAATCACACACAAAATTTGTTTTTAAACACCGAATAACTCTATTAGACTAAAAGGTCTCGTAAAATATATAAAATATTAACGTATCAAACTTGAACGCCGATATATATTATTTGAAATTAATTTCAACGGCACGGAAATTAAAATCAATATTTTTTTAAATTCGAAATGAATGAATATAAATGAAATAAATCGATAAATTTCAATCATTTCGCGATACAAAGAAATTATAGAACATGTAATAATTTGTTTCACCTCAATAAAACCGATTTTGCAAGTGGATTCCAATGAAAATGTCTCATGAATAATGGTAATTAGCTTGACAGGATGTCAATTTACAATACTTCGAACTCTTTCAAGTTTAATGTATTCAAACAATGCGGTTAACCAGCATATTGGTGGCTGTATGAAAAGTTGTCTACATACGTAATCCGATATTTTTCAATTATTCTGAGTAGTGATTAACCCTGACTTTGTCGAGAAGTAACTGAATTAGTCGATGTCCTTTTTTTCTATGTAACTAAGAACTTAAACAAAGAGAGCAAGATCCTTGCTGTATCGTTATGGATTTGTAATGTTTGACAAGTTCTTATAAGGTTTTTAACATTTTCTTTACATATGTGAGGTGAGGGAGTTGTTTGATAATAATGTTTCCTTTGGGGGGTTGCTGAAATACGTTCACCGTTCGTCTCATTTTTGACTATTTTTATTTAACGGCCTTTAACTAGCCAGCGGCCGAAAATCACATTTCGTCGAAAGATGTTCTTACGATCATACAGGGCGGTTTCAATTGATGATTTTATTTCATTCCAAATTTGCTTTAATTTATACCTCCCTACATCCAAAAATTCGTGATGATAAAACTATTAAAATCATGCACTTTTTGTAATTATTTTTTGATTATAAGTATTCATAATTTTTCAATAATGTCTAAGCAAAATAAAAATGTTAAAAAAATCTTAAATATATTAATTTATAAGAACATAAATAGATAGACAAAATAGAGAAATTTTCGTCACAAATAAATGTTCGGATATTTTTTTAATGATTTTATTTGAACTAAAATTATAATTTTGATCATGCGTTTACTAGATAATGTATTGATTTACAATAATGTATGATTATATGTATGAAAAATGTCTTGTAAAATAAGATTTTTCGTTTGAAAATTTAACAAATCTGCCAACGATCTATGGTATATCCTTATTATACTAAAAATAAACATTTTTTTCTCAAAATTTAAAACATGCGTTTGCTAGATAAAATATATATGTCTTTTTGTGGAAAAGAGTCAATACTGGTAAGAATAAAAGCAAAACCATCAGCGCATTGATGTTTGAAATTTTGAATTTTTGGAATTCACACACATTTCAATATGATTAACTATTAATCATTTTCGATGTAACTATTTTCCATACTTCCAAAATTATCGTCATGGCTAGTAGTATTGTAGGGGTCGACGAAGATGTAGCGGTGTAGTATGTGAGAGAGATGCAAGAAAATGATGACTTTTTTCCTTTGGAGGAAACAGACTTTGAACATTGAACATGAGACTTTGAACATCTCATATTTTGAAAGAGCTCCAGCGTTATTGTGATAATGAACGTATTTTTATTGCCGTTTTTAGGCGTCACGGTTTACGGTACCGTAATCGTGGATCGTCATGGTAATAATTAAAGCGCCAATTGTTGCAATAAAATATGTACATCAATTAATTTATGTCAGCGCCTTTTTGAGTGTTCAATTGAATTTTTGTTAGACAAAAGAAATACTATAACTAATTATCCTTTAAACGATAAACCTTGACAAAAATAAATAATATAACATTTGAAAATTTATAATAATAAAAAAATTGTGATCGCTAAATTTAAAATTACTAACTCAGTACCTAAAAATAACAGTAGTACCTATTACCTGTGTACAACAGACCTTTCACATACACAAGTAAACACTGTTAAAGAGTAGTAATTTATAAGCGAGGAATATTTTTTTGAAATTTCGACTCATTTTTGGCCGAAACCGCGGCCGGCCAAAACTTGCTGAAACTTCGCATGCAAAAACTATTAGTTTGCAAATTTTTATTGTACGAACACAAGTTATTGTACGAACAAAAATTTTATTGTATGAACACAAGTTTTCCACCACAAAATAGTGAATATCATTTGGGCTCGCCTATTGTGTGATTTGGACAATCACAGATTTCCCACCCACCTGAAGAATCAGATAGGAGGTCTGATGAAAAGACTATGTAACAACTTCATAGTTATAGCCAAAGATATTGAAATAATATGTTCGAGCATTATCCGTCATGAATGATTAAAATAATGGTTGCAAGGTTACGAGAAAATAGCATTCATTTTTCATATTGTATTGAATGTTATGGTATGCCACCATTGATCACACTGAATTGCATTACCCTGCATGTTGTCCAGAATAAAGTGATAATAAATGTTGTTATTTATGTAAATAAAAATTAATATTTCTTTGTTTGTCTGTTATTATGTCCTACACCGTTCATCCGATTGCGTTGAAACTTTGGTGAGTTGATGTGCACGCCGGTCCCAGGTTTGGGGTATAACAAAACAATGTATGGTGGGATATACCTCTTTTATAGATCTACAAAAAAGTCCACGAAGGCATATATCTATCTTTTACGGATAGCTTACTATATCCTTTTATCTTCTTATCTTATTATTCTTATCAATTGCTGTTCGTTTGTCTCGCTAAAACTCGAGAACGGCTGGGCCGATTTAGGTGATTTTGGTTTTGAAATGTTTGTCGTAGTCCAGGAAAGGTTTAAACGGTGAGATAATATGGCAAAAATTGTGAGGAAGATAGTAAAAACAACAATTTCATTTTCTCACATAAACAGTTCTACCGATCTACCTATTTTCAAAAGCTCAACGTAATTTAGAATTGGAATGCAAAAAAAAAAATTCTGATTGTCATATTTCAGTCTTCTGTCAAAGTTACCTGTCATTCTGTTACCATTTAAAATCTTCATCATCAGTTTGTCAGAGCGTGAGAACTTTATTTACTGTTTTAATATGCCAAGGAAAAGACGAGCTGACATATAGCATTCCACTACGATCCGGAAGTAGATTATTGTGCCGACAATTCCGTGATAATCGGGGAAATGACAATCATTTGTCAATGTTGTAAAGGTAAAGCGTTAAAATACAACGGCGAATCACCTGGATTATGTTGTGCTGGTGGTAAAGTAAAATTGCCACAATTGGTCCCACCACCAGATCCATTACGCTCATTAGTTAACGAATTTTCATGCGGTTTTCACCAATAGATAGAGTGTTTCGTGAGGAAGGTTAGGTATGTAATTTGTCAAGGATTTGTGTAAATTGGTTGAAATATAACGAAAATCGTTAGAAGTGTCGGAAAAAGTCAAGCCGCCTAGGAGATTTCATTAAAAACACTTCCTAATCCATTTGAGATATAACAAAACAATGCTTGGTGGGATATTCCTCTTTTATAGATCTACAAAAAAGTCCGCGATGGCATACATCAATCATTTACGGATAGCTTACTATACTTACCCATTTTTCTAAAAAAATGGTTACGTACAATGGGATAATTGGAAAGTTACTTAGACGGATACAGTATTAATCCTTATTAACTTAAATACGTTAGTTACCCTAAGCATTTCATTCACATTATTATAATCTTTCACACCATCTCTACGTATTATGAATTGAAGTCCTCCGCGGCATCTGTCTATCTCTTCGCGATAAAACTCAAAGAGGGCGGTGGTTACAAAGGTTGGATTTTACAAAGTGTTTTATTTATTGGATTACTAGCCGGGTCAGCTAATAATCCAATAAATGTTTGAATGCCAGGGACTCGCTAGTTATTACAAAACTTACCGTTGAAGAATTTTTGCTTCTTCAGATGTCCATGTACCTAGATTATTTTTTAATATTATAATAACGCGATTAGCGTAAAAAAACAGCTTCTCTGTAATGAATTTAAAAACTTGAACTTTAGCACGGAGAAGAACCTGATTAAAATTAGAAATGAACTTTGGTTTATAAAGCGAGTATTGGAAGGCTTCAAAGAAGAATATTTTAGCAGTTAATTAGTTAAAGTGCAGTTACTAGGTCGTACCACTAAAATAAATTACGTTAATTTGTTTATGTAAGCGAGAAGCTCGTGGAGCAGATTACATAGAGAGCTTTCGGAGCAGGCTACTAATATTTACAGAAACGAAAATAATGTGATGAAGGTTTTGATTATGTTGCTAATAATTTTGAACCACGTTGTTAGCTTTTCAAGAGCGTGTTTAATGGCGGTTGATTTAGGAAAATGTGCGCGCTAATTAGAATGTTAAAAGGTATACCCACGGCCATTTCACCTGATTTTCGCGAACGAGAAAAGGAATTTTAATGTTAAAGTTTGGGATAAAAAGGGCCGGGAATTTAATTCAACGAAAAACGTGTGAGTTAATTGATACGGGAAGATCGTGCGTTATTTTTTTGAGCTTTCTTAAACCCGATGATGGCTAATCCTGGACGAATCGTTGGTAAGACGTCGTATCATTTTTGGCAACATCGATTAGAGTATAGACGTGCGATGGATTTTGAAGAAATCACGCGATTAAGTCAGTGCCACCGAGCAATGACAATATGCAAGTGGTGGCGATTGTTTTAGTACACGTTGTTAATGCTGATTTGTGTTGTTTAAACGAAAACATATTAAATAAATAGTGTGGTTAAACTAATTTTAGTAGTGATGTTTACTTAGCAGCGCTCGATTTTTTTGGTGATCAAAGTTTTTGAAAGAAAGAGTGTTGACACCAGGATATTAAAACTGCAAGCTATTATTTTTAACTCGCTTTTTGATGCACTGGTTTGAGCACGAACTTTATTAGGATTTTTTTGTTATTTGTTTTTGGGGAGTTATGCCGTGTTGCGCTACCTCCTCCTTTAGCCAACGTTTCGGACAGCGTTACAGTGTCCATCATCAGGGCAGATGTGTAAATGTTAGTGGTGAAATGTGTGCTTAAGTACTTCGAAGCAATACCGTGTTGCCAGCTCCACTCCACTGCGAGCTGGCATTACAGTATACTTGAAGATGGTTTTCTGCATTTAGCTTTGTTGTAGCCGTCAATTACCGGATACCAAGAACTATTGAGCTTAGCTCGAGTAACTTGAGTGGTTATCGTTAAAATATTTATATAAATAATTATCATAATAAATAAACATCAAAATGTGAAATGCTGTTATTAAATCTAGTATTTATTAGGCAACACCAGTGCTGTATTAATATTTTCTTACCAAAGTGCACCACACTTCTTTCAAAGTTGTTCCGAAGTGTTAAAAAGCGTATGTTTAATTTCGAGATTCAAAGAAAGCGTGTTCTGCTTTCGTAACCTCTGGTATGAAATTCGTATAAAGCTAGTAGCTTCAACCCTCCGATTTCTGCTCTCCTGGTAGAATTCACTCCTAGTTTTGCAAAAAAAGAGTAGAAGGAACGCAGCTGTGGGGACGGGGGTAAAGCCGGGTTTGGCAAACACCAGGAATAAAGTTGTAAATTGACGTGTTTGAGATGTTGGTACACAATTAATTATTGCACGTTGCAGTAATGCGATGAATATTTTCTTCCGGTGTTCGCCAAATTGAATTTTAATTGTCTGTTTTAAATGTTTTTATTGTTATTAACAATTTACTCCTACTGAAAATAACTCTTAAGGGAAGGAGACAAAAATAAATATGACTTCCAAAAGGTCATATTAATTTTGTGTTTAAAATCAAAGTCAACTTATTTGTATTGAAAAATCACTAGAATGGAAAGGAGTAGGTACTCTCAGTATTGCCCTGTGACTTTAGCCATATGTCGTAACTAGATTTGAATAGCCAGATACTCACTTTCCAACCTTCCTTTTACCCACCTCCTTTCCTTCCCCATTTTTATCGGTCTCATAACTCACAACATACCCCAATTAGACATGCCATAGACTCAATGACTATAGAATTGGGGGCATTTTAGATTGTTGTGTGGTATATTCACTTTAAAAAAGGGTTAAAAAGGAATCAGGAAAAACTGTTTCAAAGTTTGTATTCGAACACCATTTAGAAAAAAATGTTTCAAAGATTGTGTTTGATCAGCATTTACAATTTGTGAAGTGAAACCTCTTTAGCTCCGTTGTGATTTGGAATTCGGATGAAACACGTAAATGTAAATGACGCATTACAGCACCTGTGAAGCATCGAACTGCACTCATTGGCCGCTTTGATTATGATGTCACTTTTCAAGGCTCCTATTGGTTGAGATGTGAAACTGAAGTGACGCTAGGTCTGCGCTCATTGGCCGCTTTGATCATGATCACACTATTCAAGGCTCGTATTGGTTGAGATTGTTTTGGTAAAGTTTCGCTTCTACCGCGTGTAAACTGT
Source organism: Limnephilus marmoratus (assembly GCA_917880885.1). Classification (NCBI taxonomy): domain Eukaryota; kingdom Metazoa; phylum Arthropoda; class Insecta; order Trichoptera; family Limnephilidae; genus Limnephilus; species Limnephilus marmoratus. Next base: position 14,231,835 of record OU862910.1, on the reverse strand, counting down.
ACTCGATTTTTTTTAATGAAGAGTTTGTGTTCGAACATCATTTAGAAAAAAATGTTTCAAAGTTTGTGTTCGATAACCATTTAATAAAAAAAATTTCAAAGTTTATGTTCGAACAACATTTTGCAAAAAAATGTTTCCCAGTTTGTTTTCGAACACCATTTTGAAAAAAAAAGTTTCCCAGTTAGATTTCGAACACCAATTTAAAAAAAATGTTTCCCAGTTTGTTTTCGAACACCATTTTTGAAAAAAAAAATATTTCCCAGTTTGTTTTCGAACACCATTCAGAAAAAAATGTTTCAAAGTTTTTGTTCGAATATCACTCAGTAATACAATCGGTGAAGAAATCACTAAATTGTGATACAATGTGTCATTAGAAATAATAACAATTTCCATTTGCATTGTGACACTGTCGCTAATAGCTACTAATGTTAAATTAGAGTGTTAGGTAATAACTCGATAGTGTCAGAAAAATCATTAAAAATAGATAAAATTAACGTTTCCCATTAAATATTGCTTCAGAACAGTATTTTAGAACGGCTACCTATGAAACTGTAAAATGCAAAGGTAATTAACGTCACCTCCTTTGTGGAAACATCACGCAACAAGCGCTGGTACAAGTTTCCCATTCTACGTCACGCGGGGTGACGTGCATGAATATTATAATTGTGGAGCCACCTTAACATACATACCTACAAAAATATATTTTTATAATGTCCACGGCGAAAAGTAAGATAACTGCTTTTACAAAAACCATTACAAGTGTTGTAAAAATATAATTACCTACTTATCTATTATTTGTAAGAGCTAATATTAAAACTAAATTGATTATTTTTACAGATCTTCGCGTTATTAAATATTGGACTAGCCAGGCAGTCGCACTTCTCCAATACTCCTTTTAAATGTGAAAAAAGGCGCTGTATATATTTTTTAATGATTTTATTTAAACTAAAATTAAAATAATGTATTGATTTATTTTACTGTACGATTATATGATTTGAAATGGGTGTGGTATAATACAAAGTCTTTTTTGAATATTTAACAAATCTGCCAACGACCTATGGTGTAACCTTATTATACTAAAAATATTTTTTTTTCTCAAAATTTAAAACATGCAAATGCTAGATAAAAGAACAATCTATCGAAATCCATTTATAATATTTTGTGGAAAAGAGTTAATACGTCTAAAATCTGATTTAAAAATTGAGTCATAAGACATTAAAAAGTGTTGACTCATGTAAAAAAAAAATACCATGTAAGTTAGTGTCTACTTAAACACCTTTAATAATTTACCGCCAACATAAAAGGAAGTAAATCTAAAAACATAGTTTTTGTGAAACCAGTTATTTATTTATTTATTTTTCATTTATTTACATAGTTTTATTTTACCCACCTCAATAGATAAAGTCTGTTTCGAGGTAGGTTAATAACATTTTATATTTATTAAAAAGAATATGAATCAGTGTAGATATAATATATATATAAAATATAAAAAAGTAGTATGAAAAGATAAAAAAGTAGTATAAAAAGATTAAAAAATTAAGGTGGTAATAAAAATGATAAAAAATAATAATGATAAATAAAGAAGCATAAAAATAAAAAAAATAATGTGAAATTATATGCCTATATGCACTTTGCCTATTCCTATGCCTGCTATGCTTATATGATAAAACAATATATATGAAAGAAAAAAAAATACTATGAAAATATATACCTATATGTATACATACATGAACATGCACATATGTACATTTTCTTTTCCATATCTATATATATATATATATATATATACAAACACACATATATACATGTACACATGTATACACACATACACATATACATGCATAGATACATACATGCATACATAAATATACACATACACAAACATGCATACATACATAACGTTGTTATATTGAATATTTACGTATAAATTTTGTTTTCGTTATTTGATATATTTTCGTAAAAAGATTGCATACGTAAATTAATATTATAATTTAAATATGAAAATTACCGTGGGTGATAGTTAATAGTTATAAATAAATACATTAATTTACCAAGGTTTCTAATAATAAAATCACAATGTGTAACTGACTTTTGATTTGACAATGTGTGGGTTGACTGCTTTCAAATCCCAGCCTTGTCTTATTTATTCAAGTTAAAAATAATATTCATAGCAAAAAGCTGTCTTATTAATGTAAAGAAGAATGTCAGTGGCGGAAGGTGGCGGGCGGGCGGCGTGGATTTGATGTGAATTCAAATCCATAGTTTTGTTTCGAGGTTGATGAAATTTGGTACATACTTGTGACCGTCAAATTAAGAGGAAGATCACATTTTCAAAAAACTATAAACAATTTTATTTTAATTAAAAAAAACAAAATAATTTTAATGTCTTATGAATTTTATTTAACTGTGAATTTTTAAAAACATATCAATACAGCTGAGTCGTTAAACGATGTGTTTATAAATATGTTTGATTGTTTTTTGTTTTGTTTGTATTTTTATATGCGGAAGCATGGAACCTATCCAAGGTTCATGCACCATATTGACTTACTTGAGGAAACTGATACTGCGAGTCTAGAAACTAGACGGAAAGCAAGTCTTGGTATTCTGTCTTTCAAAATTTGGAAAAATTTCATCGGTAGCCCATTTTTCTTGGGTTGCTATGGTTTATATGTACCAGACCACTACAGCCGAAGTCGACATCATGACTTATTTAAAGTACCGAACGGCAGATGTAAATGTAATTGCAAACCATTTGGATGTAAGTGACTGTTCTTTATATGCCTTAAAAACTTATTGAAGAGTCACTTCCCTAAATGCTGATAGGGTAACTAAATTGTACTGTAATTGGATTTATTCTGTTGTACAATAATAATAAAAAATAAAATAAATAATTTCGGAATACGAAAAAAATTCCAACCGACGACGTTTAATAAATTTAGCCCGGACAACGCCGGGTTCTTCATCTGTGTTATTATCTATTTATGTTTATAAATAATAATGTCCTGCTGTGGCGGTGCGGCTTTATTTATAATTCTAATCTACGATTTTATTCTGAGATGAAATTTTGCAAAATTGACCTTTAAGAGGGCATTACCAGAGAAAACCGGAAATACGTCATTTTCAAAAAAGTTTTTAGACGTATTGACTCTTTTCCACAAAAAATTATAAATGGATTTCGAAAGATTGTTCTTTTATCTAGCATTCGTATGTAATAAATTTTGAGAAAATTTTTAATTTTTAGTATAATAAGGTTATTCCATAGGTCGTTGGCAGATTTGTTCAATTTTCAAAAAAGTTTTTGTATTATACCACACCCATTTCAAATAATAAAATCATGCAGTAAAATAAATCAATACATTATCTAGCAAATGTATGTTTTAGAATTTTAATTTTAGTTTCAATAAAATCATTAAAAAAATATGTACGTACATGTGTTTCTTGGCGAAAATTAGTCCATTTGTGTATTTATTTGCGCACTTACAAACTAATATATTTCAGATTTTTTTAACATTCTTATTAAATGTAGACATTATTGAAAAATGATAAATACTTATATTCAAAAAATAATTACAAAAAGTACATTATTTTAATAGTTTTATCATCACGCCTTTCAGCATTTTTGGATGGAGGTATAAATTAAAGCTAATTTGGATTGAAATAAATTCGATATTGCGTTATAATTTAAAAAAGCTGGTACGGAGAATAATTAATCTTTCTCATTGTAACCGCCCTGCACGATCGTAAGAACAACTTTCGACGAAATGTGGATTTTCGTCCGCTGGCTGGTTAAACGCTCTTAAAGTAGGAGGAAGGTCATTTTTTACATGAATTTTTGAAAAACCACACCCAAATCCCTTTCCCACCCCTTTAAGCAGATTTTTGATACCACTTTGATTTGCAATTTTGAACACTTGACTTTCAAAATAATAAGATCATTACCGTGTCCGTCTGAATTCGAAAAACTCTGCGATAGATGCAACTTTCTGCGATAGATGCCAAATATGCGTATTCTAAGCCAAAAGCCAAACACCAAAAGCTTAAAGCTCAAACTTATGGATAAGATATCAAGAGAATGGTGAGATACCCCCCAATAGCCAGGAAGGTAGAAAAATAAGAGATTAAAAGATGATAGTATTTCTTGAATCATTTTCATGGCGCGATTTATAAAATATCACCAAAAAGCCCCACCAATACAATAACCAATACCCTTCTCGTTACAATATATACTTTGCATTATGGTAAATAGTAGTATTTGAACTAAAAAATATCCAATTGCTTTATTATGCTTTTCATTTATTTCTTTCTTCCCTTTCTCTGTACAGTATATATATTATATTGTATATACTGTGGTTTCATGACAGTTGGTCTGGCGACATTTGGTCCGGCGACAGTTGGTCCGGCTACAGTTGGTCCGGCCGACAGTTTAGAAGATGTTTTCTTCAAGTAAGTATGCAAAGAGGATATACGGTCGTACAACCAAAGTCGATATAGATACTTATATCTGAAGGCATCTTGAGTGAAAATCCGTTTAAAATTATTGCCGACTGCACGTATAAGTATGTCGTATTTTGTGATTGCCGTATGCTATTTCGGAGAGTCGAAATTATTAGTAAAAATAATTTTTCAATGGATTTTCACTCAAGATGCCTTCAGTATATCGACTTTGGTTGTATGTCCGTATATCCTCTTTGCATATTTACTTGAAGAAAATATCTTCTAAACTTTCGGCCGGACCAATTGTCGCCGGACCAAATGTCAGCCGGACGAACTGTCGGTCGGACAAATTGTCGCCGAACCAACTGTCGCCAGACCAAATGTCGCCGGATTAATTGTCGGATCACCATATACTGTATAATCACATATCATCTCTTCATAGTAAAAAATAAATCTTGATTTAAGCATGCTGTGAACATTTTTAATTCGGGTGTTAAAATAATGAAAGTCATATCACTCTATAAATTTTTCAAACAATAAATAAATTTTGTGGAACAAAATAATCTTTTATATTAATACTTATTTTGTTCCACCTTGATTTAGCCACGTACCTAATACATTTTAGATTTTTTTAATTTTTACCGTATAAATGGTTACCAGATCTTAGTGACCAGCTCCTTCCATGTCGTTTTCTTCCCCTTATCCTACCCTCCCATAATTTCTTTAGCGTATCAACATTTACAAAGAGGCATATCTTTAACCGGTCAGTGACTGAGTTGGCAAGTGCGTCGATTTCCCACCCAGGCGTTGTAAAAATAAAATTCAATTCATCATGAAAATTAAATTCGAACGCTCATAAGAGCCCTTCCTCGGGAACACGATAAAAAATAATTATAAAAAGCCCTGTAAGGATATCGTGACTGCATATGAAATCTGCATACATCACGGGCAGGGCTTTTTAATGCCACGGCCCGGGCCGGGGCCCTCGGTTTATGTGGGCACATTCCGGCCTACACTTGGAAATATTTATTATGGCAATTCAAAATACGCACACTCACAAATTTCAGATCTTTACGACCATTTTTATAACTATTAAAGCTGAAACGTTGTTAGATTTTATCTCGAAGTTCGGAGTGCCATTTGAGCCCGAAAGTATTGAGGTAATTCAGCGAAAGGCACTTTAGTCTAATCACGGTTTTAAAGCGAATCATCGATGGAATGTTTTATTTTACTTTTACCGTATAATTTTAACGCATATAACCATATTAACCCTAGAAAGAAAATCTTATTTTTACCTACCTTAAAGATAATCATACGTCTTAGAGGCGTACTGAAATTTAAAAGTGTATAGTTGACATATTATCATACTTACAAAGTATAAAGGTAGTTGAATAATTAGTTTAGGATTTTATACTTTAAATAAAACCAAAAAAATTATAAAAAATGTATTGTATTTAAAAAAATAACAAAATTCTGTGAACCTCTTACAAATCAACTACAAAATAATAAAACATTGATTAAATGAAAAATATTGTTTCATTTTATATCTAAATCGTATTATTTTTTATATGTTATGAAAGTTTAAATGTTAGTCAGTGGTTATGCATTTTTTTTTTATTATTATTTCGTTGAATCACATTTATACGAACAAGTCTGAAAGTTACACAAAATTCAAGCACACGTCTTTCGGACGTATACCTCCGTAATTATTGTACTTACCGTGGTGACAGAGCCGCCCCGCGCAAGTTCTGCTCGGCAACTGAGCTAACTGAGATAGACAGTGGCCTACATAGCAAAATAAAAAAAGACAGCAATTCTTGTATATTGAACGGCCCTAAGACGTAAATAATCTTTCTAGGGTTAATATAATACTAGCAGTTAAAAACCCTTTCCGCAGGTTTTTAATGCTAGGCCCTGCGGGCGGCTTTTGGTTCGGTTTCGCCCAGTTTGAGTGTTGGTGACCATTTTGTAAATCCGTTAGGAGCTGGTTCCAATAATAGCCGGTTCCTCGGATCCAGTGACACTAGTCATAGAGACAAAGTAACCGCTACAGGCAATGAAATCATAAATAATATATAGACGCGTGGTATTATTATTCACAACTGCCAGTTACAACAATAATCATATTATTATCAATCTCTTCATATCCGGAGAGATACACGAAATTACAAATCCATAGTACTAACGCCTGTCAGGCGATGCTCATCAGGCTAGCTGTTAACGTAAGTGACACCATCTTTTGGTATTTTTTTTAATTCCGTTCTATTACATAAGTACATTTTTGTACAAACGCGTTATAATCAGAGTTGTATTCTTAGCCGGATTCTTAAATTTCAACCGTGCAGTCTCTAGGCTATTAATACTGTCTGATAATATATAATAATAAATAACGTTGCAGTATTTGAATTCTATTTTGTCGGCGAAAGTCAATTTTCTATATGATAAACTTAAGGGCCCGCAACCCGAATTTCTACTGATTTCTTACACGGTAAGTTTTAAAGCTCTGAAAAAAATTTATGTTATTCTTGAAGACAATATCTAGACATTGCCCGCGCCGAAACGCAAATTATATGAAATTCCCTCGATAGAAAAAAATCGCAAAGTATGCTCAAAAAATTATTATAAACACGTTTGTTACAATTATTTTACAAGTTATATGTATGCAAAAAATTTTGCTCTATTTTAAACGAGTCGTGTTTTATTAAACATTTTCGCAATTCTCGCATCGATTTTGTCGCTGTAAATGTAAGCGCTCTCCTCTAACATTTGTAATTTCGTATCTCTCTATCTTCTTCTTTTCGAGCCCGGTTGCAGAGCCTTAAAACGTTATCGAAAGCTCGAATCCACAATTTTCTTTAGCAATCCATGTAATTGTTCTATTAGGTATTATTAAGGACGATCTGCATAGCTCTTGTAAGCTATCAGGCCAGAGGCCCATCGTCCTTTCTGCTTGTTTCATCCCGTTCCTTTGACCGTGGCACATTACCTTTGAAGTTCACCAGGGTTGTGATTGGGTGTTTTGCAATATCCTCCAGCGTCTAACCGTAACTTCCACGTATCTGAGCATTCTTCCCAATTCTAATTGACATTGTTTTACGGAAAGCAGCCAGCCCACAGTTTTGTCAAAAATAATATTTTTTTCTCATCCGACGAAGTAAGGTCGTCGATCACGGTCTACTAAAACCAGCCGTGCTACTTTCAACGAATAAATCGCAATGATCGCCTTCCGAAATATTTGCGAAGAACAAAATTAAAAAATATGCTGAAAAACAACATTTAAAATTATGCAGAAAGCACCCACAGCATTTAAAACACTTTTAATGTGGACATTTTTCAATACGTATTTACCAGAAAACCGCTAGAATCAAATGATTGATTTCAGCGATTTACTACAGTATGCGCGAAAAAATCAATTTTCGCGCAGGTACAGTCGCTTTACTGACTTAAGGCTCTGCAACCGGGCACGAAAAGAAGAAGATGGACAGACACGAAATTACGAATGTTAGAGGAGAGCGCTAACGTTTACAGCAACAAAATCGATGCAAAAATTGCGAAAATGTTTAATAAAACACGACTCGTTTAAAATAGAGCAAAAATCTTGGGGGCATTATCTTAAACAGCATTTATAGCCCAGTCATTCCGTAGTTTTACCTTGCAAAAGGTTATGTAGTAGCGATTTTGATATATGTTGTTAAGATTGGGACCCTTAAGAAAAAAAAAAGTTTTCGACCTCGGGAGGGTCGAGCTCGATCCGCCATCTTGGATTGAAGGTCCCAAAATTTGGTTTTTTCAAAATAATTATGAAATGGTTGATTTTACAACCAAGTTGTTCAACGCGAACTTGAAGAAAACTAAATTACGTATTTTATGTGTAATGTTTTTTTTTTAAAGTCTAATAGGTAACGAGTTACAGCGGAAGAAAGAAGACAATTTTGACAAAAAATTGTAAAACTCAAGTTTTCTTGATAAATTTTTGTAAGAACATATTACAAAATATCATTTTAACGTATTCCCACAAACAATATACTTATATAGCATCATCCGTGTGCTCGATGATGTTGATTGACGTTGTTATAGTGGGCTCCTAGTCTATAGCTGACTTGGAATCAATTCACTTCTTTCTATCAGTACTGGAATTGCCGGGGATGAAAAGATTAATTGTCATTTATCGAGAGAAATAGGTACCGAGAGGATGTCAAACATGATTACCAGGTATACAAATTTTGAATCTATTAAATTCAAACGTAAGGACAAAGTTATTCCATTAGTAGCAGTCAACAGCAGCATCAAGATCGGCGAAACAACTATTTCCATCAACCCGCTAATGTTGTTCCAGAGAATGTGTATTTTGAAGAAATCCGACGAAGAATTGAAGGATTACCTTAAATTCGAACTCGCCCCATTTCCTTTGTCGCTTTTCCTGAAGAAGGAATGCGCAAAGGTACGAAATCATTATTTTATGGTGTTTTGAACATCTTCCAGAAGGCGTGCAACTTGAAGGTAGCAAAATTAATGTTGTGGATGGAGGATACCTTTTACATAAAGTTGTATGGAATCGTAATGATTTTTTTGGGTTAATTTGCGAGAAGTACGTTCACTATGTAAGACATCACTATGGATCACATGCAGTTATTGTTTTCGATGGATGTCCGCTAGATAATGGTGAAAAAAATACAAAACCGCAGAAAGACTTCGCCGATCGAAGAAGCATATGTATGCAGATGTTCTTTTCGATGAAATAATGCCAGTTCAAGTTTCACAAGAACGTTTTTTAGCCAATGAAAATAACAAAGTCCGTCTGATTTTGATGCTTACAAAGCAATTTATACAGGCTGATTTTACAGTTAAGCAGGCTGAAGAAGATGCTGATGAGTTGATTGTCAATACTGCGATTTCCTTGTGTTCATCATTTGACGCTGTATTCGTTATTGGCGAAGAGGTTGATCTCCTAGTTCTGCTAACAGCATTGGCACCACCCGAAAGAAGTATATATCTTCGCAAACCCGGGAGAGGCAAAACTTTTGAAAGACTGTATTCCGCGAATAGTGTGAAATACAAAGAAGCGGCTGAGAATATTCTGTTTGCCTTTAGTGGCTGCGATACAACATCGTCCTTCTTCAACCAAGGAAAAACAAAATTTTGTTCACTTGTACAGAACGACACAAGACTCAATGCCATGATAGGAATCTTCAAACAACATGATGCAAAACCAGAAGACATAGCAGATGCAGGAACACGCTTTCTTGTTGCTTTGTACGGGGGTGACATGGATAAGGAAACCTTGGAAGAAGTCCGCTACCAACGTTTCACAAAGTCAACAACAAAAATCAAATTCAATCTTGCCTCTTTGCCACCAACGAACGACGCTGCACGGTACCATGCATTTAGGACTTACCACCAAGTCCAAAAATTGTATGGAATCCAAAAAAATCCAGAAAACTGGGGCTGGAAACGTGGCACCAACGGGATTGTTCCAGTAAGAATGACAAAGAAACCAGCACCCGAGACTTTATTGAAATTTATTTCATGTAATTGTAAAAAAGGATGCGGCGTTGCATGTGGCTGCAGGAAAGCTGGATTGAATTGTTCTATTGTGTGTGGGTGATGTAATGGTCAAACATGCCGAAATTCGCCAGAGGTTCATATCGATGTCGAGGAAGAAGATGAAGAGATTTTGTCAATGGAAGCCCAGAATCTCAGTACCACAGGCAATGAATTAGATGATGACATTGATGAAGACTGTTATTAAGATGTCGATATCAACCAACCGGCATCAACAAAAAAAGTATCATTACGCAATAGACAATATGTAAAATAATTTCGAAATCTACCATCGCTGGTATATCTGTGGAGTAGACCTACAGGGGATACCACAATAAAAAAAATGCGCCATGTTCTCTACCTCATGGTGGTGTGGATGAGTTAACAAAATTATTATAATTATATGATAAAAAATATATTATATAATATAATTATGTATAAAATGGTCACCAACACTAACTGGGCGAAGCCAAACCAAAAGCTGCCTACAGGGCCTAGCAGTAAAACCCTAAGGAGCGGGTTTTTAACAGCTAGTTATGCAGTGGCGGTTCTTCACAGGGGGACAATGGGGACGGTCCCCGCCAGTTACACTCAAAACCTACTAATGGAAAAGGAAATAACAGTCGATGCGTTGTCGTCACCAAAATGAATGAATTCTTTAAACATAAAAGTAATTAACATTTGCAGAAATAAAATACAAATAATTATTCCGGATGATTTTACTAAGACCCTACGCGCATACAGCGAACAATGTACGGAGCACAAAACAGCGGGTCAATTTCTCAGTGCGCAGAATCTAATGCGCACTGAGTAATCCGAAGTATCCCCATACTTTCCTTGCGTTGTTTTGCGATTGTATGCAACTGCGCATGCGCAGTCGTATGTGAATTCAAATACCCGCGGGGACAATTCTTTGGATCCCCACAGAAACATTTGTTTGCGAAGTTTCGGGCGGGAATCGCTCGCGTTCAAATTAGTTTGATAATAATCTTGCAAGATAAAGCTTTATTTTTATTATACTATATTGTAAATTGGCATATATCTTTGGATATTTTATATTATTTTGTGTTTAGATATCCGACTAGCATGATTAGACCATAAAATATTTTTTTGAGAAATTTTATATTATATTCTACGGGTGGTGAGATTGCGGTACAGTACGTAAAAAAAAATATCGATCCCCACCACTAAAAAAGTGCTCGAGCTGCCACTGTAGTTATGTAATGAATAACCCGAAAAAATAACACGAATTGAGAATTTCATCATTTTTTAGAAAAATATTCACATTTCCGCCACTGTAACTCGTTACCTATTAGACTTACAAAAAAAAACTTTATACATAAAATGTAGGTAATTTAGTTTTCTTCAAGTTCACCTTGAACAACTTGGTTGTAAAATCAACCATTTCATAATTATTTTGAAAAAACCAAATTTTGGGACATTCAATCCAAGATGGCGGATCGAGCTCGACCCTCCCGAGGTCGAAAACTTTTTTTTTTCTTTAGAGTCCCAATATTAATAACATATATCAAAATCGCTACTACATAACCTTTTGCAAGCTAAAGGCCCTTTTTATCCCCCACTGACTGGGCTATTAAAGAAACACTGTGAATTTTTTCATACACAGAACTTGTAAAATAACTGAAACAAACGTGTTTGTAATAATTTTTAGAGCATACTTTGCGATTTTTTTCTATCGAGGGAATTTTATATATTTTGCTTTTCGGCGCGGGCAAAGTCTAGATATTATCTTCAAGAAAAACATATATTTTTTTAATAGCTTTAAAACTTACCGTGTTTAAGGGAAATATGTAATAAATCGGTAGAAATCCGGGTTGCGGGCGCTTAACAATGACCGTAAGCGAAAGAGAACGATGCGACAGAGAAAGGCGTAGGCGGGGAAGCCTGCCGCTTTTCTGACCATAAACTCGCCTATTGTGACGATTTCTGTTTCAATGTCATGTCCGTATTAAAGATTGGCGTGTACTATACCTAACATTCGAACAAGGCATTTACCTAATCACCGGAAAATATTCACGGCGCTTGGAATTACACATGTTTAGAGTTTTGGATATGTTTGGCTGTTTTCTGCAGATTGCATATATCATTCAGGTCAGAGAGTTGATTGCAGAGCTTACCCATTCCCTATGTAATCTACAGAAATCAGCCAGATCTGAAAAAAAAATCTGCTACCTGTATTATTTATAACTTTGTGAAATAAAAAAATAAAAAAAACATTCTGGGTGTAGATGTAGATCTGATTAAACAATCTTCACACAAAGTTTTTAGTGGCTGGCCGCTTTCTGCATAACTACGTTAAATTGACGAATCACCAGCCCCTTTACATGTTAAACAGCATTAGGTTAACATTTTATTTAGCATATCTACACAATATAAAAAAAAAAAACAAAGAAGTATAAGGATATACGTAATATGTGGTATATATACATACTATGAATACAAATGGTGTGCAGTTTACACGCGCTACAAGTGAAACCTACAGAAAATTAAAGTAGACAAGAGTGGTAGGCTACGAAGCACCGCACAAAGAGGAGACCGATAAACTACGAAGAACGATTATCTCATTATCTTGCAGTCTATTTATTTATTTATTAACGGTACAAATAAAATTAATATTGATTGAAAATATATGACAGAATAGCCTTCTTGTACCTAGCTTCCGTGCAGTTCAATAGATCCGCCACATCTGCGTATCTATTACTAACTTCATGTAATCTAATAAGTCTAATGAGATGTATGTGTTTGTCTCTTTTTGGTGACACTATTTTTCGTTTCATCGAGTTTCAAATCACAACGGTGCTAAAGAAGTTTTCACTTCAATAAACAGCGGAGATTGATCCGTCATTGTCGATTGTCCAAAATGTCATATAAACTGACATATTACTTTATATTTCATGATATTTCCATGTATCGACGACGCACGTGACCATTACAATGACATCGTAAAAATTTCAATCCATGTCGTATAGCCAAAACAAATTTTCGATAAAATCATTTAAGATAATAAAAGTAAAATAAGGCTATTAAAAAAGCTCTAACGAGGTCCCTTTTCTGTTGGGGAGGTACAAGGTACCTCGCTATGTGGATGGATTTGTGGTGGATTGTAATTTATTTTTTATCTTATTACCAGTCATTCTGAGGGGCTAGTACTGGAGATGACATGCGATCCTCGAATCATTCTTCAGGGTGACGGACACATTATTATCAATAACCGCAGGGAAGTATATTGTGTTAGTAACAGGGGCGTAATGTGGGTTTCAACCGCCCGGGCAGAGGAAAATTTATCCGCCCCCTTATTTGGATACTTCAATTAGAAATACTAAAATGTATAGTAATTCTAAAGAACTTTTCGGCAAGAACAATGAAGATTATTGTGTATTGTACAGGTTAAAAAATAATAAAAAAATCATTTACGTATATGTTTTATAATATAATAATCACACTTATTACAAAAATTATTACATGTATACCACTTACATTGATAAAACAGGTATAGAAAACTTATGATTATACCTTGATAATCGACAAGATTAAGTTAGGGAACGTACCCATACTACGTGACCAACTTTTTGCAATTTTTAACCCCCCCCCCCCCCCCCCGGTGACCAAAATCCTAAGCAACCCGCCGCTCATTTGTATGGAGCGTGACATTTTGAAGACCCCCCCCCCCCCCTAAACGTGTCACGTAGTATGGGTACGTTCCCTTATAAGCGAATATAAAAGTCGAACTCATACGTCGTACAAAAACAATACAATTTTTCAACAATGTTCAATAATAATTTAATAACCACGACACGTACTTATGATCACTAAAATCACAGTTTGGATAGCGTACACATATATACGATTAAATTAATGTGAATCGGAACATTGACGGACGATCCATCGATGAATGAAACTTTCTTAGAATTATCAAAGCATCGCTCACAGACTTCCCTGAAGTCATTCTCGCTGAATATTAGTAATAAACAATTCTGCAATTCAGTTCAGATGGTGTTGCCAATCGCCACAATGAGCAAGATGCCATTATTACACATCCATTTAAAAAAAAAGGGGATTCCTCGGTTTCGTCGTAGAAAAAGTAATGAAAAATTCCGTGCTCATTTCAATCGCTCCGAATCGTAGGTGGGATAAAAATATGAAATGAGATGATTCAAATTTTTATACGATAATATTATTTATTGTGAAATTTTGCCGCCTCTGCCGCTCCACCACGCTTCGCCAATGTTAGTAAGGGAAGGACGCCAAGTCCTCGGCTTAATGAATTTTAAATGAATGCATGCGCAAATGAACTATTTATCCGAGTTATTAGAGAAACAACATGCAACTGGCGACAAAAACGCAGGGAATATAACAGCATTCTGCACCAGGTGCGGTTATTATAAACCTGTCACTTAGGCTATGCGAGAAATGTTATAGTATACAAATGCCGGTAAAACACATCAACAGCATTTTATTTATTACCTAGTAACGTTCATAATAAGTATCCTTATGCATCATATGTTCCACATCGGCATTATTTTTATTAGGTAAATTGTTTTACGACATGACGCATTATAACGTATTTCATCGAACACGCCTACAAAAATGATAAACCTTTTTGTTAGCAAGTCATTTTTAATTGATTAAATCATGATATTTCACAAATTATTCAATAAAAATAATATACAGGTGTTAAGGGACGTACTTGACTTACTTTAACCAATGTTCCTGGCATTATTTGGAGTAAAGAATGTAAATGAAATTTCGGTCTCCGGTGACTTTTTTTTTATTTTTCCAGAATGGAAGATACTCTTAGTATGGCCCTGATGTAAGACCACCATTCAGAATCGAAACGTTGCTTGAAATGGCGTTAGCCGTGTTTGGTGAGCAGATCCAAATAGGCCGGTACTTCCCCATCTTTCTCTTTTCCATCTCCTTCCGCTCCCCACTTACCTTCAGCCTCACAACATACCCCCAACATACTATGGACACCATAGTCTCACTGGCTCCAGGCAGTTGGGAAACCGTTTAGTTAGAAAGTCAACTTGATCTGATTAATTTGTGTTATTTCACAATGTGTTGAAAATAATTAATAACATATTTACGGCATATTCCAGAGCGGAAGAAACTCTTAGTATTGCCTTGGTGTAAGACCACCATTCAGAATTGAAACATGGCTTGAAATGGCTTTAATCGTGTTTGGTGATCAGATCCGAATTGCCAGGTACTTCCCCTCCCGTTTCCATCCTTTCTCCACCACCTTCAGCCACACAAAATACCCTAATTGGGAATAAAATCTACCGAATCTTTATAAGATTTTCTGTTTCACATTTTTCGTTTGAGATTGATTGTATTAGAAAAGAGTTTAATAAAATTTATTATGCAAACAATAAAAAAATGTAAAAATGACTCACGTGATGTTTTTATGTGAAAACGGTACTAAAATCAAAGATTATGCAAACAACAATTCTTATTCTATTGTATAAATGTATAATAAACACTTTTGTAACCTCGCTTTTTTATCTTTTCATATAAAAATATTTAATAAAAATTAACAATGTCGAGCGGCCCGTACGCGATTTGGAGGGTAAAAATATGTGTCAACCGTGCGTCTGACAGAATATTCTTGTTATGTATTTTGTACGGATAACTTGAATAGAGATGTGCAGCATGATTCATTATCGACCTTTTACTTTTTGTTTTAGGGATGACACTAAAACAATAACGGAGTTAGAACGATTTCTATGGAGACACACGCGTTGACGTATAAACACGCTTATTGTACTTGTCTGCTATCGTCATTTTAACGCATATTGACTGCTAACGTTGCTGACCGGTTTTAAAATACAGTAGTCAAATGCAGAAATTATTAAAAGGGCTTTTAATGATTGGCTTTAAATTAAAATGTTACCTTCAACAGTCAAGAATACAATATTCTTACATATTTTTCAAACTGTCTGCTTCCTTAATTGTTAACATTCCTATTAATCAAGTGTTACGTAGTACGGCTCGAATCACAGCTAGACTATACAGAGCAAATATAACAATACCTTCAACTGGAAAGTGGCAAACGATTTGTTTTAAGGAGGTTTAAAAAAAAATTAAGCTTAAAAGATGACTACCATTGCCCTCTATAGGGTAAAAACTCGAAGGTATTAGGTTTGGAGCTTAACTAAACCCTGCTGTCATTTCTGTTAATTACTTGCTAAATGATTAAGCAGTTCTTTATTAGACGGTAATGAAGAGTGTTGTTATGAGCTCTAGTATAAACATACTTCCATTTCATTTTTGTTGTGGTATTAGTTTTTTAAACCTGTTGTTTTAAAAATGCATTAGGATTTCATCAAACTTTATTCTTTTCAATTCGTAAACAGGACAATCTGTTTCTTCCGAACCTTAGATCTGGAACCGAACCGGTCTCCAGCAAGGGCAGAAATAAAATGTGCAAGTCATTACATAAATGTTACATTGCGAATAAAGTACTTGTTAGGAGAGACTTGAAGGGGCAATAATACGCTAATATGCTAAAAATGAGAATATAATATGGAGACCCTCAAAATAATGACATTCCATCGCTAAGGTCATTATTTTGAGGGTTCGAAATAAATCTTTTCAGTCACTCGAGAATTCGTAATCATGACTGACACTGAGACTCGTGGGACATCCAATGATGGTGATGTATTAGAACCTGAAGACAAAAAAGAACCCCGTCTATTATATAAGATAATTTATAAACACCTTCTTTAAATTTAGGTCCACATAAGCCTAAGCCATAATTCATTTATGGTTCGAAATCCAAAATCGGGTAATCCTTGGAGAGAATAAGCTGGGAAGAGGATGTCCGATTCGAAGAAATGGGCTGGCGGCGCCGGGACGAATTTAAGAATTCATTTGGAAAAATTCACGTAAGTTCTAAAAAGATTTTCTTTTTGCCTTCCCTTTGTTCAACTGACAAAAGAACAACAAAAAGATGTTTAATCAAATAATGAACTTTGAAAACAAACACTCGTTCAATAAGAAAAGTTCGGACCGAAAATATAGACGCTGATATTTTCGATTTTAAAAAGTACGTCGACGGGAAGCTTTTAAAATGTTTTGATATTTGAAATGCTTTTCGAGAGCATCCTTAATTATTATACTTCACAAGCCACATAGCTTTAATGTTTACGAAATACAGTTGAACCGCCATTTCTTGTTACTTCACGGTCAATGGTTGTCGTCCACGATTATTAAAAATCGTTTACTTGTATACGTACACGTTAAATAACCCATCAAGCCAAAAAAACTTCTGCACCCCGTATAAGGTCCAATTTCACGGAAAGAGGAAAAATTAATTAAGGGCCAGTATTTCAGTGCACTCAGTAATGCATTTTTTTAGTTAGTTAGTCGGTTTTTCGGAGTTTCTACCAAAGAGCAACTTGACGACCGTAAACATTTCTCAAGGCAAGCTAAAAAGCAAATGAAATTCCGGCACCAAGACATTTTTAGAAAAATAAAATGGTACAACTAATGCCACCGTACTGTAAAAACTATATAACATACATGCATATATTATAAACACGAGTATGTTTCATCGTGGAGAAAAAAGTGCACTATTTAAAACATATTCATAAATCATTAATCAAATACGAAGGAGGCATGTTTGACTTACTATTTTCATTTTAGTAAGTTATTGTGGTGTTGTTGTTGATAAAGTTGTAAGTAGTATTGGAGCGATTTTGGTCAAACAATGGACCACTTTTATTTTTCTGCGATTGATAGCGGTCCAAAAATTGACTACATTTTCCTACCATTCGTATAACATTTATTGTAATTATTTGAAACATTTCTTTGGCCAGACATTTATTTTAAAACGAAGCTATTGAAATGCTTTATTTATTGTGACCAATCGATGTCGCAAATTCGAACTTAGTGGACTATTTTAGAACGATGTTAAAAATATTTTTTTCCAACTGAATTTTTGATCAGCTGTTTACGAAAAAAATTAAGTCCTTTTTCCATACATATGCACCATTCATTATCAAGTATACCACAGAAAACATGCAGAAACAGAAAATATACTATGTTGACTCGAATAAGTATCCTTCACGGCAGTTTCAAGTAAAAAGCACGCAGGATCCGCGCGGTTATAAACTTTACGATTTTTAAAAATATTTTTGAAGTAAAATTTCTTTATGCACGCTTGAATTGGGGAGTAAGCTGGTGAATGCGTGACGAGAGCGTTACGAAAAGTGTGATCGGGCGAGGCGAACGGTCGGGCCTTTACGAACGCTTGACTTGGGGAGTAAGCTGGTGAATGCGTGACGAGAGCGTTATGAAAAGTGTAATCGGGCGAGGCGAACGGAACTTGAGAGGGAGATATAAGTTAGTGAAGTTTTACTTCAGTCGTGTGGTCTAAAGCACATTGGCTATATAGCACCATAAAAAGTTTTTATGTCTCCGTGTTAAAATTCGAAGGTATGATTTTTTAATGATGGCGAAAATGCTTAAATGTAAATGCTTCCATTTTAGTACATCGTCGTTTTTGCATCACAGTTCTGAAACTATCAATCACAGCTTATTATCTGCTAACTGGATAATTAGCCGAGATATTATGCCATCGTTTAATAATTGTAACAATTATAACATTTTCACAAACGACTGAGCGTGATGAGTGATGATATAAATAAATTATTTTACACGTAACGTCACGTAGTCTAAAAATCAGGAAGCATTCTGCCTGCAAGGCCCGAGCGTTGCGCGTTGGCCTGTAAAAACGTGTTGGGATATTGTGACGTTTTCGTTTCGCTTATCAGAGAGCCAGGACTTGCATGAGCGCGTAGAGTAGGTACTACAACAGTAGAACGGCAGAACAGTAGAACATGCGATAGCGCCATCCATCAGTTCACGACTTGTGCATTTGTTCCCAAAATGGTGCTAATTTATCAACATTCACTTAAAATATGCGCTTCGTAGGAAGGATAGAAGCTATGGAGGGGTTGTGTGATGGAATTTGATTAGTAAGTTTATCCTTTTGTTTCGATTTTTTTCTGCTCGTTGTGGTATTGATGCGAGTGAATCCAATATTTAGCAATAATGATGTATGAACGCAAAGGTATGAACATTTTATGGGCGGAGAAGTGTTAGTGAAAATGATGAAAAAAGCTAAAATTTTCAGAGTGTTTTTCTTTACCTTTCCATTTCATAGTAGTGACTACAACTATATGATTTTCTTCATTTATGTGCCTTAAAAACGTTAGATCAGGTATCTACTTAGGTATTGAAAAAAATGGTTAAAAATGAATATACAGGTTCGCGAAGGATTTTAACAAGCGGTTCTCGAGCTTATTTGGATTAAAAATGTAGATGTCATTTTGCTGTCCGATGATATTTTTTTTCTATTTCCATCATACGTCGCAGCTGAGTAGTCGGGTTTAGCCTAGCCGGTCACCTGATAAGCACTCCGTCTCGTTTCATCAGCACGGTAAAACGAGAAACCGCACACGTATCACGTGATCCGTACTTTCACGTGATTGATTTTTTTTTGTTTTATGTTTTTATTAGAAAAATCGGACAGCAAAATGACATCTACTTTTTTACTCCAAATATGATCATGAATCGTTGTTTAAAATCCTTCGTGTACGTGCTATTAGTCCCTGTACATAAACATTCTCTGGATATGAATAACCTGACAATATTTGAAAATGTCCTGCTACCATCACAGTAAGCGGAAAATGTTGCTTGTGTCGTGATGGAGGACTTAAGCAGCCGAGGAATTGAACTCACTTCACTTTGGTGGGAGCCAGAAGCGACTTAATTGTTATGAAAAAATGTTTTTCGAACACAGAACTCTATCATCTATACCTCAAGACTCGCGAAGGGTAAAGTGTAAAAGAAAAAATATATTGCAGCGTTTTCAACGTTAGGCAATTAATTTTTCATTATTTTATATATTGTTTTTCCAAAAAAACGAGTAATGTTGACTTTATATTTCAATGTTTTGTAAAACAATATATATATATATTTTTATTGTTATTGTTATTTTTTTTTATTTTTTTAAATTTATTTTTTTTTAAAGAAAGACAAACACCCCCGGGTTACGAATAACCCAACAATGTTTGAAAATCTTCTACTACCACCACAGAAAGCCGAAAATGTTGCTTGTGTTGTGATGGAGGACTTAGCCAGCCGAGGAACGCCGATGGGATCCAAGCGCTATGCCCACTCAACCACCGAAAGTACAAACTTTCGCCTTTATAATATATATTATAAAGGCGAAAGTTTGTATAATATATATATTATAAAGGCGAAAGTTTGTATGGATTTATGTTTGTTACTCTTTCACGCAAAACCTACGAAATGGATTTAAATGAAACTTTACAATAATATGGCTCATTCATCAGAATAACATATACGTGCTGCGGTGTTATAAAATTTGTATAAAAAATTGCAATAGGTAGCACGCGAGCTGTTTGAAAATTGAATGTACCGGGAATGCATATATGGAATGCTGGAGGAGGGAGGGGAATGGGGGAGGGGGGAGGGGAACTCGTGAAGGGGGATGGGGTTTGCGGGAGGGGGAGGCGAAAACGGGGGGGGGGGGGGATGGGAACCTGGGAGGGGGGTTCGCGGGACGGGGGAAGGGGAGGCGCAAGGGGACGGGACGAATGGGAAAGGACACGCAGGGAGAAACTTTATTAAATGGCATCGCAACGGTAGCATGGAAACCAGATATATATAAATTCTGCAGAAAGAATACCCACCTACTAGATTTAACAAAATGTAGTTATTCCATAGTGCACAGCGTTGAATAAATAAAATATGGTGATTGCTGTAAAATATTAATGCAGAAATGGAAAGAATTATTAACGAGGACTCATGAAAGTGCAGCGTGTTGCATAATATATACTTTATTTTTTAATTCACTCTCGTTACAAAGTTGTAAATTGCGGCGACACACGATTTATATTTCAATATAAAATAATATTAATATTTCGTTTGAAATATTTCATGTTTACCTACCATATTGATAAAAAAATCTTTTATTTAATAAATATCATTCAAGACCTAGACCATTCTCAATCTCAAAAACTCATTTAAAATAGCCATTTACTGCATGAATTGACGGTTTTGGAAAAACAAATGAATTACCTTTTCACACAGTAGTTTTTTTATGTCAATATCGCCCAAGCCCCTGATCGTCTGGAGTCAATAAGAATATAGCGTAACCAATCGGGGTACGCTGTAAGACTGAAGGTAAGGAGTGGAGGGGATTGAGTTGTTGAATATGAAGGTGGGGAAGTATTCAGATATACAGTGTAGTTACAAAACATGTTAGCCATTTCGAGCAAGATTTCCTCCACGAAAGGTGGTCTTTCATCAGGGCGATACTGAGAGTATATTCCACTCTGGAACGTACAGCAAATATAAGAACTATATGTTATTTTAATAAAGTTATTGTCAAAACACATCGAATTTGGGAGGCGGGATGGGCACCGCCGCCCCGGGGACCTTTATTGGATAACCATCACCTCTGCCATAGGTCATCCCAAGTGTTTCGCTACGTTTGGTGATTTAGCAGGGGTGCCCGGGTTAATGGGATGAGGTTTGTCTAGGTCTGATGGCCAGGACACACTGAACCCCAGATTTCTATCCACCCCTTAAACCCTTTTCCGTCCCAGAACTCTCCTCTCCTTCCTTTCCCTAAAAAAGCCCTTCACACAGCATCCCCAAAGATTTTTTTTTTTTACATGAGCTTCACACAGGAGGCCCTGAGGAAAATAATTTCCCTCAGGGCCTATATCATCTTTGGGGATGCTGTGTGGAGGGTTTTTTTAAGGAAAGGAAGGAGAGGAGAGTTCTGGGAAGGAAAAGGGTTTAAGGAGTGGGTAGGAATCTGGGGTTCAGTATGTCCTGGTTATCCGCCTCCAAGACCTAGACAAACCTCACCCCATGAACCCGGGCACCCCTGCTAAATCACCAAACGTAGCGAACCACTTGGGGTGACCTATGGCAGAGGTGTTGGTTATCCAATAAAGGTTCCCGGGGCGGCGGTACCCATTCCCGCCTCCCAAATTGAGATAGGCCCTCAGGAAAATTATTTTCCTCAGGGCCTCCTGTGTATAGCTCATGTAAAAAAAAAAAATAAATAAAATCTATTTGCGGATGCCGGGATGCCGATATGAACCCGCGACCTCCAGATTCGGAGTCGAGAGCTTTACCCCTCGACCACAGGGGCAGTCAGTATTATAGAACCGTTTATGCCTTTGAACAAATTGTGATCAGCTAAAAGCACAACCGTCATCGTGTTAATTGTTATGGTTGTCATCTGACCACAAAGATATTGAAATAAAATGTATTTCAATGTCTTTGGTTGACCACCGTTTGCAAGAAAATCTACTACAATCTTACAATCTCCAAAACCCTACAATCGGCGACTGGTTACGCCCGTACATATACCTACACATACACATACCTACACAGCACGCATACATACTATCACTGCTTGGACTTGGTATTAATTATTGTTGCAAGTCCTTTTGTCCTACCTTTTCCCCCCTCGCTTACCCACAATCTTAATCAGTCTGCAATAAACTCCCGCTGCATATAGCCAACACTGTGCTCTGCTCACGAAAAATCCGCTATCAAAATAGTTGCGCCGTGTACGTACTATAAATTAAACCAACTCCCGACTATCACTGTTTGTGCCAATTGGATGGATGAACGAACGCAGCATTGCCAGAATACAAGATCTTTACCTTTTTCCGGTGAGTCCTCTCCTTTTCTTTGCAACATGTATTTTTACCATTTTTAGGCAGTGATTAGTAACACAAAATTCAAGGTCCTTCGCCAGTCATTTTACAAAAAACACATAATCCACTCTCACCACATAAATAACCAAACAGCGACTTTTAACGGGGACCTTTTTAATTTAAAAAAATGGTGCTGATTGATCGTTTGATGACAATATTTCGTATGATTTTTTTTATCAAAGTTCTACATTACTAAACATCTTCCATTGGGCGCTTTTATAGTTACCGTGACGGCAAAAAAGCAAAAAAAACATATGTTCATTGCCGTTATAATGCTGCAGCACTATCAAAAGATGAGATACACAATGTACATACGAAGGTCAGTTTTCTCCAAAGGAAAAAGTCATCATTTACTTGCATCTCTCTCACACACCGCACTGTGACGTCTCCGTAGACCCCTACCAATACTAATTTCCGTGAAGATAATTTTGAAAGAATGGAAGGAAAAATTTGAAGTGCGAGTAAATTACAAAAATTCAATAAACCTCAAATGTAAATTGTGCTAATGATTTTGCTTTGTTCTTAAACATATAATGCTGCCGCTCTTTCGTACACACTAAATAACAATAGTCGAAAATAGGACAACGGTGAACGTATGTCTGCACCCCTCCACGTACAAACCTACAATCATTTTTATACATCTTCCTCACACAAATAAAGAAAATGAAACGCAATTTCCGTCGCAAAAATAGTACTATGTAAGAAACAGTCGCACGTATTTTGTTTGCTTCACCATTATTTAATATGTGAGAAAGAGATGCAGCATTATAGCTGTAAGTAACTTATGTTTATTGCCTTTTTTGCCCCATGGTACCGTAATCGTGAAACTTCACGGTAGTTATTCAAAACAATATTCAGGTTTTTGTACAAAAATCATATTTCATCTCAAAGTCACAACACTAAATGCATAAATTAATTGTTAATATTGTAAATTCTTAAATGCGTTATAGGAAACAACTCACACTCTTGTAACATTTTTACGATTCCTTTCCAATTCAAAATGCGAACATTTTCCAGAAGTACCAAGTGCACAGGAATTGAGGTAAAAATATAATTTATTTTTCAATTTAAATTTGCTTTAAAGAGTGGCTAGCAAATGTCGTTTGAGGGAAAAGATTGAATTCTCAGAATTTGGCGCTGCAAAATGGCACAGAAGTGGAACACTGTTCCAAGGAAAATGTGGCGATTTAGCGACAAAAAATGATTTATGAGCCAGCGCAATCCCGCTTGATTGATTGCGCCATAGAAAAATGTGGAAGTATGTTCCCTAAGTGAGGGACGTGATATGGAAATTTAACCATTAACTTGTTCATGGCATTACATCGTAATTAAGCCGATAAAAAGCCTCCGATAGTGACATTATGCAAGTAGGGTTATTTAGAAAACTATCTTAGATTTTTTTCGTTTTTAGAACAAATAATTAAATTGAAAAGAGTTTTGCAAGAACAATGTTGATATCTTGGGAAATAATATTATTTGAACAATTATAAGCCGAATAATACAAGTAAAGATTTTTGGAAATTTTGGATAAAAATAATATGAAAAATGAAATATTTGAAAAATAATATGCTTTCAGTTTAAAAAAAAAAATTAAAAAATAATACCTATGACTTAGAAATTTACCGGACTTGGATAATAAATAGTGTTTCCATTTTTATTAAGCATAACTTATTTATTTGTGAGAAAATGTACTTGCATTTTGAAGAATGGTGTGTTTAAGTGCTATTACTTTGATTTTAAATTAACTTTGATGACTATTTAAGATGTGTTATGAAGCAATTCTTAAAAATGTATTATTCCGTCAAGTACTTTAAAAAAAATGATAATGTTGGCGACACCCTCAGGATTTTGTTGTCTATAGAGGCGCGAGAGGGCGTTGTTCCGGTTCCGCACACTTTGATTTGGAAGGGAGGAGAGCGGCTCGCTTTGGAATCGACGAGTCACACATTGGGAGTAAAATGTGCTAATTATACGAAAAAAGAATTTAAGAAAGTATACGCGGGCGACAATTGATTTTTAGTGAAATCTTATTAATGGTTTTCAAAGTAAAACCCTCAAAATCGCGAGTGAGATCGTGTTGAATCGAGTCGGGAATAATTCGGCGGCATGTTATTGTGGCCGGGCTCACAAATTGTAATCGGGAGTGAGCAGAGCCATCCTGTCGGTATAAAGTAGTTTACGCTGGCAATAATCATTTTCCCGCGGCCGACAATCCCGTGGTGCTCGCCATTTTTGAGAACTCGTGCCGCAAAGGAGCAAGAGTGTCGCCACCATTTGCGATAGGACCGGTAGTCAGGAGAGGTTCATGGGTCCCCACCATCGGTGATCGTTCGGCTCCAGAGCCGAGGCCAGGAGAGGAAGCAGGAGGATCGACATCCCGCGGAGGGTCATGGGATTCCGCCTGTCATAGTCGAGCGGAGTTTTACCGATTGATGGAGAGAGTTTGGGCCTCCCAATCGGTAGGAATTCACACCAGGCGTCTCCGGGAGAGGCCACAAGGGCCTCCTACTCGCAGCTGCAGTCCGGGGGGGGGGGGGTAAATGGGTAGATAGTTAGAATTAGATTGATTCAAGGTCCCGGGTGAGTCCTTTTTATATGTCATTTATTACCAGTATTCCTTTAAACAATATACTATGCTTATGTTCATTTAAAAGTGGGTTTTAATGGCATTAGCCCAACACCCCACTCCTTTCCAGGGATGTTACATTAAGAATGCCCACGCCGTGAAGGGTGAGTCTCATGCTTGCCGCAAATTGACATTCTTCGACTGTATAGTCGAAGATTGGCGTCCAAGGTTCCATTCGAATCAAAGTTGATTTGTGGTGAGCGGAGGTGAGATGAAATTGGCTGGCATCTGCCACTTACAGCCTCCCACGCAAACTGCTATCTAAATAGTAGGTAGCACTTCATTTATTCAACCTAACCATCTTGCTAATACACGTAGAAAATAGCTACTTTACAAAGTACTAAAAGTGAGATTTAACAGATGTTGTGAGCATTGAAACGGTTTGTAACAGAACTGTCACATGATGCTACAAAGGGTTAAAATTTAATACATTTTAAATGGTTTCATTTGACCTTTTGGCGACTTTTGAGTGACCAGGATATAAGATTTTGTGATTTGTAACTAAACTAGCAGACCCGGCCACACGTTGCTGTGGCTAACAAAACACAACGTCATTACCCAATCTTTATAAAATCCATACCACCCGCTTGCCAGCTGCCCGCTGCCTGAATTGAATATTTGAATTTCTCGGCTTTTCTCTACTATAATAAGCGTGTATTATACATATAAACCTTCCCCTTGAATCACTCTATCTATTGGGGAAAACCGCATGAAAACCTGTTTCGTAGTTTAAAAGATCTATGAGCACATACATTTTTTATACTATGTAATGCAATTCGAGCGATCGCCACTAATTATACAATGCTTGCAATGCAACACTGGATATTTGAAAAGGAAAAATTAAATACCTACTTACTCTAAGACACCTATTTTCCAATTTCTTCCGTAGAACGAATTTCAAAAGTGACTACAATACGGCCCGCCAGCCGTTTTAAATCGCACAAAAATATGTTTTCTTTGAATTTCTCGACTTTTCTCTAATATAATTTACATGTATTATACATATAAACATTCCTCTTCAATCACTCTATATATTGGTGAAAACCGCATGAAAATCCGTTGCGTAGTTTAAAAGATTAACGCGCACATACATTTTGAGCGACTTCATTTTATTGTAATGATGATGATGATGATGATGATAATGAAGATGATGCAGGATATTAAACGTGACGTGTTTTTAAAAATATCTGAAATATTTTTTTTTGTAAAGATTTTATAAAATACGTTAAAGTATTAAAAGAGTTAATTAGTATTCATTAACGACAAATGGCGAACATTATAAACTGCACAGGTAATTATTTTTGTTATATTAAATGAAAAGTATTTTGAAGATTTAGAGGTAAAAGTATTCATTTTGTTACGATGCACAAATAAGCCCCTACTAATTATTCACCCACGCCACTGCACAGACTACAGTTTCGCTCTTTCGCCGCAAGCGCGCCGCGCGCGCTAGTGGAGCCAAATGCGAGCAACGGTCGGCGAAGCCACCGACTCTCCACACTTCCTAAGCAGAGCGCTCCGCGAACAGTCGATTGTTTTGTTAAGGAGAAATTCTCTCCGCAGGGCACCTTTGTGGCCCGAGTCATCCGCGACGCAATATGGCGTCGGGAATTTAATACGCAAATGCGTGTTTTAGATGCCACGGCAGACAAGGCCGAGGCGTAATTTAAAGTACAGTGACAATGTTTACGTGTGTGGGACGTTTCACCTGGAGACTCCTGTTGGAACGAGATCCCCTCTGCTGCGGACGAGGATTGGACCTGCCGCCTCCATCGCAGTAAGCCCCCCTTAAATTAATGTGTTCTATTTGCCCTCGCGATTTTACCTGAGCAATGACGACCCCAGAAAGGACAGGTTGAGAGACTTACCGTGTAGGGACATTCTAGCCAGGAACTGCCTTTTAACCTTGTATTTCTGTGTTTTCTCACAATACATTTTGTTTGTTTTACCTAAATACCGTTCTTTTATTGAGGAGATTGTTCGAGGGTGATCACGGCCAGTATTCCCCCCCCCCCATGTAAAACATTCCAAACAGCCTACCGGCGACCACACCACCCTGATGACGAGGGTCTCCCCTGCTTGCCGTTGGTTCGAGCTAGCCGCCTGCAAGGTAGGTCGGAGCCCGCCCTGTGGTGCCGCCCTCCTGGTGGCACCCGGGCCCAGCGAGGTTCTGGTTCCTATACGGGGCGTAGTCCCCGAGCGCAACTCTGATGCCATGTAGCCGCTGCCAGGTTGTTAGCAATTTTTATAAACTTTTGTTCTAGATTTTAGGGTCAAGATTCATTAAAAAGAGCGTCTTCACTCATTGGAGAAAATAATCTGTTTTCTAGCAACGCAAACCGTGGGGAAAGTGGCGGTAACCTCCTGTGATACAAAGAAATATGAGCTCTGATACAAAGAAATCTAATGTACAGGGCTCCCTTAAACCTCAATAGTAAACAACCACTGATCCTATATAAATTGCTTGTGCGCCCCACTGTTTAATTTGGCAGCCACCGCTGGCCTGGAGCCCCAAAATAATAGAAAAAGTTAATTCTGCGCAGAAAAGGGCGGTATTAAGCGAATTGCAATCTTAAGAGCATATGCATCAGGAAGGTAAGCTATAATTGTTCTAGCGGTATTACAATGAAATATTACTGACTAGCAGTCATTGCTTTCTTTGTGACCGGTGCATAGTCGGGAAACATGCCGAAAGCGCACAACACATGTACACGGATGATATTTGTCGCATGAGAACGGGCCGCTTCTACAACTCGTTCTTGGGTTCAACAGCTCGGCTGTGGAACGGAACCGGCCTCTGTGTTTCCTCTAGAGATGAAAGAGATATCCGGTAACTATCCGGTATCCGGCTTAAATTTACTATCCGGCCAGATACCGGATAGTTACCCAATATCCGGCCGGATACCGGATATTCAAAAACTACGACAATTTCCTATAATAAAATGCAATACATTAATCTTTGTGAGGTAAATATAAATAAAATGGCTTATAAATATGACGGCTTTTATTTAAAGTCGAAAAAGTTACAAAAAAGCCAAAAGGCGTTTCAAAAAACTCAAATTTTGTTCTGAAATATTCACTCTAATGATAAATAATACATAAATAGTAAATATCTAAAGTAAAAACTTTTAGTAAAAACTTTCAAAAACGTCGCAGAAATCCTCGAAAACTTAAATTAACATGATTAACTAATCACAATCACCATTATACGTGAACTAAAACATCGTATAAAACACAGAGATTATTGAAATGATTAAATACTGACATTTACATTTTTTCAACAGTAAAAACTTCTCTGGATGTTTTGATTTTAAATAATTAGGTACTCATGACAGAAGTAGATTTTTTTAACATTAACTCCACACAGGAGGCCCTGAGGAAAATAATTTCCCTTAGGACGTATGTCATCTGGGATGCTGTGTGGAGGGTTTTTTTGAGGAGTGGAAGGAGTGAAGATTGGTCTTGAAGAGACCCATGTTGTAGGAACGAGGAAACACAGAGTGTCTGTCTAATCGAAAATAAGAGGTTGAAATTAGTAAGAATATCCGGCCATCCGGCCTCGCAGCTCACCGGATATCCGGTATTTGGTATCCGGCCAAACAACTATCCGTTTCATCTCTAGTTTCCTCCCTTCTACAAATTGGGTCTCTTCAAGTCCCGTGTTCACTCTTTCCTCTCCTCAAAAAGAACTTCCATACAGCGTTTTCAAATACGACGCAGTCCTTGAAGGAAATTATTTTCTTGCCTCTTGTTCGGAGTTAATGTAAAAAAACCTCCCTACTTAATTATCGTAACATTTAAATATTTTTATTACTATTCAGTTTTTCTTTACCAAATTACAAAAACACAACTGAGTTTGACGTTTTTGTTCAAAACCAACGACATGTGGGTCCATGACAAAGGGAGTGCGGCTTACTTGGTTCGAATGGGCGGTGGATGGAGGCAATGGACAGTGCACATCGGATAACCAACAGGCTTATTATTTATCATAATAGATCCAAACAGAATCATTGAACAATCGCCATCAGAAATGGAACTCGAATTATGGAATCAGCGATTACCAAGCATTAGCTTTCGGCACTGAATCAAAAGCACG
Source organism: Limnephilus marmoratus (assembly GCA_917880885.1). Taxonomy (NCBI): domain Eukaryota; kingdom Metazoa; phylum Arthropoda; class Insecta; order Trichoptera; family Limnephilidae; genus Limnephilus; species Limnephilus marmoratus. Next base: position 14,202,344 of record OU862910.1, on the reverse strand, counting down.
ATTTTGGGCGCATCAAGTAATGTATTAACCGGGGATCTATCTTAATTGATTCATATCGTGATCGGTTAGGGTAAAACCCGGAGAGACAACATGGGCGGAGAGACTAGTAAAATATTTGTGTGCGGTAGTTGAACAAAGATATTTCAAAAACACTTCGATAGCAGTGCGGGCGAAGAATGAAACCAGTTACTTGCACGGCTGAACAGCGTGTGTTGTATTCATGAAACACTGATGTAAATTATGGTTTCATGCCAACTCAGAATGCAACCAATTCCGAAACATCTCAGAAAGGTCATTAAAAACTACAAAAAAATGATTTAAAATAGTCGGTAACCCTAACCTAACTTAACCTATTTAACCATTTTTTTATCATCACTCTTAATGACCTTTCTTAGGTGCTTCTGAGTTGGTTTCATTCTGAGTTGGCCGGTCACCGTAAATTATACCCTAAAATATCGCCATAATTTAACGTCAGTTAACTCGTGCCGAGTGATAAATTTTACTATTAGTATGGTTTCTTTTCAACATGTTTAATCAATTTTTTTAAACTCTTTACGTGTCTGGAATATTTGCATGTTGGGGTGGTGTATCTTCTACAATATAGGGAGAGATGCCATACTGTGCAAGACTAGTTTTTGTTGAACTACGTAACTATTTTTAAATTGGTTATCAGGGGAAAGTGGATCAATAGTAGATAAAAATCTGAATCTGATCAAAGCAAGATGGGTTGATACAGTGGGAAAGAAAATTTACTCTAAAAATCTCATGAAGTAGTAATATGTATGGCGTATCACCTCCAAAACGAGGCCCACTTTTTCACCTTAGCTCTATTTTTTTATAATTTCTATAACCGTACGAACGAGAATTTTTTTTTGAAGTGAAAACTTATTTAGCACCGTTTTGATTTGAAACTAAATGAAACGACATTAAAAAGAGACAAACACATACATCTATAGGATTTAGCCTGCGAGAGAATGAGCAGAGCTGCTAGACCATAGATTCTCAACCTTTTTTTTGCCCATCGCCCACTTTGAGAATTTTTTTTATTCCTAGCGCCCCCTGTAACTCGTGAATTGAATCCGAAGCAGCAATTGTCGTCACGATTATATTTACCACAATAAGGGGGGGGGAGGGGAGTTTGTAACGGGATATCACGACGGAGGGGGCGTAATGCGATATCACGACAGGGTTACATCTGCCACAACGGAGGGGGCGTAATGGAATAGGGAAAATATTTTGGTGGTAGTGATGGGATGGGATGGGGTGGTACGGGTTTTTCTGGGTCTCCTACCGCCCCCCTGAAAGTCTGAAACGCCCCCTAATTTTCCCTTAGTCTTCTACCGCCCCCCTGAAGGTCTGAAACGTCCCCGAGGGGGCGTTGCCACCCACGCTGAGATCCTATGAGCTAGACTAATCGGTCTCCTCTTTGTGCGGTACTTCATAGCTTCCCCACTCTTGTCTACTTTAGTATTCTGAAGGTTTCACTTCGAAATGCACACCCAGTTTTAAAAAAAATAAATTAATAATTACTAAAATCTTTTGAACGAGAATTTTTATTTTGGATGTTTTTGGTTGTGTACTAATGTATTTTTAAATATTTTTATGTGCATGCATTATGCACTGTTGCTGTTTGAAGCCAGTGAGACTATAGCATCCGTAATTGGGGTATGTTATGAGGCTGAGGATAGTGGGTACGGGAAGGAGATTTGGAAGAGGAAAGTGGAGAAAAAAATGGCTATTTCAGACCAGGCCACCAAAGAGCAGCTAAAGCCATTTCAAGCAACTTTTAAATTCTAAACGTGGTCTTATACCAAGGCGATACTGAGAGTATCTTCCACTTTGGAACGTGTCGCAAATATACCTGCCATAATATAATAATATATTAGGTCCTTACATATGAAATTGGCGTTTTGCGGTACTGGTTTGTTTTTTTTTTTGTTTGCGTCACTTAGTTTACAAAATGGAAAACTTAAAATATCGCGTCATTTACGAGTACGAGTTCCACCGTGGCACCAGTGCTGCAGAAACGGCTCGAAGGATTAACGATGTGTATGGCAAGGGTGCCGCAAAAGAAAAAACAGTGCGGTTTTGGTTCCAACATTTTCGGTATTGGAAATTTCGACCTGTAGAACAAGCCCCGGGAACGGCCGGAGACCAAAGTTGATAATGAAGAATTGAAGGCTATTGTGGAAGCGGATCCATCGCAAACCACGTCCGAGTTAGCTGCAGGCTGCGGTGTTAGTGAACTTAACTTCTTGCAAGGGAGAAAATTCAACTCCGATGGTGCAGTCCAAACCGCCTTCAAAGATTTTATTGATTCCCGTCCGAATGGTTTTTTTAGTAAAGGGATCGATGAACTACCCATGAGATGGCAAACGTGCATAGATAGCAATGGTACATACTTAGATTAAATAAATATTTTATAGTTAAGAAAAATCGACTTTATGTTCCTTCTTATACAAAACGCCAATTTCATGTGTAAGGACCTAATATTAATTGGAAAACCGAATATGGGTGGCCTCTCTCCGGGTTTTACTCTTCGATGTTCTCTAAGTGAAATTTATGGTAACGCAACTGTTATTAATTTTATAGTAATAGAATATGGGCGCTCTGCAAATCAACCAAATATATTTGTGATTATACTTTGGCACCTTTACCAACTGATAAGCACATTTATACTGTCCTTTCTCAGAGATTTTTGAGATTTTTAGCGTTATTGGTAAGATTCATTCCATGATGTGGCTTTAATCGTTGAAGTGCTTTTTTATGTGAATATTTTTTATTTATTTATTATAGATAGATACAAAAGAAAGTACAAATTACATATTAGGAAGCTTTACCTGTCCAACTAGGAAAGTTTCCCGTTCCAGGACAGACTTGATTGAACAGAACAAATTGACAGGTTTAGTTCATATTATTTATTACATAATAAGAACAGCACAAGAACCCCAATTGGGGTAGGTATGTTTTGAGGCTGAAAAGAGAGGGGAAGGTACCTGGCTTTACAGATCTGGTCACCAAACACGGCTGAAGCCATTTTAAGTAACGTTTCGATTTTGAGTGGTGGTCTTTCACCAGGGCGTACAGAGAGAAACTAGGAATGACTCTGAATAAAATCATGAAAGTGATACGGACACAAAAAATAATTAAAAAAGAAAAAAACAAGAAAAAACAAGACCAAACCCAGATCGTGTTACCGGGATTGGATTCTGCACCAACTAAGCTATTGACACTTAATCGTTTTCCGTATTTTCTGTAAATTTCATGCTTCAATTTTTGAAATAACAGTTTTTGTAGTTAATTGATTATTCACAGTATCAGCTTCATATATAGTTTCAGCTTCCTGTCGATTATATCGAAACGAGTAATATGAAGGTTTGCTAAAATCCAGATGGCAGTTAAGTATGATGTCAGAAGAGTACCATCTATCGTAGTTCGTGTTATAGGTACGAACGATTACGATGATTGTCGAAGGCATCGTGAAGTTGGGCGAGCACCTCGAGTCAATTCAATTATATCAATTACGATAACTTAATAAATCAACTAGTAATCACACGAAAACTTATTTGGAAGATAACTAACACAACTTAAATTGTACTAGTATTGGAAATTAAGAAACAATAATTATGTATATTCAATTTTTCATCTTATTTTTTGGTGTGATAGTTCTACTTGAATATTTCCACAACATTTTTACCTTGAATATTGTCATGGATAAACCAATCCAATTTATCTTCTGTATGTTCTGTAAGTCTAATATCAAAAAGCTGCAGCTGTTATGTACCTTTTAAGATTATTTTCTTCAATTATTAAATATTACAATTTTTGGCAATGAATTGATTGGATATTTTTATGATAAAAAATATCAAGGGATACTGGAAATTCGATCCACATTTTTCGACACATCTTTCATCAATGTTAGAAGTATACATTTTCAAATGTTAATCAAAAGTTACAGTAATACAGACTACCATATCTTTAGTAACAATAATAAGTTTGTACATCTACGCATAAATTATGATATCAAAAGCTCAGCTAATCACTAGATTTCACTCGATTGTTTCTCCGTTTTAGCTCCGCCTAGTCTCTAGTCCATCCCAATCTGGGGTTTCCGGTCTCGCCAGTAGTGGTCCATAAACTCTCTGCTGATAGTCCTGTCAGAGATTACAGATTTATGATTGGGAGGGGAAGGAAGGGAGTAGGGGATTATCGATTCCTGTCTACACTAGATCTGCGAGAGAGATACAACACGAATCAGTGAAAAAACAGAATGCAGTTACCGACAAGCAACACAAACCGATACGGATATTTTAAAAGCTTTTCATAATACGAATTGAATGAATTTTGTATGATTTATCATTTTGCATAGTTTTTATATTTACTCGATCATTGAATTTTTGTATTTGAATACCATGATACCAGGCTCACGTCTGTAATATGATAGTCATTCCTAAGTTATGATTCTAATGCAAATCCTACATGTAGAAACAAAATATATTAAATAAATGCAATGAAAATAAAAATAAAACTGAAGAAACAGTGGAATGAGATAAGAATATATTGCAGATGTTATATAGAAAATACAGAAGTACGCACTTATTATATTAATACACACGTTGTCCGATAACTGTTACCACAAGCAAGAAAATAGTGAATCTACGTCAAATTTGGGGTCATTTTTACGGTACACTTTTTTGATTTGAGTTTCCTTTTCCGAGTAAATCGAGCCCAAAATTGGAATTTATCAAGGTCAAATTTGAAAAAAAAAATCGGCCGCTAGCGAGTTATTAGCTTTTAAATACTGTTTAAATGTGCGTAGACGCTGCTCCAGAAGTTTTAAAACTATTAAGTTGATGAAAAAAAGAAGTAAAAAAATGTTATTGCTCAGATTTAACACATTATTCGTGGATATCCGGTTTCCCGCTTGCACTATGAGTTTCAGGACATCGTGTTTAATAGACAAAGAAAAATAAATTGCATATTAATAATACGCTTGAAGAATACACCTGGTTGGTCACATATATAATGAAAGATAACGGAAAAGATAGAACCAATTATTGATGTTGAACGCCGATAGTGAAAAGGATTATATTATTATGTGGTACATTGTACAATATTTTAGAGCGACGAAACAGAATACTTGTGGTTGAGCGAATGTGGTTCTAGTTTTAGGAACCACGCATCCCATGATAGATAAAAATCGGATGTGTGCTTGACGTAGTGGAGCCATCACCAGTTTTTTTCTATATATAGAGCATCAGATGTTGTTTGTACGATCGTACATTGAAACCAAAAAATCTGTGTGGTAATCGTTGCTTTGTCCGCACCGTGGCCGATATTCGTACGTCTCACTATGTATATATTATATTATTGTAAGCAGCACAGAGATTTTATAATTTTATCATGAATGGTTGTAATTTCTTTTAAGAGCACAATTTTCGTTCATTTATTCACGTAAAAAAATATATTAAACATGATTATTTCTAGTTAGATAAATACCGTAATTTAATTATAATTGCTAACAATCTATATAGATCCACAGTTTACCATATTGTAAATCTAAATATGTACAAAATTCATTATTGAGATGTATCTGCAAATCATTCAACACCCTGCAAGATAGACATGTTTAACTGCGCATTTAACACAAGTGAAGTCAAACTGGGTAAATCTCTGATGCGAAAATTCATGAAAATTACACATTTACTGTATTTATTGTTCGTATGGTTGCTTATTTTTCCTTTTGTTTTTGTTTACATGATGGTACTTATGTATTATTTATTTATCTAAATATATATATAATAATCAATTTAACTTATGTAATTGGATTAATACACAACCATCCTATAAATTGCTGTTGGATTCCTAAATATAAAAAAAAAAATAATAAAAAAAAAAAATTAAAAATTAAGATGGCATTACCAGAGAAAACCAGAAATATGTCATTTTTAAATCAGATTTTAGACGTTTTGACTCTTTTCCACAAAAATTATAAATGGATTTCGAAAGACTGTTTTTTTTATCTAGCATTCGCATGTTTTAAATTTTGAGAAAAAAGTTTATTTTTAGTATAATAAGGTTATACCATAGGTCGTTGGCAGATTTGTTAAATTTTCAAAAAAGATTTTGTATTTAACCACACCCATTTCAAATCATATAATCATGCAGTAAAATAAATCAATACATTATCTGGGAATCGCATGTTTTAGAATTTTAATTTTAGTTTAAATAAAATCATTAAAAAATATATACGCACATGCGTTTCTTGACGAAAATTGGTCCGTTTGTGTATTTATTTGCACACTTATAAACTAATATTTATTTATTTATTTATTGCTTCTTCACAATTTATATACATATATTTTTAGCATGTAATTATTAAACCCACTAGGGTTCGCCTGTATCGGGGTTAATATATTTAAGTTATTTGTTTTTGGGGTGTTACGCCGTGTTGCGCTACCTCCTTCTTTAGCCAACGTTTCGGACATCCAACATCAGGGCAGATCCGGCAGATCAAATAACGAAAATGCTTTTGGCCGTGAAAATCTTAAAATTATCTAATATATTTCAGATTTTTTTAATATTCTTGTTCAACTTAGACATTATTGAAAAATGATAAATACTTATAATCAAAAAATAATTACAAGAAGTACATTATTTTAATAGTTTTATCATCACGCCTTTCAGCATTTTTGGATGTAGGTATAAATTAAAGCAATTTTGGAATGAAATAAAATCGATATTGAGTTATAAGTTTAAAAAGCTGGTACGGAGAATAATTAATCTTTCTCATTATAACCGCCCTGCACGATCGTAAGAACAACTTTCGACGAAATGCGAATTTTCGGCCGCTGGCTGGTTAAACGCTCTTAAAAAAATGTGTAAAATAAAAAAATTAAATCATAATAACAGAAAACTTAAAAAAAATCTGTAAACTTATTTTTTCCGCCAAAAAAAAGACTCCTTATATCAATTAATTTGATTTTTTTTTTAACATATTCAAATACATAATATAATGTCATCATTTTAATGCACCACTTTGTAGGATTTTACAGTGCGCAACCAATCCCACAAAGTAAATCGTTAACTTAATCTTTGTGATAATTGGAGATATTTTAAAGCGCTTCTAAAGATTTACAAAAGGTAGCCGAGAAGATAGGGATAAAGGGAGACCGCATTAATTGGGAGAAATTAGGATGAAAAACTGTTCGGAGGGTAGAAACTCCAGCGGGCGAACAATTAGGGAGGTTATTACCCTGAAATGAAAATGGTGTTGAAGCGCCCCCAATTATTTTTAATTTTCAAATGCATAAATGATTAGCTGCTATGGAGAATGCTCATCTAAATACTTTTATTTCGGCAATGGGATAAATTGTTGACTTTGAAAGTGGAGGCTCTCGTTTATCCATTAAAATTCTAAACGAACATTTTAAATGGTGTTTTGCGACATCTGTACGGAGCGCTAATTCTGCGATGAGACAGGACTAATTTAATGCCTCGGAAGATATCTGGATACCGTAAAAAATGGGCAGATAAGTAAAAAATAATTTCGCATTTTAGATTTAATGAAATGCGAAGCGTAAAATACTGTTCCTTCCGACTAAACTGAACTGTTTTAAAGGAAAAACATTGAATTTTCCTGAAAAATTATCAGTTAGTTGTTATAAAATATTTATTTTCAAATTTATTCCCATTATCTCACTAGATTTTTATTTTACACTCGATTATCTTATGGATTTTTTATTTTGGCTCCTCCTAAGAGCATTTCTTACTTTTTATATTTTATTAGCTGGTTCCCGGCATGCGTTGCAATGCAATATTCAAAGAAACAAATTGTTTCTCACTGCATGTCCTTTCCCGTGCGTCCCCGTTCCCCTCCCGCACCCTCTTCCCTTCCCGCTGCCCCGTCCTGTCAATCCCCCTCCCGCGTTCCATATATTCAGTCACAGTACATTCAGTTTTCAAACAGCTCGCGTGCGAAAAATTGCAAATAATGCAATTTTTTTATTCAAATTTTCATTTTTCATATATTACAAATATTCATTTTTGTATATTTAATTATAAGAACAATCAATCTAATTTGGTACCTAACATAGGTAGGTACCTATTTAAAATATCTATTATCTATTTAAAAAATCCATAGACAATTCTTTTGTTACAATAAAAAAAAACAGCTGCCTGCTAAATTCACATTCATCGAACGCGGTAACTATCAAACGTGCGAAGTTAGTCGTTAAGTTTTCTGAAATTAGTCAATTTTCTTTCCGTAAGAACCTTCTACAAAGTATTAAAAAACTAATTAACTAATTAATGACATAGGTTAAGTCGTTCTGAAGTTATGGCGTGACCAAGGGGAGCAGGGATTCATATTTATATATGCATGTAGATATTTGAAACTTTTGTGCTTTTTATTATTTACAGTATATTCATTTTTCTTACAACTGTTTTATTTCTTCCCTTTTAATTATAATTTTTATGGTTTACTTCACACTTTGTGCTTTGTACTATAAATTTAAACTTATGCTTGTTTCTTTTCACTTACCACTTATCACTTTGGCTCTTTATTTTTTACGTTTTAACTTTACATTTATACTCTTACATTTTTTATGTCGTTTTATTATTTATATATTAATTTTAATATGTTATTGGCACATGTTGTGCCGTGTATTTTGAAATAAACAAATTAAACATTGATTTTCTATGGACATCGTTTTCTTCTCCTATCTCTTTCCCTTGATATTGGGATGTTAGAATACTACTGTCTCTGCGCAGTTGGACATAAAATACTAGTTTTACTTTCACCGGCTTTAAAATAACAGAGCAGTAATAAAACAACAAAAATTAGAAGTGTTTTGCTTAACATTAAAAACATTAAAAAACAGTAAAAAAAAATAATAGCGATTCTCATCACACATAAAAATCACGTTAAAATGGTAGATAAACGTTATCATTTTTTCTGAATTGAATTTCAGCGTTAAGTTAATATCGTTTAATCTAAATGCACGCTATAAATTATGCCCTTTGTATAACTTAGTCAAAGTTTGTAGGTAGGTACTGCATTGTTCTGTTCATGAAACAGAGTTGTTCCCAAGTCACACCCGAGCGCAGTGGCGGCTGGCTGAGGTCACAAAAAGCCGAACAATCTTGCAGATTCCGCCCGTTTCTTGCGGAATCCATTCGTTTCTTGCGGATTCCGTTCGATTCTTGCGGCTTCCGTTTTCAAGTGAGAAAAGCGACCAGACAGCATCGAGCGGTCGGGAAATGGACCGCAGAGATCCGCCCACCCTGGAGTGTTTGTGACAAGCACCCGATACATACAAACACTCGAAGTTGATAAATACCCGTTAAATTATACTGAGTTCAGAGGTTAGGGTAAATTCCCCAGACTTGAAGTTCCTGTGTTCTATTGAATTCCAAGTTATTGCCGTTGTCCACCATTATTAATAGCGTCAAATCGAATTCCTTGAAGTATTTAATTGCTTTAAGTAGGGATGTCGAAAGTGAAAAAAAATACCGAGATGTCGATGTATCGATATTTATTAAAATATCAATATCGACGTCGATATATCTAGGAAAAAATATATCGGTCAAATTTTCAAAAGATGCGTTTTTAAAATAATAGTGTATTCAGCTCAATATTATCAATAGTAATTTTATACACAATGTGCATTATTTTAATGTACAAAAATCTTAATAAAAGCGAAGTTTTTATCGGTATTCATTTTTATTAGGAAATAATTACAAAAATATCAAAAACTAAAAAGCTGTCTTCTAACCTATAATTAAACTGAGACGCATACAAAAGTTTGTATGCGTCTCAGTAACATTCTATATTGGCGTATTCAAGGGCGGATCCAGCTTTGGCGCCAGGGGGGGGGGTCACATAGCTCCAGGGGGGGGTCACAAAGTCGTGGTCAAGTCACTAGAAGTTCTAATTTAATTTTGATAATAATAGATACAAGTAAAAAGTAGGTCCACCTAGGTCCTGGACCCAGCCCAGGGGGGGGGGGGGGGTCATGACCCCCATGACCCCCCCCCCCCTGGATCCGATTTACAAAGAAAGTCTACACTGATTTACAAAGCCGCATCCGGGTATTGGAGACTGACGCGGAACAGAAAAATAGGGAAGTAAACTTAAAGTCCCTAGAATTTCGCGGAATTCCTGAAACTCAAGATGAAACACCAGATAACTTAAAAGACATTATATATAATATAAACAAAACAACAAACTGCAGTTTAGGATCAAAGGACATCGAAGAAATCTACCGAGTTTTTTTTTTTTTACAATTATTTCTGGCTTTCACCCTTCAAGGGTGTTCTAGGCCATCATTTAAAATTACAAAGAAAGGAAAGGTGAATTTATATATTAATTTTATTTAAATGTGCAAATTTCAGAATTTTATGGAAGATTGGAGTAGAGTTCAGACTTAGAAGAGATGAGATGTTGAATGGAGGAGAGGCAATTTTTGATAACGCTTGATAGAAGAGAGGATATTTATTTAGAGAGGGACAATCAAAAAATATGTGATCTAAAGTTCCCACATCTAGACCACAGAACGTACAATCTGGGGAGTCAAGCACATGAATTTTATAAAGGTGAGAAGGAACGGAACAATGGCCGATTCTCATACGAATAAGTAAGGAAATTTCTTTTTTGGAAAAATGGGGGAATTTTTGAAACCACGGTTTTGATGGGATAGTCCTTTGTATTGAGGCGTAGCGGGCACCCTTGGATTGACTAGCAATGTTCCAATACTCTGTCCAAACATTGCGGGATCTATCTTTGATGATGGAAAAAATATCAGACAGGGGAATATGGTTTACGAGGGTAACGGTAGGGTTAGACGCTCCTTGTTTTGCCAAGGAATCAGCAATATCGTTACCCACTATGCCAACATGTCCAGGAATCCAAATCAGAGTGACAGTTTTTCCAGAGCTTTGAATGGAGGTTATCAATACTCGAATAAGACATACAAAGTGATCATCAGGATGAAGAAGAGGACTTGTTTTAAGTTTTTGGAGGGAACTGAGAGAGTCAGAGAGAACAAGAGAATGTTCAAAATTATTTTTTATTATATATTTGAGAGATTCAATAATCGCAATGCACTCGGCAGAAAATATTGAAAATTGGTTTGAAATTGAATAAAATATTCTTTCATTAGAATTATTGTGGTAAACGTTAATACCAATACCACAGTTAGGAGAGTCCGGAGATTTGGAGCCATCAGTAAATAAAAGAGAAGAGTTGGGCCATTTAGAAGAAATAATGTCATTGAACATATTATTGACAGTACGGGCTGGGAGATTGGAATGACTTTTAAGGATGCCGATCCCTTCTAAAATCGTTGGGGATAGGGTGACGTGACTATATTTTAATTTGTACAAAGGAAGAAGATCATTTTTGATAATTTGAAGCTCTGAGAGAGAGCGAAAATTTTTACAGATGGCAGGGAGAGGTTTAGTTCGAGCTCTGATTGTAGATGAATGTGTTGAGTCGTTGAACAACGAGACTCTGGGAATAATCTGATGACTTTTAGAATTTAAACATTTAAGAACAAATTTGTCAGCAAATAATCATTACCTGTGACTAGTTCATATTAACTTGCTCCGTAGTAAAGTGTATTTTAAAATCTATAACGCTCAAATTAAAAAGTTACTTGGAGTGTTACGTGTTCGTACTACAAAGTTCTAAAATATTTTTATAATATCTGAGGGATTTAAAGTTCCTTCCGAATTTAATCAGCAAAACTATAAAAGTACAATTTGTTTTAACGCGGGTAGTACGAAAAAAACATTAATTCAAGATGCATTGCCGAGTGTGCTCAGTAACTCTACGTACTGATGAGTTAAAATTCACGTGTGCCGCATGCAAAGGCGCATTTCATTTGGCTTGCGGAGGTATTATTGAGAACACATATCGTCGACTTAATCAAGAACGGCGATCCCAACAAGTGTGCAAGCAATGCAATACAGCCAAGCCCGGCGCTGCTAGCCCGTCGCAGACAATCAGTGATACTGAACCTTTGGAGCAGATTAAAAAAGTTACTGATATTAGTGCAGCGCTCGCCGCTCAGACACCGACAAATCTTAAAGATATTCAAGATCTAGTCATGAACAGGACGTCTAATCTGGAAAAAACACAAAATGATATTCTAGACCAGAATAACAAAATACTTGAAAATATTCAATTTATGAGTTCTCAATATGAGGATTTCATGGCTAGAATCCGTGACATCGAACTAAAGAATGATGAACTCACTAAAAAGAACTCAACCTTGGAAGCTAGGATTTATGTCTTGGAAAAATGTGTGGACATGCAGGAAAGGGAACTCAAAGCGAACAACATAGAAATAAGAGGCATCCCAGAAATCAAAGGAGAAAATCTGCAAGACGTTTTTTTCAATATCTGCAAAACAACAAAGTCCTCCACTGATACAAAGGACATCGATTCCATTCATCGCGCAGCAAAAAAAAACAACAATAGTCATCCGAGAGAAATCATTGTTAAATTCAAAACGAACATAGCAAGAGAACACCTATTAACAGACGTAAAAACTTTCAACAAAAACAAACAGAAACTAGAAGACAAATTGAACACCTCAAACATCGGTATAGCTGGTTCTTGCTCGCCGATCTTCATTTCAGAACAATTAACATTTCGCGGTAAACAGCTGTGGTACAAGACAAGAACAGTGGCGAAGGAGAAACAATATCGCTTTTTTTGGATTAAACGGGGGCAGATTTATCTTCGTAAAAACGAGGGAACTAATGCAATTGTTATCTCAGACGAAAGCAAATTGGCTGCGCTTTGATAAATTTGAATTAATGGCTATTCTTTCGAGGTATGTCTTGACCTGTGCATTTTTGTCTCATATTTGTTTCATTTACTTCCTTTCTGGATTTCATTTGTTATCACGCAGTTCCTGCTACCTTATTTTTATTATTATTATAGTTTTGGCTTCTTGCTATCTCTTTCATCGTACTATATCTAATTACATTATTTATACTATATTATTATATATTACTCATATGTGTATCATTTACTACCGTTTTCAAATTCATTTGATATCTCGCAATTCTTGCTACCATTTTGTTTTTACTTCTTGCTATCTCATTCATAGTACTACATTTAACTACACCATTTATACTATATTATTTACATTAAGCACATTTACCATTGTAACTACATTTGGAATCGCATTTAATCATATATTACTCGGGAACCAACTTCTATACAACACACAACCAACACATACTTATGATTCAATTAAATTATGATACCGGAAATGATTCCGGCATAGATCTTAATATGAATGTCATTGATGATTTGAACAATCTAAATAACTATAAATGGTGCGCTTACGGAGTTAAAATTATTCACCAAAATATAAGAAGCATTTCTAATATTGACGATTTTTTAATTTTTCTGGATCAATTCAATTACCAATTCGATGTTATAATTTTATCGGAATGCTGGCTTAATAAAGATTACACCTCAAAAGTTATTCACAATTACTCTGAACACCACACAAACATATATCTTAATAAGTCTAGCGGAATCGTTGTATACATCAGAGACGGACTTCAATCTCACGTTGATGAAATTTTCTTATCACAAGCCAACTGCCTGAAAATTGTTTTGAATAATAATCTATGCATTTTTGCAATATACAGATCACCCTCCTTTCAAAATATTGATACTTTTCTGAATTCACTCCAATCAATTATCAACAGCTCAAAAAACATAGAACGACAAATAATTATAGGCGACCTCAACATCAATACAATTACTGAATACCACCGCCAATCCAACGATTACCTATGTCTACTAACTGAAAATGGGTTCATTCAGACAATTATCAGCCCTACTCGTGAGCAGGGCAAGAGTAAATCTTGTCTTGACCACATCAACGTCAAAAAAATTAACCATGTTGACTCATTTGTCATTCACTCTACAATCTCAGATCACTATACAACAGCACTCTGCCTTAAAAACAAACCTCCTAATCCTGCTAAAATTAAACATGTTGCAAGAATAAACTATAATAATTTAATTGAGGACTTGAGCTCAGAAAACTGGCAAAATGTTCTAGACCAATCTGATGCCGACTCATCGATGAATGAATTTATCACTAAATTACATTCATATATTTCTAAACATACAAGCAATAAACTTATACCGCATAAACAAATAAAACTTACGCCATGGATCTCCCCTGGCCTTATCAAATCGATTAACATTAGGAACCAACTTCATGAAAAGGCGAATAGGTGCCCTGAGAATATTATAGTACAAGCTCATTACAAAAAATATAGGAACTTTTGCAAAAAACTAATAAAATCGGCCAAAGAAAATTATTATAAAAAATTCATTTACGAAAATAACTGTACTCCAAAACGTTTATGGGAAGCATTTCGCAATATAACTAAAACAAAAATAAATAAATCTTCCGAAATTAAATCACTGAACATCAATAACGTGAACACCTCAGACCCAAAAATCATTGCGAATTTTGCCAATAATTATTTCACGTCAGTGGGAGTCACACTTGCGAAAAAAATTCTCAACAATCTTAATACAACAGAATCCGATCTCGCTAAGTTAACAATCTCTAATTTTGGTCATAAATTAGTCAATATCCAAACAACTTCAAACGAAGTCATAAATATAATTGACGAACTCAAGTCATCAAATGCTTGTGGTCCTGATAACGTTTCATCAATTCTGCTAAAAAGTATTAAATCCTTCATAGCAACTCCAATCGCGTATATTTCCAATCTAAGCTTCAATTCAGGAAAATTTCCAAATCATTTAAAACACTCTATTGTTATTCTGCTTCACAAAAATGGAGATAAATGGCAGATACACAATTACCGGCCAATTTCTTTGCTCAATTCTATTTCGAAAATTATTGAAAAAATTGTAAAGAATCGTCTCAGTCATTACCTTGAAAAAAACAATATCCTTTCCATTAGACAGTATGGCTTCAGACCAGGATTGAGCACTGAAAATGCAATTACAAACCTGACGAAAATCATCTCCAACAATATCGATAGAGGAAGAAAATGCATTGCGCTCTTTTTGGATCTAGCCAAAGCGTTCGACACCATCTCACACAAAATTCTCTTGAAAAAACTACAGCGCATCGGCATTCAGGGTCAGCTACTTAAGTGGTTAGGTAGTTATATAGAAAATAGGAGCCAAAGAGTGAATATTAACGATACTCTAAGCGATCCGGCTGATATTAACTTTGGTGTACCTCAAGGAAGCACTCTAGGACCACTTTTATTCAATATCTATATAAATGAATTATGTAACAGTTCATTTGCCGATCATATTATCACCTTTGCCGATGACACAGTATTATTATTTGAAGGCAAAAATTGGAATGAAGTTCATAATAATTCAGAAATTGGTATCAACAAGGTAAAACAATGGCTAGATAATAATCTTCTCACTCTCAACACTGACAAAACTAAATTCATTCGCTTCAGTGCAACTCAAGCGGGACAACCAAGAGAAACTCAAAGAATTATTATACACCATTGCAATGACCCAAACACTTGCAATTGCAATACCTTAGAATATGTGGATAGCATAAAATATCTAGGAATTATCGTAGACAAGAATCTGAGATGGAATGAACATATCGATTCAATCTCCACAAAGGTCAGAAAACTCACGCATCTTTTCATGGCTATTAGAAATATTCTATGCGCAAAAGATCTAAAACTAATGAACTATGCCATGTGCAACTCATTACTTGAATATGCATCTTTAGGATGGGGAGGATGTACCAAATCAATACTGGACCCCTTAGCCAAAGCACAGAAATCACTTCTAAGGGTCATACTTAAAAAACCATTTAGATACCCCAGTAATGATTTATTCAAAGAGATAGGAGTTCTGGATGTGAGGCAACTATTTATAAGAAAAGTTATATTATACACACAAAAATATCGTCACCTCTTCCCCTCCGTAGAACATTATCACAACACCCGACATGCAGGGAGGAATCCAATAGTTCCAATTGCTACTGTGACATCCCTTGCTCAAAGACAATATTCTTACCTAGGTCCAAAAATGTTCAACCTTATACCCGGTTCTTGGAAATTGAAAAGTGCAAGCGTCCTGCGTAAATTAGTAAATGATTGGATTCTGAACTTAGGGAGAGTCGAAAGTGAACGTATGCTGTCTAACTGGTAAACAAAATCACTTAACTTTCCTGATCACTAGACCAAAATTCCTTTCACATTCATTCACAGTCATTGAGTTCAATGTTTCGACATCCTTTCTGATGTTTTTATACATGGGATTTATGGTTATGCGCCCCTGAAGCCTGTCTGCTCCGTGTAGGTGTAGGTATATCACCGCTGTAAAGCGTTGACATGCACGTCGCACGTCGCTAACTCTGAGTGAAACTTGGTACCTTACAACGGTAATGATTAATGATTTATAATAAATAAATAATACCTACATAACACAACATGTATGGCGTACGAAGTAATGCACCAATTTCACCAAAGTAGCACTAAATTTGGTACTATTTTATTATATTATATTATATTCATAGTTTATATTCTATCTATATTTATGGTTATTGTTTTTATATTTTAGCAGGAGTAGTTCAAGATACAAGCGCGGTGTATATTCATACTGTCGTACTTATAATATAATACTGTATAAAACATGTTTTAAAATCAGTGAAAATAATTTGTAGCCACAAAAATCATTGCAGTTTCATCGCTCAAAAAATCATATAGATTATTACGTTCGTTATTATATCTAATATTGTAAATTTTAATATAGTTTCTCCTATAAGTGTACTTGTATTAAAAGTTCAAACTCCTAAACACATAACTTAACATAATTTGATTTCTTTATGCTGTAAATCTTTTGTAATTCCTCCATCTTGTTCTTTTAATTCCTCCATATTGTAAATCTGAATGTATTATACATATGTTACCAGGTTAATTCGGTAAATCCGATTATAATATTTACTACCAGATTACCTTTCTACTTTGTCACAAAAAAATGTATGTGTACTTATATTTATATATTTTAAATACATTTTCTTTATTACACACCTTAGTTTCAGAGAAAAATGAAATTTTCAGTTTTTTTTTGTTTTTGTTTTTGTTATGTAATTATGTACATTTCAGGTATAATATGAACTAACATGTCAATTTGTCTGTCCTGGAACGGGAAACTTTCCTAGTTGGACAGGCAAAGCTTCCTAATTGTAATTTGTACTTTCTTTTGTATTTCTTTAATAAATAAATAAATAAATAAATAAATAAATAAATAAATAATTGACGCCTTAAATAAAGAGGAGGATCAGAACATTCTACTTGAAGGGAATTGATGGGCGACGATTGCATCGCGCCAGTTATTATTCGCAATGACTTAGATTGAATTCTGTCTAATTTACTGAGTGCATTTTTGGATGCAGTACTAAAAAGTGGGCAGGCATAGTCGAGATGACTTCGAATAAGTGCATTGTAGAGCAACTTAATGCAGATAGGATGAGCACCCCACCAAACGCCAGTCAATGATCTGATAATATTTAAATTTTTTTCACATTTAGTAACTATATTATTAATGTGGGAAGACCATTTAAGTTTCCTATCAAATGTTACTCCCAAAAATTTTACTTCGGAAGCATTGGGGATTGGAGAGTTTTTAAATAAAATTTGAACAGGGGGGTTATTATGACGATTTGAGAAGGTAACACACTGACTCTTTTGTACTAAAAGTTCAAGACCATTTAAAGTAAGCCATGTGCAAAGGGCATCCATGGCTTCATTAAGATATTTGACGGCGGATGGAATAATTTTGGATGATAAGAAGAAAGCTATGTCATCTGCGAACTCAACAACTTTTACTTGAGGGGGAATGGTGACATGCATATCGTGTGTGTATATATTATACAGTAAGGGGGATAATACATCGCCTTGGGGTAAACCCTTCCAAATTGACCTACTCTGAGGAGTAACATCTGGTAGCTCAATGAAAATTTTCCTATCGAGAAAAAGATTAATAATAGATTGGACAAACATGAGGGGTAAGCCAAGGCCTAAAAGTTTTTTTTTAAGAATTGGGATTGAAACATTGTCAAAGGCGCCTTCTATGTCTATAAAGACTGCAAGACATACTTCTTTGTTAGAAATGGATAAATTAATATCAGTGCTGATGATGGCAAGGTTATCTTGTGTAGATTTCTTTTTCCTAAATCCAAATTGGGATGGAGAGAGAAGATGATTACTCTCGACAAAAAATTCTAACCGGTTTTTAAATAATTTTTCATAAATTTTACTAAGGGTGGATGAAAGAGCAATTGGCCTATAGTTGGATCCAGAATTGGGTGATTTGTTTAATTTTAGAATTGGGATGTTTATTTGAGAACTCCAGTCATCAGGTATTATGCCAGTCTGGAAGATTTTATTTAAGATGCTTAAAAAGTGATTAAGAACATTATCATTACTATTTTTGATAATGCTATAAGGTATACCATCTCTGCCTGGAGATGAGTCCTTGACTGTTGATAAACAATTTTTTAATTCAATTAAAGTGAATGGAGAGTCAAGCCAATGATCAGACATAGGAGTGTTGTGGATTGGAGTTATTTCATCTAAGTTAGGTACAGAAGGGGGGGCAATTTTGTCCAAGAACTCGTCTATCCATTTAGAATGAGAAGCTCGAGGAGATATTGTACTGAAGGAGGATCGAAATCTTCGAATCATAGACCAAACTTCAGAAATTGGAGTGTTCGGAGATACTGAACTGCAGAAGTTGTACCACCCGGATTTTTTTTTGACCTCAATACCCTTTTGGCATTGGCTTCGGCATTTTTGTACACGAGATAGTTCTCCATAGTCATATTGTGACGATAGGAAAGAGATTTAGCTTTCCGAATTCTCACTACTTTGGAACATTCCTCATCCCACCAGGGAGTTGGGGGGAGTTTTTTGAGAGATTTGGTTTTAGGGGAGGATTTGATTTATTGATTGCAGTTACGAGCATTGATTTGAAGTTATCGTAGTCATCTTTGACAGATAATGTATCGGTATAGGATAAATTTTGTATAAACTTATCCATATGTGAGTTAAATTCGTCCCATTTGGTGTGTTTTGTTTTAATCTTTGTCGAAATATGGGACTTGTCTGAATGGAAAGAAGTTTGATAAGTGATGGTGATCGGGAAATGATCACTGGAGCAAGGGTCGGGGGACACCACCCACGAGGAGAGAGGTGCCAGATTAATAGAGCATATGGAGAGATCCACTGCACTAGGGTTTGTGTTGGGGCGAGAGATTCTAGTAGGAGATCTGTCATTCAAAAGAAAAAGGTTGGATTCATCTAGGAAATCCATCACACTTCGACCGTCTCGATCACAGAAAGCAGAACCCCAGACGGGGGAATGGGCATTAAAATCACCCAATAAAAAGAAAGGAGGGCTTAGTTGACGGACAATTTGCAACCACGCTTGTTTATTGAAGTGCGATGTTGGGGGTAGATAGATAGAAACAAAGGAAGTGTCCTTTATTTTAGCTGCAACCATTTGAAAGTCAGCATTGGGGGGTTTGATATTATTTATTGGGAAAAACGGAAGGGATTTTTTAATAAAAAGGGCAGCACCACCGCCCGTACCTTCCGGGCGATCATCGCGGAGACAGGAGTACCCTCCCACATTAAAGTGGGTGGATGGAGTAAACCATGTCTCCGAGACAGCAGCCACAGAAACAAGGTTTGAATTTAATAGGTTAAGAAGGTTTGATTTGTTAGAAATAGCACTGCGGCTATTCCACTGAAGAATTCTGACATCTTGAAGAGTCATTTTGGATAAATGATTTTAATGTGGAAATAATAGAAGCAGCGTTGGACGGTAGATTAGTTTGAGAAGAAATTAGGTCAATTAGAAGCATAATAAGAGTTTGAATAAATGAAGAATTATCTTGGGAGAGTTGTTCAGAAAGCTTTTGATAGTTTGTTGAGGATGAATTATAATTGTTTGCGCACCCATTTGTGGCGTGTGAAAGAGGAGAACCATTGGGATTTAAGAGAAGTGAGTTGTGTTGATGCTGATCGTATCCAGGAGCCTGTTTAGAGATAGGGTTTTTGTATGTGAATTTTGTTGAACGGGAAGATGTTGAGGAGGAGGCGAGAGGGTTGGATGAAGAGTTACTGGATAAAACCTCGGAAAATGATTTTTTGACAGGCGGGAATAATTTAGAAGCCTGCAGAAAAGACAAGTTCTCAGAGGCCATAGAAATTTTTATATTTTTTGGCGAGATTGTTCGGGGCAAGAAGAGTTAATGGCGGAATGAGCGCCTAAGCAGTTAAAAAATTTAAGTGAAGAGAGAGAAGAACATTGGTCAGCCGAGTGGTTTTCTCCACATTTGAAACATCTGGGAGGGGATCTGCTTGCAGCTTTGGTATGACCAAAACGGCAGCAGTTGTAACATTGAGTGGTGGGATAAGTGTACATTTCAACTGATAAGGAGTTGAAAAATAAATAAATATGGGAGGGAAGAGATTGTCCTTCGAATGTTATGACGACAGATTGGGAGGGCTTCCAGGAAACAATGCCCTCAGAGGTGTCCTTATAATTTAGCCTCCTGGCTTTTATGGGATTGCCGATATGTTGGGGGGTTGAAAGTGAGGACAGGATTTTTGGAATGGACAGATCGGTCGAGATACCCCTGACCAGGCCCATTCGAGTGACATTAAAAGTTGGGATGTACGCCTTGAATTTAGAATTTGATGAAATAAATATATTTTTGATAAAGTTGTTGGCGGCTGAACCTGACAGGAATTCAACAGAGATTCGGAAGCGACCCTCGGCTTTAACACCTCCAGGTTTAATCGAAAGGTTCTTGTTATTTGAAAGAAATTTACCAAATTCAAGAGGATGGATGGTTTTACCTTGTTCAGTTTTTTGCGCATATACAATGTAGGGGCCACGGGAATGAGTAGAGTAAAAGTGCGTTGGAGGAGGTTGAGGAAGAGCTGGAGGGGACTGAGAAGACAAAGGCGAATCATGTTTTTTTGGGGAAAGGGGACTAATTTTTCTTTTTTTAATTGAGGTTAGGATGACAGATTCATTGTCTGAAATGTTTGAATGTTCTGAAAAGTCTATTTTATCTGAAATGTCTCCATCTGGAGGGTCAGGAGGGGGATCTGGGGGCTTTGTAAGGGGTACAGGAGGGAAATCCTCCTCCATTGTTCAAAAAATTTACAGCTAAAATAAAAAGTGACAGAAGTAAAAAAAATTATATAAATATCTGTAAATGAGCAGCAAGAAGTGACTCCTGGAAGATCAGGGGGGAGAAGATTCCAACACACTAAACTTTTTACAGCCAAAACACAATAAAAAGATTGGTTTAAGAATATTTTTTTCAATCTACCCAGTTACGCGAAGAGAAAATCCTACTCAAGCCAGGGATAACAAACCACGGACAGTTATTGTGAAACTAACTTCAGTAACACATAAAGAACATTTGCACTCTGCAATAAAAAAATTTAATCAAAGTGAAAATATAGAGGAAAAAATGAATACAAGTGTCATAGGTATGTCAGGTCCCAAAACCCCAATATATGTTTCTGAACACCTAACTTCTCAAGCTAAACGATTATGGTTCCTGGCCAGGCAGTTAGCACGGGAACACAGCTATAGGTATGTCTGGACAAAGGCTGGGAGAATTTTTGCAAAAAGGGATGATAATTCGAGGCCGATACTGATAGATTCGGAGCAAAAGCTAACGGACATTAAATGACTAGAAGGTACTGTTTTTTCTATTATACTATTATTATTATTTCATACAGCAAGCACCAAACATCAAGATCACAATCATATCATCCCATTTATCACCATATTATACACAAAGTATTTCAAACTATTATTAATACCGCTCATTTTGAACCAAACACAAGCATTATCTCCATCAACAAATACCAAACTTCTTAAATTAAAATATTTATATTGTCTAATCACCCCCTTTGCAATTTTAAATACAGGCGTAAAACTCAGCGATCCTAAGATAACATTTAATAATATAAATAAAATAAAATGGGTTTAAACGCATATATGGAAGTAGATAACATAGGAGAGCCAAACAATGAATTTATCATAGAAGAAATTGATGAACTCAAAGAATTTAATTGGAGTAACAAAATTAACATTATACATCAAAATATCCGTACAATGGAAAATCTTGATGATTTTCTTTTATTTTTAGATAGCATTAAGTCGACTGCGAGATTTCATATAATAATCCTTACAGAATGCAGACTGAATGACTCATATCTCGCAAAACAAATTACATGATATCATGAATATCATACAATAAAACAATTAAATCAAAACAGTGGAGTCGTAACGTACATTCGCGATGACATCCACTCTCGAGTTCAAGAAATTTGTATCAGTCAATCAAATTGTCTGAAAATAGTAATTAATGGATATCTATGTATTTTAGCCATTTACAGATCACCATCATTCCACGACATACATCCATTTCTGGATAATCTCATATCTGAACTCAAAAAATGTAGTGATTTTAAACAACAAATAGTGATAGGAGATATCAATATTAACACATTTGGAATTATACACCGACAGTGTCACGATTACATGTGCGCCATGGCAGAAAACAACGTCGCAGTAAATATTACACTTCTTACCAGGGTTCAAAATAATAGCATGTCATGTTTAGATCACATAAATACCAGAAATATTATGGCTTCCAATGCATTTGTTATACACAATACAATAACTGATCACTATACAACAGCAATAAGCATTCCAAACATATCTCTCAAAAAGCAAGTAAAATATAATCAGTTTACATCAACCATCTGCTATGAGGGATTAATTAGGGATCTAAATGATGAAACATGGACAGATGTATGTGGAGTGACTGATGTTAACAACGCACTCAACTTATTTATTAACAAAATCAACATGCATATAATACAAAATTCAAAAGAGAAACTCATTGCACATAAAAAAATACAACTTACTCCTTGGATTAGCAGTGGTATTGTAAAAGCTATACACAAAAGAAATCATTTACACAAAGTGGCGACCAAAGACCCACAAAACACTCTTAAACAAGAGAATTACCGTAGGTATCGTAACATTTGTAAAGATGTTATGCGTAAGGCAAAAGAACGGTACTATAAGCATCAACTCGACCAAGATCCATCTAGTAAAAACATGTGGAACATCGTTAAACAAATTACTAATTCTAAACATAAAATTGACCCTAATATTACCAAACTCCTAATTGGAAACACAGCCACCACTGATTCGAAAATAATTGCTTGCCACACTAACCAATACTTTACAACGGTTGGGTCTAACCTTGCGGAAAACATCTTAAGTATCACCAAGGAAACTCAAGATTCACTGGCATCTGCAATAGAAACAAAACACAATTCTTTTTCATTTCAATTCTCACCTACGACAAAAGAAGAGGTTTTAAAAATTATTGACAATCTTAACAATACACATTCGAAAGGTCCCGACGGTCTCAACACACATATACTAAAAATTATTAAACACAATATTGCATCACCTTTATCGAACATTTTTAATAAAAGTTTTACTTCAGGGGTTTTCCCCGACCATCTTAAAAAGTCTTTAGTAGTACCAATCTACAAAAATGGACCCAAAAACCAAGTGGGTAATTATAGGCCAATATCCCTGTTGAGTGCTATCTCAAAAATTATAGAAAAATTTTTTAAAAACAGATTAAGTAACTATGTAGAGAGCCGAAAACTTTTAAGCAAAAATCAGTTCGGCTTTCGGCCGTGGAGGGGAACGGACGACGCGATAGCGCAACTTACAGAATTTATTTCTGGAAATACAAAAACATTGCACTGTTCTTAGACTTAGCCAAGGCTTTTGATACAATTTCTCATAAATTACTCCTCAAAAGATTAAAAAATATTGGCATTGTAGGTATGCCCTACGAATGGTTAAAGAGTTACTTAACGGGTAGAAGCCAGCAACTCAAAATGGGCAAAACAGTGAGTAAATCACTAGAGACTAACTTTGGGGTACCGCAGGGAAGCACATTGGGACCTCTTCTATTTATAAAATACATAAATGAGTTATGCGAGCTAAAAGTAGGCGGAAAAATTATTACATTTGCTGACGATACGGTAGCTATATTTGAAGGAGACGACTGGACTCAAACACATAAACATGCTGAAAGTGGAATCAAAGCAATAAAACAATGGCTTGACAAAAATCTACTTACAATAAATATAGCAAAAACTAAATACATAAGATTCAGCTCAACTATAAAAGGACAACCTAGTACATCACACACAATAAAAACACATAAGCGTAACTGTAATTCCGATAATACTGATTCTATCTGCAATTGTGAAGTTTTGGAAGGTGTGAAAAACATCAAATATCTAGGCGTTATTATAGACAATCACCTTAAGTGGAAATATCACATCGACAACCTCACAATAAGGGTGAGAAAATTGATCCACATATTCTTTGTATTACGAAATATAATCAAACAGCAAGACCTAAGAAAAATATATTTCGGATTATGCAACCCCATCTTAACGTATGGTTGTATTGGTTGGGGAGCGTCAGGTAGAACAATTTTAGATCCTCTAGTGAAGGCCCAGAAATCCATAATTAGAGTCATTATGCGTAAACCCTATAGGTTTTCTAGCGATCAGCTCTACAAAAAATTTAATGTACTTGATGTTCGCCAAAACTACATAAAAAAGGTTATTATCCACGTACACAAAAATCTAGAAAAACTTAATAAAATTGATCATAAATACATCACAAGAAGTCACACCAGAAAGGATCTTGTGGTCCCAGGGAGCAATACGTCGAAGTTCTAAATGACACATACATATCTGGGACCGAAATTATACAATAAAATCCCCCCAGAATTAAACATTAAAACATGCAAAATGACATCTATCGGTTCAATAATAAATAAATGGTTGATTGGCTTAGGTAGGGTTGAGTCTGAAAAATTATTAAATAATGTCACTTAAAATTTAAACTTTTACATGGTTAACTATTAAATGGCACAACCAGTAAAATCTTAGTATACTTATAGGTATTTAATCTAAAAAAAAAAACACTTTGTTTTTTTTTTTGGTACAGAATATATTTTTGGCATTTTTCACCAGCATTTGGTTCCTTAGAACGGGCAATCTGCCTAGCTAGGAACTAATATAGACAAACAAGACATAATAACACTTGTATACATTTTAATATTTACAGTTATTTTGAAATATTATTATTATGTTATATTTGCTGTATAAATGTATCTTATGTAATAAATAAATAAAAATAAAAAAAAGTTAAAATTTCTACCGCCAGATGTCATTACCCACAGTTACAGTTACTTTTTTTCGTTCGTTCCCATAAGGTTTTGTATTCTATTGACTTTAGTTACATAAATAAATAAAAATATCGTTTTTGATACGATTTTCGATATTGTATATTTTGTACCGATATATGGATATATCGGATCAAAATATATCGGCTAAATACATATATCGATGTATTGAATTCAAAATATCGATACATCGATATATCGATACTTTTTCAACAAGCCTAGCTTTAAGGCTGTAGGTAAAGAGATTAAAAGAAAGATAAAATAACAGTCAAGCAAACCACGCATCCTATACCCACGTTGCGTTAGATATATTTGTTTTGCCAACCGAACATAAATTTTAGTAAAAATATAGTGGTGGTAGTAGGAGATTTTCAAACATTGTTGGGTTGTTCGTAACCCGGGAATGTTTGTCTTTGTTTAAAAAATATATATATTTATTTCACTTTAAAAAGCATTTATCAAAAATGGTACAATGGTTACAGATTATGTGCTGATTTAAACATTATGAAATAAGATATCAAAGTTACCAACTAAAGAATTTACCAAATAATATTACAAAAATTAAATATTACGATTCACGTATTTCTTTCTTAAATTTAAAATACTTTTAGTCTTTTTATAATATTGGTTGATATTTCTATTTCAACTTCTTTCAAAACGTAAGTCTTATTTCATTTTTTTCTCTCAAAGAGTGATGTTTGTGTTGACATTTATTACGTTTTCGCATAAATTCTGAACTTTGTTGGCTGTTAAACATTAAAAAAAGAGTGTGCAATTCACACGCGGTATAAATGAAACCTTCAGAAAACTAAAGTTTACACTAGTGGGAAGGCAACAAAGCACCGCAAAAAGAGGAGACCTATTGGCTACAAAGCACCGCACAGACAGGATACCGATTTTATCTCGTTCTCTCGCGGGCTAAATCCTATAGGTGTACGTGTTTGTCTCTCTTTAGTGTCGTTATTTTTCGTTTCATCGAGATTCAAATCATAACGGTGCTACAGTGCTTCGAAAATGAAAAAATATTTCAATTAAGTTCTCTATTTGTTTAAAAACAACACGTACAGAACTCCTAAAAAAATGATTTTGGAAAACTTTTTTCGTATTAAAATTATTCTCATGATTTTGTTTTGCAAAACTGTTTTAGGCAATAATTGATTTTTTACGCCGTATTCAATAATATAATTTATTTAAATTTCTTGTAATTTTTTGCTAACCTTGTGCATCAGCACAGTGCAGTGCACAGGAGGGCCCTGAAGAAAATAATTTCCCTCAGGGCCTATGTCATCTTTGAGGATGCCGTGTGGAGGGTTTTTTTTCAGCAAAAGAAGAAGAGGAGAGAGCTGGGAAGGAAAAGGGTTTAAGGGGTGGGTAGGAATCTGGGGTTCGATGTGTCCTGATCATCCGCCTCCACGACCTAGACAAACCTCACCCCATGAACCCGGGCACCCCTGCTAAATCACCAAACGTAGCGAACAACTTGGGGTGACCTATGGCAGAGGTGTTGGTTATCCAATAAAGGTTCCCGGGGCGGCGGTACCCATTCCCGCCCCCCAAATTGAATAGTAACGAAATCAGTATGACTGACGACGTATTTGATGTCATTGAATTACAGAGGAAAGAGCAGGGGCCACAAATAAGTGTTATTAATTATTTAAGTTACAATTCTAGCAAGTGTAACGTAACTCTGGTAAGTAGTAACTACTATCAATAAATATAATAAGAGTGAGAGGTCTTCAAGTAAGTCCCCTTTATATAAATTTTGTGTGGGTGTTAGATTCAGCCTTGATGCTTTAGTTAAAAATAGTGATTTGTCACTTCGATTAATCAACCCGAAAATTTGAAACTGATTGATATCAAGAATCAGTTCACTCAAAATTTGCGTAGCGGAATGAATTTCCCCGCTGCGAAGAAAAAAATACCTGGTAAGCCGAAATAGGTTCTTCAACTTGGAAATAAATATTTTCCACCGTTCTTCATTTTTAATTTGGAGCTTTGAGGCCGCTGCTCACCAGAGCTTTTGAATGGTGAAGGTCAGCTAAGATTAATGATTTCCGACGTTTAATAAAGCTCTATTCAAATACGTCATTAGAGTTTTTTTTACTTCGTTAAATGTTTGAATTTATCCTGTCGGTTTCCATTTTGAAAACGATTTAATCACGCCGTGAAAGCCGGCGAAATGTATAAGTGACGGCGCGCGGCGATTTCATTCAAAGGGTTTTATCACATTTTACAGCAATCAAATAAAGCGTGAAGCTTTTTCAAAAGCGGAACGCTAGACTCAAATATTTGGACTAACAAAATGTATAGTTTTTAAACCATTATTGGAACTCGGAGTACTACAAAACTTTCAAACTAAACCCAAAACGTTTAAACTGTTAGGTGGTTTTGGTCGTTCAAATATTTTTATTTTATTATAATTTATTTATTTAAGGCCGGTTAATTTGCTTAATTTAAGGCGCCGCCACCAGGTTCAAAAAGAAGATGATGGAGAGATATGAAATAACGAATGTTGGAGGAGCGCGCTAGTATTAAAAGCGACAAAATCGATGCGAAAATGTTTAATAAAACAAGATTCGTTTAAAATAGAGCAAATATCTCGCGGGAGTTGTTTAAACAGCATTTAAACATACTGTGAATTTTTTCATACATACAACTTGTAAAATAACTGAAACAAACGTGTTTATAATAATTTTTGGAGCATACTTTGCGATTTTTTTCTATCGAAGGAATTTTATATAATTTGCGTTTCGGCGCGGGGAATGTCTAGATCTTATCTTCAAGAAAAACATATATTTTTTTAAGAGCTTTAAAACTTAACGTGTTTACGGGAGATATGTAAGAAATCGGTAAAAATTCGAGTAGTGGCCGCTTAAAATACATTCCTTATATTCACGACCTTTGAATCAGAGATGTATCACCACAAACTTATTTATGTAAACTAATTAATTTGGAAGGCAAGAATGGGTACCGTCACTCCAAGAACTATTTATTGGATAACCAACACCTCCGCCATAGATCACCCCAAGTGATTCGCTACGTTTGGTGACTTAGCAGGGATGCCCGGGTTGATATTTTCTACGTCTACTGCGTGGCGGACCGTATCGGGAGAGATTGGTTGAGGTAGTCCTAACCTAGACCACTCCAGTCGGTCTAGCTCGGACCATTGCCTTGCACCGCTGTGGGAGGTATGTATTCATAAGTTCACCATTCCTAGACCCATAGACCCTCAGATTCCTTCCCACTCCTCGTATCTTTTTCCTTCCCAGAACTTCCTCTCCTTCATTTCTTTGAAAAGACCAAGATGATTTTTTGTCTCAGGGCATCCTGTGTAGAGCTAATGCAAAAATGCAATACAATACATCATTTAAGTTAAATTTTTATTGTTTATGGGCATAGCACAACTTTTCGAAGTCGATTTTTGAGTGCAAAACAATCGGCTCCTTCGAAAAATATATAGACAGGAATTTCGTTATTCATAAAGTTGGGTTCATAAGTTAGAAATTTTTTTTCGATTTTTATATTTGACTTTGGAAAACTTTTTTGGTTAGACATTTATCATCTTTTGTCGTCATTTGAAGTTTGGTAATTTTCACAAAATTTGGCTTATTTTTCAGAAAATGATTCTTCTGAGAAAATCGAAAAATTGGTCGGAATATAGGTCGGGAAATTTTTACACCTTTTTGATAACACATATGTGAATTTTGGGTGTTGAATTTTTTTATGATGGAAAAGTTCCTATCGTTTTTTTCATTTATCAATTCTTCTGGGAAAATAAGAAAAATTATGTAAACCTATTTAACTTTTTGATTTTGTTACGTGAAATTTGAAAATTTTAATGTTGATTGTATAAAAGTTTTTAAATTTTTCTTTTTTATATTTTTATATGGGGGGTTCTGTTTGAAAACTTCAACGGTTCTTTTTGAAAATAACAGAGGGCGCCACAATCGTTTACAATAATCCTGAACATGAAAGAATCCTAAAACAATCCTAGGTCACGAAAGTTTGTGTACTCCTGTATTAAAATCTTACAAAAATGGCTCTCCAAAGTTAGCCATATGGACGCACATTTCAAATACAATATAAAAATAAGAGTCTGCTAAAATAATTAATTCTTTTTAAGGTACTTTTCCGTTCCACATTCCAACATAGGTTTTAATTTTAAAAAAGTTTACCCAGGAAATTATGACGTTTAATTAAAAAAAAAAACACACAAAATTAATATTCAAAGGAGTCGACGACTCACGAATCACTTGATGCATTGCAATTGCGATCGCATACTCGGCTCACATGCAGTGGCGTATCGGCGGATTGTCACTCGGCACGGGCGGCGCGCGGGCGGGGCAGGCTTGGGCTCGCCGCGAGCCGCCTTTCTTTATTCCGCCGTTAACTTTTTGCCACTGGCACTGGCGGGCGTTTTCAAATTAAAACGACCGAGGTTGATTTTTCAGTCCTGGTTTGATGAGACCGATCAGAATATTATTCTGAAAAATCTTTCCAAATCTTATATCTATGTTTTTACCTATGGATGTGACTTTTTGAAGAGATTGGTATGTAATTTTGTTCTGAAATTAAAAGAGTTTTTTATTCAGTCTTTTAGTTATGTCTTGGCAGTCTATTCAAAGCTTTATGGCCTGACTCCCGATAAGGCTATCTACTACCTCTATCTAAAGTGCACTTTGATTACGTGAACCTTCCGATAAGTGATTAATTTGGCGGTCTAAGAGTTGATTTCGTTGACTTAGTGCTTCCAGGAATATACACTTTGGATTTGGTAGACCCTACGAATTTGGTTGAATTAAAAACTATTTGATATATAAATATTATTTGAAGGCTTCCGTGGTAGAGGGGTAAGACTCTCGACAAGCGAACTGGAAGTCGAGGGTTCAAATCCGCACGTCGCGATTATTTGATTGATTTGTAAATTAGTCAATTTTATTTTATTGATTTGCGTAATTTCATAATTTAACCTGTCATGAAAAAAAATAATATAAGGTATATAATAATGATGGTAACTTACTCACACTTAATGCTAAAAAAACAACATATGTCTTATTTTCCCTGCAGAAAATATCTGATCCTAAAGTTAATATTGTAATCCATGATGAAAAATGTGATCATGTAAACTGTAAACAACATAATCCTATTTGTACTGTAATTAACTCTTCCTCCGAAATTAAATATCTCGGTGTGATCATTGATCAAAACCTGAAATGGAATAATCACATTTCAGAGCTAGTGAAGAGAATGAGGAAATGTATATATATATTTGTTAGGTTAAGAAATATTTTAAATGTAAAAATAATGAAAAATGTGTACTATGCCCTTGTTCATTCTTTACTCATCTACGGAATTATAGGTTGGGGAGGATCTTACAAAAAAAACCTAAACTCAGTAAAAGTCACGCAAAGAATTATCATTAAAGTAATATTAAAAAAAAAATCTACCTTCTCAACTGAATCACTTTTTAAATTGTTTCCAGTACCAAATGTTGATGAAATTTTCAAACAAGCTTCCATTATAAAAATGTGTAAAGAAAAAAATAACACAGAATATCAAGAATTTTACAAACTAATGAGAAACGGAAACCAATTTATAACACCTAATTTTAAAACAACTCAAATGCAAAATCATTATATTTTCCAATCCATAAAAAACTATAATAACCTCCCTTCTGAATTGCGCTGCATCATCAACCAATCAGAACAAATAAATAAAATAAAACAATTTTTCAAAAAAAACTTACAATAAAAAGTAAATATTTTATACAAAACAGATTATAACTTACAACTCAAGTGAGAATCGTGGCTCCCTTATCAGGCACAAGAGCCCCTCTTTTCTGATAAGGTATACATGACCAGAAACGACCTCTAATTTAATATTTTGTAAAATATATGTGTTTATTATGTAACTCATATTTTTTTATATTACAATAAAAAAAAAAAAAAAAAAAAAATATATATTACATTTTTATTTTCAACACCATTTAGGATTGAAAAGTTGTTTTAATAGGCTTTAGCCGCGTTTGGTGAATATATCTGAATAGCCATGTTCTTCCCCACCTTTCTCATCCCCATCTCCTTCCCGTTTCCGTAACTTTCAGCCTCACAACATACCCCTATTGGTGATACAGTGTAGTCACTGGCTCCAGGCGTTTGTCGGTTGGGAGCAGTTGGGAGTCTGTGTGGTATTTTCATAAAAAAGGTAATATGGGTCCGAAAATTTGAATTTTTTCCCTCTATCTAATAGTAGAATATGTCTAGAATATTCTCCTAAAGTTTCAAGTCAATCGGAGTAAAATTCTAATAGAGAGAGACTTTGCAAATCCCCGCCCAGGAGCGTCTGTTGGGAAAGACCGGGATACTTGAAACTTCAGTCGCGTTTATCTCGGAACACCAAGGAAACTGGGCATTGATGGTGCCGGGCTGTCGATCGGATATCATCGGCTACATCCGTAAATATTCAGATATTAGATACGAAAGGGCGACAGTTGACTATCTCGTAGAGCTCAACTTTATTGACATCTGTTTAGACTCCTCAAAACTACACATAACTTTCATATTAATTTTATACTCCTCAAAACTACATAACTTTCATACATAAACCTCAATTTTGCGACTGGAAATTACTCAAAGACTAATAATCAAAATTATTACCAAGAAACCATCAGATTATCCAACCTCTCAACTTTTTCAAGACTTTCAAGTCCCACCTCTAAAAAATATATATGTATATAAAAAATACGGTACTTCAAATACACAAAGACCATTCTAAGAAGTTGCACCACGCCATGGTACGTGTTGAGAGCAATAGGCAAAACACAGAGGGTCGCTTATGTACGCCACTAATGCATACCAGTTTTGCACAACACTACTACACGTACAATGGGGTGTAGTTTAATCAACTGGCAATGGAGCTGAAATTGGTACCTGACTAACTAACTAACTAACCATCACGCCGTTTCCCCGCAGGGGTAGGCAGAGAGGACGGACCGCCAAACATCCCGGTCTTGGCACACATTCCTTGCCTCGTTTACATTCATACAACGTCTCATACATTCTCTTCTATTATTCTGACTCTTGACATGGCCCGACTCAAGTATCTGATTCACTTGGTCGTGCCATGTCTTTCTTGGGCGTCCTCGACTTCTTCTACCATTCACATTTGCGTCATATATTCTCCTTACACTCCTTTCCTCGTTCATTCTCTCTACATGCCCAAACCATCGGAGCGTTCCTTTCTTGATCTTACTCATCACGCTTACATCAGCCTTGCATTCTTTGCGGATTTCCACATTTCTCACACGATCATACATGGTTTTACCACACATACGCCTCAGGGATCTCATTTCTACAGCGTTCAGTCTACTTTCATCCTTCCTCTGCCAGTTCCATGCCTCACTGCCATACATCAGGGTAGGTACCAGTACTCCATTATGGACGGCTAGTTTCGCGTCTTTGGACAGTTTTTTGTTGATGCCAACGGCGTTCAGTCCTCCATTAATAGAGTTACCTGCATTCACCCTTCTTTCAATATCTCTATCAGCCTTCCCATCTCTCGTAAACATACTTCCCAAATAAACAAACTCATCCACCTGCTCCAAGTATTCATCATTCACAACTATATTGCATACTGTTTTCGTACTCTCTCTTTCAAACACCATGACTTTAGACTTACTTACATTCATCATTAACTCATTCTTCATGCATACTTCGTTCATTCTTGACACGAGAGACTGTAGATCTTCCATACTGTTAGATATCAGCACCGCATCATCAGCATACAACAGGCAACATACTTCTAGATTACTCAATTTCGCACCCAATCCCATCTCTTTCAATTCTTGCATACAATTATCCATATATAGATTGAATAACCACGGCGACATTACGCAGCCTTGTTTAACACCTTTTGTGATGTCAAACCACCCCGTAAAATCGCCGTTCACCCTAACACATGCAACGCTTCCCTCATACAGAGACGCAATTGCCTGTATGAGATACTTATTCACTCCATACTTGGACAATACCTTCCATAGCTTTTTCCTGTCAACTCGGTCGTATGCTTTTTGTAGATCTACAAAGGCACAGAAGAGTTTCTGTTTTTTTGCAAGAAACTTTTCAGTGAGCATACGCAATGAGAAAATCTGGTCCATGCATCCCCTTCCACTCATAAAAGCACCTTGCACATCCCATATTTTATCTTTTGTTTCCATTCTTACCCTTTCAATCAATATTCTACCATACAACTTTCCCACTGTACTAAGAAGGCTAATAGCCCTATGATTCCCACATTCCATACGTGACCATGCCATTGTACCATTGTAATCATGCCATTGTACCTGACTACAATAAATTCAAAAATAGATTAAACAATGATATCTTAAATAGTTTGGCTTCCTAGAGTCGCATTAGCAGTTGATTAACAATACTTAATCGACAGTTATTTTTAATTTATTTTATATATAAATATTATTATATTTTTATACATTTGATTTATGTACGTATATGTATGTGTTATAATTTTTAAAACTTTTTTTTCTTCCCTTTACACACGAGTAACTGCACTCTCGTGAAGGTTAGATATTGTATACATACACGTGTTTTTACAGTTTCTGATCAATATTAACTACATCTTCTGTTGACATTGAAACTAAATACATATTCTTACGTACTACAAATATGTACGTTCTTATTGGAAACTTTATACCGTACTGAAAAGCGTTAGGAAAAGTTGCCAAAGAAAATCTATCCTGCTGCACCTGCGTAAATAGAAACAACAGGGTTTGAATTAGAATTCAATCCAACAACTTTATTTCATAAACTGACCACGAGGCGCTCTGGCCGAGATATGGAATAATATTTCCCTCCCTTCCTCCCTCCCCTCTCCCATCCCGTAATAAAGCTGGATGCTCTCTGAACAAATAGCGGCCCTTTTTGAATACATCTCCATATTGAGTTTTTAAGTGTAATCCATCAACAATTCTGAAAACACCGACTTTGGTGCGATATGAAAATGTCGAGTTTGAAGGATTTTACATTTTTATTTTATACCTCTGAAGCTATATTGAAGTTGGAAGCTGGATTTCATGAAATTTATTTTTTTTTTTTTTTTTACAGTGTATACCGCACAAGAATCTTAACTGCTCCCGTCTGGAGCCAGTGAGACTATGGCATCCCCAATTGGGGTATGTTGTGAGGCTGAAGGTAGTGGGGAGGGGAAGGAGGTGGGGAAGAGGAAGGTTGGGAAGTACCTGGCTATTCAGATCTGGTCACTAAACACGGCTAAAGCCATTTTCAAGCAACGTTTCAATTCTGAATGGTGGTCTTACACCAGGGCGATACTAATAGTATCTTCCACTCTGGAACATGCCGCAAATATACTATATATTATTTTAAATGAATTAATTGTGAAATAACACAAATTAATCAAATAAAATTTATTTGCGCATGCCGGGTTCGAACCCGCGACCTCCGGAATGTGAGTCAAGAGTCTTAGCCACTGGACTACGGAGGTCGTGTGTTTATTCAGGTAAAATTCACAATAATTTGTTACAAACACTTAATTCACACTGTCAAGCGTTTACGCAGGAATGATTTCATTTTCAAATATACACAAAAAAAGTTAATTGTTAAAAAAGGAAGTTCAAATATGAATATCAATCATCAATGCTGAATTGGGAAATAATAGAATAACTTTTAGGTAGGTTATGATGAAATGCATGTAGCCGATTCTACCGAAAAAAACGTAAAATAAGGTATTAATTTGATACGTTTTTAGATTATCACGGCCAAAAGCATTTTCGTTATTTCTTTTTGGGGTTTTATGGCAGATGTGTAATTACACATCTGCCCTGATGATGGACACTGTAACGCTGTCCAAAACCTTGGCTAAAGAAGGAGGTAGCGCAGCACGGCATAACACCCCATAAACAAATAAATTAATTCCTTTTTTTAATGTTAAGTCAATTATGTTCTACCTTTACGACTTGTCGATTTTCCGTACGATAGGTTAAGAAGAACCTCTTCCTAAGTAGGTCTCTCGTTGCTAAAGATCGTGACTCCTACTCCAATTTCTATGACACCTCCACTCTTCGCGGTTCTGCGCTTCGTGGAGAGCTGTTGACACCGACATATAGGACGCCAGTGATACAGTCACTCCAGCGCATTGGCGACTTTCCTCTGCTTCTTCTGCAGAACTTCATGAATAAGAAGAATAGAAGAAGAACACATTTATTGAGAAGACCTACATAATATGATATGAGTATATTTATTTCGATTGCTCACCAAACGTCGAAATCAAAGTGTCCCCTTTAATAAACGGATTTTTGCCAGTTGTACCAACTAGGGATGTCGAAAGTGAAAAAAATCGATATATCGATATTTATTAAAATATCAATATCGACGTCGATATATCGAGGAAAAAATATCGATATATCGGTCAAATTTTCAAGAGATTTTGCGTTTTTAAAATAATAGTGTATTCAGCTCAATATTATCAATAGTAATTTTTGTACACAATTTGCTTTTTCTAATGTACAAATCTTAATAAAAATGAAGATATAATTACAAAAATATCAAAAACTAAAAAGCTGTATTCTAACTTATATGTAAACTGAGACGCATACAAAGTTTGTATGCGTCTCAGTAACATTCTATTGGCGTATTAATCTGTCAAAAAGGACTGCGTGTTTGGAACAAGGTATAGTCAATAATCATAGACAATTGGGAACCAACACATAGGAGTGGCTTAGAAAAAAATGGCGAAAAATAGCATACATTTCTATGTATGTACCTACACACATGAGATAGTATTGGTGATCACTAATACTAATGCAAAGACAATAGATTTGTAAGCAATTAGTAGTTATAATTTCAACCACCAGATGTCATGACCCAATGCAGTTACTTTTTTCCGTTCGTTCCTATACGGTTTTGGATTCTAGTGACTTTAAATACATAAATTAAAAAAAAATATCGTTTTTGATACAATTTTCGATATTGGATATTTTGTATCGATATATCGGATCAAAATATATCGGCTAAAAATATCGATATATTGAATTAAAAATATCGATATATCGATACTTTTTCAACAAGCCTAGTACCAACCTACCTATTTAGTAACTGGAGAGAAGAATATATTTTTTGCAGAACTTAATCGCTGGAAAGTAGCTGCAATAGAAGGTTAAATGGAACTGTCAAACTCACATCCGTAGAATAAAAAAATAAATCTGTCAATTTTTAATTTAAAACTTTTTGAGTTAAAATTCTAAGTCATTTTGCAGTTCAACGATATTTTTTTTTTCTATCATATTTCGCCACTGATCATACCGCCACACGTCGCAACGGATCACGCGGCATGCGCTCTGTCGCATCTATGTAAGGTGCTGTTGGAACGAGATAGAGTGCGTATCGCTAGGTTATACAGGACCTACCGCCGAATAACAAACATATTTTCATTCAAATGCATCAAGGTTAAAATACTGCATATACCAGCGTTTAAGTACAAAAAATGTCACTGTAAATAAATTTGTCTGATATCCATACTAATTTATTAATAAAAAATATGTTGATTTTGTATCATCATCATTTTGTATCACAAAAATGTATCATTTTATAATTATAATATTTTCGGGAGCCTAACTGTCGGGCGATCGATTGTCGGATCACTGACACACCCTGTATGTTTATAAGATTCAATCATATATTCCCATACTAAAATAGCACATTGTTCAAGCAATGTGGGCAATATCCAATGCAATGTCATTTTTTGGTTCTATTACCCTAAACCTATCCCATGAATATTCAGTACCCCATATGTCAGATCAAACCGGCAAGCAATATTAGCCCTTGTGTGCAAGAGCGCAGGGATGAAAATGAGAATTCTTCTTCAGCACTTTTATGTAGTTGTTTCCACAAAGATGTTCCTTTACCACGCATTCATTTAAGGGGGTTTATAAATCCAGGTTTTATGGAAGCTGTTTGGCAACGCACAGTGGCGTCCAGATATAACAAATATTAGTAAAAAAAAAAACATTTATTTTCAGAAGCCTTGCATTGAATTATTATTTTGATAATGAAAACATCATTGATAAGACAAACAAATAGAAAAAAACACGCCCAAAAAGAAAATAAAATATCTTGTAAAATATTTAGAATTTTTTTTATTAATACTGTTTTAAACGATAATATTATTTAATCATTGAAGATAATATTAACGATTGTCAAACGATAAATATGGCTGCTATGGTAGGCAATAAAATTAGCGGTAAAAAAAATTAAGATAATTTAGGTAGTTCTTTTTGATGAAGTATGAAGCTGTTAAATGTTATCAATGTCGTGTTTGTCTTTAATTAGTGATAGCAACAACCATGTTCAGTGTAATTGTATCTGTGAAAGCTCTGATGTGAATCACTATTGACAAACCTAAAAAAACTATAAACAATTAAATTATATATTTTTTAAATGTGGCCGAAGGGGATAGGGTCCAATTAGCTCCATGGTAGAGCAAATCTACGAAAAGGCTGAGTTTCTGGGTTCAATAATTAGATGCGACTGATTTTTTTTCTGATTTTTCTGTTTTATTCCAAAAAGAAAAATATTAATTTATTCGAAAAATAAAAATAATATTACTATTATGAAAAAATTCATAAAGGTATCAACAATATATATTATGTCAAACTCAGAGTGCCAATTCCGAATAAAAAAAACAAAGTTTAAGTTTATGTAAAGGACTATCGCGGAGAGCGCGGGGGGGGGGGGGTATTAGATGATTGTTGCTAAGGATGCGAAGATGGTATTAGGATGCGTTTTAAACGAAGAAATTTATTATTCGAATGGTTAACTATGTGCATCACCTACAATTTCACAGGGTGATTGTATCAGAAAGATTTGAAAAACGCGTGAGATTAATAATAATAATAATTGGATAATTTATAAAGCGCCGTTTTTGTGAAAAATCACCTCAAGGGCGCTGTACAATTTATTAGGAATGCTTAATTTCTAACTGATTTTACTATTTACAAATGGATACAGA
This sequence comes from Limnephilus marmoratus, assembly GCA_917880885.1. Lineage (NCBI taxonomy): Eukaryota > Metazoa > Arthropoda > Insecta > Trichoptera > Limnephilidae > Limnephilus > Limnephilus marmoratus. The sequence goes on along the minus strand of OU862910.1, from coordinate 14,163,918 downwards.
AATATACTTACCTGGCAGAAATATACACATACATACACTTAATATGTATATACACGGTGTCCGGGGGTAAAGTGCATTAACTTCGGGAGGTGATTCTAGATGATGGTAGGAGTAAAAAAGATTAACAACTTTTTCCGAAATTCCAACATTTTTTTCCCATACAAAAGACGTAGATACCTACTAAAAATCCTATAGTGTGAGGTACGATCTTACTTGCCCGCCGGGCGTCCGACTCGATTGTGATTGGCCCGTATCGTAACAGCGGAAAATAATAAATCTGGCCGCACACGCCGGACTAATTTTATCATTTTACCTCAAAACTACCTCTAAAAGTTGGAATTACGAAAAAAGTTATTCATCTTTTTTACTTGTACTATCATGTAGAATCACCTCCCGAATTGATGCACTTTACCCCCGGACACCCTGTGTAGAAAGAAGTCGTTCGAAACAGAGTGGAGAGGGTTTCCAACCGCGCTGGCTGGTTCGGGTAACGCGGTCGTACGCACTTGCGTCTCAGTGTGGCGATTAAATAAATATTGCCAGCGCTTAAAATTAAATTATGAATAGTTCCTAAAAACATACAGGAATTGCGATATTCTAAAATATAAAAAAATACAGCCTAATATCTAGGTTATGTAATAGATAATCTACATAACCGGGCTCAAATACCAACCGAACCGGAGCGTAAAATAAAATCTCTGTACATAAAAATTAAAATATGATTGCTTATAAATATGTATATAAGTGATTTGTCTATGTATTGCTTTATTAAGAATAGGAAATATTTAAAACTTTAAAAATACCTTATTTCCACCCCGCGTTGGTTTCTGGATCATTACAACCACAATGTAATACATCTGAAAAGTTTTTTAATCATTACAAAATCTCTTGAGAAACTATCAAAAATGTCACAATTTGAAAATGACATTTTGTAAACCATCGATTGTTTAATCACAATTCATTTTTCTTAAAATAATTGAATTTACTTAAAGTACTAAGTAAGTAAGAATTATTGGCATTTTAAATAGGTACCTGTGTTATAGAAAAATAGAGAGGGCGCTACTGTACCAAGTTCAACATTAGCTTGGAGTATTTTGCGAATTTAAAAATAAAATCAGTGCTTAAAAATCAGTGCAATAGAATAAAACGGACATATAAACAACTGATTTACAACATATATTGTAGTCACAGTGAAATGATAACTTGATTGCCTATAAATAGTGAATAACTTTAATAGTGAAGCTACCAGCTTTTGTGACAAACGAACAATAACTACCGGAAAACTATTACCAAAACGAACAAAATCTCGTTAGGAAGTGACTAAATGTGAATATCAGTGAACCTTTTGTGGTCTATTTACAATTAACAGGTGAAAATAACCTAAATCAGCACTTGTTGATTCGGCAATTTATTGTCAGTAAACTAATTAAAGCGCCATCTGTTGAAACTTAACTGTACTACGTTCTACAGGCAGCACACAAAACACCATCGATAGATAGCCACACCAACTAATCCAAAGTAAACCAACAGAGGATACCACTCGGATGACATTAATAGTTCAGAAAAAGACCACTAGAGGACACTACCAGTACTATAAATAAAATTGTTTAACATTTTATTTAAAAACCATCTCACAAATCATGGAGGAAATTATGAATGCTCTTCGTCACATCCAAAAAGAGTTAGATGAACAAAAACTCACCATACAAAAAAGCGGAGAAAAAGTCACAGAACAAGTAACACAAAATATAAATAACATTATGGAAGAAAAATTTAGAACATTAGAAGAAAAATATGACAATCTCCAAATAACAGTAGAAAATCAAGAGAAACGTCTTTATTTCTTGGAAAAACAAGTTAGACGAAGAAATGTTGTATTTTTTGGAATAGAGGAGAAGGAGTCATCATACTTAAACTTAGAAAATACTTTGGTTGAATTTATTAAAAAATACTTTGATTTAAACATTGAACGAAGAGACATACAAGAAATAAAGAGAATTGGAAAAAAAGGAGAAAGACCTAGACCAATTGTTGTCACTTTTTCTAATTTAGGATTGAAAATCGATATATTTAAACAAAAAATTACACTGAATGACACAACATACTACATAAAAGAAGACTATCCGCGTTATATATTAAATAAAAGAAAAGAATTACAAGAGCAAATAAAGATTGAGAGAGAAAAGGGAAACACTGCCATAATAAAATACGATAAACTTATAATACTGGACAAAATCGGGAACACGGCGAATAAGAGAAATCTCTCAATATCCGCTGAAAATATTCAAGAAAATAAAACAAAAAAGAATAAACAACAACAGTCTGGCTCGAAAAACAAGGTCACAAGGTCAAATAGTGTCACCGAAGGAGCTAAAAAACCAAGCATGTTGAACTTCTTGACAAATACTAATACAACGAATAAAAATGCATAGCAACTAACCCCCTCTCTCCACATCGATACCACAAATAAACAAAATTCAATAAAAAACACAAAAAATCTTCCAACCCGGCTGGTCACCGTGGAAGATTATGACCAAAACCCTCCAATGATACAAAACTCAAGCTCAACTTTAAAAACTTCGAAAAATCACTCAAAGTTAAGCCGTCAAATAAAAAATTATAACATACGACGTCAACACCCTGTCATCATACGACCGAATATATAACTGGAAGAATGCTTAAATAAAATTAACTAAGATATTATGGAAATTTAGGAAGTTAGACGACAGGGCAACAAAATAGAAGAACACAACACCTTTATACTTTACTACAGAAAGGATCAACTGGCATAAACTGATACTCCATAGCACAAGACAGACAAAAATGGACATCTTTGGAGGAGGCCTTTACCCACACCGGGGTTCTTGTTAATTCATAAATATTTTTTAAAACATATACTTATATTACTAACATAATCTAAGCTAACTTAGTAATACAAATCATATTTGAGTTTATTGTAATATTGTAACTACCAACTATTGTAAAACAAGAAATAAACGGGCTATTATTATTATTATTATTATTACCTGTGTTAGCTACCAAATTTGATTGATTGTTCTTATTATATACAAAAATGTATATTTGTAATATATAAAAAAATTTAATTTCGAATAAAAATATTGTAATAGGTAGCACACGAGCTGTTTGAAAAGTGAATGTACTGGAACTGATAATATAAAACGCGGGAGGGGAGGTGAGGGAGCGGGAGCGGGAGAGGGGAGGTGGAGGTCCTCCTCATGTCCTCTTCCCTCTCCTCGCGAGGGAAGGGGACATGGGAGGGGAAGGCGCGGCGGAAGGGGAACGGGACGTATAGGAAAGGAGGGACGGGACGAATAGGGAGAAAAAAAATCTTTATTAAGTGGCATTGCAATGAAATGCATGCCGGAAAATCGCTGGTACCTAAATAAGATGGTTAAGATACAAATTATGTACACAAAGATCTTAATAAATAATATACATCTTAACAAATGCTTGCACGCCCCTGGTGCTTGGCCACTACTGTATCAGCCGTTTTATCCTCCCCTTCCATAACATTTTATTCCACCCGCCCTCCCTGCCCTCCCTTGATACCCTGATAGGCTCTTCTCATGGAGAATTGTGTATTGCTTAATAAAACTTAATAACTTGAGCCATATCTTGGGAAAGAATATGTGAAAGCCTGTTACTAGAATTTTGTTTCTCTTATTGTCTTCTTATTCCCTGGTACGTCGTGTATTAATTAGTAATACATTTGGGTCTCATAAACAGTGTATCTTCCAACGAACGAACCAACCGATTTAGGTGTCTTACAAACATAATCTGCCTTTATTCTCAATTATTTAGTAATCCCGAAACAATAACAATTTTTATACGACACATGGGACATTTTCTGAAAACAGTTACAGAATATATAAATCTGATATATATTGTACTTGAATTCACCTTCAACCCGTTTCGTCCTAAGATTCACAAATATGTAAGTAAAACGTTATACATGCATTTTGAATGGTTATAACTCAGAACCAATCTCAACTTAACACCTCTTCGAATAGTTAAAGCTAGGAAAAAATTGAAAAATAGCAACTAACCTAACCTAACGAAACGTATTTAACCAATTTATTTATATATTTTTTTCCTCACTTACAAGGTGTCCGGTCACCATTTTGAATACAAGCAAAAATGCGTCAGAAAATGTTTAAAGTGAAAACTTCTTTAGCACCGTTATGATTAAATTTGAAACTCGATGACACGGAAACGAGCGACACTAAAAAGAGTCAAACACATATAACACATACACCTATAGGATTTAACCTGCGAGAGAAAGATTTGTTTTTATTTAATTCATGGGTACTCGGTTCCAATATAATACACAGTCCCACGCAAGTCTCTTTTGATGTAGTGGTGTAAAGCGATTGAATGGAAGACATTACTCATTTGTCTGAATCGTCAGGTCAAGCAAACCTCTTGATGACACCAAGTAAGAGGTTTACGCAGTGCAGCAGGTGGTTGCGGATCTGGCCGTTGAGGTCGTGGCACGGGGGCCTGGTCCAGCCCGACGAAGCGCATCAGGGTTCCGGGTGACTCCAGGTGGGGTGCTATGTTTAAAACATACGAACAATTTTTATGTCAACATAATAATTCTGATAATTTCATTTTTTAATTATCATATATTTTTTAAATTTTAACCAAATGTTAACCATTGTAACGAAAGATATTATTTTTTGCAAGCTTTTATTTATTCCGTAATATCTAACCGTTAAAAAACGTTATCACTTATCACCTTGTTTAAAGTAAAATTATGTACCCAATGTAAAAGCCATCTGGGCGTACAATGAATGAAAAAAATAAACATTAGGAGCGATTGACCAGCAAACAAGAATTCCGATTTCGTCGAACGCAGCGCTATGCCTTCCTGTTAGTCGTCTTACGATTTCGACTAATATTGCTTAGAAGAGCGCCGCAGACAAATATTATCGCTCCCGTGTTCAAACGGGTAATGGCTTCGAATATTGGTGCTTCGAGTTGGCAACAAATACGCTCAAACACGTGATGTAAAAAATAATAATATTATATCCTTATAATTATTTTTTGACCGTAAGTATTTATAATTTTTCAATAATGTCTAAGCAAAATAAAAGTGCAAAAAAATCTAAAATATATTAATTTGTAAGACCGTAAATAGATAGACGACACAGAGAAATTTTCGTCATAAATACGTGCTCCGGTTTTTAAAATTATTTTATTTGAAATAAAATTAAAATTTTGAAACATATGTTTACTAGTTAATGTATTTATTTATAATACTGCATGATTATATGATTTGAAACGTGTGTTGTGTCATAAAAAAATTGTTTGAGAATTTAACAAATCTGCCAACGATCTACGGTAATACCTTATTGAACTAAAAATAAAGATATTTTTTTCAAAATTTAAAACACATGTTTTATAAACATTATGATTTAAAAATTACGTATTTCCGGTTTTGTCTGGTTATTCCCTCTTAATAAAAAGGTATGCTTTACTCTGAAGTCAAGATTGTGTAGATGACATCTTCAATAACAGCCAAAAGTGCAACTTTGTATTGCAACAAACACCTTATGAATCTCCCCGAGAGATGCAGCCACGTTGTAAATAAATATTGAGAGAAGTGTCTCCCCTCAGAGCTGAGAGCTGGGGTTTTCCCGCCGCTTGGTAGACTTCACTAAAGTGTTATGAATGTTGATAAGTTTGTACGAACATATATTAAGAAATCCACCCCAATTTTTCAGCGTTAGTATCAAAGATTCCTCATCTGGTGACTAATATTATAGATAACAGTGGAATGTAACACAGTGTTATTCAGTTTTGATAGCTTTGTAAGAATCTTATTTATTTTTCACAGACTCCATAACAGTTGTTCTACTCACACCAATAATTGAATTCCGTCAAGAATCGACTGCATAATTCGGTTCCGTGCGTCTTCAACCCGAGACAAAACACCCCTCAACAAAATATCTACTAAAACCTAACCTAACCTAACAAAAAAATGTAACAAAAATAATTCGAACATCCTGTAAAGACAATAAATTGTTGTTCAGAAATAGTAAAAAGGGACAAAAGTAATACAGACATCCTGTAAAGACAATAAATTATTGTTCAAAAATAGTAAAACGGAACAAAAATATTACATAGATACACATGTACAGAAAATAAATTATTGTTCACAAATAGTCGTAAGAAGGGATCAATGATGCTAGTTCCTCGGAGCATCTTCCATTGTAATACCGGTAGAACAAGGATAGCATTCCCACCCGACGCCTGTGCTCTAAAGATTGCAATCCGTCTGTTAAGATGGGAGAATCTATCAAACGGACCGCCCGTTTCTGCACAGAGTCGAGGGTATTTTGGAGCTCCAGACCAGAGGTGGCTGCCAAATTCAACCGTGGGGTGCACTTGTGATTTGTACAGGGTTAGCAGTTGTGTACTATTAAAGTATATGCGGGCCCTGTACAGTACGCCCAGTTTTTGGGAGGCTAACTTTACGTGGCGTTTACTATGTAGAAGGTTGTTGTATACTTTAACAGCCATGTAATATGGTCCTATTTGGAATATTGTTTTGTTTTCTTTTGGTATTAATAAGTTTTCTGTGAACCTTGTAGCGTATTTATGTGTTGAGTTTTTCTGTGGGAACTTGACTGTAGATGACCGCACTAACATGCATAACTCCATTTTATGTATGTCTCTGACTGACAGAATATTCAGATTTTTAAACATAGGTTTACATGAATCCAGACGAGTATATAAATAGAGAAATACTCATCTCCACAAACTATTTCGACTTGGGAAACAGGCCTTGGGCACCATTTATTGGATAATCAATCCCTCTGCCGTAGGTCATCCCATGTGGTTTGCTACGTTTGGTGACTTAGCAGGGTTGCCCGGGTTCTTGGTGTGGGGTTTGTTTGGGTCGTGGTGGCGGATGCGTCTGCCAACCATTTAATCTATTTCAGACCCTTTGATCTCTCCAGCAGAACTCTCTCGACCCAATGTCGTGCAACAATGGGAGGGATGGATTCATATCTCCATCACAAAACGAACCTCAGATTCCTACTCATCGCTCATGCCCCTTTCCTTTAAAGAACTTCCTCTCTACAAGAATAAAAAAAAATTCTCAAAATAACTAATATTTAATTAATCTATAAAGCCTAGAAATTAACGTTATCAGTATACAATGATATCTTTCTTCGTGAAAATTAAGATAAAAATATATTTTAGGAAAACTAGGTTCTCAATAAAATGATAATGTTCTTCAATTTATTTTTAAAATGCGATAAGTTCACTGTATGACATACCACGCTATGAGAAATTTATTTCAAGTCCAAGTAGCTTGCTCTTGCCGTGAGGGGATGGAATATTTCACAGTTGAAGAATCGTTCTAGGAGCTAAAGAGGTAGGTACCATATAGACTGAAACCCTCCCGCCGCAGACGGAGGCTGCTTTAAACCCCTAAGTAAATAAAGTTGAAAAGTAATACTTTACACTTTACCAGGAGTGGAGGATACTGTGTAAGCACTACTGGTACTCTTGGAACCTAGAACTGTGAAGGATGCAGAAATGGGTAAGTATGTATGATATAAAAAATTTGGTACCTACCTAAAGAAGGCTATTTTTTTTTTCGAATTCTATCGTCGCTATTAATTTAGGCAAAGAAATACGCACCGTTCAATAGATTGAATTAAATAAATGATTTAATTATTTGACTTCCTTCTTACTTCCTTCCTCGTTGTTGAGGATCGTGACCACTACTCCGATTTCCATCGTGGACGAGGTTCCTTCATTCCTCGCGGTTTTGCACTGCGTGGAGAGCTGAGTACCGGACGCCAGTGATACTTGGTCACTCCAGCACATTGGTGTCCTTCCTTTGCTTCTTATGTCTTCCACTTTGCCAGTGACCATGAGTTTTTCTAGGTTGGAGTCCTTAGTTTGGCGAGCAATATGTCCAAAGTATCTTAAAATGCGTAAAAATGGGGCAGATAGTTGAAAATCTTTGCCTTTTGGTGATGCCTAGCTCTTCCAAAATGCATACATTTGTGCGTCTAGCTATCCATGGAATCCTGAGCGTTTTTAAATATTCACCTGCTTATTAAATGTGGGTAGGTACAATCCACATTGGCGAGCATTTTCGGCGTGAAGTTTTTCAACTTTGGCTGTTAATTATTTTGCATTGAATATTTGAAAATGGTCATTTTATTATCTTCTTTCGCTGATTGTTGTGACTAACTGAATAAATAAGCGTAGAAGTTCCTTACTAAATTGGCAGAAAAAAAAACGGTAATTTTGTCTTATTTTTGTTCTACCTTTTAATTTCTGTATGTTTCATTTTTCATAGAGCAGACACAGCTTTTCAGCCTTTACGGACCGCATGGCACTGCTAACCACCATTATTCTTTCGCTGATTGTTGTGACTAACTAAAAAATAAGCGTAGAAATTCCTTACTAAATTGGCAGAAGGAAAACGGTAATTTGTCTGATTTTTGTTCTACCTTTTAATTTCCGTATGTTTCGTTTTTCGTAGAGCAGACACAGCTTTTCAGCCTTTACGGACCGCATGGCACTGCTAACCACCATTATGACCAGCAAAATAATAGTAAAATTCCAAAACTGCAAATAAAACTGATATGACTGAAAATGAAAACAAGAAAACTAAAGCTTATCTGCTTTGATTACGCAGACTATAAGGCTCTCCGAAACGTACCGCACATGAAGAAAGAGGTAGTATAGCATAGTTTAAAGTCATCAATATCAACTTCAAGATATGTTTGAGTGACCAATTGACATGAAAAATCTTGTTAAAAATATTTCATCTTTGCAAGCAAGCGGCATCGAGCAGTGCCGGGACTTCAAACTGTTTTCAATACATAATGTTTCCGTAGGTATTTTCCTATATTTTCTTTGGCCCGAATATATTTCCACAACGACGTGGTTTTGGTCTTACGCTCTCCAAGTTTTGTGACGCGTAGATTCACCGTCACATCTGCTCCAAATAAAATCCCGAAATACTGAAAACGAGTCATTAATTATTTCACTGATGTTGTTTCAGATTCTGAATTAGTAATAACGCTTTGACGTTTCCCTTCTTGAGGGTTTATGAATTGAATTTTATGTGGGTAATAATGTGAATTGTTTTCATGCGCGGGAGGTAATATTTGAAGTCGAAATGGAGATATTATGGCAGCTTTTTACGGAACTTTGTTCATAAAACGTGGATACTTCAGCGGTATTTTACTTAGAAAAATACGATTCGTTTTCCCTTTGAATTGGATGCTTTCTTGAGTGGCTCGTCTGCATTCTGTTTGTTTAAGCTAACAACGAATCAAATAAAAGTAACTCGAGGATAAAACTGGAAGGATAATTTCAAAAACTTCAAAAACGTATTGAAGAAATTGACGGTGACGGTGGTTAGAGAAGGCTGTCAGATAAAAGAGTCAAAGAAGCGACCCGTTCTTACGTGACAAATGCCAACTATGTACATATGTTGGGCACGCGTTTGGCGCCTTTACCGACTATGCACCGGTGCCGAAGGGATCAATGACGCTAGTTCCTCGGAGCATCTTTGAAAATGACCGCTGAAAGCTGAAAACGAATAGGGACGCAATAGCTCAGTTGGTAGAGTTGCGGCCCGGAAAGCAGAAGGTCCTGGGTCCAAGTCTCAGATGTGGCCGTATCTTTTTCTGATTATTCTGTTTTTAGATTTTCGACTGAGTTTCGCAAATATTGTCTTCATTTAACGAAAGTTCTGAGTTAAAATTTTGGTCCTAGGAGAAAATCCCCATTGATTATTTGATGATTTATGGAGATGAATGACAAAGTTGTTTTATTATTTTTTTATCTATATTATTTACGACAAATAAGTGGCAATTTTGAAAAGTTCATTAAGGCAGCTTTCTATACGAACAAAATGATAAAATTGTATTAAAATATATATTTTTGTTTGATTATGGTACGTAATATTTAAAAAGCTTGTGCAATCGAATAGGCAGGTACCTATATTGATCAATTTTAGATATTACTAATAATGTAACTAAAAATTAAATATGTTTCATAATAAGAATTCTACGAAACTTTCAGCGCTTGCGTTGGATATTTCACATTCCTGGAGCATTTGCTCGATTTTGATTGATAAACATTTATAATTTGATTTACTCTGGATGGAGTGAAATAAACGTTTCTGACGGCAAGGAATGTGAACATTTATTAGTTGCAGATTCACAAAAAGTAACCAATCTTGAATATTAAATTGAGCTATAATTGTTCGTTTGCCTGTCTGAGAATTTTGTTTCAATTATGTGTGTAATGGGCATTGGGCGTTGGTGATATATACGAACGGAATAAGATATTTTTTGATTTGCGTTGCTAAGTTGGAAATTATTTTGTTGACCTTGATTTCACCCAGACAGTTGACCTGAAAATTGTGGCAAGAAAACAGAAAAAAAAAACGTTAATTAACAGTTTGCAAATATATCAAAGAATAAATTCCAACTCCGCTGGCAACTTTTGATATTGGCCACTTTTAGATTAATGCTTGACTCTGTTTTGTGTTGAAGTATAACTTATGAAAACTCAACATTTAAACTAACACAAAAACTTAATACATTTATCTGCAGAAATTTAAACATTCAGTTATATTCTTTTGAGTGTAGCCATAACTTTGCGGTCATCCATTATAAATAAATGCTACAATAACTTTGTTAGAACCATTATATATTTTATTTACGCCGACCGTTCCTTCCTCACGGCAAACGTATAAATAATTTGACACTACAAAACGGTGAGTGAGCACAATGTGTTACTAAGTTTTGTGGTGGGGGTGGGGGCGTGACTAGGGATTAGTGAAGATTGGGGGAAAGAGATAGAATGAAAGGGAGCGGGAAAAGTGAAACGGAACATGTCTAAGGTGGGACAACAAGATAATATTTTTTGTTTATTGATAATGGACTCACTATTATTCAATTTTAAATTTGTCGTGGTTTAGGGGTAAGATTCTTGACTCGCAATCCGAAGATCACGGGATCGAATCCCGGATTTATTTGAATAGTTTTTGTTATTTCACCATTAATTCATTTAAAAATAATGTATAGTATATTTGCGGCGCGTTCCAGAGCGGAAGATAGCCCTGTTGAAAGACCACCGTTCAGAATTAAAATGTTGCTTGAAATGGCGTTAGCCATGTTTGGTGACCAGATCTGATTAGCCAGGTACTTCCCCACCTTTCTCTTACCCACTACGTTTAGCCTCACAACATACACCAATCGGGAATGCCATAGACTCACTGGCTCCATACGGGAGCAGCTGGAACTCTTGTGAGGAATACATATAAAAAATATAGGACCTTTATATACACAGATCAACGGTTTTCATAAAAAAAGAGTACAAAACAATAATAATTGATTCAAATCAACTTAAATTTACAACGAAGCTACAGAAAACAAATATAAAACTAACAACGTTTTCACAGGTTTAAAAAAACATGTGAAGCGCTTTTTTGTAAAATTGTCGGTGCTTTTAAAATATCTGCTACTTCTGTATACACGAGTATGATATTGGTTACCTAAACTTTGTATGCGTGGAACGAGAGAGTTCATAAATATCTTAAATTATCTCAAATAATAATATTCAAAGAATAGATTTCGTATGTGCTTCGTTTTCTCGCATAGAAAGTCACCTCGCGCAGGTGGTTGGTAGGGTGATGGAAGAGGGGGCAGGAAACCACAAGGAAAAGAAAAGGCCTCATCGCGAGTCATTAAACAGAGTGACGATACAACGGCCCAGTGATACTAGCGCCACGGTGAGCGGTGCGACGACGCGCGAAGTTGAGAAATGAATAAAAAGACGGGAAATAAGCAAAACAATAAAATCAAAGTAGATCCACTTCCGATTCAGGGGGAGAAAACAGTTAGATAAAAAAAATAGAATATATTATAAATTTGCACTAAAATTACAACATTTAGTGGAGCAAATATTGTGTTACATATTCTTTTTGAAACATTGATTTAAACTTTAACCAAATTAATTAATTATTGAATAAACCCATGATCTTAAGACCTCTTTTCTGATTAACTTTTAGGTAGAAAGTTTATTATATTATAGAGCTTTTATTAAAATGCATACATAAATATATAGTGTTACACCAAATTAAAAAGCGTACATAAATATATAGTGTTACACCAAACGATTAAAAGAAAAATATTTAAGAGGCCGGTATGGGTAACACCGCCCCGGGAACCATTTATTGGATAACCAACACCCAAAGGTTCGTTGCGTTTGGCGACTTAGTAGGGGTGACCGGATTCATGGGGTGAAGTTTGTCTGGGTCTTGGTGGCGGAATCGTTTGGCTGGATAGGAAGAGATTGGTTAAGGGAGATCATTTGGCCTCTTCAACAGGTCTATTGCCTTGAACCGCAGTGGATTCATACGCCCATCACTCTTGGATCAACTGACCCACAGCCTCCATACCCTTCAAACCTTTTTTCTTCCCACTTCCTCTTCTTCATTTCTTTTAAAATAACCTCCACACAGCATCCCCAAAGATGACATAGGCCCCTAGAGAAATTATTTTCGTCAGGGCCTGCTAAGGTGTAGAGCCAATGTAAAAAAAATTATAAAATTCGAGTAAGCACGTAAAAAGGAATACTAACAAAGAAATAATTAACCACATATTGATCATTTATTTATAGGGAAAAATCAAATAATGTAAAATCAAAAAATATATTAGAAAAGCTAATCATTTTACTAAAAACGCTCCTTATTTAATTAAACGCTAACTTTGAAAATATAATATAACAATGATTTAAACTAAACTTATTTTTATGTACATACGTCGAGTAACAACACGGGTCAAGAGAAATAAACAATACCTTCTTCTAACACAGCAAACTTATTTTGTGGCACCATTTTAATTAAAAATAATAAAATACTTAGTTTTTACCACTTTTATTGTTTACAAAAACCAACATGTTTTGTGGGCAAAGCTCACTTCTTCAGGGTTTTATTAATACTGTTGGTTTTTGTAAACAATAAAAGTGTTAAAAACTAAGTATTTTATTAATTTGAAATAAATGATAATCTTACAACTAAAAATTCTTTGAAACTAATAAAGGCCCTAAACTATTATATGAATGTCTTTCTAAACATCAAATTGTTTTCTTCCTAAACAAGGAAAGCACTTTATTGCGAAAGTTTCATCTGAGAAAAGGTAGCTGGATAGAGCAAAAAATTGACGTTTTATTTTAATAATATTTATATTGCCATCCCTGCGAGCAGTTATAAATCTCTTTTTAATAACTTGAATCTCCTATCGCCGGCGGAGGGTTGGCAAGATGGGGAGGGGGTGGGTGACACCGGTCGGGGATGCTGGGGGAGGGGAACCGGCGCGTCCCAGTGGGGGGAGGGACCGGACACCGTACGTGTCTCCGCAACGTCTTTTCAATCAAGAGACAAATAATTATATTGAATGTTCGCCGGTCGATAATAATGTTTTAAGCTTCACACGCTTTTGGACCAGAGAAATAAATTGTACAAAATTTCGTGGGAATATTTGTTTTATTAGTACCTACCTAAATTTTAATTTGTACACTAAAAACATAATATCATTAATGTTCTCTACATTTTAATTAATAAAAAATAGCATGTAAAGTTTTCTGCCGGCCAGGAAAAATATTTATATATATTCAATTTTATTAGAACGACTCTCTTTTTATAACTTTTGAAGGTTATTCCCATCAATGTAATATAATAATAATAATAAATTTGGACAACTTATATAGCGCTGTTTTTGCGAAAAATCGCCTCAAGAGCGCTGTATATCATTGAAGAAGAAAATATGACTAATAATCTAAACGAAAATGTGAAAGAGAAGAAACACAGAAAAATAAAAAGATAACGGTCACAATGGGACGCAAACCCAGAACCTCTCGTCTTACCGGGACGGGCGCCTTTACAAATTTGGCTACTGCTACCTTCTATAAAACCGTCATATTTATCAATTCGAAATTTAGAATTAACAATATTATTTTCGACATATTTTTCCATATTATAGGCAACTATCTTTTTCATTGGAAACAATCGTTCTAAGAACTGGTTTGTAACCTAGATAGTGTCTCGGATAAATATATCCGATTTTATTTTTATATAGAACACATATTGCCCTTTTTGTAAAAGTCTAAATGAATATTCAATTTTAATTAGAACAACTCTCTTTTTATAATCTTTGAAGGTCATTCCCATCAATATAATATATAATTGAAGAAGAAGATAACACTAATAATCTAAACGATAATATGAAAATATATAATTGAAGAAGAAGATAATATATAATTGAAGAAGAAGATAATATATAATTGAAGAAGAAGATAACACTAATAATCTAAACGATAATATGAAAGAGAACCAGACACAGAAAAATAAAATATAACGGTCGCAACTATATGGAAATAAAAATATGAATATGAAAAAATTAGTCGAACATAATTTTGTTAATTATTGAGAATGAGAAATATTGAAGGGTTGATAGAAGGTGGCAGTAGCCGAATGGTAGAGGCGCTCGTCCCGAAGACGAGAGGTCCTGGGTTCGTGTCCCAGTTGCGACCGTTATCTTTTTATTTTCTCTGTCTTGGTCTCTTTCACAATTTCGTTTAGATTATTGGTGTTATCTTCTTCTTCAATGATTTATATATATCCTCATTTAAAAAAAAAACAGTGTATACAATAACCATAAAATTTTTGGCCGTGAAAATCTAAAATCATACCAGTGTATACAAGTATACATGACGCTTTCGTGCTGTGGTTAGATATTAATAAAACGATTTTAATAATTTTTACCTCTCCTTTTAAAACTTCATTTAAAAATACTCGGATTGGTATTGCAAATTTAAGCTCAAAGTATATTTCTCACGAAACGAGACTGAAAAAAAAACAAGTTGCATTGAAAGAGTATCGATTTTACGGATTTGAAAAGATTCTTTTTATGGAATATTGGAATCCTCACTGCGGGGAAATAAAGTCTGCATGACACAAGATGAATACAGTTTTAACAGAGCGGTAAATTCACACTTTGTTCTTTGGAGAAAGTGCAGTATTTCACTTTTGTCCTGACTCCGAAGCGGAAAAGTGGTTTCTCCGCAAATTTATGACAAAGATTTCTTCTAAACGACGTTTGCTCACACCCAAAAGTGTGACTATGAATTTGATATTGGGGGTTATAAATAATATTGTAAATGGATTGATATTATGGTTTGTACGGTTCAAGAGGAAAATAAATCTTTAATATACTTATTCGAGGAAATGTAAGATATTGTCTTGTACGTTTTTAGAGGTCGTTTGCAAACGGTGCACCCATTCATTTCGGCATGAAGTGTAAAAATATTTGTTTGTTATTGAAGACGCCTGTAATCTACTATTAAGAGGGCATTACCAGAGAAAGCCGGAAATACGTCATTTTCAAAAAAGTTTTTAGACGTATTGACTCTTTTCCACAAAAAATTATAAATGGATTTCGAAAGATTGTTCTTTTATCTAGCATAGTTATGTAATAAATTTTTAGAATTTTTTTTAATTTTTTGTATAATAAGGTTATTCCATAGGTCGTTGGCAGATTTGTTAAATTTTCAAAAAAGTTTTTGTATTATACCACACCTATTTCAAATAATGTAATCATGCAGTAAAATAAATCAATACATTATCTAGCAAAGTTATGTATTAGAATTTTAATTTTAGTTTCAATAAAATCATTAAAAAATATGTACGTACATGTGTTTCTTGACGAAAATTGGTCCATTTGTGTATTTATTTGCGCACTTACAAACTAATATATTTCAGATTTTTTTAACATTCTTATTAAATTTAGACATTATTGAAAAATGATAAATTCTTATAATCAAAAAATAACTACAAAAAGTATACTATTTTAATAGTTTTATCATCACGCCTTTCAGCATTTTTCGATGAATGTATAAATTAAAGCTAATTTGGATTGAAATAAATTCGATATTGAGTTATAATTTAAAAAAGCTGGTACGGAGAATAATCAATCTTTCTCATTGTAACCGCCCTGCACGATCTGAAGAACAACTTTCGACGAAATGTGGATATTCGTCCGCTGGCTGGTTAAACGCTCTTAACAGTCTTCGCAGTGAAAAGGTCAATGCATTTTGAAAACTATTTGATGGTGGAATAGATGTTGTAAGAGTGTTGTGATGGTTGTTGGATGGGCCTTACAAAATGAACAGCGTACATGTTTTTACCATCGGTCATGAATTTATTACAAATATTTTTTAGCAAAAAAAAACGGAAGCAATTCTTAGGAAATCAATAGTTTCTTCAGCACTGCGCAATTAACTTTTTTATACTCCCTACGCAATGCGCAGGAAGTCGAGTTAAAATAGTTCATTATTTTATTTTATGGTTGCCTTTAAGTAGACGTAGACTGTTTAATTTTGTAAGATCACAATCAGTAAAAAAACACTCCGTTGAAAACAAGCATTCTAGTTCATTTTCACTAATCACTTTTTCATGATGACTTTGCAAATTTTAAATCTTCACTGTTAAAACTACACGGCTCGGCCACCTGCATTTCAGTATGATAGTAGCGTAGTTCACTTGCTAATTAGTAAAGGAGGAGGATTGAAATAAACTCATTGTATTTATAAACAAAGGGTTAAACTTAAGGCTAGTGAAAAAATAACACAGCTTTTTTCAGAGTATGTTAAAACCAAAATAATGCATATCATTACAGACTTACAGCGACAAATGTGATTGACCATTAGTGTTCAGTTCATATAAACGAATCAAGGTTCCAGCTTTTTTTTTTTTTACATTAACTCCACACAGGAGGCCCTGAGGAAAATAACTTCCCTCAGGGCCTATGTCATCTTTGAAGATGCTGTGTGGAGGGTGTTTTTGAGGAAAGGAAGGAGTGAACACGGGTCTTGAAGAGACCCATGTTGTAGGAGGGAGGAAACACAGAGGCCGCAAATCGTTCCACAGCCGAGCCGTTGAACTCAAGAACGAGTCATAGAAATGACCCGTTCTCATAATGTCAACCGTGTACAAATGTTGGGCGCGTGTTTGGCGTGTTTCCAGACCATGCACCGGTGCCGAGGGGGATCAATGACGCTAGTTCCTCGGAGCATCTTCCATTGTAATACCGGTAGAACAAGGACAGCATTCCCACCTGACGCCTGTGCTCTAAAGATTGCAGTCTGTCTGTTAAGATGGGAGAATCTATCAAACGGACCGCCCGTTTCTGCACAGAGTTAAGGGTTTTTTTTAGGTATTTTGGAGCTCCAGACCAAAGGTGGCTGCCAAATTCAACCGTGGGGCGCACTTGTGATTTGTACAGGGTTAGCAGTTGTGTACTATTAAAGTATCTGCGGGTCCTGTAAGTATCAAACCAAAGGCTTTTGCTCCACAGAAGGCAATGACAGCTCTTTTTTTTGTTTTGAACATAGACAATGAGAGAAAAATATCACATTTAAAGAATTGAAAACGTTTTTCTTATTCAGATGCTTGTGAAAGCGAAGAAGAAAGTTTTCATCATTTATCGCAAATTCACGAGATGCGATCGGATACAAGCAATTTGTCAAGTGATAGCATTGTACGGAATAAAATATTGTTCTACACGCAAACAATTTGTTGTGTCCTTAATGGGGGGGCATTTTTCATTCCAGCCATGTCTTCGGTAACAAAAGCGACAAAGAAAAACACCCATAAAACACTCCAGTCATCACATTTACCGCAATAAAAAAACGATTTCACGAATTTATTCTTAAAATTCAACGGAAATTTCCCGCACGCGCCATGTGATTATTTCGAAATGAATAATAATTTTGGCCTATAAACAGGTTTGGAGAAGACAATATTACGCCAAGGGCTTTTCCAATAATAAATCATAAGGAAAATTGTTCGCAGGACGGTTAGGAGCCATCTTACTATGGTGGAATGATATCGGATGATAAAGTGGGTTAAAGAATAAATTGATTTTTTCCGCTCAGGTTTGCAGTTTTTCCGGTTTTCACAGAGGTAAGAAGCAAGAAGCAGGAGCCTTAGGCACCAGGCATGATATACGGCCGGTTATTACTTTCATGCCGCGATATTAAAAGTGGTAAAGTTGAATCGGATAAGGCAGGCTGCATAGACGGAACTATTCGCAAGGAGAATCCTCCAGCAGATATTTTTTGATCTTTCAAATAAACTTGTCAAAAGCTCTCTTTGAATAAAATATGGCCTTAAAAGAGTCGGAATAGACATGCAGATAAATTTAAATGATTTCATGAAAGTTAGTAAGTAGACCTCACATTGTTTTATCAACTTATGTGACTGAAAAGTCTACAAAATTTGAAGTGAGGTTATATGCGATTCTTCAATTGCGTTGTGGCCCAAATTGTCATATCAGTTTTACTCGTATGTTGGCTCATAAAAGATCACTCATAATCAAGAACCAAGATTGGTCATATAATTTTATGTGGAATATGATTAAAATTCAAAATTGTCACCTTTTACTGTTTTGAGGAGTACTTCAATTAAAAATAACATATGAATCAACCCAACATAACGTTGAAATTTATCACTTTATCTATTCATTATCACAACACTTTGTAGTATTTTACGACTTACTTTTTAAACTGAAGAAAACTGTGAGTAAGAAGAAGAAAGACAAAAGAAATGAAAGCTTAGAATAACTACCATGCTGTTCAGATCTAGTCACTAAATTTGGAGAGCGGCTCCATGGTGAGACGTTAATGCAGATTATTTATTTTCATTTTTATGACAATTTTTTTATTATTTTATATTAGCACACGATTTTTATAACTTCCAACAAATCGAAGCCTATGATTCTTCTGATTATAATTCCCAGTTTTTCATACCTTTGTTAGTTATTTGTTATATGTGATTTATATCTGACATTGTCTCCCGCGCCAACAAAATGCTCGGATTTGTTCTTCGTAATGCGAGATCATTTACCAATGGAATTGCAATACGAAGAACATATGAAGCACTTGTTCGCAGCATCCTAGAATACAGCTCCATTATTTGGGCCCCCTCTGAACAAAACCATTTCCTAGAAATAGAAAGAGTACAAAAAAGGCTTATGCGTTACCTGTATATAACGGAATATACATACTACCCATTCTTGTATCCATCGTTGTTCTTTAATACCTTAGATGCCCGCCGAAAAATATTTTTGTGGAAACATTTTTTAAGCTGATATCCGGTATTGTACTGAATCCACCTACGTTAAAGTAGATTAACCTATATGTCCCTTACGCGTATACTCGTGCGAGATCCCACGCACTTTTTTATACTCCGAAAGCGAGAACTTCTTCCTTTCAGAATGCGCCATTAAACAGAGCAATTCAACTGCTTAACGATTCTGCATTGAGCATCGACATCTTCAATGTTACCTACAGAGAGTTCAGTAACTATCTTTTGACATACGTCACAACAACGTAGTGAAACTCTTGAAAATCTTCTCCGCAATAATTTGATGTATAACTGTTTTATGGAGAACCTGAATAAAATAAATAAATAAATGAATAAAATTTAGTTGGGTTACAAACATTACTACAAGATCCCTAATTTCGTTGACTTTTTCTAAGATTTTGTTTTCTATTGTGTATTTGAATGAGAGCGGAATAGCTTACAGGGCCGGATCTACGAAATCTGGCGCCCTGTGCAGTAGGTACCGATGCCCCCCCCCCCCCCCCCCCCCCTATATTTTTATTTTGATTAAAAATGCGTTCACCCCAATTTTTTTTACACTAATTTATCAAATAAAATCAAGACATATAAAGGGTGTAACTTTTCCAAGTGACCTGGCGGTAGCTCTCACACTCGTTTTTTTAAAGAGAGAATCGCCAGGAGTCCTATACTCTCTGAATCTATTGGGTAAACATAAAATTATGAACATAAATCCATCCAAATGCTGAAGTGATTTTTCATGTAAATTTAAATTTTGCGTTAAATGATTCCAATCACATAATCCTGAACTAATTAACGCGCCATTCCTAGATACAGAAAATAATTTGCAACAAAAACAAAAAACCCTATCTGAAGTTTTCGAATAAATAAGCCGCGATATATGTAATTCTTCTCCATTAGGCAGTTTCTTGTATTAATACTTAGTATTAAATTTACGCTTGTTTGTAATAGGAAAATCAAAATCTTTCAATTGTACAGGATACTAATAAGAATATAACCTCAAATTTGTACCTTGCATTTCCCCTGTGTTGAGCGAACAAACACCATACAAACACGCTTACACTGACACCGTAAAATAACAAATCCAACAAATCTAATAGATATTAATTATTAACGAACTTCAAAAAATAATATGTCAAACCAATGACGAAACTGTCAACAAGTTGCAACTTGATGCTTGAACAAAGATGCTTTTGTTAATGGAATTTACTGAAGATTTCATAAGAAAATGGTCTTAACTACCTTCTCCTAGAGACTTAAATCGTACAAAATAAAACAATAGGAGCGTACTTTGAAAGGCGCAAGTCGGTTTGTTTGATACACTAGAAGAAAAATACCGCGCTGTGATTGGTTATTGAATTTGGATCGCACCCATTCGTCGTAAAATACGGTAAAAGATTTGTGGAAAAATAGATCTTACGTTTAAACTAAATATATGGAATTTGTAAAAAAATTCTGTAACTGACTATAAATTCGTAAGCCGTTCATACCGACCTGATGCGTGCGAATTCCGTTTCTTTGGAAAGTGTTGATAGAGCGTAATAATTATTTCGTACTATGGGTAATTTTTAAACGAGAGAGGACACGGGTTCAAGTCCCGTTGGCGTCATGTATCTTTTCTCGGAAGATTTTTCAATGTGGATGAGTGTTTCAGGCTGATAATTATTGCTTATAATAATTGTTAATTTTTAAACGATTCAGGGAATATTATAACTAAATTTTAATACAATATTTATTTTCTCACGGCGCCCCTTCGGAGTTGGCGGCAGATTTTTTGCACGTTTTTGAACATATGGCAGATCCGGCGCTGATAGCTTATGATTTGAAGCGACTTTAAACAAATATAACTTGACAATAAACCGCCTAAGTCACGAATGGCGGGGCTTTATAACCATAACGCGACCATAATTTGGTTATGCCAGGAGCTCGGGACGCCAAAAAGCCATGAAAGATTTATATTCGACACATAGTTTAGCCGGGATATATTTGGCAATTGTCCCGAGGAAGTGGGTCACCAGTCACCACGTAATCTACCACCACGAAGACACCACGTAGCAGCGCAGTGGCGTGCGGTCCACAGAGGCTGAAAAGCAGTGCCTATAATGAAGCAGAACCTTAAAAAATAATAGGCATAGAAAAATATGACAAAATTTAAAAAAAAAAATTCTTGGTCGTATTTAGAAACATTTTTTGCAATCGTTATAGGAATATGTTTATACATCAATAAACTGTTTCTATTTATCGAATTTCTATTTATAAACGACTTCAAAAAGGAGGAGGTTCTCAATTCGACTGTATTTTTTTAATGTTTGTTACCTCAGAACTTTCGACTGGGTGATCCGATATTGATGATTTTTTTTAAATTTGAAAGCTGGTGCTTCCCGTATAGTCCCATTCCAATTGGTCTAGTTCTGTCAATGGCATCCATGAGAAAACGCGTCAAGTCGCGCGTGCGACACAAGCACATCTCACCTATAATTATGTAAGTAGTTACAAACCTACCTTGGCTGACACCGACTCCAAAAATAAAAATCGTACCTACATGTTGATGAGTAGAAAAAGTAAGTTGATTATTAAGTTGTAGAAGAATACGAAATTATTTTTTAACTTTTTAGTGCATTTTTTGAGAACGTTTTTTTGTTTTGTTAAAATTTTTGTTTTTTGATCGCGGGTTGGAAAACTTCATTAAACAATACATTTGACTTCCTCGATCGAGTATTTATCGGGATCAGCGCCGGATCTGTCATACGTTCAAAAACGTGCAAAAACCTGGCGCCAACTCCGAAGGGGCGCCGTGAGAAAATAAATATTGTATTAAAATTTAGTTATAATATTCCCTGAATCGTTTCAAAATTACCCATAGTACGAAATAATTATTACGCTCTAGCAACACTTTCCAAAGAAACAGAATGCGCACGCATAAATAAACCAGTCATGCGCACGCTTCAGGTTGGTTTACGGCTTACGAATTTATAGTCAGTTACAGAATTTTTTTACAAATTCCATATATTTAGTTTAAACGTAAGATCTATTTTTCCATATATTTTTTACCGTCTTTTACGACGAATGGGTGCGATACAAATTCAATAACCAATCACAGCGCGATGTTTTTATTCAAGAAAACAAACAAACCGACCGCCTTTCAAAATGCTGACAATTTTAGTTAGCGTACGCTCGCTATTGTTTTATTTTGTACGATTTAAATCTCTAGGAGAAGGTAGTTAAAGACCATTTTCTTATGAAATCTTCAGTAAACTCCATTAACAAAAACATCGCACGGTTTGCAGGTTGCAACGTGTTACGTGTTGACAGTTTGATCATTGCAGATCATTGATTTGACATATTATTTAAAGTTCGTTAAATGTATAATTAATATCTATTAGATTTGTTGGATCTGTTAGTGTAAGCGTCTTTCGTAAGCCGTTGATACCATACGTCAGTGTTTAGTGTTTGTATGGTGTTTGTTCGCTCAATTTGGTGTTTGTTCGCTCAACATGGGAAATGCAAGGTACAAATTTGAGGTTATATTCTTATTAGTCAGAAGCTGTAGATGCTATTCTTGTGTTGTATGTTGCCACGAGAACGTATTTGTATTTGCTTTTTCTATTAATATTCGCGTTGGGTATACATATATATAAACGCAATAAATCTCAAGAATGTCTAACGGATCTAGTTCAGCTAAATCACCCGCATTATCTCGTAACCTATATTTTAAATCATGGTACGCGCACAAACAAACAATTCGTTGTATTATTTTAAAGCATAACTAGCAAAAAGAGTTTTTCGTAAAATAATTAAAATAGCATCATAATTTTATGTTTACCCAATAGATTCAGAGAGTATAGGGCTTCTGGCGATTCTCTCTTTAAAAAAAATTAGTGTGAGAGCTACCGCCAGGTCACTTGGAAAAGTTACACCTTTTAAGTCTTGATTTTATTTGATAAATTAGTTTAAAAAAAATAATTAAATTAAAAAATTGGGGTGAACGAATTTTTAATAAAAATAAAAATGTAGGGGGGGGGGGAGGCGCCATCGGTACCTACTGCACAGGGCGCCAGATTTCGTAGATACGGCCCTGATCGGGATACATAGTATAAAGCCATATTTCCACATACTGGTTGCAAAAAAAGCTGGGAAACCTACAACACTCGTTGTTAGTAATTTTTGCAGAGTTAAAAGTTCGTTTTAAAATTAGATAGGTACGTAACTATCCCTACACCAAAGGATTTTTTATATTAGCTTTGCACAGGAGGTTCAGAGGATTTTTTTTACTCTCAGGGCCTATGTCATCTTTGGGGATGCTTTGTGGAAAATCTTTCAAAATAAAGAAAGAAGAGGAAGTTCTGGAAAGAAAAAAAGGTATGGGGGTGGTTAGGAATCTGGAGGTCAGCAGGTTCAAGAATGGCGGACGTGTGAATCCATCCCTCCCACTAGGGTGCAAGGCGATCGTATTGGGTCGAGATGGTCCTGCTGGAGTGGCTAACTGATCTCCCTTAATTTGTCTTTCTCGATCCGGCCCGCCACGCAATAAGTGAATATACGTTTCCGCTGCCAAGAAGTAAATTTTCAATTTGGGAGGCGGTTATGGGTGCCATAGGTCACTTCAAGTGGTTCGCAATGTTTGGTGACTTAGCAGGGGTGCCCGAGTTCATGAGGGTCAGGTTTATTCGGATCTTAGCGGACGATACGTCTCCTCACAAACTGCGTGGCAGGCCGGATCGGGAGAGATCGAGGGAGAGCTATTGATCACTCCATCAGGATTCGCCGCAGAATTTGGACCGCAGTGGAAGGAATGAATTCATTCGTCCGTCACTTCTGGACACACTGACCCCCAGATTCCTACCCACCACTCACATCTTTTCCTTCCCAGAACTTCCTTTCCTTCCTTTCTCTAAAAAAACCCTCCACACAGCATCCCCAAAGATGATAAAGGCCCTGAGGGGGCTTTCTTCAGGGTCTCCTGTGTGGAGCTAACGTAAAAAAATAAAAATTAACCTCACCCTATGAACCCGAGCGCGTATTTACAAAACCTATACCGATTCAGTCGCGGTAACGACAATTTACATTTTAAATATACCTCTATATTGGTTATTTTTTATCACATTGCAAAGACAAAAATTGTTCTAAAATCTAGATAAAATAATCTTTCTGATGTGTATATTAGAAATTAATAATTTTGTTTCTAAATATTTAAATTTTAATATTATTCCCATATATTGTAAATACACCTCTATATTGATAAATTTTTTATCGCTTTGCAAAAACAAAAATTGTTCTAAAATCTAAATAAAATAATCTTTCTGATGTGTATATTAGAAATTAATAATTGTGTTTCTAAATATTTAAATTTTAATATTATTCCCATATATTGTAAATACACCTCTATATTGATAATTTTTTATCGCTTTGCAAAAACAAAAATTGTTCTAAAATCTAGATAAAATAATCTTTCCAATGTGTATTTTTTCTTTTTTTTACAGTAAATACCGCACAAGAATCTCAACTGCTCCCGTCTGGAGCCAGTGAGACTATGGCATCCCCATTGGGGTATGTTGTGAGGCTGAAGGTAGTGGGGATGGGAAGGAGGTTGGGAAGAGGAAGGTTGGGAAGTACCTGGCTATTCAGATCTGGTCACCAAATACGGCTAAAGCCATTTTCAAGCAACGTTTCAATTCTGAATGGTGGTCTTACACCTTCCACTCTGGAACATGCCGCAAATATACTATATATTATTTTAAATGAATTAATTGTGAAATAACACAAATTAATCAAATAAAATTTATTTGCGCATGCCGGGTTCGAACCCGCGACCTCCGGATTGTGAGTCAAGAGTCTTACCCACTGGACTAATATATTTTGTTGTTGGTCGTGTATATTAGAAATTAATAATTTTATTTCTAAATATTTAAAATTTGATATTGAAAATTTAAAGTGACTGAAACGCGGTAGGGATTGTAAATACGCAACCCGAGCACCCCTGCAAAGTCACCAAACGTAGCGAACGGCTTGGGGTGACATGGCAGAAGTGTTGGTTATCCAATAAATGGTTTCCGGGGCGGCGGTGCCAGTACCCGCCTGCCAAATTGGAAAGTTGTAATCATTTTATAAAATATCTGCTTATTTAGTTTCTAACACCATCGATATATTTTTTTAAATTAACAATGCTGGTTACAACGCTGGTAACTAAATGCTAGTTACAATTTACAATGAATTCACAATTCTTTGACTGAAGAAAGAAAATCGAGTTTTATTTTTGTGAAATTCTCTTAATTTTTTCTTTCGTTTTTTCAATGATTGTGTTATTTAGTATATTCTGCTTATTAGATATATAATACGTTATGACATATTATATACAAACTTGCACTCTTAATTATCAAGTTGGCCACAAGAATAAGAAGACAATCACAAAATGGCCCCTTCGAATATTCAATTCTCAATACTTCGTACTGGAACTTGAAAAAATTAAACTCGGCCTTCTTTTTGTCATAGAGCAATGCACGCCCCTGTCACGTGGTCACCACGTAGTCCCCGTTTCTCGGGAGCCTTGGCGTCACGACCGCAAGACTTTTACCTCTCATCACGTATTAAGCGTATTGTGTTTGGAAAGACAGTCCTTTGTCCGCAACGGGACATTTGATTGTGTTCAAAGGTTCCGCTTGAAAGTCTTCCACGGATCGGCCAAATGTAATCTTTATTATATTCAGGTAAAGAAAAGAGCTTTTAATAGACGTGTCTTATTCAATATCAGCGAATTTATTGTAGAAGTTCTGGAAATCGTCCTTTGTTGAGCTTAAAATATTTTGTTTCATTTCTACCTGGGCCATACACAATAAAGCACAAACAAAAGACAACATGACATCTCCGGACTTTCCAAATCTGTCAGCCACCGATAACTGTGGACATATATGCCCATATAAAGGAACATAGATATATAATTATTTTTTTTCATGACAATTAATTTGGTTGTTATTATTATTGGTTTAGCTGGTAGTGTTATTATATTATTTTATAACTACAGGCAGTAAGAGACGACGTATCGCAAACAACTCTGCCTTGGCGTACACTTCTTGCCTCATTCGCATTCAGACATCGTCTCATACATACTCTTATATATTCTGACGCTTGACATGGCCCGATTCAAGTGCATGATTCATTTGATCGTGCATGTCTGACGTCTGATCGGGCGTCCCCAACTTCTTCTACCATTCACATTTACGTCATATATTCGACTTAAACTCTTTTCTTCGTTCTATATGCCCAAAACACTTTAGCGTCCCTTTTTAATCTTACTCATTAGATAAACTTGCATTATTTGAGGATCTCCACATTTCTCATACGATAATACATGGTTTAATCACACGTACGCCTCAGCGATCTCATTTATTCAGTCTACTTTCATCCTTCCTCTGCCTCATGCCATATATTAGAGTAGGTACTAACACTCAATTGTGGAGTGCAAGCTTTGCTTCTTTGGACTGTTTTTTGTTAGCGATAACGACGTTCAGTCCTTCATTAATGGACTGCATTTACCCATCTTTCAATATCTATCAAATTTCCCATCTCTCGTAAACATACTTCCCAAAGATAAAAAATAAATTTTATTTGCATTTTTATTACATTACCACCATTTTTATTGGAATAAATAAACAAAAAATAATAATTAACTTAAATCCCTTTAATTTAACTTCCAAAAATAACTACTTCTCCTTAGTTTTATAACGTCAGCGACCGTCACTCCTTTGTCCTGGTATATACTTCTTGCATCATTCACAATTATCAATGCTCGCATTCATCAGCTGTCCTTTTTCGTGATCAATTCCTCACAATCGCCTTCCTGAGATTAAATCCTGTTAAAATATAATGTTTTTAGCAGCTGACATCCATCGATGACCCAACCTCCCGATTTCAAGTGGAAATACTTTAATAAATAAAATGAGGAATAATGTTGAAATAACATAATAAAATTTCGACTTTACATTTAAATTAAAGTAATATTATGTACCATGAAAACGTTCACAATTATCTTACGAGAAGACGCAGAGATTTCAGGCTTCCCAAAACTAAACTTTCGTGCACACACAACCGCGCGTTTTATAAAGAGCAAAAACTAATAAACAACCTAATGCCGTCCGTAAAGGAAGCCTCAATCTTTAGCACTTTTCGTAGGACATGTGATTTATATGCAAAAAATAATTGTTGATTTGAATACGAACATACTTACCGAGTTATCTGCTTTTCTTTAAATGTATTTTTCATTCATTTTTGTAAATGTAACTGTATCTCTTAAAATTGTATTTTTTATATTTTTCCTACTAGATGTATGAAAAAATTTGCTTACATGTAAATAAAAATCCAAAAACAAACAAAGAAATTGTTTTCTGTGCATATTCGTTCTTTCTCATTTCATGCCAATCCATATTGTCATTAGTGATTAAGATTGTTGAATTGAAAAACCATTGTGGACTGCTGCAACTCTCGCTCCATTTGCAAATGTGTTATTAAAAATAACTGCATTGGATCATGTATTAATTGAAGTACTTGCATCAACTCTCTTGTCGACGTACTCATTAGCCTTTAAATCTCTTGCAAACATGGTTCTCATCCACTCGCCTGCAAGTCCCGAATGAATCATGAAGCCATGATATCCCGGGGCACTCCATTGCGGGTTTATAATAATAAGTGTGCCAAAGCGGGACAAACACTCGTGTCACGATCCGCGGGGATAAACGACTCTCGGGCCATATCATCTTCTCTGCGGACTCTTCATATAATATAATATCAAATAAGAAACGATTCATGGCGGGGAGCGTTAGAAGAATGGCGGATGACATTATGGAGCCGGTGACAGAGCAGCTTTTCAAAATATACGTGGGGTGACTTTAATATGGTCGTGCAGACTGTCGCTTTATCATCTGTGTTTTGGCGTCTTTTGGTAGATTAAATCGTTTAAACACATTTCATACACTTCTATCTTTTTGTATGATAACAGCACTTAGGTTATTAAATTGCCCTATATTTGTAGTATTAATTATTTCATTAATGCTATTTGTACTTGCTTGCGCCTTTGTAAAGTTTAGTGAAATAACATTTTAATTTTTTATAAATATTTTTTAAATTTTTAAATAATTTAATTTATTCATTGTCATTTCCCCTGATTAATTAAAGGTATTTTAAAATTTTCACCACTGATAAACAACCATTTGCATATTAATGGTTGTTTATCAGTTGTGTAAAGTTTAAAATAGGTTTATTATTAGGGCCCATTGTTTAATTTATAGAATTCTATTTAGTTAAAGAATTTAAGTTAAGTTTTCATTTTTATACATCAGCACCACACAGGAGGTCCTGACGAAAAAAATCTTCTCAGAGCCCATGTCATCTTTGGGGATGTTGTGTGGAGGGTTTTTTAGGAATGAAAATAGAGGAAGTTCTGGGAAGGAAAAAGGTATGCGAGGTGGGTAGAAATATGAGGGATCCATCCCTCCTACTGCGGTGGAAGGCGAGATCCCGAAAAGGCCCTGCTGGAGAGGTCAAAAGATCTTCCCTGTCTAAATTACCTGTCAATAAAAAAAGTGTCTACCGAACTAGGCTGCCACGCAGGGCAGACGCAACTGCCACCAAGACTCAGACAAACCTCGTCTAATAAATCAGGGCCCCCCTGTTAAGTCACCAAACGTAGTGAAGCACTTGAGGTGACTTATGGCAGTGCTGTTGGATATCCAATAAATGATTCACGAGGTTGCGGTACCCATACCCCCTCCCAAATTATGACCTGCAAATTTTTATTATTGTGACAGCTATTTCGGTAACCAAACTGTAGTTAGGCCACATTGAGACGACTTAGTTATATGATTCTATTTACAAGACTCACAAATGTATTCATTCTGACACACAAAGACTGTGGATACAAATGCCTTCGAACGGTCTGCCTACAGCCTCGTGTTTTAAAATACTTTGGACAAAGCTCGCCAAACTGAGGACTCCAACATGGAGAAACATATTCACTTTCATACGTGTGTCTGTCTTTCACGCCCTGTCCTTGTCTCTCCACGCAGCGCAGAACCTCGAGGAATTGAGGAGCCTTATCCACCATGGGAATTGGTGTCGCGATCACGATCCTCAGCAATGAGAAACCGACTTAAGAAGAAGAATTTTCCTGCTGAAATAAAACACAACTGAAATAAATAATTAGTTCTTCTTAGCAATTTCTAGTCAGAGGAACCAGCACGAATGTAATTAACACGCTGTAAATCCCTATTCAAGTTAATAGAAATACATAAAAAGACCTATTCTGTCAGACATACGATTGACATTTATTTTACCCGCCAAATCACCTACTGGCCGTCGGACATTGTTTTCATTACATATTTATTATATATTTTTGTAAGAAATGATAAAAAAAGTTAGGTGACAAAATTGTTTATTATACATTTATACAATAGAATAAGTATTGTTTTATACAAAATCCATGATTTTAGTACCGTTTTCACATAAAAACATCACGTGAGTAATTTTTACATTTTTTTATGTTTGCATTCTAAATTTTAATATTTAGAAATGTTCCCCTGAGGTTATTTCTCTGAATAATCTTCTGGAAAAGTAACAATGAAGATAAATGTGATATTTAAATTATATAGAACCCTTGCATTAATGCAAATATTGATTTAAAATTAAAAGATTTCCTTTTTTTAAATCACTTTGCTGAAATTGAAGATTGGAAATATTGATTATTATTATTGAGGTATGTTATTATAGCCTTATTAAAACTATATCAACCGTCCAGTTGATTAGTTGACACCTCCAAAAAAATGAAATTTTAGTTGAGTTTGCAGTTATATGTAAAAGTGTATCTCCTATCTGGTACAATAGTCAGATCAGATAACCCATAAACACACAAAGTCAAATATAATGCAGAAAAACTTGTAGTGAAATAAACAAAACAAAAAATTGATGTTTTTAAGGTTACGAGTAGGAAATTTCAAAATGTTATGTTAATGTAACGGACCATTATGCTTCCCGGTGCTATTTTATAGCATTTTTAATATGCAAAACATAGAAACATATAAGTAATATTTGATTTATCGTGAGCATTCGAATATTGCTTTCGTCAATATCTCAAAACTTAGTATTAGGAGATGTCTGACTAATCAACTTGTTGATCGATATTCCGTGTATTTGAACACATCTACAACTTTTGAGAAAGTATTGCCAAATGCTTGCAATATAGGTACAAGCAATTATCTTAATTATTCAGTCCTGCTATTGCTGTTGCAATTATAAAGAATTTTAGATCGAGTAGTTCTTGTTGGTATTTGGAAGGTAATTAGGCTTAATAAATTGCTCATGGGTAGAAGAAGTTGTGATTGCTTATGGTTTTAAGATGTCAGAATAAATATATTTTTGAACTGAAAAACCGTGTCAACAAAGATATATCTAAAGATTAGCAAGAAATATTGTTCATTCACTTTAAAGTTTAATAACCCTATTAAGTGTTCATCTTTTATTTAAATTTCAGTGCGAAAATGCTCGTAAAGTCGTACTTAAAGGCAGCAGCGAATTTTTATGGATGTATCTGAGGCTTATAAAAATTCAAAGCATGGCTCCAATAGATAAGGCGGAGTGTCAAAGTGGCTACTATCGAGCTTTCTTTATATGAGAAATTTTACGGGTGGTTTCGGGGGAGTCCTTGTCACGTGGCCAGGTCTACCGGAAGCGGAAGGGGGTGTAAATATTTAAAAACTGAACGTGCCCTCTGTCGGGCAAAGTGGAAAGGTGGAAAGTGGTCGAATGAAGGCAATTTCGTGGGCGGGGGAAAAACACGCTTCTCCGATGATAATTCTAACTTATAGAACGCGCTCAAAGCATTATTGGCTGGGGAGCCATACAAAATAATTTGTTTGCGTTGAATCTTTCAGACCGTCCTCGCGGAAGAAGATAAGATTAATGAGCGACGCTCGGCGAATGCAATTATAAAATAATTTCCAGAATTCATAATTTTCTTAGAAGAATTCTTCACAAAATAGTCATTTTTTATAATGTTGTTACTAGCCCGTATCCATAAAAATCACGGGATATTATAATTTTATGATTAAAATAAATGTATTTGTCTGAAACTTGAATAATTATGACATCTATAAAAATGTTAACAAAAATAGCACACAATTCTTAAGTGAAGAATTTTATTTAATTAAATGAAGACAATATAAGCGAAACACGATCGAAAATCTGAAAACAGAAAAATAAAATAAAATACTGCCACATCTAGGACTTAAACCCAGGACCGTCGCCTTGCCGGGGCGCAGCTCTACCAACTGAGCTAATGTGTCTCTATCCGATTCAGTAATATTTAGAAAATGAAGATAATGTCGTCAGTTCTTAGTCGAAGTATGATACAGTTATATGACCGAATCGGATAGAGAAATATTATGATCAGTTGGTAGAGCTGCGCCCCGGCAAGGCGAAGGTCCTGGGTTCGAGTCTTAGACGTGACCGTATTTTTTCTAATTTTTCTGTTTTCATATTTTTGATTGGATTTCGCTAATACTGTCTTCATTTAATTAAATTTTACAAAAAGAAAAATAAATATAATTTTTAATTAATTTATTTTGGTACCCACTTTATCGCTTGTCTGAATCGTTCCCACAATCAGTTCCAATTTTGACTATCAAAGCAAATTCCAGTTCAAGATTTCATTGAAACGGAGTTACATACAGATACAGAGATACACCACTAAAATTATTATTCTTTATGATCCATTGACAGTTATGCCTCAAACAAGTAAAGCTACGAACAGAAATTCTGCCATCGATTGCTGCGATTATCTTCGCATATAGAAAATAATGGTAACAGCTTTTATTGGTTCGTGGAAAACGTGTGTGTGTTTATTTTTACATTGCTTCACACAAGAGGCCGTCAGAAAAAATGATCAGGGCCTACCTCTTCTTTCGGGATGCTGTGCCAAGGGTATTTTTAGAGAAGGAAAAGAGTGGAAGTTCTGGTAAGGAAGATTCTGGTGGGTCAATGTATCCAAGAGTGATGGACGTATGAATCCATCCCTACCATTGCGGTGCAAGGTCGAGAGAGTCTGGCTGGAGATTTCTAGGTTAGGTCTAAGTAGTACGTGAGAATAGAGATGATAGAGAATTAGGTCACAACACTAATGAAATTACGTAATAAACTTATATAAATATAGCAACTCTCCATTCATCATTCACCATCCGAATTATATCTAAAACCTTAATTGCAATTAAAATTTGTGTGGTAATTAAATTAGAGTTTTTGAAATAAATCTTCTTTACGCACGCTCGACTTGAGGGGTAAGCTGGTGAATGCGTTGCGAAAAGTGGTGATTGTTACGAAAAGTGTAATGCGAACGGTAATCTATGCGAACGGTGATCGATGGCGTGGCGAACGGTCGGGTCTTTACGCACGCTTGACTTGGGGAGTGATAAAGACAAGGATAAGGATAAGGATGGTCACCCCAAGATCGTATGTCACCCCAAGGTCGTAGGTCACCCCAAGGTTGTAGGTCACCCCAAGGTCGTAGGTCACCCCAAGATCGTAGATTACCCCAAGGTCGTAGGTCACCCCAAGATCGTAGGTCACCCCAAGGTCGTAGGTCACCCCATGGTCATATTTCACCCCAATGTCATATGTCACCCCTAGGTCATAGGTCACCCCGTTCGCTACGTTTGGTAACTTAGCAGGGATACCTGGGTTCATGAGACGAGTTTCATGTATTTTTACCTCAGTCTGTGGTCTAAAGCACAAATATATCTCATTTTAGGTACATATTCCCAATATTCTTCGACATTATCTTTGTTACGATCGATGCACTAGGTGAGCCGGTGAGTTTATTACTGTTTTTTTTTTTCACGTGTGGCTAGGCTTCATATACGCCAAAAGCTTGGAACTGAAGCAGTTGATTTCCTTTTAGAGAATTCCTTTCACCGAGGGATCTTTCACTCCTTATTTATAATTCAAGAAACATATTTGTACACTCTTATTATGGAGGTTTTTTACGTGGAAGGGACGTGGCTCCTGGAATCGCAACTTGATCTATCCTTTTCATTTCCATCCCCTTGGGTCCACCCCGGCGGGGGGTGATAAATTGTTATGACACCGCGCCGTGTGGCGGCGCTAGTGGTTAGGGGTGGTTGGAGAGGGAAAGGGAGAGGGCTGGTGGCGCGTGATCACTATTAATATTGTAAGGAACGGAAAGAATGAAAAAAATATGACCGCAAATGAAACTTGCGACTGGACTTTGTTTTAAAGAGGGGTCGGTCTTTGTCGAATGAAACTTCTCGTTAGATAATAATACATAAAATAACAGTTTTCCGAGATTGTCAAAAATGATATGGGTAGCTTCAATTGATGAGAGTCAATTTCCACAAAAATATAATTTTGTAAATACATATTTTTTTGTTTGTTTGTATCTTACAAGAGACCCAACTGCTTTCAACGGTCTGCAGCCAGTGAGACTAGAGCATCCCTAATTGTGGTATATTGTAAGGATGAAGGTAGTGAGGAGGGGAAGAAAATAGGGAAGAGGAAGGTGGGGAAATACCCACCACTCTGGAACTTGCCATAGGTTGCTGCTGTTATGTACGAATAAATTGTGATGTAACGCAATTTAATCAAATAAAATCTACTTGTACATGGCGGGAATTGAACCTGCAATCTCCGATATCGTAGCCAACATTTAACCAGGGAGTATAAAAAACTATAATAACCTTCCTTCTGAATTACGCTGCATCATCAACCAATCAGAACAAATAAATAAAATTCAACAATTTTTCAAAAAAAACTTACAGTAAAAAGTTAATATTTTATACAAAATGGATTATAACTTACAACTCAAGTAAGAATCGTGGCTCCCTTATGGCACAAGATCCCCTCTTTTCTGATAAGGTATACATGACGAAAAACTACCTTTATTTTAATATTTTGTAAAATATATTTGTATATATGTAACTCATATTTTTTTATATTACAATAAAATAAAAAAATAAATATCATTATAATAATAATGGAAGGGTTTACGATAATAACTAAGAAGGTAATATGACTCATTTGTAGGAATTGGTTTATTTTTTAAAAGGCCTCCAACTTTTAAAAATTTTAAAATATTTTTGCACTTTCTATTTATTAATTTACCCTACCCTTTTTAGCAATTAATAACCATTATTAGAAAAGCTTTGAATTTCAAAATTAAAAAGTAGCATTAATATTTTACATAACACCCTTTATCCTTTGCTGATAAAAACTAAAAAAAATTAAATGATTAATTTTGAAAATAGATTATAATTTTTTTTATAATGAAAAAGGAATATACAATTAACAATATCGACATGTTTCAATAACAATGTTATCTTCATCAGGACAAATTGTTAATATAAAAAAATAAGTTACAAACAAGTACAGACAAATAAGAACAAAGATAGGTGATTAATTGCTTAAAAAGTCTCATAAAAAATTAGATATTATATAAAATTGATTTAAGGATGTTTCAAATGGCATTTAGATAATAAAAAACTTTTAAAACAAACATTAAAAACAGGTAGTCTAAATAACAAAAGAAATAATTATAATTGTAAGTATTAATAAGAAAATAAATTTAATAGATGGCTATTTTAAAAAAATGTTTGGTTATTTATAATATTTAATTTTCTATTAACGCTTTATCTAATTTCTAAAATTTCTAAATTATCTTATTGTGTGCCTGTTGTGTTAATATGTAAAAATTTTAGACCTTTATTAATATCAAAAGAATGACTTGTTTCCAAAATATGGTTGGCAAATTCTGAAAAATTATTATTTTTTAAACATCTTAAATGTTTCTTAACTCTATGTTAAAATTTCTAGAAGTTTTTCCTATCATAAAAAAAGTTATAATCCTGACAAATTAATTTATTCTAATTTACTACATATTTTTTTAATTTATTTGTATGAAAAAGCTGGTTGGATATTATATATTATTATATTATGTAGAGGTGTAAAATAAGTAATTGGTTTTTCATTATATCAATAATGATGCCACAAGGTATTTTCGCAAATGTTGCGGATTTTTCATTAAAGATTCAATGTTATAATATTAAAAGTAAGTTAAAGAGATTAAAAAGATATAGCCATACATTAATATATAGAGCGTATTAGCAAAATGTTCAACACTCTATGAGATGTAGACATTTTTAACTGTACCCAGAACACGTATAAAACGATACTGATTCTGTCTCTCGATGCAAATACAGGGTGGCACAATAGAACGTGCATATTTTAAACTTAGGTAAAAAAATAAATACTCTAAGGATAGTTGAAATAAAATATAGGAATTATAAGGTAATTAAATGAGGTTTATTTTTTTTAAATAATATCTTCCAAATAACAACTCTCTCTGAAACGGCACTCCTCTAATCACGAGCGCGAGATTAGTGAAAACTCTCTTCAGTAATGCTGGTGTGATTGCTGCCATTTCACTACGGATACTCTCCTTCAGCTGACTGATGTTTCTCGGATTGTTGATATAGACTTTGTTTTTGAGGTGTCCCCACAGGAAAAAGTCAGGAGGCGTTACATCTGGGCTACGTGGGGGCCATGAGATATCACCTTTTTTAGAAATTAGTCTGGCTGGGAACATTTGTCTCACAACCGCCATAGAATCATTTGATTTGTGACTGGTAGCTGTCTTGTTGAAACCAAGTCCTTGAATTCACTATTCTTGATTTCTCTAGTTCTGGAGTCAAAAATCCTTCTAACATCGCAACATAGCGGTCGGTGTTATCAGTGACGTTTCGTCCTCGCGAATTTTCAAAAAAGAAAGGACCAATAATTGCTTTGCTCGAGATTGCTGCCCATGCAGTCACTTTTTCAGAGTTTCGGATTTTCACTGCTCCAATAACGACAATTTTGACGGTTTACGAACCCATTTAAATGAAAATGAGCCTCGTCAGAAAAAGAGGATATTGTCAAAATTGGAAAATCGGTGAAACATTTCTTCAGCAAACGCCAACTTGCTCCGAAGTCTTGCTCTTTCAATATTGTCTCCGGTCCTAGATGTTCTTGGACGACCTTTAGCTCATGGTTTAAAAGTTGAACCGGTCTCTTCGAAACGCTTTATCCATATTTTGATTAAATTTGCACTCGGGGCTTCGCGAATTTGTTGTAATCCATATTCAGTACAATATAGTCACCTTACAGAGATGTATGAACGACCGTTCTCGTAAAACGCGCGAACACAAAATGCGCGACACTTCCCGTCAAACTGACTCATGGCTACTAAAACTGCATGCGTACCTCTATCCAATCCTGCTAGGCTCCCCCCGCCCGCGCGCCAAATACCCCGCAAAAAATCAACGTTTACTTGTTCTAATTGTTTATTTATTCTATTGTTCGTGTTTTTGTTTTGTGTAATATCCATCGACAAAATATCGGAAAATTACTATTTATAATTTATTTGTATATTCAGACACGGATTTAGTTAATATAATATAATTATACTATACATAACAGTTTGTTTCTTAAATTTTTTTTTATCTTGTTAATATAAGTAGGGATTTAGTTATTCTCCCCAACAAAAACGGAATATATTATGTGGGTATGTGAAACTACCCCAAATTTAACATATGTATATATACAGCAATTTCTTATTTTTCTGCCTTTATTGTGCTCCTGAAATAGGGTATTATTACGTGGACCTTCATTTATAGAGAAAAACACGAATGAAATTATGTTTCATGAGTTACGGAACGGAGCAATTGTTCTCAATTCCGACTTACAGAAGTAAAGACGGTTCTCATTTTACCGGCTGTTGAATAAATTGTGGAGTGACATTCTTCATTTAGGCAGTCGACAACACTAAAACCTGGCGATCAGGTTACCCCCAGGGGCTTTCTGCTCGCCGGATACTTTAGACTGGGAATGTTCTGAATCGGAGGTGGAAATTCACTACTTTCTTAGGAACAACGCCTTGAATATCAAAACAACTCGGAAGGATTATGAATTCGAGCCTCGAGCTTTTATTTACTACTGGCTCTCGTGTACCCGGCATTGCTCGAGGATATGGACAACGGATTCTTTAGATTGGGGAATGGTTAGTTCACTCCTCTTTTTTACCGGCACGTTGAAAAGTTCTCATATTCACACCAGTGGTGAAATCAATTCTAATGTAGTGTTGTTTATTACATTCTGAGTTTCACCGACATTTTGTTGAAGTACATATGTAGGGATGCAACGATATATCGGAAAACCGATAAATATAGATATTTCGATCCCTAAAAATATCGATATATCAATATTCAATAACGAAAAACTCAATAAATCGTATCGAAATATCGAAAAAAATAATCTTTTTTCAAAGGCAGAAGCCACTATAACTTAAAGCAGAAACCGGATACAAGGAAGCAGACTGTCAAAGTTACTATTTAATATAATATATAGTTAATTAATAAATAGTTACGATTACAATATACTGGAATTATTTTTATTTAAAAAAAAAAATATGAAAAAAAAAACACATTTTATATATCTAACCAAATTTTGCGATTATTCACATAGGTAAGTATAAAAAATTAAATACATACGAGTACATAATCGATAAATGTTTGATATAACTAAAACTACATTGGATTTCTATAAGCTTTTAAAAAGAGATGAAATATCGATCCAAATAGCCTAATAGACCGATATATCTATATATCAATATCGACTTAATTCGATTTATAACGATATTTTTAAAAAAATTGTATCCCTAAGCATGCGGGAGAGCAAAAAATAAATCATTGTTTTTTTTAGTCCACTCTACGTTTTGAACTTGCAAATTTACTACGGCTGTCGTTTTATACACACTAAGACAAAATAATTATTGTTCCGATGCTACACAAGAATTGTCCAAGAATTAAAGATCTTTACTCATTTTCGGCGACGCGAGCGTTATTTCTCATATATGGAGGCACTAGTGTTAGTGTGTAGCTCAGACTTTCTCCTTCAAAACAAGCGGTGATCCGGCTCGGTAGCTGCTTCAGTGCGACTTGTGCAGAGGCCGCTCGGTTGTACGACAAGGAAATCAAGGACCGTCTCACCAAGTACATCGATCGTAGCGGGGACCATGTCGAAAAATAGTGGGAATATATTAAACCTTAATTTTCACACGCATTTTTTGGAAAAATAATTTTTATTTTAAATATTAAAGGTCTTTAATTATTGGACAACCTCAATGCCTTGCTGTTTGAAGTACATTCATCGACTGAATTAACACTCTTTTCCCAAGGGAGTCATACAAGAGATTTTCTTAAACCGCAAACGCAGGAAGGTAAAAGGTTTAACAGCGATACAGTTGAAGCAGTTAATATAGAAGCAATGTGGTTTCACGTCACATAAAAGGGTAATTAATAACCATTAATTATTTCCGACATTTCACTCGGAAGTCAATAAGGGAAAACGTAATAAAAACAAAACTACAGTTTTATAATTCCTTCAGAAGGCAAAACAGCAGAACATAATAATAATTAATAATAAAAAGCTTAATAATTTTTGCACGGCAGAACTTGTCTATAAATTAACGAATTTTATAAATTTAATTAAAATATAAAACAAAAACAAATATTCCACAAATCAAATTCGATAACAATTGTTATATAAAAAAAATACGAATTATGTACACCATTAACGTGTTTCAAAATATTCCCATAAAATCATGATAAAGGCTTCAATTTAATTGATTTGAATGAAACCATAAACTTCGCCGGTCAGAATCATTTGGCGGGTATGAGATAAGCCGCCATAGCTCAATTGGGAGAGCAGCTGACCGGCAATCAGAAGGGCACGGGTTGAAGTCCCGTTGGCGTCATGTATCTTTTCTCGGAAGATTTTTCAATGTGGATGAGTGTTTCAGGCTGATAATTATTGCTTATAATAATTGTTACCCTTTGTGCTATGCATAAAAATCTTGTCTTAAAATGTTATTTTAATAATTAAAAATAATAATTAATATTTGACAAGTTTAAACATTTCCCCAATAAATGAAGACATAATTTGTCTCGACGCCACCTAGCGAGGGATTTAACACTAACAATGTCTCTCTCGCAAAAATAAAGTTGGTTGTTTTCTGGTGGAAAAAATATAATAAGCAGTAATTGTTGAATGAAACACTAGTATATATTGAATCATTTGGCGGGTACAAGATAAGCCGCCATAGCTCAATTGGGAGAGCAGCTGACCGGCAATCAGAAGGGCACGGGTTTAAGTCCCGTTGGCGTCATGTATCTTTTCTCGGAAGATTTTTCAATGTGGATGAGTGTTTCAGGCTGATAATTATTGCTTATAATAATTGAGTCAATTGGTATCAAAACTGGTCAAATCCACTTTAGGTGAATTTTCAGGAAACTCCAAATTCAGATTTTACTATATGGCAAAACAGTAGAAAGTAAAAAATTTGGCGGCGTATTTAAATATGTTTTTTAAAAATGATTAACCGTAAACGACCATATATTCTGTACAAAAAAATTACAAAATTGGGTTTTCAAGTTTGGATTTGACTTAGTTTGATAGTGAAGTGTGGATTTGTCCGAGTTTGATAGCAAGTTTAGTGGATTTGACTATCTTTGAATGTTAACTGTGTGGATTTGGCTTATTTAGAAAATAACATAAATAAGGATCAGGGGTTGAAAACCTAAGGTACTAGGTAATAAATTAAAGTGAAAAATAGACAACAAAGTAATTAAAAAATATATATTCATCTTATCAAGTTTTCCATCGAGATATTCTTCAAATTACTATATTTATAATTATTAGACTACACAATTAAATTTGGCAATTCATCCTCCATTTCACATTGTTCATTTGAATGAAAATGGATGTAGTGCCTGGTCTCTCAAAAACATTTTTAAGTACTGTAGCTCCGGTAGAAGCTTCCATTGCTCGCCATAGTGAGCAGTAAGTAGCTTTTTAACATCATTTATTTTTCTTTTTTTACTGCCACCTTTGTTGGTATGGTGGTGGGATTTATTTGACTGACAGTTTTATTCTTTTTGCAAATGTTTTTAGGTGAACCTAATCTATTTTGGTAGGATTCCTCTGCTCGCACTAAAATATTGCGCTTCTGTTTGTTCCATTTGATGAAAAATCTCTTACATTGTTTGATTGAAAAATGCAGTCCACCTGTAGTTTTTAGTACTTCAGTATTCGCTTTTTTCCAATCAAGAACCTCTACTTCTTGAAATTTAAAGTTGTTCCATAATCTTTAAAGAATTGGCAGTAGCCTTGTGGATTTGGTATAATCTCCGTTCTTTTAAACTTTTTCTCAATTTGGGTAAATACGCGGTCTGGCGGCAGGAAAGAGTGACCCACTACTGGAAACAGCAACTCCACAGTTTTTATTCGTTCTGGTGCGTAGATCCATAAGATACTTGCAATGCATTCCCAAAACCGATGTATTTTTGTTTTGGCCGCTGCAACCATCTTCCACTAGGGGTATGGTCATTACTTTTTCGTATTTTTCAACATTAGAGCATAGGCGATGAAAAACAGCACTGGCGATTTCATTCGACGCTTTTGGTAACATGTCTTCATATGGTATATTAGTTGAGTTTGTCCGATCTGGAATATTCTGAACGCGTGTCATCCTAAGGTAAAGCATATGAAAAATAGCTTCAGCACTAATAAATTCAACAATAAACTGAATTAATATTGATTAAATCAATAAATAGCTTAATCCCTGGCTTTTTTCGAAAATAGAAAATAAATATAATTTAAAACATTTTTTACAATTTTAACGGTTGAGGATTGCTGATTCTAGGAGAGCATTGTTCTAAGACTGAATGTTTACTTACCTAGAAACCTTTGCTCTGTTGCTTTTCCATGAAGTTTTATCAATCAAGGGTTTTCGTGATAAATTATGAGCTTTTCCACTATTTTGTTTGGGTTTTCTTCCATTTTTTATAGCAAATTTTAATTAAAAACACACAGCAGACACGTTTTTGTGGCAAGAACTAATTGACACTAAAAACAATATGGACGATGCGCCATACAAAATTCTTGAAGCTGATTGGTCGGCTCGGATTTGACTTTATTTGAAAATTAATAGTGCTGGATTTGACTATTTTTGATACCACAGCCGCTTTTTAAACCGGTTTCTCTTACAAAATGTGAGGATATGACTATTTTTGAAAAATATGAATTGTTATTTTGTTAATGATGAACACAGTTCAATACTTACATTATTTTTTGTTAATTTTGGATCTGACCAGTTTTGATACCAAACAACTCAATTGTTACTTAAAAAGATATTCAATTTAGACGGCTTTAGACATTAGGTTCCCCTTGCAGAGTAAAATTATATTGACTGACTCTGAGTCCAGGTAACACGACTTCGAACCCCGGCACGCACAATTAAAAAAAATGGTTTTCATGAAGTTTAAATACTTTGTAAATTTGCACGTAAGAGTAAGAACGGAGTAACGTCCAGTCGAGTTGCTACAATACGGAATCGAAACATTGCTAGCAATGCTGTATTATTATATCTATGTTAACGATATTTTGATGTATTTAACCATTAATTATCAGAATTTGATATGACTAGGGGTCAGCCCTTCTCACAAAATTGTCAAAAGCTAAAATTACATCCGCATTAATTCGCATTTCAAAGGAAATTGGCACTTCACTCTAAAGGATATCATTATCAGAATCTTCTAATTAATAAAGAAGTGTTACACACAAAGTGAAGTTTGAATTAAAATAACAATTTTGTTTAAAAGACCAACTAACTAACTAACTAACTAACCATCACGCCGTTTCCCCGCAGGGGTAGGCAGAGAGGACGGACCGCCAAACATACCGATCTTGGCACACATTCCTTGCCTCGTTTACATTCATACAACGTCTCATACATTATCTTCTATTATTCTGACTCTTGACATGAAAAGACCAAGAGGCAACAAATCAAAATTAAAAGTAGACATATTGAAGTTCCACACAAATTTAATGTTTTCATTGCATCTATCTTTTTTATTAATAAAAGGGTTGGAATGAGCGACAAGAAACAATTTAGGAGGCGGGTATGGGTACCGCCGCCCCGGGAACCATTTATTGAATAACCAACACCTCTGCCATAGGTCACCCTAAGTGATTCGATTGCATACATAGCAGGGATACTTGGGTTCATGGGGTTTGTCCAGGTCTTGACGGCGGATGCGTCTGTCCACCAGCTTTATGAGAATGGTTGAGGGAGTCCCTTTGACTTCTCCAGCTGTATTTTCTTGCCTTGCACCGCAGTGGGAGGGATGGATTCATACGTCTGCCACTCCTGGACACACTGAGCCCCAGATTCCTACCCACCCCTAATACCTTTTTCCTTCCCAGAGCTTCCTCTCCTTCCTTTCCTAAAAAGACCCTCCACATATTTTGAACATTGTTGCTAGGAAACATACGATTAAGTTGATAATTAGCATTGATTACTTGTACACTAAAATAAATATTGAGTAAGTTTGAAATGTTATTTCTGCCTACAAAACCAATTAAAATCCAGACTGCTGTCCAGAAACACGAAGATATTAGTGTACAAAACACTTATCAGACCAGTACTTACGTACGCAGTTGAGACTTGGAATACTAAGAGGAATGAGCGAGCACTGGACGTTTTTGAAAGGAAAATTTTGAGGCGTATCTTCGGACCGGTTCTAGAAAATGGATTTTGGCGCAGACGTCATAACAATGAGCTCTATACTATGTTTAAGGAGCTAAAATTTATAAAACTGAGAAGACTTCGTTGGCTGGGTCATGTGGAGAGAATGACCGAGCATCAAGCACGAAGCAGTAGGGCGAAGGAGCCTGGGAAGACCAAGATTAAGATAGAGCGACAACGTCCTCAAAGACATATCTATCTTGGAGCTCCTAAACTGGAGAGAGCTGGTACAAAACCGAGATGAGTGGAGGAAGACTCTTGAGGAGTCCAAGACCTACCAGAGGTTGTAGAGCCAATAGTGATGATGATGATGAAGGTTTGAAAAAAAGGTAAAGGAAAGGGGTAAGGCCAAGATTCTGGGTTGAATTCCTAGTTTCGACCGTTACCTTTTTATTTTCTGTTTCATGTTAAGTTTAGATTTATTAATACTATTTTCTTCTTCAATGATGAATTATTTATTTAAATGAAACAATTCAACTTTGTTTGAACCACTTATTTAAGATATAATGAGTAAATCCGACCGGTTTCAGAACAAACGTTCCTTCTTCAGGGAAAGCGTATACTAATTTGACAGTTTCGAAATATGGATGGGAACAATGTTTTATTATGGTAGGGGTGGAGCCTTTGCTAGTTATTAATGTAGAGTGGGTGGGTAGGGGAACAAATCCATGATTGGACTATAAGACAATATTTTTTGTTTGTTGATAATAGATTCATTATTTTTAAGGGATTTTTTAATTTCCAAGGCTTCTGAGTTATCTAAACGTTTTCCTTCATGATTAATATGAAGAATATTTATCCCTGTATTTTTTAAATAAAAAATAATTATTTATTTATTTACGAAAAAAATAAGTAGATATTATAAAAGCAAAAACATGCAATAGTTATAATATTGTAAAGAAATATTTTTTTTTATGTACAAGTCGAAAAATTTAATGAGGTTGGAAAATATTTTATTTTAACTGCTTTTATTTGTTTAAATTTCAAAGAGTAATAAACCGTTGGAAGCGTGTTTCTATCTTATCA
The DNA here is from genome assembly GCA_917880885.1 of Limnephilus marmoratus. Taxonomy (NCBI): domain Eukaryota; kingdom Metazoa; phylum Arthropoda; class Insecta; order Trichoptera; family Limnephilidae; genus Limnephilus; species Limnephilus marmoratus. The sequence goes on along the minus strand of OU862910.1, from coordinate 14,120,005 downwards.
TCTGGTGCTCTACCCGTCCTTATTAAGTTACCCCATTATCCTAATTTACATTTAATTGCTACTCCGAAGATAATCTTTACTCCCTAACTACGCCTTAAAACAGCAATAAATTGCGCCAAACAACTGCAGTAAAAAAACTTATTTGCTATTCAAACACCCACAGCCGCAAATCGCAAGTCTCGCGAATAAGATTGATGCACGTTAAAATGTATCAGGCAGTGTCATCACTTGAACGTGATCGGTTTTAAGGAGTCTGAATTTACAGCCCCTCAAATCAGTCTCCTAGTAATTGGCGTTGGGGCGGATTGGGGATGATAAGACATGTTTTCCTGGTTTGGTCGTGGCCGATTGTCAGTTCGTCTCCCATCTCCTGCAAATGTCTCCCCCTCCTCGTTCGAATATCGGAAAAAATTCTGTACGATTATTGCTGATAGGAAAACATTTCGCCAAATTTAGTAAACATTGAATGGAAAAACCGACGTTTAATCTGAAGTGAAGAGTCGGAATGTATTGTGCGTGTTGCAAATTGAGTTTGAACAGGGATATATTGTTTGCTAACACGAGATCTTGAGTGTTATGTGGATGTAATTTATTTTGTTTAATTTATTTAATACATTATAACAAGATAGGCAACCGCTATTTTCACCAAAACTGAACGATTGCTTAGTTTTAAGAACAAAACACGAAGAAAGAGCTCTGTGAAGACTCGTTACCGGTTGATTTTCTCAGTGCACGCATGTTCATGACATGAATTCTGGAATTTATTATAATACATTTGATAATATTAATGTATAGACATTAATGACAGGTACTAATCAATCAATATGCCTGGAAAGTGTGGAATTGCACAAACCTCCCAACATTCTGGAATGAATAACTTATTATTATTACGTGATAAGTTATGGATTTTTTATCTAACCTAAAACCAGGTGACGCATCTGCCGGATCTGCCCTGATGATGGACACTGCAACGCTGTCCAAAACGTTGGCTAAATAAGGAGGTAGCGCAACACGGCATAACACCCCGAAAACAAATAACGAAAATAATTTTGTCTGTGAAAATCTAAAAACGAACCAGGTGACCCAGGTTAATCAGGGGAAGTGAAAAGCATTTCTCCTCATTCATTAGAAAAACTTGTGGAAAAAAATGTTTCAATGGATTCATAATTCATTTTGTTTTTAAAAACCCTGGTAGAAATGCAAAATTTCCGAAGCCAGTGAGATTACGGCATCCCCAATAATTGGAGAGAGTGTTGTGAGGCTTAAGGAAATGGGGTAGGGAAAGGAGAAGGGAAAGAAGATAATTAGGAAGTACCTGGCTATTCTGATCTGGTCACTAAACAGCTAAACAAGGGTATCGCCATTGCAAGCAACATTTCTATCGTGAGTATTATATATTTCTATTGTATTTATCCCCCTTTGCATAAAATCAATAAAATGTCAACCATTCATGTTTTTAAATGTATGCGTTATGTAAATAATTTTCAGCATCGTTAATATTATTATTATTAATACTACGTACTCTATTTGGGAGGCGGGAAATGGTACCGCTATTCCGGGAACCATTTATTGGATAACCTCACACATAGGACTTAACAGTGATACACGGGTTCATGGGGTTTGAATGAGGTTTGCCTAGGTCACTAATGTGCCTGCCCACCTACTGCGTGGCGGGCCAGATCTAGAGAGACTGGTTGACGGAAGCCTTTTGATCTCTCCGGCCAGACTTTCTCGACCGGGATGGATATATTTTTACTCTCATATATTTTTCCTTCCTTTCCTTAAAAAGACACTCCCACAACACCCCCTAAGATGAAAAAGGCCTTAACGGAAATTATTTTCCTCTTGGCCTGCAGTGTGGAGCTAATGAAACAAAAACTCGATTTTTAAGACTACAGATATGACATATTGTTGAGAGATTAAAGACACACACGGAGAGTAATCTCAATTTGTGTGAAGTTAGTTTTCTGAATAATTTTCCAGGTAAAACAGAAGTACGGTGTACACTCTCTGCAATAAGTTTCCACCCCTTATCCTTACGTATTCATAAGGGCGGGATGTTTTATCCAACCATTCATCAATACCTACGTTGGAATGGCAGAATATTTATGTGAAGCTTTTGCTTTCTCCTTGCTTACATATATTTGACTTTGGGCAAACGAAACGGCATTTGGTAAACATCGCGGGGAGTGGTACGCCAGGACGGAAAATGAATATTTTTAAATTGTGGGTTCTTAAGCTGATTTTTATTAAATTTTAAAGTGAACGGGACGAACGTAAACATGAGAAAGATGAAATACTTGATGACTAGGGTTATATTCTCGTTCCAAGGATTTAATGCATTAATGCACAAGCCAAAGGTTGTACATATGTATATGTACATATATGAACATTAACATGATGTTGTGAAATTTATCTATAGTAAGTCGTTAAATAACCTGTATCTTAGGGCCGCCTGTTTCAACAGAAAGCTAAATCGTGTCCTAAAGTTAAATTTTAACTGTCAGTTAAAGTAACGAGGACGTTAAATAGGACCGCGCGCTGTTTCAAGTATATTTTCGCTTAAGTAATAGTTGTCAGTGTGGCCAGTCTAAAAAGCGGAATATTCCTCGGAATTACGTGACAAAATGCATCGAAATATTTTTTGATGCGGCAACACCGTAAACTAAATCCGAACAACTGTCAAAATATCCGGTTGTATTTTGTTTTGCGTTGTAGGATCTGACGACTTTGTTCCGATAAAAGTATTTGAATGCATATTTACAAATAAATGACGACCTATTATAATGCATATAATATATAAAACGAATGTAATTTACCTTCCAGTAGTTTCGACATCTCATTAAATTTGAAGTGTCGCATATTTTACGAGATCTTCAATTCAATTTATTTATGGTATCGAAAATATTAGAAAAACATGCATTATAGCGTTTTTAAAATCCGTTTGTAAGAGTATTACATTAAACGTAAGTAGTGTACAAACTATACTAGCGATAATAATAGAGCTTGTCTTTTAAAGGCAGCTTCACTCGCTAATGTCGATATACGAAACGAATCTAACCTACTACTCATGTTATATTTTTATAATGTTTATAATACAATTGATTTGAAGATCTTGTAAAATTTGCGATACATCCATTAATAGAGCTAAATAAAAGGTAACGCTAAATATGTCGATAACAGAATTGATTCTGTTCAACAGGAATATTTTTTCGACATGCGGTGTCAAGTTCGAGATCATCCCAGATAACCATATTATTGACGCGGGGACGAAATGTTTTGGTTTTCGCTGCAAGACATATTGGATGAGGAATTCATCGTCATTATCATCCTCTTCTATAATATTTATCATGATTACTGATTAGCATATTAGTAATCAGTAATCAATGTTGAAACACCCATTTCCGTACATTACTTCGACCAGAACTGTCAAATATGCCAATCTGGCAGAGTAACTCTAGAGTAACTATCGGTTTTCGGAAAGTAAGTACAAAAGGTAAAAGTGACGTAAAACAATCAGTCAAATTGATTGAAAAACGTATTTTGCTGAAATTTAACTATAGTAACGGCGGTTTGTTTTACTTTTACTTTAGCGAGCGTTGAAACAGACGGCCCTTAAAGTGTGGAAGTTACATTAGTTGCTAAATTGTCGAGGAACGGTGTGTGAAGATTTTTTCTTTAGTGTATCTTTAAAAGTAAAAATTACATATTAAAAGTAAATATTAACTTCAAAAAATATATATTTGTCTATTAATTAACCCCCCAGGCTAATTTGTTCACTATGAACAACTCATAAAGGTCTCATAGAAATCGTTGCGCCTCCCTTACTTTCGTGGTTAGAAATATTATCCCACGATCCCGGCCACCTCTGCTAAGTCTGCGCTTTCACAAAAATGGTTATAACTTTTATAGTATTAATAATATTTTTTGATGTGTTGATAAAGAAATTAACATTGTACGACTTGCTTATTAATAAAATATGAGAAGAAATAATTCGTTAGTTCTTGAAATACTGACTACAAAGAAAAGAAATTAAAATCAAAATTTCTTATTCAACATTAATTTTAAATAAGATTTTTTTTATTTATGGAATAAAATTCAGAACTCAGTCTGGAAAATTCAATACCATCCTGAACCGCCCCACAACTCTGTTTCGGCAAACATTAATTCTTTCACATTTATACATCGCCTCATATAAAGTTTTCCAAAAGAGACAAGTCCAATGACGACAAAAATTTGTTTAGATGGTCTAGCGGTCAAAAGCGTCGGGTATCCAGACATCGCTGATTCAATCGTCTGTCTATCTATTAGCTTTGTCCTTCATCATTGCTCAATAAATATTCACCTAATGTGATTATGGAAAAAATAAATCAATGCCGTCAAGTTATTCGTAATTTGGGAATGTTTGCCTTCATTAAAAATGAGAATAAAAATATTAACCCCTATTCTGACTAGTTTCTATCTTGAACTGGTGTATCAATAAAGTGTACAATATTCTTAAGACGATACTTTCCAATCAGCGGCGGTTTAATCCGAATTAATAGATTAATGGATTAATTGAAACTGTTTAGGATTTACCAAGGCAAGTCGCAGACGAAGAAATCTAATTCCAGCGGATCTGATTGGTTATTCTCCGGGTGAAAGCGCGCACAATGGCCTAGGCATCCCCTGATCAATTATTACGGTTACAATTAACAGATACCAACAACGATACACCATCTCCAGACCATTGTAAATAGCTGGGAGAATGGAATTGGAGAGGATGCTGGATACACAATGAATAAAATCAAAGGTTTTTAAAAAAATACCACCCCCAACCAAAGAACACTTAACTCAACCTAACCAAACCAAACCTAGCGGCAATAATACTACGATGAAGTAGCAAAATCTCCAACATCATGAAAGTGATACAGCATACAAGTTAGGAGGCGGGTATGGGTACCGCCGTCCCAGGAACCATTTATTGGATAACCAACACCTCTGCCACGGGTCACTCCAAGTGCTACTTTTGGTAACGCAGGGTGCCCGGGTTTACGGGGTGAGGTTTGTCCGGGACTTGGATCATTTGGAACACCGGTTTGGGAGAGAATGGTTGAAGGAGTCCCCTTGACCTCTCCAGCCCCAGACGCTGCAACGCAGTGAGAGGAATAGATTCGCATGTCCGTCAATCCTGGACCCACTGATTTCCAAATTCCTACCCACCCTTTTCCTTCCCAGAACTTCATCTCCTTCTTTTATTAAAAATACCCTCCACACAGCATCCCCAAAGATGACTTAGGCCCCGAGGGGAATTATTTTCCCTGGGGCCTACTGTGTGGAGCTAATTAAAAAAAATGTTTATTGTTTCTTTACATGCAATATTTCAACTAGCTGACCCGGCGAATACCGCCTCAGAATCAATAACTGTTGTGTTAGTTGATTTAAATTCAGTATGGGTACCGCCGCCCCGGGAACCATTTATTGGATAACCAACACCTCTGCCATAGGTCACCCCAAGTGATTCGCTACGTTTGGTCATTTGGGCAGCATTACATGTTTAAGAACAAAAGCAAAACAATTAGCGCATTGACATTGACGTTTTTGAATTTTAGGAATAGGTACTTATCACAGTATTCATTAAGCTCTTTCAAAAGATGAGGAAAAGAATTTTCTTCATAACTTTTTTTTTTAAATTTTTTACGATATGTTAATAGCTATTCTGCTATTTGGGGCGAAAACAAATCCAACAAATCAAAGATCATAAAAATCGGTCCAGCCGTTCTTGAGTTATAAATTTTGTAAATAACCCAACTTTGTTTTATATATTAAGATTTTTTAATGTCATTAAGGCAAGTCTGTGTTGAAGTAGTAGTAGTAGACTTTAATAATTTAAAAAAATAAAACATTAAACAAAGTAATATGCATATTGAAAGAAAAAATATTGTTACTATATGTTTCTTACAAAAAATGGGTGTCTACACATATAATGTAGTAAATATAATATAGTAAACGTGTAGGGTGTCCACGACGTTACCAAGAAATAATATATTATTGTAATTCCCAAATGTGTAATTAATAATACATAAGCTCAACCTAAATCCGAGACATGTCATTAAAATAGATTATATTAATTGTTCAATGAAGAATTTGGGTATTTCCATTCGAGGAATATCGAAGAAAATAAAAATTCATTACATTTTGTACTTGAGCAAATTTTTCAAACAATTATTCAATCCATGAAGAAACTCTTCTTTTGAGAATTAGGTATGTCAAGAAGAATAAACACAATTTTTTGAACATTTTAACATCTTTAAGTTATTTTTCTCATATAATTTTGCTGCATTTCTATCTCGACGGTCCCAAAGAACAATGTCGGATTTGCGATTTTGTTGTTTTGTAGAATATCTGTTTAAAGTTTCGTTTCTGCAATTTTACTATTTTTGAAATCAGGAACTAAGCATATAAGAAAAAAATATATTTCATTTCATTTTATCCAAAATTCCGAAAATTCCGGCTTTTAAATGAACAAAATCTTAAAATTTTAAAATAATTATTTTTATTTATAACTTAATGAGCAAAACCTCAAATTATAATATTTAATTATTGAATACGATATTAACGCAACTCAATCGAAAATCTGAAACAGAAAAATCAGAAAAAGACACGGTCACATCTGGGTTCGAGTCCCAAGCAAACTGTGCATGATATTATTTTTTTAGCAGATCCGACATTGTTCTTCGGGACCGTCGATCTCTATTTTATTTATCTTTGATTTTTTGGTTAACATTATTTTATTGCAGTCATTTTTTATTTATAAATTTTCATTTTACGCTACATACCTTATGTAAATACTTTTAATATGTTTTTATTTTTAAGATTTTCGTTTTAAATCGATTTCACTTATGTTTTCTTCCCTAGTTCATGTAACCATGTAACATGTAATTTATTAAAATAAAATTTGAATTTGTGTTTGTTTCTCTAATAAACAAAAAAAAAATCAGTATGAAGTTTTCTACGGAACCCATCAATTTTATTTCCTCCTAAAGAGTTCTCCTCTCCTCTGAAACATCGTAAGCAAACATGATGAAGACTGCTGTATTAATTATACCATTAGTTGTGTGCACTAAGATGTATAAAATAACAACAATATTATAAAAAATAAAAATCACATATTTTTCCTCATAACCATTGTTCTTAAACAACACGTTCTTCATCATAAAGATTGTTATTCTATCATTGTCCCAAACCATCTCGGGGAGATTGTATGCTCAAAGCCAATAGGAATTTCATCTAACCTCCATTCAACCAGCCAACTGCCGCTGGGTAACTATTGAAAGCTAAGTTTTACCCTTTAAATAAGTATAGCTAAGTATACATGTACACTGGCGCCTTGATCGAAAACAGACTGGACTTTTATTTATTATTATTATGTTCAAATGGCCGTTAGCGAAATATTGTTTTTTGACTGAAAGTTCCCCGCTAAATGCCGATTCTAAGTCCGTTTCAGTTTTTGAACAAATTTTATCAACAGGTGGGGACAAGTATTATGTGGTTAAGCTTGTCAGCTTATTATAATGTGACAGAAAGCTGAAACGCATCGATAATAATCGGCGTTTAACGGGGACCTTTCAAATGAAAATTAAAAAAAACATGGCACTGAATATCTATTTAACGACAGGTGAATTACTGTGAAACAAATTGGTGAGTAATCGGGAAACGCGAATAACAAGCACACAAAATTATAATATGTATAGGATTGTTAATTGTCATATGAGAACGGGTTGTTTCTATGACTCATTCTTGAGTTCAACAGCTCGGCTGTGGAACGATTAAATGGCCTCCGTATTTTCTTCCTCTTACAAGACTTATGTTCAAGACCCGTGTATACTCCTTCCTTCCCGCGTTAAAAAAAGCGTTACAAAAGGTAGAGCTTATAATAAACGTACTAGTTTATTTTTATTCATTTACATTGAAGTGAAAACTTCTTTAGCACCGTTGTGATTTGAAAATCGATGAAACGAAAAATTGCGAAACTAAAAAGAGACAAACACATACATCTCTAGGAAATAGCCTACGAGAGAAAGAAATATTATAATCGGTCTCCTCTTTGTGCGGGGCTTCGTAGCCTTTCCACTCTTGTCTACATTAGTTTTATGAAGATTTTACTTCTACCGCGTGTGAACAGCACACTTGTATTTTTAAAAATTAATTCATACTTAATTTATTGATTTTTTTATTAATTAATCTTAGGTTCACCTTTTATCTGATACTAGCTGACCCGGCCATGAGTTGCTGTGGCTAACGAAATACAGCGCTATCTACTGGATGGTTACCTAACCTTTTAACTTATACCGCATCTGTTAATTTGCATACAAATCAAATCCATCCCGCCCGCTTGCCAGCCCGCTCGTCCACCACATACAGACATTTTCCTTTAATTATATATTTCAACCAACTTACACAAACCCTTGACAAATTATATACCTAAACCTTCCTCATGAATCACTCTATCTATTGGTGAAAACCGCACGAAAATCCGTTCAGTAATTTTTGAGATTATCGCGAACAGACAGACAGACGCGGCGGAGAACTTTAATTTATAATATGCAGAGATTACTGTATGCGTATTATAAGTATATCTCAGAATATGTGAAAACAAAACTTACGAATTTTATGTCCAAGTCTCACAAGTTTACAAATCGCTCTTGAATCGCTCATTTTTATCAAGTTCCAAAAAGAAGATCCAATTATTATTATAATTTTTCTCTTTCCCTCAAAATATAGGCATAATGCGCATGATTGCCTTAAAATAAAAGATTTATTGCTACTTAAGAGGGCAACTTTTAAATTAAAAAATGTTCGATGAGCATGCAGAAAAAAAGTCGAGTCGGGTAGTGAACTGTGATATAATTTATGACCTCGGAAAGGTAATAACGTATTTGGCTTAGCAACCCGCTTTCATTTAAAGTCCCTAAGAAGCCTTTATGGTTCCATGTTTAAACACTCCGCCGGAACCGACCGACCCCTCCGAGATGATTTTCCCATTTAATGTTTTGGAAAACTGCGCAGGATATTTTCTTTTCTACCTATACCTTGGCTTTTTTATAAATGTTCCACTTTCGAGTTTAATTTGGAAACTTTCATACCGGTTCACCCTATCGTATCAAAGGGCGGCATCACACATCAGTGCTTTAAATATTTTTTGAATTTTATTGTTCATAACTTATCGTTTTATGGTGAGATTTTTCAACTGCTTTCAGAAAATATCTTGCTTACCTGTATGCACTTCTATTTCGTTCGGCCATTCGTTAACCGGCTTTGTTTTAGAAAAAAATTCAACCGCTTGATTTAGATTTCGTCTCTTATTAATCCATTGAAAAATATGGATCTAATTTGACATCAGTTGACAATTTGACTACCTCCGTAGTCCAGTGGCTAAGACTCTTGACTCACATTCCGGAGGTCGCGGGTTCGAACCCGGCATGCGCAAATAAATTTTATTTGATTAATTTGTGTTATTTCACAATTAATTAATTTAAAATAATATATAGTATATTTGCGGCATGTTCCAGAGTGGAAGATACTATCAGTATCGCCCTGGTGTAAGACCACCATTCAGAATTGAAACGTTGCTTGAAAATGGCTTTAGCCGTGTTTAGTGACCAGATCTGAATAGCCAGGTACTTCCCAACCTTCCTCTTCCCCACCTCCTTCCCCTCCCCACTACCTTCAGCCTCACAACATACCCCAATTGGGGATGCCATAGTCTCACTGGCTCAAGACGGGAGCAGTTGAGATTCTTGTGCGGTATTCACTGTAAAAAAAAAAAAAAATCAGTATGACGGCGTGTCTTATTCTTTGACAGTTCGATAGTTGGTTCATCGTTCAAGAGATTTTGCCACTTCAGAATTAGAGGAATGATGTATCGGATGAGATTTGGATAACTCTCACTTTCTCCCGCAGCAAACTGAATGCTGCTGAAATGAGACCTCTGAGACGTATGTGTGGTAAAACAATGTATGATCGTGTGAGAAATGTGGATATTCGCAAAGAATGGAAGGCTGATGTAAGCATAATGAGTAAGATTAAGAAAGGGACCCTCAGATGTCGTCCATTAATCACGTGTGAGGCTCGAACGGGGGGGGGGGGGGGGTTCGGAAAAAATCACGAAATATCACGAGGGGGGGATATAATGAGATATCACGTATATTCATTTTTCGTTGAACGCACGATAATATTCTGAAAATTTCAATATACTTTGAACTAAAAAAATACACGTGATTTTGGGTGTGGGGGGTGTAGTCTAAAACCTCACCACATATTACCAGGGGGGGGGGGGAGTTAAAACGTTATAAAAAACATCATGTGATTAATGGATGACCCCAAAGTAGTGCAAGAAGAATATACGACGCGAATGTGAATGGTAGGAGAAGTCGGGGACGCCCGAGGAAGACATGGCACGATCAAGTGAATCAGATACTTGAGTCGGGCCATGTCAAAAGTCAGAATAATAGAAGAGTTTGTATGAGACGATGTATGAATGTGAGTGAGGCAAAGGGTGTGTGAGAGAACCGAATTGTTTGGCGGTCCGTCCTCTCCGCCTACCCCTGCGGTGAAACGGCGTGATGGTTAGTAAGTTAGTTTCTCATTTTCTCACGGGAACCATTAATTGGATAATAAATACCCCTGCCTAATGACTCACTGCGTTTAGTGACCTAACTGGGGTGCCCGAGTTCATGGGGGTGAGGTTTGTATAGATTTTGGAAACACCTACTGCGTGGTGGGCTGGATCGGAAGAGACTGGCTGAGTGAGATCCGTTGAACTCTCCAGCCATCTCGACCCATCGGCTAGTTGAAATTATGGATTCATTCGTCCGTCACTTCTGGATACATTGACCACCAGATTTCTACCAACCCCTCATACCTTTTTCCTTTCCAGAACTTTACTCAACAGAACTCTTAAACAGAGTTCGGGTCTTGGCGGCAGATGCATCTGCCCACCAGCTGCATGGTAGGCCAAATCGGAAGAGAATGGTTGAGGGAGTGCCTTTGACTTCTCCAGCCGCACTCTCTCGGAACATCGTCTTGCACCGCAGTGGGAGGAATGGGTTCATACGTCTATCACTCATGGGCACACTGACCCCCCAGATTCCTACCCAATTCTAATATCCTTTTCCTTCCCAGAACTTCCTCTCCTTCCTTTCCACAAAAAAGACCCTCAACACAGCCTTCCCAAAGATGACATACGCCCCGAGGAAAATTGTTTCCTCAGGGCCTCTTGTAAAAAAGTTTCAATTTAGTTAATTCCATAATACAATAATTGTATCATGCCAAAAAACATGTACTAAAATACACAATACAAACGCAGATTTATTTTTGTGCATGACAATTGGAAATCAGAATTAAATAAATATTTGAACTTTAACTGATTTAACAATAAATTAATAACATTACCCCTTGTACAGCACTGTTTGAAGTCGATTCGATATTTCGAACGAATTTTGATACTATAAGTACTGGATATCTTTTACGGGTTGTTACGTTCTTCAACAGCAATAAACATGCCAGTGCTTGTAACTGTGCAACTTATAAATAGTCGAGTCCACAAACTTAGACAAGGAAGTGCTAACTAAAAAGATAACAAGAAGGAAAAGCCAAAAAAGTCATTCTCAGGACCTGCAGTTGTTGTGGCTTCACCAAACTAGGTTTCATGACAAAACTAAAAACAAAGTTCGCAAACAAACTTTTACTTCAAAGTCACGTTGCCTCTATATTATGCGCATGTAATAACTATCTATTTTAATAAAAACGGAAAAAAATATTTCCTTGCGTTTTATTATCCTAATTATTTCATTACCCTCTTTTTTAAAACTCTTCCAACGTAACAAAAAAATTATGAAATAAAACGAAGTACTTTAATAAGGAAATCATAATATATTACGACTACCCCTCAAAAATCAGTCAAAAAATTCAAACCATCATAAATATAATAACGATTTGACAACAATAAAATTAGGTCATTAATAATTCATATTATTTGTAAGGTTTTTCTCCGAACAATATTGAAGTGAGCTACAAACCCGAAGTAATTAGCCTACTGGAATTATCGTAATAATTAGAAATTCAATAGTCTAAGACGTCTTAGTAAAAAATGAAATTATGTTATGTATATAAACCGTAGGCTCAGAATAATTTGTACCAGTCTGAAGATGGCTTTAACGGAAATATTAAATAACTCATAGATCAGTACATAGAATTATGTTTAAAAAGCTTTACCAACATCCTACAGAACAGCTTACGATTAAAAAAAATACTAAAGATTATTCATAAGGTATAGAAATTGTATGAAAACATCATCTCACCACATACCCCATTCGAAACCACAAGAGAAAAAAATAAATATACTATTTCAAGTAACCTATATTATCAAATCAACCTTCGCAAAAAAGTGTCAAATTATCTGGCATCTTCAATATTTTCGTAACACAAACTAAAACTTATGTCATCCCAAATACCTAATTTGAATTGGCTATTCAAATGATTTGAAATGTGGTTGACTGAAAAAGAAAGACCAGCCATTCGAAATAAATTTTTGTAGTGAATTTTCAAGTTCTGCGTAAGGTCTATTCATGTTCTGTTATTATATCATTTTAAGTCAATTGCTTCATAAAACAGAAAGAGAACTTTCACAGAACGTGAAAATTAACTTCAAATATTTGAAGAATTGTTCCATTTTTTAAACAACCCGTAACGAAATAACGAAATTATGTAATAAAATATATAGGGTACTGCTTGTTTGAAATATTAATTATCATGTAAATATTAAAAATCTAATACATTTGTATACATACATACTTTATAAATTTAATATGACTACAGAACAGACTGTCGAGGCGGGTAAAGAAGACCAAGTACATACATCAAACTAAAATAATCGCCCGGGTTACCTGCAATTGAAAATCAGTTCAGTTTCAAATTGTTAATATGAAAAAAACACAAGCTTTTTAATATGAAGTAATTGCTGACTAACGTAAACATTATTATTATAATCATAATTAAAGATGAAATTAATTTCACACTGCTTGCATAATATTTAAAAATAAACCCAGAATCATTAACCCTTGCACTTGACGATTAAAAAAACAAGGTAATAATTTACCTTTGGTATCTTGATTAAATTTGCGAATTCTTGCACGCTTACCCTATTAAAATGATAATCTTTTGATATCATTAACGTAAATGTGTAAATAAAGAGACTTTGATGTACAACTGTTAAATTGTAATAACATTGCATAAGATACTTAGTGAGATAGAGGAAGTGATAGAAAGAATGATCATCATAAATTAAAGCGAATGAGATGAGTCTCGATTTAAAAAAAACCTATCTTCGATTAAGACTTAATTGATTTTAGTTTTCAAAACGTTTAACCTTAGTTTTTATAGTTGCCCTGAACGATAAACTCTCCTAATGATTTGAACACGATTTTATCTAACCCAACAAACATATCCTTTTTGTTTGAATATTCAAATACCTATGTCATTTCAATGATTCTTCAACGGTACAGTAGTCCTAAATTATTATCGAACTTCGAGTATTACATTGCTACTGTGCAGCGCATTATTTATGAATAAACCAAAAGTTATCTCTACATCAATTTTTACATGAATTCTTGTAGAAAGATAAAGTCTGTTTTCAATATTATTCCCGGAGACTTAATCATTGATTTCCTCCGTTATACCAAAATCAGATATGAAAGTTTGTTCAAGTGATATGATGCAATCGTTAATTTATTTGTGAAACATTTTGTAAATACCGTTTATTTATTCAGTACAAAAGTCATTTTATTACGCAAGCTCGACGCCAATTGGTGAAGTTCATTAAAACAATATTTTTTATTATTGAAAAAAAAATTGTTGAACAATTTTTTATTGAAAATTGGTATTTAGCGTATAAAAATAAAGTAATTCCCACCAGAAACAGCACCTACAAAATAATAATAATAACGTTAATTCATCAACAGATTTTATTACAATATTATACTTTTTATTTATTCATCGTTGATTCTATTGACAAAAAGGCTACTGCTCAGCTACATATAAGTCAGATTTCTCCTAGTACGTAGTTGGTTTTCAGCAGTGTCTCTACATAGAAGGATAGAAGGCGAGAAATTTTTGTAAATTTCAATGGATTCCGGAAATAATTTATAGTGGGTCTAACAGAAAACTCAGTTAATATGCAAATAAGAAACATTTGCGTATATCTAAATAATGATTCAAAAACGAAAACAAAACAATAAAAATACAAATTTATATAAAAGCTCAATCAGAAGACAAATTCGAAGAGAGGCAAGATACACAAGAGCCATAAGAGACATGCAAAGAGACACAAGTCATACTTGATATACATAATTGGCTCAGAGTAGTTTTTAGCAATAGCAGAACATTTTTTCTGAATCCGTACAAATTATCGACGAAAATATCTGCTTCAGGAGGTCAAGCGACGATCGATAAAAACCTATATCAACATGATATTTGACTAAATGCATCATTCATGGTTAGTTATCGACATTTAGCAAATACGGTTAACGATTGATAACCGATATTTCGACCGACACGCGACGATTGATAAATTATAGCGCGGCCTTCATAGTTAGCTCTCCAAATACACATATTTTTGAATAATGTCGTTCGGAAAGCCAAATTACTGGCTTATTTAATTAACGGATTAAACTAAGGAAGCTCTTGGAAGTGAAAGAACTTGTATAAGCGATCCATAGGCTTAAATAATGCATCTAAGGCCATCCGATTATGGAGAAAATGAAAAAAAAAACAGTTGTCGACTCAATTGCAATCAACCTCCTGAACAAAATCGATATTTTTCTGATCTGACATATCGCAGATTACTCGAAACTTGTCAGGTAGTGAGCCTCTATCTGTCAAGTTTTGTCATGTTTTGACAATCATATCATGGTCATATCAGAAAAATATCGATTTTGTTCAGGAAGTCGTTTGAGATTGCGTCGCCAAATGTTTTTTTTTCAGATTCTCCATGAGCGGATGGCCAAGACTCGATCAATTTATTCCGTTCGAACTTCGAGGAACGAAAAGTGGTTGATATATGACTGAAGACTAATAAACATCCGTATAAAGTAAAAAAGAAAAACCAGACTGCCAATGCAATATTTAGGTAAGAACTTATTTCAATTTTCGAATTCATATAAAACACCTGAAGTGTTGCCGACGTAAGTCGATTTCTTACTGATTCCCTGTTAATATCGGTTCGGCAGTCAAGAGTGAAATTGTGCTCGGAAAATCTTCGGAAGTTACGTCTATCGATCGATTGTAATTTTTTTCTGAGCTTGACCCCTAGCACATTCTATCTTATTATATAGTCGGCACATTTTAATCAGAGGGCTAAAATACTTGATATTATTGTTAAATCTATTCAGATGAAACTCCTATGGCGTCTTAAACAAAGGGAATTGGGAACATTTATTTCAAAATTGCTAAGACGTGAATAATGCACTTCCACTGGCCATTAGACAAAATCTAATCTAATCTAATTTAATCATTAGACAATTGTATCTAATATAAATCAGACATCAAGTCTTTGATTATTAGCCAAGACAGATCTAACTTCAAAGATATTATCAAAACCAATTTATTAGTATATATTTTTTCTGTATTTCTTGGGCACTGACTATGTAACAATTTCTAGACATTTTTGTTTTAAGTTTGCTCTTTAAAACTTTAAGTTTTAAGTTTGCTCGTTAATGATACGGACGTGTCGAAACCGGTAGCAAAAAAAATAAAATTAAAAGTAACAAATGTACATCGAAAAATAAAACTTTTCAAAATAAAAATATACTTTTTCAATGGTACGATGATGATCGTCTGTTGCTTAAAATGTAATATTGTGTTGTTATTTGTATTTTATTTTAAACTGCTCATGTTTTAAGGTGACTGCTAAACACAGGATTTTCTAGAGAGACAGGCATAGGAAATTACAATTGTAAGTCTAGAATTAACAAAGATGAATAATTTAAAAAATCAGAGAAACTAGAAAGCCGCTAGATGTCGCTTTCTTTTCTTTTGCCTGTTTATTTTAAAGTGGTTTGAAGATTTGATATTCATTTCACAAAAATAAAAAAGTTTATTTTTTTTGGATTTCGTAGGATTTGAACCTCCGTGTTGCTGGATGACTGTCTCTCTGGTCGCTGAGACTTGTCAAGCGCCTTACACGATGCGTCTTGGGAGGATAGCAGCGAGGCGCGAATTTTTCGCATTATATTAGAACCGACGATCCGTCAAATAATAAATTTTGGTGACGCATTTCCGTTTCATCCGAATTTCAAATTACTAACGTGGCTAAAGAAGTTTCACTTCGAAAAAGTATCAATACGGTAGTAAACTAATTTATGAAAACATATTAGATCAGTTAATTCCATTCTAATTTTAGTATATGTTTTTTTTGGCGCCTTAAAACATGAGCAGTTTATAATAAAATGCAAATAATAACACAATATTACATTTAAAGTCACAGACGATCGTTATCGTACCATTGAAAAAACATATATACTTATAAATAAAATTAATCTGTTCGTTTCCTCAATATGTGTTTATCTTTAGCAATGAAATAATAGATCAATGAAAATACGTTTAACGTAGTATTTATTAAGCGAAATGGGTTTCCTTTGATCTTAAAATAACCTTTAAACTAAAATCAGTAAAACGTTACCTCGGGATTGCAATATCCGATAGAACTGGCAAGTAGACCGCCATCTCTGTTCAATAGAGCCCGGCTTGGATAAAGGTAACCTTTATTGTATCAATCAATTCGATCTTTTTAGAGAGATAAAATTCGTTTAACGAGCGCAAACCGCCCATTACAAAAGACAGATTAAATCTGAGTCTTTTCCTTTATATATGTCCTGTTTTAGCAAGCCTTCCAAAAGGCATTCGGGGGTTCAATTTATAACCACCCTTTCTTTGCGAATATGCGCTTCTACCTCTGCTTACGCCTCCCATCTGTTAACTGGTCTGTAAATCTTTACACAATAAACTAAAAACATCAATTTATTTTAAATTCCCGAGTTCTAAACCATTTTGAATATGACACAGGAAATGTTAAAAAATATAAGATTTACCTAATAGTTTTATTATTACCTAGTATTCAGGATTTATTTCAATGCAGAAATTCTGGGACTAACTATTAGATGTATTCCTCTTTGCCCAGAATACTAAAGGAGGGAAATAATTGTACTAATTCAGTGGAAATCTTCAATTTATCACTAAACACATACAAACTGTTGTTACTGATGCAATTCCATTACATACTAGTACTAGCAGACCCGGCCACACGTTGCTGTGGCTAACGAAACACAACGCCATTATCCAATCTTTATAAAATCCACACCACTCGCTTTCCAGCTGCCCGCTGCCCCCTGCCCGCTGCCCGCTGCATTTTTGAATATTTAAATTTATCGACTTTATCTCTACTATATTAAGCATGTTTTTATACATATAAACCTTCCTCTTGAATCACTCTATTTATTGGTGAAAGCCTCATGAATATCCGTTGCGTAGTTTAAAAGATCTATGCGCACATACATTTTGAGCGACTTCATCAAATAAAATAATTCAAATCAAATACCTACTTACTCTGGGACATCTATTTTCCAATTTCTTCCGTAAAACGAATTTCAAAAGTGACTATAGCACGGCCCGCCAGTCGTTTTAAATCGCACAAAAATATGTTTTCTTTGAATTTCTTGGCTTTTCTCTAATATAATTTACATGTATTATACATATAAACATTCCTCTTCAATCACTCTATCTATTGGTGAAAACCGTATGAAAATCCGTTGCGTAGTTTAAAAGATTAACGCGCACATACATTTTGAGCGACTTCATTTTATACTATGTAATGATAATGATAATGATAATGATGATAATGATGATGATGATGATGATTCCAGAGTTCTAAACCATTTTGAATATGACACAGGAAATGTTAAAAAAATATAAGATTTACCTAATAGTTTTATTATAACCTAGTATTCAGGATTTATTTCAATGCAGAAATTCTTTGAATAATTATTAGATGTATTCCTCTTTGCCCAGAATACTAAAGGAGAGAAATAATTGTACCAATTCAGTGGAAATCTTCAATTTATCACTAAACACATACAAACTGTTGTTACTGAAGCAATTCCATTATATACTAGTATAATAAACTCTGTAATTTTTACTGTTCACATGTAAAAGCACCTAAAAAGGACATTAAAAAATAAATTTATAAATTGTTCATTCCATTACGTATTATTGGGATAGTTCAGTAATATTTCTAAACATTTCATTTTTTGGCATGTATATTATAAAAATGCAAATAATATAATAGATCCACTTACATGACATTGAACTAACTGGATGCATAGTGATAATGGTTCCATGACAGTTCATCCTGCGACAATTCATCCGGCGACAGTTCATCCTGCGACAATTCATCCGGCGACAGTTCATCCTGCGACAGTTCATCCTGCCGACAGTTCATCCTGCGACAGTTCATCCTGCCGACAGTTCATCCCGCCGACAATTCATCCGGCGACAATTCATCCTGCCTGATCATTTAGAAGATTTTTTCTTCAAGTAAATATGCAAAGAGGATATACGGCCGTACAACGTAACCTAACCTAACCTAACCTAACCGAACCTATTTAGTAAAAATATTTTTACAGCGGATTTCCACTCAAGATGCCTTCAGATATAAGTATATCGATTTTGGTTGTACGGGCGTATGTCCTCTTTGCATACTTACTTAATAAAAATCTTCTAAATGATCAGGCAGGATGAATTGTCGCCGGATGAATTGTCGGCGGGATGAACTGTCGGCAGGATGAACTGTCGGCAGGATGAACTGTCGGCTGGATGAACTGTCGCACGATGAACTGTCGCCGGATGAATTGTCGCAGGACGAATTGTCGGGTCACCAGTGATAATATGATTCTTTGTTCATTATAGATCGTGGAAAGATCATATTCTAGTGTTCTTAGATGTTGTCATTTGGAAGATGCGATTATTTGATGAGAATAATAAAATAATAATAAAAATAAAACGCTTTGATATTTTGTGTAAAACCACGAGTTTCAATTAATTTATATTTTTGAATGTAGCTATAACTTTGTGGTTATCCATTATAGAAAAATGAAACCATTCAACTTTGTATAAACTAGTTTTGAAAAAAATATATGGATAAATATTCTTGATATTAATCACAAAGGAAAACGTTTAGATAACTTAGAAGCCTTGGAAATTAAAAAATCCCTTAACAATAATGAATCTATTATCAACAAACAAAAAATATTGTCTTATAGCCCAATCAATCATTTCAATTTGGGAGACGGGAATGGGAACCGCCGCTCCGGGAACCTTTATTGGATAACCAACACCTCTGCCATAGGTCACCCCAAGTGGTTCGCTACGTTTGGTGATTTAGCAGTGGTGCCCGGGTTCACGGGGTGAGGTTTGTCTAGGTTTTGGAGGCGGATGACCAGGATACACTGAACCCCAGATTCCTGCCCACCCCTTAAACTCTTTTCCTTCCCAGAACTCTCCTCACCTTCCTTCCCCTAAAAAAACCTCCACACAGCATCCCCAAAGATGAAATAGGCCCTCAGGAAAATTATTTTCCTCGGGACCTCCTGTGTGGAGCTCATGTAAAAAAAAACATGGATTTGTTCCCCTACCCACCCACTCTACATTAATACCTACCCACCCAATCTACATTATAAACTAGCAACGGCTCCACCCCTACCATAATAAAACATTGTTCGAAACTGTCAAATTAGTATAAGCTTTCCCTGAAGAAGGAACGTTTGTTCCGAAACCGGCCGGATTTACGCATTATATAAGTGGTTTATATAAAGTTGAATTGTTTCATTTTTCTTTAATTAATTTATTAACCGACCGGTTTCGCTTTGCTCAAGGATACTCAGTGTACAAATTAATACAGAACACGAAATATATAGTTTATGCTTATATATATCCGTTCAAAGGGAGACAACAAAATAAAAAATATAACAAACATTAAGAATACGTTTACACCAGTACAAAAGAAAATGGGAAAAAGCAGTAAAAACCAATAGTCATTACTTAACAATCAAATAGTTGCATCTAGTAGTCCAATAGGTTATTTTATTAAATTATTTATTTTAGGTTTATTTTATTAAATTATATAATTATTATTAAATATGTCAAACCACAAAGTGATTTCTTTTTCAATAAGATAAAATAATAATATATACACAACATCTTGTACTTTAATTTAAGACAAAAACTCACAAATCGGACATATTAACATCGTCATGCAATCTAAAAAGTACTATCTGTATGTCACATTGATTTTACTCAATTATTGGCCATCAATATTAATGTTATTTATAAGTTGGGACTTGGGAGGCGGACAATGGATAAAACACCACATACTATACATTAAGTTAACGTTGGCCTTAAAAACTCGCACCACGTACGAGCTTCACACGCTACCATTTAATATACTCGTACGTACAACAAATGTTTACCTATTCTATAATAAATTAACATAATGAGTACTTGATTTGGTTTCAACATTGTTGTTTCCATTTTTTAAAGTCAAGCGCTCTTTCCCCGAGTCATGCTTTATGACTTCACCCCCAACCCTTAACCCCTTTTAGCCGTCAAACCCCTGTTTTTAATTACTCTTCTGAGTGTCGTTAGGGTATCACGTCAGATAGTAACAAATGCAGAGCGTTTGGTGGAAAACTGTACTTCAACAAATAAAAAAATCCAACCAAATCCCCCCGGAACAATTCATTGCGGCCATACACAATACACATGGAGTAAAATGCTCCCCATGAACGGGGCCATCCAATAAGGGCTGGTAATTCAATCCGTAGAGCAATTTCAATGAATCAGTAATGAGACCGGATAATTTGTATCTGTGAGCAAATCGTTTTAATTAAGCTATTAGAATTCATGAATTCGGCTGTCCCTGTCGATCGTAATTGTGTTGAAAACCATTTTGGGTTCGTTAAACATGTAAATGACTTGCAATTCTATGTCTGACTGAAGATATTAGGCATTTCCCCAATTTCGTTACATACTTTTCTTTTACTGCAATTTAAATTAGAAACAAATTTACAAAAGGATTTTTTCAGACCTCATAACTAATCAGCAAATCGTTATTGGTATTCATACAATTTGGTATTTAACTGACAATTTTTAATTTAGTGATAGAAATAGGTAATAATTTTTTTCCAAGAGGTAACAAAAACGGAGGAAATCGGCATGAAGACGATATTTTAATAAATTTGGCAATTAATTTCGACCGTAACAGCTTCGTGCGACAATAGTGTGATTTTATTACCGGTCATAAAAAAAGTTCACGGTGCGCCTTAAGCATTAAGCACTAAGCAGTCTTGGGCGGTGTTGAGATCACGACCTCCCGATTAGCGGTGAAGGTCAGTCGGGCCCGAACTAACTTGAGGTAATAAATTACAGAGATCAGCGGGCACTTCTTCTTCCGTCCTATCAGCGGGAAGTTTGCCGCGCAGTGGGCGGCGCGCCTAACTTCTAACTTCTGAGACGTGACTGCGCTACCTTTAACTTAACTTTTAGATTTCACCACCAGTCGGACACGGGACAGGGGGGCTCCTCGCTCCTCTGCGGGAGCTCACCGGGTAAATCTGGGGCTCCCTGGTTCCCAATTACCGACCGAGCGGGTAAATCCGCAGACTGTTTTATCGGTCGGGAAAGTAGCGGTTGTCATTACACGGCTTTTATTTCCGGCTAATCCGCATTGTGGCTCTGTTTCCTTTGTTTTTTCCGCCACTTTTTCTTGGCGTTTTTGCCACTTTCTCTCTCTATTTTGCTTCGCTCGTTTTGTTTTGCGTTAGTCGGTTTTTTATTTGCCCACCGTCGGCCCCGATATCCGCTCACCCATATCCGCGTGAAACTTCTGGGGTAGATAAAGGAGTTTAGTTTCCTCCCATTTTCCGCTTCTTTTTGTTGGGGCGTGCGAACTTTTATTTTGATCCTTTGTTTTCGGCGCTTTTAAGAAGCATATTTTCGTGGATTGAACAAAAGCGAGCAGATGCCATAACGATAAGCTTTTTAACCCGATTGAAGCAACATGCCTTCTCAGAGAAATATTTCAACAATGAGGTGCTTTCTTTTGAGACTTACATTTTCATTATCATTATTGGAACATCACAACAAAAGGGACCAAAAGCATTTCAACGAGACCTTAACTTTTTTCGTAATATGTTTTTATAAATAAAAATACTAAACAAAACTCTCGAAATTTTTTAAAAGTTATTATTAAGTAGTGTATTGTATAGTAGTGATATTTTTAATTTTGCTCTAACAACTTAAGTTTAAATAGTATTTTTTTAAAGGTATTTATATTCTTCTCCATTTTTAGGTTATCTGGAAGGAGATTATGTATGTGTACGCCCTCATGGCCAATGCTTCTCTTGCCGCTTTCAGTCTTGCCAGTTTCAATCTTGACAGTATTTGTGTTCAATTTATATGCTGTCTAGTATAGTGCTCGTGTACTTGTGACGTTTTTATAAATGTTGTGTTTGTGTGTATTACTCCATTTTGTATTTTGTAGATTAAAAGACAGTCATTGTTTAAAATTGTAAATAATTATTCAAAATCGACACATGGCTTATTTAGATTATTGTCCGCAAGTAGAACTAGTTTTTATAAATATACTGCCCATGGTATTTTATTAGATATTATTTTCTGTTTATTGTAAAGGTACCAATTTGAACACCGATTAATTTGTCGTAAATTTAAAAACTCTTTACACAACCTTAACTTTTATTATTTCTTTAATTTTCTTTTACATGACTACGAATCCGGAGATCATTAGTTCAAATCAGGAGGTGATCAAAAAAATTGTGCACGACTTATTTGCTTTATATCAAAACTTATTAAGAAGTAAAAGTAATATACATACTTCTTCAAAGACAGCTAACTTATTTTGTGGCACCATTTTAAATATTAATTAATGGAATACTTAGTTATAACCACTTTTATTGTTTATTAAAACCAACTTAAAACTTTTAAGTAAACCCTGATGAGGTTCGCATTTGTTTTATGAATACCGCACAAGAGTCCCAACTGTACCCGTCAGAAGCCAGTGAGACTATGGCATCCCCAATTGGGGTATGTTGTGAGGCTGAAGGTTGTGGGGTGGGGAAGGAGATAGGAAATAGGAAGGTGGGGAAGTACCTGGCTATTCAGATCTGGTCACCAAACACGGCTAATGCTATTTCAAGCAACGTTTCAATTCTTTCAATTCTGGTCTTACACCAGGGCAATACTGAGAGAATCTTCCACTCTGGAACGTGCCGCAAATATACTATATATCATTTTAAATGAATAAATTGTGAAATAACACAAATTAATCAAATGCTTGGTGTAACCCTAAGTGACCAGCTCAGGTATGGGGGCTCCATCGAAGCCAGGGTAAAGTTAGCCTCCCAAAAACTGGGCGTACTGTACAGGGCCCGCAGATACTTTAATAGTACACAACTGCTAACCCTGTACAAATCGCAAGTGCGCCCCACGGTTGAATTTGGCAGCCACCTCTGGTCTGGAGCTCCAAAATACCTGAAAAATACCCTCGACTCTGTGCAGAAACGGGCGGTCCGTTTGATAGATTCTCCCATCTTAACAGACGGATTGCAATCTTTAGAGCACAGGCGTCGGGTGGGAATGCTATCCTTGTTCTACCGGTATTACCATGGAAGATGCTCCGAGGAACTAGCATCATTGATCCCTTCGGCACCGGTGCATAGTCGGGTAACACGCCAAACGCGTGCCCAACATTTGAACGGTCATTTCTATGACTCGTTCTTGAGTTTAACGGCTCAGCTGTGGAACCATTTGCCGGCCTCTGTGTTTCCTCCCTCCTACAACATGGGTCTCTTCAAGACCCGTGTTGACTCCTTCCTTTCCTCAGAAAGACCCTCCACACTGCATCTTCAAAGATGACATAGGCCCTGAGGGAAGTTATTTTCCTCGGGGCCTCCTGTGTGGAGTTAATGTAAAAAAAAGCAATTTATTTTACACCACTAATTGAATGAGTCAATATCTGATTGGAAAATAAGGCAGTCATGGTAATTTTTGATTATTTTTAGGATCTTATTGTCATCAGCAAAAGCCAAAAGCGTGTGTTAACGCGGTGGTGTCGCGAAACTGCGACTCCACTGTTAATTGGCGGTAAATGCTGCAGAGCAAAGCCCACGCAGCCCTCGAAGGACCAGTCCCGAAACTACGTGAAAACGCTAAGTTATACGGGACGATTGAATAGTATACACTCGCAAAACCTGATGGATAGTCAGTCGATAGTTCAGATCTGGGCTTTTGGAAAATTAGATAAGCCCAGACTGGAATAAGGAAAATAGGACTCACCGTTGCAGATGGGGCCTCACTGAACTCCAGTTTTGGTGCACACTTCTCACTGTTTAAAATTCGCAATATTCTTATAGTAAGAGGTTACGATACATGCGCCCTGTCTGAGATGTTATTTTGTTCTGAGCAGGAAAGCACACTGTCACCTCTCCAAAGTTGAGTATTTCTTGCAACAATTTTTATGGTGACATTTTGGAAGGAAAGATTAGGTAGGTGGGATAAATTCAGGATTTTGACATATCTACCCACCAAGTCTGCGAATGCAATACCCAATCAATCCCATATAAAGATGCGCAAACACGCGGTTTATTATATTTAATGCTTAAAATTTGGGAGGCGGGAATGGGTACCACCGCCCCGGGAACCTTTATTGGATAACCAACACCTCTGCCATAGGTCACCCCAAGTGGTTCGCTACGTTTGGTGATTTAGCAGGGGTGCCCGGGTTCATGGGGTGAGGTTTGTCTAGGTCTTGGAGGCGGATGACCAAGACACACTGAACCCCAGATTCCTACCCACCCCTTAAACCCTTTTCCTTCCCAGAACTCTCCTTTCCTTCCTTTCCTTAAAAAAACCCTCCACACAGCATCCCCAAAGATGACATAGGCCCTGAGGGAAATTGTTTTCCTCAGGGCCTCCTGTGTGGAGCTCATGTAAAAAAAAAAAAAATTATGTAACAGCACTGCATAATCGAAATAAATGAAAAAGTGATTAATTAGTTATGTATTGAAGTTTGCGATTGTTAGTGAATTCATTGCCGAGTTTTGAAACAATGTTTGAATGAAACCCCCCAGATTGATTTAACTTTCGTCAATAAACATCAAATAGGTGAAAAACGTCAATTTTATCATCCATCAGCATGTCATTGTAGCCTGCACCTATTGTCCATAGTATATAGTGTGCAGGTAATCGAATTGACTGGACATATCGAGTCTATAAAAAAATACAATTAGACTTGTGAACAGGCTTCGTTTAATCGGGCGGACGCACTCGCCCGCGTGCGGTGCGGTTAAATTGCATCCGATCACGTAGATGCAGATTGCATATTGTTGCACATGGCGCATAGTGCATTCATCGACAGCCTGAATATGACTGCAGAAAGGGAGCAGGGAAAACCGTATAATTCAGAAGAGCTCTCGCTTTGTTCCCGCTCTGTTGCGGGTCACGGGGGATGGCAATATCAACCTTAATTTAAATTAATAACCATGGCTGTTTGATATTGCATTTGGTACAAAATCTGCAGTGGATGATATGCAGGTAATTACTGCGGGATGTTAAATAAGGCATGGCGGAAGTGTGTTACTTAATTCTGACTTAATTTGACGTTTAAGATGTGGATACCCTCAAAATCGCCTTGGTGAGAGTTCATCGATCACAATCGATACGTTGTTGATATGGCATTTAACATGTTTGGTGGCTAGAACAGTAAAGTTAGATATTTCCCAACCTTTTTTTCCTATCACTTCCTCAACATCACAATATACATACATAATATGCATACATGCATACATACATAAACACGTTGACGATTCTATATTCGCATTGGCTTCGGGCAGTTAAGGCTTTTGTGCAGGATTCACATTAAAAAACGGCATTTACAGGGTGTTAAGGGACGTACCTGACTTATTTTAACGGTGATTCCGAACATTAAAATAAATACATATATTACAAATGAAATTTTGGGCTCCTGTGCGATTTTTGATGTTTTTTTCAACTAACACATAAAAAAATCAGTTGGTATTAGATATGTGAAAAAATCAGTTGGTATTAGAGTCGATGTGAGGGGTTGACTGTTACTCAGCTGTGTGACCCGTGATGAAAAATAAAATTTGTTAAGTTTGAAGAAAGAACAAAAAACATAAAAAAACCACCGGAGATCAAAATTTCCTTCAATCTTTTGCTCAAAATAATGTCAGGAATGACTCGTAAAAGTGAGTCAAGTATACCATATGTAAGAAAATCCTATGGATTTCTTGCTGAAAAATCGAAATGTTACATGAATTATTCTTACCTATGTTTAGTGACTAGACCTGATAAGCCGGATACTTCCCAAACCTTTATCTTTCTACAGTTTAATTTTATACCCTCAAGATGCTTGAGTAAAGCGAAACCGGTCGGTATTATAAAAATTAAATAAATCGTGGTTATAAACTAAGTTTTTGTTTTATTTCAATCAATATGTCAAACCACAAAGTGACTGCTTTCTATCAAAATGCTTTATCTTTCTATTTCCCTTATCCTTTCCCTCTATCACTTTATTCCGTACGATAACATTCCCAAAATGGGGATTCCGTGTAATTTACAAAAGTATAGAGAAATCAATACTCACTGTATCACCTAAAAACAAACAAAAAAACAGAAATAAAGTTGTACCTATCAAATTTAGATAGTTACCTGAAATTGGAACCTTGTTTGAGAATGACACGATAACCATTACCAAATACCGTTCGGTGACGCAGTTCGTAGTAAAAAATATGTTAACAACCTGAAGCTATTCATAGATAGAATCCAGATTTGGTTAAATGGAAATAAAATGCAAATCTCTTTACAAATTAAGAAGACAGGACGCTCGGTGACATTTGAGATGTTATTGAGAATTCTGATTAAGATTAATTGGCCTATTACAGAAGCTTCTTGACATATAAAAGAATGTCGCCGAACCAACGCATAGTTTTGCATAGTTATCTGGGAATCTATACATAGACAAGATAACATTGTTGTTGATAGAAAACACTTCAAGAAGGAATGTGATTTTTAATACAATAAAGTTGTCAAACTGTTGCAAGTCTGTGCTGTGCGTTAGTTAGTCAAATTAGCTTTGAATTTATGTGTCTTTTTGAAATTAGTTTTTTTTTAATTCATTTACATTAGCTCCACACAAGAGGTTCTGAGGAAAATAATTCACGTCAGAGCCTGTATAATCTTTGGGGATGCTGTGCGGAGGGTCTTTTAATGACGTTAGCTATTTTAAGTGACCAGATATGAATAGTCAGGTACGTGTCTTTCTTTAGAGATCTCCCCCTTTTCCCAAATCTTTAACCTCTACCCTTTCTGTTGTAAATTAGTTATAGTTCCAAGCTCTGGGTGGTTGAACTCTTGTGCGATATAATTAGAAGATATATTTCGCAGCCGTTCAATCACTTTGTGCTACCTAACACGAAATAACACGTCCTTAAAAAACTCGTTCTTTCTTCTTTTCTATTATGATATAAACAGTTTTATAAAGAAAGGACACCAAACTTTCTCTCTGAAGAGGGTATTACCAGAGAAAACCAGAAATATGTCATTTTTAAATTAGATTTTACACGTATTGACTCTTTTCCACAAAAAAATTATAAATGGATTTCGAAAGATTGTTCTTTTATCTAGCATTTGCATGTTTTAAATTATAAGAAAAAATGTTTATTTTTAGAATAATAAGGATATACCATAGATCGTTGGCAGATTTGTTAAATTTTCAAAAAATTTTGCAATATACCACACCCATTTCAAATCATATAATCATGCAGTAAAATAAATCAATACATTATCTGGGTATCGCATGTTTTAGAATTTTAATTTAAGTTTAAATAAAATCATTAAAAATATATACGTACACGTGTTTCTTGACGAAAATTGGTCCGTTTGTGTATTTATTTGCGCACTTACCAACCAATATATTTCAGATTTTTTTAACATTCTTATTTAACTTAGACATTTTTGAAAAAAGATATATACTTACCTATAATAAAAAAAAAATTACAAAAAGTACATCATTTTAATAGTTTTATCATCACGGCTTTCAGCATTTTTGAATGTAGGTATAAATTAAAGCAAATTTGGAATTAAATAAAATCGATGTTGAGTTATAATTTTAAAAAGCTGGTACGGAGAATAATTAATCTTTCTCATTGTAACCGCCCTCTGCACGATCGTAAGTACAACTTTCGACGAAATGTAGATTTTCGGCCGTTGGCTGATTAAACGCTCTTAATGGTTTATCACAAATACGTAAAAAATGGAAATGAATGTCAAGCGGGAATATTAAAAACATATCTGTCAGATTTTGCAACTAACATGTAATTTGTATTTGAATTGTCTATATCCAAGACCTGAGGGGTTAAAAATAAAATTGCTACAATAATGTTGATGTTCCATTTCTGGTTTGAAGGATAATGCTAAGAGGAAATAATAAATCTTTCAAATCATGAAACTGTCAAACACAAACTTGACATTCAAAAAGATTATGACATCCCTATAATAATAATTATGGTTATTTTTTGCAAAGACATTATATCTCTTTTTATTATGACTGCAATTGAGGAAGGCATTTTAAAATAAAGCTTCTGTATCTCAAAAGATCAAAGCCCTTAAAGGAAAAGCTTTCGAGTACGAATGCATTTCGATAATAATGAGAACGATACACTCAAATTAAATGAAATAAATATTGTTTCTTCAGCAGACTATACGCCTAACCCTTCAAATTTCAGTGAACACATAGATGATTTTCTAAGAAAAAAAGGCAAAAAATGGCAAAATTATGCTAGTTAGAAATCTCGGTCACTCACATTAAGAAAATAAAATATAACACAATATCAATGAAGTTACCTATAAAAGGTGTCTTTGTGGAGGATATTGAGGAAAAGAATGGAGATGAAGTTCTGGGAAGGAAAAGGAAAAAAAGAGGGGTGGGTAGAAATCTAGGGTCAATGTGTTCAGGAGTGATGGGTGTACGAATCGTCCCCTCTTGCGATGCAAGGCGATGGGTCAAGAGCGTCCGGCTGGAGAGTCTTGGTTCCCTCAAGCAGTCTTTGATACAGATACAGACAAACTTCACTCCTTTTTAGTCACCAAACGTTGCTAACCATTTGGGGTGATCTTTGGCTGGTATCTTGGCTGGTTATCCAATAAATGTTTCTAAGGGCGGAGGTACCCATACCCGCCTACCAAATTGGGGTACACGTTGGATAATATATACGTTGAAAAACGATGGATGGCTTCAGGGAAATTCCTCGAGAATTGCGTTGAAGTAATTATTTTTTCTATCAAAAACCGCCGTTGGAAATTAAGTGAGGACTTTTGCGCCACTTTATAATTTCCTTGATTAATCTGGTACCCGAATGAAACAGATCGGTGACAAAACAGAATATGTTGAAATATATATTAAATAATAGATTAGATAAGGTTTTTTTGCTTCGCTGTTTCTTCACGTTTCTCATAAGTGGTGACCGGAAGACTCAGAATCATGCAACTTCAACACCTCCTTTGAAAAGTCATTAAAAGTGATGAAAAAAAAGGTTAAATAAGTTACGTTAGGTTAGGCTATTGGTTTTTTTTTTTTGCAATACCTGTTAATGATTTTTCAAAGGGGTGTTAAAATGACACTTTGTTGAGTTGTCGTGAAACCCTTATAAATATCTTGTATTTTGTCAAGCATCCAACCAAACCAATCACCCAACGTTTATTTAAAATAGAATGAAGCCAGTTCAAAGAAAACTCCCGTTAATTTGAAAATGCTTGTCTCTCTACCTTTGCTGGGAAGGAATTTAATTATATCGCCGTATGAAACAATGTTGCAGGGGATGAAGTTCCCAGAACTGGGTGCGCTAGGGTTTGTTAGTTTTGCACCGCATGGTGTGCAGTTTCATCATACGCCCTCTCGATTTGCATGTATGAGCAGAGGTACCCTACAAGGAGCCAGATTATTATACAAATTCCATTACCAGGACGCGATAATTACTTAGTAATACGAAATTAAATTCGGATTAGCGCCGCCTAGCGGGAGATGGCACCCCAGCGCTAGACTTTTTACGAGTGTGCTGTAATCAAGATTGCCAACGCGAGATGGCGCCTCCTGTTCCACTTATTAATACACTGAAACGCGCACGCTATAATTAAATTATGATTCCTTGTTGTTGTGAATGCAATCTGTACTCATGAGCACCTGATAGGGTTTGGATTAGTACCCATGAATATTAATTGTTTTAATATTACGGACGTATTGTTTTGTATACATTATTATGTGTTTAAATGTTATGCAGCCAGCAGCGGGTGAGTGCAAAAAAGCTCTAGTGAATATCAGTGTGTCTGTATCATCGAAGATGTCAGGCTGAAGTGTATCAGTAATCTGTCCGTGGGAGTCAAGTTTTCCAAAATCATTTACAAAATTCTTTCAAGTAAATGATAAAAAATTGGCCAATTTAAAAATAGTAAAAATTGTGAAATATTATCAGATATTGTCTGAGCAGATAAACCTATTTTTCAAAAGCACAAAAGGATTGTCCAAATGTTCAAAAGTATTATCCAAATAAACAAAAATGTTGTCAAATTGGACTAAAGTATTGTCAAAATGAACCTAATAGTATCCAAATAAATGGTTAAAGTATTTACTGTGTACAATGGTAAACACATAGTTAACGATCGGTTAAAATTTGGTAGAATGCACTAAAATATGGCAGTAAAATGTGGCTAAACGAAATAGGAAAATATCAATAGAAACTTCGACGAAAAATGAAAATATTGTTTAATAATATGAACCAAATTCTCATTTCTTGTTGTATCAACGCGCAAAAAATACGGAGAAGAGTACTCATTAATTTTCATTTACCAGTAAGCACAGTTGTAGCCTTCCATTTACACTTATTATTTTTTTAATTGATAAAATAATGTTTAAGACAAGATTTTTATGTATAGCACAAAGGGTAACAATTATTATAAGTAAGAATTATTAGCCTTGTGATAATTTGCGTTTCTATTATTTTAAATATATATATTATTATATCACAACTCTCCAGGTCATCGGCAAGACAGTGTGATGTTTTTACTCTTTCTACACTCTTTTATTTCTTCCTCTTTATTATTTTTAATTTACTCCTATGCACTTGACTCCAGTGAGTAATATTTTCTTCTTTTTCTTTTCTCTTGGCTCTGATCGATATTTAAATTTTTAAAGCTTTGCATGTGTGTAGTAGGGACGGAAAATTCCTCCCCTACGTCACACAAGCCTTCATGAAAATTGGACCCTAATTTTCTTTGATAACTACAGAAAGCTACTTAAAGCTCCCTTGTACTGCATACCTTTAGAGATATATATACTTAACTAATGAATATGTTATTTACGACCTTGAACGTAAATATTTTCGTATTTATGTTGTAATTAAACTCCATCAAACGTTGTGTAATTTTTTGATTTATGATATGGGACTTTAATTACTTTCTCTTTTGTGGTAACCTGTTGATTCTAAACAGAGCGTTGAGTTTCAAACTGTATTGGTCTCTCTTTTGCAAATCTTAACTTTAAATAATTTCTCTAAATGGGCTAACTTTCCTTTGTCGCTTATTATGATTCCCTACATCCTAACAAACTCGTAAATAGACTGTACTTATTGAAATTTTACATGTTTAATTGAATTGATTATTGAATGTAACTCAAATGGTTAAATGTTAGTAAATTTGATCATGATTGTATCTTGTATCTGCTTGGCGCCCCTCCATTATGATTCAGCTGCTATAAGGTACATATAAAGCTGGATTTAGTAGGTTAATGTAATTAATAGATTGCATATTAGACGAACTCAGAATGCCCCTTTTCTGCCGAAAATTTGGCGCCTTCCTCCTACAAGTAAACCAGGTGATCAGATTCTTACTAGAAATTCGCACAATCTTCTGGCGCGGATCGGTTAATTGATACCTAAGTTATCGCGTCCTAACCGTCCTTCCTCTTGCCATCATGCACTGCCTTCCGGTCGTCATCTGAGCCTAGATACCCCCAAATTCCTACTCCTCCAAGGTCTACTATTTACTTAGGGCGAACCGGTTTCGTCCTATGTGCAATCATATACTCACGGTGTTGTGTAGAGTTACGGGTCGTGAATCCTCACTCCACGTACAGAAAATGATGTGAGAGTAACTCTGTCGAGTCTAAAACGCTAGCTGTAAGCGGGTCCACATCAATCAATGTACAGTACATAAAAAGATATATATGTAAACTTACATTTGGGAAGGATTATAACTCGCAATTTGAGGCTAGCTAGTCTCAAATTCCGAGCTCGGATTTCGTGAAAAGGAATTCTGCACAAAACCTTAGCCGATGACCGAATATATACATGATAATAGTGGGTCATATTAATAAATACTAATAGATTAAGAAATTATCTCGGTTTGTTCTGGAGTGCCGAAAATTCCAGGCTTTTTGATTTGTTTGGTTGACAATTTTATTTAAGAGATTGCCATCTCTATTATGTGTTTGGTTAATGGTCCTTGGTTTTTTCAAGGAGCGACCACTGCCTCCCATTGTTGAACTGTTTTCTAAATTTTTCCCCAAGGTTCAACTTTTGGTAAAATTTTTTACTATCCCGTGATTTTCCAGTTGTCTCATGTAAATGATTGATACTTTTTATTAGGCTATCCCGTGATTTTTCAACTGCTTCTTGTAAATGATTGATGTCTATGAGAGTAATTACTCCACAAAATTTTACTCGAATCTTCCTTGTAATTCTTCAATACTCTTCTATTTGACTATCCCGTGATTTGTCAACTGTTTCATGTAAATGATTGATACTTACGAGAGTAATTGTTCTATAATTTTCTCCTCGAATATTCCATGTAATTCTTCAATACACTCCTAAACTAACCCGTGATTTTCCAAATGTTTGATGTACCTATTATTTAACTAGCTATAATAAATCTGTTTACTTTCAATTGTTCAGTTCAAAATTTATCTCTTCATGTTCAAATTAAAGATTGTGTTTAAAACTTTTTCTATAATTGCGCAACTTCATGGCTTTGCCTCATTCTAAAAGTTAATATTAATACCTGTCAACTACCTATTATATACCCAAGGACATACTCCTTTAAAGCATCTGACCCAGTGCCCCCATGACCGAGTTGTTTTATAAACAATTTTATTATGTAAACATTCCCGCTGTTCTCGTGACCTAGATTCCAAACATGAGATATTTGTTTATTTTTTTTGAACATTCTTGAACGCGAGCTTATATGGTTCTAATTTTTTTTTTTTTGAATTTAATAGTGGTAGTTTCGTTCTCGCAGATGTCTAATCTGTTCCCCGATAAATATAATTATAATGCATACATATACATACATATATATTTTGTCTCAATAAATAAATATACTGATATATATACAATTATATTATAGTTAAAATAAATTTTAATATCATAACTCATTTTTTGATCATTTTATATTAGCTGAAGTTGTAATAAATAGTACATATACTAAAATAAATACAAAACTTCGACTTGGAAATTTGTCAAACAGATAACTATCTTAAATAGTTACTGATAAATTCAAAAGGTAGGCATTCGAAATCGATACCTTTACTTTTAATATAAGTGTGTTTCTTTTGATTAAAACTTTCTTGTAATAATATATATATATATATATACATATACATAAATACATCTATTTTATATATAATATTTTAATATAGATACATATCACATATTAAGCAAGTAATATCTTGTTATAAAACTTATTCAAATACCAGCTGTCTGATGCATGCCGCTTTCTCCTTGGAACCTGGATTTTTTTTTTTTTTTTTTTTAAAACTTACCCCTTTAAGGTTTTTATCCATCCGGGAGCTACACGGTAAAACCTTGTTATGTTTTCCTTACCTAATACCTATTCTTATGTTATCAACTTAATTCAATTAAAATTTTTCCGACTTCAAATTTTTTATTTTTTTATTCCCGTTTAATCTAAATAAATTAAATGATGTTTATCGTTCTGACTGCATTTTATTTCAAAACTCGTGGGTTAACTTAACACTTTTTAAATTAAATTAATAATTAATTACTTATTTTGTGTTCGTTTTCCTTCGATACTTTTATTTAGCAAAAAGTATTATACGATTAAATACCGAATAGATTATTATCATGCTTATTTATTTATTATTTGTTTTAACTTCCAGATTCATTATTATAATTATTCCATCGTTAAAATAACATTCCGTTTAAATTATAATTTTTAAGCAATAAACACTTCACGATTATTTACGAAATAAGAGATTTATTATTTTTATTTTTGTTTGTCACCGATCCCCCTTTTTTATTTTGCAGTAAGATAACGTATTTTACTATTTATTCAAGCTTTCCGAAATAGTTATTATTATTAAGGTACCACAATCTCATTTAACAGCAATTTAATAATTTTAATTATTTATTCTAACGTCCATATTTATTATTATTATTTTATATAACACTAGATTAATCCTGTGATAAATTATTACGTTCGATTTGCACTTTATTTAAGGAACTATTATTGATATGATTTTTTTTTTTTTTTCAAGTATTAAGTCCTAAAATTTAACTAAACACTGCTTTTAAATTTGCCAAATGCAGCACAACACTTTCCACTAACACAATTTAAATTTATGATTTAATCACCTCACTGAATCTAATTAATTATTATTAATGGTACTAATTTCGTACACTGAATTTAATACCAAACTTTAGACACTTAGAACTTTCTGTTAAAATGCATTTTATCTAACACTAGATTATACTAAGTCCAAAATCACTTCTATTGACTTGACTCCAATTATTTCAGAGTCATAAAATTTATAACACTTAGAAAATTTTTCAATTAATAACCGCTTTAAACGTCACGTCACGTAACTTCCACGTTTGATAATCCGACGATTCATTCTCGAAAAATGCCTGAGTTCTATTTTTTATACCCCTCTCAGGTCCAAAAGATTGTATCTAAATTTCCTGTGACAACACAATTCCAACTCTATCAA
The DNA here is from genome assembly GCA_917880885.1 of Limnephilus marmoratus. NCBI lineage: Eukaryota > Metazoa > Arthropoda > Insecta > Trichoptera > Limnephilidae > Limnephilus > Limnephilus marmoratus. The sequence continues at coordinate 14,084,823 of OU862910.1, read as the reverse complement.
CTCGCAAACCCTTGAAATTATCTCACCATTATCGAATAATGTTCCTTAAGTCCTATTTCCATTATCTCAATGCTTCCTCTCTCTTATTTTCATACCTACAAGATCCGGATTCAGTTACTTTGTTTTAAATTGCCCTATCGTACTTTGTGCTGTTGGTCATACAAAATTAGTTCGAATTTCATGATTTTCGTATTCTTTTTTTCTCAAAATATAATCGGTACGTCTTCAATAGACTGTATATAATTCTCAATTTTGTTTATCGCTACCAGAACATGAACAAACTCATGCCAAAACTTTTAATATGCATTTTCCAATTTTCCTTTTACTAAATTCCTCCATATCTTCATGCCACTTATATGGATCAATTAAATTTTAAGCTGCATCGTCTCTACTTATGTCGTAGGCTCGAATTTTCCTATTTTCTCTTATTTTCCTTTTATCCACGATGTTCTTTCTTTGATTTTCCTCATTCATTCTCATGTAGCTTTCCACAATTATATGATTAGTTACATTCCAAGCCAAATTTATTGTTTTCATCGATACTTCTGAATTTTCATGAGTTTTCCTTACGGAATCATCTTTTAATTGTCTTTATTTCCTTTTTACTACCCCCCGTTTCGTCTTCGATGTATGTCACCTCTTAGAAAATTTCATTTTCTATATACTACTACTTTTTATGTTATTTTCCACATTTTTTATAGGAGAAACTTCCACTTTATTACTTCATATGGGTCATCCTCCAAATTCCGTCCCTTTCTTACCGAAATCCACATTAATTTAAAATTTGACATGTGTTTAGGTCTGGACTTCGATGTACTCACCAATAACTCAGCGTTTATTCGAGGGTAATAAAATATAATGGTTTTTTAGTTAAGTAAACTGTCCATAAGACCAATGATAATTTTTATCGTCCTAAAAGCCATTAAAATGGGTTTAATCACCTAATATCATGTTCGTTTTCTTATTGTTTAAACAACAAAATCACGTGTGAGATCGTCAATCCAAATAATGTTTCATTTTTCCTTGCAGTCTGTCCTATCTCCCATAGAATTCTCCTCAAACAATTGACGTAAAACAACCCCTTCTGTTTACTTTATCCAACGCAATGTGACTAGAATGACCACCCTATTTCAAATATATAACGTTATCTATTTAAACTCGTCTGAAAATGCAAAATTAAGTCGAAATCTTATATTGCTCAATAAACACTTCCGTTTAAACGTCCATTTTTTTCCATTAGCTTTTCTTTTCAAATCGTTTTCCAGGACTTTATTGCTTCATCTAAAGGTGACATTCCTAATTTACAGCGTTTTTCTTCCTTTTAAATATCAACCGTACGTTTCTCTCCAAATCTGGCCTCCTATCGTTGATCACGTACTCGTTATACAACTGAATATTCCTGCAGTAGTTTTCCTATGTTTTCCACGTCTCTTCTTTATCTACCTCTTATTATAATTTTTCTTGTTATTTTCTTGCATAATTTTTTCAACATAATATGGACTAACTTGTTCGTTTCTTACGGTTGCCGATACCTCTATTGCACCGAATGTTTATTTTATCTCTGGGGTCATTGTATCCAATGCACCGGGCGTGAGACCCTGTTTACATTATAGTGTATTGATCTTTCGGTTGATGACGATATTTTTTTTCCCATAAATCTCTGATTAATTGCCTAGTTCAAAGTCCATCTCTTTGTTCAAAATCTGAATACGCCCTCCATTCTGTGATTGGTTTCATTAATTATTTATAGCTTTCTGCCTCTACCTGATTGGCTGTTGGTTTCAACTATTTATTTTTGAGCCTAAAAAAAGGGTCTTCCCCTGTGTCGTGACGATTTTTAATACCATCTGTGATTTTTTTGTTAATACTGATCTCAATATCCTTAATTGTAGGTCCCTATCGTCAACAAGAATTCAATTTACCTTGAACCGATAGATGTCGCCAGTGTGTTCGTTTTATAAGTAATTGGTATTTTCTTTTTAAATTAAAGGGGTAGGCTACGATATTTTCTAATTTTCACTGTTGATTAATGCAATACATCACAGCCTGAAACACTCATCTACATTGAAATCTCCCGAGAAAAGGTACATGCCGCTGACGGGACTCGAACCCGCGTCCTTCTGATATCCGGTCAACTGCTCTTAACCACTGAGCTACGTCGGCTTATCTCCTACCCGCCAAATAATTCAATATATACTGGTGGTTCATTCAACAATTACTGCTTATTACATTTTTTCACCTGCAAACAACCAACTTTATTTTTATATGGGAAAGGCACTGTAAGTGCTGAATCTCCCACTAGGTGAAATACTTTAACTCGTCAAATATTAATTATTATTTTTTAATTGATGAACTAACGTTTAAGACAAGACTTTTATGCATAGCACCAAGAGTAACAATTTTAATAAGTAATAATTATTAGCCTGAAACACTCATCTACATTGATAAAACCTCCCGAGAAAAGATACATGCCGCTTTCCCACACCAAATTTATTTTTATGTGGGAAAGTGGTATGTATCTTTTCTTGGGAGATTTTTTTCAATGTAGATGAGTGTTTCAGACTAATAATTATTACTTTTTTTTAAAAGAAAGACAAACATTCCCAGGTCACGAATAACCCAACAATGTTTGAAAATCTCCTACTTCCAGCACTTATAACAATTGTTTCCATTTACACGATATAAGCGAGAAATGGATTCTTCAAAAATATATAAAATTATTTAAGTAGTTACTATCTAAGACGTCCCCTTGTTTAATAATCAAAAATAATTTATTACAAATTCGACAGCATTCAACCACGACAAAATAAACTGAACCGAGCGTCACTGCATTATCAGTCCTACCTATTTATGACAAATTACGTAAATTATTTTTCAAAGAACAACTCAACCCCCTGTACCTTTACAATTCTACACCATAACAAAGGATGATGTTAAGCTTGGAACATTGTTTTTGAAAACTTTGTTTTGGAAGTGTATCGCGCTTGGTGGCTTCGAACTTTAGGATTTCTTTTGCATAATGTCAAAGTTGGCTGTTTCTACGACCTACGAGCGAAGCCCTCCTAGCTCTTCAACCTTGTACAATTTTATATCTCCCCTTAGTAATGGTATTCATACTTCATGGTCAGCAAACATGAAACAATGTTGTCAAACTTTCTTACAAGTTTTTTTTTTGTTCTTAACATTTTGAAGTATATTGAAGTGAATGGTTCTGGCATTATGATATTTCATCTGTTTTCTGACTCTTTTTTTATTTTTTATTATTGATACATTATTTTACAAAATTTCACAGTATAAACCAGTAATGTTGGTCTCACTGGGTTGTTTACCCGTCCTGAGGCCCTCATTTTATAATATAATAATTAATACATAATACAGTTCGAAAAAAAAGAAATATACAATGTTGGCGACGAACACATCTAAAATAAAAAGATAAACTAAAAACAGAGATCAAAAATTAAAATTAAGTAAATTAAATTAACAAACTAAAAAAAATAAATTATTATTATTATTATAATAATCTAAAAAAAGTCTATTATGCACTAGTCCAATCACTAATTCAGTATGGAATCATTGGATGGGGAGGTGCATATGAAAAAATTATAAGTCCTGTAAAAGTGGTACAAAAACTAATTATTAAAGTAATTTTAAAAAAACCACCAACATTCCCTTCAGCATCATTGTTCAAAATTTTCGAAGTACCAAAAATTGAAGACCTCTACAAAAAAGATTCAATACTACAAATATTCAAAGAAAATGTAACTAAAAAATTTAAACTCAACTCATCATTAAGGCATAAATTTAACTTACAAATTCCCCTATTTTCAACACAACAAATGCACAACAATTATATTTACAAAGGCATAAAATATTTTAATAATCTTCCCGAAGAAATTAAAAAAATAACAGATTTCGTAACATTCAAGAAAAAGGTCAAATTAATCTTTAAAAAAAATCAACAACCATAACAACACCAATCAAAATGTTATAACTTCAATTCCTAGCATATCAAAAATTAACATCACAACATAGTTTATATTTATTGTATATACTAAGTAAAATGTATGTTATAAAAGTGAAAAATAGTAGTTTATATATTATATTTATATATAGTTTATATTTATTGGAAAATGTAAGTAAAATGTATGTTATAAAAATGAACTAGCTGTAAAATAACTCCTACGCCAAGCTCAAGAGCTAGTACTCTTCATTGGCGTAGAATTTCAAAAATCATGTATCTTTTCATTAAATAAAAAAAAAAAAAAAAAAAAAATTAAATGAAAATCGGCGTATCTTATGTTTTATGTGTTTGTGAGTGTTACTTGTTTTATATTGGTTTTGTGTGTTGCGTGTATATGTTTTATTCTTTTATGTTGTGTTTTTTAAGTCTTTACTCTATAACAACGCTTTCATTTTCGGCTCAAAAAATCATTTTCAATATAAGCTACATGGCTTTAAAATATCATTTAACGGATCAAATGATGAGAGAGACGCCCTTTAGTTAGTTTTTAATTTTTATTTGTGAAAAGTACATTAAAAAAAAACTACTAGATAATTAAAAAAACAATTTAAAAATTACATTCTGTCCGGAACAATTCTGTTAAATTGCCGAGCGCAGCGTCGGGTTTTTGAGGGGTGATTTAAGGTTTACGTTCAAGGGATGGTTGACTGATTGATTGATGAGAGAAAGGCTATCCGGTTGAGATAACAATGCTCAAAGAGATGAAGCCTTAAGATAAGGCTCCACTCCCCGACTCGACGCGGGCGTCAGCGTCTTGAGACTAAATGCAAATCCGCTACTCTTTCCGGTCAGTGACGTACAACCTTCAGCATAGATACTGTGATAAGGGGTAATTGATACCAAGAATTTAATAAGTTTTTAAGTCAACGAAATTGAAAATTGTGGTGTGAGGTCAGGTCATTGTACGTAATAGGGTAATAAATCACGTATTTTCTTCTAAAGTTAGAAAAAATACCATGGTTGTATTAAATTTCACTAGAATTTTCGAAATTTATACCTATTGTTTGAAACAATTGTAATTACAAATGAAAAGTTTATTTAAACCAATAAATTTATTATTTTAAACAACAAAATTTGAAAATGTGTTGTGAGTGAGGTCATTGAAATAATGTAATAATGTAATACGCCATGCGTTTTGTTTTTAAGTTCGAAAATTGCCTTCGGTTTAGTAAAATTCGGAATTTTCTAGAATCCGACGCACCGTCATGTTCATTATTATTGATTGATTTCCAGAAAAGGACAAGTTTTAACCAAATTGATTCTTTAATGTGTGAGTCAGTTCATTGTAAGGAATGAAGAAATACTATGTCAGATGTTTTCTTATTAATTTTGATAAATTCCTCGGGTTAAATGAATTTCATCAGAATTGCGTAAGTTTGTTTTATGACGAAAATAATTACTTCAATATACTCGAATGAATCACAACAGTACAACAGATATTTAAATATTCTTTGTGGTTTTGTATTGATATAGTACAATTATTATTATATACATTGTGCTATTTTTGGTTTGAAATTAAATATGTTTTATCTACAAATAATGAACTCTACCGTTATGAAAGCTGCGCACTGCACAGCGCACAGCCTTATACGCCTGATTTTCCTTGTATGCACATAATCGGTCGTTTCTCCCACCTTAAAAATGGTGATCCCCCAAAAGTTGCCCCCCCGAATAGTTGCCCCCTGGAGAGTTGATCCCCAGGATAGTTGATACCTTTGGCCGTTGATCCCTCGGACAGATGATCCGCTAAAGGATTCGGTAAAAGTGAATTTAGTCCACCTCACGGATAATACAGAACGTTCGTGTTGTCGAAGTTCGATATATATTCCGAATATTCCTTTTTTACCTAACAGACCATCAAATATGACATTTGCCGAAAGTTCCACGTTATACAATAAAATCTTGTCAAAATAAAAACAAAAAAGTACCTACTTCGAATTAATTAAATGGGTTGAAGTTCAAGCTGCAAAAGCTGAATGCCACTATCATTTAGATATACCTACATCCCAGGTTTTGAATGGTTTATTTGTCAAAGCAGGGTTTGTCTAACGGGTAAATGTAATTATTCTAATACCTTTCTTTCCATGTAAGAACATGGAAAATATTGTTTTATATGGCAATTATATTTTTTCTGTGATTAGCAGCATTGATTGATTGTCTATGAAATATTAAATAAAAACGATAAATATGAAAATGGCGTATACCACGTAAGTGAACTAATTTTAACAAAATTAAAATGCAACATGCATATTTTTTGGTCTCCCCCGATATAAATACTCATTTTGCGTGATAATAAAGCTAAATTTAACTGTTTGAGTCTTCGACCAATAATCAGTAAAGAATTCTGTATTAACCAGTAAAACCACATGCGTTAAGTAAGTAGTACGCTGTATTTCTACAGTACGCAGAGAGGATATACGGCCGTACAAGTCGATATACTTTTATCTGCAGGCGTCTTGAGTGGAAACCTGCTGAACAAATATTTTTGCTAACGGTAATTATATATAACGGATGTACCGACGAATAACAAAAGATATCTCTGCACATTTACTTTACGATTGAGGACGTACAGCAGAACTAATCCTTTACAGGTTAAACTGTCCGGAGGATCAACTATCCGGGTGACCAACTGTCCGGGTATCAAGTGTCATGGAATCCTTAAACATATTTAAAAAAAAAACGATTTTCTTGTTACTATAAATAACAACCAATTACCGTTTCTAAACATTTTGGGAATCAAATGAAGTTCTTTAATCTAGTCAACAGGTAATATTTCAATTAATTTCTAGTCAACAGTTAATTTTTCAATTCATTGTTCGGCTCTCATGAGACTATTTATCACAAAACAGCGCTGTTAAACTAACCAGTTAACTTTTAAAATCCTAGAACATGCATATTTATCTTCGAACTCTATGATTAATGTTTCCGTAGCTAAATTTTATTGAAAATCTTAATAATAATCCTGACGAATTAAACTAAAATTCAGATTTTTTGCATTTTAATGTTATTTATTTTTCTTTTCAAGATTGATTCCAAATAAAATGTCTCGGGCACGCTTTATACGCGAATTTACATAAATCAAGTAACGGAATTTATACATAAGGTTATTTTGATATTATAAATAATGCAGTGTTGAAACCGTCACTAAATCTTACGCGGAATTTGTGAAATATATTACATCGACCTAGTCACAATTAATTATACATTTCGATAAAGTAACACTTTGGGGACGCTAATGTGACAGTTGAACAAATGATAAAGTAGTGATGGTCAGAAAACAACGTTTTTTGTTATCTTTTGATAGGCGTACATCAGAAAACGACCTTGCGAGCTTCTGCGTGCGTTTTATTTGTTACAGTCGGTCAGAATCTATTATTTAGAAATTGAAAACATATACAGCCTTACTAAAAAACCCAGTGAAAATTTTATCCAATTGACAAACGGCCGCGGATGTGAAAACATTACTAATTAAAAAATTGTTTATGGAAAAAAATAGACTTGGTTTACACGGCCTGGGAGGGTAGTTTATCTCTGTTTTAGTAATGATTTTAGTAACCAAATTTGGAATTTTTCCAAAGTATTTTGAATGATCTATATATTTCTTATTTTTGAAGGTGTCGTAAAAACAAATATCATTTATGAAAACTAAATAAAATTACCTTTTAGATTTATGTAATTGAAATACACTCTAGTTTTTAAAAACTGACATATATTAAGATTCAAACGCGAAAAAAACGGATTTTTTTTACCAAAACATATTTGATGAAAGTGTACAGAAATTTATAAAAAAACAAAATTTAAAAAATACAGACCTTTTATATAATGAATTGGAACGAAACTGTCACCTCACTTTTTCCTCGTGCATACAATAAAAAAAAATTTAAAAAATTCAAAGTTTTTTTATTGCCAAAAAACTAACCTAAAAAAATAATACCGACTTTTATAACAGATTTCTTGCAACTATAAAGACGTTAATTTCATTGATACGTTTAGAAACACTTGTATTAGATATTAATATTTAAAAAAACACAACTTTTGTGAAATTCTCATAAAATAAAATCCTTTAAATGTAAATTTGAATTTTCATGTTTTACATAAAATACTTATTGACATTTCAATTTTCAAAGTATGATTATTGATATTATAACTTGACTAAAAAGTATTAAAAATCATAAAAAACACGGTAAATATATTAATTATGCGAATGTAATAGTGAATTAGTCATATTAATGGATATTACGATAACATTTGTGTAATATTACACACACCCGCGGAGTGAGTTTTTTTTGGCGGTTTCAACGCGAATGATGAATGCGCAGGCGCCGCCACCTAGCGGTTCTGTAGGAAAACAAACAATTACATTATGTACACTATGAAAAATAACATTGTTGCCAGATTTGAAATACGTTTTAAGAACAAATCTTATTAGAAATGTTATCGTGTTTTAGTGTATTTTTGATTATTCATGTTGCTGCAGCAACACAGGTTATCGGCCGTGCTGTGTTTTTTTTAGTAAGGCTGTTAAAGTTTATCTTTGATAGATAAGACCCGTTTCCTGGGCATAAATAAATTCATTCTTTTTCATTTCCCTATACAAACATGTAAAAAAACATAGCTTATTACCAGCACAATTCAATTTATCATGAAGTGAAATACATAATTGGATACTGAGAATATTTAATATTACACGATTTGCGAAAATCGGTTCCATGCCAACTCAGAATCAAGTTAACCCAACACCTCTTTGAAAAGTCATTAAAAGCTATGAAAAAAAATATTTTAAAATAGCCCGTAACTATAATCTAACGTAACCTATTGAATCAATTTTTTATATATTTTTTTCATCACATTAAATGACTTTTCAAAAGAGGTTCTGATTGATTTCATTCTAAGTTGTCCGGTCACCACAAAAATAAGATTTCTTATTCGTTAGTACCACTGAAAATAAGTGTGCTACGTTTGTCTTAATAATATATAATAATATTTTTTTTATATATATTTTTTATTATTTCTAATAATAAGGTTTACGTGGTATTTACATGATAATTTCACATCTCAGGTTTTTTTTTAATACCCTTCCATTAAAAGCACTTGCTTGTGTATGGAAGGGAAGTGTACATAAATGCTATTATTTATTAGTTATATATAAGTTAGTACTTAAATAATTCATTGTACATAAATATATGTGAGCTGCAGTGTTTATTTTGATAATTGTGTGTATTTAAAAAAAAGAAAGAATGTTATGAATAACTTAGGATATTATAATGTTGCCAATTTCATTGAATAATATCTTTATTCAATGAAATTGGCAACATTATAACTAAAAAAAAATACATGTTCAATGTAGTTTACAAATAGATTACATCAATCAGTACAAAAAAATTAACAAATAGAAAGTAATGTAAGAACACACAGAAGTAGTATAATTATATAATATTTTTAGTTGTGCATAGCCTGCCTCACTAGGTGAACCTGTATTGAGGCAGAATTTTTTGTAAATTGCTTCTCGCAATTTTATCTATGATTTTTTATAAATGTGTAATCTTATCCAAAAAAGGTTGACTCTTCCCTACCTTGTGTGAAATTATTCAAATTAAAGTCTAATAATAATGCGTACTAAATTTTTTTTTTTTTTACATTATGTCTATACAGATTTATTTTTTGTATTAAATCTACACAGCCGGTCCTGAGGAAAAAAAATCTTCATTGCATATGTCATCTTTGGGGAATGCTTTGTGGAGGGTTTTTTAGGGAAAGAAAGAAGAGGAAATTTTAAGGAGGACAAAGTTATGAGGGATGGGTATGAATCTGGGGGTCAATGTGTTCAGGAGTGATGAATTCATGAATCCATCCCTCTCACAGCGGTGCAAGGCGATACGTCGAGAGAGTCCGGCCTGAGAGGTCAAAAGGTCTCCCTTAACCTGTCTCTCACGATCTGGCCTACCACGCAGTAGGTGGGAAAAAGCGTCCGCCCTCAAGATATCAGGCACCTGTGCTAAGTCACCAAAGTAGCGAACTACTTATAGGGTGACCTACGGTAGGGATGGCTTTTCCAATAAATTGTTTCCGTAGAAGCGGAAATTCCTTTCCTTCTTTGGATAGATCATCAAACATATAGGCATCTAGAGCCCAGAGTTGAAGTATATTATATTAATTGGCGAGTCGTCTTTGGCGACATAAATTTTCTTTCACGTTCGTCTTTTTTATTGATCCCGTTTCTTGGGATTACCATGAACTTTATTTTAAAAAAGAACATCTTAGTTATTATCTATCTTCTATCTATGTATCTATCTATCTATCTATCTATCTATCTATCTATCTATCTATCTATCTATCTATATAAATAAAAATGAATCGCCGAAATGTATGTACGCGCATAACTTCCGAACGACTGCACCAAATTGAATAATTCATTTTTTTTGTGTTCGTCATTGTCAGGACAAGGTTTGTATAAAATTACTGGTGAGCTCTTGCATTACGAAATTTGAATAAAAAAATTGCAAGGCGGCACGCGAGCTGTTTGAAAAATGAATGTTCTTACAGGGATTAAATAGGCGGGAGGGGGGTTCGCACGATGGGAGAAGGGGGGAGTGGAGTGGGGAGAGGGAAGGAGGAGGAGACGGAGTAGAAGGGGAGGTGGAAGGGGAACGGGACGAATGGGAAAGGACACGCAGGGAGAAACCATTTCTTTATTAAATGGCATAGCAACGCATGCCGGGAACCAGCTAGTCTAGAATAAATTTAATAATAACATTGGATGTAAATTTTCTATTAAGGCATTATTAAAAAAATGTGTTTCGACAGGCCGTAATTCGGAGATATTATTTACGGCACCGCACGCCAACAAAAATGATTTTTTTTATCAAAACAGTACATATTTTACTACTGATAAGGGTAATAATCTTTGACGCATCATAAATTTCCTCATCAATAAATATCACGATAAAAATAAGCAGTATACCTTAAGCTGCATCCCCGCATATAAAACCATCCAAGCATGAACGCTCGGCAACACGAACAAGAGCAAAAAGGAACCTTTCGTTTTTCATCATTTTCAATATTCATTTATTTATTGATTTTTTATCGCAATCTTTCATCACCCCAAACCCAATATCCATATTCCTTCACTAATATTCTATTGAAATATATAAAACTACTACCCTTAATCATCATCATCACTATTGGCTCTACAACACCCGGTTTGTCTTGGCCTCCTCAAGAGTCTTCCTCCACTCATCTCGGTTTTGTGCCAGCTCTCTCCAGTTTGGAAGCTCCAAGATAGATATGTCTTTGAGAACGTTGTCGCTCCATCTTAGTCTTGGCCTTCCCAGGCTCCTTTGCCCTATTGGTCTTGAGTTCAGCAGGGACTTTGGTGCTTGATGCTCGATCATTCTCTCCACATGACCCAGCCACCGAAGTCTTCCCAATTTTATAAATTTTGCGACGTTTAGCTCCTTAAACAAAGTGTAGAGCTCATTGTTATAGCGTCTGCGCCAAAATCCATTTTCTAGAACCGGTCCGAAGATGCGCCTCAAAATTTTTCTTTCAAAAACGTCCAGTGCTCGCTCATTACTCTTAGTTAGTACCTGGTTGTAATAGTAATTGGTTTTGTAGGCGGAAATAAAAGCGATTTGCGTTCACTGTGCGCTTCTGGATCTCCTCTGTGGTATTATTGTCGTTTGTTATCAGGGAGCCTAGGTATGTGAATCTTGGTACCGTTTCGAAATTTTGGTTTCCACATGAGAGAGTTTGGATTTGTTGGGTGCATCCTACAGCCATGTATTTGGTCTTTTGCTGGTTTACTACGAGACCCATATTTTTGGCAGAGCTTTCAAGATTTATAAAGGCGTTACGTAAAGCATCTGGAGTTTTCGCGATTATGTCGATATCATCAGCGTAAGCCAATAGCTGCACAGAGTTGTCAAATATCGTGGCTCTTATCTACCCTACCCTTAATATTCCATTTAAATATACTTACCCACAGTCAAAGTCATTTTAAGTGCTTACTAAGCATCTAAACTTTATAATCATTGAACCAAACCACACACAATATACTATACAGTTAAGCATAAAGTTTCGGTCTGGACAAAAAGAAAAGGGACGATTTTTTTTCATTATCCTAAATTTTATCATAAAATCAAATTAAATATAACACAAAAAATATTTACAATATAATATAAAATTATGAAAATTATTTCACATCTTGCTTGAAATGTTTTATAATATTTTCACCAATGGGACAATGCTAGAATTGCCATCTCAAATTGCTCTGGAATTTCTCAAATGCCCCCGGAATGAAGATTGTTGGCTTTAATTGATTTCTTAGCTTAAAAAAGCTAAAACAGTTTTTGGACTTCTGCAGTAGATAGGTCAATATTTCATTAATTTAGAACACGCGTAGAGTGTGTAACACATAGGTATGCATAGCATTCAAATAGGAGATGTTGAGAGTACTTTCTGGTGCCTACATCAATTTAACCAAAACTGACATAAGCAATTGTAGCATTATTCCCCAGATATAATACATTGATGTAAAACAAAACTTTATCAAAAGCGCATGAATACCTCAGCACAGGTTCTACGATGAGGTTTTCACGAAAAACTGTAATATATAAATCATTTACACGTACACATCATTCTTATTTTGAAACACTTAATAAATATTATACACAATATAGACGCAGCATTTGGAAACACGTAGTATAAGCGTGTAACCCAAAGATATTCGAATACAAAAGAGATATGCTATGATGTCCGCGCAACTGTCGGCTGACTACGACCTAATCAGGGTAGCTTGCATACGAAAGGAATTAGTTCATTTCGTAGATTTTTTGAAGGTGTGCATTAATATTGGTTAACTATGTAGTTTGAATACGGAGAGAATTCGTTCGTTTAGTTTAACGCTCGTTTGGTTTATTCGTTAATTATTTGTTCATTTAGTTTATTTGTTAATTGGTAAACAATATCGGCAACACCCAGAAGCGCAGTCCCAGCTAGTAAAAACTGCAGATAGAACATCTATTATATTTAAATATCTTTGGTGTAACCGGTGAATCTACATTACACGAAGAACCCAAAAACACTTTTTTTTCTATCTGAACATCGATTTCTTTTTCAATTTTTTTTCGGCTACTAAAGGATTGAAACACTCATGGAGTCAGGCTTGAAGGAAAATACCCCCAACGAGCCAGGTCTACAACACATTTTAAAATAAATAAAATAACTGTTATACAGAGAACGATTTTTCGAATTCGATCACAAATTTCCAACTTCAGACTCGATTCACTCCAAAACAAAAAGCTCACAGATTCCGAAATAATCCAGCAGATTTCCATGAGTTTCCGTTTCTTTTTACCAGAAAATTAAATTTCCAGAAATCTCTTGATAAATTTTATTTATTTATTTTAAATACATAAACGGCTATACTGCCTTTTATAAATAAACATATAATAGAGTACAAAAGTAAGAAAAGTAATATCATTACATAATAGTAGTTTTAAACTTAAAAAATAACATACAATTATTTTGTGTATCACAACAAAAAATAACAAGAAATAAAAGTGAGAAATATCATCATTTCATTTCAACATGTCCATATTGCGTGTATAAAGTTACATTATGGAAAAAAAAAAAAAAAATAAATAAAAACTGAAACCTAAAAATAACATACAATTATTTTGTGTATCACAACAAAAAATAACAAAAAAGAACAATGAGAAATATCATCATTTCATTTTAACATGTCCATATTGCGTATATAAAGTTACATTATGGAAAAATAATTTTTGAGTGCATATTTATATTGCGCTAATTTTAAGAAATAAATGTCGCCGATGTTAGCATATTCATTTCCCAAAATATGTAGTCGACTGATTGGTGAGTAATAGTGTGATAATGTATGTGTGTTATTATAGTAGAACGGTAGAGTCAGTCTATTGTTAGCGCGACCAGGGCAATGAAATCGTATTAGTTCTATTAAATCAGGGGTATCCAAGACCGAGTGAATTATTTTATATAATATTAATAGATCACAGATTTTTCTGCGATCTGATAAATTTACGAGATTAGTCCAGTTTAATAACAAATTATAGTCAACGGATTCTCTTGGAATACCTAATTTAAAATTAATATACCTAAGGAATCTATGCTGGATTTTTTCAATCGCTTGAATATGGATATTGTAATGTGATAAATAATGTATTTACTATCAAATTAACATTCGCTGGCCAGCAAGGTGTTTTAGATTTATACGACATTGAAGTTTAATAATTTCTATGAAAATGTTCTATGCCACTACTTTGTAACTTTTTGCAAGGTAAAAAGGAGTGAATAGAAGAGGTTTTTTTAATCACTGTAAATTGCAAATTTCTGTTAATGTTTCTAGAAGCATTTTTCTAAGAGATCAATTTTGTAAATAAGTTGAAATTCATACTAAATCATGAACACACGTTGAAATTACATGATATATCCAAAAAACCCTTTCTCTATCCACTGTCATCATAACACGGGCATTTGTTTGGTAATCACTAGAGCTAAAAAACATATTTAGCATAAAAAAGACGGTGTATAAAGAAATAAAACAAAATCTATAAAATAGGAGATAAAGCGATAGGAAATAAATAGATTCATTGTCTTAACGTGAAATCTCCAAACCCATTTCTTTGTCGCCTCTTGACCACATCTGTTTTACTTCATTTCAATTAGTTTTGCTGGTTGCCATCGAAACCGTAATATATATTTTTTTTAAATCACACATCTTAAATCTTAAAAAAAAGCCTCTATCTATAATATAAGTCATCAACTTACATCTTAAGAATCTAGTACCAGCCAGCCGTCAAAATATTGCTTCACAAGCGTGATATTTACGTTACACAACTTTCAACATTCCTGAAGCTACATAATAATGATAATGAAGTCAATTTAAAACGCACGACAAAAAGTTAACACACTAATATAACCTAAATAACAAACCACCAAAATCATTCAACACTTTTGACAGAGTGTCTTAAATTTCACTGCCAATTATAAATTATTAGATTTAATAAAGTTAATTAAAAACATACAACAAAAAAGTAAATACATCTACAAAATATAAACAACAAACAACTAAAATGGTACAACCCTTTTGACGCAGTGTCTTGAATTTCGCTTCCAATTTATTTATGTCGGGTCGGACGTGCGGGGTAGCCCGGTAGCTCCACCGAACAAAGAGCTTCCAGCGCCATCCGTCATTATTAAGTTTGGCCGGAAAATGGCGCTGAATAGCCGGGAAAATGTATTATGACTGTCATTAGGTTCATCACATTATTACCATTGAGGGTTGCCGCGGGAAATGGCGATTTGTTTTGGTCGATTATCCTTTGCCGTTTCGTTCTGCCGCTCCTCTGAAATATCTTTTTGTTTATTATACCTTTACAATACACTATCGTCTGGTTTGATTGATTAAATGACTCTGCCGATATTGTCTTGTGAAGAAAGCGAATAAGTTAACGACGCAAGTAACAAACAATGATCACGTAACAAAAATGAGATTATTCCTATTGTTGAAAGAGCAAAACCCTGGAACGGATTACTCGTACTTAATGAAATTTGCACAGTTTTGTCTATCTTCAAAATGCAGGTCATCGCAGCTGTTTAAAGTGATGTCTTTGAAATATTCAAAATTACGAAATGTAGATATTATGCGTTTTTATAAAGCTTCACGGTAACGATACCGTGACTCCGAAAAAGGCAATAAACATACGTTTTTTATCGCTTTGCTAGAGCTCTTTCTTACATATTAAATAATGGTGAGACACACATAATACATGTGACTGTTTTGGGTTCAGACATACGTTCATCTTTTGTCTCATTTTCCACTGTTTTATTTAGTGTGTAAGAAAGAGGTGCAGCATTATATGTTTAAGAACAAAAGCAAAACCATCAGCGCATTGACATTTGACGTTTTTGAATTTTTAGAATTCACTCACACTTCAATATTATCGTTGTAACTATACATACTTTCAAAATTATCGTCACGTCTAATAGTATTGTAGGATCTACGGAGACGTCACGGGGCGGTGTGTGAGTGAGATGCAAGAAAATGATGACTTTTTTCTTTGGAGGAAACAGACCTACGTACATTGTGTATCTCGTCTTTTGAAAGAGCTGCAGCATTATTGTGTTAAGGAACGTATGTTTATTGCCTTTTTTATGCCGTCACGGTTCAGTAACCGTGAAACGTCACGGTAATTATAAAAGCGCTCATTAGGTATATTAAAATAAAAGGTAGAGACAAAACTCTGGAACGGTTAACTCCGGTGCTATGAATTTTGAATGACTTTGTCTGCTTGAAGTTAATAGGTCAACGGTCAAGTTGTTTTTTCAATTAGAAACGGCATTTCGATCACAAGCCACACGGCTTTTAAATAACTAAAAATATTTTGCGACAAAACTTTCGAGAGCTTTGGCATTATTAAATTGGCACAACTCTGAAATTCACAGGTCAATGCAAGTATTTTTTGCTCGCGAAGTAATGTACCTTTGAAATTATCAATCATGTGCAGTAATCATGGGCGAAGCCGGGTAGTTTAACAAAATGTTGTAATAACAAATTGAAAGGCTAATTTATTCGTTTTTCGGAACAACTTATATAGGACTCACAAAGATGATTAACCTTTCAAAGGCCAGGAACGCGCCCGCGCGCGAGACTGGAATTTCAAAAAAGAATATTAATTCAAATAATTTGGATGCGATTTTAAATTTTTTGTATAAAGAAACTGTACCAAGGAAAAAGTCAGAATAGCTTCCTCCATTCTTGTTCTTAAGGTAATTTCCAAAAAATTTTCCAAAAAACCCTGGCCCTTGACAGGTTAAACTGTGTTAGAAAGAGAAAATTCCATGCTTTACAATCAAATTTCAAAGTTAATCACAAAATAATTCAAATTTCCACCTTTAAGAAACCAAAAAAATTAATGAAATTATGGGAACTAAAATATTTTTATTTATTTCATAAAACAACAATAAGTGAGTTGACGATAAAGTTTATAATACAATTGCCTGATAAAAATGCATGTGTTTATTTTTGGTCATCATGAGACATTTTAAAAACTTTTGATGTTTGCTTTCAAAATTATAATATTTCAAAAATATGTTTGCTTCGAATTTATAACATTTCAAATCGTATTTCCTTTTCCAAAACAGTTTTTAGTTCTCGGATGCGTTTAGAAATGTCCAATTTATTTGGATTTATTGGCCAGAAGCGTGAGGGGCTAAGTAAAATTGCACAATTGCACAAACTTTTACTACAGATAAATAAGAAGTTTTATAATGCAAACATTCTTCATTTATTCCAAAGATATTGAAATATAAGTAGATGTGCTATCTGCTGTTTGTACTATGTGGGTCTGCGCTTCCGGGTGTCGCCGATATTGTTTACCAATTAACAAATAAACTAAAAGAACAAATAATTAACGAATAAACCAAACGAACGTTAAACTAAATGAACGAATTCTTTCCTTATTCAAAATATATTGTTAACCAATATTAATGCATATATACAAAAAATCAACGAAATGAACAAATTCTTTTTGTATGAAAACTATGCTAATTAGCGCGTAGCCCGGCGACAGTTGCGCGGACACCATAGCATATCTCTTATGTATTTGAATATCTTTGATTTATTCCTTTAGTGCGTACAAAGTAACTTTCTTACTGCCATTCTAAATAGTTTTTTTTTGAGTCAACTGCTCACGTCTGTAGCCACTGAGTCTATGGCATCCCTAATTGGGGTATATTTTTCGACCTGTCAGTGGTTGAGGGGGCATAGCGCTTGGGTCCCACCCGAGCGTCGCGTGTTCGATTCCTCGGCTGGCTAAGTCCTCCGTCACAACACAAGCAACATTTTCGGCTTTCTGTGGTGGTAGTAGGAGATTTTCAAACATTGTTGGTTTTTCGTAACCCGAGAATGTTTGTCTTTCTTTTTAGTTAAAAAAAAAAAATGTGAAGCTGAAAGTAGTAGGGAGGGGAAGGAAATGGGAAAGAGGAAGGTGGGGAAGTACCTGGCTCTTCAGATCTGGTCACTAAACACGCCTAAAGCCATTTCAAGCAACGTTTCAATTTTGAATGGTGATCTTACACCAGGGCGATATTGAGAGTATCTTCCACTCTGGAACCGCAAATATACTATATATTATTTTTAACAAATTAATTGTAAAGTAACACAAATTAATAAAATATAATGTATTTGCCCACGCGCGCCGGGTTTTGATCCAGTGACCTTCGGATTGCGAGTCAAGAGCCTTATCCCTCGACCACACCGGCCATCTGTTGCGAGCGATAAGAGAAAAATTGTTCCTAAAAAACATCCTTTCTTAGATTTATTCAAGTTAAGCAATGTTCTTCATTTGAATATCTTTTAAAATTACACAGTAGGAATTAATGTATGTGTAAAATTAATTAAGAATCAGACACTTAGTTAATGATGACCTATTACATTACACCGTCAAAATATTATAATTTGATAATAAGTTAATTTGTACCAATAACGGCTTCTGTATTTTTATTTATTTTGTAAAGGAATGTATGCATCCTTGGCGACGAGTTACCGAAGGTGGCGCCGCTATAAAAGTTGAATGTCATCAATTGATTCTATAAATGTGAAAGTTGTATACAAGTTCCAAAGCATTTTTAGATACAATGAGACTGGGAATCCAAGACCCATTTGCATGAATTATGGCACGGGTCACGGCTTGCAGTATTTCTCGGTCATCGAAATCGGATTAGTGAAAAAGTTAACAGAAATATGCAATTTTTTGCGAGATTATAATACTTGTAAGCAGGGTTCGAAAATATCACGATATTTGTAAAAACATTGAAATATCAGATCTATATATCAATTGAAATATCTAAAGAGAAATTGACGTCAAATTATTGTAATGGATGAAGTACCTCGCTAGAGTTGCTATTGTCGCATGAGCACAATGTTAAAATAAGTTTTTATTTCAATGGCCAAAAATTGTCATCAATTGTCAGAGATTTCCACCATACCATACAATTCATAACATGGGAGGCGGGAACGGGTACCGCTACCCCCGAAACAATGTATTGGATAACGAACACCTCTGCAATAGGTTTCTTCGGGAGGTTCGTTTTGATTCGTGATTTAGCAGGGGTGCCTGGGTTCATGGGTTGAGGTTTGTGTAGGGTCAACACAAGTCTCCTGATGAAGTGAATGATGCTAAGGCAATAAGAAGTTTCTTTTAAACATTTTTTAAATAATTTCTATTTAACGTGGTCGAGGGGCAAGGCTCTCGAGGACGCGCGTTCAAATCCCGGAATGCGTAAATAATTTTGATTTAATTAATGCGTGTTATTTCACAATTTCATCAATTTAAAATAATACGTAGTGTGTTTGCGGCACGTTCCAGAGTGGAAGATACTCTCAGTATCGCCCTGGTGTAAGACCACCATTCAGAATGGAAACTTTGCTTGAAATGTCTTTAACCGTGTTTAGAGATCAAATCTGAATAGCCAGGTTCTTTCCCATCTTCCTCTTCGCCATTTCCTTCCCCTTTCCACTACCTTCAGTCACACTACATACCCTAATAGGGTTGCCATATTCTCGCTAGCTTCAGACGGGAGCAGCTGGGACACTTATGAGATATTCATATAAAAAAAATGAAAGATGCGCAATTAGAGTGGACGAAAAAACATACAACGATTGTGTTTATCGGTGTATATGCTATGCGTGTTCTTTCGATGGTGAGGTCCTTGCGAAACGTCACTGAGAAACATCATTTTGTTTTGCGTACGGTTACTTATTGATTTTAACTAAAGTTAAAATTATGTTGCTCGAATTGTCTTTTTTAAGTATAACAAGTAGTTTTAAATGGTAAACATCCTCCAACAAAATATCTACTAAAACATAACCTAACCTTACTCTACCGGATGTCTGTATTATTTTTGAACCATTTTACTTCTTCTTCTTCTTCCTTGCGCTGTCCCAACTCATTGTCTAGGTAGGCTGTCGGGGTCGGCTCTTCTCGTTCTCAGGTTCTTATTTCTTCTGTTCTGAGTATCGCCTTCATCCAGGCCGTTTCTCCGAAGAATTTTG